>JADMNL010000040.1:39230000-44230000 GCA_016271365.2 Neoceratodus forsteri | reverse complement strand
TATCAATGCATTGCATTAACAATAGAATAGCTGAACATGGGACATAAACTACATCACAAAGTTCTAAAATGACACTTACTACCTGTGTGTAAATCAGAAATACCTACCAGGATAACAAAACAGCCTGTAGAGATGGAAGAGTAACAGAATTTGAACTGGTATTTAAAAATCAGCTTCTCCTGGGAAAATGACTTGCAAATTCAGTGCAGTTCTCTTTTAAAGGATGGTTCTGTTGCTAAGTGCGAACCCCTCTCCACTATTTCCCACTCGAACAACATGAAGGACCACAAAATAGTGACTGTCTGATGAAACTATGTTAAGAACTGGGTAAAGAAAATAAAACATTCATATTTACTAATAATGGACGCTATTCAAGAAGTGGGTGGGGGAACGTGGAATAATCGCGTACCCCGCCCGTGCCCTGCAGCCCGTGGACAAGTACGCACATGCCGGCATTCACCAATGCTGGCCACCTGTCCATGGCTCCCCCCACCCCCAGCGCGCAGGACTCCTCAGGGCGGCTGCGGGAGGAGTTGACGTCCTGAGTGGGCATCCCTTACGATGCCCCCCTGGGGCACACAGTGGATCACTTGCATTGGGTGGCGCGGGTCCAGGGCTGTGCATGCCACTTGCACGCACCCAACCAACGCAGCACCCGCTGGTCCCATTGCTGCCGCCCACAGAATGTCTGGGCACTCGCCCGTCTAGCTGCCCCTGGTCACCCCCTGCAGCCCAGCGGTCAGAGGCATCACAGTGCACCCTATCCCAGTCCCCGGACGACTCCTTGGCTGTGCCCATGAGGGTCCGCAGTGGGTTATGGCAGGGTCAGCCCTGGCATACCCTGCACCACCCACTGCACCCATGCAGCCAGCACTAGCGGGTTAGTGAATCCCGCGTAGTACTGGCACGCCCCTGGAACACCCCTTGCTCGGAGCTGTCTGTGGATGAGGGGTATCGGGTGTGGTGGGTCAGCGCCCCCCCCTTCCTGAATTCCATGAGGGGGCACAATGGGTGCGGTGTGACTATGTGCCCCAGATATGCGAGCATAGCCACTCCACCCAATAGTGCACAGCGCCCATTAGTAGGAGTCAGGGTTACTGTGAACCTGAAATACATTATAGAATGTTATGCTGTAGCGGGGATTAGAGGTTTCAACATGTGAGACCGTGTGCAACCTTTTGGAAATATAGTAGTCAGGCACAGTTTAACTGCTAACAGGCAGATGTGCAGCTGATGGTGGCTCAGAGGGATGAGTCTGAACCCCTCTCACAGCCTCAACCCAAGCCTGGTATCAATACAAAAGGGGCTGGGAGGGGGTTCAGACAGATCAGGAATTGAGAGGTATGGCTTTAAAAAGGTAACTAATAGAAGCAACTTCAAACCCAGTTTCAACAGGTGACGTTACACAAAGGTTTATCAGGTACATTTAAGTAGTTTATGTTCGAGTAGACACTCAGGTACTACACGAAAATGAAGCACAAGTTACAGGCTGGAAATAATGCAATACCAGTGCAGACTACCTGGAAGGAAAGAGACAGTAGGGGCAGGGTAGTGTGGCTAACCACCTCCACTGCCTGGGTGCTGGGAAAGATGAGGAACTGAACTGGCCTAGTCCAGCCGCAGTGAGCCGGGTAGGAGTGTGGCCTCATGCACTCGTTACTGTCAAAAACACAGCACACTGGCAGTAAAATGCATGGTTATCAAGCAACTTCTTGGGGGAACTTTGTAATAAAAATCAAAAGGGGCGAGAAACAGTTGTGAAAAACAATTTGTAATAATATTATATTTGAGATGTTTAGAATAAGATGTGAATGAGTATTTGACTCAGTAGAGTGGCTGTACTTAGATTCAGAGCTGGACAGATTCGGGTTTGGGCCTAAACTGCAGAAATGGGTGCAGATCTTATACAACAGCCCCTGGGCTGCAGTCCATGCAACTGATCAAGTTTCTGTAGACACTGATCTGGACATGGAATGAGGCAGGGGTTCCCCCTATCATCCATATTGTTCACT
The DNA here is from genome assembly GCA_016271365.2 of Neoceratodus forsteri. Classification (NCBI taxonomy): domain Eukaryota; kingdom Metazoa; phylum Chordata; order Ceratodontiformes; family Ceratodontidae; genus Neoceratodus; species Neoceratodus forsteri. The sequence goes on along the minus strand of JADMNL010000040.1, from coordinate 44,227,988 downwards.
CTAGTGACAGAACCCTTAGCACAGGCCATAAGGGAGCCTCTGGGAATTCAGGGCATACCAATTGGCAAAACGGCAATATGTAATAATATTGTATGCAAATGACATGCTGCTCACACCGAGAGACGCACCAAGGATAATGCCAAGACAATGCCTCACATTATGAAGCTGCTGTAGGAGTATGCTCTGGTCTTGAGTCACCACATTCACTGTGGAAAGTCAGAGTTGCTTCCACTTAGGCATGTCCACAAGAGTTATTCCCAGAGAGAATACTGAGGTGGGTGCCACCATATCTAGGTATAGAAGTATCGAAATAATGCCACAAATACAGTACACGGTAAAAGCCAATATAGTTTCATAGTATGTACAAGTCATGAGCCAGTTGGCCATGTGAGTTGCCATGTTTATTCCTGATATCCAAATTTGGTGTCTCCCATATACCTGTCCAAGGCAATCTTGAATTCCCTCAGTGTTTTGCTTTCTACCACATCTCCCCCGACAGCTTGTTCCACGACACCACTCTCTGGGTAAACCAGTTTGCAGTTTAATATATAGTTCCTTTTTTTTTTTCTTATCTTTTTTCCACTTACCCCAGACTGCCTGCCACTCACTTAGCCATACATGTGCTCGCTACTTGTGCTACAGTCACTTCCCCACTGCCAGCACCTGCCACCAGATTTCACTTGCACCAACAGCTGGAGGGTTCTGGCTCCAACCCTACTGAGAGGGCCTCCGCCAGGGGGAGAACTGGGAAGAGGAGAAGTGTGACCGCTGCCCACCTGGGACGCCAGGTGCGGGGATGGGAGTGGTGCGCTCTGAAGACTGTGGCCTAGTGGGCAATGGAGGCCATCATCCAGCAGAGCTGAAACAGGCAATTTTTCTGTTTTCTGTCCTGCCCACCTCGCACATAGGACTGCATGGCTATGGCAACCTGGGGCAGGGACGTTCAACGTCATGTGGACACCCATGCTGTCAAGGACGTCACCACAAGACCCCACCAGGAGCCGCTACAAAGCAGTGCTACCCCCACCCCCGGAAGGGAAGCATCCACTGGATGCTTGGCACTCCCTCCCTGCTGGCCTCCACTCGTGGCACACGGGCTCGGGCATGACCCCAGGTTGCCAGCATGTCAAGCGAACACCCATTGCTCAGTGCCGGCATATAGTTCCTTTTAATTGTAGGCCATGATTTCTATTTTCTCTATGCCATTAATGACAAGAAACTAGAAGTGAATCTGAGATGGAAAGCACTGAGGCTACTGTTATGGGGAAATGTGCAATCTATTAAAATGATAATGATCTCGAAAGAGACAATCCCCAAATTCTTCTATATGTTTGCTAATTTGCCAATTGCTATTCTACCTTGTATATTCTCTGTAACTGATTACTTATTTAAGGACTTGTTATGGCAGGGGAACCACACTAGATTCAGTAAGGTTAAAATGAGATCCCGTTTCAGTACAGATGGTTACCAGGGATGCTGGGACACTGCATGTGTAAAGTGGGCAGGCAGGACAAGGGTGCTCACCCCTAAGCACAGCACATCTACCAGTCTGGAGGGAGACTGAGGTAGAGCTGATAGGTACCCAATTACCCATCAGACTGCTTGTATGCTCCATTTCCCAGAGGCTAGAGACATAGCTCTTTATTGTACACACAACTGAAATGCATAAAACAAGATCACAAAACTATAGATTCGGATCCTCCACCTGTTTATTACCTGTCTTTATGGCACAATAAACAAACATTTAAGGAAAAGACAGTTTACAGGGAAGACTGGGCTTTTAATTTATAAAGTTCTCAGATTATAATACCTATGAGTCAGAGACTCTTTTACATAGGTTCCAAGTCAGCTTTGAACAAAAACAAAATACATGCAGAGAAATAATGAGATGCAAAAAACATTGCCAATAGACACACATATTACAAATTAGCAGATTTACACAGTAAAAAAAATTACTTGAGGTAGATACAAATTGGTGAGACCCAGATGGTGTCACTGTGGCATGAGAGACTTGCTGCACTGTAGGCTAGCACAGGCAGCCAGAGGACTGGCACTGTCAGGTAAAGGGATCAGTCAGAGATTGGCGATGTCAGGCAGGGAGCAGTCATTGGTGGGCTAGAAGAAGTGTTAGTGGGGTAGAAGACATTACAAATGTGGAAGACAACAGGATGTGCTCTGTTGAGCAGTTTAGACAAAGGACTGGGATACCATGCCAACAATTCTGGAGACATCTTCAGCTTTGCAGTGCCCTGTAAAAAGTAGCGAGATGGGAGTTGCATGCACCCACAATGAATTTGTGAGAAACAATGCTGGGGATGGCAGCAAGAAGGAAGGGCACAGTGTCTAAGATATATGCTGTTCTCTGGCAGGGCAAAATGGTTGTCCCAGGTACTAGCAGGAAACTATGGGAGGCAGAACTTAGTGTGAATATTACAGATAAAATATGGGCACATTGTTGGGAATAAGCATACAGATCCTGTAAAGAGGCACATGGAAACTTTATATAATAGAAGATAATAAGGTTCATACTAAGGTATCTAGGAGCCAAGGAGGTGGTTAGCCCATTTAATGCTCCTGTCCACTCACCCATAATACTGTAAAATATTTCCATCCAATATATATCTATCTAGCCACTGCTTGAACAGCTGTTTGCTATTACTTATGATAACCTCCAGGGGCAAACCATTTCAGGGGGACACAACTCTGTGTGAAGAAAGCTTTTCTTCTGTCTGTGTTGATATTCCAAGATATTGTAGAGGTGGTACCGAACATCAGAGGCCCTAAAGAAAATGTCTCTCTCTTGCACCGGCCCACTGGCGCAGCAGTAGTGCTACTGCTCGCAATGCTGGTGACCCGGATTCAAGAACGAGCCTGAGCCATCGGAGGGCCAGCCAGAGGGAGAAGGCTTGAGTGTCTGAGGGATCGGTCATGTCCTCTTGGGGGGTTACACCAACTCAGTGCCTGCCTGGCCTCTGGCGGCAGCAAGCAGTACAGCATGCCAGAGTCTGAACTAAGAGGGGAGTGTGAAAAGGCGCCAGCATAGGCTTTAGGCGTCCAGCACCACGTCATGCCTCGAGAGGGTGTACATAGAAAAATACTTGCTCCAGCGCAACACCGACGAGAGGACCTGACTAACAGCCCTCACCTGTCGGCACTGTGATCCACCCAAGGCGACCCCGATGAGATATGAAGGTACAGTACTGGGGGCTAAAGAGGGGGCTCCCCCATCGCACTCCCACCTGGGGGGGTAAAGCCAAGGCTCTGTGGGGGGTCCTTGGTGGATCACAATGTCAGGCAAGGGAGTCAAGTGACAGTGCCAGTGTAGAAGAGGCATAAACAGCAATTACAAGAAAATAAAGAAAATGTCTCTGCTACAGCACGACAGATGGTGGTGCTATGGGGAAAATGCCAGCCTAGCTGGCCATTCTATATGCAGGTCCAAAGTCAAGTCGGTAAGGGGGAGGCAAGAAAAACAGATAACTCACCTCTAACAGTAGTTCTAGGAGTGGTATATGTTGTTCATCCACACTTGTTGGCAGGTCTGCCTTTCCCTTTAAGGTCACCGGAACGTCTTCAAGCTGGCTCCTCCCACCCACCTGGGTGACAAAACCCTCAGCTCCACCCCATGATGCCAGATCTTAGCCCGCTGGAAGCCAGGTTTGTGCGTTGCAGCCAGGGAGGTCGGGTGGGTCAGTGTGGATGAACAACATATACCACTCCTAGAACTACTATTACAGATGAGTAACCTGTTTTTCTAGGTTCGTGGATATGTTGTTCTAGCCACACTTTCTGGCAGACCCCTAGCAGTTCTTCGGGAGGAGGGAGGGAGGCAAGACGCACACCCCCTATTTAGGGAATGGGGACTGGTGAACTAAGGTTCCCAAACCAGCATCCTGGTATGACTCAAGGTCGATGTGGTAATGGAAAATGAAGGTGTGTGCTGACTTCCAAGTAGCAGCCATGCAGATTTCATGGATAGGGACGTCCCTACAAACAGCCACCGACACAGTGGTATGGCGGGTGGAATGAGCCTTAAGCCCTACGGGAGGCTCCCTACCCGCCAACATATAGCAGAAATCAATGCAGGAAGTGATCCACCTGCCAATCATCCGCTTGGCTGCAGGTCTGCCAGGTGAAGCTTCAGCATAAGTCACAAACAGCTGGCGAACCTCTCCCTGAATTTCCACCGAACGCTCTTTGTAGTAGGCGAGCGTTCGTGTTCAGATCCAAACTATGGAGCCTGTACTCGGTCTCCGAGGTGTAATTGGGGAAAACACCAGCAGAGTAATCACCAGGTTAAGGTGAAACTCCAACATCACCTTCAGAAGGAATTTCGGGTGGGGGCGCAGGACAACCTTGTCCCTGTGGAAAACCAGTTAAGGAGACTCAATGGAGAGCACCTGTAACTCCCCACTCCTTCTGGCTGACGTGATAGCCACCAAGAAGGCGGTCTTCCATGACAAATGCGAGATGTCACACTTATGCATCGGTTTGAATGGTTTGCCCGTGAGCTTCGTCAAAACCAGCACGGAGGTGGAGGTTCACGCACCGGAGAGGATATCTGATTTAGGCCCTTCAAAAAGTGCCAGACCACCTTCTACTATGCCACTGACTGCTGATCAGCTCACCCGGTAAGCAAGACACATAAAAGTCTTGACCCAGAAGGGCCTTTCTCCTTACCTGACCTGCTGCAGTACTGAGCTACTTATGGCTAATTTCAGAGCTGCAGGTGGTAGGAAGTGCTTGTGGCAGTAAAGAACACCCAGTTTCATGTTGGAGGTCTTGATGACATGGTCAGTATGACTGCAGAAATTGAGAGTGTTGTTGAGCTAAATTCCTAGGCATTTAAATACACAGACTTGTTCAAGGGGGTCTCCCTTAGGGCTCAGGATTTGCAGTGGGCTGAACTATTTATTTTGGGGAACTGTGAACAGCACGCTCTTGTTCTTTTTTTTTATGGTTGAGCAGGATCTTGTTCTTGCAGAACCAGGATTCAAGATTAAGGTAGTTGTCCTGCAGTTCAGTAGTGATAGTATGCAGGTCTCTGCCTGGGACGGATATGACAGCGTCGTCAGCATAGAGTACAATGTGGGCAGAGCAGGTAGAGGAGAGTGTATTTATGAACAGACTAAAGAGTAGAGGGCCAAGAACAGATCCCTGGGGGACTCCTAGGCTTACCTCCTTCGGCTCAGAGTATGTGTCTCCTATTCTGACTCATTGAGTTCTATGGGAGCAATAGCTTCCAAACCAAGTCACCATGCTTTGAGATAGGCCAGTTGATGACAGGCTGCTGAGGAGAAAGTGGTGGTTCACTGAGTCAAAGGCCTTTGTGAGGTTTATGACTACAGACCCCACTGCCATCCCTTTATCCAAAGCGTCATAGAGCCGGGAGGTGTATTCAACTAGTGCTGAAAGTGTTGAGTGTTTTTTACTGAAACCATGCTGTTGAGGGCTAAACAGATTATACTTCTCCAAGTACTGGGTAAAACATTGACTGGACAACAGGACACAGAAGGTAATTGTAAATGGAGTCCACTCTGAATAAAGAGGGGTTACTAGTGGGGTACCGTAGGGTTCAGTACTGTGTCCGGTCCTTTTTAATGTCTTTATGAGTGACATTGCAGAGGGACTAGAAGGAAAGGTATGCCTCTTTGTAGATGACACAAAGATCTGCAACAGGGTTGATACAGAAGGAGGTGTGGAAAGGATGAGAAGGGCTTGCAAGGTTGGAGGAATGGTCAGAAGTATGGCAGTTTGGATTCAATGCAAAGAAGTGCAAAATAATGCACCTGGGAAACAAAAACCCAGGGGAAAATTACACAATGAGGGGAAGTAGTAACAACAACAAAAATGAAAAGGGACCTGGGGGTAATCATATCAGATGACCTTAAGGTTAGCACGCAATGTGAGAAGGCAGTAGGGAGGGCTAGGGGTATACTGGGATGTATAGAGAGAGAGGCATCACCAGCAGAAAACAGGAAGTTGTTATCTCTCTGTGCAAACAGTTGGTGAGACCCCATCTGGAGTACTGCATCCAGTTCTGGAGACCTCCATCTCTGCAAGGATTTAGACAGGATGGAAGCAGTCCAGAGGAGGGTGACTAAAATGGTGCAAGGTCTGCAAGAGAAACCATATGATGAGAGACTAAAGGAGCTTAATATGTATACCCTTGAGGAGAGGAGGGAGAGGGGGGACATGATAGAAATGTTTAAGTACCTCAGTGGAATCAACAAAGTCCAAGATGGTAGCATCTTTCAGAAAAAGAGATGTGCAAGAACAAGGGGACACAATTTGAAGATAGAGGGGGGACGGTTCAGGGGCAATGTGAGGAAGTATTTTTTCACAGAGAGGGTGGTGGACACATGCAACAGCCTTCCTGAGGAGGTTGTGGGGTCTAAAACTGTGGGAGAATTCAAGAATGCATGGGACAGACATAAGGCAATTCTTGAGGGGGGTAGGAAGAAATGGTATACCATCACCGCAGCGACTCCCCGATGGCGAAGACCATCACAGCGACAGGAATCGGGTAAAACCCGCCTATCACTGTGATGGTCTGTGCGGCAATTGGGACTGCCTTGCTGGGTGTCCCCCCCCCCGTCCAACTCCGACTCTGAGTTAGAATGCTAGAGACTGGGGGTGTGTGGGGGAGCGCAGCCCCAGATTGTGTGCCGACATCCCCATGACTACAATGCCGACAGTCGTCACTGTAGCTGTTGCTGTAGGAGATGTTGGCGCTAGCGCTGTCGAAGTGCTATAGGTAAACTGGAAGAAACAGGCTGTAGGTTCACTAGGATCTGCAGCTTATCCTGTAGGTAGGGAAATGGGCAGACTAGGTGGGCCAAGCGATTCTTATCTGACGTCAAAGTCTATGTTACTCAGTGAGCTAGTCTGAGACCAACCTTTCCAAATCTTTTGTGGGGGGGAGATTGAGATTGGCCAGTAGTTAGATGCGTTAGTTCTGTCACCAGTTTTGAAGATGGGGTAACTAGTGCCAGCTTCCAGACATCTGGGAACACACTCAACCTAAGGGAGGAGCTAAAAACTTTAGTGAGGGGGTCAGCTATCTCCTCCAGGGTTAGGGCAACCAGCTTCAGGTCGATTAGGTCACTCCCCATCCTGGTCTTGCCTAGGACCTGCTTGAGATATTTGATTGTCCCAGTTCTTGAGATCTGCTTGAAATAGAAAGGTGGTATTCCATAACTTGCAGGTGCGAGTGTATCCAGCCCTGGGTGCTGCTCTTTTGGTGGCACAAGATAGTCACCTGGTAATTCATCAGTCAGATCCGTGAATGCTAAACTGAAGGCATTAGTGATATCAAGGGGTTCCTGGATCGTCCCAGTATTTGAAGTGATCAGGCCTGGTGGTGCTCTCGGGGCACTACCAGTTAGTGATTTCAAGGAGTGCCAGAAATCTTTACCCAAGCCCCATTATTTGTTTAGTTGGTCCTTATAGTAGGTGTCTTTAGCCTGGTGAACAAGCCTTGGGCAGTTGTTTCTGGCAGCCCTATAGGTGACACATCAGCCTGCTTGCCTGTCACCTTGGCCGTATGCCAGAGATTGTCACTTTGGTGCAAGTAGTGAGCCTGAGAGCCAGGGGTTTGTAGTATTTTTAACCTTCTTGACTCTGATGGGGGCAAAGATGTCACAGGTCTGGGTGAAGGTCCTGAGGAAGTAGTCCAGGACCTGGTTCCCATCCAAAGCCATGTTGATTGGGGAGCAATCAATCAGTTTTAGGTGTAGTTTGAAAGCATTCAGGAGTCCAGCTTTTAGGGTGCGGTTGCAGGATACTTTGGGCTGTTGCTTAGATAACTTATTTGTCCATATAAACAAGACTGGGGAGTGGTCACTGAGGCTGTCTGGTAAGACAGACACCTTAGAGATGTGTTCTGGGTGGGAGGATAAGAGCCAGTCTATGAGTGTGCTTGTTCCGGTTCAGTAGTTGAGGTGGGTGGCTTGTGTTACCATTTGGGTAAGGTAAAGTCAGTCCAGAAATCTGGTCTCTAGCCGGAGCTTCTCCCTGAGAAAGCCAGTTAATGTTAAAGTCACCAACTATGATCTGTTCCCACTTTTTGTCCAGCATCTGCTGGTTCCCTACGAAGTATTTAAGGCCGGCGGCTTACTGACCCAGAGGTATGTACACTGTGGTAAGTATAAGGACTTTATTTTGCTGTCCTATGGAGAGTTTTAAGTTTAGGATTTGGGCCTCTTTCAAGTGCATACTGCTGTATATGATCTGGGATTTGATATCACATTTGACATACACTAAGCATCCACCTCCACGTTTAGACAGTCTGTCCTGCCAGTAAGAGGTGTTGCCATTGAGGAAGATAGTGGAGTCGGAGATTTTAGGGGAGAGCCAGGTCTCCATGAGAGCTATGATGTCTGGATTAACCAGCGTCACCCATGCCTGGAATTAAGTGAGTTTAGGAAGTAAGCTGCCGATATTAAGGGAAACAATCCTGAGTATCCCTGCCCTGTTGGTAGTGGTGGTGTGAGGTGGGCCAGGGTTAGGGTGTACATTACCAAATAACAGCAGCAGTAGGAGGGTCATCTTACGAAGACAGCGAGAACAAAGGGCCCAGCTGGATCTGGCTTTTATCCCTGCTTGCTTAGTGTTGTAGGTGTGAGCTATGAGGGAGCGGCTGTGCAGTAGGGCCCCTAGTGTGGTGACTGGGGGCTCACATGCTCTGAAGGTTTGTGGGGAGACGTGGAAGGCTTGATGGTGTGTTGTGTTGGCATTTGTGCCCCTCAGGCTGTGTACCATCTGCCAGAGTGGTAACAGGGCTGGGGGGGTCCAAGGTAGTTTCATCCCATTCATTCCGTGGGACCCCTGTGAGGTCGGCTAATATGACTATACCAAGTGTCAGTAAGAGAAGCTTCTGCAGTAGGAGAGGAGAGGTTTCATGTTACTGAGGAGTTCAGCTGCACCCTCTAGTGGGTGGGATGTATAACCTGCCAATGGAGAAGTTGTACAGCTCTTGTTGTTAGGGGTTAGGTTTGGAATTAGGCAGACCGGAAGATTGATACGTGTGGCAGAAATACCACCCAAATACTATGATGAGAACTTAGTTCTGGGCAGGGGCTACAACACCGTAAATGAGACTTAAAGAGTTAAGCTGAACACAGACAAGTGTTGGGCCCTATAACTGCATTCTATATCTTTAAGGGGAGTTGCAATATAAGTGAGAGGGGAGGATGAGGATTGCCTACAGGCGGTGCCGCTGGGGGAGGGAGAGTATTTAATAAAGGCGGGGGGGTGAAAATTTAAGCAGGAACGAGAGAAAGTGAAACAAAAATGGGGTTATTTGCAGGGCATAGCTACAACTGTGTCACAGATGAAACCTGGGCTACACAAAGAAGTGTTCACAAAATGCTGTATCACTTTAAGCTTATAGTTTCTGATCCAGGATACAATACCACTGGACCTTAAAACAAAGAGAGCTGTAATATTTAAAGCCTGAAAGACCTGCACTCTAAAGAATCATTAGAAGCTTTATAAACAGTGGAAAACAAATAGATCACTTACAATTAGAAATCAATATAGAAAATTAACAAATCAAATAAAAAAGCATATAAAGAGGGCCAAGATTGATTATGAATCAAATTTGGTTAGCAGAGTAGAGGGGAAATTCAAAGGCCTTCTATGCATATATTAGGAATATTAAAGGAAATTCAAATACTATAGGTCCATTAAGGAAATTAAATGGCGATAGTACTTCTGATAACAAAGAAATGGCGGACATAGCAAATAGCTACTTTTCAACTGTTTTTTCAAAAAACAAATCTGTATATCATGTTAAAAGATCTATTCCTGACCCAAATAGAAGTATAAAAATGACTTGTTCAGAGATTAAAGAACGATTAGCAAATTTGGACCCTATTAAATCCCCCGGTCCTGATGATCTTCATCCTAGAGTACTCAGGGAAATAGCTGAATCAATAGCTCCCCCTTTGACTCACATTTTCCAGCAGTCCCTGAATACCGGTGAGGTACTTGAGTGCTAGAGATCAGCAATTGTGGTTCCTATCTACAAAAAAGGAGATAGGTTGGATCCAGCTAATTACAGACCCATTAGCCTTACTGCCATACCCTCTAAGATCCTGGAGGGGGTGCTTAAGGATAAAATACAGGAACATCTAGAGATAAACCATCTTATAGATAAATCTCAGCACGGCTTTGTGAAGGGCAGGTCGTGCCAGACAAACATGTTGGCCTTTTACAACCTGGTTATTGATAGATTGGACAAGGGTATTCCCGTTGATGTGCTGTTTCTCGATTTCTCAAAGGCATTTGACAGACTACCTCACCATAAATTAATACAGCAAATGACAAATCTGAATATAAATCCTTATATAATAGATTGGGTACAAAATTGGTTACTTGATCGGAGTCAGCGCGTGAGCATTAGAGGAGAATTGTCTGATAGTCTGCGAGTGACTAATGGGGTGCCCCAGGGATCGGTCTTGGGCCCCTGTCTCTTTAATCTTTATGTGTCAATACTTCAAATTAAACAAAAATCTGTTTGGTTGCAAATGTTTGCTGATGATTGTAGGGTTGGAGCTGAAGTAAACATTGCATTAAATACTTCAAATTTACAAGATGCAATAGATGATATAGCTATATGGTCAAATAAATTTAAACTGGCACTAAACTTAGATAAATGCTTCATCATGCACCTAGGTAATAGAAATCCTAAATTACCTTATAAATTTGGAAATACACCGCACAAAATAACATATGAGGAAAGAGATCTGGGGATAATAGTTTCTGGCAATGTGACTTTCTCATCTCATTGCCAAAATATAGCCCAAAAAGGAAATAAAATCCTGAATTGCATACTGAGGCACATATCATCTAGAAGCAGGGAGGTTGTTTTGCCCTTGTATGTATCCTTGGTGAGGCCCATTATGGAATACGGAGCGCAGGTGTGGTCACCCTTTAAAAAACAGGACGGTGCCCTGTTGGAGAGGGTACAGAGGAGAGCAACAAGAGTTGTTAGTGGCATGACGGGTAAAGACTATGGGACTAGACTGAGGCAGCTGGACGTGTACTCCTTGGAGGAATGAAGAAAGCGCAGAGACATGTGCTTGGTATATAGCGCCTGGCAAAATGATGATTTGTGGGATGCTACGGGACTACAATTTAATAGCTGTATGTATAAAACTAAGTCCCACCCACTGCAGCTAACAGCATCAAAATGCAACAAAGTGAGAACTACATGGTGGTTTAACCATAGGATAGTGCATGCTTGGAATGCACTGCTGTTGGAGGTTGTAGCCAGCAAATCTATTGCTGAGTTTAAAGCAAAGTGGGATAGAAATATGTACTAGACTAGAAATTAGATGATCATGGTGAGCATATAGGATGTAAGTCCATCTAGCTCAGTATCTTCCTATGAATCCTATGAATCGTGTACTGCAAACAACCCTTGAGTGCAAAATTGCTGTAAACAGGCTTAGATTCAAATTTAAGTTAGCATTCACAGGACAGTTTGAACACACTTAACCAGTACCAGAATCAGTAAATAAAATTTGCTTAAAGTCCAAAAGGAACAGAAGCAGCAAAGAACTCAAAAAGTGTAGCAGCCAATCTGCAGGAAGAGCCAATGGATCTGGCCAGTCAGTGTGGAGTCGCCAGAAGTTTCAGCAGCATACCTTCGGTCTGGTGGTCTGTGGGCAGTACAGCGAGGAGGCAGCCAGAGGAGACCCATCGGGCTGCTTGCAGCAGCAGAGGCACCCTTGTCGGGGGTGAAGCTAAGGGGAGAATATGCAGGCAAATATCTTAGCATCTGGTATCCTGACGGCGGGTAGCCTAACGGGGTGTACCTTGGGAAATGTGGCGTCAGGTACCCCAGAGGGTAACCCGGCAAAGGACCCAAAGGCAGTCCCAGAGGGCCTGAAGGAGGACCCTAAGATGCCCTAAAACCCGACAAACGTGGGATAACCGGGTCAGATGTCAGACTGGCAGGCAGCAGACATAGTGTCGGAGTGGGTGTTCCAATAGAGGCTCCTGAGGATTACTTGGGATACCCAATGTTAGATCCGGAGGTGAGCTAGGAAACATGCCACTTGATGGATGACCCAGTCTTCCATACCTCTTCTGTCTGGGGAGGGCGCAAGAAGCTCTTCCACAGGACAGGAGCAGGTTACCTGGTATGGGACCTAACCAGGGAGAGCTGTGGCAGTTCCGGCAACTGAAAGCCATTGAGGCCCTCGCCTGACCCAGATGCCAGATCGGTCAGATGGACGGTGGGTAAACTGACCCCCAACTTATTGACCGGGGTGGTCAGGCAGACATCAGACAAACCGACGTCTGACATCGATCAATGCTGATCAGGCCCTGGAGATTCCTGAGCCCAATGACACAGTCTGGGCCGGGTGCTCACCAGAGGATCTGACAAGTGACTTATCAGACCCGCCAGGCAACTTAGACCCACTGGTTGAAAGGGACCTAACAGCATCGGAGGATTCGGACACAGCCGAGGCACCCTTGGCTACCATTACCAGTGGCGGCGGGGGGTCCCGGGACTGTTCCTTGGGTGGGGCAGGTTTGGCCATAGCGGCTGACTTCCTGGAGGAAGAAGACTGCTGCCCACCCAAGGGCGGCCGCAAGTGAGAGGGGGGACCTACCCTGGTCCCTATGTTTCTCTTTTTCCTTCTTCTTCTTGTGCCTGGAGGTATTGGTAGGAGAGGAGAACGCACTACAGAGTTTTTGGAACTCTTTTTCCATTAAGGCCATACTTTGCAGGTGGGCCTCGAAGGCTTGCTGGCAATGCTTCTGTGTGGCCCGTTTCAAGCTGGCATAGGTCTCACAGTCTTCGACCTTGTGCTCTGGGGCCTAAGCAGAAGAGGCAGGGTGTGTGGGAGTCTTTGTGTGGCAGCTACGCGCTGCATGAAGTGCACTTATTTTTATGCTCGACGGTAGACAACGATGACATGCACAAAAACTAAGTAACTGAATATTTGGAGAAAGAAAAACAGATACTCATCCGATTAGAAAGCAGTGGAACTGTAGCTTACGATCTCCGCAAGGTCCGATGTGCACAGGTCAATGGTGGGAAAGAACAGGAAGGCAGGAGTGGGGCCCACCCACTTTATAGTGTCATGCTGACGTCCGTCACGTGATGTCAGGTGGGCGGTATCCCATCAGACACTGTTAGCTAGTTTCCGTGTGGTCCAGATGCCAGGGGGCACAGTCTTCAAAGCTATTACCTGCTGTAAGAGACCTCTCAAAGTAAGATCCTGAGGTACTGCCGATGGGGGGTACACACCTTGATCCTGCATGTCAACAGAGCACATCCAGTCTCCCTGGAGCAGCAGTGACAACAGACCCTGTAGGGTCAACATCTTGAACCTTTTGTACTGGATGTAGGAGTTCAGGCGTCTCGAATCCAGAATGGGTCTCAAATCCCCTGTGGATTTGGGGACTAGGAAAGGAATAGAAGTTATTTGCCACTGGTCAAACAAGGCACCTAAACCTAAGTCCTCATTCTCCTATAAAAGAATTTTAACAAAAGAAAAGCTTCCACAATTCCTTGCTGCCTTGTCAATGGTTGACTGGACATACCTTGATTCCTTGAGCAGTGTCGACCAAGCACTTGACTTCTTCATTGCCCAGTTTAATAACGTTTATAACAGTTTGCCCCCCCCCCCCACATAAATGCAAAACTCAGTCTACCATTAGTCACTGGATTAACTCTGAACTCATCTCCATGATGCGAAACCGAGATAACCTCTGGCACCGCGACATGGGCTCAGGGAAACCACAGGATATGCAGCTCTATAAGGCGGCTAGGAACCAGTGCACAATAACTATACGCAGAGTCAAGCAAGTCTTCTACAAACAGGAACTTACCAACTCCTGAAGAATTGCAAACCTTTCTGGGAGAACATCAAGAGCCTCATGGGTAAACCAAGCAAATCCTCCCCCACTATGATTGAGGTTAACAGCTCCACTTTACAGTGTTTAAACTGACATGTGGGGAGGGGGGGACAGAATAAGTTAATCAATCGCAAACATGCACAGATCTTACAAATGAAGACAGAAATAGAAAAAAAAACTATAAATGTAAGACAAACGAATGTAAATTGTGGTGCTAGGAATAACAACCTTAAAGTGCTATTGCTCAATGCCCCGAGTCTACAAAAAAATAGATGAATTGGTATGCATTATGATAAATAATAATATTGATATCTGTGGCATCACGGAAACTTGGTTCACATATGATGATTGGAACACTTCCATTCCTGGATATATATGTTTTGATAAAAACAGAAGTAATAAAAAAGGGGGTGGGATTGCCCTTTATATTAAGGACAATCTAAAACCTATAAAAATTAGTCTGGAAAGGAAAGTGAACAAGGTAAATGAGTTGGTATGGGCTAAAATAGCACTTACATCAAGTAACTTAACCATTGGTCTTGGATATAGATCCCCCAATTTAAAAACAGATGAAACCATGGAATTTCTTAATGAAATAGATAGCATGGAAATGCAGGATGACATCATACTCATGGGAGATTTTAATTCTCTGCACATAAACTGGATGTCTATGGATGGTAAGGCTATGGTTGATAACAGATTTATAGATATAATACTACAAAATAAATTTAGAAAAGAAGGTTACCAACAAGAGGTCGTAACGTACTTGATTTAATTTTCACCAATCTTGAAGTCAATAAAGATGAGTTTATTCTACCCCCACCTATGGGTGGAAGTGACCATATGATGGTACAAATGAATATCCAACTACAAGAAAATGTGGACTCTAAAGGAATAACTACATTTAAACATTATTATAAAGCTGATTATGACAAAATAAAAGCATTCTTAAATAGCCAGGATTGGGAAAAAGAATTAAAGGGACACAATTTACAAAATACATGGAATATAAGAAATGATAAAATACAGATTTGTATAAATAAATGGGTTCTTTATAGAAAAAAATACAATAATACTAAAAGGCTTCCCGTCTGGTGGAACAATAAAATACAAAAAAGTATTACTAAAATGAATAATTTATTTAAAAAATATAAAAAGAAAACTAATGAGTCTAATTTATATAGGTACAAAGTTGCAGTTAAATGCTGTAAAAAAAGATTAGTAAGGCCAAACAGGAAGTTGAACAAAAATGAGTAAACAAACTAAAGGACAATAAAAAACAATTGTTTAATTATATAGGTTCACTAAGGAATAACAACATAGGCCCTTTAATGACAGCAAATGGAGAAATAACTAATGAAAGGATTTGGCAAGTCAGTTTAACCAATACTTCTTATCCAATTATACTAATGAGGAAGTAAAACCTGTAATAACAGAACCTGTTTCACAACAGGCTATTACTTTTACAACAACTGAAGTACTTAGTGTAATCAACAACATTAAAATTACTGGTTCTCCTGGCCCTGATGGACTTAATCCTTTGTTTCTAAAAAAAAAAAAAAAAATGGTCCTAGAACTTGTTGGACTAATTACTAAATTATTTAATATTTCTATGTTTGAGGGGAAAACAATCAAGGAATGGAATGAGGCAACAGTTATCCCTATTTTTAAAGGAGGAAATAAACAGAATAAGCAGGACTATAGAGCAATAAGCTTAACTTCTGTACTTGGTAAAGTGCTTGAAAGACTCATTCAGAAACTTATTGCTGATCACCTTAAACAGGAAGGACAACTGGATCTGTCACAACATGGTTTCTATCAGGGGAGACCATGTGTTACGAATCTAATTAGTTTCTTTGATCCTGTTAGTGCGGCTCTGGAAGTTGGAATATCTCTGGATGTGGCCTATCTTGATTTTTCTAAGACCTTTGATAAAGTCTCTCATAATATATTTAATAGAAAAGTTAAGACTATATAAAATACACTTTAACATAATTGACTGGATTAATTCATGGTTACGTATCAGAAGACAAAGGGTTATACTAAAGGGTTATGCATCTGACTGGGCACGGGTGACCAGTGGTGTGCCCCAGGGTTCAGTCCTTGGACCTTCATTGTTTAATATTATGATAAGTTCTATGCAGTCAACTTCAGGTACATGGATGAGTAAGTATGCCGACAACTGTAAAGTCGGAGGTACTGTTTATTTATTTAGTTTTTGTTTACCGGGTAAGTACACTAGACAAGTTTTATGCCTATTTTCAGGAACGACCCGACCATAACCGACCATGTTGTCGACCATAATACTGCAACTTTACTCCAGACTAACCTGGACAAGTTAGCAGTCTGGGCTACAGAGCATATATTGGTCTCTAATGAGGTAAAATGTAAAATAATACACTTTGGCAAGAACAATCCATGCTTTGAATATAAATTAAACAATACCATATTAAAGGTAACGGACAATGAAAGAGACCTAGGTGTCTATGTTACACCTGACCTTAAATTTAACAACCATAAAAATATGATGCTGAAAAAATGTTATGGTATCTATCACTGTATAATGAAAAACAGAGTTGAAGTGCAGTGGTGATCGTGCCATTATATACTGTATGTACTTGATTAGACCACATTTGGAGTATTGCACACAGTTTTGTGCACCGTATACTTTAGAAGGGAAATGTAAAATTGAGACAGTACAAAGGAAGATTACCTAAAAAAAAAAAAATCGATAACATGAAAAATAAATCATACAGTGAAAGATTGTCCTTACTGAATTTGTACTCTATAGAGTATAGGAGGATAAGAGGAGACCTATGTTTGGCATACAGGGCATGTTCAGGTGAAATCCTTGAAAGTACACTGGGGCTACAAAAACAAAAAATGAGTGACTTAAATACAAAATCCTATAAATATAAATATAAGGGTGAAGTGAATAAAACAACTAAAAGAAACCACTGGTATACACAAAGAGTTACTGAAACATGGAATAAACTCCCTAGCCATGTGGTTGAAAGCAGTGACATGGAAATATTTAAAGCCAGATTAGATAAATTTATGAAAGATAAACATTATTACCACCATTAGAAGATTAAATGGTGGCAGGTTCTCCAAAGGACCTCGGTCTCTTGAACTTGCAATGATTCTGTGATTCTGTGACGTTACTCTCATAAAAATGGAATCTGCAGAAACCTGCAAACGATCAGATGTGGCACTGGGTGCTATAGCTGCAATGGTAAAGGAGAACACACACCTCAGATCCAGGCTCAAGAACTTAGACAGCCAGGCTAGGGCAACTAACCTCAGGGTCACAGAAACGCCGGAGCAAGCAGAGGGGGATAATATGGGATTATCTATGAGTGAATGTTTGGAGCAACAACTGGGTCAGCCACTGATCGACTGGCACATTGTTATCCAGAAAGCATACCAAGTGGCTTGGAGAGGGAGACCACTCGTTTCGGACACCCCTCAGGCAATCGTGGTGATACTGGACAGAGTAAGGACAAGGGACATTATTCTAGCTCTTGCCAGACTTAAGCAGATATTACTTCAAGATGGACACCATATTAATCTCTATGTGGAGCTCAGCTATGCCTCAAGACAAAAGAAAAAAAATGGTGTGATGGTGTCCGTGCAATACTGCAGGAAGCTGAGATCCCACATGGAGTACTATTTCCAGCCTGCCTCCATATAATATGCGAGGGAAAAGTATTCATTTTTTCTGATTCATTGGAGGTCTTGAAATGGGCTCAACATCATGCAGCACCACAATGTTGTAGAGAAGAACAGCCTCAATCTGACCATGAAGGTGAAGATGAAGGAGGCACCTGAGAGGAACTAGAGAGCATTGGGTTCAGGTTTGCTTACTATCAAGACTGTGATTCCTTTAACTCTTTATTGACTATTCCCAGTCATAGAGTTCCTTAACTGGGCATATTTGACAGTGTTTTCTGCCTGAATGTTGAGCAGCTTTACATTTTTGGAAGTTAAAATGTTTCGGGGAAAGGGGGGGCTTCTAAAAGTACCATGCTCTCACCCCTCTTACCTGTGAAAGAGTGATATTTTCTTTGTTTAAAATAGAAGCGTGTTGTAGTGTGTACTTTGCTGAGCACTAACTCCTAATCCGGGAATACCAATTGGTATCATTTTTATTCATTTATTTCAGTTTTGGATTAATATCTTTGAGTCAATGACTCATTTTCAAAGGTTCCAACTCAAGGGAACAGGTAGAATACAAAACACAGACAATACTGCATGTTACTAAGGTACAAAAGACAAATGGCCTTGGACTCTAAGAAGCATGTATTTGCCCTCTTCCTTGATCTAAGTAAGGCCTTCGATACTGTGGATCATACCATCATGCTTACTGCACTGAGTAACATCGGACTTGATAGTTCTGCCATTAAATGGTTCACCAGCTACCTAACCAATAGGTTGCAACAAATCAAAGCCATAGGAGATCTGTCCCCACAAAAATCCTTGTTAAGAGGAGTCCCACAAGGGCTCCATCCTGGGCCTATCCTCTTTGCAATATACATCAATAATCTGGACTCGCAGCTGGGCACAGCAAATGTGCACTTATTCGCAGATGATACTGTACTCTATACCACAAATTCATCCTTGGATCTGGCCCAGGAGTACTTACAGAAAGACTTTGTCACCCTCCAATACAACCTTCTCATTCATAAGCTCCTCCTCAACGCCAAAAAGACTAAAGCAATGATTCTCTCACCAAAGTCTACTTCTGGATGTCCACATATCACACAGATCCGAACACTCTTAGATGAACCCCTTGAAGTAGTTGATACCTTTAAATACCTAGGGTTCTGGCAGGATAACAAGCTCAACTTTCTGTGCCACTTAAATGGAACCTTGAAGAAACTAAGACAGCGCTTAGATTTATTCTATCGCATTAAACACCTACTCACGTTAGAAGCCAGAATGAGACTAGTACAAACTACATTCCTACCTATACTGGACTACGCTGACTTCCTTTACAGTCATTGCCCATCAACGATACTAAACAAACTGGACACCCTTTACCACCGGGCTTTAAGATTTATCTTAAATCTGCCCCATAGTACACATCACTGTTGTCTATACCAGGTTTCAGGATGGATCTCACTCTCAACTAGAAGAAAAAGGAATGCTCTCCTCTGGTTTTTTAGAGCATTATCTGATAACCTCCCTGCATACATCTCGAACATCTTCGAACGGGCTAAAGGTTCCTATGGCCTGAGACGCTTCTCCTTAATCTGCTTCCAGATTCCTAGAGTGAAAACTACCCCTGGCTCAGCAGCAATCAACTTCTCACTTCTATCACTTTGGAACACTATGCAAGACTCATTAAAATTATCCTCACTTCCAAGCATTTTCACATTCAAAGCTCTATTAACGGATTATCTGAAGGAATCGTGCAACTGTTTCAGATGCTGATGACCCCTAAGCCTCGGGTGCCACTCTCAAATCCTATGCCTAAGTATCTCATCCACCCCACATTCCTAACAACAGAAACTTAGGACCTACAAGCCTAGTTCCCTTAATCCAAGATGACCCTGCCTATTCTCTACCTATTACCTATTCTGGCCTCTCTTTTGGCTGCCTACTCTTTCACCCCAATTTCTACCCTACTCCTTAATACTTCCTTATTTTTTTTTATCATTTGGGTATGAGCTCTTACTCAGCGGAGACTATATGGGATTGTTGTCTCTTCTCATTTCAGTAAAGCTCATCATATGTACCTTTGCATGTTAATTATGTTGTCGGGTACGTATAGGCCCACATTGACCGGCACCTTCACAATGTTTTCTCGTTTTTTGTTTTTTTTTTGCACCGTTGTCCACCGTAATTGTAATCTTATGAAGTGTACTGTATTGTATTTATGCCCAGGACCACCTTGAAAATGAGCTTGCTCAATGGTGTTTATGCCTGGTTAAATAAAGTGATTGATTGAAAAGAAGTTGCACTGAGTTTGCACATACTTAGAGGTTTAAATAATACATAGAGATCTAACATTGCACCTACTAGCATAGCATGCAGGCAGCTTTTCTACTTAAGAGAGCAGTGGGGGGGGCAGACAGGGACGGTACCCAGCTGGGGCAGCCAGGGGGACCGTATGGAAGGGGTAGACAAGCAGCCAAAGTAGGTGTTTTAGTAGAGCGCATCCGAGGTAGGCGAGGAGGTGAGGAGGAGGGCTAAATCCAATGCAAAGTGGTGGTGGGTGGGGGGAGTGTAATCTGTGGCAGGGGGAGGACTGAGGGAAGGATGTTCGTAGGAGTAAATTGGGAAGGGAAGGGCAGGGGCAGCGATGGCTGGTTAGCATGTGGGTGGAGAGGCAGGGGTTGAGAATGTCCTCTGCATGGGTTAGGTGTGGCAGGCAAGGTCCTTTTTGAGATCTAGATGAGTACAAAACCCAAATTTGAAGTGTTGGAGCCTAGTCCTTTCAATGAGTGCTCTAGGCAGCTAATTGAATCATACTTTAGGCCCAGGAAGGAGACAGATCTCTGTGCCATTTTAGTATGCTTAAAGGGGACCACAAGTCCCCCTTTAGCTGCACTCCTGGTCTGTTTAGTGGGTAGTGCCTTTGCAAACAATCTATTCGTAGACTCTGGCATAAGCCCTAGCATGGCTTTTTTAACAAGCATGCAGGTCTGGAATTGAGCTCTTGGATGAAGTGGGAGCCAGCCAGGCTCTTTGCAGAGGGTACAGGTGTGGGTGGAGAGATCTGCCCCAATGGTTAGGTGGCAGGTCTTGTTGAGGAGTGTTGTTACTCTTTGGAGGGCTGTTTCAGAGCCTGCTCCATATATTGGTAGCCCGTAGTCTAGTGAGGACAAGACTGAGCTGCTTATGGTAAGTTTCAGAGCCGCAGATGATGGGGAGTGTTTGTGGTGGTAAAGTACACCCAATTTCATGTTAGTAGTCCTGACAACGTGGTCAATATGACTGGTGAGACTGACAGTGTCATCAAGGTGTACTAATAGGTATTTAAATATGAAGACTTGTTCAAGGGAGCCTCCCTTGAGGCTCTGAATTTACAGGGGGTGGAACTTCTTTTTGTTTTGGGGGACTGTGAACAGCATGCTCTTAAAGTTTTTGTGATTGAGCAGGAATTTGTTTTTGTAGAACCAGGATTCAAGCTTGTAGAAGCTATCCTGCAGCTCAGTAGAGATGGTGTGTTGGTCCCTGCCAGGGGCAGACATGACAGCATCATCAACATAGTGTACTATGTGTGCTGGGCAGGCAGGGTGTTTATAAAAAGACTGAAAAGGAGTGGGCCAAGGATGGATCCGTGCAGGACACCTAGACTCACCTCCCTCAGCTCAGAGAACGTGTCACCTATTCTAACGCACTGTGTTCTGTGGGAGAGGTAGCTCCCAAACCATGCCACTGTATCGGGGACAGGCCGATCGACAGGAAGCTGCAAGGAGAAGGTGGTGGTTCACTGAGTCGAAAGCCTTTGTGAGGTCTATACATATGGACCCCACTGCCATCCCATTATCCAGTGTGTTGTATAGGTGGGATGTGTATTCGACTAGAGCAGTAAGAGTTGAGTGGTTTTTACAGAAGCCGCACTGTAGATAACAGAGCAGGTTGTGTTTCTCCAGATACTCTGTGAGTTGGTCAGAGATCTCCCTATTGAGAGCTTTGGGGGGGGGGGGATTGAAATTGGCCTGTAGTTAGATGTGTTGGTTTTATCTCCAGCTTTAAGGATGGGGATGACAAGAGCCGATTTCCAGGCGTCAGGTAACACAGTCGATCTTAGGGAGGAATTAAATACCTCCGTGAGTGGGTTGGCTGACACATCCAGGTTAAAGGCGACCAGCTTCATGTCTACTTGGTCACTCCCTGTCCTGGTCTTGCCTAGGATCCGCCTGACATATCTGATTGTCTCAGATCTCGATATCAGTTTGAAATAGAAAGGGGTGGGGCGGTCCGTTTCTAGTTGGTGAAGGGGAGCCCAGGACAGTGGGCTGGTCTGTAGGTGGCATAAGATATTCTCCTGGTAGCACACCAATAAGATCCATAAATGCTAAGTTGAAAGCATTTGCGATATCAATGGGTTCATGAAGTGCCCCAGATGTGGAAGTAATCAGGTCGGGTGGTGTTCTAGGAGTCCTACCAGTTAACAACTTCATCGAATACCAGAAATCCTTACCCGATCTCCAACCATTGTTCAGGAGATCCTTATAATAGGGAGCTTTAGCCTGGCAAACAAGCTTTGTGCAGTTGTTTCTGGCAGCCCTATAGGCGGATAAGTGACCTGTTTGCCAGTCAGCTGCCTTGGCCTTATCTCACAGAGCTCAATCTGCCAGAGTACATGGCTGACAGCTCAATTAACCTTCTTGGTTCTAAGCAAGCAAAGATGTCACAGGCATGAGTGAGGCCCTGAGGAAGTAGTCCAGAGCCTGATTGCCATCCTTGGCCCTGTCAATTGGAGACCAGTTGATCTGTTTCAGGTGTAGCTTGAAAGCGCCCAGAAGTCTGGCTTTCAGTGTGCGGTTTCGGGATACCTTTGGCGGGCGCTTTGAGAACTTATTTGACCATATGCACATGACAGGGTAAAACCGAAATCTTGGGAGACGTGTTCAGGGTGGGAGGATAGAAGCCAGTAAATGAGTGTGCTGGTTTCCATTCAGCAGTTATGGCGGGTGGCAAGAGTGACCATCTGGGTAAGCCAGAGCCCAGAAATCTGATCCCTTGCGAATATTTCACCTTGGGAAAGCCAGTTAATGTTAAAGTCACAGACTATATCCTGCTCCCAGCATTTGCCCATCAGTTGTTGATTACTTAAAAAGAGTTTGAGGCCAGCGGCTTGTTGAACTGGGGATATGTACACCGTGTAAGCAGTAGGACCTTGTTCTGTTGCCCTATAGGAGTTTTAAATTTAGGATTTGTGCCTCCTTAAGAGTGCATACTGATTGGCAAGGTCTGTGCTGTAATATCACTTTTGATGTAGACTAGGCAACCACTTCCCCCGTTTGGACACCCTGTCCTGCTGAAAAGGGGTGTACCCACTGAGGGCAACAGCCATGTCAGTGATCTTAGGGGACAGCCAAGTCTCCATGAAAGCTATTACGTTAGGGTTAATCTGCTTCACCCATGCCTGGAATTGTGTGAATTTAGGGAGGAGGCTAACCTATGTTAAGAGAGATGATCCTGAGTTGCCCCATACTAGAGGTAGTGCCAGTGCAAGGTGGACCGAGGTTTGGGTGCACATTACCAGATAGCAGCAGCAATAGGAGGATCAGCTTACGAAAGAAGCGAGACCAGATTGCCCAGTTTGGGGGGGGTTGGTCTTAGTCCTTCCATGTTTGTGGTCATGGGTATCGGCTGTCAGGGAGCAGCTGTGCAGCAGGGCAGCTAAGGTGATGAGAGGGGAATAGAAAAGATGATGTCAACACTTGTGCCCCTCATACTATGCAACTCCTGCCAGTGTATTAGCATGGTTGGGGGAGGAGTACAAGGTAGTTCCAATCCCGCTCCCTTTGTGTGTCTACTGTGAGGTAGCAAGTCGAATAGCAGCAGCCCCTGAGGTACATTAATATAGCCTTAGCAAGCTGCAGTAATTGATTTCAGTCGACTGAACACCAGGTAAAACAGGCTGCAATAATTAATCTCGGTTAGCAGTTAAAAGGTAAAGTAGGCTGCACAAATTAATTTCAGTCACTGGCTAATCCTTTCCAGTTTTCAGTAGGGGTACATAAAGTAAGGCTAGTGTCCCAAATTCCGTCTACCAGCCATTAGAAGCTGTTCCGAAATGTTAGTGGGAGACAACGGGCTGTTTCAAAAAAGGCGCCAAGTGCCAAGGCAGGGAAAACTGAGTAGGAGGAACTCAGCCAATGGAAAGCCTAGAGCGGACGCATGGAGCCAATCGGCTTAGGTGTGGCTGAACCGGGCTTCTCATTCAAGAAGGCGGCGTACCTGAGTGTCTGCTTCGGGGAGAGAGTCCCATGCGGCTGGCCTGGTCTGGAGCCGGGGGCCACTGGAACAGGGCACCCGAACAGGGCAGTTCTTCTGTCTGGACCTGGAAGGGGCGTTTTGATAAAGCATGAGTTACTCATTTCCTGAAGAGGAAACACAGTCTGGTTTGTTGTTGTACCAAACTTAGATGATAAATGTTTCATGCAGTTTTTGGGCTCTATGCAACAATATTTTCTTAAATATAAATATTACTATTGCATATCATCGTATTATCCCCTGAGCTACATCTAATTGATGAAGTATGATTATTTTTATCCTCTTTATGGCATGTATTAACCGGGGGTGCCCTCAGTGGTATCATGTTAACTGTCTTTATGTACTTCATCCAAAGTTTTTGATTGTACGATCATCAGCAAACCAATAAATACAAAGTTAAAAAGAAGCTTTTAACCTTAGGGCCTTGCACTTCCAGTGCTTCTGCCCAACTCCAAAATGGTCAGCATAATCTGAAGGACAGAAAGAAAAAGCTAGGAAAGCACAGAGTAAGGTTTATTGAGGACATACAACCTCTGCAGAAGGCCATCCAAGAGGGAAGAAACAGAAAACACACAGTAGCAGAGTAAAGAAAGCAAAGTGTTGTGCAACAGAAAAACAGATAAGTGCTTTATACAGTACCTAGGCACTTTCTCAGGGCATCCTTTTTATTTGTTTTACTACTTTGTCCTGGCAGTGTTGCTTAGCACTAATAAGCAGACCCATGACAAGCCTTAACCCTCTCACAGGGGACCAGCTTTTTGGCCACTTGGGGAGGACCTGTGTTCCAGGCTGGAGATTTTGTTTAAAGACAATACATTTCAGTCTCCAGGCTAACTGACATTCGCCTGGGGAGGGTGATGATGCTAAATGACCAGTGGAGAAACATTTAACTAAGTTTTTTTTTTCAATATATGCCCACTAAGTCGAGGCTTTGAGGGTTGTATGTCTTAAAACACTACAGCCTTAGCTACGTACTAGTAGAGATTTCGCTATGTGTGAACCTGAACTGTAGCCTGTCCTCGGTGGATAAACTTGCAAGGACAGAAAAACAATTCTGTGATGTCTCCTTTTTAAAAATTATGATCGCAACGGCAAAGTTAAAAGACTCATACAGAGTACTACACTCAGAGGGAGAGCACACTTACCATAGAGGAACACAGTCAGCTATGATTGACTATATATGTTCACTGAGAAATCTACCAATACACTTAGCAGTGGCTCTTCCAGTAGACACATTACACCATCACATGGTTCAGTGTAATTTTTCCCCATCCGATAATACTGGAAAAGGAGGGGGTAATGGAATCTAAATAGCACTCTCCTGTAGTACACAGGTGTATATGGAATAAATGGTGTGATTTGAATACAGCCAGTCTTACGACCCAAATATTTTATGACTCCATCACTTTATGGTGGGAGATACCAATCGTGACTTCAAACAGTCTTTCATTAGATAAGGGGAAAATAGGGCTAAATCACAGTACTTATATTTAGATCGACAGAGACAATTAGAAGCGCTAATCTACAAACAGAATTCAAGAATGTAGGTACTATGGAGCCAGTAACAAAATTAAAACAGAAAATGAAAATTTTAGTATGACAGAGCCAAGACCCTACATGCAGAATTAAAATTTGGTATTCAGGCTAAAAAGTCAACTTTAAACCCTCTCCCACCCCCCTCCCAGAGTTCTGCTAATTTATAGGGGAACACCTGCCCTGCAATTGGAGGAAAAGGCTGCAGGTGCAGCTCATGTAGTTCTAGCCACTGGGGGTTGGATTTAAAGGCTGGGAGAGAGGAGCTTAGGGAGTTGTTCATTTCCCTTATAAGTTTACTGTGTTGTACTGCACCTAGTAACAGGGTTACGTGTACTGTGGGACTGTATCTAAGATTAGTGGGAGACCTGATTAGGCAGTAGGGTGTATCTTGGACTGGGGGAACCTGGTGGCTCACCCAAGGAAACCTACTTGGAAGGGATGGAACCACACGCCATTAGGGCGGCATCTTTGGGAGGGTGGTGGGTGCACAGGGTGTGGAGCAGCCATGTTTCTGACTGGGCTTGGAAGTTGGGTGGTTGCCCAGTGTGCTACCAGTGGCACAGCTTAGGAGGAGGTTCGGGGATTAGGAGACAGCTGGGGAAGGGGGGAGGTATGGCTGGGGAAGGGGGCAGGGGATCTCCCACGGGGTTGCACCAAGCACTGGGGGTGAGGGCATAGGGAAAGGAGTGCAGGAGAATACTCAGGGGTCACATAGGGACCCTGGCAGAGGGGGTCCAAAAGGACACTACCAAGGAAGCAGACACGTAATTGGGGACCCTCACAAAGGAGGGACAGAGGGACAACATTCTCAGGGCAGTAGGCGGATGGCCAGGGCTGGACAGAAGGAAGCAAGGCGGGGAGGTGGATCAGATCTTACACTCTGTAACCACTTCAATTCTCTTCTTCTACTCGAGGATGAGGGGCTCAAGGATGAGGGGAGTGATGTAGCCATGACAGGGGTGGTAAGAGATGGAAAGGGAGTGGGGGGCAGGAAGCAGAGGCTGGACAGCAGGAAGAACAGGGGAGAACCGGGAAAGCAGGAAAATGGGGGAAGCAGTGAATCAGAGCAGGAGGGGCAGGGGAAAGTGCAAGGAGAAGGACCAGTTGGGAGGAAAGGTAAAGGAGAAGGACTAGAAGTACAAGGAGGATTCAGTAAAGGAAGCTGAGGGTTTAGGCCAGGGGGGCACAACAAGCAAGGAGGGACTAAATGGAGACAGGAAGGAAGGAGGATGAGCCAAGTTAGTTTAGCAGATGGGAGAAGGACCAGTCGTGAGCAGTGAGGGGAGTTAGCAAGGTACAGAGAATAATACTCAGGAGGAGGAGGCATAGGATTGGAGGGAGGGTGGCCAGGAGTAAATGGAGGGGTGGCATGGGCACCCAGCTAGGGGAGGAACAAGGAGCCGGCTGGGTGGAGGCGCATGAAAGGATGAGGACATGGAAGGGAAATGGAAGAAAAGAACAATCAAGTGCTCCTGTTGGGGGATTCTATGATCAGGGGTATCAAATGGGATAGGGAGGAGAAGCCTGGCCAGTTAGAACCAATGCTTCCCTGGACTAATGGTGCACAGGGCTAAGCACGAGGTATATCAGCTGGCAAAGGATTGTGGGGGTTCCCCGGACATACTGGTCAACCTGGGTACAAATGACATTGACAGAAATAGCGAGCTTGAGATACAGGCAAGATTCAGGGTCTGTCATGACATAGGATGCACAGTTTCCTTCTCAGAAATCCTGCCGGTGCCAAGAGCTAGTGGGGAACACAAAAGGAAGATTAGGGAGATAAACCAGTGGCTCAGGGAGTGGTGTGAGGCCAGAGGGTATGGGTTGATGGGGGATTGGGGGGAGACTTGTGAGGATAAGGAGCTGTATGCTAGAGATAGACTCCATCTCAATTTGGAGGGGATGGGAATCGTTAAGTTGAAAATAGAGGGTTCATTGGTGAAAAGTGGGGTTTAAACTTGTGAAGGGGGAGGATGGGAGAAAAGGCTGCCAAGGGGTGCGATAAGGAGTGACTCTGTCTCCACCCCTGGGGAAGCTGGAGGATTGCGGAAAAGGCCGACTGATGAAAGTGCAGACCAGGGAAAACAGAACCCCATGGAGCAATGGAAAGCGGGAAGTATAGGGAAAGGGGTGGAAGGTAGCCTCCATAAATGCCAGGAGCTTGGGCAATAAAATGCCTGAGCTCCAAGTGATGCTAACTGAGGGAGCAGTGGATGTGGCAGCGGTCTCTGAGACCTGGGCCACTGCAGGACACGACTGGGACCTGAACCTGGAGGGTTACACTATGTTCAGGAAGGACAGGGGGGAGGGAAGGGAAGGAGGGGTAACAATGATAGTCAAAAACTGCATTTGCATAGGGGGAGTAGAGGAGGCGGAGGGAACCATGGAGGCAATTTGGGTCACCTTGATAACAAGGGGGGGGCAAGAGAGTAAAAATAGCAGTGGTGTATAGACCCCCTGCCCTGGCGGAGGAGCTAGAGGAGAGCCTGGTGGCAGATGTTGGGAGACACTGCAGACTGGGCAGAGGAACAGTGGTGGTGTTGGGGGACTTAAACATGCCAGGAACAGACTGGGAGACTATGATATCCTCTGTGACCAGGGAACAGAGGTTGTTGGATGTCTTTCAAGACGCGTTCCTAACTCAGCAGGTGGGGGAACCAACCAGGGAGGTGTGGGTACTGGATGTGGTCCTGGCAGACAGTGACCAGATTGGGAGCCTGGAGGTAAGGGACCCATTGTCGGGGAGTGACCATGCCATGGTCTTGTTCTACCTGGACCTAGGAGGGCTAGAAGGCTGCACAAAGACGGAGGTAACTGACTTCAGGGGGACGGATTTTAAGGAAATGGGAAGGATCCTTAAGGAGCATTTGGATGTGATTGGGTCAGACATGGACGCTGATAGTAGGTGGGAAATCATCAGGAGAGGGGTGCAGGATGCTACCAGCACCTCTGCAAGAGTAAGATGAAAATGCGGTAGGGCCCGAAAACCCTGCTGGTGGACCAGGGCGGTCCAGGAGGTGGTGCGGGGAAAGAAGGCAGCCTATAAGCAATTCAAGTGCTCAAGGAGTGAAAGGGATCGATCAGAGTATGAGCCGATGACTAGAAGGGCCACTAGGGTGGTGAGGGCGGCTAAGGCCAGGAAGGAGCAGAACCTGGCCAGGGAAATTAGGAGAGGGAACAAGGGGTTCTTTAGATACACTGGGGAAAAACAAAGGGTGCAGGGGCAGATTAGCAGGATTAAATCAGGGGAGAGATGGGCACAAGACCCGGGGAAGCAGGCTGAGGTACTAAATGAGTACTTCACCTCAGTTTTCACCAAGGAAAATGGAGTGCTGCATCATACATGGGAGAGACAGAGATACTGAGGGGGGACCCTTACCGATCGGCAGGTCTGTGAGGGAGGGGAGGCATCACTGGCAGGAGGGAAGTGCTAAGCAGGAGAAGAGGAGACCAAAGGGAAATCACAGCAGAGACAGTGAGGGAAGCCCTCAGCTCCTTAAGACAGACAAGCACCGGGCCGGATAAATTACAACCCAGAGTGCTGAAGGAACTTGCGGATGTCCTGGTGAAACCCCTGGCGGAGCTTTTCACCATCTCTCTGAGGACAGGGTGGGTGCCCCAGTACTGGAAGGTGGCGCATATAGTGCCTATCCACAAGGGGGGATCAAGGGAGGTGGCAGGGAACTACAGGCCTCTCAGCTTGACATCGGTGGTGGGCAAGGTGATGGAGGGCATTGTCAAGGAGAGGCTGGGGGGGGCCTGGAAAAGTCAGGGTGCCTGGATGATAGACAGCATGGATTCGTCCCGGGGGAAATCGTGTCAGACAAACCTTGTGGAGTTCTATGACTGGGTGACGAGTGCCTTGGACCTGGGTAGACCAGTGGACGTCCTCTTTCTAGACTTCAGCAAGGCATTTGACTCTGTTCCTCACGTGGGCCTGTTGGATAAGCTGGTAGGAATGGGGTGGGAACCAGAGATCAGATGGATGAGCAATTGGCTCCAGAACCGGACCCAGAGGGCACGTGATTGTGAGATAGTCTCATCCCCAAGGAGGGTCATTAGTGGGGTCCCACAGGGATCAGTCCTTGGGCCCCTCCTGTTCAACGCCTACGTCTCTGACATAAGGACAGGAATCAGGAGCGAGATGAGTCTCTTTGCGGATGACTCAAAACTGGGGGCGGTGTTGGATGGGGAGGAGGGGAGGATGGCCCTACAGGGGGACCTGGAGGCTCTGGAGAGATGGTCTAGAAAGTGGAAGCTGAGGTTCAATGCAGGGAAATGCAAGGTACTCCACCTGGGGGCCAGAAACCCAGGCCAAGTGTACACCCTGGGGGGGAAATGCTACAATTCTCGATGGCTGAGAGGGACCTGGGGTGGTGGTGGATGTCAAGATGAACAAGTCTGAGACTTGTATGAGGGCAGCAGCGAAGGCCAACAGAATGCTGGGATGCATCGCTAGGGGGATCACCTCAGAAGGAGGAAATGATACTCCTCTGTATAACTGCTTGGTGAGGCCACACCTTGAGTACTGCGTGCAGTTTGGAGGCCACACTTAAAGAGGACATTAAACTCCTGGAGAGGGTCAGAGGAGCAACCAAAATGATTTGGGGCTTGGGACAGGACCTATGAGGAGGCTCGAAGAGCTAAATATGTACACATTGGAAGAGAGAAGGACCAGGGGACATGATAGAGGTCTTCAGGTACCTGAAGAGGGTAAATAGGGGAGGAACAGTCAGGTGCTTGAGAGGAAGGAGGAGGGGCCACTAGAGGCATGGGTGGAAGCTGGAGGGGAAGATTCAGGGTGAATGGAGGGGTGCTATTTCACTGAGAGGGTGGTGGAGCCATGGAATACACTGCCTAGGGGCTGGTGGAGGCAGAGACGGTGGAGGGGTTCAAGAGGGGGTGGGACAGGTACAGGGGAAGGGTTCTGGAAGCAAAATCCAATGCAGCAAGAATATCCGGAACTGGGAAGGGAGAAGCCAGAGAATGAGAGGGGGGCAGCAAGGTCAGCACCCAGGGTGGGGGCTGACCAAACGAGCAGACACGAAAGATCGTTGGGTCTATTCTGCTGGCATTTTAGTATGTTAATAAATGTGTTTACAGGGTGTCAAGATAGAGTGGCACCTGGAGTATTTACAGGTTTACAAACAGAAGGGGGACAACTGTACAGTGAGATAGAGGAATTAAAAAAAAGTTAGTGTAAACACACCTAAGTGACACCTTTGGTACCCCAGTGATCCCCACAGGGTCCAGAAGGCATTTATTTTCATGAGAGCTGGAGTGTAAACTCACCCAAAAGGAACAAGAAACCCTAACAGCACCTGTCCCAGTAGAAGACATCCAAGCTATTATAGGAGTCCGTGGCACAGTTCATCCCCTGGACTAGATGGTTCACAGTAGTTTTTTTTCCCCTTATTCCCCCTATTCACTCTTACTCATGGGTAAAGTGGCAACAAGGTGCCTCCGTGAGTCATCTACCCTCCCCCTGTTAGTCCCTAGAATCCCCACTACCATGGGCAGCAGAGCCTTCTCAGTCTCTGCCCCCTCCTTATGGAACAAGCTCCTGATAATGATCCACTCGTCCCCCTCGCACTTATCTTTCAAATGCCACTTTAAATACTGGTTACTCCTAGAAGCCAAATGCCACTGTCCATCTGGGTAAGCAGCAAGGATTTCCCCTGCCCTCCCTCTCCCCCACCCCCTCTGCTCTGTGGGAACTTGTGATGGCGCGGGATACAAACACACAGCAACCAAAGTTAAAGTGCATAAAAAACGCACAAGTGCGTTTATCAATTTATTTTCTATAAATAAAAATAACAAAATAATACAGAAATAAAAATAACGGTTAATTCAACACAATAATTCAGCCCTCTGCTTCCATCAACAGAGGCTGCAGCTTTACTTCGGCTAAGATAGCCTAAGTGTAATCCCTTCTTACACTTCTCAATTCTGGTGTGAAAACAGCACACTCCACAAGTTGGTCCTTCCTTGCTCACAGTTAGCCCTAGACTGACTTGACTAACATTCCCCTAGTGGTGAGCCCTACTTACACCCTAGGGATTACACCACACTTTTGGGGGGAATTCCCATATGCTGTGACATTACATAATGGGGAGTTTCTATATTTTACCATGCTTTAACAAGTAGGGCCTTTTTATTTGGCCCTTTTTTCCCCAAATAAGCTTTATTTCTACAAGCAGTCCCAAGAAACTCATTTTCATATTTCATTTATTATTTAACACATGCTCCTGGGTCACATACTGTGCCTGGGAACATTTCCAGACACCAGAGCTGCTTTCTGGAAATATGAGCTGCAACATGCAGCCGTGGGTCCAGCACTCAATCGCACTCAGCAGCAGGACCATTTAGTAATCAGGGGCAGCAGTGGTTTTTCCAAACCTAAAGTGTGAAATGCGCTTCTTCCCATTTACTTCCACTTGGAGTTTTACAAACAGCGCGACTTACGCTAATAATTATCTGCAATTCGGGAGATCAAGGAGAAGTGCTTTGGCGCTTAATGTGCAAGTAGGGGGAGTTTATAAGAAAACAGGGGACAGAAAAGAAACACAGAAACATATAATTTGATGGCAGATAAGGACCGCTTGGCCCACCTAGTCTGCCCATTTCCCTACCTAACGGATAAGCTGCAGATCCTAGTTAACCAAAAGCCTATTTCCTCCTACCCCCACTAGAATTGCTTTATGTCTGTCCCATGCAGTCTTGAATTCCCCGTTTTTGACTCTCGACCTCCTCAGGAAGGCTGTTCCGCATATCCACAACCCCTCTGTGAGAAATACTTCTCACATTACCTCTGAACCGTCCCCCTCTATCTTCAAATTGTGCCCCTTGTTCTTGCACATCTATTTTTCTGAAAGATGCTACCCTCTTGGACTCTGTTGATTCCCTTGAGGTATTTGTCCCCCTCTCCCTCTTTCCTCGAAGCTATACATCTTTAGTTCCTTTAGTCTTTCTTCATATGTCTTCTGATGTAGACCCTGCATCATTTTGGTTGCCCTCCTCTGGACAGCCTCCATCCTGTCTATGCTTTTGCAGAGATGGGGTCTCCAGAACTGTACACAGTACTCCAGATAAAAGCAGTGAGAATGTCAGCTTGGCCACCCTGATGTGAAAAAAGGAAAGAAAAGAAGAAAGAAAACAAGAAGACAGAAAAGAGTGAGGGGGGGTGGTACATGGTTTTAGATTTACTGGGTAAATAACAGGAGCTCCCAGCTACAGACCACCACCCTTTCGATATCCCCTGCTCTACCGCTCTCTTCCCATCATCTCCTGATATCTCCACCACCCTTGCCTCGAACCCTTCTCCCCTGCCCCCTTTCCATTCACCTCTTGGCCCTTTTCCCTTCACCCCCCCTGCTCTCTCCACTGCACTTTCACTTCTTGTAGACTGTCGCACTGAATTTTTGATTATTCCATATGGTTGTTACTTGATGTTTTGTTTTGTATTTTGGTGTTCTTCTTGAAATTGCACTTTATTTCTGAAAAACCTGGCAACTTGTCTCATTAATGTATTGTCCTCCATGTTTCCTCTGATAATGCCTATGGTTTTGCCGCTTGCCTACAATTTCCCATTGTACCCTATTATAATCTCATTTTTGTTACTATCCTATGGACAGTAATTGCCCTGCACCTCATTGTGAACGGCCTTTATTGCGGCCATTTTACTTTTCCTGCATCTCCGTTCTGCTAATCTGCCATTGTTTATGGCCCGGGTCATGCCTGTAAACAGTCCTTTGGATCAGCGCATTTGCCTGGTCATCAAAGACATAAATAAATACATATCAGTTGGTCCCACTGTTAGCTCAAGTGTACAATGACATGTTAGCATCTGAAAAGATACAATAATCAGTAACTATAGATCTTTGAGGGAACCTCTGTCATCAGGTCACACATATGGAACTAAGCTGTCAGGCACTAGGATCCCATGTAAGCTTTTCTGCAGCAGTCTACTAGGGGTCACCCACACCGACATCAGTCTCCGACATCATGCACACTATAAAAGCCCCACACCCTCAGTTATTTTCCCTAACTGAAGCCCATGAGAAAAAGGAGTCCCATTAGGGAACCAAGGAGAGAGAAAGGGTGCCCAGCAAGCAGAAAGGCTGGAGCAACACAACAGCCAAGCTGGAGAGAGAGAGAGAGAGAGAGAAGGGGGATGGAGGGTGGGATGGCATGACCTGACAACAGAGATTCCCTTGAAGAGCTATTGCTATGGTAAGTTCTTACATAACCATTCTATCTTCTGCGGCGATATCTCTGTCATCAGGTCACACCTATGGAACAAGTCCCAAGCAGTGCTGTGAGTAAGCACAGTCTGGGTGGCAGGAGGCCAGAGGCCTAAGAAAGAAGGCCCTGAAGCACAGCAAAGCCAAAGCCTGCCCTTCCTCAGGATGCAATATCCAGACTGTAGTGCTTGGTGAAAGTGTGGACAGTACTCCAGGTGGCAGCAGCGCAAATCTCAACTACAGACACGCCTCAAAACAGGCAACTGAAGTGGCCATGCACCTAGTAGAATGGCGTTTAACCCCAGAAGTTCTTTACCGTACTTCCTGTAGCAAAAAAATAATACAGTTGGCCAACCATTTGGACAAGCACAGTTTCAAAACTGGGGAGCCCTCTCTACCAGGGTGAAAGAAACAAAAAACTGGATTTCCTACAGTCCTTGGTATGGTGTGTAAAAGTAATGCAAAATTCTATGCACATCCAAAGAATGGAACAATGCTTCCTCTGGACTGTCATGCTCCGGATAATAAACTGTCAGGTGGATGGACTGATTTAGGGTAAACTCAGACACCACCTTAGGAAGAAACATAGAATTAGTATGCAAAGAGACTCTGTCTCTGTGAAAAATCAAATAAGGCTGCTCACACGTAATGGCAACTACAAATAACATTTTTCCAAATGAGGAGATACTCCAAAACCTGGTTCACCAGACAGGTGAAAGGGTCCAGTTGGTGAGACATGACCCCAGATAGCAAACTGCTTCCACTATACAGAGTAAGTGGCCCTGGTGGAAGGTTTTCTGGCAGCCACCAAGACAACAGCCACCTTCTGAGACACCCCAGACCAATCAATGACTCTATCCTCAGAGGCCATGCATACAGAAGGAGGGCCTTGAGGTCTGAATGGACCAGGGTCCCCTGTGCCCATGTCAACAGGTTTACGGCAGAGAGGCAGGGGAAAGTACAGTTACGTAAGAACTTACCATAACAGATAATCTTCAAGAGGAGCTTTTGGTGCAGGCCAACAGCGGAAGGTCAGGTGCCAGGACCACACGGAAACTTTCTAGCAAGCAGTATACCTCTGATTTCAGTCACCTCTGATGTCGGCTTATCCTATAAAGGCCAGTGGTCCCCAACACCCAGCTCAGTTCTCCCACCGGAGACCTGAAGTAGGAAGCAGAAGAAGAGGCTGAGACAGAAAACTCGTTCGTATGGAAGAGAATGCAGCCAAGAGAAGGCAGACAGACAGAAGAGGAAAGGAAGGAGGGAGGGAGGGAAAACCATGGCCTGCTGCAAGAGTTCCTCTCGAAGATCTGTTACGGTAAGTTCTTACATAACTGTACTATCGTACTTTGAGGAAACTCTTGCAGGAGGTTAACACCAGTAGGACAGAGTTATAAGCAGTTTCAGCAGCTTAGAGAAAACAGCACTGGGAGGAGGAACAAACTGTAGACAATGGCCTAAGAAAGAAGGCCTTGCAGGATGGCAAGGCCGAAGTTGGCCCTGTGCCTAGAAACAATGTCCAGACTGTAATGCTTGGTGAAAGTGTGGATAGAACTCCAAGTGGTGGCTGCACAAATATCCACAGCAGACACACTGCAGAATCAAGGTGTGGAGGCGGCCATACCCCTGATGGAATTGCCCTTAACCACTCCCGGAAAGACCTTGTGTACTTACAGTAGCAATAAACAATGTAATTGGATAATGACTCAGACAAACATTGGAAACTGAAGCACTCTCTCTTGGGGGCAAATGAAACAAACAACTAATTAGACCTTCTTGAAGTCCTGGTCCAGTGCTTACAGTATCACAAAATTCTATGTACATACAAAGTATGGAGCAAAGCCTCCCCTGATTAGAATACTCATGAAAGTAAACAGGAAAGTGGATGGACTGCTTCAGGGTAAATTCCGACACCACTATGGGAAAAAATTTAGGATTAATCTGCAAAGACATGGTGTCTTTGTGAAAAACTAAATAAGGGTCTTTACACGAGAGCCTGAAGCTCAAAAATCTGCTGAGCAGACATAACAGCAACTAAAAAGAGCACTTTCCATGACAGAAACCACAACTCACAACTAGCGGCTGGTTCAAAGGGAGGTAACCGAGTTGAGTTTCTCCAACATAAAATGAAGGTCCCATGGAGGGACTGGATCCCAAATGGGAGGTTTCAGATGAATGATGCCCCGCGGAAAAGTGCGGGGACACCTCCAGCCGAGTCACGATTCTGCCTTCGATAGGTGCATGGTACACAGAGACAGCAGAAAGATGCACCATAAGGGAGGTGTACCCTAAGTCAGAGAGGGAGAGAAGATACTCCAACACCTGATCCGCTGAACAGGTGAAGGGGTCCAACTGGTGTGAAGTAGCCCAAAGGGTAAAGCACTTCCATTTCATAACGTAAATGGCCCTGGTTAAGGGTTTTCATGCAGCTACCAGAACATCTGCAACCCCAAAGGACACTCCAAAGCTAAGTCGGCAGGAGTCACGTATGGATATGGAACAATTTTAGATACGCATGGACCAAGGTGCCCTGATCCTGAGAGAGCAGGCAAGTACATAGGGGCAAGGGCACTGGAGGTCCCACCGCTAGCTGCTGTAGTAAGTAGAACTAGATCTGATGTGGCCAGAAGGGGGCTATGAGGATCATCTCTACCCCCTCCAACTGAAGTTTGAACAGCACGTTCTGGAGGAGCACGAAGGGAGGCAAGGCATACCAAGACCTCCCCTCCAGGAGAGGGACAATGCATCTCACCAGAAAACGTCAGGCCCGGGGTCAAGCAAGCAAAAAAGCGGCAGTTTTGCATTTAGTGTGTATGCAGAAAGGTCCAACTCTGGCAGACCCCATCTGTTGAAGAGATCTTCAGCCACCAGAGTCAGAATTCCCACTCGTGAACCCTGGACTGGGAGCAGCTTAGACTGTCCGCCAGGATGTTTTGAACACCTGGAACATGGATGGCCAAGAGTTCCAGACCGGGCTTGGTGGCACAATACCAGACAATTATCTCCTCCCTGCATAGGGCAAGGGGTCATGTTCTCCGATGCAAAAACAACGCAGCACTATATCGCACTGTTAAAACAGCAACCAAGGAACAAAAACACAGGAATAATTGTTTTCTGTGGGGGGCGCTGCGCCCCTCACCCAACCCCACCATTACGAACCTTATCGGGGGGGGCAACTCGGGGATTCATGCTGTTTCTACTGCACGGTTTTGCCCTGCGACATATTGCATGTGAGAACATGACCCGGTACGCCTGCCGCAGGGGGTAAGAGTGAGTCCCGGCCCCGTGCTTGTTGATGTAATACACCATGTACACATTGTCCATCTGCACCAAAAGTGGACTGGGAGAGAGATGAGTCTGAAAAGCCTGCAGAGTGTACAGAACCACACATATCTCCAGAATATTGATGTGGAAAGCATGGTTCTCGGGGCAGCACCCTTTAGCTCCTCCTCCACCTTACTCCTATTAGTGTATTTCGC
The DNA here is from genome assembly GCA_016271365.2 of Neoceratodus forsteri. NCBI lineage: Eukaryota > Metazoa > Chordata > Ceratodontiformes > Ceratodontidae > Neoceratodus > Neoceratodus forsteri. The sequence goes on along the minus strand of JADMNL010000040.1, from coordinate 44,190,892 downwards.
CGACTGGCAGTGCTGCCCCCCAGGGCAGCACACTTGCACTCCGCCTCCCACCTATCCCTATTGGTGGATTTCATCCCCTGCCCCAAAGGCAGCAACCTGTAGCTGTTACATCCCACAAATCTGATTGTTGCAAGTCTGAGGAACTGAGAGTTTTAAGCGTAGATGAGAATGTTATGGAAATGCTCCCCCCCAGCAATGTGCACTGCTTGTCTCTGAATTTTGGTGGCTCAAGGTGTATGTCTGTCTGCATCCAAAAGAGCCAGACTTCAAGGGGTTCAAAATCTTAACCAGGGACATTTTTTTGTGCTTTGTGTCAAACTCTGTTGTGAGCATTTAATCATGCAACATAAATCATTACCTTTTAAAATAGATGTAAGCGAGAGAATACATTTTATTTATAAACTGTAATAAATGGGGCAGTGCCATGATGACTGGCTACCAGGGCAGTGTCATGATGGTTGGTTTCTGTTGGCTGCCCCTGGGGTAGAACCTGTGTAATTGGTTCCTGTGGGCTGCCCCTGGGAACCAATTACACAGGCGCTGCCCCAGGTGTAGCAATTGCACTGCCCCCAGGGGCAGCCAACAGAAACCAACCATCATGGCACTGCCCCATTTATTACAATTTATTAAATAAAATATATTCTCTCACTTACGTCCGTCTTAATTTAGCAATATTAAAAAAAATGTAATGATTTGTGACACTTACACGATTAAATGCTCACAACTGAGTTTGACACAGAGCACAAAAAATGTCCCTGGTTAGATCTGAACCCTTGAACTCTGGCTCTTTTGGATTCTGACAGACACACACCTTAAGCCACCAAAATTCAAAAACAAACAGTGCACATTGTTGGGGGGAGCATTTCCATAACATCCTCATCTACACTTAAAACCCTCAATTCCTCAGACTTGCAACAATCAGATTTGTGGGAAGTAATAGACACAGGTTGCTTCCCTGGGGGCAGGGGACGAAATCTACCAATACGGATAGGTGGAAGGCGGAGCACAAGTGTGCTGCCCTAGGGGCAGTGCTGCCAATGGGCAAAATCCACCAATAGATGTAAGGCAGAGGAGAAGGTAAAGGGTGCTGCCAGAGCGGCAGCGCTGCACTGAGAACCGAGCTACGGGAACAAATGACACTCAAGCGTTCCACATCTGTCCAAGGGCCTTTAGTCTTGTGAGCATCCAAGTGAGCTACCCAGCCCAGACCCAGGCATCCTTCATGAGGATTTGACGAGATGCCAAGATTTGAAAGGGCCCCCCGAAGCAGCTTGATGGGCTCTGGCCACCACGACAGGACTCTTTTGATCAGATCTGAAACCATAACATCCATGCATTGATCTCACAGTGTGAAAAGGGGCGTGGCCTTGGAATTATTAAGGTAACAGTGGAGATACTCGGTTATCCAGTTGTGAGGAGAAGACTTAATGCTAGTAGATGGGAGTCTCAGATGAAGCAGTCACAAGAACTGTTGGCCATGAGATGCTGGTGTAACTTCAGTTTGAATGGTCCCAATTTAGGTATGGTAGTTGTATCACTGTGAAGAGTACTAAACCAGTGAGGTGCTCTGTAATACAGCATTTTTTTTTTTTTTACCTGCAAGAGACACACGCACACAAAAGAATGAACTCCCATGTATACATGTACACCCATTATCCAATGAAGTGACTTCAAACATACAGATTATCTGGTTTGAAATGTTGTTATTGCACACATCCATGTGTGCAACAACATAACAAACAAAATAACATGCATATATGAAGCTATCTTATAAGATAATCTCTATCTGTTATAATATTCTCCATCATAGTTTTATGTTCTATATTCAAGTTTCTCCATCACCTTTCATGCCTGTAATTTTTTTTGTTTATTTTGACTTTCTCTACTAATCTGAATTTACAGTATATTGTACTTGTCCCCTTTTTCCACTTCCCCCAGGATGCATCTGGAAGCTAGATGCTCCTGGTTAAACATTATAACTAACTTAATAGTCTAAGGAATTTGTGAACTGTTAGTGAAGGTAAGCAGAATACTTCAATTGTAACTAAACATAATTTTAAGATAGCAGCATCTAAACCATACTGAGAAGCTGTTTGGTTAAATATTTACCTGGTCTGTTTCTTCCGGAGGTGGTAGAGGAGGTGGCAAGTTCTCACTCTCATTTTTTTCTTCAGCTAAGTCAACAACAGTTGCTACCTTGGTCAGCCCTCTACTGCTCTTTTTGTCACTTACACTGCAGCTGCCTTCAGGATGATTACTAGTCCCACCACACCTTATGACTAGTTCATTCTCAGATCTGCTTTTCTGTGACTTGCTTACAGTTTCTTCATCCTCTTCCTCTATTTTGCACTGCCTGTTCTGTGATGAGTTGTGATACCTTTGCCTTCTTTCTGCAGCTGAGGCAGATAAATATGAACTCGCCTCTTCAGCAGTAAATCTTTTATGAGTGTTAGAAGACAAGGAACTCTTAGAATGTTCAAATAACTCAGCATTGTTAGTGCTGCCCAAGTTAACCAGTGGTTCAACAGCACCATATGTCGCATTATCACAAAGAACTGGTAGAGGAAGTGGATGCCAAGGTAGAACATTTGCTTGTTCCACAGAGTGACAGGGTTTAATGTGCTTTGGAGGTATTGCTGGGTTTTCACTAAATGTAAATTTAATTGGTAGACAATGACTCACACCTTTGACCAAAATTAGCTTCCTTAATCATTTGACAGTTATCTGTTCTCCGAAATGTAGGAGAGCTGCACCCAAAATCTGGGCTTGTACCAAGGTTCGCGCTCTGCCACTGTACACAAACAGCAGAGTCTGGGCTGCTTAGAGAGATTGTTCTGTTATCCTCTTCTGTATGGGCTGCCACAACTGTAATTTTAGCAACTTGACTGATAGTATCTTGAAATTCTTTCTCCAAGCTCCAAAAACCAGTACATTCACCATTACTGTCTTGATATCCTTTCTGTGATGCGTTGCGAGTTGAAACATCATTCTTTCTGCTGTTGCTAGAGTCACCCAACAACCTTTTTTTCTTCTTTGTACTTTCAGCATAAATTGGCTCAGTAAGTTTTGATTCTTTAAGAGAATCTAAAGGATGCTGGGTTACTGCATTATGAAGTCTTTTAGTTTCATCACTGTGGTTCAGCGCACGGGAGGATTCAGTGCAAACAAATTCATTTTCCTTATGAAAATAGTGTTCTTGAGGTGTGGACAAAACATTTGCCAGACTGCTGTAACATGGTAAGCTATCTAACAAGCTGGACGCATTGTTGGTAAGTGCTAAACTTGGGTTGTCTGAACATGCATTTTGTAGAGAGTCCTTGAAACACTCTGTGCCTTGATTACCTGGATTTAATAAACTGCACTCCCTTTCACTGGGGTCAGTGTTCCCTTGTTTTATGCTGTAATATCTCTGTCTAGTTATTTTATCTGAAGAGTCCTGATCCACAAGTTTTGGATTATGACTGATCATTCCTTGCTGCATGGTCTTCCTTACAGCTCTTGAGCATTCCTGCGCAACAGGTCTCTCTATGCAATACTGTATGGTACCAGAGGATTCACCGTTATCATCAAGGAAGTCAGAGGAACAACAGTAGTTGCTACTTTCTTCAGCTATGGCAGTTTGCTGCTCATCATATTTCTCAGGAGTATTACTGAATTTGTTCTTGCAGGTCAGAAACACTATGTCTTTCTCTGCTCCGGCACCAGTAAATGCAGTATTGTGGAATGCTTTTGGTTTTTCTGCTCCGTTCTCTTGGTTCAAAATTCCACAAAAAAGATGACGACTAGAATAGTGAGAAGTATTATCACTAGGTGTGTTCAGATTGAAAGGTTTATTCAGTCTGCTGTTATCCAAGCACATCTTTGGATGATCTACAAACTTCAGTGTGTGATACTTTTCAGAAGGTATTCTACAGCTAATCTGCATCTGATGAAGACAGAAATTATTTATTTTCTTAGGGAAAGAAACAGAATTTGAAAAGAATATTTTTATCTTTAATGGAACAATTTATATCTTCTGACCATGAATATGTACATATTCCATCCCACCTTCTTCCCTCCTGCCCTGCCACACCACAAGTCAATCAAATCACCCATTTTACTAAACCGCATATCATTCCATCCCACCCCACCCTTTTCCCTCCTGATCAGAAATGAGTTTTCAAATTACTCCTTCCCTCAACCTGCATAATCCTATCCTTTCTTTATCCCTTCTGCCCATCAGCATCTGTATATACAAATACTACCCTCCCCACACAGTAGTGGCATCCATCCCACCCCCCTTCCTCCATCAAAACACACAACAGTATCCACAAATCACACCCTTCCCCCAATTTCATAGCATCCTACCCCATCCTCCCTCCCTGCTAGTTAAACACATGTCCCACCCGTCTTAGTTTCACTAAATTGTAGGGGCAGAAAAAGGTCGAGGCCCAAAGATAGCTCCATTATGAAAGAATAAAATACTGCATATTTCCCCCTTCGGTGATGTATTTGTCCAATCTACTTTTAAATTGTTCTTTGAACTTAATATTACTTCCAATGGTAGTCCATTCCACAAATTTGCAGTGCAAAAAGTATACACATTTTTTCTTTTAATTGTATTAAATCTATTTTTACTTGAAGAGGGTGGCCTCTTACACCAAGAAAATCATTAATGTATTCAATGTTCAATTCAGTCATTAACAATGCGTCACTCATGTTATCATAATAAAGTAATAGGTCCCCTCTTTGCCTCCTTGTTTCCAAGCTATGTAGTCTTAGCTTACACAATCTTTGCGAATAACTATCATGTTTTATAGCCGATATTAATTTGGTATAGCGTTCTTGGACCTTCTCCAATCTATCTATTTCAATTTTTTTGTAAGGTGACCACACCTGACTACAAAAATCCAATAGAGGTCTAACACATAATAAGTACAAGGGAATGAGAACTTCCGGAGCTCTGCTTTTAATATTTCTTTTGGCGGACATAATAGTTCTATATGCCTTAGAGATTATGGATGTATAATGTTCTTTAAATAACAATTGATTATCTAGTGTAATATCCAAGTCCCGGTCTGATATTCTTTGTGATATAGTTTCTCCATTTAGTTTGTAGCCATGTTGTTTGTTCTGTTTACCCATATGAATAGTACAGCATTTATCTGTGTTTAATTTCATTATCTATGTCATTGTCCAGTCTGCTATGGTATTTACATCTTTTTGTAAGGACTCCCTAGCACTAAGCAAATTACAAGGGGCACACAATTTAGTGTCAGCAGCGTATTTTATCATTTCGTTACTAATGTTATCATCTAAATCTGCTATAAATATATGGAATAAGATGGGTCCGATAACTGATCCCTGTGGCACACCACTGGTCACTCTACCCTTGTAGCATATAATCCCAATGCTCTCCTGCCCCAGCTCCCACCAGAATAAAACAGCTGAACAGTGAATTATATTGTCAGTAATAACTGAACTGCTTTTTTCATACTTCTTCTGCCCTTGTCATCCACTCCTTTTGGCAATCCACAAGGGTCACACCAGCTGCCTACCGGACACACCTTGCACTGTTGGTTCCCTTATTTCAGGCCTCCATTACCTTCGTCATCAGGTGGATTTGGCTCATCCCTGTTGAGTGGTGCTCCCACTGTTGCTAGGATGAAGTTGCTTTTTATAAATAAAGGATCAATCAATCAAAAAAAAAAAAAAAAAATTTTTTGATTGATCCTTTATTCATAAAAAGAGCCTTTCTGAAACCAAGGCACTTGTACAATAAAATGAAGCAAACATACTAACATACTAAAATGCCAGCAGAATAGGCCTAACGGTCTTTCGTGTCTGCTCGTTTGGTCAGCCCCCACCCTGGGTGCTGACCTTGCTGTCCCCCACGCCTTCTCTGGCTTCTCCCTTCCCAGTTCTGGATATTCTTGTTGCATTGGATTTTGCTTCCAGAACCCTTCCCCTGTACCTGTCCCACCCCCTCTTGAACCCCTCCACTGTCTCTGCCTCCACCAGCCCCCTAGGCAGTGCATTCCATGGCTCCACCACCCTCTCAGTGAAGTAGCACCTCCTCCTTTCTCCCCTGAATCTTCCCCCCTCCAGCTTCCACCCATGCCCTCTAGTGGCCCCTTCCTCCTTCCTTCGAAACACCCTGACTGTTCCTCCCCTATTTACCCTCTTCATGTACCTGAAGACCTCTATCATGTCCCCCCGGTCCCTTCTCTCTTCCAATGTGTACATATTTAGCTCTTCGAGCCTCTCCTCATAGGTCCTGTCCCCCAAGCCCCAAATCATTTTGGTTGCCCTCCTCTGGACCCTCTCCAGGAGGTTAATGTCCCTCTTTAAGTGTGGCCTCCAAAACTGCACTGAGTACTCAAGGTGCGGCCTCACCAAGCAGTTATACAGAGGGGTATCACTTCCTCCTTCTGGAGGTGATCCTCTGGCGATGCATCCCAGCATCCTGTTGGCCTTGGCTGCTGCCCTCCTACAAGTCTCAGAGTTGTTCATCTTGACATCCACCACCACCCCCAGGTCCCTCTCAGCCATCGAGACTTGTAGCATTCCCCCCCGGGGTGTAAATTTGGCCTGGGTTTCTGGCCCCCAAGTGGAGTACCTTGCATTTCCCTGCATTGAACCTCAGCTTCCACTTTCTAGACCATCTTTCCAGAGCCTCCAGGTCCCCCTGTAGGGCCACCCTCCCCTCCTCCCCATCCACCACCGCCCCCAGTTTCGAGTCATCTGCAAGAGACTCATCTCACTCCTGATTCCTGTCCTTATGTCAGATCGTGGCGTTGAACAGAAGGGGCCAAGGACTGATCCTGTGGGACCCACTAATGACCCTCCTTGGGGATGAGACTATCCCACAACTACGACCCTCTGGGTCCGGTCCTGGAGCCAATTGCCTATCCATCTGATCATCTGGTTCCCCACCCCATTTCTCCCAGCTTATCCAACAGGCCCACGTGAGAACAGAGTCAAATGCCTTGCTGAAGTCTAGAAAGAGGGCATCCACTGGTCTACCCAGGTCCAAGGCACTTGTCACCCAGTCATAGAACTCCACCAGGTTTGTCTGACACGATTTCCCAGGATGAATCCATGCTGTCTATCGTCCAGGCACCCTGACTTATCCAGGCCCCCAGCCTCTCCTTGACAATGCCTCATCACCTTGCCCACCACCGATATCAGGCTGACAGGCCTGTAGTTCCCTGCCACCTCCCTTGATCCCCTTGTGGACAGTCACTATGTGCCACCTTCCAGTCTTGGGGCACCCACCCTGTCCTCAGAGATGGTGAAAGCTCTGCCAGGGGTTTCGCCAGGACATCTGCAAGTTCCTTCAGCACTCTGGGATGTAATTTATCCGACCCGGTGCTTTCTCCATCTTAAAGAGCTGAGGCTTCCCTCACTCTCTCTGCTGTGATTTCCACTTCCGGTACCTCTTCTCCCTCTTAGCCTCCCCACCTGCCAGTGATGCTCCCCCTCTCCCCAGACCTGCCGATCGGTGAGGGCCCCCCCTCCTCAGTATCTCTGTCTCCTCCATGTATGATGCAGCACCCCATTTCCTGGTGAAAACTGAGGTAAGTACTCATTTAGTACCTCAGCCTGCTCCCCGGGTCTTGTGTCCATCTCTCCCGATTTAATCCTGCTAATCTGCCCTTCACCCTTCGTTTTCCCCAATGTATCTAAAGAACCCTTGTTCCCTCCTAATTTCCCTGGCCAGGTTCTGCTCCTTCCTTGCCTTAGCCGCTCTCACCACTCTAGTGGCCCTTCCAGCCATCAGCTCGTACTCCCCTCGATCCCTTTCCTCCTTGAGCACTTGAATTGCTTATAGGCTGCCTTCTTTCCCCGCACCACCTCCTGGATCTCCTGGTCCACCGCCAACAGGGTTTTTTGGGCCCCACCAGATTGCCTTACTTCCTTGCACAGGTGCTGGTAGCATCCTGCACCCCTCTCCTGATGATTTCCCACCCACTATCAGCGTCCATGTCTGACCCAATCCCATCCAAATGCTCCTTAAGGATCCTACCCATTTCCTTAAAATCCACCCCTGAAGTCAGTTACTTCCATCTTTGTGCAGCCTTCTACCCTCCTAGGTCCAGGCAGAACCAGACCGTGGCATGGTCACTCCCGCCAATGGGTCCCTTACCTCCAGGACCCAATCTGGTCACTGTCTGCCAGGACCATCAGTACAGTGCCTCCCTTGTTGGTTCCCTCACCTGCTGAGTTAGGCAGCGTCTTGAAAGACATCCAACAACCTCTGTTCCCTGGTCACAGAGGATGTCATAGTCTCCCAGTCTGTTCCTGGCATGTTTAAGTCCCCAACACCACCACGTTCCTCTGCCCAGTCTGCAGTGTCTCCATCATCTGCCACCAGACTGTCCTCCAGCTCCTCCGCCAGGGCAGGGGTCTATACACCACTGCTATTTTTACTCTCTTGCCCCCCTTGTTATCAAGGTGACCCAAATCACCTCCACGGTTCCCTCCGCCTCCTCTACTCCCCTATGCCAATGCGGTTTTGACTATCATAGCTACCCCTCCTCCCTTCCTCCCCCTGTCCTACCTGAACATAGTGTAACCCTCCAGGTTCAGGTCCCAGTCATGTCTTGCAGTGGCCCAAGTCTCAGTGACGCTGCCACATCCACTGCTCCCTCAGTTAGCATCCTGGTGCTCAGGCATTTTATTGCCCAAGCTCCTGGCATTTAGCAAGACTACCTTCCACCCTTTCCCTATAGTTCCATTCCCCTGCTCGTGTTCCCATGGGACTCTGTTTCCCTGGTCTGCACTTTGCCAGTCGGCCTTTTCCTGCAATCCTCCTGGTCCCCAGGGGGGTGGAGACAGAGTCCCTCCTTTATCGGCACCCCCTTGACAGCCTTTTCTCCCATCCCACCCCCTTCACAAGTTTAAACCCCACTTTTCACCAATGAACCCCTCTATTTTCAACTTAAGGATTCCCCTCCCCTCCAAATTGAGATGTAGTCTATCTCTAGCATACAGCTCCTTATCCTCCCAGGTCTCCCCCCAATCCCCCATCAACCCATACCCTCTGGCCTCACACCACTCCCTGAGCCACTGGTTTATCTCCCTAATTTTCCTTTTGTGTTCCCCACTGAGCCTTGGCACTGGCAGGATTTCTGAGAAGAAACTGTGCATCCTATGTCATGACAGACCCTGCCCGAGCTCCCTGAATCTTGCCTGTATCTCTAGCTCGCTATTTCCCTCAATGTCATTTGTACCCAGGTGGACCAGTATGTCTGGGAACCCCTACAATCCTTTGCCAGCTGATATACCTCATGCTTAGCCCTGTGCACCGTTAGTCCAGGGAAGCATCTTGTTCTAACTGGCCAGGCTTCTCCCTCCCTATCCCATTTGATACCCCTGATCATAGAATCCCCCAGCAGGAGCACTCTGACCACTCCTTTTCCTCCATCCCCCCCTTCCATGTCCCTTATCCTTTCTACAGGCCCCTCTACCCAGCTGGCTCCTTGTTCCTCCCCCTATCTGGGTGCCACATGCCACCCCCTCCATCATAATTTAAACATCATAATTTAAAAACATCGCAATGTCAAAATAACATTTAAACATTAGATGATAAATATAAAATTAATCAATCAAATCACATGCAGCTAGAATGAATATAAATATAAATATACTGGGCTAGCCAACAGTTTCAGTAAAAATCAGGGTAGGCTAGGCTAAATAGAAGTGTTTACAGTGCTATTTTGAAACTCTGGATGGTCAGGCACTCTGGTATATGACGAGGTAGAGAATTCCCCAAGGTCAGGGCCACAAAAGCAAAGGACCAGGACCCTGATGATTTCAAACGAACCCTGGGAATCTCTAGCAATCCCTCGTTAGCAGATCGAAGAGGACGGAGAGGGTGGTAAGGGTGAAGAAGATCTTGCAAGTAATGGGGCAACCCCCAGTAGCCCTAAGTAAAAGGCAACAGTAGTCAAGGTGGGAGGTCACAAAGGCATGGACCACAGTTGGAAGCTTGTCAGGAGGAACCAGATGCTTCACCCGGGTGATATTTCTCAGATGGTAAAGAGAGGATTTGACAATGGCTGACACCTGTGATTTAAGGGTCAGGCCATCATCAAAAAAAAAGCCCAGGTTCCGCACCCGATGTGAGATAGTCAGCTGAGCACCCTCAAGCCAAAGCCCAAATGGTTGTCCAGCTGACAAACCCACCTCCTGTTGATCTGGGTCCTCGACCAGCACCTCAGTTTTATCCGGGTTAAACCGCAGCCAGCTGGCACCAGTCCTAGATCTCGGACAGACCGTTGTTAACTACTGAGAAAACTGCATCTTGTCTGGACACAAGTTTTCCCCCCTTTTAGTCTCATGTTGTGCCCCCTTATTCTGCCATTTCCCTTCATGTGAAAGATGCTCCCATCTGGCACCCTGTTGATCCCCTTTAGATACTTGAAGGTCTCCATCATGTCCCCCCGCTCTCTCCTTTCCTCCAGGGAGTACATACTGAGAACACTGAGTCTCTCCTCTGTACCATCTTCATCCTGTCTGTGTCTTTTTGGAGATGGGGCTTCCAGAACTGAATACAGTACTCCAGATGAGGCCTTACTAGGAAGTTGTACAATGGTGCAACCCCTTCCCTCCTTCTACTTGTTACACCCCTCCCTATGCACCCCAGTATTCTGTTAGCCGTTCCAACTGCTTTGTCGCACTGTTTAGTCACTTTGAGGTTGTCTTCTATGACTACCCCATGACCCCTAGTAGGTAATATTTTCTGCACAATTTTATGTCTCACCGGTAGGGGGAGGCAACTGTGGTTTCTGTAGAGAGTGCCAAGCTTAGGGCGCAGTTTTTTTCAGGATAGCATCCACATGAGCCGAGAAGGATCGATGTCGGTCAAGCCAGATGCCAAGGTACCTGAAAGTTGACATGTCCTCAAGGACAGTCTCATCAAGGGTGTGGAAGTTCAGGGGAGTAGTAAGCATGGATAGTCTCTACCTAGTGCCGAAGGTCATGGAGACTGTCTTCTTGACATTAAGGGAGAGTTGGTGGGAGCTAAACCAGTGCTGAACTTTGTTGAAATCAGCCTGAAGACTAGTAGTAACCTCCTCAGGGGTACGGCCAGAGGAAAAGAGGACAATGTCATCTGCATACATGTGAATTGAGGTAGTTGAGTAGGCAAGAGGCAGGTTGTTTAGGAGGATGGAAAAGAGGATTGGGCAGAGTACTGAGCCTTTGGGGACACCAGTAGGTAAAGGAAGTGGGGGAGAGGTGGAATCAGCAATTTTTACGGATTGAGTTTTCCCTTCCAGGTAGGCTCTGAACTAGCTGGTGGCAGGCATGGACACGCCGGCTTCAGAGAAACAGGATAGCAGCAGGGGGTGGGAGACAGTGTTGAAAGCTTTGGCTAGGTGGACAAAGATGGCTGCAGTAATGAGACCTTTGTCCATCCCCGAGAGGACTGTGTTGGACAGTCGTAGAAGAGAGGTGGCAGTAGAGTGGTTCTTTCTAAATCCGGACTGGTTGGGGGGGAGTTAGATTCTGAGAGGAAGTTAGAGAGTTGAGAGAGCACCAGGTGCTCCTGGAGTTTTGCTAGGGTGGGGAGGAGGGAGATAGGGCGGTAGTTGGCAACAGGGGTGGGGTCATCTCCTTGGGAAGTGGAAGGACTATGGCATGTTTCCACTCCACAGGAACTGATTCAGAGGCAACAACAGGTTTAGTAGGGCAGCTCGTGGGACTGCAATGGTGGGGCAGATAGGTAGAGGAGTCTGGGGTCTAACCCATCAGGGGACTTTCCCTTGGAGGGGTTTAGGGAGAGTAGGGCATCAAGACCTTCCAACAGGGAGATGAGCCTGAAGTAGAAGGTATAGCTCTGGGGGAATTTGCAGCTTCAGCATGGTGGGTAGGTGGAGCTACAGCTGGTCCCTACCAAGGCAAGAAGTAAAGTAGCCACATGTGGTGAAGTATGAATTGAACTCAGAAGCAACCATGAGTGGGTCAGAGAGAAGAGTACCATTTGAGAACAGAAGGGGGGGTGAGATTTGATGATGGGGGAAGTGGATAACTTTCCAAAATTTAGATGGTTTACGCAGGTTGGAATTGAAGGTGGAGTAAAGATATTCAGTTTTGGCTAACCAGGTGGCCTTGGTGCACTTGTTATGGAGCAAACAGTAGATGATATCACCTGGGAGGAGTGCAGACTTGTAGGTTTTTCATGCTTTGTCCTGAGCATTTTGGTATGCTATTAGTTCTGGGGAAATTCAGGGAAGGTGTGTCCCTCAGACCTTGATCCGACGCATGGGGAAATGATTATCCCAGATATTAAGGAAGGTATTCCGGAAATGTAGCAGGGCATCATCTATGTTATAGCTACTACGGTTGGTACCCCAGTTTGCATGGGCTAATTGATCCAGAAGGGGGGCAATGTTTAGAGATTTATAAGACCTTTGAACAAGAAATTTGAGAGGGGATTTAAGGCGATGGATTTTGCAGACTATGTAAGTGATATGGTGGTCACATATAGAGTCAGGAAGTAGGCCAGCTTTGAAGACTCGGTGGAGGTGAGAGGTGAGGGCCCAGTCTATCGGGGAGTGGTTGCCTGTCTTGTGGTTTGTGCGTGTTGGTTCTGAGATGACCTGGGTAAGAGTAAGAGCTGTGATCTCAGAGCGAGCTTTGTTAAAGGCGGGTGATGGCCAGTTGCAATCAAAATCTCCCAAAATATAAAGTTCACCAGATGGGACTAGGGAGGCTAGGTGGCTTAGAAGGTCAGTGACAGTTGCAGCAGGGTTTCCAGGGCAGCAGTATACACCTGCAACATAACTAGGCAGTGAGAAGGGGAGGGTCAGTTGGAGCATGAGCAGATCAAAGGCTTTGGGCTCTGATTTAGCAAGTGTAACAGAGAAATGTAAGTCTGAGGCTGTGTATATTGCAACTCCTCTGCCTCTGGAGACAATGGTAAAGGAACCAGAGGATCCAGTGCCAGTTGTTGCAAAAGAAGATACCAAATCTGGTGTGGCCAGAGAGAAGCAATTAGAATCAAATGTGCTCCTTCCTCTTGAAGTTTCACCAGAACCTTCTGCATGAGAGGAAAGGGAGGAAAAGCATAAAGAATCCTCCATCCAAATGAGAGACAGTGCATCTCGCCAAAAAGCACCATGCCCGGGAACAAGCGAGCAAAAGCTGGGTGGATCTGTGTTGAATGGAGAGGTGAACAGATCTATCTCTGGATGACCCCATCGAAGAAACAGGTCTTCGACCACCTCTAGCTTTAGCTCCCACTCGTGAGCCCTGGCTACTGATCAGCTGAGACTGTCTGCCAGAACGTTGCTTACACCTGGAACATGGACTGCTGTCAAGGAAAGACTGTGCTGAATTGCCCAGTACCAGAACCTCATTGCTTCTCTGCAGAAAGGGTACGAGCGAGTTCCTCCCTGTTTGTTGATGTACCAGACAGTGGACATGTTGTCCGTCTGGACAAACAGTGATCCCGGTACCAGAAGTGACTGGAACGCCTGGAGGGTGTACAGAACCACCCTGGTCTCCAGAACATTTATGTGGAGCAGAAGCTCCTGGTCAGACCAAGACCCCTGTGTCTTGTGCTTCCCCAGATGGGCTCCACAGCCCGAGTCTGAGGTGTTCATGGTTAGAATTTGGGTTGGAACAGAGGAATGGAAATGGGCTCCCCTTGAAAGACTGGAGAGATCTTGCCACTAGCGAAGACAGCTCTTTAGGCTGTTGGAGATCATAACTTGCTGATTCATGTCGTCTGTCTTCTGATCCCACTGGACTCAGAGACCTTTGGGTGATGCTCATGTGAAGTCTGGCCAGGGGCACTGTGGAAATGGCCGCTGCCATCAGGCTCAAGAGATGAAGCACAGCATGTGCTGGGATCCACCGAGCCTGTGCTACGAGAGTGGCTTGAGCAACTAGAGTCTCGGCTCGGTCTGATGGCAGAAAAGCCTTGCTCTGAACTGTGTCTAGTACTGCTCCAATAAATGGGAGCCATTGAGATGGTACTAGCTGGGATTTGGGCAGATAGGTGGTCATTCAAGTGGATGTCAAAGATCCCATGGCACTTATCGAAAAGTGTAGGGAAATTTTTTATTAGAAACTTCAAAAATCAAATAAATACATAATAGCAGTAATTCATACAAGAGAACAGAATCATGAGAAAAATCAAAGAAAGATCACAGTCATATAAAATATTAAAGAATCGCCACATAAAGCTGTAAAACTCAATGCCAATCCTAGAAAGATCCTCAGTCCCCCCCATCCCTACTAAAAGAGTAGGGGAATTAATGTATTAAATCTTAACAAGTTTATATACAAATCAGTATTACATCATACAATTCAGTGAACGAAAAAATCGAAACAAATAAAAAAAAAACCCACATAAATCACCCCTCCCCCCCTTTTTTTATTATATAAAATCAAAATAAGCCCATTCCATCACCAAATCAGCCGAATTCACCTTTAATAATTCACCACATTTCCATTTTTTAACTTCCCGTATTATAATAAAATACAAATCCAAAGCAGAAATATCTTGTTGCTGCAAAACTAAACGACATCTGCAAATCCAGATCCAATATACAAAATGAGCAAACAAAATCCTAACCAAACCGATATACTTCTGAGTAAGACAAGAATCAGGAATCCCAAAAAACAATAAAGTAGAAGGTGGAGGTACTGATACCCTATTTTTCCATCTATTTTTAACAATGTCCCAAAATTGAATAATATAAGGACAAGAATAATATAAATGATCAATTGTTTCTATAATTTCTACACAATCCTCTCTTGGACAATACCTTTCGTACACAGCTTTATGTTTTTGGTTTCCTTTAACATTAATTTTCTGATGCACACCCAACCATACTGTGTCCCACATCTGTGCAGGAATTCAAGAATCAGTAATATACCTCGATATTGACTCTTGTTGGGAGCTAGTAAAATTCGAAAAAGGGTGTTCCTGAAACTGGACTGCCAATAGTTCTTCATATAAACGCTTCCTAGAAAAGGTTTGAACCATAACATATCTAATGTCCCATTTAATAACCCAATCAAAAACCCCCTCCCATCGTTTAACCAAACGAGGACTCCTTTTATTTTTATGAAGAAAAATACCCTTTTCCCATTCTAACAAAATCCCTTTAAGTACAAAAAAACCCATCTACTCCATAACTGAGTAGTACCTTGTATAACAGAAACTATATTAGCATATAAAAATATTGATAAAAAAAAAAAATAGGGTTCAACATATTAACCCCATCATCTTCAATTTGTTTATACAATACATTCCTTTTAATAGGGTTCAAACGACTACCCCAAAAACAAGTAAAAAACAATCTAGATAAAGAAACTTCAAATTTTTTGGTACCATAAAAATAGCACTAATATATATAAAAATCGGGGCCAAAAAGGATTTAATCAGAAAAACCCTTTTCTTTTTCCCAACCTTCCATCTATTCCACCTATTCACCATCTCATTCCCCACTGATAATAATCTTGCCCAGTTATAATCCACCATGTCCCTACCACCAAAATAAACACCTAGAATATTACATGGAGTCGAGGCCACCTCACCACCTCCAATTACTCTGAGATCCTCTCGAAAACCCTTTAAATCAATACATTTCATTTTCCCCAAATGCAGTGTAGCCCCTGAGGCATGCCCTAATACCTGAATTACATTTAGAGCTATAAGCACAGACTGGGTATCCTGAAGTAATAAACACATATCATCAGCATATGTAAGCACTGTACAAACAGACGAAAAAACCCCAGATAAACCTAGAATTTTAGGGGAGAGCTGCACTAATCTCATGATGGGATCAAGAAAAAACACATAAAGGAGGGGGCTCAAGGGACAACCCTGACATACCCCTCTTAGTACCGGAATCTTTGGACCCATAATACCATTATCAAAAGGTACTACATAAGCAAGACCATAACACACTTTCAACCAGTCTACAAACACTACCAGAAACCCATACGCCAGTAAACATTCCCATAAAAAGGAATGAGACACCCTATCAAATGCTTTGGCCTGATCTAAACTAACCAAAAACCCAGAATTGTTCCCTGTACTATTCCTTACATCCCCTTCCACTATTTCCCGAAGTAATAACAAAGCATCCATAATATGACGTCCAGGGATGGAACAAAATTGAGTTGTACTAATAAGGTCATCCATAACCAATGCTAATCTATTCCCTAATAGTTTAGCAAAAATTTTAAAATCAATATTTAACAAAGTAAGTGGTCGCCAATTAGCCAAATCCGTAGAATCTCCTGATTTAAACAAAAAAAAAATAATAAATCATCATACATTTTATCTGGTAAATAACATTCTTCCTGAAAGAATCTATATACACCTAACATTTCTACTGGAATAAGTTCCCATAATAATTGATATATTTCATTAGGTAATCCATCAGAACCAGGCGAAATCCCCTTACGAAGACTCTTAACTACCCTGTCCATTTCTAAAGGAGAAAAGGGGGATATCAAATTATCACAAAGTTTAGCATTAAGGTTAGGTAAAGCACTTCACTATAAGATCTGAGAGGTATATTGAGAAAGGTCGACTGAACCGAACATTTCTGTAACATGTTGCACAATAATCTTCATAATTGAACCATTATCTGAGGCCAGAGTACCCTGCGATGTTTTAGGCCAGTTATTAGTTTCTGCTCCCTCGATGTTGACAATTAACAAAAGGATTGACACATTCAGCTTTCCTCAGTACCAAACATTTGTTCCTTCTGAAGAGAACATAAACGGTTATACTGGTAGGATCTCATCTGCTGTTTGATTACAGTAATCTCTTCACTAAGATCAACCTTTTCCTCACATTGCCTGGATAATAACTCACCTAAAGTATGCCTAAAAACCAAATATTCCTTATATTTAGACATAGCTTGAAACTTCCCCTGAAACTTAAAAAATTCAATAATAAGGACTTTCAAATCATCCCACCATGGACCCACATCATCATATAAAAACATCGTAGAAACTTTGTCAGCAATTAATTCCTTAAAGCTGGACAAAATTACAACATCCTCCAGTAAGGAGACATTTAATCTCCAAAATCCAAAACCAGGTTCTCTAACCGGAGGAATTGCAATATTAACCCCAATCAACATATGGTCTGAAGATTCCATCGGCATAATAAAAGTTTCTGAAATGTCTAACGTTTGTTTTAAAAATAAAAAAATCAATACGAGAAGAAAGAGTACCTTTAAAAAAGGTGGCTTTAGCAGAGCAAAACTTATGCCTTTGAAAATCTTTCAACCCAGCTTGAAATATCAAAGTCTTCAAAAAGGTCTTATCACAATATTGTTTACCCTTAATATCCTTAACTTGAAAATTAACACTAAAATTTCCTCCCCAAAAAATCTGTCTGTTCATAAATAAGTACGGCTGGATTTTGTTTAGCAAGTCGATCCTTAAAGCCTTAGTTTGAGGGCCATAAACCATAATCAATCTACATGATAGGGAATTTATAATAACATCTAACAATAACGCCCTACCTGGATCAATATCTACTAAACGTAAAACCCGGACATTCGAAGAACGAAAACAAAAACCTACCCCACAACAGGCTTCCAATCCTATTGACCAAAATGAAGAGCACCACCACCAATCTCTAGATGCCTGCGAAGTTTCAAACAAAGTATGAAGTCTAGTGTCTTGTAACATAAAGACATCAAAATTCAACTGACCTAAACTACCAAAAGTTAGTTTACGTTTATAATCAGACTTAATACTATTGACATTTAAACATGCCACACGTAAATTCAGTGGATCAAGGAGGTTTATTTATGGCTTTCCTACTAGACCTAGTAACCCGTTTTTGTACCACCTTATGTTGAGAGGATTGTAAAGCTGAATCAGAGATCTTGACTCGAGCTCTGCACAACATCCTCAAAGGATCTTCCTTATCCACTTGCTCCCCACGTAGCAAAAGTTGAAAATCTATTAGAAAGAGGCAATGGTGACAAGGGGAATTGAACAGGCCCAGGGTTTAAAACTTCCACTTGATGTAAAGGTGCAGAAGGGGTTTGAGAACATTCTTCCTGCAGGGCTATCATCTCCATGTGATCTGAAGGGGGAATAGGTAGCGGAGCCGAAACTCGCTTAGGGGAACCTTGAGGGGTTGCAAATGGAGTTTCCACTACCACCAAATCCGACGATTCCATCTCCTTAGCAGAAATCAAAAGTACAGGGGGAATCACTGTGCTACGGATATCCGCATGAAAAGCCTCCATACTACCTCTAGAGGAGGAAACACTATTGCCACCCCTACCTCTATGCCGAAGTGGAGGAGGGTGTACCATAAACTGGTCAACATGATCTCTCTGAGGCCTGCGAGCTCGAGATAGAATTAACTCATAGTCAGAAAAAGACTAAATTGTGGGCAGCCCATGGGCAGTCCTGAAAACCATGGGCTTCATCCTCACACAGATTGCAGGTGGGGGGGCTGTACACTGGGCAGCAGAATGACCTAGAACCCCACAATGAAAACATTTAATACTGTCACAGTCACTGTTTAAATAAGTTAGATCACCACATTTGTAACAACTCTTCAGTTGTCCTGCATAAAACAAGATACCCCTGTCCCTCCCCCCCAAAAAAAGGTGCTAGGAAGATGTTGAATCCCTTTATCTGTTTGTGTCAATTGAACCCGAAAGTTCCAACCACCGGTCCAAAATCCATTCTCATCCATAATAGGTTTAGGATGCTCAAAAATAGTACATTTTTTTCCAACCAAAATTTAATATTAACATCAACCCCTTCATTCCTAAATAACACCGTTATAGTTTTAATAGTGGGTTTAGTGATGGGAATAGCCACGAAATCTGTCCAATCTTCTAAATCTTTTTGTTCGTAATATAACTTCCAAAATTTGTCCAATAGAACCATTGAACAGAAGCTAACATCATAATTCCTGTCCCCCGAGGCATGGATGAACATATACATCCATAGGGGTAAAACCCATCCGTTCTTTAATAAGGGTTTTCCCCACCCAGACACGATCAGGAATGATTGGAGCCTTCCCCACATATCTAAGATGGACTAAAAATCTCCTTCTAGCCGCTTCTTCAGGCTTGCGAAAAACTCCAGCATAAGTTTTTGAACTGCCCCGACTTTGCGTAGTAGGCAGCGGTTTTCTAACAGTGTCATTATCCGTTTCTCTTGTTGTCATATGCAATAAGCCTGCCCCCCTCATCTCTTACCTTCTCCTCCATAGCGAGTAAAATGTCCTTTTGTACATCCTGCAAAACGGCAGAAGCTTGACAAGACAATAAAGGAGCGACCACGTCTGTCACAGCATCTAAAACCAGAGCCTCCCTGTCAAAACGCGCAGAAGCAGTGGAGCTGTTTAAGGACATAGACTGTTGCCCAACTCCACTGCCAGGACGTCTCCCAGTGCATTCTGGAGAACCTGGAAGTGGAACCAAAGGATCGGGAATCCAGCAATTTTCTGCATAGAACCAGCCTGCATTTTGCAAAGCAGTCTCCGGGGACCATTCAGTATGTGCTACCGATAACACAGTGTCATTCCAAGGCACACTGCCTCTGGGGTAGCTGGTCCATTCCACTGGGGTGTCAAACAGATGAGGCATACTGATGAGTCCTGGTAGGACGAAACATGTGTCTATGTCTTCTGTTAGCACCCTTTGCAAACTGTGTGAGAGGCCTTTCGGCACCATGCAATTCTGCTTAAAGTTGGACCAGCATAACATTCTGTGGTGATTTGCATATGTAGCCCATGATGCTTTGCATTGTGGGGGCATGTGTGATTTTGTATTTTCTTGAAACTTGGCTTCCCAGCCAAATGCCCTTTGGGGTAACCCTTTCCTCAGTGTTTGCGCACAGAGGTTCTTTGTCTTTTAAATCGTTTTTTATTTTAATGGGTTCACCACAATATATCCAAGGCACACTGCCTCTGGGGTAGCTGGTCCATTCCACTGGGGTGTCAAACAGACGAGGCATACTGATGAGTCCTGGTAGGACGAAACACGTGTCTATATCTTCTGTTAGCACCCTTTGCAAACTGTGTGAGAGGCCTTTCGGCACCATGCAATTCTGCTTAAAGTTGGACTAGCATAACATTCTGTGGTGATTTGCATATGTAGCCCATGATGCTTTGCATTGTGGGGGCATGTGTGATTTTGTATTGTCATTCACCGAAACCACACAAGTGCTCTCCATATTTTCTTCAAGAACAGAATCTGCACATGAAGGTAGACGTTTGCTAGTACTCAATGTAGGACTAGCTACCGACCGTTTCCTTTTCTTTCTTTCTTCCTCCAGCCTGTTTTTACTTTGATTGTATTCTAGTTCAGCATTAGAAGTAAGAGCCAGTAATTGAGACTTTTTTTACCTCCAGTTCCATTTGTAGTTTAATTTCTTCTGAACTCAAATCACCAACAATATCTGACAAAAGAGGTTGCTCCAGACACGTTTCTGGTATGACTTCAGGTAACGAATTCTGCGCTGAAAGATTGCATTCTTCAGGCTGTATGCATGCCTCCTCTGGAGCTCCAAAAACCTGACCATCCCCATCCATGTTCTGGAACAGACTGAGCTTCTCCTCACTCTCCAGCAACGCTACAGCGCCCTCTGCCTCCGTAGAGTAGGAGAATTTCCCCCGTGTCCTGGCCAAATTTCCCTCTTTCACTAAAAGATACCACCAACAGCTTAATCTGGTTCAAGGTCAGTTGGCATTCATCTGTATCCCCCTCCCCGGGTCGTGCCTGAAAATAGGCAGAATTTGTCTAGTGCACTTACCCGGTCAACAAAAACTAAATAACAAAAAAAAAAACACCCAGAAGAGAAAACAAGCTCAGAGTGAAAGAGAGAGACCTTTCATGCTATACAGAGAGGGTGCTGCGAGGAGCCATTTGTCCAGATATGGGAAAACATTAATGCCCTGGCGGTGAAGAAAAACCGCCACCACCGCTAAACACTTGGTGAACACCCGAGGGGCCGAGGAAAGGCCAAAGAGGAGTACTCGGAACTGAAAATGGTTCTCCAGAAAAGTAAAACGGAGCAAGCGGCGATGGGCTGAAGGATAAGGATGTGCAGGTAGGCATCCTGCATATCCAGGGAGCACAGCCAAGAATTTCTTGGGATCAGGAGAAGCAGCCCCTGAAGGGTCAACATGTGAAACTTCTTGTACTAGACACAGATGCTGAGTGTGCTGAGGTCGAGGATCGGTCTCAGATCGCCAGTCTTTTTTTGGAACTAGGAAGAAGTGGGAGTAGAATCCCCTTCCTAGCTGGTTTTGAGGGACGGGTTCTATGGCCTCTTTTAAACAGAAGGGCCTGGATTTCCTGGGAGACAGTTGTGATCTGATCGCTTGGGTAAAACGACTGTCCCAGAGGATGAGGGGCAGGAAACTTGGAGAATTCTATCGAGTGACCTCGCTGGATGAGCTGTAGCACCCAAGATTCTGCGGTGACAAACCTCCACCCCTCCAGATGGAGGCCGAACCTCCCTCCCACCGATTCCTCCTTGGCTAGTGGAGGTAACGGAAGGAGGGGAAAGGAATCAGGACACCGAGAGGAGGGGAGCTTTTGCCCTGGAGGCCGGCTTGGGAACTTGGCCTGGGAGGTTTGGGCTCCTAAACCAGGGCTTGTCGTTTGCCCTTGTTTTCATTCCATCCCCTTTGGCGATGAAAAGGCTGCTTTTTCTGCCCCATCCAGTACATACAGCACACATCCTGAAGGAAGCGTCCACTCTCCTGTAGCCCAGTAATAATATCTTTGTCGTCGCCACCAAAGAGGACGGATCCCCTAAAAGGGTCGTCCAAAAGGAAGGACTGGATGTCTTGTGCCAGACCTGCTATCCTGAGCCAGGAAAGGTGGTGGAGGCAGACACCCCCCCCCCGAATCCACTGAGTTATATGTTGCATGCAAAGCATGATGGCAAGAGGACTTACTCATTCTGACCTTGTCCAGTAACTTTTTCCGGAGAGTCTCATCCTGGACCTCCTGAAGGTCCCTTTCCAGCTTGGAGAGAGATGCCTTCTGGAAAGCAACCATGTGCGAGACATAGTTGAGGGACCATATGGCACAAGAGGAAGACGAATAAATCCTCCAGCCAAACTGGTCCAACTGTCGAGAGTCGTTGTCAGGAGGTGAGCTCAAATGTTTCAGTTGAGCTGACCAGTCATGAGCGACACTGATAACCATACAGTCAGCCTTCAGATGAGTGGTGAAGTGTTGAATCCCTTCCGGGGGATAGTAGGTGTGGTATGCCTTTCTGGAGACCGCAGAGATAGAAGACGGCTGCTGCCATACCGTGGTTACCAGATCCTCATTAGGGCCCATCCAAGGGGAGATGGGGAGGGGATCAGTGGTGGCTAGATCAAGGTGTTCCATCAGTCTCTTACACTGGGGATCCACCTCTTTAGAAGGCCAGCCTCCTGCTGCCTGAATGGTACACAAGAGGTCCCCAAAGGAAGGATCCTCCAGAGATTTTGGGGACTCCTTGGGAGGTACCTCAATGGGGGACCGAGGGCCCGGAGGCTCAGCAGCAGAGTCTGTATCTGAGGGTTCAGAACCGCTGTGGACAGAAGGGTCTACCCCAGATACTCCTACATTTAGAGCACCCAATGCCCGTCCAGAGGGAGGCGGTGGAGGGAGGGCCCTAGGCTGGGGAATGTCCCCCACAGATGGCCTAATCTCCATGAGGAGTTGGGACCTAGCATCCTGCCACCAGGAAGGGGCAGACTCACAGTCTGGCACAGGAGGTGGAGGAGGAGGAGGCTGGAAACCCGGGTAGCTAGGGTACTGTGGGTATTGCCATGGAGGGTACTGATAACCTGGCAATTCAGGAGAATAATAGGAGTACCCAGGATATCCCAGCATCGGGTATGCAGACGTTGGAGGCACATGACCTGGCGTCGGGTACTGAGGAGCTGACGGCAGGCTACCCGGCGGCAGAACATGGGGGTCTGGCCTGGGAAACCGCCTGATGGTTTTGGACATACCGGGGGAGGTGCCAAAGGGACACTGGGTGGCATGGGATCCGGAAGGGCCCCCGAAGGTCCCGAGGGAGGAGGCTCCATGGACGGATCCCCAGCCGGTGACAGACTCCGGTCCTGAGGTAGCAAAAGACCTGGCAAAGAGGGTAGTTCCGGGAGGGACCCCAACGAAAAGTCAAAAAGCAATCCTGATGGAACGGAGGAAATGGGATCGGGTGGCAAAGAACCCAGTGGGACAACGAATCACTCTGCAGCTCACTCTGTCCAACATCGAGGGCCAAACTTAAGCCCGACAGGAGAGTGAAATGGGAAGATATATGAAAGTAGCCCTGGAGAAGAGGGAGGTGGGGGGTTGAAGAGCAGTGGGGGCACCTAAAAGGAGCCATAGTGGAAGTCACAAACTAATGCATCAGGTTGATATCCAAAGGCAAGAAAAGAAGGAAGTCACTATGGTTCTTGAACGAGGTGGCAGACACAGTAAGGGATAAAAGGATGGGGTTCAGTTAAAACAAGGAGACCCAAAGGGAGGAAGACAGATTGTTTAAGGGAATCAGGGAAGGCTTTTAGAGGCACACAGGTGAATACTGAGGAAGTATTAGTGCATACAGCGAAGAAAGGGGTCAAGACATTCTATAGGTACATCAGTGAAAGAAAAAAAGCTGGGGGGTGAGTGTAAGACTAAAAGAGGAGGAAGGAGAATGCAAGGAGGGGGAACTAGAAAAGGCAGAAATACTGAATAAATACTGCTATTCAGTATTCACTGAAGAGGGGGAGGGCCAGAGACCACAGTTGGGCAACAGATACAAAGGGGTGGGGGAGGCGGACACCAGTCCATTCACAGTGGAGAGTCCTGGAGGAGCTCACAATACTGGAGGTGGACAAAGCAATGGGGCCAGATGGCATACACCTGAGGATATTAAGGGAGCTGTGAAGAGAGCTAGCAGCACCTCTGGCAGACATGTTCACAGAGTCACTCAACACAGGAGTGATCCCAGAGGACTGGAAGAGGGTGCACGTAGTCCCTCTGCACAAAAGCGGGAGTAGAGAGGAGGCAGGGAACTATAGGCCGGTCAGCCTCACCTCAGTAGTGGGTAAGATCATGGAAGCACTGCTTAAGGAAAGAATCATGGCACACCTAGAAGGCAACAGAGCACAGGATCCAAGACAACATGGATTCACAGTAAGAAGGTCATGTCAGACAAATCAGATTTATTTTTTTTGACTGTGTGATGAAGGAAGTAAATTGGGGGAGGGTTGACATCGCCTACCTCAGTTTCAACAAGGCCTTCAACACTGTCCCACACAGGAGGCTGGTTAACAAGATGGGTAGTCTGGGCATGGGTCACAAGGTGGTAAACTGGGTTAGGAACTGGTCAATGGATTGCGAAGATGCATAGCACTTGCCTCAACTTGTTTGGCAAAATTGAAAATATTAAAAATGACGTTATATACATACAATTTAAAAGAAAGTATCCTGAATAAATATTTGCACTAAAATTAGCTCAGTCGTTGCATGACCTGTTTCAGTACACACTACAAACACAAGCCTTACTGGCAGCCTAGGTTAGAGTAATGTGATGAGCTGTGAATGAGCTTTGTACAACATCAAACAGACCTGGGTTTATTTATTTTATTATTTATTAAATTTTGGTGATCGGGTGAGCCCACTGGGCCCCGGAGGTCCCTTTTTCAGGGGCGACCCAGGACCCATTTGATTCAACCTCCACTAAAACAGGCACTTGTATTGGGCCATACCTGGTTAACAAAGACAGAGTCCCCACTCCAGCTGACAAAGGTTTGATTCCCACAACCTTCACTGCATACTGAGTGACTCTGAGCAGCAGCAAGCAGCTTGGCACCAAAACACAGAACCAACATGCGCAGAGGAAGTGCAGCAGTGAGGGAGCACAGTCAGTGTACAGGAACCACTGGAGACCCGGGAGGGGAAGTGGTGTTTAAATCCCTTGAGTGCCATGGGGTTTGGGTATACAATATATTAACAGTTTCACGCGGCCAGAGTGCCACCAATCGGCCCAGTAGTGTTTTGCAATATTACATACCGCAGCACTGCTGGGAGTGACTGCCAGCACCTGGGCCACGCGGCAAGACTGTCAATATACGGGCGGCTAAGGAAACTCAGAGTCAATGGATCATACTTGTTTGCGATCTAAATAAAATGGGTTGCATGTGAAACCGGTTTGCATCACAAAATGCGATGGAATACGGGCTATTTATAACCCTGTGACCAGCGGGGTACCACAGGGATCAGTCCTTGAGCCAGTCCTGTTTAATGTGTTCCTTAGTGACATTGTGGAAGGGCTGGAAGGAAAGGTCTGCCTGTTTGCAGAGGACACCAAGATCTGCAACAGGTTGGATACTCCAGAACGGGTGGAAAAAAAACCGAAGAGGAACCTAGGGAAGCCTGCAAAATGGTCCGAGGTGTGGCAATTGAGGTTTAATTCAAAGAAGTGCTAAATTATGCACCTGGGACGAAGGAACCCTGAGGAGAGCTACAGATGGGAGGGTGAGATACTGATGATCACCGAGGAATAAAGGAACCAAGGGATTTAGAATTTCTGATGATCTAAAGGTGTCTAAGCAGAGAACAAAGGCTGCTTGGGGGGCCAGTGGCATGCTGGGGTGCACAGGCAGAGGCATCACTAGCATAAGGTGGAAGGTGTGCGCCGGCCCGGTGGCGGGGAGGGTTGAGGCGCTGGGTGCCACACCTCGTGCCACGCCAGCGACCCGGGTTCAGGAACGAGCCCGGGTCGGTGGGGGAGAGACAGGATTGATCATCCGGAGGACAGCTCTCCTCGGGGAGGGATCCGGGGACAGCCTGGCACTGCAGCGGCCTCTGATGGAAGTCGGAGGCACTGCCAAGCTATAGGGCTCAGAAAGGGGTTGGGCTGAGCCGCAGCAGATATTGACAGGACGTCATTGCAGATCTGGGTTCAGAGGGGACGGTGGGTATGGGTGGAACCAACATCAAAAAAAAAAAAACTCCTCCCGTGATAGGCAAAGGCACTTCCTACTCTCCAGTCATCTTCACTCTCAAAGTCAGGCTTCCCTCTCCGATGATTTCCTCCCTCTGTCCGGAGCTCAGCACTGAAGTTAAGCGCCCTGGGTGGATAGAGCAGCACTTCCAGAGAGGGTTCAGACCCTGGGGATGTGCCGGGCGGGGTGTGTGGAGAAAGGCCACGATGGGAGGTAGACATGATGGAGAAGGTCTGGGAGGTAGCTGGAGAGAATTCACCGGGCTCAAGGAAGCAACAAAAGATTTAAAAGAGAAACTTCCTAACGTATTCTGTACCCACGTTGATACCGAACTTTAACTGCTGACAACAGGACTACATATTTATCAAGAGATTTTTTTTTCTCATAATAAGTTTGCTTACTATATCTGAAATATGCACTAAAATTATTCTTTGAAAACGAGCCTTGAGTGGGGGAGAGTGATTACGCTTAGATTCCTAATAGATGTTTTTTCAGAGTCCATGCCTAGTTTTTTCAGGACCATGGCTTGTGCTTTACTAAATGTTTTTCTGTTTTTTTTTGTTTTGTTTTTTTACAACATTATCCTCCTCAACGGGACGCTTGGTCATCTGCCAACCTATTGGTCTCTGGGTCATTCCGGGACTAGTAGCGCCATGTGCCCCAGCAGAACCCCAGAGCCGGCCAAGAGGCTTCATCCTTGGGTGGCCCCCGACATTTCCTCTATTTTCTCCCCTTGGTCGGTCCTACTCCCGAGACCCCAGAAGCGGTGACGCATGCATGCGGAGGTGCACATGTGCACCGCAGCTCCAGTACCAGCCTCCGCCTTCCCTCGGCCTAACGCCGGCACTCCTCGGAACAAAGCAGCCACTCTGGCCACCACCAGGGGGCGGCCAAGCTCAGAGGAGAGGAAGTTCCCCCTCCCGAGGCAGAGGGCCGGCAGGCACTCATATCCTCTCCCTCCCAACCGCTGACCTCTGATGACCCAGGCCCATTCCCGAACCCAGGTCACCAGTGTGACGCGAGGTGCGGTGTCCAACACCTCAACCCACTGCGCCACCAATCTGAGCTTTACTAAATGTTATTATTTTAAATGTGCATTCTTGTTGATCTAGAACAAAAGTCTATGTAATGAATTAAGAAAGTGGGGGGAGGGGTGGGGGGTGCTGCTGCAGGGAGTAAACAGACTACCTAGCCAGGAATCTAAGAATAAGTATATGCTCTCTAACAGTAACCTTTTGTACTTTTTGTTTATGTATCTATATTTTTGTTGACTTACATATCAGTTAAACATTGCTATAATATAAATTCCAAGGAGGAATCAAGATGGATGAGTTTAGCAGTGAATTCAAAGGGAGTATATTATCTCAGTATAACTGTACAATTTATAGAGCTTGGTAAAATGGTAGGTCAGGGGGTATCATTAAGGACTGTAGTGGGCTATACAAATCTTACAATAGTCTACACCTTTTGTTCCAACGTTAGTGAAATTTTTAAAAAATATTAATGGCTAACTTCAATAATATTAAATTAGTTTTGTTTAATGTTAATGGCATTAATTCTCCTATAAGAAGGACCCAATTACTTACATACTTAAAGAAACAAAAGGCATACATTATGTGCTTACATGAAACTCATTTAGAGACAAAATAACTAAACTAAAACACGTGGGTTGGCTATCTTTTAGGCCCTGTACACATTACAAGTGAAGATTTGTACCGTTTTAAATAACGGTTTCAAAATGTTTTAAAACTCACCACAGTAGCCCGTCCACATTATTGTTCACCAAGTTTGAACTCGATTGTAACACGGTGAACTTCCATCTCAATCAGCAGCGAGTAACGTTTTTAAACTCGGTAATCCTCCACGATCGTAGCACGGTTATGTTGGCACCCTAATTGAGGGAAAAATCGCACGCCCATCAACACCACAAGGTAACACGCTTTCCTCGTTTTTGAAAACGGACTTGAGACTAGCTCGCAGCAGGGTTTAAGCACGGTTTCTTAACACGCTTTGAAACCGGTGGCTTAAATGCGGATACGCTGGTAGCTTGAAAGCGACGCAAAACGCTTTACACCTTAAACGCTTTTAAGTGCCTGATGTACAGGGCCTACAGTACAGGTACAAAAATTCAGTGGAGTGGCCATCATATTAAATGAGCAAGGCCACTGTTTTTCGTTTTTTACCGGAAAATCCGCTAAAATTCCAGAATTAGGGCTGCCTGAAGACCGGTAAAAATGAAGATTTCATGGAATCTGGCATTTTCTATCAGATCAGTAAATCTATAAAAAAGTGTGTTTTTCTTTTAATTCCTTCCTGTACTATTTTCAGTTTGCTTTATTTAATGCTCTGTGTATTAAGCCTTCTTTAATTCTGATTATTTATGCACATACTATAAGAATGATAGCAGAATCCCGGTAAAATCTGGAAATTAGAGTAACAATCACCAGTAAAATTCCGGAATCTTAAGTCTTGAAAACGGAATTTAATTGTTTTAATCACCGTAAATCAGTGGCCTTGTAAATAAGGGATTTAACTATAAGCTGCTTGACCAATATTCAGATGATACAAAAACAATTATATTAATAAAAATTTATATGGATGGGAATGATCTAACTATCCAGAATTCCTAGCTGAAATTAATGAAGGTCTCCAAAAAATCTGCATGCAACAAATGCAATATTAGCAGGAAATGTTAATGTTTATTTAAACCCCCACCAAGATAAATCATCTCCTCCAAGTATAGGCAATATTGTAACTGCCAGGAAACTAAACTTCTTTCTGGACTCTGAATAACTGATCGATATCTGGAGATTAAAAAATCCCAATAGTGCATCTTACTCCCACTTTGACAAAAGCATAGCAGTGAAACCTCAGCCCATATTGTCTTACAATGTCTCAGAGGGGCAGCATGTACACCACGTACAACATGGGGGACAGCACCGAGCCCTGTGGGACCCCACATAGCAGACAGAATGGATCAGAGGAAAAACATCCCTGACACTACCCTCTGCATTTTGCCAGTGAGGAAGGACTTAAACCACCTGCGAACTGTACCAGAGAGGCCACAAATGAACCTCAGGCGCTTGAGTAGCACCCCATGGTCCACGGTGTCAAAGGCTGAGAAGAGATCAAGAAGTACCAAGATGGAATGGTGCTTCTGATCTCTCTCGCCTTCAGGAGATCATTGAGCACCCGAACCAGCGCAGTCTCGGTACTTTTTCTCTTATGAAAACCAGATTGGAGAGGTTCGTAGATGTCATGGATGGTCAAATGGTTTTCCAGCTGTAGTGCCACAACCTTCTCAATCACCTCCCCTACAAAGGGAAGGTTAGAGATTGGTGTGTAGTTAACAGGGTAGCCTGGGTCCAGAGAAGCTTTCTTCAGGAGAGGTGTCACCACCGCCTCCTTCAGAGAGCTAGGGAACCCACCCCGAGTCAAAGAAGCACCAGACTATCCCTGCAAGGACTGGGCTAATGATGTCATAACAACCCATATTCAGGGAGGTTGGGCACGTGTCCAAACTACAGCATGTTGGGCACATACCCTGGACAATCCACATAACATCACTTAACTCCAGCCAATCAAAGGTACTCCAGGCAACGCAAGGGATAGTGACCTCACACCGATCACTAGCAGCCCCCATACAGTGTGCTGGTTGGATCTCCGCCCTGATGCCAGCCACCTTATCTGCAAAGAACTGAGCAAGCTCATCACACTCGGACTGTGAAAAGGCTCTATGGGACTGGAGACAGGCCGGGTTGCACAGCCTGTTCACAGTTCGAAAAAGCTGAGATGGTCAGTTCTGAGCAGCAGCAATCTCCCCAGACAGGAACACTGCCTTCGTATGGGTGATTGTTGATCGATAGACTTGGTAATGTTCCATCAATCTAAGATGGTCAGCCTCCAGGGCGGATTTCCGCCAGCAACACTAACCTTCGTCTTAGTCGCCGCAACGTCAAGGTCGCATCGAACCAAGGGGACCGAGGGCAAAGGGAGAGGGGACGAACATGGACAGGAGCGACCGACTCCAGGGCCATGGTAACGGCCTTATTATAAGCCTGAACCAGGCCCTCTGGGCTCCCGCTTGCCTCATGAACATCCAATAAGAAGCCAACAAAAAAATGGTCTCTCAATAATGATATTTTGAAAGACCAAAAGTTCATTCAAAAAAATTAGAGACTCAATATGAGAATATTGGTTTTATAATTATTCTGGCCAATGTACAGTACTTTCTTTGTGGATGCTTTTAAAATGAACTGATGCAAGATTAAAACAACTGGAAAACCTGGTTTTAATGAACTATAATAAATATAAAAAAGAGTGGTATAATTAGTTATAAGGCAAAAAATATCAGTTTATACAGCATGAGTAAACAAGAATAGGATTTACTATTAAAAAGTACAAATACTTTCATACAGATAAATCTGGCAAACTTTGCAGCACCCCCCCACATCTTCACCTCCCTGCTGGCCCATGACAAATGCCACCCGGCTGCTCTACCTCTATTCTTATCCACCTTCCACCTCTCTCTCTGTCCCCCCAACCTACCTCCTTTCTCCCATCCACTTAGTCTCCCTGATTTCACCCTGATTTGTTCTCACTTAAAGAAAGTGACAGAGACTCACACAAGTCAATTTAAGAATAATCATTATTAACAAGCTAAGTGTTTCACATATCAAAGCATGTCTCTTCTTAGATTTGGCTTTACAAAGAAAAATACTGTAGAGCAATTACCACAGCCAGGTCCATCTTCCTCCACTGAACCTGAAAGCATCCCTGACAGTAGTTCCGTGCCTTTTGTGGAGGCAAGTACAGTGGAAACCCCTCCACCCACCAAAAAAATAATGCGTGGGCGCCCAAACCAAGGAAAAATGTCACAAAAAGAAAAAGGGTATGAAAAACAAAGAACCAGACACTTTCATGAGTCATGGAAAAAAGATAGAGAATGGCTTTTAGTAAATAATGACCGAACACAGATGTACTGCAGGTCTGCAGAAAAATATTTCCGAATGACAAAGGTCCATTTGTGGTTGGCTGCAAAACCATGATGCTGGGCACAATAAAACACACAAAACTAGTCACATTCATGGCAAGTCCAGCAGCCGTATTGCTGCTCAACGTCACCCTAGCAAAAGCCCAATTGTCAGAGGGTTGCTGTCAATGGATAAAGAGACAACAGATATCATGACCCATAGGTTCCTGACTGCTTTTAAGGTTGCTAAAGCAGGGCAACCATTCACAAGTTTCGTACAAGACATGTAATTACTGTCACAGATAGGGAAACAGGAAAAGACTGGGTTGAGGTACACCTTTGACAGGGCCTGTACCAGTTTAATTAAATTCATCAGTAAGGATATTAATGCACAACTTACAGAGGAAACATAGAAACATAGAATTTGACAGCAGATAAGGACCGCTTGGCCCACCCAGTCTGCCCATTTCCCTACCTACTGGATACGCTGCAGTTCCTAGTTAATCAGCAGCCTACTTCTTCCTACCCCCACCCCCTAGAATTGCCTTATGACTGTCCCTTGCATGCTTGAATTCCACCACTGATTTTGACTCCACAACCTCCTCCGAAAGGCCGTTCCATGCATCCACAACCCTCTGTGAAAAAATACTTCCTAAATTACCTCTGAGCCGCCTCATCTTCAAATTATGCCCTCTTGTTCTTGCACACCTCTTTTTGAAAGATGCTACCTCTTGACTTTGTTGATTCCTTGAGGTACTTGAACGTTTCTATCATGTCCCCCTCTCCTCCTTTCCTCGAGGCTATACATATTAAGCTCCTTCTCGCCTCTTCATGTGTCTTCCAGTGCAGACCCTGCACCATTTTAGTTGCCCTCCTCTGGACAGCTTCCATCCTGTCTATGTCTTTGCGGAGATTGGGTCTCCAGAACTGCACACAGTACTCCAGATGGGGTCTCACCAGCTGTCTGTACAGAAGGATAATAACTTCCTGGTTTCTACTGGTGATGCCTCTCCCTATGCATCCCAGTATCCCCCCAGCCCTCCTTGCTGCCTTCTCACATTGCTTGCCCACCTTTAGGTCATCTGATATGACTACCCCCAGGTCCCTTTCCATTTTTGTTGTTGTTAGTATCTCACCCCCCATTGTGTACTCTTCCCCTGGGTTTTTGTTTCCCAGGTGCATTAACTTTCACTTCATAGCACTGATTCTAAGCTGCCATACATCTGACCATTCCTCTAACCTTGCCAAGTCCCATCTCATCCTTTCCACCCCACCCTGTGCATCAACTCTGTTGCAGATCTTTGTGTCATCTGCAAAGAGACATACTTTTCCTTCCAGTCGTCCTGCAATGTCGCTAATAAAGACATTGAAGAGGACCGGTCCTAATGCTGAACCCTGCGGTACCCCACTAGTAACCCTCCTTTCTTCTGAGTGGACTCCATTTACTATTACTCTCTGTGTCCTATTCTCCAGCCAATTCTTTACCCAGGCTGTCATCTTGGGACCCACTCCCAGGCTGGCTAACTTGTATATTAATCTTTTGTGTGGGACTTCGTCAAATGCCTTGCTAAAGTCTAGGTAGGCCATGTCCACAGCCCCTCCCTGATCTACTACTTTGGTCACCCAGTCAAAGAAATCTATCAGATTTGTCTGGCATGACCTTCCCGCTGTGAATCCATGCTGCCTAGGGTCCTGTGCCCCTCTGGCCTCTAGATACTCAACAATTCTTTCCTTCAGAAGTGATTCCATCATTTTCTCTATCACTGAGGTTAAACTAACAGGTCTGTAGTTTCCTGCTTCTGCCTTGCTCCCACTTTTGTGAAGGGGAATCACATCTGCCCTCCTCCAGTCCTCGGGTACCACCCCATCCTCCCATGATTTGTTAAAAAGGGTAGTCAGTGGTGTCACTAGTTCTACCCTTAGTTCTTTTAGAATTCGGGATGAATCCCATCAGGCCCCATTGGTTTGTCCTCCTTCAGTTTTAAGAGTTCTTTCAGAACCCTTTCTTCTGTAAATGGGCTGGTATCAACTTCTGTATCCAGAGTGTTTCTACTGTTTGTTTTAGGTACCTCCCCTCTTCATTTGTAAATACTGAGCAAAAATATTTGTTTAGTATCTCTGCCTTTTCACAGTCTCCTCCCTTTATTAAGCCTCACTATCCCTCCCTGGTCTTCCTTTGCTCCGATGTACCTAGAAA
Source organism: Neoceratodus forsteri (assembly GCA_016271365.2). Taxonomy (NCBI): domain Eukaryota; kingdom Metazoa; phylum Chordata; order Ceratodontiformes; family Ceratodontidae; genus Neoceratodus; species Neoceratodus forsteri. The sequence goes on along the minus strand of JADMNL010000040.1, from coordinate 44,157,778 downwards.
AGGTTTTATCCCCTTCTTAACTGAGTTGGCTATCTTTTCCTCGGTTTGGGCCTTTGCCATTCTGACTGCCTTCCCAGCCTCCTTTTTTGATTTAACTGATACAGTTCTCTGTCCTGCTCCTTCTGCGATTCCTTGTACTTCCTGAATGCTTTCTTTTCTCTTGAACCTTCACTGCCACTTCCCTTTGAGAACCATAGTGGTTTCTTACATCGTTTTGTTTATTTGCTTCACACAAAGGCTCGTTACCTCTGTGATGGCAGTTTTATTATTCCCCATTGTTCTTCCCACCCTCCTTCCTGCCCATTTGCTAGTGCATGCCTTAGGCACTCACCCATTTTGGCAAAGTCAGCCCTCCTAAAGTCCAGTACTTTTGTCTTTGTATGGCTTGACTCTATTGCTGTGTTTATTGTGAACCATACTGTTCGATGGTCACTAGTTCCCAGATGGCTACCCACTTCTACATCTGTAATCCTCTCCATCTCCATTTGAGAGAATCAAGTCTAATATTGCTCCCTCTTGTGTGGGCTCCAATACTAGTTGTCTAGGCATGCCCTGTAGGGCATCTAGAATAACTCCACTCTTCAAGTGGCAGCTGCAACTGCACTCCAGTTAACATCTGGCATATTCAGATCACCCATCAGTAATATCTCCCTTTTCTGCCATTCTAAGTATACTTTCTATCATTTCTTGTCCATTTCCTCCCCTGAGAAGGTCTGTATATAACCCTGTGCAGATTGTGGTGCCATTGCCTGTCTCCAAATTTACCCACAGTGCTTCTTCTCCTCCCTGTTTACCCTTTTGTTCTGTTGCTTTTATTCCTTCCCTTATGTAAAGAGCTACTCCTCCTCCTCTTTACCCTCCCTGTCCCTCCTGTAGATAGTGTATCCTGGTATGTTTACGTCCCAGTCATGGTTTTGTGTGTACCATGTTTCTGTGACTGCCACGATATCCAGATGTTCCTCCTCCATCAGGCCACTAATTCAGGAAGCTTGTTACCCAGACTACGGGCATTGGTACTCATTGCTCTCCATTTTTGATGGCTTTACCTTCTGTTGCAGCATCCCCACTGACCATTCTACCTCTGTCTTTTCTCATTTAGTACCCTGTTTTGTAGGGAGAGGCTGGGATTTTCCTGTTGCTTGTCAGTGCTCCCTTTGACTAGTTTAAAAGCTTGCCAATGAAGCATTTAAACCAATTGCTCAAAAGACTTATTCCCTTCCTGGACAGATGCAGACCATCCTGCCAGTATAGGCTGGTGTCCCTCCAGGTGGAACCCCAGTCCCCAATGAAGCCAAACCCCTGTGCTCTGCACCATTTTTTCAACCATTCATTAAACTGCATGGTGCTAATTACCCTCGCCTCCCCCATGCCTTTGACAGGCAGCACCTCTGCAGTCAGGCAGTCCAAATATTTTTCAGTGTCGTGTGATGGTAGTACCAACTCAGCTGTAATAGAGGATGAGCTAATTTATATTTGCTATGTGAAGGATGGTGAACTTGTGACAAAATTTCTCACCATCATAGACATAGGCAGGCCTACTTCTGATAATATTTTCCATGCAGTTATGATAGGATTCTGCACTGATGGTGCAGCAGTAAATTTTGGACTTAATAATGTGGCTGCCAGAAAAGTCCAGGATCAGGTTCCTCATGCTGTCTCGGTGCACTGCTCAGCCTATCACTTTGAACTCGCACTGCGAGATGCAGCCAAGCCTTGCTCTTTAGTACAGCAAACTGATGACCTATTACTACTGATTTTCCGGTACTACCATTCATCAGCAGTGATGCGTGATGGACTAAAACCAACATCTTATGTTCTGGGTCTCCAGTACCTTGTGAATGTGTTGGGAACTAGATGGCTAGTACACAGAATTCAAGCATTAAATGTGCTCATTAAAATGTGGAAAATCATTGTTGTGCATGTGACGCAGGTTAGTGATGGTCAAGTCCGTACTAGTGGCCATGTGCATACCTGAATGAAAGCTGCTAAGCTGGGGAAAAAGTCTCCTCTCATTTAAATACCTCATTGATATACATCCAGTTCACAAACTTTTACAGATGATTGTGTCTGTATCTTTGCCATTTCAACAAGAAAAGCTGCTAATTTTCCAAATTGCAGAAAGAGTTGAGGCTGCTGTTCTTTCATTAGAACATTATGACATACAGCAGGCCTGAGAGTGGTTCCTTGTTGTCAACAACATTTCTGCTGACAAAACGGAATTCAAAGATGAGGTACTTGTGTTAGAAAGGGACAAAAGTTCACTGGCGCTATACATACTGTTACAAAGGAGGTGACCCATTTCAGAGATGAAGTTGTGAAGTCCATGAAACAGTGTTTCAGTAACATGATTAGTCCATCACCAGGGGAAAACTGTAATGAACAGCTTACTGTTGTACAAGCGTGTCAAATTTTCAATCCAAACAACTGACCAGCAGTGCATCCTGACAGCAATGATGATGTTGCATATGGCAGAAAAGATGTGGCATTCCAAGCAGAACACTTTTCTAAGGCACTTGAAGGCCAAGGCCTTAACCCAACATTTTGTTTTAGGGAATTCTGCCTCCTAATAAAATATGCCCTCTGACTGCTTGCTCTTGAACCAGCACTTGCTAACGATCCTCATGCGCTACTTAAAATGTTGTTTAGAAAACAGGATGACCTGCCCAACATCATAGCTCTGCTGAGCACTGCGTTAGTTTGAAGTTCCAGTTCGAGCATTGTTGAGTCTGGATTTTCAGTCATGAAATGCATTAAAACTGACTGGAGAGCATGCTTGACTCCAGAGACACTAGAGTATTTAATGAATGTCAAATTAAGTCCAATACAAATCAAGGAGTTTGATGCAACTGGTGCATTATCCCTGTGGGCACTGGAGAAAGAGAGGAGACCAGAGACTGCAAAGTACAAAAGAAAACACAAAGTGTTACAAAAACACATGGAATGCAACTTATCAAGCAGTTCCTCTAATGGAGACAGTGAAGGGGAGACATACAAATATGTTTTCTGGACAACTCTGTTTTCACTGTTAATTTATTTTAATGTTCTATTATTTTTAATGTGGAAATGTACAATTTGATCAGGAAATGTATGGCGAACCATCCACATTTCCGGTGGAAATGTACCCTTTTGGACACTATTTCAACCCCTGTAGACCCACTGTTATTCTAAATATCGATTATAAATTATTAGCCAAATTAATAAACAACCAGATCCAACCTCACCTGTATACATTTATCAACCAAAACCAATCTGGATTTATGAAAGGTAGAACTTTACGCTAACCTAACAGGAAAATTCAAGCCTTGATTCATTTGATCAACACGGACCCAACATATCAAAAAGTTACCTTTTATGCAATATCAGTAGATGCCACTAAAGCCTTTGATCTCCTTAACCAATCCTTTATATATCAGGTTTTAGAAAGGCTAGGGCCCCTCAAGAAATAATACTATTAATAAAGAGACTATCTCTGAATACTATGGTAAAATTCCAAATTAATCATTTTCTAACTGATCATTTTGATATCCTAAATGGGGTTAGACAAGGTTGCCCACTTTCCCCTACCTTTTTCATATTAGTATTAGAACCCTTTTTACTGACAATAAGGAGTGCTCACTTAACTGAAGGGATTATGGTAGAGGAAGAACACATTAAACTAAGCGTCTTTGCAGACATTTTATTATTTCTTAAAAACATTAACATTGCACTCACTTCCTTCTTGAATGATGAGCAACTTTATTCTGAAATCTCTGGATATGTAGTCAACAAAAATAAATCAGGCATCATGAAACTTTCAAAACATAAGCCGTGTCATACCCAGATGTTCGAGCACGAATTCAGAGTCCAGAAAGAGATTAAATATTTAGGTATACAAATTACTTCTCATCAAAATCATAATAAACGAAATTATGAGAATGCTAAGCACAAAATCGCAACTTTATTAGAGAATTGGAATAATTTATCTTTGTCTCTGTGGGATAGGCACAATACTATAAAAATGATGGCCCTCCCCCATATTATTTTTATAATTCAAAACTCAGGTCACCTTCAAAAGCCTGGTTTTAATATGTCAAAAGGATTTTCACCAAATTTCTATGGCATGGTGGTAAGCCCAGAATAGCCTGGAACCTGCTGACCTCTTTAAGAGAAGAGGGAGGACTGGGTTGTCCAGATCTCATGTTATACCGAGGGAGGACTGGGTTGTCCAGATCTCACGTTATACCGAGGGAGGACTGGGTTGTCCAGATCTCACGTTATACCGAGGGAGGACTGGGTTGTCCAGATCTCACGTTATACCGAGGGAGGACTGGGTTGTCCAGATCTCATGTTATACCGAAGCCCATATTATTTCAATGTTCTATCAATGGACCTTCTTTCCCAATAGGGATAACCTATTACATTAAAATATTATTTATCCATCTCTCTCAAATTCAGATCTTCAAAATATATTCTTAGATTTAGATTTATGTTAACATAAAACCCATGTCTTTAGTCCATGGGTCAATTCAGTTACAAAATATATCACAACCCCTGCATTATTACAGCTCCCATGGACATGTATGCCCATCTGTGCCAACAAGAGATTACGGGGTGAATCAGGAAATAACCAGTTTTTCAGAATACTGAATTCCAATGATATTAAGAGTTGGAAATAGATGTCAACTATTGTATTTTCAATGAATGATAAATAAGTTAAAAATGCCCAGGACCAATTTCTGTTTTTTACTATTACTAAAAGATTTCATACAATGGAAAACATGTTTGAAAATAAAGTGACAAAGATACCTAACTTAATCAAAAATCATAAAAAGTTATTCGACAAAGGGACAAACAAATTTATTTATTTCACATTAGGATTAATACCTCTGAGTCGTGAGCTCATTTACAAAGGCTCCAAATCAGAAGAGAGCACATGACATTGCTGCTACATCTCCTTACCTTGCCCCTTGGACTGCCCACCCTCTACCCTCCTTATCTCCCCCTGGCATCGTACCCTCCCCCGGACAGAGTCATGGTAATAGCACATACAAATGAAAATCAATTAACGTCAGGGTTATAAGTGCAATTACATCACAAACCAGGATTAAAGGATAGCAAGTGACTAATACAAGTCCACACTTGCAGATTAACCAATTGAAACAACACTACGTGAGTGCAGTACTTTGCTTAGAAGATATCAGAGAGTAACCCAAGACAGGGGAGCCCCCAGTTGGTTGGAGGGCAGTTTGATGCAGCCAGGCATGACTCTGTCCGGGGGGAGGGTACGAGGCCAGGGGGAGATAAGGGGGGTAGAGGGTGGGCAGTCCAAGGGGCAAGGTAAGGAGATGTAGCAGAGATAATATGAAAGTAATGTAGGACTGGGGCAGGAGCTGTTGCTGGTAGCAGCTGGCTAACAGTAACATTGATATTCGGATTTGTTGGCAAGGAAATATTGCAGCCCTATTTTAAATTGGCTAAGCCTGGAAGATTCGCCAAGGGCAGTGGGCAGGTCATTGAACCACTTGGGCCCACAGTAGGAGAGGGATCTCTGGACCAGGGTCATTCACTTAAAGGGAATAAGCAGTCCTCCCTTGGAAGCACTTATTTGGCTGATGAAGGGTTGTGCATTTTCAAAGAGGACAGAAGTAGAGGTTGCCATGAGCCCCAGCAGTGATTTTTTTGCTAGTAGACAGGCCTGGTATTGCAACCCAAGATGGAAGGGGAGCCAGCCAGTTTCCTTGTAGAGGACTAAATTACTTAGCAGATTCTAAAAACAAATTGTTAAGCAAATGAAATACTGCTGTTAATAAAATAAATCTTAAATGGAATTCAGAAGCAGTTTTTTTTTTGACCCATAACCAATGGGAACGTATTAGAACACAAAATAATAAACTACATATTCCTGCTAAAATAGATCAATCCAATGTAATATCCTGGACAGAGCCTATTTAACACTCAAATTTCCAAAATAAATAAAGACTATCCAGAAACTTTCTGGCATGAATGTGACATTAAAGGTACACTACTGCACTGCCTTTGGACATGTCCAAAAATTAAGACATTGTGAGAAGAAACACATAAGATTCTTACCTCATTAATGAACAATGATATTCCATTTGCGATGGATAAATTCATCTTTAACAATATAATAAACTTAGAATGGAACTATTCTCAAAAAATATTTTCATATTAGCCACTATGGCCACTAAATGACTAATATGATCACATTGGAAGGACAAAAATCTTTCTTATTTCCAATATTATAAATGGTGGTTTACTTTTAATGATATCTTAATGTTTGAGAAACTAATATATAAATTAGATCAAAATGCAGATGATATTTTCGGGACTTCTTGGAAGGAACTACAGAATATAATTCCTCCTATTATGAAACTGTAAAATAAGACTCTGGACACCTCAGCCCAGTTATAAACTTTGCTAAGGTCTTCTTCTTTTCTCCCCAGCTATTCACAGAATCAATAATTTTGATGCTCCTTTTTAAATATGATGATATACCTACTTTATTTATCACTCTGAACTCGTTAATGAAAATTAACTTTATATTTCCCCAAGATGGAAGGGGAGATGGGGGTGATTATGTAGATTATTTTGCTTTGAATTTATCTTTTTCTTTCCAATACAATTCAGATGCCAGTCCAAATGAATACACTGTATAAACAATTGTTTATACTGGAAATTAATAAAAATGATATATGGAAAAAAAAGGAATAGTCTCCCCCAGGAGGTGGTAGGAGCAAGCACAGTGGAGGGATTTAAACGTGCCTGAAACAGGCATAACGGAACTTTAGAGGTGGGTGGAGTGGTGAAAATTCACTTACCAGATAGGATCAGAGAACGAAAACAAGTCGACTGTTTCTATGTTTCTCTAAGGAGATTCCAGGAGGATCTGGGCAGGAACTTGGAAAGCTTTTTTTTTTTTTTTTTTTTATTTAACATACTTTATTGATTATAGCGAAAGCACATGGTAGCAGAAACATAGCATGCACTAACGTCAACAAGTAGTACATATTGAACTGAAAATAGTTAATAGGAAAAGGTAAGACATTCGGAGAAAATAATAACTAACACTACCTTAAACTACACCTCCCACCCCACCCCCCACTCCATGGTGCACTTTCCCTTAGCCTAACACAACAGTACTTAATGAGAACCAGGATGATTAACAATTGCATAAATTATTAAGGAACAGTAAGTGGCCATAACAAAGACATTAGGGAATCCCCTGCAGAAACAGAGGAAAGCCAAAGGAAGGAAAAAAAGAAAGAGGAGAGGCTCGTGAATCATTTACGTCACCCTATCAAGACAAATAGAGGGCATATAATTTCCCCTATTTGTTGTTAAAAGATGATTGATGGTGATGTATGCACGCAATTAAGTGCTCAACACGAAGTGCAAATGATACTTCATGCAGCCTTTCCGTATAAGAAATGGTAGCTTGATCTGTCCAGTGTCTAAGCACTAGTTTTTTGACTGACTGCCATTGAGATTAAGGCCATGTGGAATCTTCTCTCCTTCACAGGGATTCTGAAGTAATCTCCCAGAATGCATATGACAGGGGAGAAGAGGCCCTGTAGCCCCAGCAATGGGACTAAAGTTGATTCAATTTGTTTCCACAGGGAGATATTTTTTCGCATGACCACATTATATGGAGGAGCGAACCTTCCTCCTTGTTACATCTAGAGCACATGCTGGAAGGGAGACGCTTCATTTGAGCCAGTTTAATAGGAGTATGATACATATTATTTAAAATGCAGTATTGTGTTACCCTGTAACGATCTTGAGTGTGGTATATATAGACCTGACCATATACGTTGCCAATTAATAGCATCATCAGGGAAAAAGGCTTGCCAAATCTTAGATCCAGCAACCGAGGGATGTTGCGGGTATGTGAGAACCAGTTTACAGAAAGTAGCTATGCCATGCGGTTTACTAGCTGAGATCTTAATTTGCTGGAGAAAGGCACCAATATAGGAAGGTTTGGGTTCTTTCCCAAACACTTTGATTAGTATGTGCCTAAGCTGAAGAATTTTAAAAGCTGCCCGTGACGTTAAATCAAATTTGGCAAGAATCTCCTCAGTGGTCAAAATAGAGTCTTGTGAGTAAAAAATCGGCCACAGTATGTTCAGGAGAGAGAGGTAACCAACTTCGAGAAATAGGAGCACCCCTATTTTGAGATTCAAGTTGGCGTAGACTGGCTGAGAAAAATCGGAGTTGGGATACTTTACAATAACTAAACATTTGAGAGAGGACTCGTAATGAAATACCAATCAGGAGAGACTGCAAGGCTTTTGGTATATTTTTAATAGGCATGTAGAAAAGGGAGGATGGAGCTAGATTATGGGCAGCAAGTATGTCCGATTCAATGTGTAACCAGATTGGGACGTACTCATGATGAGCAAGGAGTTCAGATAAAGAGAGCCACTTCCCACACTTGTACAGATGACAAGCCCAGTAAATAAAATAAAAAATTAGGGTGACGCAAGCCTCCTAGTTCCTTGGGTAAGGGACATCTTAAGATAGGATCTTCTGATTGCTTTATCCCGCCAGATAAAGGAATTAACATAGAAATGAATACGCTGAAAGAAAGACAAGGGTAACCATACATCCAACATATTTAATAGGTAAAACAGTCTGGGTAGGACATTCATCTTGATGGTGTTAATTCTGCCCCATAACGAGAGAGGGAGCTTTTTCCATCTTACCAAGTCCTGCTTAATATTGTACCACAAGTCCTCCAGACTAAGTTTACGCAGTAAAGATAAATCCAAGGTAATGTAGATACCTAAGTATTTAATGGACCGGGGGGGGGGCATTTCATGCCAAACTTGCTAAAAGCTGAGCTATATGTTAAGTGATTGAGGGGGAAGATTTCAGTTTTACTGATATTGAGCTTGTAGTTTGAGAATTTCCCCAAAATATCAATGATATTCGGTGCCTCTGTTAGAGAACGGACCGGATCTGAGAGATGAAGCAATATATCATCTGCATAGACCGAAAGCAAGGGGACTCTATCACCTGCTGGTATGCTGGAGATTAAGGAAGAGGATTTCAATCGCCTGATAAGGGGTTCAAGATATATGCTGAAGAGGAAAGGAGAAAGTGGACATCCCTGCCGCATACCCGAGAAGAGAGGGAAGATGTCAGAGAGTACTCCGTTGCAGTGTATTCTAGCCAGAGGGCAGGAATATAGAGCTTGAATCCATTTAATAAAGTTATTGGGGAAGCCCATTATCTGTAGCATTGCCCACAAGAAATTCCAGTCCACCCCGTCGAAGGCTTTTTCTGCGTCTAGAGAAATTATTGCCATAGGGATGGAGAAGTTTTTGCCAACTGAACCAGATACGACAATTTACGAAGGTGGTCTGCAGGGGTTCTGCCTGACACAAATCCTATTTGCTCCGGACTGAGAAGATGGGTCCAGACTTGTTCAATTCTACTAGCGAGTATCTTGGCAAGAATTTTAATATCACAATTTAATAGGGAAATTGGGCGGTAACTTGCTGGAGACTGGGGTGGCTTGTCTGGTTTAAGGAGAAGGATAATAGAGGCTTCCAACAGGGATGGATCATGGATTTGCCTGAAAAGCATATATTGATACAGACGCAGCAGGCTAAGTGCAAGGTCTTTGGCGAAGACTTTATAAAAGTTTGAAGTTAGGCCATCTGGGCCGGGGGCCTTATCCATAGCGAGATTGTGAATAGCCAACAGCACTTCTTGGAGGGAGATGGGAGCAGATAAAAAAGACTGCTGAGTAAGAGAGAGAGTGGGTAGAGATGAAGCAGTCAAGTATTCTAGTAGTTCCCCTTGCGACGGGGTTGCGGGATGCTGATTATAAAGGGAAGAGTAAAACTGTTTAAAAACAGAAGCTATGTCTCTAGAATGTGTTTTAGTAATCCCGTCTGAGCCATTAATGGAGGGGATGAACCTTGACGCCTCTAATTTCCTCAGACGCATGGCTAGGAGATGACTCGCCTTCTCCCCTTGCTCTATGTATTTTGCCTGAGTTCTTAGTATGAGAAATTCCGCTTTTTCTTGTACTAAACAAGAATACTGATTCCTTAAATTCAATAATGTTTTCAAAAGATTGGGAGAAGGAGAGGAAGTGAGAGATTGTTCGAGTGAATGGATTTGAGCCAGGGTGAGGTAATGGTAGCCTCTCTCTTCCGTTTACGGGTAGAGGCAAGCCTAATAAACTCTCCTCTCAAAAAGCACTTCAAGGCACACCATTCATGGTGCCATTCTTGAGACAGAGCCTTGGTTATTTGCAATGAATACTTGAATCAAATCAGAAATCCTGGTAATGACATAATCTTCCTTTAAAATCTGCGTATTTAGACGCCATACTGGTTCCCTTTGGAGATTATGGTTTAACAGGATATTGACCCAGGCCACAGCGTGGTCTGATATAACAATCAGTTCTATGGAAGAATCATTTAAACTGTGTATAAGTGAGCGGCTGAGTGAAATATAGTCCAGCCAGGACTGGAGTGCATCATTGAGTGAAAAGAGAAGGAGCGGACCATAGGATTTTGTAATTGCCATGGGTCACACAGCCCAGCAGAATCGAGAAATTCTGTGAATGCTTTCTGGGCACCGCAGAGGGGCTTGAGTGGGGAACTGGAATGGTCTAAGTCCTGGGTGGGTGGTAAATTCCAGTCCTCCCCCCCCAAGAATTAATGGAAGAGTGGAAAACATTTGCAGTTTGTTCAGCAGGTCCAGGAGAAATCAGTATTTCCCCCCCCACTGGCCCATACACACTCCTGAGGACTAACTCAGTGCATTCTAATAGGCCATGAACCAACACATATCTCCCTTGTGGATCTAGGATAGTAGTTTTTGGTTGAAAGGCTATCGACCGGTGAATCAGGATGGCGGTTCCACCACTGGCTGTCGACATACCAGATGCATAAACTTGCCCAACCTCCTGTCTACGCAAGCCAGCAGCTTCCCCAAGGAGAAGATGGGTTTCTTGGATGAAGATGTGGGCATGCAGTACTGATAAATGTTTAAGAATCTGGACTCTTTTGTTGAGTTCATGAGCCCCTCTAACATTCCATGTTATAAATTTTTTCAGGCCACCAGCCATTAAGCTCCACATAGCACCATGCAAAACCGGTCCCTTGTAATGAGAAAGTGCACCTGGAAGCCCCCCCCCCCAAAAGAATATTCCTTCAAAACTATAACATCGGCATTCTCCCAGATCCAAAGAAGAAATATAAAATTAATTCCATCCATTGAAAAGGAACTTGGAAAGCTGGTCAATGATCTGGCAGCTGGGCTTCAAAGCAAAACAAAAAATGTAAAGTGATGGACACTAGGAAGAGGAACCCAAGAATGGAACAGGGAAGTGGTGCTGCAAAGCATCACGGAAGAAAAGGACCAACGGGTCATAATATCAGAGAGCATAAAAACAACAGCACATTCTAGCAGAGCTATGGGCAAGGCAAACAGGATGCTGGGTTGCACAGAAGGGGGATAAGCAGTAGAAGCTAGGAAGTGATCCTCCCATTGTACAGGTCATTGGTGCAACCACACCTAGGATACTGCACAAGGTACCGGAGTCCATACCTGATAAGAGTGTGACAGGGTTGAATAAGGCCCTGTCCCATTTGTTACGCAGAAAGAGTTTAAACACAAGGGTCTGTTATATCCTCTCCTTTTCTGTCTCTTGCCTGTTTGTGGAACCAAATATTCTTGTGAGATCTAAGAACGGATCACGCTGATGGTTTTGCAATTCTCCACCTCTCGCTGCCTTCCTTTACTATTTCTTATTTCCCCCCAGCATATCTACATGTATAAAAATATATGTGAATCTTTGTGTGAAACTGTAAGTGATACTGGGATCTCTCTGTTTGAAATGTATACAGTTATACTGTTGAAATGATTGCAAAAAGCTATTTGGAACGCAAGGGGTTAATCTGAGATGCTGGTTTGCAAAATCTCTCCAGAGCTGTCAACAAGAGGTCAGTTCTGGGTCACTGTGTTCTCATTGCTCCACCTGCAAGAAACTGACAAGAACATTTTAGGAAAAACAGGATGTATGTTAATGAGCGGAGGTTACAGAGAGAGCAGCAGTGTTTTTGCTAAGAAAAGAGAGACAGAGATTGAGAGAGTGAAACTTAGATTAAGAAGAAACACTAAGAAGAAGCACTTTGTTTTCTCTGTTTGAACTGTTTTTGTAAATAGTTATACTGAACAACTTTATTTTTACTTTACTGTTATTGGAAAAATTAAAACGCTACTTGCAAATTTTATACCTGCTCCTGGTTTTCCAGTGCTTCCTGACCTGTGCTCAATGACAGATGGTGTCAGCCTAGGTTGGTTTTATGCCGTGCATACTCTAAGCCAGGGGTTTTGTGCATGGGTACTAGACCTAGTACCAGGGAAGCATAGCAGAAGGTTATGGATTCTGCAGCAGCAAGCACAGAAGTCATTACCAGAAGCATGGCAGCAAAACTAGAAGCAGAAACAAAAGTCCAAACTGAGACTGCACAGCCAGCACCAGTCATGTAAAAAAAAAAAAAAAAAGAGTAGACAGTGACAGAACCTGAAAGCTTGACTGCCTTTTTCCAATGGTGGGCTATACAACAAAAAAGATTGAGAGAGGCAGAGATTGAGAGACTGAAACTTAGATTAAGAAGAAACACTCAGAAGAAGGACTTTGTTTTCTCTGTTTGCATAACCTTTGTAAATACGTAGCTATTCTGAACAATTTTATTTTTATTTTACTGTTATTGGAAAAAAATAAAACACAACTTACGAATTTTACAACTGCTCCTGGTCTTCCTATGCTGTCTAACCCATGCCTCGATGACAGAGAGAATACAACAAGGTGGATGCAGCACAGCACAGGGCAACCAAGATGGTTCATGGACTAAGGCACAATACTGTACATACAAGGAGAGGCTGCAGGACTTGAACATGTACATCCTTGACAAAAGGAGGGAAAGGGGTGATATGATCAAGACATACAAATACTTGCATGGGATAAACAGGGTGGACACCAAGGAACTTTTCTCGAGTTCAAATACAGGGATGAAAGAGAAGTCACATAAACTTGTAGGGGAAGATTTAAAAGGGACATCTGTAAGCATATTTTCACAGAAAGAGTAGTAGAAAAGTGGAAGAGGCTGCTGGAGGAAGTGGTACATGCCAAAGCACTAAACTTCAAGCAGGGGTAGGACAGGCATATGGGGTTAGTTAGAAAATGGGGAGCAGAAACAAGCGGGAGGGATGGCCATTAGGGCCAGTGTAGAGTAATTAGGTAGGAAGGGCAGACTGGATATGCCAACAGGCCTTCTTCTGCATCATTGCCCATGTATCTATGCAAGTAAAGGAACTTTTCTAACTTGATTTTAAGTACAGATTAATATCAAATCAACAAATATTGGAAAACATGGGACATATTATCAATGTGGATATGGAAACTGGTCCATCGTTGCAATGGTGGTGCTAGTGCTCGTGACCCCGGCAACTGGGTTCAGAAATGAACCTGAGTCATCAAAGGCCAACCCAGAGAGGAGGCTCAAGCATCCCAGCATACCACAGGATGCTCCCCTCCTCAGGGCAGGTAGGCAACAGTCTCCACAGTAGCTGCTGAAAGTGGTGATGTGGTGACAGACTGGCTCCTACGTGTACAGCCATATCAGCGTGCTGGCTCATCTCAGGTCCTAGACACTGGAGACCATGGTAGCAGGGTGATCACATGTAAAAACCCTGCAGCCATGCAGAATGATATAGGGCACTCTCAGGTCCTAAGTACCAGCTCTCCTCCACCTCCCAGAAATGGAATGATTTCGGTGGGGAGTCTGTGGCTACTTCCCACAGACCTCATTCCAGAGGGCGAAGTCCGGGCCAGGATGGAGGTACAGTAAGTGACAGAGATGGCAGGAGTAGGCTGGGAGGTGACCTGGACAGATGGAGGCCACCACAAAGCAAGGGAGGAAGAACATTAAAAAAAAAATACCAGCTCAGAACACTGTACAAACTAGTGCCTGTATTTGTGCAAAGTGAAAATCTGAGTTAGAATCACACAGTTTTATGAAATTCTACTTCCACATCTGTGTAGAAAATAAAATGTGAGGCAGAACATACTCTGTGTGGGCAGCACTTTCTCTATGTGACATGGACATGACAGCCTCCACCTCTCGTCACAAAAGGAGCAGTGTACATCCTTTTAAACTTCTGTTAAACACCCTAATAAAAATACTCCTGTTGTTACTATTATGCACTGACAATACTGAACTTAATCCAGGGTCCTTCCATTTAATCTTAGTGCCTTCGGATCTCCCTCAACTGAAAGGGATGAGCTTCTTGCACGTCAATACCTGCAGTTTATTGAAGAAGTTTGACGCCATTCAGGCTTGGATTTGCCTTGCCAAGCCTGATGTTTTGGTGGTAACAGAATCCTGGCTGACAGCATCCACCCAGGACCACTCCATCAACATCCCTGACTACAATATAGTTCATGCAGATAGGCATTCTAGGGGAGGTGGGGTAGCTATCTATGTGCATGATAAATTCAATCCCTCAGTCATGGACACCACCTCATTCCCCAAGGAATTTGAGTGCCTGACCTTAAAGATCTAGCTTTCTCAATCTATGTCCCTATATATTATTGGTTGTTACATGCCCCAATCTGCTGGGTTAAAAGTTATGGAACATTTAAATGATTTGCTAACTCAGCAGACTTCAGAGGTTGCCATCCTGGGTGACTTCAATCGTGACTGGATGTTTGGTACCTCCAAAGTGTTAAAAGACCTTTGCGATGCCTTCAGGCTCACTCAACTTAACTCAGAAGTCAGCCATCCAAACATCAAGAACAGGCTCGTAACACAATGCTACACCTAATATTTGTAAACAAACCCCATCTATACACCCATTCTGGTCTTTCCTTTGATGATCTTAGTGATCACTGTTTCATCGCATGTGTAGGGACATCCCCAAACATTTCTCTACCTCTACATATGTTTTCAAAAGAAGCAGCAGGAACTTTGATTATAATGCATTCCTTTCGGACCTGCAGCATGCCAACTGGCACATGTTCTACTTATCCCCCACTGTGGACGAGGCATATGAGTCTTTTCATAGCATTCAGCTCCATACCATTAATAAGCATGCCCCACTAGTTAAAACCTGCACAAGAAAAAGGTCCTGCCCATGGTTCATCAATGAGCATAAGGTGACTCTAAAAACCAAAAACAACAAAAAAAAAAAACACAGAGAAGCCCTATGGAAAGTGGCACGGAAAAACAAAACACCCAGATGATTGGGCAGCATTCAGGGTGGCTAAGAATCATAGCATCAAACTAGTCAGAGCAAAAAAGGCTATATATTTTTTTAGTGAGCTTGAATCCTTCTCCAAATGTGCTTCTAAATTCTGGAGTACACTCAATGGTTTGGAGGGACACAGCCCTGCCAGTATAGCACAGTGGTTTAAGGCTCTGAGCTGCAAATCTGGTGACATCCAGCAGACCAAACCTGGGTTTGAATACTGCAGCTTCCACTTGCATACTGGGTGACCCTGAGCAAGTCACAACTTCCCTGTGCTCCCAGGTCACTCCTGTAAAAAAAAAAAAAAGCTTTCAGCTTAGTGTGCTACTCCTGGTTAAACAACTTAAAAAAAAAAATAAATAATTAGTTCACTCCCATCCAAAGTCTTCTCTGATGGGGTTGTCCATACTGATAAGCATAACATAACTGATTTCCTTAATGATCACTTTGCCACAGTGGGGTTGGTATTTGATAATTCCCCTGCCTACGTTCTTCGCACTCCGGTGTGCAGTTAGGATGCAGCTTGGCTATATCCCTGGTGTCTACCACACATATTGCAGTCTTTTTATTCATTCTGTTGTCAGTAAAAACAGTGGAAGACTTACTCTTGGATCTGGATATAAAAAAAAAAAAAAAAAAGCACTGGCGTGGACCAGATTGAACCGTACTGCCTAAAACTAGGCTATCACGCCATATCTCCTCCCATTACCACCTATTTAATCTGTCCTTATCTCAGAGTGTCCTCCCCACAGTCTAGAAGACGGCGCACATCATACCATTGTTCAAGTCTAGAGACCAAAGTGATTTAAATAACTACCACCTTATTTCCCGGCTCCCTATTCTATCCAAGATGCTGGAGAAAGTTGTTAAACACACAGCTCAGGTGTTTCCTCGAGAGTAATAACCTTCTTAATCCAATACAGTCAGAGTTTAGGCCTCAGCACAATACAATTTCAGAACTTGACAAAGTATACAATGATTGTCTAACAGCCTTAGATGAGAAACAACATGTCTGCACTTTGTTCTTAGACTTCAGCAAAGCGTTAGACACAGTCGACCATGCACTGCTCCCCACTACTCTCAGTAATCTTGGGTTAGACCAGTTGGCCATGACTTGGTTCACAAGTTATCTAATGGATCGCCACCAGAGTGTCAAGGCTGGTGGGGATCTTTCCCCTCTAAAATCCCTTTTTTGGGGGGGGGCCCTCAATGGTCCATTTTAGGCCCCCTACTGTTCACAATTTATATAAACAATACTGATACCAGTTTAAATTTGGCCAATATACATCTCTTCGTCGATGACATGGTCCTGTACATAGAGAGGCCCACACCAGAGTCAACATGTGCAGACCTGCAAGACGAATTCAACACCCTGCAGAAACATCTTCTGCACTTGAAGTTATTACTCAATCCCCCCAAAAAACAAGGCAATGTTGTTTTCATCATTTGTTCTTGCACCAAAGGCGCATAACTCTACCATGGCCCTGCAGGTCACCACCCTACTATGCGAGCCCCTTGAATTTGTGGCTAAATTCAAGTACTTGTGCTTGTGAATCGACCACAAACTTTCATTTGTGGAATACGGGGAGGATCGTGCAAAGAAACTGAAACAGAGGCTTGGTCTTTTCTTCAGGATTAAGAACCTACTTACACAAGAAGGGTTAGGCTAGTCCAAACTACGTTCCTGGCACTTGTGGATTATGCAGATTTTATCTACGGGCAATGCCTGAGTTTGGCCTTGTCCAAATTAGACACACTATATCATTGGGCAATCATATTTATCATGGGTGCACCATATCATACTCATCACTGCACTCTTTACGCCATGGTTGGCTGGTCCTCACTTAGTTTTAGACACCATAGGAATGCAGTCTTTTGAACCTATAGGCCTATAATCAACAAACTTCCACAATACATTTCCGACTGTCTACCCATCTCTCTCAGTGTCTACTACACGCTGAGAAGCCTTTCCCCGAATTCCCTGCTTGTCCCCAAGATCAGGACACGCTTTGGAGCAGCAGCTATAAGCCATGCCCTTCTGACGATATGGAACAACATGCAAAAGGTTCTAAAGCCTGCAATACCAGTAAACTGGGCCTTCTTTGAGGCTCTGTTCCTTCACAAGTTCAGTGAATCCTGTGACTGCTTTAACTAGCCGAGCCCTCTATCGTGAACCATGTATACTACTTGTACATTGCCTGCCTCTTGTACATTTTCAACACATCGCACTCTGCTAGTCTTCCTTTGTCCATCCTGTTGCCAACCCTTAAACACCCTGTTGTCCTCCCTTTACTACCTCCCCCTTGACTTCCCCTCATCTCTTACATCTTAGCCCTCACCTTGTCCTACCTTTCATACCTCCCCTTGACTTCCACTTACCTGACACCCCCCCATCTATCCCATAAGGCTTATGACTGGGCAGGTACTGTTTATATTGTAAATACTGATTTGTATTATTCTGTAAATATTTTTTGTTCTTGCCCTATCAATGTTGAATTTGAGTTTTTGAAGTCTACTGTACTGTTAGCCACATTGTACACACTGTTATTTATGCCTAGCTTGTATCTGCTTTACACGGACTATTGTCTCACAGTATTATAGCAACGTTTAGCTGATGGGTTTTTGTTATGACCTACCCAGGTCCACCTTGCAAACGAGTCTGTCTCAATGGTGTTTCACCAGGTAAAATAAAGATGACTTACTGACTGATGTGGGACAGAGCAGTTTTAAGGGGTAAAATGAGGGGCATCCCTCACACGGTGGAACAGTTCACTTTTTTTTTTTTTCATGTGACCAGTCATTCCATCATGAGACTTAGGACTCCTGTATAAAAAGGCACATTTCACCACCACAAAACCAAGGCTTTGCTAGATATGTCCCTTACCTGTTGTCTATCTGCATTCATATTTACATCTGGCCATATCTCAGAAACATCCAAGTTTATCATTGTTGGCTTAACTGCAATTGTAGGCTTGGAGTGAGATGAGGAAACTACATAGTCATCTTCTGGTTTTGGTTTGTCAGTTTTACTTCTAATAACATTTGGAAGATTATTATTAATTATCTGTGATGCTTTCTGTATCCTATGTGAACTTTTGGGGTGAAAACAGTTCTTACATGAGCCAGGCTTCCAAATGTGTTCTGCAAAATCACTGCACACCAACATTTTGGGACGATCCATTACTACAGATGCTGATGGAGATGAAGTTCACTTTTTCTTTTTTTGTCTCCCTTTTTTCCAGTTTTTTTAAATCTGCAGCATTCAGTTTTCTGAACAACCTGTAAAAAATAAAACATAAGCTAACTGGTGAATATATTTAATGAAAAGAATATTTTAGTCAAAAGCATAAAATGCAAAACTCTGCCATTTTATCTATAATTAAAATAAATTTCTATACACAACACTTACTGTACTATATTCCCAAAAAATTAATTTGAGACCATTATGGCTACCCTAATGAACTGGGACAAAGAATGGCACCTAAAATCATGTGTTGTACCCTTAATGAAGCTTATCATTTTGAGATACAGTGGTAGCAACTGCCACAGTGAATGATACTGGATGTTATAGTGCACTGTGGCACTATATCTGGTCCTGAACTTGACATCCTATGTTGAAGCAACAAAAACCGACATCTGTAAATCTTCCATCTGCAGCAAGATGACTTGTGATCTATTGTTTGGCATGCCTGCTCAGCCGTGAGCACCACCAAATGCACATCTGTGGCAACAGTCATATTAAGGTACACTATGGTAATGTGGCACATTTTTGTAAGTAACGTTTCTCTTCACATATTCAATATTTCTGACTGTAAGAACCAAAGAATATTTACTGTGCCTCAGAAGCACAGGACTGAATTCCATTCAATTAACTGGCATTAATTTGTTTTTACATTACCCACTTTTAAGTCACAGTAGTGATGGCAGTCATGTGACCAACATACTCACAGTATGCCACAACATGTTGTTACGTATAGTTAATCAAGAAACATCAACATAATTATGCATAATTATACCAGCGGGTGCAATTCATCTTCTGTGCCGTTCGTTAACTATTCATTTATTCTGTCCCTCATTTTGGCCAGATCTGGTTTCACATAAAAGTGCTGTCTGACATGGTTAAGATTATATTTATCAGATTCCTTGGGAATTCTACGTGATCAGAGGAGTTCTTATACAGCAATTCTAAGACAGGAAATATTCAGCTCCATAATACATCACAAATCTTGCAGAAATGTATTATATTTGTTTGTGCCACCATGAAATAGGCACATTAACCTTCTGTATGGTGTCATCCACTTTGTCACAATAGGGTGGTCATCTGTTGACAAAAAAACTGCACGTGCAAGAGTATGGACCCACCAAACTAATTGACAAGACATCCAGTTCAATGCCTTCCTTAATATTACAGATCAAATCCCCTTCCCTTTCCTTTCCCTCTATCTTTCCTGAACATTTAATTACCAGGAAATGTGAGGTCCCACTCCTGATACTTTGTTGCCCATATTTCCGTCACTGTTATTTTGTCTGTACCTCCCTTAGCCACTAACACCTGGATGTCACAGGCTTCTAGCAGCATTCAGGCAGAGTATATCCTATCCTATCTTTTGATTTTTACAATGACCTTTTTGTCTTAAAGATCATGTATAATGGTTTTCAAAACTAAAAACAGGCAGCATCACTCAAACATTGCTATAAAAACTATGTGTGTTCTAGGTTTTGTGACAAAAGTCAACAAATCCGTATTTTTTTAGCACCTTTTTAGTGTGGTCCATTTCTCCAAGGTTGATGGATGCTGAGTCACCATGCCTCCAGGCTGCTGATGTCCTCTGGGGTGCTACTCTACAAAGTTGTACTGTTACAGTGTTGGTAACTTAATTGCTGCTGGTCAGTGTCTGCTTTGCAGTAAGTTTTATTAGGGACCTTAGGCTGGATTTGTAGTCTATCTGGGACTAAGCCCCAACCCAAAGCCACCACTGCAGGATGACATCTCCGCACTTGCACAGATTCACATTTTCAGCCAACACAGCTGCTGAAGATGTTACACCTGGTCCCTATCGGGTCATAATGTCATATGCTTAATAGCATATGACATTATAGCTAACTAGAAACAGCGCTGTCCATGACAGCGAATGGTGCAATACCGCATATACTGCTGTATGCAGTACTGCACCATTCACACAATCCCAGGCAGAGGATAAGACCTCTGCTGGGAGTGGGTTCCGCTGAGCAGCTACCATGGTTCACTGGACTGACCCACAGCAGCAGGAACCCAGGCGCTGTGTCTGGGACCGGGTTTGATTCCAGGTCCCAGACATTTTATTTTTATCCACAATTTGTGCACTCCCTGAGCTGGACCCCCAGAGTTGAGAATCTTTTATTGGGGGACCCGGGGTGCTGCCCCCATAACAGGGGTGTGTGTGGGGATGGAGCCCCCCACAGAAAAAAGACACACCACATGGCAATATCATGCTGTATTGGCAGCACAATTTTGCCATGTGGCATAATGTCATGGGACATTATGACCCCGTGCCCACCTGGTCCCATCAGGTGTAACATTTTCCCACAGCTGCACCAAAAGAATGGCCACAAGCTGACATAAATCACGGAGCTGGTCATAAACTGGTTCCACTTTGAGAATACAGTGGCTGTGGGAAAAACTGCAGCTCTGCAAGAGGTGACTCACTTGTGCCATTTTTTTCTGCAGCTGCGGGACTGACACAGGTTTCAAAAATCCAGCCCCTTGTCTGTGTTAATTCCTACTAAGGATGGATGTGTTAGCCCTGGAAAAAGATCATCTCAATGTGGAGGAAAGAACAGCTGAGCATGAGTTTAGGTCAAGAACTGGCAAAAAAAACTGCCAGGGAGAAAACACTGGGCTGGCTGGTGCATAGAAATGTATAAGGTTTAAAAATCAGCATTACCTCTCCCACCCCCATTTACAGGGTGATGGTATACTTGCCTAAGTGCCATCCTGAGAAATCACCTTTACCTAAAGTGTCAGGTGTGAATGAGCACAGCAGTCGTTAGCATGACAACAGGAATCATGCTATACCACAACAGAAAGTTATAGAATCTCCAAACATTACAGCAACATGCTACTCTCTCGGACCTCTGCAGAGCATACAATTATCAATTTAAATTATTTCTGTGCATTACTAGCACTGAGCATGACAAAACCACAATCAACCAAATGAATGTCATGCCTACAGTTACTTGCAACAGGCACAGAGCAAAAGAAAAAAATCTGTATAATCTCAGCAATGTGACAGTCTCCCTAGTTGCTTCACAGATGAGAGTACAGCACACCAAATGACATCACAATGGTGCAAACATGCCGATCCACAGTAAACAGTAAACAGCAAGTATCACCATCAAGCAATGTCACTGAAGCACAGCGCACAACAAATGGTTAACAATGGTATGAAATGGTAGATGTAAGCAATAATACATGACAGGGTGTGGGTTATGCTAAGATTTACTTACGCCTGGTGTGGTACGGCCTCATAACCAAATCTGCACCAGGCATAAGTCCCAGCATAACCCACATCCTGGAGTGGATTACTGAGATTATACAATGCTCCCTTATATATTTTTTTTTTTTTGCCATTTTAAACTATTTTTCTGTAATTTATTCTTATGACAGAGGAAAAAATAGTTCCCTGTTGCTACTGAGGCATTCAATTTTATTGCAGCTGCCATTGAATCAGAAGACACAAGTGAGTGGCAGAGAAATATGCAGCGCGAGTGTCAGCCCCGTTCATTCCCATTCACTGGTATTGGATGTGCCACTGAATCAAGGGCTGACTGATTTATTTTAATGTATTTTTTATTTATTTGAATTACAGCGAGTCTGGAGAGAGAGAGAGAGAGTTGCAGAAACCACTGCAACTGCAGCATCAAGAGCGTTGTGGTCGGCTCACACCATCACCCCACAACTAATACAATATTTTTATTTTATTTATTTGTGTTCTAGGAGCACACCTTTGAGCTGGAAGCTCATTTACAAAGGTTCCACGTCAGCAGAAGATAACATATTACATATGTTTCAATGACAAACAGACAACAGTACATGAATTTCAAAAATGGGACTGTACAGAGAATATAAGTGCAGTGAAGTTTAAATCAATTGACAATACAGGTGAATATAAGGTTACATACAATGTTATTTCCCACAGTTATGGTGGGTAATGGAGAGTGGTTCTTCCTAGAACTTCTTCAGCCCACCCAAAAGAGGCTCTGTCAGCAACATACGAAAAAATGGGGACTTCTGGTGACGCAGCCGGTGGTAATGGCGACTTAACTCCTCGCTCTGATCCCCCAGTGCAATTCTAAAAGAGAATCCTACATCTAGCGGACGCATCCCGGGGTTTTAAATAGCGAGCTTGGTAGGGTAAATGCCCTACAATGGTTTGTACGAAAAAAAGAGGCTCTTTGGTCGCAAAAACACGTTTCTGAGCACCAGCGAGGCAGACAAATGGAAGGCCTCAGCCCAGCCTCTCAGTATCAGGAGCAGACGATTCGTGTTCCAACTCGGGCTCGACCAGCACTAGAGCTGAATCAAGGAAAATTATTAAGCTGCTTCATAAAATAGATGCAAAAGTCACAGATATCCAGAGGGATTTCAAGAAACTGGAATCGAGAACTACCTCAGTCGAACAATACCTCGAGGGGTTGCAGTCGGAACACATGGCTTTTGGAAGATCTTTATCATTTCTGTATGCAAGGGAGAAATTTTTAACAGCAAGAGCCGAGGATACGGAGGCACGCTCTAGACGTAATAACATCAGAGTAGGTCGGCATCCCAGAGGGAGCCAGCAGGCGGACATGGGTCTCTTATGGATTGCTGGTTAAAGACTGAGTTACAATTGGGAGAGAAGACTCTGCCTAGAGATTGAAAAGAGCACAGGGCCTCTTGCACCAAAGCCTACACAGGCCCCCGCCATTATTATTAAATTTCTGAGATTTCCGATAAAGAAAAGAAATTGTGATTGGCATGGGCAAAAAAAGACTTGAATTTTGATGGCACGAAGGTATTTGTGGACCAAGATTTCCCTCCAGCCCTGGCCGAGCGTCGGAAGAAAGTGCTGGGAGTGGTTCAACAGCTCAAAGAGAGGGGCTGGAATGCCCAGTTACGATATCCTGCCAGATTGTGGATAGAAACACCTGACGGCCCGAAAATCTACGATTCATTGCTGGTGGCTCACGATTTTTTGGAAGCTAGTAATATCTCAGTTCCTGATATTAAAGAAGAGACTGCTGAGAAAGAAATTGAACAATTACTGTGGGCAGTGGTTCTAGGCTCGAAGGATACAAATCGGCCCCGCTCAAGGATGGATTCGGTGTTACCTCTACATGCGGACTTATCTAAGTGGATTCTCAGAAGGAAAACCTCAGAAGAGACTGGCTGAATTACAGCAACGTTTACTTAATGTTCTTCCTAACCTACTGAAGCCTTGACTGTTGAAAGCTATTTGTCCTGGCTATGACAACGTTTTGTGCTTTTAATTATCTTCATTAGGCCTAGCACGGAGAGATTGGGTGGTTAGTGGGTTTACCTGCAGGCCTTTTCCCCCCGTCTCCTCGTCGATGGCTCAGTGTCCCTGGTGGCTCTCCTGCTCTGGGTGGGGGTCTCCGGGAACTCACACCAGACTTCAGCAACGTGGTGCAGGGCTCTGGATGGGCAGATCTTTTGTTTTGGCTGTTGAATTCTACATGACAGCATTCCAGGGGGGACTCCTCCCTGGAGTCCAGCTTGTATTATGGTCTCCTCGACTATGTGGAAGTTTTTTCGGCCTACTGCGTATCACTCCACATCCACAGTAGATGTTTTTGGCCGGGGGAGGGGAATCAATGTCGTAATTGTAAGATGCTGGCTCAATAATATAGATGGAGGGGGTTTATGGAAGAGGAGGCATTAGAATTGGAGGGAAAGGGAGACTCTCGATACCCACGAGTACTAGCTGACCTAGGGTTTCCCTGAGCGATAGGGTTCAGTTCCCCTACCTGGGGCCTTGGAGGTGCGAAAAGGGAATCTGGGGGGCGGTCTGGAGTAGTCTGGTTTTCTTTGTGTCCTCCCTCCCAGGTACTTATTGGGGGGGCGGGAGAATATTAATGTCTTACAGTAGAGATTAGTGCCACACACTGTTTGTGTGGGGGTGGCCTATACTTTCCTCCCTCCCCATAAAGTGTGACTTTTTGTCAAAGGCCTTTGGGAGTTTCAGGGGGATAACCAGATTTCGTGGTAAGAGACCCTCCAGACCGGTGATGATATTAACAGGGTGGGGTTTTTCCGTTAGGCCCTGGTGAATGAATCAGGCGGGGGGGAGGTGATCAAGAGAAGAGGGTTGGTTTGGGGGGGTTGGTGATGGGGGTGTGTGTGTTTTTTTCTTTTTTTTCTTCTTCGCTCTCTCTTCCCTCCTCCTCTTCCTATGTATTCAATTGTGCTGGATTCTCTAACAGCATTCACATAAGGGATAGGGAAAAAGAAGGGATCATAAAGATCCCGTGTTGGAGCTAGTGCCAGTGGATTGAGGGGCGCTTTGTTTTCATAGCCCCTCCCAGAAGTTCTTCAATACATTAAGAGAGGGCACGTGCTAGTGACTCCCTTGAGAGGGGGAGCTATCTGACCCTTCCACCTCGGGTGGAGTGTTGTTCCCTCTGGGGGGGGGGTCATTCCCCCCACCATGCACCTAGGGGCCGACTGTGCTGAGATCTATTGGTGCAGTCGACAACTCAGGTTGCTGAAGATCTTACCTGCAACAACTGTTTGTTGTTGTACTCCCCTAAGGGAGGTAGACCCGGTGCATTTGGTGCTGGGCCTACAAACCTTTGAGATCAAGAGAGTGTGTTAGAGTGGTTGTAATGTTTGATGTTCTATCTGTTTTCTTCTTCTTCCTTCTTCTCTATTCTTTTTTTACTTTAGGGAGAGTGCCTCTTTGTGTGTTTGGGTACCATAACTTCCTGTTTGGATGTAAGACCAGTAAGAATGTTGAAGTTTGACTTACAAACGATATATGGCTGATTTGACTATAGCTTCCTTGAATGTTAAAGGGATCAACAATGTGATTAAGCATGCTAAGATATTAGCCGAATTTAATAGGGAAAGGTGCGATATTGCCTGCCTGCAGGAGACAAAGCTTACCTTGAGAGAACACATGAAATTACGTAGAGAATGGGTGGGCACGGTTCACTCTGATGAGCACCCACAATTCAAAAGGGGAGGAGTGGCAATCCTATTCTGGAGGGGTCTTCCGTTTCAGATTCAAAAGGTAACCAAATCAGGCCAGGGCCACCAACTGACAGTCTCGGGAGTTTACAAAGGGCGGACGATCCACTTGGTGGGAGTCTAAGCCCCCACCCCACCCTCAGGAGAGTTCTTTCGGTCTCTTTTTGATTCGGTTGCCAGCTTACCCCCTGGTCAGGTTATTTTAATGGGGGACTGGAATTGCGTCGAGGATGCGAGTATGGTTAGAAGTGCTACTAAAACCCCAGGGTCCAAGTCCTGCTCCTGTTTACTCCGTAACCTGATCACAGAAGCCGGATTAATAGACCCGTGGCGGCAGTGTAACCCATCTGCGAAAGACTTTACTTTTCCCCCCCAGCTTCGAACACATACTCAAGATTGGATAGATTTTATACTCAGAGAAATGCTGTGCATTCCTTCAGAGATATATCTATCCTCCCCATAACGATTTCCGATCATGCCATGATCAAGGCAAAGCTTGCCTGGGATACTGATGGGGGGGGGATTATGGAGATTCGACCCGGGATTAATTAATGATAAACAATACATTGAGTCTACTAGGAGTGTTATCCAATGTTACCTAAAAGAAAACACTGAGGCAGTTTCGAGACCCAAGTTCCTGTGGAATGCTCTGAAGGCAGTGGTGAGAGGTCATACGATAGCCTTCACCTCCCACAGAAACAAACAGTATCAAGCTCACATGAGGGAGGCTCTTGCCTCTATTGCGGACTTAGAAGCAGTCCATAAGCGTACTGGATCCCAGAGGGTGTGGAGGAAATTAAGGGAGGCAAGGGAGACGTACAACTCCTTATTGCAAAGGCGGGTGGAGAATTCCCTCAGATATGCTGGGCAACGTTACTATGAGAGGGGAGAGAGGGCCGGCAAATTGTTGGTGCTCAGACTCCGCAAACAGGCTGCTGATAGGTATGTAGCTAGGGTAAGCTTGGACCATCCTAACCTCCCTTGCAGGACCTTCCTTGGGGAAACTGCACAGGAGTTTGCAAAGTTTCATGAAAAATTATATAAGAAAGATCAAACACCAGATCACAATAGAAAAATTACGGAGTTTTTGCAGGAGGTTGAGCTCCCCGTACTATCCGATGTCCAAAGGGCAGCCTTAGAGGCTCCCTTCGCTGAAGTGGAGGTGCGAGCGGCCATTAAATTCCTGGGTTCTGGAAGGGCCCCCAGACCGGACGGGTTCACAGTTTCAGGAAGACCTGGTTCCATTGCTTACTAGAGTTTGTAATGTGGCCCAGGAACCGGGTGCCTTGCCGGAGACATGGGAGGAGGCTCTTATTTCGGTTCTGCCGAAGGCTGGGAAGGACCCCGTCTCTTGTGCAGGGTATAGACCTATCTTGTTGCTTAATCAAGATGTTAAGATTTTTGCTAAAATTATCAGTTTGAGGTTGCAGGGAGTGATCCCCGTCCTCGTCCACCCGGACCAAACTGGGTTCATCCCCGGGAGACACATTCAGAATAATATAAGGCTACTCTTAAATGTAATCTCCTCCGCCCAGCTCCCCATTGACTCCCCTCTTTCAGCAATATTATTGCTGGATGCGGAAAAAGCCTTCAATCGCCTAAACTGGAAATATTTGGATTCAGTATTGGGGGGTTTTGGGTTTGGAGAAAGATTTCGGGCCTAGATCTCGAATCTATACACCAAACCGAGATCTAGAGTTCGGGTGAACGGGATGATCTCCGGGCAATTTGGGATTGAGCGCGGCACCAGGCAGGGCTGTCCTCTCTCCCCTCTCTTGTTTGCCCTCAGTCTGGAGCCCATGGTTGCTTATATTCGGCAATCGGATCTTTTCCGGGGTTTGTAGATGGGGGGGTCGAGGTTAAGGTTTCGCTTTACGCAGATGACACCTTATTATATATTTCAGACCCGTTAGAAGCGGTACCTAAGATTTTCAGCTTTCTCTCGGAATTTGGTACCCTTTCAGGTTATAAGGTTAATCCTGATAAATCCGAGTTGTATCCACTAGGAGGGGCCAAGAATCAACCCCTGCCAGGGGTGCAGCAAATTAAATGGTGTAAGACGGGATTCAGATATCTAGGGATATGGGTTCCTAGGGATTTTAAGGCTTTATATAACACAAATCCTTTAAAGACTTTGGAGAATATCAGGGAGGATTGTAATAGGTGGAGGGAACTTCCTCTTTCCATTTCTGGTAGGGGAGAGTCCATTCGCATGAACATTCTTCCCCGACTGTTTGTACTGGGAGCCGTCCCATTGAAGCCCCTCCAGGAATTTCTGGAGAGATGTAAGGTCTACTCTCTCCAAATTCTTATGGTCAGGGCGGAAGTCCCAAGTGAACTGGAAGATAATGGTAACCCCAAGGGAGAGGGGTGGTTTTGGTATCCCGGATATCCAGAAATATTTTTGGGCATCACAATTATTACCCCTAGTGACCATGACCCATGACCCCCCCACCTAGGTGGGTTCAGATTGAGATGGCAGACTCCCCTTTGGGAAATATCATGGATCTTATTTTTCTAGATGTACCTAGGCTGGATCAGTTGGATTTCAGAAACCCTTTTACAAGATTGATTTCGCAGGTGTGGAAAGACATGAACCTAAAACTAGGCATTAGTTTAAAGCTTAATCCATACACAACCATTCAGAGCTGTTTGGATTTTGGCCCACTTAGGTGGGACATGGGCTTCCATCGATGGGTGAGAATGGGGTTAGTTAATCTAGGTCAGCTTTTCAATCAGAAATCATTTAAATCATTTCAGCAACTAAAAGCGGAATTCAATCTCCAAAATAAGGATTTTTTTTCGTTATCTTCAAATTAGGCACTATGCCCACATAAATGAACAACAAATCGAAGTGGGCACAGTACCCGGGTGCAACCCAGTACTACAGATCCTTTCTCACCTTATTAGACAGTCAGACTATGAAAAGAAAATAATCTCAAGGCTGGTCACAGGGATGAATTTGGCCGGAGACTTCTTGCTATTGGTCAAAGATAAATGGCATGGGGAAATGGGGATGGTTTTGCCAGATGCTGATTGGAACTCTATTTGGAGGTCCATTCACATTACGACATCCTCTCTTTTCTGGCAGGAATTCCGCTGGAAGATAGCCATTAGATTTTTTAGAGCTCCTGTGACGACAAAACATTTTGGATCGCACTGTTCCAATCTTTGTTGGCGATACTGTCGGTTGGTTGGCACCTATTTACACATATTTTGGGAGTGTAATGTTATACAAGAGTTTTGGAGGAAAATAATAGATGAATTTAATAATATTTTTGAACTAACATTACAGAATTCTCCGCAGCACTGGTTACTAGGATTGCCACCCCCCAGTTGGTCTCTAGATCTTCTCGGCTCCTGTTTGGAATCCTGGTGGCAGCAGCTCTTAAAGCTATTACTCTCTCATGGCTCACTCCGGATAAGCCTACTTTCACAACATGGTATGGTATCTGTACCAGGATAATAGACATGGAGTACCTGACGGCCAAATTAAGGCTGTCTGTAGATACGTTCAAAACAAGATGGCTACCTTTTCTACATTTCATGGCCTTACAAGAGGGGAGGCCAGTAATGGACTTGCTCGCTAAGTATGCTTAAGTAGGGGCCGGTGCCTCGAATGGATGTATTCTTCTACCTCGGGCTATAGCAGTTGATTTTTCATATTTACTATGTTAACTGTTTATTTGATATTGTTCTTATGCTGTAATAATATGAGCAGGCGGATCTGCTATGTGGTAGTAATTAGTGGTAATGAATGTGCTCCGGTGACAAGCCGGGGGGCACAACTGGGCTTCTGTATTAATTGAGCTATTGTCTGTTCTGTTGTCTGTTTGCTTGTTCTCTTTAACTTTCTCATTCGCCTTTCTCTTGTCTTCTTTTTCTTTAATGTGGTCTTTATATCATAGACAGTACTCTCCCACTTTTTGTAATGTGCTGTTTTTCCTCCCTTTTTTTTTCCTGCTTTACTCCATTCTTTAGATATTCACTTAAACTATCTTTTCTCCGTTTTTATTTTATGCTCTATTAATCCTTCTCTACTACCGACTACTGTTTCCCTTTCTCTTCTCTCAAGTGTCGGACTTATATCTCCTTACCTTTCTTCATAGACACTGATGGTTAGAATGGCACTTAATGAATGTAGAATTGCATTGTTAAAATGTCTACTTTCATGTGTATTTCTCTTGAAAATACTCCTCAATAAATTGTTATTTCAAAAAAAAAAAATATGGGGGCCTTTAAAAATTCCAAATGATGACTTTGTCACTTCAAACTTAGTTTATTTGATCCCCTACGTTTCACCCAGCTTATGAGCTTGTTCACGGGGTCAATATCTCAATATCTTTTTTCCTTGTTTCACAATGCAATCTGTAATAATGTAAATAAACACATGTTTAGTAACTGGTGAAACACAAGCTAAAAGAGATCATGTCATATTGAAATCAGTGCCTCATACCCAAGTGGCTAGATATGCTGCTCAACAGCAGCAATTAATAAATGATTTTCATACATAAAAAACAAATCTTAATGAGAACATATACTGTGTTGATTCAGAATAACCTAGCACCTCAACTGACATACCAAAAGAAGCTAGGTATGAGCTAAGAAACTAGGGCAATACTAGAGGGACTTTTCGCCAGCGAGAAGGATGGTGAGGGTGGAGGGGAAACGGGGCGGAGGACAAGGTGGAAGAAACATCAGGTGGTACATACCAGGCAAAGGCAAAGCAACATAAGTGTGGACACTATTCCTATATTTAACCTTAGTCAGAGGATTCTAAGGGATATAGAGACCAAAGTATTGAGTTTAGGTCTGTCTTTTGCACCCACACAACCTGTCAATTTATTTGATTTAGAAGTAGATCTACAAAAATTTTTTTAGAAATTTGAGATTTAAAAACTGGTTTGGTCAGGAAATAATACAGGGGGATACTTAACAAAATTTTAAAAGGACACTTCAAATCAAATCTAGATAACCCCCCCCCACCCAACTGGTAAATGTCATGGGATAGAGGCATTCTGCACAAATGTGGAGAAAGAGATAATGGGACTGTTCCCTACCAGTGAGGATTTGAAACTACCACACAGGAATTTAACATATGCAGAGAATCAAGCCTTACAGAATCTTAAACAGGATATCATCTCAGCCTTGGCTAAAGTCTCTAATGACTGGATCCATGCTATGGACACCAAGAAGGTTACTGGTGCAGTCTTTCTTTTTTTTTTTTTTTTGTGTTCTGTTTTTTCCTCCCTCCGATCTCGCCTCCGGATTTGCCACTCCTTCCGGCTGCGCATGCTACTCGTGACCCCCTCGTCCTGTCCCTCTTCCCCTCACCTCAAATCGCAGCCGACCCAGGGGTGGCCCGGCATATCCCTTTGCCGGGTGGGTCCCCCTCCTCCGAGGGGAAAGACACCGGGTGGGGGCGGGTCCCAGCGTACTAGGCATCAGTCCCTGGGCGTTGCTGAGGTGGGATCGAAGGGCACAGGACTTCTCGGGCCAGCGAGAGCAGGCAGCCATCATCCAGCGAACCCGGAGGCTGGTATTTCCGCTTTTCTCTGGGGCGTGGTGTGCCACGAACGTCAAGGCGTAGCCGACGTTCACCACGCCCCCCCCAACGTCCAGGCTCGGCTGAGACTGATCTCCCCGGCCTCCGCCAGGGGTACCATACAGCCACCTTGTCTCCTCCCACCCTGGAGTAGGTGAGCAGTCGTGGACGCCGAACCTACTCCACCTCAAGCCGAAGTCTCCAGCGACCCGAGTCCGCTCTCAACCCGGGCGCGGCAAGTGCAGTCTTTCTAGACCCTCAGTAAGGCCTTTGACACTGTAGACCATCACCTGTCTTGCCTACATAGGTGTCACTCCACTTACCTTACAGTGGTTTAACAGTTATCTCACGGGAAGGATACAAAAAGTCAAAGCTGATGGCCTACTATCTGCCCCGCTTCCAACTGCCAGAGGAGCCCCTCAAGGCTCCATCCTAGGACCAATCCTTTTTTCCTGTACATCAACAACCTTGACTCCCACATAAAGAACTCTAGCATACATTTCTTTGTAGACAATACAGTTTTGTTCGCATCAGGCTCGTCCTTAACTGAAGTCAGGGAAGCACTCCAAGCTGACTTTATCCAATTAGAAAGCAACCTTATCAATGCCAAACTTCTCTTAAATGCCAAAAAAAACAAGACAATGATTTTCTCGAGACTTGCCTTGTCTGGTGCACTACCTACCCCACCTAAAAACTTCATAGTAACCTCCCTAGGTGAACCCTTGGAAGTCGTACCTAAATTTAAATATCTCGGTATGTGGATAGACAAGCTTTCCTTCGACGACCACATCGAGGATCTAACAAAGAGGCTTAAAACACGCTTGGGTTTCTTCTTTAGAAATAGGACCCTCTTTTCTCTCGAACCTGCAAAGGACTTGTCCAAGCAACATTCCTTCTCTTGCTTGACTACGGAGACATTATCTTTATCTCCTTACCAACCTTGAGCCTATCTAAACTGGACATTTCTGCACGGGGATTTGGAGCGTTTACGTGTTACTTTAAGGGATGTTTTGCTGCATGTCTCTACTGATAATCTTGCACTATTATACTGTGTTTTAGAAGTCTGTAAATACTGTTTTTAGAGTGCTTACCTTCTTTGGAACTGTGTAGAAACTTCTAGCGTGTGTGTGTGTCTTCATCATCTTACGCATGCGCAGTAGCCTTCTGTATCCAGACTCAGTCACAACAGTTGGCGCATGCGCAGTAGGGTCCTGATCTAGCCCACTGCATTCTAATGGATTCCTTTGTTCCCTTCCCCTTATAGGCCTCGGAAGCAGCCCTCTCCCCTCAGAACACTGCCCAGCTGAGGAGCATGGAACAGGGGATTGCTGAGAGCCTTAAGAGGTAAAGCCTCCTTCCCTCCAGCCTGCTTGTGGAGAGGTACTAGCCTGTCAGCAGCCACCCCACCCAGGAGCGGCACTCCATTTATTGTTGCCTACAGGTCACATGACACATCATGTGACCTACCCCTAATTTTTTTATTAAGTGTCCACTTTCCCATTTGCAGCTTATACACTCCAACCACTAGGGGTTGCTGCACTCCTGCTTCTCTCCTAACCCTTTCTGCTGCCTCTCTCTTCTCCTCTAATTTCTACTCCCTCCCTTCCACCTCCTTTCCCACTGGCCCACTTTTAGTCACCTTGCAAGTCTCAAACCCTGTACCCCAACTCCAAAGTCTGTAGCCCATCCACTAAGCCAACAAACCAGGCCAATATCTACATCTATTTTTTTAGCTTTTAACACTTCCTTCTCCCTACCTAGAAAGAAAAATACTTGCCCTCTCTCCCAGTGCAGGTCTCAAACTCGGTACCCTTGCTGTCAGAGTCTGCAGCTCTACCACTTAACCACCATATCTTTGCTATTTTTGCCTTACTTTCTAAGGCTCTCAGTCTCTGACCCCCATAGTCTGCTAATAAAAAAATATTTCTTTTTTCTCTCTTGGTACCACTGCAGGTCTCAAACTCTGCACCCTTTCAACCAGAGTCAGCAGCTCTACCACTCAGCTGTCATATCAGACTATTGTCATCTATACTCTAAGACTCTCAAAGCTTCTAACCCCCATACTCAGCTGAAATTTTACTCTTGGTGCTACTGCAGGCATCAAAGCCTGCACCCTTGCTACCACAATTAGCAACTCTACCACTCAGCCATCACATTCAGACTGTTGTTAGCTATAGGTTTAAGGCTCTCAAAGCCTCTAACCCCCCTAGCCTACTAAAATAATATCCTTGGTGTCACTGCAGGCTATAGGCTATTCTGCCCCAAGCATAGCT
The DNA here is from genome assembly GCA_016271365.2 of Neoceratodus forsteri. Lineage (NCBI taxonomy): Eukaryota > Metazoa > Chordata > Ceratodontiformes > Ceratodontidae > Neoceratodus > Neoceratodus forsteri. The sequence goes on along the minus strand of JADMNL010000040.1, from coordinate 44,124,459 downwards.
GCCCGGTGGTTGCTAAAAAAAACTTTTTATCTGCTGATAGTGTACACTGTTTACTGCCGAATCCAACAACTGTTTTATCTGTATTTTACTTCTGCTGTGCACTGCCGAATCCAAGGACTGTATTTTTGCTGAGTTTTACTTCCTGCCTTAATTCTACTGCCCTCCTGTAACTTTCTCTGTCCCCTGCTCACAGGGCCTGAACTGCCCCCCTCACTCACTCGCCTACCTGCCTAAATCCCCTTTTTTTCTCTTGCTTCCTCTGCTCTCACATTGTAGTACATCCTCCTCAGCCTTTCCTCGCAGCTCCTTTCTCTCTTCCCCTCCACAAACTATGCCTTCCTTCCCTATTATCCCCTGCCTCCCTCTCCTCCTTTTTGCCCTCACCCCATTGCTCCAGCTCCCTCCATCCTGCTTTCCATCCCCCCGCATAGCTATAAGCATAATCTCTGCTACAGCCACACTTGCACCACGCTACCTGACAACTTCCTCACCCCTAGGGCTCACCTCACCACACTGTGCCCTCGCCTTCATACCAGGGTGCAGTGTGCCCCGTTACCACCTCAGCTCACAACACTCCTGTTCTGCATGCACAAAACTTCTGAAATCAAACCCTCCTCAATCAAGTCCCACAAGTTCTCCCGAAGGGAACTGCGCCTGGCCACCCTGAAACTCATTCTCCTACTCCTGCTATTATCTGGAAACATTCACCCCAACCCTGGCCCTCGGGCTGCCATGAACTCCACCCAAATCAAGCACCTTCGCACTCTCTCCATTATCTGCCTGAACATCTGCAGCGTATTGTCTAAATTTGATCAACTACAAGCCTTCACAAATGCTCACCAGCCCAATATCCTGGCAGTAGTAGAAACCTGGCTCACCCCCTTGGTTCCTGATCATACAATCTCTATCCCTGGCTACACTATCTTTAGGCTTGACCGAAAATCAAAACGAGGAGGAGGCTGCGCCCTTTACCTAAAAGACAACCTGATGGGGCACACTGCCCACACTGACCTACCAACACCAAATGCCCAGCTACTGCATATCAAAATCCTACTTGGAACTCAGCACAAAGCCCTCTCGGTCATCGTCGTTTATATCCCCCCCCCCGAAAGAACAGGGACCAGGCCTCCATGCAGTACTGAGTCGTCAAATCACTCCCACCCGACTCCGAAGTCATCACATTGGGTGATTTCAACACAAACTGGTTGGGACCTGATGCTGGTGACACCAGGGACATGGTCACATCAGCAAACCTCACACAGATATTGAACTTCACAACTAGAATGAACTACAAAACCGGCACCAGCACTTTACTGGACTGGATCCTGACTACTCACCCCTCCCGTATCACTAGCTTCGCCGTACTGCCCGACTCTCTCAGCAACCATTCCGTCACCTGCACCTGGTCAAACAAATTCTGGAAATCTCCAAAGGTCATCCTGAGCAGAGTCCTACCCCGTGGGAAACTAACCCACCTAAAATCACACCTACTAAATCAAGACTGGTCTCCCATCAACCTGGCGCCCAATGCAAATACAGCCCTTGCTCAATTCATACGCATTTTCAATGAAGCTTGTAACATCTTTGCCCCGCCAAAAAAGTGAAAAATGAAACCCCTCTGCAATCCTTGGCTCACGGGTTCCCTCTTAAAAAAGCTGAAACACAGGGACCACCTTTGGGAACTAGCCAGAGAAACAGGAAAACAGGCGGACATACAAAACCTCAAAAGAGCTAGAAATGATTGCACCAAATCCATACGCCAACAGAAATCTGAATATTACAAGACTGCACTCGCTGACACCTGGGGAAATGCAAGAGCATTCTGGAATAACATTAAAGATGTTACCAGGAAGGAGTCCAAATCACTCCCTACTGCAATCACAATAAATGGAAATACTATCCTGGACCTAAAAGTCATAGGCAACACCTTTAATGATGCCTTCACTGACCTCAGCAGCATCCTCCCTCCTGACTTTTTCAACGACAGCGACCCCCCTCTTCCTACCCATCAGTCAGTCATCACCAAAAAATTGTCCCCCTTTCTACTTCACAGCAGTAAGCAAAAATACTGTCAGGAAATACATTTCCAAAGCCATCAAAAACACTAGAGCAAGTGCTGACACACTGGACCTCAAACTTCTGTCCCTCACTCTAGACAAGGTTCTGGGGCCTCTCACTAGGATCTTTAATCTCTCCCTCTCTCTCAGCCAATTCCCTGACAAATGGAAGGCAGCAACTGTCACACCTATCCATAAAGGTGGTGACTGGACCTCCCATGTGAACTACCGACCTATCTCTATCCTGCCACCCCTCTCTAAGGCCCTGAAACGGATAATAGCAGACCAGCTCACTGATCATCTAGACAAGTACAACATCCTTTGCCGGCAGCAACACGGATTTAGAAAGGGCACAGCACTGCCACGGCACTTCTTGAGTTTACAGGAGCCATACACAACTCCCTTGATCAGGGTCGCCTAACCAGAGCTACATTCATCGACCTGTCAAAGACTTTTGACACTGTCCACCACTGCCTCCTGCTTCATCAGCTACTGAACATTGGCCTCTCTGCAGAATCAGTGAAATGGTTCAATAGCTATGTTGACAACAGGTCCCAATGTGTAAAAATATCAGGCATGGTCTCCGACACTAAACAGGTTTGCTCCGGTGTCCCCCAAGGCTCCATCCTGGGCCCATTGCTGTTCAGCCTGTTCCTCAACTCCCTCCCCGACTCCACCTCTCAGCAAGTCATACTCTATGCAGATGATGTGGTGATTCTTGCCTCTCATCATGACCCAAGCCACCTGCAACAAACTCTCCAACACGGCTTCACCTCTGTTGAAAGCTGGTTCAAAGAACATAAGTTAATCCTTAACCAGAAAAAAATGAAGACCATGATTTTCACCAGCCATCAAAACAAGCACAAACACCTGCCTTGGGGACTCCCTGGAGCATAGAAACATAGACTTTGACGGCAGATAAGGACCACTTGGCCCACCCAGTCTGCCCATTTCCCCTACCTACTGGATAAGCTGCAGATTCTAGTTAACCAACAGCCTACTTCCTGCAACCCCCCACTATAATTGCCTTGTGTCTGTCCCATGCATGTTTGAATTCCCCCACTGTTTTAGACCCAATGACCTCTTCAAGAAGGCTGTTCCATGCATCCACCTCTCTCCGTGAAAAAAAATTTCCTCACATTACCCCTGAGCCGTCCCCCCTCTATCTTTAAATTGTGCCCCTTTGTTTTTACACATCTCCTTTTCTGAAAGATGCTACCCTCCTGGACTTTGATTATTCCCTTGAGGTACCTGAACATTTCCATCATGCCCCGCCGTCCTTCCTTTCATCAAGAGTATATATATTAAGCTCTCTCATTCTCTCTTCATATGGTTTCTGCTGCAGACCCTGCACCATTTTAGTTGCCCTCCTCTGGACTGCTTCCATCCTGTCTATGTCCTTGCGTAGATGAGGTCTCCAAAACTGCACACAGTACTCCAGATGGGCTCTCATCAACTGTCTGTATAGAGGGATAACCACTTCCCTTTTTCTACTTGTGATGCCCCTTCCTATGCATCCCAGCATCCCCTGGCTCTCCTTACTGACTTTTCATTGCTTACCTACCTTTAGGTCATCTGATATGACTACCCCAGGTCCCTTTCCATTTTGTTGTTGTTAGTACCTCCCTGCTATTGTGTACTCTTCTCCTGGGTTTTGTTTCCCAGGTGCATTACTTTGCACTTCTTTGCATTGAATCTAAGTTGCCATATGTCTGACCATTTCTCCAACCTTGCCAAGTCCTTCTCATCTTTTCTACCCCTCTTGTGTACCAACTCTGTTACAGATCTTTGTGTCATCTGCAAAGGCATACCTTTCCCTCAGACCCTCTGCAATGTCACCTATAAAGATGTTAAAGAGGACTGGACCCAGTACTGAGCCCTGAGGTACTCACTAAGTAACCCCCTTTTCTTCAGAATGTGTTTCCATTCACTATTACCTTCTGTGTCCTGTTGTGCAGCCAGTTTGCTACCAGGCTACCACCCTGGGACTCACTCCAGGCTGGCTAACTCGATTATTAATCTTTTGGGGACTGTGTCAAATGCCTTGCTAAAGTCTAGGTAGGCCATATCCACAGCCACCCCTGGTCTATTACTTTGGTCACCCAGTCAAAGAAATCAATTAGGTTCATCTGACATGACCTTCCTGCTGTAAATCCATGCTGCTTTGGGTCCCAGCCCCGTCATGCCTCTAGGTACTCAACAATTCTTTCTTTCAGAAGTGGTTCCATCATTTTCCTACCACGAGGTCAAACTTACAGGTCTGTAGTTTCCTGCTTCTGCCTTGCTCCCACTTTTGTGAAGGGAATCACACCTGCCCTCCTCCAGTCCTCAGGTACCACCCCATCCTGCCATGATTTGTTAAAAAACTTGGTCAGTGGTGTCACTAGGTCCTCCCTTAGTTCTTTTGGGATTCTGGGGTGAATCCCGTCAGGCCCCATTGCTTTGTCCACCTTGAGTTTTAGAAGTTCTTTCAGGATTCTTTCTTCTGTGAATGGACTGGTGTCAACCCCCTTACCCAGAGTGCATCTATTGTCTGGTTTGGGTAACTCCTCCTCATCTTCTTTTGTGAATACTGAGCAAAAGTATTCATTCAGTATCTCTGCCTTTTCACTGTTTCCCTCTGCCCACCTCCCCTCTCCTTTATTAATCTTCACTATCCCTCTCTTAACCTTTCTATGCTCCCTAATGTACCTAAAAAAGGTTTTATCCCCCTTAACTGAGATGGCTATTTTTTCCTTGATTTGGGCCTTTGCTTGTCTGACTGCCTTCCCCACTTTCTGCTTTAATTGAAACAGTTCCCTGTTGTGCTCCTTCTGTGATTCCTTATACTTTCTGAATGCAGCCTTTTTCTCCTTAACCTTCCTCGCCACATCTTTTGAGAACCATAGTGGTTTTTTACTCCTCTTTGTTTTCTTTATTTGTTCCACACAAAGGCTTGTTGCCTCTATGATGGCAGTTTTGATTTTTCTCTATTGTTCTTCCACCCCTCCTTTTTGGTCATTTGCTAGAGCATTTTTCAGGTATTCACCCATTTTGTCAAAGTCAGCCCTTCTAAAGTCCAGTATCCTTGTTTTGTATGGCTTATCTCCATGGTTGTGCTCATTGTGAAGCACACTGTGCAGTGTTCGCTTGATCCCAGATGTCTACTGACTTCTAAATTTGTGATCTTCTCTCCATTTGAGAGCACCAGGTCTAGTATTGCTCCCTCCCAAGTGGGTTCCAACACTAGTTGTCTAAGGCCTGCCCCTTGCAGGGCATCGAGAATGACCCTGCTCTTGGATGTGGCTGCAGTACATGTTATCCAGTTAACATCTGGCATATTCAGGTCCCCCACCAACAGTATCTCCCCTTTTTGAGCCATTTTGAGAATGTCCTCTATCATTTTGTTGTCCATTTCCTCCCCTTGAGACAGGGGTCTGTATACAACCCCTGTGTGGATTGTGATGACATTCCCTGTCTCCAAGGTGACCCACAGTGCCTCTTGTCCTCCCCTTTACTTTTTAGTTCTGTAGCTTTGATCCCTTCCCTTATGTATAGAGCTACTCCACCTCCTCTTTTACCTTCCCTGTCCCTTCTATAGAGTGTGTACCCTGGTATGTTGACATCCCAGTCATGGTTCTCAGTGTACCATGTTTCTGTGACTGCCACAATATCCAATCGTTTATCTTCCATCAGGGCTACTAGCTCAGGAAGCTTGCTTCCCAGACTATGGGCATTGGTACTCACTGCCGTCCATTTAATGTTGGCTTTATCCTTTTTTCCCCATCCCTGCTCTTATTGTCCTTGTCTATTTTTCCATTTACCCCTGTCCTGCCCTGTGTTGAGCTCTGTACCTCAGTCTTTACCTTACTACCTGCCATGTTTTGTGGGGGGAGGCTTGACATTTCCTGCCTTTTATCAGTGCCTCCCCCCTTGGCTAGTTTAAAAGCTTGCCAAGGAAGCATTTAAACCTATCACCTAGGAGCTTGGTTCCCTTCATGGACAGATGCAGACCATCATGCCAGTATAGACCTTTATCTCTCCAGGTGGCCCCCAGTCCCCAATGAAGCCAAAGCCCTGTGCTCTGCACCAGTTTTGCAACCATTCATTAAACTGCATGGTGTGCAGTACCCTAGCCTCACTCCTGCCATGGACTGGTAGCACCTCTGAGAAGGTTACCATGCTTGCTACCCATCTGAGGCCCCCCCAACTCCACAAATTCATTCTGCACTGCACTGATCCCATGCCTAGCTAGGTCATTTGTCCCAAGGTGGACTATGATATCTAGTTCCCTCTCCTGTGATGCTGCTTCTGCAATCCTGATGATTCACTTCCTGTCCCTCCAAGCCATGGCAGCAGGCAGGCACCTTACTTCCTTCTCCTCTCCCTTTCCCAGTTTTACCCCCCTAACAACTGAGTCCCCTATCAGAAGCTGTTTCCTTCCCCAGTGGTGTCCCTTGCCACCCTTTTGTGGATCTCCCTTGTGGATGCCTCAGCATTCTTCTTGGTCTCCACTGAGGGTGCCATCATAGAGGAACCTTGCTCTGCCAGAATGGCATATGATTTGTGTAAAGGTACAACTAGGGGGCTTCGCCTCTGGTCCATCACCCGCACCCTCCCAGAACCCACTGTGGTCCAACTGCTCTTCATACTTGGCAACCTCTGAGGCAGTGGTTGTAGCAGTGGTGCTCTTTGGAAGGGGGAGGCCTCCTTAGTCCTTGCTAGTTCAGCCTGGAGGTGGGCAACCTCCTCCCTCAGAGATGACAGTTGCCTGCAAATAGGACAGCAATGCAGTTTCCAGAATGTCTCCCAGAAAATTGCTGCCCCACAGCCAGTGCATTGCACCACTCCTCACATGTCCCTCTCCCTTATAATATACAATATGTAATACAGGTATATATATTTTTTTTATTATTTGTGGTGTGTACCTACCCTTTTTTCATTGTGCTGGGTTATTAGTGATATGACAGTTCTGCCCCAAGACCTGTTGAGAAGTGATGTCAGAACTGTGGCTATAAAAGAAATGCCACGCCTGGGGGTGGGGTAGGTGGGGGTAGTCACAGCCACTGGTGACTGTTAGAAACAATCAAATACACAACTGCTCCACCACCATGGTGAGTATTGCCCTTTATAGTAATTCAACTAACACCACAATTTACTAGACCACAGCTCCTGCACAAACCACTGTACTGAGTCCAGGGATGAAAATGAACTCACTCCTCAGCCAGCAGGACACTTTTAAAAGGTTGCAAAAATATCCTTCCAAATCCTAGGTCTCAACCCCAACAATCAAGCAAATTCAGTTGTATCTCACTCCCTCTGGTTATAAAATTACTATGCTTTTAATGGAATCCTGCAATTCTCTGCGTAATGCCAATAAGGGAAAAAAAATGAAACTTTTTGTAGAAAGTGTAGCTCCCCTTCTTACCAAGTCCCACCAGTATTATGCCTTACCTGGTTTCCAGATCCTAAATGGAGTTATAGTTTGTTCTTTGCAGTGTAGCAAGGTTCTCAGCTTCCAACAGACAAATCAAAGTCAGGCTGACTGAGCAGGTTGACTCCTTGAGATACCTAGGAATCACCCTAGACCCACACCTGTCCTTTGAAACCCAGATAACCAATGTCACTAAAACCGTGAATACTAGACAGGGCTTACTCTACCGGCTTCATCAGCACCTGACTAAAGAGGCCCTTTTTGACGCAGTTCAAAGCTCCATCATCTCCCAGATTGACTATGGTCTTGTCATCTATGGCACTGCCACTACCACTGCACTCAGAAGGATTACTACCACCCTAAACAAGGCCTGTCGACTCATCACTGGGGCCGAACGGCTCACACACACCTGTGACCTCTACTCACAAGCTCAACCTATTCAACTTGATAATAGAATTCAGTACCAAACCTGCGTGTGGCTGCTAAGAAAATACTAGTTGGGAACTGCCCCTGGGGTCTGTTCACTCCTTCAAACAAAACCAGCTCCAGAATTACCAGGGATCAAAGCCACAACTTTTCCATATCCTCACTGCCGCACAGCCATTGGCCAGCATTCATTCACCTACAGGGCACCCACTTGGTTTGATGATGGTCTTGCCAATGATACTATCAATACCACTGGGCTAGGGGCCTTCAAATCCAGGCTCCGTAACACCCTGGTCACTTCCAGCATCTGCGACTGTCATGGATAATGTCTATGCAACTCCACTCCGCTACCGCTCTTTCCTATATCTAGCTCCTTACATAACGCACTTGCCTTAGTTTGGCCTCTGCCCCACACGCTCTACAGCACCTGACAATGCCACCTTCCTGGCAGCTCCACCCCACCCTCCTCCTTATCCTTCCCCACCCCCCACCTCTCCTCTCTTCTCATTTTCTTACCTCCCCCTTGCCCCTCTCATTTCTTTCTACCACCCCCCCATTGTCCTCTTCCTTTCCACTTTACCCTCTCCCTGTCTGTTCGAAATTAATTTGATATCGTATACCCTTATTTGTGTAACAATTTTGCATATTGTCATGTGATAACTACATCTTGACGTGGAACCTTTGTAAAAGAGCCCCGGGCTCAAAGGTAATTGTAATCCTAGAATTGAAATAAATAAAATAAAATAAAAATAAACTGGACATACTCTATCACCGTGCTCTTCACTTCATTACTAACTCTGAGTACAGGACCCACCACTGTGATCTTTATGCAGCAGTTGGGTGGACCTCTCTTGCCACCAGACGCCTCCTGTATGCTGGCATTTGGACCCTCAAATTACTACTCCACAAACTGCCTGTCTATTTAACATCTCTCATACACAACTCGCATAGCACCTACTCCCTAAGGAAATCCGACCTTATCCTACTAGATGTTCCCAGGACACGTACCACAGCTGCCAAAGAGCTGTCTCATACACCCTCCCAAACATTTGGAACCAACTACAAGCCATGCTGAAGCTAACCAGCATCATATCAATTAACTCCTACAAAACACTAGCTATCTCTAAATTAAAAGACATATGTACGTGCTACTAGGCCCCCAACACCAAGTCAACTTCCTAGGTACCAACTGGCCCTCTACTTATTAAGCTCAAATGTGTTGCATAATTTAGGGCAAGGTTAAAGCTGGAATGTACTGCATATATAGCACAAGGACTTCTATTGTGTATACCTCTTGTATTATATATTTTTTCTTTGTTGTTCTACATTTTATATCTCCTGTCTATGTAATTGTAAACTGTATGTGTATGTGCCTCAGGACCTCCTTGTGAATGAGCTTGCTCAACGGAGTCTTTCCTGCAATAAACTTGAACTTGAACTCAGATAGTTATTAAAAATGCAGATAAAGGTGGTGGTATTGTCATACTGGATAGACAACATTATAAGGACATGTGCCTTAAATGACTCCAGAACAAGTTTAATTATGAACTGTTGCCTAATGATCCCACACCAACTATTAAGACAGTTATTGACTATGTTAGAAGAGCATATTACTATGGGATGGCTACATACATGGGAAGTTGAATTATTACAAAATGAGTTTCCCAGGATCCCCACTTTCTATTGTTTGGCTAAGATACATAAAGACTTAGTAAATCCACCAGGTAGACTGAGTGCATCTAGGATTGGTTCCATATTTGAACCATTGTCAAATATGTGAATTTCCATCTACAGCCTTTGATCGAAAACACTAGATCATATGTAAGAGATACTTCTGATATGATCAGGTTATTATAGCAAATCTCAGAGATAGGAATTCCTGAACAGAGCATTCTTATGACATTTCATGTGGCAGATTTATATACATCTATCCCACACAGACAAGGAATTGAATGTATAGGGAATATACTTGATAAAAGACCTAATAACAGTAAGCCTAAGACAATTCTAAAGGAGATGGCAGACATAATACTGAGTAAAAACTATTCTGAAATTGATGGGGGTTTTTTACCAACAAAATAGAGGAACAACGATGGGTTCTACTATGCCCCCGCCTATGCAAATGCCTATATGACCATATTTGAAGAAAAATATATTTATGACATAAACAATAATGAATATTTTCATAAAATTGTTATGTGGGTACGTTACATAGATGATATCTTTATGATATGGTCAGGTACCATAGAGGAATTACAGGCATTTCACCAACACCTCAACCAGAGAGATGAAAATCTTAAGTTTGTCATGAACCATGATGTGCACCAGTTACAATTTTTAGATCTCCTCATCACTCATGAGAAGAATGGTATTAAGAATTCTCTTTTAAAGAACCCCACAGATAGAAACACCTTGTTACATAAAAGGAGTTTTCATGAACCAAAGTTAAAAAACAGCATTCCATATGCACAACTGACATGGGTCAAAAGAAACTGCAGTAAAACTGAAACTTTGCAATAAGAGACACAGCACATGATACAGAAATTTAGGGCTACATGATACAAACAACACGTGTTACAACAAGCACGTAATAGAATTGACAGTAAAAATAGAGAAGATCTTCTATGACATAGGATAGACTCGGTGGAGGTACCATGCGTGGTACTTTCCACCAAGTTCAATCATAAAATGGCAGATATCAGGAGAATTGTGAATAAACATTGGTATCTGGTTCAGACGGACAATAAACATATACCATCATTACAAAATAGGCCTATTATAGTGGCCAAAAAAGTAAAAAATTTACAGGACACTTTAATACATTTGCAATTCAAAACTCCCGAGGTTGCTGGCATTCAGCTATTGTTGGGTACTTTAATGCCTGGCATGGTCCCATGTGGCAGATGTAGTGTATGTAATCACATATCTAAGAAACATGTCTATGTATATATCCACATACACAAGAAGAATTCAAAATGAAACAAAACATCTCCTGTAATTCGCAGGCTGTAATATACCTGATACAGTGCCCCTGTGATAAACTTTATATTGGGCAAACAAGTTGGGAATTATGAAGGAGAATACAAGAACACAAGAGTGAGATTAGAAATCATGATGAACATTTTCCAGTTGCTAGGCATTTCAATGAGGCAGCACACTCAGAGGCTTCTCTCAAATTTTGGGGAATGGAAAAGGTTTCTATCCCCCCCAAGAGGTGGAAACCTCAGGGATGTGTTACTTGCAGCAGAAATTAGATGAATTTTTTATACGTGTGTATTGGATGGAGATACTGGAATGAACATTGAAACAAACTGGCAAGTTTGTACTTAAGAGTCAAACAATATAGAAATGTCGATAGCAGATAATTGATTTAGTAATTTTCTGACAAACTATGTTTGTTCACAAACATGAGGTAAAATACCATATGGAGGTCTAAATTTATTTGTTTCAGTAGCATAGTGACCAACAATTACACCTCTTTGTAGAAAGTTGACCTTTGACCCTCTTTGGCCCAAAGTAAATATTTATTTATATTAGGGAGTAACATAACTTAAAAAAAAATGTTTTTGGTATTTCAGTGTATGAAAATATAGATTGCTATGCTGGGAACCATTATTAAATAATTAAAGATATTTTTATTGTTTACTTTTTTTTTTTTTTTTTTTTTGGCCAGATTTAGTATTAATAAATTGATAGAACAAGCCTGGAATATATTATTTATGTAGACATTAAAATGATAACAACCAGGTCAGCTTTGCCCATAGAACTGTTTTTTTACTTTTTTTTTTTTTTTTAACTTTTTTCAATATACACAATCTATTTGAACATTATTTGTTTAACATTATATAGAATTCTTAGAAATATACAATTGGAAACAAAATGCATATATCGATATAAAGAGTAAGACCTTATGATAAAGCCATATTTACAAGTGAGTAACATCTATTTATATCTCTATAAAAGAAAAAGTGGTTCATTACCCACATTTTTTTGTTTTAAATTGACCTCCTTGCATGGTAACTGCCATACATGGTTATTTTAACCAGTAGTTCATTACAGATACTTTCATTCTTTAGTGTGGCTCATAGTATCATAGATAACTATTTAGCATGCCTTTCTATATGAAACTGATATCTTTAGTGTATATATAAAAACATCTGTTTAGGAATTGTTGGAAATTGTGAAAAACAATTCATCTGCCTTCCTCAGTTTTCTATATATTAAATGGATATTGTATAAAGTAAAGCATTCTCCATATACACTGAACATGTGTTCCCTATAATTAAGATATTCAGTACTTTATTTTTAGCATCTTCGGACCCTGTGGCAGTGTATTAGTGCTCATTTTGCTGGTAAGTCTATGTCTCCTTGAGATAGCACATAACTGCTAAACGGATTAGCACATGTAGCAATAACACAAATTAATGACGGCGCATATTCATAGAGCGTGCGGCACGCCAGCAAATGGGCACAAGAGGTTTATAGGAACTCTCCCCAAACAGCAAGGACATTATTTTAGAATCAGATGCCATTTTGTGTGGTGCAGTAAAGAGTTCTAACCAGCCTAGCTGAACTATTGGTCTTTGTAAGTATCCTTGAGGACATTCTAAACATCTATTGGTACTCCTAAAGACTTATTTATAGCCTGTTTCTAAAAAATGTTCACTTACATGTTTTGCAGAAAAGTGAAAAAATCAAATACAGCTAATTTCAGATAAGGTAGGAGAAGTCTCCAGTAAGAAAGGCGCACAAGTATTATTCTGTGTAAAAATGTATCATTGCCACAGTGTCCTCTCTTAACAGCTCATGAGTATACTTTATGTGTGTTCTGCTTTCAGATATACTAATAAGAATATCTGAGAAGTTTCTGGTATGAGAATCATTTATTAATTGCTGCTGCTGAACAGCATATCTATCCACTTAGGTATGAGGCACTGATTTCAATATGAAATTTCCTCCTTTAGCGTTTATTTTACCAGTTACTAAACACTTGTTTATTTACATTATTACAGATTGCATTGTGAAACAAGAAAAAAAGATACTGTGATATTAACCCCGTGAACAAGCCCATAAACTGGGTGAAACGTAGGGGATCAAATAAAGTAAGTTTGAAGTGACTGAAAGTAGTCATTTGGAATTTTTAAAGGGGCCCTGCCCCCATTTTTTCATATGTTACATACAATGTGAGAACAGAACTGTAAGCAGAATAACAAGTCATTGTCAAGGTATAGGGAGGGACAGGGAAGAAGAAGAGATGGAGGGGTGGAAATAAGTGCATCAAGGCAGAGATAAGAAGACATGTCCAAGAAGGAGATTACGCAGGGGTAAATCAGGGCTCACTGGGGAGGTGGGAGGGTAAAGGGTGATGTGGGCAGGAGGGCTAGCAAAGAAAGAAACAGGGTTAGCAGTCATAGCTGCTCAGGCTGGCCAGCAATCACAGCTGCTCTGACTGGTGAAGTTTTCTTTTAAATGGCAACAGCTTGGTTTCACAGGTTATGTCCCAGGGGAGTTAATTAAGCCAAAGGGGAGCACGGTACGCAAATGACCTTTGCTCCTGAAAGGTGAAAAAGAAGGGGACAATCAGAGATTGTCTGGCATTGCTTCTTGTGCAGCAGGGTTGGGGGCTGCGATGAGGAGCCTCTGAACAGCTGGAGGATTATTGTCATCCCCCCCCCCCAAGTAGACATACTTGGTACTGTACTCTGCCTTGAAGGTTTAGCCAGTTAGTTTGCACACAGAGGTCACAGGGGTGGGTTAGCTTTTTTGCAACAAGGAGCAGCATGCAGTATTTATTTTGGGCAACACTAACCCTTCTGAGGGCAGAGTCCAGGGCAACCCCATAGATCACTAATCCATATAAATGGCAGACAGTATGGAACTTTTTATGGTGAGAGTCAAGGCATCTTGAGCCAGGAAATGTCGGTTCCTGTACAGAAGGCCAATTGTAGGATTTACTACCTTTACAATTTGTTCTGTATGGCAAGCAAAGGAGAGAGGGCTGTCCAGGGTGATGCCAAGATATTTGAAGGTTTGCCCTTGCTCAAGGCATGAGAAGATTATTGTGGATTGTCAGCTGAAAGTCTTTACACTTATTGTGGAGGTTCGCAAATAACATTAATTTAGTTTTTTTATAGTTCATTATAAGCTAGTACTTGGTGAACCAAGCTTCAGCAGCAGTGAAATCACTTTGTAGTTGAGACTCAAGTTGGTGTGGGCCGGAATTTTTAGAAAAGATGACAGCATCATCTGCATAGAGAAGAATATGTTCTTTGCAGACAGCGAGGAGTTTGTTAATAAAGAGGCTAAACAAGAATGGACCAAGAATTGACCCCTGGGGAACCCCCACGAGTACCTTCCGACTACTGGAGTGTGTCCCACCAATTTTTACTCGTTGAGACCTATTGCTGAGATAGCTCTGGAATCACCCTACAGGATCAGTGGAAAGGCCAACAGAGAGGAGTTCAGCAAGTAGTGTTTTATGGTTAACAGTGTCAAAAGCCTTGTAAGAGATTAAGTGTCGTCGCCTGGCTGTGACAATTGTCTAAAGCCCCGTGCAGGAATCCTGAATACTCCAGCAGGGCGGTGGAGGTACTATGCCCCTTGTGAAACCCATGTTGCTGTGGGCAATGGATTCCATACTTATCTAAACAGTCAACAAGCTGGTCAGCAACTATCCTTTCTAACACTCTGGAGTGGGGGAAACAGTAGCGCTATTGAATGGCAGTTCACGTGTACGGCTCTGTCACCACTTTTGTGGACCGGGGTGACCACTGCGGCGTTCCAAAGCAGGGGGAACTGTCCCAGCCAGAGAGAGAGGTTCAAAAGTTGTGTTAAGAGGTAGGAGCACTTCTTCAATGGTAAGGGCCAGTAAATTAAGGTCCAGCGAGTCACTACTGTGTCTGGTTTTGCCTAGCACCTGCGACAGATAATTTCTGGTTTCAGGTACGGTGACTGCTTTAAGGTAGAAGAGGGGGACATGCTGTGTGTGGTCTTAGGGCCTGGTGTATTATCGACAAATGATACAGGGAGATCAGTCAACAGTATGCTGCTAAGGTCTGTAAAAGCAACATTAAAGGTTTTGGCAATGGCGTTAGGGTCCTATGTGATCACACCATTCACCAGCAGCATGGAAGGTGGGGATTTGCAATTTTTACCAGTAAGAGCCTTCATATTTTCCCAGAATCTTTTGCCATCATGGGGGCCCCTGTTGTTGCAAAATTTACCATTTGCACGGGTGTCACAAATGTCAGTTCTTACATTTATCACACTCCGGTGAAAATAACATGATTTATCACACTCCTTTATCACTCACGCCCATTGTTTAAGTATAAATATATATACATATACACATACACACACATATACACGTATGTACGTACACTATAGTAGCATGGTAGCACCACTATAGTTACGGTTGAATAAGCAGACCCCAAATTTTGCACTTTAATAACTTTGTAACTATTCAATGAATTTGCACAAAATTTGGTATGTGCGGTTCCGAGGGATAGATATCTTGATGTGTCAGTTTTGTGTCGATCAGATGTGTGATTTTCATGCAGTGCATAGTGAAATAAGTGTGTTTTTTGCTTTTATTTATTTAATTTTTTTTTGCCAGTTTTTGCCAAATTTTGCCCATCACACTGTGGCCACAACATTTGGAAGTTCAGTCTGAAATTGTCAGGGTAGAAGGAGGTTGCCCCCCCAAAAAAACAAGACAGCACTGGTTTGTTGAAGAAATATTACTCCATTCTAAAGTTATTAAACTTTGAAAATTTGGGTTCTGTGCATGTTCAGTTCAGACTTTTAGATGGGTGCATAAAATGCGAACAAGGATTTGCCTCACGAACAAGGATTTTGACAGCTCATGAACAGGGATTTATAAAATCCCTGGTCGTATAAAAAGAAATTCCTGTTTGCGAGCCACCATCTTTTTTTTTTTTTTATTCTGCCCGGAAAAAAGTGTCAAAATTCTGCTTAGGGGCATCTGTGCCACATATCTAAGCAGATTTATGCTCATTGAGACTTGATGAGCTCTGCTATGTGATTTGTGGCATATTTATCCCCTCAAAAATGTTTATTTTTATTTAATTCCTTGACCACAGTTTGCTAACTTCCTTGTCCGTCAGTCTTTGTCCACATGACAAACAAGAAAAAGGGCTGACGGACAAGGATTCCTGATCTGGCTATCTAGTGAAATTTTGACAACCAGATGGCCAGCCATTTTCCTTCTCCTACATGGCAGACAAAGACTAACAGACAAGGAATTTGGCTGGGGACAAGGATTCATTTCTGGCCATCTGATCATCCAAAATTTCACGACCAGATAACCAGACCAGGAATCCTTGCCTATCAGCTGTTTCCCTTGTCCGCAATGACAGATAAAGACCGACAGGCAAGGAATTGTGTCCCTTGAACAAGGATTTTATTTTTTTTTTTTTAATTATCTTTTATTCTGGGGAGGCTAGAGGCATGGTCAGAGCTGTGGCAGCTTTCATTCAACATGGACAAGTGCAAGATCATGCATCTTGGATACAGGAACCAGAGGGCAGGTTACTGTATCGGGGGCCGAGACCTGGAAGTAACAGAACAAGAAAGGGACCCAAGCATCACTATATCAAGGGACCTGAAGGTGGAAAGGCACTGCAAGGGAGCAGTGGCTAGGGGCAGCAAAATGCTGTGCTGCAGTGAAACGGGGATTACCAGTAGAAAAAAGGGAGGTCATAGTACCCTTGTACACCCATCTAGATAGACCGCATTTGGAGTATGGGGTCCAGTTCTGAAGGCCATACCTCAAAAAGGATGTGGGGAGGCTGGAGCGAGTTCAGTGGAGGGCAACAATGATGGTTAAGGGGCTCAGCCACCTGTCCTGTGAGGAAAGGTTGGGAGAACTGAACATGTACTCCCTGGAACGGGGTGGGGGGGAGACATGATTGAGATCTTCAAGTATCTTAAGGGTATAAAATCAGCTGCCAGTGGGAAGCATCTTCCAGCTGAAAGGGAATCAGAGGACGAGGGTGTATGGGTTACAGATTGAGGGGGGACAGTTCAAGGGTAACATTAGAAAGTACTATTTCACAGAGAGGGTGGTGGATAAGTGGAATGGGCTCCTGGAGAAGTTGGTTGGAGAAGCAACAGTGGAAGGCTCCAAAAGGGTGTGGGCCAGACCTAGGGATTGTTGGGGGAGGCATGTCCTAGCAGATAGCTAGACAAATGGGCAGACTAGGTGGGCCTGTCGGTTCTTTTCTGCTGTCACACTTCTATTTTTTTTTTTTTTTTATTTATTTTAAATTAATTTATGTGGCTTTCTTGCCACATCTCCCTGGTGTCCAGTGGTACACCTCCAACCTCGATTACCCAAGTTATCATTGGTGGCAGTGGGTCCCGCATCTGCGACATGCTAAATGTTTCATTTTCCCTGTAAAAAAAAGTAGAAAACCATGCTTGTTACCTTCTTCAGCCATTTGCTGTCCACTGCTACCCCCCACTGCCCTAGTTATTATAGGTAGCAGTGGGTCCCATATCTGTGTCCTTTTTTTTTTTTTTTTTTAATCATCCTTGTAAAAAGTAGAAAACTGTCCCTTATTGTTTTTTGCAGCTGTTTGCCCTGGTAATAAGAAAAACGTCCATCGCCAATCGCAGCCGTACCCTCACATGACCCCCCTACTGTGCATCCACCTCCCCCACACCCTCTTGACATCCCTTAAGACCGCCATTCACCTGAGGTGGTCCCTGGTTCGGCACCCACTTCCGCAATCATAGACATGTCTTGCTGCTGGAACTGGCAACTGCAATCTGAGCTAAGATAAATGCGGTCCTATGCATTTCAATGGGGGGGTCAACTTTCGGTCCCAAATTTTCAAAATGAAGTCTTGGGGACCCCACCATCTGAACATTATGACTGTCATTAGGCAACTCTCATGGGAAAGGTGATTTCATGGTCACTTGGCGAAATCACCTTTCCAGTGGGATTTATGTAACAACAGTCACATTGTTTATCAGGTTGCTGTGACAACACATATCCCATTCTCCTATACTGCTGCTTATTTTACAACAGAATGGGGTGAGTGTTAGAGTTGGCAACCCTACTGCCACCCTCTCCTCCCCGACACCTCCTGGTCTCTACAGGGCAGGGGTAAAATGTTAGGGTGAAACCCTAACGCCTCATTTCCCTACTTTTGTCGTTGCAACCCTAACTGATGCCAGTATAGTTAGGGTGAAAGGTAACTTCTATGCTGACCCTGAATTTGTGGACGTTTATAACTTTGGAACCATTCAACGCATTTGCATGATGTTTGGCATGCATAATCTCTAGGTATGGATCTCTTAACTTGCCAAATGTCATGCAAATACGTCGTGCAGAGTCTGAGACACAGAGTGTTGAACAAATAAATCGTGTTTTTGCCATTTCTCTGTCCACCTGGATCTCAGAAACGGCTTTAGGTTGTGGTCTGAAATTTTCAGAGTGAAAAACCTTTGCCTCACAGATGTGCCTTTCGAAAGTCTGAAGAAAAAATATTAATCTGTTCAAAACTTACTACATTTTTAATTTTCCCATTATTTCCTATGGGAAAATTTATGTCAGGCACTAAAGATTTGCATTTTCGCACAAATGATACAAAGAAGGTAGGTATTATGTGTTAAGTATCACATTGGATTGCTCGTAGGGGCTCTGTTGTGTCTGCCATTTTGTGTTTCCCCTTAGTGAGGGCCAAGTGTCGAAAATATGCAAAAAAAAGATGTAACATAAAAAAAAAAAAAAAAAAAAAACAGAACTTACCTAAAGTTTAGCTACACTCTGATTTTTTTTTTTTTTTTTTTTTTTGTGGTTCAATACAAGTTTATTGAGCTCTCGAAATCTCAGGTGCCAGCTTAGCAAGAAGACCGTTTGTCTCCTGTTCTCTGTATGAAAACAACAGTATTTTCATGACTTCTGCAGCCGCAGCTGAAACTCATGCAGCCAAGTGCAGAGTCAAGTTTCAACCGCTCCTTTCCCTGGTGTCTAGTGGCACCCATTTTTGTTGCCCTGTTGTCTAGTGGCACCCCCTACCCTCCCATTACTGTTCTATTATTTAGCCTCCCTCAGCAGAGTGAGCCAACTCCCAGTGTTCCGAGTGATGTCAGTGGCCCCCACAAACAGTGTGGGACACTGGGGAGCCCACTCCCAGTGTCCTCAAAGATATACTGGCACCCACCTTGCAATGCAGGACACTGGGGAGCCCAGTCCCAGTGTCCCCATAAACCTGTTCGGAAAGAAAACAGCCTCCAGATGTGTTTTTACATTGTAAACCTGGAGAAAGAAAGAAAAAAAAACAGTCCTCCGTTGTCTCTGTCATGTTCTTCCTTCCCTCACTCTTACTGTATTCTTCTTTATGCAGGTCGTGCGCTGTCATCTTCTGTGCACCAGGACTGGATCACTCTCCTGACTGAACTGGCTATGTGACTTTCGTAACTGTAGCTTGTGCGACAAAAGCTATAGCCTTTCTTCACACATGCTATAGCTTGGAAAGTGACAGACCCAAATTCAGATAGTATGTTAAGTAAAGGAAAAAGCACTGCAATAGGTGTAGAGGGTAAGGCACAGGGCTATGGATCTGGGAGTCCAGGGCTTGAGACTAGCATCTCCATATTTTTTTTTCACACCTACAATGAAGATAAAAATAATTATAACACTAGTTTT
Source organism: Neoceratodus forsteri (assembly GCA_016271365.2). Classification (NCBI taxonomy): domain Eukaryota; kingdom Metazoa; phylum Chordata; order Ceratodontiformes; family Ceratodontidae; genus Neoceratodus; species Neoceratodus forsteri. The sequence goes on along the minus strand of JADMNL010000040.1, from coordinate 44,104,886 downwards.
GAACCCGGGACCCTCAGGTCCACAGACTTGTTCCCATCCCTCTACACTACTGGAGAAGCACAATTCCAAGCGTGCTTTTTTGCCACTTAACAATGGTGTGTTTCTCCACAAGTAGATGGTAAATGTTCGAGAATATGGTCTGTGCAAAAATTAGGCATATGCTATTTTTTGTACATGGCACTCTTTTGAAAACTTACCATCTACTTGTGCCCAAGCATTGTCATCACTGACAGCACCAGAGATGCAAGTGGATGCTGCTCTTACCCCCCCAAGAATCTGGGGCACTAGGGAGCCCACTCCCTGTTCCCCGAAACATATCAGCCCCCACCGTGTGGAACACTGGAGAGCCCACTACCAGTGTCCTCAGAAATATACTGACACCTCTCTTGCAATGTGGGACACTGGGGAGCCCACTCCCAGTGTCCCCATAAACCTGTTCGGAAAGAAAATGGTCCACAGATGTGTTTTTAAAACTTTAAACCTGAAAAAGAAGTCCCTTGTCTCCGTCATGTCCCTCCTCCCTCCCTCTTACCATATATAGGTATATAAGGATAAGATTCAGGTCTAGTTAGCTACTAGAGCCATATATGGTCCTGCCACTATTTAGCCATCAATATTTCCATTTGTTGTTCCCCATATGAAGGTTGAGCCTTTTTCTAAAGGATGTCAGACTGTCAGCAGTTACTACCTCTATGGAGAGAGCATTCCATGTATTTACAATCCGCTGATTAAACCATCTTCCCCATTTGGTAGTGATATACCTTTCACCATGTAACTGCAATAAATGAGACCTAGTCATTACTCCTTTCTTGTCCTCCCACTGATTCCCATAATACACCATCATACAAGGCTTTAAAAACATAACACAGATCCCCTTTCAACCTGTGATAAATCACTGAATATAAATTCAATGTCTGTAATCTTTTATCATAATTACAATCTTATACACCCCTGACTCATCTTATAAAACGCCTCTGAACCTGCTCCAGTCTTTTCACTGCACAAACTGCCTGTGGGGTACAAAAAGGGGCTCCATATTCAAGTACTTGTCTGACCAGGGACTTGTAAAGGGGAAGCAGGACCTCAGTCTTCCTACATTCCTGTAGATGTTACCCATAATTTTATTTCCTTTCATAACCATTTCATAACTGTGGCAATCGAAGCTTAGGTTGTTGGATATTATTACACCCAAATCTCTTTCCCTCTCTGATGCTATTCAGTTTTTGCTTAACACATATTGCACCATCGTATTTTTTGTTTCAAAGTGTATGACTTTGCATTTGCTCTCATTAAATGTAAGCTTACTGTCCATTTTTCCAGAAAAGTAAGCTGCTTCTGAAGTTTAGTTTAGTTTATTGTTCTAGGAATTACTACCTTTGAGCCAGAGGCTCTTTTACAAAGGTTCCACGTCAATTAGGTACAGTACAAAAGGTTATGTAGATAACACAACAATTTGTGTTGTGTCAAGAGCAAGAAAACATATACAAATACATATCAAATCACTTGTGCAAAAGGACATGAGATATCAATAATCACATTATTACAAGAAAGAGGTCATGATTAGGAGAAACAAATAGGGAAAAGTCCAGAACAGAGAGGTTAAGTGAAAGGTGTGGAGCAGACAACAGCAGGAGAAAAGGTTTCCAAACATGTCTTTGTCAAATAACGGAACAGGGTGGGTAGTGAGAAAATAGGAGGTTTAATCAGGGCAGTCACAGGAGCTGAGGTGGCAAGGTGAGAGAAAAGCCTTGATTTGAAAATACCTAGAGAGTTGGAGGCAGTAATATGAGTGCTGAGGGCATTTAGCCAGCTGGGGCACAATAGGCAAATGATCTTTGTCCCTGGGAAGTCCGACATCGGGGACTTGGAGAGGCTGGTATTCTGATCTTCTGGTAAAAGCGGGTGCTAGCGCTCGGGCATAACAGGTCTTGGATACAGGGTGGAGTAAGGCCCAGAGTGGATTTTTTCGCCATCAGGCAGGTAAGGTACTTTATCCGGTTTGAGAGTTGCAACCAACCTGAGTCAGCATAGAGTTCACATGTGTGGGTACGTCGATGTGCACCAGTGAGTAGCCGACAGGCCTTATTTAGGGATGTTGTAATGCGACTAAGTGCTGTAGTAGTGGCAGATCCGTATATAACTAAGCCATAGTCAACGACTGAGATGATAGAAGACTGGATGGCAATCCTCAGTGCAGAATGGGTAAGAAGCTGTCGGTTCCGATACAGAATCCCAATTCGCTGATTAATAGTTTTTGCTGTACTATCAATGTGAGTTGCAAAGGTTAGGCCTTGATTAAAGTTGATTCCAAGATATTTGAAAACTGGCACTTGTTCAAGGGTATTTCCCAGGTATGTATTAATGGTGAGTGGGACTTGCCGTTTCTTGTTTTGCGGGTTAGAGAAGAGCATGGATTTAGTTTTTTTGTGGTTTAGAACCAGCTTATGTTCAAGGAACCACATCTCAACTGGAAAAGCATGCTGAAGGTTAAGCGTAAGAGGTTGGATCTTTATGAGTGGCAAGAATCACGGCATCATCGGCATAGAGGATTAATTGTTCAGGGCAGGATTTGGGGAGGGAGTTTAGGAAAAGGCTGAAAGGAGGGGGCCAGGATGGATCCCTGGGGAACTCCTGAGCGACAGTTTTGAGTCTGAGAGAATTCCAGCTACTTTTACAGATTGAGGCGCTGAGCAAGGTAATTTTTACCCAGTCACCAGGACCCTCTAAGAGAGCCCTAGGGATAGAAGTTGTTTGATAAGTAGGCCATGGTGAACTGTATCAAATGCCTTGGTTAAGTCAATGTAGACTGCTCCGGTTAGGTTTCCTTTGTCCATGGCATTGTGGATTGCTCCTGAGAATTCAAGTAGGGCAGTCGATGTGCTGTGCCCTTTCCTAAATCCATGCTGCTGAGTGCATAGGATGTTGTGCTTTTCCAAGTAGTCTGAAAGTTGGTCCGCCACCAAGCATTCAAGGGCCTTAGAGAGAGGTGGTAGTACTGATATCGGGCGATAGTTACCAGGCAGTGACTTATCACCACTTTTGTGCACCGGAGTGACAACTGCAGCCTTCCATTTCCTAGGGAATTGGCTGTAGCAGAGGGAGAGATTGAAAATTTTTGTGAAGGGGAGCAGTACTTCCTCCAGAGTGAGGGACAGAAGTTTAAGGTCAATAGTGTCGCTGCTTGCTCGGGACTTAGAAATGGCCTTCTTTACATATTTATAGACTTCATGTGCCTTTACTAGTTTGAAATGGAAGGGTGGTTTGGTTGGAGAGGCAGTAGAAGAAGAAATTGGAGGTCAGCATCAGTAAAGAAATCAGATGAGAGGACACCACAAGGTCCGTGAAGGTATTATTTAGGGTGTTTGCAATGATCTCTGGGTCTAAATGTAGTGGTTCCATCCACATTCATTATTGTAGGAGAGGATTTGGACTGCTGACCCATGATATTCTTTATGTTGTCCCAGAAGGATTTCCCTTCACCCCAGGAGTTGGAGAGGGCATTCTTGAAGTAGGAGCTCTTAATCAAGTGGATCTGTTTAGTACAGTGGTTGCAAGCCTGTTTATACTTTTGAATGTCCGACAGTGTGCCAGTAGCTCTTGCAGTGGCCCAGAGGTGATCCCTACTTTTGAGTTGTGCCAGTAGCTTTGCTGTGAGCCAGGGATTTGTGAGTGCTTTGATTTTGCACTTTTTTACTGGTGCATAGGTGTCACAGGCAGTGTTGAAAGTAGTAATAAAGTAATCAAGGGCTAGGTCAACATCTTGAGTTTTGTAAATCAAGGACCAGTCTATCTGCCTAAGACAGGTCTTGAGATGAGTAAGGTTGCCATAAGGTAGGACTCAGCTATAGATGGTTTTTGGAGGTGGCTTACAAAACTTATTTGTCCAGGTACATATTACTGGAGAGTGATCACTGAGCGAGTCAGGGAGAACACTTACATTGGTTATATGGGTAGGGTGGCTGGTAAGGATCCAGTCAATGAGGGTGCTGGTCCCTGATTTGTAGTTTTTCCTGGTAGGGGAGTTTACCACTTGTGTTAAATTTGCTGCTAGGATGGCATCTTTGTTTGACCCTGCATCAGGAGCAAGCCAATTTATATTAAAGTCCCCAAGGAGAAGGAGTTCGATGTCAGAAGGTTGTGTACTTACGAACTCGAGGACAGCCTGTAGGCCAGAATCAGGATCTTTTGGTGGGATATAGACAGCAGCAATCATGAGGACTTTGTTTTGGGCACCAAGTAGTATCTTGATAGGGAGGAGTTGCACTGAGGTTTCTGTGGTGGGATAAGAACCAGGGACACAGGTGAGGTAGTCCTTTATGTAGATTGCACATCCACCACCCCTTTTTGAGGTCCTATCCAGTCTGAATATCTTGTAGCCTTGTATAGAGATGGCATGATCCGGAGTATTAGGTGTCAGCCAAGTTTCGATGATGGCAAGGATATCCGGGTTGTGTTGGCTGGCAAAGATTTGAAGGGAGGCCAGTTTTGGGAGGAGACTGCAGATGTTTAAGGTAGCAATTTTGAGCCCCTCCATTTTGGCAGGCTTTGTTGTACTGTAGGAGACAGGGCCAAGATTTGAGTGGACACTTCCTGATATCAAGAGTAGGAGTTTAAGAGACAGTTGCTGTACTTTGTAGTCAATTGAATTACACTTCTGAGGCTTATGCGGCTTGGACCAGTGCAGGCGTCTAGGGACCCAGAGCAAGGAGATTGTTAGTAACAGAAGATGATATGCCCATTTATCCTTGTTGTAGCTTGTCAGTTGCACCCAGTCGCTTGCAGATAGGCACCTGGTGGTTAAGTCAAAAGCCAAAAGAATGATCAACAGCTGAGGTCCAGAGTCACTGAAATGTTAAAATTCCTGAAGGTGATTAACTTTGCCTGCACATATGCAGGATGTGAAACCCCTTTGTCTGTATGCTTCTTTGTCATTCAAACAGGTTGCTGAAAAGCCCACATACAGATCATGGAGCAGGTCAGATGAAAATGTGGATTCCAGCAGGACCCAGAGTCACCAAGTTTGTCAGATGTAGTTGCTTCACTTGTGTTTTGCTTGGGATAGCTTCCAAAAAGTTGATTTTAAAATGAAAATAAAAAGATACCTGATGATGATTTTTTTGCAGAAATCCAGTCCAGGAGACTTTCACGGATGTAGTGAGCAAGAATGGTATAGTTACCACAAGCAGAAAAACATGTAAATCCACAAAAACTAAGCTACAGACACAGACAAACACAAGCAGCCACCACACAGACCCAGGGGGTCTGAAGATTCATTACTGAGTCCCTGCTGTTCACAACTGATCCAATCTTGGTATCATTTATACTTGGTAGTTATACTTGGTATAGGAAACAGTAGAAGACCAATAGGTCCATATGAACTGTTCCCCATTATTTATTTATTTAGCTTTTGTTTATATGCATTTATGCATATAAACATGTAATTTAAACAATGTAAACATGTACTTTAATATGTTGTTATTATAGTGGGTTCACATCCATAACTCCCCAAGAAAAAACTTATCAATTCCTTTTTTAAACTCTTCCAATGTTTTACTTTCCACCACATCTCTTGGCAGTGTATTCCATACTCTCCCTATTCTATTAACAAAACAATAATATATACCATTTTTCCTTACGGTCTTTAGTTTGATTTGTTTGTCGTGACTTCTCAACCCCTTTAACCTTTTGTTTCATTTTTATACCCATTTCCTCTACTAGCTCATGGTCATTTATTATTCGAAACATCATCATTAAATCACCTCTTTCCCTTCTTTGCTCCAACATATACAATCCTGTCCTCTGTAATCTCTCACTGTACTCATATTTATTTAAATTTCCTATGATCTTTGTATATCTCCTCTGCACTCTTTCTACCCTTCCTATTTCCTTCTTTGTATATGGACTCAACATTTGAGAGCCATAGTCCAAATATGGCCTGACATAAGACCTATATATTGGTACCATGCATCCCAAAGATTTATTCCTAAAACTACATTTTATATTTCTTACCATGTTATTTGCTTTTTGTATGGCTACCGTTCTTTATTCATCAACTTGTAGTTCTCTATCAACTATTATACCACAATCCTTTTCCTCTGTAACTTTATTTAATTCTTTATCATCAAGTATATACCCTTTTTTTTCTCTACTCTCTTTTCCTAGATACATTACCCCTGATTTCTCTAAACTAAATTTCATCTTATTTTGTCTGGCCCAAATTTCCACTTTTTCTAAATCCTTTTTCAACCTTTTTTGCTGTTCTATTGTTCTTACTGGTTCCCCCAGTTTGATGTCATCCTCAAACTTCACTAATTGATTAGTAATCCCTTTATGCAAGTCACTAATACACAATGAGAACAATATGGGGCCCAACACAGAACCCTGCAGGACCCCACTTCTCACATTTATTGACTTAGATAACTCTCCTACTACTTTAACATTTTGATTTATATCACTTAGCCAATTCTTATCCATACAACAATTCGACTATCTAGTCCCATTTTATTTAATTTCATAATCAGATTATCATGAGGCACTTTATCAAAGGCCTTTTGAAAGTCCAAAAATGAGATATCCACTGGTGTATTATTATTCAATTCCTCCTTGATCTTTTCACAAAAGCATAAATGGTTTGTACCACATGCTCTATTTTTTTAATCCATGTTGTTTTTTATCCGTATTACCCAATAACTTCATACTATTCTCTGTTTTTACTTTTTTTATACTTTCAGCTACATTCCCCAGAACTGCCGTCAGGCTCACTGGTCTGTAGTTTGACACTATAGATCTTTTTCCCTTTTTAAATAATGGCACCACAAATGCTCGTTTCCAGTCCTCCGACACCTCACCAGTCCTAAAGGATTCATTAAATATCCATACCAGAATTTCTGATATTAATGGTAATACTTCTTTAATATACCTTGGATGTTAACATATCTGGTCCTGTATATCCACATATTTACAAATCTACACCCCATGTGTTGCCTGCATTGATGATATCATAATACTGAATGACAAAGGACCCAGTATGGGTCCCTGGGGTACACCACTTGTCACGGCTCCCCAGTCTGAGAAGTGCCCACGTAGTTATACCCTTTGTTTTCTATCTTTTAACCATTCTATAATCCATTTTTGGAAAGCTATATTTACATTCACGTCCTACAAACATTCCATTAATATATTGTGTGACACTGAATCGAATGCCTTTGAAAAAGTAAAGTAAATCACAGCAACAGGAAAACCTTGATCTAGTGCTTGACTAACAGGTTCGAAAAAGTGCATCAAATTGCTAACGCATGACCTGCTCGATGAAATACTGCGAGCTGTCAGCATGTCATAACCTTAACAGATCCTGTTCTAGGAACTCCTTTATAAAACCCTCCAAGAACATAGAAACAGACTTTGACAGCAGATAAGGACCGCTTGGCCCACCTAGTCTGCCCATTTTCCTACCTAAAGGATAAGCTGCAGATCCTATTTAACCAACAGCCTATTTCTTCCTACCCCCCACAAAATTTGCCTTATGTCTGTCCCATGCATTCTTGAATTCTCCCACTGTTTTAGACCCCACAACCTCCTCAGAAAGGCTGTTCCATGTGTCCACCACCCTCTCAGTGAAAAAATACTTCCTCACATTGCCCCTGAGCCATCCCTTCTATCTTTAAATTGTGTCCCCTTTTTCTTGCACATCTCTTTTTCTGAAAGATGCTACCCTCTTGGACTTTGTTGATTCCACTGAGGTACTTAAACGTTTCTATCATGTCCCCCCCTCCCTCCTTTCCTCAAGGGTATATATATATATATATTAAGCTCCTTTAGTCTTTCCTCATATGACTTCTCTTGCAGACCCTGCACCATTTTATCTTTCCCACTATGGAAGTAATACTTAAGGGCCTGTATTTTTCAGCCCTTCCTTTGTCCCCTGATTTATGGACTGGCGTAATATGAGCTACCTTCCATGCCTCCAGAACACTTCCAGTTTGTAGGGATTTGTTATACAAATAGGCCAAAGGTTCAGCCAATTCTGCAGCCAAGTTTTTTTTAGAAAAAACAGGTAGATCCCATTTGGACCTCCAGATTTATAATTATTCAGTGACTTTAATTTGGTAATCACCTGCTGGACAGTTCTTTCTGGCAACTTTGGTCTGTAGACAGGAGTATCATTACTACACTGGATAACCTCTTCATGCCTTTGATATGCACTCAAGAAATAATTATTCATAGTGTTGGCTATGTCTACTTCCTTGTTGATCTCCAGATTGTCATCCTTTAATACTGATATTGGGTTTTGGAGTTTCCTTAAACTACCCACATAATTACAGAAATATTTATAGCTGTCTTTTTCATCAGTTGCAAGCCTTAATTCGGCCATAGCTTTACCTCTTTTTATAGCCTTCTTACATTTACCAGTTCCCGAGGCCCAAGATTATTTCAGTTTTTGGGGGAGGCTCAAAATCTTTTCCATGGATTTAGGGAGGCTCACTGTGACAAAAAGTTTAAGAACTATTGCCTTATAGTAATGGGCCTGTTTTGCACATGCACTTTTATCCAAAGCTGTTCCACCTCGACATATTCTATATTTTTGGGTTCTACAACATGGGCCTTTAAATTAGATGCAAAGTAAATACCCACTCCCTGACAATTTTTTTCTGGACGAGCCTTATGAAAGAAGTCATATCCCTCAATCTGATCTAAACAGTCATCTGGACGCAGCCAGGTTTCTGTTATACCACATATGTCAATGTTGTCCTTTATCAACTACTTTGTTTTTAACACTTCTGGTATTGACACATACCGCCTTGGTCCGGACACATTTTAAGGACAGCATGTACTTTCTTTTTCTTTTCCTTGCTCTTAATGGTTTCCTTTCCGACTCTATCCTGTCTCCCCCTATTTCAGTTTAAATAGCAATCTATTTGTCTTTAAATAAAAGTCCCAACTCCTTTGACACTTTGCTACTTAGATGTAGCCTGTCTTTACTAAAGAAAGACTTGCCTTCAAAAGTTTCCCATGATTTTATGCAGCTAATTCCATTCATTACACTCCATCGTCTGAGCCAGTCGTTAATCCTGTGTATTTTTACCATTTACTCTCCCATTAGCTCTTGGGATTGGCAACATTTTGGAGATAATTAAGGCACCATTGATTTCCCCTAGTATATTTTTCCAATGCCATATATTCCCCCCAAAATATGATCCTTTCTGGTAAATTTGAGGTCATTTGTACCAGCGTGAACTATTATTAAAGGGATATTAGTCTTCTTTTTGATGATATTTAGCAGAAGAGTACAGACATCTGATAAATTTGCCCCTGGTAGGAAAGTGCTTGTTACGATTTCTTTTAAGTTTTATAATTACCTCCACAGGTCGTGCACTGTCATCTTCTGTACACCGGGACTGGATTGCTCTTCTGACTGAACTGATTATGTGACTTTCATAACTGTAGCTTGTGTGACAAAAACTGTAACTTTTCTTTAGCTTGGAAAGTGACAGATCCAGATTCAGACAGTGTGTTAAGTAAAGAAAAAGCACTGCAATAGCTGTGCTTCTTAGATGGTGTAGTGGTTAGGGCACAGTGCTATGGATCTGGGTGTCCAGGGCTCGAGACTAGCATCTCCATATTTTTTTACTACACCTTCAATGAAGAAAAAAATAATTAAGACACTAGTTTTGAACCCAGGACCCTCAGGTCCACAGCCTTGTTCCCATCCTGCTACACTACTAGAGAAGAACGATTTCAAGCATGCCTTTTCTCTATATAACAATGGTGTGAATGTTTGTCCGCAAGTAGATGGTAATTGTTCGAGATTATGTTATGTGTGAAAAATAGGCATATGCTATTTTCTGAACATACCACTCTTTTGAATACTTACCATCCACTTGTGGCCAAGCACTGTTATCATTGACAGGCCCTGGGCTGCAGGAGGATGCTGCTCTTACCCCCCCCAAAGAGTGTGGGACACTGGGAAGCCAACTTACAGTTTCCTGAAACATATATCATTCTCTCCACCCACCCCCATAGTATAGGACACTGGGGAGCCCACTCCCAGTGTCCAGAAACATATATCATCCACCCCCTCCCCATAGTGTGGGACAATGGGAAGCCCATTCCCAGTTTCCCAAACATGTGTTTCCCCCCTCCAGCACTATGGGACACTAGGGAGCCCACTCCCAGTGTCCCCATGTATCGCCCTCCATGGGACACTGGGGTGCCCACTCCCAGTGTCCTAAGATTTTTTTTCCTGTAAAGAAGAAAACTGTCCCCAGAGTTTTTAACATGAAAATAAGAAAATGATCCTTTGTCATCCCCTCCTTTCTTCCTCCCACTGAGGACCCGCTACTCCACACCCCCCACCTTACCCTATACCTACCCTCTGGTGGTCTTCTGCTGTCATATTCTGTAGACTGGGACATGTCTGCACTCTTCTAAGCCAAACCACAAACTGAGGAATCAAGGTATGTGCAGTATAATGGCTGTGAGAGGCATTTTCAACTTATGTTGATATCCTGGCCATTTTAAGATCTTTTTTCACCAAATTTTCAACATGGGTTTTTTGGGACCCTTCCTCATGAACACTGTCACTGTTGTTTCATTAATCGGGCCCATAAGGTAATTTCACAGACACTTGTGCAAAATCATCTTTTGGGACCGAGTAACAGTGTAATGAGTGACAGTGTCAGTGTTCATGAGGCGGGGTCCCAAACAGCCCATGTTAAAAATGGGGCACAAAAACACTAAAAAGCACCAGAGTTACGCGTGGTCATTGAATTGTTCCTACTCACATGCGTAACTTGGCTAATTTTTTATATTTTCAGTCCAAACTTTCAACATAGCCATTTTTCACACCACATCATGAACAGTACAGCTGTCATTTCTCACATCCTGCACAAAATGTGTTTTCACACCTGTGGTACAGAATGGCGCAGTCATTGTGCAAAATCACCTTTCAGTACTGTTTAACGAGATGACAGTGCCAGTGTTCATGTGGTGGGGTCCCAAAAAGTCCATGTTAAAAATTTGGTGAAAAATTCCTAACAATGGCCCACTTATGTGCATTCATCGAACTATTTCTACACAAGCAACTTTCTCAATTTGTAATATTTTCACTCCAAATTTTCAACTCTGACATCTTTTAACACCACCTCATAAATAGTACAGCTGTCATTTTTTAAATCCTGCCAAAAATGTTTTTTTCTTACCTGTGTTGCAGAATGGCATTACAGTTGTGCAGAATTATGTTTTGACGGGAATTTAATATTCTGTATTGGGTACATGCAGGGTGGTCATAGAAGGCTATGTTGGAAATTTGGGGTCAAATAAGAATACTGTTATATTATCTCAATGAAGGGACCTTGCGCCCCCACCATAACATAAGGATACTGTTATACTACCTCAATGGAGGGATGGGCATGCAGGATCCTTTGCACTCCCACTGTAAAATAAGGATTCTATTATGCTATCTGAAAAAGTAAGGAAATTCACTGCAAAAAAAAGACGTTGTTAATGCATCAGTTAGGATTTTCACTAAAGCAACAAAAGCAGGGAAATGAGGTGTTAGGGTTTCCAACCCTAACACCCCATCCCCACTCACCACCCTACAGAGCCTGACAGGCATTTGGGGTGTGCCTTGGAGTTGTCAGTCTCATCGCATGGCCCATTCCACCCCACCATGTAGACACTGGATAAGATTGGTGGTAGCTTTTGGGGTCAGTCTGAATGCTTATCCCATTCTCCTATACTGTACCCATCTCAGCTAATTTACTTATGGAATGGGTTGAGCATTAGGGCTGATGACCCCAAGGCATACCCTCAACAATTTAAAATGCATTTTAAGGGCATTTCTCGAGCAGAAAAGTGCAGAATGCAGCTAAGGGATCTCAAAAGGCAAGCTACACATCTTCAGAATATCATTTTTGGGGATTTCCAAATTTGAATTTCTCAGGCAAAACTGAAAATAAGATGGCGGCCATATAAAAAAAGATTTTCCTCTAACAAACAAGGATGATGTTATCTGAAAAAAAAGAATTATTTTCTGGTATCAAACAGTTACTGTATCTAGAGGTGCTTACTGAGCATGCTCTCAACCATTTTATGAAAAATTTAAAATTAAATAACTTTGGAACAAATTAATATTGTTTCACCAAACCAGCAAAAGGCACATCTGTGGATCAGCACTTTATTACCATGAACACTTCAGACCAAAATTCCAAACCATTTGGACTGTAGCCAAATTAAAACTTGCATGGGATAAACACTATGCACAAAAAAGGAAACAGTCTAAGAGGAGGGGGGTAGGTATTCTGGACAGATTAGATGGATCAAGAGGTCCCCTTCTGCCGGCAAATTCTTATGTTCTTATCACATCCAAACCAATGAGAAAAAAAAATCTACAAAAAAAGCACTTTATTTCCGTTATTCAGATCTCGAAAACCACACATCCGATCAGAATGAATCTTGGCACATCCAGATATCTACCAAAGGTGACCATGCATACAAAATGTCATGCAAATCCACTGAATGGCTGCGAAGATATTAAAGTGCAAAATTTCAAGTTTCACATAGAAACCCCAGTTCAACCCTAAATATAGTGGCACGACTATGTATTATTTACAAAAAACTGCATTAATGCAGCATTTAGGGTTGAGGCTACACTGACAACAGCAGGGGAAATGTGACTTAAGGGTTCCCAACCCTAAAACTCCAATGCCACCCCTAAAGCAAATCAATCACTTCTGAAAGAAAGAATTGTTCAAGTACCTAAAGGCCAGCAGGGCACAGGACCCAAAGCAGCACGGATTCACAGCAGGAAGGTCATGTCATTTCATTTTTATTAAATGGGTTAGACCATTGAGTAAAACTCATTTAAAATGGTGACCCTTGGTTAGACAAAGATAAAGTTACAACAATTACAATAACTATAAACATACAATACATAGCACAGCAAATACATACAATTACATACAATAATTATAATGCTATAACCAGTTAGTCACAGCAAGCCTTAGTTTGAGCAAAAAATGAATCCAAGAACCAGGTTTTAACAACTTTTCATGACGGGGTTTTGCTACTATACAAACAAATTTTCAAGGACATCATATTCCAAAATGTAGGGACTAGCTGGCTGAAAAAAAAAAAAAGTCAGAACGTTTCGTTTTTGATCTGGGTATTACCAACTCTCAATAGGCTGCATTCCTTAAAAAGGGATTAACATCCCTAAATTCTAACCTTTCTGACAGGTAGTCTGGAATCACTGCTGTGATACTTTTAAATGCCAGAAGATATTTATGTTACTGTCTTCTATCTGACAAAGAAATCCATCCTAATCTGTGATACATCAGGCAATTGTGGGTATCCCTAGAACATTGTAAAATCAGTCTCGCCAGATGATTATAAAGTACATCTAATCTATATAACTTTCCAGAGTGAGAATTATAAATTATGTCTCCATAGTCAAAGAGAGGAAAAATCTGATTCAACAATTTTCTTTATCATATATCCACCCAAACAATTTTTTGTTTCGATATAGTAAACCCACCCTTTTCCCCACTAATCTAACTAACTCATCAACATGCGAATTGCCAGTAACTGAGGGGTCCAACCAAAACCCAAGTACTTATAAGTCATCACTTCATCTAATTTCGTTCCTTCAGGATCAAACACTGATAATTCAGTGCAAGTTCTAAGTTTCATAGTAGAACCAAATATCATACATTTTGTCTTACTTACATTCATTTTAAGTTTCCGTTGTGTCAAATATCCATATAGTCTATCAAAACTTAATTGTAATTTTACTTGGATCTCATCCACAGAAGGGGCAGAGGTATAAACTATAGTATCATCCGCATACAATTGGTAAGCCATATTATTCCCATGGCATCCAAGCTCTTTCAGATAAATCAAAAAAAGTAAGGGTCCAAGCACCGATCCTTGAGGAACCCCTCGAACTACTGGCAAAGGCGTTGAAACAATCTTATTAACAATAGTTGACTGCATCCTACCCTCTAAATAAGAAGAGAACCACTTAAGGGCACTACCCGACAATCCAATATCCCTCAAACTGGAAAGAAGAGTTTGATGGTCCACCGTGTCGAAGGCCTTGGACAGGTCAACAAAGATGGCGACAGTCAAAAGGCCCTTGTCCATAGTTTTGTTGACATCATCCAAGACCCTCGACACGGCAGAGATTTATCATGTGATTTAAGAAATCCTGACTGATATTTATCAAATAAATCATTCTGATTCAAAAAAAATCAGTCAATTGTCTAGACACAAATCTTTCCAACAACTTTGAAACCTGGGACAAAAGTGAAATTGGTCGATAATTATTAAACTTATCCCGACTCCTCCCCTTAAAACTCAGAACAACCCTAGCTATTTTCCAATCAGAGGGCATTACTCCCTCATTAATGGACCAATTATACAAATAAGTGATGGGAGCAGCCATCTTTAAAGCTGAAATGTTGAATAGATGGGGGTCAGTCCATCAGGGCCACTACTCTTTTTTGTCTTTAAATCCAAAACGGCCTCAGTAACCTCGTATTCCTCCAGTTTTTTAAATGAAAACAGACTAGATGAATCTAAATGCGGCAGGGAATAGTCATTAGTATTACAAGGGTCAGGACCACCAAACAAATTCCCCGAGTTCACAAAATAATCATTAAATCCATCTGCAAGGAACTTCTTCCCCCCGTAACCTGAAATATCAATTTTACAGTTCCCACCCTGTCTGTGGTGACCATGTATCTCTTTAATTATATCCCATAAGATATTAACATTCCCAGCAGAATTCTCGAATTTAGAGATATAATATGATCTTTTACTTTCTCTAACAGTAGTTACATAGGAATTCCTAAGGCTTCTATAATATTGCCAATCCCTTAAGGAGTTTGAGCTGCTTGCCTTTACCCAAACTGGACCCCTTTTTCTTTTTAGCTTTCTCAATGTTGGTGAATACCACGGAGCAGAAGATTGCTTTATTTTCCTTAATTTCATTGGCATATGATCATTTATGATCTGCATTAACTCTGAAAGAAAATAATTCCAGGTCAGATCAATTTCAGGAATCATAAACATTCTGTCCCAGTTAATTCTATCTAGATCTTCAGTAAAGGCTAAATAGTCAAACTTCCTAGTAGCTCGATAGGAAATAAGCCTAGGTTGTGTTGACAAAAAAGCTTTACCTCTAACACAATATATGACATTGTGATCACTATCTAAATCTTCTAATACCCCTGCGTTTACATATTGAAAGGGAGCATTTGTCAAAATTAAATCTAACAACGTTAATTCAGCTGGGTTTTTAATATTAACATGAGTGGGTTCTTTTATATAAGTTGTTCCAGGCCCAATAAGAATGCCATATTTTTCAATACTCCTGCATCAGCTGAATGCAACCAATTGTCATTAAGGTCTCCCATGAGTAGGATTTCATGGGTATCAATGAAGGAAAAAAGTATATCAGTAAGCTGTTGCATCATACTTTTTACCTTCTTAGGGGGACGATAAGCCCCAATGAGTAATACTGGTTTTCCCACACTGGATATTTGATTTCAAGTGCTAAATGCTCACATATATCTGCACTAACTCCAAGGTGAATTTGATTTAAAGAATACTTATCCAAAGCATAAATTAAAACCCCACCTCCCCTTTTATTCCTATCTGCCCTATACACATTATAACCACTAATCGCGATATCCCAATCTACCACCTTATCACTTAACCATGTTTCAGTATATATCATAAAATCAGGATGATTTTCATTTGCAAAGTTCCTCACCAGAGCTACTTTAGGCACAAAACTCTTAATATTAGCATGAGTAAAAAGAATACCCTTGCCTAGATTATGTCTAATGTCAGGGCCTGGATCGGGATTAATATCCCCACACTGTAGTAAACACAAAAGCAGAAAAACTAATTTAACCATTCTCCCTTTTAGCCCAGTCTTTCCAAAATCACAAAGCTTTAGAAAAAACAAATCCAAATTTGTAGAATTTCTTAGACATAAGTATATCTGTTTTCTAACCAAACCCAAAAGTAAATTTATAAACAAATAAAAAACAGATTCAAATCCCCTAGAAAGTGGAGCTGTTTTGTAGCCATAATACAAGGGATAAGGCCAAGAGTCATGATAGCAATTAACTGCAGGGAAGGTCAGACAAATATCATTCAAGCCCCCTCCTTTGCACCCAAAGAAGGCAGATTCAAAACACCAAGCTTATAATACAGACTGGGCCAGATATTCAAAACTTTGCCCCGGGGCAAAATTAGCACTGCCCAGCGGGCAAACTTAGCCCGGAGCACAGAGCACGCTATATTCAAAAGGAATAGCCCAGGGCAAACAGCTTCCGAATATGGCATGGTAATGAGGCCATGCAAACTGGTCTGGGAGTGCAGGGCAAAAATAGCCCTGGAATAAGATAGCACTGAATAAAGCAACCAGGAAGTGCAACCCACAATAACAACACAGTACACAGCAACATGAGGCGAAGTACAGACGAACTCGTGGCCAATGTGTGCCTGCAAATGCATGGATGCAGTACAGCTGCAGGAAGCAGCAGATGTGAAGAACAGTGATCAAAAACTGTATAATATTCCCGCGCAGATTGGCGCCGCGCTAACACATTAACGCAGCATTAGCGGAGCTAAGCAGTTAGCCCGGAGCAAACACGCTTACCCGGGCCAAAATGTGCCATATTCAATGTGCGTATGCAAATGAGCCTACTTACGTAGTCTCTGGGCAAACAACCAGATTAGTATCTCATTATACCCTGATTTGCATGCAGTTTGCCCAGCTACTGCAGAGTCCCACAGAGCCACCTGTAGGTCAGTCTGGAAGTACAGGGGCTGACCAGGTCCAACCGCAGCTCCACCTGTAGGTCAGTCTGGCAGTGCACGATGATAGCTGCAGGCTACATGTAAACAGTACAGCATAGCATAGCATATTATACCCCAGGGACAGGACACCATAGGCACAGGTGGTGGTGGTGCTGCATGCAACTGTCACATTGTAGGGCATGCTACAGTGCACAGCAGAAACTACAGTAGCAAGGGGGCCAGTAGTGCATGGACACAGCAATGCCTATGGTGTGTAGGGCAGTGATGATGACTGCACTATACACAGTGAGCGGCCCAACCTGCAGATGTTTTCTGACACTGGACATTACTGTTACGCTGTTGTGTGACCCACAGATGCTCACAGTGACATGTACATTTCTGGCTTTGTGTGCTATGGCAGTTGTACAGCTGTGAGGTATGTGGCCGGAGGGCATATATTATCCGAAAGGCACACTGGTGTTGGGGTATTCCCAATACTGACCCATGTACACTGCATGATGTGTCCCAGCCTTGTGGCCACACCTGGTCTGTAGCACAGCCTCGCCACCCATACATGCTCCCTCAACATCCTCCATGCCCGCAGTGGTGCATGTGTGCTGGCATCTGTTGGTGTCCACGGAAGTGTGGTCCACAGGTGTGTGCTGTATGGCCACACTGCCGCTGTCCACTGGTGGCAGGTCACCACTTACTGCCTGGCATGGCTGGGACTGGTGACAGATTATGGCATCATTGTGATGCCATCAGTTAGCAGCATGCTTCCTCTATGTTTGGCTTTATCTATGTGTCATATTTATTTGTTAAGGTCACGCAAAACCCGCTAGCTAAACCCGCCGCAAACGCCTCACAAGAAAAGCCATAATGTCACGTTAGCTGATTGCCCAGGATTAAGACCAGCTTTTCTCTGGCGATTGTGCACCGCTGCTAAGTGTCGCGCTTAAGTCGCGAAACACTTAGCGCGGGCTAGTCGCTGAATATAGCATTGCGCCTGTATTCATGTCAGTTTGCCCCTTGCATACATTATAATTTTGCCCAGCGCTAATGCAGTTTGCCCGCACTATTTGGCCTTTTGAATATGGCAGACCCGCGCTAATCCCGCGCTAAACCTGCGCAAATGGTTTTTGCCCAGCACAAAGTTTTGAATATCTGGCCCACTATCTCTAAGCAACAAATGTTTGTTTGCTTACTACTTAAATACATTAGGTCACCTAGTTTAAAAGGTCTAACCCTGCAACACGATATAAAATCAATTAAATTATCTATAAGGTACCTGCCTATTTTTACTTCAGTGTTCTACCAAGTATCAGTTTGGCTCAAATTGATTTATTTTCTTAACTGTATCTTGTAGCTCAATTTAGTAAAATTTCTCTACCGAGTAGCACAACCACTCGCGCTATGCGGCAAGCGGTTAAATTTAAAGGGAGAGATGTCCCCGCCTCTTGAGGCAACCCCGCACTTGACTGGCTCACCGCCGAGCCCCCTCCACTGCAGTATAGTCAAATGCCTCAGACACAGTAAATGTCAGATGAATCCAATAGATTTCTTTGACTGGGTGACCAAAGTAGTAGATCAGGGAAGGGCTGTGGACATCACCTACCTACTCTTTAGCAAGGTATTTGATACTTTTCCACATAAAAGATTAATACTCAAGTTAGCCAGCCTTGGAGTGGGTCCCAAGGTGGTAGCCTGGATAAAAAATTGGCTAGACAACAGGACGCAAAGGGTAGTAGTAAAAGGAGTACACAGTGAAGAAAGGAGGGTTACTAGCGGGGTACCGCAGGGTTCAGTACTGGGACCAGTCCTTTTTAATGTCTTTATAAGTGACATTGCAGAGGAACTGGAAGGAAAAGTATGTCTCTTTGCAGACGACACAAAGATCTGCAACAGGGTTGATACACAAGATGGAGTGGAAAGGATGAGAAGGGACTTGGCAAGGTTGGAGGAATGGTCAAATGTATGGCAACTCGGATTCAATGCAAAGAAGTGCAAGGTAATGCACATGGGAAACAAAAACCCAGGGGAAGCGTACACAATGGGGTGAGATACTGACAACAGTAAAAATGGAAAGGGACCTGGGGGTAATTATATCAGATGACCTAAAGGTGGGCAAGCAATGTGAGAAGGCAGTAAGGAAGGCTGGGGGGATACTGGGATGCATAGGAAGAAGCATCAATAGTAGAAAACAGGAAGTTGTTATCCCTCTGTACAGACAGTTGGTGAGACCCCATCCGGAGTACTGTGTGCAGTTCTGGAGACCCCATCTCCGCAAAAACATAGACAGAATGGAGGCTGTCCAGAGGAGGGCAACCAAAATAGTGCAGTGTCTGCACCAGAAGACATAGGAAGAAAGACTAAAGGAGCTTAATATGTATACCCTGAGGAAAGAAGGGAGAGAGGGGACATGATAGAAACCTTCAAGTACCTCAAGGGAATCAACAAAGTCCAAGAGGGTAGCATCTTTCAGAAAAAGAGATGTGCAAGAACAAGGGGGCACAATTTGAAGATAGAGGGGTGGCTCAGAGGTAATGTGAGGAAGTATTTTTTCACAGAGAGGGTTGTGGATGCATGGAACAGCCTCCCTGAGGAGGTCATGGAGTCAAGAACAGTGGGAGAATTCAAGAATGCATGGGACAGACATAAGGCAGTCCTAGTGGGAGGTACGAGGAAGTAAGATGTTGGTTAACTAGGATCTGCAGCTTATCTGTTAGGTAGGAAAATGGGCAGACTAGGTGGGCCAAGCGGTCCTTATCTGCCGTCAAATTCTATGTTTCTATAGTAACCAGCGTCCACTCTGAAGAAAAATGGGTTACTAGTGGGGTACCACCTGGTTCAGTACTAGGACCGGTCCTGTTTAATGTCTTAAGTAACATTATGAAGGGACTGGAAGGAAAAGTATGCCTCTTTGCAGACGACACAAAGATCTGTAACAGGGTTGATACACAAGGAGGGGTGGAAAGGATGAGAGGGAACTTGGCAAGTGCCACCCCCAAGTCTACCCTAGCTAGACTGGACCCCCTCTTCCATACTTTCTGTCGCGATGCTCTTGACTGTCCTCCTAACACTTGTCACTATGTTCTGTACCGCAACCTAGACCACCCCTCGTTGCAGGACTGGCATCTCTCCCATAATGCCTACTTCATGGCCAAATTGTGGATGCAGTCCCTCCCTCCATATCTTGCCTCTGTCCTCTCGGCCCACACCCCCCAGGGCTATGCACTGAGGAACAATGACTCAAGCCTACTGTCTAGTCCACTCACATCAACCTTGGCAGGTCACGCAGCCTTCAATTATCACGTGCCTAAACTCTGGAACGTGCTCCCATCGGATATCCAGCACACCTCCCCCAGTCTGCACCTTAACTCCCTTCTCAAAATACACTTCTACCCCATCTGAACATGCACCCACGGGAGCTCATAACTAGGTGTCTGGAACCATCTGAAATAGGGCAGACCTCCGACTACATACTGTTCCAAATTTCTTTCCTGTCATATGCCTTGACACAATAACTTAACCTGTACTTATTCTTCTGTCATATGTCTTGTACAACTGCCTATTGAAATGCACTCACCCTGTATGTTCATCTTGTATTGTTATCTTGAAATGAGTTTGATTATGTATATATATCTGCACTCCCTCTCCCCCTACCCCCAGGGCACATCTGGAATCAAGCAGTAGTCTGCTCAGCATGCCTTCCTGGTAAAACCTTCAAATAAAGTTGGAGAAATGGTCAAAAGCACGGCAGCTTAGTTTCAATGCAAAGAAGTGCAAAGTAGTGTACCTGGGAAACAAAAACCCGGGGAAGAGTACACAATGGAGGGGGGTACTACCAACAAAATTGGAAAAAGACCTGGGGGTAGTCATATCAGATGACCTAAAGGTAAGCAAGCAATGGGAGAAGGCAGTAAGGAAGGCTGGGGGGGATACTGGGATGCATAAGGAGAGGCAGCACCAGTAGAAAACAGGAAGTTGTTGGCCCTCTGTACAGACAGTTGGTGAGACCCCATCTGGAGTACTGCATGCAGTTCTGGAGATCCCATCACCACAAGGACATAGATAGGATGGAGGCAGTCCAAAGGAAGGCAACCAAAATGGTGCAGGGTCTGCACCAGAAACCATAAGAAGAGAGACTAAAAGAGCTTAACATGTATACCCTCAAGGAAAGGAGGGAGAGGGGGGACATGACATAAACTTTCAAGTACCTCAAGGGAATCAACTAAAAGTTTGTTTGTTGAATTTTGTTGACCTGGTAAGCCCACTGGGCCTAGAAGTCCCTTTTTCAGGGGCAACTGGGGGGGGAATACAGATGGTAAGCAACTAGAATTGAACCAGATTTAAAGCTGTTGGTGGTATTTTAAGTGAATGAGGGACATTTGGCCAGGACACTGGGGAAATTCCCCTACTGTGCTGTAGGGGTCCCCATTCGACGGAGGAGGGATGGCCAGTTCAGAACAGGCTTTGAGAGAGACAGACCAGGAGGTGGAGGTGACTGACTTGGAAAAAAATATGGAGAGAGAGAAATCAGAGAACCTGCTGATGGCAGGAATTCAGAAGGAGAGGAAGAGGACATGTTTGAATCAGCGCCAGCCACAGATGTATCTGAAGAGCTCTTAGAGGTGGATATGTCCGAGGAGCCAGACAGTGGTGGTGGGGCATTATGTCAGACATCTGAAATTTATAAAAATGGAGCATCGGCTCACCTGGAGCAAATCTTATTGGCGAAAAGAGAAACTGTACAGAGGCAGCTGGAGGGGGAGGACGAGAGGCAAATGGAAGAGAGGAGACGAGAATGCAGGAAGTGCGAGGATCAGGAACCAAGTACTAGCAGAAAGGACAGACAACAACAGGAAGCACCCGGGAGGAGTGTTGATTCAGATGGACGCAAGCAGCTCTCAACTACGGAAGTCATGGTGAGAGCTTTCGGGGTATAGGATGACGCCAGTGAGAGAGGAGAATGGAAACCTGGGCCGGCGTTGTATGGTGCGGGTTGGAAACAATGGCACAATGGGACTTGGGAGCCTGAGGAGGAGTGGATTTCTGGAAGGAGTGGTGGTAATGTATGGATGCAAACTGTAGTGGGGGTAACAGAACAAACTGAAGAGAGGAGTAATATGAGTGAACAACAGGGTTCACAGGATACTGTGGGGAAGGACATTCAAATAGGAGATACAACGACTAGAGAAGGGGACACAGGGGTAGGAAATGAAAGCATACAGTACAAAGCAGTAAACAAGGAAGAAGAAGGGGAAAGAATGGCAGAATCCCCTATTGAAATACAAGGAAAGACAGGAGGGAGAGGGATCAGATCCTTTTCAGAAGTAGTGATAGCTAGGGGGGAAGGAGAAATGAGCAAGGAAGCAGGAATTTTACTTCAGGGAATAGGGGTAGTGCTGGGACCCCACCCCCAAGACCAAGTTATACATAAGCTCCACCAAGGCGTTTTGCAGTTAGATTAAGGTATAAAGGAGGGCTGGAGAATTTTCCAGATAGATATCATGTAGGAAAGGTTTTGTTGAAAGAATCCATGAAGTTTATTGCTACAGAAATTTATGCTTTGATCCATGTATCTGGGGAAGATGTATTTGACATAAGCTTCAGGACAATGAGAGGGCTGGAAAGATTTTGTCGGAAATATAGCTTGTTAAAATTTTCTTCACTGTGGACTCCTTTTTTGGCAGTGCCCCTTACAAAACCAATGATTAAGTTTATTACTGTCATGTTTAGGAATGAGTGTGTGCATGTGCGGGATATTAAACAGTGATTAAATTCAAAATGTGGTGTGTTAGGACAGAAATGCTATGGACAGGAGGGTGAAAATTCAGAGTACGACTGCACCAAAGTGAAGTAGGTATTGAGCACATACTCAATAGTTTCTATTTGGGGCAGGACAGGGGGTGGTCTTTTACCCAGGCCAGCCTAAAGCATGTTATAGATGCGGATCAAGAAGTCACTTGTCAAATGTATGCAATAGCATCAGGTGTGGGTTGTGTGGAGAAATAGGGCATAGTAACTCACAATGCTGTAATCATGTAAGATATAATTTATGTGAGGAATATGGTCACATGTATCAGGATTGCCCGTGGGCAGCTAGGAATAATTCATGTAGCATGGACCCAGAGAATTTAATAAACAAAGCACAGCAAAAGGGGACAAAAGAGAAAGAGAAGGAAACAAATGTGGAAGAATGAAAAGATATCCCCCCGCCACCCCAAGCCACTAACCCTGACCAGCTGAACCCCAGTAAGGAGGCACAAAGCCCTTCAGGCCTGGAAATGGGGGAGGGCATACAGGAAGAAGAGGAGGAGGGTAGTGCTGAACCCCAGGGAGAGGTAACAAAAGAGGGGGACAATACAGATATTAAAAGAACTGGTATGGAAGAAGAACAAAAGGGGCCGGGAGAAAAGATGAGACAGGATCCCCCTCCCACTACCTCAGAGCAAGAACAAGAAAACTCTTATGGGAAATACAATAAAATGAGTTTGAGAAGTGAAAAGGAGATTCACCCTGAAATACCTCTGAGTAACGCTTACGAAATTTTAGAGGTACAACAAATAGAGGACAGTAGCAGGGGGGAAGAATCGGATATCCCGGTGGAAACCGGAATGGAGGGGCAAGGAAGAAGGGAGGACAGGGTGGAAGAGCGGGACACTTCAAAGAAAAAGAAAAGAAGGAAGATAACATGAGCGAGGAAATGGAACACAGGGGGAAAAGAAGAAGGAGGAGGAGGAGGAAAGGAGGACTCGTAATAAATTGACATATGATGGTGTTTTCTATAGCATCTGTGAATGTAGATAGCATTCTAAATGGGAGAAAAAAGGGGCAAGTGTGGAATGAATTAAGGGAATTGGCTTGTGAAGTGGTTTTGATACAGGAAACTTGGCTAAACTCTATAGAATAGATCAAGTTAGCCCAAAGGGAGTGGATATGGGGACCGGCATATTTTTCTTTTGGAGGGGACAGGGCGGATGGGGTTGGTATTTTGTTCTCTGGGAAAGGCTAAAAATTTCAGAAGTTGATTGATATAGCCCCAGAAAGGGCCCTGATAGTTGATAGATTATGGTATGGTGACCCAAGCAGGTTCATTGTGATGTATGCTTCACAGATTAAGTTTGAAAGAGTACAGCCATTTGAACTTATACAGAATATTTATTTTTTGGGGGGGATTTCAATTGCATGTTAGATATAACTGATAGAAGAAAAGCAGGGAAGAAAGTGTATTGTGATTCCTTTGTTCTGGAGAAAGTAATAAAACAGGCAGAGATAATAAACGAATTTAGTAAAGAAGAGTGTGAATGTCAATTTACATATAAATATAGAAAACATTTTTCTAAAATTAATTATGTCTTTTTATCAGATAGCGTAGACATAGTGAAGGTCAAGGTGCATCCTAATGTATTTTCTGACCATTTAAGTATAAAAAGTATAATAAGCACGGAGTCTGGCATTGTGCAGCGGAAAGTATGATGGAAAATGAACACGGCAGCTTTAAGGGAGGAAACAGTCAAAATACAAGTAATGGATATTTTTGTAAGTAGTTCTTCAGTAATCGGATTATATGAGGATTTGGCAGTATGGTGGAGTGAAGTAAAGGAGGAGTTAAGCACTTGTTTTAAAAAGTATGGGAAAAGGATGGTGAATGACCAGTTTTTTCAGTATTTAAAGTTAAGAAATAAGCTATTTAAGGCATACAAAACCTCTTATGTAAGTAGTATAGATGTGTCAAGACAGATTGAGAACTTGCAAGAGGAAATTAAAGCAATACAATATAACAGAGCAAAATCTATAGCAAATGAATTAAATTTTGGTACCCAGAAGAGTCCACATTCAGATCCATGTGAGGCTTTAAAGGAGAAAAAAAAACAGATCCAGAATAACGTCTTCAAGGGATAAGAATGGAAATATTATTAATACGTCGACAGAGTTAAATGAAATGGTAGAAAAACAGCTAGCAGAATCACTAGAGGATAATAATAGTAAACAGGAAAAGGAAATAATGGAATATTTGCAGGACTTGCAGATACCTGTCTTAAAGGAGACAGAGAGACTCCTCTAAAAAAAAAAAGAGAAATGTATGAGGCGATAAAGAATTTAAAAAGTGGGAGTGGTACCAGGGAAGATGGAATTCCAAATGAGTTTTACAGAGAATTCCCAGAGACTACGGCAGCCTGTATAACAAGAGTATTTAATTATATGTTGCAGAAGCAAAACATTCCAGTAAAGTTTACAACAGGAATGGTAATATTTCTTATCAAAATGTGGGGCTAGGAATTTTTCCCGAGCTATCGGAAAGGTATCATTGGGCAACCGTACTATTATTTTTGCATGCATAAAGTTTTACCTGTGGCAGGGGAGATGTCAATTTCTACTACAGCAGAAAGAGATTTTTTATGAGGGAATTGAGAGAATGTGTAGTAAAGAATTAAAAGAAATGTATAATAATGACTGCAGATACCATCCGAGGAAGAAAGTGGAAATGTGGTGGAAAGGTTTAACTTACTTTGTGAAATATGAATAAGTTTTAAATTTAGGAAAGTGGCAGATGCCTTGACTGGAGGAAAAAAAAGAGAAATACATAAGAGGTATGCAGGGGACAGTATAACCCCAGGGGACATAAGGGAGAGGGGCCTCGGTGGTAGAAGAAAGAAAGGGAGGGGGAAACAGAACAATGTGAGATTCGAAATACTGGGGTTGCTAGATTTGACGAAGTGTTGTAAAGAATCATTAATATATGTATTTAGCTATTGTATTCAAATATGTTGTTTGTTGTAGGTTTACCTATGTGTCTGTTGTACAATATGTATGATGATTTGTTGTGTTTCTTGAAATAGAAACTCCCCTACTCTTTTCGATAAGTGCCATGGGGCTCTTTAACATCCACCTGAACTAACACCAATCCAGGCAGATGGGACCTTGGTTTAACGTCTCATCAGAAAGACGGCACCTCAGAAGTGCAGCACCCCTCTCATGCTGCACTAGTGTGTCAGTATTGGGATATTAACCCAAGTGCCAGATGTGGGAACTATAAGTCCAAGAAGGTAGCATCTTTCAGAAAAAGAGATATGCAAGAACAAGGGAGCACAATTTGAAGACAGAGAGGGGATGGCTCTGGGCAAGGTAAGGAAGAATATTTTCACAGAGAGGGTGGTGGATGCATGGAACGGCCATCCTGAGAAGGTTATGAGGTCAAAAACAGTGGGGGAATTCAAGAATGCATGGGACAGACCCAAGGCAATTCTGGTGGGGGAAGAGGTAGGCTGTTGGTTAACTAGGATCCACAGCTTATCCAATAGGTAGGGAAATGGACAGACTGGGTGGGCCAAGCAGTCCTTATCTACCATCAAAGTTTATGTTTCTATGTTAGGGTGGAATCTTCCTAGGGGTTGTCAGCCCTAAAGCTCACCCCCATTAGGTGTATATGTTTCTGGAGCATATAGACTGGGGTGAGCTTCAGGGTTGGCAATCCTAGAAAGATTCCACCTTGATTTGCTTTAGAGGTGGCATTGGGATTTTAGGTTTGGGAACCCTAAATTCACATTTCCCTACTTTTGTTGATTTAGCCTCAACCCTAAATGTTGCATTAACACATTTTTTGCAAAGAATTTCCTTACTTTTTTTAAAATAGTATAATGATATCCTTATATTCCTGTTGGGCCCTGTGCTACCATGCATCCATAGTTTTTGAAATAGTGTAATCATATCCTTATTTGTGTGATGAAGCGTATTGTCCTTTTGGCGCTGTGCTCCCATCCCTCCACAAATGTATGTATGGTTATGGGGAAGCACAGGGCCCAGCAAACAAATTATCAACATAACCTTTCTATTACACCACCTCATCAACCCAATAGTAAAATTTGTGAAATCCTCACAAAATCATCATTCCACACCACAGCAGCGTAATTCTGTGGCAGAGGCACGAAAATACATTTTGCACAAGAACTGAGAAATGAGAGCCGCCACATTCATGAGGTGGTGTAAAGAAATGGCAATATTGATAATTTGAGGCTAAAAGATTGAAAATTAACAATTACAAGTGAGCATAGTGAAATGTCAACAGATGCGTACAACTTGGCCAGTGATCCCAAACATAGCCTTCTCATGACCCCACCTCATGAACAAGTATGGTGAAAATTTTGAAATCCCACTCAAAATGTGAATGCTCGGGTTGCTGTGATGCAGTGTAGTATTAAAAACTATTGTTATATACATCCTGATCTTTATGACTATGCTTTTAAGTTTATAGATAACCTAGGATAACTGGCTAGTCAATGAACTGTTTCTGAAAAGACAGGCTACTAACCTGCCCAAATCAGAGTGTGCCAACTGTGACTACTGGGGTAGGTCACTTGTCCTTTGGGAAAGGCCACTGTACAGTAGTGGCTGGTGATGGGATACTAACCTAAAGATACCCCAAAAGGTAATGAAAGATTTGTGGTGCAATGCTGTCTGAATTCCGGAAGGGCAAGTCAGCAACAAACTGGTTGGCGGCAGCAGGATTATAAACACTATGTCAATATTCACAAAAGAGGAGGAGGGTGAGATACCTAATCCAGCCAATAGAAGAAAGGGTTCTGAAAGAACTCCTAAAACTAAAGGAGGAATAAAGCAATGGGGCCTGATGGGATTCACCTCAGAATTCTAAAAGAACCAAGGGGAGAGCTAGTAACACCGCCGACTACCCTTTTTAACAAATCATGGGAGGATGGTGTGGTACCTGAGGACTGGAGGAGGGTGGATGCGATTCCCATTCACAAATGTGGGAGCAAGACAGAGGCAGGAAACTACAGACCTGTTAGTTTGACCTCAGTCGTAGGGAAAATGATGGTATCACTTCTGAAGAAAGAATTGTTGAGTACCTAGAAGCCAGTTGGGCACAGGACCCAAGGCAGCATGGATTCTCAGCAGGAAGGTCATGTCAGATGAATCTAATAGATTTCTTTGACTGGGTGATCAAAGTAGTAGACCAGTAAGGGGCTATGGACATGGCCTACCTAGACTTTAGCAAGGCATTTGACACAGTCCCGCACAAAAGATTAATAAACAAATTAGCCAGCCTGGGAGAGGGTCCCAGGGTGGTAGCCTGCGTAAAACATTGGCTGGACAACAGGACACGGAGGGTACTAGTAAACAGAGTCCATAGTGAAGAAAGGGGGGTTACTAGTGGGGTACCGCAGGGTTCAGTACTGGGGCCGGTCCTTTTTAATGTCTTTATAAGTGACATTGCAGAGGATCTGGAAGGAAAAGTATGTCTCTTTGCAGATGACACAGATCTGCAATAGGGTTGATACACAAGGTGGGGTGGAAAGGATAAGAAGCGACTTGGCAAGGTTGGAGGAATGGTCAAATGTATGGCAGCTTAGATTCATTGCAAAGAAGTGCGAAGTAATGCACCTGGGAAACAAAACCCCAGGGGAAGAGAACACAATGGGGGGTGAAATACTGACAACAAAAATGGAAAGGGACTTGGGGGTAGTTAGATCAGATGACCTAAAGGTGGGCAAGCAATGTGAGAAGGCAGTAAGAAGGGCTGGTGAGATATTGGGATGCATAGGGAGAGAGTCTTCACCAGTAGAAAACAGGAAGTTGTCATCCCTCTGTACAGTTGGCAAGACCACAACTGGAGTACTGCGTGCAATTGTGGAGACCCCAGGTCCGCAAAGACATAGACAGGGTGGAAGCTGTCCAGAGAAGGGCAACCAAAATGGCGGAGTGTCTGCACCAGAAGACATATGAAGAGAGACTAAAGGAGCATAATATCAGGGTTTTAAATAATTGATTAGCAGTTTTTTTTGGGGACAATACTAACTATACAGAAAGTATTTATATGGGTTTTCTAGAAGTGATATGTTTGTTAAACACAGTGAGGCAAGTGTTATGCATTTTCACAATATTTTAGTACTTTTATGAGCAAAACGCTAATCAAGTTTTAGAGTTAAATAAAACCCTGTAATATGTATACCCTCGAGGAAAGGAGGGAGAGGGGGAACATGATAGAAACTTTCAAGTAACTGCCGCCACGTCCGCTGATCCCTCAGCCAGCATAGCCTGTAACTTGGGCATTTTATTGCTCATGCTCCCAGCATTAATCAAGACTGTCCTCCCAATCCAATCCCCCCAGCCCTGCACAATCCCTATTCTGCCCAATTTTCTTTAAATTTTCATTGCACTCCTCCTCCTCACTCTTCCATTGCCCTTGACCTGGACACACAAACAGCCTCCCTGGGGCCAATCTTTTATTTGACCCTCCCCCCTTTACAAGTTTAAACCCCCTCCTCTCTCCTATAAGTCCAGCAAGTTTTAGTTTCAAGATATCCTTCCCCTCCAGATTAAGATGTAACCTATCCCTGGCATACAGCCCCTTATCCTCCCAAGTATCTCCCCAGTCTCCCACCAGTCCATACCCTTCTGCCTTGCACCATTTCCTAAGCCACTGGTTTACCCCTTTAAGTTTTAGTTTGCTCTCCCCAGTTGCCCTTGGTACCGGCAGAATTTTAGAGAAGGAAATTTTACTTCCTATAGGAGTGACAAATCCTTGCCAGTTCCCAGAACCTAGCCTGTACTTCTAGCTCACTGTTCCCTTCCAAGTCATTTGTCCCCAGATGTACTAGGAAGTCCGGGGACCCCCCACATTTTAGTGCTATTGAGTATAGGTATAGTATAGGTAACAATAATGCCGACAGAATTAGGCGGTGTGGGCAATACCAGACCGGCCAGGGGTGTAATGAGGCCTGACACATGCAGGCGGAGGGCCTTATAGCTCCTGGCGGGTCCGCATTGCCTAATACCACCCAACTCTGTCAGGCATTATTGCGCTTAGAAAATGGGCCACTGTATTATGTGTAGTATGTTTTAAAAAAATAATTATGTTTACATATAAAAACTCTTATTTTGTAATAAAATAGTTCCTCCATCTGAATTGCAATGTTGTTTTTTTGTAAGCTAGCTGGTTGTCATGGTTACTCCCCCCCACACACACACACATATACTCAGGGTGTGTATAATTTATTTACTCAGTTATTTGTGTGTGTGTGTGTGTGTGTGTGTGTGTGTGTGTCTCTCGGTATTTGTTTCTTTAAATATTAACTTCGGGAAGTAGCTGTTGTTGTTGTTCAGATCGGGAATGTGGCAGTCATGGAGAGTGCACTCAATCCAGCGACAGTTGTGAAGCCAATCAGGCTGATGGCTTCGTTTTGTTTCTTCATTCATGCCCGACTCCCTCACCCAGTTGTTCAAAGCCGTATCGTTCACGGGCTTCGCTTTTTATTTCTTCATTCGGTGCTACCCCCAGTTGCCTGAAGTTGTTTTATGTTGTGAGTTTTTTTTTTGTTTTTTTTTTTAGAGAGGTCAGAGGTTGCGTGGGGTAGGTCAGAGGTTGCTATGCTGACACAGAAGCGCGGTGTGGGATAGTAAGCTGGTGTAGTCGGGAGCCAGTTGTTTTATTATTTTTTTTTTTTTTTTTTTAAAACATTCTTGGTCCTCGGTGGTTTGTGGAGCGGGAACGCCTGTTTTAACTGGCGGACTGTGAAGGTGCGCTAGTGGTGTTTTACAACCAGTCAAAGCAGTGGGTGAGCGGAGCAGGAGGAGCCACAATGTTGAGAGTTGTGGGAATGAGCGAGAGTGCTGCCAGTTGTGGGAATATAAGTTATCACACAGTATCGGGGTTTATTATGAGAACTAGATGTTAAATTAATTAATGTGGGTAGCAGGAAGTTGTTTCTGTCAGGAAGGAGTGTATCGGGAGGAGTGATGGTGGTTGAGGTCTCTCGCTAAGCGAAGGAAAAAAATGGCAGCGTTTTACATTTTAAATTAGTTGTTGCAGCCAATTATGTAGCAGGGTGGGCACTACAATACTACTGGGTGAAGGGGCACTGTAGACTGGTACTTTTTGTTTCCTGGGCATCTATTAAAAGTTAATGTACCCCCTTGGCAAGGGTACTAGCCAATCAGATGCCAGGAAATAAAAAGCCCATTTTCTAATAATGTATAGTATAGGTATATTATAGGAGTAACATTAATATCCATATTGACCACCACATCAGGCTAACTATGGAGGAAGCATAGAAACATACTTATAACACTGTGGAGGTGGCACCACTATCTAGGCACAGATGACCATTGTAATTTTAACTTCTACCATGGTCATCAGCAATTGACATACACTTCCGATGTGGCCAGTACAGTCATTGCAAATTCAAATCCCGTTCACTTTCAGTACATAACCGTGACATTTTTTGCATCTTTTAGTTTGATTCCAAAATGTACTTCATGATTTGACATCATGGTTACAAATACCTTCATTTGTGGCATCCCTTCCTGTACATGACGTGAGAGAGGAGGAATGTAAGTAAGCTTGAGCAATGATCAAGAATGTGGCAATTAAGATTCAGTGCAAAGAAGTGCAAAATCATGCACTTGGGACACAGAAACCCAGGGACGGAGTACATGATGGAGGAAGTGGTACTAGTGACCACTGAGCAGGAACAGAACCTGGAGGTAATCGTATCTGATGACATAAAAGTATCCAAGTAGTGTGACAAAGCAGTGGGGAGAGCCAGTAGGATGTTGGGGTGCACAGGGAGGGGTATAACCAGCAGAAAGAAGGAGGTGGTGATACCACTGCACAAATCACTGGCAAGACCTCATCTAGAGTACTGTGTTCAGTTCTGGAGGCCACATCTCCAGAATGACATGGACAAAGTAGAGATGGTCCAGAGGAGGGCAACCAAAATGGCTGCCAATTTTGACGCTGAAACTTTGATCACCCTGTGTGGATAGCCTAATCTGGTCTGGCTAGTTCAGTGGAGACTTCCTCTGCTCCTGCCTGAATGTCCACTCTTGACTAACTTAAGCAGCCACCAGCACACAGACAGAGGTCAGAGGCAACTGGTCTCCCAGCCAAAAGTCCCAAGTCAGAGAAAGACAGAGCATCCAAGGTCTGCAGTGATAGTTTTTGAATGGCCAAGCACAGAGGCCCAGTGGAACTTTCCATGTGTTTTGCAATGACCCCTTCCCCAAACCTACTGTATTTGTCCCCTATACCACAGACCAACAAGTCTGAAGAAAGAAAGGCCCAAGCCAGGGCTAGTACTCCTGTCCCAGGCAACTGATGAACGATCCATTCTTAAATCCATTAATGAATGGGTATGGATACAGGTATTCTTCAGCCTCTCCTCCTGATTGCAGTCCCACCCTCCCACCACCCATTCCATCCCTCATAGCCAGCCACGTGTCTTGACCACCAGTCAATCTTGAATTATACTGGTAATAGATGTGCATGCCAGCTTCTGCAAACCTGCCACTCCAGCAGAACCTCATTCTCTATTACAGCAAAATTCTCTTTCAAGGGTTTTAGATTAAAAAAATATTTGACCTTAGCTGCCCTGCACATACCTAGAAACACAGAATGTGGTGGCAGATAAGGGCCACCGGGCCCACCCTCAATCTGCCCATTGTTTTTACCCTACTTGATCTACAGCGTATCCCCCTCCCCTTGCTCCTTATCCCTATGACTCCCTTGTGCAAGTCCCAGGCATTTTTGAATCCCACCACTGTTTTCGTCCCCACCACTTCACTGGAGGGCTTTTGCAAGTATCCCCCACAATATATGTGACGTACTTCCTCACATCCCTCCTGAATTTACTGCTCTCCAGCTTGTCCCATCAGCCTGTCGCTACTCATCCATCCAAATGTATGCGGATGATACAGTGCTGTACACCATAGGCCCCTCCACAAGCGAGGTGGCAAACCTGCTACAGGAGGATTTCAACGCCATCCAGGACTGGTTCCGCTCAAACCAACTATTCCTAAACCCAAAGAAAACCATGTCACTAACTTTCGGCTCACAGCAAAGACTCTCCCGTCAAGCTCTGTGCCCCCCTTTCCAAACCCTAGATGGGAACCCCTTGGAAGTTTGCACCACTTTCAGATACCTAGGTGTCTGGCTTGATCAGCACCTTGATTTTGCTGTCCATATTGACTCCTTACACAAGAAACTACTCCTTAAACTCGGCGCCCTATATAGGAATAAAAGCGGTCTCCCCCCTCCTGCCAGAAAAGCAATTGTTCAAAAAAATGATACTCCCTATACTCGACTATGGCGACAGTCTATACTACTGCTCCCTCCTCCGCCTTGGCCAGCCTTGACTCCCTTTATCACTCCTTCTGTCGCTTTATCCTGGACTGCCCACAAACAACCCACCACTGCACTTTATACAACCCTTAGCCCTGCCGTTCCTCCAAGACCACAGACAAACCCATTGTGCTAGGTCCGCAGCCAAATTCTGGTACCAGACCCTTCCACCACTACCTGGTTTCTGTCCTCTCCCCACAACCTCCCCCTGCATACTCCCTCAGAAGCATGGACCCCAGGCTCCTCCACATCCCTTTCATGTGTACATCCAAAGGTCAGGCAGCCTTCAGATTTCGTATCCCACAGCTACAGAATGCCTTGCCAGTCAATATAAGACACTAACCCAACCCCCGCCTCCTCAACTGCCTACTCGGCACCCTCTTCACCCCAAGCTGCTCATGCTTTAGCTAGAGTCCACTATGTACTACACTATTATTGTTGTGATTCGCTGTAACACTTCACCTTTAGCTGCTCATGCTTTAGCTAGTGTACACTATGTACTAGAGTACTGTTGTGATTCTCCGTAACACTATCCCAATGTATGCTCCCTCCTCCTATGTTCCTGTATCTATCTGGCAATTGTCTGTATGGCAGGCGGACCCCTCAAAGTGCTGTTAATCTACATGTACCTGTATTTGAATTATTGTGTTGGGACTTGTCCCCCAGGTCGCATCTGGAATTGAGTAATCACTGCTAGTATGCCTTCCTGGTTAAACTCGTAAATAAATAAATATCATGCCCCTTGTTCCACAGCCCATTTTCTGTGAAAAATACCCCACATTCAGTACCTTATTTACCCCTGTGAGGTATTTAAAGTTCTCTATCATATCCCCTCTCTCTCCCTCCTCTTCTCCAGGCAGAACATATTTAGCTCCTTCAGCCTTTCTTCATAGGGCGTTTGATGCAGATGCTGTACCATTTTGGTAGCCCTCCTCTGGATCACCTCCACTCTGCTTGTATCCTTCCTGAAATGTGGTCTACAGAACTGGACACAGTACTCAAGGTGGGGTCTTACCAGTGTTCTATATAGGGGCACCACCTCCCTCTTCCTGCTAGTGATGCCCCATCCTATGCACCCCACCATCCCACTAGCCCTTCCAACTGCCTTGTCACAGTACCTGGCCATCTTTAGTTCATCTACTACAATCATCTCTAGGTCTCTTTCCTGCTTGACCTTGGTCAGTATCACTGCTCATTTTGTAATCGGTTTCTGGTTTTATATGGGCCTAGTGCATTCTTTTGCATGGTTCTGCATTAAAACAAAGTTGCCATACCCTTGACCACTCTTCCAATCTTTTTATATCCCTGCCCATCCATCCCACACACACCCCCGAAGTGTCCACTCTATTGCAGATCTTGGTGTCTTCCACAAAAAGGCAGATGTTTCCTGCCAGTTCCTCCGCTATGTCACTTATAAAGATGCTGACAAGGACCGGTCCCAACACTGATCCCAAGGTACCCACTGGTCACCATCCTTTCCTTGGAATGAACTCCATCTACCACAACCCTCTCTGTCCTATCTGCTAACCAATTTCTTACTCAGGTTACACATTATTACCCACCCCAAGTTACCCAGCTTGTGCACCAGTCTGCTTGTGTGGAATTGTGTCAAGCCTTGCTGAATTCTAGGTAGTCCATGTCCACTGCTCCTCCTGATCCAACTCACTAGTCACCCAGTCAAAGAAATCCGTCAGCTTTGTCTGCCACGACCTTCTCCCCATGAAACTATGCTGCCTTGGGTCCTGTAATCCGTTAGATACAAGATATTCCACAGTCCTTTCCTTTAGTAGTGTTTCCATTAACTTACCCGCCACTGATGTCAGGATGACAGGTCTATAATTGCCTGACTCTTTCTTGCTACTGCATTTGTGAAGTGGGACTGCATCTGCCCCTTTTCAGTCCTCCAGAATCACCATGCTAGTCTCTTCAGTGATCCTTGGGTGTACCCCATCTGGCCCCATAACCTTGTCTACCTTCAGGTTAGCAAGTGCCTTCTGGACTCTCCTCAGCAAATTAACTAGTGTCCATATCCCTCCCAGCAAAGTTCCTGACGCCTTTGCTTGGTCCCTCCCCTTCCCCTTTTACTGTAAACACTAAGTATTTGTTTAAGATGTTTGTTTTGTTTTTTGATCCCTCTCCTTACAGTCACTGTACCCCATTTAATTGTACAATTCCTCCCTTTTCTTTTTCTTTTTTTGCAAATATACTGAAAAAATATCATCACCTTTTGATACTCCCAGAGCTGTTCTTTCCTCGGTTTTGCGCCCACTCCTTACTGCTTTGCATGCCTCCCTCCATTTTCCCTGATAATGCTTCCCTATCCTCCTCTCTCTAGATCTCCTTGTACCTTCTGAATGCTACTCTCAGCCTTCCCCTTTTCTACTACCTCCTTTGAGAATCATAGCAGTCCTCTCGTTCTTTTACTTATCTGCTTCACATAGAGGTTTGTTGCCTTCACTATGCCCTCCTTTAGTTTGGCCCACGTTTCCTCCACCATACAAGTCATCTCCCTATGCCAGGTCATTCCTGAGGTATTCACCCATCTTAGTAAAATAAGCCCTTCTGAAGTCCAGTACTCTCGCCATTATGTGGCTGGATTCCACAGCTGTTCTTATGTTGAACCACACTGTGCAACAATCACTGGTCCCCAGATGGCTTCCCACCTTTACATCTGCAACACTGTTCCTGTTAGTAAGCGCCAGGTCCAGTATTGCTCCATCTCAGGTGGGTTCGCTGACTGGATGTCTGAAGAACACTCCCTGCAGTGAGAGCAGGATGTCCTTGCTTCTAACAGGAGCTGCAATAGGAAGACACCAATCTACATCCAGCAGAATGAAGTCCCCCACCAGCAATACCACCTTGTTTTCCACCATTTTGCAAATGTGTTTGACATTTCTTTGTCTAAGTCCTTCCCCTGTGCTGTAGATCACACCTGTCTGAATAGTGGTTCCATTTTCTGACTGGAGTGTGACCCAACAGCATCTCAGCCCCCCCCCAGAATTCCATGTATTTCAGTTGTTTTTATGCTTTCCTTCACAGGAAACACCTCCCCTCTCCTTTCCTCCCTGTCCCCTCTGAACATCGTGTAGCCTGATATGACCATGTCTCATTCATGGCTGTCAGTGCACCATGTCTTGGTAATGGCCACAGTATCCAGGCTGACCTCTGTCGTGATGGCCTCTAGGTCTAGGATCTTAATTCCCACACTTCTAGCATTAGCACACATGGCCTTCCAGATTTTGTTAGTTCTATTATTATCACTTCCCCCTTCCTCCCTCCCTCCCTCTTCCGACTGCTTGCTTCCCCTCTTCCTCCTTTAATAACCCCCTCCTACCTTGATTAACTTGCATCATAGTGGTACTCTCGCCCATCGGGATCTCCCTACATTCTGTCTCAGCCAGTGGGGGGGGCAGGTTCTGCCTTCCTTCTCCCCACCCCCGCTAGTTTAAATGTTCACTAAAGTAACATTTAAACCGTCCACTGAAAACTGTGGACCCCCTCCTGGGTCAATGCAGGCCATCACCTCTGTATAGGTTCTAATTCTCCCAGGTGGGCCTTCAGTCCCCAGTGTAGCTGTACCCCTCCTCTCTACACCATTCTTTCAACTCCAAGTTGAAGACTGTGGTGTAGAGCTCCCTTTCCCTCCCCCTATTGTATACGGGCAGCACCTCCGTAAAAGCTACACAGCGTGCAACCTGATTTCTTCCCAGATCCCTAAACTTCTCTTGCACTGTACGCACAACATCTGCACATCAGCAAAAACAGAAAAAAAGATGGGGTGATTGGGTATAGTTTGTTTGAATGGATCTAATTAAATTAAAATGAGCACAAGTTATTCTGGGGGCATATACTCAAGTCCCATAGCTATGTACAATAATGCAAAATGGACCATGCTCTTAGTACTCTGCAGAAGCATGGCACTAATTTATGATTTGAAAAATGTACTCTACTAATTTAAGCAAACATGCTCTGAGCATAGAGCACACCCATGATGGTCTCCACACCACCATTCCGACCTTTGGCCACACTACTCTCCTGCCACCACCCTCCCACACACATTGCTTCAACAAGTGTTTATCCAGAATGTATATGGTGTGACAATGGGCAGGTCACTTAAACACCCTATATAATAAGTGCATTTTCAGAGCTCTAAGTCAATCAGTGTATGATCTACCCTGCATTACCTCTACACTGCATACCCTCATTCATTTAGCAGCCTAACCTACCAGTATTACTATGTCATAAGTCCCTCAAAAAGGTCAATATTCGTGACTCACTGTGAGCTACCCCCCCCGGTGTGCAGTGCCTACCATCCTTCCACCTTTACAGTCAAAGAAGCAGAGACTCAATTTCTGGTGGGACCCCGGGGTCAGGGAACACCCCACAGCAGGGATCTATGGGAGAAGGGCGCACTAAATACTTGCTCAAACTCCCTCTCAAAAAAAATTATCATTGCCATATTCTGATACCAACACTCCTCACCACCACCACACACACAAATACACACACTACCCCCACACATACACCACACAACACACCCACACACCTTTTCCTCCTTTAGTCTCTTTGTATGGCTTCTGCCGCAGACCATGTACCATTTTAGTTGCCCTCCTCTGGACTGCCTCCATGCTAGCAGCAATGAACACGGTTAAAGCACAAAAACAGACTGACATATTTCTCACTCACACCCATACACACACAAATTCCTGATTAGAGCTGGACCACCATATCTACAGTCGCACGAGTGCTGTGAAAAAAAAAAAAATAGTAATATGAACATGGTTCAAAGGGAGCAGTTGAAGATAAGGCTGTCAACTGTCTTAGGGCCGACAAACAATATGGGAATGACTTGACTGCAGCGCAATTGAGAAATTGATACTGCTCTCCAATGCTGCAGTATGTTCTTATTCCACCCCACATTATTATCTATATTTACCTCTATATTCACTGTGCTGCAATGCTCTCCACACCACCATTCCCACCTATGGCCATTCTACTTTCCTGCCAGTACCTTCCCACACACATTGCTTCCACAAGTGTGTTTATTCAACATGCAAACTGTGATTATAACACTGCATACCCAGATTCATTTCGCATCCTGACCTACCGGTACGGAGTCCAAAAAAAACAAAAAGTCAATATCAATGACTTACCGTGATTCCCTCCCCCCCCATGTGTAGAACCAACACTCCTTCCACCCTTCGAGTCAAAGAAGCTCAGACTCAACTTCTGGTGGTGCCTCCGGGGTTGGGGGAAAAAACCTACAGCAGAGGTCTATGGGCTCTTGCTCATTACACTCCTGTACAACCTCTGACGCCCCCACCACCAAAATCATTACTATACTATGACTCTGCCACCTGAACAAGCCTCGTGTCAGCCCCTTCCCCCCCACACACACACGCACATCCCTCTCCCTCCTATCCTCGAGGGTATCCATATTGAGCTCCTTTAGTATTTCTTCAGATGGCTTCTGGTGCAGACCGTACACCATTTTAGCTGGTGTGGGAGATGGACAAGAAAGGGCTGTGCAAGCATCTGGCAATGAGCTTGTGAGTCAAAAAAATATATAATTCTCTCTGTCTCTCTAGGAGGAGGAATAGGTGGCTATAAGGTATAGCTGTCATAATAATATTACACTCTGCTACTGCAGTGAAGCTGACAGCCAGCCTTATCAGATCCCCCTGACTATTTTTGACTGTGGAAACACACACATACGCGCATACAGCCTGCTGCCTCCCATCCCCTCTCACACAGCCTGCTGCCACACAATCACACACAGTGAGCTTCCACACTCCCCCCCCCCAAGTGGCTGTCCAACACCTGATATTTTACTGTCTGGCATTACATAAAAGTGAAGTCAGCGACCCAGTAACACTTCAAATTTGTTTCCAACTGACACAGCATTATTTATTACTCTGGTAAACCGGAATCAGTGCGACTTGTTGCCTTTCCATTACTATGCAGCCTGATTGTTACATCAGTTAGTGACAGGCTATCAAACCTCAAGAGTTCGAAATTGATCCTTTCAGCCTGAAAACATGCATGCAGCACTAATGAAAGTCTGTGTGCCATTGCTACAGAGTGCTATGAAAATCTGGGACCAGTCACGAGAGGCAGTAAAAATAAAGTTCAATTCAGTGGAAGTTTTCAGCAAGTTGTACAGTCAGAACCCCTCCCCAACACACACACTTAGTGGGAAGACTTCTCTATCCCCGATATCACAGAGCTCCATACAGTGCCACTAACCTGTCAGTCTCGGGGTCCTGGCAGCAAAAGTAACGCTAGGTATGGCAATTACAGGAGCTCTGGTGGTACACGACCGTTTGGGGAAACAACTCCGCAACTGTACAGCAACTCTGATGGTGGCATGGATAGTCTGGCTCTGGCAGTCTTTCCCTGTTGGATGACACTTTGTGTGCAACACGGCAGATGCTCCACCGTTCCATCCTCTTGGCAGTCCTGGTGAAACAACAATGAATCAATAGTTCCCCTTCTGCTGACCCACCTGCTTTAAACAAGGACTGTGTACCCAAGTGGGAAACGGTCATTAAAAGGTTAATTCTTTAGGGGGCGGGCTTCAGGTTGGGAAGAGTTGAGGGCAACATTACACTGATGGTTGCCATAGAAGTCAGAAAGAAGAAAGGGCTTAGCAAAGGGTGGGATGACGCCAATTTGTGTGGTCTAGAAAGGTAACACGAGATCTCCAGGGTCTAGAGAGGAGTTCAATATGGCGTACGGTACCAGAGAGAATCTCGACATGGACAGGAAACAAAGGAAAATAAAAGTACGTGGGGGCTGAGCTATACACAGAGGTGCAAAAATTGAGCTGCTGGGAAGAAAATATGCTCGCTGGACAGCCAAGAGTCTGTAGTTCTCCTTTAAGAAAACTTGGAGACTGAATGGGAGAGTGACCTTGTGTGGCTCTCAGTGGATGTAGAGGCTTTGTACACCTCTATTAAACACCATCAGGGGATTGCTGCAGTCAAGAGTTATCTTGATGCACAGGGAGAAATAGACACACTATCCAGTGAATTCATCTTGTAGGGTTTAGAATTTATACACACACACACACACACACACACACACACACACACACACACACACCCCATCTGAAAATGAAGGGCAACTTGTTCTCCAGAAATGTGGGACTGTGATGGGGGCCTCCATGGCCCCATGCTATGCAAACCTATTCCTGGGAGACTGGGAAACAAAGTACATATTTAACAAAAATGTTAATCCATTTTTTAACAACATTAAACACTGGTTTTATTTTATAAATCAAAGATATACAGATCTATTAAGACAACCTGACGAGATTGAATGGGAGAGTGACCTTCTGTGGCTCTCAGCAGACGTAGAGGCTTTGTATATCTCTATTAAAACACCATCAGGGTATTGCTGCAGTCAAAATGAAAACAACTATAATAGGTTACATTTTGATGTAGAAAAAATTTCCGATTTCATACAACGGTTAAACAATGATGACTTGAACCTTAATTTCACATTCAAAATGGATGTCAGGGAGATCGATTTTTATGTTTATTGCACACATGTGCAAGTAACATGTTGCAGCAGCTTGCTACAGAAGCAGGTTGTGGAGGTGAGGCACTGTTGTGACCACTGCCCCCACTGCCTTTTGAGGCATGGCATGCTTTCCCCAAAGGGGTGGCACACTGCTGCTGACACTAGTTCAGCCAGTATGCCACCACCTTCAAACATTTTAGCCGCTGCAATCAG
Organism: Neoceratodus forsteri; assembly: GCA_016271365.2. Lineage (NCBI taxonomy): Eukaryota > Metazoa > Chordata > Ceratodontiformes > Ceratodontidae > Neoceratodus > Neoceratodus forsteri. The sequence continues at coordinate 44,064,196 of JADMNL010000040.1, read as the reverse complement.
GGGCCGCAGCGTCAGTCATTCCGCTGCAATGAGGCAGTGACTCATCACTGCAGGGCAGTCTCTTCCATTCCTCTGACACAGTTTGCCGACAGGGAGCCAGGTTCCCATCGGTTTCTGTTGTCTGCTGAGGGGGTGCCCAATCCCCCTCGGCATCATGTCCCCAACCCATTTCTTTGCCGATGGGGGGGGTGCCCAATCCCCGTTGGCATGTCTCCCCCCCATTTCTTGTATGCCATGGGGGTGCTCAATCCCCCTCCGCTCAAGAGATCCCCCCCCACGTATATGCCAATAGGGTGCACAATCCCCATTGGCTCCAGTCTCCCCCACCCCAAAACACGCAGGTGGCATGCTGGGAGCCCACCCCAGCGTGCCCAAATTACCTGCTAAAAGAAAAAATATCCCACGGTGTCTATTTTTTTTTAACCCTGTAAAGAAGAAAATGGTCCCTCGCTGTCTGCGCCCTTCCCCCAACCCACACCCACCCACTACATACCCCACCTCCCCACACCACCCTCACCTCTTAATTACCTCCAGAGCCTGGCACAATGATTTTCGGTGGACCAGGAACACATCTGCACTCTTCAAAGCTGACCGCCAACTGAGGAAATGCCGGTAAGCTGTATAATGGCATAATTAGGGTTTTTTCAACTTTGCTGCATATCTCAGGCATTTTTCAGAATTTTGGCACTAAATTTTCAACATGGGGCTATTGGGACCCCTCCTCACCACATCTCATGCCACGCTGGTGACCCAGGTTCGGACACAAGCCCGGGGTGCCGGGGTTGGCAAGGGAGGGATAGGATTAAGCATCTGGAGGACTGCTCTCCTATCCCGGGCCGGGATCCAGGGACCCACTGCTCCATAGCTGCCCCTGGTGATGACCACAGGCGCTACTACAGCAGTGCAGTAAACGGTGGCGGAGTGTGGCAGATGTTGGCATGCTGTGCCCAAGCGTCATTGCATGCCCGCAGTCCACAAAGTGGAGAAAAGTGGAAAATGGACTACGGTCAGGCAGCATTAGCTTCCAACCCCCTGCCCACCCCCGATGGTGCCTCTTCAACTGGATCCTGCTCTGGTGGGTCGACCTGTGAAGCTCCTCACCACCCCACCGGGGGGGGTAATCTGTGGAGGTGAGCAGGTGGGCATGATGTCAAGGGCGGGGCAGGGCTGGGGTGGGGTCGGTCGGGATCACCAAGCCGACCTTAGACCAGTGAGAAAATATGTTATTTAAAAAAAAAAAAGGCTGGATTAGAGAGGTATATCTCTACTAAGGTGGATTTAAACAAATGGGGGGGGGAGACTAAGGTTGGTAGAAGGGTCCGGACAGGGAAGCCTGATGAGCTCACCACCCTAGATTTAGGTAAAGGTGGAGGCAGGCAGAGTGGTCCAAATGTAATACAGAAGGCACCTCCACCCAGTAAGAATAAGGAGACAAAAGGGTGCAGACTACCGGGAGGAGGGACACAGTCCAAGGAGAAGAAGGAGGGGGACGGGTAGAAGGTGGTCTGACTAAATGGATAGAGAACTGGTTACATGGGAGGGTGCAAAGGATGGTGGTGGTGGGGTAGCTCTTGGCACCCAGAGCAGTGGCAAGCAGGGTGCCGCAGGGCTCAATGCTTGGCCCAATGCTATTTGGGCTCTTTATCTCTGATACAGCACACAGAGTGGGGAGCAGGGTTAGTCTGTTCGCACATCATACCAAATTAAAAGCAAACAGTTATAGCAGCGGAGCCCCACCACACACACACACACACACACACACACACACACACACACACACGTATAGTCCCCGAAAAGCTGTATAAAAGCCTGCAATTCATTCAAATCAATTCCACTTTCGTACTTACTTGGGATTCAATGCCAACAACTGTAAAATCATGTACCTAGGGCATGGGAACCCCAATGCTGGGTATAGGATGGGGGGGAGGTACTTATACTCACTAGACATGAAAGGGTCCTTGAGATTACTATATCAGAGGACCTCAAGATGGCAGTACAGTGTGACAAGACCATGGGATGGGCAAATTGGATTCTGGGGTGCATAAGGAGTGGCATCTCCAGTAGGAGGAGGAGGAGGAGGGGGGATGGTGTGCTGCCATTGCATCACTCCCAAGTATACCCTCAGCTGGAGTACTGTATCCAGTTTTAGAGTCCACACTTCAGAAAGGACATAAGGTGTAGGTTTTCCAGAGTAGGGCAACTAAAATGGTTCAGAATTTTCAAAGGAATCCCTACAAGGAAAGGCTGAAGAATCTCAACATGTACACTTTGGAAGAGAGGAGGGCGAAAGGTGACATGATCAAGACCTACAAAGTACCTCACAGGGGTAAAGAGAGTACAGTTGGGGAGTTTCGTTCAAATGAGGATAAGCACCCAAACCAAAGGACATACAATAAGGGGGTGGCATTCAGGATAGATGCGAAGAAATATTTCTTTACTAAAAGGGTGGTAGACGCCTTGAACAGAATGCCAGGAGAAGTGGTGGAAACTAAAATGGTAGGGGGCAAGAAGCATGCATGGGATAAACATTGGGGTATATTAGAAAAAGGGGAAGGAGGGGGTCAACGGAGATCAATAGGGCTATGGAAGTGGAGTAGGTTCAAGTTCAATTCAGGAAAAATCCATTAAGCAAGCTCATTCACAAGGAGGTCCTGATGGATACAGGCAGAATAAGACATGCAATAACATATATAGATAGGAGTTACAAGTAGGTAGAGAACACTTGGGCAGACCAGGTGGGCTGAGCGGTCCTTTTCTGCTGACAAATTCTATGTTTCTATGGCATCACGTGTTAATTCAGGTGCAGTGTTTATTTAAAGCTGGGCCGACCGTATATCCAGATGCAAGGTACAGTACATTACCGAATTACATGCAGCCCACTTACAGTACAATAAACAGAACCCCAGTGCTTCAAGAAGCCTTTACTCTTCATAAGGCTGCTTAAAGAGCTGGGGTTCTATTTGCAGTGTCCACACCAGTATGCTAATCTTAAAATCGACGCCGCATCTGAATGAGTACTTGATTCTTGCTCACTGCATTTCTTCCCCACTTTGAAACCTGCCTGTCCTGAGTTAGTTTTGGGCTGGCAGCACCTTGCCTGTGTTGGAAGATGACCAACAAGTGGCACTGAAAGACGTCAGACTTCACAGACTGTGAAGGCAGCTGCTCATGGACAGACCTAAGGCAATTCTACTGGGGGTAGGAAGAAGTAAGCTGTTGATTAACTAGAATCTGCAGCTTATCCATCAGGTAGGGAAATGGGCAGACTAGGTGGGCCAAGCGGTCCTTATCTGCCACCAAATTCTATGTTTCTATGTTTCTTACCCACCATCTTGACAAGAAGGCGGCTGCAGCTGTGGCCACTGATGACTGTTGGGGTGTGGGGATGGGGGGGGACCAAAGGGGATAGACATAAGGAGATAAAATCATAATAAAAATGGTGAGACTGTCACCAGCTTTCCAAAGTACTTACCAGTAAAACAACACTCTAAGAAGTTTCTCAAGTGGCAGAACAATCTGGTGAGCCCTCTGTCTGCCATCTGACACCAGGCATCAACCAGCTTAAAATTGCCTAAAGAAGGCAGTGTGGTCACGTGGTTACTGAAATACTGAAAATTACAGATTTATAAGAACAAAACAATATCACACAGAAGCTGGCACATATGCCTACAGTAGCTGTCTCCTGCTTCTCTGTAGTTATATTTATACCCTTGAGGTACTTGAATGTTTCCATCATATCCCCTCTTTCCCTCTTCTCTTCCAGAGAGTACATATTGAGGTCCCTTAATTTCTCCTCCTAAGTCTTGTGTTGCAAGCTCTGTACCATCTCAGTCTCCCTTCTCTGGACCATCTCCAGCCTGTTAATATCCTTACGAAGGTGCGACCTCTAGAACTGCACACAGTACTCCATGTGAAGCCTGACCATGGTTATATATAATGGCATCACTACTTCCCTCCTTATTCTGGTGATACCCCTGCCTATGCACCCCAGCATGTCACTGGCCCTCCCAGCTGCCTTACAACCGCGACATTTTCAGGTCATCTGAAATAAGAATCCCCAGGTCCCTTTCCTTCTGTGTGACTGTCAGCATCTCCTTCCCCCCATCCTGTACCTTTCCCCAGGGTTTCTGTGTCCCAGGTGCATAATTTTGCACTTTGTTGAATTGAACTTCAGTTGCCAGTCTTCAGACCATTTCTCAAGCTTCCCCAGGTCCCTCATTTTCTCCACCCCCTCCAGGGTATCCATTGTGCTACAAATCTTAGCATCATCTGCAAACAGGCAGACCTTTCCCTTTAGCCCTTCTGCAATGTCACTAATGAAAACATTGAACAGGACTGGCCCCAGGACCAATCCCTGCGGCACCCCACTGGTCACCCTCTCTCCCCAGACTGTGCCCTATTTACCACCACGCTCTGCCTCCTGTCTGTTACCCAGTTTCTAACTCAGTTTACCACCCTTTCCCCCATGCCCAGCCTACTCAGCTAGTTTATCAGCCTCCTATGTGGGATAGTGTCAAAGGCTTTGCTTACATCAAGGTAAGCACTGCCCACTGCCCCACCCTGATTTACTTAGTCACCCAGTCAAAGAGATCAACCAGATTTGTCTGACATGATCTCCCCACTGTGAACCAATGCTGCCTATGGTCCTGGGCTCTGATGGCTTCTAGATGCCCCACTATCCTTTCTTTAACCAATGTCTCCATGATCTTCCCCACTACTGAAGTGAGGCTGACCAGCCTATAGTTCCCTGCCCCCTCCCTACTGCTGGATTTGTATAGAGGGACCACATGTGCCCTCCTCCAATTCTCTGGTACCACACCCCTATGTTGAACATGGCTGCCACAGGTACTGCTATTTCTCTTCACAGTTCTTTTAATATCCTTGGGTGGATGCCATCTGGGACCATCTCTTTCTCCACCTTCAATTTACTCACCTTCAGCAGGATTCTTCTGCCTGTGAATGGACTACTGTCCACCTCTTCATGCCTTTGCAACTGCTGTACTGCAGCGGCCCTTGCCCTTCCCCCTCTTGTGAATACTGACCTGTCACCTGTGCATCATGGCTTTCGGAAAGGGCACAGCACATCCTCTGCCCTTGTCACAGTCTCATCCTGGATCAGGGCGGCTATGGACCAGGGAAAACTCTCTGGGGCTATCTTTATAGATCTCTCCAAGGCCTTTAATCTTGTTGATCATGCCATAGTTTGCACTCAGCTTAGGTCCTATGGTCAATCACCTGGTGTGCTCTGTTGGTTCTCCAACTATCTACATGGCAGAAAGCAGCTTGTCAAATATGGCAAGGAGCTCTCGGGCTCTACTTCTGTAACCATGGGTGTCCCCCAAGGCACTGTCCTGGGGCCCTGCTCGTCTCCATTTTTGTTAATCTCCCCTCCACCTCTGTCCATTGTAGGCCCATCCTCCATGCGGATGACCTGGTCACCCTCACTCATTCTCTGGATATAGGGGTCATTAACTGCCACCTGAGTGAGGACTTTTGGAACATTCAATCCTGGATTTCGTCCCATAAGTTGGTTCTTAATCTTAAGAAAACCCAGGCCATGCTCTTTGGGTCTCAGGCCAAGATTAAGGCCTCTCCTGCTCCTTTATAAGTTACTGGTACCGATGTTGTTCCGATCCTTGTTACTGACAACTTTAAATACCCTGGGATGACACTTGACCAGCAGCTTGACCTTGGCTGCCATATTCAGAATATATGTAAGACTGTCAACTGGAAAACTGGGTCTGGCCTACAGAGCTAAGAGCAACCTTACTCCTGCTGCCCATCTTGCTCTTGCCAAAGGTGTGTTCCTCCTTTTGCTTTGCTATGAGCTCCTTTTGTTTGTTCACTCCTCCAAAGCTCACCTTTGTAAGTGGTCTACTGCCTACAATAATGTCTGCCATTTTGCTCTGGCTGCCCCTCTTCTCACCCATCATTGTGACCTATATAGCAAGCTGAATTGGCTCTCCCCATCAAATCACCTAAATTTTGTCCTGGGGTGTTTCACGGGCAAGGTCCTCAGTACTGGCACCGCTCCTGGGCTGGTGAAATTCCCTGTCCCGGCTGCCTCCTCATCCTATTCCCTTGGGTCTCTGGGTCCCGCCATCCTTAAAATCCCTGCTACCTGGACTATAATGGGGGATAGAGATTTTGCTGCATGTGCTCCCAGACTGTGGAACTAATTTCCTGCCCAGGTTCGCTCCTCCCACTCACACGTGCACCTTCAATCCTCCCAATGGAACCATCTCAAACTCTCCTCGGCATGTGGTTGTCCCAAACCCCCGTGATCTCTCCTGATCCTTCACTGCACTCCTTTCTCTTGGATGTGTTCTGGACAAGTATGGGTTGTTTACTGGGTATATAATGTACCATAACCCATGTTTTGGGGTATTGCTCTAACCGAGGCTCCACTTCCTGGGGCCTTAAAGTTGTATATAGTGTTGTATCTGCTGCATCTCAATTTGTACTTATTGTACTGCTCTTAGTTTCTACATGTGTTATTCTGTTGTGTATATACTATATAAAATATGCCTTACCTGACCTGTAATCTGTCTCAATCTGTATCATGTTGTCCTATGTACTTAAATCTGTAATTCTTGTACTCTCCTGGGTTGTACTTGAAAATAGGCAATTGTCTTGTCTAGTGTACTTACCTGGTCAACAAAAGCTAAATAAATAAAAACACAGTGGATGTCTTTTGGGGGAGGTGGCAGATGACAGTTCTTAGGCATGGTACTTTCACTTCCAAATACCTAAACAGCACATATAAGCAATCAACATTCTGCATTGACAAATGCTTGTTCAGATCTTACTCTTACTGCTGATGTTACAACTAAGCACGTGGAAACAAAAAGTTATAGAAAACCAACTGCCACTAACTCTCTTTTAATGGCCACTAGTGCCCACTCTCCTCCATGGTTAAAAAATTATATTCACCATGGATAATTATTAAGATTAAAAAGGAAAACGTGATCATAATACTATTTCCCTTTCACTGTTATTTTGTCAATATAGCACCAATTTTACTGAATTTAAGAATTATAATAAAGCTAATTTTAATGGTATTAATCAACAATTAAACTCAATTTCTTGGGATACTATATTATCTTCCTTCTCCCTGGAAGAATCCTGGGACTATTTCAAATCTTCCATTTATTATTTGGAAAAATTGCATGTTCCTACCACAAAAAAATATAATAAAAAGGGGAAAATACCCTTGTGGTTTAATAAAACTATTAAAGCCTTAATTAAGGATAAACAGAGGCTTTTTTTCACATGTAAAAAACAGTAAGGGAGACACCAAGGAATTATTGTTCATTCAATACAGGAAAACTTTAAAATTACTAAAAACAAGCCATCTTGCAATCTAAAAAGAAACTTGAGTTTCATTTGGCTCACACCAAAGACAGCTATAAATCATTATTTTCCTACCTCAACAATAAAAAAAAATGAATAATAGATACATGGGGCCCCTATGCATAAATGATACAATTATAACTACAGACAGGGATATAGCAGACACATTTAATAAGCAATTCTGCTCAGTTTTTACCATGAAAGAAGTTCCTAAATTCTTTAAGCATTCAAACAATGTTACTCCATCTTACACTATCTCTGAAGAGGACACATTAAAAGCAATTTTGTCCCTAAAACCCAATTCTAGTCCAGGACCAGATAACATCAATCCCAGATTTTTAACTGAGTCTGCCGCTGCTATTGCCAAACCCCTTTCAATTATTTTTAATAAATTCCTATATGAAGGACTTATTCCTCAGGACTGGACAATGGCTACAGTAATCCCAATCTTTAAGAAGGGTAATCATTCCAGACCAGAAAATTATCGTCCGATAAGTTTAACTTCTGTTATAAGTAAAATCATGGAGAAAGTTATTAAGAAATTGCTAGATCATGAATCTACTGAGGGTAACATGATTGATATTACACAACATGGTTTTAGACAGGGATATTCCTGTACTACTAATTTGGTTTCCTTCTATAATCATGTTAGTATGGGCATGGATGGTGGCATACCTATGGATGTAATACTTCTCGACTACAGTAGAGCATTCGATAAAGTTCCTCACGATATCCTGCTTGACAAAATGAAAGAAATGGGTTTTTCACATTACATAATTAATTGGGTATCAGGTTGGTTGAATAAAAGACATCAGCAAGTCAGAATTAATGGCACACTTTCTCAGTCACCGAGTGTGACCAGCGGGGTCCCACAGGGATCTGTGCTGGGACCGACCCTGTTTAACATCTTTATTAGTGATCTGCAGGTCGGCCCCGAAAATGTTCTCTCGAAATTTGCTGATGATACGAAGTTGTGTGGCTCTGTTCTTACAGCGTTAAACAGAGAATCCATGAGGAACAATTTAAAATCTATTGAAGAATGGGCAGTTTTAAACAAAATGACACTCAATTCGGACAAGTGTCATGTTGTGCATTTCGGTAAGAACAATCCTAGGCAGACTTATTTTTTGAACAATGTGGCCCTTCATGTGTCACCATTAGAACGAGATCTCGGGGCAATCATTAACAACAAATTATCTTCCAATGATCATTGTATGATGATAGCTAGGAAAGCCAACGCCTTGCTCACTCAGATCCAACATTCATTTGTGTCTAGGACACAGGAATGTGTAATTCCACTGTACAGAGCTTTTGTTAGGCCCCATTTGGACTATGGATCCCCATGCTGGAATCCCTACTTAAAGCAGAATGTTGACAGAATTGAGAGGGTGCAGAGAAGAGCCACAAAAATGGTCCCGTATTTATGCAAACTAGATTATGAGGAAAGGTTAAAGGTTACGGGGTTACATTCTCTCTGCACAAGACGTACAAGAGGTGATCTTCTCATGTATAAAATTCAGAATTCTCATGAGTTAATGCATCACTGTGGCTTACATTTCTCAACTAGTTGGACTTCCCCACGGTAAAATAACAGATATTTGTTTCTAAAACTAGAACAACAAAAAGGTTAAACTACTTTACAGTAAAAATTCCTAAATTATGGAATCTTCTTCCACAACACTTAGTCGATAGCAGCTCTAATCTAGCCTTCAAGAAAGGGTTGGATTGTTGGTTGGAGTGGAATAACCCTAAGGTATAATTATCCCACCAATGTGGTGGGGGACAATCTCGATGGGCAATAGCCTTCTTTTGTCCCTTGAAACCAAGTAAACCAAGTAATTGCACCAGTGATGCCATATTTGAGACACAAGCTGATAAACTTATTTTAAGATTTAAAAATAGAGGTTATGATGAAAATCTACTGGAAAAAAACTAAAGAAAAGGTTAAAAAGATTCTAAGGAGCAGCCTGCTTGCAGAACAAACACCAGCGGCAGAAGTCAACCCACCATGCACATTTGTCACAGAGTATAATCATTTGGCTGGACAAATAGGAAATACTGTGCCTAGAAACTGGCCTATTCTCTTAAGTGACGGAGAGGTGGGTATGGTTGTAGGTAAAAAATAAACGAGTTACCTTCAGTAAGGCCACAAGCTTAAAGGGCAAAATTGTTCACAGTCGTTTGAAGAAGAAAAAAAAAAAAAATTCAGAGAAGCAAATACAACTTAGCTACCATCTACTCATCCTACTTTACTGGTGAGGCCACATTTGGGGTTCTGTTCTCCGCTATGTACCCCTAATTTTAATCAGAGAAAAAAACTAATAGAAGGTGTACAGAGAAAAGCAATGAAAAAAATCCTTATATTTAAGAATAAAGATTATGCTGATAGGCTTAAGACTTTGGGTCTATACTCGATGCAGTAAGGAAGAGGGGACCTATGCCTAACCTATACTGCACTATAAAATGATGTTACTTTGGAAACCACTGGCCTAGTTAAAAATAGCACAAATAAACACGACTAGATCATATTGCCTAAAGTTAAAGAGGGAAAATTATAAGACTATAAAATGCAGTCATGGTACACCCAAAGAGTTGTATCACACTGGAATTCATTATTCTATAGGTGCTGTCGAAAGTGAAACAATGACTATTTTGAAGATGAGACTGGATCTGCATATGGGAGGCAAGAAATTTGATTTCCACCAGTAACAAGGTGGCAAGTTCACAAAAGGCCTTCAAGCCTCCTGAACTCATCCACGCACTATGAAACCACCTAGACCTATTGACTTTCATAAATGCAGCCAGTGTAATATCTGTAGGTATGCAGTACCTGGCAACTTTTTTGTTCATTCTAAAAATCAGGCACTCAAAGTGAGAGTAGAACAACTAATCACATGCGACACTCCTTATATTGTCTATGTGATTTGGTGTGATTGTGGCATGCTGTATGTAGGAAAAACTGTAAAATAGAGGATTAAACTGTTAAACAGAGGATTCAGGAGCATGTGCGCTCAGTGATCAACATGAACACAGAAAAACCTGTGGGCCTACATTTTATCACACAGCATGCAGGTACTTTGGATAAGGTTAAATTCATGAGCCTGGAATATATTCCATCTTTGAAAAAAGGTGGGGATAAAGGTAACCTTACAAAAAGAAAGCAAATGGATTTACAAGCTTCAGAGTGTGAGGCCAAGAGGCTTAAATAATCAACAGGATCTCAAGTCTTATCTTTAAAAAGTGTGAACATTATGATGTTTAAAAGTATTCTATGAATAATAGATATATGATTTGCTTGTTTTTAATAGAACTTTTGTTATAAATAGGATTTTGTAAAATAATTACTCACTCTAAATGAGCAACTAAGTTTAATTTGTAATTACAACAATTATATATTTTTTTCTTGCATTGTCAGCGTTTGCCCTTGCTAGCAGTCACTGTGCCTGGTTCTTGTCTTAGGCTATCACAGAGTTGACCTTTGACCTTTTAGAAACTGCCTTTTGTTTTCTGTAAGAAAAATTATCCAGAGTACAAGACTAATATTTATCTGCCTTTGATGTTGTTAGTACACTAGTCTTTACCACTTAAAAACTCAAACTGTATCCAAAGAAGCCTTGCTGGATAAAAATTCCCTGCAACTTCATTACAGAGGGGTCCCACATTGAAGATGCCTTGGCAGTAACTATTGTGTGGATTTGGCTTGAGAAATTCACTCATTTTCCTTACTTGTTTCTTGTCAAATGCATTCTTTTACAGCACTTAATACAGCTGTTTTTAACTGCATTAAAATACATGCCAATGGTCAGATAAATACATAAAACTTTAGAAACGTATAGGAAATAAAATGTGAGACACTTTATTATTCACTTTGCTTTGTATTTGTAAGATAGCATATTCACCATTTTCATTATTCAAAACAGTGTCTTTAGTTGCATTAACACTTTAGATGTGGTCAGGTGTTCTTTTGGGGGCATAATTAATTAATGAATGTGATCATATAAAAGTGACTGACTGCCCAGAAACCACACCCTCTGAGGAAGACTCACATTTGAGTCGAAGTGCTGGGGTAGTTTTTCGTGAGATAATTTATCCTGATATTTACCATGCCTGAATTTCTTGTGCATTTTGCCTAAATAAAATTTGACTTTGGCATGGTTATTTGAGTGCCACTTTTTGTCCTCTGAACTGTCAACATTTTATTTGCATTTGCTGCTGCTTTCCTACATTGCGTTGAGTGCTTCAGGTCACTATTGATCATCACCCCCAGGTCCTTCTCCTCCTTGGATGCAGATACCCGGACTCCACACAGACAATTTGCCCAAGTATATCCTTCAAGACTCATCACCTGACAACCTAGCCATATACCAAAAACTTTTATGCACCCTGATGCAGCATCAACCTACTTGGACATGATGTAGCAACAGTGGAGGAAAAGTTGTGGGGCCAGAGGAAAGGCCCTATATCATGAGCCAAGAGGTGCTCCAAGCAACTCCCATAAAGTGACTGATAAGTGTGGGTTGCTGTTAAGGGAAGGGGAGGATACAGAATGGGTCTGCCAAAAACTAATCAATTTATGACACACACTTTTACAGTAGAGCAGCTTAAGCCACACGGCGTGTCCCACCTCTGTGCATATGGCAGTAGCTGCTTTGACAGACTGTCATGGTGGGAAAAGAGGTTACTCGAGAACTGTGTGAGGAATAACCTCCTCAAAGATACAGCACAGCCCCCCCCCGCATACGACTGCATTAACTCTGGACTAGCACTGTCCTAATGCTGCTCCTCTGTTTTCCCTTCCTTTGATGTTCAACAGAGTTTATTTTAATTTTTAGAAACTTAAAGCCTTCCTACAGTCACAGATCTTTAGTCTCTGATGAAAGTATTCGGGAGGCGTAGCTGAAGTCGGGACTTTGAAAAGCACATAATGTTCTTATGTTTTTCTTTTATGCTTAATGTTAAAAAGGGGATTGATGTCTTCTCGGCAACAAACTGTTAAAAACTTGTCTAGCACTGTGTTGGTGCTGTCAGTATTTAGCAAGGGATCTGCCTGCTCCCCTCTCAAGTTCCTATGGTTTCCCTTTACTTCCTATTGCCAGGTTCGAAAGGTAGACAGGTACTTAGTGGTGAGGGGGTAGGGAGGAGCGAGAGCCCACTGCAGCCTTATGTACTACACTGGCCAACACTTTGACCAGCTGAGCCACAGAAAGCAATCTGGAACATTCACGAGATAACAGCCACATACAGGAGGTTGGGGAACCACACTGAGCCTTGAAGGGGCTCGCCCCCCCACCTCCCCTATAGTAAGTTACTTGGCACAGGCTCTCCTCCTTCTGCCCACATGAATTTATGCAATGCATCTCAAGCTGTCCTCCCAGGGAGGGAGACACTGGGGATCTCTCCAGGGAGACATAATACTTTCATAACAAGTGGGGGATGCCTTCCCCCCTTATAAGACTACCCTGCAGTTATACAGTTCTGCAGAGGATGGTAAAATCTCCAAATCAGGTGGTTTTATATCGCTGAAGGTTTTGGGTGGGATGGTTGCATCGGTTCCTTCCATGAGGAAGGAGAGAGAAGCAGCTCCACAAAGAGTCGACAGTAGGGGGATGGAGGGAGGTGGCTGGGGTTTCTTATACACTTTACTAGTTGCTCCTGAACCAGGTGCTGCAGCATTAGATTTGAAAAGGGTTTACAAAAGGTGGGGGCAGAGGGTCCGCAGGGGACCCATGTTCAAGGGTGCTTAGAGACGGTTGGTCATGCAAGGAGGAAGGGGGTAGCTAATGCTCCATTTTGCAGATGTGTTGAACCATATATTGCCAAGTGATATATCCAGCTCTCCAGAACAGAATCTGTCATCAGGGCAGAAGGTTTGAGGGGGGGGAGCAGGGTTGTGGGGTACCTCAAGAAAAGGCAGTGCTCACTTTTCCTCAGAGCCAGTTGCTAGGGGAAGGACTGTGATTATGTTGGGGGAATGGTTTGTTCTGTGGGCTTTAAAAAACAGGTTACTCACCTGTAACAGTAGTTCTAGGATTGGTATATGATGCTCACCCACATTACCTGGCAGTGTCCTTTCCCCTTTAAGACTTGCCAGAACGTCTTCAAGCTGGCTCCTCCCACCCACCAGGGTGATAACTCCCTTGGCTCTGTCCAATGATGCCAGATCTTGGAAGCATTGTTGTGCACCACAGCCAGGGGAGGTCGGGTGGGCCTACGTGGATGAACATCATATGGCACTCCTAGAACAACCGTTACAGGTGAACCTGGTTACCTGTTTTTCTAGGTGTGTGAATATGTTGTTCTATCCACATTATCTGGCAGACTCCTAGCAGTTCTCTGGGAGGAGGGGCAAAGCACACAAACCCTAATTAGGGAACAGAGATTGGAAAACTGAGACCCTCCAAACCAGCATCTTGGCATAACTCTAGATCAATGTGGTAATGGAGAAGAAGGTGTGTGCCGACCTCCAGGTAGCAGTCCTGCAGATTTCCTGGACTTTTCTGGAAGCAGCCACCGATGCAGCAGTATGATGGGTGGAATGAGCCCTAAGACCTACGGGAGGCTCCCCAACCAAAAACCTATAGCAGAAATCAATGCAGGATACAATCTGCCTACCAATGGTCTGCTTATCTGCTGGTCTGCTAGGTGCAGCTTCAGCGTAGGAGACAAATAGCTGGCAAAACTCACCCCGAACTCCAGCCGTACACTGTTTGTAATAAGCGAGCACTTGCCTCAGGTCCAGTGCATGGAGCCTTTGCTCAGCATCTGAAGTGTGACTGCTGAACACTGGGAGATGCATCACCTGGTTAAGGTGAAATTCCAATACAACCTTCGGGAGGAACTTTGGGTTGAGGTAAAGGACAACCTTGTCCCTGTGGAAGACCAGCAAAGAAGACTCCACCGAGAGCACCTGGAGCTCACTGATCCTTCTGGCTGATGTGACAGTCACCAAGAAAGCAGTCTTCCATGACAGGTGAGACATATCACACCTGTGCATCGGTTCGAATGGCTTGCCCATGAGCTTTGCCAAAACCAGCAACAAGTCCCACGGTGGTGGTGGATCACGTACCAGAAGGGAAATGTGGTCAAGGCCTTTAAGAAAAAGCCTTGAGCAGCTCTTTGTGGATCAAGAGAATTGGAGGGAAGGCGTAGAAGAGGCCTGGGGTCCAGGGCCTCAAGAAAGCATCCTCCTGCAGCGAGCCCTGCTGAGGGGGGTGGGCACAAAACAGTCTCAGCTTTGCGTTTCCCCTGGAGGTGAACAGGTCCACTTGAGAGGTGCCCCACTGGGAGAACAGACTATGCACTACCTCCAGATGGTGAGACCACTTGTGAGATGCCACGCGCACCCAGCTGAGGGCATCCACCAGCTGGTTGGAGGTCCCGGCCACGTGCATGGCCAGGAGATCCATTTCCAAGCTGCACATGAGCATCTAAATGTGAAGATTTTCCTTGCACAGAGGCAGGGGATGCATCCCGTCTTGCTTATTGAGGTAGTACATGGTCGTGGTATTGTCCGTCTGGACTTGGACCACCTGATCTGAACATGAGGAGCAAAGGCAGTTAGCATGAGCCAAACTGCTCAGAGCTCCAGCTGGCTGATGTGACATTGGGACTCCCCAGTGTTCCAGATCCTGTGGACTCTATGTTCCCCAGGTGGGCAACCCAGCCCACTAGAGAGGTGTCTGTCATCAGGGTGACCATCGACTCTGGGCAGACAAATGAGATCTCTTCCTGTAGATGCTCTGGGGCTAACCACCACTGTAGGGTGTCCCATATCCTCTGGGTCACAGTGACTGGCTAGTCGAAGTTACCCCTGTGCTGAGACCACTGGCTGGCCAGCTCCCACAGCAGGAAGCACATTCACCAGTGGGTCCAATCTACCACGCTGGTGCAGGCCGCCACGTAACCCAGCAAGTGCAGAAGTACCTGGCAGGGTGCAAACGCCTGACCTGAAATGATTGGTCAAAGGAGAAGAAAGCTTCCACCCTGTCCACCGGGAGCAGAGCCCTGGCTCCGCAAGAGTCTAGCTCCATCCTGATGAAGATGATTACCTGCAAGGGCACAAGTTCTAACTTGGCCTCGTTGACCAGGAGGCCAAGGAAGACACAAATCTGGAGGGCCAGGTTCCTGGACCACGCCACCTCCTGCTCCTGCCTGGAGGAACCAACAATCAGCCAGTCATCTCAGTACGGGTTGACCCAGACCCTTGGCATTTCAGGTAAGCAGCCACCACTGCAATGCACGTGGTGAAGACCCTGGGGGCCAAGGACTGGACAAATTTCATTGCCTGGTACTTGTAGAGCATTCCCTCTGCTCGGACATGGAGGAACTGTCTTTGAGATGTGAAAAAACATGTCCAGAAGATCCAGGGAGCAGAATCACATGAGTTGCTTTAGGGATAGAACAATCGGAGATACAGAGACCGTTCTGAAGGTGCACAACCTTAGTAATCGATTCAGGTCCTGCAGATCCAAAATGGAGCGCCAGCCACCATCTGTTTTGGCACCACGAAGTACCTGGAGAAAAAACACAGGGTGTTCCAGACAATCCATGACTGGAACCATGACCTCCTTGCAGAGAAGCTGGGCAATGTTGTCCCTCAGGGACAACAAAATGTCTGCGGACATCATGTCCTCCCATGGGGCATGGACTCAGCAAGGCGGGTGATGCTCAAATTTCAGAGGCAGACCCTAGCCAACCACTTTGAGAACCCGCCTCTTTGTGGTAACAGCAGACCAGGTGGAAAGTAAGTGGTGGGGCCGGTCCCCCATGGAAGGACCCAGGTGTGGCATTATGGGCATGAGGGAGGCACCCCTCATCCCATCACTGGGCAGGCTTGGAGGAGGAGAAGGGCCTGGCTGAGGAATGACTGGGGCCTCACCCTCCAGACTTGCGAAAGACTGAGGCCATTGACTTTGGCTGTGGTCACCAGGTTTGAGCCTGCCATCCAGCATGAGGCTCACTTTGTCCTCACTCCTATACATATCAACCGTTGAGGCCCTGGCCGTTGCTATCCATAACCACCCTAACATTCAAGGCTTTGAGTTTAGGAACCAGTGTCACGGGCCAGCCCTATGGCCCTGAGGGTTGAGGCGCTGGACGCCACACCTCATGCCACACCGGCAACCCAGGTTCAGGAATGAGTTCCAGCTGCCGGGGGTCAGCGGGACAAAGAGAGGATTGAGCATCCAGAGGACTGCTCTCCTGTCTTGGGGAGGGAGGGACTGCTGTCCTGCTTGATCTCCCTCAGGAAGGTGACTGGAGGGAGACTTGGGTCAGAAGGCATGTAGCCAAAGTTATGTCGTCAGTGGGGGGGTTGGGCAGAGGAAAATGGAGCTGGCAGGCTCCGTGATGACCCCCCCCCAGCACCCATCTGGCTCCCCGAACATCTGGATTTCTGTCTAGGGTGAGGGAAAGCCAGTGCCCCTTCGCTTCAGCCCTGTCACGGGGGGGGCACGTGTGGGTTCACAGGGGATGTCAGGCAGGGAAATGGGGAGTCAGAGACAGAGTCTCTCTGAGGGAGAGACCACAGTCACCTGTCAGGCTCCTGGAGAGATTAACAACAGAAGATAAAGAAAAAAAAAGGAATCAGTGCCACATCATTTCCTTGTTCGCTTATGATGTGTTGCTTTTCTTGGCTATATATGGCCCAGTGTCTGGCCATAAAATAAATTGGTTAAAGTGTGAATGGCTGCTTTTGGGGGGTAAAAACACCCACATTCAGATCTTCCCAGTTAAAAAATCTTAAATATTTGGGCAACATCCTCCCTAGTAAACTTTCCAAGCTAGTGGAGCTTAATTTTGTACCACTTATTAAAAAGATCCTGGAAGACTGTAATAGGTGGGTTTCTCTCCCTTTAACACTTATTGGTAGAGTCAATCTAATTAAAAGGTGTATTTTGCCTCAGTGTCTGTATTTATTTCAAATGCTACAGATATGTTCCAGCTAAATATTTTAAGATTTTAAGGGATTACGCAACTTCTCTCCTATGGAAAAAATAGGAGACATAGAATC
This sequence comes from Neoceratodus forsteri, assembly GCA_016271365.2. Taxonomy (NCBI): domain Eukaryota; kingdom Metazoa; phylum Chordata; order Ceratodontiformes; family Ceratodontidae; genus Neoceratodus; species Neoceratodus forsteri. The sequence continues at coordinate 44,046,831 of JADMNL010000040.1, read as the reverse complement.
AGGAGACAGATACTCTGGCAACCTGTGGGAAAGGGGGGCCTGGGACAACAAAATTTAAATACCTGTAAATTGTATTTCTCCAATGGCTGGTCTCCAGGCTTCCATACTGATGGGGTGTACCTCCTGATGCTATCATGAAGGCAGGAACCAAAACTCTGCAGCCTGGATATCCTCCCCTCCACTTCATGTGCACACCAGTTCTTCCTAAAGCAGTCCAAATCTGGAAATACTATATAAACTTGAAAACAAAAATGAGAAATAACATACAAACATTTAGTCAACTGGCCACATTTGTACATTCTGGGAGGGAAGAAACCTGGAGATCAGCCATCAGAGAAAGAAAATTCATAGACATTTACATTTTGTTTTCTCTCTCATAAGCTGGTCTCCGGGCTTCCATACTGACAGGATACACTGAAGCAGTATATCCCCTAACATCCCAGGTGGAAAGAATGTAATTGCCCTGAAGGGTCCACCACTGCCTAGAGAACTTGGCGGCCAAAAGACGCCTTAGCCAAAGCCATCACATTCAGTCTATTAAACCTGGTTAATGTGTGAACAGACGACCAGGTAGCCACCCTGCATAAGTATGCTGGAGAAGCTTCTCTGAAATCAGCCCATGAGATGGCCATAGCCCGGGTTGAGTGGGCTTTCAATGGGTCAGGCAAAGGCACTCTAGCCTGATTGTAGGCAGTGGTGATTGTTGAACAGATCCATCTGGCTATAGTCTTTAGAAGCTTTTTTGCCCATATTCTGACCCACAGTCAATGAGAATGAACAAACAAGAAGGTTTGCTCACTGACTCCAATCTTTTAATGTAAAACTTTACCGCTCAATCTGGTGTCCAGAAAGTGAAATTCCCTGTCCTTGTCATCTTTTTTTTTTTTTTTTTTTGGGGGTGGGGAAGAGGACAGAAGGAAGGCAGAATCAACTCCTGGTTGCATCGAAACAGAGACAGTAACAGGCAAAAACCTGGATCTGTTTGGAGGACTACAGAGTCCAGATGAAACACAGTATTAATGATTCTTTAGTAGACAGAGCTCCCAGCTTGCTAATTCTTCTGGCCGAAATAATGGCTATGAAAAGGTGACATTCCTTGTAAGATATAGAAGGGATGCCTCTTTGAGAGGTTCAAAAGGAGACTTGGTCAATGCTTTGAGGACCAAATTGAGTCTGATCTGACCTGAGTCTCAAAGGGGGTTACCTTTGGTTTCATTGGTGGGCGTTTTAGAGTTGCTGCCCACAGGAACCTTCTAACATGGGGATGAGGAACCCAAAGACTCCCCTGAATCTATTAACACGACTGCCCCAAGAGCAGAAACCTGAAATCGCAAGGTGGTCGGCTGCAGCCCTTTGACGAATCCTTCTTGAAGGAACTGGAGCAGAGTAAGTAACTATATTGTCTGGTTTGGTGTTTGTCAGGATTGAAGCCCAAACAGGAATCTCCACCAAATCCTGTAGTACGCACTTTGGAAGAAGATGTACAATGTTAGTACACTTTGGAGGAAAAAGTGAGACGTGAGTAAACCATCATCTCAATCACGGGAAGTGTATATTCTAGCTCTTTGAGAGCTTCCTGCTCAATCTCCAAGCCGAGAAGGACCGATTGCGCAGACTGAGATGCAGCACAGGGCCTTGATGAAGAAGTTCTGGGCAGATTCAAAAAATTATAGGTGGTCGCCTTGACAGGCGAATCAGAAACCAAGGACGACGGGGCCAGTGTGGGCAGACTAGTATCAGCTCTGCCCAATCAAGCGCTACTTTGTGGAGAACTCTGGATAGGAGTGACATAGGGGAAAGGCATCCACATGACCATACTGACTCCAGTTTAGGGAAAACTCATCCTTAGCCACCGCTAGTTTGACCTTGGTTAGGGAGCAGAATTGCCTGATCCTGGAGTTTTGCCAGCAGGTGAAAAGATCTACCAGAGGACAGTATCAATGTTCTGTGAGGACTTGGAAGGCACTGTTCTTTAGGTCCCATTCCCCCAGCAGGAAGTCCGTGTGACTGAGCCAGTCTGCCATGATGTTCTCCTGACCTGGAATGTATACCATCCTCAGGCTCATGAGGTGACGTTCGGCTCACTAGAAACAACAGAAGAGATTCCCTGAGCATCCACAAGCTTCTTGTGCTGCCCTGATAATTGATGCATGCCACTGATTCCCATTTGGTGTGGAAGCCCCAACTTGCGACTTCTCATGATACTGGTCATCAGTCCTCCAATGAATGGAGGTCATCTGGTGAGAAACTGGGATCTTTTGGTCCTGCTTGTGTCTGGACTGAGACCACGGTCTGAGGAGGTTTGCCTGGATGGGTCACATGTGAATTAGTGCCCAGGGGACTGTATTGGCCAGAGAAAACATAGTTCCCATGAGCTGCAAGAAGTCGTGAGCTGGCAGCTGGCTGGCCATCTGAAATCTCCTGATGAGCTTCTGTAGGTCCTCGAATTTCATTTCCATGGGAGACACCCTGTTCACCTGTGTCTTGAAATCAGCCTCAAGATGGTTCAAGGTCAGCGTTGAAATTAAGGAGCTCTTCCTCTCATTGTGACCAACTCAAGTGCCGAGAAGCACCGTACGACCTCGACCACTGCTTGTACCGCTTGCCAATATGTGGTGCTCTGATGAGAATAGTGTGCAAATAAGGGAAAAGTTGTAACCCTTAACTCTGAAGTCAAGCTATGACTGTCACTAGGACCTTGGAGAAGACTCGTGTAGCAGATGAACACCCAAATGGAAGAGCTGTCCCCCCGCTTTGAATGTGAGAGACTGCCTGCATGCGCCTTGGATGGGAATGTGTACAATGGCATCCTGCAAGTCGACAGATGCCAAACAGTCGACTTGAGGGAACTCCCTGATGATGGATGTCAGGGTCTCCATATGAAGAATCTGTTGCGCAAAGCAGTTTAGAAATCTCAGATCCCAAATTAGACTGAATCCCCCTGTGCATTAGGAAACAATGAAGAAAAGTGAAGCCTGGTTAAATTCTGTGGTGGTGAACTCACTTGATAGTCCCTGTTGGTAGAGAGTTTGTAATTGCCTGGAACGGCACATATTTTATGCCAAGTTGCCTAAAATGGGCGATGGTACCATATAAGGTAATGGTGGCTCACAGTCCAATTCAATTAGGTATCCCTTGCACATGATGTCTAAATCCATCTGTCTGTTGTGGTATGGACCTATTCCTCGTGAAAACTGGAAAGCCTGCCCCCGTAGTGAGAATGGAGCCAGGCTGTGCAGCATGCAAGGCTGAGCCTGGAGCCCATCAGTGATGAGCCCTACTCAAGGATGAGTTTGAAGTGTTTTATTGATGTTGTTGCCCCCCAGCCTGTTGGGTGACACTTCCTCCTCCACTGAAGCTATGCTGGTTCTGGGAGAAGTTCTGTTTTATCCTTTGATGTAATTCTGGCATGAAAAATTCTACCGGTGACCTACTAATCCAGACTTTTCTCTGGCCTTAAACTGCAACAAGTGTGCCATAGTGGTTTCCCATTATTCTTTCACCACTTCTTTGAAGGCAGAGCTGACAGAAGATTACCTGAATGCCACTGGAGACCTGCTGACCAGGACTTATCTCTGGTCTTTGTCTGCAGCCTGCAATCCATAGTGGTTGCCCTTGATTATACACCGCTGTGAGAGTGGAACAGAATAACAGATAACCTTCCTAGGCAGCACTGACCAAGGAAATATTGGAAAAGCATCTGCTAGCCAAGCGTGAAGCCAGAGGTTGTGCTTCACTGAACTTTGATATAACGTGGTTCTAGCAGTGCATCTGGCTGCTGCCTCCGACACATCCACTGAATAAACAGAGGCTAACACAAAGAGCTGGAGCTGCTGCAGTGCTGCCTTGTTTTTCTCAGAATCTTCCGCCACCTGGAAGCTAGGACCTCGGCCCATGAAAGAGGGGCTCTGGCTAAGAAATGAGTAGCTGTCACTACCTTGAGCTAGGTTACTGAAGCCTGGAAGGCCTAAAGATGCACCCACTTTCCTGACCACCGGGTCTCATCGAGTGGCCTCTCCCTCTGCCAGACTAATGGTTTTCTTTGTCTTGGCAAGATGCACAGAGAGGTGCTCCTCCTCGTCAGAGGATGGGAACTTGGTTGTCTTTAGTGTCACCATCCTGTGGACCCTCCGCTTCAGGGGCTTGGAGGCTGCAATTTGGAGCATGGGGAGCCCAGGGCAAATGCTCGGTTCAGTGATTCTATTAGATCTGGGGCCAATAAGACATGGCCAGTTTTTGGCCCTCCTGTGCGAACGCATGCACGTCAGTGCAAGCAACCTGCATTTGATCCGAATGAGCAGATGAGGGGGCCTCCACGGGTCATCTGCCCTGAAGGTCACTCCCTTCTCACACCTCAAAACAGAGGTAGCCTGCAAAGGTAGTCAAAAAGGAGGGATTTGCATTTTCTTGGTATCTCCAGCCCTCGGAAGGCTTGTCCGCCGACATAGTGTGACCTAATCACAAAGTCTCTGAGGAATGGGGTCCCTTCCCCCGTGAGCCTCAGGGAATGATCCCCAGTGTGAAAAGCCTGTAAAGGTGGCCAAAGGAGGAATTTTGCGGCTTAATTCCAATGCCCTTGAGGATCGCCTAGCACCCAAGAACTGGGGCTTCTGTAAGCAGTTATGCCCCAACGCTGTCATCAAGCGTTGGAGGCCTTCCGTGTTATCCTTATGGGACCCCGGCCCCCAAAAGACTTCCTGAGTTTATTGCTGTGCTTGGAAGAAACACTGCTTGCTAGCCCCTTAAATGCTGCTCGCAATTAATCCTGTGAAATGTTATAGCTATGCAAGCCTTGGAAGAAAAGCGGATTGTTAGCCCAATTGCTGCTGTGGGGGGGGGAGGGATATGGCGCCGTCAATGGGGAGCACCGTCATCGACTCCAGAAGCGATAAGGGGCTGTTAACATTGATGAGTGGCTGTATGAACACTTCCAGCCATCAGAGGAGATCATCAGTTACTAGGGCTGTTAGCATCGATGAACAGCTGTATGAACACTTCCAGCCGTCGATGAGGAGATTTTATTTTATTTTTTTATTTATTTTAAGTATCGGATTTACAACCTTTGAGCCATCGGTTCATTTACAAAGGTACCTCATCACAAGGAGGACAGAAAGAAAAAAAAACAGAGAAGGTACAGTTACAATGGAATATCTGTCATGTATTGGTTATAGACATTGTTTACAAACATTATATATCATTTTGGATACAGCTATTTACATAAAACACAGCAAAACATTGTTATCATGACAGGGCATCCGTTACAGTATAATCTGTCTTATTCATGAGCCAGAGGTAGATTAGACATTGTTGTAAGTGGTGGCAATCCATAAATAGACTTCGTCAGAGGTTTGGGCCCTAGAGGACATGAGAGCGGAGGCTAGTTGCAGTTACAGAAGCGGACATTGAGGAGGTGGTTGCGGAGAGCGACTTTGAAAGGACAAATCTTGGGTGTGCTGGTGATGGTGGCTGGGAGTGCATTAAACCAGACAGGGGACCTGTAGCAGAAGGATCACTGGGCAAGGGAGTACCCTGAGTACCGCCAGTATAGCTTTGCCAGAGTTGCGGGTGGAGATAGAGGGGGTGGCAAGTTGGAAAGAGGCAGTGACCCCAGAAGGAAAATGACTAAGCAGAATTTTCTTGGTCAGTAGGCAGGTCTGGTAGTGGAGTCTTTCATCGAAGTTGAGGAGATTGGCAGTGGCATAGAGGGAGCAGGTGTGGGTGAGCCTAAGGGCACAAGTTAGGAGCCTGCAGGCCTTGAGGAAGATTTGAATTTTCTGGAGTGTGGAATTATCTGCTGCCCCATACACAGGGAGCCCACAGTCCACTAGGGACAGTATAGAGGAAGTAATGGCAAGCCTAAGGGCATCAGGAGGGAGGCAGTCCTTGTGCCAGTAAAAAAGTCCAATCCACCGGCAGCCGCTAGGGTGTTTATGTGGTCATGGAAGGTAAGGGCAGAGTCGAGAGTAAGCACAAGATATTTGTAGATGGATACCTGTTCAAGGGGGTGCTGAGTGCTGGGGAGGATGAGGAGAGCAGCACTTTTTGCTTTGTTTTGTCGGTGGGAGAAAATCACTGATTTCATCTTTTTTTTAGGTTGACCCGTCTACAGTCCCTGAACCATGTTTCGGCCTGGAAGAAGGTGTGTTGGAGGGAGTCCCTCCTGGAGGGAAGTAGGTTTATGGTGCGAGGCATAGAGCACTGCATCATCCACATACAGTAAGATTTTTTCAGAGCAGGCCTTTGGTAAGGTGTTTAGGTAGGGGGTGAAGAGTAGTGGACCCAGAATGGAGCCCTGGGACACCCTGGAGTGGACAGGTACTGTGTCAGATAGGGTCCAGTTTATTTTGAAGCATTGGGACTGGGTGGAGAGGTAACTGGCACACCATGCCAGGGGGCCCGTGGAGAAGTCAAGTTGGTAGAGGGAGTCAAGAAGGAGTGGATGGCAGACCATGTCAAAGGCCTTGGAAAAGGTCTATGAACACAGCTCCAGCAATGTTACCGGAGTCTAGGAAGGAGTGTAGAAAGTTGGTGAATTCTTGGAGGGCTGTGGTAGTGCTATGGCCTGAATGTAAACCATGCTGCTCCGGGCATAATATGTCATGCTTGGATAGGTATTCAGTGAGCTGTGTGGCAACCACTTTGTCTAAAGCTTTGGGTGGGGAGGAGAATGGAGATGGGTCGATAGTTACCGGGGGAGGATTTGTCACCACTTTTATGAATGGAGGTAATGATGGCCGTCTTCCATGCACTGGGGAATTGTCCCAGGTAAAGGGATCTGTTGACTATGTCCGTTAGAGGGACTAGGACCTCATCGAGGACTAGCTGAAGGAGCCTAGCATCTAGAGGGTCATTACTAGGGTTATTGCTGTTTAGTGCTTTTTGCAGGTATGGACGGGCTTCATGGGTATTCTGCGCAGGAGGAAACAAGGGCACTGCAGGGTTGGGATTCGGGCACAGGGTCAAAGAAACAACTGGGGAGAACAGTGCTGAGATCTGTGAAGGTGGTGTTAAGATAGTTTGCTATGGTAAGTGGGTCAGTGGAAATGGTGCCGTCTATGGAGAGCTGGGAGGGAGGTGGGGAGCATGATTTCCCATTAAGTTCTTTGATATTACTCCAGAAGGTCCATGCAGACCCCCATGTGGCGGTGAGAGTAGTTTGGTCTGCTTTGGCCTTGCCGATGGCTCGCATGCATCCATTGCATGCGGCATTATAGGATTGTCTGTCAGACGACCTGCCAGACTCCGTAACTTTGTACCAGAGATTGTCCCTTTCCCTCAGTTTTTGGAGTAGGGAGGGGGTGATCCATGGTGCTTTTGTCTTTTGGTGCGGTGTTTGGTGTGTGGTGCATAGAGATCACAGGCCTTAGTGAAGGCCTGCGTGAACAGATAGAGTGCAATGTCAATGCTGGGGGCTATATTAATGGGGGACCAGTCCATTTGGGAGAGAAGTTATTTAGGTTTTTTTACCCCCCCCAGCAGAGAAGCCTTCAGAAGGTGGTTTGGGCTATGGGTTTGGGGATGGAAGAGGTCCATAGGAATAGGATAGGTGACTGGTCGCTTAGAGAGTCGGGAAGAACTTTTATGTCCTGGATTTTGTGGGGGTGGTTAGAGATAATGATATCCAGGACAGTGCTGGTACCAGTAGAAGAATGAAGTCTAGTAGGTTGGATGACTAAATGGACCATGTCGAGGGCGGTGAAGGAGTCCTTCGTTGATGCGGCCGAGGGAACAAGCCATTTGACATTTAGGTCCCCTACTAGTGTCTGTTCAGCTTTGTGTGGGAGGGTAGAGAGATAATCAGTGAGGGATGCGATGGCTGGCTTTTGGTTCTTAGGAGGTATATAGGAGACTGTGAGGTATAGTGGGCCCTGGAGGGGTCCGGGGTGATTTTTAGGGTGAGGGCTTGAGCTCTGTTTTTGAGCTTGGGTGGTGGAAGCATGAGGCCAATAATGTTATCTTTGATATAGATCGCACAACCGCCCCCACGTTTTCCCACCCAGTCTAGGGTGTAGACAAAGGATTCAGGAGAAGATTTGGAAGGCCAGGTCTCAACTAGTTTAATGATGTCTGGTTGGTGTAGGGTGGCCCAACATTGGAGCGCTGCAGATTTTTCTAGCAGGCTGCATATGTTCAAAGAGGAAATGTGGAGTCCAGAGGACCTAGTTGGTGGACTGGTGGGGGCAGGGCCTGGATTAGGGTGGATATTACCAGCGAGGAGTAGTAGAAAGACCAAGGCTCTAGCCAATGGGTGGCAGCTAGTTAACTTTTTGGGAGTACATTGAGAGGAAGGGGCAGCCATAGTGGAGCAGGGGATGGGCAGGGTTTGGAGGGTTAGGAAGATGTAAAGGAGGTGGAGCCAAGGGGAGCCAGGGTGGTTGGCGGGGTTGGGAGAGCAGCTAAGGGGTGGATGCGGGAGTCCAGGATGCGATGACAAGGTGAGGGGAGGACGGGTAATTCTGGAGAGATACGAAGGTGCAGTCCACAAAGGGCATAGGGTGGGGTCTGGCTGGTGGGAGATGAGCCCCTGGGTGGTTATGAAGACGAGGCACATAAAGAGGAAGTGAGCAGACATGGTGCCTAGATAGCCTTGGAGTCAGAACAGAGTGGTTGGGGGGAGCCAAAAAGCTTTAAGAGCTTTAAAAATAAACCAGGAGAAATTAGCTTGACTTGTTGGATTAGTGGCAGAGCCGCTGACTGCAGTGTCAAGGATACAGGGTTTGAGGCCTGCAGTGGGACAGAAAAAAGTATTTTAGCAGACTATGGAGTCAGAAGCTTTAAAAACTGAGAATAAATTAGCCTGATTTATGGGTTTAGTGGTAGAGCTGCTGACTTTGGAGTCAAGGGGACAGCAGCAAACTATGGGAAAAAGGGGGTTTAGCAGTAGGACAGTGGGGAGGAGGAGAGAAAACAGAGTGGTGTGAGGAAAGCAGAAAACAGGGACTAGGAGGGAACTGTAGTGACTCCTAGAGTACAGAAACCGATATTAGCAGCACATAGGAAGTGGAGATGAGGGGAGTGGGTAGAGTGGTGCCAGAAAGGGCAAGCAACCCCTAGTGGTCAGAAATTATAAGCTGCAATTGGGAAAGTGGACACTTAGTAAATGGAAGAAGAGGACAGGTGATGTGTCACGTGACCTGTATGCAGCAATAATGATCACCAGTTATTGCTGTCAACGGGAAGTATGCTCCTTAACCCAATATGTTGCCATCGATAAGGAGTATTCTCCTCAACCCAGTACATGTATATATTACATACATATACACAGATATATACATACACAAACACACACACACACACACACACACACACACACACACACATATATATACACATACACACACACAAACACCTGCCTATTTCTGAGGCCGTGATGTCGATCAACAGCTTTTTAGAGCCGAGGGGAATTTCAAGGCGGCCTATGTAGCAGCACAGCTGAACCCCAAATTGAGGGAAAAACTCTGCTAGGAATGTGGGCCAGTCTGTACTGTGTGCAAGGCTGAGACTGGAACCAAACAGAAAAAGCACTTTTGTAATGCTGCTTTGGCTAACTTTGAGGATATCCAAAGAGAAAAATGAGACTTAGTCTAAGGTCTTCTGCCCTGCCATTAGGAGACAGAGCTCTGCTACAGAGTACCTGCTTTTTGGAAGGCGGGAAGTAAACTAGTGTGCACAGGAAGTGGAGGGGAGGATATCCAGGCTGCAGAGTTTTGGTTCCTGCCTGCATGATAGTATCAGAAGGTATAGCCCATCAGTATGGAACCCCAGAGACCGACTTGGGAGACAGAATTCCCAATCTCCACTTATATTATATGGCAGCTCAACTGGCCTTTTTAGCTGATCTTAGTCCAAATATATTCCACTCCAAGAGGGCATGGGTCAAACTGGAAGAGACAGCATCACACCCTTATTTAGCTCTCTGTTTACACCAGTCTTGGCAAGGACAGGTAAAACCGATTAAGAACCCTTTCACTAGGTCCTCTGTGAGAGCTTAGCTCATGGCTTATAAACTACTGAACTACCCCGTCTGTCCTCAGAGGCTTCCATTGAGCATGTATTATGGGAGACCAACCAATCACCAACTCCAGTTTGATCAGATTTGAAACTTTGGTGGATTTATTTTTTGTTACAGCATATATATCAGGAGGGAGCCCTTATGTCCTACCAGCACCTGTCTAAACAATATGGTTTACTCGCTTCACATTTTGTTACTTATTTACAGAGAAAGTTGAAGCAGACCCTCCTGGGTGGGGAGCAGGGGGCTCCACTAGCTTTGGTCCATTTCCCTCTAGAAGGAGTCTTTACAGTTGGTCCTAGGAGACAAGACAAACCTCCAAACCGCTAATCAACTGTTACAAGTTGCTTCTGGATTCAGGGTCGAATCCCCTTGCCATGTAAAAGAGGGCATGGGAGGCAGACCTGGGCCCAACTGGACAGGACTGGGAGGCGATTTTAAAGAGAGGTATGCGATGTATGGCAAATAACAAACTAAAAGCAGTGCATTATAATGTCCTGCACAAAACTTATTTCACCTCAACAGTCCCTCACAAGACTGACCCATCGAATTCTGCAAAGTGCCCCAAATGTAAGGTCCACCATGGAACCTTCTGGCATATGATTTGGTCATACCCTAGGGTACTACCCTTTCAGCAGGAGAGCTATCCATTGTTCCCTAGATCTCTAATGTTACCAGACCCCTAGATGCTGTAGATATACTTCTAGGATTGCCCCGGGGTGATCAGGGAGGACAACCTGTGGATCCACCATTGTGGCAGCTAGAAGTAACTGTGGGAAAGCTGATCATTGCCCAAAACTGGTGGCTCGATTCTGCACCCAGAGTGGCACAATGGGTAAAATCCCATTTGCTTTGTATGAAGTTGGAACACACTCAATACTTGACGATCAATAAATTGGACAAATATCATCACATGTGGGGCCCCCAGGAGGTACCTTTAGGTTCCACATGGTTTCCCACCTTTTAATCTGTAGGGGACATGGGAGTTTTGAGGGCCTTTGACATTCCGTCTCAACACTTGTTACTCTGATATGGCATTAGCCAAATGCAGAACTGTTTCTTGCACAGTTAGGTCCATCTATTCTATTCTACTAAAGTAGTGCTACTGATTTATGTTCCGATATATTACTATGTGGTCTCTACAGCTAATATTAGCTGATGTTCAGATGTGAATATGTAATGTCTTGCTTTTAAATAAAATTTACAAAAAGAAAAAAAAAAGAGAGAAGCACACTGCTACCTCGAAGAGAGTGCGACGCCTGCATCTTCTCCATTTGTGTAACAACCAAGAAGGGTTCATATTTGGCTACAAGACTTGAGACTGGCATTGTGCCCTTATCCAGAGTTTAGAGGGACGTGCTGGGTCCTCATGGCGGGTGTTCAGTTGTTACCTCAGTGAGCATTCTAAAATGACCAAGGAGGGTATTTCCTGCCCCCCTATTATGGATTGCACTTAGGGATGGGCACTGTGAGCTCACTGGACCTGACCCTCAGGAGTGGGTTTGTGGCACACCCAACCTGCAGAATCTCCTGTTATGAAGCAGACTACCTACTCCTAACAACTCCTCCCTACCAGGTACCAAAGCTTGCAACAGAACTTGCTGTCACACCTGCAAATTTATTTCTAGTGCCACTGAAATTCCATAAGTGTGTTTCACATCACCAAGGAGTTTTCAGGCACTTACAGTAATGTGATCTATTGTATTCTTTGCAGGAAGCACACAGCTACTGTATCTACATCAGAGCAACTAGTATATGCCTGACTGATTCAGGGAGCATTACAGGGCAGTCAGGAATGGAAAGACTGATAAATCCATTGTAACCCAATTTACATCCAGGGACCATAGTGTTAATGATCTTTCTGTTTGTGTACTTTGCGGGATGCAGACCAAAGAAAAAACACTGAAACCAAGCTGATCATCTGTATCTGGTTAAAATAACGGACTTATTTTCTACTATAAATCTTTCAGCCACCTTATGGTTTACCACTGTAATCTGTCCTATTTACACCCACCCCATCATATCTTCACTTCTATCCAATGTGTGTGTGTGGGGGGAGGGTTAAAGCATGCTCACATGGGCATTCTGGCGATGTGTGCGTACCTATTTTTATTTTCTACAAATATCTGTCTCCTTTCCCACATGCATCACCTTTCAGTCTTCTTATTAACCCCGTTAAAAAGTCCCCACTTTAAGACTCCTCAACTCATTCACTCCTACTATGCCTTTTCATAGACATAATCACCTTTTTTTTAGCTTAGACTCTTAGCTTGCCTATTATCACTTTTTCTATCTCCCCCCACACACATTTTTCCTTACATACATAGCCCTTATTTTCCCTTACCTCTCCACTATCTTTGCTTTTTTCTCTTTCTCTGAAAACGACCTATGGTCAAAATGTCAATTCACACTCTATTGTCTATTTTCAGTGTGTGTTTAATATTACCATTTTGTTTTGATTTCAGAACATATGCTGATGCAGCGTCCTGGTTTTTTTCTTAAAACTTAATATGCATGCTTTTCAAAGAATTTGGGGGTGATGTATGTCACCAAACTAGAGTCATACTAGTCTTTAAAAATAATAGAATTATGTTTGGTAACATTTTTGAGAGCTTTTCAGAGTACTGCCCCGAAAGTGATTTGGCTATTTCAAAAAGAATATCCATGAGCTCATGGTTCAAGTGCTGCTGGAACTGCCCAAAGGTTTAGACCATACCACCTTTACCCTGGTAGATGTGTACATTACCTATATGTAGTATGAACTCATGGACAATGTAGGACAATACAGAACTTTGTTTTTAGTTGTACTTAATGGAACCATCCACTCCTCTAAGGGGAACATAAGGCTACTTGTCCTCTGAGACGCTAGGGGAGTTCTAGATGGGGAGAGCTGGCAGACTGATTAATTAGAGACCGTGATTTTCTTTTTTCAAAAATGACCAATTCCATTTGGCAAAATGTTAAAATCCATTTTCCCAAAATTAAGGGCAAAGCAGTATGTTTTATACAAAAATGTGGCTTACAGTGAAGGGGGTTGCACAAAAAGGCTTGTGCAAAGTGGGGCTACTTATGTGATAAAGTGATGCAAACAAAGTTTTTTCATGAAAAACTGATTTCAAAGTGATGGTTTAAAAATGGCAAATTTAGATTTTTTTTTCCTGTGGCTTTCCATGGAAAATGGGAAATCGCTGGCCCTAGTTAATACTGGTTCCACTGTGTATCACCAGCAGTAGGCAGAGCTTAAGGGTTAAAAAGGTCTGGGCTGTGGCCCCCTTCATTCGTACCAGAGTTCATAAACAACTGAATACCTGGTTCACGCCTAATCTCAAAAATGTACTCTCCAACAGTGACAAGTTTGGATGCAAGATGGACCAAGTCCCCATCTGACCGAAATGTTTTTCGTGCTGCAAGGAATGCATGTGTCAAACTTGTACGTATTGAATTGGGTAATAGTGCTTTTCACTACATAGCCAAATCTAGTGTTTGTGAGGATTTGTTTGCGACAGACTTATGAAAAGTAGGATGCACAGGTCAAAACTTACTGAGACTTTCACATAAAGCTACTTACGTGTCTGTTTATATTAGGTTCTAACTTCAGAAACTGATCAGATTGGATTCTTCACATACCAAAATATAATCCCTTGCAAGCTACGCATGTAACTACTTAGCACCTAAACAAACATCAAGAACTTGAACTTAAGCAGCAAAAATCAGACCGGCTGGTCACCGGACCAGTCGGACATGCCGCAATTTGCATCATCCAACTGCTCTGGCCTTACCTGTCGATGTAGTTTTTACTGTTTTGGTCCATTTGTTCCAGCTGGTCTAGATTTCTTCCAGGGTGAAGATGGGTGAAATCCACTTACCTGGAATAGACTGGTTACTGTTTTGGCCTGGTACGAGACTGGCAGTCTGGATTTCACCTATACCCATTATCTTACATAAAATCCAGTCAAACCAGATTGGATACACTAAAATAGTAAAACCTGGACCAACTAGTCCAGCCAGAAAGCAGAACCTTGCAACCCAGCTGGACCAATCCGGTTGTAACTGTTTTAGGTCTCGTCTGGCAGTCTGGATTTTACCCATACCCCAAATGTCACCAACATCACCAAAGTAAATTGAGCAAAGAACACATAAGCACTGAGTAAATGTATGTGGCTTCTTCCTTATTTAAACTGCTGACAATTACTGAATCAGTTCATCAACTACTACAGTTAACAGTGACCACTAGCCATATAATGGTAAAATATGAACTATCGGAAATTGTACAATGGGGTCCAAAACGTAAATACTTTGATTGGTCGGCTGACACTTTATACCGTGCAGTAATTTCTGCATAACCCCCCGCATAAAGTACCAGTCAACCACTAATTTAAAAACAAAGTAAAGAAAAATCATTTCTCACAGAACCCCTAGCATTCTAAAACATTATCACAAATCTGCCATCTTTTTCTCCCACTAACGAAGCCATTCTGCATTCTGCAAAATCGAACACAGTTCAGGAAAAGTGAAAACACTACAAAACGTCAAATTTAAGCTGCAGATTTTGTAGTGGGAGACAACCAAGAGCTAATCAACACATTTCCCGTTTTAATCACTGTTTCACCATGCCCTGCTCATTCACCGTGATGCCAGCTGGCTTCTGGGGTACAAAGGGCTTCTGATCAGCATTAACAATCTATTTTGTGTACAGGGAAGGATATTTTATTAAAATCAACATATAAATAATTAAAAAAAGCTTTTCCTTCACTTTTTTGTTTGTAATTCTTGTGTTTCCTAGTTGCATAATCAGACTAATCCACAATAGGGTGTGGGTTGGGCTGAGATTTACCCACACCTGGCACGATTGGTCACTTGGCCTGTGGCCTCGTGAGTGAACACCACCAGGTGTGGTTAAACCCAAGCCCAACCCACACCCTATCGTGGAGTATTCCTTATTATACAATGGGCAAGAAAATACTGGTTCCCGATTCGCTGGCTGGCATGATTTAAAATATGTAAATCCTGCCATCACCCCATAGGAAGAAGTGCCAGCTAATCATGGTACCACACTTCAAAGCCACCAGCAGCCATATTGTTTTCTCACGGTAACCAGAACGCACAAAACTCAAGACAGAAAAATAAAAACTTCTCTCTCTCCTACTTTTCTACATTGTATACTCACAATATACCATGAACGGCTGTGGGTGATGGCAGGATTTACCCATTCCTGGTGTGGTTTGCTCACGAGGTTGCTGGCCCAGTGAGTAAACCACGCCAGGTGTGGGTAAATCCTGCCAG
Organism: Neoceratodus forsteri; assembly: GCA_016271365.2. Classification (NCBI taxonomy): domain Eukaryota; kingdom Metazoa; phylum Chordata; order Ceratodontiformes; family Ceratodontidae; genus Neoceratodus; species Neoceratodus forsteri. The sequence continues at coordinate 44,031,536 of JADMNL010000040.1, read as the reverse complement.
CAACCTCGTGAGCAAACCACACCAGGAATGGGTAAATCCTACCATCACCCACAGCCGCTCGTGGTATATTGCTTAAATCAACTTATCAGAGCGGAACACAATTATGAAATCAGGTGCCCCTATACCATGGGGCTTGTTGCAGAGACCATGGCTTGCTTTTTGCCACTGCAACAATGGCTCCTTTTGTACAGTAAATGTAAAGTTTGCTTTTCCTCTGAAGCCTTCAGTAAACGGTGTATTGCTATGCATGGGATTTGGGGTATGTCCTTATCTCTAAATAATAACAGTCATATGTGCAACCCCCCCCCCAGGTCGGGAGCTTGCCTGGCTCCTGCATGCCTCTTACAGCTCCTGCAGCTGTCCATTTCTACGCTTCCCTGGCCCATTCCTGGACTGCAATTAGGGCCTGGGAGAGCTGTAATTCGCTTTGGTGCCTCCTGTGCCTGTAAACCCATGGCCGGTGATGCCGCGTGGTCCTCCTTGCTTCCACAGCTCCCCCTAACTGCAACTGGGGCTGGGGAGCAGGAAAAAAGTTCAATCCAGCACCTCCTGTGCCCAAACAGAAGTGGCCCGAGTGCTGCACAGTACAGCTGCTCCTCCCCCGCCCACAAACTACTACACAGCGGGGCGGGGAGCAACACAATAAGGCCACATTGCTGGCCTAGCACCTTCAGGGTGCTTGCAAGAGGTGGCAGAAGTGCCATAAGGAAGGTTTTTTTTCTCCCCAGACCCACTGGACTGCCTAAGGGGCTGGGGGGGGGGAGACCAGGAAAAAGAAAAAAAATAACCTTTACCAGCACTCCCCAACTCTGCCAATGCCTCCAGTGGGCCGGAGAGTAAAGGAGAACATGGTGACCACCAGGGACTACAAGTACCATGATACTTAGTGGCCGAGGATGGCCATTTAGAGACACAGCTCCACCAGGGGAACCCTTAAAACAGAGCCAGCGATTCAGCTCCTGTCCCCCAAAATGCACCCTCCTGGCCCTAGCGACCCTCAGAAGGGACCAGAAGGGTGCTAGCGATGCAGCCAGATGCTGCCAACAGTGAGCCTTTATTATTCTACAGTTTATGGAAAGTGACTGAACTGTGAGAACTGTTTGATGGCGACCATCTTTGCCAAGGTTACTGGATAACAGCGTAGGATCCAATTGCTAGCTGCAGTACATTCAATCAGGATGAACAGCTTGCGAGTTATATGGACCAATCAGAGACTAAGTTTTTAAACCTGAGAATTCTGAAGTTCACAGTTTGTCTGTGTAACTTTGTATGACAGTTTGAAGTGAGAAGAAGCATTTCTTGTCAGCTCCTGCTGACAGATTAAAAAGCCTACAATTTGTGCCTTCTGCACAAGCAAAGAGAGTGAGACATGCCAGTGACAGTAAATGAGAAGGTGTATTTTTTTTATCTGCTCCTGCTGCTGTCAGATAGAAGATCCTGAAGTTGGTGCCTTCTGTGCAGGTCTAGAACTCGTTACAGAAGATCTTGGTGAATACCCCAGAACTGGGATTTACCTCAGCCTAACAAACTGTGATATTTGATGCCACAAATATCCAAAGCCTGCGGAATAAATTATTTGTCTGCTGAGGAGAGTGAGATAACCAAAGCTACTGCCTCATTTCTCTACCAGGTCAGAGACAGTTTCTTGTCAGGACCTATGCTCTGAGGTCCTGCCTGCCTGCTTGATCTGCTGCTGCTACCTATTGCTAAGGTGGGTGAAAAAAAGTCCCTCTGTAGGGTGAAGATTGACCACCTACAGTCGAGGCGGGTGAAGACCAGTCCCTTTGTGGAGTGAAGAGGATTATCGCCTGCAACCAAGCCTTTCCTGCCTGTTCTTCCAAGTTGTCTGAAAAGGGGAAGACGTCCCCCAACAGCCTACACCTGTTCATCAAAGGTCGCGAGTACTGGGTTTTTACCAAAATACTTTCCTAATTGCTGAGCTAGCTAGCTTGTTAACTTTACATCTGGGCTTCCTACACGAGATTAGCAACACCCTTAACAATTAGTACAGCCAGGAATTACAACTGTTTCACTGCACCCCTGGTGTGGTTGGTACTTTGCTCTGCAGCACCTCAGTGTTTCACTGTGCTGCACCCAGCTTTTCCACATCACAGGCCTGCAACTGCTCAGTGTGTGCATACCAAAACTGAGAGCTCTCACAGGGACTGTGGGGTTAACCAGTGCACCATGGGGGGGGAGTAGAACTGGGGCTGGTAATCTTGGAATGTATAGTACTGCCTAATTATAAATGTCACTGTGTTGTGAGTTTACTGATTTGCATAGAGTTTCTATCAATCAATCAAAATCTTTATTTATTTATCCAGGCGAACATCATTAAGCAGAGCTCATTTGCAAGATGGGCCTGGTTATGATAAAATCTCAGACAAAATACAAAAGATGAGGGATACATATCTAATGACAATGGGACAATTTGATACATATAGATCATAGTATGCAAGACATCAGCCAATAGCATAGAACAAACAATGTTGCAGCAGTATCTTCTGCAAGTAACAAACTGTGGATATCTCAGTGACAGTATGCTGATTTGGGTTAGGTGGGTACTAGTAGAGAAGGGGACTAAGTTAGACTTAGAAGTAAAAAGCCAGGTGGTAGGAGAATGTATCATCATAAGGAATTGCCAGAATAAAACAATTATTAATAGGTAGCTTAGATGGAGATAGGATAAACAAATCAACAGAGGATAGTGAAAAGCAGCAGAGGATAGAGCATGAGAAGTTTAGAATCCGATTATCAAATGCTCTTATTTCCCTTTGCTTCCACTGCTCCCTACCTCTTTATCCACCCCAAAATATACCCATTGTTTATTTTCTGAAATCTGTTGCAGCCACTGCATTATCGTGTAGATATTTCATACTTAAGAGTTATAAGTGGGGAGGGAACTATCTGTTTTACCCGTTTCTAAGGAAGGGGGCTAAATATAATTTCCTGTGGGGAAACACCCTGGCAGTATGCTGTTTGAAGGATCCCCACAGGTGGAGGCACCGCGCAACTCACCCAACCAATTTTAACTATGAATCCAGGCGCCAGCCGAGGCAGCACCACCTGTGGGTGGGTGTGCAGGTAGAAGGGGTGGTTACATATGCAAAGGTACTGGATCCTAATACAACAGATGCAGGTCACTGAGTTTTATTACCTATTTGAACTCTGTTATTCTGATGCACACAGTACCTGAAAGTTAAATATTTACTGTGTAACACTCGAAAATAATGAACGCTGTCCATCATACAATAAGAATTCTGTATCTAACGCTTCTGGTATTAATTAGAAAACAGCTTAACGTATCGTTTATTTTTCTCATACTGGCATTTTTTGTTTAATGCACAATTTAAAACTTGTAAAAGAAAAAAAGGATATGGAGTTGTCTTGTTTTTCGATCTAACTTACAAGAAGAAACACTCGTCGAGCCTGACGTGAATGGCATATAGTTACTGAGACGCACCATACACTGTGTCGCTTGACACCGGGGGCTCTGGTGCATGTTCCTCGCATCTACAACACAGAAGTTTTACGCAGCATCTCTGTAATCTAAAGGCACACTCCCATTTACACAACTCTACTACAAACCTCGATCATTGTCTGAAACTACAGGTCACGTCTTATAGTGTACGTTCTGATCCGAGCTACGGCACTAACAGCACATACATATGATAATAATACTAACCGGAGGGGGGAACAGGCAGCAGGAAATGTTGTCGGCATGAGTCAGGCCGCCTAACCCTGGCCCAGCATGTTCTTGTTCTCCGTTTCCTTCCCTCACGCTGCAAGTTGAAACTTTCAGACCTGCCGCTTAATCAACAACGTGAGCATGTGACAGACGATCGCAATCCGCAGCGCTGGAACAAGGCTGAAGAACTGTGTTCGGCTAACTGCTCTCTTGTAAAATCAACCCGTAACCATGTCGCTCAAGAAGTATGCACAGAAATGTACGAGTGCTCTGGTAAAAAGCGGACATGCTTACATTTCATCATGGACGGTGTCGGTGCTTGTTTTACCCAGCCCCTGCCTGAAAGAATGCGACCTGACAGCCGAAGGAAGGAGGGGGTGGGGCCCAATCTTAACGTACCTCACTTGCTACGTGCTACGGGAAGGCTTAGTCACGCCGACCCTGTCTGCTGTTGTGGGCCATCGGAGCCCCGAATGTATGGGCTTAGACTGGGTGGTGTGTTTCTGCTGGCACGTTCGTATGTACCACCTTCCCTCTGCTCAGTAGCATTTTTTCCACTAGTAGTAAGTTTGTGCTTAAAAATACTCAACAAAATATCAAAGGAATTCTGGGAAAACTAAAAAAATCTTTCACTACATGTTTAATGGGGGAAAGGAAGTGATAATTGTTTCAGGAACACAAACTACTACAGCACATTTAATATGAACAGATATTAGTGTAATTCAAGAGAAGGACTAGCATGGACAAAATTTAATTATACAATGGGGTAAATTGAAAGCACCAAATCCTGCATTCTCATTGGTTGCTTGACACATTTTCCAGTGTGGTAAATCCTCTAATGTACCCACTGGAAAAGGTTCCAGTCAGCCTCTTAACAAAAATCACTACAACCCCCAAAAACCCATCGAAAATGTCGCCGCTAAATGAAATCTCGGGACCCCGCCATACCTCTCAACTGTCCCTGATTTTCAGGGGCGTCCCTGATTTTGGCTCAGAATTTTCCTCTGTCCCTCGAAAAATTTGTGTTTTTGTGACTAAAAGTGGGAATTGCAAGCACAAAATAATGTCAGACATTAAAGTTGCATACTTATTCTTCATCAGAAAATGCATCTTACACTAATCCTCTTATTCTATCAACTTTCTGAGTAAATATTACAAATATTTAAGATGTGTCCCTGATTTTGGGTGTTTGTCCCTGATTTTTTTAAGCCTTGTCCCTGATTTATGAGGCAAGAGGTTGAGAGGTATGGACCCCGCTGCTACACTCAAAAGTGAAGTAACTCACTCACATTACCAGTTTGGGCCAAACATAACCTCCAAAACTGTTTGCCAGAACTACATTTACCAGACTTACCTTTCTGAACATTTTTTTTGTTTTCCCATAGCATTACCACTGCATAAACGAGCACAAAGCACTTCCTGAGCACCTCACGTTAGTGGATACAACCAGAGGCAGGAGTGGATCACACTGAAATCACTTTTTTTTAGTTTCTGCTTTTTTGTTATGGATGTTAACAAAACACTCACCGAGCATGTCATGGCAATACGGAAAGCACCGGCGACAGAACCAGAGCACGAGTGAGTGACGCTGTTGAACACACTACCAAACAGCACTATTTTTTTTCAGCCGCACTAATAAATATACATGACTTAAAAGCCACCCCCCAAAAAAAAACTTATTTTTTTCCATCTCCTTAAAAAGCAGACCATTGCATAATATCAGTTTATCCCTTTGGGGTGTGGGTATACTGGAGGGCTTAATACATCCGGTGTGGTTCAGTCACTCAGCTGTGGCTCGTGACCGAACCACACCCAACCGTGGTAAATCCTCCAGTATACCCACACCCTGGAGGGATAAATTGCTTAAATGTCTATTTTCAACTCTGAAACTTTAGTACAGTATTAAATTCAGTATACAGCATTAGTATTTCTATAGCACTTTTCATGCTATACCAAATCATTTTGCAAGCAATGAGAGACAGATAGTGAAAGAGCTGCTCACAGGCAACTTCGTTCCTCAACATTTAAAATAATTTTGCCTAGGAAGATGCTTGCTCAGACATGATAACATTGTGTTGATTTCATTAGAAAACTATACATATGTTGCGCCACTAAAGCACAATTTGCAGGAGCAACTGACTTGCATTATAAATATTTTGAAAATTTTGCAATCTGTGCTAAAAATAATTATCTTCAGAAGTGCACGAACACCTTCCAACTCCTCCCACTCATGCTGCTGCTAGGTTTGGGTCAGGTGCAATGGATTGCAAATTGTTGAGTCAGTATGTCCCTGCAGGCCACTCGCTTAGGTAACCAACCAGGCCATGAGTCACTCCCTTGACCCCAGTGCCTGATATCAGAGGTGCCACCTGCACATTGAGGCCCTGTACACATCAGGCTAGTTAAAATGTTTTAAGGTGCTTAAAACATTTTAACTAACGCAAACATGGTGCCTGTCCACATTTAAGCACGGTTTCAAAATGTGTTGGGAAACCATGCTTAAACCCTGCTGGGAGCAAGTCTCAAGTCCGTTTTTAAAAATGGTTTGATGAGGGAAAGCGTGTTACCCTGTAGTGTGGACAGGTGTCTGTATATTGCTCCTCCAGGAAGCATGTTAACGGTCGAGGAGAACCCATTTTTAAAAACGTTACTGGAGGCGGATGCAGATGGGAGTCGGCTGTGGTATAACTGAGTTAAAACTCAGTTGAAGACTGATCTGGACGGGCTGCTGTGGTGAGTTTAAAAATATTTTTAAAACATTTTTTAAACTGGTGCAAATCTTCAGCTCTAATGTGTACAGGGCCTCAGAGTCTTGCCTGGACCTCCCTAGAAAGGCTGGCCTGCCAGCATGGACTAATCGAGTCCCTTGTTAGAGCCTGGTGGAGGCACGTATTAAATATCTTGTTGTGCTATGTTTGTTTTCTCCCTACACTTGATAGGGTAATTAGTGCGCATGTTATCACATGTGTGGGTGGTAGTGGGAAGAGGGAATGACTACATGGGGCCCAGTAGGCAGCACATGTAAAGTGCAAGAACCAGGCAAGAGATGCTTGAGTTTGGAATCAGCTGGATGGTTATCCACTTATGGGGCAAAAGAGGGAGTCTGGAGGGAGCGATTGGGACACTGGACTGGTCTTTGAGTTGAGTGCCTTCCCAAAAGCAGAGGTCAGTTGGTGTGGCAGTCAAGGTTGCAGGGTGATTTGCTAACATTTTCTTTCCTCTGATCAAGCTGTCTTAGTGGTGTAAGCTTCCCTCCATCTTCTTTGATTACATCTTATTAGAAGATGGGTCTAAAAATCAAAGACGTTGAATTGTATAAAACCAGTCAGGTGACCATGACCATGCATTAAATATTATGAAATGGGTAGAAAGAATGCTGGCTCCTGATTGGCCAAGAGGTGCAGTACTTTCAGCTGGGCCATTATTTCTGGGATTCTAGAACGATGGCAGCAGCGGAGTGGCTGTTTCTGCGTGGAGCTCCCATAGCTAAGTGAACATTAACTGGTAAGGATAACCAGGGCATTGTTCATGATCATAAGTGACACACCAGGAAACAAAACAGTGAATAATAATTCATGTTTATCATTATTTTTTTGTGAGTTACCAGTGTGTCATGACCAGAAAAGGAAAAAAAAAAGTTAAGGAATGTTTGTAGAAACAGGTTTAACTTGTTAGTGCCTTACATACTTTTTTTTGGTTAGTGAGGGTGGCAGCCATTCTTTGTGATAGATATCCTTGGCTGAGTGAAGTTGGTCAAATTTTATTTGAAAATTGAACAGATGCAATATACCAATTTTTTTTTTGTCTGTAATGAGCATCAGGTTGAGGTAAATGTGCTATGCAAGCTTATCTCAGACAATCAGAGACTAGTGCTTTCAATACCCATTTGATAACAGACTGTAACCCAATCCATGGTAACACCGTAATGTTTCCATTTAAATACATATGAGGGCAGGAAAAGACCAACAGGACCTCTATTCTGCACATGTTATACTACCATACCACCATACCAGTAGTCACACAGGGGTCTTCCTTTACCTAATTCTCTTTCTTTGTGCTTCCTCCACCCTTGTCCACATGGCTAGCTAATATACCCATGGCCCATTTACATGTGAGTTTGAAGCCTGTAATGATTTTGCCACTCAGTACCATTGGCAGAAGACCGTTAGGTGGCTGAGCTACTCTTACTGTGTAATAATGTTTCCCTACCTCCACTTTAAACCTTCATTTGAAGTAACCGCACCTCATGACACCATGTTATAGCTTCTCTGTGCCAGGCAAATAGGTCTTCAATGTGCACCTTGTATAATTGGTGGCAAGTAAATGTGGGTATCTTTCATGTGCCTCCCCCACCGACCAGTCGCAAGTGAATACAAGTTCAGTGCCTTTAGTGACTATGTCTGAAATGCCCTAGAATCATCCTCTCAATTTCAATGAAAACATTGATTGGAGACTTTATATCCCTTTCACAAAGGACAAGCCTACTGTTGTCATGCCCACTCACATCACCATGAACACATTCCAATGAAAGGAAGTACCGTAGCTAGGGTTTCTTTGGCAAGGCCTACACCAGTCATGAATTCTGGTAGGTGTCTGGCAATCTGATGCTGCTCCTAAAGTGGAACTTTCCATTATGGTGCACCTGGAGTTGAAATAAACAATGCATTTTAACTCCTGCAGCACCATTACTTTATATAGATGCATGTGTCTGGTCATGTTTGTTTACTACCAGTCACTGTGTAATTGCATTATTGACGTTATTTTGGAAGTGGAATTTCATCTGGTAATGTACCTCCTGGGGCATCATAGCCACTTCAAGAGCATACTCAGACTCTAAAACACCTGACTGAAGTTTTGTGTGATGTTGACCTTTACTGAGAAATATTTGGAATGCTTGGAATAGTGGGTATTGTACAACAAGGCATTAGTCCCCTAAGTTTTTTTCTTTAAATGCATTTTTGTCATTGCTGCTTCTTTCCCTAGCTTTGAGGTACACAATACCATGATGATGTTATGTCATCACCATTACAATAATAATTTCTAGCCGGCACTTTATGAGCAATTTCTATGTAATATAATAAACTATATCTGGATGGTGCACAAGTTCAGCAGGCAAATGAAGACTGTGCATGGAAAAACAGGGTGCTGCTCCCCATGGACTGTAGTGGCTGTAATCTGGGTAGAGACAGTGACAAGCTTCAATTACCCATTCTACATAACCTGTGAAAAGAATGGGACCATTGCACGTCTGACGAGGGAGTGAAATAGAGCAAACAGACACACCACATTACTTTGTATGTCCAGTAATTATTGGCACATCATTCAATAACCATTCTATATTCGCAGCATACACTGGTGTTGCCTGGCATGGTTGGTATACCTGACAGTGGTATATACAGATTGCTCCTGAGCTGACATAGAAAACTAAAACAAAAAGTTGAAAGCTAATGGGAGTTTATTTTAATTGGCATTACACTGCCCCAAGTCAGCGGTCCCATACATGACGAAGAATGGGCAGTGCTGTGCAACCATTAGCCCTGTTGCCAAACACTGCTACTCTTTTCAGCTGCATTGTTGTAAGTGGGTAGATAAGTTGATGGCTGAAGACCTTGCCTTCCGGTAGACTCAGTGCTTGCAAAGCAGATGGGTCACAACACTTACAGAAGGAGGGAAAAGAAGCTGGGTGTATACTAACCACTATACTGCATCTATGGCTAATGGAGCCAAGTTAGTGTCAATCAGCCAATGTGACCCACGTGCTTCTTCACTCCCACGCAGTAGAGAACCTTACAAGTATTGAGCGACAGTTAGATAAATATCTGGAAATGGCATCAAACTGTGAATTGTGCATAGTATTCTGCTTTGTCCACTCAGTACAAACAATGAGGTTCACCTAAAAACAGCTGATCAGACAGTGTCTGGTGCATAACAAAAAATAAATAATAGTGATAACATAATCCAGTTACTTCCCTAATGCATCGACTAGTTCTGCACCTACAAAACAGTGGCAATGCATTCAGTGGAAACAGAGCTAGGCAGGGGCTGTCCATTCATAACCACTGCTTGTTGTCATGTTTAGCAATCACATCAAACGTCATGGACTGGGAGTCTCAGTTCTTGAATATACAGTGTCAGTTTTTAGTAGGCTTGGCATGTAAGCATGTAGTCAATCTGCACACCAAGTTTTTGTGCCACAAGAACTGAGTGTCCCCCACTCACCAGTCACAAACTGTCAGTCATACTGCATCAAAGAAATATAGGTATAAAATGGTACCATTCATTCAGTTTCATTCATCTGAAGCAAAAGGTAATATATTGAATGAGCTGGGAAATTAATTCATTGGATTCAATATTACTGAAAAGTTGTGTGTCTGTGTTGGGGGGGGGAGGTGCCTGGCAATCCATTAAAACATTTCCACGGTGGTGAAAGATAGCACCACTCTCCTCGTACAGCAAACTGCTTGCCCAGAACCACAAATATTTGGATCACTGAGAACAAAACAGCTTGTTTGTGCTGTCCTAAGCCATGATTCGTTCCCTCCAATTAGCTGCTCTCTGGGCTTAATCTTATCCTAGAGTGTAAGGCCTGATGACCCCAAGGCACAATGTGACACTTGTCAGAGTTTGCAGGGTAGGGTGAGGTGAAATGGCATGAACGTTATGGCTGATGACCCAAAGGCACACCTCAATGCCTGTCAGTCTCTGCAGGGTGGGGTGGGGTTGACGTTGGTTCCATACTTCGCTGCCATTCCTATTATGCATCTCTCTAACTCTTGCGCTGCCAGTGCCAATGCTAGCAAGGCAACATTCGGCATTGACAAATGCTTGTTTCTTACAACAATTTAAGTATTGTATTTTTTAGAAATAAAATTCTCTGAATTTTCTGGCATTTGGAGTGCTGAATTCCTTTCATTACATATTTTTTTTCCTCTTATTTTCTCAGCACCCACTGGTTTGCTGGAGCACAGCTTTCTCAATTTACAGAGTGGCGTGCTCCCCCTCCCTGGGCTGAGGTACAGATATAGCACACTGATTAATCCAAATGAGGATGAAACGCGTCTGTGTCTGCTGTTCTCAGCCTTTGCTGATTGTATTGTGAGGTCTTCTGGCACCATGCAATTCTACTTAAAGTTGAACCAGTCCAAATTAATCCATTTGCATTTGCATATGCGTCCCATGATGCATTATTGGTGTATGTACAATTTGTGTTTTCTTTAAAATCTGGCTGTATGACCAATATTCTCTAGGATAACCCATGCACTAGTGCATTTGCTCTGGGGTTCTTTTGTAGTTCTCTTCTCTCTCTCTCTCTCTCTCTCTACTTTGTGCTGCCCATGACTGTAACAAATAAGATCCCCTATAGGGTGATGATACGAAGATGGGCACTATTGTAAATAACACCCAAGCAATACTTAATTTTCAGAAACAATTAGAAAATCTAGCAAACTGGGAAATTCAACACAAATTAAAGTTCAATGAAGATAAATGCAAAGTGATGCACTTTGGTTACAATAACACTAAGGCTAGTTATAAAATTAATTATTGAAGTAACTGAGGTTATTGAAGAAACTGAGCATGAAAAGGATTTGGGGATTATTTCCAATACACTGAACTTTGAAAAACACTATAGTGAAACAACAAAAAGGGCTTATAGAATTCATGGGAATATTTTAGGAACATCAAGAGTGGACATGAGAAGGTTTTAGTACCCTTGTATAAGTCACTTGTGAGGCCTGTGCTTGAGTATGGAGCCCCTTTTAGTACACCACAGAGTATAAACAGTAGTAAAAGGGTAAAAACAGGGCAAAGAAAGCTTACAAGGAAAGTGCATAAAGCCATACAAACAGAGGCAAACAGCGGATTTGGGGATTTATTCAATGACATAAAGAAAAATTAGAGGTGATCTCTGTTACGTTTTCAAGGCCCTGAATGATGTAGTAATCTGGGAAACTGCAGGACTGGTTAAAAAAGAACAATTGGAAAGAGAAATAAGGGCAAACCATATAGAGGTGAACAATACAGAATGGAGAGAAGGGCAAAATGGTTCATCCAAAGGGTAATGAAAGTATGGAACTCACTCCCCATAGAAATTGTATTGGCAACACACCTCTCATCCTTCAAATGGTTATTGGATGAACATATGGGAGAAAATAAATGGGAATATGTCCACTGAATTTGGTGGCAAGTCCTCACATGGCACAAAATGCTTATGGACTTGTATTAAATCCTAGGAATCTAGGGTAGCTGGCTCCCTCTCCCTGGGCTGAGATACAGATATGGCATACTAATGAGTCCAAATGAAGGTGAAACACACGTCTGTGTCTGCTTTTGTTGATTGCACTGTGAGGCCTTCTGACACCATGCGATTATGCTTAAAGTTGAGCCAGTTAAAATTAATTAAAAATTTGGCTGTATGGTCAATATCCTCTGGGATAACATAGAAACATGGAAGTTGACAGCAGATAAGGATCGCAAGGCCCATCCAGTCTACTGATTTTTTTTCTACCTTATGAATGTGCTATGGGCCTGTACTCTGTCAATGACCTATCTATTCATACTCATCTGTATTACTGTCTTATGCCTATTCCATGCCAGTTTGAAGCCCTGCACTGTATTCGTATCCACCACTTCCTGAGGTAGGCCATTCCATGCATCCACCACCCTTTCTGTGAAAAAGAACTTCCTTATGTTACCCCTTAATCGGCCTCCCTCTAATCTCATGCTGTGTCCTCTTGTCCTGCTGTTTTTCTTACATTGAAACATGTTAGATTCTTTCACCTTGTTAATGCCTTTAAAATGTTTGAATGTTTCAATATCACCTCTCTCCCTTCTTTGCTCTAGGATATACATATTGAGCTCCTTTAATCTGTCCTCATATGTTTTCTGATGCAGTCCCTGCACCATTTTGGTTGTCCTTCTCTGGACTGCCTCCATTTTGTTAGTATCCTTGTGCAGGTGTAGCCTCCAGTACTGCATGCAGTACTCCAGATGGGGCCTAACCAGTGTCATGTAAAGAGGGATTATTACCTCCCTCTTACGACTTGTGATACCCCTACTAATACACCACAACATCCCTCTAGCCTTACCTACTGCTTTAGTGGTCTGCTTGGATGATTTCAGGTCATCTGTGATGATGATGCCCAAGTCTCTTTCTTCCCTTGTGATTGCCAGCAACTCTGCTCCCAACCTATAGGTGGCTTCAGGGTTTCTCTTCCCTATGTGCATGATCTTGCACTTCTTTACGTTAAACCCCAGTTGCCACTCTTCTGACAATTTTGCCAGTTTATCCAGATCTCTTCTCATTCAGCTCACCCCACACTCCAGTGCATTTGCTCTGTTTTTTTTTTTTTTGTAGTTCTCTTTTCTCTCTACTTTGGGCTGCCTATGACCAAAACAAATACGATCCCCTATTGGGTGGCTGGCTCCCTATAGGGGACAGAGAGAGAGAGAAAGCAGCCCAAGCTTCCTTAAATTAAGGAGATTATTTACTAGACTACACTGAATTGAATCATTACTTTTTGGACTTGTGTAAGTAACTAGTATTGATTCTCTGTTTTTGGGGTTGACTTTTCTTATTTTAACTTTAATTTGCCAAGGAGGAACTATATCTGGGGGGATATTTGCAGTCATTTGTGACTAGACCTGTTACTTAATCTCTGTGAAATAGGTGTATGAAAGGAAGGAAGGAAGGCACTCCCCTGGGTGGAGGATCAGAGTTGTAGTTGATTGTTTCTGGAGGGCACAGGTTTACTCTCATCCACCCTGCTCCTCACCCCACCCAACCCAAGTGCATAACTTCCTTTATAGCACGGGTTCTGACTGTACTTCCCCAAAACTACTAACAACATACACTTGTTCATATCCTTAAAGGCACAGCACACTGAATAGGGGTAGAGACACTCACAACATTGCACACACTAAAACAAGAACAAAAAAAAAGAAAAGCATCTGTAACAGGAAGGGACACAGACATGTGGGGAGTGGTGCAAAGCACTGGCTATGGAGCAGCAGTCTTCCAGGAGACATTCAGGAGACTGCGTTGCTGCCCTATTTGTAGGCATCTCTCTGGTCTGAGGGAGGAGGTTGTTCGTCTCCATGCTGACCTGGCAGGGATTCAGGAAACCTGCTTTCCCACCCAGGGGACCACCAAGACCACTGCCACTACCTCAGAGGTTGCCAAGACAGAGGAGTGGTTGGACTACGGTGGGCTCAGTGAGGGTGAGGGTGGTGGAATAGAGGCACATCCCTCCAGTTGTGCCTCTCCACATGTCATTCATCACTCTGGTGGAGCATTGTTCCTCTATGGGGGCACCTGCAGTGGAGACCAAGAGGATGCTGGGAACCTCCACAATGGAGGCCCACAGGAGGGTGGGTGGCACAGGACCCCACAGGGGAAGAAAACAATTCTGGTGGGGGACTCGATTGTTAGGGGGTAGAACTGGGGGAGGGATGAGAAAGGGAGGTAAGGTGCCTGCCTGGCATCATGGCTTGGAGGGACAGGAAATGAATCCTCAGGACCATGGGACTAGCTGCAAGGGGGAGTGAGCTGGATGTCATTATCCACCTAGGGACAAATGACCTGGCTGAGAATGGGATCAAAGCAGTGCAAAAGAAATTTGTGGAGTTGGGGAGGGGTCTTAGACAAGTAGCACACACGGTAACTTTCTCGCAAGTGTTAACTGTTTATGGCATGGATGAGGCTAGGATACTCCACACCATGGGATTCAATGACTGGTTGAAATACTAGTGCAGAGCTCAGGGATTTGGCTTCATTGGGGACTGGGGATCCACCTGGAGGGATGCAGGCCTATACTGGTGCGATGGTCTGCATCTATCCAGGAGGGGAACCAGGATCCTAGGTGATAGGTTTAAATGCTTCATTGACAAGCATTTAAACTAGCCAAGGGGGAAGGCACTGAAAAGGAGAAGGGAAATCCTCACCCCCCCAAAAAAATCAGGGTAGTTAGTGAGGTAAACACCAAGATAGAGCAGTTAATAGGGAGAAGGGCAGGGGTAAATGGAGAAAAAGGCAGTAAGGACAAGGATTGAGCAAAAAGAAATAAAGCCATAAAAAAATGGAGGGTAATGAGTAACAATGCCCGTAGTCTAGGTAAAAAACTCCCTGAAATGGTAACCATGATGGAAGAGGGATGCCTGGATACCGTGGCAGTCACAGAAACATGGTACACAGAGAACCATGACTGGGATGTCAACATACCAGGGTACACAATCTACAGGAGGGACAGGGAGGGAAGAAGAGGAGGAGGAGTAGCTCTCTATGTTAGGGAAGGGATTAAAGCAACAGAACTAAAGGGTAAACAGGGAGGAGAGGAAGCACTGTGGGTCACCCTGGAGACTGCAATTGGCACCACAATCCACACAGCAGTTGTATGCAGACCCCCATCTCAGGGAGAGGAAATGGACAAGGAAATGATAAAAGGCATCCTTAGGATGGCAGAGAAGAAAAAAATTACTCACCTTAGTAATTGTTTCTTCTAATGGAGTCTTGCTGTAGTCTGACAATCTGCAGTTAGCTCCAGCCTTTAAACTGCCCTGGAGAGTATAGGGTTAATTTTCTATGCAGCGCATTGAACGTTGAGCTCAAGCTCGGTTGAGGATGCTGTCTGCAGCACTTTGAAACCTAACAGTCAAATTCTTATGAGCAAACACTCACTAACTATACTATGTGGAAATTGTAAATTTTTTAACTAGCCAACTGGCAACAGAGAGTTTTGGATTCCCAAAGGAAGACTCAAGTCCAGAAACCCAAAACCCAAACCTATCTAAAATAAACATAATAATAGAAAACCACCCAAATAAAAAGGAGGGTGTGCAAGAAGCACCCCTGGGGTGCAACACTGCACCTGCCCACCCACTTCCCAAAAACCAAGTTCTGAGAGGGGAGGCAGGAAGGGAGGTCAGAACACAGCAAGGTTCCATTAGAAGAAACACAATTACTAAGGTGAGTAATTTTTTCTTCGAACAACATGAAGTCTTGCTGTATTCTGACAATCTGCAGACTACCAAGCAGTACCTCCATGAAGGAGGGAGAGAACCTACTTTGGGAATAGGCTCTGAGGTACTGCTGTGCCAAACCGAGCATCACTCCTAGCCTGGATATCCAGAGAGTAATGCTTGGTAAAGGTATGGACTGTTTTCCGGGTGGCTGCTTAACAAATTTCTAACAGAGGGATATCCCTAGCAGCAACCAGGGAAGCAGCTGTACCTCTCGTAGCGTGAGCCCTCAGGCCTGAGGGTGGAATTTTTCCCAGTTTCTCATAGCAGAATTGTATACAAGACACGATCCACCTGGCAGTAGTTCTCTTGGTGGCAGGTTTGCCCTTTCCCACTTCCCCATAAGTGTGGAACAACTGGAGGGAATCAAACCTGTGACCCTTGGTACGCTCTGTGTAGTAGCTAAGGGCTCTTTTAACATCTAAACTGTGTAACCTCTCTCTCCTGAGGAAGAATGATCAGTGAAGAAGACAGGGAGAGACATAGACTGATTCAAGTGGAAGTCTGAAACCACTTTGGACAAGAACCTCCTATTGGTTCTAAGGACCACTTTATCTCTATGAAAGGAGATAAAATCAGGTTCCACTGACAGGGCTTGCAATTCACTGATATGTCTGGCAGAGGTAATGGCTATCAAAAACACAGTTTTCCAAGTCAAGTACTTAAGCTCTGCTGAGGACATAGGCTCAAAAGCAGATTGCATAAGTTGAGCAATGCAAACATTTAAGTCCCAGGCAGGGGCAGGATCCCTAAAGGAAGGACTGGTATGAAGCAATCCCTTGAAAAATGTACAGAACACAGGATGAGATGATAGTGAGGAAGACTTCCCCACTCACAGAAAAGCAGAAACAGCTGACAAGTGTACCTTGAGAGTAGCTGGTCTGAGACCTAGGCCATAAAGATGGACCATATAATCCAGAACTGTAGGCAATTCAGCAGTGTCTGGAGAGATATGCTTCTTGGAACACCAAATGCTGAATCTTTTCCATTTGGAGTCATAAGTCTTTCTGGTAGAGGGTTTTTGAGAGGCTTTGAGAATATCCAGAACCCCCTGAGACAGATGCAAATCTGCATACTCTAACTCTTCAAGAGCCATGCCTTGAGATTGAGAGACCGAAGATTGGGGTACCAAATTCTCCCCTGAGAGGAGGTTAACAGGTTGTAATTCCTGGGAAGAGACAGGGGAAGATGGACTGCCAGAGACAGCAACAGGGGGTACCAAGGCTATCTGGCCCAGTCTGGAGCAATCAGCTTTGCAAGGTTGTGACCTTACCTTGACTAGAACCCTGAACAGTAGAGGAAAGGGAGGGAAGGTATACAGAAATTTCCCTTCCCAGTTCAAAATCAGAGCATCCAGAAGGACTGAATCCAAGATTGGGGGGTCTGCAACAAAACAGAGGAAGTTGGTGATTGTCTGGGGCTGCAAAGATCTATCTCTGGAGTGCCCACCTTGAAAAAATCACTTTCAACACCAGGGGTCCAGGGACCATTCGTGATGGCCCTGGGAGATTCTTCTCAGTGCATCTGCTAGAACATTGTCCTTTCCTGGAAGGTGGACTGCTGTCAGAGAGGTCTGCAGAGAATAAACCAGGGACCACAATTTCATGGCTTCCATGCACAAGGCCATAGACAGAGTGCCTCCCTGCTTGTTGATGTACCACATGGTGGTGGTGTCTGTTCTGACCTGAACCACCTTGTTCTGCACAGACTGAGAGAAAGCTTGCAGGGCCAGAAAAACTGCCCCGGAGTTCCAGGAGATTGATATGAAGAAGGGACTCCTGAGGGGAACCACAGTCCCTGGGCTGTGAGAGCCCCCAGATGCGCTCCCCACCCCAAAAGGGAAGCATCCATGGTAAGGACCACCAAATGTGACTAAGTGACAAATGGGATCCTTTACCTTAAATTGTCCTGATCCTGCCACCATTGAATAGCTTGGATCAGTGTCTGAGTCACTGGAATCAGTTTGGTAAGAGGGTCCTTCCTTTTGGACCAAAAGACCCTCAGATGGAACTGAATGTCCCGCATCTGGAATCTTGCCCCTTGGAGCACTACTGTAGAAGCTGCCATGTGGCCCAAGAGCTGAAGGAAGTGCCTAGCTGGTCGGGACACCTGAACGCTGAAGGAAGAGGCCAGTTCTATAAGAACCTTTGTCCTTTCTGGGGAAGAAAGGCTCTTGTTTTGACAGTATCTAGCTCTGCCCTTATAAAGGTAAGGAGCTGCACTGGTTCAAGAACTGACTTGGGGAGGTTGAGAAGAAATCCCAGGAAAGTGAGCACTTGCTGGTGACTTGCAAATATGACTTGACTTGGCCCGGAGACTGACCCACAATGAGCCAATCGTCCAGATATGGAAAAATTTAAATCTTTTGCCTTCTTAAAAAGGCCACTACTACTGCCAGGCACTTTGTAAAAACCCTTGGAGCTGATGTTAGGCCAAATGGCATTGCTTTGAACTGGTAATGGCATGAGGGCAACTTGAACCTGAGGTACTTTCTGTGGGAGCACCAGATGAGGATGTGAAAATAGGCATCTTTGAGATCCAGGGAGGCTAGCCAGTCCCCTGGCCTTAGATAGGGAAGAATTATTCCTGGAGTCACTATCTTGAACCTTGGTTTCAAAAAATGTTTGTTCAGGTATCTTAGATCTAGGATGGGTCTCCACTCCCCTGTCTTTTTTGGGGTAAGGAAGTACCTGGAGTGCAGGCCTTTGCCCCAGTGTAGGGTAGGAACTCTCTCTATGGCTTCTAAGGCCAGAAGAGATGAAACCTCTGCCTCTAGAGTAAGGGTTTCTGAGAGACTTGCAGGTGGAAAAGATCTGGATCTCATCTTCGGAAACTTTTTGTAGCTGAGAACCAGTCCCTGGCTTACTACTTCCAGGACCTACTTGTCTGAAGCAACTGACACCCAGTCCTGGATGAAGTAAGCCAGCCTGCCCCTTATAGGGATGGGAGAGTCGACCTGGGCAGGCCCATCAGGGTGTCTGCTTGGCAGGGGCCTTAGGCTAAGGAGTGGATGCAGCCCTGCTCATCCACCTTCTGCCTCTCCCTCTGAAGAACTCCCTCTGTGAAAAGGGAGAGGAGGCCTGTGCTTGGTAGAAAGGCCCATGAAAAGGCCTGCCCCTGCCCCTAGATTGCTGCCTTTGAGGAGTTTCCTGCCTCTGCTTGGCCTGTGCACTCCTATAAGAGGTCCTATATTCCTCCATCTTCTTCATGTAATTCTCTGTCTGCTCCCCAAACAGAGAATTACCTTCCACAGGGAAGTCCATGGCCTTAGCCTGGGTGTCCTGTGAGAGGCTAGTATATCTGAGCCAAGCCATTCTCTGGAAGAGCCACAGATGGAGCCATGACTCTTGATGACACGTCATTGGAGTCCACAGCAGCATGAAACTGTACCTTAGATGCCTCAGTCCCATCTGCAGCCACCTCCTCCAGCTCCTTGGCCAGCTGGGCGGAGGCCTGTTTAGCCAGTGCCAGTACAGTGTCCCACCTGGACGTCTGGTACCTGGCTGTATAGGCCATATAATTAGCCTGCCTGAGTACCAAAGAGGATGCCATGTATTGCTTCTTTGCCAAGGCATCCATCCTCCTAGAGTCTTTATCCGGGGGATGTGAAGCCAAGGGAACATTAGCCGTATCACAGGCTGCAGCCTGCACGACCCCAACATGGCTGCATTGCTGGTAAAATAAACCCTTTGTCTGAGCCTGATAAAGTATACCTCTTGTCCATTCTTCTATCAACAGGAAGTACAGAATTAGGAGACTTTAAAAATGTTTGTGTCTGTTTCCCAAATGATTTGTGCAGGGGAATAGACAGCCTTTTGGACTCTGGGATGTCCATCAATTTGACAAAATCAGGCTCATCTTGATCCTCTGTGGCTTCCTCCATAGGGAGCTGGAGAGTTTCAGCCACTTTCCTGTAGAACAGATAGTGGGGAGGGGACTCAGAGAGCCTAGGTGGGGAAACACTAGAAGGTCTTTCTGGGGAGATGTCTGGTTCAGTGGGCACATCCAGACTTTCTGCTCCATCATAGTCATCATTGTGTTCATAATCCCCCTCTTCCTCAAATTCCGGTTCGTAAAAATCTTCAGGGGCATAATCCTGAACCGGTGGAACCAACCAAACCGAACCCCTAGCTAATGGATCTGGATTGGACGGAACCAGGTGAAGTGATTCAACAATCTGAATTGCTCGGGCAATCTCATCAGCGGTCGGAACATGAACCTCTGGATCTGAACCGGCTTACTTGTCTTTACGTTTCCTTCTCATAGGAACCGATCCCTCAGGATTGGCTCTCCTCTTGCCCAAAGAAGTATCACCCTGGTCAGAGGGCACTCCTTCTGGTTCAGTCGGAACCAAACTGGCTGCTATCTGGGTCAATGGACTCTCGGCCTCCTTTTCCCTAAGTCTACCTAATCTTTTCTCCAGGGTAGACTTAGGAAAGTTTTACAAATTTGGCAGTCTGTATCAAGGTGTTCAAACCCCAGACAATAAACACAGGTGGTGTGTGGATCAGCCTTAGCAAAGACCTCCCCACACTCACTGCAGTGTTGAAACCCAGTGGGCCCATTTTTTTTTCTTGGGTTTCTCAGACATGGCCAACCTAACCAAACTTACCCTTTTTTTGGCAACTGCCAGGCAAGACTCCTTTATCGGTTCCTAACTGTGTCACAGATATTGAAAAAAAATGTTTAAAACACATTTTTTTTTTAAACCGATAAGTACTGGTAACCACACACTAAATAAAAGTACAAGAATTCAACTATTGGATCGGTTCAGCCGAACCAATCGAACAAGTTTCACAATTTCTGCAAAGTAACAGAAAACTATCTATGTACTCATGGTACCACAGACAGAGCCTGAACAGACAATGTGGAAATAATTCTGGATTAAACCAACACTTAACCGACTTTTGAACTGATCTGAAGGAGAACTCTCTGGAGTGACTGTTTAGTGAGGCGGAGTAAACAATCTGACGGTTGGGTTTCAAAGTGCTGCAGACAGAGTCCTCAACCGAGCTCAAGCTCAACGTTCTATGCACTGCATAGAAAATTAATCCTATACTCTGAGGGCAATTTAAAGACTGGAAACTGAAGATTGTCAGAATACAGCAAGACTTCATGTTGTTTGAAAGGGGAGATATTGCTGATGGGAGACCTGAATATGCCAGATGTTAACTGGAGCACCTTTGCTGCAGCCACATCCAACATCAGGGTCATTCTTGATGCCCTACAGGGGACATGCCTCAACAGCTAGTTTTGGAACCCACTCGGGAGGGAGCAATCTTGGACCTCATACTCTCAAATGGGGACGGAGAGAGGATCTCTGATCTTGAATTGGGTACAGGGGTTGGGCTTGGGACCAACTGTTTAATCTCTTTATCAGTTATTTACAAACAGGGCCAAATAACTTCATGGTTAAATTTGCAGACGATACTAAATTGGGAGGCAAGGTTAATAATCAAGAAAATATTTCCACATTAAAGAAGGATTTGGAAAAATTAACACTTTGGGCAAATGAAAATCATATGCAGTTTAATCAAGACAAATGTTTAGTAGTGCATTTCAGTGTAAATAATCCAAAAACGATATATTATATAAACGGACTACCACTTCACTCATCAAATTGCGAAAAAGATTTAGGGATATATGTTAATAATAAACTTACATCAAATGATCGCTGTGTTAGAACTGCTTGCATGACCAACAGACTTTTGAGGCAAATAAAATGCACTTTTGTTAATTACACTGAACAATGCCTTATTCCATTGTATAGGGCATACAGTAGACCGTATATAGACTATGGCTCCCCTTTCTGGAATCCAAACCAAAAAAGAGACAGAGCAATTCTTTAACAGGTTCAAAGGAGAGTAACTAGAATGATTCCAAGATTAACAAACTTGGATTATCAGAACAGATTAAAAGCTACTGGTCTCTTCTCTCTTCAAACTAGAAGATTAATAGGTGATATGCTTATGGTTTTTAATTTAATAAATTCACCAGATCTAATGGAAAAATGTGGTCTAACACTCTCCAAAAGGAGACATGTTCTGAGACTGCATAATAAACAGCTTGAAGTAACAACTTATAAAACCAGCAAAAGGGGAAACTTTTTTCCAATAAGAGCATCCATTGTATGGAACACCTTGCCACAAGAATTGGTAGAGGCAGCTAGTGCCACTGTCTTTAAAAACAAATTAGATATTTGGTTGAGGGATAATAAGTAATGTCCCACATAGTGTGGGGAACAGTCTTGATGGGCTCTGGCGTTCTTCTGTTCTTTCATACCAAGTAATACCAAGTAGTAGTAAGCCATCTGGGAATAAGCGACCACCAAACAGTGTGGTTCATGATAAACTTAGCTGTAGAGTTAAGCCATACAAAAGTGAAAGTACTGGACTTCAGGAGGGCTGATGTTGTCAAAATGGGAGAGTGCCTCAGAAAAGCACTAGCAAACAGGCAAGAAGGTGGGGTGGAGCAACGATGGGGAAACATCAAAACCGCCATCACAGAGGCAACAAGCCTTTGTGTGAAGCAAATAAACAAATCAAAACGAAAGAAAAAAAACACTATGGTTCTCAAAAGAAGTAGCGGGGAACGTTGGGGAGAAAAATATAGTATTCAGGAAGTATAAGGAAACATAGAAGGAGCAGGACAAAGAACTGTACCAGTTAAAGCAGAAGGAAGTGGAGAAGGCAGTCAAAATAGCAAAGGCCCAAGCCAAGGAAAAGATAGCCAACTCTGTTAAGAAGGGGGATAAAACCTTCTATAGGTACATTAGGGAGCAAAGAAAGATGAAGGCAGAGATACTGAGGCTGAATAAAGAGGAAGGTGGTTGGGCAGAGAGCAACAATGAAAAAGCAGGGATACTGAATGAATACTTCAGCTCAGTATTCATAATGGAAAAGCAGGGGGAGATACCTAATCCAGTCAATAGAAGCACTCTGAATAGGGGGGTTGATATTAGTCCTTTCAGGGAAGAAAGGATTTTGAAACAACTCTTAAAACTGAAGGTGGATAAAGCAATGGGGCCTGATGGGATTCACCCCAGAATTCTAAAAGAACTAAGGGAAGAACTAGTAAGACCACTAACTACCCTTTTTAATAAATCATGGGAGGATGATTTGGTACCTGAGGACTGGAGGAAGGCGTATGCGATTCCCCTTCATAAAAGTGAGAGCAAGACAGAGGCAGGAAACTACAGACCTGTCAGTTTGATCTCAGTGGTAGGGAAAATGATGGAATCACTTCTGAAGGAAAGAATTGTTGAGTACCTAGAGGCCAGTGGGACACAGGACCCAAGGCAGAATGGATTCACAGCAGAAAGGTCATGTCAGACAAATATAATTGATTTATTTGACTGGGTGACCAAAGTAGTAGACCAGGAAGGGGCTATGGACATGGCCTACCTAGACTTTAGCAAGGCATTTGACACAATACTGTACAAAAGATTAATAAACACATTAGCCAGCCTGGGAGTGGGTCCCAGGGTGGTAGCCTGGGTAAAACACCAGCTGGACAACAGGACACAGAGGGTAATAGTAAATGGAGTCCACAGTGAAGAAAGGGGGGTTACTAGTGGGGTACTGCAGGGTTCAGTACTGGGCTGGTCCTTTTGTATGTCTTTATAAGTGACATTGCAGAGGGACTGGAAGGAAAAGTATGTCTCTTTGCAGATGACACAGAGATCTGCAACAGGGTTGATACACAAGGTGGGGTGGAAAGGATGAAAAGGGACTTGGCAAGGTTGGAGGAATGGTCAAATGTATGGCAGTTTAGACTCAGTGCAAAGAAGTGCAAAGTAATGCATCTCAGAAACAAAAATCCAGGGGAAGAGTACACAATGGTGGGTGAGATACTGACAACAACAAAAATGGAAAGGAACCTGGGGTAGTCATCTCAGATGACCTAAAGGTGGGCCAGCAATGTGAGAAGGCAGTAAGGAGTGTTGGGGGGATACTGGGATGCATAGGGAGAGGCATCATCAGTAGAAAACAGGAAGTTGTTGGCTCACTGTACAGACAGTTGATAAGGCCACATCTGGAGTACTGTGTAGAGTTCTGGAGACCCCATCTCTGCAAAGACATAGAGAGGGTGAAGGCTGTCCAGAGGATTGCAACCAAAATGGTGCAGGATCTGCACCAGAAGTCATATGAAGAAAGACTAAAGGAGCTTAAGATGTATAGCCGCGAGGAAAGGAGGGAGAGGGAGGACATGATAGAAACTTTCAAATACCTCAAGGGAATTAACAAAGTCCAAGAGGGTAGCATCTTTCAGAAAAGAGATATGCAAGAACAAGGAGGCACAATTTGAAGATAGAGGGGGACGGCTCAGAGGTAATGTGAGGAAGTATTTCTTCACAGAGGGGTTGTAGATGCATGGAACAGCCTTCCTGGGAGGTCATAGAGTCAAAACATTGGGGCAATTCAAGAATGCATGGGACAGACATAAGGCAGTTCTAGTGGGGGTAGGAGAAAGTAGGCTGTTGGTTAACTAGGGTTCGCAGCTTATCCATTAGGTAGAGAAATGGTCAGACTAGGTAGGTCAAGCGGTCCTTGTCTGCCATCAAATTCTGTGTTTCTCTCCCTGGGCTGAGATCCAGATATGGCACACTGATGAGTCCAAATGAGAAGGAAACACGTGTCTGTGTCTGCTGTTCTCAGCCTTTGCTGATTGTATTGTGAGGCCTTATGGCACCATGCAATTCTGCATAAAGTTGAACCAGTCCAGATTAATCAATGGGCATTTGCATCTGCTTCCCATGATGCTTTGCATTATTGGGGTATGTGCAATTTGTATTTTCTGCCCCAGTGCATTTCATCTGGGGTTCTTTTGTACAGTGAAGCCTGACAGGATGAAGTGCAGTGTCTCAGGTTTACTACGTGACAAAAATAATTAACTCCCATTGAAATTGCATTGTTTACTGCAGTAACTCTACTGCAGAATTCTGCAGCACTGCACTTTATCCTGGTGGGCTTCACTGTAGTTACACACCCAAGAGACCCACCACCTCCTGCAGACCTGTTGGGGACAACCCCTTCAATGGATGGTAGTGAACCATTTCCACAGGGAGTGGACATTGAGGAGAAGCTCTGAATGAGAACCTCACTGTATAATGATCTGACCAAATGACCGGCTAAATCTCAAGGTTGTTAATCTTGAACCCCTAGTGAGAAAATTGAGTCTGAGGCATGATCATGTTGGTGGGTCACAGTGGTGAATACCTGTGCTAGGCTGAATGATTCTATCAAATGGATGAAATCTTGACCAAACTGTGAGCGTTCAACATCCACCCAGGCTTTGAAGTCACCGAGAATTAACCACCTGGTTGCTTCCAGTACCCTTTCAATGATGAAGTCCACGATTTCGTACAGGAACTCTCTTTTGTGCCCTGGAAGCCAGTACACAAGAAGAATCCTGTAATCTTAATCTGGACTCTCATGCTTGGCCATGCATTCAAATGATGAAGTTTCCCCCACTGAGTTTACAGTGAAGTTCAACTTAGATCTTAAACAAATAGCACCCCCCCCCCCACAACCCTCAGTTGGCAGTAAACTACAGAGAATCTGTCTTGGACCACCACCTCCAAAACAAGACCACCATCATCACTCAGCCAAGTCTCCATGATGCAAGCCAAATCATGTGAAGAACAAGAAATGAAATCTGCCATAATAGCAGTCTTCTTCCTTCATTGATCGCATTGCATAACACTGCCTGCAGGGGACAAATGGAGGCTGTTGGCCTATTAGCTGCTTGCTCACTTGGTTTGGTTGGAGCCCTGGGTATGAGTACCAGTCACATATGGCTTCACTCTAGGTCCCATTTGGCCCCAGGGCACTTCTTAGTACTCAAGCAACCCTATAGTGCCCCCCAATAGCACTTACTGACCTTCACAACCTACTATCCAATCTCTTTATGAGTCCCACTTCCCTGCAGCACCTATATGCCACCACTGGCAGGCGTGGATCACCAAAGGGGCAGAGATCTATCAACTGGGACAGGGAGTAGCTAAGCCTGTGTGTCCTTAGCCCTAGAAACCTGATGCCACTGACTTAAAACAACCCAAACAAATCAACACCTTAAAGTCCTGTATTATGGGCATGAGGGAGGCAAGGGAGCAGGTAGACAGATTTTTCCACCCCCTTTACAGTGTCAAAAGGACTAAGGTGGATTCAACAATTGAGGAACTATGTGGTTTTAACTACAGGCCACTCTTACAAGTACTGAGGGTGGATCTAGAGAGATGGCAAGCTCTCCCCTTGTCATAGGGAGACATAACCTCATAAAATGATTCTCCCCTAAAGATACTTTACCCCATGGAAATGCTTCCTATAGGCCCCAGAAGAGATGACAGGTGGAAGCTAGAAGCAGCATGTGCACAGTTCATTTAGGTAAGCAAAAAACCAAGAGCCAGTCTAATTAGACTAAAGCAGGACAATGGGTCAGGGGCCTAAATTTCCTATTCTGTCTCTGCAGACCCTACCTGGTCTATAGTGACCCTACCTCCTCCCCGCCTATTTACCAACCAGGATGAGTTTCTGCTAAATGCATAATGGACTGAACAAGCTTTGTCTAACCTGTCAGCTGTAAAGGCATTGTTCAATGAAGATCTGTCTAATGAGTTTGTTATCAATAATGATAATGAATTCTTGTGTGATGTTAATGACAAAACATAAGGAAACATGTATACTGGAGCAGCGAGATATTCTAAGGTCTGCAGTGGCAATAAACAGCCCCCCCAAGTGGTGCTGATTATTACCACAGAGAACAATCTCTTAACTTGGCACTAAGCCCACCATCCCACCCCTCCAAAGGCGAGGAGGCTGCACTGCAGCTGCCTGCACCCATTCTCCATCCAATCTATGTAACATTCTCTGGTGGTCCACTGTTTCCCCCACTCCCAATGACCATATGATTTATTTGCATACTGTATGCCCTGGTAGTCAAGTGGGTCTCTCCACTGTCCAGTTGCACATCTGATCTATTGACAATATGCCTTGGTGTTCCAGTGTGTCCCCCAACCCTCTATCACTTGTCTGAGCTATGTTAGGTAGTGCCTGGTGATACAGAGTGTGTGTGCAGACTTGATTCAGAACATTGGACAGCTTCAAAGAATCATCATCCCACCCTGATTTATTGTTTGTGTCTTCAGAGTTCACTGAGACACCGTCTGCCAACTCAGATCCAATGGTGAGCAATGGATGTTTCCTTAAGTTATTCATTTTCTGTAACAGTAGATATATAATACTGTTACCAGTAGGCTTCTTTTTTTTCTGTTATTGATTTATGCTCCCCAGAGCCTGGCAGGTGGCTGTGACCCTCCCTCGGAGGGACTCATCCTCCTGCCCGAGCGTCCCCACTCATGCCAACTCCTGTAGTTCCCCCGTGGCTTAACCCCCCATGGTGGGGCCAGGGAGGAGAGCACAAGCTCCCCCCCGGCATATTTCAGAAGCCAAGGGTGGCACAGGGACATGATGGGCCATCATGGAGCCTGCCAGTTCCCTTTTCAAGTTTTCTCCCATCTCCCCTCCTCACCAATGTAAGGACGCCGGTACATGCCTCCCAACCTGTACTGCCCTCCAGTCACTGCCAGAGGGCCATCAGTGAGCAGGACAACAGAACCTCCCTCCCCCGAGTGAGGAGAACAGTCCTCTGGATGCTCAATCCTCTCTCGCCCCTGCCGACCCCCAGTGGTCTGGGCTCTTTCCTGAACCCAGGTCACCAGAGTGGCACAAGGTGTAGCAACCAGCACCACTAGGCCGGCTTTGCCAGTAGGGTTCTACATAAAACCTTTACTCATGAATAACTTTCTTTCCACTCATCTCCAGTCTCCTTTTACTGGGAACCATACACAACCCCTGTCCCCACTACAAATGCCTGCCACTGTACACCCCCTAGCCCCCCCAAACTGGGCACCATACACCACCCAGCCTTCCTAGGGCTGAGTAACATACCCTACCCTTGCCCACTCAGGACTGGACACCACATACCACAACTGCCCCCACAGGACCATGCACTGTAAACCACCCCTGTTCCCCCGGGCTGGGTTCCATGCATTAATCTTGCCTCCTCTCAGGGTCAGTCACCATAAACCACCTTTGTCACTCACAAGTACTGTCCACTGTTCTCCAACCCTGCCCCCTCAGGTTTGGGCACCATACACCCCCCACCCCAAGTTCAGGCATAATGCACCGCCCATGCTCACCCCATGTTTGGGCACCATAAACTATCCCTGCTTCCTAGAGCAATGAGCCACACAGCACACTCATGACCCTCCCCAGATCAGTACACAATACAGTTCACTTGTCCCCCTTCCCACAGGGGTGTGCACACACATCAGCCATGTGCTTCACAGAGATGCCGTCCTCCACACTTCTTTCCTGTGTTCCCACACAAGCTCTCTCAGCCACACTTGTAAGCTGTGCTCCCACACAAGTGTCCTTCCCCACACTTCTCCTCATGTGCTTCCTGAATTAGTGCCCTAAACTACACTTGTCACTTGTGCTTACACCCCATCTACCTCCACTACACTTCTCCCCTGTGCTCCCACACAAGCTTCCTCAACCACACCTGTCAGTTGTGCTCCTACACAAGTGTCCTTCAGCACACTTCTCCCCTGTGCTCCCACACAAGCTCCATAAGCCACATATGCCAGTTCTGCTCCCAGACAAGTTCCCTCCACCACACATTTTCCTTGTGCTTCCCACATAAGCTCCCTCAGCCACATATCACTTGTGATCGCACTCCATCTACCTCCACCACACTTGTCACTTGCCCTCACATCCCAGATCCCACCTCCACATTTCTCCCTTGTGCTCCTACACCTGTGCCCTCAAACACATGTATCCCTTGTGCTCCTATCTCTGAGCTTTGCAGTATAAATATTTACAATTCTCATCGGAATCAAGAGGATCAGGCTTAAAAAATGTCAGGTCTATATTATCTTTGAGTTCCTGCTCATGTTCTATGGCTGTACTCTCAAGCACAAATTGAGGGTCGGGGTAGGCTTTTTACCTAATATTTTATCAAGTTACTGAAAGAAAGAACATACAATTTTTTCGCCACCTGAGTGCTTGCTACTGCCTTTTTTTTATGATACCGCACTTTGAGCTGTTTCATCTTTTCACTGCACTGTTTGCTGTTGTCTCCACACCATTCTCAACTAAAAATTCTGAAACTTTGTGATAATTCTTGGTAATATGCCTATAATTAGCTAGTTTGTCTTGGGCACATTCCTGTGACCATTATTCATTGAGGAGTCTTGTTGCTTTGTCAGACCAACTGCACACCAATCATTCATTTTTGACCAAAAACAAATGTGCAGCAGAGCACAGCAAGGCATAGTATCAGTATGACTCAGCAAAGCACAGCAGTATAGGTGCTATAACAATACTGAATGATCTCCTCAGTAATGTGCTTTACTACTGAATACAAACCAGCATCAATATTTATATAATGACATTGCCTGGAATCTGTGTTATGCCAGCAGACACACACACACACACACACATATACTCACAGCAATCGGTTGTCATTTAACTGTACTTGATATCGTGCTGTAGTGCAACTGCACAAATAAAGAGATTTAAACATGAACTGACTAAATAAATAATGTTGGATGGTAAAATATGTGGATGATTGTAAATTAGGTGGAATTGTAACAGATCAAATGTCTGCAATGAAGTTTCAAGAAAACTTAAATCATATAGAATCTTGGTCCATAAAAAATAAATTATTATTTAATGCCCAATAATGGAAAATAATGCATTTGGGTAAAGGAAATAAATGTTTTACCTATACTTTCAATAATACCATACTTCAAACAACTGATAATGAAAAAGATTTGGGAGTCACCTTTCCAAATGATTTTTTCTTTGATATTCGTACTACAAACATAGTTAAGAAGGGTAATCAGATAATGGGTTGTATACTCAGAAACATCAACAGTAGAAGTGATAAAGTAATAACACCTCTTTTTTCTAGTCTGATCAGCCCACACTTGGAGTACTGCTCATCAGTATGTGGCCCTTCCTCAGAGGAAAAAAGTTATTCGAGGGAGTTCAGCGTAGACTTACAAAAAAATCAAAGTTATTAAGGGTCAGGATTATAGCAATAGATTAAAAAACCTAGGCGTTTTTTCAATGCAATACAGGAAACTAAGGGGAGATATGAATTAGTTTACAATGCTTTTAATAATAAGAGTTTATGTGAAACTATAGGATTATGTTTCAGTTCGTCTGTACCATTTACAAGCTCTCATAATAAAAAACTGACTGGTACACCAAATAAAACCAGAAAGAGAAATCAGTGGTTCACTCAAAGAGTGATTTCTACATGGAATGCACTACCTGAAGATGTTGTCGAATGTAAATCATTGGGTATTTTTAAAAAGAAACTTGATCTGTACATGGGAGATTACAAATATTCCTTCCACCAATATTAGGTGGCAAACTCATAAAAGGCATCACTGCCTACTGAGTTCGTAATTTACCTATGAACCTATAAACTTGCAGGCTCACTTCCTAGTTTCCTATTTTGGTGTTCAAATGAACATGTGTGGCTGTAGGCACGGTATTATGGGAACACTGTGCACTGCATTCTGGGCCACAGGAGGATGAGCAAGCTTCAGTATGGTACAAACTCCCATCAATACAGGTAATTGAACTGTGCTAGATTTTAAACTGTTTTTAAAATCAAGCTAAAACCCTAATTTCTTCAGTATTTAAACTCTGCTTTGAAACATTGTTTAAAAATGTTATGAGTGTGGATGTGAACCATGTTTAGTGCTCCTAAAATGTTGCAGAATGACGGTAATGTTTTAATAATGCCAGTGTGGACAGGGCCTACTAGGCTATAATCACTCATACTGCCACTAGATTTTTCTAGCTATGTTTGCAACATTGAATCTCAAGTTTTTGCAACAATGTATCCTTAGCTGCTGATTTGTTTGATATGATTTCTGTTCAGTTACTGTGTAGCAACATAGTATTCCTTTAATGTAAATATTGCAACCACATTGTTTCATTAGACTATTGCATAGTGATCCTTGTTGTCTTTTTCACCTTTTCTTTCAGACTTCCCACTGGCAGTTCAAGGAGCTGGGCTGGCAAATCCTCCATGACAAAACTTCACATGATTTTCCTATAGGGTAGATCGCAGCTCATTCCACTGCTGTGGATATCATTCTCTCTTTTATTTGCAGAAGTCTACCTTAGTCCTACTAGAGTATCAGTTGCATGTCAGAAGCCAAAATGTACATTTTGGACTTAATTGTTTAATTAGTATTTCGTAAATACCTTTGAGCATGGGCTCTTTTACAAAGGTTCCACGACAGGGTGGACAATAAGATAATACACATATTCAGTGGTTACAGAGGCCTGATCATTGGGCATTAAAGAGCGATTACATGACAATTAGACAAATAGGAGAAAAAAACTGAGCAGTTGTAATTGAATACTAAGGTATTTCTAATCGGTTGCCCTAGGTAGCACACCCCTGGAAACATCCAAATCCATTAATAGACTATGGCAGAGTAACTGCATAGGGTTTAATGCGATCCCAGATGGCGAGAGGCTGAGTGACAGTAAAATAATGGGGATTAGGTTTGAAACCAACTGCAGAGAGCAAGAGGTGGGGGATAGTGAAACAGGGGGGCTGGGATGGGGGGAGCAGCTCCAGAGGGTTTTGTCGAGTATGGTGTGTGTGTGGGGCGGAGATTTGGGAGGGGCAGTACCAAGTGTGTTTAAAGAGGACTGATTGCTTACTTAAGCCCTTGGCTAGGCTGGAATGGAGGCAGGGTTCTCAAGGTAGCCCTGCTGGGTGTTACCTTGGGGGAAGGCCTGTCTATCAAGTGTGGCCTGAGAAGCAGGTGCATTTTGAGTTAGTCATTAGGTGCTGTTTGAGGCCTACTTTGAATTGAGACAGGCTGTTGTTTGTTTGTAATTTCATCAGGAGTTCATTTATCCAGAGGGGGGCCCGATAGGAGAAAGCACGCTGCCCTAGTGAGGTTCAGCAGAATGGTATGGACAGTGCTCCATTCTTCCTCCATCTGGTGATGTGTGTAGAGAGAGAGAAGCCTCGAGCAGGTTTCCTATACAGGGTGGAGTTTTTCCGAGGAGTGCCTTTTTTCCCCGGGAGGCAAGTTTGGTATTTGATCCTGTCTTTTAGGTTAAGCCTTCTGCGTATGTAATCCCCCTACAAATGGGGGTTCCCGAAAAGTCTTCTTTGAGCTTGCCTAAATGCTCACTGCCAGGCTGGTGTTCTGTGTTTTATCAGTTTAAATGTATTGCTAGAGAGTGCCTGTAGAGCCTCTGTGTACTGTCTCTTTAAGAGCTGCCTGGATTGCAGTTGTGATTAATCTGGGAGGGGGCTGAGTGTTTCTATGCTCAAGCCCCACCCAGGCTGCCAGACAATTCCTCCGTTCAGCCATCGCTATTTGCGTAGAGGGAGCTCTGTTATAAGATGTGCTTATTTACTGAATATCTATTAGAGAGATAATAGTAATATTGCAATTTGTTCTAACCTGTTTTCTTTGCAGCAAGAACTGTTCTGTTTATCTCCATTAACTTGGCCAGGACTGTTAGAATGGGCCAGTCTGTACTGTTGAATCCTGCCTACAGGAACTTGGTGGGGTCAAAACTTGTAGGAATTGTAGTTTTTGCATTTTGGCACCTAAATGAACCTGAAGGGGGAGCACTTGTTGTGACTGACAAACAGATCAGCCAACCAAACCTTTTGTATCTTGGGGAAATTCCCAGACTACTTGCAGTTTTCAGTTCTAAGTTGGGAAGTGAAATGAGTTACAGCTCAAGTGATTTGGGCAGCAGCTCTGTGTAGTTTTGCATGGGAGAACTGTGAAAGGGCTGAGTTTGAGCCTGTCTGTCTGCCTACTGTCCCTGAGAGGGAAAACAGAGTTTATTCAGACTGAATCCAAGTTGTGATGACTATTTAAGCCACTGAATTGTGACCAGGCTCAACCTGAAGAAGACCGAAGATTTGCTGAATGCGATCAGTCTGTCAGGATTTCCA
Source organism: Neoceratodus forsteri (assembly GCA_016271365.2). Classification (NCBI taxonomy): domain Eukaryota; kingdom Metazoa; phylum Chordata; order Ceratodontiformes; family Ceratodontidae; genus Neoceratodus; species Neoceratodus forsteri. The sequence goes on along the minus strand of JADMNL010000040.1, from coordinate 43,998,811 downwards.
GCTACCCCAAAACTCCCGGTGTCTGCAGAGACTTTGTGATTGTGACCGGAGAGCGGTTTGCCTGGTACAGTAGAATCTCTTACATGTAAATGTGCTGTGTACTGATAGTGGGTCGTGATTTGGTTCTCCACTGTGTGAACTGTGTTCTGCTTGCTGGAGGTTGCATCCAGCTCAAACAGACTGAATCCATGTTCATCTCCATTTGGCCTGGGCCATGCCACACTGGTCCAGCCAGACTACCCACTGCACAAAGAAAGCCATCGATGAGAGACCTGCCTGGGTATCAGCCCCCTGCTCCACACTTGAACAGGAATGACACCTCGGTGGTTTGTGTGGGCCCTGCTTCACCTGGCACTCCAGATCAGCCACCTGCAGTCTTGATTTTCGTCCAGCCTGTGTCCAGTCTTGGGTATCGTGAGTAATCATCAGGGTAGCTCCCTGCAACAACAGCTTAATCTAAGTGTGTCATATGATTGTTTTGTTGTTTCTTTTCTTTCACAAACTGAGCCCTCTGGCTCTGGATTACAAATAGTGTGCATTGTGCATGTTGTTTCCTTCCACCATAGGGCCCCAACCAGCTGCGATGCCGGCCTACCATGGGCAATGGTCCTGGCTAGCCCATCGTTTTTTACCTGGGTACCCAGATGTGTGACTGTGTGGGGACTTAAAGCGCATGCATAACTGTTTGATTGATACAGCCTTTAAGCTAATTAACCTGATTTCACCCTTCCCTTGTTCAAGTCCCCTGAATAAATCAGATCTAACTTTTCTGTATTTAATCTGACTGTGGTTCCAGTTTGTGCTCAAAGTGCTGTACTGTACTGTTGCTACTTGCTCTGCATAACCTTGTTTTACAGGGGGTCCCCAGGGTCGAGCTAGAGAAATCTGCCCTGGTGGTAAGTCCAAACAGTGTGGGTAATTGCCTGGTGTACAGGGGGCATTGTGAAAGTGATTATTGTGTATTGTTCCAGCCACTAGAAGAGAAAGAGGGGGTTACAGTGTCCTGGAGGGCTGTGCCCAGGTTAGCTTGACCACTACCAACCCTGACCTCTGGGTGGAGGCACCCGTTTCAGAACTCAGGCCCCTTAACCTACAACTAGCCATGCAGGCAGGTGTAGTGGCCCTTAGGATAGCACCACCTAGGGGTTACACGTATTTACTAAATAACAATGTCCAGGTGTTAAGCTAACATTTTCACCCATTACCCATTCCTAACTGCAAAGTGCTTGAGACAAATTTTTTAATTAAAACTATTTTTAGTGCACTTTGTATTGTGGGTATCTATTGGTGTAAAGTTGATGTAAAACATATGAAAGGTTTGTCCTTTGGAATCAAATGCTGTCTGTTCTTTTATTATCCCCAATTGAGTAGCACTGTGTTGTCTTGTCATGATTTTAAAGTGGAGGAGCACCCTACTAACCCAGCCCCTGGATGAAGGCTTTGGTTGAAGCACTGGGGCATTATTGGGCAATAGGAGTTTCTTACCTCAAACCAATGTGTGCTTAATGTCCACAATAAATTCTTCTTAGAAGCATCTTGTCTCCATGTGGATTTCCTTGAGTACCCGGCTATTCTTCATAGGTTCATACTACGGTATTAGGAGCTAAGTGAGGGGATGAGCCCATATGCACTCCTACAGTATATCTAGATGTAATATGAGACAGAGTTCCCCTCTAATTTGTATCTGTCCAAATTCTTTTTAAAATGGACTTTATCTCTAATGTTAATTATCTTTTCTGGAAGACTATTCCAGGGATTGACCACCCACAGAGTGAAGAAAGCTTTTCTTCCCTTGGAATTGAATTTATATGGCATAAGTTGAAGCCCGTGCCCCCTTGTACCCTTTCTATGTTAGTTTGAAATTCAGTTATTTAAATAAGATACTATCTTGAATTAAGGTATGGCATACGAATAAATTCCCTCCTGATTCTTCTAATGTGTAGTGACATTAAATTCAGTTTAGTTAGGCGGGCCTTGTAAGATATGTTTTTACAATCATAAATCATCTTTGTAGCCTATCTTTTAACTTTTTCCACCTTCTTCTTGAGACCACCCTTTATAGGTCCCCACAACTGAGATCCGTAATCCAACAGAGGCCTTACATAAGATCTGTACAAGGGCATGATTACCTTTGGTTGTCTGCTTTTAAAATCCCTTTTTATTGTCCATAGGAATTTTTTAGCTTTGGTGATCTGGTTGTCGCTGTGCATGTTGAAGGTTAAATTGTTTGAAATAAGCACCCAAGATCTTTTTCTTGGTCAGTTTTAACTGTAATGACAGATTCCCTATTTTGTAATCAAATTTTTTATTGTTAACCCCAATGTGTATGATACTACACTTGTCCTTATTAAAGGTAATACCTGCAGAATCTGCCCAATGCACAGTGTTATTTAGCACTTCTTGTAGAATTATATGATCAGTATCACTGTATACAATACTTGCTATTTTAGTATCATCTGCGTATTTACTAATCCGCACAGAGTCATTATTGCCTAAACTGGAAATAAATAATTGAAATAGTAAGGGGCCAAAACAGAGCCCTGAGGAACCCCACTGGTAACCGGAGTACTAAGAGAGTGAAATCCATTAATTCTTACAACTTATGTTTTGTTATTAAGCCATCCCTCTATCCAGCCTATTAGTCTATAATCTATTTCATGTGCTATCAAAGTTTGTATTATTTGTTTGTGTGGTACCTTATCAAAAGCCTTTGACATGTCTAAATATATGCAATTGACAGATTTACCATGGTCTAAGGCAGTGGAAATTGTTTCATAAAAGCACAACTGATTGGTAATACATGATACGCTTCCTGTCTCTAATATCGTTCTGAACTGCTGCTTTGTTAAGAGATTCTAGAATCTTACCTGGGACAGATGTAAGACTAGTACTGGAGGTCTGTAATTGCTACAGTCAGTTCTGTTCCCTTTCTTTTATATGAGTGTTATCACTGCCTTCAACCAATCAGTCGGTATATCGCTTGCTGCTATAGATTTCTTAAACATGGTAACCAAGGGAATGACAACATGTGGACACAGAAGTTTTATAAAGCAGCTGATATATTATCAGGTCCTGCAGAGTGTGATTTTTTTTTAAATTTCTTATCTTGTTATTGATCAGTTTAGAAGTTATGCCCATATTAAGTAATTTGCCGTGAGGGATTGGGTCTATGAATTCAGTTTTTGGTGAAAAGACAGTGCTGAAGTATGAGTTAAATAAATTGGCCATCTGTTTCAGTTCCTCACTCTGAATATTGCTGTGCTTGATAGTGTGATTCCCTTGGTTATTATTTCTTAATGAATTTATGTAACTAAAAACGTTTTTTAAGTTATCTTTTCTAGCGTTGTTTGCTCAATTTAGTTCCATCCTATGCTTTCTTTTATGTATTAGTTTTTTACATTGCTTTTGTATGAGTTTATATTGATGCCAATTTTCCTCCGATTTGTCATTTCTATATACGTTTTGTAGTTTCCTCTTCTTCGATAATTGTTTTTTAAATTGAGCCACTTAGGTTTAATTCCCTTATTGTTGTATTTTCTGACCCGTTTGATGTATTTATTGCAAATTTGTAAGATTTCAGGTTTTATTATATCCCACATTTGTGTGGCTGTTGTATTTGATAGTTTACTGTCCCGGTCAACATCAGAAAAGGCCTTATCAATTCCTTTTTGGCTGACCTAAAATTATATGTAACTGTACATCCAGTAATAAAGGTCTTAATGTCCCAGATGGTAAAATGGACACTATCATGATCACTGTTTCCCAGTGGCTCTTTAGTTACACAATTAGTCACATCAGTGACACCTGATGCAAGAATGATATCAAGGAGATGTTTTATCTCTAGTTGTCCTACATGTTGTATAAGTCTCAACTCTTTAGCTAATCTGTGAAACCTAATGCTTAGGTGACTGGTAGCCTGCTCACTTCCCCATTGTATATCACTATAATTAAGGTCTCCTAGAAAAAATACTCAGCCCAACTCACATGCTGATTCTAGTTCTTTATTAATTAACTCAGATAACTCGAGTTTCATACTAGGTGGTCTGTAACACAAACCAATGATGATATTTGGTTTGTTACAAGTGTCAGTTTTGATCCGTAATGAATATTTCATTGTTCATTTTGATCTTGTCTGAAATGTCACATGATTTAATATTGTTAGATATGTAAGCCACTATTCCCCCTCCTTTTGTATTAATCCTGTCTAAATGGTATAATTGATACTCATTGCAGTCTGTATTGTTGGGAGCCAGCAGCTATGTGCACTGTTCCTGACCCAGCCTTCCCTGCTTCTTGCTGCTTTTTCAGGTATACCTCCCTATACTCTTTACTCAATGTTTTTTATATCTCCTGAATGCTACCCTGTTAACCTTTACTTTTGCAGCAGCTTACCCTGAGAACCATAGTTGTTTCTTTTTTCTCCTCTTCTTGCTCACTTCTTTTACACAGACATTTTTTGTCTAGGCTATGCCATCCATTAACTTGCCCCACTGTTCCTCCACCTCACCAAGGAAAGATGCCTCTGCTAGGTCATCTCGGAGGCATTCACTAATTTTTTTTTAAATCTGCCATCATGTAGTCCAGGACCATCATCCTTGTTTTGTTTACCTTTGCTGCTCTCCTTATGTTAAACCACACTATACTGTGATCGCTGGTTCCCGGGTAGCATCCTACCTTGATGTCAGCAGCACTGTCCGTATTTGTGAGCATCAGATCCAGAATTGCCCTATCATGAGTGGGCTCCTTGTCTAGATTCCTGAGAAATGCCCCCTGAATGAAGTCTAGCATGTCCCTGCTTCTAGTTGAGACAGTGGCTGGGAGACTGCAGTTGACATCTGGAAGTTTGAAGTCCCCCATTAGCAGCATCTCCCCCTTATTTGCCATTGTACTGATGGCTTCCTTCATGGCCTAATCCAGTTCCATCCCCTGTGTTTAAGTTCCATATATCAACCTAGTGTGAAAGACTGCTCTGACTCCTGTCTTGAGGTTGACCCACAGTATCTCCAGCCCCTGCTTTGCCCCCTTGTTCACTTGCATTTCCATTGCCTTGATACTCTCCCTTAAAAGCACAACCCCTCCTCACTTCCTCCCCTCCCTGTCCTTCCTGAACTGAGTGTAGCCTGTTATGTTCATGTCCCAGTCATGGCTAATGCACCACAACTCAATAATGGCCACAGGTCCACCTCTCTAGGTCTGGAATTTTATTTTCAAGACTCATTGCATTTGCACACATGGCCCTCCACACCTTGCTCCCACTCTGCCTGCAACCCTACTTACTGCACTTGTACCAGACCTCATTTTCTGTTCTGGCAACTTTTTTCCCTGTCACCATTGTCCTCTACTTCTCTGATGTTCCTATTGACTTTTGTATGCCTCTTGACCGCTTGTCTGACAGGCACAACAATTGTGGTTTATGGTGACTACAGTGTATATAGAACAAAGTATGCAAAGTGCATTCAGATGGATACATTGTTTGCAAGATGTTACTTGGGCACAGTTGTGGCTTGCATGTGAGTCAGTTATTTTCAAAAAAGAAATAGTTGTTTACATAATTGTACTAAAGAATGAGTACTTTAAGTGATCAATCCATTGACAACTTTTCTGTCTCTTATTCACTTTCTAAGCACCACTGATAAGTAACTACATCTGATCAGACTTCACAAGCTCTATCAACCAGCTTTGCATGGAATAACAAATTTCCATGGTCATTACTCCACAATTTACACATGTAGCATGGTTGGCTTGTCTGAACTCGACTGCCAGTTTTAGGATGTGGTTACTCAAGGTAGGCTATTTGATGGTTCACAGACTGAAAGTGATTTAATACTCTGCCTTGACTCTCAGTGCTTCTGTGCCAGATTTTTGAGATTGAGTGTACAGTCTCAAGCACATAGAGCATGCTCAGTGTGACAATAGGCAACATAAATCCTATTAGCACTGCACCAACATTACATAGAAACACTGAAACACGTGTTGCCAATGGGAAAGGATCGATGAGCCCATTTAGTCTGCCCTGATTTTGCCTGCCTATTCTGACACCTCTGACCCTTCTTGGTCACTGGTATCCCCCCACCTCTCTGTGCGCTAGCTAGTTTTTCCTTGTACTTTTTCTGTGTACCTCTCCCATGCATGGTTGAAGCTTCCGATAGTCTAAGCCCAAACAGCTTCTGCCAGTACACAGTTCCAGTCACCTACGACTGTCTCTGTGTAGATGTATTTTCTCATATCCCTTTTAACCCCCCAGTTTTACTGCATGCCCTCTGTGTCCTGGTGCTTTCCTTTCTCTGAAAGAGGCTGCCCACTTTCATGTTGTTCACCAATGTGAGGTACTTATAGATCTAAATGATGTCCCCTTTTGCTCTCCTTTTTTTAGCTTTTCTTCATATGGGTTCTTGTGTAGTCCCTGTACCATTTTGGTGTCCCTCCTCTGTACAGCCTCCACCCTGTCTATGTCCTTTCTGAGGTGCGGCCTCCAGAACTGGACATAGTACTCTAAGCTGGGTCTCACTTGTGAACAATACAGTGGCAATGCTATCCCTCCTGCTACAAATCCTCCTACTTATGCACCTCAGCATCCTGCTAGCCTTTCCAACTGCTTTGTCACACTGACCAGCTACCTTGAGGTCCTCAGACATGATGACTCCAAGGTCGCTTTCTTGTTTGGTGACAGTAAGTACCTCTCCCCATTCTATGCATAGTTCCTGGGTTTCTCCACCCCAGGTGCATGACCTTGCACTTTAAAGCATTGAACCCAATTGCCATTTCTTAGATCACTCCCCCAGCCTCCCCAGATCCCTATGCATTCTCTCCACCCACTCCTGAGTGTCTGCTCTGTTACAGATTTATGCATCATCCACAAAGAGACACATCTTCCCTTTCAATTCCTCTGCAGTGTTGCTTATGAAGATGCTGAAGAGGACTGGCCACAGCACTGATTCGTGCACCACCCCACTAGTGTCTCCTCTGTACCCCGAGTGTCTTCCATTCACCACCACACTCTGCTGTTTAACTTTTCTCTCAGCATTATAAAATACTTCATTATTACTGAAAAACATAAAATACATTATGATTATAATATTCACCATTGTAATTTTTTCCTTATAAGTGAATTGTACACGAGACATTATCTCAAATTCCTTGCCTTCAGCAGTTCTTCTTCTGGATATGCAGACAGCCTACTATCAAGCTGTACAAATTCTTTGAAATTAATAAAGTGGATAACCAACCTGCCTGCATCTTAACCTAAATCCACTGCTTCACCTACAAAATACAGAGGCCCACATATTCAAAAGTCCCATGCAAAATCATACAAATGCCTGCGCTGCACATCTGAGATGCTCCAACCCCCAAAAACTGTATCTTCAGAAGATACACGAGAAGATGCATTCGTGCATGTCCAACTGAATATCCTGAACATGCACAATTGTGCATCTGAAGATGTGCAGCACATCTCAGGCAGAGGAGACCATGCACCACAGGCAGGAACATAGGGAAATGTGCTGGGCAGGTGAAATGGGCATGGCACAAATTGGCAGTATTCAGCCAGGATATGCAAATGGCCTCATTGCACATTCCAAGTCCAAACCCCACATGCCAGAGCTCATTACTGGAATGTATTCAGTCCATTTGCATACTCCAGGAATGCTCAGTGCCAGCTTTGCAAGGCTGTCTCACCATCCCACAAGGGTGAATAAGAGCTACTGCAGCCTAGCAGGCAGGTGTGCTGGGATAATAGTGTGTGGTGGGTAGACCACATTGGCCTGGGTACAGTGCTACACCTCATAGTCATGTAGAGGGTTGGACAGGGGTACAAGGAGCCCACCTGGACAGTAGTTACAGGGGCCACCTGGATATGCAACAGGGGCAGGCACAGGATGACACAGGCTGATTGGGATACCACATGCATGTGATACACCAGCTCCATATGCTGTGTACAATCGCCTGCAGTGCCCCACGCACCCCAGTATGGGAGGTGCTTGGTTGGCACTGCAAGTGATGGCAGTGTGTAGACAGTGGCCTGGTACCTGGGTGGGTCCCACCTGTGTGCACCCATGGTGTACCACTGTGTGTGTATGCCACTGGTCAGTCCCTGGCCCATGCCATGTGGTCACTAGTACCACCAGGCAACCTGGGCACCATTGCCACCATCACCCTGGGTGCATGCCACCACCGGACAGCTCTCTGAAGGCTGCATGGGTGCTGGCCATGGCCCTGGTACATGTACTGCAGTGTGGCTGTCTGCCCTGCTGGTGTGCCTGAGGGGTACATGACACACTGGAATTGGCTGCTGGGTGGCTACATCCAGGGTGCGGTGTGGGGTAGTGCTCCCTGGATGGTGCTAGTGGTGACATGGCACCTGTGGCTTAGGGTTAATCCATCCTGGCATAACTGCTGAGTGTGGGTGCCTGGAGCATGTTCCTGTGCACCTTCGAGGGCTGTCTCCAGATGGCCTGCCTGCAGTTCTTGAGCCTGCCTGTGGGTGGCTGGCTGATTTAGGCCACTGTTTTGTATGCCTAACTTTGGGTTGCTCATTCCCGAGATGCATGGCAGATGCACCGCACTTTTTGGCTGAATATAGTGATGTGCAGCATATTCATGGGACTGCTCCCTTTATTTGCACTGCATACATTATTTCTGCATGATGGTGGATCCGGAGATGCATTTCACATCTCTGTCTTTCGAATATTGAGGTTTGGCACATTTTTTGAGATGGGTGGTGCACCTCTTCTTTCCACCGTGCATCTCCTTTGAAAATGTGAGCCACAATGTTTATAAATGTAGTGCCATCATCTCCTTGAAAGCAGTAAATGCCCTGCCGCAAGAGCTCCTCATCTGGGTAAACCTGACTCAATGAGCCGAGACCTGATCTTGGGGCTGTGATTGGCCAGAACATTTTATTGCTTGTGCCCAATTGGCTGCTACCTTACAGTTCACTCCATGACTGGATCCTGCTCTTTCTCTCTGTTTTTAATGGCTTTTTCCTGCCTACCATGGCTTTATTTCTCTTACTGTTACTTTCTGGGGCTATATTTTTTCCTGCCCACCCTCCCTGACACCAGCCTCTAATAAATACGCCTTTAGCCCCACCCAGTCCTCTCCATTGGCTGATGCTACATTACCTTGCAGTGGTATAGCTACTGTGAGGCAACTATTTACTTGTGCCCTACCCTACTGTCAGCAGTTTCACATCCTTAACCTCTCCATCTCCTCCTCATGTCTGAATTCAGCTGTGTTCTTCCTGATAAGCTGCTTTTTCCTTTCCTGCTGTCTTCCATCCCCTACATTATCCTGTCAGTTTTCCTTCCTGAGCTCTCTACTTTTAGTATGCCACCCCAGTGAGTTATCTAAGTTGGATAATCTTGCTGGCCTGCTCTCTTCTTTGTTATTGCACAGACCAGTTTATTGCTGCATCTATACACTACTCACCATGTAAAAGTAATCCTCCCCTGCCATGTCACATCCTGCTGGAATCCTCTTGTGCCCTCTTATACATCCCTTGTCTTCCCAAGCCTGACACTGCTCTACTTGGATTTTGGCTTCACGAGTGGCTACGTGTATCTGATTTCACATCTCTCCTAGATACGCTGTCATCCTGTGCCTCATCTTGGGTCCATTTATCCACAGTCCTCCTCCTGGTCTGTGCCGGAGATGTTGAGCCTAATCATGGACCCCCTTGTCCTCCTAATACTAGAACTCCTAATACCCTACACCTGCCTAAAGGCTTAAAAGTAGCACATATGAATATGTGCAGTCTTCACCCAAAAATGGCTGAACTTGAGGCGTGGACCCTACAGACAACCCCTGACATTTTATGTATCTCCAAAACTTGGCTCAATCTGGCTATTAAGCAGCATGAGGTGGCACTCCCTGGTTATAACTGCTTCAGAAAGGATAGGGTGGATAAGAGGGGTGGAGGTGTTCTGATATACTCTCGGTCTGATCTGGACACTGTTGAACTCCCTGTTCCTGATACTGGCTCGACTATTGTTGAATCCCTATTCATTTCCCTAATTCTTGGAAATGTCAAAAAACTTGCCATTGGAAATGCATACCTACCCCATAACAAAGCTTCCCGAGTTCTCAGCCCCTTTATAACCTCCCTTGCCAACCTTCCTCACCATGACCGTATACTCTGTGGTGACTTAAACGCTGACTGACTTAACTCCGATGCAGACAAACTGCGAATATCTATTGCTGACTCTAGCCTAGTGCAACTCATTCAGGATCCAATGCGTATCAACTCCAAGTCCAGAAAACACTCCCTGCTAGATACGAACATACGAATGTGCTAGCAGAAACAGACCACCCAGTCTATCTAGGTCTGCTCAAGTGTGCAGCCAACACCCCTAGTTTTCAGTTGCCCCACCCCTTTGTCATCCCACTGCCACCCCACCTCCCCAACCCTCACTCTCCCCTGTTCCCTTTCCCATGACCTTTTGAAGCTGTTCACAGATTTACATGATACCACCCATTCTGGTAGGGCATTCAATTGTGCTACCACCCTCTCTGTGAAATAGTGTCTCCTCATTTCCTTCCCATATCTTCCCCTCTATTCTTAGCCCATGCCCCCTGGTGACCCTTCCCTTCCTTAACTTAAAGACCCCATCTGCCCCATCATTATTGATTCCCCTCAGATACTTGAATGTCTCTATCATATCCCCCCTGTCCCTTCTATCCTCCAGGGTGTACTATTCAAGTCTCCCAGCCTGCTGTCATAGTCTCTCCCTTCCATTCCATAGTTTATTATTTTTTAATTTTTTATTTTATTTATTTCAATTAGGATTAATACCTTTGAGTCAGAGACTCATTTTCAAAGGTTCCAAGTCAAGGACAAAAACAGTACAATACAATACAATACAGTACTATACAATGCAATACAGATAGCAGAGATCGCAGGGTAGGCATCATGAAATCAATATAGTGTCACGAGGTTCAAGATTTGTTAGTTTCAGGTACATCTTACCAATAGATAAAGTGCATTACATCATTTGTTGCAGGGTAGGGCTAGCCTGGTAGGAAATAACATGTCAGCAATATGGCAATGTTATGTCAGGGGGATGACAGAGGAGGGGGTTAAGCAACCAGAGTGGTGGTGGTGTCAAAAATGGAGGTGGTGTGGGTAGGGAGAAATGAGGAGGTGTACGGTGGTGGAGGAGGATGGTAAGATGATTTATTGGGGGGGGAGAGAGGTAAGAGAGAAAGGCGAGTAAAATCAAAAGACTGTTGATCATTTGTTAGCGCAGTTACAGGTAGTTACACTCTTAAGATGGGACCGTACCCCTCCTTTTGAACTGGCTGAGCTTTGTGCATACTATCAGTGTGATGGTAGCTCATTAAACCATTTGGGGCCCTTAAAACTAATAGATTTCTGGGCCAAAGACGTGCACTTGAAAGAGACTTGGAGTCCTCCTTTTGTCACACTTCTGGTATGCTTTGTATGCACTGCCTTCTTGAACAGACTACTTAGGAATTCTGGCATGAGACCTAGTTGTGCTTTTTTTTTTACAATCAGGCATGTTTGGTATTGGGCTTTTAAGTACAGAGGGAGCCAGACAATCTCGGAGTAGAGGACACAGGTGTGTCCAGCGATCTGCCTCAAGTGCCAGATGACAAGCCCTGTTTATGAGTGTCTGTATCCTGCTTAGGGAAGTGTCTGATCCTGCTATGTACACTGGTAACCCATAGTCAATGGATGACAATACAATGCTGCCTGTGGCTAATTTGAGGGCCGCAGGTGTCATTGAGTGCTTGTTTCTATGGAGGATGCCCAGTTTCATGTAGGCGGTTTTGACAACTTGATCAACATGATGGGAGAAACTGAGAGTGTTGTCAAGGTAAACACCCAGATATTTAAATGAGTAGACTTGTTCTAATATGTCACCTTTAAGGTTCTGAATTCGAAGTGGGCAGAAATTCCTTTTGTTCTGAGGGACCGTGAAAAGCATTCTTTTGTTTTTCTTATGGTTTAGTAGCAGTTTGTGTTGGCAGAACCAGGTTTCAAGTTTGTGGAAGCTATCGAGTAGGCCTTCCTTGATGGCCAAGTGGTTCCTGCCTGGACCAATATGACGGCATCATCTGCGTATAATACGATGCTTGCTGAGCAGGCTTTAGGGAGGCGGTTAATGAATAGGCTGAAAAGGAGTGGTCCAGGTATAGACCCTTGAGGTACTCCAAGGGCCACTACCTTTGGGTTTGAGAGTGAGTCGCTAATTCTAACTCGTTGAGTTCTTTGTGACAGATAGCTGCGAAACCAGGTGACTGAATCTGAGGCCAGTCCCATAGACAGCAATGAGTTTAGTAATAGCTGGTGGTTAGCTGAGTCAAACACTTTTGTGAGATCAATGAAAACTGACCTCACCACCATCCCTTGGTCAGGGGCGTCGTAGAGCTGGGTGGTGTAATCCACCAGTGTGGTGATGGTAGAGTGTTTTTTTGTGAAAGTCATGCTGATAGCTGTAGAGTAATTTGTGTCTGTCGAGGAAGTCAGTGAGCTGTTCAGAGACTATTCTCTCTAGTGCTTTGGAGAGGGGTGGGAGGATGGAGATTGGCCTATAGTTGGCGGTGAGTGCTTTATCCCCAGATTTGAAAACTGGTGTAACCAGCAGGGATTTCTACGCATCTGGGAACACGCATTATTTTAGAGAGGCATTAAAAACCTTGGTAATTGGGGCTGCTAGTTCATCAAGTGTTAGGGCAACCAACTTCATATCAAAAGATCACTCCCCATTCTGGTCTTTCCAAGGACTATCTTTACATGCTTGATGGTCTCAGAAATTGTAACTTGCCTAAAATAGAAATGTGGCAGCCCATCCCTCACTGAGAAGAGTACGGTGTTGCCGTACAGCTGGTTATTCAGTGGGTTTAGGAACTCATTGGGAAACACCCCTGTGAGATCAGAGAATGTGGCATTGAACTCATTGGCAATCAGTAAGGGTTCCTGGATAGACCTTTCACCAGTGGTAATCAGGTCAGGTGATGCCCTGGAAGTTCTTCCTGTTAGTGATTTTAGTGTGTTCCAAAACCCTTTTGAGGACCCCCGGCTTTTGTTAGGGAGATCCTTGAAATAGCTTGCTCTTGCCAAGCAAATGAGCCTAGTACAGGAGTTCCTTGCTACTTTGTATGCAGATACATCATGTAGCTTTCCTGAGGCCTTAGCTTTGTGCCACAGGATGTCTGTATCACGCATTTGATCTAGGAGTATGGCATTGAGCCAAGGGGTGTGGGTTCCTTTGACTTTTTTTGTTTTTTAGGGGGGTGAAGATATCGCAAGTCCGGGCAAAAGAGTTTCAGAACTCAAAGGCGAGGTTGTCATCAGTTGCATGGTCCAGCAGTGACCAGTCGATCAGGAATCAGTGGTGTTTGAAAGTATTTAGTAGCCCAGGTCTCAGCACACGATTAGTGGTGACCTTTGGCGGGCACTTTGTGAACTTATTTGCCCAGGTGCACATGACTGGTGAGTGGTCGCTGAGGCTATCAGGCAAAACCTTAACATCTGATATGCGATCAGGACTGGAGCAGAGTAGCCAGTCAATGAGTGTACTGGTTTCTGTTTTGTAGTTTTGCCTTGTGGGAAGCGTAACCATCTGCATAAGATAGAGGCCAGCTATTAGGTCTCTGGCTATGGTTTCCTTGTTTGAGTGCTAGTTTGCCAGTTTACATTGAAATCCCCAACAATTACATGCTCCCATTTTTCCCCAGTTGCTACAGATTCTCCTCAAAGAGTTTGTGCCCAGCGGCCTGCTTCCTTGGGGGTATGTAGACTGTTGTTAGCAACGGTACTTTGTTTTGCTGTCCAGTGGTTACGTTTCAGGTGGAGGATTTGCACCTCACTAGTGTGCAGGCTGCAGTTCTTCATCTGCACTTTAATGTCATTTTGGACATAGACTAGGCAGCTGTCACCCCGTTTGGAGAGCCCGTCTTGGCAGAAAGAGTTGTAACCTTCCAGTGGTATAGACATGTCTGTGATCTTAGGGGATAGCAAGTTCTCAGTGATGGCAATAATGTCCAGTTTTAACTGTACCACCCATGCTTGGATCTGAGGGAACTTACAGAGGAAGCTGTTTATATTAAGTGAAATGATTCTCAGCGCTCCTTTTGACATGGACTGCATGGGGGTGGTCCCAGCATTGGGATGCGTGCTTCCCTGACATAGATTGCGGAGGGGTGGCCCCGGGTTGGGGTGGACATTCCTAGATAGCAGCAAGAGGAAAAGTTTGAGCTTGCGGCTTTGGCACATCCAGAGTATTCTCCTAACGTCAGGATGCCTGGACCCTTGTTGTACTAGAGTAATTGAGCTAATGTAGCCTGGTCGGCCACAGAGTAGTGCTGCTATGGGGTAGGAATAGATTTTAACCTCCAGGAGCATAGATAGTGCTTGAGGGAGGCTAAGCAGTCCCCCACAACCTGTGGCCATCCCTATTATTAGGGACAGGTTCTGCTTCTGGGTTGCTAATGTTGTAGGAGATTCCTGGTTAGGTCCTAGGGTGGAGAAGCTTATACCTACCAGTGGAACCAGAAACAGCAGGAGAGACAAGAGCCCCATTGTGTGCCTTGGATCTGACATTCTGGGGTATTTAGTGGTTATAGAGTGATTTGGTTATCCCTGAATCTTTTCACCTGATTAAATCAGTGGAAACAAGAGAGATCAGGCTATCTGTTCAGGTTCAGTTCAGGTTAGAGAGGAACAGCCACTGAATGAGAGGGACAGAGCAGTAGGGAGTGGAGGAGCAAATTGTAACGATAAAGAGTAGAGCATAGATCAAGCTCTTTACACTTTAAGCCCTAACAGGAAGACAGGTGATAGGCAGGGTAAGAGTAAGCCAATGATAATGCAGATGTATGAGGGGAGGGGCAAGGAGTGTATTTAAAGGAGGCCTGGGAGGGGGTGGGTAAAAAAAAGGAGCGAGTTTTTGCCATTAAAAAGGCGCAGAAACAGCTTTTTTTTTAACAATCCAAAGGTGCTCCAATCGGATGGCTCGGGGTTGTAGAACAGACCAATCACAGTCCGGTTAGCCAAGTGCTGCACCAGTCAGAAAGGAGCTGGAATGAGAGGTCTAGTGACTGTACCTACACTCTTGAACCCAGGCTGGAGAACCAAGAGGGCAGGCAGGGATGGCAGTCGAGTCGGGTGGTGGCCGTGGTGATGGCCATAGGTGCCATTGTGTTGCTGCAGATGCTGTTCGGGCACGAGAGTCCCTGGGGGAGCAAGAGAGAAGGAGATTATGTATAAGAGCAGGAGGAGCAGGAGACTGTCGGCAGACCATCGGGGCTGGGGGTGATGAGGATTAGTGAAGTGGTGTAAAGAAGAGAGATAGGGAGGGGTGGGGATATCAGAGAAGACAAAAGGTGAGGTCAGAGCCCCAAGGTAGCTAGATGAGACATGAGTACAGGATCTTGGGGAAGGGGGCTGCTATGGAAAGAGACTGGGTAATTAGAAATGGACACAGCAGCTAGCTAAGGAGCAATGGGCTTAATGCGGAAGGCATGGAGAGAAATTATATCCAGGGGATAATCTGATGGAAAATAGATGGGGGGTAGGCAGAGAAGGAGAAAACAATCAGAATTCAAATATTAGGACACAGTTTCAAGAGTATAACCCCTACAGCTGGTATAAGCAGGCGACCTAAGCAAACACACTAAATTAATGCAGTACATCAAGCATAATCAAATTCAGAGTACATGCAGTTCTTAGGTATAAAAAGAAGGCATTTTAGACAGAATTTCACCTTTTTTTTAAGTTGAGACAGAGGCAGAAGTAGAAGAACAAGAGGAGCGAGTTTTCAAGAAAGGAGCAAGTTTTCGCTGTTAAAAAGGGGCAGAAACAGCTATTTTTAACACAGTCCAGAGGCACTCCAATCGGATGCCTCGGGGTTGTAGAACAGATCAAGCACGGTCTGGTCAGAAAAGAGCTGGAGCGAGAGGCTCTAGCGGCTGTATCTGCGCTGTTGAATCCAGGCTGGAGAACCAGGAGGGCGGGCAGGGATGGCAGTCGAGTCAGGCGGCAGCCGCGGTGAAGGCTGTAGGTGCCACCTTGTTGCTGCGGGCGCCGTTTGGGTGCGAGAGTCCCTGTGTTATTGAATCTTGGCTGAAGAACCAGGAGGGCAGGCAGGGATGGCAGTCAAGTTGGGCGGCAGCCGCGGTGATGGCCGTAGGTGCCGCCTTGTTCCTGCGGGTGCCGTTCGGGTGCGAGAGTCTCTACACTGTTGAATCTGGGCTGGAGAACCAGGAGGGTGGGCAGGGATGGCAGTTCAGTCAGGTGGCGGCCACGGTGATGGCTGTAGGTGCCGCCTTGTTGCTGCGGGCACTGTTCAGTCACAAGAGTCCCTATGCTGTTGAGTCCGGGCTGGAGAGTCAGGAAGGTGGGCAGGGATGGCAGTCGAGTCGGGTGGCAGCTGCAGTGATGGCCGTAGGTGCCGCCTTGTTGCTGCGGGTGCCGTTCGGGTGCAAGAGTCCATATCATCTTTGTTGCCCTCCTCTGCACCCTCCTCCAGTAGCCTGATATCACGCTTTAGGTATGGCCTCCTAAACTGCACACAATACTCTTAAGTGTAGCCTTACTAGCAACCTGTAGAGGGGCAAGATCACATCTCTTTGCCTGGACAAAAAAACCCTCACCATGCACCCCAGCATTTTGTTCACTTTTGCAGTTACTCTCCTGTACTGGGCAGTGTTGTTCATGGTCCCTGTTATCATTACCCCTAGGTCCTTCTCCTCCTTAGTGATACCCAGCTTAACTCCCCCCTGCCAGTAATCTCTCCATGGGGTCTTCACCCCAAAGTGCATTACCTTACACTTCTTTGCATTGAACTCCAGCTGCCACCTCTCTGACCAGTCCCCTAGCTTGCGTAGGTCCCCCTGCAGCTGCTTCCATCCCTCCTCTCCATCCACCACTGCTCCGATTTTGGTGTCGTCAGCAAACAGACTTACCTTGCTCAACGCCCCGTGTGCAATGTCTGATATGAAGAGCCCAAACAATACTGGCCCCAACACAGAGCTCTGTGGCATCCCACTCATCACCAGCCTTGGAGTTGAGAGCTCCCCTCTCACCACCACCCATTGCAGCCTGCCACTCAGCCAGCTTGTATTCCGGTTTATCATTTTGGCCCCTACCCCTACACCAGTTAGCTTCCCCCCAAGCCACCCATGATGCACAGAATCGAAGGCCTTGCTGAAGTCCCAGTAAAGAACATCCACTGCATGACCCTTATCCAGCTCACCTGTCATCCAGTCATAATATTGTATGAAGTTGGTTTGACAAGACTTCCCTGAAACAAACCCATGTTGCTTCACATCCTGGAGGCCATTGTCCTCAAGGTATGACACCAATCTTTCCTTTAGTATTGTTTCCATGAGTTTGCACACTGTGGAGGTGAGACTTACCAGATGATAATTACCCGATTCATCCCTTGGCCCGCTGTTGTGTAATGGTACTTCATGTGCCATCCTCCAGTCCAGCGGCACACATCCCGACTCCAGTGAGGTGTTGTACAGATCTGCCAGTGGCTCCGTCAACACCTCCACCATTTCCCTCAGCACTCTGGGGAGGATACCATCCAACCCTGGTGCCTTGTCTACCTTCAGTGCCCTCAATCCCTCTAGGACTCTATTTGCCTCAATTCTTCCATCTGTTGTCTCTCCCCTGTCCCCCCAGTCCATGCTGGTAGCAGTCCCCTTTTCTTCCGTGAACACTGAGCAAAAGTATTCATTCAGTGCTTCTGCCTTCTCCTCCCCCTTTTCTCTTCACTCCCCACCCCTTTTTATCCTCACTTTTGTCTCCTTGCACTTCTTTTTCTCCCCCCATTAATTCCCTGTGCTAAAATCTCATCTTCTTCTGTGCCTTTGCTTATGTCACTTTTCTGGTCACCTCCCTGGACCATCTTGCATATTCCTCCCTGTCCACTTCCTTCCCCGTCCTCCTAAACCTCTGGTGTGCCACTCACTTTTCCCTCACCACCTCCACAACCTCGCTGTTCAACCAGCATGGTTTTCTTGCTCTGCTTCTCTTACTCTGTGCCTTGGTGCAGGCATCTGTTGCCTCTGTAACCCTTCTGTTTAATAATATCCCATTTCTGCTCCATGTCCATCTCCTGCCTTATGCCCTCCAGTTTCCCTTTCAGTACTTCCTTTATCCTCCCAATGTCCACCCCCTTGAAATTTACCACCCGAGTAACTGATTTCTCTGGCTCCCTGCATATCGTGATATTAAACCACACCGTTTAGTGATCGCTGTTGGCTAGTGGGTCCTCTACCTTTATTTCCCTCACTGCCTCCCCATTTGACAATACCAGATCTAAAGTGTTCCTTAGCCTAGTAGGTACAGTAACCAACTGTGTCAGGAGACCCTCTTGGATCATGTCCAGGAGCACTTGCTCCCTAGCACTGGAGGTGATCAGAATGCTCCAGTCAACCCCCGGCAAGTTGAAATTCCCCCCGATGACCACCATCCATTTTCTACATATCATTTTGATTGTTCCCGCTAACTCCCTGTCAAGCTCCTCAGACTGGGACGGCAGCCTGTATACCACCCCAAACCTCAATTTCCTGCCCCTTGAGTCTAGGAGCTACAACCAGATTGCCTCTGTTTTCCTTTCTTCTCCCTCATCCCTTGTGCATTTGATTCCATGCCTCACATAGACTGCCACCCCCATCCCCTCCTTATGGTTCTTCCTATATAATTTGTATCCTGGGATTGCCAGATCCCAGTCCTGGTGCTCAGTTGCCCACATTTCTGTGACAGCTGCATTTTCCACCCTCCACACTGCTAATAGTGCCTGTAGATCAGCAGATTTGTTTCCTAGGCTTCTTGCATTCAGTGAGACCACCCTCCATAATGCTCCCTTCCCTTTACTAGCCTCCATCTCCTCCCTTCTACTCCCTCCTTTTTTGGCTGTCCCGAGTCCTTCCCTGCTACCCTGGGGGTAGGCTGTGACTCCACTCTATCGGATCCCTGCCTACCTGCTGTCCACCTGCCACCCCCCCATCTAGTTTAAATCCACCCTTGTCGCACTATACTTCCCCAGTCTTTGTTTTAATACCTCTTTCCCCTTCCCACTCGGGTGCAGCCTATCCCTTGCAAACAGATTGTTATTATCCCAGGTACTACCACAGCTGCCCACAACCCCATACCCTTTAGTTCAACACCATTCTACCAACCATTTGTTCAACTCTCTAATCCTCCCTTTTCTCACTGTGCTTGCACAGGGTACTGGGAGCACTTTGGAGAAGGCCACAGACTCCCCAGTCTCCTTGCACAACCTTTCCACTTCCTCAGTCATCTCCCTTGTTGCCGCCACCATTTCTCCTGCTAGGTCATTTGTCCCCCACATGTACCACAATATGTGGTTTCCTCCTACCCCTCTTTACGCACCTCAGGATTGCCTGTCCTGCCATGTTTGCCTTTAATCCTGGTATTGACTCTGCCCATATCCGACTGTGCCTCTCCCCCTTGCTGCCCCCATCTGATCCCCTTGAGTATGGGGTCCCCCAACACCAGTACACCCCCTCCTCTGTTCTTGTGCCCTTGTGGTCACTAGTTGCCCACTGAAAATCAAAACCATAGGTGTCCTCTCGGACTGTATAAGTGACCGTGACCGGACCCCCTCTGAAGATTCATGGAAGTCGAGGTGCTAGGGGCATTGAATGTACTTGCTTGTTCTGTCTAATAATTGCAGCGTGAAGAAAATATAGTAAAATTGCAATGTGCAGCTTCATTGCAAGAGTCATATTTTCTTTTATACATGCTAGCATCTACTTTCCTCATGTGCGCACTACCACTTTGAATTGTTTATATTTTTTAGAAGCAGGCTACCTCGGTGAGTGCAGCATGGGCTGGACAGTGGCCATTCGGGTTTTTTTTCTTTGGTATGCTTACCATAGGGTGTGAAGGTTTGCATTGGAGGTTAATGCCCATTATCACCACTTTGACATCCTCTCCTCACTAGGCTGGTTACCTTTCAAATCTGAATTGAGCTATTCCTCCCTGAGCTTTGTGTTCAAGCTTGTCCATGAATTCACTCTACCTTGCCTCAGTGAGATAATCCACCTTAAACAAGCCCTCAGATATGCCTCCATGCCCCTTCTCATAAAACCTAACCTGTGTCATGCCATCACCCGCAAGTCATTCTCCTTTGCTGCTGTATCTGAATGGAACTCACTTCCTCCTTCTTTCTTGTCCTGCTCCTCTCTCCCCAAGTTCCAAGCAACTCTATATGCCTCTCTCTCAACCTCTGTAGCATGCTCCTACTTCTGCTGAAACCTCTTCTTTTTCTTTCTCTGCTCTTCTCCTTTCTCCTACTTCTTCCTATATCCCCCTTTTTTTAAACCAGTAATCTTTATCATGTAGCTTTAGGTCCCAGTCTGTATCCTCAATTTGTTTTGTGCCTTGTATCTTATGTAGTTATTGAATTGTATATATTTTCTCCATTGTTATACCATTTTGTTGTAATATTTTAATACCTTCTCTGGTTATATTGTCAATTTTTATCTTGATTTCTCTGTTTTGTTGTACTGTGCCACATCTGCTTTTTGTAACCCAGGTGGACCCTGAAAAAGGGACTGTATTGTCTCAGTGGACTTACCGGTCACCAAAACTCAAATAAATAAATAAATATTACTCAGATTATACTTTGAGACCTTAACTTTTAAGTTACTAAGAGATGGTAATGCCAGCTATGATGATATCTCAGTTTTCTTAACATTTCTGATTGAACACTTCAGAATGATGTGTCTAATGCTGCAAGAAGAGGTTAGATTACTAGCCCAATCTCACACATTGAATAAAAAGGTATTCTGTGGTTTGAACCTGTGGCATCTGGCTTTAAAAACAAGTATTTGATCCAATACAATAAAATGCAAACACCCATACTACATACAGTATATCTGTGCAACTAGAAACTGGAGATGACTGTATCTTCAGGCAATCCTGATGAAAAAGTCACATCTTGAATTGGCTGAGAGATGAAATGAGGCATAAAATGGATTCACATGTGTAACCCTCCTTTCCTCTACTTTACTGGTGGACTTTCTTTTCCAGTTATGCAGATTTACTTTATAATGTCCTCCCTTCTGCTTGAGCTATATAGGGGCTTACCCTCGAGCAGGCAGCAGCATTACAGTCCAGGCTCAGATCACATCTCCAGAAACTACCCCCTTCCCTGTCTAGGGGTTTAGATGTTAAGCAGTCTCTGGGAAAGGGCAGGGGTACTATCTTGACTGGCAGTACATAGGAGGTCACAACATGCAGTACCTTATTTGTGAAGGTTAGGGATTCCACAGTTGACAGCATGCTCTCCATCGAAGTTCAGGATAGCTGGAACTCTTCTCCCGACATGACTGGTGGCCACAGGATCAGAAAGGATTTTCTGGAAAACATTTGGTTAGGCAGGTAGCGCAGCAATAACATTTCTAGGCTCCAAAATGATTCAGTCCCAATCAGAAATAAAATGCAATCAGGCGGTTTCATTTTCTTTCCAAAAGCTCAAGCTGGTACACACAAACATTTCTGAGAATCCTCATTTAAATTTACCGCAGCACAGTTCTTGGGGGATCAGGGTTTGAACCTGGGCACTACGCATTTCTTTGTTCCCAAATTTGAGCCAGATGGGCTCTGATTCACTTCAGGACCTTTTCTGTATCCCAACTGACTTTCTCTGTACTTAATTCCCCACCTGTGGGAGCAGGGACTTAATTCTGAACTCAGGCCAATTCTTCTCAGGAAGGAGCAAGGGTATGTACGATGGTAAACTGTACAGACACTATCCAGTCCTTTCCTCTGCTCCTCTAGATCCACTGGCAGGGTTCTCATGGGGTAGGGCCAAATTCCTTTCAGTCTCATCAGTCCCAATACCCAGCAGCACATACCCCAAGTGGATATGGCAAACGAAGCAGTAGCTCTGCCACCTACCCCACAGGAGATTCACCGCCACTTTAATCGCGACTGGTTCTCCATGGCAGCCACTCTCTCCCAAAGGAATTAAGATCCTAACAGGCTGTCTGTGACCCTCTGCATTTCTGCTGCTCCTTTACGGCTATTGCCCCACCGGATGCTTGTGGGGTCCCTCCTGACACATTTGGGACTGTGGTCGTGCCTATGAGCAGGCACTCTCACTCTTCCTCGAACTTCAACTCCTCACCAACTGACTCTCAATCCCTCTCCCTTGCACTGGTTGGCATTTTGAAAAAACACATGCGTGTGTGCAGCCTGGGCAGTGCCCAGCTGAGCGCATACCTCCCCCATGCCGACAGGGCATCTTTAATCATAACTCCCGATTTGGCACAGGAGTTACAAATGCATGAGATGAGTGATGACTCTGTAGTCAGCAACAAGGACATGATCTTTGTTTATTATACTGTCAACAGTAAAATACAACAAAGAAAGGTTTCACGAACTTCAACCTAATGTGCAATGTCTTGCTCTCGGTGAACTTCGAGCAGCTTAAGGTCATTGCTGTGGTACTGTATCTGAGAGCTGAATACCATATGACACAAGCTGATCTTTCAAAGATTTCTTTGTATTTTTACTTCTGCTCAGGTAAGATATCAAACCATTCACTGATATTTGTTTCTGGTGCAGTCCAGCTTCATACCTATGAATACACTGAAATATGAAAACATGAAAAAATTGCATTAAAAAGGTGGTTGTATCTTGTGATTGTTCTGTAACTGAAATGTACTGCACATATTTGGGGTATTAATTTTGAATAAATGGTGGCAGGACATAAGAAAACAAAACTTTTTTTACCAGTCACAAGGGAAACCAAGTTATACATCAAATGTATGAAGCCAACTGATGTATACAATGAATGTTACAGCAATAATAGTACTGATATGTTGGAGAACCATGTAACTGTGATAATTGGGATCCAATGTGTTTTTGTTAAATACTTTCTTCAGTGAGATCCTTTAGAACTCAGCACATCCAACTGGATCAATACTAAATATGACATGATTATGACACTATGGGTGGGATATTCAAAGGGGTTGTGCATGGCACAACAATGTTGTTCCATCGCAACCCACTGATACACCAGACACGATATTCAAAGGGAATTTGCTCACAAGAAACTCGAGCGCTGGGGCACACCAGTAATGTATGCGGCATAAGTGGGGGGCGTGCCCATGCATATGCGGCACATCCGATATTCAGCCGGGAATGCGGGTACATATGCAGTCACACACCGCCTTGCACCACACAGTGGGGTGCAGAGATGTTCCCAAAAAATACAGGAGCAAGGACTGGCCACCCACAGGCTGGCTGCTGTATTGCTGGGTGCAACATGGCAGCTGCCAGCTGTGGGTGGCCACTCGAGCCCTGGCAGCACCATCCGATGGTGTAGTGCCCCCCCAATGCCCTATCATGGGTTGTAATATGTATTTGACTCCCTGGTGGTCCAGTGGCCCTACTTCCATGCCTGATCATGGGCTATAACACAAATCAAACTCCTGGTGGTCCAGTGGACTGAACTCCATGCCCGAGCACAGGCTGTAAAATTTAGGTTACTCCCTTGTGGTCCGGGGGGGTACCCGTACCCCTCCCAACCCACACTCCACCCACCCGCCGCTCCCCGGTCAGGGCGGCAGCACCACGCAAGATGCCCGGCCACGCTGACAGACAGCGTACAGTATGGCTGTATGCCCATTGGTCCACAGTGTGGGCCAATGGGCATACGAATTCCTCACTACTACACAATCCCAAAGAATTTGAATGGATCCATTGGCTGTGGACCAATGCGGCGTACAGCCATACTGAACGCTGTCAGTCAGTGGGCAGCTTGCGGGTGGGGTGCGGCCGCACGCCGCTGACCGGGGGGAGTGGGGTGGCAGGTGTGAGTGGGTGGGTTGGTAGGGGGATACGGGTACCACTGGACCACCAGGGAGTACATTAAATATTATAGCCCATGATCAGGCAATGGGGCACGTTGCTGGTGAGGGGCAGTGGACGTCGGTCCCTGATGGCTGCAGCCTGGCAAGGCACCAGGTGCAAGTCACAGGGGAATTGGTGCACCTGCATGCAAATGGGGCCATAATGACATGCAAATGGCCCCATTTGCACCTTGCATACATTATGGCCCCATTTGCATGTGCACCGCTGAATATCGCAGTTGCTGCACCTAGCGCAATGGCACTTGCACTAGCGCATCCCCCTGCTCCTCTCTGGCCACTTGTGCTGGTGTAGTGCCACTGTGCTATGCACACTGCAGGTGGCCATGGTGCCATATTCAGTGGTGTGAAGCCATGGTACAGCACCATTGAATATCACCCAGACCATGCCCTGGCGCATCCCAGTTGCATTGTGCCCAGCTTGCACCCCTGTCTGGTTCAGTTCTGAATATCCTAGCCTATGTGTGCAAGTTCCAATGTTTACATAAGACATTCATTTGTTTGTTAGTTTTTTTTTATTAACATCTGGTGAGACCATGAGAAAAAAGCTTCCTGTTTTCATAGGTGACCAGACATAAATAGAGACAATAGGGTACAGTCAAACAAAAAATACAAATTCACAGTAAAAGTGCAATTACAGAGTAAACACATAGCTGTTACAGGCGTTTACATGAACCTGAGTTAGATGACCAGTTACACAAGTTAGAGCGGAAGGCTGAGAAGGCCAAAATCAGATGAGTAACATGCCGAGGTAGTGAGTTATAGAAACTGGGCAGCTGAAACATGATCAGAGGTCTTAAAATGGCTATGTTGAAAATTTGGTGAAAAAATTCTTAAAAATGATTGTTTTATGAGCATGTGTTGCACAGTTCCTACGCACGCTCGTAAGTTCGTGGATTTTTAATATTTGCACTCCAGATTTTCAACATTGCCATTTTACCACACCTCCTTATGAGCAGTACTGCTGTCATTTTTCACATCTTGCCCAAAATGTGTTTCCGTGCATGTAACGCACAATGGTGCAATCAGTGTGTGAAATCAATGTTTGGAACAGATTAAGAAAATCACAGTGACACTGTTCATGAGCAGAGGTCTTAAAATGGCTATGTTGGCAATTTGGTGACAAAAGTCCATAAAATGACTGTTACGAGTGAGCATTGCGCAGTTTCCATACGTCCTCGTAAGTTCATGAAATTGTAATATTTTCAGTCCAGATTTTCACCACTAGCATTTTTCCACACTTCCTTATGAGCAGTACAGCTGTCATTTTTCACAACATGGTGGAAATGTGTTTTCACACTTTCAGCGCAGAAATGCGTGGTCACTGTGGGAAAGCATTGTTCAAGACAGATTAAGAAAATCACAGTGACACTGTTCATGAGCGGAGGTCCCAAAATGCCTGTGTTGACAATCTGCTGTAAAAAATACCCAAACTAATTACATTATGGGTGTGCATTGCGCACTTTCTATGCACGCTCGTGACTTCACCAGTTTTTTTACTATTTTCACTGCAGATTTTCAACATTGCCATTTGTTACATCTCCCCATGAACAGTACAGCTGTCATTTTTTACATCCTGTTCGAAATGTGTTTTCACACCTGTGGTGCAAAATGCTGTAGTCACTCTGCAAAATCAGCTTTCAGCTAACAAACTGATATTGCCGCTGTTCATAGCGTGGGGGTCACAAAAAAGCCATGTTGAAAATTTGGAGTGAAAATACCAACGAATGCCTGAGGCGATAAGGTTTGCAACCGTAATGCCCCACCCTGTAGAGACTGACAGGCATCAGGGGTGTGACTTGGGATTGTCGCCTGTAATGCTCATACCATTCCATCCCCATCCACACCCTGCAGCCAGTGAAAGGCATGGAGGTGTGCCTTGGACTTTTCAGACCCAAGGTTCACCCCATTCTCCTATACTGCACCCATCTCACCATATTTCTTGATGGAATGGGGTGAGCATAAGGGCCAAAGACCCCAAAGCACACGTGACACTTCTCGGTGTCTGCAGAGTAGGGTGTGGTGAAATGCTGTGGCCATTAAGCCTGATGACCCAAAGGCATACCCCAATGCCTGTCACTCTCTGCAGGGTGGTAGTGGGGCTGACTTCACTTTAATATATCACTGTCATTCCTATTATGCAGCTCTCTAACTCCTACACTACCAATGCCAATGCGAGCAAGCAAACATTCGGCATTGACAAATGCTTGTTAGAAGAACACAGTGGTGGGTCTGGGTGGTGAGTTACAGAGCAAATCTGGCAATTTGGTTATATAGGGTTTTGACCCTGTGGAACTCAGACTAGGCTTCAATTAGTTGAGGTGTGACCTATTCCTGCCTGTTCCCTCTGATTCAAAGCTTCTTGAGAGGGGCTATGGTATCACAGATTGCTTTAAACAGATTGCAGAATTTTGATAGCACTACATATGTTGGGGCTGTGAAGTCCAGTTTTGACCAGTTGATCTTGCTCTCTTCCTCTCTAAGTGATTCAATGTTGAGTTTTTAAAGCAGCAGTGCAATGAAAAAAGTTATTCCAAAAAGCTAATTTTCTGCTATGGTTATTACAAGCAGAGTTTTCTGGATGCTTCCTATGATGTGTACTGTACATTTGCATATTTTTCTGGACTCTTACCCTTCTTGGGTCCTCAATATTATTTCTATGCAACAATCAGGTGGCCATCTTTTTTTCTTGAGGAATAATAATTTTAAAACTTTCATAAAATTCTTCTATGATAATGAAAACAAAAAAATTGACCACCAAAATAAACTGGAAGAGATTTGGCATCAATTAGGAAAAAAAAAGGTTGGGGTCAAATTTTAACCCATTTTCATTGCACTGCTGCTTTAAGCTTTCTAGTTGTTACAAATACAGGGGGAATCTTTGTCCTTTTGGTGCTCCAGCGGCAGCAGACAGCACAGTGGTGGCTTAGGCTATCCATCAGTGTCCTTGCATGCTTGATTTTGTAGACATCTGAGACTAGGATCCAGTCAATGGTAATGGATTTCCCTGACCTGTAATTAAGCCTTGTGGGTTCTTCAGTGATTTGAGAGAGCATAGCAGTGGCAAGCACCTCTTTGATGTTATTGTCTATTTTACCCTGCCAGTTGTAGTTGAAGTCCTCTAGAATTATCACTTCCCTGTTCTTGGCAAGTGTGATCCTAAAATTACCTATCACTTCAATGGCCGTTAAGTAATTCCCAGGAGTGGCATAAGTAATTGCTATGAAAATAGTTTTCTCCTCCCCTATGACTAGCTGTAGGGTTGGAATTTACAGTTTGGGGGATTGCTGTTGAATTTGCATCTACTGACTTTGAAGTGAGATTTGGCATAGAAATTATACCCCTGTAGGTTGATCGATTGGTTTGGCACTTTATTGGTAAGTCAGGTTTCTGTAAGGGTAATAAAATCAAATTTATTGTCTAACACCCACACATCAAAGGCATCCCATTTGGCTGTTAGGCTTTGGATATTTAAGTGGACAAACAGGAGGGTGTTCTTTTTTTTTTATTTTGTTCTTTTTGCCTCCAGTCCTCCCCTCAATGCCCCTAATGGAGCTTGGTCCCTGCTCCACACGCCAACCCAATATGCCCAGACATACCCCCTGGGTGGGGCCATGGGAGTGGGACCCCCCCAGCAGACACTAGTGGCAATGGGAGCAGTGGTGGAACAGGGCGTCATTGCTGGGGGAGTGGAGATTTGTTGTGGTCGTTTGCCCCTGGGAGGTAAGGTGTGCAATGACACCAGTGTCTGTCCCGCCTCCCAGACAATCAAGTGCCAGCTTATCTGGTGATTCCCCCAGTCTCTGCCAGTGGTCGCCAACAAGACAAACAGTACCCCTTCCCCCCAGAAAAGAGAGTGGCCCCTTGGGTGCTCTATCCTTCTCTGCCTGGCCGGCCCTCTGATTCCCTAGGTCTGTTCCAAACCTGGGATGTAAGCATCGCAAGTGGTCACCTTGCTGCTGTACTGTCAGGCCAGCTGCAAGAGGGTGTTCTTCCAGTCATCCAAAGGAGCTCCTTCCACTCCTGCCTGCCCTGAGTTGGGATGAATTGACCCTGAGATAAGCAGTAGGAGGATTATTAGTAGTTGTTTGAGGAGGGTTGAGTGGCTACGCTTTCTCAAGGATTTAGGGTAGAGTGATTGTGGAGTTTGGGGTGTCAGGGGAGTTAGGGAGACACTGGAGGCGAAGGTCGTATTAGCCATATTGGTTTGTGCAAAATGCCTAAGGAGCTGGCATAATGATTGAAGTGATTGGTGGTGGTTACGGAAATAGCCTTTGCCCAAAATAGGGTGGACAAAATGAGGCACATGAATTCAAGAGCAGCCATTCTTGTAGTGAGAACTTCTACTGGCAACACAATCTAGAACACTGGAAGGTGCAATCAAGTATAGCAATCCCACAAGCAAAACTAGAGCAATGGGGTAGGAGCAGTCTTGATATAGCAAGTTGAACCACTTCCTGTCTTTTTATACACCAAATCACCAAATTATTAATTATTCTGTAGCATATCACTTTTGTCTCTTGAAGTTGGGTGGTTTGAACAAGGACTCCACAAAAAGGGGAGGCAGTATAGCGCAGTGGTTTAAGGCTCTGAGCTGCAAATCTGGAGACCTGGGTTTGAATCCCACAGCCCCCACTTGCATACTGTGTGACCCTAAGCAAGTCACTTAACTTCCCTGTGCTCCCAGGTTGCACCTGTAAAACAAACTTTCAGCTTAGTGTGCCACTCTTGGTTAAACAATTAGAAAAAAAAAATTGGAAAGATGTTGTATGCCATCATTGCTGCTGTCACTTAGCACTAAATATATAAAAACAAGTGTATTCCAAATTAGCAATCAAATATGAAGTTAAGTATAAAGCTGTATTATTGTAACATAATAAATGCATATCTGAACAATTACAATAATTTAATAAAATCCAAACACATTTGATGGCTTCTAAAGTGTCGCTAATGATGACCATACCTTTACTGAATCATAAACTATGCAACATAAGGTCTTAAAGGAGTAGTGCAGTGAACAGGACCGGGTCTATGTAAGATATGATGAGCAAAGTAGAAACATTGATGGTTAATTAAGCAATAATGCACAATAGTGTGTGTGCATCTTGCTGGCATAATGTCATGCTTCGGGTGGTTGTGCACGAGACCACAGGCTGAGTGTGTCCAATACATGAGAAGTGATGTTATCTCAACACGACACACCCTGGAGTGCATTACTGCTATTATACAATGGCTCCCTTGTAAAAAAAAGGAAAAATATATTAAGAATATATTTATTTTTCCGGCCCGGTGGCGCTGAGGGTTGAGGCGCTGGACGCCACACCTCGCGCCACGCCGCCGACCCGTGTTTGGGAACGGACACGGGTTGCCATGGGTCGGCAGGGAGGAGATGGATTGAGCATCCAATGGACTGCTCTCCATCTCTGGGATGGGGGATTCAGGCGGTCAGTGCTTGCCTGACTTCTGGCGGAGGCTGGGGCCAGTGGCACGAGCTGCAAGTCATAAAGGGACGCAGACACTTGACTGGGGCACGACAGGAGCGGTGTGCATGCACCCAGTCGCTGGCGTCATTGCACGCCATGTCCCGCAGGGGAGAAAAAGTGGAAAAAAGAGAGAGCCCAGCAGAATGACGTTGTGCCCTGTGGAGCCGTCCCCGAGAAGGCATCTCCCTGGCATGGATCCATTGGGGTGGGTTGAGTAGCTCTCCACCACCCTGCCGCGAAGGGTAAGTCGCGGAGTGCATAAGGAAGGGGGCCTGATCTTTGGGGACGGCGCTGGGGGACAACAGATAGCAGGGTTGCAGCCGAAGCTCTGGAGGGAAACAAATAGAGGAAAAAAAATATATATATATTTATTTTTACATTTTCAGTTGATTTTTTTTGTTTGTGGAGGTGTATTAATTAAAATAAAGTCCATAATTTTCACTGTGTCCAGAAGATGGTGCTGTTGCTATGTACTGATCCCCTGTTGAGACATTGTGCATCTTAGTTTTAGTGTGTTGCTCCCTCCCTCCCTCCCCTCCTGATCGCCATCATTCTGTTTTCGGTATTGGAGCAATTTTTTTGTCTGTGACAGGATTTCATACCAGCAAGAGGTATTCCATGTCTTGTGTAAGTGCTGTCAAGCCCTGCACTTTTGAAATGTGAGGACGATTGTGTGAGACACGTAAAGTAGGTTCCCAGAGTGCAGTTGGTGTGGAGTTTTGTTGTTTCTGCTCCATTGCTGTAGTGGGTCAGATGGAGCATGTTTGCTGTTTGGTTTCTGTGGTCTGCTGCTGGACTGGGTCAGGGGCCATAGTCTTCTTTACTTGTTAATTTTTCTCACAGCCACTGCATGTAGCATTCTGTGGTAATGGCTGTGTGTGTGCTTTGCTATTCTAGTCACAGTGAAGTGAGGGTTCAGGCAGCAATCATTTTGTCAGGAATGTCAGATAAACTGATTATAGAAATAAAAAAGAATATTTTTTTCTAACGCAGACTGGGTGTTTTGGTTCTGTGGCAAGGACTGGGAAAATGTTGGTGTGTGTGTGTGTGTGTGTGTGGTGGTGGTGGGGTTTCCAGGTGTCTCTTGTTGTAAGCTTAAAAGCCACAGTTGGACAGTAAAGGTGGTGCGAGCAGTGTGCAAAGTGATACCTTTTAAGTGTGGTGTAGTCATTTGTGCCCGACCTGCATACAGTGATGTTATACTGAGATACTGTAGACAAGAAGCTTGTGTGTTACCTTTGTATAAGTCATACATCAGACCACACCTCAACTACGGAGCTGTCTTTTGGGCACCGTATCTTACAAAAGACAAAACACTTTTTGATAATGTCCAAAGAAAAACAACTGATCTCATTCCAAGATTAAAAAATCTTTTATATGAAGAGAGGTGTAGGGATTTAAATTTATACGACTTAGAAACAAGGCAAAAATGTGGTGATCTATTACTGTTTAACATCCTCTGAGATAAACAACTTATGGAGGAATGTGACATTAAATATGCAAATAAACCAAATATCCTAAGATGCAATAACAAACAACTATTTGTACCTAGGGCAGCTAAAAACAAAAGAAGACAATTCTTTATAATTAGGGCTGGAACACTCTGGAATAAACTCCTACAAATCATAGTGGATGCGACAAAAGCTGAGCATTTCAAAGGAAAATGAGGCAAGTATTTCTTGGGCATCTAATCTTACTTTCCACATGGTGTGGGCAGGTAGACTTGATGGCTCTTTGGCCTTCTTCTACCTTAGTAAACATCACTGGTGAAAAGGGACACTGACCAATCAGAGGCCAGGATTCTTTCCTTGCCATTGAATAATTATGGTTTGGATTCACTTCTTCACTGTTGCTGTCTGCCATTACACCTGCAAATGCAAAGAAACCATGGGCCCTATGCAGGAAGGTGCAGAGTGGGTACGCACTGTGGAACCCTGGTACATAGTCCACTCCACACCCAGCCAAGTCCACTGTGCCCCCTACAAGGCATTCACTACTGGACGTATGCCCCCTTCTCTGCACCAGATCCCTGGTGGCGTGCAGACCTACGCATGGGGGGCAGACCGGGGGAGATGCAGGGAGTGTAACTACCACTCTGCGGGATGCATGAACATGCGGAGTGCCAGGCACAGATGTCAGGCCTCAGCCACGTTGGGGCTACTGTTAAGGCGGGGGGCCAGTTACGTGGCCTATCCAGGAGTGATGGTCTGTGGCTGTGAGACAGGGTCATGTGCACCCCCACCGAGGAAGCCCCGGCATGTGGGGCACACTGGGCGACCTGTGGTGGTTGTCCGGGCACCCGCCCCCCACACTGCATGTGGCACTCTATGCACCGGCTCCTCACCCACCGCACATGGGCACATGTGATCCACTGTGAGTTCTGGGTGAGGCAGCTGATTGGCCACCTGCCCAGATCCTCAGCTCCGCACCCGTCCACCCCCTGTAAGCCTGCATGCCAGGGAGGGCAGTGCCACGTATGGGTGTTGCGTGGTGGCCACTGTTCATGAATGTGGCCACCCACAGATCTCCCATGGATGCAGAGCTACACGGGTGGGGTACATTCCTCAGGTGCATATTACCCACCCCTTGGTGCATAGGGGCCCATGTTCGTTGGAATATGGACAAAACATAGATCATATATTTGAAGTACATGTTTGTCATAACATTCATCTTCATGATATAGCATGTACATTTGCATGATATTTTTTTGAAGTTTGAGTTATCCACCATAGAAAAAGAATAATTGATAAAACTTTGTTAAATGCACTACAGTAAGATTTGCTTAGGGTGATTGCCTAAGCTTCCCATTAATTAGCAGCACAAAATATTTCTAGCAGTACATGGAAATTGGCAATTCTTTTTATCATCATATAAGCTGTAAAGTGCTAATGTTTATTAAATATTCAATTTGGCATCTAAACTAGGAAAACATTCAGGATCATTGTTTGCATAGTCACTTTCAGACACACATACAGTAGAAACAGCATTTGACAGCAGAAAGGACTGCTTGGCCAATCCAGTCTGCCCATTTCTCCCTACCTACATTGTTACTGCAGACTGTGTCTGATTTACAGTTCTTTCTCCCTCTTCTTTCCTTTCTGCTGTGATTCTGTTATGTTTATCTCATGCATTCTTGAACCCCACCACTGTTTTTGCCCCCATTACCTCTGCTGGAAGGCTGTTCCAGGAATCCACTTCTCTCTCTCTCTCTCTCCCCCCATCCCTCCCTCTCTCTCTCTCTCTCTCTCTGTGTAAAGAAGTACTTCTTCACATCTCTCCTGAATCTACCATCCTCTAAATTCATAGCATGTCCTCTTGTTGTTGAGCACATTTTCTTCTAAAACATATTTCCCTCCTATACTTTATTTACCCCTGTCTCTGTCATATCACCCCTCTCCCTCCTCTGTTCCAGGGTGTACCTACTAAGGTCCTCTAGTTTCTCCTCATAGTGCTTTTGATGCAGACACTGCACCATTATAGTTTCCCTCCTCTGGACTGCCTCCACTCTGTCAATGTCCTTTCAGAAATGTGGTCTCCAGAACTGAACACAGTACTGTAGGTGGAATCTTACCAGTGATCTATAAAGTGGCAACACCATCACCTCCCTCTTTCTGCTGGTGATACCCCTCCCTATGCACCCCAGCATCCCACTAGCCCTCCTAACTACCTTGTCACACTGTCTGGCCACCTTTAGGTCATCCAGTATGATTACCTCCAGATTTCTTTCCTGCTTGGTGGTCATCAATACCACTTCATCAATTTGGTGCTATACCCCTGGATTTCAGTGCCCTAAGTGCATTATTTTGCACTTTTTCATTTTGAAACCCAGTTGACATACCCTTAGAGACTCTTTGAGTTTTCTCAGGTCTTTGTTTCTCCTTTCCACCCCCCTCGAGTATCTGCCCTATTGCAGATTTTAGTGCAATCCACAAAGAGGTAGACCTTCCCTTCTAGCTCTCTGCAGTGTCACTTATAAAGACATTAAAGAGGACTAGTATCAGCATTAATCCCTGAGGCACCTCAGTGGTCATGCTTCCTACCTTAATATGTACTCTGTTTACCACCACCCTTTGTCTTCTCTTCCAAAACCAATTTCTTATCTAGTTTACCACCTTTGGGCCCACTCCTGGGCTACTCAACTTGCTTACTAGTCTACAGTGTGGAACAGTGTTAAAAGCTTTACTAAAATCTAGGTAGGCCACATTCACTTCTCCACCCTGATCTATGTCCTTTGTCACCCCATCAATGGCATCTATCAGATTTGTTTGACTTTACTTC
Organism: Neoceratodus forsteri; assembly: GCA_016271365.2. Lineage (NCBI taxonomy): Eukaryota > Metazoa > Chordata > Ceratodontiformes > Ceratodontidae > Neoceratodus > Neoceratodus forsteri. The sequence goes on along the minus strand of JADMNL010000040.1, from coordinate 43,965,173 downwards.
CCACCCCATGAAACCATGCTGCCTTGGGTCTCGTTACCCTCTGGATTCATGATATTCCACAATCCTTCCCTTCAGTTGTGATTCCATTAACTTTCTCACCACTGTGTCAGGCTGACTGGCCTATAACTTCCAGCCTCCTCCCTGCTACCATGTTTGTGTAGTGGGACTACATCTTCTCCCCTCCAGTACCACTTCTGTTTCCAGTGAGCTGTTGCATAGAACTGTCAAAGGTGCAGACAATATTTCTCTGAGCTCCCTTAATGCCTTTGGATGCACCCCATCTGGCCCCATTGCTTTGCCCACCTTCAGATTAGCAAGTTCCTTTTGGATTCTCACCTACAAAAAAAAGACTAGTGCCCACCTCCTTCCCTTCAAAGTTTTTATTACTTTTTTGTAGCCCTTCCCATTCTCCACCCTCTGTGAACACTGAACAAAAGTATTTGCTCAGGATGTCTTCCTGTCTGCACAGTCTCTTTCCCTCTTCTTCAGTTTGTACCTTTGCGGTCCTTAATGCTTTCCCTGATTCCCTCTGTTTCCCCTGATACACCAACCCTCCTCCTTCTGAATACTAGCATTATAGCCCTTACCTTTTCAGCCACCTTTTCGAGAACCATAGCGTTTTCTTTTTCCTCTTGGTTTTGATTACTTGTTTGATGCAGACATTTGTTGTCTTTACTATGCTCCCTTTTATCTTTTCCCACCTTTCCAACCCACCCAGGCCATCTCTCTATGCCAGGTCATTCCTGAGACATTCACTCATCTTTATAAAATCTGCCCTCCTGAAGTCCAGGACCCTCGCTGTTGTGCGGTTCAATTCCGTAGCCATCCTTATAATGAACCACACCATACAGTGATCACTGGTCCTCAAGTGGTCTCCCACTTTGATGTCTGCAATGCTGTCACTGTTGATGAGTACCAGGTCCAGTACTGCCCCATCATAAGTAGGATCTTTGACTAGTTGCCTGAGGGACACCCCCTGCAGAGAGTCCAAGATAATCCTGCTTCTTGCTGAAGCCACAGCTGGGAGACTCCAATCTACATCTGGAGGATTGAAGTCCTCCACCTGCAGCACCTCTCCCTTTTCTGCCATCTTGCCAGTGGCTTCCACCATTGTCTTAACTAATTTCTCCCCTTGTGCTGGAAGTCTGCAGATCACTCTGAATAGTAACTCTATTCCCTGTTTCAAGGGTGACTCACAGTACCTTTGCCTCTCCTTATATTTTCTGTGTCTCCATGGTTTTTATGCTTTCCATCACATAAAGTACCACACCTCCTCCTTTCCTTCCCACCCGTTCCTTCCTGAACAGAGTATAGCCTGGTATGGCCATATGCCAGTCATGGTTTTTCAGTGCACCATGACTTTGTATTGGCTGCAATATCCAGTTTGGCCCCTGCAATGGCAGCCTCTAGGTCTGGAATCTGTTTCCTAGTCTTCTAGCATTTGCACACATGCCCTTCCAGATTTTGTTTCCACTCTGCTTATTTCCCCCTTTTTTCCTTTTTGCCCTTCCTCCTTCCTGACAATTCTTTATGAGAGGACTCTCCCACTCCACCTAAAATGATTAATATTTGTTATAATATCATTTGATTTGAGTGACAACACGCATATTAAATATTCAGCAGTTGCACTACAACAACCATGATGTTCACTGTTTGCACTTTGAGCTTCTATCACTTCTCCAATGCTCAAATCTCCCATTGCACCTGGAAGTGGACAAAACAGGTAAGTAACACATTGGCTGAAATATAATACTCTATTTTACATAAGAGATGATAACTATGAAATTCAGTGTTTACAGTATACCATTCCTCATGTTCATTGTTTGAACAATGTGTTTTCACTACTTTGTCAATGATTAAAACTGCCATTGTGACTGAACTGAACAATATCATTTATTATGACATAATTTGAAAATGAATATATTAATATATTAAATGCAAGATTCTGCTCACTTACTTGAATACACAGCAGGTTCAGTGATTCAGTGTCTGTGCAGTGCATTTTGCCCCTTGTTCAGTGGTGAAACCTCCTGTTTTGCCTAAACAATTAAAAAGAAAGTAATATCAGCTAAAGAAATAAACTGTGGCCAGAGCCAATAGGGCTGTGATAAGCTACCAAGTGACCAAAGTTACACATGTGTGTGTAGAAATTATTTAACACCCAGGTGTAACTTGGCCATTTTTTAAAGGTGTTCACAAAACAAGGCCAAGGCCCATCAAGATTGTCCCCCACCACTACGGTGGGAATTTTACTCCCTGAATTTAGTGGATTGTAACCACTGATCAAGACCTTTTTTAAATGAGTGTAAAGAGTTAATGTCAACCAGATCTTGTGGCAAACTATTCCATAGTCTGGGGGATCTAACAGTGAAGTAATTTAGTATTTTGTTGGTTTTAGATTTGGCCACGTCTATCTGTTTATTATGGAGTTGCGGAACAATTTTTCTCTGGGAAAATTGTAAACCACTTTACTGCATTAGGTCTTGGGAAATATGGATTTTATACATAAAGATCATGTCGCCTCTGGTTTGCCTGGTTTGAAGGGAGTGGAGCCCAGTTTCATGCAATTTAACATAATAGTCACTATTAGCTAATTGGGGAACCATTTTAGTTGCCCTCCTATGAATCCTCTCAATTCTGTCTGTATCTTGCTTCAGATAAGGGTTCCAAAATGGAGACCCATAATCGGAATAGGGTCTTACATGGGTCCTATAAAGAGGAATAATACATTCCTCAGTCCTTGAGACAAATGTAAGTTATTACAAGTGAGCAGTGCATTGGATGTTTTAGCAACCTGAATGCATTGATCAGATGAAGACTGTTTATTATTGACAATTACTCCAAGGTCCCATTCATTTGCTGAGATTTTAAGAGGAGTATCATTTAGAACATGGGTTTGACAGAGGTTATTTTTGCCGAAGTGCAACACTGTGTATTTGTCCGAATTAAGCATCATACCATTAGAGGTTGCCCCTTGCTTGATAATTTTCAAGTTATTGCTGCGTATGGACCTGTTGGTGACTGTATTTACTGCTCCCCCCAACTTGGTATCGTTGGCAAACTTTGAAAGGAGAGTACCTGCGTTAACCTGCATATTACTAATGCATTAAACAAAATCGGTCCCTAGACCGAACCCTGAGGAACCCTGCTGGTCATGTTCCCCACATCAGAGAGAATACCATTTATTCTAACCTGTGGTCATCTATTGGACAACCAACAAGTAACCCATTTAACTAACATCTGGGAAAATCCAATTTTCACCATTTTATCTATAAGTTTATCATGTGGCACCTTGTCGAAGGCCCTGCTATAATCAAGCAGGATTACATCCATGGGTTTACCAGAATCAAGTCCCTCACTTACAAAGTCATAAAAGGATACCAAATTAGTTGTACAATAATACCCTTGCCTGATTCCATGCTGTGTATGGTCGATAATATAGCTGGAGATAATTTCTGTTTCCATAATATCTTTAATAATTTTCTCCATTACTTACATACAACTGATGTTAAACTTATGGGACAATAGTTTTCAGGTTTAGAATGATTACCTTTTTTAAAAATCGGTATAACTGTAGCATTGGACCAATCATCAGGAATGAGACTTTGATGGAGTGATTTATTAAAGAGAAGAGTTAAGGGCTTTGCTATAGCCTCAGCTGTTTCCAAAAGAAATCTAGGGTTAATATTGTAAGGTCCAAGATGTGATGTGATGTCTTTTTTAGTGAATGCAAGGCCTTAAGTGGACCAGCTTCTGTAATGGAATAAACTATAGAAGTACTATCTTTGTGCAAATTGAACTTAAGGTTCTCTTTTTTTGAGAAGACTGAAAAAACTTGCTCATTAAAGGCATCAGCGATTTCCTTGTCAGAGGATATAATAGAGTTTTCAATTATTAGTGGTCCCATATAGCTATTATTCCCCTTTTTGTTATTCAGATAGGAAAACAAGGATTTATAACTGTCTTTTGAGTGAGCTAACTCCAGATTCCTTTTAGACTGTAAATGGAAAATTTTAAATCTTTTGACTGCCTCTTTATATTTGATTAAAGTCCGTTCCTTAATGTCACCCTCATTCTTTTTTAGAGGGAAAAAAGCCTTTGTTTGCTTTTAATTTTTTTTTAATAGTTCTATTTAACCAGTGAAATTTTCCCCTTTTTATTATATTTTTTTAGTGCAGACAAATGATTCTTCTAAGTGATGAATCACAAATTTTAAGTACCTCCAAGCTTCCTCAGGTGAGAGAGAGAGGGGGATTAATGTTTTCTCTCTGGAAATTTTGTTTAAATGTTCATTAATAATTTTGAAATTAGCATTGTAATATTTGTTAAATTCTGAATGGCTTAAATTCTGCCAAGAATTAAGGATTAATATAAATGTGATTGAGCAGTGGTCACTGGAACCCAAAGGGCCCTTAATACTGATTCTAAATTTACTACTTGAAATATTAGATATCACAGGATCTAATATGTTACCCCCTGAGTGGGTTCTGTAATAACCTGTTTGAGTCCTAGATCCACTAAAAGTGATACAAAATCCTTTTCACCATGTTTACCAGATAGGGTCCAGTTTATAGCTGGCATATTAAAGTGACCTAAAATTAGGATGTTACCATTAGCAGCCATGGTTGCTATTTCTTTGTGTAATAGAGTGGTATAGTCAGTGTTGGCTGAAGGGGGACTATAACAGGTACCAACCAAAAGCTGTGGTTGTCCCTTAATTTGAATGTATACCCATAGGGTTTCTAATTCATTAGACTGAGGGAGTTGAAATGAAGCTATATACTCCCTAACATAAAGGCAAACCCCTCCTCTGGTTTGGCCCTGTTGGTCCCTACAATATAACTTATAGCCTTGTATATTAGCTATCCGTGTGGAATTAGAGTCCCACCAAGTTTCAGTTATGGATATCAATCCATACTTGGCCAGGTTACATTTAGCCTCTAATTTGGCCATTTTAACCAGGTTTAATGATCTGTCATTCAGGGATAAAACATCACAGGTTGTGGATTTACATAATGAGGAACTATTTTTTAGAGGACAGGATAAGTACCCATTCTCCCCTCGCTTCTAGTTTAAAAGAGTACTAATGGCTGATGAAATACTTCTCCCAAGTAAAGTGCTTCCCCTTCTGCAGAGGTGCAGGCAATTTCAACATGGGCTTTTTGGGACCCCTCCTTATGAAGAGTGCCAGTGTCATTTTGGTCACGTGTCCCGAAAGGTGATTTCACAAACTAATGTGCTATTCTGTGCCACAGGTGAGAAAATACATTTTGGGCAGGATGTGAAAAATGACAGCTGTACTGATTTGAAGGAGGTATGCAAAAATGGCAAACATTGAAAACGTGCAGTGAAATATTAAAAATAGGCAAAGCTAGGAGTGTGCTTAGAAACAGCACAATGCACACTCATAACGCAGTCATTTTTTTGAATTTTTTCACCAAATTTGCATCATGGACTTTTTGGGACCCCACTTCATGTACAGTGGCACTGACATTTCATGAATTGGTCCCAAAAGGTGATTTCATGCAGTGACTGCAAAATCACCTTTCAGGACTGAGTAACAAAATGACAGTGACAGTTTTCATGAGGTGGAGTCCCAAGAACTCCATGTTGAAAATTTGGTTAAAAAATTCCAAGAAATGGCTGATTTATGAGCATAAGTTGAAAATCCCATTGAATGGCATTATAGCACGTTTACTTTTGATTCTTCAGTTTGCAGATCAGCTTTGAAGAGTGAAGATGTGTCCCAGTTCAGAGAAGAAGACAGTGCCGACCTCCAGAGGTAAGTATGGGGTAAGAGGGGGCTGTGGGGAGATGGGTGCTCAGTTGGAGGGTGGGGGGATAGGGACTGCAGCTATGATGAGGGAGTGTTTTCTTTTTTACAGGGAAAAAAATGCAACAACGAACGACCATTTTCTTTTTTGCAGAAAAAAAAGAAAAAAACATTTGGGCACACTGGGGTGGGCTCCCATTGTGCCACATGAAGGGTTGTACAGGATGCCGACATGGGAATTGGGCACCCTGATGTCAGAAACATCTTTGGGCACACTGAGGTGGGCTCCCAGTGTGCCACATGAGTTGGTGGGGGCACAGAATGCCATAGAGCTGGCGGGCGATGTTAGGAATATCTTTGGGCACACTGGGGTGGGCTCCCAGTGTGCCACATGAGTTGGGGAGGTCACAGAAAAATCTTTCAGCACACTGGGGTGGGCTTCCAGTGTGCCACTTGAGTTGATAGGGGGCCACAGAATGCCACGGAGCTGGTGGTGGTGACATAACTGCACATGTGTGGCACTCATGTATGCACAGTTGCAATGAATGGCATTTGCCATTCACAAAATGACAGCGCCGGCAGAACTGAGCTTGCACGTGAATCACGCAGCTGCAGTTCATGCACCAGAATGTGGAAGTAACCACTGAAATAGTGCAGTTGTAATTCTGTAGTGGTCGATCTTGGTGGAGGGGTTTAAGCTCCGTTGGACTTTCGGAAAGATACTTCCAAAAGTCCAATGGAAGGTTCCATAATCGGCCATTTTTAGAGCTACTTAGTGACCTCAGTAGTGCTGTAGCTCCACCCACAGCCCTAAAAAGTACATGCATGTATGACAAACCGCACCTTTGGTCCACCCAGTTTGTGGCACAGATTGCGAGAGTACAAAATTGCCATTACATAGCTATGGGAAATGACTGAGTAGGCATGCAGGACTGCCAACAGTTAAATGGCTACTTGCACTGTGAAATGCATTAATAGAGTGATGCAAACAACTGCAAATGTCCTTTGTGTTGAAAAACATCACAGACACATAGAGTAGAACATAAGATGACAAAACAAGTATGCACAGCCAGCAGAGTATACCTAAGATTTTCGATGGCATGTTGTAAGTTCCCTATTGAAGTTGTTATAACTTAAGTCAGGAGCGTTGCAGCAACTCATAAGTAACTCTGAAGTTGTCTGGGTAGAATCTGTTGTTCTGTGTTTGAGAGTAGTTGACTGATCACTTGTATCACCTTCAGTGATAGCAGATAAGTCAATATACAGTATTACAGTAAAATATTGAATAGATCAAATGATGACATCAGAATGGGTTAATGGGAACTGGATAAAATAATTTCATCAACGTATGAATCGTCCAAATTTTGTATGGATAATAGCATTATATACAAAGTTGTACCTCAGTCTCTATTTTGGACTTTTTGAGAATTCTTTCTGTCTCCATTTCCTTGGCATCTCTGTGTGATAAAGGTATTTTGGTTTATACACAACAAAACAATTATGATAATCTCAATACAAACTGACACATTCTACACAAGGGTCTAATTAAAAAAATGTTTTATCATATAGAAACAGGCATCATGATGGTTATGTTAATGCTCACTGGATCAAGAGAAATTAATTTCATATAATATTCCCAAAACCCTTACAAGGATCATGTTAATGGTTGTTGAATCACACTAGAGAGTTATAGAGGGATATTAACAGACAGGGAACACAGCATAGCTCCAAAGGGTGAGTGCCACTGAGTGCTATCTCCAAAATGGCAGTGGTGACACAACTGTGCATGCACAGTATTCGCAAATGTGCAGATGCAATGAATGGCGATATGCCATTCACAAGATGGTGGCACCATCAGAACTGCACATGCGTATGAGGCGTGCACTTTTTTTAACCAGGAGAGACACATTAAGCTGAAGCTTATTTACAGGTGCGATCTGGGAGCACAAGGAAGTTACTGCATGCGCAGTTCTTGCCCCAAAATGTGGAAGTAACAGCTGAAATAGTGTGGCTGTTACTTCGTAGCAGCCGATCATGGCAGAGTGTCACAAGTTCTGTTGGGCTTTAGGAAGGATACTTCCAAAAGTCCAACAGAAGGTGCCACAATCGACCATTTTTGAAGCTATGAAAGCAAAGCAGCTGTAGGCTCCACCCACAGCTGTAAAAAGGGAGATTTTTTCCAACTGAACAACAGTGTGGAAATGCTTCACACTTGCCCCAGTGTCCATAAAGTTATCCACTCTGTTCAGTTCATTAGTAGTGTACTGCACTATTTTTTGGCAGTCATCTGCACACTCCACCATGCGATATGCCATTGACAAGATGGGGTACCAGCAGAACTGTGCATACATGCGAGGCACACATGCGCAGTGTTTGCCCTGAAATGCAGATGTAACAGCCGAAATAGTGTGGCTGTTACTCTGTAGTGTCTGATCATGGTGGAGTGTTGCAAGCTCCATTGGACTTTCAGAAGGATACTTCTAAAAGTCCAACAGAAGGTGCCACGATTGGCCATTTTTGAAGCTACAAAAGCAAAACAGCTGTAGGCTCTGCCCACAGCCACAAAAAAGGAGATTTGTTTCCAACCAAACAGTGTGGAAATGCTTCACAGTTGCCCCCGCATCCGGGAAGCACTCATACTATTTGCCAGCAGATTAGGCCTTATGGTCTATCAAGTCTGCTCGAACCTAGATCCTTAGTTGGGTGCCGAGACCCTCCCATCCCTTGTGCTCCAGAAACCCCTATCATCCATCCCCACCCCGGGACAGGCCATCATCTGATACATCCACTTTCTGTGTCTGTCCCACCTCTCTTAAAGCTCTCCACTGTGGATCTCTGAACCAGCTCACCAGGCAGAGCATTCCAAGGGTCCACCACCCTCTCAGTGAAAAACCTCCTCCTCTTTTCCCCCCTCACCCTTCCACCTTCCAACTTCAAACCATGCCCTCTGGTGATGCCTCCCTGCTTTAGTCTAAAGATCCTCTCCATGTTTACCCTATTTATTCCCTTGAGGTACTTGAAGACCTCAATCATGTCCCCCCTGTCTCTCCTCTCCTCCAATGAAAACAGGCAGAGCTCCTCAAGTCTGTCCTTGTAAGTCAAATCCCCTAGCCCTCGTATCATCTTTGTTGCCCTCCTCTGTACCCTCTCCAGGAGCTGTATGTCCCTCTTCAAGTGTGGTCTCCAGTACTGTACACAGTACTCAAGGTGTGGTCTAACCAGTCCATTGTACTGCGGCAGAATCACTTCCTTGCTCCTAGAGGTGATCCCCTTGCGATGCATCCCAACATCCTGTTTGCCTTGCTAGCTGCTCTCCTGCACTGCTCAGTGTTATTCATACATGTATCCACCATGACCCCTAGGTCTTTTTCCTGTTGAGGCTTCCAGCACCTCCCCTCCCAGGGTGTACCTGTGTTTAGGTTTCCCGACCAAGATGCAACACCTTGCACTTGGCGATATTGAAATTTAATTTCCATGTGAGCCCAGCTTTCCAGGGTGTCCAGGTCCTTGCAGGGCCAACCTCCCTCTTCTCCTCAACTACTGCTCCCATCTTGGAGTCATCCGCGAAGAGACTCATTTCACACCCTATACCATCCCTGATGTCTGATATGTATGCATTAAACAGGATTGGACCCAGGACCAAGCCCTGTGGTACCCCACTACCAACCTCTGTAGGGTTCGAGAGCTCCCCACAGACCACTACTCTCTGAGTGCGTCCAGCTATCCAGTTTTCAATCCATCTGACCATCAAAGGGCCTACTCCTAACCCCATCAGTTTCTCCACCAGACCATTGTGGGGGACAGAGTCAAACGCCTTGCTGAAGTCCAAGAATAATACATCCACAGGCTTACCTCTGTCCAGTTCTGATGTTACCCATTCATAGAACTCCACAAGGTTGGTTTGACATGATCTACCTGGCACAAACCCATGCTGCCGACTATCCAGACCTCCCACCTCCTCCAAGTAAACCCCCAATTGTTCCTTTAGTGTACTCTCCATTAATTTTCCCACCACCGAGGTTAAACTGATGGGTCTATAGTTTCCTGGTACTTCCTTCGACCCCCCTTTATGGATTGGTACCACATGTGCCTCTCGCCAATCCCTAGGTACCCTCCCTGTCTCAAGTGACCTGTTGAAAAGCTCCGCCAAGGGTGCAGCCAGTATGTCCGCCAATTCCCATAGTACTCTCGGATGAATTCCATCCGGCCCAGGAGATTTGTCTTTCTTTAGGGCCTTGAGGGCAAACCACACCCTTTTGGTGGGGATGGCATCATCCGTCCCCTCCACCTTACTGGTCTTTTTATCCTTATCCAGATGTGACACCCCTGGGGTACCTTTCCTTCCCTTTTGCTCCATTTCTGTTGCTCCCTGATCCCACTCCCTGCCGCTTCTATCCCCTTTGTGCCTTGCTTTGTAGATATCCCATCCCCCTCCCTAGTGAACACAGAGGCAAAGTACTCGTTAAATACCTCTGCCTGGTCCCTCGCCTCTTCCACCCACCCTCCTTCTGATCTCAATCTGCTGAGATGGCCCTTAGTTTTTCTCCGCTCCCCAATGTACCGGAAGAACCCCTTTTCCCCTCCATGTATCCCCTGTGCCAGCCGTTGCTCTTTACTGGACTTAGCTCCCCTCACCATACGGGTGACTTTTCTAGATGCAAGCTGGTACATTTCCTTATCCCTATCCCCTCTTGTTGTTTTATATTTTTTGTAAGCCGCCTTCTTTTCTCTGACTGCTACCTGGACCTCACTGGACCACCAGCATGGTTTATGTGACCTTGCTCCCTTACGTTTCAACTTAGCGCAGATCCTGACTGCCTCATGAAGTCCCGGTTTTATGACCTCCCATCTCCTTTCCACACTTGTTGTTCTTTTCTTTAGTAGTATACTGCACTATTTTTCAGCAGTCTCGGCAGAACACAGCACACTCTGCCATGTCCAAGATGGCCACCAAACTGTATTGTGCATGTGCAGTCATTCTCTAGCGCATGCACAGTTGCATTCAGTAGTCATCTTGGACATCGTGGAGTGTGCCGTGTTCTGCTATGACCACTAAAAATTATTTTTTCAATTACAGATATCACCCCACTGGACATCCTTCTCAGCACCCACCCTCCCACCCCCAAAACCATACAGGTGACACTGGGGTGCCCATTCCTCCAGTGTTGGGATCAGAAATCCTTGCCTTTTTTAGATATTCCCTCCACCCAACCCTTCCTCTCAGCACTTCCCCCAGAAACATAAGAGTGACATTGGGGGTGCCCAATCCTCCAGTGTCATGAGCTAGACACCTTGTTGTTGGTTTTCTCCCCTTTTTTCCCCTGTAAATAGGAAACCATCCATCAATGTCTTTTGCAGCTGTTCCTGCTCACCCGACCCTCCCACTCAACACCCCCCAAGCCCTTACTTACCCATTGGGGGTCCAACGCTGTAATCCACTGTGTACCACAGACACATCTTCACTCTTCAAAGCCAGACTGTGAATTGAAGAAACAGATATGCAGTTCAATATATTTAAATGGTGTTTTGAACTTACTGGCATAACTTGGGCATTTTTAAATATTTTTGGCCCACATTTTCAACATGCCTTTTTGGGACCCCACCTTATGAACAGTTGTGCTTACATTAGACAAATCTTTCCTGAAAGCTGATTTCATGTTCTCTGCATGAAATCACCTTTTGGGCAGGAGTTGAAAATTTTCTCTGCCTTTGTTCATAAGGTGGGCTCATAAGTGCAGTCGTTCATGGACCCCTTTGATGTGGCCTAGCCTTGAGACTTGGTTAAGTGCCTGATAGTTGTAACCCACTAAGGTCTGCTGTCTTGTAACTGCTGTATACTCTATTTTTTGGTGTTCTCATTTGCTACGTAAATTGTCATATAATGTGGAGCTTTTGTAAATGAGTCTCTGACTCAAAGATTTGTAGTTCCAAAATGTTCAATAACTGAATAAAATAAATAAGGATATGTTGAAACTTTGGTGTAAAAATGTTTAATAAAAACCAACAAAGTTATGAGCCTACACTGAATTTTGTGAATACAGGCTCGTAACTCTGGTAATTTTCAATAGTTTTACTCCAAATTTACAACACAGCCATATCTTTACAGCACCTCATGAATCTGATAGCTATAATTTTTCAAATCCTGGCCATAATGTTTTTTATATCCCAAAAGGTGATTTCATGGTCCCTGCACGAAATCTCCTTTTGGACAGGAACTGAAACTTTTCTCTGCCATTATTCATGAGGTGGGGTCATAAGAAGGCTATGTTAATACAGCTGGTATAAAAATATTTAAAAAAAGGTTATGAGGCTATGTTGAATTTTACAAATGCAGGCTCGTAACTTTGGTAATATTCAATATTTTTCCCCAAATTTTCAACATCGCCATTTCATTACAGCACCTCATGAATGGGACAGCTGTTGTTTTCAGCTCCTGCCCAAAATGTGTTTTAGCATCTCGAAAGTTGATTTCACAGTCCCTGCACAACATCACCTTTAGGCCAGGAGTTCAACATTTTCTGTGTCCTTCTTCATGAGGTAGGGTCATAATAAGGCTATGTTGAAAATGTGAGCAGGGATATTCAGAGCAGTTGTGCACTGCACAACAGGGATGCACCAGTGCAACCATGCCAGTGCACTGGAAAGTGATATTCAGTGACAGCAGATGTGCAGTGCAAGTTCCAGTGCCCCAATGTGCAATGATAATGAATGCATGCGCAAGTGCAGGGGGCGTAGCCATGCATAAATGGTACAGTGCGGTATTCAACAGCAGGTGAATGGTGCAAGCATGGAGCAAACAGGACTTGTGTGGAGCAGACTTGTGCACATAAAAAGCGGGAGCAAGCGAGGGAAGGAGGCTTCTGTCAGAGGGGAGCCACAAAGAGGGAGAGTGAGGGGGGGCAGGCTGAACAGCTGAAGGGGAGCCACAGGGAGTGAGGCAGGCTGGGAGAGGCACACAGTGTGGACCAGGGAGTCTGACACTGCTAGAGTCTGGGAGTGTGAGCGTGTGTGTATGTGTGACTGTGTGTGGGTGCGAGACAGGGTCTGAGGCAACACGCAGCAAGTACCTGTGACACCCAGCACAGGAGGGGCTGCACAACAGCCCAGAGAGGTGGGAGGCAGAGGCCACAGGCCAGGCAGCCACGACACAGGGGTGCGCCCAGTGCAGGGGCACAGACACCAGCACACAGCCGGGGGGGGCTTGGGGAGAGCGCTGCCCAGGGAGTGGACGTACAACCCAGGACATGGCCAGTGCCATATTCCAGATGGAGGCAGTAATGAGGGGTGTGAGGAGGCAGCTCGCAGACCAGCGTGGCCATGGAAGGGCCCGTCGGTGGTACACCCAGAACAGGTGGTACCGTGCCCACATCACCTTCAAACAGTACAGTGATACAGAGATCGTGGGCTGGTACCACCTGAACCAGGCTATTCTGAGGTGGCTCTATGAGCTGTGCAGTGAGGAGATGCAGGCACCCACAAGATGGAGCCACGCCCTGTCGGTGGAGACAAAGGTCACAGACGTCATGTGCCTGCTCACCACGGGGACCTTCCAGAGACCAACAGGGGACACCACAGGCATAACTCAGTCGGCCGCATCATGGCTCCTCACACAATTCCTCAATACACTGCTGCCACATGCTGCGGAGTACATCCATTTCCCCAGCACACAGGCAGAGTGCACAGCAAACATGCAGGAGTTCCACAGGGTGGCATGTTTGCCTGGCATGCTAGGGGCCATCGACTGCACCCATGTCAGCATCTGTGCACCACCAGGCCAAGAGGGGGTAGCGTACATAAACAGGAAGGGCTACCCCAGTGTCAACTGCCAGGTGGTGTGCAATGCTAGGGGGTGCATAATCAATGTCTGTGCCACACACCCTGGAGGAGCACATGATGCCTTCATCTGGCACCAGTCAGCACTGTGCCACAGGTTCAAGAGTGGGGACATCCCCACTGGCCACCTAGTCAGTGAGTATGCTGTGGATGCAGTATGCTGGGAACAGCAGGGCAGGGTGTGGGGATTGCTAGGGCATGTGTGCCAGGGGGTGTAGCCGGGTCAACCAAGGGGTGCATTGACACAGTCCACCATGCTAACCAGACATCTCTACACACAGGTGACAGTGACTACCCACTCTGGCCATGGCAGCTCACCTCATACCAGTGCCCATCGACCCCAGCACAGAAGCAATACAGTGAGGCACACGCCAGCACACGGAACATCATTGAGTGGGTGTTTTTGCTGCTGAAGGCTTGGTTCCATTGCCTGCATAGGTCTAGTGGTGCCCTACAGTACAGCCCCTCGAAGGCCTGCAGCCTATTCCTGACCTGCTGCATACTACACAACATGGTCACTGACAGTGGCATAGCTGTCGAGGTTGAAGAGGGGGACAGCTGGGGATGACATGGACACCGAGCCTAGAGGTGGCGGGCAGCCCCCCTGGGTGATGGGCTCTCTGGCTGACCAGGATTGCCCAGCAGCACAGGGACACACTCACAGAGGAGCACTATGGAGTACGCAGATAGGTGACCATGGCCACATGCAAGGCCCAGCGCCTATGGCACAGTTCGCAGGCACGCATGTGCTCACCCCATGCCAGGGACTGCTGGATGGGGGTGTGGACAGGCATTGGTCCGGACACCACGGCAGCATGCAGCACAGCCCCACACACCCTGCCCACACACACACATGCATGCAGGACCCACCACGCTCCCACCCAGAGTCGGGCACTGGGCATGTGTCAGATGCTGAGCAACAGTGCACAGTGGTAGTCAGCGCTATGCTGGCATCATCATGCACACACCACAGTGGCCAGCATCAGGGTGGGTGGGCACATGGCCCATGTGCGGCATTGACCACAGATGCCATGGCCATGGGATGCACACGCACACACCACACCAATATGCACACAGGGCAGCAGCATACAGCGGACATGGAGGTGGGTGGTTCAGGAATGCGGCCTAGCCCCCTGTGAAGGTGGGTGCTGCACGGTGGGTCACTCCTGAGGCTGGTTGTCATGCGGTGTACCGTCGGCTGGCGCTGCCCCAGGCACCCCTCAACACTGTCTGGATGCTGCTGCTGCCCCTCCGGCCGCTGTGCACAGGATATCACCGGCGCAGCTGCACCACCACCACCACTTGCAGCCATTGCCATACCATTGGCAGCCTCAGCTATGCCAGCCACAGTGGTGGGTGAGCAGGCAACCACCACCGGGACACCGTCTGTGCTGCTGGGGGTGGGTGGTATGGGCGCCTCCCCTGCGGTCACAAAATCACTGTCCGAGATGAAGGTCTTGTCATCATTGGATCTGGACCCTGCCCTGATCTGTGTCTCAGCACACAGGACACCATGCCTGGAATCATGCTGGAACACAGCCAGGGCCTCGTCCACTCCCACGCCACAGGCATCCAGATAGACAGCGTTGCTGGTCTGCAGTCGATCCGGCCCCCAGAGTCTGGTGGAGGTGGATGGATGGTCCTCCGGGTCCAGGACTGCAACCACGGTGGACACCCCAACCCCTGCATACAGGTGCTCAGGAGTTGAAAGGAAGCACAGCTGCATTAGAGTTGCTGTCACCCACCCCTTCCCCCTGCTCTCCTCACAGTGATACCAATAGTGCAGTTATGGGCTGCCACCTGTCTGGAAGCCTCCACTGGGAACACCCTCAAGGGAACTGTGCTGCATGGTGGCCACCACCATCTCCTCCTGTGGCATCAGTTGGAACATCGCAGGCTGACCCCTGCCTGTGGTGGCATGCGCTACCCAGATGGCTGCCACCTTCTCTTTGATCCGCCTCCGGTCTGTACCGACCTTCTTTTTTGCACTCCTGCACAGACTGTTGGTGGCTGCCCTGCTGGTTCACAGCATGGGCCACACCCTCCCAAGCTGTTGCCTGGACCTGTGGGGTGCCTGTGGAGTGGCTCCTGGTCCTGGTATGCCTGGAATAGGGTATCTGACTCCGCCCTGGTGAAGTTTGGCCTGCGCTTGCGTACAGGCCCACAGTCCTCATTTTCCTCTCTATCGGTCATGCTTTTTCCTGTGGGGAATGACATGTGTTAGTACAACCTGGTAAATTCCCCCCTCCACCCTCCCATTCCACTGTCCTGACAGCCCCACAGCATTCCTCATACCTCTAAGGGATGCAATACCAGTCCATACCCTGTGCATTCCCGTGGCTACTTTATAGCGCAACACATGCAAATGAGGGGTTGTGCAACCATAAGGAGATGCAAATGCAGTAGATGCACCATGGATATGTTAATAAGCTGATGAAGTTGTGCATGCACAGGTCAAGGCGCAACATTATGACATGCACAACAGACCATGCTGCTTACATGCACATGCCACCGTCATGCACACCAGTGGCACGGCTGATGCACACTGTGCGATAGGCAGTACAGCACCCATCTGCTATTGCACATGTGGCACTCGTGTGCTATATGGCCAGTGCCTAGGCACCACAGTGGCAATGGTGCTGTGGTGCCATGATGCCGATGGTGCCTGTGCACTATGGGTGCCATGGCGCCCCTGCGCTGTGGTGCCATGAACTGTGGATCCCACATGCCTCTACCATGCACCATGCATGCCATGCCTAATGGCGCTGTGGCACAGGGTGCGCGGGCCAACGCGTGACCCCATGGTTGTCCTTTACCCTTCTGGGCACCCTGCATCACAACATTGCTGAGTCATGTATCTCCATGCCTGCGCGATAGGTGGTGGCAGCACATCACAGTGTGAGGTGCGCATCCCCAGCACGTGTGGCATGTGCGTTGCTGGGCGTCATTTTGTATTGCCAAGCAAGCTGCAGACATGCTGTGCCGTACAGGTCCCAGGGCTCCTAACTGGACCCAGGTGGAGCTAGTTAACCTTGTGGCAGTCATGGAGCCACATGATAGCACCTTGTTCAGCCAGGTGCCCCCTCAACAGGCCTCGGAGAGAGGTGTGGCAGGAGGTGGCTGACAGTCTGGAGGAGGCCACAGGTGCTCAGTGCACTGGGGAGCAGTGCAGGCAGCACTACAGGGACCTGCAGTGGAGGGACCCTGAGTAGCTATAGACACTGCAGGCATATGTCCGGAGGGGTGCCGTGCCACGGCCTGGTAAGTGAACATCACCTGTGCCCATTCCCATCCAGTGGTCTGTGGGGCAGTGCCATTACAATGCCATGTTGCGGGGGGGCTGGAGCTGTGGTGGTACACCGTGGATGCCCTGTGCCACTGCGCCACTGACACAGTGGGCAAGGTGTCACACTGTGCTGGGGGGGCTTGTGGGTGTTGCCTGGTACTGATGTGTCTTTCTCCATATTTCCCTCCTAGTCCCTGAAGATTGGAGGCATGCTCATCTCGCAGGTGCTGCAGTCAGGCCAGGATGAGCCACCGTAGGGAGCAGTGCGCCACTTGCAGGCTGCATGGGCGGTGCTACTGGACAGCCACGAGGTGTGCCACAGCATTCAGGTAGGCACTATTCCATGATTCTTTGTTGTGCAGGGTGGGAAGTGGGGATGAGGGTGGATCATGGCCCTCTGTGCACATGGCCCCTCCAGCTGTGCACTGCCTGTAGTGTCCATTGCATTGTGCTGTGGCTATTGCACATGTGGGTGGCTGCTGCAGGTGGGCTGTGGGTGCACCTGGGTCCTTGCTGTGCCACTGCCATCCTACTGCATAGCCATGTAGTCTGCCTGCCATGGCAGTGGCATGATGCACATGGGTAGAGTTGGCGTGCAATGTTCTGCATGGCTGTGTGTACCTGGGTATGCGGCTCATGTGGGTGCACTCACTGTGGGTGACTGCTTGCCAGCCCAGGGGCATATGTCACCGATGTCTGCTGTGCATGGTGGGTGGGCTGAAGAATTCTTGACATGCACTCAAACCATGTTCACTCCTTTGTCCTAGGTTTCGGTCCCACTGACATCCATGCAAGGTTACTGAGGCAGATCCTGCATGTGTCATCTGCCACGCTCCAGGTGGTACAGCTGCTGGGGATATTGCAGTGCAGATGGTGGTGCCAATGACAGCGTCGGCCTACTGTGGGGCATGGACGGCCATAGGGCCCATTGGCCCACTTCATTTCCACTTCCCTGAGCCCTCTGTCTTGCTCTCCCTTGTCTCGATCTGTTGCCTTTACCCCTGACCCCTGCCTCCCTTCCCTGACCTCCCTATTTGTGGGTGGTCCCACCTTTCCCTGTTCTCATTACTCTGTTCCTTGTATATATGTGTATCATTTTTATATGCCTGTTGCAATACATCATTTTATGGTTAACCATCTGTGTCCATGTCTGCTTTGCAGCTGGCATGTGGAGCCATGCTGCAGTGGTGTGCATGGGTGGTGTGTGGTACGACTGGGGTGGACCGGGGGTTGTACCTGGTGGTGCTCCATCATGGGATGGGTTGGGTGGTCGTGGCCTGTCTTTTCAGGTCATGTGGTACATGCCTTGTGTGCTGTTCACCTGTGTGATGCTGGCTGTGGTCCAGGTGGCATGTCCTATGCCTCCCTGTAGGGGTTGCCAGTGTCTGTGAGGCAGGGGCTGTTGTTTCCACCCTGCCACCATTCCCCACTGTACTGCACATGGTCAGGGGCCTAATGCCGCCTCATGTGCCTACCTTGCGCACTGTGCGCCCTGATGATGGGCCCTCCATCCTCTATGACTTGCCGCCTGCTGTGCCTGTTGCCTTTCCATGCATGTCCTGGAGCACATTACTGGCTGCTGCTATTGTGCTTCTTGGCTTGATCCCCTGCACATCCCTGGTTACGCTATTGCACTTCATGACATGCTCCTTGGGACATTCCTGGTTGCGCTATGGCGCATCCATGCAATATTCATCCACATTGTGCGGTCGTATCCTGTCGTGCGCAACTTTTGAATATCACACCTGTTGCACCATGGTGCAGGAACATTGCACTGTACCCCTCTTGTGCATGCCTCTGGCGCATTTCTGAATATCTGGCTGTGGATGTAAAAGTATTAAAAAACAAATGTTCAAAATTTTTACCCCAAATTGCTCACCTGCAGCACTATCGGCTCTGGCTAGAGTTTGTTACTTATTTGATGTACATGTATATGGTACTGAGGCAACAATTTACCACAATGAAAACAGTTTCACACACAAAACAGCACTCTTCAGCATCCAGAAATATAGATGGAAGTTCCCTAGACACCCAATCCAGAATTGCATGTCTATTGACAATGGCGGCAAAGCTGGGTGCAGGCATGTGACAAATCCACAACATTTGATAGTGGTGCAAATATTAACAATAAATACAGTGTATGAAATGCAAGATTGTGTCTACTTACTTGAATACAGATCAGGTTCAGTGTTATTACTATGTGTTTTCTCCACATCTTCAGTGGTGGAATTGCCTGTTATACCTAGAAATTAAAAAGAGATTAATTTCACACGATGTTTAAGGTACGTACATGGCAAACTGCACCTGAGGTCTGATACTGTAGCATTGGATTTGATAGTGCAATACAACCCTTAGCTGGCTATAGAAAAATGAATCAGGAGGCATACAGGATTGGCAACAGTTAAACAACTAATTGCACTGTGAAGTGCATTAGCAGAGTGAAGCAAACACAAAGAAATATCCTTTGTGTGGACAGACATTACAGTATAAAATGAGATGACAAAACAAGCATGCACAACCAGTAGAGCATACCCAACGCTATCAATGACATGTTGCAAGTTCCTCATTGAAGTTTTTGTTACCTAGGTCAGGAGTGTTGCAAGCAACTTATAAGCAACTCTGGAGCTGTCTGGGCAGAATCTATTGTACTGTAAGAGTAGTTGGCTGATTAATTGCATTGATCTTTCAGAGTCAGTATAGCGCAGTGGTTTAAGGGTCTGAGCTGCAAACCTGGAGACCTGGGTTTGAATCCCACAGTGCCCCCTTGCATACTGTATGATCCTGAGCAAGACACTTCACTTACTTGTGCTCCCAGGTCGCACCTGTAAACAAACTTTCAGCTTAGTGTGTCTCTCCTGGTTAAAGAAAAAGATTGTTTTACACGAGAAAGGGTCCTGAAGGAACTGGAAGTAATAAGAGTTGATAAAGCAATGGGGCCAGATTGATGCACCCTAGGTCCTTAAAGAACTAAGAGAGGTGGCTGAACCTCTGGCTATCCTGTTTAGCCGATCACTGGAAACAGGGAGGTACCCAAAGACTGGAGGACAGCAGATGTAGTCCCTTATACAAAAGCGGAACAAAGAGGAAGCAGGGAACTACAGACCAGTCAGCCTCACTCGGTAGTGGGAAGATCATGGAAGCACTACTGAAGGAGAGATTGGTGGAACATCTGGTTGTCAATGGACTACAGGACCCAAGGCAGCATGGTTTCACCAGGGGAGGCATGTCAGACCAACCTCGTTGAATTTTTTGACTGGGTGACTAGGGAGGTGGATCAGGGGAGGGCAGTGGACATGGCCTATCTGGACTTCAGCTAGGCATTTGACACTGTGCCACATAGAAGACTATTACACAAACTGGGGAATATGGGTGTGGGCAGGACAGTAGTGTGGTGGGTAGGTACCTGGCTGGGTGGCAGGACACAGAGGGTGGTGGTAAATGGCTGTCATTCCACAGAGGGAAGAGTGACCAGTGGGGTACCACAGGGATCAGTGCTGGGACCAGTCCTATTCAACATCTTCATCAGTGACATGGCGAGGACCTAGAAGGCAGAATTTCACTGTTCGCTGATGACGCAAAGCTCTGTAACAGAGTAGACACACCAGAGGGTGTAGACAGAATGAGAAGGGACCTGCAGAAACTTGAAGAATGGTCAGGGTTTGGCAGTTGAAATTCAATGCAAAGAAGTGCAAGATAATGCATATGGGGCACAAAAACCCTGGCACAATATATCAGTTGGGGGGTGAGGATATAGCATGCATCAAGCAGGAAAGGGATCTTGGGGTTATCATCTCTGATGACCTCAAGGTAGGGAAACAGTGTGACAAGGCAGCAGGTAAAGCAAATAGGATGCTGGGATGTATAGGCAGGGGCATCTCCAGCAGGAAAAGGGAGGTCATAATTCCTCTATACAAGACACTAGTGAGGCCCCACCTGGAGTACAGTGTACAGTTCTGGAGACCATACCTACGTAAGGACATAGACAGGGTAGAGAAGGTTCAGAGGAGGGCAACAAAGATGGTGCATGGATTGCATCACAAGTCCTATGAAGACAGGTTGAAGGAACTGAACATGTACTCCCTGGAGGAGAGGAAGGAGAGAGGGGATATGATAGAGACATACAAGTATCTCACAGGGAGGAACAGGGTGCAGGAATACACTATTTTTAAGCGAAAAAGATGTTCCAGGACTAGAGGGCATGGGATGAAGTTGGAGGGAGGACGATTCAGAGGAAACATGAGGAAGAATTTCTTCACAGAACGGGTGGTGGACAAGTGGAACACCCTGCCAGAAGAAGTGGTGGGGGCTGAAACAATCACGGGATTTAAGAATGCATGGGATAGACATAAAGGAATTCTGGAGGTCAGGGGTAAGGGGCAACAGACTTCTAGGAAAACATAAGCTGAACTTACAAGCTCAAATGGCCAGACTGGGTGGGCCATAGGCCCTTATCTGCTGACACTATCTATGTATCTATGTATCTATGTTTTCAGTGATGACTGATAAGTCAGCATATTACAGTGAAATATTTCATAGACCATAGAAACATAGAAGTTGGTGGCAGATAAGGACCACCAGGCCCATCCAGTCTGCTTATACATCCTACCTTTAGTTAGCATCCACTGACCCTACTGGTCCACTCCTGCTGCCTCTCCTCCCCCCCAGGATTCTGTTATGTCCATGCCTGCTTAAATCCCCCCACTGTGTTTATCCCACCTGGGGCAGGCCATTCTAAGCATCCACCACCCTTTCTGTGAAGAAGTACTTCCTCATGTTGCCCCTTAGTCTACCCCCCTTCCAGTCTTATATCATGTTCCCTTGTTGCTTTAGGGCAGCTTCTTTTCTAAAAGATGCTGCCCTCCTGTACCTTATTAACCCCCTTGAGGTACTTGATGGTCTCTATCATACCTCCACTCTCCCTCCCCTCCTCCAGGGTGTACATATCGAATTCCCATAGTCTCTCTTCATATGACATGTGGTGCAGGCCCTGTACCATTTTTGTTGCCCATCTCTGGACTGTCTCCACCCTGTCTGTATCCTTCCTGAGATGAGGCTTCCAGAACTGGATGCAGTACATCAGATGAGGTCTCACCAATGACCTGTAAGGTGGCATTGTGATTTCCCTTTTCTGCATCCCACTGGCTCTTCCCACAGCCTTGGTATACTGTTTGACCACATTTAGGTAATCAGATATGATAACCCCCAGATCTCTTTCCTGTTTTGTGACCGCTAATATCTCCTCCTTCATCATGTAGTCCTCCCCTGGGTTCTTTCACCCCAAGTGCATGATTTTGCACTTCTTTGCATTGAATCCCAGTTGCCACACATTTTAGCTAGGTCCCTCCTCATCCACTCTACCCCTTTTGGACAGTCCACCCTATTGCAGGTCTTTGTGTTGTCTACAAATAGGCACACCATGAACAATCGATAACATTAGCAAGAGTAAACATAAATCAGATTAAATAATTTCAGTAAAGTATGCAGCATCCATACTGTGTACAGATAATAACATCTTACACAACTGACTTGCTTGATACTTCTTTGCTTCCTCTGTTTCCTTGCTGTCTTTGTGTGCTAAAGGCATTTTAGGTTACACACGACAAGCACACTTATGACAAGCTCAATACAAGCTGACATCTTCACTTAACACTCACGGTCACTTACCAATAACATTTTAAACCAGAATTTAACAAAAAAAGAGGAAACACATTACTGACAAAAAATTATTACAATATTGAGTCAAGTGCCTTATTGCTTAATTTACATGTACATAGAATAAGGCAATATGTACTGATTACCATGATGAAAACACATTTAAAGAACCACCAAAACCTAGAAATTAAATTGGAAAAACATATTTGGACACCAATCAAGTTATACTTATCAGTAACTTCATATTTCTTAGCCATGTTATTTATTAAAATATTTAAAGTTATCAAATACATAAAAACAGGATTGTTGTAACTTGAGGATTCATCCGTTCCTATTGCTTCCTCCCAACCTATTGTCATAAAACTTCACTCTGAAGATTTAGCCCAACTGATTTACTGTACTCCTACTGGAAAGCAGTTCAGGAAATCCCAGCATCAACTCTGTGAAATCAAAAGGGATCACTAGGCCTATCAAGTTTTGGATTTCAGTATGGACAACCCACCAAAATTGGTGAATTTTAGGGCAGTCCCAAAAGATGTGATAATGTGTTCCCCTTTCTCTGCCACACTGTCTCCAACATCTGTCTGAGTAACTCAGGTGTAAATGTTTAGTTATTGTTGGTGTCCAAAAAACTCAAGTTAGGATCTTCCAAGTGAATTCTTTCCATGAAGGAGACAAAGTTACTTCCCAGCCAGCATGAAGGCAATGGGACCATTGGGCTGGCATAAAAGTGGCACCATTCTCTCATTCCTACCTGATTCAGATTTCCTCCAGAGAAGGAGAAAGCATAGCCGCTAAGACCGTATATGTGTTCCTCAAAACTAAAGGGGGACTGCTAAAAGCCATTTAGTGACTTCAAGTTCTCTGATCTTGTGGTGAACTCAGATGTTGCCTGGCCTTTGGCTGGAGCTGAGTTAAGAGAGCGTCAGTCCTCTTTCAGAGGGGCACCCTGATCATGAACTGTCTTGGAGAGTTAGACACTACCCTCCTTCTTGTGAAAGTGTACTGTCTGTAGGGTAATTTTCGTTATATGGGGTTTTATTGCCTGCCATTCACTGAAATAGGTAAGACTTAATTGTCTACTATTTGCTGAAATATATGAGGCTTAATTGACCGCCATGTTCTATGACATAATTGGGATATATTGCCTACAGTGTTCAAAAAATGTTGGGGACTCTGGTGCCCAGTCCATTGCCCTGAAGAGGGGATGGATGTTCAAAGTGTGTATATTGGTGGTAATTTCTACACCTGTGGAATTCTGTGTACAGTTGTTCTGCATCTGCAAAAGCCCTTGTAACACCACCAAGTTTCTGACTAACATCTGTCAGAATAAAGCTATACTGCATAACTCTATGCCTTTTGTGGACATTCCATCTACGTGTGACCCGTGTGACTTTCTTCGGCTCCCTCAGATGGTGTAAAACCTACTATTGTCCAGGTATTCTCCCCCAGGACTCAGCAAAATAGAAATGTTATTTTGTATCCTTCCCCCCGACCTCCTAGATGATGAGCTGTGTGTGTTGCCCTAATGCCAGGGGTAATACTGTGCTATGTGTTGCCAAAGGGGGGGTTAGTGTTACATAGTGAATTAGGACACTTATTTTTGGAGGATGTGGGCCTGATTCTCAAATGTCAGCACAAACCAAACCAAAGGTAGCTTGTGCCAATTGTCTGTGTGCAAGGGACCCTGTGCCCGATTCTCTTTTGGGTAGGGTCCTGATATCAAAGTCCTGCAGTTTGTGACAACTTTGACCCTGTGTCAAACAGAGGGCACATGGTGAAGGTGTGCCACAATCTGTGGGCTGGCCATGTAGCAAGAGTACCATGGACAGCAGTCCATGGTGGCTAGTGCCACCCAGCCCCAGTCCCCCAGTGTAAACTGAAACTGAACCCTGGTAGTCTAGAGCACATCCCAGCCCTGATCCCTTATCAGAATGTAAAGAATTCTCATAGTGTAGTGCCCACCAGCCCTGATCCCCGAGTGTATCATGAAGTGTAGATCTGGTAGTCTAGGGTACTCCCCCCAGCTCTGATCCCAAATCAAAATGTAAAGAATTCTCATAGTTTAGCATTCCCCCCCAGCCTGGATCTCTAATGTCCCCAAAATCACTGAAGGGACAGTTTGGGTGGTTTCACAGTCCCCCCCACCCCAGCAGGCAGTCCCCCATCACTCCACTCTCCCCCATTCCTGAGCCAGTGACCAGCACAGCCCTCTGCACATTTTCATGACTGGCTGCCAACTGAGCTATCAATGAAGGTGTACCGCTAGACCACCAGGAACTGTTCTTTCAGTGCTTTCAGGGATGTCCAGAATTGGGGTTGGGGGGGCACTACACTATATGGGAATTCTTTATATTCTAATTAGGGATCAAGGTGGGGGGTGCCCTACACTACCAGGACTATATTTCATTGTACATTCAGGGATTGGGGCTGGGTGGGGTGCTACATTATGGGAATTCTTTACATTCTGATCGGGGATTGGGGCTGGGGGGTGCCCAAGACTCCCAGGGCTATATTTTATTGTACACTCAGGGATTGG
The DNA here is from genome assembly GCA_016271365.2 of Neoceratodus forsteri. Taxonomy (NCBI): domain Eukaryota; kingdom Metazoa; phylum Chordata; order Ceratodontiformes; family Ceratodontidae; genus Neoceratodus; species Neoceratodus forsteri. The sequence continues at coordinate 43,940,090 of JADMNL010000040.1, read as the reverse complement.
GGCAGGGGGGCTATACTACTGGAACTTTTTGACATTCTGATGAGGGATTGGGGCTGGTGGTGACCTATTCTACCAGGGCTGTATTTCATCATACATTCAGGGATCAGGGCTGGGGGGGTAATGTGGCAATTTGGCACAGGGTTCACAACCCTCCCAGATGATTTCTAAGTACTCTTTGACCAGCCCTTGGCTGGTCTTATCATACTTAAACCTTTGTCCTCTGGGAGGGTTTTGTGAATACCAAGTTGGGGGATATGGCAGCCTGTGTCTGCCGCAAGCCCCCTAGCACCATGCCGCAGCCCATTTTTTGGCACAATGCTGGCACAAGCCCCCTTTGATGCAGGAAGCCTGTGTTTGACACAGGCTGCCTTTCAGAATAGCTCCAGGTGCATTTTTTGATGCAAGATGCCACTTGCATTAGAAATGTTTGATGCAAGCACCTTGCATCCTTGTAAGGGCTTTGAGAATCAGGCCCTGTGTGTCCAGCTGTTGCTGTGGAAAATAAAGATACTAAAAATGGCTGAGAAACTGTGCAATGAATGAGTACCTTTAAAGGGCAGAGAAATAAAAGTTGAGCTAATGAGCAGTACAGTATGGTTGAGTCTGACCAATGTTAAGTACCAGCTAAAACTTCATTAGAACATAATAATGGAATAATGCCAATGCATTACTATGCTCATTTTATGCTGTTTCTGTTTACTTACCTTATTGTAAAATTGTGTGCAACTGATCTAGCCTATTTATTTGTACCTGTTTGACTATACCTGTACTTGGTTGGCCTCATTCCATCGGAACTCGCCGATTGTATTTGTTATGTTGCCTTGTAATCTCTGTTATTGATGTGGAACCTTTGTAAAAGAGCACTTGTGGTTAAAGGTATTCTCAGAAATGTTCAATAAAAAAAATGTGTTCTAAATGGGAAAACTGAATTACCTAATCATACAGTGTCCTGTTTTGACACAGTAAGAGTGCAACATCAATATAAGTACTACTAGTTCAAAATTACACTGCCAAATTACAGACTGCCATTTTACATTGGTCTCAGAATAGCAATAATAGCCCCATGATACAGCTACTTTTCAAATGACAAAGACCAAGTCTTTTTAAAATAATGCAAAATCAGTTTATACTGGTACAACACCACAACACCTCAATTAAAGTAAGATCTCCGATGCTCAGAAATGGTCATTGGATGAGTGAAATGCAATCAGTACACAAAGGACAAGCCTTTAGTGACAATGTACAGGTATATTTCTGTATTTACTGTGTAACGCCCCTATTCCTTGGAGTTACTAGAATCCCATTAGAGTTAGTAGTAGGTAGGGACGGCAGCTAGTGATTTGCTAGTAAATGGATTTCACTCTGTCCCTCTCTGCTGCTGGTCTCAGCTGGGAGCTGGAGAGGTGATGTCACCTTAGAACTCTTGCAGCAGCATAAGCCACAGCAGTTGTGAGTGGGGAATTTAGAATTCTGAGTCAGTCTTGTTCCAGAGCTCAGTTGAGCAGTAGTCCGTAGTAGCAGCTCTGCTAGAGAGCTGCAGTGTTACAGTTTTTCTCACCCTAGTGGAGTACAGCTTTTTTCCAGCTTTGCCTAAGTGGTGGAAACCGTCTCCAGGGATTTCCTGTTCTTCACCCCAGATGGGACAGAGCAGGTTGCCAGGATGTTAGAGACACTCCCCTGATCATACCAGAACTTTGTAAAGCTGTCTTTTGGTCAAGATCTGTGAGTAACTGTTGTTTCTAAGTTTTCCCAGGAGTACCTGCTTTTGGTTTAAGGGTGCATTTCTCTGACAAAGGGATCCTGTCACCATGGAAGTTTAAAAGTTGGCTGACCACAGTGGAGTCCAGTCTGTGACCATCCATATGAGAAGAACATTTACCTTTGACACCCCTGAGGTGTTTAGCTGATGTTAAGTATGAAATCCATTTGTAGAATGCATCAACAGTAACTTTTGGTGTAAAGTGAGGTGTATTTTCCAGAGGGATGACCAAATATGAACTTGGAAACAAAAGGTGGGAGACCATCTGAAGTGACCAGTTTAGCACTCAGGGTTCTGAAGGGCACCTGTGTTTTTCTGTCAGTGCATGAGGCCAATGCCTGAAGAAACTTCTACCCTAGTGAGTGGGTTTTTCTCCAGTTGAGCCTTTAGTGCTCCGACGTGGTCAGTGTGCCACAATTGATCCTATGCTATATGAGAAGTGTTCAAATGCTGCCCGTGTGTGCCAAGTCCAGAAGAATTTGTGTGTTCACCTATGGCTAGTCCACATTTTCTGCAGTCATCCTAATGCTATGTGGGACATTTGGAGTTCTGTACCTCAGACGTCTGCATTTAACGTGTGTGTAAAATCCTTGGGGGTCCATCTTTGCTTTGTGTGTTTCTACTTTGTTACAGAATAGAGCCACACTCTAGAATCCCAACCTAGTATGGACATGTATGTTATTGCTTCCGTGTGGAGTTACTTGGGTACCCCTGTCCAGAAGTACAAGCCTAGCATAGCCCTGAGCAAACGTTTTCTCCTCAGGGCCTGGGTTTTGGACATGGTATTGGTCCCACCAGATGTATGCCTTGTAGCCACACTTGGTTTGTTTCTATAATGTGTACTCCATCTGCATATCCCTCCTTGTCTGTGGTGGTACTTTGTAACCCCTACCCCTCTTTTCTCCCCTAGACTGTGAGAAGTGTGCCATCTTGTTAAATAAGTGGCCAGTGGGGAAGGGGATGTTACAACAGAATCCAACTGGGGGTGGGTGGGGGTGGAGACAAGGCTAGCAAGCAACAAATGCATGAGCCTGCATAGCATCAGAATTTAGCCCCAAATATAAAGCTTGAAACATGAACACTAGGGCTGTGCAAGGACTGAATATTGTTTCCCAAATAGAATGAAAGTAGGGTTCATGAATATTCAGCTCTTCCTGAATAGTAGACTATTTGTATATGGGCAATACATAATTTTCATTATTCTTTGGTAACCAGGTAAAGGCACTGGACCAGAGGTCCCTATTCAGGCCCGACCTGGACAAAAAAAAAAAAACACAAAAATACACAAATACAATCAACAGCAATACAAAACCAAGAACTACAAATTAAAAATTGCAGTTACAAACAGATTTATATAATAAATAACTTTTTAACCTTTGTTTAAAAGTTAAAACAGAGGGAGCAATCCTAACATCAAGTGGGAGTGAATTCCAGTACAGTGGCGCAGCTATTGAAAAAGCTCTAGAGCTTACTCTAAGCCGAGACCTGGGGGGAAAAAAGTACAAAGAAACAGTCATCCACTCTCCTCTCCTCTCTTGGCCCAAATCCAGTTAAATATAACCCTGTCCCCCACCTTCTTTGAGCAGTCCCATACCTTCATCCCCCCCCCCAGCACCCACAATATGTTTAATATTTGAAGTAATATCCCATTATGGGTGACCGGCACAACCCACCCTCCTCCATGGTAGCTGGCTGCCATGTCATCTTTTTTAACTTAAAATGTGCTTGTATGCACTAAACAAAAAATACTTGATGTCCACCCCACCCCCACCCTGGCAGGACCCTGCTCCCACCCTCCGATCCCTCCACCACCCAATCATAGTCAGAAGAGAAGGCAACCAACACAGTCTGTCCTCCACTGCTGTCTGCCTTCTGATTAATGAAAGTGCATTCACTCACTCTGTGCGGTAAAACCAGTTGATCACATGGGTTTGGCAGGAACCTCAAGTATTTTGCTGTTTTGTTAGCCCAAACAAGTACAGTTTAAGTTAAGAAAGACGTCAGCCAGCTGCAGAGGAGTCTGGGTTGTGCTGGTTGCCCATTGTGGGATATTACTTCAAATATTAAACATATTGTGGGTGCTGGAAAGGGGGAAATGGGTGGGATGGGCCTTCTCAAAGAGGGTGGGGGATGGTAGGCTATATTTAACTGGATTTAGGCTAGGGTGGGGGCTGTTTCTTTTTACTTTGAGGTTCTTTATTTGATGCAGATGGATATCAGAATACCAAATGTCTTTTAATGAATATCTGGCTTCTGAATACTGAATATCCAGTTGAATATTTGGGGACAGGTATTCACACATCCCTAATAAAAACTGAACACTTGCTTTTCTTGTTTTCTTGTTGAAAATGCATTATAATTATAAAAAATGATAGTTCAACTGTGGATGTTTTTCTGTTTAAATAGCACAGTCTCTGAATCCATGTCTTGCAAGAACAAAACACTGACTTTTGTCAGTTTTGTTTAGCAAAATCAGTTTTATTAAGCAATAATGAATGACAGAGGTTATGTCAATGTTCCAATTAATTACCCCTTGGGGGTGTAATGTGGCACGGGGTGCACCTGAGTGAAATATTGCCTCCAGGGGGTGACTAACTTGAACATTAATGTAACCCCTTGGAGTTCATTATTGCTATTATTATAACAGGGTTATGAGATACTGAAGTTTGAATACTTTTTTAAATTTTTTTTGCTTATTTTTGTGTTAAATAAACATAAAATAGTCCCTCCACTGTGCTAAAGTGCATAGGGTTTGAGTTGTTAATATATTTTTTCCCTCTTGTCAGAAACTTTAAATGTGGTGTGCTGGCATTATTTTAATAAGTAATGGTTTGAAACTGGTGCTGTGTGGTGTTTCTTTGTCTCTCCTAGCTTACTTTATGGTCAGACAAATTGAAAGTTTGGAGGCAGTATAGTGCAGTGGCTTAAGGCTCTGAGCTGCAAATCTGGAGACCTTGGAGTAGTATTGGTGCATACTAAGTGACAAAAGGATTGATGGGCTTTTAATGATCCCCTGGATATGATGTAGCCCTCACCCCATGCCACATCTGCTTCTGGCTGCACAGGATATGACATAGCACCACCCCGTGTGCCAATGATGCAGTTCTGGCTGCGCCTGATGTTACGTAGCATTCCCACCCTAGATATAATGCACCCCCTTTTCTGGCATGGGGTTATGACGCACTTATGGGTTGGGCTAATTTGGGCTTGTTCAGGTTTGTCAGGACATGTCAGAGGATCCAAACCAGACTTGATGTTGTTAAAGCCACACACCATTGAGTGTCCATAGTCTACCTGTGCCATGTTTTGCTCATGTGTGTGTAGAGTTCCTGAGGAGAGCATTAATGATGATAACAATGATTCAGCTACTGGGTGTGCTATGTGGATGAACCTAGCCAATGTTATCCTACACCTTCTGCTAGCGTCACACAAGAGGAGCTCAATTTGGTGGACTCTGGTATGCCCGATTTGATAGAACAATTCATGAACCTCCATTTGCAAGATACTCATGAGCTTGTTAATATAGATGAGCAGTGGGAAGGGTCAAGATGTGTTGGACACTGATAAATGCCCTGATGAAAAGTCTGTTGTGGCCGGGGCTGCGAGTTATGGACTCATTTCACCCCAGAGCATCTCCTTGTCCCCACAATCCCAATCCACCCACTCCTTTCCATTTCCCCAACAGGCTGAGCTCCCACCCTTGACCTCCTAACTATCCCCAGTGCCCTACACCATCTGTACACCTCTGGGGACAGAGGGGGACAAAAGAAAGGGTGGAGGTTCCTCAGCCTGGAGGGGGAATAATGCCTGACCATCAGTGTACCTGCCCAACACATCTTCACCACAAATCACAAACACCCAATCAAATAACATTCAGCACAGCTCCAAAAACTATCAAACCTCCACACCACTCCACACAACAACCACACACACAACAATCAATCAACCAAAAATCCCCAACCCCAACAACAATAATGCAGAATCAGCTATATAACAGGGTGTGAAAGGTTTTTAAGTAGCAGTAAATATTACAAACTTTCCCAATTGAATAGCTAATTTCCTCCGGGGAGCTCCCACTTCTCCAGAAATGAAAAAATTATTCATACATCACAAGTGTTTGGCAGAGACATTAGTCTGTAATATTGGTTCTTATATTCCATGTATGTTATGTAATCCTTGCTACTTTTATCCTTACCTAGTGAAATGAAAAATTTCTTGAATTCTGTTTTAGTTTCCCCCCACCCCACCAATCAGCTCAGGTGTCATATATGCCTGCCACTGATTTCCTATTATTTAGTACATTTATCATTTTTTTTTTGTATTTCCTGCTGTTCTAAAAGGGAAGAATTTAATTTCCATCTAGTGGAGACCGAAGGGAACCTAAGGGGTATTTTAGCTGAACTTATTGTACATTTTAACCCCAGATGGCCACAGAAATCACATACTGTAAATGCAAAGTGAATTTAACTGTAACTAAGGCTTTCGATATAAAGGAAAAATCAATCCTAGAAGAATATGCACTCCTTTTACAGGTGGATCCAGCATCTTTGTGTAGCTCCCTTTAAGCATATTTTAGGTTTGTTTTATTCAAAACATCTTGTAAAGTGTGTTTATCACAGTATACATTTTTTTGAACCTGCTTTCTGACTTTGATATACAGGCCCGGATATTCAAAAGGGTTGCACCATGCGCAACAGGGTTGCGCATGCGCAAGTCCAAAATTGTGCCATTTTGCAATATTCAGAAGGAGGCAGTTGCGCCACCGAAAACATGCTGAGCAACAGCGCAATGAAAATGAAGGCATGCGCAACCGAAGGGGGTGGATCCATGCATAAAGAGCGCAATGCGATATTCAAAGACTTGCGCGATGCACAATAGCGGCACAGCCAGAAATTGCACACTAGCGGAAATGAGCCAAAATAAAAAGGCTCAAGGAAGCAGCGCAAGAACGCTACAAGGCTGCCAAGTGGGGGAGAGAGAGAGAGAGCTGTGCAGTGATGTGATGCAGGCACTCTCACGACGGAATCACGCTCTGTCGGTGGAGACCAAGGTGACAGCCTGCATGTGCCTGCTTGCCACGGGCACCTTCCAGAGGCCGACAGGGGACACCACAGGCATCAAGGCATCACACAGTCTGCCACGTCACGCATCCTCGCCCAATTCCTCAGCGCACTGCTGCCACATGCTGCGGAGTACATCCATTTCCCCAGCACCGCGGCAGAGCGTACAGCAAACATGCAGGAGTTCCACAGGGTAGCAAGTATGCCTGGCGTGCTAGGGGCCATAGACTGCACCCATGTGGCCATTCGCATGCCACCTGGCCCCGATGGGGTCACATATAGGAACAGAAAGGGCTTCTCCAGTGTCAACTGCCAGGTGGTGTGTGATGCCACTGGGCGCATAATCAATGTCTATGCCACACACCCTGGCGGAGCACATGATGTCTTCATATGGTATCAGTCCACACTGTGCCATCGATTCAGTGGGGACATCCCCACAGGACATCTAGTGGGTGAGTACACATGTATGGAATGCAAACTCGGGCAAGTGGGAGGAATGCCACAGGTGCCATGGTAGTGGCACACAGGGATATGGGCAATATGGACCTGAACATGAGACTGATCTCCATTATCTCCACACAGGTGACAGCGGATACCCACTCCGTCCCTGGCTGCTCACACCGTACCGGCGCCCCATGACCCCATCGCAGCAACGCTAGAATGAGGCACATGTTTCCACATGCAACATCATAGAGTGGGTGTTTGGGATGCTCAAGGCATGCTTCCGATGCCTAGACACCTCCGGCGGTGCCCTACAGTACAGCCCCCAAAAGGCCTGTGGGATATTCCTGGCCTGTTGCATCCTGCACAACATGGCCAAAGACTATGGGATAGCCGTACAGGTTGAAGAGGGGGACAGCGATGGGGACGCCAGTGGCGCCGGTGTTGATGGTGATGAGCAGCCCCCAGGATGGCGGGACCCCGACTGATCCGGTGAGGCCCAGCTGCACCGGGACACCATCACAGAGGAGCACTATGCAGAACACAGGTAAGTCAAGGGACATGTGCAACCAACACTGTCCATGCGCAAACCACAGGCACACAGGGTAACACACCAGGGGTGCATGACGGCCAGAGGAGTGGAAGGGTCCAGGCATACAAACACACCATCAGGAAGGGGTGAGCACTCATATGGACACACACACACCAGGCACAGAGCGTACATGGGCACATGCACAGCACAGCAGAACCAACATTGCTAACACACAGCACCACCGACCACCCCCACCACCTGTACTGTCCAAGTACGTGTGTCAGATGCTGGGCACCCTTGCACCTTGGTGTACAGTACAATGCAGGCATCATCATGCACACGCACCTGTGGACAGCAGTTGGGAGGGTGTGCAGGTGGTCCATGTGTCGGCGTGGTGAGCAGAGCACCCAGCAGTGCACTGCCCACCATGACACACATTGCACACATGGCAGCACCAGACAGGGCCCACACTGGGAGACAGCTCAGTCATGTAGCACTGTCCCACGGCCACCGCGGATGCATGGGCGGCCCCGCCATGACCCAACAGCACTGGCAGGCTGAGCAGGGGCCACATGGGGTGGCACTGTTGCACCACCATTTCCCACTGCGCGAACGCGACCTTGCCCGCACAGGGGTCTGCAGCATGCCGAACAAACCTGCACCAGGGATGCTCGGGATGGCCACAGCAGAACCCGGTGTCAACAGGCCTGGTGTCGCACGACACCGGGAATGGGGAGTGGAGAGTGAACTGTGTGGGGTGTGCGGTACAGGGGCACCTAACTGTGCGCCCAATGCATCCATGACAGAGACCACTGCCTGGGTCAGCCTGTCAATGGCGGCGGTCACATCCGTCCGCATATGCACCAGCTCTGCACGGTCCAGAGCACGCTCCCTGCTGTGTCACTCCACAGCCACAGACAGTGCCTCCACGGACATTGCAGCCTGCCTCTGCAGCTGTACTGATTCCCGCAGCAGGCGGGTGTGCTCATCCAATGGGTACTGTGCCCCAACGGCATCCTGTCCCCCAGGGTGTGGAAGGTCCTGATGCACAACACCCCTTGAGGGTGGGCGCTGTTCACCAGGACCAGGAATGGGTGGATCAAAGGGTGGCAGACATGTGCCACCGCTTGACACTGTACCCCCAGACCTGGTGGGTGACTGCTGCTGCTGCCCCACCAACTGCTGTGTCCCAGGGTCCACTCGTTCCACCGCTGTGCTAGCAACAGTGCCAGACACCTGCGCAGCCACCAGTGCTGCCCCACCAGGTGCTGACAGGCACAGCCTGGGACTGTGCCAGCATGCTGGTACACAAGTTGGAACCAGAAAGGCCCAGGGGCACGTGCTGGCCTGCTGTGTGTCCGTCATGGGACACACACCTATCACTGCCCATTGCAGTCCTTGCATCATCAATGGTGCAGGTACATGCTACAGCCATAGTCACAGCGTGCTGGCATGCTTGCATGCCAGACTGCTGAGACACAGGCTGTGCACCCCCCGCACCCGAATCACCGACACCAGAGTTGGCGGCCCAGCGTGCATGCTGCTGCAGTGCCTGCTGGCTGGTGATAGAGGTGGATGGACCCTCTTCCATGTCCAGCAGGTCATCACCACTGCCTGGACCCACCACCACCATCTCCTGAAGACGAACAGGATCTGTAACAGAAAGAGAGTACATGTGAGTGCATGTGAACAACCTTCCCCCCAACCCCCCCAACACCACCACCATGTTATACCGTGCAGTGATGGGCTTCCACCTGTCTGGAATCCACCTCCTGGTACGCCCTCAATAGTGCTCTGCTGCATTGATGCAACCAGTGTCTCCTCAGCCGGGGTCAGCTCCAACACCACTGGCGGGCTAGCGCCAGTGCCAGCATGTGCCACCCTGAAGGCTGCCACCTTCTCCTTCAACCTCCTGCAGTCTGTCCCCATCTTCTTCTTGCATTCCTGCAGGAGCACTGGTGGCTTCCGTGCAGGTTCACGGCCCGAGCTACCCCTCCCATGCAGCCGCATGGGACTGAGGGTGCCCTCCGTCCACTCAGTACTGGCTTCTCATCCAGGTAGGCCTGGAAGAGGGCCTCTTCTCTGCTGGGGTAAAGTTGGGCCTCCTCCTACGCCCCACCGCCTCACCTTCACCTTGGCTCTGCTCGGTCATGGCGATCTGTATGGGGGAAGTGGACACCTGTCACTGTGCAGTCTACAGCATTTTCCCATGACCATTGTCCAGAACATCACACAGCATGCAACTCACCTCTCACCTGCAGTAACCCGAATCTGGCCAGCGCAGCCCAATGTCGCACATTTATAGTGCAATGCATGCAAATTAGGAGTGGAGCAACTATAATGACATGCAAATCGCGCCACTGCACCTTTGAATGGCTGATCAAATGATTTGCATGTGTCGGCTGAATATCGCGAATTTGCGCTTTGCGCAATACGGTTGAGTCGGCTGAGCCAATGGCTCAGATCTGTGACTGTGTGGTACACTGCATTGCACATGCCAGATAGCTTACGCAGGTGTCTGTCGCGCTGCTGACGTGCTGTGCACGATCGGCAATTCAGGCCATGGCCACCATTGTGCCAGTGGCGCTACAGCACTGGGCACTATATGGCGTTGTGGCACTACTGCACAATAGTCCACTGTGGCACTGGTACGTGCTGGTCGGTCGCGCAGGATGCGTATACGTCAGATGGCGCTGTGCGTGGCCTTGCGTCATTGTCCATGACCTTGTGTCCGACCTTTGCCCCCTGGCCCTGTTCGGCTGCCATGTGTACGGCCCTATTGCGCTGTCTGGTGACAGTGCTATGTGAAGTGACTGCGCTGTTCGAACAGCGCGATTGGAACCTGTGGTGGTCTATTGTGCAACATCTCCACGTGGGGTTACGGTGCAGCGGGGCACCATATTGCCTGCTGTAAAGTTGGTACCATGGCTCACAGAAGAGCAGTTCAGTGGAGCCCAGTCAAACTGGCCAACTTGGCCCTAGTGGAGCCCCACTATGGGGCACTTTATGGTGAGGCGCCCCTCACCATTGCCAGGATGCAGGTGTGGCAGCAAGTGGCCACTGACCTGGTGGGGGTCACTGGATGGTGCCGGTCAGCTGAGCAGTGCCAGCACCGGTACGGTGACCTCCGCCGGAGGGATCCGGAGCTTCTTGATCGGCTGCGGTCACGTGCCAGGCGGGCGTGGTGCCCTAGGCCAGGTGGGTGTACCATCTATGCACCTGTATTCTCTGTAGGTGTGAGTGTGTTTTGGTGGCTGTGCATAGGTGATGGCTCTGCCATGGTTGGCTGTGTCAGTGTGTGCAGGTGTGAGATGCATGGGTCTGGCTGTGTGGGCAGGCACTCTCACTGGGGCAGGGGGCAGTCTGCTTTGGAGTCACACTGATGTTTGTCTCAACATATGTCTCCCACAGGCCGGGATGTGAGGATGCAGGCACGGGGTGAGGAGGGCCGTGCCAGGGCCCCGGTGCCGGTGGGTGTTGCACCCCAGCAGCAGTAGCAGCAGCAGCATCAGCGCCAGACCCAGCTGCTTGAGGAGTGTGAGTATCATTACTTCATGGATGCTATTGCATGCTTGGGGGGGGCAAGACCACCAGCCATGCACAACACAACCATGCACAAAAGGGGAGGTCATAATTCCACTATACAAGACACTAGTGAGGCCCCACCTGGAGTACAGTGTACAGTTCTGGAGACCATACCTACGTAAGGACATAGACTGGGTAGAGAAGGTTCAGAGGAGGGCAACAAAGATGGTGCATGGATTGCATCACAAGTCCAATGAAGACAGGTTGAAGGAACTGAACATGTACTCCCTGGAGGAGAGGAGGGAGTGAGGGGATATGATAGAGACATACAAGTATCTTACAGGGAGGAACAGGGTGCAGGAAAACACTATTTTTAAGTGAAAAAGATGTTCCAGGACTAGAGGGCATGGGATGAAGTTGGAGGGAGGACGATTCAGAGGAAACATGAGAAAGAATTTCTTCACAGAACGGGTGGTGGACAAGTGGAACACCCTGCCAGAAGAAGTGCTGGGGGCTGAAACAATCACGGGATTTCAGAATGCATGGGATAGACATAAAGGAATTCTGGAGGTCAGGGGTAAGGTGCAACAGACTTATAGGAAAACAAAGTGAACTTACAAGCTCAAATGGCCAGACTGGGTGGGCCATAGGCCCTTATCTGCTGACACTGTCTATGTATTTATGTATGTATGCACGACACAGGTGACATGCATCACTGTCCAGTATCACAGCACGTCTGTGTATGCGTCACTGGTGGTCCATGCATGCACTGGGCACATAGCTGTGTAACTGGCATCGCACCACATTGCCACATCACTTGACAGCCTTGTTTGTGCTGTGATGGACATGGGCAGTGTGTGTGTGCAGTGGTGCACATAGCTGGTGCCGCCTGTTTGTGATGGCCATGTGCATGTTCACTGTGGGTGGGTGCATGCCATCACAGGTGCGGGACATTGGGCTATGGCTTGCAGGTTGGGTGGTGTTCAGGGTTGTGGTCAGTCACAGCCATTGACTGTGTTCCCATTTTCCTAGGCCTCAAGTTCTCTGGAGGATAGATCGAGACATTCGGGGCCTGACACAGGTGTCCCTTGAAACCAGGCCATCCTGGAGTCCATTAGGTGACATGGCCTGTGGAGGAGGCATCACAGGGGACAGCGGAACCAGGCACAGGATAACCAGCCAGCTGGCCCTTAGGACACAATACCCTTCCCACTTCTCCCATCCCTACCACCCTGCCTTCCCTCTCCAAGTTGTTCATCCCTACCCCTTGAACACCCCTACCTTGTACCCGTCCCCCCCTTGTAAATAGTTGTTGTTTATTGTTTTGTTATTTACTATTTGAAAATTTAAAAATACATTTATATTTTGATATGAATACTGTGTTGGTCTCTGATTTGCAGCTGGCTATGGGTGCTCAGTTGCAGTGGTGTACATGCCATCTAGGGTGGTATGGTCCTGGGTATATGTGTGTGTGTGTGTGTGTGTGTGTGTGTGTGTGTGTGTGTGTGGTGTGCATGGGGAGGTATCTCCGCATGGCAGTGACTTTCTGTTGGTCTTGCCGTCTGCTGCCACCCACTGCTGGGTGCACAGGGTGTGTCTGGCTTGTATGCTTCTGTGCTGCATGGGGTTGACGTGTGCTGGGGGAATGCATGGTTTCCTGCAGTGCCTGTCACTGCACATGGGTGGTGTCTTGGGGTCACGGTGCAGGGTGTGCTGTGCGTACGGGGGGCTGATGTGCACTGTGGTTGTCAACCCCCTGTGTGTGTGGCACTCTCAGCCTGCCAGTGGTTGTGCTGGGGTGTCATGGCTCTGCCGTGCTTTGTTGGCTTGTCCCCATGGGCCAGTAGATCATCCGTCACACCCCCAGTGATGCTGTGCTTGGGGTGTGCAGGTGTCTTGTTGGTTCTGCAGTGTGTTCTGTGCTCATGTGTGGCATGGCTGGCGTGGGCCCCAGCCTGCCTCCCTGGATGTGCAGTTCCATTGCTCTGGGGGCTCTGCTTGGCTATGGCACCTCTGGACTGCTCAGCTGGGCTGCCCTGGTTGCTTCATAAGCGCAACATTTCTGCTCAGCTTCTCCTTCCTGGTTGCGCTATGGCGCAGTTAGTGTGATATTCAGACGTTGGCTGCTTGCGCAATTTGTTCTGCTCCATGTTTGAATATCGCACCTGTTGCACATATGCGCAATTGGTTTGTGCTTGCTCCTGCTGTTGCGCACATTTTGGGCGCAGTTTGAATATCCGGGCCACAGACTGCAATTCAGGTCACCCCCCCATATAATATTTTTAGATGTGAATAAATATGGTTTAACAGTATTAATTGAATCTATTCTAGCTGTTTTAACTTGTGGAGCATAGGTGTGTTATGATTCTTAAAGAAAACCCCTTGTACAGACAATCTATCATAAGGGCCCTCCCTGGTTGAATATCCACCAACCTTGTTACCTGTACCTGTGGATGGCTGAACTGGATTCCCACTCTGTCTGCAGCATCTGCTCCAAATGACCAAAAGGATGGTCCACCTGACTATAATTTTTGGGTTTGATTGCTATCTTGTAAGGAATTAAATCTAGTTTCTTGTAGCATGATTATGATGGTGTTTAAATTCCTGCAGTAATTAACAAGCTCTGGCAGAGCCACTATGACTGTGAATGCATTAACTAGATAAGGATTTCATGGGCTTAAACATAAACATTTGTTTATTTATTTAAAAAATATCAGATTTACAAACCTTTGAGTCAGAGACTCATTTACCTCGTTGAAACTAATAGAGACAGCACAGTTAACAAGTGCAAAAACAATGGCTCGGAGAGCAGGCAGTTATAACAATCATTCACTGGAGATACATGGGTAGCAGTAGATAAACAGGTTACATAGTTTAGGCACACAGGCACTACATCAAGAAGACCAAAGCAGTTCAAGCAATATACAATAGCTTACAAATAGACATCAGGAGTCAAAGAGAAGCCCAGAGTGTTCACATGAAGGCTGTTGCATACACTAACTAAACCAAAGTATAGTACATTGAGAAAGGGCATATTTAAGCAATAAGGCACAACAGGGTGTGTGTTATCATGTAATGACATCACTCCTGGGGTGGGTTGAAGCATGAGGCAAAGCTGAGTATTTATTTATTTATTTATTTGCATGTATTTATTTGATCCACTGGATCAGCAATATTTGCACAAGCTGTGCCCAGTGCAGATTTTACAGCACTCGTCCTAGTCTGGTGATCTTGGTTTTACCTATACCACACTGCATATGGCTTAGTGATATACTGTACAGATGGCTGCACAGTCTAACCCATTGATGGTCGAAGTTTCAGAAAACCATTATGCTACAAATATCGAGACTCCTTCCCTCCCTCACCCCCAGTTACAATTAATACTCTGCCAAAGAAACATAGAAACATAGTAACATAGAAGTTGACGGCAGATAAAAACCGCAAGGCCCATCCAGTCTGCCCATTTCTTTTTCTACCTTATAAATGTGCCATCGGCCTTTGCTCTGTCAGTGACCTATCTATTCATAGTCATTTGTATTGCTCCCTTATGCCTATCCCATGCCTGTTTGAAGCCCTGCACTGTATTCATAGCCACCACTTCTTGTGGTAAGCCATTCCATGCATCCACCACCCTTTCTGTGAAAAGAATTTCACATTCCCCTTAATCGGCCTCCTCTAATCTCATGCTGTGTCCTCTTGTCCAGCTATTTTTCTTGTATTTAAACATGTTAGACTCTTTCACCTTGTTTATGCCCTTAAGGTGTTTGAATGCCTCGATCATATCACCTCTCTCCTCCTTTGCTCAAGGGTATACATATTGAGCTCCGTTAATCTGTCCTCATATGTCTTCTGATGCAGTCCCTGCACCATTTTGTTGCCTTCTCTGGACTGCCTCAATTTGGTTAATGTCCTTGTGAAGGTGTGGCTCCAATACTGCACGCAGTACTCCAGATGGGCCTAACTAGTGTCTTGTACAGAGGGATTATTACCTCCTCTTACGACTTGTGATACCTCTACTAATACACCCTAACACCCCCTAGCCTTACCTACTGCTTTAGAGGTCTGCTTGGATGATTTTAGGTCATCAGTGATGATGATGCCCAAGTCTCTTTCTTCCTTTGTGACTGCTAGCAACTCCTCCCAGCCTATAGGTGGCTTCAGGGTTTCTCTCCTATGTGCATGATTTTGCACTTCTTTGCATTAAATCCCAGTTGCCACTCTTCTGACCGTTCTGCTAGTTTATCCAGATCTCTTCTCATTCTGCCCACCCCATCTGGATCATCTACTCTGTTGCAGATCTTCGTGTCATCTGCAAACAGACAAGCCTTACCCTCTAGTCCATCTGCAAGGTCACTAATGAAGATGTTGAAGAGGACTGGCCCCAGGACTGATCCCTGAGGTACCCCACTTGTGACTTGCATCTCTTCTGACTGTATACCATTTACCACCACTCTCTGTTTTCTGCCCATCAACCAGTTTGCCACCTAGTTGACCATCTTCTGACCCACACTGAGCCTACCCAGCTTATTTATCAATCTTCTATGTGGGAACAGTGTCAAAAGCTTTGCTGAAGTCAAGGTAGGTGACATCAACTGCTCCCCCTTGGTCCACCACTCTGGTTACCCAATCAAAGAAATCTATGAGATTAGTTTGACAGGACCTTCCTTTTGTAAACACATGCTGTCTTGGATCCTGTGCCCCTATGGATTCCAGGTGTTGCACTATCCTTTCCTTAAGGAGTGCCTCCATAATCTTGCCCACTACTGAGGTAAGACTGACCGGTCTGTAGTTCCCCGCCTCCTCCCCTGCTACCACTCTTGTGGAGCGGGATCACATGAGCCCTTCTCCAGTCTTCTGGGACCTCTCCTGTGCTCAGAGACTCACTAAACAATTCTGCTAATGGCTCTGCTAGTTCCTCCTTTAGCTCCTTAAGTACCCTGGGATGTATGCCATCAGGTCCCATTGCCTTATCCACCCTGAGCTTAGCAAGCTCTTTTAGGACCCTTTCTTTTGTGAAGGAGTAGTGCTCACCTCCCCCGTGTCCATGATGCTGAGCTGTGGGCCCTGCCCTACCTTCTCTTCAGTAAATACTGAGCAAAAGTATCTATTTAGGACAGATGCCTTACAGGGTCCTCCTCCTCACTGCTCCCTTTTCTCCATTAAGCTTAGCAATACCCCTCTGGACTTTCTCCTTTCACTAATGTATCTATAGAAAGTCTTGTCACCTTTACTGTTCGTAGCTAGTGTTTCCTCAGTTTGGGACTTTGCCTGCCTTACTGCCTTACCTGCTTCCCTTAGGGCAGTTTGGTATGCCTCCTATCTTCATCCCGCTGTGTTCCCTTTATATTTCCTGAAGGCCAGCCTTTGGCTCTGACCTTTTCTGCTACTGTATTTGAGAACCAAAGTGGTTTCTTCTTCTTTTGCACTTCCTTTTCTGTCTAACACAATGGGATGTTGCTTCAAGTATTGCATCCTTAATGCTTGCCCACTTTGCCTGTACCCCCTCACCTGTGTTTCTTTTTCCAGGGTTAGCTTAACTCTGTTGGCCATCTTATCAAAGTCAGCTCCTCTGAAGTCCCATATTTTGCCTTGGAATGGGATGATTTAGATGTAGTAGCCAAATTGAACCATACCATGTGATGGTCACTGGCTCCCAGGTGACCTTCTACCTGGAGATCTGTGATCCCTTCCTTGTTAGTCAAGTACTAGATCTAGGATAGCCCTGTCTCTTGTGGGTTGCTGTACCAGTTGTTTGAGGCCTTCCCCTGCAGGGAATCCACTATGAGTCTAGTTCTGGCAGATGTTCTGCTGGTATTGACCAATCTGTATCCGGCATGTTGAAGTCTCCCATTATCAGAACCTCCCTTTAGCTGTCATGTTTTGTATATCTTCAACAGTAATGTGTCTATGTCCTCCCTCTGGTCTGGGGGCCTGTATACAACCCCAGTTCTTATGGCTGTCCCATTTCCTGTTTCCAGGGTGACCCACAGTTCTTCTGGCTCCTTATGTGTATTCTGAATTTCTGTAGCTTTTGATATTTTCATTAACTACAGGCCACTCCTCCCTTTTTGCACCTCGGTCTCTTCTGAACAATACATAGCCAGGTACTGAAGTCTTCCAAGTGTGGTTACTGGTAAACCACATCTCACTAATTGCTACTATGTCCAGTTTAGCCTCTGACATTATTGCCTGCAGGTCTGGGATCTTATTTCCCAGGCTGTAGCATTTGTGTACATGATTTTCCATTGGCCAGATTTTGGTGTGTTAGTTGTTGTGTGAAGTTTGGCATTACCCCTGTGTCGTGATGGGAGACAAACCTTTTTCTTACCTGGTGATGCAAATGAACAGCAAACATGCTGAATTCCTGTTTGACCACTAGCTGAGGGGAGGGGTGTTCTTCCCATTCGACGTATGGGGTGCTGCACCTCTCCCATTTGCTAGTTTAAATATTCTGCAAAGACATCAAACTTCTGCCCCAATGCACTGACTCTCTTTAGTCAGATGCAGTCCATCAAATTTAACGAACTTTCACTCCCCAGAACTGTTGCCAGTTCCCTACAAATCTGTGTCCTTTTCCTGGCACCAGCCCTTGAGCCACGGTGTTTAGCTCCCCATCTCCCTTCTCTGACCTTCCGTCCATCTGCTCCCCTCTCCCAGACTGGCAGGATCTCAGAGAAGGAGATGCCGGATGAAATAGATGATAGTTTGTCACCCAGCCTAGTCAGGTGTTCCTTGGTCTCCACAACTGACCGGCTGGCGAGATCATTAGTCCCTATGTGTACTAGGACATCAAAGTTTTCTCCTGCTTTGTGAACAATTTTAGCAATGCGGTCAGTGTCCCTCCATGCTGATGTACCTGGGAGACATCTGACCTTCACCCCTGGCTGGAGATGGGTATCAACTCCCCGAATCATGGAGTCTCCTATGATCAGTAGTTTTTTTTGGATTTCCTTTGTGCTTGTTTTGTTTTGGTTCCTGATTTGGGTGAGTTTTGTTGTGCTAGCTCCTGTGCCTCAGTGTCCTGCTCTGCAGTGTCTTCTGCCTCTTTATTTGATTTCAGAGATAGAGGCAGATACCTGTTTGTAGTGTTTATATGGTTTTATATGGTTTTTGGAGGTAATGTGTTGGAGAGCAGAGAGTGATGGGGCACCTGATTTGCTCCTCCTAACCACCTGCCAACCTCCTGGACCAACTACCCTCTGCGGTCGAGGTTTTTCTGTTGGATGCTGGGGAAATGGCGTGTGGTTCTTATAATGTATTTCCTCTTCAATATGAAATTTGAGGCATGCAATTTAAGTCATGCTTAAATACTGGTGCCTCTACATCCATGCCACTAAGCTTTTAATGCCAACATGCTTCTGTTGCTGTGAGTTAAACTCTTTACTTAAAAACATTTTGTTGAGAAATTTTTGTTTTAGTATATCCATAGTCAGGAAAAATGAATTTGTAAAAGAAACCAAAATCCCCATTTATCAGTTCATTGAATCAAAAATACAGCATGTTATGAATTTTTCAGGTTCTGTGTGTAACCTACAGCAAGTCAAACAGAAATTAGACACAAATGCCAACCTATTTGCAGGTGAAGCAAATGTGGTTATTATCATTCAGTTGTAAACACCTATAGTCACAACCAGGATTCACATTGCTAGACTCTGGGTAAGTATGACAAGTTTCTTAAATACTGGTACCTTATCCAGCTGTGTTCTGCTTGCTGTGTGTGTGTGTGTGTGTGTATGTGCTTAAACATGTAACTTTCTATAGTATATTGTATAGCACTGTGAATCCTGGCTGCAGTGTTTTTCCTCTGCTGTGGCTAAGCAAGACACTGTAACAAGACACTGGTGTGCTACAGGGGCTATCAGACATCAAACCAAAGGGTACTCTGTGAAGACTAACTTGGAGAAGATGCAATAAAACAAACTTGAATGACAGCCCCCAGACATCATAAAACACCCAGGGAAAATTAGAAAAACTCCTTTAACAGCCTAGGCAGAAACAAAACACTGGATTGAAGTGAGAATTCAAAACTGGTAGTAATACATATATTCCTGATTTTAACATGCAGTTTTCCTTTAAGAAGATTTAGTATAATATAAATAGTAGCCCAGAACTGCATGCCTGAGAATGAAGTTGGTATATTATTTGGAAAAAGGGAAGGCTATGTCTCTTGCTATGCAATGTCCTGTAAAGTAACACACTGACTGCTCTTAGGATGGTAGTGTCAAATGCTGTGAGATGCCATGGGGAACATGTTATGCAGAAAGTTCCAGAAAGTGTTTAACCCATTCTACTATCCAGTTGTGCAAGTCAATTCCACTTCTCAAACTTAAAAAGAAAAATACACTTCATCACAGCCTGTATTTACCAAGCACTGTGCCCATGATTAAAATAAATTGAACCCCATCCCCCCAAAAATGTGCCCTCACATGAACATGCATGATTTATCTGTAAAGACAATTAAAAATATATATATTTCTAAATGCATTAGCAACACCAATGCTGTCAAGGTTATCTGTAAAGACAATTAAAAAATGTATTTCTAAATGCATTAGTAACACCAATGCTTTCAAGATTTTGAAACTACTAAAAAGACAAACTATATATATAGATATAATATAGTAAACAAATATTGTTAATCCCAAAAGCTGAACTTTGTTTTTAGTATATAAATGTTTAAGAAATACCTGAAAGCGGTCTTTTTTCCTTAATTTTTAGACACTTCTTAGTCTTTCCTTTTGATACACCAGGTGACTCTGATAATTATTTGTTCCAAGGATTTTTAAGTCAGTTTGAAGGCATTTTAAGTATCTTCTGTTCTAGTCCTTAACAAAATGCAGGGACTCCACAGACTTCTGTTCCTTGGTCCACATCCCAAACATGTGAGTCTTCTTTCAGGATGATAGATCCACCTCATGCCCCTCCCACATAAATAAAAAAAAGATGGGATGGACCTTTTGGAGCTTCTTGGGTGAAGGTGGGGTGGACCTTAATTTCCCCCAAAAAAGAATGCTGCCTCCCACTACTCAGGTTCCAGTTCTTGTACCACCCATTTAAGAAAGAAAATAGTACCCTGCAACCATTGACTAACATGAAAGCATATTTATTTGAGGGTGGAAAACATTTCTTGGAGGAGGGTAAGACGGAGGAGACTATTTACACCTTCAGTCAGTTCCACGGACAGAAAACATTACATTACTCCTTTTGTACATGCACTACTCTTGTAGGCTCCACCCACAGTCATAAAAAAAGCCCAATCTTTTTTTATAATTCTTTATTCTACAGGTGTTTATTGAAACTAGATTTAGTGTTGCTGTTCTACTTTATTTTTTTAAGAGAAGAGTTAGTCACTGTTTCTCCTTCTTCCTTTTCCTGCTGTTCTTTTTCTTTGTTTCTAACACCTGCGTTGCTCCATCCTCCTCATAATCCATCTCTGAGATTGCCCCAGATCTAGAAGAAATATCTGACTCTGATCCCCCCTTATGTTCCTGTAGGACCTGAAAAGAGTTCTGAGCATGAATCCCTGCAGACACATTTGTCTGATAACTGTTTGCTCTGGTCACCTTACTTGGATGTGGTGTTTGGAAATCTGGTGTGCTGGGGGGGCATGTTATCCTTCTTTATATTCTCTGGGGTTGATTGTGTTCCTCCTGCATTCCTTTTTGACCAGCTGGAGCATCAGCTGACTGCGTTGTTTCATCTGTGCCTTTTTGTTGTGGCTGGTAGTTTGTGGAAGGGCCTACATCCGGGGATCCCTATCGGTAGTATGTGGTCTATACCTATCCTGAGCCTGATTTATCAAAGTTTCCTTATCTAACCCTCCTTGCCTATTTTGCCCAGTCCAAGGACACTGATGATATGCATGTCCCAGCTCTTGACATAGGTTACATTTGAAAATGTTTCTACATGTAACCCCTAGGGGGCGCTACCCTTAGTGCTACTACCCCTGTCTGCCCCCTCTGAGGCAGGGTAAGGGGCCCAGATCCGTGGATGGGTGCCTCCACCCAGAGGTCGGGGTTAGCCCAAGTAAGACTACCTCGGTCACAGCCCTCTGGGCTACTGCAACCCCCTTTGTCCCACTAGTGGGTCCCACTGGGTATGTAATTCTGTTCACCAGTACACTTACCCCATGGATAATATAATCCAGCTCCTGGGACCCCCTGTAAAGTAAGGCACAGTTAAGTCGCAATCACCAAGCAGCAGTTCACCATTAATGTACACAATAACCAGGATGTAGCTGTACCAAACAATCTGATTTATTCAGGGGGAAAACAACAAGGACAGGGGGAATCAAGTTAATTAGCTTATCACTATACTCATCTAACTTGGGCTCTGTGCACAGGCCTATCCCCACCAGTCACTGTCCCTGGGTACCCAAGCCCTCATGGCTAGTCCAAACCGTGGCAGCTGGTCGGAGCCCTTTCACACAGAGAAAAGAAACAGTTAGTTAAATAGTCAGCAGTACAGTAATTCCATTTGGATCCAAAGTGGCAATTCAACAGGGAGCTACCAGGAATTAGTACTTACGACCTCCAGACAAGATAGGGTCCTTCACCATCAGCAGGGCTACTCCTGAGCTCCACGAGACTCTTCGCACATTTATAGGGTAAACAGCAACAGGCAAAGTCCTTTAATGGCAGCAGGATTTAACTTGAGCTCCTCATACATTTATATGGTAAACAGCAACAGGCAAAGTCCTTTACTGGCAGCAGGATTTAACTTGAGTTCACAAGCCTCCTCACACATTTATATTTTAAACAGCAACAAGCAAAGTCCTTTTCTGGCAGCAAGATTAACTTGAGCTCACAAGCCTCCTCACACATTTATATGGTTAACAGCAACAGACAAAGTCCTTTTCTGGCAGCAGGATTAACTTGAGCTCACAAGCCTCCTCACACATTTATATGGTTAACAGCAACAGACAAAGTCCTTTTCTGGCAGCAGGATTAACTTGAGCTCACAAGCCTCCTCACACATTTATATGGTTAACAGCAACAGAGGGGTACCACACCAGGCAGCTGCTTCCAATACTCCCACAAACTCACCGTCACTGAGATACTGCAAATGGCAGCTTCCACTTGTCCTCGGACCAAGAACGATTCAGCAATTTTCTCCAGTCCTCCTTCAGGTCGAGCCTGGTGGGTAATTGTACAAAGAACAGCCTCCTCTGACCGCCTGCCGACGGATTTCGCCCACTGGGGCTGACAGCACAAAACGGCCACTTCAGGCCTTCACGCACTTCCCGCGTGAATACTCTTCGGCGCAGAAGCACACAGCTCCTCATTCCTCACTAGCCACAATGCATCTGGCTCGGCACAGCTTGGGGCACTCCTCTCCACTCAGGCGCGACCTGATCCAATTGGCTGGTTGAGCCTGCCAGTCACTTCCTCTGCCTCTCACTGGTGTGAAAAAGTGCCGTAGCCCATAATGCCTTTCCCAAATACAAACAGTTCCTCTATTGGTCAGCCGACTCTGTAGGGTCCCAGGGTACTGATTGGTCCAATTCAGCAGTTCTGGGCCAAAATGGGGGAGACAGTCGAAACAGTCCTTGCTGCAAAGGAAAGCAGGTTAGAACAACTACAATATCATTACTACTTTAATGGATAGTCAGCAGACAATCACATCTTCTAATGAAGCTCCCTCTGCACAATTAGCGATGGCAGAAATGGAGCGATTATTCTGCAGCCCGGCCGGGAGTCGAGCATAGCAACACTCAAACCCCCTCCCATTCCAACTACCCTGACTGCAACAGGCAGCCCTCACGGGGACAGTACACGGAGGCCTCAAAAAGCACTCAACGGACCCCCTTTTCGGTGGCTTTATGCTGACTATCACTGGGCATAGGGCACATTAGGAACCCCCATTTGCAAGGGGGTTACATACAGGTCCCACTGTTATGGTCTAAGTCTCCACACAGCGCACATTTGATTTTGTCACATGCACTACTCAAGTGCCTTTTGGCCAAGATAAAAGCACACCCCTCTGTCTTTACCTAAGAAAAAACTGTTAGGTATATGCTGGACATCATTCCCCAAAATCTGAAGCTTAACTTTAAACCTCCAACCTCCAGTCCAGATCCCCTCCTCATCAATTATAGCCTCTGGAGGTCCTAAGACACTAAATTTTTTCTCAAGATAAAATTGGATATCCCCCCACATTTACTCCCTTATTTCTAAACATCACATTAGCTGTCTTGAACAGGGGTTTAGTAATGGATATTGCCCAAAATGGTGTCCACAGTGGTAAAGTTTTACAGTATTCATATGTATGCCAGAATTTATCTAAACCAGCAAAAGTCTTAAAGCTGATGTCAGATATGTCTTCTCTCACATTGATTAATGAGTACATATCACTGACTTGAAACTGCATTGATTCTTTCAGCAGTTTTCACCCTACATAAAATCTATCAGGGTGCTGCTGTAATCCACCCCTACATCTTAGGCGGATGGCATTCCTTCTAGGAGCCTGCTCAAGCTTGTTGTCTTTAAATAGGTCTGAAAAAATCCTGGACCAGCTCTGTAATTTCCTCTCTGTGGGAAGGGAGAAAGGGAATAATTTACAGGATCAGCTGAACCCTCTCATTCAACCCTTTCCTCACTTTCAACATTAGGATTGTCTGCATTTTCCTCAGTCTCTGCATTTAAAAAATCAGAATTTGTTTGCTGACCTGTTAGTTTTGCCTGTGCAGTGGTGCTGGGAGCCCTCGATTGCCTCTAACAATGTCCTGCATGTCCGAAGAAAAGGAAATCCAAGCAGGGACCCATTTGCCCTCACTGTAAACCCAGCCAGCATCCCTCAGAGCTTTCTCTTTTGACCAGTCCTGCTCTGGGAAAGCCATGACTGCTCTCACTGAGTTCCGCATTCCATTCTCTGCTACATCAGTGGGCTGACTCACCCTCTGTTGCCTCTTTCTCTCGCCTCTGACAGACAGATGATTCTGTCATTTCAACAGCTGAGGCAGTAAGATTTGGCTCCAAATTCTCCTGCACTGTCTTGGTGCGAAGTTCTGTTGTGGCCAAGAACATTTTGGATGTGCCCTTGAGATCCAGTTCTCCCGCTGCATGAACCTGTCTA
Source organism: Neoceratodus forsteri (assembly GCA_016271365.2). Classification (NCBI taxonomy): domain Eukaryota; kingdom Metazoa; phylum Chordata; order Ceratodontiformes; family Ceratodontidae; genus Neoceratodus; species Neoceratodus forsteri. Next base: position 43,915,702 of record JADMNL010000040.1, on the reverse strand, counting down.
TGCAGATCACTATCAACCTCACGATTCAAACTCTGAGCAAATCCTTCATCCCCTCGACTTTCCGCAGCCAGGGTCAGGGACTGAACCTCTGACTGCCTACATTCCAATCCATCCTGCTTCTCCAGTAATCTGGAGCCATTTGCCATTCTGCTCGCAGAACGACAGCAGCGCCCCCCTACCAAAACAGTATGGGAATTTTTTATTTTAAACTTCAAAAATCAAATAAATACAAACAGTGTTAATGCACACAAGAATAAGATACAAATCATAAAAAAAATCAGATAAGTATTACAGTCATACGCTGTCTAAAGTACATTCAAAATAAATCTTGAAAACCTAAATCAAATCCCAATACTGAAAAGGTCCCCCCCCCACTAAAACAGAAGGGGAATTTTGTAATGGAATCAAGACAAATCATATACAAATCAATTTTGCATCAAAAAAAGAAAAGCAAAACAGAAGGAAGTATTACATCATACAAGAATCTCAACCAGAAGAAAGACATATCAAAACCAGACCCCTCGCCCCATTAAAAGAGTAGGGAATGTTGTATGGAGACTATAAGAAACAAATATAAACAAAGCAGTAGTACATCATGCAAACTCCTAAGATGGAAAATCAAAAAGTCACAGTGAAACAGCACATCATACAATACCCCAAGCTGAAACAACCCCTTCCCCCCCACTAAAATAGCAGAGAAATGTAGAAATCAAATCACTGAACAAAACATACAAAAGTGTAGTACACCAGACAAAACAGAAGGAAAGAAAAAAATAATACAGAAATAAGGCTTACATCATATAGGAACTGGGAACCCAATAATCAGACTGAGGACCCCCCCCACAGAGCAGGGGGATATGTCATGATAACTGCAGCAAAAAAATACAAACCGTGTTAATGTCACACAAAAGAAAAACAAGTCATAAAGAAGAGTACTCAAATGAGCAGTACAGCGATACACTGTCAGGTGTGCTGTAACTGAATGTAGATCCCAAAAGAAGGATAAAAATGGAAAAAAAACTACAAAATTACAGTCAGAAGACAGACACAAGAACTATACGAGGTGAAAGAATATTCACTCAGCCATTCACACAGCGATATCAGTTATGCAATATCCAATGGCAGCAGTTCCAGAGTGAATGAAGTTTCCCCTTGGAAAGTTGCAGTTCTTCACTTCAATATAATGCCTGTAGAGAAGAGACAATCTGAGTAATCACACCTTCCGGTGTCAATTCTTTCTCTGGAGTAAAAGTACACACCTTGCCTGCCACATATAATATTTACAGGCTGCAAATATAACTCTAAGGGTACTATTGTCATAGTTACTGAAACAATGGGGATATAAACTTAAAATTAAGATTTCATTAGACATAAGGAGAAGATTTGGTTCAGGCCAAATGCCCTGTAAAGCATGCCAGAAGGCTTGAGCAAATGATCTGGAAATCAGGAAATGCTTAATTATTTCCAGTACATCAGGACAAGACTCTCGAGGACACATTCTGTCTTCAAAAGCCTTATGTTTCAGCGTATTCCTAACACCCAAACAGCCATGGCAAGACAGCCACACTACATCCCACATCTGCTTCGGAATCCGCTTATTTATCAATTGAAGACATGCATCCTGAACTTTATCCTCCGGGCAGGCAGGAAGGGGGGGGGACAAACAAGATATCCTCTATAATCAAAGAGTAAAAGGTTCTCCTGGAATTGGAAAGAATGAGCTGCTGGGCAATACCCCATTGGCATAGTTAAGTAAAACAGGGCTTCACATAGGCTGGGACATGTTTAGTAGTAGTGATCATAGAAACAGTAAGGAGACCTGAACCCCACTTCTGTTGAAGGATAATAAACCAATCTTACAGTAAATTAAACCATGAAAGTGCTAAATCTTTAATATAACACAAAAGATTCCTATACAAAAAATACTGTGGAAAAAAACAATGGGGTTCAACATTCTGATGCCCCCTTGCTTATAATCATACTAGGTGAATATTCTTCTTATGGGTTCAATCTGCTGCCCCACAATCCTTGAAAGAAAACATTGCATACCTGGGGTTCCAAGGAAAATGGGAGTGGAAAGATGTTCGCCACATACAAAAAAAGTGGGGTTATAAAGGTCTTAAGTAAACGCACCCGTTTTCGTTTGGAGATGGTCTTGGATTTTCATTGCTGCACCAAATTCTGGCCCCTAGTTATAGCTGTTTCCCAGTTATACCTGGCAACATCTGCTGTGCCAAATGTGATTTCCAATATATGAATAGAAGTAACAGAAACAGATATAGAACAAATCGCAGAAGGTAGTAAGGATCGTACAGCAGGATTAATTTGAAAACAGGTGCTTTTATCATAGGTCAATGTAGCCCCTGATAGAGACTCATAAGTTTTAAGGATAGCTGCAATAATGGGAATGACCATGTCAGACTGTATGCTTAAGCATACATCATCCACGTATGCACTAATGTTTGTGGTGTCCAGAAACCCAGGAATACAAATACCAGGAATATGAGGATTACACTTAATGGTTCTAATCAGGGGGTCTATGGCAAACAAATACAGAATGGGGCTAAGGGGACAACTTTGCCTCACATCCCTTGTAATCTGAAATGTAATACCAAAATTCTTGTTAATAAAGGGTTGCATGGTAGCAGAAGAATAAATAAGGTGAATCCAATGCAAGAAAGTAGGCCGAATTCCATAACAATGTAAAGTACTTAAAAACCGATGGTTAACCCTATTGAATACTTTTTGTTGCTCTAAGTATAAAAGCCATCCAGAGCACTTACCTGTGGTACCCAGGTAAGCTATATCCCTTAATAACTGTAAATTATGAAAGATCAATCTGCAGAAATGCCACACGTCTGAACAGGGGAGATTACGACAGATGCAATAGGAGCTAGAGTCGAGTCAAAATGTTTGTGAGAATTTTATCATCTACATTAAGTAAACTGATAGGTCTCCAATTATTAAGGTTCATTAGAGCACCTTTCTTGTGTAATAAAATCACAAGAGCCTGAAAAAATTCCACTGGTATTGCAGGCAGCTGTAATAGGGAATTAAATACAACAGCCAGAACAGGGGCTAACCGAGCAAAAGTTTTGTAAAACTACGCTGTTAAGCTATCCTTCCCAGGTGCAGTATTTAAGCTAAGTTTTTGAATAGCTTGTAGCACTTCATCTAGCGAGATATCAGCTATCAAAGGTGTCAACAGATCACTAGAAAGTACAGGGATGTGTAAATCCCATAAAAAAACAGAAGCATCCAGGGTATCAGACTGTACTCCAAATTGGATACACAGATAGTCCTGTGCCTCAGTTTTAATCCTGTTTTGATCAGTAGTAAGAGCTGTAAAGCCTCAATGACAGAAGCATTAACCCAGTCCGCACAACTGCGAAAAGCATCCAAAGTGGGGCGACGTCCCTGAGTACCGAATTGTGCTTCCATCTTAAGACTAAGGCAGCGGTAATAGTGAAAGCTAATCATATCTGCTGTAGTGCAGTGAATTTGTGCTGTGATATCAATATTATGTGTATGTGCCAGGGATATCAAACATTGCAACTGATTCTGTAAGGCAAGATAGTGTGCATATTGGTGTCATCCCTTCAAAGTTGTGTGCTGAACAAATAAGGAGTGAAAATCTGCTTTGGAGGCCAACCACCACTCTATGGTGGAGTCATATGCCTCATGAATAGACACCCTAGCATGCAGTAATTCCTCCCATTTTGATGTTAAGGTTGTGTCCTGTAACAAAGTATTATTCAATCCTTATTTATGGGAAAGGGCAACCTGGGAAATGGCAGACATGTTACCCAAACATGTCACGGCTAAATGATCAGAAGTCTCAATTGGCAGAGTAGATACCTTACGTATGGTTAAAGATTTAGATGTAAAGAGGTAATATATTCTTGTCCGTAAAGTCCCCTTAAAAAAGGTGCTGTGTACAACAGAGTTAGCCGCCACAACCACATCACGGAGGCCTGCAGTTGAAATCATATTGTTCAAGCAGGACATATCGCTAAACATTTTTTTTATTTTACAGCCCCTATCTACAGGGGAGAGACTACAATTGAAATCACCACCAAAGATGACAATTTTCTTGGTGTGTAAAAAAGGTGGGACCGCATTAAACAATGCCACCCGGGTCGCTATGCTTTTCGGTGCATAAATATTAATGAAATGGAAATCTATATTGTGAAAGGAGACATCCAGTAAAAGGGCTCACCCAGGTCCAATATCTGTGAGTCTTTTAACTTTAAAACAGGTCCCTGGACAAGAATAGCCACTCCATCACATTGTTCCTGTCCCTGAGACCAAAAGGATAAACTCGCCAACCATAGATTTTTAGCTTGAGCAAGTTCGTATTCAGTTTTAATGTGAGTATCTTGCAAAAAAAAAAAAAATATTATGACTCAAGCCATTCAGAATGTGAAAAGTAGTGCACAGTTTCTTAAAGGATTTTATATTGTTCACATTCAGAGTCAGCGGGCTTATTAGGTGATCCATTTAAATACAGGAAAAAGGAAGTCAGCCATCTGGTTTACATCTAGGTTTCCCCTTGCTCCTAGCCCTTTTTGGTTTCGAGAAGTCGGGAGGTAGGTCAGTGGTAGGCTCCTGGATCCCCAAGGCCATTGAAAAGGTGTCCGAATCCCCATAGTCATCATGTCAATCCCCCCATTGTTTCCTTTTATACAAAGTAGAAAATCTGTTCCAAGTCACATTACGGGATTCACATACATGAGGATCAGATTTTTTTCCTGACTTTTTTAGAGGAAAAAGAACATACACATTCCATAGGGGCTTCCATGGGTGGGGGCATAATGTCCATTGGGGTAGAATCCTGTGAGCCTAGACTAATGGTAGGAACAGTAGGCCCATCTGCTACCACAGGTAAAGAGGGTGTAGGAGAGCACCCAATAGCCTCATGAGTACAAGTGTCTAAAGCTGCGTCACTAGGGGGCCTGGTAGTGGGGGGAGCATATCGGGGGTGGAAGAGGATGTGTTTAGTTTGGCCTGTGACATCCTAACTTGGTGACCTGTTATTAAAGAGTCAGGGTCCTGCATAGTCTTGTCCAATCTAGTATGAGCTGCACAGGAACACTTGAAATAGGTATGACCAGATTCCTCACGCAAATTGAATCTGAGAGGATTAGGACAACCCAAACTCACATGTCCAAAATCCAAACACAGAGTGCAATGAGGAAGGAAGCAGGTGGAACTAAGGTGGGTCCTGGCTCCACCTTTGTGGCAAGTTTTTGGCTGACCCAGATAGAAACAAATGCCCCTGTCCCTACCAGTGTGAAAACTGCTAGGCAAACGCTGAATAACCAAATCAGTATGCCGCAATTGAACTTTTATGCGCCAATCCCCCGTCCACACAAAGTCATCATCCAGTATCAGGATGGAGCTTTGTAAAATCTCATATTTTTGCCTTAGCCAATACTGTACATCCTCAACACTAACCCCCTCATGAAACAACAGAGTAATAGTTTTAATAGTGGGTTTAGTCAGTGGGATAGCAAAGAAGTCCTGCCACTCTGGCTGATGTTTCACTAAATCCATTTTCTGCCAGAACTTTTCAAGAGTAATATTATTTCTAAAACTCACATTGTAGATATTCTCACCCTTAATATGAATGAAAGAAACATAGAAATGTAGACTTTGATGGCAGATAAGGACCACTTGGCCCACCCAGTCTGCTCAGTTCCCTACCTATTGGATAAGCTGCAGATTCTAGTTAACCAACAGCTTACTTCCTGCTACCCCCCACTATAATTGCCTTATGCCTTTCCCATGCATGTTTGAATTCCCTCACTGTTTTAGACTCAACAACCTCCCCAGGAACATGGTTCCATGCAGCCACCACTTTCTCCATGAAAAAAAAATTTCCTCACATTACCCCTGAGCCTTCCCCCCTCTATCTTTAAATTGTGCCCCCTTGTTCTTACACATCACTTTTTCTGAAAGATGCTACCCTCCTGGACTTTGTTGATTCCCTTGAGGTACTTGAAAGTTTCTATCATGTCCCCCCGTCCATCTTTTCATCAAGGGTATACATATTAAGCTCTCTCAGTCTCTCTTCATATGGTTTCTGATGCAGATCCTGCACCATTTTAGTTGCCCTCGTCTGGACTGTTTCCATCCTGTCTCTGTCCTTGTGTAGAAGGGGTCTCCAAAACTGCACACAGTATTCCAGATGGGTTCTCATCAACTGTCTGTACAGAGGGATAACCACTTCCTTTTTTCTACTTATGATGCCCCTTCCTATGCATCCCAGTATCCCCCTGGCTCTCCTTACTGATTTCTCACATTGCTTCCCCACCTTTAGGTCATTTGATATGACTACCCCCAAGTCCCTCTCCATTTTTGTTGTTGTTAGTACCTCCCCTGCTATTGTGTACTCTTCTTCTGGGTTTTTGTTTCCCAGGTGCATTACTTTGCACTTCTTTGCATTGAATCTAAGTTGCCATATGTCTGACCATTCCTCCAACCTTGTCAAGTCCCTTTTCATCCTTTCTACCCCCCTTGTTTATCAACTCTGTTGCAGATCTTTGTGTCATCTGCAAATAGGCATACCTTTCCCTCCAGACCCTCTGCAATATCACCTATAAAGATATTAGAGAGGACTGGACCCAGTACTGAGCTCTGAGGTACTCCACTAGTAAACCCCCTTTCTTTGGAATGTGTTCCATTCACTATTACCTTCTATGTCCTGTTGTGCAGCCAGTTTGCTACTCAGGCTATCACCCTGGAACCCTCTCCCAGGCTTGCTAACTTGATTATTAGTCTTTTGTGCGGGACTGTTTCAAATGCCTTGCTAAAGTCTAGGTAGGCCATAGCCACAGCCCCTCTCTGGTCTATTACTTTGGTCACCCAGTCAAAGAAATCAATTAGATTCATCTGACATGACCTTCCTGCTGTAAATCCATGCTGCTTTGGGTCCTGTGCCCCGCTGACCTCTAGGTACTCAATAGTTCTTTCTTTCAGCAGTGATTCCATCATTTTCCCTACCACTGAGGTCAAACTTAGAGGTCTGTAGTTTCCTCCTTCTGCCTTGCTCCCACTTTTGTGAAGGGGAATCACATCTGCCCTCTTCCAGTCCTCAGGTACCACCCCATCCTCCCATGATTTGTTAAAAAGTGTGGTCAGTGGTGTCACTAGGTCCTCCCTTAGTTCTTTTAGGATTCTGGGGTGAATCCCATCAGGCCCCATTGCTTTGTCCACCTTGAGTTTTAGGAGTTCTTTTAGGACTCTTCTGTAAATGGGCTGGTGTCAACCCCCCTACCCAGAGTGCTTCTATTGTCTGGTTTAAGTAACTCCTCCCCATCTTCTTTTGTGAATACCGAGCAAAAGAATTCATTCAGTATCTCTGCCTTTTCACTGTATCCCTCTGCCCACTTCCCCTCTCCTTTATTAATCTTCACTATTCCTCCCTTAACTTTTCTATGCTCCCTAATATACCTATAAAAGGTTTTATCCCCCTTCTTATCTGAGTTGGCTATTTTTTCCTCGGTTTGGGCCTTTGCTAATCTGACTGCCTTCCCCATTTCTTTCTGCTTTAATTGATACAGTTCCCTGTCATGCTCCTTCTTTGAGTCCTTATACTTTTTGAATGCAGCCTTTTTTTCCTTAACCTTCCCTGCCACCTCTTTTGAGAACCATAGTGGTTTTTTACTCTGCTTTGTTTTCTTTATTTGTTTCACACAATGCTTGTTGCCTTTATGATGGCAGTTTTGATTTTTTCCATTGTTCTTCCATCCCTCCTTTTGGCCATTTGCTAGTGCATTCCTCAGGTATTCACCCATTTTGCCAAAGTCAGCCCTTCTAAAGTCCAGTATCCTTGTTTTTGTATGGCTTGTCTCAATGGTTGTGCTTATTGTGAAGCACACTGTGCAGTGGTCACTTGTTCACAGATGTCTACTGACTTCTAAATTTGTGATCCTCTCTCCATTTGAGAGTACCAGGTCTAGTATTGCTCTCTCCCGAGTGGGTTCCAACACTAGCTGTCTAAGGCCTGCTCCCTGCAGGGCATCGAGAATGACCCTGCTCTTGGATGTGACTGCATTGTGAGTCATCCAGTTAACATCTGGCATATTCAGGTCCCCCATCAACAGTATCTCCCCTTTATCAGCCATTTTGAGAATGTCCTCTATCATTTTCTTGTCCTTTTCCTCCCCTTGAGATGGGGGGTCTGTATACAACCCCTGTGCAGATTGTGATGCCATTCCCTGTCTCCAAGGTGACCCAGAATGTCTCTTGTCCTCCCCCTTTACTTTCTAGTTCTGTAGCTTTGATTCCTTCCCTTATGTATAGAGCTACTTCACCTCCTCTTTTACCCTCCCTGTCCCTTCTGTAGACTGTGTACCCCGGTATGTTGACATCCCATTCACGGTTCTCCATGTACCATGTTTCCGTGACTGTCACAATATCCAGTTGCTCATCTTTCATCAGGGCTGCTAGCTCAGGAAGCTTGTTTCCCAGACTACAGGCATTAGTATGCATTGCCCTCCATTTAATGTTGGCTTTATCCTTTCCCCCATCCCTGCTCTTATTGCCCTTGTCTGTTTTTCCATTTACCCCATCCTGCCCTCTGTTGAGCTGTGTACCTCAGATTTTACCTTACTACTTGCCATGTTTTGTGGGGGGAGGCTTGAAATTTCCTGCCTCTTATCAGCACCTCCCCCCTTGGCTAGTTTAAAAGCTTGCCAAGGAAGCATTTAAACCTGTCACTTATGAGCTTGGTTCCCTTTTTGGACAGATGCAGACCATCGTGCCAGTATAGACCTTCATCTCTCCAGGTGTACCCCCAGTCCCCAATGAAGCCAAAGCCCTGTGCTCTGCACCAGTTTTGCAACCATTCATTAAACTGCATGGTGTGCAGTACCCTAGCCTCACCCCTGCCATGGACTGGCAGCACCTCTGAGAAGGTAACCTTGCTTGTAACCTGTCTGAGGCCCCTCCCCAACTCCACAAATTCATCCTGCACTGCACTGATTCCATGCGCAGGTAAGTCATTTGTCCCAAGGTGGACAATGATATCTAGTTCCCTCTCCTGTGATGCTGCTTCTGCAATCCTGAGGAGTTGCTTCTTGTCCCTCCAAACCATGGCACCAGGCAGGCACCTTACTTCCCTCTCCTTTCCCTTCCCCAGTTCTACCCCCTAACAATTGAGTCCCCTATCAGAAGCTGTTTCCTTCCCCTGTGGTGTCCCTTGCCACCCTTTTGTGGTTCTCCTTTGTGGATGTCCTCAGCATTCTTCTTGGTCTCCACTGAGGGTGCCATCATAGAGGAACCTTGCTCTGCCAGACTGGTGTATGATTCATGTAGAGGTACAACTAGGGGGCTTCACCTCTGTTCCATGACCTGTACCCTCCCAGAACCCACTGTGGTCCAACTGCTCTTCATACTTGGCAACCTCTGAGGCAGTGGTTGTGGCAGTGGTGCTCTTTGGGTGGGGGAGGCCTCCTTACTCCTTGCCAGTTTAGCCTGGAGGTGGGTAATCTCCTTCCTCAGAGCTGACAGTTGTCTGCAAATAGGACAGCAATGCAGTTTCCAGAATGTCTCCCAGAAAACTGCTGCCCCACAGCCAGTACATTGCACCACTCCCCACATGTCCCTCTCCCTTATAATATACCGTAAAAGAAAAGAGGTCTTGAGCTGGTATTCCCATAGAGTGATGCAACAAATTATGCAAAACAAATTTCCTATCTGGGAAAGTTTCTAGTGTCCCGGTATATTTTAAACGGACAGCGTTTCGTCTTTGAGCAGGCTCGCCCACTTGTTTAAAGAAATCAGCCATACAGAAGGCAGGGGCAGGTAAAGAAACAGAAGAGTCATGTCTGGTATCAGCAGATAAAGGTGCAGAGACACCCAGTCTGGAATCTTCAGTGTGCGCACTAGAAGTTGCAGCCATTGCCAGGGGAACATCAGAGGGATGCAAGGGGTCAGACCATCGACTGAGACATAATCGTACCTGAGCCACAATCAGTCTGCAGTTGTGAAACCTGATCGGGTTCCAGTTGGTGAGTAGTAGGAGATGTGAAATTAATGTCAGAGCATAGTGTAGTGATGGGAGGAGTCCCAGGCAAAATCACTGTAGGCATTGCAGATAGTGCAGTAGCAACAGGCCTAGTAGATTCAGGGGAAAGCTGCTGAATTTCAGCAGCTATAACAGGCTGTGGAGAAGTAAATTTAGGTGTACCTTCAGTCAGAAGCCAGCCTGCAGCCCACAGCACAGGGGTTGGGTCCAAGTTCTGCTGAACAAGACAGGTGTTTGAGACAGTGTCAGTAGGTGTATCTTATGACATACCAGCAGTATGAGCAGGAACATGGGAAAGGGGAGTGGAGGCAAAGTCACAAGAAGGAATGTCTTGAGAAGTTTGAAATAAAGCAGAAGACATACCTATGTCAACAGTAGAGTCGATAAATACTGGAGGTTCGGTTCTAGGAGCCACCTGAAGGGAATGTCTCGCAGTTTTAATCAATAATTTTAGCAGAAATGCCTTGTTATGGAGAACTGCATTTTGCAGCAACTGTTCTTCCTGGACAGAAGTCAGCAGGTTAATAGAAGAGACGTTAGTGTACTTCAACCGTATAGCTGTTGAATTGTTCCCATATGGACCGAACCAGTAGCCTGAGAAGCAGCAATAATCCCCTCATCAGTATCAGTGTCCAGTAAAAAATCCACAAAGTCTTCCATTTCAGTTCGTTTAGGGTCAGTATCTGAAAACTCATTCGGCATAACAGGCTGAGGTATACTAGAACTGGAATCCTTGTTCTCCCCACCATGCGTACCTCCTCCTCCACCACACTCCATGTCAGCCATCTTGGAAACAGCTGACAAGGGGTTCCCCTACTATCAGAGTAGGGGAATTTCCCCAGTGTTCTAGATAAATTTCTCCCATTCACAAAAAAAAAATACCACCAACAGCTTAATCTGGTTCAATTTAAGATGCTTACCATCTGTATCCAGGTTACCAGGTCAAAAAATTAAATAAATAAATACATAATGGACAGGGAAGGTGTATATATAGTTAAGTGAGAGTGAGGTGGAAGAGGGATGGGTGGAAAAGGGTAAGGTGAGGTTGTGGGCCACAGTTACATAGCGAAAGGCAGCAGATGGTGATGTTAGGGGGAAAGACTTAGTCTGATATGATTGTCTTCCCTGGTTGACAGCTGACTGGGCTGTACATGCTATTCACAAGTGTACATGATGGTGTGGATGAGCCTGCATGTTGTGGTACATGTTTGCAAGAATGATCTCTCGGGTGGACAGTGGTTTTTGCTAAGTGGATACTAGAGGGAATGAATATGCTGTGCAAATAGGTGGATGAATTGGTCACCTTCTATGGTGTGATTCTAGTACCCTGTGCAAGCGTTCCAATGTAGGGAAGGGTATGGGAGTGCAACACCTGGTTGCAGGAATGGTGTCAGAGCAAGTGAGAGGGGTTGATAGGGGTATGGGACCTGTATGGCCTGTATGCATTGGATAGGACTGTCAGATTTAGAGTGGTGGTGGACAAGGGGATTGAGGGTGTTGTCAAGGAGGGGCTAGGTGGAATTGGATAAGTTGGGGTGCCTGGACGATAGTCAGCATGAGTTTGTTTTATGAAAATGGTGTCAGACAAACCTTGTGTAGTTGTACGATTGGGTGAAGAGTGTCCTGGACCTGGATAGGCCGGTAGGCGTTCCCTTTATTGATTTCAACAAGGCATTTCACTCGGTTCCTCACAGGGGTCAGTTTGACAAGTTGGGGGGAAATGTGGGTGGGGAAACAGATGATCAGATTGATAGGAACTGGCTATGGGAGCATATCCAAAGGGTTGTGGTTGGGGGGGATAGTGGCATCTCCAAGGTGGGTCATTAGTGGGGTCCCTCTTAGATTGGTCCTTGGGCCCCTCTGGTTCAATGGCTATGTTTATGATATAGGGAGGTGTTTTTGGAATGAAATTAGTGTTTTTGCTGATGAGTCAACTAGGGGGCATGGTTGGAAGCTGGAGGGGTGGAAACTAAGTGAGAAAGGAGGAGGTGTTACTTCACTGAGAGGGTGTTAGAACCATGGAATGAGCTGTTTGGGGGTGGGGGTGCTGGTGGAGGCAGGGAATGTGGAGGGTTTCTAGAAGGGGTGGAACAGGTACAGGGGAAGGGTTGTGAGGGCAAAGTTCAATGCAGGGGGAATACCCTGGTCTGGAAAGGGAGAAGCCGGGGGGGGGGAGAGTAAGGTCAGTTCCCAGGGTGGGGTCTGACCAAACGAGCAGACACGGAAGACTGGTAGGGCTATTCTGGCTGCATTTTAGTATGTTGGTATGTTTGTAATCTGTATTCTGCTGTTCTCTTGTTCAAGCCTGATTGAATGATTTTGTATCTTGTAATGTTTAGTGAGAACTGTCATTTATTGGTCTATCCCTCTAGTTTCAAGTGATTCTTAATTATCCTGACAAACCCCTCCTGTGTGCTTTGTGTATTTCAAATTTTTCCACTGTCTGTAATTAGTCTCCATCACCCTTCCGTACTCTCCATATGTCTGTTATACAGATGTTAAAAATCATTGATGCAACATATCAACCATTGAGTGTCATTGATGGCAACCTCTGTCATCCAGGATCGTATCCAGATCAGCAACACCATCTGTGCTCTGCCATCTAGATAGTTCTGCATCTACTGTATAACTGCCCTGTTCATCTCTTTCTTGTATATTAGAGTCATGTGCTCTACTGAAGCAAGAGTCTTTCTGAAAAGTAGGTTGGTTGCATATGAACATAGGAAATTGATGGCTGAAAAGAACTGCTATGTCCACTTACTGTACTCATCATGTAGTCCTGCTGTGATCTCCTTCCCCCTCCCTGCAATAGCCCTCTGTGTGTGTCCTAAGGCCTATTGAAGGCCCCACTGTATTACCATCCACCATTTATTCACTGCAGGCAGTCTGATCCTGGTGCCCAGCATGCTCTTGGAAAGGAAGTATTTTTGTATTTCAATTCTAAAGTAGCACCTCCTTTGCTTGGAGATCAATACCCCTTGTTCTGGGACACCCCTTTAATTGGAATTTGTTTTCTGAAGGCACTTTTTTGATCCATTTTTGGTACAGGTCTCTCCACCAGCTTGTCCTGTATGCCCTCTGCAGCCATTATTTTTATTCTGTATCTTCCTTCGTTTGCAGAGTTACCTAGATCACCTCCACCTGTCCCCCCAGTCTCCTCAATTCCACCAACACCAATGTTGTATTTGAATTTCAGTGCTCCTTCCCTAAGTCCTCCATCTTTTCTGAACATAGTGTAGCCCTCATGGTTTAGGTCCAATCATGCCTCTGGGTGGCTCATGTCTCAGTACTTGCTTCCATGTCCACTGCTACCTGATCTAGCATTGTTTGGAGCTTGTGCATTTTAGTCCGTATGCTCATGACGTACTTCAGGACCATCCTCTACCTCATCCCCTCTTCCATCCCTATTGTCGGAGTCCCCATGAAGCCTCTTGCTCCTCTGTCCTGTGTATTGCCCCTTGACCTTATACCTCTGCTCTTTGACTCCATTCTGTATCTTTGGACTAACCCTTTAGACAGCTCCTCTGGAGTGGAACTGTTGTCCAACCCTTCATCACTGTAAATCTCATCTAGCATGTTGCCAGATAGTTTCAGTTTAAGCAATATACCATGGCACAGTGTGGGTATATTGGTGGATTTACCACAGCTGGTGTGGTTTAGTCACGAGGTGCAGTCGAGTGACTTAACAGTACCAGAAGTGATAAAATCAACCCATATACCAACTCCCTTTCATGATATATTGCCAGTATGCAATGTGTAATGTCCAATTAGTGGTTTTGGTTTTATAGTGATGTAAAATGTAACATTTTCACAGTCGTTATATAGGACGATTGCTCACAGTAATGTGTCTTTGGTAGCATAAAATGTATTGGTATGTAGTATGGTATCAGTTGACTCAATGTAAATTGCTTGATGCCTGATACTGTAATTTATTGTTTATATCATTAAAGGTCAAGTACTTATTTTTCTGAAATCACTTCAGTGTGTGAGCCAAATGTTATTAATGCTACTGAACAGCAGCAATCAATTGTTTGCAGAAGGGGTAGAGGACGTAGTCGAGTTAAGACACATGGCGGATTCCACAGAATAAGAGGGAGGCATAGATTTTCAACACCTTCATTTGTGTCATTTGGTGCCAGCACTGCTGATGTCAATCCATCTACTCAGGAGCATGAAATACAGGCATGTGCAGATTTTCATGATTCACAACGATGTGGTCGTGAGATATTGTTTGCACAATAAATTTGTGGGATTTATAAACAAGGGGTATTATGCTGTAGTGTGTCAATAACAGTACCAGGTTGTGGTAGTACTGAAACAGTGTTACACACAGTCGGGGTAGGCAGGCCTGAGGAGTAGAGAGGGGCCTAGAGTTGGACATGGGTATACTGCAATGGGAAGAGTGTAGGCAAGGATGGAGGGGGGAGAGAGAGAGAGATGTATCGATTTTGTCAAGAATGCTGGGAACTGTGGGTGTCTCATGTCCATGGTGCTGATGCATAGTTAGGTCTGGGTGTAGTAGGGGGAATAGAAGTGGTGTTGGAGGACAGGTCTGAGAGTGGAAAGAGCTGGGTGCAGGGTGGGGGCCACTTGCCTAATGGGAGTATAGGTTGATGGTACTGGGCACAGCAGGGGCACTGAAAGTGAGTGAGGTAGACAGGTACTGTAAGTAAGGAGTTAGGGGGGGGCTTTGAGTCTGGGAGAAACATGGGGATGGAGCAGATTGCCGTGGCAGGAAAGGAAAAGGACTGGGAGGTCTGCTCAGTGACAATTATGGTTGCAGCAGAAGGGACAGGTAGGAAGTTGCTGTGAGGGGTTGGGGGGCCTACAAAATAACATGGTGGGAGGTGGGTGTTGATGGGGGTGGGGGATGGGATTTAAAACCGGAGTAGGAAAATGGAGTTGGTAAGACTGCATTTAATGACAATAGGGGGTAGTGTATTGGTTGACCGGACAGGATCAGAAGAAAGGGCTTGAGGTAAACGTCATGGATGACTGAGGGAGGTGCCAGGGTAAAAGTGTATTGTTGGTGGCACATGATCATGCAACAGTCTTATTCACCATTGATCAAGGTGGCGGGGTACAACACTAAAAAGATGTATGTGTTGAATTTGCAGTTTGGACTTAGGGTGGGGGGGGTGAATTGTAGAGGTTGCCAATAAGAGATCAGGGCAAGCATGAGCATCGAGACCAGGTGGTTGTTGGAGGACTGATTTGTGTACTGTGTCATGTGGTTTAGGACCAGGGTGGCTGTGCATAACATAACTGAACACATTTTACATTTATTTTAGACATAAATCCATTGTATAATCACAATAGAGCACTCCAGGGTGTGAGTTATTGGGGATTTACCCACTTCTTGTGCAGTTAAGTCACTTGGCTGCAACTTGTGACACACCACACAAGGCGTGGGAAAATACTCAATAACTCACACCTTGTGCCTTATTGCCTAAATACCCAACAGGGTGGGCGGCATTAGGCTACAGTGGAATCCCCTGGGGAGTAATGAGGCCCATTGCTGCATACTCGCACTCGGTTCTCTGATTGATGCCCTCCATATCATTGCTATCTGCCAATCAGAGCATATGATCTGTAAATGGGGCCTACAGTACTGGATGTAGTAATCATGGTGTGGCCTCAACAGAGATCTATACAGTATGAAAAAATGGCCTGAAAAGTATATGAACACTTAACTGTTCCTCTCCTTGTCCTTCCCTTGTGGGATTACTTGCGTAATCCCCTTACCATATTCATAGCCATCCGCTGAACAAGGGTCATGCTCTTTACATCACTGTGGAGATTACACAGTATATATAAAAAGTGTAGATGTAGCACGTTTTTTTCCCTGCGTTCTTAATTACTTTATAGTTGTACATAACATGAAGTGTTACTCATAGGTCTCATAGGTAAGTACAGAGCTATATAGACATTAGTCCTTTTGCTCACCATTTATTAATAACCCTGAATATCATGCTTAAGTAAGAAGGTATCTAGTTTGTTTTTAAATGTGTTCACAGTTACACTAGCCACCACCTCTAATGGCAACCTGTTCCAAAAATTGGTAACTCTCAGCGTGAGCCAGGATTTCCTTTTTTTGGTTTTTGGACATTCTACATATACAGTAGTTGTAGAGGGTGTGATCTAGTATTACCCGACAATTCCCTGTACCTCAAACCCAGTAGTTCCCATAAATCTGGATCAATAGTGGCTTTATAGATTAAACACATATCCCCCCTTAAACGCTTATATTCCAAGGAATATAAACCCAGAATATTTAGCCTCTTTTGATAATCATGACCTTTAACCTCCTGTATATTTTGAGTGGCTCTTCTCTGAACTCTCTTAAATGCCACTATCTCAGTTCTTCCACTGGGTGACCAAAACTGCGCACAGTAATCCAAATGTGGCCTCACCAATGATGTATAAAGGGGCAGAAGAACATCCCTACTTCTAGATGTAATATGTTTATTTATACAGTGTAAAATACCACTTGATTTTTTAATAACTGAATTGCAATGCATTTTAGGTGATAGATCGTTTGTAACCATAATACCCAAGTCACTCTGTTGTTCCACAGTATTTAATATTTGTCCTCCAAGTGTATATGGTATCTGTTTATTTGCCTTCCCAATTTGTATGCATCTTCATTTGTAATATTTATGATTTATCTGTGTATAGGAGTTAATAGCAAATATGGATGTTGAAGCCCTTCAAAGTTGTGCATTGCAACTCATGCAGAGGCAGCTCGGTGGAACATTCAGTTTGTTACGTGATGCTGGATCCAAAAAATCAGTGTCAAGCACACCTAATACATCCGTTCCATGGTGTGTCTGTGGGAATTGCAAGGACATGCCCACTGTAATTGAAAGAACGTGTTGTGGGAAGGTTCCTGATAACTGTGTGTCAAGGACACGTAGGATGGAATTACTATGGTTATCCGAACCCATGTTGGCAATAGCTGTAGCTTATCAGAATGATATTTTTGGATTAGCTGGTCATGTACAGCATGATTACAATAAAGAAATGTGTTTCACTGCATGTCGCCAATTTATCTTATGTCAGCATGGACATCTGGGTTCAGGCAATAGGCATGTAATCCCTTCATGCTGTGTCTGGCATATAAGGGACGCATTCCCAGATCCCAAAGGTGTCTATGTGGGTTTCCTGCCACATAGGCGGTCATAATAATTACAGTAGCAATATCATTAATTTTATGCGTTAGGTTATATTATGTGTTGTATTTATATATTGCGTGTTGTATTTGTTTCAGATCAATTTCAAAAGAAACCAGTAGTATATCTGTCATGTCTCTAGCTAGCTGTCCTCCAGAAGGTTACCTTAGCCCAGTCTACCCCCTCCACACTTGGTGTGCATCATCCAGCATTGGCCCAAAGTTATTAGGCCCCCCTCCCCCAATCCATTGTGTGCCGGGGTGGTTCCCCAAACTCCATAAGAGACTGTATTCAGTGCACCTACGCAGTGGCTGGTCGGGAGTATAGCATGTGATGAATCTGCCAGCAATGTGTCGTGGCTTCCACTGTTTCCTGGTTTATTCTGCCCTCTAACTAGTCCACTTCTGCAGCACAGCGGCACGTGTGGTAGAAATGAAATAGATACATCACATATGGTATGGTGGTCCTGTAACCCTGATTGTGGGTAATAGATAGCAATGCACAGACCTTGGTAGTGTACTGGTACCCCCCCATTCATCTATCATTGGTGCTCCATATTCCTTTATATTTATTGTTGTCCAGTGGCAACCCCCCCCCATGCAGCATCAGCAATCAGTGCATCTGGTGGGTTAGGGGTAAACAGGAAGGTGAACAGGTGTGAAGAAAGCGTGGTCTATTTTGGCTGTAGTGCCTTGAGCTTCAAGAAGTGGGTGACAGAAATTGTTTTCCCTTAAGGAAAGAGAGATATGATTATGAAGTTAACACTGAGGCTTTGGCCTTTGAAAAGCAGTCTGGGTCAAGCATTTTGTTATTTATTCTGGCCATTCAGCCAACTTTGTGCCTTACTAACAACCTCAGAGTCCCAATAATGCCCCATACCTATGCCTGTGGCCTTTAATGACTTGCTCTCTCTTCATCAGCACTTCCCCAGCCCTGTTCACCCCAGAGAGGACAATGACCTGGACTCATGCCTGAACCCAGGTCTGTGACATAACACAATACACAACAGTTGGGCAATCACCCATCCCTTAGGGTTTTTTTATTTTCCCAACTCATGCAGATCAGTCATGCAGGGGGTGCCAGCGCAGTGCACCAAGGCCCTTTCCTCCAGATCCTGGTTTCCCTCCCAAGGGTGCCAGTGTGCAGTGACAGTGGGATATAGGTGGCCTCAAAGTGATAACAGAGCCCTTGGAAGTTCCTGAGAGAGGCCGGCCTGCCAGTGCAGCAGTTGGATCTCCACTTGCTATGCCGGAGACCCAGGTTCGGGAACGGACCAGGTCATCATAGGGCTGGCTGGGAAGAGAAGGATTGAGCATTCCTAGGACCGCTGTCCTTCTCCAGAGGGGAGTGGGGTTTCTGCTTGGTGCTGGAGTGACACCTGGACCCATTGTATAATAGCAATATACCCTTCTAGGGAGTGGATATACTGGTGGATTTACCACTTCTGGTGTGGTTAAGTCACTTGGCTGGACCTCGTATCCGAGCCACACCAGGTGTGGTAAATCCACCAGTATACCCACTCCCTGGAGGGGTGTATTGCTAAAATATTCCCGGTGTTTGGCTCATCACATCTCAATTGTGCTGTGCCTTCAGAAGCAACACTGTCTGGCACAGTCTGAATATTGGGCACTGAGTGTAACTTGTAAAAGCTTTCACCATAATTCATGTGCTAGCGTACACACATACAATGCATATGAACAATTGTATGTGAGAAAGTCTGTGATTGTCAAGTCACCTAGGCATCAATTTTATTGACATGTACTGTTAGATACACTGTGGCCAATTACATTTGACTCAGTACTGATGTAACCCCTAGGTGGCGCTATCCCAAGGGCTACTACCCCTGCCTGCTTGGCTTGTAGCAGGTTAAGGGGCCTGGGTGCTGAAACGGGTGCCTCCACCTGGAGGTCAGGGTTGTTAGTGGTCAAGCTAACCTGGGCATAGCCCTCTGGGACACTGTAACCCGCCTCTTTCCCTTCTAGTGGCCTGAACAATATACAATAATCACTTTCACAATGACCCTTATTCACCATGCAATTACCCACACTGTTTGCACTTACCACCAGGGCTGGTTCCTCTAGCTGCACCCTGGGAACCCCCTGTAAAACAAGGTTATGCACAGCAAATTGCAACAATACAGTACTCTGCAGTGTCAGTGGCTCAGTAGGTAGCACACTCACCTCTGAGGCCGGGAGATCAGAGGGCTGTGGGTTCAGTTCCCACACCTGGCACTTGGGTTAATATCCCAATACTGACACTGTAGTGCAGCATGAGAGGGGTGTTGCACTTTGGAGGTGCCATCTTTCGGATGAGACGTTAAACTGAGGTCCCATCTGCCTGGACTGGTGGTAGTTCAGGTGGATGTTAAAGATCCCATGGCACTTATCGAAAAGGAGTAGGGGAATTTTCCCAGTGTCCTGGCCAAATTTCCCTCATTCACTAAAAATACCACCAACAGCTTAATCTGGTTCAAGGTCAGTTGGCATTCATCTGTATCCCCCTCCCCCGGGTTGTGCCTGAAAATAGGCAGGATTTGTCTAGTGCACTTACCCGGTCAACAAAAACTAAATAAAATAAAATAAATAAAATAAACTCTTGGCACAAACTGGAACCACAGTCAGGTTAAATGCAAAAAGAGTTAGATCTGATTTATGCAGGGGACTTGAACAAGGGAGGGGGCGTAATCAGGTTGATTGGCTTAAAGGCTAAATCAATCAGACAGTTATGCATGCACTTCAGAGTCCCTACACAGTCACATACTCTGGGTACCCAGGTAGGAAAAAGGTGGGCTAGCCAGAACTGTTGTCAGGGGTAGGCCAGCATCACAGCTGGTTGGGGCCCTGTGATGGAAGAAAGCAACATGCACAACACACACTGTTTGTAATCCAGAGCTGGAGGGCTCAGTTTGTGAAGGAAAAGACAACAAAGCAATCAGATGACAACACTTTAGATTTAGCTGTTGTTGCAGGGAGCTACCCTGATGTTTACTCACGATATATACCCAATACAGGACACAAGCAGGACGAAATCGAGACTGCAGGTTGTTGAACTGGAGTGCCAGGAGAAGCAGGGCCCACATGAATCACCGAGGCATCATTCTGTTCAAGGCATTGAGCAGGGGGCTGATCCCCAGGCAGGTCTCTTATCGATGGCTTTCTCTGTGTAGTGGGTAGTCTGGCTAGGCCAGTGTGGCAAGGCCCTGGCCAAATGGAGATGCAAATGGATTTAGTCTGTTGGAGCTGGATGCAGCCTCCAGCAAGCAGAACACAGTTCAGCACACAGTGGGGAACCAACTCACGACCCACTAACAGCACACAGCACAGTTACATGTAAGAAATTCTACTGTATCAGGCAGATTGCTGTCCAGTCGCAATTACAGAGTCTCTGCACAAACTGGGAGTTCAAAGGTGGCTGGAAATCCTGGCAGGCTGGTCTTCTTCAGGTTAAAGCCTAATCACAGTTCTGTGGCTTAAATCGTCTTCACAACACTAGAAGGGGACAGGATCAGATGTGTTTCAGTACAGTAGCTGCTTCTTGTTGTTTTTACAGGGTTTCTTGTGGATTTTACTTGGTAGAAGGTTATTTCTTTTCTTTCTTACTACTTCTAAGGGGCTAGCAGGATATTGTTTTTGGAAGTTTGAAAACTGGTTTGGTGGCTGTAAATGGGCTCATTTGTTGGATGTTTCACTGTGTAACAGGCTGCGCTGGTGGAGGCCTATTTCTTCTGATTTAAAACCTATTTGGTGGGATTTGCTTGGGGATGGTCATTTAAATTGGAGACCTATATCTGTTAATTTCAAGCCTATTTTGATGTGTTGTTAGTGAAGCTGATTGAATTGGAGACCTGTTTCCTTTGGTAGCAAACATATTTTGGGGGCTTTGAGTTGAATTTTGATTCCTTTTTGCTGACTTCACTAGCTGCAAAGGTTAGTGTATAGTGGGGGAAGGGTGTTAATGGCCTGGCCAGGTCTCACTCAGCTAATTGACTGGAGGCAGAGCTGAATCAGGTTTGTGGTGTTAGTTGCTTTGGCTTCTCAGAAGGAACTAGAAGGGGACAGGATCAGATGTGTTTCAGTACAGTAGCTGCTTCTTGTTGTTTTTGCAGGGTTTCTTGTGGATTTTACTTGGTAGAAGGTTATTTCTTTTCTTTCTTACTACTTCTAAGGGGCTAGCAGGGTATTGTTTTTGGGGCTGTTGAAAGTTTGATAACTGATTTGGTGGCTGTAAGTGGTCTCATTTGTTGGATGTTTCACTGTGCAACAGGCTGCGCTGGTGGAGGCCTATTTCTTCTGATTTAAGATCTATTTGGTGGGATTTTCTTGGGGCTGTTTCTTTGGTTGCAGGGCCTGAAGGGGAAGACACAGGGCTGATACACTCTCTTGAGAGTCAGGTGTAGGCCCTAATCCCACACTCCCCCACCCCTCCCTTCCCAGAACTCTGCCTATTTATAGGGGAACACCTGCCCTGCAATTGGAGAAAAAGGCAGCAGGTGCAGCTCATGTAGTTCTAGTCACTGAGGGTTGGATTTAAAGGCTGGGAGAGAGGAGCTAAGGGAGTTATTCACTTCCCTTATAAGTTTACTGTGTTGTACTGCACCTAGTAACAGGGTTACCGGTTTACTGTGGGACTGTATCTAGGATTAGTGGGTGACCTGATTAGTCAGTAGGGGTGTATCTTGGACTAGTGGGGATTGGTGGCTCACCCAAGGAAACCTACTTGGAGGGGGATGGGACCACATGTCATTAGGGCCAGCATCTTTGGGAGGGTGGTGGGGTGCACAGGGTGTGGGGCAGCCATGATACTGGAGTGGGCTTGGAAGTTCGGTGGTTGCCCAGTGTGCTACCAGCTGGCACAGCTTAGGGAGGAGGTTGCAGGGATTAGGAGACAGCTGGGGGAAGGGGGAAGTATGGTTGAGGAAGAGGGCAGGGGATCTCCCATGGGGTTGCACCAAGCACTAGGGGCAGGGGAGGGAAAGGAGTGCAGGAGAATACTCTGGGGTCACATAGGGACCCTGGCAGAGGGGCCCAAAAGGAGGACACTACCAAGGAAGCAGGCAGGTAACTGGGGACCCTCAAAAAGGGGGGGCCAGAGGAACAACATTCTCAGGGAAGTAGGCAGATGGCTGGGGCTGGACAGAAGGAAGCAAGGTGGGGAGGTGGATTGGACCTTATGTTCAGTAACCACTTCAATTCTCTTCTTCTGCTTGAGGATGAGGGGGTTGATGTAGCCATGACAGGGGTGGCTGGAGATGGAAAGGGAGTGGGGGGCAGGTTGCAGGGTCCAGATTGAGGAGGAACAGGGGGAACCTGGAATGCAGGAAAATGGGGGGAGCAGTGGATCAGAGCAGGAGGAGCAGGGGGAAGAGGGAGGAAAGTGCAAGAAGAAGG
Organism: Neoceratodus forsteri; assembly: GCA_016271365.2. Taxonomy (NCBI): domain Eukaryota; kingdom Metazoa; phylum Chordata; order Ceratodontiformes; family Ceratodontidae; genus Neoceratodus; species Neoceratodus forsteri. Next base: position 43,893,110 of record JADMNL010000040.1, on the reverse strand, counting down.
ACCAGTTGGGAGGAAAGGGCAAGGAGAAGGACCAGAAGTACAAGGAGGATACAGTAAAGGGATCTGAGTGTTTAGGCCAGGGGAGCATGACAAGCAAGGAGGGACTGAATGGAGACAGGAAGGAAGGAAGGGAGGATGAGCCAGCCTAGTTTAGCGGATGGGGGAGAAGGACCAGTCGTGAGCAGCGAGGGAGGAGTTAGCGAGGCACATAAGGATACTCTGGAGAAGGAGAGGCATAGGATCAGAGAGGAGGGGGTGGCCTGGGTAAATGGGGAGTGGCATGTGGCACCCAGATAGGGGGAGGAACAAGGAGCCAGTTGGGTGGCAGGGCCAGTAGAAAGGATGAGGGACATGGAAGGGGGGAATGGAGGAAAAGGAGTGGTCAGAGTGCTCCTGTTGGGGGATTCTATGATCAGGGGTATCAAATGGGATAGGGAGGGGGAAGCCTGGCCAGTTAGAACAGAATGCTTCCCTGGACTAACGGTGCACAGGGCCAAGCACGAGGTATATCAGCTGGCAAAGGATTGTGGGGGTTCCCCAGACATACTAGTTCACATGGGTATAAATGACATTGAGGGAAATAGCGAGCTAGAGATACAGACAAGGTTCAGAGAGCTTGCTAGGGTCTGTCATGACATAGGGTGCATGATTTCCTTCTCGGAAATCCTGCCAGTGCCAAGGGCTAGTGGGGAACACAAAAGGAAGATTAGAGAGATAAACCAGTGGCTCAGGGAGTAGTGTGAGGCCAGAGGGTATGGGTTGATGGGGGATTGGGGGGAGACCTGGGAGAATAAGAAGCTGTATGCTAGAGATAGGCTCCATCTCAACTTGGAGGGGAGGGGCATCCTTAAGTTGAAAATAGAGGGGTTCATTGGTGAAAAGTGGGGTTTAAACTTTTGAAGGGGGAAGGGATGGGAGAAAAGGCTGTCGACTGGGGTCTGATAAAGGAGGAACTCTGTCTCCACCCTCCTGGGAGCTTGAGGAATGTGGGAAAAGGCTGACTGGTAAAGTGCCAAGCAGGGGAAAACAGAATCCACATGGGAACACAAGCAGGGGAAATGGAAGTATAGGGAAAAGGTGGAAGGTAGTCCTGCTAAATGCCAGGAGCTTGGGCAATAAAATGCATGAGCTCCAGGATATGCTAACTGATGGAGCGGTGGATGTGGCAGCGGTCACTGAGACCTGGGGCACCGCAGGACACAACTGGGACCTGAACCTGGAGGGTTACACTATGTTCAGGAAGGACAGGGGGGAGGGAAGGGGAGGAGGGGTAGCAATAATAGTCAAAAACTGCATTGGCATAGGGTGAGTAGAGGAGGCGGAGGGAACTATGGAGGCAATTTGGGTCACCTTGATAACAAGGGGGAGCAAGAGAGTAAAACTAGGAGTGGCGTATAGACCCCTGCGCTAGCAGAAGAGCTGGAGGAGAGTCTAGTGGCAGATATTGGGAGACACTGCAAATTGGGCAGGGGAAGGGTGGTGGTGGTGGTGTTGGGGGACTTAAACATGCCAGAAACAGACTGGGAGATTATGACATCCTCAGTGGCCAGGGAACAGAGGTTGTTGGAGGTCTTTCAAGATGCGTTCCTAACTCAGCAGGTGGGGGAACCGACCAGGGAGGCATGGGTACTGGATGTGGTCCTGGCAGACAGTGACCAGATTGGGGGCCTGGAGGTAAGTGACCCATTGGCGGGGAGTGACCATGCAACGGTCTGGTTCTGCCTGGACCTAGGAAGGGTAGAAGGCTGCACAAAGATGGAGGTAACTGACTTCAGGGGGGCGGATTTTAAGGAAATGGGAAGGATCCTTAAGGAGCATTTGGATGTGATTGGGTCAGACATGGACACTGACAGTAGGTGGGAAATAATCAGGAGAGGGGTGAAAGATGCTACTAGCACTTGTGCCAGAGTAAGATGAAAATGCAATAGGGCCTGAAAACCCTGCTGGTGGATCAGGGAGGTCCAGGAGGTGGTGTGGGGAAAGAAGGCAGCCTATAGGCAATTCAAGTGCTCAAGGAGTGAAAGGGATCGAGGGGAGTATGAACTGATGGCTAGAAGGGCCACCAGGGTGGTGATGGTGGCTAAGGCAAGGAAGGAGCAGAACCTGGCCAGGGAAATTAGGAGAGGGAACAAGGGGTTCTTTAGATACATTGAGGAAAAACAAAGGATGAAGGGGCAGATTAGCAGGATTGAAACAGGGGAGAGATGGGCACAAGACCCGGGGGGGGAGCAGGCTGAGGTACTAAATGAGTACTTCACCTCAGTTTTCACCAAGGAAAATGGGGGTGCTGCATCATACATGGGAGGAGACAGTGATACTGAGGAGAGGGGCCCTTACCAGTTGGCGGGTCTGGGGAGAGGGGGAGACATCACTGGCAGGAGGGGGAAGGCTAAACAGGGAGAAGAGGTAGCAGAGGTGGAAATCACAGCAGAGAGAGTGAGGGAAGCCCGCAGGTCCCTTAAGATGGAGAAAGCACTGGGGTCTGATAAATTACATCCCAGAGTGCTGAAGGAACTTGCGGATGTCCTGGCGAAACCTCTGGTGGAGCTTTTCACCATCTCTCTGAGGACAGGGTGGGTGCCCCAGGACTGGAAGGTGGCACATATAGTGCCTATCCACAAGTGGGGATCAAGGGAGGTGGCAGGGAACTACAGGCCTGTCAGCCTGACATCGGTGGTGGGCAAGGCGATGGAGGGCATTGTCAAGGAGAGGCTGGGGGTGACCTGGAAAAGTCAGGATGCCTGGACGATAGACAGCATGGATTCATCCCAGGGAAATCGTGTCAGAAAAACCTTGTGGAGTTGTATGACTGGGTGACGAGTGCCTTGGACCTGGGTAGACCAGTGGACTTCCTCTTTCTAGACTTCAGCAAGGCATTTGACTCTGTTCCTCATGAGGGCCTGTTGGATAAGCTGGGAGAAATGGGGGTGGGGAACCAGATGATCAGATGGATAGACAATTGGCTCCAGGACCAGACCCAGAGGGCCATAGTTGGTGGGATAGTCTCATCCCCAAAGAGGATCATCAGTGGGGTCCCACAGGGATCAGTCCTTGGGCCCCTCCTGTTCAATGCCTACATCTCTGACATCAGGAGTGAGATGAGTCTCTTTTCGGATGACCCAAAACTGGGGGTGGTGGATGGGGAGGAGGAGAGGAGAGGAGGGTGGCCCTACATGGGGACCTGGAGGCTCTGGAAAGATGGTCTAGAAAGTGGAAGCTGAGGTTCAATGCAGGGAAAAGCAAGGTACTGCACCTGGGGGCCAGAAACCCAGGCCAAGTGTACACCCTGGGGGGGGATGCTGCAAGTCTTGATGGCTGAGAGGGACCTGGGGGTGGTGGTGGATGTCAAGATGAACAACTCAGAGACTTGTAGGAGGGCAGCAGCCAAGGCCAACAGGATGCTGGGTTGCATCGCTAGGGGATCACCTCCAGAAGGAGGGAAGTGATACTCCCACTGTATAACTGCTTGGTGAGGCCACACCTCAAGTACTGAGTGCAGTTTTGGAGGCCACACTTAAAGAGGGACATTAAACTCCTGGAGAGGGTCCAGAGGAGGGCAGCCAAAATGATTTGGGGCTTGGGGGACAGGACCTATGGGGAGAGGCTTGAAGAGCTAAATATGTACACATTGGAAGAGAGAAGGGACCGGGGGGACATGATAGAGGTCTTCAGTTACATGAAGGGGGTAAATAGGGGAGGAGCAGTCAGGGTGCTTCGAAGGAAGGAGGAGGGGGCAACTAGAGAGCATGGGTGGAAGCTGGAGGGGAAGATTCAGGGGAGAAAGGAGGAGGTGCTACTTCACTGAGAGGGTGGTGGAGCCATGGAATGCACTGCCCAGGGGGCTGGTTGAGGCAGAGATGGTGGAGGGGTTCAAGATGGGGTGGGACAGGTACAGGGGAAGGGTTCTGGAAGCAAACTCCAGTGCAGCGAGAGTATCTGGAACTGGGAAGGGAGAAGCCAGAAAAGGTGAGGGGGGCAGCAAGGGCAGCTCCCAGGGTGGGGGCTGATCAAACAAGCTGACACGAAAGACCATTAGGCCTATTCTGCTGGCATTTTAGTATATTAGTATGTTAGTAATTCAGATTCAGTCTGCATAAACTTCAATTTTTCTCTTAGGGACAGCAGGCAGACATGCAGGCAGGCCAAAACTCAGCCCTTTCACAGTTCTCCCATGTGAATCTATGCAGGATTTCATTTCATTTCATTTATTTGTCATGGCAACTGGGCCAAAGCCCTTTTTCAATTCCAACCCGGACAAACATAACAAATACATAAAAAACAAAATAAGCATGCACACAATTTAACAAAATAACTAATACAATTCAAACTCAAATACAATTAATCAAAGACAACAAATATTTTTTAAATCTAATTTTAAAAGTACTATGTGATTTCAATACACGCAAGGGAGTTCATTCCACATTTTGGGGGCTTAAAATGAAAATGAGCGAAAGCCATAATTATTCTTCACAGAATACCCCTCCAACATAATGCCCTCAGCTGATCGTAATGAAGATCTCATCACCCGATTCCTGACCAAATCAGAAAGGGGAAAAAAAACATCAGAATAAATAGCCTGATGAACCAAATTACCCAGAGCGTACCTAAATCTAAGTTGAGGAGCTAATCAACTCAAAGAAGAGTACAACAAACAATGATGAGTCAAACTTGGCACACCCAGTACAAAATGACATATGTTATTATAAACAACGCATAACGTCTGCCTCTTCCTAACACCTGATTCCACATACAAAGAAGAGACATAATGCAAATGAATCATAAGTACATCCAAAGCAAGTTGCCTCAGAGTTTCCAAAGATGAATAAGTTTTAAACTTATAAACCAACCCTAACTTAGAAAGAACTTTATTCTTAACCAACACTTGAGAAGCAAAAGTTAATGATGGATCCAATAATACACCTAAGTATTTAAACTCGGACACCTGATCAATTAAATTACTTTGAGTATCATGGATAAATAAACTAGGATTGTCCCACAAACTAACATAACTACCAAATAACATCACTTTAGTCTTATGTGAATTCAGAACCATCTTATTGGACAATATCCACTGGCATAACTTCAAAAATTTAGTTTCCAAAGTTGAATTTATAACTTTGACAGATTGACTCTGACAATACAGAATCAGATCATCTGCATATAATAAACATTTACACCCCTGGAATATGGTTGGAACCTGGTTAATAAAAAGGGAAAATAATAAGGGGCCCAAAATGGACCTCTGCTGAACTGAACACACAGTAGAACATACATCAGAGGAAACAGACTGAATAGAAACATATTGGGACCAATCCTGAAAAAATTCCCCTAACAAAGCAACTGCTGAATTGGACAATCCCAAATCCAATAACTTCTGACAAAGTAAAAAATGATCAATCAAATTGAATGCCCTGGACCGGTCCATGAACATTGCTCCTGTTAACAGGCCACCATTGCAGCCCTGAAGAATGGTATCCGTGAACCTGACCAAGGCTGTACCCATGCCACAGCCACAGTGAAAACCATGCTGCTTGGCACATAGGACTTCACTGACCTCCAAAAAATCATTAAGCTGATTAGTCAACAGCTTTTCAAAAATTTTACTCAAAGGATTTAGTATCGAGATAGGGCAGTAATCCTCAGGGTCAACTGCATGAGCCTTTTTAGGAACAGGCACAACACATGCCTGCCTCCACGAAGAAGGCAATCCATTCATAGAACTACGCAAATTAAATACCTTACAAAGAGGATCCACTATGTAGGGAGCAATAAGCTGAACAAATCTAGCATCAAGCCCCATCCCATAATCACCAAGGGCATCTGGTAAAGGATTCAACAATTTTAGCACTTCAAAAGAGGTTACCCAGTGGAACAAAAACCTAGGGGTACTACCATTACCGTTCTGTACAATAAGGCCACTAGAAGAACACTGAGCTTCATCAATATTCTGCTTCATATCAGAAAACCCGGAAATTAAACCAGAAACATAAGAAAAACACTGATTCAGGACATTTGGCATTTCAAATGGATCAGTAACAGTTTGTTGAAGATGTTGAAGTGAAGTAAAAGATGGTTTAGATCCAGAAAACAGTAAATGGTTCACAGTGTTCCAAAACTTTCTAGGACCCTGTGAAGCATCCTCCAATCTAGACCTAAAAAAATCAACCTTCGCCTGCTTTACCTTACTACACAGTTAATTCCTAGCTGCCCTGTAAGCCAATAGGTCATCCAAGGAAGAAGATCATTTATAAGTAAGCCAAGCAATTTTCTTTTGTTTGATGTACTGTTTTAAATTAGTGGAAAACCAGGGATACAATACACCCCTCATACATATTGACCATAATGGAAATACTTAGTTTTGAATAGTCAAAAGTTGCTGGCAAAAAAAAAAATCAAAAGCACAATCTGAGTCAGGTAAGGAATCCATAAAAGACCAATCCACATTTGATAACTCATTTAACAAGGCATCAGGATGATATTTTTTAAAGTTGCGAGTTCGGCATACCATAGGCGGAAACTTATTACGCTTAAAGTTTAAGACACTAAAAGTGACCTGATGGTCACTAACTGAATCCCTTAATACTCCAGCACAAGAGACAATATTCAAATTATTTGTAACAACCCAATCCAAAAGAGTATGATTTATGGAATCAACTTTCAACCTGGTTGGATCAACCAAAAATTGGGAAGGACTATAAGATCCCAATATACATTCCATAGCCCTATCAGATTTTAGCCAATTCAAATTAATATCACCCATCATAATAAAATCATACTTATCCAAAAGTGGGGTGACCTTAACAAAAGATTCTTGTAACCCAGACAAACCAGCTTTTGGTGGATTGTACAAAGCTCCCACTAAAATGTGTTTAGCCCCACCTAACAACACATCCAGTAGCAGCCAATCACTGGATACATCGAAAGTAACACTGGATAAATAAATAGACAGCTTTTAATGGTCAAGATAATAAACAGTCACCCCACCCCCCATTTTACCACCTTTACAATCAGCTCTTAACAATCGATAACCAGGTAATAAACATGATCCATTTAAAATAGAAGGCTTTAACCAGGATTCAGTAACCACCTCTAAGTCAGGTTGATATTGTAACATAAGAAATTCTACATTAGGCAATTTAGGCAATAAACTTCTCATGTTCATATTTAACAATTTAAGTCCATGCAAATGAAACCAATCTGGTCTAAACGACCCCATAGAGCCAGACAAACTCGCAAGAGATCCAGGATTACACTCTATATCACCAGATAACATTAATAATAAACTGTCAAATAAACACATTTTATGTATACACAAACTAAACAGTATCCCTCTTACTGCTAAGAGTAAAGTAACACTTAAGGAGCGGCCAAGTACCCAAACTGATCTTTTCTTATACATTAACAAACTAATCACATTCATCTCTTTTTTTCCTCCTAATCAACATATTAGACATTGTAAAATCATTAAAATTGCCCCTTCACAATCACGTTTTTCACCATTACATAATACAACAAAATCACTACATAACACAAAACATGCTAATAAACTCCATTTACACAATACAACACTTACATTAACAATAACTGCCATAATAAATCCAAACTATAACCAATAAACTACACCTATTCTATCACCTTTACTATCCACATCCACAACCCACTTAAATGCCTAGTATCCTGCGCCGATCCTACCGGTCAGACTCCAAAAGATGATACACTTTTCCCTGCACTTCTCCACTGCTGCTGAAATGCTGCCACTTTCAGAGAATCTGTGCTATTTAAGTGCAGTTACTCCGCCTACCCCCGAAGCTGCCACCTAAGGGAGTCGGTCAGAGGCACATACACACACAGCTGATACTACTATTAGCAATAAGAGCAGTAACTGTAGCAATGGACACTGAAAGGGAGCAACACAATAGAGTAGCCCAGTACAGCAGCACATAAAATGAAACTCAGAACATCAGACCACAGTTACCAAGTGCCTCTCAGCAGAGTGTCCAGTAAAATAGACTGATTTCACACAAATATCACACTTTAAAAGTCACAGCAGCAGTAATAAATAAACAACAGTAGAAAGAATAATTTGCCTAAGAGCAGAGCGTCCAGTTCACAGCTTTCAGCACCCCTTCAGCACACTTCACAAACCAATCTATAGATAATCCCAATTAATCACAGGGCTGTTTCAGCAGGGAAAAAGAGCCAGACCAAACGGAGCCTACCACACTCCAGTCAGACTCCAGAAGATGATACACTTTTCCGTGCACTTCTCCACTGCTGCTGAAATGCTGCCGCTTTCAGAGAAGCTGTGCTATTTAAGTGCAGTTACCCTGCCTACCACCAATGCTGCCACCTACGGGAGTCAGTCAGAGGCACACACACAGCTGATACTACTATCAGCAATTAGGGCATCAACTGTAGCAACGGACACTGAAAGGGAGCAACACAATAGAGTAACCTAGTACAGCAGCACATAAAATGAAACTCAGAACATCAGACCACAGTTACCAAGTGCCTCTCGGCAGAGCGTCCAGTAAAATAGGCTAATTTCACACAAATATCACACTTTAAAAGTCACAGCAGCAGTAGTAAATGAACAGCAGTAGAAAGAATAATTTGCCTCACAGCAGAGCGACCAGTTCACAGCTTTCAGTACCCCTTCAGCACACTTCACAAACCAAGCTGTAGATACTCCCAATTAATCACAGGGCTGTTTCAGCAGGGAAAAGGAGCCAGACCAAATGGAGCCTGCCATACTCCAGTCAGACTCCAGAAGATGATACACTTTTCCCTGCAGTTCTCCACTGCTGCTGAAAATGCTTGACTATCTTGAGCTGTTACTCCTTCACTTCCCAACTGAGATCTGAACTCAAACTGCAAGCAGTCTGTGACTCTCCCCAGGATCCAAAAGGTTTGGTTGGCTGATTCCTCTGCCAGTCACAACAAGTGGTCCTCCTCCAGGTTCATTTAGGTGCCAAAAGCCCCAAACTACAATTCCTACAGAAAGTTTGCTCCCACAAAGCCACTGGAGACAAGCTCCATTTTAGAGTCCCCAAGGGTACTGATTGGTCCATTTCAGTCTATGCAAAACATTTTGCACCTGGGTACCCTCAATCAAATTAAACTAGTTAAAAAGGGGAAATGATAAAATCAAGTGCCTCCTCATTATCTCATTTACCCACTTAAATAGTAATCAGGTAAAAAATCATGAGATAAGGTTCACGTTGCTAAATGCTCACAGTTTGGGTAATAAAATGGACAAATTAGTTTTAAGAGCTAATACTATTAAACCTGACATTATAGGCATTACAGAAACTTGGTGGTCCAGTGAGCAGGCTTGGGAAATATGTATCCCTGGTTATGCACTAACCAGGTAGGTCATAGTAGGTCAAATCATAGGGGAGGTGGTGTGGCTTTCTTTATTTCTTCATCTTACACAGCATTTGATATATTTCACAAGATTAAAAATAATTCTTCCTCAGTTGAATCTGTATGGCTTTACATTAAACGCCATAATAAAATAAACCTAGCTCTGGGATTTGTTATAGGCCACCTGATTCTAAACCGGTGATATTAAATGATATCATCTTAGAGACGTCTTCAGCTTCTGAGTTATTGAATATTCTTTTTATGGGTGATCTTAATCTAGGAGATATAAATTGGACAAATAAATTAGAGTTGAATTTAATTCAACATGTAACATGCCCAACTTGTGGTTCCAATATTTTGGATATTGTCTTGGGTAGTAAGCCAATTAATATCAATGAATGTTTTCCATCAGCTCCCCTGGGAAACAGTGACCACTGCACTGTTAGCTTTAAATCCTATAATATCTACTTGAAATCAAATAATGTAACAGAAGTATTTGCCTTCCATAAAACAGATATTATTGCACTTAATAAACATCTGGCAGATATTGATTGGTTCGCTCAGTTAAATCATGACAGTATTGATGATGCATGGAAATCTTTAACCACTATTATTATGGATGCTGCAAATAAATTCATACCCAAAGTACATAAAAATAAGTTACATTTTCAACCGAAATGGCTTAACTACAATTACAGAAATTGATAAAAAAGAAAAATAAATATTACAAGAAATATCACTCAAATAAATGTGAAATAACTTTCTTTGCATTTAAAAGATACAAAAACTCTGTAAAAAAGAGATTAAAAAGGCAAAAACCTCAATGGAAAGATCATTGGCTGAACAAGCACGAAAAGGAAACTGCAAATTGATGTTTAGTTACATTAACGCTTTAAAAAAACAAGAATGCAAGGTTGGCCCAATTAGTTCTGACAATACGGTTTTGTATCACCCTAGAGATATGGCTGAATTTTTTATTACACAGTTCTGTAAAGTTTTTTCTGATAATTATGTTCCATGTGATGCTGCGTTAGGTGACCAATCTTTTCACAATGTGGATATTCCTATTGAAATTATTAAAACTAAATTAAAGTTGATTAAAAAAAGGCTCCTCTGCTGGCCCTGATGGCATCTCTGGGGACTTAATCACTTTAATGAAGGACCATCTCTGTGTGCCACTTAAAATACTTTTTGACAAGAGCTTAAACACAGGTCATATTCCATCTGGATGGAAACATGCAAATGTGATTCCCCTGTTTAAAAAGGGATTTAAAAGTGTTTTGGACAATTATCGTCCAATCAGTTTAACACCTGTATTTTGTAAAATATTGGAATGGATCATTAAAGATGATTTAACCCCAGCTATTACAAGACTAGATCAAGCCCAACATGGATTTATTAAAGGCCATTCATGTACAACAAACTTAATGAGTTTTTGTAACTTTATCAGTGAAAATCTGGACAGAGATAACCCTGTGATGTTATTTTTCTGGATTTTAAAAAGGCCTTTGATTCTGCACCTCATTGGGCCTTGATCCATAAGTTACAGTTCCACAACATAGAGCCAATATATATCAGATGGATCATTAATTGGTTGTCTGAAAAGAAGCAGAGGGTTATAATAGATAGCCATCATACCTCTCAACCTTTTGTCCCCCAAATGTGGAACACTGCCTTTCAAAATGTGGAACAAATGAGCAAAATGTGGAACACTTAATCAAATCTTTACCTAGGAAGCTCAGAACACTGTTAAAATGTTTGCATTTATGTTCAGAAAGTCTATTATTAATTGAATAATAGATTTTTTGCATCATTTACTATAGATTTTTGCTTTAAAAAGTTAATACTGAATGTGGGACAAGTCCTCATAATGTGGAACAGGGAGCTTTTGTGAAGTAAAATGAGGAACGTTCTTCATAATGTGGTACAGCTGAGAGGTATGATAGCCATGTTTCTAGCTGGAAAGATGTGAAGAGTGGTGTACCACAGGGATAAGTCTTGGCCCCACTCATTTTCCAGGTATTTATATCTGATTTATCAATGAACATCCAAAGTAAGATTTTTAAATATGCAGATGATTGCAAAATTGCTAACATCTGCAATAGTGCAACCGATTACATGGTTATTCAGGAAGATCTGAAGTCATTACAGTCCTGATCCATAAAATGGAATCTATATTTCAAAATTTCTAAGTGTTGCGTCTTGCATTTTGGGAAAAAAAATCCCAATTACCAATATTATCTTTACAATAGTATTTTAGTAAATAAGGATAGCGAAAGGTATTTGGGGATTACTATTGATTTATGCTTGTCATTTGATTCCCATATCTCAAATACTATTAGTAAAGCTAACAAGATATGGTGGGCAATCCGTCACAATATAACATCAAAAAACCCAGATATCTTGATGCCTCTATATACAGCATATGTGAGACCTCGCTTTAATTTTGTTTCATAATTATGGAGTCCATATAAAAAGAATGATATAGCTAGAGTTGAGAAAGTTCAGAGAAGGGTAACAAAATATTTTGTGTCCTCCAAATTGCTTTTGTATTCAAACAGACTTTATAAATATGACCTGATGTCCCTAGAAGATAGAAGAGCAAGGGGTGATCTCCTGCTCACATGGGACATAATTTACGATCAACACTTATCTGCAGAATGTGGTCTGGATCTAAAACAAATTAGGGTCAATACCAAAGGTCACCTTCTGCAACTTGCTAGGAGCAAGTGTAAAACCAAAAAAAGGGATTATTTCTTTTCACAAAGGGTTGTAAGGCCCTGGAATATGTTGCCTTTAAATATCATTGTCAGTGACAGGAAGGATATTTTTAAGAATAGACTTGACAGTTGTATGAAATCTAGTAAGCTGTTAAAACAGGATATGTAGATTTGAATCATTATGGGCTTCTCAGCCTTCTGCTTCATATAGTTTCTTAGTATGATTCTTAGTATGAACATTCATATAGCATGTGTAGTTTTTTTTTGTTCTACTGCTGTTGATGTTTAAGTCCAAAAATGTTCAGAACAGTCAATGTTTCTTATGGTACATGAGGTCTTACAGTCCTCTAATAACCTGCACAGCAGGAATGTTACTGCATATATCCAACACAATTTATGGTCCCTGTTCAGTAGTCCAACTACTTTCACTTGTACTGGCAGATTTTAAGCAGAAAACTTTACATTTTGTACACAGTTTTCATTTGTTCCTGAAAGCACAATAGTTTCTCAGTGTGCAATTTTTTCCAAAACCAACTGTGCCACTGCAGGGGGATGTACATGAGCTGTGGTTGTAGCAATATTTTGAGAATGCATTAGTGGAATTTCTTTAATTCTCAACAGGGGTTTTGGGTTAGCAAATCATCTTTGTATAATGTCCTTCATTATGTCATATATATGTAATAGATAATCCACTCTTAGGTGTGCGGTCGCGCTCTGATATACGCACGCCTTGGTGTGCGTCAACCACCCAAGGCGTGCGTATATCAGAGCGCGACCGCACACCTAAGAGTGGATTATCTATCTTATAAAATGGGAAAAATATTTGGGCAGGGGGAGGAGGTACAAAAGGTAGTCCCTGTCTGGCAGGGATAAATGTTTAATTTACAGTAGGTTATCTGGCTGATCTGTCATTATTGTGATGGGTTTGAAGTTTAAGGTGGTATTTATCTGGTTGATTCTGCCTTGGTTTAAATAATATAGTGATGAAAATATGTATCTGGTTTATCCTGCTATTGTCAGAGTGTGTTAAACTGTAATCCCTTTTAGTATTATTTCTGTACTGTAGCGTGACAGAGCAGTGTAAACTGTAGTTATAGACCTGGTTGCAGACGTTCAAAAACAATTACTCATTTTTTATTTTTGAAAGCATCCGACTTTGTAATGGGGCTGAGCGAGTGAGTCATTCATATCTGTATTGTAGCGTGACCGAGTGGTTTTATTGACAGTTCAAGACGTGCTGGCCCAGCTTCAAAACAAGGTATTTTACTTGCAGGTACTGTGTAAACTTCTTTTTATTTTAAGATTGCTCATATTTCTAGAAAATGAAGCCGCTGACTGTACAGAGTAAAGAGCGAGCGAGTCGCTGGCTTCAGAATTGTAGACGGAAGCGAGAGCGAGAGTTGCTATAGCAACAGCTCTCGCTCTCGCTTCCATCTACAATTCTGAAGCCGGCGACTCGCTCGCTCTTCACTCTGTACAGTTAGCGGCTTCATTTTCTAGAAGTATGAGCAATCTTAAAATAAAAATAAGTTTACACAGTACCTGCAAGTAAAATACCTTGTTTTGAAGCTGTGCCAGCACGTCCTGAACTGTCAATAAAACCACTCGGTCACGCTACAATACAGATATGAATGACTCACTCGCTCAGCCCCATTACAGTCTGACGCTTCTTTCAAAAAATAATAAATGAGTAAGGGAACTCGCTTATTTAGCCCCATTACTGTCAGAGACTTAAAAATACCATAAAAACAGAGGTTATACACAGTTTAGTGAGAGATGTGTGAGCAGCTATATACAGGACTTTTTAGTTACTGCTGTGGGTGCCAGCCTGTGTGTGTGTTTGTGTGGCAGCCTGTGTCTGCCAGGTGTGAAGTGATCTCACTGCTGGTGAGAAGGTTCTGTGGGATGGAAAGTAGTTCAGGCGTATGGGTCGAATGGGAGGTGTGCGGTCGTTGGGAAATAATGCACGGTCATGTGATGCATTCTGTCCAATCATGTTACTGGAATTTCTATGATTTTACCACCCCATTTTATAAATATATATATTATGGTAGCACAGTAGTGCTACCATAGTTAGGGTTGAGGAGCCATTTCTATGTTAAACCCCAAAACTTTGCACCTTAATAACTTTGTAATCATTTGACAGATTTGGCTGAAATTTGGAATACATGATGAAGAACCATAGGCCTTGGGATCTGTCAAGTTTTGTACTGGTTGAATATACAGCTGCGGAGTTATTAAGTGTGATCTGTGCACGCTTACGTTTTCTGGAATTCTGTGGTCGCGTTTCACAGGTCAGACGGGTTTATGTGACTGGCCCAAAATCTTCAGGGAACATGCAGCCAGGGTCCCTGATGTGCCTTTTGAAGATTTCATGAAAAATATTAAATGGTTCAAAAGTTATTCAAAAAACAGTTTCCCATTATAAGTCAATGGGAAAAGTTAACAAAAAGTTCGACAGTGTCGCAAATGCATTTTTACTTTCGCAAATGGGCCTGTTACTTTTGCAAATCTGCCATTTTGTTTTCAGTTGGTGATCAGAAAAATGGTTGGCATTTAAATTTGGGACCCTCTAGCAACCTAATTCTTTTTGTATTCACCTAGTCTGACCCTGAGGATGCTTGCCATGTTTTTATTTTGTGGTAAAACACCCCAGAAATATGTTTTTTACATTTCTGGAAAAAGTACTTTTGCAAATTACTTTCATGCTCATGAAAGTGTCGAACTTTTTTGCGAAAGCTTTCGCAAATTGCGACAGTAGTTTTCCATCTGTGGGAAAGTGACAGTGATTTTTTGGCACTGCGCTGCAAAATAACTGTTTGGAGTTTTGGGCTGAAATTTGAAGGGAATGGAGCTGACATCTCACAGATGTGCCTTTCAGTATTGTATTGAAAAAATATTACACAGTGGCAAAGTTACGGCACTCTAAAGTTGATGGTTTTTCCCGTAGGATAACATTACGGCGCCCGACGCATTACAGAAATCCTTTGGATTCCTGCTGCAAAATAACGGTTTGGTCTTTTTTCCTGAAATTTGAAGGGAAGACAGCCAACAGCCCACAGATGTGCCTTTCAGTGGTTTGGTGAAAAAATATTACAGGGAGGGAAAGTTATGGCACTCCGAACTTCTCTTTTTTTCCCATAGGCTAACATTATGGCATTCGCCGTGCCTTTCAGGGCCCGTATCTCGGAAACGGTGCGAGATAAGGACTTTTTGTCAGAAAAGTACAAAATTAGCCAGGACAGTTGTAAATAATATGACTTTTAAATTTTTTTCTACGTCGTAAGGTTCCTGAGATATAACCTATTTACCTATTTAGTATTCCAAGTTCTCATTTTCTGCTCCGATACTCATTATTATGCATACATTATTTGTACTCACTGTCTTTCTCTATGCAGGTTTTGGGGAAAACCAGCCTGTGCGCTTACATTACTGTTACTGTTGCCTTTTCTGCTTGCGGTTCCGTACTCGTTTCACTTACCGTTGACGTCTCGCCACTGTGTGCGTTATCCTTTGCGTTTTCATTTGCGCTTGCGTTCCGTTATTTTTGCCATTTGTGTCTACAGTACTGTTTCTCTTTCTGTTTTAGTTGTTTA
This sequence comes from Neoceratodus forsteri, assembly GCA_016271365.2. NCBI lineage: Eukaryota > Metazoa > Chordata > Ceratodontiformes > Ceratodontidae > Neoceratodus > Neoceratodus forsteri. Next base: position 43,877,428 of record JADMNL010000040.1, on the reverse strand, counting down.
GTCACCATGCCCATTGAAATTTCCATTTGCAGGCACCATGTTACTATGTGACAGCACATCACGTGAGACCGTTCCCGTCTACGCCACCGTGTGCGTTACCCTTTCTGTTCTCATTCACACTTGCATTACCATGTGCGCCACTGTTAGCACTTCTGTTTGCATTGCTGTTCCTGTTACTATGCCTCAAGACATCACGTGGCGGAAGCACGGGGCCCTTCGCCGCATCGGGCCCTGCGCTCCCGCTGCTGCATTACATTCACTATTTCTCGTTATCATTCTCAAAAAGAAGGGAAATTAGAGGCAAAAAACTTCATTTAATGCATTAGTTAGGGTTGTTCCACAGTGACAAAAGTGAGAAAATTCGCTGTTAGGGTTGAAAACCCCCCTTGGACCTCCGACCCACTCCCCCAATCGGCATTGGGGTGTGCATTGGTGTCATTGGTCCTAACTCTCACCCCATTCTCCTATACTTATGCTGCTTTACACATGTGAATACTTCTGCTGCTTTACACATGTGATGGGGTGAGAGTTAGGGCTGCGACTACCAATGCACACCCCAGTGCCGGTTGGGGTGGGTAGGGGGTCCAAGGGAGTTTTCAACCCTAACAGCAAATTTCCTCACTTTTGTCGCTGTGGAACAACCCTAACTAATGCATTAAATGGAGTTTTTTGCCTCTAATATATCATAGGGGTGCAGTAGTTATATAATTAGGGTTATGAAGGCACTTTAATGTTAAACTTGAAATTTTGTGTGTTAATAACTTTGGACCTGTTCAATGGATTTGGATTACATTTGGTATGAATGGTGGAGCATGGTAGGTCTCTTAATTTGCCAAATGGCATTTTGGTCAGACTTACAGTTTTTGCACAGTGAATCACTGCAAAATGCACTTTTTGCCAGTTTTGAAGTCAGTTGATGGGATTTTGTCCATGGTGCTGCACCTGAAACTTGGCACATAGAAAGAGCTTGGGACAAGGAACATTCCACTTTTTTTTGTTGAAAAAATATTAATCCATTCAAAAGTTATTAAACTTTTTAGCTCCCATTATAAGTCTATGGAAAAATTTATATGGTTGTTTTGCGAAAGAAGAATGGGGTTTTGGCCATCTGGTCACTCCTCACAATCAAAGAATTTGCAGGCTCATGATCAAAGATTTTTTGATCACGAGAAATTTGTCGATCACAATGGCCGCCATCTTGTTTTCAGTTTGGGGTTGGGAAAAAACAAATATCTCAGTCCAGGGGTGACTTCTGAAGTAAAACTTGGATGGGTTTTGCTCAGGAGGCTTCCATCTATCGAGCCATGCCTGTGGTTTAAATTCTTTGATCATGACTCGCTAATAATCTTTGACCACGAGCCTACAAATTCTTTAATCATGAAATTCTTTAAGGGTGATCTTCATTCATGAGGGAGGGATGAGATGGCCAGATTTTTGGGTTGGAAAAAAACAAATATCTTAGCCCGGGGTGACTTGAGAAGTAAACCTAGGATGGGTTTTGCTCAGGGGGCTTCCTTCTATTGACCCCTTCCTGTGGTTTAGTGTAGTTGTCTCAAGAAATGGAGTTTTAGCATTTTTTAACTCTTTGATCGGGAGCCTACAAATTCTTTGGTTGTGAGATTTCTTTGATCATGAGCTTCGTTCATGAGGGTGGGACAAGATGGCCAGATTTTTGCTGGACCAGATGTCTCTGGGAGGGACCAGATAGCCCAAATGTCATGACCAGATGTCCCCTTATGATCAAAGATGATCTTTGATCGCGAGGTCATGGCTGATTCTCATGAACAAAGAATTTTTAAAGGTGCAAAAACTTTAAAATTAAATGTCTTAGAAATGGTTTGGTCTTTTAACTTGAAATTTAGAGGGTGTTGAGGGGATGTCCTGTAGATGTGAAGTATGGTGCTTAGGTGTCAGAAAATTAATTTGCTGCAGAGATATTGTATGATGCAGTTTACATTTTGCAGATAGTGTTCTGCATTGTGGTAGTGGCTTGAAATTTATTGGGTAGCTAGCCTCACTGCCACGGCGGTACTTTTCAGTGGCTAGGTGTGTAAAATGTAAACAGGTGTGAAATTATGCCACTCTGATGAATGAAAATCTAAAACTTTAAAATTAAATATCTCGGAAATAATCTGGTCTTTTAACTTGAAATTTGGAGGGTGTTGAGGGGATGTCCTGTAGATATGAATTATGCTGTTTAGGTGTCAGAAAACTAATGTGCAGCAGAGATATTGCATGATCAGTTTACATTTTGTGGATAGTGTTCTGCATTGTGGTAGTGGCTTGACATTTATAGGGTAGCTAGCCTTACTGCCATGGAGGTAATTTTCAGTGGTTAGTTGTGTAAAATGTAAACAGGTGCAAAATTATGCCACTCCAATGAATGAAAATTTGTTTAATTTCAAGTTGGTGGGCCACAAACTTGAGTTACTTTGTACTTTACTATGCTTTCTCAAAAAGTAAGGAAATGCTTTGCAAAACACTGCATTAATGCAACAGTTACGGTTTTTTACATTGACAAAAGTGAGGAAATTCATCATTAGGGTTACCACTCCTTGTACCCCACGACCACCCCCCACACCAACAGGCATTGGGTTGTATGTTGAGGTCATCGGTCCTAACTTTTGCTCCACCCTCCCATGCTGCATCACCTCAGCTTATTTACACAGGGAATGAGGTGAGAGTTAGGACCAATTACCCAAACACACACCCGAATGCCTGTTGGTGGGGGCAGGATGGTCATGGGGTGCAAAGCGTGGTAACCCAAATTTCGAATTTCCTCACTTTTGTTGCTGTAAAGAACCCTAACTGTTGCATTAACACAGTTTTTGCAATGAATATATGTATACACACATATATATGTAGATGTAACCCCAACCCAGTATGCCGTTTGTATCTGACAGCTCTATCAGGTGGGCTGGGTTCGGGGAGGAATAGGTCACTCGGCACATAGGCTAGGTTTGGCTACTCTGCACAGGGGCACCCAAGTAACTCTGAACACAGGAAGCAATAACTGTAATGTCCAGTACCAGAAGTGGGATTCTAAAGTGTGGCTTTTATTCACATCCAAACAGAATAAACAAAGCATAGATGGACCCCCCACGGGGCTACACTCCTGGTAATGCAGATTAAAGGAGACCAGAACACATCCTCATCACTTTGGCCCTCAGGCTCTACCACACACTGGGCACACAGTCTGGACTTGTACGCTGCTTTGGGTTACACAGCCCGAACTTGTACACTGCTCTGGGTTTTCTCTGGCTTGGCTCCCTTGCCAGCCACTTGGACACCTTCCATGTATCATGGAAACATTTTCTGGTGGCTCCCTAAACCACCTAAGAGCACCTCGGTTCCATCAGGGAATCTTCCTACTAAATCCCATGTCTGGGTACCCTCCCCAGGCACTGGCCAAGTACCAATGAGAAAGCAACAGGTGTCTCAGAGCAAATCCGTAGAGGTGAATTTGGTTACTACTAATGGGGGAGAGTCCCCCACCTCTCGCTCCCACAATTCATACCCGGCTATTTCTCTGGACTGTAAACACCTCATCCTTTAACACTTTGCTGTGCAGATTCTTGTAAATGTATTTCACATTCAGTCTACTTGTCTTGCTTCCCGTTTGGGCTGGACTTGAACATACTTACAACTAAGTGGCATTGTCCATTACTCTAGACCCCCCCCACAGAATTAAGCAGTCCAATCCCCACATTCTTTCTTTCCATTTGTGCTGGACTTGAACATACTTATTAGTGGCTTTATCCATTACTCTAGACCCCCCATGTAATTAAGCAGTCCAATCTGTACATCTTCCAACTGTACTTGGCTGTCGTTTCCTGACCCCATGGTAACAGTCCCTTTAGTTTCCTTCTGTTCAGGTGAAAACACTCGGCCCTTTTTCAGAGCGAACTCACCCTTTGGTTGCAGGTGCCCCATAGGCATTTTCTCCTCAAGGAATCTTCCTTTCAGAGCTTCTGGTGCCTCAGCACAACTCAAACAGGCAGCTTCTTTCCCTTAGCCAGACCCAGGGGGGTTGCCCCTGGAAAACAGGCAGACATCTTCCCCCCTTCCCGGCAGGGATGGGGCTCTCAACCATTGAGAGCAGTCTCCATCACTTCAATAATCAGTTCCTGTGTTCCTTTTCAGGTGGAAACACACACTTCAAACAATAGTAGCTCTTTAAGAGAGTTTAAAGCTCTGAGAACCTGCACACACTCTGCTGCACTACAGTCTCTCATTCAGGGTGCACACAGACTGAATTCAAAATCCCCAGCGTTCTACTCTAACCTCCAGATGCAACATTCCAGTGTGGCTTATGCAGCTGTGACAGTTCTAAATGATGTCATCCCTCAGTCTCAGCTAAGACTGAGAACAGCGTGAGACAGTGTGAAATCCATTTAACTGGCATTTCACAAGCTACCTTTCCTACCTACCACTAGGTCTTACTGGGATTCTAGTAACCCCGGGTAACAGGGTGGTTACACACACACACATATATATATATATATATATATATACACATTCATTGCAAAAAGCTCTGTTAACTCATCAGTTAGAGTTGTTTCAACATCAACGAAACTGTGGAAAGTTCAGTGTTAGGGTTACCACCAATCCACCGCACCACCATCCCCAACCCTCCAGACACCACCAGGCATCGGGGTGTGCATTGGAGTGGGTGTGCCTAGAAACAACCTTAGTGATGCATTAATGGAGTTTTTTGCAATGAATATATATATATATATATATATAGAGGCAAAAAACTCCATTTAATGCATTAGTTAGGGTTGTTCCATGGCGACAAAAGTGAAATTTGCTGTTAGGGTTGAAAACCCCTTGGACCCCTGCACACCCCCAACTGGCATTGGGGTGTGCATTGGTCATCAACTAACTCTCACCCCATCACATGTGTAAAGCAGCAGAAGTATAGGAGAATGGGGTGAGACTTAGACTATGTTAAACCCCAAATTTTGCACCTTAATAACTTTGCAACCATTTATGTATTTGCCTGAAATTTGGAATGCATGATCAAGAACCATAGGCATTGGGATCTGCCAAGTTTCGTACCAGTCAGATATACGGCTCTGGAGTTATTAAGCATGATCTGCGCGTGCATTTATGCTTTTTCTGGAATTCTACGGTCGCACCTACAGGTCGCACGGTTTGCGTGACCTGCCCAAAATCTACAGGAAACGTGTGGCTGGGGTCCCCAATGTGCCTTTTGAAGATTTGGTGAAAAAATATTAAACGGTTCAAAAGTTATTCAAAAAACAATTTCTCATTATAAGTCAATGGGAAAAGTTAACAAAAAGTTCAACAGTGTCGCAAATGCATTTTTACTTTCACAAATGGCCCTGTTACTTTCGCAAATCCGCCATTTTGTTTTCAGTTAGTGATCAGAAAAATGCGTGGCATTTAAATTTGGGACCCTCTAGCAACCTAATTCTTTTTGTATTCACCTAGTTGGACCCTGAGGATGCTAGCCATATCTTTATTTTGGTTTAAAACACCCCAGAAATATGTTTTTCAAATTTCTGGAAAAAGTACTTTCATAAAGTACTTTCGTGCTCACGAAAGTGTCGCAAATTTTTACGAAAGCTTTTGCAAATTGCGACAGTAGTTTTCTTGTCTGTGGGAAAATGACAGCAATTCTTTGGCACTGCGCTGCAAAAGAACGGTTGGGTGTTTGAGGCTGAAATTTGAAGGGAACGCAGCCAACATCTCACAGATGTGCCTTTTAGTGTTGTGTTGAAAAAATATTACATGGCAGCAAAGTTACAGCACTCCAAAGTTGACAGTTTTTCCCATAGGATAACATTACGGTGCCCGAGGCATTACAGGAATCCTTTGGCACCCTGCTGCAAAATAACGGTTTGGTCTTTTTTCCTGAAATTTGGAGGGAAGACAGCCAACCACCTACAGATGTGCCTTTCAGTGGTTTGGTGAAAAAATATTACAGGGAGGCAAAGTTATGGTGCTCCGAACTTCTCTTTTTCCCATAGGATAACATTATGGCATTCGCCGTGCCTTTCAGGGCCCATATCTCGGAAACGGTGCGAGATACGGACTTTTCGTCAGAAAAGTGCTTAGCCCCCCCTTAGCGGGCTAAGTACAAAACTAGCCAGGACAGTCATAAATCATATGACTTTTAAATTTATTTTCTGTTGTACGGTTCCTGAGATATAGCCTATTTAGTATTCCAAGTCCTCATTTTCTGCTCCGATACCCATTATTATGCATACATTCTTTGTACTCACTGTCTTTCTCTATGCAGGTTTTGGGGAAAACCAGCCTGTGCACTTACATTGCTGTTACCGTTGCCCTTTCCGCTTGCGGTTCCGTACCCGTTTCACTTACCGTTGACGTCTGCGCCACCATGTGCGTTATCCTTTGCGTTTTCATTTGTGCTTGTGTTTCTGTTATTTTTTGCCATTTGTGTCTACAGTACTGTTTCTCTTTGTGTTTTACTTTGTGTCACCATGCCCATTGACATTTCCATTTGCAGGCACCATGTTACTATGTGACAACACATCACGTGGCAGACCGTTCCCCTCTATGCCACCGTGTGCGTTACCCTTTCTGTTCTCATTCGCACTTGCATTACCATGTGCACCACTGTTAGTGGTTCTGTTTGCGTTGCTGTTCCTGTTACTTTGCCACAAGACATCACGTGGCAGGAGCGCGGGGCCTCCCGCCGCTGCATTACATTCACTATTTCTCGTTATCATTCTCAAAAAGAAGGGAAATTAGAGGCAAAAAACTCTCTTTAATGCATTAGTTAGGGTTGTTCCACAGTGACAAAAGTGAGGAAATTCAGTGTTAGGGTTGAAAACCCCCTCAGACCCCGACCCACCCCCAATCGGCATTGGGGTGTGCATTGGGATCATCAGTCTTAACTCTCACCCCATTCTCCTATACTTCTGCTGTTTTACACATGTGATGGGGTGAGAGTTGGGGCTGATGACCCCAATGCACACCCCAATGCCAATTGGGGGTGGTGGGGTTCAAGGGGTTTTCACCTAACACTGAATTTCACTTTGTCACTGTGGAACAACCCTAACTAATGCATTAAATGAGTTTTTGCCTCTAATATATATATATATATATATTTATATCTATATATCTATATATACTGTATATATATATATATATATATATATATATATATTTAGAAAATGGGCTTTTATTTGGAGGCATCTGATTGGCTGGTACCCATTCCACAGGGTACATTAACTTTCAATAGATGCCCACCAAATAAAAAGTGCCAGCCAAAACCTATCTTATGCCCAGCTAAGTATCCTTGTGCCCAGCCTGTTTCATCATTGGCTGAAGCACTGGGCACAAAATGTCAAACTGCCGCCATTGTTTTTAAACATTTAGCGAGAGTCACGCCACCACCACCACACACAAACACTACTGATGACACAGCGAGTGACCAGTGTCACTGCCAATTCCTCTCTTCCAGAGAATCAATACTGACTAAAAAGAAATGATAAGCCTGCAGAGCAGCATATTTTTTTACCCTGCGATCCAGTCATACAGCTGTTCTATAGATGTCCCGCCCCAGCCTGCTCCGCTCCTGTACTCGATCAAACAACTCTGCTGCACAACAAAGTAAAGCTTCTTGTCTCCATGAGTAACCCATCCCTATCCACAAACGAACATCCCTTCAAGTGGAAATAAAATAACATTTCTTTCGGCAACTGCTGCGCCGTCATTTCCACTCACCTCGGTCTTGCCACATGCTCCACAAATATCCCGACTGCATATTGGAACCGGTCAAGCCGCAGAGCAAAAACAATAATGTACAATAAAACTAGCTCCCTTTTACAGTTTTGGCGGCAGTTAGAAAAACTGCACTTTAAACCTCATACCCTCGCTCTGCACTTACATCCTGGTCCTTGCACGTCATACCCTCGCTCTGCACTTCCTGCCTTTGTGTGGCAGACGTTAACAACCTCGCAACTCCCGATTGGGGGGAAAAAAAAAATATCAAGACAGACAGAAAACTGCTTTATTTTTAAAATAACAATGGGAAGAACTGTATTAGATCTGTAGTAGCCGTAGTGGGTGGGGGGGCAACAAGACATGGAACAGGAGGGACTACTTTACAGCATAAACATTTAAATTTCATTTCACTCTGTTTTTCAATTTCTTTTACATTTTATTAAATCTCACATAAAAATGCCACAGGTAGCCCATTTTCTTCATCAGTAATGCCCTCCAGGGTGGTCGTGTAGCAATACCGGACCGGCCAGGAGCTATAGGCCCCGCCTGTGGCGTCACGGCCTCATTACGCCCTGGCTGTCCGGTATTGTCTACCGCCTAATTCCTGTCGGGCATTATTGGCCACATAGATCATTAATGGAAGATTTCAATCTTAATGAAGAGTTCATCAATATTAATGAGCAGGACATTGGATATTCATAAGTAGCTCATTAATGTTCTTGAGCAGCTTTTTCTGATATATATATATATATTCATGGCAAAAAACTCTGTTTAATGCATCAGTTAGGGTTCTTCCACAGCGATAAAAGTGAGGAAATTCGATGTTAGGGTTGAAAACCCTAACTCCGAATTCACCCCCCCAGCACCACACACACACAGAGACACACACACACATGCAAGTTTGGGGGAGGACCAAGTCAACACAGCCAATGACAGACATCCAGCAGCAGGTGATAGAAATAACAAACAATTGTCTAAATGTACTATGAGACATCCCCACCCACCTCACCAGGTACTGCATGCTCAGTGGAGATCAACAGCAAAACTGAGGCCATGTACACCAAACGTACACATCCCTGATTGCAGCTGCACACAACGTACCACACTTAGTAGTTGCATGGCTTTACCTACCAATGCCCCACACCACACCACAACTGGTAATGTGCCATTAGTCAATATAAATGCTTAAGGAGCAAGATTACACTTGTAGAAAGGTTTTGACACTAGTGAGTATATATTAATTAAAAGAAGTAAATAAATTAACTACAACACACTGCATGCTCAAGATAAAAGTAGTGTTACATTTAGTGTGTGATTTTCATAGTAGTACATTTACTGCAACTGATTACTGAAGATAGAGATGCTGATGTAAACTAATGGAAAAGTGTAGCCTGTTCAATGCTGTGAAATTCGTACTGCCAGTATCAGATGCATTCTGATGATGAAGCTGTACTGCTAATGTACATACATACAACTTCAGCGTGTTTCAATACAAATGATGGAGTAAGTATTCTTTATAAGAAACAGTGCAATTCCATGGATCAGGCCAAGCAACTTCTAAATATCATAAGAGTACTAAGCGAAGCATTACATGCCTGTATCAGAGATGTCTATACAATAGATTTGTCTATAGGCACTTACTCAGTATGTTTTACCTGATAAAGACAATCTCATTGCATCTGTGATGACAGACTTATTCAAATAGTGACACATTTACTATTGTGGCAATGAGTGATCTATGCTACTTATGTACACAGTATAATTTTTTTAACTGTTGTCTCATACTCAGGCTGTATATCTATTGTTTGGGTTTCACACAGTTCTGTCAGTGATGCTATGAAAGTGATAACTATGTTATTTGTGGAACAACAGGAATCAAGTAGGCATAGTGTGGATATAAACACAATGTATTCTAAGCATTAAGGCACTCCCAGGGGTTATGTAAATGGTCTGTTAATCACCTTCTAGGGTCTGATGTGGCACAAGGTGTAGCTGAGTGCTACATGCCCCTAGATGGTGATTAACTTACCATTAACATAACACCTGTGAGTGCCTTATTATTATAATAAAAATTGTTTTCAAATTGTGCTAAACCTGGTTCATCATATGATTAATGTACATGCATGTTTATGAAAGATTAACATACGGGTGATAGAATGTTTACAACAAATCAGAATACTTTGTTTCTCACACCCTTTTTATAATTAGTATTGATTTAACTGACAATGGGATAACTGTTCTAGGACGTCAAGGGTTATTGTCTATCATTGAGTCCGTCAGTTATAATCACACTAAGGTTTGATGACTGTAATGATAAAGTTACAGTGTTCACTTTCATGAGTTCATATTCACAGCCAGTCCACAGTAAATAGACAGGGTATGCTGTAACTGGGTGTGACACTGTGTTGCAAAACTCCTGCACTGCCTACCATAGGTACAGTATCTAGTCATAAAGAGAATGAAGCAATAAGGCATGACCAACGCTAATGTTAAATGGTCTAGCAATCACCATATAGGGTTTAAATGTTGAATGAGGCGTAGCCGAGTGCCACATTTTGCTAGAGAGTGATAAACTGACCATTAACATAATACTTGGGAGTGGCTTATTCCTATAATTATAAAACTGTTTTTTTAAATAACATAAAACCATGTTCATGTTATGGTCATGGTCTACATGTATGTAAATAACAACTAAGCATAAGGCTGTTACAATGCTTTCAGTAAATTACAAAGCTGCATTTCTCAAACCCTTGTTATAATCACAGATATTATAACTGTTAAACTGCTTGTTTTTGTTCAACTCTATTGCTCATGTGGCCCACCACATGTGGTGTTGTCTGCTGTGGGGCATCGTTAGGTAAGGCCATGCAACTACTAAGTGTGGTACGTTGTGTGCAGCTACAATCAGGGATGTGTACGTTTGGTGTACATGGCCTCAGTTTTGCTGTTGATCTCCACTGAGCATGCAGTACCTGGTGAGGTGGGTGGGGATGTCTCGTAGTACATTTAGACAATTGTTTGTTATTTCTATCACCTGCTGCTGGATGTCTGTCATTGGCTGTGTTGACTTGGTCCTCCCCCCATACTTGCATGTGTGTGTGTGTGTGTGTCTCTGTGTGTGTGTGGTGCTGGGGAGGTGAATTCGGAGTTAGGGTTTTCAACCCTAACATTGAATTTCCTCACTTTTGTCACTGTGTAACAACCCTAACTGATGCATTAAATGGAGTTTTTTTGCCATGAATATTCTGTCTTTTTCAGAGCTATTACTCACTATAGTACATGATTTATAGTTGTAAGAATACTGCACATACATACCAAAAAATGTTCCAATATCAGGAATACTTCAAGTCTTGTAGTAGTATTTACTGTTATTTACAGTAACAGTATTTCACTGTGAATCATATTGTTTTTATATAACTCTATTCATTGTAATTTGTCATTGTTATTCCATTTTGTATTTTTTATGTAACAGTGTCTTACTCTTTTTCTTTGTGAGCACATATGTAAAGAAAAAGATGTACATAAGTAAAAGAGTATATGACATGAGATGGACACCATTAGTTCATCTACTGAACAAATGGATATGTTACCGTAGTAACTTGTCATTTTATAGACATTGGGTTTACAACCAACTGAGGTGGTAGCACCAATCATGTGAAGAGAGGTGGAAGAGGCTTGCTGGTACTGAATACATAACTTTGCTGCGAGTACACCAACACAGAAATTTCACTGTTGTACTAGCAGGCACATACTCATCTTCATCATGATACACATACACACATTCTGTAGCACTAGGTGTATGAAACAACAACAGTGTGCCACAAATAGTGTAAGGTAGCATTGTTACACATCTCAGTTACTTCTACGGAGAATCACAACTGTAATACCACAATAGTGTGGTATGATCTTTCAGCAAATGAGAAAATAACAGTTGTGTAAATCTTGTTTGAAACTATTTTCAATAAACATCCCCAGTACACAATAACACACCAAACACAAGAGAGTATGAATTCACTATTTTTTTACTATACAAATATTTAAGATGTTTAAAATGAAACACAAACAAAAATATATTTCTTTTTATAAAACCATAGAAAAATATATATTTACAAATATTATATTAAGACAAATCAAAAAATACTTATAAAAGTGTGTATTGCTTTATACACAAATAAATATTTTATAAAAATATAGGTTTTTTTACATAGATAACAACAACAAAAAAAAATTCTTAAAAGTCCTTTCTTAACTAAATGCAAGTGTTTGGTCAAGACTTGCGAGAGGTGTATGCACTGAAATCCAAGGTGGAAACTGGCTTCGATGTGGAGGCGCAAAGGAAGTGGAAGCTGTTGCGCCCTCCAGAGGAGATACCGGACTACTGTGAAGGGTGGTCAGTTTGGCCCAGGGAAGCTGCGGGAACAGGTGGTGCTGGTGGAGGTGAAGCACTGGTACTGGCCACAGTGCCATCAGCCACTGCTACAACAGGATCGAGCACGAGGTTGACAGTCTGCTGTTGCGCCTCCAAGAAGGACAGCATTCTACACTGCCCTTCAAGGAGCGCAACATTTTGTTTCTGCAGACTGGCAACCTCGTGCACGAGCTGTCTATAGCAGCGGCAGTGGCCAGTACATCTTCTCGAGTGCCGGCGCCCTACAAAGATTAAAAAAAAAATGATGAATACACAAGACAAATAAAACAGTTACGACTTTCAAATATTTAACTTCAAATATTTCCTAGGTACTGCAATATCATAAATGCATTAATTTCAAACTTATGATAATATTTTGAAGTGTGATGCTAAACTATTTTGTTATGTTATTTGTGTCTCTATTATACTTTATTAATTATATAATGTAATGAGCTGACAGCATCAAAAACCTTATAGTTACATGTGGTTTACAATGCTATTCTTCTATTTTATTCACTAGACATAAATATTCAGTATGTACATACTTTGCATAATCAACAGTATAGTACCATACAATTGAAATAGATCCTCATCAAGTGTGAGAATTGTTACTTCACCATGTCTGCCTATAATGTCTAGTCATCTCTGCAATAAAAAACAAAACTACCTTGACATGAACACTATCATAATATACTTTAAATGTGTACATAATCATGATCACTTTGATGATTGTTTGAAAAGAAAGAGCTTTTGAGCCATATTTCAGCCCCATAACACACATTAATGTTTTAAATAATTAAGTCACTGATATTACATGCATTCAGCAGAACACCATTAACAAGCTGTCATGTAGAATTATCATAGACTTACATTCTGGGAATTGTCTACAACAGGAAGATCATAATAATTATGTCTTGCAAAGCACACCCTATATGTCCACTCAGTAACCTACATATTTACATATCAACAGCAAAAATGCACTCCACAAATGTGCCAGAGCTCTTCAAGTACATGAAGAACATAAATAATAGATTTTTAGGTTGCATAACTACAAGAAATTCAGACAACTAACCTAAAACTTAAACTAGAGTATGGGAAAATCTAGTCAAAATAAACAGATTTAATTCATTGATGCAGTGTTGGATGCCCGTAATGTGCAGATCACTGTGCTGTTGCACTGACACAGGGTAAAATTCTTCAAGACAATGTGGCGCAGCAGTAATAAGGTTCTTTAATGTACTATCTGACATTATGAAAGAATCAATCATCAATGCCAATTGTTGCTTTGCTATCATTGGCATTGATAGTGTAATAGTCAGAAAGTTTCTAACTGATGCCAAAGCACTCGCACCCTGCAGAGGATGACAGGCATTAGCGTGTCCCTCTGGCTGTTAGATATTGCAGGGCAGGAAAACATGTTGGTCACGCTGTAACAAAAAACAGCTGTGCAGTACATTAGGAGGTGAAAAATAAATTACAGTGTTCAAAATTTGGTACATAAATACAAAACATTTTCAAACCTACTACAGTGCATGGGAAATATCCAATACCTGATTGCAATGATAGAATGTAATGCTCATCTGACAACAAATGTTTTAAATAGCCATATTAGCACCTTTGCTCACATACAGTCTCACTGTTATGTCCTCACACTGTACCAAGAAGTGATTTCGCACAGCACCCATGCCATCATATAGTGAAAGTGTGAAAACACAGTTTGACAGTATAGGTGAGCATTCAAAGTGTACCACAGTGTGGCACAAGGCCGTGCAGCACTAAAAAATTTTGCAATGTGATGTGTCTGGCTCAATATTTAACACAGTTTCACTACTCAACAACTTGTTTTAATAGCACCCCACCCAGTCACAGCCAGTGTATGATGTACTGGAACTTGCACCACTGCAAGTGGTCAGATTACTGCATTTTACATGTGGTGAGACAACTTCCATAATGCCATGTATAAATGTGCGATATTCATAGTGTGACATGCAAACAGTCCCATTATTCACTCCATTATAAATTTTATCAACATTCCCTCACTTCATTATCACCTTTTGAAAAATCCACATATGTGACAGTGCACTGAATATCATCACACTGCACTGTAGAGGTAAGTATGAGGTTGGCAAGGCTGAAGAGAGACACACTGCACAGCAATTGAGTTTAACTGTTTAACTGGGAAAAGGGGTCATGAAGACTACAAGACACATTTTGAACTTTTACATTTGAAAAAAAAACAAAAATCATCATTGGACACTTTTTGTGTTGCACACCATTTAGCTCACTAGGATATCCTCCCAGCATGTTGTTTGTTTTTGGGGCTTGGGTATCTGCAGTCATCAATGCATTGCCACCCTTGTAAGCTCACAGCACAAATAAAGTCAATACTGCCAACAGGGATTGGGCCCCCCCACACCAAACAAAGATAGTGGTACTGGCTCGCTACCCAAGGGGTATTGCACACACCCCTCACAATTCAACATTTGGAGTGAGTATGCCAACAGGCAGTGGGCTCCCCCCTGTCATCACACTAAAACAGCAAGGTGTAGTTATCAACAGGAGCATTGATCACCACCAATGTTGACAACCATAGGCTACTTGCCAAGCATGCAGATAATAGCAACAAGACATAACCAAATGCTGTTCTGAGTATGATAAGCTTTGCTGAAATTGAAGTAGAGCTTCGCTTACAAATGCAGGGTGATTGCATTATCCTGTACACAGCTACAGATGTGTAACCTGTATTCACCCAACAGCATTACAGCCCCAAATCAGCACACTCTTAACATGTTGCTGTGCAGCTGCAGCAAGGTAATATAAAAGAAAAGTTTAGACTACCATAAAATTACATTATTAATTACACACCTGGTGAACTAAGACACAATAATGATAACTTGCATTCTAAGTTCACAGAACTGTGGGACTACATCTTGCTTGGAAACATTTTCTGATTTCACTTACGTGGTGGGCTGGTGCCGGCCTCCTGCTTCACCTCCACTGGTTCTACATCATCAGCTTCCCCGGGCTCTATAAAAGCAAACAAGTTAAAAAATGATCACATTAATAGATGAAATATCAAGCTAAAAGTCTTTTTCTTTAAAACGTCAATTTCTAATACTACATCATTGCGTACAACTATCATATGAACACATGTTCATAAACATGTTTACAAAAACAGCTGTCTCTCCAGCTTGATGTATGTTCTTAACTCAGTATTACATTCATACAACAACTCTTCTCATCTGCAGAAAGGCACACAAAGTTGAAATAATGAAACCATGTGTCTGTGTTCTTCCAAGACAAATGTCCATGCAATCCAGAACACTAAATATAAGAAATCCATTTTTTTCTGGTGCTTCCCTAACAATGTTTGTCCAATTACGTTTTCACAGAAAGAAAACAGAAATCTATAATTGATAGTATACAGTGCAGAACAAGCAGCCTACCCATCAATGGCAATAGTTAAAATACTGTGATAATGCATATTTCTTTCAGTGAAACATCCTAACAACCTTATATGTACCTTTAATTTATATACATGTGAATAACTATATGATGACCTGTTTTTAAACAGTTTGACAAATGTGTTATTATAATAGCAAGAACACAAACATATGTATCATGTTACTCTTCACTTAATGACCCTCTAGCTGAATATGGCAGTCGTTTATGTGTTATTAAGCATATTACCCCTACAGGGCTATTAAAACACATTAACAAACATGTAGACACTCTGTACTGTCCATTTATAAATATAGCAATAATAAAAATGAAACATTGCCAGCAGATATAGAAATAATAAGTCAATAAGCATCTAGGAGCATCTGGTAATTAGCAACAGATAATTAAACAGCACACTAGTGAATACCAGTGAGACACCAACAACATTACAATTGGTAATCAATTACTCATTGTACATGAAACTCCACCACCAAAAGTAGCATAGAGGACAAGAGATCCCCAAAAAACACCACATGTACTGACAAGTACCCCAATGGACATACATCCATTGTCACATACATGAAAAATAGTATCCCACTCACATGTGTGGTAACAGCAGTTTCTCATGCTGGTGCAGGATCTTGTTCCATGCTGCCACTGCACATTCACTAGAGTTGGTTACCACCTTTTAAAAGTATTTTGTGTCAGAAGAAACCCTCGTTTCTTATTTGTAAACACCATAAAAGATTTGGAATACCATTCTCTTATGCATTAACAGTTTTTGACAATGCCAATGTTAAACATGTGTGGTTCAGAACAGCGCTCCCCGTAAATGCGTGTGCTTAGTATGGAAATGATTACAGAGCATGGAGATTTTATGGCGGTACACCAGTAATGGGAATTGTTTGTTAATTATGAAATTTGGTAACCTGATCACTTTTTCTTTTATTCAGAGTCATTCTACAGTCACCTCTTTACAATTTTTTAGTTGTAGAATGTCAGATGGAAATTTAGCAGTAACCGAGGGGCAAAGCTGACAGTTCACCTTTAAGTGTTGTCTGTTGCCAGATGAGAGACTGCCTCTTTCTTCCTTGTATGGAATGATTAAAAAAATGCTTTCAACCCACTCAACAAGTAAAAAGAATACATACATGATTCAAACAATATTTAATCAGTAAAGACCTTTTTTAAAAAATACAGCCTTAACTCCTGCAGCTAACACATAACATTATTTCCTAACACAGACCAATAACATAGTACAATTATTTATATCAGACTCTTACCATCGGACTCAATAACAATTACACTTTCTGTGTCCAACTGACCACCCTCTACAGCTTCACGCTGTGCTGGTACTACCTCACTTAGAAGCCGGGGAGACCCTCCAGTGTTCTGGCATGAAACAGAAAATATGTAAGTGGTTGATGAATCACAGTACAGTTTGAAATACTTAAATAACAGTAAATCAGGCACCGCATAGATAACATTGCTTCTAATTATACAGACCACAAGCATTGTGGCCACATATTATAATAACACTGATTTTTTGTGGGGGCCCATCACACCATTATCTACATGTCTGTAAATCATGGTACCAACCACTATTGATATGTACATTTATGTGTCTGTCTGTGTGTGTAGCATTGGCAGGGACACCTATGAGTCAATATTGTATTACTGCTCACTGAAAATACTTCCCCTTTAACTGTACAGCAATGCATCTTGGACTTGTGATAGACAGCTGCAGCATACATAGAAAACTGCAAAACACCTGCAAATACAGTACCTTAATTGTAACAGGTGTGTAATAACTATGAAATGTCATATGATGCCACTATGTTTGTTGCACGTGTGCAAATTAATCCCTTTAATACATACACACTATTACAGAGTTACAAGTTTCATACCACTACATAACAATGACTAAAACAGTTACATATTGTTCTCTACCAACATACCATAATAGAAGTGATATGTATGAAATGTACTATTTCTGGTATGGCTATACATTAAGGTGTGGCTTGTGACTGAACAACAGCACAGTAAATAAATAACAATTATTGTTTACATGTTTTCATAGTACATCCTTACATATAGTATTAAGTATTATAAAAAGGGTGTGAGAAATAGAGCTTCTGATTGGTTGCAAACATTTATTAGCCATGTTAATCTTTGATTAACATAATATGTAGAGACTAATCACATGCTAAACAAGGTTCCAACACTATTTACAAAATATTTGTATAATAATACTATTATAGTAGTCTCAGGGTTTATATTAATGGTCACTTAATCACCCTGTAGGCATGTAGCACTCGTGCTGTGCCTCATGCCACATTACACCACTAGAGGGTGATTTATAGACCATTAACATAACCCCTGCTCATGTTCTTATTGCTTAATATGCTGTCTGCAATAATTGTTACAAATTCTGAATACATGCACATCCATTGTGAAAGTTCTGCTGATTTATTTACGGGTGAGCAGGCGCCTCACATTATTTGCCAGCAGCTTCCCATAACCTCGTAGACGCGAGGTAGTACCACCACGTATCATTGTCTGGTATCCCCTCATGCTGTTTTAGAATGTAAAATCGTTGGCGCAACAGCTTCCACTTCCACTTCAACTGCACGATTGTTTTGTTTTTAATTTTTAAAACAACGTGCAGGAAGCAGTTTATGCGCCTCCACATCAAATCCAGTTTCCTGTTCATACTCCTCATCAGAACCTTTGCATTGCCTCTAGCCTGGACTGCCTCAAGCAGTGCACATACCTCTCTCAAGGTCCACTGCCTCATTGTCGTTGTTTTAATTATTTAGTTCGGAAATACAAACAGAAAAAAACATCCACATTACTATCATCTAACAATATTAATCATTTGTTAAACTAATTCCATGTAATACTTATTAAATTAAGACCACATCTCCTTCACCGTGGCAGAAACACATCTCACTAGCATTATGCAGCCCCAAGAAGGGATTCAGCAACCTCAGCAGTAATAAATAGCTGCTGCTCCTATGATGTCCCACCAGCATGCCATCCAGTACTCTTTGGGGGTGGTGGGGGCTACTGCATCAACATCAGATTGCCCACACCATCACATATGCATGTCTACTACACTGAGGTGTTCACACAGCATGAGCTGTACAACTGTCTTTTGCAATCTTGCACCACAGCTATTGAGCTGTTGCACACCACCCTCACCTAAACTGTGTATAACAGACTGCATCACATACTATGCATCTATGTGTCTGTATGCAGGTAAGCACCAGACTTGAACATGTGATATTCTACCACTGTCCATAACACCATAACTACACCCTTCAGCCATACACCACAGCATTGTAAAGTGATGTAAAACACAAATGAACCACACATTGCAGAACTGTGCACAATAATTCTTACAAATACACTTAATAAATGTGAAGATTGGTCAATAAACCTGATCAAAGTTAAATAATATGATAATTGTGTTGTGCATTCATGGTAGGATACATACAAATTACTACACATATGTGTTACATTCAAAATAACTCTATTTCCAGACATACCACTAAAGAAACCTATACATTAAACAGCACCACTGTGTTTCATTGTTGTTGCACACATACCATACTGTAATCAATCAATCAATCAATCAATCAAGTCTTTATTTAACCAGGCGTTCATCGTTGAGCAGAAGATCATTTGCAAGATGGACCTGGGTGGAGCATGAACAATTGTATATACAGGTCAACACGGGTATTTACAAGGCAATACAGATAATACTCTTTACAGAGAGGAATAAAAAGAAGTTCATATGTACATAGAATTATACAGATATTGTACAGATTACACGGTATTTACATACATAGAAGTGTCTATAGGAAGATAAAGCAGGTTATCTAAGGTTGCAGGAGGAAGTAACGGAAGAAAAAATAAAAATATACACCAGGTAGAGGTGAAGGTAGGGGGGAAGAGAGGGAGGGAAGTAGGGGGAGAAAGGTTAGGAGGGCACAGTGCACAGAAAGGAGTTGGTAAAGCTGGATGTAGAGAAGGTGGATGGAGAAAAGGAGTATGTGTGAGCCCCGGGACTGAATGCTATAAAGCACGGGCATGGTAGGATGTCAGCAACCCAGGGTAGTGAGCTCCTCATCCGAGGTTGGTGGAAGGAAGAATAAGGGATGGATGGGCCTAGTGTTGATAAGACAGGGGGATAAGAGAGAGAACAATTAGGCTGGTGAGGAGCAAGCTGGGGGGTCAGTACTTAAAATTGGATCTAGGTGTGGCTATATACCAGTGCAGACACCGGTACTGGGTCTGAGTGGGTGAAACAGTTACATATTTCTCTGATATTACGGAAATAAAGCATCTTGAATGCATTTATACCGATTAGAGTGCTTAATTTGAGGGTTTTTTGTAGATCGTTCCATAAGGTAGGTAGCACGAAGCTTATGGCTGCCCTGCCAGACGGGATTTTGCTTTGGGTACTTTAAAAGTGTAATAGCTGAGTAATAACTTCTTATATCGTATTTCCCAATTATATACTCGGGGAAGACAGCAGGAGATATAGTAAGGCAGCTATTAGAGATGGCTCTATGGGTCCAGAGAGCGGCGTCTCTGGTGCCTGAACTTTAGTGATGTCCATCCCACTGCCGCATATAGGGTGCAGTGATGTGTGTCGAAGGAGTCCCGTTATAAACCCTCAGTGCTCGATGGTAGAGTGTGTCCAGTTTAGCCATGTAAGAGTTGGGGATTGGCTGTAGAGGAAGTCAGGTAATCAACCAATGATAGGAAAATTGATTGGACCAGTTGTTTTTGGCATCCTGGTGAGAAATTGGCTGATTCTAAAAACAGTCCAAGCCTTTGCTGCTGCTTATCAAGTCCTCGATATGTTCACTGAAGGAGAGTCTTTGGTCTATCCTAAACTGGTAGATACTCTGAATTTTGTAACAAATTCTAGTTTTTCACCTAGAACTTGTGGTAATTTGGGGAACTGTCCCACTGGACACAGGGTTAGCTGTACGGATAAAAGGAGAGAGGACCATCGCTTTAGTTTTTTGGCATTAAGGAGTAGCTTTTTTGGAGGAGTTGGCTTTGCAAAAGGTTGAATTCTGACTGTAGGTCATTGCAGGCAGCTTCAGGTGTTGGGTGACTCACGTAGAGAACTGTATCATCTGCAAACAGATGGATGTTGGCTTCTTTTATACAGTAGTCGATGTTATTAATGTAGATTGCAAAAAGTAAGGGCCCTAATATAGAACCTTGTACCTTGAATCTTATAACAACTACAATACTATAAGACCACAGTAAATGCTACACTCACTTAACATACTCAAACTATATAAAAATGTTTACACATAACAACATCATACAATTGTGAACTGACACCAACAGGGTAAATTACTATTGCTGTGTCCCCTCTATTCTAATATAGCATCCCACAATATTAATATTACAAACCCATATATGTGCCATGTGTGTGAGTGATGCATGCAGTTGATCTATTTTTTGACCACATTAATATGGTTCTGAGAAGAACCTTTGTGTATACTGTAATATTTGCTCAAACAGTCTGACAATCTTAAAGGACTTTGAGGATTCCATCTCGAAGATCTCCCAGAAATGGCAATTGCCAGCATGCGGAATGTGTACACTGGCCTGGTAGGAATAGCCAATCATTACAGTATTTTATTTCTGGTGACGTTTAGTATGCATTCCATGCATGCATAGAAAAGCAGTTATCTGTACATTTATTTTTCTATGAGCTCTGTCAATCAGATACATATGATGTTCTGCTTTTCAGTGACCCTATGCTCTGTAATATCTGAAAACATGATAATACAGGCAGGCAACATAGAACATAATAGAAGCAAGGTCCAATTTTGCCTCTGTAACTAAATCTACCCAGCTGCTTTGAGCCCAAATCATTGCCTCCAAGATGCTTAGCAGTATGTCAGGAGGAGAGTGAGTTCTCGTAGTTCAGTGTATGGTTGGCATAAGATGTTTATCTCACGCCACAACAAACCATCTTACATAGCAATTTGGGGCTGCAGGTCCTCCCAAAATTACTATGAATAGCAACTCAGCTGTCGTCTTACGAAACTGCTTCCAACTATCCACAAAGTCCTTTTACTGTTTTCTGCCATTCTAAGTTTTAACACTCAGAACTGTACAGAGAGCTACAAAGAAAGTCAGTGTTCACCCTGCAGTGACCAGGCAGCACTGAAAATAAAACTGATATTTTCCCTTCTTATTTCAAACTACCTTCAGTGGGCTGAGACATAACACACAAATCAAAACATAAACATTCCCTGCTGCTCTGGCTTCATTAACCAATCTAAGTGATGAAGTCAGTATTACTAGACTTATGTTTCAGCTGTATTCTGCAAACATTGAGGAGTGTGAAAAGTGCCTATCCTTTCATAGGCAGTTTTAAATAATTACAACAGAAGCATGTCTGATTGGTTCCACTTTCGTGCAAAGGCTCCACGTGCACCTTCCTATCTCCTCTATTTGCAGCTGTATCTGTACAGTTAGTGCAAAAATAATATCTGACTTTTAAATTCTTTTTCTAAATAAGCAGCATGTTAGATTATAACAATTTATATAATGAGATCTGTATATAAAATGTTTTATTAATGTATTACATGTTGTTATGCACAGTAAATAAATACAACAATTGGTTACATGTTTCATAGTACATCCTTACATAGTATTAAGTATTATAAAAAGGTGTGAGAAATAGAGCTTGATTGCTGCAACATTCTATTAGCCGATGTTAATCTTGATTAACATATATGAGAGACTAATCACATGCTAAACAAGGTTCAACACTATTACAAAATATTTGTATAATAATACACAGGCAGTCTCAGGGTTTATTTATGGTCACTAATCACCCTGTGGGGCATGTAGCACCGGCTGTGCCTCATGCCACATACATCACCAGAGGGGATTTACAGACCATTACTTAACCCCTGTCATGTCTTATTGCTTAATTATGCTCTGCACATTGTTACAAATTCCCCGAATACATGCACATCCATTATGAAAGCTCCTGTTGATTTATTTTACGGTGAGTAGCAGCCCCGCAGCTGGCTTGCCAGCAGCTTCCTGTCCCTGCACGTGAGGTAGTACCACGATCATTGTCTGGTATCCTCATGTTGTTTTAGAATGTAAAATCGCTGGCGAACAGCTCACTTCACTTCAACTGCACGATTGTTTTGTTTTTACTTTAAACAACGCGGGAAGCAGTTTATGCGCCCACATCAAATCCAGTTTCCTGTTCATACCCTCATCAGAACCTTTATTGCCTCTAGCCTGACTGCTCAAGCAGTGCACATACCTCTCAAGGTCCACTGCTCATTGTCGTTGTTTTAATTATTTAGTTCGGAAATACAAACAGAAAAACATCCATATTACTATCATCTAACAATATTAATCATTTGTTAAACTAATTCCATGTAATACTTATTAAATTAAAGACCACATCTCCTTCACCATGGCAGAAACACATCTCACTAGCATTATGCAGCCCAAGAAGGGATTCAGCACCTCAGCAGTAACAACAGTTGCTGTTACTATGATGTCCCACCAGCATGCCATCCAGTACTCTGGGGTGGGGGCTACTGCATCGAACATCAGATTGCCCACACCATCATGACATTATGTTCGTCTATTACACTGAGGTGTTCACACAGCATGAGCTGTACAACTGTCTTTGCAATCTGCACCACAGCTATTGAGCTGTTGCACACCACCCTCACCTAAACTGTGTATAACAGACTGCATCACATACTATGCATCTATGTGTGCATGTGCAGGTAAGCACCAGACTGAAACATGTGATATTCTACCACTGTCCATAACACCATAACTAGTTCCTTCAGCCATACACCACAGCATTGTAGTGATGTCAAACACAAATGAACCACATATTGCAGAACTGTGCATTACACTTACAAATACACTAATAAATGAAGACTGTTCAACAAACCTGATCAAAGTTAAATAATATGATAATTGTGTTGTGCATTCATGGTAGGATACATAACTATTGGCACACATATTATAGTTGTTGATTCAAATAACTCTATTTGCATACATACCACTAAAGAAACCTATACATTAAACAGCACCACTGTGTTTCATTGTTGTTGCTACATATACCATACTGTAATCAATCAATCAATCAATCAATCAAGTCTTTATTTAACCAGTGCTCATCATGGAGCAGAAGATCATTTGTAAGATGGACCTGGGTGAGCATGAACAATTGTATATACAGGTCAACACGGTATTTACAAGGCAATACAGATAATACTCTTTACAGAGAGAATGTTAGAAGTTCATATGTACATAGAATTATACAGATATTGTACAGATTACACGGTATTTACATACATAGAAGTGTCTATAGAAGATAAAGCAGGTTATCTAAGGTTGCAGGAGGAAGTAACGGAAGAAAAAATAAAATATACACCAGGTAGAGGTAGGTAGGGGGGGGGTGAGGGAAGTAGGGGAGAAAGGCTAGGAGGGCACAGTGCCAGAAAGGAGTTGGTAGCTGATGTAGAGAAGGTGGATGGATAAAGAGTATGTGGAGCCTCGGGATTGAATACTATAGTACGGGCATGGTAGGAGTGTCACAACCCAGGGTAGTGAGCTCCTATCCGAGGTTGGGAAAGGAAGAATAAGGGATGATGGGCTTAGTGTTGATAAGACAGGGACAAGAGAGAGAACAATTAGGCTGGTGAGGAGCGTGTTAAATAGTACTTAAAATTGATCTAGGTGTTGTATATACCAGTGCAGACACCGGTACTGGGTCTGAGGGTGAAACAGTTACATATTTTCGATATTACGGAAATAAAGCATCTTGAATGCATTTATACCGATTAGAGTGCTTAATTTGAGGGTTTTTGTAGATCGCTCCATAAGGTAGGTAGTAATGTTTATGGCTGCTGCCGTTGCGGGATTTTGCTTGGGTACTTTGGTCTTAATAGCTGAGTAACTTCTTAATGCGATTTCCCAATTATACTCAGGAAGACAGCAGGAGATATGGTGGAGCTTATTAGAGATGGCTCTATAGGTCCAGAGAGCGCGTTTTCTGGTGCCTGAACTTTAGTGATGTCCATCCCACTGCCGCATATAGGTGCAGTGATGTGTGTCAAGGGGAGTCCCGCTATAAACCCTCAGTGCTCGGCGGTAGAGTGTGTCCAGTTTAATATGCAAGAGTTAGGCATTGGCTGTAGAGGAAGTCAGCGAATCAACCAATGATAGGAAAATTGATTGGACCAGTTGTTTCTAGGCATCTCTGGTGAGAAATTGGTTGATTCTAAAAACAGTCCAAGCCTTTGCTGAAGTCGTTTAGCAAGTCCTCTATATGTTCAATGAAGGAGAGTCTTGGTCTATCCAAACTCCCCAGATACTTGAATTTTGTAACAAATTCTAAGTTTTTCACCTAGAACTGTGGTAATTTGGGGAACTGTCCCACTGGACACAGGGTTAGCTGTACGGATAAAAGGAGAGAGGACCATCGCTTGTTTTTTGGCATTAAGGAGTAGCTTTTTGGAGGAGTTGGCTTTGCAAAAGGTTGAATTTCTGACTGTAGGTCATTGCAGGCAGCTTCAGGTGTTGTGACCTCACGAGAACTGTATCATCTGCAAACAGATGGATGTTGGCTTTTTATACAGTAGTCGTCGTTATTAATGTAGATTGCAAAAGTATGGCCTCTAATATAGAACCTTGTACCTTGAATCTTATAACAACTACAATACTATAAGCATCACAGTAAATGCTACACCACTCTACATACTCAAACTATATAAAAATGTTTACACATAACAACATCATACATTGTGAACTGACACCAACAGGGTACACATTACTTTGCTGTGTCCTCTATTCTAATATAGCATCCCACAATATTAATATTACAAACCCATATATGTGCCATGTGTGAGTGATGCATGCAGTTGATCTATTTTTTGACTACATTAATATGGTTCTGAGAAGAACCTTTGTGTATACTGTAATATTTGCTCAAACAGTCTGACAATCTTAAAGGACTTTGAGGATTCCATCTCAAGATCTCCCAGAAATGGCAATTCCAGCATGCGAAATGTACACCGCTTGGGTAGGAATAGCCAATCATTACAGTATTTATTTCGGGTGACGTTTAGTATGCATTCCATCATGCATAGAAAAGCAGTTATCTGTACATTTATTTTTTCATGCAGCTCTGTCAATCAGATACATATGATGTTCTGCTTGCTAGACCCTATGCTCTGTAATATCTGAAAACATGATAATACAGGCAGGCAACATAGACATACAGAAGCAGTCCAATTTTGCCTCTGTAACTAAATCTACCCAGCGTTTTTGAGCCCAAATCATTGTCTTCAAGATGTATTAGCAGTATGTCAGGAGGAGAGGATCTAAAAGTTCAGGTATTGGTTGGCATAAGATGCTCCTATCTCATGCCACCACAACTAAACTATCTTATACAGCAATTTGGGAGCTGCAGGTCCTCCCAAAATTACTATGAACAGCAAACTCAGCTGCTCGCTCACGAAACTGCTTCCAACTATCCACAAAGTCCTTTTACTGTTTTCGCCATTCTAAGTTTTAACACTTAGAACTGTACAGAGAGTTACAAAGAAAGTCAGTGTTCACTCTGCAGTGACAGCAGTACTAAATAAATAAAACTGATATTTTCCTTCTTATTTCAAACTACCTTCAGTGGGCTGAGACATAACACACAAATCAAAACATAAACATTCCCTGCTGCTCTGGCTTCATTAACCAATCTAAGTGATGAGTTCAGTATTACTAGACTTATGTTTCAGCTAAATCTGCAAAACATTGAGAAGTGGGAAAATGCATCCTTTTTTAGGCAGTTTTAAACAATTAACAGCAGAAACATGTCTGATTGGTTCCACTTTCTCAAAGGGCTCCACGTGCCCTTCCTATTCCCTCTTTGCAGCTGTATCTGTACAAGTTAGTAAAAATAATATCTGACTTTAAACTCTTTTTTCTAAATAATACAGCATGTTAGATTATAACAATTTATATAATGAGATTCAGCATATAAAAATGTTTTGATTAACAGTATTTACATGTTGTTATCAGTTTTTAATATTAGAACAATTAATTTTAAATAGACTGTACTTACAGTTCTGAAACTGTCTCTGTCAGCAATATCTAAATGGCTCCTGTTGACTTATTGTTCAGTGTTGTCTTCTCTGATTGGTTGTTCGGACAAGGCCTGACAAATCTTAAATTACATTGGCAGAGCCAGCTGTCATCAAACACACTGAATTCTGATTCTGATAATGAATGTATTTTACACTTTCAAGTGTTAGATTCACTTTACTGTCGAATGCACAAGTAAATTTGCGACACTTTCGCACAAAAGTAAAATTTATGCTGTAGTGTCACAGTTCGACAGTATTCTGACCATACTGTCGAATGCACTGAAAGTAACATTTATGTATTCTCTTTGTATGCACGAAGTTTTTGCTAAACTTTCGCATAATAACAGTAATTTTCCAAGACTGGTCTATTTATTGCCACAATTTCAGATTTTATGGTAATAATAGTCTTCAGTTTTCAATAATAAACACATTATGCTGCGTAACTGCTTCAAACTCACTGCACTCAGATATTTAACATTTACAAGGTTCCGAAGGCATAACAACTGCGTAACGCAGAGTTGTAAACAGTTATTTGTTGTGATTTTTGCACCCAAATGTAAACATAGCTATTTTAAGACCTCTGTTCATGAACAGTGTCACTCTGATTTTATACATTTGTACCATATAGTCATTTTTTCACACGACTGAGCCAAAAGCGCAGTAATGTTTAAAACACAGTTTGCAAGATGTGAGAATGAAATTGTGTACTATTCATAAGGTTGTGTGTTAAAACAAAAAAAATGACAATCTCAACTGAAAACTATGACAATGCACAAACTTACAAGTGTACATATGAACTGCACTGCGCAAGTTTAAATCAGAAATGTTTGGGAATTCCTTACATATCAATTTTTCTACATACTATTTTAAGTCGCCTGCTCATGAACAGTGGCACTGTAATTTGTTACTGTGCTCCGTAGCAGTGATTTCGTTAACCACTGCAGCATTGCACTTACATGTGCGGAAAACATTTTTTGCACGTTGTTAAAAATAACAGATGTAATAGTCATAAACAGGTGTACTAAAACACAATGTTGATAATCTGCAGAACTATATTTAAATTTCATTAACATACAAACATACATAGCAACTGTGCTACACACATCATTAATAACAGTAATAGTACCATGTTTTCCATCTAATTGTAAACATAGTAATTGTAACAGACGAGGATGAACAGTATCACTCAAGTTTTTTGTTCACCATATAGTGAATTAATGTACTGACTGTACCATGACACGCCACATGCTCTAAAACACATTTTCGCCTACATGTAACAAATTACACCTATGCTAGTCATAACCAGATATGGATCAAAAATCTTTGAAATGTGGACTAGAAATATTGAGAATGCACAAACTTGATATTATGAGCAACTGCAATGCACATTCATAAAACTTCTGTTTAGTTATATATTTACCAAATTGTAAACATACTTAGTTTACAATTCTATCAATCCACACTGTTATGAAATTTACTGGAAGCATATTCTAACACTTTTTTTCTCTGTCTCTCATACAGGTGCCTGATACTTCTTTAAGATTGCTTACTGCCACTGTGAACCATAATAGCAAAACATAACAACTAAATACAGATGTAGATGTGTCTCAAAACGAGAGCAGTATAATAGTACTACACTGTTGTATAAGGGCAACAAACAAAACAGTAAATTCACACCACAAAATGAACATGGACAGACCTTTACTGCAACAGTGACCCCTACATCAAGTCACTGCACAACCGAACGAAATTCCTTAACAGAAAATAAAAAAGGTATACCATCACAAATATTGTGTAGATCTCTGAGATGAAACACAACTATTTTGAGTGTAAACATCAAGAAACGCTCAAAACAATGCCATAAACTCACAACTGCTGATTTACAACTCAGAAAGAGAAAGTATTTCCGATCACTAGCAAGTAAAGCTAAGATCAAAAGACTTATCGCTGCTGTGCTGAGGCACACCCACAAAAAGAGTAAGAGTCACCTGTCTCTGATGAACTTATGTCTCAAAGTGTGAACTTTTGTCAACAGAGCAGTGTTTGTACTACAGAGTTGTGGTGAAGATGCGTCATGTGCTTGAACAATTCAGAAACTTGTATATGCCATAAAAAAGGCTTTAACAGTATCCTTGTTTGACTGTTGACAACTTCTGTCAGTTATTCAAGGACAGTGGCTACACACAGCACTCAAAGGCGTATATTTTGGGAAGAGTCTTATCATTCCCTAACAAAAGAACACACGTTCACTATTGATGAGTACGGCAAACTAGCAAATGTCCTCAGTATCTCTGATGACAATCAATTGGATACTGATGATGACTGTGATCCAACCACAGTCTTCAATAAACGGCACTGTCTGGCATGGTCATGTGATGATACCTGCAACTGTAGGCAATCGTCATTTGAAAAAGTAGAACACTTTGTAAACCTATTTGTAATAACAGATCACAAAGACAGACATAAACTGTTTACAAAAATTGACCATTGTGAAATCCGCCACATACTGGACTCATGGGTCACTCACTTGCATGTCTCGATAGTGGTGTTTGTGATAGTATTTTTCACAGCATGTGGATGCTTGCAGTGCATCAAACAGGCATGCGAAACTTTGTCTACAGAGTATATGAAGTACAGCGAGCT
The DNA here is from genome assembly GCA_016271365.2 of Neoceratodus forsteri. NCBI lineage: Eukaryota > Metazoa > Chordata > Ceratodontiformes > Ceratodontidae > Neoceratodus > Neoceratodus forsteri. Next base: position 43,848,040 of record JADMNL010000040.1, on the reverse strand, counting down.
GTACATCAATACACTTGTTTAAATGACTTATTGCAATCAGGTGACATGCAGGGTGCCATCACATTCCTAAAAAAACTGCAACACATTACTTCTGTACCAGAAACAACAATTTTTTCAGTGTAACACTTCTGCAGAAAAATCTGTTTCAGTGTTAGAAAATGACATTCTGAGACAGTACGGGAAGGAAATTGCTAAGTTTGAGGTTGCAAAGTCTCATGAGTTTGAAACTGTATGTGTGTCATGCAACCGTTTGTGCTACACAAAACAAACAGTCACAGTCCACCTAGAAACCTTGTCACCATACAATGACATGTGGTTCCATCTGGCAGCATTCTTGCTGCTGAAATCTGACTTTCACTTACAAGACACCATTGTGCTATGCAACACTGTTTTTCAAAAGTGAACTGTAACACTTTGCCAGCAAGGTCAATGCTGAATAACATGGAAACAGATGTTACACCAAGTGAGATTTCAACATTGAATATGTTTGAACGCATTCTAATTCAGACAATGAACCATTCCAAATGATTCTCATGCCTGAACACAAAGACATGGAACATTCCACAGAAAGAGCTTATTAGATCTCTAAAGGGTTCTGTGATGTATCTACCACTTCCTCTACAGAAAAATGTTTAAGCAATCTCAACTGAAAATAGCTTGTGATTCTTTGAAATGGTGTGTCACTAAAGGCCAAGGTCATCATGGCATGATGTTGTCAATGCAAAAGGTAAAGCTTGCTCTACTTATTTAAAGAGTAACAATCCTTTTATACAGAACCTTGACATAGATCAGATGGCCAGTCTCTCTGTGCAACATGATCTATTAGAAAAAGTAAGCCAATCATTGAGAAGGTCAGTGTACAGACAAGTGACTGATGTGTATGAACAGTACACAATTCACCAACTACACGGGAGAGATCCATTAGGAGACAACATTGATCTCTATCAAATTAAGCAGGTTGAAGGTGATCCTGTCAGCATTTGGGAGGCAACACTAGAAGCATGCTGTTTCCCAGACCTATTTCCAAAAGGGTCAGGTGGATGCCTAGATGAAAAAGAAGTACGTGTACAGGGAGCTGAGTACCGCACTAGCCATGTCCTCAGCAAAGATGGCAAATTCAGACGTAACATACAGTACCTGTTCCATCTCCTCTGGGAGAGTGAACTTAGCATTCTGTCTGCTTACTGGACATACCATTCGTCTAACAAGTCCACTAGATGGAATAACAGCTGGTCAATTTCTAGAGAAATTAAAGCAGAAAGATGAAAATGTGCGTGAATCTGTCTTCCATACTTTCAAGTCTTCGTGGCACCAAAGAATATTGATATCGTAGACACTGAAGTGATGACAATGCTGCGAGAGTATGGTGCAGCCACATGGTTTGTCACACTTAGTTGTGCTGAATATGCCTGGGACGAGCTCATTGAACTGTTGAAGTGGGCAAATTCTGATGTCAAAGGCATCTCATCAATGACTGTCGGAGAAATGTGTTCACTTGATCCTGTGTCTGTCACAAGACATTTTCACAAGCGGTTCCATGACATTCTGACTTTCATCTTGTCAAAGGATAATCCTCCTCTAGGTATTGTGGAACATTACTTTTGGAGGACTGAATATCAAGCACGAGTTGCCCCTCATATCCATATGTTATTGTGGATCAAGGATGCTCCACACATTGGTGAACATGAAGCAGCAGAAGTGCTATCATTCATCAAAAAATATATCACTTATCACATTCCAGACAAGTATGACAGTCCTACACTATGGAAGTTGGTACAAAAGTTCCAGCGACATATTTGCACAAAATATTGCTGGCGAGCAGTAAAGAACAAATCTAATTGGTACACACAATGTTGCTTTGGATTTCCTAGATGAGTTTGTCAGGATGGTGCCATGAATGACCTTTTCTCAGCAATGCGACACCACTTGAAGGCAAAATCAACCAAGAGGGTATACAAGTTACCCAGAGATGAAAAAGAGGTGTATATCAATGACTACAACCCAGCTCTTCTCCTAATGTGGCAAGCAAACTTAGATGTTCAGTTTGTGGCTGATAACTCACTGGCCCTGGTTCAGTACGTCACTTAGTACATAACCTAACGTGAACAGACTAGCTTGCAAGATCTTTGGGAAGATATTGCCACTTCAAGCAAAAGCCTGACATCTCAGCTGTGGTCATTGGGTTTGAAGACTCTTTCACACAGAGAATGTGGAGCTTATGAAGCCAGTGACCAGTTAATGGGTACACATCTGTATGGGAAGTCTGATGCTGTACGTTTTCTCAGTGTAAACTACAAAGAGAAAACGGAAACGTGTACCGATTCCCTCATGCTGAAAATTGAGGAGCTCGTTAATACACCTTCTTCAAAACATATCTTGAAGAATAACCTGATAGACACATACTACCCCGTAGACACAACGTTTAGAATGATATGTGTCTCTTTGAGGTGGCTAAGTGGTATGACTACAAGACAGGTGCAGCACCTGACTCAACACGCCAGATTTACAAGGTCAATGGAGTAGATGGCTGTCTCGTGAAGAGACACAAGCCATGGCTTATAGATCACTGTAAACTGCATCTAGGCACATCAGAGAGCACAGAACATTACTACTTTGCTCTCCTATTCCTATTTAGACCCTGGAGGACTGAGTCTGAATTAAAAGGTGACTGTGACACATTCGAAGAACAGTTCAATCTCACTTACGAGAATTTCCAAACTGAATACTCACAGACATATATACAAAGACTAGAAGCTGAGAAAAGAACAGCTTGAGAAGGCAGAGAAGCAGCTCAGGAAGACACTCCAGTTAGTTTATTGCAAGACAACCTTGATCCAGAAGGACAAGGTGTTCTAAGTGACCCTCTGCCCTTAAATGCCCCAGAAGTGTTAGATGTCAGAATTGAGATAGCCATGAACATGGCACACTCCATGGTCAACCCAGCTGACTTAAGAGAAAGACTAAATCAGCTGCAGCATACAGTTCACTCTCAAGTAGTTGAAGCTGTCCAACATGGGATACTACATGAAACAAAACAATGTGACTGCACTGACTAAAAGCCACTACTAATGTTTGCGAAGGTTCAGCTGGCACACAGAAAGAGTTTTCCTGATTGAAGCCATGACTGCAGAAGTACAGAGTGTGACAGGCTCTTCAATGTCTGTTGCTGTAACTGCTCCCACAGGACTAGCTGCATACAACATTGGTGGAGTTACATTACACCGTCTCTTTATGTTGCCAGTGGAACATGGGAGAACTGGAGAGTATCGAAAACTGTCATTTGAGGTTGCATCTCAGCTCCGTTCCATGTTCACAAAGATGAAGTTACTCATCGTTGATGAAATCAGCATGGTCTCCAATGTCATGCTTGCCTGTATTCATCTACGCTTACAGCAGATCTTAGGGTACCGACGATGGAGTGCCATTTGGTGGCAAAAGTATACTTATGTTGGGAGACCTTTTACAGTTTGCACCAGTCAATGCAGAGCATGTATTTACAACTCTAACTGCCAAACAAGCTAAGAATATCCTCGGTTGCATTGCAGGCTATAACATATAGAATTATTTACCTATGTTGAGGTTGTCTGAGAACATGCGCCAAAGTGGTGATCTAGCTTACAAATCACTTTTAGATGAAGCTCGTACAGGTTCTCTATCACCAGAACATGTTTGTATGTTAAATGATCGGACAATCACAGTAGATAGTGCATGCATAGAAACAGCATGTAATGTCTTCAGCGATATATACTCTACTGGCAGACACATAGTGTGTCTTTATTTTATTTTTTTTTACTTTATTTTATTTAAACAGCAGTTTGGAAAACCTTTGAGCCATAGGCTCATTTACAAATGTACCTTGTCACAGTAAGACAAACCAAAATACACAGTATAGCAGTACAACACATAAATATAACAGTAAATTAAGACATAGATACAAACAAGCTGGTACCGGTAGGATGGATGCAACAATACCAGAGTTATGTTGTCCTTAGCAGCTTAGTAATAAGCTTTGTCATAAGTAGTGTCTTATGCCATGACTAAAGAAATGCACTGAATTCAACAATCTAATGTTGCAGAGAGAAAACCAAGAGATTCTAACTCTGCATGCGGTTGATACAGTTGATGGCATTATTCTTAGTTGAAAACTAGTAGTAAAGATGACTGAATGACTAAGTGAACTGAAGTCAGATGTTTCACACACAGCTGGCCTAGAAGCTGTTCTCACAGTTTGTAAGAATGCACGTATCATGCTGTGACGTAATCTAGATGTAGAACAAGGCATGGTAAATGGTGCCATGGGAAACATCACTGACTTTGTCTACAATGTCCAGAAGACATATATCGAGATGCTTGTAGTTCACTTTGACAACATGGAACACTCTGTACACATAGATCGAACCTGCGTAAAATTCCAGGTTTTTAAGGATGTCTATGTAAACAGGAAACAGTTTCCATTATGTGTTGCATATGCTGTCTCCATTCACAAATCTCAGGGATTGAGTTTGTATTCAGCAATGGTAGACATAGGTACAGACATTTTCAAGGATGGCATGAGCTCGTCACTTTCAAGTATACGTAGCCTTTCTAGGTGCACATTATTACTATAGCACCTCTGAAATTTCGAGGCTGACAAAGCATGTATTCTTGAGTTCAACAGGTTACGTTTCACATCAGCCACAAATGCCTTTAATACCACTGCCTGCATATCTGTCTGTCTCACAACTCAGTCACAGCTAGAGGTATCAACAAACAGCAGCAAGCTTCCAAAGTGATTCAACAAAAGAGTTCAACAAAGGCCACAACTTCAAGTAAACATTCACAACCAGCACTTCATCAGAAATCAGTTGGTGTAGCTGCTGTACCAGTCTTTGACAACAGCAGTAGAGTAAACTGCTATGCTAACTCAGCTATGCAAGTTTTTCACATGCCAAAGTTTGTGCAGGCAATATCTGCTTCACAAGACAATCCCTATCAAGCGCTTTGAAGCAGATTATCAACATGACTTCTGACCAGTCTAACACTGTACAGTCACTAACACCACTATGACAGGTGTTAGCTACATATGCTGGATGTAGCACGCTTGCTGCAGACATACAGCAAGACACTACTGAGTTTATGATGGCTGTCATAAACAACCTGGATGAAGACGGCACCTCAATGCGCAGTACTTCACAGTAACATATGTTACAAAATATGTATGTGTTTCATGTGGCAATTCACAGCATGAAACCACACAAGACATGCTGTGGATTACTCTCTTTGTCCCTCAAACCAAAAGTGTCAAATTTTGACAGCTATTCACCAATGCTGAATGTACTCATGCCTGTGGAAGGTGTGGAGGCAGATGCACCCAGTCCATACGTCTCAGGAGTTCATTTCAATATCTGTTGCTTATGTTGCACAGATTTGACCCCAATGGGCTCAGAGTTGATACTCCTATCACAGATTACAAAGCTGGTAGAATAGTCTTCAACCAATCAGTGTTTGACACTCACAGTATAATCTATCACCATGGTCAATCCATGCATTCTGGGCATTACACCTCCTTACTAAGGTGCAGAACTGGATGGTTAGAGTGTGACGACTCTACAAGCAGTTTTAAACAGAGACTGCCACAACACTTAAAAAATGCATATCTTCTAATATTGAAGAATTATGATAACCTTCATATTTCAGAAGAATAGGACAAAACATATTGCATTTAAAAAATGACTACTTTGTCCAAAAAACATTCATACCTCATTACAATGTTGTATAATGTACGACTCTAAATAAACCATACAATTTCAACAAAATGCTATTCTGACAGAGACATTCCATACACTGTAACATGTAACATCTTGTGTGGATCAGTGACTACATGAAAATTATTGTAGTGGCTTCAATCGGCGCCAACAATATCCACAGTCACTAGAGAAACCATGATTACATGTCTATCAAAGATTGTACATCTAAAAACTGAGGCCTTACTGCTCTCCTCTTCTGTACATATCTTTAATTATCCATGTATCAACTCATACATAACAAATTGATATGAGTTATAAAGTTTTACTCTTTGCAAACAAAGAGAAGTTCTCAGTTATCGTAATTAACTGAGCAACACTTCTAACATTCACCAAACATTCCACTCTGTCACAAGTTGTCTATCAACACTTCAATTTGTCTATTGACTCTTGACATATAGAGAACATCATTCACTCACCATGCAACAGTGTAGAACTATCCCGCCTTCATGTGTAATACTAGTATTGTACATATGTAAAAATAACTACCTTTATTGATAATGCAAGAAGCTGAATTACACAACTGTAAATAAGAACCAATTGCAGAATATCATTTACTGAGTTTTACATGTGTTTGCAATTACTTGTACATAATATAAAGATTTGTATTCAGGTGTACATTGTTAATAACTACTTTGATACTTGTACTAAAAATACTAGTCTAACACTAAAGTACAACTGAATGTTTTACATGTTATTCATCACTATACTAACTACATCTAATTAACCATAAGTTTGTTAAAAATGCATATCATGCACAGTCTTACTATTTACAAGTTAAGAATTTACATAGAAGATAATGTAAGAATTGAAACAATGTCATTTGTTCATGTAAGAATATTCTATTTTCGCAACTTGTCACATAAGTAATTCTAACGATATAAAATATTGACAATTGTAAATCAGACACTGTTACTGATCACAACACACTGCATACCTGTTCCTGACAATATTTATGATCGCCTCAATTGAGGGGTCGGGTGGGAATTTTCCATTTGCACCTATTCAGTGACATATAATTAAATAACACCAATCAAATGTCACAAAACTAACATTGTTGTATATTGTATTACTTAGACAGTCAGCATATGTTTTTTGCCCACCCCAGGAACATCCACATTAGCAGTCACACAATAACAACAAAACACTTGTGTATCATATGTGTAATCACACTTTACAACCTACTGACATTGCCTTATTAACATACCACACAAGTAATGCACTACACATAATTACAACATACAACCATTTTAAAAAAAGTAACATTTTTTTACAAACTCTATTCACATTCAATAGTAAATATATAATGAAGCGCCACAGCTTCAGCCTGACTATTAGAATTCCATGTTGAATGTCAGAAACTACTTCCTCACATAAAGAGTAGTGAGTAGTGAAACATGACTAGAAACACACAACACCTGATTAGTTTCCTATAATATCACATACTTACTCCAATCCATATTATACAGTTCTTATTATTCTTACACATTTACATATATGACAAGCAATGATTGCACACATACAAAGATTGTATTGTGAGACTGCTTCTGTTAACTAAATTTCAGTCTTGATTGGCCCTTTTCTCCATTTGAAAAATTGGCAATACATTTTTTAAAACCATAACCACCTGTGTCGACTCTTTACTTTAAATACCATTATGACATAAAAATAAGTGTGTCTGACTTAAGCATACAAATCAATGTTAACTAATACTGCTACAACTATACCACCATCAATTTGTTTGGTGCCTTTGACATACAGTCAGTATTACAGCATATGCAATGATGTGGCACATTGCATGTCATATTTGACATAATTCCTAACAGTGTAAAAACTCAGCAATGTACTTACTTTTCCTGTGCCTATGCAGTCATTACTACTATACCAAGGTGCAACATCAGCACTCCAACAGTACACAGCTGTGACTATACACGTACTCATGCAGTCACTACTATGTGTACTTCAGAGTCTGAGAAATGGAGTTCTAATTGGCTGCAAACATCCTAACAACCTAATGTTAATCTTTTATTACCACATGAAGAGGTTAACGATATACTGAACAAGGTTTAAAACTGTTTAAAACATGTTTCATTTTAATAGCAATAAGTCACTCCCAAGAATTGTGTTAATGGTCAGTTAATCACCCTGTAGAGACATGTGGCACTCGGCCACACCTCGTGCCACAGTACACCCCTAGAACGTGATTAACTGACCATGAACATAACCCCTTGTCATGCCTTATTAATTAATTATAAAAAGGCTCTTAGAAACTGAGCTTTCTGATCGGCTGCTAACATTCTAACAGCCTTATGTAAATCTTTTATTGACATACATAAAGAGGTCAACCATTTCCTGAAAAAGCTTTTAAACAGTTAAAAAACATTTTTATTATAATAGCAATAAGGCATTACTAACGGTAATCATAATAGTCAGTTAATCACCCTATGGGGCATATGCCACTCGGCTATACCTCGTGACACAGTACACCCCTTGAAGGTGACTAACAGACCATTAACATAACCTTGCATCATGTGTTATTGCTTAATTGAATTTTGATAACCGGGTAGGCCCACAGGTCCCCGGACATCCCTTTTTCAGGGGTGACCCGGGCAGCAAACAGTAGATGAAATAGAACACAATGGTACATATACAAGCTGAGGGTATACAGTATGCTTCAGTTGACAAATACATCTGTGTTGTCATCTGCATCTACAATTACAATATACTACCTAATTTTGTCTGCCATTGGGTGCTCCACTGCCTACCTGACCCTGCTGGTGATATCTTGTGTCATAGTAACACCAACAGCAATGCAAACAGAAGCGCTAACAGTGGCACATATGGTAACACAAGCTAAAATGAGAGCATAAACGATAACGCACACAGTGACGCAGATGGCAACGGTCTGCCATGTGATGTGTTAAATGGAGGTTTGTAATTCCCTGCAAACATCCTAACAGCCTTATGTTAATCTTTTATTACCATACATGAAGAGGTTAATGACACACTGAACAAGGTTTAACACTGTCTAAAAACATGTTTCATTATAATAGCAATAGGTCACTCCCAAGAATTATGTTAATGGTCAGTTAATCACCCTGTAGGGACATATGGCACTCGGCTACACCACATGCCACAGTACACCCCTAGAACGTGATTAACAGACCATTAACATAACCCCTTCTCATGCCTTATTACTTAATTATAAAAGGGTCTGAGAATGGAGCTTTCTGATTGGCTGCAAACATTCTAACAGCCTTATGTTAATCTTTTATTGACATACATGAAGAGGATAACCATTTCCTGAATAAGGTTTAACACCGGGATGCACATTGGTTGTCTTTGGCCCTAACTCTCACCCCATCACATGTGTAAAGCAGCAGAAGTATAGAAGAATGGAGTGAGAGTTAGGACCAAAGAACCCAATGCACACCCCAGTGCTGGTTGGGACGGTGGCCAGGGGGTCCAAGAGGGGTTTTCAACCCTAACACCGAATTTCCTCACTTTTGTCACTGTGGGACAACCCTAACTAATGCATGAAACAGAGTTTTTTGCCTCTAATTTACCTTCTTTTTGAGAATGATAATGAGAAATAGTGAATGTAATGCAGCGGCGACAGCACAGGGCCCTCTGGGCCCCACACTCCTGCCATATAATGCGGCGGGCGGGCCCCTGCCACATCATGTCTTGTGGCATAGTAACAAGAACACCAATGCAAACAGAATCACTAACAGTGGCGCACATGGTAACGCAAGCGCGAATGAGAACAGAAAGGGTAACACACACAGTGTGCAGCGGCGGCAGCATAGGGCCTACTGGACCCCACACTCCTGCCATACAATGCGACATTGGGCCCCGCGCTCCTGCCACATCATGTCTTGTGGCATAGTAACAAGAACACCAATGCAAACAGAAGTGCTAACAGTGGCGCACATGGTAACGCAAGCGCGAATGAGAACAGAAAGGGTAACACACACGGTGGCGTAGACAGGAATGGTCTGCCACATGATGTGTTGTCACATAGTAACATGGTGCCTGCAAACGGAAATTTCAATGGGCATGGTGATGCTAAGTAAAACAGAAAGAGAAACAGTACTGTAGACACAAATGGCAAAAAATAACAGAAACGCAAGTGCAAATGAAAACGCAAAGGATAACGCACACGGTGGCGCAGACGTCAACGGTAAGTGAAACGGGTACGGAACTGCAAGCAGAAAGGGCAACAGTAACAGTAATGTAAGCGCACAGGCTGGTTTTCCCCAAAACCTGCATAGAGAAAGACACTGAGTACAAATAATGTATGCATAATAATGAGTATCGGAGCAGAATATGAGAACTTGGAATACTAAATAGGTTATATCTCAGGAACCGTACGACGTAGAAAAAAAATGTAAAAGTCATACTATTTACAACTGTCCTGGCTAATTTTGTATTTAGTCCCTGCTAGGGGGCTAAGAAATTTTCCTATGAAAGTCTGTATCTACTTCCGTTTCGAATCTCTGAACTGTTTCATTGTGTGAATGCCATAATGTTAGCCTATGGGAAAAAAGAAGTTCGAGTGCCATAACTTGCCTCCCTGCAATATTTTTTCACCAAACCACTGAAAGGCACATCTGTGGGCTGTTGGCTGTCTTCCCTCCAAATTTCAGGAAAAAAGACCAAACCGTTATTTTGCAGCAGGAATCCAAAGTATTTCTGTAATGCGTCGGGCGCCGTAATGTTATCCTATGGGAAAAACTGTCAACTTTGGAGTGCCGTAACTTTGCCGCCATGTAATATTTTTTCAATACAACACTGAAAGGCACATCTGTGAGTTGTCAGCTCTGTTCCCTCCAAATTTCAGCCCAAAACTCCCAACGGTTCTTTTGCAGCGCAGTGCCAAAGAATCACGGTCACTTTCCCACAGATGGAAGACTACTGTCGCAATTTGCGAAAGCTTTCGCAAAAAAGTTCAACATTTTCGTGAGCATGAAAGTAATTTGCGAAAGTACTTTTTCCAGAAATTTGAAAAACATATTTCTGGGGTGTTTTACCACAAAATAAAGACATGGCAAGCATTCTCAGGGTCCGACTAGGTGAATACAAAAATAATTAGGTTGCTAGAGGGTCCCAAATTTAAATGCCAACCATTTTTCTGATCACCAACTGAAAACAAAATGGTGGATTTGTGAAAGTAACAGGCCCATTTGCGAAAGTAAAAATGCATTTGCGACACTGTCGAACGTTTTAACTTTTCCCATTGACTTATAATAGGAAATTGTTTTTGAATAACTTTTGAACCGTTTAATATTTTTTTGCCAAATCTTTGAAAGGCACATTGGGGACCCCGGCCGCACATTCCCTGAAGATTTGGGGCTGGTTGCACAAACCGCGCCACCTTAGAATTCCAGAAAAAGTGTAAACGTGTGCGCAAATCATGCTTAATAACTCCACAGCCGTGTATCCAACTGGTACAAAACTTGGCATATTCCAAGGCCTATAGTTCTTGATCATGTATTCCAAATTTCAGCCAAATCTGTCATACAGTTGCAAAGTTATTGAGGTGCAAATTTTGGGGTTTAACATAGAATGGCTCGCCTCAATTCCATGGTAGCACTACCAGCACATTATATATATATATATATATATATATATATATATATATATATATATAGTCCCAGAGCAGTCTTTGGTGTTCTTTAATGAAATGACAGTCCCAGTGTCCATGAGTGGAGGACCCAATAGGCCATGTTGAAACCTTGGTGCAAAAAAATGCAAAAAATGGCCTTGTTACAAGTGCACGTTGTGCAGTGTCTACTCGCACGCATAACATCCCCTATTTTTAATATTTTCACTCCAGATTTTCAACATTGCCATTTGTTCACACCTCTTGATGAACAGTACTGCTGTCATTTCTCACATCCTGCCTGGAATGTGTTTTGCACCACTGTTGCAGAATGGCACGTCACTGTGCAAAATCAACTTTCAGGATGGATTAACAAAATCACAGTGCCAGTGTTCATGAGGGGATTTCCCAAAAAGCTCATGTTGAAAATGTGGTTAAAAAATTCCCTAAAATTGCCATGTTATGAGAGTGCAATGTGCAGTTTCAATCAATCAAAGTCTTTCTTTAACCAGGCGATCACCGTTAAGCAAGCTCATTTTCAAGGTGGACCTGGGTTTGTTAACAAGGAACAAGGGACAATATACATGGGATGCAACACACAAGAAAATAGTAATAATACAAATAAAGTGAGATACAATAATAAGGTGTATACAAAGTATCAGCAGGTAGCATTGACAGTAGGATATGTTTGGAACAGAAGAAACAGCAAGTTTTGGGTAGGGCACAATTTTTTATAAAAGTAAAGAAATATACATATCAGATACACCGAACACAAATAAAACCTAATATAAAAAGATTTATAGTGATACGGTATGGAGAATTTAGAGCTGGAACCAGGGTCAAAGGAATGTGGAAGGGACAGATATGGGGGTAGAGAAAGAGGAGAGGGAAGAGTCAATTATAGATGTGATCTAGGCATGCCCGTAACTTTACGAAGGTTTCATATTTTCACTCTTGGTTTTCAACATTACCCTTTGCTACACCTCCTCATGAACAGTATAAAGCTGTCATTTTTCACATTCTGCCCAAAACATGATGGTGCATAATGTCATATTCACTGTGCAAACTCAATTTTGGGGACAGTTTAACAAAAATACAGTGACATTGTTCATGAGGTGTAGTCCCCAAAATGCCATGTTGAAAATTGAGTGGAAAATTGCTAAAAATGCCCTAGTTGCATGTATCCATTCAATTGTGGCCAACACAGTGCCTTTCAGAACCCATATCTCAAAAACTATGTGAGATACAGATTTTCTTGGCTGATCTCTGGGGGAGGTCTCACTGTCATGATTACAGTGATACCTGAATTTTTTTTCCTACCTGCTACGGTTCCTGAAATATTGGCAAATTAGAGTTACAAGGGTTCCTTTCCCCATAGGGGTGCTGCATGACTCTGTAGCTATGCATAAGTGGTAGCGCTGGGCCCAGAGGGCCCATGTTCAACCAGACGCATATTGTTATGCAGAAAGGGGCAGCTTGGGGGATCCCTGAGCTCCCACCAACACATGTTATTTACTAGTTATATTATGCTTTTTCAAAAAGTAAGGAAATTCATTGCAAAAAACTTTGTTTAATGCATCAGTTAGGGTTAAAGCACCAAAAGTGGGGAAATGAGATGTTAGGGTTGAGCCCCTAACCACCCCACCACCCCATCCTCCAGAGATCAAAAGAAGCCAGGGTGTGCCATGGGTTCGCGAGGACCAACTCTCACCCCATTCCATGTGAAAACAGGTTGACATCCTACAGTAAAGGAAAAAAGGCTGAGAGTTAGGCCTCACAACCCCATGGCACACCCCAGTGTCTGTCGGATTCTGGAGATGGAGTGGTGGGGTTAGAGGCTCAAGCCTAATGTCTCATTTCCCCACTTTTGTCAGTTTAACCCTAACTGATGTATTAAATAAGTTTTTTGCAAAGATATAGATATAGATATAGATATAGATATAGATATAGATATAGATATATTATAGTGGCACGGAAGTGCTACTATAGTTAGGATTGAGTACCCCATTTAAAGTTAAAGTGTAAAATTTTGCAGCTTAATAACTTTGCCACTATCTGACAAATTTGCCTGAAATTTGGCTGACATGGAGAGGTATTATAGGTCTCTTGATATACCAAGTTTTGTAATGGTTGGGTATACAGTTGCTGAGCTATGAAGTTCAATAGAAAGTCATATTTATGCTTTGTTGCTCATTCTTTGCTCGTGCCTACAGGTCACACAGTTTGTGTGACCAGTACTAAACCTTCAGGGAGCATGCAGCCAGGGTCCCCAATGTGCCTTTTGAAGATTTTATGAAAAAATATTAAACAGTTCAAAAGTTATTCACAAAACAATTTTCCCATTATAGTCAATGGGAAAAGTTAACAAAAAGTTTGACAGTGTCGCAAATGCAGTTTTTAATGTCACAAATGACCCCTGAAGTGTCATGAGTGAGCCATTTTTTTTCAGTTACTGGTCACAGAAATACTTGCCATTTAAATTTGGGACCCTCTAAGGACACAATTCATTTTGTGTTCAACGAGTCGAGCCCTAAGGATACTAACCATGTCTTTTTCTAGGGGGTTAAACACCCCAGAAATATGTTTTTGAAATTTTTGTTAACTGTAGTGTCGCAAAGTAGTGTCACACTTTCAACACTTTTGTGATATTTTTTTGGGAAAATGTTGTGATTTGTGACACTACTTTGCGACACTATGCCCAAAAGAATAGGAAATCCTTGCCACCCTGCTGCAAAAGAATAGTTTGGTCTTTGGGGCTGAAAGTTGGAGGGAAGAAAGCCAAGATCCCACAGATGTACCTTTTGGTGACAAAATATTGCAGGGCTGCAAAGTTACAGTACTCCAAAGTTGATGATTTATTTCCATAGGCTAACATTACGGTGTCTGCGGTACCTTTATGGGCTTGTATCTTGGAAATGCTTTGAGATATGGATTTTTGTCAGAAAAATGCTTAGCCCCCGGGGCTAAGTACAAAGCTAGCCAGGAGAGTCATAAATTATATGAAATTTTTATTTTTTTTTTACGTCATACGGTTCCTGACATATAAGCAATTTAGTATTCCAAGTGTTCATTTTCTGCTCCGTGGCCCATTATTATGGATACATGCTTTGTATTTACTGTGTTTCTCAATGCAGCTTTTGGGGAAAAAAAGGGTGTGCATTTTCATTACTGTTATTCTTAGCATTTCCACTTGTGTTTCCGTAACCATTTGCGTTAGTATTCCAGTCTATGCCACCGTGTGCATTACCATTTGTGTTTTTGTTTGCACTTGTGTTTTTGTTACTGTTAACATTTGCATTTCCATTACTGTTTTTGTTTGTATTTCCTTTTGCGTCATCATGTGCATTTCCATTTGTGTTTGCGTACGCACTTCCATTTGCATTCCCTTTTCTGTTTCTGTTTTCTTTAACATCATCTTGGCTGTTACCGTAATTGTTTGCATTTCCAATTGCATTACCGTGACCATGCGCATTTCGATTTGCTTTTCTGTATGCGCTTGTGTTTGCATTTCTGTTTTCATTAATGTTTGTGCTTGCATTTTTATTACCATTTGCATTATCATTTATGTTTGCATCACCATAGAAACATAGAAACATAGAATTTGATGGCAGATAAGGACCGCTTGGCCCACCCAGTCTGCCCATTTCCTTACCTAGTGGATAAGCTGCAGATCCTAGTTAACCAGCAGCCTACTTCTTCCTACCTCCACCCCCTAGAATTGCCTTATGACTGTCCCATGTATGCTTGAATTCCACCACTGTTTTTGACCCCACAACCTCCGGAAGGCTGTTCCATGCATCCACAACCCTCTCTGTGAAAAAATACTTCTTAAATTACCTCTGAGCTGCCCCCATCTCTTCAAATTTTGCCCCTTGTTCTTGCACACCTTTTTTTGAAAGATGCTACCTCTTGGACTTTGTTGATTCCTTGAGGTACTTGAAAGTTTCTATCATGTCCTCCCTCCTTTCCTCGAGGCTTACATATTAAGCTCCTTAAGTCTCTCTTGATATGTCTTCTGGTGCAGACCCTGCACCATTTTAGTTGCCCTCCTCTGACAGCTTCCATCCTGTCTATGTCTTTGCAGAGATTGGGTCTCCAGAACTGCATGCAGTACTCAGATGGGGTCTCACCAGCTGTCTGTACAGAAGGATAATAACTTCCTGTTTCTACTGGTGATGCCTCTCCCTATGCATCCTAGTATCCCCAGCCCTCCTTGCTGCCCCTCACATTGCTTGCCCACCTTTAGTTCACCATGTGCGTACGCTTGCGCTATGTGTATTACATGTACTTCACTATTTACAGTGACCATTCTCAAAGGAAGAGAAATTCATGGCAAAAAATCCATTTAATGCATCAGTGTAGTTTGTTCCACAGTAAGAAGAGTGAGAATTCAGTATTGGGGTTCCACCCCTTGCACCCCACCGATCCTGCCCCCACCAACAGGCATGGAGTGCGTTGGGGACATCAGTCCTAACTCTCGTCCATTCTCCTATACTGCACCCCTCAGCTTGTTTACACCAAGATGGGGTGAGAGTTGGGACTGACAACCCCAACGCACACCCCATGCCTGTTGGTGGGGGCATGGTGGGGTGGGGTTCAAGGGGGTGGGAACCCTAACATCAAATTTCCTCACTTTTGTCACTGTGGAACAACCCTAACCAATTCATTAAATGGAGTCTTTTGCCATGAATCAATCTCTCTCTCTCTCTCTCTCTCTATATATATATATATATATATATGAGCTGATCGTTAATTGAGGACATTCATGTTAATAAACAGTTCATCATTATTAATGAGCAGGCCATTCATATTCATATGCAGCTTATTAATATTCTTGAGCAGCTTTTTCTGATGTATACATTTAGTCCTTGAGCAGTCTTTGGTGCCATTTAATGTAATGACAGTCCCAGTGGGCGTGAAGGGAAGTCCCAAAAAGCCCATGTTATAACTTTGATGCAAAAAATGCAAAAAATGGGTGTATTACCTGCGCACAATGCACAGTTTCTATGCGCATTTGTAATATCACCAATTTTTAATATTTTCACCCAGATTTTCAACATTGCCATTTCTTCAAACCTCCACATGAACAGTACAGCTGTCATTTCTCACATCCTGCCTGAAATAATTTTTTTTGTACCTCTGCCACAGAATAGCACATCACTGTGCAAAATCAGCTTTTGGGAAGGATTAACAAATTCAAAGTGCCAGTGTTCATGCGGGGATTTCCCAAAAATCTCATGTTGAAATTCTGGTTAACAAATTCCCAAAAATTGCCATGTTGTGAGCGTGCGATGTGAAGTTTCTATGCATGCTCAAAACTTTGCCAATTTTTCATATTTTCATTCCTGGTTTTCAATATTACCCTTTTCCTCACCTCCCCATGAACAGTAAACAGCTGTCATTTTTCACATCCTGCCCAAAACATGATTTTTCACCTATGGTGTATAATGTTATATTCACAGTGCAAACTCAACTTTTAGAACAGTTTAACAAGATGACAGTGACATTGTTCATGAGTTGGAGACCCCAAAATACCACATTGAAAATTGGGAGGATAAATTCCTTAAAATGTCCACGTTATGACCATATGTTGAATTGTGGCTCCCACAGTGCATTTCGGCACCCATATCTTGAAAACTATGTGAAACATAGATTTTGTTTGGCAAATCTCTGGTGGAAGACTCACTATCATGATTACAATGGCACTTGAATTTTTTCCCTACCTGCTACAGTTCCCGAGATATTGGCAAGTTAGTGTTAAAGGGTTCTTTGCCCCATAGGGGTGCTGTATGACTCTGTAGCTATGTGTAAGTGGTAGTGCAGGGCCAAAAGGGCCTGTGCTCCCACAGATGCATATAGTTATGCAAAAATGGGCAGCTTGGTGGATCTCTGCACTCCCACCTACACATATTTTCTAGTAAAACTAAATTTTTCCAAAAAGTAAAGGAAGTCATTGCAAAAAAGTTTGTTCAATGCATCATTTAGGGGTTAAAGCAACACGAATGGGGAAATGAGACATTAGGGTTGAGCCCCTAACCCCTCCAGCACCCCACCACACTATCCTTCACAGATCAAAAGAAGCCTAGGTGTGCCTAGTGTTCACAAGGCTCAACTCTCACCCCATTCCATGTGTAAACAGGTTGACATCCTACAGTAAAGGAAAATGGGGAAAGAGTAAGGCCTTAAACCCCCATGGCACACCCCAGCATCTGTCGGTCTCTGTAGGATGGGATGGTGGGGTAGTGGTGGGGTTAGGGGCACAAGCCTAATTTCTCATTTAACCTCTTCTGTCACATTAACCCTTACTGATGTATTAAATAATTTTTTGCAATGAATATATGTATGTATATATATATATATATATATATATATAAAAGAGCTGATCATTAATGGAGGGACGTTAATCTTAATGAACAGTTCATCAGTATTAATGAGCAGGCCATTGATATTCATAAGTAGCTCACTAATATTCTTGAGCAGCTTTTTCTGATGTATATATTTAGTCCTAGAGCAGTCGTTGGTGTTCTTTAATGAAATGAAAGCCCCAGCGTTCATGAGGGGAGGTGCCAAAAAGCCATGTTGAAACTCTGGTGCAAGAAATGTAAAAAATGGCTGTGTTACAAGTGTGCGTTGCTTAGTTTCTATGCACTCTTGTAGCATAATCAATTTTTAATATTTTCACTCCAGATTTTCAATATTGTTGTTTCTTCACACCTCCTGATGAACAGTAGAGCTGTCATTTCTCACATCCTGCCTGAAATTCTTTTGCACCTCTGCCGCAGAATGACACGTCACTCTGTGAAATCAATTTTTGGGATGGATTAACAAAATCACAGTGCCAATGTTCTTGAGGGGATGTCACAAAAACCTCAAGTTGAAAATTTGGTTAAAATATTTCCCAAAATTGCCATGTTATGAGCATGCGATGTGGAGATTCTAGGCATGCCCGTAACTTAGCAAATTTTTCATATTTTCACTCCTGGTTTTCAATATTACGCTTTTCCACACCTCCTCATGAACAGTAAACAGCTGTTATTTTTCACATCCTGCCCCAAACATGATTTTTCACCTATGGCACATAATGTCATATTCTCAGTGCGAACTCAACTTTTGGGACAGTGTAACAAAATGACAGTCACATTGTTAATGTGGTGGAGTCCCCAAAAGGCCATGTTGAAAATTGGGTGGAAAAAGTCCTAAAAATGCCTGAGTTATGTGCATCCATTGAGTTGTGGCACCCACAGTGCCTTTCAGCACCTGTATCTCGAAAACTATGTGAGATACATATTTCATCGGCTTAACTCTGGTGGAGATCTCACTGACATGATTACAATGACATTTTAATTTTTTTCCTGCCTGCTATGGTTCCCAAGATATTGGCAGATTAGTGTTACAAGGGATCCTTGCCCCATAGGGGTGCTGTATGACTCTGTTGCTATGCATAAGTGGTAGCGCAGGGCCCAGAGGGCCCATGTTCCCTCAGACACTTATTGTTATGAACAAAGGTGCAGCTTGGTGGATCCCCATGCTCCCACCAACACATGCTATTTACTAGTTATGTGAAACTTTTTCCAAAAGTAAGGAAATTGATTGCAACGAAATTTGTTTAATGCATCAGTTAGGGTTAAAGCAACAAAAGTTGTGAAATGGGATGTTAGGGTTGACTCCCTAACTCCCTTCAACCCCCACCCCATCCTCCACAGATTGAATGAAGCCTAGGTGTGCCATGGGGTCATGGGGCTCAACTCTCACCCCATTCCATGTGTAAACAGATTGACATCCTACAATAATGGAAAATGGGGTGAGAGTTAGGCTTCAAAACCCCATGACACACCCCAGCATCTGTCGGTCTCTAGAGGATGGGGTGATGGGGTGGTGGTGGAGTAGGTGCTCAAGACTAAGGTCTCATTTTTCCACTTTTGTCACTTTAATCCTAACTAATGCATTAAATGTGTTTTTTACAATTAATGTATATATATATACACACACACACACACACACACACACACACACACACACAAACATATCTACTGTATGTCTATAAAAGAGCTGATCATTACTGGGTAAGGTTACTACCTACTCAGTTTTTGACCGAATGATTCGGTTTTCTAGGTCCAGATTCAGTCCTCCTGTTTTCACCATTGCAAATTCAGTTTTTATGGTGGGTCAAGCAGCACCTGTTAGATTCCCCACTAACTGTTTCATTTTCTTCTCATCTGACTGTAAGCAAGTGTCTGACATTTTAGTGTGATTGCTTGCTTGCAGTGCATGCCAATCAGGGAGTGCCTTCAAGAGCAGGGCACTTAAAGAGCCAAATTTGTCCCTGCCTGCTCAGTTGTCACCTCTAACTTCACACCAGCAAATTGGAAGATTATTCATGGGAAGGCTAAACAATACCACCTTAATTAACACTTTCATTTTTCTGAAACCAGACAGGCACCACATTAGGGTAGCTTCCTGTCCCAGTATGGATGGCACAATGTGTTTCAGAAACTTTACCTGCTAATCCAGTTTTATTCAGAGGTAGTACTTTATCAGTCATTTTGAATGCTGACATGCTTGTAAAACAGATTCTGTTAAATCCTTCACCATTTTGCTTGCATGGTCAGATTACAAACAAATTCTGATGTCATGTAGACCTTTGTTTGTATACCAGTCAGTGTGAGAGGTGTAAAGTAAGGCTATTAAGACCATTAGCAGCAAATCAAACTAATCCTTTCCAGGCTGCATTGTGAGTATGGTCTTTGACTGCTGTGATAAGGAATACTTTTATACCTTTAAATGTTTACCATTTTTTCTTTTAGGGTCTGTCCTATATTTAAATAATTGTTACCCCTTTTGTTGTTAAATTAATAATGTAATATTTTATTTCCTTTCTAGCAATACTACACCCCTCTCTCCTCAGTAGTTATTGTTGTCAATTTTCATACTACTTGGATATTCCAGGAAGACCAATCCAGGCCTTTCAGATGAACAGCACAGAATAATGTGGCTAATGTCATGCTAAGCTACAGAAATTAGAAAAGGATGAGAGAGAGCAGTAGCTCATGAGATGACAGGAACACAGTCTAGATTTGATGGTACTGCAAATTTAGGCAATTTATCAAAACATTTTCAAAACATTATTTTATTTTTTTTTTTTTTACTAGAAGAGACGCACAAAGCTAAAGCTTGTTTACAGGTGCAACCTGAGAGCACAAGGGAATTAAGTGATTTGTGTAGGGTCACAAAGTATGCAAGTTTGGGCTGTAGGATTCAAACCCTGGTGTCCAGAATTGTAGCTCAGAGCTTTAAACCACTGCGCTATACTGCATCCATGCTACAGATCACATATCATGTTATCTGCTATGTATGACTGACATGGAAAGAAATAGGGTAGTTAACAGCATAGAATAGTTCCTACCACTTTTAATAAGTTCTCTGACATTACAAATAACTTTAGAGTAGGAGCAATGGGAGGGACAGTAACACATCTTAAAATGGCAGATGATATTTGCAATTACATCTCGTCCACCATTACTGGAGTAGTTTATTTACCAGAAAAGACCACCTGATCCAAAATAGCCAGTTGTCAGAGGTGTCATTGTAGTCACTTGATGTGTAAGCTAGGCTGTGTATACAGGATGCAAAGTCCCCTGAACACCCCTCTCTAACCCCACCAAATGTTAAAATACACTAAAATTTAAAATATTTAAATCTAAATCAAACATACCAAAAATAATAATCATAATGTTAGTTAAAGAAGTTGCACACTATGTTATATCAGCAGCAATTCTGAATAAATCAAGTGAATCAGAGTCCAAGCGATGCCCTCATTAGTCATAAAAGAGGCGGGGTTAGGGGTGGAGTTTGGGGGTGTAGTTTAGTATTCGGTTTTCATCTCAACCGAAGGTGGCAACCCTATTACTGGGTGGCATTAATATTAGTGAACAGTTCATCAATATTAATGAGCAGGCCATTGATATTCATGAGTTGATCTTTAATATCTTGAGCAGTTTTTTTCTGTTGTATATAGTTAGTCCCAGAGCAGTCTTTCATGTTCTTTAATGAAATGACAGTTCCAGTGTTCATGAGGGGAGGTGCCAAAAAGCCATGTTGAAATTTTGGTGCTAAAGATGCAAATACTGGCCATGTTACAAGTGTGCATTGTGCAGTTTCTACGTGCATTCGTAACATCGCTAATTCTTAAAACTTTCACTCCAGATTTTCATAATTGCCATTTCTTCACACCTCCTTGTAAACAGTACAGCTGTCATTTCTCATATCCTGCCTGACTTTTTTTTGCACTTCTGCCACAGAATGGTGTGATGCTATGCAAAATCAACTTTTGGGATGGATTAACAAAATTACAGTGCCAGTGTACATGAGGAGATTTCCCAAAAAACTCATGTTGAAAGTGTGCTTAATAAATTCAAAAAAATTGCCATGTTACAAGCTTGCCATGTGCAGTTTCTATGCATGATTATAACTTTGCCAAGTGTTCATATTTTCCCTTCTGGTTTTCAATATTATCCTTTTCCATCCCTCCTCATGAACAGTAAACAGCTGTCATTTTTCATATCCTGCCCAAATTATGATTTTTCACCTGTTGTGCATAATGTCATATTCACAGTGCAAACTTAACTTTTGGGGCAGTTTAACAAAATGACAGTGACATTGTTTATAAGGTGGAGACCCCCAAAATGCCATGTTGAAAATTGGGTGGAAAAATTCTTAAAAATGCCTGACTTACATGCATCCATTGAATTGCGGCAGCCACAGTGCTTTTTAGCACCTGTATCTTGAAAACTATGTGAGATATAGATTTCATTGGCATATCTTTGGTGGAGGACTCTCTGTCATGATTACAAGAACACTTTAAATTTTTTCCTACCTGCTATGGTTCCCAATATATTGGCAAATTAATGTTACAGGGGTTCCTTGCACTATAGAGGTGCTGTATGACTCTGTAGCTATGCATATGTGGTAGTGCAGGGCCATGAGGGTCTGTGCTCCCAGCGATGCATATCATTATGCAAAAGGAGCAGCTTGGTGGATCCCTGCACTCCCACCAACACATACTATTTTCTAATTGTATTACACTTTTTCAAAAGAAAGTCATTACAGAAAACTTTGCTTAATGCATCAGTTAGGGTTAAAGCAACAAGAGTGAGGAAATGAGATGTTAGGGTTGAACCCCTAACCCCCACCACCACCCCATCCTCCAGAGGTCAAAAGAAGCCTGGAAGTGGCATGGGTTTGAGAGGCCAAACTCTCACCCCTTTCCATGAGTAAACAAGTTGGCATCTTACGGTAAAGGAAAATGGGTGAGCGTTAGGCCTCACAACTCCATGGCACAGCCCAGCATCTGTCGGTCTCTGGAGGATGGGGTGGTGGTGGTGGGGTTAGGGGCTAAAGCCTAACATGTCATTTAACCATTTTTGTCACTTTAACCCTAACTGATGCATTAAATAAGTTTTTTTTGTAATGAATATATATATATATATATATATATATATATATACATATATATATATATATATATATATATATATATATATATATATATATATATACTGTATATATATTTTAGAGGTAAAAAATCTGTTTAATGCATTATTGGGTTTGTTCTACAGTGACAAAAGTGAGGAAATTTGGTGTTGGGGTTGAAAGCCCTCCTTGGACCCCCCGCCCACACCCCCAACCGGCATCGGGGTGCGTGTTGGGGTTGCTGGCCCTAACTCTCACCCCATCAGATGTGTGAAGAAGCAGAGGTATAGAAAAATTGGGTGAGAGTTAGGACCAACAATCCCAATGTGCACCCTGATGCCAGTTGGGGGTGTGGGTGGGGGGGTTCAAGGGGGCTCAATCCCAACACCAAATTTCTCACTTTTATCGCTGTGGAACTACCCTAACTAATGCATTAAATGGAGTTTTTGCCTCTAATATATATATATATATATATATATATATATATATATATATTTATTGGTTCTTTGATTGCGACAGCGGTCCATTATTTTGTTCTCTTTGAGTAGTTGAGTGTGTGCCTATGCAAATTAATTAAAACAAATCAGTATCAGTAACGTTAAACAAGTAAGCTGGCTTCAATAACCAGTAACAGCAGTGTTTTCTGTTCCATTACATTGAGCACTGCACATATAAATGGTGTTCTGCTGCATATATCATAGAGGATAATGTATGGTCCTCTATCGGTCTGTTAACTGTCGAGAGGTTGCCATGGTGACCGTGTAAAACTTGAGAGCGAAGCTTGAGAGGTTTACGTCACCATGGCAACCTCGAGATGGTTAACAGTGACCGGTTGCCGATAGAGGGACCATACATTATTTTTTGTAGTGTATGGTCCCACATTAAAAGTAAAACATCTGCTTACTTTTTGACAAATAGTCACCGTCGCAGCCATTCAGTCCTTCCCTAACTACTGCATTCATCCGTTGGTTCACCGTTTAAAAAAAAAGGCGCACACATGCACAGACCGATCGCTGTTGCTAACCTATCGATGTGACGTAGCATTGATAGGTTAACAACAGTGCTACGTCACATCGATAGTTTAACAACCTTAGGAAATGATGATTTCCTAAGGTTAACAGCGTTCTACCAAACATTATAATTCAATACTACTCCTCTTTACACATATAAAAAACATCTCAGAAGTGCTTCAATCCCCTGCACTGTTAGTATTCCAACAGCCTTACATTATTACGTGACATACTGTCTAATGGTGTATGTAGAATGTTAATCAGTATAGAATTCCAACCCTTACAGAGTGCTGTTCTACCACGGTTCCTAATGTCATGGAATGTGATTCTACCCTACTATAACAGCACTGAAGAAATTCAAGAACCTGCATGAGTCAGTCTAATTTTGAGAGCAGAATAACTCATGTGTGCATATTTCAAATAGTTCTGCACACTACAAAAAAAGTCAGGGTGAGCAACTCTATGCAAAGATTGTGTTCTGCCATCTCATAGTCCTGATTCCCATGGACCTCTCGAGCTTTGCTCTCGAGGTCAGTGGGAATCAGAACCTCTGTGTAACAGGACACACTCATTAGGCATAGTTGGCCATCCAGTATTGTCTAATTTTATCCTGCTCACCACTGCATAAGGATTCATCAGCATTCCATCCTCTGACACTGGAATGTCTGGAATGGTGCATTCTGATTTGGAACAGCATTCTTAAACTGCTAGTGGGATAAGTATTTCAGTAGAAATCTCCCTGTACATGATGAAATCTTTCAAAAGGCACACTTTTAACACTTTCCTTTTGAAAACAATTGTATAACAACAGCAGGACACTCCCAGAACTTTGATTTAACAGTCACTCACACACCCTTTATGGGACATATGCCACTCAGCCGCGCCTCGTGCCACATTACATCCCTAAGAGTGGGATTAACAGATTGTTAATCTGGCTCCTAGTTATACTTTATTGCTGAAATCAATGAACAGGGACTTAGAAAATTCATGGACTGCAAATCCAATTGTACCAAGCAAGTTTATGATGCCCACACACGTCAACTACCTATATTGTTAACAGTCATAATGAAGTCACCAGCTAAGTACACTTCTCAGTGTAGGTATATAGTCCATGAGGAGTGCATTATGTAGACAGTAGTTCTAGAGACATTGCTAATGTTGCACACCTGACTTGTCCATTTCTGTTCAAAAGTGGCTGGCATCCAAAATGACTGTTGTGGTCTATTGCAGCTAATTTGTTCCATGTTTCATACCCTTCATACCTATGAAAGAATATATAAATGGTACATATTTATTATTTACCAACTATCATTCTAACATTGTTGAATGCTCAGCTGGACAAGTCAAAACAATGATATTGTGGTACATGCAATGGCAGTTTCATATAATAGTGATTGCAATTATTGTAAAATCCCACAAAAATTGCTATTACTGTATCAATATAATGCATGGTGAGCCCATTCACATGATATCTGTTGGTGGTACACTTTCTCTTCAATCACAGGTAGCCTTCAAATACTACGGTAAGGCATGATACCACAACCATCAATGCCACCTTGCTGGATACAGTAACACTATTGCTAACTTTGTTTTCTCCAAACACAAAGTTTAACAAGAAGTGCTATACATATTGTAATACGGTACTAGACATTCAGCTCATTCACAGTTATTTACTTAACTATGTCTATGTGGCATCAACACATACATACCCGTAAGAAAATCTTTTGGACACATACATTAATATTAAATTATTGAAAGTCTCCAACTCAGCAGTGGTTCAAAGAGAACTGTGCATTCTGACAGTTAGTAAGCTAAAAGATGACATTTAATATTTCATAACATACAGTATATAACTGACACAGCCATTTATATTGATTTTGCTCCTTTGCAGCTTGTATACATTTCTATCACAACACCAATACCCTCTATTCTATTCTGTCATATGATAATAGCAGATTTGCAACTAGACATTCACACTGTGTGACAAATCAGGAGACAAATTAATGCTGATTATGTCATCCAGAGTCACAGTTATGTGCACGTATGTAAGTAGATTATTGGAACACTATTCATATGTGCCAGGTAGAAGTCAGTACTGACAAGGTAGCAAATGTCTTACACCCAAAAGAGGAAAACACATAACACTGATAAGTTGGGAACAAGCCACCTCTTTTCATCTGGACGGTCTTCCATGTTGCTGTGTAAACAACCATCAACTGTCCCGGGTAAAATATCTCCCAGGAATGCATATTGACAACGGGATGGAGTAACCCTCTCCATACTGACTGTTTAATACATAGAAAGTAAAGGGAACATTTTCAGTACAATAGATTAGTGAGAGTCATCATGCAGGAGACTCACAGAGACTGTGACCAAATGTCAATCAATATTGACATTAGTTATCACAGAGGTATTTATGATGTAAATATTACACACATTCCATTGCTATTCATTCACTTGGCTGTCCCTCACAAGTGCTGAACTGCCATTGGAGATTCCCACAATCATGTATGCCATGACATTGAATACAGCTTAATTTTAGTACAGATCATTTAAAAATATACTATACTTGTGAGCTATTATGCTTAATAAGGTATTATGCAATTACAACTAGTTAACTTTGGCAAAGGTGGAAAAATGAAGAAAACCAGTTAAACAGATACCACTGACTCACAGCAAGACAAATAAGTTGTCCTTCACAGTTAGTACACACAAACCAAAAGTGGTTTGTTATATCTTGAAGCCAAGGTAGATCTTTGTTATGCTTCCTAGCTGATACCTGCAGTAACATCAACTGCATCTATGCAATGAAATGTGTTATCATATACATGATACACACATCAACAAACAGGTTATTCTCAATTCCATCAAAAGAAATAAAAGGCTAACTATGAGCATGCACAGTGCTGGTTTCCACAAAATAAATACACATTAATAGTAGCACATTACCTTTCTTGAAGTCTTTTATTCACATCCTTACTTCCATGCCACAGATCTAACTGATGCTGTATCACTGGATAATTTTTCTCTATTGGAATACAGTACAGATAAAGACATGTTATACACATGACAATGTGACAGTAACACCTGTTATTTTGTCATACCTATCAACTACAAAATGAATAAATTATGAACTCAAAATCATATGACAGACAGTAGTCAGACAATATGCAATTCCTGTACAAAATGGAGACACATTTCCTATGCCTTACATGTGTTGTAATGTTCATGGAGACTTTATTATTATCTGTGACCCAGCAGATTATAACCCAGTAATGTATGGAGAGATGATTACTATCTTGTAAATGCCATCATTACAACATCACTGTGTTGATAATCCTTCTTCAGTATGTCATATTATTGGCATAACAAAATGGAGTGCTCACACAAAATTCCAAATGCTAACAACATGGCATGCTCATATCAATCAATGTTGTGTGAAGTAATTCAGTATTTTATTTTAATAATTGATTACACAGTCTTGGTGGCCCATGCCCTACAGTATAATGTATGGTCTTTGGTAAACAGTTGTGCTGAACATGGAGGATTGTGTGTGAGCAGACATAGACAACAAGGATATTCTTGCATCAAGAGGTTTCATTGGTAACAGATGGCCTTGAGAGCACAGCTCAAGAGGTGCTCTGTTACCAAGGGAACCTTGAGATATAAGAATATCCTTGTTTGTGTATGACTGGGCATACACAGTCTTTTATAATGTATGGGCAGTCACATCATAGAAAATCACACAAAACCAGCTAGTGAAGACAATGGAGAACGGAAATTTAAACATTTTCTTTTTTGTTTAAATGATACAGTGTGCTGCAGATGCTTTTGCAAGTTCAAGTTTTAAAAACAATAACTTTCAGATTAATTGGATTGGGGAAATCAAGTATGTGGCAGCATTCCAAGTTGCTCTGCTGCAGTACTGACATCACTACTGCAGCATAACAACATAATGATGTCACTACTGCAGCAGAACAAGCATATTTCAGGCATGGAATTCCATGCATACACTATACACTACTTGAGGTTGCAATGATGTGACAGCCTCTTGAGCTTTGCTATAAAGGTTTACAATGATGCCATGGCAACCTCTACAAGTGTTTACAGTGTGGCTCTAAACCATAGTCCTTACATTAACCTCTATGAAGTGTGTTATGTTTCAGAAACAGACAGAACTGGACATAGTGCACAAATACTGAGGTACAGCAGTTTCACATACTCATCAGTGACAATAGCTTTGGTATAAAGGTTTACAATAATTCCATAGCAACCTCTACAAGTGTTTACAGCATGGTTCTTAACCATAGTCCTCACATTAACCTCTATGAAGTGTGTTATGTTTCAGCAACAGACAGAACTGGACATAGTGCACAAATACTGAGGTACAACAGTTGCACATACTCATCAGTGACAATATTCGAACATGGGAATCCATAACAACCTCCTTGATTGTAACACCTTTTCCAATCAGATTCTTCAGACCATGATCAAATGCCACAACCTCCATATTTATTGATTTACCTGCTGATTCACGAATGTCAGCTATTTGAACATCCATAATCTGCTTAGAGTTGTATTCCATGATTGCATAAGTCTGATCGTTCCTACCGTCACCCATTACTATTACATTTTGGTCAAGATTTGCTAGTAAGTTAGCCTGCATGTTATCCCAGTATGAATTTACTGATGGGTAAACATAATGTCTCTGTACAGCATGGAATACTGTCTTGGAACCAGGCAACATGTTCATAAAATTAAACAGCAGTGCAATTTTTGTATAATTATTTCCTGACGACATTATACTGGCAGACAACATGAAATGTCCTACTGTCATTCATTTCAACAGAGGTTGTAAATACCAATACTTGGTGTGGCAACTGTTGCATCTAATTTTTATCTGAAAAGCAGTTCCAATCTTGTTAACTGTGAAATCTACTTCTCTGTGACATCCGGTGGTGTCACATGACTGAAAAGCTTTATGAACTAAAGATAGAAGACAGTTTTCATAGATGATTCTTGTTTTCATTGCATGCAACTCAGTAGTGTTCATGAATGAATTGTCATGTGATATGATGTCTGGCTGTACATAACATTCATCTGTAATCAGCAGTTCATATTCAACATATTCATCCATATCAGAATCATTGCAAAATATTACAAATTGCATGATTTTCCAGACAAGTAAAGCAGCAACTTAACTTTGAGTAATTAAGTTGTTATACTACTGGGATAGCACCCACCTATCAGGCAATGGAACATAAGAAGAGTCACAGTTGCATTCTTCAACTTCTGGCATGTCATCTTCAATTTCAGTGTCTTCAACAGGAGTGTCAGACCTGAAAAGCAGTACAGTGATGTTTTAAAAACACTTGACAGTGTCAGTGGCTCAGTAGGTAGCACACTCGCCTCTGAGGCTGGGAGATCAGAGGGCTGTGGGTTCAGTTCCCACATCTGGCACTTGGGTTAATATCCCAGTACTGACACTGTAGTGCAGCATGAGAGGGATGCTGCACTTCTGAGGTGCCGTCTTTCCGATGAGACGTTAAACCGAGGTCCCATCTGCCTGGATTGGTGGTAGTTCAGGTGGATGTTAAAGATCCCATGGCACTTATCGAAAAGAGTAGGGGAATTTCCCCGGTGTCCTGGCCAAATTTCCCTCATTCACTAAAAATACCACCAACAGCTTAATCTGGTTCAAGGTCAGTTGGCATTCATCTGTATCCCCCTCCCCTGGGTCGTGCCTGAAAATAGGCAGGATTTGTCTAGTGCACTTACCTGGTCAACAAAAGCTAAATAAATAAATAAATAAAAAACAACTTGCTTGAAACCACTACTACCTTACTTAAACAACTTACTTTTAGACATATCTACTGCTTTATGCTCTTCTAGTAGATAGTTTGCATCTTAATACATTTACAGCAGGAAGGTCATGCCAGGCAAATCTGACAGATTTATTTGACTGGGTGACCAAAGTAGTAGATCAGGGAGGGGCTGTGGACATGGCATACCTAGACTTTAGCAAGGCATTTGACATAGTCCCACACAAAAGATTAATATACAAGTTAGCCAGCCTGGGAGTGGGTCCCAAGATGACAGCCTGGGTAAAGAATTGGCTGGAGAATAGGACACAGAGAGTAATAGTAAATGGAGTCCACTCTGAAGAAAGGGGTTTACTAGTGGGGTACCGCAGGGTTCAGTATTAGGACCGGTCCTCTTCAGTGTCTTTATAAGCGACATTGCAGAGGGACTGGAAGGAAAAGTATGTCTCTTTGCAGATGACACAAAGATCTGCAACAGAGTTGATGCACAAGGTGGGGTGGAAAGGATGAGAAGGGACTTGGCAAGGTTAGAGGAATGGTCAAATGTATGGCAGCTTAGATTCAATGCTAAGAAGTGCAAGGTAATGCACCTGGGAAACAAAAACCCAGGGGAAGAGTACACAATGGGGGGTGAGATACTAACAACAACAAAAATGGAAAGGGACCTGGGGGTAGTCATATCAGATGACCTAAAGGTGGGCAAGCAATGTGAGAGGGCAGCAAGGAGGGCTGGGGGAATACTGGGATGCATAGAGAGAGGCATCACCAGTAGAAAACAGGAAGTTATTATCCCTCTGTACAGACAGCTGGTGAGACCCCATCTGGAGTACTGTGTGCAGTTCTGGAGTCCCAGTCTCCGCAAAGACATAGACAGAATGAAAGCTGTCCAGAGGAAGGCAACTAAAATGGTGCAGGGTCTGCACCGGAAGACATATGAAGAGAGACTTAAGGAGCTTAATATGTATAGCCTCGAGGAAAGGAGGGAAGGGGGGACATGATAGAAACTTTCAAGTACCTCAAGGGAATCAACAAAGTCCAAGAGGGTAGCATCTTTCAATAAAAGAGGTGTGCAAGAACAAGGGTGCACAATTTGAAGATGGGGTGGCTCAGAGGTAATTTAAGGAAGTATTTTTCACAGAGAGGTTGTGGATGCATGGAACAGCCTTCCGAGGAGGTTGTGGAGTCAAAACAGTGGTGGAATTCAACCATGCATGGGACAGTCATAAGGCAATTCTAGGGGGTGGGAGTAGGAAGAAGTAGGCTGCTGGTTAACTAGGATCTGCAGCTTATCCATTAGGTAGGGAAATGGGCAGACTGGGTGGGCCAAGTGGTCCTTATCTGCCGTCAAATTCTATGTTTCTATGTTTCTATGTCAGTTACACATAATATGGCTGACGGTCAACTTTATGAAACCACACGACAAGAGCTCTACAAGTATATGGAAATCAGATCCCTCCGGTGGCACAATACACTGATTTTGCATACTGTTGCACAGCCACTATGATATATACAGTATAGTGGCTACCATTAATAAAAGTACTGTATGTCTTAAACCCAAAACCTAAACAACAATAGCAGTCCTTTCTACCATAAGTGCTGCAGTTTAGGCTTGTTACTAAGCTGGAACTGTGATGTTGCTAGGGATCAGTAGTCCATCATTTGGTTGCCCAACCTTTGTCTAGGTGATGTACAATAATATTGCCAAACAATCACAGTAACAGCATTCAAAGTTGCAGGACCACCATATCACTTTGTCTTGCTAAATGCTAAAATGTGACACTCAAAATACTGTCATCAGCCATTCCATATCGTACTATACTTCAACACTATCCACAAATTCAATTAGTTCATATGCACCACACATTGACTCGTTATATACATACGTACATGTTAGAGACATAATTTCCACAGCGCAAGTACAAAACAGGTGTGGAAGACAGATGAGCTGGCAATTTTTCAAATGGCGAAATTGGTGAGCTCACAGGGCTTATTTGTTGTGATGATGAACATTCACTTGAGACTGCAAATATATATTAAGCGATTACGTATCTATTTAAACCTTGACAATGACAGTTACCATCCAGACTTTTTCCGTTAAAAACTTACACAATTGTACTGCAAATAGACATCACCATATCAACTTTAAACACCTATGTTAATAATAATGTATTTCTAATTGGATAATGAAGATTATACAATGGGGTTCAAAAATGGCAGACTCCAGTTGGTCAACTGTCACCTTGTGCCATTGTAAATCCTCCATTGTACCAATGGGAAGAGGTGCCAGTTCCCCACTAAGCCACACTAATGCCTCTCCTGAAATCACTCTGACCTCCACAAAATCAAGAGTGGCACAGAGGGAACAGACAGTAACAATGTCCTAACAATGAGTCCAGCCCCCCCCAGTAATGTAAAGCTCGCCTGATTAAAAACAAAAAACAGTCTCATCATGTTCTACACACACTTGTACCTGTACATCACTGTATTCATCCCAGATAAAACTTCATCATATGTTCACTTTCTCAGTGACTGGCATTTGCAGTTTTGAACCTCCCCAGGTGCCCACATCACTGGATGCATAAATTGAAACTGCACACACTCTGACTTTGGGGATGTGAAGCCGGGTACTAGTTTTTTTTCTCACAAAGCAATAACAATACAAATAAGGTAAAATGTAAAGAAAAAATATTTTCTTTATTTTTTTCAAATGCAAAATAAAAGGATATTGCCTAATAGCAATTTACCACGGCAAGGTTTTGGGTCATGCCTATCTGCCTCGTGACCAAACAACACACCCCCCATTGTAAATTCTAGCATGACCCACACCCTTGCCATGGTAAATTGCTTAAATTCTCTTAGTCTCAAAGCATTAACAACTAAATTAACTACGGTATGCATTAGTTATTAGCTCAGTCCAGACAAGATCTGTACAGGTAGTGCTGGAAGCATCCAGACAACACAAGTCCACAGTTCTGCCTATATGAACCATGAACCATTACCATAACAGAAACTTAACTGTGTGGGAGTTTTGTTTCTTTTTTGGTTTACGTAGTAACATCCATCACACAGCAACATGTACTTTTAAAGCATGTGCAAAACGTCAATTTAAGCAATACGGCACTACAAGGTGTGGGTTATTGGTGGATTTACCCATGCCTTGTATGGTGTGTCACAAGGCACAGCAGAGTGACTTAACCACAATACCCCCATATAACCCACACCCTGTCATGGTATATTGCTTAGATATACCATGGTCATATGATGCATTTTTTTTTACCAAGGACGTCACAGGATTTTTACACCCCCATGGTATAATTCACAATACTCATTTCTGCTTTTCTCAAGTGGTATATCTTGTTCACCATGTGTAGTCTTTTATGACCTAACAGTAAACAGATCCAGAAGCAAATGATTTGATACCATTTAATGGACCAACATAAACGTAACAGTAAACAGAATCAGATAAACTATTACTTTACTATCAACCCATGGTAACAAACAAACTTAGTAAATGCAACTCTGGCTGACCCACTCTGCAATGTGAAACTTAAACCATCACCCATCAAAAGAGAATACAAAGACTAGTACAGGACTGCAAGTGGTATGACAAAAAACAATCTCCAAAAAGCACTATGGTTTTCTGACCAGGTCACATCATGATGCACGTTCACTTCTACTATTTAATGTGAATGAATGCATCCTGATGACACATAAGGCATAACAGCATGGAGCTTTGTGTATGTAAAGTCAGTTTCTGTCTGTGCTACCCCACCCCAGCAGTTCTACACTGTGCATACATATGCAGTTTGCATCCTCAGTGCAAAACAGTGACACGTGCATTATGAAAAATAAATAACATACTATAACTTTTACATCAAGTAAAAGCAGGACTTAATCATAGACAGCAGCAGAGACTACTATGATTATGTTATGGGAGTAGAAAAAAGATGATTTTTGTTTTGTTTTCAGCTCAGTGGGAGTCTGTCTGGTGGTTAGGGAGGGCTGTGAGAGTCACCGACTCACACACCAGGTGTGTGTTGGGGGGGCTGGCACCACCAGGAGGGGGGTTGGGGATCACTGGGCCACCAGGGAGGTTATGAGTGTTTGTTCAGGGGAGACCATGGCAAGGGAACATGGGGCTGGAACCCACTCTATATGGGGGATTGGAGGTGGGCATGGGGGTGCCATGGCTCGCCTTGGCTGGTGCATCTGACACTTACCCTGTCCTGCAACCTGTGGCATTCCTGGGAGCTGCACCCTACCTTGTGCAGCTGCCACAAGTCACAGGACACAGACCCCTGGACCCGCTCTGATACTGAATTGGGTCCAAGATCCAGGTTGCAGAAATGGTCGGCGTAAGCTGCCATTGTCACAGCTTGAGGCGACCCTTTCTGAATCCAGCCCTATAGCTCTAGAACAGTTTCTCCTAATCCTTAGAAACTGCCCAGAGGGAATCGACCTGACAAGTGCAGATGGATGGGCACTGTCTGCCCTAAGTACACTATTGGTAGCAGTTTTTTAAAGACAGTTCTTAGTTTTGACTTTCATGTCCTCGTCTACTAACAGCGTGAGGTCTAGAAAGTGAATTTCTTCTTTACTTGCGATGTGCATGAATCTTAAGTTATTCATTTGAGTTAACCACTCCATGAACTGATCAGTCTCTTCCTGGGGGCCCTCCCAGACACATAATATACCATCGATGAAACAATACCATTGCTTAATATTTTTCCTAAAAGGCTTTTTTATTTCTGAATGTATCATTTCATTTTCCCAGGCCCCCAGGAAGAGATTTACATAACTTGGGGAAATAGCTTCCCCAATCGCTGTTCTTTGTAACTGCAAGTAATATTACCCATTAAATTCAAATTACACTTGTCAGAGACTTGCAGTCTCTTCACTGCACCTGACCCATAGGTGTGCAAAAGGTAATCTTGTGGTTTCTTTGAATTGTTCTTAGCCTGTATAGCCACCAGTACTGGTTCACGGTATAGTGAATCATCAGTTGAAAAATATTGAAGTACTATCAAAATATCCAACACCTATAATGAAATTTTTTGGGAACTCCCATCGAGAAGCCAAAGTAGATAATGTCTAATGGAAATGAAAATAGAGGGAGAAACAGGAAGCCTTGAGGTGCTGGAAGATCTGACAGCACGCAAATTGAGAGCAAGAGGCAAATTAGGTGGTTAGTCTGTACCAGGTCCTGAAGAAGTTAATGCAGGACAAACAAACATTTGGAGTTTATTTAACATTCTTGAAAAACAGTGCATTTTGGAACTGAATGTCACTTATAACATTATAACATTATAACACTTGAAACCTATTTGGAAAAATCACAAGCACCACGGGGCTTGCATCTGACAAAAATTTCATCCTGTGGGCTTGACTGTTTCAGTAGAAGAGCTGAGTGGGAGAAAGCAGCATCCACTTGTTCTAAAATCTTTATTGAATTAATTATCACTGAAGATGGAGAGAAATATGAAAAAATTTGAGCTGAAATTCTTCCGAATCAAAAGGAATTAAGTGGTTTTAAGGGATATCCTGAATTTTTGACAGTGCAAAACAGACTTAAATTTAAATTAGAGTAGCACGAACAAGATTTGATCCCCAAAAAAGCAAGAAAAAATACAATGGGATGATAACGACTACAAAGTTGGCCATATCTGCTCTTGGCCAAGAAGAGCAAAGTCATATAGCAGGGGCCGCTCATGCTCAAAGAAACATGTTACAATTAGAACAGAAGAATCCCCAGGAACAAGTCAGGCATCTTATGGAGATTGTGGTATTTTTTTAGACAAAGAGAAAGGATTGTTACATCAGCAACAGATGGAAAAAGGTGGAAAAAGAAATGGAAAACAAGGAGGGGGTGAAAAGGCAGGCCCAGACAGAGAATTATGGAGCAGCAGCAGCAAGAAAAATTAAGCATCATTAGCCTCTTGCAGGTAAGATTAAGTGACTTGCAAATTGATTTGCTCCAAAAGGGCTTTAATTTCTCTCCATCATGCAATATTGATAAATTTAAAACTCAGGTGGACTTGTTTAAACTGTTTAGAAAAATTCATTTGAAGGAATTTTTTGCAAAGGAAAAACAGAAATGGGTTTTGACATTGCTTCTGATTTTTTACAGAAGGAAGGGGGAGAACTTGATATTGATCAAGAAATGGTTGATTTGCTGGTTAATTTGAATAATGATGGGGAAGTGTCCGAATGTATGATTACTGGCATAACTGAAACTAAAGATGATAATCTATTAAATCTGGAATCCCTTATGCAGGAGGGCATTCAAATGGGAGACTTAGTGGAGTCAGATGATACTAGTGGTTTAAGTTGTGGGGAACTTGGATCCGAGTGAAAAAAACTGTTTAAAACTACATCATTGTTTTGCCCAGCCACTAATAATCCCAATGTTAAATGTTTTGAAGCAGTAGTTTTAAAAGAAGTGAAGAATATGTTGAATAAGCAGTTAAAACAAAAAAGGAATAATCTAAACTACCAGGAGAGGAGGGCTTTAAAAGAATTGATGGCTTTAGATGTGGTGATAAAACCATCAGACAAGGGGAACAATGTTGTAATAATGGATCCTGATAAATATGTGAGCAATGTGATGGAACTACTCAGTGATTAATTAAAATATCAAAAACTCACGAAGAACCACACTGATAATTTCAAGAAAGAGCGATTAGTGTTACTTGAGTGGGGTAAAAGTATGAACTATATAACTGAAGAAGAACTTAAGGGTTTATGAGAAGATACACCTAACATCCTATGTTTGTATATACTACATAAAGTGCATAAGAATTTAGAAAATCCCCCTGGACGACCGAACATTTCAGGGATTAAGTCCATAACTAATATATTAAATCAATTCATTGATTTCTTTCTAAAGAAGTGCCTTCCAGAAGTAAAATGTTATCTGAGGGACACAATGGATGTCCTAGACAGGGTGAAAGATTTACAATGGGATCCTAATTATGTTTGATTATGCACTGATATAGAATCTCTGTATACATGTATATGACATAAAGATGGTATCAAAGCAAGTATACAGGCACTTACAAATCATCCATCACATTCAGAGTTTCCAGTAAAATTTATTGAGGCAACATTGGACTTTACTTTGTCACATAACTTTTTTGAATTTAATGGGGAATATTACCTGCAGCTATAAGGAACGGCGATGGGGGCAGCTATGGCCCCAAGCTATGCAAATCTATTCCTGGGGGCCTGGGAAAATGAAATGATGCATTCAGAAATAGAAAATCCTTTTAGTAAAAATATTAAGCAATGGTATTGTTTCATTGATGATATATTATATGTCTGGGAGGGCCCCCAGGAAGAGATCGATCAGTTCATGGAGTGGCTGAATCAAACGAATAACTTAAACTTAAGATTCACGCACAGTGCAAGAAAAGAAGAAATCCACTTTCTGGACCTCATGCTGTTAGTAGACGAGGACATGAAAGTCCTAACTAAGAACTATCGTAAAAGGCTGCTACTAATAGTGTACTTAGGGCAGACAGTGCCCATCCATCTGCACTTGTCAGCTTGATTCCCTCTGGGCAGTTTCTAAGCATTAGAAGAAACTGCTCTAGAGATATAGATTTTGAAAAGGAAGCTCAGGATATTAAATCAAGATTTGAGGCTAGAGGTTACAATGATACATTATTGGACACAGCATTAGAAAGAGCAAGGAAGGAAGACAGAACAAAATTGTTGAAACTGAAGAAGCAGAATCATGTTAATACAGAAGTACCAGTGACTTTTGTCACACAATTTAGTAATCAAGCTGTCTCTCTGTGGGGGCAATTGTGAAAAGATTCTAGCCAATACTGCTTAATGACCCCCTATTAGCACAAGAAGTGGGTTCAAGTCCCAGAATTATGTATTTGAAAGCAGAAAATGTAAAGAAATTAGTTCACAGCAAATACAGTTTAAAAAAAAAGTGAAGTTAGAACATGGTTACCACCCCTACCAATTGGAATGCATAAATGTGGTGGAGGTAATGTGTGCATTTACTGCAATCAGGGAACGATGTTAGACCTGGAAGAAGAAAAAATTACTCACCTTAGTAATTGTGTTTCTTCTAATGGAGTCTTGCTGTATTCTGACAGATGCAGTGATCCCCAACCTTTAAACTGCCCCGGAGAACAAAGAGTTAACTTTCTATGCAGAGAATAGAATGCTGAGCTCGAGCTCAGTTGCAGTCTCTGTCTGGAGTGTTTCAGACTCAAACCATCAGATTCTTATGAGCCCAACTAACTAAAAATTCTATGTGGAAATTGTGAAATTCCTACTAGCCAACTGGCAGTAAAAAGTTTTGGATTCCCAAGGAAGACTCAAGTCAGGAAAACCAAAAACCAATCTAATACAAATAACAGTAATAATCAATACCCAAACAAAAAAAGAGGAGCGTGTAAACAAAGAGCACCCCTGGGGTGCAACACTGCACCTGCCCATCCACTTCCCAAAAACAGGTTCTAAGAGGGGAGGCAGGGAAGGAGGTCAGAATATAGCAAGACTCCATTAGAAGAAACACAGTTACTAAGGTGAGTAATTTTTTCTTCAAACAACATGAAGTCTTGCTGTATTCTGACAGATGCAGACTACCAAGCAGTACTTCCATGGAGGAGGGACAGAACCTACTTTGGGAATAGGCTCTGAAGTACTGCTGTGCCAAACCGAGCATCACTCCTAGCCTGGATATCCAGAGAGTAATGCTTGGTAAAGGTATGGACTGTTTTCCAGGTGGCTGCTTGACAAATTTCTAAGAGAGGGATATCCCTGGCAGCAGCCAGGGAAGCAGCTGTACCTCTTGTGGAATGAGCCCTCAGGCCTGAGGGTGGAGTATTTCCCAGTTTTTCATAGCAAAATGGTATACAAGATACAATCCACCTGGCAATAGATCTCTTGCTGGCAGGTTTGCCCTTTCCCACTTCTCAATAAGTGAGGAACAACTGGAGGGAGTCAAACTTGTGACTCTTGGTACGCTCTATGTAGTAACTAAGGGCTATTTTAACATCTAAACTGTGTAGCCTCCTCTCTTCTGATGAAGAATGATCAGTGAAGAAAACAGGAAGAGATATAGACTGGTTTAAATGGAAGTCTGAAATCACTTTGGGCATGAACCTTCTATTGGTTCTAAGGACCACTTTATCCCTGTGAAAGGAGATAAATCAGGTTCCACTGACAGGGCCTGCAAATCACTGATATGCCTGGCAGAGGTAATGGCTACCAAGAACACAGTTTTCCAAGTCAAGTACTTAAGCTCTGCTGAAGACATAGGCACAAAAGGGGGTTGCATAAGTTGAGCAATGCAAACATTCAAATCCCAGGCAGAGGCAGGGTCTCTAAAAGGAGGATTGGTGTGAAGCAATCCATTAAAAAAATTACAGAACACAGGATGAGAAGATAGTGAGGAAGACTTCCCCACAGACAAAAACACAGAAACAGCTGACAAGTGTACCTTGAGAGTAGCTGGTCTGAGGCCTAGGCCATTAAGATGGACCATATAATCCAGAACCATAGGCAATCCAGCAGTATCTGGAGAAATATGCTTCTTAGAACACCAAATGCTGAATCTCTTCCATTTGGAGTTTTAAGTCTTTCTGGTGGAGGACTTTCGAGAAGCTTTGAGACTATCCACAACCCCTTGGAAAAGGTGCAGATCTGCAAACTCTAACTCTTCAAGAGCCATGCCTTGAGATTGAGAGACTGAAGATTGGGGTACTAAATCCTCCCCTGAGAGGATGTTAACAGCTTGTAATTCCTGGGAAGAGACAGGGGAAGATGGACTGATAGGGACAGCAACAGGGGTACCAGGACTGTCTGGCCCAATCTGGAGCAATCAGAATCACTTTGCAAGGCTGAGACCTTATTTTGACTAAAACTTTGAACAGGAGTGGAAAGGGGGGAAGGCATACAGAAACTTCCCTTCCCAATTCAGAATCAGGGCATCCAGGGGGACTGAGCCCATGACTGGAGGTCTGCAACAAAAGAGAGGGAGTTGGTGATTGTCTGGGGCTGCAAAGAGATCTATCTCTGGAGTGCCCCACCTTGAAAAAATCACTATCATCAACACCTGAGAGTCCAGGGACCATTTGTGATGGCCCTGAGAGATCCTGCTCAGTGCATCTGCTAGCACATTGTCCTTCCTTGGAAGGTGAACTGCTTCCAGAGAGGTTTGCAGGGAATAAGCCAGGGACCACAACTTCATGGCTTCTGTGCACAAGGCCGTGGACCGAGTGCCTCCCTGCTTGTTGATGTACCACATGGTGGTGGTGGTGTTGTCTGTTCTGACCTGAACCACCTTGTTCCATACTGACTGAGAGAAAGCTTTTAGGGCAGAAAACTGCCCTGAGCTCTAGGAGATTGATATGGAGAAGGGATTCTTGGGGGGACCACAGCCCCCTGGGCAGTGAGGGACCCCAGATGGGCTCCCCAGCCCAGAAGAGAAGCATCCATGGTAACGACCACTGAACAAGGCTGAGTAGCAAAAGGAACACCTTGTCTTAAATTGTCCTGATCCTGCCACCATTGGAGGGCTTGGATTAAGGTCAGAGTCACTGGGATCAGTTTGGGAAAGGGAATCCTTCCTCTGAGATCAAAAAGCTCTCAGATGGAACTGAATATCCCTCATCTGGAATCTTGCCCCTTGGACCACTGCTGTTGAAGCTGCCATGTGGCCTAAGTGCTGGAGGAAGTGCCTTGCTGGTCGAGATACCCAAAGGCTGAAGGAAGAGGCTAGTTCCATCAGAACCCTTACCCTTTCTAGAGGAAGAAAGGCTCTTGCTCTGAGAGTGTCCAGTTCTGCCCCCTATAAAGGTAAGAAGCTGGACTGGTTTGAGAACTGACTTGGGAAGGTTGAAAAGAAATCCTAGAGAAGTGAGCACTTGCTGGGTCACTTGCAGGTGAGACTTGACTTGGTCCAGAGATTGGTCCACTATTAGCCAATTGTCCAGATATGGAAAAATGGAAATCTTTTACCTTCTTAGAAAGACAACTACTACTGCCAGGCACTTTGTGAAAACCCGTGGGGCTGAGGTTAGGCCAAAGGGCATTGCTCTGAACTGAATGTGGCCTGAGGGCAACTCAATTCTGAGGTACTTTCTGTGGGAGCATCTGATGGGAATGTGAAAGTAGGCTTCTTTGAGGTCCAGGGAGGCTAACCAGTCCCCTGGCCTTAGAGAGGGAAGGATTATTCCCAGAGTTACCATCTTGAACTTTGGTTTTTAAAGATGTTTGTTTAGATATCTTAGGTCTAGGATGGGTTGTCACCCCCCTGTCTTTTTTGGGGTCAGGAAGTACCTGGAGTACAGTCCTTTGCCCCAGTGTAGGGTAGGTACTCTCTCTATGGCTCTTAAGGCTAGAAGAGAAGAAACCTCTGCCTCTAGGGCAAGGGTTTCTGAGAGATTTGCAGGTGGAAAAGATCTGACTCCTATCTTTGGGAATTTTCTGAAGCTGAGAACCAGTCCCTGGCTTACTACTTCCAGGACCCACTTGTCTGATGTAATAGACATCCAGTCCTGGACAAAGTAAGCCAGCCTGCCCCCTACTGGAATAGGAGAGTTGACCCGGGCAGGCCCATCAGGGTGTCTGCTTGGCAGGGGCTTTAGGCTTTGGAGTAGATGCAGCCCTGCTCATCCCCCTTCTGCCTCTCCCTTTGAAGAACCCTCTCTGCGAAAAGGAAGAAGAGGCCTG
Organism: Neoceratodus forsteri; assembly: GCA_016271365.2. Classification (NCBI taxonomy): domain Eukaryota; kingdom Metazoa; phylum Chordata; order Ceratodontiformes; family Ceratodontidae; genus Neoceratodus; species Neoceratodus forsteri. The sequence goes on along the minus strand of JADMNL010000040.1, from coordinate 43,806,654 downwards.
TGTTTGGTAAAAAGGCCTTTGCAAAGGCCTGCCCCACCCCTAGACTGCTGCCTTTGAGAAGTTGCCTGCCTCTCCTTGGCCTGAGCACTCCTGTAAGTGGTCCTGTACTCATCCATTTTCTTCTTCCCAAACAGAGAATTACCCACTACAGGAAAATCCATGGCCTTAGCCTGGGCATCCTGTGAGAGGCTAGTACATCTGAGCCAAGCCATTCTCTGAAGAGCCACAGATGTAGCCATGACTCTTGATGACACATCATTAGAGTCCACAGCAGCATGAAACTGAACTTTAGATGCCTCAATCCCAACTGCTGCCACCACCTCCAGCTCCTTGGCTAGCTGGGGGGAGGCCTGTTTAGCCAGTGCCAGTACAGTGTCCCACCTGGACTTTGGGTACCTGGCTGTATAGGCCATATAATTTGCTTGCCTGAGTCCCAAGAAAGATGCCATGTACTGTTTCTTTGCCATGGCATCAATCTTCCTGGAGTCCTTGTCTGGCGGGTGTGAAGCCAAGGGAATATTTGCCTTGTCACAGGCAGCAGCCTGCACTACCCCAACATGGCTGCATTGCTGGTATAAGAACTCCATGTCTGAGCCTGAAAGTGTATACCTCTTGTCCATTCTTCTATCCACAGGAGGTATAGTGTTAGGAGACTTTAGGATTTTTTGTGTCTGTTTCCCAAAGGATTTGTGGAGGGGAATAGACAGTCTCCTGGACTCTGGGATGTCCATCATTTCTACATAATCAGGCTCCTCTTGGTCCTCCACAGCCTCCTCCATAGGAAGCTGGAGGGTTTCAGCCACCTTTCTGTAGAACATAAAGTGAGAAGGGGACTCAGAAAGCCTAGGAGGGGAAACACCTGAAGATCTGTCTGGGGAAATGTCCGGTTCCACAGGCACATCCAGACCCTCACTGTCACCATCATCATCCTCAAATTCCCCTTCTTCTTCAAACTCCAGTTCATAAAAATCTTCGCTGGTATAATCTTGAACAAGGGGAACCAACCGAACCGAACCCCTGCCAGAAGGAGCCAGATCGGTAGTGATTCCACAATCTGAATCGCTCTGGCTGTCTCTTCGGCTGTCAGAACATGAACCTCTGGATCTGAACCAGACGATTTATCTTTGTGTTTTCTTTTTGTTGGAACTGATCCCTTGGAATCGGCTCTCCTTTTGCCCGAAGAAGTATTGCCCTGGTCAGAGGGCACTCCTTCTGGTTCGGTCAGAACCAAACCATGCTGGCCATCTGGGTCAACAGACTTCTTGCCCTCCTTTTCCCTCAGTCTACCTAATCTCTTCTCAAGGGTAGATTTGGGAACATTTTTACATATTTGGCACTCTGAATCGAGGTGGTCAAACCCCAGACAATAAACACAGGTGGTGTGGGGATCGGCCTTAGCAAAGACCTCCCCACACTCACTGCAGTGTTGAAACCCAATGGGCCCGGTTTTTTTCTTGGGTTTCTCAGACATGGCCAACCTAACCAACTTACCCTTTTTATGGCAACCGCCAGGCAAGACTCCCTTATTGGTTCCTAACCATGTAACAGGTATTGGGAAAAAAAGTACTAAAACATGTTTTTTTTAGAACCGATAAGGACCGGTAACCACACACTAAGTAGAAACACAAAACACAAGATTTCACTATCAAATGGCCGGTTCAGCCGAACCGACCCGCACTTTTACAAGTTCCACACAGAAAAACAGAACAATTCCTATCTAGTACTCAGGGCACCACAGACAGAGACTGAACCGACCATGCGGATAACTTTTTCGGTTTAAAAACTGACGGAAACTGAAACTTTAACCGACTTTTGAACCTAGCTGAAGGAAAAATCTTCGGAGCGACCGTTCAGTGAGACGGAGTAAAGAATCTGATGGTTTGAGTTTGAAACACTCCAGACAGAGACTCCAACTGAGCTCGAGCTCAGCATTCTATGCTCTGCTTAGAAAGTTAACTCTTTGTTCTCCGGGGCAGTTTAAAGGTTGGAGATCACTGAATCTGTCAGAATACAGCAAGACTTCATGTTGTTTGAATATGAATATAAAGTTAAAATAAGGTCTTTCCTAAATTGCAGCAGCACATATGTTATATACGGAATTTGGTGCCCCTGCCATTTACTGTACATAGAGGGTGGGATATTCAGACTGTGCCAGGCAGAGGTGCAAGCCTGGGTGCAGTACAACTGGGATGCACCAGAGCATGGCCTGGGTGATATTCAGTGGTACTGCGCCATGGCTCAGCACAGTTGAATATGTCACTGGGGCTGCCCACACCACGCAAGGTGCAGTGGCACTGCGCCAGTGCACATGGCAAGTGAGGAGCAGGGGGATGCAATGGTGCAAGTGTGGGTGCGGGTGCCCTAGGAACGGCAACCAAGATATTCAGTGCTGGGCATGCAAATGAGGCCATTATACATGCAAGGCACAAATGGAGCAATTTGCATGTCATTATGTCCCCATTTGCATGCAGTGTACCAATCCCTGGTGACTTGCGGCTGACGCCATGCCAGGCTGCAACCATCAGGGACCAACGCCCCTGCCCCTCGGTGGGCAATGCACCCCAACACCTGATCGTAGGCTTTAGTAATGTTTAAATTCTCTGCCGGTCCAGTGGACCCAATCCTCAGCCCAATTGCAGGCATATGAATAAAATAATTCCCTGGTGGCTCAGTGGACTCAATCATCAGCCCAAACACAGGCATATGTATAAAATAATTCCCTGGTGGTTCAGTGGACCTGATCCCCAGCCCAATCATGAGCTGTAGGTGTAATTAAATTTCTTGGTGGGTCAGCGTTACCCCCTCCCCACCTGCCCAGAACCCACACCCACCGCTCCCCCCATCAGTGCAGGTGGAAGCTCCCCACCTGCAAGCCACCTGGCTGCCCGCTGACTGACAGCATACAGTACGGCTGTACACCCATTGGTCCCCTGTGTGGGCCAATGGGTGTGTAGACCGTACTGTACTACACAGTCCTGACATGTGAATGATCCACTGAACCTCCAGGGAATGTAAATTTAACTAAAGCCCATGATCGGGCAGGGGAACAGGTCCACTGGACCTCCAGGGAATGTAAATGTAACTAAAGCCCATGATTGGGCAGGGGAATAGGTCCACTGGACTGCCAGGGAATGTAAATTTAACTAAAGCCTGCAATCGAGCAGGGGAGCAGGTCCATTGGACCACCAGGAAATATATCATTGTCAGTGGCTCAGTAGGTAGCACACTCGCCTCTGAGGCCGGGAGATCAGAGGGCTGTGGATTCAGTTCCTACATCTGGCACTTGGGTTACTATCCCAGTACTGACACTGTAGTGCAGCATGAGAGGGGTGCTGCACTTCTGAGGTGCCATCTTTCAGATGAGACGTTAAACTGAGGTCCCATCTGCCTGGATTGGTGGTAGTTCAGGTGGATGTTAAAGATCCCATGGCAGTTATTGAAAAGGGTAGGGGAAATTTTTATTCAATAATTCAAAAACAATATCCAAATGAACATAACAAAACATGTTTTAAGGACCAGAGAAATAAAATAAAAGAAATAAATTTTTTTCTTTTGAAATCATATAACAATCTCTCCTATCTCTGACCTCTAACCTTAGGACAAAACCCCTTACCCCACCCAGTCGACATTATTCCATAATTTTGAAAGCACATCTTTACCAACAGTACATTTTTCATATGCATAGATACTGTCCAATTCTTGCTGTATTCGGAAAAAACATCCTGCTGTTGCACTGTTTTACCTTGTAAGGACCATAAACATCTTGCTTACCAAATAGACCATTTGATACATACCAAAATAACGTGTAATGTACTGTTTGCCCATTTTGCCCACGTAGCTGGGATTTGTCCTAGAACCAAAACATTATAATCGATTAATAAAATTGATTTTTCTCCCCAGAGATTTGACAATAATGTCCAAAACCCCTGCACACGAATACATTCAAAAAAGAGATGCTGCATTGTCTCCACAACCCTAGCACACGCTTGTTCTCCACATTCTCTCTCGTTTATCTGCTTATGCTTCTGATTGCTTTTCACCTGCAGTTTCTGGTGACCACAAAGCCAGGCAAAATCTTGCATTTTCCAAGGAATCCTTGCCTCTAACATACTTTCCAATAACAAATCTGTATTAATATGAGAGGGAACCTGAAACATTGGGTCTTCCCAATACCAAGAATCTACAATTGCCTGATAAAAACCTTTTTTCCGCTAAATCTATCTTCCAAGTACGTATATATTGAATTGTTGTTTGCACATAACTAGGAAGTAAACATTCTGTGGGGTGCCATTTCCCCCTACCCCATGCTTCAAAAAATGGCTTACCCCAATGCTGCAAACAAACTTGCCCTAAACTGGATGTTTGCGTTAATAAAGGAAAGATAGAACTAAAGAAAAAATTCCCAAAAGGTATATTATGGGTTGTATCATATTTAAGCCCCCTTCTTTTCGTGCCCTATATGTATGATTACTTTTAACTGGATTTAACCTACTACCCCATAAAAACTGAAAGAACAAACCCAAAACTTTAGTATGCATATTATATGGCAAGGGAAGTACGTGAGATAAATATAAAAAATAGGCGCTATATAGGCCCTTAAAAGATACACCTTCTTTTTCCTAGACATTTTCCAGTTCAGCCAGTCTTGCACTTTAAGATGTGCTTTATCATAGACCACATTCCAATTATGGGATTCCGATTCCCTAGTGCTGAAATAGATACCCAGAATTTTCACCTGTTCTTTCGTCATCAAAATGGGAAATTCTTTTATATTATTATTATCTCCGAGAATCAGAACAGTACTTTTAGTCATATTAACCTTGACACCTGTTGTAGTATAAAATGCTTGTATCATGGATAAAACTGCCATTCCAGATTCCCCATCAGCTACAGAAAAAATGCAATCATCAGCATAAGCTGATACTTTTGAGAATTCATACCCATCCTTATTCTTTATAGCCACAATATCCTTATTTTGTCCAATTTTTCTCCATAAAGGATCCAAACCAAGAACATACAACAGGGGACTCATTGGGCAACCTTGTTTTACCCCATTCTTCAAAAAAATTGGGACCCCAAAAAACCCATTCACCAGCGGCACAGCTTGAGCTTCTTCATATAAAACCTTTATAATGTCTATGAACCCTGACGTTATTTCACAATGACTTAAAACCTGCCAAAGATATTCTTGACTAACTGCATCAAAAGCAGTTTCCTGGTCTACTGTCATCAAGTAACCATTTAATTTCTTCCTTAAACCTTGCTCTACAATTTCCCTAATGATTGCCAGGTTTTGTACAATATTTCTGCCTGGGATTGCACACATCTGCTCTTGAAGAATCACTCTTTGTGCTACCTGCGCTAATCTTTTGGTGAGTATCTTTGCAAGTATTTTATAGTCGGTATTTAATAATGTTAGCGGCCTCCAATTGTGTAAGTCATGTGGATCCTCTTTCTTGAATAGAAAAAACATTATCCCCATCTGCATTGAGGGGGCAAGTCTTTCCTCTTCCCATATGGCCTGGAAAAGTACTTCAAGGCAGTGGGCTAAAATGTCACTATTTATTAATGTCACTGTTTATAAAAATCATTAGTTATCCCATCCCGACCTGGAACCGTCCTAGTTGATAACTTTGAAATAGCCTCTAAAATTTCTGTCTGGGAAATAGGAGCAACTAAACATCCTCCTCTTCTCTGCTTAAAGCCGGTATTTCTATGCCCTTAAAAAAATTAGAAGTTTCCTTCCTATCTTTCTGAAAAGTAGTTACCATATACTGCTGCACAAGAAGCATGATATCTTGATTATGTTCTTTTAAATTTCCCTGTTTATCTCTAAGATCTGTCAAAGTCTTTTTATCAGCCTCATTTGCTATAATCTCATAGGGGTTAACCTCTTCCTTCGTACCTTGTGTTCTATATCTCTGCTGTACTGCTATTTTGTGAACCACACCTTCCAAATACTGCGTCATCTGATTTTTTATAGTTTGAATCCGTGCTCGTCTACCCACACTATCTGAGCTAAGTTTTGTAGATACTGTGCCCGTAATCCTAAATAGGCAATATATTCATTTTTTGCTTGCTGTTTTGTAACTGCACCATACCAATCATGTAAATCTCTCTTAAAATCTTCCCACCACTCTATGGGACTATCATACATAAAACATAACTCTTTTCTTGAGTGCAGTAAGGTTTTTACACCTTTTTCTACCAACACATCCTGAAGTTTGGAAATATTCATTTTCCAATACCCTCTCCCAACCATTAATTTCTGTGTTCCTCCCAACCTTAAAACAACCACTAAATGATCAGAGGTTACCAAAGGTCGTACACCCACTGTTTGACAGGTTAGTCACATAGATACTAACCAGAAGTCAATCCTGGTTGATAATTTACCTTTAAAAAATGTGTGACTTGGTTCTGAATGTAAAATATCATATATATCTTTTAGGTTATTGCGATGCATGATTGTTTTTAAAGAATTTGTATCACAAAATGCTTTCTTTGTACTTCTTCCCCAATCTCTATATGCAAGTCCGCAGTTGAAATCACCGCCCCATAACACCAACTTTGAAGTGTGTAGGTAAGGCTCTATATGCCTAAACATTCCAGAACTCTCTGCTTTACTTTGTGGCGCATATATATTTATCACCCTAAACACTTCTTTCTGCAAGACTACATCCATAATCATAACCCTCCCTGGTATTAAGTCATACACATGTAACACTAACATTACTTTTGAAAAGCACCCCTATCCCTGAGCATGTATCCTCACCAATTGACCAAAATGAAACTCCTCATCTCCAATCTTTTTGTGCACTTTGTACCTCAGCCAAAGAGCGTAGTCTAGTATCTTGTAACAAGATGATGTGCCCATCTCCAATACTGAGGCTCAAAAAAGTGCTCTGTCGTCTCTCATAGGCCATGATGCTATTAACATTGATTGTACAAAAAGTCACAGCCATCAATACCCAGCAAAAATAGAGAAAAAAGTAACCAACACCATTCATCTGTTCTTTTTCCTCTTTCTAGTTTTTAATTTTTCTGTAGGCCTATCTCTGAAATCCCATCTGCTTGGGAGGAGGCCACTGAGGAAAGATCCGACTCGCAGCCATCCTCATCCATCCCATCCTCAAACAATAAAGCATACGAATTCTGTACTGCTACTTCCTCTACCTCTTTTGTTTGCTTTAAAGCAGCAGTTACTAACTTCTCTGCTTTAGACCTAGTGACCCTTTGAAACCCTGTGTCTGATTGCACTGGGGGGGGCATAGAAACATTTCTTTCCCCCATATTCTCTACTTGGTCAAAATCCTGAACTATTTCACCTTCTGAAAGCCCCTCCACCATCATATCCTCCCCTCTCTCATTCGTACTACAATGAGATATGTCTTCCTGAATTTGTGCCTCTGCTGTCTCTTTCACCATTACCTCCCCTACCTGTCTAGAAACCCTCTGTGGCAGTGGGGTGCTAATAGGACCTTTTGTTAATAATTCAATCATTCGTAGTTTTTCTTTCTGAGCTGCAGCCACATACACGTCTTGTTCAGCCCGAACTAAAGTATCTACATTATTGTGTGAAGCCCAAGAGCAGGTATGAAACGAATGACCCTTTTCTTCCCAAAGGTTACATTTCAAAGGTTGTCAACAATGAGCCCCAACATGTCCCAAATCTCCACATAATCCACGTTTTTGTTTGTCACAGGCATTGCTCAGATGACCCACCTCTCCACATTTAAAGCAAGCCCTTGGCTGCCCAGGATAGAAGATCACTCCCCTGTCCCTGCCCCAAAAAAAGCAATTAGGTAAATGATGTGTTTGCCCATTTGCTAATCTCAATACTGTTTGATACTTCCACCCCCCTGTCCATAACTGTTCCTTATCCAAAATAGGTTCTGGAACCCCTTGAACTGTGCAGTGCTGCTGTAACCAATAAGTAATATCTGCCAAGTTTACCCCATCTTTCCGAAAAAAGAACTGTGATTTTCTTTGTTAAGGGTTTTAATGGGGTTGCCAAAAATGTCTTCCATAAAGGGGAAAGTTTCATTAGTATTGTTTCCAGAACATTTCTAACCCAGCTGGATGTTTAAAGCTTACATCAAATAATACATCTCCCGGCACATGTATTAAGGCGTAAATTTCATAGACAAAGAACTTCATACTATCTTTCAATAATACTCTGCCCACAAATTTCCTATCTGGGATTGCATCTAAATCACCCCTAAATTTTAAGCGTACAGCATTACGTCTTTCTGCAGGTTCTAACAAAGGGCCTTTATCGGCCGGAAATAAATGCTCTGTTACTTTCCCATGCCATACTTTTTCAGGACCTGCCCCCAAATTACCATTTTCAGACATTTTTACAGAATTAGTTCCTTGATGCATCACCTCTTGTTCAAAACAACCCCCCTCTACTGAGTCTATTAAATCATCTGCTTCTTGGTCTTTAATAACCTATTACAAAGGATGAGGGTCGTCTTGCTGCTGAAACATTTCATTTTCTTCAGGGAAGGCTTGTCCCGGAGGAAAGCAAGAAGATAGAACCACCTCGGGTAAAGGGGGGGGTCTGAAGGACTCAGAAATTGCAATAAAAGAATCATCCTTGAGGTTTGCATCCCAACTTTGCCTTGATGGGTTTTTCACCCATACTGCAGCATGTAAAGCTGTGTCCACCCAATCCCGAGTCATGTCTTTCACTCAGTAAACAATCTTGTTTTTGCCTTGGCCCCTCTACTGCTTTATTCAGCAACTTCCTGCTTTTCCCCCTTTCTGTTAAAAGTTGTTTGGGGCCTCCTACAGAGGCTGTAAGTGAAAAGCTAACCTAAGGCACCACCAGTTTGGTGGAAACCACACTACCTGCCTCTGATTTTCTTTCAGGAAACGGCTGCTGGTCACAGTTTTCCTCCCCTGGAACTTCCTCTTGTTTCTCTGAATTCATCAGTCTCCCTTCATTGTGCTTTACTCTCAATCCATTTGGTAAGGTTTCTTTTAATCCTTCTCCATCTTGACTCCCTCTGTCCTCATTCATCTCCTTTCCATTTTCCAAACCCATCTTGCCGTCTCGTATTTCCGCTTCCTGCTCAGACGCTTGTGTACTCCGACACTCCAGTGCATCCTGCAAACTCTTCCTCGCATCTGTGCAGCATTGTTCCACTTCTGCAAGTCGTAACCGTAAGGTAGTTTCCATCCGTGAAGCTTCCAAATCAGTATCACGTAGCATTGTTTGGCCATGGGGAACCACATTCCCTGCTTCCTCCATCATATCGTATGGCTCAGCTATTGGTAAGATTCCTTTAAAATTCAATAAAAGATCAGCGCTGGTCTCCATTATGAATTGGTCAGGGGTGCTAAGGAGGAGACCCACTCCTTAGCCTCCCACACATCTGCCTCAGCCCAAGACTCAGTCGCCACTGAGTAACGATGCTGTTTAGCCACACAGCGCCCTCTGCCTCCACAGAGTAGGGAAATTTCCCCGGTGTCCTGGCCAATTTTCCCACATTCACTAAAAATACCACCAACAGCTTAATCCGATTCATGGTCAGTTGGCATTCATCTGTATCCCCCTTCCCTGGATCGTGCCTGAAAATAGGCAGGATTTGTCTAGTGCACTTACCCAGTGAACAAAAGCTAAATAAATAAAATTATACCTAAAGCCCGTGATCGGGCAATGAGGTAGGGTCCACTGGACCACCGAGGATAATATATGTATCTGCCTGTGATCGGGTGAGGGGGGCACAACGCTGGCCTGTGTCTGGGGAGGTTGGGTGGCCACCCACAGCAGACATCTGCTGTGTTGCACCCAGCAATACAGCGGTCGGCATGTGGGTGTCCCCTGACTTGTTCTTGTTTTTCATGGGCACATCTTTGCACCGCCCTGTGCGGCGTAAGGTGGGTTTGTGCCTGCATATGCACTGCACATCCCGGGCTGAATATCGGTATGTGCCGCATATGCATGGGCACGCCCCCCACACTTGTGCCACATACATTATTGTTGCGCCCCGGTGCATTGGGATTTGTGCAGTGCAACATCCCCCTTTGACTACCGCAGCGGGGTGCATCAGTGAGTTGCGCATGGTGCAATACTGTTGTGCCATGCTCAACTCCTTTGAATATCCCACCCAGGGCGTACAATCAGGCCACTTAAACAGAGAATGCAGGAGCACATTAGAAACATAAAAACTGGCCTGTTAAATAAACCCCTAGCATGAATTTTTTTAGAAAAACATAATCAGAGCACGGATAGTATAATGTTTATGGAGTTGGAGCAAGTACCAAACAACCCAAAAGGAGGTCACTGTCTAAATAAACTCCTTCAACAGGAAAGTTTTTGGATTTACACTTTGAATAGTTTATTTCCTAAAGGATTAAACACTGACTGGGACTTGAAACATTTTCTTAAAAATGAAAAAATGAAGCTGGATATTACAATGTTAAAAAAAAAAAACTAATTGAGTCCCTGAATATTGAAAGTTCATTAATAGTAAAAGTTATATGTTATGGACCGGATATTCAAAAGTGATGCACCATGCACAAAAGAGATGTGCCAGCGCCAATACGGAAATGCGCCATTGTGCGATATTCAGCAGGAGGCAGCTGTGCTGCGCAAGCTACAATGCACAAGAGTGCAATAGTAATGAATGCATGCGCAACCGTAGGGGGAGAAACCATGAATAACATGCGCAGTGTGATATTCAACAGCATGCGCCATGCGCAATAGGGGAGCTAGCGGAAATGGCGTGACAGCGGAAATTATCCAAAATAAAAAGGATCAAGAGAGGGTCGCAAGAACGCTACAGGAAAGCCACAGGTGGGAGCGAGCTGACAGGCACAAGGCAGAGGGTAGCAGTGAGCAGGACTGGGCAGGAGCAAGACAGGGCACACCTGGAGTTAACCAGGAACAGGAAAGGAGTAGGAAGCCTGTGCCACTGTGCAGGATTGCTAGGGTAGTGCCACAGTGGACTGAGGGCAGTGGCAGTAGGCAGAACAGCCACAGCCAAAGGCCAGAGGTGTACCCGGTGCAGGGGGAGCATCATAAATGGACAGCGGGGGGGACGGGATAACAGCTGCTGGGGGGGAACACCAGCCAGGGACATGGCCAGCACCACCTTCCAGATGGAGGCGGTGTTGAGGGGTGGGAGAAGGTGGGCAGCAGGGGGGTGTGGCCATGGAAGGGCCCATCGGCGGTACGCCCAGAGCAGGCAGTACTGAGCCTGCACCACCTTCAAACACTACTCTGACACAGAGATTGTGGGCTGGTACCACCTGAACTGGGCTGTGCAGTGATGAGATGCAGGCACCCACATGACGGAGCCATGCTCTGTCAGTGGAGATGAAGGTGACAGCTGTCATGCGCCTGCTCACCATGGGCACCTTCCAGAGACCAACAGGGACACAACAGGCATAACCCAGTCAGGCGCATCATGCCTACTCACACAATTCCTCAGCACACTGCTGCCATATGCTGTGGAGTACATCCATTTCCCCAGCACATAGGCAGAGCGCACAGCACATATACAAGTGTTCCACAGGGTAGCACGGTTGTCTGGCATGCTCGGGGCCATTGACTGCACCCATGTGGCCATCTGCACACCACCTGACCTGGACGGTGTGACCTACATAAACCGGAAGGGGTATGCCAGCATCAACTGCCAGGTGGTGTGCGATGCCAGGGGATGCATAACCAATGTCCCTGCCATGCACCCTGGGGGAGCTCATGATGCCTTCATCTGGCACCAGTCTGCACTGTGCCACAGGTTTGAGAGTGGGGACATCCCCACCGGCCACCTAGTGGGTGAGTATGCATATCACACAGGATGACGTGAGCAGACGTGGGGGGATGCACAGTCAGAGGTGCCATGGGTACCGGCATTGATGGCCTATGGCAAAGCGATGCAGACCACCATACTAATATCCACCCTCTACACACAGGTGACAGTGGCTACTCACTCTGTCCCTGGCTGCTCACACCATACCGGCACCCCATGACCCCATCGCAGCTACGGTACAATAAGGCACATGCCACAACACAGAATGTCATTGAGCGGGTGTTCAGGATGCTGAAGGCACATTTCTGGTGCCTGGACACTTCTGGCGGTGCCCTACAGTACAGCCCCTTGAAGGCCTGAGGGAGATTCCTGGCCTGCTGTATCCTGCACAGCATGGTCAATGACTGTGGGATAGCCGTAGAGGTCAAAGAGAGGGACAGTGGTGGGGACGATGAGGACGCTGATCCAGACAGTGATGGGCAGCCACCCCCTGGGTGAAGGGACCCCTGCCTGATCTGGATGTCACAGCTGCACAGGACATCATCATAGAAGAGCACTTTGGCCAACACTGGTAGGTCACAGGGCCATGTACAACCACCAATGGCAAGTGCACAGCCCACAGACAGGCATGGATGAACCCTGGGGTGGATGGAGGCAAGGGAATTGGTCTGAGCATGGCACTGCACACGTCATCAGGGATGGGCAGGGACAAACCCAACACATGCACACACACACACACCACAAGACATGCACAAGGGGTAGATAGCACACCAACCCCAAATGCAACCCCTACCCCTACACAGGTCCACACACGACCATGCCCAGTGGCCATCACTGTGCGTGCCTCAGATGCTGGGTACCATTGCTCACTGGCGGACAGCACAATGCAGGTTTCATCATGCACATGCCACAGTGGCCAGCAGCTGGGAGGGTGTGCACAGGGAACGTGTGTGTGCAGGGCCAGGTACCCCACCCATGCATCACACGATACACACCACACTGCACACAGGGCAACGGCAGACAGTGGCCATGGTGGGAGACAGGTCAGTCATGCAGCACAGTGCCACAGCCACCACAGATGCATGGGCGGCCCTGCCGAGACCTGCTATGCATGTCAGGCTGACCATTGGCCTCATGGAGTGGCACCGATGGTCCCCCAAGGGTGACGCTGCAGGAACATGACCGTGTTCATGCAGGGGTCTGCAGCTCACCAAACATGCTCGTGCCAGGCGTGCTCGATATGCCCACAGCTGAACCCGGTGTCGACATAGCAGGTGTCGCACGGCACTGGGAACGTGGGGTAGACATGACACTGTGCGGTGTCTGTGGTGCATGGGCACAGAACTGGGTGCCCCATGTGGCCATGACAGCTGTGAATGCATGTGTCTGCCTGTCGATGACAGCGGTCATATCCTTCTGCTACCGGGCCATCTCTGCCAGAAGCAGACCATGGTCTCTGCTGTGCCACTCCTCTGCCTGGTGCAGAACTGCACTGAGTGCATCCACCGCAGTCACAAGCCAAAACTGCTGATCCACTGAAGCCTGGAGTAAGTGGCTGTGCTCATCAAAGAGGTCATCCGCAGTTTTGGTATGCTGTCCCTCGTGGTGTTCCTGGCCCTGCTGGGCAGCACCCCTTGACAATGGGTGCTGCACACCAGAGCCATGCCGGGGCATGTCCACACATGGTGCACTGCCACCACCCCCTCGACACTGTCCCCCCCATCGCCATTGGCCAACTGTTGGCACTGACCCTCTGGCTGCCGATCACCAGGGCTCACCGGCACCACTGCAGCAGCCACAACAGCCCCACCAGCCTGGATGCACTCCAGTTCTGCCCCACTGGGGCATACAGACACAGGCTGGGACTGTGTTGTCATGCAGGCCTCCACGGTGGCACCACCCACGGCTACGCTTGTGCCGTTTCCTGCTGTGGGACCATCCTGCATCCCACACGTATCACTGTCTGGGACATGTGATCCATCATCATCGGTGCCGGATCTGGCACCAGTCCATGTCCCAGCATGCTGGAGTCCGTGGGCACTGTCACTCTGGGACACAGGCAGGGCCTCGTCCGCACCCGCACCACCATCTTCAGTCCAGACAGACAGGCAGGTATGCAGTGGTCCTGTCCCTTGGACACCTGTGGAGGTGGATGGGCATTCCTCCGTGCCCAGGGCATCACCCTTGATGGACACACCCACCACCACTGACCCATGTAGATGCTCAGGAGCTGTAAGTGAACACAGTAGCGTGATTGTCTCCACCCTACCGTGTGGAATTCCCCCCACCATCCACACAGTGACAACACAGGACCTACCATGCAGTGATGGGCTGCCACAAGTCTGGAAACCACCACCAGGAACACCCTCTATGGCACAACGCCACATGCTGCCAACTACCTGCACCTCCTGTGGCATCAGGTGTGGCACATCTGGCTGTCCACCACTGGTGGCAGCCACCTTATCCTTTATCCTCCTCCTGTCTGTGCCGACCTTCTTTTTACACTCCTGCACAGACCGCTGGTGGCTGCCATGCTGGTTCATGGCACGTGCAACCTCACTCCATGCTGCAGCATGGGCCTGTGGCATTCCAGGCTGTCTGCTGAGCAGCTGTTCCCTGTCAAGATAGGACTCAAACAGGGCATCTGAATCAGCCCGGGTGAAGTTGGGCCTCCTCCTTCTCCCCGTCCCTGTTCCTCCTCATCCTCTCGTTCGGTCATGATAGAGCCTGTGGGAATGACAGGTGTTACCTTTGAATGTGCAGTCCCATGCATCCCTCACACACCACAGTCCACACATCCAAACAGCATGCAACCCACCACAATGACTGCAATACCAGACTATGTCCTCTGCAGCCCCATGGCACATTTATATAGTGCAATGTATGCAAATGAGGCGAGATGCAACTTTAAGTGGATGCTAATGCAGTGGTTGCACCATGGAATTGCTGATGAGCTGATTTGCATATGTTGGCTAAATATTGCGCTGCTGTGCCTTGTGCAATGTTGTTGACTGTGCTCAGGCAATGGCACAGCTCTATGACATGCACAGTAGGCACCACACGGTGCATGCCTGGGGTGCTGATGCCGACGCCTGCCACACTGATGATGTGCTGTGCATGGGAGGCAGTGCAGGGCATGGCCACCACTATGCCAGTGGTGCTAGTGCACTGTTCTTGTGTGTGGCGCTCATGCCCTGGTGCATTGTAGGCGCCATGGAGCCACAGCATGGAAGGCCACTGCAGGGCATCACACACAGGCACCCTACTGTGCTACACACAGGGATTCCCAATAGCACTGTGGCGGTCTGTGTGCAACAGACCCTTGACCCAGTGGTCGACCTTTGCCCCCTAGGCACCATGCATCTGCATGGGTGCACCCCTATTGTGCTGTTCGGTGACAGCACGATGGGGAATGGCAGCACCGTACAGCACAGCCTCCGCACATGGGGAACGTGTGCTATAGAGTGCCATTTTGTTATCTGGACTGACTGAAAGATGTAACACAGGAGAGCCCAGCAGTGGAGTGCGGTTGAGCTGGCAAACCTTGTGGCCATTGTTGAGCCCCATGCTGGGGCCCTGTTTGGCCAGGACCCACTGAATAGGCCACGCAGCGCCATGTGGGAGGAAGTTGCAGAGGCCATGGAGGAGGCCACAGGTATTGTCTGTTCCAGTGAACGGTGTCACCACCGGTATGCCACAGCCAGGTAGGTGCTCCATCCATACACTGGTAGCATCCGTCCATCTGGGTATTGCGGTGTGCATGTGTACACCCTGCAGGGAGGTAGGGGCTGTCCAGTGTGGGTGGTGGTGGTGGGGTTGCGGCATGGCTGGGCTGTGCGGGAATGCACACACCAGGGGGTGCTTTGCTACTGGTTTGTACTGATGTTCCCTTCTGTGTTTGCACTCTAGGCCCGGAGGAGAACCATAGGGCAAGGGAAGCCTGAGCTGAGTGGGAGAGGGCAGGTGCACTGCAGCAGGGACATGGAGGAGGGGCCATGGGCCAGCAGCGCCCAGCTGGAATGGATGCAGGTGAGTGTCTTTTTTCCACTCACATCTGTGCATGCTGTGTTGCAGGGCTGGTGGCGGGGCATGGCCACCAGCACTTGGCCCCACTGCCATGCATGCCACACGGTACACTCAGCACTGTCCCGTGGCACTGCATGTGTGGGTGGGCATCACTGGTGGTCCATGCATGCACTGGGTACATGGCTGTGCCACTGTCTTCGCACTGCATAGCCATGCCACTGTACAGCCACGGTGGTGCTGTGCGGGACATGGGCGGTTGGTGTGTGCAGTGGTCCGCATGGCTGTGGGTGCCTGGGTAGGAGGGTCTTGTGGACATGGTCACTGTGGGTGATCCCTGGTAGAAACAGGGCCAGGGTTTGGATGGACACTTCCTGACATCAGAAGGAGGAGGAGCAGGAGTTTAAGGGACATCTGCCGCAGCTCGTAGTATAACATGTAACGCGCCTCTGCTTCTTGTTAGTTTGAGTACAGTGTAGTCGTTTAGGGTCCCAGCGTAGGGTAATGGCTAGGAGCAGGTGTCAATTTGTCAACTTTCCAGTGGCATGAGCTGTCATTTGCACCCAGTCCTTTGTAGGAGGGTGCCACAAGTGAGGGTAGGGAGGATTTGCCATGGTGCCAGGTTGCTGGTATCGAGCTTGAATGGTTAGTGTGAGAGGTAGTAGAGGAGACTGCAAATGTTTACTGTAGCAAGGGTTAGTGTTTCTGAGTGACTCGTGGTGAGCTACTGTGGACCAGAAAACTGATTGTTACTGTAGATCAAAGACCCAGAAAGTGTTAAATTCCTGAAGGTGATGAACATTAGCCTAGGGCATATGCAGGATGTAAAAATCCTTTGTTAGAATCTTCCCTTTGTTCTCCAAAACAGTTGTGAATAGACCTCAAAGACAAGCACACATCCTTTAAGAAAGTCAGATGGAAATGTGGATTCAATGCAGCACTCCACAACCCAGAAACTTGTATAAAAGATTTACTGACCTCACTTTTGCTTTTTGACGTCTTCCAAAAAAGTTGATTTATGATGAGAATGCCTGTACCTGGTGGTGATGTTTTGTAGTTTCTTAGTCCAGGAAATGTTCATAGATGTTATGTCTAAGAATGGTCCAGTTCCTCCAAGTAGAAACACATGAAAAACCACAAAAACTAAACTACTGACAGAGATAAACACAAACAGCCAGCTACTGTATGTCCCTCCTAGACAGTGCAGGGTAAGCTGCGTCACAATTTTTTTTCCCTTTGCTTCAACACATTTCAGAATGGCATGCTAGTCCAGGACAACTGGCCTTGACCAAAATGGTAGTCCCTGAGTTCCAAGTGGTAGTCCGGTGCATTTCAATGGAAATTTTCAACCAAGTTAATAAAAATAAATTAAATGATGTAGCAGGGCTTGTATTGCTCTATGTAATAAAATGGACATAGAGCTGTAGAAGAACCTACTAAATCAGGAAAAAACAATATTTTCCTACATTTTTTGTTAATACTGGGTTACTACAGGCTGAAGTCAAATTAGAAGAGATTGGAGAAATGTTACAGACTGAGTTAGAAGGACTGGCAATCAGTTGAATGCAAAATTGTCATTAAGGACTAGACCAGGAAGAAGATGATGGAGCACTGGGAGCGGGGAGTAATAGCATCAAGATCATCAGCAAAAGAAGCAGAAAGAGGCACCAGAAGATGTAGCAGCAGCAACAGCATGCCCACAAACGTGCAGAGTGCCTGGACCAGAGAACAGCCAGTGGTTAATTGCTGGATCAGGGTCAAAGTAATACAGTTCAGGACCTTCTACTGCTATCTGCAGGAGAGACTGTAGTGAATCATCAGCCAGACGTGTCCTGATTTTTGTTTTGATTAGGTTCTGAACAGAAAAAAACTTTTACATTTTGCAGTTGATACACTCATTGCCATGATTATTTCGATTAGGTCAAGAATGTACGTAATCTGTGGTGGTTGTTCTTTCAGTAATCTGGTGTAAACCTGAAAATAGGATT
The DNA here is from genome assembly GCA_016271365.2 of Neoceratodus forsteri. Taxonomy (NCBI): domain Eukaryota; kingdom Metazoa; phylum Chordata; order Ceratodontiformes; family Ceratodontidae; genus Neoceratodus; species Neoceratodus forsteri. Next base: position 43,788,881 of record JADMNL010000040.1, on the reverse strand, counting down.
TTTCGACTGCAGTAGTGTATTAAATGCAGCATACTCTGACTTTATAGGGTCCTGCTACTTTTCCATGAAAAAATGAAAATATTCAGCCAAGTTTGCCAGTTCAGACGTCCCAAACATCGCTAGTTGATCCCTTGGCAGATCAAACTGCTTAAAATCTAAATAGTTGAATCATTTGAGAGTCACCTCTGAGAAATCTTTAAATCTGTCTTCAGTGTTCATTATTGCTGCATCTATTAAAGTCTGCAGTTGTCCATCTGTCAGAAAATTGATTTCTGGGCAGTTTTCTCTGAATGGGAAATAAACAGTCTGTACAACCTCATGTACAGTGACAACAACCCAGCGAACTACATCCCTGTCAGCAAAATCAGCACTTTGCCAACAGGTCGCTGTGTTGGTGTGCCCAAGAGATGGGCACACTGTCTCCTGGTCCTGCACCCCTGCCTGGAATCAACTCCGACTGGAGTTGAGAATCTTAAAGATGGGGGGTTGGGGCAGAGCCCCCCACATGGGGGGTTCGGGGTGCAAGGCTCCCAATAAAAGGAATGGCCCGAGAGGCACACAACAATCATGTAAACCACAAGCTGCGGTTGACATGATTCCTGTCAGCAGATGCTGGTCAACAAAAGGTTGTTGAACGGCATTGCAGAGCCAAAAGCTCTTCCTCCTCCTCCCTCCCTCCTCCCTCCTCCCCTTTGACACAACATACTCCATACATTTCTGTTCAGGTTTGTAATGGCTCAGAAAAGCTGCCATGTATTTCCCTGGTGTTTGCAGTTCTGTAAGCTGGAGTAGGCAGATCTCAACAAGTTGTGGAACTTCCAGTATTATTAAGTCATCTCATTGAAACTGCGGTAACAGATTTTTTAGTATTGGTAGGACATCTTGCAGTATGTGAATAGTTTTTACAAACTACACGCTCTATACTTTTTTAAGAGGCCCTTTGTTTTTGAACCTTCATCACTAGCAGCCAAAGATGCATGTTCTAGGTGTTGTACAACAGTAGAAAGGTTAACCTGAACTGCATGTACTGAACATGACCTACTGGCAAGCCATCTCACTTGTTTAATTGCACTAAAGTGCGCCAGATCTATATCCATGATGTTAACAATTTCTTGGAGCTTTCTCAGTTTTTTGGGACTATAGTGATAAAATTTAAATATTCTGGTGAGAGTACTTTCGAGCTTTGATACAAATGGATTTTTTTAATACATCAGGAACTGCCAGCTCTAGCTTATGGGCAACACAGTGCATTGCAATTATTTGAGGACAGTGTTCCCACAACTTTGCTATGGTTCCTCCTCTTTCGCCCACCATGACACTGGCCCTGTCAAAATTTGATTAAATAAGTGGCGGCCCTGGATTGATAATATTTAGTAGGTTACTGAGGGAAAGATTTATTGGCAGTTGATATTGTATGAAATACACCTTCCGCATGTGCATGTTCCAGTGGTAGTGCTTGGATAAGCAATGTACAAACCTGTTTTGAGTTTGGTTCAATAAATCATAGGAAAATATTTTCCCACGCAGTTATACTGGAATCAGTACTGCCGTCGGCAAGAACTGTCACGTATTTAACATTAGTAAGAGTCTGCATCTGGGTTCTGGATTTAACTGCTGATATAGCACTGCAAAAGTCCCTGGCTCGCTTATCATTAGTATAATTAGAACTTAGCTCAATGCCATTTTTTCCTTGTAATTCACAGAACCACTCTGTGTCTGATACAGGGTGCAGATTTTTGGCAATGGAGTGTGCTGTGTTAAACAGCCATCTCATCTTCACTTTTGTTGCCTCTTTGAGCTGTGCAAAGGCTTGGTAAAGTGGTGACTCACTTATCTCACAGTGTACTACTCATTGGCCACTTTCCAGAATATGTTTATTCTGGCATAGCACATGTGGATTGGACTTTTCATGAGCACGTAGCGACTCAATCTGAAAGTTTTTAGAGCCTGTGGCAAAGACAATTTTTTTTGAACAGGCTGGAGTTGCAATAGAGGGATACTTTTCACATACTGCGCAGTACATAAGTCCCTTTTAATGTTTGCTTGCATGCATGCACAAGAAACATTATGTGGCAGCTTAGGAGAGAAGCGGGTTGTGGAGGTGCAGCATGGTGGCAGCCAACGGCGACACTGCATTTGGGGACTTGGCACTGGTGGACCAATGCAGGCACACCTTGCTGATGACATTGGTTTCCAAAAGTGCCACCAAGTTGAAACGATTTTGCCACAGCAATGAGGGGCTGCCTCGTCATTGCAGCGTCAGCCATTCCGCTGTAATAAGGGAGCAACCTGCCATTGCAGGGTGGTACCTTGCCTGGTGTAACAGTCCCCTAAACACGACAGTGGCACCAACTTTTCAACATGGGGTTATTGGCACCCCTCCTCATGAATTCAGCCACTGTCATGGCGTTATTCAGTCCTGAAAGGTGATTTTGCGGTCTTTCGGCCTTTCGAGACTGATTAACGAAATGACAGTGCCAGTGTTCATGAGGTGGGCTCTCAAAAAGCCTATGTTGCAAATCTGGTGAAACAAATCCCCCAAATGACTGTTTTACGAATGTGTGTCACACAGTTTCTACTCACTCTCGTAACTTCGTGAATTTGTAATATTTTCACTCCAGATTTTCAACATTGGCATTTTTCCACACCTCCTTATGAACAGTGCAGCTGTCATTTTTCACATCTTGACCAAAATGTGTTTTCGCACTTCCAGCACAGAATAGTGTGGTTGCTGTGGGAAATCAGTGTTTGGGGTACATCAAGAAAATCACAGTGACACTGTTCATGAGCAGAGGTTATAAAATGCCTACGTTGAAAATTTGGTGATGTAAGTCCACAACATTTATTTATTTATTTAAGAGTTTTACCAGGAAGGCATACTGAGCAGTTCACCACTCTACTCCAGATGCGCCCTGGGGAAATGGGGATAGGCAGGATACAGTAATAGTAGCATTTACGCACATATACATGTTCAGTTACAGTATCAATTAGAGTAGTCAGAATCCTATATACAAATAGCAATTATACAGCCAGGTGGAAGGTAATGGAACAGCATGCACTGAATTACATAAGGAATGTGTTACGTGCATACGCCATGCAGTTTCAACATATACTTGGAAATGCGAGCATTTTTAATATTCCCACTACAGATTTTCAACATTGCCATATCTTCACACCTCCTTGTGGATGGTACAGCTGTCATTCTTCACATCCTGGCTGATCTGTGTTTTCATACATCTGGCGCAGAATGACATGGTCACTGTTGGAACTCAGAGTTCGGGACACACTAACAAAATCACACTGCCACTCTTCATGAGAAGAGGTCCCAAATCCTTTCATGAGGTGGGGTCACAAAAAGGCCATGTTGAAAATTTGTAGTGCAAATACCAACAAACGCCCCGGACGTTAGGGTTTCGAACCATAACGTCCCACCCCGTATAGACTAACAGGCATCGGGACATACTTTTGGATTGCTGACTGTAATGCTCATGCCATCCCACCCCCATCCCCCAGCCAGTGATAGGCATCGAGGTGTACTTTGGACTCTTCAGCCCCAGAGTTCACCCCATTCTTCTATACTGCACCCATTTCAGTGCATGTCCTTATGGAATGGGGTGACTGTAAAGCTGAATGCCTTAAGGCACACTTCAACATGTGTCGGTGTCTGCAGGATAGGGTGAGGTGACATGGCATGATCGTTATGGGCAACGACCCAAACACATACCCCAATGCCTGTCTGTCTCTGCAGGATGGAGATGAGGTTGGCATGAAGTTCAATACTTCACTGCCATTCCTATTCTGCATCTCTCTAACTCCTGCATTTTCAATGCTAATACCAGCAAGCAAACATTTGGCATTGACAAATGCTTGTTATCATCGTATCTCAAACATTTATAAGTGGACAACCAATGACACTGAAATAATCTGGCCCTTTTTTCTTGATCATATTTCTTGTCTTTACTTCTCCTGATTTACACTTCATCATCAAGCAGTAAACTACGTTTCTTAACAAGTGACACATGGGCTTCTTCAGATAAGGCTCTGTTTACATCAAGTGCCAGATGTAAGCAATAATACCTGACAGGGTGGGCAGTATTGTGGTATACCAGGCTGCCTAGGGGCGTAATGAGGCCTGACACTGCTTTGTAATAAAATAGCTCCTCTGTTTGCATTACAATTATTTTTTTTATACCTAGAGACATTTGTCCTACAGGAGACTACTCAAGAAAACAAAAAGGTTGTTGATGGGAGCCAGCTGCACTATAAAGTGGCAGAGGAGGGACTGATTTTAAGATTAAAAATTACACTCTGAGACTGTAGAAGGTAGAGAAAACAGATGGAAAACCATATTAGGCTAGTTTTAAATTTCGGTGCAGAACCCACTGAACTGTCTTCTTCTGTAAACTGTTCTGACTACTCCCCAACAGAAACACACAGGCACAGACCCTCAATTTTATTTTTTTGTCTGCAGATACTTTCTGTCTCACCCCCCAGCAAGCAATTATATGGTACTTTTCATTTTTAATCTAAAAAAAAAGTTTGTTTTCTTTTGTAAGCTGGGATGCAGCTAAGACGATCCTGGTGTCTTGGAGTAGTGGTGAGCATGTGATGTGCTACCGCTAGTTTTTGAATGACAAAACAAAATGGGGTTAAATACAGAAGATTGTGTGGCAGTTTTACTATGACATTGCCCATTTGTGTTATTTTGAGTGAGAGCAGCACTGATTTATTAACCAGGCTAACTGATTGTTTTCAGGGAAGGCTGGTAGCAGGGACATGGCTCTTGTGCTTGACTGCTGGCAATCCGAACAGAGATTATTTGCAGGCTACTTGGGAGCTTGGGATCATCATGAGTGGGTACTGTGCTGTTTCTTTCTTTTTTTGTACAGCAGGAGGAATATGTGCGGGCTTGGTGGAGAAGTAACTTTGTTCAAAGAATTGAGCTAAACAAAGCACTATCTTAGGTTGTGTTAGTGTTGTGCCAGGACTGAGGACTGGTACATTCCTCATTTTCCATACCGGAGATGGACGTAGCACTCTCTCTGTCTCTCTCTCTCTCTTTGCTGCTCAACGAGAATCTGATTGGACTGGATTTTTCCCCATATGTGCGTACTATATTTATTTAAAAAAAACAAACTGTAAGACAGCTTGAAGTAAAAACTTATAAAACCAGCAAAAGGGGAAACTTTTTTCCAATAAGAGCATCCATTGTATGGAACACCTTGCCACAAGAATGGGTAGAGGCAACTAGTGCCACTGTCTTTAAAAACAAATGAGATGTTTGGTTGAGGGATAATAGATAAATAATGTCCCACATAGTGTGGGGAACAGTCTTGATGGGCTCTGGCCTTCTCTGTTCTTTCATACCAAGTAATACCAAATAAGTAAGTAATACCAAGTAATACAGACTCGGGAGAGTTGGAGTTTGGCGGACGCCAACAGGCTCGGTAAGCAAAAGGGAAAAATGACGGCATATCAAGGCTGAAAATTCTAACTGACCCCTTGATTCTAGTTATGCGTCTGGTTGTCACTGGCACTTTTCCTAACCGAGGCTCTATTAGATAGATGCCCACCTTAACAGGGCTATCAGTCAATCAGAGCCCAATAATTTCTAAGCCCATTTTCTAACAGCAGTTATATCCTGTGCCACAGCTGCAGATTCAGTTTCATGACTTTTATCTGTGGAAGTAGTACTACTAGTAGTAGTAATAGTAGGCTGTGTTTGTCTCGTAATAGAAGAGGATGATGTTGTTGTTGCTGCTGCTGACCAGAGAGATAAGAGACTTTATTGCTTGGCTTTGCTCTTCTGCATATTGTCTGTATGAATTGGTCACTTTTTTTTTAAGTCTGATAATGGAACTAATAAGCTTATTTTGTATTAGAAACACTGTGTGTATCTTTTTTCACTGGTGGGTCACTGCAGTGCAATCACAGGATGGGATAGACAGATATTAGGCTGTTACTGTACATGCATAATAGTTCTACAGTACTTTCTATACACTGCTTAAATTAAGCAACGCACTCACAGGGAAGAACAGGAAGGTAACAGTTAGCGGAATGGAATTGGGTGGAATGAGCTGACTGGGAAGTGGGAAGAAATATATCAACAGTGAGTCAATCAGTCACTGACAGACACCGACAGATAATGTAGTGTAGATGAATGTATTGCTTCATAGAATCATATCATAGAATCATAGAAGCTTGATGGCAGAAAAGGACCATACCGGCTCATCTAGTCTGGCCTTATTTTTCTCCTACACCTCCCACTCCCTGCTAGCCCCTGCCTCCCCCCGATACTCAGCCCCATATGCTTGTCCCATGCCCTCTGGGATTCTTCCATCGATTTAGCCCCCAACACTCCATCTGGTAGTCTGCTCCAGGGCTCCACGACCCTCTCTGAGAATAAATGCCCTCTCACATTGGCCCTGTATCTTTTTCCTTGCAGTTTGAAGCTATACCCTCTAATTTTTAACCCCTTCTTCCTCTTAATGTCAATAAATAATGTCTTAAAAAGCTTGGTGCTTAGTGCTTCTAGGAGCGTGAATATGTTGTTCATCCACACTTCTTGGCATGTCCCTTTCCCCTTTAAATCTTGCCGTAAGTCTTCAAGCTGGCTCCTCCCACTCACCTGGGTGGTGAATACCTTGGCTCCACCCCATGACACCAGATCTTCTTTTCCACTGGAAGATACAGGTTCTCTCATGTTTTTGCAGCAATTCGTAGGCCTTGGATTCAAAGTGTAGTTTTTTAAAGCCAAAACTTACTTTAAAACTCATTTGAGTTAGCAATTCCGATTTTACTGCATCAGACATGGAGGAAAAATCTTCCCCCGGATTTTGCTGGTGCCCCTGTGGTCAAAAGATGTCGCCCACTGATCCCCACCTAACGTGCGTTTATTGCCTAGGTGTTGGACATGACCTCTCATCATGCACTTTTTGCCTGCCCTTCCACCCCAACGTCCTGGACGACCACTTGGTGTGCTTATAGGTGGGGAGACTGGAGAAAAGGAACCTGCTGGTGAAATCGAAGGAGGCGAGGTGGGTGGTTTCTGCAGCTGCAGGATCCGCTGAGCAGCTGGAACAAATGAAGGCATTTGAGGAGGAAACAGCAAAAGCTTTGGCCAAAAGAAGCTTTTTTGTTCCACTTAACTGTGGCTCCACTTTTTCGGGCTTCTTCAGGGAGTTGTGCCAGTCTCTCCCCACTAGGGGTGATGCGCCCTTGGGCTTGCACTCCTCCCACCCTCAGAAGAGGGATAAGGACCCTGGGTCTTCATCCAAGTGAAGACATTCTAGGGGCCGAGAAAGGTCCAAGCTCCAGGAACACTCGATCTCGAATTCGGTCGAGATCACATCCTTGGCTGCCAGCTTCACAGATCTTCCATCTGGCCAAGGGACCGAGGAAGTGGCCGATGAGGCAGAAATTATTCTTGACCCAATCGACCCTCTGTCACCGATCCCAGTCGATGACTCTTTGGAAAGGGCTCCAGTCCTTGTCTTTCCTGATGAGGAGACCCAGCCTGCTGGCGTCCCCATTCAGGACCTGGTTCCGGACCCTCAATTTTCACCAGCCCCATTGTCTCCCTGTTGACCAGCTCGGCCCACCTGATCTCGGTCAAGGTCAAGAACTCCCTTGACCCATCGGCTGAGGAAACACAAACATTCAAAAAAGAGGTGCTGCAGGTCTTCATCCTCCTCGGACGAGGAGAGGCTTCGGCGGAAACTCCATAGATGCTATGAAGACCTCATGTGGCAACAGCTGGTTTTGTCTGGGCAGAAGTTGGCTCCTCCATCTACCCCAGCCATCACTTGGCTCCCACCTCCTAGGCCAATGCTGACCACTCCAGAACCAATGCCTTCAGTTCCTCCACCCGTGGGGCCGGCCCACGCCCCAGTTCGGCCTGCCTTGGTCTTTCCACTGATTCTGGTGGAACCACCACCTAAGCAGCCTCAAGGAGGGGCTCCCTCGAAAGAGGACCGAACAGACTTTGGCTTCCCTGACATCTGTCTCTAACCGTCTCCCCCAATCACCCTTGGCATATCGAGGGAGATCTAGGTGGGAGGCCATTATATCCCGATTCTTCGGACTCGGACATCACTGGATTACACTCCCATCCCGAGGATGATGAGTCGTCCAGGGCAGGATTGGAGGAAGGCTCTTCCTCCTTTCAGGGCATTCTCTGCCTGATCTCTGAATCCACCGGAATGCTTCTGGAGTCCATCCAGAAAAAGGCAAAGTACCCCCTTATGGATATCCTAAAAAGGGGGGATACTCCAATGGAGACCTTTCCAGTGGCTGAAGCCATTGTTGGCCCATCCCTTGAGCTTTGGCAGCATCCAACTTCCTGTCCAGCACCTTCTGCCCGCATGACCCCGTAAGTATACGGTGCCCAAGGGGTCCCTGGCAGGGTTCACAGAACACCCTTCAGCCGAGAGCCTGGTGATCACTTCTGTTTTCAGGAGTACTGGAAGCTCGGCCAACACTGACTGATCCCCAGACAAGGAGTCTAAGAATATGGACCACTCTGCCCATAAGGTCTATGCGGCCTCTTCCTTAGGTCTTCGTCAGACCAGCTTGGCTGTTATCATGGTACACTTCTCTCATGCCCTCCTGGGGTCATTAGACGAGGTCCTCCCTCACCTTCCCGCGCAGATATGCAGACCACGGTCAAGCAGGTCCATGATCATGGCCGTGCTGTTGCAAAACAGCAGCTCCAGATGGACCTGGATGTAGGTGATTCCTGTGTCTGCTCTTTAGAAGCTGCAGTGGCCACTCGCTGCAGGGCTTGGCTGAGGAATTCCTCCTTCCCGGAGAATACTCAGCATAAGTTAGCTGACGTGCCCTTCCTAGGCCATCGACTTGTTTGGTCCAGGAGTGGCCAGTCACCTTTAGCGCATAGAGCAGTCCAGTGCCACCTTGGATGCCACTTCTGTGAAAGGTTCTTCAGGCAAGAACCAGCAGAAGAGAAAGAAGAAGCCATTTCGGCATTCTTCCCCTGCAGTCGGACAGCCCTCCTATCAAGGAGGTCAGCAGCAACAGCAGTAGGCTCAAGCTTGGCATCCATGGCCCAAGCAGGGTCCTCAACAGTCCCGTAAAGGAGGCTGAGGCAGAAGTCCAGGAGCCTCCTCCTCCTCTAAGCCTGCTGAGCGATGGGTTGGGGGTTGCCATCCCTACACCCATCACGCCAGTTCTGGTTCCTCCTTTGGGGGGCCGGCTCCACCACTTTCTTTCTGCCTGGTCTGATATCACTTCGGACAGGTGGGTTCTAGAAGTGGTCAGTCAGGGACTGCCCTTAGAGTTCGAGCAGTACCCTCCCAGCCAAGCCCGCACCCCTCGGGAGGAAAGAATCTCAGCTTGCACTCAGTTGGCTCTTCAAGATGAAATAGCTCAGCTCCTCCACAAGGAGGAAGTAGCTCCAGTGCCGGATGCTCCTACATACCAAGGCTTCATTTTCAGGTACTTCCTGGTGCCCAAGCAGATGGGGGGCTGGTGCCCCATCCTAGATCTCCATGACCTGAATCAATATCTCAGGTCCTGCACCTTCTGGATGGTAACTCTGAACCGGATTATACTATCCCTGGAGCAAAACATGTGGTTCTGTTCACTGGATCTACAGGATGCATTCTTTCATGTCCCAATCCATCCATCCCATCAGCGGTTCCTCTGCTTCAGGGTCAAAGGGACCCTGTACGAGTTCCAAGCCATGCCGTTTGGCCTGTCTTCGGCCCCATGGGTCTTCACCAAGTGCATTGCAGTGGTGGCAGCCCACCTTTGGCGTCAAGGAGTCCGAATTTACCCTTACCTCAATGACTGGCTCTTGGCAGGTTCCTCCCTTCAGGAGGTGGAGAGGTCCAGGGATATGGCTCTCTGAACCTGCTCCCAACTCAGCCTCCTGATCAACGAGGCCAAGTCAGAACTCGTGCCTTCTCAGGTGATGAGCTTCATCGGGGCAGAGCTTGACTCTTGTCAAGCCAGAGCTCAGCTCCCGGAGGACAGGGCTGAGGTTCTCGCCTCCTTTGCCCGATCATTTCCGGTTGGGCACTTGTGCTCTGCCCGGGACTTTCTGCACCTTCTGGGTTACGTGGTGGCCTGCACTTCAGTGGTCCATTGGGCCAGATGGCACATGTACCCCCTCCAATGAGAGCTGGCCGCCCAGTGGACTCAGTTCCATGGTCATTTCAACCAGCTGATCACTGTAACCCAGAAGATGTGGGATGCTCTCCAGTGGTGGACTGCCCCAGATCAGTTGCAGGAAGGGATCCCATTTGTCTGGCCTGAGCAGATGGTCGTTCCTACAACCGATGCCTCTCTCATGGGTTGGGACCCCACATGGGGGCAGCAGGGCCCATGGGTTCTGGATCCCCGAGGAATCCCGATGCCACATCAACCTATTGGAGCTCAGAGCAGTCAGGCTGGCACTGTCAGCTTTTGCTCCTCAGCTCCAGGGTCAAGTGATTCAAGTCCAGACAGACAATACCACGACCATGTACTACCTCAACAAACAGGGTGGCACACACTCCCATCTGCTGTGCAAGGAGGCACTCCACATTTGGACCCTTGTAAGCCAGTTGGAGGTGGATCTCCTAGCCATTCATGTGGCAGGAGCCTCAAACCAGCTGGCGGATACTCTCAGCCGCATAGACCAGAAATCCCACGTGTGATCTCTCCATCCAGAGGTAGCTTACAGTCTGTTCTCCCATTGGGGCAAACCGCTGGTAAACCTGTTTGCCTCCAGGGAAAACACCAAGCTGAGGCTGTTCCATGCTTGCCCCCCTCAGCAAGGTTCACTGCAGGGGGATGCCTTCTCAAGGCCATGGACCTCAGGCCTCTTCTACATCTTCCATCCATTTCACTTGATCCATAAGGTGTTACTCAAGGTGAGGAGGGACAAGGCGAAGATGATCCTAGTAGCCCCAGATTAGCAATGCCAGTTCTGGTATCCAGATCTCCTAAGCCTAAGCTGTAGGCCCCCCGAAGTGGCTTTGCACATGCTTGGACCTGATATCACTGAACCAGGGGAAGGTATTCCATCCGGACCTTCAATCCCTGCACCTCACAGCCTGGTACCTGAGGGGCTAGAGTTCCAGGCTCTGGGTCTTTCCGAGAATGTCTACACTGTGGTGGAGGCCTCTCAAAAGGAATTGACCAGGAAATGTTATGCCTTCAAATGGAAGAGATTTCCCATTTGGTGTCAGGGTAAGAGTCTGGATCCCTTATCCTGCTCTGTGGCTAACATTCTCAACTACCTTTGGCCTCTCTCCAAAGGGGGTCTACGGTCATCGACCCTTAGGGTGCACCTGGCAGCCATCTCTCCTTACTGGGTGTGGGCTGGTCAGCCAACATTGGTGCAGAAGACAGTGGTCGGATGCATATTCAAAGGCTTAGATCACATATCCCCTCTGGTGCGTGAACCTCCACCTCTGTGGGATTTGTTGCTGGTTTTGGAAAAGCTCATGGGCAAGCCATTCTAACCCATGCACAAGCATGAGCTTTCACACTTGTCGTGAAAGACGGCCTTCCTGGTGGCTATCACATCAGCCAGAAGGACAGGGGAGCTCCAGGCATTTTTGATGGACTCCCCTTATCTGGTCTTTCACAGGGACAAAATTGTCCCGCGCCCTACCCGAAATTCCTTCTGAAGGTGGTGTCAGAGTTCCACCTTAACCAGGTGTTGACTCTGCCAGTATACTACCCTAACTGCACCTCGGACGCCGAGTACAGGCTCCATACTTTGGACCTGAGATGTGCTCTCTCCTATTATAAGGAGAGAATGGCGGAAAGTCATGGAGAGGTTTTCCAACTGTTTGTCACCTACACTGAAGTCGCTTCTGGCAGATCTGCAGCCAAATGGACCATTGCAAGGTGGATTATATCATGAATAGGTCTGTGCTATGAGTTGGTGGGCAAGGAGCCTCCCAGAGGGATAAGAGCTCATTCCACCCGCCATACTGCTGCATTGGTGACTGCTTCCAGGGACATTCCTATCCAGGAAATCTGTTGGGCTGCTACCTGGAAGTCAGCAAACACCTTCATCACCCACATCGACCTTGAGTCATGCTAGGATGATGGTTTTGGGACCTCAATTCTCCAATCTCTGTTCCCTAAGTAGGGGGTGTGCACCTTGCCTCCCTCCTCCCGGAGAACTGCTTGGAGTCTGCCAAAAAGTGTGGATGAACAACATAGCCACACTCCTAGAAGAACAGGTTACTCACCTGTAACAGTAGTTCTAGGAGTGGTACATGTTGTTCATCCACACACACCCACCCGACCTCCCTGGCTTCAGGCACGCACAACCTTGCTGCCAGCAGGCTAAGATCTGGTGTCATGGGACAGGGCCGAGGTATTTACCACCTGGGTGGGTGGGAGGAGCCAGCTTGAAGACTTCCAGCAAGATTTAAAGGAGAAAGGGACATGCCAAGAAGTGTGGATGAACAACATATACCACTCCTAGAACTACTGTTACAGGTGAGTAACCTGTTCTTATTGATTATACTTTATTTGTATTTTTTTAACACCAAAAGTTGTCTAGTCCTGTCACAAGCCAGCTGGCTGCAGGACACTGGGTGGGTCAGTCACCCCTTGGCTTCACTCATTAGTTTCCACACTATCTCTTATCTCCCAACACTAGCTCAGCCACAAACACAGCCACGCTTCTCCTTTTATTTAATTTTTCTTTACAAGGTTTTTTTACAAGCTTTCTTTTTTTGTCTTTGACTTTCACAAGCCAGTCAGCCTTAGGACACATTGGGCATGCAGTGAGTTTCTGCTGTGTCACCTCTTCACTACTTTGCACACAATCTCCTCCTATCTCCCAACAGCTGAGTCCACATGTTTAGGTTGAAGGATCCTCTCCTCTCTTATTTATTTTCTTTACAATCTTTTATTTTTTTACTAGCTGTCTTTTTTTGTGTGTCTGTCTTCATAAGCCACCAGCTGGCAGCAAGACACCGGTCAGGTCAAGGAAGGTCGCCTCTTCACTCCTTTTCTCACAACAATCTCCTCTACCAACAACAGCCCAAGTTAGCCTGCCTTCTCTTACATTATTTTCTTCACAGCCTTTTTTTTAATTTCCTTTCTTCTTTTTTTAGGGGGGTCTTTCTTTCACAGGCCTGTGTTTGTGAGCCGCAGGTCATAGACTGGGCAGTAGGCTGCTGCTGGTCACCCCTTCGCTCTTCCCCACATACAAACAGTCAGGCTAAACACTAACAGGCTTCTCTTATTTTATCTTCTTATTAAAATAATTTTCTAATATGTCCTTTCTTTTTCTTCTTTTTTTTGGGGGGGGGGTTCACAAGCCAGCCACAGGCACACCCTAGGACAATGTGCAGGTCAGCCCCCCGCTCCCTTTACTTTTCCCGCACCAACAATCCCTGGCCTAAGACTCCTCACAGTCCACACACAAGCTTCTCACATCTCTTCTTTTCTGTTCTTTCAAACCTTTTCTTTTTTCTGCAGTAAATTTTACTTTTGTCTTTCAAGCCTCCTTCTTTCCTCTCTATTGTCTGTGGTGAGGGAGGGACTGGTAGCTTCTTTTTCCCCCTCTTTATTTTTCCTTAGGATCTAAGCACAAAAGCACTAAAAATGCTTGTCTTCTAGTCACTTGTTCAGCTAGGTTACAGTAGGTTTCTTTTTCTAATTCTTTTGCTTGCTCAGTGCTCACTCAGTTCAGTACTACACTGTCTGTAGCAAAGTCCAAAAGTCAATCTGTCTGAATTATTCAGTCTCAGTGTCTCACTATAGCTTCAGCAGCTCACACTGATTTCTTTCTGTGGCCTCAATTCTACCTGCTTTTATGTATTTATTTATTTAGTCTCAGGTCTGTTTTTATGCTTGGTGTGCCCGTCGGTACGGATCACCAGTGCTGCCTGCCTCACTCAGCCTGCCTGCCTAACAGGTTAATAACATCTTTTGGGCTAAGTGGCTAGGCTAACTTATTTATTTTCATCTTTTTATTGAGATTCTAGTCTCTTAATTTGTAATGTTTTCAGAGTGCTGCAGACCTGCTCTCTTATCACCTCAACGTCTCCTCGTGGATCCCGCACTTCCCCTTCCCCTGCTCACCAACACGCGCTGTCTACTGACTACCACTGCACTCACTGGCTGATTGTCCGACTTGTATTTATTTTTTTTTACACCCCAAAAATTTTCACTGCCAAATGAAGTACTTAAACTACACTAAATAGTTTTTTTATTGTATTTCTCTTTTAGTTTATTACAGGTGTTCCTTTCTCGCAGATCATACACTGCGTCCATTCTCCTTGAGATTCAGAAGCAAAGTGAGCTTCAGGCGGCAGTACAATCCCCAGCTTCAATGTTGTGGCCAATAGATGTTCATCCCCCGCATTGGCAGACCACCCTATTGGTGGTATGACTTGCCAGTCAGTCTCCTCTGCTTCTCCCTGTAGCAGATCTTGCTCAAATTAGTGCGCCCGCTGCCCTCGCTATGCTCGCTCTCAGCTTCGAGTCCTCACACACATCAGTGACACACCACCTTACCCAGCCCTCCAATACTGCCCATCATCACCTGCTTGCTATTTCATTGATTACTTGGCCACCAGCACAGACAGACACAGGTGGCTCCCCTGCTACTCACCCTGCTGGCCAAACCAGTAAATGCACCACAGGTAATTTTGACAGTACTTGTCTGCAGACAACAAGGGACATAAAAATTGCTTGTCCCTGCTTGAAATCTGATAGTCTGGGACATCGGGGTATCAGATTTGTAGAACCCTGCTTAATACTAACATTTTTATCTTCTCAGACCTTCCATGGACAACTCACTGTCTGTTGGTAAGTAAATAAACTCAGTGCCAAATCAAAACTAAAACACAAAAGATAATTTTTTCCCCCAAATACTGCAATTTCAGTAAATTATTGAACTGTAAGTCATGCACAGACTGTCAGTCAATGCTTGCTGGATTCACTGATGACTGGAGATATACAACAGCCTAGGATGCCTTTTGAATACTCATGCTGCTGTGAGTAAATCCTAACTGAAAGACAGTCACTATTTCACAGGAGTGCATGTGTACTTGACCTTACTGCAGACTGTGCAGTACACATGCACTCCTGAAGACTGTGCAGTCACATTCACTTTTGCCTCATGCAACCCAAGTCTGTTTTCTGGACATGATATCACATAGACTCGGGCTGGCAGCACATCTCATTGAGCAGCTTTTCTCCATTGTGGTTAGAAGTACACAAAGCAGCGTGATGAACTTTCAGTTTGTTTGAATATAAGGTAAGCTAGGAGAGACTAAAGAAACACACCACTATTCCAGTTTTAAGCAGGTTTTTACTAAAATAATGACAGCATATTACATTGAAAACAGCACCATTTGTGTGAATACCTGCTCTTTAATGGCGGCTCTGAGTTCTGAGATTGGAATCTCTTTTAAAAGTAGGATCTTAATTTTTGAAATCAGTTCTCCAGTAATTAGGCTCTATAGGTATATTATTAAGGGGACTGATGTAGGGATCACAGAATGCTACAAACCAATCAGATTGCTGCATTTCTGAGACCCTTATAATAATTGCATCGAAGAGAACTAATATCTGAATGCCCTGGAGTCTGCTGAAGGGAATCCTGTCAAAATTTGGCATACAATCAAATCAGTGGAAGGGGGCAAAGCTCCACCTTCATTGCCCCCAAAAAAATATTCCAAAGGTACTTCTATTATTGACAAACCATCAGTCTTAGATGAATTCAACAAACATTTCACTACTACTGGACTCGCATTTGAGTCCTCTCAGGCAGCTACCCTACACTCCTCTCTCACCCAAGACTCTTCGAGTGCTAAGCCCCTTATACAGGATACCTTTTACTTCGAGCCAGTATGCTATAAACAAGTCAAAGATCAGATACTGAAACTGGACGTTAATAAGAGTGCTGGGGCAGATGACATTGATCTCTTCTTTCTGAAACTTGGATATACATTTCTGACTGCCCCTATCACTCATATATTCAACATGTCCAGGACAGAAGGTTTAGTGCCACAAGTACGGAAGGTAGACCACATATTGCCCCTTTTTAAAATCAGGTGGCCCTAGTGACTTAAATAACTGTCAGCCTATATCTACTCTGCTGGTACTGTCCAAGCGTCTTGAGAAATTGGTTGACATTCAGATTAGGGATTTCTTGGACAAACACCAATTGGTCAGCCCACTGCAGTCTGGCTTTAGAAGTCACCACAGTACCACATTTGCCCTAGCTAAAGCACCTAATGACTAGTTGGTGACCATGGATCACAAGCAAGTTACGGGAGCCATGTTCTTAGACCTATGCAAGACCTTTGACGCATAGAAACATAGAAACATAGAAACATAGAAGTTGACGGCAGATAAGGACCGCAAGGCCCATCCAGTCTGCCCATTTCTTTTTCTACCTTATAAATGTGCCATCGGCCTTTGCTCTGTCAGTGACCTATCTATTCATAGTCATTTGTATTGCTCCTTATGCCTATCCATGCCTGTTTGAAGCCCTGCACTGTATTCATAGCCACCTTCTTGTGGTAGCCATTCCATGCCTCTACCACCCTTTCTGTGAAAAGAATTTCCTCACATTCCCCTTAATCGGCCTCCCTCTAATCTCATGCTGTGTCCTCTTGTCCTGCTATTTTTCTTATATTTAAACATGTTAGACTCTTTCACCTTGTTTATGCCCTTAAGGTGTTTAAATGTCTCGATCATATCACCTCTCCCTCCTTTGCTCAAGGGTATACATATTGAGCTCCGTTAATCTGTCCTCATATGTCTTCTGATGCAGTCCCTGCACCATTTTGGTTGCCCTTCTCTGGACTGCCTCAATTTGGTTAATGTCCTTGTGAAGGTGTGGCCTCCAATACTGCGCGAGTACTCCAGATGGAGCCTAACCAATGTCTTGTACAGAGGATTATTACCTCCCTCTTACGACTTGTGATACCCTACTAATACACCCTAACACCCCCTAGCCACCTACTGCTTTAGAGGTCTGCTTGGATGATTTTAGGTCATCAGTGATGATGATGCCCAAGTCTCTTTCTTCCTTTGTGACTGCTAGCAACTCCTCTCCCAGCCTATAAGTGGCTTCGGGTTTCTCTTCCCTATGTGCATGATTTTGCACTTCTTTGCATTAAATCCAGTTGCTACTCTACTGACCATTCTGCTAGTTTATCCAGATCTCTTCTCATTCTGCCCAACCATCTGGATCATCTACTCTGTTGCAGATCTTGGTGTCATCTGCAAACAGACAAGCCTTACCCTCTAGTCCATCTGCAAGGTCAGTAATGAAGATGTTGAATAGGACTGGCCCCAGGACTGATCCCTGAGGTACCCCACTTGTGACTTGCATCTCTTCTGACTGTATACCATTTACCACCACTCTCTGTTTTCTGCCAGTCAACCAGTTTGCCACCCAGTTGACCAACTTCTGACCCACCCCGAGCCTACCTAGCTTATTTATCAATCTTCTATGTGGAACAGTGTCAGAAGCTTTGCTGAAGTCAAGGTGGCGACATCAACTGCCCCCTTGGTCCACCACTCTGGTTACCCAGTCAAAGAAATCTATGAGATTAGTTTGACAGGACCTTCCTTTGTAAACCCATGCTGTCTTGGATCCTGTGCCCTATAGGTTCCAGGTGTTGCACTATCCTTTCCTAAGGAGTGCCTCCATAATCTTGCCCACTACTGAGGTAAGACTGACCGGTCTGTAGTTCCCGCCTCCTCCTGCTACCACTCTTGTGGAGCGGGATCACATGAGCCCTTCTCCAGTCTTCTGGGACCTCTCCTGTGCTCAGAGACTCACTAAACAATTCTGCTAATGGCTCTGCTATTTCCTCCTTTAGCTCCTTAAGTACCATGGGATGTATGCCATCAGGTCCCATTGCCTTATCCACCCTGAGCTTAGCAAGCTCTTGTAGGACCCTTTCTTTGTGAAGGGAGTAGTGCCTACCTCCCTCCCCTGTGTCCATGATGCTGAGCTGTGGGCCCTGCCCTACCTTCTCTTCAGTAAATACTGAGCAAAAGTATCTATTTAGGATAGATGCCTTTACAGGGTCCTCCTCCTCACATGCTCCCTTTTCTCCATTAAGCTAAGTACCCCTCTGGACTTTCTCCTTTCACTAATGTATCTATATAGAAAGTCTTGTCACCTTCTTTACTGTTCGTGCTAGTGTTTCCTCAGTTTGGGACTTTGCCTGCCTTACTGCCTTACCTGCTTCCTTAGGGCAGTTTGGTATGCCTCCCTATCTTCATCGCTGTGTTCCCTTATATTTTCTGAGGCCAGCCTTTTGGCTCTGACCTTTTCTGCTACTGTATTTGAGAACCAAAGTGGTTTCCTTCTTCTTTGCACTTCCTTTTCTGTCTAACACAATGGGATGTTGCTTCCACAGTATCTCAATGCTTGCCCACTTTGCCTATACCTCCTCACCTGTGTTTCTTTTGCTAGGGCTAGCTTAACTCTGTTGGCCATCTTATCAAAGTCAGCTCCTCTGAAGTCCCATATTTTGCCTTGGAATGGGATGATTTAGATGTGTAGCCAAATTGAACCATACCATGTGATGGTCACTGGCCCCAGGTGACCTTCTACCTGGAGATCTGTGATCCTTCTTTGTTAGTCAGTACTAGATCTAGGATAGCCCTGTCTCTTGTGGGTTGCTGTACCAGTTGTTTGAGGCCCTCCTGCAGGAATCCACTATGAGTCTACTTCTGGCAGATGTCCTGCTGGTATTGACCAATCTGTATCTGGCATGTTGAAGTCTCCATTATCAGAACCTCCCTTTAGCTGTCATGTTTTGTATATCTTCTAACAGTAATGTGTCTATGTCCTCCCTCTGGTCTGGGGCCTGTAGACAACCCCAGTTCTTATGGCTGTCCCATTTCTGTTTCCAGGGTGACCCACAGTTCTTCTGGCTCCTTATGTGTATTCTGAATTTCTGTAGCTTTGATATTTTCATTAACATACAGGGCCCTCCTCCCCCCTTTTGCACCTCGGTCTCTTCTGAACAATACATAGCCAGGTACTGAAGTCTCCCAAGTGTGGTTACTGGTAAACCACGTCTCACTAATTACTACTATGTCCAGTTTAGCTCTGACATTATTGCCTGCAGGTCTGGGATCTTATTTCCCAGGCTGTGAGCATTTGTGTTCATGATTTTCCATTGGCCAGATTTTGGTGTGTTAGTTGTTGGGTGAAGTCTGGCATTACCCCTGTGCATCGTATGGGGAGACAAACCTTTTTTCTTACCTGGTGATGCAAATGAATGGCAAACACGCTGAATTCCTGTTTGACCACTAGCTGAGGGGCAGGGGTGTTCTCCCATTCGACGTATGGGGTGCTGCACCCTCCCCATTGCTAGTTTAAATATTCTGCAAAGACGTCAAACTTCTGCCCCAATGCACTGACTCCTCTTTAGTCAGATGCAGTCCATCAAATTTAAAGAACTTTCGCTCCCAGAACTGTTGCCAGTTCCTACAAATCTGTGTCCTTTTCCTGGCACCAGTCCTTGAGCCACATGTTTAGCTCCCTTATCTCCCTTCTCGACCTTCCGTCCATCTGCTCCCTTCTCCCAGACTGGCAGGATCTCAGAGAAGGAGATGCGGACGAAATAGATGATGGTTTGTCACCCAGCCTAGTCAGGTGTTCCTTGGTCTCCACAACTGACCGGCTGGCGAGACAGTCCTTATGTGTACTAGGACATCAATGTTTTCCCTGCTTTGTGGAACAATTTTAGTAATGCGGTCAGTGTCTCTCCATGCTGATGTACCTGGGAGACATCTGACCATCACCCTGGCTGGAGATGGTATCAACTCCCAAATCATGGAGTCTCCTATGATCAGAAGTTTTTGGATTTCCTTTGTGCTTGTTTAGTTTGGTTCCTGATTTGGGTGAGTATTGTTGTGCTAGCTCCTGTGCCACAGTGTCCTGCTCTGCAGTGTCTTCTGCCTCTTTATTTGATTTCAGAGATAGAGGCAGATACCTGTTTGTAGTGTTTATATGGTTTTGGAGGTAATGTGTTGAGAGCAGAGAGTGATGGGGCACCTGATTTGCTCCTCCTAACCACCTGCCAGCCTCCTGGACCAACTACCCTCTGCGGTCGAGGTTTTTCTGTTGGATGCTGGGAAATGGCGGGTGGTTCTTATAATGTATTTCCTCTTCAATATGAAATTTGGGCGTGCAATCTCTGCCCATGCTGCCCGGAGCTGAGACCTAAGATCTCCAAAGGCCCAGCATGTAGGACAGTGTCCTAAATCCTGTAAGACTGTCCTTCTGAAAATTGTTCCACAGTACCTGCAGTTAATGAAATCCATTCCAAATAAGTTGCTGGGTTTGTAACCTAGACACAGTCGATCATAGTCGTGTTCTGGAGAAATTAAAGATTATGGCCTTGCAACTTCTGTGTCCTTATTGGTTGGCTGGCCAGTTACCTGGTGGACAGAAAGCAGCAGATTAAGTCCAATGGGACTTCCCTTGGTGAGAGGGGGCCCTCAAGGCACAATACTGGGCCCCCTGCTCTTTCTAATATATGTCAACAATCTAGGTAATAACATTACCCACTCAAAACTTCAGTTTTTTGCAGATGTCACAGTCCTCTAAATGTCTAAACCTACATGCCTAGATGCCTCCTCTGCATTTCAATCAGACTTTAAGCAACAGTAACTTAATCTACTCCACTCCAAACTTCTATTAAATGCCAACAAAACCAAAGTGATGTATTTTCACAAATGCCAGATCATCATCCTCACACTGCCCACCTATGCCTATCACTACTTTGCTTGGTGATAAGCTTCAGATCATGGATAGGTTTAAATACTTAGGTTTCCTCCTTGATTCTAAGCTCTCTTTCCTTCCTCACACCGAAGCCCTTTCTAAAAGGCTTAAACTAAAGTTCAGCTTTTTCTACAGAAATAAGGCCTTGTTTTCCCCAAACTCCCGATTAAGACCGGTCTAGTCCATTTTTGTCCCTCTCTTGGACTATTCAGACATAATTTACAAAAATTGTGCAGTCACCCAGTTGCAAAAACCTGATACCCTTTTTCACAGAGTCATCCATTTTGTCGTTAATTCCTTTGCAAGAACACACCATTGCACTGTATATGTGGCAGTGGGGAGGACCTCTCTGACTACCAGGAAACTCTTACATGTTTATCTATGGGCATATAAATCTCTCTTGAACAAACTCCTGTCCTACATCACTAGTCTCATTTCTCACCCCCAAACTCCTTATGCTCATTTCTTTAGATGTGCCCAAGGTCTGTATCCACTTTATGGCCATTAGTTATGTCCTCCCTACCACTTGGAACAAGCTTCAATTGTCCCTTAAATTGAGCACCCTCATTCCTCTAAGGTCATTCAAAACTCAAATAACCAATCTAATTAATGATGCTTGCCACTACAATTAATCCAGTAGAGCTCACCTATCTCTTTAGCTTACCTCTAAACCATCACTCTTGTATACTTGTCTTAGGTGCTAGCCTTTTTTCTCCTCTCTGCCATTTGTCCATTATTGCAGTATCAGTGGCTCAGTAGGTAGCACACTCACTTCTGAGGCCGGGAGATCAGAGGGCTGTTGGTTCAGTTCCCACATCTGGCACTTGGGTTAATATCTCAGTACTGACACTGTAGTACAGCATGAGAGGGGTGATGCACTTCTGAGGTGCCGTCTTTCGGATGAGACGTTAAACCGAGGTCCCATCTGCCTGAACTGGTGGTAGTTCAGGTGGATGTTAAGGATCCATGGCACTTATCGTAAAAAGTAGGGGAATTTCCCTGGTGTCCTGGCCAAATTTCCCTCATTCACTAAAAATACCACCAACAGCTTAATCTGGTTCAAGGACAGCTGGCATTCATCTGTATCCCCCTTCCCTGGGTCGTGCCTGAAAATAGTCAGGATTTGTCTAGTGCACTTACTCGGTCAACAAAAAGCTAAAAAAAAACTAAAAAAAAAATACCAAACTCTCATTAGTACTACAGTATACCTAATGATGATTCTTCTCCTGTTGCTTTGTATGTATTGTGCTTTTTACTTTTTTGGTGGGGAGAGGTGCAGAGATGAGGAGATTTGACAAATACAGAATTTAGATGGAGGAGCTACAGAGATTAACAGTCAGATAAATAAACATACAGAATACAGAAACATATATGGTAGGCAGGATTCTAAGTAATCTATGAAGTTTTATAATAGGTTCTCATTCACTCTGAGCCCATGCTTACACACATAGACACACCTAACACATAGGTTCCACCTCCTCTCAATATAATGGACACTGGATGTAACAGGCAAAAGTTGTATGCACAGATGTATCCGTTATAACAGGCTTGCACTGTACCATACGACTATACAAAAACTGCCAGCAACAAAAGCCCATCACGGTTTATCTAGGCTGCTTGAGATTGCAGCTAGCTCCCGATTCAGCAGCTGCCCCACCCCCCTACTCTTACCTTCCTTTACCCTCCCCTTTGCCCTGTACCACCCCTTCTAGAAGCATTCCACTGAGTTACATGCCACCACCTCCGCTGGTAGTGCATTTGACTTTGCCACCACCCTCACTGTAAAGAAATGCCTCCTCACCTCCCTCCTGAATCTACCCACTCCAATCTCATGTCATGGCCCCTAGTGTCTCTCCCCACCTTCCTCCTGAATAGACCCTCTGTGTCTGTTTTGATTAACCCTTTCATGTATTTAAAGGTCTATTTTTCACAGAGCCACCCTCATGCTTTGATTATATGTTCACCACTGCCTTGTATAGCTCATATTATACATTATGTTAAATAGTGTCTGTTAATTAATTTTGTATCCCCATATTGACTATATGTATTATTTGTTATTGTTAAAAAAGGGTCCTCCTTGAAAATGAGCTTGCTCAATGGATTTATCCCTTCACAATAAACTTGAACTTGAAAGTCTTTACTGCATAGATGCATACAGTAGATACATAGATGTTGTCAGCAGATAAAGGCCTTGTGGCCATCAAGTCTGCCCTATCCCTCTTTCTAATGATTAAGGTACCCTAGATACTACAAGCCACCCCTTGCACCCTAGCTTGATAATTCCCATGTGCCTATCCCATGCACTCTTGAATCCCTGAACCATGGCCACACCCACCACTTCTTGGAGGAGACTATTCCATCTCTCCACCACCTTTTCAGTGAAGTAGAATTTCCTCAAGTTCCCTCTAAGTCTTCCCCCTTTTAGTCTCATGCTCTGCCCCTTGTTCTGCTGTTTCCCTTTATGTAAAAGGTGCTTTTCTCTGGTATCCCATTGATCCCCTTTAGATATTTGAAGATCTCTATAATGTCCCCCCTCTCTCTCCTTTCCTTCAGGGAGTACATATTGAGAGCTCTGAGTCTCTCCTAATACGACTTATGCTGCATCCCCAACACCATTTTTATCACCCCACTCTGTACTGTCTCCATCCTGTCTCGGTCTTTTTGAAGCTGGGACCTTCAGAACTGAACACAGGACTCCAGATGAGGCCTTACTAGGGAGTTGTACAATGGTACTACCACTTCCCTTCATCTACTTGTTATACCCCTTCCTATGCACCCTAGCATTCTTTTATCCTTTCTGACTGCTTTATCACACTGTTTAACCACTTTGAAGTTGTCTTCTGTGACTACCCCTAGATCTCTTTCCTCTGTGGTGGCCTCCAGTGTTACCTCATCTACGTCATACTTGGCCCTAAGATTCCCTCTCCCTAGGTGCATAATCTTGCTCTTTTTGGCATTGAAACCCAACTGCCATTCCTTGGACCAGTTTTATAGCCTCTTCTGATCTCTCCTCATTTTATACCTTCCTGTGTATCTACCCTGTTATATAACTTTATATAATCTGTGAATGGGCTAATCTCCCTTCTAGAACCTCTACAATATTGCTTATGAAGACATTGAAGAGCACTGGTCCCAGCACTGATCCTTGTGGTACACTACTTGTTACCCATCCCTTCTGTGCGCTAACCCCATTTATCACCACTCTTTGTGTTCTGTTACTCAACCAGTTTCTAACCCATGTGACAATCTCTGTCCCCACCCCCAGATTTGCCAGCTTGTATATTAGTCTCCTGTGTGGGACTGTGTTGAAGGCCTTCCTGAAGTCTAGATAGGCCACATCTACCACTCTGTCCTGGTCTATTTCCTTTGTCAACCACCTGAAGAAATCAATCAGGTTGGTCTGGCATGACCTCCCTGCCGTGAATCCATGTTGCCTTGGGTCCATCAGCCCCCTTGTCTCTAGGTAGTCCACCATCCTTTTCTTAGGTAGGGTTTCCAAAACTTTACCTACTATCGAGGTCAAACTGACTGGGCAGTAGTTTACTGCCTCCTCCTTGCTACCACTTTTGTGCAGAGGTACCACTTGTGCCCTCCTCCACTGCTCCAGAACCATGCCTGTTTCCAGTGATCCACTGAACAGCTTAGCCAGAGGTTTAACCAACTCTTCCCAGAGCTCCTTTATGATCCTTGGGTGTACCCCATCGGGTCCCATAGCTTTATCCACCCTAAACTGTTCTAGTGCTCTTTTTACTCTGTCCCCTGAAAAAGGTCTAATGTCCACCTCTTCTTCCTGTTTCCCCTTCTCCATTAATGGGGACCATCCCCATTGTCTTCTTCTGTGAATATGGAGAATAAGTATTTGTTGATGATGGTCACCTTGTCAATGTCCTTCTCCACAATCCTGCCTCCCTCTTCCCTAAGTCTCAATCCCTCCTGTCTTCCTCCTCTTGCTAATATACCTAAAGATTGCCTTCCCTCCTTCCTTCATTGATTAAGCTAGCTTTTCCTCAGTTTCAACCTTTGCTGCCCTTACTGCCTTGTTCGCTTCCCTTCATTTTTCCAAGTATTCTTGCCTGTCCTCCCTGCTTTGTGTTGCCTTGTACCTCAGAAATACCATCTTTTTCCTCTTACTAGCTCTGCTACTCTCCTCAAGAACCACAGCGGTTTCTTCTTTCTTTTGCTCTTGCTGCAGGACCTGGCATAATGGTTTGCTACCAGGTGCAGGACTTCCCTTATCTTATCTCACTGTTCCACTACTCCCCTTATGTCATCATATCCCTGCACAGCCTTCCTGAATTCATCCTTCATCTTACCCAAATCTGTCCTCCTGAAATCCAGGATTCTAGTCCTCGCAGATAGTCACGTTAGGAAGCTACTATCACTTATAGCACTTGCTGAGAGTCTGAGACTTGAGGAGGAAACTGCTGTCTCCAGCTTGCTTTTGGACATTTTGCTCAGATTCCCTCAGCTACTTTGGCTCGCTCCAAAGACACTTGTTCAAGTTTGCAAAATCATCATTATTGCATTTAAGTCTTTATTGCAGACAGTCACATTAGGATAATACTATCACTTATAGCACTTGCTGAGCATCTTAGAGTTTCAGCAGCAGTGAAACTCCTGTCTTTAGCTCACGTTTGTACATTTTACTCTCTTCCTCTCAGCTGCTCTCATTCTCTCCAAAGACAGTCACTCTAGCATACTGCACCCTTGTTGTGATTTGCAGAAAGGTGATTGGGTGATCAGTGTGGCTCTGAGGATGTGAGGAGACAAGAGACTAGGACAGAGGTACCTCTCCCAAAATGCTTTTTTAGTTCACAATCTCTCAGTCCACAAAACACAGCTGTGTAGCTCTGACAATGCTGGGTCTGATGAAGGGGCTGAGAAGAGAATGGGAGGAGGCTGGGCAAGCAGGGCACAGGTAGGCAGTAGAGTAAAAGAAAGAATGGAGACGTGGTTTAAATAAGAACAGATAAAGCAGGGCACATGAAGAACAATGCTCTCCACGTGGCAGCTAATTTAAACAATTAAGGACATAGTATCCATGTGGCCATGTGAGAATGGCTCAGTAGCTGGCCCAGTGGCATGGAGGACTGAGCCACTGATGTCTTATGTCCTGCCACACCAGCTACCAGGGTTTGCGAATGGACATGGGCCACTCAGAGGCTGGTCGGGGGAAGGGAGGATTGAGTGTCCTGAAGACAGCTCTCCTCCTTCAGAGAAGGAGGATAACATGACCTATTTCAATACCACCACCTGGAGGTGTCTGGGTGACAGTGCAGTTCCGGGCATGTCAGGAGATATGGGCCACACCTAGGCATGTTGGAACATCTCTGCAGAGGTGGAGTTTATTTGCCTCACCATTGCACACTCAGGCCTTGGGGGAACCTAACCAAGGAGGAAGAACCCATCTGGTCACAGGATGAAGTCTGGGTTCTCTCAGGTGCTACAACAGCAACCAAGCACCCTACCACAGTCTAGTAGCCTGGCCATCAGTGAGTAAGGTAGGCCCCAGAGAAGCCAGGTGATTGGGCTTGGGGGACCAGACAGATTGAGGCATGTCATGGGTGATTTGGGGGCAAAGAATGTATATAGGGACTGGTACTCAGACAGAATTCCACCCTTCCCAGTGCTCGTAATATTTTTTTTTTTTTTGGGGGGGGTGTCTAGTCTAGCAAGCAAGCAACAAATGCCTGGGCAAGCATAGCATCAGAATTTAGCCTAAACACACAGCTTAAAACACAAAAACTGTACACTTGGTTTTCTCACTGATGTGCACTATGTGTATAAAAAAATGATAGTGCAGCTGTGTGCTTTTGGCTGTATTTCTGCATATACAGAGTTCAACCCTTCCCAGTGCTCCTAAATGGGGGGAGGGATGGGGGATGTGGAGTCTAGTCTAGCAAACAGGTGAAAAATGCCTGGGCAAGCATATCATCAGAATTTAGCCCCAAACATGCATCATAAAACATAACAAGCATTTGTCAATGCAGAATGTTTCCTTGCATGGTATATGGTACAGGGGTGTATTGTATCAGAGACATCTGATTTAAGAACCGTAACTGATAAACTGATGTCGAATAAATGAAATCCATAATAGCTTGGCTTAAAATATACAATGTATTTTCATTTGTAGGGGGAAGGACTGTCATAGCTTACTCATAACTGTGGCTGTAGTGACTTATGGTCCTTCCCCCTTACTCATAAGGATAAATTGCATATTCTGAGTATGGGCACTGTATATCCCCTATGGGCCACCAACTTGTTACACTGTGATGCAGCAAACACAGTCAAAGTGAGGCTACTTACAGGGGAATCAAAAAAATATTTGACATGTTTTATTAGCATAATGCTATCATTACAATACTGTAATATTACTGTTCGTTTTGTAGTACTGTCATTGCAATGCAATGTCTATGAATGTCCTCATACAGCTGTGAGCCAGCTTGTACTGTAACCATCGCGTACAGTACAATCTGACTGCCAAAGTGTACTTCATCCTCAGAGCTGTCGCAAAAATCATTTTATGTCAGTTTGATCTCCTATATGAGACTGTTTTAGAGCAAGAGCTGAATAAGAAAGCAAGCGTGGCCATGAAATGTTGAGTGAGGGAGAGGTTTAAGGTTGCAAGCAGGCAACGATGCAGCTCAAAGAGGATTCACAAAACAGGGGACTGTGTATTCCTCTGCTAGAATCCCACCTCAGGGTTTCACTTGAGGTTCACATGTCACTAGAACCTCTCAGTGGTGTTATAGCCTTATAATACCCAGTTCCCTATCCATTATTCTACCTTTAGTTAGTATGGAGATGTAAATCCATGCACAGCACAGAGGACTGTGCATTGGCATTCATACTCAACAAGCCTGTGTCTGAATTGAGAGGTCCCATGGTTGACAAGATACTCTTGAGATTTTAGACAGGCTTGTCTGTGTATAGATGTCCACACACAGATTTTTAAAGTACATGGCAACCAATTTCAGTAAAAATCTAAACTAGGCACATGAGGCTCTGAAATGCCGAGATGTCACTGTAGAGCCAAACAGATAGTATTTACTTAAATAGCAATCATACACAAGGTGCTGCAAAAGAAACAAACAATCTTATGTGGTGCTGTTCTGACTGATTGTCAAATGCCATTAGGAAAGTATGAAAAAAATAGACAGCTAGGATTTTAGTAATCAGCTAGCATGCCACGGGGTTGGTGTGGGAGGAACAGGAAGTGCAGGGAGTGACAGCGCAAAATAAATTTATTAAAAAAAAGTGGAACTTTGAAAGGCATCAATGCTGTCTTGTGCATGTGAACACCAATGATAGGAGTCAATGTTTAATAAAACAGCCATGTATGAATTGGCTGTTGCAGTAGTGACACCTGTACTGCAGCACAACAGCATTTTGCTATCACAACTGCAGCACAACATACAGAAGAATTAACCCCCCTTCATAGAGAACAAGTTGAATCTCAACACCGAGTTAGGTTGTTGACATCAGGGGCACGAGAGCAAAGCTCAAGTGCTGAAGTGCCCTGCTGATGTCAGTGATCTAATGTGGTGTTAAGAATCACAGAATTCTCAACTGAAGGAAGGTTGGGTTATGTATAATATAATGTAAGCCTGTTTTTTGACACTGCTTCTCACAATTTAAAATGGATTTTTACCAATACTTCTTATATTATCAGCATGCCCACAATCCTTCCCACACTGAATGACTTCTTGGACTGCTATGGACGCCCAAAGGACAAGATGGGCTTCTATCAATGGTGGCAGAGGGTATGATCATTAAATAGCTGCTAATGCATCAAAGAAAAAAAAAACATAATAATTAGGTGCAATTCATCTTGCATTTCATATGTATTCTAGACACTTATCCTCTCCATTGTATATTAAGGAGAAAATTGTTATGAATACATGATCTTTATCCCTTAAAGTGTACCTGCCTCCACAGCTTACTCCCTACTTGAAGTCATAGTGCTCTGTTGTGACATCACAAACTGTTCCCATGGGAGTAACTATGATGTCAGAAGCAATACCTTATGACCTCGGGTAGGGAGAAAGCAACAGGAATAGATGAACTCTTCAGAAGCAGATTCTGTTTTCATGCAAATGACCTCAGTAGTAAATAAAGTGGGATAAAAATTAATTATTTAAGTGGGAGCAAAAGTAATGTGAAAAACAAGCTGAATTTTGTCTAACTATTATGTTTTGATACAGTTGTCCTGAAAGCATCAGCTGCTCTTTAAGGGGGAAGAAAGGGGAGTCAGAAAGGGAGGTGCCACAAGGGTGTTGAGGAGCAACAAGAGGTGTCACTAGGAAGGGGGGGCACAAGGGAAGGGGCAGGAGCAACAAGAGATGGAAGGGGCACAAGGGAATGGGTAACAGCAAGGAAGAGGGCAACACGAATAGAGGGGTAAGTACTTTTGACTTATGGTAAAGGTAGCCAATGATCAGCTCTGGGCCTGAAATGAGTGTGAATGTGGTTCAAAAGGTCAGTTTTGAATCAGCACCCAAACCTTCCAGCTGTCTGCTTGCGTATCTGTGATACCGAATCGGAGCCTGTTACCATTGGTGGATTGATAACATTTTATTCTTCATGTTCCAAAATTTTAAGAACAATGGGTTCTACATTTCAAAATGTGAAGAACAAGGTTTAGAAAACACTGGAAAAATGACTTACAATGTATTATAATGCTATTTTAGGCATAGATTTCCATACAGAATAGCGTTCTACCTTACACTATAAGAAGTAACCATATACTGTATCACACCTCAATGCTAGGTCCCACTTCTATTGATGCAGCTTGTGGGAAATGAAGTAACAGGGGGTCAAGCAAGTTTCTCAGGGTCACAGAGTAAGTGCAAAACCTATGGTAAGATGTAGACCTAGGATCTGTCATGTCATATGTCAGCATGTATTGTTGTAACTACACATTGGCATGAAACTGCCAACTTCATCATCTGTGACTGCTGTCTAAACCAGACATTACAATCTGCTGCTGTAAATGTGATCCTGTTTCCATGTTACCATACACAGTGGTAATAAAAAAAGGAGGAAGCCAAATACAGCCAGCACACATGCAAAGTAAGCTGCTGAGCTGCGGATTCAGTTGCTCTTCTTTTTTCTTCTTCTTCTCTTTTTTTCTTTCTTCTTTCTTTTTTTCTCTTCTTCTTCTTTTTCCTTGTCCCCTACTCTCCCTTCTCCTAAACTGTTTCTCCCCCTTCTTTCTCTACCCTTAATCTATCTTCCTCCTGTGACCCCGATCACTGCCTTGCAGAGGCAGGATCCATAGCGCACTTATCCCCTTTCCCCTATTTCTCCTTCTTCCCACCCCCTAGTCATTGCTAGAACACTGCTTTGTCCAGACAGGGTCATCCAGTACACTGGTGGGGTACTACCCCCCCTACTATAGTTGACCTCTGCTCAGGTTTATATGCCTACTCCCCACCATTCCTATTTCCCTCTGATCATGCTCCTCCTTGTCTCCTTCTCTCCCTCCTCCTAAAGTCTTCCTCCCCATTCTTTTGCTACCCTTAATCTATCTCCCTCCTGTGAGCTCGATCACTGCCTTGTGCAGGCAGGCTCTATAGTGCATGGTGGGCAACAACCTTACCCCCTTTCCCTTATTTCTCCTTTTACTGCACCCCCTCAGTCACTGCCTTGTGCAGGTAGGGTCACCCAGCACACTGGTGGGGTACTATCTCCCTCTGTATTGACCTCTGCTACCCTCTCCCACAACATCCCTCCCCAACACCACCCTCTCTTGCATCACTATATATAAAAAACTCTCATTGCCTATAACCGGTGTCCTACCAGTAGGACTGTCCACCGCTCTGCCCAGATTGTGAAAACAGGACAATGTTGAATCTCAACTCCCCTCTTCCCCCCCTTGGACACCCTCCACCTACAATACCTCTCTCTCATTCGCCCTGCCACACTCTACCTCTACTCTCCTCCTACCCACCTTCTGGTTAATGTAGCCTAACACTGGCCTACACCAACACTCAATTAAGCACTTATAACCTATCACTTACATGCACTTTAGTCCACCCTGTCATCTCTGTTTGCCTTGAAGATCGTGTTCTGTCTGTGTCTCTCTGTAAATTTCCTTTCCTTCTTCCATTCTACCCTCTGCAATGTTTCATTCCCTCTTTCCATTTTTCCTCTCTTTACTCCAATCACTGTAAATCTTGAATATCTGTGTTACACAAATGGTTACCAATTACAGTACTATTGGGTCACCTTACCATTTAGTGCTACATACTGTTGCCAAGTTATCATATGTGTTCCAGTGCTACCAACTGTCACCAACTGTTGCCAATTTGCTATATGTGACTTCATATCTACTATACTTAACTGCTGTATTGTTAGCCAATGTTATCCACCTGTAATCCCTCCTGCTCTCAATGTATGCAAGTAAGCAAACTGTATTCCAGCATTGTAGCATTTCTCTGTATTAAATCCCATTGTTCCCTACCCTCCCAGGTCACACTGGGAGACGAGCAACTTGTTGCTCAGTGTGTCTTCCTGGTGAAACATTTCAATAAATAAAATACATAAATAAATAAATAAGTAAAAGTGTCTTCTCTCCCACCCCACCCCACCTCCAGTTCAGGGGCTCTTTCTTAACTAGCAGTAGAATAAAGAGTCAATCTCATAATGCCAGCATTGGGCCTCACTATGCACCTGTCTGGGGTCCAAGTTAAGTTCTGAAGCCACTAGCCAGCAGGGCTAGTGACCACAAAAATGCACTGACCTCGCAGATATTTCACTGATCTAGTCTGTGTACTAACTGAAATGATACCATATCCAATACAAGCCAGTAGGGCTAGTCGATGGAACATTTTACTATCCCACTAGAATGCCTTGTCGGGTCTTGGGTCTTATCACTTACTTAGACAAGCTACATGGGGGGACTAAATTAAGCTCACAGCCGTAAGTCTGCAGGAGCAGGTCTGAATTTTGTTTTTTATGAAAACGCAGAAAATTGTGGGGGTTCATATAAATGTCTTCTAGCAGAATCAAAAAGTTCCGTGATTATTTATTTTAATATTTATTGATTTGATTTTAAATGTGGTGACAGGGTGATAGGGACGTAGAGTTGCAGCTCATTTCCAGGAGCAATGGGAGCCTTGTGAAGTCTTTACCATTTGTTTGGGAAGTCAGAGATACCGTGCAAGTTCCACATTTTGCAGTTCAGTATTTTAAGAGAGATCAACCAATTCATTACTGTGAAAAATATACTTTCAGGACAGATTTGCTTCTGACCCTCTGGAAGCCCCGCTCTGTTTTGGAATGTTTTACATTATTTTTGGTGGTCTCATATTTTCCATGGCAGGCAGCAAAACTGCAAGAGTGAGGAGACCCTTGTCACAGCAGCAACAGGTGACGATGGCAACAGGGACACCGCAATAATCTGGGAACTTGGTTCCAGAATGGGGTCAGCTCTGCAGCACCCTCTGAACTGCACCCTAGGATCACAACTGCTGGCCCATTCACCCACTCATGAACCCTTAAAAATGGCTCTACAATGACAGTTTGACACTTTCATTGACCGGCATCACAGCGATGGAATTTATGTCAACTGCAAGTTGCAGGTGACATAAATCCCGATTGCCTCCTGGTCCATTTTTCTATCAGTGGGCTTTGCTCCCTGAATCCCCCATGTGGGGGCTCTGCCCCCCCTCAGCCCTGTACTATTTATAATCAACTCCAAGTCAGAGTTGATTTGGGGAGGGGGTGCAGGACTGGGAGACAGTGTGCCCCTGTCTCAGGCGCACCAACACAGCGATCTGTCGGTGAACTGTCAGTTTTGTCTACAGCGATGTAAGTCTCTGTGTTGGTGTCACTGTCAGGAGATATACTGTTAAAAATATTGAAATAGATTACTAGGAAGATGACACAGCCAAGTGGCTGGTTATTGGCGACAACATCAAAGAAGATGAGTGGCAGTGCACTTGTGGGTTTGGGGCTTGATCCTGAGTTGCTGTTGCAGAGGCAGGAGGAAGGCAGCTGGAAGAGGGGATTGGAGCAAGGTGGCATGGATAACAATGGCAAGGGCCCGGTCTGTGACAGGAGAAGTGCACAGCACAGCTGAAGGGGCATCATGGTTATACTGGAAAGAATAGGGAGCCAGTACTATCAGGAATCGAGAACTCTCACTCCTCCTGGTTATATAGTGCAGCAAACCAGCCATCAGCACAGTGTGTGACTGGGACGGGGGCTCGATGTTCCACCATGCTGGTCATAGCTATATATTGAGCAATGCTTTTCATGTGTACTGGGGTAGTAGAGTCCTTATATCACTTAGGGAACAAGTGCTGGCAAAGGACAGGAGGGAGAGAGCAGTTTGGGACTGGTTCTGGTGCTCAATCCGCTCTCTCCCTCTCTCTGCTGGTTATGTGTAGACAGAGCTGTGCAGGTAATATGAGTGACCCCAGGTAGCTGGGCTCGATCCCTAGGTCTGTAGTTATATATTCCCAGTGCAGAACATTTATTTATTAATTTAATTTTGATAACTGGTTAAGCCCACTGAGACCATGACAGTCCCTTTTTCAGGGGTGACCCGGGGTTAATTACGGATAAAACAGTCCATAAAGTTACACAACAATTACAGTTTAACATTTTGTAAGTTAGCACAGGTTTCAACAGACAGTTATGCAGTGGGAAAAGCATGATGTGCATCAGTCCATTGCAGTGTGTATAATATAAATTCTAGTAAACAGTTAGACTGTTTCCAACACACAACATAGGTAAACAACTTAGGTAACATTCATGGTTACAGACAAAAAAGTTGCAGTTGGGAAGTACAGGCCGCAGAAGAGGGTCCAGTTCTCAACGGTAGCAAGTGCATTGGTTTCCCCCTAACAGGTGAGCCTTAAGTTTCTTTTTGAATCCCCCGAGGGAATCGCATGTCTGTACATTTGCTGGGAGAGCATTCCAGAGGGGCAAGATGTTGGCCGAGAACGATCTCTGTCCCTGTGATGACCTGACTTTAGGCACAGCAAGGAGTTGACAGTTCAAGGATCTAAGGGGCCTGCTGTTTTGGTTGGTCCTTAAAGTAAGGGCTAGGCTTGGTGGTGCATGGATCGACTTAAGCTTGTAAGCAGGGCAGAACAATGAGTATTCAAGGTGCCCTTTCAGTGGAGGCCAAGACAGGGCTTGGAGCACCTGGCAGTGGTGCACCCTTGGCTGAGCCCACATGGTGAAATGACACACCCTTTGAAAGGGGTATTGAGTTTTTGCATTCCTCCATCTTTTAACATGAGTAGCACAGGTCACCCATACAGCAGGGTGGGTAGTAGGGTTCCGGTAGCAATCCTTAGACAGGAGTTCTGAGTGAGAAAGGGGCTAAGGTGGTATAGTAGTCCAAGCTTCTGATTCATTGTGTTAGTCAGCAGTTCAATATGTGTCTTGAAGTGCAATTCTGGTCAAAGGTAATGCCTAAGTACTTTATTGTATCCATTGTACCACTTCGATCATTGTGCCATGCGAGAGGCTTGGAGCTAGAACTGAGGCTCTGACTGGACTCAGGCTTGTTGGGCCAAATAGAACAGCCTTAGTTTTTTTATTGTTGAGCACAAGTCTGTTTCTAGACAGCCAGCCTTCTAGGTGTTGCAGGTCACTAGTCAAAGAATTGTTCAGGGAGGACCTGTAGAGCATCACATCATCTGCATATAGGAAATAGTGGGCAAAGGTGTGATGATGAGGACCATGTAAAAGCATCTATCCTAAATAGATTCTTCTGATCAGTATTTACTGAGGAGAAGGTAGGGTAGGGCCCACAGCTCAGCACCATGGACACGGGGGGGGAGGGAGGTGTGCACTTGTCCCATCACAAAAGAAAGGATCCTACAAGAGCTCGATAATCTCAGGGTGGACAAGGCAATGGAATCTGATGGCATACATCCCAGGGTACTAAAGGAACTATGGGTGGAACTAGCAGAGCCATTATCAGAACTGTTTAGTGAGTCTCTGAGCACAGGAGAGGTCCCAGAAGACTGGAGAAAGGTAAAAGTGGTAGCAGGGAGAAGGCAGGGAACTACAGACCAGTCAGTCTTACCTCAGTAGTGGGCAAGATTATAGGGCACTCCTTAAGGAAAGGATAGTGCAACATCTGGAATCAATAGGAGCACAGGATCCAAGACAGCATGGGTTTACAACAGGAAGGTCATGTCAAACTAATCTCACAGATTTGTTTGAATAGGTAACCAGAGTGGTGGACCAAGGGGGAGCAGCTGATGTCACCTACTTTGACTTCAGCAAAGTTTTCGATACTGTTCCAAATAGAAGATTGATTAATAAGCTGGGTAGGCTCGGGGTGGGTCAGAAGTTGGTCAGCTGGGTGGCAAACTGGTTGACGGGCAGAAAACAAAGAGTGATGGTAAACGGTATACAGTCAGAAGAGATGCAAGTCACAAGTGGGGTACCTCAGGGATCAGTCCTGGGGCCAGTCCTCTTCAATATCTTCTTCAGTGACATTGCAGATGGACTGGAGGGTAAGGTTTGTCTCTTCCAAAGGATAAAACAACCACCAGGACTAGTGGTGCTACTAGGATTCTTAATACTTTACAAAATAGTATACAGCAGCACCCAACTTGTTGCTTATTCAAACTTCATTTATTGTAGCATATTGAATCCACCAAGCATTAACCAAATGTGAAGAGAAGAGGAACAAAGCAGTGGAAAATACCACTGCTCCTTACATTTCACCTCCACACACAGGGGTTTCATCAGAGGATGAATTAACATGCTAGAGGCTACAGTTTTAAACAAAAATCAGCCAATGACGTGATTCCTTATTTGTACATCATTGTCCTCATAAAGCAAAAATAACTTCTGCCTCAACAGACACCACTATTGTGAACCTAAAACAGTGCTCAATCAAAATATACCTATTATTTAATAAACATTTCAAGACACATTTAAGAAGAAAAAGAAGAAGAAGAATCAGTATTTATATAGCGCTTTTTCATACATCCAAAGCACTTTACAAGCAATGCTAGACTGGTAGTGAAGTGACTGAATGTGTGGTGGCGGCCATTTGGCACATCATCACCCACACACAGCCTGGATAATTGCATGAACCGGTTTATGGGAAGGGGAATGTTGGCCAGGACACCGGGAATGTTCCCTACTCTTTGCGAAGAGTGCCCTGGGTTCTTTTACTTCCACCTGGACACCCACCAGGACAACACCAGGATGGGTAGAAGGGACCTCGGTTTAACATCTCATCCGAAGGATGGCACACCCCAGCAGTACAGCACCCCCCCAATACTGCACTCGGATGCCAGAGATTTTTAGGTGCAAGTCCAATCCCGGTGTGGTACGAGAACCCACGACCTTCTGGTCCAGAGGCGGATGTGCTACCAACTGAGCCACACTGACACCTTAAGTTATATTTTGGTTCTTAAACAGTCCAAAAAAGTCCTGTTAAATTCCAGACCTGTGGAGAGAATAAAAGCTTGTTACTTACAAGATATGGTACAAAAAAAAAAGAATATTACCTTAATGTCAAATGTAAAAAAAAGAAAACAGGGGGGGGGGGGCATGGCTAGCTATCCAGCTGAACAGATGCACTTTCAGAGCACTCCAATTACAGCACATACAATTAATTAATTTTGTATAGTTTGTTTGCCTAATTTACTTATCAGAACATCTTTACTGGATTCCTGGTGCCCGGCCGATTGCAGAGATATTAAATCCAACCTAATGGGGAGGACAAATGCAGATTCCAAAACTAATTTTTTTGCCCCACGTGGCGGGGCCTCTAAGTCTCCATCTGCTCCTGCAAACCATATGGCAATGGAAGACACGAGCGGAGAGACTGGTCCAGCAACACTAGAGTTTGTGCACTTGGCGGTACTGAATTTAACCAGAACCATTCAGCGGATGGATGAAAAAATGGATGGGTATCATACCCGCTTGTTTCAAGCAGAACAGAAGCTGGATGGTCTTATGGAGACAGCGCAAGATGCCGGGAAATCCTCTCAGAGGGCTCAAACTACTGCTGCCACCTGCATAAAGGACCAGGATTTGCTCTTTTCTCAACTTGAGTACCTGGAAAATTCTACTCGTGCTCCTAATATTCGGATTCTTTGGCTGCCTGAGGGTACAGAAGGAGACAATTTATCTACCTACCTACCTACCTATCTGGGTACGTGGCTATTGGAGACTTTTGGTCTGGACTTAGCGGGCCAAATCGTATGAGCCTACAGGCTGAATATCAGGAGACAGAGATCTACAGCAGGGGCTAGAACCATAATGTTGATCACTGCCTCCGTGACAATGAGAGACCATATCTTTCGGGCAGTCCAACAACAATGAAAGGTCGAGGTGGATGGCTCGAGAATATTGTTTTTTCCAGATCTCTACTATTCAACACATATGAAGAAAAAGGCTTTTGATGCATTAAGGAGGCATTTGAGAGCATTAGAGATCCACAATAATTTGCTGATGCCGGCTTGAATCCATGTCATGGTCGGGAAGAAGGCCTACATATACATGGAGCCTAGGGAGGTCATGAGAATGCTCAAAAAGCTTGAGGTTGAGAGTGCAGCCCAGGAGGGAAACTCTTCATCAGAATCTGAGGCAGAGGACACCTGAAAATGAAAAGAAAGGGCTGAGTTTAACCACATTCTCTTAACTTAAAACACTGTCTCTCTTTATTAATTAAAGAAATTACAGAGATTCTCTGCATAGTCAAAAGTAGACAGATTGTATTTTGGCAGGTTTAAATATCTCACCTGAAAGGTTAAAATAATAACTGATCGGAAAATTAATTGATCAAGACATTTCAGGGGTTTCCACCTTTTTTGTTAATTTCAAGCTGGACACAATTTGTTTTAAGGAGACTGATTTCAAACAGAGCTGGATTGAACTCAGAACTCCTGACAAAGAAATACGTAAACTCTTTGAAATTGAAAAATAATATGTTGAACATCTTTTCTTCTCTTAATTTTGTCTCTTTTCCTCTTCCTTTACATATGTGCTGTGGGAACATACTGGGAGGTACTTTTGGAGTTTTTGAAAATAAGGGTTAGTTACCAATTAAGGGCATATAGCCTGGTTACTCTTAATTGAACACACTAAGTGCTATTTTGATATATTAGTAGCAGTGATAGCATATGGCCATATGATATCTAAATATTGTTACATTTGTTAGCTTACAGCTATATGGCATTCCTCCCAATCATGTACTGAATGTTACAGTGGTTCACAAATTTGAATATCTTTTTAACAATGTTTGCCTTATGAAGTATAACACTGTACAGCTTCTAATAGTGTGATTTAATTGCATAAACTCTATAAATAAAAAGCTAAAAAAAGAGAAAACTATTGTCCATCTAAATGTTTAGTCAAATAAGTAAAGAAAAGGGGAGGGATGTGGGATGAGAGGTGAAAAAAAAAGATTCAATGAAGAAGGAAGGAAGAAAGGGGGAAGAGAAAGAAGACACATTATTTTTATAAGGAAGGAAACATGAATGTAATTGGAGCCTAGGCATAGGACTAGCAGACTAATTACAGAACAAATTGTGTACTGTTACACAATGTAGTACTCCTATTTAAGGAAAGGTTTCACTTCAAACTTAGAATTGAGACCTGGTGCTTTTAATGCACCTAAATAAAAATCAATTTTTGTTCTTTTTGGTTTAGCAAATTATCCAGGTCATCTCCTTGACTGTTAGCAGTTACTTTTTCTAGACCAACAGCATAAATCTTGTGAGAAAAATCAGCTGGTGCTCGAGCTATGTGAAGGGCCATTGCGTAGTCCAAATTACCTTTTCTAACAGCATTCGAATGTTCTGATATTCAGAATCTCAGTTTGCATTTTCTGCGTACCACATAATAAACCCCACAAGAACAGGTTAACATATAAATGACAGCTTCAGTATTGCAATCAATATTCCCTTGTATTTTCAACATTTTACCTGTTTGTGGGTTAAAGATTTCAGTGCAAGGGGGCATTGTAGAACAAATTTGGCACATATCACATCTCTTCATTCCCATTTGTTTGAACGGGAATGGAATTTTCAGTTTTTCCTGGTAACTGTCAATTCGTCTTTAAGATTTCTACCTCTCCTATAGGTAACCTGTAATGGTTTAGCTAGAAAAAGTAATGAATCCTGCAAACCCCTAAGTATGTTTAGGTTTTTCTTGACAATTTCTGTGATTTGTTTAGAGTTACCACAATTTGTAGTAATGAACATCACAGAGGGATCAGCTTTGATTTTTTTGTTCTTTGGGTGAAAAAGCTCCTTACTATTCATAAACAGTACATCTTGTTCTACTCTCACCACATGTGTTTCATCATAGCCCCCTTGTAATAATTTTGTGGTCAGTTCTTGTGCTCTAGATCTATAAAGATCCAAATTTCCACAGTTTCTACATACACACATGTATTGTCCTTTTGGCAAATTGTGTAACACATGCCGTGGATGACAACTAGTTGCGTGTAGTAGAGTGTTTGCATCCGATTCTTTTCTGTATAGATCTGTGCACAGTGAACCGTCTTCCTGTTTTCAAATTGATAAATCAAGAAAATGTATAGAATGTTTATTAGTATTAACTTTCAATCTTAAATGTGGATTAGTATTGTCCAGGTATTTTACAATTTCAAAAAATTCATTTTCTATGCCCTTCCAAATAAGCAACAAATCATCTATATACCTCTTATTAAGATCTATATGATCATAGAATATATTATGAAGTCTGTCAAAAACAAAAGTGTCTTCCCATACACTTAAATAAATAGTTGCCAGACTGGGCAATAAAGTTGCCCCCATCGAGGTGTCTTTTAATTGTTTGTAGATTTTATTCTTGAAAAGGAAGATGTTGTTCTTTAGTACCATTTCTGTCAGGTTTATCAACATATTGATTTTTTGTTGAGCATAATCATTTGTGTCTCTACTAAATTTCTTCTTTTCATGTGTTATGATCTGAAAAATAACAAGCAGATAACTATTAAGGCTGCAGATAAGGGGGGTAGTGTCGTAGTGCTGAAAACTGATGATTATGTCTAGAAGGTTAATAGACAGCTTAGTGATGAACATTTCTACTAATTATTAACGTTTGACCCCACAACAAAGATTAAACAAGAGATAGAACTCTATCTTCTTGATATTTACCAAGAGGGTCTAATGGCCGGCCCGGTGGCGCTGAGGGTTGAGGTGCTGGATGCCACACCTTGCACCACGCCGATGACCCGGGTTCGGGAACAGACTCGGGTCAGCAGGGGTCAGCCGGGGGGAGGGAGGATAGAGTGCCCCAATGGATGCTCTCCTTCCTCAGGGGTGGACTACCAACCCTGAGAAGGTCAGTGGGAGCACTGGCGCTCAAGGGGGCTTGTGGCTCCGTTCCCGGAGTCCGGGGAGGGGGGACATGGTGAGGCGCTTGAGAGAGACGTGCATTAGCACGTCACCTCTCTGGACATTCGTATCCTTGTGCCGCGTCCCAGGGGCGGAGCATGGAGCACAGAAAAATGGAAAAAGGACCCTTCGGTGGTCCTAGATGAAGACTGCTCCATCCAGGAAACCACCTAGGACAGACCCCGCTGTGCTGGAAAGGAGGGGAAAAAAAAAGAGAGAGAAGCACTCTAGGGGCAGATCCGGGGGGGGGGCAAGTGGATATGAGCAGTTGGAAGGAGGGGACACCGAAGGCAGAAGGAGAATAAATAAATAACAGGCACAAAAAAAAAAAGAGGGTCTAATAACAACTGGTGATTTTTTTTCCTAACAGTTGAACATCCTATAAGAACTGCACTTTATATTTTGCCAAAGATCCACAAAGACCCAGTTAACCCACCCGGATGTCCGATAGTGTCTGGTATCGAGTGGGTTAAAGAGCCTCTTTTACAATTTGCGGGCAGCTTCTTAAAACCTACTGTCCCTAAAATAAGAAGTTACATTAGAGATACAAGCCAGGTTTTGGAGATCCTAGATAATATTCACTGTGAAATGGACTCATTTTCAGTAACCATGGACGTGGAATCTCTATATACTAACATCCCCCATGAAGTGGGGTTACAGGCTATACATGCACATTTATTACAACACACTGATTTGACTCAACAAAAAATCAATATGTTGATAAACCTAACAGAAATGGTACTAAAAACCAGCATCTTCCTTTTCGAGAATAAAATCTACAAACAAATAAAAGATACCACGATGGGGGCAACTTTAGTGCCCAGTCTAGCAAACATTTAGTTAAGTGTATGGGAAGACACTTTTGTTTTTGACAGACTTCATAATAGATTCTATGATCATATAGATCTTAATAAGAGGTATATAGATGATTTGTTGCTTATTTGGAAGGCCACAGAAAATGAATTTTTTGATTTTGTAAAATTCCTGGAGAATACTAATCCACATTTAAGATTGAAAGTTAATATTGACAAACATTCTATACATTTTCTTGATTTAACAATTTCAAAACAGGAAGATGGTTCACTGTGCACAGATCTATATAGAAAAGAATCGGATGCAAACACTCTACTACACGCAACTAGTTGTCATCCATGGCATGTGTTACACAATTTGCCAAAAGGACGATATATGCGTGTACGTAGAAACTGTGGAAATTTGGATCTCTATAGATCTAGAGCACAGGAACTGACCCCAAAATTGTTACAAAGGGGCTAAGATGAAATGTATGTGGTGGGAGTAGAACAAGATGTACTGTTTATGAATAGGAAGGAGGTTTTTCACCCAAAGAACAGAAACATCAAAGCTGATCCCTCTGTGATGCTCATTACTATATATGGTGGTAACTCTAAACAAATCACAGAAATTGCAAGAAAAACCTAAACATACTTAGGGGTTTGCAGGATTCATTACCTTTCTAGCTAAACCATTACAGGTTACCTATAGGAGAGGTAGAAACCTTGAAGATGAATTGACAAACAGTTACCAGAAAAAACTGAAAACTCCATTCACATTTAAACAAATGGGAATGAAGAGATGTGGTATGTGCCAAATTTGTTCCACAATGCGCCCTTGCACTGAAATCTTTAACCCACGAACAGGTAAAATGATGAAAATACAAGGCTGTATTGACTGCAATACAGAAGCTGTCATTTATATGTTGACCTGTTCTTGTGGGGCTTATTATGTGGGATGCAGAAAATAATAACTGAGATTTCGAATATTGGAAAATTTGAATGCTGTTAGAAAAGGTAATTTGGATTATGCAATGGCCCGTCACATAGCTTGAGCACCAGCTGATTTTTGTCACAAGATTTATGCTGTTGGTCTAGAAAAAGTAACTGTTAACAATCGAGGAGGTGACCTGGATAATTTGCTAAACCAAAAAAAAAAAAAATATGGATTTTTAATTTAGGTGCATTAAAAGCACCAGGTCTCAATTCTAAGTTTGAAGTGAAACCTTTCCTTAAATAGGAGCACTACGTTGTGTAACAGTACACGATTTGTTCTGTAATTAGTCTGCTAGTCCTATGCCTAGGCTCCGATTACATACATGTTTCCGTCTGTATAAAAATAATGTGTCCTCTTTCTGTTCCCCCCTTTCTCCATTCCTTCTTCATTTAATCTTTTTTTTGCCTCTCATCCCCACATTCCTCCCCCTTCCCTTTTCTTTTCTTCTTTGACTAAACATTTAGATGGACAATAGTTTTCTCTTTTTTACATTTGACATTATGGTAATATTCTTTTTTTTTTTGTGCGTGTCATATCTTGTAAGTGACACACTTTTATTCTCTCCACAGGTCTGGAATTTAACAGGACATTTTTGGACTGTTTAAGAACCAAAATGTAACTTAAATGTGTCTTGAAATGTTTATTAAATAATAGGTATATTGTGATTGAGCACTGTTTCAGGTTCATAATACTGGTGTCTGTAGAGGCAGAAGTTATTTTTGTTTTATGAGGACAATGATGTACAAATTAGGAATCACATCATTGGCTGATTTTTGTTTAAAACTGTAGCCTCTAGCACGTTAATTCATTCTCTGATGAATCCCCTGTGTGTGGGGGTTAAACGTAAGGAGCAGTGGTATTTTCCACTGCTTTGTTCCTCTTCTCTTCACATTTGGTGAACGTTTGGTGGATTCAATATGCTACAATAAATGAAGTTTGAATAAGCAACGAGTTCTACCGTCTCTCTGTGGAGGAGTGGGTGCTGTGGTAAGGTTTGTCTGTTTGCAGATGACACCAAGATCTGCAACAGAGTAGATCCAGATGGAGTGGGCAGAATGAGAAGAGATCTGGATAAACTGGCAAAATGGTTGGAAGAGTGGGATTTAACACAAAGAAGTGCAAGATCATGCATACAGGGAAGAGAAACCCTGAAGCCACTTATAGGTTGGGAGTGGAGTTGCTGGCAATCACAAGGGTAAAAAGAAACTTGGGCATCATCATCAAAGTTGACCTGAAATCATCCAAGCAGACCACTGAAGCAGTAGGTAAGGCTAGGGGGATGTTGGGGTGTATTAGTAGGGGCATCACAAGTCGTAAGAGGGAGGTAATAATCCCTCTTTACAAGACACTGGTTAGGCCCCATCTGGAGTACTGCGTGCAGTACTGGAGGCCACACTTTCATAAGGACATTAACCAAATTGAGGCAGTCCAGAGAAGGGCAACCAAAATGGTGCAGGGACTGCATCAGAAAAATATGAGGACAGATTAATGGAACTCAATATGTATACCCTAGAGCAAAGTAGGGAGAGAGGTGATATGATTGAAACATTCAAACACCTTAAGGGCATTAACAAGATGAAACAGTCTAACATGTTTTTATATAAGAGAAATAGCAGGACAGGAGGACACAGCATGAGATTAGACGGAGGCTGATTAAGGGGTAATGTGAGGAAGTTCTTTTTGCAGAAAGGGTGGTGGATGTATGGAATGGCCTACCTCAGTAAGTGGTGGATATGAATACAGTGCAGGGCTTCAAACAGGCAGGGGATAGGCATAAGGGAGCAATACAGATAAGTATGAATCGATAGGCCATTGACAGAGCAAATACCGATGGCACATTCATAAAGTAGAAAAAGAAATGGGCAGACTGGATGGGCCTTGTGATCCTTATCTGCCATCAACTTCTATGTTTCTAAGGTCAAGAGCTACAGTACTGTCTCTCTTACTGTATGCAAGTAGTGCTTGCTCTCTGTTTCTCCCTCTCTGCAAGGCATTGCACTGGTCTACGCTGTTTGCCACTCTGGCTGAGCAACCTGAAGACCTTGGGGCAGTGGGGGTGGGATTAATTTGATTGTGCAATAGGGAGCTGCAGGGTCTCACTGTCCTGCATCCATGTCTACTGAGTGTGGAAAATTCAGTGCGTCAATTCAACTTGATCAATTCAGCTCATTCATTTCAGCACTTGTCAATTCAGCTCCGTTCTGTATGTGCATGTCAAGCTGACTGCAGCTGCCTTTGCTGATAAATTTAAGAGATCTGTGCCCCCCTTACTCATTTAGTATATGGTAAGCATACTGATTATTGTCAAGTCTTTACACCACGAGCCTTCTTCCCTGAGCCTGATCCATGCACCAGTACTTCATTTCTGTGTTTCATTATTTATTGAAATGTTTTGCCAGAAAGGCATGCTGAGCAACAAGTTGCTCATCTCCCAGTGCAACCTGGGGGGTGGGGGGTGGGTAGGGAACAATGGAATAGAATAGAAAGAAATGTTACAGTGTTTGAATACAATTTGCTTACTTGCATACAATGAGCACAGGCAGGATTACAGGTGGATAACATTGGCTAACAATGCAACA
Organism: Neoceratodus forsteri; assembly: GCA_016271365.2. Classification (NCBI taxonomy): domain Eukaryota; kingdom Metazoa; phylum Chordata; order Ceratodontiformes; family Ceratodontidae; genus Neoceratodus; species Neoceratodus forsteri. The sequence continues at coordinate 43,744,416 of JADMNL010000040.1, read as the reverse complement.
GTTAAGTATAGCAGATATGAAGACACATATAGCAAATTGGCAACAGTTGGTAACACTGGAACATATAATAACATGGCAACAGTATGAAGCACTATATGGTAAGGTGACCCAATAGTAATTGGTAGCCATTAGTGTAAGATAGATATTCAAGATTTACAGTGATTGAAGTAAAGAGAGGAAGAATGGAAGGAGGGAATGAAAAATTGAGGAGGGTAGAATGGAAGAAGGAAAGGAAATGTATGGAGAGATGCAGACAGAACATGATTTTCGAGGCAAACAGAGACAACAGGGTAGACTAAAGTGTATATAAGAGGGGTATGGGGTAGGTTATAAGTGCTTAATTGCATGTAGGGAAGGTCAGTGTAAGGCTACATTAACTGGATGGGGGTTAGGAGGGGGAGAAGAGGAGAGGAAGAGTATGGCAGGGTGAATGAAAAAGAGGTATAGTAGGTGGGAGATATCCAAGGGGGGAAAAGGAGGGGGAGCTGAAATTCAACAGTGTCGTATTATCCCTATCTGAGCAGAGTGGTGGACAGCCCTACTGGTAGGACACCGGTTATAGGCGATGAGAGTTTTTTATATATAGCGATGCAAGAGTGGGGGTGTTGGGGGAAGGATATTGTGGGAAGGGGTAGCAGAGGTCAACTATAATAGTGGGGTAGTATCCCACCAGTGTGCTGGGTGACCCTGCCTGCACTATGCAGTGATTTAGCAGTGACTGAGAGGGTGCAGTACATTATAGTGACCCAATGGCTCCAAACTTTCACTCTTTGCCAGACTCCACTCAGTGCTAATGTTAAATTTATTAAAAAATACAACTCTACCTTTCATTTGAATGATTTATTTTTTTGAACAGTTCGCAATGAAAAAGTGCCAGTTTTCATGCTGAGTCTGTTAGTCATGCTCGATGGTCGCACAAAGAGCTACATGTATTACGCAAGCAGGTGGGCAGCTTCAGCTGCTAGCTCTCTTTTACCACACATCTTAAAGAGATGGTACTTAGTGTACATGTAGATTTTGTGAAATAAAACATCAGTTCATACACTTTATGTGTGTTTGGTGTTTGTTTGCTGTTTTTTATGGATTTGGTGGCATTTTTACTTCATTTTAAACTGACACTGATGATTGGCGAGTGTCGTACTGAAAATCTGTTTTGGACTCCGATCCGGAAATGAGGTATGTAGGGGTAATTAGCATATCAAACCCCTCGAGCCATCAGTCAATATTTCTAATTAGCATATCGAACCTAATGCGCTGTTAATCAACTGCTGTTTGACAGAGCGGGAATTTTGAGTTGAGGTAAATTAAGAGCTTCAGCACACTTCAGTCTACCACTGAAACATTTATCTGAATCTAAACAGAATATAAACCTGTTTTCAGTCACGATGTTCTATTGTTTATAATCGTACCGTACTCACTCTCAGTTGAATTCTATTATTTTTGTGAAGTCATGTATTGACTTACTAATTTATGAGTTTTTTCCGTTGTATTTAGGTGCAGTTACACCGAAACATTTGTGGAAGATGAATGTCTAGCTTTGTTGCTCATAGTGCGCATGTGGGGGCTGTGGGACTCAAACCTTGTTATTAAAACATGAACCAAGCTCATTCAACAGTTCCTCAACATGCTGACAGCACTTGATGACTGTAACTGTACACTACAGTAACAAATTATTGTAATAAATTATTGTGTTTTACTGATTTGACATATTTATTCGTTAATTTTTTTACTCCTTTGACATCATGTGGGACTGGACTGTGAACAGCAGTGATTGCTCATGTGTGCAGGTGGTACATGGGAGAGTGTCAGTACTATTAGAAGTCAGTCAGATGATGACGGCTGCACCACTTTTCTTTGAAATAGCTGTTGAGCCTTCTATAGACCATAACTTCCAAAAACCCTATACACACTGGATAGCCAACCACTAGATACCCTCTTTTACCATGGCAGGCAATGTTGTGCTGTCACCAAGGCTGGCTAGGTTCCGTTGAGCACAGTTTGTACCAGCACGCACATACACACCCACACACACAGCTACACATTCACTTATGAATTAATACTGTCTGTAACACACACACACATTGTAATATTCTGTGATTTGGAAGTCGATTTCAACTGAAACAATAACTGTTCTCCTGCTTTCTGCATACTGCCATGTCCTTAACCTCCTTACCCAGCCTGTAATGTGGCATAGCCTATTATTGCAGTCATAAAGTCGATGACAATTAATTCTCTTTGCATACTATGCCCTCGTTTGTGATCATAAAAACACATCTCTTGCTCCATGAAATTCCCATCACGTCATCCTATAATGCACTTTGCATGGTAATTTTTCTTTTTTCACACTTACCCACACAGTCCTAATTGCATCACTTCAAAATACATGAGTTCCATCTTCATATATTGTTCACTAGTCCCTGACTTCATTTAAGTTATCACTTAATGTATTGGTGGTGTGGGGTGGGAGTGGGCTGGGGATTTGTAATAGGTCAATATGTGCATACACTATGTACTGTACCATTGATATTTTTACTCCAGTTGTCTGATTATTCATTTTGTGATCTCTCCTCTCTGTTTACAGAGCAAACTGAGATGTAGATTGGAATGAATTTTTGTTAATTCTTTTGTTTTTGAGTTTTTTTTTTCATTTTAATTTCCTTTTAAAGCAGCCGTACTACCTAATCAGAAAGTGATCAGTTTCCAGTTGTTGTAGTGCTACAGGAAATATGGCGTCTGCCTATCATTTACTGCTCCTTTCAACATGGCGGATGGCAGAAATATAAACAATAACAAAGGTAAATTGATCGAATTACTGGGTGATAGTACAATGCCAGTGAGAAAGAGTACCAGGGAAATACTCAACAGAGCACAAGGAATAAACTGTTGAAAAAGTGCAGAGTTTTTTTACATTGCACTACTGCTTTAATTACTTTTAGGAACATGTACCTACTGTTCGACAATGAATGTTTTAAGCTGTGAGAGGGAAGAATGTTGTGTGTTTGAGTGACTTGCTCAGTTGCACACACTGCTCATTATGGTGCTGTGGGAATCAAACCCGGGCTGTTACAGCATTTACCAAGCTCATTCAAAGCTACTAACTATGATTGCTGTACTTGCTGTCTTTAAATATTCACCACAATCCTCCAAAAATTATTGCTATTTTACTTCATTTATTTATTTATTAAATGATTTATTTACTTTTCACCATGTTGGCCTGGACTTGAAACGGCAGTGATTGCTCATGTAGACATATTGTACATTTGTTTTAAATGAGCTATCTGACCTTCTGTGGACAATTGTTCCCAAAACCCTGCACATACTGAGTAGCCGACCACCAGACACCCTCTTTTATCAAGGCAGGGAGTTGCGCGCACGCACACACACACACACCCACACACCCACATACACACACACACACCCACACCATGAATTCATAATGTCTGTAACACACACAGGATGAATTATTCTGTGTGTTGGAAATAGATTTCAATCGAAAAAGTAACTTCTCTCCTCCTATCTGCAAACTGCAGTGCCATCAATTTCCATACCTAGCATGTAGTGTGGCATAACCCATTCTTGCAGCCATCAAGTCGACAATAATTAATTCTCATTACATAATATACCCTTGTGTGTGAGCAAAACACATTTATTTCTTGCCTCCTGATGCTCCCATCTGGTTAGCCTTCTATAATGCCAGTGGCACAGCATTTTTCTTTTTACTCTCACACACAACCCTCATTGCATCATTACAAATAGTTACTGTAGTTCCATTTTCAATTAGTGGTCACTAGCCGCAGACTTCACCCAAGATGTCACTTGATTTATTTGTTGTTTTGGGGTGTTGGTGGGGGCAATATAATAGTTCAGCATGAGCATACACCATGGGTGGGATATTCAAAGGGGTTGCACCATGCGCAACCCACTGATGCACCCCGGCGCAATATTCAAAGGGGGACGCCTCCTCGTCCACCTCAAACTATCGACCAATCTCCCTTCTCCCTGCTCTGGTGAAGCTGAAAGAACACTTAGTGCTTTGCCAGCTAACCTCCTATCTCGCCAACTCAAATTTCTTCACACACTACCAGTCCGGATTCAGGAAAGATCACTCCACTGCCTCCTCTTTACTAAGGCTCACTGACACCACCCAATCTGGAATGGATAGAGGTCTCAACACCGCTGCCATTTTCATCGATCTTGCCAAGGCCTTCGATACAGTCTTCCACACTCTGTTACTATCTAGCCTCTCTGGCTCTGGCCTCTCCACATCTGCTACTGCCTGGTTCAGTGCCTGTCTTACAGACTGCACTCAATCTGTCAGGATTGCAGATACCGTATCCCCTCCCCATCCCATGTCCACCGGTGTCCCCGAAGGATCGGTGCTTGGGCCTATCCTAATCTCTATTTTTCTAAACAACCTGCCCCAAACTTGTTCTGCCTCCTCGATCCACATGTATGCTGACAATACTGTCCTATTTTCTTCTGGCTCCTCTCCAGCCTCAGTTGCCTCTACCCTCCAGGCAGATTTTAACAAAGTCCAACTCTGGTTCAACTCTCATCAGCTCTCTCTAAATGCTAAGAAAACTGTAACTATGACTTTTGGTACATCCCAACAACTAGCTAAGCTCCCCTCCTTCCCACTTTTCCACACCCTTGATGGGTCAGAGCTGGAGGATGTCACCTCCTTCCGGTATCTTGGAGTTTGGCTTGACCACCACCTCACCTTTGCAGTACATGCTGACTCTATACTAACAAAACTCTGCCCCAAGCTCGAAGCTTTATATCGGAACCGTTCTAGCCTCCCCTATCTGGTCCGTTGTGAGCGTATCCAGAAGATGATACTTCCCTCCTTCGATTATTGTAATATTGTTTACAGTGCCACCCATAAGTCAGTTTTATCCAAACTGGATACCCTTTTTAATGCTTTCTGCCAGTTCGCTCTTGACGCTCCTCCTCGCACCCACCGCTGTGAGCTATACCGCTCCCTTGCTCTCCCCTCACTTGAGAACCACTGCCTAATACACTGTGCCAAGTTTATCTCAAAGAACTGGTTTGGTACCTTCCCAGTGTATCTGACCTCCATACTATCGCCCCCTCTGGCACCCACCTATGCTCTAAGGTCCCTAGACTCCTGGCTCCTGTTAGTCCCCAGACGTCGAACCCAAGCTGGCCAAACCACCTTCTCTCACCGCTTCCCTCAACTCTGGAACTCTTACCCCTCTGAAATTCGCCACTCTTCCTCTATCCACTCACTATCCTATGCCCTTGCCAACCACTGCTCAATAAACTGCTCCTGCAGCTAACTCTCCAATCTAGTCTACCTCAGACACTCCTATATTTCTTATCCCAGTAGGCCCAATGGTGCTACGTCACTAACCACACCCAACTACTGCACTTGATCCCAACTTTTGAGCCAGCTAGCTTGCACTTACTCCTGTCTCATTATATACCACAACTCAATACCTTAGCAGGATTTCCTCATTGTAACTGTTACTCTCAACTATTAGGGTATATGTATTCATCCACACTCACATATTCCTGTCAAACATATGCAGCTGTATTATCTAATTATATGTTTTCAAGGTATAAAGCCTGACTTCCCCATGTAATTGCTACTATACTATAAGTAAGGGTAAATTGTCATCTACACCCAACTATTTCTGTCAAATGTTTTCAACTGTATTGCAATGGTATGTATATATGTCAGGACCTGGACTACCCTTGTCCTCTTTCCCACTGTACCCCTCCCCCCAGGTCACACCGGGAGACGAGCAGTTCTTGCTCAGTGTGCTTTTCCTGGTGAAACAATTTCAATAAAATAAAATAAAGAAATAAATAATGTTGCACTGTGCAAATCTTGATGCACCGGAGTACACCAGTAATGTATGTGGCGCAAGTGCAGGGGGGCGTGCCCATGCATATGCGGCACATCCCGATATTCAGCCCGGGATGTGCGGCACATATGCAAGCACAAACCCACCTTGCACCACACAGGGGGGGCACAAAGATGTGCCTGTGAAATACAGGAACACGTCAGGGGACACCCACAGGCCGGCCGCCGTATTGCTAGGTGCAACATGGCAGCCACCTGCTGTGGGTGGCCACCCGACCTCCCCAGACACAGGCCAGGCATCACACCCCCCCCGGCTGATCATGGGCAGATATATATATTATCCCTGGTAGTCCAGTGGACCCTACCCCATCACCCGATCATGGGCTTTAGGTATAATAACATTTCCTGGTGGTTCAGAGGGCCTACTCCCCTACCCGATAGCGGGCTTTAGTTAGATTTACAGTCCCCGGTGATCCAGTGGACCCGATTGCCAGCCCGATCATGGGTAAATGAATAAAATAATTCCCTGGTGGTCCAGTGGACTCAATTGCCAGCCCCATCATGGGCAAATGAAAAAAAAAAGGATTCCCTGGTGGTCCAGTGGACCTGATCCCCAGCCCGATTGTGGGTTTTAGTTGTATTAAAATTCCCTGGTGGGCCAGCGGTACGCTCCTCCCCACCAGCCCACTCAGACACACCATCCTGCTCCCTCCAGGTCAGCGACGGGTGGCAGCTCCCCACCCACAAGCCACCTGGCCGCCCGCTGACTGACAGCATACAGTACGGCTGTACGTCCATTGGTCCCCTGCATTGGCCAATGGGCGTGCAGACCGTACTGTACTACACAGTCCTAAAATGTGAATGAACCAATTGGGCTGGTGATTGGGGCCACTGGACCACCAGGGAATGTAACTCTAACTAAAGCCCATGATCAGGCAGGGGAGCAGGTCCACTGGACCACCATAGTTTTATTAATTTTATGCCCATGATCGGGCGATGGAGTAGAGTCCACTGGACCACCAGGGTATTTAAACTTTACTAAAGCCCACGATCGGGTGATGGGGTAGGGTCCACTGGACAACCAGGGAATTTAAACACTACTAAAGCCTGCAATCTGGCGTTGGGGTGTGTTGCCTGCCAAGGGGCAGGAGACATTAGCCCCCGACGTCTGTAGCCTGGCAGGGTGCCAGGCACAAGTCACCGGGGTTTGGCGCACCACATGCAAATAGGGCCATAATGACATGCAAATGGCCCCATTTGTGCCTTGTATGCATAATGGCCTCATTTGCATGCCCAGCACTGAATATCGTGGTTACCATGCCTAGCACACCTGCACTTGCGCTGGCACATCCCCCTGCTCCTCACTTGCCACTTGTGCTGGCGTAGTGCCACTTCACCATGCACAGTGTGGGTAGCCCCAGTGCCATATTCAGTGGTGCTGAGCCAATGACGCAGCACTGTTGAATATCACCCGGCCCATGCCCTGGTGCACCCCAGTTGCACTGCACCGAGGGTTGTGCTCCTGCCTGGTGCAGTCTGAATATCCCACCCTATGTACCATCACTCTTTTTTTAAGTCTTGTCATCTGGTTGTTTTGTGACCTTTGTTATATGCATTTACAAAACAAACTGAAATGTTGATCTGAATGAATGTTTTTTAATATTTTTTTAATTATTTCTTTTTAACTACCTTTATGAACATGTACATACTGTTCACAAGTGAATGATTTTGAGATGTGAAATAGTAGAAAGTTATGTGCTTAAGTTACCTGCTCAGTTGCACGCACTGTTCATTATTGGGCTGTGGTAGTCAACTTCTTGTCTGTACCAATCTCATTCATATCTTCTTACCATGATTACTATACTTGGGGACTCTGGTTATACACCACAATCCCTAATAACTTATTACTGCTATAATTAACTTTTTTATTTATTTATCTAATTATTTATTTACTGACATCATGTGGAACTGGACTTGGAACAGCTGTGATCTGTGGGCAGATGGTTCATGAGAGAGTGACAGCATTAGTAGAAGTTATCCAATTGGTGTATGCAGCAAAAGTTTGTTTTAAAAAGCTGTCTGACCTGGATAAAAAATTAGAATAAATATAAATATATCTGAAGCAATAAGATCACATGACTAGATTCAAGAGTTCATAAGAATCAGTAAGCACACAGCATGTCATGTCAGTATGAATGCTTTATTGGTCACACTAACACAGCTAAAAAAGTTCACAAACATAAAGAAAAAAAACAGACAGCATCTTCTTTTTACACAGCCAATCACTACATTATGAAACCAGTGTGGTACAGTACTAGAATGTGTGAGAATCACATATAAGAAGCTGAATATATACCGATCATAAATATGTGAACTTGAAGGGACAAGCAATCAATTGCACTAGTTAGTATGTGTTTAAGCAAACAATAATGAAAACAACAAAATTAGGTAGATGTTTGAAAAAACGTGGAAGAATACAAAACCTACTGTCATTTGCAATTGACCCAAAGAATTGCCACAGCTAAGCATTTATCACTGCAGATGCAATCAGTGTACGTACAGAATTACCTTACTACATAACTAAGAAAAGTAAGTACAATAACCAATAAAACACCACTAATCATATATTAATAAACACATAGCTTTGGCATACAGAGACCATGGATTACTCTAAATTACAATAAACAAGGTAAGAAGTGGTGCTTGTAATTCACATTAGGTCTGCATTTTGGAATTGCAAATGTCAGCTGTGGCTTACAAATAAGCAATAAAAATAAAAACAAAATCCTGCAACTACAAATGAGAAGAGAACAGGAGTCAAACCAGCAACATGGAGCATGAAAACTTCAGATACATATAATCTCATCCTGTATCAGGAGCGAAATGAGTCTCTTTGCAGACAACTCTAAGCTGGGGGCGACGGTGGATGGGAAAGAGGGTTAGGTAGCCCTGCAGGTGGACCTGGATACTCTGGAGAGATGGTCACGCACCTGGAAATTGAAATTCAACACCTGGAAATAAGGTGCTTCAGCTGGGGTGTAGGAACCCAGGTCAGGTGTTCACCCTAGGAGGGGACAAACTGCAGGTTCTAGTGAGGAAAAGGACCTGGGGGTGCAGGTGGATGCCAAAATGAATAATTCTGAGCAATGTAGGAGGGCTGTGGCCAGGGCAAATAGGATGCTGGGTTGCATCACCAGGGGGCTTACCTCAAGAAGCAGGGAAGTGATTCTGCCGCTGTACAACTGCCTGGTCAGATCACACCTCAAGTACTGCATGCAATTTTTGTGTCCGTACCTAAAGAAAGATATTAAACTCCTGGAGCATGTTCAGAGGAGGGCAACCAGGATGATCCAGGGTCTGGGGGATGGGTCATATAAGGAGAGGCTTGAGGAGCTCAACCTATTCTCACTGGAGGAGAGGAGATACAGGGGGATATGATTGAGGTCTTTAAGTATCTAAAAGGGGTGAATGAGGTAAACCTTCATAGGGTCTTTCAGAGGAAGGTAGGAGGGGCCACCAGGGGGAACAGTTGTAGGCTGGAGGGTGGGAGACTCAGGGAGAAAAAGAGGAGGTGGTACTTCACTGAGAAGGTGGTGGAACCATGGAATGCACTGCCTGAGGAGCTGGTGGAGCTATCTATGGTGGAGGGGTTCAAGAGAGGCTGGGACAGATACAGGTGGGGGGGTGAAGCTGACAAATGCTTGTCTGGGGGGAATCTCTGGTGGGGAAAGGGGATTTGAAACACAGAAACATAGAAGTTGATGGCAGATAAGGACCGCAAGTCCCATCCAGTCTGCCCATTTCTTTTGCTGCCTTATGAATGTGCCATCGGCCTTTGCTCTGTCAATGGCCTATCTATTCATACTCATCTGTATTGCTCCCTTATGCCTGTCCCATGCCTGTTTGACGCCCTGCACTGTATTCATATCCACCAGTTCCTGAGGTAGGCCATTCCATACATCCACCACCCTTTCTGTGAAAAATAACTTCTTCACATTACCCCTTAATCGTCCTTCCTCTAATCTCATGCTGTGTCCTCTTGTCCTGCTATTTTTCTTATATTGAAACATGTTAGACTATTTCACCTTGTTAATACCCTTAAGGTATTTGAATGTTTCGATCATATCACCTCTCTCTCCCTCCTTTGCTCTATGGTATACATATTGAACTCCGTTAATCTGTCCTCATATGTTTTCTGATGCAGTCCCTGCACCATTTTGATTGCCCTTCTCTGGACTGCCTCAATTTGGTTAATGTCCTTATGAAGGTGTGGCCTCCAGTACTGCAAGCAGTGCTTCAGATGGGGCCTAACTAGTGTCTTGTAAAGAGGGATCATTACCTCCCTCTTTCAACTTGTGAAACCCCTACTAATACATCCCAACATCCCTCTAGCCTTACCTACTGCTATAGTGGTCTGCTTGGATGATTTCAGGTCATTGGTGATGATGATGCCCAAGTCTCTTTCTTCCCTTGTGACTGCCAGCAACTCCCCTCCCAACCGATAAGTGGCTTCAGTGTTTCTCTTCCTTATGTGCATGATCTTGCACTTCTTTGTGTTAAACTCCAGTTGCCATTCTTCTGACCATTTTGCTAGTTTATCCAGATCTCTTCTCATTCTGCCCACCTCATCTGGATCATCTACTCTGTTGTAGATCTTGGTGTCATCTGCAAACAGACAAACCTTACCCTTCAGTCCATCTGCAGTGTCACTGATGAAGATATTGAAGAGGACTGGCCCCAGGACTGATCCCTGAGGCACCCCACTTGTAACATGCAACTCTACTGACTGTATACCGTTTACCACCACTTTCTGTTTTCTGCCCATCAACCAGTTTACCACCCAGTTGACCAACTTCTGACTCACCCCGAGCCTACCCAGCTTATTAATCAATCTTCGATGTGGAACAGTATCGAAAGCTTTGCTGAAGTCAAGGTAGGCGACATAAACTGCTCCCCCTTGGTCCACCACTCTGGTTACCCAGTCAAAGAAATCTATGAGATTAGTTTGACAGGACCTTCCTTTTGTAAACCCATGCTGTACTGGATCCTATGCTCCTATGGATTCCAGGTGTTGCGATATCCTTTCCTTAAGGAGTGCCTCCATAATCTTGCCCACTACTGAGGTAAGACTGACTGGTCTGTAGTTCCCTGCCTCCTCCCTGCTACCACTCTTGTGGAGCGGGATCACATGAGCTCTTCTCCAGTCTTCTGGGAGCTCTCCTGTGCTCAGAGACTCACTAAACAGTTCTGATAATGGCTCTGTTAGTTCTACCTTTAGCTCCTTTAGTACCCTGGGATTTATGCCATCAGGTCCCATTGCCTTGTCCACCCTGAGCTTATTGAGCTCTTGTAGGACCCTTTCTTTTGTGAAGGGACTAGTGCACACCTCCCTCCCCCCTGTGTCCATGGTGCTGAGCTGTAAGCCCTGCCCTACCTTCTCCTCAGTAAATACTAAGCAGAAGTTTCTATTTAGGATAGATGCTTTTACATGATCCTTCTCCTCATACGCCCCCTTATCTCCTTTGATTGCTAAGACAGTACCCCCTCTGGACTTTCTCATTTCACTAATGTATCTATAGAAAGTCTTGTCACCTTCTTTTACTGTTTGTGCTAGTGTTTCCTCGGTTTGGGTCTTTGCCTGTCTTACTGCAAGGGAGAGGCTTTGAGGATGGTATCGGTACCCATTCAGGGTACTGACTCCTGAGCAGGCTCGATAGACCATGAGGCCTACTCTGCTGGCATTTCAGCATGTTAATATCTAATCACCTATATTGTTGCTAAAACAAAATTTATGGGTACGACAAACTCAACTACAGTCCATGAAAACACATAAAGCAAAGCAGAGTGTGAGTCACAAAAACAAAGGTGAAAGACTGAAAATGAACGCTAATCACACTGCCAGCATACAACAACCATCATAGACAGGAACAAGCAACAATTCTCAGATTTCTAGTGTCAGCACTGTCTAGTAGGAGATTACACAAGTAAAGATAAAAGGTGCAGTAACAAATGTCCCAAATGGAATAGGTCAACTTGACATTTATTTCAAATATCTGGACTAAAACAAAGACAGTAAAATTACCCGATACAAGTCAGGCTGTCAAAAACAAAGAAAAAAAAAACAGAGGAGGTGACTGCCATTCATAGGTTTACTTTCTAATGTCTAAGACTTATTTCTAGAGAGTATTTTGACAGATTTAGGTAGCGGAACATACACACATCCCCAGGGCTGATAACTTCAATTTAAAACTACCAGAAAAAGATGTAATATGAAGCATGAGTATTGACCCTACTGACATAGCTAAGGTTTGGCTGTCACAGAAATAGCTGAGTGTGCATTTTTCTCAGCTCAGAAGGCTTTGTGATGAACAGAGATAAAGAAGACTATTCTATTTACCCCTATTGATGGTCAGAAAAAAAGACAGTGATGTGAGTCTGTGCTCTGGGAAATTGTAACATATTAATGCTCTTTTTGTGACATGCAGCAAGGCATATAACTAAATGAGTAGGAGCTCTTTTAATGGCATTACTGGTACACCACTGTATCATATCCCTCGCTCTCTCATTTTTATAGCCTCAACAATAAACAAACAAAAAACACATTACTCAGTTGTCTCATTACAGTCCCTACCCATTCATTCTTTGCCTGTGTGCTTGCTGTCTGTCTCTCTAGTCACTCACTCTCTGCCTATCAGACGCATTCCCTCTCTCTGCCTGCTCACTCTCGCTATCAGCTCGCTTCCTCTTTTCCATTAAAAAATCATCGTTAGTGACTCATTCTCCCTGCTCATTTTTTAACAGCCCCACAGACATCTGAATGTTAAAGTTAGTAACATGACAGGAATATAGTTTGATAAAAAAGGGAATAGTGTACATTATGCTGGGGTGCGGCAATGGAAGGGGACACCTCCTGATCTTGTTTCACTCCAGGGACCTGAACTGACATGTGCACAACAGGCTATATTCACTGAATTAATGGTGCCTGCTGAATTGCCATGCACTGAATATCCCATGCTCAAATGACATTACACCCTCTGTCCCTGTGTACATTTGACACATGAAAAGGTAGGAGGACATGAAAAGCTGCATGCTGTATCACACAGTGCTCCTCTGTCTTGGCTCTGTGTTGCAGGACGGCAGGAGAAACAGCAACGGACTCTCTTTCCTTGTACTCTCAAACACATGCTGATGGTGCAGATGCTGAGCCAGCCAGCAGGGAGCTGGGATGGGTGCCAGTAGGCTTTATGCACATGACCCTCTCTCAGTGAACAGAGGATGGGGAGCGGACACGGTGGGTGAGAGCAACTGTCTCTCTACATAGTGCGTATTTGTCAGCTGAGAGGTGTTCTTTCTGGGGCTGTATAGAGAAGATATGCAACAGTGGCCTATAATATGTGAGAGAGATTGAGTGTGGTAGTGGGGGGAGGTTGGCCACTGATGAAATGCAAATGAAAGAAATGAAGTGCTGTCATTGGTGCACTTCATTTCTTTCAACTAGAGAACTGGTTCCAGCTGTGAAACTGTGACTAGTGTCACAGTCTGGTTGAGTTCTCATTGGGCTGTCAGGGATGAGCCCACTGTATAAAACTGTGCATTGGACTCATCCCTGACACACCTCTCAAATGTGGTTCTACCGCAAGATGTTTCTTGCGCACATGCAAGGAAACATAAAAATGGAACACTTGCTCTTCCCAGTGAAATGCATGGTAATAATGGCTGTATTGCCAGAATAAAAGTGGGGGGTTGTAGTGCACAAGGGCAGAAACACAAGACACCTGGGGTAAAAACCCAGTACTGACACTGTGGTGCAACATGAGGGGGGATGCTGCACTCCTGAGGTGCCGTCTTTTGGTTGAGACTTTAAACCGAGTTCCCGTCTGCCTGTTCTGGTGGTTGTTCGGGTGGACATTAAAGATCCCATGGCACTTCTCGAAAAGTAGGGACATTTTTATTATAACTTCAAACAAAATGAAAAAGTAAACACATGTTAACTGCATACGAAATAGTGAAAACATAAACAGAAATAATAACAGAAACCAAAAATAAGTATTTCAATGATACAAAGATGCAGAAAAAAATAAACAGGAAGAATTGGAGATGAGCAGTGTTCAATGCATACTGATTAGAAAGGCTTAAAAATATAACCCGGCCACAATCAAAGTAAAACATAGTCTGTATTTCCTTTTTCAAAATTGTTGTATACATAATTATAAATCCTCAACTGAGCTGGCCTGCCAGCACAGCAGTTAGATTTCCACTTGCGACGCCGATGACCTGGGTTCAGGAACAAACCCAGGGAGTCAGACGGCCAGCTGGGGGAGAAGGACTGAGCATCCTGGGGACTGCTCTCCTTCTTTTGGGGGAAGGGGGTAGAGTGTCTGGAACTTGATGGATCCCATAGCAACTGGGCTAGCAGGCTACCGGGGATGGGGTGGATGCTTTACATCATTGCAAGTCCCCACCCCTGGGGTAGCATACTCAAAAATCACTGGCTGCCCAGGATGAAGCCCTTCTACAGCACTTGGCCTCAATGGTTTCCTGCCTCTCTGCTGACCAGTTACGGCCCTGTGGCATCATCAGACCTGAACCCCACTCTGGGGGAGAGGGGAGGCCAGGGAGGCAATGTCAGTGGTGGTCTCTGCCGACACCTTCACCCAAAGAAGATGGGCCTGTCTGGTGCCATAGCCCCACCCTGGGGGGTAAGTCAGGGGATATCAGCACGGTCAAGGCAAATAGGGGAACGAGGCAGGGTCACTGGCTCAAAAAAAAAACTCCACCATCCACCCATCTCCCATCCCCCTGAGTAAAATTAATAACTGTACCAAAATGCAAAAGAGAACAAAAACAAGTGTTCTAAATATACAAAGAATACTGGGTAGAAATAACCATAACTCACTATATACTGTAACAGTAATAAAGGTATCCTTTCACGTAAAATCAAAACATTGTGCCAATGCACTAATTAGGGTAAAGAAAAAGGATGCAGCCAACTGCTGTGAACCTATCACATGCAATGTTATATGTAAGAGAAAGGTAACTCCAAAGAGACTATCGGCTTATACCAATGGTAAGTCATATATATCCTCTTCCTTCTCAAAGAAGGAGTTAATAAGTTGAATGACCACTGTCAAAGTTCCGCATATAATAGCACTTGTTAAAATAAACCTAGAAAAACAAATTTGGAAATAAGAAAAAAGAAATGATCACATATAAAACTTCAGAACTTTGGGTTTTATGTTTTTCAGAGGTCTGAGCACCTACTAATACCCAGTAATAGACTGATATGATGGCATTCACTGTTTTTCAAGGCAAAAACAGATGCTGCTTCTTCCAAGTAATGGGTGCATTTTAAGGAATCCAGGAAATTGCTCCCCACCACTGTTGATGTACCTGGGCAGAAAACAAGGAAGCTTCCTGAATCTTAATTTTAATGATAGCATTCTCTACCATATGAAATAACTGGGTTTCAGAAATCACCATCAGCTGTAGTGTCAAACAGCATCTCCCGTGTCATATGTAAAATTTACAGCAAGCCAGTATCACCCATATTATGTGTTTCTCATATTTAGACCATTCTACCAGTAATATTCCTAACCACAGGATATCAGGGGAAATGCTAGACAATGAGGAAGATGTCCAGTTCTGTTTCACAATCTCCCAAAATACGTTAATATAAGGGCAGTTAAAACATAGGTACTGCATAGTTTCAATTTGTAAGGTGCAGGTTGGTCTGGGACAGTATCTCTCCTCAATTCCTTTATGTTTCAGGTTCCCCCCTCACATTCAATCTACCATGTGGGGAGAGCTAAGTCACATCCCACATCTGTTTAAGAATTCTAGGTGACTTGAGCATCTGTACAATTAAATCATTAAAACCATTGTCCTGGGTTTGAATCCCACAGCTTCCACTTGCATACTGTGTGACCCTGAGCAAGTCACTTAACTACCCTGTGCTCCCAGGTCACTCCTGTAAAAAAGCTTTCAGCTTAGTGTGCTACTCCTGGTTAAACAACTAAATAAATAAAAAAAAAACAGTTAACATGCTGTGACCCGCTGAAAAAAGGGGCTGCTCTATAAAACATCTTGACATGATATATTCATATGTGGCCTTTCTGTGAAGAGTCATGATTTGTGTTTAGAAAACATCCAAAGTTTTAGTTTCCCAAAACAGCTTGTAACTGGATTGGCAGCTCCATAAGGGACCGTTGTCTACGTAATGGACTGTGTAATGGCTAGACTTGTATAAGAGGGTCCAACTAGTCCTTTACTCAGGGAATCCAAAGCGTGTCTTTGCTAAGCAGCAGAGGTTTGAGGTTAAATGTTAAATACATTGAAAAGAAAAAGGGAACAGGGTTTACCATTTTTAAACCACCCTGAGCTTTCTCTAAAAATAAAATTCCTCTCTTAATGGGGTTAAGGTGGCTACCCAAATGCATTTGGAGAAACAAGCACACATTCTTGTTTCTAACTACTTGGGGAGAAGAAATATGCAACTGAAATGCAAGAAGGATGCTACCAAATATTTTTTCACCATATAAACTCTTTTGAGTTTAGACATCCTCCATCTATTCCGCACTTCACATTTTTCCTGGGCAATATCTAGCTGCTGCCAGTTGGTGAGGGCAATATTCCCATTATCAGACATAATATAACAGGGGGGTGCGATACTGACAGCAACAAAAATGGAAGGGGACCTGGGGTAGTCGTATCAGACAACCTAAAGTTGGGCCAGCAGTATGAGAAGGCAGTAAGGAGGGCTAGGGGGATACTGGGAGCATAGGGAGAGGCATCACCAGTAGAAAACAGGAAGTAGTTGGCCCTCTGTACAGACAGTTGGTAAGACCACATCTGGAGTACTATATACAGTTCTGGAGACCCCATCTCTGCAAAGACATAGACAGGATGGAGGCTGTCCAGAGGACGGCAACCAAAATGGTGCAGGGTCTGCACCAGAAGACATATGAAGAAAGACTAAACGAGCTTAAGATGTATAGCCTCGAGGAAAGGAGGGAGGAGGGGCATGATAGAAATGTTCAAATACCTCAAGAGAATCAATAAAGTCCAAGAGGGTAGCATCTTTCAGAAAAAGAGATGTGCAAGAACAAGGGGCACAATCTGAAGATAGAAGGGGGACAGCTCAGAGGTAGTGTGAGGAAGTATTTCTTCACAGAGAGGGTTGTAGATGCATGGAACAGCCTTACTGAGGAGGTTTTAGAGTCAAAAACAGTGGGGGAATTCAAGAATGCATGGGACAGACATAAGGCAATTCTAGTGGGGGTAGGAGGAAGTAGGCTGTTGGTTAACTAGGATCTGCAGCTTATCCATTAGGTAGGGAAATGGGCAGACTAGGTGGGCCAAGCGGTCCTTATCTGCCATCAGATTCTAAGTTTCTATGTTAATACCTAAAATCATACACGGCTCCCTAACTACTGGAGCATTCAGGATAGAAATCAGTGGTATAGCCTGTATGACAAATTAATAAACATTTACTTTTCCCATAATTAGTTTGTGCCCCACTAGTGGCTGCAAATTCTGATAATATGTCTGTCGCTTGGAGACATGACTCTTTGTCTGCCAAAATAAGGCAGACATCATCTGCATAAGCAATTGTATGTATTTTCAGATCTGTGCTAGAAAAGGCAAGTCCGGATATAGTGGTAGATGTTAAGTTTCCTTATTAGAGGATCTATGATTATCACATAAAGTAAAGGACTCAAAGCGCAGCCCTTTTGTACACCCCTAGCAACTGTACATTCTGCTCTTAACCATCCATTACAATAAGGGAATACAAAATCACTCATTCCCCCATAATGCAAAGCATCATGTGCTATATATGCAAAACACCACAAATATTATGCTGGTTCAACTTTAACCAGAATCACTGTTGCTTTGTAATAGCATGTCTGTATCCAATGTACAAATTTTGCCAGTATACCATAGGCTAAGAGACAATCCCATAAGTATTGGTATGAAATAAAATCAAAGGCCTTTTCCTGATCCAATGATAATAGGAAACCAGAAAGCTCCCCCTCCTGTCCTCTATGTAATATTTCCCTTAACAATATGAGGTTATACTGTATGATTCTCCCTGGAATAGCACATGTCTGGACTGGGTGTATAAAAGAAGCTGCTGCAAAGGCTAGCCTATTGCTAAGAATCTTTGTAAAATTCTTAATTTCACTGTTGAGTAACATTATAGGTCACCAATTATTTCATGAAGGCCTAACTCCAGTTTTGTAAAGCATCACCACTAGGCCTACCCTCATACTATCGGTGATGGTCTCCAAGGACAGCATGGCATTAAACAGTACCACCATTTCATGCGATAAATGTTGTAGGAGATATTTGTACAGTTCATACAGGATGCCATCCTTGCCTGCTGCTGATCCAGATTTTAGGGCTGCCATTACTCCTTGAAATTCTAAGTTAGTTATGGGCAGAATCAAAGCCTGCTGATGTTCAGTATAGAGATCAGGTAGGTGGCATGATGTCAACTACGCATTCCTATCTGTAGTGTATGTGTTGGGTGTTCAGAAAACATCTGTGTCACATGGTGTTGTATTTCTTTTAGAATATCTGTTTTATCAGTGAGATGTTGTCCGGAGGCAGACGTACTGTAAGTGAAGAAATTAATTTCTGTTGTTGAATTTGACAGAAATGGAAAGGGTTCACAAAATCTTGCTTATCCTGGGTTCCGAATTTTTGCTCAAGCTTGAGGGACTTCATTCTGTCATACTGTATGTCTGCCATTTTTTGCTTAATTTCTGAGATTTTTTGTGATAGATCTGTATTAGAATGTTCTTGTAAAGAATGTGGTGTACATAATTCATTCCTATATTGTTTGTATAAATCTGTTTTAATCTTCCCTTTCAGTTTTCCAGTTTGTTGAAAATATTGTTTTATGTAGTGTTCCCATCACTTCAAGGGAGACTCATGCAAAGAAAGAAAACATATTGCTTGACTATAACAGATCATTAAAGCCTTGTGCAACCAAAGGGTAATTTAATAGGCCCATATTCATGCACCAGTACCCAGGTCCACATCCCATTTTGTCAACATTCGCTATTATTACCGTGATATGTGTATGATCAGAAGAAGCCACTGGATGTGATATGGAAGATTTTACTTCCAGATTTTCTGATATGAACTAGCAGTCAATTCTGGTAGCAATAGTCCACCTAATGTATGTTTCTTTTTTTTTGGAGGGGGTGCTCTCTGTCCTGAATCAAAAGCATCTTTCAAGCCTGTTTGAGTTAAAAGGTTATTTAGACAAGATACAGCACAAAATATTTGTATTTATTTTTTATTTATTTAGTTTTTGTTGACCAGCTAAATGCACTAGACAAATCCTGCCTATTTTCAGGCACGACCCAGGGGAAGGGGATACAGATGAATGCCAACTGACCTTGAATCAGATTAAACTGTTGGTGGTATTTTTAGTGAATGAGGGAAATTTGGTCAGGACACCAGGGAAATTCTCCTACTCTTTTCGATAAGTGCCATGGGATCTTTAACATCCACCTGAACTACCACCAATCCAGGCAGATGGGACCTCAGTTTAACGTCTCATCTAAAGACGGCACCTCAGAAGTGCATCACCCCTCTCATGCTGCACTGCAGTGTCAGTACTGGGATATTAACCCAAGTGCCAGATGTGGGAACTGAACCCACAGCCGTCTGATCTCCCGGCCTCAGAGGTGAGTGTGCTACCTACTGAGCCACTGATGTCTTTAGGCCCCTATCTTTCAGATAGCAGCAGCAATTAAAATCCCTTCCTAACATAATAAAGCATAAACAGATAAGATAATAACATCTGGAACAAATCAATTCTTGTGGCTTTTGTTTGAGGGGCATATACATTGATGCATCTGAATTCCATGTCTGCTATGGAAATGTCAAACATTAGTGCACGCCCTGGGACAATATCCACTACATGAACAACCTTAGCACTTTGGTTGTTAATGCAAATCGCAACCCCACTGCATGTTTCCATGACTCTGGACTAGTAGGTGTTACCCCATATCCAAGCCTGACTGGTTTCTTGTATTTTGGTATCTGTTTGTAATCTCATATCCTGGAAGTATATTATATCAAGACTGGTGTTCTCAAATTGTTCATATGTAAGGGCATGTTTTCTTTCTGTTTTTATGCTGTTAACATTTAGGGATGCAACCACTAAATTGTATAAGGGGGCATGTGTTTATCAGTAGTATCAGGGTTTTTTCGTTAAAGCAAGCCCTAGTGCTCATGCATTTCCTAAGAGGTTTTGCTGCACTATCTTCCATAGGGAATTCCCTGTCTGAGCTCCCGTCCACCTGTGATGAATAGAAAGAGGCAGAATCTGATTCAATTTCTCTTTCCATATTCTCCTCTTGTAGGACAGTGTATTGGTTTTATGTCTGTATGGGAGTAACCTGTGTGTTGTGGGAATCAGAGGTGTTTTTTTTCTGCCAGTCTTTCTAGTGACAACCTGGTAGGGGTTTTCTAAAGCCCTCGGGGGGGGCAACATGATTGCTATACTTGTGGTAGCTTGTTCAGAGGTTATCACTAGGGTAGGGTGCATGGAAGCATCTGCTGGTTTAGCAGCAGTAGAAACAATGGTTGTTGTAGGTTAGGCTTAGGCAGATGGGGTCTCAGCTGGCTTTGTGGGTGCCTGGTGTGTTCGTGGAGGTGGGGAGGGGGGAATTACCCTGGGTGGAGACATGTCTGTTTGCTCTAAGAGCAGTGTTGATGTAGAAATCTTGCACACCATAATCTGCATCAGAGGTGTTGTGCGCTGCCCATGGGCAATCTGTAAAGGAATGTGCTTTCTCACAAAGACTACATTTTAATGCATTCCTACAATGGAACGTTGAGTGTCCCACCTCCCCACAATGTGCACATTTAACCATTTCGAATGTCCTGCTTAGATGCCAAGGAGACCCACATTTGTAACAATGGTGTGGCTGGCCAGGATAAAATATAAAACCCTCATCACGCCCTAAATAAAAGCAGTTAGACAAATGTTGCAAGCCAGAGTAATCCTGAATGAGGTTGATTTTAACATGCCAACCCCCATTCCAAAAGCCTTCAGTGTCAAGTATAGGTTCAGGGTTCCCCTGAATTTGACACTTCTTTTCCAACCAGTAAATAATGTCTGTGATATTTACCCCTTTGTTGTGGAATAACACAGTAACGACTTTAACAGTCTGTTTAGTTAGTGGTATAGCTTGGAGATCCGTCCATGCATGGTTAGTTTTTAAAGAGCTATACTTAATCCAAAATCTATCCAGAATAGCAAATCATATGTATTTTCACCTGGGGTATGAATGAGAGCCTATACTTCTGCCAGATAAAACCCCATTATATATTTAAGTAGTGTCTTTCCCATGTAAAACCTATCAGACATGTCTTCTTGCCTGCCTAAATAATGCAGTCGAACTGCATTGCGTCTGTTTTCTGGTTCAATAGTTTTTTTTTTTTATAAACTAGCATAAGTGGGTGGGTTAGGAGCTTTTAGGCTGTCTGTAGTGAAGTTCTCACTGTCACTGTGAGTCCCTCCTCCCTCCAAATGACCACTAGTTGGAACATGTGTGCTCCCTTCAACTATGGTATCTACCCACACATCTGTTAGGCCTGACTGGGCATCATAGAACTCATCTGTAGTAACTGTTTCAACTGGAGAAAAAGAAATGTTACCTGACGGTGCCTCAGAAGCCTGTGGGATTTGCTGTGCATCACCTGTTAAGACTTGTGCCACTCCATCAAGAACACCAACTGATTGAGAGTTTTCCCAGTATGATTCTGAGCTGTGTGTGTCCATTTTAGAGCTTCCTGGGAGGGGTACTGCTGGGGTCTGGGATCCATTCTTCATTTTCTTTTTGGAGCCAACGTACTCTGATTAAGGGTTTTTCAGGGGACCATTCTTCTGCTCCATTTAAATGTTGTGACACTTGATTCTTTGGAGAGTGCCTCTCTGTTTCTGGGTCAGCACCATTCCCGGGAAAAATGAACACTTTTGGCACATTCTGTGGTGTTTGGTTTGATGAGACCTGCATCACATGCTTCCATTTTCTTTCCTCCTCAATCTTCCATTTTGCCACGAGGTAAGCTTTTTCCACTTCACAGAATTGCTGTTTGGCCTGATTTTCTCCATCCTGGGTCTCCGGGTGCCTTTGTAATCCAGTTGCTGGTTCTGGCCTTCCAGTTGGGAGGGTAGCCAATTCACGATCCTCCAATGCAGTGTCACTTGCTCGAGGCTCTACCGACTGCTGTGGGGAGACATGTGGGGCGATGTGCAGGCCTCCTGAAAGGTGCATCCCAGCCGGCCCTTGCTTCTCCCCTGTCTAGCTCAGAGTGTTTCCTCACCACCTCTTCCTCTGTTGCTCCCAATTTCCTTTCTGCTGACATTCTACCTCTCACACAGAGCAACAGCACCCTCTGTCGAAAGAGATGGGGAATTTTTTATTCAAACTGAGAATATGATTCATGCAATAGTTAATACAATTGGTATAAAAAAATGAGAAATCATGAAAGTAAATAAGTATTAAAGCATACATTCCCCTTTTTTGAAATAAATAATGCAAAAGCTATAGTAAATTCTTAAATCAAAAAGAAAAGATTTTCAAAGCAAATAAGTGTTACTGCCCCCCCCCCATAAGAAGAAGCAGGGGAACTTTTATTGCAGCTTTAAAATTAATAGTACAATACATATCATTAGGCACTTGGAAACAAATATGCAAATTTGGAATCTTAAAAAGTGAAAATAAGTATTTTACAAGCAATCAAAACCTGAAATAAAAAACTGAAAGCAAATAAATATTGTTGCATACTACCCTTATTGTCATATATTTTACATAATCACCATAACCACTGAATATCGATGCTGATGTATATTTGTATATCTGTTGTAACTACTGCAAATCGTTGCCAATGTATGTTTTCTCTGTAACTAATTCTGGGTCGCCCCTGAAAAAGGGATCTCTGGTCTCAGTGGGTTTACCCGGTTATCAAAATCTAAATAAATAAATAATCATATGAAAAGCAAAACTGTAAGGTGAAAAAACACTAAAACAAATCATAAACAACCATACATTAAGCCCCCCCCCGAAACAGTAGGGGAATGTGAATAATAACTTAAATTCAAAGGACATACATAATAGTGTTACAGCACACCAAATTATAATATCTCAAGAAAGGTAAACATAACTCTCTTGCCCTACATATATTTGCCTGCCCCACTCTGCTTGCAACTTGGCTTTCTCTTTCCTTTGGGACCTTCCCTCTCCTCAGATTCGCCTCCCTGTTGCCCCTAAGCTTTCTCCACCTGCATCGTGCCTCGCAGTATTCTCTGCTTTCCTACCCTGTACTGATCTCCCTGCAGTGCTGCTGACCTGACTTGCTCTAGCAAGTCTGAGCTTCTATGCACCTTGTTATCTTAGATCTTTGCCAACCTGTATACTCTGTATAGCTTGTATAGTTGCTCAGTTTGTACACTCTTTGTAAGCTCCTATGTGCCAACTAATGTAGCCTACTTCCTCCTGTTGTAGCAGGTAGACATCTTTAAGTGTTTGAACACTGAAACTTGTGCTTGCAATATTGTACTGATTCCATTACGAGCTAGGTTGCCTTGTCTTGAAATATGTTACCAAACCCTGTATTATATGTACTACTCTGTACTATTGCTGTTTTGTACATTGTCACTGTTAATTATGTCATTTTTGCAGCCACATCTGTGGCCTGGGTCATGACTGAAAATGGTCCTTTGAATCAGTGCACTTACCTGGTTACCAAAGACATAAATAAATAAAATAAGACAAATAAGGATGTCGTCATACATCACTACAAGGTAGCATTTTATAATAACCCCAAAACTGATTTACAGTTGCTGATAACAGACCCCCTCACTATAGGAGTAGGGGGATTTGCTTTCCCAAATATCAAAAAATCACAATGCATTACAAGAATAACAGAAAATAAACCATTCAAGTAAGTAAGTATGGGAAGCATACATCCCCTTCTAAAGCTAAACATCACAGTTCTAAATTGTATCCTATCAGAGAAACCCTGATCTTAAAACAAACACAGGGGCTTCAGCCAGTGTCCAGCCAGTTCATGTGTTTCCATAATTTATGGTACACATCATGGGACAACTTTAATTATTCAGTATGTCCAATAGCCTGTACGGTTCCTTGTATTTTCCTAAAAAGTTGTTCTGGGGAAATACATTGCTGTTGTAGGGACCACATGCAACATGTCTGCCAGACATAATACTTGATACACCCAAGAGTCACATGCATAGTTCCAACATCATATTTTGCCCAAGACTTGGGTGTAGTGTACCATACCAAAATATCTATGGTGAGAAACTGCAAAGGGGTATGCTTCCAGTAGGTGAAAGCAATAACCCAAAATGTAGTTATATAAGGGCATTCAAAAAAAGGTGGGCCATAGTTTCTAGGGAAGCTTGGCACATATGTTGTCTTGGGCAAATTCTTTCCCTAAGGTCTTTGTGATTTAGATTGCCTTTTACATTTAATTTCTTATGTGCACAAAGCCATATGGTATCCCACATAAAACATGAATTTCCAGTATTAGTAAGAAGTTGCCCTATCTGCTAGAGTTGGGCAGGGGTGCAAGAACTAAATTTGTGGGTAACAACACAATTTTTTGACAAAATAGCTTTATAGAGATCTTTACATGAAAGGGGAAAGTAACCATTGTTTAGGGATCTCCCAACTTTAAATTTCCCAAATACAGAAAGTAAATAAGTTGGTAAGCCCTGTAAAGATTTCTTCTTGGGAATAACACTGTTTAATTCTCAGTGATGAGTCCAGGGGAGAACAACTTCCCATACCCAAGAGTACTAAGGGATGGGTTTTCCCTGGAGTATGGGAGTAAGATTCTTGTTAAAAAGAGAGAAAAATAAAACAATCGGGTTCACCATTCAGAGACCACCATTTGAAAAATTGAAATAGAGCACATCACACTCAACAGGATTTAAGAGGCTCCCCCAAATTGCTTGAAAAAAGATATTATAGATAGTGGTGACCAGTTGCTTTGGAGGGGGAATATCACACATAAATGTAAAAACTTGCTGGGCAAAAAAGGTCTTAACCATGTACACTCTCTTTTTTTTGACATTCTCCATCTGGTAATTTTTTGTTGTGCCTGTTTTAATAATACATCCCAATTATAAAAGGCCATGTCATCAGGTCCAAAATAAATACCTAATAATTTACATATCTCAGATGTGATAGCTATTCCCATGATGTGAGTCTGCTTCAAAGTCCTGATGCCCAATAGAGAACAAATGCTTTTGGAAAAATTAAACATAGATCCTGAACCCATCATGTACTGTACTAACATGGATTCTATAGCATAGCATGAGGGAAGATCAGTTAAAAAGAGACAGACATCATCTGCATAAGTAATTGATCTAATTTCCATATCAGTAATAGTAAGAGAAAGGATTCTGATTGAATCATTAGAATGCAGAAGAGATAAAAAGGTTCCAAAGTTATAATATGTAAGAGACAACTGAGGGGACAGCCCTGTCTTACCCCTCTAGTGACAGGTACTGCATTTCCAGTTCACCATTTGATATAAGGTATTGCTGGTGCCAACTTATAACATGTCTCAAGCCATTAGATAAATGGTATAGTGAAACCCATGTGTGACAAACATGCCCACATATAAGAGTGGGGCACCTGATCAAAAGTTTTGTTTTGATCCAAACTAATGAGAAGTCCAGTAAGCTGTCCTGAATGAAATCTATCCATGATTTCCTTAATAAAAATAAGTCCATCCATGATTGTCCTGCCTGGCACTGAACAAAATTGGGTAGGATGAATAATATCTGGTAATACTGGAGAAAGCCTAAGGTTTAACATTTTTGCCAGAAATTTATAATCTCTATTGAGAAGCATAATGGGTCTCCAATTTTGTAGGAGGGTTCTATCCCCCTCTTTATACAATAATGTAACAAGGCCACGGTACATACTTGGGGGCAGCTGTTGTTGTTGAAGACTATATGTAAATAATTCTACTAATTCTTTAGCTAAGTGAGGAATCAGAAACCTATAAAGTTTATTAGGGAGGCTGTCTTTACCAGGAGCCTTTCCTAGGGGGGACTGTTTAATAACTAGGGTGATTTCTCTTTCTGAAATAAGTACCAAAAGGGATGGTAAAAGTATTCTGGCACTTTTGGCTGAGTACGTTGTTGGAGACAAGCAGTAATATGGGCTTCAGTGACTTGTGGGTCTGCAGTAAATTAAGACTGGAAATAAGCTTCTATTGCTGACAAAATATCTGATTTCAGTTCTACTACTGTGCCATTAGGTATGGTAATTGAACGTATTTCCTTATTTTCCCTCATAGTCATGCAACAATCAAAAGGACTGGTATGAGCCTGTGACCCTTAAGTGCCAAACTTTAGTTCTTGTAATAGGGATGCCATCCTATCATACTGTGCTGATGCTAGGGATGTCTTTGCATTCTGAAAAGCATCTGAATCGATAGGCTGCCCTCTGGACAAATTTTCTTAAAACTGTAGTACCTGTTGTCTATAGGTAAAGTATGACTGTTTCTTATGATGGCCCAAAAGCTGACTTTCAATTTGAAAATACTTTCTTAATTCAGTTTTGGATTCTTCTTGTCATTCTTGGTTGCAATCATATAGACAATATACTGATTTACGGGCAGCTATGGTATGCAGGAAACCATCTCTAACCTCTGGAATATCCAGAAGTGAGAGATTCAACTTCCAATATCCCGGCCCTTTGGATGTTTGTTCATAATTAGAAACAATTACTTTTAAAAGCACATGATCAGATGTAGCAACCATATGTGTTTGTACAGTTCTGCAATGTAATTGTGGGGAACAAAACCAGTAATCAATTGTAGAGGAGTGGGAGCCCTGGAAAAAGGTATGGGGGCAGGGGGAGCATGTTCTGCAAAGATGTCTATGAGGCCAGTTTGACCAAGTAGCATATTTAAAAAATTTGTATCACAATATAATTTGGGAGTTTTGGAACCTCTATTAGCATGTGTCCTTTTGATATTAAAATCCCCTCCAAATAACACATTACTACTGGTAAATAAATCGGGTTGTATTGTTTTTAAAAAAGAAATTCTGGCTGTTTTATTTTGTGGGGCATAGATATTGATTAACTGGAAGTCTATTCCTTGGAGCTGGACATCTAAAAGTAATGTCCTCCCTGGTAATATATCAACTATATGGACGATCCTCAGTGAGGAGTCTGAATATCAAATCCCAGCTCCTGAAAAAATATGTTTCCCTCCTGACCAAAAGCTGGGCCCCCATACCCATGACTCAGAAGCCTTAGTAAAATCACATGTACTGTATAAACGTGTGTCCTGAAGAAAAACAATGTCAAGTGAATGGTTCAGAATTATATCAACAATGGCAAGTAATTTCCTTATAGAATGAATGTTATTACTATTGAGACTGGCAATGGAAAGCTCATAACCAGCTGTTCCAGGGGACAAAGTGGTTAAGTAGCAGAGGCAGTCTTCACAGAACTCTTCCGGAGGCCCACTCTCGGACTCATCTGACGTGCTGTTTTCTTCTTTACTTTACTTACAGCAGGGACCACTGTGTTGGTTTCTAAAGTAAGGTCTATCAAGGATGAGGTTTGGGATGTAGCATCTGAATCTTGGTCCTTCTCCTGTCCCAGGGCAAGTCACCTCAGAAACAGGAGGTGCAAAAGTGTCTGAGTGTTTTTATGTCACTTCTTGAAGACCCTCTTCCATATCTACAGGAAGGGGGACTGGGGAAGGTGGGGGTAGTGCCATTGTAAGATCCTATGATCGAGTAAGTTGCAGCCTGTACCTCTGATGACTGTTGTGTCTCAACAGATGTAGAGGGATCTGGGTCTGTGGGAATCATCGTGGAGGGAGTGATAGGAGTAGGTCGTAACCCTGGTGGGGGAGCTTAGGAGCGTGATGGATGCCTGGTCTCCAGTCTTCATTGCGGTTGAGGTCCTGGAGGAAAGGGGCCTCTGGAGGGATCTGAAGCCATTCTAGCTGCTCTCTGAATGTAGAAATCTTGGATGGTAAAATCCGCATCTTCAGTATTATGCGCTGGCCACAGGCATTCTGTGAAGTTGTATCCTCTCTCATCACAGAGGTTACATTCAGGGAAATTATTACACTCCCTACCAGAATGCCCCAATTCCCTACACTGATTACACTGTATGTCCTTACAGACTGAACTAATGTGTCTGGCTGACCTGCAGATATAACATCTCTTAGGCTGGCCTGGGTAAAAAACCTTTGTCGCTCCCCAGATAGAAACAGTTAGGCAAATGTTGTAGTTCCACATCTGTTTGAAATAATTTAATTTTTACTTTCCACCCTCCATTCCAAAATCCTTCTGTGTCAAGTATAGGATCCAGGGTACCTTGAACTTCACAACACTTCTCTAGCCAATACAGAATGTCAGAGATATTTATCCCTTCATTTTGAAATGGAATGATTATGACCCGAAAGGGCTGCTTAGCCAATGGAATCACTTGAAATGGTGTCCAGAGTGGATTTGTTTTAATCACCATATGTTTAATCCAATAATGTTCCAATATGTCAGGGGTCCAAAAACTAATGTCAAAGGTGTGTTCCCCTGGAGCATGGATCAGGGTATAAACCTCTT
The DNA here is from genome assembly GCA_016271365.2 of Neoceratodus forsteri. Classification (NCBI taxonomy): domain Eukaryota; kingdom Metazoa; phylum Chordata; order Ceratodontiformes; family Ceratodontidae; genus Neoceratodus; species Neoceratodus forsteri. Next base: position 43,715,938 of record JADMNL010000040.1, on the reverse strand, counting down.
TGGGGGTAAAGCCCAGAGACTGTTTCAGGAGGATGCGGCTCACATAATATCTATCAGGGGCTTGAGCCATGCCTCCTAGATAAGGAAACCTAATAGCATTGTGGTGTTTCACCAGTTCCACAGGCATCCTAAAAAGGACATCATAGGATGGGTTTTACATTTGTTGTGCATGGGGACCCCCTGGGGTACTAGACCCCTCGGGTCACTCAGTATGTGACTGTGTGCCAAGTTCTCATTGTGTAGCATCAAAGAAAATGTATGGTAAAGAGTCTCTAGGAGAAAAGATTACAGTACCTGGGTGTGATGCACTCTGTGCTCTAGTCGGCATCTCTGGTTCCTCCATGTGTACTGCTGAAGAAAGTGTGAGTTATCTGCTGTCCAATGCCCATCTGCTGCCTGGCTCCAACTGGTGCTGCTGAGCACCCGCTCCGGGGACCAAGTAGAACTTACTGGTTCAGTGTTCATATTGGTCACAGTCCAATCATCAGTGTGGAAATGCGGGTCATTTTGAGGAACCGTGGTTGCACCAACAACAAATACCTTTGGCTGAAGCTGTGGGGAAGAATCCGGATGTCTTTTTCTCTTTTACTCATCTTCCAGCTGATGTTGAACAATAAGGTATTCTTGATTTAACACCTCAAGCTGTTGTAATTCCCATTGTCTTTGTTTCACCTGGGTTTGAAGTTGTTGTTCCTGAGCTATGAGCTCAGACAATTCAGGTTGTAAATTCTGCTGCAGCGATGTTGCTATCTCCTTTTTGGCATCACCTGCACCACCGGATGATAGCTGGGTACTCGGGATGTGTTGCTGGCCACCTGTGGGGTGCATTCCAGCTGTCCCTATAAACAGTGGTGCCGGAAACTTCTGAAAAGTGGTAGGGCCGGCTGCCCGGTTGGTCCGGATTGTCAATTGCTTATCCACTTTGGGTTTCCACCCATGACCAGCCCCCAGTGCACCTCCCCCACCAAGTTGTGAATTTGGAAGGGGGGTCCTCTTTTGTATATATTTTGTATAATGTAACATGTGACCATCCACCATTTTTGCTCTGAAACCCCAGTGGACTGGTGTGTGTGTGTGTGTGTGTTGCTTGCAAGTATCAATTACTACTACTTTCTTCTTAAAATTTTAAATAAATACTTTTTACATTACCGGTCCTCTGGACTGGATGGGCATAAGCAGGTGGTCTTTCTCTGTAAGTCAGATACAGTGCTGGGCTAACCTGTTACCTGAGGTGGTCTGGTCATGAAGTTGTTGCAGAGAACAGCTGAAAAAATTAAAAGCAGCGCAGATGGATGTCCAGATAGTACTTTATTAAAAAGTGTGATGATAGAGGTTCACTGCAACTTGCTTAATGCTCATTGCCTCATCAATGGACTGTGAACAAAATCTTGTTTATTTTGCTGTCTAAAACATGTTATTTAAGTTGACAGTATCTAACTACTACCATCTAGCAGTTAACAATGTAAGACAAGTTACAAAGCTGTAGTGAAACAGCACAAGTCAAGGTGTACTGCTTAATGTTACTTCATAAAAATTCTCATGCCATATTATTCCTGAACTATTTCTGAACATCATTTTCCTCACTGAAACATTTAACACAGTCATGCAGGTCAGAACAATAGTGCAGTAAAAAAAGTATTAAGTTATGACTCAAGTAGTGTGCTATGCTGATACATGAAGGTCAAACTGGAAAAATGAAATGGTTGAGTCTTCTCTAGCAGACTTAATAGCTTCTATAAAACTGTAAACTAAATTAACAGTTACTTTACTATAAAGTTTTCAATAACTGAATAACACTTCTAGTTTCACCTTCCAAAAGATAATTGATTGAAACACAGTATGCACAGGGTATGAAATTCATATAAAAAAGTACATGCACACTTGGGCATGTAAGCAGCAAACGTACCTACCCAAGAAACTATTTACATGCCGCCCCCAAGTTAGTACAGTAACAGCCCACAGGCACAGACTAGCTCTTACCTGGTCTTTTTATTCAGATTTTAGCTAAATTTGCTCATACACTTTCCCTTTAAGGCTTTAACAACCAGACTTTTTTTTTTTTTTTTAAGATTTCAGGTAGTCAACAATGCAAAATCTGTAAGAGATTGCCTTCTTAGATTTTAGTTAGTACAGCCCACAGGCACAGGAGCTGTTTAGAGATTGTTATGTAGTTTAACTAACTTGGCTCACTGCTGCCCCTTTAAGAGACTTTTTACTTTAGATTTGTTTAGTCCAAAATACTACTTCAGTTTCTGTAAGAGATGTCTTAGTCAGATTTTAGTCAGTACAGCCCATGGGTGTAGACTAGTTGTGGCTCTTACAGGATATTTTTTAGCTAACTTTGCTCACACTTGTCCTTTAAGGCTTTTAACAAGTCATTCTTTTTAGATTTTAGTAGTCAACAATGCAGTATATCTGTAAGAGAATTCCTTTTCAGATTTTAGTTAGTAAAGCCCACAGGGACAGTAGCTGTTGAAGGAGGGTTTTATATAGTTTTGAGCTAACTTTGCTCACAGTTCCCATTTAGGCTTTAAAGAAACTATTTTAGATTTTTGGTAGCCTCAGAATAGCTTTTTTAAAAGTCTTTTAATGAGTTTTAAGCTAACTCAGCTCACAGTAGTTCTTGAAAGAGCTTTTTTATTTAGTTGGATTTTATGTCTTTTAGAACACAGTTCAGTAGCTCCAAAATATCAATTTTATTTAGATTTCAGATAGCTTCCTCAACTCTCAGTAGCTCTTTATTTAGATTTTTGATAGTTTAGCTCCAGTTGAGTAAAAAAGAGCTTTTTATTTCAGATAAGAGATCCATTGAGTGAAAAGGCTTTTGTATTTATGAGAGGCAGGAGAATATGAGATTAGGGGCCAGATATTCAAAACTTTGCCCCGGGGCAAAATTAGCACTGCCCAGCAGGCAAACTTAGCCCGGAGCACAGAGCACGCTATATTCAAAAGGAATAGCCCAGGGCAAACAGTTTCCGAATATGGCATGGTAATGAGGCCATGCAAACTGGGCTGGGAGTGCAGGGCAAAAATAGCCCTGGAATAAGACAGCACTGAATAAAGCAACCAGGAAGTGCAACCCACAACAACAACACAGTACACAGAAACATGAGGGCAGGTACAGACGAACTACGTGGCCAATGTGTGTGCCAGCAAATGCATGGACTCAGTACAGCTGCAGGAAGCAGCAGATGTGAAAGAACAGTGATCAAAACTGTATAATATTCCCTGTAGCCGTTAGCGCCTGGCGCTAACACATATAGCGTGGCAGGCGGAGCTAAGCAGTTAAAGGCTCGAGCAAACACGCTTGCCCGGGCTGAAATGTGCCATATTCAAAAGTGCCATGCAAATGAGCCTACTTACTTAGTCTCTGGGCAAACAACCAGATTAGTATCTCATTATACCCTGATTTGCATGCAGTTTGCCCAGCGTTACTGCAGAGTCCCACAGAGCCACCTGTAGGTCAGTCTGGAAGTACAGGGCTGACCAGGTCCAACCGCAGCTCCACCTGTAGGTCAGTCTGGCAGTGCATGATGATAGCTGCAGGCTACATGTAAACAGTACAGCATAGCATAGCATATTATACCCCAGGGGACAGGACACCATAGGCACAGGTGGTGATGGTGCTGCATGCCACTGTCACATTGTAGGGCATGCTACAGTGCACAGCAGAAACTACAGTAGCAAGGGGACCAGTGGTGCGTGGACACAGCAATGCCTACGGTGTGTAGGGCAGTGATGATGACTGCACTATACACAGTGAGCGGCCCAACCTGTGGATGTTTTCTGACACTGGACATTACTGTTACGCTGTTGTGTGACCCACAGATGCTGCACCTGTGGCATGGATGCTCACAGTGACATGTACATTTCTGGCTTTGTGTGCTATGGCAGTTGTACAGCTGTGAGGTATGTGGCCGGGGCATATATTATCCGAAAGGCACACTGGTGTTGGGGTATTCCCAATACTGACCCATGTACACTGCATGATGTGTCCCAGCCTTGTGGCCACACCTGATCTGTAGCACAGCCTCGCCACCCGACATGCTCCCCTCAACATCCTCCATGCCCACAGTGCTGCATGTGTGTGCTGGCATCTGTTGGTGTCCACGGAAGTGTGGTCCACAGGTGTGTGCTGTATGGCCACACTGCCGTGCTGTCCACTGGTGGCAGGGTCACCACTTACTGCCTGGCATGGCTGGGACTGGTGGCAGATGATGGCATCATTGTGATGCCATCAGTTAGCAGCATGCTTCCTCTATGTTTGGCTTTATCTATGTGTCATATTTATTTGTTAGGGTCGCGCAAAACCCGCGCTAAACCCGCGCAAACACCGCGCAAAGCCATAATGTCGTGCAAAGCTGATTGCCCAGGATTAATACCAGCTTTTCCTGGGCGGTAATGTGCACCGTGCTAAGTGTCGTGCTAAGTCGCGCAAAACCACTTAGCGCGGCGCTAGTAGCTGAATATAGCATTGCGCCTGTATTCATGTCAGTTTGCCCCTTGCATACATTATAATTTTGCCCGGCGCTAATGCAGTTTGCCTGCGCTGTTTGGCCTTTTGAATATGGCAGACCCGCGCTAATCCCACGCTAAACCTGTGCAAATGGTTTTTGCCCAGCGCAAAGTTTTGAATATCTGGCCCCAGGTGTCCTGAGACAAAAGTGCCTGCCCTGGGGCACCTAAGGTATAGGAATTTCACACCCTGAGTATGCATATAAATTGTCAGGCATAGCCAAGCCCCTGGAATTCTGCAGTTCTGCGGTTGCGGAATTTTCCGCAGAATTTGCATCATGCCACAGAATATATATAGTGCCACAGAATTCATTGTTTTTGGTGAATTTTCATATAAATATACTGTTTTTCCATAGTGTCAGGCTTTCTTTCCCACCTCGTTTATCCTGAAGCCCCCTCCTCTATGCTCAGCATATGATGTCATGTCATCGATGACATCACATCATATTTAGCCAATGACAGGACTGCATTCTGCCAGAGAAATGAATAAATCATGCTGCAGAAATCAGAAAATGCTGCCGCATAAGTCAAGGAGCCCTGCCGCAGAAATCAGAAAATTCTGCCGCAGAACACCAGGGGCCCTAGGCATAGCATAGGTAAGTTTTGTAGTCTCATTAAAGCACGAGAGATGCAAATTTTTCATAACTGATTAGTAATGTAATATGCAGAAGTGCTGCTCAATTTTGCTGCACTTACTGAAAACCCATAACTTGCTGCCTGTACTTGTACTATACAAGTATGTGCGTGTGTATAATATATAAATATATATATATATATATATATATATATATATATATATATATACACACACACACACACTGAACACACACACACACATATCATTATTGCTTGTAATAATTGTTATTCACATGAAAGAGAAACATACAAGGTAAGTGTAGTCCCTGAGAGCAGTGGACAACATTGGGAAAATGTAAGCACTGTCTGTGGCACTGGTTATGTAGCAGCCCATCAAAAGGAATACAATGAGCAGTTAGTCTTTAAAAAGTGTGTGTAGAGGTTTGTTGCAACTTGCTGTGTTTGTCTGCAATTCTGACTTTGGATGTATTGCATGAGACAATAACACACAACTGGTCATGCTGAAGGCTGAAGCCAGGCTCTCCAGTATTAAGTGTTGCAAATTGTTTTGAGCTATACTGCCTCTCTGGTCATCATATTTTATAGTGTCTTGTTTGGTTAGTTTTGTCATATTGATGACAACAGTCAACAGGAATGGACCTGGTGAAGTAAATGTTCAAATTCAAAAGACCCCTTTTCCTTGCTGAACTAGCTGTGTTGTCACTTCCTTGTCAGGCAATTGGTTTTGTCACAGTCACAGAAATTTTCAGAGCAGTCTTGCAGGACAGTCAGCAGTGTTCCCAGTAAGTGCTTATGGACATTTCCAAAAAGGAACTCGAAATGGTGCAGCAGTCATACTTCTTGCTTGTAAGATAGCAGGTGATGCATACTGAAGACAAGTAAGGTAAGTGCGGTCGGTCGGCAGTCATGGGTCATGGAGATCAGTGTACAATGCTGGGGAATTTCAAATGCAGTTCCTGTGGATGTGGAGCAGCTCATCATAAGGAAGACAAGATCAGAGAGCACTTGGTCTTGTGTAAATGTGGAGAGGTTTGTTGCAACTTGCTGTCATTGCTGACTTCTGTCTTTGGGCTTTATAACATGAGACGTCATCATGCATCTCTTCGGGTCACTGCTGCTGCAGGTTCCTCCTAGTAATAAATGATGGTAAAATGTTTTGTGAGCCATACGGCCTCTGGTCCTCATTAGTTTTATAGAGTGTCTTGTTCAAGGTTAGCATCCACTGTATTGATAAGTATGTTGAAGAAAAAGAAAGAAACAGTTTATTTCTAAGTCTCAGACCACAGCCCAAAATACTGTTTGCGCATATCATTTTTTATCACAAAACTTTTGCACATTCATATAGGTCAATGCTGTCACATAAGTTCTTATGCACATGAAGGAACATCAAATGGTTCAGTCTTTTTTGTGTCATTGAAGATCGCAGATACGATTTGTTCCGTCACATGGAGCTAAATGATCTTTCTGCTGTAGCATTTGACATTGGAATAGTTAGGTATAGCTGTAGCAATCTATGCACTTCACCAAGAAGTAAGTGTGCTCCTTTCACATTAAGTAGCACCTCCCTAACTGTAGATAGCTTGGTTACAGTCTTAATTTTACACATGTCTGATTTTGACTTATTATATACCTGTAAAGTATGTGGAAGCATTTCAAGCTGTATTTGCAGCTTCTTGAAATTTATGTCCCTGGAATACACTCTTTGCAGTTCTGCATCCACCTCAAAAGGCTCCAAAGGGAATGAGGCATTGATTGCTCCAATAATAAGTTTTTCAATTTTGAGCATAATATGTAGAGTTTCTTGTTCAAATCAGTCATTCATCTTGTTGATAAGAATATCAAGTAGTGCAAAGTATTCCTTTCTGAAGTAGTCCTCAGCTGATACAAATGTATGTGCCTCTGAGCCATCATCATAGCACCTTGGTGGTCGTCTTGTTCTTGGTGGGACTGGTGGAGCAGTGAGACCTTCACTTGACTTCAAGGTAGAGGTGTAGAATGCAGCAAATTCATCATCCGACTTCATTCGCTCGAAGTAAGCAGTGGTTGCAGAGAGGATATTCATTGCAACTTCTGCTGAAATGTCCTTTGCTTGCAATTGATATGCCATGTTTTCAGTGGCCGAAAAAACCTTCAGCCCAAGTTTCAAATTGAAAAAAGTGTCATATTTATTCATTACAGCAATCATGCCAGGTGCCCTTTTTGCTTGCCTCTGTGTTGCCTCTGTCCTCCGATACTTCATGCAGAGTATCCAGGATGTATTCATAGTTATTGATGACAGCATCAATAGCTGCTTTCCGAGCTGTCCATCTTGTTGGGCACAGTGGCTTTAAGGTTTGGGACTGAAGTGTTTGTTCAGATGGAAAAGCTGCTCTGATATTGTTGAACAAAGCAAGACGCTTTGGAGAGGAATGAATTAAATTGTAAAGATCTCCGCACAAATTTAAAGCATCTCTCATACCATTACAGTACTTGGTTGCATCTTGAAGGCACAGATTCAGGCTGTGGTTTAGGCAATGTAATGACAGAGCAGAAGGGTTCTGTTCATAATCCGAACACATACTCCATTATTCATCCTTGAAATGTAGATGCTCCATCATATGTCTGTCCTCTAAGATTCTGAAAGTCGAAGCCAAGTCGAAGCAGCACATCTTTCATAACACCCATTAGATAATCTGCATTTGCCTGTTCAATTTCATATAGGCCAATGAAGTTTCATGTATTGTGTAGTCCTCATTTACCCATATTATGCAGAATGAGTTGTTCTAGGCAGAAATTTCTCGTGTCTCATCAACAATAACAGCAAATACACTTGCCTGTTCAATGTCCTTCCTGAGTTGCTGCAAAGCACAGCGATACATCTCCTGAAGCAGCTCATTCAAAATATCATGAGAGCCATATCTGTAGGATTTTAACCAGCAGGTGAATTGATCAGCAAGCTTGTGGTTTGCACCTACAACACTCAGCACTCTTTTTAAAGTTACTATCCTCATCAGTATTGCCTCGAATAGCAAGTCCTTGTCTAGCCAGAACCTGTAGGACTCTGAGGTGTTCCAGAAGAAATTGTCTGTGCAGGTCTTGATCCTTTTCTGTCTTGTTGACTAATTGAAAACTGACAGGTACTTTTTTTAAACTTTATAACTTCAGTGTGCATTCACGGTGAAAGTTTGATTTTTCATGAGCATCTAGCAATTTACTACCATCTTTCATAGAAACATAGAAACATAGAAGTTGACGGCAGATAAGGACCGCAAGGCCCATCCAGTCTGCCCATTTCTTTTTCTACCTTATAAATGTGCCATCGGCCTTTGCTCTGTCAGTGACCTATCTATTCATAGTCATTTGTATTGCTCCCTTATGCCTATCCCATGCCTGTTTGAAGCCCTGCACTGTATTCACAGCCACCACTTCTTGTGGTAAGCCATTCCATGCATCTACCACCTTTCTGTGAAAGAATTTCCTCACATTCCCCTTAATCGACCTCCTTCTAATCTCATGCTGTGTCCTCTTGTCCTGCTATTTTTCTTATATTTAAACATGTTAGACTCTTTCACCTTGTTTATGCCCATAAGGTGTTTAAATGTCTCGATCATATCACCTCTCTCCCTCCTTTGCTCAGGGTATACATATTGAGCCCGTTAATCTGTCCTCATATGTCTTCTGATGCAGTCCCTGCACCATTTTGGTTGCCCTTCTCTGGACTGCCTCAATTTGGTTAATGTCCTTGTGAAGGTGTGGCCTCCAATACTGCACGCAGTACTCAGATGGGGCTAACCAATGTCTTCGTACAGAGAGTTATGCCTCCCTCACGACTTGTGATACCCCTACTAATACACCTAACACCCCCCTAGCCTTACCTACAGCATTGGAGTCTCTGCTTGGATGATTTTAGGTCATCAGTGATGATGATGCCCAAGTCTCTTTCTTCCTTTGTGACTGCTAGCAACTCTCTCCCAGCCTATAAGTGGCTTCAGGGTTTCTCTTCCCTATGTGCATGATTTTGCATTGCATTAAATCCCAGTTGCCACTCTTCTGACCATTCTGCTAGTTTATCCAGATCTCTTCTCATTCTGCCCACCCCATCTGGATCATCTACTCTGTTGCAGATCTTGGTGTCATCTGCAAACAGACAACCTTACCCTCTAGTCCATCTGCGAGGTCACTAATGAAGATGTTGAATAGGACTGGCCCCAGGACTGATCCCTGAAGTACCCACTTGTGACTTGCATCTCTTCTGACTGTATACCATTTACCACCACTCTCTGTTTTCTGCCAGTCAACCAGTTTGCCACCCAGTTGACCAACTTCTGACCCACCCTGAGCCTACCTAGCTTATTTATCAATCTTCTATGTGGAACAGTGTCAAAAGCTTTGCTGAAGTCAAGGTGGCGACATCAACTGCTCCCTTGGTCCACCACTCTGGTTACCCAGTCAAAAGAAATCTATGAGATTAGTTTGACAGGACCTTCCTTTGTAAACCCATGCTGTCTTGGATCCCAGCCCTATGGATTCCAGGTGTTGCACTATCCTTTCCTTAAGGTCGTCCATAATCTTGCCCACTACTGAGGTAAGACTGGCCGGTCTGTAGTTCCCGCCTCCTCTCCTGCTACCACTCTTGTGGGTGGGATCACATGAAGCCCTTCTCCAGTCTTCTGGGACCTCTCCTGTGCTCAGAGACTCACTAAACAATTCTGCTAATGGCTCTGCTAGTTCCTCCTTTAGCTCTTAAGTACCCTGGGATGGATGCCATCAGGTCCCATTGCCTTATCCACCCTAGCTTAGCAAGCTCTTGTAGGACCCTTTCTTTGTAAGGGGAGTGAACTCCACCTCCCTCCCCCTGTGTCCATGATGCTGAGCTGTGGGCCCTGCCCTACCTTCTCTTCAGTAAATACTGAGCAAAGTATCTATTTAGGATAGATGCCTTTACAGGGTCCTCCTCCTCACATGCTCCCTTTTCTCCATTAAGCTTAGCAATACCCCCTCTGGACTTTCTCCTTTCACTAATGTATCTATAGAAAGTCTTGTCACCTTCTTTACTGTTCGTGCTAGTGTTTCCTCAGTTTGGGACTTTGCCTGCCTACCTGCTTCCCTTAGGACAGTTTGGTATGCCTCCTATCTTCATCCCACTGTGTTCCCTTATATTTTCTGAAGGCCAGCCTTTTGGCTCTGACCTTTTCTGCTACTGTATTTGAGAACCAAAGTGGTTTCCTTCTTCTTTTGCACTTCCTTTTCTGTCTAACACAATGGGATGTTGCTTCAAGTATTGTATCCTTAATGCTTGCCCACTTTGCCTGTACCTCCTCACCTGTGTTTCTTTTTGCCAGGGCTAGCTTAACTCTGTTTCCAGTTATGAAAGCCTTCAGTAAGGAATGCCTGATCGCCACACTTTGACCAAGTGATCAACTTTGTCTGGATTGCAAATCGACACATATTACAAAAAGCAACTTTCCGTGTTTTACACAATACAAGCCAACTGTACTTTTTGTACCATGAAAACTGGAAAAACCTGGGTCTGCGATTTGGTCCTTCTCCATAGTATCTGATGGTTTCCACCTTTGCTACAGGAAAATGTACAGGATTTGTTGGTGAAATATTCTGACAGCAGTCCAGAAAGCATGATGTATCTTTATCATTAGTGATGTCTACCTCACCAAAGTCCGCTTCATGCAACTCCCATCATCGATTTCCTACGTAAAAGTCATGTTCACGATTTGGATCACCTGTTTCAATTATGTGTTGGCAACAGTCAAGTTCAACTACTTCACTGGTACTTGCAGAAGAACAGTCAATGAATGGTGCTCATAACAAACAACAAATTATATATTTAAGTTTATAACACCAGCTTTTTTTCCTTTGCATCACTGGTAAAGCCTACCCTGTCACCTTCTCTACCTAACCTGTCCTGTCTAAAACCCCTATCTTGTACTAAAACGTAAGTAAAACACACAACTCATTAATAGCACTCAAAAATCCAATGGAAATGATCAAAGAAAACTTACCGACATGAATCTTCTATTCTGCTGTCATCTTCTTCAGTTGAAGACTTACTAGTAGCAGCTGCGTAGCAATGATGTACTGATGTTGTCGTTGAGTCTGTTCTTTTGATGGGCACAGTACCATTTGATATGAAATTCAGAATGGAGCTCTGGAATCTATATTTTTGTCCTGCCATTTGAGTCTTCTAGAAATCTGGAAGCGTAAAGATGTAAACAAACATAGTAAATCTATTCTCACAATGTTAAAAATGAGAACTTAGCAAGAGAAAATCTACAGCACTACCATTATTACTACTGCATTTAGTCTGCTCCACACTAGACAAGGTAAACTATCAGGTATCACTATGATAAACTCACCCCAGACTGCAAGCTGATATTTATGAGCATCACACAATTTGATATTCCAGTCAATAAAGCCCCTTGACTGAGGATGGCTGTATGGCACTTTACTGGGGTATTGTTTGCGTGTGCAGACAGTATAACACCAGTATAGTTTTAGTAATAACAATTGTACTTGAGGGATCACAATCATGCAGACTATGATAAAAATGATTTAATAAGCCATAAAACCTGATGAGCCATTCTGGTTTTGCACGATCTTGGAGGTTTTCATGTCCTGGCATTGTGACATTTGTATGTATGTATATATATATATATATATATATATATATATATATATATATATATATATATATATATATATATATATATATATATATATATATATATATATATATATATATATAAAGTAGCAAACATATTGCAATAACCTCATCAGCCCAGTTTTGATGGCTAAAAAATGGTTTTGAACACAGTCTTGATGACCCAGGGCCAGGCCACTTCTAACTTTCAGTAACTGTACTTTGCAGCTATGAAATATGGTGTCCAGTAGTGCTAAGACCAAATACAGTGCTTTAAAATGTACTAATTCTATTAAATATCCTGAGTGAAGTGCATGCAGTCTGTGTAAGGATGAGTCAAAAAGCCAGTAGGAAGCTAGTTTCATGGCTGGGACTGGGACATACAGCAAGCGTAACAGAGAGATATTTCAAAGGCATCAACAAAGGTAATTAGGTACTAAGAGTACCTACAGAAGAAACATCTTTCTGGAATGATTATGCTTAGTATGATATGGTGATGAAATCTTAAGAATGATTTTAAGCTGCAAAGTGGAAGACAGGAAGGGTAATGTAAAAAGCCATGAAACATTTCTTCACAGATTGGCTTGTAGATCACTTAAATAAAGTCCACCCAACTCCAACAGGTAGTGATGCATTGGAGGCACTGTTCAAGACAACATAGGACAGGCAATGAACCTGTAAACCAGCACGATACTTTATCAACATGCAGAGCGGAGCAGCCTTTCACCATCAACTACACATAATTGGCACTTTGCTATTCAGGAAAGCAAGCATATACTATAGATATGTTGCAAATCAATAACAGCCATAAGTAACAAAAGACAAGTGACATAGCTGTGGCTGCAAAACCTAAGCTAACCAATTATTTTCTTTCTTACCTCCTCTGTCCTCCAGGTCCTGCAGCTTAGCTCTGTCTTCAGAATCCGCACCAGCCAAGCCAGAACAAACTCCACCACAGCTAGGAAGAGATGACCGCTGGTCATAGTCCACTGTCAAGATGGCAATACAGAAACCCGTGCCACACAACAGCAGCCAACCACCGACCATAACACATAGCGCATGCTCAGTCGGTCCACATGTTAAAAAACCAAGAACTAGTGGTTTGTGTGTTCACCTTCCTCTAATCAGCGTTCGCAGGACCAGGTGGCACAAGCAGGTCATGAGCAGGCTGGCATGTTGAAGCCCAGAAACAAAATATGGACTGACCAGTTCATACGATCAACTAAAACTTGGAGGTCAGCCCTTAGTAGATGGGTGTCATCCATTCTGAAAACACGGATGGCTCGCTAGTGTCTGCCTCCTGGCTTCTCCACAGTGCCCACTGAATATAGTCTGGTCCACACATCAATATAGAAACAACTGCATTGTTGGTTGTTCTTTACGTTATAGTTAATGCTCCACGGACCCCAGTAGGTGGCACAGGCATGTGAGGGCATCGCAGGCTGTAAGTAGGCAGCAGCAGGGGACGTGAGGGGTCAGACAGGCACCTGGCTGACCTCTCTGTCACAGGTTGCAAAAACTAAAGACACACACTGCCCTTCTTAATGTATTCTAAGTTCTGACAACCAGCACTACAGAACTTGAAGAAGCAGTAGCCACATGCTTATTTTTACATTTCTTTGGAGGGGACTGGGAGTCTTGGACTTACTCTGATCATAAGTAGAAGAAAATTGGCTAATAGTGCAAATGAGAGCACAGTCAAATATAGTCAACCTTGAAAAAGTGCTCTGATCGGCACACAAAGTTGTCATTGTCTATTTTACATAAACATGTGTTTTGGGTCGATTGAACTTCTTATTTCGATCTGAATGAACCCTATTCCGCCTCCCCACCTCAGACACCAGTCCATTGATAACCATTAAGCAAGCTGCAACAAATCTCTCAAACATACTTTTAAAGGAAAGCTCCACAGATCCTAGGCTCCTGCACCTGAAAAGCTAACCCTCCAGTTTGGCTTTTAACAACAAGAGTGGCCTTTTCTTTCATGCGCTGCAACTTGCTGTATTTTAATTTTAAAAAATACGAAATCCAGAAGTACGGAGGATGCAGTGGGGGGGCACTCCATTTGCTGAAAAGGTGCGGCGACACACCACTCGCTTAATACAAAGAAAATGCCGCTCTTGTAGTTAAAAGCTAAACCAGAGGGTTAGCTTTTCAGAGTGCAAGAGCCAGGATGTGTGAGCTTTCCTTTAAGAAAGTACTGTCTGTCTGCACGTATATTTAGAAACAGTGACAGTACCCTCAGTGGCACTGCTACAATGGAATACTTGACATTCACCTCTGTAACTAAACCTACAACACAGCCACAAGCTTGCTGATCAATTCACTTGCTGGGTAATAAAATCCTACAGTATGATTATCACGATATTTTGAATGACCTGCTTCAACAAGAGATGCATCAGTACGCTTTCCAACAACTATGGATGGATAACAACTATGAATATATCCTGGATACTCTGCATGAACACCACTGCCCCCCCCAAGTGGGAAAGTAACAGATATCTGTCTGCAGTCCACTGATAAGCATTAAGCAAGTTGCAACAAACCCCTCTCTCTCCTGACGCACACTTTTTTATAAAGTACTGTCTGGAAGAAATGCATATACATTATGTTAGGCACAGTCATGACAGCAGTACCTGCTACAGTAAATAGTCTGATTGACCTCCATCTCAAATCACTACTGCCCTAGTCTTTTCATTCAAGTGCTGTCGGACTACAACAGCTAGATTCTAGAGAGCCCAGCCCCAGGCCAGCATCACCACTCAGGTCACAGCAGCACCACTGCGCCCCAGTGGGAAAGTAACAGATATGTGTCCACAGTCCACTGATAAGCATTAAGCAAGTTGCAACAAACCCCTCTCTCTCCTGATGCACACTTTTTTATAAAATACTGTGTGGAAGAAATGCATATACATTATGTTAGGCACAGTCATGACAGCAGTACCTGCTACAGTAAATAGTCTGATTGACCTCCATCTCAAATCACTGCTGCCCTAGTCTTTTCATTCAAGTGCTGTCGGACTACAACAGCTAGATTCTAGAGATCCCAGCCCCAGGCTAGCATCACCACTCAGGTCACAGCAGCACCACTGCGCCCTCCCCCTCGAGTGGGAAAGTAACAGATATGTGTCCGAAGTCCACTGATAAGCATTAAGCAAGTTGCAACAAACCCCTCTCTCTCCTGACGCACACTTTTTTATAAAGTACTGTCTGGAAGAAATGCATATACATTATGTTAGGCACAGTCATGACAGCAGTACCTGCTACAGTAAATAGTCTGATTGACCTCCATCTCACATCACTGCTGCCCTAGTCTTTTCATTCAAGTGCTGTCGGACTACAACACCTTGATTCTAGAGAGCCCAGCCCCAGGCTAGCATCACCACTCAGGTCACAGCAGCATCACTGCACCCCCCCTCGAGTGGGAAAGTAACAGATATGTGTCCGCAGTCCACTGATAAGCATTAAGCAAGTTGCAACAAACCCCTCTCTCTCCTGACGCACACTTTTTTATAAAGTACTGTCTGGAAGAAATGCATATACATTATGTTAGGCACATTCATGACAGCAGTACCTGCTACAGTAAATAGTCTGATTGACCTCCATCTCAAATCACTGCTGCCCTAGTCTTTTCATTCAAGTGCTGTTGGACTACAACAGCTAGATTCTAGAGAGCCCAGCCCCAGGCCAGCATCACCACTCAGGTCACAGCAGCACCACTGAGCCCCCCTCGAGTGGGAAAGTAACAGATATGTGTCCGCAGTCCACTGATAAGCATTAAGCAAGTTGCAACAAACCCCTCTCTCTCCTGACGCACACTTTTTTATAAAGTACTGTCTGGAAGAAATGCATATACATTATGTTAGGCACAGTCATGACAGCAGTACCTGCTACAGTAAATAGTCTGATTGACCTCCATCTCAAATCACTGCTGCCCTAGTCTTTTCATTCAAGTGCTGTCGGACTACAACAGCTAGATTCTAGAGAGCCCAGCCCCAGGCCAGCATCACCACTCAGGTCACAGCAGCACCACTGTGCCCCCCCCGAGTGGGAAAGTAACAGATATGTGTCCGCAGTCCACTGATAAGCATTAAGCAAGTTGCAACAAACCCCTCTCTCTCCTGACGCACACTTTTTTATAAAGTACTGTCTGGAAGAAATGCATATGCATTATGTTAGGTACAGTCATGACAGCAGTACCTGCTACAGTAAATGGTCTGATTGACCTCCATCTCAAATCACTGCTGCCCTAGTATTTTCATTCAAGTGCTGTTGGACTACAACAGCTAGATTCTAGAGAGCCCAGCCCCAGGCCAGCATCACCACTCAGGTCACAGCAGCATCACTGCGCCCCCCTGAGTGGGAAAGTAACAGATATATGTCCGCAGTCCACTGATAAGCATTAAGCAAGTTGCAACAAACCCCTCTCTCTCCTGACGCACACTTTTTTATAAAGTACAGTCTGGAAGAAATGCATATAAATACATTATGTTAGGCACATTCATGACAGCAGTACCTGCTACAGTAAGTGAATCTTAGGCATCAAACACAGGAAGTTGGAACAGTTCAGAAACTGGATGTGCGGGTCAAAAATAAAAATAATACTCTTTCCTTGTGTTCTCATACGTATCAACAAGCGTCATTCAGGCAATTCAATATGTTCCTTTTCCCTGCCCTGCCTATCCTAGACATCACAAGTGACCCAACCCTAGCTAAGATATCACTGCCTCCATGCATTCTATATAACATGTGCTCATTTTGACTGTCTGTTTCATTCCATGCATGCATCATGAAGGCGAAGTTCTTAGTTTGCACCTCTAATTCTCATCTCATTCTCAAGCTGTTCCAACTTCCTGAATTGGTAACCCTGTGTGCAGTCACCATGTCAGTGATGTCACACATTTAAATAAATTTTATCTAGCTTTATTACATCTTTCCTTGCTGGACTGTAACTGTACTGTACTGCCACTCTATTTGTAAACTCCTACTGTCTCCGACTCCTACTAAAAGTTAAGTAACATTTTTCTTCAAATCACTCAGCACACCACACACACTGACTGTGACAGACACAGCTGACTCACCAGAATGCTTTTTGGAGAGCGTGGAGACTGCACTGGAGAAGGCTGCCCTGCCCTGGCCAGAAGGGACTGTCTGCCACCACATGAACAAACAATTAGCCACACACCACCACCCCACCCCTGAGAGACTGGTGACTGAGTGACTCACTGACTGTGAGAAGAGAGTGGAACCTATGCTGGCTGGCTAGCTGCTCCCTAGACCTGGTTGGCTGACTGAAGGATGGAGGAGCGGGTATGATTGTCTCTTGAGGACAAGGACAGCCAGTGAGCTGGCTCCTGGCTGAAAGAATAACTGTCCTCCTGACTCACAGAGACTTTACTGAGTCCATTCACTGTTGTGCCATGAGGCTGGGCCTCTGGGGAAGGGAGTGTGGAGCCTGGCCTGCTGGCTGCTGCCTGTGCTGTGTCCTGGCTGGGCCTGGTCTGGACTGGAGGAATTATATATTAATATCCTGCTTGCTGCTTCAGTCTCCTGGCGTGGTGTGGTGGCCCACCAATAACAAATAACCCACAGATGGACCGAGTCACTGAGTGAGGAGCGAGCGACGACCGACTGTTACTCTGAACCCAACCCAACAGCGCAGCGCGTGACTCTCTAGCAAGCGTCCAGCCACCCAAAACCAAACCTTAGGCCCTTTTTTTAGCCAAGCCAACTGCAGTCTGCTGATGAGCTTTTAAGCCCCCATGGCCTGGACTATAGATCCCTGACAGCACGGGCCGACGATTGAGCGATCGATCAGATCAAAAACAGGCAGCTGCAGTACTTGCGAATTTGCACTCTCATCTGATCTCCCTCGCACGTTGCTTGCTGCTGCGTGCTGTGTGAAATCATGGTGCCAAAAAGCACTTGCCATCCTCCTCTACCCACATGATCAGCCGGAAGTTGGTGGGGGAGTCGCCAGTCGGGACCGGGTCCGGGAGATACTACATCCAGTGGGGTGCGTGTGTGGGGCAGAAGACCGCAGAATGCAGAAAAATTAACAGCCGGCCAGCAGTCTTTACACTAAAAAAAGTGCATTTGGCTGACCAACTCGCACTGCACATAGCACCCCCCCGCTCTTTACATTACATGGTGTGGCCTGCCCGGCCCCTGCTGCCCTCCCCCGTCCCCAACCCCCGCCCCCATTGCTGGCAAGCCTGTCAATGGCAACGACCGTCCGTGATGCAAACCGGGCAAAAAGCAACATTTTTATTTTTTTCTGGCGCCTCTGTTTTAAACTGTCAACTGGGCTGGAGTTTTCCTGCTAGGCAGATTTCTACAAGAAAAGGACCATCCATCCCCCTTGCGACCGCGACGTTGACATTTTTAAAGTGCTAGGGCCATGCCCTACCTATCATAAAAGTGGTAGGGCCATGGCCCTAGTGGCCCCACTGTCTCCGGCGCCACTGCCTATAAACACAGTTGCTGCTGGAGCAGTGCAAGGCAGCACACCTCCATCATCTGGCAATCCCACACTGGAAACCTCCATTCTCTGAATCACAGAAGGACAGTGCCCTCTGTCCACAGAGTAGGGGAGTTTTTATTGAAATTACATCGAGTCATAACAGAAAATCATAACCACATTCAGATGAGGAAAAACAAACAAAAAAAACTATTTACATCAGAAATACCAAACTGAAAGGATAGACAGCATTCTACAAAAAGTATGCGTGTCTTAAATTTAAATTATTCAGTCCAACACTTCATGATTTACACTAATTCTCTGGTTTCAATTTGCCTTCAAAAATACCTTTATATATTTTTATCCATTATATGAATTTCACATTCTATTTAAATTTAATAAAATGAGAAAATCCTTTCCACCACTTAAATACTTTCTAAGATGTATGTAATTCTTTATCTTTCATATACACTTTCCTCATGGCTTATTGGATTAGGATGCTTATAGTATAGTAAGATATCATTTTCTGGCATAGTACCCACTGGCACCTAGCCCACCAGAGGAAAAATTTTAGACAACACAAAAAAACTGTTTAAGTATCTTCATGATACCTAGTCCCCAACAGGATATACTGTCCTAGTATGAAGAAGTCATAATTCATTTTGCTTAGCCAATCCATTTTACTGCCAAAAATTCCCACAGTGATGCAGCATAAGGGCAAGCAAATACCAAATGTTCCATAGATTCCTCTTGAACTATACAAGCGTTATAGGGGCAATTCCTTTCTTCTAAGACTTTATGTTTGCAATTACCCAAAATATTGAGTCTCCCATAGACTGACAGCCATAAGTATTCCCACATGGGGGATTCAGCCATTCTTTAACTGTGTCAGCACTGAAGTATTTTGGAATATAGGACAGTTATTAAACAGTGGTTCTTCATGGTATTTTTGCTAGGACATCAGAATATAGATTTGGACCTGTATTCTGATAAATTTGTTGTTTTGACAATCCCCATTTGAAAATTTTCTGTGCAGTTTGTTTAAAATACTCTGGGATGTGAAGGTGACTGGTTACTTTTGGAAGTACTACTGACCATGCCTTGAAATATCTTGTAAGATTGTTGTTTGCCCATTGACTCTAAGGGCATCAGAGCACATTTAACTGTTTGAGATAGAAACAATGTGTGGAAAAATACCACCGGATATACCATTCCTAAACTATCTTTTTCCTTTTTTAAATACAGTATGTGTAACATCTTTTGTTGTGGTTGAACCTACTGCCTCTTAACATTTGAAAAAAAAATACTATATAATCTTACTAAAAACTATGATGGAGGGGGAAAAATCATTGTAATGTATACTATAATAGGGATAATAAATTGTTTTATAACTTGGATTCTTTTTAATTTTGACATTTTCCATTGTTTCCATATCTGAATTTTGATCTCTACATTTCACAGTACACACTCCTAATTTTCCACAGCCATGTTTTGTGACTCAAAGAGTATTCCTAAGATCTTCAAGGGTTCTGATGAAATAGCAATACCTTCTAGCTGTAAGGAAGCAAGGGGTTCTTACCCAACTAATAGGCCTTTACATTTTTTTATATTCAGTTTAGAGTTAGAAAGGCTAGAATAAACTTCAATTTCTTGTAAAAAAAAACCAACTTAACTGGGTGTAATCTGAAAAAAAACATAAGCATATGTCATCCGCATAGGCCTGCATTTGCATTTCTCCAATATTCCCTTCTCCTACTATCCCTAGCCATTTCGGTGTCTCCTGTAGTTTCCTAATGAATGGGTAAATGTAATAGATATACCACTCTTGGGTGTGTGGTCACGCTCTGATATACGCAAGCCTTGGTGTGCGTTGAGACGCACGAGGCCAAAGGCCAAGTGCGTTCAACCACCCAAGGCGTGCGTATATCAGAGCGCGACTGCACACCCAAGAGTGGTATATCTATCTTATAAAATGGTCCCTGTGGAGGAAAAAGTAGTTATTTTTAATGCATAAACATGTAACTGGATGGAGGAAAAAATAGTTCATAATAGGCAGTTTAATTTGAAGTATTTTTAATGCATAAACATGTAACTGGATGAAACTGTAGGTGAATACAACAGTTGAACAACATGTAACTGGATGAAACTGTGAGGTGAAGGCAACAGTTGAACATTTAGAAACACTTGAAGAATAATGAGTACTGTGACTTTAAGACTGGTTCATTTTGGGAGGAAAGCATCTGTTGAACAGGAAGTGCTTATGTTTTGCAAGGGAAGAACTGGTTAGAGAAGTGTAAGAAATGCTGAAATGCTGAACTTTTTGTCAGATTTTAATACTAGTAGGTTGAACTGTTTCTTGTTTTTTATTTTTATTTGTAATATATGTTGAATTGTAGATTCCCATGCACCGTGACGTTTTGCATGTATGGTGCAAGTGGATGCGGTCCTGCCAGTAAGCGTTGAGGGACTGCTTGATTCACTGCTTCATTCTCTTCGTTTTGGCTTTTATTTGTGATTTCTGGCATTTTTTGGGATTGTGGGTCTGTGGGGGATCGTTGGACGACGGCTGCGGTTTCGGGCTGCACTTTTATGTGTACTGAGCTTCTGGTGAGTTTGAGCCGGAAATACTCTTAATAGTCTGTCAGAAAATTTTCTTATTTTCTTGCTCTGTTTGGATGTGGATGGGGTGAGATTTTTGTCTTGTCTTCTTGTGAGGGCAGTTGGTTGATGGTCGGTGAAATTAATGTTGTTTCTTACATATCTCGGGAAGGCGGGTTGCTGTTCATGATGCTTGTGGTGGTGTACAGGGCTCTCTCTGCGGTGGTCGGCTGCTGTAGCGGAATGAATCTCGCGGTTTGGGGCACAGTTGTATTTTTGGCGATGGTTGGCAGTCTGATGGGCTTGTGCCAGCCAATATGTTTGACCAGTTTTTCTGTCTTGTAATGTGGGTGCCCAGTAAGATTTTAAACTTATTTCTGATTTGTGCCCTGTTATAGCCATGATCTGATGTGATTCCAGACCTGCTGAGGAGAGCATCTGAACAACAGTTGATCTTAAGCAGTGATTTGTGTATCTTTGAGAGATCCTGCTTCAATAGACAGGCGAGGCATGAGGAAGATAGGTAATTAATTCCATGGGCTCTTTAGTGTACCAGATTGTCTGTTTGTCTAATATGTCCTGTGAGGCTCTTTTGGGGTGTAGGAAAAAAGCTGTCATTTCAGGTGGGCATTTAGTGAGGTACTTTTTGAAAGAAAGTACAGGGCAGAGAGGATCATTCGGCTGTGCAAAAACAAAGCCTCTTAAAGTGGTTTGGTTTAGCTCTCTGGCGTCTTTATGATTTTTGCTGTCTGGGTTGTATTTTAGGGTTATGTACTGTAATCCTTTTCATCAGTTTTATATGGAAAGAGTCTCTTTTAGTTCTCTTTGTCCTTCTCTTCCTCTCGACCATGAATATTTGTAGGTCGAACCAGACTTTTCTGACTAGTCCTGCAGCTGTGTTCGGTGATAGTGCTGGAGAGTGCTTTAACTTTTGAAGTCTGATTCTGTGAGGCATTCGTGGTGTTGAGTGCAGTCTCTGCCTTCTTTTCTGTATTATTTTATGACGGAGACAAAAACATTGTTTGCAGATTGAAAATCTGTGTCTGTGACAAGATTCATTTGTCGTGATAGAGCCAGTGAATTTAAATGCCTGTTGAGTCCTGCTCTTAAGCCAATAAAACTTGAAATGCCATACTGTTCGCCTGAGGGTTTCTAACTGTAGCATAAAATTCTCTCAAGGTTGTGTTTAATTTATCTGCTGTTACTTTTTTAAATCCAGGTCTATTTGCTTTTCTGTTACCCAGTCTGTAAATACTTTTGTTGCCCAGACAGTTTGCTTTTAGTATTTTTTCAGCTTTGTTTTCTTCTATGTTATCTATTTCTTCAGGTGAAGGCTGGCATGTCTACTCACTGTTTGCTGTGCTGGATTCTGAAGTGCCTGCTCAGGTGAAGTGCTATTCAAGTTCTTTGAAGAGATCATCGTTGTACCAGTCATCTTTGGTGAGTATTGATGTCAGCTCCTTTGAGGTATGTGGTAATTCTGCCATTTTTAAAATTTTTCTGTCAGATATTTGTATTTCTGTTAGAGTGAGGCAGTGATGTGCTGCTTTTCTTTCAGTAGTCTCTCTGTGAGTGATGCTATTGTTTACACTTGTGGAGTGATACTGCTGTGGCTTTGTGATGAGGTTTTAGTCTCAGTGGGAAGTAGTTCCAGGCGTGCGTGGCGCGATGCTAGGTGTGCGGTCGTTGGGAAATAATGCGCGGTCATGTGATTTAATGTGTCCAATCATGTTAGTGGGATTTTGTCATTTTAACACACCATTTTATAAATATATATATATATATATATATATATATGCAGATTAAAGGATATCCTTTCCTAACACCAGTACTTATCTTTGAACCATAGGAAACCTGATTTTGAATTACTAGATGTACTGTAACTATGGAATATAGAAGTTTTATCCATTGGATAAATTTCTGTGGTATACCATTGGCTTCTAATGTTAAGAAAAGGAAGGGTTACATACCCTATCGAAGGTCTTATACTGGTCTACTGATTACTATACAGCCCTGTCTACCACGAGAGGTTATAAATTAAATCTCTAATTATCATTAGGGTGTGTTGTATATTTCTATTTGGAAGGCCACAGAATTGCTGAGGGGAGATAATCATACTGGCATACTGTTTTAATCTGGTATTTAAAATTTGAGAGGGTATTTTAAAATCTGAATTAAGTATGATGATAGGCCTCCAATTCTGGATTAGTTTTCTATCACCTGATTTGAGCAAGAAGATTAATGGTCCTTTTGTAAAGGGGGGAATTATTTGTGTTGAGAAAAAATAATTAAACACTGCTTCTAGACATATGGATGGTTCTTTTGCAAAGGCTTTGTAAAATTCATAAGGCAGATCATCCACACCTGGCAAGATCCTATTTTTAAGAGAGTTAATCACCTGTTCAATTTCTGTTACACTAACTGGTCTAATCATGTCATGTGTTTCATCTGGGAATTTGGGGATGTTGAATTTTTGGAGATACAATTTAATAGCAGATACTTGGGGGGAGCAGGAATATGAATCTGAAGAAAGTCTTCTATTATTTTATGAATTTCTTCTATGGAACCCATGGTCTTAACATCTTGATTGACTAAGAGGTACATTGTTGATGCTTCTTTCCTGTTTTTACAGGCTTCAAAGGGGTCCCCTATTGGGGATTTCTGGGTCTTATATTGCAACATTACCCTAATAGTGTTAGCTCTCCCCCTCTCCTCGGACCGAGACCTTGTCATGGTGCAGAGGCTTGTGTGTTCCAATTACCCTCAGGGTTATGTCATCTGGAGTCTCGTACTCTTAGCAGGGTCACCCATGGTGAACAGGCCTGAGGCGAGGTCCCAGACTAAGTGCGGTTCAACCTCCAAAGTGGATCAGGTGGAAGAAGATGTTAGGATCTCAATGGCTGTGAAGGTGGATGAAGGCTGCAACAAGATGGGGATCTCCAGTCATCTTGGACTGTCCTTACCACTGGGCACTAGGTCTCCTGCTTGTCAAGTTTGTGTGGTTGCTGCAGGTGCACCAGCTTCCCCACACTAAAAGAAGTCACGTGCAGGCTTCTACCATGGGAAAAAACATCCCCGCAACCAACCTTCCAAGCCCTGCGGTGACAGACTAGTGGTGACAGGGATAGAACCAGTGAATCCAGCAGTCTCTAGCCACGAATCAGCATGTAGGCAGTGGTAGTTTGATGGTCATCTGGCACCTGGACTGGGATAGGGGTGCAATTCAGCAGCTGCTACTGTGACTGAGCAGTCCTCTTTAGGATCCCCTCTGCTCACCCTGCATAGCGAGGGGGCTAGAAAAGGTGCCCTAAACCTAGGCTGTCCCACCTCTTCCTGGCTGGATAGCCACATCCAGAGGGATCACTCTCCGCAGTTGAAACAAGAAACAGACGATGATTTTTGCAACATGGAACGTTCGTACTCTGATGAACAACCAGTATAGTGAATGACCAGAAAGAAGAACTGCTGTCATTGCCAGGGAACTTGCAAGATGTAACATCAATATTTCTGCCTTAAGCAAGACAAGATGATCAGATGAAGGCCAGTTGAGAGGAGAGGGTGGAGGTTTCACCTTCTTCTGGAAAGGGAAGCCTGCTGAAGACAGATGCATTCACGGAGTTCGCTGCCATCAAGAACAAGCTCATCAACAGCATACAGAGCTCCTCACTGGCATCAACAAATGCCTCATCTAAAGCTCAGCAACAATCAGCATTTCACTGTTATCAGTGCACACGCCCCGACACTTAATGCTGATGAAGATGTCAAGGAACAGTTCTACTCCAACCTTGACAGAGTCCTGACCAATACCCCTAAGGAAGACAAGATCATTCTCCTTGGTGACTTCAATGCCAGAGTCTGGCATGATTCAGATCTCTGGAATGGTATCATTGGGAAGGAGAGGGTAGGAAAGACAAATTCCAATGGCAACCTACTCCTGAACAAATGTGCGGAGCATAGTCTGGTCATCACGAACACCATCTTTAGACAGATCGACAAGTATAAGACTACTTGGAGACACCCTCGATCCAAGCACTGGCACCTCCTTGACTATGTCATTGTAAGAACGCATGATCGAAAGGATGTCTACATCACGAGGGCCATGCGAGGAGTTGATGACTGCTGGACAGACCATTGTCTTATTAGATCTGTCATGGACATCCGGCTCACTCGGAAACATTGAAGGCAGCCAAAATCAATGCAAAGGAAATTCAACACCAAGTCCCTTCAAGACCCAGTGGTTGAAGAGGACTTCCAGCAATGTCTCCAAGCAAGGCTCTCTTTCATGCCTGCAGCTGTTGATAACATTGAGAGACACTGGAAGGAGTTCAAGACCGCCATCCTCTCATCATGTGCTGAATCTATTGGCTATGTCATCCAGCATCATCAGGACTGGTCTGATGAAAATGATACCGAAATTCAAGACCTGCTCAACTGGAAAAGAAGAGCTCACTGCACATGGCAAGATGACATCTCATGCCAGCAAAAGAATGAGTCATACCAGCAACTCAAGGCAGAAGCTCAAAGGAAGATCCGAGACATCAAAAACAAATGGTGGCAAGAGAAGGCCAAGGAGATCCAGCTCTGTATTGACAAACATGACATGCGGAGCTTCTTCCAGGCTACAAGGGCCATTTATGGTCCAAGCTGTCATGGTCCCACTCCCCTCCGATCTCAAGATGGCTTGATGCTCCTAAAGGGAAATGAAGGCATTCAAGCTAGATAGAAGGAGCATTTTGAGACACTCCTGAACCACGAGTCATCTGTGACAGATGCCACTGTCAATTCTGTCCCTGAACACCCTGAAAGAGAATCTCTCAGCAACCCTCCTACCATTGAAGAAGTAAGACATGCCATCAAGCTGGCCAAAAACAACAAAGCTGCGGGACCAGATGGCATACCGGCTGAAGTCTACAAGGCTGGGGGTGAGGAACTGGTACTAAACCTCCATGAACTCATTCTCCAAATTTGGAACAATGAGGAGATTCCAGAGGACTTGAGGAATGCCAGCATTGTTACTGTCTTCAAAAAGGGAGACAAGTCGGTATGCAGAAATTATCAAGCCATTGCCTTACTCTCCACTGCAGGGAAAATTCTCACCCGTATTCTTCCGAACTGTCTCATTCCCATCACTGAAGAAGTCCTGCCAGAATCTCAGTGTGGATTCAGACCATCTCAAGGGACAACCGACATGATCTTCATTGCCAGGCAGATCCAAGAAAAGTGCCAGGAACAACATCAGGACTTGTACATGACTTTCATTGACCTGACAAAAGCCTTTGACTCCATCAATCATGGAGCCTTGTGGAAGGTGCTGGCCAGATTTGGCTGCCCCACAAAATTCATCAAGGTCCTGAGGCTTCCGCATGACCAGATGACTGCCGGTGTTCTCCACAATGGTTCAAAGACAGACCCGTTCATCATCCAAACTGAGGTCAAGCAAGGATGAGTCATCACTCCAACCTTGTTCTCTATCTGCTTAGCAGTCATACTAGTCCTCACCAAAGGCTGCCTTCCCACTGGAATTGACATCAAATACAGAATGGATGAGGGCTCTTTAATCTTGGATGTCTCCGTTCAAAGACCAAAGTTTGCAAGGCATCCATCATTGACCTCCAGTACGCTGATGACTGTGCCATCCTTGCACACACCAGGAACGACCTCCAGTCTATGCTAGATCTCTTTACAGAAGCTTACCAAGGTCTGGGACTCTCACTCAACATCAAGAAGACCAAGGTGCTCTATCACCCTGCTCAAGGCCTTGTAAATGACCCTCCACAATTCACCATTGAGGGACAGACCTTGGAGACAGTTGAGCACTTCCCTTACCTTGGTAGCCACCTCTCCCTAACAGTGAACATCGACGATGAGATTCAGCACAGGATCCATTGCACTAGTACCTCATTTGGGAAACTGCTTCGGTGCATCTTCATTGACCGTGATGTAAGAAAGGACACCAAGATCCAGGTATACAGTTTGGTTATCGTCTCTATTTTTTATGGATGTGAAACTTGGGTGACTTACCGACATCATCTAAAGAGCCTGGAGAGGTAGCACCAATGATGTCTCCAGAAAATCCTCCACATCAAGTGGGAAGACCACCACACTAACGTCAGTGTTCTTACTGAGGCCAATGTCACCAGCATTGAGGCAATGATCCTCAGATATCAATTCCACTGAACTGGACACTGTGTAAGGATGTTTGACTCTCCACTCCCCAAACAAATTTTATACTCCCAGCTCAGTTATGGCCAGAGATCCTGTGGTGGTCAAAGGAAATGCTACAAAGGCACACTGAAGGCATACCTCAAGAAAACAGATATGGACATCACGAGCTGGGAGGAGCTGGCCAAGCAACCGATCTCAATGGTGCCAGAACCTCCATCAAGTAGGGGCCTGCTTAGAAGAGAAAAGCCTTGCCCTCGATGCTGAAAAGAGAGAACATAAGAAGGAAAGGGAAAGAAACCCCAGTCAGTGGGCAGCTCTCCCACATGGAAACATCAGCAATTTCTGTGGACGAATCTGTGGCACTAGGATTGGATTACTGAGCCACCTCAAGACCCTTCAGTGAACCATGGTAGAGATCATCCTCAAATCAAGGGATTGCTGATGTCGATGAGTGTTAGTTCTGTTATACTGGTATAGTTTTATATCTGATTTTTTTTAAATTTCAGCAGAATAGTCATTCCTAGAAGTGTAGGAAAGAGTATATAAATACTGTAAATGCTGACAAAGTTTTAAGTATTGTAAACATTTGTTATTCTCTCTATTTTTGCAGAATTTTTGGAACCATGTTTTTATGTCAGCCTTTGAATCCAACCACCATTCCCCGATATCATCGTATAAGAAACATACGGAGGATCGAGCCCAAATTAGGTTCAAAATACCATCTTTAACTAATGGGTCTGGTAAAATAGAACAATTTAGTCTCCATCTATTTTTCTTGTTGGTGGCTTCATAGATTTCATAGATTTACAGAGCAAAAAGACCAAAGTCCATATGCTCTCCACTAATTCCATAGGGGAATCATGGAAGTCAATTTTTAATAATAGATGGTCTGAAAATCCTGTTGGTACTGTTTTAAATTCAATGGCAGGTAACTGTTTGGAAATAAATATGTGGTCTATTTTTGACATGTGTTTCCCTTTTTTAAACATGTATTTAGGCCTCTGAGTCTGAAATTTAGTACAGTATAGTAAGTCTGCATGCAGTATGGTTTTAAATAGTGCATTTGAATCACAATAAATATTTTTCTTGCACTCTTGTGATTTAGAGTCACTCATTTTGATATCGCAGTTGAAATCCCCACAGAGAAGAACATTATAGGAGGTAACGAGATATGGTTGCAAGGCAATTAGTAATGTTTCCCTGTCTGCCTTGGATTGAGGGCCACAAACAGTTACGAATCTATAAGCAACCTTGTTTCAAAGTCCATCCCTTGAATTAAGTCAACCAGTTTAATTAAAGAGAAACAATAAGAGTTAAACAATATACCCACCCCATCAGTGCTGTCAGGTCCAAAGGACCAATAGGATGGGCCCCACAACCATTCCTCTTGAAAAAAAATCTTATTTGGTTACTAGAAACTACCCATGTTTTCTGTAAGCAACAAATGTCAATTTTAGCTTCATGAATGTATTGAAAAAGAGCTTATCTCTTTACAGCATTAAACAGGCTATGTACATTTAGTGACGCTACTCAATGAGAAACCAGAGACAGTTTTTAGACATTAGAATTTTTTTTCTTTTCTTTTTCCCTTTATAATTTCCAGCCTCTGATTTTGGGGTAGAAGAGACTTTTCCAGAGGGCTGTAGGTCTGAATCCCCCCTGCTCCATTTCAGAATCACCCCAATTTGTAGATAGTGCTGCATAGGAGTTTTCAGATTCAAACTCTGTAGTAGGTGGTGGGGCTCTAGATTTAATGTTCCTAGAGGATCTTCTTCTCAGTACGAGAGGAGATGGGGGGTATCTTTTCCCTCATCATTGGAATCCTTGAAACATACAGGAATCAGGGTCAGCAGGAGGTTATGGGTTTTGAGAGAAAGGATTTATCTCTTGGGGATTTTCTTTGACAATAATGGGTTCAATAGGTTCATCTGGAGCCTCGGGGGGGGGTTATAGGTGAGAAGGGAGTTTGAACCTAAGGTTCTTTGGCAGCTGCCGAATCTTGGGCTTACTGGATCCATAGTTCAGGGCTTATATAGGAAGCTTTATTTTTGGCAGCCCATGGACATTCAGCAAAAACATGATCTGTCTCTTTGCAAAGATCACATTTAGTGTGATTTGTGCACTGGAGGGTTATGTGGCCTATTTCACCACAATTGTCACACCTAGGTTGATCACATGAACTAGAGAGGTGGGTCCTAGAGCAGCACTTATAGCATGCTCTAGGTTGGCCTGCATAAAAACAAACTCCCTTATCTCTCCCTAGCAAAAAGGAATTTGGAATATGTTCTATCCCAGACTCGGTTTGTTTTAACTTGACTTTATATTTCCAACCCTGTCCAGAACAATTCAATGTCTAAAATTGCTTCTGGAGCACTTAGCACATCACACTTCTAGGATAACCAGTAAGTGATATCCTCTACATGGACTCCCTCATTCCTAAACATAATGGTGACAAATTTAATAAGAGGTGTAGTTAGAGGAATTACAAAAAAAGGGGTCCATATGGGGGAGAACTTGACCTGGTTATACCATTCCCAAAAAAAGGTCCAAGGTATATGAAGAACAAAAGCTCACTTCAAAGTTGTCCTCACCCAAGATATTAATAAAGGTGAAGACTTATTTGGGTGAGAAATGCAATGAATCTTAAATTAGTAACTTCTCAACATAATGTCTGTCCAGTCTAGTGTCCAAACCCACTTTGTAATATATTCTTACAGCATCTTTCCTAGTTTTATGATATAGCTCCAAGAGCAAAGGTTTGTGTGGGGCAGGAGACTCCTGTTTTCCTTCAGAAGGGGAAGGGTCCTTTATACTGTCCTTGCTTTTGAGCCTATAGGTTGTTCTTCAACTTGCACTGCATCAGTGGACATCCAGAGTTATTTTGTGGTTTTAATGATAGTCAAGTTTTGAATATGAAATGATCCTTGGTTTGTGCCTTGGGTATCAGTACCTGTGTATGAACAGTTGGGCGCCATTCTGAAGAAGCCTGCGAGAAGGCCAATTTGAGGTCCCATTCAGGGTCTGGCAACCAAGACCCATCCACCATGTTTTTCCAACCAGCCTCACTTAGTGCTTTCTGTGGCATCCAGGTTGAGAAGGGATCTCTAGCACTAGGTAGAACATGAGAAGCTGCATGAATTACATCTGAGGTAGTCTGGGCTTCTAAGTAATTTTGCTGGATTACCAGTAGAGTTTTTGGAGGTTCATCAAGCAAACCTGGAAGATTTGGAGGGATGTTTCTTTTGGCTAGCATTAAAGCCATGCATTTTTCTGTTATGTAATCTCTGACCATGTTTTTTATGTTTGGGCCCTCTGCAGAAAAGGAAAAAACTGCTGTGCCTTCTTGGCTCGGAAAGTTGGGCTGCTACACATTTTAGTGAGATGTGGAAGGCCTGATAAAGTCTGCAGAGTCAGATTCAGTTTGTTTAGTTTGTTTAAACACAAATCCAATTCTTTTCAGAGGTTCACTACTTTCTGAAGCCCGAGAAGTTTGTTTAAACACAAATCCAATTTTTTTCAGAGGTTCACTACTTGCTGAAGCCAGAGAAGAAGCTATCATTTCTACAGAGCTGCCACCCTCATGGCATGAATTGTCCACTTTAAACTCAGGGTGAGCTACATCCTGTAATGGAGTTAACCCCATGTCATGTCTAGGTACGTCCCCTGTCTTAAATCCCTTCAGTTGTTTATTTATTTATTAAAATTTGGTCACTGGGTAGGCCCACTGAGCCCCGAAGGTCCCTTTTTCAGGGGCAACCCAGGATAACAATACCTGTTTTGAAGCAGTGGAAAAACATTTGGTTACAAGATTATACAGGCTTATATGGAGGTTACAGATATGGTTATCATCATGATACAGTTTTACCTAGTTACTACATGGTGTAGTTTTATACATGACAATCGATTTTCAGTTTTCAGGAGGAGAGCGACCTCCACTGCAAATGTTGTATATAGGATAATAGGACCAAGGTATCCTGGATCTGGAGAGGGGTACCTGGGTAGGCTCACTTTTGGGAGGGTTGATGTGGGATGGGGGGGCAAGTTATGAGACACGGCAGTGGCATGTGCTAATGTCAATCATATGAGCCTTAAGTCTGGTGTGGAAGTTCCTAAGTGAGGAGACCTCCTGTGCCAGAGGAGGGAGCTTGTTCCACAGGTTGGGGGCTAGGTAAGAGAAAGATCTGCCACCAGCATTAGTCCTTACTCTGGGGACTTCCAGAATAGTTTGTTCTGATGTTCGTAGGCTCCTGGGGTTATGTTTAATTGCTATGGTTCCTACTATGCTAGGTGGAGCGGGCAGCTTGAGTAGCTTGAAGGCCTGGACTAGCAAGAGGTATTGTAGGTGAGCGGTCAATGTGGGCCACTGTAGCTGGGCCAGTGTATCACAGTGGTGACATCACGGGTGGCCCTGGGTAGTGAACCAAGCTACCTTGTTCTACAAGATTTGCATCCTGGAGATCTCTTATTTAGTAATGCCCTGTACCATCAGTGGTAGGGAGCAGGACACTTGTGGCAATGGAAAGCCTGGCCTTGGGGATAAGCTGGTCCTTGAGTCAGTACAAGGTCCAAGTTTACAGTGTAGGGTCTTGGTGACCTGGTCCATGTGGTTCTTGAAGGTGAGAGATTGGTCAAGAGTCAGGCCTAAATATTTTAGGGAGGGCACTACTTTGATGCTTTTTCCAGAGAGTGTGATAAGTTGCAGGGATGTAGTCCTGTCATGGCCCAAAGACCTGGGCCCAAATAACACCACCTTAGATTTGTCTGCATTTAGTACCATTATGCTGTCATTCAGCCATGCCTCAAGGGATGTGAGGTAATTTTGGAGGAGAGGACCAAGAGCAGCCACTTCACCCAAGGATCGGTATACTGAACGACCGAGCTATCCCCACAGTAGGTACTTAGGTCGTTGGTAAACAAGGAGAATAGGAGGGGGCCAAGGATTGAGCCCTGAGGTACACCCTGTTTTAGAGGTAGTGGACCTGACATGGCTCCCTTCCAGGTGACCCTCTGTATCTGGCCAGATAAGTAGCTCCCAAACCACTTGAGAGCATGGGGGTCTAAGCCTATATTGTTCAGATTCTGTAGCAGAAGATTGCGGTCAACAAGGTCAAATGCCTTGGACAGGTCTATAAAGACAGCACCTGTGGGTATCCCTTTGTCCATTGCTCTGAGTACTTCATCTGAGAAGTTAATAAGGGCAGTGTCAGTCCCGTGGTTAGCTCTAAATCTATGTTGAGAGGGAACAAGGAGCTGATGATCCCCCAAGTAGTCACGGAGTTGGTTGTAGACCAGCCTTTCTTGTAGCTTAGCAAGTGTGCAGAGCAGGGAGATAGGCCAGTAATTGGTTAAGTTTTCCCTGGGGCCACCTTTGTGGATTGGGAGCACGTTGGCCTGTTTCCACTGGTTGGGAACAATTCCTTCCCATAGCAATCTGTTTAAGAGTCAAGTCAAGGGCCTGGATAAGGAGGTGGCTCCTGCCTTGAGTAGCTGAGGGTTTATCCCATCTGGTCCCCCTGAGCCTTTAACTTTCAATGCCTTTAGGAGAGTTAGGACCTATTTTCACTTTACCAGTCTCAGGTGGAAAGAGGGTCATTCATAGTGTGTTGCTTCATCTATGTTATGAGCCGAAGTCAGGTGGGACTGGCCAACCTTGTAGGCCTCAAGGTCTGTGAAGTGGTTGTTAAGGGTGGTCGCTATTTGAGAGGAGTCACTAACAAGCTGACCGCTGACCTCAATGGGGCAAGGTTCCATCTTTTTGTTGGCATGCGCTATCTCTAGTGCAACTACTGCCAGCTGGCTTGGTATTTTAAGACATTACAGGAGAAGAAACTGCAGGGGAACCTGCTTTAAATGACTCACCCAGCCAGGTGGCATCTTTTGGTGTAACTACATCAACTGTGAGAGGAGTTTTCTTGTCAAGTGGGCCGGGAGTTTTGACAGCACTTTTTCCAGTGCTTAAGTCTGCAAGTTCTACTTTAAACTGCTCCTGCTGCTGTGTGCGCTGTTAATTTTCCACAGTAATTAACTCCAATAAAGCTTGTTCAGATTTAGCATTTTCCTTATTCACATTCTCCTCATATTTTCTGGTGAAAGAACATTCAGGCTTAAATCTTCTGTTGAAACAAAGATCTCTGGTGCTTCATCATCTTCTTTTAAATTGATAAATTTTCCAAGCTTGCCACAGCCTCTGGAGGAATGAAAGTAGGGAAGGAGGTCAGCTCCCGAACCTTAGCGGCATCCATCCTCTCCTATGTCTCAAATGGACTGGCCATTCTCACAGCCAACAATTCCTCTACAGGTGAGATGGGGAATTTCCCCAGTGTCCTGGCCAAATTTCCTCATTCACTAAAAATACCACCAACATCTTAACCAGGTTCAATTTCAATTGGTTACCATCTATATCCTCTCCCCCCCCGGGTCACCCCTGAAAAAGGGACTTCTAGTCTCAGTGGGCCTACCCAGTCAACAAAATTCAATAATAATAATAACAAAGCAAAATATACAGAAACAGGAATGCAATGAAAAGAGCAGTGAAACAATAGCTGCAGTACCTGACTGCAGTGAAAATAATGAATTTGAATACTTATGGAGGTGAAGATCTTGGAGAGTAAATGTCTAGCTTGTTTTTGGAAATTAAAAAAGCTTTTACGTAATCTACTTCTTTACATGTCTTGCTTTCTTGTGCGGAGTGCCCTGCTTGTTCAAAGAGTCACTGTTAGCTTTTTAAATGATTTCAGCATTGTTTACTTTATATGTTATCTCTGATTCTTTCTGCAAATACTGTGCCCATAAAATTAAAACATGCCCAAATAGTCGAATAAATTTAACATTTACAGTGCTAATAATTTTGGCTAAAAATATATTCTGGTCAATCCATCCTGAAGTCCCACCAGCTGATCATGCATCTGCATGTCCACAGTGACAAATGGCGCAGAGCTGAGGGATACACTCATTCATGAATGAGTCTGAAAAATATTTTGTTCATAAGTAAAACACATTCCTCATTTGTATTTTATTTTCTGAAGTCTGCAAAGTGATTACTATTTGAAAATTAGTGCTCTAGTAATTTAATGCTTGAAAATGCAAGTCATGATTACTGCATGCCCAGAGTCACAGCTTGCATTTTCAAGCACTAAATTACCATGGTTGCAGCAGATCCAGAAGCAAATGATTTGATGCCTTTTATTGGACTAACAATGATTTTACAAGAAAAGAAAAAAGTGTTCTAGCTTTCAGACCACCAAATTCCTTCTTCAGAAGCTTTATGACAGTTGTTTAGACAATCCCCTACTATTAACACCAAGATAATGCATAAGAAACAGAAATCATTCTCATTGGTTTGACATATTTATTTGAAACATAACAGAAGATTATGTCAGAGAAGCTAATTAACACCAGTATGCTTTCAGGTGAGAAGCCCCTGAAGGGCAAATGTTATCAAGAAATAGCAACAAGCAGAGAGTTCTTCTCACATACATTTTAAAATGTTTCAGTATGTTTCAAGAAAACAGTCTACTGATAACAAAACATTGGGATACTATTCTCCCTAATTATATGTAAGATGAGCTCACAACTTTTATTGCAAGTGTCCTTGTGTTTTAAAGAACACAATCAATGAAAGGCAAAATGCATAAATGAGGCCTAACTGCAAGTTGAAAACAAGCCCCAAATTAAAATAAACAGAAATTATATAGATATATACACATACATATACATATATATTAGGGTTTAAAGTGAAGTTTACTCAATGTGAGCAACTGTTTCACACAAAATGTAATATAGAACTTAGCTTGAGACATTTTCCAAACTATACTCTCAACCAGTTAATACATTACATAAATGTTAAGGGCTTCAGTGTCATAACAGGATTTAATACATGATGATATCAACTGTAAGTATAAGTGGCAAATAAAATAAAAAAAAATAACTACTTGTCAAGGACCCCCAAGAAATTGAGACCATGAGCCTGATATGTACAGATTTCAATACAGTGTCAGTGTATAACAAACATACAGAATCAGTCTAAGTAATCTAAATAAAAATGCATAGGAATAAAATCCCCTAGCCACCTTTCCCTGAGCAATATACTGTAAAACTGGTAAATGATATGCAAAACAAATTTCATGGTAGCCAGCTCTCAAAGTAGAAGACACAAAACTTAGTTCATGCTATGCATCACTGTAGCCTACCATCCAGTAAAAAAATCTGTTTCTCACCCCTAGTAACCTTTAGTTACCTTAATGTCACCTGTCAAGCTTCATCCACTCACTGGAGGTACCTGGTTCTTAAAATGAATGTCTTTTCTGTTCTGTTGTTGGAAAGCTTGGGTTCAGATCTGTTTTGTGCTGTGCACGCGAGCTGTGATTTGAGAGTTTTTTGTGAGTATTGCTGTCATCCACTGAATAACATTATGTTTCTTGTGCAGTGGCTTCAAAAGAGCAGACTGCTGAAGTGTGATTGCTCTTTGCTAGAAGAATTGACCGCTGATTCATTAAGTGAGTGTACCCGTGTCTTGTTGAAGACTGCAGCCAGTGTTGTTGAAGAGATTCAGACAGCATCCCTACTGGTTAAAAGACAGCGCACAGAATACGTGACCTACTCCCCTGAAGTTTGGTTTGAGATGGGAAAATATGCTGCCACAAATGGGGTTATGAATGCTGTAAGGCATTACCATTCCTAGTATAACAGTACCATTAATGAGAGTACTATAAGGAAGTTTAAGACAGACAACTTAAACAAAGTAAAATCTGTCCGTGACCCATCACTACTGCCTACTGTGCTACCACCAAACCCAGAGGCCGTCTCACTCTTCTTTTGGAAGATGTGGAGACTGATTTAAAAAGAATAATTAAAAGCTTGAGAACTGAAGGGGCTGTTGTGAATGCAATAATTGTAATTGTTGTGGCTGTTGGTGTGGTGAAAACCCATAACCATAAACTGCTGGCAGAGTACGGTGGTCTGCTAGTGTTTTCTAGGCAGTGGGCATGGCAATTCCTGAATCATCTTGGTTTTTGTAAAAGGAAGGGTACCAAAGCTGGATTAACCCCCCCAGACTTCCCAAAACTGAAGGAGACTTTTCTTAGAATGAGCACTGCCAGTATGCAGGAACTCATACCAGCAGAGCTAATAATTAACGTTGATGAGACGGGGTTAACCTTGTTCCATGTTCCAGTGGATGATGGAGGAGGTCAGTGCAAAGCAGGTGGAGGTCACCAGACTGGAAGACAAGAGGCAGGTCTCACTGTTTATGGGTTGCAGTCTTGCAGGAGACTATTTGCCCCTCCAGGCTATTTATCAGTGTAAAACCAACCACCGTCACCCACCATACCAATTACTACATGGCTGGCACATCATGCACTCCAATAACCAATGGGCCAACTCAGATACCATGCTGCAGTATATCGAGAACATTTTGGTGCCCCATATCACTTCAGTTATTAAAAAAATGAACTGCCACCAGAACAGAGATATGCCCTGATATTAAATCTCTGTAGAACCCACAGTACCTGACCTGTGCTGGACAAGCTAGAAAATTCAGCCATTATCCCAATTTTCATCCCTGCTTCATGCATGGACCTATTAAAGCCTTTAGATATTTCAATCAATAAAATTTACAAAAGACAATCTAAAGGCTTGTTTCACCAACTGGTATGCTGAGCAAATTACTGATAAGCGTGCATTGGAAATATTGTTTGAGAGCAATAATGTGGATCTCCGCATGAGTACATTAAAAATTCAGCATGCTAAGTGGCTAGTGGAATCTTTTGTACAACTGAGTGCCAGAAAAGAAGATTGCCTGCATGGTTTTGAAGAGGCAGACATAAAAACAGCACATGATAATTGCTTGGAAATGATCGTATGTGCATTTCTGATTGCTTTCTTTTGTTCCTTAACATATTACAATTTTTTTTATCATTATCTTATTGCTATAATTTACTACTATATGCTGCATTTATAGGTAGGCGAAGTTTCTGGTGTGTTACAACAGTTGGTGGAAAGTGATCTGGAACTCTGCGATGTTCAAGGTAAGCTGACAACCTGACAGTAAATTAAGTCTTTTATTTGGCACTGATTGATAATGTGCCCTGTGTCTGTTTCTGCCCACAGTTACACCAACAACACCAGACAATCATGAAAGGGCTGCAGAGAATGAACAGACCATGACAGGTAATGAGATCAAGTAAACTTTACAAAAAATGTCTTTTTTCTTATTAATTCTCTCTCTGATTTTCCTGCAGATACGGAGGAACCACAGTACACAGCTCATGAACCTCAGCCACAAACACAGGCAGAAGACAGAAAACCAAAGAGGAGAGGATAGGAGAGGTAAGAAAAAAACAAAAGACTGTTAGGATTGTATGTCAGCTCAAAGCTCACTAAATTGTTCTCTCTCTCTCTCTCTCTCTCTCTTCTGCCCACAGTTGCAAGAAGTTCAGTGAGGGATCTGACAAGCGCAGCTTACAATATCGAAAAATTGACCAATATGTTTACTCCAGAGTAGAACACCATCAACAGTGCATGTTACTGAATTGCTGAGATTGTTGGATTATATTGCTGACACTTTTGTATTTCAATAAAAATATATGATGAATAAATACTTTTGCAGTTGTTCTTTAATGCTGTCAAAGTATGTTTGCACTGCTAAGCGGCACGTGAACATAGTGACATTTAATTTCCATTTTATTAACCAGTTTTACAGTAACTAGTAGGAATGAGATAAATGTACAAGAGTCCTAATACATCATCATTCACACCAATCTTTGCAATATTTACCCAAAGGAATTAAACCTTTCATGAACCCCCAAGTACATGAGATATGCATCTTAATATGAGCAGATTTTAAGAATGTGACAGTATGTAATCCAACCACTGACAACTAGTAGAAGGAAGTAAATGTTCATTATATATGAGAACTAAGAGTCCTAGCCACTGTAGAACCACTCTGCCATTTGCTTGAATAAAAGCCTACCTCAATATCACCACAATACCCACACCCTCTATACCCACAAAAACCACCCAACACACAAACACACACACACACACACATGCAGTGCTAAGGTGAGAAGCCAACATGTAGATAACCAGAAACTAACAAAATCAAAGGCTCACTGAAGAACTAAAGTATTTATGTCCATCCTTTGAAGTAAAGATCTGTGTAAATTTAAATGGAACAATGTGCCATATAACCCACATCAATGTTCATTCCATCCTCCACCATATTGAGAAGTAAGATACTGTAAGTCTAATTTCAGAAGACCATCTCTGTTGTGTACTGTTGAAATGTCCTTTTAAGACCATCGCAGACACATCTGAGATTGAGTGGCCATCCTGGGAGAAGTGTTTCACCACTGGTTTGTCAGTCATCTTCATATTAATAGAATGCCTGTGTGAATTCATTCTAGTGTGAAGTTGTTGCTTTGTTTCCCTGACATAACCTGTGAGAGGACATTTCTTGCATTGAATGAAATAGACAACATTACATGATGTACATTTATAATTCCCCTGTATCCTGACTTCTCTGTTTTGTGATGTAACCACACAATCTGAAGTGAAATGAGCTTACAAGTCTTACATCTGCGTTGATGACAGGGTCGTGTACCATATGATATCATGGTATTCTGTTCTAGTTCAAGCTGACACCTAATAATCAGGTTGGCTAAATTAGGTGGTTGTTTAAAAGATAGTAGTGGTAGTTCTTCAAAAATGTAATTAAGGGTTTCATCCTCACTAATTCTTGGATGGAGGTCTTACATAGAAGTTACAGATCAGAATGATACGTGATTACTAAGGGTATTATGTTGTTAGTTGTCCTTTCCATATATTGCAGTAGTTGTTCTCTTGGTACCTGTATTGCACATTCCACCAACAAACATCTGGGACATTGGCAAGAGGTAGTGGAAATGTTGTTTCACAACTCATGGGCACCACGGACCTTGAGGGCTTATAAAGGGGCCTGGTGGGTGTTGCAAACATTCAGGGCAGCACACCATATGGAGGTAAGTGGGCCAGTTATGGAAGAGCAGCTAGGAAAGTTTACAATGGACCAATGGCAAAAAGGTATGGCCCACACCACAATGGGGGCTTACCTAGCAAGAATTAGTGTAGTTTGTAGCCTAAGGAGATGGAAGGACCCTACGAAATCAATGTTGATACGGAGAATGACACAAGGGTGGAGTAGGTTGCAGCAAAGACCCAGGGATGGAAGACAGCCAATTGCAGACCATTGACTGGCAAAATTGAAGGGGGGGTATTGCCGGCAATTTGCAGATCCAGGGATGGGGCACAACTATTTTACACAATTTACTTAGTTATGTTTGCAGGAGCCTTGAGAGTGAGTGAGGTGGGAGGACATGGTGGGCAGGACACAGAAGGGGGGCTAGAATGGGGAGACACTACTTGGGGACAGAATGAGATACAAGTCCTAGTGAAGAGGTCAAAAATGGATCAAGTGGGAAATGGGTGTGCCATAACCATTAAGGCGCACATGGATGGGACAGCGTGCTTGGTAAAAGATCTGTGGGCATACGCCGCAGAGCGTGGGACTAAAGAAGGGAGATTATTTGTACACGGTGATGGGAAGAGGGTGACAAGCTACCAAGTAATAGCCATGCTAAAAAAGAGCATGGAATTTCTGGGTGAGGACCCGTGCAATTATTCTTCTCATTCTTTCCGAATTGGGGCTGCTTCAAAATGGGCAGCAGCAGGTGAAACGGTAAACAGTATGATGGAAAGGGGACGCTGGTGGTCTGCCAGCTATAAGTGATATATTCGAGATATACAGGTTTGAGATTAACAGGTCACCATTTTTGCTTTGTCTGTAGGAGTAACAAAAAGAAAAAAAGGAAAAGGTGTGTTTAAGATGTCTATTTTGCTTAACTTCTATAGGTAGAGGAAGGACCACTGAAGTATGGATATGTGGGCACTCATACATTTATTAGGCAGAAAAGAGAGTGGAGAAAAGAGCTGGGGGAAAGCAGCTGTACCAGGATGCCAGATAATGTAAGCTTGTGTGACGTGGCATCCGAGGGATGAGGTGGGCACGGTTGCTTCCTACTCTGAAGGACATGAAAGAGAGGTGGCCCATCCCAGACTTAATTATTATACACCTTGGGGGTAATGACCTTGGGGGGAAGCCATTGGTAGACACATATATGCAGTTAAAACAGGACTTAGGGAAGATACAGCAATGGTGGCCTAGAGTAAGCATTGTATTGTCTGACATGATACCTAGAAGGATATGGAGACATGAACATAGTCATAGAGCAATGGATAGGGCCAGGAGGAAGATGAATAGAAGAGAAGGAACTTTGATTAGGAGTATGAGAGGGCACGTAATATTGCGAGGTGTGGAAGAATCAGTAGAAGAATTCTACAGATCAGATGGTGTGCATCTACCTGATCTAGCAATAGACCTGTGTAATACTGAAATGATGGGGGTTTATTGAGGAATAGAGGAGACAAGAAAAGAAATAAAAAAAGGGGGGGTGAGGAGAACCCTGAAAGGGGGGGAAGGCTAGTCATCCAACGCAAGCTGAAGACAGGCTGTGGGGAAAAGGGGACAGGAAAGGGGGGAAGGAAAAAGAAAGATGATGAAAAAAGAAGAAACTGAAGGGCAAAAAGCGGTCTCGGTTCTCACCGTTACCTACCAGAAAAGAGAAGAAGAAGAAGGTACCCAGGTTTTCACCTGGGCAAATGAGAAGAAAAGAGAGAGAGAGAGAGAGGATCAGAGTTGGAGATTTGGATGCAATACAAATATAATTGTAAAAAGACATTAATAAATGGCAGTGAGAATTGGAAATGAAATTATGATATATATATATATATATATATATATATATATATATATATATATATAATTGATTGGCGATCTGAGCACAACACACAAATGGTCAGTCTTTTGTGGAGGAAAGAGGGTGGAATCTGGGAGAATGGAGTTTGCCCTTTAAGGGGCCAACCAAGTTGTCCTGGTGCACCCCTTCCCTTCAGGAGGGAAGGAGGAGGGACTGGGAGCCAAGACAATGGACAGGCTACAGGAAGGGGAGGGGCTAAGGGGGGTACAAAAGGAGCAGCATGGAGGTGGTTCAGCCACTTTTGCTGAAGTTTTTACATACCACAACAAAAGAAAGGGGAAGTGGTTAATGAGAAGGGATTGACTCAGACTGTCAGAGATGGATGACAGGAGAGGTCCAGTTGGATGTGGATGGACTGCCAGAGGTGGATGGCAGGAAGGAAAAAGGGGATGGGAAAGGGGTGGGGGGAAGGAAAAGGAAAAGGAAAGAAATTATGATATATATATATATAATAAATTGATTGCCAATCTGAGCACAACAACCCACAAATGGTCTGTAGTTTGTGGGGGACAGAGGGAGGAATCTGGGACAATGCATAAGAAACAGAATAATTCTCATTGGTTTAACATATTCATTTGAAACATAACAGAAGATTACGTCAGATAAGCTAATTAACACCAGTGTGTTTTTAGCTGAGAAGCCCCATGAAGGTCAAGGTTATCAAGAAATAGCAACACGCAAAGAGTTCTTTTCATATAAATTTTAAAATGTCTCAGTATGTTTCAAGAAAACAGTCTATTGATAACAAAACCTTGGGATACTATTCTCCCTAATTAGATGTAAGATTAGCTTACAACTTTTATTGCAAGTATTCCTGTGTTTTAAAGAACACAGTCAGTGAAAAGCAACATGCTGAAATGAGGCCTAACTGCAAGTTGAAAACAAGCTCCAAATTAAAATAAACAGAATTTATATACATAAATATTCTTTGCAAAAAACTTTGTTAATACATCAGTTAGGGTTGTTTCCACAACGACAAAAGTGTGGAAGTTCAACGTTAGGGTTACCACCCCACCCCATGCCCCCATCCTCCAAACCCTAACTCTGCATCCCCCCAACCCCCACACACACATGCAAGAAGGGAAGGGCCAAGGCAACACAACCAATCAGAGACAACCAGCATCAGGTAACAGAAGCAACATAGAAATCTGCAAACATACTACAAGACATGTCCATCATCATGGTCCACCAACTGTATGTGTTCTGCTGCCATCAGAGTGCCTTGGGGGTACATACACATGCTTGGCAACCATGGAAACAACCCTAACTGATGCATTAATGACGTTTTTTGCAAAGAATTTCCTTTCTTCTTGAAAAAGTGTAATACAGGTAATAAATGGTATGGCTTGGTAAGGGCCCTGTGTTCCCACCAAGCTGCCCATTTGTGCATAATATGTGTCTGTGGGAGCATGGGCCCTATGCCCCCACTTACACATGACTATGGAGCCATACAGCAGCCGTATAAGGTGAGGAAGCCTTGTAACACAAATCTGCCAATATCTTGGGAACCGTAGCAGCTAGGAAAAAATTTCAAGTGTTGTAACCATGACAATGAGATGTCCATGCAACATACATTGACCAAATCTGCATCTTGCATTGTTTATGATATATGGGAACCAAAAAGCTCTGTGAATGCTTACTGAATGCTAATTCTGTGGGCATAGTAGTGGACCACGGACATGAAAATAAGCAATTGGAATATGAATTCCCAAATATCTTAGTAACTATATTTATATATGTATGTTTGTATATTCATAACTATACAAGGTAGAAAAAAAATCATTTCATGGTATTCATGACTTTCCAACCTACTTCTGTTCTTAGTCCCTTACTAGGGGGACTAAGAATTTTGCGATGAAAAAATCTGTATCTTGAACCGTTTTTGAAATACAAGCACCGAAAGGCATCATGGGTGCTGCAATGTTATCCTGTGGCAGCATTTCTGAACTTCAGAATGCTGTAACTATTTGCCTGTTCAATGTTTTCATACCAACCCACCAAAAGGCACAGATGAGGGACTAGGGATTGCCACCCTCAAAATTTCAGGCCAATAGCACAATCCACCTTGCCAATGAAGTGACAAAGAAAACAACACATTTAAAAATGTGCTTGTGTAGTGTTAGCGCAATTGTTTTAAATGATTTTGTGACACTCCTGTCTCCATAATGGGAACTGTGACCAGGAACACAAAAAATATTACTGGGGTTACTTTTGTTATGATCGTGATTGTTGTCGCAGTAAAATAAAATATTGCCGTGAATAAAAAATGGCAAAATGGTGGGAAAATTTGAAAAACACATTTCTAGACCAGCTGGTGAAAAAACTAATGCCAGGGTCATGTTCCTCAGGGTCCGATTAGGTAAACACAACTGTTGGTGTTTACCAAAGTACACTATTTTTTGAATTATGTTTTTTCTGTCTCACTAACTGAAAGAAAGATGGCAGCAGCACAAAAACAATTTTGGGCAGCTCGACAACAAAAAATATGATTGTGAAAATTTTTGAGCTGTGCATATAAATTTTCCCATAGGCTATAATGGGACATGAAAAAATTGAATAACTTTTGAACAGAGCAATATATTTTCACCAAATCTTCAAAAGAACACATGTAGACAATCAAATCTGAACCCACTGAAATGCATTCTTCAGTCCATTATGGCTTACCAAAGAATTTGCAAAAATGGTGATTTTTCACTTTTTGAGCACCCTACGGTTCCGCAACTGTACATCTGACCAGAACAAATGTTACCAAATCCAGAGACCTATGGTAAGCAGTTGTACATTCAAACTTCAGGTAAATTGGACAAATGGTTGCAAAGTTATTAAAGTGCAAACTTTGAGGTTTAACATAAAAGTGGCTGTGCAACCCAAACTATATGTGTATATATATGTATATATATATATATATATATGTATATATTTTCATGGCAAAATCTCTGTTTAATGCATCAGTTAGGGTTGTTCCACAGCAAGAAAAGTGAGAAATTAGAGTGTTAGGGTTAGACCCCCTTGGACCCTCAGCCCACACCCCACTGGCATTGGGGTGTGCATTGAGGTTAATGGCCCTAACTCCACCCCATCACATGTGTAAAGAAGCAGAAGTGTAGGAGAATGGGGTGAAGTTGGGACCAATGACCCCAATGTGCACCCCAATGCCGGTGGGGAGTACTGGGGAAATCAAGGAGCTTTCAACCCTAACACTGAATTTCTACCTTGTTGCTGTGGAACAACCCCA
The DNA here is from genome assembly GCA_016271365.2 of Neoceratodus forsteri. Lineage (NCBI taxonomy): Eukaryota > Metazoa > Chordata > Ceratodontiformes > Ceratodontidae > Neoceratodus > Neoceratodus forsteri. Next base: position 43,671,884 of record JADMNL010000040.1, on the reverse strand, counting down.
CTGATGCATTAAACTGAGTTTTATGCCATGAATTTCCCTTCTTTTTGAGAATGAGGACTATAAAAAGTGAATGTAATGTGGTGGTGGGAGCATGGGACCTTCGATCCTCACACTCCCACCACGTGATTTTTTGTGACATCGTAATGGTAAGTGCAATGCAAATGCAAGCACAAACTGTTATGCACATGGTGATGCAAACGTAAATGGTAACGCAAACGGTAATAGAAATACAAGAGCAAAGTGACGCCAAAGCGAACAGTGATGGAAATGGAGATGCAAATGCAAGCACGTATGGAATGCAACTGGTAATGTGCATGGTCATGGTACCACAACTGGAAATGCAAATGGTAACGGTAACAGCAACAATAATGCCAAAGGAAACAGAAATGGAAATGCGAATGGAAGCGAGTACAGAAATGCAAACCATAACGCTCACGGTCAAGGTACTGCAATTGTAAATGCAAATGGTAACAGTAACAGCAACAATAATGCCAAAGGAAACAGACACGGAAATGCAAACACAAGCGAGTAAGGAAACGCAAACTGTAATGCGCATGGTCATGGTACTGCAATTGTAAATGGTAATGGTAACAGCAACAATAATGCCAATGGAAACACAAACGCAAGCACATATGGAAACGCAAACCGTAACATGCGCAGTCACAGTAACGCAATTGGAAACACCAATGGTAATGGTAACAGCGACGATGACGGAAAATGAAAGACACGCAAATGCAAATGGAAGGACGGTTGCAAATGCAAATGGCAAACCACAGGCTGATGCAAAAGAAAACAAAAACATAAACAGTAATGGAAATACAAATGGGAACAGTAATGCAAACAGAAGCGCAAATGAAAATGCAAACCATAACACACATGGTGGCGTACACGGGAACGGTGATGCGAATGGTGATGGAAACTCTAACTGGCATGGTAATGAAAGGGAACACCCTTCTTTTCCCCAAAAATTGCATTGAAAAAGACAGTGACTACAACGAATGTATGCATAATAATGGGCCTTGGAGCAGAAAAGGAGGACTTGGAATACTAAATTGCTTATTTCTCAGGAACCGTACAACGTAGAAAAAAAATTAAACTTTCGTATGAATTATGACATTCCTGGCTAGTTTTGTACTTAGGCCCCATTTAGGAGGGCTAAGCATTTTTCTGCTGAAAAGGCTGTATCTCACACCGTTTCCGAGATACGGGCTCCAAAAGGCGAGATGGACGCTGTAATGTTATCCTATGGGAAAAAGTGTCAATTTTGGAGTGCCATCACTTTGCCGCCCTGTAATATTTTGTCACCAAACCACAAAAAGGCACATCTGTGGGATGCTGGCTTTCTTTTCTCCAAATTTCAGCCCAAAAGACCAAAGCATTATTTTGCAGCAGGGTGGCAAAGAATTCCTGCATTGTGGTGGACACCGTAATGTTATCCTATGGGAAAATGCTTCAACTTTGGAGTGCCATAACTTTGCAGCCCTCCAATATGTTCTATGAAGTCTTTGGACTGGTCGAAGAAACCGTTCGACCTGTAGGCACGAGCAGAGAATGCACAAAAAGGCGTAAATGTGCTCCGAGATGTTACTTAATAACTCCACAATCATATACCTGACCAGTATAAAATTTGGTAGATCCCAAGATCTGAACTAACGCTCTGTGCCTACCAAATTTCAGGCTAACCCAATGTATGGTGGCAAAGTTATTAAGGTGCAAAATGTCACCATTTAACCTTAAAAGGGGTACTCAGCTATAATATATACAGTGTGTGTATATATATATATATATATATATATATATATATATATATAAATATATATTATTAAGGTGCAAAGTTTGACCCTTTAACCTTAAAATGGCTCCTCAACCCTAACTCTCTTACTATGGTAGCACTACCGTGTATGTATATGTGTGTGTGTGTGTGTATATATACGTATGTATGTATATATATATATATATATATATATATATATATATATATTCATAGCAAAAAACTATGTTTAATGCATCAGTTAGGGTTGTTCCACAGCGACAAAAGTGAGGAAATTCAGTGTTAGGGTTTGAAAACCCTAACTCTGTATTCGCCCCCCCAGCACTACACACACACTGAGACACACACACACACACATATGCAAGTAAGGGGGAGGACCAAGGCAACACAGCCAATCACAGACAACCAGCAGCAGGTGACAGAAATAAAAAACAACTGTCTAAATGTACTACAAGACATCCCCACTGACCTGACCAGGTACTGCATGCTCAGCGAAAATCAACAGCAAAACTGAGGCCATGTACACCAAATGTACACATCCCCTGATTGCAGGTGCACACAATGTACCATACTTAGTAATTGCATTGCCTTACATAGTGATGCCCCACTGTTGGTGATTGGTCGTGCCGCCCTGGTCCTCCCCCCTACTTGCATATGTGTGTGTGTGTGTGTCAGTGTGTGTGTCAGTGTGTGTGTGTGTGTGTGTGTGTGGTGCTGGGAGGGTGAATGCGGAGTTAGGATTTTCAACATTAACACCAAATTTTCTTGCTTTTGTCACTGTGGAACAGCCCTAACTGATGCATTAAACAGAGTTTTTTTGCCATTAATATCCTGCCTTTTGGAGAATGATGAGTACCAATACTACCTGAAATGTTGTTGTGGCAGCACCACACATACATAGACAAATGCACACAAATGAAGAACACAGTAAGTCATCTAGCAGAATTGTCTGTTATGAAGAGTAAGACAACATCCATCTCAAGCATATGCCTCTTAATATTTATCTATTTCCTTTGGCTTACCATTGTTATATCACATACTAATTTATGGTGTTGCAGTGTTTCACACACTATCATTTTGCAGCCAATGAGACTACTCTTGTAGGGCATAAAAAATGTGGCACTCTATTTCTCAGCACTATTGTTAAATATTTAGGCATCTTACATGGTCCTCTTTTGTACCTTTACTAAACACAAATTCTGAACATAACTCATACTTATAAATGCACCTACAAAAATGTTGTCATAACATTGCAAGATATGTAACACAACAAGAATTTTAATGTGTTATCTGTTTAAACCTGAAACTTTGTGTATAATACCCTTATTAACCAAACTAAGGAAACCGAACTGCTTTCTTATAGAATATTAAACCAATAAGGCATGACCAAGGCATGATACGGTACCTCATCATAAGTTAATAAATAAATTGATTAAACTTGGTATAACTAAAACTATAATAAAGTGGATTGGAAATTGGTTGTTGGACAGAGTACAGAGGGTGCGTATAAATGGTGTACTGTCAGAGGTGGGTGGAGTGGTTAGTGGGGTGCCCCAGGGCTCTGTGTTGGGACCATTGTTGTTTGGGTACATCAGTGACATGAATGTTGGTGTTAAATCTCGTTTAACAAAATTTGCTGATGATACTAAAATAGGTGGGGTAGTAAAAACTATTGGGGATTTTGAAGAACTAACAAATAGCTTGAGATTAGTAGAAGAATGGGGTATTATAAATGATATGAAATTTAATGAACAAACGTGCTCTGTGATTCATTTTGGAAAAAATAACCCATGGTTTTCATACTATTTAAATAATAAGAAGTTAAAAAGCAGTAAGTTGGAAAAAGATTTAGGTGTTTGGATTGATCCAAAATTGTCTTTTAACCTTCACATAGCCAAAATGATAGAGTAAATGTAATGGTATTATACACTCAATAAAAGAGAGTCATTTCAAGAAATAAGGGTGTTTACTCAAACTTTATAAAGCATCTGTTCTCCCTATATTAGATTATGGCTCTCCTATATGGAACCCATATTTAAAGAAAGATATACACAGAGTTGAAAGAGTCCAGAGACGGTTAACTAAATCCATAAAAGGCTTGCAAAATATGGCCTATGGGGATAGATTGGTGGTACTGAACTTGTACCCGTTGGAGCTTAGGCGAATCAGAGGTGATTTATTATTTTTGTATCACATCTTGGATGATGTATCATTAATGGAGCAGTGCAGCATTGTTAGGACCCCTAAAACTTTTAATTCAAGATCTCACGATAAACAAATTTTGGTAAATATTTCTAAAACGAATAGACATTTAAATTTTTTTGTTTCTAGAGTTCCCTCTATATGGAATGCTCTTCCCAAATGAGTAGTAGAAGCAGTTACCTTTAACACCTTCAAAAGTGAGTTGGACGCATATTTGCTTATAAATGGTAAAAATTACATTATGAAATAAACCCACTAGGAGTGGGAGACAATTAAATGGGCCACGGCCTACTTTGTCTAAACTTACCAAGTTACCAAGTTACCAAGGGTTCTGTTAATGGTCTGTTAATCACCTGCTAGGGGTATACTGTGACATGAGGTGTAACTGACTGCCACATGCCCCTAGAGAGTGATTAACTGACCATTAACATAATCCCTGTGAGTGCCTTATTGCTATAATAGTGAAACATAGTTTTAAACAGTGTTAAACCTTGTTCAGCATATGGTTAAACTCTACATGTATGTTAATAAAACATTAACATAAGGCTGGCAGAATGATTGCAGCCAATTAGAAAGCTGCATTTTCAGACCCTTTTTTATAAATATTGATGACAAAAATCCCCACAACTTAATAATACCACGTGAAAAAGTGTTATATTCAAAAAATATTTATTTTCTATATATATAAAAGTAAAAAAAAAGTTTTAAAGTTCAAATGAAAAGTCAGTCCTGACAAAAACAATTTTTAAATAAATTCAATCACATTTAATGCAAAAGAATATTATTTTTTATTTATCTAATAAAGTAAATGTTACATAAAAAAATAGATATATTCATTAACAAAACTTAGTAAAATGATTATGTAAAAAATATGTAGAAAAATATGTAACAAGCTATTTACAGTATTAAAAAACAACTCTTAGAGAGAGGTGTGCTGCCGCTTGAGGCAGCCCAACCCATAAGTTGGACTCAGTGTGGAGGTGCAATGGAAGTGGAAGCTGTTTCACCTTCCAGAGGAGATACTGGAGCAGCTGTGGAGGCTAGTCACTGTGTCCCAGGGAAGCTGGATGCCACTGGTGGAGGTGAAGTGCTGGAGCTGGCCACGGTGTCACTAGCCGCTGTCACCACAGGCTCAAGCACAAGACTGACAGTCTGTTGTTGCGCATCCATGAAGGACATCAATTTCTCCTGTCCTTCACGGAGTGCAACGTTGTCTCTTATCAGACTGTCAAACTTGCACTCGAGTCTGCGGTAACAGCGGCAGTGGCCAGCGCACCGCTTTAAACGAGGGCGTCCTGCAAAGTGACAAAAAACATGAATCAATATATGAGCCTCAAAATGGTGATTACCTACCTATCTTTCATCTCACAATATTGATATCTAATTCAATAATTGTAATACATTTTGCTCGGCACTCTCAAGACTATTAAGGAGTGTGATGTAAATCAGAACTCCTGTCTTGTCAGTTCTATTATATTTTTTTCTACCATATTATGTTCTTCATGGACAACTTGAAAAGATCTATAAGAACAGTATACTTTCTACACTGTTGTTCTATATCAGTTAGTATTTGGCAAAACTCACTATCTGAATGTTTTGGCATAATAAACAACACAGTCTGATACACAGTGATACTAGCTCTTCAATTGTGTGTGAACAAGTGAACTGGAACATCTGCACCTATATTACTTGTTCACACCTGCATCAGAATAATAGCATGATCTGTACTCCAACACTACTATATCCATAATCTAATGTTCATGTAATTATCTGTTTAATAACTGCTACAAAGGAGACACACATGTCATATAGTTATTTATTTTGTGTACATATTTTCATTGAAGCGAACCATCTTTTAATGCTGTTACATTAATTAAACAGTAACACATGACCAAGGGTTATGTTAATGTTCTGTTAATCACCTTCTAGGGCTGTAGTATGGCATAATGTGTAGCCGAATACCACATGCACCTAGACGGTGATTAACTGACTACTAACATAATTTCTGAGAGTGCCTTATTCATATTATAGTAAAACATGTCCTTTAACACTCTTAAACCTTGTTCACCATGTGGCCAATCTGTACATGTATGTTAATAAAAGATTAACATAAGGCTGTTAGAATGTTTGCAGACAATCAGAAAGCTCCATTTCTCAGACACTTTTTATAATACTTGAAATAATGTTAAACATTTAGAAATCAACAGCTCAGTGACTTTGGCAACTAATTAATGAAATATGTTCTTTACACATCATGTAAAGAAACAGTGGGTGGGATATTCAGAAGGGCTGTGCAACGCACACAACAGTGTCACCATGTGCAACCCACTGATGCTCCCCAGTGTGATATTCAAAGGGGGAATGTGCCTGGTACAAATGCCGGTGAGTTGAAGAATAACAGTATTGTATGCAGCACAGTTAAGAGGGTCATGCCCATCCATGTTCCACACATCCCGATATTCAGCCCGGGATGTACTAACCCATGCAGTCACAACCCCTACTTGCACTGCACACAGTTGATCCCGTCAAAAAAACAAGCAACAGTTGGCCACCCACAGCTGAGCTGCCATATTCAGGGTGCAATATGGCAGCTGCCAGCTGTGAGTGACCACCCAAGCTCCAGCAGCACCTTCATGCTGGCATCCCCCCATGCTGATTGCGGGCATTAGTATAGTAATAATGGTCCTATATCCCTGGTGGTCCAGTGTACCGCTCACAGGCCGATTGCTGGCATCAGTGCTATATTATGTCAAACCAATCCATCCCTGGTGGTCCAGTAGCACACCCCTCCTCCCACCCACCAAGCTGCACTGCCCGCTCCCCCATCAGCAGCAGTCAGCAGCTCCTTACCGGCTTGCCACCCCGCTGCCCAATGACTGACTCTGTACAGTAGGGTTGCATAACCATTGGGCCACAGCATAAGCCAATGGGCATGCATCCAGTACCGTACTACACAGCCCAGATATATGAATGGATCCATTCACATTTCTGTACTGTGTGGTACGATATGGCCTTCACAACCATTGCTTACACTGTGGACCAATGGCCGTCTACTGTATGGAGTCAGTTGGCAGACAGCAGGATGGCAAGCAGATGGTATACTGCCACCTACCACTAACTGGGGGGGTGCAGGGCAGTGGGGCTCAGTACATGGGTGTGCAGGGGAGTAAGGCTGAGCCACCAGTGATGCATTGGTTTCTCATTATATCTCATTGACAACCACAATCATGCTGCGAGCAGTCCACTATGCCACCAAGGGTATTGGACCATAATTTCATCACATATAACCTCGATCAGACTGAAAGTGGGCTACTGGAACACCAGGGTTATAGGAAATTGTAGTTTATCACATATCCCCACAATCGGGCTGTAGGTGTTCCACAGGACCATCAGGGGTATTAGACTATTATTTCATTACATATTCCTGCAATTGTGCTAAGAGCGCTCCGCTGGACCACCAGTGTTATAGGACATTGTAGTTTATCACATATACCCGTGATCAGTCTGTGAGCATTCCAGTGGACCAGTAGTCATATGGTTGTTTAATATTTATACATATGCACACAAATGGGCATCTGAGCATATTGCCAGTAGGTGCAAGGGGAGTCATTCCCCAATGACTTCAGCCTGGCAGGGTGGCAGTCACAAGTCATCGGGGATTGGCACACCTGCATGCAAATGGGGCCATTATGACATACAAATGCCCTCATTTCCAGCTTGTATGCATGATAGCCCTATTTGCATCTGCACTTTTGTATATTACAGCAGTTTGCTATGATGAAGCAAACTGCAACAGTAACTGATGTGAAAAATAAGTGGCCCATTAACATGCATAGTCATCAGTCTTCATTACTCACTCTGTAATCTGTGTCATACATATATATACCTACAAACTAACCTTCCACTGTCTCTGTGCAGGAGTACAAGGTGTGAGAATACACCATAAGCAAACAACAACAATATGTACAGATGACTTGGCACATTGCAGAGCACTACAGTACACCCATCATCTGTGAATGGCAAGTACACCATGTGACATATCCATTGTACCCCCCGCTATCATTTATCACACTCTTACAATATGGTAACTAGATCTATTACTACACTAGGCCATTCCCATTGAAGTGAAAACTTCTTTTGAATTGGTTGAGTATGCATTGTAGTACACTAGGCCTTATCATCTTGATTATCACGAGCTTTCTATCTATAAATACACTTCTTGTCCCAGTACACTCCCCCTTCATACAATTACACTTATGATGACATACATGCATGATACACCAGTCCAGTACACTCCATCATCACTGCACACACATTGCAATAATTATGATAACATACGTAGTACAGCTGCTCTCATGTGCCATACTAGTCTTACCATATCACACATTCCCCCTTGATGTAGTACTACCACCTTGACCACCTACCCACTGAGAACCAAAAATTTAATCATAAGTGTACCATCATAACGAATAGGGCACTCTATACAGCAAAATACCTCCCAGCTATGCATGAGGTGACACCATATAGTACACCTATATGCATAGTAAAGCAAAAAGTGGGTATCTGAACATAGATAATGGACTGTGTCACAGAAGATCAATATACAAATGATCTATTCACATGTTGAGACTGTCTACTACAGTACTGTTTGCATCCCCACTTACTCATCGCTTTCACAAATAGCCACACTGCTCTCACAGTACTTAGCAATTAGTAGCTCTATGGCTGCCTTAGGGGTGACAAGGTCCTCCATACTACTGAACAGACATTGTGGGTGCAGGGGACTGTGATACTATATCTTGTGTGAATATGTTTTATGATGGTACTTACGCTCAGAACTGGTGTCTGGCTCCTCCTTCATCTCCACAGTTCTTACTGTCACAGCTTCCCTGGCCACTATAAAACATATAAGTAAAACACATTATAACATATGCCACAATATATTAACCTACCACTAAACTTTTATTGTGAAATACATTTTTTATACTGTCTCATTGTGTAATTCAACCATGTATCACATTTCTCTTTGCTTTGACACTTCTGTGTTTCCATGGATGTTGTATCATTCACCAGCAGTGACATCCACACACCGGGCCTGCTTGTGGGTACAGCAACAAACTCACTTACATTAACAGCACCAGCAGTGCCACAACTGATCTTACACAGAAGTTCCCACACCTTGCCAGCCACATCAGCACTGCACACCCCACTGTAATTCAGAAACTCTCTGTGCAGTACTGCATGTCCCATGCAGCTGTTCAGTGACACCCACCCCATTTTCAGTTACTACCCCACTGTTACCATAGACACACAATACTGTCCATCCAGAAATATACAGATTCTGGCAATATATTACCAGGACATAACAGGCTCAATATCACAATCTGTTTCGTATGCATGGGTCAGCCCCCCCAACCTGATTAACATATATTACTATTCTCCCCTTCTCACATCATTATGTGAACAACAGAAACTTCTCTTGTGTATATTGTGTCTGGTCATATCACTATGTCTCACCTAAGTGGGTAGTATATCAATATGCAAAAACACTTTAAACATACCAGCCAAGATCTAGATAACATATATTGGGCTGAGTACCTGTATTACTCATTTTGATCATGAGATGACACAAAAATACAATTCAAATCAGTACAAATATCTTCTTAGAGTGCAACAAAGACAACATTCACTTATAAAATAATAGATAAGAAATTCATAGGACTACAATACTTCACATACCATTGCTGTCTAGAAATGTCATGACCAGTTGTGGATCACAGTCAGTTAAACCAAATGGAGATGTATACAACTACCATACATCTGGCTATAAAATCTGTTCCTTTTGAATCACCACTTATATAATGAAGTACTACACCTTGTTATTTAGAATTTTTAAGCAATATACCCAAACAGGGTGTTGGTTTACTGGAGGATGTACCATGGCTGGTGTAGTTCAGTCACAAGGTGCAGCCGAGAGACTTAACCATGCCAAGAGTGATAAATCCTCCAGAATACCCACTCCCTGGAGGGGTACATTTCAATTATACAAAGGGCTTGTTTTTTTTTTTACAAAAAAAAATATTTAAAACATCCATTTGATTTCAAACTTGCTGCTCGTTTCTTTGCCATCCATCCTTTAGCTTTGCAGTGGTGTTTTTGCAATGAACATATGCATTTGCCAGAGAGTTCCTGATGCGGCTGAGTGGTGGCTGGCACCTTTTACAGTGGGTACACTGGAATATTTACAACACTGAAAAGGTGCCAGCTAGACAATCAAAATTCAGAATTCTATTCAATTTTTTAGTGTACATTGTATTATTACAAATATTACATGGGTGCTGGAAGTCATATTAACTTTCTGAAGAGTATTTCCTAAAAAGAAGTGAGTTAAGTAGTCCAGCTCACACCTTACATGATAGCCTCATACCATCCCAATTAGGTAATACAATTACTTCTATCAGCATCTTACCATCTGACTCAAAAAGAATGACACTGTCGGTGTCAGAGTGATCAGCCTCCACAGCTTTGGACTGTGCTGGTACTACCTCAGCTGCAACTGGGAGGTACCTCTGCTGGTCGGAGAAAGAAGATAATAAGTAGATCCACTAAGTTTTTCATGTAAATGTCAACACATTTTAACTACACTTTCTTTAAGCATCAAACATGTTTCAGGCACCTAACATTGCCTATAATCAGGTATTGCAGAGCCATTGCAGACACATATAAAATCGCAATTACTGGAAATAAATATTTCATAAATAAAAGATCATAAGCTGACAGTACACAATACTTAATACTTAGGGAGTATGCCACTTGAAATACAATTCTACTTAAATTAAACTGATACTGGATAGTAGCTCCAACACTATCATTGGGTTATTCATTCAAAAGCATCTTAAAATACATGTTATACAATGGGGTATGAAAATCCAGTAACTTCATTGGTCAAAACACATCACTTAACAGTGATAAATTCTCCAGTATACCCACTGTAAAAGTTTTATATCATTATAAAGACAAAAAAACAAGTTGAACATTGTATAATAGCAATATACCATGACACGGAGTGGGTATATGGGTGGATTTACCACTTCTAGTGTGGTAAATCCACCAATATTCTCACTCCCTGTCATGATATTTTGCTTAATTTTTATCTAAGTCAATATCAAGACACATGTATTGTATGAACATATATATACATATATGTATGTAACACAAAAAAATGCATTATTTAGTAAGTTATAAATACTTTTTCCCTTAGCACAAAAAAAAGACTAAAAAAATGATGTCTCTCGTGTTGTACGAAATATTCACTTGTCTCGCTCTACAGCAACTTGACTCATAACATCTTATTGTGATACTAACATGGCTACAACAACAAAGACTTCAATCAGAAAAAGATTTTGTTTTAACCGATTGTGTACCTGTACTATAATATCATAGAATCTGAGGAATTTTATTGAGTAACTTACGAAGAGTGAGGCGCTCCTCCCCAGCTGGCTTTCCTGCAACCTCCCATAATTCATACGTGAGGTACTACCAGCAATTATCATTCTCCGGTATCTCCTCCCTCTGCTTCAAAACATAGAAGCATTGGTGCAACAGCTTCCACTTCCTCTTCAACTGCACTATGGTTTTGTTCTTGACCTTCAAAACTATATGCAGGAAGCTGTTAATGTGCCTCCACATTGAGTCCAACTTCCGGTTTGTGCTCCGCATTAAAATGCAGGCATTCCCCCTCACTTGGACTGCCTCAAGCAGCAAGCACACGTCTCTCAAGCTCCACTGCCTCATGTTGAATTTTCGATTCTGCAATGAAAGCATACACAGACATTCCATTACTGTTATGTCTCAGAGTCTATATATTTCTATGTATTCTATGAAGTATTCTGATTAGAACATGGCAAGAACAGCATTTCACAACCCTGCCATACCTCTTCACACAGAAATAATTTTTCACATGGGTTGTATTTTGGTACAGTAACACTCCTATGCATGCTTGACACATCCTGGTATTGATCCTGTAATAACATGAGCATCTGCAACCACAACGCAAACTTCTGCTGCACACTGTTGAAGCCCCCCAAACAAAATTTTTTTTACAAAAATGACAACCACAGTGTACCTGCAGTATTGCACACTACAATATGCAGCCAACAGCTGTGGGTGGCCTCCCAAGGTCCGGGGCTACCATGTGTTGGCATCAGCCCTCCCTCACCAACTGTGATTTTGCTATGGAAAATATATCCATGTTGGCCCACTGCACCCCACCTCCTCACCCAATTGTGGGCTTTCTGTTTCAAAGTAACTATTGTGCTGTACTGCAGCTACCACTCCAGCTCAATTTAATGAGGAAGTAGAGTTAACACGGCCACAAGGGATACATTTTATACAGATAACCCATTATAAGGTGAAAGGGTACAGTCCACTCTACTACCAGCAGTATTTTTTATTGAAAAACCAATATCTAGTTTTGAAATACATTACCACAAAACAACCGGGGGAAGGTGCGTATAACTAGCCAACAGGTACTGACTCAAATAATACCAGTGACAAGTTACTGATGAACAGCACACCTGCACACTAATGATGCCATTATTATATACAAATAAGTGTATTAACACCTTGCATGGATTATGGCTCCATTTGCATGTGCAGTACTAAATACTGTCATACTTGAACCTACCACCACTGCACTTCAGTGTTGTATCCCCCTACTCCTCTCTTCCCACTTACACTTGTGCAGTGCCAGAGTAACATGCACAATGCAGGTTTCCAGACTGAAATATTTAACAATGCTAACCATGCCACAGCACTGTAAAATATCACCCTGACAACAACCTGCTACATTGCAGTTGAACTTTGCCCAGGCTTGTTCCACAGCCTGGCACGGTCTGAATATTCCCAACCCATGTGTTACATCTGTGTGAGTGATGTATGCAGCTGTTCTATATTTGGACCAACATTTTTTGGTTCTAAAGAGAACCGTTGTTTGCACTTTGCTATTTGTTCAAACAGTCTGACATTCTTAGAGGACTTTGAGGATTGCATCTCAAAGATCTCCCAGGAAATGGCAATTGCCAGCATGCAAAAAGTGTACACTGTCTGGTAGGTAAAGCCAATCATAACAATACTTAATTTCCGGGTGACGTATGGTGTACATTGCAGACATGCGTAGAAATGCAGATATCTGTATGTTGACTTTTCTTTGGGCTCTGTCAATCAGGGACATATGGTGTTCTGCTTGCCAGACCCTACGCTCTGTAATATCCAGAAAAATGATTTTACAGGCAGGCAACATAGTCATAATAGAAGCAAGGTCCAATTTTGCTTCTGTTACTAAATCTACCCAGCGTTTGGTTCCCAAATCATTGCCTCCAAGATGTATCAGCAATATGTCTGGATGAGCCTGAGTACTCAAAATTCTGTGCATGGTTGGCATGAGGTGCTCCCACCTCATTCCAACTCTGACAAACCACTTAACACAGCAATTTGGGAGCTGCAGGTTTCTCCCAAAATCACTACTCAGACGCTTGTCTCACTATACTGCTTCCAACTATCCACAAAGTCCTTTTGCTGTTTTCTGCCATTCTCAGCTTTTCAACTTAGAAGTGGACAGAGAGTTACCAAAAAAGTCAGTGTTCACCCTGCAGTACCTAAGCAGTAGTGAAAGTAAAACTGCTATTTTCCCTCCTAACTTCAACCCAGTTTCAGTGGGCTGATCCATAACACACAAATAAACCAAATCTTTGGCTACTACGGTGCCTTCATTAACCAATGTAGTCTGTGCACTATCACTGCACTTCTGCTACAGCTAAAATGTGCTAAAATTAAGAGGTGGGAAAAATGCATCCTTTTGATAGGCAGTTTTAAACAATTACAACTGCAGACACATGTCTGATTGGTTCCCTCTTCTGTTGTGGGTGCACATGCACCTTCCTATCTCCCTCCATTTGCAGCTGTATCTGTGCAAGTAAGTACCAAACTACTATCTGACTTTAAACAGTTTTACCTAAATAATGCAGCATCCTAGGTTATTTAAAGCAACATAGTCAAATAGAACAGTAAAAAACATTTTGATTAATACTATTTACCTGTTAGTAGCACTTTTTATCTTACTAAAAAAATGCTTTATAAAATATAATGTACTTACAGTTATAAATCTGCTGTCTCTTAGTGTTAACTAAGATGGCTGCTGTTGACTTCTTCTTCAGTGTTGTCTGTCTCTGACTGGTTGTCTCACATGGCCTGACAAATCTAGCATAACATTGGCAGAACTGGCTGTCAGTCAAAGAGCAATCAGATATAATTCAATAATGAATACAGTTGCCACTCTCAAGCTTAAATTTGAGACACTTTCGCATGTACGACACTACTTTTTGCGACACTGTTGAATGCACAGCACTATTTTTGTGGCACTTTCGTGCACACAACACTGTTTTTCAAAACTTTCAATTTACAACATAATTTGATGATTTTTTTTCCAAAAAGAATTGCTATTCTGTGCCGGAGGTGCGAAAACACAATTCAGGCAGGATGTGAAAAATGACAGCTGTACAGTTCACAAGAAGGTGTGCTAAAATGCCAATGTTGAGAATGTGATGTGAAAATATTACAAATTCGCTAACTTATGAGTGTGCATTACGCAGTTCCTACACACACGCGTAAAACAGTCATTTTATAGAGTATTGTCACCAAATTTTCAACACATGCATTTTAGGATCTCTGCTAATGAACAGTGCTACTGTCATTTTTGTAATGTGCTCTGAACACTGATTTCGCATGGCAACTGCACTATTCTGCATCAGAAGTGCGAAAACACATTTTGGGCAGGATGTGAAAAATGACAACTATATGGTTCACAAGAAAGTGTGGTAAAATGCCAATGTTAAGAATCTGACATTAAAATACTGTGAATGTGCTAACTTACGAGTGTGCATTGTGCAGTTACTACGCACGCTCGTAAAACAGTCATTTTATGGAGTATTGTCACCAAATTTTCAACACAGGCATTTTAGGAACTCTGCTCATGAACAGTGTCACTGTCATTTTTGAAATGTGCTCCAAACACTGATTTCACACAGTGACTGTGCTGTACTGCATTGGAAGTTCGAAAACACATTTCGGCAAGGATGTGAAAAATGACAGCTGTGCGGTTCACAAGAAGGTGTGGTAAAATGCCAGTGTTGAGAATCTGGCATGAAAATAGTGTGAATGCACTAACTTACGAGTGTGCATTGCACAGTTGCTATGCATGCTCATGAAACAATCATTTTAGGAATTTTTTTCACCAAACTTGCAACATAGTCTTTTTGACAGCCCCTGTCATGAACAGTGGCACTGTCATTTCATTACTCAGTCCTGAAAGGTGATTCTGCACAGTGACTGTGAAGTCATCTTCTGGGACAGAATAATGCCTTGACAGTGCAAGAATTCATGAGAAGGGTTCCCCAAAAACCCATGTTGAACACTTGGGACCAAAATTTGTAAAAATGCCCGACATATGCATTAAAGTTGAAAAACCCCTATTCATTCCATTATACAGCTTACTGGCATCTCTTCAGTTTGCGGTCGGCTTTGAAGGGCGCAGACATGTTCCCGGTCCACAGAAGATTGTCATGACGGACTGCACAGGTAAGTATGGGGTGAGGGGGAAGGGACACAGGGTGCACAGTGGGTGACTCAGGTGGGGAGAGGGGGCATCAAGACTATCAGGGACCATTTTCATTTTTTAGGAAAAAAATGAAAAAACCATCGCAGGAGAGTTTTTTTTGTAGGGGCTTTGGCACACTGGAGTAGGCTCCCAGTGTGCCACCTAACTGTTTGGGGGGGTTGGAGTCTGTAGCTGATGGGGTAGTGGGCACCCTCATCACCCATACAGGAGGAGAGTAATGCTGATGGGGATTGGGCACCCCATTGGCACACAAAGAATGGGGAGGCGCACAAGCCGGGAAGTGGGCACCCCTCAAGCATTCAACAATTGAGGTGTTTTTTATGCCGATGGGGGTGGACTCCCTCATCAGCACACAAAGAAAGCTGGGTGGGGGTTAACCAATGAGATGATGGGCACCCAAGTCAGCAGTAGTTGAGGCAGGTGACTGCTCACTGACCATGTACATAATGGTGGCAAAGCATAAAAAAGGACCACTGTGACAGCCTTTGCTGGTGCAGTGGACCTTTTCTTGAATAACAGCACATTATGTATTCATAGATAATGAGTGACGGCATTCAGGCTGATTGGGGAATGCGTGATGCACCTACTGGTGCATGCTCTGCATTCACCAACAGTGACCCCATCTCCAAAGCTGCACTGTTCCACAATGTTGGCTGCACAAGTGCACCAACATAATGATGATTACAGAAGGGAAAAGTTTCCTGCTTCTTACCTAATGTATAAATACATAAGTTCGCACTATTCCACATTCTTATTCTGAAATTGTAACTCTATCCGTACAACTATATAATTGCTTTAGCTACATTTTCACATGTCATTGTTTTCTGTCACTCCACAAGTGACCTTGATATTCATTCCTAATCAATTATTGTGATTATTTGTCTTAGCAATAACACATGAACAGAGCTTGGCTTAACAATATCTTAAGCACTCCCTAGAGACATAATGTGGCACAAGGTAGAGCCAAGTGTTATATTGCCCCAAATATGCAATTAAATAACTATCAATGTGATTCTTGTGAATGCCTTTTGGCTATCATGACAATTAATATTCAAAAGTTAAGTGTTTGAAGTTGACTTATTAATCTGTTACTCATTTACAGAAAGATTTTAAATAAAGTAGTTGTTTGACCAGCAGTTTAACAATACTAGGTCAAAATCACTATAAAAATTCCAGTGATTCTGCATTGCTGAACAGTGAAATAGTGTGAAAACAAATCTCTGTGGCATGGTGATAACACTATGCAGGACAGTGTAACATGAATCAAAATAAGACTGTAAACATTTGAGCAACCAATCTGATTAAAACATTTTATGAATCTTTTTTTTTGTAATATTTTATACATAAATCATCTGTTTCAATATACAATGTTAGAAGTGATCAACACAAGCATATACTAATATTGTCTTTTTTCTCTGTGTTTTATACAGGTGTCTGATACTTCTGTAACATTGGTGACTGCCACTGTGAACTAACAGATTGAAAGATGCCTAGTAAATACAGACATGCATGTATAGAAAGATGAAACAGGTATCATAGTACTTCACTACTGCTTAAGAATGATAAAAAAACAGTGATGTGAATTCAAGACGTAAAACAAAACAGAGTTCTACTGGAATAATGAGCTCTACAGTAACTCACTCCACAACAAAACCACATACTTGCTCAACAGCAAGTAAAAAAATGTTTACCTGAGCAACAGTTGTGTAGATCTCTCAGACGAAACACAACTACTGCTACAGCACTGTAAACTCACAGCTGGTGATTTTCATCTGAGAAAGCAAAAGTATTTCCGATTGCAAGCAAGTAAAGCTAAGACTGGCAGGCTTTTTGCTGCTGTGATGAGACATGAATGCAAAAAGACAAAGAGTCATCTGACTTTGACGAAATTGCATCACAAAGTACGTACATTTGTTAACAGAGCAGTATTTGCTCCTCAACATTTATGGCATAAGATGTCTCATGTGCTTGAACTATTCAGAAAAATTGTGTGTGACATCAAAAAAAGGCTACAACGGTATCCTACTTTGACTGTGCACAATTTCTGTGATGTATTCACAGGTCACTGGATGCACACACAGTACTCAGAAGCATAATTATGGGAAGAATCTTATTATTCACAGAAAAAAGAAAGCAAGTTCACCATTGATGAGTCCGGTAAGCTGGTCAATGTGCTCAGTATCTGTGATGACACAGCAATGGATACAAATGATGACTGTGATGCAACCACTGTGTCTCATAAACAGCACTGTCTCTCATGGCCATGTGATAAAACCTGCAACCGTAGGCAATCGTCATTTGAAAAAGTTGAACAGTCTGTCAACCTATTTTGATAACAGATCGCAAAGAAAGATATAAACTGTTTAACAAGATTGACCTTTGTGAAATCCATCCACATACTGGACTTATGGGTCACTCACTAGCATGCATCGATAGTGGTGTTTGTGACAGTGTCTTTCACAACATGCGGATGCTGGGAGTGCATCAAACAGGCATGCAAAACTTTGTATACAGGGTATATGAAGTCCGACGAGTTGTCAATCAGTACCTTGTTTAAATGACTTATTGCAGTCAGGTGACATGCGGGTGCCATCACATTTCTCAAACAGCTGCAATGTGTAACTTCTGTACCAGACACAACTATTTATCAGTCAGCAAGTTCTGCTGAAACATCTGTTTCTGTGTTAGAAACTGACATACTGAAACAGTACGGCAAAGAAATTGCAAAATTTGAGCTGGCAAATACTCAGAAGTTTGACTCTGTATGTGTGTCATGTGACCATCTGTGCTATAGTAAACAAACAGAGTAAACCTGGAAGCCTTGTCACCATACATGTGGTTCCATCTCTCAGCATTTTTGCTGATGAAATCTGACTTTCAGTTACAGAACACCTTTCTACTGTGCAAACACTGTTTCTCCAAACTAAAGTCTAACATTCTGCCACCAAGGTGTGGCCAATAAGCAGTGTCAGTAGCTCAGTAAGTAGCACAGTTGCCTCTGAGGCCTGGAGATCAGAGGGCTGTGGGTTCAGTTCCACATCTGGCACTTGGGTTAATATCCTAGTACTGACACTGTAGTACAGCATGAGAGGGGTGCTGCACTTCTGAGGTGCCGTCCTTCGGATGAGATGTTAAACAGAGGTCCCATCTGCCTGGATTGGTGGTAGTTCAGGTGATTGTTAAAGATCCCATGGCACTTATCGAAAAGAGTAGGGGAATTTTATTGAGAAATGGACTTCAATACATAACAAAACAAAAGAAAAAAAACAGAAAGAAACATAATCATACAATATTTAAACAGTCAGGTAGCCCATGTCATACAATTGATCCAATAGCTGTTAAAGTGTTCCAAAGGAGTGTGAGAAAAGTCATAGTCCATCAGATGTTTCAGGGTTTTACCAACATTGATGAATAAATTTTCATGTGTAACATACTTCTGTTGTAAAATCCAGAGACATCTAGATTGCCATACATAATAGCGTAAATACAAAAATAACATAAGTTTGTCCCTATGATATTTAACAAAGTATTTGAAAAAGGACCAAAAAAGGGTGGGTAAATTATTATTCCCAAATTCAGGTTCCTGCAATTGATCAGCCAAAAAGACCAGAAAGGTTGTATATAAGCACAGTCAACAAATAAATGACATTGAGTTTCTAGCAGTTGTATACAGGTAGGATGAGGACAAAATCTCTCAGACAGTTCCTTGTGCTTGCTATTCCCCTTAACCCCTAATTTCCCAAAATTACCAAGCCATACACAATCCCACACATGAAGAGGAATACGTTTGTTTTGTAAATGTCAGAGAACAACTACCTGCCTATCCTGTGGGCACTCAGGAAAAACAATATCCGTTGAACGTTCAGCTAATATGATGGACCTATAGACCATTTTCCTATCAGCAGTCAAAAGTGAAGAAGGGGTAATATGCCATTTGATAAGCTGTTTAATAGAGTCCTTAATACTATGCGGTACAGCTGAAAGTTTGGACAACAGCTAGGGATTACCAAATAGCCAACTAGGCCTACATATAGTGAGCCAGTGATCTAAAAAAGGTCTCCAAATGAGATCCCCTGGTCTCAACACCTTACCAAAATTATATGCCACAAAAAGACTGTAAAAAAAAGCAATAAGATGGAGCATAGAGACACCACCTTCAGTAATTGGTCTATAGGTAATTTCCAGCTTAAGGGGGTTCAAACGAGACCCCCAAATAGCTTAAAAAAAACACTAAAAAGCCATGTCCAAAGAGAAAATGGGGGGAGATAAACATAACAAATATATAGGAAAAATAGGGGTGAGAACAGTTTTAATCAACAGTACCCTCTTTTTTTTCAACAATTGCTGACCTTTCCAATTATCTACCATCCTAGAACCCCTGGCTAAGACAATGTCCCAGTTTGCCTTTGTCATATCACCAGGGCCAAACAATAGGCCCAACATCTTAATAGGTTCCCTAGAAACAGGAATTCCAGCAATAACCCCCTTAGGTGGGACAGGAGTAGAACTAATAACAACCCCCTTACTTTTACTGTAATTAATTCTGGAACCTGAAAGGCGAAAAAAAAAACCCTCAATAGAGTTTTTTCAAAGCAGAAACAAAAAAATGAAGGTGCAAAAGTAACACCAAGTCATCAGCATAAGCCAATACCTTGTGGGGAGCTAGAGAAGGAATCACGTCAAGGCCCTGTAAAGCAGTGTTGGCATGCAGTAACCCAAAAAAAAATATCGATGGTAAAAGCATATAGAACAGGACTGAGTGGGCAGCCTTGTTGTACCCCTTTAGTAATAGCCAACTTATTCCCAAGCCAGCCATTAACATTAGGGATAAGCACAGCACCCTTACACATTGCAGAAAGCCAAAAAATAAACTGACCAGGGAACCCAAAGGCTTTTAACACTAGAAATAAAAAAGAATGGGCTACCGGATCAAAAGCTTTCTCCTGATGCAAACCAAAAACATACCCTTGTAAGGGACCCACCTTCCCTGTAGCAAACACCTCTCATAAATAAATTAAGTTGTCCTGTTGTTTGCGTTCTGGAACTGCACAAGCCTGGACTGGGTGCAGTAGCAAGGGGGTAAGTGCAGAAAGTCTAGCCAAAAGAATTTTACTCAATATTTTCAAATCAGTATTTAGTAGGCTAAGGGGGCACCAATTGCTCAAATCAGACCTAGCCCCTTTTTTGTAAAGAAGTAACAAAATAGCTTCAGACATAGATGGAGTGTATTCCCCAGAGTGTAAGATGAAATTCAGGAGAATCACTAGCACAGGTCCAAGGGACTGTAAAAAGGTCTTATAAAAGCCGGCACTTAGGCCATCTGAGCCAGAGGCAGATTTGGAAGGTAAACCTTGAACAGCTGCAGTAACCTCAGCCAAAGTAATATCAGCTATCAAAGTCTGCTGTTGAGCTATAGACAGTGTGGGTAACTGCAGCTTATCCAAAAGTGGAAGAACCACCTCACCTGCCAGAATAGGGTCAGGAGCTAAAGAGGAAGCCATATGAGTTTCAACCACATGTAAAAGCTCATAGGGGTCACTGACAGCATGGCCATGTACATGGGTCAAAACAGAGATTAATCATGAATCAATCCGGTGTTTGTTTTCTATAAATGGGTCCAAAGAGTGGCGTGTCATAGAAGTGCCAAAACATAATTCTTGCTCTAAAGAGTTGCCCCTATCATATTGGAGCCCCACCATTTGCTTCTTTATGGTAGCTATAAGATCACTATAATCCCGGTTAGTAGTTTCTGAAAGGGAAATAAGATGCTGTAATTGGTGTTTCAGCTGTAAATATCCCATATAGTCAGCAGTAGATTTAATATGTGCCTGATGTTGAAAAAAGGACTTCCAACTTTGTTTAGAATCTTCCCACCAACCCAAAATGGAATCATAGCATTCCAACACTGAAAAGCGAGCCACACAGTCTCTCTCCCATAACTTACAGAGATGAGAATTTTCCTACAGCAATTCATTCAACCACCACCCATTCTTTTTACACCTGAGGACTCCCTCCCAGGAAATAGTAACTGTAAGAGTACAGTGATCAGAGAATTCTATGGGCCGGGTAGAAGCCTGCACAACCTTAAGTACTGAGGATAAGAAAATGAAATCAATATGGGTCCAGAGAGGTCCCCGAATATATGTGTAACCCCCTGTAGGATATAACACCCTATACAAATCCAACATATGTGCTCTAGAGATAATATTTTCAAAGCTACAGAATCACAAAAAAGTTTATCCATGACTAAACCCCGATCAGTAATAGATAACCCACAAATAAAATCACCCAACCAAATAACCAACCGAGAAGTATGCAAAAAAGGTTGTACTTCTTTAAAAAGTGCCACACGTTGAACTTTGGTTTGGGGGGCATACACCATGATAACCCTAAAACGTTCAGATAAAAAAGAAACTCCCTGGATGTATATCTACCAATCTAGAAACCAAAAGCTGAGGGTTAGTAAACAAAATGCCCAAGCCATCACAAGTATCATCCCCCACAGACCAAAAGGAAGGTCCCCGGGACCAACAATGAGAGGCATGCTGAAGGCCCCAGTGTGATTTCAGACAAATGTCCTGTAAACAAATTATATCAGAGGAGAAGGAACGAAGATGGGAAAAAAAACAACTTGTTTCTTCTCTCCCTTAATACCATTAACATTTAAAGTGGTAAATGTTAAGGAGGACATCTAAAGGGAAAAAAAAGAAAAAAAAACAGAAATCCTAAAATGCTCAAGGGGGCTTCCCTGCTAGTCGGTGTCTAGTCTTCTTGGCAATAGAGTCCTCAGAATGGCTATCAATGTCAGTAATAGATACAGTAGACGAGGTATCAGTCTCATCATCTGAATCCCCTCCAGTATCGTCCTCTAAAGGGGCAAAAATGTTCCCTACAGGTACAGGATCCTTCTGAAATGAAGGTTTCTGTATGGGAATAGTTTTCTGTGAAGTTTTGGGTTCAGACTTGGTTTTACCACGTCTATTTCATTTTCTTGGGGGAACCACCATAGAAGGGACTTCGAGGGGGTGGAGGCGGGAGGCATGATGTCTACAGTACTAGGTGTAGGGGCCTTAACAGGGTCTGGTGAAGCAGACAAAGCCAAATCTGAGGCCAAACATGAGGGAGAAGGTGCAGCAACCAAAGGCAGAGGGGGAGGGATAGAAGGAGCAGTATCTGGTACAGAGGTCAGGACAACTTTGGCCAGGACAGATTGAGCAGCAGCCACCTGTGAAGCTAAAACATGCTGGGCTTGATTGATGAGACCTTCATGGGAGGGACAGTCCTCATGATTATGAGAGGCCCAGGGACAACGGCCATAAGCACAAAGCTCACAAAGGTTACATTTAAAAAGATTCAAGCAGGCCGAGGCTAAATGGCCATACTCTAAACAATGACTGTATCAGGTGATATCACAAGCTGAACTAAGGTGGGTACGAGAGCCACATTTAAAACAAGATCTGGGCTGCCCTAACTAAAAAAATAGAGCCCCTGTCCCAGCCTAAAAAAAATGCACTGGGAAGATGTACAGTACCAGAATTGGTGGAGAAAAGTTTAACTTTCACCTACCAACCCCCATCCCAAATCTGTTTTCTATCCATAGTAGGGGTAGGGCGACCTAAAATCTCACAGTGTTGCCGCAACCAAAAAAGGATATCCTCAACATTAACCCCTTCATTTTTTAATAAAACCATAATGGTTTTAATCAGAGGCTTAGTGAGGGGTATGGCCTGGAAAGGTACCCAAACAGGTTCATTCTTAAAGGTATTATACTGTGCCCAGAACCTATCCAAATTGGACACATTCTTAAAACTAACATCATAATTGCCATTCCCTAATGAAATTAAAGCAAAAATCTCAGAGGAAAAAAACTTAATTGATTTTTTTTAACAAAGACCTGGCAATAAACAACCTGTCAGGAGAGTGTTCCAAGCCCCCTTTGTACAAAAGCCAAACTGTGTTCCTCCAGGGAGCAGGTTCCCAGTGGAATGAAATAAATCAGGCAGCTTAAACAAAGGGGCCAGAGAAGACATCTCCTGGTGGTTGGCCAGGGCTAGGCCCCATCCTTTTTTCAGCAGATACTTTTTCTGGTGTGGTACCAACAGAAATGCTAACTTTAGAGACAACAGGTAATAAGTTTGATAAGTTACCCTGGGATGTGGTGGAGCTCAAAGCAGGATCAATGTTGGTGGCCACAGTGGAAGAACACATCCATCTGTAGGAGAGATCAGATGGGTCCGGAGTCCAGTGTCCAGAGGCTGCTGGGACCCAGTCAGCTGCTGAGAGAGCCTTTTCAGTAGACCAAGAAGCATCTCTAAAAGTGACTGGAGGGGGTACAGGAGCCAAATCACCCCATTTGGTGGAGGGAGTACGATCCAGAAATGAAAATGTGGTCTCTGAAGGTAGAGGAGAAGTAACTATGGATGCAGGGGCAGGCCGGGTAGCCCGAGACAGTCCCAGTCACAACGTTATGTTTCTAGGAGCACCAGGCTGCAAGTCCGAAGAAGGTGGTTGTAAATCCAATGGCTGTCGCCACTCAGGAACAGAATCACGAGCACAGTCAACTGAAACACGCACTGGAGAGCTGGAGGAAGCAAGAACCAGCTTCCCAGAGCAGGCGTCCGACCGGGTAACTTGCTCCACCCGGTCTGATGCAATACTGGTCCCCACAGAAACTGGAGGTTCCACCAGAAGATCCGAGTGCAGCTCCCCACAAACATGGAGTCGCTTTGGAGTCGTCGGTGAACTGGGGGATTCCTGGGATACAGGAACAGCTGAAAAGAAGTCAGCAACAGTGAAGCAGGTACATTCAAAGCCATAGAGTCAGTTTCTATACAGTCTTCTGCAGTGCTGTCAGGTGAGAGACCAGCAGATGTCATAGCAAGATCCACAGCTTCCTGAGTGGAGAGGATAGGAGCCGAGGCCAGAGCTCCCACCCAAACAACATCCTCACCTTCCAGAGTGCAAGGAGAACTGGCCATCTCAGCAAGACGGCAAGCAATCCCCATGCAGGAACAGTGGGGGAATTTCCCTGGTGTCCTGGCCAAATTTCCTCATTCACTAAAAATACCAACAGCTTAATCAAGTTCAAGGTCAGTTGGCATTTATCTGTATCCCCCTCCCCTGGGTCATGCTTGAAAATAGACAGGATTTATCTACTGCACTTACTCGGTCAACAAAAACCAAATAAATAAATAAATAAAAGTCACTGTTGAATAATATGGAGGCACATGTTACACCAAGTGAGATTGCGACATTGAATATGTTTGAATGCATTCTAATTCAGACAATGAAACCATTTCAAACCATTCTACATCTGAACACAAAGACACAGAACATTCCACAGAAAGAACTCATTAGATCTCTAAAGGGTTCTGTGATGTGTCTCCCACTTCCTCTACAGGAAAATGTGGAGGCAATCTCTATGGAACATAGTTTGGTGATTCTTGTAAATGGTGTTCCAACTAAGTCCAAGGTCATCTGGCAAGATGTTGTCAATGTACAAAAGGTAAAGCTTGCTCTTAGTTATTTAAAGAGTAACAATCCCTTTTATGCAGACCTTGACATTGATCACATGACTAGTCTCTCTGTTCAACATGATATTTTAGAAACAACTAAGCCAATGATTGAGAAGGTCAGTGGACAGACAAGTTACAATGTGTATGAACAGTACACAATCCACCGACTACATGTCAGAGATCCAGTAGGAGACAACACTGATCTCTATCAAATGAAACAGGTGGAAGATGAGCCTGTCAGCATTTGGGAGGCAACACTAGAAGCATGCTGTTTCCCAGACTTATTCTCAAAAGGGTCAGGTGGATGACTAGATGAAAGGGAAGTGTGTGTACAGGGTGCTGAGTACCGCACTAGCCATGTGCTCAGTAAAGATGGCAAATTCAGATGTAACATACAGTACCTGTTTCATCTCCTCTGGGAGAATGAACTTAGCATTCTGTCTGCGTCTATTGCACATACTATTTATCTCACAACTCCACTAGATGGAATAACAGCTGCTCAATTTCTAGAGAAAGTAACAGATCCAGAAACAAATGATTTGATACCTTTTATTGAACCAACATGGATGTTACAGGAAAGAACAAAGTGCTGTAGCTTTCGAACCAACCAGGTCCTTCTTCAGAAGCTTTGTGGCAGTTTTTTCAAATATCCCATACTATTAACACCAGATTATATAGAAAAGCAGAAATAATTCTCATTGGTTTAACATATACATTTAAAACATAATAGAAGATTACGTCAGAGAAGCTAATTAACACCAGTATGCCTTTAACTGAGGAGCCTCAGAAGGGCAAAGGTTATCAAGAATTCTCTACAGCCAGAGAGTTCTTGTCACATAAATTTTAAAATGTCTCAGTATGCCAAGAAAGCATTCTAGTGATAAAAAATACCCTGGAGTGGCATTCTCTCTAATACATGTAAGATGAGCTTACAACTTACATTCCAATTGTCCTGGTATATTAAAGGACATATAATGAGAGACAAAATCCTGAAATTAGGTATAATTGCAAGTTGAAAACAAGCCTCACATTAACCTACACATATAAACATGATGCATCAAAGTATCACTTGTAAGTGTAAGTGCCAAATAAAAAAAATTAAAATACTTGTCAAGGACCCCCAAGAAAACGAGATCATGAGCCTGATAAGTGCAGATTTCAACACAGAGTCTGTGTATAACAAAAATGCACAGAATCAGTCTAAGCAATCTAAATGAAAACCCAAAGGAATTACACCTTTTATGAACCCCCAAGTAAATGAGATATGCATCTTAATATGAGCAGTTAAAATGTGACAGTGTGTAATCCAACAACTGACAACTAATAGAAGGAAATAAATGCACACTATATGTGAAAACTAAGTGTCCTAGCCACATAACAATTGCCCCATGCCAGGCTCCACCAACACATATGTGTGTACATACACCACACCACACCCCCCCCACACACACACGCACACACACCTGCACACCCCACACAACCACAACACACAACAAATATAACAAACACATTCCACACACACCACACCACACCACACACAACAAACAAAACACATACACACCATACCCACAACACACAAAAACACAACACACACCAAACACACACAAAACACACACATACATACATACATCGGTATACACACACACACACACACACACACACACTCAAACACACTCACCACAGTGTTAAGGTGAGAAGTCAACAATGTAGATAACCATAAACTTACAAACTAAAGTGTATGTCCATCTTTTAAAGTAAAGATCTGTGTAAGTTTAAGTGGAATAATGTGTCATATAACCAACATCAATGTTCAGTCCATCCGCCACCATATTGAGAAGTAAAATAAGTCTAATTTCAGAAGACTGTCTCTGTTGTGTACTGTTGAAATGTCCTTTTAAGACCATCACAGACATATCTGAGATTGAGTGGTCATCCTGGAAGAAGTGCTGGGCTACTGGTTTCTCAATCATCTTGTGATTAATAGAATGTCTGTGTGAATTCATTCTAGTGTGGAGTTGTTGGCTTGTCTCCCCCACATAACCTGTGCGAGGACATTTCTTGCATTGGATAAAATAGACCACATTACTTAATGTACATGTATAATTCCCCTGTATTCTGAATAGTCTGTTTTGTGATGTAACCACACGATCTGAAATGGAAATGAGGTTACATGTCTTATATGTGTGTTGATGACAGGGTCGTGTACCATATGATGTCATGGTATTCTGTTCCAGTTCAAGTTGACTCCTAATAATCAGGCTGGCTAAATTAGGTGGTTGTTTAAAAGATAGCAGTGGTAGTTCTTGAAAAATACAGTTAAGGGTTTCATACTCACTAATTATTGGATGGAGATCCTTAATAATCTTACGTAGGAGTTCAAGGTCAGGATGGTATGTGACTACTAAGGGTATTCTGTTGGTAGTCATCCATTCCTTATATTGCAGTAGCTGTTCTCTTGGGACCTGTGTTGCACATTCCACTGCTCTGTCAATTTTTCTGGATGAGTGTCCCTGCTCAAAAAAGTTGTTTTTCAACATCGCCAGATGTGTGTCTCTGTCTTCCTCATTTGAACAGAGGCGGTGATACCAAAGTGCTTGACTATATATAACAGATTTCTTTGTGTGACTCAGGTGATTACTTTTCTTGTGTAAGTACTGTATCTCTGTCTGTCTGTTGGTTTCCTGTAAAGACAGGTATGTAAGGTACCATCCTTAATAGTGACAGTGGTATCCAGAAAATGTACACTTGTGGCAGAATACTCTAGGGAAAGCTTTATAGTTGGGTGGAGGTTATTAAGTTCCTGGTGAAAATCTTTAAGTGTGTCAGTGCCCTCTGTCCAAATTATAAACAAATCATCAATGTAACAGAAATAAGTGAGTGGTTTATGTGTACAGTACCTTAGAAAATCCTTCTCCAAATTCACCATAAAAAAGATTAGCATACTGAGGAGCCATCCCGGTTCCCATTGTGGTTCCCATAGTTTGAACATAATGTTTACCATTGAAGCTGACGTTGTTATGTGTCAGAATGAATTCAGTGAGTTTACCCACAACTCCAGGGTCAATGTTGGGGTCCAATTCTTTGTCATGCAGGTATTTGAGGCAGGCTGAAATGCCATCTGTGTGTGGAATATTAGTGTAGAGGGGAGGTTACATCCATCGTGGCTAACAGGGTATCAGGTGGTAAGTCCTTAAAACCAGAAAGTTTATGCAGGAAGTGAGTAGTGTCCTTGATGTAACTATCCCTTTGTATAACCAGTGGTTTGAAAATAGCTTCTACAAACCCTGATATCCCCTCTGTCAGGGTGCCATTACCAGAGACTATGGGTCTACCAGGATTACCAGGCTTATGTATTTTAGGAAGCATGTAGAATGTCCCTGGCTTAGGTTCACTGGGGTTGAGGGCCTTTAGTTTGTCTTGGACATGCTCTGGAAATGTTTCAATTAACTTCTGTAGTTCTCTTTTATATTCTGTAGTTGGGTCACTTCCCAGTAATTTGTAGTAAGTAAGGTCACTTAGCTGCCTGTTGGCTTCCATAATGTAATCTTCCCGATTCAATATCACCACTGCCGAGCCTTTATCAGCTTTTTTTATGACAATGTTATGGTTTGATTTTAGTGTTTGTATAGTCCTCCATTCCAATAGAGAGAGTTGTAGCGGGCCTGTTTCTGCCTATTAAGAATCTCACCAGTAACTCTGGCGAAAGCAATTAATGTATTTGTCCAGTTTCTTATTCACGACCACTTGATGGGGTAAACTCATATGGTTTCTTTTCTTATCCATAGTATTTTTACTGTTTGTGATTTCTTCCCTGTCTGTGATGTCTTCTCTGCCATTAAAAAATTCTCTGAGTCTCAATCTGCGGAAGTATTCCTCCATTTCACCACAAAACTGTATTCTGTCCAGTGGTTTAGTTGGGCAGAAATTGAGGCCCTTAGAAAGTACATTTAATTCCCCAGTAGTCAGTGTGTGGGTGGACGAATTAACAACTGAAAGGTGCCCATCTGTGTGGCTTAGTTGTTCAGT
Organism: Neoceratodus forsteri; assembly: GCA_016271365.2. Taxonomy (NCBI): domain Eukaryota; kingdom Metazoa; phylum Chordata; order Ceratodontiformes; family Ceratodontidae; genus Neoceratodus; species Neoceratodus forsteri. Next base: position 43,642,696 of record JADMNL010000040.1, on the reverse strand, counting down.
CACTCTGTTCTGTTCTTCATGGTTGTTAGGAAGTATGGTAAGTTGAAAGGCATCTAACTTCCTGTTTCTAATGAGCATGGCTTTTCTTAAGGTTCTTTGGTAGTTCATGTCTATCTCATGCAAGATGTCTGGAATAGGCTCACCAGACATCCTCTCCAGTGTGGTAGCTATTTCATTAAACTTTTCTTCAAAAATGCTTTTTTGGCATATGAGCTGTGGATTCTGTGGTTTCTCAATTTCTCAGAGGTCCTACCACAAAGTTGTTCAGCATATGTAGAATTATCTGTGTTTCTCAGTGGATTCCAAATAGCTAGACCTTTAAGGATAATGTTATTCCTTTTGCACTGGGATAAAAAGTAGATGTCACTGTCTAGCTGTGCTAGTTTCTTCTTAATGTTATGCAACTGCCATGTCCTGCAGCGAATTTCGGTATCTTCCATGATGCAAAAAAATGTTGTAGGTGCCGTATTGGTCCTTTAAGAACAGATCCAGAAACAAATGATTTGATACCTTTTATTGGACTAACATGGATGTTACAGAAAGAACAAAAGTGCCTAGCTTTCGAACCAACCAGATCCTTCTTCAGAAGCTTTGTGGCAGTTTTTTCAAATATCCCATACTATTAACACCAGATTATATAGAAAAAGCAGAAATAATTCTCATTGGTTTAACATATACATTTTAAAACATAATAGAAGATTACGTCAGAAGCTAATTAACACTAGTATGCCTTTAACTGAGGAGCCTCAGAAGGGCAAAGGTTATCAAGAATTCTCTACAGCCAGAGAGTTCTTGTCACATAAATTTTAAAATGTCTCAGTATGCCAAGAAAGCATTCTAGTGATTAGAAAAACCTTGGAGTGGCATTATCTCTAATACATGTAAGATGAGCTTACAACTTACATTCCAATTGTCCTGGAATATTAAAGGACATATAATGAGAGACAAAATCCTGAATTTAGGTATAACTGCAAGTTGAAAACAAGCTGCAAATTAACCTACACATATAAACATGATGCATCAAAGTATCACTTTTGTAAGTGTAAGTGCCAAATAAAAAAAAATACTTGTCAAGGACCCCCAAGAAAATGAGACCATGAGCCTGATAAGTGCAGATTTCAACACAGAGTCTGTGTATAACAAAAATGCACAGAATCAGTCTAAGCAATCTAAATGAAAACCCAAAGGAATTACACATTTTATGAACCCCCAAGTAAATGAGATATGCATCTTAATATGAACAGTTAAAAATGTGACAGTGTGTAATCCAACCGCAAACAACTAATAGAAGGAAATAAATGCACACTATATGTGAAAACTAAGTGTCCTACCCACACAAAAATTGCCCCATGCCACGCTCCACCTACACATATGTGTGTACATGCACCACAGCACCCCACACCCACACACACACACACACACACACGCACACACCTGCACACCCCACACAACCACAACACACAACAAATATAACAAACACATTCCAAACACACCACACTATGCACAACAAACAAAACACACACACACAATCCCCACAACACACATAGTAAGTAAAGCAGAAAGATGAAAATGTGCAAGTGAATCTGTCATCCATGCTTTCAGGTCTACGTGGCACCAAAGAATATTGGTATCGCAGACACTCTGAAGTGATGACAATGCTGTGTGAGTATGGTGCAGCCACATGGTTTGTCACACTGAGTTGTGCTGAATATGCCTGGGATGAGCTCATTGAACTGTTGAAGTGGGCAAACTCTGATGTTGATGGCATTTCATCAATGACTGTCAGAGAAATGTGTTCACTTGATCCTGTGTCTGTCACAAGACATTTTCATAAGCGGTTCCATGACATTCTGACTTTCATATTGTCAAAGGACAATCAACCTCTTGGTATTGTGGAGATTAGTTTTGGAGGACGGACTATCAAGCACGAGGTGCCCCTCATATCCATATGTTATTGTGGATCAAGGAAGCACCATGCAAACATGAAGCAGCACAAGTGCTAGCATTCATCAAGAAATATATCACTTGTCACATTCCAGACAAGTATGACAGTCCTACACTATGGAAGTTGGTACAAAAGTTCCAGCAACATATTTGTGCAAAATACTGCCGGCAAGTAGTAAAGAACAAATCTAATTGGTACACACGATGTCGCTTTGGATTTCCTAGATGAGTTTGTCAGGATAGTTTCATGAATGAAGTTTTTTCAGCAATGCGACACCACTTGTAGGCAAATTGAACCAAAAGGGTATACGAGTTACCCAGAGATGAGAAAGAGGTGTACATCAATGACTACAACCCAGCTCTTCTCCTAATGTGGCAAGCAAACATAGATGTTCAGTTCTTGGCTGACAACTCATTGGCTCTGGTGTGGTACGTGACTTCGTACATAACCAAACATGAGCAGACTAGCTTGCAAGATCTTTCAGAAGATATTGCCAGTTCAAGCAGGAGCCTGACATCTCAGCTCTGGTCATTGGGCTTGAAGACCCTTTCACACAGAGAATGTGGAGCTTATGAAGTCAGTGACCGTTTAATGAGTACACATCTGTATGGAAAGCCCGATGCTTTTTGGTATATCAGTGTGAACTACAAAGAGAAACGCAAATGTGTACTGATTCCCCATGCTGAAATTGAGGAACTCGCTGCCAATAGACCTTCTTCAAAACATATCTTGAAGAATAACCTGATAGATACATACTACCCCCATAGACATGACAGCATGGATGATATGTGTATCTTTCAGGTGACTAAGTGGTATGACTACAAGGCAGATATATCACCTGACTCAAAACGGCACATTTACAAGGTGAACGGAGTGGATGGCTGTTTCATAAAGAGACACAAGCCATGGCTCATAGACCACTGTAAATTACATCTAAGCACATTGGAGAGCAGAGAGCAGAGAGCATTACTACTTTGCTCTCCTATTCCTATTTAGACCCTGGAGGAATGAGTCTTAATTACTGTGATACATTCGAGGAAGAATTCAATCTCAGTTATGAGACTTTCAAAACTGAATACTCAGAAACACAAGTACAGAGACTAGAGGCTGAGAAAGAACAGCTTGAGAAGGCAGAGAAGCAGCTTCATGAAGACATTCCTGTTAGCTGACAAGACAATCCTGTTAGCTCACAAGACAATCTTGATCCAGAAGGACAAGCTGTTCAAGGTGAACCTCTGCCTTTAAATGCCCCAGAAGTGTTATTCTCAGAAATTGAGACATGGAACATGGAACACACTCCACTGTTAACCCAGCTGACTTAAGAGAAAGACTAAATCAGCAGCAGCATGTAGTTTACTCTCAAGTCATTGACACTGTTTGACATGGCCTACTACATGAAACAAAAAAAATGTGACTGTCTTGACTATAATCCACTACTGATCTTTGTTAGTGGTTCAGCTGGCACAGGAAAGAGTTTCCTTAGTGAAGCCATCACTGCTGAAATATGGAGCCTGACAGGGTCATCAGTGTCTGTTGCTGTTAGTGCTCCCACAGGACTAGCTGCATACAACATTGGTGGAGTTACATTGCACCGTCTCTTTATGTTGCCAGTAGAACATGACAGAACAGGAGAGTGTCGTAAACTGTCATTTGAGGTTGCATCTGAGCTCTGTTCCATGTTCACAAAGATGAAGTTACTCATTATAGATCAAATCAGCATGGTCTCCAATGTAATGCTTGCCTGTATACATCTACGTCTACAGGAGATCTTAGGTACTGATGATGGAGTACCATTTGGTGGCAAAAGTACTGTTGTATTGGGAGAACTTTCACAACTTGCACCAGTTAATGCAGAGCATGTGTTTGCAACTCTGACTGCCAAGCAAGCTAAGAAAATTCTCAGCTGCATTGCAGGTTATGACATTTGGGAGCTATTTACCTATGTTTAGTTGTGTGAGAACATGTGCCAAAGTGGTGATCTGGCTTACAAATCACTTTTAGATGAAGCTCATGCAGGTTCTCTATCACCAGAACATGTTGCTATGTTAAACAATTGGAGAATCAGAGTAGATACTACATCCATAGAAACAGCATGTAATGTTTTCAGCGATGTGTACTCTACAGGGACACACATAGTGTGTCTTATGCCATGACTAAAGAAATGCACTGAGTTCAACAACATTATGCTGCAGAGAGAAAACCAAGAAATTCTAACTCTGCATGCTGTTTATACAGTTGATGGTGTCATTCTCAGTTGCGACCTAGTAGCAGAGATGACTGAACGACTCAGTGAACTGAAGTCAGATGTTTCACGCACAGCTGGCCTAGAAGCTGTTCTTACACTTTGTAGGAATGCATGTATCATGCTACGACGTAATCTTGATGTTGAACGAGGCATGGTAAATGGTGCCATGGGAAACATCGCTGACTTTGTCTACAATGTCCAGAAGACATATATCGAGACACTTGTAGTTCACTTTGACAACATGGAACAGCCTGTACAGATAAAACATACCTGTGTGAAATTTCAGGTATTTAAGGATATCTATGTAAACAGGAAACAGTTTCCACTATGTGTTGCATATGCTATTTCTATTCACAAATCTCAGGGCTTGAGTTTGGATTCAGCAATAGTGGACATAGGTACAGACATTTTCAAGGATGGCATGAGCTGCATGGCACTTTCACGTGTCCGTAGTCTTTCTGGGTTGCACATTATAACTCTTGCACCTCAGAAGATACAAGCTGACAAGCAATGTATTGTTGAGTACAAGAGGTTATGTACTCTCCATCAGCCACAAATGTCTTTAATACCACTACCTACATATCTGTCTGTCTCACATCGTACAGTCATATCTACACATGTCAGCAAACGGGCATGAGCTTCCACAAGTCATTCAACTCTGAAGAGTTCAACAAAGGTCACAATATCAGCTAAACATTCAGAGCCAGCAGTTCATCAGAAATCAGTTGGTGTAGCTGCTGTACCAGTCTTTGACAACAGCACTAGAGTGAACTGCTATGCTAACTCAGCTATGCAAGTTTTTCTCCACATGCCACACTTTGTGCAGGCAATATCTGCTTCACAAGATACTCCCCTATCAAACACATTGAAACAGATTATCAACATGACATCTGACCAGTCTAACAATGTGCAGTCACTAACAGCACTACGACAGGTGTTAGGTACATATGACAGATGTAGTACATTTGCTGCTGACATACAGCAAGACACTAGTGAGTTTATGATGGCTATCATAAACAATTTGGATGAAGGCAACACTCCAGTGTGCCATTACTTCACTGTGTCATATGTAACCAAATATGTATGTGTATCATGTGGTCATTCACAGCGTGAAACCACAGAAGACATGCTGTGGATTACTCTTTTTGTCCCTCAAGCCAAAAGTGTCATATTTTGACAGCTATTTACCAATGCTCAATGTGGTCACTCCTGTAAAAGGTGTGGAGACAAATGTACTCAGTCCATACGTCTCAGGAGTTCATCTCAATATCTGTTGCTTATATTGCACAGATTTGACTCCAACAGGCTCTGAGTTGACACTCCTATCACAGATTACACAGCTGGTAGAATAGTTTTTAACCAATCAGTGTTTGACACTCACAGTGTAGTCTATCACCATGGTCAATCTATGCATTCTGGCTATTACACCTGTTTACTAAGGTACAGTGGTGGATGGGTAGAGTGTGACAACTCAACAAGCAGTTTTAAACAGAAACTGCCACGACACTTAATAATGCATTTCTTCTAATATTGAAGAATTATGATGACCTTCATATTTCAGAAGAATAGCAAACAACATGTGGCATTTTTTAAATGACTAGTTTGATAGAATCAGTCATAGGTCAGTATGATTGTTTCCAATCTACGACTCTCAATAAACCGTAGCATATCAACAAAATTATATACTGCCAGAGACATTTCATGCACTATGACATCTAAGATCTTGTGTGGATCAGTGACAACATGGAAATTGTTGTAGTGGCTTCAATCGGCACCAACAGTATTCACAGTCACTAGAGAAACCATGCTGACATGTCTATCAAAGATTGTACATGTCAAAACAGAGTCCTTTCTGGTTCCCCTGTTCTGTACATATATTTTCTTGTAGCTGTATCATATCCATACATAACAAGAAGTTGTTGCCAGTTGCTAACTTTTTGCATCTGCAGAGACACAAAAGTTGTCCCTCATCATTTTAAATAAGTGTGTAACACGTCTCATTCACCAAAGAGAACACTCTGTCACAAGTTTTCTATCACCAGCTTTTTTGTCCATTAGCTGTTGACATCTAGACAACAGCATCATTCTTTCACCATGCAACAGTATTGAACTATGCCTTATGTATTTGTTACACTGAAACTGTACATATGTAAAAATAAAACTCTTTAGTCATAATGAAGAAAGTGAAATGAAGCAAGTGTAAATACAGAAGTATTGCAGCTTGTTATCAAATGACTCTTGCATACCTTTGTAATGACATGTAAATATTATTTACATTCTCATTCCGTCTCACCATTGTTGTTAACTAGTTTAATTGTTCTAGTAAAAGTATTACTATAAGAGTCAAGTAACAATTAATCCTTAAGATATAATAGAATACTATAGTGATTAAGTTCAGTGACCCATATCTTTCATAAAAACAATGTTCTACACACATTTGTTATTTACTAGTTCAGAGCTAACATAGTAACTAATGTAACCATTGAAAGAAATGTATATTGTACCTGTAATAATATGAAATCTGTTGTACTTGTCATACAAGTAAATGCAATCTATGTTAATAATACTGAAAATTGTAAATCAGACACTGTTACTGATCACAATGCACTTCATACCTGTTCCTGACAATGTTTATGATCGCCTCTATTGAGGGGTCAGGTGGGAATTTTTCAAATGCACCTAGTCAGTGATATATCTTAAAATATTTAACTGAACATACCAGTTATCTAATGTCACTGAAATCATAATTTTTTTATATTCTATTACTTGAACACTTAGCATCTGTTTTTTTGCCCACCCCAGGAACATACACATTATCAGTCACACTATAACAACAAATCATCGCTGTTTCATGTGTGTAATCACTGCTTAGAAGCTCCTGACATACCTTCATTAATGTAGGACAGGACTAAGGGATGAGACATGATTGGAACATTCAACTACTTAAAAGGTATAAATAATATTGTTAACCAAAGTCTCTTCAAGCTGAGTAGCAAACATATCATGAAGGGGCACAGGCTTCAGCTTGATGGTGGGAGGTTCAGGAGGAATGTTAGAAAGCACTTTTTACCACAAAGAGTAGTGAACACTTACACTGCACAGCTAAAATAGGTCACCTCATTAAAGACAGTGACCAGCTATAAAAGAGCAAAGTATATGCATAGGTGGAAGATAAGAATCATGCCTAGGGAAGATGGGAGGACAGTGCAGGGATAGCAGAGACATTAGCTCAAGATGTGAACCCTGCAACATGAGCAGACTTAATAGACCAAATTGCCTTCTTCTGCTGCCTTCTTTCTATGCTGTATTACCATATGTACATACTTATTCTAATGTATTTCATCTACTTACTATAAATGACACACATTTAGATATATTCCAAGCAATTATTAGACACATGCAAGGATTGTATTGTGAGACTGATTTTGTGAAAAAAAAAATCTTAATTGGCCCTTTTTCAGTTTCACCAATTGGCAATAAATGTTTTTTAAATGTAACCACCTGTGTTGAGTTTTTACTGAACCATAGTATAATAACATTAGAATGTAACTCTTGTTTCTATTAAGCATGCAAATCAACTGGAAGAAATACTACCACAACTACGTGTCCATGGGCTTATTTTTTGCTATGGCTCTCCACTCAGTATCCACCACATGGGCTAGGCTGTGGCACATTGCCTGACACAGTTCCTGTAATTTCTAAGTATGTTAAGAAGTCTGTACTGCCCTTAGTTTTCCTGTGCCTCTCCAGTCAGCGGGCAGTAGCTGCTGTAGTGAGCTGTGGTGCATCGCAATGTAACACTATCCAGCTGTGGCTATACTCTCAGGATGCAGTAGCTACTGTAGTGAGGTTTGGTACATCGCTATCTAATGCTATGCAGCTGTGGCTATACATTCAGAATGCAGTAACTGCTATGTGTGCTGCAATTCTCTGGCTAAGCCCATGCAACTCCTAACTGTGCTAACTTCACTGTACCTACAATTACAGAGGTGTGCCATTGATCTCCAGTGCCTTATTGTTCCTGTGTATCACCACTCATGATGCAATACAATTTTTTTTGGGGGGAGCAGCATTGGCTGCCTAAATTCATACAAATCCTAACTCAGCTAACTTCAGAATCCCTGCAGTCAGTGATATCTACCATTGATGTTCATACCCTCACATGTGTTGTGTATCTACACTGAGATGTCCATACCCTCACCTGTATTCTGTATCTCCACTGACAATGCAGTACCTGCTGTCATGTTTGAAGACACATTGCCTGCCTGAATCCATTCAAGTGACAACTGTACTAACCAGACTGTTCCTGTAATCAAGGAGCTGTACAACTGATGTTCATTGTCTATCTTTTCCTGTGGCTGTTCACTCAGCATGCAGCAAGTGGTCTGCAAGTGCAGTTCCCCCCATGACACTGTTCATCTCCATAGGCTTTTTTTGTTCTGTACTCTCCACTCAGTATGCAGTATGTGTGATAGGAGTTCAGACATTGCCTGACAGAACTCCTGTAATTCCTAACTAAATTAGCTAGTAAGAACCACCCTTACCTTTCCTCTGAATCCACAGTCAGAATGCAGTAGCTGTTGTAGAGAGATATGTAACATTGCTAACTAGGTCCATGAAGCTGTGGCTGTACAGTCACAATAAGTAACTGGTATGCATGACAAAATTTCCTGGGTGAGCCCATACAAATCCTAACTGTGCAAACTTGTGTCAACCAACAAATACAGAGGCATACCATTGATGTCCATTGCATCAGTCTTTCTGTACATCAGTACTCATGATGCAGTACAAATTTGTTGGAGGAAGCATTACCTGTCTTACCCACCCCCACAAACACTAACTATGCTAACCTGAGTGTCCCTGCAATCACTGACATGTATCATTGATGTCCATACCCTCAGCTGTGCTATGGGTCTTTACTGAGGATCCAGTACTTGGTGTCACAGTTTGGAAAGGCATTACCTGGCTAAGGCCATTTAAGTGATAATTGTGCTAACTACACTGTACCTGTAATTATGGAAGTGTACAAGTGATCTACATCACCCTTCTTTGCCTGTGCCTCTTCACTTTAGATACAGCATGTGCTCTGGAGGTGTAGTTCCCTACCCCATGAGACTGTGCAACTCCTAAGTGTACTAACTTCTGTATAACTGCAATAATACTCCTAAGGGTGCTAAGTTCTCTACAGCTGCAATGGCAAAGCTACACTATTCATGTCCATAGGCATATTTTTGCTGTGGCTCTCCACTCAGTATGCAGTATATAGACTAGTTGTATATTATTTCTGATACCTCCTTCTGATTGTCTGTGATTGGCCCTGTTGCCTTACTTCTCCCCCCTACTTCCATGTGTGTGTGTGTCTCTGTGTACCAGTGGTGCTCAGGGGGGTGAGGGGTGAATGCACATTTATGCTTTTGAACCCTAACACAGAACTTCCTCACTTCTGTCACTGTGGAACAACATTAACTGAAACAGTAAACAGAGTGTTTCTTTCTAATTTCCCTTCTTTTTAAAAATTACTCTAACAAATATTGAATGTAATACAGTGGCAGGAGCATGGGCCCCACACTCCTGCCACATGATGTCTTTCACACACTAACACAGTGCCCATAAACATACTCACACCATGTGATGTCTTTACACAGTGCCCACAAACGCAAATGTTAATGCACATGGTAACACAAAGTGAAACACAAAGATCAACAGTACTCAGAAACAGTGAATGTAACACAGCGACAGGAGCATGGAGCCACGATGTCTTCACATATACTAACACAGTGCCCACAAACACAAATGTTAATGAACATAGTGACAGAAAGCGAAACACATAATGCACATAGTGACAGAAAGCAAAACACAAAGATAAACAGTAAAGTAGACACAAATGGTTAAAATTACAGAAACCCAAGTGCAAATGAAAACGCACATGGTAACGCACAAGGTGGCATAGACACAAAAAGTAACTGAAACAGGTACAGAACCACAAGCAGAAGCGGTAAGGGTAACAGTTATAGAAACACACACAATAGTTTTCCCCAAAAGCTGCATATAGAAAGACAGTGAGTACAAAGAATGTATGCATAATAATGTCTCTCGGAACAGAAAATGAGGAGTTGAAATACTAAACTGCTTAAATCTCAGGAACTGTACGACATAGAAAAAAAATTTAAAAGCCATATTAATTATCACTTTCCTGGCTAGTTTTATACTTAGCTCCCATTAGGGGCCTAAGTATTTTTCCAACGAAAAGTCTGTATCTTGCACCGTTTCCAAGATACGGGCTACGAAAGGTGCGACACACACTGTAATGTTATCCTATGGGCAAAAAAGACAAATTCGCAGTGCCATAACTTTCCCTTCCTGTAACACTTTTTCACCAAACCACTAAAAGGCACATCTGTGGGATGTTGCCTTTCTTCCCTCTAAATTTCATCCCAAAAGACCAAACAGTTATTTTGCAGCAGGGCAACAAAGGATTCCTGTAATGCAGCAGACACTGTAATGTTATCCTATGGAAAAAAGTGTCAACTTTGGAGTGCCGTCACATTGCTGCTGTGTAATATTTTTTCACTGAAACACTGAAAGGCACATCAGTGACATGCTGCCTTCGTTCCCTTCAAATTTCAGCCCAAAACACCACACCGTTCTTTTGCAGCAGGGTGACAAAGAATTGCTGTAATTTTCTCTCAGCCTGAAAAAGTACTGTCGAACTTTGTGAAAGCTTTCACAAATTCATTCGACAGTGTTGCACGTTTGACACTACTTTGTGAAAGTCCTTTTTCCAGAAATTTGAAAAACATATTTCTGGGGTGTTTTTCCCCAAAATAAAGACATGCCTAGCATCCTCAGGATCCGACTAGGTGAATACAGAAAGAATTAGGTTGCTAGAGGGTCACAAATTTAAATGCCAAGCATTTTTCTGATCAGCAACTGAAAACAAAATGGCAGATTTGCAACAGTAAAAGGGCTATTTGTGAAAGTAAAAACTGCATTTGCAACACTGTCGAACTTTTTCTTAACTTTTCCCATTGAATTATAATGGGAACTTGTTTTTTGAACAACTTTTGAACCGTTTAATATTTTTTTCACAAAATCTTCAAAAGGCACATTGGGAACCCCAGCCGCACGCTCCCTGAAGATTTCGGACCAATCGCACAAACCATGCGACCTGTAGAGATGAGCAAAGAATTCCAAAAAAAGCATAAATGCACACGCAGATCATGCTTAATAACTCCGCAGCCATATATCTGAACAGTACGAAAGTTGGCAGCTGCAAAGATCTATGGTTCTTGATTGTGTATTTCAAATTTCAGACAAATCTGTTTAACAGTTGCAAAGTTATTAAGGTGAAAAATTTTAGGTTTAACATGTAAATGGCTTCTCAACCCAAACTATGGTAGCACTACCATGCTAGTGTTAGTCTATTGGAAAAAATGCCAACTTCGGAGTACTGTAACTTTGGAGCTGTACAATATTTTTCACCAAACCAACAAAACACCTGTGACATGTTGGCTGTCCTTCCTCCAAATTTCAGCCCAAAAGACCAAACGGTTCTTTAGCAGCAGGGTGACAAAGAAGTCCTGTCATTTTGGCCATAGTCTGGAGAAGTAGTATTGTGTTTTGTGACACCTTTAGCAAATTTTGCAACACTTTCATGGGCATGACACTAATTTGCGACACTACTTTTTCCAGAAATTTGAAGAAAATATTTTGGGGTGTTTTACCCCAAAATAAAGACATGTCTAGTATCCTCAGGTGACTAGGACTAGGACTAGGTGAATACAAAAAGAATTAGGTTGCTACAGGGTCCCAAATTTAAATGGCAAGCATTTTTCTGATCACCAACTGAAAACAAAATGGATGACTCACGACACTACTGGGGGGATTTGCAACACTAAAAACTGCAGGAAAGACACTTTCTCACTTTTTGTTAACTTTTCCCATTGACTTATAATGGGAACTTGTGTTTTGAATAACTTTTGAACCGTTTAATATTTTTTCATAAAATCTTCAAAAGGCTCATCGGGGTCTCTGGTCACACATTCCCTGACGTTTTTAGACTGGTTGCACAAACTGTGTGACCTGTAGGTGAAAGCAAAGAATTAGCAAAAAAAGCGTAAACGGCATATCCCAAGTTTTTCCATGCCCAATCATGCATGCCAAATTTCAGGCAAATCCATTGAACAGTGGTAAAGTTATTAAGGTACAAAGTTTGACCCTTTAACCTTAAAATGGCTCCTCAACCCTAACTACGGTAGCACTACCATGCCACATAATATAGACACACATACACACATATATAATGGCAAAAGGCTCTGTTTAATGCATCAGTTAGGGTTGTTCCACAGTGACAAATGTGAGGAAATTTGGTGTTAGGGTTGCCACCCCTTGCACCCCGAGGCCACCCCATCCCCACCAACAGGCATTGGGATGTGTGTTGGGGGTCATCAGTCCTAACACTCACCCCATCCCATGTGTAAACAAACTGAGGTGGTGCAGTATATGATGCCTGTTGGTGGGGACAGGGTGGACTTGGGGTGCAAAAGGTGGCAATCCTAACACTGAATTTCCTCACTTTTGTCACTGTAGAACAACCCCAACTGATGCATTAAACTGATTTTTTTGCCATGAATTTCCCTTCTTTTCGAGAATGAGCACAATAAATGGTGAATAGAATGTGGTGGTGTGAGCACAGGGCCCTTTGGCCCCCTCACTCCCAGCATGTGATTTTTTTTGTCACATAGTAATGCTACCAGTAATGCAAATGCAAGCACAAATGGTAATGCACACGGTGATGCAAACGTAAATGATAACACAAACGGTAAGAGAAATGCAAGCACAAACATTAATGAAAACAGAAATGGTAACACAAATGCTAACAGCAACAAAAATGCAAACGGTAACAAAAACAGTAACGTAAACGCTAACACCAATGGAAACATGAACAGTAAGAAAAATGCAAACGGTAACACAAATGCAAACAGAAATGCAAATGGTAAAGGCAACGGCACCACAGAAGGAAACAGTAATGCAACTGACAACAGAAATGCAACCAAAAACACAAACTCTAAGGCCAACAGAAATGCAAATGGTGATGAACGTGCTAACAGCAATGATAACGCAATTGGAAATGCAAACAGTTAAAGTAACATCAATGATGACACCAAAGTGAACAGTAACACAAATGGAAATGCAAATGCTAATGGTAACAGCAACGATGATGCCAAAGGAAGCACAAACGCAAGCACATATGCAAACGCAAATGGTAATGCACGCAGTGGAGTAGATGGGAACGCAAATGCAAATGGTTATGGATATGTAAGTGGAAACACTGACTGTAACAGTAACAGTAACAAAAGCACACACCCTTTTTTCCCCAAAAGCTGCATTGAGAAACACAGTGAATACAAAGAATGTATGCATAATATTGTGACTTGGAGCAGAAAAAAAACACTTGGAATACTAAATTGCTTATATCTTAGGAACCGTATGATGTAGAAAAAATTACAATTTCATTTAATTTATGACTTTCCTGGCTAGTTTTGCACTCTAAGCATTTTTCCGATGAAAAGTCCGTATCTTAAAGTGTTTCCAAGATATGGGCCCCGAAAGGCACTGCAAACACCATAATATTAGTCTATGGGACAAATAGTCAATTTCGGAGTACCGTAACTTTGCAGCCCTCTAATATTTTGTCACCAAACCACCAAAAGACACATCTGTGGTATGTTGGCTTTCTTCCCTTCAAATTTCAGCCCAAAAAGACCAAACCGTTCTTTTGCAGCAGGGTGGCAAAGATTTCCTATTCTTTTGGGCATAGTGTCGCAAAGTAGTGTCGCAAATCACAACACTTTTGCAAAAAGAAATCACGAAAGTGTCACAAGTGCGATACAACAATGCATTACAACAGTTTACAAAAATTTGAAAAACATATTTCTGGGGTGTTTAAGCCCCCCAAAATACATGGCTAGCATCCTCAGGGCTTGACTAGGTGAACACAAAAAGAATTGTGTCCCTATAGGGTCCCACATTTAAATGCCAAGCATTTCTGTGACCAGTAACTGAAAAAAAATGGCTGACTCATGACACTACAGGGGTCATTTGCGACATTAAAAACTGCATCTGCGACACTGTCAAACTTTTTGTTAACTTTTCCCATTGACTATAATGGGAAACTTGTTTTTGAATAACGTTTGAACCGTTTAATATTTTTTCACAAAATCATTGAAAGGCACATAGGGGACCAAGGCTGCATGAGTGATGAAGTTTTTGGACCGGTCATGCAAACCATGCAACCTGTAGGTGCGAGCAACGAATGAGCAAAAAAGCTTAAAGATTACTTTCTATTGCACTTTATAGCTCTGCAACTGTATAGCCAACCAGTACAGAACTTGGCAGATCCAGAGACCTATGGTACTGCTCTGTGACTGCCAAATTTCAGGCAAATCTGTCTTACAGTGGCAAAGTTATTAAGCTGCAAAATTTCACACTTTAACCTTAAATGAGGTACTCAACCCTAACTATAAAGAACATTTTGGTCATTTTGGGATGAAATTTGCAGGGAAGAAAGGCAACATTCCACAGATGTGCCTTCCAGTAGTTTGGTGAAAAAATATTACAGGGAGCCAAAGTTATGGCACTCCAAACTTTTCTTTTTTCCCAATAGGATAACATTATGACGTTCGCCGCGGCTTTCAGGGCCCGTATCTTGGAAACAGTGCGAGATATGGACTTTTCATCAGAAAAATGCTTAGCCCCCTAACAAGGGCTAAGTACAAAACTAGCCAGGAAAGTCATAAATCATATGACTTTTACATTTTTTTTCTACGTCATACAGTTCCTGAGATATAAGCAATTTAGTATTCCAACTCCTCATTATCTGCTCTGAGACCCATTATTATGCATACATTCTTTGTACTCACTATCTTTCTCTATGCAGCTCTTGGGGAAAACCAGCTGTGTGCTTACATTACTGTTACCCTTACTGCTTCTGTTTGCGGTTCCGTACCCGTTTCACTTACTGTTCCCGTCTACGGCACCATGTGGGTTACCCTTTGTGTTTTTATTTGCACTTGCATTTGCGTTATTTTAACCATTTGTGTCCACAGTACTGTTTATCTTTGTGTTTTGCTTTGCATCACCATGTGCACTGCCATTTGAGTTTGCGGGCACCGTGTTACTATGTGACAAGACATCACGTGGTGGGATTGTGGGGCCCAAAGGGCCCCATGCTCCCATCTCTGCATTACCTGCACTATTTATCATTATCATTCTCAAACAGAAGGGAAATTAGAGGCAAAAAAGTCAGTTTAATGCATTAGTTAGGGTTGTTCCACAGCGACAAAAGTGAGGAAATTCGGTGTTAGGGTTGAAAGCCCCATGGACCCCCGCCCACCCTTAACCGGCATCGGGGAATGCATTGGGGTCATCAATCCTAACTCTCACCCCATTCTCCTATACCTCTGCTTCTTTACACATGTGATGGGGTGAGAGTTGGGGCCGATGACCCATGTACCGATGCAGGTTGGGGTGGGCTGGGGTCCAAGGGGGCTTTCAACCCTACCACCAAATTTCTCGCTGTCACTGTGGAACAACAATAACTGATGCATTAAATGGAGTTTTTTGCCTCTAAAAAATATATATATATATATATATATACACAGTATATTACGGTAGCACCTTAGTGCTACCGCAGTTAGGGTTGACGAGCCATCTACATGTTAAACCTAAAATTTTTCACCTTAATAACATTGCAACCGTTCAACAGATGTGCCTGAAATTTGGAATACACGATCAAGAATCATACATCTTAGGATCTGCCAACTTTTGTACTGTTCGGATATACGGCTGCAAAGTTATTAAGTGTGATCTATGTGCGTGTTTACGCTTTTTTGGAATTATTTTCTCATCTCTACAGGTCACATAGTTTGCATGACTGGTCCAAAATCATCAGGGAATGTGCGGCTGGGGTCCCCGATTGGCCTTTTGAAGATTTCATGAAAAAATGTTAAACGGTTCAAAAGTTATTCAAAAAACAATTTTCCATTATAAGTCAATGGGAAAAGTTAACAAAAAGTTCAACAGTGTCACAAATGCAGTTTTTACTTTCGCAAATGGCCCTTTTACTGTCACAAATCCACCATTTTGTTTTCAGTTGGTGATTAGAAAAATGCTTGTCATTAAATTTGGGACCCTCTAGCAACCTAATTCGTTTTGTATTCACCTAGTCGGACCCTGAGGATGATAGGCATGTCTTTATTTTGGGGAAAAACAGCCCAGAAATATGTTTTTCAAACTTCTGGAAAAAGGACTTTCACAAAGTAGTGTCGCACTTGCGACACTGTCGAATGAATTTGTGAAAGCTTACGCAAAGTTCGACGGTACTTTTTCAGGCTGAGGGAAAATGACAGCAATTCTTTGCCACCCTACTGCAGAAGAACGGTTCAGTGTTTTGGGCTGAAATTTGGAAGGAACACAGCCAACATTGCACAGATGTGCCTTTCAGTATTTTGGTGAAAAAATATTACACAGTGGCAAAGTGACAGCACTCCAAAGTTGATCCTTTTTCCCTTAGGATAACATTACCGCGTCTGCTGCATTACAGGAATCCTTTGCCACCCTGCTGCAAAATAACGGTTTGGTCTTTTGGGATGAAATTTGGAGGGAAGAAAGCCAACATCCCACAGATGTGCCTTTTAGTGGTTTGGTGAAGAAATATTACAGGGAGGGAAAGTTATGGCACTGTGAATTTGTCTTTTTTTCCCATAGGATAACATTACGGTATTTGCTGCGCCTTT
Source organism: Neoceratodus forsteri (assembly GCA_016271365.2). NCBI lineage: Eukaryota > Metazoa > Chordata > Ceratodontiformes > Ceratodontidae > Neoceratodus > Neoceratodus forsteri. Next base: position 43,625,709 of record JADMNL010000040.1, on the reverse strand, counting down.
CAGGGCCCATATCTTGGAAACGGTGTGAGATACGGACTTTTCATCAGAAAAATGCTTAGCCCCCTCTTAGGGGCTAAGTATAAAACTAGTCAGGAAAGTGATAATTCATATGACTTTTAAATTTTTTTTCTATGTCGTACAGTTCCTGAGATATAAGCAATTTAGTATTCCAAGTCCTCATTTTCTGTTCCGAGAGCCATTATTAGGCATACTTTTTTTTGTACTCACTGTCTTTCTATATGCAGCTTTTGGGAAACACTATTGTGTGTGTTTACATAACTGTTACCCTTAACGCTTCTGCTTGTGGTTCTGTACCTGTTTCACTTACTTTTCCTGTCTACGCCACCTTGTGCGTTACCCTTTGCGTTTTCATTTGCTCTTGTGTTTCTGTAATTTTAGCCATCTGTGTCTACAGTACTGTTTATCTTTTTGTTTCACTTTGTGTTATAATGCGCATTGCCATTTGTGTTTGCTGGCACTGCGTTACTATTTGACAAGACATGACGTGGTGGGAACGAGGGGTCCATCTCCCGTCGCTGTATTACATTCACTATTTCTCAGCATTGTTTATCTTTGTGTTTCACTTTGTGTCACCATGCGCATTACCATTTGCATTTGCAGGCACTGTGTTAGTATGTGAAAAGACATCATGTGGTGGGAGCGTACATTCACTATTTCTCAGTACTGTTTATCTTTGTCTTTCACTTTGTGTCACCATGCGCATTACCATTTGCGTTTGTGGGCACTGTGTTAGTATGTGAAAAGACATCACATGGTGGGAGCGTGGGGCGGTCCTGCCGCTGTATTACATTCAATATTTGTTAGAGTAATTCTCAAAAAGAAGGGAAATTAGAGAGAAACACTCTGTTTACTGCATCAGTGTTGTTCTACAGTGACAGAAGTGAGGAAATTCTGTGTTAGGGTTCAAAAGCATAAATGTGCATTCACCCCTCACCCCCCTGAGCACCACTGGCACACAGAGACACACAAACACATATGGAAGTGGGGGGAGAACCAAGACAACAGGACCAATCACAGACAATCAGCAGGAGGTGTCAGAAATAATATACAACTAGTCTACATACTGCATACTGAGTGGAGAGCCACAGCAAAAATACGCCTATGGACATTAATAGTGTAGCTCTTTCATTGCAGCTGTAGAGAAGTTAGCACACTTAGAAGTGTCATTGCAGGTGTACAGAAGTTAGTACACTTAGTAGTTGCACATTCTCATGGGGTAGGGGACTACACCTGCTGCATGTTAAGTGAAGAGTCACAGGTAAAGAAGGGTGATGCAGATCACTTGCACACTTCCCTGATTACAGGTACAGTGTAGTTAGCATAATTATCACTTAAATGGCCTCAGCCAGGCAATGCCTTTCCAAATTGTGACACCAGGTACTGGATCCTCAGTAGAGACCCACAGCACAGCTGAGGGTATGGACATCAATGGTAGATGTCAGTGATTGCAGGGACACTCAGGTTAGCATAGTTAGTGTTTGTGGGGGGGGGTCAGACAGGTAATGCCCCCCAAAAAATTTGTACTGCATCTTGAGCACTGATGCACAGCAAGACTGAGGCAAGTGGACATCAGTGGTACACCTACACCTCTCTATTTGTTGGTTGACACAAGTTAGCACAGTTAGGATTTGTATGGGCTCACCCAGGAAATTTTCTCATACATACCAGTTACTGATCATGATTGTACAGCCACAGCTGCATGGACTTAGTTAGCAGTGTTGCATATCTCTCTACACCAGCTACTGCACTCTGACTGCAGACTCACAGGAAAAGTAAGGGGGTATATACTAGTTAATTTAGTTAGGAATTACAGGAGCTCTGTCAGGTAATGTCCGAACCTCCAGCCCACATACTGCATACTGAGCGGAGAGTACAGAACAGAAAAGCCTATGGAGATGAACAGTGTCATGGGGGAACTACACTTGCAGACCACTTGCTGCATGCTGAGTGAACAGCCACAGGAAAAGATAGGCAATGCACATCAGTTGTACAGCTCCCTGATTACAGGAACAGTCCAGTTAGCACAGTTATCACTTGAATGGATTCAGGTAGGCAATATGTCTTCAAATGTGACAGCAGGTACTGCATTGTCAGTGGAGATACACAACACAGGTGAGGATATGGACATCTCAGTGGAGATACACAACACAGGTGAGGGTATGGACATCAATGGTAGACATCACTGATTGCAGGGATACTGAAGTTAGCTCAGTTAGGATTTGCATGGCTTTAGGCAGCTAATGCTGCTCCCTCCCCAAAATTTGTACTGCATCATGAGTGGTGATCCACAGGAACAATAAGGCACTGGAGATCAATGGCACACCTCTGTAATTGTAGGTACAGTGAAGTTATCACAGTTAGGAGTTGCATAGGCTCAGCCAGGGAATTGCAGCACACATAGCAGTTACTGCATCCTGAGTGTACAGCCACAGCTGGATAGTGTTACATTGCAATGTACCACACCTCACTACAGCAGCGACTCCCTGCTGACTGGAGGGGTACAGGAAAACTAAGGGTGGTACAGACTACTTAACACACTTAGGAATTACGGGAACTGTGTCAGGCAATGTGCCACACCCTAGCCCACATGGTGCACACTGAGTGGAGAGCCATAGCAAAAAATAAGCCCATGGACACATATGTGTGGTACTATTTCTTCCAGTTGATTTGCATGCTTAAAAGGAACAACAGTTATATTCAAATGTTATAATGTTATGGTTCAGTAAAGACTCAACACAGGTGGTTAAGTTTAAAAAAGATTTATTGCCAATTGATGAAACTGAGAAAGGGCCAATTAAGATTAAAATGTTTTTACAAAATCAGTCTCACAATACAGTCCTTGCATGTGTGTAATCATTGCTTGGAATATATCTAAATGTGTGTCATGCATAGTAAGTAGATGATATGAATTGGAATACATATGTACATATGGAAATACGAGCATAGAAAGAAGGCAGCAGAAGAAAGCAATTTGGTCTATTAAGTCTGCTTGTTTTGCAGGGTCTGCATCTTGAGTTAATGTCTCTACTATCCCTGCACAGTCCTCCCATCCTTCCTAGGCATGATTCTTATCTTCCCCCATGTATATACCTGGCCCTTTTATAGCTGGTCACTGTCTTTAATGAGGTGACCTCTTTTAGCAGCACAGTGCTAGATTTCTCTACTCTTTGTGGGAAGAAGTGCTTTCTGACATTCCTCCTAAACCTCCCAGCATCAGCTGAAGACTGTGCCCCCTCATGATATGTTTGCCACTCAGCTTGAAGAGATAATGGTTATCAATATTATTTATACCTTTTAAGTAGTTGAATGTTCCAATCATGTCTCGTCCCTTTGTCCTGTCCCACATTAATGAAGGTATGTCAGGAGCTTCTAAGCAGTGATTACACACATGAAACAGTGACAATTTGTTGTTATTGTGTGACTGATAATGTGTATGTTCCTGGGGTGGGCAAAAAAACAGTTGCTAAGTGTTCAAGTAATAGAATATAAAAATTTTATGATTTCAGTGACATTAGATAACTGGTATGTTCAGTTAAATATTTTAAGATATATCACTGACTAGGTGCATATGGAAAATTCCCACCCGACCCCTCAATAAAGGCGATAATAAACATTGTCAGGAACAGGTATGAACTGCGTTGTGATCAGTAAAAGTGTCTGATTCACAATTTCCAGGATTATTAACATAGATTACATTTACTTGTATGACAAGTACAACAAATTTCATATTATTACAGGTACAATATACATTTCTTTCAATGGTTACATTAGTTACTATATCAGTTCTGAACTAGTAAATATCAAATGTGTGTAGCATGTTGTTTTTATGAAAGATATGGGTCACTGAACTTAATCACTATAGTATTCTATTATATGTTAAGGAGAAATTGTTACTTGACTCTTATAGTAACACTTTCACTAGAACAATTAAACTAGTTAACAATGGTGAGACAAAATAAGAATGTAAATAGTATTTAGGTGTCATTACATAGGTATACAAGAGTCATTTGATAATAAGCTGCAATACTTCAATATTCACACTTGCTTAATTTCACTTGCTTCATTATGACTAAAGAGTTTTATATGTACATATGTACAGTTTCAGTGTAACAAATACATCAGGCATAGTTCTACACTGTTGCATGGTGAAAGAATGATGCTGTTGTGAAGATGTCAACAGATAAACGAAAAAAAACTGGTGATAGAAAACTTGTGACAGAGTGTTCTCTTTGGTGAATGAGACATGTGTTACACACTTATTTAAAATGATAAGGGACAACTTTTATGTCTCTGCAGAGGCAAAAATTTAGCAACTGGCAACAACTTCTTGTTATGTATTGGTATGATACACCAACAAGAAAAGATATGTACAGAACAGGGAGCCAGAAAGGACTCTGTTTTGACATGTACAATCTTCGATATACATGTAAGCATGGTTTCTCTAGTGACTGTGAATACTGTTGGTGCTGATTGAAGCCACTACAACAATTTCCATGTTGTCACTGATCCATACGAGATCTTAGATGTCATAGTGCATGAAATGTCTCTGGCAGTATATCATTTTGTTGATATGCTACAGTTTATTGAGAGTCATAGATTGGAAACAATTGTATTGCCTTATGACTGATTCTGTCACAAAGTAGTCATTAAAAAATGTCACATGTTGTTTGCTATTCTGAAATATGAAGGTCATCATAATTCTTCAATATTAGAAGATATGCATTTTTTAAGTGTTGTGGCAGTCTCTGTTTAAAACTGCTTGTAGAGTCGTCACACTACCCATCCACTTCTGTACCTTAGCAAACAGGTGTAATGGCCAGAATGCGTAGATTGACCATGGTGATAGACTACACTGTGAGTGTCAAACACTGATTGGTTAAAAACTATTCTACCAGCTGTGTAATCTGTGATAGGAGTGTCAACTCAGAGCCCATTGGAGTCAAATCTGTGCAATATAAGCAACAGATATTGAGAAGAACTCCTGCGACGTATGGACTGAGTATATCTGCCTCCACACCTTTTACAGAAGTGACAACATTGAGCATTGGTAAATAGCTGTCGAAATTTGACACTTTTGGCTTGAGGGACAAAAAGAGTAATCCAAAGCATGTCTTCTGTGGTTTCAAGCCGTGAATGACCACATGATACACATACATATTTGGTTACATATGACACAGTGAAGTACTGGAGCATTGGAGTGCTGTCTTCATCCAACTTGTTTATGATAGCCATCACAAACTCACTAGTGTCTTACTGTATGTCTGCAGCAAATGTACTACATCCGTCATATGTACCTAACACCTGCCGTAGTGGTGTTAGTGACTGCACATGTTAGACTGGTCAGAAGCCATGTTGACAATCTGCTTCAATGAGTTTGATGGGGGAGTGTCTTGTGAAGCAGATATTGCCTGCACAAAGTGTGGCATGTGGAGAAAAACTTGCATAGCTGAGTTAGCATAGCAGTTCACTCTAGTGCTGTTGTCAAAGACTGGCACAGCAGCTGCACCAACTGATTTCTGACGAACAGTTGGCTTTGAATGTTTAGTTGATATTGTGACCTTTATTGAACTCTTTAGAGTGGAATCACTTGAGGAAGCTCATGCCTGTTTGCTGACACCTGTAGATTTGACTGTACGATGTGAGGCAGACAGATACGAAGGCAGTGGCTTTAAAGACATTTGTGGCTGATGGAGAGTACATAACCTCTTGTACTCAACAATACATCACTTGTCAGCTCATATCTTCTGAGGTGCAAGAGTTATAATGTGCAACCCAGAAAGACTACGGACACGTAAAAGTGCCACGTAGCTCATGCCATCCTTGAAAATGTCTGTACCTATGTCCACCATTGCTGAATCCAAACTCAAGCCCTGAGATTTGTGAATAGAAACAACATATGCAACACATAGTGGACACTGTTTCCTGTTTACATAGATATCCTTAAATACCTGAAATTTCACACAGGTACGTTCTATCTGTACAGGCTGTTCCTTGTTGTCAAAGTGAACTACAAGTGTCTCAATATATGTCTTCTGGACATTGTAGACAAAGTCAGTGATATTTCCCATGGCACCATTTACCATGCCTCGTTCAACATTGAGATTATGTCATAGCATGATACGTGCATTCCTAAAAAGTGTAAGAGCAACTTCTAGGCCAGCTGTGTGTGAAACATCTGACTTCAGTTCAGTGAGTCTTTCAGTCATCTTTGCTACTAGGTTGTGACTGAGAATGACACCATCAACTGTATCAACAACATGCCGAGTTAGAATTTCTTGGTTTTCTCTCAGCAGCATAACATGTTGAACTCAGTGCATTTCTTTAGCCATAGCATAAGACACACTATGTGTGTGCCTGTAGAGTACACATCGCTGAAAACATTACATGCAGTTTCTATGGATGTAGTATCTACTCTGATTCTCTGATCGTTTAACATAGCAACATGTTCTGGTGATAGAGGACCTGTACGAGCTTGATGTAAAAGTGATTTGTAAGCCAGATTACCACTTTGGCACATATTCTCATACAACTCAACATTGGTGAATAACTCCCAAATGTTAAAACCTGCAATGCAGTCGAGAATGTTCTTAGCTTGCTTGGCAGTCAGAGTTGCAAACACATGCTCTGCATTAACTGGTGCAAGGTGTAAAAGGTTCCCCAATACAACAATACTTCTTCCACCAAATGGTACTCCATCATCAGTACCTAAGATCTCCTGTAGACGTAGGTGTATACAGGCAAGCATTACATTGGAGACCATGCTGATTTAATCAATGATGAGTAACTTCATCTTTGTGAACATGGTATGGAGCTCAGATGCAACCTCAAAGGACAGTTTATGATACTCTCCTGTTTGCCATGTTCCACTGGCAACATAAAGAGACGGCATAATGTAATTCCACCAATGTTGTATGCAGCTAGTCCTGTGGGAGCAGTAACAGCAACAGACATTGATGACCCTGTCAGGCTCCGTCTTTCAGCAGTGATGGCTTCAATAAGGAAACTCTTTCCTGTGCCAGCTGAACCACTAACAAAGATCAGTACTGGTTTATAGTCAAGACAGTCACATTTTTTTGTTTCATGTAGTAGGCCATGTCGAACAGTGTCAATGACTTGAGAGTGAACTACATGCTGCTGCTGATTCAGTCTTTCTCTCAAGTCAGCTGGGTTGACAGTGGAGTGTGTTCCATGTTCCATGGCAGTCTCAATTTCTGAGATTAACACTTGTGGGGGCATTTAAAGGCAGAGGTTCACCTAGAACAGCTTGTCCTTCTGGATCAAGATTGTCTTGTGAGCTAACAGGAGTGTCTTCTTGAAGCTGCTTCTCTGCCTTCTCAAGCTGTTCTTTCTCAGCCTCTAGTCTCTGTATGTATGCCTCTGAGTATTCAGTTTTGAAAGTCTCATAACTGAGACTGAATTCTTCCTCGAATGTATCATAGTCACCTTTTAATTCAGACTCATTCCTCCAGCATCTAAATAGGAATAGGAGAGCAAAGTAGTAATGCTCACTGCTCTCCGATGTTCCTAGATGTAATTTACAGTGGTCTATGAGCCATGGCTTGTGTCTCTTTATGAGACAGCCATCCACTCCGTTCACCTTGTAAATGTGCCATGTTGAGTCAGGTGATATATCTGCCTTGTAGTCATACCACTTAGCCACCTGAAAGAGATACATATCATCCATGTCATCGTGTCTATGGGGGTAGTATGTGTCTATCAGGTTGTTCTTCAAGATATGTTTTGAAGAAGGTCTATTGGCAGTGAGTTCCTCAATCTCAGCATGGGGAATCAGTACACGTTTGCATTTTTCTTTGTAGTTCACACTGAGAAACCTGACAGCATCAGACTTCCAGTACAGATGTGTAACCATTAAACGGTCACTGGCTTCATAAGCTCCACATTCTCTATGTGAAAGGGTCTTCAAGTCCAGTGACCACAGCTGAGATTGCTTGAACTGGCAATATCTTCCCAAATATTTTGCAAGCTGGTCTGTTCATGCTTGGTTAGGTACAAAGTCACGTACCGCACCAGGGCCAATGAGTTGTCAGCCACGAACTGAACATCTATGTTTGCTTGCCACATTAGGAGAAGAGCTGGGTTGTAATCATTGATGTACACCTCTTTCTCATCTCTGGGTAACTTGTATACCCTCTTGGTTCATTTTGCCTTCAAGTGGTGTCGCATTGCTGAAAAAACTTAATTCATGGAACCATCCTGACAAACTCATCTAGGAAATCCAAAGCGATATCGTGTGTACCAATTAGATTTGTTCTTTACTACTCACCAGCAGTATTTTGCACAAATATGTCACTGGAACTTTTGTACTAACTTCCATAGTGTAGGACTTTCATACTTGTCTGGAATGTGACAAGTGATATATTGCTTGATGAATGCTAGCACTTGTGCTGCTTCATGTTCACCTATGCGTGTTGCATCCTTGATCCACAATAACATATAAATATGAGGGGCACCCCGTGCTTGATATTCCATCCTCCAAAAGTAATGCTTCACAGTACCAAGAGGTGGATTGTCCTTTGACAATATGAAAGTCCGAATGTCATGGATCTGCTTATGAAAATGTCTTGTGACAGACACAGGATCAAGTGAACACATTTCTCTGACAGCCATTGATGAAATGCCATCAACAACAGAATTTGCCCACTTCAACAGTTCAATGAGCTTGTACCAATCATATTCAGCTTAACTAAGTGTGACAAACCATGTTGCTGCAACATACTCTTGCAGCATTGTCATTACTTCAGAGTGTCTGCGAAACCAATATTCTTTGGTGGCACGTAGACTTGAAAGTATGGAAGACAGATTCACTTGCACATTTTCAGCTTTCTGCTTTAATTTCTCTAGAAATTGAGTAGCTGTTATTCCATCTAGTGGAGTTGTGAAACTAATAGTATGTGCAATAGACGCAGACAGAATGCTAAGTTCACACTCCCAGAGGAGATGAAACAGGTACTGTATGTTACGTCTGAATTTGCCATCTTTACTGAGCACACGGCTAGTGCGGTACTCAGCACCCTGTACATGCACTTCCCTTTCATCTAGCCATCCACCTGACCCTTTTGGGAATAAGTCTGAGAAACAGCATGCTTCTAGTGTTGCCTCCCAAATTCTGATAGGCTCACCTTCCACCTGCTTCATTTGATAGAGATCAATGTTGTCTCCTACTGGATCTCTGCCATGTAGAGGGTGAATTGTGTACTGCTAATACACATTGTCACTTGTCTGTCCACTGACCTTCTCAATCATTGGCTAAGTTGTTTCTAAGAGATCATGTTGAACAGAGAGACTAGTCATGTGATCAATGTCAAGGTCTGCATAAAAGGGATTGTTACTCTTTAAATAACTAAGAGCAAGCTTTACCTTCTGTACATTGACAGCACCTTGCCAGATGACCTTGGACTTAGTTGGAACACCATTTACAAGAACCACCAAACTATTTTCCATAGAGATTGCCTCCACATTTTCCTGTAGAGAAAGTGGGAGATACATCACAGAACCCTTCAGAGATCTAATGAGTTCTTTCTGTGGAATGTTCTGTGTCTTTGTGTTCAGATATAGAATGGTTTGAAATGGTTTCATTGTCTGAATTAGAATGCGTTCAAACATATTCAGGGTCGCAATCTCACTTGGTGTAACTTGTGCCTCCATATTATTCAACAGTGACCTTGGTGGCAGAATGCTGGACTTTAGTTTGGAGAAACAGCGTTTGCACAGCACAGTGGTGGTCTGTAACTGAAAGTCAGATTTCATCAGCAAAAATGCTGAGAGATGGAACCACATGTCATTGTATGGTGACAAGGTTTCAAGGTTCACTGTGACAGTTTGCTGTAGCACAGACGGTCACATGACACACGTACAGAGTCAAATTTCTGAGCCTTTGCCAGCTCAAATTTAATTTCTTTGCCGTACTGTTTCAGTATGTCAGTTTCTAACACAGAAACTGATGTTTCAGCAGAACTTGCTGACTGATAAATAGTTGTGTCTGGTACAGAAGTCACATGTTGCAGCTGTTTGAGAAATGTGATGGCACCCTGCATGTCACCAGATTACAATGAGTCATTTAAACAAGTGTACTATTTGACAACTTGCTGGACTTCATACGCCCTGTATACAAAGTTTCACATGCCTGTTTGATGCACTCCCAGCATCCGCATGTTGTGAAAGACAATGTCACAAACACCACTATCGAGGCATGCTAGTGAGTGACTCGTAAGTCCAGTATGTGGATGGATTTCACAAAGGTCAGACTTGTTAAACAGTTTACATCTTTCTTTGCGATCTGTTATCACAAATAGGTTGCCAAACTGTTCAACTTTTTCAAATGATGATTGCCTACGGTTGCAGGTTTCATCACATGCCCATGAGAGACAGTGCTGTTTATAGGGACACTGTGGTTACATCACAGTCATCATTTGTGTCCATTGCTGTGTCATCACAGACACTGAGCACATTGATCAGCTTACCAGACTCATCAATGGTGAACTTGCTTACTTTTTTCTGTGAATAATAAGATTCTTCCCAGAATTATGCCTCTGAGTGCTGTGTGTGCATCCAGTGACCTGTGAATACATCATAGAAATTGTGCACAGTCAAAGTAGGATACCGTTGTAGCCTTTTATTGATGTTGTACACATCTTTTCTGAATAGTTCAAGTACATGAGACATCTTACGTCATAAACGTTGAAAAACAAATATTGCTTTATTAACAAATGTGCATACTTTGAGATGCAATTTCATCAAAGTCAGATGACTCTTTGTCTTTTTGCGCTCATGCCTCATCACAGCAGCAATAAGCTTGCCAATCTTAGCTTTACTTGCTAGCGATCGTAAATACTTTTGCTTTTTCAGATGAAAATCACCAGCTGTGAGTTTACGGCACTATTTAGAAGGTCTGTTTATGGTTGCTGTAGCAATAGTTATGTTTTGTCTGAGAGATCTACACAACTGTTGCTCAGGTAAACATTTTTTACTTGCTGTTGAGCAAGTATGTGGTTTTGTTGTGAAGTGAGTTACTGTAGAGCTCACTATTCCAGTAGAACTCTGTATTGTTTTACGCCTTGAACTCACATCACTGTTTTTTATCATTCTTAAGCAACAGTGAAGTACTATGATACCTGTTTCATCTTTCTATACATGCAACGCCTGTGTTTACTAGGCATCTTTCAATCTGTTAGTTCACAGTAGCAGTCAGCAATGTTACAGAAGTATCAGACACTTGCATAAAAGACACAGAAAAATAAAATAATAGTATATGCTTGTGTTGATCACTTCTAACATTGTATATTGACACATCATTTATGTATAACATTTTACAAAAAAAGTTTCAGAAAATGCTGTAATCATATTGGTTGCTCAAATTTTGACAGTCTTATTTTGATTCATGTTACACTGTCCTGTATAGCGTTATCACCATGCCACATAGATTTTTTTTGCACTATTTCACTGTTCAGCAATGCAGAATCACTGCAATTCTGTATAGTGATTTTGACCTGGTATTGTTAAACTGCTGGTCAAAGAACTACTTTATTTAAAATGTTTCTGTAAATGAGTAACAGATTAATAAAGTCAACTTCAAACACTTAACTTCTGAATATTAATTGTCATGATAGCCATAAGGTATTCACAAGAATCACATTGACAGTTACTTAATTACGTCTTTGAGGCAACATAACACTTGGCTCTACCACGTGCCACATTACATGTCTAGGGAGTGTTTAAGATATTGTTAGGCCAATCTCTGTTCATGTGTTATTGCTAAGACAAATAATCACAATTATTGATTTGGAATGAATATCGAGGTCACTTGTGGAGTGACAGAAAACATTGAAATGCAAAAATGAAGCTTCAGCAATTACATAGTTGTGCAGATAGAGTTATGATTTCAGAATAAGTATGTGAAATTGTATGAACTTATGTATTTGTACATTAGGTAAGAAGCAGGAAACTTTTCCCTTCTGTAATCATCATTTTTGGGAAAAAAAATCATCAAATTATGTCATGCATTCAAAGTTTCAGAAAAACAGCGTCATGTGCATGAAAGTGACGCAAAATATAGTGTAGTGCATTCAAAAGTGTCACAAAAGTAGTGTCATGCATGCAAAGGTGTTGCAAAAGTAGTGTCATGCATGCAAAAGTTTCACAAATTTAAGCTTGGGAGTGACAACTGTATTCATTATCGAATCATATCTGATTGCTATTTGACTGACAGCTAGTTTTGCCAGTGTTAAGCTAGATTTATCAGGCCATGTGAGACAACCAATCAGAGATGGAGAACACTGAAGAAGAAGTCCACAGCAGCTATCTTAGCCTACACTGAGACACACCACGTTTATAACTGTAAGTACATCATATTTTATAAAGCATTTTTCTAGTATGATTAAAAGTGTTAGTAACAGGTAAATAGTATTAATCAAAACTTTTTTACTGCTCTATTTGACTATGTTGCTAGAAGTAACCTATGATGGTTCATTGTTTAGGTACAACTGTTTAAAGTCAGACAATTATTTGGTACTTACTTGCACAGATACAGCTGCAAATGGAGGGAGATAGCAAGGTACATGTGTACCCACGACAGAAGAGGAAACAAATCAGACATGTGTCTGCATTTGAAATTGTTTAAAACTGTCTATCAAAAGGATGCATTTTTCCCACCTTTAAATTTTAGCTGGAGCAGAAGTGCAGTGATAGTCAGTGCATAGACTACATTGGTTAATGAAGGCACAGTAGTAGCTAATGATTTGTTTTATTTGTGTGTCATGGATCAACCCACTGAAGCTGGGTTGAAGTTAGGAGGGAAAATAGCAGTTTTACTTTCACTACTGCTTAGGTACTGCAGGGTGAACACTGACGTTTTTGGTAGCTCTCCATCCACTTCTAAGCTGAAAAGCTGAGAATGGCAGAAAACAACAAAAAGACTTTGTGGATAGTTGGAAGCAGTATAGTGAGACAAGCGTCTGAGTATGCTCAGAATAGTGATTTTGGGAGAAACCTGCAGCTCCCAAATTGCTGTGTTAAGTGGTTTGGTAAGGGTGGAATGAGGTGGGAGCACCTCATGCCAACCATGCACAGACATTTGAGTACTCAGGCTCATCCAGACATATTGCTGATAAATCTTGGAGGCAATGATTTGGGAACCAAACGCTGGGTACATTTAGTAACAGCAGCAAAATTGGACCTCACTTCTATTATGAGTATGTTGCCTGCCTGTAAAATCATTTTTTCATATATTACAGAGCGTAGGGTCTGGCAAGCATAACACCGTATGTACCTGAGTGACAGAGCCTAAAGAAAAGTCAACATACAGATATCTGCATTTTTATGCATGTCTGGAATGTACACTATCGTCATCTGGAAATTAATATTGTTATGGATTGGCTTTACCTACCAGATGATGTAACCTTTCTCACATGCTGGCAATTGTCATTTCCTGGGAGACCTTCGAGATGCAATCCTCAGAGTCCACTAAGAATGTCAAACTGCTTGAACAAATAGCAAAGTGCAAACAAAGGTTCTTTTCAGAAACAAAAATGTTAGTCAAAATATAGAACAGCTGCATACATCACTCACATAGATGTAACACGTGGGTTGAGAATATTCAGACTGTGCCAGGCTGTGGAACAAGCCGGGCAAGCTAACTGCAATGCAGCAGGTTGTTGTCAGGGTGATATTTACAGTGCCGTGGCATGGGGCCAGCAGTGTTAAATATTTCAGTCTGGCAAGCCTGCATTGTGCATATGGTACTGCACCAGTGTAAGTGGCCAGAGAGGAGGAGGGGGGATACAGCACTGAAGTGCAGTGGTGGTAGGTTCAAGTATGACAGTATTTAGTACTGTATATGCAAATACAGCCTTAAGGCATGCAAGGTATTAATGCACCTATTTGGATATCATTATGGCATCATTAGTATGCAGGTGTGCCATTCATCAGTAACTTGTCCCTGGTACTGTGTGAGGCAGTACCTGTTGGCTACTGATGCCGCCCGGGTTGCTTTGTGGTAATGTATCTCAACACTAGATCTTGGTTTTTCAATAAAAAAATGCTGCTGGTAGTACAGTGGACTCTACCCTGTCACCTTATCATGGGTTAACTGTATAAAATGTATCCCTTGAGGCCCTGTTCACTCGACTTCCTTGTTTGATTGGGATGGAGTGGGAGCTACAATACAGCACAATGGTTACTTTTAAACAGAAAGCCCACAATTGGGTGAGGGGGTGGGATACAGTGGACCACCATGGATATATTTTTCATAGCAAAATCACAGTTGGTGAGGGAGGGCTGATGCCAACACACGGTAGCCCTGGAGCTTGGTTTGCCACCCACAGCTGTTGGCTGCCATGTTGTACTGTGCAGTACTGCAGGTACACTGTGGTTGTCATTTTTTTGGGGGGGCTCAACAGTGTGCAGCAGAAGCATGGGTTGTTGTTGCAGATGCTCATGGTATCACGGGATCAATACCAGGATGTGCAAGCGTGCATAAGATATTACTGTACCACAATACAACCCATGTGAAAAATAATTTCTGTGTGAAGTGGTATGGCAGGGGTGTAATGAGATGGGAGCACCTCATGCCAACAATGGACAGACTTTTGAGTAGTCAACCTCACCCAGACATAGTGGTAATACATCTTGGCTGGGATGATTTAGGCATCAAACATTTGGTAGATTTAGTGGCAGAAGCAAAATTGGAACTTGTTTCTATTATCAGTATGTTGCCAGCCTGTAAAATCATTTTTTCAGATATTATAGAGTGTAGGATCTGGCAAGCAGAACACCATGTGTACTTGCTTGACAGAGCATGGAGAAAAGTGAACATACAAATGTCTGCATATCTATGCATGCGTGTAATGCACACCATATGTTACCCTGAAATTAAGTTTTCTTATGATTGGTTATACCTACCTAATGGTCTGCACATCTCACATGCTGGCAATTGTTGTTTCCTGGGAGAGCTTTGAGATGGAATCCTCAAAGTACTCTAATAATGTCAGACTGTTTGTATACCTATTGAGCTGTAAAAAAAGGTTATTTTAAGAACCATACATGTTGGTCAAAAAATAGAATATGTATATAGGGCACTCATACAGGGTAACACATAGTTGGGAGATTATTCACATGTGAAATGCAGGGCTGGCAACAGTTGACCTTGGATGCATGACAGGTGTTGCCAAGGTAAACATGCTATGGTGTCATGGCATGGGTCAGGTGTGTTGAAATATGTGACTGTGGCAGTTGCATATTATATGGTTCTGTGTCATAGTGCCAGGGCAAGTGCCCACAGAGAAGCTCCAGTGTGGACCAGTGTGACAGTGCTTCACCTACATGTGACTACTGTGATGTCCACTTGTAGATATGAAAAATGCTAGAAGAGACATTGGTGCTCTGTTTCCATTTATAGAGGTTTTTTGTCATGCTAGGGTGAGCTGCTTAGCATACCAACTGACTGTGTGTGTGTTGGTGGTTGGTCTAGCCAACAGGGAATTGGGCACCCACATCAAGAAAACAGGAAAGGGGGACACATGTGGTGATGGGGTGATGGGACTCCCCCTTGTCAAACAAGGAAAGGGGAGCACACAAATCGAGAGGGATTTATCACAGCCTTGGCAAGCAAAAAAAATGTGAGGGGGTTAAATTATGCTAATGGTCACTGGGTATCCTCATAAACACCCAATAAATGGGTGTGGTCATAATAACACCGGCACTCACTGCTGCTATGTTGGGTGCACGTAGGGAGAGGCTTGTTATGGTAACACTTTGTGAGACCTTTGTTCTCATTACACTTTAACTTTTCTCTGATGTCATCGCCTAATTAGGTAGGCAGGGTGGTGGCAACTGCTATTGAGTGATTGTGGAATGTGGAACACACCTACTGTTATGTACTGTGCATCCAACCCAACAGTAACCATTCCTCTAACTCTGTAGTACCACAAGATGCTGGTTGTGAAGCAGACCAACATGAGACAGACAATGTTTCATCTTCAATAGACAGGAAGATGAACTTTTGATATAGTGGTATTCAAGCTGTGGTATATGTTATTACTCGAACATACCATGACATGACACAGAGTTGTGTATGTTTTAAGTGTGTTGAAATACACTAATTCACGTGGCTGAATGATAATATTTGTGATTATGAAAATTATGTTTTAAAATGCTGTTCCTGCCATGTTCTAATCAGAATACTTCATAGAATACATAGAAATATATAGGCTCTGAGACATGAGAGTAATGGAATGTTTGTGTTTGTTTTTATTGCAGAATAGAAAACTAAACGATGAGGCAGTGGTCCATGAGAGAGGTGTGCTTGCTGCTTGAGGCAGTCCAAGTGAGGGGTAGTGCTCAAATTTTAATGTGGAGCATGAACCGTAAGTTGGACTCAATGTGGAGGCGCAGTAATAGCTTCCTGTGCACATGGTCTTAAGGGTGAAATAAGACCATTATTGCAGTTGAAGAGAAGTGGAAGCTGTTGTGCCAACTTTTCTGTATGTTTTGAAGCAGAGAGGAGATACCAGAGAATGACAAATTGTGGTACTACCTTGCTTACAAACTATGGAAGCTGCAGGGGAAGCCAGCTGGCGGGAATACCTCACTCATACATGAGATTATTCAAAAAATTCCTCATATTCTATGATATTATAGTACAGTACAGGTACACAATCGGGTAAAAGAAAGTATTTTTTGTATTGAAGTAGCCATGTTGTTATCACAATATGATGTTACAAGTCAAGTGGCTGCAGTGTAAAACAACTGAATATTTCCTATGTCACGAGAGATGTCATTTTTTTCTCTTGTTTTTTTTTGTCTTAAGGGAAAAAGTATTTATAACTGTTATTAAATAATGATGCATTTTTTTATGTTACATATATATATATATTAGAGGCAAAAACTCAGTTTAATGCATTAGCTAGAAGCCAGAAGGGGAAGGAAGGAAGGAAACATATTCAATTCAGTGCTTTAGAGTAACTGGTAATTGCTATTTTTCTTTTAAACTTAGATTTTGGGCTTTTAGTGACACTGTACTTTCTTTGTTGTCTTTACTTGAATTGTTTTGGGCTGTTGAAAATTTAAAATGTAGTGGTGGTGTAATTCTGTGCTGTCTTTAATTGCTACAAATTTTATCTTGGCTTGTCTGACTGCTCTGTAGTTGGGTGAAGAGGTGTTAATTGTCTGGCCTCTGACCTCCCTACGTGATAACTGGAGGTGGGGCTTAGTCAGGAGTTGAGGTAGCAAAGTAGAGTTTTATTTTCTCAGAAGAAGCCAGAAGAGGAAGGAAGGAAACATATTCAATTCAGTGCTTTAAGAGTAACTGGTAATTGCTATTTTTCTTTTAAACATAGATTGTGTGGGCTTTAGCATACTGTACTTCTTTGTTGTCTTCACTGAGAATTGTTTTGGGCTGTGAAAATTTAAAAGCGTAGTGGTGGTGTAATTCTGTGCTGTCTTTAATTGCTGCAAATTTTCTCCCCCTCCCTCCTCTTCCCCAACTCTTAATTATATGCCCTGCTAAATCTGATTGACAGGAGCTAAACACAGGGTATAGTAAGGGGTGTGAAGTAGGAGGGGCATAAAGGAGAAGAAGCCCACCCTCAGCATGACAAGTGTTTTGACTCATTTATTTATTTATTGTTTTTTTGTTTTTGTTTTTAAAGAAAATTATCTGAGGATCAGTAGCAGGATTTTTAGGACAGTAAATTAATAAAAAGAGAACTAGGAAGCTCAACTGAACAAGTAGTGAATAGCAGTATAATTGCAGTATAATGTGGGAGTGGTGCAATGCAGTGGCTGTGGGACAGCCATATTCAGAGCAGACCTTCTGGACACTGAGGTGCAGCCCTATCTGCATGCATCTCTCTGGACTGCAGGATAAGGTAGCCAGACTCAGAGTGGGGAAGTAAACTGGGTCAAGAGTACCATCACCCTATCACAGAACACCCAGTCCAATGCAACTGCTTCAAAGGATGCTGAGAACGAGCACTTGGATTGACAGTGGGCTAGGGGAGGGTTGGAGGCGGTCAGGCAGAGGACATCCAGATCCTATTCCACTCAAGAACTCCTTATGCACACTGTGACAGGGACAACCAAATAGAGGTGCCAGAGAAGTGGAAGGAAAGGATGTGGTGGATTGTCAGGAGGTGACCTCAGTGGGGAAAGCAGTGGACCCCAGAGGAGGAGGAAGCAGATCCTGGTGGGGTACTCCATAATAAGAGGGATCCAGCTAGGAACACAGGAAGGGGAGGACAGGAGGTGGGGTGCCACCAGGTGCCACAGCATGGAGGATGGAAGGAAGATCCTGGGGATCACTGGGAGAGGCAAGACAGGAGGGTGAGCTGGATCTCATTATCCACCTAGGTACTAATGACCTGGCAAATGGGAGCAAAAGGATGTTCAGGAAGAGTTTAGGAAATTGAGGAGGGTCTCAAGCAAGTAGCTAATTCTGTCACTTTTCAGAGGTACACTGCCAGCGAGAGGCAAGGGAGAGCATAGGAGTGCATGCACGGAACTTTAACTCATGGTTGAAGAACTGGTGCTGTGAGAAGGAGTTTGGATTCATTGGTGACTGGGGACCCACCGGGAGGCATGGAGGTTGTTCAAGCTGACAGCCTGCATCCATCCTGGAGGGAATCAAGCACTCAATGATAAGTTTAAATGCTACATTGACAACATTTAAACTAGCAAAGAAAGTAACGCAGGCCAGCAAGGAGGTACCTACCTCACCCCCACAACTAGCAGTGGAACTAGTGAACTGGAGGAGTGGCTGTCTCTTCAAAGCAGTAAAAGATGGAGATTAGTGCCCAAGAGGTGGATGAGGCAGAAAAGGGCAAAATTCAGCAGAAGGGCAGACAGCAAGGAGAACCAGGGATAAAGGACGAACCAAGAAGGGGCTGGAGTAGAACAACAAAACAGTCTAGGGAGGTCAAATCATGGAAAGCCATGTGTGCAAATGCCAGAGCCTTAGCAACAAGATGGAAGATCTGGAGGCTGTCATGGTGCAGTCAGACCTGAACATTGCTGGCCATCACTGAAACCTGGTGTAATGATAACCACGACTGGGAGATGGCCATACCTGGCTACAACATATTCAGAAGAGACAGAGCAGGCAGGAAGGGAGGAGGTGGCACTCTATTTGAAAAATGACATAAGGACCACAGAGATCCAGGAGAAACAAAATGGGGAGAGATACTGTGGGTTAAGCTGGAAAGGAAAATGGGGACAACCATCTGCACAGGTGTGGTCTATAGACCACCAGCCCAGGAGGAAGAAACAGATAGGGGAGCTGATGCTAGCCATCAGAGGATGGCAGACAAAGAAATGAGTAGTACTGGTTGGAGACTTCAATATTCCAAGCGTGGACTGGACTATCCCAGCAACAGCATCAACTAAGACAGATTTATCCTGGACTCCTTCTCACGGTGCCTTCCTCAAGCAACTGGTCATGGAACCAACTCGGGAGAAGCAATACTGGACCTTGTGCTCACAAACGGGGACAGTGTGATGGGGTAATAGTGGGGGAGCACCTGAGGAACAGTGACCACCAGTCACTGTGGTTTGAAATCACAGAAAGAGCAGAACCAAACCACACAAAAACACGTATCCTGGATTTTAGGGGGGCAGACTTTGGGAAAATGGGGAGATACTTGAAAAAGAGGCATTAAGGGGAATGGGACAGGAATCAGGGGTTGAGGAACAGTTGGCAGTATTTAAAATGGGGATTACAAAAACAACAGAATTATGCATTAAGCAGGTTAGCAAGAGGAAAAGGAAGAGGAGACCATTATGGTTTTCCAAAGAGGTAGCAAAAAAGTAAAAAAAAGATTGCATCCAGGCAATACAAAAAGACACAGGCAGAAGGGGATAGGGAGAAGTACCAGGAGAAGCAAAGGGAGGCAGGGAGGTCAGTAGGAAGCCAAAGCTCAGACAGAAGAACACATTGCAAAATCAGTGGGTAGAGGGACAAAACCTTTTACAGGTACATAAGTGAAAAAAAAAGAAAGACAAAGGGAGGGATAGTGAGACTGAAGGGGAGGATGGGGCTGCCTGGAGGATGACAACAGTAAAGCTAACATATAGAACAGGTATTTCTGCTCAGTCTTTACTGAGGAAGAAGGAGGTAATGGGTCTGAAGGAGTACAAGGGTGAGAATGGTGCAGAAATGGACATAAGTCCCTTTACATGAGAAAAGGGTCCTGAAGGAACTGGAAGTAATAAGAGTTGATAAAGCAATGGGGCCAGATGGGGTGAAAACAGGGTCCTTAAAGAACTAAGAGGTGGTGGCTGAGCCTCTGGCTATCCTGTTTAGCCGATCACTGGAAACAGGGGAGGTACCAAAGACTGGAGGACAGCAGATGTAGTCCCCTTATACAAAAGTGGGAACAAAAGAGGAAGCAGGGAACTACAGGCCAGTCAGCCTCACCACGGTAGTGAGGAAGATCATGGAAGCACTACTGAAGGAGAGATTGGTGGAACATCTGGTTGTCAATGGACTACAGGACCCAAGGCAGCATGGTTTCACCAGGGGAGGTCATGTCAGACCAACCTCATTGAATTTTTGACTGGGTGACTGAGGGAGGTGGATCGGGAGGGCAGTGGACATGGCCTATCTCAACCAGCAAGGCCTTTGACACTGTGCCTATAGAACTACTACACAAACTGGGGAATATGGGTGTGGGCAGGACAGTAGTGTGGTGGGTAGGTAACTGGCTGGGTGGCAGGACACAGAGTGTGTTGGTACATGGCTGTCACTCCACAGAGGGAAGAGTGACCAGTGGAATACCACAGGGATCAGTGCTGGGACCGTCCTATTCAACATCTTCATCAGTGACATTGCTCAGGACCTGGAAGGCAGAATTTCACTGTTCACTGATGACACAAAAGCTCTGTAACAGAGTAGACACACAGAGGAGTAGACAAAATGAAAAGGACCTGCAGAAACTTGAAGAATGGTCAGGGGTTTGGCAGTTGAAATTCAATGCAAAGAGCTAAAGATAATGCATATGGGGCACAAAAACCCTGGCACAATATATCAGTTTGGGGGTGAGGATATAGCATGCACCAAACAGGAAAAGGGATCTTAGGGTTATCATCTCTGATGATCTCAAGGTAGGGAAACAGATGTGACAAGGCAGCAGGTAAAGCAAATAGGATGCTGGGATGTATGGCAGGGGCATCACCAGCAGGAGAAGGAAGTCATAATTCCGCTATGCAAGACACTTGTGAGGCCACCTGGAGTACAGTGTACAGTTCTGGAGACCATACCTACATAAGGACATAGACAGGGTAGAAAAGGTTCAGAGACGACAAAGATGGTGCATGGATTGCATCACAAGTTCTATGAGACAGGTTGAAGGAACTGAACATGTACCCCCTGAGAAGAGGAGGGAGAGGGGATATGATAGAGACATACAAGCATCTACAGGAGGAACAGGGTGCTGGAATGCACTATTTTTAAGCGAAAAAGATGTACCAGGACTAGAGGGCATGGGATGAAGTTGGAGGTAGGACAATTCAAGAGGAAAACATGAGGAAGAATTTCTTCACAGAACGAATGGTGGACAAGTGGAACACCCTGCCAGAGGAAGTGGTGGGGGCTGAAACAATCATGGGATTTAGAATGTATGGGATAGACATAAAGGAATTCTGAAGGTCAGGAGTAAGGGGCAACAGACTTCTAGGAAAACATAAACTGAACTTACAAGCTCAAATGGGCGAGATGGGTGGGCCATAGGCCTTATCTGCCGACACTGTCTATGTATCTGTGTCTATTTCCTGGCGACAAAGAAGTCGGTGTTGGGGTTGAAAACTGCCGGACCCCCGCCCACCAACTGGCATCGGGAATTAGCATTTAGGTTTTACCAGCACTAACTCTCACCCATCAGATGTGAAAAGAAGCAGAGTATAGTAGAATGGGGTGATGCAGTCGAATGTTCTTAACTTGCTTGGCAGTCAGAGTTCCAAACACATGCTCTGCATTAACTGGTGCAGGTGTAAAGGTTCACAATACAACAATACTTCTTCCACCAAATGGTCTCATCATCAGTACCTAAGATCTCCTGTAGGCGTAAATTAGCAGGCGGCCATGAGACCATACTGGCAATCAATGATGAGTAACTTCATCTTTGTGAACATGGTATGGAGCTCAGATGCAACCTCAAAGGACAGTTTATGATACTCTCCTGTTGCCATGATACTGGCAACATAAAGAAACGACATAATGTAATTCACCAATGTTATGCAGCTGGTCTGTGGGAGCAGTAACAGCAACAGACATTGATGACTGTCAAACTCAATCTTTCAGCAGTGATGGCTTCAATAAAGAAACTCTTTCCTGTCCAATGAACCTAACAAAGATCAGTACTGGTTTATAGTCAAGACAGTCATTTTTTTGTTTTCATGTAGTAGGCCATATAGAACAGTGTCAACAACGAGTGAACTACATGCTGCTGCAGTTCAGTCTTTCTCTCAAGTCAGCTGGGTTGACAGTGGAGTGTGTTCCATGTTCCATAGCAGTCTCAATTTCTAAGTTAACACTTGTGGAGGCATTTAAGGCAGAGTTCACCAGAACAGCCTTCTGGATCAGATTGTCTTGTGAGCTAACAGGTGTCTTCTTGAGCTGCTTCTCTGCCTTCTCAAGCTATTCTTTCTCAGCCTCTAATCTCTGTATGTGTACTCTGGTGTTCGGTTTGAAGTCTCATATGAGACTGATTCTTCCTCGAATATATCATAGTCACCTTTTAATTCAGACTCATTCCTCCATCTAAATAGAATAGGAGAGCAAAGTAGTAATGCTCACTCTCTCCGTGTTCCTAGATATAATTTACAGTGGTCTATGAGCCATGGCTTGTGTCTCTTTGAGACAACCATCCCTCAATTCACCTTGTAAATGTACCTGTTGGTCAGGTGATATCTGCCTTGTGTCACCACAAAAAAGCCACCTGAAGAGACACATATCATCCATGTCATCGTGTCTGGAGAAAATGCATATCTATCAAGTTGTTCTTCAAGATATGTTTGAAGAGTCTGTGGCATGAGTTCCTCAATCAGCATGGGAATCAGTACGTTGCATTTTTTCTTTGTAGTTCACACTGAAAACCTGACAGCATAGACTTCAGTACAGATGTGTACCATTAAACAGTCACTGGCTTCATAAATCACATTCTCTATGTAGGGTCTTCAGTCCAGTGACCACAGCTGAGATTGCTTGAACTGGCAATATCTTCCCAAATATTTTACAACTGGTCTGTTCATGCTTGGTGGGTACAAAGTCGTACCGCTGGGCCAATGAGTTGTCACCCGCAGACTGAACATCTATGTTGCTTGCCACATTGGGAAAACTGGGTTGTATTGATGTACCTCTCTCATCTCTGGGTAACAGCATACCCTCTTGGTTCATTGCCTTCAAGTGGTGTCGCGTGAAAACAATTCATGGACATCTGAAAACACCATCTAGAAATCCAAAGCATATCGTGTGTACCAATTAGATTTGTTCTTTACTACTCACCAACAGTATTTTGCACAAATATGTCCTGGAACTTTGTACTAACTGTAGGACTTTCATACTTGTCTGGAATGTGACCATTATATTAACTTGATGAATCTAACCGGTACTGCTTCATGTTCACTATAAGTGTTCATCCTTGATCCCACTAACATATATAAATATGAGGCACCCCGTGCTCGATATTCCATCTAAGTACTTCACAGTACCAAAGTGGATTGTCCTTAACCAATAGAAATCGAATGTCAGGATCTGCTTATGAAAATGTCTTGTACAACCAGGATCAATAAGGCATTTATCTGACAACCATTGATGGTACCATCAACAACAAATTTACCCCTTCAACAGTTCAATAGCTTGCCAATCATATTCAACAACTAAGTGTGACAAACCATGTTGCTGCAACACTCTTGCAACATTGTCATTACTTCAAGTATCTACGAAACCATATTCTTTGGTACACCAGACTTGAAAGTATGAAGACAGATTCCTTGCACATTTTCAGCTCTTTAATTTCTCTAAAGTAGTAGCTATTCCATCTAGTGGGTTGTGAAACTAATAGTATGCAATAGCCAGACAGAATGCTAAATTCACACTCCCAGGAGATGAAACAGGTACTGTATGTTAAATCTGAATTTGCCATCTTTACTGAGCACCAGCTGGTGGTACTCAACACCTAGACATACTTCCCTTTCTCTAGCCATCCACAGCCCTTTTGAATAAGTCTGAAACAGCATGCTTCTAGTGCCTCCCAAATTCTGATGGCTCTGCCACCTGCTTCATTTGATAGAGATCAATGTTGTCTCCTACTGGATCTCTGCCATGAGGTGGTGTGTACTGCTAACACACATTGTCACTTGTCATCCTGACTTCTCAATCATTGGCTTAGTTGTTTCTAGGATCATGTTGAACAGAGACTAGTCATGTGATCAATGTCAAGTCTCCATAAAGGTTGACCTCTTTAAATAACTAAGAACAAACTTTACATACTGTACATTGACAGCACCTTGCCAGATGACCTTGGACTTAGTTGGAACACCATTTACAAGAACCGCAAACTATTTTCCATAGAGAGGTGCCTCCACATTTTCCTGTAGAGAAAGTGGAGATACATCACAGAACCCTTCAGAGATCTAATGAGTTCTTTCTGTGGAATGTTCTGTGTCTTTGTGTTCAGATATAGAGAATGGTTTGAAATGGTTTCTTGTCTGAATAAGAATGCGTTCAAACATATTCAGAATTAGCAATCTCACTTGGTGTAACTTGCCTCCATATTATTCAACAGTGACCTTGGTGGCAGAATGGACTTTAGTTTGGAGAAACAAGCGTTTGAACAGCACAGTGGTGGTCTGTAACTGAAAGTCAGATTTCATCAGCAAAATGCTGAGATGGAACCACATGTCATTGTATGGTGACAAGGTTTCAAGGTTCACTGTGACAGTTGCTGTAGCACAGGCGGTCACATGACACACGTACAGAGTCAAATTTACGGACCTTTGCCAGCTCAATTTAATTTCTTTGCCGTACTGTTTCAGTATTCAGTTTCTAACAGAAACTGATGTTTCAGCAGAACTTGCCCCACTGATAAATAGTTGTGTCTGGTACAGAAGTCACATGTTGCAGCTGTTTGAGAAATGTGATGGCACCTCCATGTCACCAGATTACAATGAGTCATTTAAACAAGTGTACTATTTGACAACTTGCTGGACTTCATACGCCCTGTATACAAAGTTTCACATGCCTGTTTGATGCACTCCCAGCATCCGCATGTTGTGAAAGACAATGTCACAAACACCACTATCGAGGCATGCTAGTGAGTGACTCGTAAGTCCAGTATGTGGATGGATTTCACAAAGGTCAGACTTGTTAAACAGTTTACATCTTTCTTTGCGATCTGTTATCACAAATAGGTTTGCTTAAACTGTTCAACTTTTCAAATGATGATTGCCCTACGGTTGCGGTTTCATCACATGGCCATGAGAGACAGTGCCTTTATGGGACACTGTGGTTACATCACAGTCATCATTTGTGTCCATTGCTGTGTCATCACAGACACTGAGCACGATGATCAACTTCAGACTCATCAATAGTGAACTTGCTTACTTTTTCTGTGAATAATAAGATTCTTCTGAAGTATGCCTCTAGAGTGCTGTGTGTGCATCCAGTGACCTGTGAATACATCATAGAAATTGTGCACAGTCAAAGTAGGATACCGTTGTAGCCTTTTATTGATGTACACATCTTTTCTGAATAGTTCAAGTACATGAGACATCTTACGTCATAAGCGTTGAAAAACAAATATTGCTTTATTAACAAATGTGCATACTTTGAGATGCAATTTCATCAAAGTCAGATGACTCTTTGTCTTTTTAGCGCTCATGCCTCATCACAGCAGCAATAAGCTTGCAATCTTAGCTTTACTTGCTAGCGTCGTAAATACTTTTGCTTTTCAGATGAAAATCACCAGCTGTGAGTTCAGACGCACTATAGAGGTCTGTTTATAGTTTGCTGTAGCAATAGTTATGTTTTGTCTGAGAGATCTACACAACTGTTGCTCAGGTAAACATTTTACTTGCTGTTGAGCAAGTATGTGGATTTGTTGTGAGTGAGTTACTGTAGAGCTCACTGTTCAGTAGAACTCTGTATTGTTTTCGTCTTGAACTCACATCACTGTTTTTTATCATTCTAACAACAACAGTGAGTACTATGATACCTGTTTCATCTTTCTATACATGCCGTCTCGTGTTTACTAGGCATCTTTCAATCTGTTAGTTCACAGTAGCAGTCAACAATGTTACAGAAGTATCGAACACTTGCATAAAAAGACAGAAAAATAAAATAATAGTATATGCTGTGTTGATCACTTCTAACATTATATATTGACACATCATTTATATATAACATTTTACAAAAAAGTTTCAGAAAATGCTGTAATCATATTGGTTGCTCAAATTTTGACACGCTATTTTGATTCATGTTACACTATCCTATAAGCGTTATCCACCATACCACATAGATTTTTTGCACTATTTCACTGTTCAGCAATGCAGAATCCTGCAATTCTGTATAGAGTGATTTTGACTGGTAATTGTTAAACTGCTGGTCAAAGAACTACTTTATTTAAAATGTTTCTGTAAATAGGTAACAGATTAATAAAGTCAACTTCAAACCTTCTTCTGAATAATTAATTGTCATGATAGCCATAAGGTATTCACAAAATCACATTGACAGTTACTTAATTCATCTTTGGGGCAACATAACACTTGGCTCTACCGTGCCACATTACATGTCTAAGAGAGTGTTTAAGATATTGTTAGGCCAATCTCTGTTCATGTGTTATTGCTAAGACAAATAATCACAAAACTGATTTGGAATGAATATCGAGGAGTCATGCGGTGACGAGAAAACATTGAAATGCAAAAATGAAGCTTCAGCAATTACATGATTATTGCAGATAGAGTTATGATTTCAGAATAAGTATGTGAAATTGTATGAACTTATGTATTTGTACATTAGGTAAGCAGAAAACTTTCACTTCTGTAATCATCATTTTTAGGAAAAAAATCATCAAATTATCATCAGCCATTCAAAGTTTCAAAAACAGCGTCATGTGCATGACAGTGACGCAAAATATAGTGTAGTGCATTCAAAAGTGTCACAAAGTAGTGTCATGCATGCAAAGGTGTTGCAAAAGTAGTGTCATGCATGCAAAAGTTTACAAATTTAAGCTTAGGAGTGACAACTGTATTCATTATCGAATCATATCTGATTGCTATTTGACTGACAGCTAGTTTTGCCAGTGTTAAGCTAGATTTATCAGGCCATAATGAGACAACCAATCAGAGATGGAGAACACTGAAGAAGAAGTCCACAGCAGCTATCTTAGCCTACACTGAGACACACCACGTTTATAACTGTAAGTACATCATATTTTATAAAGCATTTTTCTAGTATGATTAAAAGTGTTAGTAACAGGTAAATAGTATTAATCAAAACTTTTTTACTGCTCTATTTGACTATGTTGCTAGAAGTAACCTATGATGGTTCATTGTTTAGGTACAACTGTTTAAAGTCAGACAATTATTTGGTACTTACTTGCACAGATACAGCTGCAAATGGAGGGAGATAGCAAGGTACATGTGTACCCACGACAGAAGAGGAAACAAATCAGACATGTGTCTGCATTTGAAATTGTTTAAAACTGTCTATCAAAAGGATGCATTTTTCCCACCTTTAAATTTTAGCTGGAGCAGAAGTGCAGTGATAGTCAGTGCATAGACTACATTGGTTAATGAAGGCACAGTAGTAGCTAATGATTTGTTTTATTTGTGTGTCATGGATCAACCCACTGAAGCTGGGTTGAAGTTAGGAGGGAAAATAGCAGTTTTACTTTCACTACTGCTTAGGTACTGCAGGGTGAACACTGACGTTTTTGGTAGCTCTCCATCCACTTCTAAGCTGAAAAGCTGAGAATGGCAGAAAACAACAAAAAGACTTTGTGGATAGTTGGAAGCAGTATAGTGAGACAAGCGTCTGAGTATGCTCAGAATAGTGATTTTGGGAGAAACCTGCAGCTCCCAAATTGCTGTGTTAAGTGGTTTGGTAAGGGTGGAATGAGGTGGGAGCACCTCCATGCCAACCATGCCTGAACTATTTAATTACTCAGGCTCATCAGACATATTGCTGAGTAAATCTTGGAGGCAATGATTTGGGAACCAAGCGCTGGGTACATTTAGTAACAGCAGCAAAATTGGACCTCACTTCTATTATGAGTATGTTGCCTGCCTGTAAAATCATTTTTTCATATATTACAGAGCGTAGGGTCTGGCAAGCATAACACCGTATGTACCTGAGTGACAGAGCCTAAAGAAAAGTCAACATACAGATATCTGCATTTTTATGCATGTCTGGAATGTACACTATACGTCATCTGGAAATTAAGTATTGTTATGATTGGCTTTACCTACCAGATGATGTACCCTTCTCACATGCTGGCAATTGTCATTTCCTGGGAGACCTTCGAGATGCAATCCTCAGAGTCCTCTAAGAATGTCAAACTGCTTGAACAAATAGCAAAGTGCAAACAAAGGTTCTTTTCAGAACCAAAAAATGTTGGTCAAAATATAGAACAGCTGCATACATCACTCACATAGATGTAACACGTGGGTTGGGAATATTCAGACTGTGCCAGGCTGTGGAACAAGCCTGGGCAAAGTGCAACTGCAATGCAGCAGGTTGTTGTCAGGGTGATATTTTACAGTGCTGTGGCATGGCCAGCAGTGTTAAATATTTCAGTCTGGCAGCCTGCATTGTGCATGTTACTTTGGTACTGCACCAGTGTAAGTGGCCAGAGAGGAGGAGGGGGGATACAGCACTGAAGTGCAGTGGTGGTAGGTTCAAGTATGACAGTATTTAGTACTGTATATGCAAATACAGCCTTAAGGCATGCAAGGTATTAATGCACCTATTTGGATATCATTATGGCATCATTAGTATGCAGGTGTGCCATTCATCAGTAACTTGTCCCTGGTACTGTGTGAGGCAGTACCTGTTGGCTACTGATGCCGCCCGGGTTGCTTTGTGGTAATGTATCTCAACACTAGATCTTGGTTTTCAATAAAAAATGCTGCTGGTAGTACAGTGGACTCTACCCTGTCACCTTATCATGGGTTAACTGTATAAAATGTATCCTTGAGGCCCTGTTCACTCGACTTCCTTGTTTGATTGGGATGGAGTGGGGCTACAATACAGCACAATGGTTACTTGCAAACGAAGCCCACAATTGGGTGAGGGGTGGGATACAGTGGACCACCATGGATATATTTTTCATAGCAAAATCACAGTTGGTGAGGAGGCTGATGTACCAGCACAGCAGTAGCCCTGGAGCTTGGTTTGCCACCCACAGCTGTTGGCTGCCATGTTGTACTGTGCAGTACTGCAGGTACACTGTGGTTGTCATTTTTTTGGGGGGGCTCAACAGTGTGCAGCAGAAGCATGGGTTGTTGTTGCAGATGCTCATGGTATCACGGGATCAATACCAGGATGTGTCAAGCGTGCATAAGAGTATTACTGTACCACAATACAACCCATGTGAAAAATAATTTCTGTGTGAAGTGGTATGGCAGGGGTGTAATGAGATGGGAGCACCTCATGCCAACAATGGACGAGACTTTTGAGTAGTCAACCTCACCCAGACATAGTGGTAATACATCTTGGCTGGGATGATTTAAACATCAAACATTTGGTAGATTTAGTGGCAGAAGCAAAAGTTGGAACTTGTTCTATTATCAGTATATTGCCAGCCTGTAAAATCATTTTCAGATATTATAGAGTGTAGAGATCTGGCAAGCAGAACACCATGTGTACTTACTTGACAGAGCATGAAAAAGTGAACATACAAATGTCTGCATATCTATGCATCGTGTAATGCACACCATATGTTACCCTGAAATTAAGTTTTCTTATGATTGGTTATACCTACCTAATGGTCTGCACATCTCACATGCTGGCAATTGTTGTTTCCTGGGAGAGCTTTGAGATGGAATCCTCAAAGTACTCTAATAATGTCAGACTGTTTGTATACCTATTGAGCTGTAAAAAAAGGTTATTTTAAGAACCATACATGTTGGTCAAAAAATAGAATATGTATATAGGGCACTCATACAGGAGTAACACATAGTTGGGGATATTCACAGTGAAATGCAGGGCTGGCAACAGTTGACCTTGGATGCATGACAGGTGTTGCCAAGGTAATATTTTATGGTGTCATGGCATGGGTCAGGTGTGTTGAAATATGTGACTGTGGCAGTTGCATATTATATGGTTCTGTGTCATAGTGCCAGGGCAAGTGCCCACAGAGAAGCTCCAGTGTGGACCAGTGTGACAGTGCTTCACCTACATGTGACTACTGTGATGTCCACTTGTAGATATGAAAAATGCTAGAAGAGACATTGGTGCTCTGTTTCCATTTATAGAGGTTTTTTGTCATGCTAGGGTGAGCTGCTTAGCATACCAACTGACTGTGTGTGTGTTGGTGGTTGGTCTAGCCAACAGGGAATTGGGCACCCACATCAAGAAAACAGGAAAGGGGGACACATGTGGTGATGGGGTGATGGGACTCCCCCTTGTCAAACAAGGAAAGGGGAGCACACAAATCGAGAGGGATTTATCACAGCCTTGGCAAGCAAAAAAAATGTGAGGGGGTTAAATTATGCTAATGGTCACTGGGTATCCTCATAAACACCCAATAAATGGGTGTGGTCATAAGCAACACCGGCACTCACTGCTGCTATGTTGGGTGCACGTAGGGAGAGGCTTGTTATGGTAACACTGTGTGAGACCTTTGTTCTCATTACACTTTAACTTTTCTCTGATGTCATCGCCTAATTAGGTAGGCAGGGTGGTGGCAACTGCTATTGAGTGATTGTGGAATGTGGAACACACCTACTGTTATGTACTGTGCATCCAACCCAACAGTAACCATTCCTCTAACTCTGTAGTACCACAAGATGCTGGTTGTGAAGCAGACCAACATGAGACAGACAATGTTTCATCTTCAATAGACAGGAAGATGAACTTTTGATATAGTGGTATTCAAGCTGTGGTATATGTTATTACTCGAACATACCATGACATGACACAGAGTTGTGTATGTTTTAAGTGTGTTGAAATACACTAATTCACGTGGCTGAATGATAATATTTGTGATTATGAAAATTATGTTTTAAAATGCTGTTCCTGCCATGTTCTAATCAGAATACTTCATAGAATACACGCAGAAATATATAGAGCTCTGAGACATGAGAGTAATGGAATGTTTGTGTTTGTTTTATTGCAGAATAGAAAACTAAACGATGAGGCAGTGGTCCATGAGAGAGTGTGCTTGCTGCTTGAGGCAGTCCAAGTGAGGGTAGTGCTCAAGTTCAATGTGGGCAGACCGTAAGTTGGACTCAATGTGGAGGCGCATTAATAGCTTCCTCTGCACATGGTCTTAAGGGTGAAAAATAAGACCATTGTGCAGTTGAAGAGGAAGTGGAAGCTGTTGTGCCAACTTTTCTATGTTTTGAAGCAGAGAGAGGAGATACCAGAGAATGACAAGTGCTGGTACTACCTTGCTTACAAACTATGGGAAGCTGCAGGGAAGCCAGCTGTGGGGGAATGCCTCACTCATCATAAGTTATTCAAAAAAATTCCTCATATTCTATGATATTATAGTACAGTACAGGTACACAATCGGGTAAAAGAAAGTATTTTTTGTATTGAAGTAGCCATGTTGTTATCACAATATGATGTTACAAGTCAAGTGGCTGCAGTGTAAAACAACTGAATATTTCCTATGTCACGAGAGATGTCATTTTTTTCTCTTGTTTTTTTTTGTCTTAAGGGAAAAAGTATTTATAACTGTTATTAAATAATGATGCATTTTTTTATGTTACATATATATATATATTAGAGGCAAAAACTCAGTTTAATGCATTAGCTAGAAGCCAGAAGGGGAGGGAAGGAAGGGAACATATTCAATTCAGTGCTTTAGAGTAACTGGTAATTGCTATTTTTCTTTTAAACTTAGATTTTGGGCTTTTAGTGACACTGTACTTTCTTTGTTGTCTTTACTTAGAATTGTTTTTGGGCTGTTGAAAATTTAAAATGTAGTGGTGGTGTAATTCTGTGCTGTCTTTAATTGCTGCAAATTTTATCTTGACTTGTCTGACTGCTCTGTAGTTGGGTGAAGGGTGTTAATTGTCTGGCCTCTGACCTCAGCTACGTGATAACTGGAGGTGGGGCTTAGTCAGAGTTGAGGTAGCAAGTAGAGTTTATTTTCTCAGAAGAAGCCAGAAGGGAAGGAAGGAAACATATTCAATTCAGTGCTTTAGAGTAACTGGTAATTGCTATTTTTCTTTTAAACATAGATTGTAGGCTTTTAGTGACACTGTACTTTCTTTGTTGTCTTTACTTAGAATTGTTTTGGGCTGTTGAAAATTTAAAACGTAGTGGTGGTGTAATTCTGTGCTGTCTTTAATTGCTGCAAAATTTCGCTCCCCCCTCCTCCTCTTCCCAACTCTTAATTATATGCCCTGTTAAATCTGATTGACAGGAGCTAAACACAGGAGTATAGTAAGGGTGTGAAGTAGGAGGGGCATAAGGAGAAAGCCACCCTCAACATGACAAGTGTTTGACTCATTATTTATTTATTGTTTTTTTTGTTTTTGTTTTTAAAGAAAATTATCTGAGGATCAGTAGCAGGTTTTAGGACGAGTAAATTAATAAAAGAGAACTAGGAGAGCTTCAGCAGACAAGTAGTGGAATAGCAGTATAATTGCAGTATAATGTAATGGGGGTGGTGCAATGCAGTGGCTGTGGGACAGCCTATATTCAGGCAGACCTTCTGGACACTGAGGGTGCTGCCCTATCGCATCATCTCTCTGGACTGCAGGATGAGGTAGCCAGACTCAGGTGGAAGTAAACTGGGTCAAGACTACCATCACCCCTATCCAGAGACCACCCAGTCCAATGCAACTGCTTCAAAGGATGCTGAGAACGAGGAGCACTTGGATGACAGTGGGCTAGGGGAGGGTTGGAGCGGTCAGGCAGAGGCACATCCCAGATCCTATTCCACTCAAGAACTCATATGCCACACTGGCAAACGAGGACAACCAAATAGAGGTGCCCAGAGAAGTGGAAGGAAAGGATGTGGTGGTTAGCCCAGGAGGTGACCTCAGTGGGAAAGCAGTGGACCCCAGAGGAGGAGAGAGCGAATCCTGGTGGGTGCTCCATAATAAGAGGATCCAGCTAGGAACACAGGAAGGGAGGACAGGGGTGAGGTGCCTACAGGTGCCACAGCATGGAGGATGGAAGGAAGATCTGGGGATCACTGGGAAGGCAAGACAGGAGGGTGAGCTGGATGTCATTATCCACCTAGGTACTAATGACCTGGCAAATGGGGAGCCAAGGATGTTCAGGAAGAGTTTAGGAAATTGGGAGGGTCTCAAGCAAGTAGCTAATTCTGTCACTTTTCAGAGGTACTACCAGCGAGGCAAGGAGAGCATAGGAGTGCATGCCAGGAACTTTAACTCATGGTTGAAGAACTGGTGCTGTGAGGAAAGGGTTTGGATTCATTGGTGACTGGGGACCCACCCGGAGAGAGATGGAGGTTTGTTCAAGCCTGACAGCCTGCATCCATCCTGGAGATCAAGCACTCAGTAAAGTTTAAATGCTACATTGACAAGCATTTAAACTAGCAAGGGGGTGGCAGGCCAGCAAAGGAGGGTACCTACTTGCTCACCCCCACAGCTAACAGTGGAACTAGTGAACTGGAGGGTGGCTGTCTCTTCAAAGCAGTGTGCAAAGATGGAGATTAGTGCCCAAGAGGTGGATAGGGCAGAAAAGGGCAAAATTCAGCAGAAGGGCAGACAGCAAGGAGAACCAGGGATAAGGACAACCAAGGAAGGGGCTGAGTAGAACAGCAAAACAGTCTAGGGAGGTCAAATCATGGAAAGCCATGTGTGCAAATGCCAGGAGCCTTAGCAACAAGATGGAAGATCTGGAGGCTGTCATGGTGCAGTCAGACCTGAACATTGTGGCCATCACTGAACCTGGTGTAATGATAACCACGACTGGGAGATGGCCATACCTGGCTACAACATATTCAGAAGAGACAGAGCAGGCAGGAAGGAGGAGGTGGCACTCTATTTGAAAAATGACATAAGGGCCACAGAGATCCAGGAGAAACAAAATGGGGAGAATACTGTGGGTTAAGCTGGAAAGGAAAATGGGGACAACCATCTGCACAGGTGTGGTCTATAGACCACCAGCCCAGGAGGAAGAAACAGATAGGGAGCTGATGCTAGCCATCCAAAGGATGGCAGACAAGAATGAGTAGTACTGGTTGGAGACTTCCAATATTCCAGACGTGGACTGGACTATCCCAGCAGCAGCATCAACTAGGAGCAGATTTATCCTGGACTCCCTTCACGGTGCCTTCCTCAAGCAACTGGTCATGGAACCAACTCGGCAGAAGGCAATACTGGACCTTGTGCTCCAAACAGGGACAGTGTGATGGGGTAATAGTGAGGGAGCACCTGGGAACAGTGACCACCAGTCACTGTGGTTTGAAATCCACAGAAAGAGCAGAACCAAACCACACAAAAACACGTATCCTGGATTTTAGGGGGCAGACTTTGGGAAAATGGGGAGATACTTGAAAAGAGGCATTAAGGGAATGGGACAGGAATCAGGGTTGAGGAACAGTTGGCAGTATTTAAAATGGGGATTACAAAAACAACAAATTATGCATTAAGCAGGTTAGCAAGAGGAAAAGGAAGAGGAGACCATTATGGTTTCCAAAGGGTAGCAAAGAAAGTGAAAGCCAAAAGATTGCATTCAGGCAATACAAAAAGACACAGGCAGAAGGGATAGGGAGAAGTACCAGGAGAAGCAAAGGGAGGCAGGGAGGTCAGTAAGGAAGCCAAAGCTCAGACAGAAGAACACATTGCAAAATCAGTGGGTAGAGGACAAACCTTTACAGGTACATAAGTGAAAAAAGAAAGACAAAGGGAGGGATAGTGAGACTGAAGGGGGAGGATGGGGGCTGCCTGGAGGATGACAACAGTAAAGCTAACATATAGAACAGGTATTTCTGCTCAGTCTTTACTGAGGAAGAGGAGGGTAATGGGTCTGAAGGGAGTACAAGGGGTGAGAATGGTGCAGAAATGGACATAAGTCCCTTTACATGAGAAAGGGTCCTGAAGGAACTGGAAGTAATAAGAGTTGATAAAGCAATGGGGCCAGATGGGGTGCACCCCAGGGTCCTTAAAGAACTAAGAGAGTGGTGGCTGAGCCTCTGGCTATCCTGTTTAGCCGATCACTGAAAACAGGAAGTACCAAAGACTTCAGAGGACAGCAGATGGTCCCCTTATACAAAGTGGGAACAAAGAAGCAGGGAACTACAGGCCAGTCAGCCTCACCTCGGTGAGTGGGGAAGATCATGGAAGCACTACTGAAGGAGAGATTGGTGGAACATCTGGTTGTCAATGGACTACAGGGACCCAAGGCAGCATGGTTTCACCAGGGGAGGTCATGTCAGACCAACCTCATTGAATTTTTTGACTGGGTGACTAGGGAGGTGGATCGGGGAGGGCAGTGGACATGGCCTATCTGAACTTCAGCAAGGCCTTTGACACTGTGCCACATAGAAGACTACTACACAAACTGGGGAATATGGGTGTGGGCAGGACAGTAGTGTGGTGGGTAGGTAACTGGCTGGGTGGCAGGACACAGAGTGTGTTGGTACATGGCTGTCACTCCACAGAGGGAAGAGTGACCAGTGGGGTACCACAGGGATCAGTGCTGGGACCGGTCCTATTCAACATCTTCATCAGTGACATTGCTCAGGACCTGGAAGGCAAATTTCACTGTTCACTGATGACACAAAGCTCTGTAACAGAGTAGACACACCAGAGGGTAGACAAAATGAAAAGGACCTGCAGAAACTTAGAAGAATGGTCAGGGGTTTGGCAGTTGAAATTCAATGCAAAGAAGTGCAAGATAATGCATATGGGGCACAAAACCTGGCACAATATATCAGTTTGGGGGTGAGGATATAGCATACCAAACAGGAAAGGGATCTTGAGGTTATCATCTCTGATGATCTCAGGGATGAGAAACAGTGTGACAAGGCAGCAGGTAAAACAAATGAGGATGCTGGGATGTATAGGCAGGGGCATCACCAGCAGGAAAAGGAAGTCATAATTCCGCTATACAAGAACGCATGAGGCCCACCTGGAGTACAGTGTACAGTTCTGGAGACCATACCTACATAAGGACATAGACAGGGTAGAAAAGGTTCAGAGGAGGGCAACAAAGATGGTGCATGGATTGCATCACAAGTTCTATGAAGACAGGTTGAAGGAACTGAACATGTACCCCCTGGAGAAGAGGAGGGAGAGAGGGGATATGATAGAGACATACAAGTATCTCACAGGGAGGAACAGGGTGCTGGAATACACTATTTTTAAGCGAAAAAGATGTACCAGGACTAGAGGGCATGGGATGAAGTTGGAGGTAGGACAATTCAGAGGAAACATGAGGAAGAATTTCTTCACAGAACGGGTGGTGGACAAGTGGAACACCCTGCCAGAGGAAGTGGTGGGGGCTGAAACAATCATGGGATTTAAGAATGTATGGGATAGACATAAAGGAATTCTGAAGGTCAGGAGTAAGGGGCAACAGACTTCTAGGAAAACATAAACTGAACTTACAAACTCAAATGGACGGCAGACTGGGTGGGCCATAGGCCCTTATCTGCAAACACTGTCTATATTCTATGTATCTATATTCCTAGCGACAAAGAGAAATTCGGGTGTTAGGGTTGAAAACCCCCTTGGACCCCCACCCACACCACCAACTGGCATGGGGTGCATTAGGTTTACCAGCACTAACTCTCACCCCATCAGATGTAGAAAGAAGCAGAGGTATAGTAGAATGGGGTGAGAGTTAAGGCCGACAACCCCAGTCGCACCCGATGCGGTTGAGGGGTGTGGTAGGAGGTCAGGGGGCTTTCAACCCTAACACCAAATTTCCTCACTTTTGTCACTTTGGAACAACCCTAACTAATGCATTAAATGGAGTTTTTTGGCTCTAATTTCCTTTCTTTTTGAGACGTATAATGAGAAATACTGAATGTAATGCGGCAGCAGGAGCGCGGGGCTCCTTCCACGTGATGTCTTGTCACATAGTAACACGGTGCCCGCAAACACAAATGGTAATGCTCATGGTGATGCAAAACAAAACAGAGAGATAAACAGTACTGTAGACACAAATGGTTAAAATAATAGCAAGCGCGAAAACGAAAGCGATGAGCAGTAGCATACATGGTGCGTAGATGGAGAACAGTAAGTGAAATGGAGTGCAGAACACAAGCAGAAGCGGTAAGGGTAACAGTAATGTAAGTGTGCAGGCTAGTTTTCCCCAAAAGCTGCACAGAGAAAGACAGTGAGTAGAAAGAATGTATGCATAATAATGAGTCTCAGAGCAGAAAATGAGCAGTTGGAATAGTAAATTGCTTATATATCAGGATTCGTATAATGTATAAAAAAAATTTCAAAGTCAGATGATTTATGACTTTCCTGGCTAGTTTTGTACTTAGCCCCTGTTAGGGGGCTAAGCATTTTTATGATGAAAAGTCCATTATCTCGCACTGTTTCTGAGATCACGGGCCCTGAAATCACGCTAACGCGGTAATATTTATCCTATGGGGAGAAAAGAGAAGTTCAGAGTGACATAACTTTGGCTCCCTGTAATATTTTTTTCACAAAACCAGTAAAAGGCACATCTGTGGGATGTTGGCTTTCTTCCCTCCAATTTTCAGCCCAAAAGACCAAACCATTATGTTGCAGCACTGCGCCAAAGGATTCCTGTAATGCAGCGTACACCATAATGTTATCCTATGGGAAAAAGTGTCAACTTTGGAGTGCTCTAACTTTGCCGTCCTGTAATATATTTTCACTGAAATACTGAAAGGCACATCTGTGAGATGTTGGCTGCATTGTCTCCAAATTTCAGCCCAAAAGACCAAACTGTTCTTTTGCAGCAGGGTGCCAAAAAATTGCTGTCATTTTCACACAGCTTGGAAAAGTACTGTCGAACTTTGCAAAAGCTTTTGCAAATTCATTCGACAGTGTTACAAGTGCGAAAGTACTTTGTGAAAGTACTTTTTCCATAAATCTGAAAAACATATTTCTGGGGTGTTTTACTCCAAAATAAAGACATGCCTACGTCCTCAGAGTCCGACTAGGTGAATACAAAAAGAATTAGGTTGCTAGAGGGTCCCAAATTTAAATGCCAAGCATTTTTCTGATCGCTAACTGAAAACAAAAGGGTGTATTTGCGATGGTAAAAGGGCCATTTGCAAAAGTAAAAACTGCATTTGTGACACTGTCGAACTTTTTGTTATCTTTTCCCATTGACTTGTAATGGGAACTTGTTTTTGAATAACTTTTGAACCGTTTAATATTTTTTCATAAAATCTCCAAAAGGCACATCGGGGACCCCGGCCACACATTCCCTGAAGATTTCGGACTGGTCGCGCAAACTGTGCGACCTCTAGAGATGACCAAAATATTCAAAAAAAGCGTAAATGTGCGCGCAAATCATGCTTAATAACTCCACAGCCGTATATCCAAACAGTATAAAAGTTGGCATATCCCAAGATCTGTGGTTCTTGATTGTGTATTCCAAATTTCAGGCAAATCCAGTGAACGGTTGCAAAGTTATTAAGGTGCAGAAGTTTAGGTTTAACATGTAAATGGCTCCTCAGCTCTAACTATGGTAGCACTACCGTGCTACCATAATGTATATATATATATTTATATCTATCTAAATATATATATATAGAGATGTTCATACAATACATGTATCCTGATATTAACTTTGATGAAATCATGTATTTTATAATGCTGTTGAATGAATAACCAATGATAGTGATGGAGTTACTATCCAGTATCGATTTTCTTGAAGCAGAATTGTATTTCATGTGGCATACTATATAAGTACTAAGTATTGTGTACTGAGTCAGCTTATGATCTTTTATTTATGAAATATTTATTTGCAGTAATAGTGATTTTATATGTGTCTGCAATGGCTCTGCAATACCTGATTACAGGCAATGTTAGGTGCCTGAAACATGTTGAATGCTTAAAGAAAGGGTAATTAAAATATGTTGACATTTACATGAAAAACTTAGTGGATCTACTTATTATCTTCTTTTACAGAGCAGTGCAGGCACCCCCCAGTTGCAGCCGAGGTAGTACCAGCACAGTCCGAAGCTGTCGAGGCTGAGCACTCTGACACCGACAGTGTCATTCTTGTCGAGTCGGATGGTAAAATGCTGATAGAAATAATTGCATTACATAATTGGGGTGGTATGAGGCTGTCATGTAAGGTGTGAGCTGGACTACTTAACTTACTTGTTTTTAGGAAATACTCTTCAGAAAGTTTCCATGAGTTCCAGCACCCATGTAATATTTGTAATAATACAATGTACACAAAAAAATTGAATAGAATTTTGAATTTTGATTGGCTGACCTTTTCAGCATTGTAAATACTCCAGTGTACCCGCTGTAAAAGGTGCCAGCCACCACTCAGCCACATCAGGAACTCCCTGGCAAATCCATATGTTCATCACAAACACACCACTGCAAAGCTAACGGATGGATGGCAAACAAACGAGCAGCAAGTTTGAAATCAAATGGATGTTTTAAATATTTTTTTGTAAAAAAACAAACAGGCTCTTTGTATAATCACAATATACCCCTCCAGGGAGTGGGTATACTGGAGGATTTACCATTCATGGTGTGGTTAAGCCTCTTGGCTGCACCTTGTAACTGAACTACACCAGCCATGGTAAATCCTCCAGTAAACCAACACCCTGTTGGGGTATATTGCTTAAAAATTCTAAACAACAACTTCATAACATAACTGGTGATTCAAAAGGAACAGATTTTATAGCTAGATATATGGTAGTTGTATACATCTCAGTTTGGTTTAACTGACTATGATCTACAACTGGTGATTACACTTCTAGACACCAATGGTATGTGAAGTATTGTTGTCATATGAATTTCTGATCTATTTTTTTTATATGTGAATGTTGTCTTCATTGCACTCTAAGAAGATATAGTACAGATCTGAATTGTGTTTCTGTGTCATCTCATGTTCACAATGAGTAATACAGGTACTCAGTCCAATATATGTTATCTAGATCTTGGCTGGTATATTTAAAGTGTTTTTGCATATTGATATACTACCCACTTAGGTGAGACGTAGTGATGTGACCAGACACAATATACACAGGAGAATGTTCTGTTGTTCACATAATGATGTGAGAAGGGAAGAATAGTAATATGTGTTAATCAGGTTGAGGGAGGTGACCCATGCATATCTAACAGATTGTGATATTGAGCCTGTTATGTCCTGGTAATATAGTGCCAGAATCTGTACATTTCTAATGGACAGTATTGTAGGTCTATGCTAACATTGGGGGAGTAACTGAAAATGGGGTTGGTATCACTGAGCAGCTGGATGGCCATGTGCAGTACTGCACAGAGAGAGTTTCTGAAGTACAGTGGGGTGTGCAGTGCTGATGTAGCTGGCAAGGTGTGGGAACTTCTCTGGAAGATTGGCTGTGGCACTGCTGGTACCCTTCATGTGAGTGAGTTTGTTGCTGCACCCACGAGCAGGGCCGGTGCGTGGATGTCACTGCTGGTGAATGACACAACATCCATGGAAACCCAAAAGTGTCATTGCAAAGAGAATTGTGGTACATGGTTGAATTACACAATGAGACACTATAAAAAATATATTTCACAATAAAAGTTCAGTGGTAGATTAATATACTGTGGTATATGTTATAATATGTTTTAGTTTAGTTTAGTTTATTAGTCTAGGAATTAACACCTTTGAGCCAGGGCTCTTTTACAAAGGTTCCACGTCACAAAGAACATTTAACAAAGCACGATACACATTACAGGTTAAACCAGACAGGAAAGTTACATCATAAATTTGCTATTAACAGTTTAAGGCAGTAACGGTTTTAAGTTTCATAGAAAACAAGCTATAACAGGTTCAAGCAGTAGACAATTTCAGGTTAAGGAAACTTCCAGGAGAGGGTGATCATTAGGCGCCAAAAGGAGGCTAGAGAGGAGGAAAGGTGGTGGGCGGGAGAGTAAGTGAGAGGGACAGGAAAAAGGGGGAGTGAGTTTGGGTGGGAGACAGGAAGTAGTAGAGGTACCAGAGGGTTCATTAGTCAGGGAGAAGAGGCCTCAGATGTGAGGATGGACATGAGGAGTAGTAGTCTTTATCTAGAAGCAATCACAGTTGCTAGTGGTGGTGAGGTAGGCATAGAGCATGGATTTGAAAGCTTCAAGCGAGGTTGAGGATAGAGTAGGTGGACTAAGCGCATTGAACCATGTCGGGCCCTGTATCGGAAAGATCTTTGTCCCTGTGCAGTCTGGCATCTCGGAACCAGGAAGGTTGGTGTTCAGATCTGGTGGAGGGTCGTGAGCCAGGATTCAGTCGGAGTAGGTTTTGAATACATAATGGAGTCATTCCCAAGATAGATTTTTTGCCATTGTGCAGGTGAGATAAATAAGACGATTTGATAGGTTCAACCAGCCTGATTCATAGTATAGATCACTCGTGTGAGTCAGTCTTTGAGCCCGTGGAGGACCGGCAGGCCTTATTTAGAGTGATTGAGATACGCCTTAGAGCAGTGGAGGTAGCTGAGCCATAAATAATAAGGCCATAGTCAATGATTGAGATTATGGAACTCTGTATAGCTATTCTCAATGCCGCTTGTTTAGAAATTAATGATTCGGAATAGTATTCAAAGCGTTGGTTCACTGTTTTAGCAGTGTTGTCAATGGGTTGCAAGGTGAGCCCTGGTCAAAAGTGATGCCAAGGTATTTGAAAGTATTTACTTGGTCCAGTGTAATTCCGCAGAGGTTTGTATGGTGAGTGGAGTATGCTATTTTTGTTTTGGTGATTGGAGAAGAGCATGGCTTTGTTTTATTGTGGTTTAGCATAAGTTTACTATCCAGGAACCACCTTTCAACACTAGAAAGCAAGTTGCAGGCTTTTCGTAGGAGTTTGGATCCTTGTGGGAAGAAGAATTACAGCATCATCAGCGTGTAGATTATTTTCCCTGGCAGATATCTGGGAGGGAGTTAAGGAACAGGCTAAAGAGGAGGCGGTCCAAGAATTGATCCCTGTGGTACACCCGAGAGAACTGGTTTGAAGTCAGAGTTCATTAGAGATTTTTACAGCCTGTGACCGATTGGACAGGTAACTTTTACCCAAGCACAAGGACCTTCAGCCAGGCCTAGGCTAGAAAGTAGGGAGGTAAGTAGGCCATGATGGACTGTGTCGAAAGCTTTTGTAAGATCGATAAAGACTGCACCTGTTTGGCACCCTTTGTCCAGGGCTGAGTGGACTTCTCCAGAGAAATCAAGTAAGGCTTTTGTTGTACTATGTCCTTTCCTAAAGCCGTGCTGTTGATTACAGAGTAGACTGTATTTGTCCAGGTAATCAGAGAGTTGGTCTGCCACTATTCATTCAAGTGCTTTGGAGAGGGGAGGGAGTATTGATATTGGTCGATAGTTTCCTGTTGAGGTTTTGTCCCCCCCTTTGTGCACTGGCGTAACTATGGCAGATTTCCATTTGTTGGGAAATTGACTTTGGCAAAGTGACAGATTAAGAATTTTTGCAAGGGGGTGAATTACTTCACCCAGGGTGAGAGACAGGATTTTTAGTTCTAGCGTGTCACTACTTGTTTTGGATTTGGAGCAGGCCTTTCTTATGTACTTGTGTGCTTAGTGCACTTTGATTTTGTGAAGTAAAATTGTGGTTTGTCATGAGGGTGTTTTGTGATACTAGGCTAGGCTGGGTAAGTCCGAGAAGAAATCTGGGAGGGACCCCACTAAGGTCTGTGAATGTCTTATTAAGTGCATCTGCAATAGACTTTGGGTCAAAGTGGTGGATCCATCAGCTTTCATAATGGTAGGTGACGATTTTGATTGTTTACCCAT
This sequence comes from Neoceratodus forsteri, assembly GCA_016271365.2. Lineage (NCBI taxonomy): Eukaryota > Metazoa > Chordata > Ceratodontiformes > Ceratodontidae > Neoceratodus > Neoceratodus forsteri. The sequence goes on along the minus strand of JADMNL010000040.1, from coordinate 43,582,602 downwards.
TATGTTTCGGATGTTGTCCCAAAAGCTCTTCCATCACCCAGGTGGATTCAAGGGCATTTTGAAACAGCGCTTCATTTGCCTAATTTGTGAGGTACATCTATTTCATGCCTGCTTGTATTTTAGGGTATCATGAGGTGAGCCTGTGTCTCTGGCAACTGCCCAGAGGTGGTCCCGAACCTTGAGCTCGGCAAGTAGTTTGGCAGTAATCCATGGATTTGATAGCGCTTTGATTTTACGTTTTTTTACTGGGGCGTATAAGTCGCATGCAGAGTTGAAAGATTTAATGAAGTATTCTAGTGCTTTTACTTATATGTTTTATAGTGGCCAGGGAAGCAGTGCCAGTAACAACTGTGCAGGTGAAGGAGGAGCCTGGCACCAGTTCTGAGCATAAGTACCATCATAAAAGATATTCACACAAGATGAAAACATTACTCACCTTAGTAATTATATTTCTTCTAATGGAGTCTTGCTGTATTCTGACAATTGCAGTTATTCCCAACCTTTGAACTGCCCCGGAGAACAAAGAGTTAACTTTCTATGCAGGGCATAGAATGCAGAACTCGAGCTCGGTTGAAGTCTCTGTCTGGAGTGTTTTGAACTTAAACCATCAAATTTTTATGAGCCCAACTAACCTAAAAATTCCATGTGGAAATTGTGAAAATTCTTACTAGCCAACTGGCTGAAAAAGTTTTGGATTCCCAAGGAAGACTCAAGTTAAGAAACCCAAAAACAAAACCCAACGTACTAAAAATAACAATAATAAATAAGCACCCAAACAAAAAGGAGGAGGAGGGTGCAAGCAAAAAACACCCCAGGGTGCAACACTGCACCTGCCCACCCACTTCCCAAAAACAGGTTCTGAGAGAGGAGGCAGGGAGGGAGGTCAGAATACAGCAAGACTCCATTAGAAGAAATATAATTACTATGGTGAGTCATTTTTTCTTCAAACAACATGAAGTCTTGCTGTATTGTGACAATTGCAGACTACCAAGCAGTACCTCCAAGGAGGAGGGACAGAACCTACTTTGGGAATAGGCTGTGAAGTACTGCCGTGCCAAACCAAGCATCACTCCTAGCCTGGATATCCAGAGAGTAATGCTTAGTAAAGGTATGGACTGTTTTCCAGGTGGCTGCTTGACAACTTTCTAAGAGAGGTATATCCCTGGCAGCAGCCAGGGAAGCAGATGTACCTCTTGTGGAATGAGCCCTCAGGCCTGAGGGTGGAGCTTTTCCCAGTTTTTCATAGCAGAATTGTATACAAGACACAATCACCTGGCAATAGATCTTTTGGTGGCTGGTTTGCCCTTTCCCACTTCTCCATAAGTGAGGAACAACTGGAGGGAATCAAACCTGTGTCCCTTAGTATGTTCTATGCAGTAACTAAGGGATCTTTTGACATCTAAACTGTGTAGCCTTTTCTCTCCTGAGGAAGAATGATCAGTGAAGAAAACAGGGAGAGACATAGGCTAGTTTAAATGGAAGTCTGAAACCACTTTGGGCAAGAACCTTCTGTTGGTTCTAAGGACCACTTTATCCCTGTGGAATGAAATAAAATCAGGTTCCACTGACAGGGCTTGCAATTCACTGATATGCATGGCAGAGGTAATGGCTACCAGGAACACAGTTTTTCAAGTCACGTACTTAAGATCTGCTGAAGACATAGGCTCAAATGGGGGTTGCATAAGTTAAGCAATGCAAATATTCAAATCCCAGGCAGGGGCAGGGTATCTAAAAGGAGGATTGGTGTGAAGCAATCCTTTAAAAAATTTACAGAACACAGGATGGGAAGATAGTGAGGAAGGCTTCCCCACAGACAAAAACGCAGAACAGCTGACGAGTGTACCTTGAGAGTAGCTGGTCTGAGGCCTAGGCCATTCAGATGGATCATATAATCCAGAACTGTAGGCAATTCAGCAGTGTCTGGAGAAATATGCTTCTTAGAACACCAAATGCTGAATCTTTTCCATTTGGAGTTGTAAGTCTTTCTGGTGGAGGGCTTCCGAGAAGCCTTGAGGATATCCAGAACCCCTTGAGAAAGATGCAGATCTGCAAACTCTAACTCTTCAAGAGCCATCCTTTCAGATTGAGAGACTGAAGATTGTGGTACCAAATCCTTCCCTGAGAGGATGTTAACAGGTTGTAATTCCTGGGAAGAGACAGGGGAAGATGGACTGCTAGGGACAGCAACAGGGGTACCAGGGCGGTCTGGCCCAATCTGGAGCAATCAGAATCACCTTGCATGGTTGAGACCTTATTTTTATCAAAACTTTGAACAGGAGTGGGAAGGGGGAAAGGCATACAGAAACTTCCCCTCCCAATTCAGGATCAGGGCATCCAGAGGGAGTGAGCCCAGGACTGGAGGTCTGCAACAAAAAAGAGGAAGTTGGTGATTGTCTGGGGCTGCAAAGAGATCTATCTCTGGAGTACCCCACCTTGAAAAAATCAATTTCAACAGATGAGGGTCCAGGAACCATTCATGATGGCCCTTAGAAATCCTGCTCAGTGCATCTGCTAGCACATTGTCTTTGCCTAGAAGGTGAACTGCTACAAGAGAGGTTTGCAGAGAATAAGCTAGGGACCACAACTTCATGGCTTCCATGCACAAGGCCATGGACCAAGTGCCTCCCTACATGTTGATGTACCACATGGTGGTGGTGTTGTCTGTTCTGACTTGAACCACCTTGTTCTGTACTGACTGTGAGAATGCTTTTAGAGCAAGGAAAAACTGCCCTGAGCTCTAGAAGATTGATGTGGAGAAGGGATTCTTGGGGGGACCACAGCCCCTGGGGCAGTAAGGGATCCCAGGTGAGCACCCCAGCCCAGGAGAGAGGCATCCATGGTAAGGACCACTGAACAAGGCTGAGTAACAAAAGGAACACCTTGCCTTAAATTGTTCTGATCCTACCACCACTGGAGGGCTTGGATCAAGGTCAGAGTCACTGGGATCAGTTTGGTAAGGGAATCCTTCTTCTGAGACCAAAAAGCTCTCAGGTGGAACTGAATATCCCTCATCTGGAATCTTGCCCCTTGGACCACTGCTGTTGAAGCTGCCATGTGGCCCAAGAGCTGGAGGAAATGCCTTGCTGGTCATGATACCTGAAGGCTGAAGGAAGAAGCTAGTTCCATAAGAACCCTTGCCCTTTCTAGAGGAAAAAAGGCTCTTGCTCTGAGTGTGTCCAGTGCTGCCCCTATAAAGGTAAGAAGCTGGACTGGTTCGAAAACTGACTTGGAAAGGTTAAGAAGAAATCCTAGAGAAGTGATTACTTGCTGGGTCACTTGTAGGTGAGACTTGACTTGGTCTGGAGACTGACCCACTATTAGCCAATCGTCCAGATAAGGAAAAATGGAAATCTTTTGCCTTCTTAGAAAGGCAACTACTACTGCCAGGCACTTTGTGAAACCCTTGGGGCTGAGGTTAGGCCAAAGGGCATTGCTCTGAATTGATAGTGGCCTGAGGGCAACTCGAACCTGAGGTACTTTCTGTGGGAGCACCTGATGGGAATGTGAAAGTAGGCATCTTTGAGGTCCAGGGAGGCTAGCCAGTCCCCTGGTCTTTCAGAGGGAAGGATTATTCTCAGAGTTATCATCTTGAACTTTGGTTTTAAAAGATGTTTGTTTAGATATCTTAGGTCTAGGATGGGTCGCCACTCCCCTGTATTTTGGGGGGTCAGAAAGTACCTGGAGTACAGTCCTTTGCCCCACTGTAGGGTAGGTACTCTCTCTATAGCTTTTAAAGCTAGGAGAGAAGACATCTCTGCTTCTAGGGCAAGGGTTTCTGAGAGATTTACAGGTGGAAAGATCTGGCTCTCATCTTTGGAAATCTTTTGAAGCTGAGAACCAGTTCCTGGCTTACTACTTCTAGGACTCACTTGTCTGATGTAACAGACATCAAATCCTGGACAAAGTAAGCCAGCTTGCCCCCCACTGGAATAGGAGAGTCGACCCGGGCAGGCCCATCTGGGTGTCTGCTTGGCAGGGGCTTTAGGCTGAGGAGTGGATGCAGCCCTGCTCATCACCCTTCTGCCTCTCCCTCTGAAGAACTCCCTCTGAGAAATGGAAGAAGAAGCCTGTGCTTGGTAAAAAGGCTTTTGAAAAGGCCTGGCCCTGCCCCTACACTGCTGCCTTTGAGGAGTTGCCTGCCTTTCCTCGGCCTGAGCACTCCTGTAAGTGGTCCTCTACTCATCCATTTTCTTCATGTAATTCTCTGTCTGCTCCCCAAACAGAGAATTATCCACTACAGGAAAATCCATGGCCTTAGCCTGGGTGTCCTGCAAGAGGCTAGTACATCTGAGCCAAGCCATCCTCCAAAGAGCCACAGATGTAGCCATGACTCTTGATGACACATCATTAGAGTCCACAGCAGCATGAAACTGAACTTTAAATACCTCAATCCCATCTGCAGCCACTGCCTCCAGCTCCTTGGCTAGCTGGGGGGAGGCCTGTTTAGCCAGTGCCAGTACAGTGTCCCACCTGGACTTCTGGTACCTGGCTGTATAGGCCATGTAATTCATCTGCCTGAGTCCCAAAGAGGATGCCATGTACTGCTTCTTCGCCATGGCATCAATCTTCCTGGAGTCCTTGTCAGGGGGGTGTGAAGCCAAGGGAATATTTGCCTTGTCACCTGCAGCAGCCTGCACTGCCCCAGCATGGCTGCATTGCTGATATAAGAACTCCGTATCTGAGCCTGAAAGTGTATACCTCTTGTCCATTCTTCTATCCACAGGATGTATAGTGTTAAGAGACTTTATGATTTTTTGTGTCTGTTTCCCAAAAGATTTATGGAGGGGAATAGACAGTCTCCTGAACTCTGGGATGTCCATCATCTCTACATAGTCAGGCTCCTCTTGATCTTCCACAGCCTCTTCCATAGAAAGCTGGAGGGTTTCGGCCACCTTTCTGTAAAACATGAAGTGAGAAGGGGACTCAGAAAGCCTAGAAGGGGAAACACCTGAAGGTCTGTCTGGAGAGATGTCAGGTTCCACAGGCACATCCAGACTCTCACTTACATCATCATCCTCAAATTCCCCTTCCTCTTCAAATTCCAGTTCATAAAAATCTTCAAGGGCATAATCTTGAACCGGGAGAACCAACCAAACCGAACCCCTGCCAGAAGGAGCCGGATCAATTGGAACCGAATGGAGTGATTCCACAATCTGAATCACTCTGGCTATCTCTTCGGCGGTCGGAACATGAACCTCTGGATCCAAACCAGTCGATTTATCTTTGCATTTTCTTTTTGTTGGAACCAATCCCTTGGAATCGGCTCTCCTCTTGCCTGAAGAAGTATCGCCCTGGTCAGAGGGTACTCCTTCTGGTTCGGTCAAAACCGTTGCAGACAGAGACTGAACCAACTATGCGGATACTTTTTTCAGTTGAAAACTGATGAAAACTGAAAACTTTAACCGACTTTTGAACCGAGCTGAAGGAGAAATCTCCAGAGCGACCGTTCAGTGAGGTGGAGTAAAGAATCTGATGGTTTAAGTTCAAAACACTCCAGACAGAGACTTCAACTGAGCTCGAGCTCAACATTCTATGCCCTGCATAGAAAGTTAACTCTTTGTTCTCCAGGGCAGTTCAAAGGTTGGGAATCACTGCAATTGTCAGAATACAGCAAGACTTCATGTTGTTTGAAGTAGTGTCACAGCCCCCTGCACCCACAACCTCTGTTCAGTAGTATGGAGGACTTTGTCACCCCTAAGGCAGCCATAGAACTGCTAATTGCTAGGTACTGTGAGAGCAGTGTGGCTAGTTGTGAAAGGGATGAGTAAGTGGGGATGCAAACATTACTGTAGTAGACAGTATCAACATGTGAATGGATCATTTGTATATTGAGATTCTGTGACACAGTCTGGTATCTATGTTCAGATACCCACTTTTTGCTTTACTATGCATACAGGTGTACTATATGGTGTCACTTCATGCATAGTTGGGAGGTATTTTGCTGTACAGTGTGCCCTATTCGTTATGATGCTACACTTATGATTACATTTCTGGTTCTCAGTGGGTAGGTGGTCAAGATGGTAGCACTACATCAAGGGGGAATGTATGATGTGGTAAGACTAGTATGGCACATGAGAGCAGCTGTACTAAGTATGTTATCATAATTATTGCAATGTGTGTGCAGCAGTGATGAAGTGTACTGGACTGGTGTTTCATGCATGTATGTCATCATAAGTGTTATTGTATGAAGGGGGGAGTGTACTGGGATAAGAAGTGTATTTATAGATAGAAGGTTTGCGATAATCAAGATGATAAGGCCTACTGTACTACAATGCATACTCAACCAATTCAAAAGAAGTTTTCACTTTGATTGGAAGGGCCTAGTGTAGTAATAGATCTAGTTACCATATTGTAAGAGTGTGATAAATAGTAGCGGGGGGTACAATGGATATGTCACATGGTGTACTTGCCATTTACGGATGATGGGTGTACTGTAATGCTTTGCAATGTGTCAAGTCACCTGTAAGTGGGTACATATTGTTGTTGTTTGCTTAAGATGTATGCTGACACCCGTACCCCCGCACACAGACAGCAGTAGATTAGTGTGCAGCTATATATATGATGCAGATTACAGAGTGAGTAATGAAGACTGATGACTATGCATGTTAACGGGCCACTTATCTTTTTGCATCAAGTACTGTTGCAGTTTGTTTCATTATAGCAAACTGCTGATCAGGTTATCATTTTGATCCTTACACAAGGATATATCACTCAAGGTTTTCATGACGTGAAACTGTTGTCATATGTTCAACGCATCAACATAGTCTAATGTAGGTGTTCCAAACATAACTTCAATACTGCTGTATAGCTTATGGTTAAGTGGGATTCAACAGTTTAACAATCCTGAGTCTATGCATCAAAGTTCTCATGGTGTAAATAGTATTAAGTTTCAAGGCATGAGCAAGTGTAATTCTATAGCGTATCAGTCTTTGTGCAGCGGTGCAATGTGTCACGATGTGTGCATGACTGCAACATGACACTACAGGGTGATCAGGTCACTATTTACATGATTCTTGGCTGCAGCTTATTGTTATTATAATAATAATCTTTATTTGAAAATAGTGTGAGACCTTGTTCAGCATATGGTGAAGCTCTACATGTGTGTTAAAACAATTTTACATATGCAAGTTAGTATGTTTGTGGCAATTGAAAAGTGTTGGTATTACTTGGTATTACTTGGTATGAAAGAACAGAAGAAGGCCAGAGCCCATCGAGACTGTTCCCCACACTATGTGGGACATTCTTTATCTATTATCCCGCAACCAAACATCTCATTTGTTTTTAAAGACAGTGGCACTAGTTGCTTCTACCAATTCTTGTGGCAAGGTATTCCATACAATGGATGCTCTTATTGGAAAAAAGTTTCCCCTTTTGCTGGTTTTATAAGTTTTTACTTCAAGCTGTTAATTATACAGTCTCAGAACATGTCTCCTTTTGGAGAGTGTTAGACTACATTTTTCCATTAGATCTGGTGAATTTATTAAATTAAAAACCATAAGCATATGGCAATGTTAATGAAAATGTTGTACCAAATTGTGACATGAGGGGTTCATTTTCAAATGCAGAGTAGATAACATTTTCTCTAGCATTTTAACATGCCATGACCCTACAGTGAAAAATGCACTGTGTTGCAAGATAACTGACTTTTAAATGACCAAGAAAAATAAGCTTCAGTGTTCTGAAGATACCAGTGGACACCAACCTTGTGTTCTGAATGTATAGTGGACACCAAACATGCATTGTCAATGTGAGCAAACAACAATGTAGGTTTATAAAAGTTTACTAGTTGTGCTCTATGTTGTCAAGAATGACATATTTGTGTACTGAAGTGCACTGAAACAAGAAAAAAAATCAACAAGGTGTAAAAATAAAAACATCATAGAAAAGATTGTGCTTAGCAAATTATCATACTGTCCAACACTTTAAATGCTGTCAATTCCAGCAACTCTTGAGCTTTTTATATTTTGTGGTGATAGTTTGCAGTTCATCCTGTGCAATTGTAAAGCTTCCATTTCCTGATAGATGTACAGGTCCATGGAAAAGTCTCTGCTGTCTCGCCATGTCAGTGTCCTGCTGTTGTGGTCATGTGAGATGCCAATTTGCATGCTGATCCTGGAATTTGACAGTGAAAGTACGTTGTAGTTCATTAAATGCAAGCACTTGCCTGATAAAAAACTGTTTGAAATAGTCGACTGCATAGAATTTTTCCAGCTGTATCTTGTCTGGGTTTAATTTTCTTTTTAGCAGGTGGACAGTCAGCAAGCACAGTAGGGAAAGAAGCAGTGAAGAAGACCATTGTTGAAGTTTCGTGAGTAGAAGAATTGTCCATTGCTTCAGTGTCTGAAGCAGCAATCAGGTTGGTTGATGAAGTGCTGTCAGTAGAGTGGCAAGAGCAAAGGAGGAGTCAAGTCACTGCAGTCTGTTAGTAGAGTGGCAAGAGCATAGGAGGGGTCAGTCACTGGAGTGCTGGAAACAGCAGGAGTGTCCGTATCTGCAGTGCTGTGCTCATGGGCACTCTTTTTTGTGCACCAAGTTGTAGAGGAGTGTGTCACTGGCATTGCAGGACAGTGTCATTCCTGAGTTTAAGCATTTGAGCTGTTTGAGAAGTACTGATGCTGCAGTGTTTCAGTTTGAGCCTCTTTGAAGTCCATTGATCCACATGCTCCATGTTCGCACATGAGCCATCATCATTTTGGCACTTGTGGCAGACAAAAGACAGTGCTCTGGTGGCAACTACACCACCTTCCACAGATCTTACACTCTGGACATGTCTTGTCCCAGGAAAAGCTATAACATCAGGTCATTTTGACATTCTTATGGATTTGTCAGGCACCCAGAAACATTTTCTCTTGGAATGCCCACACCCATCACTTGGAGGCTCTCTGGTCAGATTATCATGGCATTACATGAACATCTCTTCTGCTATTGAAATGATAGCTATTTGTGATTTCATGGCCCTGGTTGCTGACCATTTCACCACACCACTCTCTCCATCAGAGGGATGTGATCCAAAAATTGGCACATTCAACAGGGAATCCACACTCTGATGAAGCCTTTGAAATTTCATAGAAGGACCATTTTGATTTGTATTGACTGGCACAGTCATCTGTGAAATGTACCTTCTTCGTAATGTTTATGTGGTGAGTGTTCATGATGTGTTCACTGGCCATCTTACCAAAATGTCGAACAGCACAGTGGTAATGTGTGAGGTCATCTGAGATGAATACCAGGTATTCCATGACAAGGTGATTACAATGTGAGCACCTGTAATATCTAACTATCTGGTGCACTGTAGCCCACGAGTGATGCCAGTGGCAGGACTGGCTCTCATCCTGGTACTTGCAGGCATAGTTTTCGGCAAAGTCCAGCATAATGATGACCCAGCCTTGTGGTAGATTTGTCTTGAGTAATGTGAATTGCATTATTTGCCACAATGCCACATGTAGATGTAGACCTTCCAATAAGTTCTTGTAACGTGATCTTGTTGCTGACCGACACTTGAGGGATGTTTTTGTGTTAATGCCATCGTTTGTTTTCTTCACTGTAATGGTTTCCCACTGATACCATTTCAATATTTCTAACCCATGTTGATTCAATAGAGCCTCTGCATGTTTTTCAATTGCCTTCACTGTGCAAGCCCCACATACCTTCTCCATACAGTCTTTTCTGAAAAACATGGAACCTTTATTTGCACACATTGTCAGCTCCACAGTTTTGTAAATATTGGTGACTTTGCACTCTGGCAGTTTGTAAAAATCTGCCATGTGGTTTAATGATAGCAGTTTTAATGTGGCATTTTCACAGTACTTGCATAGGCACTTGTCCAGTTTCTGTTGTCTGGCAAGTTTTATATGCTTGGAGCACAAACTGTTGAACTTGATGGTACTGATATGATACTCTGGGTGTTGCTTCAGAAATTCTGCATGTAGTAAATGAATGAGTTTTGATAGGAACAATTTGAACACTGGCTTATTTTTAAGAATGTCTTCTTGTATGGCAGAGGGGTTGCTGACCGTTCAAAAAAGCTTTTTACTTTGTAATTTCCTGAGGCAGTACAGAATTGTGTATGCTTTTTACATGCTTCCATTCATTATGAGATGCATTCATGAGTGTTCAGCTAATTCCAAGGGTTGTGCTTACGTACATAGCGTCTTGTATTTTTTCAGCACCAAAACTGCTCTGACCCACTTCCTTTCCTGTTGTCTATTTTTCACATTTTCCTTTATGACATCCATGTTTGCCTCCAAATTGTGACATCATTTCATGTTTAATCCTCTTCTTGACACTTCTGCCTGCTTTGCGGTGAACTTGATATTATCGCTTATCACTTTATTGTTGATGCAAACCATGCAGGTCACTAAGGCAGTCCTGCTTGAGTCCTTTGAATTGCCTTTCGGTTAGCACAGTCTGATCGGGTGTCCCCGACTGGAGCTGGATCTCTGAAATTTACTTGCACTGCTACTGTTGTGGCTGTGTTTATTTGTTTCATAGTGAAGGAAAGGAAGAAACAAAGAGATTGCCCATCAATTGCTTCACAGCAGATGAAACAGTGGAACAAAAAGTGGACAATTACTTCATAACTGGGGAAAAGAAGAAAAAAAGAGATTGCCCATCAGTTGCTTCACAGCAGATGAAATGGCAGAACAGAAAGTGGGCAATTACTTCACAGTGGGAATGAGAAGGAAACAGAGATTGACCATCAGTTACTTCACAGCACATGAAACAACGGAATGTAGAAGGTGGACAATTTACATCACAGTTGGTGGAAGATCATCACCCATCAGTTGCTACACAACACAGTGTTATGAATGTAAGGGGAATGGTGCAGTCCAAAAGCAGATAAATTTCAGTACAGCTATCATTTGTATCCCACCACCACCATCACACATGGTCTTAAAGTGAATTTCTGACTTGTTGCTATAAGGTATTGGGCTTTATAGCCCAATACCTTATAGCAGCATGAGCTCACCCCTGCAAAAAATGTAAATTTAAAGTTCACAGTTTTAGCATGGGACGGGATCATAACTGGTGCAGAACACTCGGTCAGTTGATCCCTTCCTGCTTCCTGGTGCCCCCGCTCTGCCCTAACTACTCCCCTATCATCTCTGAAACTGTGACTTGTGGCCAGGGAGAATGTGTGGGGGAGCCCTCTACAAGTCTATAGGGGTTATTTTTAAAGCCATTTTTTAGTAATTTGTAACAGTCCTAGAGGAAAATTAAAGTCGTCACTTAACTAGTAGGGTCCCTACTAGTTAAGTGACTGCTTTAATTTTCCTCAAGGACTGTTAAAAATGACTAAAAGTCAGCTTTATAAATAGCCCCCATAGACTTTTATGGGGCTGGCCCTCACACTCTCCATGGCCACACATCACAGTATTTAAGAGCACAGGGGTGGAGTTGGGGTATAGTGGGGGCATCAGGAAGTTGGAAGGGATTGGCTGGTCGAGGGTTCAGTGCCAGTTACAATTCCTTCCCATGCTAAAATTACTAACTTTAAAATTAAACTTTTTGCAGGGGTGAGCTCAGGACAATATATATCGGAAACTTTCTTTAAAATGGCTGCTCACTGAGTGCCTAACAAGAGGACTGTATTCAGCATGCAGCCTTGTTAAGACTATGTAGGACACATTAGGAAACACATTTCAGCAAAACATTGAGAAACATTTTAAAAACAAGCCCCAAAGTACCTAAGCACCCCCCAATTCCCACAACTATGTGGTCTGAACATGGCTGAGGGTCGAGAAGCAAACAATGGCCTGCTCAGCACCCAGCCATGTGGTGGGTGGTTACACAAAAGCAGATGGACATCAGGGCCCAGCACCACAGAAATGGGCACAGCAGGCAAACTGTTTCACAGAAAAACATTTAGTAGCAGACAGGCAATATTTTGCACTTCCCCCCATCCCCCAAATGACCACAGACCACAAGGTCTCAAAATGGCTGAAGGTTGAACAGCAAACAATGGCCTGCACATCATCCAGGCATGTGGAGACCATGCAGTGGGTGGTTACACAAAAGCAGATGGACGTAAGCCCCAGTACCACAGAAATGGACACAACAGGCAAGCCATTTAACAGAAAAACATTTAGTAGCAGACAGGCAATACTTTGCACTCCCCCATCCCCCAAATGACCACAGACTGCAAGGTGTCAAAATGACAGAAGGTTGAGCAGCAAACAATGGCCTGCTCAGCATCCAGCCATATGGTGGGTGGTTACACAAAATTCTGTCAGGCATGATTAAGCTGGGGGATTCTGGGAAGCATAGGGAGAGGCATCACCAGTAGAAAACACAAGGTTGTAATCCCTCTGTACAGACAATTGGTGAGACCCTATCTGGGGTACTGTGTGCAGTTCTGGAGATCCCATCTCCACAATGACATAGACAGGATGGAGGCAGTCCAGAGGAGGGCAACAACAAGGATGCAGGATCTGTACCATAAGCTGTATGAGGAGAGACTAAAGGAGCTTAATATGTATACCCTAGAGGAAAGGAGGGAGAGGGGGACATGATAGAGACCTTTAAGTACCTCAAGGGAATCAACAATGTCCAGAGGGTAGTATATTTCAGAAAAACAGATGTGCAAGAACAAGGGGCCATAATTTGAAGATAGAGAGGGAAGGCTCAGGGGCAATGTGAGAAAGTATTTTTTCACAGAGAGGGTGGTGGATGCATGTAACAGCCTTCCTGAGGAGGTTGTGGGGTCAATAACAGTGGAGGAATTCACAAATGCATGGGTCAGATATAAAGCAATTCTGGTGAAGGGCAGAAAGAAGTTGGCTGTTGGTTAACTAGGATCTGCAGCTTTTCCAATCGGTAGGGAAATGGGTAGAATGGGTGGGCCAGACGATCCTTATCTGCCATCGAAGTCTATGTTTCTATGTTAAACATCGGCACAGCAAAGCATGGATTTAAAAAAAAATACAATGGACATTACAAAACATCATGGAGACTATTATTACCCATTGACAATGTGAAATGCAACAGAAACAGCTTTTTTGGACCAGCCCAAACAATACTTTGCTCCCCCCAACAACCACAGATTGCATGGTCTCAACATGGTCTGCTCAGCATCCAGCCATGTGTAGGCCATTCAGTGAGTGGTTTTAATAATTGTATACAACAAACCATGGATTTAAACAAGCATTTTGGTAGCAGAAAGGCCGAGCATAAGTACTAAATCACCCTCCAGCCACAGAAGTAAACATCAGCAGGCAGCAAACAATAAATAACACTGCTGGAGTCCAAATAAGCTGCACAATGATCCCCTCTCCCTTAAACTGGCAGACCTGGTCAGAACCTTACCTTTTGGTGCTCTGAGTGCACTCTGGATGACTGGGGCTCTTCCTCATTCTGAATGCGCAATGTCTGCTCCAGATGGACACTGACACTTTCTGCTGTACAAAAAACAGCAAGAAAGGGGGCAAACACTTATGTGCAGCAGATTTTACACCTCCCACTGGCCACCTATGTCTCAGGGGTAAACTGGAATCCCGAAACAATCGGGCAACCAATTGGGGGGAAGGGAGCATTCTGAATGTACCTAATAGGAGCATGGACACCATTGGTTGGAAGGGTTGAAAAAGATGACCTGACTCAAACGATAAAGAGTAGACAAGATGTACTACCTGACAATATAGCAAGGGCAGCACTGGTAACACACAGGAGCATTAAAAAAAAGGGATGTGCATATCAAAAAGTAATTAATTGGCCATGTTCTGAATGTACTAGCTGAGGACACCAACTAGTACATTCAGAACACATTTTGGAGGTGCTTCAGTCTATAAAAATAATGGGTAAAAAAACATAGGTAGGGTAAAAGAACTACAGGACAGCATCTGGATTGTTGAAAGCATATCTTATTTAAACAGAAAAATGGCAGAATTGACAGAAAACATACAACTAAAACCTACAGAATTTCCATGTCACAATTTAGGACCAATAAAACAGCAGGAAAATTGGGTTGGACAACAACAAAAAAAATTCCAGGCAGCTGCAGACCTCAGTTTTATTATATGTATCTCTACATACACAAAGCATTAAAACAGTATTTCAAATATTATTTTTTATTTTTTTGCTTGCTTTATATCACACTCTTAACATTTCCATTCCATTGGTACAAGATTTTCATGAACATAGCCATATCACCTCTTAATCTTCTAGTTTGAAGAGAGAAGAGACCAGTAGCTTTTAATCTGTTCTGATAATCTAAGTTTGTTAATCTTGGAATCGTTCTAATTACTCTCCTTTGAACCTGTTTAAGAATTGCTATGTCTTTTTTTTGGTTTGGATTCCAGAAAGGGGAGCCATAGTCTAGATACGGTCTAATGTAGGCCCTATACAATGGAATAAGGCATTGTTCAGTGCGATTAACAAAAGTTTGTTTTATTTGCCTCAAAAGTCTGTTGGTCATGCAAGCAGTTCTAACACAGTGATCATTTGATGTAAGTTTATTATTAACATAGATCAATAAATCTTTTTCACAATTTGATGAGTGAAGTGGTAGTCCGTTTATATGATATATTGTTTTTGGATTATTTCCACCGAAATGCACTACTAAACATTTGTCTTGATTAAACTGCATATGATTTTCATTTACCCAAAGTGTTAATTTTTCCAAATCCTTCTTTAATGCAGAAATATTTCCTTGATTATTAACCTTGCCTCCCAATTTAGTATCGTCTTCAAATTTAACTATGAAGTTATTAGGCCCTTTTTGTAATCACTGATAAAGAGGTTAAACAATGTTGGTCCCAAGACCGACCCCTGTGGTACACCACTTGTCACACTACCCGAATCAGACAAGATATCATTAATTCTGACTCTCTGAGAATGATTTGTCAACCAGTTTAAAGTCCAGTTGACAATAACAGGTGACAAACCTAGATTGTGCATTTTAGTAATGAGTTTTTCATGTGAGACTTTATCGAAAGCTCTACTAAGGTCCAAAAGAATTACATCAGTAGGGATACCCACATCTAGTAGAGTACTTATATTATTGTAACAAGATATCAGATTGGTAGTGCAGGAATACTTGGGAGTAAACCCATGCTGATTTGAATCATGAATTCCTAATTTTTTACAATCTTGATCTATTAGAGACTTCATTACTCATTCCATTAATTTACCAGCCACTGAGGTCAGGCTAATTGGACGATAATTTTGCACAGAACCTCTATTGCCTTTTTTAAATATGGGAGTAACTATTGCTGAACACCAATCATTTGGTACAATGCTTTCTTGTAAGGATGTATTGAAAATAATTGACAAAGGTATAGAAATATTTATAGAGGTTTCGATCAGAAACCATGGATGAATACCGTCGGGGCCCGGACTAGTATTTTTTTTTTTTTTAGTTTTTTGATAGCCTGTATAATGTCAGTTGGATAGAACCTATGATAATCTACGTGGTGAACTTTAAATGTACTAATAGGTGATTTTTGAGAGAAGACAGAACAAAAGTACTTATTAAAGAGATTTGAAGTTTCTATATCAGATAGAGAAGAGCCATTGGTTATAATGGGACCAATGGTCCTTGATACACCATTTTTACTATTTATATAGGAGAAAAGAGATTTGTGACAGTTGTTTGTGTGAGCTAGTTTAAATTCTAGCTTATTTTTTTCCAATTTAACAGAATTTTTTAAATTTTTCACAGATAGTCTGTATTTATGTAATAGAGTAGTTTTAAATGGAACATAACTATTCTTAAGTTTCCTAAAAAGTTTATTTTTTATTTTAATCTGATTTTTAATTGTCTTGTTGAACCAAGGGGGAATTTTTCCTTTATTATTAAATTTTCTCTTAGATGGAATAAAGGTATTTTCCAAATAATGTACAATATTTAAAAAAAAATCCCAAGCTTGTTGTGTTGTACAGTTAAGAAGATTAGATGCCCAGTTTAAGTTTTGTAAGTATTCATTGATTTTAGAAAAATTTGCTTTGTTATAATTTTTTGTATAGTATAACTTCATTTGTGTAGTTTTAAACTGTTGAATTTCAAAAAGAATAGATGAATGATCACTGGTCCCAAGTGGATACCAAATCTGTAAATTGCTAATTTGTTGCTCTATGTTAGTAAATAATAGATCCAAAATATTAGGACCTCAAGTGGGTTCAGTAACAAGTTGTTGTAATCTAGTACTAACTGCCACATCTATTAGTCCTGTCTCAGCATAGGACTGTCCTGAGAATGAGTCTCAGTTAATATGAGGGAGGTTAAAGTCACCAAATATTACAGTATCTTGAGAGTCTGAAAAATGCGTAATTTCTTTAAACATATCAGTTGTGTAATCGGAATTTGCAGATGGAGGTCGATAGATGTTACCAATAGTTATATAGGTCTGCTCCTTCAATAAGATTTTAACCCATATACTTTCCAAAGGAAAGGGAGAACACACTTCAAAAGAAGAAATATCATTTTGTATGTACATACAAACTCCACCGCCTTGCTTATCTAATATATTTTTATAATATAACTTATAACCTGGAATTTCTCTGGACCAAATTGAGGATGCTTCCCACCAAGTTTCAGTTACTCCCACCACACCTATATTTAAAGTTTTACATTTGGCTTTGAGTTCTGCTAATTTGAGTTGGTTTAAAGATCTTGCATTCAAAGCTAGGAATTTACATTTAGTTGTAATAATATTTTGGTAAGTATTCAGAGACTTGTGAATAGACCCATAATTCCCCATTGTTTTTAGTTTAAACAATGATTTATGATTTTAGTGATACTTTTCCCCATAAGTGTACTACCCCTATGACTGAGATGTAAACCGTCCCAGCAAAACAAGCAAGAATGATCTGAAAATGATTCCCAGTGGCTAATACAGGGTATATTCTGCTTAAAACACCACTTTCTCAGCTGTTCATTTAGGGCTTTGATTTTCTGCATCATGGTAGATGTTACTTTCAGGCCAGGTAGAATTTCAGATATACATACACAGCATCCCCTGTCAAGTAACAGGTTACATAACGCCACATAGTCCTGTTGTAACTGATTAAATGGGGTGTTGTTTATATCATTAACACTGGCATGTATGATAACCAGTGGATTTTCCACCACATTTTGTAAAATTTTAGGCATCATGGAGGTAATGTCAGATACCCTGGCCCCACAGAAGCTAGAACAAGTGCAGTTGCTCCTGTCAATATTGCATACTGCCCTGTCAATGTGCTTAATGATTGAATTTCCCAGGACGAACACTTGTTTTGAGACAGTTGGGGTACAAGAATCAGAAACAGGTGATTGTTAACACACTCTGGAGTGATTAACTTAATAGGTGTTGATTTGGTAGTTTGAGACTTACTAGGAGAAGTATTCATGGGCATTAACTCCTGATTGAAAAGTGTTTTTGAACCATTATTATCAACAGAGGGTGATGCACAGGATAAATCATGTAGCACTTCATTATTTGATACAGTCAATTGCTCAAACCTATTACGAGTTTCAATAGGGGCACTATTGTGTATTTGACCACCCCTCCTTTTTTTAAGAGGCTTTGTGACAATGGTCCACTCATCATTATCATGAGAAGAGGGCGGATAATCATCCACCTTATAAGAGGGGACAGAGACAACAGGTATACTAGTACTAGTCGTTACAATTGTCTCCTCATCAGGAGGCATAGAAATGCTACCTAAATGTGAAGGAAATTGTTCATTAGAATGAAGTTGTTCATCCATAAGATCAATGTAACTTTTCAATTCCCTAATATCAGTAGAAACTGGTTTAATGTTAAGCAGAAATGCTATCTCTGCTTCAAGAGTAGTAATCAGATGGCAAATAACACATACATAGAAACATAGAATTTGATGGCAGTTAAGGACCACTTGGCCCACCTAGTCTGCCCATTTTCCTACCTAACAGATAAGCTGCAGATCCTAGTTAACCAACAGCTTATTTCATCCTACCCCCCACTAGGACTGCCTTATGTCTGTCCCATGCATTCTTGAATTCCCCCACTATTCTTAACTCAAGACCTCCTCAGGGAGGCTGTTCCATGCATCCACAACCCTCTCTGTGAAAAAATACTTCCTCACATTACCTCTGAGCCATCCCCCCTCTATCTTCAAATTGTGCCCCCTTTTTCTTGCACATCTCTTTTTCTGAAAGATGTTACCCTCTTGGACTTTGTTGATTCCCTTGAGGTACTTGAAAGTTTCTATCATGTCCCCTCTCTCCCTTCTTTCCTCAGGGGTATACATATTAAGCTCCTTTAGTCTTTCTTCGTATGTCTTCTGGTGCAGACCCTGCACCATTTTGGTTTCCCTCCTCTGGACAGCCTCCACTCTGTCTATGTCTTTGCAGAGATGGGGTCTCCAGAACTGCACACAGTACTCCAGATGGGGTCTCACTAACTGTCTGTACAGAGGGTTAACAACTTCCTGTTTTCTACTATTGATGCCTCTTCCTATGCATCCCAGTATCCCCCCAGCCTTCCTTACTGCCTTCTCACATTGCTTTCCCACCTTTAGGTCATCTGGTATAATTACCCCCAGGTACCTTTCATTTTCACTGTTGTCAGTATCTCACCCTCCACTGTGTACTCTTCCCCTGGGTTTTTGTTTCGCATGTGCATTACCTTGCACTTCTTTGCATTGAATTTGAGCTGCCATACATTTGACCATTCCTCCAACCTTGCCAAGTCCCTTCTCATCCTTTCCACTCCATCTTGTGTATCAACCCTGTTACAGATCTTTATGTGATCTGCCAAAAGACATGCTTTTCCTTCCAGTTCCTCTGCAATGTCACTTATAAAGACATTAAAAAGGACCGGTCCCAGTACTGAACCCTGCGGTGCCCCACTAGTAACCCTTCTTTCTTCACTGTGTACTCCATTTACTACTACCTTTTGTGTCCTGTTGTCTAGCCAATTTTTTATCCAGGCTACCACCTTGGGACCCACTCCAAGGCTGGCTAACTTGTGTATTAATCTTTTGTGTGGGACTGTATCAAATGCCTTGCTAAAATCTAGGTAGGACATGTCCACTGCCCCTCCCTGGTCTACTACTTTGGTCACCTAGTCAAAGAAATCTATTAGGTTTGTCTGACATGACCTTCCCATCATGAATCCATGCTGCCTTTGGGTCCTGTGCCCCACTGGCCTCTAGGTACTCAACAATTCTTTCCTTCAGAAGTGATTCCACCATTTTCCCTACCACTGAGGTCAAACTAACTGGTCTGTAGTTTCCTGCCTCTGTCTTACTCCCACTTTTGTAAAGAGGAATCACATCTGCCCTCCTCCAGTCCTCAGGTACCACCCCATCCTCCCATGATTTGTTAAAGAGAGTAGTCAGCGGTGTCACTAGTTCTACCCTTAGTTCTTTTAGAATTCTTGGGTGAATCCCATCAGGCCCCATTGCTTTGTCCACCTTCAATTTTATTAGTTCTTTCAGAACCCTTTCTTCTGTAAATAGACTGGTATCGACCCCCATCTTCAGAGTGTTTCTCTTGTTTGGTTTAGGTACCTCCCCCCTCCTCTTCCTTTGTGAATACTGAGCAGAAATATTCATTCAGTATCCCTGCTTTTTCACTGTCACCCTCTACCCACATTCCCTCCCCTTTATTAAGCCTCAGTATCCCTCCTTTGATCTTTCTTCACTCCCTAATGTACCTATAAAAGGTCTTATCCCCCTTCTTAACAGAATTGGCAATCCTTTCCTCAGTTTGGGCCTTTGCTATTCTGACTGCCTTCCCAGCCTCTTTCTGCTTTAACTGATTAAGTTCTCTGTCCTGCTCCTTCTGTGTTTTCTTATATTTCCTGAATGCTATCCTTTTCTCCTTAACCATCCCTGCCACCTCTTCTGAGAACCATAGCGTTTTTTTTCCTTCATTGTGTTTTATTGATTTGCTTTACACAAATGCTTGTTGCCTCTGTGATGGCTGTTTTGATTACTCCCCACTGTTCCTCCACCCCCCTCCTTCTTGCCTGTTTGCTAGTGCTTTTCTGAGGCACTCTCTCATTTTCCCAAAGTCAGCCCTCCTAAAGTCCAATACTCTTGCTTTTGTATGGCTTGATTGTATGGCTGTGTTTATCATGAACCACACTGTTTGGTGGTTGCTTGTTCCCAGATGGCTACCCACTTCTAAATCTGAGATTCTTTTTCCATCCCCATTTGAGAGTACCAGGTCTAAGATTGCTCCCTCCCGTGTGGGTTCCAAAACTAGCTGTCTGAGGCATGTCCCCTGTAGGGCATTGAGAGTTGCCCTGCTTTTGGATGTGGCTGCAGCAAAGGTGCTCCATTTAACATCTGGCATATTCAGGACCCCCATCAACAATATCTCCCCTTTTTCTGCCATTCTAAGGAAGCCTTCTATTATTTCCTTGTCCGTTCCCTCCCCCTGAGATGGGGGTCTGTATACAACCCCCCATGTGGATTATGGTGCCATTTCCTGTCTCCAGGGTGACCCAGAGTGCCTCATCTGCTCCCTATTTACTCTTTAGTTCTGTTACTTTGATCCCTTCCTTTACATAGAGAGCTCCTCCTCCTCCTCTTTTACCCTCCCTGTCCCTCCTGTAGATTGTGTATCCTGGTATGTTGACATCCCAGTCATGGTTCTCTGTGTACCATGTTTCTGTGACTGACACAATATCCAGGCAACCCTCTTCCATCAAGGCCACTAGTTCAGGAAGCTTGTTACACAGACTACAGGCATTGGTACACATCACCCTCCACTTTTTGATAGCTTTACCCCTTTTAGCCCCATTCCTGTCCTTATTGCCTTTGTCTTTTTCTACATTTACCTCTGTCCTGCTCCCTAATAACTTCTCTAACTTGGTGTTTACCTCACTTATTACCATGTTTTATGGGGGGAGGCTGGGATTTCCCTGTTCCTTTTCAGTGCCTCCCCCCTTGGCTAGTTTAAATGCTTGCCAATGAAGCATTTAAACCTCTCACCTAGGATCCTGGTTCCCCCCTTGACAGATGCAGACCATCGCACCAGTATAGGTCTGCATCCCTCCAGGTGGCTCCCAGTCCCCAATGAAGCCAAAACCCTGAGCTCCACACCAGTTTTTCAACCACTCATTGAATTCCCTGATGAGGAGTGCCCCAGCATCACCCTTGCCATAGACAGGCAGCACCTCCGAGAAGGTTACTTTATGCGCTACTTGTCTAAGGCCCCTCTCCAACTCTACAAACTCCTCTTGCACTGCTCTGATCCCATTACTAGCCAGGTTATTTGTCCCTAGGTGGACAATGACATCCAGCTTCCTCCCTCGTGCAGCTCCTCCCATGATCCTGTGGATTCACTTCCTGTCCCTCCAAGCTGTGGTGCCAGGAGGGCACCCTACCTCCCTCTCCCCTTCCTCCCCCATTTCTACCCCCCCAATGATTGGTCCCCCACCAGGAGTTGTTTCCTTCCCCTGTGGGGTCCCATGCCACCCTCCTGTGGGTCTCCTTTGTGAAGGTTCCCAGCATCCTCCTTGGTCTCCACTGCAGGTGCATCCATAGAGGAACCACTATCCACCAGAAGAGTGAATGAATTGTGGAGAGGTATGGCTGGAGGGATGCAACTCTGTTCCACCACCCTCTCCCTCCCTGAGCCCACCCTGGTCCAGCCTCTCCTCTTTCTTGGCAACCTCTGAGGTAGTGGCATTGGCCCTCGTGGTCCCTGGTTTGGGGATGAGGTTTTACGAATCCTAACCAGGTCAGTCTGGAGATATGCAACCTCCTCTGTCAGACCAGAGAGGTGCCTTCAAATGGGGCAGCATTGCAGCCTCCAGAATGTCTCCCGGAACACTGCTGCCCACAGCTATTGCACTGCACCACTCCTATCATGTCTTATTTTGTGTCCCCTCTCCTGTTTCTGTATATGCTTACTCTCTCCTCTGCTTACAACTCTCACCCTTCCTATCTTCTTCAGTAGCCTCCTTCTTCCTTGCTCAATGTCAGACCACCAGCAGCTGGGGGGGGGAGAGTGAGCTACTTTTTTCCTTTAGGGTTGACAAAACCAGTGTTTCTCTATGATCCTTCCCTTCCTACTGCCAAACAGGAAGTTTCTGTTGACAGTCAAATCCAGTGGCTATTAAAATAGAACTGGCTTAGGGTGGGTGGGTGGAGGGGTGGGATGGAGGGCAATTAGTAAGAAAAAAGGCTAGCAACAGGAAGTTGTAATTTGAGTCACCTGCTTTTATAGTGCCTAAGCTACACCCCCAATTAAGCTATCTCTCCTCCTACTGGTTTAGCAAAGTAAGTTGATACAGTACCCTTCACAGCACAGAACACACACTGACTTTCTTTCTTTTTTCCTTTTTAACCCTAAATAAGACCCCTTCTACTTTTAATAAAGTATCTGTCTTGCTTAATCTGAACAGACACTGACTCCTGCTGAGATATAAGTGTTAAAATAATAAGAAAATGTAGCTACTTTTAGTTAGCTGCTTTCTGCTCTACAAGCAAGTCTAGCTTCTGAGAACAATTGTATTGTGTACAGCACTGAGATAAAAAACAACTTTTTAGAAAATTAGAAGATACTGTTATCATATTAACTATTTATTAGTTGTACATTCTGGGCAGGCTATTCAGACTGAGCCAGGCTGTGGTGCAAGCCTGGGCACAGCACAACTGGGATATGCCTGGGCATTGACAGGGTGATATTCAACAGGGCTGTGCCATGGCACAGCATCATTGAATATTGCTCCTTGGCCACCCACAGTGCACAAGGTGCAGTGGCAGTGTGACAGCGCAAGTGGCCGCAGTGGAGCAGGGGGATGCACTAGTGGAAGTGCCATTGCACTAGGCACAACTACTGTAATATTCAAAAGTGCAGATGCAAATAGGGCTATAATGCATGCAAGCCAGAAATGGGGCCATTTGCATGTCATTATGGCCCCATTTGCATGCAGGTGTGCCAATCCCTGATGACTTGTGTCTGCCACCCTGCCAGGCTGCAGTCATTTGGGACCGACGCCCTTGCCCCTACTGGCAACATGCTCCAACGCCTGATCGTGGGCATATGTGATAAACTACAATGTCCTATAACCCTGGTGGTCTAGTGGAATGCTTGTAGCCCAATTGCATGAATATTTAATTAAATAATAGTCCAATATCCCTGGTGGTCCAGTGGACCGCTTACAGCCTGATTGCGGGTATATGTGATAAACTACAATGTCCTGTAACCCTGGTGGTCCAGTGGACCACTTGCAGTCTGATTGCAGTCATATGTAATGAAATTATAGTTCAGTACCCTTGGTGGCACAGTGGACTGCTAGCATCATGATCGCGGGTGTCAGTAAGATATAATGAGAAACCAATCCATCACTGGTGGCCCAGCAGTACTCCCCTCCCCACCCATCCACTGAGCCCCACCACCCCGCACCCCTCCAGTTAGCGGTAGGTGGCAGCTCCCCATCTGCTTGACACCCCGCTGTCTGCTGACTGACTCTATATGGTAGGACTGTACAGCCATTGGTCCACAGCGTAAGCAATGGGCATGCAGGCCGTAGCATACTACACAGTACAGAAATGTGAATGGATCCATTCATATATCTGGCTTGTGTAGTATGGTACGGGCTGCACACCCATTGGCTTATGCTGTGGCTCAATGAGTGTACAGCCCTACTGTACAGAGTCAGTCATCAGCTGGCAGGGTGGCAAGCCAGTGAGGAGTTGCTGACTGCTGCTGATGGAGGGGGAGCGAGGTGGTGTGGCTCAGTGGGCTGGGTGGGGAGGGGTGTGCTGCTGGACCACCAGGGATGGATTGGTTTGACATAATATATTACTGATGCCTGCAATCGGGCTGTGAGCGGTACACTGGACCACCGAGGATATAGGACCATTATTACTATACTAATGCCCACGATCAGGCATGGGGGGGTGCCACCATGAAGGTGCTGCTGGAGCTTGGAGTGGCCACTCACAGGTGGCAGCTGCCATGTTGCACCCTGCAATATGGCAGCTCACCTGTGGGTGGCCAGCTGTTGCTCCTTTTTTGGGGATCAACTGTGTGCAGTGCAAGTAGGGGTTGTGACTGCATGGGTTAGTACATCCCAGGCTGAATATCGGGATGTGTGGAGCACGGATGGGCATGACCCCCTGAATTGCACCACATACATTACTGATGTGCTTCGACTCATCGGCATTTGTACCAGGCACATTCCCCTTTTGAATATCACACCGAGGCGCATCAGTGGGTTGTGCATGGTGACATTGTGTTGCATGATGCCCAACCCTTCTGAATATCCCACCCACTGTTTCTTTACATGAAGTGTAGAGAAAACATTTCATTAATTAGTTGCCAATGTCACTGAGCTGTTGGTTTCTAAATATTTAACATTATTTCAAGTATTATAAAAAGGGTCTGAGAAATGGAGCTTTCTGATTGGCTGCAAACATTCTAACAGCCTTATGTTAATCTTTTATTAACATACATGTACAGATTGGCCACGTGCTGAATAAGGTTTAAGACTATTTAAAAACATGTTTTATTATAATAGGAATAAGGCACTCCCAGTGTTTATGTTAGTGGTCAGTTAATCACCCTCTAGGGGCATGTGGCATTCGGCTACACCTTGTGCCACAGTACACCCCTAGAAGTTGATTAACAGACCATTACCATAAACCTTTGTCATGCCTTACTGTTTAATTAATGTAACAGCAGTAAAAGATGATTTGCTTCTATGAAAATATGTACACAAAATAAATAAATATATGACATGTGTGTCTTTTTTGTAGCAGTTATTAAACAGAAGATTATATGAACATTAGATAACGGAAATAGTAGTGTTGGCCTACAAGTCATGCTATTATTCTCATGCAGGTGCGAACAAATAATATAGATGCAGATGTTCAAGTTCACTTGTTCATACACAATTGAAGAGCTAGTATCACTGTATATCACACTGTGTTGTTCATTATGCCACAACATTTAAGTAGTGAGTGTTGGCAAATACTAACTAATATAGAACAACAGTGTAGAAAGTATACTGTTCCTATAGATCTTTTCAAGTTGTCCATGTAGAACATAATAAGGTAGAAAAAATCTAATAACGGAACTGACAAGACAGGAGTTCTGATTTACATCACACTTCTCAATGGTCTTGAGAGGGCCCAGCAAAATGTATTACAGTTATTGAATTAGATATCAATATTGTAAGATGAAAGACAGGTAGGCAATCACCATTTTGAGGCTTATATATTGATTAATGTTTTTTATCACTTTGCATGGCGCTCTCGCTTAAAGCGGTGCGCTGGCCACTGTCGCTGTTACGGCAGGCTTGAGCGCAAGGTTGACAGTCTAATAAGAGACAATGCCGTGCTCTGTGAGGGGCAGGAGAAATTGCTGTCCTTCTTGGAAGCGCAACAAGCAACTGTCAACCTTGTGCTTGAGCCTATGGTGACAGCGGCAAGTGAGACTATGGCCAGCTCAAGCACTTCACCTCCACCAGTGGCATCCAGCTTCCCTGGCAAAGAGTGACCAGTCTCCACAGCTCCTCTGGTATCTCCTCTGGAAGGCACAACAGCTTCCACTTCTATTGCACCTCCACATTGAGTCCAACTTACGGGTTGGGCTGCCTCAAGCAGCAACACACCCCTCTGTCAGAGTTGTTTGTAAATATTGTACATAGTTTTTAAAATATTTTTTCACACATTTTGTAAAATAATCATTTTTGTAACTTTTTTTATGAAGATATCTATTTTTTTATGTACCATTTAATTTTGTAGATAAATAAGAAAAAAAATTAATCTATTTTTATTTTTTTTATTTTTCTATTAAACGTCATTGAATTTACTTAACAATTTTTTGTCAGGACTGACTGTAATTTGAACATCTAAAAATATATATTTTTTACTTTAATATATGTAGAAATAAATATTTTTTGAAAATAACACTTTTTTCTTGTGGTATTATTAAGTTGTGGGGATCTCCGTCATCAATATATATTCTATAAGAAAGCGTTCCTTTTACTTAGTTTGGTAAGTTTCAGGTTTAAACAGATAACACATTACAATTGTTGTTGTGTTACATACCTTGCAGTGTTATGACAACATTTTTGTAGGTACATTAATAAGTATGAGTTAAGTTCAGAATTCGTGTCTAGTAAAGGTACGGAGGAAGACCATGTAAGATATGTAGATATTTAACAGTGGTGCTGAGAAATAGAGTGCCACATTGTTTATGTCCCACAAGAGTAGTCTCATTGCCTGCAAAAAGATAGTGTGTGAAACAGGGCAACAGCATAAATTAGTATGTGACATAACAATGTTAAGCAAAAGGAAATAGATAAATATTAAGAGGCATATGCTTGAGATGGAAGTTGTCTTACTCTTCATAACAGACAATCCTGCTAGATGACTTACTGTGTTCTTCATATGTGTGCATTTGGCTATGTGTGTGGTGCTGCCACTACAACACTGTGGGTAGTATTGCTACTTCTCAATCTCAACAAGACAGGATATTCATGGCAAAAAACTCTGTTTAATTCATCAGTTAGGGTTGTTCCACAGTGACAAAAGTGAGGAAATTCGGTGTTAGGGTTGAAAACTCTAACACAGCATTCACACCCCCCAGCACCACACGCACACACACAACACACACACACACACACACACACACACACACACACACACACATATATGCAAGTAGGGGTGAGGACCAAGGCAACACGACCAATCACAGACAACCAGCAGCAGGTGACAGATATAAAAAACAACTGTCTAAATGTACTACAAGACATCCCCACCCACCTGACCAGGTCCTGCATGCTCAGTGGAGATCAACCGCAATACTGAGGCCATGTACACCAAATGTACACATCCCTGATTGCAGGGGCACACAATGTACCACACTTAGGAGTGGGATATGGGGCCTTATCTAGCGATGCCCCATGCCCCACCACACCTGGTACTGCACCCTGACTGGACAGCAACAGTGCAACTCTCTGATTGCAGCTGTACAAAGGTTTGTACACTTACGAGAAAGCAGAAATAAAAACAACTGCGGAAATGTAGTAAAAGACACATCCATCATCAAGATACAAGAACTCCTGCATTTAAGTATATGATGTGTGTAGTAGTAAATTTATTGCATCTTTCCACTCAAGATACACAGCCTGATCTGGTGGTATGGGGGAACTATTGCCTGTACAAGGCTGTGCAACTCCTAATGGCACTAACAGATATACAGTTTCAGTGATGTAGGTGTACTGTTGATGTCCATGTACTTACCTTCACTGTGTTTGTATACTAAGAATGCAGTAACTGGTCTGTCTAACAGGGAGTGGAATTAGCTGGCTGAGGCCAAGCAACTTCTAAATGTGCTAAAATTAATGTATCTACAATGAAGTAGGTGTATCCCAGATGTCTATATGCTCACTTTTACTGTAGCTCTCTACTGAGGATGTAGTACCTGGTAAAGACAATGGCATTGCCTCTCTGACACCACAGAAATCCAAATTGTGGTAAGTTGAATAGCCTTGCAATGAGTGAGCTGTACCATTTATGTCCACAGCCTCACTTTTTTGCAGTTGGTCTACACTCAGGTTGTAGTACCTGGTCTTTGGGTTTGGCATACCATTATGTGGCTGATGCCATACAAGTGATTACTATGCTAATTGTACTACACCAGCAATCAAGTAGGTGTACCATAATATGTATACCCTTGAGGAAAGAAGGGAGAAGGGGGACATGATAGAAACTTTTAAGTACCTCAGTGGAATCAACAAAGTCCAAGAGGGTAGCATCTTTCAGAAAAAGAGACTTGCAAGAACAAGGGGACACAATTTAAAGATAGAAAGAGGGCAGTTCAGGGGCAATGTGAGGAAGTATTATTTCACAGAGAAGGTAGTGGATGCATGGAACAGCCTTCCTGAGGAGGTTGTGGGGTCTAAAACTATGGGAGAATTCAAGAATGCATGGGACAGACATAAGGCAATTCTTGTGGGGGGGTAGGAAGAAAAATAGGCTGTTGGTTAACTAGGATCTGCGGCCTATCCTGTAGGTAGGGAAATGGGCAGACTAGATGGGCCTAGCGGTCCTTATCTGCCTTTAAAGTCTATGTTTCTATGTTTCTAGTACAAACAGACTTTCTTTTTTACTATAGCTTTCTGTCACAATGGACCAAGTGTTGTAGGACTGGTGGGGGCATTCTCTCCCACGGACTGTGTGACTCATTATTGTACTAACCTTTGCAAGGCTGCAATCATGGAGTAACAGTGTTGATCTTCATTGGTTCATTTTAACTGGGGTTCTCCAGTAGCTATGCAGTACCTGGTCTCAGTGAGTGGGGCACTGCCTTGCGAAGGTCCTCCAGTGCTTAACAGTGGGAGGTTGTCTATACATGAAATCAACCTCACATATCATATCTGTACAACTACTTAGTTTTGCTGTGTTCTATAGCTGAGGTGCAGTACCAGGTGTGGTAGGGTGTGGGGCATCATTAGGTAAGGCTATGCAACTACTAAGTGTGGTACGTTGTGTGCAGCTGCAATCAGGGATGTGTACATTTGGTGTACATGGCCTCAGTTTTACTGTTGATCTCCACTGAGCATGCAGTACCTGGTCAGGTGGGTGGGGATGTCTCATAGTGCATTTAGACAGTTGTTTTTTATTTCTGTCACCTGCTGCTGGTTTGTCTGTGATTGGTCGTGTTGCCTTGGTCCTCCCCCTACTTGCATCTGTGTGTGTGTGGTGCTGGGGGGTGAATGCGGAGTTAGGGTTTTCAACCCTAACACCGAATTTCCTCACTTTTGTCACTGTGGAACAACCCTAACTGATGTATTAAAAGGATTTTTTTGCCATGAATTTCCCTCCTTTTGAGAATAATGAATATAAATAGTAAAAGGAAATGTGGTGGTGGGCATCCGTTCTTCATAAAAAAATATATAATACTTTCATAAAAATTAAGCTAAGAAAAACATAAAGAAAACGTTTGAACAGTATGTTAGAAAATGAAATAAATCAAAAGATGCATTAGTGAAATAAGCAATTTAAATAAAACAACTGATATATCATTAATTTAAAAAAATGTGCAATGCTTTGCACTAAAAGAAGAGGTGTGATGCTGGTTGAGGCAGTCCAGTCCGTAAATTGGACACTATGTAGAGGCGCACAGAAAGTGGAAGCTGTTGCACTGTGGGGGAGAGGGGAGATACCAGAAAAGCTGTGGAGGCTGCTCATTGTGCCTCAGAACTAGTTGTTATTGGTGGTGCAGGTGAAGTACTGCTGCTAGGTTCACTGGCACTTACTTAAATCTAACAGGAGCACATGATTGATGGTAGCCTGCTGCTGCTGTAAGAGGACAATAACTTCTCTTGTCCCTCTCTCAGCACAGCAGTTTCCTCCTTTAACCTATCAATCTTGCGCTCAAGCCTGCGCACACAACGGCAGTGAACAGTGCAGGTCTTCTTCCGAAATACATCTGTAAAGAGACCAAAAAGTATCCATGAATATATGATTGTAAAATACAACTTTATTGCTTGCACTGAACCTGAGAACAAACTGTTTTTTTTCTGCATATATTTTTAGTACACATAGATCTGTATTCTTACGTACATAGAGTAAGTTGCTAATCATGAAAAATGGTTGTTGCTACTCTTTGTATAGTCTGTCTCATCTGTACTGTATTGTGAATACATCACTTTCATGAATTTTCATGATTTGCACAACTGCTACATTTATATTGTATATTACTTTGTGTTTCACATTCTTGATATATGCAATGTTTCTATACTATGGCTACCGCAGTAAGATATACAACAAATTAAATAGCTTCATTCTATAAGGTCAGAGCAACTGCAACATGTACAAGTTTCAAGTTCAAGTTTATTGCAGGAAAACTCCATTGAGCAAGCTCATTCACAAGGAGGTCTTGTGCCATATAGACTTACACAACATACATACATAAATGGTTAATAAACAATATATACATAAATGCAATCGTCACATAATACAAGCAAGATATACATACAAGGACACCACATGGGGTGACCGCAGGTGGTAATCAACTAATGTAACACAGGGTAACGACTTATAGATAGCATACTGATAATTGAAATATGGTAACTGGTGTTTGCAATAAATACATTTTGGCAGATGGAACAAACAATAGAATATAATGGATAAGGGAGGTAGGATGTGTTTGATAGTGTGGGCAGAGAAGTATATATGTACAGCTACTGTATTTGTGCACATGTTGTGAACAGTCCATGGGCCAGATATTCAAAACTTTGCCCCGTGGCTACAGTAGCACTACCTGGCGGGCAAACTTAGCATGGAGCACAAAGTGGGCTATATTCAAAAGGAAATAGCCTTTTGCTAATCCTGCTGAATATAGCAGTCTAGGGAAGCTGGGTAAACTGGTCTAGGAGTGCAGGGCAACAATATCCCGTGAATAGGACAGCACTGAATATAGTAACAGGGAAGTGCAAACTGCAACTGTAGCTCATTAGACTCTGTAGCAAGCCAGTGCTGCAGCTGGAGTACATTGTATGTAATTTCACAGAGCTGTCTCACATCGACTGCAAACACACCTCTCAACCTCCTGCCTCATAAATCAGGGACAAGACTTAAAAATATCAGAGACAAAGGTTTAAAACCAGGGACACACCTTAACAATTGGTGATATCCACTCAGAAAGCTAGTAGAATAAGTGGTCTAGGGTAAAATGCATTTTCTAAGGAAGAACACATCTGTAACATTAATGTTTGACATTATTTAATTCTTACAACTGCCACTGTTTCGTCATGGAAAACAATTTTTTAGGAGTGACAAAGTAACTTTTTAAGGAGGAATCAGAGACATCCCTAAAATCAGGGACACTTGAGAGATTTGACTGCAAACAACAATGTAAACCACACACTGCAGATCTGTGCTATGCTAAAGTGAGGTTTGCCCGGCACTAACCTGATTGCACAGTGCTAACACATTAGCCCGGTTCAAACTGCTTAGCCCGGGTGCAAACAGGATCTATTTTCAATGCTGCCATGTAAATGAGTCTACTTAAATAATCTGTGGGCAAAGAGGTACATTTGCATCTTATTAAGTGCTGCTTAGCATACACTACCATGCACTTTATCCACCACTACTGCATCGAGCACAAACCTCCCACTTTTGGTCAGAATGGAAGCACAGGCTGATGTTGCAAGCCACGTCATGCCCACAGCATCCCCTGTTGGTTGGAATAAAAGTACATGCTGGAAGCAGCAACAACTGTGTGCTGCCAGTCACAGTCAGTGCATATAACACATCCATGTATCTGTGCACACAGGACCTGTATATCTATATATATCTATATATATATATCTATATATATATATATATATATATATATATATATATATATATATATATATATGTATAGATAGATAGATAGATAGATAGATAGATAGATAGATAGATAGATACAGTCCCCACTGCATATAACAGACACATACATACAAGCACATTCTTCCAGTTATATGGGATGGTCGCAGTACGCAAAGTCAATATACAGTATATAGTATTGATCTGAAACAATATGGGGGAGGCAGAAGCATTGTAACAGGCTCCCTATTACCTAGTATACAGAGATCTCTCAATAAGTTTCTCCACGCTTCACAGAGTGCAGGCTGTTATCTGTTTCTACAGTACCCTTTCTATTTTGGTATAGCAAGAATTGCCCTGGTAGTCTACTGGTCCCCCCACCCCTGCACGAATTCCAAACCCTGGTACACATAAATAACATAATTTTCCCTGGTAGTCTAGTGGTCCCCCCACCCCCTACCATGAATCCCGACCCCTGATAAATGTAAAATAAAGTATTTTCCCAGGTAGCCTAGTGGCCACCCACCCCCAAGCTCAAATACCAACCCCCAGTATATGGATATATCGTAGCTTTCCCTGGTAATCTAGTAGTCTCCCCACCCAGCAGTGATGACTCACTTAGTCCACTGACACTCTGCAAAGTGACCCAGTGACCAGCTCTGCCTTCCTCTCACCACCACGGCAGGCCGCCAACTGCAGTATGCCATGAGCACTATGGAAATGAATGATCGAGTGCACTGATTCATTTCAGTAGAGCTCATGCATACCACAGTCGGTGGCTGGCAGCAGTGGTGAGAGAAGGGCAGAGCCAGTCACCGGGTTACTTTGCAGACTGTAAGTGGGCTGAGAGAGGCATCACTGCTGGGTGGAGGGACCACTAGACTGCCAGGGAAAGCTACAATATGTATGTGTACCAGGGGATGGGATTCATGCTTGGGGTATGGGGGACCAGTATACTACCAGGGAAAATACTTTATTTTACATTTACTGGGGGTCAGTATTCATACTGGGGGGATGGGGGACCACTAGACTACCAGTGAAAACTATGTTATTTATCTGTAACAGGGGTGTTGAAATTCATGCAAGGGGGTGGTGGGGACCATTAGACTACCAGGGAAAGCTATGATATGTACATGTACCGGGGGTTGGGATTTATGATTGGGGGTGGATGGACCACTAGACTACCATGAAAAATACTTTATTTTACCTTTATCAGGGGTTGGGATTCATGCTGGGGGGTGGGAAACCACTAGATTACCAGTTAAAACTATGCTATTTATGTGTAACGGGGGTTGGAATTCACGCAAGGGGTTGGAGGAACCAGTAGACTACCAGGGAAAAGTCTATATTTTACATTTCTCAGGGGTTGGGATTTGTGCTGGTGGAGGGGGGACCACTAGACTACCAGGAACATGTACCTTACTGACAGGTACTGAGGGTCAGGATTCATGCTTGGGGAACCACTAGACTACCAGGGATTTTCATGCTATATTGCAGCTACGGGGGTCCACGATGGGGGGGGTATCACCTGCATTACCGCCAGTTTTTTTTCGTCAGTATCTATCACTGCATTACAAGTTACACTAATACCAATACTGTGTTGCTAGACCTTTGAATATGCCATGCTGCTTGCATTCATGGGCGCTCTCCTAACCCCGTCCCTGCATACTATTATCTATTAGCATCTGTGCTACCACACAGCACCAGTGCTAATAGGGCTTTTGAATATTGCAGCCTTGCACAAATCCTGTGCTATTCCAGCACTATGCTTTTGCACTAGGCACAGTGGTTTGAATATCTGGCCCCATCTCTGTTCTACACCCTGACACTGCTATCTCAGTCATGACATGTTAGTTAATATTGTTTACAATATTCTCTGGAACATAACTACATATCATTGTCTTTTATGCTGTACCTGTTTATTACAAAGATTAAAGAAGCATGTAATACTGATGTTAATATGGTATGTTATTCCTAATGTCTACCATTTCAATATCAAAATTCGTAATGGTATCTGCCACTGTTTTAATAAGATGTTACTTCTCCATATTATAGCAAGGAACACGATATCAAAACAATAATTACAATAAAATACATTATTCTATTATCTTACACAGCATTACATTGTACAATGTCAAAACAACAGTTCATGTTGTAAGTACTAGTGAAATAAATGTACAAAATCTGCATTTCTCAACATGTGACTTTTGTTTAACGATGAACAATGCATCAGGTACATCTTAGACACTGAGGAATAGCATATTCAGTAAACAATGTGTCCTCTGCAGCAACGACTATATACTGTGCTGTAACAGTCAAATAATATTGTTTCTGAAGCATACACAATAAGTTATGATGTTTGTTGATTCACTTAGCATACCGTAGGATGTCACTTGCTGTAATAATCCAGTTTCCAGCACATACCATATGAATACTTTTTATGTAATACTTACGTCTAGCACTGGTGCCTGGCTCCTGCTTCACCTGCACCACTGGGATGGGCACAACCTCCTTGTCCACTGTAAAGAATACGAGGACATTATTTAATTATCGTGATTGAAAATTCACAATAAGTAACAAAACTTTTACTGTCTGTCATACAGATCATATTCAGTAATACTATCATCTAAGTATATATGATAGTTTTGTATGTGACTGTCTATAACATGTTTAAAGTAATGCTATACAATTGGCATTATACATAAAGTTTTGTAACAATGCAGACATGAGCAGTAATTACATATCATTTGAGAATACAGGCAAATAATCACATGGAGAGAGCACCAGTTCTGAATTTAAACAGCATTGCACAATGTGTCTCCAACATATTTCTACCCAATTACAATAGTACAAGCATAAACAAGGAGCAAACAAGAATCATAATATTTTGAAATGGTGTTGTTTAATGATTTCTGTATCTTTGCTGAGTTGCAATGCTACTTACCCAAAAAACTCTTAAAAATGAAAATTCAGCATAAACAGTACAGTGCTACACTTTTTCCCTTAATAAAGGTTGTTGAGAATTGCACATGTACAAGTATTAAAAGCAGTGTATTTACATAAACATTTGGTTAGTCGAAGTTTTACATGTTACCCTAGCAACAACTTGAGATGATTATACCATGGCTATCAACCAATATCTTGAAACAATCCTGTATGTGATATCACTTTACCACTTTTGTCAAATTATATAATCAAGCAGTATTCTATTGCAGGGATTGGGTATATTGTTAGATTTATCATGCCTGGTGTGGTTCGCCCATGAGGCACAGCCGAGTAACTTAACCATACCAGAAGTGATATATACTGCTATATACCCATTCCATGTCATGTTATGTTGCTCTCATGCAATGTTCAACTTTGTTATTTTGTTTTTATTATGACAGAAAAGTGAAACGGTGGGTATAGTGGAAGATTTACCACACATATGTGATCTGTCTTCACCAATAAGATTACAGGATTTCCATACCCCATTCTAAAATAAACAAATGTTCTTTATTAGTCATACTTTGGTGTCGTAATTTATAAGGTACTCAATGTTACTAAAAGGCAGCTCATGCTGTGAGATGCTGACCACTGTTCTCTGTGGAACAATAGATGCCAGCATACACATGCACCACTGTACACATGCAGGATCTTGAGGGAACAGTGCATTGATGGACAGACTGTGGAACAGAACAGGTCTGTCCACAACCATAGGACACATCACAGAATACATCAGTCAGTATTTGTTATACCCAAACAACAGTGTGTCTTTCTGATAATATATAGCCCCCCTAGCCACAGCAGTACAACTGCCACAACACACAAAGTTGGACATGAATATGTAATTGTGAACATCCCATCTCAGAGGTACAACAGCTGTGGGTAAGACAACAGCATAACAGTAATATGCAGTGTTAGTAAATGCCAGTATGTTTACCCAGTCACAGTATATAGTGCAGTCATAAACAGTGCCCTACTCACTAAACACAGTGCTGTGTCCACACACCACTAGCCCCCTTACTACTGTACTGCCTGCTGTGTACTGTGGCATGAACTGTAGTATGAGAGTTGCATACAACAGCATCATCTGTGCCAATACTGTGTTGCACCATTACGGTAGCAAGCAGCAGTGTATGTGAAAGAACAGTATTAAAGACTGTCTGATATAAGCCCTAAGTACTTGTGTAGTATCAACATGTTTACACAGGTGTAGTACAGTACTATACCATTACTCCAGTGCCAATTGCATGGAAAGTAATGCATAACAACATATGAATGTGTATGTTTGGGCACACACTACCTATTTACACATACTTATTTGCATGTCACTTTTGAAGATGGAAACGTTTGCTATCGAACAAACATCTTTGCACCATACTAATAGTTAATCCTGTGCTAAACGCATGTAAACATGTTAACACTGTGCAAATAGTTTGTGGAATATTTTTACAGTTTGTAATAGTTTACTTTCACATATGCTGTTGCATGTTGCAGTACTGTCCCTATGCATTTGCTGGCAAACACATTGGTCACATACTGCACCTACAGTATACCTACGTTGACATCACTATCCACAGTTTTGGTATTGTGAGTTAAACTGTCTCAGTAACATATTCAGACCTGTCTTATCCCAAGACTAAGGTTGCTCTGCACTGCTAACTGAGCTTGTGCTGTATCATTAACATGCTATATTCAAAACTATTTGTTCCGGGCTATTCCTTTGAAAAATATGGCCCCTTTGTGATGCAGGCTACGCTTGACAACCAGGCAGTGCTAATTTTACACCCCGGGCAAAGTTTTAAATATGTGTTCCTCACTGTTTACAGAAGTTGACTAATGCAATGCACAACAACTGACAGCAGATAGTCAACATAATAACAAGCATCTTCTTACCATCTGACTCAACAATAATGATGGAGTTTGAGTCAGACTCCACAGCTTCCACAGCTTCTGTTTGTGCTGGCACTACCTCAGCTACTGGTTGGGAGCACCTCTGGCGATCTGTTATAGAAAGGTAAAAAACAGATGTATTAACTGTATAGTTTCCATGGTAACTTTTTTAGCACCGCTCTGCATTCATAATTGACATGTATCTGTAACCTAACATAATCCTTCATCAAGTATTGTGCACTCACTGCACAGCCATGTAAAGTGAATAATGTAAAATTATAAATATTACAAGTTAACAATAAATGACACACTATGTTAATTGTTATCACTTGCACACTGCTAGTTACATAATAGGCATTGGTCTTGAAATGAACACTAGTGTACAGTCACTGTCAACTAAACATCACAACACTGCAAAATATTACCAGTACAACTACATTATCACAGTAAGAACCTCATAGTAATACTAAAGATGTGATAAATAGATGTATGTGCAGCTGTCTGTCACACACAGACTTAAGTGGAATATATTGAATGGTAATTTGCACAGAAACAGAATGTATGTTCACAAGTTACAGACTGTTAAAATGCATTAACATAGTATTAAAAGACTGACAATTAAAATGTTTTCACATTATGAATACACTATTCCACCTCTCTCCTCCTCTTGAAGAATATTTAACATTTGTTCTACCAGTGCAATAACATGTAACAGAATCAGTAATTGTGTCTTATGATTATTAGAACATTTTTTGGTTACAATCAAAATAATCATTCCTGATGTACTTATCTTGTTGCACTGCTAAAGAACTTCAAGAGCAGCTTTCAACTAGCCCCTTACTGAAAACCAAACACTGACTTACCTGGCCAGGAGTCCAAATGTACAAAGTGTTCCTTTTTTTTAGTTGCTATTTAAAACTTATGCCCCTCATAATTTTATTCCCAGACCCACTGGATCTTATGGCCACACCCCACACCGGCACACGCATCCCCGTTTCATGATGTCCCTAAACCAAGGCTCTGTGTGCATGCCCCATTGACTTGAATGGGGGTGATTTTTCCAAAGATTTACTACCCATTCAACAACAGTATTTTAACAAATCAAAGCAATAGCTCAACTAACAGGGACCCTTTTAGTTGAGCGATCGCTTTTATTTATTTAAATTCCATTGTTCAATGGGTATAAAATCTTTGAAAAAAATCACCTCCATTCAAGTCAATGGGGTGCGCACATGCAGCCTTCATTTACTGACATCACAAAACATGACTGCATGTGCCAGCATGGGGGCATGCCTATAGGAACAGGAACTGGCTCTGTTTTTTGCTGGCGGGTCTGGGACTAAAATTACAAGGGGCATAACTTTTAAATAGACGTGAATAAAAGACAACTATGCACATTCAAACTCCCGGCTAGGTCAGTCATTATATTTTTGAGACTAAGGGGTTAGTATGATTAATCAGACGCTGCTCTCTCACTCAGAAAGATACAATTAGTTGCAATTACACAAGGTTTGATCTACAATGCAGCTAATGACTGATAACACATGACCATAACCACCCAATCAGCACCAGGCAGCAGCTGAACACCTGCAAGGCATGCAGGTATATCACAGGTGACAATGTGCAGATAGATGTACCTCATATGTGCACAGCATGGTAAATTGGTCTGCACAGTATACTCATAGTAGGTCCCAATCTCTGTATACAAGGATCCACTGATTTATATATTGTTCCTCTGTCTTACAGTACACTTTTGCATATCTATTGCCACACACCGTGCTAACTATAGCTCTGCAGCCATACTGAACAATGGCAGTTTGCAGTGAGGTGTCATAACAGGTATAGAACTGTTGTACACCTAATAAGTGGAGGGTATTCTAACACTATTGTGCAACTGCTTACTCAACTGGTGATTGCTGTGGATGTGCCCATTCTAGTACCTGGTCGCGTACTATTTTGTAGCGCTCACAATCGAGCTGCTGTACACACCACTGTAACAACAGGGATCTATATGCTTTTTACAAAGCCCACAATTAGACTGAGAGACACAGTAAACTGTACCAGCAGACATGGATATACCTTAACAGCCCCCCAGTCAGTCATGAGGGTATGCTTTACTAGACCAGAATGGATTCATACCATTCAACAAACCTACAATTGGAAGGGTGGGGGGCGTCAACTAAGTTACCAAGACAATATTATAATTTCAGACTGTTCTCAACATGACATTGGGGCAGCTTGCAACCAAGGAACACTGGTTATGAATGTCTCACATCTATAACATGACAGTCCACCACCTCTAGTTTGCTGGCAATGAACAAGTACATATTGAAAGATGTCATTGACATATGGTAATGACCCATTTGCAGCAAACATAGATAATGAGTACATTTTCATGCACAGTACTGAATATCACACTTGTGTTAGTATGTTTATATTGTTACTTTACTTATGGTGTGTGAAACGTTCCCCTGCAGCTGGCTTTCCGGCCACCTCCCAGAGCTCATAGCTGAGGTAGTAACAGCATTTGTCATTTTCTGGTGTCTCCGGCCTCTCTTTCAGTTGATAAAATCACTGGCACAACAGCTTCCACTTTCGCTTACACTGCACAGCTGTCTTATTTTTGACTTTTAAAATCATGTGCAGGTAGCCATTAATGCACCTCCACATAGTGTCCAATTTACGATTGGTGCTCCGCATTAAAATGTGGGCACTGCCCCATACCTGAACTGCCTCGACCAGCAGGCACACTTCTCTAAGACTCCAGATCCTCATACTTTCTTTTTTTTTACAATCTGCAATAAAAACACAGAAAACAGTACATTATTGCCATGTTTTGTTACATATGTGTGACTTTCTCTTATGTTAAGTTTTACACAAAAAAAAATCAAACAGCAGTATGTTAATAACTCACCGATACAGCCTAGCTAGATAATCAGAAGAGGACTGTGTACTGTACAAATACTCAATGTACATAGTTGATCAGTAATGTATATCGCAGAATTGAGGCTGCCATACCCATGGATAGTTTGCACATCCCAATATTCACCCTGGTATATGTCGGCATATAGCCACAATCCATACTTGCACTGCACACCCGTCAAACACAACAAAGAAGAACAAGATGGCACGCTATAGGTGAGCTGCTGTATTGCATGTCACAACACGTTAGCTTGCACCTCTGACTTGACTCCCCTATGCCCAATCGCATGGTTTCTATTAAAAAAATATCCATGGTGGTGCAGTGGATCCCACACCCTTTCGCAATCATGGACTTTTATATTAAAAATGAACCTGGCAGTTCACTGCAGCTGTCCCCTAGCCAATCAGGTAAGGGGGTAGGGTCCACTGTATGACCAGGAATATTTTTAATACAGTAAAGATGAGAACAGGACAGTGGGTAGTGTCAAGTGGGCCACCAGGGATATTTTTTAAAATGTTGGAAACCCATGATTGGGAGTGCAGGCACATTGCTGCTAACGGACAGGGCTGGTGTTCTTCACAACTGCTGTCGCCTGGCACAGCACCAAATGCAAGTTGCTGTTGATTGGTCCACTTGCAGGCAAATGGGGCCATAAATACATGTAGATGGCCACATTTACACCTTGCTTGCAGCATGGTCCATTTGCTCATTCACCATTCAATAGCACAGTAGTAGTACCTACCACTAGCGTACTTGCACTGCTGCATCCCCCCTGCTCCTCTGTAGCCACTTGTGGTGGTGCAGTGCCATCTCGCTATGCACAATATGGCTGTCAACAGTGAAATATTAAACGCTGCTCAACCATGCCACATCACCACTAAATATCACCCTCACAACACCCTGGTATATCCTACTTGCACTGTTCCCAAGCTTGAACCTCAGCATTGCACAGTCTGAATATTCCCATATCATATTAACACTTGTGTAACTGATGTATGTAGTTGTTCTATTTTTTGACCAACAGTTTATGGTTCTCAAAAGATCCTTTTTTTTTGTACTTTGCTGTTTATGTAACCAGTCTCACATTCTTTTTTTTTTTTACATTAAATCTTTATTAGAC
Source organism: Neoceratodus forsteri (assembly GCA_016271365.2). Classification (NCBI taxonomy): domain Eukaryota; kingdom Metazoa; phylum Chordata; order Ceratodontiformes; family Ceratodontidae; genus Neoceratodus; species Neoceratodus forsteri. The sequence continues at coordinate 43,542,436 of JADMNL010000040.1, read as the reverse complement.
TTTCCAGTATACAAACAACATAAACCAGGTATACTTAGAAGAGACATGTACATTTGGGAAGTAAGGCAAAACAGATAAAACAACAAATAAGAAAAAAAACAAAAAACCACAACCCCTCTGTCCCCACACTAACCCCTTCCCACCCCCCAATCCCCTATACCCCCTCTCGTCCAAGACCAGGCTACTCAGTGTCAAACCTTGGTGTGACTAACAAAGCTTTGATTTATATTAAGGTTGTGGCAATTGCTAAGAGTAAAGCGCAAGGAAAGAGGCCCATATATCTTTGAATTGACTTAATTTGTTTCGAAAGCTGAAAATCATCTTCTCGACTCTGAGACAGTGTAGTAACTCCAACAACCACTCACAGTATGATAGAGTTTTGTTATCCTTCCAATGCCTTAGTGCTAACTTTTTAACTGTCATGGCTATAAGGGCGACGTGATATTTGCATGCCTTTACAGAAATTTCTGAGTAGTTCCCAAGCAGGCATGTATCGATCAAGAACAACTCATCTAGACCTAACAGGGGGTCTGTCCGCACCCTAATCTGCTCCCAGAGGGGGGCTACTTTGGGGCAGGACCAGAAAATATGTACTAAGTTGCTGTCGCCTTGGCCACACCGCAGACAGGTGGTGGGCTGTCTACTGTCAAACGTGGCAATCTTCTGGGGAGTATAATACAGATTGTGTAGAATACAGAACTGTATGAGTCGGAGTCTGTACTGAGTGATATAGTGGTGACAACCCCACCAGAGTGTCTCCCATCTGATGGGTAAGAGAGTTTCCTAAAAAGTCTTAGGTCCAAAGGGACCAGGGTGTAAATAGTTGTACAAGGTTTTGAATATTTTGGAAACCGCAAGAGGAAGGCCTACAAATTGCATCATTTCAAACCAGAAGGGGGATGCTTCAGCTGACTGGAGATGGGTTCTGAAGGTATTTACCAAGAGATGTCATAATTGAAATAACTTGAAAATGTTGGAGCTGGGCAGGCCTGATTTTTCTAAAATGTCCACGGAGGAGGCCCACTTCTGTTCTGTCCAGGTCCAGAGGTAACTGAGTTTGATCTCCTGAAATTGTGGGATCCAGGCTGGGGAGAGAGTTTTCCCTTCTAATCTAATGTTCAGGTTCCCCATGAGGGGATGCTCCAAGTCTCTATGCTGGTTATATTTGAAAATCGAGCAGAGCTGAGCATGTGCCTTCACTGATGTGGCAATGGGTGATCTGAGCCAAGACTTAGGAAGACTTTTAGGGTGGACGAACATCAAAGCTGTTAGAGAAAGGTTATACCTACGGATTTGGGTTAACTCTATTTGGACCCATAGGGGTGGATACTTATCAGAGAGGCCAGAGTCGGGGGGGAGAGCCACCTTAGGTACTTACTTAGATGGCAGGCCCAGTAATAGAGACCGACGTGGGGACCCTCATGCCTCCTTTAAGCTTAGCAGCAAGTTTGTGAAAGGCCAGCCTGTGTCCTTTACTGGCCCAGATGAAGTTGGTGAAGATATTAGGGACTCTTTTAAACTATGAGTGGGGTAACCAAATGTTAAGGAGGCTGAGGGGATAAAGCAGCCGAGGGAATACGTTCATTTTGATGAGGCTGATCCTGCCCCAGATCGTGAGAGGAAGAAGGGACCATCTGTTCAAGTCTTGAACAATGGTGTTTAGTAAGGAATCGAGATTAAGTTTACGCATGAAGGAGGAATTTCTTGAAAATGCGATCCCTAAGTACTTCACTGTTTTCCTATCCCAGAAGAGGCCTAGGGCCTCGACCTCATTCCTCATCACTCTATAGTTAAGGGGGAAAAACTACCATTTTCTCAATGTTGAGTTTATAGTTTGATAATGAACTGAATTCACTGATAACCTCAAGTAGGTATGGGATAGATTTTTTGGGGTATGAGGTGCAGAGGAGTAGGTCGTCAGCATAGGCCAGTACTTTTAATTCTATGTCCTGTACTGGTATTCCTTGAATCCTGGGATCAGCCAACAGTCTGCGTATAAGGGGTTCGAGATAAATGTTGAAATGTAGTGGGGATAGGGGACATCCTTGCCTTGTTCCAGAGAGGATGGGGAACCTATCAGAGTAGCACCCATTGCAGAAGACTCTGGCAGTTGGGACAGTGTAAAGGGCCTGAATCCAATTCTGAAATTCCGGGGGAAAACCGAAAGCGTTCAAAGCCTGGAATAGGAAATTCCAATCGACTCTATCGAATGCCTTCTCGGCATCCAGAGAGACCAAAGCCACGGGGAACACAGCATCTCTGGATGCTGAGAAGGTGTGGTCCAGCATTCTGATGTGATCACTGGCCAGTCTGTTCACCATGAAGCCGACTTGCTCCGTTCCGATGAGACCTGGGATCACGGCATTCAGTCTGATTGATAGCAGTTTGCTGAGAATCTTGATATCCTGATTGAGTAATGTGATTATCGCCTGTAACTTTCTACATTTCAGGGCTTTACCTGGTTTTAAGATGAGAAATAATTAAGGCTTCAAAAGTGATATGTCTGTGCTTGTCCCGTCTAGGATCTGCTGAAACGGAAGAAGTAATGGAGCGAGGGTCTTTGCAAATACTTTATAGAAGTTCAGGGAGAACCCATCAGGCCCAGGAGATTTGTTGTTGGGGAGACTGTCAATCATGCCAAGTATTTCTGCCTCCATTAAGGGAGCACATAGTGCAGCACACTGGTCAGCTGTAAGTGTGGGGAGGTGCAACCCCCTTAAGTAACGATTCAGCTCTGTGTTTGGGGGGGATTAGTCATCGGTAAGTATAGGGATTGAAAACATTTTTGGAATTCGGAGGTAATTTCTTTGGGGTCCACCAGCAGGGGAACATCATGTGCCCGAATGGTGAGGATATATCTGGTGGATTCCTGCTGCTTGACGTGGGCAGCAAGGAGATGGCCCACTTTTCCCTCTTGATTGGCGTATGTCGCTTTCGTTTTGAGGATCATTCGGCTTTCTCTCTGAGATGCTCCATGTAGATGTTTTTGAGTTTGGCCAAATCTAATAAGGTCTGTTCTGAGGTGTGTTGGGAAAGATTTTTTTCAATATCCCTAATCTGTTTGAGAAGTTGAACTAGCTTTTGCTCTCTCAGCTTCTTTCTTGATTACCCCAATGAAAAGGTCCCTAAGGTGAAAGCCTTAAGGGCCCCCATTTATCAGGTTTACCCATGGAGTTTAAGTTAGCTGAAGTGTATTGAGCGATATGGTTGTTAATATGTTTCACTATTTCTGGGTCTTTTAAGAGCTGGTTGTTAAGCTTCCAACGGCGTTCTTATTGGGACATCCGATAGGGAGAGGTGGCATGAGACCAGTGAGTGGTCAGAGGGCAGACCGGGATGTATGTCGGAGTTGACGACACCAGGGATCAGATGATGCAAGATCAGTATATAATTAATCCTGGAGGATGTCTTGTGGATGGGAGATGTGAATGTGAAGCCCTTTTCAAAGGGGTGCAATAATCGCCACACGTCATGTAAACCGGCCTTGTTCCAGAGGTCCCGAAGAGCCCTTTGTGCTGGTGATAAGCCTTTGGGCCTGCACCCTGTACGGTCTATATTAGGATCGGTGACCACATTGAGGTCTCCACCCAGAATCATTGGTTTGTTAATGAAAGGAATTAATTTATTAGTAAGATCTATGAAAAACTCTGGGGAATCAGAGTTGGGACCATATATACTTCCCAGCAAAATTTCCATATTGAAAACTCTTCCCTGGACCAGAATGTATCTCCCATGGGTGTCTTTTATGACTCTATTTGAGATAAAGGAACATTTCTACCTATATCATCATGACACCACAGCTCTGCTTTGTGTCCCTTACAGAGAATAATTAATCTACCTGTTGCTTCTTCATGTTTGAATTCTTCCGTGGTCAAGAGGTGAGATTCCTGAATGAACGAGACATCAGACCTCAGGAGTCTGAGATGCTTACAGACCTGGTACTGCTTACCTTTCTGCCTGACTCCCTTAACATTCCATGAAAAAAAATTCAAGCTACCCATCTATGTTCAGGGTTGTATGTATAGGAAAATATAGGCTGCACTGCAGAGAGAAAATCTGCCAACCCATCGTTGGATTTGTTTAAAAAGGGTCTGGTCTGGACGAGCCCCTCCCTTCCCCTCCACCCCCCCACATTTCCCAAATGAAAAAGTGAAACTTATGTACAGTACATCAGAGGTAAATCCCAGCTCTCCCCCACCCCATCATAGTAACAGACAGTGAACAGCAAATCCTCCAATTATCCCTTCCCACCCCCAAACCCAATCTGCAACCCCAATAGCGGAAACATTTTGTTATGTACTATGGTAACTGACTATGGGAGTTGCTGCAAGCATTAACCACATAACTAGAAATGTCCGGAATAAAGTCCCAACAATAACACTATTAACTATAGTAAGAACGGCGCTCATCAGAAAGAACTACAGTACAAGCTATCGGGAGATTGAACCAGTCTAGATAAGGATAACCTGGTCAAAATTAACTGGAGAACAATGCGGATGTCTTGTGCCTAAATTAGCAAATATGGATGAGCCAAACTTTAACTATAATCAAAACGTGAGTATTAAAATTCTATTAACATAGTAACAGCCCCCATAGAGATGATAGGACTGGTCACAGAGAACTATGCAATGGATAATAAACAGTTCACCGGGCTCGGGCAACAGTGAGAGAGAACAGTCCAGCTGATATGGTGAACGGCATCCGTAGTGCAGCAGAGCCGGGACCCCCGTGAGAATAAGATGCACTCAGCTAGGATCCGTGTATGCTCAGCCTTGTAGCCTAGAGAGGGCTGAGGAGAGACTGCTTTGATTTCAGAGTAGTGCGTTAGGATGGTAGGCTTTAGAAGCTCCCCGCGTTGAAGCGAGGGTCCCAGCAGACGAGGTCATACATAAGAAGAGCCAAAGGGGGAAACAGAACATCACTGGGCCCTCCTGCACATCTGACCAGGGACAGTCTTAGCGTAAAACTGAACAGCACTGCCATTGCTATGGGGTGTCACATGCAAGTGCATGTTAGCAGAAAACGGCCACATAGCCCACCGAAGGTGACTGAATGGAATGACAAATAGTTCCCAGGAAACAGATGCCTTCTAGAGATTGCTGGGAAAGAGGGCAGTGTAGTGTGGTATTCACGGGGATGAAGATGTCGGAGCAGTCACTGGCATGCCTTAGGATGGGGAATAGGCACTGAACCAGTCTCACATTCTTACAGAACTTTGAGAATTGCATCTCGAAGGTCTCCCATGAAATGGCAATTGCCATCATGCGAGAAGTGTGCACCGTCTGGTAGGTATAGCCAATCATAACAATACTTAATTTTCAGGTGATGTATAGTGTGCATTATAGCCATACTTAGAAATGCAGAAATTTGTATGTTGAATTTCCTTCGGGATTTGTCAATCAGGTACATATGATGTTCTGCTTGCCAGACCCTACGCTCTGTAATATCCGAAGAAATGATTTTACAGGCAGACAACATACTGATAATAGAACCAAGTTGCAATTTTGCTTCTGCCACTAAATCTACCCAACGTTTGGTGCCTAAATCATTCCCTCCAAGATGTATCACCAGTATGTCTGGGTGAGTTTGACTACTCAGACGTCTGTGCATTGTTGGCATCAGGTGCTCCCACCTCATTCCACTGCTGCCATACAACTTCACACAGCAATAAGTTTTCACATGGGTTGTATTGTGATACAGTAACACTCCTATGCACACTTGACACATCCTGGTATTGATCCCAAGATACCGTGAGCATCTGCAACCACAAACCGTACTTGCACTGCACACTGTTGAGGCCCTCCAAAAAATTACAAAACCTGACAACCACAGTGTATCTGCAGTATTGCACAGTACAACATGGCAGCCAACAGCTGTAAGCTCCAGGGCTACCATGTGTTGGCATCAGCCCTCACTCTCCAACTGTGATTTTGCTATGAAAAATATATCCATAGTATTCCACTGCACCCCACCCCCTCACTCAGTTGTGGGCTTTCTGTTTAAAAGTAACCATGGTACTGTAGTTCAGCTGCCACTCCAGCCCAATTGGGTGAGGAAGTAGACTGAACAGGGCCACTAGGCATACATTTTATACAGTTAACCCATGATAAGGTGAAGGCGTAGAGTTTACTGTACTACCAGCAGTATTTTTTTATAGAAAAACCAAGATCTAGTGTTGAGATACATTACCACCAAGCACCTGGGGGGGCATTGGTAGTCAGCAGGTATTGCCTCACGGAGTACCAGGGACAAGTTACTGATGATCGGCACACCTGCATGCAAATGAGGCCATAATGATATCCAAATAGGTGCATTAACACATTGCATGCACTCTGCTGCCATTTGCATATACAGTACTAAATATTGAGATAGTTGCACCTACCACCACTGCACTTGAGTGCTGTATCCACTTATTCCTCTCTGGCCACTTCCACTGGTGCAGTCCCTGTGTAACATGTGCAATGCATGTTGCCAAACTGAAATATTTAACACTGCTGACCATGGCACAGCACTGTAAAATATCACCCTGACAACACCCTGCTGCATTGCAGTTCCACTTTGCCCAGCCTTGTTCCCCAGTCTGGCACAGTCTGAATATTCCTGACCCATGTGTTTTACCTGTGTGAGTGATGTATGCAGCTGTTCTATTTTTTGACCAACAATTTTTGGTTCTGAAAAGAACCTTTGTTTGCACTTTGCTATTTGTTCAAACAGTCTGACATTCTCAGAGGACTTTAAGGATTGCATCTCGAAGGTCTCCCAGGAAATGGCAATTTCCAGCATGCGAAAATTATACACCATCTGGTAGGTATAGCCAATCATAACAATACTTAATTTCCGGGTGACGTATGGTGTACATTCCAGACATGCGTAGAAATGCAGATATCTGTATGTTAACTTTCCTTCAGGCTCTGTCACTCAGGTACATATGGTGTTATGCTTGCCAGACCCTACGCTCTGTAATATCTGAAAAAATGATTTTACAGGCAGGCAACATACTCATAATAGAAGCGAGGTCCAATTTTGCTTCTGTTACTAAATCTACCCAGCGTTTGGTTCCAAAAATCATTTTCTCCAAGATGTATCAGCAATATGTCCGGATGAGCCTGAGTACTCAAAAGTCTGTGCATGGTTGGCATGAGGTGCTCCCACCTCATTCTACCCCTACCAAACCACTTAACACAGCAATTTGGGAGCTGCAGGTTTCTCCCAAAATCACTATTCTGAGCATACTCAGATGCTCACCTCACCATACTGCTTCCAACAATCCACAAAGTCCTTTTGCTGTTTTCTGCCATTCTCAGCTTTTCAACTTAGAAGTGGACAGAGAGCTAGCAAAAAAGTCAGTGTTCACCCTGCAGTACCTAACCAGTAGTGAAAGTAAAACTGCTATTTTACCTCCTAAGTTTAACCCAGCTTCAGTGGGCTGATCCATGACACAAAAATAAAACAAATCATTGGCAACTACTGTGCCTTCATTAACCAATGTAGTGAATGCACTGACTATCACTGCACTTCTGCTCCAGCAAAAATGTGCTAAAATTTAAAGGTGGAAAAAATGCATCCTTTTGATAGGCAGTTTTAAACAATTACAACTGCAGACTCATGTCTGATTAGTTCCCTCTTCTGTTGTGGGTACATGTGCACCTTGCTATCTCCCTCCATTTGCTGCTGTATCTGTGCAAGTAACTACCAAATTACTGTCTGACTTTAAACACATTTACCTAAATAATGCAGCACCACAGGTTATTTCTAGCAACATAGTCAAATAGAGCAGTAAAAAACATTTTGATTAATACTATTTACCTGTTACTAACACTTTTTTATCATAGTAGAAAAATACTTTATAAAATATGATGTACTTACAGTTACAAATGTGGTGTGCCTCAGTGTTGGCTAAGATGGCTGCTGTGGCCTTCTTCTTCAGTCTTCTCTGTCTCTGATTGGTTGTCTTACTTGGCCTGATAAATCTAGCATAACATTGGCAGAACTAGCTGTCAGTCAAATAGCAATCAGATATGATTCGATAATGAATATAGTTGTCACTCCCAAGCTTAAATTTGTGACACTTTCGCATGCACGACACTACTTCTGTGACACTTTTGCACACATGACACTACTTTTGTGACACTTTCACATATACAACACTATATTTTGCAACACTTTTGTGCACATGACACTGTTTTTCTGAAACTTTGAATGTACGACATTATTTGATGATTTTTCCCCCAAAACGATGATTACTGAAGTAAAAGGTTTCCTGCTTCTTACCTAATGTACAAATACATAACTTCACACAATTTCACATACTTATTCTGAAATCATGACTCTACCTGCACAACTGTGTAATTTCTGAAACTACATTTTTTCATTTAATTGTTTTCTGTCACTGCACGAGTGACCTCGATAATCATTCCTAATCAATAATTGTGATTATTTGCCTTACCAATGAAACATGAATAGACCTTGGCTTAACAATATCTTAACAAATCCCTACGAGTGTAATGTGGCACAAGGTAGAGCCAAGTGTCATATAGCCCCCAAAGACATCATTAAGTAACTGCCAATGTGACTCTTGTTGCTTGACCTTATGGCTATCATGAGAATCAATATTCAAAAGTTAAGTGTTTAAAATCAACTTTATTAATCTGTTCATCATTTAGAGAAATATTTTAAATAAAGTAGTTCTTTCACCAGCAGTTTAACAGTACCAGGTCAAAATCACTATACAGATTAGAATGAAAACGAATCTATGTGCCATGGTGATAATGCTATACAAGACAGTGTAACATGAATTAAAATAAGACTGTTAGATCTGAGCAACCAATCTGATTACATTTTCTGAGACCTTTTTTTGTAATATTATATATAAAAATCATCTGCATAAATATACAATGTTAGAAGTGATCAACACAAGCATATACTAATATTTCCTTTTTCTGTGTCTTTTATGCAGGTGTCTGATACTTCTGTAACATTGCTGACTGCTACTGTGAAGAAAAACCCTTGGAAGATGCCTAGTAAACACAGACCTGCATGTATAAAAAGACAAAACAGATATCATAGTACTTCACTGTTGCTTAAGAATGATAAAAAAAAACAGTGATGTGCGCTCAAGATGTAAAACAAAACAGAGTTCTACTGGAATAGTGAGCTGTACAGTAACTCACTCCACAATCAAACCACATACTTGCTCAACAGCAAGGAAAAAATGTTTACCTGAGCAACAGTTGTGTAGATCTCTCAGATGAAACAGAACTATTGCTACAGCAACCATAACCAGACCTTCTAAACAGTACTGAAAACTCACACCTGGTGATTTTCATCTGAGAAAGCAAAAGTATTCCCTATCACTAGCAAGTAAAGCTAAGATCGACAGACTTATTGCTGCTGTGATGAGACATGAGTGCAAAAAGACAAAGAGTCATCTGACTTTGATGAAATTGCATCTCAAAGTATGCACATTTGTTAATAGAGCAATATTTGTTCTTCAACGTTTATGGTGTAAGATGTCTCATGTGCTTGAACTATTCAGAAAAGTTGTGTACGACAACAAAAAAGGCTACAACGCTATCCTACTTTGACTGTCCACAATTTCTGTGACATATTCACAGGTCACTGGATGCACACACAGCACTCAGAGGCATATTTCTGGGAAGAATCTTATTATTCACAGAAAAAAGAGAGCAAGTTCACCATTGATGAGTCCGGTAAGCTGGTCAATGTGCTCAGTATCTGTGATGACTCAGCAATGGAGACAAATGATGACTGTGATGCAACCACTATGTCCCATAAACAGCACTGTCTCTCATGGCCATGTGATGCAATCTGCATCCGTAGGCAATCGTCATTTGAAAAAGTTGAACAGTTTGTCAACCTATTTGTGATAACAGATCGCAAAGAAAGATATAAACTGTTTAACAAGATTGACCTTTGTGAAATCTGTCCATATACTGGACTTATGGGTCACTCACTAGCATGCCTCGATAGTGGTGTTTGTGACAGTGTCTTTCACAACATGCGGATGCTGGGAGTGCATCAAACAGGCATGTGGAACTTTGTATACAGGGTGTATGAAGTCCGATGAGTTGTCAATCAGTACACTTCTTTAAATTACTTATTGCAGTCTGGTGACATGCAGGATGCCATAACATTTCACAAACAGCTGCAATGTGTGACTTCTGTACCAGACACAAATATTTATCAGTCACCAAGTTCTGGTGAAACATCTGTTTCTGTGTCAGAAAGTGACATGCTGAAAGAGTACGGCAAAGAAATAGCAAAATTTGAGCTGGCAAAGGCTCAGAAGTTTGACTCTGTATGTGTGTCATGTGACCGTCTGTGCTACAGCAAACTTGAAACCTTGTCACCATACAATGACATGTGGTTCTGTCTCTCAGCATTTTTGCTGATGAAATCTGACTTTCATTTACAGACCACCATTGTGCTGTGCAAACACTGTTTCTCCAAGCTAAAGTCCAACATTCTGCCACCAAGGTCATTGTTGAATAATACGGAGGCACATGTTACACCAAGTGAGATTGCGACATTGAATATGTTTGAGCGCATTCTAATTCAGACAATGAAACCATTTCAAACCATTCTGTGTCTGAACACAAAGACACGGAACATTCCACAGAAAGAACTCATTAGATCTCTAAAGGGTTCTGTGATGCATCTCCCACTTCCTCTACAGGAAAATGTGGAGGCAATTTCTATGGAAAATAATTTGGTGATTCTTGTAAATGGTGTTCCAACTAAGTCCAAGGTCATCTGGCAAGATGTTGTCAATGTTCAGAAGGTAAAGCTTGCTCTTACTTATTTAAAGAGCAACAATCCCTTTTATGCAGACCTTGACATTGATCACATGAGTAGTCGCTCTGTTCAACATGATGTCTTAGAAACGCTAAGCCAATGATTGAGAAGGTCAGTGGACACACAAATGACAATGTGTATGAAAAGTACACAATTCACCCACTACATGGCAGAGATCCAGTAGGGGACAACATTGATCTCTATCAAATGAAACAGGTGGAAGGTGAGCCTGTCAGCATTTGAGAGGAAACACTAGAAGCATGCTGTTTCCCAGACTTATTCCCAAAAGGGTCAGGTGGATGGCTAGATGAAAGGGAAGTGCATGTGCAGGGTGCTGAGTACCACACTAGCCGTGTGCTCAGTAAAGATGGAAAATTCAGACATAACATACAGTATCTGTTTCATCTCCTCTGGGAGAGTGAACTTAGCATTCTGTCTGCATCTATTGCACATACTATTCATCTCACAAGTCCACTAGATGGAATAACAGCTGCTCAATTTCTACAGAAATTAAAGCAGAAAGATGAAAATGTGCAAGTGAATCTGTCTTCCATACTTTCAAGTCTACATGGCACCAAAGAATATTGGTATTGCAGACACTCCGAAGTGATGACAATGCTGCGAGAGTATGGTGCAGCCACATGGTTTGTCACACTTAGTTGTGCTGAATATGCCTGTGATGAGCTAATTGAACTGTTGAAGTGGGCAAATTCTGATGCTGACAGCATTTCATCAATGACTGTAGAAGAAATGTGTTCACTTGATCCTGTGTCAGTCACAAGACATTTTCACAAGCGGTTCCATGACATACTGGCTTTCATTTTGTCAAAGGACAATCCACCTCTTGGTACTGTGGAGCATTACTTTTGGAGGATGGAATATCAAGCATGGGGTGCCCCTCATATTCATATGTTATTGTGGATCAAGGATGCACCACGCATAGGTGAACATGAAGCAGCACAAGTGCTAGCATTCATTAAGCAATATATCACTTGTCACATTCCGGACAAGTATGACAATCCTACACTATGGAAGTTGATACAAATGTTCCAGTGACATATTTGTACAAAATACTGCCAGCGAGTAGTAAAGAATAAATCTGATTGGTACACATGATGTCGCTTCGGATTTCCTAGACAAGTTTGTCAGGATGGTTCCATGAATGAACTTTTTTCAGCAATGTGACACCACTTGTAGGCAAAATCAACCAAATGGGTATACGAGTTACCAAGAGATGAGAAAGAGGTGTACATCAATGACTACAACCCAACTCTTCCCCTAATGTGGCAAGCAAACATAGATGTTCAATTTGTAGCTGACAACTCATTGGCCTTGGTGCGGTACGTGACTTCGTACATAACCAAGCATGAGCAGACTAGCTTGCAAGATCTTTGGGAAGATATTGCTAGTTCAAGCAAGAGCCTTACATCTCAGCTGTGGTCATTGGGCTTGAAGATCCTTTCACACAGAGAATGTGGTGCCTATGAAGCCAGTGACCATTTAATTGGTACACATCTGTACATGAAGTCTGATACTGTACAGTTTCTCAGTGTGAACTACAAAGAGAAACGCAAATGTGTACTGATTCCTCATGCTGAGATTGAGGAACTTGCTGCCAGTAGACCTTCTTCAAAACATATCTTAAAGAATAACTTGATAGACACATACTACCCCCATAGACACGATGACATGGATGATATATGTCTCTTTCAGGTGGCTAAGTGGTATGACTACAAGGCAGATATATCACCTGACTCAACACAGCACATTTACAAGATGAACAGAGTAGATGGCTGACTCGTAAAGAAACACAAGCCATGGCTCATAGACCTCTATAAATTACATCTAGGCACATCAGAGAGCAGACAGAATTACTACTTTGCTCTCTTATTCCTATTTAGACCCTGGAGGAATGAGTCTGAATTAAAAGGTGACTGTGATACATTCGAGGAAGAATTCAATTTCAGTTACGAGACTTTCAAAACTGAATACTCAGAGACATACACACAGAGACTAGAGGTTGAGAAAGAACAGCTTGAGAAGGCAGAGAAGCAGCTTCAGGAAGACACTCTTGTTAGCTCACAAGACAATCTTGACCCAGAAGTACAAGCTGTTCTATGCGAACCTCTGCCTTTAAATGCCCCACAAGTGTTAATCTCAGAAATTGAGACTGCCATAGAACATGGAACACACTCCACTGTTTCTGACTTGAGAGAAAGACTGAATCAGCAGCAGCATGTAGTTCACTCTCAGGTCATTGACGCTGTTCGACATGGCCTACTACATGAAACAAAAAAATGTGACTGTCTTGATTATAAACCACTACTGATCTTTGTTAGCAGTTCAGCTGGCACAGGAAAGAGTTTCCTTATTGAAGCCAGCACGCTGAAATATGGAGCCTGACAGGGTCATCAATGTCTGTTGCTGTTACTGCTCCCACAGGACTAGCTGCATATAATATTGTTGGGGTTATATTACACCATCTCTTTATGTTGCCAGTGGAACATGGCAAAACAGGACAGTATCGTAAACTGTCATTTGAGGTTGCATCTCAGCTCTGTTCCATGTTCACAAAGATGAAGTTACTCATCATTGATGAAATCAGCATGGTCTCCAATGTTAATGCTTGCCTGTATACACCTACGTCTACAAGAGATCTTAGGTACTGATGATGGAGTACCATTTGGTGGCAAACATATTGTTGCATTGGGGAACCTTTTACAGCTTGCAACAGTTAATGTGAAGCACGTGTTTGCAACGCTAACTGCTAAGCAAGCTAAGAACATACTAGGCTGCATTGCAGGCTTTGACATTTGAGAGTTATTCACCTATGCTGAGTTGTATGAGAACATGCACCAAAGTGGTGATCTGGCTTACAAATCATTTTTAGATCAAGCTCGTACAGGTTCTCTAGCACCAGAACATGTTGCTATGTTAAATGATTGTAGAATCAGAGTAGATACTACATCCATAGTAACAGCATGTAATGTTTTCAGCGATATGTACTCTACAGGCACACACATAGTGTGTCTTATGCCATGACTAAAGAAATGCACTGAGTTCAACAATGTTATGCTGCCGAGAGAAAACCAAGAAGTTCTAACTCTGCATGCTGTTGATACAGTTGACGGTGTCATTCTCAGTTGCAATCTAGTAGCAAAGATGACTGAACAACTCACTGAACTGAAGTCAGATGTTTCATGCTTAGCTGGCCTAGAAGCTTTTCTTACACTTTGTAGGATAACACATGTCATGTTACGACGTAATCTCGTAAATGGTGCCATGGCAAACATCACTGACTTAGTCTACAATGTCCAGAGGACATATATTGAGAGACTTGTAGTTCACTTTGACAACATGGAACAGCCTGTACAGCTAGAACGTACCTGTGTGAAATTACAGGTATTTAAGGATATCTATGTAAACAAGAAACTGTTTCCACTATGTGTTGCATATGCTGTTTCTATTCACAAATCTCAGGGCTTGAGTTTGGATTCAGCAATGGTGGACATAGGTACAGACATTTTCAAGGATGGCGTGAGCTGTGTGACACTTTCATGTGTCCATAGTTTTTCTGGATTGCACATTATAACTCTTGCACCTCAGAAGATACGAGCTGACAAGTGATGTATTGTTGAGTACAACAGGTTATGTACTCTCTGTCAGCTGCAAATGTCTTTAATACCATTGCCTACATATCTGGCTGTCTCTCATCGTACAGTCATATCTACACCTGTCAGCAAACAGGCATTAGCTTCCACAAGTGATTCAACTCTAAAGAGTTCAAAAAAGGTCATGATATCAACTACACATTCAGAGCCAGCTGTTCATCAGAAATCAGTTGGTGTAGCTGCTGTGCCAGTCTTTGACAACAGCACTAGAGTGAACTGCTATGCTAACTCAGCTATGCAAGTTTTTCTCCACATGCCACACTTTGTGCAGGCAATATCTGCTTCACAAGACACTCCCCTATCAAACACATTGAAACAGATTGTCAACATGGCTTCTGACCAGTCTAACAATGTGCAGTCACTAACACCACTACGGCATGTGTTAGGTACATATGACAGATGCAGTACATTTGCTGCAGACATACAGCAAAACACTAGTGAGTTTATGAAGGCAATCATAAACATCATGGATGAAGACAGCACTCCAATGCACCAGTACTTCACTGTGTCATATGTAACCAAATATGTATGTGTATCATGTGGTCATTCACAGCATGAAACCACAGATGACATGCTGTGGATTACTCTTTTTGTCCCTCAAGCCAAAAGTGTCAAATTTCAACAGCTATTTACCAATGCTCAATGTGGTCACTCCTGTGAAAGGTGTGGAGGCAGATGTACTCAGTCCATACATCTCAGGACTTCATCTCAATATCTGTTGCTTATATTGCACAGATTTGACTCCAATGGGCTCCGAGTTGACACTCCCATCACAGATTACACAGCTGGTAGAATAGTTTTTAACCAATCAGTGTTTGACACTCTCAGTGTAGTCTATCACCATGGTCAATCTACTCATTCTGGCCATTACACCTGTTTACTAAGGTGCAGAAGTGGATGGGTAGAGTGTGATGACTCTACAAGCAGTTTTAAACAGAGACTGCCATGACACTTAAAAAATGCATATCTTCTAATATTGAAGAATTATGATGCTCTTCATATCTCAGAAGAATAGCACACAACATGTGGCATTTTGTAATGACTACTTTGTGACAGACTCAGTCGTAGGACAGTACAATTGTTTCCAATCTACGACTCTCAATAAACCGTAGTATATCAACAAAATGATATACTGCCAGAGACATTTCATGCACTATGACATCTAAGATCTTGTGTGGATCAGTGAGAATGTGGAAATTGTTGTAGTGGTTTCAATCGGTGCCAACAGTCTTCACAGTCACTAGAGAAATCATGCTGACATGTCTATCAAAGATTGTACATGTCAAAACAGAGTCCTTTCTGGCTCCCCTGTTCTGTACATATCTTTTCTTGTACGTGTATCATACCCATACATAACAAGAAGTTGTTGCCAGTTGCTAACTGTTTGCCTCTGCAGAGACACAAAAGTCGTCCCTTATCATTTTAAATAAGTGTATAACACATCTCATTGACCAAAGTGAACATTCTGTCACAAGTTTTCTATCACCCCTTTTTTTGTTGTCTATTATCTGTTGACATCTTGACAACATCATCATTCTTCCACCATGCAACAGTGTTGAACTATGCCTGATGTATTTGTTACACTTAAACTGTACATATGTAAATATAAAACTCTTTAGTCATAATGAAACAAGTGAAATCAACCAACTGTGAATACCGAAATATTGCAGCTTATCATCAAATGACTCTTGCATACCTATGTGATAACATATAAATAATATTTACATTCTCATTTCGTCTGACCAATTTTTGTTAACTAGTTTAATTGTTCTAGTAAAAGTGTTACTATAACAGTCAAATGAAAATTTCTACTTAACATATAATAGGATACTATAGTGATTAAGTTCAGTGTCCTATATCTTTGATAAAAACAACGTTCTACACACATTTGTTATTTACTAGTTCAGAATTGATATAGTAACTAATGTAACCATTGAAAGAAATGTATATTGTACCTGTAATGATATGAAATGTTTTGTACTTGTCATACAAGCAAATGTAATCAATGTTAATAATACTTGAAATTGTAACTCATACACTTTTACTGATAACAACGCACTTCATACCTGTTCCTGACAATGCACAGTAGATAGCGGTCATGCTGGACTAGCCTATACCTCATGTTCAGTTTTAATTTGTTTTAATATGTTTCTTTTTTTTTAGTTTATTTTTTTGTATCTGCATTTTAGTTTTAGTTTGTTTTACTGCATTGATGCTCTGCTTCGCTTGTCCTGGTGTTTGTGGTCGGAGAGAGTTTCTGTGGGGAGTCGTATTCTCTTTTTTGGGTAATTTCATCGCTTGCTGCTGACTGCTATTTTGGTTCTCCCCAAGTGCGGGAAGTTAGTTCTATTGCCTACAGCAGTTCTACCTGACGTTTGTCTTCCTTGTGTGGGGAAGTGAGTGAATCTTGCTGGAAACAGGACTTTGTAGTTGTTTACTGCTCCTTGCAGTTGCTCCCTCATTGTTTGCTGTATATGGGAGTTTCCGGCTTAGTTGGACATTTGCCCACTCTAATCCCAGGGATTGTTGGCTATTATTCGATATTGGATATATTGCGAAGGTTTTTCTACAGTGATTTTCGAAGAAGACCTGGATTAGTTGGTGTGATCTGGTGTGACTTCTATATAAATTTGGGCTGGAAAGGACAGTTATCGTTGCCTTAGATGTATAGTGAGTAACGAGACCCGACTTATCGATCGACGTCCTTTGTTTCTCTGCGATTCTAAACTTTATTTCAAGCTGTGCTTAATGTTTTTGGGGAAATAGTGCCACATTGACGGTTTTGGTTTTGGGAGGTTTTAACCCCCCTTTCTTTTTCCTGGGCACTTTGTGTTGTGCTGTCTGGGACCAAGCAGGAACTTCTCTTATTTCCTTTAAGGGGATGTTGGGGGGCTCTAAGCTACTCTAGCTTAGAAGCCCCCCCCCAACTCTAGGCCTTATTAGCCTGCCTGGGGGTATCTGAAACTGTGGGTCTTAGTGGTATAACTGGGCCTGATTAGGCAGTTTGGGGGTTTGTGTGGGGGGGGGAACCTCCTGTGTCTTACAGCTTAGTCTGTAGATATCCCCGATTTCATAGGAGATATTTTCTGTCCATCTATGAACTCACACTGAAACTGAATACTGCTATTCTTTGAATGTACATTTACAATATTCTGGACTTTGATTTGGATCATTGCAATGCTATTGGACTCTTTATTGGATTATTCTGTTTACATTATATGAAGGACAGTGTGTGCAGTGAGAGGGCCTCACTGTCCTTATATATTTGGATCTCCTAACATTATTATCATTGGCAGTGAGAGTGCCTAAAAACTGCAATTCCATTTTTATTTAGATCCTGTTTTCCATCATATGAAGGACAGTGTGTGCAGTGAGAGGGCCCCACTGTCCTTATATATTTGGATTTCTTAATTTTAATAACTGTATACAGATTATTTTTATTTGTGTAGTCTTTAATCTTGTTTTTCCACCTCCCTAGTGCTGTGAGAAGGTTTATTGGGTTGGGTAGTTTTTATTAGTTTTGTTTTGTTTATTTGTTTTTGGATTATGTTATTGGGTTGGTTTTAGTTTAATTGTAATTGTGGGCATTTTATTTAAGAGATAATTAGGATTTTTATTTAGCTGTCTAGCAGTGAGTTTGTTTTCCGCTTCGGTATGTGTTGTTTAGTTACTCCGGTCATGCATTATTTGTCCTCCGATCTCTGCACCCTTCGCCCTTTTTGGCCTCCTCCCCTCCCATTTCCACCTACCAGCACTGTTGGGCACTTGGTATTGTTTGTAGCAGGGGGGTGTGGCAGGAGACGTGGACACAGTAGGGCAAATGAACGGACCTTTCATATAGGGTTGGTTAAGTCCAGAAGATGCCCTGGGGTGAAATGGAACCTGGAACGTGGTGATCCATGTCTAGTCTCCATACCCAAAGGCACCACCTATTTGGATGGGCAAGTAGTCGGGACGGCTCCAGAGCCTTGTTCAACTCGGGCAGTGTTGTGCAATGCCAGATCTATTAAAAACAAGTCTGCTGTCATTTATGACTTTGTTGGGACATCAGATCTGGCTTGCATCACCGAGACCTGGCTGGATGGAAATGCTGGCCCCATTTTGGAGGCGACCATTCCAGCTGGGTACTCAGTGATTCATCACCCGAGATTGGATTGCTGGGGGGGAGTAGTGGTCTGTTTCAAGACCAGGTTGGGGCTCACGGGTGTACCAATTGAGGAAGCTGAATCTGTTGAGTGTGCCATAGTGGCTGGTGTGGGTTGCAGGATAGCCCTCATCTACCATCCACCAGGAGATGAGAGGCGATTCCTGCAGGAAGTGGCAGACTTCATCGCCGATATGGCATTGAAGTCGCCCAGATTAATGGTTCTGGGAGACTTCAATGCCTGGGTCAACGATGAACTCTCAGCCTTTGGTCAGCACTTCCTCTAGTTGATGACATCACTGGGCCTTACACAGATTGTTTCTTCAGTCACTCATAATCACGGTCACTCTTTGGATTTAATTTTTCTCCTGGGGATTGAGACCTCTGATTTGGTAATGGAACCTGTCAGTTGGTCTGATCACTACACTGTGGGCTTCAATTTTTGTGCTCCCATTCATAGGTCTGCCTCTGTGGAGATGGTTCGATACCGCCCTTTATGGGATGTGAGCCCTGAAGACCTGATGGTGGTATTGAACCTCTCAGAGTTTCCGGCTGCCTGCTTGGGTCTGGAGTCTATGGTCTTGGCTTATAATCAGTCCATTTCCTCAGCCCTGGACTCAATTGCTCCTGTCTGTGTTTGTCCCCCCTCTCTCTCCGCCCTCAGGCCCCATGGTTTGATGGGTCCTTGAGGAAGTTGCAACGTATGAGATGACAGTTAGAATGTTGTTGGTGGAAATCTGCTCTAGAAGTCGACCGCCTTAATTTGGAGGAGCATTATCGGCTCTACCAATCAGAGATCTCCCGTAAGAAGGCAGAATTCCTGTCCAGGGAGACCTCTGTTGCTCAGAATCGACTGGCTCAGCTCTTCAGAACTGTGGACAGGCTGTGCAACCCAGCCTGTCTCCATCTCCGTCGAGCCTTTTCACAAAAGGAGTGTGATGAGATTGCTCAATTGTTTGCGAATAAAGTTGCTGACATCAGATCAGAGATCTGCCTGACACACTCTAAGGGGGAAGCTGTTGGTCGGCGTCTGGCCACGGAATCCCTGGCCTCCTGGTGTTCCTTTGACCTGCCGATGTTCGAGACTATTATGCGGATCATCCAGTGGATGCACCCTATGTGCTGTAGTTTAGATCTGGTTCCTACATCCCTGTTTTTGGGTTGTGTTGAGATCGTGAGCCAGTTTCTGGCTCAAAATATCTGGTGCTCCTTAGAGCTGGGAGAGGTTTCCTAGCTCCCTCAAGGAAGCTGTGGTGACTCCCCTTTTGAAGAAGGCTTCTCTGGACCCAGATATTTTTGCCAGCTACAGACCTATCTCTAACCTTCCCTTTATTGGGAAAGTTATTGAGAAGGTAGTGGCAAACCAGCTGGAGGACCATTTGACCATCCATAGTATCTACAAACCTCTCCAGTCTGGTTTTCATAAGAGGCATAGTACTGAGACTGCTCTGGTTCGGGTGCTCAATGATCTCTTGATGGTGAGAGATCAGAAGAACCATTCTGTCTTGGTTCTCCTTGATCTCTCTTCAGCCTTTGACACTGGAGACCATGGAGTTTTGCTCGAGCATCTGGCGTCCATCTGTGGACTGTATGGCACAGTGATCAGATGGTTTTCATTTTTTCTGTCTGGGAGACACAGAGTTGTGTTGGGGATTTTTTCATCTGACCCTTTTCCTTTGCAGTGTGGTGTCCCTCAGGGCTTGGTGCTTCCCCCATGTTGTTTGCAGTGTACATGCTGCCCTTCAGAGACATTGTAAGATGGTATGGGCTGAGGTTTCACTGTTATGCTGATGATACCCAGCTCTACCTGCCTTTTGCCTCAACCAGGTTAGTGCTTTTTTGGTATTTAATAGCTGCCTTTCTGAAATCCATGACTGGATGAATGCGAGCTGCTTAAAGTTGAATGCCGGTAAGACTGAGGTTATGGTTGTGGACCCAGGTCATGGGAAGGGGGGGTTGGGGTCTGGCCAACCCTCTGGCTTATTGCTGGGGGGGGATCAGATCCTTACCTCTGAACGGGTGTGTAACCTGGGAGTGGTACTTGATGATGGGCTGACTCTTCATCATCAGGTGTCAGCAGTCATTAAGTCTGCATTTTACTATCTTAGGAACATTGCCAGGGTGAAGCACCTTGTTCCACCCAGCGATTTACCCATATTGGTTCATGCCTTTGTGACCTCACGCCTTGACTGCTACAACTCCCTGTACTTGGGGCTTCCTGGGGTTGATATCCACCACTTTCAGCTAGTGCAGAACACTGCTGCAAGGTTGTTGACAGGGGCATCTAGAAGGACACATATTACCCCTGTGCTGCGCGATCTGCACTGGCTGCCCATACAGTGGTGGATCACCTTTAAAGTAGGTCTTTTGACCTTCAAAGCCCTGCAAGGACTGGGCCCTGACTACCTGAAAGAGCTTCTGATTCCTTATCGCCCTGTACGACAGCTCCGTTCAGCCGACGAGGGGTTGCTAGAGGTTCCGAGGGTTACATTGAAGTCTTCTGGGGCCAGGGCTTTTGTGTTTGTGGCCCCTGCCCTCTGAAATTCTCTGCCTCATCAGCTTAGGGAATGCATGATCGTTGAATCCTTTAAGTGGGATTTTAGACACTTTTGTGGAGTAAGGCTTTTATGAATTGATGTTGTTGAGAATATTGATTTTATATGTGTATTTTTGCTTTTAACATTCATTTGTACAGCACCTTGGTGCTTGAAAGGTGCTTAATAAATAAAGTTTTATTATTATTATTTTATTATGATCACCTCTATTGAGGGATCAGGTGGGAATTTTCCATATGCACCTAGTCAGTGATATATCTTAAAATATTTAACTGAACATAACAGTTATCTAATGTCACTGAAATCATAAAATTTTTCTATTACTTGAACACTTAGCATCAGTTTTTCACCCACCCCAGGAACATACACAGTATCAGTCACACAATAACAACAAATCATCACTGTTTCATGTGTGTAATCACTGCTTAGAAGCTCCTGACATACCTTCATTAATGTGGGACAGAACAGAGGAATGGGACATGATTGGAACATTCAACTACTTAAAAGGTATAAATAATGTTGATAACCAAAGTTTCTTCAAGCTGAGTGGCAAACATATCATGAGGGAGTACAGTCTTCAGCTGGATGCTGGGAGGTTTAGGAGGGATGTCAGAAAGCACTTCTTCCCACAAAGAGTAATGAACACTTGCACTGCACTGCTAGAAGAGGTCACCTTGTTAAAGACAGTGACCAGTTGTAAAAGAGCCTGGTATATGCATAGGGGGAAGATAAGAATCATGCCTAGGGAGGATGGGAGGACTGCAGAGGGATAGCACAGACATTAGCTCAAGATGCGTACCATGCAATATGAGCAAACTTAATAGACCAAATGGCCTTCTTCTCCTGCCTTCTTTCTACGCTCGTATTTCCATATGTACGTACTTATTCCAATCCATAACATCTACTTACTATTTGTGACACACATTTAGATATATTCCAAGCAATGATTACACACATGCAAGTATTGTATTGGGAGACTGATTTTGTAAAAAAATTAAAATCTTAATTAGCCCTTTCTCAGTTTCACCAGTTGGCAATAAATCTTTTTTAAACTTAACCACCTATGTTGAGTCTTTACTGAACCATAGCATTATAACATTAGAATGTAACTGTTGTTCCTTTTAAGCATGCAAATCAGCTGGAAGAAGTAGTACCACACATACATGTCCATGGGCTTATTTTTGCTATGCTCTTCACTCAGTATGCACCATGTGGTCTAGGACGTGACGCATTGCCTGACTCAGGTTCGTAATTCCCAAGTGTGTTAAGTAGTCTGTACCACCCTTAGTTTTCCTGTGCCTCTCCAGTCAGCAGGCAGTAGCTGCTGTAACGAGGTATGGGACATTGCTATCTAATGCTATGCAGCTGTGTCTATACACTCAGGATGCAGTAACTGCTATGTGTGCTGCAATTGCCTGTCTGAGCCCATGCAACTCCTAACTGTGTGACTTAACTGTACCAACAATTACAAAGGTGTGCCATTGATCAGCACTCATGATGCAGTATGAATTTTTGGGGCAGCAGCATTAGCTGCCTAAATCCAAGCAAATCCTAACTGAGCTAACTTCAGTATCCCTGTAATCAGTGATGTCTACCATTGATGTCCATGCCCTCACCTGTGTTTCGTATCTCCACTGAAAATGCAGTACCTGCTGTCACGTTTGAAGACACATTGCCTGCCGGAATCCATTCAAGTGATAACTGTGCTAACTGGACTGTACCTGTAATCAGGGAGCTGTACAACTGATGTGCATTGCCTATCTTTTCCTGTGGCTGTTCACTCAGGATGCAGCAAGTGGTCTGCAAGTACAGTCCCCCCATAACACTGTTCATCTCCATGTTTTTTTTTGTTCTTTACCTCTCCACTCAGTATGCAGTATGTGAGCTAGGGGGGTTCAGACATTACCTGACAGAGGTCCTGTAATTCCTAAGTAAGTTAACTAGTATGTACCACCCTTACTTTTCCTGTCAGTCTCCAGTCAGAGTGCACCAGCTGGTGTAGAGAGATGTACCTGTACGACATTGCTACCTAAGGCCACGCAGCTGTGGCTGTACAGTCAGGATCAGTAACTGGTATGCATGGGGAAATTGCCTGGATAAGGCCATACAAATCCTAACTGTGCTAACTTGTCTCTACCAACAATTACAGAGGTGTACCATTGATGTTCATTGCCTCAGTCTTGCTGTGCATCAATACTCATGATGCAGTAGATGAGTATGAATTTTTTGGGGGGGCATTACCTGTGTCAGCCAACACAAACACTAACTGTGCTAACTTCAGTGTCCCTGCAAGCACTGACATCTACCATTGATGTCCATACCCTCAGCTGTGCTGTGGGTCTCTACTGAGGATACAGTACCTGATGTCACAGTTTGCAAAGGCATTGCCTGGCTGAGGCCATTCAAGTGATAACTGTGCTAACTACACTGTACCTGTAATGAGGGAGGTGTACAACTGATCTGCATCACCCTTCTTTGCCTGTGGCTCTTCATTTAACATGTAGCAAGTGGTCTGGAGGTGTAGTCCCCCCACCTCATGAGACTGTGCAACTCCTAAGTGTGCTAACTTCTGTACACCTACACTGTTCATGTCCATGGGCTTATTTTTGCTGTGGCTCTCTACTTAGTATAGATATGTGGGCCCAGATATTCAAAAGGGTTGCTCCATGCTCAACAGGGTTGCGCATGCTCAAGTCCTACATTGTGCCATTCTGCGATATTCAGCAGGAGGCAGTTGCACCACTGAAAACAGGCTGAGCAACAGCGCAATGCAAATGAATGCATGCTCAACAGGAGGGGGAGGAACCATGCATAAACTGCACAGCCTGATATTCAGTCGGGCTGTGCAGAGTTGTGCAGGCGCAACCCCCAACCTGCGCCTGCACAACTTTGAGCCAAAAAAAAAGGCTTAAGTTGAGGGCCACCCACAGGTGAGCTGCTGTATTGCAGGATGCAACACAGCAGCTGCCACCCGTGGCTGGCCCCCAACTCAGTCTCTGTGCCCCCCCACCAGCCCGATTGAGGGCATCAATGTGGCTCCCCTCCTGTTCACATCCCTGGTGGTCCAGTGGACCAGAATGCCCGATCACCGGCAGAAAGTATACAGACCCCCCACATCCCATGTGCCCGATCGTGGGCAGAATGTAATAAGAACCCCCACATCCCATGTGCCCGATCGCGGGCAGAATGTAATAAGAACCCCCAACCCGAATATCTCCCGGTGGTCCAGTGGACCATAATGCCCGATCGTGGGCTGAATGTAATAGGACCCCCAGTGCCTGATCGCAGGCAGAATGTAATAGGAACCCCCCGTGCCCGATCGTGGGCAGAATGTATTAGGAACCCCCAGTGCCCCATCGTGGGCAGAATGTAATAGGAACCTCTAGTGCCCGATCACGGGCAGAATGTAATAGGAACCCCCAACCCGAATTTCTCCCTGGTGGTCCAGTGGACCGTAATGCCTGATCGCGGGCAGAATGTATATTGACAACCCCCACCCAAACATCTCCCTGGTGTCTAGTGTCCCCCACCCACCCACCCGAAGCCCCACCACCCGCTCCCCCAGCAGCCAGCGGGCGGCAGTATCCCAACCGCCTGCCGCCCCGCCGCCCACAACTGACTGTCCAGTAGGGCTGCACGCCCATTGGTGCAGAGCTAGAGCCAATGGGTGTGTAGCCCATACTGTACATGACAGTCCAGATTTGTGAATGAATGTCAGTTTGAATATCCGGGCCGTGGACTAGGGGCTGGTTCATTAACTGACAGAGGTCATCTAATTCCTAACTGTGTTAACTACTATGTACCACTCTTACTTTCCCTGTGACTCTGCAGTCACAGGGCAGTAGCTGCCATGCTGAACTATGCAACATCACTACCTAAGGCAATACAGCAGTGGTTGTACAATCAGGATGCAGCAACTGATATATGTGGTGTAATTACCTGGCTAAGTCCATGCAACTCCTAACAGTGCTAACCGGAGTATACCTACAATTACACAGGTGTACCGTTGATGTCCATCACCTCACTTTTACTGTGGCTCAGCACTCAGGATGCAGTATGTATTCAGATGGGGGGGCCATTGCCTCTATCATAGCATGCAAATCCTAACTGCGCTACAATCACTGAGCTGTACTATTGATGTCCACATGCTCAGCTATGCTGTGGGTCTCTGGATGTGCAGTCCCCCACCCATTAGACCATGCAATGCCTAACTGCGCTAATGTCTCTACAGCTGCAAAGATGGAGCTACACTGTTCATGTCCATAGGTGTAATTTTGCTGTGCCTCTCCACTCAGTATACAGTATGTGGGCTGGGGGTGTGGCATTACCTGACAGAGGTCCTGTAATTCCTAACTGTGTTAACTAGTGTGCACCACCATTAGTTTTCCTGTGGCTCTCCAGTCAGTATACAGTATGTGGGCTGGGGGTGGGGCATTACCTGACAGAGGTCCTGTAATTCCTAACTGTGTTAACTAGTGTGCACCACCATTAGTTTTCCTGTGGATTTCCAGTCAGTATACAGTATGTGGGCTGGGGGTGGGGCATTATCTGACAGAGGTCCTGTAATTCCTAACTGTGTTAACTAGAGTGCACCACCATTAGTTTTCCTGTGGCTCTCCAGTCAGGATATATTAGCTGGTGTAGTGAGGTGTGTGACATCACTAAGGCCATACAGCTCCTAACTGTGGCAACCTGTGTGCATCTTGCATCAGGAACATGTACCGTTGCTGTACATGGCCTCAATTTTGCTGAAGATGTACGCTGAACATACGTAATGAACTCTCAAGGACTGGGGATCTCTTGTAGTACATTTAGACAGTTGTATTTTATTTCTGACACCTCCTGCTGGTTGTCTGTGATTGATCCTGTTGCCTTGTTTCTCTCCCCTACTTCCATGTGAGTGTGTCTCTCTGTGTCTGTGGTGCTGGGGGGGTGGGGGTGAATGCACAGTTATGCTTTTGAACCCGAACACAGAATTTCCTTATTTCTGTCGCTATGGAACAACCCTAAATGATGCAGTAAACAGAGTTGTTTGCTTGTAATTTCCCTTCTTTTTGAGAATTAGTCTGAGAAACTGTGAATGTAATATGGCAGTGGGAGCGTGGGGCCCAAAGGGCCCCATGCTCCTGCTACATGATGTCTTATCACATAGCAACACAGTGCCCACAAACAAAAATAATAATGCGCATGGTGACATAAAGTGAAACACAAAGATAAACAGTACTGAAAAATAGTGCATGTAATACAGCAGCAGGAGCGAGGGACCGACACTGCCCGCAAATGCAAATGGCAATGCACAGGGTGATGCAAAGCAAAACACAAAGATAAACAGTACTGTCAACACAAATGGTTACAATAACGCAAACACAAGCGCAAATCAAAACACAAAGGGTAACGCACAAGGTGGCTTAGACAGTAACATTTAGTGAAACAGGTGAAGAAACGAAAGCAGAAGCATTAAGGGTAACAGTTATGTAAGCACACACACTGGTTTTCCCCAAATGCTACATATAGAAAGACAGTGAGTACAAAGAATGCATGCATAATAATGACTCTTGGAACAGAAATCGAGGACTTGGAATACTAACTTTCTTATATCTCAGGAACCGTACGACATAGAAAAACAATGTAAAAGTCATATGATTTATGACTTTCCTGGCTAGTTTTATATTTATCCCCCTTTAGGGGGCTAAGAATCTTTTTGACAAAAAGTCCATATCTTGCAACGTTTCTGAGATACAGGCTCTGAAAGGCACGGCAAACGCAGTAATGTTATCCTATGGGAAAAAAGAGAAGTTCAGAGTGCCATAACTTTGCCTCCCTGTAATATTTTTTCACCAAACCACCAAAAGCCACATCTGTGGGATGTTGGCTTTCTTCTCTCCAAATTTCAGTCTAAAAGGCCAAACCATTATTTTGCAGCAGAGTGGCAAAGAATTCCTGTCATGCAGCGGATGCCACAATGTTAGTCTATGGGAAAAAGTGTCAATTCGGAGTACCGTAACTTTGCAACCGTGCAATATTTTGTAACCAAACCACAAAAAGGCACATCTCTGAGATGTTGGCTGCGTTCCTTCCAAATTTCAGCCCAAAAGACAAAAGTGTTCATTTGCAGCAGGGTGACAAAGAACTGCTGTCATTTTGGGCATAATCCGGAAAAGTAGTGTCGCAATTTGTGACAGCTTTCGCAAGCATTTGCGAAAGTGTCATGCGTGCGACACTACTTTACTACATTACTTTTTCCAGAAATTGAAAAAACATAATTCTAGGGTGTTTAATCTCAAAATAAAGACATGCCTAGCATCCTCAGGGTCCGACTAGGTAAACACAGAAATAATTGTGTTGCTAAAGGGTCCCAAATTTTAAATGCTAAGCATTTTTCTGATCACTAACTGAAAACAAAATGGCGGATTTGCAACAGTACTAGGGCCCTTTGCGACACGAAAAAGTGCATTTGCAACACTGTTGAACTTTTTGTTAACTTTTCTCATTGATGTATAATGGGAAATTCTTTTTTTAATAACTTTTGAACCGTTTAATATTTTTTCACGAAATCTTCAAAAGGCACAGCAGGGACCCCAGCCTCAGATTCCCTGAAGATTTTGGACTGGTCACACAAGCCATGTGACCTGTAGAGATGAGCAAAAAATTCCAAAAAAGCGTAAACGCGAGTGCAGATCACGCATAATAACTCCACAGCCGTATATCCAAACAGTACAAAAGTTGGCAGATCCAAAGATGTATAGTTCTTGATCATGTATTCCAAATTTCAGGCAAAGTCGTTTAGCGGTTGTAAAGTTATCAAGGTGCAAAATTTTAGGTTTAACATGTAAATGGCTCCTCAACCCTAACTATGGTAGCACTACCGTGCTACCATAATTATAGCTGCACGGTAGTGCAGCTATAGTAAGGGTTGAGTACCCCATTTAAGGTTAAATGGTGAAATTTTGCACCTTAATAACTTTGCCACCATACATTGGGTTTGCCTGAAATTTGGTAAGTACAGAGCGTTAGCACAGATCTTGAGATCTACCAAATTTTGTACCGGTTGGATATACGGTTGCAGAGTTATTAAGTGACATCTTGGAGCGCATTTACGCTTTTTTGCACATTCTTTGCTTGCGCCTACAGGTAAAACGGTTTGTGCGACCAGTCCGATAAACTTCAGAGAACATGTGGCCATGGTCCCCGATGTGCCTTTCAAAGATTTCATGAAAAAATATTAAATGGTTCAAAAGATAGTCAAAACAACTTTCCATTATAGTCAATGTGGAAAAGTTAACAAAAAGTTCAACAGTGTCACAAATGCAGTTTTTAGTGTTACAAATGACCCCTGTAGTGTCATGACTCAGCCATTTTTTTTAGTTAGTGGTCACAGAAATGCTTTGCATTTAAATGTGGGACCTTCTAGCCACCCAATTCTTTTTGTGTTTACCTAGTTGAGCCCTGATGATGCTAGCCATGTCTTTATTTGGGGGTTAAACACCCCAGAAACATGTTTTTCAAATTTTTGTAAAAAGTAGTGTCGCTCTCATGACCCTTTCCTGATTTCATTTGTGAAAGTGTCATGATTGTGACACTATTTTGCAACACTATGCCCAAAATAACAGGAATTGTTTGCCACCCTGCTGCAAAAGAATGGTTTGGTCTAGTTGGCTGAAATTTGGAGGGAAGACAGCCAACATGCCACAGATGTGCCTTTTGGTAGCTTGGTGAAAAAATATTGGATGGCTGCAAAGTTACTGCATACTGAATTTGAAGCATTTTCCCATAGGATAACATTGCAGCGTCTGCCACAATACAGGCCGACTAGGTGGGCCAAGCAGTCCTTATCTGCGGTCAAAGTCTATGTTACAGGAATTCTTTGTCACCCTGCTGCAAAATAATGCTTTGGTCTTTTGGGCTGAAATTTGGAGGAAAGAAAGCCAGCATACCACAGATGTGCCTTTTTTTGGTTGGTGACAAAATATTACAGGGTGGCAAAGTGACGGCACTCTGAAGTTGACGCTTTTTCCCTTAGGATAACAGTACGATGTCCATCGTGCATTTCGGGGCCCGTATCTCAGAAATGGTGTGAGATACGGACTTTTCGTCTGAAAAATGATTAGCCCCCCAAATGGGGCCTAAGTACAAAACTAGCCAGAAATGTCATAATTCATACGAAATTTTAATTTTTTTTCCTACGTGGTACGGTTCCTGAGATTATAAGCAATTTAATATTCCAAGTCCTCCCTTTTCTGCTCCGAGGCCCATTATTATGCATACATTCTTTGTATTCATTGTCTTTTTCAATGCAGGTTTTGGGGAAAAGAAGGGTGTTCCCATTCGTTACTGTGCCAATTATAGTTTCCGTTACCGTTCGCATCACCGTTCCCGTGTACGCCACCTTGTGCGTTATGGTTTGCGTTTTTGTTTGTGCTTCTGTTTGCATTACTGTTACCATTTGCATTTCCATTACTGTTTATGTTTTCATTTTCTTTTGCATCAGCCTGTGCATTTCCATTTGCATTTGTAGCCACCCTTCCATTTGCATTTGCATGTGTCTTTCATTTTCCGTCATCGTCGCTGTTACCATTACCATTGGTGTTTCCAATTGCATTACCGTGACCGTGCATGTTACGGTTTGCGTTTCTGTATGTGCTTGCATTTGTGTTTCCGTTTCTGTTTCCTTTGGCATTACTGTTGCTGTTACCGTTACCATTTACGTTTCCAATTGCAGTACCATGACCGTGTGTGTAACATTTTGCGTTTCCATATGCGCTTGCATTTGTGTTTCCATTTCTGTTTCCTTTGGCATTATTGTTGCTGTTACCATTATCATTTACAATTGCAGTACTGTGACCATGCGCATTGTGGTTTGCATTTTCTTTATTCGCTTGCGTTTGCGTTTCCGTGTCTGTTTCCTTTGGCATTATTGTTGCTGTTACCATTAACATTTGCATTTACAATTGTAGCACCGTGACCATGTGCGTTATGGTTTGTGTTTCTGTACTCACTTCCGTTCGCGTTTCCGTTTCTGTTTCCTTTGGCGTTATTGTTGCTGTTACCATTACCATTTGCATTTCCAATTGCGGTACCGTGACTGTGTGTGTTACCAGTTGCATTCCGTATGTGCTTGCATTTGCATCTCCGTTTCCATCACTGTTCGCTTTGGTGTCACTTTGTACTTGTGTTTCTATTACTGTTTGCGTTACCATTTCCGTTTGCATCACCATGTGCATAACAGTTTGCGCTTGCATTTGCATTGCACTTACATTTACTATGTCACAAAAAATCATGTGGTGAGAGAGTGGGGATCGAAGGTCCCATGCTCCCACCACCACATTACATTCACTTTTTATAGTCCTCATTATCAAAAAGAAGGGACATTCATGGCAAAAAACTCCATTTAATGCATCAGTTAGGGTTGTTCCACAGTGACAAAAGTGAGGGAAATCTGATTATTGGGGTTGAAAATTCCCCTTGGACCCCCCAGCCCACCCCCCACTGGCATTGGGGTGCGTGTTAGGGTCATCGGTCCTAACTCTCACCCCATTCTCCTATACCTCTGCTTCTTTAAACATGTGATGGGGTGAGAGTTAGGACTGAAGACCCCAACACACACCCCAATGCTGATGGGGGTGGGCTGGGGGTCCAAAGGGGGTTTTCAACTCTAACACTGAATTTCCTCACTTTTGTCACTGTGGAACAACCTAACTGATGCATTAAACAGTGTTTTGCCATGAATATATATATATATATATATATATATATATATATATATATATATATATACACACACACATATTGCACAGTAGTGCTCTAGTGGTTGTGGAGCCCTTTTAATGTTAAAGGGTCAAACTTTGCATCTTAATAACTTTGTTACTGTTTAATTACTTTGCCTGAAATTTGGCAAGCATAGGGAGTAGCCATAACTCTTAGGATCTGCCAACTTTCATATTGTTCAGATATACAGCTGCAGAGTTATTAAGCAACATCCTTGTGTGCATTTACGTTTTTTTTGTGCATTCTTTGCTCGCACCTATAGGTCACACAGTTTATGTGACTGGTCCAAAAACTTCAGGGAATGTGCAGCTGGGATGCCCAAAGTGCCTTTTGAAGATTTCATGAAAAAATATTAAATGGTTCAAAAGTTATTCAAAAAACAATTTCCCATTATAAGTCAATGGGAAAAGTTAAAAACTTCAAAAGTGTCGCAAATGCACTTTTTAGTGTCACAAATGGCCCTAGTAGTGTCGCAAATCTGACATCTTCTTTTCAGTTAGTGATCAGAAAAATGCTTGGCATTTAAAATTGGGACCGTCTAGGGACACAATTATTTTTGTGTTCATCTAGTCGGACCCTGAGAATGCTAGCCATGTCTTTATTTTGAGGTTAAACACCCCAGAAATATGTTTTCCAAATTTCTGGAAAAAGTAGCATTGCAAAGTAGTGTCACACCTGCAACACTTTCGCAAAATTGCGACACTACTTTTCCAAGCTATGGCCAAAATGACAACACTTCTTTGTCACCATGCTGCAAAAGAACAGTTTGCTTTTTTGAGCTGAAAATCGGAGAGAAGGCAGCCAACATCTCACAGTTGTGCCTTTTAGTAGTTTGGTGAAAAATATTGCATGGCTCCCAAGTTACAGTTCTCTGAAGTTGACGTTTTTTTCCTATAGACTAACATGGTGCCATACGCCGTGCCTTTCAGGCTCATCCTCAAAACAGTGCGAGATACAGATTTTGTCACGATTTGCATAGCACTTAAAGGTAGCCAGGGAAATTTTTTTTCCATGTTGTACGATTGCTGAGATATTTGTAATTAAATACTTCCAATACTCGTTTTAAGCTTCCATTCCCATTACAATGCATACATTCTTTATGCACACTGTGTTTGTTTATGCAGTTGTTCAGCAAAAACAGAGTATGCAGTTCCGTTACCATTACACTTACTGTTTCAACTTGCGTTTATGTCCCCTTTTGTATTACTACTGCGTACGTCACCATGTGCTTTACCCTTTGCGCTGTCATTTGCGCTTGCATTTTCCTTACTGTTACCATTTCCATTTCCACCTTGTGTTTGCATTACTGTTCCTGTTACTATGTCACAAGACATCATCTGGTGGGAGTGCAGGGCCCTTCCTGCCACTGCATTACATTCACTATTTCTCATCATCATTCTCGAAAAGAAGGGAAATTAGAAGCAAAAAAACTCTATTTAATGCATTAGTTAGGGTTGTTCCACAGCGACAAAAGTGAGGAAATTCGGTGTTAGGGTTGAAAGCCCTTGACCCCCAGTCCACCCCCAACGGCGTGGGAGCGCATTAGGGGTCATTGGACTTAACTCTCACCCCATTCTCCTATACCTCTGCTTCTTCACATGTGATGGGGTGAGAGTTAGGGCGATGACCCCAACATGTACCCTGATGCCAGTTGGGGTCCAAGGGGGCTTTCAACCCTTGAGCTGCCTTTTTTGTCGCTGTGGAACAACCTCAACTAATAGCATAAACAGAGTTTTGCCTCTAATTTCCTTCTTTTGAGAACGATGATATAATAGTGAATATATATATATATATATATATATATATATATATATATATAAGCAAAAACTCCATTTAATGCATTAGTTAGGGTTGTTCCACAGCGACAAAAGTGAGAATTGGCTGTTGGGGTTGAAAACCCCCTTGGACCCCACCACCCCCCAACTGGCATTGGGGTGCGCATTGGATCATTTAGCCCTAACTCTCACCCCATGACATGTGTAAAGCAGCAGAAGTATAGGAGAATGGGGTGAGAGTTAGGACCCACGATCCCAATGCGCACCCCAATGCCGGTTGGGGGGGTGGGCGGGGTCCAAGGGGGTTTTCAACCCTAACAGCGAATTTCCTCACTTTTGTCGCTGTGGAACAACCCTAACTAATGCATTAAACGGAGTTTTTTGCCTCTAATTTCCCTTCTTTTTGAGAATGATAACGAGAAATAGTGAATGTAATGCAGCGGCGGGAGTTGGCGGGAGCGCGGGGCCCAAAGGGCCCCACGCTCCCACCACAAGATGTGTTGTGGCATACTAACAGGGACAGCAACGCAAACAGAAATGCTAACAGTGGCGCACATGGTAACACAAGCATGAATGAGAACAGAAAGGGTTACGCACATGGTGGCGTAGACGGGAATGGTCTGCCACGTGATGTGTTGTCACATAGTAACATGGTGCCTGCAAACAGAAATGTCAATGGGCATGGTGATGTAAAGTGAAACAGTAAGATAAACAGTACTGTAGACAGAAATGGCAAAAAATAACAGAAACGCAAGCGCAAATGAAAATGCAAAGGATAACGCACATGGTGGCGCAGACGTCAATGGTAAGTGAAACGGGTACGGATCCGCAAGCGGAAAGGGAAACAGTAACAGTAATGTAAGTCACAGGCTGGTTTTCCCCAAAACCTGCATTGAGAAAGACAGTGAGTACAAATAATGTATGCAAAATAATGAGTATCGCGCAGAAAATGAGATCTTGGAATACTAAATACATTATATCTCAGGAACCGTATGACGTAGAAAAAAAATTTAAAAGTCATATTATTTACAACTGTCCTGGCTAATTTGAATGGGGCTAAGAAATTTTCTGACGAAAAGTCCGTATCTCGCACTGTTTCCGAGATACGGGCCCTGAAAGGCGCGGCAAATGCCGTAATGTTATCCTATGGGAAAAAAAGAAAAGTTCGGAGCGCCATAACTATGCCTCCCTGTAATGTTTTTTCACCAAACTACTGAAAGGCACATCTGTGGGCTGTTGGCTGTCTTCCCTCCAAATTTCAGGAAAAAAGACCAAACCGTTATTTTGCAGCAGGGCTCCAAATGATTTCTGTTAAGTGTCGGGCGCCGTAATGTTATCCTATGGGAAAAAATGTCAATTTTGGAGTGCCGTAACTTTGCCACCATGTGATATTTTTTCACCAAACTACTGAAAGGCACATCTGTGTACTGTTGGCTGTCTTCCCTCCAAATTTCAGGAAAAAAGACCAAACCGTTATTTTGCAGCAGGGTGCCAAAGGATTCCTGTAACGCCGGTGCCGTAATGTTATCCTATGGGAAAACTGTCAACTTTGGAGTGCCATAACTTTGCCTCCATGTAATATTTTTTCGATACAACACTGAAAGGCACATCTGTGAGATGTCGGCTGCGTTCCCTTCAAATTTCAGCCCAAAACTCCTAACAGTTATTTTGCAGTGCAGTGCCAAAGAATTGCTGTCATTTTCCCACAGACTAGAAAATTACTGTCGCAATTTGCGAAAGCTTTCGCAAAAATTTGCTACACTTTCGTGAGCACGAAAGTAATTTGCGATAGTACTTTTTCCAGAAATTTGAAAACATATTTCTGGGTGTTTTACCACAAAATAAAGACATGGCAAGCATCCTCAGGGCCCGACTAGGTGAATACAAAAAATTAGGTTGCTAGAGGGTCCCAAATTTAAATGCCAACCATTTTTCTGATCACCAACTGAAAACAAAATGGCCGATTTGCGAAAGTAACAGGCCCATTTGCGAAAGTAAAAATGCATTTGCGAAAGTGTTGAACTTTTTGTTAACTTTTCCCATTGACTTATAATGGGAAACTGTTTTTTGAATAACTTTTGAACCGTTTAATATTTTTTCCACGAAATCTTTGAAAGGCACATCGGGGACCCTGGCTGCATGTTCCCTGAAGATTTCAGGCCGGTCACACTAAACCGTATGACCTGTAAGCGCACCACAGAATTCCAGAAAAGCGTGAACGGCACAGACAGATCACACTCTAATAACCCAGCCGTGATATCCCACCAGTACAAAACTTGGCAGATCCCCAGGCCTAGGATTCTTGATCATAAATTCCAAATTTCAGGCAAATCCATCAAACGGTTGCAAAGTTATTAAGGTGCAAAATTTTGGGGTTTAACATAGAAATGGCTCCTCAACCCTAACTATGGTAGCACTACCATGCTATATATATATATATATATATATATATATATATATATATATACACACACATATACATATACAGTATATATATTCTGTGCAAAAAACTGTGTTAATGCATCATTTAGGGTTAAAAGCAAAATAAAAGTCAGGAAATGGGACATTAGGGTTGAACCCCTAACTCCCCCCACACCCTGATCCTCCACAGACTGACAGACTCCGGGGTGTGGCACTGGGGTCATGAGACCCAAATGTTATCCCTTTTCTTGTGTGAACACATTGACATGCTACAGTAAATGAGAATGGGGTGAGATTTAGGTCTCACAACCCCAATGACACACCCCAGGGTCTGTCAGTCTGTGGAGGATCGTGGTGGGTGTGTGTGTGGGGGGGGGTTAGGGGTTCAACCCTAATATCCCATTTCCTGACTTTTTTTTGCTTTAACCCTAAATGATGCATTAACATAGTTTTTTTGCATAGAATTTCCTTACTTTTTGAAAAAGTACAATATGAGTAGTAAAAAACATGTATTGGTGGGAACCCATCAAGTTGCCAATTTTTGCATAACAATGTGCATCTGGGCCCACGCTCCCACTTACGCAAAGCCACAGAGCCATGCAACAGCCCTATAGGACACTAAACCATTGTAACAGGAATTTTTGCACATTTTGGGAACTGCAAGAGCTAGAAAAAAATTCTAGCATCATTGTAATTGTGACAGCAAGTATTGCATGCAACATCGTAATGATCGCACCTGTATCTCAAATCATTTCTGAGATATGGGAACCGAACAGCACTGGACAGGCACTCTTTGAACCCTTGTGACAGTAATTTCACAATATCTCATGAGCCATGCAACATTTGGAAAACATTCCACTGCAGGCTTACTCTGCAATTTCAAATCTTTTTTCAGCAGCACAGATTACCTGGAGGTGATCTGAGCTGCAGTAGTGAAAAGTCTGTATCTCGCTTTGTTTCTGAGATAACGGAGCTGAAAGTCATGACACAGATCGCAATGTAATCCTATGAGGAAAATGACAACTTTGTCATGGAATATCTCTGCAACCAATAAATTCCCCAACAGCTAAACAACATAATTGACATCAGATGGGCATCCCCTCAAAACCCTGAAAACTTCACGTAAAAGGACCAAAGCAACACAATGTAATCCTGTAGGGAAAATGTCAATTTTGTCATGGAATATCTCCACAACCAATTAATTTTCCAACACCTAAACAAGTGAAGTCACATCTCTAAGACATCCCCTCAAAACCCTGAAAATTTCAAGTAAAAAGACCAAATCGTTTAAGAGTTATTTAACTCTTTCACCACAAGGCTGCAAAAAAATCGTCCGTGATCGCTGCAGAAAATTCTTCTTTTGCATATCATACATATAAAGCTTTCCATTGACTTATAATGGGAATTTCAAACTTTAATAACTTTTGAGTGGATTCATATTTTTTCACCAAATGAAAAGTGGCGTATTCGTTGAGCCAAGCACTTTCTACCTCTCAGGCTTCAGACTGGCAGATGACACGGCGGCTGCACAGTGTCACAGACAAATACTGTGCAAAAATGGTGAAAAGTCCATTTCTGGGTACTTTGCTGCAAAGAAACGGTATGTCTGACTGAAACACAACTTGGCAAATCAAAGGATCCACCATCCCACACCATGCATACCAACTTTCATGCAAATACATTGAATGGTTGCAAAGTTATTAACGCACAGAATTTGTGGTGTAACATTAAAGTGCCTACTCAACCCTAAATATAGGGCATGGCTGCACCCTATAATATATATATATATATATATATATATATATATATATATATATATATATAAAGCAGAAAACTCCATTTAGTGCATTAGTTAGGGTTGTTCAACAGAGACAAAAACAAGAAATTCAGTGTTGAGTTGAAAGCCCCTTGAACCCCTGCACTTCAACCGGCATCAGGTTAGTTGCTGGCCCCACTCTCACCCCATCAGATGTGTGAAGCAGAGGTGTAGAAGAATGGGTGAGAGTTAGGACCAACAACCCCAATGCGCACCCTCGAAGTGGCGGTTGTGGGTGGGGGTCCAATGGGGCCAACCCTAACACCAAATTTCACCTTTGTCGGTGGACAACCCTAACTAATGCATTAAATGGAGTTTTTTGCTCCTAATTTCCCTTATTTTTGAGAAGTATAATGAGAAATAGTGAATGTAATGTGGCGGCGGCCCCCACCACATGATGTCTTGTCACATAGTAACACGGTGCCCGCAAACACAAATGGTAATGTGCATGGTGACGCAAAGCAAAACAGAAAGATAAACAGTACTGTAAACAGAAATGATTAAAATAATGCAAACGCAAGCGCCAATGGAAACGCGAAGGGTAACGCACATGGTGCCGTAGATGGAAACAGTAAGTGAAACGGTTACGGAACCGCAATCAGAAGCAGTAAGGGGTACCAGTAATGTAAGGGCACAGGCTAGTTTTCCCCAAAAGCTGTATAGAGAAAGACAGTGAGTAGAAAGAATGTAATCATAATAATGGGTCTCGGAGCAGAAAATGAGGAGATGGAATAGAAAATTGCTTATATCTCAGGAACCATACGACGTAGAAGAAAAATGTAAAAGTCATATGATTTATGACTTTCCTGGCTAGTTTTATACTTAGCTCCAGTTAGGGAGCTAAGTGTTTTTCTGATGAAAAGTCCGTATCTCGCACTGTTTCCAAGATACGGACCCTGAAAGGCTCGGCAAACACCGTAATGTTATCCTATGGGGAAAAAAGAGAAGTTCAGAGTGCCATAACTTTGGCTCCCTGTAATATTTTTTCACCAAACCAGTAAAGGGCACATATGTGGGATGTTGGTTTTCTTCTCTCCAAATTACAGCCCAAAAGACCAAACCGTCTTTTGCAGCAGGTCGGCAAAGGATTCCTGTAATGCGGCAGATGCTGTAATGTTATCCTATGTGGAAAAGTGTCAGCTTTGGAGTGCCATAACTTTGCTGCCCTGTAATATTTTTTCACTGAAAAACTGAAAGAGATATTGGATGCGTTTCCTCCAAATTTCAGCCCAAAAGACCAAACCGTTCTTTTGCAGCGGGGTGGCAAAGAATTGCTATCATTTTCACATGGCCTGGAAAAGTACTGTCAAACTTTGCTAAAGCTTTCGTAAATTCATTCAACACTTTCACAAGTGTGAAAGTGCTTTTTCCAGAAATTTGAAAAACATATTTCTGGGGTGTTTTACCCCAAAATAAAGACATGCCTAGCATCCTCAGGGTCCAACTAGGTGAATACAAAAAGAATTAGGTTGCTAGAGGGTCCCAAATTTAAATGCCAAGCATTTTTCTGATCACCAACTGAAAACAAAATGGCGGATTTGCGACAGTAAAAGGGCCATTTGTGAAAGCAAAAACTGCATTTGCGACACTGTCAAACTTTTTGTTAACTTTTCCCATTGACTTATAATGGGAACTTGTTTTTCAAATAAGTTTTGAACCGTCTAATATTTGTTCACGGAATCTTCAAAAGGCCACACGTTCCCTGAAGATTTTGGACCAGTCGCACAAACAGGGCGACCTCTAGAGACAACCAAAGAATTCCAAAAAAGCATAAACGCGCTCAGATCACGCTTAATAACTCTGCAGCCGTATATCCGAACAGTACGAACATTGGCAGATCCCAAGATCTATGGTTCTTGATCACATATTCCAAATTTCAGGCAACTCTGTTGAACAGTTGCAAAGTTATTAATTTGTGAAATTTTAGGTTAAACATGTAAATGGCTCCTCAACCTAACTATGGTAGCACTACCATACTACCATAATGTATGTATGTATGTGTTATATAATATATATATATATATATATATATATATATAGCATACCGAGGGTTTAAAGTGAAGTTTACTCAAAGTGAGCAAATGTTTCACACAAAATGTAATATAGAACTTAGCTTGAGACATTTTCACAGCTATACTCTCAACTAGTTAATACATTACATAAGCATTAAGGCCTTCAGTGTTGTAACATGATTTAATACACAATAGTATCTATTGTTAGTATAAGTGGCAAATTAAAAAAACAGAACTACTTGTCAAGGACCCCCCAAAAACCATGAGCCTGATATGTACATATTTCAAAACAGTGTCAGTGTATAACAAACATGTACAGAATCAGTCTAAAGAATCAAAATAAAAACTCATAGGAATAAAATCCCCAGCCCCCCTTTCCTGGGAAAGGTAACTAGTAGGAATGAGATGTATGTACAAGAGTCCTAATACATCATCATTCACACTTGTCTTTGCAATATTTACCCAAAGGAATTAAACCTTTCATGAACCCCCAAGTAAATGAGATATGCATCTTAATATGAACAGATTTTAAGAATGCGACTGAATCCAACCACTGACAACTAGTAGAAGGAAATAAATGTTTACTATATATGAGAACTAAGAGTCCTAGCCACTGTAACACCATTGTGTCAGTCTACCGGGTCAATATGTCACACACTTAAGAGCATACGACGCAAGCACAAAACAGAAACAGCACCGTACATGACAGCAAATGGGTGCAATACAGTGAGTAGTCCTGTACGCAGTACTGAACCCTCTCACTGTCCCAGGCAGAAGATAAGACCTCTGTTGAGAGGGGCTGCTGCCAAGCAGCTTCCATGGCTCAATGAGATGAGTCACTGGTGGCAAGGGACGAATGCAGAGCATTTGGGACCGGGTTCGATTCCCGATCCCAGACGCATGATAATTTTATTTTATTTTTTCGCACTTTGTGCAATACTTACTGAACCCCCCTCCCCCGGAGATAGTAATCCTAATTGGAGTGGTTTGGGGGATTCAGTCCCCAATAATGTGGGGTGTGGGAACAGAGCTTCCCACAGAAAAGAAGACTTATGCCGCATGCATGAAATTGCCCTGTATTGACAGTGCACTTTATGCATGCAGCATAATGTCTTGCAACATTATGACCCTGAGCCTTATGTCATTTCCAGAATAAAAGCCTACCCCAATATCACCACAATAACCACATCCACTATACCCACAAAAAGTACCCCAACATCCACATAAAAATTGCCCCATGCCACACTCCCCCACACATACATGTGCACACACATACACATTCACACAGTGCTAAGGTGAGAAGCCAACTTGTAGATAACCAGAAACTAACAAAATCAAAGGCTTGCTGAAGAACTAAAGTATTTATGTCCATCCTTTGAAGTAAAGGTCTATGTAAGTTAAAGTGGAATGTGTCATATAACCCACATCAATGTTCATTCCATCCTAAACCATATTGAGAAGTAAAATATTTTTTAGCCCAGTGCAAAAGGAATAACATTATACCTAAAGGTCTAACTAGAATCCACTGAAAAATGCAGATAATTCTGTGTATGCTGAACAACTTTGTCGTTGGACCGCTGAAAAATTGAGAAATCACAGAATCCATAGCTCATATGCCAAGAAAACATTTTTGAAGAAACAGTTTGATGAGTGGAGAGGATATCTGGTGAACCTGTTCCAGACATCTTGCAGAAGATACACATGAACTACTAATGAACCTGAAGAAAAGCCATGCTCATTAAAAACAATAAGTTAGATACCCTTCAACGTACCATACTTCCTAACTACTATGAAGAACAGAATAGAGTGATTGAACAACTAAGCCATACAGATGATCACAATTCAGTTGTTAATTTGTCCAACCACACGCTGACCACTGGGGAATTAAATGTACTTTCTAAGGGCCGTGGGGTGCGCAATGGGGTCGTCGGTCCTAACTCTCACCCCATTCTCCTACACCTCTGCTTCTTTACACATGTGATGGGATGAGAGTTAGGGCTGATGACCCCAACGTGCACCCCAATGCCGGTGGGGGCGTGGGCTGTGGGGTCCAAGGGGGGGGTTCAACCCTAACACTGAATTTCCTCACTTTTGTCACTGTGGAACAACCCTAACTGATGCATTAAACAGAGTTTTTGCCATGAATATATATATATATATATATATATATATATATATATATATATATATATATATGACTCTGTGTACAGTACAGGAAAGATTCATACCTTATGCATAATTTTACCCTGTAATTTTTTTTTTAAGTATTATATTGCTTTTATTCCATCTCTGTTTTGTAGTGATCTATCATAAGACATACTGGGCATAACATGACCTGTTGTTAAATTTGATTTTGTTTACTATGGCCCTTCAGCTGCCTTCTCACTATCTTAAACTGGCATCCATTTTGTGACATTCCTGCCTATCACAAATTGTGCTGTAATTATTTGCATGCACACAATTCTCTACTTAACAAACTTTAATTCCATTCATTGCTAGATAACATATTGTATCCCCCTACTTAGAGGCTTTGGTTAAATAAATGTATTTTTGCAATTTTTTCCACTTTGGATTGCCCTCTTACATTCAGAACATGTGGTGTCCTTTATATACCTTGCTGGATTGGTGTTATCCATTTATTACAGAGCTGTGCAATTTCAGTGCAGCTCTCTGCAATGATGCATTTTCATGTCCCCTTTCATTTTTTAAAATTAATTTCTTTGTATAAGTTTTACTTTTTTGCTCATTTTTACAGTTTGCGGTGATCCCTCCTTAGTGTCCTATAGTTACTTACGTAAGGTACTGTCCTAGCTACAGTCCAGACAAATAAGAATTGAAAGTATACATCAGCACCTGGTTTTGTCATCCACCTGGTCTTTAAAAAGGCTTGACTTGCAGTTCTCAGTTTCTTTCAATCATACTTTTGTCCGATGAACATTCTGTCGTCCTCACAGTGTTCCTTTGTAATGAACATATGCTACTCAGTCAGCCAGCATTATCTTCAAATGCACATAAGCTTTCTGGTGATCCCTTCCAGCCATTTCAACAACTGTACTTTTCTGCATTGCTTGTTTCACCTGCAATAATTCTAGAGGTAACTCCTTGGTGTATGGTATGCTTCACTTAAGGCCCTGCATGGGTGTTTGGGGGAAAAGAGATGTAAAATATTTTTGTAACCTGGGCTAAGACTGATCAATTACATGCCCTTAGTTGCCTTCAATGCTAGTTCTTTTTTTGCATTTTGAGGTGTTTTTTTTTGGAACATTTAGGCTGTTTAGTTGTTACAATCTATGTTCAGTACAGGGGAAACTAAAAGGGCTGTTTCCTTTGTACTGAACATAAGCTTGGGCCATCTCACAGCTTTAAGTGCTGAATTTACATCTCTTTTTTTCCCCAGATGTCTATAGAGTTCTTTCAAATTTATCTGTAAGCATCTTTGTATTTGAAAGTTTAATTTTTTAATGCATTTCTGGGCATGTTCAAGTGCTTTTGAGTAAGTTTTTTTTGTACCATGTGATGTGTATAAGGTCCTGCATGGCCTTTTCTGGTGAAAAGAGATGTAAAATAAAGTTTTGCAACCTGGTCCGGCTCTGGCCTGTAACTGGCCCATAGTTATCTTTGAAGCTAGTGTATTTTCACATTTTATTTTTACTTTTTGTAACATTTGTGTTTTTTGGTAGTTTCAGTTGATGTTCAATACAGAGGAAACTAAAAAGGCTGGTTCCTTTGTACTGAATATAAGCTTGGACCAATCTCAAATCTTTAAATGCTTAATTTAAACTTATTTTCCTCAGAAGCCTGCAGAGTTTTTACAAGTTAATCTATAAGCACCTTTGTATTTTAAAGTTGGATTTTTTTACTGCATTTCAGAGCAAGTTCTGGTGCTTTTGAGTAATTGTTTGGTGTACTGTGTACTGCAGGTAAAGCTCTGCATGGCCTTTTCATGTGAAAATAGATGTAAAATAAAGTTTTGTAACCTGGTTCAGCTCTGGCCTGTAACTGGTGCATAGTTACTTTCGATGCTAGTGTATTTTCACGTTTTTTTCTTTTTGCAACATTTGAGTTGTTTGGTTGTTTCAGTCGATGTTCAGTACAGAGGAAACTAAAAAGACTGGTTCCTTTGTACTAAACATAAGCCTAGGCCAATCTCACAGCTTTAAATGCTCAGTTTAAATCTCTTTTCCCCAGATGCATGCAGAGATTTAATAAATTCATCTGTAAGCACCTTTGTATTTGAAAGTTAAATTTTTTAATGTACTTCAGAGCATGTTCTAGTGTTTTTGAGTAATTGTTTGGGGTACCAGGTGCTGCATGTAAGGCCCTGCATTGCCATTTCTGGTGAAAAGAGATGTAAAATAAAGTTTTGTAACAGGAGCCAGCTGTGGCCTGTAGCTAGCCTATAGTTACCTTCAATGCTAGTGCTTTTTTGCTCTTTTTTTTTTTTTGCTTTTTTGAAACATTTGGGCTGTTTAGTTGCTCCAGTCAATGTTCAGTACAGGGGAAACTAAAGTGGGTATTTTCTTTGTACTGAACACAGCTTTAAATGTGTAATTTACATATTGTTCCCCCAAGATGACTGCAGAGTGCTAATATACTTACATATAAGGACACTTTTCTTTTTGAAAGTTTGCGTTTTTTCTTAATTTCAAAGTAAAGGATGTTACTTTTCAGTAATGTTTTTGTGTACCACATGCTGCACATAAAGCCCTCCATAGCTTTCTCTTGGGAAAAAGAGATGTTAAAATAATTGTTTGGAACCTGTGAAAAGACTGTCTTTGTATGTGTGCCAGACCACCAAGCAGTGGGTCACTGTTACCAACACCCCCAAAAGCACATTCACATGTATAATTTGAAGAGCCATTCAGACTCAAACAATTGAATCAAATTCCATTTATTTTATTCTTTGGTAATCAGGAAAGACCCACATACCTGTTTTCAGGGGTGACCTAGGAACACTGGAGAAGTTAAATGATTTGTTCAGAGTCACACAGTATGCAAGTGGAGGTTATGGGAATAAAACACAGGTCTGCTGGATGCACCGAGCTCATTCACAACTTGTT
Organism: Neoceratodus forsteri; assembly: GCA_016271365.2. Taxonomy (NCBI): domain Eukaryota; kingdom Metazoa; phylum Chordata; order Ceratodontiformes; family Ceratodontidae; genus Neoceratodus; species Neoceratodus forsteri. The sequence goes on along the minus strand of JADMNL010000040.1, from coordinate 43,498,402 downwards.
ACTCTAACCTCTATGCTCTACTGCCAGCTGGCTCTATGTGATAATGGCAAGTGCTGAATGGCTACTTGCATTATCATGACATCAGGGCTGGTGAAAACAATTTCCCCACCCTGACATCCTTGGCACACGGAAGAATGGTGCCAGGGATTTAAAACACTTGCTTTCTTGCGGGGGGCTGTGCCTCCCACCCCCCACCTGGGGGGCTGTTACCGCCGCACTCCCCTACTTAAGGATTCTCAATTCTAGCGGGGTGCATGTTGAGGGAGCGAAAGCAAAAAAAAATACAAGTTTTGGGCCGGGTGCAACAAAAGCACAGTAGCGCTTGGACTCAGACCCGAACCTGGAACCCCAGCACTGCAAGCGGAGACCAACCCCCGATGCCATGGTGCATCTCAGCAGCTGACCAGCAGCACCATCCCCTACATCCCTTCTGCCCCCTCCCAGGCCACACTTAATGTGCTCACTACCCCCAACATGTGTACATATAGTGACATCCTGTTGCTAGGTCTGCCCACCCCACCACATCCGGTCACCCTCCCTGCTCCCTCGACTTTCAGGCTTTCACCCATATTGCATCACAGTTTTGGATGGCACCATGATTCAGGTGCCCACCTCACCTGCTAAACTGCCAGCCCCATTCAGACTGAAAGCATGCCCTGACAGAAACTTACTGTGCTATTTAAAAGCAAGCTTTGCCGTTAATGTTCCATTACGTAAATGGGACAGCTCACACTTTTTCCCATCCTATTGTTTCAGTCTTAGAGTAACAAACCTTTATCTGATAGTCCACCCAATACAGATTAAACTTCTTAAAGCAGCAGTAACAATTAACACCAATTTAATAACTTGGTGGGCCGTTAGGCAAACCAAAATCTCAATATATATGACTTTCTTTTTGCTTTATTTTATTCCCAAGGTAAGAAAAAGGGGTTTTCAAGTATTAAAAGTTGATAGTCTTTTGCCATGTCACCAGTCATGGATGCAAGCAAATAAAGGTGGTGTTGAGCTGCTAGCCATCTGGGGCACACATTATGCAAGCAGGGGCTGAGGGAATTCAAACACATGTCTATAGATTTATAAACACAGAAATTGATGGCAGATAAAAACCGCTAGGCCCATCTAATCTGCCTGTATAGCCTACATTTAATTAGCTGCTACTGACCCTACTGGTCCACTGCTGCTGCCTCTCCATCCCTCTCTTGGATTTCCTCATGTCTATCCCATGCCTGTTTAAACCCACAGCTGTGTTTGCCCCATCCACCTCCTGGGGCAGGTCATTACAACCATCCACAACCCTTTCCATGAAGAAGTACTTCTTTACACTGTCCCTCTGTCTACTCCCTTGTAGTTTCACATTATGCCCTTTTGTTGTTTTAGGGAAGCTTCTGTTCTGAAAGAGTCTTCCCTCCTATATCTTATTAATTCCCTTGAGGTACTTGGAGATGTCCATCATGTTTTCTTTCTCCTTCCTCTTCTCCATGGTGTACATATTGAGTTCCTGTAGTCTCTCCTCATATGATATGTGGTACAGACCCTGTACCATTTTTCTTGCCCTTCCTTGAACAGTCTCAACTCTGTCTATGTCCTTTCTGAGATGAGGTATGCAACATTTCAAATGAGGTCTCACTAATGACCTATGTAGTGGCATTATGATTAAATTTTTTTCTGTTAGCGATACCTCTTCCATTTCACCTGAGCATACCACTGTCTCTCCCCACTGCCTTGGCACAATTTTTGGCAACCATTAAGTTATCAGATATGATGACGCCCAGATCCCTTTTCTGTTTTGTGACTGCTAATATCTCCCCCTTCGTCATGTAGTCCTCCCCTGGATTCTTGTTCCCCAAGTGCATGATTTTGCACTTCTTCACATTGAATCCTAGTTGCCACATTCTGGACCACTCTTCCATTTTAGCTAGGTCCCTCTTCATCCCCTCCACCCCTCCTTGACTGTCCACCCTATTGCAGATCTTTGTGTCATCTGGAAAGAGGCATATATTCCCCTCCAGCCCCTTTGCAATCTCACTGATGTAAATATTAAACAGCACTGGTCCAAGAACTGAACCCTGTGGTACACTGATGATCACCCTCCCTACTTTGGATTTTATCTCATTTATCACCACCCTGTTTCCTACCTTTCATCCAGTTTCAAACCCAATTGACCACCTTATGCCACAGTCCTAGGCTGCCCAGCTTGTTCACAAGTCTCCTATGTGGAAGGATGTTAAATGTCTTGCTGAAGTCAAGGTAGGTCACATCAACTGCTCCCACACAATCCACCTCCCTAGTGACCCATTCAAAGAAATCAATCAGATTAGTTTGAAATGACTTTCCTGCTCTGAATCTGTGTTGCCCTGGATCTTTGGTGACACTTGATTCAAAGTTTTCTGCTATCCTTTTCTTTAGCAGAGATTCTATAATTGTATCCACCACTGAGGTCAGACTGATTGGTCTATCATTTCCAGGTCATAGTGTGCAGCTCAGTGCCCCAATGACTATGCTTTACTGCTTCCCAATGGACGAAGTCATGGTGGTCAGATAACTGAATCTGCCAGACATTAATTGGGAGATCCTGGTGGCCAAAATCACCAGCAGTTAGACATCACTGGATACCTCCCACGACTGTTTACTGATGCAGCTAGTTAACATGGAAACAGAAACTGTAAGCAGATAAGGACCTCCAGGTCCACCGAATCTGCCCAAGTGTTCCATCTGCATGTTATTCAAGGATCCTTGGTGATCTGAGTAATCTCCCTATCTCCAGAATTGCCTTGTACCTATCCCATGCAACCTTGAATCCCATCACTGGTTTGGCCCCCACCACTTCCTCAGGGAGTTGATTCCACCCTTGTACAACCCTTTCTTTGAAGTGGTATTTCCTGCTGTTTTCCTAGAATCATCCGCTGTCTATCTTCATATCATGACCCCTTGTCCTTAAGAGCCTCTTGTTCTGGAATATACTGCTATCTGGGACCTTGTTTATACTCTTTTGGTACTTAACGGTCTCCATCATGTCCACCCTTTCCATCCTTTGCTCCAAGGTATACATGTTGAGGTCTTTCAACCTCTCCTCATATGCCAAATGGCTTAGTTCTTGTTCCATTTTCATTGCCCTCTTCTTGACCCTCTCCACTTTCTCCACATCCCTCCTGAGGTACAGTCTCCAGAACTGGACACCATATTCAAGGTATGACCTCACCAGCTGTTTGCAGTGGCATTGCCATCTCCCCCTTCTGCTCATAATACTTATGCCTATGAATCCCAGCATTCTAGTGGCCCTCACTTCTGCTCCTTTGCATTGCTTAGCCACCTTGAGATCATTATATATGATTAGACCAAGTTCTCTCTCCTGCACTATCACTTCCAGCACTCTGCTTTTAGATTACTATTCCCTTTTGGCATTACTATGCACTTTTTGGCATTTAAGCTCAACTGCCACACTTTGGCCACTCCTCTAGTTTGTGGAAATCCCTTTTCATTTTTTCTACCCCATCAACAGTGCTTACTCTGTTGCAGAGATTTGTACTGTCTGTAGATAGACAGACCTTACCCTTAAGCCCTTCCACAATGTCCCCAATGAAAATATTGAACAGAATTGGACCCAGTGCAAACCATGTGGTACCACACTAGTCACCTTTCCCTGCCCTGATGGAACTCCATTAATGATCACCCTTTGCCTACTTCCCTTCGGCAAACTCTTCATCCATCTCTTTATCTCTGGAGCCACCCCCCAGGGCTCTCATTTTGTGCAGAAATGTTCCATGCATCATGATGTCAAATGACTTACTAAAGTCTAGGAACACCATATTCACTACAAAACCCTTAGCTTTGCCTTTTTCCTCAAACCCAACAGTAATTTTATCAATGCAATATTTTGATGGTTATTGTTTATTAATGTACTACATTGGATTCCATCACTCTTTTCTGGGTTTGGGACCAGCTGGTATGAGGATGACTGAGATGTATCAGGTGAAATTATATACCTTATACATAGTATAATTAAGTGTGTATAGTTCTTTGTAAGTAGCTTAGTTGTGTGTTTGTCAATATGGCATTGTTTTATGAACAAGTAGAAGTTAGCTTCAGTTTGTATGGTGAGACAGTATCACTGTGATAATGTGGTGTCCCTGTAGCACACGGTAACTGTTGAAAAATACTAAAAAATAACATTTCCTTTTTTAACTTGAAGATGCAGAGTTGTCTGTCTTAGAAACACATGTGTTGAAGGCTGTACAGCATGGTTGTTCAGGAATATTAGAAAGATTCAAGTTACAACAAAACTGCTATATTCCAAAGTTTAACATACAGTGGTGTCCTAAGATGAATTATTGTTTAAGCCCCTTCCCAGAATGAATAAGAAACAAACAATGAAAGATCAGTGCTATAGTCCATAAATAGAAGCAGAAGCCATGGTATTTTAAAAAGATGCTTTTATGTACATAACTAGAAATTAAACAAGTAAGACACCATGTTATGCATGTTACAGTTTTCATATTCTAACTTTGGATACATTTTCCCATAACATAGACTTCATGAACTATCTTTATATTTTGCATGCCAACAGTAGCATATATATGCATCATAACAGAGGCATAGTCATGAGAAACAAACAGACTTTATTTTTTGCCCTGAGAGTCACAATAGGTCTCTCCAGTAGCAAAAGGCACTGCGTCAGCATGTGGTCTAAAAGCCAAACAAAATTGTTATATTAAATGCACACTGCAAATAGAAAATAGAGTTAAAAATCTTTGTTTTGACCTTAGGTCTTCTTCAGGAAATATCTAAAAGAGAAAAAAAAAACAAAGTTAGTGTAGAGGGAAGTAAATAATATATATATATATATATATATATATATATATATATATACACACACACACACACACACACACACATATATGTGTGTGTGGAGAAAGAAGAAAGGGGAGGCTCAGGGAGAAGAAGTGATAAATGGTAAGATTAAGAGAGAATCAGAGACACAAACAGACAGGTAATTGACAAGTTTACCAAGGCTCATCCTTCCCTTCAATACACTGTTGAAGTATCCTCCTCTACACTGCTTTTTCTGGATATCCAGCTGTCAGTACAGAACACTGGTCTGAAGACATCAGTTTATTACAAACCCACTGACTCTCACAGTTTCCTCCTCCACAGCTCCTTCCATCCTAAACATGTCAAGAATGGTCTGCCTTATTCACAGTTTCTTTGACTTCACAGGTTATGCAGTGAAGAGGATGATTTTGCTGAGCAGACCCAAATAATGCATAGTTTTTTATCAACAGGGGATACCCTAAAAGCACAGTGGACAGAGCACTCTCCTGGGTCAGTAACATACCCCGTAACCTTGACCCCTGCAGGAAGTATACTGTCACACAAGAACAACAGCGAATTCCACTAGTGCTTTCTTTCCATCAGAACACACCTTCTCTTCACAGGATCATCACCAGTAACTTTCCCGTTCTGCAAACTGACCCTAACATTTTTTGCTTCCTACCCCCGGCCACCTAACCTATGGAATATCCTGGTTAAAAGCAGCCTACCCATTCCTAACAGTTCCTCCCTCCCAGGTACCAAACCTTGCAACAGGACTCACTGCTATACCTGCAAATTTATTTCCAGTGTGACTGAGATTCGGGGGCCTACAGGTGTTTTTCACATCACCAAGGAGTTCTCATGCACCTCCACTAATGTGGTGTATTGTATTCTTTGCAGGAAGTGTACAGCTATTACCATCAGAGAGACTGGTAGGCACCTTGCTGACCATTTCAGGGAACATTACAGAGCAGTTAGGAATGGTGACACTGCTAAACCCATTGTATCCCACTTTATCTCCAGGGACCACAGTGTCAATGACCTTTCTGTTTGTGTCCTTCAGCAGGGCTTCTGGGATTCTGACCATAGAAAAAACATGGAAGCCAAACTGATCATCCGCCTTGGCTCCCAGCAGCCCTCTGGTTTAAATGATAGACTTATTTTCCACTAACATCTTTCAGCCACCCCTTATTTTCCCTAAAGTCTATTTGTTTTTGTACTCATTTAATTTATTTTTCATTTTCAGCACAAGTCTCCATCTCTGTCTCCTTCCCACATATTTGTCACCTTTCAGCCTTCTTACTAGGCCCTGTTAATTAGTCCCCATCTGGGGACTTTCCTAGCTCTTCCACTCCTATTATGCTTTATCTTTCCCATCATCACCTTTTTGTTTCACAGATTCTCTCTTAATCTTGCCATTTACCACTTCTCTCTGAGCCTCCCCCTTTTTTCTTTCCCCATATATATATATATATATATATATATATCCTCATTTCACCTCCCCTCTACACTAATTTTGTTTTTTTTCTCCTTTAGATATTTTCTGAAGAAGACCTAAGGTCGAAACATAGATTTTTAACTCTGTTTTCTATTTTTAGCATGCATTTAATATAACCTTTTTGTTTTGCTTTTAGACCACATGGTGATGCAGCACCTTGTTTTTGTTATTTCTCGAAAACAGTTTAAGTAATACTTGGTGATAATTCTATTAACAAAGTAAATAACTAATATAATAGAAACATAACATCTAATAGTGGCAATCAGCTCAATATCACTCCTGCTTTTTATAACAATCAATATATAGAGAATAATGGATAGGTAAGTGTGTGTTATGGATTTTATTTATACTTCTGAGGTGTGTGATGACCCATAAACCATGAGAGCAAAGCTTGAGAGGTTTATGAGGTCATCACACACTGAGGAGGTGCAAAAAAATCCATGAAACAAACACTTACCTATACTTTATTTTTTATAATTACTGGTGTGGGGGAGAAAATGGCAGTATCAGTTCTATTATAATGCTAGAGACACAGACTATGTTTTTCACACACAAAAGCAGTTTTGCTAGACTGTCTCACTCAGACACACATGCACACACACACACAGTCTGCCTGTCTCTGTTTCATCAGTACAGCATGTTTTTTAGTTCAGTGTTTCACATATCTGGACTGCCTTGTACGGTATGGGCTGCATGCCCATTGGCTCTTGCTCTGCACCAATGGGCATGCAGCCCTACCGGGCAATCAGTCAGTGGAGCAGTGGGTGGCAGGTGGGTGGGATGCTGCCACCCGCCGGCTGCCAGGGGGAGTGGGTGGTGGCTTCGTGGGTGGGTGGGGGGACACTAGATCACCAGGGATATGGCCTTGGGGGGTGTCACCACATTATGCAGCCCGTGATTGGGCTTAGCGGTCCACTGGACCACCAGGGATATGTTCTGGGGGGGTGGAGGACACTTTGCTGTGCATGATTGGGCTGGTGGGTGGGTTATTTAAGCTTTTGCCCGCGATTGGGCCAGTCGGGGGAGGGGGGAATTTTATGCTTTTGCCCGTGATCGAGCTGCAGGGGGGGCACAGGGAGTAGGTTGAGGGCCAGCCACAGGTGGCAGCTGCTGTGTTGCACCCTACAATGCTGCAGCTCACCTGTGGGTGACCCTCGACTTACTCCTTTTTATTTTGGCTTAAAGTTTTGCAGGCGCAGGTTGGGGGTTGCGCCTGCACAACTTTGCACATCCCGCTGAATATCGGGCTGTGCAGTTTATGCATGGTTCCTCGCCTTCCAGTTCAGCATGCATTCATTTGCATTGCGCTGTTGCTCAGCTTGCCTTGGGGGGGCGCAACTGCCTCCTGCTGAATATCGCAGAATGGTGCAATTTCGGACTTGCACAGGCGCAACCCTATTGTGCATGGCGTAACCCTTTTGAATATCCCACCCTATTTGTTTTTGTACTCATTTAATTTATTTTTCATTTTCACCATAAGTCTCCATCTCTGTCTCCTTCCCACACATTTGTCACCTTTCAGCCTTCTTACTAGGTCCTGTTAATTTGTCCCCACCTGGAAACTTCCCTAGCTCTTTCACTCCTATTATGCTTTATCTTTCCCATCATCACCTTTTTGTTTCACAGATTCTCTCTTAATCTTACCATTTATCACTTCTTCTCCATGAGCCTCCACTTTCTTCTTTCCCCACATATATATATATATATCTCATTTTACTTCCCCTCTACACTGACTTTGTTTTTTTTTCTCTTTTAGATATTTCCTGAAGAAGACCTAAGGTCGAAACATAGATTTTTAACTCTATTTTCTATTTTCAGCGTGCATTTAATATAACCATTTTGGTTTGCTATATATATACTGTATATAATATACTGTAATTAGAGTTGCACAGCCACTTCTACGTTAAACCTCAAAGTTTGCACTTTAATAACTTTGCAATCATTTGATGTTGATGTATGTGAAATTTGAAATGCACAACTACCTACCATTGATCTCTGGATGTGGTTTCATTCTAGTTGGAAGTATGGTTTGAAAATTTCCCCATAGGATAACATTGCAGAGGCTGTTTTCTTTGTCCTTTCATTGTGGTCTGAACTTTCCAGAGTGCAGAGCCCTAGCCCTACAGGTGTGCCTTTTGGTGGTTTGGTACGGAACCATTGAACATGGCCATATTTACTGCATTGCGAAATTTGGAAATTTTCCCTTAGGATAACACTGTGGCACCCGTTGTGCCTTTCAGTGCACATATCTAGAAAATGGGTTGAGATATGGACTTTTCATCACAAAATGAACTAGGTTACAAAGCCATGAAACCCCAGAAATTTGAGTTGCGAGACCTACTCGCTCTCACCATTACTGCCACACTTGAATTTTTTTCCAACCTCTTACAGTTCCCAAAATATGGGCAACTTGCTGCTACAAAGGCTCCTTGCCTTTTAGGACTGTGGTATGGCTCCATAGATATGTGTAAGTGGGAGTGCAGGGCCTAGAGGGCCCGCACTTCCACACAAACACATACCATTATGCACATATGGGTGACTTGGTGGGAGCGCAAGGGCTCTTCACATTCCATTTACTACTTACATTACACTTTTAAAAAAGAAAGGAAATTCTTAGCAAAAACATTGTTAATGCATCAGTTAGGGTTGTTTTCACACTAACAAAAGTGTGGAAATTCCACATTAGGGTTACCACCCCACCCCCACACCCCCACACCCCCTCCTCAAAACCCTAACTCCACATTACCCCAACCCCACCCCCACAGACACAAGACACATGCAACATTGTACAATGTTATTTTTATTTTATTTATTTCATTTTTGTTGACCGGGTAAGTGCACTAGACAGATCCTGTCTATTTTTAGGCATGACCTGGGGGAAGGGATACATATGAATGCCAACTGACCTTGAACCAGATTAAGCTGTTATTCCACTCCAGCAAATCTGTAAGCATAGCATTCACAACACTGTACTACTTTCACATAACACTATGTAATAGAAAAACAAATACAGTATAAGTGACTCTATACTGCTAGCACAGTGTGATCACACATTACTGCTGGCATATCTTCCTAATGTAATTACACTTAGTCTGTGCATATTTTCAAAATATTGATTTATATGTGTCATATTCTAACAGTTGGGTCACTGCAACTATTACCTGTACCACACAGGCATCTGGTAGCAGCACAGATACACCTGACACATACACAGTACTTTGGAGATACATAGATACATAGACAGTGTCAGCAGATAAGGGCCTATGGCCCACCCAGTCTGCCCATTTGAGCTTGTAAGTTCAGTTTATGTTTCCCAAGAAGTCTGTTGCCCCTTACCCCGACCTCCAGAATTCCTTTATGACTATCCCATGCATTCTTAAATCCTGTGATTGTTTCAGCCCCCACCACTTCCTCTGGCAGGGTGTTCTACTTGTCCACTACCCATTCTGTGAAGAAATTCTTCCTCATGTTTCCTCTGAATCGTCCTCCCTCCAACTTCATCCCATGCCCTCTAGTCCTGGAACATCTTTTTCACTTAAAAATAGTGTATTCCTGCACCCTGTTTCTCCCTGAAAGATACTTGTATGTCTCTATCATATCCCCTCTCTCCCTCCTCTCCTCCAGGGAGTACATGTTCAGTTCCTTCAACCTGTCCTCATAGGACTTGTGATGCAATCCATGCACCATCTTTGTTGCCCTCCTCCGAACCTTCTCTACTCCTGTCTATGTCCTTACATAGGTAAGGTCTCCAGAACTGTACAGTGTACTCCAGGTGGGGCCTCACTAGTGTCTTGTATAGTGGAATTATGACCTCCCTTTCCTGCTGGTGATGCCCTGCCTATGCATCCCAGCATCTTATTTGCTTTACCTGCTGCCTTGTCACACTGTTTCGCTGCCTTGAGGTCATCAGAGATGATAACCCCAAAAACCCTTTCCTGCTTGGTGCATGCTATATCCTCACCCCCCAACTGATATATTGTGCCAGGGTTTTTGTGCCCCATATGCATTATCTTGCACTTCCTTGCATTGAATTTCAACTGCCAAACCCCTGACCATTCTTCAAGTTTCTGCAGGTCCCTTCTCATTCTATCTACACCCTCTGGTGTATCTACTCTGTTACAGAGCTTTGTGTCATCAGTGAACAGTGAAATTCTGCCTTCTAGGTCCTGCAATGTCACTGATGAAGATATTGAATAGGACCAGTCCCAGCACTGATCCCTGTGGTACCCCACTGGTCACTCTTCCTCTGTGGAGTGACAGCCATTTACCACCACCCTCTGTGTCCTGCTGCCCAGCCAGTTACCTACCCACCACACTACTGTCCTGCCCACACCCACATTCCCCAGTATTTGCAATAGTCTTCTATGTGGCACAGTGTCAAAGGCCTTGCTGAAGTCCAGATAGGCCATGTCCACTGCCCTCCCTGATCCACCTCCCTAGTCACCCAGTCAAAAAATTCAACGAAGTTGGACTGACATGACCTCCCCTGGTGAAACCATGCTGCCTTGGGTCCTGTAGTCCATTGACAACCAGATGTTCACCAATCTCTCCTTCAGTAGTGCTTCCATGATCTTCCCCACTACCGAGGTGAGGCTGACTGGTCTGTAGTTCCCCACTTCCTCTTGTTCCCACTTTGTATAAGGGGACTACATCTGCTATCCTCCAGTCTTTGAGTACCTCCCTGTTTCCAGTGATCGGCTAAACAGGATAGCCAGAGGTTCAGCCACCACCTCTTAGTTCTTTAAGGACCCTGGGGTGCCCCATCTGGCCCCATTGCTTTATCAACTTTTATTACTTCCAGTTCCTTCAGGACCCTTTCACGTAAAGGGACTATGCCCATTTCTGCACCATTCTCACCCCTTGTGTCTGCTCAGACCCATTACCCTCCTCTTTCTCAGTAAAGACTGAGCAGAAATACCTGTTCAATATGTCAGCTTTACTGTTGTCATCCTCCACATAGCCCCCATCCTCCCCTTCAGTCTCACTATCCCTCCTCCTTTGCCTTTCTTTTTCACTTATGTACCTGTAAAGGTTTTGTCCCTACCCACTGATTTTGCAATGTGTTCTTCTGTCTGAGCTTTGGCTTCCCTTACTGACCTTCCTGCCTCCCTTTGCTTCTCCTGGTACTTCTCCCTATCCCCTTCTGCCTGTGTCTTTTTGTATTGCCTGAAAGGAATCTTTTTGGGTTTCACTTTCTTTGCTACCTCTTTGGAAAACCATAATGGTCTCCTCTTCCTTTTCCTCTTACTAACCTGCTTAATACATAATTCTGTTGCTCTTGTAATCCCTATTTTAAATACTGCCCACTGTTCCTCAACCCCTGATTCCTGCCCCATTCCCCTTAATGCCTCTTTCAAGTATCTCCCCATTTTCTCAAAGTCTGCCCCCCTAAAATCCAGGATATGTGTTTTTGTGTGGTTTGGTTCTGCTCTTTCTGTGATTTCAAACCACAGTGACTGGTGGTCATTGTTTCCCAGGTGCTCCCCCACTGTTACCCCATCACACTCTTCCCTGTTTGTGAGCACAAGGTCCAGTATTGCCTTCTGCCGAGTTGGTTCCATGACCAGTTGCTTGAGGAAGGCACCCTGAAGGGAGTCCAGGATAAATCTGCTCCTAGTTGATGCTGCTGCTGGGATGCTCCAGTCCACATCTGGAATATTGAAGTCTCCAAGCAGTACCACCTTGCCCTTGTCTGCTATCCTTTGGATGGCTAGCATCAGCTCCCTATCTGTTTCTTCCTCCTGGGCTGGTGGTCTATAGACCACACCTGTGCAGATGGCTGGCCCCATTTTCCTTTCCAGCTTAACCCACAGTATCTCTCCCCCATTTTGTTCCTCCTGGATCTCTGTGGCCCTTATGTCATTCTTCACATACAGTGCCACTCCTCCTCCCTTCCTGCCTGCTCTGTCACTTCTGAATATGTTGTAGCCAGGTATCGCCATCTCCCAGTCATGGTTATCATTACACCAGGTTTCAGTGATGGCCACAATGTCCAGGTCTGACTGCACCATGACAGCCTCCAGATCTTCCATCTTGTTGCTAAGTCTCCTGGCATTTGCACACACGGCTTTCCATGATTTGACCTCCCTAGACTGTTTCACTGTTCTACTCCAGCCCCTTCCCTGGCTGTCCTTTATCCCTGGTTCTCCTTGCTGTCTGCCCTTCTGCTGAATTTTGCCCCTTTTCTGTCTATCCACCACTTGGGCGCTAACCTCCATTTTTTGCACAGTGCTTTGTAAAGATAGCCACTCCTCCAGTTCACTGGTTCCATTGCTAGCTGTGGGGGGTGAGCAAGTAGGTACCCTCCTTGCTGGCATGCTATCTCCCTTTGCTAGTTTAAATGCTTGTCAATGTAGCATTTAAACTTATCATTGAGTGCTTGGATTCCCCTCCAGGATGGATGCAGGCCATCAGGCTTGAACAAACCTCCATCCTTCCAGGTGGGTCCCCAGTCACCAATGAATCCAAACCCTTCCTCACAGCACCAGTTCTTCAACCATGAGTTAAAGTTCCTAGTGCATGCACCCATGCTCTCCTTGCCTCTCACAGGTAGTACTTCTGAAAGTGACAGAAGTAGCTACTTGTGAGACCCTCCCAATTTCCTAAACTCTTCCTGAACTTCCTTGGCTCCCATTTGCCAGGTCATTAGTACCTAGGTGGATAATGACATCCAGCTCACCCTCCTGTCTTGCCTTCCCAGTGATCCCCAGGATCTTCATTCCATCCCTCCATGCCATGGCACCTGGTAGGCACCTCACCTCCCTGTCCTCCCTCTCCTGTGTTCCTAACTGGATCCCTCTTATGATCAAGTCCCCCACCAGGATTTGCTTCCTTCTCCTCTGTGGTCCACTGCTTTCCCCGCTGAGGTCACCTCCTTGGCTAACCTCCACATCCTTTCCTTCTACTTCTCTGGGTACATCTATTTGGTTGTCCCCATTTGCCAGTGTGGCATATGAGTTCTTGAGTAGAATTGATACTGCATGCTACCACCAACACTTGTTCTGCTGCTGCATTACCAGGAAACACTGATTAACAGTATCTTATGGTTACCATTGCATGTTACAACTGTTGCTTTTACACCTTTCTTGTAAACTATGCTACAAGACATTACTTTTATTACTACCACTGTTTGTTATTAGGACTAACTTATTATATCACAAACAAAATGCAAACATCCAGTGACTGTTGCTAGGCTCACATTTCAGGAAAGGAGGGAGAGGGGGACATGATAGAAACTTTCAAATACCTCAAGGGAATCAACAAAGTCCAAAAGGGTAGCATCCTTCAGAAAAAGAGATGTGTAAGAACAAGGGAGCACAATTTGAAGATAATGGGAGATGGCTCAGAGGTAATGTGAGGAAGTATTTCTTCACAGACATGGTTGTAGATACATGGGGCAACCTTTCTGAGAAGGTCGCTGAGCCAAAAACAGTGGGGGAATTCAAGAATGGATGGGACAGACATAAGGCAATTCTTGTGGGGGGTAGGAGGAAGTAGGCTGTTGGTTAATTAGAATCTTCAGCTTATCCATAAGGTAGGTAAATGGGCAGACTAGGTGGGCCAAGTGGTCTTTATCTGCCATCAAATTCTATGTCTATGTTTCTATGTTTCACATAAACTGTCATTTCTAATACACTGTGTCTGGATAACATCCACATGTCTGTGTATCCCAAGCCACTATGATGGCTGCAGAACTGATACACTTAACTGACTGTGACAATGCTTCTGTCTTCTGGAACATTTACAGAGTTTTGTCTGTCACTTCTGTTACCTGATCCTCCTTGTCCCTGGTTGCTTGTCTTGCTTTGGCCCTAGTCTTCCTTGCTTGTGTGTGTGGGGGGCTTGGGGGAATGTGGAGTTTGGATTTTGAGGAGGAGGTGTGGAGTGGGGTGGTGGGGTGGCCCATTATTATGCATACATTCTTTGTATTCACTGTCTTTTTCAATGCAGGTTTTGGGGAAAAGAAGGGTGTTCCCTTTCATTACTGTGCCAGTTAGAGTTTCTGTTACCATTTGCCTTGCCCCCACCAACAGGCATCAGGATCTGCATTAGGATTGTCAGCCCTAACTCTCACCCCATTCCATGTGTAAATAAGCTGAGGTGGTGCAGCATAGGAGAATGGGGTGAGAGTTAGGACTGATGACCCCAATGCACATCCTGATGCCTGTTGGTGGGGGTTGGATGGCTCTGGGGTGCAAGGGGTGGCAACCCTAACCCCAAATTTCCTCGCTTTTGTTGCTGTGGAACGTCCCTAACTGATGCATTAAACTGAATTTTTTTCCATGAATTACCCTTCTTTTTGAGAATATGCACTATAAATAGGGAATGATATGTGGTGGCGGGGCCCTGCACTCCCATCATGCTGCCCATGTCTGTGTAATAACCTTAACAGTAATGCTAACACTAACAGTAATGGTAACACTAATAATAAGTGTAACAGCAACAGAAACATGAATGCAAATGCAAGCTTTAATTGTTATGGTAATGCAAATGAAATGCAAGTGGTAATGCAAATGGTATCGCTAACGGTAATGATAATGGTGATGCAAATGCAAACACAAAAGGCAATGGTAATGGTGATGAAAAATGTAACCACAAACACTAATAGCCATAGTAAAAGTGACGCAAATTTAAATAGAAACAGACATGGTTATGGAAATGGAAACACAAATGCTAACCATAACGCAAACGGTGAGGGAAACGCAAACGTAAATGCCAACAGTAACACACACAGAAACAGTAACAGTAAGCTGATGTAAGGCAACAGTAGTGAAAAGTCTGTATCTTGCTTCATTTCTGAGATAACGGCACAGAGGCAATGTGATCCAACAGTAGTGAAAAGTCTATCTCGTTTCTGAGATAACGTCACAAAGGCGATGTGAGACAAAACTAGCAAAAAGTCTGTATCTCACTTCGTTTCAAAGATAACGGTGCAAAGCTGATCTGAGACAACAATAGCGAAAAGCCTGTATCTGGCTCCGTTTACGAGATAAGTGCACAAAGACAATGTGATCCAGCAGTAGCGAAAAGTCTGTATGTCGCTTCATTTCTGAGATAACGGCGCAAAGACGATGTGCGACAGCAGTAGCAAAAAGTCTGTATCTCGCTTCGTTTCCAAGATAACGGTGCAAAGTTGATCTGAGGCAACAGTAGCGAAAAGTCTATATCTGGCTTAGTTTCCGAGATAATAGCACAAACGTGATGTGATCCAACAGTAGCAAAAAGTCTGTATCTTGCTTCATTTCTGAGATAATAGCACAAAGGCTAATGTGAACCAAACCACCGAAAGTCACCTCCGTATCACAAGGGCTACCTATGTTATACATTTCAAGCCACTAGCACCATGCATAACGTTATGCACAAAATGATGTGTGTCACGCAGTATCTCTGCATCGAATTACATTCCCAACATGAAAACAGCATAATTCACATCTCCAAGACATCCACTCAACACCCTCCAAATTTCATGTGAAAAGACCAGACCATTCCAGAGATATTCAATTTTTAAGTTTCTGCACCTTTAAGAAGTCTTCCACCACAAAATGGCGGAAATAGCAGCCGAAAATGCAATAAAATGGCAGAACTCACGACCAAAAAATCTCTGACTGTGAAGAGGGGCAACTTCAAACAATTATAACTATGGGACGAAACAACATTTATTCATCAAACAATAACTGGCACATTCCCTGAAGAAAGGGCTTTCTACTTGCCAAGTGTCAGACCAATCAACCACACAATGGCTGCGTTATTCTGTACTGTCTTGCGTGATGCAAGACAGTGCAGAAAAATACCAAAAATGGAATGTTTTGCAGTGCAATATGCAAAAATCGTATGCAGCAGTGAAATATAAATTAGTAAGTAAATAGATGGACCATTCCTCTCCATGTATACCAAATCTTATCCAAATCTCTTCAACTGTTGTAGAACAGCACAAGCTTAGAACTACGCATGAGTGGCAAAAACATACATTTTTGGACACTTCATTCTGCAAAAAATATATGCAGATGTCAAATGAAATTTGGTAAATGCACAGAAGTAACACAGTAGACCAAGTATTACAAATGTCACAGAAATCCATGGAAACGGAAGTGTTAACGCAAACACAAATGGTGATGCAAACAGTTACGAAAATGCAAAAACACAAATGGTAACGTAACCGCAAACAGTAATGGCAACAATGAGGTAAAAGAAAATAGTAACGGTAATGCAAACGCAAGCACAAACAGTAACGCAGACAGTGATGCAAATGGCAATGATAACACAAGCGATAAGACAAATGTAAGTGCAAACGTAAATGTAAACACAAATGGTAACGCAAGCTGTAATGGAAATGGAAATGCAAATGGTCATGAAAATGGTAACGAAAACACAAATGGTAACAACGCAAACAGAAATGCAAACAGTAATGTCAACGGCAACTCAGAAGGAAACAATAATGTAATCGACAATGGAAATGCAACCAGAAACACAAACACTAATGCCAATGGTAACTAAAATGCAAATGGTAACACAATTGGAAACGCAAACGGTAATGGTAACACCAACAATGATGCCAAAGGAAACAGTAATGTGAACAGAAATGCAAACGCAAACGCAAAAGCAAATGATAACTCACACGGTGACGCAAAAGTAAACGCTAACAAAAACGGCAATGGAAACACAAACGGTAACAGTAACACAACACGAAGGGTACCGCACATGTTGACGTAAAAATGGAAACGCAAACGGTAACGTAAACACAAGTGGAAACACTAACGGTCACAGTACCGCAAATGCACAAACTTTTTTTCCCCCAAAAAGGTGCATTCAGAAGCACAGTGAATACAAAGAATGTGGCCATAATAATGGCCCTGGGAGCAGAAAATGAGCACTTGGAATACTAAATTGCTTATATCTCAGGAATGCTCGACTCTTTGCAGTTGCTGCCACTTCTGTTTTTTGTCTGTCTCTCTTTGCTGAACTCCAGGAAGCAGTTATTTTTTTCATCAGAGGACAGTCATATCTCCCCATTTCAAATTTCAGCACTCTGTGTTACCCCTTATGCCAAAGTACATTGTTATATTTACCCACATGGTGTTCAGTAATGATTGTGGATTTTCTGGACCAAGTATATTTTTCTTGTACAACTGATGGATGACAGTATCAATGAGAGCACCTGCTGCAAGGGGTTTATTTCTCTTTCCATGTTCTTTAAGCTACTTCTGCTTTGATAGGAGGACTTGTCTTGTTTTTTTGAAATTTGGCAGAGAGAGATAAAGATTTGTGATAGTTGTGGTCCTTCATGTATCTCTCAAAGCTCTGAAACTTGGCCCTTAGACTTAATGGCTCATAGTCAGAACTGCCTTTTTGCTGACAGTGCATAAAATAGTGAGACAAGATGGGGTCCAGGTCATGTGCGGGGATATTTTGAATTTGGTCAAAAATTCCCATTTTATCTCTTAGGTACTCGTGTAGGTTGCTGATCTCACAGAATGTTTTGCTCTTTGTGTTCTCATTTCTGGAATCATTTATGAACTGTTGAACAGAGTCAGTATCGATGTTATATTTGTTTGCTTGCATGGGGTTCACTTCTTGAGTTTCTGGCACTGTGAAGTTCTGTTTTTCGGTCAGGTCAAGAAGCAGCTTCTTGTCCTCCTTGAATTGTGAATGGCTAAGGAATATTTCTTCCTGCAGGTTTACTAGTGTTACCAGTCACTGTAACTTTAATTTATTTATGCTTGTTGTCTCCATCATTTTTGTGGTTGTTTCTGTTGCTCATTTCTGAGGATTCCAGTTGAATGCCTTTGTTTTACAGGAAAATTTTTGTTTTATAGGTAGATGTACGACTGTACGGCTTGGCCTTCTCAATGTTTTGGGGGCAGTATGAGAAGAATGAGTAGCAATTGGCATGCTGTTTCATTAGGTACGTTTTATTTTCGGTTTTCCATTGAAAAGTAGTGCTGACAGCTTATAGTGGAATGCTGATGTCACCACAGTAAGAATATTGGCTGATGACATAGACTCTGTATGTGTAAATGCAAATATTTTCACAGTGTTTACATCAGCAGTCATTTATCTCAGTGGGGTGTAAATACATGGTTTTATTGTTAACAAATAGTCAGTCAGTGTCAGTGGCTCAGTAGGTAGCACACTCACCTCTGAGGCCGGGAGATCAGAGGGCTGTGGGTTCAGTTCCCACATCTGGCACTTGGGTTAATATCCCAGTACTGACACTGCAGTGCAGCATGAGAGGGGTGCAGCACTTCTGAGGTGCCGTCTTTCGGATGAGACGTTAAACCGAGGTCCCATCTGCCTGGATTGGTGGTAGTTCAGGTGGATGTTAAAGATCCCATGGCACTTATCGAAAAGAGTAGGGGAATTTCCCCGGTGTCCTGGCCAAATTTCCCTCATTCACTAAAAAAATACCACCAACAGCTTAATCTGGTTCAAGGTCAGTTGGCATTCATGTGTATCCCCCTTCCCCAGGTCGTGCCTGAAAATAGGCAGGATTTGTCTAGTGCACTTACCCAGTCAACAAAAGCTAAATAAATAAATAAAATACAATACACCACTATTGTATATATGCATAAATGTAGATATATATATATAGATTATAGGGGCATGGTTGCACCCTTATAGTTAGGGTTGAGTAGGCACTTTAATGTTAAACCTTAATTTTTGCACGTTAATAACTTTGCAACCATTCAACGGATTTGCATGAAATTTGGAATGTGCAGTCTGGTATTGTAGCTCTCTTGCTTTACCAAGTGGTGTTTTGGTTGGACTTACGGTGTCTGCGCAGCAAAATGCTAAAAAAAATGTTTTCACCCATTTTTACATGTTTTTTGCCCATGGCACTGTGACCACACTGTGTGGTCTTTTGGTCTGAAATCTGGATTGTAGAAAGAGGTTGGGTCATGGAACAATCGAGCATTGATTTGATAAGACAATATTAATCCATTCCAAAGTTATTACATTTTTAATTTTCAGGTTCTGAGCATGTTCAGTTCACTCCAAAATTTATATGGTTATTTTTCAGACAAAGTTTGGGCTCATGGTCAAGGATTTTGTAGTTTGGGCACTAGGATCCTGGTCCGCCAGAAAATTCCTTGTCCACAAGCAGCCATCTTGTTTTTCAGTTCCCCCCCAAACAAATTATTGTAGCTTTCACCACAGGTGACTTTTGGGCCAAATGAGGCATGGGTGTTGTTCAGGGTGGGCTCCTCTACAAAGCCATGCCTTTGGTTTGGCTCATTTTGGTAACAGAATAGCTTTTTTTTTTACAAAAAAAAAACTTTTATTAAAAGATAACTGCATCACATTTCACATCCACATTCAAGTATCATTCGGTATCATAGCATATATGACATTGAGCTAATACACAACACTTATATCTTTCATGTAGTTACACATAGAAAAAGGCATCCTTCCTATGTTCCAAGCTCAGGCCGCACATTCTCATCCGATATACCATAATAGGTCATAATTCCAGTACCCTAACCCAAATCCTTTCCCAACTTGACAACCATCCCAATATCCTCATTCATAGGTTCATAGGTTCACAGAATACATACAAGATCAAGGGACAAGCCCATTATGATCACGCCACTTACCTTAGGTGGAATTCATATTTTGATTCATCCATGTACAAATCAAGTTTTATTTTGAATTGGTTTAGGTTTTCACTGTGCACAACATCATATGGGAGGGAGTTCCATATACCATATTGGGATTATCCTCTGTGTAAAAAATGTATTCCTCTTTATGGTCCTATTTGTATTAGACTTTAATTTCCGGTTATGAGCTCTAGTAGCACATATAGAAGGATACCAGTCCAGATAGATTGATTCAAACAGGAATTCATCCTTCATTGTCTTATAAAGAAAGTATAAATCCCCTCTCAGTGAATGGTATTCCAAGGAGAACAAATTCAACTTTTTTAGTCTTTCAATATAGGGAATAGAATTCATGCCCTCAATATGCTTTGTGAATCTCCTTTGAACTCTTTCCCTAGATCTTTTGTCTTGAACTAAAGTTGGAGCACAGAAAGAAGAACAATAATCAAAATTTGGTCTCACAATGCTAGTAAATAAGGGAATTAATACCTCCGGCTCTCTACTTTTTATATTTTTTAATATACAGTTAGTAAGGCGATTACTTTTTTTAACTATATAATTTAGGTGTTCACTGAATTTTAAATTATTTGTGATATATACTCCTAGATCTTTTTCAGAGTTTGTTACACCTAACTCATGATTACTAATAATGTAATTATAGCATCTATTATTCTTTCAAAAATGCATAATTTTGCATTATTCATAGTTAAATTTTTATTTGTGCTTGTAAACCCAATCCCTTCCCACAAAATAATAAATAGCTTTTTAAAATGTAAAAATTCTTTGACCATGACTCACTAATAATCCTAGTCTGCAAGCTGTCAAAATCCTAGTTCAGGAGCTCCCGGTCAAGGATTTTGCTACCTCACAGACTAGAATTTTAAAAAGTGTATCAGTGCATTGCTAATAAATGGTTTGGTCTTTTTATTTGAAATTTTCAGGGTATTGAGAGGATGCCTTACAGGTGTGAAGTATGCTGTTTAGTTGTTGAGGAATTAAGTGGTTCCATAGATATGCCATCACAAAGTTGAGATTTTTCCCATAGGATAACATTGCATTGCATTTTTCAATGCCCATATCTCAAAAATGATGTGAGATACAGATTCATGCAATTTATATTGTGAAAAATGCTCATTGTCATGATTACAACGATATTTGAATTTTTTTCTAGCTGCTACAGTTCTCGAGATATTGGCAAATTAGTGTTACAAGGGTTCCTTGCCCTAAAGGGCTGCTGTGTAGCTATGTGTAAGTGGGAGTGTAGGGCCCAGAGGACCCATGTTCCCATAGACTTATATCATTATGCACAAATGGTCAGCTTGGTTTGGGCATGGAGTCTGAAGTGCCCTGCACTCCCATCAGCACATGCTATTTACTAGTTATAGTACACTTTTTCAAAAAGTAATGAAATTCATAGCTAAAATCAGATTACTGCATTAGTTAGTTAGAAAGTGAGGAAATAAAATGTTAGGGTTGAGCCCCTGACCTCCCCCCACACCCCACACCCACATCCTCCACAGACTAACAGATGCCAGGGTGAGAAATGGGGTCATGATGCCTAACTCTCACTCTATTCTCCTTTACTGTAGCATGTCAACCTACTTACACATAGAATGGGGTGAGAGTTGGGCCACACAATCCCAAGGCACACCCCGGCATCTCTCAGTCTTAAGAGCATAGGGGTGTAAGGGGATTTAGGGACTAAACTCTAATATTTCATTTCCTCACTTTTGTTGCTTTAACCCTAGCTGATGCATTAAACACAGTTTCTTTTGTCATGAATATATGTATATATTACAGGGCCGCTGTTGCACCCCTATAGTTATGGTTATGAAGGCACTTTAATGTTAAACTTGAAATTGTGCACATTAATAACTTTGGACCTGTTCAACAGATTTGCATGAAATTCAGCATGTGTGGTGGGGCATGGTTGCTCTCTTGAATTGCCAAATTGTGTTGTGGTTGGACGTATAGTTTTTGTGCAGTGAATTGCTGAAAAATGCACTTTTTGCCAGTTTTGTGGGCAGTTTTTTTGATTTTATCTGTGGCTCTCCATGGCCGCTGTGTGGCATGCCAGTCTGAATCCTGGAACATAGAAAGCTCTCAGGTTAAGGAACATGCCACTTTTTGTTTGGTGAAAAAATATCAATCCATTCAAAGGTTATTAAACTTTTTAGCTCCCATTATAAGTCTATGGAAAATTTATTTGGTGATTTTGTGAAAGAAGAATGGGGTTTTGGCCATCTGGGCACTCCTCATGATCAAAGAATTTACAGGCTCACAATCAAAGAATCTTTGATCATGAAAAATGTATCGATCGTGACGGCAGCTATCTTGTTTTCAGTTTGGAGTTGGAAAAAAATATCTCAGCCCAGGGGTGACTTCTGAAGTAAAACTTGGATAGGTTTTGCTCAGAGGGCTTCCCTCTATCGAGTCATGCCTGTGGTTTAATGTACTTGTGTCAAAAAATAGAGTTTTAAACGTTTACATTTTTTGATCGCGGTTCGCTAATGATCTTTGATTGTGAGCCTGCAAATTCTTTGATCATTAGAATTCTTTGATTGCGAGCTTCGTTCGCGAGGGCATGATGAGATGGCCAGATTTTTGCTGGACCAGATGTCTCTGGGAGGGATCAGATAGACCAGATTTCACAACCAGTTGTCCCCAGATGATCAAAGATGATCTTTGATCGCGAGGTCGCAGCTGATTTTCATGATTAAAGAATTTTTAAAGGTGCTAAAACTTTAAAATTAAAATATCTTGGAAATGGTTTGGTCTTTTAACCTGGTGCTCCCATCAATGCATATGATATTCAATAGCTGCAGTGTGATGTTAGGCAGAAGTGGACAAGTTGGTGGGAGTGTGGGATCCGAAGGGCCCCGTGCTCCCAGCAGCTGTTGAAAAATGCATTTGAGTGACTTCAGATTGAGTTGTATGTATGAGTGATGGGCTTTGGTGGTGTCCTTTGAAGATTTTGTTAAAAAATATTGCCCTGTTCTAAAGTAATGCTTTTTTGGGGGGTCTGTCACTATAATTAATAATGGGAAAACATATCGGTGTGTATTGTGAAAACAGTGATTATGTCATCTTTTGGTGTGCAAGAAGGATGTATTTGACTGACTTCAGACTGTTTTGTGTACATGGGTGCTGGGCTGTGGTGCTGTTGTTCGACGATTTTGCCAGAAAATGTTGCTCTTTTGACAAGTAATTTTTTGCCACTTGTGTGCACTTTTCTGCTTGTGCTGCTCTAGAACTGTTGAATATATTTGGATAATATTTGGTATACATGCACTGGCATGGTACATCTGTTTATTTACCAATTTCCATTTCACTAGTGTATACGTTTGTTGTGTAGAGAAGTGCCAAAAATGCAGTTTCTGCTATTTTTGTTCACTGTCTTCCACAACACATAGCACAGCCACTGTGCAGTTGATTTGTCTGATACTTGGTACATAGAAAGCCCTTTGTTTATTGAATATGCCAGTTTTTTTTTAATTCTATGTACTTTGTTAATTTTTATCCATACACACAAGTAATACAAGGAGTTCTGAAGGAACAGTTTGGTACAATAAAAATGAACAGAAGTCTTAGGGCTATATTAGCTCAAATAACACAATCTATCTCTCCCCCTACCACCCTCCCCCCCCGGTGAGCCTAAAGAAAAGTCCCCTGCCCAAACCATCCCACCCTAACGTCTACTCGTATCGTTATAAATAAGACAACAAGTTAACCGAGCAGGATAACATATACGTAGTAGTAAATCATATGTTAGACCTATCTGGTGACTTAATAAAAACATAGTCCTGTTCTCCATCAACTTAAATGCTACAGGTTATGAAATCTGGCTTAAACCCATCGGGGGGGTAGGTATTAATGATTAGACAGGGAGTACAGCGTATGCATTTTACCTCATTTCCTGGTAAAAACAGATGAGACATGCCTTAGAGATGTTATCATTTTTTCTACCCTCAGGTTAAATAGGAGCTCATTTAACCATTCAGAATAAGAGATGATTGTGGAGTCCTTCCAGTGTTTTAGTACCAGTCTTTTAACTAAGTGGGAGATGAGGGTCATGTTGTATCTTCTTTTATTTTACAGAGACCTGAGAGTAATCACCCAGTATACAGATTTCGGGTGTGAAGAGATCTTCAACTCCCAATAGGGTGTCTGCCCTGACCCTTATCTCACTCCAAAGTAGTCTAATTATGGGACAGTCCCAGAGGACATGAAGTAGGGTACCTTCACTTTGGCCACACCAGCTGCAGTTTGCATCCACCTTCCCCATTTTAAATAATTTAAGTGGAGTGTAATATGTTGTGCAAGATGTAAAATTGCATGAGGCGAAGCTTATCATTAGAAGTATACAAATATACTGCATGCCAGATCTTATCCCAACTAAATTCCTTATTGGGAAACTGGTCTGCCCAATGAGCAGAGGAACCTGGCACCTCTGCGCAGATGACAGGGTATAACACTGATGTTATCTGGGAAACTGCATGAGGTTGCCATGCCAGGTTGTGGAGTGAGACAATGAGGTCAGAGCAGTCTGTGTGACGGGCTCCCATGACAAATTTAGTAATCAGTATGTGCCAGATTTGGTATCCTTTAAAAATATGCTTCCTCAGAAGATTCAAAAAGGGTAGAAGATCCAGCATGGTCTTAAGTTTTCCATTCTCTAACAGATCAGATATTTTAATCTCTGCAGGGGTAGAATTCCCTCATGGTTTCAGATAGTGCCCATCCAACCTAATGTTAAGATTGTTGTACAAGGGCTGTGAGATGTCTTTACAATTTTCATATTTAAGTGCTCTGCAGAGCTGGCCATGTATTCTTATTGACATGAGAATCAGCTCATTCACAATGACAGCAGAGCAGGTTTTAACGTTTGTATAAAGCAGGTTAAGTGGGGCTGTACTGCTCTGGCTGATTATATGGTGTTCTAGTTGAAGCTACATCAGAATAAAGGGAAGGTCACTTTATTGAAGACTGGGGAGGTATCCAGCGTATATATTTGGCTATGTGACTAGCTAAATAGTAATGGTAAAAGTTGGGGAGCCTGAGACCAACATGAGACTTAGCTTCCCCCAGCCTAACATATGATCTTCTTGGTGGTTTACCGTGCCAGAGAAACTGGGAGATAATACTGTGGAATGTTTGAAACCAGGATTGTGGGAGATAGAAATTCGGTATATTCAGGGGATAAAATATCCTTGGGAGGATATTCATCTTGATTACTCTAATTTGTCCCTGCAAGGAGAGGATTAAAGGGACCCATCTTCCCAGATCTTGTTTTAAGGTCTCAATCAGAGAATTTAAGTTAAGTTTCTTAATTTGAGACTTAACTTGGGATAGGGTTACCCTAAATATTTAAGTTGAAGTGCCCAATCTAAATGTAACCCCTCTATTTGCGAATGATAGGAAAGTTTGTTTAGAGGCATTACTGTCAATTTTTCCCTGTTCAACTTATAATTTGAGAGTGCTCTGAAGGATTCGACTATGTCTAGAACTGCGGGGAGTGAGTTTTTTGGGTCAGAGATATGCAGCAAAATATCATCTCCATAAGCTGACAGGTGAAAATTAAAGTGTCCAGTTGGAATGCCTTTTATCAAGGGGGAGTTTTGGAGAAGATAGATGAGGGGTTCAAGACAGAAATTAAATAGCTTTGGGGAAAGTGGACACCCTTGCTTAGTCCCAGAGCACAATGGGAATTAATTTAAGTAGACCCCATTACAGTATATTTTAACGGTTGGGTTAGTGTAAACAACTTTAATCCAGTGTATGAAATTCTGTAGAAATCCAAACTTATCCAACGCCTCAAATAGAAAGGCCCAGCTAACCCTGTCAAATGCCTTCTCCATGTCCAGGGAGACCAGAGACATTGGGCATGGGGCCCCTCTGGACATGGAGAAGACGTGGAACGGTTTGTGCAAGTGGTCAGTTGAGGAATGGCCTGCCACAAAACCCACCTGATCAGTACTAAGCAAGGGCGTCCATACTCTTGTCATTCTTGAGACCAGAATTTTGACAAAAAGCTTAATAACATAATTCATTAAAGATATGGGACAATAATTGCTCACTCTATTTTGAAGTTTGTTTGGTTTAGGGAGAACAATTATAAGAGCTTCTAGTAAAGTTGGGTCTGATACCCCTGCTTCACATACAGAGTTGAACATCTGGAGGAGTATGGGGGGAAATTTGCTCTTCATAAGTTTTATAAAAATGTGGAGGCCATCAAGGCAAGAATGAATAGCATCTGACAGCTCCAGCTGACTTATTTTATGCAAAAGACTCTCTTGTTGTGTGAGACTGAGGGATGGGAGGGGGATAGAGGCTAGATAATCCCAGATATCTGAGATCTGAGGTACATTATCAGGAAGGGAATACAAAGATTTGTAGTAGTTTTCAAATTCATGAACTGTCTCCTTTGGGCTGGTAATAAGGGAGTAGTCCTGAAGGGAATTTAACACTGTTACTATTCTTGACTCTTTCTGTTTTTTGAGTCTAAGAGCTAGTAAGTGACTAGCCTTTTCTCCCTGTTCTATATAGCGAGCCTGGGTCGTAAACAGGGCATACTGTGCCTGTTCTTGTAGGGTTTCCTGGTGTTGATTCTGGATCTGCGTTAGCTGGGTTAGGGTAGTCTCACCTGGATTGGAGGTTAGTTGCCCTTCCAGGGCCTTAATTTGCTTTAGAAGAGAGGAAGAGAGGACTTCTCTCTTTTTTTTCCTAACTGTAGTGAGCCGGATACACTCCCCTCTAATCACACATTTAAAGGCACGCCAAGTCTGTATCGAGTTTTGGTTGTGGTGAAGGTATTGCTCAGTGGCCTCTTTGAGGGTTTGAACTACATTCGTGTCTTGGAGCATTTGGCTGTTTAATTTCCAGCTGCTTTCTCTGTGTGAGGAAAGTGGAAGGGTCCTTTCCAGCGATACTGGAGCATGATCTGAGATACCACTGCCTACTAGCCCCGTTAGCAGTGAATTGTTAATCAAAAAAATTATCTATACAGGACAAGAAGCTGTGGGCAGAAGAATAAAAGGTAAATTGTTTAGACTGAGGGTTCAACAGTCTCCATGGATCAGTAAGACCATGGTCAACCATTAATTCCCTGAGGGCTTTCTGTGCTGAGGAGAGGACTAGTCCCTTATGAGGAGGGTATCTATCAAGCTCTGGGGAATAAGATCAATTGCAGTCTCCGGCCAGAAAGATGGAAAGCCTGGGATAGGAACTCAAGTGAAGTGATAGTACCGAGAAAAACTCAGGAGAGTCAATGTTGGGCCCATATATTGAGCCCAGCACTACTTCTGCATGGTTTCATAGCCCTTTTATTAAAATATATCTTCCTTAGGGATCTAAGTGACAACACTGCATTTGAAATGACGTGCCTTTTGTAACCAATATTGCCACCCTCTTTGCACTGTGGCATTTCCTGCAGCATATACCTGCCCTATTTGATGTCTATGAAATAAGTTCTCTTCCTCCACCAACAGGTGAGTTTCTTGAAGGAAAATTACATTGCTGCACAGAGATTCAAGGTGTTTAAGAATCTGATAACATTTTATCCTGCTTCTGGCCCCTTTCACGTTCCAAGACACAAATCTCGTAGCCATGATTACAAGGGGTTATATACAGGAGCGGGGCTTGTAAAAAAATGGTAACAAATAGGTCTGTGGTAATCTAGATCTCTGAGGCTGAGTGACTACTAGGAGAGGTGAATCCTACACTTGCAACACTCCTAACCAGAACTTTGTTGCCTGTAGTTTGTAGAAATATTTCCCACCCCTTGACATATCTCCCACCAGAGCCCCCACCTCCTTTTGCTAGCCCTTATGAAAGAATGATAAACTGACCCAACTCCCCCACCCCCTACCCCAAGAACCCATTTAGAAAAGAAAAAAAAAGAAAAAAACACAACCACAAAACACCAGTCCTCTTGACTGACCTCCCACCAAATATCTGATTGCATAAGCCACTGCCAAGTCATGTGCATCTCAATAGCTCCAACCTCCCCCACCCCTCGTTCTGAGTCCAACGTTAGTACCAAATAGTTATCAACCTTTATAAAACTGTGACCCATAAATTTTAAATAAACTTGAAAGCCCAGTAGCAGTGTCAACTAATGGAGATCGAGCCCATTGGAAATGTTATTGCTTTCTAAGCAAGGTATTATAATGGATGCCCAAGTCTGCCAGCAATTTCTTCATTACTTCCTTTGGGGCCATCCATCAACCCAGACTGCTGAATTTAAAACACAAACATGTGGTAGTTTGCTAAAGTAAAGGGCCACAGGCACTTGGACTTACAAAATCAACAGTATCTCTTGGCCGCACAATCTTACAAGCAGTAAGAGACATTCCCTGGGCTCCCTATAGACTTATAGTACTAGTCAAACTGAGATCCCTTTTCTTATTTTACTGGTTCAGTGTTACCCCTATTCATAGAGGCATAGGGGTGGGATATTCAGACATGTGCCAGGCATGGGCACAAGTCTGGTGCAGAGCAACTGGGATGCACCAGGGCATGGCCCGGGCAATATTCAACGGTGTTGCACCATGGCTCAGCACCATTGAATATGGCACTGGGGCTGCCTGCACTGTGCACAGTGCAGTGGCACTGCACCAGTGTATTTTGGGACTTTGTAGTACAGTACGATCTGCATGCCCATTGGCCCACACAGTGGACCAATGGGCATACAGCTGTACTGTACGCTGTCAGTCGGCGGACAGTCAGGCAGCTTGGAGGTGCGGAGCTGCCGCTCACTGCTGACTGGAGGGAGTGGAGTGATGGGTCTGAGTGGGAGGGTGGGAACATGGCCCACCGGGGCATTTATTTACAACAGAAGCCCACAATTGGGCTGGGGAGTGTGTCCACTGGACTAGGGTATTTAATCATTCATTCACCACGATAGGGCAGGGGATCATGTCCACTAGACCACCAGGGTATTTAATCATTCATTCATCCATGATCGGGCAGGGGAGCAGGTCCACTGGACCACCAGGGACAGTAAACATTCATTTGCCCATCATCGGGCAGGGGGATCGGGTCCACCGGACACCAGGGATATTGATACATTACGCCTGTGTTCAGGTGGAGTGGCACTACACCTGGCCTGTGTCTGGGGTGGTCAGGTGGTCACCCACAGCTAGCGGCTGCCATGTTGTGCCCTGCGATATGGCAGCTCACCTGTGGGTGGCCAGGACTTGCTCCTGCTTTTCAGGGGTTGATCTTTGTGCCCCCATGCAAGGCGGGTTTGTGCCTGCATATGCGCCGCACATTCCGGGCTGAATATTGGGATGTGCCAGATATGCATGGGCACACCCCTTGCATTTGCACTGCATACATTACTGGTGTACCCGGGCGCATTGGGAATTGCACAGTGCAACATCCCCTTTTGAATATCACGCTGGGGTGCATCAGTGGGTTGTGCATGGTGCAACCCCTTTGAATATCCCACCCATAGTCATTTGAATATGTCTGGAAATAGCTTTTAAGGGAGGTACTTGTGTTGATAAGGGATTCATATGTGTGCCATTTTCCATCGTGTTGCACCTGGAGCATGGCAGGGTATTGCATTCTATATCAGATCCCAGCCACAATCAGCTTCATGACTAGGGGATGCATCTCAGTATGCGTCTGCTTCACAGTAAGTGGGAGATCTTGAGCAAGCCTAATTTTTTTGTTTTCCCACTGGATGGCTTTGGTTTCCCTTACTTTCTCCATGATGACTTGCTTGTCCAGATAATTCAGGAGATGAAAGATCAGTGGTCTCAGGGGAGAGCTGGGTGGTGGAGTGGGCCAGAGGGAGTGATAGACCCACTCTACTATATATGTAGGGCCATTTGGAGATGGGCCAGCAATTTTGAAGCACAGAGTTTGGACATAAAGGATGGGGCTAACTCCTCTTCTCCCTCAGGAAGCCCCAAGATAACCATATTGTTCCTGCATGAGTGGCTCTCTAAATCTTTGAGCTTATCTTCAGCTTTGCATAACTGCTGCTTCAGGCTAATCAGTTTGGGGTCTACTCAAGCCTTCCAGATGTCTAGAGATGAGATTCACACCTCATTGTCCCCAGTTCAGATGGTAAGCTGGTGCATCGACAACTTAAGAGATTGTAGATCCCCCACCACAGCATGCAACCATTCCTTTATGGGGGCAAGCCCTTTGAAAAACTTTGCCTGTGTGAGCAGGGCTTGTGGAGCAGGTAGGCTTGCTTCACTCTCTCCTCCCTCTTTGCTCTTCTTCGCTGGCTTATTTTTTTCTGAAGATGGGGGCAGTGTGTGTTTGGGCCACGGGGTCTTCATTTCCACGTCCATGAAGCAGGACGATGTGCAGAATAGAGATAATAGGTAGGTAGTCTCGACTATTACCACATCTCTGAGCAGACTCAGACTATTTTCAGAAGGTTTGTAGTGAGTTTAGATGGGGAGAGTTAGCAGAGCAGTAAACTGCATGTCTACTTGGCAGCCATCACAACTGGAAAAGCCCTGAATATGTCAGTTTTTGTTTGGTGAAAAACAGTTTTTCCATTCCAGAGTTGTAAGGATTTGAAGTTGCCCCCCCCCCCACACAATCAAAGATTTTCCGGTCATGAGGTCTGCCATTTTAGCACAATTTTGGCCATGAGGTCCACCATTTTGTGGGTCACGGCCGATTTTCTCAAACAAAGAATTCTTAAAGGTGCACAAACTTTGAAATTGAATATCTCTAAAACAGTTTGGTGTTTTAACTGGAAATTTGGAAAGTGGTGAGGGGATGCCCTGTAGATGTGAACTGTGGTGTTTAGGTTTTGGAAAATACATTTGTTGCAGAGATATTGTGTGGTGCAGTTTATACTTTGCGTATAGTGCTCTGCATTGTGTTAGTGGCTTGAAATTTATAGGGTAGCTAGCCTTACGGCCACAGAGGTAAATTTCAGTGGTTAGGTATGTAAAATATAATCAGGTGTGGAATTACGCCACTCCAGTGAATGAAAATTGTTTTTTTCAAGTTGGTGGCAGGCCCCACGCTCCCACCAACTTGTGCGACACTGTACTTTACTATGCTTTCTCCAAAAGTAAGGAAATTCTTTGCAAAAAACTTCATTAATGCAACAGTTAGGGTCTTTTACAGTGACAAAAGTGAGGAAATTCATCATTAGAGTTACCACCCCTTGCACCCAGTGACCAACCCGCCCCAACCAACAGACATCAGTGTTTGTGTTGGAGTTGTCGGTCCTAACTCTTACCCCATTCTCCTATACTGCACCACCTCAGCTTATTTACACATGGAATGGGGTGAGAGTTAGGGCCTATGACCCCAACGCACACCTCCGATGCCTGTTGGTGGGGACTGGTTGGTCGTGGGGAGCAAGGGGTGGTAGCTCTAATGGCAAATTTCCTCACTTTTGTCACTGTAAAAGACCCTAACTGTTGCATTAATGCAACTGTTTGCAAATAATATATATATTATATATATATATATATATATATATATATATATATATATATATATACTGTATATGTACATAATTGCTGTTTATTTTAATTTGGGGCTTGTTTTCAACTTGCAGTTAGGCCTCATTTATGCATTTTGCCTTTCATTGATTGTGTTCTTTAAAACACAAGGACACTTGCAATAAAAGTTGTGAGCTCATCTTACATATAATTAGGGAGAATAGTATCCAAGGTTTTGTTATCAGTAGACTGTTTTCTTGAAACATACTGAGGCATTTTAAAATTTATGTGAGAAGAACTCTCTGCTTGTTGCTATTTCTTGATAACCTTTGACCTTCAGGGGCTTCTCAGCTAAAAGTCTACTCGTGTTAATTAACTTGTCTGACGTAACCTTCTGTTATGTTTCAAATGAATTTGTTAAACCAATGAGAACTATTTCTGTTTCTTGTGCATTATCTGGGTGTTAATAGTATTGAATTTTCTAAATAACTGTCATAAAGCTTCTGAAGAAGGACTTAGTTGGTTTGAAACCTAGAGCACTTTGTTCTTTTGTGTAACACCTATGTTGGTCCAATAAAAGGTATCAAATCATTTCAGAGTTTTTAATAATTGATTTGCAGTTTTTTTCTTGGGATGCTACTAACTGTACCGAAAGTATTTATATAGATTTTCTAGAAGTGCAGTGTTTGTTAAACACAGTGAGGCAAGAGCTATGCATTTTCGCAAAGTTTTAGCACTTTTATGAGCAAAACGCTAATCAATTTTTAGAGTTAAATAAAACCCTGCATTTGCTTCTGGATCTGTTTTTACTAGGACCAATATGGCAACTACACTGTTTGTCAACATGGTTACAGCACTCATTTTCAAACAGGCATCACTTTGTAGACTTTAGAAAACTATATAAAAATGAGGAATATGTTTTATTCATAAGCAATTGTTTTTTCCAGACTTGTTCAAGAATGAGTGTACCCTTTGGCTCAGTGTCATTTATCACTGTGGATGTGTGGGAGCATCAGCTGGCAGTACTTCAGGTCGGGTTGACCCGAATATGTTTTTGGCCAAAATAATTAGAAAATGTCAGATTTCTGCAAATGTATGGGTATGTTTGAATTTTGTGGGCATGGTATTTGCTGAAGGGGTCACAGATAAGAAATAAAATGAACAATCTTGAAATAACATATAAAGCACACAATCTTGCATTAAAAAAGCCAACAGTATCCCTTTAAATGCCTGTAGTATTGTGGAGTGCCCTGGAGTGTTTTTTTCTTGTTTCAAAAGGAAACTAAAATATGTGACAAGCAGTGTTAAGTCAGAGTCTATAACTAATGGGAAGCACTTAAGGCTAAAAACAGTGAAAAAGTGGGTAACCAGTAAGTCACAATCTGCTAGGGAAAGGGGTGTGGTTAAGAGGTCTACCTGGGAAGCAGGGTTGCCTCTGAAATAACTTTGGTTTAAGAAAACAGTTTCCTGCAGGTCCTGCCTCTGCTGACTATCACTTTAGATTTCATGTGAAAGTGTAGCATCTGTAAAATATCTTGTAAATTTGAATCAGTTCCACATGATTCCACTATGTCCAACAGTCTCTCTTTTTAGGTCATCAAATGCAGTCTTGATGTCTAGGAAGGCAAAACTGGTTTTAAACTTTTTGCAGTGGACATACTTTTCAAAGTGAAAATGTGACCTATACTTCCAAAGCCTGCTCAAAATCCAGCTTGATATATCAGATAGCAAGTTTTCATTGGTGAACCAGTTTACAAATTTGTTAAGAATGGCTCTAGTGTATACAATATTTTAAGGCTATGTACAATAAAGTTATTGAATAGTAACACTCTGTAGTTGCCATGCCTCCTTTTTATATTCACTGTGCTTTTGAAGGGAGTGACACTGTCAGACCAATGCAGAGTGGTCTACAAGGGGCTTGTTGATGTCACACCAATCATCATCAGGCTGGCCATGACAGCGTTCTGGCTTGCTGGGTGGAAATTTCATGTATTTCAAAGGAAAGAGACAACCCAATCATAGGCTGGCTTTTTCCATTGCTCTACACCGCCCAGCAAACACAGTTTGTCTGTCATGATCAGCCTGCTGAGGAATTGCACCCTGTAACAAAAGAAAAACAAGTCCATCAATGTCTGTTGCTGTCCCAGCCCTTTCTGTTCCCCCACCCAACCCTCCTCGCTCAGCATCCCCCAAAAATAACACTGACATTGGGGTGCCCAGTCCCCAGTGTCACCACCTGAAATAAAGAAAACCATCCCTCATAGTTTATTCATTTTTAAATGCACCCTGTAAAAAAGAAAGCCATCCATTGATGTCTGTTGCTGCTCCACTGTAACTGCCTCCCAAACCCCAACCCATGTTAATCTTCCAGCATGGGGGTTGCCCAGTCCCCATGCTGGCTTCTAGCCCCACCCTGCCTAATATAACGCTGACACTGGGATGCCTAATCCCCCTGTGTCTCCACCTGAAATAAAGAAAACCATCCCTCATGGTTTATTTTTTTTAACTTCACCCTGTAAAAAAGAAAACCGTTCATCAATGTCTTTTGCTGCCCCTACATAACTGTCCACCCCCATGCTCAATCCATGTTAATCTTCTGGCATTGGGTGCACAGTCCCCCGTGCCAACTTCTACCCCACACCCGGCCCAATATAACTCTGACACTGGGGGTTCCCAATCCCCCAGTGTCATGACTTGAAATAAAGAAAACCGTCCCACATAGTTTTTTTTAAATAAACCCTGTAAAAAAGAAAATTGTCTATTGATGTTGGGTGTGGCCATTACTGTCCCCCCGCATGACCCTGCCACTCAGCAGCCCCCTAAACCCTTACTTACCCACTGGAGGTCCAATGCCATAATCCTCTCTGAACTGTAGGCATGTCTTCACTCTTGAATGTCGGAAAATGAACTGAAGAAACCAGGTATGTGGTTCAGTGTATTTCAATGGGGTTTTGAATCTTGTGGCATAACTTGGCCATGTTTGAATATTTTTGCTTCACATTTTCAACATGCCTTTTCTGCAGTGCCACCTCATGAACAATGGCAGTGAAATTAGGCAAATCTGTCCTGAACAGTTTTGCAGTTGCTGCATGAAATCACCTTTCAGGCAGGAGTTGAACATTTTCTCCACCCTTGTTCAAGGCTATGTTGAAAATTTGGGGTTAAAATATTTAAAAACAACAAAGTTATGTGACTACATTGAAATTTGTGAATGCAGGCTCCTAACATTGGTAATTTTCAATATTTTGACCCTCAATTTTAACACAGCCATTTCTTCACAGCACCTCATAAATATGGCATCAGTCATTTTCAAATCCTGGCCAAAGTTTGTTGTTGTATCCTGAAAGACGATTTTGCATTCGCTTTGGGAAATCATCTTTCAGGCAGGAGTTGACAATTTTCTCCACCCTTGTTCATGAGGTGGGGTTATAAGAAGTCTAGGTTAAACAATAACAAAAAAGTTATGATCCTACATTGAAATTTATGAATGCAGGCTTGTAACTTTGGTCATTTTCAATATTTTGACCTGAAATTTTAAACATAGACATTTCTTCACAGCACCTCATGAATGTGACAGCTATCATTTTTCAAATCCTGGCCAATATCTGTTTTCCCACTTGTGGCACAAAACCACCTTTTGGGCAGGATTTGAAAGTGTTCTCTGCCCTTCTTTATGAAGTAGACTTCTAAGAAGAATATGTGGGGTCATAAGAAGGCTATGTTGAAAATCTGGGGTCAAAATATAAGAAAATAATAAAGTTATGAGTCTATGTTGCAATGTCTCAATGCACACTACTAACTGGTCGTTTTCAATATTTTGACCCCAACTTTTCAACATAGCCATTTTTTCACACCACCTCATGAATGTGACAGCTGTAATTTCTCATACCCTACCCAAAATGTGCAAAATGATGTTTCAGACATTATTTTATGAATGATACCTGTCATGCTCAGAAGGAGTGGTCATAAAAAGATTATGTTATTGCACAACAAAATCTCTTCCCAATATTGAACTATGCATCATTGGTCCTGCTTGTACTGTAAAAAAGAAACATTAGTACAAAAAATAGGGAAGTTTGCATACTTGGCTTCCCTTCGCACACATACCACTGCCAAATATTAAATTAACTCAGTTGTTTTTTTGTACAGAATAATTGCAGGTTTACAATGTCCCATTTTACATTTAAAATAATAAATACTGGAATTCCAGTCACTTTATGAAATTCACTTACTAAATATTCTTCCATTTATGAATCACGGTAATCTACAAAGTCTCAATTGGTCTTGCCCATCATACGATCAAATGCAGGCAAGAGAACTTTTGCTTACTATGTTGCTTCTATCTGGAACACTTTACCTCTCAATGTTAAGCAAACTACATCTGTTAATATCTTCAAAATGGCAGCTTTTAATCATTTTAAAAGTCTGAACCAATGTGTATGTAAATGAATGTATTGTATTACTGATATTCCTGTATTTTTTATATTGTTAAAATATGTGTATTTGTATGTTGTACATTTACTAGACTTTGGGTCGTACCTGAAAATGGAATGTAAATTCCAGAGTACTTACCTGCAATTTCAAAATAAGTGAAATAAAATGTTGAAAATTTGGGGTAAATATGTGACAAGTCAACTAAGTTATGAGCAAACAAGTTGTTCCAACATTTACTCATAACTTTATTTTTTGCAGATTGTGGCCCTTAATGTTCAACATAGATACATACATAGATACATAGACAGTGTCGGCAGATAAGGGCCTATGGCCCACCCAGTCTGCCCATTTAAGTTTGTAAGTTCAGTTTATGTTTTCCAGGAAGTCTGTTGCCCCTTACCCCTGACCTCCAGAATTCCTTTATGTCTATCCCATGCATTCTTAAATCCCGTGATTGTTTCAGCCCCACCACTTCCTCTGGCAGGGTGTTCCACTTGTCCACCACCGTTCTGTGAAGAAATTCTTCCTCACGTTTCCTCTGAATTGTCCTCCTCCAACTTCATCCCATGCCCTCTAGTCCTGGAACATCTTTTCGCTTAAAAATAGCATTCCTGCACCCTGTTCCTCCCTGTAAGATACTTGTATGTCTCTATCATATCTCCTCTCCTCCTCTCCTCCAGGGACTACATGTTCAGTGCCTTCAACCTGTCCTCATAGGACTTGTGATGCAATCCATGCACCATCTTTGTTGCCCTCCTCTGAACCTTCTCTACCCTGTCTATGTCCTTACGTGGGTAAGGTCTCCAGAACTGCACAGTACTCCAGGTGGGGCCTCACTAGTGTCTTGTATAGTGGAATTATGACCTCCTTTTCCTGCTGGTGATGCCCTGCCTATGCATCCCAGCATCCTATTTGCTTTACTTGCTGCCTTGTCACACTGTTTCCTGCCTTGAGGTCATCAGAGATGATAACTCCAAGATCCCTTTCCTGCTTGGTGCATGCTATATCCTCACCCCCAACTGATATATTGTGCCAGGGTTTTTGTGCCCCATATGCATTATCTTGCACTTCCTTGCATTGAATTTCAACTGCCAAACCCTGACCATTCTTCAAGTTTCTGCAGGTCCCTTCTCATTCTGTCTACACCTCTGGTGTGTCTACTCTGTTACAGAGCTTTGTGTCATCAGCGAACAGTGAAAATCTGCCTTCTAGGTCCTGCGCAATGTCACTGATGAAGATATTGAATAGTACCAGTCCCAGCAATCATCTCTGTGGTACCCCACTGGTCACTCTTCCCTCTGTGGAGTGACAGCCATTTACCACCACCCTCTGTGTCCTGCTGCCCAGCCAGTTACCTACCCACCGCACTACTGTCCTGCCCACACCCATATTCCCAGTTTGTGGCCAATAGTCTCTATGTGGAACAGTGTCAAAGGCCTTGCAGAAGTCCAGATAGGCCATGTCCACTGCCCTCCCTGATCCACCTCCCTAGTCACCCAG
This sequence comes from Neoceratodus forsteri, assembly GCA_016271365.2. Taxonomy (NCBI): domain Eukaryota; kingdom Metazoa; phylum Chordata; order Ceratodontiformes; family Ceratodontidae; genus Neoceratodus; species Neoceratodus forsteri. The sequence continues at coordinate 43,461,137 of JADMNL010000040.1, read as the reverse complement.
TCAAAAATTCAATGAGGTTGGTCTGACATGACCTTCCCTGGTGAAACCATGCTGCCTTGGGTCCTGTAGTCCATTGACAACCAGGTGTTCCACCAATCTCTCCTTCAGTAGTGCTTCCATGATCTTCCCCCACTACCGAGGTGAGGCTGACTGGTCTGTAGTTCCCTGCCTCTTTGTTCCCACTTTTGTATAAGGGGACTACATCTGCTATCCTCCAGTCTTTGGGTACCTCCCCTGTTTCTAGTGATCGGCTAAACAGGATAGCAAGAGGTTCAGCCACCTCCTCTCTTAGTTCTTTAAGGACCCTGGGGTGCACCCCATCTGGCCCCATTGCTTTATCAACTCTTATTACTTCCAGTTCCTTCAGGACCCTTTCTCGTGTAAAGGGACTTGTGTCCATTTCTGCACCATTCTCACCCCTTGTACTCCATTCAGACCCATTACCCTCCTCTTCCTCAGTAAAGACTGAGCAGAAATACCTGTTCAATATGTCAGCTTTACTGTTGTCATCCTCCACACAGCCCCCATCCTCCCCCTTCAGTCTCACTATCCCTCCTTTGCCTTTCTTTTTTCACTTATGTACCTGTAAAAGGTTTTGTCCCTCTACCCACTGATTTTGCAATGTGTTCTTCTGTCTGAGCTTTGGCTTCCCTTACTGACCTCCTGCCTCCCTTTGCTTCTCCTGGTACTTCTCCATATCCCTTCTGCCTGTGTCTTTTGTTGCCCTGAATGCAATCTTTTGGCTTTCACTTTCTTTGCTACCTCTTTGGAAAACCATAATGGTCTCTCTTCCTTTTCCTCTTACTAACCTGCTTAATACATAAGTCTGTTGCTCTTGTAATCCCCATTTTAAATACTTCCCACTGTTCCTCAACCCCTGATTCCTGCCCCATTCCCCCTTAATGCCTCTTTCAAGTATCTCCCCATTTTCTCAAAGTTTGCCCCCCTAAAATCCAGGATACGTGTTTTTGTGTGGTTTGGTTCTGCTCTTTCTGTGATTTCAAACCACAGTGACAAGTGATTAACATATCACTTGTGTTACCCCCCCCCCCAAACATGGCAGGTGTCATTATTCAAATCCCGTACAAAACTTGTTTCTATAGTCACATAGTGAAATCACTTTTTGGAAAGGATTTTAAAAATTCCACCTGTCTTGATCATAAGGTCAGGTTAGTTTGGACATTTGTGATCAAAATTTGGGAGCTCACTTAAAAGTAAATATTGCCTCTCAGCTTCCCTATCTTGAATAGTTACACTCTAACAATGTGTCAAAACAGGACACCACTGAAAATGAGATATTGTATCTCATCTGTTCTCTCCTGGATAAATATATAGTAAAAATGTGTTCAAGCAAGACCCCGGTACAAGCGCAATACCAGCGGTGAACATTTGGCATTGACAAATTCTTGTTTGTTAATTGGTTCAATAACACCTATATTCTATGCTTCTGGGATCTTGAACTATATATATATTCCTGTGAATACTTTTGTGAGGATCTTTGAACTTGGCTCATCAATCTGGGTAAGCATGAAAGATCTCAGCAGGTATATCATCATACCCAGAGTCTTTTTTAAGCCAGTATTTTTTTTTTTGGTTTTTTTTACTTCCACTGTACTAAATGTATGCAGTAGATTTCTTCTGAATTAGAGTAGTTGGGCCTAACTACCTTGCATCTTTATTCAGATACAGGGCACTAAAATAAGTAGCCCATGTACTTGCAGAAATCTCAGATAAGTTATAAGCCCTATGCACATAGAAGCCCAGGGATCCATGACTGATTGTTGGCAAAAATTGTGTCAAATGACCAGACAGCAAAACTGACAGGTCGACTGTATTTTGCAGCCAGCTGCCAATTTCATGCAAAAATGAGTGCTTTCTTTTGGAGGCTTCACCCCCAAACCCCCACTCGGGCTGTGCCCCCACACTCCCCCACTTAAGATTCTCAACTCCAAGTTGAAGCTGATTTGGGGAGTGCAGGACCTCCAACAGACAGTGCTTGGTTCCAGTGGGTTCCACACAGCACTGTAGTCACTGTAGGGGACTGTGCTGTCGAAATGTTGCTGTACCTGCAGTATACCGAAGCCCAGTACACATGAGTAGGGGCATATACCATGCCATGCAATTGCGCACAGTGTAGCCAGCAGTGTGGAATGTGTGGAACTGGTATGCATGTCCTCTTGGGTGGCCCAATCATGTCCACATAGCTCCATTCAAGTGGTGGGGCCAGCTGGGGGGCCGACGTGGGCTGGACTAGGGGTATCCAATCAGAAGCCCTGACTGGGTCCCCCAGTAGATCCCTGCTCTGCAGGAGTAGAGGATTATGGAACATGGCAGCCTGCATACAGGCTGCCATGTCCCCAACAACTGGTGGTAACATTTACATTTTGTAAGGTCAACGCACTGCACCCTTCCATCACACCCTAGCACTCCAAGGCATTGACGGTGGCTAGGGACCATGACTGAAAGATGCCATGGTGCTCTGTGCTGGCTGGTCAGAAGGGTGTGCAACTGTTATGGAGGCAGTATGGCACAGTGGTTTAAGGCTCTGAGCTGCAAATCTGGAGACCTGGGTTCAAATCCCACAGCCCCCACTTGCATACTGTGTGACCCTGAGCAAGTCACTTAACTTCCTCATGCTCCCAGGTTGCACCTGCAAACAAGCTTTCAGCTTAGTGTGTCTCACCTGGTAAAATAATTGGTTAAAAAAATAAATAAATAATGGCAAGCCCCCAACACTGGCTTGGCAGCACTCATAAGGCATCATGTATGCCATACTCCACTGGCTCTCTGTGGGCATGCACACTCTCTTTCCTCCATCCAGACTGGCTGCATAGTTGCACAGGTTCCCCTGCACATGGTCCTGGGCAGGGGTGTGAATTATGAATGCATGGATAATGCATCTGCAGATGTCCTCTGGACACCCAGGATGTGCATTCCCCAATCCTAAGTTTATTTATTTTATTTATTTATTTATTTATTAGAAAAGTCGGATTTACAACCTTTGAGTCATGGACTGATTTACAAAGGCATCTCGTCACAGGGGGTAGACAGAGTTACATAGTGTGGTTACAACTGTGAGAACAGTAAAGGTACAGAACATTAAACATAGAGTTACATAATAATGTTACTTATAATAGGTTACAGTCATATACAAGGTAGCCAAGGGTTACATTGGGGGTACCACCCTGGACATATCTAGATATTATCTGGAGAGGGTGGAGGTAGGGATGGGGAGTGGGGTGGGATGGAGAGGGAGAGGATAGGCTGTCCGGAGGACATTGTCAAGTCAGGGAGGCTTTACAGGTGGATCCCATTGTGGGATTAATTAGGTGCATCTACAGCAATGAGCATTGAAGAGATGGTTCCGGAGGGCAATTTTGAAAGGATGAATTTTGGCAATGCCTGTGATGCAGGGAGGGAAGGAGTTGAACCAAGCAGGGGCTCTGTAATGGAAGGACCTCTGGGCTAGCAAGGTCTTGATTCTGGGCACCAGAAAGGTGGCCTTGACAAAGCTATGGGTGGCAACAGACAATGACGCATGCCGTAGGGAAGCAGAGACCCCCACGGGGAAGAACCCTAGAAAAGATTTTTTGGTGAGTAGGCAGGTCTGGTAGCACAGATGCACCTCAAAGGTGTGCAGGTTGGCAGTGGAGTAGAGTAGGCAAGTGTGAGTGTGACTAGGGGCTCTGGTCAGGAGCCTGCAGCCTTATTGACTGAGAGCTGGATTTCAATCAAGGCGGTATTGTCTGCTGCAGCGTAAATGCCAAGCCATAGTCAGGGCCCCTACTTTTCTGCGGCACAGTGGGACCAAGTTCTGCAGCAAGACTACTATTTGCCGGAGAACTTCTGCGGCAGTGGTTTGTAATTTCTGCGGAAGTTCTGCGGCACTAACAAACTACCACATCACAGTGTCAGCTTGTCATTCTGACTTCACTTTTATGGCAGTGGTTATAGCAATCAGGATGGTGGAAAGCACAGTAACACTAGTTCAAAAAAATAACAGACTTATAAAATAATTTTATACCTAAAAAACAAAACAAATGTCTCTCCCTTAAGGTCCTAGCCTGTTGCATAAATGACATATGCAGATGGGATCTGAGGTGATGAATAAGGTATTTCTGTATGCTTGCTATCTATCCCACTAATGAGATTTCCACTGTCTATCACCTATATATTTGTATATGCTTTCTACACCACTCATGAGGTTCCCACTGTGTATCACTTATATATTTATATGCAGTTTGTAACATACATACAAATATGCATGTGTGTGTGGTGAGAGAGACAGAGACACTGTGTATACTGTGTGTGTGTATATATATATATATATATATATATATATATATATTTTTTTTTTTTATTTTTTTCATTTCCATGAACTTGCATCCTCATTCATACAGGTCCCATTGGAAATGGAATAGAGGAGTTATTGCAAAACTCATTTTTCATGTCAACCTGCTTTCCCTGACACACTGCGTACCACCATCAGGCCATGACATGCATGTGAACCAATTGTGAGATACAGCTCTCTGGCCCATCACAATGTGTCCACCATGTGACAGAACACTGCATCATACCTTCCCAGGCTCCGAGCAATGATGTGTTCCACCAATCCTTGTGCTGCCCAGCCAGTTCACAGAGCTAGTCTCTGAACCTGAGTTGCCGGCACGGAAACACAGCATGCTACCCTCTGGCCCAACAGCTGTCTCTGCACACAACATTTCTCAATAACGTTTAGGTGATTCTGTCAACCAATGACAATATGTAATCAATAACCCTGGCAAAAATGCGTACAGTGCAATTATTTAACAGTTCTATTCTTTCAACTGGTCTACACATTATTATATTTCACTTTTCTGGGCATAATTACATTATTTTTCTTAAAAATTTAGACAGTTAAATTCATTTTACCAGTTATTCATTTCAGATAGTGTCTCTATACCTTAAAGGCACAAATAGGTTTGTACAAAGTGAGGTATGGACTTAACATGTCTGTGCTATTGACAAGGTTTTGTTTAAGATGGCACTAGTGCAACAATGTGAGACTGAAAATTGTATTAGGCTGTAGTGCAGGTTGAGCAAATATCACCATGCATGATGTGCTGTGCCACCGTCTCTGGCAGTGGGAGCTGTGGTAGATAAGTGACTGTTCATTTCTGTTGCAGAATGCAGCCCATTTCATTAGCTAATGTATGATGTTATAGCAATGATAACATCATATTCTGAATATATAGGGGGGTTTTGGATATAAAAAGAGGGAAAGGGAACCAGATTCTATGTATAAATAAAAGTATTAATCAAAAATCACCAAGAAGGGTGAATTCTGGCACCGCAGAAGTTCTCATGGTAGATTGGAAGTTTCCTATGCGAAATTTATGCAATCGCAGAATTTAGGGCCTTGGCCATAGTCCACTAGTGACAGGATGGAAGAGGTGATCGCCAGCCAGAGGGCAACTTGGGGGAGGCAATCTCTATGATGATATAGTAGGCCTATCCGAGAATTTATGGTGGAGGATAGGGCATTGATGTGGGTGTGGAAGGGAGCTGAGTCGAAAGTGATGCCTAGATATTTGTAAGAGGTCACTTGCTCCAGCGGGTGCAGAGTGCTAGAGAGAATGAAGAGGGGGCCATTCTTGGCCTTGTTTTGGTGATGGGAGAAGAGCATTGACTTAGTCTTCTTTAGGTTAATGACAAGTCGGTGGTCAAGGAACCACTTTTCAGCTTGGTTGTAGGTGTGCTGGAGGGATACCTGGAGAGAAGAGTGATTGGGGTGGGAGGAAAAGAGAATTGCACCTTCAACATAGAGGAGCATTTGTCCTGGGCAGGAGCTGGGAAGATTGTTGAGATAGAGGTTGAAAAGTATAGGGCCCAGAATGCAGCCCTGGGGTACACCAGAACGAACTGGCTGGGTATTGGGCAGGCAGCCATTTGTCTTCACACACTGGGATCTAGCAGAGAGGTAGCTGGAGAACCAGGCAAGGGGACCAGCAGAAAAGCCAAGCTGGTGGAGGGAGTCGAGCAGGAGAGGGTGACAAACAGTGTCAAAAGCCTTGGAGAGATCTCTGAACACTGTGCCGGCAAGGTTGCTGGAGTCAAGAGCAGAGTGCAGGTATTGAGAGAACTCCAGGAGAGCAGTAGTGGTACTGTGTCTTACTGCTGTGTTTTATTATTTTGGAATAATAAAAGTTATCCGTGACACAGCATAATGTGTTTTTTTTCTATGAAGTGGAGATTGTAGAACTGAGCCCTTCTGAGGTTCTGTGTATTTGGATATTGCTTTTGACCCCAGTCAAGAGCTGTTAGGAGCTACTTTCTTGCCAGTTTTTGATACATTAATTTGCAAAAAGAAATGTCTGAGTGCAAATACAGACGTGGTTCAATGGAGCAAACTATTGGCTACATACCAGGTATTCCAGGGCTTCACTTTGGTGAGCTTCATCAGAAGGCCCCTCGTCAGTATTTGCACTCAGATTTTTTTGCAGAAAAAAGCATCATTTATTAATTTGGCAGAAGGTTTTGGTGTACTTTCTCATGAATGGTTCAGTTCTTACTTTTCCTATTATGGAGTGGATTGGCTGACCCATGGCCACAATATGTCCCCTGCACCACGTGTGCATGAGCCTTTCTTGTTTTCCATTCCTCACAGGACCTTCCCTGCTAGCCCTGGATCACAATCAGTGTCTTCCATCAGGTGATGACTCCAGAACTGGGCACAGTTATCTAGCTAAGGATGCCTGCTATACATATACTTTGCTGCATTGACTCGTTTGCTTAAGGGAGTCACTAATTATGATTCCTGATATCAATGAGGAAAAGCTGTAACTGCAAGTTGCAAACCATTGATGTCCCAAAAAGTTCACATCTAGATTCCCCAGCTGACTGTGTCACTGATCACAATCAAGAGTGAGGCTGAGAAACTTTCATGAATACAACAATACCATTGTATTACTAGTCATTCCATTCCATGTGAAATTAACCCTTCATGCCCGCTTCAAAAGATTTGCAAAGAGTAAAAGCTTTGTTTTCCTAAGGCAACAATATGTAAGAGGGTAGAGACATAAGCAAAAGTGCTCTAAACTTAAAAGGCAAACTAAAACTTCAGTGCACAACAGCTAGACACACACACATGCACACACACCAACATCTATTGTGCTCATTATGTAGACATGATTAATCATGATAATGGGAATAACCACTTTTCTAGACAATACAAAATCACACATGCCCCCAAAATGCAAAGCGTCATGGGCTGCATATGCAAATCACCACAGAATGTTATGCTGGTCCAACTTTAAGCAGAATTGCGTGGTGCCGAAAGGCCTCTCACACAGTTTGCAAAGGGTGCTAACAGAAGACATAGACATGTGTTTCGTCCTACCAGGACTCATCAGTTCAATAAATCTTACTTAGTTTTTAAATATTTCCAGTGATTAATGCTTATTTCATCTGTGCACTGAGGTCAAGTAATGCATTTTCTAACTTCTCATAGGCAGTGACTTTGGAAAGTAACTAAATATGTGCCATTTATTGGGATTTCAGTATTGGAAAATAAAGTATTCTACATGACAACATACAATATAATATTCAGCACATGCATGCATTATTTGTATATCTCATTCATACTGCATGTATGCATAAGCATGTTTTATTTGTACCACATGTAATCGTACTGCATTTGTAATAGACACTCGTTAGGTCCTCAAATAACCACTGTCTTACTTAATTACTAGATAAGGCACTGATACCCCGGTTATTATTTTTTTTATCAGAACTGTTAGTTCTAGTTCAGTAAGAAAAAAATGTATTAACTTCCTTACAACAGACTTTCCCAAAGTAGTCTTCTTTGCCTTTCAGATATTTATTAGATCATCAGTTTACAGACCTTTGCGCGAAAGACTCATTTACAAAGGCACCTCGTCAAGAGAGCAATACATCACAGCAAACAAAACAGTACAGTACATAACGCTTAGATTAAAAAAGCAACCAGTGTTACAAGCATTCACTGGTGGTACAAGCTTGATAACAGGATATAAATTTATTATGAAATGGTTTGTTTTCTTGGCCGAAACACATGATTTTTAACATGATGCAAAGTTATGAGCTGCTTATCTTTTATGGATACAAGGTTTAGTGGGTTGAATTTTATTACACAATAAGAACTTTTAATTAAAAACCTTAGCCTTCTTTGCTGTATGTTATAGTTCTCATATTTTCCTTCAGACCGGGCCTATACAGCAATTGTTTTTCTACAAGAGACAGAGCAACACATCTGTATGACACACCATATTACTAGTTTTTTCACCTCCTATATGGGAAATAGCCTCACAACCCTTTCTCCTATGATTTCTGAACCAAAAGAATCAAAGGAAGTGAAAATTCAGTTATGCCACTAGCTCAAATGCTCTGAGGAACCTCACAGATAAAATACCTCTTGCACTACCCAATATGCAAGCAATAACACATGACGAGGTGTGGTTTATTGTCTGATAAGAGCACACCCAGGGGTGTACTAAGGCACGAGGCACTTGCGCCGAATGCTTTATGCCACTGGGTGTGCTCTTATCAGGCGATAAACCACACCTCAGAGTGTGTTATTGCGCTTATAAAATGGGCTGTTTGGTAAAGTAATTAATTAAAAAAATGGAGGTAGAAATTGTATATAAAAAAAGAGGAAAAAATGTGCTTAGCAGAAAACTAGAAAAAGTAGTGCTTGTCATTGAGTTTAAATGGAGGCGTTTGATTAAGGAAGTAAAGGAAGTTGGTGTGTGCCTTTGTTTCCCTGGTAATGGTGAGAAAATAAAGAAGTTTTGGAATTGGGTTATTGGAGTTTTTTATTTATTTTTTGCCTTGGGAGCTTTTTTTTGGTGAGATCTGCATGTAGTTGGAGCGAGCGTGTCCCTTGATGCATGCTGTACATGAGGATTTCTGGTTTGCGGTTTTAAAACTGGAACGCTTGTGCTGAGAAAATGAAGTTTCGGTATTGGGGTAATTAAAATGATCTCCTTCTATTTAATCTGTATTGTACAGCATGGACTGGACTTTGATTTTTGAAATGAAAGAGGAAATTCCCAAATTGTGTACAGAGATCGGAGAGGCATGTGTAATGGGCAGGGGCTTGAAGAACGGGACTGCTGGAGCTGCAGCTATTGGGAAGAGACGGGCTGGGAGAAAATAAAAATGTAGTTAAATACTATGAGTACTAGTTTGGTGTCACACTTGTGCAGGAAGCAGGCTGTGGAAGTATTTTTTTAATATTGTTATGTTTTTTTGTTGGTGCCTCAGTGCTAGTGAAGAAGTGCTGTTTGGTGTTGTGAGCTGTACCAGCTTGTGTTTCTGTTTTCAGCTGGCACAGCTCAGTGATTCCATGCTGTTGTGGGGCTGTGGAGTGAAGGGTAGTGTTGGTTGGCTATTATATCATCTGATAAGGACATGGCTTAGATGATGTAGTAGCCAATCAGATAGTTGGATTTATTTAACCCATTTTATAAATCCAGTTAATTCACATCACATATGGTATAGATACACAGAGGCAAATTATTCTAATATACCATGAAAAAAACAACAAAGAAGGCTAAGGGGCCTGCATACTGCAGTCTGAAACAATTTTAATGCACAAGAAATGCTACAAGATACTGTAAATATTTTATGGCAGCCCATTTACCAAAGACTTAGTTACTTCATATGAATTTACATATTCCATATGCATTAACTCGAAAATCAGTGCACAACAACCAGCATTGACTAAACAGATGAAACCAGCTGTGCCCTTGGCAAGTAAAGCATACATTTATACAGTGGTTACCCTCATTGCAAAGTAAAGTATTGCTCCTGGGAGTTCAGATACTGGCAACAAACTAACCTTAATTTCTGGAAACCGACTTGCCACAAAATGCAGAACCGCTTAACAAAAATCTACAGTACTTGCAGTAGAACCCAGCAGAGGTTGAGTTCATAAAGATAATATCCATATCACAGTTCAAGGTTTGCTCTTTACCCCCAAAAAACACAAACATAAAGTCTGGTTTGTCCCAGGCTTACATTCTAAGCATTAATTCAGTGTACCCACTAAATAATGAAGATCTGGCTTTAGAGAAGCACGTTAGGCAAAAGCCCAGACTTGACAGAAGAGATTGGAGGCTGTGAAGAAGCTGGTCTTCAGTTTTATGAGCCTCTGATTATTTCATGGACATCAAAGCTATAAGGGTGCATTACCCCATCCTTTTTTCAGAGAGGGCTTTGGCTGCAGTTTCTTTTTTTCTTTGACACTGATTAGGGGGCCTGGAGACTGTGGTGGGGACCTGAAAGATTTTCAAAGGAAATTTACAACCAGCTCTGTGGAACCAACTCGCCGTCTCCATCCACCTTGCCCCATCTCAGTCTGCACTAAAACACCGGATGAAATGTCTCCCCTTCCCCCTGTTTCTATTCCCCCAGCCCTCCTTGTTGTCACCCACCTCCATGATCCACTCCCTCATGTACCACACCTTTGTCCTTACTCTTCCTGCTTTAATTGGCTTCTGACTTGACCCTCCTCTAGCCACTCTTTCTTCCCTCCCTCCCTCCACTAGCCACCCTTCACTCCACTGTCATCCCCACTATCACCATTCCTATAATGCTGGCCACTGCCTCATCAAATAGCACTGGTACCCTCGTCTGTTTTCTGTTGCACTACTGACACTCTAGATTTGTTTAAAAGCACTGTATGTAAATCATGCTGTGTGCTTTGGATGATCTTGTTTATGGATTTGCCTCATTTTGGTTCAGTTGATGTGCTAATAAACTGCTTTGAACTTCCTTTGTATATCCCATTCCCCTTTCCCCGGGTTGCACCTGAAAATGAGCCCCCACCCAATGTGCTTCTCCTGGCTACCAAAATTTTAAATAAATAAATATGTGTAAAAATAAGTTAGAACAGACAATCAGATTTCAGACCTCTGTGTAATCTGATGAAACAAAACTTGCCAGAAAAACTGGTCAGTACAAGAAAAGATTTCATTAAGGCAGTGGATCATGCTTTTGGTAGGCTTTCACATAAAGACCAAGGTAGGCAGCCCTAACCAGTAGCCTGTAGATAAAATTAATCCAGTGTTGGAAGTAAATTGGTATTTTTTTTAAGACCCTTTACAAAAATAATTCACAATTCCGCTACCTTGCTAGCTACAAAACAGTCAATGAGATATATTATAACCTATTAGATGGAAGAAATATCAGATTTCATAGAATGTGAATGAATACACTTCAGGTTTTCACAAGTAATAAGACCAAAATGCACACAGAGTAATAATGGTCTAGAGATGATTTTGGAAAATGGTTGAAAGAATCTGTAAAATCCATATACAGTAATTCTGAAGCTTACAGCTTCTGATGTTAAGGCTCCCAGTTAAGATCCTATGGGACCACAGCAGCTTTCATTGAATAAAACAATCATCATCAGACGGAAAAAAAAACATGATTCTGTTTGAAATTTGCCTACAGGTTGTAAAACCAACCTTTGTGAAATAATCAGAGACAAGTTAGGTTTGGTTGAGGCAAGGCAAAAATGCTGCTGCTTTCAAAGATGTGCTGTCCAAGTGTTAATAGGTCATCAGCAGGGCCACTGGAAAATTGTGGAAAAGGTTGTCAAAAATTGCGGAACATTTTGCAAAAATTGAGGGAAATTGAGGGGGTTCTACTACAGACCCGGAGTGCTTCACAATAAATCTTTTAAGGTTTTCTGCAGCATATATTAGTCAGTATAAATTGCTAAATGACACCTGAATATGTTTAAAATGTAAATAAAAGTTTATGTTCCTAAAAAGAATACTAAACTGATAAGCTATCATAAGCGTTGCCTATCTTCCAAAATTTAAAAGCACAGTGCTAAATAGATTCTATTAAGTGAGCCACAGCAAATCAATATTAAATAAAGCCAGAAGAAATATATATTTTTTGTTTCTGGCTGTAGAATAATGAAGCATAATCAACAGCTGTTTACAGTGCTCTGCCAGCTAGTCACCCACTTTGGTACAAGAAAAAATAAGCAGATAGAGTGGTGAATAATTGAGTTTTAGTAAAATGTTGTTAAAGTGTTTAATAGTCATAATTTGTACTGTAGGTACTGTACACTATTTTTGAAATTAGATCTTTAAACATTAAATCTGGGGGTTATTGGGGCTGGCAGTATAATCTAGAGGTTAGAGTAACAAACTGTGAATGAGCTGACTATATCTAGTAGACCTGGGTTTGATTCCCACAACCTCCACTTGCATACTGTGTGATTCTGAGCAAGTCTCTTAACCTCCTCAGTGCTCCTGGGTTGTACCTGAAAACAGGCATTTGTACCTAGTGCGCCTTACATGGTTACCAAAAATTATGAAAAAATACCAATATATTTTTACTGCATCATACAGTAGTCAGGGTACCCTGTAATTTACCTTTGTTTTACTCTGGCTGCAATGATTTTGTTTAGTTAAAGATAAATGTTCAGATACATTTTGTGTTTTAAAAGCTTGTTTTTAGACTTTTGTCAGGCTTTTATTGTAGTCTTTGCATGTGAGCATCAAGGGGGTCGTTGCTAAAAGTGAGATCACTGATAGTAACTAGCTTATTCAAGTTTATAATGGGCAAGACCATCCAAAAATCCTCAGCTGTTTGAATCAAAACTAGTGTGAATGAAAGTATGCTCACAAGGAAAAACTTGCCCTGCCACTTACAAAAAGGCTTCATAGTTAACACCCCATTTAGGTAAATGGGATAATTTGCACTTTTTCTCTCATCTTTTGTTTGTCTATGTGGCAATACAAAGTTTTCTGATAGACTGCTTCAACACAAAACAAATGTTAAGTGTTTAAGTGTACTTATGCTTGGCCAGTGGATTTTGAAACCAAACAAGACAAGGATTTAAAAGAAATCAGTGTCACATAAAACCCTTGCCCTACCTTGCATTGCATTGTTTCAGCCAAACCCAAGTCTGCATGCACAATTGTCAATATATCTGACAGTATTTTATTAAAAATGTTAATACTTTTACACAGTTCAATATAAAAACTCAAAAATTGCAAGAAATTGTGGAACATGTCCGTTTTTGTGGAGAATTGTGAAAATTGCGAATTCCACAAAAAAATTGCTACCGCAATTTTCCAGTGGCCCTGGTCATCAGTTAACACCCAATCCCATCATTCAAGTGGTTTAACAGAATGTGGCTGGTGCAAAGCTATGTCTATTGATCCTTCAGCAAAGTAGCTAAAGCTTTGTACTATAGAGTACAGGATTAAGTATGGGGCCTAAGAATAGCTGCCGCCCCTTTAAGAACAGAATGTTTCAGCTAATACTGTGGTCACATGTTATGCTAATTATTGCCTGCAGGGGCAGGACACCCTTTTGTTCCTATTTCCTCTAGTCATGCTAAGTCTATTCCTCATGCTGATGAGATGTCCCTGCTCCTATGTTCCTGAATAAACCTCGTATTATTTATTATTTTATGCATCTGACTCAGTTCGTTCGGTACCAGCAGATGACTATTACAGAAGCAACTGATGGGAAAGCAGGATACTGGAGAAGGTAAAAGCCACAAAAGTGGTCCCAAGGATGACCCAGGGAATTATAGACCAGTCAGTCTGACCTCAATTGTGGGCAAGCTCATGGAAACAATACTAAAGGAAAGGTTGGTGGAATATCTACAGGAGCATGGTCTTCAGGATGCGAGGCAGCATGGATTCATGGGGGGGAGGTGATCATATCAAACAAATCTGATTGAGTTCTTTGTCTGTGTCACTAAGACAGTAGACAGGGACCAAGCAGTAGACATCCTTTATCTTGATTTCAGCAAGGCCTTTGACTCTGTGCCCCACAAAAGGTTGATCAGGAAGTTGGTGGATCTTGGGGTTGGGGAAAAGATGTCCAGATGGGTGAAAAACTGGCTGAGGGACAGAACCCAGGGGGTGGTTGTGGGAGGAGAGTCATCTGGCACTAGAGAGGTAACCAGTGGTTTCCCGTTGGGCTTGGTGCTGGGCCGATGTTGTTCAGTGTCTTCATCAATGACATTAGAGATGGCATTGAGAGCAAAATGTGCCTATTCACGGATGACACCAAGCTCTATGGAAGAGTGGACGCAGCTAAAGGGATACAGTACCTACAGAAAGATCTGGAAAAGCTGGGGAAGTGTTACAGGATCTGGCAGCTTGGCTTCAATGCCAAGAAATGCAAAGCTATGCATATTGGAGCCAAGAATCCCAGCACAGAGTATTACCTGGGTGGATTCTGAGTATCTGCATCAGAGGAGGAGAAGGACCAGGGAGTGATGATCACTAGTGACCTGAAGCACTCCACACAGTGCAATAAAGCAGCAGCAAAGGCAAAAAAGATGCTGGGATGCATGTCTAGGGTGATCAGTAGTAGGACAGAGGAGGTTATACTACCCTTGTAAAGGTCAACGGTAAGGCCACATCTAGAGTATGGAGTTCAGTACTGTGCCCACACCTCAAAAAGGACATTAACCTGCTGAAGAAGGTCCAGAGGAGGGCTACAATGATGACAACAGGTCAGCAGGTAAGGCATATGAGGAGAAATTGAGGGCACTGAACATGTACTCCCTGGAAGACAAGAGAGAGAGAGAGGTCATGATTGGGATGTTCAAGTCCTTGAAAGGAACAAATAAGGTTGATAAGGAGAGTCTCTTTAAGCTGAGTGGCAACCATAACATGAGGGGGCACAGTCTTAAGCTGGAGGGTGGGAGGTTTAGGAGGGAGATCAGGAAGCACTTCTTCACAGAGAGGGTGGTGGACATTTGGAATCTGCTGCTGGAAGGGGTCATCTCATTGAAGATAGTGGGCAGCTTTAAGTGAGGCTGGGATAGGCATGGGGGAAGGTAAGGATCATGGGTAGAGAGGATGGGAGGAGTAGGGCAGGAGGGCAGGGACATTAGCTCAAGCTGTGGACCCTGCAATATGAGCAGACTTAATAGACCAAATGACCTTCTTCTGATGGCTTCTTTGTATGTTCATATGTAAGAGGTCCTGTGGCAGACCAAATACCAAAATGCCACACATGGTGGAGAATGCGGCCTTTCTTCTTCCCAGACCCCCACCTTGCTTATCTGTGTCATTGGGTACCCCACAGTCATCTCCCAAGTGTGTCTGAACTGTTTGCTTGCTGAGAAAATTCAACCAGGCAGCATAGAGGAGAATAAAACTGACCTATATCCTGCTAAAATTAATCCTCCTCCGGATATGCCTCAGGAATCTATCTGTGCATGAATGTGGGACACCGTTTTGTCAGCAGCAGTCTAAAAAGTTATTTTCAAACCTTCAAAAACCCACGTAGATGCAAACTGCAACCCCCTCAGCTCCTACATTGTGGCAGGACCTGTGTAGCCTTTCTCCATGGAAACACAGTCAACTGTAAAAGGCGCCAACATTTTCAAATTGACCCCTGTTGTTACTTCGGGGCTGAATATAAATGCAAATAAATGTGGGACACTGTTGCTTCAGCCTTCTGTCCACAGTAGTACAATAGCTAACAAAAATGGCCCTTGTTGCTACTTTTGAACTGCAGCAGCCTTACATGCCATGCTTTTCCCCCGATTGCAGTGTAGAACCCTCCCGCCTACACCTCGGCACAGAAGTCTCTTCAACACAACAGCTGCACCATGTGCCTAAATCAGTGGCGCAATTCAGAAGCCTCCTCCCATTACTCTCTGAAAGCTTCCTGCTCCTACCAATAGAGCAGTCCTTTCCTGATGGGCCACGCATCTATCAGGCCGCTCCACACAATGGCCCAGCACACTACTGTACTCCTGCAGCTCAGCTCAACCCCTCCTTTCAGACAGCCATACCTGCATCTCCCTGCAGATCAGCATTGAACTTGCCTCCTCTTCCCTTGAACAGTCTCAGCTTCTTCATGCTGCAGCCACCGGGAGACCTGGTCCCCTGTCAGCCAGCTCCACTGTAGGCTGCTCCAAAGACACAGCCTGCAAACTGGAACAGTAACCATGATCACGGCTCAGTCAGTGCCAAAGTATTAATGCCACTCTCCCCTTCCCTCTGCAGCAGCTTGCTCCCTGCTCCATCCCGGGGACCCAGCTTCCTTACCAGTGCAGTGAACGCACAGAGTGAATCCTTTCCCCGTGCAGCCATGTGGAGCTAGTCGAGAGCTGGGTAGGCCTGTGGAACATCAGCAAGCCCTCCAGGAAATCCACAGTGGAGGACAGTATAAATAAATAAATAATTGGGGGCAAGGAAAACAAAATAAGGGGCAATACGATAAATAAATATATAATCAAAAGTGCCACCAGACTTCAGATGGGGAGCTCAACAAACAGATCTGGGGGCAGCTACAAGTTAAAAACAGCACACTATACAAAGCGAGGGGAAGGTAACACAAGATCAAAATAAAATTATGCACAATAAACACAATTCCCTCAGCATTCTGTCGCTTACCAAAAGGTCAGGAGCCCACCAAAAATTCAGTGGGGAAGATGGCCAGCAGCCTGGCAATTGTCATATTGTTCCTGCACAGCAACCTTGTGACAAGCAGTCTCCATTTTGTGTGCTACAGTGCCATAAACAATACCCTTACCCTCCCCCCCGTGGTGCTGTCTTGCTACAGTTACAGAAATCAATGGTATTCCATCTAAATCAATGGCAGACCTATGCAATTAAAGGGAGAGTACACCAAATAATTGATTTTGAAATAAAACTTTATTAAAATAACAGATAACACCAACATAGAGTGGAAACTGTTTATTAAGATGTCTTTTGATGAAAATTGCATACAGACAATGGAGTTTGCCCTCTATGGGGCAGACCAATTTGTTCTGGTGCACCCCTTCCCCTTTTTTGGAAGTGGTTTGCTCAGACAAGGAGGGGATGGGGTAGGGTAGGTGGAGGGATGGGGAGCCAGGACAATAGGCAAGCAAGCAGGAAGGGGAGGGGAAGGGCAAAAGGTGGTACAAAAAGGTCAGCACAGAGGTGGTTCAGCAACTTTTGCTGAAGTTTTGTTGGTTTACAATAATCAATAGAGCTATAGCACATTGGATTGGCATTTGGAATCTTTGTTTGCAACATTTCTTTTGAAAGGTTTGTGTACCAGGACAACTAAGAGGTAAGTGGAAAGAAAGGGCTAAGCATTTTATAAGAGAACATATATGGAAAAGTAGATTTGCTTTGTGTGTGGGGCCTTGCCCATGAGTGATGGACCTGGGGGTAGAATTGGCAGGAAAATGCTCTGTGTAGATGTGCAGCAGAGAATGTGGGATGGCTTTCGGGTAGTGCCTCGGCCCCCTTTTATAACAATGAATTGTGGTTTTAACAAAAAAGAGAAATGGGTGCAGATCAAGCATTTTGTGCATCAAACACATGGTGTGCAGCGGGAGGAAGTTTTAATGGTCTCTGTGTGGGCCATGGCCCACTAGTTGTTTTTACTTGAAGTCAAGCGTTGTTGAGAAACAAGAGGTGCACAACAGAGGAGAGCGTGATGGTGTGGTGAGGCCTAGGTCCATCTAGCAAAGAAAGACAGTAGCATTTGTTTAAAAAGCAGGCAGGCACTTGCTGCAGGGAGAGTGGGGTGTAGCAGAGCACAGCTTGCTGGCTTTTGTGTCGGGTCTGAGCTCATGGATGGGGAGACATAAGAAAGAAAAAACAGCAAGGCAAGAGGTGGCCTGAGGGGCAAGATTTTGGGAGAATGGAGCTCCAGAACAGGGAGTGCAGTAAGGGGCAGATGGAATGGAGGGAAGGTAGCTCATCGTGTCAGGTGGAGGTGATGAGGGAGAACAGTGGCCTACAAGGCTGGGGCGGTAGGTGCAGAATCCAAAGGAAGCATGGGGCTCTTTTGTTTTTAAAAAAAAAAGAGAGAAAAAGAGGGCTTGCATTTGGATCAAACAGTGGTGTTGGGAATGCAGAGGGGCTGGTGGTTGGAAGCCTAGATGAACGGGAGAACGCAGTGCTCATACGAGATGGCCATGTGGCATGGCATCAGACACTGCAGTGTGCAACATGGCTGGAGATTTATGGACAGGGGAGTTGGGGGGGCTTTCTGTTTAAAAGGACAGCGGGGAAAAGCAGGACACTGGGCCATGAAGCGGCCACTGGCGGAACGCGCTGGAAGGAAGTCAGACGCAGCGGGGTCCTCGAGTGGGATGGAGTGGGTGTTTAGGCTGAGAGGCCATGTGGTGCAGCCAGAGGCAGATGGGGCAGGGAAGGGGTGAACGGATAGGCCTAGAGGGCCAGCAGCTAGAGGTGCATGGGGGCATTAAGGAGAAGAACGAATAGGCCTAGAGGGCCATGAGATGCAGCGACAGGCGCAGAAGATGCTGAGTGGCCACGGGAGGCCAGAGGTCAGTGGAGGAGGCAGGAAAGAGGAAGGTTGGGTCCAAAAGGCCAGGGGCTCAGCAGTAGATACCGTGGGGGGCTGAGAAGCTTTTATATCACCCCCAAAAATGTTGTTTTTCCAGGCGATATGGCAACAGAAGAAAAAAGGGGGCAGCGGGGAGGATGGACCTAGGCCGGGACCCAGGCCATGGGGCATGACGTCAGATGCCATTTTTATCATGGCGAAGCAGGACATTTGATAGGCCTCGCCCAAGGGATGTCGGCATGCAGGGGCACAAGGCTAGAAAAAAGGAAAAAAAAGAGATTACAGCAACAATCGACAGAGGCATATCTATATAGGGGCCCAGTTATAAAAAAAAGGGGGGGCTGCATGGCGAGTCATTAATGGAAATGCTTTGTCAGTGTTCACAGATTTTATATGGCCAAGAAAGAGAGGATGGCACCAAAGAGGAACAGGCCATCAAAGGAAGATGCCTACAAGGCTATCGTGGAGCTGGCAGAGAAGGCCAACAAGATATAGCAGATGGTGGAAGGAGAGGAACCGGGGAGAAACGGAAAGCAGGGAAAGGAAAAGGGGGCAGTGGGAAATGACCAGCGGATAGACCATGTAGTCCAAAGAGAGTGCAACCACCAGCAGTAGTGCATCCCCGAGCAGTCAACCCAGTACTGCCGCAGCCCTGTGTACCAGAACCACCAGTACCTCCCCAAGAGCAGGTGGTGTTCCCTCCAGTGGAACCCAGACCAGATCCCCCGAACACAGTGGGTCTGCTGTGGATGATGCCCCAACCAGCCATCGAGCCACAGGAACCCAGGCCAGAACATCTCGATAACAGCAGGCTTCAGGGAGCTAAAAACCCCACAGGTAATGTATCAGGTACAGTGGGAGACTGCATTAAAGAATACATAGGACAAATTATTGCGGCCCTTGGGTCAGGGGGGTTGGGGGAGATGGAATCAGTACTAGCAGAGATCAGGTCAGAAAGGGAAACAACAGAGGGGTGGATAAGGGGACGGAAAACATAGGAAAAAGAACAAGGGAGATAGGGGCCCCAGGGATGAGAATAGGTGAGCATGTACTGCTGGCTATGAAAGAAAAAATGTGGAAAGGGGAGTATGTAGACATATTTGCTTTAGTGAGTAGGGAGTCGGCGACCAAATATGAGGAAATGGAGAATATTGGGAAAAGTGAGATGGCGGCAGCAGTGGTTTTACTGGGAAAGAAAGGACAAATTTACAAAGGGAAAGACTTGGAATGGATGGTTTGTAGGTTTCAGCATGTACTCAGCGATAGTGCTGGAAAACAAGCCAGAATTGGGCATCCCTCTTATTGCGTAGTCACTGATTATCAGAAGAGTGGAAGGGGGGGGTAGGGTGGATATATTATGGTGAGTTCTTCCGGCAAAAGATGGCAACATATGGGGATGTGAGGTGGGACACAAAGCAGTTGGACTTGTAGACAGACTATGTAATGAAGCAAGCCACTCCAGAGAGAGAAATAGGAAAAAGAGGGGGAATACCCCAGAAGTGTTGCTGGGGATATAACAGGACATTTTGCTCATGGCCCCAATGACAGTTTTGGCATGCATGCTCAAAATGTGGGGGAGCCCAACCTGCAAATAGATGCAGGACAACATGGACACAAGGGGCACAGGGGGGAAGGGGACAGGTAACAGGCCAGCAGCCCTTTTGGGATGACCATAGCTACAGGGGTCAGTCATGGAATAGAGTATCGAGAGGAAGAGGAAGAGGAAGAGGATACGAGGGTAGGGGGAACCAAATGTACTGATCAGAAGAGGGAACAAGACTGGGTGGGGGGTCAAAAAACCAGGGGAAGGGGGTAAGGGAACAATTTCAGGAAGCAAGAACCTCCATCAAGATAGAAGCATGGGAGAGATGGCTGAAACAGTACCCAAACAGAGAACTGGTGGAAGTGATAAATAAGGGTTTTAGGACAGGCTTTTCGCTGCAGTGCGAAGGCCCAAGAAGGGCAAGAGAGGCTAACAATCTGAGGTCAGTAAAAGCGAAGGAGGATATTTTGAAGCAAAAGATAGAGAAGGAAAGGGCAGCAGGCAGAGTAGAAAGGCTGTACCCAACCCCCCCCCACTACAGAATATGAGAATTTCTCCATTGCGCTTGGTTCCCAAGAAATGAAGTGGGGAACAGAGGATGATTCACCATCTGTCATTTCCGGAGGGGGACTCAGTGAATTATTTTATAAGTGAGGAACACAGCAGAGTCACCTATGCCACATTAGAGGAGGCCGTACAGATTATCTGGGCGATGCCCGATGCATGGATGGCCAAGACAGACATAGAGTCTGCATTCCGATTGCTCCCAGTTAGAAGGGAGGATTGGGATCTAGTGGGTTTTAAAGTGGGGGACCAGTACTATTTTGACAAGGCTATGCCCATGGGTTGTTCTGTGGCTTGTGCCACTTTTGAAGCATTTAGCACCTGTTTGCAGTGGATATTTCAAGAGAAAACAGGTTACAAGGTGGTCATACATTACCTGGATGACTTTCTGTTAATAGGCAGTGGACGGAAGGAGACAGAGAGGATGCTTGCTAGTTTTCAAGTACTGTGTACAGAGCTGGGGGTACCATTGGTACCGGACAAAACCAAAGGCCCCAGTAAGGTGTTAGAATTCCTGGGAATTGAGACAGACATACTGAGAGAGGTGTTTAGGTTAAAAGACCGCAAGGTGGCAAAGTTGAAGGACCTGATCCAGGTACATACGAGCAGGAGGCGGGTGCAATTGAGGCAGGTACAGCAAGTAATGGGACATCTGAATTTCAACTGTAGGGCAATTGGACCAGAAAGAACTTTCACTAAGTCGCTATCAAGGGCGACAGCAGGAGTAACCAGACCACACCACTGGGTGGACATAACAAAGGGAGTAAAAGAAGATTTCAAAGTGTGGGAAGAATTCCTCAGCAGCTATGATGGCTGCTTATTCTGGCAGGATGATTGGGTTTACAACACTGATCTGGACTTATATACAGATGCAGCGGGGGGTTTGGGATAGGGGCTATTTGAGAGGAAAATGGTTCAGAGCCATGGCCAACAGACTGGGTAAAAGATGGACAGGTTTCACACTGTTGGAAATTATACCCATTTGGGCCTGTACCGTAGTATGGGGAGAGGAATTACTGAATCAGAAGGTCACATTTTGGTGTGACAACAAGGAAGTGGTAGAGGTTTTGAGCAATAGGGGGGCCAGATCTGAGACGGTCATGAGGATATTGAGACAGTTAGTGTTGAGAGCCTTACAATTGAATATGTCATTCAGGGCCAAGCATATAGAAGGGGTTAAAAATATCCTAGCTGATAGCCTTTCCTGTCTGCAGCTGGATCATTTCCGGATGCTGGTACTGGTAGCAGAGGAGCGTAAAACACCCATACCAACGAACATCTGGGACGTTGGCAAGAGGGAGCCAAAATGCTGTTGTGCAACTCATGGGCACCGCGGACCTTGAGGGCCTATGAAGGGGCATGGGGGGCATTGCAAGCATTCAGGGAAGCACACCATATGGAGGTAAGTGGACCACTTACTGAGGAGCAGCTAGGGAAGTTTACAGTGTACCAATGGTAGAGAGGAAGGGCCCACACCATGATGGGGGTGTAACTAGTGGGGATTAGTCTAGTTTGTAGCCTAAAGAGGTGGAAGGACCATACAAAATCAATGTTGATAAGGAGAATGATGCAAGAGTGGAGTAGGTTGAGCAAGAGGTCCATGGATGGTAGGCGGCCATTAGCAGATTATTGGCTAGCGAAGTTAGGGGGCGTACTCCTGGCAATTTACAGGTCCAAAGATGAGGCGCAGCTATTTCACACGATTTACTTAGTAATGTTTGCAGGGGCCCTACGAGTGAGTGAGGTGGTAGGGCATGGCCGAAGGTATGAAGAAGGGGGGTTGGAATGGGGACACATAACCTGGGGCAGAATAAGATACAAGTTACAATTAAGAGGTCAAAAACATCAGGAAGGGAATGTGTGTGCCGTAAGCATTAAGGCACATGTAGATGGGATAGTGTGCCCGGTAAAGGCTTTGTGGGCTTACACTGCAGAGCGTGGGATTAAAAAAGGGAGATTATTTGTGCATGGGGACAGGAAGAAGGTGACGAGTTACCAAGTAACGGCCATGCTCAAAAAAGGCATGGAGTTCCTGGGAGAGGACCCGGACAATTATTCTACTCACTCCTTTCGAATAGGGGTTGCTTCAAAATGGGCATCTGCAGGGGAAACAGTGGACAGTATGTTGAAAAAGGGGCGCTGGTGGTCTGCCAGTTACAAGAGGTATATTAGGGCTCTACAGGACTGAGACTAACATGTCATATGTTGTTTGTTTTGCAGGAGCAAAAAAAAAAGAGTATAGTGGAAATAAACAAGGCAAGTCAGTGATTAAGATGTATATTTTGCTTAAATTCTATAGGTAGAGGGAGGACCACAGAAGTTTGGATCTGCAGGCACTCATACATTTATTGGGTGGAAAAGAGTGGAGAAAAAGGCTGGGGGCAAACAGCTGTACCAGGATGTCAGACAATATATGCTGGTATGGCATGGCATCAGAGGGATGAGATGGGCACAATTGCTTCCTACCCTGAAAGAAATGAAAGAGCGATGACCCATCTCAGATTTAATCATTTTGCACCTGGGGGGTAATGACATTGGGGGGAAGCCATGGGTGGAGATGTATATGCAGGTAAAACAGGACTTGAGGAAGATTCAGGAGTGGTGGCCAAGAGTGAGCATAGCTTGGTCTGACATGATACTAAGGAGAGTATGGAGGCATGAACACAGCCATGTAGCAGTGGACAGAGCCAGGAGAAAGATGAACAGAAAGGTAGGAACATTGGTAAGGAATATGGGGGGATATGCAATTTTACAAGGGGTGGAAGAATGGATAGAAGGTTTTTACAGATCTGATGGAGTGCACCTGTCAGACTTAGCAATATACATGTTTAATACTGAAATTATGGGATTTATCGAAGCATGGAGGAGACAGGAAGGGAGATAAAAAAGGGGAGGGAAGAACACTAAAAGGGGGGGAAGGCCAGTCATCCAACAGAAGCTGGAGACAGGCTATGGGGAAAAAGGGGGGGGAGGGAGGAATGAAAAAGAAATATGATGAGAAGAAGAAGAAGAAACTGAAGGACAAGAAGCAGTCTCGGTTCTCACCATTACCTACCAGAAAAGAGAAGAAGAAAGCACCCAGGTTTTCACCTGGGGAAGCGTGAAGAAAAGAGAGCAAGATGATCAGAGATTGATATGTGGATGCAATACAAATACAATTGTGAATAAGACATTAATCAATGTTGATGGGACTTGAAAATGAAATTATGATATATAATAAATTAATTGCCAATCTGAGCACAACAACATACAAGTAGTTTGTCTTTTGTGGAGGAAAAAGGGGGGAATCCTGGACAATGGAGTTTGCCCTTTAAGGGGCAGATCAAGTCGTCTTGGTGCACCCTTTACCCCTTTTTTGGAAGTGGTTTGCTTAGACAAGGAGGTGGGGAAGGTAGGGGGAAGGACGGGGAACCAGGACAATAGGCAAGCAGGCAGGAAGGGGAGGGGCAAAAGGGGGTACAAAAAGGTCAGCACAGTGGAGGTTTAGCCACTTTTGCTGAAGTTTTGTTGCCTCCCACCCACCCGACAAAAGAGAATGGAAAAGTGGTGATTCGGGAAGGGAATGACTTGGTCTGTCAGAGGTGGATGACAGAAGATGTCCTGTCGGACGTTTTTGTGGACTGCCAGAGGTGGATGGTAGCAAGAGGGGAAAGGGTGAGGAGGAGAGGAGAGGTGAATGAAAAAGAAATATGATGAGAAGAAGAAGAAGAAGAAGAAGAAGAAGAAGAAACTGAACGACAAAAAGCAGTCTTGGTTCTCACCATTACCTAACAGAAAAGAGAAGAAGGCACCCAGGTTTTCACCTGGGGAAGCGAGAAGAAAAGAGAGAGAGAGAGAGAGAGAGATGATCAGATATCGATATGTGGATGCAATACAAATACAGTTGTGAAAAAGACATTAATAAATGATGGGAATTGAAAATGAAATTATGATGTATAATAAATTAATTGCCAATCTGAGCACAACAACATACAAGTATTTTGTCTGTTGTGGGAGAAAAGGGGGGGAATCTGGGACAACTGCACCTTGTCTACAAAAACATTTTTCTCTCAGCAATTTATTTCTTCC
Organism: Neoceratodus forsteri; assembly: GCA_016271365.2. Lineage (NCBI taxonomy): Eukaryota > Metazoa > Chordata > Ceratodontiformes > Ceratodontidae > Neoceratodus > Neoceratodus forsteri. The sequence goes on along the minus strand of JADMNL010000040.1, from coordinate 43,436,632 downwards.
AAGATGTCTCGTTCTGTACATGACAATTACTCCTTCTCATTCCTCAGACCTCCGCTCACTGCCACACAGCTCATCTCTGACCATGAGGTCTGAGGATGATGCTGTTATGAGCACTGCAAGCTGTAGGGTGCCATTGTCACCTGCCTGGAAATCATGGGTTCTCAAAATTGAAACTATCCTGCAAGATATTCAGTCTTCACTCTCAGCTCAAAGGACGCCCACTTTGCAGGCCATTCAGGATGACCTCACCTATATTAAAGTTATTTCCCTACAGTCAATGGTCCATACCAGCTTAAAGCCAATACCATTCTCAGCACTACCCCATAGAGATGCTGTTGACTGGCGTAAGCAATTTCAGGCCTGGATCTCCTTCAATGGCTGGACAGATCCCTTGCAAACTTTCAATGCCATACACTTACTCCTCAGAGGGACTGCCATCTTGTGGCTCAGTGCACTTCCAGACCAGACAAGAGGGTTCACTGCCACTCTGTATACCACCTTCAAGGACCGTTTTCTACAAGCACATCCACTCTGGCTGTGTTGGAACAGCAACTGTGGGAGCACACTATGCAACCCTCCGAATCATTGGAAACATTTATAGTGGACATCAAATCATGGTGTAAACGTCTGCAAAAATCAGAGAAGGACCAAATTACCTACATTATCCAGCAGAAACCAGACACCTGGAAGGACAAAATTCAAGCTGCATGGCTGATCCAGGAGTCTATTTTCATGCTCCGGCCTGCCACTGTTCAGGAGCCACAGTCCTCACAATTGGCTGCACTTGCAACTTGTGTCCAACAGCAACAAGTAATGACTGACAAGATCATCTCAACTGTCAACAGCTTACGTTCCAGTACAGTGGTTTCCTCTGCAACTCCTGTTAACATTCTGCAGCTACCTCCACAGCAACCTGAGCCACCTCCACCTTCATGGGAGCCAGTGACCTGTCATTGGTGAGGATTCAGGGGTCACACTGCTGCTGTCTGACACAAACTAAAAAACTTTCACAGAAATCAAGAAAGCCAGAGGCGTCCACTGTAGTACAATCAACCTGAGAATTGCAACTACTCCCAGGATCAGGGAAACAAGCGCTGCTCAACAAATTAGGGGTTTTTGTTGGGCAGGAAAATAATGCAACTGACTGCCCCACTGACTCTCATAAGTCAAACAAACTGCACACTCCAGCTGCTAAGTCAGGCACAATATCTCCTAAAGGAGCATAGGTTCCTGTCATCAGGTCACCTCTCCTTGCAAACTACGTTCTGTCACCATTGGGAATTGGTCCACGCATGCCTTGGTTGACTCTGGAGCAGAAATCTTCATTATCCACGGCAGTACAGTAGACAATCCAGCTATTTGTCATGTACTTACTGTTGCTTCGGCTGATCTAAAGTACATTATCACAGCAAGCACGGCTACAGTACCTACCACAGGTGTGGTCCATCTTAAGCTCCACTTCGGCACACAACAAGCTACTGTTAAATTCTACCTAGTGTCCGAACTACAACTAGACATGATTCTTGGCCTGGACTTTCTCAAAGCGCACAATGCCATCCTGGATTTTGCCTCAAACAAACTTTCACTAGATCCTGGAGGCAGATCACAGCTATAGACTCAGTCCCTGTGCCTCCTAAATTAGAGATGGTTTTGATTGCCAAGATTAGAGGTGAACCACTCCCACAAGGTGTTGTTGGCATCATCCCAGGATCCTCAGCTCTGCACTTCTCAGCTCTCCTTCCAGGGAACATCTTCTCTGATGTGCATGGTGGCTCAGTACGGTGCACCCCTTCAGGTCGACACCCTAATGGCGAAACACAAAAAAAGACCATTACATTGACATTCGCTGTTAAGGTTCTTTTTTGGTGCTTCACTTTCTGCCAGTGTTCTGCCCCCCATGGGCCAACTCCAATCCAAGCTGAGAATCCTAAAGTCTGGAGGGTATGGGGGACAGAGCCTCCTACATGGGGGATGTGGGGGGTGCAGCCCCTCACAGAAAACACTTGCTGCATAGGTGGCACAATACTGATGTTGGTATTGTGCCGTTGCTGTGAGAAAGGTTGGCATTTTCACTGTTGACCTCCCTTGGTGCTTCCGGCTCAGTATTCAAAATATGCTGCAACTTCACAGATGAGCCAGTGGTCATCTCAAAGGGTGCCAACTCCGGAAAGTTTGTTTGTCTGTCTTCAGGGGACCAGTTTTATCTTCTGCACAAGCCTCAACCTGGTTCCACTAACATTCGTATAGTCACTACCATCACAACCACTTCAGCTTCAAAATGGATACCTCTCAGCCAGCAGCTATCTACCTCAAAATGTTCAGCATGTCCAACAGGGAAACAGCAACTTCTGGAATTCCCAGAGAACTACCCAGATGTCTTTGTTGGCCCTGATAACAAACTCAGATGCTGTGATATCCTGCAACACACCATTGAGGTGCAGCCCAATCAAAAGCCAATATTTCAGTGAGCCTACAAAGTGGGACACAAACAAAAAGTCCTGGAGGGCTTAATCAAGGACATGCTTGAACAGGACATTATTGAGGAACCTACAGGTCCCTGGGGTGCACCTTGCCTGCTGGTGGTTAAGAAAGACAAAGGGTATCGGTTTGTGGTGGATTACAGAAAGCTCAATACCTACATGGTGCAGGATGCTCATCCCATACCTATAACTGAAGATGCATTGGAGACCTTTGATGTGGCCAGACCAGCTTACTTCACCACTCTAGACCATCAGAGTGGATTCTACCAAGTTACTATTGATTCAGCTTCATGCCCATACACAGCCTGGTGCTGCCACTTAGGACTTTTTCAGTTCAAGCCTCTGCCTATGGGACTTCAGAATGGTTCAGCTACATTTCAAGGCTTCATGCAGGCTGTACTGCATGGACTGTCCTGGAAATCTTGCCTAGTTTACCTCAACAATGTTATCGCAGAACTTTCCAAGAGCATCTCCAGCATCTCAAAGAGGTGTTCAAATGACTCAGGCAAGCCAACCTCAAACTTCGCCCAGAGAAGTGTTGCTTTGCACAGCATCAAATCCATTACCTGGGACATGTGGTCAGTTTGCAAGGCATTTTGCCAGACCCAGATAAGTGCTCTGCAGTAAAAGACTATCCAGAACCTACAAATCTCAAGGACCTTAGAACTTTTCTGGGATTGTCTGGCTAATGTAGAAAGTTCATTTGCAACTATGCCTCCATTGCAGCTCCGCTGTACACTCTCACCAAAAAGAGATGTGACTACATATGGACTTCTGAATGCAAGGAGGCCTTTGAAACCTTGACAGAAAAACCTATTTCTTCCCCAGTATTGTCCTACCCAAGGTTTGACCAACCATTCAAGCTCTAAACAGATGCTAGTTCCTTTGCAGTGCTGTGTGAAATCCAAGACAGAACAGAATAAGTTGTTTCCTATGCCAAATGCTCTTTTTCATCAGCTGAGCAAAACTATAGCATCACAGAAAAAGAATGCCCAACTATGGTCTTTGTGTACATAGAAACATAAAAACATAGAAGTTGATGGCAGATAAGGACCGCAAGGCCCATTTAGTCCGCCCATTTCTTTTTCTACCTTATGAATGTGCCATAGGCAATTACTCTGTCAATGTCCTATCTATTCATACTCATTTGCATTGCACCCTTATGCCTAGCCCATGCCTGTTTGAAGCCCTGCACTGTATTCATATCCACCACTTCCTGAGGTAGGCCGTTCCATGCATCCACCACCTTTTCTGTGAAAAAAAAAACTTCCTCACGTTACCTCTTAATCGGCCTCCCTCTAATCTCATTCTGTGCCCTCTTGTCCTGCTATTTTTCTTATATTGAAACATGTTAGACTCTTTCACCATGTTAATGCCCTTAAGGTGTTTGAATGTTTCAATCATATCATCTCTTTCCCTCCTTTGCTCTAGGGTATACATATTGAGCTCTGTTAATCTGTCCTCATAGGTTTTCTGATGCAGTCCCTGCACCATTTTGGTTGCCCTTCACTGGACTGCCTCCATTTTGTTAATGTTCTTGTGAAGATGTGGCCTCTAGTACCGCACGCTGTACTCCAGATAGGGCCTAACCAGTGTCTTGTAAAGACGGATTATTACCTCCCTCTTATGACTTGTGATACCCCTCCTCATACACCCCAACATCCCCCTAGCCTTACCTACTGCTTTAGTGGTCTGCTTAGATGATTTCAGGTCATCTGTGATGATGATGCCCACATCTCTTTCTTCCCTTGTGACTGCCAGCAACTCCCCTCCCAAACTATAGGTGGCTTCAGGGTTTCTCGTCCCTATGTGCATGATCTTGCACTTCTTTGCGTTAAATCCCAGTTGCCACTCTTCCGACAATTTTGCCAGTTTATCCAGATCTCTTCTCATTCTGCCCACCCCATCTGGATCATCTACTCTGTTGCAGATCTTGGTGTCATCTGCAAACAGATAAACCTTACCATCCAGTCCATCTGCAATGTCACTGATGAAGATATTGAAGGGGATTGGCCCCAGGACTGATCCCTGAGGTACCCCACTTGTGACCTGCATCTCTTCTGACTGAATACCATTTACCACCACTCTCTGTTTTCTGCCCATCAACCAATTTGCCACCCAGTTGACCAACTTCTGACCCACCCTGAGCCTACTCAGCTTGTTAATCAATCTTCTATGTGGAACAGTATCGCAAGCTTTGCTGAAGTCAAGGTACGCGACATCAACTGCTCCCCCATTGGTCTACCACTCTGGTTACCCCGTCAAAGAAATCTATGAGATTAGTTTGACAGGACCTTACTGTTGTAAACCCATGCTGTCTTGGATCCTGTGCTCCTATGGATTCCAAGTGTTGCACTATTCTTTCCTTAAGGAGTGCCTCCATAATCTTGCCCACTACTGAGGTAAAACTGACTGGTCTGTAGTTCTCTGCATGCTCCCTGCTACCACTCTTGTGGAGAACGATCACATGAGCTCTTCTCCAGTCTTCTGGGACCTCTCCTGTGCTCAGAGATCACTAAACAGTTCTGATAATGGTTCTGCTAGTTCCACCCTTAGCTCCTGTAGTACCCTGGGATGTATACCATCAGGTCCCATTACCTTGTCCACGCTGAGCTTATCGAGCTCTTGTAGGACCCTTTCTTTTGTGAAGGGACTAGCACACACCTCCCTCTCCCCTGTGTCTGTGGTGCTGAGCTGTGGGCCCTGCCCCACCTTCTCCTCAGTAAATACTGAGCAGAAGTATCTATTTAGGATAGATTCCTTTCCATTGTCCTCCTCCTCCTCACAATCACCCTTATCCCTTTTGATCTTGGTAATACCCCCTCCGGACTTTCTCCTTTCACTAATGTATCTTTAGAAAGTCTTATCCCCTTCTTTTACTGTTCGTGCTAGTGTTTTCTTGGCTTGGGCCTTTGCCTGCCTTTCTGCCTTCCCTGCTTTTTTTTTTTTTAGTTGTTTAACCAGGATTAGCACACTAAGCTGAAAGCTTTTTTACAGGCGTGACCTGGGAGCACAGAGAAGTTAAGTGACTTGCTCAGGATCACACAGTATGTAAGTTGAAGCTGTGGGATTAACACCCAGGTCTGGTCTGCTGGATGTCACCAGATTTGCAGCTCAGAGCCTTAAACCACTGTGCTATACTGCCTCCATGAATCCCTTAGGGAAGTTTGGTATGCCTCCCTATCTTCATCCAGCTGCATTCCCTTATATTTCCTGAAAGCCAGCCTTTTGGCTCTGACCTTTTCTGCTACTGTTTTTGAGAACCAAAGTGGTTTCCTTCTTCTTTTGTACTTCCTCTTCTCTCTAACACAATGGGATGTTGCTTCAAGTATTGCATCCTTAATGCTTGCCCAATTTGCCTGTATCCCCTCATCTATATTTCTTCTTGCCAGGGCTAGCTTAACTCTGTAGGCCATCTTATCAATGTCAGCTTCTCTGAAGTCCCATATCTGTGCCTTGGAATGGGATGTTTAGTTCTAGTGCCCAAATTGAACCATACCATGTAATGGTCGCTGGCCCCCATGTGACCTTCTACCTGGAGATCTGTAATCCTTTCCCTGTTAGTCAGTACTAGATCTAGGATATCCCTGTCTCTTGTGGGTTGTTGTACCAGTTGTTTGAGGCCCTCCCCATACAGGGAACCCACTATGTGTCTAGTTCAGGTAGATACTCCTGCTGGTATTGACCAATCTGTATCTGGCATGTTGAAGTCTCCCATTATCAGAACCTCCCCTTTAGCCATCATGTTTGTTGCAACCAACTGCTTCTACAGAGAAAAACACCAATCTTCAGTTATTGCAAGCAGCCAAAGAGCTTCTTACAACCTCTAATACTGATATCTACCTAGAGATGATTAAACTGCAAGAAAGACCTAATCCTCAGTTTACAGACATAATCATGTATCTTGTGACTGGAACTTTACCACAACAAAAGAAACACTGCCAGCATGTCCTGTTCCTTGCTTCGCAGTACTTCCTCAATGACCGAGTGCTTTTCCACATTTGGACCAAGGAAGGCAAGGACCATCGCATGGATAGAACTCATGTGCAGTTAGTTGTGCCGCCTCTCTAGTCAACAAAGTTCTTCAATTCACTCATGCCTCCCCACTTTTTGGAGGTCATATGGGAATCCACAGAACTCTCAAAAAGAGAAGGCTCCACTTCTTCTGGCCTCACATGAACAAGGACTGTCCGATCTGTGAAATCCTGCCAGCCCTGTTCCCAAAGAAAGCCTCCTATCAAACTGACAAAGAAACACATCATTCCAATGCCTGTAGCCACTGAACCATTCCAAAGAGTAGCACAAACATTCTTTGCCCCTTGCCTACATGTCCTGACTCTGGCAACAAGTACATTCTTGTTTTTGTGGACTACCTAACTAAGTAACTAAACTAATCCCCCTTAAAGACATTAAAGCTGCCACAGTGGCAAGTGCCTTCCTCAACATAATCATTTGTTGTCAAGGTACTCCGACGTACCTGCATTCGGACAGAGGGCACTAACTACCTTTCAACTGTTGTGTGAGAAACATGCAAACTTCTCGACATCAAAATTACTCACACAACCAGTTATCATCCACAATGCAATGGACAAAGTGAGAGAATGATGTCTACCATTCTTAATATACTCTCCAAGTACCTGGATGAGACTCACGACACTTGGGATCATTTTGTTCCCTTTGTTCAATTTGCTTACAACACCAGCCCTTGTGTTGACAGTACAGAGTACACACCAGTTTTTCTAGTTCATGGACATCACCCTAGAGCACCTCTGGACAAGGATCTCTCACTGCTAGAGGTCCCAAAGTCAGCTTCATCCTTCATAATTCCAGGGTTGGAACAGCTTGAACTTGCCCAACGTGTTGCAATTGACACACTGGCCAGAGAAAATCTGCAATGCAGAAAATGTCAGCAGCCAAGTTGTATGAACCTTCATTTTTTGTTGGGGGACATTGTATGCTTGTACCGACCTGTCCTTGTTCCAGGCGCCACCAAAAAACTACTTCACCTTTGAATTGGTCCCTTCTATATTGTGGAAAAGCTTCCCCCGTTCATGTTCGCTTGTGCCACAAGTCCGATGGAAAGTTGGTACACAATAAAATCCACATCAACAGACTGAAACATGGGTACCTGAATGATACCCTCCCTGATAATCCCAGTCCCCCAAGTAATGAAGCTGCACTTGAACCTGCTATACTTTCGGAGTCTGAACTTCCTGCAGACAATCTGAGACCAGTTCTTTCACTACCCCATAGTCCTGACAATCAGCTGGATCCTGTTTTGCCAACTCAGCCTGATGGTCTACCAGGAACATCTCAATCATTTGTTGATGCTTCTTCTTCTCAGAACTCTCCTGTATATCAGATCAAGAAGATATTGTACAAGAAATATACCAATGGATCCTGGTCTTATCGGGTAAAATGGTGTGGTTATGACAGCTCACAGAACTCTTGGGTCCCTTTTTCTGACCTGACCCCGTCCAGTCAGGAACTGGTCCAACCCACACACAAGTCCATTCCAAGGGGGTAACATAAAAAAACATATTCTGTAGGGTGCAAGACTGCATTTGGAGAGCTGTTGTAGTAACTAAATCAGTACATGAGGATCTATTAGGGTGACAAAAGGATGTGGGGAGTGGTGCAATGCAGTGGGTGCAGGGCAGCCATATTCAGGCAGACCTTTTGGATTCTGAGGTGCTGCCCTATCTGCAAAAGCCTCTCTGGATTGAGGGAGTAGGTCGTTAGTCTCAGAGCTGACTTAGCCTGGGTCAGGACAGGCTTCAACCCCATCCAGGGGCCACCCAGTCCAAATCCGTTGCCCCAGAGGATGCCAAGAAAATGGACTACTTGGATGATGGTGGGCTCAAGGTGGGTTAGGGAGGGTAACAGAAGGCACATCTCAACACCTACCCCACTAAGTAACGCCTATGCTCCACTGGCTGAGAAAAACAGCTAATCTGAGGCACCCAAGGTAGTGGAAAGGATGGATCTGAAGGTCGACCGAGGTGACAACCTCAGCGGAGGAGCAGAGGACCACAGAGGAGGAGGAGGGGGAGGAGGAAGAAAATCCTTCTGTTGGACTCAATAGTGAAGGGAATGCAGCTAGGAATGGTGGGGGAGGGAGTCAGGGAAGTCAGGTGCCTATCAGGCACCACTGTAAGGAGAGATGAAATAAGTATCCTAGGGATCACCAGGAGGGCAGGAAGGGAGGGGGAGCAGGACATCATTGTCCACTTAGGAACTAATGACCTGGCTGAGTAATAACCAGTGGTGGTACAGGAAGACTACAGGAGACTGGGAGTGGGTCTGAAGCAGGTGGCTATATCCATCACCTTCTCATAGGTGCTACCTGTTAAGGGCATGGGTGTGCGTGTGAGCGTATGCACCAGGAACTTCAAAGCATGGTTGAAGAATTGGTGTGTAGAGGAAAGATTTGGATTCACTGGGGACTAGGGGCCCACCTGGAGGGATGGGGGACTGTTCAAGGCTGGCAAACTGCATTCATCCTGGAGAGGTACTCAGATCCTCAATGAAAAGTTTAAATGCTACACTGGGGAGCATTTAAACTAGCCAAGGAGGGGCAGGCTAGTAGACACAGAAAATAGTTGTGCACCCAAAGGCTAGCAGGGATACCAAGGAACAATAAGGGGAAAAACTGAAAAAGACCCACATGCTAGGGAGACAGAAAAAAAATGGCAGAAGGGAAACTAGTAGCATCCACAGAGTGGGATATACAGACAGCGGGAAACACAGGAATAGGACAACAGGCAGAAATGTCTGGAAGGTGATGTCTACAAATACCAGGAGCTTTAGGAATAAGGTAGCAGAACTTGAGGTCATCATAGCTGAGAAGAAGATAGATATAGTGTCAATAACAGAGACCTGGTTTAACGAAAACACTGACTGGGAAGTTGCAATACCAGGGTATGTAGTATTCAGGAGGAACAGAGTTGGAAAAAATGGAGGGGGCTTGCACTGTATGTAAAGGACACTATTAAAGCAACAGAACTACCAGGAGACAGTGTGGAGGAGGAAATGTTATGGGTAGCACTGGAGGCAAATAGAGCAGCCATAATAAAGGCAGGTGTTATCTACAGACCCCCCTTCCCATGCAAGGGGATGAAGTGGATAGCGAAATGGGGAAAGCCATCAGGGAGATGTCCAACAGGGGGGAGGTGCTACTGATGGGGGATTTTAACATGCTTGATGTGGACTGGAGCATCCCAGTGGCATCATCTAATAGGAGTAGGGAGGTCCTGTAGAAGCTGCAGAGGGCATTGCTGAGACAGTTCATAGATGAACTTACACAGGAGGGGGCCACATTGGACCTGGTATTGTCAAACAGAGACAGTGTGACCAGAGTCAGGGGGCCCTTGGGGAGAGCGATCACAAAACAACACACTAAAACAAAGTCCTAGATTTCAGGAGGGTGGACTTTAGGAAAGTGGGGGAGGGAGTTAGCAGCACTCTGAGAAGAATACAGAATGGGGAGGGGGTAGAGGAAAGGTGGAAGAAAATTAAGGAGGCATTAGAAGAAGCTGTGAGCCTATGTATTAGACAGGTATCAAAGAATAAGAGGAGGAGGAGATCACTTTGGTTCTCCCAAAAAGTAGCAGAGGTGGTCAGGGCAAAAAGAATAGACTTCAAGCAGTACAAAACAACACAGGGGGAACAGGACAAGGAGGTGTGTAGGAACAAAAGAAAAGGAACAGCAAAAGGGATCAGGGAGGCAAAGGCTCTTACAGAAGAGAATATAGCAAAGTCAGTGAGGGTGGAAAAACATTTTACAGATACATCAGTGAAAGAAGAAAAAATAAGGCAGAAAAAAGTAAGAATCAAGGGGAATGGGGGTGAATGTGTGGAGGAGGACCAGAAGAAGGCAGACATACTGAGCAAGTATTTCTACTCAGTATTATTGAAGGAAGGGGAGGGAAATGGTCCACAGATAAAGGAGGAAGTAATGAATGGTGGGGGGGGGGACATGAGCCCCTTTACAAAAGACAGGGTACTTAAAGAACTGGAGAAATTAAGAGTGGATGATGCTATGAGACCTTGCAGGGTATACCCAAGGATATTAAAAGAACTGAGGAAAGAACTGGCTGCGCAAATGGCAACCCTGTTCTCTCTGTCGTTGGATGCAGGGATAGTGATGGGAGATTGGAGAAGGGCAGATGCGGTGCCAATCTGCAAGAGTGGGAGCAAGGAGGAGGCAAGGAACTATAAGCCAGTAAGCCAGACATCGGTGGTGGGGAAGATAATGGAGACATTAATAAAGGAAAGAATGGGGGAGTACTTGACCAGTAGCAACTTGCAGGATCCAAGATATCATGGGTTCACAGGGGGGAGATCATGCCAAACTAACCTAATCAAGTTTTTTGACTGCGTGATGAGAGTCTTGGGGGGTGACAGTGGATGTGGCCTACTTGGATTTCAGGAAGGCATTTGATATGGTCCCACACAGGAGGTTAGTCAACAATTTGAACAGTCTAGGGGTGGGTGCAAAGGTGGTAATATGGGTGCAGAGCTGGCTAAGCAGCAGGAGCCAGAGGGTCCTGGGCTACTGCAAGGCTGTAACCTGATAGTGACTTGGTGTTTTATTGTTTTACAAACATTTTAGCTATAGCACTCCATGAGTTCACTTGTGCCCTATGTTCCAGAACATGGAAGTAGGAAGGGGGGCTGGTAGTTCTATTAGGTGACAGTGAACTACCAGTCCAAGGAGTTTTAAAAAAACAATATTTCTGTTTTCTACCATAATGGGGTGCAATTGATGGCCAGGGTCATGGATGCGTGGTTCTCACCCTTAATTTATTTCTTACAGTTTATTTTGGAAATCAGGGTCTGGCTGATGCACCTAAGTGACCACGAGTCACTTCCAGAGGACCAGTGGAGCTAAATACAGCCTTACTGTGAGCAGAGTCCACTGGGTACAATGGGGAGACAGGAAAAGAACCATACTAAAGGTAAATACTCCATGCAAACTACAAAATGGCCTTTGAAATGAACAAATGTTATAAATGCTCTATGTTCTTGCTGGGAACACAAACCAAAGGTATTATTTGTGACAACTGCTTGTTAATTGATACCCTTACACAAGAGATTGCATATCTGACCAAAAGGCTAGAAGTGAGGTCAGATATAGCCATTTTAAAAAGCTATATTGACAATGTGTCTATTGAAACTTGTTCTGTAATCATTGTCAAATCGGAACCAGAGAGCCAAGAGATAGAAGAATAGGCCACAGTACAAAATAACAAGGGGAAGCATCGAGGTGGTCACATTTACAATAGTGCCTCAGTTCAAATGCAAAACAGACATACCCCACTGAGTAATGACACTGAATATTGTCACTTAACACATACAAATTCAAGGGAACTCCAAGCTAATATAGTAGATAAGGTTAATGAGAATAACCTGCACAAATCCAATCAAGTGGGACATACAAGAAAGCGAACTGAACACAAGGGGACAGCGTCAAAACTTAATGACCAGTGCAAAACAGATACATTATCTTTGGACCAGATGAAACAGGGGAAAGACATTGTCATAGTAGGTGACTCAACCATTAGGGGTATAGATACCATAGTATGCAAGGGCAGGAAAGAAAGGACAACAGTCAGCGTGCTCCCGAGGGATAAAATCAGGGACATAGCAAGGTTGTTGAATGGATTCCTGGAGAACACCAACAAACCATTAGTTATCCTTCAAGTTGGTACAAATGATACTCCTGCAAAAGATTTACATGTAACATTTGAGACCTATAAAACATTAATTAACAATCTTAAACTACAAACAGAGAATATAATTGTCTCAGGAATACTGCCCACATACGGTCGAATTTGTTACAAAAACAAGGATATAAATACCTTAAATAAATTGTTGAGAGATTTCTGTGAACCAAAATGAATAGAGTTTACAGAAAACAGTTACATATTTAGGGATGAATCACTCTATAAGCAGGATGGATTTCACTTAAACAATATGGGAGCAAGAGTCCTAGGAAGAACACTTAATCAAGTCCTCTCACATCATTTCAGCTGGATAATGGGGGGCAGATCAGACCAAAAGCTAATATCCTAAATAATAATTAAACAAGGAAACACAGGTTGCCTTGGAATGGCCTTCTGACAAATTTTAGGAGCCTGCAGTGTTGGGTGAGTTACTTTTTCTATTACATTCTATTACTTTTGGAAACTTGTTCCAGAAAGCTCTGTGTAGTCACTAGCAAGGATGAAGAAGTACTGGAAAAAGCAATATACCTTACAGTTACAATTACTTATGTCTTTTTATACAAAAGAAATATGTAACTGTAACTGATTACATTTATTTGAAAGTAATTAGTAACTAACCTATTACTTTCAAAAAATGTAATCTGTTTTAATTTTTTTATTTTTGTATTGTTTTTGTACAAAAAGACATACGTAACTATAGCTGTAAGGTGTATTATTTTTTCTAGTACCTCTCCATCATTGCTAGTGACTGCACAGAGCTTCCTGGAACAAGTTTTCAAACATAATAGAAAGTAATAGAAAAAGTAACTTACCCAACACTGGGAGCCTGGACAACAAATTCAACAAATTTAGGTACTTACTTGCATCCAAAAATATCAGATAGCATTACTAACTGAAACATGGTGGGAAGAAAGAGGCACATGGGACAAAAACATCACAGGATATAATTTATTTACCAAATTTAGAGAAGCAGTATAGTGCAGTGGTTTAAGGCTCTCAGCTGCAAATCTGATGACATCCAGCAGACTAGACTTGGGTTTCAATCTTACAGCTTCCACTTGTATACTGTGTGACCCTGAGCAAGTCACTTAACTTTCTTGTGCTCCCAGGTTGCACCTGTAAAAAAGCTTTCAGCTTAGTGTGCTACTCCTGGTTAAACAACTAAATAAAAAAAAAATAAAAGGAATACAGAAAGGGAGGTGGAGTTGCAATATATATACATGAATCAATACAGTGTGAAGAAATCACTATAGGCCCAGGAGACATTGTGCAATTATGGTTGAAAATAACACCCCAAACTTACCAAAAATCATTCTTGGGCTAGTATACCGACCTCCATTTATTAGCCAGGATAAAGATGCAGAAATCCAGGAAATAATAACCCAGTTAAACCCTACATTAAATATATTACTTACAGGTGATTTTAATCTGCCAGTGATTATTTGGAAAAACACACTGGAGAAACAAATAAGGACAGGGGATATTTAGATGTATTTGACCAGATGGGTTTAAACCAAAGGGTGAATGGCAGTATAAGAGGTGAAAACACCCTTGATGTCATTGCAACAAATATGGGGAAATTAATCAACAATGTTACAATAGATGCACCACTAAGCAATAGTGATTATCAGATCATCTAATTCAGTATCGAAGAAACTACCATAAAACAGACAGGTAACATGATCTTTAAAAGGGCAGATTTTGCAAATATGAGAAAAAATATATAAAAATGGGACTGGACCTCAAAGTTTCAGAAATGTTCATTAGAAGAGATGTGGAGGTTATTAGAAAATAAAATAGACTTTGAAATCAGCAAGCATATCCCATATAAGGCAAAATACACTAAAAAGAGTACTGCTCCCAAATGGATGAGGACAGAACTCAAAAAGCACATTAATTATAAGAACACATTGTATAAAGAACTTTAGAGGGAATCAGACTCTGACAAACTGAAAGATTATAAAGAGACAGTAAAACTAGTAAGAAAATACATAAGACAGGCCAATATCAAGTATGAGTTGCAACTGGCAGAATATACTGTACTACTAATAACTACAACGCCTTCTACTCACACATAAATAGCAAAAGAGGAAAGCCAAAGTCAGTGGGACCATTTCAAGATAAGGAAGGAAGGATAGCTGACTCAAAAGGTACAGCAGATATACAACATATTTTCTTTAGTTCAGTCTTTAACCCTAATCTGATAAATATACATGAATCAGAGAAGACTAAATCCATACAAAGCCAAATACATATTGAACTTCAGGATGTTACAGATTAAAAAAATAAAATAAAAACAAATCACCAGGACCAGATGGCATACATCTCAGAATTATAACAGAACTAGCAGATCAAATAGCCCCCCCAACATACATTTATAAGACTTTAGACAGAGAGGAAGTAGTAGAGGCTTGGAGAGAGGCAACAGTCATCTGGATTTACAAAGAAGGGGTGAGGACTGACCCAACAAACTATAGACCAGTTAGTCTGATCTCAATCCTGGGAAAACTATTGGAAGGAATCCTGAAAGACTGAATTCTAGTACACCTGGAAATAAATAATTTGCTCAATCCATCTCAACATGCTTTTACAAAAACCCGATCATGTCAGACTAACTTACTAAAATTCTATGAACAGGTTAGTAAAGCACTGAACAGAGGACGAGCAGTGGAAGTGGTCTTTTTGGACTTCTCCAAAGATTTGACAATCTCCCCCATAAAGAACTTGTCAGTGTATTATCCAATGAAGGAATAAATATTAACATCATCAACTGAATGGTGGCATGGCTGAGCAATAGGAAACAGAGGGTTTCAATTAATGGGATACTCTCTGATTGGACTTCAGTGACCAGCAGGGTGCCACAGGGTCTGTTTTGGGTCCCTGCCTTTTAAATATATATGTGATGTCACTAAAATATGATAGTAAGGACATATGGACCATTAAGTTTACCTACAACTGAAGGATTGGGGCCATGGGAGACACTGATGATGACTTTAGAGTTCTTCAAAAAGCACTGGACTATATACAAACATGGACACACAAAAACAAATTGCAACTAAACATAAGAAAATGTAAAGTAATGCACATCGGGAGAACTAGACTGGGCTTATGCATTAGACAAGAATATCTTGGAAACTACAACTGAAGAGAGTGATTTTTGGGTAATTAGTTTTAACACACAGTGTGATAAAGTCATAAAAAGGGCAAACAATACACTTAACTGTATACTGAGGCACATAGGTAGTAGGAGACGCGAGGTACTGATGCAAGTGTATAGTTCACTGGTGAGGTTCTAGTTGGAATACTGTTTCCAGGTGTGGGCCTCCTATAGGGAAAATGATATAGACAGACTGAAGGGAATCCAGAGAAGGACAACAAGATCCATTGAAGGATTGAAACACCTGAAATATGAGAATGGACTGACAGTCCTTGATTTATATTCTCTTAAATATAGGAGAATCAGAGGCAACATGTGTTTGCTTTATCAAGCCTTCACAGATGATAGGTTGAGGCAGGACCTCAGACTACAATTAAAAGATCAGACTTACAACACTAGAGCACACAGTTAACAATTAAAGGCAGGCAGGTGGAATGTATTAAAAAGAAAAAAAACTGGTATACACAAAGAGAAATCCCTGCATGGAACTCACTATCACCAATTGTGCTAGGCAGTAGTACCATGACAATTTAAAAAAAAGAACTGGACAGACACTTCAAATCAAAGGGTGCATTTTTCTAAATAAGCAAGCGTAATGGAAGAAAAGTCCACATAAGCTTTGTATTACCTATAATACCTATGAGAAGATAGTAGTGAATGTGGGGGGGGAGATCAGAAGAGAGGGAGGTTACAAGTGGGGTACCACAGGGTTCAGTTATAGAGCCATTACAATTCAGTGTATTCATTGGAGACATTGCAGATGGACTGGAAAGGAAAGTATGCCTGTTTGCAGATGACACAAAGATCTTCAACAGGGTGGACACACAAGAGGGAGTGGATAGGATGAGGAGGGACTTAAACTGGAGGAATGGCCAAAGGTATGGCAGCAGGGGTTTAATGCTGAAAAATGTAAGGTTATGCACATGGGGCATAAGAGCCCAGGGGCAACTTACCACTAGGAGGGGAAGAAATGGCAACAACTAACCAGGAAAGGGGCCTAGGAGTCATCATAACAGATTAACTCTAAGTGTCTAGTCAGTGTGGTAAAGCAGTGGGTAAGGTAAGCAGGAAGCTGGGATGCATTGGGAGAGGAATAGCAAGTAGAAAGAGGGAGGCAATTTTGCTCCTATATAGGTCACTGGCGAGGCCACACCTTGAGTACCATGTCCAGTTCTTGACCCTCATTTCAGAAAAGATAACAACCAGGTGGAGACAGTGCAGCGAAGGGCTACCACAATGGTTCCGGGCATACTGTACATCAAAAACATTATGAGGAAAGGCTCAGGGAGTTAAATACATACTTGCTGGAGGTAAGAAGGGACAGGGGGAACATGATAGAAACATTCAAGTATGCAGGAGGATTAAATAAAGTAGGGAAGACCAGCTATCTGCAGAAAAGAATATGCACTGGGACTAGGGGTCACGATCTGTGGCTAGAAGGGGGGAGACTGAGGCAATGTAAGGAAGTATTTCTTCACGGAGAGGATAGTTGAACCCTGGAACAGGCTACCAGAGGAAGTGGTGGGGACAAAAACCATAGGGACATTCAAGCATGCATGTAATAGACACGGGACTAGTGAGACTAGGACAGAAGGGAAGAATGGAAACATGTTTGGCAAGATCTGATGGAAGGAAGCAAGACATTTCTTAAAGTTAAACCAGGGCAGACTGGATGAACCTGGAGGTCTTTTTCTGCTGACAGCTATTATGCAACTTTAGATCTATGCAACATACCTCTCAATAAAACAAGGACCATGCTTAAAACAATCAGGGACAAAGGATCAAAATCATGGTCACATTTTAAAACTTGGTGGTATCCACTTGGGAAGGTGGTACAATAAGCAGCATTGTCTAAAATACATTTTCAGAAGAAGAATAAGCCTGTAACACTATGTTGTGCTTACAATCCCTGCAGTTAAATAAAAGCACAGATTTTAGAGGGGGATAGAGGTAATCTCTAAGACAAACTCAGAAAAAAGATTAATAGAAGAAGAAGAAGAATCAGTATTTATATAGTGCTTTTTCATACATCCAAAGCACTTTACAAGCAATACTAGACTGGTAGTGAAGTGACTGAATGTGTGGTGGCGGCCATATCGTACATCATCACCCACACACAGCCTGGATAATTGCATGAACCGGTTTTATGGGAAGGGGAATGTTGGCCAGAACACCGGGAATGTTCCCTACTCTTTGTGAAGAGTGCCTTGGGTTCTTTTACTTCCACCTGGACACCCACCAGGACAACACCAGGATGGGCAGAAGGGACCTCGGTTTAACGTCTCATCTGAAGGACGGCACACCCCTGCAGTACAGCACCCCCCAATACTGCACTCGGATGCCAGCGATTTTTAGGTGCAAGTCCAATCCCAGTGTGGGACGAGAACCCACGACCTTCTTGTCCAGAGGCGGATGTGCTACCAACTGAGCCACGCTGACACCTAATAAACAAATTAGCCAGCCTGGGAGTGGGTCCCAGGGTGGTAGCCTGGGTAAAACACTGGCTGGACAACAAGACACAGAGGGTAATAGTAAATGGAGTACACTCTGAAGAAAGGGGGGTTACTAGTGGGGTACCACAGGGTTCAGTACTGGGGTTGGTCCTTTTTAATGTCTATATCAGTGCATTGCAGAGGGACTGGAAAGAAAAGTATGTCTCTTTGCAGATGACACAAAGATCTGCCACAGGGTTGATACGCAAGATTGGGTGGAAAGGATAAAAAAGGACTTGGCAAGGTTGGAGGAATGGTCAAATGTATGGCAGCTTAGATTCAATGCAAATAAGTGCAAAGTAATGCACCTGGGAAACAAAAACCCTGGGGAAGAGTACGCAATGGGGGATGAGATACTGACAATAACAAAAATGGAAAGGAACCTGGGGATAGTCATATCAGATGACCTAAAGGTGGGCAAGCAATGTGAGAAGGCAGTAAGGAGGGTTGGGGGATACTGGGTTGCATAGGGAGAGGCATCACCAGTAGAAAACAGGAAGTTGCTGTCCCTCTGTACAGACAGTTGTTAAGACCACATCTGGAGTACTGTGTACAGTTCTGGAGACCCCATCTCCGCAAAGTCATAGACAGGGTGGAGGCTGTCTAGAGGAGGGCAACCAAAATGGTGCAGGGTCTGCACCAGAAGACATATGAAGAAAGACTAAAGGAACTTAAGATGTATAGCCTTGAGGAAAGGAAGGAGAGGTGGGACATGATAGAAACTTTCAAATACCTCAAGGGAATCAACAAAGTCCAAGGGGGCAACATCTTTCAGAAAAAGAGATGTGCAAGAACAAGGGAGCACAATTTGAAGACAGAGGGGGGATGGCTCAGAGGTAATGCGAGGAAGTATTTCTTCACAGAGAGGGTTGCAGATGTATGGAACAGCCTTCCTGAGGAGGTCATAGAGTCAAAAACAGTGGGGGAATTCAAAAATGCATGGAACAGACATAAAGCTGTTGGTTAACTAGGATCTGCAGCTTATCCGTTAGGTAGGGAAATGGGTAGACTAGATGGGCCAAGCAGTCCTCATCTGCCATCAGATTCTATGTTTGTATGTCCCTGAAAATCAGAGAAATTTGAGAGGGATGTCTTTTATTTGCCAAACTCTACACAATGAAATAAGCACTGCCTGGCAGTTTTAATAGGATGCTGCCACCTATTGTCAGGAATAAGATTACTATGTTTTCACATTGCAACATCAAACAGGTCACCTATGCATATATTGCACTACTTTTTTGAGAACATTCATGACCAATACACAGCATTGCCGAGTCCCTGTCCAGAAGAGTGAATAGATAACTTCTTTCCTGCTGCTTTAAATATAAAATTATGTTGACCATGAGGACACACAAATTTAACATTTAACAAGGGATACTGGAACATGGGGTGAGTGAGTGTGGTGGTGGTGGTAGTGGGGACTGTAGTAATTACAAAAGAGATCTTGATTGCTTCTTGTCTGACCTTGCATGCATTAAAAGGGGTACTTTGAATGTCCATGGGCAATAGTGGGGGGCTGCCACCCCTTGACCATAACTTCAGGCACCTGTGTATGCATTCACTGCAGAACTCACCCACTTAAAATTCTGGCCAAGAAGAAGGGGCCGTGAGAATGCCTACCCATAGGTCTGTCAGTAACTAACAGCAGGCACCAACATAAATGTGTGTGGCCCAATTTCACACTTCACAGGAGCATCACTGTCAAGGTAAAGGCATCCTCCATGTCTTGCATTCCAGAAGTCCAGTTGTAGGACAGGAACACACCAGTTTAGACTAGCAAGTCTATGGAGAATGTACCAGCTAGATTTTGAGCCAAGGCGCCATTTAAGGGTATAGTTACAATGACGATTTTTGCACTCAGTAGAAACCCATAAACATGGCTTCTGAGGATAGGTTCATAAAAATGTGGTTGGTAGGGAAGCTTAGTTTGCACCACTGTGTGTCTAGGGAAATGACACCACAGCAGATCAGATGGCATTTTATTATACCTTGCAGGAGTAGATAAACGTGTTGTACTGTGTCTTGCAGGAACAGATATCCATGTGCATGCATTATGCTTTCACAGCCTTCACACACAGAAGCACAGCCATGTCAATTAGACCCCTGAATGATAGTTTCTGTTCCACATGTGTAAGTACAGAGGCAGTGACTGAGAAGGTAATTATTTAATCCATTGGGTGAGAATTTCAGGTCCAGTCTTCCCATTAGCAGTCCTGGGAATAATGTTCAGCCAAGAATGGGAAACAAATGGCTTCATGGGGGAGGTGATCAAATAGTAGCTGGCAAAGAGAGGACAAAGTTACATTTGTTATGTAAGAAATAGGAAAGAAGGTAGCACCGTTACCACACCATGAACTGGAAACTGCAAAGAGTTAGGGGCTGGGTGACACCGACGGCTAAACTACAATGTATCTCAAAGGCCCCTTACCAACAGGTAGTGGCAACATGAGGTTTTCATGATCGCCCCTCCCCACAGTATCATCTGAACTGTGGGCTAGCTGGCTACTGAATGATAAAGAGGCAGTTTATGAGTTGTCAGGGTTCAATCGGGTTCTATCCCATTGCATAAACCCCAGGACCAAGTTATTGTTATACAAGTGGTTGCATTTCTTGCATAAATGTGCTGTAGTTATGCTGTAAGTCATACTGAGTAAACTTTCTGGAAAATTCAACTCAAAGAAATTGCTTTAATCGATGGGAGCAGGGCATTCATGATCTGTGTGACACTGCCCAAGCAAAATGCGGCATAATGTTCAAAACAAACATCTCTTTAGCAAGTTCAAACATTTCTACAATTAAATATCATGTTTTTTATCATAATAAATCTAGAAAAATGATAGAATTCAACCTGAAAACATATACAGTAGGAAATGGGAATCAAGGATGCTGTGTTAGAGAAAAATAACTGTTTTGGCTCCTTTTGTAATGCCTTTATCACAAAACGCTTGAGGAAGTAGTGCACTGTGCTATAGTTTCCACTTTTACTCTCTGCTCTTTAATCCAAATAATCTCTGTAATCCAGTCAGTATGATGTTCTAGCTAACATTTTCTTTTATGGCTTAGTGTAACAGTTTTGTGGCAGATATAGTTAACTCTGCATGTAGTGTATGGAAGCAGATGTAAACAGCCCACCATTCCAGTTCACTGAATAACTTTTTATTTATTTATTTATTTATTCAATTTTGGTAACTGGCTAGGCCCACTGAGCCCCGAAGGTCCCTTTTTCAGGGGCAACCCCGAATAAGTTACAGAAGGATACAGGTACAATAATGGAATAGAACTTCATCAGCACAATAGGAAGAATTCAAGTACAAAAACAGTGCAGACATTCAGGCGAAGTTAGTTACAGGGGAAAACAGTTACATATTGTAAAAGGTAGTAGTAGTACTACACTTAGGCGAAGACTATTACAGAAGAGTCAAGGGTTGCAGTGCAGGGGGAAGTTAATGCTTAATATAGTAGTTATAACTTAGGCTAGCAAGGACCTAGCGTTAGAGATTGGGTATGCTCCTTTATTGACAGGAGCAGATGCTCACTTCTAGCAAGGGTACACAGTGCCCCTTGCAGAAAGTTCCAAGGGAGGGGGCTTCCTGAAGGAGAGGGGGAAGCTTATTCCATAGGGCAGGAGCAGAAGTGGCAAAGGACTTGCTGCCAGTAGTGGTTCGAACCTTAGGTTTCTCTAGGAGGTTTATGCCCAGAGGTACTGAGCACTTGGGGACCAGGAGACTAGACAGACTATCTGGGGATTTGCAGTGTAGGAGCTTGTAGGTATGACAAAGCCGTCTAGGGAGGGCCATTGTAGTGAAGCAAGGAGATCACAGTGGTGCCTACGTTTGTAAGACTGAGACGTGAACTGAGCTACTTTATTGTAAAGAACTTGCAGCCTGCTCATTTCCTTTTAGCCAACCCCTGAAGTATAGGGGCAGCAAAAGTCAGTGTAGGAAGGAAGAGACTGTTGGCAATGGTGATTCTTGACTCAGGAATGAGATGGTCATTCAGGTGGTGCAGGAGGCCCAGTTTGCAGTGCACCATTTGGTTACCTGGTCAAAGTGGGACTTTAGGGTGAACCCCTGATCCAGGGTAAGCCCCAAGTATTTGAGGGAACTCACTACCTCAATGTGGCTGCCTGAGGTTGAGGTCAGAGGAAGTAAGGCACTCCTGTCTGGGCCAAGGTTTCTCTGTCCAAATAGCATTACCTTGGTTTTAGTGGTGTTTAAGACCAGCTTATTTTCTGTAAGCCAGGTCTCTAACTTAGCGCAGTCAGCTTGCAGATGGGGTCCTAGCTCAGATGGATTGCTCGGGGACCGGTAGATTACAGCATCATCTGCGTATTGAACTATTGTGCTGCCGCCATAGTGGGAATTAAGGTCGTTAACGAATAGCGAGAAAATGAGGGGGCCTAGGATGGAACCCTGAGGCACCCCCTCATTTGGGGGAGTGGATCTGAGGTCGCGCTGCTCCACTTGACTTGCTGGGAGCAGCCGGGTAAATTGGAGGTGAACCAGGAAAGGGAATTCTGATCCAGGCCAAAGGAAAACAGTTTGGATAGCAGGTGCTTGTGGTCTACTAGGCCAAAGGCCTTAGAAAGATCGATGAAGACAACAGCTTTGGTGAGCCCTTTGTCCATGGCTCCTAGTACATCAGCTATAAATTTTATGAGGGCTGTGTCAGTGCCATGGTTTTGCCTAAAGCCATTTTGGGTGAAGGCTACCGGTTAGCCTCCGGGTAGTCTCGGAGCTGACAGTACACTAGCCTTTCCCGAGTCTTGGCCAGTGCACAAAGCAGTGAGGTTGGCCTGTAATTACCGATGGATTCCCTGGAACCCTCTTTGGGTATAGGAGTAACAACAGCTCATTTCCAGGTATTGGGTACAGTGCCTTCATGCAGAGATCTATTAATTAGCCATGTAATAGGTAGAGCGATGGCAGGTGCTGCCACCTTAAGTAATTTAGGGCAGATGCCATCGGGTCCTCCTGGGCCTTTGACTTTGATGGTCTTTAAGAGTGGGAGTACCTCTTTGACCTTAACTAAGTGGAGGTGGAAGAGAGGCCAAACAGGGCAAGGTACCTCTGAGCAGGGTGGCTTAGAAGATGTAGGATTAAGGTTGGACTTGTAGTCCTCTAGATTGGTGAAGTAACTGTTGTAGGCAGCGGCAATTTCATGGCAGTCATCCGTCATAAGGCCATTGATCTCAATAGGGCCAGGGGAGGGAAACTTGTTTCCCTTTAGCAGGTCATTGATATGGGATCAGAATGACCGAGGATTGGCAAGAGTGGTCTGCTGGAGACGCTTGACAAACTTTCTCTTTGCAGTCTTAGAAAAATGCTTGCACTCGTTCCTTAGTTGTTTGTAGGTCAGAAGGTCAGCAGGCAGAGCGGACTGTTTGTGATGCTTCCATGCCTTGTCCCAGTTCACCATCAGTGATTTGAGCTCTGTGGTGATCTATCTATGGCAGCTGCCCTTAGCATGGAGTTTTCTAAATGGGGCGAGCAGGTTAGCTGCAGAGTTGAAGGAGTTCTGGAAGAAGTCCAGGCCTTCTTCAAGAGTTGGGAGGTGCTGTATCGGTGACCAGTCATGGTTGCTGAGGTATGCACTGAAGGCAACCTCCGAGAATTTGGAGTAGTCTCGGGTAGAGAGTATCCTTGGAGGGACCTGGGGGGGAACAGTTTTTCCTGATGCAGAAGATGGGTGAGTGGTCACTAAGGGCATCAGCCATGATACCAGCAATCAGAATGCTGGAGGGGTGAGACACCAGAGCCCAGTAAGGGTTGTATGGTTCCCTGTTTTGTTGTTGGCCCTAGTCTTTTCCGAGTCCTGTGCCCAATTAAGATTAAAGTCCCCCAGGATTAGGAGTTCCAAGGAAACTGTGTCAGCAAGGGCCTTAGTGATATTTTCCAAGGCTTGTAGGGACACCTTCGGAGGGTGGTAGAAGCAGCCAACCGTTAGGTGTTTTGTATTGACAAGGGTAATTTTTATGAAGACTGATTCACCTGCTGAGTGAGCAGTGCCAGGTAGGAGGGCAAGGGCTGCATCAAGGGAGTCCCTTGCATATATGAGAACCTCACCCTCTTTTTTGTCCTCCCTGTCCTTGCGGAAGGCGGTGTAGCCAGTCACTGCCACCTCGTGAGATAAGGTGTGAGGCTTATGCCATGTTTCAGACATAGCAAGAACATCTGGGTTGTAGAGAGACATCCAGCCCTGTACCTCATGCATTTCTGGGTGGAGGCTGCAGACATTCATGTGGGTGATTTTTAGGCCCTTGGTAGATGCCCAATGTAAGTCATGGGGTGAACTGAGAGTGATGTTGGTTATGGGAGGGCCTGGGTTAGATTCGATGTCCCCTGCTAGAAGCAGCAGGAGCAACAGAAGCAGTAGAGCTGTAGGGCATAGAGGGAGCAGAGTAAGACCCCCTCTGCGGTGCTTTGCATGGAAATGTAGGGCCAAGTAGTAGGTGCCCTTTTTAGAGAGTAAGTGGGACACACAGAGTGGTCGCACCTTGTATTCAGCTGGGTAACTCTGAGTGACGGGAGGGAGTGTGTACGATGACATGTATTAGGGTACGCAGACCTGGGAAGGCTCATAAGCCAGTCAACCCACACAAGAGACAGGATGTATAGAGAAACCAGGATATGGGCTCTGTAAGATAGCCCAGAGTGGTGCTTCTATTTGGGCATGTGAGAGTGAGCAGGGTGAGTGTGAGGGTCCGCGGGACCAGGGGATGCATTCTGGTGGAAGAAGGATGAGCAGAACTAAGTTAGAAAGGAGGGGGATCTACTATTTTATCCCTTTAGTTTTGCCATGTTAGAGTATTGCTAGCCCAACATATGACAAATTGGAGCTCAGTGCAAGTAATTTGATATGAAATGGCAGTGCGACCTCTTGTGGCAGCTACTGATAAGCCACAAGTGGAGAAGTCAAGTGATTGGCTGAGAGTGCCTATATAAGCAACAGTCCACCAAGGGTGGTGGTGTGGCAGCTGACGTGGAGTGCCAGGGGGGATACTCTGGTGCAAAATCGCAGCTGCAGGAGAAAATAGCCCTGTATCACCCAGTTTTCAGTACATGAAGAGGGCTTGTGGTCCCGTTTCTGTTGGGGGCTTTTCAGGCAATGTGCCCCAGAGTGCCTCCCGTGTTGGGGGGGACAGCCGACGAAGCCATTGATCCCTAATTCAGTAGCTGAAGAGCCCTGTTCAGTCAGTCCTAAGACACTGGAGTGGTCCCAGAGGACTGGGGAAGGGCAAACGTTGTCCCACTTCATAAGAGTGGTAGTTCCCTACTATCTCCAGAAATGTATAGATGGTGTCGGGCTCTGGAGATTGTGAGGAGGATGAAGGTGGCAGGGCCTAGTGGAGGAATGGAAAGGAGTGGGCGGATTGAGACTGTGGGGACTAGAAGACACCCTGGGGCGAAATGGGTTCAGGAGAGGGGCTCTCCCTCCCTGATTCCCATATCCAAGGGTTCTGCTTGCAGCAGGCAGGTGACTTGGCTATCACTGGTGAATCATCCTACTCGGATGGTGTTATGTAATGCCAGGTCCATTAAAAACAAGACTGCTATAGTAGCTGATCTTGTTGGGTCATCGGACCTGGCATGCATCACTGAGACCTGGCTGGATGACAATGCTGGCCCTGTTTTGGCTTCAGCTATACCAACCAGGTATTTGGTGATACACCATCTGAGATTGGATCGTAGGGGTTGGGGAATTGCCATCTGTTTTCGATTGGAACTGAACTTAGTAGAGGTACCAGTGGGAATCACCAACTCCTTTGAATGTATCATAGGTGAGGTTGTAGGGTACAGGATTCTTCTCATTTACCGTCCACCAGGTAATGGGAATGTTTTCCTGTGGAAGTTGCGGACTTCTTTGTTGACATGACATTGGGATCCTCCAGATGGCTGATCCTGGGGATTTCAATGCCTGGGTTGATGACAAACTCTCGCAGTTTGGTCAGGACTTCCTCCAGTTAATGAATTATCTGGGCTTCACACAGGTTATTACCTCCTTGACCCATATAGATGGTCATTCATTGGACTTGGTGTTCCTCCTGGGGATGGAGATATCTGACTTGGTGGTGGAAACAGTCGGTTGGTCTGACCATCACACCATTGGGTTCAGTTTCCTGGCCCCCCAGTAGGCTGGTCCCTACGGAGGTGGTCCGGTACTGCCCTTTGAGGGTTGTTACCCTGGAGGGCCTGATAGCAGTGCTGGACCTATCAAGTCTACCGAGTGAATGCATGGATCCTGGAGACCTGGTGCTTGTCTATAATAAGGCAGTAGTAGGGTCCCTGGATTCCATTGCTCCTGTTTGTGTTCGTCCCCTCACTCTTCACCCCAGGTCTCCTTGGTTTGATGAGACCTTGGGGGAGTTGAGGAGAGTGGGACGAAGGCTTGAGAGGTGTTGGCAGAAGTTGGGTCTGGAGCGTGATAGGCTTAGTTTGATGGACCATTATCGGGTCTATCAATCAGCAATTACCCATAATAAGGCAGAATTCCTGTCCAGGGAAATTGCTGCTATGCAGAATCGACCAGCCCAGCTCTTCCGGACCGTGGACAGATTGTGCAATCCAATCTGTCTTCAGCCTGGAAGTGTGTTTTCACAGGAACGGTGTGAGGAGTTTGCTTGCTTCTTTGCAGATAAGGTTGCCACAATCAGGTCCGATCTCCTCTTAACTCTTTCAAATAGGAGTTGTGGTGGTTGGCAGGAGATGTCGGACAGCCAGTTTGTGTGGTTTGACTTCAACCTACCCACAATCAATGACAATCAGTGTCAGTGGCTCAGTAGGTAGCACACTCACCTCTGAGGCCGGGAGATCAGAGGGCTGTGGGTTCAGTTCCCACATCTGACACTTGGGTTAATATCCCAATACAGACACTGTAGTGCAGCATGAGAGGGGTGCTGCACTTCTGAGGTGCCGTGTTTTGGATGAGATGTTAAACCGAGGTCCCATCTGCCTGGATTGGTGGTGGTAGTTCAGGTGGATGTTAAAGATCCCATGGCACTTATCGAAAAGAGTAGGGGAATTTTATTGAAAAAGGTTGGACTTCATTACAGAAAAAATTACAACATCCTGTACACAGAAAACTAAATTCAGAATCATCAATAGCATAGTAAACAAATATGAAACAAAAAGGAAAGAACACATAATCAGTCAATAGACCAAAGGTCACAATTACGCCAAAAAAGAAGAAATTGAAGTCCTGTAAGAACCTGAAAATCATGCAATTTAACTAAACGGATAGCAGTGCAAATATTGTCAATTATTGCTTGTAAAGAAATCAATTTCTGGTGCAAAACTAACATGCATCTAGCCTGCCATAGGTAATATCTAATTAAAATGAAAACAATATACAGGGTATCAGCATGATATTTATAACAAAAATCAACATTTGTACAAAACATAATCTGCTGATATGATAATTGTAGAAATAAAGGTTCTGACCACAAACCAGCCAAAAAGGACCAAAAAGTAAAAGGACAATCAAGAAATAAGTGCTGTTGAGTTTCCAGAATCTCGTGACAAAGATCCCGGGGGCAATACCGATCATTCAAAGCTTTATGCTTATGATTACCCTTGACACTCAACCTGCCATAATTACCCAACCATACTATATCCCAAGCATAAGGGGGTAAACAGGGATTACTAAGTTGTTGAAGAACCCAAGTAAAATGATCTGGGAGACATAAGGGAAAAACCACCTCTTCCTGAGCCTCCCTCCTCCAAACCTTGTCATAAAGCATACGTCTAGACAGAACACAAAAATCCCGTGGGAAAAAAACCCAAGATAATGCCATCTTAAAAGCTTCTTTCCCATATAATGGGATATCCTGAGAACCCTTCTGTCCAGAATCCCAATGTGAAAGACAGGGTGACAACCACAGCATCAAATAAGGTTTCCAAACCACCTCCCCAGGCTTCAAAGCTTTCCCAAAATTATAGCTAAAAAATAAACTATAAAAAAAGGTGACTGGATGAATCATACCTACCCCTTCCTCTCTTATTGGTCTATATGTTACACTACGCTTTATCGGGTTAAGGCGAGACCCCCAAAATCCATGAAAAAACATCCTATATAATCTAGTGAAAAAAGCCATAGGCAGGGGAAACACATAACAAAGATACAAAAAAATGGGAATTACCAATGTTTTAAGCAACACCATCCTCTTTTTCTTACTAATCAAAAACTGTTTCCACCCAGAAATCAGACCTTCCACCCTCTTCAAGGCAATCTACCAGTTATGAGAAAGCATATCGCCGGTCCGAAAAAAATACCTAAATATTTAAATGGAGCTATAGAAATAGGAATCCCAGCATAAGTACCAGCTGGCGGGAGAGTGATGTGACCAATGGGAACCCCAACACTTTTCCCAAAGCTAATGCTAGATCCAGAAACTGAGGAATAGTTCCGAAGAACCTGGACCAAGGCTGCTTCATCAGTATGTATGTCCACAACCAAAACCAAATCATCCGCATAAGCTAACAGTTTGATAGGTGCCGAAAAGGATCCCCTCAAGTCCTATGATTTGAGGGCAAAGAAAGATTGCCCGTATCAAAGTATCAATGTAAAAATTATAAAGGATAGGACTTAAGGGGCACCCCTGCTGAACTCCACAAACAATCGTCACAGGATTCCCTAACCAACCATTCACATTAGGAATGATCGTGGCCCTCTTATATAAAGTCTGAAGCCAAGAAAGAAACTTAACAGGAAGTCCAAAGGCCCATAATACAGAAAACAAAAAACCCTGAGAAACTCTATCAAAAGCCTTCTCCTGGTCCAAACCCAAAACCCATCCAGTAACTGCCCCCCTGTCACCCAGGGCAAATAATTCTTGCAACAAAATCAAATTGTCATGCTGGCATCTGCCAGGAATGCCACACATCTGAGCAGGACTTATATGATCAGCAATTTTAAGTAATCTGGAGAACATGATTTTTGCCAGAATTTTATAATCCACATTTAATAAACTAAGTGGTCTCCAATTATTCAAATCATTAGCATCCCCTTTTTTGAAAAGTAAGATCAAAATGGCTTCTTTCTTCGTCTTGGTCAAAGAGGCTGAGGCCAACATATCATTGAACAACAACGTTAGGGCCGGAACCAAATCAGTCATGAAAGTTTTGAAAAATTGGGCAGTAAGGCCATCCGACCCAGGTGCTGAATGCAAACGTAAACTACCTATGGCTTGAGCCACTTCCCAATCAATAATACCAGCGTTCAACATATCCTGCTCCACAGAAGAGAGCGTAAGGGATGTAGAGAGTCCAAAAATGGCTCAGCAGACTCACAGTCTGGTATACTACCCAACATGTTCAATACATGCTGTTCAACAACAGTAACCAAAGCCTCTGGAGCCGTAACCAAGTCACCAGAGGGGGACCGTAGACACCAAATAAATTTAGAGTCTACACGTCCCTTACAAGCCTTAAAAGGGTCCAACCCCCCTTTAGTCATCCGAGTCCCAAATCGAGCCTCTTGTCCTAAAGAGTTAGCACGATCATATTGTAGTGTTTTCATCTGTGTGCCAACAACTGCAATTTGATCACTATAGTCATGCTGGGTGGTATCAGATAGAGAAATCAAATGTTGTAACTGCTGCCGTAGTGCCAAATACTGCAAGTATTGAGCAGTCTGAGAAGCAGCAGCCTTCTCCTGGAAGACATGCTTCCATCGTAATTTAGAGTCTTCCCACCATTCCACCACATCCTTGTAAAGATCAGCCACAGAGAGCCGTGCAGCCCATTCCCTCCACCATAATTTCAAAATAGTGGGAACCTCCAAGAGGGAGTCATTAAACCACCAGCGGTTTTTCTTACAACGGGGAGCAGTATCCCAAGAAAAAGATACCCAGAGGGCAGTATGATCTGAAAATTCAACACCTACTTCTGACAAGAATGAATCTGCAAGACTTTAGACAGAAACATAAAATCAATGCATGTCTGCAAGGTCCCTTAAAAAAGTAAATCCACCAGTCACATGACAATACCTATAAGCATCCACAAGCTGAGCCATGGTTATAATGTCCTTCAAAGCAATAGAGTCACAAATAGTTTGGGGGTTTGTAACCCTCTATCTGTTTGGTGCAAACCACAGTTAAAGTCACCAACCCATAAGAGTAACCTAGAGGTATGCAAAAAGGGCCTCACCAAATGAAAAAGAGAAACTCGCTGTGCTTTAGTCTGGGGAGCATTAACCATGATTATCCGAAATCTCTCCAAGGAGTATGTAAAATCTAACAACAATGCTCTCCCTGGTAGTATATCTACCAATCTGGAGACATGTATATCCAAATTGGAAAACAAAATACCAATACCATCACATTTATTGGAACCAGATGACCAAAAGGAAGGACCGCAGGTCCAAGCCCTGGAAGCCTGTTGTAGTTCCCTTTAATACTATTCACGTTTAAAGAACAAACCAAAAAACAAGCCATTTAAGTACCAATGGGTGATTTATTCCTTCGACTCTGACGGGTTCGTTTAGCTATAGGATCCAAATCCCTACCTCCTTCCGTGTCCATACAAGAACGAATGGAGGAGGTGTCAGTGTCATCCCCTCCTGAGTCCTTATCAGACAGGTCCGTGGCTAACACTGCAAATTTGTTACTAGATTGCCAAGTACGAACCCCAGCCTTCTTGCCCCGACTGACAACCGCCAGACCTTTTCTGGTCCTCTTATGAGGAACTTGTATGAAACCAGAAGTGTCCAGGTCAGAAGCAGACTGTGGGGGGGTGGCATCACACCATCAGCCACAACCGGTTCGTCTACCCTCACGGGAGCTACAGGGACAGATAGAGGAACAACATCAGAAAGTGGAACTGGTAATAGGGGAGACAGGGTAACTGAAGTGTACTGAACAATAACCTCCTCAGACCCATCGTGCAACCCCACCAATGTAGAGGAGGTTAAATCGACTTTTAAATCCCAGGCAGCAACATGTTTAGCCTGCATTTGCTGAGCTATGGTAATTAAACCTTCATGTGAAGGACAATCCTCCCTATTATGGGATGCCCAGGG
The DNA here is from genome assembly GCA_016271365.2 of Neoceratodus forsteri. Classification (NCBI taxonomy): domain Eukaryota; kingdom Metazoa; phylum Chordata; order Ceratodontiformes; family Ceratodontidae; genus Neoceratodus; species Neoceratodus forsteri. The sequence continues at coordinate 43,405,758 of JADMNL010000040.1, read as the reverse complement.
ACAACGCCCGAAGGCATGACCCGTACGTTCACAGAGGTTGCACTTAAAAAGATTTAAGCAGGCACTGGAAGTATGGCCAAAGTCAAAACAATGACTACATTTCACAGTGTCACGAGCAGAACTAAGGTGAGTACGGGAGCCACACTTAAAACATGACTTAGGCTGCCCTACATAAAAAATGAGCCCTTTATCTTTTCCCAAGTAAAAAAAACTAGGTAAATGTCTAGGCCCGGTATTGGTAGAATACAATTTGACAGAAACTCTCCAGCCACCATCCCAGATTTGTTCATTATCCAAAGTGGGGGTTGGCCTGTTAAGCACCTCACATCTCTGCTTTAACCAAAATAAAATATCCTCCACATTTACCTTTTCATTCTTAAACATAATCGTAATATTTCAAACAGTGGGTTTGGTCAATGGAATAGCCTGAAAGGAAGACCAAGTGGGAGAAGTCTGACAGGTCGCATATTGTGCCCAAAACCTATCCAAACCTGAAACCTGCTTAAAACTAATGTCGTAATTGTAATTACCCAAATTAATAAGGGCAAAAATCTCTGATGAAAAGAACTTCATAGAACCCTTAAGTAAGTCTTAGCAATATAAACACGATTAAGGGGTTCCTCTAGCCCTCCCTTATATACCAACCGGACGGCATTATGCCTAGGTGCCGGTTCCCCCCTTAGTGGAAAATAAGTCAGCTAGTTTAAAACCAACTGAATGACCCTGGTCAGACTCCACAGGATCCTGTAACAATGGTACAGGCCCCAGTCGTAAAGGGACTGTAGGCCCAGGGGGTATAGAAGGGGAAGGAACAGGAGACAAAATAATTGTAGGTAAAGCAGATGCATCATGAACAACAACTAGATTTGGCCAGTCCAGTGGAAGAAGGCTGTACAACAGGGGCCAAAATCTCACCACTTTTGCTCCAACCAGGGGCTTTATTAGCTGAAAAAAGAAACACATCTGTAGAGAAAGGCAAAGGGCCTGACATCTCAGTCCTACTCTGGAGTGGCTTACCTCAGGATTTACCAGGACCTCGCTTCTGTTTTCACGAGGGAAATGGCCGATCATCAAGGAGAACAGGCAGGGGCTGTGGGCACACCAAGACAGACCTCGGAAGACTGCCAGCCCCATCAAGAACCGCCGCTGATGCGGAAGTAGCAGAGAAATGTGACGAACCTTCGGCGTCATCAGGGGGCTTAGACAACTGTACATACCCGATCATAGTACTCCCCATAGATGCCTGAGGGAGCGCCGCAATTTCCATGTCCAACAGCAACATTTCGTGGAGCAAAGCAGAACGCTTACCCAGCAAAGCAGAACGAGAAGGATCCCCAGCAGCAGAACAGGTGACACCCTGCCGCCCAGCAGAAGTCACAACACACGGAACATCCGTTTCAATGATTGTTGCTGCACTGACTGTAGCCACAGCAATTTCCTCCTCCACGGCCTCAGAAGGTGCAAGCACAGGAGAGGAGGCCCTCTCTTCTGTAGTCCCGACATCCATCTCCTCCAAAGGTTCTTGCACACTGGCCATCTCGCAGCCAGTAGCAAAGGCTCCCCCTACAGCGAGTAGGCGAATTTCCCTTGTGTCCTAGCCAAATTTCCCTCATTCACTAAAAAAAATACCACCAACAGCTTAATCTGGTTCAAGGTCAGTTGGCATTCATCTGTATCCCCTCCCCCCCCGTGCCTGAAAATAGGCAGGATTTGTCTTGTGCACTTACCCGGTCAACAAAAACTAAATAAATAAGTAAAATAAATAAATAAATTATGATGGTTGTCCAGTCACTGCGTCCAACCTACTGTAGTTTGGATCAGGGCTCCACATGTCTTTTAGTAGGATGTGTGGATAAAATCGGCCCAGTCCTTACCAAGATAGTCTGGCTGTCTTTGGAGAGGGGGTTCTTTCCTGATCCCCAGAAGGAAGCCGTGGTTTGGACCCTTCTTAAGAGCCTTCTTTGGATCCGTACTGTCTGGCCAACTACAGGGCTGTCGCTAACCTACCCTTTGTGGATAAGGTTATTGAGAAGGTGGTTGCGTTGCAGCTGGATAATCATTTGACAAGCCACAATGTCTATGATTCTTTCCAGTCCAGATTTAAGAAGAAACATAGTACTGAGACAGCCCTTGTTCGGGTACTAAAATGATCTCCTAGTAGCGAGAGATCGAAAAACCAATTCCATCTTGGTCCTTCTAGATCTCTCTGCAGCATTTGATACCATTGACCATGGAGTGCTACGGGACCTCCTGCGGTTTATCTGTGGACTGTCTGGTTCGGTCCTCTTTAGGTTTCGATCATTCCCTGAGGGTAGGACTCAAAGGGTGGTGTTTGGGATTTTTTTCCTCAGCAACACTCCCCCTATCCTCTGGGGTGCCGCAGGGTTCCATATTGGCACCCATGTTTTTTGATGTGTATATGCTGCCATTGGGAGAGATTATTAGAGGTGGTATGGCTTGAGTATTCACTACTATGTAGATGATACTCAGCTGTACATGTCCTTTGTGCCTGGCCAGGGTGATGCTGTCTCAGTCTTTAACAACTGTCTCACTGAGATCCAGGATTTGATGACTGTGAGTTGGTTGCGGTTAAACCCTGAAAAAACTGAGGTGTTGGTTGTGGACCCAGGTCGTATGGAGGCAGGTTTGCTGACAGGATCAACCTCGGGTCTTTGGCTTGGGGGTGCCCAGTTAGCTATCTCAGACCGGGTGTGGAACCTGGCATTATATTTGACAACTGCCTGACCCTTAAATCTCAGGTGTTGGCTGTTGACAAAACCTCTTTTACCATCTGAGGAATATCACCCAGGTGAAGCACCTGGTTCCTTTTGACAATCTTCCAATGTTGGTCCAAGCCTTCATTACCTCTCGCCTTGACTACTGCAATGCCCATTACCTAGGGCTACCAGGGGTTGATATCTGCTGCTTGCAGCTAGTGCAGAATGCGGCAGCCAGGCTTTTGACTGGTACTTCTAGGACCAGTCATATAATGCCTGTCCTCCATGGATTGCACTGGCTGCCAGTACAGTGGTGTATCACCTTCAAGGTTGGTTTGCTGACCTATGAGGCCCTACATAACCAGGGACCTAGCTACCTGCAAGATCTTCTTTGTCCCTACTGTCCCCCCTGCCCTCTCTGATCCACCAATGAGGGATTGCTAGAGATTCCCAGGGTCCATTTGAAGACATCAGGGGCCAGGTCATTTAGTTTTATGGCCCCGACCCTGTGGAATTCTCTACCTCATCGGGTGTAAGATTGCCTGACCATCCCAAGTTTAAAGCAGCCTTGAAAACTTATTTATTTAGCCTAGTGTACCCTGTTTTTTAAGAATGTTATATTGATTGATTTTATTATATTGTTTTATTTTATGTATTTGAATTATTTATTGCACAAGCACCTTGGTTTTGGAAAGGCGCTTTTTACAAATAAAGTATGATTTGATTTGATTTGAAAGAAGAAGCGGGGAACTACAGGCCAATAAGTATAACCTCTGTAGTCAGAAAGATAACGGAGACACTCCTTAAGGAAAGATTAGTGGAACACCTGGAATCCAATGGACTGGTAGATCCCAGGCAACATGATTTCTCTGCAGGATAATCCTGTCAAACTAATCTGATGGATTTCTTTGACTGGTGACAAAGGCAGTAGACCAAGGGGGGAGGGTGGCGGTAAATATTGCCTACCTCGATTTCAGCAAAAGCTTTGAAACAGTCCCACATAAGAGACTGGTCAACAAGCTAGTCAGCCCGGGATTGGGACACAAAGTGGTAAACTGGATTGAAAACTGGCTAAGGGACAGAAAACAGAGGGTAGTGGTGAATGGACCCAATCAGACGAGAGGGAGGTGACCAGTGGGGTCAGTTCTGGGGCCAGTCCTCTTCAATGTCTTCATCAGTGACATTGTAAATGGACTGGAGGGAAAGGTTTGCCTGTTGGCAGATGTCATCAAGATCTACAACAGGATGGGTACTCCGGAGGGGGTGGAAAGGATGAGAAAAGATCTGGAACTGCTGGAGAGATGGTCAGGGGCATGGCAGATAAGGTTTAATGCAAAGACATACAAAATCATGCATGTGGGAAACAGGAACCCTGGGGCGAGCTACAGGTTGCATGGGGGGAGCTGCTGACAGTAATTAAAGAGGAGAAGGACTTGGGGGTCATAACCACAGATGACTTAAAGGCCACCAGGCAGAGGGAAAAGGTGGTGGGAAAGGCCAGTGGGATGTTGGAGTGTATTGGAAGGTGAATCACAAGCCAAAAGAGAGAGGTAATAGCTCTACTGTACAAGACCATGGTGAGACCTCACCTTGAATACGGTGTACAGTTCTGGAGGCAGTATAGCACAGTGGTTTAAGGCTCTGAGCTACAAATCTGGTGACATCCAGCAGACCAGACCTGGGTTTGAATCCCACAGCTTTCACTTGCATACTGTGTGACCCTGAGCAAGTCACTTAACTTCTCTGTGCCCCCAGGTCGCTCCTGTAAAAAAGTTTTCAGCTTAGTGTGCTACTCCTGGTTAAACAACTAAAAAAAAAAAAAACACCTTTGAAAGGACATTGACAAAATAGACAAAATAGAGATGGTGCAGAGGAGGGCGACCACAATGGTGAAGGGATTACATCACAAGCCTTACAAGGAGAGTGTGAGGGACCTTTATTTGTACATGCTTGAACAAAGGAGGGAGAGAGAGTTGACATGATAGAAAATTGAAGTACATCAAGGGCATTAACAAAATGGAAGTTGACAACATGTTACAGATTAATAGTAGTGCTAGGATGCCAGCCCGGTGGCGCTGATGGTTGAGGCGCTGGATGCCACACCTTGCGCCACATTGGCGACCCAGATTTGGTGATGGACTCAGGTCACCGGAGGCTGGCTGGAGGGACGAGGATTGAGCACCCAATGGCTGCTCTCCTTCTCCTTCTCCAGGGAGGGGTGGTATGCTGGCTTCACCACTATACCACCACCACCTGGGTGACCACAGGTGGTGTTGGTGCGGTTGTGAAAAGCAGAGAGTCAGGGAGGGGCCAATGTCAGCTGAGGACCGGAGCAGAGGCACGTTTCAGTGCACCTCCATCTTATCGGTCCTCCTCAACAGCGGACGTTGGCAGGGGGTGGACCAGAACACCAAAAACCACCTGCAACTGATCTAGGCGAAGAGCTCCTGGGCTGCTTCAATCATGGAAGAACTTAAAGAGAGCTTTGGTTGCAGGTTCCACTGATAATTCGGAGGAGGTAGGATGGACTCTTCTGCCCACCGGGGGGGTCAACAGGATCTCTAGAGACATATACAGAAACAAGCACCTATGGGAGCATCTTCCAGGTCCTCATGATGCAGACTGGGTGCATTGGGATGCCTGGAGAGAGGGACCAGTCACGGTGTGGGGGGGGGGAGCAAACAGAGATAGTAAAAAAATAAAATAAAATAATGCCAGGACAAGAGGACAGGACATGAGACTGAGGGGTGGCTGCATAAGGGGAAATGTCAAGAAGTTCTTTTTTATGGAAAGGGTGTTGGGTACATGGAATAGCCTGCCCCAGCCACACCTCACACCACACTGGTGACTCGGGTTCGGGAACAAGCTCGAGTCGTCGGGGGGTCGGCTAGGGAGGAGAGTATCAAGCATCCAGAGGACTGCTCTCCTCTCCTGGGGAAAGTGGGACTGCATTTTCTGGCACTTAATGACAACCAGTGGAGACTGGGGAGGGCAAAGTTGGGAATGCTACAGTACGGGGTGGGGATGCAATGGACGTTCTGCTGGTAGGTACAAAAATGTACCCACAGCATGATGACATGCAATGGCACGCCCACATCCTCGGGGACACATAAAAGGAAAATGTCTTCTGCTCATGAGCATGATGCCTCCAAAGGGGTACCACCCACCACCTCCAAACAATGCCCAGCTCATGGGGCAGGGGCTCAAGGGTGATGTGGTCTCCCTCCCTGCTCCTCCCGGGAGGGCCCCTCCATTGTGGGGGTAAGCCAAGATCCTCGCTGTTTCAACCAGATTGTGGCAGAGACTGGTAGGTAGGCAGGGCCTTGAAACCCCTTGTGGCAGGGCCGACTGGGGAAAGGTCCCCCACCAGGGATGTTGAGAGAATAAATAGAGTCTACAAAAAAATATAAGGTCAGATTAACTCCAGTGGGGCTGAACATAAAATTCAAAGAACCATTATCTACTTACTGGGTTTTGGATTTTGGTGATGTATAAAATAAAAACTTATGAAATATTGTAATACATTTTCACAAAGAGAAGCTCGATATACATCAGTGGTCTCCTGGTTTGTACTTCATACAGTATTACCATTACAATTCACCAATGTGGTTCTTTCCTTTGCTGCTAGTTAAAAAGCTTGCTTTTTGAAGTGATAGCAGAGGCCACTTTAACTAAAGATGTTTGGCAGCATTGCCTCCCTGACCACAGCGTTCCTAAAGTAGTGGTGGTATTATTTTAGTCTGATTTACTTTTTTAGAGAGACGAAAGAGCAATGGAACTCTCAGCTAAACAATCAAAGTGTGGCATGGAAAAAGTTCAGCTTTGCAGTTACTCTAAGCAGCAGCACTTTACATGTTTGTTTGACACAAAGCATCTTTTTTTTTCTTTTTGTCTTTAAAAATAAAAAAAGATTGTGATATACAGTTTATTGGTATTGCCATGAGGGTTTAGAGAGGCACTGTCCAGCCAAATATTTTACTGTCAGACTGAATGGGTACCATGTCTGGGCCAGTGCTATTTGGAGTTTTTGTGAGTTTGGAAATGGCTGTAGAACTTCTGTGTTGCTTTGGAATTTACCTATTTTGGGGCAGTTTTCTTTTGTAAAGAAAATCTTGTTTCCAACACTCCTTGCTTTCTTATTCTTTTGTTTGCCCTGAAGTCTGGCTGGCAGTATAGTCTAGAGGTTAGAGTAATGAACTGTGAATGAGTTTAGTACATCCAGCAGACAAAACCTGGGTTTAATTCTTACAACCTCCACTTGCATACTGTGTGATTCTGAGCAAGTCACGTAACTGCCCTGAGCTCCCAGGTTGCCCCTGAAAATAGACACTTGTGCCTAGTGGGCCTTAACTGGTTATCAAAAAATAAAATAAAAGTCCTTTCCCTGAAGTCCAACATCTGATGCTGGACTTTCAAAGCCATGCACCCGCCCTGCACAAGAGTATGTTTTTTTTTATATTGTATTTACTCCCCTCTCCAATGGTCCACATTCTGGAGGAAGCCCCAGCCCCATCCCCAAGATGTCCACTGGTCAACATCGACCATCTTCCCTCAGGGCTTGCCCCCCAGTGGTTTGCAGGGGTACCCCAGGCCCCCTACTGAAGACCGGATCCAGTTCTGGTCAGCACCATGACTGGTCAGGGGATGGGCCCTGAGAGCTCCTCCTTCATCCAGCTGTTGGAGATATTTTTCCTTGGTTTCCTCCTTCTAGAGGTAGGGCATGCAATGATGCCAACGATGCTCCCGTGTGTGCCCCATCGGGCATCTGCCCCGTTTCTGCTCTCTGTGGACAGCATCGGTGTGCCAGCCCCCAGCCTCTGCTAGGAGCCAGCCAAGCACTGACCACTGATCACCCCACTCCCTTGAAGGAACTGCTCCAGACTGATTCACAAGTGGCAGCATTTTCAGAGGACTGACACTATGGTAAGTGCCCCTTAATAAGCCCACTCGCAGCCATCTGTGGACACAGCACAATAAGGGTCGGTAATGCACTGCACAAGGCTTCAAACATGAGAGCAGCTAGAGGAAGGAGGTTTAACATGCTTGTTGGGCTGCAGCACTTGTAGTTGCTCCCCTTCCATACATTGTCTTTGTTGGTGCTGTTCTCCTATTGGGAGCCACAGATCTTTACCCCCACCAGGCAGCCTGATCAAGCCCACTAAACTATCAGTTTGATGGTCTAGCTAACTTCAGAGACTACAAGCAGATGCATGCAGAATTGAACACATCCTTCTGTAAAGTTGGATTGCATAGAAACATAGACAGTGATGGCAGAAAAAGACCAGCTGTCCATCCAGTCTGCCCGAGTTCCCTATTTAGTCCTGGAACATGCTGTGCCTTTATGATCCTAGCCCTCCTCATTCTCCTCCCTAATTCTACTGCCCTGAGCAACCACTATACCCATTATTCTGCCCCAACTGTGCTTGAAACCACCAACGGTTTTCCCATCCACCACCTCAGCTGGTAGACTGTTCCACCACCCTTTCTGTAAAATAGTACTTCATCATATCTTTCCTGAACCTCTCTTCTGTTAGTTTCCACTTATGTCCACATGACTGTGAGCTAGTATTCAAGCTAAATAGTTCCCTGCAGTTCACCTTGTTAATTTGATTTAGGAACTTGAAGATCTCTATCATATCTTCCCTATCCCTTCTGGTCTCTAATAAGTACATGTTTGGTGCCTTAAACCTGCCCTGTTGACCCTATATCGTTTTTGTTACCATGCACTGCACCGTCTTCAGTCTATCTCTAGCCTTCCTGAAGTGAGAACTCTAGCATTGGGTGCAGTATTCCCTTTCTGCTATCAGTACTCTTCCCTACACATCCCAGCATCTTACTAGCCTATAAGTATGCCTAATTGCACTGACTTGATTGCTTTAGGGAGTCACTGATAATAACTCCTAGGTCTCCTTCCTAAGTCATAGTGCTGAGTCTCACCCCTCCAATCCAGTACTCTATCCTGTGGTTCTTGTTCCCTAGGTACATTACCTTGCATTTTCTGGCACTGGATTTCAACTGCCAAACCTTAGACCACTCCTCTAGCTTTTTTAAGTCTCCCTGCAGATCCCCATCCTCCTGTCATAGAGCTTAGTGTAATCTGCAAAGAGACACAAGTTGCCCTGGATTTCCACACCAATGTCGCTGATGAACATACTGAAGAGGACTGGACCCAGGACAGATCCCCATGGTACCCCACTTATGACCTCCCTCTCTCTCTTCTGAGTTAACCTGCTGACCACAACACTTTGCTGCAATCCCTTTAGCCAGTTACCTACCAAGGTTACTATGTCCTTAGCCACACCCAGATCCTGTCTTTCAAGCAAAGTAGAGAAAGGGGAACTTTCCGGATACCAAATGGACTTGCTAAATGGTGGAGGTGAATGGCAATCACTGCGTGTTCACCGCACTATTTTGTCCATTGATGCCAAAAGAACACAGCACTGTCTGCCATGTCCAGGATGGCAGCTGGAGTTCTTTGAACATACGTAACAACTTGTACATGTGCACTGAACTCCAGCGGCTCGGTGGCACAGTCTGCCATTTCCATGATGTCCGCTGGAGTTCCCTGCACATGCACGGTGACTTGTGCAAATGCACTGGGCTCTAGCACCCATCCTGTATACTGTGGACTGTGCCACCGGAGTTCAGTGCACATGTGCGAGTCATCGCGCAAGTGCAGAGAACTCTGGCCACCATCTTACACACAGCAGACAGTACTGTGTCCCACCTGCAAAATTGTCTGCAGCCATACAGACTATGGCCAAAGCTTGTCTCAGCTGCACTTGCTAGATGACTGCAGGGCTACATTTACTGCAGCTGTAAAAAGCAGTAATCAGACATAGATCTAATATGCTGCCAGTATAACTAGAAGAAAAAAAAGTTGATACCCACTTTATTGCCATGGGCTGAACCATTTAAAAGTCTCAATAAGTTCTCGACTGTCAAGGAGCACTTGGATGACAGTGGGCTCAGGGAGGGTTAGGGTGGTCAGGTAGAGGCACATCCCAGATCCTAGTCCATTCAAGAACTCATATGCCACACTGGCAAATGGGGACAACCAAATATAGGTACCCAGAGAAGTGGAAGGAAAGGATGTGGAGGTTAGCCAAGGAGGTGACCTCAGTGGGGAGAGCAGTGGACCCCAGAGGAGGAGGAAGCAAATCCTGGAGGGGGACTCCATCATAAGAGGGATCCAGCTAGGAACACAGGAGGGGAGGACAGGGAGGTGCAGTGCCTACCAGGTGCCACGGCATGGAGGGATGGAAGGAAGGTCCTGGGGATTGCTGGGAAGGCAAGATGGGAGGGTGAGCTGGATATCATTATCCACCTAGGTACTAATGACTTGGCAAATGGGGAGCCAAAGGAAGTTCAGGAAGAGTTTAGGAAATTGGGGAAGGGTCTCAAGCAAGTAGCTACTTCTGTCACCTTCTCAGAAGTACTATCTGTGAGAGGCAAGAGAGAGAGCATGGGAGTGCATGCACCAGGAACTTTAACTCATGGTTGAAGAATGGGTGCTGTGAGGAAGGGTTTGGATTCATTGGTGACTGGGGACCCACCTGGAGGGATGGAGGTTTGTTCAAGCCTGACGGCCTGCATCCATCCTGGAGGGGAATCCAAGCACTCAATGATAAGTTTAAATGCTACATTGACTAGCATTTAAACTAGCAAAGGGGGGTGGCAGGCCAGCAAGAAGGGTACCTACTTGCTCACCCCCACAGCTAGCAGTGGAACCAGTGAACCGGAGGAGTGGCTATCTTTACAAAGCAGTGTGCAAAAGATGGAGGTTAGCGCCCAAGTGGTGGATAGACAGAAAAGGGACAAAATTCAGCAGAAGGGCAGACAGCAAGGAGAACCAGGGATAAAGGACAGCTAGGGAAGGGGCTGGAGTAGAACAGCTAAACAGTCTAGGGAGGTCAAATCATGGAAAGCCATGTATGCCAATGCCAGGAGCCTTAGCAACAAGATGGAAGATCTGGAGGCGGTCATGGTGCAGTCAGACCTAGACACTGTGGCCATCACTGAAAACTGGTGTAATGATAACCATGACTGGGAGATGGCAATACCTGGCTACAACATATTCAGAAGAGACAGGGCAGGTAGGAAGGGAGGAGGAGTGGCACTGTATGTGAAAAATGACATAAGGGCCACAGAGATCCAGGAGGAACAACATGGGGGTGAGATACTGTGGGTTAAGCTGGAAAGGAAATGGGGAATGGGATGAACATACTGAAGAGGACTGGACCCAGGACAGATCCCCATGGTACCCCACTTATGACCTCCCTCTCGCTCTTCTGAGTTAACCTGTTGACCACAACTCTTTGCTGCAATCCCTTGCAATTGGAATGGGGCCAGCCATCTGCACAGGTGTGGTCTATAGACCACCAGCCCAGGAGGAAGAAACAGATAGGGAGCTGATGCTAGCCATCCAAAGGATGGCAGGCAAGGGTGAGGTAGTACTGGTTGGAGACCTCAATATTCCAGAAGTGGACTGGGGCATCCCAGCAGCAGCATCAGCTAGGAGCAGATTTATCCTGGACTCTCTTCAGGGTGCCTTCCTCAAGCAACTGGTCATGGAACCAACTCCGCAGAAGGCAATACTGGACCTTGTGCTCACAAACAAGGACAGCGTGATGGGGGTAACGGTTGGGGAGCACCTGGGGAACAGTGATCACCAGTCATTGTGGTTTGAAATCACAGGAAGCACAGAACCAAACCACACAAAAACACGTATCTTGGATTTTAGGGGGGCAGACTTTGAGAAAATGGGGAGATACTTGAAAGAGGCATTAAGGGGAATGGGGCCGGAATCAGGGATTGAGGAACAGTGGGCAGTATTTAAGACAGGGATCACAAGAGCAACAAACTTATGCATTAAGCAGATTAGCAAGAGGAAAAGGAAGAGGAGACCATTATGGTTTTCCAAAGAGGTAGAAAAGAAAGTGAAAGCCAAAAAGATTGCATTCAGGCAATACAAAAAGACACAGGCAGAAGGGAATAGGGAGAAGTACCAGGAGAAGCAAAGAGAGGCAGGGAGGTCAGTAAGGGAAGCCAAAGCTCAGAGAGAAGAACACATTGCAAAATCAGTGGGCAGAGGGGACAAAACCTTTTACAGGCACTGTACATAAGTGAAAAAAGAAAGACAAAGGGAAGGATAGTGAGACTGAAGGGAGAGGATGGGGGCACGTGGAGGATGACAACAGTAAAGCTGACATATTGAACAGGCATTTCTCTCAGTCTTTACTGAAGAAGAGGAGGGTAATGGGTCTGAAGGGAGTACAAGGGCTGAGAATGGTGCAGAAATGGACACAAGACCCTTTACACAAGAAAGGGTCTGGAAGGAACTGGAAGTAATAAGAGTCAATAAAGCAATGGGGCCAGATGGAGTGCACCCCAGGGTCCTTAAAGAACTAAGAGAGGTAGTGGCTGAACCTCTGGCTATCCTGTTTAGCCAATCACTGGAAACAGGGGAGGTAACCAAAGACTAGAGGACAGCAGATGTATTCCCCATATACAAAAGTGGGAACAAAGAGGAAGCGGGGAACTACAGACCTCACCTCGGTAGTGAGGAAGATCATGGAAGCACTGCTGAAGGAGAGATTTGTGGAACATCTGGTTGTCAATGGACTACAGGACCCAAGGCAGCATGGTTTGACCAGGGGGAGGTCATGTCAGACCAACCTCGTTGAATTTTTTGACTGGGTGACTAGGGAGGTGGAACAGGGGAGGGCAGTGGACATGGCCTATCTGGACTTCAGCAAGGCCTTTGACACTGTGCCACATAGAAGACTATTACACAAACTGGGGAATATGGATGTGGGCAGGACAGTAGTGTGGTGGGTAGGTAACTGGCTTGGCGGCAGGACACAGAGGGTGGTGGCAAATGGCTGTCACTCCACAGAGGGAACAGTGACCAGTGGGGTACCACAGGGATCAGTGCTGGGACTGGTCCTTTTCAACATCTTCATCAGTGACATTGCACAGGACCTAGAAGTCAGATTTTCACTGTTCGCTGATGACACAAAGCTCTGTAACAGAGTAGACACACCAGAGGGTGTAGACAGAATGAGAAGTAAGACCTGCAGAAACTTGAAGAATGATCAGGGGGTTTGGAAGCTGAAATTCAACTCAAAGAAGTGCAAGATAATGCATATGGGGCACAAAAACCCTGGCACAATATATCAGTTGGTGGGTGAGGATATAGCATGCACCAAGCAGGAAAGGGATCTTGGGGTTATCATCTCTGATGACCTCAAGGTAGGGAAACAGTGTGACAAGGTAGCAGGAAAAGCAAATAGGATGCTGGGTTGGCATGGACATCACCAGAAGGAAAAGGGGAGGTCATAATTCCACTATACAAGACACTAGTGAGGCCCCACCTGGAGTACAGTGTACAGTTCTGGAGACCTTACCTATGTAAGAAACATGATGAAGAATTTCTTCACAGAATGGGTGGTGGACAAGTGGAACACCCTGCCAGAGGAAGTGGTGGGGGCTGAAACAATCATGGGATTTAAGAATGCATGGGATAGGCATAAAGGAATTCTGGAGGTCAGGGGTAAGGGGCAACAGACTTCTTGGAAAACATAAACTGAACTTACAAGCTCAAATGGGCAGACTGGGTGGGCCATGGGCCCTTATCTGCTGACACTGTCTATGTATCTATGTATGTATGTATGTATGTAAGGACATAGACAGGGCAGAGAAGGTTCAGAGGAGAGCAACAAAGATGGTACACGGATTGCATCACAAGTCCTATGAGGACAGGTTGAAGGAATTGAATATGTACTCCCGGGAGGAGAGGAGGGAGAGAGAGAGGACAAGATAGAGACATACAAGTATCTTACAGGGAGGAACAGGGTGCAGGAATACACTATTTTTAAGTGAAAAAGATGTTCCAGGACTAGAGGGCATGGGATGAAGTTGGAGGGAGGATGATTCAGAGGAAACATGAGGAAGAACTTCTTCACAGAACAGGTGGTGGACAAGTGGAACACCCTGCCAGAGGAAGTGGTGGGGGCTGAAACAATCATGGGATTTAAGAATGCATGGGATAGACATAAAGGAATTCTGGAGATCAGGGGTAAGGAGCAACAGACTTCTAGGAAAGCATAAACTGAACTTACAAGCCCAAATGGGCAGACCGGGTGGGCCATAGGCCTTTTCTGGCGACACTGTCTATGTATCTATGTATAATTCTAAGAGCTTGACTTCCTTTTTTTAAATTTAAGGTCTTTTGCCTGTTAGATGAATATGCCCAGGCTGTCATCAATATTCCAACTCTGCACCCACTTTTGCATTTGGGTCACTTGCCATAAGTATTGAATTATTTGGATAGTCAATCTGTATTATATTTAGAACTTCTCATAATATGGGCATAGGATCATCTTTAACAAAACCTGAAATAATTGAGGGCACATACATATTAATTACCACCAACTCTGCTTTTTTGGTTTTATATTTTATTAGTTTTTCATCTTTTGGCACAGAAAAGTCATACATGAAAGATTCACAGTTACGACATCATTGTTTAAAGGTAGCATCAGTTCCAATGACAGAATGCACTTCTCAGTGAGACTCTTTCACATTTAAAAAGAGCTCTTTTGCCACCCCATCTACAAATCGGTCATTACAAAAATAATAAAACAGTTAAACCAACATCAGACTTGTGTGTGATCCTTTATGCCCAATAAATAAGCTGAACCTGTACATCACATAGTATTTAGTTTGTGGTACAAATGAAAGGTCTATAGTCTACGTCTGCCAAATGTTCATAAATAAGTCAGTTTTTCTGTGTGGTAATAATTTGTTTAGTGTAGCTACTTATTGCTTTAACATGGGAGTCCTCCCTAAACCACAACCTGGTTATAGCTTTATATGCAGGAAAAATGTGACCCAGGCCTACCTGTCTCCACATACGGAAGGTATGATCAATGTTAGATGAAGCAAAAGTAGAGTCATAGGCTAGATTATGATATATAAACTGTACAATCTGAAACCTAGGTGTTACTCCAAGTTTTCTCTAGAGGTGTTAAGTACTCCCACAGGCTGAAGTAAACAGTAGAGAGAAATTGCAGGAAGAGGAATCCACCACGGTGCAAATTAATAAAGAGAGCAGGGTGGTAGGGATAAAGGGGGAAGTAACAGGAGCAGGAGCATCAGAAAGAGAAGTGGGATCAAGGAAGGGCAAAAAAGAAAAAAAAGGAGCAACAAGCACAGTGGAATCAAAATCTGGAAGGCCATGTGTGCGAATGCTAGAAGTCCAGGAAACAAGATTCCATACCTATTTATTTTTTTTATTTATTGAATTTTGGTGACCGGGTAGGCCCACTGAGACAAGACAGTCCCTTTTCCAATGGTGACCCGGAAAGTACATTACATTGAGAAGTGCAACAGAAGACACAAAACAAGCTGCACATAGAGTATCGATTACAAAACTATAACAGCAAATGTGGAAAAAAGAAATCTTGACACATTGCAGCACAAAGATAGCACAATCATTGATGTCTACAAGATATACAGTGAGCATGGTTCCTACACAAAGCATACAAACAATTACAACAAGTATGTACATCAAGCTGGTTTTACTATAGCGCTGAGACAGCACTCACGCCAACATGCCCAACAGTGACAGACACAGTGCCAAGTGTCGGCATTGTACTGACTGGGATGTCAGTGTGTTTCTGTCAGTGGGCAGCACCCCTCAACCTCCCCCTCAAGAGGGGCTCCACCCCCAACCCCCGGTCTCTAGATATCTAACTTCCAGTCGGAGCTGGCCCAGGGAGGAGGCTCAACACCAGGAGCCGCACTGCCAGTGTCTGAATGTACCAGCACAGTGACTCGCCGCTTTCAGGTGAAATCTGTCACTGTGCTTGTCTTCAAGGTGGTGGTTTCGACCTTGTGTCAGTACACTCATCAAGCCTTAACTACAGGCAATATAATATAACATTCCTTAGTATACATTATTATAGGCCAGTTGTGCTAAATATACTGGATAGAGAGAGTTGGATAGCTCGGAAGTCAGTGGAAGCAGGAGCAGAACGGGGTGGCTAGGTGGGCTTGAAGTAAGCACTGGAATTGAGGGAGTGAGGAGCAGGCCAGGATTTAGGGAGGAAGCGAGTTCCAGGAGGACACAGCAGCAAAGGCAAAAGACTTCCAGGCCACAGAGAGCTGTAGATTTGGTACTACGAGGAGGGGTAGAGAGGCCGATCTGAGAGCATGCTTTGGGAGGTGACGTTGGATGATGTCAGTCAGACATGGAGGGACAAATCAATGGACAAGCTTATACATGTAGCCTAGGGTTGCATAGCATAGAGTAGCTTCACAGGGCATCCAACCCAGGACAGATAGGACATCACAATGATGATGCCGGGCATTGTTACCCAAGGCAAATCTACACACTCTGTGGTAGACCTGTGAAAGGTAAGAAGATGCTGTAGCAGCGGTTGAGAGTAGTAAAGGTGCCCCATACATGAGCAGAGGGAGAAGAGTGGCATTCGCAAACTTGTGGCAGGCAGTTGACATAAGAAAGGGATGGATATGGTAGAGGACCCTAATTTTTTGGTTGAGGGTTTTAGTAAGAGCTGCAACATGCTCATCCAGAGACAAATAGGAATCCAGTGTGACCCCCAAGGTATTTAAAGTAATTGACAGTTTCAAGAGCAACCCCAGTATGAGAGAGCACAGTCTGAGGGGGTAGGGAGCATGCAGCAGGATGGGAGAAACACATGCTCTTGGTTTTCTTGGTATTAAGTACAAGTTGCTTTTGCAGGAACCAATCCTCAAGACTGTTAAAGTCAGATTCCAGCGCTAAGTTGAGCCCACCCAAATTAGAGGAAGAGCGGTAAAGGATGGCATCATCACGATAAAGGTGGACCGAGGCACCACCACAGTTTACTTTAGTTTAGTCTAGAGGCCATCATGGCAGAGGCCAACCTGGATATTGTGGCCATTACTGAGTCACGTTGCACTGAAACCATGCCTGGGACATGGCCATACCGGGCTATACTCTATTCAGGAAGGACCGGGTGGGAAGGAAAGGAGGAGGTGTGGTACTTTATGTGAGGGAAAGCATAAAAGCCATGGAGATACAGGGAATACAAGGGGAGGTAGAGGTACTGTGGGTCACCGTTGAGACTTTGGAATGGAGCCACTATTCACACTGGAGTGATCTACAGACCCCCAGCACAGAAGGAGGAATTAGATAAAGTACTGGTGGAAGCCATTGGCAAGATTGCAGAAAAGGGGAAGGTGCTGCTGATGGGGGACTTCAACTTGCCAGGTGTGGATTGAAGCCTCACAGAAGTGGCTTCAACTAGAAGCAGGGACATTCTGGACTCTCTTTCTGGGGGGATTGTGATGAGGCAGTACTGGATCTGGTACTCACTAATAGGGACAATGTTGCAGATGTCAAGGTGGGAGGCCACTTGGGGACCAGTGATCAATGTATGGTGCAGTTCAATATAAGGACAGCTGCAGAACTGAACCACACAAGGGTGAGGGTCCTGGACTTCAGGATGGCAGATTTTAAAAAGATGGGTGAATGCCGTAGAGATGACCTAGCAGGGGTGGGTGACTTGGTGGGGTGGAGGAACAGTGGGTGAAGATAAAAGGGAGCATAGTAAAGGTAATAAACCACTGCATCAAATAACTGAGCAAAAGCAAGTGGGAAAAGATACTGCTATGATTCTTGAAAGAGGTGGCTGAAAAGGTAAAAGCTAAAAGGGTAGCATTCAGAAGGTATAAGGAGACTCAGTGGGAGGAAGATAAGGGAGGTGTATTGTCAAACAGTGTCCTTGATTTGTGATAATCGGAACTCAAAATCATAATAAAATGCATTTAAAAACCACCCTATGCTAGTCTATAGAGCGTGCCCCATACTCTCCATTTACTGACATCACAAAACGTAGGAGTGTGGTGGAGTGTGTGACAAAACAGAAGTGGCACAATTTTGGCTTTTGGCTCAACAGAGCCAAATGTGATCTTATGGATTTTTTAAACCTGGTAGCAATAAATAGAAACTTATACTGCAGACAACTTGGGGCCAAGTAAGCTTTCATATATATTTGGGGGGGAAGTAGGAACCTGTTCTTTAATATTAAAAGACAAACAATTTGCTGGAGAAACTGCCATCAACCATAGGGAGGGAGAGGAGCAGCTTGCAAAAGCTTACACTGTAAGTTGAATAACCTACTGAAGAGTGTCAAATGGATGCTCGGACATTTAGACAAATAAACATTTGTTGTGGCATAAGGTTATACATAGTAAAACAGTGAAAATATAAGAAACCAGTGAACAACCAACATTAGGAACAATCATGGCCAACAGGGCCAAATGTATTCAAAGTGTGCTTCCGAGGTTGAGATCTAGATTTAGTAGTTGCCGTATTGGCCCTTGCAAGAATAGATCCAGAAGCAAATAATTTGATACCTTTTAATGGACCAACATAGATGTAACAACAAGAACAAAGTGCTCTAGCTTTCGGACCAACCAGTCCTTCTTCAGAAGCTCATGGCCATAGCTTCTGAAGAAGGACTGGTGAGTCCTAGGTTGAGGGCAGCAACCTGCTGCACCCCTTAAATGGAGTCTAGTCATTGTGGCCCTGTGACAGGGAAGGTGCCATTTCCCACAAACCCCCTAATGGAAGAAGGGCAGGTGTGTGCAGACCCTCTGTACAGGAAAAACATGTAGCGAAAGAAATTTATCAGTAGGGTCGTGGAAAGACATAAGTCTCCACCCACCCCTCACCAGCCCACAGATACTAAAGTTGGTGCTGAATTTTCCAGGGGAGGAATGAATTTGTGACTCATCTAACAAAAGTACAAGGAAAGTGCAACTATATGCCCCTGTATAGCCATCCAGTATAGGTTCATAGGTAAGTAAAAGTTTGGGGCACTAGCCCATGATGAACTCACTACCTTTAGCTAAGGTGTAAATAATATTTGTGTTCTCGCATGTATGTATCAAGATTTGTCTTAAATTGCTGTAAGCTAGTACTTAACACTACCTCTGTCAGAAGGGCAACCTAAATTTGGGAGGTAGTATAGTGCAGTGGTTTAAGGCTTTGAACTATAAACTTGTAAACATACAGCAAATCAGACCTGGGTTTGAATCTCACAGCTTCCACTTGCATACTGTGTGATCCCGAGTAAGTCACTTAACTTCCCTGTGCTCCCAGGCTGCACCTATAAAAAAGCTTTCAGCTTAGTGGTTAAACAACTGAAAAAAAAAAGAAAATTGGAGTTGCTCTGTGGGTAAAGAATCAATTCTGTTTTACAGTTTAATTTCAGCTTGTGAGACCTAGTGTTACTTTGGGAAGCATGCCAGTCCAAGCAGATGATCTCAAACATAGAAACATAGAATTTGACGGCAGATAAGAACTGCTTGGCCCACCCAGTCTGCCCATTTCCCTACCTAATGAATAAGCTGCAGATCCTAGTTAACCAGCAGCCTACTTCTTTCTACCCCCACCCCCTAGAATTGCCTTATGACTGTCTCATACATGCTTGAATTCAACCACTGTTTTTGACTCCACAACCTCCTCTGGAAGGCCGTTCCATGCATCCACAACCCTCTCTGTGAAAAAATACTTCCTTACATTACCTCTGAGTCGCCCCTATATTCAAATTGTGCCCCTTGTTCTTGCACACATCTTTTTTGAAAGATGCCACCCTCCTGGACTTTGTTGATTCCCTTGAGGTACTTGAAAGTTTCTATCATGTCCCCCCTCTCCCTCCTTTCCTCGAGGCTATACATATTAAGCTCCTTTAGTCTCTCTCTTCATATGTCTTCTGGTGCAGACCCTACATCATTTTAGCTGCCCTCCTCTGGACAGCTTCCATCTTGTCTATGTCCTTGCAGAGATTGGGTCTCCAGAACTGCACACAGTACTCCAGATGGGGTCTCACCAGCTGTCTGTACAGACGGATAACAATTTCCTGTTTTCTACTGGTGATGTCTCTCCCTATGCATCCCAGTATCCCCCCAGCCCTCCTTACTGCCCTCTCACATTGTTTGCCCACCTTTAAGTCATCTGATATGACTACCCCAGGTCCCTTTCCATTTTTGTTATTGTTAGTATCTCACCCCCCATTGTGTACTCTTCCCCTGGGTTTTTGTTTCCCAGGTGCATTACCTTGCACTTAGCATTGAATCTAAGCTGCCATACATTTGACCATTCTTCTAACCTTGCCAAGTCCCTTCTCATCCTTTCCACCCCACCTTGTGCATCAACTCTGTTGCAGATCTTTGTGTCATCTGCAAAGAGACATACTTTTCCTTCCAGTCCCTCTGCAATGTCGCGTATAAAGACATTGAAGAGGACCGGTCCTAATACTGAACCCTGCAGTACCCCACTAGTAACCCCCCTTTCTTCAGAGTGTACTCCATTTACTATTACCCTCTGTGTCCTATTCTCCAGCCAATTTTACCCAGGCTATCATCTTGAACCCACCCCAGGCTGGCTAACTTGTATATTAATCTTTGGTGTGGGACTGAGTCAAATGCCTTGCTAAAGTCTAGGTAGGCCATGTCCACAGCCCCTCCCTGATCTACTACTTTGGTCACCCAGTCAAAGAAATCTATTAGATTCATCTGGCATGACCTTCCCACTGTGAATCCATGCTGCCTTGGGTCCTGTGCCCCTCTGGCCTCTAGGTACTCGGCAATTCTTTCCTTCAGAAGTGATTCCATCATTTTCCCTATCACTGAGGTTAAACTAACAGGTCTGTAGTTTACTGCTTCTGCCCTGCTCCCACTTTTGTGGAGGGGAATCACATCTGCCCTCCTCCAGTCCTCCGGTACCACCCCAACCTCCCATGATTTGTTAAAGAGGGTAGTCAGTGGTGTCACTAGTTCTACCCTTAGTTCTTTTAGAATTCTGGGATGAATCCCATCAGGGCCCATTGCTCTGTCCACCTTCAATTTTAAGAGTTCTTTCAGAACCCTTTCTTCTGTAAATGGACTGGTATCAACTTCTGTATCCAGAGTGTTTCTATTGTTTGTTTTAGGTACCTCCCCCTCTTCATTTGTAAATACTGAGCAAAAATATTTGTTTAATTTCTCTGCCTTTTCACCGTCACCCTCTGCCCACCCCCCTCCCCTTTATTAAGCCTCACTATCCCTCCCTTAGTCTTCCTTCACTCCCTGATGTACCTAAAAAAGGTTTTATCCCCCTTCTTAATTGAATTGGCTATCTTTTCCTCAGTTCTGGCCTTTGCTGTTCTGACTGCCTTCCCAGCTTCCTTTTGCTTTAACTGATACAATTATCTGTCCTGCCCCTTCTGTGATTCCTTGTACTTTCTGAATGCTTTCTTTTTCTCTTGAACCTTCACTGCCACCTCCTTTGAGAACCATAGTGGTTTCTTACCTAGTTTTGTTTTGTTTAATTGCTTCACACGAAGGCTTGTTACCTCTGTGATGGCAGGTTTTATTATTCCCCATTGTTCTTCCACCCCTCCTTCCTGCCCATTTGCTAGTGCATTCCTTGGGCACTCACCCATTTTGGCAAAGTCAGCCCTCCTGAAGTCCAGTACTTTTGCCTTTGTAGGCTTGACTTTATTGCTGTGTTTATGTAGAACTATACTGTTCGATGGTCGCTAGTTCCCAGATGGCTACCCACTTCTACATCTGTGATCCTCTCTCCATCTCCAGTTGAGAGAACCAGGTCTAAGATTGCTCCCTCTCGAGTGGGTTCCAATACTAGTTGTCTAAGGCATGCCCCCTGTAGGGCATTTAGAATAACCCCATTCTTAGAAGTGGCTGCTGCAACTGCACTCCAGTTAACATCTGGCATATTCAGATCACCCATCAGCAATATCTCCCCTTTATCTGCCATTCTAAGTATACTTTCTATCATTTCCTTGTCCATTTTCTCCCCCTGGTGGGGGTCTGTATACAGACCCTGTGCGGATTGTGGTGCCACTGCCTGCCTCCAAATTAATTGACCCACAGTGCTTCTTCTCCTCCTTGTTTACCCTTTTGCCCTGTTGCTTTGATTCCTTCCCTTATGTAGAGAGCTACTCCTCCTCCTCTTTTACCCTCCCTGTCCCTCCTGTATGTAGTGTATCCTGGTATGTTTACGTCCCAGTCATGGTTCTGTGTGTACCATGTTTCTGCGACTGCCATGATATCCAGATGTTCCTCCTCCATCAAGGCCACTAATTCAGGAAGCTTGTTACCCAGACTACAGGCATTGGTACTCATTGCTTTCCATTTTTTGATGGCTTTACCTTCTGTAGTAGCATCCCCCACTGACCTTTCTACCTTGGTCTTTTTCTCATTTAGTACCCTGTTTTGTAGGGGGAGGCTGGGATTTTTCTGCTGCTTATCAGTGCCTCCCCCCTTGACTAGTTTAAAAGCTTGCCAATGAAGCATTTAAACCGATTGCCCAAAAGACTTGTTCCCTTCTGGGACAGATGCAGACCATCCTGCTAGTATAGGCTGGTGTCCCTCCAGGTGGAACCCCAGTCCCCAGTGAAGCCAAACCCCTGTGCTCCACACCATTTTTTCAACCATTTGTTAAATTGCATGGTGCAAAGTACCCTCGCCTCACCCATGCCACTGATAGGCAGCACCTCTGAGAAGGATACTGTGTGTGCTACTTGTCTTAGGCCCCTCCCCAACTCTACAAAGTCCTTCTGCACTGCTCTAATCTCATGATGAGCCAAGTCATTTGTCCCTAGGTGGACAATGATGTCCAGCTCAGACTCCCGTGCAACTGTCAGGGTAGGATCTCTGGTGTCTATATATCAAACAGAGATCTCTTCTCAAGGAGTGATATTCTAAAGAGAATAGACCTAATGCCCTCTATCTGTTTTCATATGGGACTGTTTCTAGATTTATAATATTCTTGATCAGCCTCCTCTGTATTCTCTCCACGGTCATTCTTTCTTGTGCTAAAGTAGGTGCACAGAAAGATAAACAAAAATCCAAGTGTGATCTTACTAAACTGGAATAAATAGGCAAAAGTACCAATACAGCTACTCAGTCTACGGCACATTTTCCCAGTTTTGTTAATGTGTTCAGTAAACTTCAAGTTATTAGAGATGTATACTCCCAGGTCTTTTTCTGAGCTAACTACCTGTAAGGCTATGCTATTCATGTAATAATCTGTTAATCTATTGTTTTTTTGAGATGCGCTACCTTGCATTTCGAAGCATTGAATACAATTTTATTCTCTAATGCCCAATTTGTTAAACTGTCCAGATTAGCCTGCAGTAAGTCAGCAGGTGGCATGTCATTTACAGTGTATCCCAGTTTGCTATCATCTGCATACTTGTTTCACCATACTATGTTTGTAGTTTGCATAGTGGCAATAGCTATATTAAACATTATGGGACCCAACACCGAGCCCTGAAGCACCCCACTAGTCACAGAACTCCAGGTAGATTTATACCCTCTAATGCTAACCTGCTGTTTCCTGCCTGATAGCCAAGAATTAATCCACATTATGATGTTAGGATGCAGATTAATCTTAACTAGTTGCTCAATTAATACTCCATGGGAAACTGAGTCAAAGGCCTACTTGTAGTCAAGAAATACGACATCCACTGGCAATCCATTGTCTAAGGCTTTGCTGATAGGCTCAAAAAAATTTATCAAATTGTTGTGGCAGGATCTCCCGGATGTAATACCTTACTGAGTAATTTCACATAGATTACTAGCAGAGATATGACCAGTAATTTTCTGCAATAATAGTTTCTTCATGATTTTACCTATACACGGAGTTAAACTAATACTTTGTAATTTGACATGTTTAGTTTGGATCCTCCTTTATGGATGGGAATAACTGTAGCCACTCTCCAGTCCTGAATAGCCACACCTTCAGATATAGATTTATTATACAAGAGGGTAAGTATGCCTGCAAGTTCATGGGAAATTTCTTTTAGAAAAATGGAAGGGATATTATCTGGCCCAACTGATGACGAGCTGGCAGTATAGCCTAGAGGTTAGAGTAATGAGGTGTGAACGAGATTGGTACAGCCAGCATACCAGACCTGTGTTTGATTCTCACAACCTTCACTTGCATGCTGTGTGACTCTGAACAAGTCACTTAACTGCTCCCAGTGAAAACAGGCACTTGTAGCTAGTGGGTCTTACCCAGTTACCAAAGACTAAAATAAAAAAAAGTTTTGAAAGAGTTAACAGCAGCATATGTTTCCAAGATGGTAAACGTCAGTGAGGAATCCTGATTGTTAAATCCTGTACGCTCAGTTTTATCTTTAGGTTTATAAATGCTTGTAAAGTAGGTGCTAAACTCTTGGGCCATGGCTTGCTCATCAGAAATAACTTTATCTTTGATTTTAATAGGACCTATCTTCAGCATGTTATTCTTTAAGGAACCAACATAGTTAAAGAACTGTTTCTTATTGTCTTTAGTAACTGTTGCTAGGTTATACTCTAGATCTTTTTTTTTTTTTTTTGCTGTTCTAATGGCCAATTTAGTATTATTGGCTTTGATTTTAAACTTATTCCAATTTAGGTCAGTTTTATGTTTTTTGTACTTATTGAAGGCCTTTTTTCATTCCCAATTATTCTTTTAATCTTAATTGAATACCACAGAGGGAGTCTCCTTTGATTACTATATGGCATGTGTTCAGGCACCCATTTGTTTATACAATATTCAATTTTCTCTTTAACTTTTACCCAAGTATTACTAACATCAAGATTACTCAAATCTTGTTCCCAGTTCCAATTTTTGAGATATGCCTTTATTTTACTATAGTTATCCTTGGCAAAATTCCTTATTTTAGTAATGCCCTTTGCAGTAGGGTTATAGTAATTAAGAGTCCAGAGAACCATACAATGGTCACTATCACCCAACAGTTCGTGGACTATTGGAGATTCCCCCGATCACTAATATTTGTAAATATAACCTGGGCAATATGATATCTGCCTTTTAATATCAGAAAATTGATTATTTTGTTTGTTTAGCTGTCTCTTCATATTCAAAGTTCATTATGGAAATGGTCCATGAAATAAAAAATAAAAATAAAGAAAAAAATAGTAGTGTGCAGGATATTCCCCACTAAGCATCTGCCTTGGGCACAAAGCCAGTCCCATGTTCCAATCAACCAATTGAGGGAAGCTGTAACCAGGCAATGATATGTGTATGAGCTGGTGTCTAGGAAACTGACCATCCTCAAGAGGAAGGCCATCCCACTCGAGCCCATAACCATGCCAGCATCTTAAAGAAAGAGCAGGAAAGTAAGGGGGCCCAGGTCACTCCACCCCCCAATCCCACTCGGATAAAGAAATTCTGTAGAAAAAGAATCCCAGTGAAGGTTCTGAAACTGAAAGAGGGCAGGGGTCAGGCCAGTTAGTAAATTGCCTAGTAGATGTCACATACTGCTGGACCCTGAAAAGGGAAACCCTGCATCGGTCTCATAGCATAGGTGGGTAATGAATACATGCTGAGGGAGCCTGGGGTACCTTCACTACTAGTAACTACTAGTAACCCCCCAAATTGTATAGAATGAAACTGATATTTTTGTACAGTAGGACCCTATTGTAAATTAGTTGCTGCTAAATTGGATCATCCCGGTTCTGATATCAGAAATAAACTTGTTACTACTACTACGTATATTTCTGCCATCCTTAATTCTTCTTGTTGTACCCTTTTTAAGATTTTATTTTTTCCTTCTTCTTGATTTGTGATTTACTGCTTACCCTATTTTTGAAATAT
Source organism: Neoceratodus forsteri (assembly GCA_016271365.2). Classification (NCBI taxonomy): domain Eukaryota; kingdom Metazoa; phylum Chordata; order Ceratodontiformes; family Ceratodontidae; genus Neoceratodus; species Neoceratodus forsteri. The sequence continues at coordinate 43,380,360 of JADMNL010000040.1, read as the reverse complement.
ACCTATTTGTAGGTGGTCCTGGCCTACTTTGTCTATGCTATGCTTGCCTCTGTATAATATTTATTTATTAATTTATTTATTTAAAAATTGGTAGCGGGGAAAGGTACATTAAGCCAAGGCTCATTTCCAGGTGCAACTTGGGGCAGAGTGGGAAGATGAGTAAACAATAATAAAGAGCCAGTTACATGTGAGATACAATGTACATTATTAGGTAGCACAATAATACATACTTAGGCAAAGAACCACATACATAGTATTGCCTAACAGTTTTGCTCAGAGTTCAATCAATCAATCAATCAATCTTTATTTTACCAGGTGGCATACCCTTGAGAAGAACTCATTTGCAAGGTGGACCAGGGCAAAGGCATAAGTGACAAATGACAATGATACAATACAGTGAACTGAAAATAAGGAGAACAGTTTACGTTATACAGATGTCAATATTTACATTATACAGAGGCAAGCATGGCATAGACAAAGTAGACCAGGACCACCTACAACTAGGTATGTTTCAAAAATAGGGAAAGCAGTAAATCACAAGTCAAGAAGAAGGAAAAAATAAAATCTTAAAAAGGATACAGCAAGAAGAATTAAGGATGGCAGAAACATACGTCGTAGTAGTAGTAGTAGTAACACGTTTATTTCTGATATCAGAAAGAGGATGACCCAATTTAGCAGCAACTAATTTACAATAGGGTCCTACTGTACAAAAATATCAGTTTCATTCTATACAAGCTGGGGGGGGGTTACTAGTAGTGAAGGTACCTCAGATAACATAAAGGTCATGGGATGTAGGGGTAGCAGAACAGTGAATTACAAGACAAGAAGGAAACAAGCATTTGTCAATGGCGAATGTTGATTGCGTTGGTCCGTTGAGCTTGCTCACTGCCTCTCTGTAACTCATTCATTCTGTTTCTCCTGGCGCTGCAGGCTGCTCTTTTGTACTGTGCTCCTGGCTGCATTGGCACATTTTTCTGTCCACAAAGAATTCTGCAGCAGTCCCGACACAGGTCCGTTGAGCTTGCTCACTCCCCCTTTCCCACTCGCTCATTCCATTTCTGGTGGCGCTGCAGGCTAGCCTTTTGTACTGAGCTCCTGCCTGTGTTGGTGCCTTTTTGTGCCCTCAAAGAAATCTGCAGCAGTCACAATACAGGTCCATTGAGGTCGCTCACTCCCTCTCTCTCAGTCGCTCATTCCATTTCTGCCGGTGCTGCATGCTGGTCTTTTGTATTGGGCTTCTGCCTGCATTGCCGCCTTTTTCTGCCCACAAAGAAATCCACAGCAGTCACAATAGACCTCTGTTGAGTTCACTCACTCCCTCTGTCTCACTCGCTCTTTCTGTTTCTCCCGGCGCTGCAGGCTGCCCTTTTGTACTGGGCTCCTGCCTGCATTGGCACCTTTTTTTGCCCACAAAGAAATTCACAGCTGTCCTGACAGAGCTCCGTTGAGGTCGCTCACGCGCCCATCTCACTTGCTCATTCTGTTTCTCCTGGCGCTGCAGGCTGCCCTTTTATACTGGGCTCCTCCCTCTGTTGGCACCTTTTTCTGCTCACGAAGAAATCTGCAGCAGTCCCAACAGAGCTCCATTGACCTCATTCACTCCCCCTCTCTCACTCGCTCATTCCATTTCTGCCTGCGCTACAGACTGCCCTTTTGTACTGGGCTCCTGCCTGCATTGCTCCTTTTCCTGCCCACAAAGAAATCCACAGCAGTCACAATAGACCACCATTGAGGTTGCTCACTCTCCTTGTCTCACGCACTCATTCTGCTTCTCCTGGTGCTGCAGACTACCCTTTTGTAGTGGGCTCCTGCCTCTGTTGGCACCTTTTTCTGCCCACAAAGAAATCTGCAGCAGTCCTGACAGAGCTCCATTGAGCTCGCTCACTCCCCCTCTCTCACTTGCTCGTTCCGTTTCTGCCAGCACTGCAGGCTGCCCTTTTGTACTGGGCTCCTGCCTGTGTTGCCGCCTTCTTCTGCCCACAAAGAAATCTGCAGCAGTCACAAGAGAGCTCCGTTGAGCTTGCTCACTCACTCTCTCTCTCTCACTCGGTCATTCTGTTTCTCCAGCCACTGCAGGCCACCCTTTTGTTCTGGCCCCTGCATGCATTGCTGACATTTTCTGCCCACAAAGACATCTGCAGAAGTCCCAACAGAGCTCTGTTGACTTCACTCACTCCCCCTCTCCCTCGCTCGTTCCATTTCTTCCGGCGCTGCAGGCTGCCCTTTTGTACTGGACTTCTGCCTGTGTTGGCACCTTTTTCTGCCCACAAAGAAATCTGCAGCAGTCCCGACATAGCTCTGTTGAGGTCGCTCACTCCCCCTCTCTCAGCCGCTCATTCCATTTCTGCCGGCGCTGCATGCTGGCCTTTTTTACTGGGATCCTGTCTGCATTGCTGCCTTTTCCTGCCCACAAAGAAATCCACAGTAGTCACAATAGACCATCTTTGAGCTCGCTCACTCCCCATCTGACTCACTCATTTTGTTTCTCCCAATGCTGCAGGCTGCCCTTTTATACAGGGCTTCTGCCTGCGTTGTCACCTTTTTTTGCCCACAAAGAAATCTGCAACAGTCCCGACAGAGCTCCACTGACATCATTCACTCCCCCTCTCTCACACACTCATTCCATTTCTGCCGGTGCTGCAAGCTGCCTTTTTGTACTGGGCTTCTGCCTGCATTGGCACCTTTTTCTGCCCACAAAGAAATCTGCAGCTGTCCTGACAGAGCTCCGTTGAGGTCACTCACTCCCGCTGTCTCACTTGCTCTTTCTGTTTCTTCTGGTGCTACAGGCTGCCCTTTTGTAGTGGGTTCCTGCCTCTATTGGTGTCTTTTTCTGCCCACAAAGAAATCCGCAACAGTCTTAACAGAGCTCCGTTGAGCTCACTCACTCCCCCCACCCACTCGCTTGTTCTGTGTCTCCCGCTGCTGCAGGCTTCCCTTTTGTACTGGGCTCCTGCCTACGTTGGCGGCTTTTTCCTGCCCACAAAGAAATCTGCAGCAGTCCTGACACAGCTCTCCATGAGGTTGCTCACTCCCACTCTCTCACTCATTCATTCCATTTGTGCCGGCTCTGCAGGCTGGCCTTTTGTACTGGGCTTCTGCCTGCGTTGCTGCCTTTTCCTGCCCACAAAGAAATCTGCAGCAGTCATGATAGACCTCCATTGAGCTCACTTACTCCCCCTCTCTCAATCACTTGTTCTGTTTCTCACGGCGCTGCACGCTGCCCTTTTGTACTGGGCTCCTGCCTGCGTTGGCACCTTTTTCTGCCCACAAAGAAATCTGCAGCTGTCCCAACAGAGCTCCATTGAGGTCGCTCACTCCCCCGTCTCACTCATTCTGTTTCTCCTGGTGCTGCAGACTGCCCTTTTGTTCTGGGCTCCTGCCTCTGTTGGCACCTTTTTCTGCCTACAAAGAAATCTGCAGCTGTCCTGACAGAGCTCTGTTGCGGTTGCTCATTCCCCCTGTCTCACGCGCTCATTTTGATTCTCCTGGTGCTGCAGGCTGCCCTTTTGTAGTGGGCTCCTGCCTCTGTTAGTGCCTTTTTCTGCCCACAAAGAAATCTGCAGCAGTTCCAACAGAGCTCCGTTGACCTCGTCCACTCCTCCCCCATGCGCTTGTTCCGTTTCTGCCAGTGCTGCAGGCAGCCCTTTTGTACTGGGCTCCTGCCTGTGTTGGCTGCTTTTTCTGCCCACAAAGAAATCTGTAGCAGTCCCGACATAGCTCCATTGAGGTCACTCACTCCCCCTCTCTCACTTACTCATTCTGTTTCTGCCGGTGCTGCATGTTGGCCTTTTGTACTGGGCTCCTGCCTGCGTTGCCGCCTTTTCCTGCCCACAAAGAAATCCACAGCAGTCACAATAGACCTCCATTGAGCTTGCTCACTCCCCTTCTCTCACTCTTTCATTCTGTTTCTCACAGCGCTGGAGGCTTCCCTTTTGTACTGGGCTCCTGCCTGCAGCGGAACCTTTTTCTGCCCACAAAGAAATCTGCAGCTGTCCCGACAGAGCTCTATTGAGGTCGCTCACTCCCCCTGTCTCACTCACTCACCCATTCTGTTTCTCCTGGCACTGCAGGCTGCCCTTTTGTTCTGGGCTCCTGCTTCTGTTGGCACCTTTTTCTGCCCACAAAGAAATCTGCAGCAGTCCTGACAGAGCTCCGTTGACATCACTCACTCCCCCTCTCAATCGCTCGTTCCGTTTCTCCCAGTGCTGCAGGCTGCCCTTTTGTACTGGGCTCCTGCCTGCAGTGGAACCTTTTTCTGCCCACAAAGAAATCTGCAGCTGTCCCAACAGAGCTCTGTTGAGGTCGCTCATTCCCCCTATCTCACACACTCATTCTGTTTCTCCTGGTGCTGCAGGCCACCCTTTTGTAGTGGGCTCCTGCCTCTGTTGGTGCCTTTTTCTGCCCACAAAGAAATCTGCGGCAGTCCTGACAGAGCTCCCGCTGACCTCGCTCACTCCCCTCTCTCACTCGCTTGTTCCGTTTCTGCCAGTGCTGCAGGCTGCCCTTTTGTACTGGGCTCCTGCCTGCATTGGCACCTTTTTCTGCTCACAAAGAAATCCACAGCTGTCTCAACAGAGCTCCGTTGAGGTTGCTCACTCTCCCATCTCCCTCGCTTATTTTGTTTCTCCTGCTGCTGCAGGCTGCCCTTTTGTACTGGGCTCCTGCTTGTGTTGATGGCTTTTTCTGCCCACAAAGAGATCCCCAGCAGTCCCAACACAGCTCTCCATGAGGTCGCTCACTCCCCCTTTCTCACTCGCTCATTCCGTTTGTGCCTGCATTGCAGGCTGACCTTTTGTACTGGTCTCCTGCCTGCATTGCCGCCTTTTTCTGCCCACAAAGAAATCTGCAGCATTCACGATAGACCTCCATTGGGCTCACTCACTCCCCCTCTCTCACTCGCTTGTTCTGTTTCTCATAGCACTGCAGGCTGCCCTTTTGTACTGGGCTCCTGCCTGAATTGGCACCTTTTTCTGCTCACAAAGAAATCTGTGTCCCGACAGAGTTCCATTGAGGTCGCTCACTCCCCCTGTCTCACTCACTCATTCTGTTTCTCCTGGCGCTGCAGGCTGCCCTTTTGTACTGGGCTCCTGCCTCTGTTGGCACCTTTTTCTGTCCACAAAGAAATCTGCAGCAGTTCTGACAGATGTCCATTGACCTCACTCACTCCCCCTTTCTCACTCACTCGTTTCATTTCTGCCGGCACTGCAGGCTGCCCTTTTGTTCTGGGCTCCTTCTTGCGTTGCCACCCTTTTCTGACCACAAAGAAATCTGCAGCAATCACGATAGAGCTCTGTTGAGCTTGCTCACTCCCCCTCTCTCAGTTGCTCATTCTGTTTGTCCCACCCCTGCAGGCTGCCCTTTTGTATTGGGCCCCTGCGTGCATTGCTGCCTTTTTCTGCCCACAAAGAAATCTGCAGCAGTCCCAACAGAGACCCGTTGAGTTCACTCACGCCCCCTCCCTCACTCACTCATTCTTTGTCTTCTGGCGCTGCAGGCTGCCCTTTTGTACTGGGCTCCTGCCTGCATTGGCACCTTTTCCTGCCCACAAAGAAATCTGCAGCAGTCCCAACAGAGCTCATTTGAGAGTTCTGTCACTCCCCCCTTACTCGCTTGATCCTAATCTGTCCCAAACACTGATTTCCAGCAGCGGCTGCAGTATTATGTGCCAGAAGCGTGAAAACACATTTTGGCTAGGATGTGAAAAATGACAGCTGTACTGTTCATAAGGAGGTGTGAAAAAATGCCAGTGTTGAAAATGTGGCGTGAAAATATTACTAATTTGTGAACTTACAAGGGTGCATGGAAACTGCACAACACACTCTCATAACACAATCTTTTTATGGAGTTTCATCACACAATTCTCAACGTAGGCATTTTAGGACCTCTGCTCATGAACAGTGTCAGTGTGATTTTCTTCATGTGTCCTGAACACTGATTTCCCACAGCGACTGCACTATTGTGCACCAGAACAGCAAAAACACAGTTTGGCCAGGATGTGAAAAATTACAGCTGCACTGATAATAAGGAGGTGTGAAAAAATGGCAAAGTTGAAAATCTGGAGTAAAAATATTGCAAAGTTGTGAAGGTACAAGCGTGCATGGAAACTGCACAACACACTTTCATAACACACTCATTTTATGGACTTTCATCACCAAATTTTCAACATAGGCATTTTAGGACATCTGCTAAAAATAAAAGTGTCACTGGCATTTTCATAATGTGTACTGAACATGGATTTCCCATAGTGACTGCGCTATTCTGCTCTGGAACTGCAAAAACACATTTTGGCCAGAATGTGAAAAATGACAGCTGTACTGTTCACAAGGAGGTGTGGAAAAATGCCAATGTTGAAAACCTGGCATGAAAGTATTGCAAATTTGTGAAATTACAAGCATGTGTAGCAACTGCGCATGCACGCTTGTAAAACAGTCATTTTTATGTTGCTTGCACGCATGTGCAAGAAACATAGTGCCACCATCCGAACTTTCCGAGGTGTGGCACCCTGTCCTCCAATTCAGTCAGTGAGTTTGCAGGAGCGGCCACAGTTCTCCAATGACTGCTGCAGCTGTCTATGACAGCAGGAAAATGCAGTGGCATACAGTTGAAAGGGAGAGCTCTGCTTCAGTGAGCAGAGCTCTCCCCCCACAAACACGCAAGCACGCATATTGCATGCTGATGCGCTCCCCCCACGCACACACTGTATGGCCGATGGGGGTGCCCAATCCCTCGTCAGCTCCACACCTCCCCCCCAAAAGCTGTCTAGGTGCCACGCTGGGAGCCCACCCCAGCGTGGCAAAAATTTTTTATAGCCGACGGGGGTGCCCAATCCCCCATTGGCTCCATGACTGCATGCCCCCCCAAAAAACCTTTCCAGGTGCCACGCTGGGTGCCCACCTCAGCGTGGCAAATCCTGTTATAGCCAACGGGGGTGCCCAATCACCTGTCAGCTCCAGCCCCCCAAACAGCCTTTCCTGCCATGCTGGGAGCCCACCCCAGCGTGGCAAACGTCCCGCATCATCTGAATTAAAAAAAAAACCTTCAACCAAGAAAACATTCCCTTGCCGTCTCTCTGCTCCCCCCAAAACCCGCACCCACCCACTGTGCACCCTGCCTCCCCACACCCCCCTCACCCCATACTTACCTCAGGAGCTTGGTGCGACGATCATTGGTGGACCGGGAACACGTTTGCACCCTTCAAAGCCAACCGCAAACTGAGGAAATGCCGGTTAGCTGTATAATGGAATAAATAGAGTTTTTTCAACTTTGTTGCATATCTCAGGCATTTTTGGGAATTTTGGGCCCAAATTTTCAACATGGGGTTTTTGTGACCCCCTCCTCATGAATTGTTGCATTGTCATGGCGTTAATCGGGTCCGAAGGGTGATTTCGTGGTCACGATGCGAAATCACCTTTTGGGTCTGATTAACAAAATGACAGTGCAGTGTTCATAAGGTGAGCTCTCAAAAAGCCTATGTTGAAAATCTGGTGAAAAAATTCCTAAAAATGACTGTTTTATGAGCGTGCGTTGCAAGTTCCTACTCAAGCTCGTAAGTTCATGAATTTTCAATATTTTCACTCCAGATTTTCAGCATGCCATTTTACCATACCTCCTTATGAGCAGTACAGCTGTCATTTTTCACATCCTGCCCAAAACGTGTTTCTGCACATGTAGCGCACAATGGTGCAGTCGGTGAGTGAAATCAATCTATGGGACACATTAAGAAAATCACAGTGACACTGTTCATGAGCAGAGGTCTTAAAATGGGTATGTTGAAAATTTGGTGACAAAATTCCTAAAAATGACTGTTTACGAGCGTGCATTGCGCAGTTCCTACACACGCTCGTAAGTTTGCGAATTTTCAATATTTTCACTCCAGATTTTCAACATTGCCATTTTACCACACCTCCTTATGAGCAGTACAGCTGCCATTTTTCACATCTTGCCCAAAATGTGTTTCCGCCCATGTTGCGCACAATGGCGCAGTCGGTGTGTTAAATCAATGTATGGGACACATTAAGAAAATCACAGTGACACTGTTCATGAGCAGAGGTCTTAAAATGGCTATGTTGAAAATTTGGTGACAAAATTCGTAAAGATGACTGTTTTACGAGCGTGCATTGCGCAGTTCCTACTCACGCTCGTAAGTTCATGAATTTTCAATATTTGCACTCCAATGACTTCCAAATACTTAAACAGCACATAAAAGCAAGCAACATTCGGCACTGACAAATGCTTGTTTTGGATGTTTTCCACCAAATTTGCAACATAAGCTTTTTGAGAGCCCAGCTCATGAACACTGGCACTGTTGTTTCATTAATCGGTCCCGAAAGGGGATTCCACGCAGTGACCGCAAAATCACTTTTCAGGGCCAAATAATGCCATGACAGCAGCAGAATTCATGAGGAGGGGTCCCAAAAACCCCATGTTGAAAGTTTGGTGTCAAAATTCCAAAAAATGCCTGAGATATGCATCAAAGTTGAAAAAGCCCTATTCATTCCATTATACAGCTTACCGACATTTCCTCAGTTTGTGGTCAGCTTTGAAGAGTGCAGATGTGTTTCCGGTCCACCGAAGATCATCCTGCCAGACTCTGGAGCTACATATGGGGTGAGGGAGGTGTGGGGAGGCAGGGTGCACAGTGGATGGGTGCAGGTTGTGGGGGGGGGACAGGGAGACCGCGAGATACCATTTTCATTTTACAGAATTACAGTTAAAAAAAACATTGCAGGATGGTTTTTCCTTTGGGTGGGCTCCCAGCATGCCACCTCAATGTTTTGGGGGGGCTGTAGCTGACGGGGGATTGGGCACCCCCGTCGGCACATATGTAGTGCTGGGAGGGCACACGAGCCGAGGGGGATTGGGCACCCCCTCGGCATAACCCAACCATTTTGGCAGGGGCCATTATGCTGATGGGGAGTGGGCTCCCCTTCACTCTGACCTACATGGGACTGCAGCCGATGGGGTTTGGGGCCCCATCGGCAAAAACACACTGTTGTTGGGGAGCTGCCGAGGGGTAATAGGCCCCTTCGGCACTGAGAGGTTCGGGTAATATTGTTTGTGAACCAGGTGGCAAGCTGTCGACATGTTCACAAACAATAACAATTTTTCTAGATCCCACCCTGCAATGACGGGTCGCTCCCTCATTGCAGCAAATGGCTGACGCTGCAATGACGAGGTGGCCCCTGTCTGCAGTGGCTAATTTTTTACAACTTGGTGGCATGCTGGCTGAATTAGTGTCATCAGCAGCGTGTCACGGCATTGGAGAAAGTGGGCCAAGCCCTTACAGGCTGTGGGGACATTGGCCACAACAGTGCCGCACCTCCACAACCTGCTTCTGGAAAGCTGCCGCAATATGTTTCTTGTGCATGCGCGCCACCAACATAAAATAGAAAATATTAAAAAGGATACCACAAGAAGAATTAGTGATAGCAGAAGTATATATACACAAGTTTGAGGAGGAGGGGGCTACTAGAATTGAAGGTACCACAGGTAATATTAAGGTTATGAATACCTCTGGAGAAGTACTGTATATATACACAAGTTTGAGGAGGAGGAGGTTACTAGAAGTGAAGGTATTACAGGTAACATAAAGGTCATGTGATGGGGGATAGCGCAAGGCAGGGGATGAAAATGGGCCATGGTAGGAGGCCTCAAGGTAGGAGATCTATCCACGGTTGTATTTAAAGTTTTTGGTGAGGGATTGATTAAGCAATGTCTTACAGGTGGGCATCTGAACAGGGTGGCCAATTTCAGAGATTTTTATAGTTTGTTCCACAGGGTGGGCAGAACATAATCTATGGATGTACGGCCAAACCGAGTTCTGATTTTAGGGATAGCAAGTTGAATATAAGATAGGCTTCTCAGGGCGTATTTTCCAGGTGTGCAGGTAAACAGGCAGTCAGAGATATATTGAGATAGCCTCTGAGTGATCGCTTTATATGTGCAGACAGCTGCATGTTTTTGCCGCCTGAGTGTAAGAGAGGTCCACCTGACAAGGGAATAGAGGGTACAGTGGTAAGTAGAGTAGGGTGCATCAGTAATAAACTGTAATGCATGGTGGTAACGGATGTCTAGTTTAGACAACTCAGAGTTAGTACTTTGGGCTCATAGGATGTCTACGTAGTCTAACAGTGGCAGAAATATGTCTAGTACAAATGTAGTTTTCGTTTCCTTAGGTAAGTAGGTACTTGATCCTAAAGAAGAGCCCAAGTCTTTGTTTGAACTTTTTTGTAAGTTCCTCAGTATGGTCTGTAAAGGTTAATTTATGGTCGACCCACACTCCCAAATATTTAAATTTTGTCACGAATTCTAATGGTTCACCTAAGAGGGTGGAAATTAGAGGTAAGGTAGCAGTGGTAGGAGTATGTGGAGTTAAATTTGAAATACAGAGTGATAAAGCAAAACATAAATGAGCTTGACATAAATTGACAGATAACCAATAGCAGTGCAAGGTGTGATACAGAAGGTGTGAAAACCCATGTGTAAAATTAGTCTTGTAAATTAAGTAGTAGGGGAGGTATGCTTCATAGGGCCTCAGGAACAGCAGCAGGAGGTTATTGGAGGCAGTCTAAGCAGATATGTTAGGGCTGGGAAAGTGGGGGTGAGATGAATAGTAGAGGGGAGTTTATTCCAGAGGAATGGGAGGCTAAAGGAGAAAGCTTGTTGTCCAGTTGAAGTGAGTACACAGGGGATGCAAAAAGCCCGAAGTAACAGGAATGGAGAGGGGTGGGGGGCAGGGGAGAGGAGTGAGGTGAGGTAGGATGGGAGGGTGCTGAACCAGAATTTAGAAATGAAAGTGAGGCTGTGAGCCAATCATCTCTACTGGAGGGAAGGGAGAGCGAGAAAGGAGCAGAAGTCACAATAGTGAGTGAATGGAGGGGAATTGGAAGCAAAAAAGGCAGAAGACATTGAAAAGAAAATCACGCTTAGTAAGAGAGGAGGTGGGTGCTGAAACATAGAAACATAGAACATAGAAACATAGAAGTTGACGGCAGATAAGGACCGCAAGGCCCATCCAGTTTGCCCATTTCTTTTTCTACCTTATAAATGTGCCATCGGCCTTTGCTCTGTCAGTGGCCTATCTATATATGACTATTCATAGTCATTTGTATTGCTCCCTTATGCCTATCCCATGCCTGTTTGAAGCCCTGCACTGTATTCATAGCCACCACTTCTTGTGGTAAGCCATTCCATGCATCCACCACCCTTTCCGTGAAAAAGAATTTCCTCAAATTCCCCCTTAATCGGCCTCCCTCTAATCTCATGCTGTGTCCTCTTGTCCTGCTATTTTTCTTATATTTAAACATGTTAGACTCTTTCACCTTGTTTATGCCCTTAAGGTGTATAGTGATAGTATAATATGTTGATTATTGTCACTCCATTTTGTATGCTATTTCATGTAATGTATGTCATTTTATACTCCATTTTGTATTGTGTGACTCCATTTTACATGCTTCTTCATTTAATTGGTGTTTTGCTCTTTAGATAGCCTCATTATTATGTTTTGCTTCAGACAGTGTATTTTGCTAACTTGAAGGTTGCATATTATCAGGTAACCTGTTTTGTAGTTTTGTTTTAAACTTCTGCTTAGCTCATAGTGTTCTAGGCACCCGGCCAGTGTTTGGAGCACAGTGATCTAGCAGGTGTAGGAATTCTGAGCAGTCCTTATGGTGTGAATTACGCAGCATCCTGGGGAGCCCGGCCAGCTTCTAGAATGTGGCAGACAACACTATGAAGGCTGCACGGTTATTTTAGCATAGAATAAGATATAAATGTAGCTTTCTCAATGCCTGGTTAGAAGCCTCACCTGCAGGGTGGACGTGATCGCTGTGAGGCCAATTCCGTTCGTGAGACTCCTAGCCAGGCTGACAAGGGCTTCCCAGCCATTGGAACAGGCTTGGATGTAGCTTTTGGAATCGTGATGTATAACCTTTTGTATTATATTTTGCTATAATAAAGCTTTGGCTTGCTGTACTTATTGTACTGTTATTGTGTGTATGTGAGTGTGAATGGCAAATAGCTGCTTGGTTTGAGTTGGCAGAACATTTTTGGCGTAGTCAGCAGGATTCGAAAATAAAATGTCTATTTTTAGGAAAAAGGATGAGTTCTTTTTTAAAGGTGTATTAAGGCTCAAACAAGCAAGGGCAACTGCCCTTTGTACCTGTAATTTGTGCTTGCTGCAAGTATATACTGTTGAAGCAATGATGGCTTTCACAGTTCAGGCTGCTTTAGGAGAAAAGCAGCGGCTGGTTAAGTAAAGTTAGATAAGCAACATCTAAAAAAGAAAAATAAACTACTGTGGATGTACGCACAGTAGGTGATTCAGACGGATGATTTGAAAATCCTCCATGTTGCCTATCTGTGTAGTTTCAAGTTTTTCTGTATCAATTTCAAGTTCCCTTGCCTCCTATAGAGGCTGAAACATTTGATCCTAAACCCAAGTACTGGGACCTCTACCAGATGGATCTCAACCTAGTACTGTTAGAGATTTTGTTTGTTTTGTTTTAAACTGCAAACCAGAGCTCTGGAAAGACTTGGTTTGGCAGGTTACTAAATGGCCAAAGAAAACCTTTGAAAGGGTTAAAACCTTTGCAAGAGTTAATAGCTGCAGCGTTTGAAATTATCACGAAGGTCCTGCAGTCAGTTTTCTTACTTAGACTAGTATATCGGAAAAGAAGAAGAAAATACCTTGGCACCGGGTAAGTCTGAATTTTTTATTCAAAGTTGTTTTATGTCTGTCTGTTTTATTTCTGTAATATGATACTAAACAAGGTAATGCTCCTTTCTCATGCATATTTTCTAGCTTATATCTGTGTTCTGTAATTATGTTCTATTGTCAAGGTTGCAGATAGGATTGACTGCCTTCAGTGCACAACATGTTACAGAAAAAAAAGAAAGAAGAAGCTTCTTTTGCCTCATAGCTGACTGTTTTAATTGGTTTTATTTGTAATGGAACATTTGTGCTGCCTAGATAGGGTCAGTGAAAACTTTTGTTTGTAGTTGTTGCTTGGAGCAGGTAGTGTTGATGGTGAAGAATTATGACGTCCTATAGATTGCAATGTGCAGAAAGAGTTGTAGTTTGCAAGCAACGTGCAAGCCACTGCTAGGTGAAAATGTAATGTGTTAACAGCTATAAATGGCTTTATCATACTTCTAGTTAAAACCAGAAACTTTTTGCAAAATGGCAGAGTGCCATATTTTAGTTATGTGCCAAAAGGTGTAATCATGTTATCAGATGTGTTCACTTACAGATGATGTGTTTAAACAGTGTTTTGTTCTGGAAAGATTTGGCATGGCAATATGTATAAATGTGTTGGTTTAAAATTGTCAGTTACAAGACAGGCAGGAGGCAGCACATATATCTAAACCACGTACAGTTTTCTAATGGAACTATGGGCATTACCTCAGCAAATTGGTGTGAAACAATGTCAGTCTTATTTTGTGTTAAGTATTTCTTTTTGTGTATGTGTATGTGTGTGTACTGTCTTGGCCAGCAGTTCATTGTGTGCTCTATTGTTATTTAAAGATATTTTAATATTGGTGGTGTTCAAGGACACTACAGGAATGGCTGGGTTTGAATGACCCTTGCATGCACACTGTGACCTTTTGCACGTTATTTGACCTTCTTGTGTTTCAACATTTTATGTTACTACCAGTTCAAACTTGATGTGTATTCCATGCCTAAAGCACAACTTTTCACACAAAATGTATGTTTTCATGAAAGCACACCAAGAATGAACCATGTAATTTGACTTTTTATTGCAAAACTAGTATTCTAGTGAAGAGGAACAAACTTTACAATTTTGAAAAAGGACTATTACAGCTGTTTTGAGAGTTTACCATCTACAGAGATACGTACGCATCGGTATTACCATCAATCTGGACATTTTGTCATGCTTAGGATAAGGGAACCCAGGGACGCTTGGCTTTTTTATCCTATGGAAATAATCTTGTTTTATTTTTAAACTGATGTGTGTTTGTTTTTGTTGTTTGTCTGTGTTTCACAGCTAACCTTTTATTGCTACAGTATTTGAGCTGTCTCTTGCACCTCGAGCTGTGTCTTCCACCAGTAGGAGCTGGAGGAGGGGTGCTACCCTTCCTCCCTTCCAGTGTAATACCCACAAATGTTGCTGAAGGTACATGTCATATTTATACTGATTCATGGTCTGTAGCCAATGGTTTAACAACCTGGCTGCCCACTTGGGCTAAGGATGAGTGGAAAATTTATTCGAAAGAAATATGGGGAAAAGAACTGTGGCAAGAAATATGGACTATGGTGCAAAATACTCAGACCACTGTATTTCATGTTGATGCTCATTGTGCTTCAGATACGCTAGAACGATGGTATAATTCTATTGCAGATGAAAGTAAGATTCTTCCAGTGGATATTGAAGAAACTCAAAGTCAGCAGTTATCAGGGCTGGCAAAATGGGCACATCAAAAATGTGGACATTTGGGAGAGAAAGCCACTTACAGGTGGGCATATAGTAGGGGTGTACCCCTAACATTAGATTTGGTTAAAATTGTTATTGCTCAGTGTCCTATATGCCAACATGGGCAACAAAGACCAATCCCTCATATTGTGAAAGGAAATTGGGGGGGGGAGAGCCTACGAAAATGGAAAGAGAATTTGCATGAAGCATTACAGATTTTAAATAACAGACCAATTGGAGAATCTGAGACCCCCTTAATGCGAATGATAACTCCTAATTTGCAAGTGCAGGCTTACTCAACTACAGAAACAGTCTTATATTGGGAAATTACACTAGGAGCTCTGTCTCTCTTGCAGGGCAACCCCAGAAGCTGCTGGACTTGATTTACATGCCCTTCAAGAATACAGAATAAACAGCAGAAACATTCAAGTGATAGAAACTGGTATTGGAATACAAATTCCACTGAGACATTTTGGTTGGATAGCACCTAAATCAGAACTAGCCCTCAAGGGAATACAAATTTTGGGAGGGTGATTGATTGTGATTACCAAGGAGAAGTGAAAGTAATTTTGTTGAATAGTAGAGAACAAAATCTGTTAATTCAACAGTATGACAGAGTGGCTCAATTGTTAATTATTCCAGTTAACAAAGTGACCCCTATAAAGGACAAGCCCCACACTCTTAACAGCAAGGAGGATAAAGGTTTTAGATCTACAGGAGGTTTTAATAATGGTGCCAAAATATGGGTTACAAACCCAAATGGCCTCCTGAACCAGCTGAGGTGATAGCCACCGACGAGACAACACAGTGTTAATTATCAGGTCAGGAAAGAGAGATGGGAATATGTACCAGCGTAACACATGTTATCTTCGAGAATAATCAGTCTGTGTATTTTATAGGTTCTTCAATGGATTCTAAAAGGAATAACACTTTCTCTCACGGTCCATTCGGTAAAGCTCTATTACCCCAGGTGGAAGAATATTGAAGCTTGACGACCCACTTGTACAATGGGGTTGAAATCTTCCACCAGCTTACGGGTGCAAGACAACTTTACTTGCCCTGAAAACCAAGGATGTCCTATAGTGAACATTACTTTTTCACCAGATGTGAACATTTGGAAACCAGTTGAGACAATGGCAGGACGATTATATGTCCAACCTATGCAGGACACAAATTGGATTAAATTACAGAACCAGACTGCTATTAGATGCTGCAACTTACAGAATAGTTGCATGGTGACTGTACAACATAGACTTGATTGCTGCATGAATCAAACAGACATTTTCAATGCAGGTATTACTTTGATTGACATAGACACGTTATTCTGCATGAATGCTACTGCAATAACTAATAGAACTACTTGGCAGATCACATTACAGTGTTGAAAATCATCCTGTAATTAGCAATGATAGTATAGTTAAGGTTCCATCCACATGTACATCAGTAGCGAAGGTATCAGGAAAATGTAATCCATTTTAACATAACGCTTATGTTTAGTAGAAAATGCAAATATAAAGAGCTTGGTATGATACGCTATTAGGCGGAGCAGGGCAGGTATGGGAATTTTAAATAGTGTTGATATAGAAACACTGACTAACAGGCTTCAGGCAGTAGGAATTGATGTATTTAGCTTAATTAACTTAAAGCTCAATGGATGCCAACTGTTTTCTTACCCCAAAGATTTAACTTTGAATTATGATTTTGAGTTCTTGCAGTTATTTAATGCTTCACAGGTATGGGGAATGGGAGTAGCAGAAAATATTTTGATTTATTGATTGGACAGAATGCACAATGACATATGTATTCTATAATGCAAAGAAATAGGCCCAGAGTGATTTAATGAGTAATAATGAATATGTGTGGAGGACCGTGTTCAAATCATGGATTCCTAGTAATCATTGGATTGTAATGTCATCCACTACAGTAAAATGCACAGATAAATATGTAATATTACCTGTAATCTTTGGTCCCCATTATTTGATCCTGAGTTTTGTTACCACATTTTAACGGAGATTATATAGATAGTCAGAACACCACCCATGACTTAAGTCTGTGTTCAAAACAGCTGATGGAATACTATGGACATCATTCCAGACTTTATGAACCTTGTTTACTGGAGCATTCGATAAATTTGTGTCAAAGGACAATTTTACCCATAACCTTTACCATGTTTACAGAAATAGGACCCCAGTATGTTTGTATAGTAACTAATCAGGAGAATACTGTTAGATGTATAACTTAACTCGTCCCTTTTCAGGTTGTTTAAGAAATGTGACTCATTTGTGGTGGGAAAATACTACTTACACCTTTGTCCCTGATAATGAGCAGAAGCTTATTTTGTATTGGCAGCCCAATATTTTAGATCAATCAAGATTGAGTATCTCATTAAATAAAATTAAACAGATAATTCAGGAAACAGATGTAATGCAGGCTCATTTGGCAATAAGAAATAAATCATTAGTGCAAAGTCAGGTGCAAACTACGATAGTTAAAAATAAAATGATTGATTTAAGTTCCAAGATTCAACAAGAGACTACTCATTATTGGTGGGATATTTTTACAGGATGGTCTCCATCAGCTACAAAAGTGTTAAATATTCTGATACATCCTATCATAATCATTGCTGTAGTGACAATTATCTTGCTTATTTGGACTTGTTACTTATCATGTTATATTCGTAGATAATTTTGCTATGGTACCAATATCATACAAATCGTATTCACAATAATCAAAGGAGCTAATGTAGTGATAGTATAATATGTTGATTATTGTCACTCCATTTTGTATGCTATTTCTATGTAATGTATGTCATTTTATACTCCATTTTGTATTGTGTGACTCCATTTTACATGCTGCTTCATTTAATTGGTGTTTTGCTCTTTAGATAGCCTCATTATTAAGTTTTGCTTCAGACAGTGTATTTTGCTAACTTGAAGGTTGCATATTATCAGGCAACCTGTTTTGTAGTTTTGTTTAAACTTCTGCTTAGCTCATAGTGTTCTAGGCACCCGGCCAGTGTTTGGAGCACAGTGACCTAGCAGGTGTAGGAATTCTGAGCAGTCCTTATGGTGTGAATTCGCAGCATCCTGGGAGCCCGGCCAGCTTCTAGAATGTGGCGAGACAACACTATGAAGGCTGCACGGTTATTTTTAGCATAGAATAAGATATAAATGTAGCTTTCTCAATGCCTGGTTAGAAGCCTCACCTGCAGGGTAGACGACGCTGTGGGGCCAATTCTCTGTTCATGAGACTCTAGCCAGGCTAATAAGGGGCTTCCCAGCCATTGGAACAGGCTTGGATGTAGCTTTTGGAATCGGTGATGTATAACCTTTTGTATTATATTTTGCTATAATAAAGCTTTGGCTTGCTGTACTTATTGTAACCTTTTATATTATATTTTGCTATAATAAAGCTTTGGCTTGCTATACTTATTGTACTGTTATTGTGTGTATGTGAGTGTGAATGGCAAATAGCTGCTTGGTTTGAGTTGGCAGAACAAGGTGTTTGAATGCCTCGATCATATCACCTCTCTCCCTCCTTTGCTCAAGGGTATACATATTGAGCTCCGTTAATCTGTCCTCATATGTCTTCTGATGCAGTCCCTGCACCATTTTGGTTGCCCTTCTCTGGACTGCCTCAATTTGGTTAATGTCCTTGTGAAGGTGTGGCCTCCAATACTGCACACAGTACTCAGATGGGGCCTAACCAGTGTCTTGTACAGAGAGATATTACCTCCTCTTATGACTTGTGATACTCCTACTAATACACCCTAACACCCCTAGCCTTACCTACTGCTTTAGAGGTCTGCTTGATGATTTTAGGTCATCAGTGATGATGATGCCCAAGTCTCTTTCTTCCTTTGTGACTGCTAGCAACTCCTCCCAGCCTATAGGGTGGCTTCAGGGTTTTCTTCCCTATGTGCATGATTTTGCACTTTGCATTAAATCCCAGTTGCCACTCTTCTGACCATTCTGCTAGTTTATCCAGATCTCTTCTCATTCTGCCCACCCCATCTGGATCATCTACTCTGTTGCAGATCTTGGTGTCATCTGCAAACAGACAAGCCTTACCTCTAGTCCATCTGCAAGGTCACTAATGAAGATGTTGAAGAGGACTGGCCCAGGACTGATCCCTGAGGTACCCCACTTGTGACTTGCATCTCTTCTGACTGTATACCGTTTACCACCACTCTCTGTTTTCTGCCTGCCAACCAGCTTGCTACCCAGTTGACCAACTTCTGACCCACCCCAGCCTACCCAGCTTATTTATCAATCTTCTATGTGGAACAGTGTCAAAGCTTTGCTGAAGTCAAGGTAGGCTACATCAACTGCCCTCTTGGTCCACCACTCTGGTTACCCAGTCAAAGAAATCTATGAGATTAGTTTGACAAGACCTTCCTTTGTAAACCCATGCTGTCTTGGATCCTGTGCCCCTATGGATTCCAGGTGTTGCACTATCCTTTCCTTCAAGGAGTGCCTCCATAATCTTGCCCACTACTGAGGTAAGACTGACCGGTCTGTAGTTCCCCACCTCCTCCCTGCTACCACTCTTGTGGAGTGGGATCACATGAGCCATTCTCCAGTCTTGGACCTCTCCGCTCTCAGAGACTCACTAAACAATTCTGCTAATGGCTCTGCTAGTTCCTCCTTTAGCTCCTAAGTACCCTGGGATGTATGCCATCAGGTCCCATTGCCTTTATCCACCCTGGAGCTTAGCAAGCTCTTGTAGGACCCTTCTTTGTGAAGGGAGTAGTGCTCACCTCCCTCCCCTGTGTCCATGATGCTGAGCTGTGGGCCCTGCCTACCTTCTCTTCAGTAAATACTGAGCAAAAGTATCTATTTAGGATAGATGCCTTTACAGGGTCCTCCTCCTCACATGCCCCTTTTCTCCATTTGCTTAGTACACCCTCTGGACTTTCTCCTTTCACTAATGTATCTTAGAAAGTCTTGTCACCTTCTTTTACTGTTCGTGCTAGTGTTTCCTCAGTTTGGGACTTTGCCTGCCTTACCTGCTTCCCTTTAGGCAGTTTGTATGCCTCTCATTCTCATCCCGCTGTGTTCCTTTATATTTCCTGAAGGCCAGCCTTTGGCTCTGACCTTTCTGCTACTGTATTTGAGAACCAAAGTGGTTTCCTTCTTCTTTGCACTTTCTTTTCTGTCTAACACAATGGGATGTTGCTTCAAGTACTGCATCCTTAATGCTTGCCCACTTTGCCTGTACCCCTCACCTGTGTTTCTTTTGCCAGGGCTAGCTTAACTCTGTTGGCCATCTTATCAAAGTCAGTCCTCTGAAGTCCCATATTTTTGCCTTGGAATGGGATGATTTAGATGTAGTAGCCAAATTGAACCATACCATGTGATGGTCACTGGCCCCAGGTGACCTTCTACCTGGAGATCTGTGATCCCTTCTTTGTTAGTCAGTACTAGATCTAGGATAGCCCTGTCTCTTGTGGGTTGCTGTACCAGTTGTTTGAGGCCCTCCCCTGCAGGGAATCCACTATGAGTCTAGTTCTGGCAGATGTTCTGCTGGTATTGACCAATCTGTATCCGCATGTTGAAGTCTCCCATTATCAGAACCTCCCTTTAGCTGTCATGTTTTGTATATCTTCTAACAGTAATGTGTCTATGTCCTCCTCTGGTCTGGGGCCTGTAGACGACCCCAGTTCTTATGGCTGTCCCATTTCCTGTTTCCAGGGTGACCCACAGTTCTTCTGGCTCCTTATGTGTATTCTGAATTTCTGTAGTTTGATATTTTCATTAACATACAGGGCCACTCCTCCCCCTTTTTGCACCCTTTGTCTCTTCTGAACAATACATAGCCAGGTACTGAAGTCTCCTAAGTGTGGTTACTGGTAAACCATGTCTCACTAATTGCTACTATGTCCAGTTTAGCCTCTGACATTATTGCCTGCAGGTCTGGGATCTTATTTCCCAGGCTGTGAGTATTTGTGACATGATTTTC
The DNA here is from genome assembly GCA_016271365.2 of Neoceratodus forsteri. Lineage (NCBI taxonomy): Eukaryota > Metazoa > Chordata > Ceratodontiformes > Ceratodontidae > Neoceratodus > Neoceratodus forsteri. The sequence continues at coordinate 43,359,967 of JADMNL010000040.1, read as the reverse complement.
CATTGGCAGATTTTGGTGTGTTAGTTGTTGGGTGAAGTTTGGCATTACCCTGTGCGTTGTATGGGAGAGACAAACCTTTTTCTTACCTGGTGATGCAATGAACGGCAAACATGCTGAATTCTGTTTGACCACTAGCTGAGGGGAGGAGTGTTCTTCCCATTCGACATATGGGTGCTGCACCCCTCTCCCATTTGCTAGTTTAAATATTCTGCAAAGACATCAAACTTCTGCCCTCAATGCACTGACTCTCTTTAGTCAGATGCAGTCCATCAAATTTAAAGAACTTTCGTCCCAGAACTGTTGCCAGTTCCCTACAAATCTGTGTCCTTTTCCTGGCACCAGCCCTTGAGCCACGTGTTTAGCTCCCCCATCTCCCTCTTCTGACCTTCCGTCCATCTGTTCCTCTCCAGACTGGCAGGATCTCAGAGAAGGAGATGCTGGATGAAATAGATGATAGTTTGTCACCCAGCCTAGTCAGGTGTTCCTTGGTCTCCACAACTGACCGGTTGGTGAGATCATTAGTCCCTATGTGTACTAGGACATCAATGTTTTCTCCTGCTTTGTGAACAATTTTAGTAATGCGGTCAGTGTCTCTCCATGCTGATGTACCTGGGAGACATCTGACCATCACCCTGGCTGGAGATGGTATCAACTCCTAATCATGAGTCTCCTATGATCAGAAGTTTTTTGATTTTTGTGCTTGTTTTGTTTTGGTTCCTGATTTGGGTGAGTTTTGTTGTGCTAGCTCCTGTGCGCAGTGTCCTGCTCTGCAGTGTCTTCTGCCTCTTTATTTGATTTCAGAGATAGAGGCAGATACCTGTTGTAGTGTTTATATGGTTTTTGGAGGTAATGTGTTGGAGAGCAGAGTGATGGGGCACCCTGATTTGCTCCTAACCACCTGCCAACCTCCTGGACCAACTACCCTCTGCGGTTGAGGTTTTTCTGTTGGATGCTGGGGAAATGGCGGGTGGTTCTTATAATGTATTTCCTCTTCAATATGAAATTTGAGGCGTGCAATCTCTGCCCATGCTGCCCGGAGCTGAGCCTAAGATCTCCAAAGGCCCAGCATGTAGGACAGTGTCCTAAATCCTGTAAGACTGTCCTTCTGAAAATTGTTCCACAGTACCTGCAGTTAATGAAATCCATTCCAAATAAGTTGCTGGGTTTGTAACCTAGTCAGAGTAATTAGAAGGAGGAAAAAAGGAAAAAAATGAAAGTAATGGTTTAATTGTGCTTTGTTTAACTTGTTATAACAAGTTAAATTATGATGCTCCCTGTAAATGAGCTCACCTTGTGGAGGCCCACTGATCTGCCCTTCCTGCTCTGCCACAGGAAATGTCACAACTGTGGTACCCTATAAAAGGAGTGTAGTGCGTGGTTGGGGATGGGGTGGGTATTGGGCCTCTTCCCTGCCTCAAAAGAAGAACCACGGACGAAAGAACAAGGAGGTAAGAGCAGAAACAATCAGTCAACAACAAATGCAGTAACCCTGAAAGCTTATCCTAATGTTAGATAAAACTGTAAAACCTGTAAAGCACCACCTGTAATAATTTCAGAGAAGATATACGCTTTAAGAAACACTTTGCTCCAGAGAAAAATAAAGCAGTAACTGTACTGTAGATGATGTCAACATAATCAATACTGGGAGAATCCATTTGGCAATAAGGTCACGATGAACTGGTAGGGAGAGGCTGTCCTTGTGTCTGTAGAGCAGGCCTAGTTTTGATTAGAGTTTTCAGTGCATAGCAGCGAAGTGGGTTGAAAAATCTAATGATGGGTTGAGCCTGACACCTACTGTAGGTATTTGTAGGTAGAAACCACTTTGAGGGGTGTGCCTCTGAGTGTGGTGAAGACTGAAGGAGGTGATAGTCTGGCTAGTTTCTGCCTTGAGCTGAAAGTCATGGTGACTGTTTACCCATGGAGCCACGGTTTTCCATCCGTGTGGGGGCCGCTACACCCCGAACAATCCAGGTTTCATTGGGAACTGGAAAGCCAGGCAGGTCGAGCTATGAGGGGTCTACTCCAGTGCTCCATCTTCCCAGAGACTGGAGAGCATTTTTCCCCTGTTCTGGGGGAGTGGCATGCACCCTGGCATCATGGCATCACCGCTGACATGACCACTCCCCAACCCCTTACTGGATGCTCTGTGCTTGCTGTGCCTCTGGCTTCTGCTAGAGGCCAGTCATGCACCGAGCATGGACCCCTCTCCCGGGGCAGGAGAGCTGTCTTCTGGACACTCAATCCTCTCCCTCCCCGCTGACCCCTGATGGCCTGGGCTTGTTCCCAAATCCAGGTTGCCTGCGTGCCATGAGGTGTGGCATCCAGCGCCTCATCAACCCTCAGCACCACTGGGCTGGCTGACTGTTTTTTTAGTGTTCATTTTAAGCTGGTGGTCCTGTAACCAGCTTATAACTGTGTGAAAGTCTTGTTGAAGAGGAACCTGGACCTCTGACACAGTGGGGACAGACAGCTAGATGACGGTGTCTTCAGCATACGTATTTATGTGGGAATGGGAGCAGACTGAAGGAAGATCATTAATAAAGAGCGAAAAGAGGACAGATCCAAGGATGGAACCCTGAGGAACATCAAATAGGATAGGGAGGGAAGAGAAGATGACATTACTGATTTGTACGGCCTGCTGTCTGCCATTTAGATAGGTGTGAAACCCATTTACTGCTGGGAGAGACAGTCCAGCTTTCTGGAGTTTGTTTATGAAGAGGGAGTGAAAGACAGTCGAAAGCTTTTGCGAGGCTGATGAAATAGTTGAGGTAAAGTTATATATATCAAAAGCTGAAAGTATGGAGTTGGTGAAGCGCAGTAAGGAGGAAGTGGTGGAGTGAAATCATCTGAACCCTGATTAGACAGGGAAGAGGGTATGGCAGAATAGCCTAGAGGTTAGAGTAATGAGCTGAGAACAAGCTTGGTACATCCAGCAAACCAGACCAGGGTTTGATTCTCACAACCTCCACTTGCATTCTGTGTGACTCTGAACAAGTCACTTAACTGCCAGTGCTCCCAGGTTGCCCCTGAAAACAAGCACGTGTGCCTAGTGGGCCTTACCCGGTTACCAAAGACTAAAATAAAAAAATGTTGTGGCTGTCAGTAAACCATTGAATCTTGAGAGGGCAATGGATTCTTGGATTTTGGCCGAGTAGGGAGATGGGCTGGTAGTTTCCTGGGGAGGATGAGTCACCACCCTTGTGGAGGGGAATCATTCTGGCTAATTTCCAGACAGATGGGACTGAGGATGAGGAGGAAGAAAGGCTTAAGAGATAAGTAAGGGGGATTACAATGGAGGGGGCAGAGATTCTGAGTAGTTTTGGGTGACATCCATGTGGGCTGGACTTAGCTTCATTTAGGGATATGATTACCCATAAGAACATAAGAAAAGTGTCAGCAGATGGGGACTGTGTGATCCATCTAGTCTGCCGAAAGGTGGCTACCCCCAATTATATTTTTCCTACCTTGCCCACATTGCCTATTCCAAGCGAGTTTGAATTCCCTTACTGTTGTCAATGCCACCACCTCTGGTAGCAGGCTGTTCCATGGGTCTATCATTCTCTCAGTGAAAAAGTACTTTCTAGAGTTGCTTTTAAACTTACCTCCTACCAGGCACAAGTTCTGCCCTCTTGTACGCGCCACTCTGTTTTCCTAGAAGAGGTTTTCCTTTTGAGTTGTGTTTACTTGGTTTAGTTGGACAAAAGAAGGCTGAGGCTCATCGAGATTGTTCTCCACATGCTGTGGGCCATCAATCCCTAATTGAATTTGATGCTAACCAGGTATCTAATCCCTTTTTGAATAAATTGAAGTTACTGGAATCCACTAGTATCTGCGGTAGGGAATTCCATATTCTGGGAGCTCGTATAGAGTAAAAGTTTTCCCTTTCAGTTATTTTGACTTGTTTGACCTCAAGCTGTAACCTGGGAACAATGCATCTGCTGGAGTAAGTGAGACCGCATTGACTCATAAGCACATGGAATTGTAATAATTTGTATATAAAAAGTAAATCCCCTCTGTGCCTTCTATTATACAAGGAATGAAGGTCAGTTTTCTTTAATTTACTTACATAGTCCAAGTGTGCCAGTCTTAGTACCATTTTGGTGGCATGTCTCTGGGTCTGTTCAAGGTGTGCTATATCACCTTTAAGATGTGGACTCCAAAAGGAGGACCCATAATCAACATAAGGACTAATGGTCAACTCCCTCCCATTCTCCATCACTAAGTCTACCAAAATTGGTCCCTTTAAAGTCACTCTCCGTAACCACCTCTTTGGTGCCCAAAGCTGTAGTTGCCCTTAATCAACCTAATGTTGGGGTCCCTGCCTGTTTCTTGCCCATAGCCTTGACAATGTCCATTAGACTGTCCCCCCTTTCTTTTTTTTACACAATTGCTATTTACTGCATGTAACTTTATCCCGTAAACCACTGTTATATTGTGTTCTTTTTGTTATCTGTATTGCACCTGTATGTTACCACTGTTGTATCTCGCACTGTAACCATGTCTTCCCTCTCTGCGATGAGGTGCCTTTGTAAATGTGACCCTGACTCAAAGGTTGTAAATCCGACTTTCAGAATAAATAAAAATAAAAAATAATGTTGACCCTATAAAGAGAGATTAAACACTGTTCAGTTCTAGTTACAAACGTGTGACAAATTTGTTTTAAGAAGTACATTGGCTACTCGAGCAACCTTGGTGCAGTGATCAGTAGAAGAAAGTTTTTTGTTGATTAAAATATCTAAATCTCATTCAGTGCACAATGATTTAAGTGGGGTATTGTCGAATTGGTAGACAGTTTCAGGATTCCTTTTCCAAAAATGTAGAACTGCACACTTATCAATGTTAGATATTTATTTTTTTATTGATAAGTTTCACCAGGTAAGGTACACTGAACAACAAGTTGCTCATCTACCGGTACAACCTGGGGGAAAGGGTGATGGGAGTTACATAGTAATAATGAGCACACATAAATTACACAATAGCATAGAGAACATACGGTATGAGTGAACAACACATAGCAAGCAGCACAAGTAATTGCAGGGTGACATAGGTAAAATCCAGTAGCTATACCCGCATGTAGTGGCAGTCACACCAGTAGCCTATTCTGTTGGGCACTGGGTTCAATAGATTTCAAGTCTGAAGCTAGGGCTACCAAATTATCACAGCTATCCACCCTCCCACTCAATTTTCTATCATCACCGAACTTTGAGAGAAAATTGTCTGACCCTACTTGCATATCACTGATAAAAATGTTGAACAGCGTTGGGCCCAGAACTGAACCCTGGGGCACCCCGCTGGTGACTGAACCAGGTTTAGAGAGAATATTGTTAATTTTAACTTTCTGAAGCCTATTAGAAAGCCATTTGTTGACCCACCTAACTAGACATGCAGCAAAGCCAATGGCTTCTAATTTGTGGATGAGTTTGCCATGAGAAACTTTGTCAAATGCACAGCTATAATCCAATAGTATCACATCCACAGGGATGTTGTTGTCCAGGCCCTGATTAATATGATTGTGAAAGGCTATTAGATTGGATGTACATGAGTAGCCAGACCTAAAACAGTGCTGGGAGTGATTGAGGATGTTCAATTCCACCATTTCTTTTTCTAGGTAAGATTTGACAATCCTTTCCATTAGTTTACCAATGGTAGAGGTTAAACTAATAGGGCGATAATTTTGGACACTGGACCTGTTACCCTTCTTGAATATAGGTGTGATTGTTGCAATAAGCCAGTCAGATGGAATTATATTTTCATTTAAGGATTTGTTGAAAATAATTGACAGAGGAAGAGTTATAGATTCAGCTGTTTTGATCAGGAACCTTGGATTGATGTTACCTGGTCCTGGACTAGTTGTTTTTTAGGGATTTTAAGGCTTGCAATATTTCAGAGGTAGTGCTAATGAATGTTTGTGATGGAATGTTATCTCTGGGTAGTGAAGGGACATAGATATCTTTGCTAGAGATGACTGAGCAGAAGAATTCATTAAAACATTGGTTGTCTCTAGGTCTAATTGTAAGCTAACACCATTATGTATTAGTGGACTGATTTTCTTTATGTTACCCTTCTTACTATTGAGATAAGAAAACAGAGACTTGTGACAGTCTTTGGTATGTGCAAGTCTGAATTCTATTCTACCTTTGGAATGTTTGATCATGTTTCAGGGTCTTTAAGGCTAGTTTATATTTAGAGTGAATTAAGTCTCTGTTTGTAGTTCCAAAGGTTTTTAACTTTTTAAACAGTTTCTCTTTTAGTCTGATTTGGGATTTAATTGTTTTATGTAACCAGATAGGGACTTTCCCTTTTTTGTTGTATTTTTTTTTTTTATGGAAACATAAGTGTCTTCTAATTCATGAATAATCCCCTTAAAAGTATCCAGGCATGCTCAACAGACAGATTGGACAAGATTTCTTCCCAGTGTATTTTAGTAAGTGAGTTAACTATTTCCTTGAAGTTAGATTTATCATAGTTTTTATAAATAGAGTGAATATTTTGAATAGGTACGGTCATAAGCTACTTCAAACAAAATAGAGAAATGATCACTGTTACCAAGTGGGTCCCAAATCTATAATTTGGAAATGTTATTCTCAGTATTAGTAATTAGAAGATCCAGGACATTGTTACCCCTAATTGGTTGACAGATCAGCTGGTCAAGACCAGTGTTGGTAAGAGTTGTTACTAGGAGTTTTTCCTGCTACCAGATAGTTTATTCCAATTTATTTTAGGCATATTAAAATCCCCTAGAATTATAACACTCCCTTTATCAGACAAGTTGGGGATATCAGATAGGAGTTTAATGGTGTATTATAAATCTGCTGATGGAGGCCTATAACAGTTTCTGATAGCAATTTGAGATTGACCTTTGAACTGTACATTTACCCAAATGCTTTCTGATGGAGATGAATAATGCAGTTCATGGGAAGGAATATCCTCCCTAACATAAATACAAACCCTGCCACCCAGTTTATCAGATCTGTCATTGTGATAGAGTTTATAACCTGGGATCTCCCTAGACCAGGATTATGTGGAGTCCCACCAGGTTTCGGTAACAGCAATGTTTCCTAGGTGTAAGAGTTTGCATTTAGCTTCTAGTTCAGCCAATTTGATGAGATTAAGAGATCTAGCATTTAATGCCAGAATTTTACAAGTCTCAGGGGTTGTAAGAGAGGGGCCCCGTGCAAGAGACTTGGGTAAATTCACAATCTCCCCCTTATTACTCAATTTAAATAATGATTTATGGCAATGTTGATAGATTTACTAAATAGTGGCTACCCCTGCGGCTGAAGTGGAGGTCGTCCCAGCAAAAGAGGGAATTTCTGTTGTGAAAGTTCTCCCAATGTGGTACACAAGGAATTTTCTGCCTAAGGTTCCATTTTCTAAGCCATTCATTTGTTGATTTGATACCTGTGTAACAGAATAAGTGGATCTCACGACAGGCAGAATTTCTGAGAAACAAACAAAATATACCCTCTTAACTAGTAAATTGTTTAGATGTTTACACCTCCCTGCTAACCTTAAACCCCACCAAAGTCAAATGCCCCTCAGATTTAGATGCGAAAATGCCATCCTGTAAGCGCCAGCCATTGCCTTGCCTCTGGCCTCCCTTTTCAACCTATTCTTCTCTCAAGCTTCTGTTCCATCTGACTGGAAACATTCCAATCTCATCCCTCCTCCAATGGGTGGTGATCCCTCCTCCCCAGGAAACTACCACCTGATCTCCCTTCTCCCCACTCTAGCTAAACTGCAGGAACACTTTGTCCTCTGTCAGCTCTCCTTCTTCCTTGACTCTACCTCATTCTTCACTCCATACCAATCTGGTTTTAGGAAGTCCCATTCCACTACCACCTCCGTCCTAAGGCTCACTGATGCCATTCTCACTGGCATGGATATATCCCACATTACATCAGCCATCTTTGTCAACCTTGCAAAGGCATTCGACACAGTTTTGCACCCTCTCCTTCTCAACAAGCTCTCCATAGCTCGGCTCTCCAGCATAGCAACCAAATGATTCCAATCCTATCTGGTGAGCTGGACTCAATCTGTAAGGATTGATAACTCTATCTCCTCCCCTCTCCCCATCACTTCTGGTGCCCCACAAGGCTCAGTTCTATGGCTCCCGCTGTTCTCTATTTTCCTAAATGACCTGTCATCCACCTGCCCACACACATCTATTCACATGTATGCAGATAACACAGTCCTGTATACATCAGGCCCCTCTACGTGGCATCCAGACTGCAGCTTGACTTCAATGAAGTCCAGCTCAGGGTTTGCTCAAATCAGCTTTTCCTCAACACCAAGAAAACAGTCCTCATGACCTTTGGCACAAGCAGAGACTATCTTGGCTCCCCTCCATACCCACTTTCCAAACCCTAGATGGGACATTGCTGGAGGCTTGCCCCTCCTGTGGACACCTCAGGATATGGCTCGACCAACACCTTGATTTTTCTGCACACACTGAGGCACTCCACAAGAAGCTGCTCCCCAAGCTTGGGGCCCTGTACTGAAACCGTGACTGCATTCTGCTTCCGGCCCGGTGGGAGATAGAACAGAAAATGATCCTCCCAGGTTTTGACTAGGGTGATGTAGTCTATTGTGCCACTCCCAAGACCACCTTAACCAGACTACACACCCTTTTCCACTTTTTCTGCCATTTCATCCTTGACTGCTCCCCAAGCACACACATCACTGCTCCCTCTATCAGTACCTACACCTTCCCTCCCTCCAGGACAGGAGGCTGTCTCACTGCAGTACTGTATCCCCACCAAAAAGGTACACACTAAACAGATTAAATGTGAACAACCACAATTTGATTTATTCAAGAGGATGTAAACAAGAGTGGGGCATAAATCAAGCAAATGATGCTGGATGTAGTCCTAAGCAATATGGGATCATGTATTCAAAATTGTACAGCCCCCCCGCCACTGGCAACTAGTGACCTCCAAATGGTCAGATTCAAATACACAGGCCCAATAAAACTAATAAATGGGAAAACCTTGATATATAGGTACCCTCTGGCGGACTTTGTAGGGATGAGAGCTGAGCTATTAAATTGGAACTAGAACACAGATTTTAGGGGTTCGACTGTTTTGAACATGTGGGAAAGACTCAGCAATAAAATTAATGACCTGGTCCAGAAGTATGTACCCTCAAAAAATAAACATAATGATTCCAGAAAAATCCTCTCTCCTTGGTTAACTGGGGAAGTGAAGAGATCTATTAAAAATATGAATACGAACATACGAAATTTGCCAGCAGATAAAGGCCTAGAGGTCTATCAAGTCTGCTTGAATGTGCAGCTAGCACCCCTTATTCTGCAGCTGCCCCTTCCTTCCACCCTTCCCCTTCATTAACCCTCCCCCTTGTCCTGTTCCATCCTCATTTGAAGCAGTCCACTGTTTTACTGCATACCACTTCAGCAGGTAACGCATTCCACCCATCCACCACCCTCTCTGTAAAAAAGTGTCTCCTCATCTCCCTCCTGAACCTTCCTCGCTCCAGTCTCATATCATGGCCCCTGGTGGCCTCCCTCCCTTACTTTGAACAGCCCTCTGTACCCATCTTGTTTATTCCTTTCATGTATTTAAAGGTTTCAATCATGTCACCCCTGTCTCTCCTCTCCTCCAGTGAGTACATGTTCAACTCCTTCAACCTCCTCTCGTATGATAAGTCCCCCAGCCCCTTGATCATCTTTGTCACTCTGTGCTGCACCCCCTCCAGTAACTTAATGTCCCTCTTCAGATATGGATGCCAGTACTGCACGCAGTACTCCAGGTGTGGTCTGACTAATGACCTATACAGTGGCAGAATCACCTCCTCCCTCCTCGAGGATATACCCCTTGCATTACAACCCAGCATTTGTTGGCCTTTGCAGCTGCCTTCCTACATTGTGCCGAGTTGTTCATTGACCCTGTAATGAGCACACCCAGATCCTTCTCCTCCTCTGTCTGGGCTAGCTGCACTCCCCCTAGCTGGTAACTCCTCCTTGGGTTCTTCCTTCCAAATGCAGCACCTTGCACTTTTTGGCATTAAAGCCAGTTGCCAGGTGTCTGACCAGGTTTCAAGCTTTGCCAGATCATCCTGCAACCTCTGCCATCCCCTAGGTCATCCACCACCACGCCTACCTTGGTATCATCAGCAAACAGACTGATCTTGCTCTTGATGTCCCATGATATGTCTGCAATGAATATCCCAAACAACACTGGTCCCAACACTGAGCCCTGTGGAACACCACTCATCACTGCCCTTGGGTGTGAGAGCTCACCACCCACCACCACCCTCTGTTGCCTTCCCTGCAGCCAGTTCCTTACCCATCTCACCAGCTTTGCACCTGCCCCTGTGCCTCCTAACCTCCTTCCCAGCCTTCCATGTGGCACTGAGTTGAATGCCTTACTGAAGTCCAGATACAGAACATCCACTGCATGGCCCCGTCCAGTTGCCTAGTTACCCAGTCATAGAACTCGACCAGGTTGGTTTGGCAGGATCTGCCACGTATGAAGCCATGCTGTCTGCTGTCCTGTAGTCCTTTGGCCTCTAGGAGGGCCACCAGCCTCTCCTTCAGGATAGTCTCCATTAGCTTACCCATGATGGATGTGAGGCTCACTGGTCTGTAGTTTCCCGGTTCATCCTTGGGCCACTCTTGTGGAGGGGCACCACATGAGCCATCCTCCAGTCCTGAGGTACACACCCCAAATGTAATGAGGCATTAAACAGGTCTGCCAAAGGTCCTGCAAGGACCTCTGCCAGCTCCTTCAGTACCCTGGGGTGGATGCCAACTGGGCCTGGCTCCTTGTCCACCAGTGCCTTCAAACCCTCTTGAACTCTGCTTTCCATGATTTCCCCATCTGTCACCACTTCCCACCCTGCTTCTGCCATTTCTCCCACCTTGGGTGTCACCCCCCCTCCTCTCTTTAGTAAATACTGAACAGAAGTACTCATTTAGTGCTTCCGCCTTATCGCACCCTGCTTCCACCCAACCCCACTCCTTCCTAATCCTTACTATGTGGTCCTTACAGCTCCTTTTCTCTCTGATGTATTTAAAAGTCCTTCTCCCCTTCTTAATGCCTTGTGCCAGCCTGAGTTCTGTAGATGCTTTGGCTCCCCTTACTGCCCTTGTCACCTCCTTCGATTCTGTCAAGTACTCCTCCCTGTCCTCCCCCCTCCATGTTTTCTTGTACTTCCTAAAGGCAGCTCTTTTCCTCCTTACCTTTTCCATGACCTCCTTGCTCAACCAGATCGGTTTCTTAGCCCTAACCTTCTTGCTCTGGGCTTTGCAGCAGGTTTTGGTTGCCTCCACTATCCCCAGCTTTATGAGCTCCCACCTCTGGTTAGTGTCCATACTAGATTGAATTCTGGCCAGGTACCCTTTTACCACTTCCCCCATCCTCCCAAAGTTGGCCCTCCTGAGTCCAGCACTATTGTGCCAGATTCCCTCCTTCCTTGCCCATATCCAATGTGAGCCATACTGGTGGTGGTCACTCCCAACAGCGGTTCCTCCACTGTAAGTTCTCTCACAAAGTCCCCATTTGCCAGCACAAGGTCAAGGGTATTCCCTAACCTGGTTGGTTCACTGACCATTTGCAGCAGGAAGCTGTCCTGGAAGGCATCCAGCAGTACCGGCTCCCTTCTGTTCCTGGTTGTTGGGGCACTCCAGTCCACTCCTGGCATGTTGAAGTCCCCCACAATCACCACACTACCCTTCTCGCAGGTCCTCCTGATCTGTCCCGCTAGTTCCCTGTCTAACTCCTCCGTCTGAGATGGTGACCTGTACACCACTCCCATTCTAAGAATCCTATTCTTGGAATCCTGGATTTGCATCCAAAGTGACTCCATACTACCCTCCTCCCCTTCCTCCCTTACACACTTCAGTCCTTCCTTCACATATAGTGCCACCCCCATCCTTTCCCAATCACCCTGTCCCTACGAAATAACCTGTACCCTGGTACAGACAGGTCCCAGTCATTGTATTGGGTGGCCCATGTTTCCGTGATGGCTGCAATGTCCACCTCTCCCTCTGCCATGAGAACCTGTAACTCTGCATTTTTCCTCCCAAGGCTCCTAGCATTAAGGGTAACCACCTTCCACCCTTCCCCCGCCATCCTGCCCTCCTTTCCTAGCATCACCAACAGTACTTGCCATTTGTCCTTTGTCACTGTTATGGGGGTAAGCTCATATGGTTTCCCAACCTGTGGTCTCTGCATATCTCTTTCCCAACTGCCACCCCCCACTCCTAGTTTAGATTCCCAACTTCCTCTATGTACTCCTCTATCCTCTGTTTCAACACTTTCTTTCCCTCCTCACTCAAGGGTAGTCTGTCCTTGTCATAGAGACTACTGTCCTCCAAGGTCCCTCCCCACCCCCACAGCCCATACCCTTTAGCACAACACCAGGTTCTTAGACATCCTTAAATTCCTCTATTCTCAGCTTTCTTGTTGTGCTTTCCTTTGGCACTGGAAGTATCTCTGAAAAAGTTACTGATCTTCCTGCCCCCTCACATAATTGTGCTAGTTCCTCAAACCTCCTCTGGACTGTATCTACTGTCTTGTCAGCCAGGTCGTTTGTCCCAAGATGTATAATTAAATGAGGCTTGTCCCTACCCCTTCTAGCATATTTCAGAACAGACTGTCCCACCCTTTCCGCTGTCATTCCTGGCATGGCCTCCACCCAAATGCGACTATGCCTCTCCCCCTTGCTACCCCACCTAACTCCTCTTAGTATTGAGTCCCCCAGCACTAAGATTCCACCCCTCTTACTCCCTGCTTGCTTCCATTCATCTCCCTCTCTCATTTCCAGCTCCTCTTCTTCCTCCTGCACATTATTTCCCCCTTTTACCCCTGTTGCAATTCTCCCAGCAGAACTTCCCCCCGCTCCAGTTTGGTCCAGGCATTTATCAATTACTCCTCTAATTTCATCACTTCCCTCCTCCACCTTCTTCCTCTCTAGCAGTGCACAACTATTTTCTGAAGACCCTTCACAAATTCCCGCTTCCTCTCTCTTCATAGTAACCTGTTCTCTCCTTTCCACTCCATGACTTTTGCCACTTCTTTGCCTCCCCTCACAATAATAGGATATAAAAATAGGATGTTCAGAATGGCTAAATTGAGTGGGGATAAACAAAGCTGGGAAAAATACAAAAGCTGCCTTAGGGCCACAAAAAAGAAGATTGGACAAGCAAAAAGGAGTTACGAGTTAAATTTGGCAACAAGGGTCAAGAATAACTATAAATCCTTTTATGCGTACATAAACAACAAAAGGCAACAAATAGAAATGTTGGCCCACTACTGGATCAAAAAAGAGACTAATCACTGACAACATTGAAATGGCAGCAGAATGCAATAATTTCTTTGTTTTTGTCTTTAACCAGTATATACTGTAAACACCTCCATAACACATAATGATCTAGATCCTAGTTTTATTACTCTGAAAGAGGATGTAAAGAAAATATTAACTCAATTGGACCAATATAAAGCACAGGGTCCTGATTTGATACATCCTAGAGTACTTAAGGAGATGGCTGAAGAATTAGCAGGACCTGTAGCATATTTATTTCAAAAAACAGTAGAGGAAGGTATTGTTCCAGAAGTATGGAAACTGGCAGAGGTTATCTCAATTTTCAAAAAGGGTTCAAGGCATGAGGTTGCAAATTACAGGCCAATTAGCTTGACCTCAGTTCTGGGGAAGGTGATGGAAACTCTCCTTAAAGATTATATTATGAATTTCCAATATACTTCAGGAAGCATGGATCCATCACAGCATGGCTTTGTAAGGGGAGGTCCTGTAGACAAATCTTCTGGCATTTTACGGGAAAGACAGTAAGGCTCTGGATGAAGGAAAGCCCATGGACATTGTTTACCTTGACTTTGCTAAGACCTTTGACAAGGTTCCACATGACAAATTAATAGAAGTGCTGATAAAACAGGGTTTACCCGGTAACGTCACTTACTGGATACAGTCATGGTTGACAGACAGGAAGCAGAGTATGTATAAAAGGGGAATATTCAGATTGGGTCAATGTGACCAGTGGGGTCCCATAAGGCTCGGTTTTGGGCCCTGTATTGTTCAATCTATACATTACAACTATGAGTCCATTACAGGAGATCTGGATTTCAAAATTCACAGATGATACCCTCACAGGTTACATAGTTAATAATAGGGAGGATGCTGATGTAATACAATCTGTGCTGGAGAGCCTAGAAAAATGGGCGTATTATTAAGGCTCAACATTTTAACAAAAATAAATGTACAGTAATGCACCTGGGGAGCCACAACAGAAAATACCAATATCAACTGGGGAACATTGATTTAAGTGAGGTATGCGAAGAGAGGGACCTCAGTATAATAATTACAAATGATCTAAGTTTCAGAACCCACTACAATCAACTTATGAAAAAAGCAAGTAATATACAATCTTGCATAAACAGACACATTAGCAGTAGAAGCAAAGAGGTATTGTTACCCCCATACACTGCATTGGTACGTCCACATCTGGAGTACTGCACCCAGTTATGGCCCCAGGAGGCAAGGGAGATATAAAAAGTTTAGAGAGAGTTCAGAAAAGAGCAACATGAAGAATAAAAGAGACACAAGGTTTGTGTTATGAGGATCGGCTCCTATCCTTGGGATTATACTCACTGGAATATAGAAGAATGAGGGGAGATATGTGCTTTATATTTATGGCACTAAAGGATAATGATTTATAGGAACAATTAAATCTGGTATGTAGGGATCAGGTTTATAATACTAGAGCACATCCTCTACAAATCTATAGGGAGAGAATAAATGCGGTTAAAAGAAAGCACTGGTTGACTGTGAGGATAGTAAAAATCTGGAATGAACTTCCAGTGGATATAGTGTCTAGTAGAACAATGGCTGAATTTAAATGTAAGTTGGATAGATACTTGCTTAGTAATAAAATCTTGGGGTATAATTGATTTAGAGGCGAGTATATGGATCCTCGGATCTACTAAATTGCTCTGTTATAGCTATGAAACCTACAATTGGCAGTTCTGATTAGATTCAGGCTGATCAGGCATACACTGCAGTCTCTCGGACAAAGTCCCACCACCCTGGGTACCCAGATTGTTACAGAGGCTAGCCTGGAGCGTTGCCTGTGGTAAGCCGGCATTGCAGATGTTGTTGTGGTCCTTAGGAAGGAAAACAATTAACATACAGTCAACCCAAAGATTTGTAATCCAGGGCCGGATGGCCCAGTCCGTTGCAATAAAACCCAAAGCAAGCAAATCAGATGACACACAAATGATTGGAGCTATAGTTGCAGGGAGCTACCCTGTTTTGTACTCACACTACCCAGACCAGGATGCAGGACAGGTGAGATGAAGACCTCGTGGTGCTGTACTGGATTGCTAAGGGAAGCAGGGCCTACATGACTCACCACCTGGTGGTCGCTACCTGTTCAGTGGAGTTAAGCAGGGAGCCAAATCCCCAAGCGGGTCTTTCACCGATGATGTCTCTGAATCGGGAGCAGTAGCCTAGGCCGAGATGGCAGGGCCCAGGCAGAGCAGACAGTTTTGACTGAGTCTGTGAGAAAGTGCTGGAACAGCCTCCAGCTAGCGTAACAGAACTCATCGTGGGGAACCAAATTGCGATCCACGGCACACATTCAGCACATCTATAACACTTACATAGAAACATAAAAACATAGAAGTTGATGGCAGATAAGGACCACAAGGCCCATCCAGTCTGCCCATTTCTTTTTCTACTTTATAAATGTGCCATCAGCCTTTGCTCTGTCAATGGTCTATCTATTCATACTCATCTATATTGCTCCCTTATGCCTATCCCAAGCCTGTTTGAAGCCCTGCACTGTATTTATATCCACCACTTCTTGAGGTAGGCCGTTCCATGCATCCACCACCCTTTCTGCGAAAAAGAACTTCCTCACATTACCCCTTATTCTGCCTCCCTCGAATCTCATGCTGTGTCCTCTTGTCCTGCTATTTTTCTTATATTGAAACATGTTAGACTCTTTCATCTTGTTAATGCCCTTAAGGTGTTTGAATGTTTCGATCATATCACCTCTCTCCCTCTTTTGCTCTATTGCTCTAGCGTATACACATTGAGCTCCATTAATCTGTCCTCATATGTTTTCTGATGCAGTCCCTGCACCATTTTGGTTGCCCTTCTCTGGACTGCCTCAATTTGGTTAATGTCCTTGTGAAGGTGTGGCCTCCAGTACAGCACGCAGTACTCCAGATGGGGTCTAACCAGTGTCTTGTAAAGAGCGATTATTACCTCCCTCCCTCTCCCGACTTGTGATACCCTTATTAATACACCCTAAGATCCCCCTAGCCTTACCTATTGCTTTAGTGGTCTGCTTGAATGATTTCAGGTTATCGGCGATGATGATGCCCAAGTCTCTTTCTTCCCTTCTGACTGCCAGCAATTCTCTTGCCACCCTATAGGTGGCTTCAGGGTTTCTCTTCCCTATGTGCATGATCTTTCACTTCTTTGCATTAAACCCCAGTTGCCACTCTTCCAATCATTTTGCTAGTTTATCCAGATCTCTTCTCATTCTGCCCACCCCATCTGGATCATCTACTCTGTTGCAGATCTTGGTGTCATCTGCAAACAGACAAACCTTACCCTTCAGTCCACCTGCAAAGTTACTGATGAAGATATTGAAGAGGACTGGCCCAGAACTGATCCCTGAGGTACCCCACTTGTGACTTGCATCTCTTCTGACTGTACACCATTTACCACCACTCTCTGTTTTCTGCCCGTCAACCAGTTTCCCACCCAGGTGACTTAAAATATTTTGCCACAGTTCGGATAAAGTCCTTTTGTAAATTGCAGGATTTTTGTGCAAACCTTTCGATCTGAGGCTCATTTTGCTGCCCAGTGGGCCGATCACTTCTGGAGCAAGTCTTCAGTCCACTTATAGGCAGCAATAACACACTTTTCTCATCCAGCACAGGTCTCAGTTCAGCAATCGGATAAATCCGACTTTCGCTCTCAAGGCAATCCTTCACACTGGAAGATGTGACAGGCAGGCCAGCAGAGCCTTCCCGCTGATTCTCCCAAGCTCCTAGCAGGAGCAGCTGCTCGATGACTCGAGCTGTTTACTCTCCAACTCAAACTTTTGACTGACACACTGCTTCAGGCAGTTCTGGGTATTACCCAGTGATCCAAAAGATTTGGTTGGCTGATGGAACTGTGTATCACAGAAAGGGTTCCCCCTCCAGGTCCATTTAGGCACCAAACACTTAAAACTACAATTCCTACAG
Organism: Neoceratodus forsteri; assembly: GCA_016271365.2. Classification (NCBI taxonomy): domain Eukaryota; kingdom Metazoa; phylum Chordata; order Ceratodontiformes; family Ceratodontidae; genus Neoceratodus; species Neoceratodus forsteri. Next base: position 43,342,730 of record JADMNL010000040.1, on the reverse strand, counting down.
AAATTCAATCCCACAAGTCTTCATTTTAGGTCCCCTGAGGTTCGATTGGCACTGGCAGTCCAGAACCAAAATAGTTGGCTTTTATGGAAAAGTTCAAGCTACAATTGAAAGCAGGTTAGATAAACTACTCTATTATTATTATTATTATAGCAGACAAACAGTAAATAATCACTTTCTCTAACAGAGCTCCATCTGCTCAAGTAGTGACTGCAGGCTGGAGCAGAAATACAAACTGTCTGGCTGGTTATGAGCCTTAAATCACTCGGACCCAGACCAGACTATTTTCTAGCTCAGATTAGATAGGCTTTTAAAGAGACAGGCAGGAGGCTTACTGGAGCACTCTTATGCAAAACAATTAGACACAGGACACCATCCTGACAATGGGCATCAGGCAGCCCAGGAAGACATTATAGGAACCCCTATTTGTAGGGGGCTACACTAGATACACCACGTCCACCGCCCCACCCTGGTCCACTGTTCTGGTAACCCAATTGAAGAAATCAAGTCATGTTTGTTTGGCACTAGCACCTGCTGTGAAGCCATGCTGTCTGGGGTAGAGTTTTCTAGTTTCCTTTAGGCAGTCAACAATTCTCTGCTTTAGTAATGTCTCCATAATTTTCCCACTATAGAAATCAGGCTGACTGGACGGTAGCTTCCTGCCTTTTCCTTGCTACTACTTTTCTGCAAAGGCAAGACTGTTGCCCTGTTCCAGTTCTGAGGTACTCTGTTGCTTTCCAGAGATAGACTGAATAGCTCAGCTAGTGGTGCAACTATTTCTTCCCAAAGCTGTTTTAGTATTCTGGGGTGGATACCATCTGGCCCCATAGCTTTATCCCCTTTAAGTTTGCTTAGCTCTTCTAAGACCTTCTCTTTCATGAAGGGGCTTGTGTCTGATTATCCTGCTCTGTCTTACTTAGTGTAGGTCCTTTGCCATTATCTTCTGTTGTGAAGACTGAGCAGAAGAATTTAACAACTCTGCTTTGTCTTCAACTTTCTGTAACAGCTGGCCCTCTCTTGTTGCTAGTTGGACTATTCCCCCTTTACTCTTCCTTTTTTCTCTTATTTATCTATAGAAAGTTGTATCTCCTTCCTCAACCCCCATGTGCTATTCTTTCCTCTGTTTGGGCTTTGGCTATCCAAATTGCTTTCCCCCCCCTCCTTGAGTTTATTCTTATATTCCTCCCAGTCCATTTCTCCTTTTGTTTCCTTGTACTGCTTAAAAGCCCTCTTTTTGAGTTTGCTTGTGCGCGCTTGTGCAAGGAACGTCTTGTGCTAGTAGCACATTTCAGAGGTGTGTTTGTGTTGGCAAATGCATGGCACGCTATAGTAGGTACATCCCTCATTCTCCAATAAGCCAGCATGCTAGCACTGACACCAACATTATGTAAAGTGGAAACACCTTCTAAGAAAAGTGCCACTGCAATCAGAGACAAGAATGTCAGATAAGACATGCAGCATCACCAATGACACACCTCCCGATGTGCCTTTCCCGTGAAACATTTAAATAAACATGGTAGTGGCTGTCACCGTCTGCTACACAATCCCCAGAATGCTGACTTTGGGGTTGCCAAATCCCTCTGTTGTCATGTTTAATGCCCCCCAAGATTGTGTGGCACACTGGGATCCCACCCCAATGTGCCTCCCTGTGTTTGGAAGCCGATCGCCGTTGGCATGGTCATGCCCCTGCCCCACCTCTATTCTGTGCCACACTGGGAGCCCAGCCCAGTGTGGCCAACATCACCCCCTCCAAAAGTCATAGGGCATACTGGGAGCCCACCCCAGTGTGTCCAACATTTTTCTTACACCTGTAAAGAAAGAAAACAGTCTGCAGTGTTTTTTTTTATTACCTGAAACAAAGAAAACAGTCCCTCACTGTCGAGTCCCCTCTCCCAACCCACATCCACCCTCTGTGCACTGCACCTCCCCACACACCTCCTCGCCCCATATTTACCTTCAGAGGATAGCGTCGTGATCATCAGTGGAGCGAGAAAACTTCTGCACTCTTCAAAGCCGACCGCGAACTGAAGAGATGCCAGTAGGATGTATAATGGCATAAATGGGGGGGGGTTGGGGTTCAACTTAGATGGATATCTCAGTCATTTGTTTAGAATTTTGCCTCCAAATGTTCAAAATGGGGTGCTTGGGACCCCACCTCATGAACACATGCACTGTCATCTCGTTACTTGGTCCTGAAGGGTCATTTCGCAGTCACTGCGCAGAATCACCTTTTGGGACTGATTAACAAAATGTTGTTGCCACTGTTCATGAGATGGGGTCCCAAAAAGGCTATCTTGCAAATTTGGTGAAAAAATTCCAAAAAATTACTGTTGCAAGCTAGAATTGTGCAGTTTCAATGCACCCTTGTAACTTTGACAATTTTTTATATTTTCACTGCAGATTTTCAACATTGACATTTTTTCACACCTCCTTATGAACAGCACAGCTGTCATTTTTCACATCGTGTCCAAAATGTGTTTTTGTGCATGTGGCGCACAATGGCGTGGTCAATGTGCGAAATCAATGTTCAGGGCACATTAACAAAATCACAGTGACACTGTTCATAAGCAGAGGTCTTAAAATACCAATGTTGAAAATTTGGTAAAAAAAAAATCCCAAAATAATTGAGTTATGGGTGTGCTTTGCGCAGTTTCTATGCACGCTTGTGACTTCACCAATTTTTCATATTTTCACTCCAGATTTTCAACATTGCCATTTTTGTACACCTCCTTATGAACAGTACAGCTGTCATTTTTCACATCCTGACTGAAATGCGTTTTTGCACATGTGGCGCACACTGGCGCGGTCCCTGTGGGAAATCAATGTTCAGAACAAAGTAACAAAATCACAGTTACACTGTTTATGACTGGAGTTCACAAAATGCCTATGTTGAAAATTTGGTTAAAAAAATTCCCCAAATAATTGTGCTACGGGCGTACATTGCAGTTTCTATGCACACTTGTGACTTCAGCAATTTTTCATATTTTCACTTCAGATTTTTGACAATGCCATTTCTTTACACCTCCTCATGAACAGTTCAGCTGTAATTTTTCTCATCCTGCCCAAAATGTGTTTCACACCCGTGCGCCAAATGGCACAGTCGCTGTGCAAAATTACCTTTCGGCTAATGAACTCATAGTGCCACTGTTCATGAGGTGGGGTCAGAAATGACCCATGTTGAAAATTTGTAGTGAAAATACCAACAAACGCACAGGGGGGGTTGGGATTTCCAACCATAACGCCCCACCCTATAGAGACTGACAGTCGTCAGGGGTGTGACTTGGCATTGTCAGGTGTAATGCTCAAGCCATTCCACCTCCACCTTACAGCCAGTGACAGGCATCAAAGTGTGCCTTGGACTCTTTGGCCCCAAAGTTCACCCCATTCTTCTATACTGCATCCATCTCAGTGTATTTCCTTATGGAATGGGGTGAGCGTAAGGCCCGAAGACCCCAATGCACAGTGCGACACTTGTTGGTGTCTGCGAGGTAGGGTGAGGTGAAATGGCATGATCGTTATAGCCAATGACCCAAAGGCACACCTCTGTGCTTGTCACTCTCTGCAGGGTGGGGCAGGGGTCAGCATCAGTTCACTTCTTCACTGCCAATCCTATTGTGCATCTCTCTAACTCCTGCACTACTAATGCCAATGCTAGCAAGCCAACATTCAGCATTGACAAATGCTTGTTTGCTAAGAGAGACAGAGGGGAAGAAGAGGGAGAGAAGAGGAGAAGGAGGAGAAGAAGAGAGACAGAGACAGAGGGGGAGAAGAGAGCGGCAGAGGGAGAGAAAGAGAGAGTGTAGGGAGGGAGAAAGAGAGAGAGAGATTGTGGGGGGGAAGAGAGCGAGAGAGGGGAAAGAGGAACCATACCTCTCAGCTTTCCCTGATTTTCAGGGATGTCCCTGATTTTGCTTTAGAATGTTCCTGTCCCTCCTAAAATGTGTGTTTCTGTGACTGAACAGTGGGTATACTGCATGCTCACAATATAGTCAAACAGAGTTACAGACTTGCTTTCCTGCAGACAAAGTATTTTACACCAATACTCTTACGCTGCTTGCTTCAGTGGATAGAACCAATTGTTCAACTGTGTCCCTTATTTTACTTTTTCACTGATTTTTTTTAAGCCCTGTTCAAGTGCCAAACACTACTGCAATTACCTGCAAGTGAATGTTCAGCATTGAAAAATGCTTTTCCTTGATTTTGGTTGTTACCCCTTTGGAGAACCAGAAAGGATTCTTCCTTCTTTTGACTTTGCTGATTTGTCTTGCGCATTGCTCAGTGACTGTATTCAAGGCATTCTTTAAGTTCTTCCAGCAGTGTTCTGCATCCCCCTTATTACAGCATGGTCTTGATCCTGGACTTCATCTGGGGAAAGTTTGCTTTCCTGAAATCAAGTATATTGATTTTTGTGTGACTTTTACCTTCCTCTTTATTTACTGATAACCAAACTGACCTGTGGTCACTGGTCCCCAGATTGATACTCACACGAACATCTGAAATCCTGTTGCTATTTGTGAGCACCAGGTCCAGGGTTGCTTTGTCTCTGGTGGGTGAGTCTACCAGCTAATTTAGACCTGCTTCCCCACAGTGTGAACAGAAATTCTCTGATCTACTCTGTGGCTGCTGTGTATGAGGTCCAATCCACATCTGGCAGATTGAAGTCCCCTACAGACAACAACTCACCTCTGTCCACCATCACTGAGATGGCTTCCAGGAGCTCTTTGTCAGTTTTACTTTCCTGGGTTGGGGGTCTGTAGATTACTTTCACCCACCTTTTCTCTGCTCCCAAGGTGACCCATAGGGCCTCTGCTTTACTGTGCTTCCCCTTGAGATTGCACATATTCCCTCCCTTACATGCAAAAATCACCCTCTCCTTCTTTCTTTCCCTCCCTGTCTTTTCTGAAGAGTGTGTAACCTGAGATAGTAGCATCCCATGTGTGGTGGGTGGTGAACAAAGTTTCTGTAACTACGACCCAGTCCAGTTGTGTCTCTGCCACTAAAGCTGTGAGTTCAAGGATTTTGTTTGGTAGATTATGAGCACTGACGCACATAGGCTTCCACCCCGGTAATCTTTTTGCTGTGTACATGATTGCCTGATATACTTCAAGTTGGGAAACAGAGAAGTGGAAACTGTTAGGCTAGGAAGGGGGAGGGGGATTTGTGGTTTGGGTATATGGAGGGTCATCGGGGAGTGCGTAGGTAGTGCAATATTTATTTAGGAGATTGGTAACTGTTGACGGTACTGGACTCCTGACTCCTGAAGGGTAGAAGAGGTGAACTCAGAGGGAGGGTGTAGGAGTGAGTGAAGATCATTTCAGAAGGAGGAGGAAGAGCAAGAAGATGGTTGAAGGTGCGATTTAAAAAGTTAGCTTTGGCTAGGTGGACTGCCTTAGTACAACTATTTCAAAGAGCCCTATAGAGTTGAAAATCAATAGGGGACTGGGAGGTTTTGAATCAAGCTCAGGTGTGGTCATGAGATTTGCAAAGCAATAGTAGATCAAGGGTGATCCAAGGATGGTGAAGGCATTTAACTATCAATGTTTTTTGGGGGGGGCATGGATATTCCATATTATAAGGAAGGTGTTGGTGAAAAAGGTAAGGGCAGAGTCAGTGTCGGAGGAAAGAATTGGGGACCAGTCCACTGAGGTATGGTTGTGAAGTAGGAAGTCTATATTTAGTGCTTTAAGAGGGCAGTGCCAAATATATTTGGGGAATATGTGCAGTGAGTGGATTTTCCTGATGCAGAAAATGAGGCAGAAAACTGCAGTCGGGGCCAGGTACAGAGTGCTTGGGGGATATACACATGGGATGCAGATGATATCACTCAAAGAACTTAAGAGGCAATCTGGGCAGCTGACTCCTATATCAAGGCTCCTGCTCTCGTGTCACAGACATTTTGAGCCACTGCATGGTGTTTTCTATTCTTGAAGTGATACTGCATCATCTTATCCAGTTTTCCACAAGATAACTCCTCCTCTCCTCCACGGCACCTAGAGAAGTGTAGTTGGTTCTACCCCATGCTACTGGCCTATCATGATAAGTAATAGCCCAATGCTCCTTCCCCATCCAGCAATAATAATAGGACAGCTGGTGTTCTGTGTGGCCCCTGAGCCAGAAAAGTGACACCCACAATGAAACCACCCAAGTTCCCCACACTCATACCCATTGTAAAATCCATAGGAGAACGCTGTCGATGTTTGTAGATCCTCGGGAAAAGTTAAACATTTCTGGAAGGTTCAGTAACATCCAACTTGAAAGTCATCATATCCATGATGAAATGTTAGTCTTCTATAACAAAGGAAAGGGGCAAATTAGTGGTATTAAGCAAGGCAGTGTCACTTTGTCTTTCTCTGGAATTGTTTCATCAGTTCTTTTTTAGAATGCAAGGTTTCTTGAGAATGGCGGGCTGTCCTGTCTTACTCCTCAAGTAAGTGGCATGGAATCTGCTGGTACCCAGACCTCTGACATTGTCAGTCTCCCCGATACCATGTGGTGGTAAGTGGCAGTTATAGTATCTCCAGACCTCTTCAGGTCCTACTTGGCCTCATCTTTCAGTCCGGCCTTCTTGAATGCCTCTAGGCATGGTGCGTATACTTTGCACTTTTGCTGAATGGCACATCTGAAGTCATTGTCTTTTTTGTATATAAAAATTTAATTGAGATCTATATCACAGGTATACAAATCAAGTACAATAGACATACTGAACAGGGAATAACCCCATAGAGGTACAACACAGTCTATCTGATACATCATGTGATACAACCTGTGTGTGTCTAGCAGTTATGATAAAGTTACAACTACAGTAAAAATGAGTATAAATACATACAAATAGGCATTCACCACTCACTCTATGTGGCATGCAGTGAGTCCATATGCTTATAAGAACTGTCATAGTAGACAAATCATGCATTTGGGAAAAGAAGATCCTGGTAAAATGGCATGTGCAACAGCATGTATAACATTAAAACAACACTGAGAAAACTGCTGGGTCTTATAAATAAGAAACTTAAATCTCCTAGACCCCCATATTCAAAGGGGATGTGCAGAGCATCTTGACAGAAAAGGGATATGTGCCATGCAACCCCAACAATGTGTCACAGCACGATATTGAAATGGGCGGGATGCTCCAGCCACAAGAGAATGGGCCAGGGTGCAATATAATGTATGTGGTGCAAGAAGTGGGTGAGTTCCCATGAATGTGCCATGCATGGGCATATTCATAGGGAATGTTCAGCTTAAGGGCAAGGACTGTGCCATGCAAAGATAGGCCATAAATTGCAGACCTAACCCTGCCGGCCACCCACAGGCAGGCTGTGGAAGAGCAGGCAGGTGCACAACAGCCTGCCTGCCCCAGTAGTCTAGTGGACCCCCCCAGTCCCTACCCCAGTGTGAATGGTATTCACCCATCAAACCATCCCATATTGTAGGGCCCCATCCCATCCCCGATCCCCACTGTGACACATACATGAACCAACCCCCAGTCTGTGTTCCATAGCATAGGGTCCGCCCCTTCCCCAGTTGCTGGCACATTGCAACCCCCTGGCACTATTCCGGTGTAAAGCAGCATCAGACCCCCCCACCTGGCACCACTCCCTGTAAAGTGAATACACCTGGCACCAACACATCCCTGGTCCCCAATCGCAATTCCACTGGAACCCCTCCTGGGCCCAGTTCCTGATCGTAAGGGACACAAACACCCAATCTATGTCCTGTCTCCGATGACTGAATTAATAGATGCCCCCTTCATATTTCCATAGTGCAGCAGCCCCCATCCCCCCACGCCATCAGGACAGGACCCCTGAACCCCGTACGCTTGCTCTGGTTGGGTGGGGGGTGTGGGGTTCGGTGGTCCTGTTCTGATGGGGTTGGGGTCTGCTGCACTATGGAGATATGAGGGGGTCTATTAATTCAGTCATCAGAGTCAGGGCATGGATGGGTGCTTGTGTCCCTTACAATCGAGGATTAGGGCCGGGTGGGGGCATCTGTCACATACGGATGGGGATCAGGCTGGGTGGGGCCACTACACTATGGAACATGGGTTCAGGCATCCATGATACATTGATTGGGGATCAGGGATACAAGGGGGTACAAATGGACTGCCAGGGCTGATGGAGGACTGGTCCTGTTACTGTTGTTCAGGGCTAGGTAGGGGCAGACCTGGTGCATTCAGCCAGGTGCAGCTATGATAATGAGCCTGTAATGCACGTGCTTAAGGCCTCCTTGTGCCATGCATGCTGAATGAGCTAATTGGCATACTTTGGCTGAATATCACCTTTGGGAGAATGCCGCATCCAGGTATGTGCCACGTATTCCCCCATTGGCCGTGTTCAGCCCTGACCCTGGGTGCGCTGCACTTTCCATGGTGGCAGCCTGCTTTGTACCACACATCCAGGTTCCCATATTCAGACAGGATGCATGATCTGTGCTAGTCATGCATGCTGTTTGAATATTGCAACAGTGCTGACCGGAACTGGTTTGCACGAAGCAATGTTCTGCACGTGCAACCGGCTGGCACTTAATATGTCCCCCAATCTAAGTAAAAGCCATATGTATATATCATACATTAGCTATTATGCATGTGATCATAACCTCAGTGTTTATCTGACCAGATATCAAAGCAGTACTTAGGTGTCATACATAATTACATGCAGCATGTAGAGTATTCAGGAATCTAGATTCTATTTCCAAGGCATGCAGTGAGAAAGGTAAGTGCACATTTATGGGTAGGCAGTTGTCTTAACTACCTCTACATCTTCCCTTTCTACTATCAGCTGTGCTCTGTCTGGCCTGTGTGCCAAAAAGGGTGGCTGCCCTATAGGTACTTCCAGACTCCCATATTTTTAACCATGGCTCACAACTCTTGTCAAACCTTTGCCCCTGACCTTTATCTCTTGCCAAGCTTCTCATGTATGTGGTTATTCTGGAAATGCTGGCCTCCCATTCTGGAAGTGTAGGAATCTCTTGGGACCTCCATTTAGTGAGGATCTGTTTGTTGGCCTGTATAGCAAATGAGTGCAATATGCCCTGATGTCATACTATGTGACTCATACCAGATTCCATATTGTTGCTAGTGTTCTAATACCAGATTTCATCAGTGACCATCACCCAACATTTGGAATCTGTACAGGAGGCCAAATGCAAAAGTCATCCCCTAGATATATTGAAATTAGGAATTACAACAAATTAGATGTGAGCAATTTTTTAAGTAGGTTATATAATATAGATTGGTCTTACTTTAAAGCTATTCCAGACATAGATTGCTCACTGGACTATTTCATTAAATTTTTTATGGAGATAGTAGATAAATATACACCAGTGTGATGGTCTAGAGGTGCTCTGAGGCACTCTGCTCTAAAGATAGTGAAAAGAGATGAGTGAGACACCAAGGTCCGAATTATTGTGGATAAGATAACTGTTACCCAGACAAGGAGAGGCAGGATTCATCCTAGAGATTCAGTGCCCACAAGGCATTTATTTTGTACCAGTGGGTAGGGAGACCCAGTTACAAGAGAAGGAGAACTCACCCAAAACAATAGGGTGGTAAATAAAACAGAATACTTTATCTCTGACTGCCAAAACTACCTCAAACCAGAATAGAATAAATATTTAGGCCTATTGCCACTATACTTCTATAATTATTCTACAATTCTTATTCCTATCACTAAGCTTAGGCAAAGATCAGATGATATACACTACCCATAACAGTATTTGGTTTAGCTATAACTACACAATTCTACCAAAGTCCAAATGTTACAGGAGTCCAGAGGTCTGGCGTCTTCATGTACACCGTCGGTCTACGATGGTAGCTATGAAGGGGAAGCAAACGAAACAGTAGATGCTAACACAATTCCCAGCAGGGACCTTGTAAAGGCCACTGGGTGGTGAGAGGTTTGTTAAACAGACCATATGATTCTTCGGCAAAAGCCCACTGTCTCCAAGGCTGCTGGAATAAAAGAACCAGAGCAACTGGTTCCTGAAATAACCCACTAATGGGCTGTCGGATTCCAAACTGAAAACAAATGGTTCCTTGGCCAAAACCCACTTCCAGGGTTGCCAAGGATGAGGAGAAATCAGGACCTGCGTGGCGAAGAATCCAATCGAGGACTACCACGACCTGACTGATGCTGCAGCACTCCAAGGGCCAGCTAAACTCTGAAGGATCTCTGATAGGACCAAGAAACCAGAAGAATCTATAAAGAGGATGGTTAATTCTGCAATCTTGTCACCAGAAACTAGAACAAAAACAAAGAAATGGCAAACGTGTCCTGTACTGGGCTTCAACGGACTTGACTTTCGGCGAATGACCAGGGGCAGAGACCAGGTTCTCCAGGATGAGCACACTCTTCTATGGAGGGTGACCAACTTCGGGACATCTGGATCAGGAACCATACAAAATGACACTGGCACGGCTGTTGTGATGCGCCTCGGCAGACGTACCTTCGAGCTGTGAAAACAAGAAACAGCGGGCACGACTTGTACGACTGGTGATGGACTCGATTGGTGATAGACTCGACTTCAGCAGATGACACAGTCGGAGTAGATGATCCCCTTTGATGAAGAATGATGAGAAGACATCCTCTTTTGGGTAGAGACTGATTCTGAGTACCAAGTATTACAGACCACACTATGGGACTGCAGTGTGGTAGAAGATTGAGACTGTCCCCATTCACTGGTAACAATGTAGCTGAAAGATGCACCTTCCTGCAATGCCAAGGGGACTGCAGAATGATCTGATAATTTGCCAGGGAAAGGCAAATTATAAATTTAGGAGTAATTATTACAGGTGGGGCAATTGTTCAGGTGCTTGGAGCAATAATTCAAATGCTTAGGGCAACAGTTCAGATGCTTAGAGCAATAGTTTGGATGCTTAGGGCAATAGTACAAATGCTTAGGGCAATAGTTTGGATAACCGGGGCAAATAACCACAATCCTTATACAATACAGTCTTGGTGCTTCCTAGCAAGTTCACAGTCTTTCAAGTACTTCAGCAATAACAGATGTATGAACAGTACAGTTGTTACAGAGCTTTACAGTATTTGTGAACTGAGCCCCCTTGGATGGACTATTTTTCCTAACTGTAAGGCCTTCCCGAATAGGATCTGGCTACCCCTGAATGTTTTGCTAAGGATGCCCTAACCTCTATACTGAGCGTACCACTTACCCTAAGTTAATTGCCGGGAACATCAAAGGCTTAAATGCCTTATTTACTATGGGGCATATATGCCTCACTTACTGCCACTAGGCTGGATTGCCCTAATCCTCTAGGCCGGGGCTACCCTTACTACTACTAGACTGGTTTGCCCTAATCCACTAGGCTGGGACTGCTCTTACTACTACTAGGCTGACTTGCCCTAATACCCTAGCCCGGGACTGCCCTTACTACTACTAGGCTGGCTTGCCCTAATACACTAGGCTGGGGCCTCCCTTACTACTACTAGGTTGGCTTGCCCTAATACACTAGGCTGGGAGCCTCCCTTACTACCACTAAGCTGGCTTGCCTTATTACACTAGGCCAGGGCCTTCCTGGAACCCTGCTTTACCTCGGGCCTAATGTCCTACATTTACCCTTGGCCTGATGCCCTACACTTAGCTGTGGGCCTACTAGTCCTTTCAAAACTGGGCCTGGTGCCCTCTATACGGTGGGCCTGGTGCCCTCTAGACTGTGGGTCTAACTGCCCTCTTACAGCTGGGCCTGGTGCCCTAACAGAAATGGTCCTGAATTGCCCTCTTTACTATGGGCCTAATAGCCCTCTTCATAATTGGCCAAATAGCCCCTTTAACAATGGGCCTGAGAAGCCCTATTCTCATTAATTTGTGCCAGATTTGCCCTTTTAACTGCATGGTCCTTTTAATTTGGAAGGCTCTCTAAGAGCTGCCACTCTTTTGGCAGATCGCCGCCTTTAATCCCACCCCCTCATCAATATTCAACAGGCCACTGCTTGGCCTTACTGCATTGGCCCCTCCCTGTGGGCACCGATACCTCTCTGCCCCCTCCTGAATATTAAATTGCGGTCCTTCCTCCCCACCCTGCGGTGCTCAGCTGCACAGAACAAGCGCCCTGTGCGCTAATGAATAAAAAAAATGAATACAGTCTTTGTTTTGGGGCGAACAGCACGAATCTGCGTGCTGTCACCGACTCACCACTCCAGTGAGCTGCTCTGAAGGATCAGGAGGCAGGAGGTCTTGCTGGCAGAGGGAGGGAGCGTGGGAGGCAGCAGGTGAAGTTAGGGACAGACTGGGAGGCCTCAGACTGCCGACAGGAACTCGGGCTCGATGTGGCTCTTCAATGTCGCCGACGTGGGACCTAAATAAAACTTTAAATATACGCGGGGGGGTTAAAATTATAAAATGATGGGGCTCTTGAGCCCAACGCCAGGCAAACAGCCATTTCACTTCTTTGTGGTGCCCCGGTGGCACCACTGACCGCAGAACAAAGCAGAGCAAGGAGTCTTCAGGGAGGGGAGGCAGCACAGGACCACAGCAAGCCCAGAGGGATGGTTTCAACACAAGGTAAGCCCTAAACTGTCCCTTGACTTCTGTGTCCTGTCTCCTCAACCACTGCCCAGGAACAACTGACTAACTGAACAATATATTTTTAAACTTAAACCCACCAGGGTTCTAGAGTAGCTGGAGTGGAATGCTGTGCATGAGCAGCTCAGCACAGCATTCCATCCAGGCCATTGTTGCTGAAGCTACCCGAATTCTCTTTTTTTTACAGCATTTTAAGTGCACAGGGCACTTTTCTTTATTCATTACAGGGTTTTTATACTGTACAGGGAGGGGACTCAACTACTGAGGGGACACTTTTTACCTATGCCCTGCAGTCTATACCTAAGGCAGGCACCGTGGGCACCTGTAAACCCCTAATCTTTTTATTGAAGTTAATTTTTCTGGGATGCCCCAACCTTGGGGCATTACACCAGTGACCATGAAGAGAGTTAGTGGGAGGAAAACCAAATGGCTTAACAAAAATCTCTTTAAACTGATGAAAGACAGGGATTCTGCTTTGCTAAAATTCAAGAAAGTAATACTGCTCTTGAATTAAATGATAACAGGAAAAAAGGAGCAATTGTAAAAAGGAAATTAGAACAGCCCAAATTAATTTCTTTAAGCAACAAGTGGAAAAGTTGTCCAACTGAAAAACATTTTGGGATTCTATTAGATCCCTATTAACCCCAATTAATGAAGCCAGCACTAGTATGCAAAAGGATGGGGATGTGCTGACTGGCCCTGTCTTAATTGCTGATGAATTTAATTCACAATTCACAAATATAGATAAATATCGGAAAGGTCTGCAGGAACAAGTCATTACTGATTAGGAAGTTAAACTAACTAGGCTGAGTTTTCATCTAAAAATTGTAAAAAGTGTTCAAGTATTAAAGCTTCTTAAGAAGTTAAAAATTGATAAGGCACCTGGCTGTGATGAACTTCCACCTAAACTCTTTGTACTTGCAGCATCTAAAATTGCTAATAATAATAATAAACTTTATTTTTATGGCGCCTTTCAAAACCAAGGCGCCTAACAAAGTTAAAACCCAATAATCAAAATTTCACCACAACATAATCAACAAGCATCTTAAAAACAGATAATCATAACATCTTAAAACCTTCCAACAGTTAAATACTAATTCCATCAGTTAAATACCATATGCTTGACTCCATAGCCATGTTTTAAGTCCTTGTTTAAAACCCTCCACGGTTGTGTGCTCATGTAACCAACGGGGTAGAGAATTCCAGAGGGTAGGGGCAGCATACATAAATGTTCTAGCCCCAGAAGATTTCAAGCATATCCTCAGAATCTCTAGCAACCCCTCATTGGCTGAGCGGAACAATCGCCCAGGGCAGTGAGGAACCAGAAGCTCTTTTATGTAGTCCAGGCCAAGTCCATGTAGGGCTTTAAAGGTCAGAATCCCCTTAGCTTAATATTCAATTTATCATTTCAAACAGGATGAATATCTAACCTGTGGAAAAAGTCTTATTTAGAAAATGGGCCAGATCCTAGAACATCACTCATTGGCTGAGAGGCACTACAGGGGGGTACATTAACTTATGATAGATGCCCACTCCAAATCAAGTGCCAATTCGGGGTGCCCCATTACTTGGCATATACTTGGGCACCCAATTTTCAAACCCACAAAGCACCATTTTTCCCATGCTTGCTCGCTTCAAGTTGTCAGGCGCTCCCCAGTCTCAAATTTCTGTATTTAATTTAAAAAAAAATCAGTACCTACTCTTACAAGTATACCACCTTCACTTAAAATATTCATACTGTCTTGAAAACCGCAACTCCATTTGGGTCTGACACATCCCAATGCTGACTTGCCTGCATAAAAGCGGAACCGCTCAAAAAGCTTCTGGCAAATACCCTGTCTCTCTCATCACAAATTAACATGTAAAACATAGTTAACGTTAAAAGTGCTGCTCCTTACAGATAGAAAAAGATACATTTTAAACCTCTGCTGTCCCACATAGCGCTTTTCTTCTGGGTTTAATGGAACACAGTCCTGCAAGGTCATGCACCAAACTGCCGTGTCTGTGGACTGACCAAAAAAAATCCAGAACTGTTTAAAATAAATAAAAAAACGATGCCATAAAACTCCCATACATGGAACCGCTCAAAAAGCTTCTGGCAAATACCCTGTCTCTCTCATCACAAATTAACATGTAAAACATAATTAACCTTAAAAATGCTGCTCCTTATGGATAGAAACAGATAAATTTTAAGCTGCTCGTCCATGTGGCGCTTCTCTTCCGGGTTTAGCAGACACGGTCCTGTAAGGTCACGCACCAAACTGCCGTGTCTGTGGACTGACCAAAGAAAAAATAATCCAGAACTGTTTAAAATAAATAAAACATGCCATGAAACTCTCTGACGTGCAACTTCAATATCCGAGTTCATCTGTACTTCTGCAAAGGTGTGCTGTGGGGAGGGATGATCACTTCAAAGGAATGGCTCTCTCAGGAAGGGAGCAACACAAGAATCAACAGCATAAAAAAATCAGAGGACTACTTTACCAACAACAATTTTTCTTCAGGTTTTCTATTAATTTTAAACTTATTTCTCTGTTGTTTTACTTTTCAATTAAACTTGAGGTACATGTCCATTTCTAAATGCAATAATACCCTCGAGGGTGGTATGGGCAATACCGGGCCTTCCAGAGGCTATAAGGCCCTCCGCCTGCTGACATCGGGCCTCATTACGCCTAGGCAGTCTGATATTGCCCAATACACTCTTAAATATCATCTTTACCTAATACACAAAATAGGGTCCTGGTCAACATTCTGTAACTTTCGTCCCATATCAGTTTTGTCAGCACTCTCAAAATATAGGAAAAAATAGTATATTTACAGCTTAACAACTATATCAGGACCCATGACTTAATCTCCCCAAACCAGCATGGTTTTGGGGGGTGCTATAGCACTGAGACTGCCTTGTTTGGGTTCACAGACACTGTCCATATGGCTACTGAGACTGGTGGACTGAGCTGTGTTCATGGATGTAACCAAGGCGTTTGATTTGGTAGAGCATACCATCTTATTGAAATGTCTTGAGCACATGGGACTTGGAACCCATGGTATTAATGGATTCAGGGACTATCTAGCTCTGAACTAAAGGAACTGAAGTCAAAACTAGTGGGCTTGCAGCTGGAATTAAAATGTCACCCACAAGTACCAACAGACAGTGTAAGTCATGTTGCTAAAGATACAAATACTGAGAGGACACATAAGAGAGACAGAACCTGTACTGACTCAGGAAATGAGTGGGAATATCTAAGTAATACAAGTAAATCTAAAAGGGGCAGGAGAGCTATGACATTTGAAATTCCAGTATGTAACTCATTTGCAACTTTAGCCAACCTGCAGGGAAATGGGTAAGGTGAAACAAATGAAGTAGACAGGTTAACATGTGAGGAAAAGAATAATGAAAACATTATAAGGGGAGCGGAGGATTCAAATACAGGTTGTGGACAGACACAGAATTTGACAAATGGCGAACTAGAAAATAACCTAGTGAATCTAACACAAAGATGAAAGTAGATGTTAATAAAAGGAGGTGTTATATCATCGTGGATTCCTTCATTAAGTACGCAGATTCTTTTACAACAAAAGATACGAAGGAAACTGTGACAAGTACCTTCTTACCAGGTGCAAGGTTAGAAGACATATCAGAATTGTTACCAAACATAGTAAAAAAAAAAACAAGAGGATAAACCAGTAGTTATCATACCTATAGGAACTAATGCTATTAAATATACCAGGGAGGACCAAATGTATTTACAGTATATGAACACTGAAAGAATGGTTAACAATGTGGAAGGCACTGTAATATTTTCTGAAATTCTGCCAGTACTAAGAGCCAGTGAAAAAGTAAATGACAAAATACACAGGGTTAACAACTGGTTGAGAAGATGGTGTTATATGAATAAGATTCAATGTATCAGAACATGGGAGACTTTTGAAAACAAGATTGAGCTATTTGGAAAAGACCAGTTGCATCTTAGTAAAAAGGGTAGTGAAGAACTGGGATGTCTCTTTAGGAATTGCATAGACACTTATTTAAATTGAATGCAAAGGAAAGATATTTACAGGATCAGTCTGTATTAGGTAAGGCAGTACCAGATAAGACCACAACTATACAGAGCAGAATTACCAAAATGAAGGAATAAAGATCCCGTTAGTCAACACAAGAAGAATAAAAAAGAAAATAGTTGAGTTAAAGTATATAATTTTGGAAGAAAAAATAGATATTTGCCACTTGACAGAGACTTGGTTAAAGAAAGATGAGTGGATAGATGAAATTGAAGGTTATGACTTTTTTTCATAAACTAAGAGAACACAAAAATGGAGATGGCATAGGGCTATATGTATCAACACAACTAATGGCACCAATCCTTGATCAACAAAACTATGAAAGTGGCCCTGTGGAACAACTTTGGCTAAAGATAAAAGCATTTAACAAAGCAATAAACCTAGTAATATGTTACAGAGCACCTAATTTGACAGAAACAGATAATCTGGAATTCCTGAATGTCCTAGAAAAAAATCAGACCACAAAAAACACCATGGTAATAGGAGACTTTAACTTTCACAACATATGCTGGGGTAAAACCTCCATAGAAAATAAATTCCTAGATATATGTATGAACACTGGACTGACACAAATGGTTAAGGAAAATACCAGAGATAATCACTTGCTTGACCTCATTTTAACTAACATGGAGGAAGATGTAGAAAGGGTTACAGTAATGTACCCATTAGGTGGAAGTGACCACAACATGGTTAAATGTATAATAGCTGGGGGCACAGGAAAAGTACAGGGAGGAACTATAATAAAGAATTATGCCAAAGCAAATTATACACAAATCAGACAAATACTGTCTGCTTATAACTGGAAAGAACTGGAAAGATTGACATTGGGAGAAATATGGGAGAAACTGCACAGTGCACTACAAAACGTTATAAATAAATAAGTGCCGTACTCAAAAAAATACAATAAGAAAGGGAGGATTCCTAAATGGTTTTCATGTAAAATAAAAAGTCTGATAAATAAGAACAAAAAGTCTTATATGAAAATAAAGAAAAAACCTGACTCTACTAGGCTAGAGAAAATAAAAGATATGTAAGACAATGTAAAAAGGCCGTTAGTAAGGCTAAATCACATATAGAACTGAGCTGAGCAAAAGCAACTAAGGATAATGGAAAGGCTTTCTATAACTATGTAGGAAGTTTAAGAAAGGGGAGGAGACAAATGCAGATTTTAAAGTAAGGTGACAAATTAAAGAAGAAGAAAGCATGGCTAATGTGTTTAATAAATTCTTTCTAAATAGATATAAAAAGGACAATGGTAAATATCAGACTGAAGAACACACATTCAGGAGTCTTGAGGGAATACCAGAAATAACACCAAAGCAAGTTATGGAAAGGTTAAAGAAACTAAATAAATACAAGTCAGAAGGTCCAGATGGATACTATCCTAGATTCCTATCAGAACTGGCAGATGAGTTGTCAGTACCCTTGGCAATGCTGTTTAATAAATCCTTAAAAGAAGCAAATGTGTTGGACACATGGAGAATGACTTAAATAACCCCCATACATAAAGCAGGAGACTCTAGTAATGTGAACAATTATTGGCCAATCAGCATAACACTCATAATTGGAAATATTATGGAGGGTTTTGCGAAAGATTTTTGGGGAAATAATTTACAAGAGTTAGAGCATGTTGATGTAACACAACACAGGTTTGAAGCTGGCAAATCATGTGTGACCAAACTTACGTGCTTCTACGAACCAGTGAGTGAAGCCATGGATGTGGGACTGCCGGTGGACATGGTGTATTTGGATTTTAGTGGTGCCTTTGACTCTGTGTCACACAATATTTTGCTGGATACATTACAGAAAAGGGGGAATAGACCTATACCTGATTAAATGGATTGCCTTGTGGCTTATTGGCAGAAGCCAAAGAGTCCAGATAAGGGGTTTTCTGTCAAATGAGGGAAAAGTCACCAGTGGAGTCCCATAGGGATCCTTATTGGGCCCGGTGTTATTTCACATTTTGATAGCCTCCATGCAGGTTTCCAAAGGGGCCTGGATCTGCAAATATGCAGATGAATTTAAAGTTGGGACAGTTGTAAACAACAAAGACTATCCGGAATCTACAAAAACAGTTAGATATGTTGGGGGAATGAGAATTGAGAAATCAATTGGAGTTTAATATAGATAAATGTAAGGTAATGCACCTCAGTACCAATAACAACCTGACAAAGTATACACTGAATAATAAATAATTATTAGAGACAGATCAAGAAAAGGACTTGGGAGTTTTTATAACCAATGACCTTACATTTAAGAAAAATAATCTCGAAATGGTAAATAGGGACAACTGAACTATGTGGAATATACTAAAGAACATCAGGAGTAGGAAAGAGGAGGTGTTGATTCCTTTGTATAAGTCCTTGGTTAGACCGGTTCTGGAATACGAAGCATCGTTTAGTGCACCCCTGGAAATAGGACACTGTAAAAAGGTGGAACAAGTACAACATAGGTTCACAAGAAATATATATTTAGTGAAAGACATGGAATACCAAAATAGACAGCAAGGAACAGGACTGTATCCCATGTCATATAGAAGATTGAGAGGAGACATTTGCTTTGTGTTTAAAGCCACAACAGATGGATTATTACTGGAGTCAGTGGAGCTAAGTTGGAGGGAGAGTAAGGGTATGAAAATTAAAGGCCATTCAAAGCAGTTAAAAGGGGACAAGTTTAATACCACCAAGAGAGGAAGGTGATTCAGCCAACGGGTGGTCAAATCCTGGAACTCACTTCCAAAGGAGGTAGTAGGTGTGACTTCTCTATCAGCTTTCAAGAATGCCTTGGATAGGTATACGAAGGAGAAAAAATGGGAATTTGATCACTAAGAGTAGCAGGACCATAAATGGTTCTGGAAGCTCTTGGACCTGAAAAATCTACCTATGCACCTATGATAGGTTCCAGTGTGTTAAATTTAATTGTTTGTTTTTTCTAGATTCTGTAGGGTCCAGTGTGGAGTCCCTCAGGGCTCCATACTATGCCCTTTACTCTTTACTCTTTTTATTGACCCTATCTCACAAATACTATGTAATTGTGACTTAATACTCTACACAGATACTGCAGCATTGTTGTCTCATACTACTTCTGTTTTAGAAGTCAACTCTACATTAAGCCATGAGTTTATTAAAATTCAAAATTGGTTCTGTCAGAATAATTTGGTCTCAAACAAAATTAAAACAAGAGCTATGTTGTTTGGATCTGATGTTAAAATGAAAAAAAATATTCAAGTGACTTTACAGTATGTTCACTTGGGGGGGAGTCCAATTGAGACTGTAAATTCATTTAAATACCTAGGCATTAGTTTGGACCCCTCCTTCAAATTTAATATTCACATGGACAAAGTCACTTCCAATATACATGCAAAGATAGGAACATGATACCAATTATAAAATTACTTAACAAAAGTCACACGTTATGCCATTGCTCAACAAAATCTCCCAATATTGAATTTTGCATCATTGGTCATTGATACTGCTCCTACATGTACTGTATCTAGAAAAGAAACATTACTACAAAAAATAGGGAAGTTTGCACTCCTGGCTCCTCATTGTGCACACCACTGTCAAATATTAAATCAACATAATTGGTTTTCTGTACAGAATAATTACAGGTTTTCAATGTCTCATTTCACTTTCAAAATAATAAATACAGGAATTCCAGTTACATTATGAAGTTCACTTGCCAATTATTCATCCACTTATGAGTCACAATAATCTACAAAGTCTCAATGGGTCTTGTCCCTTGACCCTTGTACAAACTAATGCAGGCAAGTGAATGTTTGCTTACTGTGCTGCTTCTGTCTGGAATACCTTGCCCATCAATGTTAAGCAATCTACCACTGCAAATACCTTCAATACAGCAGCTTTTAATCATTTTAAAAGTCTGAACAAATGTGTATGAAAATAAATTGTGCTGTACTACTGTTATTTTTGCATTTTTATTTTCACTACATGTATACCTGCGTGTCAAGTCAAGAAATATGTATTAAAATACAACCCTAAGCCCCTTATAGGCCAGGATGGTATATATTTTAGGTTAATTAAAATGGACATTGATACTTTGGCCTATCCATCAGTCACTCTTTTTAATTTTTTTTGTGCCATGGAGTATTTCCAGAGCAGTGGAAAATAGCTATAATTAGACCAATCTTCAAAAGTGGTAGTCCCACCAATGTTACTATCAACCAATTTCACTATTATCCCCCCTCTCAAAAATCCTAGAAAGAATCATATTTGATCAGACATCTGATTTTTTGGGGAAGTATAATCTGCTATCAAATGCTCAGCATGGCTTTAAATCAAAGCATAATGTGGAAACGACCTTGGTGGGGTTCACAAGCTGCATACATGGTGCCCTTGAAAAGGGTCACTCTGTTGCAGCCATATGTGTGAACCTCACCAAGGCCTTTGACTTAGTTGATTATAATTTGTTGTTAGATTCTTTTCTTGCTTTGAATTTTTGAAAGGAGGTTATAGAATGGTATTTCAATTACCTTAATAACAGAGTTCACAGAACCAAAATTGAAGGTGTCCTATCTCAGTTACACCACCAAGTGTGGTGTACCACAAGAATCAATGTTCGGTCCCCTAATATTTTTAATTTACATGAACTCTGCTGTAGACATATGTCAGAAATCAACTATGACTTTATACATGGATGATGTTGTAATTTTTAGTGTAGGTAATCAACCAATGGATGTAGTACAATTAGTACAAGGTGATTTTTTTCTATTACAAAAATGGTTACAGTCCAAATGAATGTTATTGAACCTAAAGAAAACAAAATCTATGAATTTTTCTGGCCTCAGGAAGAAAGCGGAATCAATCCAAATTGTGGACTTACTATAAATGGGGAGAAAGTTGAACAAGTAGATAGTTTTAAGTGTTTAGGAATAACTCTTGATTCTAAATTGACATTTGAACATCATATTAACAATACTATTAAGACTATACACCAAAGATTAGGAGCGTTATATAGAGTAAAGTCTTTTTTGACTCCGGAATCAAAGAGGATACTTGAGCATAGTTTTTTACTTAGCATGCTGGATTATGGCTTAACCATTTATACATCAACCAGTGAAAAGGTCCTGTCTAAATTGAAGATCACTTATAATAGTGTCCTTAGGTTCATGACCAATCTTACTATAAGAACACATCATTGTGAGTTGATTAAAGAGTCCGGGTGTTTGTCATTGAAAGATAGAATAAAAAGAATGGGTGTCCTACTGTATAAAGTCATTAACAACTTGTCTCCAAATTCAGTTCAATCTTTATTTTCACAAAGTACTAATGAACAAGGTACAAGATCTCAGAGTAAATTTGTATTCCTACCACCTTTCTGTAAAAAATATTTTGGACAGAAATCACTACAATAACAGAGCTCCTGTTTTCTAAAACACTATTCCAGAAAATATAACCAAAAGTGGCACTGTAACATCCTTTAAAAATAGACTAAAAGCATGGTTGACAACTTGAAACATTTGTTCTGGTGAATCAGTTTTGTAAATGTCCTGTTCTTTTATTTCTATTATGTAGTCATACAGTATACATTGTGTGTTAGTTATGTACAATGTAAGAACTTTACTGTTTTTTGTGAAACTTGTTGCTTGTGAAAACGGGCAGTAATGCTCATCTTGCTTACAAGTATAAAAAATAAAAATGAAAAATCAAATAAAATGTTGTACTTTTACGTGACTTCAGGTCGTACCTGAAAATGGAATGTAAATTCCAGAGTACTGAAATATCAAAATAAATGAAATGAAATAAAGTGCATGTCCAACTGGCTTACATCCCCTAATATATAGAGTAAATATAGGCAGTAATCAAATCCCCTATTAAATGGGAGCTACAGCATATAACCTTATCCCAAAAAGGTTTAATGAGGTGGTAGTTCCATATAATGAGAGCCATAGTACCTAGTGCTTGAATCTCCAGCTCCTATCTGAGATTCTGAGTCCCATATGTACGAGATTTGCTGGGGTTCTGTGCCATGTGGCTGAAATCTTTTTCTGTATTAGTTGATCTCTTGTGCTTTGATACCCTATAAGAGCTTATACCCAGCATTTATCCCAGCAGTCTGAGGGTACTGGTATCTGCAAGTCCTATGCCCATTTCTGATACGGTGCCTCTCAGTTGGGAAGAGAAAATGTATGTAACTGTTTATAAATTAGGCATCCTTGCCCTTAGGTCTGTTTAAGCCAGCTAAAGATACATTACAGCATATCTATGTTTTTGACTTTACCCTGCTTGTCTAGCCAGGGTTATAGGGCATGGTAGATTTGCAAATATTTCTAATGATCTCATTTAGAGAAGTTATGTTTGCCCTGCAACTGAGAAAAGAACATGAGGACATTTAAAGTTCCATCAATTAAGTGTCCAAGATTGAGGATCCCTTCATCAATCCAGTCTTTCAGTGGAAGGGATTATCATCTATGCAGACTTAAGGGTTGTCCCATTAAGACTCATAGCCACACAGGAATGCAATTTCCCACTGACCCTTATGGAACGAAACATATTCCAAGTGTTCTAGGAATACTGCATGGGTTTCAAGTGTGGCTTCCCCTGGTAAGCGCATTGCTCCGTGTTGAACTGAGTGGTGTTGGTCCCCAGTGATTGCTCTGCTTCTGCCTGTAGGTTTTGCCTGTGTGGCAGAGCTAACCAGCATATAAGACTCACTTCAAAGGCAAAATGATAAGCCCATAACCAGGATAGATTCCAACTACCATAAAGGGCTGGGGCTCTCAGGGTTTTCTTACTGAAGCATGGTGTTTGTTTAGCCCATAGAAGGAGAGAAATAAGTTTGTCTAGCTGGGTCCATATAATGGGGACAGCCTCAGGGCTAAATTATTTAGGTAATAGATGAGGCGGGGTAGCACCATCATTTTGAAAGCAGTAATTTTCCCAGGGAAAGATTAGGTTTCTGCCATCAAAATCTTTCGTGCCCCAGTTCTTTCAGTAAGGGGGTTGGGGGAGTATATTGTTGTCTATCAGGTCTTCACACTTTAGTGTTACTCTAATACCCAGATATCTAATACCTTTGGGAGCCCATGTTAGTGTATGCTCCCCCAGTTTTGCAGTTTGCAGGGTCACATTATTTATTGGGAGGAGCTCTGTTTCAATCCAGTTAATTGCCAGGCCAGATAGGGTTTCAAATTGTTGTATGATGGCCAACTGCCAACGGACAGACTGTTGAACATTTGGCAGAGTAAGCAAAAGGTTGTCTGTGTAAAATAGGGATTTGCATGTCAGAGCCCCTAAACTGAGACCTGTAATATATGGATCTTGCCTAATAGCTATGCTGAGTGGTTCCATTGCTAAGATAAAGAATGAAGATGGCAGACATCCTTGCTTCATCCCTTGGTGGAGTGGAAATGTGGCTGATACTATTGGTACATGGAGAGGAAAATAAAGTTTTAATCCATGAGATACTGTATATGTAGGGCCAAATCTGGTTGCTTTTAGGGTTTCAATAAGGTAATTCCACTCCAATGAGTCAAAGACTTTCTCTGCATCTATTGTCACAAATGCTGCAGTGTGTACACTGTGTTGAGCCTGCTTTAGCAAATGGGCTACCATTCTGAAGTTGCTGAACTCTTGTCTTCCCTTCATGAATCCTGGTGTAATCAAGTGTAAAAAAACCTTTTCCAACCTATTAGCCATGGCCTAGAGTAAGATCTTGGAGTCCACATTTAACAACAAGATTGGCTAGTAGCTGTCATGTAGGTTAAGGTCTTTATTTGGCTTGGGAATGACTTGTTTCCTGCAGGGTCTGGGGCAAAGCCTGGCCTCCTGAAACATCTTGGTCTTCTGTGGTGTGAGGAGCTTGTCAAAGCTCTGATACAATTCTGTGCTAAGACCATCAGGTCCTGGAGTCTTCTCTTTTGCCAACCTCTGTATTTCAACCAAGACTTGCCTCTCAGTTAGGTTGAATTCTGGGTCTGTTACTATATGGGCTGAAGTTGTAGAAGATTTATCTTGCCTAGAAACTGCTGAATGTATTTTACCCTGGTGTGCAATTGCAAGATATAAAGAGTAGCATAAAAGTTTCTGAAAGTGTCATTAATTTTTTTGGTGGTCCAGTGTAGTGCCCCCTCCCCAGTGTCTTAATGCTTTGAAAAATAGTCTTGTGCCTCTTTTTCTTTAAATGGTAGGCAAGCAGTTTGCTAGCTTTCTCACCATTTTTCCTGTACTGCTGTTTGGTAAAGTAGAGAGCTTTTTCTGCCTGTCACTTAGTTTATATTTCAGAAGAGTAATTTCCCATAAATGTGCTGCAGACCTTGTTGTCAGGGCACAGCGCTTGGTCTTGGCCTCTTTAAACTGATTGGTTAGGGAAATTAACTCTCCTTTCCAATGCTATTCTGATATGAAGCTAAGTTTATTATACAGCCTCTAACATAAAGGATAATGTATGGTTCACTATCAGTACCAAGTGTGTGTAGACATCGAGAGGTTGCTGTGGAGACCAAGTTAAACCTCGTGAGCATAGCTTGAGAGGTTTCGGTCATCTTGGCAACCTTGAGATGGCAACACATGCTTTGTTGCTGATAGAGGACCATACATTGTCTTTTATAGTGTATGGTCCACATAAACAGCAAAAGTACACAAGCAGTATTCTTATTTTTACTTTTTTTTTTAATCACTGTCACTCTTTTCTGGATCCAGCTCTCACCGCCACAGCTGGTTCAGGAAGACCGGAAGTTCACATAACATGCATGCGTGAACACATTCCATGTTGTTGTACCATTAAAGTGATATACACACGATAGTATTGCAACATTGTAAAGTCACATAGAGGATAAAACAACCATGTAATTCAATGAAATTTTGATGATGACAGTGTTCCACCATACATTATTAAAGGTATACATTACTAAAGCCTCAAAGGTGTCCTGCACTATTGCCTCGGTCACTCCGGGCCACTATTTGTTCAGAAGTACTAGGAGATATTTTGCTGTAGCCATTCCCTGAATTGGTTTGACTGCAGAAGAAGTTAGCTGAGCCTCCGTATGGGTGTTTTAAGTAATGTTTGGGCCATGATCATTGTCAGCATGACTAGGGCTTTGTCTAATAATGATACCGGTTGTATGGCATAGTCCATAACTGCCAAGGTATATTGAAAGCTAACAAGGAATAATCCAGCCTGCTGCAAGTGTGGAATCAAGGTGATCTAACGATTTAGTCTTTCGTAAAGGGGTGGTATAGCCTCCAGATGTCTGTGAGCCAGGTCTCCTGACAAAGCTGTTGGACTGCTGCCCTCACATGCTTATGCTCAGGTTCCCCTGCATGTGGTGGAGACCTATGCAACAGGGGGTCAAGTATAAAGTTAAGATTTCTACCTATAATAGTGATGCAAGCCTCTGTTGTTAAGTCTGCTATCTTTTGTGTTATGGTTAGAAAGAAGGATGTATCATCCTCATTAGGGTCATATATATTCACTTTGGCAGTGTCAGTGGCTCAGTAGGTAGCACACTCACCTCTGAGGCCGGGAGATCAGAGGGCTGTGGGTTCAGTTCCCACATCTGGCACTTGGGTTAATATCCCAGTACTGACACTGTAGTGCAGCATGAGAAGGGTGCTGCACTTCTGAGGTGCCGTCTTTCGGATGAGATGTTAAACCGAGGTCCCATCTGCCTGGATTGGTGGTAGTTCAGGTGGATGTTAAAGATCCCATGGCACTTATCAAAAAGAGTAGGGGAATTTCTCCAGTGTCCTGGCCAAATTTCCCTCATTCACTAAAAATACCACCAACAGCTTAATCTGGTTCAAGGTTAGTTGGCATTCATCTGTATCCCCCTCCCCCGGGTCGTGCCTGAAAATAGGCAGGATTTATCTAGTGCACTTACCCGGTCAACAAAAGCTAAATAAAATAAAATAAACTATGAGGACATCCCTAGTGTTCATTTTTCCCCTTAATATGACCCAACTCCCCTCTTTGTCCAAATGAAATAGCTCAGGGCATCTTCAATTCACTAAAATCACCACCCTCTCTTTTTTGAGGAATTGGAGCTCAAAAATTGTTGCCCTACACAACCCCTGGTAAATTTTTCTGATTCAGACTTCATTAAGTGTCTCTGTTATAGAACAACCACATCACATCATGCTGACTTAAGGTGGGAGAGGATTTTCTTTGCCTTTTAATAGGTAGTTATGCCTGGCACATTTCAGGATACCCATTTTAAGTCAGCCATGATGAGAGGCATGTTCCCTAGTTATCAATACATTCTGTAAGCAAAGCATGCCCTTACTTGACAGGGTCATCCAACTACCCAGTCCTAGGCTGGTGAGATTCTTTGTTATCAATTTGTGGCCCAGTTCAGGGGAGACCACAGAGGTAAACCAAAGAATAAGCTCAGTGAGAGTCTGTAGTGGGTAAAAGAAAAGATTAGTCCCTGAAGTCATATCTCCATGCCCATTCTGCTGCTTGTCAACCATAAACTGTTGCCTGGCTACACCATCTAATCCTGAGGCTGTGTTTACCAACACAAAAGTTCATCTGTTTACAAAACCATAAACTCATTAGAGGTAGTACAGCTGTTAAACCTGTCAGAAGTGATAACGGTATTAGAACCAATGCTCCAACTACCCAGATAGGAGGGTCCACTATGTACGGAATAGTGACTGCCATCTTCCAATTCCCTACACTCTCCTGCAGTGTGATGCTCACCCCTCTGATACCTGTGTTTACTAGTTAGGGTGACTATTGCTCCTGCTCTAGTTTCCTACCAAACCTCTTCGCTATATAAAATATTTAAAATTCCTATCCATTAACTGTTATGTGCTGACCTTTGCCATTACTTTCAGGGGGAGTCGCTACTTTGCCCTCCCCGTTCTTTGAGCTAGTTTCTTCTTGACTGCTGGAGCCCCCTGTCCCTATATTCTGAGATACTGGGTGGGGTGTCCAACAGCAATTCCCTGATGTCCAGCATCCCCATCCCTTCTGGAGCTCAGGAGAGCTCACAGCCAGCAAGGGGGACACAGTCTCGGCCTGAAGAGCTAATAAATCATTGCCTCCTGCACAGCCTGTTTCCTGTGGGTGTTAGCCTGTCGATGCTGTGCATTGACTGCCCCACCCACCCCAACCACCTAAGCTCGACCCTTAATTTAAGTACCTCCCTGATCACATGGCTTCCTGCCAACAGTTTTCTAACACCCATGTTTCCCATTAGCAGGTTATAAGACTCAGCCACTAAAGGGACTTCCATCCTCCTGACTCCCATACCTTCTATCCCTCCCATTCCTCTCTGTACTATTAACTCTTCCTATCTCCCAGCGCCCTCTATTACTTCCTAGACTAACCTCATCTATGCTACCCTAACCTTCAGTGCAAATAAGCTCTACCCCTCAGACCTCCCATTTCTCCTCCCTCCCCAGTCCCAGCCTCTCACTGCCCCCCCTTGCAATGTCATTCCTCCAACCACCACCAGGAGTTGCTGCTGCACTCCTAGTTTTTACCACTCCAGCTCACTGGAGGGCTGCTCTGCAACTCTAGTCCCCAGTCACCTCTAGGTCTCCAAGCAGTACCCCCAACCAGGATTTGAACCTGTTACCTTCTGCACTAGAGTCCATCACCCTACCACTGAGCTATGGAGACCTCCACTATGATGTGTGTTGATGTGCCCCACTTATACTGCCCCTGGGCCACTGTCCCATTGATACTGCTAACTGGCCACCCCTTCTCATGCTGTCTGCTCAGATTTCTCCTGATTGCTTTCTCTATCCTGCTTCTTGGTCCCCCTTGCCCCCTCCTGAGGGCCCTCCCACTTCCCACCTTCACAAGCCACCATAGACTGCCACTCACCCTATCATGGCATGTCAGTCATCCCCTGCCCCCCAACATATCTCCCAAGAGTAATACACCAGCACACACCACCTTGCTGGATCACTCTTCTAGCATATCCAACACTTGTCACTCTGACCATTCCATGTACTATTCGCTCCACTACCAGGTGACAGATCTCACTAACACATATGCAATGATCCCTTGCTCTACTCAGAGTCCTTGCCTTCCTCCTGCTTATTTTGGGTAATATTCACCCCAACCCAGGCCCTGTGATGCCTAGCCCGAGCAGCACACACAATGGGCTCAGGATAGCTACAATGAATATCTGCAGCTTACCCAGTAAGACCGCGGACCTTCAATGCTGGATGCTGCAGCATCAGCCTGATGTCCTAGCCCTCTCTGAAACCTGACTCTCCAAAAGGACACCTGACTCAATGGTCACCTTCCCAGGCCTTACCCTACACAGGAACGGCAGAGTGGACAAACATGGTGAGGGGTGTGCTGTGTATGTCCAAGACTCCTTGATTTGCCATGCACTTCCAACACCCTCTCTAGACCATGGTGCCCAAGTCTTATCCATGAAACTCACCCCAGAGCCATCCAGAGCCCATCTAACTATTATGGTAGCTTATGTACCCCTGAGAATCCAAGCTCCTGCCATACAATCTCTCGCCAACTACATCTCCAGCTTTCCTTCAAAAATGGAACACATCATAGTTGGTGATTTTAATGTGAACTGGCTTGCCAGTTCAGCATCCCAGATCAAGGATACTTTTGCTGCTTTGGACTTGACCCAGCTCATCAAACAATCAACCAGAGTGAACTCTACTAAGGGCTATAACACCTTGATCGATCTTCTCCTTACAAACCTTCCCCATAGAATCTCTAACCTAGTGGTCCTTCTGGACTCCCTAAGTGATCACTCTCCCATATTATTTTCCTGGTCCTGTTTTCAACTGAAACCTGAATTACATAAGTCAGCTCGGCACTGCCTCTGGCCTGGAGGCCTCACTAAACTTAAGAAATACCTAACCCTCTGGGACGGGTCCCCTATCTCACACAGGCTGCCTCCATAGATGAAGCCCTTGAGTACTTTACTTGCTTCTTTAATAAGGTATGTGGTATTTGTGCACCACTCTCAAAAGTGCAGACCAGAAAGCATCATGCCCATGTATCACACCTGAATTGCTCCATCAACTGAAGCATAGAGATGAATTCTGGCATTAAGCAGTCACCTCTGGCTCACAGGCTGACAGGCAGGCCTATAAAGCAGTTCGTAACTCCATTCCACTTTATATAGCAGGGTCCTACTGTCCCCCAGACACCCCCCCCCCACAAGTCATCCTAGACCACCTTAGCACCCTAGAATCATTTGCTTCCGGGGGCGAGTTACACATTCTTGGGGACTTCAATTTTAACTGGCTCTCCAACACCAGCTCTAAGCTTCGCAGCCAAGTGAATGCGCTAAATCTGTCCCAACAAATGACAGACTCAATTCGCCTAAATCATAAGTCACAGAAACACTCCCTCCTGGACTGGGCCCTTACCACACACCCACCCATCACATACTAGAAGCAGGAATCCCTGCCTGACTCTCTAAGTGATCACCACATGACATACATAGTGAGGAAAATATTCAGGCCCAGGTCACCTCTCCCGCATACACTGCTTACTAGGTCATGCAAGTCACTTGACCTCACTGCACTCTTACACGACCTGACAAATACTGATTGGTCTTACATCCCACATGCATCCTCCATTGACTCAGCCCTGGAACTCTTCAAGTCCAAATTCCTTGCAGGCTGGGATTTCCACATGCCACTCCAGAGGACTCATGTAAGAGGTGCCCACCTACCCTGGGTCACCGCAAACATCATAGATCAATTCCACGCCAGGGACAAGGCTTGGAAAACATACAGTATAAGACAACTGGTATCCAGGCAGCACTCCAATTCTACCACCAAGTTCACAATTCCTGTACTAGAATTACACGCTAGGCCAAAGCCAACTATTTCAAGACCTCCTTCCACACTAACCTAACCCACCCTGTAAAATTCTGGAATACAATCAAACCACTATTCTCCCCACCCAGTCAGCCACCCACTCCTTCCCTAAACATAGCAGGCTCCATTGTCACTGATTTAGGTGAAGTGGCGTCAGTTTTTAACACACTCTTCACTAGCTGTGCATCCTCTCTCCTATCCTCTACCCTGCACCTCCCTTCGATCCCACTTCCCTTGAGTCCACCCACCCTCACTCCACCCACCCCCCTACCAGTCAGCTTCTCATTCTGTTGGGTCATCCAATCAGAAGTGATAAAAGCCCTGTGGGCTCTCAACCCGGTTGTAAATGCCCCTCAGGTTTGGACTCCAAAATGCTATACCTATCTGCAACTGCCATCACTTCCCCCCTGACCGCCCTCTTCAATCTCTCTTTCTCGCTGGCAGCAATTCCTTCTGAATGGAAGCATGCCATTGTCATCCCTCTCCCCAAAGGGGGTTGACCCCTCCTCAACAGGTAACTACCACCCTATCTCCCTGCTCCCTATTCTAGCCAAAGTTCAGGAGCAACTTGCTCTCTCCCAACTATCCTCCTTTCTGGACTCCTCTTCCTTCTTCTCACAGTACCAGTCTGGATTTAGGAGATCACACTCTACCATCACTTCCCTGTTAAGGCTCACAGATGACATCCTTACCGGCATGGATAATGGGCACACCACCTCAGCTATCTTTGTTGACCTAGCAAAGGCTTTCGACACTGTCTCTCACTCCCTTCTGCTATCTAAACTCTCCCTCGCCAGCCTCTCCAGATCTGCCTCCAGCTGGTTCCACTCCTACCTGGCAGGCAGGTCACAAGAAGTGAGAGTCAGTCCACACACTTCTGTCCCCCTTCCCGTCTCTTCTGGAGTCCCCCAAGGCTCAGTCCTTGGCCTGTTACTCTTCTCCATTTTCCTAAATGACCTGCCCTCAGCATGCCCACTCACTTCCATTCACTTGTATGCTGACGACACAGTACTGCATGCAACTGGTCCCACCCCCAGTGAAGTGGTATCTAGGCTCCAACAGGACTTCAGTGCTATTCAGCTCTGGTTCCACTCAAACCAGCTATTTCTCAATCCCAAGAAAACTGTCTCCCTAACTTTCGGTGTTAGGCAGAGACTCGCCAACTCCGCTCCACCCCAACTTTCCATACCCTCGATGGGACACCTTTGGAGGCCTGCACCTCTTTCAGATACCTCCAGGTCTGGCTTGACCAGTACCTTCACTTCTCCGACCACATTGACGCAATCCACAATAAGATGCTTCCAAAACTAGGCACCCTATACCACAACCGTGGATGCATCCCACTACCAACCTGCAAAGCAATCGTACATAAAATGATCCTCCCATTATTTCATTATGCAGACATAGTATACAGCGTGGCTCCAAAGACCTCCTTAGCCAGACTTGACCCTCTCTTCCACTCCTTCTGTCATTTTGCACTGGACTGCCCTCCCACAACCCATCATTGTGACCTCCACAGGTCCCCAGACCTACCCTCATTTCAGGACCGGAGACTGGAGCACTGCGCGAGGTTCGCAGCAAAATTCTGGACCCAGTCTCTACCTCCTTACCTTGCAACTGCCCTTATAGCTCAACCTCATCCCTCATACTCTCTCCGGAACTCCGACTCCCAGCTTCTCGCTATCCCTCACATGTCCTCCGCTAAAGGTTGAAATGCTTTCAAGTACAGTATGCCTAACGCATGGAACTCCCAGCCAGGAGACATTAGACAATGTGGCCACACCCAGCAGCTTAATTCCCTACTCAAGTTGTACTTCTCCTCCTCCTGCTCGTGCACTTAGTCCTGCAGGATGGCTCAATTGTTCCAACCTCACCGTTACCATGACCAGGTGTAAGTTAGCATATTCTGTATTTTTCTTGCTGCTGCATTTAGACTCCAAGCAATACTTGCAATTCTGAATCTTCCCATGTAATTCTAACTGCATAATGTCTGAACCTAGTATGATCTCTGTATTGCAATTCGTCTGTATATTCTACATAGTACTTGCTGTTTTCCCCTATCCTCGGGACTCATCTGGAATCGAGTGTTGTACTGCTCAGTATGCCTTCCTGGTAAAACTTTTAAATAAATAAATAAATAAATGCACTTGGGCAATAAAGCAGACTAAATCTGACCACTACAAAAAGACCCTTGCCTCATCCTGGGGGAATGCTTGGTTGTTTTGGGACAATAGCAAGGAACTCAATGGCAAATCTTGGCTTCCCCCACCCTCCCTACTTAGCTTAAACAATATCCCCACCACTGACCCACCGGCCATCACCGACTGCCTCAACTCATCCTTCTCTGACCTCAGTGCAGTAGTCCCAAACAACTTCTTTGACCCCATTCCAGAAATCCCGCTCCCCAACCTTCAGTATCCCCCCTTCCACTTCAGGGTAATCACTATGAATGAGGCTAGACCTTTGCTTGCTAACGCCCTCAGTGGTTCTTGCCACTGCAAGGATTCTTTTGATATGAGGATCCTTCATCTAGTGCTAGACTCAGTACTCTCCCCATTGACTGACCTCATTAACTGCTCACTATGCCTAGGACAGTTCCCAACAGGCTGGAAGACTGCCACTATCACCCCATACTGAAATGTGGTGATAGCATGTCCCCCAACAATTATCAGCCCATCTCCATCCTCCCCCCTCACAAAAGCCCTAGAAAAGATTATAGCCACACAGCTCAACGAATACCTGCTTACTAACAACCAAAGAGCAACATGGTTTCAGATCTGGACACAGCACAACCATGGCCCTCACTGAGTCCTCTATCTTCCTTCACTCAGCCCTGGATAATAAACACATTGCTGGAGCTGTTTACATAGACCTGTCAAAGGTTTTTGACACTGTCTCCCAGCCCCTACTCCTAAGCACACTCCACCACATAGTTCTGTCGAAAGGACCCATAGCTTGGTTTACCAACAACCTTACAGATAGATCACAATGTGTCAAAATAAACAACACCCTCTCAACCACTCTGCCAGTCTGCTCTGGGGTCCCTCAGGGCTCCATACTCAGCCCTCTGTTATTCAACATCTACCTGAACGACCTCCCCAAGTTCTGCTCTGGAAAACTACTCTTGTACGCGGATGACACGGTTCTCTTTGCCTTGCACCCAGATCCCAGTGTTCTGCAGTCCTCCCTCCAAAACACATTTAACCAGATCGAGAACTGGTTCATAGACCATAGACTCGTCAACATAAAAAAGACAAAGACCATGCTCTTTGCCCATCGTCAGAACGAGTCCAGAGATGTGCAACTAACAATCCTCACCCACTCTCTCCTTCCACTTGAGTGGGTCACTACTTATAAATACCTGGGCCTAACCTTTGACTCCCGCCTCTCATACCACTCACACATTAACAATCTATCCACAGCCATAAATGCCCATATAGGATTACTGTATAGGTACAAAAACTGACTACCACTGGAAGCCCTCAACCTGGCCATCACCTCCTCTGTCCTCTCTCTAGTTGATTATGGACTCACAGTCTACTCAGCCACTGATCCCACGGCTCTCAACAAAATCCATCTGGCCATCAAAAAAGCATGTAGACTCCTCTCCAGGGCCGATACGCGTCCCCATACATGTACCCTGTATACCCTGGCAAACCTCCCCACCCTGGATGAAAGACTATGTCATCAAACATGTCTCCTCACTAAAAAGATTCACCTGGGGCTAACCCCCCTTGGGGTGTCTGCCTCTCTCCAATCCCCCCACACCTCAGTGAACACCTGCACTGCCAACAAGCAGGTCTAGAATATACAGAGGGCCAAAACCTTATTAGCCCAAAGGTCCTTCTTTTACAGAGCTCCAGTCTGGTACAATGAACTCCCCTCTGATATCTCCTCCATCTACAAGTTAGGTCTCTTCAAGATAGCTCTCAAAGAACATATACTTGCCTCATGGCACTGTCAATGCACCACCTCATTTAGGAACCTACCATTTTCACCCCACCTCTGAGAACCCATCGGGTGGTGCAGCTCCAGCAACTATGGTATTTTCTCACCATGTTAATGACATTGCCAGTTGCTATCAGACCATTTTATATCCTCTGCATTGCACTATGCCACTCTTGGCCCCATAATGGTGCTACCTGCCACAGTTAAGTACCTACTCTGCAGAGCTAGTATCCCTGAATGCTAAAGTTAACCTCTTGACAATGCTGCTGTTGGCAGCACATGCTTGTTGAATATGCTAGCTTCTCCACTCCTTAGTATACCCTAAGTTGTTATGTCCTTTAGCATATCTATACACTGGTGTTCCACTGTAAACTGTTGATTATCTGCTGATTGTATAAAACAACCTAGCTTTAATATAGTAAAGAACCAGTAACACTGTGAGCCATTGCTGCCTGTAACCCTTTTATTGCTGTGACTGTAAATTGTATGTCTGTTTTGTCTTTTGATATGGAGCCGTTGTAAATGAGTCTCTGACTCAAAGGTTGTAAATCCTAAAGAATATTAAATAAA
The DNA here is from genome assembly GCA_016271365.2 of Neoceratodus forsteri. Taxonomy (NCBI): domain Eukaryota; kingdom Metazoa; phylum Chordata; order Ceratodontiformes; family Ceratodontidae; genus Neoceratodus; species Neoceratodus forsteri. Next base: position 43,307,844 of record JADMNL010000040.1, on the reverse strand, counting down.
TTTAAAAAAAAAATGATGCTTGGGTTATTGTGTATCATGGGGACTGGATAATTATTTTCTTCTGTGTGAGGGGCAATATAAACCAAGGCTGCTGTGCTTCTGGGGAGGCCTTAACCCCAATAATTTGAGAGTGATAGCTGAGTTAGGGAGGAGGGTAAATACTTGATAGAGACATTGTTATGCTTTGGCTAGCTCCTCTGTCTTAGGTAGTAGAACATTAAAAACAGCATGTGATTCCCTGTCCTCGCACTAGTCCACTGAGGCAGTGCCCTGACTCTCCAAGTGTTGGTGAAATAGGATTAAACCAATAATGTAGGGTCCTGTGCCACTGCTTGGAATCCATAGAAGACCCCATATTGTATTCTCCCATTTCTTTAGGGGTAGTTGAATGCTTTTCCCATTAACTCTCTGTGACAGGGTCAGAGCCCTGTCTGAATTTGTGCTGAATTTTCTTTTACACTGTCCAGTTCTTTTAAGGTTACTGCTCTAGCTACAGGCTGACATCTGGCCACTTTCAGTCTTGTAGTCCCCCCCTTTTTCTCCCAAGTACTATATAAGGAACATAAAAGTAAACCAAGAGGCAGTAAGTTGCTTGCCTTCTCCTGTGCTGTACTGTAGGTAGACACAGAGGAAATGTAACAAATGGAAAAGAATTGAAACACAGAGCCATGCACTCAGTGTTTTATTCTGTGTAAACTGCTTTGGGTTTGCAAGAAGCCAAAAACAAAACATTCTTCTCTAGGTGAAGCAGAGGTTTGTTAAGGAAAGATGAGTCAGCCTGTCTGTATTTATTTAGGATGAGTCAGCCTGCATGTGTTTACTTAGAGAACTGTGAGTCAGACAGCTCACATAGTGCTGACATCATCAGCAGGCAGGTATAAAAGCCTACCTCCTAAGATGCAAAACAGATGAGTCAGATGATTTGGTCAGTAGAGATCTGACTGTTGTGGAGGAAACAGCTCATAGTACATGCAAGTTTTCATGTGCTAGGAATCTATTTGGCTTGAATGAAGCCTGGAAGTTGTGCACTGAGGGAACTGTGCACTGATTCTCATAGTACATGCAGTTTTCATGTGCTAGGAATCTATTTGTCTGGAACAAAGCCCGGAAGTTGTGCACTGAGGGAATTGTGCACTGTTTTTGTAGAAATGAAAGGACATGCTGATGCTGAGGGAGGTACAATGGATGGCACTAAAGGGGGAGATTCTGCTGGTGGGCAATCTTAACCTCCCAGATATAGACTGGGATATTCCAGTGGCTAGGTCATCTAGGAGCAAGGTGGTTCTAGATTCCCTCCACTGAGCCACCTTGCAGCAGCTGGTCAGAGAGCCCACTAGAGGGGGAACATTCTTGATGTAGTACTCACCAATAGGGATAGCATGGAGGGAGTGGGGATGGGGGTCAGTCTTGGAGCAAATGACTATACCACAGTGGGCTTCAGGGTTAGTGTGGGATATAAAGTGAAACTGGCCACCACAAAAGTCCTGGACTTTAGATGGGCAGATTTTCCCAAACAAAGGGAGGTATTCTGGAAAGAAATGGGGAGGATGGAGGGGGTTGAGAAACTATGGAATAAGATCGGGGGGGCTCCTTAAAGCCACAGAGAGCTGTATAAGGAAGGTAAGAAAGTGCAGGAGAATGAGGATGTCACTTTGGTTTAACAGGGAAGTGAGGGGGCAATAAGGGAAAGAAAAAAGGCATTCAGGGAATATAACAGGATGCAGGGGAAGAAGGAAATGGAAACTTGCAGGGAGAAACTGAGGGTGGAGGGATGGAGTATTAGAAAGGTGAAAGCAGAAATGGATGAGAAAATTGCTAGGCAGACAAAAAGGGGTGATAAGACTTTCTTCTGGTAGATTGGGCAGAAGAGGAAAGTAAGGCAGGGGATAGTAAGGGTGAAAGGGAGAGGGGTACAGGTGGAAGGGGACTTCGAGAAGGCAGAGGTACTATGTTCACGTTGGATGGAGAGGGAAGGAGACCAGTGCTGGGGGGAAGGGAAGGGAGAATGGAGCGGATCCTAGTCTAATCAGAGAGGACAAGTTCAGGGAGGACTTGGGTAAATTAAGGGTAGACAAGGCTATGGTTCTGGATGCCCTCCATCTTAGGGTGTTCAGGGAGATGAGGGAGGAGCTGATGGCACAACCAGCAAGTTTATTCAACATGTCCTTGGACACTGAGGATGCTGAGGGAGGTACAACGGATGGCAATAAAGGGGGAGATTCTGTTGGTGGGCATTCTTAACCTCCCAGATATAGACTGGGATATTCCAGCGGCTAGGTCATCCAGGAGCAGGGTGGTCTTAGAGTTCCTCCAGTGAGCCACCTTGCAGCAGCTGGTCAAGGAGCCCACTAAAGAGGGAAACATTCTTGATGTAATACTCACCAATGGGGATAGCATGGAGGGAGTGGAGGAGTGTCAGTCTTGGAGCAAGTGACCATAACACAGTGGGCTTCAGGGATATGAAAAGAAAAAGGCCACCATGAAAGTCCTGGACTTCAGACGGGCAGATTTTCCCAAACTGAAGGAGGTATTCAGGAAAGAAATGAGGGCAGCCAAGGCTATGGTCCTGGATGCCCTGCATCCTAGGGTGTTCAGGGAGATGAGGGAGGAGCTGGTGGCACCACTAGTGAGGTTATTCAACATGTCCTTGGACACAGGGGGATGCTAGATGACTGGAAGAGGGCAGATGTGGTGCCACTTCACAAAAGTGGTAGCAGGGAGGATGCTGGTAACTATCACCCAGTCAGCCTCACATCGGTGGTGGGCAAGTTGATGGAGGCAATATTGAAAGAAAGGGTGGTTAGTTACTTGGAGGATTGTGGTCTGCAGGACATCCATCAGCATGGCTTCACAAGGGGGAGGTCATGCCAGACAAACCTAATCGAGTTCTTCAATGGGGTGACAAAGGTGGTTGATCGGGGGGCAGTGGACATCGCCTATCTTGACTTTGGGAAGGCCTTCAACACTGTGCCCCACAGAAGATTGATAAATAGACTGGAGTGTTTGGGGGTGGGGCAAAAAATAACAAGGTGGGTGGAGAACTGGCTGATGGGTAGAATCCAGAAGGTGGTGGTAAATGGGTTGCATTCAGGGGAATTAGAGGTGAGGAGCAGGATCCCCCAAGGGTCAGTGGTGGAGCCCATCCTGTTTAACATCTAAATCAGTGTCATAGCAGAGGGGCTGCAGGGGAAAGTTTGCCTTTTTGCAGATGATACAAAGATCCGTAACAGAATGGACACCCCAGAGAGGGTGGAGGCTATGAGACACGATCTAAGGTTGCTTGAGGGGTGATCAGAAACATGGCAGCTAAAATTCAGTGTCCCGTGACTTTGGTGACTGTGATTGGGCACCTACCAAAAGGGTGACTCAATCACGGCACCTGTCATCGGGGCCACTGGGGAAGGTGGATGACTGGATGGGAGGGTGCATGAAATAGCGACATCCTGTCACTTCATGCCTATGTGTGCGGGGGGAGTGAGCACGCTGAGAGTCGGGTGGGAGGGGACAGAAGGGTTGTAGCAGGTGGTGCTGTGGTGAGCTGTGGAGCTGCTTCTGTGGCATGGTGGGTGGGTTAAAGTCTGGGGTGGGAATGGTGCTGGGTTCAGGTCTGGGTGCAGATACTTTTTGTTGTGCTGGGCCTGAATTTTTATTTTTTCCACGTTTGCACCCCCCTGACATGCACTCCTCTGGAGTTGAGAATCCTAAAGTAAAGGGTTGTGGGAGCACATCCCCCCCCCCAACATTAAGCTGAAAATCCCAACTCCCTGGCTCCATTTTGCTGTGCTCCGGAGAGTACATCACTGAAATGTTTTTTTGGTGATGTGACTTCGCCTTAACAGGATTGCCCATTGGCAATCACCGTTATCACATAGATCTCTAAAATTCAATGCCAGAAAATGCAAAGTGATGCATATGGGGCAGAATAATCCAAAAGCAAAATACACACGAGGAGGGAGAATGAAAGCAATTGAGTAGGAAAAGGATCTGGGAATTATAATCATGGACACCCTTAAGGTGGGGACTCAATGCAGCAAGGTGGTGGGCAAAGCAAACAAAATGTTGGTGTGCATAGCGAGAGGGATAACTAGTAGAAAGCGGGAGGTGCTGATGCCACTTGACAAATCCATGGTGAGGCCCCACCTGGAGTATAGGGTTCAGTTTTGGAGACCTTATCTAAGCAAGGACATAGATGGCATGGAAAGAGTATCAAGAAGGGTCACTATGATGATACATGGACTAAGTGGGAAGTCTTATGAAGAAAGGTTAAGGGTGTTGGATTTGTACCTGCTGGAGACCAGATGGGAGAGTGGGGACATGATAGAAACATTCAAGTATGTGAAGGGGGATCAATAAAGTAGGAGGGAGCTTATGTACACAAAAGGTAGGCACAAAAACTAGAGGGCATGGGCTGAGGGTGGAGGGGGTAGGTTTAAGGGAAATGTGAGGGGACATTACTTCACTGTGAGGGTGATGGCACCCTGGAACAGTCTGCTGGAGAAGGTGGTGGAGGCTGGAACAGTGGATGGATTTAAAAGAGCATGGGACAAACACAAGGGGCTGTCTAAGGTAAGGGGGGAATTCATGGGGGAGGGGGAAGTAAAGAAGGAGGGATGGGCAGACTGGATGGGCCAAGAAAGGTCCTTTTCTGCTGACACATATCTATGAATCTATAATCACTTATTTCCTTTCTGTATGTTTATTATTTTATTTTGGAAAATAAATACCCGCAAAATGGCGTTCTACACCTTTTACCTGAATGTGCATCTGTCTCACTCACTGACCTTCAGATCTGGTGTCAGAAGTGGTATACTGGTGTATCTAGAGTGGGAGAGAGATGTTACCAGGGGATATCACCCTGATATCCAGGAAGATATTACAGGAAGAACCACAGTAGCAAGGCAAACATGTGGTTTATAGATCACCTGTCCTGACAAGGGCAATGGCAGAAAAACTGGGTGCGCCATTATTTCCTGGACTACAGCCACCACTTTTGTCCAAGTTGAAGTCTGAAGGGGCCTCTGTGGAGCAGTTGCAGGCTATGTTGACATGCCTGCTGCAGTCTTGCCAGCACCAGTGATAAGCATCCAGTGAAACAGACAGATGACCTGACTGTGGTGATCTATTTGATAGAGGCCTGGATGACGTGGCTGATCCAATGGTGGCTAGATGCAGAGCTGTTTTGCTTGAAGTCAGAGAACAATGTGTTGGTGGTCGAGAAGAGTTAAAGTAGAGGTGCTTTGCACTGTGAGTTAAAGGAACATGAGAAATTGAAGTTGCTATTGCCTGAGCTAGCAGAGCTGGAGAGAGCAGAGTTACTGTTACCTGAGCTGAAAGAGCATGAGGAAATAGACGTAATACTGCCTGAGCTAATGGAGCTGGAACAGAGCCTGCCATGTGTACTTTTTCAGGACTTGGGTCCAGGCATACAGAAGGGGCATGGAAGCTCTACAGGAGGCAGCATTAAAGAGGTTTACTTAAGACCAGAAGGGAATAAATAATTTTTGATCGGGTGATTCCCTGTGATGAGGTGGACTTGGGTAATATGCAAACTGATAGCATGAAAATCAGGAAACTGTATGCCTAAGTCTAAATAATTGATAATGTTCCTGTCTGTAATGACAATGAAATGGAGAAATGTTGCTAATGTTAAGTCTGTATGCTTATTGAAATATGTGTATATTCCTGAGAGACTTCAGGGGATGTGAGTTTAAAGTAAATCTGAAAATGTATGGCAGCTGAAATTTAAACTTGGTAGGAGACAGGAATGGTTTTCATAGAAATAAATAAAAAAGTTGGAGACCAGTCTCACTAAGCAAGAAAAACAATAGTGAAGACTGGGGTTATGTAACAGGGTCAGAGCCCCTGTCTGAATTTATGCTGCATTTTCTTTCACACTGTCCTGTTCTCGTAAGTTTACTTTTCTAGCTACAGGCCAAAATCTGGCCACTTTCAGGCTTGTAGTCTTTCCCCTAATAAGACAAGAGGCAGTAAGTTGCTTGCCTTCTCCTGTGCTGTACTGCATGCAGACACAGATGGAATGTAAGTAATGAAAAGGAATTGAAACACAGAGCCTTGCAGTCTGTGTTTTATTCTGTGTAAACTGCTTTGTATTTGCAAAAAGCCAAAAACAAAACTTTCTTTCCTAGGTGAAGCAGACGTATGTAAAGGTCAGATGAGTCAGCCGGTCTGTGTTTATTTAGGATGATTCAGCCTGCCTGTATTTACTTAGAGAATTCTAAGTCAGTCAGCTCACATGGTGCTGACATCAGCAGTAGGTAGGGATAAAAGCCTACCTCCTGAGATGCAAAACTGATAGTCGGTCAGTAGAAACCTGACTGTTGTGGAGGAAGCAGCTCATAGTATATGCAAGTTTTCATGTGCTAGGAATCTATTTGGCTTGAACGAAGCCTGAAAGTTGTGCACTGAGGGAACTGTGCACTGTTTCTCATAGTATATGCAAGTTTTCATGTGCTAGGAGTCTATTTGTCTGGAACAAACCCTGGAAGCTGTGCACTGAGGGAACTGTACTCTGTTTTTACAGAACTGAAGGACTAATCACCTATTTCCTTTCTGTAGGTTTATTTTATTTTGGAAAATAAATACCGCAAAGTACATTTTACCTGAGTCCGTGCATCTGTCTCACTCTCTAACCTTCACACTCTCCTAATTCACCCTCAGCATGCACTGACCCTGCAATAATAAAGAGGCCATCTGGCTGTCTGAGGAGAAGGGGTGGTACACTATATGCACCCTGCTCTGTGCTGCTCTTACAGTTATATATGTGCATGGGGGGAGGGACATTCCTCACAGGCTCCTAAAGGAAATGTGGGTTCACTGTTTTGCAAGAGGATGCAAGTAGTGGGGAGGAGAGTGTAATACACATTGTCCCTTGCTGCAATCTCATCTACACATGGGGAAGTGGGGGGGATGAAGTGCAGTCATGATTATTCTCAGAGTTTTATTTAACTCTAAAAATTGATTAGCGTTTTGCTCATAAAAGTGCTAAAACATTGTGAAAATGCATAGCACTTGCCTCACTGTGTTTAACAAACATAACATTTCTAGAAAACCTATATAAAAGCTTTCTGTACAGTTAGTATTGTCCCAAGAAAAAAACTGCTAATCAATTATTTTAAACCCTGATTCTGTGAGACTATTGTATTTTTGGTAGTGTTCCATAAACTGATAAAGGGAGAGGGGACTTTAGCATACACTCGCCAACATTATAGGGCATTGCTGTTTAGTAAAAACTGATGAAGGGGTAGCATCAGGTATGGAGGCCTCACATGTAGTGGTCTCTGTGGTGACTAGTGTCTGTGCACCATGCTAGTTTCATGGTTTGAGTCCCACTCAGGTATCTGATGTGCATATAAAATGATTATATAAAAAAAAAAAGGCTGTATACCTAGTTTGATATTCTCCCCCCAAGCACTGCCCTCACATTCCGAGTGCTTAAACCAATTAGGTTTGAGGTACTGGGAGGTCATCGGATTTGCGACTGAATGATCTGCTCATTGTGCATGCCCACAAAGCTCACCCATCCAATTTTCTGCCTCTCACTCTTATCTCTCTCCCCTGACACTCCTCAGTCATGTTGATAGCTGAAGTAAAATAAGGGCTACCAAGTGCATCCACGAAACCACCCACTACTCCCTTCATAGAAACATAGAAACATAGACTTTGATGGCAGATAAGGACTGCTTGGCCCATCTAGTCTGCCCATTTCCCTACCTACAGGATAGGCTGCAGAGCCTAGTTAACCAACAGCCTATTTCTTCCTACCCCCCACAATAATTGCCTTATGTCTGACCCATGCATTCTTGAATTCCCCCACAGTTTTAGACCCCACAACCTCCTCAGGAAGGCTGTTCCATGCATCCACTACCCTTTCTGTGAAAAAATACTTCCTCACATTTCCCCTAAACCACCCCCCTCCATCTTTAAATTGTGTCCCCTTGTTCTTGCATGTCTCTTTTTCTGAAAGATGCTACCCTCTTGGACTTTGTTGATTCCACTGAGGTACTTAAAAGTTTCTATCATGTCCCCCCCTCTCCCTCCATCCTTGGAGAATTTTGAATTATAGCTAAAGGTCAGCAGTCAACCTTTACTTTTTTTTGCACTAGCCAGCCAGGCTAGTGAACCAGAGACTGCACAAGCCTACAGAAGTTTGAAGTAGCCCGCAGTCAGTATGGCTAACAGTGATTTGCTCAATGAAAGGCAAATAAAATCACATTTCTCCTGCCAACAGTCAACAATACTGTGCCTTTAACTGCAAACTGCACATACACTATCTCAGCTTCTGTGACTGAAGAATCAGTGGTTCTGTCACTGATGACTGAAATTAACTTTATTACCATCATTTTTTCTCGTAGCGCCATGTGTTCAACCTTGGCTACATAGTGCATAATGTTGCAGGCATATTTGTTTATTTTATTTGTTTATTTGTTTATTTGGAAACAATCAGAATTACAACCCTTTGAGTCACAGACTCTTTTGCAAAGGCTCCACGTCGGTTACAAGGGTGGAGGGTAGACAAATACAGTTGAGAACATACATGTAACAGGCAGAATATACATAAAAAAATCAAAGGAGCAGTCCAGTCAAACTTAGTGACTGTTGAGGAAGTTAGGCAGCAATCTTGGGATACCCAGGCGGGGATTATTGGTGAGATACATGGGGCCTTGTGTGGCCCTGAGTCGAGCGTGGGGGGGCAGATTAACCGGGTGAGCAGAGTTAGCCGCAGCCACATGGCTCTCTCAAGGAGGTGAGCTTTGAGGCCTGTTTTAAGTTGAAAGATGCTGTGGGTCTGTGAGAGGGAGTGTGGTAGCATTGAGCCAGAGTGGGGCCCGGTATCTGAAGGATCTTTGCCCAGGGAAGTTCTACATTGAGGTACAAGGAAGGGGAGCTTGGCAAGTCTTGTATTGCACGTGTGGGGTGCAGAACAGTTAGGGGAGAAGTCCGGCGGGGCTAAGCGAAGGTGTATTTTTTGCAAGGATGCAGGTGTGGAACTGTAATCGTTGTTGGAAGTTTAACCAACCAGATAGCATAGAGATCACAGGTGTGGGTTGGCGATCACAACCAGTGACTAGGCGGCAGGCTTGTTCAGGAGAATGTTTATCCTGTTCAGGAGAGTTGGGTTCAGCAGAGCCGTATATAGTGATCCCGTAGTCCACCAGGGAGAGGATGGAGGAGGTGACTGCTAGCCGCATTGCGGCGGGGTAAGCAGTGCTTAAGCCGATACAGGATGCCTACCCTTGAGCTGATAGAGGTGGAAAGAATTTGGTGTGCCTCTGGAACTAGAGGAGGTGTCTAGAGTGACACCTAGGTATTTGAAATTGGATACTTGTTCGAGAGGGCACCTTGGCGTTCTTGATGAGGAGAGCAGACTGACTATGAGGATTTTGGCGGTGGGCAAAATCATGGATTTAGTTTTATTATAGTTGATGATTAGGCGGTGTTCAGAGAACCAGGTCTCAAGTTCCGGAAGTGCCTTTGAAGGGCCTGCTGGAGGCGGTAGGTGTGGGGTGTTTCCAGAACAGAACTGCATCATCAGCATAGAGGAGCAGCTGACCACTGCAAGCCTTGGGGAGGAGTTTAGGAAGAGGGTGAACAGCAGTGGGCCTAGGATTGACCCCTGAGGGACCCCTGAGGCAACTGTTTTAGGGGTGGAGAGGGTGGAGCATATCCTGACTTGTTGCGGTGACCTGTGAGGTAATCCTGGAACCAGGACAAGGTCTCCGGGACCACATTTAGTTTAGGGAGGACTTGAAGCAGAAGCTCGTGACTGACCGTGTCGAAGGCCTTGGTTAGGTCCACATATGGCCCGGCAATTGAGCCATGGTCGAGGGCTTCATGTAGGAATGAGGTGAGCTCTGTCAGGCGGTGATGGTACTATGACCTGGCGGAAACCATGCTGCTCCTGGCTAAGGAGCTTATGCTTGGATAGGTGTTAGGTTAACTGGTCAGAGACTATTCTTTCAAGGGCTTTGGAGAGATGTGGAAGTATTGAGATGGGTCTGTAGTTGCTGGTGTTGGTGGGGTCTCCACCTTCAGGATGGGCGTGATTATCGCTCTTTTCCAGGTAGAGGGGAACTGGCCTAGGCAGAACGGAGGTTAAAATTTTAGTGAGGTGTGGTAGAGTGGCATCAAGGGAGAGCCTCAGGAGTTTAAGATCAAGGGAGTCATTGCTGTATCGTGTATGAGAGATGGCCCTGGAAATATAGCGTTTTGCCTCGTGGAGGGTGATGACTCGGAGCCGGAAGGGGGGGGTATTGGTAGGGCTCATGTTGGGGGGGGAGTTAGGAGGGGGGATGTGGGATAGATCCGAGAAGGCCGAGTTAAGGGCTTCGGTGATAGTGGTATGATCTTGGGTGACCTCGCCATTAATAGTGAGTTGCGTGGGGATGGGGGAGCGGGGTTTGCCACTAAGTTCCTTTATGTTATCCCAAAATTTTCTCCCATCACCCCAGGTAGAGGTTAGGGTGTGTTGGTAGTAGTGGGCTTTCGCCTGCCGAAAAGCCCATGTGCATTTGTTGCGGGCCTCCCTGTAGAGTTGTCTATCCTGGATGCTTTGGGGAGTCTATGGCTTTGTGCCAGAGGTTATCTCTATGCTGGAGCAGGCTTAGTAGGGGGTGTGATCCAGGGGTGGATCTGGATTTCACAACTAGCTTAGAAAAGGGATAAATCACAGGCTTTGTTGAAGGTGGTTATGAAGTGATCCAAGCGGAGTCAACTGACTGGGCAGTATAAATGGGGAGCCAGTTGCTGGTGGTTAGATGGGCTTTAAGGTTCTTTAAACCGCCCTGTTTGAGTCTACATTGCCAGGAGATTTTAGGGGGTGCTGGGGGCAACTTGCACGACCACCAGCAGGTAACTGGCGAGTGGTCGCTGATTGCATCAGGGAGTACTGTAATTTTGGAGAGATTTCCCGGCCGGTTGGTGAAGATGAGGTCCAGGAGGGTGGAGGCCCCGGATCTGAAGTCCCTTCTGGTGGGGGAGGCGACTAGTTGGGTGAGATCAAAGGCCCGGGCGGCATCTTTGTAGCTGGAAGAGGCCAGGGATAACCAGTTTATATTGAAGTCCCCCATAACGATGACTTCGCTAGTGTTGGGCAGATGGGAGATGATTTGGAGGATGGAGTCGAATGCAGTTTTTGATTTCTGGGGATGTAGCCGGAGACGATGTGAGTGTTTTGGAACCCAGGCAGAGTTTTATTGTGAGTACCTGGGCACCGTATTGTGATGCTGGTGTATGGACTTCAGTGGCATTGAGAGGTTTGACATAAATTACAGCCCCGCCTCTTGCTGGGCCTATCTGCGGAAAGAGCATAATTAGGGAGGAGACATCACTGGGTATTTTGTCTGTGAGCCAGGTCTCGGAGGTGCAAGTATGTCAGGGGCATGCTGAGCGATCCAGCCTTGAAGGGGTGTGTGTTTTGGGAAGGCTGCATATATTTAGGGTGGCGAGCACGGCACTGCCCTCCAGGCTTTTAGGGGGTAATCTTGCTGGGTGGGCCAGGGTTGGGGTGGATGTTACCAGATACAAGGAGGTAGGAGGGTGTGCCGTGGGAGGGCCAGCAAACAGAGTTTTGATGAGAGACACTGTAACTGGTAGGCTGAGAGGCGTTTTGCTTTGGAGGTGGGGATGGGAAGGCTAGGGTAATACAGGAAAGTAGCTTAGGGGAGAGGGGGCATTAGGGAGGATAGGGAGGGTGGTGGGGCAGGGGTCGGGGAAGACACTAGAGGTGCAGTGTATACCTGGTGTGCGAGTGTGGGTTAAGTTTAGCAAGAAAAATAATGGCCATGGGTTCAGTTTGTCTGGTAAGGAGGCTCATGGGGTTGCAGAATCTGTGTGTACCTTTGATGGCTGAGGGGATGGTACAACAGTTATAATGGGAGGGTTAGGTGCCACTAGGGGTAGTGGGGTGAGCTGTGGGGACCAGGCAGAAGGAGGATAGCAAGTAGTAAAGTGTTCATAGCAACTACGGTGAGAGGGATAGGTGCTGCAGCGGCCACTAGTGTGCAGTTTGTATAACCTGCTGCTGGTAAGTTGGCTGATAGGATATTTCAGCCGAATCACTGACCACACTTCCCCTATAAATTGGAAACCCGAGCAAGGGTGGTGGTGGGGGTGGTGGGGAGCGAGCAGCATGGCGTTCCAGCGAGCTAATGTCGCTGAGAAGCTCAAATTAATACAGTCCTGGCGTGAGAGATGTTTTAAATTTGAACTCAAAAAAAAGGCGCCAACACGCAGTTTCGGTAGCCGCAATGCAGGCAGACGCTGGCTTTTCCTCATGCGCTGGAGCAGGGCTAATTACCTGGGCAGGGGGGTTGGGACTCGCTTCGGCGATGTGGGGGAGGGCTGTGAAGCACCCTCGCGACCTCCGCTCCTCGGGGCTACTGTTTCTGGAAGGAAAGGAGAGAAGAGGCAAGGATTAACATAGGTAAGGGGCCGGGGGAGGAGAGGGACAGAACAATGCAGACCGAAATATGAGCTAGGGATAGGGTGGAGGCTGGACCTCTGAGCACTGTAGTTAGACAGGCGTGGGCTGAATATCAGCTTCTGGGCAACTCGCAGCACCTGGACTGCTTTGGGATTTTAGTAAGAACCCAAGGGGACACTACAAAAAAACAGTGGGCTACCAGGTGGCTAAACAAGTGCAAATCCCATTTAAATCAGCTTAACTTAAATTAAGTGGAGGAACACAGTCCCATTTCATGTAACAGGGTAAAAAATGCAGGAAATCTAGTGCAAGGACATAGACAGTAATTAACAAATCTGGTCTAACTTTTCTATGTCTCTGAGAAGCTCTGGAAATTAATACAGTCCTGGCGTGAGAGATGTTTTAAATTTGAACTCAAAAAAAAGGCGCCAACACGCAGTTTCGGTAGCCGCAATGCAGGCAGACGCTGGCTTTTCCTCACGCGCTGGAGCAGGGCTAATTACCTGGGCAGGGGGGTCGGGACTCGCTTCGGCGATGTGGGGGAGGGCTGTGAAGCACCCTCGCGACCTCCGCTCCTCGGGGCTACTGTTTCTGGAAGGAAAGGAGAGAAGAGGCAAGGATTAACATAGGTAAGGGGCGGGGGGAGGAGATTGATATGCTGAAAATATCCACACAAAGTCTGTGAAAGGATAACCTTTCTTAGCAATTGCATGGCATGTGCAAAACAGTTTATCCAGATGATTAAGCATTGCTTCATTCATGTTCTTCAGCATTCTCTCTGCATTACTTTTCCCTGGAGTAGCAGTGCTGGCATGATCGTTTTCTTTTGCCCTAGCATCAGCTTCACTAATATTATGGGATGAGTCAAGACGGAAGTTATCTGTACCCAAACAGAAATTATTTTTCAGCTTGAGTCCTGTCCATGAAAGCAAATAGGGCACCACCCTGTGCCATTCTGCAGTGTTCCCCATCCCAGTACCCTGAACCCTGTCCCAATAGGATATGTACCCTTTTCCACAGTGTAGAGTCCCCCACCCCATCCTCCTACACCGATCCCCAATGGTACAATGTGCCCCATATGAATAGTCACCACCGATCCCTGTCCTTACTAAGATTTTTGTGTGCTTACCCTCCCCCCAACCCCGTTCATAGCATATTTCCCATTTGCAGGGTATTCCCCCATCCCTGTCCATAACCTACCCCATCGGCGATGAACTTTCCACAGTGTAGAGGCCTCCCACCCCATTAGGCAGGACCCCCCCAGCCCCTTGCATCACCCTTGCTGGCACCTGGCATAGCCCTCCAAACCCTGCTATGGCCAGCCACTGACTGAGCGGTCCACAAAGCCACTGCACTGTACAAAGCACGAGTCCAATGGCTAAGCTCATACTCTGTACAGTACTGTTTCATCAGGAGCTGTTCAGTCAGCAGCTGGGCAGGGTGTGAAGGGTTGTGCCAGTCACTGGCACTGGTGGTGTGGGGAGTTGTGGGGGGTCCTGCCTAATGGGGTGGGGGGTTGGGGGCCACTACACTATGGCAACGTATGTGGACAGGGATATTATATGGCATAATGTGGAATGGGATTATCGACCGAATGGAGATCATGTGTTGCTGATGGAATGGGTGGACCTTACACTACCATGGGAATATCAGTCGAATGGGGATCAGGGTAATGGGGTGGAGGGGTCATCACTAAATGGATATACAGGGATGGGGAGTGGTGTGTGGCAATTTGGGTATGGGACAGGGTGGGGGGCACTACACTGTGGAATCTCAGTGGGACAGCTGTGTGCACTGCAATTAGGGTACAGGATGGGGGAGCACTTCACCATGGCACTGGGATTGAGATTCATTGTGCTTGCGTTCTGGGATCGGGGATGGGAGGGGGATACTGCATGGCTACCAGGGCTGGCAGGGGTACTGCTGTTTATGTCTATCCTCTTTGGGGCTGGGAGGGGGGTTCCCTATGCAGTGGATATACTGGGTGGCTTCATCATCTTGTAGACATAGGGCATTGAGGTTGGGGTGGACTCTACACTGGGGACACAGAGGGGGCTGTTGCTTCCTATGCACATTGGTGATGGGGGTAGTTCACTGGACAACTGGGGCTGGCAAGCTGCTGTGCACATGTTTGCACTTCTGCAGCCTGTCTGTAGGTGGCTGGCAGATTTAGGTCTGCTTTGTCTGCCTATCTTTGCGTGACACAGGGCTGGCCCTTGAGGGATGCATTCCCAATGAATATGCCCCTGCGTGGCACATTCATGGAAACGTCCCCTCATCTTGCACTGTATACATTATCTGTGGGCTATGGACCATTCTCCTTTGGGTGGCGCATTGCCGCCCTTTGAATATTGCCCTTCAGAGCATAGTTTGGGATTTATGGCATATCTCCAGTTTCTGCCGGGATGCACCATGCATCCCCTTTGAATGTGGGGGCCTTTCTGTTCAACTAGTTATTGTGTTGTTGATGGTTCTCCCTGCATCGGTGTTGGCATTGTCTTCAGTCTGGCTCCCAGGACATCTCCCTCCACTATAGCAGCCCAGCTCGATCGCAACGATATGTCATCCTCTGCAAGTGGTGGTATAAAGGCTGCCTTCATGTCCATGTTCTCCAGTGGTTGAGGGATGTCTATGATTTGTTGAATAAATGCTTCATCCTCTAGCTTCCAGGAGAGTTTGGTGGTTGCTGGCCCCATGATAGTGTAACACCCCCCCCAAAGTGGTGGGGCTTACTTTATGTTGTCTCCCAGGGCACTTCCTTTGCCATCTGGCCATGTTCCAGCTCTGTGTTCTGCTTTTGAACCAGGGCTAAAATCCAGTATTGATGTTCAATCCCTGTAACGCCATTCTATGCCCATGGCTCCTGAGTGAACGTGCGAGTTGGTGCTTTTGCGCTATAGTTTTAAGATGCTCTGTATCTGTATATAGTGTCCATAGCCTGTGTTGGGTCTGAATAATCTGGAACTTGAGATCGGCCAGGGAATGCTCTTTCAGACTCCATTCTGCATTCACTTAATAGTGCAGAGGGAGCTCTCTAAAATGCTGTAAATGTTTAAACTTAAACCTAAATGAATTGTTTATAAAAATGAACTTTAAAGTGGGACTGTTTATCGATCTGTCCTCTGGCAGCCATATTGTTACTTTGACCTTTGTTTTCAGCTAATCAGAACTCAAAGGGTACTTAGCAATAAATTCTGGGGAGAAATAGAGAACTGTGTGTTTGGTACCCTTTATTGGTCAATCGGAAAACCAGAACAGTGATTGACAGCCTCATCTCCAGTCAGATTACAGTATTGTGTTTTCTTCAGTTAAGGAGGGTCAATTGAACTGTACAGTTCTGAGGGAGCCTCCAGAGAGTGAGGAGGCTCAGACTGGTGCTTTGAGAGAAAGTCTGGAGGCCTATCTGGGTTTTCACAACCAAATAGCCCAGAAGTGTTCTGTTTGAACACCAACATTTGCAGCAGTGGCTGAAACTGACAAGAGGAGAGAAAAAGTTATTCCTGTAAGCCAAATTCTGCTGGTTTACCTGAACTGTGTCAGAGACTGTTTGGTACGGCCAGACTGAAGTGAGTGAACTGCTGAATCCTGAGGCAAGCTGCCAAAACTGAAGTTGGCAACCAAGCCTGCACAAGTGATTCCTCTAGCTAGAGAACTGTTTTACATAGAAACATAGATTTTGATGGCAGATAAGGCCCACCTGGCTCACTTAGTCTTCCAATTTCCCTATCTACTTAAACTCCAGATCCTAAATAATCAGCATCTTACACTCTCTTTCCTATCACTAGAGTTGCCTTCTGTCTATCTCATGCATTCTTGAACACAACAGTCATTTTAGCCCCTACAACCTCTGCTGGGAGGCTGTCCCATGCATCCACCACCCTTTATGAGAAAAAATACTTCCTCACGTTACCCCTGAGTCTACCCCCCAGCCTCATATTGTGATCCCTTGTTCTTGCACATCTCTTTTTCTGTAAGACGCTGCCCTTCTGGACCTTGCTGATTCCCCTGAGGTACTTGAATGTTTCTACCATATCCCCCCTCTCCCTCCTTTCCTCCAGGGTATACATATTGAGGTCTTTCACTCTTTCCTCATATGTTTTCTGGTGCATTCCTTTCACCGCTTTTGTTGTCCTTTTCTGGACCACCTCCATTCTGTCAATGTGCTTCCGGAGATGTGGTCTTCAGAACTGAACACAATATTCCAGATGTGGCCTGACCAATTATCTGTACAGTGGCATCAAAACCTCTTGTTTTCTACTAATGATGCCCCTCCCTATGCACCCCAGAATCCCCCCAGCCCATCTTGACTGTGTTTTTCTCAGAACTACACCTGCTAGTGTGGCACCTGTTATGAGCAACTGCCAAAGTGAGTTTGCTAAAGCCGGTTTGATCAGAGACTGCATTTTGTTTACCAAACTAAAGTATCAGAGACTATATCCTGAGCTAAAGCTGTGTCTGCATCTGAACCAGCATGGGGAGTCAGCTACTAACGCAACCAGTAGCATTGGTTTGCGGCCCCCTCAGGGGTTATTCCTTGATGTAGGGGTGAGTCGTATCAGCCCTGTTCCATTCTGCTGGTCCTGTTTTCAGAAGTCAAAAGCTGGCCTGAAACCAAGACTTCAGAGGTTCGAGACATGCCCTAGGGAGCCATCCATCTTGACTGCTAGTCAGAGCCTAGAAAGCTGTGGAGTCATAATTTCAGGGCTTGCCATGCAACGAATGTTCTTTTGTTTTAAGTGTTACAAAAATGTTTTGCACGCCATCGGGCTTAGGATTACAAATATGTTTGCCAAAGAGTCAAGCTATTTGTTCTTTAATATTCAGTCACCTTTGCATGATTACAGAAATAAATCAAATTGTTTAAGTGCAACAACACCAACTAATCAGCTACAATGCACCAGGCCTGCAACGGTTCTAGTCTGGGTACACAGTGAAGCTAACTGGGACTGTCCATGTGGAATACTCATTGTTGTTTAAGTTCTTTGTCAAAGCAAAAGAAACACAAATACCAAGCTTTTAATTTATATCCCTTTACCCCATTGTATTTATATATTTATTTGAATTTTCATGACCAGGTAGGCCTACTGAGAAAGAGAAGTCCCTTTTTCAGGGGCGGCTCCATAGAACAGATACATTCCAAGCATAAGAAGAGATACAGCAAAGAACAATAAAATACACAGTCTGAGTCATATCCAAGTAAATAATCATTACACTAGGTTGTACAACAATCAGTATGGGGTACAAGTGTGAGGCTAGAAGAGCCATAAAACATGTTATAAGTAAATACAATTGTTGTTCTAACATGAGGTTACATAAGCACCATCAGTTGGAATGGAAGACAGGAGGAACCAGGGGGTGGAGAAAATCAGGATTAAGGTAGAGGTGGAGTGATGAGAGGGGGGGAGGGGGAAGAGGAGATCAGACTGCTGGGAGGGGATTAGTTGCAGTTGGATTGCCAAAGAGGGATTATTTGCAGTTACCATTCCATATTGGGGGGTGGGAAGAAGATTTCTTTGAAAAGTCTTTTAAAGTGAGGAAGAGATGTACATGACAGTAGAGTGTGAGGGAGGTTATTCCATTTCTGAGGCACAGCAGTGGAAAAGGCTCTTCTACCAATTGTTAGAAACATAGAAACATAGATTTTGACAGCAGATAAGGACCGCTTGACCCACCCAGTCTGCCCATTTCCCTACCTGTTGGATAAGCTGCAGATCCTAGTTAACCAGCAGCCTACTTCTTCCTACCCCCACCCCCTAAAATTGCCTTATGACTGTCCCATGCATGCTTGAATTCCACCACTGTTTTTGACTCCACAACCTCCTCTGGAAGTCCATTCCATGCACCCACAACCCTCTCTGTGAAAAAATACTTCCTTAAATTACCCCTTCTATCTTCAAATTGTGCCCCCTTGTTCTTGCACACCTCTTTTTTTGAAATATGCTACCCTCTTGGACTTTGTTGATTCCCTTGAGATACTTGAAAGTTTCTATCATGTCCACCCTCTCCCTCCTTTCCTCGAGGCTGTACATATTCAGCTCCTTAAGTCTCTCTTCATATGTCTTCCGGTGCAGACCCTGCACCATTTTAGTTGCCCTCCTCTGGACAGCCTCCATCCTGTCTATGTCCTTGCAGAGATTGGGTCTCCAGAACTGCACGCAGTACTCCAGATGGGGTCTCACCAACTGTCTGTACAGAGGGATAATAACTTTCTGTTTTCTACTGGTGATGCCTCTCCCTATGCATCCCAGTATCCCTCCAGCCCTCCTTGCTGCCCTCTCACATTGCTTGCCCAACTTTAGGTCATCTGATATGACTACCCCCAGGTCCCTTTCCATTTTTGTTGTTGTTAGTATCTCACCCTCCATTGTGTACTCTTCCCCTTGGTTTTTGTTTCCCAGGTGCATTACCTTGCATCTGTTAAGCGAGTTTTAAGGAAATTTAAGATTGGGAGGTGAGAGTATCTAAGGGTCCCTGGGGAAGCTTTCGAGGTGATCAGATTTGAGAGGATGGGTGGTGAAGGGAGGAGGATAGGTGTGAAGGTGGTACAGAGCACAGGGAAATCCATTTTGGCACATAAGGTATTAAGCACATCACAATGGTGGGCCCGAGCTGGTGCCTTGGCAGCAAAACATGCAATTCTATGATAGGCCGTACTAAGTTTAGTCAGATTTGATGTCTTAATGGAGTGAATTTTTGAAGCCCCATAGAAGAAGCCAGGGAAAAGGGTAGCTAAGGCAATAGTCCTCCTTGCAGAATGTGTGATGTAGGGGGCAGTGTGGTAAAGGAGGCCTAGTTTTTGGTCAATGACTTTGATAACATTAGATGTATGAGTGTCAAATGATAGCTGTTCATTAAGCGTCACACCAAGGTATTTGAAAGAGGTTTCTCCTTCTAGGGGCACACTAGAGGTGGTCTTAATGATGAGGGGTTTCTGGGAGGTTGTATCAAAGGAGGAGTGGTGGGACAACATGGACTTAGTTTTCTTCATGTTCAAGACCAGCAAATTATTCTTGAACCAGGTTTCAAGCACATGGAAGTCATTTTCTAGTTCAGAGCTGATGCTGGTAGTATCTCTGGAGGATCTGTATAGTATGGCATCATCAGCATAGAGCTGAACTGATGTCCCTTCACAGTACAGCAGCAATTTGTTGATAAAGACAGAAGATAGAAGTGGTCAAAGGACTGAACCCTGGGGGACCTCATCACTAATAGGAGATAGGGATAATAGAGCTCCAGCCCACTTCACATACTGAGATCATTTAGAAAAGTAGTTAGAGATCCAAGAGAGAAAGTTGTGGTCAAGGCCAAGGCAGCCAAGTTTACCTGTAATTGGGGGGTGGTTTACAAGGTTGAATGCCTTCATAAGATCTATGAAGACCAACCCAGTGGCACTTCCCTGGTCCATAGCCTGATAGATGTCAGTGGTAACTCACAATAGAGCAGATTCAGTACCATGAGATTTCCAAAATCCATGTTGATGAATGTTGAGGGTGTTGGCCTGTTCTAGATATGAGTATAACTATTTATATAGAATTCTTTCTTGAATCTTTGCAATTGGGCATAGGATAGATATAGGTCTGTAGTTCTCTACAAAGTTTGTTGGGCCACTTCTGTGTACCGGGAAGATGATTGTGGTTTTCCATTTGTCAAGGATGGTACGCATTGGGAAGGACCTACTGATTAACTGTTCATTTGGGTGAGCAAGAGCACTCACTCCTATCTTAAGGAATTTTGGTGGCAGGGTATCAAATCCTAGTGAACTCCCAGGGTTGAGGCCTTCAAGATGTTTAAGGACCTCTTTCCATGTGGTAATCTTGAAGTGGAGCTGCTGGGTGGGGGGTGCATTGATAGGGATGAAGGACAGGTAGGCCAGCTTTATAAGTTTTGAGGTCTGTGAAGAAGAGATTTAATCCTTCAGCCATCTACAATGGTGTAGTTAGGATACAGCCTTTCAACATTATATTCAGAGGCATGCTACATTCTGTACCCTTAATTAAAGCATTAATTGTTTCCAAAAGCATTTGGGATCAGCAAGGTGTGTTTCCTGCTGGGATTGCAGATATTCCCTCTTGGATTTGTTAGTTTTAGATTTGCAAATGTCCCGCAGTTGGCGATATGATATCTAGTCCGAATGGAGACCTGATCTTTTGAATAATTTCCAGGCTTTGTCACAGGAGAGCATTAGTCGCCTTAATTCCTGGGAGAGCCATGGGGAGTGGATTGCTTTGGCTCTCCTTAGTTTAATAGGGGTGTGGGTATTTAAAATTGAGGTGAATGTATTAATCAGATACTCTAACACCAGATTTATGTCAGGGAGAGAGGTGATGGGGATCCAATTGATGGATGCAAGATTTTGAAAAAAAGCTTCAGTATTAAAGTTAGTTAGGTCCCTGGTCTTGAGTATTTTTGGTGGCGGGGCTCGAAGAGTTATTCTTCCAGAAACAGAACATAGGAGAATGATCACTTAGTGTATCTGGGAGGCTTCCAGCAGCCTTGCTGGAGGATGTGTTGTTAGTTAGCATCCAATTCAGCAAGGTGTGCTTACCAGGCACTGTGGGTCACTTGGAGACTGGAAAGGACACCACAATCCGCACAGGGGTTGTGTACAGACCCCCATGTCAGAGGGAAGGAATGGACAAGGATACGACAGAAGGCATTCTTAGAATGCCAGAGAAAGGGGAGATACTGTTGATGGGAGACCTGAATATGCCAGATGTTAACTGGAGCACATTTGCTGCAGCCACATCCAAGAGCAGGACCATTCTTGATGCCCTACAGGTGGCAGACCTCAGACAGCTAGTTGTGGAACCCACTCATTAGGGAGCAATCTTAGACCTCGTACTCTCAAACAAGGGCAATGAGAGGATCTCAGATCTAGAAGTGGGTTGTCATCTGGGAACAAGTGACCATCAAACAGTGTGGTTCACATTAAACTCAGCTACAGAGTCAAGCCATACAAAAGTGAGGGTACTGGACTTCAGGAGGGCTGACTTTGGCAAGATGGGAGAGTGCCTCAGAAAAGCACTAGCAAACAGGCTAGAAGGAGGTGTGGAGCAACAATGGGGAATCATCAAAACTGCCATCACAGAGGCAACAAGCCTTTGTGTGAAGCAAATAAATAAATCAAAACGAAAGAAAAAGCCACTATGGTTCTCAAAAGCAGTGGCTGTGAAAGTCAGGAAGAAAAAGATAGCATTCCGGAAGTATAAGGAAACACAGAAGGAGCAGGACAGAGAGCTGTACCGGTTAAGGCAGAAGGAAACAGGGAGGGAAGTCAGAATAGCAAAGGCCCAAACTGAGGAAAAGATAGCCAACTCGGTTAAGAAGGGGGATAAAACCTTTTATAGGTACATCAGCGAGCGTAGAAAGACAAAGGGAGGGATAGTGAGGCTGAATAGAATGAACGGTGGGTGGGCAGATGGGGACAGTGAAAAAGCAGGGATACTGAATGAATATTTCTGCTCAGTATTCACAAAAGAGGAGGGGGAAGTGCCTGATCCAATTAACAGAAGCACTCTTGATAGGGGGGTCGATCCCAGTCCTTTCACAGAAGAAAGGGTTCTGCAAGAACTCCTAAAACTGAAAGTGGACAAAGCAATGAGGCCTGATGGAATTCACCCCAGAATTCTAAAAGAATTTAGGGGGGAACTAGTGAAACCACTGGCTACACTTTTTAATAAATCATGGGAGGATGGTGTGGTACCAGAGGACAGGAGGAAGGTGGATGTGATTCCCCTTCACAAAAGTGGGGCCAAGACAGAGGCAGGAACCTACAGACCTGTCAGTTTGACCTCTGTGGTAGGGAAAGTGATGGAGTCACTTCTGAAGGAAAGAATAGTTGAGTACCTAGAGGCCAGTGGGGCACAGGACCCAAGGCAGCATGGGTTCACAGCGGGAAGGTCATATCAGATGAATCTAATAGATTTCTTTGACTGGGTGACCAAAGTAGTAGACCAGGGAGGGGCTGTGGTCATGGCCTACCTAGACTTTAGCAAGGGTATTTGACACAGTCCCACACAAAAGATTAATAGTCAAATTAACCAGCCTGGGAGTGGGTCCCAGAGTGGTAGCCTGGGTAAAACATTGGCTGGACAACAGGACACAGAAGGTAATTGCAAATGGAGTCCACTCTGAAGAAAGAGGGGTTACTAGTAAGGTACCACAGGGTTCAGTATTGGGTCCAGTCCTTTTTAATGTCTTCATAAGTGACATTGCAGAGGGACTGGAAGGAAAAGTATGCCTCTTTGCAGATGACACAAAGATCTGCAACAGGGATGATACACAAGGAGGCGTGGAAAGGATGAGAAGGGGAATTGGCAAGGTTGGAGGAATGGTCAGAAGTATGGCAGCTAGGATTCAATGCAAAGAAGTGCAAAATAATGCACCTGGGAAACAAGAACCCAGGGGAAGAATACACAATGGGGGGAGGTAGTAACAACAACAAAAAGGGAAAGAGACCTGAGAGTAATCATATCAGATGACCTTAAGGTTAGCAAGCAATGTGAGAAGGCAGTAGGGAGGGCTGGGGGTATACTGGGATGCATAGGGAGAGGCATCAGCAGCAGAAAACAGGAAGCTGTTATCCCTCTGTACAGACAGTTGGTGAGACCCCATCTGGAGTACTGAATCCAGTTCTGGAGACCTCATCTCCGCAAAGACATAGACAGGATAGAGGCAGTCCAGAGGAGGGCAACTAAAATGGTGCAGGGTCTGCAAGAGAAGCCATATGAGGAGAGACTAAAGGAGTTTAATATGTATACCTTTGAGGAAAGAAGGGAGGGGGACATGATAGAAACTTTTAAGTACCTCAGTGGAATCAACAAAGTCCAAGAGGGTAGCATCTTTCAGAAAAAGAGACGTGCAAGAACAAGGGACACAATCTAAAGATGGGGGCGGTTCAGGGGCAATGTGAGGAAGTATTTTTTCACAGAGAGGGTAGTGGATGCATGGAACAGCCTTCCTGAGGAGGTTGTGGGGTCTAAAACTGTGGGAGAATTCAAGAATGCATGGGACAGACATAAGACAATTCTTGTGGGGTAGGAAGAAATAGGCTGTTGGTTAACTAGGATCTGCGGCCTATCCTGTAGGTAGGGAAATGGGCAGACTAGATGGGCCAAGCAGTCCTTATCTGCCGTCAAAGTCTGTGTTTCTATGTTTCTACCTGAACGTATGTTAAGCCTGGTGGGTTGGTTAATTAATTGTTCTATATTAGCATCTAAGACAGCTGCTTGGTATTGATTTTCATTGGGTCAAATCCAGTCAAAGTTAAAGTCACCACAAAGTATGACATCACTATGAGGAAGGGTATCAAGATTGGTGAACAGTTCATCATAGGAGGGGATGCAAGTTTTGAAGGTAGAGAAACACATCCTATGGTTATATTTTTGACATGAACAAATGTCATTTTGATAAATAGGTTCTCAGTAGCAGGGTTAACTTTTAAGCTTGACAGCTCACTCACATACAACTCAGTCTTGGTGTAGATCAGTACCCCCTTCCCTTTTGTGCAGCCGATCACGCTGGTAGGAGAAGCCTGGAAGAGCAATTTCATGAGACTGGATGGAGGGCTTTAGCCAGGTCTTTGTTATGCATAGGACATCTGGTCTGTAGTGCTGTGCCCAGGATTCCAATTCAGCTATCTTCCCCCTAATACTCTGTATGTTCAAATGGGCTATTTTGATCCCTTTTGTGTCCGTCCATGTGGGACAGGTAGTTAGGAGGTTAGACAATGGCCTATTATTAGGTTCAGCCTTTAGTCTTGTAACAGGTTCAGAATTTAGTTCAATGTCACCTGATAACCGGATGAGACACATTTGAGTGCAGATGGAAGGTAGGTGGAAGAAAGGTGACTTGTGTTTGTACTTCCATCGATTATTTTATATTGCTGGGCTAGGGCCAGGAGACAAAGGTGAGGTGAGGATTCACTTAGGATCCCAAACTGGTGTTTAAGAGGTTGATTGAGGCCGGCCCGGTGGCGCTGAGGGTTGAGGCGATAGACGCCACACCTCATGCCACACCGGCGACCTGGGTTCAGGAACTAGCCCGAGTTGCTGGGGGTCAGCAGGGGAGGAAGAGGATCGAGCATCTGGAGGACAGCTCTCCTGTCCCGGGAGGGAGGGGGTTCTTGCTCGGTGCTTGGCTGGCCTTTGGCGGAAGCCAGAGGCACATTGGGGCCCACCTCGTCCCTGCCCGGAGGGGGTAAACTGCAGCTACATGGGTGAAGGAGGGTTCACCAGGTAGGAACGGACCATAGAGGGATGATTCCTAGGTGCTCCTGAGGAGACCAGAGCTGGAGGGGAAAGGAGGAATAAATAGAAAGTAGAAAAAAAAAGAGGTTGATTGATGGCATTGGCTAAGGGAAACACTGAGGCATTGATTGTGCCAGTCACATTGATGTGAAGATAGTCTAAGAGGTAACAACTGACAGCAAATCCTTTGGTGAGGAGGAAGACCATTTTGTTGGCATGGTGTGGTTGTTTTGGAAGCAGAGGTGAGTAAGTAGGGGCAATGGTAATTTATGTTAACCTATCAGTTGTGATTGGTCCCAACCAATGAGGCATTACCAGATTACCCAGATAGAAGGGTGAGATAGAGAAAAGAATTATGCCTGTAATAGAAACATAGAAGCATAGAATTTGATGGCAGATAAGGGCCGCTTGGCCCACCTAGTCTGCCTATTATTCTACCTAACAGATAAGCTGCAGCTTACTTCCTCCTACCCCCCCACTAGGACTGCCTTATGTCTGTCCCATGCATTCCTGAATTCCCCCACTGTTCTTGACTCCACGACCTCCTCAGGGAGGCTGTTCCATGCATCCACAACCCTCTCCGTGAAAAAATACTTCCTCACATTACCTCTGAGCCATCCCCCCTCTATCTTCAAATTGTGCCCCCTTGTTCTTGCACATCTCTTTTTCTGAAAGATGCTGCCCTCTTGGACTTTGTTGATGCCCGTGAGGTACTTGAAAGTTTCTATCATGTCCCCTCTCTCCCTTCAGGGAAGCACTGTGTGAGTGAGAAATGTATCTAATTACAGGGGTCAGCCTAACAGGCAGAGGATGGGGCTTATTGCTTTAATATTCTGCAGAGCAAACTTTGCCAATAGAAGAATAGCACAAATAGGGGGCAGGGAAAAAGAGTGCCAGGGGTAGGGGAGGGTGAGCGGGAGAAATTTTGGAGCAGAAGGAGCAGGAGAATTTCAAGAACTCAGTCCACACCAGCAAAATAGCTGGGGAGAAAGGTACTCCAATGAAAAGCTGAGCCTTGGAGGCAGCAGCCAATAGGGAGCCAGGCGCTGAGAGCACCAGCCAATCCCACACTTGAGATGAAGCCCCAGGGCTCATAGGGCAGCTCACCTGCTTTGGGACTTTGGAAGCCAGCTAGGGAGAGGAGCAGAAGGTGGTCTGTGCAGTTGCAAACCTCAGGGGATCTGTGGCTTGACTCGATCAGGGAAGTCCTGTGGATAGAGAGAGAAAGAAGAGGGAAAAGGTCAGGATATAAGTCAGAGGTCTAGGTGTTGTAGATGAGCTAAATTGGGGGGGCCGGGAGTAGAACAAAAGAATAATGGCAGGTTAAGTGGTGGGGGGGAGGCAGATAACAGCTTGAAAGGGGGTCAGTTGGTTGGTACCAGACAAACTCATGAGCCAGCAGTTGAGAAAGATTAAGTCTGTGGTCAGAGTAGGAAAAAATTAAGCATGGCGTGTAAGCCGGTAGATAGAGCAGGGAAAGGTTAGAGCAAACAGGTAAATCAAGACATTAACTGTGCAAAAAACATTTCCCACACATTTTCCAAATAGTTCAAATCCCTTACAGGCAATAACTTCACCAGCAAATAGCATTATTTGATTATACAGAGGCAGAAAGAAATTTCAGAGCAGAGGGAGCAGGAGAATTTCAGGAACTCAGTCCACTCCAGCTAAATAGCTGAGGAAAAAGGTGCTCCAATGAAAAGCTGAGCCTTGGAGGCAGCAGCCAATAGGGAGCCAGGCGCTAGGAGCACCAGACAATCCAGCACCTGAGATGAAGCCTCAGGACTCGTATGGTAGCTCACTTGCTTTGGGACTTTGGCAGCCAGCTAGGGAGAGGAGTGGCGGGCGGTCTGTCCAGCCACAAGCTGCATGGGATCTGTGTCTTGGCCTGATCATGGCAGTCCTCTTTTGAGACTTTAGCAGCTGACTAGGGAGAGGAGCGGCGGGCGATCTTTCCATTTGCAAACCGCAGGAGATCTGTACCTTGGCCCAGTCAGGGAAGTCCTGCTTCGGGACTTTGACAGATGGCTAGGGAGAGGAGCAGTGGGTAGTCTGTTCAACTGCAAGCTGCAGGGGATCTGTGGCTTGGCCTGTTCAGGGCAGTCCTGCTTCAGGACCTCAGCAGTCAGTTAGGGAGAGGCGCGGCAGATGGTCTGTTCAGCTGCAAGCTGCAGCGGTTCTGCAGCTTGGCATGATCAGGGCAGTACTGCTTTGGGACTTCGGCAGCTGGCTAGGGAGAGGAGCTGTGGGTGGTCTGTCCAGCAGCAAGCCTGTCCTCCAGTAAATGAGCTGTTGTTGCAGGGGCATCACCAGAGGTATAAAGTTAAGGGGCCTAATGCTCCACTGTTAAAATCCCAACAAAACTAGGGGGAACATTTTTAAATTTGTACCTTTAAATAGTGGCTTTTTCTGCATTTTAATTGTGAACATTGTGTCTGAACAGCCTGTTTGACATCATCTGTATTTCTTACATGTGGAAAGATTTTGTTACTACTGGACCACCAAGGACAATGGACAGAGAGACACCATTTTCCCAGCAGATCTGCTGGAAAGGCAGAGGCTATTATCCAAGCAGATCTGCTGGAAAAGTCAGAGACTATTATCCCAGCAGATCTTCTGGAAAGATTACAGGACCATAGAGTAAAACAGACAGCAGGGCTGAAAACTATGCCAAGTATTGAGTGTGGAATAAGAAAATCCACTTTTTTTTAGCAAAAAATAAATTAGATTGATTGGCTTAGCTGACAACCTGCTTGCCTACCCTAATTCACCCTGTATCAAAAATAAAACAAGGGTTAGCGCTTCCGCAGTAGTATCACACACGCTGTCTGGCTTGCTTGCCACAAACCCACAACCCCCTGTCTCAAAGGGTAATGCTCTTAGAAAGTGCTGGTATTTATTTCTTTGTGAGCTATCAGCTCTAGCTGTTTCTCTTGAGAGCTGTAATATTTATCAGTGAAGTCAAGTTGAAATTCACAGCAGGGCTGAAAACAATGCTAACCACCGAAGCAGGTACTGAGTGTGGTATAAGAAAACTCTTCTATCAAAAATTATACAATAATAATTATCGGGTTTAGCTTTCTCCTATAGGAAAACCCGTGGCATAATGTGCCATTATAAAATAGTGTTTATAATGGCAAATATGCACCGGGTTTCCCTGGCTCTTCGCATGCACAAGTCACGAGTCTTCCAGGTTTTCTCCACTCACCACATTGCCTCCTCACCTGCCCGAAACCACACCACCACTTGACTTGGTGGTAGGTTACTTAAATAAAATAATTAAAAACAAAACTCTCCCTTAAAGCACGGATCAGACAGGGCAAAACAAAATAAAAAAAGAAACTGTAAATTGCCACAAATCTACTGTGGACTGCTGTAAGAGCAAACTGAACAGTGGCTACACCAGAACATTGTTTATTTTATATAATTGCTGCGACAAGAAAGCTAAACCCAGCAATTATATAAAATAAAATATAGGGTGGTGTGTAAACTAGAATTTTACACACACCCTTGGGGTTGGATGCCTAAATAAACCCATTGAGCTTCGGTCTTGGGTTTTATGTGTCATCCAACCACTCAAGAGTGTGTAAAATTCTCATTACACACACCACCCCATTCTTCATTTTATTTTTAATTCACCCTGTATCATAAAAAAAATGGTTATAGTTTAGGCAGTTGTCCATCTGTATCAGTCACAGCGGGCTGTCTCAATTTGGTAGGTAGGGCTGAAAACTATACCAACTAGCATTCAGGAAGTATAAGGAAACAGAAAAAGCAGGACAGAGAACTGTACCAGTTAAAGCAGAAGGAAGGGGGAAGACAGTCAGAATAGCAAAGGCCCAAACCAAGGAAAAGATAGCCAACTCAGTTAAGAAGGGGGATAAAACCTTTTATAGGTACATTAGGGAACGAAGAAAGACCAAGGGAGGGATAGTGAGGCTTAATAAAGGGGAGGGTAGGTAGGAAGAGGGTGACAGTGAAAAAGCAGGGATACTGAACGAATACATCTGCTCAGTATTCACAAAAGAAGAAGAGGGGGAGGTACCTAATCCAATCAATAGAAGCACTCTGGATGGGGGGGAAGGGGTTGATACCAGTCCATTCACAGAAGAAAGGGTTCTGAAAGAACTCCTGAAACTAAAGGTGGACAAAGCAATGGGACCTGGTGGGATTCACCCCAGAATTCTAAAAGAACTAAGGACTACCCTTTTTAACAAATCATGGGAGGATGGTGTGGTACCTGAGGCTGGAGGGGGGGTGGATGTGATTCCCCTTCACAAAAGTGGGAGCAAAGCAGAGGCAGAAAACTGTAGACCTGTTAGCTTGACTTCAGTGGTAGAGAAAATGGTGGAATCACTTCTGAAAGAAAAAAATTCTTGAGTACCTAGAGGCTGGCGGGGCACAGGATCCAAGACAGCATGGATTCATAGCGGGAAGGTCATGTCTATATAATCTAATAGATTTTTTTTTACTGGGTGACCAAAGTAATAGACCAGGGAGGGGCTGTGGACATGGCCTACCTAGACTTTAGCAAGGCATTTGACACAGTCCCACACAGAAGATTAATGAACAAGTTATCCAGCCTGGGAGTGGGTCCCAGAGTGGTAGCCTGGGTAAAAAATTGGCTGGACAACAGGACACAGTAATAGTAAATGGAGTCCACTCTGAAGAAAGGAGGGTTACTATCGGGGTATCGCATTGTGCAATACTGGCACCGGTCCTTTGTAATATCTTTATAAGTGACATTGCAGAGGGATTGGAAGGAAACATATGCCTCTTTGCAGACGACACAAAGATCTGCAACAGGGTTGATACACAAGGGGGGGGTGAAAGAATGAGAATGGACTTGGCAAGGTTGGAGGAATGGTCAAAAGTATGTCAGCTTAAATTCAGAGCAAAGAAGTGCAAAGTAATGCACCTCGGTAACAAAAACCAAGGGGAAGAGTACACAATGTGGGGGGGGGGGAGGTACTAACAACAACAAAAATGGCGAGGTATCTGGGGGTAGTCATACCATATGAACATACAAAGAAGCCAGCAGAAGAAGGCCATTTGATCTATCAAGTCTGCTCATATTGCAGGGTCCACAGCTTGAGCTAGTGTCCCTGCCCTCTATTCCCACTCCTCCAATCCTTCCTACCCATGATCCTTACCTTCCCCTATGCCTATCCCAACCTCTCTTAAAGCTGCCCACTGTCTTCAGTGAGATGACCTCTTCCAGCAGTGCATTCCAAGTGTCCACCACCCTCTCTGTGCAGAAGTGTTTCCTGACTTCCCTCCTAAATCTCCCACCCTCCAGCATGTTATGGTTGTCACTCGGCTTAAAGAGACTCTCCTTATCAACCTTATTTATCCCTTTGAAGTACTTGAAGGTCCCAACCATATCCCCCCTCTCTTTTCTGTCTTCCAGGGAGTACATGTTCAGTGCCCTCAATCTCTCCTCATATGCCTTACCCTGCTGACCAGTTACCATCTTTGTAGCCCACCTCTGGACCTTCTCCAGCAGGTTACTGTCCTTTCTGAGGTGTGGGCACCAGTACTGAACTCCATAGTCTAGATGTGGTCTTACCAGTGACCTGTACAAGGGCAGCATAACCTCCTCTCTCCTACTACTGATTCCTCTAGATATGCATCCCAGCATCTTTGTTTGCCTTTGCTACTGCTTTATTGCAGTGTGTGGAGTGCTTCAGGTCACTAGTGATCATCACTCCCTGGTCCTTCTCCTCCTCTGATGCAGATACTCAGACTCCACCCAGGCAGTACTCAGTCTTGGGATTCTTGGCTCCAATATGCATAACTTTGCATTTCTTGGCATTGAAGCCAAGCTGCCAGGTTCTGGACCACTTCCCCAGCTTTTTCAGATCTTCCTGTTGGTCCTGTATCCCTTCAGCTGTGTCCAGTCTCCCACGGAGCTTGGTGTCATCTGTGAATAGGCACATTTTGCCCTTAATGCCATCTCCAGTGTCATTGATGAAGACATTGAACAACACTGGCCCAGCACCGAGCCCTGCAGGACCCCACTGGTTACCTCTCTGGTGCCAGATAACTCTCCCCCAAAACCACCCTTTGGGTTCTGTCCCTCAGCCAGTTTTCCACCCATCTGGCCATCTTTTTCCCAACCCCGAGATCCACCAACTTCCTGATCAACATTTTGTGGGGGACAACGTCAAAGGCCTTGCTGAAATCATGACAGAGGATATCTTCTGCTTGGCCCCTGTCTAATGCCCTAGTGACACAGTTAAAGAAGTCAGTCAGATTTGTTTGACACTGTCTCCCCTCCATGAACCCATGCTGCTTCTCAACATGGAGACCATGCTTCTCTAGATATTCCACCAACCTTTCCTTTAGTATGGTCTCCATGAGGTTGCCCACAATGGAGGCCAGACTGACTGGTCTGTAATTCCCTGGGTCATCTTTGGGACCGCTTTTGTGGAGGGGCACAACATGTGCTGTTCTCAAGTCCTGCAGTACCACATCTGACTCTAGTGAACTATTAAATAGGTCTGCCACTGACTCTGTCAGATCCTCAGACAGTTCCTTTAGTACCCTTTGATGTACTCTGTCTGGGCCTCGTGATTTGTCCACCTTCTATGCAAGCAGCCCCTCCCTCTCTATCCTCCTCCTCCATCATTACATCTGTCTTTCCCTTCCCCCCTGCTCCTGTATTCCCTCCTGATGGCACTGGTCTGTCCTTTCTCCTGGTGAAGACAGAACAGAGGTATTCATTTAGTATCTCTGTTTTTCCCCCATTATCCTCCACCCACTCCACCCCTTTCTTAAGCATAACAATCCCTTCCTTCTTGTCCCTTTTCTCACTTATATATTGAAAGAAAGCCTTCTCCCCCTTCTTAATTCATTGAACTATCTGCAGTTCCTTCTGTGCCTTTTCTCTTTGGACTTCCTTACTTGCCTCACTAGCCAACCTTAGGTAATCTTCCCTATCCACCTTTCTCTTGGTCTTCCTGAATTTTCTATAGGCCAACCTTTTTTCTCTTACTGCCTTGGCAACCCCAGAACTGAACCAGCTGGGTGCTTTGGCCTTTGTGTTCTTTCCCCTGAGCCTAACACACTCATCTGTGGCAATCCGTATTCCTTCCTTAATGATGGACCGCCTTTGGTCCACCCCAATATTTGCTCTGATACCCACCAGATGGCTCCTTAGCACTTCGCCCATTTTCCTGAAGTCCGCCCTCCTGAAATCCAAGATTTTGGTCTTAGTCTAAATGCTTTCCCTGCCCATATCCAACTGGAACCACACTGTGCAATGGTCACTTCCAGCCAGTGGCTCCCTGACCATTATTTCCTGTACATGCTCCACATTTGTGGGCACCAGATAAAGAACTGCCTTAGCCCTTGTTGGTTCAGTGATGCCCAGAGTCAGGAACCCACTCTGCAGTCCTTCCAGGATCACCTGACTCCTAGCTATCATATCAGATGACCTAAAGGTAGCAAGCAATGTGAGAAGGCAGAAAGAAGGGGGGGATACTTGGATAAACAGGGAGAGGCATCACCAGTAGAAAACAGGAAGTTGTTATCCCTCTGTACAGACAGTTGGTGAGATCCCATCTGGAGTACTGCGTGTAGTTTTGGAAACCCCATCTCTTCAAGGACATAGACAGGATGGATGCTGTCCAGAGGAGGGCAACTAAAATGGTGCAGGATCTGTACCAGAAGCCATACAAGGAGAGACTAAAGGAACTTAATATGTATACCCTCGAGGAAAGGAGGGAGAGGGGCGACATGATAAAAACTTTCAAGTACCTCAAGGGAATCAACAAAGTCCAAGAGAGCAGCATGTTTCAGAAAAAGAGATGTGCAAGAACAAGGGGGCACAATTTGAAGATAGAGGGGGGGACAGCTCAGTGGCAAGGTGAGGAAGTATTTTTTCACAGACAGGATGGAGGACACATGGAATGGTCTTACTGAGGAAGTTGTGAGGTCAAAAAAAGTGGGGGGAATTCAAGAATTCAAGGGACAGAAATAAGGCAATTCTGGTGGGGATTAGGAAGAAGTAGGCTGTTGGTTACAGTAACTAGGATCTGCAGCTTATCCAATAGCTAGGGAAATGGGCAGACTGGGTGGGCCAAGCAGTCGTTATTTGCCAACACAGTCTATGTTTCTATAACTAGCAACCACGAATATTAAATCACAGTTCACACTGTAACACAACAACAAAAAAAGGTTATAGCTCAGGCAGTAGTCTATATCACAGGCTGAGACTGTCTGAGCTTGCTTGCCAGTTGCCACAAATATAAATATAAACTCAGTAACCCACAATGCAAACCCCTCTCTCAGAGGGTTAAGGCACCTTCCAAAACTGATATTTATACCTTTCTGTTTTTCTGAGCCTTTGATTTTATTTAACAATGAACTGACTGAAGTTCAGTCACTTACTTAAGATGCTCAAACTTCAGTGCAAAAGCCAACTGCAGCAATTTTACAGTAAGGGAGAATCTTTGCACTTTATTGCAGTGTTTTGCCATTGTGTCCATCAGCACCTTGTCTCTTTGTACCAGTTGCATTGCCACTGCTGTATCTTACCACAGATGTGCGCAATAGTGAGCACACCTAGAATGTGTGCTACGGCGATTGCCCTTAATTAGCATCATAATGTCACTGTTGTGATTGTGAATAATTTCTGTCTGCACTGCAGTAAGAAAAGGCAACTATTGGATAACACTTTCTGCATATGCCAATCGCCCGTCGACACCCGTTCTACAAACGACAGTACAACAACATCGACAGGTCACTGTACTCTCACCGTGGGACCCAGCACTGCTTTCTAGGGGGCCTTGCACCCCCTTCCCGAATCAACTCCAACTCGATTACTTTAATTACAATGGTGTAGGGGCAAAGACCCCCAAAGAAAAAGAAGTCAACAGTGAATGGTTCTATGGCGATCACAATTGTGGTTGACTTACAGCTGTTGC
Source organism: Neoceratodus forsteri (assembly GCA_016271365.2). Classification (NCBI taxonomy): domain Eukaryota; kingdom Metazoa; phylum Chordata; order Ceratodontiformes; family Ceratodontidae; genus Neoceratodus; species Neoceratodus forsteri. The sequence goes on along the minus strand of JADMNL010000040.1, from coordinate 43,274,224 downwards.
TGTAAAGTTGGTCAACATCAAAGTTGTTGAACTGGTGTCGTAGAGCCCACTTTTTGCATCAAAATAAATGAATTTTCTCATGGTTGTTTTGAGTGCAAGCAATATTTATTATGGTTCTGAGGAATGTGGTGCAGCATTTAAACAGCAGGACCCATTACCCCAATGTAAGCATGCATTAAATATTTTTCTCTGGATCTAGCTGTCAGAGAAAGCCAACATTCACCAGGGAAGTTGATGCAACAATGACAGCTGCTAGCAAACACCGACTGTGCAAAAAGAACTAAGGAGAAACAGAACTGTGCAGGTAGAAAAAGGCCCTCAAGCCATCAAGACATCAATTGCCACTCTGCCAATCAAGCTTATCCAGAAACCAGTGGCATGGAACCCAAGAAAGATCCTGATAGACACCCAAACATACTAGTTAGTCCAATAACAGCTGCCAGATTGGTACTGTTCCATGTTTGGAGAATCCCCTCTCTTTAACAGCAACCAACAACTGCATCAGACTACTCTTGCCGCACAGCCTAATGACTGTGTACCACAAGTGTAGCTGAAAAACAGAGCACATGTTTGTACACTGACTAGCTGGCAGTGCAAACAAAAGCAATGCTTTAGTTTTCTGGTAGGGCAGACCAGGCAGAAACGAAGGCAGAGGCATTGCCATAACTCCACCTATCATTCAGTCCTTGGTACTTGGTGACTGGCCTGGCCTGCATGTTCTGTTGTTCCCAAAGCCTTCCACAAGCCACAAGGAATGCAACACCCACCCCTGGCACTGAACTGAGTGGAGCGTGAACCCACCCCTGCCCTCTGATGCTGAGTTGATGCTGTCAAATAAAAAAAAATAACCTGCTGCCACTAAAAATATAAACTTTCCACCCAATAAATTCTGAGCTCTCTTAGTCTCCTCCCATGGTGTGGTGTGCATCCCACTGACGCTTGATCTCAGTCTCCTTTATCTGTCCAACTCTGTCAGTGCCACAGCAGCCATCTGCATGTTCATAAGACACAGACTTTTGTTTTTCTCCACTGGACTTCATGAGCACTCCAACGGAGAAAAACTGAAGTGCGCTCCATGTTGTGGTGCTATGAAGTGCCACATCTTAAAGGAAAATCATGGCTTCTTTTATTTTTTTTTTCAGCAGTGAAGCTGTAATTCTTTGATGAAGGAAATGAATGGGGAGGGCTTTAGATAATATTGGGAGGCTATAGCCTCCCCAAAACAGCCTGATGATGTGACTGGTTTGTTGTTAATGTTAGCACTGTTTATGAGCATATTATTACTGAGTGTCAGCTTACTGTGTCCAGTTATAAAGTGCATTGTTATTGCTAATAACTATTATTTGCAGGTACAGTATACAGGGTGTGTTACAGTAGCCAGAACCCTATTGGTAAGTGTAGTCACTGTGAGCATATTATCATCTAACGCCAATAATTGTAGCACTAAATGTAAGGTAAATTGTTATATGATAATCCATGTGTGGGACCACTGGTTGGGGCAGAGAGTAGGCATAGCATCCCAGAAAGTTGTACTAGCTTGTCATTAGACCCACTTAAAATCTACTCTGGGTGGAGGCACCACACACATAGTTCTACTACTAGTAACAGATTCCTTTTGTCATCAAAACCAGGACCCAGACCCCTCAACCTGTACTGTGGGCAGCAGGCAGGGGTAGTAGTCCACTGGTACACAGTACCTGAGTTACATCTTTGGAGGCACCACTGGGATCTCCTGTTTACCTGTTGGGCCCCACATGGAGTTTGTCAGCAGTATGGATAGTGTTTCTGGTCCCAGTCTTGATTTCTCTTCTAGTAAAATGGCTATGTGACATTTGATTAGTTGGTGTGGGGGAGAAACTATTGACCAGTAAAAAGCCCTCTTACTCCTAGGTATACCTCTGGGCACTGATAAAGGTACTATAGAGGAAGCCCTATCTGGAGTAAAATGCCTTGGTAGAGCTGTTATAAAAGGCTAAAATGCTGATTTGACTACACAGAATTTAACTGCCCTAGTAGAGTGTAGTAATCTTGTGAACTTTGCAAAAGTGCCCAGTCCCATTATCTCCGAAGTGTCACCCTTGGCATGGAAAGTCATAACTATGTACAGTGTGATGTCTAAATCTGAGGGGTTTCCAAGTCTGAGGGAATTAAAAAAAAGTTTGATAAACTTTTTCAGGCTGTGGGTCAAACCCTCGAGGACTTAAAATGTTTTGGATCCCTGAAGGTCCTGAAGGTACCCCTCCACTGGGTCCTGCACCTGCTTCTGTGCCCTCAGTTAACCTTGACTCCTGCCACAGACTGAGGGTGTTTTCTGGCACACTTCCCATGTCTAATGGGGAGGATGACTTGGAAACTTGGATGGACTATGCTTTACCCCTGGTGCAAGAATGTCAGTGTGCTGAGGCTGAGAAAAGAAAAAGAATTATGGAGAGTCTGAGGGGCTCTGCACTGGAAGCTATCCACTTTCTACGGTCTAGGGCTGGGAGAACTTGGTGAAGTTCTGACCCATCTGGTTCAAGGTCAGTAGGCATTCATCTGTATCCCCCTCCCCTTTCCCCTTCATGCCTGAAAATAGGCAGAATTTGTCTAGTGCACTTACCCAGTCAACAAAAACTGAACAAATAAATAAGTAGGAACTAGAACACAGTGGAGTTCTGATTAGTTCTGATTATTTATAAATATTTGATAAAATATGATGAAATGCATAAAAGTGGCCAGAGTCAATCATATTTAACATAGAAGCCGAAAGGAAATAAAATAATGCATTATTTGTATAAACATTACAGTAAAACTACTAAATAAAATCAATAACTACTACAAGCTGCTTCATGGCAGGGCTGTGCATGTGGCATATCCTGCTCGGGCCTGTGATATGAGTGGCTGTGGGGGGAGAGAGAGAGAGATGGAATGAGAGAGACAGACAAGTGCAAGTATGATTGTAGCACAAAGCAATACCAACACTGCAGGCTGCTGGGTGGGTGTCACTGTTATTTTTATGGATGTTCCAATCAGAGCAAACCAGGTCAAATAAATGAATGATCAAAATAAGCAGCAGTACCAGTCTGTCACTTTGCCCTCCATAGGGTCACCCCAGCCAACAGCAGTGTGGCTGCCCTGCAACAGGGTCAGCCAGCCTTTAGTTCAGTCAGAATAATAATATATATTTTTTAATGGCCCCCAGCAAGTCTCTCTCTCTCTTTCTGTCTCTTTCACTCTCTCAGAGATGTGATGTGAGTGACTCCTCTAGCTGAAGTGGATGGAACAACAAGAAAACAGATGAATTTTATTTGTGGTAATCTATGCCCCCCTCCATAAGTCTCTCTCTCCTGATGGAACAACAAGAATATACAGAAAATGTATGTATTTTATTTGTGATTTCTGTGACTTTCTTTTTGTCCCCCAGTAGTCTCTCTCTCTCTCTCTCTCTCTCTCTCTCTCTTTCTCCTCTGGATGGCACAAGTCAAATATTTATTTTTCCAGCCTACCCTGTGTACACAAACACACACACACAGCCACACTGAGGGTGAGAAAGATTAACTTTATTTATGATTTCTATGACTAAAATTTCTCTTTGGCCCCAATTGATCTCTCTCTCTCTCTCTCTCTCTCTCTCTCTGTCTCTATCTCTTTCTCCTCTGTATGACACAAGTCAAATATTTATTTTGCCAGCCTGCCCTGAACATTTGTTGTGATTTCTGTGACTGTAAAATGTATCTTTGGCCCTCTGTAGTTTCTCTGTCTCTCTCTTCTGGATGGCACAGGCCAAATATTTATTTTGCCAGCATGCCCTGTGTACACACTGAGGCCAAGATGAATTTTATTTGTGATTTCTGTGACTGTAAAATTTCTTTGTGGCCCCCAGTAGTCTCTGTCTCTTTCTCTCTTTATCTCTCTTTCCTTAGGATGGCACAAGTCAAAGATTTATTTTGCCAGCCTGCCTTAGTGCCCTGTATATATGCACATACACACACACACACGCACGCACGCATGCATGCACGCACACACGCATACACACGGAGAGCCACACTGAGGCCAATATGAACTTTTTTGTGATTTATGTGACTGTAAAATTTCTTGTTGGCCCCCCAAAAGCTGTCTCTTTTTTCTCTTGATGGAACAAGTCAAAGATTTATTTTGCCAGCCTCCCCTGTACACAGCCTGCCACACTGACACCAAGACAATGTACTGCATTTCTTTATTTGTGATGTCTGTGACTGTATTAGTTGGCTCCCCCACCCCATGTAGTCTCTATCTTTCTCTTTTCTCTTTCTCCTCTGGATGGAACCAATAAAGTCAAAGATTTATTTCCAGCCTGCCCTGCCTGCACACTGTCTGCTACACAGCCACACTGAGGCCAGGATGAACTTTATTTGTGATTTCTGTGACTTTAAAATTTCTTGGTGGCTCCCACTAGCTGTATCTTTCACCTCTGGATGGAACAAGTCAAGAATTTATTTTGCCAGCCTGCCCTGTACACAGCCTACCACACTGGCACCAGGATGATGTACTGTATTTCTTTATTTGTGATGTCTATGACTGTATTATTAGCCCCCCCAAAGTCTCTCTCTCTCTGTCTCTCTTCTCTTTCTCCTTGGATGGAACAAATAAAGTCAAATATTTATTGCCAGCCTGCCCTGCCTGCACACTGCTACACAGCCACACTGAGGCCAAGATGAACATTATTGCTGATTTATGTGACTATAAAAATTCTCTTTGGCCCCCAGTTGCTATCTCTTTCTCCTCTGGATGGAACAAATCAAAGATTAATTTTTTCAGTCTGTCCTGTATCACACACAGCCAGCCAGGGCTTTGCCCCCCCAAGTAATTTCTCTCTGTTTCTTCTCTTTCTCCAAGTCTGGATGGAATTGGATGGATTTGAATTCACCCCGCACTAATCAGTCACTCACCTACTCTCTCTCTCTCTCTCTCTCTCCCTCCAGGCTCCAGAAAAAGAAAAAACCCTCTGGTTCCTCTCCTTTCCTCTTCCCTCTGGTTTCTCTCCTTTCCTCTTCTCTCTGGTTCCTCTCCTTTCCTCTTCCCTCTGATTCCTCTCCTCTCCCAACCCCAATGACTTTTTCTCCTCACCTCCACTCTTGCTCCTCTCAATAGAGTGCAGCGACCTGTTATAAAAGCTCTCCACTCTGGTCTCCCCTCTCCTTCTTTCTCTACTAATCCTGAGTATCTGGGATGTGTTGTGCACTCACCATGGTTATATACCATGAGTGAATGAGTGCATCACATGACTCTCCCTTGCTGGCACCATGTGGCTGTTGGCTGATTGGATGCCACCAGCTGCCTCTATATGACGTGAGTGTGCTGATGGTATCCCCATAGCAAGAGTCAACACTGTAGGGGGAAACACGCTATGTGGCTTTCCACAGACCCAAAACCAGATTTCTGTGGCAAAGTTATAATTTATCTGGGTTTGTGGTTTCAGGTTTTGATCCAGGGGTCAAGATTTTTGGCAGAATATTTCACTCAGCCCTACTAAGGTCACTAATCCTGATGCTTCAGGGCAAGAATATCTCTCTCTCTCTTTCTCTCTCTGCATTAGAAGGTGTTTTTGGTAGCACTGAATCTGGTGAAGACCTGATGTGGAAATTCAAGTCCACCTTGTCTGTATTCAGTATGTAAGCTGGAAAGGGCTCTGCAGAGAGCCCACAGAAAAGGTGATGCATGGCCAGTGATTTGAAACGAGTAAGACTGGATCATATTCTAAAGTCTGCTAGGTTCTCTAATGTGTTAATTCTGACACTAAAATTGCAAGACTGGAGGGACAACTTTCCTGCTTATTGATGGCTCATGAAAGAAATGTGAGATGCTGAAAATGAGGAGTAACTTTATGCTGTGGGCACTGCAGGGGTAACCAAGATTAATGAGAAAGAGAGTGAAAAAGAGACTGTCAGTGATTCTCTACAACTCAAAGACTTATTGAAAGAGCTGAGAGAGCTAAAGGCAAGTATAGAAGTTGCTCAGGGAATGTCAAAAGGACAGCCATCATGGACAAGTTCTGCTGAAGTGCCTGGTGAAGCCTACCTATCTGTGAGGGGTGCAAATGCTCAAGTCACTGGTGGAGGGACTGATAATGAACTGTTGAAAGAAATGAGAGAGTTGAGGTCTTTGGTGAATGACCTTGCTAAGCCAACTAACCAGCCACTGCTATAGAGAGGGTCTGGAAGGTATAATCGCAACTCTGATCAGTCTTATAATTCTAAGTCCCATCAGTCCACTAGTGCAAAACCTGTTGAAGAGATTGCTCAGTTTTGCTCTTCCAAGCCTGCCATCTTCTGACATCACTGTGGGGAATATGGCTATACCAAGAATTGGTGACAGTCTCCTGAAGATTTAAGAAAAGTGACCATTACACTAGTAAATCAAGCTAGACAAAACAATGCCAAGTTTTCTAAAAAGCCCTCATACAAGCCTTCTGTTGCAAGGTTATCTGTTGAAGCTCCTGCAAATGCTTCTCTGGACTGGGCAGAGTTAATGGGTCCCTCCATGGAGACTACTGTGCATATAGAAGGGATCCCTGCCCCAGCTGTATTGGACAGCGGTTCTCAGGTAACCATTATTTTCAAGGACTCAAAATATAAAAACAAAAACAAGATGCTGCGTCAACATATGGTCTGAAAGCAAAACAAAATGGTTATATTAAATGCACGCTGAAAATAGAGTTAAAAATCGGTGTTTCAACCACAGGTCTTCTTCAGGAAATATCTAGAAGAGAAAAAGCAAGATTAGTGTAGAGAAGAGATAAAATAAGGGATATATATGTGCGGGAAAGAAAAAGGGAGGAGGCTCTGGGAGAAGAAGTGATAAATGGTAAGATAAAGACAGAATCTGGAAAAAAAAGGTGATGATGGGAGTGACAAGGCATAATAGCAGAGAATGAGCTAGAGAAGTCCCCAGGTGGGGACTAATTAACAGGGCCTAGTAAGAAGGCTGAAAGGTGACACATGTGGGAGAAGGAGACATAGATGGAGACATCTGTGAACCATGAAAATAGATGTGTACAAATACAAACAGACTTAAGGGAAAATAAGGTGTGGCTGAAAGATATTATTAGAAAATATGTCTATAATTTAAACCGGAGGGATGCTGGGAGCCAAGGTGGATGATCAGCTTGGTTTCTGTGGTTTTTCTATGGTCAGAATCCCAGAAGCCCTACTGAAGGACACAAACAGAAAGATCATTGACACTGTGGTACCTGGAGATAAAATGGGATACAATGGGTTTATCAGTGTCTCCATTCCTGACTGCCTTGTAGTGTTCCCTGAAATGGTCAGCAAGGCATCTACCAGTCTCTCCGATGTAAATAGCTGCACATTTCCTGCAAAGAATACAATATACCATATTAGTGTAGGTGCATGAGAACTCCTAGGTGATATGAAAAACACATGTGGGCCCCTGAATTTCGGTCTCACTTGAAATAAATATGCTGGTGTAGCAGCAAGTTCTGTTGCAAGATTTGGTATCTGGTAGGGAGGAACTGTTAGGAGTAAGTAGGCTGCTTCTTACCTGGAGATTCGGCAGGTTGGGTAGTCGGCAGTAGGAGGAAACATGTGGTTCTGTATAGGAAGCACTGATGTTGGGGTTAGTTTGCAAAAAAGGAACTGGTGATGAATGATCTTGTGAAGAGAATGTGTACTCTAATGGAAGGGAAGCACCAGTGATATTTGTCATTGTTCTTGCTTAAGAGTATCCTTCCTACAGGGGTCAAGGTTATGGGACATGTTACTGACCTGGGGGAGTGCTCTTTCCACTGTGCTTTTAGGGTATCCCCGTTAATAAAAATGTTATGCATTATTTGGGCCTGCTCAGCAAAATCACCTTCTTCACTGCATAACCTGCGAAGTCTAAGAAACTGTGAATATGGCAGGCCATTCTTGACATGTTTAGGGTGGAAGGAGCTGAGGAGTAGGAAACTGTGTGAGTTAGTGGGTTTGTAATAAACGGATGTCTTCAGACCAGTGTTCTGCACTGACAGTATGATATCTAGAAAAGGCAGTGTAGAGGAGGATACTTTAACAGTGTACTAAAGGGAAGGATGGGCCATGGTAAACTTGTCCAAGAAGATTTGGAGGGTCTCTCTGGAGCAGGAGGTAGTCCCCACACAGTCATCTATGTAGCATCTGTAGAGTTCAGGCACGGTCCCTGTGAATGAGAGAAAAACTGTTCCTCCATCCAACCCACAAACAGCTTGGCAAACCTGGGACCCATCTTGGTACCTATGGCAACTCCACTGCAACCCACTATTCCTACTCAGAAATTTCTTCTTAATTCTCTGTATGTCTGCACTCCCTTCTCATATTTCTAAGCCTTCTCTTGAAGTATTTTCTGCCATTTGCTCTAAGACTAAACTCTGCAGTCACTTACAGTTTCTTTCCAAATGCCGCCACCTCGGTATCATTCATCAAGGTTTCTGTTTGAAATTCCACACTTGTTCATTTGGGTCTGACATAGATGTTTCCTCCACTGATAAGCTCTTGTAAACTTTCTGTAGGAAACTTATCATGAACACCATTCTCTCCATTAAGAAACAGCTGATCTCTGTAGACAAAACCATCCAAAGGCAAAAAGGTTTCCTGCAGCGAACAGCCCCACATAACCTTCCATTTATTAAGCACTGCATCCAACATCTTAACTCCAGTATCTCTCAGTTCCTCAGGGATATCAAACCTGCCAAACTTCAGTCTCTCTCCCAACAGATCAGCAACCAGCATGAGCCCTTGAGTCAGACACAACCTAACAATTTGATATTTTGTATTCCTCCAGATCGCCTCTTGACACAAGATGATCGATTTCTCCTTAGCAAGGGTCTCTCTTATGTGCCCACACCCAGACATCTCGATGTCCCCCAGATTCAAGTTGATCTGCAGTGCTTCTATCACAGAGTATGACTTACAGCTCATTTTTCTAATGAGACTCCTCTTCCTGCAGATGATGGCAGTATTACCAGAATAATCAATTACATCAATCCCCAACATAATGCATGGACCCCCCTCCAGGACGTTTTGCTGCTGTTGATTGGTTTGTTAACCAATGGAGGGAAAACACCACTATCTTCAATTTTCATTACAGGCACGACAACTCTAACCTGACAACTGGTGAGCTTGCAGCCTTCAGATCTCTCCAATGCAAGAATGACATTGTTATTAAATCAGCTGATAATGGGGGTGTTGTGGTCTGGCAAAAGGAGCTATACGTCACTGAAGCCACACAGCACCACCATCACCTCTGCTATTGAAAACAAAGAGCTCCCTGCTTCAGCTAGGAGACTTATAGTTCAGCATCCTCGGGCATCCAAGTTTTATCTCCTTCCAAAAATCCACAAAATAGGTAACCCTGGGCATCCTATTGTGTCTGCCTGCTCCTGATCCATATCCCACATCTCTTAATTTTTGGACAGTCTCATGAGACAACTTGTTGAATCCCTGCCCTCCTATGTTAAAGACACTAACCATACTCTCCAGTTATTTGACAGGTTCAGATTCAGTGGCTCCCATCAGCTCATCTTCACCATGGACATCACATCTCTATACACAGTGATCCCCCACAATGATGGCCTGACAGCTTTACAGCATTTTCTGAATAAGCATGATGTCCAGTAGCTACCCACATTCACACTAACCTGTCTGGCAGAACTTGTTCTTAAACTCAGTGCTTTTTCTTTTAATAACAGTGTTTTTCAGCAGGTCAGTGGAGTTGCCGTAGGTACCAAGATAGATCCCAACTTTGCCGATCTGTTTGTGGGTTGGGTAGAGGAACAGTTTTTTCTCTCATTCACAGGGACTGTGCCTGAACTCTACAGATGCTACATAGATGACTATGTGGGGGCTACCTCCTGCTCCAGAGAGACCCTCCAAATCTTCTTGGACATGTTTACCATGGCCCATCCTTCCCTTCAGTACACTGTTAAAGTATCCTCCTCTATACTGCCTTTTCTGGATATCAAACTGTCAGTGCAGAACACTGGTCAGGAGACATCACTTTTTTACAAACCCACTGACTCACACAGTTTCCGCCTCCATAGCTCCTTCCATCCTAAACATGTCAAAAGTGGCCTGCCATATTCACAGTTTCTTAGACTTTGCAGGATTATGCAGTGAATATGGTGATTTTGCTAAGCAGGCCCACATAATATATAGTTGTTCGATTAACAGAGGATATTCTAAAAGCAAAGTGAACAGAGCACTCTCCTGGTTCAGTAATATGCCCCCGCAACCTTGACCCCTGTAGGAAGGATACTTTCAAGCAAGAACAATGATGAATTCCACTAGTGCTTCCCTTCCATCAGAGTACACCTTCTCTTCACAGGATCATAACCAGCAACTTTCCTATTTTACAGACTGACCCCAACATTGGTGCTTCCGTTACAGAACCACCTGTTGCCTCCTACTGTCAGCCACCCAATCTGCAGAATTTCCTAGTAAGAAGCAGCCTACCTACTCCTAACAGTTCCTCCCTACCAGGTACCAAACCTTGCAACAGAACTCACTGCTACACCAGCAAATGTATTTCTAGCGTGACTGAAATTCGGGGGCCCACAGGTGTTTTTTCACATCACCAAGGAGTTCTCATGCACCTCCACTAATGTGGTATATTGTATTCTTTGCAGGAAATGTGCATCTATTTACATCGGAGAAACTGGTAGACACCTTGCTGACCATTTCAGGGAACACTACAGGGCAGTCAGGAATGGAGACAAAGATAAACCCATTGTATCCCACTTTATCTCCAGGGCCCACAATATCCATGATCTTTCTATTTTTGTCCTTCAGCATGGCTTCTGGGATTCTGATCATAGAAAAAACATGGAAACTAAACTGATCATCCACCTTGGCTCCCAGCAGCTCTCTGGTTTAAATGATAGACTTATTTTCTACTAATATCTTTCAGCCACACCTTCTTTTGTCTAAAGTATGTCTGTACACATCCATTTTCATGTTTCACTGATGTCTCCATCTATGTCTCCTTCCTCCAAATTTGTCACCTTTCAGCCTTTTTACTAGGCCTTGTTAATTAGACCCCAACTGGGGACTTTTTTACCTCATTCTCTGCTATTATGCCTTGTCACTCCCATCATCACCTTTTTCTTTTCCAGATTCTGTCTTTTTCTTGCCATTTATTACTTCTTCTCCCCAAGCCTTCATCTTTTTTTCTTTTCCCACATATACATCCCTTATTTTACCTCTCCTCTACACTAATATTGCTTTCTCTTTTAGATATTTCTTGAAGAAGACCTATGGTTGAAACTTTGATTTTTTAACTCTATTTTCATTTTTCAGCATGCAGTTAATATAATCATTTTGTTTTATTTTCAAGGACTGGTATGATCAATACTTATCTCACTGGCCCATTGCAGCCCCTTGATGATTTACATGTGTGGAGACTGAGTGATAAGTCTTATCCCTATCTTGGCTGTCTTAAAGTGTGGCTTTTATTTCTGTCTTCCATAGCTGGTGTGGGAGATCCAGTAGAGACTCTTGCTCTGGTATGCCCTCCATTGGGAATATATGATGGAATACCAGTGTTAATTGGCACCAGTGCCCACATGTTTGGCCAACTCACACAATTATGCCAAGAGAGACTGAATAAAAGACTGGCTGAGCATTGGATAGTCACACCATGGTGAAGAAATCCTATGAATTGCAAATTCAGCCTAAGGAAGAGGATAAAGATGAACCCATGGGAATTGTGTGGAGGAAGGACCGCCCTACTATAGTGCTCCCTCAAAATAGAGAATATAGCATCAGTGAGGAGATCCGCTTGAAGAAGGATGTGACTAATCAAATACCAATGCTAGATGCTCCTGATGAAGGCAAGCTGCCTAAGGGGTTATTAGTCAAGCCTAGCCGCTGCCTGTATGAGACCATGCTTATGCCTGGTGAGTGGTCATCCTGGTGCAGAATGTCACTGACAGAGATATTGAAGTCCATGGAGGATACACTCTGGCAAAAGTCTACTGCATCGATACAGCTATGCAACTTTCTGGGAAGAAGAAAGGAGAGGATGGTGAAGTATCTGTAGATATGTTTGATTTTGGGGATTCCCCTATTCCTGAAGAATGGCAAGCCTGAATTAGCCAAAGGTGGCTTAGAGAATCAAGGTCTTCTCCCTCAAAGAGTGGGACATAGAAGGTGCTGAACATCATATCCAACTACACAATAAATGGCCGTTCTGGGAGAGATCCCAAAGACAAGCACCTGTTGACATAGGTGATGTGAGGCATTACTTGGATGAGATGCTAGATGCTGGAATAATACAGGAGTCTCAAAATCCTTATGCTTCTCCAGTTTTAGTGGTAAGGAACAACAATCTCTGATCCACCACGGCTGCATAATGAAGTTAGTGAATTTGTGTGAAATTGTTTAGGAGGTATGGAGAAACAACACAATGATTTGTAGTAGTAAGATTTCTTTTAGTTCTAGTCTAAGGAAGGCATACACATTATTAGGAAAATATATAGAGGTGTACATTTTAATGGAATGAATAGGAAGCTTACAAAAGAACCCCAGAGCAAATGCCACTGATGTATGTGTTATCCCAGATGATATTGGCCAGACAGACACATTTTAAAGAAAACACAATTGCACATATCCCAATAATGCAAAGCATCAAGGCAACATATGCAAATCCCCATGATGGTACAGAAGGTGGCAGTACATGAAAAACTAATGGCTGACATATATTCAGCCTTGGGATTATTTACTCATTTTTATTTTTTTTTAAGAGAAACAGGGTTTTTGTCCATGAGGTGATGTAAGTTATATTTAAGCAATGTGTTGATGTCAGGAAGTCAGGTATTATGATGATAGACTGTTAGAGAAAATGCGATATTAACTTTCAGGGGTGGCACTTTTGATAAAGGCAAGGTAGTTATGCATGTGATAATGGGAATATTAGGAAAGTATGAGGTCTATGCAGAAGTGGAGTACAAATATGCACAGTTTCATAAGTATGTGCTCACAGTGCAGGCAAATGTGATATGCAGGTTTGCTTTAGAAATAGGTAAAAATAGCGATACATACAATTAATAGAAAGATAGATAATTACATAGACATATGGACAGACAGTGAGAGACACAGACTGACAGGCAGAATAGGAATGACAGTGAAGTATTGAAGTGACACCAACCCCACCCCTACCTCACAGACATGGACAGGCATTAGGCTGTGCATTTGGGTCATTGGACATAACACTCATGCCATTTCACCTCACCCTACCCTGCAGACTCAGACAAGAGTCGAGATGTACCTTGGGGTTTTCAAACTTTACACTCACCCCATTCCATACAGAAATATGCTGAAATGGGTACAGTATAAGAGAATGGGGTTAACTTTGGGGCTGAAGAGTCAAAGGCACACCTCAATACCTGTCACTGGCTGCAGGGTGGGGGTGAGGGTGGAAAGGCATGAGCATTGCTGTTGACAATCCCAAGTCACACCCTGATGCCTGTCAGGCCCTACAGTGCAAGGTGTTATGGTCAGAAACCCTAATGCCCTTGATGTTTCTTGGTATTTTCATTCCAAGTTTTCAGCATGGGCTTTTTGTGACCCCACCGCATGAACAGTGACACTATCAGTTCATTAGCTGAAAGGAGATTTTGCACAGCGACTGTGCCATTTGGCATCATAGGTGCAAAAACACATTTTGAACAGGATGTAAAAAATGACAGCTATACATTTCTTGCTTCAGTAACTGCTCAGCATATCTGTTGCATGACCTGCTTATTGACATTTTATATCTGCTATGCAATGTACTGCTGATATGGCTGTATGGCTATATGGCTGAGAGGGACCTGGGGATTGTGGTGGATGTCAAGATGAACAACTCAGAGATTTGTAGGAGGGCAGCAGCCAAGGCCACGATGCTGGGATGCATCACTAGGGGGATCACTCCAGAAGGAGGGAAGTGATACTCCCTCTGTATAACTGCTTGGTGAGGCCACACCTCTAGTACTACATGCAGTTTTGGAGGACACACTTAAAGAGGGACATTGAACTCCTGGAGAGGGTCCAGAGAAAGGCAACCAAAATAATGCGGGGCTTGGGGGAAAGGACCTAAGGGGAGAGGCTCAAAGAGCTGAATATATACACGTTGGAAGAGAGAAGGGACAGGAAGGACATGATAGAGGTCTTCAAGTACATGAAGGGGGTAAACAGGGATGGTGAAGTCATGGTGCTCCAAAGGAAGAAAGGGGGGCAACTAGAGTGCAATAGTTGGAAGCTGGAGGGGGGATACTCAGGGAGAAAGGAGAAGGTGCTATTTCAGTGAGAGGGTGGTAGAACCATGGAATGCACTGCCCAGGGGACTGGTGGAGGCAGAGACTGTGGAGGGGTTCAAGAGGGGGTGAGACAGGTACAGGGGAAGGGCTGTGGAAGCAAAGTCCAATGAAGTGGGAATACCCTGGACTGGGAAGGGAGAAGCCCGAGAAGGCGGGGGGGCAGCAAGGTCAGCTCCCAGGGTGAGGACTGACCAAACAAGCAGACACGAAAGCCCACTAGGCCTGTTCTGTTGGCATTTGTATATGTTAGTATGTTGGTATTCTTACTACACCAACATCATGAACCATAAAACAGATGACTGCCATGACTAGGGAGGCAATATAGTACAGTGGTTTAAGGCTCTTAATTGCAAATCTGGAGATCTGGGTTTGAATCCCACAGCACCCCCCCCCAAAAAAAAATCTTGTCACAGAGGAAAATTAGCACTAACTGCTAATAGGATGCTGCTACCTACATTTACAGTTTAGCAAATACTTGAAATCTAACTAAGTGGCATTTCTGTAAGAAAACAGCTAGAGTCTTTATTAATTATAACATTGATGATCTGGGCAGTTTCTGTGCTTTTATGGTTGTGTATAGTTTTAAAAAATTAAAACTTTTAAAATTAAAACACTCCTGCTAGCTAGACCCGATGCACATAGAAAACAAAAATAGTGAATTAAAGCTATTTAGTAGCTGTTGTCTTACAGAAACCCCAGTTAGCTAGCTCTCAGGTAGCTGCTAAATTTAAATGTTGATGTGTCTGTGACTGGCAAAATCACACTTAAAATCTCACAAATAAATAAATAAAATATCAGAACGGCATTTATTTTAGTAGTATCTTCTTTCTTTTCAGGTGCCCATGACACTAGGTATATATATTTATATATTTTAACTTCAAAGCACTAAACCTATTCAAATGCAAAAAACACATGACTTTATTCTCTTCACACATTACTGTTAAACTTTAGATCTTAGAATGGTCAAGAAACAATTTAGACTTCACTCTTGCATGCCACTGTCATGCCCAATTCTCATGCAAACAACATTAACAGAAACCCTTTCATTTCTATGC
This sequence comes from Neoceratodus forsteri, assembly GCA_016271365.2. NCBI lineage: Eukaryota > Metazoa > Chordata > Ceratodontiformes > Ceratodontidae > Neoceratodus > Neoceratodus forsteri. The sequence continues at coordinate 43,258,882 of JADMNL010000040.1, read as the reverse complement.
TATGCACTCTTATTTCAGAGAGACATAAATCTTACAGAGCTGCTAAAAAAACAAATTTATCAAGACTGGATTTCTGTAAGAAAACAGCTGCTAAATAGCTTTAATTCATTATTTGTGTTTTCAGTGTGTGTCAGGTCTAGCTAGCAGTAGTGTTTTCATTTTAAAATGTTATTTCATTAAACTACTCACAACAATAAAAAGCACAGAACTTGTCCCAGATCATCAATGCTGTAAATAGTAAAGACTGTAGCTGTTTTCTTACAGAACACCTACTCAGCTTTCAAGTATTTGCTAAACTGTAAATGTAGGTACCATCATTCTACTAGAAGGAACTGGGAGTTAGGGCTGATTTTGCTCTGTGACATGCTTTTTATTTATTTATTTATTATTTGTTTTTTGTTACAAATGTGAAGTATCTTTTTAATAAAGTATAAAATATTTATGTGTAAGTTATTTAGTTTGGAGAATATTTGTTTCATTATTTGAAAAAGTGTGATACACTAAATATGTAGTGCAGTGAACCATTGTAATATGGAATCAAAAGTGTAGCTGAAATAACTGTGTGACTGTTGCCATTTATGCTCACTGGATGAGAACAGTTGCACAGCTCTGCTGTTGTGAACTGATTTTAAAGTAGTGCACATGATAAATCCTACTGCCACATTCAAAACACCATCCCTTACCTACTTGCCACATATAAACTCAACTATATTAAAAAAATAATTCTAGCCACTTTTTTTTTTACCAGGAGAGACACACTAAGCTGAAAGTTTGTTTACAGGTGTGACCTGGGAGCACAAAGAAGTTAAATGATTTGTTCAGGGTCACACAGTATGCAAGTGGGGGCTGTGGGATTCAAACCAGGTCTCCAGGTTTGTAGCTCAGAGCCTTAAACCACTGTGTTATACTGCCTCCTTAACCTACCTGCCTACTTAACCATTATTCATTCCCCAGTCCCATTTACAACATGGTTACACTTATATATAATACATACTGTACTTCTCAAACTTGAAAGAAAAAATACACTTTATCTTCAAAGTCTGTTTACCAAGTACTGTGTCCATGATTAAAATAATTTGAACCCCTCTGCCCAGAAATGTGCCCTGACATGAAACTACATGTTTAGCTGTAAAGACAATTAAAAATTGTATTTCTAAATGCATTACTAACACCAATGCTTCATGATTAAAACAATTTCAACCCCTCCCCCAAAAATGTGCCCTGGCAAATTGCATTCTGGGAAGATTGCCTGGGACAAGATGAAATAAAAAACCTGAATAACAGGTTTCATGGAGTAAATGTTGACATCCTGTTTCTAGTGTCCATGATAAAATAAAATAAAAAATACAGTTAAGATTTTTTTAATGTCAGCTCTGTTCAGAATAACTTTTAAAATCACCAATTGTTTTCTTGTTCAATGTTTTCTAATACATCTCAAACTTAAAAAAAAAACACACTTTATCATCAGTCTGTGTTCACCAAGTACTGAGCCCATGATTAAAATAATTTGAACCCCCCAAAAAACTGTGCTCTGACATGAAACTGCATGTTTAACTGTAAAGGCAATTAAAAAATGTATTTCTAAATGCATTACCAACACCAATGCTTTCAAAGTTTCGAAACTACTAAAGACAAATCATACATAAACTATACATATATAAAATGTTTAAGAAAATCATGTGGTTCTTACTGTAAATTAGAATGTGTGTCTAGTTCTCCTTCTGAGGCCCCAGGTGGCTCTGATAATCATTTGTTCCAAAGGATTTTTAAGTCAATTTGAAGGCATTAAATAACTTCTGTTCTCCTAGTCCTTAATAAAGGCATTCAGTATCTTCTGTTCTTCACTGCACATACTTGTTCTATTGGTTGATACAGGTCCAAAACTAGTGTGTCTTGTTACAGCATGATTGAGCCATCTCATGTCCCTCCCACATGAATCAGAAAAAAGTTTGGGGTGGATCTTTAGGAGTTTCTCGTGTGGAGGCGGGGTGGATCTTACGCCCCCCAAAAAACCTAATGCTGCCTTCCACTACTCAGGTTCCAGTTCTTGTACCACCCATTTAAAAAAGAAAATAGTACCCTGCAACCATTGACTAACATGAAAGCGTATTTATTTGAGGGTGGAAAACATTGCTTGGAGGAGGGTAATGTGGAAGAGACTATTTACACCTTCAGTCAGTTAAATGGACAGAAAACATGACATCACTCCTTTTGTACATGCAAAACATCTGCAGGCTCCACCTACTGCAGCCGTAAAAATGGAACAGTAAGAATGTGCATAGACTACAGAACCTTAAATAACACTATGCCTCGCATACAAGATGCACTGAACTGCTTGAATGGGAGCAAGTGGCTTTGTGTCTTAGACTTGCAAAGTGGATATTATCAGATCCCAATGGCTCCTGAAGATACAGAGAAAAATATGTTGATTTGCCCACTGAGATTTTACAAATTTCTTAGAATTCCACAAGGGATATTGGGAGCCCCTGCAACATTCCAAAGACTTATAGAATGAGCAGCAGGGGACATGAATCTCCTTGAGTGTCTTTGGTAAAACACTAGAGGAGCAGGAGGCTCACCTTTTCAAAGTGCTTGGCCAACTGAAAGAATTTTGCCCCATGCTTTCAATAGACAAATGTCAATTCTCCCAAACTTCCATAAAGCACATGGGTCATATGGATCTACTATGAGATCCTGACATGTGTCTGCCCAACACACAATATCCAAACTCCATTTGCATGACAGTCATTTGCCCAACAATCCAAGTATGAGCACTGCAAAGGTGATTCCCTGCACCCCCATAGTTAAATATAATCACCTCCGCAGTATGCAAACTTCTATTGTCGGGCAAGTGACTGTCAGGCAAATGGAGTTGAGATATTGTGTGTTGGGCAGACACATGTCAGGATTTTGTAGATGTCCCAGGACATATAATATCTTTACAGGGCACCCAGACTGACCCTAGCAAAGTAGAACCCTTGACTGATTGGCCCAATCCTCTAATCTTAAAGAATGACAGAGATTCCTGGGATTTTATGGCTATTACCATAGATTTGTTAAAGACTATACTAAAGTGGTGCACCCTCTTCTGACTCTGACAGAAGATTATCCACCCATGCACGAGAAGTTTAAAAGATGCACTGACAGTGAATTTCACTGTGTGAAACTGCTAAGACCTATTTCAAACCTCATGAACCTTTTGGCCATAGATGGACTGCCGAATGTGATGCTGCTTTTGAAGTGATTATTTATCAGCTGACCCATGGTCCTGTCTTGGCATATGCTGATCCATCCAAACCATATGTGCTTCATACAGACACCAGCCTAAGTGGCCTTGGGCCTGTGTTCTATCAAGAAAACCCTGAGGGGATGTGCCCATTTGCTTTCACAAGCAGAAGTTTGACTAGTTCAGAAAATAAATACCTGATACATAAACTTGAATTCTTGACACTTAAGTGGGCCATAGTGGAGCAATTTCATTGATATTTGTAAAGAGCAAAGACCCTTGTTAAAACTAACAATAGCCCATTGACTTATGTGCAAACTTCAGCTAAGTTAGATGCCACAGGTCACAGATGGCTTTCAGATTTGTCTACCTATGATTATACAGTTGAATATCGTCCTGGGTTAAACTATATTGATGCCAATGCCCTTTCCCAGTGACCCATTTCTGAATCACAGGAACACTACAAGTGGGTATGTATTCCTGAACAGACAGTGAAAGCTTTGTGCCAGAAATTTGACGAAGATGATTCCTCATCCACGGAGAATGCTAACCACCTGGTGGAGTGCCTTGGGCCACCCGATACCTGTGTGCCAACAGCTTATTGCAGTCTAGTGAACTTAGATCAGAGCTCTTTGCCTCAGCTGATTAAAGCAGACCTTCAGAGAGAAAAAAGTTTTGACCCACTACTAAAAGAAGTGATTGCTGTTATAAAGAAAGGAGGTGATGCCTCTCAGTTGCAACCAAATGATGCTACTACTAGCTTGCTACTTAGAGAATGGCTTTAACTCAGGTTGCACGAATATTTGCTGTATCAAAAAATAACTGAGAGCCTGAGAGGCACTACAAAGCAACAACTAGTATTGCCAGCCAAGTTTAAGAAAGTTATACTTAAAGCTCTGCACAATGATATGGGATATTTGGGCAGTGAATGAACTTTAGATTTGGTCTGATCACACTTCTATTCGACCAGGATGGCAAAAGATGTTGAACAATATTGTAAGACTTTCAGCCAGTGCATACAGAGAAAGGCTCCACCACAAAGAGCAGCTCCTTTGGTTAAACAGGCGCTTAAATCCTTCTTAAACAATAAGGCATATGGCCTTGATTAAAGGGACACTGTCAACCTGTTTTTCATCATATTATTTCTAGTTGAAACCCCACATTTTACAGTTGCTTACCATCTCTAAAATTCACTGATGTTGCTGTTTCTTTTGTATGTGTCCTTGCTTAGTAGAACTGAAATGCATGGTAATGTATATTTATAAACAACCTTCTTTTTGTTTACAGTCTTGTTTCTGTTCTCACTGCATACTTCCTAAGCATTAGAAACACACCCAAAATGGGCAGTCACTCATAAGGCAGTAGCCACCTAAACTCCCACTGCATTATGAGAGGCTAGACTGTTTTGTTGGTGTTCCCAAGTCCAGGAAAGATACATTTGGAGTTGCTCAAGGAATGTAAACAAATCTGTTTTGGTGTGATAACACCAGTTTGTTAGGCAGTCTGTTTTTCACTTTTTGAAAGAAAATAAGAGTCAGAATCAGACTACCAGCTACATCAACAATCTTTACAGAATTTTGGCAATCATAAAATATGTTTTTTAAACTAGGGACATTTTGAGACTTAAGGGGGTTGACAGTGTCCCATTAATGTTTGGTACTTGTTCTTAGCAGTTTTTATATTACTGTCTGTTTGTTATGTTTGTATTTAATCTTTTTAGAATGCACCTTGGTTTTGGAAAGGCGCAATATAAATAAAGTTTATTATTATTATTATTATTATTAATATTGTAACAAGTGCTCTGATGGAACTGTTTGCATAGACTTCCTTAGCCTTAAACCAGTCTCTAAGAATATCTTGAACATCTTAGTGGTTACTGATCACTTTACCCGCTATGCTCAAGCCTGCCTGATGAAGGACCAGAAGGAATCCACTATTGCTAAGGTACTGATGGAAAAGTTCTTTGTGCATTATGGTGCACCAAGACAAATGTATTCTGACCAATGCTGTGATTTCAAAAGCAGACTAATCAAAGAAATGTTGACTCTTTGGGGTATCAGAAAATCCACAACTACCTCGTATCATCTGTGAGGTGATCCTCAACGAGAGAGATTTAACTGTACATTGCGGAACATGCTGGGTACGCTTGATCCAAGAGACAAGAGCAAGTGGAGCCAACAAGTCAGCACCTTAGTCCATGCTTAAAATTGTACAAAATATGATGCTACAGGATTCTCCCCCTATATTCTAATGTTTGGGAGAGATGCCCACCTTTCTGTTAATGTGTGTTTCAGTGTTTTGCATGATGGCACCAAACCTGAAAACTACCTGCAGTATGCACAGAGGTTGAAGGAACAATTAAACTGAGCTTACCAATAAGCTACAGATATGGCTGTCAAAATAAATCAATCCAATAAAACCTGTCACAATAAGTGAGTGAAAGCTCAGGAGCTAGTGCAAGGAGATCGTGTGCTGCTCCATCATCTTGGAATTCAAGGCAAGCCTAAAATAGCTGACCGATGGGGCAATACCCCTTATGTTGTTATAGCCAATTTTGATGGACTGCTAGTGTATAAAGTATGACCAGAAGGAGACACTCGTGGTGTATAGACTATTCACAGAAATCACTTACTAACAATTGGTCAGATAGTGTTACATGAAATTCAAGATAATGACTCTCCTCGATACCCTGTGACCAGGTCTGCTACATGAAATAAGTAACAAACTCAACAAGTTCCTGCTTTCCAGCCTACTGTTTCTATGACCACTGCAGCCAATCCTAATTATACTGACTCTGAGAGTGATGACAAAGAGTTCTCTACTGCTTATTATCCAACTCCTGAACTTGCGAGACTGTTCCAAGGGTTTCTTCAGTCTTCTAATGACAACCTCAGTTACAGTCCAGTACCTCATAATGACTCCCATGTGCCTGTTATATCTGGACAGACAATCAGAAACATGTGTCAAACATGAGATCTGAGATAAGCAAACCCTCTAGCAACATTTAACTAAGTGAACCAACTGATGAAGTTGGGCTAGATGGGCTATGCAATCTATTCAAGTCAAATAAAAGTCTTGCTAACCCCAAGAATGGGAAAGTGTGCACTTAATTATTCAGAATTTGTCGACATACCCTTAACAATGAGGATGAGCCTGAACAACCTGCAAGTGATAGTGAGAATCAAAAAAGTGCAGTGATACCCACTCCTACAGAAGCTGCTTGATTGGCAGACAGTGAGCTGGGATTGATCACACTGAATGCTGAAGAAGTGTAAGTGCCAATGCCTGACTTGCCTTGTCTGTCTGAAAGAACTGTAAAATTCTTACAAAAGTTAATATATGAAACTCCAGGCAACCCTATTGATCATTCTATGAATGTTGTGCACAAAGGAGTATACATCACATCCAGATCATTACCAAAACTTCTTTTCACTACCTCAAATAAAAGAAACCTTCTACCCAATATAAAAGGGGCTGCACTGGTAGAAGAAGGGGGATAATATGAAAACCAACAGTAAAATGTGTCAAATGATTTCACCAAATGTGACTTTGAAATGTCTGGTGTATGCTGTGTTGTATTTGAAATTTCATGTCAATGTCTTCAAGTTATTATAGGATGTCCAAATTTAAGTAAGTCTTGATGTTATAGCATTCTATACTGTGGCTAGATACGTAGGGCCCAATTCTCAAAGCCCTGAGACTGATGTAAGGTGCCTGCACCAAACGTAAATGGCACAGTGGCACTTTGCATCAGAAACCACCCTCTGAGTTATTCACAAAAGCAGCCTGTGTGAACTGCAGGCTGCCTGTCCCAAATGGGGCTTGTATCACCCCAATGCCCAGAAATGGGCTGCGACTTGGTGCAAGGGGGCATGTGGCAGAAGCAATGTATCGCAGTCCTCCCTCCTCAGTCCCCGATGTCCCCATTCATAGAACAATTAAAAATGCCCCTTTCTTTGGTGGTCAGTGTCCCCCCTTCCTGATCCCCATTGTTCCCATTAATATAACAATATAATATGCCCCTTTCATTAGTGGCCTCTATCCCTGATCCTCAATGTCCCTGTTCATAGAACAATAAAATATGCCCCTTTTATTGGTGGTCCAGTGGCCCCCTTCCTGATTCCTGATCTCCCCATCAATATGACAGTCTAATATGCCCTTTACATTGGTGGTCCAGTGGCTCCCCCCCCCCGATCTCTGATGCCCCCATCAATATAACAATAATAATAGATTACATAGATAATACTGAGCATTTAAAGATGTGTGTCCATTAGCTCACCATTTATATATTATGAATATCCTGGGTTGTCCCTGATTATAAGATATTTGTCAAGCTTTGTCTTAAATTCTAATTTTGTCTTACTTTCCACAACCTCACAAGGAAGGGTGTTCCAAATCTCAGTCACTCTAATATTGAACCAGTATTTCCTTTAATTGTTTCTGAATCTACCTTTAACCAGCTGGAAACAATGTGCTCTGGTATTCTATAATTGGTCTCTTAGCACCAGTCCCAAGATATCCCACAGATGTATGTCAGTCAGGGCCCTGTAAATCAGGCACATATCCCCTCTCAGTCTACAATATGCCAAGGAATACATATCCAAAAATGGTAGCCTTTGCACATAGCTCTGTCCTTCAGTACTCTTAATCCTTTTGGTAGCCCTCTGGACTCTCTTCAAAGATCTAATATCCCCTTTTTTGTGTGAAGCCCAGAACTGCACGCAATACTCCACATGGGGTGCACCAATGCTGTGTACAAGGAGATCATAACCTCTCTATCCCTACATTTAATGTGCTTCTGAATGCAGTGCATTATGCTACTTGTCTTTTTAATAGTTTTGCTGCACTGCATGCTAAAACTGAGGTCGCTACTGATGCATATCCCCAAATCTTTTTCATCTTTGACAGCCCTTTGTGCAGTACCCCCCAGGGTATATTGCAATTGCTTGTTATTATTACCAACATAAATGACCACACATTTTTCTATATTAAAAATTGATTTTTTTTTTGTAAGGCTCATGTCTCCAGGTTGTTCAATGCGGTTTGTAGGATAAGCTGATCTTCCTTATTATATATTGGACAGCCAATTCAGGTATGATCTGCAAATTTTGAGAGTCAGAGACTTGACTGTAGCTGCATCAATTATATATATATATATATATATATATATATATATTAAAAAGACAAGGTCCCGAGACAGAGCCCTGGGGTATCCCACTAGTCACTCTGACATGGCTAGAATATTCCCCTTTTATAATAATAATAAAAAAATGTATTTATAAAGCACAATTCAACACGTATCCAAACACTGTACAGGGATAAAAACACAAATAAACAATATATTATTTAAAATAGATCAATAAAAATACAGTATTGCAACTTCAACAATCCCCAAAAGTGTGGCTAAATAAATATTTTTGAAGCTGTCTTAAAGCTCTCCACAGTCAGGCTGTCTCTAATCCGGTGAGGTAGAGAGTTCCACAGGGTCAGGGCTGCATACATGAATGCTCTTGCACCGTAAGTTTTCATTCGAACCCTGGAAACCTCTAGCAATCCCTCATCAGCTGAGCAGAGGGGTCAGAGGGGGCAGTAAGGAACCAGGAGCTCTTGTAGGTAGCCAGGACCCAGTCCATGCAGAGCCTTATAGGTCAGTAAACTGACCTTGAAGGTGATCCATCACTGAACATGCAGCCAGTGCAGTTCGCATAGCACAGGAGTGATATGACTAGTCTGGGAAATCCCGCCCAGTAACCTGGTTGCAGCATTCTCCACCAACTGCAGGTGGTGGAGATCAACCCCCAGAAGCCCTAGGTATAGGGAGTTGCAGTAAAATATGCCCCTTTCAGTAGTGGTTCGGGGCTCCCCCACACCAGCAGGTAGTGCCCACCAACCAACTTCACCCTTCCTGTGACAGAGTCAGCGACTGGCACAGCCCTCCCCATGCTTCTGCGGCCAGCCCCCGACTAACCTGTCACTGAACCATACTGTAAAGTGTATGCGCTTATTGATTATTCAGTGAGCATATACACTTTACAGTACCTGCTCAGTGACAGTTCAGTTGGGGGCCAGCTGTGGAGGTGTGAGAAGGGCTGTTCCCTTCACTGGCTTTGTCATGGGATGGGAGGAGTGGGGTGCACTACCTGCTGGGGTGGGGGTGGGGAGCCACTGGACCAATGAAAGGGGCATATGTTATTGTTATATTGATGGGTACATCGGATTGTGGAGGGGATTCACTCGACCACCAATGTAAGGGGTATATTTTATTGTTCTATGAATGGGGACATTGGGGATTGGGGAGGGAGGACAGTAGACCACCTGGCCAGGGGATGATTAAAAGCAATAATAATACTATTGAACATCGGGGCCGGGGAGGGGGGGACAACTTGCCTTTGTGACAGGAGCCTATGAAAAACCCATCCCATGTATCAGGTGTTTGTGACATGGGAGAGGTTGCTGCAAGTGTGGGGACTTAGGCACCAGGACCCCTCCTGTATCAGAATGTGGTGCAGGGTCTCTGGCACACCGGGCTTTGGTACAAGCTGTTGTTTCCACAGCTTGTGATGATCTAGCCCCCTTTGAGAATCGAGCCCTTAATGTCTAGCTGGACTTTGTACATAGTAAAATATTATTGTCTGTGATCACTAGTCTCATCTTATGGACTTGGCGTGGACACCAAATTTTCTGAGGCAGGGAGGGTGTAACCTCCCTGTCCAAAGTGGTGTAGCTTACCTTATGTTGTCTCCCTGGGAACTACCTTTGTCCTCCATCTGGTCATACAGCTCTGTCATTTATTTTTGAATCTGGGCTAAAATCCAGTATTAACGCTTGCAGGGCTGCAGACTGCTATATCAGTCCAAAATTCTAATACGTTCTAATTCTGTTGGCAGCCTAAGGGTTAAGGTTAAATCCCCATAAAGCCATCCTGTGTCTGTGGTTCCTGCATGAATGTGTGAGCTGGTGCCATTATGCTATAGCTTTAAGAAGCTCAGTATCTGTATATAGTGTCCATGGCCTATGCTAGGTCAGAGTAATCTGACAGTTGAGGCAGTATAGTGCAGTGGTTTAAGGCTCTAAGCTGCAAATCTGGTGATATCCAGTAGCTCAGACCTGTGATTGAATCCCACAGCTTCCACATGCATACTGTGTGATCCTGAGCAAGTCACTTAACTTCCCTGTGCTCCCAGGTCGCTCCTGTAAAAAACTTTCAGCTTAGTGTGCTACTCCTGGTTAAAAAAAAAAAAAAAATCTGGAGCTCATGACCGGGAATGCTCTTTTAGACTCCTCTCTGCAGTCACTTAATAGTGCAGAGGGAGCTCTTTCAAATGTTTTAAATGTTTAAACTTAAAACTAAATTGATTGCTTATAAAAAATGAACTTTAAAGTGTGACTGTTTATCTATCTGCCCTCCAGCAGCTATATTGTTAGTTTGACCTTTGTTTTTAGCCAGTCAGAACTCAAAGGGTTCTGAGGGGTCCTTAGCAATTGTTTCTGTGAGGAAATAGAGAACTGTGCATTTGGCACCCTTTATTGGCCAATTAGAACTCCAGAACAGTGACTGACAGCGTTATCTCCCAATCGGATTATAGTATTGTGTTTTCTTCAGTTAAGGAGGGATGGCTGAACAATGCAGTCCTGAGGGAGCCTCCAGAGAGTGATAAAGCTCAGATTGGTTCTCTGAGAGAAAGTTTAATGTTTCCATAGCCAAATAGCCCAAAAGTGGTCTGTTTGAACTCCAACATTTGCAGCAGTGGCTGAAACTGTTGAGAGGAGAGAAAAACCTTTCCTGTAAGCAGAGTCTGTTGGTTTGCCTGAACTGCATCAGAAATTGTTTGGTATGGCCAGACTAAAGTGAGTGAACAGCTGAATCCTGAGGCAAGCTGCCAAAACAGAAGCTGGGAACCAAGCCTGCACAAGTGATTCACTAGCCAGAGAACTGTTCTGCTTAGAGCTGCACCTGCCAGAATGGCACCTGTTATGAAAAACTGCCAACGTGAGTTTTCTAAAAACCTATTTGATCAGAGACTGCATTTTGTTTACCAAACCAAAGTATCTGAGACTGCATCCTGAGCTTAAGCTATATCTGAATCTGAACCAGCATGGGGAGTCAGCTACTAACACAACAGATAGTATTGGTTTGTGGCCACCTCAGGGGTTATGCTTAGATGTGGGGTGAGTTGTGACAGCCTTGGTCCTTTCTACTGGTCCTGTCTTCAGGAGCCAAAAGCCTTCAGCCTGAAACTGAGGCTTCAGAGGTTTGAGACTGCCTTAGGGAGCCATCCATCTTGACTGCCAGTAAGCCTAGAAAGCTGCAGAGTCATAATTTCATGTCTTGCTTTGCAACAAATATTCTTTTGTTTCAAGTGTTGCTAAAGTGTTTAGCAAACCATTGGACCTGGTATTGCAAATACTAGTTTGCCAAAGAGTCAAGATATTTGTTCTGGAATGTTCAGTCACCTTCTCATGGTTACCGAAATAAATGAAATTGTTTAAGTGCACCAACCCTGGCCTACCAGCTACAATGCACCAGGCCTGCAACAGTTCTAGTCTGGGTACACAGTGATGCTAACTGGGACTGTCCATGTGGAATACTCATTGTTGTTTAAATTCTTTGTCAAAGCAAAAGAAAAACAAATGCCAAGTTTTAAATTTGCACCCCTTTGCCACATTGTTTATCCTCCTAATAAATGAGGTTTGTTGTTAATTTTAACACTGTCCTTGAGCATATTATTACTGAGTGTCAGCTTACCGTGTCTATCTATAAAGTGCTTTGTTATTGCTAATAACCATTCCTTGCAGGTACATGGGGTGTGTCACAGTAGCCAGAATCCTGTTGGTAAGTGTAGTCACTGTGAGCATATTATTAGCTCTTGGCAATAATTGTGCCACTGAATGCAAGGTAAATAATTGTCTGGTAATCCATATGTGGGACCACTGGTTGGGAAGTTGGGTAGGTACAGCATTCAAGAGGGTTGTACTAGCTTGTCATCAAATCCACTTAAAATCTACTCTGGGTGAAGGTACTGCACAAATAGTTCTACTACTGGTAATGAACCCCTTTTGTCATCAAAACCAGGACCCAGACCCCTCAACCTGTATTGTGGGTAGCAGGCAAGGGTTTTAACCTGTTGGTACACGGCACCCGTGTTACAATAGTATGCTGGATCCTGATGTGCATGGTCATGAATTACCACTTCTGCTCCAGTCTCTTCTAGGGGAGTTCCAGGGTTTTCTGGTTTTGCTTCTGTCCTGTTGCCTCTGCCTTTTTGGTTTGCTAACCTGCAATGGCTCTGCAGTCAAGTTAGGTGATGTGGCTGATGCAGTACTTTTGGTCTCTGGCATGGAGCTCAGTTCATGCCTCATCTCTGACATGGCAATACTGTGGCCCTGGTGGATGGCACTAGGCTGTGCTACTCCTGTTCCCATTTAAGAGCTCATGTTGGGACATAACGCGAGCAGCCTCTTATGACTTATCAAAGCTGTGCCACCTATCCAAACAAACAACTTGCAATGTAGTGAGTATTTCATATTATAGGGAATTCAGGCTTGTGCTACAGTAAGTCCCTCTTAGTAGGCATGTAAGTTTTCCTCCTGTCTCTAGGTATTTGAAAAATCCTGAAACAGGTAGACTTGGTGACTGTTCCAGTACAAGGGTCCTTTTTCTCTAGCCAGTCATAGGATCTGCTCCTTGATGCGGTATACCAAAAATAAGCAAGGATAGGGTGATGAGGAGCAACACTGCCCAGTGTTGGTGCCATGGATCTGTGGGACCTCTCAACTTCTAACAGCAGGTCCCAGTAGTAGTCCAATATTTTGGGGATCAAAGTCTGTATGAAAGAGTTTATATCTCGTCCCTCAGAGCCCTCCAGCATCCGAACAGTTCTTATGTTATTCCAGCTACCTTGATTTTTGAGGCCATTCACCATAGCCCATAGATGCTTGACTTGCTGCTCCAGAAAATCAGTCTTGTCTTCATAGCAGGCTGTCCTTTATTCAACCTGATTCATAAAATGCTGTGAGTCAGCTATTCTTATTTCAGCCACTTCACTTCTGCTCCACAGCTAAAACTGATTTTCTGATAGTCAGTATATCATTAAGCAGCATCTGTAACATCTGATTGTTTTTGTTGGTTTTGTTTATTTACTATCTGGAACAGTCCATGAGCTGAAGACCTGTTTACATGGGCGACCAGAGCAACCAACAGGTATACAATACAAAGATTAAATAATATCAACAAATCAATCAATCAATCAAAATCTTTATTTATCCAAGTGAACATCATTGAGCAAGCTCATTAACAAGATGGACTTGGTTGATTCCTGGCCAAAGAATACATTTCATGAGAAGATTATTACAGTCAATAGGGACACATAAAACAACCATGCAACAAATAAATATCAAGTATATACATAATGTAGCAACAGTTATATACAGGGCAGCACAAACAGCTCAGAGTGCTATTGCAATATATATATGGATGAAAATATTGCAAGGAAGTTAACTGGTAATACCATGTCTTGACCATAAGGATAGGGCTGAGTTAAGGGGATGAATAGAATTCCCAGAGGACAAAGGCAGGTGGAAAGTGGAAGGAGAAACCGTGAAGGAGAATACAGTGGTGGGGAGGGACAGGATAGATGAACCAAGGTATCAAAGGATAGGGGGAAGAAAGCCAAAGGTCAGGCAAGGTATATGAACAGCAGACGTCTAGTCATCAGAGCAGCCTCATGGACTGAGTAAGCAAACATGGAGTTCCATCATATAGGGAAAGTTTAGGGTCCTATGTGGTGCCACAATGCTGGAGTTATCCAATATAGCAGAAACTATCTTGTATTCTGCTAAGAGATAAGAGCAGTAAGCTAATATATGTTTAATATACAATAAAACATTCAATAAATATGCATGACCAATACATCAGGACTAACCAGAGAAACATTTACAATGACAATTTGAAAAAATATGTTTTTTTATAAAGTGTCTAAAACTATATATAGAATTACAGAGACTAAGGATGGTGATAATGAGTTAAACAAGTTCTGGCAGAGCCACTACAGCTGTAAATGCATTAACTTGATAAGGGTGTTTCATGGGCTTAAACATAAACATGAATTGCATTTAGTGGCTGGGATATTCAGAGCAGTTGTGCCATGCGTAATAGGGATGCACCTGCGCAAGAGCGGAAATGCATCATAATGTGATATTCAGCGGCAGCAGATGCGCAGCACAAAATCCAATGCACCGTAGTGCAACAGTAATGAATACATGTGCAAGTGTACAGGGCATAACCAGGAATATGTGGTGCAGTGCGATATACAACAGCAGGCGACGTGCACAATAGTGGAGCAAGTGGAAGTTGCGAGATAGTGGACATGAGCAAATATAAAAGGGAGTAAGTAAGGGGAGGATGATTGCACTAGAGAGGAGCCATAGCGAGGGAGAGTGAAGACAGAGTGGCAGGGAGCCAGGGCAAGATACAGGTGGTCAGGGGTGGCCAAGAGGTGGATGGGGGCCACTGGAAGTGTCTGTGTGTGTGTGTGTGTGTCTGTGCATGCCACAGAGGAAGGAGAGCAGTGGGGCAGAGGCAGGGCATGCAGTGGTGTAGTGCCAGGGGTGCACCCGGTGCAGGGGCAGAACCAGCAGCACATAGCTGGGGGGACCGGGTAGGCAGCTGCCCGGGGGGAACACCAACCTGGGACATGGCCAGTGCCACCTTCCAGATGGAGGTGGTAATGAGGGGTGTGAGGAGGCAGGCTGCAGGGAGACACGGCTGTAGAAGGGCTCGTCGGAGGTCTGCCCAGGACAGGTTGTACCTTGCCCATGTCAGCTTCAAGCTGTACAGTGACATCGAGATCATGGGCCGGTACCGCCTGAACTGGGCCATTCTGAGGTGGCTCTGTGAGCTGTGCAGTGAGGAGATGCAGGCACCCACAAGACAGAGCCATGCTCTGTCTGTGCAGACAAAGATCACAGCTGTCATATGCCTACTCACCACGGGCACCTTACAGAGACCAACAGGGGACACAACAGGCATAACCCAGTCATCCGCGTCATGCCTACTCACACAGTTCCTCAGTGCACTGCTGCCACATGCTGGGGAGTACATTCATTTCCCCAGCACACAGGCAGACCGCACAGCAAACATGCAGGAGTTCAACAGGGTAGCACGGTTGCCTGGCATGCTTGGGGCCATCGACTGCACCCATGTTGGCATCCGCAGGCCACCGGACCCAGAGGGGGCAGCATATATAAACTGCAAGGGATACCTGAGTGTCAACTGCCAGGCAGTGTGCGATGCCAGGGGGTGCATAATCAATGTCTGTGCCACTCACCCTGGGAGAACACATCATGCCTTCATCTGGCACCAATCTGCACTGTGCCATAGGTTCGAGGGGGACATCCCCACTGGCCATCTGGTAGGTGAGTATGCAGTGCACGCCAGACTCTGGGAACAGCGGGGGGGGTGTGGGGCATGGGCAGGGGTGCCATGGGGTGCAGCCTGGAAGGCCAGGGGCACAGTGTCTCAGACCACTTTGCAAACAATACCTCTCTACACACAGGTGACAGTGGGTACCCACTCTAGCCCTGGCTGCTCACACCATACCGGCGCCCCTCGACTCCAGCACAGCAAAGTACAATAAGGCACATGCCACCACACGGAACATCATTGAGCATGTGTTCAAGCTGCTGAAGGCTCGGTTCAATTGCCTGGACAGGTCTGGCGGTGCCCTACAGTACAGCCCCTCAAAG
Organism: Neoceratodus forsteri; assembly: GCA_016271365.2. Taxonomy (NCBI): domain Eukaryota; kingdom Metazoa; phylum Chordata; order Ceratodontiformes; family Ceratodontidae; genus Neoceratodus; species Neoceratodus forsteri. The sequence continues at coordinate 43,242,912 of JADMNL010000040.1, read as the reverse complement.
GCCTGTGGGCTATTCCTGGCCTGCTGTATCCTGCACAACATGGCCACTGACTGTGGGATAACTGTTGAGGTTGAAGAGGGGGACAGAGATGAGGACAATCAGGACACCTGTCCAGCCGGTGTTGGGCAGCCATCTGCTAGGTGAAGGGATCCCCGGCTGGCCTGGATGGCCCAGCAGCACCGGGACACCATCACAGAGGAGCACTATGGACCACACAGGTAGGTGAACAGGGCCACGAGCAACCACCAAGGGCAACAGCACAGCTGACAGACAGGCAGGCAGGGGTGGACACCAAGGCAGGTTTGACGGCAGGGGTGTGGGAATGGGTAGGTGCCTGCACACAAAGTCGGAACACAGCAGGGCTGCACACAACATGACACACAGGCACACACACCCCATCCCTTGCCCACAGGGCCACATGCTCACCCACCCCATACGCCCCCCCCACACACCCACACAGGACCCAACAGTACCACACCCAGTGGCAGGCACTGTGCATGTCTCAGACACTGAGCACCATTGCACAGTGGCAGACAGCGCTATGCTGGCATCATCATGCACATGCCACAGTGGCCAGCAGCCGGGTGGGGATGCACAGGGCCCGTGTGAGTGCAGGACAGGGTACCACACCCATGCGTCACACACAGAACACCACAGTGCACACTGGGCAGTGGCAGACAGTGGTCATGGAGGGGGAAGAGTCAGTCATGCTGTACAGTTGCACAGCCACCATGGATGCTTGGGCAGCCCCGCTGAGATCTGCCAGCTGTAACAGGCTAATCAGTAGCCTCATGGGGTGGCACTGATGGTCCCCAGGGGTGACGCTGCATGAATGCGACCATGTCCACACTGGTGTCCGCAGGCCACCTAACATGCCCGCACTGGGTGTGCTTGGTATGCCAACAGCCAATCCCAGCATTGACATGGCAGGGGTCACCCAACACCGAGACCGAGGGGAGGATATTGCACTCCGTGGGGTGTGCAGCAACTGAGCACACAGCCGGTTGGCCAGTGTTGCCATGACAGTCACAATCGCAGTGGCATGCCTATCGATGGCTGTGGTCACATCTGCCCGCTGTTGACCTAACTCTGCCAGGAGCAGGGCATGGTCTCTGCTGTGCCGCTCCTCTGCCTGGCGCAACTCCGCACGGAGTGCATACACTGCTACCATGAGCCATACCTGCTGATAGAAACATAGAAACATAGAAGTTGACAGCAGATAAGGACCGCAAGGCCCATCCAGTCTGCCCATTAGTTTTTCTACCTTATAAATGTGCCATCAGCCTTTGCTCTGTCAGTGGCCTATCTATATATGACTATTCATAGTCATTTGTATTGCTCCCTTATGCCTATCCCATGCCTGTTTGAAGCCCTGCACTGTATTCATAGCCACCACTTCTTGTGGTAAGCCATTCCATGCATCCATCACCCTTTCTGTGAAAAAGAATTTCCTCACATTCCCCCTTAATCGGCTCCCCTCTAATCTCATGCTGTGTCCTCTTGTCCTGCTATTTTTCTTATATTTAAACATGTTAGTCTCTTTCACCTTGTTAATGCCCTTAAGGTGTTTGAATGCCTCGATCATATCACCTCTCTCCCTCCTTTGCTCAAGGGTATACATATTGAGCTCTGTTATTCTGTCCTCATATGTCTTCTGATGCAGTCCCTGTACCATTTTGATTGCCCTTCTCTGGACTGCCTCAATTTGGTTAATGTCCTTGTGAAGGTGTGGCCTCCAATACTGCACGTAGTACTCCAGATGGGGTCTAACCAGTGTCTTGTAAAGAGGGATTATTACCTCCCTCTTACAACTTGTGATACCCCTACTAATACACCCTAACACCCCCCTAGCCTTACCTACTGCTTTAGAGGTCTGCTTGGATGATTTCAGGTCATCAATGATGATGATGCCCAAGTCTCTTTCTTCCTTTGTGACTGCTAGCAACTCCCCTCCCAGCCTATAGGTGGCTTCAGGGTTTCTCTTCCCTATGTGCATGATTTTGCACTTCTTTGCATTAAATCCTAGTTGCCACTCTTCTGACCATTTTGCTAGTTTATCCAGATCTCTTCTCATTCTGCCCACCCCATCTGGATCATCTACTCTGTTGCAGATCTTGGTGCCATCTGCAAATAGACAAGCCACAGAGGCCTGGAGCAGATGGCTGTGGGTGTCCAAGGGGCCATCTGCATGGCCATCATGCTGACCCCTGTGTTGTTCCTGACCCTGCAGCACAGCACCCCGTGATGGTGGGTGCTGCACGGTGGTGCCTTCCTGGGGTACATCCTCACACGGTGCACTGTTGCTGCCCCCTGCTTCCGTCCCCCTGTTAACACTGTCCAGCTGCTGCTGCCACCTCTCTGGCTGCTGAGAGCTGGACACCACCAGCATGGCTGCATCGACACCACCAACATCACTGCCACATCTGAATTCCAGTGCTGCCCCACCAGATGCCACAGACACAACAGGAACAATGGCTGGAGGGCAGGCAACCACACCAGCACTGCCTGCACTGCCACCTAGGTGGATGCCAGTCGTGGGATCCCCCTGTGACCCATCAACATCACTGTCCGGGACGTGCATCACGTCATCATTGGTACTGGAGTCGGCCCCAATCTGTATCTCAACACACAGGACACCATGCCTGGTATCCTGCTGGAACACAGCCAGGGCCTCATCCTCACCCACACCACAGGCATCATTCCAGACGGCTGTGCAGGGCTGCAGGTGGTCAGTCCCTTGGACACCAGTGGAGGTGGATGTGCACTCCACCGGTTCTAGGGCTGCCCCCTTGGTGGACAAACCCACCACCACTGCCCCATGCAGATGCTCAGGAGCTGTAAAGGAACACAGTACCATTAGTGGTGCTGCCTGACCCCTGGACCCCACCTCCCCTGCCACCCTCACACTGCCTGCACTAGTCATACCATGTAGTGATGGGCTACCACCCATCAGGAAGCCTCCGACGGGCACACCCTCAATGGCACAACACTGCATGCTGCCAGCCACTTGCTCCTCCTGTGGCATCAGGCATAGCACGTCTTGCTGGCTCCCACCGGTGGTGACACGCGCCACCTGGATGGCAGCCACCTTGTCCTTTATCCTCCTGTCTGTGCCAACCTTCTTTTTGCACTTCTGCATGGAACACTGATGTCTACCCTGCTGGTTGACCACACGTGCGACCTCACACCACACCACCGCATGGGCCTGTGGCATACCTCTCTGTCCACTGAGGAGTGGCTTCCTGTCAAGGTAGGCCTTGAACAGGGCATCTGATTCTGCCCTGGTGAAGTTGGGCCTCCGCTTCTGCACCCTCCCCTTCTCCTCATCCTCCTCACGTTCAGTCATGCTTGTATCTGTGGAGATTGACAGGTGTTACCATGGACTGTTCAGTCCCAGACTGCCCTCCCAGACCACTGTCCCGATGTCCCCACAGCATGGCACGTACCTCCAAAGGTTGCAATACTGATCCATGGTCTGTGCAATTACATGGCGCCTTTATAGTGCATCTCATGCAAATGAGGGTATGCGCAACTGTAATGGGATGCAAATGCAGCAGATGCACTGAGGAATGGCTCAAGAGCTGCTTTGCATAACCTGGCTGAATATAGAGTGGATGCACCTTGAGCAATGGAGTTGACCATGCTCAAGTCGTGGCGCACCACTGTGACATGTGCAATTGGACCCACAACATGCATGTGCACGGTGCTGACACGTATGCTAGCGGTGCAGCATATACACATTCTGTGGGAGGCAGTACAGTGCACAGCCACTACTGTGCCTGTGGCACTTGTGCACTGCACATCCTATGGGGCACACATGCCATAGCATGGCTGGCACAGTGCCATCATGCCCCGTATTGCACCACTGCACCGTGGGTGCCATGGCACCTCTGTGCAGTAGGCCACTGCATGGCATCACACACTTGCTCCCTACTGTGCACCATACAGGGGTCTTCCAAAAGCACAGTGGCACTCTGTGTGCAGTCCTTTTACCTCTAGGTGCCATGCGGCCACATGGCTGCCCACCTATTGCGCAGTCCGGTGCCAGCACAATTGCGAATGGCAGCACAGCATTGTGCTGCCTCAGCACATGGTACTCATGTACTACCAGGCACCATTTTGCACTGTGAACAGCAGGGAATATCCCACACACCATACCCCTGTGTGGAGTGACACTGAGCTGGCCAACCTGCTGGCTCTTGTAGAGCCCCATGCAGGTGCCCTGTTTGGGCAGGTGCCCCTCCAGATGCCTAGCACCGTGGTGTGGCAGGAGGTGGCAGATGGACTGAAGGAGGCCACTTGGTGCCGACATTCAGGAGATCAGTGTCGCCACCACTATGGTGACCTCCAGCGGTGTGACCCTGACCACCTGAGGCACTAGCAGGTGTGCGTCTGGTGGTGAGCTGTGCCACAGCCAGGTAGGTGCTCCTTGACCATCACTAGTCATCTCTGACTGTCTTTGGAGCACAGGGGTCAGCAGGCCAGGCCACTGGGGGGCCAGCACCTGCGTTGTTAGGTGTGGGGGTGCACTATGTCCACCCTATGCCACCGTAACCCAGACATGTTGTGCAGGATGTCACACTGGTTGGGGGGCCTATGGTTCAGACGTGTACTGATGTGCTTCTCTTCATGCTTCCCCCCTAGGACTAGAGGACCACCGTAGGGCTCGGAAGGCTGAGGAACAACAGGGCCATGTCCACACCGGGGGAGAGGACATGTGGACAGTCCACAGTGTTGGTGGTGGTGCTGCAGGTCAGCAGCGCCCTGCTGACCAGGATGCAGGTGAGTACTGTGTTTCCCTATACACCTCTGCAGGGTGGGTTGCAGGGGTGGTGGTGTGTCATGGCCCATCTGCACATGGCCCCTACAGCTGTGCACTTCCTGCAATGTCCTCTGCACCATCCTGTGGGCCTGCACATGTGGGTGGGTGTCGCAGGTGGGCTGTTGGTGCTCTCGGTGCCTGGCTGTGCCACTGCCTTCCCACTGCATAGCCATGATGCCAGATGGCCAGGATGGTGCTGTGTGGTGCATGGGTGGTGATGGTGTGCAGCAGTCTGCATGGCTGCGGTTGCCCGGGTAGGCAGCTCATGTAAGCGTACTCACTGTGGGTGGTTGCATTCCATCCCAGGGGTGCCGGTCACTGAAGCATGCTGTGCACATTGGTTTGGCTGCATTAGTCTGGCTAGTCACTCATACTGTTTCTGCTCCCTTGTCCTAGGTGGCTATCATTGGGAGGTCAATGGGCAGACCCTCAGGGAGATCCTGCAGGTAACCTGGGTGACTCATGAGATGCTCAAGTGACTGGATGGGGGGAATGGTGGAGGCAACACAGGTGCTGCAGGGTGGCAGAAGAGGACCGGGACCGCCAGTAGGGCCTGCTGTGAGTGGGGAGACTCCCTCCTTTCCTGGACTGTACTCCACAACCTCATGTCCCCCACCTTTGCGTTTCCCATTGTCCTGTGCCCCTTTTCCCTCCTCCCCTTGTAGCATCCTTACCCTTCCCCTCCTCTGTTGTACATACTTGTAAATAGTTATTGTTGTCATTATATTCAATACATATGTTTATATTTATGTACATGTCTATCTCTGATTTGCAGTGGCTGCATGGAGCCTTGCTGCAGTGGTGTGCATGGCTACTGTGGGGTGGGGCTGGATTGGGCGTGGGTGTGCCTGTCGATGCTCCTCCACTGGTGTGGGTGGGGGCCAAGGGTTATGTCTAGGGGCATGTGTGGTGTGCCCTGCTCACTGTTCACCTGTGTGCAGCAGGCTGTGGTACATGTGCCATTTCCCAGCCTCCCCTGTTGATGTGAGCTTTGCCTGTGCAGCTGTGTCCATTGCTGCTACACTGCCACCATATGTGACTGTGGTATGCATGGTCATGTGGCCCCTGCCACCACATGCACGTCTGCTGGCATGCCTTAGGAGCAGACCATACCTGTCACCTTGCATGCACGGCGGCCTTGCAGCTGGCACTCCAACCCTTGGACTATTGCATGTCTGTCTCTGTTGCCACTGTGGGCGGTGCCATTGGTTGCTCCCTCCATGCAGACAATGGTGATTGCGGTGGTGCCTGTGGCCTGGTGGCTGTCACATGGGGTCCTGCTGCATGTGGGTGGTGGCCTGGTCACAGGCCCATGTGCCTGCCATCAGGGTGGCTAGGCTCATGGGGCAACCGCCTCATGGCAGGCTCACCAGCTACCTGGTGGTTGGCAGACCGCAGGTTACAGGGCACCATGGGCTTCACAATGGCAGAGCCTGTTGCACTGCTTTGTGCGGCTGTTTGCCGGAGTACCCATGGGACTGGGATGGGGAGGGCATTGTGTGTGCCCTGTGTTGCCTCCTGTGTGGCACATGCCTCCATGCACCATGGAAGGGGGCTGTGTTGCCTGGAGGGGTTGGGGCTGTTGTGGAGTGGGTGCATGGGTGGTGGACCTAGCTCTGGTCCTGTGTTCGGAGTGCCTACCTGCTTGTGGTGGCATCCAGGACAGCCCTTGTCACATGCAGGGTTCCTCAAGTACTGGTGCCAGGTCACCCACCTTGCTGTGCCTCCATGGGGGCCATGCTGGAGGGCCTTGTGTGGGTTGTGGTAGCATTGGTGGATGGTTTCACTGCCTGCATTGGGTGGTCATGGTGGGGTTGTGGTACATGTGCATTGCACTCCGGGGCAACTGGATGCCTGGACACAGTGGTGGTGGACTGCCTTCAGTACCATGCACTGTTTGGTCATGCCTCTGGGCTAGGTGTCTTGGGCACTCTGTATTGGGGGGCGGCATTGGAGTATTGCCATGGCATAGGTGGGGCATGGCCATCATTGTGTCCTGGTCCCTGTTGGCTGGTGAAGGGTGCAGGGGCACCATGCCCAGCAGGTGGGGACTACTGGGTCACATCTGCTGGTGGTTCAGCACTGGGGTTCAAGGGTCAGTGGTCCGTCTTGCACCCATCTGGTTGTGCTGCTCATGGGGGCCTTGCCCTGGTTGGGTGGGGGGCTGGGAAGTGCATGCTCCTCAGCACATGGTGCATCCATGGCTGCTGCTCAGCTGCTTCCTGTCTTTGTCCATGCACATCCCTAGGGGTGCTATTGTGCATCGACCCTGCTCCATGGCACATCCCTCATTGCACTATGGCACATCAGGAGTGATATTCAGCCACATTGCGCAGGCGCACCTTGTCCTGCGCATGGTTTGAATATCACGCCCGTCGCACCATGGCGTACTGGACATGCACCTGCTCCTTCTATTACACATCTTTCTGATGCAGTCTGAATATCCTGGCCAGTAAGTCTCATGATACTGTTCCACATATGACTTGTGAACAAGCTGGGCAGCCTGGGAGTGGGTCACAAGGTGGTAAACTGAGTTAGGAACAGGTTGAATGACAGAAGATGGAGAGTAATGGTAAATGGTGCTCAATCTAAGGAAAGGAGTGTGACCAGCAGGGTGCCACAGGGATCAGTCCTGGGCTCAGTCTTATTTTATGTCTTCCCAAATGAAATTGCAGAGGGGCTGGAGGGGAAAGTGTGCCTGTTTGTGAATGACACTAAGATCTTCAACAGTGTGGACACTCCACGAAGGGTGGAAAAAATGAGGAGGGACCTAGGAAAACTGGAAGAATAGTCCAAAGTATCACAGCTGAGATTTGATGCAAAAAGTGCAAAATCATGCATTTGGGTTGCAGAAACCCAGGGGAGGACTGGGGAGGGGAGAAACTGATGGTCACCAAACAAGAAAGGGATTTTGGGTTGATCATATTGGATGACCTATAGGTGGCTAAACAATGTACCAAGGCTGTGGGGAGAGCCAGTGGGATGCTGGAGTGAATAGGGAGAGGTATCACCAGCAGAAGGAAGGAGGTGGTGATGCCACAGTGCAGGTCATTGGTGAGGCATCATTTGGAATATGGTGCCCGTTCTGGAAGCTGCATTTCCGTAATGTAACTTTAAATCACAAATTGGATAAACAGTTCTAGTTTAGATTTGTATCCCTCTCCCCTTCTACTCCCACTGGTTAGGCTTACTGAACGCAACCTGGAAATATCTTGGCGAGCATGATGAGTCACCTGCACAAGTTGCTTCACAGTCCACATCACTGTCTTTTTAAAATTGTAACTTCTTATTGAAAATAGTAGTTTGCTACAGTAACACATAAACTAAAGTGATGTCACCTACCAGGGATTGTAAGACATACTGTAGCTAACTTGGCTTGAGGAAGGGTGAACATGGTTAGGACCCCATAGCAATTGAGATGCATATGCAGCAAATATGTCCAGATGCACTAACTTACCCTACGGCTGTTATGTATCACAGTCTACATAATACACAAGGCTTACAGTGATGAATCTTCATATGGTTTGGCTGGTTTGGGTTCTAATGTTTATAATACAGGGATGAATAACTAGTGAAGACATTTTTTCAATGACTACTAAATATAGTACAGTGGCAGATGTTTTGCAAAGATATAACAGAAATTATGTCTATGAGGTATTGTTGTCCAAGAACTGGATCACGTTGTCATAGAGACAGATTAAATTTAGGGTACATGATTGTCACTTCATGAATCACTGCTGCTTTCTGCACTGAAATCACTGTTAGACATGTGGCTAACTTAAATCTTTAAGTATTGATTCTAGAATTTTACCTGGAACCTGTATTTATTAATGTTTAAAAAATATTTTGGGGGGGTGCCTGGTTATGGATTAACCCAATATTTAATTTCAGCATTTTAGTGGAAACTTTGCACTCTGATTTTCTTATTCTGAATTTTTTGTAGTATGTTGTCTGTATTTATATTAATTCTGTTGGCATTCTTGGTAATGCACAGGGCAGGGACTGACTTGTGATTAGGTTTGAATAGGAACACAAATATTCATTACATTGCTTTGCTATCTCCATTTGATTTTTACTGTTTCTCCTTTAATATTAAGATTATATATATATATATATATATATATATATATATATATATAATGGTAGCACAGTAGTGCTACCATAGTTAGAGTTGAGGAGCCATTTACATGTTAAACCCAAAATTTTGCACCTTAATAACTTTGCAACCGTTTGATGGATTTACCTGAAATTTGGAATATGTGATCAAGACCCATACACCTTGGGATCTACCAAGTTTTGTACTGGTTACATATACAGCTGTGGAGTTATTAAGTGTGATCTGCACATGCATTTATGCTTCTGGAATTCTACGGTCGCGCCTACAGGTTGCACGGTTTGTGCGACTGGTCTGAAATCTTTAGGGAACATGTGGCCGGGGTCCCTGATGTGCCTTTTGAAGATTGCATTAAAAAATATTTAACGGTTCAAAAGTTATTCAGAAAACAATTTCCCATTATAAATCAATGGGAAAAGTTAACAAAAAGTTTGACAGTGTAGCAAATGCAGTTTTTACTTTTGCAAATGGCCCTTTTACTTTCACAAATCTGCCATCTTGTTTTCAGTTAGCGATCAGAAAAATGCTTGGCATTTAAATTTGGGACCCTCTAGCAACCTAATTATTTTTGTATTCACCTAGTTGGACCCTGAGGATGCTAGCCATTTCTTTATTTTGGGGTAAAACACCCCAGAAATATGTTTTTCAAATTTATGGAAAAAGTACTTTTACAAAGTAGTGCCTAATTGATGAAAGTGTAGCAAATTTTTGAGAAAGTACTTCTCTAGGCTGTGGGAAACTGACAGCAATTCTTTGGCACCCCGCTGCAAAAGAACGGTTTGGAGTTTAGGGCTGAAATTTGGAGGGAACGCAGCCGACATCTCACAGATGTGCCTGTCACTGTTTTGTTGAAAAAAAATATTACACGGCAGCAAGGTTATGGTACTCCAAATTTGAAGCTTTTTTCCATAGGATAACATTACAGCGTACGACGCATTGCAGCAATCGTTTGGCGCCCTGCTTCTAAATAACGGTTTGGTCTTTTGGGCTTACATTTGCAAGGAACACAGCCAACATCTGACAGATGTGCCTTTCAGTGGTTTGGTGAAAAAACATAACAGGGAGGCAAAGTTATGCCACTCCGAACTTCTGTTTTTTTCCCATAGGATAACATTACGTCTTTCGCAGTGCCTTTCAGGGCCCGTATCTCGGAAAAGGTTTGCGATACGGACTTTTCATTGAAAAAATGCTTGGGGAGCTAAGTACAAAACTAGCCAGGAAAGTGATAATTAATATGAGTTTTAAATTTTTTTTCTATGTCGTATGGTTCCTGAGATATAATAAATTAAGTATTCCAAATGCTCATTTTTCTGTTACAAGAGTCATTACATTGCATACATTCTTTGTACTCACTGTCTTTCTCTATACAGCTTTTGGGGAAAGCCAGCCTGTGCGGTTACATTACTGTTACCATTACCGTTTCTGCTTGCGATTCCATACTCGTTTCACTTACCGTTCATGTTGACGCCACTATGTGCGTTACCCTTTGTGTTTTCATTTGTGGTTGCATTTGCGTTGTTTTTAACATTTCTGTCTACAGTACTGTTTCTCTTTGTGTTTCGCTTTGCATCAGCATGCGCATAACGATTTGCGTTTGTGGGACAATGTTACTATGTGAGAAGGCATCACATGATGCAGCATGAGGCCCGCAGGGCCCCACGTTCTCGCTGCTGCATTATGTGGTGGTACTGCAGGGCCTGAAGGGCCCTGCACTTCCGCTGCTGCATTACATTCACAATTTCTCATTATTCTCAAAAACAAGGGTAATAACATGTGGGAGCGCGGGGCCCTACTTCTGCCGCTGTATAATGTGGTGGGAGCGTGTTTACTGAAGGGTCCTGTGCTCTTGCCACTGCATTACATTCACTATTTGTCATTATTATTCTCAAAACAGGGGAAATTAGAGGTAAATAACTCTGTTTACTGCATCAGTTAGGGTTGTACCACAGCAACAAAAGTGAAGAAATTCAGTGTTAGGGTTGAAGCCCCCTCTTTCGACTCCTACAGACCACCCTTCTGTATTACATGGTGGGAGTGCAGTGTCCTATCACTAGTACATTTTGTATTTTACAGAATGTGGTGCCTGACGGGTCCTGCGCTCCTGCTGCTGCATTATGTGGCAGGAGCACGGGGCACGAAGGGCTCTGTGCTCCTGCTGCTGGATTACATTTACTATTTGTCATTATTATTCTCAAAAAGAAGGAAACTTAGAGACAAATAACTCTGTTTACTGCATTAGTTAGGGTTGTACCACAGCAACAAAAGTGAGGTAATTCAGTGTTAGGGTTAAAGCCCCCGCTTTGCATCCCTACAGCCCACCCTGCTGCATTACGTGGTGGGAGCACGGTGGCCGAAGTGCTTCTTGCTCCCGGTGCCACATAATGTTCACGATTTGTCATTATTATTCTCAAAAACAAGGGTAATTATGTGGTGGGCCCTGCGCTTGAGATGCTGTATAATGTGGTGGGAGTGCAGTGCCCGAAGGGCCCTGCGCTCCTGGTACTGCATTATGTTCATGATTTGTCATTATTAATGTCAAAAACCAGGGTAATTGCATGGTGGAAGCACGGGGCATGCAGGGCCCCACGCTTCCCCTACTGTATAATGTGGTGGGAGCGTGGTACCCAAAGGGCCCCACGCTCCTGCCGCTGCATTACATTTACTATTTCTCATTATTATTTTTGAAACCAAGGGAAATTAGAGGCAAATAACTACATTTACTGCATCAGTTAGGGTTGTAGCACAGCGACAAAATTAAGGAAATTCAATGCTAGGGTTGAAGTACCCCCTTTGCACCCCTCCAGCCCACACTGCTGCATTATGTGGTGGGAGTGTGGTGTCCTATCAGTACTAAATTTTATATTTTACAGTACTGTATATTTTTTTTTTGTTTGTTGGAATGTGTGTGGTTGGTAGGGCCCTGTGCACCCACTGGTCCTGCTACCACATTATGTGCACTATTTCTCATTATTATTTTCAAAAAGGAGGGTTATTATGTGGTGGGAGTGGTACCACAGCGACAAAAGCGAGGGAATTCAATGTTAGGGTACAACCCCCCTTTGCAGTCCTCCAGCCCAGCCTGCCACATTTCGGGCCCCGTGCTCCTATTACTAGTACATTTTGTATTTTACAGTACTATATATTTTTGGTTTTGGGTGTTGGAGTGTGTGGTTGGTAGGGTCCCATGCTCTCGCTGCTGTTTCATGTTTACTATATTTCAGTACTGTTGATGTTACTGTTTTGTGGTGGATGCGCATGGTGCCTGAAGGGACCTGCAGTAATGTCACTCTATTAGATTCAGTATTTTTAGAATTGCTTATCTTTTTGTTTTGCTTTGTGATACCATGTACATTTACATTTCTGTTTGGTGCCACTGTTTTAGTATGTGTGAAGACATCGTGCGGCACGTATTCCTCCTGAACAACAGTTGCACACAGAGAGACAGACACAGCAGATGGAGTGGGGAGAAGAACCATGGTAACAGGAACAGTTATAGACTTGCTGTATGTTAAGTGTAGCGACAGAGGCAAAGAAGGGTGATGCAGATCACTTTTACAACTTCCTGATTACAGGTAAAGTGTAGTTTGCATTGTTGTCACTTGAATGCCTTCAGTCTGGTAATGTCTCTTCAAACTGCAACACCAGGTACTGGATCCTTAATAGAGACCCACAGAATAACTGAGGGTATGGACATCAATGGTAGACATCAGTGATTTCCGTACACTCTCAAGTTAGGACACTTACTGTTTGTGTTGGCTGACACAGATAATACCCTTCCCCAAAATTTGAACTGTATCATAAGTATCGATGCACAGCAAGATGAGGACAAGCTCCATCAATGGTACAGGTCTGTAATTGTTGATACACACAACTTAGCACAGTTAGGATTTCTATGGCTTTACACAGACAATTTACACATGCATACCAGTTACTGATACTGACTGTACATTCACAACTGTATGTGCATAGGTAGAAGGTGACACAGCTTTCTACACCAGGTACTGCAGTCTGACTGTAGACTGACAATAGATATAAGTGTGGTACATGGCAGTTTACTTAGTTAGAAATTACAGGAAATCTGTAAGTAAATGAATGAACAGCTAGTCCACATATCGTACACTGAGTTGACAATACAGAATAAGAAAAAACATGGAGGTAAACAGCGTGATGGGGGGACTGCTTTTTCATAGCATTTGCTGCATCCTAAGTAAACAACCACAGGAAATGATAGGGAATATACATCAGTTGTACAGCTCTCTGTTCACAGGAATAGTCCAGTTAGCACAGTTGCCATTTGAATGGATTCAGACAGGCAATGTGTGTACAAATGTGACAGTAGGTAGTACATTGTAATTGGAGATACAGATGACAAGTCAGGGTAGGTACATGTCAGTGTACATACACAACACAGGTGACTATTTGTACGTCAATGCCACACATGACTGATTCAAGGAAACTATAGTTACCTTTGTTAGGATTTGCATGGATTAGGTAGCTAGAGCTGCTGTGCCTCCTGATATTTGTACTGCACTATAACTGGTTTTCTATAGAAATGATATGGGACTGCAGATCTATGGCACACCTCTGTAATTCTAGATATAGTTAACTTACCACAGTTGGGAGTTGCAGAAGCTTAGACAGGGAATTGAAGTACACATAGCAGTGACTGCATCCTAAGTGTATAGTCACAGCTGCGTACTGTTAGGTGCTGATGTGCGGCACCTTGGTACAATAATTAATACATGATGACTGTATAGGCTGGAAAAATAAGTACATTGCTGATTTTTTACACTCTTAAGATTATGGAAAGTGACATGCAATGTGCCACATCGGTGCCTATGTTGTGATACTGAATGGACAGCATAGCAACCAAAGAAATTCATGGAGATATAGTTGTTGCACTATTTGTTGCAGTTGGTGTGCATGGTTAATAAAGACAACACTTATGTTCCAATGTCGTTATGGTACTTTAAGACTCGACACAGGTGGTTATGATATGAAAAGATTTATTGCCAATTCGTTAAACTAAAAAAGGCCCAATTAAGACTGTATTTTTTTTACAAAATCAGTCTCACAATATAATCCTTGTATGTGTGTAATCATTGTTTGGAATATAGTAAATGTAGTCGCATTTATAAACTGGATTATACAGCATTGGACCAAGTATGTGATATTATAATAAAGTACAGAAAAAGGTAGCATAAGAAGGTAATTTGTTCTATTTATTGTGATTGTTTTACATGGTATACATCTTGAGGTTAGGTGTTTGCTATCCCTGCAGTGTTCTCCCATCTTTTGCTGTCGGGGTTGTTATCTGCCTTCTATGCATATATCTGGTTCTTTACTAGGTGGTCACTGTCTTTAATTAGGTGTTCTGGGCCGGATATTCAAACTGCGCCCAAAAAGTGTGCAACAGCAGGAGCAAGCACAAGTCAATTGCGCATATGCACAACAGACGCGATATTCAAACATGAAGCAAGACAAACTGCGCAAGCAGCCAACATCTGAATATCACACAAACTGCGCCATAGCGCAACCAGGAAGGGGAAGCTGAGCAGAAATGATGCGCCATAGTGCAACAAGGCTAGCCCAGCTGAGCAGTCCAGAGGTGCCATAGCGCAAGCAGAGCCCCCCCCAGCAGAGCAATGGAACTGCACAACCAGGGAGGCAGACTGGGGCCCACCACCAGCCATGCCACACATGGGCACAGAAACACACTGCAGAACTAACAATACACCCACACCCCAAGCACAGCATCACTGGGGAGGATGGATGATCCACCGGCCCATGGGACAAGCCAACAAAGCACAGCAGGGCCATGTCGCCCCAGCACACCCACTGGCAGGCTGAGACTGCCACACAAGGGGGCCGACAACCACAGTGCACATCAGCCCCCCTTCTGTACAGCACACCTGCACTGTGACCCAAAGACACCACCATGTGCAGTGACTGGCACTGCAGTAAACACCATACAACCCTGACACACTGCCACCTCATTAGCACAGAACCATACAAGCCAGACCCCACCCTGGGCACCCAGCAGTGGGCGGCAGGCAGATGGCAGACCGACTGAAAGGCACTCACACACGGAGACACCTTCCCATGCACACACACACACACCCAGGACCTTACCACCCCAGATGCCATGCACACCACTGCAACTGAGCAACCATAGCCCGCTGCAAACCAGAGACCACCACAGAATTATAACAAATATATATATTAGAAAAGATATGTACAACACCAACAACATCTATATACATATGTACAAGACAAGGAGGGTAGGGGGTACAAGGTAGGGTGGGTAAGGGGTAGGGGTGAACAACTGGGAGAGGAAGGCAGGGTGGGAGGGCTGGGTGAAGTGGGAGGGAAGCGCAGTCGCACCCGGCAGGCTGGTCCCTGCTGCCTGTTGATCTTCCAGGTTCCTCCGTGTCACCTGACCCCATGGCGCTGCATGTCTGTGGGGAGTTCATGTGTAGCGACTGACACCTCGTCCAGCCACTGGAGAGACACGGTCCATCCGCCGTAGGATGCTGAGACCTAGTTAGGGAACACAGTCAATGGCTGTGACTGTCCACAACCCTGAACACCACCATCCTGCAAGGCATATAGCCTAGTGCCCCACACCTGTGATGGTATGCCCACCCACAGTGACCATGCACATGACACGCCCAACCAGGCAGCACCAGCTATGTGCCACTCACCGCACACACACACCTCCCATGTCCATCACAGCACAAACAAGGCTGTCAAGTGACGTGCAATGTGGTGGGATGCCAGTTCCACAGCCACATGCAGTGCATGCATGGAACACCAGTGGCACACACAGACATGCAGTGACACTGACAGTGATGACTGTCACCTGTGATCACATGGTTGTGTTGTCCATGGCTGGTGGTCATGTCCACTCCCTCCAGCATGCAATAGCATCCATGATGTAATGACACTCACACTCATCAAGCAGCTGTGGCTGCTGCTGCTGCTACTGCCGCTGTCGCCACCCATCGCCTCCTCCAGCTGCCACCTGGGCCCCGCCATGGCCCTCTCAGCCTGGGCCTGCATCTTCTTCTGCAGGCCTGTGGGTGACAAATGTTGAGAAAAACATCAGTGTGACCCCAAAGCAGACCGCCCCTGCCCCAGTGAGTGTGCCTGCCCACACAGCCAGACCCATGCATCTCACACCTGCACACACTGCCACAGCCAACCATGGCAGAGCCATCCCCATACACGCCACCAAAACACAGTCACACCCCTACGGAGAATACAGGTGCATAGATGGTACACCCACAGCCTGGAACTGTAGCAACACCCCTCCTGGCACGTGACCTGAGGTGTTGCAACACATCCGGCTCCCTCCTGCGGAGGTCACTATATCTGTGCCTGCACTGGTCAGCAGACAGCACCTGCCTGGACCCTCTCCAGTTCAGTAGACCTGCAGCCACACACGTGCGCGGGCCATGGTGAGGCTGATCCCCAAACAGTGCCCCAAATGGGGCTCAACCACTGCCACCAGGTTGGCCACCTCCAACTGACTCCACTGGGGAGCTCTCCTTGTGCCATTACTGTGGTAGTAGAGCAGGGCAATATGGCACCCACAGCGCAGCAACCTATCGCGGAAATGTTGCGCAATAGACCACCATAGGTTCCAATCGCGCTTCGTCTGCAGGGGGCGCCGCTCCAGTTCACATAGCACTGTCACCAAACAGTGCAACAGAGCTACACATGGCAGCCGAACAGCGCCAGGGGCAGGTCAGACACCAGGTCAGGGGTCTATGATGCAAGGCCACGCATAGCCATCTGATGTCTACGCATCCTGTGCGAACGGTCACCCGGCGTGCCAGTGCCACAGTGACTATTGCAGTAGTGCCACAGCGCCATGGTGCCCAGCGCTGTAGCGCCCACTGGCACAATGGTGGCCATGGCCTGAATTGCCGATCGCACACAGCACATCATCAGTGCGGCAGATGCCTGTGTAAGCTACCTGGGTATGCGCAATTCAGTGTACCACACAGTCACAGATATGCGCCATTGGCTCAGCTGCCTCAACCGTATTTCGCAAAGCGCAACGGCCCAATATTCAGCCGACACATGCAAATCATCTGATCAGCAATTCAAAGGCGCAGTGGCGCGATTTGCATCTCATTACAGTTGCTCCACTCCTAATTTGCATGCATTGCACTATAAATGTGCGACATTGGGCTGCACTGGCCAGATTCAGGTTACTGTAGGTGAGAGGTGGGTTGCATGCTGTGTGATGTTCTGGACAATGGTCATGGGATAACGCTGTAGACTGCACAGTGACAGGTGTCCACTTCCACCCATACAGATCGACAATGACCGAGCAGAGCCAGCGAGGGTGAGGATGGTGGGCGAAGGAGGAGGCCCACTTCACCACGGCGGAAAGACAGAGGCCCTCTTCCCAGGCCTACTCTGAGGAGAAGCCACCACTGAGTGATCGGCACCCTCAGGCCCATGTGGCTGCATGGGAGGGGGTAGCCTGGCAGTGAACCTGCACGGAAGCCACCAGCGCCCGCGGCAGGAATGCAAAAGAAGATGGGACAGACCGCAGGAGGGTGAAGGAGAAGGTGGCAGCCCTCAGGCCGACACGTGCTGGCACAGGCAGGGGCCAGCCAGCAGTGGTGAAGCTGACCCGGCTGAGGACCGACTGGCTGCATCAATGCAATGGAGTGCTATTGAGGGCGTACAGGAGGTGGATTCCCAGACAGGTGGAAGCCTATCACTGCACAGTATGACATGGTGGTGGTGGTGTTGGGGGAAGGTTGTTCACATGCACGTCATGTCCTCTCTTTCTGTCACAGATCCTGTTCATCTTCAGGGAGATGTGGTGGTCGGTCCAGGCAGTGAGGAAGACCTGCTGGACATGGAGGAGTGGTCCATCCACCTCTGTCACCAGCGCCACATGCACTGCACCAGCATGCACGCCCGGGCTGCCAACCTGTGTCGTGAGTCGGTGGGGGTGCATAGCCTGTTCAGCAGTCCGGCATGCAAGTGCCAGCACGCTGTGACTGTGGCTGTAGCACGTACCTGCACCATTGATGATGCAAGGACTGCAATGGCAGTGACATGTGTGTGTCCCATGACAGACACTCAGCAGGCCAGCACGTGCCCCTGGGCCTAGCTGGTCTTGAACGGTAGCTACAGCATGTCAGCACAGTCCCAGGCCAGCCTGTCAGCACTGTGGGGCACCGGTGGCTCTTGCAGGTGTCTGGCATCGTTATGCCACAGCAGTGGAACAAGTGTATCCTTTGCACAGCGGTTGAGGGCAGCAGCAGCAGTCACCCACCAGGTCTGGGGGTACAGTGTCCACAGTGGCATGCCCACCGCCTTGATATGCCCATTCCTGGTCCCAGATGAGCGCCACCCTCAAGGGTGTTGAGCATCGTGGACCTTCCATACCCTGGGGACAGGATGGCCAGGTAGAGTACTCATTTGAAGAGTGACACCCGCCTGCTGCAAGGGAATCAGTACAGCAGCAAAGGCGGGTTGTAACGCCCATGTGGAGGCACTTGCGTGGCTGTGGAGCGCACAGCAGGGACTGTGCTCTGAACCGTGCAGAGATGGTCCATATGGATGGATGTGACCGCCGCCATTGACAGGCAGACACAAGCAGGTGCCCTGTACCGCCGCACCCCACACAGTCACGCCTTACTCCCCGCCTCGCATCATGCGACACCAAGCCTGTCGATGTTGGGTTCCTGCTGGGAGATCCCAGCACCCCTGGTGCAGTGCTTGGTACTTTGCCAGACCCCACTGCAGACAAGGTCACGATCACGCAGTGGGACCCCTGGTGGTCCATCGGTGCCACCCCATGTGGCCCCTGTTCAGCCTGCCAGTGCTGTTGGGTCATGGAGGGGCTGCCCACGCATCTGCAGTGGCCGTGGAGTGGTGCAACATGACTGACCTGTCTCCCAGTGTGGGCCCTGTCTGGTGCTGCCCTGTGTGCACTGTGCGTCATGGTGGGCAGTGCACTGGTGGGTGCCCTGCACATCATGCTGACATACGGACCACCTGCACACCATCCCGACTGCTGTCCACAGGTGCGTGTGCGATGATGCCTGCATTGTACTGTACACCAAGGTGCAAGGGTGCCCAGTATCTGGACACACATACTTGACAAGTACAGGTGGTGGGTGTGGTCTGTGGATCTGTGTGTTTGCCATGTCTGTTCCTGCTCTGCTGTACCTGCCCATGTACGCCTGTTGCCGGTGTGTGTGTGTGTGTGTGTCCATAAGGACTGTTCGCCCTCCCTGATGGTGTGTTTGTGTGCGTGGTCCTTCCACTCCCTTGCTGGTCATGCACCCCTGGTGGCTTCCTGTGTGCCTGTGGTTACGCTTCAGGACAGTGTTAAGGTAACATGGAACCTTGACTTACCTGTGTCGCATAATGCTCCTCTGTGATGGTGTCCCGGTGTGAGCTGGGTCTGCCGGATCAGTCGGGGTCCCCAGACGACTGAAAGCACTCCCACACCGGAGGCACCTTCCATGCACACACATACCCAGGACCACCCCAGATGCCTGTACACTGCTGCAACTGGCAACCATAGCCGCTGCAAACCAGAGACCATCACAGAATCTATAATAAAATATATATTAGGAAAGATAACACTAACATCTATATATGTACAAGACATGAGGGGTGAAAGGCCAGGGGTGGGTAAGGGTAGGGTGAACAACTGGGAGAGGAAGGCAGGGTGGAGGGCTATGAAGTGGGTGGGAAGCGAGTCAGCACCGCAGGCTGGTCCCCTGCTGCCTGTTATCTCCAGGTTTCGGTGTCACCTGACCCCATGGCGCTGTATGTCTGTGGGAGGAGTTCATGTGTATGACTGACACCATGGCCAGCCCTGGAGGGCACGGTCCATCCGCCGTGGGATGCTGAGACCTGGTAAGGGAACGGTCAATGGCTGTGACTGTCGACAACCCTGAACACCACCCATCCTGCAAGCATAGGCAGCCTAGTGCCCTACACCTGTGATGCAGTGCACCACCCACAGTGACCATGCATGACATCACCCCACCAGGCAGCACCATTATGCAATTTACTCGCACACACACATACTGCCTATGTCCATCACAGCACAAAATAAGGCTGTCGAAGTGGCGTGGCAATGTGGTGGGATGCCAGTTCCACAGCACATGCCCAGTGCATGCAGACCGCCAGTGCCTTTTACACAGACATGCAGTGACACTGGACAGTGATGACTGTCACCTGTGTCGTGCATGGTTGTGTTGTCCATGGCTGGTGGTCATGTCTACCCTCCAGCGTGCGCCAGCATCCATGATGTAATGACACTACACTCATCAAGCAGCTGTGGCTGCTGCTGCTGCTGCTGCCGCTGTCGCCACCCATCACGCCTCCTCCAGCTGCCACCTTGGCCCCATGCTGGCCCTCCTCAGCCTGGGCCGCCATCTTCTTCGCCAGAGCCTGTGGGTGGCAAATGTTGAGAAAAACATCAGTGTGACCCCAAACGGGCTGCCCCTGCCCCAGTGAGTGTGCCTGCCCACACAGCCAGACCTATGCATCTCACACCTGCACACTGCCACAGCCAACCATGGCAGAGCCATCCCCCACAGGCACCGCCACCAAAACACAGTCACACCCCTACGAATACAGGTGCATAGATGAGTACCCACCTGGCCTTGTGCTGCCCCTCCTGGCACGTGACCTGAGGTGTTGCAGCACATCTGGCTCCCTCCTGCGGAGGTCACTATCATCAGTGCCTGCACTGGTCAGCAGACCGGCACCGCCTGTGACCCTCTCCAGTTCAGTGGCCACCTGCAGCCACACATGGGTGGGCGGCCATGGTGAGGCTGATCCCCAAACAGTGCCCCAAAATGAACCAGCCACTGCCACCAGGTTGTACCTCAGCAGCGGCTCACTGGGGAGCTCTCCTGTGTGCCATTACTGTGAGTAGTAGAGCAGGCAATATGGCACCCACAGGCAGCAACCCGTAAAATGTTCGCAATGACCACCATAGGTTCCAATCCCGGCGCTGTTAGGTATGGCGCGGTCAGTTCACATAGCACTGTCTGAAGCAGTGCAGCAAGGAGCCATACACATGGCGGCCGAACAGCGCCAGAGGCAGGTCAGACACCAGGTCGGGGTCTATGATGCGAAGGCCGCATGGCGCCATCTGATGTCTACGCATCCTGTGCGGACGGTCACCTGGTGCCAGTGCCACAGTGGATTATTGGCGCGCAGTAGTGCCACGCCATATGGTGCCCAGTGCTGTAGCGCCACTGGCACAATGGTGACCATGGCCTGGATTGCCGATCGCACACAGCACATCATCAGTGCGGCAGATGCCTGTGGCTACCTGGGTGTCGCAATTCAGTGTACCACCACAGTCACAGATATGCGCCATTGGCTCAGCTGCCTCAACGTGTTCGCCACGCGCAATATTCAGCGACACATGCCGTTCATCTGATCAGCAATTCAAAGCGCGGTGGGCGCGATTTGCATCTCGATTACAGTTGCTCCACTCATTTGCTGTGCATTGCACTATAAATGTGCTTTATTGGGCTGCACTGGCCAGATTCGGTTACTGTAGGTGAGAGGTGGGTTGCATGCTGTGCGATGTTCTGGACAATGGTCATGGGATAACGCTGTAGACTGCACAGTGACAGGTGTCCACTTCCACCCATACAGATCGATAGGACGAAGCAGGCCAAAGTGAGGGTGAGGATGGTGGGCGGAGGAGCCCAACTTCACCACGGCGTGGAGACAGAGGCCTCTTCCAGGCCTACCTGGAGGAGAAGCCACTACTGAGTGGATGGGCGGGCACCCTCAGCCCATGTGGCTGCACGTGGGGAGGGGGTAGCTCGGTAGTGAACCTGCACGGAAGCCACCATGCCCGGCAGGAAAAAAAAGAAGATGGGGACAGACCGCGGGAGGGTGAAGGAGAAGGTGGCAGCCCTCAGGAGGCCAATGCGTATGGCACAGGCAGGGGCCAGCCAGCAGTGGTGAAGCTGACCCGGCTGAGGACCGACTGGCTGCATCAATGCAATGGAGTGCTATTGAGGCGTACCAGGAGGTGGATTCCAGTTATGGTGGAAGCCCATCACTGCACAGTATGACATGGTGGTGGTGGTGTGGGGGAGGTTGTTCCACATGCACTACATGTCCTCTCTTTCTGTCACTGGTCCTGTTCATCTTCAGGGATGGTGGTGGTGGGTCCAGGCAGTGAGGAAGACCTGCCTGGACATGGAGGAGGGTCCATCCACTCTGTCACCAGCAGCACTGCACCAGCATGCACGCCGGCTGCCAACTCTGGTGTCGGTGGTCGGTGTGGGGTGCACAGCCTGTGTCTCAGCAGTCTGGCATGCAAGCATGCCAGCACGCTGTGACTGTGGCTATGGCACGTACCTGCACCATTGATGATGCAGGACCGCAATGGGCAGTGACATGTGTGTGTCCATGACAGACACTCAGCAGGCCAGCACGTGCCCTGGGCCTAGCTGGTTCCAACGTGTGTGCCAGCATGTCAGCACAGTCCCAGGCTGTGCCTGTCAGCACCGGTGGGGCAGCACCGGTGGCTCTGCAGGTGTCTGGCACTGTTGCGGCCACAGCAGTGGAACAAGTGGTCCCTGGGGCACAGCGGTTGGAGGGGCAGCAGCAGCAGTCACCCACCAGGTCTGGGGGTACAGTGTCCAGCAGTGGCACATGCCCACCGCCCTTTGATATGCCCATTCCTGGTCCTGGTGAACAGCGCCCACCCTCAAGGGGTGTTGAGCATCAGGACCTTCCATACCCTGGGGGACAGGATGCCGTTGTGGCAGAGTACCCATTTGAAGAGCACACCCGCCTGCTGGGAATCAGTACAGCAGCAAAGGCGGGTTGCAACGTCCATGGAGGCACTGTGCGGCTGTGAAGCGGCACAGCAGGGATCAGCTCTGAACCTGCAGAGATGGTCCATATGCGGATGGATGTGACCGCCGCCATTGACAGGCAGACACAAGCAGGTGCCCTGTACCGCCGCACCCCCCACACAGTAATGCCCCACTCCCCGCTCCCGCATCATGCGACACCAAGCCTGTCGATGCTGGGTTCTGCTGTGGCATCCCAGCACCCTGGTGCAGGTATGTTTGGCATACTCAGACCCCACTGCAGACAAGGTCACGATCACGCAGTGGGACCCCTGGTGGTCCATCGTGCCACCCTACATGGCCCTGTTCAGCTCTAGCCAGTGCTGTTGGGTCATGGAGGGCTGCCCACGCATCTGCAGTGGCGGTGGGTGGTGCAACATGACTGACCTGTCTCCCAGTGTGGCCCTGTCTGTGCTGCCTGTGTGCACTGTGCGTTAGGGTGGGCAGTGTACTGGTGGGTGCCTGCACATCATGCTGACATATCGGACCACCTGCACACCATCCCCACTGCTGTCCAGGTGCGGTGCATGATGATGCTCTGCATTGGTACTGGTGGCTAACTGCTGGTGCAAGGTGCCCAGTATCTGGACACACATACTTGGACAGTACAGGTGGTTGGTGTGGTCTGTGGATCTGTGTGTTTGCCATGTCTGTTCCTGCTCTGCTGCACCTGCCCATGTACGCTTTGGTGCCCGTGTGTGTGTGTGTGTGTGTCCATAATGACTGTTCTCCTCCCTGATGGTGTGTTTGTGTGCCTGGTCCTTCCACTCCTCTTGTCATGCACCCCTGGTGTGTTACTGTGTGCCTGTGGGTTGCGCCAGGACAGTGTTGGCTGCACATGGAACCTGACTACTCCAGGCTGCATAATGCTCCTCTGTGATGGTGTCCCGGTGCAGCTGGGTCTGCGGATCAGTCGGGGTCCCGCCGTCCAAGGGGGCTGCTCATCACTCCATCATCACCGGTGCCACTGGCGTCCCCATTGTAACTCCCCTCCTCGACCTGAATGGCTATCCCACAGTCTTTGGCCATGTTTGCAGGATACAACAGGCCAGGAATATCCCACAGGCCTTTGAGGGTTGTACTGTGAGGGCACTGCCGGAGGTGTCTAGGCATTGGAAGCATGCCTTGAGCATCCCAAACACCCGCCGATGATGTTGTGTGTGGCGGCATGCGCCTCATTATAGCATTGCTACGATGGGGTCATGCGGCGCTGGTATGGTGTGAGCAGCCAGGGATGGAGTGGTGTATCTGCTGTCACCTGTGTGGAGATGGTGGAGATGAGTATCATGTTCAGGTCCATATTGCCAATATCCCTGTGTGCCACTACCATAGCACCTGTGGCATTCTCCCACCCCAGTCTCTTTATGTTTGCAAATCCTACATCGTACTCACCCACTAGATGGCCTGTGGGGATGTCCCCACTCTCAATCGATGGCACAGTGGGACTGATACCATATAAAGGCATGCGTGCTCCACCAGGGTGTGGCACGACATTGGATTATCGCCCAGTGGCATCACACACACCACCTGGCAGTTGACACTGAGAACATTCCTTCCTGTTCCTATATGCAGCCCCATCGGGGCCAGGTGGCATCGTATGGCCACATGGGTGCAGTCTATGGCCCCTAGCATGCCAGGCATACGTGCTACCCTGTGGAACCCCTGCATGTTTGCTGTACGCTCTGCCCGTGGTGCTTGGGAAATGATGTCTGCGTAGCATGTGGCAGCAGGCTGAGGAACTGGGTGGGATGCATGGCGTGGCTGACTGTGTGATGCCTGTGGTGTCTCCTGTCAGCCTCTGGAAGGTGCCTGTGGTGAGCAGGCACATGCAGGCTGTCACCTTGGTCTCCACCGACAGAGCGTGACTTCCGTGAGGGGTGCCTGCTTCACATCACTGCACAGCTCACAGAGCCATCTCATATTGCCTGTTCAGGTGGTACCGCCCACCATCTCTACATCTGTATACAGCTCAAAGCTGATGCAGGCACGGTACTGCCTGTTGGGAGCGTGACTGGGTGGGGCCTTCCATGGCCATGTCCCCTGCAGCATGGCCTCACCTCCCCACACAGCTTCATGTGGAAGCTGGCACTGTCCATCTCCCTGGCTTGGACCCCCCTGGCTAATGTTGCTCTGTTACCCGCTGTCCTGACTGCTACCTCCACTGCACCTGGTACACCTACTGGCCTCTGCACTCTGTGGCCCCATACACCTTCCTTGCCCCTCTTCTGTCCTGTGCACTCCCTGGCCTGCACTGTACACTCCCTGGCCTGCACTGTATGTTACTCTGGCCTTCTCTGTCTCTCTGCCTCATGTGTCTTCCCTGTCACGTTCATGCACCTCTTCCTTGAGCCTTTTTATTTTGGCTCATTTCCGCTGGGGCGCAACTTCTGGCTGTTCAGCTCTTGCGCATTGCGCAAGTCTTTGAATATCGCATTGCGCTCTTCATGCATGGATCCACCCCCTCCGGTTGTGCATGCCTTCATTTGCATTCGCTGTTGCTCAGCCTGTTTTCGGTGGCACAACTGCCTCCTGCTGAATATCGCAGGAATGGCGCCACTTTGGACTTGAGCATGCGCAACCCTGTTGCGCATGGCGCAACCCTTTTGAATATCCGGCCCTCTGTGTTTACAGTGATGTTAAAGTGTTCCCTACTCTTTGTGTTAAGAAGTGCTTTCTGACTTTCCTCCTGAACTTGTGATACTCAAGCTGAACCTGTGGCTCTTCAATATATATTTGCTATTGAAGTTGAAGAGACTTTGCATTAAGAATATTAAATATTTTAAAGTGGTTGCATGTCCTAATTATGTGTACGTCCATTACTTGTGCTATGCTAATAAGGTATGTCAGTAGCTTCTAAACAGTGATTACACACATGATACAAAAGTGTTTAGTTGTTATTGTGTGACTGATAATGTGGATATTCCTGGGGTGGGTGAAAAACCATATGGTAAGTGTTTAAGTAATAGAATATTAAAAAATCTGATTTCAGTGACATTCGATTAGTGGCATTTAATGATATGTCACAGACTAGGCACATATGGAAAATTCCCACTGGACCCCTCAATAGATGCAATCATAAATATTGTCAGGAACAGGTATGAAGTGCGTTGTGATCAGTAACAGTGTCTGATTTACAATGGTGAACATTGTTAACATACGTTAGAATTACTTATATGACAAGTACAAAAAAATTGAATATTCTTACAGGAACAAAAAACATTTTTTCAATCGTTACATTGGCTTCTATGTTAACTCTTAACTAGTTCGTTAAAAGAATGTGTATGGCATACTGTTTTTTATCAAAGATATGGCTAATTTAACATAATTAATATAGTGCTGTATTGTATGTTAAACATTCATTTGTACTTTAGTCTTATACTAATACTTTTAGTTGAACTATGAAAGTTGTTAGTAACAATCGCTAGGTGAATAAGAATGTAAATATTATGTACAAGTAATTACAAAGTCATGGCAGAGTCAGTTAATAATATGATGCAATTGTTTGGTATTTATAGTTGCTTCATTCAACTTCTTGCATTATCAATAAAGGCTGTTATTTTTACATATGTACAGTATCAGTATTACAAATAAAGGCAGGTTAGTTCTACCTGTTGCATGGTGAACGAATGATGTTGTTGTCTACATGTCAAGAGCAAATAGAGAAAAACAAGTGGTGATAGACAACTTGTGACTGAATGCACTGTTTGGTGAATGGGACAAGTGTTGCTCAGTAATTTACGATGATAACTAAGAACTTTTCTTTACCTGCAGAGAGTAACAGTTTAAAACTGGTAGCAACTTCTTGTTATGTATGGGTATCATACAGTAATAATAAAAGATATGTACAGAAGAGGAGAGCAGTAAGGCCTCTGTTTTGAGATGTACAATCTTTGATAGACATGTAAGCATGGTTTCTTTAGTGACTGTGAATACTGTTGGCGCCAATTGAAGCCACTACAACAATTTCCATGTTACCACTGATCCACACAAGATCTCAGATGTCATAGTGAATGAAATGTGTCTGGCAGTATAGCATTTTGTTGAAATGCTATGGTTTATTCATAGTCGTAGATTGGAAACAATTTTACTGATCTACGACTGTTTCTGTCACAAAGTAGTCATTTTAAAAATACAACATGTTCTGTCCTATTCTTCTGAAATATGAAGGTCATCATAATTCTTCAATATTAGAAGATATGCATTTTTTAAGATTTGTGGCAGTCTCTGTTTAAAACTGCTTGTAGAGTCGTCACACTCTACCCATCCACTTCTGTACCTTAGTAAACAGGTGTAATGGCCAGAATGAGAAGATTGACCACGGTGATAGACTACACTGAGAGTGTCAAACACTGATTGGTTAAAGACTATTCTACCAGCTGTGTAATCTGTGATAGGAGTGTCAACTCTGAGCCCGTTGGAGTCAAACCTGTACAAGATAAGCAACAGATACTGAGATGAACGCCTGAGACGTATGGACTGAGTGCATCTGCCTCCACACCTTTCACAGGCATGACTACATTAAGCATTGGTGAATAGCGCTCAAAATTTGACACTTTTGATTTGAGAGACAAAAAGAGTAATCCACAGCATGTCTTCTGTGGTTTCACGCTGTGAATGGCCACATGAAAGACATACATATTTGGTTACATATGATACTGTGAAGCAATGCCACATTGGGGAGCCATCTTCATCCAGGTTGTTTATGACAGCCATCATAAACTCACTAGTGTCTTGCTGTATGTCAGCAGCAAATGTACTACATCCGTCATATGTACCTAACACCGGCTGTAGTGGTATAAGTGACTGTACATTGTTAGACTGGTCAGAAGTCATGTTGACAATCTGCTTCAAAGCGTTTGATAGGGTATTGTCTTTTGAAGCAGATATTGCCCCCACAAAGTGTGGCATGTGTAGAAAAACTTGCATAGCTGAGTTAGAATAGCAGTTCACTCTAGTGCTGCTGTCAAAGACTGGTACAGCAATGACACCAACTGATTTCTGACGAATTGCTGGCTGTGAATCTTTACTTGAAGTTGTGACCTTTGTTGAACTCTTTTGAGTTGAATCACTTCTGGAAGCTTGTGGCTGTTTGTTGATATATGTAGATGTGACTGGATGATGTGAGGCAGCCAGATATGTAGGCAGTGGTTTTAAAGACATTTGTGGCTGATGTAGAGTATGTAACCTGTTGTACTCAAGAATACATCGCTTATCAGCTCGTATTTTCTGAGGTGCTAGAGTTATAATGCACAACTCAGAAAGGCTGCAGACACGTGAAAGTGCCACGTAGCTCATGTCATCCTTGAAAATATCTGTAGCTATGTCCACCATTGCTGAATCCAAACTCAAGCCCTGGGATTGTGAATGGATACAGCATATGCAACACATAATGGAAACTGTTTCCTGTTTACATAGATATCCTTAAATACCTCAAATTTTACACGGGTCCGTTCTATGTGTACAGACTGTTCCATGTTGTCAAAGTGAACTACAAGTGTCTTGATATATGTCTTCTGGACATTGTAGACAAAGTCGGTGATGTTTCCCATGGCACCGTTTAGCATGTTTCGCTCTACATCTAGATGACGTCGCAGCATGATACATGCATTCTTACTAAGTATGAGAACAGCTTCTATGCCAGCTGTGTGTGAAACATCTGACTTGAGTTCACTGAGTTGTTCAGTCATCTTTGCTACTAGGTTGCGACTAAGAATGACACCATCAACTGTATCAACAGCATGCAGAGTTAGAATCTCTTGGTTTTCTCTCTGCAGCATTAGATTGTTGAACTCAGTGCACTTCTTTAGTCATGGCATAAGACACACTATGTGTGTCCCTGTAGAGTATACATCACTGAAGACATTACATGCTGTTTCTATGGATGCAGTATCTACTGTGATTCTCCGATCGTTTAACATACAAACATGTTCTGGTGATAGAGAACCTGTCCAAGCTTCATCTAAAAGTGATTTGTAAGCCAGATCACCACTTTGGCACATGTTCTCAGACAACTCAACATAGGTAAATAATTCCCATATGTGTTATAGCCTGCAATGCAGCCGAGGATATTCTTCGCTTGCTTGGCAGTTAGAGTTGTAAATTCATGCTCTGCATTGACTGGTGCAAGCTGTAAAAAGGTCTCCCAACACAACAATACTTTTGCCACCAAATGGCACT
Source organism: Neoceratodus forsteri (assembly GCA_016271365.2). Lineage (NCBI taxonomy): Eukaryota > Metazoa > Chordata > Ceratodontiformes > Ceratodontidae > Neoceratodus > Neoceratodus forsteri. The sequence continues at coordinate 43,213,916 of JADMNL010000040.1, read as the reverse complement.
CCATCGTCAGTACCTAAGATCTCCTGCAGACGTAGATGAATACAGGCAAGCATGACATTGGAGATCATGCTGATTTCATCAATGATCAGTAACTTCATCTTTGTGAACATGGAACGGAGCTGAGATGCAACGTCAAATGACAGTTTACGATACTCTCCAGTTCTGCCATGTTCCACTGGCAACATAAAGAGATGGTGTAATGTAACTCCACCAATGTTGTATGCGGCTAGTCCTGTGCGAGCAGTAACAGCAACAGACATTGATGACCCTGTCAGGCTCCGTATTTCAGCAGTGATGGCTTCAATAAGGAAACTCTTTCCTGTGCCAGCTGAACCACTAACAAAGATCAGTAGCGGCTTACACTCACCACAGTCACATTCTTTGGTTTCATGTTGTAGACCATGTCGGACAGCTTCAACTACTTGAGAGTGAACTGTATGCTGCTGCTGATTTAGTCTTTCTCTCAAGTCAGCTGGGTTGACAGTGGAGTGTGTTCCATGTTCCATGGCTGTCTCAATTTCTGACATTAACACTTCTGGGGCATTTAAGGACAGAGGTTCACCTAGAGCAGCTTGTCCTTCTGGATCAAGGTTGTCTTCTGAACTAACAGGAGTGTCTTCCTGAAGCTGCTTCTCTGCCTTCTCAAGCTGTTCTTTCTCAGCCTCTAGTCTCTCTATGTATGTCTCTGAGTATTCAGTTTTGAAAGTCTCATAACTGCGATTGAATTCGTCCTCAAATGTATCACAGTCAACTTTTAATTCAGACTCAGTCCTCCAGGGTCTAAATAGGAATAGGAGAACAAAGTAGTAGTGTTCTCTGCTCTCCGATGTGCCTAAATGCAATTTACAGAGGTCTATGAGCCATGGCTTGTGTCTCTTTATGAAACAGCCATCCACTCCATTCACCTTGCAAATGTGGTGTGTTGAGTCAGGTGATATATCTGCCTTGTAGTCATACCACTTAGTCACCTGAAAGAGACACATATCATCCATCTTGTCGTGTCCACAGGGGTAGTATGCGTCTATCAGGTTATTCTTCAAGATATGTTTTGAAGAAGGTCTATTGGCAGCGAGCTCCTCACTTTCGGCATGAGGAATCAGTACATGTTTTCATTTCTTTTTGTAGTTTACACTGAGAAACCGGACAGCATCAGACTTCCCGTACAGATGTGTACCCATTAAACGGTCATTGGCTTCATAAGCTCCACATTCTCTGTGTGAAAGAGTTTTCAAGCCCAATGACCAGAGTTGAGATGTTAGGCTTCTGCTTGAACTGGCAATATCTTGTAAGCTAGTCTGCTCATGTTTGGTTATGTACAGGGCCCCGAGTTTTCCGCGATTCCGCGGGTGCAGCAAACCGCAGAAATATCCGTGGAATTTGCCGTCACCCACGGAATTCGCACCCACCCACAGAACAAACGTTGAGTTTGTGGGTTACCCCTGGGCAAGTGTTTGCAGCCTATGTGTGGTAATAACCAGGAATTCAAACCAATAGTAGAAGCCAAGGTGTAGTGATAATAATCTTAAGCACACACTAAATTTGTTGTATTTGCTTACAATATTTGACGTGCCCCCTCTCACATGTTAGTATGCCATGCTGGGAGCCCACCCCAGCGTGGCAAAAGCGTCATTTGCCAACGGAGGTGCCCAATCCCCGCTGGCTTCACTATCGTCCCCCAGCTGCCTGGTGCCACACTGGGAGCCTCACCCAGTGTGGCAAAAGTCCTCCTTGTGTGGGAATCCAAATTAAAAAACCTGAAAACAAAAACCTTCCTTCATTGCTTCTTTGCCCTCCCCAACCCGCACCCACCCTCTGCGTACCCACCTCCCACACCCCCACCTCACTCCCACCTCAACCTATACTTACCTCCGGAACCCAGCGCAATGATCTTCTGTGGACCGGAACACTCTGCACTCTTCAAAGCCGACCCGAACTGAAGAAATGCCGTAAGCTGTAGAATGGACTAAATGGATTTTTTCAACTTTAGTGTGATATCTCAGCTATTTCTGGATTTTACTAAATTAACATGGGGTTTTTAGATTTTACCTGATGACCTGTGACACTGTTATTTTGTTATCGGTCCTGAAAGGTGGTTTCACAGTGACTGCGCGGAACCACCTTTCTGGAATGATTAACAAAATGACAGTGTCACAGTTCATGAGGTAAGCTCAAAACCCTATGTTGAAAAATTTGGTGAAAATATTCCCAAATGACTGTTTCATTTGAAAGCTATGAGTTCCTACACACACTGTAGAATTTCGGCATTTTAATATTTTCACCCATATTTTCAGTATTGCCATTTTACCACACCTCCTTATGAACAGTGCAACTGTCATTTTTCACATCACATCCGAAATGTGTTTTCGCACATGTAGCACACAATGGAGCAGTCGATGTGCATAATCAATGTTCCAGACAGATTAATAAAATCATAGTGATACTGTTCATGAGCAGAGGTCTTAAACTGGCTATGTTGAAAATTTGGTGACAAACGCCCATAAAATGACTGTGTTACGAGTGTGCATTGTGTCAGATATGGGGAAAAAAACAAAAAAAGGAAAAAAATTAAGGGTAAAAATGTGCCGCAGAATTGCCGCAGAAATAGGTGTTGAGTGCCGCAGAAGTTCTGTGGCAAATGAGAACTCTGCTGCAGAACTTTGCTCCGATGTGCCGCAGAAAAATCGGGGCCCTGGTTATGTACGAAGTGATGTACTGCACCAGGGCCAATGAGTTATCAGCCACAAACTGAACATCTATGTTTGCTTGCCACATTAGGAGAAGAGTTGGGTTGTAGTCATTTATGTACACCTCTTTCTCATCTCTGGGTAATTCGTATACCCTCTTGGTTGATTTTGCCTTCAAGTGGTGTCACACCATCCTGACAAACTCGTCTAGGAAATCCAAAGCGACATCGTGTGTACCAATTAGATTTGTTCTTTACTACTCGGCAGCAGTATTTTGCACAAATATGTTGCTGGAACTTTTGAACCAACTTCCATAGTGTAGGACTTTCATACTTGTCTGGAATGTGACAAGTGATATATTTCTTGATGAATGTTAACACTTCTGCTGCTTCATGTTCACCTATGCGTGGTGCATCCTTGATCCACAATAACATATGGATATGAGGGGCACCCCATGCTTGATATTCCGTTCTCCAAAAGTAATGTTCCACAATACCAAGAGGTGGATTGTCCTTTGACAAGATGAAAGTCAGAATGTCATGGAACCGCTTGTGAAAATGTCTTGTGACAGACACAGGATCAAGTGAACACATTTCTCCAACAGTCATTGATGAGATGCCGTCGACATCAGAATTTGCCCACTTCAACAGTTCAATGAGCTCATCCCAGGCATATTCAGCACAACTAAGTGTGACAAACCATGTGGCTGCACCATACTCACGCAGCATTGTCATCACTTCAGAGTGTCTGCGATACCAATATTCTTTGGTACCTCGAAGACTTAAAAGTATAGAAGACAGATTCACTTGCACATTTTCATATTTCTGCTTTAATCTCTCTAGGAATTGAGCTGCTGTTATTCCATCTAGTGGACTTGTGACACAAATAATATGTGCAATGGACACAGACAGAATGCTAAGTTCACTCTCCCATAGGAGATGAAACAGGTACTGTATGTTACGTCTGAATTTGCCATCTTTACTGAGCACACGGCTAGTGCGGTACTCAGCACCCTGTACACACACTTCTCTTTCATCTAGGCATCCACCTGATCCTTTTGGAAATAGATCTGGGAAACAGCGTGCTTCTAGTGTTGTCTCCCAAATGCTGACAGGCTCTCCTTCCACCTGCTTCATTTGATAGAGATCAATGTTGTCTCCTACTGGATCTCTACCATGTAGTGGGTGAATTGTGTACTGTTCATACACATTGTCACTTGTCTGGCCACTGACCTTTTCAATGATTAGTTTAGTTTTTATCTAATAGATCATGTTGGACTGAGGCTGGTCATCTGATTTATGTCAAGGTCTGTATAAAAAAATTGTTTCTCTTTAAATAAGTAAGAGCAAGCTTCACCTTTTCCACATTAACAACATCTTGCCAGATGACCTTGGACTTTGTTGGAACACCATTTACAAGAATCACCAAACTATTTTCTGTTGCGATTGCTTCCACATTTTCCTGTAGAGGAAGTGGTAGATACATCACAGAACCCTTTAGAGATCTAACAAGCTCTTTCTGTGGAATGTTCCATGTCTTTGTGTTCAGATGTAGAATGGTTTGGAATGGTTTCATTGTCTGAATTAGAATGTGTTCAAACATATTCAATGTTGAAATCTCAGTTGGTGTAACATGTGCCTCCATATTATTCAGCAGTGACCTTGGTGGTAAAATGTTAGACTTCAGTTTGGAGAAGCAGTGTTTGCATAGCAGAATGGTGTTTTCTAAGTGAATGTCAGATTTCAGCAGCAAAAATGCTGAGAGACGGAACCACATGTCATTGTATGGTGACAAGGTTTCTAGGTTGACTGTGACTGTTTGTTTTGTGTAGCACAAATGGTCACATGACACACATACAGGGTCAAACTTCTGAGACTTTGCCAGCTCAAACTTAGCTATTTCTTTGCCGTACTGTCTCAGTATGTCAGTTTCTAAGACTGAAACAGATGTTTCTGCAGAAGTGTTAAACTGAGAAATGGTTGTGTCTCGTACAGAAGTTACATGTTGCAGTTGTTTGAGAAATGTGATGGCACCCTACATGTCACCTGACTGCAATAAGTCATTTAAACAAATGTACTGATGTACAGCTCGTTGTACTTCATATACTCTGTATACAAAGTTTCACATGCCTGTTTGATGCACTCCAAGCATCCGCATGTTGTGAAAAATACCATCACAGACACCACTATCGAGGCATGCCAGTGAGTGACCCATGAGTCCAGTATGTGGATGAATTTCACAATAGTCAATTGTGTTAAACAGTTTATATCTTTCTTTGCAATCTGTTATCACAAATAGGTTGACAAACTGTTCTACTTTTTCAAATGACGATTGCCTACGGTTGCAGGTATCATCACATGCCCATGCCAGACAGTGCCGTTTATTGGAGACTGTGGCTGAATCACAGTCATCATCTGTATCCATTGCAGTGTCATCACAGATACTGAGGACATTTACCAGTTTGCCATACTCATCAATGGTGAACTTGTGTTCCTTTTTGTGGGAATAATAAGATTCTTCCCAGAAATATGCCTCTGAGTGCTGTGTGTGCATCCAGTGACCTGTGAAAACATCACAGAAGTTGTGGACAGTCAAAGAAGGATAATGTTGTAGCCTTTTTTTGATGCCATACACAACTTTCCTGAATTGTTCAAGCACATGAGACATCTTACGCCACAAGCGCTGCAGTACAAACACTGCTCTGTTAACAAAAGTGAGCACTTTGAGATGCAACTTCATCAAAGACAGATGACTCTTTGTCTTTTTGCGCGCATGTCTCATCACAGCAGCAATAAGTTTGCCAATCTTATCTTTACTTGCTAGTGATCAGAAATACTTTTGCTTTCTCAGTTGCAAATCACCAGGTGTGAGTCTACGGCGTTCTATGGGAGGTTTGTTGATGGTTGCAGTCACAATAGTTGTGTTTCGTCTGAGAGATCTGCACAACTGTTGTAGAGGTAAACATTTCTTACTTGCTCTTGAAGAAGTATTTGCTTTTGCTGTGCAGTGAGTTGCTGTGGGGCTCACTGTTGCAATAGAGGTCTGTCTCTGTCCATTTTGTGATGTGACTTTTGTGTTTTGTTTATCGCCCTTATACAACAGTGAAGAACTATGATACCTGTCTTGTTTCCCTATACATCTACATCTGTATTTAGTTGGCATGTTTTGATATAATAGTTCACAGTGGCAGTCAGCAATCTGTGAAGTATCAGGCACCTGTATGAAAGACAGAGAAAAAGAAAACGTTACTATATGCCTCTGTTCATATCTTCTAACGTTGTGCATTGAGACATCTGATTTAAGTATCACATCAATTTAAAAATCAAATGTTTGCAATCTTTTAATCACATAAGTTATTTACGTTGGTACAGTTGTACTTCATTTCTGTCACATTGTATTGCATGTCATTATCACTATAGACTCTACATTTTGTTTTGTATGATTTCCATGTTCAGCTATTAATAATTAGTATTATTAAGAAACTTTTATATAGCTTATGCTGGCACAGTTCTGTAACACAATAACTTTATTGATGATCTTTCTGTTAATTACTGACACATTAATAAGTCAACTTTGTACAATTAGGTCAAATTACTGCATTATGAATATTTAAATGTAAGATTTTTCAGGTTGGCATTTTACTACAACCATTTTGCTATTACACAGCTGTCATTCTTCGCATGGTTGCTGAGCTGTTTTGTGTGTAGTTACAGTGACCACTGCTACAGGTGTTGTGTGAAACCACTGTTCAGAGCACATTATGCTACTGACAGTCACACTGCTTATGAGCAGAGGTGTGAAAATGAGTACGTCCAAAATTTGGTAATGATACTCTCTACTATGACTGTTTATGTGAGTGTGCATATGAGCTTCACGGTAAACATTTGGCAATTGATGTTTTTGTAGTATTGCAATGTCAGTTTGGTAACATTGCATTTATGTCCTCAAATGGCTTAGTTGAAAATGTTGTGCCAATGCTGCATAAAATGACTGTTTGTGGTGTTGATTACCAAGTGACAAAGTTTGCATTACTACAAGTCAGTTGCATGGTGCCGTTGTCAGTGAAGATATCCACCTTTTTGTGGGTGTTTTTACAAAGCTACAATACTATGCGTCTCCAGTTGTGACAGTGGCAATGCAGTTTACCTGTGTTTAGTATTGAAAATTTGGCTATTTTGCCATTAAGCATCAAATTGTGGCAAAAATAGACAATTTGGGAAAAAAATACTTATCAAATGCTGCGAAAGTGTCACAAATAGTAATATCGCGTATCGGACAGTTATCGCAAATGTTACTTTTGTGTGTTTGACAGTATGATGAAAAGTAATGTCGAGTTGAAAGTTTCACAAAAAAAAAGTTTTTCGTGCATTCGAAGTATCGCAACAGTACTGCAGCATTTGACACTGTCACAAATTACTTTCTTGCATTTGAAAGTGTCGCAACTTCTAATAATTTGGGAGTGGCAAATGCATTCATCATCAAATCAGTTCTGATTGTGTTTGACTGACAGCTTGTTCTACTAATTAATATGAAGATTTGTCAAGCCATCTGAGACAACCAATCAGAGACGAACAACACGGAAGAATATGTCAGCAGCCATCTTAGTGCCCAAACTGAGAGCACATTTCAAAACCTGTAAGTAGTATATTTTATTATGCATTTTCTAGTATTAGTAGTTGTTGGCAACATTTTAATACTATTAATCAAAATGTTTTGGTGCTGTATTTGATAATGTTACTTGTAATAATCTAACTTTGCTGTATTATTTAGATAAAGGTGTTTAAAGTCAGATAGTAGTTGAGTACTAACTAGTACAGATACAGCTGCAAATAGAGGGATATAGGAAGCTGCACGTGGGCCCATAACAGAAGGGGGAACCAATCAGACATGTTTCTGAAGTTGTAATTGTTTAAAACTGCCTATAAAAAGGAAGCATGTCTCCCTCCTCTTAATGTTTGCACATTTTAGCTGAAGCAGAAGTCTAGTAATAGTTAGTGCATGGTCTACATTGGTTAATGAAGCCAGAGCACTAGCCAATGATTTTTTTTATTTGTGTGTTATTAATCAGCCCAGTGAAGCTGGCTTGAAGTAAAGAGGGAAAATATCAGTTTTACTTTCACTACTGACTAGCCACTGCAGGATGAACACTGACTTTTTTGTAGCTCTCTGTCCAGTTCTGAGTGTAAAAACTGAGAATGACAGAAAATCTCAAAAGGACTTTGTGGATAGTTGGAAGCAGTATCGTGAGACGAGCATCTGAGTATGCTGTCTATAGTCATTTTGGGAGGGACCTGCAGTTCCCAGATTGCTATGTGAAATGGTTTGGTAGGGGTGGAATGAGGTGGGAGCACCTCATGCCAACCATGCACAGACTTTTGAGAACTCAGCCTCATCCTGACATACTGCTAATACATCTTGGAGGCAGTGATTTGGGCACGAAACACTGGGTAGATTTAGTAACAGAGGCAAAATTAGACCTTGCTTCTATTATGAGTATGTTGCCTGCCTGTATAATCATATTTTTGGATATTACAGAGCATAGGATCTGGCAAGCAGAACACCATATGTATCTGATTGACAGAGCTCGAAGAAAAGTCAACATACAAATATCTGCTTTTCTATGTATGCATGGAATGTATACTATACGTCACCCAGAAATTAAGTATTGTAATGATTGACTATTCCTACCAGACGGTGTACATTTCTCGCGTGCTGGCAATTGCCATTTCCTGGGAGACCTTCGAGATGCAATCCTCAAAGTCCTCTACGACTGTCAGACTGTTTCTCAAGTATTGCAGTATTAACAAAGGTTCTTTTCAGAACCCTATTAATGTGGTCCAAAAATAGATCAGCTGCATGCATCACTCACATAGTAACACATGGGTTGAAGATCCAGATTGTACCATGCTGTGTGATCACACTGGAGAAAGTGCAATAGCAATGCATCATGTTAGTTTTGGTACAAAATTTCATGATGTTGTTATATGTTTGCATTTTTATATTGTTTCAGTCTGTGAGGTTCATTTACATTTACTGTGGCATTACACTACTGTAAGTTGTGAGAGGGGTAGTGCTACAACCAGTGAATCGCAGTGGTGGCAGGTTTATGTTTAGCTTTATTTAGTACTATTTGTGCAAATGGAGCCATGTTGTATGCAACACATAAGCTAAGTAATTTTTCATATTGTGAAGACATTATTGGTATGCAGGTTCCTGTGCATTACTGAGTTGTTGCTTGTATTGGCTGACTTAGGCTGTGTTCTCGATTGATGATAACACAACCCCCCAGTTGTGTTAGTTAATACACTGTAGTAACACATTTCTTGTTTTCTTTAAAAACATCAGTTTTCAAATATATTTGAAGAGTGATTTCTTTCAAGAAAAAAATAAATGTGGTAGTACAGTTTACTGTTGCCTATGTAAGCAATAAGACACGACAGGGTGTGCATGGAACAGATTTTACCACACGGCCAGGGGTGTAATAAGGCACGAGGGCTTGGCCGAGCACCTTTAGCCACTGGCATGCGGTGAAATCTGTTCCATGCACACACCTGCAGTGTCTTATTGTGCTTATAAAATGGTCTTCTTTCTTTTTAACATTTTAACACTTAGAAAAAAGTAATGTTTTCTATTGAAAAATACATTTGTTTGTGTGGATTTATGATCAAATAGTCCTTCTGCCCATCACAGTATGATGTGATTGGTTCATAGCCCTAGGGATGTTTTTGGGGGGTGTCAGGGACCTGATTGGCTACCGGGAAGCAGCAGCCTCAGCTGCTGTCACTGAATTCTCACATTCAGATGTAGGAGAAGCATTTCAATGCTCACTGCAGTTTGCTCACCTGAGGAGAAAACAGTGGTTCAGTGAAATGGGTCCCTAATTGTACTGGTGAGTGTTTGATCCATCTCTCCCCCAACCCCCAGCTACCTGTTCCTGTAGTGTTACCCATGGACCATTTGTCTCACTCCGTACTCACTGCTACTTCAGAGCCGTAAATTTAAAGAAACACAAGAAGAGTCACTTTTGTTGAACTGAAGGCTTTGAGTACTAAGCACAGTTGCAGTGAGCTGGTATGACTCACCCTGGCAGCAGTTGGCTCGCCCCAGGCTCTATTCCTCACACAATACTTTCCCCAGGTCGCACACGCAGCTCCCCTAATGTTTCTCTCCCATGTCATCTGCAAGTGAGCCCACCCGACTCCCCAGTGGCAGCTCCTGACAGCAGAGCTGACAGCCTGCTCAAACCGGTGAGACTGCAGCGCCGTGCAAGCGCTAAGTGAGCAGGAGAGTGCTTTTAGCTTATGAAACAACAATAGTGGAATTTCATATACCAGTTCTAAGGCTTACTGATTTTAGCCTTTACTGCAGTCCTTTTTATCCATGCATGGAAATATATTTCATGCATGGGTAACTCGCAATCCCTGTGCTTGATATAGGCTTATGCATTTCATAACACATTATAATGGGTAATGATTGTTCGTGTCCTGTTTAGTGCCATTGTTAGCTTCTATTTCTTTGTTACATTAATGTGTAGTGGTTGTAAAGCACAGCTAAATGGTTACTCTTAGACAGAAAACAAACAATTGATAAGAGTGGGCATGAGTGTTTCATTTCCTAAGTACTAAACGCTATAAATAAAAAACAATCATTAAGTATGGAGATGACAGTCATGGTAATGTTTCTTTATGCTTCTATTTCAGAGACAAAAATCACCATGAGTCAGTAAGCCTTGCAGAGGTGTATTGCACTGCTTGAGGCAGTCCAGCGAGGGGAATGCCTTACACTTTTGCGCGGGGCATGAACCGTAATCTGGTCCGATGTGGAGGTGACAAACAGCTTCCTGCATGTTAAAGTTGGAAGTGAAGAACAAGACAATTTGCAGTTGAAGCGGAAGTGAAGCTTGTTGTTGCAGCGCTTTTTATGTGCTTAAACAGCATGAGGAGATACGTGACAACGTGATATACGCTTGGTACTACCTCGCATAAGAGCTGGGAAGCTGCTGTAGCTAGCTATGGGGAGCACTTAACCATCGTAAGGCACTCAACAGAAGTTTTCACAATGCATGTGCCTTTATAAAGATTTTGATTGAATCATAGAACATGGTATTATACTTATTACTATATAAGAATGTACCATGACAAGGCGTGATGAATTGGTGATTTATCACGCCTGGTGTTGTTCAGTCACGAGGCAGAGGTGAGTGACATAGCCACAACAGAAATGATAAATCCATCCATATGCCCAGTTCCTATCATGGTATGTTGCTATAATACAATGTTAAAGTGTCTATTTTGTTTTTTTATGTAGTGATATCAAACTTGTAACAGTGTAATACTGTAGTATTTTTAACAGTCATTCGACTTGTTTTGGACCAATGAGGTTTCAGGATTTTAATACGCTATAGAATAAGGTTCATTTGACATGGCTGTAGTTCAGTTCTGAGGTTTTGTTGAGTGAGTTAATAACATCAGAATTTGGTAATGATAGTGGTGCTGTGATTATACAGTATCCGCATGAATATATACAATATTTTAATTACTTATGCTTTATAGCTATTGTGTTTGGTGAATCTAGTGAGTTTAGGCTGTGTTCTTCAAACAGTTTTCTATCTGTATCTCTGGTGTGTATTTGGTACCATGTTATGCAGTCATGCAACTTTTGATGCAAAATTAACAATACTGGTAGAGTTAAAGAAAATGTACATGTTTTGCAGATATATCACATGGAAATGACAATAGTGTTTTTTAGCATACACCATTAAAATTTATGTTTGAGTATCAGATCTGAAATATGGTTACGTCAAATATGCTTACTTAATAGGGGATTGTAGATGTCTTGACTTGTTTAAATGTTACACATGTTTGTGGAACGACCACTGATCTTCATTTACAGCTGTTCTCTACTGCTCTTCAAACATTATATTTTATATTAACAGCACTTGTAATTTTAATATGTGTCCACAATGCTTGTGGTGTGGCTGATGAGAGGCAATGTTACCTATGTGAAACATGTTTTATTGTTGCATCAACTGTTTGAAACATTGATGTAATTACCATTCAAGAGTTAGTGATGCCTTTGTTTTCTCTTTTATGATAGGCCAACGTAGGACTCCCCCACCTTCCCGCGAGGTAGTACCAGCACAGTGTGAAGCTGTGGAGGGTGGCCAATTGGACACGGACAGTGTCATCGTCATCAAGTCCAATGGTAAGATGCTGATAGAAATAATTGTACTATGTAATTGGGGTGCTATGAGGATATCATGTAACGTGTGACCTGCACAACTTAAGGGCATACTTTTTAGGAAATACTATTTAGTGAGTAAGTATTACTTGAACCATCTATGTATTATTTGTATTTAGGGAATGGGTTGGAAACATTGTTTTAGGTGATTGAGTAAGACAAACAGCCAGTCTGCCATCTGGCAATAGAGACCAGTTAACAATGAGTCTGTGTGTCTAGTGCGTGATTAGGTATCAGATCCTTGGTTAAACAGAATCTTCATTTTGTTAATTCAGCCATGTTTCTCTTAATATGCAAGTGAACCAGACACAGACACACGCGTGCACACACACACACACACACACACACACACACTGTGCATAACACTTTCACACTCGTTCCTCCTACCAAGTCTTCTTTGTGCCTGCCTTGTCTGTCTCTCTGGCTGCCCGCTGACTTAGCTGTGATGCACAATTTTTTACGTCAGCTAGCAAAGGAGACAATGTCATGACAGAAGTGGCTACTCCTTGTCAGGCTACAATATGTTACAGCCCCACACACACACACACCCCCGTCGTGAGCACAGTTGAACCTCCAAAGAAACAAATACACAGACCACTGTAGAAACAGACAACTTTTTTTAGATATTTAAACTGTGGCAAGCTGTGGCGTGAGCTTGGGTGCAGCTTAACTCTGCTGTGGCTAGGAGGTGTGAGAGGTGATATTCCAATCGGAACTCCGATGGCTGAGCAGTGTTGAAGACAGCAACAAGCCTGCCCCACTGCAGATGATGTGCTACCTACTCAGCGTATGGGCCAGAGGAGCATGGGATGTGGTACTGCAAGTAACATTTTGCCATTGCCAGCAACTTAGTAGTAAAAAATAATATGCTAATGGGGGCCATGATGCATGAAGGTCAGATATGGGTCTATTTGTATTATGGACATTTGCATGCAGTTGCACCCATTCCTGACGAGTTGAACTCTGGCGCCTTCCAAGACAACAGATGTTGGGACTGATGTCACCTGCAGCAGAATCACGCTTATTTGCAGTGAAAATATTTTGCTGTTATGTTTAATATATTTGGTGGTACAGTGAAACACTATCTCCCCATTGTGGACATCTGTAAAATAAATCTAGAATTACACAGTTTCTCTGGTGATTCAGTGACACTGTCTACATGATCGCATCCATGTCTATTGCAAAAGACTTTTGTCTAATGTCATGGTGTTCCACTGTACCGCTTATTTTTCATGACCATGGGTATTTCTGAAAAAGAAGAAATAGTTTAAATCCCATGGTGACTGGAATGGTAACCTGCAACGCCGGCTGAGCTCCAGCACCCCAGTACTCTACCTGTTCAGCCAGTGGGTGTCAGTGTCCTCACTGTCCTACTAGCACAACATCCATTGACTGACACTTCAGGAGAAATGTATACCCATTGGTCTCAGCCTGAACTAGTGGTGTGCCCATTCCATATGTGGCATATACACCCACTTGCTGATTTTATAAACATTGATAGTATGGTAGGTGCTTCTCTGTCCCTTTCTTATGTGTATTTTTGTATCATTTTTATATATCATTGGTGTTCCATTATACAACAGCCTGCCTGATCATAGGCTGCTAGATAATATAACATCACCACTAACCCTGTTGTTCTTAGTGGAGGTGTTATGACTCTCATAGTCAGAGTTAACATAAAATCCACCTGTTTCACTGGTTACTCAAGTTTATATGTGGTCTATTCTGAAGCAAAGCACAAATAAGAGAAAACTGCTAACTGTGCTCTTTAAGTGGAAAACAGTGCTTGAAAGGCAAGTAATACCTGATTTCATGCTTCGGCCACCCTTCTGATGTGCGAGAATCAGTAGTAGAGCACCCACCTGCTGCTCTGCTGTGTGTTGACCGACACCACTGGTAGGGCTGTATGTCCACAATTACAGAGTGTGAGCCAATGGCCGTTCAGCATATATTGTTAAACAGAATGGAAAGATGTTAATTGATCAATGCAAATATGTCTAATGTGTACTAACATATGGGTGTGCGACCATTGTTTACGTTGTGTGACAATAGATGCACGACTGTAGAACTACTTAACTTGCCATATGGCATGTTGGGGGTAGCTGTTCTGCTCCACTAATTTTGGGTGTGAAGGTTTATGTTTAAGGAATCAGCCATAATCAAGGGTTATGTTAATGGTCTGTTACTAATTTTCTAGGGTTGTAGTGTGGAATGAGGTGTGGCCAAGTGCCACATGCCCCTAGAGGGCTATTAAGTGATCATTTAGATATTTCCTGGGACTGTCTTATTTCTATTATAAAAAAACATGTTCATAGACAGTGTTAAACCTTGTTCATCATATGGACAATCTCTACATGTACAGTATCTTAATAAAGGATTTACATAAGGCTTTGACAATGTTTGCAGTTAAGCAGAAACCTGAAATTCTCAGACCCTTGCTTTTATTAAGCAATAAGGCATGACCAAGGGTTATGTTGATGGTCTGTTAATCACCCTCTAGGGGTGTAATGTTGAATGAGACATAGCCGAGTGCCACATGCCACTAGAAGGTGACTAACTGACCATTAACATGATCCCTGGGAGTGCCTTACTGCTATTATAATAAAACTGTTTTTTTAAACAGTGTTAAATCATGCTCATCATATGGTTAAGCTCTACATGTATGTTAATAAAAGATAAACATAAGGTTGTTAGAATGATTTCAGCCAATCAGAAAGCTCCATTTCTCAGACCCTTGTCATAATTGGGATTAATGGGTAGGTATGGGGGCTGTCCACTGCATACTAGGTACTATACATTTCTGTTACTATTTTTTTTCAACTGTAATTGGAGAGACATGTTCAGAGAACTACCAGAACTATTGGTTTCTTGTATATTAATTCTGTGCAGGATTGGGTGCACATGTCTGTTGGAACACCACGGACACAGGCTTGCATTATTTGACTTCAGCCTTCGCTTGGGCTGTGGCCACATTGATGTGCTGCAGGTGTTTTGTTGTAGAAGAGCTGCTGACTGTCAGTGTGTCAGTGGCTAGTTTTGTGGTATGTTGACCCTGCCATAGTGACAGTAAATGGGGTGGGCATCCCTGAATAGGTCTAGGAACATCTACAGCATTGCACACACTTGGTGTTACAAGCACACTACATCGTACAATTATGGTGTGGTCACAAATCTTAGCAATTATCTATAACATTGTTGATGCTGTTCATGTAAGGCGCTTGCTCACTGTACAGATGAGAACAGTTGCTGTCTGCATGTCACAGTTGATTAAGAACAGAAAGCCATCTAAACACAGAAGTGTTATTACAAAGAGGGATGTGTTTACATGTTTCAATTACACAATGACAGAGTATTACAAATGCAGCTTATTAAAAAATATTGTTGTACCTTGATATTTCTTGGTATATGTGATCATGTTTTTCACTTGTTTGTTTCATAGAGCCCAGGGAAGCTGAGTGTGAGACAACAGTGGAGGTGAAGCAGGAGGCCGGCACCAGCTCACCACGTAAGTACCATCACAACAGCTATTCATGCAAGATGTAGTGTCACAGTATCCTGAACTCAGATTGTATGTTATCATTGTGTCTTGGTTGAGCGGTTGTGTAATGACTTATAATAACTGGTCAGCAATTTCTCTCAATGTACTGACCAGGTTGATATTTTCCATAACAACCAGCTGGTTGTTATGACATTCATGAGCCATGCCAGTCAAGCTATGCTGCTGCCTCATTGGCCAACATTCTGTATGTGGGCGGGGCCAAACAGTCTCACAAACTGATGGAGAAAAATTGCTGGTCTGTTATTATAAAAAATAAAAGATGGGGATGGTTTTTCATATGAGAATTTAATGCACACCCTCGTTGTGGGATGCTTTGATAAACCCCTCGAGCTTCACCCTCGGGGTTTATGTAGCATCCCACAACTCGGGTGTACATTAAATTATCATATCAAACCCTTCCCCATCCATTATTCTCTATGTATCATTTAGTAGAAGTGTTCAGCATTCTTTCATAACGTAAAATAATAAATGTGAAGACTGTATAGTAGTACATTGTTTAGAGATGAAAATGAATACATTATACATATGTGATCACTAGTATGGTGCAAGCTTCATGTTCATTTGCTTCTGTTGTGTACAATGTATGTACAGCCATATTACACAGAATCAGTAATTATGCATCACGCATTCAAGTTCGCATGCAGGTACGTGCAGCCACTGACAGGAGTGAAGAGTGGGGAGTGTAAATGTTGCTGTTTAGTGGTTGGGAGAATAACGGTGTACAACAAGATAACAAATGCTGTTTGACTTTGATATTATATTGAGGGATTTCTGTAATAGGCCTGTGAGTGTTGTAGTGGGACGCCAGGGACATAAGTAGCACAATTACTATAGTAATACACACATTCAGCATACTGTCTAGGATGAAAGTGAGGCAACAGCTTGGGAAGGCACTCAGAACTATCAGCTGTCATGCTGCAAGTTTTGATGTGACAACCTAACTGTGAGTGACAGTTATGGAACATTTAAAATAGTAATAGCACTCATACAAGTACAACCTGTACGTCTGAGTGTATAGTGACATAGTAAGAATACCACCAGAATAGGTGTCTTGACCTCTTGCGTCTACTCATTTGGACACTTGGTGCCCCGGTATCTCAGCTTGCTGTCTGCCCCCCTTGACTACTCTGGCTGCTCCCTTCCCAGTTACAGGTCTCCTGACAGCATTTAACTTTTATTCTGGAACTGTTGTCCTATTGCTGTAACACATCCTCTTGAACACTTGTACATGTACATGGTACATGTCTGTGTGCACCAGTCCCCTTGGCACCACATTACATGGATCCACCACCATCCTAGTAAGGTACACCTCCTTCTTTTCCCCAGAATTTTCCCTCCTCTAGTTGCAGCGATGGCTTACCCCTCTGCATTCGTTTGAGTCATACTAACTTTTAAACTCTTATTTATCCCCTTCATGTACCTGAAGACGTCTGCCATGTCTCTTCAGTCCCTTGTGTCTGCCAATGTGTATGTATTTAGGTGTTCGTGACTCTCCACATAGGTCGTGTTCCGCATGACACAAATTTTTTTTATTGCCCTAGTCTGGACGCTCCCAAGGAGTAAAATGTTTGTCTTTAACTGTGGCATCTGCAGGTGCAAATAGTACTTGAGATGCATTCTCAGACTATGACTTACACAGATGTATAATATCTTCCCTCCTTCTGGAGGAAATCACACTGGTGATGCATACAGCATCCTGTTGGCCTTAGCTGCTGCCCTCGTACAAGTGTCAAGGGTGTTTGTCTTGACATACAACAACAGCTTCAAGTCCCTGACAGCAATAAAATCTTGTAGTATTTCATCCCCCCACCGGGTGAACACTTGCTATGCATTTCTGTGTGTGATGTGCAGTACCTTGCACTTCACTGCATTTTACTCATAATACTGTTCCTACTACATTTTTCCGTTGTTCCAGGGCAGTCTGTAGACCCAGCTGGCCCTTCTGCCCATGCACTAACGACCACAGTTTTGAGTTATCTGCAAAGAGAGCAATATTACTCATGACACCTGCCCTTATCTCAGACATGTAGGTGGTGAACAGGAGGGGCCCAGGTAGTGATCCCTGTAGAAAACTGCTGATGAACCTCCTTGGGAATGAGACTATCCTACCAATGATGAAGCTGTGGGTTAGTTGTTGGAGCCAATTGACTATCCATCTGATGTGTCACTACTTACTGGAGTGTATATTGGTTTTGTATGTGACATGGGATGAGAATACACATGATTATTGTGTTGCAGAGTCTACTGTTTTGTTTCGATTGAGTGGTATTTAATTTAACATCAATCACACTTTCTGATATAGCACTGACATGCATCACTGTGTTGTGCATGGTGTAAAGTTGTATTTCTTGCACACCACTTCTGAACACAGCTCCTACTATCTATTTACATGCTGTGTGCAGAATGTATTAGAGTAAGTACTTAGTAAACTCAGTCAACTCTTGCTTACTAAATCTGTGAGATTGTTTAAAGTATTAGAAAACCATGGAGACAGATGCAGTTGACAATTTGATGAAAACGTAAAAACTGGTCATAGGCATGTGTCAGAAACATTATTGTGAAGTACATCGTATGGTGAAAAAGTCTTAAGACTGTTACTAAGTTGTTTCGTTATAATAAAAATAAGAAACTTTAACTGATTGTATTGCTGGTCAGTTAATCACGACTTTGGAAATATTGGCATTTGGTAACAGTTTCTGCCACACTATGGTTACTCAGGACGTGAGAATAAAATACTAAATGACAGTTTGTTCATGATTTACTTCTGAATCAATGCAATGTCAGTTAAAAAAAGGTTTTGAAACATTTATATGTGTACAGAGGGTGAATAACAACTCGATATGTGTGTCTTTTCTAGCAATCGTTAAAGTGATCATGATGATGTACACATCAAACTATGTAATCATACTGTTGGTGTGCAGGTAGTCAAATATTCTCTTGCAGGTGTGATCATCATAGCCACAGATGGTTAAGTTTAGTTGTCCACACACAATGAGAATGTACTTTCACTTATGAGACTACACTGTTTATTATGCTAAAGCATTTAGATACTGACTATTTCTATATAGTAAATTACACACAAGAGTAGCATAGGAAATGTAAAGTTCCTACAACTATTTTTATGTTGTCAAAAAATGACATAATATAGTGAGAAAATATAAGAACTGAACAGGCAAGACAACAATCTATATTTGTATCAGAGTTCTAAATAGTATCAGTAGTGCCAAAGTAATGTATAACTATTACTGCATTAGCTATTAAATATTGTAAATATTGTACGTTGAAAGACAGAAAGGACATCAGTGTTTTGAGGCTGCTGTATTGATTTATGTTTTTTGACTCTTTGTAGGGCGCAGGTGTGAAAAGTGGTGTACTGGCCACTGCCGCTGTTACCGCAGGCTTGAGCGCATGGTTGTCGGTCTGAAAAAAGACAATGTTGTCCTTCATGGAAGCGCAACAATGGACCGTCAGCTTTGTGCTCAAGCCTGTGGTGACAGAGGCTGATGCCACCGTGGCCAGTACAAGCACTTCATCTCCACCACCACCACCACCACCTGTTCCTGCCAGCTTCCCTGGGACGAAGTGACCACCCTCCACAACAGTCTGGTATCTCCTCTGGAGGGCGCAACAGCTTCCACTTCTGTTGAGCCTCCTCATCGGATCCAGTTTGTAGCTTGGACTGCCTCAAGCAGCATACACCTCTCGTAAGTGGTGCCTGCAAAAATGTTTCGCAGCAATATTAAAATGATTATATTTTGTTTATTTATTTATTTATTTTTTTCAATAAGAACCTTTAACAATAAATATTTATTTTTGTATGTGTAGTATTTTCTAATTTAAACAAATCAATATTTTTTTGTTTGCCTTTTTTTGTATATTCTCAAAGTTTTATATTTTTGTATGTATTTTTGTAAAAAAAAACAGTATTTTTTTACCATTTCATGAAAATATCGTTTTATACTTTTATAAAAATTTTTTTTTATAAATACAAATTTTTGTTCGTGGTGTTATTGTGTTGTGGGGATGTTTATCAGCAAGATTTGTGACAAAGGGTTGCACAACTGTTATTTCATCATTTCCTGAAACATTATAGCAGATTCATGTGGGATTAAAATAAACATACATATGTAGGCTAATAATGAATAAGACATGACATGCGATTATGTAAATGGTCAGTCAATCACCTTCTAGGGGTGTACTGTGGCACGAGGTGTAGCCAAGTGACACATGCTGCTAGATGTAGATTAACTGACTGTTAACATAGTCCGTGGGAGTACCTTATTGTTCTTATAATTAAGAATGTTTCTAAACATAGTAACAGCATATTTAGCATATGGTAAACGTCAACATGCTTGGTAATACAAAATTAACATAAGGTTGATAGAATGTTTGCAGCCAATCAGAAAACCACATTCTTCAGACCCTTTCTATAATACATAATGAAAAGGTGTCACACTCTTTAAGATGAGTTTAATAATTGTATCCATAAGGGAGTTCCAGGAATTATGTCAATGGAGAGTTTATCAGCTCATGAGTGCATCTGTTACGCTGTACATCTTGAGCTGTGGTCCAACAGCAGCATGTTATTAACAGGCCATTAATACAACTGATCGTCATCCTTTATTGCTTATATGTAATATAAGAAACCATTCGACTTGCCTACTTTGATCAAAAATATTGTTACACAAAGCATTAAAGGTTTTCACAGATAACACATTTCAATTATTCTAATGTCACGGATGTTGTAGTGGTATGAGAATATTCTTGTACATACATTTGTAAGTATGAGTCTGTCTGATTTTTTTTTCTAATACAGAAACAGAAGAGGAAGTTGTAACATATAAATATTTAAAAAGTATGCTTACACATAGGCAAATATTGAAAAGGGTTGCATATAGCGCAACAGTGTTGCACCATGTGCAGCCCATGGATGCGCCCCCACGCAATATTCAATGGGAAAAGTGCGCTGCACAAATCTCGATGCTATTGAGCACATCAGTAATGTATGCAGACACAGGTAGGGGGCGTGCCCATGCATAACCTGCACAGCCTGATATTCAGCCTGGGATGTGCAGAGTCATGAATGTGCAACCCCTAACTGCGTCTGCACAAACTTAAGCAAAAAAAAAAGGAACAACTGATGGCCACCCATAGGTGAGCTGCCGCATTACAGGGCACAACATGGCAGCTGTCACTTGTGGTTGGCCATCCGAGTTCCTGCTGCACCTGGTGGCGCCCCCCCATGTCCCATCGTGGACATCCCTGGAGCGAAATGCCACTGTCCCGTATCCCTGGTGGTCCATTACACCTCTATGTGCCTGATTGCGAGCATCAGTACAGTCCCCCCAAAAGTGCAATATCTCTGGTGGTCCACTGGACTGATTGCTGCCTGATTGTGGGCATCTGTACCTCATCTAATACCCCTAAGACCCTAGTGGTCTCAGTGTACCCCACCCCACCCACCCACTGAGCCCCACCGCCCTGCTCCCCAGCCCTCGTCGGCGGTGGGTGGCAGCACCTACTCGTCTGCTGCCCTGATGCCCCGACTCGACAGCTCAGTAGAGCTGCATGCCCATTGGTTCACAGTATGATCTAATGGGTGTGCAACCCATACCGATACCACTCGGTCCAGATATGTAGATGAATTCATTTCACATATCTGCGCAAAAGTATTACAATATGGGCTACACGCCATTGGCTCATGCTGTGAACCAATGGGCATCTGCTCTACTAAGCTGTCAATCGATGAGTGGCAGAGTGGGTGGGTGCTACCTTTACCTGCCGCTGCCGGGGGATCGGGGTGGTGGTGGTCCATTACACCTCTATGTGTCTGATTGCAAGCATCAGTACAGTTCCCCCAAAGTGCAATATCCCTGGTGGTCCACTGCACTGATTGCTGCCTGATTGTGGGCATCTGTACCTCATCTAATACCCCTAAGACCCTGGTGGTCTAGTGTGCCCCACCCACCCCCACTGACCCCCCGCCCCGCTCCCCAGCCCTCGTCAGCTGGTGAATTCATTCACATATCTGGTCTGAGTAGTGCGGTATGGGCTGCACCCATTGGCTCATGCTGTGAACCAATAGGCGTGCAGCCCTACTGAGCTGTCAGTCGGTGGGTGGCAGGTGGTGGGTGCTTCTGCCCACCAGCTGATGGGGGAATTGGGGTGGTGGGGCTCAGTGGGTGGGTGGGGTTGAGGATACACTATACCACCAGGGTCTTAGTGGTATTTGATGAGGTACAGATGCCCATGATCAGGCACCGAGCGGTCCACTGGACCACCAGGGATATTGTACTTGAGCGGGGTCTATTAATGATGCCTGCAATCAGTCTCAGTGAGGTCCACTGGACCACCAGGGATATTGGACTTTGGGGGGGGGGTGTTCTATTAATGATGCCCGTGATTGGGCTTACTGCGGTCCACTGGACCACCTGGGATATTGGACTTTTTTTTTTTACATGAATGCCCATGATCAGGCTGCAGGCGGTGTTGTTCCCCGACGACTGCTGCCTGGCAGGGCGCCAGGCTCAAGTTCTCGGGGATCGGTGGACCTGCATGCTAATAGCATGCAAATGGGGCTGTAATGAGATGAAAATGGACCCCTGTACGCCTTGTATACATTATGGCCCCATTTGCATGTCCCCTTTTGAATGTCGCAGGTGCTGTGCATGGCGCAATGGCACTTCCGCCAGCGCATCTCCGTGCTCCACTGTAGCCACTTGCACTGGCGCAGTACTACTTTACCATGCACAGTGAGGGTGGACAGGGTGCGATATTCAAAGCTGCTGCGCCATAGTGCAGCTCCATTGAATATCGCCCAGGGACACCCCTGTGCAAGAAAGTTGAGCTGCACCCGGAATTGTGCCACAGCCTGGCGCAGTTTGAATATCCAGGCCATAGAGTACTACATTCATCATGTGTCAGAAGAGTAGGTACATTGACTGCACAAAGATAATGAGTAAAATGCTGCAACATGAAAAATTAATACTGCCATAACAGTGGCAAGTGAAAATAAATACTGTACATAAATATAAAAAACAATATGGTTCAGATGGAAGTAGTCTTAGTCTTCATAACAGAAAATAGTGCTACATGAGTTACTGTATTCCTCATCTTGGTACATTTCAGTATGTATGTGCAGTACTCTTACAACAACAAATCATATACTATTGTTAGTTATCATTCTCAAAAAGACAGGATATTCATGGCAAAAAACTCTGTTTAATGCATCAGTTAGGGTTATTCCACAGCGACAAAAGTGAGGAAATTCAGTGTTAGGGTTGAAAACCCTAACTCCGAATTCACCCCCCCCCAGCACCACACACACACAGACACACACGCATACATGCAAGTATGGGGGAGGACCAAGGCAACACGACCAATGACAGATAATCAGCAGCAGTGACAGAAATAACAAACAATTGTCTAAATGTACTACAAGACATCCTCACCCACCTGACCAGGTACTGCATGCTCAGTGGAGATCAACAGCAAAACTGAGACCATGTACACCAAATGTACACATCCCTGATTGCAGCTGCACACAACGTACCACACTTAGTAGCTGCATGGCCTTATCTACCGATGCCCCACACCACACCACATGTGGTGGGCCACCTGAGCAATAGAGTTGAGCAAAACCTAGGAGTTGTACAGGTATGATATCTCTGATTATAACAAGGGTCTGAGAAATGCAGCTTTCTGATTGGCTGTAAACATTCTAACAGCCTTATGTTTAGTTTTTATCAACATACATGTAGAGTCTAACCATATGAAGAACATGGTTTAATCTTGTTTAAAAAAACAGTTTTATTATGATAGCAATAAGGCACTCCCAGGGATTATGTTAATGGTCAGTTAATCACTATCTAGCGACATGTGGCACTCAGCTATGCCTCATTCAACATTAAACCCCTAGAGAGTGAATAACAGACCATTTAACATAACCGTTGGTCATGCCTTATTGCTTAATTACCTTCATGTGTAGATACTCTCCCTCTGCTAGGCACTGCAGGAGCTTTGCAACACAGTGTCCCACCCAGTTACCCCATCCACTGTCTAGTTACTGAAGAATGGCAGTGAATATGAACTCATGAAGATGAACAATGTAACTTGATCATCACAGCCATCGAAACCTTAGTGTGATTATAACTGACAGAGTCTGTGATAGAGAATGACCCCTGCCATCCTACTACACTTATCCCATTGTGAGTTAAATCAATACTAAAAGACATTCTATTTATATCTACACTATACCTACTTGATTCCTGTTGCAGCACAATTAACATAGTTATCACTTTGATAGCATCAGTGACAGAATTGTGGCAGACCCAAAGACTAGGCATACAGCCTGAGTATGAAACAACTGTTAAAAAAGTTAGGCTGTGTCCATAAGTGGCATAGATCACTCATTGCAACAATAGTAAATGTATCACTATTTCAATAAGTTAGTCATCACAGAGGCGATGACATTGTCTTTATCAGGTACAACATACTCAGTAAGTGCCTACAGGAAAATCTATCCTATAGACATCTCCAATACAGCTATGTCATTGTTGGCTCAGTAGTGCTACTATATTTAGAAGTTGCTTGGCCTGATCCACGCAATTACACTGTTTCTTACACAGAATACTTACTGCATCTTTAGTATTAAAATACACTGAAGGTATATGTATGTACATCAGCAGTACACCTTCATCAGTAAGAATGCATCTGATACTGGCAGTACAAATTTCACAGCGTTGTACAGGCAATGCTTTTCCATACGTTTACATCAGCCTCTCTATCTTGAGTAAACAGTTGCAGTAAATGTACTACTATGTAAATCACATACTAAATGCAACACTACTTTTATCTTGACCATGGCTGTGTCTTGTAGTTAATTTATGTAGTTCTCTTAATTAATGTATACTCACTAGTGTTAAAACCTTTGTACAACTGTGATCATGCACCTTCAGCATTTATATTGACTAACGGCACAATACCAGTTGTGGTGTGGTGTGGGGCATCGGTAGGTAAGGCCATGCAACTACTAAGTGTGGTACATTGTGTGCAGCTGCAATCAGGGATGTGTACGTTTGGTGTACATGGCCTCAGTTTTGCTGTTGATCTCCACTAAGCATGCAGTACCTGGTCAGGTGGGTGGGGATGTCTTGTAGTACATTTAGACAATTGTTTGTTATTTCTGTCACCTGCTGCTGGTTGTCTGTCATTGGTCGTGTTGCCTTGGTCCTGCCCTGTACTTGCATGTGTGTGTGTGTCTGTATTTGTGTGGTGCTGGGGGGGGTGAATTTGGAGTTAGGGTTTTCAACCCTAACACCAAATTTCCTCGCTTTTGTCGCTGAGGAATAACCCTAACTGATGCACTAAATGGATTTTTTGCCATGATATATATATATATATATATATATATATATATATATATTCTTTGCAAAAACTGCATTAATGCAACAGTTAGGGTTTACATATGTTATTCAGTACTTGTACTGTTATGTTAGGCAGACATTTTCAAGTTGCACAACATTATACTTTACAATTTTTTTCCAAAAGTAAGGAAATTCATTGCAAAAAAACTGCGTTAAACTGCATTAATGCAACAGTTAGGGTTTTTTTACAGTGACAAAAGTGAGGAAATTCAGTGTTAGGGTTTTCAACCCTAAATCTGACTCACCCCCCACTGCCACACATACACACACAGAGACACACACACACACAACACACAACTATGGGGGGTGGTACAAGGCAAGACAACCAATCACAGACACACACCATAATGCAACAGAAATAACATACAACTTCTTAAACTTGCCACATCAGGCATCCATCATCATGTTTCACCAACTGTATCACTTCTGCTGCCATCCTAGTCACCTGAGTGCCTACACCCTTCTACATAACATCATACTGTAAGTAGTAAAACACATTTATTGGTGGGAGTGTGAGGTCCTTTGGGCCCCGTGGTTTCACCAACTTGGCCATTTCTGCATAACAGCATAGCCCCATGCCCCAGCAACTTGCCCATTTCTGTATAACACCATAATATAGCTAGTAAAATACGTGTATTGGTAGGAGCGCAGGACCCAGCCCCCACCAACTTGACAATTTCTAAATAACAGCATAGCCCCATGCTACCACCAACTTGGCCATTTCTGCATAACAGCACAGCCCCATGCCCCCACCAACTTGCCCATTTCTGCGTGACACCATAACGTAACTATTAAAACACATGTATTGGTGGGAGCGCATTACCCAGCCCCCACCAACTTGCCCATTTCTGCATAACAGCATAGCCCCATGTTCCCACCAAGTTCTTCATTTCTGCATAACACCATAATATAAGTAACAAAACACATGTGTTGGTGAGAGCCTGGGACACTTCGGGCCCCTGCATTTCCATCAACTTTCCCAAAATTACCCATTTCTGCATAACAGCATAATATAAGAAGTTAAACACATGTATTGGTGAGAGTGCAGGGCCCTTCAGTTCCTGCACCCCACCAACTTTCTCATTTCTGCATAACAGCAGAGCCCCATGTTCCCACCAACTTGCCTGTTTCTACATAACACCATAATATAAGTAATAATCATAGGTATCATAGGTCATACAAAGCAGAAGACTGAAGTCCATAATGCTCGCCCAATACTCCAGAGTTAACACCTGATATTAATTATATCCTCCAATGTGATTATGTTTTAAGTATATATCTAGGAGTCTTTTGAAGGTGTCAATACTTGCACCTGAGACTATATCCCAAGGTAAACTGTTCCAGATCTTGCAAACTCTTATTGTAAACCAATTACTTCTTTTTGCTGTTTTACACTGTTCAGTTTTTAATTGCAATGGGTGTGCCCTGGTGTCATATATCTTACTCCTTATTTCCAGCCCAAGTAATTTGCCCAGGTTTTTATCTTGCATAGCCTTAACTACCAAACACAAGTCACCCCTCAACCTATGGTATTCCAAGGTAAACAAACCCAAATGTTCTAATCTTGCATGATAGTCAAGATTTCTAACTTCATAGATATTTTTTGTTGCTTTATGCTGGATTTTCTCCATAGATTTTATGGTACCCTTATCCCCAGGTGCCCAGAACTGAGCACAGTACTCCAGATGCGGCCTCACCAAGGATGAGTACAGTGGAAGTATGACATCACATCTCCTACTAGTAATATGTTTGCTTATACAATGTAAAACCCCGGCTGCCTTACTGATGACGTTCTGGCAACGAAGTTTGGAGCTGAGGTCATTAGAAATTCTGATCCCCAAATCACGCTCATTACTAACAGTTTTCAGGGTCAATCCACCCAGATGATATTTGGCCTGTATATTTTTAATACCAAAGTGCATAACCACACATTTGTCCAAGTTGAAGGGCAATTTTCTCCTAATAGCCGATTCATGCAACTCGTTAAGGGCCAATTGAAGGGTGTTGCTATCCTCAGTGTTGGTAATTGGGTAGCCTATACGTGTATCATCTGCAAATTTTGTTATCCAGATATCTGTACTAGTTTTTAGTGAGGCTATGTATAAGTTGAACAGATACGGCCCCAGAACCAAGCCCTGGGTCACCCCACTAGTAACATCATCCCAATCTGAATAAGAGCCCTTAATACCCACTCTCTGAGAGCGTTCTTTAAGCCATGACTCCACCCATCTTGTTAAGTTTCCTCCTATACCAAGGTTTATCAAATCTTCAATAATATAACCATGAGGGACCTTGTCAAACGCCTTGTAAAAATCCAAGAAAACAACATCCACTGGTACGCCCATATCCAGTGTCCTACTCACACCATTATAAAAATTCAACAAATTTGTCAGGCACGATCTAGCCTTAACAAACCCATACTGGGTAAGATCAGGTTCTATCAAGGTACAAATGTGCTTTTTTATAAGTCTTTCCAATAGTTTTCCTAAAATAAAACACAGGTATTGGTAGCAGCATCTCAGATGCCTGTACAGGATGTCGATGTACACACTCAAGAGACTGAGATGGCAGCAGAAGTGATACAGTTGGTAAAATATATTGATGGATGTCTTTTGTGGTATGTTTAAGAAGTTGTATATTATTTCTGTTGCATTATGGTGTGTCTGTGATTGGTTGTCTTGCCTTGTACTGCCCCCCCATAGTTGTGTGTTCTGCGTGTGTGTGTATGTGTGTGTCTCTGTGAGTGTGTGTATGTGTGGTAGTGGGGGGGGAGTCAGAGTTAAGGTTGAAAACCCTAATGCCAAATTTCCTTGCTTTTGTTGCTATAAAAAGCCCTGTTACATTAACACAGTTTTTTGCAAAGAATGTCCTTACTTTTTGAAAAAGCATAGTAAAGTATAATGTCATACAAGTTGGTGGGAGCACGGGGCCCAACTTGCAAATTTCTGTCTAACATAACAGTACAAGTACTGAATATCATATGTATTGGAGGCAGCGCGTATTGATTGGAAGGGCCCCACACTCCCACCAACTTAAAATGAACCAAATTTTAATTCATTGGAGTGGCATAATTACACACCTGTTTACATTTTACACACCTAACCACTGAAAATTACCTCCTTGGCAGTAAGGCTAGCTACCCTAGAAATATAAAGCCACTACCACAATGCAGAATGCTATCCGCAAAATGTAAAGTGTATCATGCAATATCTCCCCAGCAAATGAATTTTCCAACACCTAAATACCATAATCCTCATGTACAGGTCATTCCCTCAGCACGCACCAAATGTCAAGATAAAAGACCAAACCGTTTCCAAGATATTTAATTTTAAAGTTTGAGATTTTCATTTGTTGGAGTGGCATAATTGGTGGGAGTGCATATTGCTAGGAGTGCAGGGCCCTTCAGGCCACGTGCTTCTACCAACCTGCCCATTTCTGCCTAACATCATAGTACAAGTACTAAATATCATATGTATTGGTGGGAGCGCATATTTCTGGGTGCGCGTGTCCTTTGGGCCCCTCGCTCCCACCCACATTGCCAAGCACTCCATAACCACATACATCTGACATGCATTCTTAGCTCTCCTATACCTTATCATGAAATCTTCCAACACGACCAAATATATGCTTACCATGCCTTTCACAATGCACAAAAATATTTCCCAGTAACTGTAATGAACATGTGCCACAACTCAGCAACTATAAATGCCACCGACACAAAAATTGACATAATCCAAGATCTATGATGACTCTTTCTATATACCAAATTTCATGTAAATCATGCACATGGTTCAGAAGTTACTGAAGCAAAATGAACCACATTTTCAAATGTTGGATTGGAATAATTGCGAACATGTTTACATTTCACATACCTAACCACTGAAAATTACCTATGTGGCAGTAAGGCTAGCTACCCTATAAATTTCAAGCCACTAGCACAATGCAGAATGCAAAATGTAAAATGTGCCATGCAATATATCCACAGCAAATTAATTTTCTGACATCTAAACACCATAATTCACATCTACAGGACATCCCTTCAACACCTTCAAAATTTCAAGTTAAAAGACCAAACCATTTCCGAGATATTTAATTTTAACATTTTTGCACCTTTAAAAATTCTTTGATCATGAGAATCGACCTTGAGTTCGCGATCAAAGATCATCTTTGATCATGAGAGGACATCTGGTCATGAAATTTGGGCTATCTGGTCCTTCCCAGAAAAATCTGATCCAGCAAAAATCTGACCATCTCATCACGCCCTTACAAACGAAACTCGTGATCAAAGAATCTCGCGACCAAAGAATTTGTAGACTCATGATCAAAGAGTTAAAAATGTTAAAACTCTTTTTTTTGACACAATTTCATTAAACCACAGGCATGGCTCACTAGAGAGAAGCCCCCTGAGCAAAACCCATCCTGATTTGACTTCACAAGTCACCCCTGGCTGATATATTTGATTTTTTCCAACCGAAAAATATGGCCATCTCGTTCCCCCCTCATGAATGAAGATCACGGTCAAAGAATCTTGCAATTAAAGAATTTGCAGGCTCATGATCAAAGATCTTTAGCAAGCCACCATCAAAGAATTTAAAAGTTATAGTCTAGTATAGTCTGCCCCTATAGTGTTGGTCTTTCTCCACCTTACCTTCCTCCTTCTGAAACGCCTGCATACATTGGAGTCTGCCCATGGCAGTTGGTCCGGGATTAGGTCAGTCATCATCTTGGGGTAGAGCAGTGTTTTTTCTGCATTTTCTCCCTCTTAGACCCACTACCCCTGAGGACATCAGCACGTAGGACTGATGTCCAGGCAGATGACATGCTAATGCATGTCATTGCCAAGTGCCCACAACGTCCTCCCCTCCCCAGTTCCGAAGAACCTCCTGTGTCCCAATACCCATGCTTCTACAGGCACCAGTGCAACAGGTGCTCAAGGCACCCTAGGAATCCACCCCTGGAGGAGGACAGCATCCATTGGGATGCACGATCCTCCTCCACCTCTACACCCCCGATGGCCCAAGTCCGTTCCCGAACCCAGGTCGCCGGCATGGTGCAAGGTGTGGTGCCCAGCACCTCAACCCTCAGCGCCACCAGGCCAGCAAATGTTTAATCACTTTTGAATGGATTTATATTTTTTTACCAAACAGAAAGTGGCATATTCCTTGACCCAAGCTCTTTCTATTTGGCAGGTTTCAGACCAGCATGCCACATGGCATCTGTACAGTGCCACAGACAAAATCCAAAGAGATGCCCACAGAAGTGGTGAAAAGTGCATTTTCAGCAATTCACTGCACAAAAACCATATGTCCAACTGAAACACAATTTGGCAAATCAAGAGATCTACAATGCCCCACCGAAAATACCAAATTTATTGCAAATCTGTCAAACAGGTCCAAAGTTATTAACACACAAAATTTCAACTTTAACATTAAAGTGCCTTCATAACCCTAACTGTAGGGGCACGACCGTGCCCCTATAATATATGTATATATTGTTTAGGGTATTGATCTAACTGCACAATTGCTTGCTGTTGCCTTTGTCTGCATTTGTTGCATTTTAGTTGTTCTATTTTATTTTTCAAATGGTTACATTTGTGTTTATGTTTCTTTTAAAATGTTTACTATTCTGACCATGTGGTCATGGCTTTTGTTTTCAGATATTTGATTGCATGTTAAGCTTTTTTTTGTTGTTGTTGAATAACTTTCTTCACATCCTCATTTAGCCATCTTGCTTGTCATCATTTGTTGTTATATTCCTTGATCCTTTTAATATATACTATTGCAAATGATAATATGTTGTCCTTTATAATTTGGCAAATATCATTTACTGTTTTGTTGTTTAAAATGTTATGTCAATTTGTTTATTTGATTTTTTTGTTGTTTTGTTCTTTTTTACTGAATCTACAACCTTTTCCTTTCCTTTTTATCCTTTTCAACTGTTTTCTATATTCAAGACCTATATTTTACTTGAGCTTTCATCCTTTCTCAAGTATAATGAAGATACATTTCAATGCTGCCCACTTGCTTTATACATATAATACCTCCTCCACCCCCATTGCTTAGGCTTATTTAATGAACACCTTTTCTTCTGTGTTTCTTTTATTCTCTCTTTTTCGTTATGGTCCTGACTGCTATAGAGATACATATTTTTGATTTAAATTGACAATAGGTCGATTCCATGGATTTTGAATATTTGAACAGTACTTGTTTATGGCATTGTATTACTGGTACCATAGGCTTTATATTTAACATCTTAAAATTGATGTCAGCATGAATGTATGATGCTCATGTACCAGCTATTTACTAACATAGAAACATAGAATCTGTTGGCAGAAAAGCACCTCCTGGCCCACCTAGTCTGCCTTAAGGTCTATAACTGATCTCCAGCCTTAACCCTCCCCATGCTCCAGCCCTGTTAACAAGGTCCCCTTATGTGTATTCTATGCATGTTTGAAACCTGTTACCATTTGGGTACCCATTACTTCTGTTGGCAGGCTGTTCCAGGTATCCACCGCCCAATCTGTAAAGAAGTATTTCCTCATATCCCCTCTACATCTTCCCCCCTTTAGCTACATATCATGCCACCTTGTTCTTGAACATCTCTTTCTCAGCAGATTTGAACCTTTCTGTACCTTATTGATACCTTTGAGGTATTCAAATGCTTCTATCATGTCTGCCCTTTCCCTCCTTTCTGCTAGAGAGTACATATATAACTCCCTGAGTCTTTCCCCATAGGCAACAGTTCCATCATCTATCATCTTGAGTACAAGTTTAAAATTCCTGGCTACACCCCTGCTTACATGCATGCTGTATCTTACAACTGAGGTCTTAAGAGCTGGTGCCAAGTGAATTACTCCATACATGTAAAGGGATACAGCTTCATCCCCAAGAGATGCAAACTGAACATGTCACTTTATCAATCTTTAAAATAACATAAGTTTAGTTTCACATTCTTACTATGAGGGAAGCAAGTAAGATTGACTGGCAAGGTTAGCAAACAAATGAATTGACACCTCTGGATGAGTGGAGGGAAGGGATACCAACAAAACAAGTTACTCAGTTTGCAAATGATTGTAAATTAAGCACTGAAACTTAACACAGAAAGAAAAGACCCATAAAACACTATAGAGGAGGTTTCAGCTCGCAAAAAAAGAGACAGTACTGGAGATAGCTCAATTAAAGGAAAACTACTTGTTAAACTCATAAAAATATATGTATTATTAACTTTTTTTGTGTTCTAACTTCATCTCAGTGGTTTTTATTTTCAGTTCTGACTGTGAGAGGATTTTTTTTTTAACTTTCCCTGGCTGTTTTATTGCTCCTGGGGGCTGCCATTCAGGTTGTATGTGTGTGTATGTGTGTGTAAGCATGTCATTATTTAAAGTAATTTTGTCTCCACTCCTTTTGCTATCCCTCAGTCCCTTTCAGTTTTTGCACCAATACCAAGTGGCAGAAATGGAACAGCACTTTCTAGTTTGTTAGAGTAGACCATGAATGAAATAATATATGCAGAACTGGAATGGTTTATACAAAGTAATCTGGAAACATAATGGAGCACAACTATTCATAAAACAAATTTGTGATTGCTCCTCAACAATGCTTCTTTACACTCCCCACCATTGCATAGCAAGGGACACATCAGTTTATCTCAGCAGCAGGTATTGCTGCCTGCAATCTGTATATAAACTGTGTCACTTTGCCTAAAATCCTGTTCCCCTCATTTTGATCAACATGTTATGGACTTTTGATTCAATTGCTTGTGTCTTGCATAGAAGACAGTGCTTGTAGACAAATCTAACCATTTTGCAGCTGTGGTCATTCATTGGCTAAGTAGGCTTTGTGATTGTGTTTATGTGATCCAATCCTTAGTATTTGGTTATTTTATTAATGTCTCCTATGGAAGGACTCAAAATGTGCAGGATAGCTTTTTTAGCAAATTCAGAGAAATTGCAGAGGCACCAGACTTGGACTTTGGGTGGAGTTTTTCTTTAATGTCTCTCAAGCCAGAGGAAAGCCCCATAAAACACTATGGAGGAGGTTTCAACTTGAAAATAAAAGGCAGTACTGGGGAGGACTCAATTAACTTTTCAAGCCAGAGGAAAACTAATGCTCTCCAGCTGCCATACACACACACAGGCAGCATAGTAATGAGGCTTCAGCAGAGGACACTATTTTTAACACTCTACCATGTTGTTTGGAAGGTAATTATGCAGGTAATCCTTTTCTCAAAGCAAAACATCTGCCGATCTACACCCATTGCAGCCATAGAAAGGACTACAAATTGTAAAACAATGTTTTTGACTAGTCATAGTCCTCATCCAGGGAACAGAAAATTGAAAGTCTGGAGATGACCTGGTTGAAACAGTATTAGCATGTTTTTTAAAAATAGCATGAAATGAAATTGGAACTTTATATGACATTACTTTTTTGGTAAGGATACCTAGCTGGAATAAATACCTCTGATCTAGTTGTAGCCAACCAACATGTTTATACAAAGCACAGTGATGGGTACAATATGTCAAATGAACAACATATCTTACCATATGATTTAATAAGGTCTCCACCCTGGCCAACATCCCCTCTCCAGCAGAGTAATAGAACAATGAGCCATAATCAACCACCAGAAGGAGGAAGTTCGGGGACAGAAGCAACCTTGTGGAATGAATAATACTGAATTTAATCTATGTAGTGAATCTAGTCTTTGATGATTTGTTTTATTTATTTATTTAAGTAATCAGATGAATATCTTTTAGCAAACATGATTATTTACAAAAGGTTCATTGTCAGTAACAGAAAACAAAACAATGTTGTAAAGTCATACAGTATGATGTTTACAATTCTTATTGAACAATAAAGTGGCAGCCTTATGAAGCATTGTCAAGCAGAAGATATGTAGGATGTCAACAGCAAGAGAATGGTAGAAAGCATGAGGCATTGTCAAGGAACACCTTTGCAGGAGGTGGTGGGATTGAGCACTGTGGATGGATTTTAAGCATGCTTGGGACATGCATAGGGGAACCATAGAGGTACAGCAGTGGGTGGGTCATACGCAGTAATCCAGTACAAGGGCTTATGGGCAGACTAGATGGGCTAGACAGTACTTATCTGCTGACTATGTCTATGTTTCTGTGTTTCAGGAAGTCAGAAGTATGGAAATGGTAGAAACAGGCAGCACATATATTTATTTATTTATTTAGCTTTTGTTAACCAGGTAGGTACACTAGACAAGACAATTGCCTATTTTCAGGGATGACCCAGGAGAGTACAGGAATAATAGACTTAGGTACATACAACGACTTTGTACAAATTAGACATGTTACAGTTCATGTGAGGATACAGATTCAACACAGCATACGAAACATGGTAAGGCATAGATTATACAGTATTAACATAACAAAAATAAACACCTTGTGGGAGAAAACAGCAGTAATGTTACAGATTCAACACAGCATACGAGCATGGTAAGGCATAGATTATACAGTATTAACATAACAACATAAACATCTTATGGAAGCCAAGAGCAGTTCCAGGGACACAGTATAGAAATCCTTCAGATGTGACACTATATACAGCTTAGCAACCTCTTGGAGTCTGGTCTTTTGTCCAGGAGTAGCTCCAGAGCAGAGGAATGCTGTGATGGATCAATTAATGGGGGGTTTGGGGCAGACACAGACTGAGGCAAGTTTGAGATGGTTCCATCGGGAGGAATGGAGACACATCTGTGAGTGCGCGGCACAGACCTGGGCAGGGAAGGAGTTCCACAGTCTGGGAGTGAATGCAGCAAAGTCCCACCCATCCATTTGAGTCCGTGAAGCCGGTGTCTTGAGGAGGGCCTGTCCCTGGGACCTGAGGGAGTAGGAGGAGGAGACAGATGGGACAAGAAATTTTGCAAGCTCTGGAGGGGTGCCAGTGCCATGGACCTTTCCGGTGAAGTGCCCTAAGATGAAGTCTATGTGGTTAGCAGGTGAGAGCCAATTTAGCCTGCTATAGAGGTCACAATGGTGAGCGAGATGGGGGGCAGCCAGCACAAAGTGGCAGACATTATTGTAGGCAGTGGACCACATAGTGAGGTGGACTTTGGATGAGCGGGCAAACAAGAGCAGCCCATAGCAGAGCGAGAGTAGGAGCACCTCTCTGGCAAGTGCAATCTGAGCTACCAGAGTAAGATTACTTTTTGCTCTGTATGTCAGACCCAGTTTGCAGTTTACAGTCTTGCAAGTATTCTGAATGTGGTGGTCATATAGGTACTTTATCCACTGGATTATACAGTAGAAATGATCAGCAGTGAAGGTAAAACATGTGACAGGAGAGGAAGTGGTATTGCTTGTTGCAGCCTTAGATGGTGCCAGGTAAGAGGACCTTCCGTAGTTCCCATTTGAACTGGTCAATTTTGAATAGACCCACCAGTGGCACTGGTAACTCATTCAGCCATTATGGGGCTCTGGCCACAAATGAGTGTTTAGCCAGACTTGTTCTGCAGAATAGCATAGACAGGGTACCACAAGCCTTGCTCCTGGGGGGGAGTATGGGCTTTGGGAAGGGCTTAGGAAGTTTTGCATTCTGGGGTTGGGCCAAATAGGGCTTTCGTAGCCAGCAAACAAGTCTGGTACTTGATTCTGTCATGTAGGGGGAGCCATTTTGTTTGGGCGTAGAGTGTGCAGGTGTGAGTGGTTCTGTCTACCCCTAGGATGAAGCGACAAGCATTGTTTAAAACCAGCTTGACCCTGTTTAGTACCATATCAGAGGCAGCCCTACATACTGTAGTTTGCAAAACCCATGTTGTTGTTCGCATTGAATAGTGTAGTGGCTAAGGTAGAATACAAGCTGGTCTGATACCATTCTCTCCAGTGTCTTTGATAGAGGGAGAGAATGGATACAGGCCTATAATTTCAGACTAATGTGCGGTCCCCACTTTTGTGTATTGTGGTAATTAAGGTGGTTTTCCATAGACTGGGGAATTGAGAGTATCTGAGTGAGAGGTTGAACAATTTGATTAATAAGAAAGGGCTAGCTCATCCAAGGCTATGTCAATTAATTTCATATCTTTGGCATCACTTGCGATCTTGGTTTTATACAGGACCTGCTTGACATACCTGATAGTGTTCCTAACTGAGATGGTTTTGAAGTAAAATGTCAGGTAGCTTAGGTCATTACAGACATCAGGTAATTCTGCTTGGGAGGGTTTGTCCAGAGTGGGTGGGGTCATCATTTGGTGGGAGTACCACATTAAGGTCAGTGAAGGCATTGTTAAACATGTTGGCAATCTCAGTAGGGTCAGACATGACAGATCCATTTGTGTTGAGCATAGCTGGGGCGGCCTGTCACCCTTCCCTATGAGGTTCTTTAGGGACTCCCAGAAAGCCTTCCCTTTACCCCATGTATTTGCTTGCTGTTCCTTGAAGAATGAGGCCTTAGCCTGCCTGATATATCTGGTGCACCTGTTTCTTGCAGTCCTATATTCCTGCATGTAACCCCCTTGTCACGCAGGGTTACTAGAATCCCACTTAGATCTAATGGCAGGCAGGGAAAGGCAGCTTGTGAGACACCAGTTAAATGGGTTTCACACTGTCTCACTCTGTCCTTAGTCTCAGCTGAGCTGGAGGGATGACATCACTATAAAATTCTCACAACAGCATAAGCCACAGTGAAATGCTGCAGCTGGGAGTTAGGTTAGAATGTTGGGGATTTCAAAGTTAGTCTAGAGGGAGACTCAAGAGAAGGAGGAAGTGTGCTGCAGTTGGCAGCCTCATAGAACCTAGCTCTGTCATAGAGCTACTTCAGAAACAGGGTAGTGTGTTCTCACCCTAGAGAAGAACACTGAAGATACCAGTATAAGCAGTAGAGGCCGCTCCCTGAGTTGTTCCAGTGCCCCATCCCTGGAGGGATGGGTGGGAAAGACACCAGCATTTTAGGGGCAATCCCCTGGCCCTGCTGGGAATGGGAAAAGCTGCCTGATAAGAGTGTGTTCTGAGTTACCAAAGAATTTTGTGTTTCCTCTGAGAGAAGCCCTGGGGCACATGCGAACCATGGTGAGTCTGCTCTGACAAAGAGCCCATGTTTTCACTAAAGACAGTTGTGTAAAAGTATCTGCCTTCTGTGAGGCCAGGAAAGGACTAGCAAGTACAGCACTTTGAGATATGTGTATGGCTTGAAATGCATCTAACCAGTGGGGGTCTACAGGGATGGATATAGCCACTTACAGTATGTTGCAAGTCAGGACACCAGTTACATACAGAGTGGGATGTTAAATGTGATATACATTTTGAGATAGCATCTACAACCAGAGAGTTCAAAGAAAGATGTTGATTCCAAATGAATGGATGGGTATGGATTTGGGAACAAGAGGTGGGAGACCCCCCATATGGAGTAACCAGGTTTACCTCTACAGATTCACTTTGGGCACCTATAGCTTTCTCGCAGGCATTTGGCCAGTGTCTGCAGAAAGTACACAGATGTGGGATTAAGGATGAGATTTTCCCTTTAGAGCTAGAAAGTGCTCGAGGGCAGTTGAGGGAGCCACCACCAAAACTCCATGACATATGGAAAAGTGTACTAGTGCTGGCCAAGATGCCATGCCAGGGAATCCAAGGGTGAGAGTACCAGTTTGGGCATGTGAGCCCAGATGTGTTCAGAACCTGAGGGTTGTTGTGTGATGAAGAAGATGTGTTCTGACCTCTATAGATCTGCATATCCAGGAGTATAGCCCCGTGGGGATCCATCTTGCTTTGTATTCTTGTGTTGAAGTGAATAAAAGCCACACTTCGGAATCCCACTCCTGGTTTGGACATTTCAAGTTATTGCTTCCTGTGTCCGGAATTACTTGGGTGCCACTGCCCAGAAGTGGCAAGCCTAGGGCTGATGCTGAGCGAATGTTTTCTCCCCGAACACAGGCTGGCCAGGTAGTAGGTTACAACAAATAATAGCACCCCACACCGAGGCTAGGTTAGATGCATATCTGTGGGTGAGCCAGTTGCCTTGGTTTTGTGCCATAACATGTCCCTGTCCCTCATCTGGTCAAGAAGGGATGGGGTTATCCACTCAGCTGTATTCCCTCTTATAATACTGCACCTCTGCCATGAGGATCCAGGGTGTCCCTCTAACTCTGGATAAGGGCACAATACCAGTCTTGAGTCTTGTGGCTAAATATGAACTCTTCCTTGGCTATTACACAAAGGAGGAAGACTCAGGCATCACATTCACTTTGGGGTAGCAGCATAAACATCTGATTTGGCCTTCTCCCTACAGGACATGCAACAGCCCTGTTTAAAATCTTTGTACACTCTGATATTCTCCTTATTCTTCCAGATCCCTTACAGACCCTTTTCTCATTTTGATTGCTTACGGTGACCCCCCTAGCAATAACAGTTTTCACAAATTATTAATAAACCTTCTACAGTCACACATACACTATAGGAACTCTCATGCAGGCATAATTTCTTTGGGAAAACAACAGTTTTACTAAAACACAAATAAATACAAGTTCAACTAAAAAGAGAATATTAATTTGGGTTACTGTACACAGGAAAAGAACATGGAAAAATGTACAATAAAACACACTAAGACTGTTAGCTAATCTACCTGAGGTATGAAGATTTCAAAGTCCAGAGAATCACTGGTTTGCAAACTATTTGCAGTCTTTCTGTAGCAGCCTTTGGCTCTTAGGCAGTCTCTGTACTGGCAGCTGCTCATTTGTGGTCAGGAGAAGAGTCCAAACAGAATGGAAAAATGGCTCTTAGTGTCTGTGCTGGAGAATTTATATAGAAGACCCCCCAGTCTGTGAAGAAAGACTGGCCCTTCTGTGAATAAAGGCTGGCTCTTCCACGTTAGACCACTGGGTGTCACTCTTGTGCTTTCCCAAAGTCTTGGCACTTAGAAAAAATGTCAGTGTACTATGGGAACCTTTTCGGTCACCTGACATTACACTCTCACACACGCCTGTTAGAAGGATATTTCCTGGCACTTATAAAAAAAAATGCCAGTGTACTGTGGGAACATTTTCTGGCACCTCTTGTCTAAGACCATTTGCCTTTTGATCTTAAGGGTTTACAACAGTGGAAATCGCTTCTCTCATTCTAGGATTTTTGAACTGGCTTAATTTAATTAGTTATAAGGAAGATCCTGTACGTTATATGATTATATAAGCTGATTTTATTACTTCTGTTTCCCTTGCAATGTTAACTTAGAAGAATACTCTTTGATCATGTATCCACACACTTTTTGACAAGAACTTGTCAGACTCCTGCAAGCAAGGCTGGCCTTGTAAGCCATAGGAAGGTCAAACACCATTTTTTTTTAAATCCAGTCTTTTCTCTATGTGCCTTTGCTGACACTGGCATGTACATAGAATTACATAAAAAAACATACATACAACAGAATAATAGCAGTGGGGTACCTCTCCACAGTTAGTACCCAGATAATGAGGGTATTGGTGCCTGCTTTATAGTTGGTCATAGTACATTCCTTAACAACTTGTGTCAGGTGCATGCTATTCATCTGGTCTTTGAGTGCCATACTAGATTTTGCAGCCCAGTTGATATTGAAGTCACTTGTGACCACAGTTTCCCAACTTTGGATTGCATGGCAAACATTTCAAGGTCAGAGAATTGCTTGCCAGGGGGAATATAAGCTGTCAGATTTTTCCTCCCATTGCCTAGTAGGAGATTTATTGCTAGGCATTTACAGTCACTAATAGTGCTATCTAAAGCAATTTTATGTCCTTACAATGTATCATGCAGATAGATTAGGCAGCCCCCTCCTTGCCTAGTCTGTCCTGTCAAAAGTAGTTGTATCCATGCAAGGAGATGGAGGCATCCGGGGTATTCGAAGAGAGCCATGTCTCTGTAAGGGAAATTATATCAGGCTGGACTTGCGTTACCCAAGACTCAAACTGCGCTATTTTAGGTAGGATGCTACCAGTATTAAGTTAGGCAATTCTCAAGGTGCTAAGAGGGACTTTGCAAATAGATGCCCCCAAGGGGAAGGACCAGGGTTGTGATGGACATTCCCTGACAATAGCAGTAATTTCTTTACTGATTTCAGAAAGTAATGTTGCTGTCTGTGTTTACTGGTACACAGCCATGATTGGGTACAAGCTGGGGGCCTCTGACACAGGGAGACCAAGTGGAAAATAAGGCATCCAATCTGGGGGCAGTAGTGGGTGGAGGAAGGTAGTGATGGAAAGGGATAGGGCCTTGTTTTTTTTATGGGTGGGATGGGATCCCCTGTCTCCCATGAGTGTGGCTTTAGATTCATTATAGTCTCATAATTTTTGGCCAATCCAGTATGACCCAATAATAGGGGTGCCCCAGATATTAATGAGATGAAGAGGGCCATAAGGAAAAGGACTTAGCAGGGTGTGAGGCTATCCAGACAGTTGTAAGCATATTGTCTGCTGGTCTCAGGTTGGGAGGGGTGGTCACTGAGAGGTCAAACTGACTATATTCTCTAGACAGGTATTGTGCATGATATGACTGGGTGGGGGGATATAGGAGTGCCAGATAAGGTGCCTAACTGGTCTACAGTTTTCTTGTAGTGTGTTATAAGCTCCAAGCTGGCAGTGACAGCGCCTGTATTGTAGGGTGCTGAAGTATATGCAAAGGATGATGAGAAGGTAGGCAGGCTGGTAGTGGGATTTAGTGAGGGGCAGTAGAGTGGGTTGGTATATCGGATACTGTGTGGGGTTCTGTGGCTTGTGGGGGAGTCGAGTCCTAAGGAGAGAAGTGGTGGGCAGCTTGAGTAGCAAAGCCCAACCCATCAGTTAGCCTGGAGTCTTGGCAGTCACTTTATGGAGTGGAGTGTACTGGAAGTACCAAAGGCAGGAGAAGTCTGGGGAAACACCAATCTGGGACAGTTCAGTAATAGAGGGGGTGGGAGTGAGCTGATTGGTTCACGCAGGTATAAATGGCAACCAAGCTTATGGTTGGCAGGTGGAGGGGAGGGTGGGTGGCAAACACTGTGCAGTGCCATGCAATGGCACTGCACATTAGTTGCTTGAGTCAATCAGTACCATCTGCCGACAGTAACAGGTACTACGTGGTTCATCTAGACAGGTTCAGAAGTCCAAGATGGCATGGAATGCCAGGTTAACTTTAGAGGCTGCTAGGAGCCTAATCCATACCTGTGGAGATACTCTCTATCTGATCCTGCTGTGGGTAGTGCAGAATTATTTTGACCATGAGGTTTATGAAACATCTACTTAATTTTTGATAAGTCGTTGACTCCAACTATCATTTGCGATGCTGCCACTGCCATGTCTGCTTTGTCTTACAGGAATTCAATCAGATTTTTGACCTGTGATATCTGCCATTCCTCATGCCACAGTTAAAAAAGAAAAACAACATTTAAATAAACGAGTTAAGCTTTACCAGCAGGGATATTTAATACTTGCAGCTAGAATATTTATCAATGGATTTTTAAGAATGTAAGAACGATCACGGGCCCGATGGCAGAGAGGGTTGAAGCACTGGATGCCTTACCTCACGCTACACTGGTGACCCAGGTTTGGGAAAGACCTCAGGTCATTGGGGTGCCAGCATGGGGGTGGAGGGCAGAGCAGGATTGAGCATACCGGTGGGCAGCTCTCCTCTCCTGAGGGTGGGTTGGTGCCCTTCCGTAGTTCCACTCCCACCGGGTGGAGATCCAGTGGGTAGCATATGCAGAGAGGGGGAGACAAAGGTATTGGGAGATGGAAGGGGCTGAGCTGGTGCCACAGGGTGTGAAGTGTGCCTCCACACACTCGCACGGTGGTGTGGGGGGTCAAGGGAGAAAAAACGTAAAAACGTTAATATGTGTCCCCATTGCCAGTTGGTGGGAGGAGGTGATAGGGACCAAAAAGCTTGATTAAAACAAAAAAAAATATATATAAGAGCAATCAAAATGGAGTGAAGTCCCTAAGCAGCCATTTTGTAAGGTTGCTCACTAACGCCCTCCTGCATGAAGACATTGTTACAAAAGATTTGAGTGGCCAACACTGTACCTGTTTCTGACACTAAACCTTTAGGAGTAGCTGTTCTTTTACTAAACATTTGAGGATTTTCATAATTAAAGATCTAGGTCTCTCATTTGGGCTGGTTTGGGACCCAGAGCCCTATGGACCCTCTTAATTTTGAAGGGAAAGTCCTCTGGTAGTGATAATGTTTTAATCAGCTTGTCCTCAAAACTGGACATATCAGACACCTTCAGCCCCTTTAATATGCTGTATATTCTCAAATTTATTCTCCGTAGTCAACCCTCCAAATTAATACATTTGTTTTCCAGTTGCTGTTGGTGGTGATGCAAATGTACAAGATGATCACTCACGTGGTCAGAACACATATAACTCACTAGTTGCCGTCATCAGGTCCCCCGTCTCCTTTTTTAGTGTTGTCATATTAGTTCTCAAAATCTGAAATGCATTTATGTTTCTTTTTGAAAAGCTACTAACTCTTTCAGGAGCTGTTCATTTGTGATCTTATTAGCTGAATCCTTGCCCTCGTGGCATGGGGAGGAGGTTGCACTGGATGGTGCAGTTGTCTCTGCAAACATTCCCATGGCTTGCTGACTGCCTCCCAATAGTTATTCTTTTTTGTGCCTCCAGTCAGTCTCCAGCAAGTGAGTTTTATCTACCAATTGTCACAGATCCTCCTGTAGAGTCAGATATTGTGGAGCAGAGCAGTCCCTCTAGCCCTCCATCATTCACACTGACATTACTGGAAGTCACCCCAACTCTGCTTTGTAATGTCAGAAAATAACCACACATTGAAAACATGGACAACCATACATAGTAACCTTACTTTGATAGCATACAAAGTTAGGAACATAGGAATGTGACAGCAGAAAAGGACCACCAGGCCCACCCAGTCTGCCTGTTTTTTTTTTTTATTTAGTTGTTTAACCAGGAACAAAACACTAAACTGAAAGCTTTTTCACAGGAGCGACCTAGGAGCACAGGAAAGTTAAGTGACTTGCTCAGGGTCTCACAGTATGCAAGTGGAAGCTGTGGGATTCAAACCCAGGTCTGGTCTGCTAGATGTCACCAGATTTGCAGCTCAGAGCCTTAAACCACTGCGCTATACTGCCTCCCGAAGATATCAACTAGGCCTTTACTGTAGTCCTCCCCCCATCCCAACATCTGCCTGTGCTTATCCCATGCCCTCTTGAACCCTCCCACCATCCTCTCCCCCACCATCTCCTTTGGCAGCCCATTCCAGTTGTCCACTACCCTCTCAGTGAAGAAGTACTTCCTAAAGTTTACTCTAAATTTCCCCCTTGATTTGGAATTCATGTCCCCTCACCCTAGGTTGCTCCTTCTGTTGGAAAAGGCTGTCCACAGGCACTTTATTGATACTCTTTAAGCATTTAAATGTCTCAATCATGTCATCTCTCTCTCCCCCTCCTCTGCTCCAGTGAGTACATGATTAGGTCCTTCAGTGTCCCCTCATATGGTAAGTGTGCGAGCTCCCTCATCATCTTTGTCTCCCTCCTCTGAACTCAATCCATGCTCTCCATGTCCTTCCTGAGGCACAGCCTCCAGAACTGGACCCCATACTCCAGGTGTGGCTTGACGAGCTGGGTGTACAAGGGAACTATGACCTCTCCTCCTGCTGGAGATCCCCCCACACAAAAATAAAGTTTCCCCCACACTGTCTCCCAGATTTTCTCTCCTTAATGGCCCTATCTTCTCAATTCTGATATCCTTCAAAAAGAGATTTTATCTGAAGTAATTCATGTGTTTTTAAATAAGATTATGTCATAGTTCCTTAAAAAGATATAGAAGTCCCGATCTTTCATCTCTGGAGCAAGCTCTGATATGTTCCAGCTTATGATTTTTGTTACTAAGACCCTTTCTTTAGTAAATCTAAGACAACAATTTCACATGTGTCTGCTAAAAGTTTATCTGTTTGGGTCTCTGATTCTTCTTCTATTCCCTTCCTCTGTGTTCCTTCATTATCACAGAACTACTCTTCTCATCTAATACTACGCTATTGTTTATACTTGGTCCCTTCTGTAAACATACTCTAATTGTGTTCCTTACTTTCAAGGCCCCTGGAATTCTGCGGTTCTGCGGTTGCGGAATTTGCCGCAGAATTTGTGTCTGCCAGAATATATATAGTGCAGCAGAATTCATTGTTTTAGTGAATTTTCATATAAATATACTGTTTTTCCATAGTGTCAGGCTTTCTTTCCCACCTCGTTTATCCTGAAGCCCCTCCTCTATGCTCAGCATATGATGTCATTGATGACATCACTTCATATTTAGCTAATGACAGGACTGCATTCTGCCAGAGAAATGAATAAATCATGCCACAGAAATCAGAAAATGCTGCCACAGAAGTCAAGGAGCCCTGCTGCAGAAATCAGAAAATTCTGCCACAGAACACCAGGGGGCCCTGCTTACTTTCCATAATGCAAATTTCCTTGTCCTCAAGCAAAGAATACAGAAAGTCATTGCATTTCTCTTGTAATAATACAGTAGATAGTACTGACCTTGGAGTAAGGCAACACCACACCATTGAGCAGGGGAATTTCTTTTTTGTAATTTCTGTTTCTCCCCTCCTCAGCTAGCACTGTCACCTGACCTAACCCACCCTGCCCTACAAACCCGGAAGACTCCCCATGGAGCCATGCCTTACCCCCAGGCAGGGATGAAGTGGGAGGAGGCCCCCGCACTTAGACTCCCTCCATGACCGTACCTCTTGTCTTCATTGGGTTCATCCCTGGGTTGCTGGGCCACTGGGCTGAGGCCATT
This sequence comes from Neoceratodus forsteri, assembly GCA_016271365.2. Classification (NCBI taxonomy): domain Eukaryota; kingdom Metazoa; phylum Chordata; order Ceratodontiformes; family Ceratodontidae; genus Neoceratodus; species Neoceratodus forsteri. The sequence continues at coordinate 43,169,283 of JADMNL010000040.1, read as the reverse complement.
GGTCCATCCTCCCTGTTGTTGTCATGCTGGGTGATTTACCCATAGTGCTTCAACAGCACTAGGGCCAACATCCCCTACAGCGACAGCTGCAATTCTGACTGTCAGCATTGTAGCCACGGGGATGTCAGTGCACACAAAAGGGGGGGCAGCGTCCCATGAACCCCCCCTTGTGGAGAGCTCCACCCCCACAACCCCAGTCCCTAGGATTCTAACTCTGAGTCGGAGTTGGACTGGGGGGAAGGAAAACACCCAGCGAGGCAGTCCCGATCGGCACACAGGCCACCACAGTGATGGGCGGATTTTGTCTGATTCCTGTCACTGTGGTGGTCTTCGCTGTGCCGGAGTCACTGCAGTAATGGTATACCATGTGGGGCTGGGTGTTTTTCCTTCTACACCCCCCAGAGACGTGATGTGTGCTGACATCATGACTAAGCCAGCATCAGTCATGCTCCACCCCCTACTTGCAGCTTGAGCATGCTGGTCCTCCAGCCACTGCTACAGGCCAGTCATTCACTGAGCCATAGCTCCCCCCACTCCCCCAGAGGAGATGAGCAGTCCTTGGGACACTCCAGCCTCCCCCCCCGGCCAGCCCTCTGACAACCCAAGCCTGATCCTGAACTTGGGTTGCTGTAGTTGTGAGCAGTAGTGCTACTGCAGCACCGACAGGCCGGCTGCAGAGGAATTTCTTTGTCTGGAGGTAGCAGACAGCTGTCTGACCACACTGTTGTCCAACTACACTAGAGGGCACAACCCTCTTCCCACTGGTAGCAGTGCATAACACTGTAATAATAGTAGGGATCTCCCTCAGTTTCACTGGACACCCAGACAGAAATGTAGCATGACACATATAGTGTTGTACCAGCAGTGGTGCACTTAAAGAACTAAAAGCAATGCTTTGCAGCTCAAGCCCCAAACCCAAATGCTCTTTATACACAAGGAGTATTTGTAAATCCTGGCCACATGGCCTAGTTCATGAAATGCTTCCTCAACAATGATAGGAAATAATACAGTTGAAAGAAAAAACATGATTTACTCATGGTTCTCCCAGACCTGGGGCTCTCCCTCAATATAGGGGGATGATAGCACACTTGCAGCAACTCTTTCTCTGGCTGGTTGCACTCTTGTTTTGAAGCCTCTGGTGTCATCTGGTGCAAACAGCTGTTTTCAGTTTTCAATCAGGCTCCTTCTGAGCTCTGCATTCAGCAGCTGATCCTCCGATGCACACAGGAAGCTCATTCTATGGAAACCCAATCCTAACCTTTGGTTTGAAGCAGATTCCTTAGGAAAGCTAATATTCTTCAGGTGGAGGATACTTCCAAACTGAAGGATGAAATAAGGAACTTAGAATTATTAGAAAAGGCAGTCTTTCAATCAACAGAGGGAGGTGGACATTACTTTACTTTTGTTACAATTGTTAAGATTTTCAGTGCCGGAAGAGTTTAAACCCACAGTGACTGAATACTGTTTACTGTGTCTGTCCTTGTGCACAGCTGACGTGTTTTGGGACTGACTGCTTTCAGAGCACAAGTCACCAGGCTGTTTTGGGGCTGGGGAGGTTTACCTGTGTCTGACTTGGATGTTTGGATTTTTCTCTGTTTGATTAGCAGGGTATTTTCTCTGTCAAATTGTTGTGTAGAGCATCTTGCTGGCGGAAGGCACTCATCGCAGCGGTGGGTCAGAGCTTTTAGCTGATTGTTCGTGAGGCACAGTTTGAACCCAAACTGCCCACCTCTCACCCCACCCACCCCTGAAATAGTTCCTTTATACCTGGGGTTCTGACATCATTTCCTCAAGAGGGCAAGGTGCATATCACTGTCATATCCTCTCTAGCACACTACTGACAATATAAGCATACACATTATATAATATATATATTTCTATATAACAAACCAATCACACACACACACACACACACACACACACAAAAAAAACTAAACAAGGTAGACAGACATTTGGGGAGTAGTGCAATGTAATGGCTGTGGGGCAGCAGTCTTCTGGGAGGCTTTCTGGAGGCTGAGATGCTGCCCTGTTTGCAGACAACTCTCTGCCCTGAGGGAGGAAGTTTCCCATCTTCAGGCCACATTGGACAGTAGTAAGGGAACCTCCCCCATCCAGGGAACACCAGAGCCACCACCACTACCTCAGAGGTTGTGAAGAAAGCACAGCAGTTGGACCACAGTGGGCTCAGAGAGGGTAAGGGTGGTGGAACAGAGACACACCAGTCAGTTGTTTCACTCCACAATCCATACACCATTCTGGGGGAGCATAGTTCCCCTATGGATGCACCCGCAGAGGAGACTAAGGAGGTTGCAGACAACTGTCACAAGGGAGGCCCTCAGGAAAGAGACAGAGGGCACCACAGGGAAAGGAAGCAGTTCCTAGTGGGGGACTCAATTATTAGGGGGATAGAACTGAGGGGAGCAGGGAAAACTGAAGTAAGGTGCCTGCCTGGTGCCATGGCTTGGAGGGACAGGAAGCGCATCCTTAGGATCACGAGAACAGTTGCATGGGAGTCTGAGCTGGACATCATTGTCCACCTAGGGACAAATGACTTGGCTCATCATGAGATTAGAGCAGTGCAGAAGGACTTTGTAGAGTTAGGGAGGGGTCTAAGACAAGTAGCACACACAGTATCCTTCTCAGAGGTGCTGCCTGTCAGTGGCATGGGTGAGGCGAGGGTACTGCGCACCATGCAGTTTAATGAATGGTTGAAAAAATGTTGTGGAGCACATGGGTTTGACTTCATTGGGGACTGGGGTTCCACCTGGAGGGTCACCAGCCTATACTGGCAGGATGGTCTGCATCTGTCCCAGAAGGGAACAAGTCTTTTGGGCAATCAGTTTAAATGCTTCATTGGCAAGCTTTTAAACTAGTCAAGGGGGGAGGCACTGATAAGCAGCAGGAAAATCTCAGCCTCACCCTACAAAACAGGGTACTAAATGAGAAAAAGACCAAGGTAGAAATGTCAGTGGGGGATGCGCTACAGAAGGTAAAGCCATCAAAAAATGGAGAACAATGAGTACCAATGCCTGTAATCTGGGTAACAAGCTTCCTGAATTAGTGGCCTTGATGGAGGAGGAACATCTGGATATCGTGGCAGTCACAGAAACATGGTACACACAGAACCATGACTGGGACATAAACATACCAGGATACATTATTTACAGGAGGGACAGGGAGGGTAAAAGAGGAGGAGGAGGAGGAGTAGATCTCTACATAAGGGAAGGAACCAATGCAACAGAACAAAAGGGTAAACAGGGAGGAGAAGAAGCACTGTGGGTCAATTTGGAGGCAGGCAATGGCACCACAATCCTCAGAGGGGTTGTATACAGACCCCCCTCTCAGGGGGAAGAAATGGACAAAGAAATGATAGAAAGTATACTTAGAATGGCAGATAAAGGGAGATATTGCTGATGGGTGATCTGAATATGCCAGATGTTAACTGGAGTGCAGTTGCAGCAGCCACTTCTAAGAGTGGGGTTATTCTTGATGCCCTACAGGGGGCATGCCTTAGACAACTAGTTTTGGAACCCACTCGAGAGGGAGCAATCTTAGACCTGGTTCTCTCAAATGGAGATAGAGAAAGGATCACAGATATAGAAGTGTGTAGCCATCTGGGAACTAGCAACCATCAAACAGTATGGTTCACAATAAACACAGCAATAGAGTCAAGCCATACAAAGGCAAAAGTACTGGACTTCAGGAGGGCTGACTTTGCCAAAATGGGTGAGTGCCTAAGGAATGCACTAGCAAATGGGCAGGAAGGAGGGGTGGAAGAACAATGGGGAATAATAAAAACTGCCATCACAGAGGTAACAAGCCTTTGTGTGAAGCAAATAAACAAAACAAAACTATGTAAGAAACCAATATGGTTCTCAAAGGAGGTGGCAGTGAAGGTTCAAGAGAAAAAGAAAGCATTCAGAAAGTACAAGGAATCACAGAAGGAGCAGGACAGAGAATTGTATGAGTTAAAGCAAAAGGATGCTGGGAAGGCAGTCAGAACAGCAAAGGCCTGAACTGAGAAAAGATAGCCAACTCAGTTAAGAAGGGGGATAAAACCTTTTTAGGAACACCAGGGAGCGAAGGAAGACTAAGGGAGGGATAGTGAGGCTTAATAAAGGGGCGGGGGGTGGGCAGAGGATGACGGTGAAAAGGCTGAGATACTAAACAAATATTTTTGCTCAGTATTTACAAATGAAGAGGGGGAGGTACCTAAAACAAACAACAGAAACACTCTGGATACAGAAGTTGATACCAGCCCATTCACAGAAGAAAGGCTTCTGAAAGAACTCTTAAAACTGAAGGTGGACAAAGCAATGGGGCCTGATGGGATTCATTCCAGAATTCTAAAAGAACTAAGGGTAGAACTAGTGACACCACTGACTACCCTCTTTAACAAATCATGGGAGGATTGGGTGGTACCTGAGGACTGGAGGAGGGCAGATGTGATTCCCCTTCACAAAGGTGGGGGCAGGGCCGAAGCAGGAAACTACAGACCTGTTAGATTTGTCCTCAGTGATAGGGAAAATGATGGAATCACTACTGAAGGAAAGAATTGTCGAGTACCTAGAGGCCAGAGGGGCACAGGACCCAAGGCAGCATGGATTCACAGCGGGACGGTCATGCCAGATGAATCTAATAGATTTCTTTGACTGGGTGACCAAAGTAGTAGATCAGGGAGGGGCTGTGGACATGGCCTACCTAGACTTTAGCAAGGCATTTGACTCAGTCCCACATAAAAGATTAATATACAAGTTAGCCAGCCTGGGAGTGGGTCCCAAGATGATAGCCTTGGTAAAGAACTGGCTGGAGAATAGGACACAGATGGTAATACTAAAAGGAGTCCACTCTGAAGAAAGGGGGGTTACTAGTGGGGTACAGCAGGGTTCATTATTAGGACCGGTCCTCTTCAATGTCTTTATAAGCAACATTGCAGAGGGACTTGAAGGAAAAGTATGTCTCTTTGCAGATGATACAAAGATCTGCAACAGAGCTGATGCACAAGGTGGGGTGGAAAGGATGAGAAGGGACTTGACAAGGTTAGAGGAATGGTCAAATGTATGGCAGCTTAGATTCAATGCTAAGAAGTGCAAGGTAATGCACCTGAGAAACAAAAACCCAAGGGAAGAGTACACAGTGGGGAGTGAGATACTAACAACAACAAAAATGGAAAGGGACCTGGGGGTAGTCATATCAGATGACTTAAAGGTGGGCAAGCAATGTGAGAGGGCAGTAAGGAGGGCTGAGGGATACTGGGATGCATAGGAGAGACATCACCAGTAGAAAACAAGGAAGTTGTTATCCCTCTGTACAGACAGCTGGTGAGACCCCATCTGAGTACTGTGTGCAGTTCTGGAGACCCAGTCTCTGCAAGGACATAGACAAGATGGAAGCTGTCCAGAGAGGGCAACTAAAATGGTGCAGAGTCTGCACCAGAAGACATATGAAGAGAGACTAAAGGAGCTTAATATGTATAGCCTCGAGGAAAGGAGGAGAGGGGGAACATGATAGAAACTTTCAAGTACCTCAAGGGAATCAACAAAGTTAAAGAGGGTAGCATCTTTCAAAAAAAAGAGGTGTGCAAGAACAAGGGGGCACAATTTGAAGATGGGGGGGCGACTCAGAGGTAATGTAAGGAAGTATTTTTTCACAGAGAGGGTTGTGGATGCATGGAACGGCCTTCCAGAGGAGGTTGTGGAGTCAAAAACAGTGGTTGAATTCAAGCATGTATGAGACAGTCATAAGGCAATTCTAGGGGGTGGGGGTAGAAAGAAGTAGGCTGCTGGTTAACTAGCATCTGCAACTTATCCATTAGGCAGGGAAATCGGCAAACTGGGTGGGCCAAGCGGTACTTATCTGATGTCAAATTCTATGTTTCTATGTTTCTATCTGCCTAACACACCTCATCCTGGCATCCAGTTCCCAGTATATGGCAATAATCAGAACCAGGCTGTAGTTCTGGCTTGGTGGCTTCCCAGGTTAGCTGCAGTCAATATTCAGCTGCTAAGCTGGGCCACAGCAAAAGTAACTTCAATGATTTGCTGAAACTTTCACCTCCAGTTTGCAGAAAGCTAGCACACAATTATTGCTTCGCAGAGCACTGTATATCACTGGCTGCTGACCCTCCCACCCTGAGGTGAGGTTCTTTTTAAAGGGGACCTCTGCTGCCAGAACCAATCTGCTCTGTTCCACACACTCACAACCTAAGCCACTTAATATGTACCCCCCAGCCTGAGCATTCCTGGCATCTCCCACTCACTGCTTGTAATCTCTTGGCACTGTGGCAGCTATGCTTGCCTAGCTTGAAATACCAGCAGGTCTCAGGATACTACTGATTAGTCAAATAACTCAGGATCTAAGGCTCACATCCTTGTCAGAGCTGACAATATGCCCCTGACACATATCCTTTCTGTTTCATCTGCTCTGAGACAGCCGCTCATGGCTATTCTATCTCTTCTACTTTAAATACTGCCTTTTCACTAAGCCTTTCCTCTTTCATCCCCTCATTTCACACTGATTCTTGGCTGGGCCCTGCAGAGCAACATGCCAGTTATCTAAGTAACTAATCACATTTCAGGCACCTCCCTCTCTCTGTTCCTGAGTTAAATCACATGAGCTCCTCCCCTTAATAAAAAAAATGAATGGGCTGTGCCAGACAACTACCCTTATCACAGCCCTTGTTGCACTACTGTCTTTACCAGACACTTTGCCATTGGACCAGTATTCTGGACAAGTCTCTACATCTAAATGATCTCCCTATCCAACATCCTAGTTGCCCCTCTCAAGTACTCTCACAACTCGCAACCCCTGCTGTATAGTAAATGGTTCTCTATTGCATGCCTACTGTTCAAATGCTTCAGCTGCCACATCCTTTCAATGCCTCACCCTATTCACATGCCCTACATCCTCCTTGCACTCTGTCTCTTACTCATAGGTGGTGACATTCAGCCTAACCCTGGTCCATCTCTTCCCCTGTCCCCTTCAAGGGTCTCTGTATTTTTCATCTAAATGCCAGGAGTCTCCTTCCAAAAATGGATGCCCTCAAAATCTAGTTCTCCCAGCATGCTCCTGACACCCTATGTGTCATTGAAACCTGGATGTCCACAAGGATTCCAGACTCATCCGTTTCTATTTCTGATTTCACCCTCTACTGCTAGGATCGAGGCAAGTACGGTGGTGGGGTATCACTGTATATACACCAATCTCTATCAACCTCCACCACTTTTCAGGAATCCTTTCCCTCCTCCCACAAACTTCTCATTGCTCTCTTTTTCCTTCTCTCTATTGCCCCATCTGCATTGGTGTACTATATACCCCCCTTATGTGGCTAATGACTGCCTTTTCACCTGAATCTCCTCTGTTACTTCCCATACTGTCAAAGGCCAGCTCATTCTTCTTGGCGACTTCAGTGTAGACTGGCTGTCTCCTGCCTCAAAACTCACCCTTCTCAAGATCGAATCCCTTAACCTCTCTCAATTGATATCAGAGCCCACATGCCTAAATCCCTAGTCCAAAAATCACTCCCTCCTAGACTGGGTACTTACCTTCCACCCCCGCCACATCACTGCTGCTTGCATCCTCCCGGATGCCCTTAGTGACCATAGTATTACTGCATTAGAAAAGCAGTCATCCCACAATCAGCCCCCAATTACATTTGGTATCACCCTCTCCATACTCTGGACTCTTACTTTCCTCCAAGACCTAGTCTGTGTTGACTGGTCCCCTACGCTAATGGTTTCTGATATTGATTTGGCCTTTTGCAGCTTCACAAACACCCTACTTTGGATCTGGAACACCCATGCCCACCTATGAAAGGCCAAAGTCAAGTGCATCCATCACCCCCAGGATCATGTCAGATCTGCTATCCCTTTGTAGAACAAGAGACAAATTCTGGGCTTTATTTAAATCATCCAAGTCCTCTGCACATCTCCAACTGTACTAGTCCTACATAAATGCCTGCACCTAGGCAATCCACCGAGCCAAGGCTGACTACTTCAAGTCTCAACTCCAGGCAAATGCCAGCTCCTCAACTACTTTCTGGAAGCTTATACATGCACTCATGGACTCTCCTGCAAATCCTGCCTCCCTGCCCTCAACTTTGATGGCTCGAATGTCTCTGACCCCTCCTCCATAGCTGAATCCTTCAACAAATTCTTCATTACTTGTGCACTCCCTGACAACCCCTCTTCCTCCTCAACGGGTCCCCCTTCCACTTCACTCAACAGTGGCTTTAATCCCCCATATCATCCTCAGAAGTCTATCTGGCACTCATGATCTTGAATACAGTGAAATCCAGCCCCAACAGACTCTATCCACAACTCCTCCATCTCAGCCCCAGCCATAGCCTCTCCCCTTTTCCACCTCCTAAACCTTTTCCTCTCATCTGGCATGGTCCTCCAGGTCTGAAAGTTTGCTAAAGTGATTCTGCTCCACAAAGGCAGGGATCTGACCTCACTCACCTGCAGGCCTATATCTCTCCTGCCCTCTCTTGCCAAATTGCAAGAATCTCTGATCTATTCCAGGCTCCTGGATCATCTAACAGCCTCTGGTACTCTGTCCCTCTATCAGTCAGATTTCAGGAAACAGCTCTTTACTGAAACCTCTCTGCTACAAGTCACAGACCATATCCATTCTGCAATGGATCTAGGCCATGTCACCTCTGCCATCTTTGTAGACCTGGCCAAAGCATTTGTATTGGTCTCCCACCAATTCTGAGCCATAAACTATACTTGTCAGGGTTGTCTCATTCAGCAGTCAAATGGTTCAGCTCCTGTTTTCTCAACAGACAGCAATTGGTCCAATTTGGGAAATGCCCTCTCCCCTCCTCTCCATCCTAGCTAGCATGCCCCAAGGTTCTATACTTGGGCCCATTCTGTTTTTAGTCTTTATAAATGATTTTCCCTCCATCTGTTCCACATCCCACATATAGATATATGTGGATGACACAGTGATCTATTCCTCTGCCCCCCCCATAAACAATATACTCACCCCCTACTGCAATACTTTGCCAAAGTTCAACTATGGTTTCAGGAAAACAAGCTAAAACTTAACGCAAAAAAAAAGTGTCTCTGGTATTTGGCTCCAGGCAAAGGCTGGTTCTTCACCAGACCTCCCCTTCATTCATAACACTGGACGGATCCTCCCTTGAGGTGATCACCACCTTCAAATACCTAGGCATTTGGCTAGACAGACATCTAGAGTTTTCCTCCCGCATAGATGCCATTTGTACTAAACTCTGTCCTACACTTGGCATCCTTTATCAGAAAAGAGACTGCCTCCCTTTTACTACTCACCATAACCTGGTTACAAAAAACAATTCTTCCCATATTTGACTATGCCGATGTTGTCTACACCTCTGCTTATGCATCCTCTCTCTCAAGGCTTGATACACTCCTAAACTCATTCTGTTGTTTTGCTACCTCATCCCCGCCCCTCACTCACCACTGTCTCCTCTACTCCCACCTCTCCATCATCCCTCTTTCTCACAGGAAGATGCTCCACAGTCTTTACCTCATTCCTAAATACTGGTTCGGGACTCTTCCCTCTGTTATGCCCTGGTTATATACCACCAACTGACCTATATGTAATCATTACCTTATACACCTACAAGTATTAGTGCCTTACCACAGTCTCATAATGTTTTACCTGTATATGTTTCTGCCATATAAACTGTTTCTAGTTTCCACATACCTTCTGCTATATTTCACAATACTATAACATGCTGTATGCTTTTCTGATGACATTGCAAGTATTGCCAGACTCACTGTCTCCAGTCAGACTGACAACAGGTTTTCCATTTATTGCTGAATATGAATTTCCTTTGTTCTAAGTTTATGCCAACTATGCACTCTTGTTTCCTGATGTTACGGCCCAGATATTACACTCTGCATATTATAGCCAATTGTATTTGCCTGCCTTATCCAAATGTTGCAATCTTATTGGTAGAATATATGTAGCTACCAGCCAGCCCCTCCCCAGTCTCTGAGGTTTTGGTGTTCTTCCCATATGTTTGTTCATGTCCATTCTGTGTCTAGATCTAGATATATAGTACGTGTACTCCAGGGCTGACTGGTGGAAATCATCCTCTTTGTAACTCCTTGTTACATGCTTTGGTGTGAGTAGTTCAGTACTAAATTTTATTTTATTACTTACTTGTCCTGTGTTTTCTTTACTCAGTCACATGCATACAAGAACCTGAACTATGAGGAGGACTCGTATGTAACATATTTTTATTTATTTCAATCTAGGATTACAATACCTTTAAGCCGAGGCTGTTTTACAGAGGTTCCACATCAGCATATGCAACAGTCATCATTTTTAGTTACAAACATATAGTCATTGACTTATAGACATGTAATAACCAGTACAAAGACTTGAGCTATGAGCAAGACAAGGGAAGGGGGGTGGGTGGTGGGGGAAGTGAGGGTAGGAGATTGAAGGGGAAAGAGGTGCAGGGGTAAGGGGGAGTACAGGAGGTGGTCAGGGCAGGGGAAGGAGTGGAGATTTGGGGGTGAGGTGGGTGAGGGTGGGAGACAGTGCAGCCAGGGGGCCTTGTCAGGGGAATATGACAGGTAAGGTGCTAGGGGTGCAAAGACTGATTGTAAGTGCTGGGTGCTGGGGCATTTGCAGATGGAACAGTGAAGATGTTAAGATGGGCAATCGCAGGATACAAGCAGTGAGAGGTGCAGCTTGGACTTGAAGAGGCCGAGTGTTGGAGTGGTCGCTATGTCACTGTCAAGAGAGTTGAGCCAGTTGGATGCCCGATAAGGGAGTGATCTTTGTCCTTGGGTCATGCAACACTGTGAGATATGTAGTAGATGGGAATTAGATCTCCGTGTAGTGACATTCCTATGTCTAGGCTTAAGGAGGGCACAGACACCAGGTGGGGCAAGCCCCATTATAATTTTCTTGGCTGTGATGCAGGTTTGGTATTTTATGCGTTTGTCCAGTTGAAGCCATCCAGATTGGGCACAAAGGTCACATGTGTGGGTACGGCGATGTGAGCCAGTGATGAGATGACAGGCTTTATTCAGGGAGGTTGTGTTACATTTGAGAGCAGTGGTAGTTGCAGACCCATATATGATAACACCATAGTCTATGATGCTGACGATGGAGCTTTGGACGGCCACTGACAGTGCTTCTGGGGTTAGGTGCTTCCTGTGCCAGAATAATATGCCTAACCTCGTATTGGCAGACTTTGCAAAACTGCTGATATGGACAGCGTATGAGAGGTGGGGATCAAGGGTAATGCCGAAGTACTTGAATGATTGTGTTTGCTTTAGGATGGCTCCTTGTTCAGTTGCAATGGAGAGGTGGAGTTGTTTGTTTTTGTTGTGGGGGCTGCAGAAGACCACAGACTTGTTTTTTTTTCTGATTGAGAAGCAGTTTATGATTTAGGAACCAGGATTCGATGGAGGAGAAGGACTGCTGAAGTTTATTTTGTAATTGGATTGGATCAGGGTCCGAGGTGAGGATCACAGCATCGTCAGTGTAGAGAAGTATTTGTTTTGGGCAGCTGTCCGGTAGTGAGTTTAAGAATAGGCTGAAGAGGAGGAGTCCCAGAATGGAGCCCTGGGGGACTCCCGAGCAGACCGGTCTAGGGTCTGAGAGTGTATCAGCAATTCTTACTGTTTGGGACTATTCTTCAAGGTAGTTCTTAAACCAGCCAATGGAGTCAGTTGACAGCCCAGTGTTCTGAAGAGGGACAAGCAGGAGGCAGTGATTGACGGTGTTGAAGGCTTTAGTTAAGTCAATGTAGATTGAGCCTAGTAGTTCACTGGAGTCAAGTGTGTTGTGGATTGTGCCGGTGAATTCAAGTAGAGCTGTGGAGGTGCTGTGACCTTTGCAGAACCTGTGTTGTTGCTTGCACAGGATGTTGTACATATCCAGGTATTCTGTGAGCTGGTCTGAGATGATGTGTTCTAGTGCCTTAAAGAAGGGAGTTGTAGGGAGATAGGTCTGTAGTTATCGTGGGCAGTTTTGTCACCACTTTTAGGGATTGGGGTGACAGTGGCAGATTTCCATCTGTCCAGGAACTGGCTAAGGCTGAGGGAGAGGTTGAAAATTCTGGTCAGAGGACTAAACACTTCATCAAGTGTGAGAGACAGGATTTTGAGATCGAGGGAGTCATTAATGAATTTTGATTTACCAAGGGCTTTGGTTACATATTTGCATACTTAGTGAGCCTTGACTGCTTTGAAGTAGAAGCGGGGGCAGCTGGTGGGAGTAGTGTTCATTGCGGACAGAGGGGCTTCACAATCTTTAAAGTAGTCCTGGGGTAGGACAGCACTGATGTCGGTAAAGGCTTTGTTAAAGGTATCCAAAATGGTTTTTGGGTTGAGGGTTGTGGTTCTGTTGATGTTGAGTATTGATGGGGGGGTTTGGGTGGAATCCTGGTGAGTTCCTTTATGTTCTTCCAGAATTCCCAACCATTTCCCCAGGAGTTTGTGAGGGCATGCTTATAGTAGGTGATCTTCATTTGCCGGATGGTTTTGGTGCAGTCATTGCGGGCACGTTTGTAGTTTTGGATGTCGTTTTGCCTTCCATAGTTTCTGGCCAGCTCCCAAGGGTGGTCTCTTGTTTTTAGCATCCTGAGGAGGTCACCTGTGAGCCAAGGGTTACTGAGTGATTTGACTTTGCATTTCTTAATAGAAGCATATGTGTCACAGGCCACAGTGAAGATGTTTATGAAGTGGTCAAGGGCAGTGTTCACGTTGGTTGCATTGAAGATAGGGGCCCAGTCTTGATGGAGGAGGTGGGATTTGAGTCAAGGAAGGTGACCACTGTGTAGAACCCTGCTGGTGATAGTTTTTGGTGGTTGTTTGATGAATTTATTTGACCAGGTGCAGCTAACAGGGGAGTGGTCACTGAGAGAGTCAGGGAGGACATTAGTGTTAGTTATCTGTGATGGGTGACTGGTAAGGATCCAGTCCAAAAGTGTGCTGGTGCTGGTCCTGTAATTTTTACTGGTTGGTGAGCCAACCATTTGTGTGAGGTTTGCCACAGCAATGATATCCCTGTGTGCACCAGCATTGGCTGCAGGCCAGTTGTTGTTGAAGTCGCCTAGGAGGATGGATTCGGTGTCCAGTGGGAGTGACTTTACAAAGTCAAGAACAACTGTTAGACCAGTTCCCTGTTCTTTGGGAGGGATGTAAATGGTGGCAACAGTGAGGGTTTTGTTTTGGGCTCCGAGGAGGATTCTCACTGGCAGTATCTGAGCAGTTGTGGGTTGGAGTGAGGTAATGATGTGGTGCCCCTCTATGGAGTCTTTTAGGTAGAGAGCGCAGCCCCCACCTCTTTTGGAGAGGCAATCCAGCCTAAAGACATTGTAGCCAGGAAGGCTGATTGCATGGTCCAGTACTGATGGCGTGAGCCAGGTTTCGACAACTGCCAGGATGTCAGGGCAGTGCTGGCTGGTGAAGGCCTGTAGGGTATCCATTTTAGGAAGGAGGCTGCAGATGTTTATTTATTTATTTATTTAGCTTTTGTTAACCGGGTAAGTACACTAGACAAGTAGTATGCCTATTTTCAGGAACGACCCGGGAAAGCACAAAACATACAGTATTGATTGATATGAATGAGAGGGTACCTGAAGGCTTGCTCAGATTAATGGCTTTAGAGCAGAATGGGCCAGGGTTTGGGTGCACATTGCCTGACAGCATTAGGAGGAGGAGGACAAGCCTCAAGGAGCTGCAGCGTATTTCTTTAAGGGAATGCTTTCACCTGCTAGCATCTCGGGAAATTGCTGAGCATCAACGATAGTGGGTGAGGGTAAGCATAGACAGGGGGGACCAGAGAGGAGGGCTAGGATCAATGTGGGTGTAGGACAGTTTCATGGTGGTAGGATGGACCCTGGGTAAGGGGCAGTGACCAGTGTGCAGCATGCCTAAGTGGAGGAAGGATGTAGGAATGTGGAAGCTGTGGGGAAGGGAAGGAAAGCAGGCTTTTGGGGCATGCAGTGAGGGAGTAAGACAGGCAAGAAGAAATAGAATAGTGGGTAGAGAATGGTGGAGGTGCATGATTAAGGTAGGATTCAGGGTAGGCGGAGGGAAGGCGTTAAGACAGGCTGGCAGAGCTAGAAGAAGGGGACGGAAGAGCAGTAGCTGGATCAGTGGGAAGTGAGAATACAGCCAGGAAGGCCAGGCAAGGCCAGGCAGCCAGGCAGCCAGGGACTGTGTCTTTCAGAGGGTATACTTTTTTTTATGAAAGAACAAGAATCCATCTAGTGGCAGGTCTGTATAACTTGCTAATGGAAAACTATCCACTTAAAAAATTCTATTAGACAGTTGAAATGTGCTTAGTTCTATCTAAAATCTATTTGTAAAAAGTGCCAGGTGACAAAAGCAGAGGAAAGTCCTGGCCAATCAGAGCTGATTTGCTGGAAGTGCCCGTGTTCTGATTGGCTGCGCTGTCACCGTACCTTCCAAGGAGCTGCAGGCAGGTTTCCTGGTCTCGGTCAGTGGCTGGCTGGGTGTCTACCGACCATAGGGGAGCTGAAGCAGCCCCGTTCAAGGGCAGGCAGCTTCCAAAAAGCTGCAGGTGGGCATCCTGGTCTCAGCCGGTGGCTGGCTGGGTGCCTGCTGACCATGGGGGAGCTGAAGCAGCCCCATTCAAGGGTGATGCATGGTAATGCATGAAAGGCAAGTTGCTGTGAGTGGCTTTTGTTTAATTCTTCTCAGTTACTGTTTTTCCAGTGTGACTCATAAGGCACCAGGAACCCCTGCTTTACAACTTTGATTCTGTTCAGACAGGCTGCCTTTGTCTACTGGATAAAAAACAGCAGAGTGAGATACGTAAAAAAAAAATGTAAACAAAAAACTGCAGCAGTTTGTGGTAACTTTTTCTGTCTCTTAAAAACATTCACACACGCCTACCCATTTGCCAATGTTCACCTCCTGTGGTTTGAAACACAGGAGCTGACCAACAAATGGTTAAGGATTTCCCCTGCTTAACAGACCTGTCTATGATAATTAGCATGGAGTTGAGAGAAGACATCTTGGCTTATCTCACTACACATGGCGGGTGGGAGTGCTATAATGAATTAACTAAAGATGAATTAATTAAAGATGCTTTGGATCCAGTTAAGTTGATTTGTGAGCAGTATATTGCACTGAGACTAACAACTAAAAAGCAGTCCGCTAAGGGACTGCTCGTAGCTACATTATTAGCTTCATTAGAGGCTTCATTACAGAAGTTGATCTCAGTAAAGTCAAGTTTCACTGATTATAAGAAATGCGTTGGAGAACAGAATGCAGAGCATTCGAAGAATGTAGGCAGACTTCAATCTGAGCTACAGGCATTATGTCAGCAGTATGACTGCTGCTAGCTACTTCAGATGAACACTCTAACATAAAAGTGCTTGAACTGAGGGAACGTTGTGATAAATTGCAGCTTGATAGACAGCAAGTTTTACAAATGAATGATCTACTGTCTAAAACTAATGATTCTTTGATTCAGGAGAATGATGAACTGAAAGCTGATTGCAAACAGGTGAGCCATGATTTAGAACAGTTAAGGATAGATCACGTTGAGATATCCGCCACGTACAGGGTATTACAGAAAGATTTGTCTAGAGGTTTGTTTGCTACAAATGCACAGGTTAATAATGGCAAATTGGTCATGACAAATGTTATGCTAAAATGGTGAAGTTGCACGAACAAAGATTACTTTAACAAAGTCACATTAAAACTATGAAGGGCTTTAGTTCTGCCTCCATTGAGGTTTATTCTTTGGGGGAAGAGAACTCTGATGCAGAGGGTTCTGCAGATCACTCTGAGCAGGCTAGCCGAATGGCTGTCCTTGCTCCTGTTTTATCACAAAATGGTGAATTTTCTCATTCACAAAATGGAGGTGGATGTCAACATCTTGTGTGGCAGTGTCATTCACAAAATTACCTACAAGAAAATGACTGCCCCCATGACCTACAACAAGATGGTGACTCCCAGGTCAGCATCCATTATGGCCAACACAGACACACCTGGGATAGTCTGAAATGTTCCTACCCCCCTGAAATTGCTGCTTTAAATTCAAAAGACATAAACAAGATTAATACTATGATTGATGAAGCTATACAAAAGATTGGTATCACTGAAAAGCAGTGAGACAGATTGCATGAGGAGGTTAACAAAATAATAAAAGAAGCTAGTTCACAGGAAAGTATACTCAAGTCAGCAGCACAGACTGCAGTGGAAATTGCATATAATACCTCCAGAGCTGTAGCTCTAGAAACTGACCAGAAACCACCTACAGGCAACCCCATGCAGGCTGCCCATTCAGCACAACAGATTGCTGACAGCATTAGGCTTATGCAGTCTAATGATAATTTGAGCTATCATCTGGCAAATCTGCACTCACACTGTGAAATGCTTAGCCTTCCAGAGGACTGTAAGGTGAAAGTCTTGAGGTTAACAGTTGACCTTGGTCTCTGGTCCAAATGTGATGATATGGATTTTGATGGTATCTGTACAAATTTTTTATCTGCAGCTGAACCTGGAGTTGTGGGTGTGTGTGTGTTTAGCATTGAATATGAGACAACAGGTTAGGGAAGCCCCTGCCTCATACCATTCCCACTTGTGGATAGTTTATCACATAGGCAAGCTCCTTGCAAAGGAGGAGCATAACACAAACCAGACTGAATATAAGGATTTGTATATCAGAAACATGACACCAGCCCTGCATGAGGGTGTTGAGTGTGCAGTATTCCCAGAGCAAGACACTTTTGATAACATTCAAACTGTATCAGATTTACATCTGGTCTCAATTCTAAAGACAGAAACAAGGTTGCTGTAATACAGCAGCCTATTGGAGGCTACACCACTTATGTAATGGAAGGAGGGAGGGAGGGAGGGCACCAACCAGCTCAGCTGCCTCCTCTACTCCAACCCGGCGGGGGGGGGGTGCAATAAAAATGGGCATGGTAAAAACAAGCATATTAATGCTACTCCATCTGTGACTAATAAAGGCAGCCAGAATTACTGGACTGGGCCACCATATAAACAGATTGCCGAGGACAACAAGTCAGATCTGCTAGAGGGCCCTGGTAGTGACTGCATCATGGCAGCAATTGTTCCAGCATCCCAGACCACGATGGGGGGGTGAATACAGGGCACGGGAGGGTCCAGGTCTTGCAGCCTCTTTTTACTGCTCCAACACCACTTCCACCCCCCACAATATCAGCACCAGCTCCACCTACCATGCAGCCCTCTTCACTGACACCTGCCACTGGATCATCACCTGTGGCAGCAGTGAGTACTACTAACCAAAGTCAGTTACTTCCAGTTTATAAAGTGAATAAAGCCAGAACTGGTCAGAAAGTATAAGAAATGGTTGCACTACTGACAGGGGGAGCCCTAATAAATCACCATAAAAATTAGAGGCCCCAGTCTGCATTGTTTCCCCTTTGGTTGTGGAAGGCCTTGTGTATATGCCATGGTAGGGGGCTGCCAATAGGTAATGCTGCTTGATACAGGAGCAGCTATGTCCATACTACATGATGAGACTCCAGCTTCCTCATACTGGTCCACTGGATGGTTGAACAGTGCTCAAGGTGTGGATGATACCATATTGTAGGCATACAGGTCCATATCCATTCCAGTGGTAGTGGGTATCCTAAACATCCAATTCACTTTTGACATCAACATCCCAGTATTTTAGGGACTGATTTCCTTACACAGCATGGCTGTGTTGTGGATTTAGCCAACAGGCTAATGATTCAGATTCCAGGACAGTAACATACTGTCATGATATGTGATTCACATGTCCTGGCTGCCATTACACACAATGACACTGAGTATGACGTCATAGATATCCACAAGGATGACTCATATAGTGAGCTGCAGCATATGCTTGCAAAACACCAAGATGTGTTTGCAACAAACATGATTGTGGCAAGATGAAAATATCCATTGAAGTAACAGGTCCAGACCCTGTTAGACAAAAACAATACCCTTTTCCTGCAGAAGCCCTGCCATCATTGAGAGAGGCTATCCATTCCCTATTCCAACAAGGGGTGATTAGAACATGTGTTTCAACCATAAACTCCCCCATTTGGCCTGTGAAGAAACCGACTGGGGCCTGGACACTCACAATTGATTACCGAAAACTTAATCAAGTAACCCCAAGCTGTGCCCCAACAGTGGCATCAGCACCAGATGTGTTAAGGATGTTAACACCTGACTGCAAATGGTTCACTGCATTGTACATTTCCAATGGATTTTGATCTTTACCATTGGCTAAGGACAGCCAACATAAATTTGCCTTCACTTTTGAAGGGAGTCTGTACACATGGACCTGCCTTCCTCAGGGGTACCATAATAGCCCATTCCTCATTTGTTCACACTTGAAAGATGCATTACAGCGATTTCCAGCCCCTGAATGTCTTCTGCAGTACGTGGATGATTTGCTTTTGTCCACAGCTACCAAAACAAGACATTTGGTTCTATTTGATGAGCTACTGACATTCTTACAGAGGGCAGGCCTTGAATGTAATCCTTCTAAAGCTCAATTGTGCAAGAAAGAAGTCACCTTTCTGGGCCTCTGTCCAAACAGTCACTGGCCTCAGCTTCTGCTTTGGTTAATCCAAATCCAGCTTTGCCCTACCATTTGGAAACAGCAGCTACAAATGTAGCTGTTTCAGCAGTTCTAGTGAAGAAATGCAATGGACACCTTAGGCCTATTGCCTATGCATCACAAATGCTTTCTCCAGTGGAGAGAAAGTATAATCTCTGTGAAAGGAATCTCCCTTCTACTTACTGGGCTGTGAAACACTCTTCATACATTATTGGTTATACTCCCATTGTTCTGCATACCTGTCATACACCCACTAATTTTCTGTTGTCAGATAGAGTCAAAGATGGTTCTGTCTCTAACACCAGACTTACACACTGGTCTCTTCTTTTACAGGATTGCAACATTTCCATACACTCTACAAAATTAGCATCTCTGTTGGCCAATGGCCTATTATATGCAGGTGACACACACGAATATTTTAGCCAACCGCCTGATCTGCATGACCCAGGACCCTTTCTTCCAGCAACGTCAGAAGTACTAAATGACATCAACTTGTGCCATGTTTTCACTGATAGTTCAGCCTCATACAATGATTGGGATCAGGTAGTGGGATTTGGGGTACTCATTGTGCATTCTGACAATAACACAGTCTGCATTGCCTGGACCTGTACTGCCATTTCCTCACAGTACGACAAATTGGCAGCTGTGGCCTGTGCTCTGGAATTGCTAAAACAAGGCACTACAGGCACAATCATCTTTACAGACTCTAACTGGTTCTGTTCCTCCCTGTCTGAATTCCTACCATTTTGGGAGAAAACAAACTTTGCATCCTCTGATGGTACACCTGTAAAATACAGAAACGTGTTAGTGTACATGACAGCACTAGTACAATAGTTTAAGCATAACCTATACATCTATAAAGTTTGTGTCCACTCTAATGGTGAGCCCTACCATTCTTTCTGTGACCATACTGACTCTCTTGCGAAAGCCAGTGCTCAAGGTGGGGACAAATGGGAACTGAAAACTCCCTCTATTACAGGTACTGTATGTGATGCTGCTGTGAAACAGTAAACATCACCTTTTGTGCTGCTAGATGTAGCATCCACACAACAACAGGACCCTCATCTGAAGGCAGTATTCAAATTCCTTGACAAAGGTACTGAGGAAGACCTTCCACCACACAGTCCCTACAAGAAGGTAATGGATCACCTTCACCTCTCAAGTAAGGACCTACTCATATGGTATCACAACCCCAACAATTCTGAGAAATTGTGGGTTATTCCAGGACAACTGAGGATGGATTTTATCCATCAAGTGCATGACACTCCTACTGGAGGGCACTAAGAAGTGGAAAAAACCTTGGATAGACTAACTACTTTTGGATGGTGGCCACACATGAAACATGATGTGGAACACTACATTAATAATTGTCTAATCTGTGCATAGAATAACCTGACTTTGGACAAGAACAATGCCAAATTGTTACCCCAGAGGCACTCAGGCCCCTGGAATTCCATCCAAATCAATTACATTGGGCCACTCCCAATTACCAAAAACAACAAGTTTGCTTTGGTGGTAACGGATAAGTTCTCTAAATGGGTGGAGGCATTCCCAATGAAAAACAACACTGCAAAAATAACTGCCATGGTTCTGGTAGAACAACATTTCACCAGATGGGGTCTCCCATTGAAGGTAGACTCTGATCAAGGTTCTAGTTTCACAGGAAAACTGATGCAGGAAACTCTGAAACTCCCAGGAGTCAGTCAGAAGTTTCACATCCCTTACCACCCACAATCATCACGGCAGGTGGAAAGGGCAAACAGGTAGATCAAGCTTATGCTATCCAGATTTGCTCCTCAATAACTGGGATTCCTTATTGCCTTTGCTCCTTATGGTAATACAGGCTACACTCTCAATGAGTACAAAATGTAGCCCATTTGAGGTCATGACTGGAAGGGCACTGAGATTACCAGAACATTTACTTCTAGATTTGAGTGCTCCTACTACTGACAGAGTATAAGTGGACAAATATGTCCAGAAACTTCAACAAGACATCCAACAGATGCATTTGTTTGTTGCGAAGTACTTGGGCAAGGCCCAGCAACAGTCAAAGATACAATTTGACAAGACAGTCCATGATGTGGACTGGCAGATCAGAGATCAATGGATGGTTCTCAGATCTGCTGCTCCTACTCATGCATTTTAAAACAAATGGGAAGGTCCCTATCTTATTGTAAATAAGCTCAGTCCATCAGTCTAACCAAGTTAGACTGTGACAAAATAAGAACTCACTGACAAATGGCTACATGCCAATCAGATGAAGTTATATAAAGGAGATTAAACTACTTTTCCTCACCCCACAGGATGGAATAGTACTGAACTAATCATGTGTTTCTTTTCTCTTTTCTTCTAGGTACCTAACTGAGATGGTGACTCAGCACCAACTTCTTTATGGAGTCTTGTTCATAACTTCACATTGTGTGGTCTATCATAAATCTCCCCATGACTCTGATTCTGGGGTATCCAACATCAATGTCAAAACCAATGAGGCGATGCCTAGTGGAACCCAAATTGATGTCACAAGTACAAAGTTAATCGTTCAGGAGGGCGAGGATGCACTACCGAATGTTATGGTTACCACCTCAGATCAAACCAGCCTTGACATTGTATGACATACAGACCACAATGGAGAAAAAGTACAAGTAGCCCGCCTAGTTAATAACACTTTTCAAAGATGGCCCAACACCAAAATGACACCTATGGTACCCTTTTCATCGTCATGTAAATCACTCACATTCTGGTCTGTATAACATTACAGCTTGATTCTATCTTAGCTCATGCAATCATTTTAAAGAGTATGATGATCACAAATTCTGTATCTTACATTTCTTGGCACATTCTAGTATTCAATTAGAAGTTATACCTAAAACTGAATCTTTTAGAGATCAAGGTTGGTTTATCAAGGCTACTGAATGTCCCAAACAAACACCAACTCCACCCAGTGGCTTAATTGCAAATTCTTTGGCAGGTAACTTGATTAACTCATTGCCTCCTAGAAACGTCTGTAGGAGTCAACAAATCTAACTGCCGTGTGTCCCAGAACGCCTACAGAAGTCACCTACAGGCTTCCTGTGTGCCCTAGAAACATCTGGAGAAGTCACTCACATATTTTAATGTTACTTGCCAGCCAGAATTGATTAGAATTGACTGCATAGTACCAATAGAAAGGTAATGTTGTGCTAAACAACCTTGCCACTGACACTTTGTGTGTATCATGTTCACTTTAGGAGTTATTCATATTTGTTTATGACATTTTGTCAATCTAGAACCACCTAAGCACTTAAAAAAAAATTTGGGTATCTTAGCCAGTATAAAACAAAAACCAAATTGAGTACAGCTGGTTTCATAGAACCATTGAAAAGGCAATTTTGTGTGGAACAACTGTGCCACTGATACATTGTGTGTGTCATGTATACTTTAGGAGTTATATGCATTTGTTTATGGTATGGTGTGTATGGCTAACATTTTTTCCATCTAGACTCACCTAAGCAGCTTGAATAAAATGCACTTTTTTGAGACTTCAGCAGGCATAAAATAAAAACCTTATTGATTACAATTGATCGCATAGCATCGTTGGAAAGGCAATTTTGTGCTGATCATTTTTCATGCTGATACTTTGTGTGTATCATGTATACTTTTAGAGTTATATGCATTTGTTTATGATATGGTGTGTGTGGCTGAGATTCATCCCTCAAATCTCACCAAAGCACCTTGACTAAAATGAGGAAAAATTATGTTTCATAGTAAAAAGATATCTTTTTTAACAAACATAGTAGTAAAACACCATCTAATGTCTGTATGCTTAATTTGGTGTTGATATTTGATATTTTCCAATAAAAAATGGCTTATGTTGCCTTTTTTTAGTGAAAAATATATTTTTTTTCCGGTTTTGACCAGCATAGAAAAAAACTAAATTACTTATTATTACATGCATACCACCATTGGAAAGGCAATTTTGTGCTGAATAACTCTGCCGCTCTTACTTTGTGTCTAGCATGTACGGTTATTGAGCTATTTGCTTAGAAAGACCCAGGATTCCCTGTTAAAAGTATACAGGAGATTCAGGAGACAAGTGATGTAATCTGAGAGTGAGCCTGTGGAGGCAATTAGTTAACAGTGTGCAGTTCATGCACATCCCTGTTCTTTTAAACCACTCATTGTGGGACATGAAATTGTTTGGTTTATGTTCTGAAACAAATGTTTCAAGTTTTTTTTTCACATTTTATTTACTGATATTATTGCTGCATATCAAACATGCATTAGTGACCCCTTAACTGTGATCCTTAGCACTGAACTTAGGGGAGTGCTTAGACCCCACAACTAAATCTTCTGTGAAAAAAGGTAAACCAAAACGCTATAAGTATTTTGATATGACATCTGCAGGTGTAGCTACAGGCACTGCCACAGGCCTCTTTGGTTCTGGTATGCTTATTTGTAATAGGGTTGATATAGCCAGTTTAAAATCACAAATATCTAAAACTAATGAAGCATTTAAATATAACATTTTCCCACCACTGTTACATGGTGTAGATGGTCGAAGCCAATAAGAGCATTTCACAGTTTTTAATATGAAAGAAATATTTGATGGGCTTGAAGACACAAGATTAAAAACTAATCAACTGATTTCTGCTCACAATTAAGAAGCAGAAAAGCATTCAATTGGAAGGGAAATTTTATGCACTGCATATGGTTCCCGCATCGAAACAACAATGAAAAGATTGTTACTTGATCTGGAATCTGGACATATTTCAGCTCTCATCCATGATAAACATTTTGGACAATGGTATTGCCCTCAATGTTCCTCAACGTCATGTGTGGCAATATAAGGGATAAGGGAGTGTATGACCGTGGGGAGCTTTAAACAGGCTCTCAAATTATTTTTATGGGAAAGGGCCTACGGTGTCTCTGACTGATGACTGTATTTGTGTTTAACAATTTTTATATTAATGTTTGTATACTTTGTCTGTACTCAATCTTTTTGGAATGCACCTTGGTATTTGAGAGGCGCAATATAAATAAAGATTATTATATTATTAATATGTTTGACACAAACTTTATCTTTGCAGTTATCAACAGCAAGAAATCTGGGATATATAAACCCACACCAAAACGTTTCTTCTTGCTTTGCATCTCAATCATGCTCAATTCAGGATGCCATGCATGTAATGTTTAGCATCTCCTTACCACAATTTGATTCTTCATCAGTGATTTTCAACTGTCTGGCAACTGTCCATTCTATTGGTCATCTTGATGGTAATATTTATCGTGAAAGTCTGAATCTTCCTCCTTTGTTGGTGTTCCACCCTAAACTCGGTATTTGAGCTGCTCCCCATACTGATTGCTGTGCCTGGAAAGGGTATCATCTTCTCTGCAGATGCGATGTCTTTGATGTCTTCCATCCTGTTTGTGGATATTCATCAATGAACTTGGATTGGTCATATGTGTCTAATTTGGGTCTTCTAAACAATGGAACATTAAACATCTCTTTATGGAACTTTGGAGTTAACACTGATGGATTGACACCTGATGATTCTTCTTTTCACACTGGAAGAAACCATGGATCTATTACTGGAACTAATTTTGGAGCATGCATTGTGGACAAAAATATTAACCTTGTTTTTCCTGTTCGCCATCGTAAATGGATTGTTCCATCTGCTAAGATGACTTATTCATCCGATGGAGAATTTTGTGCTGTGTCCAACCTGAAAACATTCCACTATGGTGATAAACAGTGTGATATTCTTCAACCAAATTTTTGTCTCACACTGCATCAACAAACTGTTATTGGTCACATGGTGATCACACATCTACTCTATGGAAATTGACATCATTGAGTCTGATCCCAACTACATGGATGCTTTATATCAATATTTACCTATCTTCAATGTCCATATCAGACCTCTTAATCTGTCTCTTCAATCCCTTCTCGATTGTACTGATACTCAATTGATTTACATCAGTAATGATATTGCAATAGCGAATAGATCTTTGCATGAATTGATTAACAATGATATTGGTTTATTTTTAGAAAATTCAACTATAGTTGAATTTACATATAAAATGTTTGTTATAATTCAATCTTTTTTGATATTCTTCATGATACTAACTCTTTGCTGTCTTCAGCAAACCCTATGACAACATAGATGGCAACTAGATTTTCTTTACTAGTCCCGTGCCTTGGGCTTGTTAATGAAATAAGACATACCATTACTACACCTAACCCTCTTCTTTTTGTTGTGTCACCCTTTGAGCAAGACAACAAGGAGGGGACTGTTATTCATGGGTTATATACCACCAACTGACCTATATGCAACCATAGCCTTATACACCTACAAGTATTAGTGCCTTACCACAGTCTCATAATGTTTCACCTATATGATATGTTTCTGCCATATAGACTGTTTCTAGTTTCCACATATATTCTGCTATATTTCACAATACTATTACATGCTATATACTTTTATGATGACATTACAAGTATTTCCAGACTCACTGCCTCCATTCAGACTGATAACAGCTTTTCCATTTATTGCCGAATATGAATTTCCTTTGTTCTAAGTTTATACCAACTATGCACTCTTTCAGAGAGTGGGGCTGGCAGTTACATATATACTACTCTGGGACCATGGTTTATTATCAGTTCTATTAGTCAGAAATCTCTCATAAGAAGGCAGAGTTCCTGTCCAGAGAGATTTCTGTAGTAAGAAATTGACCAGCTCAGCTCTTTCGTACTTTGGACAGACTGTGCAATCCAGCCTGTCTGCAGAATCAGAGAACCTTTTCACAGTTGAAGTGTGAGGAGTTCGCTCAATTCTTTGCTGATAACATTGCCACCATCAGGGATGTAAGGAATCAGAAACTCTTTCAAGTAGTTGGGACCAAGTCTGTGTAGGGCTTTGTAGGTTAATAAACCTACCTTAAAGGTGATCCACCACTGAATCGGCAGCCAGTGCAGATCGCGCAGCACTGGGGTAATATGAGATCTCCTAGATACCCCAGTCAGTAGATGAGCAGCAACATTGTGCACTAGCTGCAAATGGTGGATATCAAGCCCAGGAAGCCCTAAGTAAAGGGAGTTGTAATAGTCAAGATGCGAGGTCACAAAGGCGTGGACCAATACAAGCAGATCACTGGATGGAACAAGATGTTTGATCCTGGCAATGTTCCTAAGATGATAAAAGGCTAGCTTCATGACAGCTGACACCTGATAATGGAGGGTCAGCCCACCATCAAGTACCACTCCAAGGTCACGTACCCGTTCAGAGGTAAGGATCTGAGTGCTCCCCAAGAATAAACCAGAGGGCAACTCAGTTCTCGACCCCTCTATTCTATGTCCCAGGTCCACCACCATGACCTCAGTCTTACCTGCATTCAACTTTAACCCTCTCAAATTCATCCAGTCTTGGAGTTCAGCAAGGCAGCTGTTAAATGCTGAGAGAGCACTAACCTGGTCTGGTGCAAGAGACAGGCAGAGCTGGGTATCATCAGCATAGCAGTGAAACCTCAGCCCATACCATCTTACAATGTCGCTGAGGTGTAGCATATACACTGCAAACAACATGGGGGACAAAACTGAGCCCTGAGGGACCCCACAAGGCAGACAGAAAGACTCAGAAGAAAAAATCTCCGAGACAACTCTCTGAGTTCTACCAGTAAGGAAAGATGAAAACCATCTGAGCACTGTACCAGTCAGGCCACAGATGGACCTCAGGTGCTCGAACAGTACTCCATGGTCTACAGTGTCAAAAGCTGAAGAGAGATCAAGGAGTACCATGACGGAATGGTTTCTCTGATCTCTTGCCATCAGGAGATCATTGAGCACCTGAACCAGAGCAGTCTCAGTGATATGCCTCTTTTGAAAACCAGACTGGAGAGGTTTGTATATACTATGGATGGTCAACTGGTTCTCCAGTTGAGTTGCCACTACTTTTTCAATTACCTTTCCCACAAAAGGAAGGTTCGAGATAGGTCTGTAGTTGGCTAGAGTATCCAGGTCCAATGAAGCTTTCTTCAGAAGCGGTGTCACCACCGCCTTCTTCAGGGAGCATGGAAATTCACCCAATTCCAAGAAGCATCGGATAATCTGTGCCAAGACCAGGCCAATGATATCACCACAACCCAAGATCAGGGAAGTTGGGCCCGGATCTAAACTACAGCATGTAGGGTGCATCCCCTGGACAATCCTCAAAATATCGATGAACTCTGGCAGGTCAAAGGTACTGCAGGAAACAAGAGGCGTAGTGACCAAGCATTGACCAACAGCATCCCCCATAGAGCAGGTCAGTTGGATCTCCATCCTGATGTCGGCCACCTTATTCACAAAGAATCGAGCAATCTCATCACACTCAATTTGTGAAAAAGCTTGATGGAGCTGCAGACAGGCTGGATTGCACAACCTGTCCACAGTTTGGAAGAGCTGAGCCAGTCAATTCCAAGCAACAGTGATCTCCCTGGATAGGAACTCTGCCTTCTTACGGGAGATCGCTGATTGGTAGAGCTGATAGTGCTCCAACAAATTAAGGCGGTCATCATCCAGGGTGGATTTCTGCCAACGATGTTCTATCCTATGTCCCAACCTCCGCAGCCCCTCAAAGACCCATCAAACCAAGGGGCCCGAGGGCCAAGTGGAAGGGGATGGACATGGACTGGAACAATCAGGTCAAGAGCAGAGGAAATGGCCTTATTATAGGCCTGAACCAACAGCTCTGGACCTGAGCTGGCATCAATGAACTCCGAGAGGTCAATCACCGCCACCAGGTTTTCAGGGCCAACATCCCATCAAGGGCGGAAACTGACCATCTCCACAGGAGCAGACCTACAAAGGGGGTGCACAGACATTGAACCTCACGGTGTAATGGTCGGACCAACCGACAGGTTCCAGCCCAAATCAGAAGCCTCGATCCCCAGGAGAAAGACCAAATCCAAAGAATGACCACCATTATGGGTAGCTGAGGAAACAACCTGTGTGAAGCCCAGTGATGTCATTAACTAGAGGAAGTGCTGTCCAAAAAGTGAGAATTCATTGTCGACCCAGGCATTGAAGTCACCCAGAACCATCAGTCTGGGCGACTCCAACGCCATGTCGGCGGCAAAGTCCGCTACTTCCTGCAGGAATAGCTTTTCATTCCTGGGTAGATGGTAGATGAGAGTTATCCTGCAACCCACACCAGCTACCACAGTACACTCAAAGGATTCTGCCTCCTCTACTGGTACACCCGTGAAGCCCAATTCGATTTTAAAACAGACCACTACCTCCCCCACCGCGATCCAATCTCGGGCGATGTATCACTGAGTACCCGGGTAGGATAGCTGCCTCCAAAATGGGAGCAGCATTTTCATCTAACCAGGTCTCGGTGATGCAAACCAGATCAGCTGTTCCAACAAAATCTGCAATAAGTGCAGTTTTGTTCTTAATAGATCTGGCAGTGCACAACAGTGCCCGAGTTGGACGGTGTTCATAAGCCATCCCAGCTACTTGCCCATCCAAAGAGGTGGTGCCCTTGGGTATAGGGACTAGATATTGACCATCATGTTCCAGGCACCAATTCGCCCCAGGGCATCTTCTACTCTTAACTAACCCATGTAAGAGATCCACTCTTTCAAACTCCATTGTCCACCTCCTCCATCACGCCCACCCCCACACCCCAGTGCACGACAGCACTGGTAAATAGAAGCAGGCAGGGGAAGGGGGAAGAATGGGCAGAGGGCATGGAGAGAGGAGGATGAATAGCACAAGAATGGGGGCACAAACAGGCACATTCCGCAAATAAATAACCACCAAACTATGGCTAAAATTCAACACCAGGTAATCCTAATTTGCTTATCAAAATAAAAACCCTGAAATAGTTGCAGTTTAAGACTGAAATCATAAAACCCAAAAAACAAATGAAAACAAAAACAAAATAACAAAACAAAACCTCAGTGCCCCAAAATTATCTCACAATCTTAGCAGGAAAACTAAGTCAAACAAACAAAAATAAAACAACAATAAATATAAAAATAAAATAAACCTCAAAAACTTACATTACCAAACAAATAAAATAAAACAATCCCTTTTAACCAAAATAATATCTGAGAGTCCTGAGTGCTCTCACTACCAGGGCCCAGAGAACTATTCTGGCACTTTCACTGCCAAGAGTAATTTGATAGTCAAACAAAAAACAAAATCAAAATATCCAAAATGTTGCAGCAGACCTTATATGAATAATGACACCAATAATAATATCTGAAAAGCCCCAGGCAATTGGTGCACTCACTGCCAATGCCCAGAGAAACGGTAATGGTACTCACAATACCACAAGCAATTCAATGATCAAAATAAAATAAATAAATAAATAAATAAAATCCAGAATTTTCACCATGGAATTTATATGAAAAATGTCACCAGTAGAAAAGTCTGAAGGTCCCTGGGCCTCTGGTGCTCTCACTACCAGTGCTTGAAGAAACTGGTATGGTACTCCCACTACCACAACAAGCATTTGTCAATGCCGAATGTTTGCTTGCTGGTATTGGCAGTGGTAGTTTAGAAGTTACAGAGCTGCGTAAAAGGAATGGCAGTGAAGTATTGAACTGAAGCCAACCCCACCACCACCCTGCAGAGAGTGACAGGCATTGGGGTGTGCCTTTGGTTCGTCAGGCATGACGGCCACGCCATTTCACCACACCCCACCCTGCAGACACTGACAAGTGTCACAGTGTTCCTTGGGGTCTTTGGCCCTTATGCACACCCCATTCCATTAGGAAATATGGTGAGATGGGTGCGATATAGGAGAATGGGATGAACTTTGGGGCCGAAGAGTCCAAGGCATACCTCGATGCCTCTCACTAGCTGCAGGGTGTGGAATGGCATGAGCATTACAGGCAAGAATCCCAAGTCACACCCTGATGCCTGTCATTCTCTACAGGGTTGGGCGTTATGGTTGGAAACCTAATACCTCAGGCATTCGTTGGTATTTTCACTCCAAATTTTCAACATGGTTTTTGTGACCCCACCTCATGAACAGGGAATATCAGTTTAGTAGCTAAAGCTGCTTATGCTAGCGACTACAGCATTTAGCTTACCACAGGTGCAAAAACATTTAGAATAGGATGTAAAAATGACAACTGTACTGTTCATGGGGAGGTGTAAAAAAATGGCAATGCTGCAAATCTGCAGTAAAAATATAAAAAACTGGTGAAGTCACGAGCGTACATAGAAACTGTGCAACGCACGCCGTAATATAATTAGGTTGGGGATTTTTTACAGCAGATTGTCAACTCAGGCATTTTGGTGCCTCCGATCATGAACAGTGTCACTGTGATTTTCTTTATCTGTCCCAAACAATGATTTCCCACAGCGACCATGCATCTCTGTGCTGAAAGTGTGAAAACACACTTTGGCCATGTTGTGAAAAATGACAGCTGTACTTTTCATAAGGAAGTGTGGAAAAATGCCACTGGTGAAAATCTGGACTGAAAATATTACAAAGTCATGAACTTACGAGGGTGCGTGGAAACTGCACAATGCTCACTCGTAAACCAGTCATTTTATGGACTTTTGTCACCAAATTTTCAACATAGCCATTTTAAGACCTCTGCTCATGAACAGTGTAACTGTGATTTTCTTAATCTGTCCCAAACATTACCACACCAACAGCACCATTGTGTGCTACATGTCCGAAAACACATGTTGGGCGACATATGAAAAATGGCAGCTGTACTGTTCATAAGGAAGTGTAATAAAATGGCAACGTTGAAAATCTGGAGTGAAAATATTAAATTTGAAAACTTACGAGCATGCATAGGAACTGTGCAACACACGCTCGTAAAACAGTCATTTTTAGGAATATTTTCACCAAATTTTCAACATAGCCATTTTAAGACCTCTGCTCATGAACAGTGTCACTGTGATTTTCTTAATTTGTCCCGTACATTGATTTCGCACACCAACTGCGCCATTGTGCGCTACATGGGCAAAACACATTTTGGGTGAGATGTGAAAAATGACAGCTGTACTACTCATAAGAAGGTGTGGTAAAATGGCAATGTTGAAAATCTGAGTGAAAATATTGAAAATTCGCGAACTTACAGTCGTGAAGGAACTGGCAACGCGACTCGTAAAACAGTCAGTTTTTGGAATTATTTCACCAAATTTTCAACATAGCCATTTTAAGACCTCTGCTCATGAACAGTGTCACTGTGATTTTCTTAATTTGTCCCGTACATTGATTTCGCATACCGACTGCGCCATTGTGCGCAACATGGGCGGAAACACAATTTAGGTGAGATGTGAAAAATGACAGCTGTACTGCTCATAAGAAGGTGTGGTAAAATGGCAATGTTGAAAATCTGGAGTGAAAATATTGAAAATTCGCGAACCTACGAAAGGCATGTAGGAACTGTAACGACGTCAGAAATAGTAATTTTTGGATGCCCACCAAATTTTCAAAATAGGCTTCTTGAGAGCCCACCTTATGAACACTGGCAGTGTCATTTTATTAATCAGTCCCAAAAGGTGATTTCACGCAGTGACTGTGAAATCACCCTTCGGGCCCGAATAACACCACGACAGTGACAGCATTCACGAGAAGAGGTCCCAAAAACCCCATGTTGAAAATTTGGTGCAAAAATTCCAAAAAATGCCTGAGATATGCAACAAAGTTGAAAAAACCCTATCTATCCCATTATACAGCTTACCGGCATTTCCTCAGTTCGTAGTCGGCTTTGAAGAGTGCAGACGTGTTCCCGGTCCATCAAGATCGTCAGCGCCAGACTCCGGAGGTAAGTATGGGGTGAGGGTGTGGGGAGGCAGGTGCAGTGGTGGATGCGGGTTGTGGGTGCAGGGAGACTATGTGGGACTGTTTTTTTCTTTTACAGGTATTTTTTTTTACATGACGACGCTGGACGTTTGCCACGCTGGGGTGGGCTCCCAGTGTGGCACAAGGACGGTTGGTTGGGGGGCATGGAGACGATGGAGGATTGGGCACCCCCATCGGCCATAGCAACTTTTGCCACACTGGGGTGGGCTCCCAGCGTGGCACCCTGTACTCGGCGGGGAAGGACAGTGGAGCCGACGGGGGATTGGGCACCCCCATCGGCTATACCATGAGTTGCCACGCTGGGGTGGGCACCCAGCGTGGCATGTGGAAGGCTTTGGGGAGGGCGAGCACAGCGACGGGGGATTGGGCACCCTGGCTGGCTATACAGTGTGTGCGAGGGGCAGCATGCAGTATGCGCTCGTGTGTTTCTATGTGTGTGTGTGGTGAGCTGGGCGATGAGCAGGCGACATCTTATCGCTGCTCACCGGAGCGTAGCTCTTTCAACTGTACGCCATCTGCATTTTGGAGCTGTCATAGACAGCCCCAGCATGCATTGGCGGATCAGCCGTGCCTGCCAACACACTGACTGAATTGGAAGAGGGGGTGACACACCTCCGAAAACTCGGATGATGGCACTATGTTTCTTGCACATGCGTGCAAGCAAACATAAAAATTATTTGATAGTCAAACAAAGCAAAACAAAATATCTAGTTTCCACAACAGAGTTTGTACGAATAATGTCTCAGACATTCTCACTGCTTGATAAAAAAATATATAAATCTGACCAGAACCAAATTCAGGAAGAAAGCCCAAGGAATCCTCTTCAGGACCAGTTAGCTCTGCAGCCGGGAGGCCTAAAACCCACTCCAGGGTACAACACCAGGCCGCACCAACTACCAAAGAGTCCCCACAGAACCTAACTGAATAGGTCCCCTGGGGATCCCTAGGGGAAGAGATCATCAACCACCGGCTCCCCAGCAGAGAAAGCCTGAACCCCCTGTGCTGCCACAGCCTGGAAATGGGCCACCGGCTAGGTGGGCCAATTTACCAGCTGCAAATTGAGCCAACTACAGTCCCCAGATCCACCGCCATAAATCTGCAAGGCCCATGATATCAGATGATACAATTCCATATTCCAAAAAGCAAACCACCACCAGAATAAACATTCTTCCCGAATGCGTCTCCACCAGACAATCCACATACAAATTGATTCCTGGATCAATTAACAGACCCCTGACCAGCAGTGCTCACACAGC
Source organism: Neoceratodus forsteri (assembly GCA_016271365.2). NCBI lineage: Eukaryota > Metazoa > Chordata > Ceratodontiformes > Ceratodontidae > Neoceratodus > Neoceratodus forsteri. Next base: position 43,136,663 of record JADMNL010000040.1, on the reverse strand, counting down.
GATGTAATAGATAGTCCATGGGTCAGGAAAAAGAAAATGCACTCCAAGTCCTCCATTGAGTGCAGACAACCGCAAACGACTGCAGACACCAACACTGTCGGCTAAAGGACCGCCCAACACCTGCTCCGGGCACAAAATTCAGGATCGAAAGTCACAGTTGGGAGAGAAACAGACCCTTCCACACAGACCTGTAAATCTGCTCACACCGAATGGTCCCCACTCAAGACAACTGGTAGGGACAACAGGAGCAGCAAAAGCAGCAAGTGAAAACATGCAAGCACAACAAAATAAACAAGGAAAGTACTGTATATACTTTAAAAAGAAAAATGCCTTTAAAAGAAAAACGCTAAAAACGCTCAACTGCAACTATAGCTGTTACAGAGCAGCCGACAGCATGCCCAACCTGGTGGCCATCTTCTTCCATCAGGGAATCTGATATCTCGTGCTACCCTTAAAGTCCAGCCTTTGTCTCCTTCCTAGCTCTGACTGCTGCTGCTGTCCCTCCTCCTCACTGCCCCCTCCCACCTAGCCTATCTACTCCATCTCTATTTTCTGTGCTTCCCTTCTGTTGCCACCTTGCCACCTTTTGCACATACCACCTCCTTTTGGCACTCAATTTGTATACTTAGTTGTGGATCTCGTAAAATGCTGAATTGTCCTGATGTTATTTCTGCTGTATAAAAAACGATTGTTAATGCAACCCTACACTTACCAAAGTGATGTACTCACCCTATGTCATAATGCAATGCAATGTCCTGCTTTTATTTTAAATTGTGTATTTAATCCTGTAACTCCTACCTAAATGTTCCCCCGGGTCGCACCTGGAAATGAGCTTCAGCTCAGTGTGCCTTTCCCGGTCACAAACTTTTAAATAAGTAAGTAATTGAGTAAGTAAAAAAAAAAAATACGTAAATACATAAATCTACGTTTCTCAGAAGTCTCACTGTCTTTCTCACGCAGATGTATGGTCTGTCTCTTTCAGCAGCACACAAGCACCTCTCACTTTCACACTCAGCAGCACACTGAATGAATTCTGAAACAGTACCTGCTGTTCATGTGAGAATTATAACCCTCCATTGGCTATTTTGAGCTGCCAATCAAAGTTAGCAGGCCTGGAGGTCTGTCACATGACAGGCAATTGACTGCTGCAAAGGTGGCCGATATAATTAAGCCCACTATGAGTCAACAAGCCCTTGAAATTCTCTTCTCAGGCAGTCAAACTCTGACTGGTCACCCAGTCACCCTTTGACCCTGTCACCATGCCAGCTTGGGTCAGAAGTAATGAAGATGGTTACCACTTTGTAGTCCAAATGCACTCTCTTCACAATGTCCTTATTCACACATAGTTTTGCAGTTTAACAATTCTTCACACCATAAAACAAGTCCTATGTAGATGCATTAAATCTTTCATTCCATCCAGTTCACTATCAGGGAATTTCCAGTTCAGTTAGGAGCCTGAGGTGGTAGTTCCATTGGCAGCTGGCGTTTTCAATGTGTGAAACTACTGACAGGTTTAAAGGTAAAAGTACCATGGGGGGGGGGGTTACACAATTCCAAATCATGCAGATAGAAAATAGCAATAAAAACATGCTTTCATCAGATATCTAGTTAATCGCTGTGGCCAAACGTTTTCACAAAAAGGTGAATTTTCAGCATATTCTTCAATTCAAGTGGTGACAGAACAGACTGAATTATTTTATGATTACAGGTGCCTTAACTCTGGGGCCACCACAGAGAAGGCCATATCACTCACAGACATTAACCTAGAAGGAGGCGTGATTAGTACTCTCTCTTTGGCAGATTGCAGATCTTAAACTCAGTGCTGGAATATACAGATCAACAGCTTAGCAATGGCAAGGTATCCTAGACCTTACAAAACTCTCTAGACACAAGGAGGAGAGTCTCCATCTCACCAGGAACTAGTGAAGTCTTGCCAGAGTGAGAACAATATGACAATGGGGAGTCTCACCCACCACCAGTCTCACAGCTGCATTTTCAACCAGCTGCAACAAACTTAATGATAACATGGGTAGACTGAGGGAGTTTCCTGATTGGTAGAGGGCCATCACCTGACCATGTGACAATGCAGATTTTTGGCAATGTTAGGGTGAAGAGGTCCACCAGACCTGAGATCCTTGGGCAGACCTGCACTTGTTCTGCAGGGGAAAATAATTTTGCAAAGGCAGCCATTTGCAATCCTCAGTAAGGCATTGGCAGTATAAATGTAGAACACAGAGTTGCCTTTGCAAAGGTATTGTACCCTACAGAACAACTGCAGGTGTTCCCTACCCAAGAACTGCAGGTGTGCTGTAATTGCAGAGAGTGGGGCATATTTGTACCGCACAGTCACTGGGAAGAGGGACAGCTCCTGAGACTGAGAGAGGTGCAGAAATCCTTTGTGGGCTTTTTTGTGTGTCTATCTCACTCTCTCTCTCTCTCTCTCTCTCTCTCTCTCTGTCTCAGTTACTGTAGCAGTTGGTCCTGTGGCAGCTGAGTTGTGGGAAGAAAGTGAGAGCATGAGGCACCATGGCAAAGAGTCCAGAGATAGTGAGACTGCATCTGAAACAGCTGCTGGGCAAGGGATCCATCGGTATCTGTCCTGTGCCCACTCCCTGTGTCCCTGTTGTGTCCATTTGGCCACTCCAGGAGTTGCAAGTTAAGAGAGCCCTCCAGCCCTTACCAACAATGTCTGCCCCCCCTGCAGAGGTGAATGGCAGTGGCAAAGTATGAGGGGAAAAGCAAGGGAGATGCTCCATGACATCGGGCAGCAGTTGAGAGGGAGAGCAGTAAACAATATTGCCGACTGACACAGAGAGAATCACAGGGTTCATTGAAAAAGAGACAGAGAGAGAGACATACAGTAACAGTAGATAACGAAGTACATGACACAAATCTGTGTCTGTGTGTGAGTCTCTCTCTCTCTCACTCACTCTCTCGGTGTCTACAGACATCAGCTCTCATCATTCATGTGCCGACATGGAGCCCTGCTGTGAGTGGCTGAGTGAGAGAAAGCGCACAGCTTATGGAAGTTTTTGTGTGTGGCTTTTGCCCCCGCCCCCGATTTGCATCCCTGTGGTACTTTGTTGCAGCATTCCCTTGCCTTGTCTCCAGTGCATAGTGAGAGGATGAGCTGCAGTGTCCATCGGTGTTGTTCTCAGCATTCTTCAAATGGTGTCAGTGTGTCCCGATGGCAAGCGCTGAATTGTTTCCGTGTGCCACTAGCAACTGCTGAATGGTTTCTCCATACAAACAGAGCAGTGTTCTACTTGCCACAGAATATAGGTAATGCTGCTCCTCGGCAGCCACATAAGCATGTCAGCACTATATTTGGGGAGAGAGAGAGAGAGAGAGAGAGAGAGAGAGAGAAGAGACACAGTGGTGGTCCATAATCCTTGCCCTAGAAGCTCAGGCCACACACAAACTCCAGGTGCCCTTATCCTTGCAACCATTAATATTTGCAGCCTACTACCAAAGCTGGATGCACTCTAAGCCTTCATATGCCAACACAACCCTGACATCCTTGCAGTGTGGGAAACTTGGCTGACACCTAAAGTTCCTGACTCAGCAGTAACAATACAGGGCTACAATGTCCATAGGCTGGACGGATATCCAAAAAAGGCGGTGGTTGCGCAATCTATATCAAAGACTCCCTGTCTTGGCACCCTGTAGCAACTCCTTCACTTTCTGCCTCAGCCCAGATTCTACCAATAAAAATTGTCCTAGGTCCCAACCATAAAGTCCTGACTATTGTCTCCGTATACATCCTGCCCAGGGACCCTAAACATGGATTCAATGACGTCCTAAACTTTATCAACTCTCATCATCCCGAAGCAGAACTTATTCTACTAGGGGATTTCAGCATAAACTGGTTAGCATCGAGTGCCAGTGCCTATAAAGACTCCATCTCAGCTGCTAACCTCACGCAAATGGTAAACTCCCCTACTAGGATTAACTACAAGATTGGCACCAGTAACGTCTTGGATTGGGTCCTCACCACTCACCCCACAAGGATTTCTCGTACGACCATTCTCCCAGACTCACTCAGTGACCACTCCCCAGTCATGTGTGCATGGTCTAACAAATTCCTTAAGCCCCCTCCCAAAATTATCGCTAGCAGAGTCCTTCCTCATGGAAAACTTCCACATCTCAAACAACACCTGCTTCTACAAGACTGGCTACCCATCTATGAAGCAACAGATGTTAACTTGGCTCTTGATCACTTCATCTCAATTTTCAGCAAAGCCTGCAACCTCTTTGCCCCTGCTAAAAGGTGCAAAACAAAATCTCTTTCTAACCACGGCTCTTCTCTCACAGCTGACACTAAGGGATCACCTCTGGGCAGTTGCCAGGGCCACTGGCAAACAACTGGACATCCAAAATTACAAACAAGCACGAAATGCCTGCACAAAAGCCATACGACTAATGAAATCCACCTATTACAAAGTCACTCTCACCAATACATGGGGAAATGGTCATGCTTTCTGGGACAATATCAAAGATGTCACAGGGAAGCAGCCAAAAACCTCTCCGGCCATGTTAATGGTTGATGGATCCTCAACCCTTGACCCCAAGGTGATCGCAAACATCTTTAACATGGCTTTTTCAGACCTTAGTGCTGTTCTACCCCATGACTTTTTCGAAAACAGGGCCTACTCCCCAAATACCTCAGCCCCTCAGTCTAACCATCCCCTCTTCTACTTCAGGAAGGTAAGGCTGAATGAAGCTCACCGCTATATTACTGCAGCTATCTCTAAATCTAGATCTAGTAGTGACACCCTGGACCTTAAGCTTCTGTTGCTCACCCTTGATGAGGTAATTCATCCATTAACAAAAATCCTAAACCTCTCTCTCAGCTGTGGAAAATTCCCAGACCTATGGAAAACGGCCACCGTGACACCCGTCCATAAAAGTGGGGACAAGACGATTCACTCAAATTATCGCCCTATCTCCATACTGCCCCCACTCTCTAAGGCACTCGAGTGCATCGTGGCTGATCAACTTACTGACCACTTGGATAAATACAATATACCTTGTCCACAACAACACGGCTTCCGGAAAGGTCACAGCACCACCTCTGCCCTTCTTGAGTTCACTGGAGCTTTGCACAAATCCCTTGGCAATGGCCTTCTCACAGGGGCCATTTTCGTCGACCTCTCCAAGGCACAGTACACCATGGACTACTAATACACCAACTACTGAATGTCGGGCTATCACCTGACTCTTCTCTCTGGTTTAAAAGCTACTTAGAAAACCGGTCACAGAGAGTAAAAATTGTGGATGCTCTTTCTAACGCCCTGCCTGTTCGCTCGGGTGTCCCACAGGGATCCATACTGGGACCCCTCCTTTTTAGCCTTTTCTTAAACTCCCTCCCTTACCACTGCTCTGAGCAGATCATACTATATGCCGATGATGCTGTTGTATTCTCCACTCACAAAGATCCTGCAACTCTTCAACACAACCTTCAACTTGGTTTCAGTTCTGTAGAGACATGGTTTCTTAATCATAAACTGGTCCTCAATGACAAGAAAACCAAATCTATGCTCTTCTGCAGCTCTCATAACCCACACATGCTACACCACTTGGCTATCTCCACCACCCAGGGGAACACTCTAGATCAAGTGGGGTCCTTCAAATACTTAGGGATACAGCTTGACCCTAATCTCTCCTATGGACTTCATGTAGATAATGTAGCTAGAGCTGCTAATACACGGCTTGGTCTCCTCTACAAACACAGACCACACCCCACGCCAGAAGTTTTGAAGGTTGCAGTCCTGAGCTCTGTGATCTCTGTTATAGACTATGGTCTCATCATTTATGGCTCGGCCACAACCACAACCCTTAGATGCCTCTCAACTGTCTTAAATAAAGCATGTCGGCCCATCACTGGTGCTCACTGTCTCACCCACACATGTGACCTGTACACTCAGACCGGCTGGCTCCAACTATCAAACCGCATAAAGTTTCTCACCTGCTCCATGGTGAAAAAAAATCTACCTTGGCCTTGCACCTTCTGGGGTCTCAACTCTGTTACAACACCAAATTAACAAATGGTGCTTTAGGAGATCCACGCTACAGCTACTGAAAGTCCCCCACTGTCACACTTCACAGGGACAACGCTCTTTTGCTTATCGAGCGCCACTCTGGTTCAATGACCTCAGCCCAACCATCTCCTCTGCTGCAACTATTGGTATGTTTAAAACTAGGCTCCGGGACTATCTCACTACCAACAGCTCCTGTGACTGCCCAACTTAACCTTGTTTCTCCACTTCCCTTTCTGCTCTAGTTGTCCCCCCCTCCACTCCTCACTGGATTCTACCCTCACATCTTGGTATACCCAATGCTGCACTTTCCACCCTCTCGCCACCCTTCCTACATTCCTTCTCCCCCCTTCCCTCTTCCCTCTCCCTATGACTCTGGCACTTCTTATCTGTTGTCTATTTTCTCTGACAAATGCCGCTGGCTGCCTTGTTACAATGCTACCCTTGAACTGTATTAATCTGTTCTCTGTTTGCAATGTCCACATTGTTGTAATGTCTGTCTTGATGTTCCCCATAATTTGTATTTCTCTGACGTGGAACCTTTGTAAAAGAGCCATGGCTCAAAGGTATTTGTAATCCTAGACTTGATAGATAAATAAATAAATAAATAAGTGCAGCATTACTTTCTCTCTGTCTCTCTTTCTCTCACGTCAGCTACACAGGTTACATTGTCCTGCATTTGACCCTGTTACACACACCCACCTGTCTTGCAGACCTCTGATGAGTGATGGAACACTGCAGCCCCTACTGTTCCTCATTATTTCATGTTTGGGTGCTGCAATCTGTTGTGAGTGTCTCTCTCTGTGTCTCCGTTTCTGGTGAGAGAGTGGCATGTACATCAGGAATGCATAGGGAGTGAGAGAGAAAGAGACACAATGTGAGCCAGTTCCTGAACTCTGCAATGTTCTGTCTAGGGGGTTACAATAAGGGTGCTAGGCAAGATAGGACACAATATTATGCACAATAAATGTCACAGATCGTATCAGTAGTATATCTATGACATTTTTATGTGCATAACAACAAAGTAGGATGCATTATTTGTTAGGGACTATTTTGCCAGGTTGCAGGATACAGCACCTCTTCTGCTATTTAAACAGCCAGAAAATACCTTTGTTGATATTTTTTTGTTGTTTAAACATATCCCATGTCATAAGTCATTAACTCACTCCAGGGTGTGCTGATAATGTGGATTAACACACATCCTGGGGGCTGTGGGGGCACTCGACCTTCTGTCTTGTGCCTCACAACACTCCCGAGGTGTGCTTAATCCACATTATCAGCACACCCTGGAGTGTGTTAATGCTTACTTATTTCAGAGGCAGACCAGAGTACAAAGCCTCAAAATAACAAGAGCATGAACCACAGTTGCAGGAGCTTCAGACAGCAGAAGGGAGTACATACATTTGGTTCTATACACATAAAAAACACATAGAAACATAGAAGTTGATGGCAGAATAGGACCACAAGGCCCATTGAGTCTACCCATTTTTTTTTCTACCTTATGAATGTGTTATAGGCCTTTACTCTGTCAATGGCCTATCTATTCATACTCATCTGTATTGCTCCCTTATGCCTATCCCATGCCTGTTTGAAGCCCTGCACTGTATTCATATCCACCACCAAAACAACTTTGTAAGTAGAAAAAAATCTGAACATCGGAATTCAGTAATTAATTTATCATGCTAGCTCAGTGGAGAGGAGGGTTGAGGGGCCAAATGCCACATCTCGCAACATGCTGGTGACCGGGTTCGGATGTAGAGTGGGGAACTGGGGATCAGTAGTGAAGGGAGAGGATTGAGCATCCAGAGTACTGCTGTCCTCTCCCAAGGAGGGAAGGTTTCAGTGACCAGCACTTTTCTGACCCCTAGCACCAGCTGTGGGTGAGGCAGGATGTGTCTGACTGCATAGGGGCAGAAAGTGTCTGCTGCTGACACACCACACTTGGAAGCGTGTGTGGGACATTTGATCAACATTGCACACCACCTTTCTGGGGAGACAGTTTACAAAATGATGGATGTCCAAGCCACTGCTGACCCTGGCCACCTGGCAGCCCTGCATGCTATTGAATAATTATAGGTCACACTGCGCTCCCTCACAAAGATAAGTCATAGTGGAAAAACAGGAGGGTGGGGCTGGGGTGGCTGACATCCAGAGGGCTGCTTGACCACTGGAGAAAGTGTACTAACTACAGAAAAGTAATTGATCTAACATGGGACATAGACTGTGAACATTTGCCACCAAAAGTAAATCCTTTCCACATATACAAGACACAGTCAAAGCCAACTGCAGATAGGATAATGTTTTTTCTCATTAACCCCATTGTAGTAGGCCGAAAGGTTCCCTAACCACTTTAGGACTGGCCAGATGGAAGGAGAGACAGGAAGCTTACTCAGGGACCAAGATGCAAGAGATTTATTTACAAGGGACCAAGAAGGAAAATAAAATAATTGTTTTTAACAATGATACGGGATAATAAACAACAAAACAATACAACTGGGATCAACAATTGGTCGAACCAAGAACAGGGGGTTAACCCCTTTTAGTCCAAGTCCTGTGTGCACTTGGCCAAGATGATGCAACTATGGACGAATCAAGCTTGGGCTTTCCTACGCAGTAAATGATCAGCAGGTGGGCATTGCCCCCACAAAGTGCTTGTTACAAACAGGCCATAACAGGTCTTCCCCCCGGATGAGGAACAAAGAGGAACACTGTTAACTGAACAAGGAGGAAGGAGATGATCCTCTGTGGCTCTGGGCAAGCAGCTGAAGACTTCTGGTCAGCTGATGGTCCTCTGGACGATCTGCAGCAATGACCACTGCAGGTCCCTGGCACCCAGATGACCTCTCATCAAGAAAACTGCTGGCGGTACAATCTTCAGGTTGCCTCTATGGAGCAACAAGGGTATGCACACTTATGGCTGGCCAGAAAAATAAGAAAAGGGCATACATGATGTTAACTGTGGTCCCTCATGCTTGAGCCGGGGTGCTCCTAAGCTGACTCACTACTAGATACCTCACTAGCGGCTCTCTACCACTTACTGTCACAGGACTGATGCTGGAAAACTTGGGACAGAACTTCAAGACTGGCTGACATCACTGGAGGTGGCTCTGCTGCAGACGGCATATGGGCCAGGGACCTCCTTGGATCAAGTGTTAGGCTCTGACAAAGCTGTCTTGGGGCAACTAGGCAATGTACATAAGGATGCAATTTGATAACACAGTCCAATCAGCAAGCAAACACTTTGGATTTTTTTTAGGCAGACAGTTCAGTCCTTGTGAAGGGTGCAGTCTCTAGGGGGAATTTGGCAAGCTGCAGCATAATTAATGTTAGGTGGAGCTCAGAACACCTCCATGCAACTCCGTGGGTACCTTGGGCCTTAGGACCATTCCCCCCTTCCCAAGCTGGTGCTGCACCTTTAAGGACATTTTTGCTCTGGCTGTTTCTGCAGCCATACCCCTGTATCATTAATCTTACCAACCACCCTTATGGCTGGGTCTCTGGAACTCCTGGACCTGGTTGCTGGACTGTCACAGCTAGCCCCTCCCTCCCAGCAGCCTGCCAACGGTCTCTGTCTCTGTTCCTGCCCCTTGCTGCGGAATGGCACCCATGCAGACCCCAAGGGCCTTAATCCCACTGTGCCCCTTGTCGGCTTCCTTCTCCTACCCCTCAAAGCTTTTAAGTCTGGCGCCCCGTCCTCTTTTCTTGGGGTGAGCTGCTATTCAGCTCCGATTGTCTTTTTCTGAAGCCACCTCTAACAAAACAAGAAAGATAAAAAAAGAAGAAAAAAACTAATTTGGTGGGTAATGGCCTATCCTGGGGCTTTTTTCCTTTTCTCTCTGTGCCTTCGGCCCACTGCTCAGGTCCTCCTGTTCTCCTTAGGGCTGTCTGCCCTCCCTGGAAGCCCACTATGGCCCCTCCTAAATTTCTGGGTCACTGGCTCTTTAAATCTTCTTCTTGGGCACTCTGCCCACCTTGTACCTCCCTTCCCACTCCCCGGCACCTGTGGTGCAAGTTGCTCAAAAGTGGGCACTTGGCCCAATCACCCCAGAGCCCGAGACTCTAGAGTTGCTGGGGGGGGGGGCAGGAAACCTGGCTGGGAGCCATGCTCACACCCAGCTCCTCTTTTCAGCTGCAGTGGCTGCTGGGTGGAACTACAGTTCTGGGGAGTGTCTTCCGCCCAGACCTAATTTTTGGTGGCACCCTTTCTTTCCCCCTCTTTCTTCTCTTTGGGGCTCTACCCAGCAAAGACAGGTTGTGTCAGGGAGCTGCACTCCACCCAACCGATCCTGCTGCTCCCACAACCCACCCGACTGACTGGAGGGGGAGCGATGCTGGAGGAGCCATGGACCCACTGCAGGTACTTCTTTTGTCCGTGCTCCTTGCGTTCTCCACCCTCCATCCTATACCACTTACTGCCCCTGTTGATCATTCACTGACCTTTTTGAAGGGCAGGGGAGGTCCTGGCTCCTTGCCAGGAGATTGGGCAAGATAGCCCTGCAGGGAGGGTCTCCTGCCCACCAACCCCCTTTCCAGCGCCAAACAGCACAAAACAGGACAAAGGGACTGGGAGGGGTCAGTAGGACTGTAGGCAAGGGGAGGGGATGGAATGGAATGGAGGGGAACCAGGGAAAGGAAAAAAAAAAGAAAGAGGAAAAAAAAATCTCCACATCGGGGAGAGGGTTCCCCGTTTTTTGTGCCTCTAACTTCAGGGTACTATACCATCACCTCTAATTTAGTCTAATTTAACTTGTGCCAGCTAGTCTTCAGCCAGACAACAATATCCAAGGCAACATTTAGAGCAGAAACTGATGCCTACATGTCTGAAGACAAAAAGAAGAGTAAAGTTCAGAGCTATTTATGTACATTTGATGGCCCGAACCATGTTTTTGTAACAATTTCAGAAAATGATAAAATATACACATTAAAAAACATTGGGACAAGAACTGATCCCTGAGGTACTTCAAAATGGATGTCAATCCAAGTGAATGTTAAAACTTCCCATCTGCACTGCTTGAGATTGTCTTTTCAAGTAGGATTGGAATCAGTGAAAGATTGTCTTGGAAATCCCCACGAATGTATGTAATTGCTCCAGCTGATCCCATGCCTTAAAGGCTGTAGACAAATCATGACACATCTATATTAACAAATGTCCTTCCTCCATTTTTTTTTCCCCTAATTGTTTGGCCAGGTGAGACACACTAAGCTGAAAGCTTGTTTACAGGTGCAACCTGGGAGTACAGGGAAGTTAAGTGAGTTGCGTAGAGTCACACAGTATACAAGTGGGGGCTGTGGGATTCAAACCCATGTCTCCCGAGTTACAGTTCAGAGCCTTAAACCACTGCGCTATACTGCCTCTCTATTTACTCAGTTGAATCATTCACAGCCCAAACTAGTACAGTCTCTGTGCTGGAACCCTTCCTAAACCTAGATTAGGATGCATCAAGAATATGGAAATGATCAAGCACACTTTGGTGTGTTGCTGTTTGCTTTTGCTGTTATCGATTTAAAAAGATTCAGTGCTACAACAGACAAAAAACCCAGAAGAGCAGGCACATGGAGCGGAGGGCAGAATTGAGAGCAGTAACTCTCTGGATGATCTGGTTGCAGTAGTTAAACCTCATATTTATTCCAAGAAAGTGTTCATAGTGCAATTACGCACACATAGGCAGGCAGGCTAACAGCAGATGACTCTATCTTTCACTGTTGCACGGAATGGCTTTGTCAAGAGTACAGATCTCCTACAGTACTTGCTATTTATTCTCATGGCTCTTAAATAGATATGTAACCCCCCTACAAATGGGGGTTCCTGAAAAGTCTTCCTAGAGCTTGCCTAAATGCTCACTGCCAGGTTGGGGTCCTGCATTTTAGCTGTTAAATGTTATTGCCAAAGAGTGCCTAGGTAGCCTCTATGTACTGTCTAAGAGCTGCTTAGTTTGCAGTAATAATTAATCCAGAAGGGGGGGCTGAGTGTTGTCATGCTTGAGTCCCGCTCGGGCTGCCTGAAAACCACTCTGTTTCTGCCATCGCTAAATGTGCAGAGGGAGCTCTGTTGAAAGAGGTAACTATTTGCTGAAAGCCATTTAGAGTGATAATGATATTGTAGTTTGTTCTAACCTGCCTTCTTTGCAGTGAGGACTGTTCTTTTTAGCTCCACCATCTTGGTCCTGAACTGCCGAATTGGACCAATCAGTACTTTGGGACTCTAAAATGGAGCCTGCTTGAAGGAGATGTGTGGAGTGAAAACTAGGGAATTGTAGTTTTGGACTGTTGGTGCCTTTTTGCAACTGAAGGGGGAGCTCTTGCTTTGACTGACAGCTGAACCAACCACCTGAACCTTTTGGATCTGAAGGAAATCCCTCGAGCTGTCTGCTGGCTAGTGAGATCTAAAGGGGAAGCTGGGAAGGCAACAGCTTGAGACAGCTGAACAGCTGTTTTGTGTAGTTCGCGCGGGAGAACCGTGAAAAGGCTATAGTTTCGGCCTACATGTCTGCCCGCTGCCCAAAGAGGGCATGTAGAGTTATTTTCAGACTAAATCCAAGTTAGAGTCACGGAGTTGAAACCAGGCTTTTACCTGAAGGGGACCAAAGATTTTTGCTGAATGTGACTGGCCTGTCCTGAACTCCAGCCCCCGAACTGCTGAATTGTGCAGAGAAGGGGTATGATTGGAACCGGAGAAGGATTGTCTGGTACTGTAGAAATTTCTTACATGTAAATGTGCTGTGTAGTGAATGTGGGTCACGATTTGGCTCCCCACAATGTAAACTGTGTTCAGCTTACTGGAAGCTGCATTCAGCCCCAACTGACTAAGGCCGCAGTTATCTCCATGTAGCTGGGCCTTGCCACAAGGGCCCTGCCAAACTATCCCTACTGCAGAGAGAAGAGCCATCAATGAGAGACCTGCCCCGGGGATTATCTCCCTGCTCCACGCTTGAACAGGAACGACGCCACGGCAAATCATGTGGGCCCTGCTTCTCCTGGCACTCCAGATCAACCACCTGCTGTCTCAGTTTTCGTCCATCCTGTGTCCAGTCTTGGGTATCGTGAGTAACCATCAGGGTAGCTCCCTACAACTACAGTTTAATCTAAGTGTGTCACCTGATTTCTTTGTTATTTCTCTTCCTTAACGAACTGAGCCACCTGGCTCCAGATTACAAATAGGGTGTGTTGTGCAAGTTGTTTTTTCCATCACAGGGCTCCAACCAGCTGCAACACCAGCCTACCCCAGACAACGGTCCTGGCTAGCCCACCTTTCCTCCACCTGGTTACCCAGAAGGTGTAACTGTGTTAGGGACTCTGAATGCATGCACAGCTGTGTGATTGATAGAGCATTTAAGCTGATTAACCTGATTATGCCCCTCCCTTGTTCCAAGTCTTCTAAATAAATCAGATCTACTTGTTTTTCTGCATTCAACTTGACTGTGGTTTCAGTTTGTGCTCATAGTACTGTACTGTTGCTATTTGTTCTGTCTAACCTTGTTTTACAGGGGGTTCCCAGTTTCGAACCGGAGGAACCAGCCCTGGTGGTAAGTGCAACCAGTGTGGGTACTTGCAAGGTGTATCGGGGTATTGTAAAAGTAATTATTGTGTACTGTTTTGGCCACTAGCAGGGAAAAAATGGGGTTAAAGTGTCCCAGAGGGCTGTATCCAGGCTAGTTTGACCACTACCAACCCGGACCTCTGGATGGAGGCACCCGTTTCAGAACCCAGGCCACTTAACCTGCTACTAGCCCAGCAGGCAGGGGTGGTAGCCCTTGGGATAGCACCATCAAGGGGTTATATCTTGGAGGCACCGATGGAATTAACATCCTGTAGTGGCCAAAGGAGGAAATTACCTCAGTATGTTCAGAATTGGTGAAAAAATGGAGGAGATTGCCACGTCTAAGCTCAAACTCACCCCCCACAAGCTGTTAGTTCACCAAATGATGGGGTGGAGCCAGGTTGAGGGGTTAGACCCCCGACAGACCCTCCTGTTACTGGATGTCCCATTATGAACCCCCAATGCTGTTATTGTAGAAGCTGTGGAACATGTCAAAGGTTTAGGCAAAGTTGAAGTGAAGAGGAGGGGATGCAGACCTGTTTGAGCAGATCATGGTGGTTTTACTCTCTTGCAGTCTACCCGTAGATCCAGAAAAAGTACCCCCTGTTATTCTGTCAGAAGGGGTCCAGAAGGGGTGAAGGGTCATTCACCTGCATAATGATCCGACCACCCCGGGTGGGTCCCCCAGTATAGAGGTGTTTAAGGACAAGCTGCTCAAGTTATTAGAAACATAGAAACATAGAAGCTGACAGCAGATAAGGACCGCAAGGCCCATCCAGTCTGCCCATTTCTTTTTCTACCTTATAAATGTGCCATTGGCCTTTGCTCTGTCAATGGCATATCTATTCATACTCATCTGTATTGCTCCTTTATGCCTATCCCATGCCTGTTTGAAGCCCTGCACTGTATTCATAGCCACCACTTCCCGAGGTAGGCCGTTCCATGCATCCACCACCCTTTCTGTGAAAAAGAATTTCCTCACATTCCCCCCTTAATTGGCCTCCCTCTAGTCTCATGCTGTGTCCTCTTGTCCTGCTATTTTTCTTATATTTAAACATGTTAGACTCTTTCACCTTGTTAATGCCCTTAAGGTGTTTGAATGTTTCGATCATATCACCTCTCTCCCTCCTTTGCTCAAGGGTATACATATTGAGCTCCGTTAATCTGTTCTCATATGTCTTCTGATTCAGTCCCTCCACCATTTTGGTTGCCCTTCTCTGGGCTGCCTCAGTTTGGTTAATGTCCTTGTGAAGGTGTGACCTCCAGTACTGCATGCAGTACTCCAGATGGGGCCTAACCAGTGTCTTGTAAACAGCGATTATTACCTCCCTCTTCTGACTTGTGATACCCCTACTAATACACCCTAACATCCCCCTAGCCGTACCTACTGCTTTAGAGGTCTGTTTGGATGATTTCAGGTCATCGGTGATGATGGTGCCCAAGTCTCTTTCTCTCTTTGGGACTGCCAGCAACTCCCCTCCTAGCCTATAGGTGGCTTCAGGGTTTCTCTTCCCTATGTGCATGATCTTGCACTTCTTTACATTAAATCCCAGTTGCCACTCTTCTGACCATTTTGCTAGTTTATCCAGATCTCTTCTCATTCTGCCCACCCTATCTGGATCATCTACTCTGTTGCAGATTTTGGTGTCATCTGCAAACAGACAAGCCTTACCCTCTAGACCATCTGCAATGTCACTAATGAAGATATTGAAGAGGACTGGCCCCAGGACTGATCCCTGAAGTACCCCACTTGTTACTTGCATCTCTTCTGACTGTATACCATTTACCAGTACTCTCTGTTTTCTGCCCGACAACCAGTTTGCCACCCAGCTGACCAACTTCTGACCCACCCCAAGCCTACCAGCTTATTTATCAATCTTCTATGTGGAACAGTGTCGAAAGCTTTGCTGAAGTCAAGGTAGGCCTGAGGTTACCCAGGTGGCAGTAGTGCGACAGAGTCTGGGACCCACCCTTCTGTGAAGGAGAGCTTCCTTTTGAATGTTTGATCCCCCTCCCCCTGACTGTCCCTTGGATGATTTGGGCTCATCCTTGATCCTGGATTACCAGTGTCATGAGCTGTAACTCTACGGCTGTACCAATGGGCCTTCTAGAGCTAGGTATTATGAAGATGACAAGAGACAAATATGGATGAGTACAAAGGTATTCTTGGTAGGTTCTGCTGGAATATAGGCCTTGAAGTGGTCACACCATTCTGTGCTACTGCCACTAACCCTTTCCTTTATTTTGTCCTCAACCATTCTTGCATCACCTGGCCAGTTTCACCATGGACATAGGGTCATGGCAGATGGGAATACCTCAATGGAGGTGGCAGGGATGGCAATTAACTTAGTGTGGCTCATTCTGTGCTTATAGAGGGCTGTCCACAAATTCATTGAGGAATTTGGAACTATGCGGTTCATAGTCAAGTCTTCTGATGTATGTATAATATTGGGCATCTGACCATTTATACAAACATTCCAATGCATGTGCAGTATGTTTACTGTTGTTGTGGGCACACCAGTGCCAAGGAAGAGAGGAGGTTGTGGGGCTGCGTGTCTCCACAACAATGCCAAGGAGGGGAGCAACTTGTGTGCATGCCATTGCAATGGGGGAGACTGCATGGGTGTACAATGGTGCCATGGAGGGTGCACAGTGTTTGAACCCGTGCTGTGTACAATAGCTGTGTACTCAATTTTGACAGGTCATTATCTGCACAGTGTTAGTGATACTCTGTGCTGTACTGTACTGTACTGTATGGGGAGGGTCTTATTTTTAGGTCTTTCTTTTTTTTTCATTGTTGGTGATTGTGGATGTCTTCACAGAATCCTCCTGCAGAGGAACAACCCTAACAAGTTTGATGTGGCCCAGGACAACCTGAGTAGCCCATGGACAGAGGAAGTTGGTATCCATGGCCATTTTTTTTGGGGGGGCACAGTCTAGAGAGGGAGATATTTACTGTTTTTACATGCAAATCATAAAGGCCATGATGCAGTTCAATAAGTGGAAGCTACCAGCCACCTCTACTCCCCTGAGATATTTAAGCCAGCTTCCACCAGCCTCATTCAGAAACACTGTTTCTTTGCTGCAGCTGGAGGCCCTGCTGGGTCTCTGCCCCCCCCCAACCTTCTCCCATGTTTGTCTGCTGCTTCCCATTTGTTTTTTAGTGCTTTCTGTTTCAGGTTGTGCTTTAATGGCTTTCTAGGTTAGTATTTCCTTTTTCTACCTTTCCTGGTCACAGTTTGTGCTTCCTTCTTTCTCTCAGTCAGTTACTCCTGCTGCATTCCTGTTCTCTTGTAACTCCTCTGTTTCTTTCAGTTTTGGTTCTTAGTGTGCTTATTAATTTCCTTAGGATCTTCTACCTATAGTACGTCATTCTGCTGTTTTGGCTTGTGCTATTTCAGGCTTTTCCATTTTGCTGTTCATACCAGGCCACTTACAGACCTCTCAGTTCAACTGCATCCCTCCTCCATTTCTTTCACCTAGCTTCCTAGCAAAGGCAACTATACTCCCATTTCTGCTCTGTCATTTTAATTAGTTTACTCAGGTAGTCTGTTTCAGCATTTACCAGTCTCATCTAGTGTGTATAAAGCTTCCAACCTTTCCTGCTGAGGCTGGGTTTTACTTCTTATTTTGACCTTGTTGGACATTCAGATTTCAGTACCTTTTCAGTCACTGTATTTTCCATTATTCAAACAACATGAAGTCTTACTGCATTCTGACTATATACAGTTAGCCCCAGCACTTGAACTGCTCTGGAGAGCAAACTACACACACACACACACACATATATATATATATATATATAGTTTACTATATGCCAAGGCATAGAACGTTGAGCTCAAGCTCGTTTTTCAAACCTCTGTCTGTGGTACTCTGAAACGTAACCATCAGATTTTTTACTCTGCCGAACTGTGGAGTCGCTCCAGAGATCCCTCCTGTGCTTCAGTTTGGTAATAGTTTGAATCGGTTGTTTTTTTCCAACTACAGTTCTTATTTTATTGGTATTCTTACCTCTGTCTCGGTAACACTAAGTGGTAGTAGTTGGTAGTGGTAATTTTTGTTGAATTTGTTAGAAATTGTTTTGTCTTTTCCTGTCGGTCCGGTTCAGAACCGAAATCTATTGTGATTTGTGTATTTCTGTATACATTATTGTGGTTTTCCAGTACTTATTGGTTCCTAAAAAAATCTGTATTTTTGTGGGATTTTTTTAACCAACCCGTGACATGGTTGGAACCGATAAGTGTTAGTTGCCTGGCTTAACACTGACAAGGGTGACTTTTTCTTGTTTCGGTATGTTGAAGAAACCCCAAAAACAAAACCGATCCCACTGGGTTTCAGCACTGTACCGAGTGTTGGGAGGCCTTTGCTAAGGCTGGTCCCCACCTCGTATGTATATATTGTCTGGGGTTTGACCACCTCAAGGAAGACTGCCAAATTTGTAAGAACTTTCCCAAAGCCACTCTTGAAAAATGTCTGAGTAGGCTGAAGGAAAGGGAGGCCGAGAAGTCCGCTGACCTGGATGGCCAGCCCAGTTCAGTTGCGACTGGACCTGAAGAGGTGCCCACTGACCTGGGCGGTACCTCTTCAGGCAAAAGGAGAGCCAACTCTGCAGAGTCAGTTCCGGCTAAGAGAAAAAAAAAATCAGTCGGTTTGGATTTCTGAAACCCCATGTTCTGACCGCTGAGGAAATAGTGAAAGCGATTACAATAGTGCAATCACTTTGCCCGGTTCCGACCAAACTAACATCGGTTCAAAGGCGATCAGTTCAGTTGGAAGTTGTTGCCTCAGACATTGATTCAGAGGTATACTATGAGGGCGATTGGGAGGAGGAAGAAGATGATGAAGAAGGAGAGTTTGAAGGCCTAGATGAGCCAGTAGAGCCTGACATCTCCCCAGACAGGCCTTCCTATGTTTCCCCTAGCAGGTTTTCTGAGTCCCACTTACACTTCTTGTTTTACAAGAAGGTGGCTGAGACTCTTCAGCTTCCTATGGAAGAGGCTGATCAGGAGGAGCCTGATTATGTGGAAATCAAAGAATGAGTCTATCCTTTTGCACAAATCCCTGGAGAAACAGACACAGAAAATCATGCATTTTCCCACATCCATTCCTCCTGTGGATAAAAGAATGGGCAGGAGGTATGCCTTATCAGGTCCTGGCATGGAATTCCTTTCAGCACATTGCAGCCATGTTGGGGTAGTGCAAGCTGCAGCCTCTGACAAGGCTAATATTCCCCTGGCATCTCACCACCCCAATAAGGATTCCAGGCAAGTGGATGCCATGGCTAAGAAACAGTACTTGGCATCATCTTTGGGGTTAAGGCCATCAAATTACATGGCATATACAGCCAGGTACCAGAAATCTATGTGGGATATGGTTCTGGAGCTGGCTAAGAATGTACCTCCCCAGCTAGCCAAGGAGCTGGAGCAGGTGGCTGTAGATGGTATAGAGGCATACAAAGTGCAATTTCATGCTGCTGTGGACTTGAATGATGTGCATTCTAGAATCATGGCTGCATCTATCTTCATGAGGAGGTTTGCTTGGCTTAGATGTACCAGTCTTTCTCAGGATACCCAGACTAAAGCCATGGATTTTCCTGTAACTGGTAATTCCCTGTTTGGTGAGCAAGCAGAGAACTACGTGAAGAAGATGGATGAATACAAGACCACCTATAGGAGTGCTGCAGCCAAGGAAAAGCAGGCCACTCCTCAGAGGCAGCAATTTAGGGCTGGCAGGGGCAGGCCTTTTCAAAGGCCTTTCTACCATGCTCAGGCCTCTTCCTCCTCTTCTTTCCAGCAGAGGGGTTGTTTAGGGGAAGATGCAGGCATGGGATGACCAGAACCCCATCATTCAGGCAGTCTAAGCCCCCCTGCCAAACAGAAACCCTGAGGTGTCGGTCAGGGTCACCTCCCCAGTTCCAGTAGGGGGCAGGTTGGCTCTCTACTTTCAGGCCTGGGAGTCTATTACTTCAGCCAAATGGGTCCTGGAAGTAGTGAGCCAGGGACTTGCTCTCAGTTTCAAAAGGTTCCCGTGCAAGATCCTTCAGTCCTCCCTCTCCCTTGGAGACAAAGGCCTTAGAGGCAGAAGTCTCCTCTCTTCTGCTTCTGCAAGCAGTAAAGAAGATACCTCTTTATCACAGGGAAAAAGGAATGTATTCCAGATACGTCTTTACCCCAAAAAAGACAGGGGAGTGGTGACCCATTCTAGATTTAAGGTACCTGAACAAACATTTAACAAAACCAAAAATCAAGATGGTGACTCTAGGAGTAATTATTCTCTCTCCCTCTCTGAGACCAGGAGACTGGCTAGCCTCTCTGGATCTCAAGGATGCCTACTTCCACATACCTATCAGACATTCCCACAGAAAATACCTCAGGCTCGAGTTGCCCTCAGGCCATTACCAATTCAGAACTATGCCTTTTGGCCTAACATCCACTGCAAGGGTGTTCACCAAGAGTCTTGCAATAGTGGTAGCATTTCTCAGGAGACAGGGTATCCTTCTGTTCCCATACCTGGACGACTGGCTCCTAGTGGGCCAGTCCTCAGACCAAGTCAAGTCAGCCTTAGAGGTCACTCAGAAGCTTCTAGACTCCTTGGGCTTCATTCTGAACCTAGAAAAGTCTGTTCTGGAACCAGCCCAGCTTCTCACTTTCATAGGGGTGGAACTAGACACTATTCAGGCAAGAGCATTTCTCCCTCTCTCAAGGGTTCAGTCCCTTGTCACTCTGGCTTCCTCTTTTCATCCTCTAGTTTCTCATCCAGCCAGACACTTTCTACAGTTGCTGGGTCACATGGCAGCATCCACAGCAGTGGTCCAGGGAGCAATGTTTGAGATGAAAGATATTCAGTTTCATCTCAGATCTTATTGGTCTCAGAAAAAAGACCCTCTCTCCAAATTGGTTCCAGTGTCTCAAAATCTAGTTCAGGCCCTCCTGTGGTGGCTAGAGGAGGACAATCTCCTACTAGGTGTCCCCTTTATCAGTCAGACTCCTTCAGTGATTTTCACCGCAGATGCCTCTCTACTGGGTTAGGGGGGCTCAACTAGATCAGCTTACAGCTCAGGGAACCTGGTCTCACCAGGAATCTCTTCTGCACATAAACCTTATAGAACTGAGAGCTGTATTTGTTGCACTTCAGATATTCTCAACTGCTGTTCAGGGGAAAGTGGTGCAGATCAGGACAGACAATACCACAACCATGTGGTACATCAACAAGCAGGGAGGCACTCGGTCCTCAGCCTTGTGCACAGAGACCATGAAGATACGGTCTCTAGCTTATTACCTTCAGGCTTCCCTGATGGCCGTGCATCTCCCAGGGAAGGACAACATTTTAGCAGATGTTCTCAGCAGGATTTCTCAGGGTCACCACGAATGGACCCTGAATCCTCTAATTCTTCAGGTCATTTTCAAGAGGTGGGGTACTAAAGAGATAGATCTCTTTGCAGCCCCGGACAATCACCAACTTCCTCTCTTTTGCTGCAGACTGCCTCTTCTGGACCCTGTCCCTCAGGATGCTCTCTTGTTGAACTGGACAAGCAGGTTTCTGTATGCATTTCCTCCTTTTCCTCTGATATTCAGGATCCTGATCAAGATCAGGTCTCAGCCTTGCAAGGTGATTCTAGTGGCTCCAGACTGGGCCAGACAGCCTTGGTACCCCTTCTCTTGTCACTGTCAGTAACAGTGCCTCTGTGTCTTCCTAGACAGTTCAATCTCCTTACCTTCTCACAGGGGAGGATCCTTTACCCCAACCTTCAGACTCTCAGGCTCAAAGCCTGGCTCTTGAAGAGCTAGAATATGCAAGCCTATATCTTTCTCAGTCCGTCTTGGACATTTTAACAGTTAGCAGGAAACCTGCTACTAAAAAGACTTACAACTCCAAATAGAAAAGATTTGGGTTTTGGTGTTCCCAGAAGCATGTCCAACCAGAGCTGGCTGATATTGCCATGGTATTGGACTACTTAGTGCATCTTAACAGTTTAAGACTCTGACCTACTAATCTCAAGGTACATTTGTCAGCTGTGTTTGCCTTCCTTTCTGCTGGTAAGGGCTCTTCCCTACTGTAGCTTCTCATCCAGTTTTCAATAAATTTTTCAAGGGTTTAGTGCATATTAATCCTCCCTTTAGGTAGCCTACCCCTTCTTGGGACCTGAATATCTATATCGCACAGCTTATGCAGCCCCCTTTGAGCCTCTATCCTCAACTGAGCTGAAGTACTTGACTTGAAAAACAGTATTGCTAGTAGCCATTATTTCTGCCAGGAGAATCAGTGAATTACAGGCTTTATCAGTGGAACCTAATTTCATTTCATTTCACAGAGATAAGGTGGTTCTTTGAACCAAAAGAAAGTTTCTTCCCAAGGTGGTATCAAACTTTCATTTGAATCAGTCTGTGTCATTGCTTGTGTTTTTCACTGACCATTCTTCCTTTGGGGAGAGAAGATTACACAGTCTTGATGTAAAGAGGGCTCTTAGTTACTATGTGGAACATACTAAGGCCCATAGGAATGACTGTTGTCAGTTGTTTCTCACTTATGGAGAAGTGGGAAAGGGCAAACCTGCCACCAAGAGAACAATTGCCAGGTGGATTGTCTCCTGTATCCAGTTCTGCTATTCAAAGCTTGGGAAAAAGCCTCCCTCAGGCCTGAGGGCTCATTCTACCAGAGGTACAGCTGCTTCGGTTGCAGTAACTAGAGATATACCTTTAGTGGAAATCTGTAAAGCAGTCACCTGGAAAACTGTTCACACATTTACCAAGCATTACTCTCTGGACATTGAGTCAAGAAGTGATGCTAGGTTTGGCACATTTGTGCTGCAGAGCCTGTTCCCAAAATAGGTTCTGTGACTCCCTCCTCCAAGGTAGTACTGCTTGGTAGTCTGCATATAGTCAGAATACAGCAAGACTTCATTGTTGATTGAAGAAAAAAATTACTTACCATAGTAATGTTGTTTCTTCTAATGGAGTCTTGCTGTATTCTGACCTCCCTCCCTCCATGCCTCCTCTCCTGGAACCTAGTAGTTTTGATATGTGGGTTGGCAGGCACTGTGCTACATCCCATAGGTGTACTTGGCATGCCTTTATTTTATTAAGGGTTCTTCTGTTTTTTATTATGAATATTTTGATTGTTTCACTACCTGCTTGGATTCTTTTGGGGGTTCTCAAGTTGAGTCTTTTGGCCCTAAAAATCTGAGTAACCTCCCCCCACCGGCCCCTCTTGTTTCTACATGCAGGGCTGCTTCTCTCACATCTAGGCACCACTGAGAGGGGTGGGGGTAGTCATTACAATTATCTTTCACAGAAACTCTGAATGACCCATTACTTATACTTCTGAGCCTGCCATCCTTCAGACAGGCAAACCAAGTGTGGCAACTACCTGGTTCACACCTGGGAGGACCATTTAGCATGGCCATCAACCTGGGTCCCTGGGAGAAAATGTTTGCTCAGCATTGCACTAGGCTTGTACTTCTGGTCAAGGGCACCCAAGTAAATCCGGACACTGGAAGCAATAACTGAAATGTCCAAACCAGGTTGGGATTCTAGAATGTGGCTTTTATTCACATAACATGGAGAATAGCAAAGCAAAGATGGACCCCCACAGGGCTATTCTCACTGGTAATGCAGATTACAGAGGTACAGAGCACTCTTCCTACTTCAAACCCTCAGGTTCAGAATGAATCTGGGCACACACGGTCCAAACTGGTACACTTCTCTTCTATTCCTTGACATGACACCCTGGCCAGTACTAGGGAACTTTCCCTTATAGCATGGAGGTTGATGGTGGCTCCCTAAACCACCCATGAGCATTTTCCGACTCTCAGGGAAAATCCAAAATCCCATGTCTGGGTGCTTTCCTCAGACACTGGTCAAGTGCCTGAGAGAAAACCATAGGTGCCCAAACTGAACCCGGAGAGGTAAACCTGGTTACTCCAGATGGGGGGGGGTCTCCCACCTCTTGCTCCCAAATCTATACTCAGCCATTCATTTGGTTACAACACCTTTCTTCAAAACACTGTTTGTAGATGTTCTTCCGAAATGTTGTTCACATTTAACAGTCTGCAATCTCTCTGGAGGTGTTCTTACTTTAAAATACTGTAAGTGGCTATGTCTTTACCCTAGACCCCCACTGTTGCATATTCTTCTAAGTCATACACAGACTAAAAGTTCTGTACTTGGCAAGTCTCTCTTTGACCCCACAGTAGGCAGACACTTTTACTTCAAACTCTATCTCAGTGAACATGGTCTCTATATCAGAGCAGAACTCACCATGGTATGCAAGTGCCCCAGGGCTTCTTCCCACAAATGTCTCAGGTACTCACAAACAAGACAACTCTCAGGTAGCTTCTCCCTCTCCAGGCTGGACCAGGGGATTGCCCCTGAATCCTGGACTCCCCCCCATCCTTCTGGGGATGGGGCACTGGAACAATGTCTAGGAATGGTCTCTACCACTTCCTTCTACTGTTCTTCTGTGTTCCTCTCTAGGGTGAGAACACACAACCCCTTTTTATAAGGTAGCTCTATATCAGAGCTAGGCTCCAAGGAGCTGCACCCAGCAGTACTCTTCACTCTCTTGAGTCTCTCCCCAGACTACTCCTTTAAGACTGACTGACTCTCCCAATGTTCTACTGCTAACCCCTGCAGCTAGCATTCCATTGTGGCTTATGCTGCTGCAAGAATTGTAAGGTGACATCAACAGTCCAGCTCAGCAGATGCTGAAAATCCATTTAACTAGCATCTCACAGGCTGCCTCTCCCTGCCTGCCACTGATTCTAAGTGGGATTCTAGTAACCCCAGGGAACAAGGGGGTTACACCCACCCTTGGCCATGAAACTGACTGTCCACAGTCATTACCTACCCAGCACCAAACCATCCTACCCTATGCGCTACCTACAGAGAGGGGTGATCAGGGACTCTCCTACTATGTGCCAGGCACAGGCAGGCTACACTAAGTGCCCATAGGCCAGTGGCTGATGCATCAGCCCCTACACTATGATCTTACTATGGTAACCAGTGGCCCTGGAAGAAATGTCCAGAGCATAGCCCTAATAGACCAGCACTGTGGCCCCTATGGCCAGTCAGGACCACAGCCTCTCTATCCCCCTAGCCCTCTAGGGAAAACCTATCTGACCAGAATCAAAACTACCCAAAACAGGGGAACCTCCCCTCAACCCTGGACACCTGCAAACCAAACCAAGGAGCTAACACTACACCTAAGCATTACACTCCCACACTCCCCCACAACTATACCTATGGAAGGAAAAGTTAACGCATGTTAACAACACTGTACTTTAAACACACAAATTTAAAGCACATGAGGAACTCCGATGAGTCCCTAAACTCCTTTTCTTGTCTTCTCTTCTGTCTTCATCAGGAACCACCTGAAAGAGAAAAGACAAAAACACACCCTTAATCTGCAAACACAGTATACAGCCTTAACCCTTATCATCAAACACTGGGGAATCCCCAAAAATATTTTTTAGAAAAGTAGAAAACAGTAGAAAACAATAGAAAAACATCAAAATTAGTACAATGCACTTTTTGGGGATGGAATGCCCCAAATGTCCCAACTAATGACAACAGTGCCCGAAGGCAAAGTCCATGAAAGAGTCTCTCCTGGGCCGGAGCCCGGTGAAGCACAGTTCTTGTAGGACTGTAGTCCCAAAGGGGAGAGTCTTTGTGGACAGTTCAAACAGTCTGTAGTCTGCCAGGTGTAGGATGTGTATTGCAATGTCAATAAGGTAAGAAAAGTCTGGACTTACCAGTCCCTGAAGAACGAAAATGATACGGCACCTGGATCTCCAGCCGAAGACTGTCCCTGGCACCATTTTTCGGATACAGCTGGGCGGAAGTCTTCCAGAAATAACAGGATGGCACATCTGGAAACTGCTGGGCTGATGTTATCTCTGGCTGACATAATCTGGAGATGGAACCTTGGAACAGGAAAGGAACAGCTGTTCTGAAGTAATCCGAAATCCCAGGCGTTGAATCAGGGAACAGCTGGGATGATGTCCTCTCTGGATGATGTCATCTCTGGAAGGCCAGGCATTTGAACTGGAAGGCACACTGCAAGGCTGACAAATCTGGAGGCACCTGGATCCTGGAACACCAGACTGGCGGAACAACATGGGTACAGCAATGGCTGGATGGCAGCACTGGCTACCACTGCTCTGCTTTTCACTTGATAGGCATGAGCACATTCGCAGGAAGTTGGTTGCATTGAGGGTAATACCACAATGGGTCAGGTGCGAGAATTATTACCCCATCTGGGAGCTCATATTTAGCATTGTAGAAAATCTAATTGCCTTTTCTGTCCATGATCCGTACAGTGTCTAGGAACAGTGTCCTGCCCACTTTCCAATATTTGAAGTTTTCTTTGATCACTTTGTCTCTGACAAATCGAGTGGCACCTGGATGCAGGTCTTTTGTGGCCTCTTCCACTATCCAGGCTTTCCTGTTTCTCTCAATCTCCTCCCAGACTCTCCGAGGAAAGGTAGGAAAGGACATCCCATAGATCTCATTTGCCTTCCTCTGAACCAGTCTTTCCTCTTTACTACTCATAGTCAGTTCAAGACCACTGGCCTGGCTTGCGGGCTGCCAGTCCTGGTTCTGCAAGTGACGCATGCTCAATGCTATGTAAAGCAGATCTCTGACTCCTTCTTGTGGGGACAGGGCTGTGGAGTCACCACTCACTCCTTCTGGTTCCTCCAAGGCAAGAGCCCGAGGCTGTGGACTAGCACCTTCTTCATAAGGATACATAGTTCCCCTCCTCCTCTTCCTCACTTAGGACCTGAGCCCAGGAGTGAGCAGTCGTCCTCACTCCCGAGACTGTTCACTGGGTGTGGAGGTTGACACCTCCCATTCTAGGGTCTCTCTCATCTCATCTTCTCCTATGAGACTAGGGCTTGGTCCCTCTCTCCAATGATCCACTGATGGTCCCTCTGCACTGTCCATCTGTGACCTGGAGATGGAGACATCATCACTACTTTGCTCTGCCAGTACATCCACACCCTGTTCCTTTGTGCCACACTCTGCTGGGCTTCCCCCAGCAGGCCCCACCTGGTGCTGTGTGCTGCCACATGCAGAATGTTGAAGCTTTGTCCACGTGGGAGCCTACCGGATCTTGGATGCATTAGTTAGGCCTTGCTTCTCTAGGCACCCAGAACAGTGTGGAATCATGAAGACGTCCCTCCCAGCCTTGAGGCACATTATGCATACTCTCACTGGGTATCCAGGAATTGCCACATGAGGAGGCAAATGTCCCCTGTAGTAACATCTCTCTGTGTCTTTAAGCTTGTTAACCTCTTCCACTATCATAGCCCAGGCATGATCCAGGTAGTGGGATGACCCCGAAGCCATGACTGCAGAAAAAAACAAAAGTCACTGTTATCTCAGATCTCACTTTGGTTGGAAAAGTCTCACAAAATGACTCCTCTGCTGCTATGTTTACATTACTACCCCATCCTGTAATGGCGGTGGCAGCATTCCTGGTACATCAACATTCTGTCTCTGACTCAAGCCACTGTGCATCCGATTTACTACATACTGGAAAGTTCACTCAAATTGCACAGACTGCATTGATTTGCTCCCTCAGAACACCTATATGATTTTTCTAGGACCTTTCATTCACTTTAAATCACTTGTTCTTGCTTAAAGTCCCTAAAGCCACAGTATTTTATGCACAAGATTGCCTTTTTGTTGCATGTCTCATACAACCCACAGTCTCTGACTTTGCTCAGAAAATCTTACTGTTGCTGAATCCATAATCATGCTCATAGTTTAATGCTCAGAATTCTTGTTTAAGTTGATTTACTTTACACAGTCCTTCTACACAGTCCTTCTTTGCAAAACAATCACACTGTTTACACATAGATCCAGCTGACTTTAGAAAAATCACACAAAGTTTGAGCTATTTCTCTGAATGGTACTCAGTGAATCAGTAGCTGGCGTTTACGATGGAAATTTCGGCCTACAAATGATCCTGGAGGCCTCTGGATTGAAATTGGCTGGCAGTCCTGCCGATTATCCCTGTGAACACCATGCTTTCTCCCCAGACGATCAAAATGTGGGTTGAGCCTGATTTTAAACAGAAAAGTCTGATATTGAAATTTTTATAATCGTTGCAGTCACCGCAACGCTCCTCCTGGCAAGCCAGCTCGCACACCACTAGCTCTCTCCCTCTCAAACACTGGGCAGCCTCTGAAGCTGGCTTGGGGGCGGGACTGATTGCAGTCTCACCAATCGCTTGACGCCATGCAAATGAGCCTCTCTCTCTTCTCATGCTCTTCTCCTACACGGCGATTGTCAAGCAGGCAACATTTAAACTGCAAAGCAACTTTTTTTCTTTTCAACTGTAACTCCATGGAGGGAGCACCATTTTAATCATTTTTCATGGCATTTTCCTTAGCGACACCCCCAGTCCACACAACAAGCATTTTAAACTTCTAGGGCACAAATGTCTCTTTGTTTCCCTTAGTTCTCCATACTTTTTCTTGTCACTACTTGAACTTTAAAAGCTGTCAAATATTATATTTGATGCAGGACAAGGGGCACACACAATATGGCTTTACAGTTCCTTGGTAAACGTAAGCACAATTACAGCAGCAAATGAACTGCGGCACACAGCGGCACATACGGATGGCACTTCTCTAACAAATCCTTTAGGCGCAAAGCTTCTGAATATTTGGGCTAACAACTGCCAGACAGACAAAATGATAGCCACAATCTGAGCAAACATTTC
Organism: Neoceratodus forsteri; assembly: GCA_016271365.2. Lineage (NCBI taxonomy): Eukaryota > Metazoa > Chordata > Ceratodontiformes > Ceratodontidae > Neoceratodus > Neoceratodus forsteri. The sequence goes on along the minus strand of JADMNL010000040.1, from coordinate 43,108,361 downwards.
TTGTTTTCTCCCCAAATTCTAAAACAAACCCTCAGCGGTGCCTCCATTTTGTAATCTCCCCCCACTGGCCCCTCTTGTTTCTACCAGCAGAGCTGCTCCTCTCACATATAGGTGCCACCAACAGGGGTGGGAGTAGTCACTACAATTACCTTTCACAGAAACTCTGAATGACCCATTACTTCTACTTCTGAGCCTGCCATCCTTCAGACAGGCAAATCAAGTGTGGCAACTACCTGGTTCACACCTGGGAGGACCATTTAGCATGGCCATCAACCTGGGTCCCTGGGAGAAAATGTTTGCTCAGCATTGCACTAGGCTTGTACTTCTGGTCAGGGGCACCCAAGTAAATCCGGACACTGGAAGCAATAGCTGTAATGTCCAAACCAGGTTGAGATTCTAGAGTGTGGCTTTTATTCACATAACACAGAGAATACCAAAGCAAAGATGGACCCTCACAGGGCTGCACTCACTGGTAATGGAGATTTACAGAGGTACAGAGCACACTTCTTCACTACACAAAACCCTCAGGTTTTGAACGACTCTGGGCTCATATGGCCTGAACTGGTACACTTCTCTTTGATTGCTTGACATGGCACCTCGACCAGTACTAGGACACTTTTCCACATGGCATGGAGGTTGATGGTGACTCCCTAAACCACCCACAAGCACTTTCTGACTCTCAGGGAAAATCCAAAATCCCACATCTGGGTGCTTTTCTCAGACACTGGCCAAGTGCCTGAGAGAAAACCATAGGTGCCCAAACAACCCGGAGAAGTAAACCTGGTTACTCCAGATGGGGCGTCTCCCACCTCTTGCTCCCAAATCTATACTCAGCCATTCATTTGGTTACAACATCTTTCTTTGACACACTGTTTGTAGATGCTCTCTTGAAATGTTGTTCACATTTAACATTCTACAATCTCTCTGGCGGTGTCCTGACTTTAAAGTACTGTAAGTGGCTATGTCTTTACCTTAGATCCTCACTGTTGCAGATGCTTCTAAGTCATACACAGACTAAAAGTTCTATACTTGGCAAGTCTCTCTTTGACCCCACAGTAGGCAGACACTTTTACTTCAAACTCTATCTCAGTGAACATGGTCTCCATATCAGAGCAGAACTCACCACGGTATGCAGGTGCCCCAGGGCTTCTTCCCACAAATGTCTCAGATACTCACAAACAAGACCACTCTCAGGCAGCTTCTCCCTCCGCAGGCTGGACCAGGGGATTGCCCCTGAATCCTGGAATTCCCCCATCCCTCCGGGGATGGGGCACTGGAATAACTTCTAGGAATGGTCTCTATCACTTCCTTCTACTGTTTTTCTGTGTTCCTCTCTAGGGTGAGAACACACAACCCCTTTTTCTAAGGTAGCTCTATATCAGAGCTAGGCTCCGAGGAGCTGCACCCAGCAGCACTCCTCACTCTCTTGAGTCTCTCTCCAGACTACTCCTTAAAGACTGACTGAATCTCCCAATGTTCTACTGCTAACCCCTGCAGCTAGCATTCCATTGTGGCTTATGCTGCTGTGAGAATTCTAAGGTGACATCATCACTCCAGCTCAGCAGAAGCTGAAAACAGAACAGTGACAGTGTGAAACCCATTTAACTGGCATCTCACAAGCTGCCTCTCCCTGCCTGCCACTGATTCTAGGTGGGATTCTAGTAACCCCAGGGAACAAGGGGGTTATATCTGTTTATTGCCTTTTGGCATAAAAAAATTTAGAAACAATTTCTAATTATTGAGTTAGATAGTGTAGTGCTGGTAAGAATTTGACAGTTACACTTCAGAGTACAACAGACAGAGGTTTGAAAACCAAGCTCGAGCTCAATGTTCTATGCCTTGGCATAGAGTTAACCCTTTACTCTCCAGAGCAGTACAAGTGTTGGGGCTAACTGCATATAGTCAGAATACAGCAAGACTCCATTAGAAGAAACAACATTATTATGGTCATTTTTTTCATATCAGTCATTCCATTCAGCAGTCATTATTTAGTTAGAATCTTGCCCTCAGGATTCTCCCTATGGATAGATAGCTCTTGCTCCCATTGAAGTCTGCATCATGAAGGTGAGTCACTTGCCTTCTATGTTGGCTGCTTATCTTCTTTGATGCCTCCTGGCAGTCTCCCCATGTGGTAAGGTCAAACACTCCATGGGAAACTTTAGCCCTGCTGACCTTCAGTTGGCGGCACCTCAAGGTGTATCATTTAAGACTTTAGCTGCCAAAGTGTGGGGCCCTAAGCCCACAAGGGTTTCTTTAGCTGTGCAGACCATGACAGCAGCATCTCTGAAAGCTATTCTTCCTGTGCCTGCCTGGGGTCCACCTAGTCTTGTTCTATATCCCCTTCTTTTAGCTTCCATTCAGGATAGGCTTTCTCACAGTATCGAGGCTGAGTGATTGCCTTTCAGCAATCACTAGTCTCCTCATTCCATGCTTTGGCAGGTGGACCTCCTTCATGGGGAACTTCTTTAGCTGTAGATATTGACTTGTGGCACCCCACAGCATTATTGTTAGAGAGATAGAGAGAGTTATCCTTCTAAAAACTTCCCCTGAATTTCAAACTCTAAATTTACATTCTGAGCTGTCACAGTAATAAGTTCCCATGCCAGGAGAGATGGCAGCCAAGGCCATAGATCTCCAGAGATTTCCTCCACAGGTTTTTTTTCTCTCCTGAGTGCCAAAGGCTATACTGTAGTATATGTATTAAAGTATAGCATCTACCCTTATAGTAGGTTTCTGCTGTGAGTTGGGGTTATCTTTCAGTCCCACCCATTCCCTCTCTCCTTATAGAAGTAATGCCTCTGTCTGCTATCAGTTACCAGTTTCTTTCAGTCACTGCCCCAATCAGTCTCTGTCTGTTATCAGTCATCACCAGTTGCTGTCATCTTAGTACTAGACCACAGAGTCAGTTGAAAAACCACTTATGACTGACTTACCACACATTATGACTGATTTGTTCAACTAGTTTGAAATTTCTGACTTCAACTAACTGAAGAAAATCCAACCAATTTTTTTCAACTTTCACCATTGTTGAATTTTATTATGTAGTAGTTTGTCATACTTTTTTAACTTTGTATCATTTTTTTATTAAAATTTCAACTATAAAAGTTAATGAAATGTATGGAAAAGTCCCCCCCTGAAATCAATGGGGTGCATGCACACACAGCCTTCGCCTTCTGACATAACAAAACGGGGCTGCATGTGCCTACGTTGGGGCATGTTGGTGGGTTAAGTTAGGAAGCAGCTCTGTTTTTAGCATTTGGGATTTAGCAGCATTATAACTTCATAAATGGGCAGAAACAAAAGGAATTATTTATGCCCCTCAACTCTGGGGCAGGTGAGGTATTGCATATGTTGGAGGGAGCAGCAACTAGGCAGCAGCAGCTAAAGAAGCTGGTTGCTGTTTAAAATGCAAATACAAAGTGCTGTGAAACAAATCTACACACAGTAGGGACCCACTAAAGCACAATAACCAGTCAAAACAACAACAAAATATACTAAGCCCCTGGAAGTATCAAGTTGAATCAGGGCAGTAAAACAGTATACGGTATAGAAAAATAAGCAGCAGTAATACTGGTTACTTAGAAAAAGAACTGTGAATCTAAAATACAGTATAGGTAGGGCCTCTTAAACCTCCCACAGAAGCTAGAAGGTGCCCTTTTGCATAAATATATGTTAGTTCACTAGTAGTCATAGAATCTGTGAGTCTAAAAACAGTTTAAGGGAGGACCCCTAGAAATACCTACTGTATGGTATACCAGAACTGAGATGTATCCATAGTTTAAATTTAAAGCTAAAAGAAACTCGTATATATTAAAAAAAAAAACATTTTCTGACACAGTTTCTGAACTTGTTTTGGCTTTCAGCATGTACACTAATGTGTTTTTTAAAATTTTATTTATCTTGCCGTAAGGACTTTAATATTTAGTATATCCAATTCCTACAGTGGCAAACAGCAAACATTTTGTCCATTGGACCCGACTGACCATGCTCCTCACTCTGACCTCCTATGGGTCTGGGAACTCACCAATCAACCATCTGTACCTGGCCTGCTCCACGACCTCGTGGGGAGTCTGACTTACTCACAATGCCACCACAGTCAGAGAGAGAGAGAGAGCCCAACCAGGCCACCAGCAGTAGATCGATGATGATCGATTGTCTTGGCTTTTCCAGTTCAGCCCTCCCCAGGCCCCACAACCCCAAAGACCTCAACCAGCCAGACAAGCCAGACACACAGACAGACTGAGTAGTCTGTGACAGACCATCCTCCTCCTCCTTCCTACTGCCATGGTGGGTCTTGCGTACACATCCCATACAGTATCTTGCTCACTGTAGTAGCCTGTTGCCAGTTTGGTCAGGTGGCTCCATGGCTCTGGCTGCCGCTGCTGCTCTACTTGGTGGTGGTGCAAGTGTTTTTTGGAGCTATGTGCTCCCTCCTCCAAACCCACACAGTTGGTCCCCAATTCAGACCAACGTCCCCACTTCGGCACTCCACGCATTGGAACTAGTGCACCTACCACTCCTCCTCCTTGCCGACTCTGAATACCTGACCAAGACTGAGTGAGAGTCATCTTACGGGCCCTGCTGACAGGGTCATGGGCTGATTCTGTCCACAACCAGACCACTGACTTGCTGCCTTCACATGATTGTTGCCTGGCTTTGCTGGAGGACTAACTGGGACCTGCACAACCACACACTAGTCTCTGTCTCTCTGGGCACCAGACACGTCAGGACAGTGGACACAGTTAACTTTTTTTTAAATTAAAGGCTGAACCGCCAAACTTCATCCTTGCAGAAAAACACTGCTCACTCTGTTGCCCACACAACAACACAGATGCCTCCTCTCCTGACAGTCTCCTCTCCTATGTAGGCACGCTCTCCCCACCATCTCATGCAGCCAGTCACAGACACTCTCAAGCTCTTGGCTCCTCCTTCTAGCTCTCCCAATTGGTTGATGCTTCATGTCCAGGAGCCAGGAGTGCATTTTATTGGCTCTAAGGCTCAGTGCCGGCGGTTGAGGACCGTTAGATATTCACGGCCCCCCTTCTCCCTCCCCCAGGAAATAAAAAAAAGAAAACAGACTGCAGTGCACCACAAAAACAAACCTGGATGGTTCACGGAATCGTCAACTGCAGTGGATTTCAACTCCACTATTTTATGACTGCAATCCCATGCAATTGCAACTGATTGCAACTGCATTGAACTCAACTGACTATTTCAACTGCCAAACACTGCTCCGGGGTCTAGTTAGTACTCCACTCAGTCTCTGTGTGGTACTGCACAAGTACTGTTGGCCTTCTTCCTAAGACACCTTTAGTCTAAAGGAATTGTGCTCCCATGGCACCTCTAGGGGTTCTTCTGCCATATGGTACCATGAAAGGGTGGTAGTCCCCCATAGGACAAAGAATGAGAATGACCAATGTATCCATGTATAACAGTCTAACCCCACAATTATTCAACTACCTTCAGACTATCAACAATGCTGTACAAGCATAACTCTTTATTAGGTTGTGTTGCCCATCGAACACAATGGTTATCCCTGATGAGGACTCAGACAGAGTCAAAGCACTGGGGCTAGGGCAAGAACATTGAAGGACTGGTAAGGGTTTATACCCTGCATTATGTGTATTTTGTGGAGTCTACTGCGAATCAGTTACAAATGTGTTACTCCAGTGAGCTTTAAAGTGCAGCTGATGCCTTCAACAGAACTTTCACAAAACATAATGTTTAGACACAGTTCATCTTGTATTTCACATTAGTTCTGTATGTCTGCTCCCCATTATTTATTGTTGAGTACATTTGCATGAAAACAGGAGCTTTGCTCCTAAAAATTACATTTATTCCAGTTGTTTTCTTCTTAGCCGAGGTCATAATGCACTGCTTGTGACATCACAGTTGCTTCCATGGCAACATATTGTGATATAACAACAGAGGATTGTGGTGAAGTAGGGAGTTAGCTAAAGAGGCAATGAACTCTAGGGGATAAAGATTAGGATTTCATATAGATTTCCTCAGTGATAAATAAATTGGAGGAGAAATATGTAGAATATATATGGAATGCAAGCTGAATTGTACTTAATTATTGTTATTAAATAATAACAATTATTATTATTAAGTAAAGCTGAATCTTGTAATAAGTTATTTGGATTTGTGGACTCCTATATTTATCTTAGTGTGCTTGGCATCTCTCTGGGATTAGTGGCATGACTGCAGTTCAGTGGGTGGGAGCTACCAGCCACAACCCCCTTTCTGAGCTATTTAATCTATCTTTCTCCAACTTCATTTGGAAGCACTATTTCTTTGCCCCACCATCCTTCCCTCCTCCTCCAGTGGTGTGCCTCTTTCCTTGGGGCTCCATCTTAAGGTGGAGCCCCAAGGAGACATATATATATATTTATTCATTTTTTGTTTACCGGGTGAGTGTACTAGCCATAGAAATGATTATTTTCAGACATGACCCGGGAGGTTGCAGACTAAAACAGTACTGTACAGGCAGTGTCAGGATGTGACTTCAAACAATAGCTGGCATAGTACAGTTAAACATAATATCAAAAAAACAGTCAGAGTACAGCAGTAGGATACAGATCACAGCAATCATCATACAAATAGTAATACAAAACTAGTTACATAGCTGGGCAGTCTATACAGGAATCAGGAACATTTTCAGATGCAAAAGCTAAAAATTAGAATGATACAAAAAGAATGCAGTTTAAAGGCAGTATGTTTAGAAAGGTACATATAATTGAAAAGGTCATTTCAACAGAGAGACACAACTGTATCACCAGCAGGAAGGATAATATTGGCATCTCACTTCAGATATAAGTGCTTGGCACAGTATGGGGCCAAGGTATAAGTGAGAGGATAAGGTAGATAAGAGTTCAGAAGGCACTTGATTACTACCTTAGCAAGGAGGTGGCCTTTTGCTAGAAGAGTGGGGAGGAGAGGATCGAATAGAGACACAGGTGACAACCAGATAATAGGATTAATAGGGGAGAGATGGGGGGGGAGAGCTGAGGAGAATCCAATTATGGTGGTTTAAAGCAAGAGCAAGCCTCAGAGAAGAATAAGTATTTGCAGAGGTCATTTTTGAAAGTGGCATGTGATGGAGACTGATGTACCACAGGAGGCAGAGTGTTCCAGTAGTTTGGGGCAAAGTAAGGGAAGGCACTAGCACCTTTTGAGGTTTTAAATCTTGGGATATTAGAAAGGGATTTCTCAACGAGCGTAGGTCATATGGGGATGACTGGGAAAGCAGCAAGGCTGCAAGTGCTATAGGAGTTTGAAACCTCATAATGCTATCAATCAGAGAGCCAAGGGAGTGCAGTCTGACTGCAGAGGGTAATAGCCAGCCTAGGTCAGCATAAAGCTGGCAATGGTGCTTTAGACATGTCGATAAGGAGGCAAATTGACAAATGTTATAGGCAGCATCCCATCTACGTAGTGTAGATTTTTGCACGATGACATAGATCGGTACTCCATAGGTCTGGGAGGGAAGATATGGGAGACAGTGTAGCAGGAGACAGTATATGGGAGACAGTATAGAGCAGTGGTTTAAGGCTCTGAGCTATAAATCTGGAGACCTGGGTTTGAATCCCACAGCCCCCACTTGCATACTGTGTGACCTTGAACAAGTCACTTAACTTCCCTGTGCTCCCAGGTCGCGCCTGTAAACAAGCCTTCAGCTTAGTGTGTTACTCCTGGTAAAACAATTTGAAAAAAAAAGGTACCTTTATCCAAAAGGAACTATGTTCCCATGGTACCTCTAAGCATGGACCCTTCCTCAGGAAGATTGCTTTGCCTTTCTTGTACCCTGACAGGATGATAGTCCCCCTTGGGACAGAGAGTGAGAATGACCAAAGTAGCCGTGTATAACAGTTAAACAACACATCCATTCAACTACCTACAGACTATCAACAATGTTGTGTAACTCCTCACTAAGCTGCACACTGCCATTAAACTGGCATTTTGTAACAAATACAGTATATAACTGCACGCTGCAATCAAATCTTCAGATTTGTGTTGTGTGTTTCTTTGGTGTCACTTATGGTTCTTTCTGTAGGTATGATGGCTGGGGGAGTTAGCAGTCTGTCAGGGTTAGTAAAGTGACAACCTGTTGGTTGCATATTAGTGTTTTATGCTGGGGTGCTGCATGGTGTATTGCAGTTCCATGGTGTGGGTGCTTGTGCAGTCTTGCTCAGTTTGTGCATGTGTGGATTTATCTACAAAGTACACAGCTGCACAGATATACCACCATGTGGTGCATAGTCAATGCTTCCTTGCAGGCTGTACAAAATGGTCAGAAGAGCGGTGCACATGTGTTGTGCATTTTTTGTAATATATAGTTACAGTATGAGGATTTTGCATGTACGCCATTATGCACCAGCCGTATGCTGTGCAAACTGGAACTATGGCTTTCATGCATGGGGCCCTATGTGTGTATGATGTACTCAGGACCATCACAGAAACAAAAAGGTAGCCTCATGAGGTTTCTCAGGAGTGTACATAATTTAAATACTGTATGTAGCTAAAATTGGGATCATTTTGCTGATGGCAAAAATCTTGGAAGAAAATAAACCTAGTTTTGTTTCAGGGTATACTGTATACTCTAGTGCTTAATTTGCTTAGAATTCTATCTGTTATACAGTAGTAAAAGTAGTTTCATGTTTGAAACTTAACTACAGTCAGGTAAGTCTTTTAATTAATTTCTCTATTCTTAACACAGTAGCTCCGACTATGGGAGGGATAGAAAGAAATAAATCCCCCTCCCCCCGCTGAGATGCACACCCCGTCCCCGTCCAAGCATGGCAGTGATATGTAAATAATTGTCCATAGAGGCCGATTTTCGGCACACCCCCCCATTGAGATGCACACCCTGTCCCTGTCCAGGCATAGCAGCGATATGTAAATAATTGTCCATGGAGGCCGATCGCTGGCTCATCATGAAGAAATCCATCCCCCCTCCAAGATGCATACCCTATCCATGACGCGGTCTTCAGCTAATACACAGTTCCTGCAGAAAACAGTACACTCTCCCTGGTGTCTAGTGGATCCCCCTCCCTGTCTGGTAGTGACCCCACCCCTTAAATGCATGCACTCATTCATTGCAAGTGCTCAGTTGGGATCGGCCATTGACAGCGCTCAGTCAGGCTGCCGGCTGTAGAGGTGCATGGAGGGCTGTGCTGGTGGCCTGATGGGATTGTGAATGGGGGAGTGGGGTGGGGGTTTATATTTGTGTTTGCCTGATCTCCCAACTCTTGTAATCCCATCCCCCCAGGATGCTTCTGGAAATGACCTGTTTTACAGCTCATGTTGTCTTTCCTGGTGAAACATTTTGCAAATAAATAAAACTACTATCACTCACATTGCCCTGATACTGCAACTCTGCCTTCCTCCACCTCTGTGTCCACTGAGCTGATGTTGTATTTTGGACTTCTCTGTTGCTATATTCAGAGCTGTCTTATTTGCTGGGCTATTTTTGCACTGCATTCCCAGCTCTGTTTGCACTTCTTCCTTTGCACACTATATTCAGTAGGTTTAGCCCTGGGGCTATCCCTTTGAATATAGCATGCTAATGGTTCTGGGTTGATTTAGCACACCGTGCAGTGATAATTTTGCCTCATGGCTACGTTTTGAATATGTAGCCCCTGATTCTTGATAGAGAGATCGAGAGAGAGAGCGAGAGAGAGAGAGAGAGAGACAGACTTTGTTTAAGCTTTGTCTTTCTTCAACTGCAGAAAAGGTCAGTGTGGGAGAGGTTCACATGAATGACAATTTATTAAAAACTATTTAATAAATATACAAAAAAAACAGAAAAAAGGCATATTGTATTGTTGTAAACTGATAACCAGGTTTTCTTGCTTTTGTATCAGTCACATACTTTGATGTAAACTAAAAGGAAAAAAATCTATTGCCAGAAATAATAATCTCAGAAGACCTGTACATTGCTGGACTGTTTTACCCAAGGACTACAGCCTTAAAAATAACAAAGGTTTAAAAAACATTTTATGCCATCTACTATTGCTGAAGTAATTTGTTTGAAACTTGCTGAAATCCAGGTTTGTAGGATGATTCTGAAAGGCATTACAAGTGTTAAAAGCTGTTTAACTCTGGAATGTAATGGTTGTTAAATTAGCTAAGGTTAATTTTTAACCCCTAACCAAAGCTTTTAGTTACAGAACAAACAGCCAGGCCAACTAAAGCTTTCTTCTACACCTGTTAATGTTACGTGGGAGGAGTGTCTCTATTAGAAACCTGGCAGATTTGCTCTAGTTACAGAAGTATAGATCCAAGGACTCCTCCAAAGAACATTCTGCTTTGCCTGGTTTTAAGACATATACAGAATTGCATGATAACAGCAATGCAGACACACAGCAAGTTGATGACTCAGAAATAAGGATGTACAGTAGATGACATTTTTCAGCTTGAAACAAGCGCCTTTCAAGATGCAACCTTTCTCCCTGTTTCAGGTAGGTGAATTTATATGAATGATGAAATTGTTACAGTACGTTTGGGTAATGTAGTCTGTCAACAGCATCATATTATTAGAAACAATCTAGCTGATTCTCATAGTTCACTCTTTACATCTATACCATGTTCAGATACAATATTATATGCATACATGTATGCACCTTTAGGGAGGAAACGATCATTAGATCATTGAGTTCTTTCACCAGCTCAGTTGGATTTCTGTATCAGAAGTATTTAATAGAGTATATCAGTTGGCTTCACTGGATCTCCCTGCATTATATTAATTATTCTTGTCCTCAAGAAGTGCATGGTAGGTTAACTCAAATAGCATGCACTTCTTGAGGACAAGAATAATGCCCAGTGCCTTTGTAGTACAGTACATGTTTATTTATAAGGAATTAACTGGGCAGTAAACAGTGCTGAGCATTCTGGTTCCCTCATGAGATTAAACCTCATCGGTGTGATAGTTCAGGCAATCACACCCTGCATGACTGGATTCTGGTCAGCCATCCAGACTGTATGACTATTCTGATTCACTGCTAACTTTTATTTTATTTATTTATTGAAGTGTTTCACCAGGAGAAACATACTGAGCTCAAACAGTTCGTTTCAAGATGCATTTCTACTTACTGTGTCTGGAAAATTAGCAATGCTACTTCTGCTCCCACTCAGCTAATTATATTCTGATCATATTGGAACCTTGATCATAAGGGCTTCTTTTATGACCTCAAGTAATACCTCTGAGGGAACAGTGATTTGGTCTCAGAAAGAAATTTTGCCAGTCAGGCTTTCTACATTAATGAGCTTACTAGTATGCGAAGCCACCATGATCTACCCTGGATCTCCTCAGTACTCCTAGAACACTATAGCTTCAGGGATGCATCCTGGACTAATTTCAGGAAATCCAGTGACTGTTGCTGGTGGTAATTACAGACAGCTATGCAATCCCTGCAAATGCAAATTCTGGGATTAATAAAAACTCTAATCCCAAATGCTTCCAGGATGGCACTAAGGCACCCTTAAACAACTTCCATAATGACCTGGTCACCTGTAACATAACATCCATGTCCAACCATGGATGACCCCACTGGACATAGCTAATTCTCTCTCAACCCACTTTTTCAGCCTCTCTTACCCAGAGGATTCCACCCCTCCTGTTGCATTTACACCCCTTTGAGCATATACTTGTGACTCCTGTACCCCATAGAAGGGATGACATTTCTTCTCTGCTTCAACACTCACAAGTGGTCAGACAGCCTGGGGCTTAAACTCCTTAGACTTTCTACTCAGACACTGGCACACCCATCACCACGTTATTTAACCTGTCTGTCTGGGTAAACTAACAGTAGTCTACAGAAGTATCAAGGAAATCCCTTTCACAAAAATGATGATGGGCAGGATGTTAACAAATGCCTGCCCTATTTAGTTACAGAGACTCTGCAAAAAACTACTGTAAAGATCTTTCTATGTTAAAAATCTCCAACTACTTGCTTCACCACCCACAATCCTTCGCCCTGGGCCATTCTGACTTCTGGACCAAGCATGCAATTACCACAACCCTCTCCAAATTAAACAAACTCTGGCCAGAGCAGATATGGCTGTGGAGAGCTTTTGGGATGATTATACCCATTATTTCTAAAGAATTTGCACAAAGCAAATCTGTGGAGAGGCAGTTTCAATGTGGTCTTCATTTTATACATTTTTACAGTGTGTTTTCCTAGAATATGTCTGCTGATTGCTATATATTTAGCCTGGATAGTTCACAGAAGAAATGGCATCATAATTTCAGTGGGGTTTTACATCTACGCAATATTATGCTGCATTGTGTAAAATCAGGATGTACTGAAAACAATATTTTACATCTGGGGGGACATATTAAATATCAGACTAATGCATGAGCAGAAAGATGCATTGCACAAAGAGGGTGTGCCAGTCGGCACTGATACAATATTCAAAGAGAATGCACCACCAGTACAGGGTGTGCATACAGTGAAGCCCATCAGGATGAAGTGTAGCACTGCAGAATTCTGCAGCAGAGTTACTGCAGCAAACAATGCAATTTCAATGGGAGTTAATCCCTTTTGTCATGCAGTGAACCTGTGACACTGTGCTTCATCCTGGCAGGCTTCATTGTACCTGTTGAAAATGTGACCCTAGATGGAAGTTGCAGTGCAGGCAGCCACCAAGTCAGGTGCATCCAGGGTGACCCTGACTGTATACCTTCCAGGGGTAATGAGTGGCACATACTGGTATGTGCCACAGCCCCCATGGGTGATATTCAGCCCAGGAATGCAACTGAACTAATTGGGCATGCAGGGTGCAAAGGGGCCTTATGCATGCTCATTACTGCCCCATTTGCATATTGGCATGGGGATAAATGTGCCAGAGCAGCTCTCGCCCACAAGCCCTGACCCCAATCGCTCCCAAGGGTGGACAGGCCCTGAAGTCTCTGGTGGTAAAGTGGCACCACCCCACCAGTTTCACTAGCCCCAGGCTCTATCATTTCCATACTATAGGGACCCCAGTGCCATCCCTGATTGCACCTGAATACACCAGTCTATGTCCATAGTGTAGTGGCCACTGCTCCCCCTCAACTATGTACAGACACCCCCTCCCTGCCTCCCCAGCCCGTCCCATTATGACGAGTAGCTCTGTGATGGGATTGTACCACTGTATTGGTGGGTGGTGGAGTACTCACAGTAGGATGCTGGAATGTGTTATACATATGTACAAGCTGTGTGTGGGTGATAACGCCCAGTGGCCATACATGTCAGGCACTCGCATGTATAGCCATCACCCCAGTACCATTGCACTGCTCAGTGCTGGTGACAGCTGATGCTGTACCCACTCACAAAGGTCCCAGAACAGGCATGTTACAGTTGACCGCCCATTCGTTTGTACAACTGGGGAACTGCGGATGAACTATCCATAACCTGTACATAGGTGGTAGCCTGGATAAAAAAATGACTAGACAACAGGACACAAAGGGTAGTAGTAAATGGAGTACACATTGAAGAAAGGAGGGTTACTAGCAGGGTACCGCAGGGTTCAGTACTGGGACTGGTCCTTTTTAATGTTTTTATAAGTGACATTGCAGAGGAACTGGAAGGAAAAGTATGTCTCTTTGCAGATGACACAAAGATCTGCAACAGGGTTGATACACAAGATGGAGTGGAAAGGATGAGAAGGGACTTGGCAAGGTTGGAGGAATGGTCAAATTTATGGCAGCTCATATTCAATGCAAAGAAGTGCAAGGTAATGCACATGGGAAACAAAAACCCAGAGGAAGCGTACACAATGGGGGGTGAGATATTGACAACAGTAAAAATAGAAAGGGATTTGGGGGTAATTATATCAGATGACCTAATGGTGGGCAAGCAATGTGAGAAGGCAGTCAGGAAGGCTGGGGGGATACTGGGATGCATAGGAAGAGGCATCAATAGTAGAAAACAGGAAGTTGTTATCCCTCTGTACAGACAGTTGGTGAGACCCCATCTGGAGTACTGTGTGCAGTTCTGGAGACCCCATCTCCACAAAGACATAGACAGAGTGGAGGCTGTCCAGAGGAGGGCAACAAAATGGTGCAGGGTCTGCACCAGAAGACATCTGAAATACTAAAGGAGCTTAATATGTATACCCTTGAGGAAAGAAGGAGAGAGGGGACATGATAGAAACTTTCAAGTACCTCAAGGAACTAACAAAGTCCAAGAGGTAGCATCTTCCAGAAAAGAGATGTGCAAGAACAAGGGGCACAATTTTAAGATAGGGGAAGGCTCAGAGGTAATGTGAGGAAGTATTTTTCACTGAGAGGGTTGTGGATGCATGGAACAGCCTCCTTGAGGAAGTCGTGGAGTCAAGAACAGTGGGGGACTTCAAGAATGCATGGGACAGGCATAAGGCAGTCCTAGTGGGGGGTAGGAGGAAGTAAGCTGTTGGTTAACTAGGATCTGCAGCTTATCTGTTAGGTAGGAAAATGGGCAGACTAGGTGGGCCAAGCGGTCCTTATCTGCCATCAAATTCTATGTTTCTATGTTTCCATACACTGCAAATGGCACTGCAGGATACCACACCACATGGCACCCGGGATACCTCAGCATTCCAGAGGGTGGCATGTTACACAGGGGAATGGGGAAAGTGTGGACTTGCAGCGGTGTATGACAGCAGGAAGATATATCATCGGCAAAGCATGCATTGGAGGTATGTAAATTCTCTTTTACAGTTTAGAAAGGGACGTACATATAGCTGCATACACTGGTGGGTCTGCAGCTTGCGTGGTGCCCCAATGCATGATACAGCTAGTTGGATCATTCCAGAGTGCAGGTCCCCATCCTGGGTTCAGTGCAGTCAATGGCTGGCCATGGCAGGGTGTGAAGGGCAGTGTCAGTCTTTGCAACAGGTCGGGTATGGGGGTGTAAGGGTGTCCGCATACAGGGGCGGTGGTTGGGGGTCCTCTATGCTGTGGATATGGACCAAGGTTTCCTCTGGTGCAATCGGGTCTGGGGGGGCCCTACACTATGAAGCTCTTCAGGGATGGAGTTGGCTAGATTGGGGATGCAAAGGGGGTACCTCTAATCAACCAGGGCTGACAGGCTGTTGTGCATCTGGGTGCACATCCACAGCCCACCTGTGGGTGGCTGGCTGGGTTAGGTCAGCTATTCATAGCCTAACTGTGGGTCGCGGTGCTGTGGACTGTGAGGGGCTCATTCCCACTGAATACGCCTCAGCACAGCATATGCATGGGATTGCCCCCTCAACTTGCACAGCATACCATTTGTGTGTGCCCTGGCCCATTCCCTTGCAGCTGGTGCATTCTGCACATTTGAATATCATACTCCTGTGCATTGTTGGAGTTGCGTAGCACATCTCCATTTTCTGCTGGGATTCACTGCACATCTCCTTTGAATACAGGGGCCCTGTACTAGGTACCCTCAATAAATACATTATAAAAATTGTAAAATCATGACCCAACTGAAAACAAGATATTGCATCTAATCTAGGACAGCCTGAGTAAATACAGTGCAAAAATTTGTAAATGAAGATCCCTATGACAATGAGATGTAGCATCTCCCCAGTCCTATCCAAAATATAGGATAAAAAATAGTCAGGGCTCCCAGATCCAAATAACCATTTCCCTGTAAGAAGCCCTCATTTTTCCTGTATTTTCCTTGCAGTGGCAGAATCAAATCCCTGTATAAATCCCTGTAGAGTTTTCCATAAGCTACTGGTTCCTTTTTTTATGACTTTGTTCTTTACTTATTACATCAGCAACCTTTTATCAGGAAAAGAGCTCTGTATTACATGCCAAGATGACCTTGAAATGATTTGGATTTACATGGTATGCATAAGGCACAATGGGGAACTATATGAAATAACAAATATCACGCTCATTATTTCATGAACTATACTCAAAATTAGTAATTACAAGTTGGATAATTTTTCAAAATATACTAATAATACCTGTAAACAAATCTATTGCAAATAGAGACATTTCCCCCTCCCTTCCAAATTCTTGCACCAAAACAATCATCCTCTATGCAGATGATGCTATAATTCTTGCCTCCCACAAGGATCCTAAACCTCTACAAGACAACCTTCAGCTTGGCTTCACATCTGTTGAAAATTGGTTCTAAAATCACAATCTGGTCCTCAATAATAAGAAAACAAAGTCTATGATGTTCAGCAGCTCTCATAACAAGCATAAGCTGGACCCCCTATCCATCAAAACCAGCCATGGAGTCACCCTGGAACAGGTTCAAGTCTTTAAGTACCTTGGGATCACTCTAGACCCTCATCTAACTTACAGTGCTCACATTGACTCTGTAGCCAAAGCAGCAAATACTTGCATTGGCCTTCTCTTCCGGCATAGGCAGCTTCTTACTCCAGAAGCCCTGACTATCACTGTTCAGAGTTCTGTTGTCTCCATTATTGACTGTGGGCTTATCATCTATGTTTCTGCCCCTGCTACCACTCTTAGATGCATATCCACCTCCCTCAGTAAGGCCTGACAACTTCTCACTGGATCCCACCACCTCACACATCCGTGCGACCTCTGTGCACAAACTGGATGGCTGCAACTCACCAATCAGATAAAGTACCTAACCTGCACCATGGTAAAGAAAATAACTATAGGCATTGTGCCCCCTGGAGTGTGTACACTCCTGCACCCTAGCAATAACCCCCACTCAACCAGGGGGTCTGAATCACGGCTCCTGCAGGTTTCACGTTGTCATACCTCACAAGGTCAAAGATCTTTTGCCTACAGGGTGCCCAGCTGACTAAATGGTCTAAACAGTTACATCTCCTCCACTCCTACCCTTGATGCATTTAAATCAAGGCTCCACCTCTCTGTCGCTGCCTCTAGCTTCCATGACTGCCTCCACTAGCTGACCCCATGAATATTTCCCTAACCTATGCAGTTCTCTCTCCTATTAGCACTTGGTTACCCCTTAGCATGCACTTCCCCATGTTATGTCTATGACAGTGCCTCTGGCTGCACTCCTCCTCTATGGCTCTCCACCTCCCTCTACTCTTCCTTTCTCTTGTCCTCTATCCTCTCTGCACCTCACCTGCTATCTCCTTGTAACCTAGCCTCCAAAACTTGTTTTGTTTTTCAGATGCTTTGTAACTGTTTAGCTTACAATTTGTAACCTTGTCCTATGTATTGAATTTGTAATCTGAGTTACATGTCTTATGTTTTGAATTATAACCTGACATGGAACCTTTGTAAAAGAACCCTGGCTCAAAGGTATTGTAATACTAGACCTAAAAAAATCTCTCTCTCTCTCTATCTATATATATATATATATATATATATATATATACACACACACACACACACACACACACACACAACTGCTATTTTTGCATCTTATAGTTGTTAGTTTTCAGGCAAATTCTCATAGACTTTTTTCTGTCCACCTGATGGAATCTTGAATGAGTTAAGTAAATGTTATTATTTTCTTCAAGGCCCTAATCCAGCAACTCAGTAAATATGCACTCAGTACATCATATTATAAAATGACAAAAAAACAGTCTTCTGTTTCCAATTGTTTGATCAGGAATTCTGTAAATAGTGTAGTTATATACCAGTATCTTGCAAGTTCCCCAGGAAGATCTCTGACATTTGGCAATAATATCAAGCCTACATGAAACTTTCAAAAAATATGAAAATAATAATATAGAAAAACATAAAGGGAACTTACAAGCCCAAGTGGACAGACTGGGTGGCCATATGCCCTTATCTGCTGACAGTGGCTATGTATCTATGCATCTAAACAAAAATGTTCATCCTAATAAATAGCATGATCTCTTTCATTTTCAAAAATTACACATTATATATCAAGTCAATATCTCCTCCATATTGGCATTAAATTAGGTTTTGGCTAGTAAAAAGTGCTGAAATGCCTGAAGTTTGTTGTAATTAATTGAAAAACATCTACATGTCTGTCATGCAGTGTGTCTTTTGATACAGGTTGTATATTGTATTTGTTATGCTTGTATTTATGTACATATTCTGTGTAACTGTTTATTTTATACATTGGGACCCCATTGAAAATGAGCCTTGGCTCAACTGGGCTATCCTTTTCTGAATTTTTTGAATAAAATATTTACTACCACTACATGTTGTGAGAGGTCAAAGCAAGTTTACACATACTCTGGCTACATTATTATCAGACTTCAAATTTATTTATAGAAATTATGTACAATTACATTACTGATACTGTAAATTAAAATATTACTGTTCAGACCTTCTTACTGTTTAGACTGCTCATTCCAACCACAAACAATACATTTATGTTCCATAGCCTAGAGTTGGAGGTCCAAAACACAAGACAAATTCAGCTGTTGTCCCCTACAAATTTCTTTCTCAGTTGTTTTGACTTATTATAACTCTATGGGCCAGATATTCAAAACTTTGCCCCATGGTTAAGCTAACACTGCCTGGTGTGCAAACATAGCGTGGAGCAAAATATCAGCTATATTCAAAAGGAATAGTCTGGTGCAAAACCAGCTGAATATAGCAAGCAAAGGAAGCCGGGCAAACAGGGCCAGGAGTGCAGGGCAAAAACAGCCCAGGAATAAGACAGCACTGAATATAACACATAAGACAGCACTGAATATAGCACCCAGGCAGGCAGCGCAAACACACAATGGAACACAGTGTAGAGGTGAGACAGCCTGACCCTGGAACACTTGCAATGAAACACAGGCTGGAATGAGGTATCACAGTGCACATCCCGGAGGATGCCACACAAGGATGGGAATGGCAAGCAACAACCCGGACCCATCTGGAGAACCCAAGGAACAGTACAAACCAAATGAAACCCCAGCACCCAAGAATGACACAGGACACAGTAAAATGTAGTAAATGCAATGTAATATCAAATAATCAAAAGGAAAGGCAACGGGAACAGAACAGTGATGCAAACCCATACTAAACTAAAGACTAAACACAAAACAACCAACCACCACTGGACGACCCACCCCATAACAAAGAAAGACAACAGAACAACTCCCACTAAGAGATATGCCAAGCCCCCCCGCAAAACACACAACCCAAGCAACAATAAGCCCACTACAGGAACAACAGGAACGCACAATAGGCAAAGCAAAGATTTAAATGGAAAACATATGCACAAATATAACTGGGTATTAGTAAGAATTGTGGCGACCAAATGGACCTATGGTCTTTGTAAAGCTCAGTTTCACCTATGAAACCTATGAAATAATAACAGGATGTACAATAAGGCACAGGAAAGGGTGCAAAGAGGAGGAGGATGCACACAGGGACATAGGAATACCATCTAGGAAATAATATCATGTCCAGTAAGGGTGTGTGTGAAGCCAACACAAGATGGGGTGAAGGTCATGGCTAGCTGCCCACTGGATCTGGGAGCTGAGCCTCCAACACAGCTGCCACCCTCCTCATCTCCATTATTAAGATGGCCTGCTGCTCTACCAGAGTCCTCTGTTGGTGGACGATGCGGCGCAGCAGGTCCTCCATCCTCTGTGACTCCTCTGGCCTGGTCACCCACAGTGATGCCCGGAGTGGACCTACAAGAGGAAGGGGGAGACCGTGAGGATGGGGCACCAGCCAGGAGGCAGACAGCAGCCACAGGTGGCCATACAGGGATGGACAGCATGTCTCAATGGACAATCCTGAGTGGAGGTGAGTGCCTCACTAGTAGGCCGACCTGGAAGGTGCCCACAAAGCAGTCCTGGGTGATACAGGCACCAACCCAAACCCCAACATACATGATGACAACAATCCCGACAGCACCAGGGTAAAGGTGACACAGCCCACCCCGGCACAGCACACAGTAAAACAGGGCAGACACACAGCCAGACCCCTGGAGAGCTGGGTGCAAGGGCCAAGCCACAACATGCACAAGGGCACCCACACATCGGGACATACTGCCCACTGACAGATGGCAATGTACCGTAATGCAGAGCACAGCAACAGCAACAACTAAAGGCGTGGTGGAGCAGCACTAAACTGTGACAGTGGCTTCCAATGACCAAACCATGGCCAGGGCACAGATGCTGGCAGTGAAGGGCCGACACATGCCACCAAGCAAGGCCACTGAAAGCATACCTCACAACTGCAACACAGTACAAGGAAGGTTCTCCATGCCACGGGGCCAAAGCCCCCATTCCACCCTGTGAGGACATGTTCCACAGCCAAGGTCAACATTGTAATGCAACACTCCATAGTAAACGATGAACATATTGTAGTAGTATAGTGATAACAGACCCTTGGAACATAAATGCAACACAGTAACAGTGTCATGAGATAGCCAGGTAAGAATTCCACTACGTGTACCACACATCACCAATATGTACCACAGTATGACAGGCAATGTTCCACAGTTGGTGGACAAAGGGAAGAGAGATATGGTCGTGGTGTCCCACAGCCATGACAGGCACTCGGGCAGTGCTATGCAGGCCTGTCCAGTGAAGCCCCAGGACAGCAAGGTAATGGCAACTGTGCACATTCAGACACTCTGTGGGGTGTGCTGGAGGGATGGAGCACACTGCACTGCAGGTGTGGGCATGGCAACCAACAGCGTGTGAGCCCCACCAAACACCTGCTGTCAGAGGCCCCACCACCATCTGGCACCCTCACAGCAATGCAAGCCGACAGTGCCCCACTGTCCCCCCAGGGCCAGACTGTTAGCACCCAGCTGTGGTGTGCAACACAGGTGTGCAGCACAGCACAGTGCCACAACACCACTGGCCCACTGCCCATCGCAGCCATGCCACCAGACCAGTCAGTGGCAGGACACATAATGAGACACACAGCACAGTGAAACAGCACAGAGCACACAGCAATAAGACAGGTACTTACGCAACATGCCACTGCACTCAGAGCTGCTCTCCTGCTCCCACTGCGGCATGGACGGCACCCCCGGGCTGCCTCTCCACTGCTCCTGGGTCACGTTCTGGCCCCCTTCCCGGCCATGGGCTGCTCTGTCCACTCTACAGAGGACAGGTGAAACACTGGCGTTAGAGCATGACACAGCATACACCACGTGCAGCACAGTAAGATGCACATGCAACCCCAACAACATTGCACACACAGGGAGGGAACACAGAGGACACCCACACAGAGAGTGGCATGGCCCATGGAGCATTCACCAGACACACACGACATGACATCATGGCGGCGCAGTGGTATGACAGTGTCTGTTGCATCTGTCCTGCAATTATCTGCATACCTATACGTGTATTTCGACAGTTCCCCAGGAACAGGACCCCGGCACCACGGTGTTGCCGGCCGCAGGTTGGTGCTGCAGCAGGACCCACCACCAACCATGTCCCAACCTGCCACCCACACCCATGCTACCCCCATGGCCACAGCATGTACCATGCCCCCTGCACTGTGATGTTCCCCTAGGGGGGCCAACATGTGAGTCCCCACCAGTGCCACATGCACCCAAGCACCATGAAGAGTGGCACA
This sequence comes from Neoceratodus forsteri, assembly GCA_016271365.2. Lineage (NCBI taxonomy): Eukaryota > Metazoa > Chordata > Ceratodontiformes > Ceratodontidae > Neoceratodus > Neoceratodus forsteri. Next base: position 43,086,937 of record JADMNL010000040.1, on the reverse strand, counting down.
CACGCACACACACACACACTTGCAGCCCAACATGCACGTGATAGTGAGTGTCTACATGCATTGCCACTTACCTGGCACAGGCACAGTGCCCTCATGCACCATGTGCTTGTAGCGCTCAAGCTGCTGTCGCTGCCGCCGTCGCAAGTCTGTGTATCTGTGCCTGCACTTCTCCGCATCACAGGAGATTCCCAGGCTGGCACACAGCTTCCTTGCATCCGAGGACCACACCTGCATGCGTGGGAGGTCCCCCTCCATGACCTCCCCAAAGAGCCTCCAGTGCATCTTCTGGACCAGCTCCACCAGGTTGGCTGTCTCCACCTCCCCCCAAGTGCCTGTCCCTATGCACCACTGTCTCCCACATCCTGGCATTGCCCACACAGCACAGATACCCCTCCACCTGTTGCAAGACCCAGCATTTGCCACACCCAGGACCCTCCAGCAACAACTGCAGTAGTGCCGTGCTATCACATGACGTAGCATGGCACTACGCAGAAGTGGTTGCACTGCGCATGCGTGACCCTTGGCATGACCCTGGAAAAAATACACCATGCAGGCACATAGTGCCACACTGTGTGGGCTAGTGCGGTGCTACATCATGCTATAGCAGGACACTAGCACGGCCATGGGGCCTCACGAGCATGCATGGTGGTTGCGCTATACCACAGAGCATGGCGCTACTGGGATAGCGCGGCGCTGGCCCACCAATAGCCCAGCACTGATGTTTGCACAGTGCTAAGGTGTTAGTCCGGCACTAACCAGGCCCATATATTCAACTGGCATATGCAAATGACGGTACTTGTGCATGCTTGGTGCAAACAGTGTGATTAGCATATCATTATGTGCTGCTTTGCATGCATAACAGGATGGATTGCCTGGCTGGGCTATAAAAGGGCAAGCAGTGCACCACCGGTGTTGTGTTGTGGGAATGCAGCATACTACAGTTACTGCGGAACAACACTGGACAGGAGGAAATATGCAAGAGGGGGCAGAGCAGTGAGAGGCAGGTATGTACAACTGCTGTGGGACTCTTGGAATGGCACTAGCTCAGTACAGGGTCAGCCCAAACTGCAGCCCACAGATGTACTTGCTAGGGAAAGGTCAACCAACCGCAGGACTATAGGCAAGCACAGTGTTGCGTAATGGTGCACATCAACATATGGCTTCCAGTACAGCAGAACGTCCAGTGCAATATGCACGTGCTCCTGCATCATACTGCACTGTGTGGCACTTCCTGCACACTGTGGGAACCAAGTAGGGGCCAGTGTGCAATACAACGATGTGCCCTGCAACACTGGCTCACTGCCATGCCACCCTGGATGTGGGGCATGGTGGGCTGTTAACGCTCTGCTGGTAGAACACAGGGTCCCAGCACCATGCCGTTACCAGCACCGTGTGGCCTGTGCCTGATGTCTTGCCATTGTATACATGCCAGTCTCCGTGTCCATGCCCTCAGTGAAGTGAACACATCAGGGCACAGTACAGTGCCAGGTGGTGGACCACAAGCCCAACATCAGTGGGAGGAGGAGCCGCTCATGGCTGTGGTGGCATCCATACTGCAGCTGGTGGCAGTTGCAAGTGTACTGGGTGGTGGGTGTGAGACACCTCTCACACTGCCCAGGACAGGTCTGTATTTGCATGTGTTTACCCTGCATGGTGTGATGGCACAGGAGCAAGGTGTTGCTGTTGGTGCCTTGCACAGGGTGCACTGTGGGTCTGCACTGCTGTGGGCTGCCTAACAGCTGCCTGGCCATGGCATGTGCACTGTGTTTTGGTTGGGTGCATGTGGCCACAGGCTGGATCTGTGTGGATGGTGTGTGGGGTGTGCATGACCACAGCAGGTGGCACGTGTCCTGGGGTGTGCATGGTATGTTGGTGGTGGTGGTGGTAGGGTACACTGTGCGTGTACAGGTGACTGACCCTGTCCCTTTTTTTTCCACAGCAGTGTCTGCAGGGCCTGCAGCAACACAGGAACAGGCCAGGATGGCTGCCCTTGGTCCAGAGGAAGTAGAGGATGAGGATAACCAGCCATCAACGTCCAGTCTGGGTGCCAGTCGAGGACACCCAGAGCCACTGCATGTGTGGCAATCCATTGGACAGGGGTTGCATCTGCCAGGGGGGGTTGACACACCTTAGGCAGGGAACTGGATTTCACTGAGCACCTGGAGGATGCCCAAGTGGAGGAACTGGGTGTTGGGCAGGTACTCCTGGTGACAGTCACCAGTGACATTAACGTGGATGTGTCGGAGGGTTCATACCGCCTGGACGTGCCTATGGAGGGGGGATGCAGGGGTGGGGCTAGGTGCAGGCCGTGGAACAGGTGCCAGGGGCATGTTCAGCATTGCTGGCATGGCTGTACCTGTGCAGCAGGTGGTGGACAGTATGGGGGACTTGTGTGCTTCGCTGGACATGCGGTGTCCCACACAGATTGTTGTTCAAGGCCTTCCTGGTTAACAGCACACCACCAGTGGTCTGCGGCAGCAGGACATGCCAGACGTGCAACAGCATCCTGAACCATATGTGCAGCAGGCACCAGTGCCAGGTGCCATTGAGAGGGCTGCACCCTTGCAGCAGGATGACCCTGGTGCCCATCCTCTCCTGCAGGCTGCAGCCACATCCCAGTAGGAAGCTCGAATGGACCTGCATGCCCTGTGGAGGGAGCTGAGGCATGAGCTGGCACTGATGCAGGAGTCCATATCCGTGGGCTTTGCCCATGCAGAACAGTGGGCAGAGGACAGGTTGGGCCACATGGTGGTTGTGATTGACCATGGCTTTGATGGCATGATGGCTGCGGTGGTTGACATTGCCATTGTACTTCGGGGGGTACATGGGGGTTGCCAGCATGTGCTTGTTGGTCAGGGTGCACATGGCACAGGGGCCCACAGGCGGGCAACCCGTGGCCGCAGGGCTGGCACTGGGTCTAGTTCAAATGCTTCACTCACCTCTTCAGGCACACAGCGCTGCCGTGGCAGTCCATTCTCCCTGTCAGGCTCCGCTAGTCAACAGGGGCACAGGAGGTCTGCCCTGCCTGCCTCCCCTTGTTCCTCAGCCATGTCCTCAGCTCAGAGCACCCCTGGGTATGTGACTCTCACTTGTGGTGCGTGATGTGTGCATGGTGGTAGTCGGCAGTGATTGTCACAGTCGACTGGCACCTCTGCACAGTTATCACCCCCTGTGTCCACATTGGCACACCCACAACCCTTTTCACACATGCACACACACCGACACACAAACACCCCCACACTCCATCCCATGCACACTCACACTTCCACTGCCATGGTGGCCCTCCTCACATTCCCACCACACATCATGCATCTCCAATTACACTATACCATGGCTATGTGTCCACCTCCCATGTGATCTACACCCCCCACATTGCACCACACTCACATATGCATTCTGTGCCACTTTGTTGTGTTCCTTATGTGATTGTTGTTGTCACTGTTCTGGTTGTCGGTGCACATTAAACAATTCACCATTGTACTGTTTCATGTTGCTGTGCAGTCTGTACTTACCCTCTGGCCTATGACAGTGTCCTGACTATGTTGGCCTTGTGCTCTATGGCCCTGCGGGCCATGCGAGGATCCCTTCTCTTGAGTTGCTCTGCTATCCCCCTGACCGCTGGCTCTGGGTCACTGTTGGCTTGTCCCTCAGGTTCAGGTGCCTGTATCCCATGGTTCATTGCCATGCTGTGCAGCATACAGCAGGCTAGGAAGATATGGCATACCTTCTAAGGCATATACTGTAGGGCACCACTTGATGTGTCTGTGCTTCTGAAGCGCATCGTCAGTATGTCAAACACCCTTTCTATGATGTTCCTTGTGCTGGCATGTGCCTTGTTGTACAGCTCCTCAGCCACTGTGACCGGACAGGGTACCAGTGTCAGCAGCCAGGGTCACAGGGCATAGGCGCTGTCCCCTGTCAAGAGATGTGTACCTCTTAGTGCCATACTGCAGTCTGGCCATTACTGTCCTGCACCCCTGTGTTGCCCTCCCACACCCCTTCCCTGGCTTCTCCTGCCTGCCCCCATCCATGATGTCATGTGTTTGCCTTGTATGCTGCTACTCACCAACTAGATGCCCACTGGGCATCCTGCCCTTCTCAAATGCCTGGCACAGCTGGGACTGGTGCCAGATGAAGGCATCGTGGGCACTACCGGGGTACTGCATATAGACATTGCTGATGCGCCCAGTCACATCACACACCACTTGGCAATTGATGGAGTGGTACCCCTTCCTGTTTATGTACACGTCACTGCCATCGCCAGGTGGTGCACAGATGGGGACATGGGTGCAGTCAGTATCACCCAGTACAGCTAGTAGGTGCGCAATTCCATGGAATTGCTGAATTGTTTCTCTGCGCTCTGCTGCCGTGCTGGGGAATACTATGAACTCCCCAGCATGTGGCAGAAAAGCCTCTAGGAACTGGGTCAGGAGGCGTGAGGTGGCAGACTGCGATACCCTGATGGTGTCCCCAGTTGATCAGTGGAATGTCCTTGTGGCAAGGAAGCACATCGCTGCTGTCACCTTCTCCTCCACTGTCATGGCATGGTTGCGTCTGGTGTTTGGGTGCAGCTGCTCATGCAGGAGTTCACATAGTTGCCTCAACATTTCCCATTCATCCTGTATCGGGCAGTGAGGTGGTTATCTGGCAGGGTCTCGAATGCGACCCTGGGCTGGTACCACCTGTTTACAGCATACCATCTCCTCGGCCTGCGTTATGGCCCATGTTGGGTCTGCTCCCTCTCCTCATCTTCCACTACAGCTTCCATCAATGGCAGCATCACTGCTACTGGCAGTGCACACATTCCCACTTCCTGTTGTGGTCTCCCCTCCTAGGTGTTTTGCCCTGGGTTAAGACCAGCCTTTTATAGGCGTAAGCTAGCGCCATGCTAGGTGCCATGCTATGTGTCCTAGTGCGGCACTAGGGCTTTGAATATCCCTTAGCGCATGACTGCAGGCCACCCCCCGTCACTTTGCCCCTTGCATACATTATTGGTTTGCCCCGCGCTAATGCTGTTACCGCACACTAACAGGTCCTTTTAATATGGCTGCTCCACGCTACTCCAGTGCTATTCCCATGCAATTGGTTTGTGTGCTGCACTATGCTTTGAATATCTGGCCCTATATGGGAACATAAGGAAACAGATAATTATACAGATGAATTTCTCAACCATGGTTTTTCAGCAGTTAATTCATTAGAAAAGGTCTCCCTTGCCAGGAGTTTGACTGTTTCTCCACCCCTGCCCCAAACACACACACAGACAAACACACACACACACACACACACACACACACACACACTCAGTAGATCGTATCTGTTATGTTTGGGAAGCTGGCATAGCCCTTACAGTCAAAAAGAAAGTGTTCCTTGGGGTCTGACCCATCATGTGCTGTAGCAGTGGCATTGCCCAAACTCTGGCACATTTTCTCCAAGAATTGTTGTGTGACCATTTGCCTGTGCATCAAAAGAGAATGCCAAAGTGAGGGCAATACTATCACTGTGTCACATAATTAGTCAAACCCCAAAGAAGATCACACCTCAGATTCACCAAGACTCAAGGGATGTTGTATTGTAACATCCCATTTCTTAACTTTTTGTGCTTTGCACTTGAACTCTAACTGATCTATTTAAATAAGCCTTGCTTGCAATAAGTACTTTTAATAGGGTTTGGGTAAGCTAAGGGCATTTCATGTTTTCAGGCCGCACCACGTAGTGATGGAGGAGGATAGAGTGAGGGCAGGTACACTGGCATTGAAGGTGGACATTTCACCAGGCCCAGACAGAGTACATTCAAGGGGACTAAAGGAACTGGCTGAGGAGCTGGCAGAGCCACTGGCAGACCTATTTAATAGTTCACTAGAGACAGGCGTAATACCGCAGGACTGGAGAACAGTACATGTAGTGCCACTGCACAAAAACGATCCCAGGGATGACCCAGGGAATTACAGACCAGTCAGTCTGACTTCCATAGTGGGCAAGCTCATGGAGACCATACCAAAGGAAAGTTTGGTGGAATATCTAGAAGAGCATAGTCTCCACGATGTGAGGCAGCATGGGTTCATGGGGAGGGATATTGTGTCAAACAAATCTGATTGACTTCTTTGACTGTGACACTAAGACAGTAGACAGGGGCCAAGTGGTAGACATCCTCTATCTTGATTTCAGCAAGGCCTTTAACTCTGTGCCCCACAAAAGGTTGATCAGGAAGTTGGTCAATCTTGTGGTTGGGAAAAAGATGGCCAGATTCATGGAAAACTGGCTGAAGGACAGAACCTAGAGGGTGGTTGTGGGGGGGGGAGTTATCTGGCACAAGACAGGTAACCAGTGGGGTCCTGCAGGGTGCAGTGCTGGGGCCAGTGTTGTTCAATTTATTCATCAATAACACTGGAGATGGCATTAAGGGTGAAATGTGCCCATTCACAGATGACACCAAGCTCTGTGGGAGAGTGGACACAGCTGTAGGAACTACAGGAAGATCTAGAAAAGCTAGAGAGATGGTCTAGGATCTGGTAGCTTGGCTTCAATTTCAAGAAATGCAAAGTTATGCATATTGGAGCCAAGAATCCTAGGACAGAGTACTACCTGTGTGTAGTCTGAGTATCTGCATCAGAGGAGAAGAAGGACCTGGGAGTGATGATAACTAGTGACCTGAAGCACTCCACCCAGTGCAGGAAAGTAGCAGCAAAGGCAAACAAGATGCTGGGATGCATATGTAGGGGGATCAGTAGTAGGTGAGAGGAGGTTATTCTGCCCTTGTACAGGTCACTGGTAAGGCTGCATCTAGAGTATGGAGTTCAGTACTGGTGCCCACACTTCAAAAGGACATTAACCTGCTGGAGAAGGTCCAGAGGAGGGCTACAAAAATGATAGCTGGTCAGCATGGAAAAGCATACGAGGAGAGGCTGAGGGCACTGGACATTTACTCCCTGGAAGAGACAGGAGATAGAGAAGGGAAATGATTGGAACCTTCAAGTACTTGAAAGGGATAAATAAGGTTGATAAGAAGAGTCTCTTTAAGCTGAGTGGCAACTATAACATGAGGGGGCACAGTCTTAAGCTGGAGGGTGGGAGGTTTAGGAGGGAGATCAGGAAGCACTTCTTCACAGAGTGGGTGGTGGACACTTGGAATGCACTGCCAGAAGAGGTAATCTTATTGAAGACAGCGGGCAGCTTTAAGAGAGGCTGGGATAGGTATGGGGGGGTTAGGGTCATGGGTAGGGAGGATGAGAGGGGTGGGGAGAGTGGGCAGGGACAGTAGTTCAAGCTGTGGACCCTGCAACATGAGCAGACTTCTTTTTTATACTCTTTTTCTCCTCTCCTAACACTGATCTCTGAGGTATCTCTCCGGTGGATCCACAGGGTCTCATGCCTCCACCGACCGCCCGAACCCTTGCCTGACCGGGAAATCGGGTATGCTGGGTCCCCCACCTCCCCTGGCCCATGAGAGAGGCAGAGGACCGCAGAGAGTGGTATTGGGTTCAGGCCAGCATTGAGCATGTGGTCACAGCCACAGGGCTCCACCTTCAGCTCTCTGGAGCCTGGGATTTTCCATTGTTCTCTCCTCCCTGGTGCAGAATGTGCAATGCTGTCCATGCGAGACAAGAGCGAGTCCACCCATGCTGCATGACAGCCACCTGACTTTGCCATATTACATGGTCTCCCAGCTGCTGTGCCCCTAGTCTCCACTAAGAGCCACTAGCACCGAAGGAAAGATGCGCCCCTCCCTCCCAGGAGAGGAGAGGAGAGCAGTCAAATGGACACTCAATGCTTCTCCTGACTGACCCCCGGCTCCCGAGTTTGCTCCTGAACTGGGGTCATCAGCATAGCATGAGGTGTGGTGTCCAGTGACTTAACCCTCAGTGCCACCGGGCCGGTGCAACATGAGCAGACTTCATAGATCAAATGGCCTTCTTCTGCTGGCTTCTTTATAAGTGTTGAAAACTCTGGAATGAACCAGCAATAATAACCTGCTAAGCCAAGAAAGGATCTAACTTGCTTTTTGTTAGCTGGTACAGGGCAGTCAGCAAGGGATTTTGCCTTATCAACAACTGGGCATACATGGATATTCCAAGCCAAGTATCCCATGTATTCCTGCCATTCTAGGACACATTTCATGGCATTGGAGACCTGCCTTCCTGAGTGACTGAAGTACCACAGTTAAATCTTGCGGTGTGTCCCCCAATCAGAACTAAATAAGACAACATTATGCAGGTACGCTGCTGTATATAATCATTGGGGATGGATGATTTGATCCATCATTTTATTTTATTTATTGTAGTCATCGGAATTACAACCCTTTAAGTCAGGGACTTGTTTCCAAAGACTCCACATCAGAGTTACAGAGAAGTACAGTCAATTACATATGAGCATTCCTTATAGACATAAATAACACAGGCCTACAGAGTACAAACACAGTAGGAACACAGCAGGATTTTAAGAACTGTCACAAACTGTATACAGGTGGGGTTACAGGCCTATTCATCGAGGTAGCTAAGGTCGTTTATAGTATCAAACTTGCCAGTTGACCAATTTTGAGACTGAGGGCTGATTAAGCTGGCTAGGAAGCCATTGTCATAGATTCGGAGTCGTGACAGAGGAGGGGCCCAGTGGACTTGGGTTCACCGGGAGGTACACACACAAGAATGAGTAGAGAGTATATGATTCCTGAGAGCCTCTTTAAATAGTCCTAGTTTGGGCAAACTAGTTACTGAAGTGGGTAGAGAGCTGAACCAGGTTGGGCACCTGTAGCGGAATGTCTTTTGGGCTAGGGAGGTGCTGACTTTAGGGACTGTGAGAGAGGATTTGGAGGCACTGCAGGTACTGACTGAGGGGACTGCTGGGAGAAGAGTGGAGGTGACACCTGGAGGGGTGAGGCTAAGGAATATTTTTTTGGCCATGAGGCAGGACTGGTGTTTGAGCCTCTCTTCAAAATTAAGCTCATTTGTGAGGGAGTAAAATGCGCAGGAATGGGTGCGGTGTTCAGCACTGGTTAGGAGCCTACAGGCCTTGTTTATGGACAATTTAGTTTTACTGAGGGCAGTATTGTCAGCTGCATTATAGATGAGCAGGCCATAGTCAACTAAAGAGAGGACCGACGAGTTGATGGCTAATCTGAGTGCTTCAGGCTGAAGGCAGTCCTTGTGCCGATAGAGGAGTCCAATTAGTGAATTGGTGGCCATTGTGAGAGTACTGATGTGGTGGTGGAATGTGAGAGTAGAGTCAAAGTGGATGCCCAGTTATTTATAGGGGGATACTTGTTCTAGGGGATGGAGAGAGCTGGAGGAGACCTGTAAGGGGTAGTCTTTATGTTTGCTTTGGTGGTGGGCATACAGCATTGATTTGTTTTTTTTTTAGGTTGATGACCAGTTTTCTATCTGTGATCCAGTGCTTAATTTGATTGAAGGAGTGTTGAAGGGAAGATAGAAGGGCAGTGGGGCTTGGGTCAGAGGCAAAGAGGACCGCATTGTCGGCATAGAGAGGGATCTTTCTGGGGTAGGAGCTAGGGAGGGAGTTGAGATAAAGGCTGAAAAGAAAAGGACCAAGGATGGAGCCCTGAGGGACTCCAGAGTGACCGGGTGGGAGCTGGAGAGAGTGTTGTTAAGTTTGACACATTGTAATCTGGCAGTTAAATAGCTAGTGAACCAGTCAACGGGTCCTTGAGAGAGACCAGATTGTAGAAAGGTGTCCAGCAGTAGTGAGTAGCTGACTGTGTCAAAAGCATTTGACAGGTTGATGAAAACGGCACCTGCAAGGTGACCTTTATCCAGGGTAGAGTGTAGGAAGGTAGAGAACTCAAGGAGAGCAGTGGTAGTACTATGGCCGACCAGGGCACCATGCAACCCAAAGGGGAACACTGTAAACTAATACAGTCCAAATGGGGTGACAAAGGCCATTTTCTCCCAGGATTCCAGAGTTAGTGGGATTTACCAATATCTTTTGGTCAGGTCTAGGGTACTAATGTACTGTGCTTCTGTGGTTAGTCCAGCAGTTTATCCACTGTAGGCATAGGATATGCATCAAACTTGGAGACTTTACTGACTTTCCAGAAGTTGATACAAAATTAAGTTGACCCATCTGGTTTTGCGACCAATACAATAGGGCTAGACCAGTCACTCTGAGATTCTTCAATGACTACCAGTTACATAGAAACATACATAGAAATGTAGAAATTGCCGGCAGATAAGGACCACTTAGCCCTCCTAGTCTGCCTATTTTCCCTACCTACTGTAACAACGCAGACCCTAGCGGATCTCCAGTCTTAATCCCCCTTTCCCTACCTCTAAGGTTCCCTTATGCCTATCCCATGCATTCTTGAAGCCTGTTACTGTTTTTGCCCCTACCACCTCTGCTGGGAGGCTGTTTCATGCATCCACCACTCTTTCTGTGATGAAGTACTTCCTCACAATTCCCCTGAGCCTTCCCCCTCCAGATTCATAGCATGTCCCCTTGTTCTTGGGGATCTTTGTTATGAAAAATGCTTCCCTTTTGAACTTTATTTATACCTGGGTGGTACTTGAATGTTTCTATCATATTCCCCCCTGCCTCCTTTCCTCCAGGGTGTACCTATTGAGGTCTTCAGTCTCTCCTCATAGGGCTTGTGATGCAGACCCTACACCATTTTGGTTGCCCTTCTATAAACCTCCTCTGCTCTGTCTACGTTCTTCCAGAGATGTGATCTCCAGAGCTGGACACAGTACTCTAGATGAGGTCTCACCAGCGCTTTATACAGTGGTAACACCACCTCTCTCTTTATGCTGGTGATACCCCACCCTATGCACCCTAGCACCCCACTAGCTCTCCCCACTTCCTTGCCACACTGTCTGGCCACCTTTAGGTCATCAGATATGATTACTCCCAGGTTCGTTTCCTCTTTGGTGGTGGTTAATACTACCCCCCCCCATTGTGTACTCTGCCCCTGGGATTCTGTAGTGCATGTACAAGATTTTGCTCTTCTTCACATTGAAACCTAGCTGCCACACACTTGACCACTCCTATAACTTTCTTACATCACTGTTTATTTTTTCTACCCCTCCTGGAGTGTCTACCCTATTACAGATTTTAGTGTCACTTGCAAAGATGCATACCTTCCCTTCCATTTCCTCTGCAATGTTGCTAATGAAGACATTAAAGAGAACCAGTCCCAGTACTGATCCATGTGGCATTCCATTTGCCACCCTCCCTTCCTCAGAGTGAACCCTGTTTACCACCATCCTCTGTCTCCTGTCCACCAACTAATTTCTCACCCAGTTTACAACCTTAGGACCCTCTCCTATGCTTCCCAGCTTGTTTACAAGTCTCTGATGCAGAACAGTGTTGAATGCTTTACTGAAATCTAGGTAGGACACATACACCACTCCACCCTTGTTAAATTCCTTGGTCACCCAGTCAAAGAAATCTATCAGATTTGTTTGACATGATCTCCCACCAGTGAATCCATGCTGCCCTGGATCCTGAAGGCAACTGAATTCCAGATATTCCACAATACAGTAGTGATTCCATGACTACATCTGTCCTCCTCCAGTCCTCTGGAACCACTCTCCTCTCCAGTGAGTGGTTGAACAGGGCTGTCAGAGGTGCAGCCACCACCTCCTTGAGCTCCTTCAATATCCTAGGATGCACCCCTTCTGGCCCAATTGCCTTGTCCATGTTCTGATTTGTGAGTTCCCTCAGAACCTTCTCCTCTGTAAATGGACTAAGGTCTACCTCTCTTCCTTTGATGCTCCTGGCCCTTGTCTGTGGTCCCTCTTCTTCCCCTTCTTCTGTGACCACTGACCAAAAGATGTCTTCTTTTTCTGGTCCCCCTTCACACACTCCCCTTCTGTCTTCCTGAGTCTTACTATCCCTCCCCAGTCTTTCTCTTTTCTCTTACATACTGTGCCTGTAAAATACCTTATCCCCTTTCTGCACTGCCAGGGCTGTTTTCTCCTCCATCTGTGCCTTTGCACTCCTAATTGCTTTCCCTGCCTCCCTCTGTTTCTCCTGATACACCTCTCTATCCTCCTTTCTCTGAATACTATCTTTTTTGCCCTTACCTTCCCTTTGCAGTGTCTTTTTTTCCTCCTGCTTTTGCTTAGTCGTCTGATGCAGAGGTTTGTTGTATTTCCAACACAGAGCAGATCTCCTCCTGTACCGTCACTCAGACATTTTCCAGGAGCCTATATGGCTGTTGGTGGATCCAAACATCTAGATCTGTGTCTGTGTGATACTGGATCACATGAGTTCATCCCAGTCTTGGAGAAAACACATCCCCAAAATTTCCTACAAGTTTCTGGGCTTCATTTCCTGGTTAGGTGGATACATTCATCCAATGGAACAGGGCTTGATTCTTTTAAAATTTTAGGGTCCAAGTCAAGGATTCCCTCTTCAGTGTCCAAATCCATCACCTGGCTAAGGGCGTGGTTAGGTTCCTCTTGATCAACCTGCAAAATCTTCTTGTCTTTCCAGGATTTCAACAAATTCATATGATAAATTTGTTTTTCCTTTTTTCTGTTGGGTTGTAATGCCTCATAATCAACTGACCTCCCCCTTTCTCAGGACCTCACACTGTCCTTGCCATTTAGCCAGTAGTTTTCACCAGTTTTTTTTTATAATAACAGCTTTATTGGTAAAAAAATAAAAGTATAACATTCGATTGAACAATATTAGTGAGTATACTATGTTCATAATAAAATACAGAATTATAATATAGGGAGGGAAACATGTAGCAAAAGAGTAAACAATATACTAAATAGATGTACAGGCTAGTATCGTATTAGATGCCAGCACAGAATAAATTTAACAATAACAGCAAAACTTAGAACAAAGTCTAAAAGACGTTAAAGCAAGGCATGGGTAAAGACAAACTCTACTGCACAGAAAATACCAAGCAGGGAATTGGATGACAATTTATTGTTAAAACACAAAATCTAAAACGAGTTTATGGGACAAATGCTGAATCAATTTACTCTGTCACCAAGGTTGAACTCTTGTAGCTTGGCTCCTTGGTTGTAGTGTCCTGCCTGGGTCTGCTGTGTTTTAAATGGAAAGTCCCTTCATCCCATTAGTTTCTTTCTTTCTTTCTTTAAAAGTTTGGTGAAGGGAAAAGGCACACTGAGCCAAGGCTCATTTCCAGGTGCAACCCAAGAGAGGGGATAGGGGAATAGACAAACAGCCAATTACAAATATAAGTGCAATACCAGTAATTACAAGTATGAATGCTCTCCTGTTTACCTGTGCAGTTTGTAGGAATGAACAATGATTGCCTCAATTTTACCCTCTTAATTTCATCAGGATTTAAAGGGACTCTGTCAGCGTTTCCGTCATTTTTCTAAGTGTACTATAAAAGTGGTCTTTATGGCAGTAGTAGTATAAAAAAATGCATACTTGCCACCTGATGTGTTGAAAAATATGAGTTATTAATATTTAAGGCAAAAGTAAAAATGAGAGCTGTCTGCCCAGAAGCCTATGTCTGGTGCTCCCATGCGTCTCACAAAGGCAACTCTGTGCTTTGCTGCGGGTAACTCATTTACGTACAAGTTTATACAAATCTGTATCTTGTAAATAAAATAGAGTGCATACATCTGTAGCCTGTGCATAAAATAAAGTGCATTGTACTACTCTCTTTCCTGATTTTGAAAAAGTGCCTCTCTTCCTAAAATGAGAGCTATAACTGGCTAAATTCATATTTTGAAAAAAATGAAGCAGTCACTCTGCGTATGTGCACTGGAATCGTCACTAAAGAGCATGCCCAGAATCATGACTTTGTTTTTTAAAATATGAATTTAGCTGGTTATAGCTCTCATTTTAGGAAGAGATACACTTTTTTCAAAATCTCAAAAAGGGGTAGTATGATGCATATTATTTTATTAAACAATGGCTCTTAAAATCCTGTCTTCAGATTGACTGGCTGACATGATTTACCCATTATAAATCCTGGTATGACCTACAGGTAAAAGTGATAGTCAGCTGCATATAGAATCCCACCCCTTCAATATCAATCTGACCCCTCGAACACTAAAATGAAAAAAAAAGCCATATTATATTAGGAAGTGTAAGATGTACAGTAAGCCATAGACCCATAATTGTACATCTCCAGCAGGTTGGAATTGGGTTTACTTTCTATTGAGTAAATGTTTGTCAAGGTTACTTTTAAAACTATCAAAGTTGTTAACATTGGCAATATGGTTTGGAAGGGAATTCCATATAGGTATTATTCATTGTGTGTAATAATGTCTGTTGTTTCTTTTGAGATAAGTTAAATTTAGCTGGTAAGTATGGCTTCTTAGGTTGCAATCCATTCTGTTGTATATCATGCCTAGGTCTACCATTGTTGTATCTACCGTTGTGTGTCCGTGGATATCCTATACATTTGGAGTAGATCACTCCTTGTTCTCCAGAGTTCCAAAGGGTACAAATTAAGCTCTACTAGTCTCTGATCATAACTTTTGTTCTGCACGCCGTCAATCTTCCTAGTTACCCTTCTCTGGACCCCTCCAGTCTTGCTACATCTCTCCAAAGGTAGGGACTCCATAATGGAGAACAGTAGTCTAGGTGTGGTCTTATGTAGGTCTCATACATACATTGAGTCACCGCTTAGTGGCAGTAAAGCTTCCTGACACAAGTTTGAAAGAAATAAAATAAAAAAGAAAGCTCCAACACCACTTAACTGTCTCCTTGTGATTGCATTTTAAAAAAATCACTTTCACCTCGAAAGGATGTATACTCCTTGTTGCTTCACACTCTCTTCCTCTCGTCGTTCGCAGCCTCCTCCACTTCACTTAGCACCAAAGGTCATCCACACAGTATCTTGAAAGTCTGTAAGAGCTCCCACTATTAAGTTACTCCCAGCTCCCTTCCTGTGACCACTACCTCCACAGTCCATTGACCACTTCTAAAACAAAAACTGAAAATGAGAACAGCTGCCGTTGCAGTATCCCCTGCCCCTACCCCCACTGGCAAAGCACTGCAGCAGTTCGTATATGCCTCCAACCATCCCCATTCACCTGAATGCATATTTAAAGACTGGTGCAAACTCTGAAATGGGGAAAGTTTTTCAAAATAGAAAATGAGGGCTAAAAGTTTTAGAAATCAGAGCTGAAAAGCTGAAAGGTGATACTGGGCATGCACGTATGCATATGCATGTGCACATGTCCAGTATAGCAGCTCGGCTTTTCGGTAGTGATTTCAAAAACTTTTAGCCCTTATTTTCTAATTTGAAACACTTTCTTCACTTTGGCATTTGTCCCAGTTTTTAAATATGCCTTCAGGTGAACTGAAATGGTTGGAGATGTGTAAGGCCTGCTGCAGTGCTTTGTGGGTGGGGGAGGGGAGTGTAACAGCAGCCCATTCTGCTCTTCTAATTTTTAAGATAACAACAAGGGCAGAACCTGTGCTGCAGACTTTTCCTGCTGTGTTCCTGGGGCACTGCAGATAGTTGAGGCAGGGAGGGGAGCGGTAGTGGAAACTGCATTGAAGCTAGGAAGAGTCTTCCTAGCAACAATTAATAAATCATAATTTTCTACAAATCAGGTTGCAGGCATGCATTTTATAATATGAATACTGCCATAAGGAATAATACGGTGCTGGGTGTGTGGAACAGCTTTTAGCTTAGCAGCTGACATATAAATTTCTATCCCCCCACTACATACTCAGCATTGTGGTCTCACTGACAAAGACATCACAGGCAATTGACCTGGCAGCTACTGAGTGGCTGTCCCTCAGCAGCAGTGATGTCACAGTCAGTGAGGTCATAATGCTGATCATGTAGAGTGGGGAAGAGAGCTAGATATATTAGTTGCCTGGCAGAGTGCTGTCCCACACATCACACCTACTAATGCCAGGTTTACAATCTATTAATTAAACAAAGGGGAAAGAAAAAGTACCTCAGATATAAAAGGTTATGGCCAACTGCTTTTAAAAACTGTTATTAGTTTTAGGCAGTACACTAGCTCTTTAAGGATTTGTTAACTCTTTCGACTAAGCCATTGGTCTGAGGGTGGTACACTGATGTCTGGATGGACTTAACCTTCGGTAAAACATGCATCTCCCACCTAAGTATTGTCATAAAGTTGGAGCCCTGATCAGTTAAGATCTCCTTTGGTGGCCCAACTTGGGAAAATACCTTTAGCAATTCTTTGGCTACTGAATGGACTGCAGTGGACTGTATATGAAAAGTCTTGGGGTATTGAGTAGCATAATCAATTATCACCATAATATACTAATACCATGCTAAACTTTTTACCAGGGGTCACACTGTAGCAACTCCATTTCTTTCAATTGTAGGTACTGGGATCAATGGGATCTACTTTATACTTCTAGGGGCAACCAACTGACACTCTGGGCAGGAAGCTCAGAAATCTGCCACTTATTTCCATGTACCTGGCCAGAAAACTGGGCAAATATGCACTTCTTGGTTTTCTCTCAGCCCAAGTGACACACAATCAGAGGTTCAGTTAATTTATTTTTAATGGAAGTCTAAAACTTCCATGAATCAAAATCTGGAAGTCATTCCATTTTTTTGGAAGTAAAAATACTTCCAGGATTCCACTTTTGGAAGACAATAATCTAGTAAGGACCAATTTATGGGTGTTAGTATAATATGTTAGTGGTAAAATACATTTTTTTCAGAATAATCCATCATTTTTGACTTCCATGCTTGCTTGGAATACATCTAATTTTTAGTTTAACATCTGGAAGTTAGTGATTTCCCCCTTCTATTTTTGACATTTTTGCCGTACTTTTGGAAGTCAAATACTCCAAAAAAAGGAGTTAACTGAATCCCTGCCCACAATAGATATGGTATGAGCAAGTCTTAATATTTCCCTTCTTGCAGAACAGGGAAGAAAAGCTGATCATGTACAGTTCTTGTTTGTCTTTCCTGTTCCACCCTGTACCAAATGTCATTTTTCAGTTCAAACATAGAAACATAAAATTTGACAGCAGATAAGGACTGCTAGGCCCACCTAGTCTGCCCATTTATCCCTGCCTATAGTACCACTGCAGACCCTACTTGATCTGTGGCCCATTCACCCACCCCATAATCCCATTTTCTAAGATTTCCTTATGACTATACCATGTCTTCTTGAACCGCACCACTGTTTTTGCCCCACCACCTCTGCTTGAATAATGTTCCAGGAATCCACCACTCTTTCTGTGAAGTACTTCCACATATCTCTCTCGAATCTACCCTCCTCCAGCTTCTTATCATTGCCCCTTGTCCTTGAGCACCTTTTATTCTGAAAAATACTTCCCTCCTATACCCTGTTTACCCCGATGAGGTATTTACAGGTCTCTATTATATTCTTCCCCCCCTCTCTTCCAGGCTGTACGTATTTAGGTCCTTTAATCTCACCTTGTAGCGCTTCTGATGCAGACCCTGCACCATTTTTTATAATTTCATTTTTATTTATTTTCCAAACGGACAAAACAGTACTAGTACATCACAAAATATATAACAGGAAAACAAATAAATAACTTAGGTTGCAACATAATAAGGTACATATGACTTAAATGGCTTACTTGAATCATCAATTTCTCATCTTACTTCAAAATATACAAATTGCAAGTATTTGGCATATTTTCCATCAACTTTCATATTTCATGGGATAAAAATAGGGATTCATGGCTGATATAAATATAAAAAAAGGAGTTTGGCAAGCCCAATCCATCACATTTACAATGCATTTTTACAAGATTTAAAGGGGTGCTCCTAGTGTGTGACCAAACAAAAGCATACAATTAAGATACCAGGACCCTCCCCCCCAAATCTGCTGCTTAATAAGCCTGCAATTGTTTCAAATAACACCAATATTTTTACTTGTTTTGGATTGTTAGAGGGGTTCTTGGTACATCTTTCAGCTGAATTATGATAAGTCTGACCACTGCGTCAAAGTGACTTCCTCATCGGTCAGGAAAAAGGCATTACATTTTACCTTGCCATTCTAAGCTGTGGTTCTCCTATTTTCTCTGTATCCTATGGAGAATCCACTTTCTGGCTTCATTGCTTATATCATATGCCTTGTCCAATTAGAGGTTCACTGGGGAGCTCAACATTCAGGAGAAGGCCACAGTTCTCCTGCATGCAGTTCAATAAAAAGGGGTTTGGTAAGCTCAATCCATCACATTTACAATGTGTTTGAGACTATTGGTTGAGACCAAGAACCCCCTCTAACAAACCATAACAAGTAAAAATATTGGTGTTATTTGAACAAATTGCAGATTTTTAAAGCAGCAGAGTGGGGGGGGTCTGGTACCTTAATTATATGCTTTTGTTTGGTCACACACTAGGGGCATCCCTTTAAATCTTGTAAAATGCATTGTAAATGTGATAGGTTGAGCTTGCCAAATCCCTTTTTATTGACCCGCACACTGGAGAACTGTGGCCTTCTCCCAATTGGTGAGCTCCCCAGTGAACCTCTAATTGGACAGGGCATATGATATAAGCAATGAAGCCAGAAAGTGGATTCTCCATAGGATACAGAGAAAGCAGGAGAACCACAGCTTAGAATGACAAGGTAAAATGTAATGCCTTTTTCCTGACCGATGAGAAGGTCACTTTGTCACAGTGGTCAGGCTTATCATAATTCAGCTGAAAGATGAGGCCCAAAACCCCTCTAACAATCCAAAATAAGTAAAAAAATTGGTGTTATTTGAAAGAATTACAGGCTTTTTAAGCAGCAGAGTGGGGGGAGGAGGGAGTGCCCTGGTACCTTAATTGTATGATATAAACATCACCCATCATTGCCATTGCCATTCAGATTTAGGATGTAAGTTATTAAGCTGTGCAGCACGTTTCTCCAGATAATACATTTGTATCATTTGGTCTCTCCATAGTCCCATGGTAGGAGTCTGCCATAGTTTCATTATGACCTTGTTTGCAATGACAATTGAAATCTTGAACTATTTACGAAGGTCTGGTCTTCAATATCCTTCAGGGGCATTCAAAAGCAGCATCAAAGGTGCAGTTTACTGGAAAGTCCCCCAATATTTCAGTTAGATCTTTTTGTAGTGCTATAAAAAAGGGTTAAAACAAGGCCCTTGTTAGTCACCCAGTGCCCTCATTTAATCATCGCACACTCACTGTACCATATAAAATTGGTGTTAAAGTTACCCCCCATAGACAATAATGTAGCATGTCCCTGCACTGTCCCTGTCATCATATCATAAAATTGGCTCAGCATGGGGTAGCATGGAGGTGGATCTAAAATTCGAGAAGAGAAGGCATCCCAGTGAAGAGGCAGTATTGCACAGGGGTTTAAGGCTCTGAAATGCAAACCTACAGACCTGGATTTGAATCCCACAGCCCCCACTTGCATACTGTGTGACCCTGAGCAAGTCACTTAACTTCCTTGTGCTCCCAGGTCACACCTGAAAACAAGCTTCGGCTTAGTGTGCCTTTACTGGTTAAATGATTTCCCCTTCCCCCCTTCCCCCGAAGACAAATTTATGAGTGAAATTATGGCTCACCTGTGGGACATTTATGGGGCAAATATGAATAGACAGCATTCTCATGAGGTAAAGCACCAATGTATGTGGTGCATAAGCCTCATAATTTAACTTAGTGAGTCTCTTTAAACTGGTATCTTGTATGGATAAACTCAGAGGGAGTATAGTTTATTTGGAGTACCTCTGTTTTGGTGGCATTAAGCTGGTAACCTGCTAAGTCCCAAAATCATTGCAGTACATCCCAGAGATGCGGAAAGGCAATATCTGGATTGGATAAATATATTAAGAGTTCATTTGCATACAGGTTTAATTTCTGTTCCCTGTCCCCCACTTCAAGGCTTGCGATGTTTGCTCGTTGTCTGATAGTTTGGGTGAGTGATTGCAAATACAAGGCAAAGAGCAAGGGGGGCAGGGGCAGCACTGACAAGTACTCCTACCTAAATTTAATGATAGTAAAAGTCTACCATATATTTTTACATATGCGATTGGGGAGTTATACAGCATTTCAAGCATTGTCACAATTTTATCAGGGATACCGAACTGCCTCAGCACATGGAATAAGTAGGGCCACGCCACCTGATTGAAGGCCTTCTCCACATCCTAGCTCAGTAATAGAAAAGGGGCCTTCAAACTGGTGGCAATATGTAAGATATGTACTTTTCATGTTTGATTGTAGAACTGGTTATATTTTATGTAAAATAATTATACCTATGCTCGATTAAGTGATAATTGTAATAAAATAAAATGCCACTAATTGTCCAAAATTGCATATTTTCAGTGGACACAAATAAGAAACTAACTGCAGAGTGAAATAAAATTTGCGTAATTGTGGTCAATTAGTGCTGTGCACTAAGTATAGCTTGAGCAACAATAAACAGTTCTACAGTATCTTGCATTTGATGGGAGGGGACAAAACCTGTCTGATGATTACTAATAAGTAGGGACATCATTGATTTAAGTCTTTTTGCTAACACTGAGGTAAAGATCTTCTAAGCAACATTAGGACTGATACGGGACGATAGGATAAACATGAGCTGCTTTCCTTTCTGAGTTTTAAGATAGCCAATATTGTAGCCTGTTGCCATATGGGAGGTGTAGTTTCTCCCTGAAGGAGACTAGCTCAAGTCCGTAGGAGTGGCTGATGGAAGAAGTCTTTGAAAGTTGTAAAAAACGTGTTAGTATAACCATTCATCCCCAGACTATTATTATTTTTAAGTTGCTTTATTGCCTGCAGGATCTCCCCTTGCGAGAAGGGAGTTAATAACCACTGCTATTTCCCTTCTGTAAGAACTGGGAGCTGTGGAGGAATTTCTTTTTATATATCTTTCTTTTATGCATACATATGAAGTGGATTCATGCATACATAAAAAGTAAAGTGTGTTACAATATATTATAATGTAGAAGCTGCTAGTGTAGTTGAATATAGCCAGGTCTGAGTAGAAGCTAAGGGTCATTATAAGTTCATAAGAATCACAAAACGAGCAGAAAGCAATAGCTCGTGCTGGCTGAAACTAGTTCCTTAGGTTGTGAAAAATAATAAGTTAGATAAAATTGAGCAGAACTGATTGTACCAGCCTGAATAGCAGGCTTGGGCAGGCTTGGACGAAGTATAAAGATAAGAACATGTAGTGGCATTGAAGACAAGCTGTACGTTGTTATGGTATGAGTGAAACTCATTGTTTCTCTTAGGTCAGCTTGACCCAGGCATATGTATCAAGCAGTAACGGGAAAGAAATGAAATAAGCCAGTGGAAAAGTACCTAATGCTTCAATGTGTTTTTTCTGTTACATTGCTGAAAACTATGATTGGCTTATACTGAAATGTTGGTGTTTTTCCAAGATAAGAAATGCTATAAAATACTGTGTAAAACTTTGTTCGGGGAGCTCTCGCCTTTAGCTGAGGCTCCCACATATATGTGTGCAGACAATAAACTGAGCTTTATTGGAATAACCATTGGGTGTAGTTATTGAGTACATAGAATTTAAGGTAAAGTATATACAGTAAAGAGAATCTGCGACCACAGTTTTTTGGCGTAGTCGGCAGGATGGCTTCACTTCTCCGTGTCACACTGTGATCGGACTGCCAAGTCCCAGCCTCAGGGGAGGGTGCCCCGGAGGTTCAAGTCCCACCATATGTGTGATGCCTTTGAAGCGGTGACAGCCATCATTTACTGTCTTAGGTGCTGGGGTGGCACCAAGAGTGCTGGGTGGGCACTCGGCATCAGGGGATGCCCGAAAAAGTAGGAGTGTTGGGTGGGCACTCCAAGACCGGTTAGGCGCCTTTTAAGGACTACAATGGGAAATACGGGGGACCTCTACCAGATGGATCTCAACCTAGTACTGTTAGAGATTTTTTTTGTTTTGTTTTGTTTTTAAACTGCAACCCAGAGCTCTGGAAAAAGACTTGGTTTGGCAGGTTACTAAAATGGCCAAAAGAAAACCTTTGAAAGGGCTAATAGCTGCAGTGTTTGGAAATTATCATGAAGGTCCTGCAGTCAGTTTTCTTACTCAGACTAGTGTATCGGAAAAGAAGAAGAAAAAAATACCTTGGCACCGGGTAAGTCTGAATTTTTTTTATTCAAAGTTGTTATATGTCTGTCTGTTTTATTTCTGTAATACATATACTAAACAAGGTAATGCTCCGTCTTTCTCGTGCATATTTTCTAGCTTATATCTGTGTTCTGTAATTATGTTCTGTTGTCAAGGTTGCGAGATAGGATTGACTGCCTTCAGTGCACAACATGTTACAGGAAAAAAAAAGAAAAAGAAGCTTCTTTGCCTCATAGCTGACTGTTTTAATTGGCTTTATTTTTAATGGAACATTTGTGCTGCCTAGATAGGGTCAGTGAAGAACCTTTGTATGTAGTTGTTGGGTGAAGCAGGTAGTGTTGAAGGTGAAGAGATATGATGTCATAGATTGCAATGTGCAGAAAGATTTGTAGTTTGCAAGCAACGTGCCAAGCCACTGCTAGGTGAAAATGTAATGTGTTAACAGCTATAAATGGCTTTATCATACTTCTAGTTAAAACCAGAACTTTTGCAAAATGGCAGAGTGCCATATTTTGGCTATGCCCCAGAAGGTGTAACCATGTTATACTAGATGTGTTCATTTACAGATGGTATGTTGTGCTGTGTTTTAAAGGTGTTGAAAGGAGTTATTAGAATGTGTTTAAAAAGTGTTTTGTTCTGGAAAGATTTGGCATGGCGATATGTATAAATGTGTTGGTTTAAAAATTGTCAGTGTTACAAGACAGGGGGAGGCAGCACATATATCTAAAACACGTACAGTTTTCTAATGAAACTATGGGCATTACCTCAGCAAATTGGTGTGAAACAATGTCAGTCTTATTTTGTGTTAAGTATTTCTTTTTGTGTATGTGTATGTGTGTACTGTCTTGGCCAGCAGTTTTATTGTAAAGATATTTAATATCAGTAGTGTTCAAGGACACTACAAAATAACTGGTTTGAACGACCCTTGCATGCACACTGTGACCTTTGCACGTTATTTGATCTTCTTGTGTTTCAACATTTTATGTTACTACCAGTTCAAACTTGATGTGTATTCCATACCTAAAGCACAACTTTTCACACAAAATGTATGTTTTCATGAAAGCACACCAAGAGTGAACCATGTAATTTGACTTTTGTTGCAAAACTAGTATTCTAAGTGAAGAGGAACAAACTTTTCTTCTCCTCTCATGGCTTCTGACTTGCAGCCAACACAGGCAATACTCCAGCTGGAAGGGGAGAATTATTCATCATCTCCCCATATTTTTATTATATATATATATATATATAGTACGCTTTTGAAAAAAGGACTATTACAGCTGTTTTTGAGAGTCTACCATCTACAGTTAAAAAACAATGGTTTTGGTTTTTATGTGTGGCCATGGTGTAATCATTTTTTTTGTCTTTTTGAAATGCATTCTAAGAGATACGTGAGCGGTATTACCATCAATCTGGATTTTTATAAACTCAGCTGACATTTTGTCATGCTTAGGATAAGGAACCCAAGGACGCTTCTTTTTATCCTATGGAAATAATCTTGTTTTATTTTAAACTGGTGTGTGTTTGTTTGTTGTTTGTCTGTGTTTCTTCTCTTTCTTCTAGAGAAAAGAAGTTCTCATCTTTATAGTAAGGTATGAAACTTACTAAACTAATTGTAATATTATCTTGTTATAATTTAAAGTGTAGTAGGTGGGGATCATGTCACCATCCACAGCTAACCTTTTTATTGCTACAGTATTCGAGCTGTCTCTTTCACTTCGAGCTGTCTCTTCCACCAGTAGGAGCTTGGGGGGAAGGGGTAAGCTACCCTTCCTCTATCCCTTCCAGTGTAATACCCACAAAGGTTGCAAGGTACATCACTGTTCCCCTAGAGGGGTAAATAAGGAAAATATGTATTTGCCAATAATTGTTTCTTATTTACAGGTTTTAAAAAAGACCCAAGGTATTTTAACAGCATAACCCAGCCCAAGCCCTTCTGTTTTTCTCTAGCAAACAGTTAAATCTCACACCTATTATTGGTACAAGGGTTTCTGCCTCAGCAAATAATCAGTTACGCTGGAGAGTGAAGTTGTGTATGTATGTCCACATATTCATTCTTTTGATTGTCTTTTCAGCTTTCTTATCCTGTTAAAACAAATGCAAAGCAACTTTTGTTATTGCCTTACAGCAATTAATGAATGCATTTTTTTTCAACCAGTAAATTCACAGTACTTTAACATTTCTGGACTCTAAGCTAAGTTTACAGTCTACATGTGTTGTTTAAAATGTATTTTATGCATTATGCTCAATACTGAAATTTTTCTATTACAAACATGCTTATGTTTCATGTTTATGTTATAATGTTTTGATATACATCTTGCTACACTGTGTCATGCATGTATGTATTCAGGAACGTGCTCCACATGTATAGCGTTTTTTAATGCTCATAACCAAACCTAAATACTGGGACCAGCATTGCTGACCCACCCCTACAATATGTTCCAAAGCAAAACCAAAAGTAAAATTAATGCTCCATTTGTCTTATTGCTCACAGGTACCCCTGAAGAATGAGTGTACTCTATGCAGGTTTTGTATCTTACAGGGAGAAACAGAGTGCAGGAAAACACTATTTTTAAGTGAAAAAGATGTTCTAGGAATAGAGATCATGGGATGAAGTTGGAGGGAGGACGATTCAGAGGAAACATGAGAAAGAATTTCTTCACAGAACAGGTGATGGACAAGTGGAACACCCTGCCAGAGGAAGTGGTGGGGGCTGAAACAATCACAGGATTTAAGAATACATTGGATAGACATAAAGGAATTCTAGAGGTCAGGGGTAAGGGAAAACAAACTCAACTTACAAGCTCAAATGGGCAGACTGGGTGGGCCATAGGCCCTTATCTGCTGACACTGTCTATGTATCTATGTATCTATGTATTGTAACATTACAGGATTTTATAACTCAGGTCTCCGTCAGGCCTGCTTGCAACAGACAGGGAAATAATGTTCATCACTGTCATAAATGCTGTGATTTAAAAGCAGGAGGTAACCACAACATTGTCATGATTTACAGATGGTCAAATGGTATAATTGAACCTCGGCCTGCACCCCAGGTGTGCGGTTAATGTCCCATTTTTATTTTTTAATTTTCTAATTGCCAGAATTTAGGCTCTGTCACACCACTCTTTACAAAACAAGAAGTAAATGGTTTAAAAGATTGTTATTTATGTGTTTTTAACTCAGTGTCTAACACACTTTGCAAGTTTGCAGGTTTCCACGGTGTGGCACACACAAGATCTCCACGTTCAACAGCAGTAACCTCTGCAAGTGTAATGTTTTCAGCGAATTACACCTATTTGTAGAACTTTAAATCAACTGAAGAAGGTCCAGTCAGTTTCAGACTCTGCAATCAAGTTTATTGTTTTTGCTTACTATGAAGTTAAGTCTGGGAAGGGGAACTCCCTAACTCCAGCGAAAGATTCTGCTTCAATTGACCTTCAAGCAATACATCCATTTTCTTCACTGCCGCTTGTTCCAAACATGGCTGGTACTTTCTCAACCCTATTGCTCTGTTATGGACTGTGTTCTTAATGGTTTATTGTCAATTGTTACCTTTTATGGACTGTTAATCTTTATGCTGGGGGTGTAATCAACTACGACAAAACAAATGCCATGCCAGTGTGTGTGTGGACTACTCCATTAAAAGGACTTAATGCACCCTGGCCAGTGTGTCTACTAATCAGCCAGCCAGCAAAATGAACACTGACTTTTCTACTATGCCGGTGTTTTGTTTTTAAATTACTGTCTGCATTGCCCCATATGCCTTGTGGGGTTACCACCATTCTGCAAATGACATTTCATCTGTACTGTAACTACATCAACCTGTGGATACTTATATGAACTTATGAACTGTTAACTTTATGGACTGTTATGTTTTATAAGGACTTATCTGTCAAGAGACATTATCAATAGATTCTTCAATCAAGCTCCAAGGGTGTGCCACACCTCAACACAAGGTAGCATCTACCTTATTCACTCTCAAAGTGAATTCCATGAACTCTTTTTCATCAACAAAATTGTTATGTTATATTGTGTTATATGTGGTGTCACATGTTAGCATTTTTTCACATATTTCAATTGTGGTGTTGACATCCCTCAATTCTGTATTATGTTTTACAAACTCACCATTGTGTTCCATCTGTAACTCCATGCCTTAACTATCTGTATGCTGGGAACCAGTTTTAAATCATATAAATAAAAAGGGGGGGGGTGGTTAGTTGATACAGAGTATCAAAAGGGGGGAGTGTGGAGGAATTTCTTTTTATATATCTTTCTTTTTATGCATACATATGAAGTGGATTCATGCATACATAAAAAGTAAAGTGTGTTACAATATATTATAATGTAGAAGCTGCTAGTGTAGTTGAATATAGCCAGGTCTGAGTAGAAGCTAAGGGTCATTATAAGTTCATAAGAATCACAAAACGAGCAGAAAGCAATAGCTCGTGCTGGCTGAAACTAGTTCCTTAGGTTGTGAAAAATAATAAGTTAGATAAAATTGAGCAGAACTGATTGTACCAGCCTGAATAACAGGCTTGGGCAGGCTTGGACGAAGTATAAAGATAAGAACATGTAGTGGCATTGAAGACAAGCTGTACATTGTTATGGTATGAGTGAAACTCATTGTTTCTCTTAGGTCAGCTTGACCCAGGCATATGTATCAAGCAGAAATGGGAAAGAAATGAAATAAGCCAGTGGAAAAGTACCTAATGCTTCAATGTGTTTTTTCTGTTACATTGCTGAAAACTATGATTGGCTTATACTGAAATGCTGGTGTTTTTCCAAGATAAGAAGTGCTATAAAATACTGTGTAAAACTTTGTTCAGGGAGCTCTCGCCTTTAGCTGAGGCTCCCACATATATGTGTGCAGACAATAAACTGAGCTTTATTGGAATAACCATTGGGTGTAGTTATTGAGTACATAGAATTTAAGGTAAAGTATATACAGTAAAGAGAATCTGCGACCACAGAGCTTAAGGTGCCCTAGACACTCCTGAATTTGCTCTAATAAGGGGTTTTCCCCTGTTTGGCATAATTTAAAATAGTAGTCTTGGAAGGTCATTAAGATTCTATCGGGTTTAGTTTCCTGAGCTTGTGTAAATGAATGTTTAATGGAAGTGACCATCTGAGGAACTCTGTTTTGTCTCAGGTGATATGCTAACACCTTAGAGGCCCAAGCACCTCCTTCACAGTATTTTTGTTGTAGGTACTGCAAAGCCATTTCATTTTTTAAATTTAAGATATCGGAATTTGTTGCTTGACTTGTTGTAGCTGAGGGAGGACAGATTGGTTTCCCCTTCATATGCGAGTGCTGAAGAGACCATAATTTGTCCTGCTGGACCCATATCTGCTCCTCTCTGTGTTTTTATTTTAGCCTAGAAGCATATGCAATAATGTTCCCTCTAATGACACATTTCAGTGTGTCCCAGAAGACAGATGATTGTATTCCTGTCAGTATCATTTTCTATCAGTATTTATTTTATCCAATCCTGTATAAATTCCTTAAAATCTGGAATGTTTAGCAAATAATTATTGAATTTCCAGAATGTAGAGCCTGCAGTGGTGTCCAGGACTAGTTTCACACTTATCAGGGCATGATCTGAAACTAAAATGGGATCTATGGCACTGTTGTACACCAAGTGGAGGTGTTCTGCTGATATTGAGATACAATCGATTCTGGTGCAAATGCCATGTGTGACAGAATAATGCATATATAAGTGGTCCTTCGGATGGTGGTGTTGCCAAATATCCATCCAGATCATTTGTCTGAATAAGATCTACTTTGTTCTTGTAATGGAGTATCCGTAGAAAAACATAGAAATATAAAAAGGATCTGTGGTTTGTTTTATCTTGAGAGGTAGGTCAAAATTAAAGTCTCCTCCCAGCAGTAGCATCTTTTCCTGAAATTGTATAATTTTTCTGTACAGCTGCTTGGCAAAAGTAGCATGTGAGCCAGGTGGGAGGTACAGACTTACCAGTGTTAACATCTGGTTATCATGAAGGCACCCCGGGTACCCTTAAAGGAGTCCTTAATCTGAAAGGGGGTTTGTTTAGGTATAAACACTGCAACACCCTGGTGCTTCCCATTCTGGAAAGAGTAGGCAGTTACATGAACATACCGAAATTTGATTATTTTATAGTGTTCCAATTGACTTAAATGAGTCTCCTGCAGGAACACAAATGCAGGGTGTTGCTTTTTTATATAGGATAAGACCTTTGAGTGCTTAACTGGGTGATTTAGTCTATTTACATTTTGAGAGTTTACCTTTAGTCGTTTGTGATCATCTGCAGATATCATCTTATGGGACTAATAAACAAGGATAAATTCATATTTAGAAAGAGATTTCCTCCATCTTTATTAGGTTGATTGAGAACAAGTTGTACATTGAATATAACCCAAGACTCTGTAACTGTCCCATGCAACGTGCTCCTAGTAAACCCAATCACCCTTATGCATCTTAGAAAAGGTGTAGCCAACAACAGGAAATGTTGCACAATAATTAACAAACATACAACATTAGAACAGAAAGAGAGAGAGTGAATGAGAACTTAATACTTATAAAAATCTGTGATTCAAGTAATATAGCTGGTGTGAAAAGACTTCCAAGGAAGGAGGGCTCACTAGGAGACCCTCTGTGGGAAAGATGAGGTGTGATACCTCCACATAACTCCTCAACCTGGGAGGTGAAGCATCATGGCTTCAAATAATAACCTCCCTGATGATGAAGACGGCACTTAGGTATCCCTAACTCCAGGTGGAAAACAGATAATCAGGGGTAGCCTGTCAGGTCACCAATGCTAACAAACTCTGGCCATATCCAATAGGGCTGCAGGAGTGGAATTTGGGGTAAAAATATTGAGAACTGTTTTTTAATATATTTTTACACAAAATTTTCAACATAGACTTGTTATGTCCCTGCCTCATTAAGAAGGGCAGAGAAAATGAGCAACTCCTGGCCAAAAAGTAATGTCTTGGAGGGACTGCGAAATCAACTTTCAGGACACAAAAACACATTTTGGGCAGGAGTTGAAAAATTACATCTGTTACATTAATGAGATGCTGTACAGAAATGGCTTTGTTGAAAATTTGGCGTAAAATTTTAAATATTACCAAAGTGATGAGCCTGTGTTAGCAAAATTCAACATAGCCTCATAACTTTGGTTTTGTAAAATATTTTTGCAAGAAAGTTTAATAAAATAGCCTTTTTATAACCCCATCTCATGAATAAGGTCAGAGAAAAATTTAAACTCCTGTCCAAAAGGTGCTTTTGTGCAAGGACAGATAAATCACCTTTTGGGATGTTAAAAACATTTTGGGCAGTATTTGATAAATAACAGCTGCCACATTCATGAGGTGTAGAGATGCAGTGAATTTAAATTCCCCCAGTGAAGTGAACGCGAAGTGGGCACTAAGTGGGCAATGCAAAGTGCTCACTCTGCCTTGTCATTGCCACTTCACGTTAAGGTGGAATAGCAATGCGAAGTAAGGTGAAGTCATTGTTTTTAATGGACTTCACATTCCTCATTATGATTCTAAGTGATCCACTTGGTGTTTCAGATTTGGCAGCCCCTCCCCCCCCACATCACATGGCTTACAGTACTGTAAGTTACATACTTTTTAGCTAGGCAGGAAGAAAGTGAGTCATACAAGCAGACACTTTTACTTTCTCCTGTGCAGATGGAGAGAGAGTAGTGTGTTTTGTGACTGCTGATACTTTTAGATCAAAGTGAGGAGGAGATTTAAACTTTGATTTAGACCCAACAGCTTTTTTAAAAGTTAAATTTTTTTGGTTTTTCTGTACTCTTTTTTACTTAATTTGTTCTTTCTGTAAATTTGTTCTTACCTTTATAAGTAGTTAGTTGTTTGTCTGTGTCTATGTGACTGTGTGTATGTGTGTGTGTGTGACTGTGTGTGTTGTATGACAGTGTGAGTAGTGATTGCTCGGACTAAGGGAGCTCAGAAGGAGAGATGGTCCAGGATGAGGGAATGTCTGGGGCGGGGCAGCTCTGGAGAGCATAGTAGTGGTAAGCGTCGTACCGTGTGTATGTGTGGAGGGCATGGGCGCCCATTCCTGTTGGACTTCTCAAAACTTGTGAGTGCCCCCCAAACCAGGACCAGCACTGCCTCCTGTCCTGAGTCTGAGGCAGTTGAACCACCACCACCACCACCAAGTCCAGCGCCAGGTCCTCTGGAGCAGGATGTGCCTATTCCCCTGGGCCCAGGAGTGGATCCCATCCCTGTTCAGCACAGTGATCAGCAGGCTTACAATACATCCAAGTAACTATTAAAAAAAATTAATGTTGTGATTCATGACATGATCGTAAATCATGATTTGTGACTACATTTGTGACCGTGATGATGAAGAAACGTGAATGCCTATGGCTGTACTTCCCCGAGCCCTGATGAGCTGTAGTTTAAAACTCCCAGACTTAAAAATACATATCAATGAGTACAATGGTGGGGTGATGAAGCCTGGAGAGATACTACAAAACAGGCTTACAATACATCCAAATAACTACAAAAAAAATGAATGCTGTGATTCGTAACGTGAATGATCGTGAATCGTGATTTGTAACTGCATTTGTGACCGTAATGATGAAGAACGTGATTTGTATCACGCATGACTCGTGATGATGGTCCTGACTTAAAAATGCATATTAATGAGTACAATGTTCATGCAGAATTAAGCACCACACCTGTCCAGTACTCTGAAGAGAAGTCAAAGAAACAACTGTGGCTTAAGTTACAGATGAAGATTGGGCCCTAAAGAGACGCAAATGCACAGACAGATTAAGATTGTGCTGTGCACTGAAGAAATGCAGACACAAAGGCATAGCACCTAACTAGTGCTCACCCTCAGAAATTCAAATCTGGAAAGGAATACCTTTGCCAGTTGGGTGGGCCCGGGGGGCAGTGTACTGTACTGCTGCAGTAACAGTCACTAGTACCAGGATCAGTAAAGATACCACAAAGAAGTACAAAAATCACACAGCTGCAGTGGATAGCAGCTTCACATTGCTGAAATTATTATGTGGCACAATAAAAGGTGTCTGATTTGATGACACGCTTCACACACATCCTCACACACACACACACACACTAAGTAATGCATAGGAAATTGAAAACTTCAGTAATATAACCACATATTTTAAACTAACTAAAATTATGCACTGCGGCAGTAACAGTCACTAGTATTAGTACCAGTAAAGATTCCACAAAGAAGTACAAAAATCATACAGCTGCAGTGGATAGCAGCTTCACATTGCTGAAATTATTATGTGGCACAATAAAAAGTGTCTGATTTAATGACACGCATCACACACATCCTCACACACACACTAATGCATAGCAAATTGAAAACTTCAGTAATATAGTCACATATTTTAAACAAACTAAAATTATGCACTGCTGCACCACAACAATCAGCAAAAAAAAGACAAGAAATATTGAAAATATTACTGTGTGTACATTAACACAGTTGTACAAGAAACATATCACCAAAACAGAAAGCACTGCCTTTTTCTCCAAGTTAATCTACCTATGCCACAGATGCACCCCTTCCCCAAAGCACATTTCCACTGTCTCTCAGTACACAGACTGAATGTTGTACATTAGCATTCAAAATCCATACACAAACAATAAACGCTCGATGATATGAGCACAGGAGGGTTTTCTATAATGAATGAACTAAAGTTTCAGCAAAAAAAAAAGACTCAAAAAGGCTTTTTTAACAGCTTTTTGAAGGTTTGAATTGCAGAGAGCTCTCAGAGCAGATTGTCTCCTACAGCTTCCTACACACACTACCTTAAATTGAGGCTGTGCAAAACAATCTAGAGTCCATGTGACCTAAAATCCCATAAATCACTGCAAAATTCACCTTTGGAGCTTAAAAAAAAGGTGAAGTGAGGTGAAGTGGAAGGTGGAGTAACGCAGAGTCATTGTTTTCAATGGACTTTGTTACCCATTATGATACTCTGCTTCGCATTGCAACACTCGAATTCGCCTTCACTCCATGAATCACTTCGCAGAGCGAATTGGGGCCACTTTGCCCTTCACTAATGAGGTGCTATAGAGATATGGTTATGTTGTAAATTTGGGCTAACAGTAAAGAGGGGGGACAAGACATTTTATAGGGCAGGCAACTATTCTTTTCCCCCGGCTGGAGAGGGGACTTTTTTGGATTTTGCAACTAAATTACAGTAAATAGCAAAGTGACATTTCATGTAGTCTTTGGTGGATTAAGTATACACTTCAGCAAAGTACTATGCACATTTTTTACATGAAAAAAGCCCATATGCCCACACTGTGCATTACACCCTTTCCTCACAAAAGTAAGGTAAACTCGCCATCCTCTGCTTTATGACTTCCTCCCCGTTTCCCAGGGAAGTTAAGATAAAAATCACAGCCAGACTCTCAGGAGGCAGTATAGTGCAGTGGTCTAAGGCTCTGAACTGCAAATCTGGTGATATCCAGCAGACCAGACCTGGGTTTGAATCTCACAGCTTCCACTTGCATACTATGTGACCCTGGGCAAGTCACTTCTGCTCCCAGGTCACTCCTGTAAAAAAGCTTTCAGCTATACCTGGTTAAACAAATAAATAAAAATACGTTTGTGACACTTGCAAAGCTGACTGACCTTTTCTATGAACCCATCTCTCCTACCCACACAGCATCCCCTACCAGTCCCATCTATTGAGCAGCAATTGTCAGAAAAAAATTGCCCCATGGTGGCAGCTGCCAGCAACAACATTCCTGACCTCCTGTCTCCTTGCCTTGCTTGAAATGTACCTTTCCTGTTCATTTCAATGTGAAAGTTCAGTAAAATCCAAAAAAAGTGTCTTTATACATAATTCATAAAGTTTTTGTTTCTCAATATTTTACCTCATTTTATTTTCTCTTGAGCGCTTTCTTCCTTTCACCCTCATGAACCCTATGAGTGTCAGCTTTCAAATCAACCCAAAAGTGGGTGTTCACTACGTATGTGGCAAACACCAACTTTGGGTCAG
This sequence comes from Neoceratodus forsteri, assembly GCA_016271365.2. Classification (NCBI taxonomy): domain Eukaryota; kingdom Metazoa; phylum Chordata; order Ceratodontiformes; family Ceratodontidae; genus Neoceratodus; species Neoceratodus forsteri. The sequence goes on along the minus strand of JADMNL010000040.1, from coordinate 43,053,962 downwards.
TTTGATTAAAAGTTAACAGTCATGGGGTAATGAGGGTGGGAATAAAGCACTTGAGAAAATAAATGAGGTAAAATAAAAAAGAATGAGGTAAAATATTAAAAAAGTTATCAATGATAGGAAAAAAGAAACTTTTTTGGACTTAGAACTTTACTGCACAGTCCCATTGTTGAAATGAATGGAAAACAGACATTTCAAGCAAGGCAGACAGGTAGGAAGGAGGGCAAGGTTATTTGTTGCCTGGCTGCCACCATGGGGTGATTTTGGTGTCAGGGGTTCTGACTAGGTGGGGGTGTTTAATGACTGATGAGTAACAACTAAGCTCCTGAACGTAATAATCAGCTGGATTTCTACCCTGTATTTGTTGGAAATTTCTAAAGCGTTGGCATACTAGCCTGGTGGTTTCCATGCTTTGTTGCCCTGTACTGTTTGTGGGTTGTGAGACAGTGTAATTTAGGAGGATCCAACCCCCACTGGAATGAGTAAAACACACAAAACAAACAAACAACCCCCCCAAAAAAAAACCACCACCAGCAGTAAAGAAAGGAATCTGAAGCTACTGTGCCTTATGTGCAGGGATGGGGGGGGCGAAGCCTTAGGAGCATGTAATGGTGTTTGGCTTACTTCTGAAGAGTACTTGGAAGAGTACTAACTGAGCACTATAAATCATTCTGGGACAGAGGACAGGTCAGACTGAAATTATTATAGTGCTCAATTCACATTTACTCCTTCCGACTACAATTTCAAAGTTAAAGTTGCAAAGCAAGCAAGTGGTGTGCTGGTAATAAGCAGGGTCCTAATAACCCTACAACCCCTTCCCCAAACCCCCCACACACGCACACATGCACATGCACAAGCACACATGCACACACGCACACACACACAGATACACACACACAGACACACGCACACACACACATGCACACACATGCACACATACACACAGACACACACACAGACACACACACGCATGCACACACATGCACACATGCACACACGAGCACATGCACACACAGACGCACACACACACATGCGCACACACACATACACACACACAGACACCGCACACACACGCACACATGCACACACCGCACATGCACACACAGACGCACACACACAGACACGCACACACACACGCACACATGCGTACACATGACACATACACACACGCATACACACACATGCACACATACACACAGACACAGACACACGCACACACACACAGATACACACAGACACACACACACACAGATACACAGACACAGACACACGCACACACACATGCACACACACACATGCACACATACACACACAGACACACACACAGACACACACACACGCATGCACACATGCACACATGCACATGCACGCACATGCACACACAGACGCACACACACACACATGCGCACACACACATACACACACACAGACACACGCACACACACACGCACATTTGTACACACACACACACACACACACACACTCTCACTCACACACTCACACCGCATGGCAGTTGTTAATGATTTGGTTGAACAAAGAAAACTGGACTGGATTCACTTTTTTTTAATTTTACTCAGACTCCAGTCTACAGTGTCACACTGGACACTAGTGAGGCAGATGAAGATTTAGGGCTGAACTCAGTCAACTCAGAAACTCCCAACTATGGAGCCTGAAGGCATTATCAAAATAAAATGAATACTTTAAGAGAGCAAAACAAACCAACACATTGCTTTCGTCATGATGAGGATCTGGTCCGATCGGTTATGAATTCTGACATCATTTCACTACAGGACATCTGGTTATCAAGGGAAGATTCTATTTTCCAAGACAACCAAGGTTTTATGAGGGTGGCATATAAAGTTAATAGTAGCTTGGCAAGTACGGGGGATAAAATATTTCTGTTATGACTCTGACTGGAGATGCCACTCCTAACATCTGTGGGGAAAGACCTTGAAATTTGTATGCACAGATCAGTTGATTTTTAATACATACTTTTTTTAGCACCCCTTTCCACCATAGCTACTGTATGTACAGTAACATGAAAAATGGGTCCTTGTCCAAAACATTGCATCCGCTCGATTTATTTGTATGTATGTTTTTATGTAAGTAATTGCAAACCAATACCAACAAGAATTTGCAATGCTGAATGTTGATTGCGTTGGTCCATTGAGCTCGCTCACTGACCCTCTGTCACTGGCTCATTCTGTTTCTCCCAGTGCTGCAGGCTGCTCTTTTGTACTGGGCTCCTGCCTGCATTGGCACCTTTTTCTGCCCACAAAGAAATCTGCAGCTGTCCAGACAGAGCTCTGTTGAGGTGGCTCACTCCCCCTCTCTCACTTGCTCATTCTGTTTCTCCTGGCACTGCAGGCTGCCCTTTTGTACTGGGCCCCTGCATGCATTGCTGCCTTTTTCTGCTCACAAAGAAATCCACAGCAGTCCCAACAGAGCTCCATTGAGCTCACTTACACACCCTCCCTCATTCACTCATTCTGTGTCTCCCGGTGCTGCAGGCTGCCCTTTTGTACTGGGCTCCCACCTGAGTTGGCGGCTTTTTCTGCCCACAAAGAAATCTGAAGCAGTCCCAACACAGTTTAGTTGAGCTTGCTCACTCCCCCCCTCTCATTTGCTTGTTGTGTTTCTCCCGGTGCTGCAGGCTGCCCTTTTGTACCGGGCTCCTGCCTGCCTTGGCCCCTTTTTCTGCCCACGAAGAAATCTGCAGCTCTCCCGACAGAACGTCGTTGAGGTCACTCACTCCCCCAGTCTCACTCGCTCATTCTGTTTCTCCTTTTAATGCAGGCTGCCCTTTTGTACTGAGCTCTTGCCTCTGTTGGCACCTTTTTCTGCCCACAAAGAAATCAGCAGCAGTCTTGACAGAGCTCAGTTGAGTCGGTCACTCCCCCTCTCTTACTCACTCGATCCTAATCTTTCCCAAACACTGATTTCCAACAGTTACTGCGGTATTCTGTGCTGGAAGCACGAAAACACATTTTGGCCAGGATGCAAAAAATGACAGCTGTACTGTTCATAAGGAGGTGTGAAAAACTGCCAGTGCTGAAAATCTGGCGTGAAAATATTACTAATTTGCGACGTTACAAGGGTGCATGGAAACTGCACAATGCATGCTCATAACACAGTCATTTTATGGAGTTTCATCACAAAATTTTCAACTTGGGCATTTTAGGACCTCTGCTCCTGAACAGTGTCACTTAAATTTTCTTAATGCGTCCTGAACACTGATTTCCCACAGCACCCACGCTATTCTGCACCGGAAGTGCGAAAACACATTTCAGCCAGGATGTGAAAAATGACAGCTGCACTGTTCATAAGGAGGTGTGGAAAAATGGCAATGTTGAAAATCTGGAGTGAAAATATTGCAATGTTGCGAAGTTACAAGCGTGCGTGGAACCTGCGCAATGCACGCTTGTAACACACTCATTTTATGAACTTCCGTCACAAAATTTTCAACATAGGCATTTTAGGACCTCTGCTTATGAACAGTGTCACTGTCATTTTCTTAATGTGTCCTGAACACTGATTTCCCACAGCGACCACGCTATTCTGCGCCGGAACTGTGAAAACACATTTTGGTCAGAATGTAAAAAATGACAGCTGTTCTGTTCATAAGGAGGTGCATAAAAATGGCAATGTTGAAAATCTGGAGTAAAAATATATTGCAAATTGGTGAAGTTATGAGCGTGCATAGCAACTGCACAATGCACGCTTGTAAAACAGTAATTCTTTGGATTTTTTTCACCAAATTTGCAACATAGACTTTTTGAGAACCTACCTCATGAACACTGGCACTGTCATTTTGGTAATCGGTCCTGAAAGGTGATTCTCTGCACTGACCACAAAATCACCTTTCGGGACATATTGATGCCATGACAGTGCCTGAATTCATGAGGAGAGGGCCCTATAAACCCATGTTGAAAATTTGGTGCCAAAATTCCAAAAAATGCCTGAGATATGCAAAAAAGTTGAAAAAGTTCTATTTGTGCCATTATACAGCTTACTGGTATTTCCTCAGTTCTTGGTCGGCTTTGAAGAGTGCAGACGTGTTCCCAGTCCACCAAAGATCATCAAGCCAGACTCCGCAGGTAAGTATGGGGTGAGGGGTGTGTGTGGGGAGGCAGGGTGCGCAGAGGGTGGGCACAGGTTGTGGGAGGGGGCAGGGAGACAGTGAGGGACCATTTTCTTTCTTTACAGTTTAATCAAAAAAAAAATCACAGGATTTTTTTTTTCTACAGGCCCATTTGGCACACTGGGATGGGCTCCCAGCATGCCAACAGAGTGTTTTTTTGGGGGGGGCAGCTCTAGCTGACGGGGGATTGAGCACTCCCTCTGCACAACTGTACTGCTTCTTTGGGGGGGCATTATGCCAATGGGGAGTGGGCTCCCCCATTGGCAACATGAACATGCAGGGCCACTGAAGCAGACGGGAATTGGAGCCCCTGTCGGCAAACAAAAACTATTCTGGGGGGCACATGCTGCCGAGGGGGATTGGGCACCCCCTAGGCAGTGGGGGTTAATTAATATTGTTTGTGAACATGACAGCAAGCCGCCACCATGTTCATAAACAATATTACACTTGGCAACATTCTGCCCAGCAATGATGGGTTGCTCCCTCATTGCAGCGGAATGCTGACGCTGCAATGATGAGGTGGCCCCTGATTGCAGCAGCTGAAACATTTCAAGGTGGCGGCACACTGGCTGAACTAGTGTCAGCAGCAGCATGCCACAGCATTGGGGAAAGCGAGCCAAGCTTTTAAAGGCTGTGGGGGCATTGGCCACAACAGTGCTGCACCTCCACAACCTGCTTCTGGCAAGCTGCCACAATATGTTTCTTGAGCATGTGTGCAATCAACATAAAAATGCAAAAGTCACCTTTAATGACAGTGATAACAGCCATCATGAAAAACACTGACATGTTTGTAGGCAACTTTGAAATAGTTAAATAAAAATACTCTAAAATCAGAAGTTCCACCAGTTTTAAGGTCTCACTCAGTTAACTGCCGCTTTCCTTCCACAGCATCACTTCTGTTCCCTTCCATTAGGTGCGAATGACACTACTAGCTTTGCGAGGAGTCTAGCTCCCAACATAAAACACATAAGTTCTGATTTATTACTATCACAGGGGCAGTCAGGTTTTAACTCAAGTTAAAATGGGTGCATAATATACTATACTGTACAGCAAATGTCTTTTTAAATGAAGACAACGAGATTGCTTACAGCAACAAACTAAAAAACCATTTGAGGAGCCCCCCCCCCCAACACATGCAACTGTGTGTTATGTCAGTAGGTATTTGTTTGTATCAACAACCTAAACAACCAAACTGTCTGATATAAATCAAAATCTGTCTGCTCAGTTAGGGAGGAGGTTAAGGATGCTGTTTTCAGGGTACTCAGACAGATGCTGAGTGCTAATTGTGTAATGGTGTTAATGCTGGCAAACCACTCCTTGGCTGAAGAAGAGACAGACAGGACACTGCCTGTTGCTGCCTCTGTCTCTCTCCCTGTCTCTCTCTCTCTCTCTCTCAGTCTCCATGATGCTGACAGCCACAGAAAACAATAACACAGTTCTTGGGAGGGAGGGGAGAGGGAGGGGGGAGAGGGAGGGGAGGGGAGAGGGAGGGGAGGGAGGGGAGAGGGAGGGGAGAGAGGAGGAGAGGAGGGGAGAGGGAGGGGAGAGGAGGGGAGAGGAGGGGAGAGGGAGGGGAGAGGGAGGGGAGAGGGAGGGGGAGAGGAGGGGAGAGGGAGGGGAGAGGAGGGGAGAGGGGAGAGGGAGAGGGAGGGGAGAGGGGAGAGGGAGGGGAGAGGGAGGGAGAGGGGAGGGGAGGGAGGGGAGAGGAGGGAGAGGGAGGGGAGAGGAGGGAGGAGAGGGAGGGGAGGAGGGGAGGGGAGGGGGAGAGGAGGGGGAGAGGGAGGGGAGAGGGAGGGGAGAGGAGGGGGGAGAGGGAGAGGGAGGGGAGGGAGAGGGAGAGGGAGGGGGAGAGGGAGGGGGAGAGGGGAGGGGAGGGGAGAGGGAGGGGAGAGGGGGAGGGAGAGGGAGGGGAGGGAGGGGAGAGGGAGGGGAGAGGAGGGGAGAGGGAGGGGAGAGGAGGGGAGAGGGAGGGGGAGAGGAGGGGAGAGGAGGGGAGAGGGGGGGGGAGAGGGAGGGGAGGGGAGGGGAGGAGGAGAGGGAGGGGAGGAGGGGAGAGGGAGGGGAGAGGGAGGGGAGAGGGAGGGGAGAGGAGAGGGAGGGGAGAGGGAGGGGAGAGGGAGAGGGAGGGGGAGAGGAGGGGAGAGGGAGGGGGAGGGAGGGAGAGGAGGGGAGGGAGGGAGAGGGGAGGGGAGAGGAGGGGAGAGGGAGGGGAGAGGGAGGGGGAGAGGGAGGGGAGAGGGAGGGGGAGAGGGAGGGGAGAGGGGAGGGGAGAGGGAGGGGAGAGGACTTTTCTTTTATCCCTCCCATGTACAAATACAGTCTTGTCTTTCCTGCTTTCTTGTCCCTCCCACATATCACGCCTTCAATACGTGGATTTAGATTGGAGGGTGAGGGATGCAACTGGACACCAACCAAACAATAGCATATTGTGGTGACAGCGATAGAGGGGGGCAGTAAACACACATCTGGCACATAGCTTTGTAGAGGGTGAGTTCCATGGAAGAAGCATTTATTTATTTGTAAAGTTTCACCAAGAAAGGCATACTGAGCCACAAGAAGCTCTTCTCCAGATGCTTCCTGGGGGCAGGGGAAATAACAACTGAATGTAAACATAAAAATTACAGCAGTGATGATGATGAACTTGTGCAATGTTTTTTTTGTTTGTTTCAATGTTTTTTTTTGTGATACTGGCCAGCACAGACCAAGGTTGAGTGGCATCCACATGCACACAGAATCAATCAATCAACTTTATTTTTATAGCACCTTGCAAAACCAAGGCGCTGCACATAAAATCACGTATGAATATCAGATTAAAACAATAACTAAGAAAATTAAACATTCTCGGAGAAAGCTAAGTTGAATAAATAGGTTTTTAATTCAATTTTAAACCTATCAATGGTCAGGCATTCTCTTAACTGATGAGGTAGAGAATTCCACAGGGTTGGAGCCGAGAAAGAAAAACCATGGGCACCACATGTTTTTAATAGAACCCTGGGAATCTCTAGCAATCCCTCATTGGCAGATCGGAGAGGATGGAGGGGGCAGTAAGCTCCCAAGAGGTCTTGCAGGTAACTGGATCCCTGTTCATGTAGGGCTTTAAAGGTTAGCAAGCCAACCTTAAAGGTTATCCACGACTGAACAGGCAGCCAGTGCAGCTTGAGCAGCACAGGCATAATATGAAACCTAGATATCCTAGTCAAGAGGCTGCTCGCAGTGTTCTGCACCAGCTCCAAGTGGCAGATATCAACCCCTGGAACCCTAGGTAGAGGGCATTGCAGTAATCAAGGCATGTAGTGACAAAGGCATGGACCAGTGTTGGAAGATCATCCGGAGGAACCAAGTGTTTCACCTGGGCGATATTCCTCAGATGGTAAAAAGAGAATTTGACAACGGCTGACACCTGAGGTTTCAGTGTCAGACCATCATCAAAGATAAATCCCAGGTTACGCACTGGGTCTGAGGTAGTGAGCTAAATGCCATCGATCAACAGACCCGATGACTGTCCAGCCCCCAATCTCACCACCGGACATCCAGGGTCCACTACCAACACTTCAGTCTTATCTGGATTCAGTCTCAGCCAACTGGTATTCATCCAGGTTCTGATCTTGGCAAAGCAGTTATTTAGCACAGATATTGTATCAGTCTGTCTGAGCAGAAAGGACATATAGAGTTGGGTATCATCTGCATAGCAGTGAAAACCCAAACTGTATCTGCTGATGATATCTCCTAATGGCAACATATATACTGCAAACAACATGGGGGCCAAAATGGAGCTCTGCAGCATCCCGCAGGACAGGGAGTGTATGCCAGAGGAATAAATTCCAGTGATAACTGTCTGAGACCTGCCCACGAGGAATTATCAAAACCATTTGAGGACTGTACCAGACAACCCACAAAGAAGCCGCAGGCACCCCAGCAGCACAACATGGTCTACAGTGCCAAATGCTGCATAGATATCAAGAAGGACCAGAATGGTACATGCCTTTTGATCTGTCGCCATTAGGAGGTCATTCAATACTCGGACAAGTGCAGTCTCGGTGCTATGCCTCTTCCTAAAACCAGACTGGAGAGTATCATAGACATTGTGAGTTGCAAGGTAGTCATCCAGTTGCAGCGCAACCACCTTCTCACTAACCTTACCTTACTTTGGATTCAAGATGGTGGCCACGCTGGACCAGGCGTCGACTTAGCGTGCAGTGTTTTGTTTTTCATTTTATCTTAATTTATTTTACTTGTTTTTAATATCTTCTGTGGCATTTTTCATGTTTAAATTGGGGTTGTGAATGTTGAATGATATTGTGGGATGTCAGTAAATGCCGGTCGGTAAACGCTTTTGCCCACTATCTCTTAGGTGGTATTTCTAAGGATTCCCCAGGTTTTTACTTTATCAGCGTTAGTAACTGGTGTATCGTGGTGTGCTGTGGACTCTGAGCTTTGTATGTGGCACCAAGGCGGCTTTGACAGGCTAAATTTTCAATATCGGTGGAGCGAGTTGGCTGCTACGGCAATTGAGATTAGGACTGTGATGAGACTGGAGCCTGGGGCCGGTGTGAGAGAGTCGTGGTCCCAGTGTTATAGGAGTGACTGTTTTGTGCCCCTTTGGTCTGGTACACCTGTTTGAACTGGAGTGAGAGTCTTATTGTGAATATCATGAATCTGTGAGTTTCCCCTGAAGTCATTCGTTCTGGATACTGGGAACTGCCTGAGTAGTTTGCAGCTGTGGACTAAAGAAGACGCAGTCAGTCGGACCGGTATTTCCTGAGGATTAATTGGAGACGACCTGATAAAGGAGCTGTTCAGAGAAGACTGCTTCATATACTTTTCTACAATTCAGTGTTGTTTATTATCTGCTTCAGGGCTCTGACTTTGTTTATTCAATTTGTGGGCTATTCTGGGGATTTCAGGTTTTTTTGGCTCCCACAGGGTCGGGGAGAGGGGCCGGCCAGAGGGCTGGTGTCCTGCTCTCCTCCCCTAGACTTGTGGGGTGGTCAGTCAGAGGGGTGGCTATGCCAATGGTTGTGGTGGTGTGCCATTAATCCTCTGAGATATTTCCCTTTACTGTTTAGCCTTAAGAAATTTGTGCGCCCTGAGAGAACTCTCGTTTAAATCTTTGGATTTGACTACCTGGGACTTGAGCTTTGACTTGATCGGATATTTGTCCTGGCACCTCGATCTCCTGGAAATGACTGAGTGGAATTAATGCTTTCAATCTTTGAGTTCTTGTGTTTTTTTATTTTTATTTTTTCCTCAGTTTTGAGTTTTTGTTGTTGTTAAGTTTTTAATTTTCTTTGTTTTATATTATTGTTTGGAAAATAGTTTGGGCAGTGAGAGGGCCCAGTAACAATCTGTATTTTCACCCCCTTTTAGATGAGTGTGAGAGACTAATCTGGGGGTGGATTATTAAATTATTTTCCTTTTAATTTCTTTGGTTTGTTTAGTTTATTTGCTTTTATTATTTTTCTTTTGTTAATGATTTGTACTGATTGTCCTACTCCAAGACTTTTGAGAGATTTCTCTGGAGGGCGACCTCTTTGGGTTTTATTATTTTTGGGGGTATAATTTAAGTTATGTTAAATTAATAATTTGGTAATTTTAGGTATCTAGTTGGGTTGAATCTCATAAATGGTTGATTTTTAGGAGTATGATATCCTATTTTTAGATTGCTTAGTTTTGAGTGCTGGGAGGTTGTGGATTTATGAGATGTGTCTGCCTGTTACCCCCCAGTCGTGCGCTACTCGGCCTCTGCTCTCCACTCCCTCTGCCCTTTTCATGCACCTCCTCTGTTTTTTTCTATCTATCAACATTGTCAGGCCTTAGGTATTGCCCTCAGGAGGGGGGAAGGGGGGGGGGTGAACAGTGGAGACTGGAGGAGCGGGGTGCTCTCATTAGGGTGATTAAGCCCAGGAGATGCCCTGAGTTGAAGTGGAGCTTGAAGCATGGACCATCTTGTTTGGTCCCCAAACCCAAGGGCACCATCATTAGTGATGGGCGGGTAGCCAGGGTAGCCCAGGAGTTTTGTCCAACCCGGGCGCTGTTGTGCAATGCCAGATCTGTCTGAAACAAGACTGCTGTGATTTCAGATCTTGTTGGTTCGACAGATCTGGCTTGCATCACCGAGACCTGGCTGGATGATAATGCAGGACCAATACTTGAGGCTACAATTCCAGCCGGGTATACGGTGATACATCGCCTGAGGTTGGACCGTGGGGGGGGTTGCGGTCTGTTTTAAGACTGAATTGGCACTCACTAGTGTTCCAGTTGAGGAGACCATCTCTTTTGAATGTGCTGTTGTAGCAGGTGTGGGCTATCAAATTGCTCTCATCTACCGTCCACCTGGAGATGGGAAGCAAATCCTTAAGGAAGTAGCGGACTTCATTGTCGACATGGCTTTTGAGTCTCCCAGGCTGATGGTCCTGGGTGAGTTTAATGCCTAGATTGATGATGAACTCTCGAAATTTGGACAACATTAATGGATTCACTGGGCCTAACACAGGTGGTTACCACTGCTACACACAAAGGTGGCCATTCTCTTGATTTGGTCTTCCTCCTGGGGATCGAGGCTTCTGACATGGGGGTGGAATCAGTCTGTTGGTCCGATCACTACACTGTGAGATTCAATTTTGGCACCCCACCTTGTAGGCCGACCCCTGTGGAGATGGTCAAGTACTGCCCTTTGCGGAATATTTCTTCCAATGGCCTTGCTGCGGTCCTTGACCTATCACAATTCCCTGTGCATTGCAGTGATCCAGAGGCATTGGTTGTGGCCTATAATAATGCCTATAATAATGCCATCACCTCTGCCCTGGATCCTATTGCTCCAGTTTGTGTGTGTCCTCTCTCCCTTCAACCTCGGGCTCTATGTTTTGATGGGGCCTTGAGGGAGTTGCGGCAACTTGGACACAGGTTAGAACGTTGTTGGTGGAAATCTGGCCTGGATGCCAACCACCTTAGACTGTTAGACCACTATCAATTCTATCAGTCAGAAATTTCTCATAAGAAGGCAGAGTTCCTGTCTGGGGAAATTTCTGCCACTTAGAACCGACCAGCTCAGCTGTTCAGAACTGTGGACAGATTGTGCAACCCAACCTGTCTACAGCTCCATAGAGCATTTTCACAAGTACAGTGTGATGAGCTTGCTCGGTTCTTTGCTGATAAGGTGACTGACATTAGGTCAGAGATCCATTTGACACATCCTATGCGGGTTGCTATTGGTCAGGACTTGGTCACCACCCCTTCGTTTTCCTGGAGTACCTTCGACCACCCGGAAATCATGGATGCTATGTGGATTGTCCAAGGGTTACGTCCTAATTGCTGTAGTTTAGATCCAGGCCCTACTTCCCTAATTTTGGGGTGTGGGGAGTCCATTCTCCTGGTTCTAGCACAGATAGTCTGGTGCTCCCTTGACTCGGGTGTATATCCCTGTTCCTTGAAAGAGGCAGTGGTGACACCCTTGTTGAAGAAAGCTTCTTTGGACCCAGACTGTCTTGCCAACTACAGGCCTATCTCGAATCTCCCCTTTGTGGGGAAGGTGATTGAGAAAGTAGTGGCGGCCCAGTTGGAAAACCACTTGACCATCCATAGCATCTACAAACCTCTCCAATCAGGTTTTTGAAAGAGGCATAGTACCGAGACTGAGCTGGTTCAGGTGCTCAATGATCTCCTGATGGCGAGAGACCAGAGAAAATGGTCCATTTTGGTACTATTAGATCTGTCATCAGCATTTGACACCATTGACCATGGGGTCCTACTTGAGTGCCTGAGATGTATTTGTGGGCTTTCTGGGATTGTTCTCAGATGGTTCACCTCATTCCTCATCGGAAGAACTCAGAGGGTGGTTTCAGGTTTTTTTTCTTCTGATCCCATATCTCTATTTTGTGAGGTTCCTCAGGGCTCTATATTGTTCCCCATGTTGTTTGCAGTGTACATGCTTCCCCTCAGAGACATTGTGAGATGGTATGGGCTGAGGTTTCATTGCTATGCAGATGATACCCAGCTATACCTGTCCATTGCACCCAACCAGGAAGGAGCTATCTCAGTATTTAACAGCTGCCTCAATGAAATCCAGGACTGGGTGAGGTCCAGCTGGCTAAAGTTGAACTCTGGGAAGACGGAGGTGGTACTGGATCTGGATCACCGGATAGGGGGACCTAAGGCCGGCTTCCCATCTGGATTGTTTTTTGGGGATGTCGAGCTACAGGTCTCTGAATGGTTGTGAGACCTAGGAGTGATATTAGATGCGGGGCTGACTCTTCGGTCCCAGGTGTCAGTGGTAGTTAAGTCATCTTTCTACCATCTAAGAAACATCGCTAGGATCAAGCACCTTGTTCCGTCCGGTGATCTGCCAACCTTAAACCATGCCTTTGTGACCTCGTGCCTAGACTATTGCAACTCGCTTTACTTTGGGCTTCTGGGGGTTGATATCCACCACTTGCAGCTGGTACACAATTCCGCAGCTCAGGTGTTGATGGGTACGCTTAGATCTTCCCATATTACACCGGTGCTGTGGGAACTGCACTGGCTACCAGTTCAGTGGTGGATCACCTTCAAAGTCAGATTACTGACTTTTAAAGCCCTGCACGATCTAGGCCCTGATTACCTGAAAGAACTCCTGACCCCTTATCAACCTGTGAGATCGTGCCGCTCAGCCGACGAGGGGTTACTAGAGATTTCAAGGGTGATTTTAAAATCTGCTGGGGCCCGTGCTTTTACGTTTGCAGTCCCTTCCCTTTGGAATTCTCTAACCCATCGGATTAGGGAGTGCATGACTGTGGGGAGTTTTAAACAGGCTTTGAAATCCTTCCTGTGGGAAAAAGCTTATGGTTTTACTGTTCATTGATCTGTTTCTGTTTGGTTTTATAATGTTGATTTCTGTATTTTTATCTTATTGTATTGCGCCTTGATAATTGAAAGGAGCATAATAAATAAAAGTATTATTATTTATTATTATTATTAGAGACAGGTTGGTAGTTAGCTAGCCAGTCTGGATCCAGGGAGGCTTTCTTAAGGAGTGAACTACCACCTCCTTAAGGGATCTGGAAAGATCCCCCTCTCCAAGAAACTCCAGACAATTTCAGCAAGGATCGGGCAGATAGCATCTACACATCCCACTAAAAGGGATGTAGGGCCCGGATCCAAACTACAACTGGTTAGGCGCAGTGTCTGGATGATCTTCACAATGTCCATGAATTCTGGCCGGCCGAAATCTGACCAGAAAACCCGAGTGCATGCCGCCTCCTGCCGATCTCCGCAATCCCTCATAGGAGAGGCCGGACTGATGCCAGACCTGATGCTGGCAACCTTATCCTTGAAGAATTGAGTGAACTCCTCACATTTCAGCTGAGAAAAAGCTTCTCTGGGTTGGAGACAGATTGGATTGCACAGTCTGTCAGCAGTCCAGAAAAGCTGAGCAGGTTGATTCTGCAAAGCAGAAATCTCCCTGCCTTCTTACGGGTGATTTCTGATTGATAGCTTTCATAATGTGCCATCAACCTAAGCCTGTTGACATCAAGGCCGGACTTCCGCCAGCCTCCCTCCATCCTTCGACCCACTCACCTCAACTCCTTCAAGGACTCATCAAACTAGGGGTTCCTTGGGCAAAGAGCAAGGGGTTGAACATGGACAGGAGAAATCTTGTCCAGGGCATCTCCTACTGCCTTATTATAGGCCAGTACAAGATTGCCTGGACTCATGCATTCACCCGACAAACCCCGATAGGTCCAGCACTGCCGATAGGTCATCAGGGGTAACTCCCCTTTGAACCATCTCGTAGAGGCAGACGTATTGGGGGGACCCTAAAACTGAACCTTATGGTGTGATGGTCATAACAATTGACTGGTTCCTCCCCCAAGTCAGTTATTTCCATACCCAGAAGAAAGACAGGATCCAATGAATGACCACCTATATGGGTAGAGGAGGTAACTACCTGTCTGAAGCCCAGCGTTGTCATCAGCTGGAGGAGATTTTGACCAAAATGCAAGAGTTCATCATTGACCCAGGCATTGGTCCCCTAGAACTATCCATCTGGGGGACCTCAACACTACGTCGATGATGAAGTTCACCATCTCCTGCAGGAATTCTCCACCATCACCTGGCGGACGGTAGATGAAGAGTAACCTGTAGCCTGCACCCTCCAGCAGGATATACTTGAAGGATCTGGTACTTTCTAATGGCACACCCATAAGGCCCAGTTCTGTTTTAAATATAATGGCCACATTCCCGCCCCTACGATCCAACCTTGGGTGATGTATCACTGAGAACCCAGCTGGAACAGCAGAAGCCAATACATGGCCCACATTTTCATCCAGCCAGGTCTTGGTGATGCAAGCCAGATCTGTTGTTCCAACAAGATCAGCTATAATAGCTGTCTTGTTCTTAATGGATCTGACATTGCATAACACTGCCCAGGCAGAATATGGGGAATACACATGCTTTGCACTTAGCGAATCAAAGGCATAATCTACGAACCTACAATGTACTCTGTTTTGATCGCTTTTAGAAGTTTTTGCTAACATAAATTACATCTAGAGGCTACAGGATCCTGCTGTAACTACAATACTGATTTTGATTCAGTTTGAACGGTTTGAATTGCACTTCTTGGACCAAGGGGACTGTATTGTAAAAGCATTTTATGGACAGACCACACTTTGTGGAGACCCTACTCATCAAAGAGATGGCATTTTACTCCCAACTAGTTTATTTGGTGATTGAAAGCTAAGGCCCGAATTCAGATTTAGTGGGAATCATGGTATAATTTCCAATAATGCCTGATTTTTGGAAAATGTATATATCCTTTCATTTCAACCGATGTGTTCTGATGGCAGAGAAATTAATGAAAATTAGCTGTTGTGGTTTATTTTCAGATTATTGCATACTGTATATACACTAATCCGTTATTCACCATTCTTCTTTATGTTATGCAGATGTACTGTGTACTTTGACATAAACTTTAGATATTAATGTTCCCATCTTGCTGTAGCAAGTCACCAGCATGGTAATGAGATATTTTATTTCATAGGGCCAAACATCTCTCTCTCTCTCTCTCTCTCTCTCCATCTCTATCTATCTATCTATCTATCTATCTATCTATCTATCTATCTATCTATCTATCTATCTATCATATCTCTCCATCTATCTAACACCATTTGCAAATGGAAGATGTGCTGCTACACAACCATGAGGATAGATTGACCTCTTTCCATTCTCCGAAGTGTTTACCATATTGCCAAAAGCACTGCAGGAGAGAACAATTAGTAACAAAGTCAGTATTTAAATTAAGATCATTTTGTTTTTGTTTTTTCAGAAGTGGCTGAAGGCCTTCTAATAACACCCCCTACTTTAATAAATGAGTAGGACTACAACCGCACAGTTGCTTTTGAGGATGAGGGTGAATTCTGAGTAAATTTGTCAGAGGGGAGCCAGTCTTTCCCCGGTTGCACAAGTCCCAAACCGCATTGATGTTCATAGTTTAACACCTTGTAATGTAAAGGTCTTCTGCTCCTCTCACCTTCTCTTACAGACCATCTTCAAAATCACTAAACTTTTTTTTAAGAATAGATATAAGGTAAAATTAATTTTGTTTTGTTTTTTAGAACAACTGTTGATGCAAAGTTACCTAGCTGGCAAGCATTTGTCTGTATCTGCATTTTACCTCTTCACTGAAATCTAATACAATTATTAGTAGAAGAAAAGCACTGATGTGTCATGTGTTGGTTTCTGCGGTCTGCCCACAGAGCTCAGCTCTTTTCATTGTGTGCAAATTTGTGGCAGTATTCCCCAATTTTAAATTAAGATTATTTTGGAGTTATTTATTTTCGGAAGTGCCCGAAGGCCTTCTAATAACACCCCTACTTTGATGAGCGAGTAGGAGCTGCACAGTTGCCTTTGGGGATGAGGGTGTTTGTCTGAGTGGAACCAGCCTTGCTCTGGAAGCATAATCCCAAACCACGCTGCAGCTCACAGTTCGGCACCTCATAATGCAAAGGTCCTCCGCCACTCTTATCTTCTCTTGCAGACCATTTTAAAAACACAAACTTACCTCAAACACACACACACACACACAAACACACACACACACCATTCCATATTGTTGATTGGTTACCTTTTAGTTGATGAATGAGGTGCTTGATAAAGTGGCCCTCATTCCTCATATCTGTCCCATATTTCAGGGTGTGTCCCACATTTGGATGCTGAGAGGATGAGAGGTCGGCCCACATATCTGGCTAAATCAATCCAAGATTTTAATGTCGACGTGTGTTTTGCTAGTGTGAGATGGTGCCCCCTCCCGTTGTTTACTGTTGTCTGGTGCTTGTTCTAGCGCTGAAGAAAACAAGGCAGTATTAAACCTGGGTTGTGAATGTCCCGTTATGATGTAATGTCCTATTTATGTTTGTTTTTTAAGTTTCTTGGGCTGGCCATCCACTTTGTTGTTCATCTGTTTGTCCTTCTTGTTCTGTATGTCTCAGCCCTGGTTTAGTCGCATTGCTTAGAAAACTACTAAACCCCTTTTTTACAGAAATACAGAAGCACTGGGTAGGTCTGTAAATAGGCAACATACATTAAAAGACAAAATACTTTGGCACAAATGCTCTAAAATGGGTAGCGCTATGCAAAGATAACCCCTAAGTGAAAGTACACTCCTTGGGCCGATTGTAACAGCCTACGAGATGTAAGGGTCAGAAACACTGCTGCAAAAAGCACAAAAGAAAGAATAAAATACTTCCTCCCTTTCTGCAACCTCAGAAAACAAATATGTGTTAATGAATGAGCAGTCCTGTTGAAATACTCTGATTGTGAGTATAAAGTACGAGAAGCAGCAAGAAGCCGCTACTCAGAAAAAGCAAATGTAGTTGTAAGCTTTCCTCCTTGGCGGTGTGGCTTCTCAAGCTGTGTTCCCCATTCCCTGCTCTCTGCAGCCATGGCTGTCTGCACATTCTTGCAGACCTGTAAGTCTCACTCTTCAAATAAACTTTAGGCCGCAGTTCTTTTGTATAGTAGAGCCCTAACAAATTAGTTCCTGCAGATAGGCAGACGATAATTTCAGAGAAGGGGTTTGTTTTTACCTGCTTATAGCTGTTAGGTAATGAAGGAACTCGAGTCTCTTTTTGCAGCCAGACGTTCTCCTTGCACTTCCACCACAGAAAGTATCTCAGCCGGCCACTATTCTGTCTATTTTATGATGCACTTCTGTTGGGGGCAATGTTATGGAGGTAATTTCCTGCTATAAGCTGCATTGAAGCCTTTAATTGTTTTTAAGGATTTCTACACATTCTTATATAAGAGACATGTCTGAATAAATATAGGAACTCTAATAATGTTATGTATTGTAAATATTTCTCTGCTCTGAGAAGATGTGGGCGGAGGTATGATGGTCACATGTTTTGTTACCTGCATAAAGGAATACCTGATCTAGATGCAAATCAGATCCTAGTAGGGTGTTGAAGGAAGAACACCTAGAACAGCTAGCTTTTACTAGTTGGTATGCTTATTTTGGACTATTGATTCTTTTCATGCTTTGATTTCCTTCTTTTATTTTGTCACCTCAGTTTGTATTTTGTTTTATTGCTGATAGTCCTGCTGAACAAAAAGAAAGGAAATAAACATAATTTTTTTGTACCTCACTCTGCCTCACTGCCTATTAGTCCATCACTTACCCACAGCCTGTGACCAGCTACTGATTTGAAGAGAGTGCTGGGATTCAGTGGGATGAAAGAAAGACCCAAAAAGTTAGTTAAAAAAGGAAGATAACGGACTTGGTCAAGGTCAGGTTGAGAGTGTTACCTGTTTTGGGATTCCCACTTTGGTCTCGAGCTTCACTACTCTCCAACCACTAGTTAGCTATTTGCCTGCTGGATGGACAGGACCCTGCTGTAGTAAACCTCTATCTTGTATATTTATTTTATTTTATTTATTTATTTTTTAGGTCTAGGATTACAATACCTTTGAGCCAGGGCTCTTTTACAAAGGTTCCATGTCAGGTTACAATTCAAAACATAAGACATGTAAGTCAGATAACAAATTCAATACGTAGGACAAGGTTACAAAAGTGTAAGCTAAACAGAGTTACAAAGTATCTGAGAAACAAAACAAGTTACGAACATACGAACATATGAAATTTGCCAGCAGATAAAGGCCTAGAGGTTTATCAAGTCTGCTCGAATGTGCAGCTAGCACCACTTATTCTGCAGCTGCCCCTCCCTTCCACCCTTCCCCTTCATTAACTCTCCCCCTTGTCCTGTCCCATCCCCTGTTGAAGCAGTCCACTGTTCTACTGGATACCACTTCTGCAGCTAATGCATTCTACCCAGCCACCACCCTCTCTGTAAAAAAGTGTCTCCTCATCTCACTCCTGAACCTTCCTCCCTTCAGTCTCATATCATGGCCCCTGGTGGCCCTCCCCTCCCTTACTTTGAACAGCCCCTCTGTACCCATCTTGTTTATTCCTTTCATGTATTTAAAGGTTTCAATCATGTCACCCCTGTCCCTCCTCTCCTCCAGTGAGTACATGTTCAACTCCTTCAACCTCCTCTCATATGATAAGTCCCCAGCCTCTTGATCATCTTTGTTGCCTGCGCTGCACCCCTCCAGTAACTTAATGTCCCTCTTCAGATATGGGCACCAGTACTACACATGCAGTACTCCAGGTGTGGTCTAACTAATGACCTATACAGTGGCAGAATCACCTCCTCCTTCTCGAGGATATACCCTTGCAATACAACCCAGCATTTTGTTGGCCTTTGCAGCTGCCTTCCTACATTGTGCTGAGTTGTTCATTGACCCTGTAATGAGCACCCCCAGATCCTTCTCCTCCTCTGTCTGGGCTAGCTGCACTCCCCCCCAGTTGGTAACTCCTCCTTGGGTTCTTCATCCCAAAATGCAGCACCTTGCACTTTTTGGCATTAAACCCCAGTTGCCAGGTGTCTGACCACGTTTCAAGCTTTGCCAGATCATCCTGCAACCCCTGCCATCCCCGTAGGTCATCCACCACCACGCCTACCTTGGTATCATCAGCAAACAGACTGATCTTGCTCTTGACGTCCCATGATATGTCTGCAATAAATATCCCAAACAACACCGGTTCCAACACCAAGCCCTGTGGAACACCGCTCGTCATTGCCCTTGGGTGTGAGAGCTCCCCACCCACCCACCACCACCCTCTGTTGCCTTCCCTGCAGCCAGTTTCCTACCCATCTCACCAGCTTTGCACCTGCCCCTGTGCCTACTAACTTCCTTCTCAGCCTTTCATGTGGCACAGAGTCGAATGCCTTACTGAAGTCCAGATACAGGACATCTACTGCATGGCCCCTGTCCAGTTGCCTAGTTACCCAGTCATAGAACTCCACCAGGTTGGTTTGGCAGGATCTGCCATGTATGAAGCCATGCTGTCTGCTGTCCTGTAGTCCTTTGGCCTCTAGGAGGGCCACCAACCTCTCCTTCAGGATAGTCTCCATTAGCTTACCCATGATGGATGTGAGACTCACTGGTATGTAGTTTCCCGGTTCATCCTTGGGGCCACTCTTGTGGAGGGGCACCACATGAGCCATCCTCCAGTCCTGAGATACACACCCTGAATGTAGTGAGGCATTAAATAGGTTTGCCAAAGGTCCTGCAAGGACCTCTGCCAGCTCCTTCAGTACCCTGGGGTGGATGCCATCTGGGCATGGTGCCTTGTCCACCCTCAGTGCCTTCAAACCCTCTCAAACTCTGCCCTCTATGATTTCCCCATCTGTCACCCCTTCCCCCCTGTTGCTGCACTTTCTCCCACCTTGGGTGTCACCCCCCTCTTCTCTTTAGTAAATACTGAGCAGAAGTACTCATTTAGTGCTTCTGCCTTATCGCACCCTGCTTCCACCCAACCCCCCTCCTTCCTAATCCTTACTATGTGGTCCTTACAGCTCCTTTTCTCCCTGATGTACTTAAAAGTCATTCTCCCCCTTCTTAATGCCTTGTGCCAGCCTGAGTTCCGTAGATGCTTTGGCTCCCTTACTGCCCTTGTCACCTCCTTCGATTCTGTCAAGTACCCTCCTGTCCTCCCCCTCCTTGTTTTCTTGTACTTCCTAAAGGCAGCTCTTTTCTTCCTTACCTTTTCCATGACCTCCTTGCTCAACCAGCTCAGTTTCATAGCCATAGCCTTCTTGCTCTGGGCTTTGCAGCAGGTTTTGGCTGCCTCCACTGTCCCCAGCTTTATGAGCTCCCACCTCTGGTTAGTGTCCATACTAGACTGAATTCTGGCCAGGTACCCTTTTACCACTTCCCCCATCCTCCCAAAATTGGCCCTCCTGAAGTCCAGCACTCTTGTGCCAGATTCCACTCCTTCCTTGCCCATATCCAATGTGAGCCATACTGAGTGGTGGTCACTCCCTGACAGCGGTTCGTCCACTGTAAGTTCTCTCACAAAGTCCCCATTTGCCAGCACAAGGTCAAGGGTATTCCCTAACTTGGTTGGTTCACTGACCATTTGCAGCAGGAAGCTGTCCTGGAAGGCATTCAGCAGTACCTGCTCCCTTCTGTTCCTGGTTGTTGGGGTACTCCAGTCCACTCCTGGCATGTTCAAGTCCCCCACAATCACCACACTACCCTTCTCACAGGTCCTCCTGATCTGTCCAGCTAGTTCCCTGTCTAACTCCTCTGTCTGAGATGGTGGACTGTACACCACTCCCATTCTAAGAATCCTATTCTTGGAATCCTGGATTTACATTCAAAGTGACTCCTGCCACCCTCCTCCCTTCCTCCTCTTCACACTTCAGTCCTTCCTTCACATATAGTGCCACCCCCACCTTTCCCAATCACACCTGTCCCTAAAATAACCTGTACCCTGGTACAGACAGGTCTCAGTCATTGTATTGGGTGGCCCATGTTTCTGTGATGGCTGCAATGTCCACCTCTCCCTCTGCCATGAGAGACCTGTAACTCTGCAGTTTTCCTCACAAGGCTCCTAGCATTAAGGGTAACCACCTTCCACCTTCCTCCCTCCCTCCCATCCTGCCCTCCTTTACTAGCATCACCAATAGTATTTGTCATTTTTCCTTTGTCACTGTTATGAGGGGTAAGCTCATATGGTTTCCCAACCTGTCGTCTCTGCATGTCTCTTGCCCAATTGCCACCCCCTGCTCCTTGTTTAAATTCCCTACTTCCTCTATGTACTCCTCCATCCTCTGTTTCAAGACCTTTTTTCCCTCCTCACTCAAGTGTAGTCTGTCCTTGGCATAGAGACTACTGTCCTTCCAGGTCCCTCCCCAACCCCCAACAGCCCATACCCTTTAGCACAACACCAGGTTCTTAGACATCCGTTAAATTCCTCTATTCTCAGCTTTCTTGTTGTGCTTGCCTTTGGCACTAGAAGTATCTCTGAAAAAGTTACTGATCTTCCTGCCCCCTCACATAATTGTGCTAGTTCCTCAAACCTCCTCTGGACTATATCTACTGTCTTGTCAGCCAGGTCATTCATCCCAAGATGTATAATTAAATGAGGCTTGTCCCTACCCCTTCTAGCATATTTCAGAACAGATTGTCCCACCCTTTCTGCTGTCATTCCTGGCATGGCCTCCACCCAAATGCGACTATGCCTCTCCCCCTTGCTACCCCACCTGACTCCTCTTAGTATTGAGTCCCCCAGCACTAAGATTCCACCCTCTTACTCCCTGTTTGCTTCCATTCATCTCCCTCTCTCATTTCCAGCTCCTCTTCTTCCTCCTGCACATTATTTCCCCCTTTTACCCCTGTTGCAATTCTCTGAGCAGAATTTTCCCCTGCTCCAGTTTGGTCCAGGCATTTATCAATTACTCCTCTAATTTCATCATTTCCCTCCTCCACCTTCTTCCTGTCTAGCAGTGCAAAACTATTTTCTGAAGACCCTTCACAAATGCCCGCTCCCTCTCTCTCCATAGTAATCTGTTCTCTCCTTTCCACTCCATGACTTTTGCCACTTCTTCACCTCCCCTCACAAGTCCCTATCTCCTCCTTCCATTTGTCTTTTGTCTCCTGACCTGGTTTCCCCAGCAATCGTTCTTCCTGACCTGGGCCCCTTTGTCTCTGCTTCCCTTCTTCTGACCCTCTCCTCACCACTGTTGGCATAAATCACCCTTCCTCATCTCCCCTTCTTCTTCCCTCCAGTATTGGGCTAAACCCACCCCCAATCTGCCTTGCCTGTCTTAGTTCCTCCTGCAGACTCTCAATCTCCTTTCTAAGTTTCTCTATGTGGTTGCACACTAAACATCCTCCCACACTGCAGGCAATTTTTAGAAAGATTGGTGCACCGCAGTTGTTGCAGCCTACCACCCTACCCATTGCTGTTGTTGCCCACCAACGACCCCCACCCTTCCAGATGCAGGATACCAAACACTCCCCCAAGTTTCCCCTCTCCCCCTCTATCAGTGCAAAACATTCTTTTCTTTATTTCCCTTACCTCCTTAGTTGTACATGTTTAGATATATTGAGCAACTGCTTTTTATATTCCTATCCTTCCTATCCACACTCAAAAACAGACTTTAAGTAGCCATTGCACAACCTTCTTCAAACTCCTACTCCTCCTTTCCCCAATGCAATATCAATGTGAAGAAGTAATAATGAAAGCTCCTAGATTTGCATTTACTTCCCTTCCACTGAGATAACAGTCACCTCTTCACTTGCTGCTGTTCCTTTCCTGGATGTCTGCTTCTGCTATGACAGGTGCATATTCTTTGCCTGTTTGAGAAAGTGATGTTAGAACTCCTGGTATAAAGGAAATCATGGACCAGGGGTGGGACCAGCCCAAGTCTTCCAGAAACAATCAGGTAGCTGAGGCCTCTGGTCAGACCATTCCCCATTCTGCATTAAAACTTTGCAGCTAGTGAAGCCAGCAACATTGAATCACAATTCTACTCAATGCCCCCCAAATATATATATTTTTTTATTTATTTTTATTTTATTTAAACAGCAGTTTGGAAAACCTTTGAGCCATAGGCTCATTTACAAAGGTACCTTGTCACAGTAAGACAAACCAAAATACACAGTATAGCAGTACAACACATAAGTATAACAGTAAATTAAGACATAGATACAAACAAGCTGGTACAGGTAGGATGTATGCAAACAATACCAGAGTTATGTTGTCCTTAGCAGCTTAGTAATAAGCTTTGTCATAAGTATTGAGTACGGCTTTGACTAGCGGCAGTTACAGCATAGGTTTGCTACCCAAAGAAACAGGACTCCAATTCAAACAGCTTCACCAACAACACATCAAAATTGGCTTGGAATTAGAAGATATAGGTCTCCAATTCAAAGAAACAGATCTAGTTAAATCACACCAATTATATTTTAAAACAGAAGAAATAGGCCTCCACAAATGCAGCCTGTCACACAGTGAATCGTTAAACAAATGAGCAAACTTATAGCTACCAAAACAGGTTTCAAAATTTCAACAGCACCAAACAATAATCCTGTTAGCCCCTTAGTAGTAAGAAAGGAAAGAAATAACCTTCTACCAAGTAGAATCCACAAGAAACAAAGTAAAAACAACAAGAAGAAGCTACTATACTGTAGATCTTATCCTGTCCCCCTTCTAGTTCCTTCTAGTTTTGGAGGCTAGGTTACAAGGAGACAGCAGATGAGATGCAGAGAGGCTAGAGAACAAGAGAGAGGAAGAGTAGAGGGGAGCGGAGAGCCATAGAGGAGGAGTGCAGCCAGAGGCACTGTCATAGACATAACATGGGGAAATGCATGCTAAGGGGTAACCAAGTGCTAATAGGAAAGAGAACTGCATAAGGTTAGAGAAATATTCATGGGGTCAGCTAGTGGAGGCAGTCACAGGAGCTAGAGGCAGTGAGAAAGAGGTGGAGCCTTGATTTAAATGCACCAAGGGTAGGAGTGGAGGAGATGCAACTGTTTAGACCATTTAGCCAGCTGGGTGCCCTGTAGGCAAAAGATCTTTGACCTTGTGAGGTACGACAACGTGGAACCTGCAGGAGCTGTGATTCAGACCCCCTGGTTAATTGGGGGTTATTGCTAGGGTGCAGGAGTGCACATACTCCAGGAGGGTGCAAGGCCCATAGTTATTTTCTTCACCATGGTGCAGGTTAGGTACTTTATCTGATTGGTGAGTTGCAGCCATCCAGTTTGTTCATAGAGGTCACACGTATGTGTGAAGTGGTGGGATCCAGTGAAAAGTTGGCATGCCTTATAGAGGGAGGTGGATATGTGTCTAAGAGTGGTAGCTGGGGCAGAGCCATAGATGATAAGCCCATAGTTAATAATGGAGACAACAGAGCTCTGAATGGTGACAGTCAGGACTTCTGGGGTAAGATGTTGCCTATGCCAGAAGAGAAGGCCAAGATGAGTATTTCCTGCTTTGGCTACAGAGTCAGTGTGGGCACTGTAAGTTAGTTGAGGGTCTAGAGTGATCCCAAGGTACTTAAAGGCTTGAACCTGTTCCAGGGTGACTCCGTGACTGGTTTTCATGGATAGGGGTGCAGCCTATGCTTGTTATGAGAGCTGCTGAACATCATAGACTTTGATTTCTTATTATTGAGGACCAGATTGGGATTTGAGAACCAATTTTTAACAGATGTGAACTGAAGGTTGTCTTGTAGAGGCTTAGGATCCTTGTGGGAGACAAGAATTACAGCATCATCTGCATAGAGGATGATTGTTTCAGAGCAAGAATTTGGAAGAGAGTTCATGAACAAGCTGAATAGTAGGGGGCCAATAATAGTTCCCTTGGGGACATCTGAGCGAACAGGCCTGGTATCAGAGAGGACATCTGCAATTTTTACTCTTTGTGTGTGTGTGTGTATATATATATATATATATATATATATATATATATATATATATAATTAGAGGCAAAAAACTCCATTTAATGCATTAGTTAGGGTTGTTCCACAGCGACAAAAGTGAGGAATTCGCTGTTAGGTTGAAAACCCCCTTGGACCCTGCCCACCCCAACCGGCATTGGGGTGTGCATTGGGGTCATCAGCCTAACTCTCACCCCATCAGATGTGTAAAGCAGCAGAAGTATAGGAGAATGGGGTGAGAGTTGGGAGACCGACGACCCTAATGCACACCCCAATGCCGGTTGAGGGGTGGGCAGGGGTCCAAGGGGGGTTTTCAACCCTAACAGCGAATTTCCTCACTTTTGTCGCTGTGGAACAACCCTAACTAATGCATTAAACTGAGTTTTTTGCCTCTAATTTCCCTTCTTTTTGAGAATGATAATGAGAAATAGTCAATGTAATGCACGTGATGTCTTGAGGCATAGTAACAGGAACAGCAACGCAAACAGAAGCGCTAACAGTGGTGCACATGGTAACGCAAGAGTGAATGAGAACAGAGAGGGTAACGCACACCGTGGCGTAGACGGGAACAGTCTGCCCCATGATGTGTTGTCACATAGTAACATGATGTCTGCAAACAGAAATTTCAATGGGCATGGTGACGCAAACTAAAACAGAAAGAGAAACAATACTGTAGACACAAATGGCAAAAAATAACAGAAACACAACCAAAAATGAAAACGCCAAGGATAACGCACATGGTGGCGCAGACGTCAACAGTAAGTGAAACGGGTACAAGATCGCAAGCAGAAAGGGCAACAGTAACAGTAATGTAAGCGCACAGGCTGGTTTTCCCCAAAAACAGCATAGAGAAAGACAGTGAGTACAAAGAATACATGCATAATAATGGATATCAGAGCAGAAATTGAGGACTTGGAATACTAAATAGGTTATATCTCAGGAACTGTACGACATAGAAAAAAAATTTAAAACTCATATTATTTAGAACTGTCCTAGCTAATTTTGTACTTAATATTTTTCTGACGAAAAGTCCATATCTCGCACCGTTTCCGAGATACGGGCCCTGAAAGGAGCGGCGAATGCCGTAATGTTATCCTATGGGGAAAAAAGAGAAGTTCAGAGTGCCATAACTTTGCCTCTCTGTAATATTTTTTCACCAAACCACTGAAAGTCACATCTGTGGGCTGTTGGCTGTCTTCCCTCCAAATTTCAGGAAAAAAGACCAAACCGTTATTTTGCAGCAGGGATCCAAAGGATTTCTATAATGCGTTGGGTGCCGTAATGTTATCCTATGGGAAAAAACGTCAACTTTGCAGTGCCGTAACTTTGCCACCATGTAATATTTTTTCAATGCAACACTGAAAGGCACATCTGTGAGATGTCGGCTCCGTTTCCTCCAAATTTCAGCCCAAAACTCCCAACGGTTCTTTTGCAGCGCAGTGCCAAAGAATCGCTGTCACTTTCCCACAGATGGAAAACTACTGTCGCAATTTGCGAAAGCTTTCGCAGAAAAGTTCGACACTTTCATGAGCACGAAAGTCATTTGCGAAAGTACTTTTTCCAGAAATTTGAAAAACATATTTCTGGGGTGTTTTACCACAAAATAAAGACATGGCAAGCATCCTCAGGGTCCGACTAGCTGAATACAAAAAGAATTAGGTTGCTAGAGGGTCCCAAATTTAAATGCCAACCATTTTCTGATCACCAACTGAAAACAAAATGGCGATTTCTGAAGTAACAGCCCATTTGCGAAAAGTAAAAATGCATTTGCGACACTGTCGAACTTTTGTTAACTTTTCCATTGACTTATAATGGAAACTGTTTTTGAATAACTTTTGAACCGTTTAATATTTTTCACCAAATCTTTGAAAGGCACATTGGGGACCCTGGCTGCACATTTCCTGAAGATTTTGGGCCAGTCGCGCAAACTGTACGACCTGTAGGCGCGACCATAGAATTCCAGAAAAAGTATAAACGCGCACACAGATCATGCTTAATAACTCCGCAGCCGTATATCTGACCAATATAAAACTTGGCAGATCCCAAGGCCTATAGTTTTTGATTGTGTATTCCAAATTTCAGCCAAATCCGTCAAACGGTTGCAAAGTTATTAAGGTGCAAAGTTTTGGGGTTTAACATAGAAATGGCTCCTCAACTCTAACTATGGTAGCACTACCATGCTACCATAATATATATATATATATATATATATATATATAAATAAATATATATGTATATATAAAAAAATCCCCAATGCTCTCCACCTCGGGTGGTTTGGCAGTCTTTGACATAACATGGAAGGGATTTTCTGTATTTTACATGCCACCACAGAAAGAGGGAGGGGGGCAAGGGGGAAAAAGGACATGATTTATAAGACTGCTGTAAGAAAAAATTGCAGCTCTGGAAAAATTAGTGCTGTGAATTCCTCAGTACCGACTCCCAAAGTGGTTGGGTTCAGCTGCAAAGAAAACAAGGAAACTGCAGCTCCTGAAACATTCATGCTGTGAACTCTTTAAAGAAGTGCTATGAAGTAAATGAATGGACTGTGCTTTGCTGTGCGCAAAGCTACCAGTTGTTGTAATTGTCTTACATACTTAGCAAATAGCCTAATAAATAAAAAATACAACGTGCTTTGATGAGTGGGCGGTGGCTAATCGCCATCTCACTAAGAAAACAAGTAAACATAGTGCTTTCATAAAGGGGGCAAGAAATGCTTTTGATCTCTTCTTTAGCCTTTACCATGTTCAATTGGTCAATTAAACTATTTTTTTTACCTCATAATGACTCCTGTCTTTTTGTAATTTGATTTACTTCATTAATTCACAAACCCGCTGCTTCCCCAATAGTTGGAATTCTTTTTTTGGCACAAGAGATGCTTGAAAATATTTTATAGTTGGGCCCAAAGTTTAATCTAGCTTTTATGTTTACATATTTGTTGGCATTGCCTAATATGTAAAGGTTTTTTTACTGCTGTTGGATGTACTACTGTAGGTTCTCTACTAAACATTGGTCGACTGATTATGTTTTTCAAAAATCAGTTTACAGGGTCTAAGTGCCTAACCTAATCAACTTTTTAAAAGGCTTGCAATGCTACTTTGCGGTGAGACAGCATGAATCGATGTCTTCATTGTCTGAATGTGTGTTGCTGGTAACAGGTTATTAGGCTTCATTTCACTCATGTTCCTAGTCTTACTTCTTTTTACACATCCATGTGTCTTTATAGGGCATTGGACAGTGGTTGAATTTTATCTGTCAATTGTGTAGTAAGTTTGCCTGTTAAACATCCTGAATTGTGCACCGATTGCTCTACCATGCAAACGGTAGTGGTGGTGGTGGTGGTGGGGAAATGGTCTTATAAAAGAAAAAAAAAAGTATTACCTTGGGCTGTTCCAGAGATGTGACCACAGAAGTGACTTTTGTTACCTCATCATGTGCATTCGCAAGGAATGTGGGCATGAGCACTGTACAGACAGTTGGTAAGACCACATCTGGAGTACTGTGTACGATTCTGGAGACCCCATCTCCGCAAAAACATAGACAGGGTGGAGGCTGTCCAAAGGAGGGCAACCAAAATGATACAGGGTCTGCATCAGAAGACATATGAAGAAAGACTAAAGGAACTAAAGATGTATAGCCTTGAGGAAAGGAGGGAGAGAGGGGTCATGATAGAAACTTTCAAATACCTCAAGGGACTCAACAAAGTCCAAGAGGGTAGCATCTTTCAGAAAAAGAGATATGTGCAAAACAAGGGGGCACAATTTGAAGATATAGGGAGACGGCTCAGAAGTAATGTGAGGAAGTGTTTCTTCACAGAGAGGGTTGTGGATACATGGAACAGCCTTCCTGAGGAGGTCGTAGAGTCAAAAACAGTGGGGGAATACAAGGATGCATGGGACAGACATAAGGCAATTCTAGTGGGGGTAGGAGGAAGTAGGCTGCTGGTTAACTAAGATCTGCAGCTTATCCGTTAGGTAGGGAAATGGGCAGACTAGGTGGGCCAAGCGGCCCTTATCTGTCGTCAAATTCTGTATTTCCATGTTTCATGGCCGAAGTGCTTTTCTATAGCAATAGATCTGCAGGGCTACACCCACTGCAGCCCTAAAATCAGAGAAACCAATAAACAGCCCAACCCAAAGCTGTAGGGCTGAATGGGAAAAGTTCCAGAAAAGCATGGTTAGCTGAACTCCCTTTCAGAATGAAAACACTTCCCCTAAGTTGGCACTAGCCCAGGGTTAAACCAGTGTATATTTCTGAAGTAATTCCGAGTGCAGCTTAGCACTAGTGGGGACTACACAGTTATTATTTACTATTATAGTGAACACTGCTGTTGGTATTTTACATATACAGTATTTTCTTTCTGCAGGAGCTAGGTGAGAGGCTGTCATTGTCTTTACCTAATGTATGGGGTTGAATAACATTCAGAGCAGAAAGAATAAAAAAGAGGTTAGTGAGATTCATGTCTGACCTTAGTACCCCCAGGGAACCCATTCCCCATCTGCCAGTGTTACTCTGCTTCCTATTCTGGCTGTGCAGAAATTCCAGCTTTCTCTATGTCAGTCTTATCTCTACTCCTCCCCAGACCTGTCCATGGGGAAAGAGTGAGGTAGTCAGGGTAGTAGTATCAGTCACTAAGCACTCTGTAATATTTCATTATAGAAGTCCCCTTCCCTCTATATCCCTTGTTTGTAAACTTAAGGTGAACTGTGTTTTATCCAAAAAAAAAAAAAAAAATCCTATAGTTGACTAAGGTGATAAGCTGAAAATTCAGTAGCCAATATAATTATACAGTGGGGAGAGTGAGAGGTCCTCCAAACCTTAGTCTGAGACTGCCATCAAGATAAACAACAATAGCTATGCAGAAGGCTCTAGTTAAGGAAAATAGTTCACCAGCATTGAGTACTAAGGGACCTAGTATTGCCCTAAAGAAATGCTGTCATCCAAAGCTGTTGAAGTGCCCTTTTTATTCAGCAATGCACTCTTCCTCATGTACTTTATGTGTTATTGACATATTAGGCAAGACCCAGTCAATGCTTAGAAGAATTTTCTGCCACCGCTGTGCCTGAGACTGCTCAAAGCATGTCCTTAACTGGCTACATGCTCATAAGACTCAACTGTTTCCCATCCATCTAATCCATTGCCGGTCTCTGTAGCAGCCACTCATTGCTCTGTCACTTGCTGGCCATGTTCTCCCATGATGGCTTCTACTCTGATCTTGTTGATCTTGGTCAAATCTGTCACCATCCATGTGAGCCCTGCTGACTTGTGAGCCAGGGATCTAATAGGTCTGTCTCCCCTGTCTCTATGTGATGCCATCTGAATAACTTTCATTTGGATCTTCACTGATTGTAGAGGTGAAAGTTTGCAGCTTGGAGCTGAGCCAGAGGTTTAGAATGCCATTTGCAACATGACGTCATTGGAAGGGTACCCCATCATTTGAGTGCTACCAGAATAGCACCGCACTATACGGCGCTAGTCTGGTAAGCACTCACATGGACAGCGACTAGGGATTTACAGCGCATGCTATAAGCACTCCCCTGGTCACTGTCCATGGTTCTGTAGACAGGACAAAGGCATCAGGAGCCAGGAGACTGGCTGAGCTGCTCCCGTAGTGTGGAGGGCTGGGGCATTGAGTAGTTTGGCCAGTAGTGGTGGAGACCAGGATTCTAATCCTGGTCTCCCATGGTTTTAGCACTATGCAGGACTTTAACTTTTTTAAAATTGGGCCATAATGGCCCCGAACTTTAAAAAAGAACTTGGCGCCTAAATTGCAGTGCTATTGTTGGTGGTACTGTTATTGTATGTACTCACCTGACCCAGTGCCATTGGAAGTCCTCCCAATGCACTATTTTAATTGCCCTTCTCTAGATCACTTCCACTCTGTCTGTGTCCTTTCTGAGATGTTAGGATGGATTTTCAAAAGGTCCCAAATGGCACAAGCCCCCAGTGTGAACAAATGGCACATGGATGTCATGGCATTCTCCTTTCTCACTATTGGGATTTTCCATCCTCTGTGCCTACTGCCACAAGTTAGACCAACTTTTTCAGGTCTAGCTTGTGGTAATCCTGCGTACCTTTTTACAGGGTTTGCACCAAATATTTGGCACAAGCTGCAGTAAATCAAGTAATGTGTTGTAACTACACCCAATCTACTAAAATAGGGTGCAGCTACGGCAAAGGTGTTTGGCATGGCTGTGCCAAAAACAGGTTTGATGCAAGGCTTCTGATGCAAACCTTGTGTCACCTTTTAAAAAAATTCAGCCTGTGGACTCCAGAACTGGACACAATACTTTAGGTGAGGTCTTACCAGCAATCTATACTGAATCAATACCACCTCCCTCTTTCTGATGGTAATACCCTTCCATATGCACACCAGCATCCCACTTGCCTTCCCAACTGCCTTGTTTCACTGCCTGGCCACCTTTAGGTCATCTGATATGATTATCCCCAGGTCTGTTTCCTGCTTGGTGGCCATCAGTACCACCCCCCATACTGTACTCTGCCCATGGGCTTCTGTGCCCCAAGTGCATTATTTTGCACTTTTTTGCATTTAAATCCAGCTTCCTTACCCTTGACCAATCCTCGAGTTTTCTCAGGTCACTGCTTATCCTTTCCAACCACTCCCCCTTGAGTGTTCAGTCCCACTGCAGAGTCTGGTGTCATCTGCAAAGAGGCAAAACTTTCCTTCCAGTTCCTCTGCAATGTCACTTAGAAAGACATTAGAGGACGAGGACCAGTCCCAGAATTATCCCTGAGACATGCTGTTAGTGACTCTCCCTTCTTCTCAGTGAACTCTGTTTACCACCACCCTCTGCCACGTATCCATTAACCAATTTCTTACCCAGTTTACCACCTTTGGGCTCACTCCTAAGCTAATCAGCTTGCTTACTAGTCTCTGATGTAGAATGGCGTTGAACACCTTACTGAAATCTGGGTAGGCTACATCCATCACTCCACTTGATCTAATTCCTTGGTCACCCAAAGAACTCTATCAGATTCATCTGACATGACCTCCCTCCTGTAAATCCATGATGCCTTGGGTCTTGTAACCCTCTGGACTCAAGATATTTCACAACCCTTTCTTTTAGTAGTGATTCCGTTAACTTTCCCACCACTTAAGTCAGGCTGGCTGGCCTATTGCCATTCTCTTCCCTGCTACCATTTTTGTGAAGTGGAACTGCATCTGTTCTCCATCAGTCCTCTAGGATCACTCCTGTTTCCGGTGAGCTCTTTAAATACGGCCATCACAGGTGCATCCAGTATCTCCCTGAGCTCCCTCAGTACCCTTGTGGGACCCCATCTGGCCCTATTGCTTTGTTCATGTTCAGATTTGTGAGTTCCTTTAGGACCTCTCCTCTGAAAATGGACTAGTGTTCAACTCCTTCCTCCTCCCTCCCTCGAATGCTCCTGTTACATTTTGTGACCCCTCCCCATCTCTTTCCTCTATGAACACCAAACAAAAGAATTTGTTCAGGATGTCTGCCTTTTCCTGTTACCCCTCTGTACAGTTCACCCTTCCCTTCTTAACCTTTACAATCCCACTCCTGGTCTTCCTCTTTTCACTTACATACCTAAAAATGTCTTGTCCCTTTTTATTACTGCCTGGGCTATTCTCTCTTCAGTTTACACCTTTGTGCTCTTTACTGGTCTCCATGCTTCCCTCTGCTTCCCCTGACACACCTCCCTACCCTCCTCCCCCGGTGCCTCCTTGTACCTTCTGAATACAACCCTCTTAACTTTTATCTTTTCCGCTACCTCCTTCAAGAACCATAGCAGTCTCTTTTTCTTATTTCTTTTGCTCCCTTGCTTGCAGAGGTTTGTTGCTCTTTTTAGTTTCCCCAACTGTTCCTCCATTTCATCCAGTTTATCCCCAAAGCAAGGTCATCTGTGAAGCATTCACCCATCTCTTTAAAATCTGCCCTCCTGAATTCCAGAACCCTCACCTTCATGTGGTTCAGTTCTGCAGCCATCTTATATTGAAACACACTGTATAGTGACTGCTGATCTCCAGGTAGCCCTCCATCTTGACATCTGCAACACTGTCCCTGTTGGTGAGTACCAGGTACTGGCAGATACTACCCCATCATGAAGGGGTTCACTGACCGGTTGCTTGAGGAACATCCCCTGCACAGAGTCCAAGATTTGCCTGCGTATAGCTGAAGGCACAGCTAGGAAGCTCCACTTTACATCCAGCAGATGGATGTCACCAACCAAAAGCACCTCCCCCTTTTTCTGCCATCTTGACATGGCTTCCATAAGTACCTTATCTAAGTCCTCCTATGTGCTGGAGGTCTGTAGATCACACCAGTGTGAATAGAGGCTCCATTTCCCATCTCTATAGTGACCAACAGTACCTCTTATTACTTGGTATTACTTGGTTGATGAAAAGTGGAAGTAGGCACTAGGCCCATCGAGACCACTTTCCCCACAACAGTGGTGGGTATCTACATAAAGTTTCCCAGAAAGAATTTATCCAGTTCAGTCTTAAACTGCTTACACTCTTAAACTCTTCCCCCTGTATTCCCTGCATCTTCGTTGCCTGAATGCCTCCCTCATGTAAAGTACCACCCCCCTCCTTCACATAAAGTGCCACACCATCCCCTTTCCTTCCCACCATGTCCTTCCTGAACAGAGTATAAACTAGTATGGCCATGTCCCAGTCATGGTTTTCAGTGCACCATGACTTGGTAATGGCTACAATATCCAGCTCAGCCTCTACCATTGTGGCCTCTAGATCTGGAATCTTATTTCCTAGATTTCTAATTTTCACACATATGACTTTCCAGGTTTTGTTACCACCCCATTTGTTATCGCCCTTTCATTTCTTCCGCCCTGCTTCCTGTATTATTTTGCATCTTGGGGGATTCCACTGCTCTCTGGTTCTCCCTACTCTCTACTTCAGCCGGGGGGGGCAGTTTCTGCCTCCCCAATATCTTGTGCCACCCCCTCGGCTAATTTAAATGCTTATCAAAGTAACATTTTAAGCATCCATTGAGAACTGTGGTTCCCCTCCTGGCCATCACCCCTGTATTAGCCATTTTCCTCCAAGATGGGTCCCCAGTCTCCAGTGTAGTGGAACATCGCCTCTCTGCACCATTCCATCAGCCAGGAATTGAATCTTCTAGTGTAGAGATCCTTTTCCTCCCCCATTGTAGATAGGCAGCACTTCAAAGAAAGCCACTGAGCTTGCTAACTATCTAAGACCCATCCTCAGCTCCCTAAACTCCCCCTGCACTGCCTCAGCCCTGTCCCTAGCTAGGCCATTAGTTCAGCAGTGGACAATGACATACAGTCAGCCGCCCGTCCTGGGGCTGTAGCAATCCTCAGAATCCACTTCCCATCCCTCTGGGCCATGGCACAACATAGTCACCTAACCTCCCTGTTCCCTCCCTCCCCCTCACAATCGAGTCCCCCACTAGAGGTTGCTTCCCACTCCTTTGGGGTGCTCCTCAACCATCCTTGAACCTCCGCTAGGATGGACTCCCACATCCTCCATGGCCTCTACCATGGGTGCCTCTTCCTGGCAGTCCCACCTTACCAGAGTAGTGTATGAACTGTGTAGAGATACTGGTTGAGGAATGTGCCTTTGACCCACCACCTCGACCCTTCCTGAGCCCAATGCGCTCCATTTGTTCCTCCTCCCTCGCATTCTCTGAGGCAATGGTGGCAGACTAAGTGGTCCAGGGGGGGAGGTCAC
Source organism: Neoceratodus forsteri (assembly GCA_016271365.2). Classification (NCBI taxonomy): domain Eukaryota; kingdom Metazoa; phylum Chordata; order Ceratodontiformes; family Ceratodontidae; genus Neoceratodus; species Neoceratodus forsteri. The sequence goes on along the minus strand of JADMNL010000040.1, from coordinate 43,019,365 downwards.
CCGAATCCCAGCCGACTTACCCTGGAGTCTAACAACCTCCTCTCTCAACCTAGAGAGATATGTGCAGATGAGGTGGCAACCTTGGAAATCTTTGTGCTTTTTGTTTATATATCACATTGCCATTTACCACAGCTAGGCTCTAATAAGTATTTTTTTTAAGAATCTCATCATTTGTTTGTTCAGAAATTATATTGACCTCATTTTGAAACATGTCTAGCCTAACCTCTAAAAGTGCCTCATGCTTTCCCACTGATGTGGATGCCAGTTCCTCATCGGGGTCGCTTCTAAACATCTTCGAACCCGGTCCTCAACCACTACAACCTTGGGCAAAGGAGTTCCCTTGTTTTTTCCCCCTATGTTTCAGTCCCCAGAAGTTCTTAGACCTTTCTTCTGGTGCAAATAGTTCAGCATCAGTGAAGGGAAATATTTTTTCTAATCTTGCCAGGTTTTCCCATGAGCATACACTTTTAGAATTATTTTGTTGGAGGACATAAAAACCTTCACAATCTTGTTCCAAGAGTATTGGCCAAGGTAGGATTTGAAACTCCTACCTTTGTGATTCCTACCCAATTGCCCACTTTTTTGCCATAAAAGTTTTTATTAAATTTCATGTTTAACAAGTAACGCAGCGTACAGAATTGTTTGATACAGCTGAAAGAGCACAATTAGGGAACTGAACTTATCTTCAGAAACAGTCTAAGAAAAAATATGATACCTAATGTTGAACAATGCATCAAAACACACAACATAGATACCCATAATGTTTCATAACTGAACTATGTGGTTTATCATCTCCTCTCAGTCACCCGGGGTGGGGGTGGGCAACATTTACAGGCATGTATTAAGTTTTACAAGGCAAAGAACCATTTTAAAGGATTGCCACACAAAGTCACTTATCACAGTTCATATTTCCCACACGCTCTGGATCCTGGGTACTTTGGTCACATGCCCAATATAGAGAAACAGAATCTTAGAGCTGACTAGCCTAATGCTGAGGTGTGAGCTTCAAGAAGGTGTTTAGTAAACTAGACCAGAATACCTCATACCCTATCTCACTTAGAGTTCCATGAGATTCTGTGCCAGTGACCATGGTGTTAGGAAAAAAAAATCTGTAGTTTCAGTTTCCTGTAAAGATAACGGGGATGGAGGAGGCTTTGTAGTAGGGCCTGTAATAACCCATCCTATATACAGTAGCTCATATTTCAGAGAAAACATTCATGGGGTGGAGTTCAGATGGAGCTGCGGAGGGGGAGGGCTGTATATGTAAAAACAAAAAACCAAAAAACAACAACACATTTTATACTCACAGGATGAATCCAGAGACCATGCTCAAAACACATCTGGTGGTGGGGGAACCCTCAGGCCAAAATGAGTACAGTATCTTCCCAAAAGGAGAGAGTGGCATCTTGATACAAAATTGATAAAGGAAAGAATTGTTTCATATTGTCCTATGGTTAGAATAGGTTCACCTGGCAGATAGGGAGGCTAACAGAGGTCCCAGGGTGTGCCTCGAAGTATGGTCCCCAAATCTGCATGTAACAGTGCAATTTTCCCACAGCCACATGAGCTACTTTCTCATATCTAGCTGTGAAGGCAATTAGATTTTTCCATTCATGGATAGCTGGCAGTTCTGGATACCTCCAGTATCACAGCAGGATTCACTTGGCTACTCTAAGAACATGGTTTAGCCAGTGTACCTGAGGGGACAATAGAGGACTGCCTACAGGAGGTAGCCCTAGCAATACCAGGTAGGTGTTCCGAAGTTATGCTATCTGAACCAACTCCCTGCACAAGGTGCATACCCCTTCCCAATATAGATCCAACATTGGGCAGGACCAAAGGATGTGGTAAAGTGAGACGTGTGGGTAACTACATCATCAGCACTTGCTCATAGTCATGATGCCAGCACAGTACAGCCATACGGCAATTCTGTATACCCTGTGTATAATTTTATACTGTAAAGTTTTGGCCTGCGGTTCTCTCCTACCAACATATGCCTGTGTCCAGACTTTATCCCAGTGTTCTTCAGGAACTGACAGGTCCAGTTGTCCTTAGGGCCATTTTGAACAAAGGATGGAGATTCCCTTTCTACTAGATTTTTTATCTTTCCCATTAGGTGGTTTGGTGTGGTCAGTGTGCCCACCCATTTACCCAAGATGGATGGGGAGGCAAAGTATGAGTAGGAGATACTTTAACCCTGAGGAGGTCCTGGAGCTGCAGGTACCTTCAGAAGTGTGTTTGGGGGGTGTCAAACTTGGATTGCAACTGGGCAAATAAGAGGAAGACCCTTTCTGTGGGTAGTATACCCTTTTCCTGCCAGACAGTCCAGTGGAGTGGTTTTCCTTCATTTGTCAGGTGGGAGCTGTCCCAGACCAGCCTGTTTCTACAAGTTTTAGCATTCTAGCCCAAATGTTTCCTGTACTTCACCCACATCTGCTGCATAAGTTTAGTGCAAGGAGACATAGTGGCCTTGTTTCCCCACTCAGTGAATAGTAAGGAGAAGGAGAGGTAATAAATCCTCCCTGCCTTTGTTCCATCAGAATCCACCTTGGGGAAGGTGTAGACAGGTTCAGTTCATAACAACTCAGAGCCTACCGGAATATGACACAGTCATGCATCTTCTGAAGATTTGGGCAGCCAAATCCACCTCTATTCCAGTGTAGCTGAAGAGTAGGCAGCTTTATCTTGGGCACATTCCCTGCCCATATGAAGACAAGATACTTTGGAAGCCAGAGCTTTAAAGAAAGCAGCTGGGCTCTGAAGTGATAAGCTGGACAAAATATAATGGAGTTTTCAGACAGTGACCATTTTAAGGGTACTAACCCGCACTCAAGTAGAGAAGAGAACTGCCTAACGTATAAGTCTATTACATCTAACATGACCTGAGTGATTGCTGCAATAGTAGCTGCTATTATACGTTGAAGGTGGATATTCAGACAAACCACTCCCTTGGACACACACTGGTTTGGAAGTACTGAGAAGAACTGCAGGGTGCATTGTGGATTAAGGCCGGTATTATTTGGTACTTAGCCCCATTTAACTTACAGCCCAACAAAAAGTAATACAGGACTGCTGAATGATACCCTGAAGGGTTTTCAGAGAAGATGGAATGTCAGAGAGAAATAGGGTAATGTTGCCTGCAAAAACAGCAAATGTATTGGGGGGGGGGGTTCCCCTGCACGGTCAGGTGAGGAAAGGATGTGGATGCCCAGATTTTAAGGGTAAGGGGCTCCACTGTGAGTAAGAAAAAAAAAAGTGATAGACAACACCCTTGCCTTATGCCCCTTCCTAAGTGGAAGGTGGGGAAAAACTGAGTTGGTAAGAACTGCTGCTGATGGGTTGGTATGCAGCAGATTTACCACTACAATAAATTTCAAGTTAAATCCAAATCTGGCAAGGGTTTCCCAGAGGTATGTCCACTACACTCTGTTGAATACCTCCTCAGCATCCAAGGACAGGGTCGCAGTGGGCTCTGAATGCGTTCACACCCCCATAGGAAATCTAGGATGTGACATGAAAGGTCCTGGCATCTACATTGCTCTAAGAAAGTGGACAATACTGAGAGCAAAGGATGTTGTCTTTTCCTTTTTTAGGTATAAATGTTATAAGGGCCTGCATGAAAGTAGGAGAAAGAGACCCCTGTTTCCAAGCCTTATTAAAGACTGCAGATAGTTTTGGGACCAGGATTTCCACAAAAGCCCTATAGAAGTCAATGGAGGACTCCATCTACACCAGGGGATTTGCCTAGGGCCATACTTAGTATATACGTAATATTGCATTTTGAACCTGCTGTGGTGAAATTGGTTGGATTAATTGGGTATTCAGGGAAGGGGGGACATGAGGACAGAGTAGACCTTGATAGAAAGCTGAAAATTCTGCTTCTGAAGGGAATAATCTCAGAAGAATATAAGGACTACTAGAAATTCTGGAATTCTTGGTTAATGAGTTTTGGGAACATTACTGTGGTACCTACATGTGTTCTAATCAGTGGAATGTATTTCTCCACTTCTCTGGCTTTTATTCTATGCACCAAAAACTTTTTGGGTTGCTCTCCAGCTTCCCAGTATTGTTGGTTTAAGCAGAACAGTGCATATTCTGTCTTATGGTGTAAAAATGCCTCCAATGCAGCCCGTGCCTGTGTAAAGCATGGGGATGGGGCTGGTAGTGCTGTTCCAACTGCTTTAGTACCTTTTCTTGTTGGCAAGTAACCTGATCTCGCTGCTTACGCAACCAAGAGGCATGTGCAATACCTTTCCCGATCACAGTTTTCATGGACCCTCACTGGGCACCTACTGAGATGTCAGAAGTGTCAGTGAGGGAAAAGTACTCAGAAATACTTGCCAACAGTTCTTCTTTAAACACTGGGTCCTGCAGCAAACATGCATTAAACCACCACTTATTTCTCTGGCCCACTAACCTCCCCCAGGCAAGAGTCAGAATCACAAGGGCATGATCTGACACCAGGATACTGCCCATGGACACTGCCCAATTTTAGGGACAAGTTCTTTTGAAATAGAAATGACACCAATCCTGCTACTGTATAGGAGTCATAGACCATGGAATAACAGAAGTCAATTTCAGTGGGGTGAAGTGCACACCAGACATCCTGAGGCCTGCGTTCTGATATACCAGAGTCATTTGTTCAGTCACTTGTGCTTACTGCTAGTGACTAGGCCCCATTCTGTCTAACAGGAAATTTTTTCACGGAGAGGGTGGTGGACACATGGAACAGCCTTCCTCAGGAGGTTGTGGGGTCAAAAATGGTGGGTGAATTTAAGAATGCATGGGACAGGCATAAAGCAATTCTAGTGGGGGGATAGGAAGAAGTAGGCTATTGGTTAACTAAGATCTACAGCTTATCCAATAGCTAGGGAAATGGGCAGGCTGGGTGGGCCAAGCGGTTCTTATCTGCTGTCATAGTCTATGTTTCTAGTGTATGTAACAAGGGAAATAATACTAAGTATATCACCCCCTATCATAATTCCAGAAGGGTTAGCAGGGACTTCCCACAACACCTGATAATAAATGAATACCTCTGATATTTTTTTTTAACTTTATTATACCTTTGTACTTATTTATTTGTCTCATGCTTCCAGTTGTTCATATATTCTTTTTTTTATGTATCTGTCCCTTGTAACCAACTGTACTGATTTATTATTTATTTATTTTTTGTTGACTGGGTAAGTGCACTAGACAAATTTTGCCTATTTTCAGGCACGAGGGGGATACAGATGAATGCCAACTGACTTTGAACCAGATTAAGCTGTTGGTGGTATTCTTTGTGAATTTTTAGTACATGTAACCAATTATACTGGGCACCAACTCTTGCTTCATGGAATGTCTCTATTCCCCGGGTTGCCCCTGAAAAAGGGTCTTAACTGTCTCAGAGGGCCCACTTGGCCATCAAAATTCAAATGAATAAATAAATAAATTCAGGGCATAGTAAACTGGACTGCTCTCTGCTTGCTTACAAATGTGGACACAGCACTCAGCTACCTTTACATAGCGCTCTCCTCTATCTAGGACAAGCACTTCACATTATCCACTCATCACGTAAGAGGGGGAAATACCAAATGGTTCAATAAAGAGCTATTGGGCCAAATGAAGATGAGGGATAAATTATGGGTCACCTACAAAATGTTACCTACAAAATGTCCCCTACCCCCTATAACTAACTACTGCAGACTTAGAAATCACTGTAGTCATGATGTCAAATGACAAAAGCCCTCCTTCTTTAAAAATCAGCAGGCATGGAACCTTGACAACTTACGTAGATTTTGGGACTCAAATCAACCCAGTACTGTAACCCACCTCTAAGCATAATAATTTACTCCTCAACATCAAGACCGTGCTTCAGTCAGACCTGGGTAAAGTGGCTGACATCCTAAACAAGAAGTTCACCAATCTGGATGCTTATTTTGCCCAACTCCCACCCAAATCAATGATTTGGGCTGGCAGTATAGCTTAGAGGTTAGAGTAATGAGCTGTGAACAAGCTTGGTACATCCAGCAGACCAAACCTGGGTTTGATTCTCACAACCTCTACTTGCATACTGTGTGACTCTGAGCAAGTCACTTAACCGCCCAGTGCTCCCAGGTCACCCTTGAAAACAGGCACTTGTGCCTAGTGGGCCTTAACCAGTTACCAAAGACTAAAATTAAAAAAAAATTAAAAAAATAAATAAATAAAAAATGAACAGACTCAGCTGACATACCACATATGACAAGACTGTCCCAATTTCTATTTCAAGGCCACCTTCCCCACGGAGGTTAGGTGCCACCTACAGGTAATACCCAACTCAGGCAGTGCAGGGAGTGATGGGCTATGCCGTCAGTTCCTGAAAATGGCAGCCAGTGTCATTGCCAAACCGTCATCATTAATTTCTCATTAACCATGTCCACCATTTTATTTATTTTATTTAAACATTTGTTGACCAGGATAGGCACACTGAGTCAGGGCTCATTTCCAGGTGTGACCCGGGGGAAAGAGGAGTTGGAGTACATACAATAATACAGAGAAACACATGTCTGCAAAAACAATAGTTCAGGAAAACACATAGTCCCAGCAGAATTATTAACAATTATACAATGGCACTAATAAATGTAATAATCTGATTGGCTGACTGGATGTTTTATTTGTGAGTAAATTTCGGCATAACTCAGGGATAAAATCCCGGTCAGCTGCATCTGCCAAAAGATCAAGCCGCCCCTAAATTCAAAATAAGCATGCTGCCATCTTAATTAACCAACAAACCGCACGCAAAAACATGAGTTTAAAATGTGAGATGACTTCCAAAGTAACAGACTCCAGCACTCCCAGTTCAAAAACCACAACCCCCACTTTTTTCATAAAAATATACAGTAGAGTCAAACGTCTCCAAATGATATAATGTACCTCAAGTGAGACCATGTTTTTCTCTTCACACAGTCCTGCATTCATAATGTTGTCAGCTGCAAGTTCCTCCTATGCTCATTCCCACCAGTTTCCATTCTGGTCAGTGCTGGCACCTGCTACTCCGACTTCCTTTGGTGTGCCATGGTGCAGCTACTTCCTTGTTCCCAATATAGGGCTTCCATGTGATCCCAGCTCATTAGCAGAACCGAAAACAAATCAATAAAAATAAAAAAACCTCCGCTGCAGCAACAGAGCTGCTCACTCGCTTTACATTGCCTGTTTCTCAGTGCAGCAACTGTCCTCTCCGGGGAAAAACACAGCGCTCTAGCAACCAGAAGTGGGGACAGAGGTGTGTGTGCATGTTTACTAGTACACGGCTGCCATGCTCTCTAATAAAAAATAAATAAATTCAGATCCCAGTTGCAGTATCAGGAATACCTCTCCTGGCTCACTTTTCCAAGCAGTACAGGGTCGCTCAGTCCATCTCGGTTAGCATGCCACGTATCTTGTCACATGATGTCAAAACACATCTTTGCAGCAAGGTAGGGGCAAGGTGTGTGCACGTGTGTCTGTGTGTGCACGTGTGTCTACCTAGCAACAGGGAACTATTTTATACACAGAGGAAGAATATTACACAGAAAAAGCAAGTAAAAACAATTTTTTTAAAGCAAAAAAAAACTTTCATTATTTTAAAAAATTTTACCCATTGTATAATCGAAGTAAAATACTCCAAGGTGTGGGTTATGCTGAGATTTACTCCAGCCTGGTGCAGATTTGATCACTCGGCCTGTGGCCTCATGACCAAACCACACCAGGCATGAAAAATCCCAGCATAACCCACACCCTGTTGTGGTTTTTTACTTAATTATGGTTTTTAGAGACAAATAGACAATTTGGATTACAGTGACAATAGAGTTGCAAAGTACAGTAAAAGAGAACAATAGAGTTTGTAAAGTATAGTAACATAGAAACAATACCTGGACAAGAGAGAACTGGGGAGAACCAGAAATCGCAAAGGAAAGTGCACTTGATAAGGGCTAGGTCATTTTAAGTGCTGTGGTGTGGAGCAACAATTACTGAGGACAGTGGGGGGGGTGGTAGGAGGTGCAGCTGTGTCTGGCAATCTCAAAGAGAGGAAGAGTTTCTGATGGAGGGGCAAGTTTGTTCCACAAGCTTGGGAGCCAGTGCGGTAGATGGAAGGATCTTACATCTCTGTGCCTCAATACATAAGGGGTGTCTAGGGTCTGGGAGAGACTATTGACCATGTAGGAGGGTAGCATGTCAAACCAGTATTTAGCTATGAGGTTGAGAGAGTGGATATGGTGTCTGTGGGCAGCGAGTATTTTTTCCAGGAGGGAGTATAGTTGGTAGTGATGAGTTCTAAGGGATGAGTTGGTGGCAAAGCAGCAAAAAGAGTTTAGGAGGGTGTCTAACTTGACTAGGGTGGTTTCCAGTGCAGTGCTGTAGACTACATCCATGTAAATTAAAGATGGAGAGGATCATTTTAGTTAAGATCTGCTGCCTGGCAGGAAGAGGGATGAGTCTTGGTGCCGGTAGAGCATACCGAGGTTGGGGCGTAGTTTTGAGATGGTCGCTTCTATGTACAGCAAGAAAGATAAATGTGGGTCGAGCCACACTCCCAGGTACAGTGCTCCCTCGCTATAATGAATGTGTCAGGAGCCAAGCCCTCCATTCGTTATAGCAGCATGTTCATTATATCGAGGAAGACTGGAATTGCCATAGCCAGCCTGATGAGGATTTGAACTTGTACTCCTCACCATGAATTTCTTTGGTGAACTGCTCAGCCTTGCTCTTCACAATACAGTTGGACAATGGTACCCCATGAGCATGCTGCTGCTCAAACCAAAGCTGGGTTGCTTGGTCAATTTCACCCTCATCAGGACGCCTTAACCTTTTTTCGAGCCATCCCCTGGGTCTCTGAGCACTCATCAACAAATGCTCAGAGGGCATTCTCCTGTCTCCACCAGGTACATATTGTGGATTTGGAGTACCCGCTCTCTAGAGACAAATTTGTCAAGCTTTCACCACCTTTCAGGTGGTCTAGAATTGCCAGCTTAGTTTCGACTGTGTAGCCGGATCGCTTAATTTTGCATACCATACAGCTGCAGGATGCCATCACTGTTTTATAGGTGGTGTGTGCATGTTAATTGCATGTTAATTGCAGAAGTGCTGGTCAGTTAGTGAAACTGCATCGGAAGCCATCACCTTGATTCATTATAAGTGGGATTTCGCTATATCAAGGTTCGTTATAGTGAGGGAGCACTATATTTGCATTTATTGACATGGTCTAGTGGGGTGCCATCTAAGGAGATGATAGAGGAGGTGGGGGGTCTGTTTGTCTTCTGCACTGTGCCAAATAACATTGATATGGTTTTGGCCATATTTACGTTCAGTTGGTTTTGTGTAAACCAGTGTTGGATATTGTTGAAATCACATTTGAGGGTAGACTCAATATCACCTGTTGATGGGCCAGAGGTAAAGAAGATAGTGTCATACGCATACTTGTGAATGCTGGATTTTGTGCAGGAGGAGGGGAGGTCATTTATGAAGAGGGGGAAGAGGATGGGACCAAGGACAGATTCTTGTGGAAAACCTGATAGGATTGGGACTGGAGGAGAGGAGATGTCAGTAATACTGACAGACTGCGACCTGTTTGAGAGGTAGGAATTGAATCATTGAATGGTGATAGGAGCAAGGCCTGCTGCTTCAGGTTTGGACAGGGGAGGGGATGGGACTGGAATCAAAAGCCTTAGCCAGGTCGATGAACAATGCAACTGTGACAAGGCCTTGGTCAGTGGCAGTGTGGATTTGGTTTGTGACATGCAGGAGGGAGGAGATAGTGGAATGTTGCTTCCTAAAGCTGGACTAGTGTGGGGATAAGAGGTTGTTTGTATTTAGATGTTCCACCAACCTGGAGAGCACAAGGGATTCCTGTAGCTTAGCAAGAGCTGGGAGGAGGGAGATTGGTCTATAGTTAGCAGGATTTGAAGGGTCCCCACCTTTAAGGAGGGGGATAACTGTCACAGATTTGCAGGCCTGAGGGACTGACCCTGAGGAGAAGGAGAGGTTGAGGAGATGGGCAAGAGGCTTAGAGATTGTAGGTGCAAAGATTTGCAGGAGTTTTGGGTGGATCCCATCTGGGCTGGATTTGGAGGTATTTAATGAGCGAAGGGCTGAGAAGACTTTGAGTTCTGAGACGGGTTAAGAATTCAAAGGTGTTTTTGCGGAGAGGCAGAATGGGGACCATAGTCTGCGGAGGGGGCTCATGTGGCATGGTGCAGGAAGTGAAAAACCTGTTTTGGGTAACAGCAATGCTGGTGGGGCCGAGTAGTTGCTGACCATGCTGTTTAATGGGAGGGAGACTGGGTTGTGATGGAGAGTTGAAGAAAGAGTGCACGACCTTCCAGAAGTTAGAGGGATGGGCGTGAGTCAGTTGTGACTTGAAGAAGTCTGCATTCGCCAACTTTACTGCCTTTGTACATGTGTTATGGAGGGTGTTGTATGCTTATTTGTTTTTAGGGCTAGAGAGGGATTTGAAAACAGTCCAAGCTTTGTCTCTGACCTTGCAAAAGGCGAAAACTGGGGCAGAGATCCATTTGTGGTGTTGTTTCTTTACACTGATCTTTTTCTGTGGGGCATGGGAGTCCTAGATTTTGGTGAGCGTGTGCAGGAAACTGGAGAGGGCAGCATCAGCATTTGGGGCTGAGTAAACAGGATGCCAGTCAGCAAGGCTAAGGGTGGTTAGGAGAGATTCAACGTCTAAAGAGTTTAGGGACCACGTATTAATGTATTTTGGTGCAGACTTGGGAAGGCGAGATTTTCTGATACAGTAAGTAATGCAGTGATTGCTGAGTACATTTGCAACAATGCCAGCAGTAGTTACCCTGTGTGGATGTGACAAGAGGATACAGTCAATTAGGGAGTGGCTTTGATAGTGGGGGTTGTAGTGAGTGGGTTCCTTGAGAAGCTGATTTAGGTTTAGTGACTCAATTTTGGAGGTATGTTTCATGGAGCTGGGTGCGAGCCAGTCTAGATTGTAATCACCTAGCAGAATCAGTTTCCCATTGGAAGTCAGGTCAGGGAGGGTAGCTAGAGTGGAGACTAGGGACGGACCATACCAGTCCTGTGGAAGCAGGCCAGGGTAACTCCCATCTTTAAGTCTGGTGACCCCAGTCTCTCTGACATCTATTTTATCTCACATTAGCAAGATTCTGGAAAAGATTGTATTTCAGCAGATCCATCTAACAAAGCACAACCTGTTATCCTCGGACCAACATGGATTCTGGAAAGGGTGCAGCATAACCACAGATCTTGCACAGATCATGGACCATATGCTGAGAGGTGGACAAAGGGAGATTCACAGGAGTGATCTTTGTCGATCTCTCAAAGGCTTTTGACATGGTGGACCATGATGTTCTCCTTGGAGAGCTCACCTCATGCAGCTTTTCCACAAATGCCACAGGATGGATCAAAAATTACATAGCAGACAGATTCCAATTGGTTCATGTTGGGGGAGCTCTATCTCACCCACTAGACGTGCACACTGGAGTACTGCAAGGCTCTGTCCTCGGCCCACTACTGTACTCAATATTTGTCAACCCCCTACTTACCAAACCCACCAGCTGTCGCATGATCATGTATGCTGATGACCTCATACTGTTCAGTAGCCATGAAAACCCAAATCAGCTTGCCCAAACTCTCACCAAGGATTTCTCCTCTACCACCTAATGGTTCTCCTCCCACAGATTTGTTGTGAATGTGAAAAAAACTAAAGTAATGATATTTGGCTCAAAGCACCGTTTAGCAAGATACTCCTCAACAACATCCACCTCCCCGTCCTTAGCATCCACACCCCTGAAGGATCCATAATTGAGCAAGTTATGGTTTTCAGATACTTGGGAGTAACCCTTGACCCACATCTCACCATCTCAAACCACATTGGTTAGGTGGTAAGTAGGGTGTACCATTGCCTAAGGGTTTGCTACTACCTAAAACATGTTATGACCCCTGAAGGAAGACTCACCATAGGGAGGGGTTCACTTTACCACTCCTGGATTACTGCTTGCTGATCATCTCTCTCACTTCAAACCAGCACTTAGCTTGCCTAAATACATTACACAACAATATCAACAGATTTTTCACCCTTGCCCCCTACCAGACACACCATTGCACTCTATGCAGCAGTGGGGTGGCTATCCCCACAGGCCTGTAGAGACCTCTGATTAGGCTCCATTATATTTAAAGCCCTTCACAATGGTCCTAACTCACCATTGTCTAGTCTGCTCACAATCAGACAAGGCCCTCACCTCCTTATATTCTCACACCTTAGATTATTGGACTGGCCAAAATCCAATACTGAAGTGGGTGGGAGAGCCTTCTCTAGTGCCACACCTAGGTTATGGAACTCCCTACCGGAGGCGCTCCATGCCCTGGGGTCACCCTCAATCTTCAAGAGGAACTTATATAATGTCCTACTACCCAAAATGATGTGCTGCTACTAATCCACAACCACCTCAACATGAGTTCATGATTTTAAGTGGCTAGCTAGTTTGTGCTACTGATGGGAGACTCCTATATGGGTTACTATCTCGTGCAGTGACGACTATGCCCACTCTGCCTGGTAAACCAGGTTTCAGGTGAATGGCAAAAGTGTTATGGGGCTGATAATGCACAAGATGCATGTGCTTCCCTAGCCATTGTCAGCTATTACATCCCTTATATGCTGGCTCTGTGTTAACTATGTTTTATTGATGTAAACTGTATAATCTCTATGTAACATGGATGGCACAGTCATCCTAATTTCTATTGTACTGCTTCTCTCATACTTCTGATTTGTACTACATGTGCAATATAGATGGCCTGGGTCATGCCTGAAAATGGTCCCTGGGACCAGAGCACTCACCCAGTTAACAAATACATACATACATACATAAATAAGTAAATGAATGAATGAATGTCTCCAGTGACAATCTGCTACCCCTGGTATGTGACTTCAATTAAGATCACACGCCCTTCTGTATCTTTCACTTCTCTATGGATTCCTATCTGTAGTCCCTTTCTACAGAGGACAGCCTCCCCTCAGGGAGGGCAGTGACCGGGGGTGTGTGCAAGAGCTGTGGTTACAGTTGGGCCCACACTGTCAGGGGGCCCATTGCCTCAGGGACAACTCTAAGAATATTTTTTATCACGGATCAACTTTCAGCTTTCTCTTTCTCAACTGTTTATCCATTTGATATTGCCTCTGTCACCAGTGGCGTCAGAAGATTCTTATTTATTTATTTTTTATTTATTTGAACAGTAACAGAATTACAATCCTTTGAGTCAGAGACTCCTTTTCAAAGGCTCCATGTCAGTTAACCAACATTTTACAAAACTAAGCATCATACATAAAAGCAAGGAACAGGCCAGAATAACATGAGGTAGGCATATAGAGGAGGCAGTATAGTGCAGTGGTTTAAAGCTCTGAGCTGCAAACCTGTAGACCTGGGTTTGAATCCCACAGCTCCCACTTGCATACTGTGTGACCCTGAGTAAGTCACTTAACTTTCTTGTGCTCCCAGGTTGCACCTGTAAATAAGCTTTCAGCTTAGTGTGTGTCTCTCCTGGTTTAAAAAATGTATATATATATATATATATATATATATATATATATATATATAGGTAAGGAATCGGTACAGATCTGGCCTAGTTAGGCAAGATGAGGGTTCCTTGTCATGAGCAGAATAGGTGCTTGAGTATTAAGCAGGGAAGGTTTCGGGAAGGGGGGGCATTGTCGATCCAGGGACTCCAGTTTCACATGATGGTGGGTACAAACCATTACTCAAAACATCTAATCTTGGTGTTTGTGTCCCCAGGAGGAACATGGATAATTTACATTGTTTACTTCTTTGATTGTGTCACCAGCAAGGTTTTTTTTTTGAGGGGGGCAGCATGGACAAACTATGGATGCTTAGAAGAAGTGATAAAAAAACACCTCACGCTACGAAAATTTCAAATGCACTGATGGTTATTGCACATTTATTGGTAGGGCAGTAGGGCGCCAAAATGTATTTATGGGGGGGCAATCAGTTGGCACAGCCTTGCCCCTCTCTGCTTAGAAGTATAAGCACTGTGGTACACATTTCCCACCCATGAGCAGCAGAGATGAGAGGTTTCCCCCTCCAGTGAATGTGTCTCTTGAACCAGCGCAATGTCACCCTGCATGCTCTTCAGCTGAAACAATATTTTTCTTCTCTTAATAGGCAAGTCAGCCCTCTAGAATTCCAAGAATTTATTTTTAAGGAATCAAATTCCAACATTTTGGTGAAGTGTAAGTGTAGTGTATTCTGCTGTAAAATTGGAATGTTTTGGAACTCCCCACCCCATCCCTGTCCCAACATCCCCCGTCCCACCATCCCCCACCATTGATCACCTCAGAGCCCCAATATTCTTCACCAAACTGCAAAGTTAAAAGACATTAAATTCACAGTGATCAATGGGGGCAATTACTTTAAACAAATAACTGCCTCCCACAATGGAATCGTAGGCAAATAATTATTTACTAATGAGTGACTCCATCTGGTGAAGGCAACCAACAACTATCACTAGTTGATAGGATGGTACTAAGCCTTTGCTCACACAGAACATACAGGCACTCACAAGGGAACTCCTGCCAGCCCCAGAATCCCCTTCCAGTTCACTTGTGACATCTATAGAAAGAACACACTGAAATGGATGATGGAGGGGGTCAGGGTGAGCAATTTCACCCTCTAAGACTGAGGGTATCAATCAGATCGGGTGATTGCTGCCTCTTAAGATCATCTCCCTAGCATATGGTTGGCACTATGAAATCCGTATCTGCTGGTACTGATAGGGGAGGAAGGTCCTTAAGTGCTGTTTTGTAGATAGGGTGCACCCTGCCATCCAGAAGATTCACATGGTAGGTGAGATTAACTAGTCAGGGCCCCATTCTTCAGCTTAAGCAAATACCCAGAGGCTACCCTCACAGGCAGCTGCCTGTAGAGTGGAGTCCTCATAAAAACAACATACCACACACACACTGTCACATTTAAAGTAAAGCAAAAGTCCAATCTTGTCCACATAAATGAGCAACCTGGGGCATCACAAGATTCTTTAAAGCTCTTTTCTGCCTTGTTTCTGTGGGGGGAGGGTTCATTCGAGTAGTAGGTCACCAAATCAAACAGGGAGTCCAAGGAGCACTGCAGGTTTGTAAAGTTGTGGATGGAGCCCAGATATAAGAACTAGTTTGTTCAGTCACAAGTTCAGGAGTCAGAGGTTCCACAGCACTGGTCCATTTTTCCTACAGTGGGGCAGCAGTCCTGAGTTCACTACTCA
Source organism: Neoceratodus forsteri (assembly GCA_016271365.2). Classification (NCBI taxonomy): domain Eukaryota; kingdom Metazoa; phylum Chordata; order Ceratodontiformes; family Ceratodontidae; genus Neoceratodus; species Neoceratodus forsteri. The sequence goes on along the minus strand of JADMNL010000040.1, from coordinate 43,004,116 downwards.
GGTTGATTGGGACTGTGGTACTATGTAAGCATGCTCTGCGATTTCCCCGGTCTCAACCTCCTACTCCACATAGCACTCATATTTACAGTTAAGGCGTGTCTGAAGAGTGAGAATCCTGTGAAGAGGAGGCCGCAGGTTCAGCTGGAGGCTCCGTGAGGGAAGCAGCTAACTTTGGAGATCTGGAAAGGCCCAGGGCTGTTTGGAAGTAGGTATCAACTTCTTCTAGCATGTGGAATTGCAAGTCTTTTTCTAGAAGGTGATTGATCACTGATACAGCTCGGTAGAGTAGAGCATAGGGTATTCCCCTATATTGAAGGCCTGTCTTCACTTTATCAGAGGCTTGGCATCCCTCTAGTATGGTATCTGCTAATAATATCTGTGGAAATATATTGCCACAATAATTAATATCGTGGCTCTCTTCATTCTAGGGGAATTACATGATGATGCTCTGCCTACCCCTGTCGCTGTATGTGTGGGCAGAGAGGAAGAAGCAGTGGTGGGGAAGGGAAGGAAGGACGGATAAGGGAGCAGGAGTTACAGTGCCTGGGTGAGCTGCTCCCCTAGCGGAGTGACAAGGCATCTGGTTCCTGCAGCGGAAAAAACTGGGAGACCACAGTTTGGTTCCCCATCAAACAAAACACAGTGTTAGGTTTTTTCTTTTTTTTTAGGTTCCCGGGACATTTTCCCCGGCGATTTTCTTCCCATCCCCTAGGTTCACCTCCTCCCCCCCAGAGATGATTCTAAATGTTCTGGGGTGTGTGGGGGTGAAGCCTCCCCATGTTGGTGGGTGTGGGGGGCAGAGCTTTGTTTTGTTTAGTTTTATCAGGGATGCAAAAATAGTGTTATTGGTGTTTTGTCTGACTTAAATATCTGCTGGTGATGTGATGGTTGTGACTTATTGTGCCACAGTATTATTGTTGGCGATATAAACAGGTAGATCCCTCTGACACACCCCTTGGATAATCTGAATAAAAAGAGATGTTTGGCCCTGCTACTACAGTCTCCTTTAGCTGGTGGGTAGTTCACAATATCGTGTTCACTAGGGAGAATGCAGGGGACGGCCCAAACCTACAAAGCAGCTGCACCCAGGGAACGGGGTAGGCTCGAGCCCCTTCACGGAGGGACAAGTCTTGGAAGTCCTAACTAAATTAAAGGTGGGCAAGGCAGTGGGGCCAGATGAGATTCCCCCAAGAGTTCTCAAGGAACTGGGGAGTGTGATAGCAGTGCCCCCTGGTGGAGTTCTTCACCAAATCACTGAAAAGTGAGACAGTGCCTGAAGACTGGCAGAGGGTGACAGTGGTCCCACTTCACAAATCAGAGAGCAGGGAGGAGGCTGAAATTACCATCCAGTGACCCTCACATCAGTGGTAGGAAAACTGATGGAGACGCTGCTCAAGCAAAGAGTAGCAGCACATCTGGAATCCAGCGGGCAACAGGACCAAAAACAGTGCAGTTTTATGGCTAGAAGGTAATGCCAGACAAACCTGGCTATCTGGACTTTAGTAAGGCTTTCGACTCAGTTCCACACAGAAGACTGGTAAAGAAGCTGGACCACATTGGCATAGGTAAGGAAGTGGTGGGTTGGGTAAACAACTGGCTGAAGGGAAGAATGCAACATGTGCAGTTAAATGGAGTGGTATCAACAGAGAAGGAAGTGACTAGTGGAGTGCTTCAGGGGTCGGTGCTGGGGCCCCTACTCTTCAATGTGTGTTCATAGCTGACATCGGTAATGGATTATAAGGGAAGGTGTGTCTGTCTACAGATGACACTAAGATCTGCAACAGAGTGGACACCCCAAAAAAAGTCAAGAGCATGGAATTAGACCTGAGGAAACTCGAGGAGTGGTCATATGCCTGGCAGTTGAAGTTCAATGCCCAAAAATGCAAGGTCATGCACTTAGGCAAGGGAAATCCCAAGGTGGGATACTATCTAGGAGAGGAGCAGCTGCCATACACCAACCAGGAACAAGGAGTAATTATATCAGATGACTTAAAAGTGGGGAAGCAGTGCGAAAAGGTGGTGCTAAAGGCCAGTGGTATGCTGGGCTGCATAGGCAGGGGAATCACGTGTCACAGAAGTGAGGTAGTGCTGCCACTTTACAAGGCGCTGGTGCACCCCCACCTGGAGTACTGCATACAGTTCTGGAGGCCGCACCTTAGGAAAGACATCGATAGGACTGAGACGGTGCAGAGAAGAGCCACAAAAATGATTCAGGGTCTGCATCAAATGGCATATGAGGATAGGTTGAGGGAGCTCAACATGTACTCCCTGGAGCAGAGGAGGGAGAGGGAAGACATGATTGAGACATTCAAGTATATCGAGGGTATAAATATGGTAGAGGTACAGGAGTTCCTTCAGGAGAAGAAAAGCATCAGAACTAGAGGACATGATATGAGGCTCATGGGTGGGTGATCCAGGAGCAATGTTATGAAGTTCTTCTTCACTGAGAGGGTGGTCAATCCATGGAATTGCCTGCCCTGGGAAGTGGTGAAGGCCAAAATGATAAACGGATTCAAAAATGCCTGGGACAGGCACAAAGGTATCATTTTACAGAAAGGATGGTGGGGTAGTTACCCATATTGAACAGACTAGATGGACCTTCTATCAATAGTTTCTATGTTTCTATATATCAGTTCTTTGTCCTCGAATCTCAACAGTTTAAAGGTAAGGGGCTGCAGTTTAGCATTGTTGGTTGGAGTCTTTGTGCTCTGTATCCTGTGGGCTCATCTAGTTCAAAATCATACTGCAGGATCAAGCCCCAGCAGCACCAGGAGATTCTTTCTTAGGTACTACATGGAGTCCTTGCCTTCCCATTCCTGCTGAAGACCAATAATCTGAAGGTTTTTGTGGTGGTCCTGTCCTTCAGTTTCTTCTAGCTTGTACATTAGCCATGCAAACTGTGCTTTTACAACTTGAAGGCACTGGTTCTGGGCAACTTGGATTAAATTCAGACACCACCATAATCTGTTGCACTGTGGCAGTAACTCAGCCAGTCAAAGCCTTCAACATGACTTGTGTAGCGGTGACAGTCTGATGGATGGTTTCCATACTCTGGGCTATTTGTTGGACAAGGCTGCCTGAGGCCACTGTGTCTTTTGACGAGGAACTGTAAGAAGTGTGAGAAGTCACTATCTTTAGGGCTGGCTACAGTTGAGCTGGGGAAGATGTGAGAAGGTCTTCTTTTCATTTGATTGGCAAGCCCAGAGAGTCAAACCAAACTAAATGGCATCACCTTCCCCTCATCACAAATCGTGTTGTACTGCCACCTGCTTCAGTTAAGTCACAGCTAGTGGGAGCTTTTGTCTGGGCTGGCAGAGAGCGGGGGGTTTACTTAGTTTACTTAGTATGTTCGGACAAAAGAAGGCATATGTCCATCATGATTGCCCCCCAGACCAGTGGGACTTAAACTAAATACTGGTTATATATCAGTCAGTGGTCTAATCTGGCTTTAAGTGTATCAAAGGTATTGGAATCAATTATTTGATTTGGAAAATTAGTCCATGCTTTTGCTGCCCGGATAGTAAAGAAAGAGTCTCTCTTTGCGGTGTTAGCCCTGTTAATGACTAATTGTTGTTGGTGACGTCTAGGAACATGTTGCCTATTTGAATACCCCAGTCCACATGGTTCCATTAAATTCTCTAAATTCAGTATTTTATAAATAAAAAGAAGGTGACCTCTAAACCTCCTTACTTGGAGTGAAAATAGACCAGTTTTCCTCAGTTTATTTTTGTAATCTAGGGAAGATAAATTATATGCCAATTTAGTTGCCCTTCTCTGAGTTCTCTCCAACAAATTGATATCCTTTTTAAGATAGGGGCTCCAGAATGGTGAGCCATAGTCAAGGTGAGGTCTGATATAAGCTCTGTATAAAGGGATGATACATTCTTCTGTTCTAGTTACAAAAGTGCATTTTATTTGTTTTAACAGATTATTTGCTACACGTGTAACTTTAACACAGTGGTCTAATGCAGTAAGATTGTTGTTAACCATTATGCCCAAGTCCCTTTCACAAGTGGATTCTTTTAGTAAACTGGTATTCAAATAGTATTTATTTTTCTTGTCTTTAGTCCCCAAATGGATGACAGAGCATTTATCAGTGTTAAAATTCATATAAACTCTTGCCCATGTTTCAATTTCTTTTAGATTCTGTTCCATGGATATGTTCCCATCTTCTATAACTGCTTTACCCCTAAGTTTTGTGTCATCTGTGAACTTTGATAACATATTGTTACCACTTATTTTCATGTCACTTATAAATATACCAAAAAGTGTTGGACCCAGGACCAAACCCTGAGGAACCCCACTACTGACCAATCTGCTTTCGGACAAAGTGCCATTTAATCTGACATTCTGTACTCTATTAGAAAGCCATTGGTTTATCCAATTTATCAAGCTTGTTGTGAATCCCAGTTTATACAATTTTGTAATCAATTGTGATGTGCCACTTTGTTGAAGGCACAAATGAAGTCCAGTAACATTACATCCATGGGTATACCCTGGTCTAATCCTTTTCTAATCTGGTTGTAGAAAGAAATAAGGTTAGTGGTACGTCAGTGACCACTTTTAAAACCATGTTGTAAATTATCGCTTAGATCCAATGTAACAATTTCTTTGTCCAAATAAGATTTAATTGTCCACTCCATCAGTTTCCCAGTAATTGAGATTACGCTTAATGGCCTATAATGCTTAACTGAGCTTTTACTTCCCTTGTTATGTTGGCTTGTGCTTGCACAGCCAACATATTGCGGTAGTAGCAGATTTGGAGGCACAGTCACTGTTGGGCGAATGCAGGGCACGCATCAGAAGGTGCGTCCCTCATTCCTCTATCAGGCAGCAGGAGGCACTGACCTCATGCATGCCTAATGTGGCCATCACAACAAAGAAAAGGTCCGCTGCAATGTGAGCGAAGCTCGCATGCAGCGTGACCATTACATGCCTCCCTTGGTGCAGGCAACATGGTGGCAGTGACTGCCGCCACTGCTGCCTGTCACAATGCCAATGGGGTAGCCCACTCCCCGTCGGCATAATGTGTCCCCCCTTTTGTTGATTGCTGAAGGATCCCCTTCAGCAACCCCTAAACCAACCCCCTCGGCATCATGCACCCTCCCCATTTGTTATGTGCCGACGGAGGTGCCCAATCCCCATCGGCCAAAGCACCCTCACTGACAAACACTGAGGTGGCACCCTGGGAGCCCACCCCAGCATGCCAAATCCCACCTGAAATGTGAAAACTGTCCTGCAATGTCTTTTTTTTTTACTCTGTAAAAGCAAAGCGGTCACTCGGCAGTCTCCTGCCCCCCAACTTGCACCCACCATACCTGCCTCCCCACACACACTCCTCACCCCATACTTACCTCCGGAGTATGGCACGATGATCTTCGGTGAGCCGGGAACACGTCTGCATGCTTCAAAGCCGACCACGAACTGAGGAAATGCCGGTAAGCTGTATAATGGAATGAATTGGATTTTTTTTCAACGTTGATGCCTATCTCGGGCATTTTTTTGAATTTTGGCACCAAATTTTCAACATGGGGTTTTTGGGACCCCTCATCATGAATTCTGTCACTAACATGGCGTTATTCTGCCTCGAAATGTGATTTCGCGGTCACTGCATGGAATCACATTTTGGGACAGATTAAGAAAATGACAGTGCCAGTGTTCATGAGGTGGGCCCTCAAAAAGCCTATGTTGCAAATTTGGTGGAAAAAATAAAAAAAAAAATGACTGTTTTACGAACATGCGTTGCTCAGTTGCGACGCACGCTGGTAGCTTCGCAAATTTGCAATATTTTCATGCCAGATTTTTAACATTGGCATTTTTATACACCTCCTTGTGAGCAGTACAGCTGTCATTTTTCACATCCTGGCCGAAATGTGTTTTCACCCTTCCGGCGCAGAATAGCACGGTCGCAGTAGGAAATCAGTGTTTGGGACAGATTACGAAAATGACACTGACACTGTTCATGAGCAGAGGTCCTGAAATACCTATGTTGAAAATCTGGTGACGATACTCCATAAAATGACTGTGTTACATTGCACAGTTTGCAAGCACGCTCGTAAGTTCACAAATTTGTAGTATTTTCACTCCAGATTTTCAACATTACACAGTTTGCAAGCACGCTTATAAGTTCGTGAATTTGTAATATTTTCACTCCAGATTTTCAACATTGCCATTGTTCTGCACCTCCTTATGAACAGGACAGCTGTCATGTTTCACATCCTGGCCAAAATGTATTTTTGCAGTTCCAGCGAAGAATAGCGTGGCCGCTGTGGGAAATCCGTGTTTGAGACACATTATGAAAATGACAGTGACACTGTTCATTAGCAGAGGTCCTAAAATGCCTATGTTGAAAATTTGGTGTTGAAAGTCCATAAAATTAGTGTTTTCTGAGTGTGTGTTTCGCAGTTTGCATGCACGCTCGTAACTTCGTGAATTTGTAATATGTTCACTCCAGATTTTCAAAATTGGCATTTTTCCACACCTCCTTATGAACAGTACAGCTGTCATTTTACATATCCTGGCCAAAATGTATTTTCGCATGTCCGGTGCAGAAGTGCATGATCGCTGTGCGAAATCAGTTTTCAGTACAGTGTGAGGAAATGACGGTGACACTGTTCATGAGCAGAGGTCCTAAAATGCCTATGTTGAAAATTTGCTGCCGAAGGTCCATAAAATGTCTGTGTTGCAAGCATGCGTTGTGCAGTTTCCATGTACATTTGTAACTTCACAAATTTGCAATATTTTCATGCCAGATTTTCAACACTAGCATTATTTCACACTTCCTTATAAAAAGTACAGCTGTCATTTTTCACATCCTGCCCAAAATGTGTTTTCGCACCTGTGGCCCACAATGGCATGGTCACTGTGGGAAATCAAGTTTTGGGACTGATTAACAAAATCAGTGTCACTGTTCATGAGGGGAGGTCCAAAAATGCCTATGTTAAACACGTGGATAACAAGCTCCCACAAATAATTGGGTTACTGCCGTGTGTTGTGCAGTTTCTATGCATGCAAATGACTTCACCAATTTTTCATATTTTCACTCCAGATTTTCAGCGTTACCATTTTTTATGCTTCCTCATGAACAATACAGTTGCCATTCTCCACATCCTGCCCAAAATGTGTTTTCGTCCCTGTGTCGCCAAATGACATAGCTGCTGTACAAAACTACCTTTCAGCTCACAAACAGATTGTGCTGCTTCTCATGAGGTGGTCTCACAAACAGCCCATGTTGAAAATCTGGAGTGAAAATACCACCGCACCCCTATGGTGTTTGGGTTTCCAACTGTACCACCCCGCCCAGTACAGACCGACAGACACCAGGCCTGTGACTTGGGATCACCGGATGTAATGCTCATGCCATTGCACCCCCAACCCCACCCTGCAGCCACTGACAGGCATTGTGGTGTGCCTTGCACTGTTTGGCCAGAAAATTCACCCCGTTCTCCTATACTGCACATATTTCCTTATGGAATGGGGTAAGTATAGTGCCCAAAGACCCCAAAGCACACCACAGCACTTGTAGGGTGACGTACAATGGCATGAGTGTTATAGCTGATGACCCAAAGGCACACCCCAATGCCTGTTGCTCTCTACAGGATGAGGGTGGGGTTGACATCACTTCAATACTGCACTGTCATTCCTATTATGCATCTCTACTTCTGGCACTACCAAAGCCAATGCCAGCAAGACAACATTCGGCATTGACAAATGCTTGTTATGTATAGGGGTTACTATGGCCAACAGACAATCCACTGGGATACTGTTTTCATTCAAGGATTTATTGAAAATTTGGGTCAGTGGTAATGAGATTAGATGGGCTGTACCTTTTAGAAACTTTGGCCCAGATATTCAAACTGCATCCGGCTGTGGCGCAAGCTTGGGCGCATCTCAACTTTGCTGCGCAGGAGTGTGGACTAAGTGATATTCAAAGGAGATGTGCCATGGCTCAGCAGTGTTGAATATTGTACCCTGGCCACCCCCAGTGTGAATGGCGCAGTGGCACTGCGCCAGCGCAAGTGGCCAGAGTGGAGCCTGGAGATGCGCTAGCGCAAGTTCCATTGCGCCATGCACAGCACCAGCGATATTCAAAAGTTGCCATGCAAATGGGGCCATAATGTATGCAAGGTGCACATAGGACCATTTGCATGTCATTATGGCCCCATTTGCATGCAGGTGCGCCAATCCCCGACGACTTGCGCCTGGCACCCTGCCAGGCAGCAGCCATCAGGAACTGATGCCCCCTGCAGCCCGATCATGGGCATCTGTAAAAAAAAGACAACCCCAAGTTCTATATCCATGGTGGTCCAGTGGAACGCTATATGCCCGATCGTGGGCATCAGTTAAAAAAAAATAATTCTAATATCCCTGGTGGTCTAGTGGTACCTCCCCACCCACCCACTGAGCCCCACTGCCCGCTCCCCCCCCGGTCAGCCAGCGGGCAGCAGCACCCCACCCACCTGCCGCCCACCGACTGACACCTCGGTAGGTCTGCTCCCCCATTGGTTCATAGCGAGAGCCAATGGGCGTGCAGCTCCTACCATACTACACATTCCAGATATGTGAATGATTTTTTTTTTTTACTGATGCCCTTGATTGGGCAGATAGCGGTCCACTAGACCTCCAGGGATATAGGACTTAGGGTTGTCTTTTTTTACCATTGCCCATGATCGGGCATGGGGGGGGCATCGCCAGGTGCAGCCAGAACTCGGGTGGCCACCTGCAGGTGGCAGCTGCAGTGTTACGCCCTGCAATGCGGCAGCTCACCTGTGGGTGGCCATCAGTTGTTCCTTTTTTTTTTGGCTTAACTTTGTGCTGGCGCAAGTAGGGGTTGCACATGCATGGCTGTGCACATCCCTGGCTGAATATCGGGCTGTGCAGGTTATGCATGGGCATGCCCCCACCTGTGCCTGCATACATTACTGATGCGCTCTGGCACATTGGGATTTGTGCAGCCGCTGCCTTTCCCTTTGAATGTCGCGCAGGGCATCAGTGGGTTGTGCGTGGTACAACACTGTTGCACCATGCGCAATCCTTTTGAATATCTGGGCCTTAGGGTGTATGTTATCTGATCCAGGACTAGTATTGTTTTTTAGAGTGCCTAGAGTGTTAAGTACTTTTTGAGAAATTGAATGCTGTCTTTTGTTTTCTTTAGATGACACATACATTTTCACATCTATTTTTTTTTTTTGAGAAGATAGAACAAAAATATGAATTAGATATCTGTTGTTTCCCTATCTTAGATCAGAGCTCACGTGATCTTCCCCAGTTGCTCATTTTTAACCACACTGGGGCTGTGGGATATGTGCAGGTACCCCTATGTACATCAGCAATGTTTATGGGTTCTTCCCAGTGGCTTAAACTAAATCTGACCACAAATTCTTTAACCAATGTCTGCTTACAATACAAACCCACATAACTATTTGATCCCCCACTTGCATTTCTACCGTAAATGGATGGTTGAAATAGGATTCACTACTGTGGTCCTTAGCTAACATTCCACAAAGTCACAGTACATATTGTCACAAAGCGTAGGGATATGTCCAACTTCACCACAGTGAAAACATATAATGGTACTATCAGGTTACTAAACTGTGCCTCCCCATTTGGTGACTGGGGATTGAGGTCTTAAGACTGGTGGAATTACACTAGATCATCAGATTATAGCTTTTTGGCATGCAGATGTAACTATTTTTTCACCACTTGACCACTTATCCATACCAGTATGCTTATTCCCATCACCTCATTATCCTTTCCCCCCTTATGTTACAAGTATCTTCCCCTCAGGCCACTACCCGAGATTTATCATAGGCTTCATTCTTCCTAGTGGCCTTTGATCTCTCTGCTCTCAAATAACCCTCCATGATCTTGACAGCAGTGGCCAGAGTGGTTTGCTTGTGATGACCCACATACTCTGTTTGGCAAAATGTTCAGGTACTTTTCCAAAACAATTATTCCAAAATGTCCTGTTTAGAATATACCTCTGCTTTTAACTATTGGGTAGCAAGACTTTCAGTTTTTGAGCCTCCACTCTGGAATGGGTTCCAGCTTTAAAACAAAATGTGCAAAAGTTCCATCGCTAGCTCTCTTCAGTTATCCCAATCCAATCGATGATAGCCACTTTTACTTGACCATAGTCCCTGTCAGTGACATCATCTAGGCTCGAATTCACATCTTGTGTATCTCCAGTCAGATATGGTACAATGTGAGTGGCTCAACGTTCTTGTGGCCAGGCAGTGGTACTGGCAACTCTCGTAAAAGTCATAAGGCAGGCTTTGAGGTTGTCCTTGGGACCCATTTCCATTAGCATGGGGTGAGAACCAACAGCAACTGGATTCCCTGTGACCTGGAACTGGGGCACAGCTTCTTTCTGGGTTTGCAGCACCTGCTTCATAAACTCCTGCTGTTACTGGTCTTGCTGCTGTACCTGCTGTTGCTCCTGCTGCTGGTCCCTCTGTGCCTGCAATTGCACTTGCTGGGTTATTCAGCCATTTTTCATCTGGACCTGTTGCACCAGTTACTGGTCTCTCTGAACCTGCTGTTGTACTAACTGAGCCATTCAGTCCCTTTGCATCTGGCCTTGCTGCTCTTCACTGTTCTGCCAGAGATTTCAGTACTGTATCCGAATCCATCTTCCTCCTATTTAAACAAAGGAAAGTTTAAACCCTCTACCCTAAACACTACTAAAGGGCGAAAACTCCTGGCCACTTTATCTGTATTCCTACTCATTTTGCTCATTGTTGGAGACATAGAAAAGAACCCTGCCCCCCTCACCTCAGCCAGTGCCATCCTTCCATGAAGGCCTAAATGTCATGCACATCAGCATTAACAGTCTCCTGCCTAAACTGGAGCATTTAAATTGCTGGCTAACCCAGAACTCCCCTGACATCCTATGTTTCTCGGAAACCTAGTTATCCCCACAAGACCCCTGACTCATCCCTGACCTTCCCCAGTAACTCAATTGTCTGGCAAGACTGTGGGAAGAGAGGAGGTGGTGTCACAATGCTCATAAGGCTACCCCTCTCAAGCACACTAATAAAAAAGAATCTTACCTTGGATCACACAAGCTGATCCTAGCCCAAATCTCTGTACCCTCTATGCTCCCCAGCTTCATTGGGGTGGTCTTTGCCTCCTCTCAGCTTGGACAAGATACACTTGCAGATTGCGTCTCTACTCTTCCGCCTTTAGCTAACTCAAGTGAACTTCTACTGCTGGGGGACTACAACCTCGATTGACTCTCCCCCTCCTCCAAGCCCACCACCTCCAAAATTGAATCCCTCAACCTCACCCAGCTAATTACTGAACCCAACCATTACAATACCCACTGCTCAAATCACTCCCTTATTAACTGGGTTTTCTCTTCCCATCCTTACAGAATATCTGCCAATGGAGTCTTTGACCCTGCCCTAAGTGATCATTGCATCACGTACTGCGTTAAGAAAACCCAACTACCCAAATCTGCACCAAAATACATCAAACAGCACCCCCTACATTCACTCGACACAAATGTCTTCCTTTCAGACTTACACCATGCAAACTGTGAACTAATATACTCCACCTTACATAGAAACATAGGAACATAGACTTTGACAGCAGATAAGGACTGCTTGGCCCATCTAGTCTGCCCATTTCCCTACCTACAGGTTAGGCCGCAGATCCTAGTTAACCAACAGCCTATTTCTTCCTACCCCCCCCACAAGAATTGCCTTATGTCTGTCCCTTGCATTCTTGAATTCTCCCACAGTTTTAGACCCCACATCCTCCTCAGAAAGGCTGTTCCATGCATTCACTACTCTATCTGTGAAATAATACTTCCTCACATTGCCCCTGAACCGCCCCCCCCATCTTTAAATTGTGTCCCCTTGTTCTTGCACGTCTCTTTTTCTGAAAGATGCTACCCTCTTGGACTTTGTTGATTCCACTGAGGTACTTAAAAGTTTCTATCATGTCCCCCCTCTCCCTTCTTTCCTCAAGAGTATACATTTTAAGCTCCTTTAGTCTCTCCTCATATGGCTTCTCTTGCAGACCCTGCACCATTTTAGTTGCCCTCCTCTGGACTGCCTCTATCCTGTCTGTGTCCTTGCGGAGATGGGGTCTCCAGAACTGGACACAGTACTCCAGATGGGGTCTCACCAACTGTCTGTACAGAGGGATAACAACTTCCTGTTTTCTGCTGCTGATGCCTCTCCCTATGCATCCCAGTATACCCCAGCCCTCACTACTGCCTTCTCACATTGTTTGCTAACCTTAAGGTCATCTGATATGATTACCCCCAGGACCCTTTCCTTTTTTGTTGTTGTTACTACCTCCCCCCCACTGTGTATTCTTCCCCTGGGTTCTTGTTTCCCAGGTGCATTATTTTGCACTGCTTTGCATTGAATCCTAGCTGCCATATTTCTGACAATTCCTCCAACCTTGCCAAGTCTCTTCTCATCCTTTCCACACCTCCTTGTGTATCAACCCTGTTGCAGGTCTTTATGTCATCTGCAAAGAGGCATACTTTTCCTTCCAGTCCCTCTGCAATGTCACTTATGAAGACATTAAAAAGGACTGGACCCAATACTGAACCCTGCGGTACCCCACTAGTAACTCCTCTTTCTTCACTGTGGAGTCCTGTTACAATTGCCTTCTGTGTCCTGTTGTCCAGCCAATGTTTTACCCAGGCTACCACCCTGGGTCCCACTTCCAGGCTGGTTAATTTGATTATTAATCTTTTGTGTGGGACTGTGTCAAATGCCTTGCTAAAGTCTAGGTAGGCCATGTCCACAACCCCTTCCTGGTCTACTACTTTGGTCACCCAGTCAAAGAAATCTATTAGATTCGTCTGACATGACCTACCTGCTGTAAACCCATGCTGCCTTGGGTCCTGTGCCCCACTGGCCTCTAGGTACTCAACTATTCTTTCCTTCAGAAGTGACTCCATCACTTTCCCTACCACAGAGATCAGACTGACAGGTCTGTAGTTTTCTGCCTCTGTCTTGGTCCCACTTTTGTGAAGGGGAATTACATCTGCCCTCCTCCAGTCCTCAGGTACCACCCCATCCTCCCATGACTTGTTAAAGAGGGTAGTCAGTGGTGTCACTAGTTCTACCCTTAGTTCTTTTAGAATTCTGGGGTGAATTCCATCAGGCCCCATTGCTTTGTCCACCTTCAGTTTTAGGAGTTCTTGCAGAACCGTTTCTTCTGTGAAAGGACTGGGATCGACCCCCCCCCATCAAGAGTGCTTCTGTTAATTAGATAAGGCACGTCCCCCATCTCTTTTGTGACTACTGAGCAGAAATATACGTTCAGTATCCCTGCTTTTTCACTGTCCCCCTCTGCCCACCCACCTTTCATTCTATTCAGCCTCACTATCCCTCCCTTTGTCTTTCTACGCTCGCTGATGTAGAATCTATTAAATCAATCAATCTTTGTAGATAAAACCTACTTATCCTGTCTATGTTCTTGCGGAGATGGGGTCTCCAGAACTGGATGCAGTACTCCAGATGGGGTCTCACCAACTGTCTGTACAGAGGGATAACAACTTCCTGTTTTCTACTGGTGATGCCTCTCCCTATGCATCCCAGTATACCCCCAGCCCTCCCTACTGCCTTCTCACACTGCTTGCTAACCTTAAGGTCATCTGATATGATTACCCCCAGGTCCCTCTCCTTTTTTGTTGTTGTTACTACCCCCCCATTGTGTAATCTTCCCCCGGGGTTTTGTTTCCCAGCTGCATTATTTTGCACTTCTTTGCATTGAATCTTAGCTGCCATACTTTCTACCATTCCTCCAACTTTGCCAAGTTCTTTCTCATCCTTTCCATGCCTCCTTGTGTATCAACCCTGTTGCAGATCTTTGTGTCATCTGCAAAGGGGCATACTTTTCCTTCCAGTCCCTCTGCAATGTCGCTTATAAAGACATTAAAAAGGACTGGACCCAGTACTGAACCCTGTGGTACTCCACTAGTAACCCCTCTTTCTTCAGAGTGGACTCCATTTACAATTACCTTCTGTGTCCTGTTGTCCAGCCAATGTTTTACAGGCTACCACCCTGGGACCCACTCTCAGGCTGGTTAATTTGACTATTAATCTTTTGGTGGGACTGTGTCAAATGCCTTGCTAAAGTCTAGGTAGCCCATGTCCACAGCCCCTCCCTGGTCTACTACTTTGGCCACCCAGTCAAAGAAATCAATTAGATTCATCTGACATGACCGTCCGCTGTGAACCCATGCTGCCTTGGGTCCTGTGCCCCACTGGCCTCTAGGTACTCAACGGTTCTTTCCCTCAGAAGTGATTCCATCACTTCCCCTACCACAGAGGTCAAATTGACAGGTCTGTAGTTTCCTGCCTCTGTCTTGGTCCCACTTTTGTGAAGGGGAATCACATCTACCTTCCTCCAGTCCTCGGGTACCACCCCATCCTCCCATGATTTGTTAAAAAGGGTAGTCAGTGGTTTCACTAGTTCTCCCCTTAATTCTTTCAGAATTCTGTGGTGAATTCCATCAGGCCCCATTGCTTTGTCCACTTTCAGTTTTAGTTCTTTCAGAACCCTTTCTTCTGCGAAAGGAGTGGGATCGACCTCCTATCAAGAGTGCCTCTGTTAATTGGATTTGGCACCTCATCCTCTTTTGTGAATACTGAGCAGAAATATTCATTCAGTATCCCTGCTTTTTCACTGTTCCCCTCTGCCCACCCACCATTCATTCTATTCAGCCTCAATATCCCTCCCTTTGTCTTTCTACACTCCCTGATGTACCTATAAAAGGTTTTATCCCCTCTCTTAACCGAGTTGGCCATCTTTTCCTCAGTTTGGGCCTTTGCTATTCTGACTTCTCGCCCTGCTTCCTTCTGCCTTAACTGGTACAGCTATATGTCCTGCTCCTTCTGTGTTTCCTTATACTTTCTGAATGCTATCTTTTTCTCCCTGACTTTCCCCGCCACCTGTTTTGAGAACCATAGTGGCTTTTTCTTTCATTTTGATTTGTTTATTTGCTTCATGCAAAGGCTTGCTGCCTCTGTGATGGCAGTTTTGATGATTCCCCATGGTTGCTCCACCTCTCTTTCTAGCTGGTTTGCTAGTGCTTTTCTGAGGCACTCTCCCATCTTGCCAAAGTCAGCCCTCCTGAAGTCCAGTACCCTCACTTTTGTATGGCTTGACTCTGTAGCTGAGTTTAACGTAAACCACACTGTTTGATGGTCACTTGTTCCCAGATGGCAACCCACTTCTAGATCTGAGATCCTTTCACTGTCCCCATTTGAGAGTACGAGGTCTAAGATTGCTCCCTCATGAGTAGGTTCTGAAACTAGCTGTCTGAGGCATGCCACCTGTAGGGCATCGAGAATGGCCCTGCTCTTTGATGTGGCTGCAGCAAATGTGCTTCAGTTAACATCTGGCATATTCAGGTATCCCATCAACAGTATCTCCCCTTTCTCTGCCATCCTAAGAATGTCTTCTGTCACATCCTTGTCCATTCTCTCCCCTGACATGGGATCTGTACACAACCCCAGTGTGGATTGTAGTGCCATTTCCAGTCTCCAAGGTGACCCACAGTGCCTCCTTTCCTCCCTGTTTACTCTTTTGTTCAGTTGCTTTTATCCCTTCCTTTACATAGAGAGCTACTCCTCCCCCTCATCTCCCCTCCCTGTGTGTCCTGTACGTTATGTACCCTGGTATGTTACCATCTCAGTCATGGTTCTCTGTGTACCATGTTTCTTTGACTGCTACAATATCCAGGCATCCCTCTTCCATCAAGGCCACCAGTTCAGGAAGCTTGTTGCCCAGACTATGGGCATTGGTACTCATTACCCTCCATTTCCTGATGGCCTTACTCCTATTTGCCCCATGCCTGTCCTTCTTGCCTTTGTCACTTTCTCTATTTACCCCTTCCCTTCTCCCTATCGACATTTCTATGTTGGAGTTTACCGCACTTACTACCGTGACTTTTTTGGGGGGGGCTAGGATTTCCTTGCTCCTTTCCAGTGCCTCCCCCCTTGGCTAGTTTAAATGCTTGCCAATGAAGCATTTAAACCTATCACCTAGGATTCTGGTTCCCCTCCTGGACAGATGCAGCCCATCATGCCAGTATAGGCTTGCATCACTCCAGGTGGACTCCCAGTCTCCAATGAAGCCAAATCCCTGAGCTCTGCACCAGTTTTTCAACCACTGATTGAATCCCATGGTGTGGAACACCCTAGCCTCTCCTACACCATAGACTGGCAGCACCTCCAAGAAGGTTACCGTGCATGCTACTTGTCTAAGGCCCCTCCCCAATTCCACAAACTCTTTCTGCACTGCTCTGATCCCTTTCTTAGCCAGGTAATTTGTCCCTAGGTGGACAATGACATCCAGCTCCCTCCCCTGTGCAGCTTCTCTGGCAATCCTGAGGATTCGCTCCCTGTCCCTCGAAGCCATAGCGCCAGGTAGGCACTTTACCTCCCTCTCCCCTTCCTCCCCCAGTTATACCCTCCTAACAATGGAGTCCCCCACCAGGAGTTGTTTCCTTCCCCTGTGAGGTCCCATGCCACCCTCCTGTGTGTCTTCTTTGTGGAAGTTCCCAGCATCCTCCTTGGTCTCCACTGCGGGTGCCTCCATAGAGGAACCACACTTTGCCAGAATGGCATAAGAATTGTGGAGAGGTACAGCTGGAGGAATGTGCCTCTGTTCCACCACCCTCACCCTCCCTGAGCCAAATGTGGTCCAACTGCTCCTCTTTCTTGGCAACCTCTGAGGCAGTGGCAGTGGTCCTGGTGGTCCCTGAATGGAAGAAGAGGTCCCACGAATCCTGGCCAAATCAGCCTGGAAATAAGCAACCTCCCTCCTCATCCCAGAAAGGTGCCTGGATCCTCCAGAATGTCTCCCAGAAGACTGCTGCTCCACAGCCACTGCACTGCACCACTCCTATCATGTCTTATTTCTGGCCCCTTCGCTATTGTTTGGAATCCTTACTCTTTCCTGTGCTTTTTTTTTGTTTTACTTTTTCCTTCCTTCTCTCTCTACTTACTTACTGTTACTGTGCCTTTCAAGCTCCTGATTGTCATGTTCTGAGACAAGAAGAGCCTATATTTCTCAGTAGACCCCTTACTTGCTCAGAGGCAGACCTCCAGCAGCTAGAGGGGGCCGGAGAGCTACTGTTGCTCTTCTAGGATGGTGTGTCTTTGGTAGCTCTGTGATCATTCACTTCCTGCTTTCAAACAGGAAGTTCCTTTTGTCGGTCAAATCTTGTGCCTATAAAAGTAGAACTAGCTTTGGGTGGAGGAGAGGGAGGAGAGGGAAGGAGGACAATTTAGTCCCAGTAGAGAAGTCCAGTTACACAGCGCTCCTTCCTCCTGGTGTCTTCTGCCAAGTTTCTGGCAGAATCTTTCTAAGGCAGTTTTTATATCTAGCTTCCTTCTAGCTAAGCCACTCCCCCTACTTACTAGATCTTTCTATAAGTAATTAAATTGCACAAATAATCAGCTGATGCTTTCTTGAGGCTGCTATTTGTTAGGTGAATTGCTGGATTTAAGATAGAATAAGAAGAGGCAAATTCTCTAGGTTTTAGAACTCCAAAGAATGCTTAGGTCATGGGTGCCTGTAGATTAAGATAAGTGAATGATCCAAAAACTCCATCCTTTTAGAGATCCATCATTTGGGAATGCAGGTTTTAATGTATTTCCTTTTTAGAGGACCTTGAGCAGTTGATTTTCTAAAACCATAGAGAAAAGACTTGATTGCTAGACATAAAGTGAGAGCATGTGGTGTCAGGATGGATGGACAGAAAGATAAACTGTATGTTTGAGATCTATTATTTCATTGGTGTAGCTGTTATTTCTTCTGTGCTACTTGTAAGCAGACTTTGCTGATGCAGCTAGATAATTCCAGATGGTAGCAGAAGCGTGGTTGTGATACATTCAGTAGTTTGGCCATTTGCAGCTCTTGGAATGGTGGAGAAGGAGTCATCTTTTTATTGGCTTGAGGGAAAGCAGTTCTGAATTCTAAATTGATTAGACAAGTTGATAGTGGACTTAAATGTAGCAAAGGAGGATATACAGTCCATTCCTCTGGTCTTAAGAATCCAAAGAAGGATGAGGTCATAGCTGCTTGGAAGTGTTAAGCGGTTTGTGAACCGAAGAGTCCATCTTGCAGATGATTGTAGTTTGCAATATAAAGCATTGTCTACAAGCTTCTAGGAGGGTAGTCCTTGTGGAATAGATTTCTTAGACCTTGAAGGGAATGCTTTACCTAATATACTGGATAAGTACAAGCTAGTATAGATGGATATTATGGCAAACTGAATGCGCAATAGATATTTTTTGATACTAGCAGCTAGTAGGCCAAATGCTTGAGCAGTACAATGTTGACAACTGGCTAAAGGCTTGGAGCAGTATAATGCAGCCGACAGGCTGATTCCTTGTGAGCAGTATAATGTGGCCAAAAGACAGAATTCTTGTATGTATGTTGAGGCTGACAGGCTAGTTGCATGGATTGGTATGATGTGACTGACAGACTGAATGCTTGTGTCTAGTATGATGAGGCCAACAGGCCAACTGTTTGCGAGCAGTACGATGAGGTCAACAGGCTGAATGCTTGTGAGCAGTATGATGTGGCCAACAGGCTGCATGCCTGTGAACAATATGATGAGGCCAACAGGCTGATTGCTTAGAGTCATATGATGTGGCTGACTGGCCAATTGCTTGTGAACAGTATAATGAGGCCAACTTGCCGAATACTTGTGAACAGTATGATGTGGCCAACAGGTTGCATGCCTGTGAGCAGTATGATGAGGCTTACAAGTTAATTGATTGTGAACAGTATGATGTGTCTGACTGGCTGACTGTTTGTGAGTAGTATGATGTGATGGCAAGGATATTCAGAAGTGAATGTGTCTGAGGATTTATGTTTTGGGAGGCACACATGATAGAATATTTCTTCCATGCAGTTCTATGAGTGCCTTTTTAGCTTCTTGAAGTGAATTCTGGATCACTGAGTTAGCACAGTTGAGCTAAACTTTAAGTAATTTGCAGAGCCTAGAATGATGGAAAAAGAGTCATTACTTAGTTAGCTTGAGGATGAGAAGTTCTGAAATGCTGGAATTAAACACAGGAGAGACAGCAGGAAAGTTAACAGGACTAAGTATGTACATGCAATCGACTCTGAAATTATCTGATAAAGAAGTTCATGTTAATCTTCTCAGGAAGTTAATTACAGAGGAGGAGGAAGACCAACCTGTATTTATTATAGCTAAGGCTGCTTGATTATCAGAATAAAATGTGATAGGTTGATTGTTCAGAAGATGACCCCAGATGAGAGCTGCTGTAGCAGCAGGATAAAATTCAAATAAGGAAGATATGGATTGAAAATGAGGGATGTCTTGGATTCCTGACTTACAGTAAAGGTACCAGGGCATTACCCCCACTCCCCCACCCCCCAATTTTGCTGCATCAAAGCCTGCACTTTTTTCAAATTAGCGCCAATGTTCTTACTTTTCATACTTTTTTGGAGGGGCTCTTGGTTCTCATCATCCAGCTGAATCATAATTAAGCCTGCTATCTTCTGCAAAGTGACCACCTCCATCAGTCAGGTAATAAGCATAACATTTTAACTTGCCTTAACAGAGCTGAGGTATCCTTGCTTCCTCTATGTTTTTGAAGAGACCACTCTCCTGGCTTCATTACTTATAATGTGCTTTGGTCAATGAAAGGCTCACAGGTGTTTAATAGGGAGCTTAGCAATTAGAAGAAGGCCACAATTCTTCTGCATTCAAATCAGTACAAAAGGTTTTCAAGCTCAACCCCTGTATTTACAATACAATTTAGTAAAATTAGTGGGGTGGTTCCTGGTGTGTGACCAAACAGAAACATACAGTAAAGGTACCAGGGCACTACACTGCCCCCTCCCCCCCACCATTTTGCTGCATCAAAGCCTGCACATTTTTCAAATTAACTCCAATATTCTTACTTTTCATACTTTTTGGGAGGGGCTCTTGGTTCTCATCATCCAGCTGAATCATAGAGGAAGCAAGGAGACCTCCGCTCAGTTAAGGCAAGTTAAAATGTTATGCTTGTTACCTGACCGATGGAGGTGGTCACTTGGCCAAAGTGGTCAGGCTTAATTATGACTCCAGCTGGATGATGAGAACCAAGAGCCCCTCAAAAAGTATGAAAATGTAAGAACATTGGAGTTAATTTGAAAAAAGTTCAGGCTTTGATGCAGCAAAATGGGGGTGCCCTGGAACATTTACTATATGTTTCTGTTTGGTCACACACCAGGAGCCACCCCACTAATTTTACTAAATTGTATTGTAAATACAGGGGTTGGGCCTGCAAACCTTTTGCACTGATTTGGATTCCTGACTGCCATTGACAAGCAAACAAAAATTGGCTGCAAAATGCTACAAAAACCATAGAAAGGGGTTGTGATGGGGAAATTATTGATGTTCAGTCGTGGTGCTGGATCTTCACAAAGCATGGTTATGCCATTCCAGTCTGAGAAAAATGTGATGAGCTCTGAACAAGTGGAAACTTTGATAGAAAGATGATAACCCAGAGCAGTGACTAAATATGCTAATTCAAGAAGGGATATGAAGCTTCTTCCTCGGGGAATATTCCTCATGGCATACTTGACGTATCATAGTAAGTACAAAATCACACATGCCCCCACAATGCAAAGCATCATGGGCTGCATATGCAAATCACCACAGAATGTTATGCTGGTCCAACTTTAAGCAGAATTGCATGGTGCCGAAAGGCCTCTCACACAGTTTGCAAAGGGTATCATAGTAAGGATAACAGTTCTCATTTTAAGCAGGATTATTTGGATTGAAAGGAAGAAACCAGATCAGAAATGTGAAGCAGTTTCTCTTGAGACATATTGATCTATAGAAGTGGATTGCAGATTAGAACAAATAACTGTGGTGAAAGGTGTGGAATTATGTCTGGTTTAATCAAATCAATTTTATTTACAAAAGGTGCCTTTCTAAAACCAAGGCACCTGTATAATAAAATACATAAAATAAAATAAATTATTATAAACAGACATATAAATTCCAGCAGAAAACAATATAATAACAGCGTAACAACTAAAATAACCACATCAATCAACAAAAGCCAGGTTAAAAAAATATAAGTTTTTAAAGCAATTTTAAAACTCTGGACAGTTAGGCAATCTCATACCCGATGAGGTAGAGAGTTCCACAGGGATGGAGCAACAAAGCAAAATGCCCTTGCTCCCGATGTCTGCAAACGTACCCCGGGAACCTCTAGCAATCCCTCATCAGTGGATCGGAGAGGACAGAGGGGACAGTAGGGACAAAGGAGATCTTTCAGGTAACACGGTGCCTGGTCGTGTAGGGCCTTAAAGGTTAACAAAGCAACCTTAAAGGTGATCCGCCACTGTATCGGCAGCCAGTGAAGACCGTGGAGCACAGGCGTCATATGACTGGCTCTTGAAGCACCGGTCAAAACCTGGCTGCTGCATTCTGCACCAGCTGCAAGTGGCAGATATCAACCCCCGGCAGCCCTAGGTAAAGGGCATTGCAGTAGTCAAGGTGGGAGGTAATGAAGGCATGAACCAACGTTAGAAGATCATCGGGAGGAACCAGATGTTTCACCTGGGTGATATTTCTCAGATGGTAAAAAGAAGTTTTAACAACTGCTGACACCTGTAATTTTAGGGTCAGACAGTCATCAAACATAATGCCTAGGTTCCGCACCCGGTCTGAGGTAGCTAGCTGGACACCTCCAAGCCAAAAACCCGAAGGTGAACCTGCCAACACACCCACCTCACGAAGACTCGGGTTCACAACCAACACCTCAGTTTTTTCAGGGTTCAACCTTAGCCAGCTCACATTCATCCAGGCCTGAATTTCAGTCAGACAGCTGTTGAGCACTGAGACAGCGTCATCTTGTTCGGGGACAAAGGACATGTATAGCTGAGTATCATCTGCATAGCAGTGAAAACTCAAGCCATACCATCTAATAATCGCTCCCAATGGCAGCATATATACTGCAAACAACATGGGCGCTAGAATGGGTCCCTGCAGAACCCCACAGGGTACGGAGAATGGAGCTGAGGTAAAAACCCCAGACAACACTCTCTGAGTCCTACCCGTGAGGTAAGATAGAAACCATCTGAGGATGGTCTCTGACAGTCCATAGATAACCTGCAGATGATCCAACAGCACTCCATGGTCCACAGTATCAAATGCTGCAGAGAGATCAAGAAGGACCAAGATTGAACTAGTCTTTCGATCTCTCGCTATCAGGAGGTTATTTAGTACCCGAACTAAAGCCGTCTCAGTACTGTGTCTCTTTCTGAAACCGGACTGGAGAGAATCATAGATATTGTGGCTGGTCAAATGGTCCTCCGGCTGTAAAGCCACCACCTTCTCAACAACCTTACCCAAAAAGGGAAGGTTAGAGACCAGCCTGTAATTTGTAAGACAGTCAGGATCCAAGGAGGACTTCGTAAGAAGAGGCTGAACCCTGGCCTCCTTAAGGGAAGCTGGAAAAATTCCCCTCTCCAAGGATAACCAGACTATCTCAGCAAGGACCGGGCCGATGACATCAACGCAGCCAATAACCAAACACATGGGGCCCCAGGTCCAAACTACAGTTGGTAGGATGTAAAGTCTGGATAACAATCACAATATCACTGATTGTAGGCTGGCCAAAGTCGCATCCTCAAACTGGAAATCCAACATCTCCTGCCGACCACTGCTGCTCCCTAGAGAAAGGGTCAGGCAGATATCAGACCTGATTGCAGCAACCTTATACGCGAAGAACCGAGCAACCTCCTCACACTGCTCTTGTGAAAAAGCATTTCTGGGCTGAAGACAGAGTGGATTGCACAGTCTGTCCACAGTCCGGAAAAGCTGAGCTAGTCGATTCTGTGCGGCAGCAATTTCTCTGGGCAGGAATTATGCCTTCTTATGAGAAATTATTGATTGATAGACCAAATAATGGTCCATCAAACTAAGTCTGTCACACACCAGGCCGGACCTCCGCCATCACCTCTCTAGCCTTCGTCCAACTCTCCTCAACTCCCTCAAGTCCTCATCAAACCATGGAGACCTAGGGCGAAGGGAGAGTGGATGAACATGAACAGGAACAATGGAATCCAGGGCCTCTGTCACCGCCTTATTATAGGTGAGTACAAGATCCCCTGGATCCATGCATTCCCTCGGCATGCCCAATATGTCCAGCACCACCATCAGGCCATCTGGGGATACGCCCCTCAAAGTGCGGTACTGGACCATCTCCATAGGGGCAGACCTCTTGGGGGGGCCTCAAAACTGAAGCTGATGGTATGATGGTCCGACCACCCAACTGGTTCCACCACCAAGTTGGATGTCTCCATCCTCAGGAGAAACACCAAGTCCAATGAATGACCACCAATGTGGGTCAAGGAGGAAACAACCTGTGTGAGGCCCAGTAAACTCATTAACTGGAGGAAGTCTTGTCCAAACTGTGAGAGTTCATCATCGAACCAAACATTGAAATCCCCAAGGATCAACCATCTATGGGGTCCCAATGTTAGGTCAGCAATGAAGTCCGCGACTTCCTGCAGGAAAACATTCCCATCTCCTGGTGGACGGTAGATGAGAAGAATCCTGCACCCCACACCCTCGCACATGATACATTCAAAGGAGTTGGTGGCTCCCACTGGAATTCCTTCAGGTTCAGTTCTGATTTAAAACAAATGGCCACCCCCCCCATGATCGACTCTAGGGTGGTGTATCACCGAGTATCCATGTGGAACCACTGAAGCCAAAACATGACCAGCATTTCCATCCAACCAGGTCTCGGTGATGCAAGCTAGGTCGACTGAATTTACAAGATCCCCAATTATGGTGGTCTTGTTTTAAATCGACCTGGCATTGCATAACACTGCCCAAGTTCGATGAGCAGCCGGTGAAGCCCGAATTTCCTGTCTGCAATAAGCAGAACCCTTGGGTATGGGAACCAAACAGAGAAAACCCCTTTCCTGGACCCATTTCACCCCAGGGCGTCTCCTTGTCCTCACAATCCCAAT
Organism: Neoceratodus forsteri; assembly: GCA_016271365.2. NCBI lineage: Eukaryota > Metazoa > Chordata > Ceratodontiformes > Ceratodontidae > Neoceratodus > Neoceratodus forsteri. Next base: position 42,980,125 of record JADMNL010000040.1, on the reverse strand, counting down.
CCGCCCACTCCTCTCCATTCCCCCAACAGGCTGAGTTCCTGCCCTAACCCTTCTTGCTATTCCCAAACCCCTACACTATCTATACACCTCCGGGTTTAGAAACCATTGTTGAGGCCTGGGAGAAGAAAGTGAATCAGACTCTGGTGGATGGGTAGAGAACAATTGCTGGAGATGAGAAATATTACCTGGAGTCGGAAGGTAGGCAGGTAGGCAAAAATGTCAGCCGTGGTTTAAGTTAAGGAAGAGGCAGGAATATAGTGGCACAATAACTTAGAGTGGGTTTCTCCAAAGTAGCTGTAGATGTGCAGTAGAGAGCATGGTAGCGCACAGCAGTGAGATTAGTTGAAGCTTCATCAGAAGAAAATACAGTCTGTCAACTCTTTTTATCCAAAAGGATTCTTTTGTGCATAGAATACAGTACTTGCTCAGACACTGAAGTACAAAATTAATGGGACTTTGCAGATGGATGAGTACTGAGAGGATGCAAGGCTGCAAAATAACAAAACTACCTGTATATCGAACAGGTAGGGAACATTGTCCAGCTCAGTGCCCATAATAAAAATAATTATTTAGAGTCACTCAGGGCATCTATGTGTTAACTCTTGATAGATAAGCAGCAGTCTGGGCAAAAACTGACCTGTGGTAATCATACTGGTGCTGCCATATCCAATAGAAAAATCAAGCTGTGAAGGCATTGACAATTCACAAGACAGAGGTGCTGCTCATTGCTGAATCAGTTCTGGAGCCTTAGCCAAAGAAGCAAACATGGGGGAAATGAAGGTTGAAGGTATAGTCAGTATCAGAACAGGTCAGTATCAGAACAGGACTATTACTAAGAAGACTTGGAAGCTGATTTGAGGGACTCAGATTCAACAGTTGGCTGGAACGTCTACATTCCCAGATGCCACTGACTTTAAGTGAAGCTACTGATGAACCCACTTAGAGAATAAGAACCCATAACCTTAAAACTGGAATGATATAGGAGTGGTTATAGGAATAGGTAGTACTGGTGACTAGGGTGAAGCTGGGTTTGCTGTTAATTCTACAACATACAAATCAAGCAGTTTTTGCTTTCTGGCAGAGGAAGAATAGGTGGACCTTCAATACTTGGTGTGTAGAGAATAGTCCATTCCTTAATGTGGAACTGAGATTTTGAGGAGACTTTTCTATGAAGAGTTTAGTGGAAGGCAGAATGCCAGAGATTCATGTCTTCTGGGTTTGACTGAACTGAGTGGCAATCAGATTTGATATGCTGATAGCTGGGAAGAATTAAAACTAGGATCAGATGAGTTTAGGTGGAGCCCGGGGTGTTGAGCCTGTCCTGAGGAGGCAACTGCTAAGACTGGATGACCACCAGCATCCCGAGTGATGCTCTGGGGATAAGATCTAAATCCAAGCACAGGCTAGGCTAGGCACACAAATGTATGGCTGTATTTTTACTGGCAGTTACTGAGAGTCATACTGAGGACTGTACAGAGCAAGTAGGCATTCGTCCATGTATGCTCTGAGGGATACTAATCCTTAAAATAATATAAGGTGGCTCCTGATGCAATCTGTTTATCCAATCTGGATTTAAATTCAGTTTTTGTTTTACTTATTATTTATTATGTTTTCAGGTAGGGAATTCTAGGGGGGTTACAATCCTGGTAGTGAAAAAATATTTTCTTTGGTTATGTTTAAACCTGTTTCCCTTAATCTGAAGTGGGTGACCCCTAGTGTTTTTTACTATCAGGTTTAAAAGAAATGTTTAGATCACATAGCAGGGCGTGATCCTTCATTACAACGAACATAAACAATTAAATCAGAAAGCATCCTTCTTGTTTCTATGGACATAAGATTCAGTTGCGATTACCTATCTGTGTATTCTAAATCACTCATTCCCATAATAGTTTTAGTGTACTTCCTCCATACCTTTTCTATTTTATCCCTTTCTGTTCTTCTGTAGGGAACCCCATATTTGTGAAGCATATTCCAGTTGTGATCTAACATAAACATGGTATAGTAAGACTAGAATTGATTTGCCCTCGTTGTAATGCTTCTCCTAATGGACCATATTATGTTATTACATTTTTTTATTGCAGCTTGTGTTTGTTCCTCAGTACCAAGGGTATGGGATACCATAATACCCAGATCTTTTTCAGAGATACTCGAGGCTAATGGGGTCCCACATAAGGAATATGTTACCTTACTGTTGTTCTTGCCCATATGCATTACTTTGTATTTGTCTAGATTAAACTTCATGTGCCATTTTTGGACCCAGGTGGATATGCTATCTAGATCTTGTTGGAGATAGTTTATTTCTGTGGAAGTAGCACATGGTCCCCCAATTTTGGTATCATCAGCATATTTTGTAGCCTAACAGTTTAGGTTATTAGTGAAATCTGAAATAAATATTTGAAATAAGATAGGCCCCAACACTGATCCTTGTGGGACTCCACTCCTAACCTCACCAATGTCAGATAGATGACCATTTAAGGACACACATTGTTTTCTTTCCTATAACCATCCAATAATCCCATTTATAATAGTAGGATCTGCCTGTATAGTTTTTCATTTTTCTATTATTGCACAGGGTGGGTTAAGGTCAAAAGCCTTACTAAAATTTAAATCAATGATGTCACATGGGATACCTTCATGTAAGACCCTACTTATATGTTATATTCTTGTAAAAACAGACAACATAGGTGCAACTCCTACCCTTTTTGAAGCCATGTTGGTCTGAGTCTTTTAGATCTTTTTCTCAGTTGCACTATTACTGTGTCGGTTATCCCAGGAGTGATAGTAAAGAACAAGGAGGTTCCGAATCTGACACCCACCAGAGCATGCCATAGGAAGTCCAGAGGGAAAGCTATGCCATTGGAACACCTAAGCACAATGAACAAAAAGAGACAGAAAACAACAGAGCAGCAAGGGATACTAATGAAGGCTGCAAGAGAGACATTTATATGCATCTGCTGAGGGCAAAAAGCCTGTAGCCTTACATGGCTGGATCTCCCAGAGAAAAGAAACAGTTGTCCAGCAGAGGGAACCAGAAAAAAGATAACTAGAAGGGGAGTGGAACTCAAGGAAACACCAGCAATCAGAGCCCAAAACCACTCTAGAAGGGGGCCAGACAGGAGGCAGCCCCACATCGAACCACAGGGAAAGCCTTTTGTGAAGCCTTTCAAGTATGTTAGGGTTAGAGAGAGAAGGGGAATTTGGGAATCTAAGCTGGTTTTGTTAATTTACTTGAACTGTGGAGGAGAAGTAGGAACATTTTGGAGTGCACAGCAATGGGTGGAAACCTACGCACCATATGAATCCATTATCATGATTTAGGGTATATATTGCAGTTGGTGCAGGCATAGATTAGAAAGTTGACAACCCTGAATCTGGTGCTGACCAATATTGAAATGGTGGGCGGGTCAAGGTGAAAGAACTACTGGGGTCCAGAGGCCACAGTTCAGTATGATTCAAAATGGACAGGGGAGTGAGGGTACTCCAAATCAGGTGCTGTGTCATGGATCTCAGGAGGGCAGACTTTAAAAGAATGATGGAGGAAATAAGAGGAGAATTTGGAAGGGTGGTAAGATCAGAGAGGGTGGAAAACAAAAGGGACATCATCAAGAGAGGTATCCTAGGCATCATGAAAAGCAGTGCAAAAAGTTAGCTAAGAAAATGATGCATCAGGAAACACTCTGGTGTTTCAAAGAAGTAGGTCAAGTGGTGAGGGCCAAAAGAAAGGCCTTTAAAAATATAAGAGTGGGCAGAATGAGGAGTACTAGGAGGACTACCGGGGAAATTGAAAGAAGCTAGAAGTACAGTCAGAATGACCAAGTTAGACAGAGGTAAGGGTAAAAAAAAGACAAAATGAATGTATCCAGTATATAAGGGAGAAGAGGAAGATAAAAGGGAAAATTATTAGGTTGGAGAAGGAAGGGGTTGGACAGAAGAGAATGAGCAAAAAACAGATTCACTGAACAGTTATTTCTGTTTAGTATTTACAGTAGAGGGGGACTATTACAGTAGAGTTGTATCAAGGCCTGTGACAGAGGTGTGGGGACTATCAAGCCAGTGCAGATCACTGGGGATGGAGCAAGGAAAAGGGTAGCAGCACTCTGGGTGGATAAAGCACCAGGGCCAGACAGACAGTCTACTGTATGCCCAAGGGTTCTGATAGATCTGGACCCAGACCTGGCAGCCCCCAAATGATCTGTTCAAATACTCTATGAATGATGCCAAATAACTGAAAGAGGGTGATGGTGGTATGGTGGAAGCAGGGGACAGGGAGGACCCAAGGAACTATAGACCTGTCAGTCTGAACCCAATTAAGGGGAAACTCATACAGACCATTATCAATGTACAGTTGGTGGAATTCCTGGAGGGGAATGGGTTACACAAGACATCAGACAGTGTGGGTTTGTACTAGGAAGATCATATCAGACTTATCTGATACTCTTCATTGACTGTGTCAAATAGGTTATGGACAGGGGCCAGGCTGTCGATGCCCTATACCTCGAATTTAGTAAGGCCTTTGACTCTGCACCACATAAAAGGTTCCAGAAAAAGATGTAAGATTTGTGGTTAGGTTGACTAGACAGATGGGAAACTGGTTGGGGGAGGGGGGAATACAATAAAGGGTGGTGGTAAATGTAAAAGAACTGGAGGTGAGGGAGGTCACAAGTGGGGTACCACAAAGGTTGATCCTAGGACCAGTCTTTGTTCAATGTGTTTATAAGTGACATAGGGTAGGGTAGTGAGGAGAAGATGTTTCTTTGTGGATGGCAGCAAACTATATGTAAGGGTGGATAATGTTGAGGGGACCACCAAATTGTGCCAGGATCTGGAGCAGCTGAAGAAATGGTCTAAGCTCTGCATTGAAATGCCACTGCCAAAGAAGTGGAAGATAATGCACATTGGCAGGAAAAAGCTTACCAGGGAATACTGGATAGAGGGTGAAATTAGCTTTCACAGGTGAGGAAAAGGACTTGGAGGTAATCATCAGTGACTTTCTCAGAATCTCCACACAATGCAATTAGGCTTACAACAAGGCAAACAATATTTTGGGGTACAATAGCAGAGTCTTTGGCAGCAGAAGGAAGGAGGGGACTTTGCTCCTGTACAAGTCTCTGGTGAGGCCACATTTTGAGTACTGTGACCAGTTCTTGGAGACCACACCTGAAAAAGACAGGGACAGGCTGGAGGCAGTGCAAAGAAGGACCACTAGGATGATCCTTGGGCAGCAGGGAAGGACTTATTTGGAACGATTAAAGGACCTCAATGTGCACTTGCTTGAGGACAGAAAAAAGGGGAAACATGACAGAAACCTTCATTTTCTCTAAGAAGGATAAATAGGATGGACAGCAGGTACCTATAAACCAGGAACAAAATCATGGGTAGCAAGAGGACATGATTGGAAATTCTGGAGGTGGGGGTAGACGAGACCTCAGGAAATTCTTCTTAACTAAGAAAATGGTGGAGCAGTGGAATTGGAATTAAGGCAGTATGGGACAGATACAGTAAGTGGTAAGGCCTAAAAGGGAAGGCGAAAGGAAGGAGGGCTAGTCTTTTAAGGTACCCTACTAAAGGAGAGGCTCATGGAGTACCTAGAGGCTAACAGGCTGTAGGACCACCAGCAGCACAGTTTCACAGGGGGGAGGGCATGTCAAGCAAATCTTACAGATTCAGGGTAACCCAGGAGCTGCATATAAGATGAGGGAGAGGTACCTACAGTTAACAAGCAAGAAAGAGACCTCAGGGTCATCATACCTGATGACCTCAAGATAGCTGTATCAGTGTGACAAGCAGGGTCCTTAAGAGGGTGGGGGAGCAGTGGATAATCTCCGGTGGCCTGGCACCAAAGAGGGGCATGCTACTGTGCACAGCTGCATAGGGGCCCCAGAGTCTGAACTTTTCCTGGGGCCTGGAATTCCTCTCATGGGACCTGGTGATAAGACAGTGGAAAAGGCTAGTAGGATGCAGGGATGCATTTGGAGAGGGATGTCTAGCAGGAGGAGGGAGATGGTGCTGCTGTTCTGTTTTTTGCTGATGAGGCCCCACCTGGAGTACTTTATTCACTTGTGAAGGACGCACCTCTGTAAGGACATTGACAGGGTGGAGGCACTACAGATGGGACAAAAAGCCTTATGAGGAAAGGCTGCTATAACTAGACATTTACTCCCTGGAGGAGAGTGAGAGGAGATACGTATGATTGAGACCTGCAAGTACTTCATAAGGATGAACAAGGTGCAGATGACCTGTTTCTTTCAGAGGAAAGAAGTCACTAGAACATAGAGGCATGCAAAGAAGCTAAAGGGGGTGAAGTTTAGGAGAGAGGAACTATGTCTTCATGGAAAGGGTGGTAGATGTCTGGAACAGCCTGTGAGAAGAGAGAGTGGGGGAAAAGACTGGGGAGCTGCAAGTATGCATGGGATAGGCAGAGGGGTATACTGGGTAAAGGAATGGGGGAGAGAGGGACATCAGTGGCCAAATGGGATCAGAGGTGTCGGAATAAATAAGGAAAAGGGGCAGACTGGATGGTTCTACCATTCCTTTTCTGCTGGCAGAGTTTATGTTTCTATGTACCAAGCCTATGGGACTTCAAATAATTGATAGCCATCACAGAGCAGAATTGATGGACAATGAGTCTTTCTCTGCTGTCACTTTCTGTCTATATTTGTGGTGGATTATGGTTGTCACACACACCTTCAGTGCCACTTTCACTCTACTGCCCCCAGGACAGGAACAGTAAAGTGCATAAGGTGAAAGGAACTGAGACACAAAAGGGGAGGTATGGGGCAGACTAAATGGACTGATGGAGTCCTTTTCTGCCAACACACTTCTATGTTTCTATGTTTAACTACATAAATTACCCCCCTACCAAGGTGAAGAGCATTCAATGTCTATTCATATATAACCCTCTCTGTGAACCTGCGCACCTGGTTGGGAGCATAAATTAAGGTTACCAGTGTGCTAAGCTGATGTCTCAAAATAAGCAGAAAACAAACATTTATCAATGCTGAATGTTTACTTGCTTGTATTTGCTGTGTACTTGTTGAGCAGACAGCTCAGAGGCAAAAATGAACAAATTATAATAGTGAAATGGTCATGACTGGGAAATGATGAGGTTATCCACATTCTCAACTTCCCTCCCATCACATGGCTCAAATGGGGAACCATGCAAGCTATTTGCATGCCCATTATGGGCTCATCTGCATGTAAACGAGGTGTTTGAGTGAGCCAGGCCAAGTCCTTCCCCAAGTCACAGTCCCTGTCCATGTAAAAATACAAAATCATTGGTTGTCCCGTGGTGTCTCTCCTGCCACAATCCCTGTCCATGTATTGAAAAAAGAATAATTGGTGGTCCAGCGGTCCCTCTCTCCTCCCCCATTCCCCATTCTCTGACAGCTGTCCCCATTTAATAAACTTAAATTCCCCAGTGGTCCAGTGTTCTCTTCCCTCTCTCCTGTTCTGTGATCACCATCCCTGTTTAATAATAATAAATCCCTGGTAGTCCAGTGGTCACTCTCCTGTTCTTCCATCACTGTTCTGATAAAAACTACAATACCCTGGTGGTGTAGTGACATCCCACTCACCCCCACCCTAGCAGTTAGTGACCCACTACCCCGCTCTCCCAACCCGACCCAAGCTGGCATCTGGCACAGTCCTCCTCACACTACCATGGCCAGCCACTGACTGAACTGTCCCACAGTGCATACAGTATACAGTACATGCTCATTGGTTGTCAATGAGCATGTACTGTATGCTGAATGTGCACTGGGACAGTTCAGTTGGTGTCTGACTGTGGGGGTTTGAGGAGGGCTGTGCCGGTCACCGGCTTGGGTTGGGGTGTGGGTGGGTGGTGGGTCACTACTATGCCAAGGTGGGAGACCACTAGGCTACCACAGTGTATTGTTTTCATCAGGGCAGCAATTGGTGAATGGGGAGGGACCACTGGGGATTTGTTTCAATTTAATGGGGATGGCAATCAGAGAACAGGGGAGGGACCGCTGGACCACAGGGGAATTTATATTTATTTAGCAGGGACAACGATCAGAGAACAGGGGTGGGGGGAGGGACCACTAATGATTTTTTTCAATACATGGACAGGAATAGGGTCAGGGAAGGGATCCCTGGATCACCAATAATTATTTTCAATAGATGGCCAGGGATTGGGGCAAGGAAGGGACCACTGCCCCACCATGGTACCCAGCCCTTGACAGTGCACAGATGGGGTGAGGGGCACCAACCCCCTCTGGGCACTGTTAAGGGCTGTGTTTCAGAAGCATTAAAGTGCACCACTGCTGGTGGCTGTTTAGTGCGTCTGAAAACTTTCAATATATGTTTTTTTCTATAGTATGCTTTATTACCCTGGACAGCTCCCCATTGGTCCACCCTCTTGCCGCCTCACTGTCACCAACTCAGGACCAACCTGCTGTTCCTTCCTGACTTACCCATCAAGGCTGGGCCTCTAGGGGCTCCTCCCGCTTTCCTCATTGGATGTCACACTCAGTGTCCTGGAGGGTGGGGCCCCAGGCCAGCTATGTGGTGGCTACAATGGAGCAGGGTAGCATGCTACTCGTCTGAGGGGGATTTTAGTGACAGGTGTGTTCCAGGAGTGGCAACATGCAATGATGCCATGGTGTAGAGACACAAAGTGACTGGTATGCCTCACAACCTTTCATCCCCCGGTAAGCCACCCCCGTGGTCACTATGGAGCACTGTATCAGGATGCATAATCCTCCCACCCCCCTGAAATGGAGAATGTGCTGTCTGCCTCTCAATCCAACTCCCCCTGGCTGACCATCCAGCCACCAGAGTCTGCTCCCGAACATGGGCTGCTGGTGCTGCAAGTTGTAGCTCTACCATTGTGCCAGTGGGCTGGCATGAAAACTTTCAATATTGTGCTGCACCACATATGCATGAGGGATCCCTCATTTGTATAGGCACAGCACAATATTGTTAATGATGGCACTGTTGGGGGTGCACCACGCATAAGTGTTTTTTTAATATGGGCATTCCCCAAACAGTGTCGCTATTCCAGGTTAGCATGCAGCAAACCTGGTTTGTGCCACACTAACCTTTTGAAAATGGGGGCTGCATGTGCAAATAAAGACAAATAGCAGAGAACTGCCAGAATGATTACTATTAACCTCCATTGTAGGAAAGTTCATGGAGACCATACTAAAAGAAAGGTTGGTGACATATCTAGAGGAGCATAGTCCCCAGGATGAGAGGCAGCATAGGTTCATGGGGGGGGGGGAGATCATGTCCAACAAATCTGATTGACTTCTTTGACTGTGTCACTAAGACAGTAGACAGGGGCCAAGCAGTAGACATCCTCTATCTTGATTTCAGAAAGGCCTTTGACTCTGTGCCCCACAAAAGGTTGACCAGGAAGTTGGTGGATCTTGGAGTTGGGGACAAGATGGCCAGATGGGTGAAAAACTGGCTGAGGGACAGAACCCAGAGGGTGGTGGTGGGGGGAGAGTTATCTGGCACCAGAGATGTAACCAGTGGGGTCCCACAGGGCGTCGTGCTGGGGCCAGTGTTGTTCAATGTCTTCATCAATGACATTGAGGATGGCATTAAAGGCAAAATGTGGCTATTCGCAGATTACACCAAGCTCTGCGGGAGAGTGGACACAGCTGAAGGGATATGGGACCTACAGGAAGATCTGGAAAAGCTGGGGAGGTGATCCAGGATCTGGCAGCTTGGCTTTAATGCCAAGAAATGCAAAGTTATGCATATTGGAGCCAAGAATCCCAGGACAGAGTATTACCTGGGTGGAGTCTGAGTAGCTGCATCAGAGGAGGAGAAGGAACTGGGAGTGATGATCACTAGTGATCTGAAGCACTCCATGCAGTGCAAGAAAGCAGCAGCAAAGGCAAACAAGATGGGATGCATATCAAGGGGGATTAGTAGTAGGAGGGAGGAGATTATACTGCCCTTGTACAGGTCACTGGTAAGGCCGCATCTAGAGTATGGAGTTCAATACTGGTGCCCACACCTCAAAAAGGACATTAACCTGCTGAAGAAGGTACAGAGGAGGGCTACAAAGATGATAGATGGTCAGCAGGGTAAGGCATACAAGGAGAGGTTGAGGGCACTGAACATGTACTCCCTGGAAGAAAGGAGAGAGAGAGAGAGAGAGAGAGAGAGAGAGAGAGAGAGAGAGAAGGGACATGATTGGGACACTCAAGTACTTGAAAGGGATAAAAAATGTTGATAAGAAAAGTCTCTTTAAGCTGAATGGCAACCATATCACAAGGGGCACAGTCTTAAGCTGGAGGCTGGGAGGTTTAAGAGGGATGTCAGGAAGCACTTCTTCACAGAAATGGTGGTGGACACTTGGAATGCGCTGCCGGAAAAGGTCATCTCATTAAAGACAGTGAGCAGCTTTAAGAGAGGCTGGGATAGGCATAGGGGAAGATAAGAATCATGGGTAGGGAGGATGGGAGGAGTGAGGAGTGAGGGCAGGGACATTAGCTCAAGCTGTGGACCCTGCAATATGAGCAGACTTGATAGACCAAATGGCCTTCTTCTGCTGGCTTTTTCATATGTTTGTATGTATGTTCATATTAATTTTTTTTAGAAATAGTAATTGAAAGTGCTGCTTGATGTGAAATAAAGCACGTGGAAGAACAAAATGTCTAACTTTCACACCAATAAAAATTGACTAAAATATCTAACTACTCTGTGAACTGTTTGCAAAACAAATTATGAAATATACACCTCAGCGACTATGTGGAAGCAGCAAGTTGGATTAACTGGAATTAGCTGAGCAGCTGCTAGCCAATGCCTTGAAATTTATGACAGACCCTGAGTATGAGGAGGCTCTGTGATTACACTGAGGAGGGGTTGTGTCTGAATCCATTTGTAAGGCAGGCTGTCCCCCTTCCCTCCCACAGAGCAACTGATCAATCCCCCATGAGGTTCTGCTAAAAACAAACAAAAAAAACAACAAATAAGAGTTTGAAATGGAATACTATTACTCCGAATTCTCAGGGAGCTACAACAGGGTTGACTTTTATTTATCTAGCCTGCAGGCTAGCTTCTTGATCGCACTACATATTTGGAAGTATATATTTTTTCTTTTATTATCAGCTATTTTATCAAAATACCTTTACCTCTCCTTACCTTGGTGAAAATAAATCACATTTCTTAACTCAATTGGTTAGAGGCAAGACATAAAATTGTACCTCTGAATATACTTTCTCTTGATTAACAATTGTTACTGCTGGAATAGTAGGTTTTTATATAAGTTTTAGTGTATCATTAGACATTTTTTTATTGGGGTGTGGTGCAGAACAAACTCCTAGCCCTAGTCTCTGAACATCTCTCCAGAGATATAAAGTGAAACAAGTAGGACTGTTGCTGTAGTACAATAGGACACTGTGAAACTAAATTAATTTTGGTTTGTAAGAAAGTAATCAGTAGCCCATATTCTCAGTATGAATTCTATGTTACTTCCAGCACTGCACTCCACTTGTTCATTGTGTGTTTGTCCAAGAGACTAAAAGGAGTGTAACTGCTGTACTTGGAAGTTAGATTAGTGAAAGAATCCCAATCAATCACTGCAGTGCTCGGTCTGAATATCATGTAACACCACAGTATGTAATTCTTCACTGACAAAAAATTCTAAACATGTCCTTTAAGGGGTCTGTAACTACTGAGACCAAAATTTAAACCTGTCTTTTAAGGGGTCTGTCACTAGTGAGACCTATTAGTTTTAAAAAAATGCAGCGACTATTAATTGCATATTTATTGCATTATAACAATGTTGAGACTTCACGCCTTGTTTTCTTATATGGGAGCTTCACTGGCCACTTGAATGGGTCACTGTATGCTGCTGGACTGTCATCAGTCTGCATGCAAAAACAGCAGCTCAATGGCATACCCTTTTGGTTTTGAGAATAATACATTTTAAGTAGAATGTTTCACAAACAGAAGTCTATCAAGTTGACAAGTGAAAATAAAATGTTACTCTGTAGCAGATGGCAATTGTCGAATATGTAAGCAAGTTAATGGAATAGGAAGCAAGCGAATATAACAGAGCTCTTCTAGCAAGGCTCCTTAAAACAACAGTTGCTGGTCTGAACAGTACATCTGTTCAAACTGTTTCACTCTCGTCCGTTGATGAAAGCAAGGGGGAATTTTTTATTTTTGCAACTTACTGAAAGAAGAAACTGTGAAGACAAGAGAAAGATAAAATATTAAGCTGTTTGAAAACAAATGCAATGCCGGGAAGTAAACACTGCAGTAGTTGTTCAGAACATGAGAAGAGGGCATAGAAGACCTGCTTTAGAAACTGGAGGAGGGACATGGATATTCATTTACAGATATAAGTAAGCTGCTGTCTGGAAGAGTGACAGTGCCCACTAAGATCCAAAGTATAAGAGTGGGCCTATGTAAGTAAAACAATTGCACATAATGAAAATGACCAGTGCATCCTTTAACTTCAAAAAAAGGAGACTGGATTTGATTTGCTCAACATGATCTATATGTGTGCTGGTGTCTCTTTTGACCAAAACGTCAAAGTTTCAGAATGTTGATTTATTTTTTCCATGGAGTGTTGGGGTGGGGTGAGGGAGGTGGAGAGAGGAAACTAACAGGGCTAGCTTTTGTTTGTCCAGCCTGCAAAGTAGCTTGTCCATCGCACTACATATTTGGAATTTTTATTTTTATTTTATCAAAATACTCAAAGAAACTACTTATTTACACATATTTATTATCAGGTACATGTGCCAAAGAGAAAAAAAAAACCTCCTCAAAGGATACTAGATGCCAACAGGACTTCCTGTATACAGCAGGAAGTAATAAACATTAGTTTTTGGGATGCAGAAATGGTTGTATATCTGCAGAAATGTGTCCAGATAGTCAGGAGAACCAATTTGTGTTTGCAGATAGAGATATTTTATAAATACTGACCCCCCCCCAAGTTAAAAGCGAGTGTTTAGCAGTGTCAGCAACAAAACATCATGAAGCCACCCAGCTGCCTGCTGGCTTTATGCAAATGAAAGGACTGAAGCTCTCCCTCATTGGGGCTCTTCAGCCCTTTCAAGTCCAAAAAGTTTCTGCCAATCAAACAGAAACCACTATCATACCCAGCTTGCATGGTTATTATCAACCACTAATACAGTCTGAGTTTGAGTCATCTATTGGCATAATGGAAGTAGACAGAGATAAATCAGCTAAAGAAATATTAGTACCGGGAGATTCCATGATTAAAAACCTAGACAGAATAATACGTGACTCCAACAAAGTTACAAGAACACTCTCCAGTTTTGGAGGAGCAAACATTAATGACAGTACAAAAATGCTGGATAATATTCTAAAGAAAACTGAACCCAATCCATTAGTTATAATACATGCAGGTGCAAACAGTATCTTCAGGAAATCAGCACTATAAATACAGCAGGATTATGTGTCACTCACAAACAAATTGATAGAATTGGTCTGTGTACCAATAATATCTGAAATACTCCCTATTCCAAAAGCCACATACAGTCAACATATGAAACTTAAGGCAAATAATAACTGGTTAAGGGCTGCATTACCCATTGGGAAACGTTTGAGTACAGGCCAGAACTATACTGCCGGGATGGTCTCCACCTCAGCAAAAGGAGAAACTTACTTTTAGAAAGTCACATTACAGCCTGTATCCAGAAGAATTTAAACTTCTGATAAGGGGGGAGGGGTTAAGTGACCAACCATCTCCAGTTACTCCAGTTACTGCTCACTATATAAACAAAAAAAACAAGGTCACAAATCATTTAACCACCAAGCACTCCAATGTACTTGAATTAAAATAAACTACTACTACAAACCTAAATGGTTTAAAATCCCTACTTACAAATGGCAGAAGCTTAAGAACCAAAACAGAAAAACAAAACTATATATTAATGGAACAAAACATTGATGTTTGCGGTATAACGGACATGGTTTACCAATGGAGATTGGAATACTGAAATTCAGAGGTACTGCAAATTAAACAAAAATTGAAGTAAAAAAGAGGTGGGGTGTTGCCCTATATAAAATAGACACTAACAATAATTGAAGTCACTGAAACACCAGACTATGACAATGAATTAATCTGGACACAGATTAAAATGCCACATCAAATATTAACCTTAGGACTAGTTTATCATTCCCCAAACCTTGATACAATGGAAAATAGCATGATACTTACAGAACATGAAAACAGAAATGTATTACGGGATCACATAATCATGGGAGGTTTTAATTTCCCTGGAATAATATGGGCAACACAGAAGTGAACTAGTCAAATTGAAAATCATTTCATTGACACTATGAGACTCCATAACCTAGAACAACTCAACCCACAAGAGGGAACAACATACTAGATTTAATGTTTTCCAATAATTCTGAAATCATAGATAATATCAAAATACTACCACCATTGGCATTACTTCAAATACAAAATCAGTCACAATATAACAAAGGAAAAACTGAAAAAAGGATTTCAACAAGGCTGACTACGGCAGCATGATAAACTACTTAGAAAATGGAATTGGTTAGATTAATTAAAGGGACACTATTTGAAGAACACATGGAAAATTATTCACTAGCATATAATATACTGTAATGATAAGTGGGTACCAACAAGAAATAAGTACACTAATTCTAGGAGGGCTCCACCATGGTGGACATATAATATAGCTAAATGTACAAAAAAAAAAGAAAAAAAATACTACCAAGCACACAAGAAGAATCTGTCTAGTAATAATTGGGAAAAATCAAACAAACTGCAAAAAAAAAAAAAAAAAAAACTAAAGAGGAAATAAGGCAGGCTAAGAAAAGAATGGAATTGAAACTAGTAACGTGTAAGTGACAACAAAAACAATTCTATAATTTTACAGGATCATTAAAAGGTAAACAACCAACTATAGGACGATTGAAAACAAAAGAGGGTATTATTACAAATGATATAGAAATTGCAAAGGAACTCAATAACTATTTTCTGAGTGTATATGACCCAAAAGACACATATAGCAATCTACAATCCTTAGAGACAAATGACTGCCCAGTATTTACCATCATGGAGATCAAAAACATTATTAATAATTTAAAAATGTATAGCTTGCCAGGACTGGATAGTATAACATCTGGTTTCCTTAAAAAACTAGTAAATGAATTGGCAGGTCCACTCACAGTACTGTTTAATGTCTCAATTCAGGAAGGTAATACACTAAGAGAATGGAGAGAGGCCATAGTAATGCCAATTTACAAAAAAGGAAACAAGGCTGAGGTGAGCAACTATAGATCGATCAGCCTCACTTCAGTAGTTGGTAAAATAACGGAGAGATTATTGCAGCAACATATATTGAAACACTTACAAACACAGGAATAACTGATACAACACAACATGGTTTTACAGCAGGAAGATCTTGCCTATCTAACTTATTTAATTTCTTTGAACCGATCAGTGTAGCACTTGTCCAAAATATTCCAGTAGACATCATATTCCTTGACTTCTCTAAAGCCTTTGACAAGGTATATCACATGCCATTCTGCTGGATCAACTCTCCAATATCAAACTTCATATAAATATTATTAAATGGATAGAAACATGGCTGGATCATAGAACCCAAAGGGTAACCATTAAAGGACATTTATCTGACTGAAGGATCTGGGTGTGCTCATTACAGGGTCAATGAACAACTCGGCACAATGTAGGAAGGCAGCTGCAAAGGCCAACAAAATGCTGGGTTGTATTGCAAGGGGTATATCCTCGAGGAGGGAGGAGGTGATTCTGCCACTGTATAGGTCATTAGTTAGACCACACCTGGAGTACTGCATGCAGTACTGGTGTCCGTATCTGAAGAGGGACATTAAGTTACTGGAGGGGTGCAGCGCAGAGCGACAAAGATGATCAAGGGACTGGGGACTTATCGCATTTGTGAGGAGGTTGAAGAGTTGAACATGCACTCACTGGAGAGAGGAGAGACAGGGTGACATGATTGAAACCTTTAAATACATGAAAGGAATAAACAAGATGGGTACAGAGGGGCTGTTCAAAGTAAGGGAGGGGAGGGCCACCAGGGGCCATGATATGAGACTGGAGTGAGGAAGGTTCAGGAGGGAGATGAGACACTTTTTTACAGAGAGGGTGGTGGCTGGGTGGAATGTGTTACCTGCTGAAGTGGTATGCAGTAGAACAGTGG
Organism: Neoceratodus forsteri; assembly: GCA_016271365.2. NCBI lineage: Eukaryota > Metazoa > Chordata > Ceratodontiformes > Ceratodontidae > Neoceratodus > Neoceratodus forsteri. Next base: position 42,963,959 of record JADMNL010000040.1, on the reverse strand, counting down.
ACTGCTTCAAATGAGGATGGGACAGGACAAGGAGGAGGGTTAATGAAGGGAAAGGGTGGAAGGGAGGGGCAGCTGCAGAATAAGGGGTGCTAGCTGCACATTCGAACAGACTTGATAGACCTCTAGGCCTTTATCTGCTGGCAAATTTTGTATGTTCGTATGACTGGGGATCAGTAACAAGTGGAGTCCCGCAGGGATCGGTACTGGGATCGACACTGTTTAATATCATGGTCTCTACCCTACAGACAGCAGGGAAAGTATGGATCTGCAAATCCACAGATGATTGTAAACTTGGGTAGCTGATGCAAACGTTATATAGCACAATTTGCATAATCTTGCCCTTTGGGCAGACAACAACAAAATGAAATTCAACCTAGAGAAATGTAAAACAATGCATATGGGTAAAAATAACCCAATGTCCCAATATAATATTTTATTTATTTATTTATTTAGTTGTTGTTGACCGGGTAAGTGCACTAGACAAATCCTGCCTATTTTCAGGCACAACCCGGGGGAGGGGGATACAAATGAATGCCAGCTGACCTTGAACCAGATTAAGCAGTTGGTGATATTTTTTTTTTTTAGTGAATGAGGGAAATTTGGCCAGGACACCGGGGAAATTTCCCTACTCTTTTCGATAAGTGTCATGGGATCTTTAATATCCACCTGAACTACCACCAATCCAGGCAGATGGGACCTCGGTTTAGCGTCTCATCCGAAAGACAATGTGAAGCAGCACCCGTCTCATGCTGCACTACAGTGTCAGTACTGGGATATTAACTCAAGTGCTAGATGTGGGAACTGAACCCACAGCCCTCTGATCTCCCGGCCTCAGAGGCGAGTGTGCTACCTACTGAGCCACTGACACTGTTTTAAATATATATAAATATAAATATATAAATATAAATAAATATAAATAATACTACACTATTAGATATCAAAGAAGAAAAAGACCTGGGAATCCTTATCTCTGATGATTTTTCATTTGATAGGCATACACTTGAAACTGTCAAAAAGTGCCAAAAAATAATAGGTTGCATTTTAAATAACATAAAAAGTAGAGATAGTAGGGTCATCATCCCCCTTTACACTGTCCTGGTGAGACCCCACTTGGAATACTGTATGCAGTTCTGTGTATCACTGAATATAAGGACCCAAAAACTAGTGGAAAAAGTGCAAAGGAGAATAATGAAAAAAATACAAACAATCAAATATCTGGGATATAATAACAGATTAAACTACTTAAACCTGTACTCAACACAATATAGAAGATATAGGGGAGACTTTTGTCTCATTTACAAATTCATAAATGACTTATACATGATGGAAACCCTTGGACTAAGGAAGCATATGGCAAAGCATCCACCAGGCCACATACATAGAAATTACTCATGGATAATAATTAAACAGTTAAAAGAAGCAAATTCTTTATGCAAAGGGTAATAACACAATGGAATGCATTACCCAAAGAAATAGTAGAGAGTAAGAATATAACAATATTTAAATGAAATCTGGATAAGTATAGGAAACAAAAATATGCATTCCAGCCATGACAAGGATGGCAAGTTCATTAAAGGGTCTCGGCTCACTGAACTTGTACAAACTTATGAACCTATGGTCTATCAGGAATGAGCCCAATGCAGTTTCACCTGCACTGGAGACGACGCTGACACACCTCTGAAATGCCATTCATCATAACAAAATGTTTCTTGCTCAGGCACAAGCAAATGTAAAAATGGCTCATGGACTCTGGGAAAAAAGAGACCAGGGCTTGGTTGTAGGATAAAAAAATAACTACATTTACTAAACCAACATAAAAGTAGCACAGACCTCTGCAGACCCCAGTGCCAAATGTTATATTATGTCTAGCATTGGGGGTCTATGATGGTGAGTGCTACTTTTATGTATATATAATAAATGTAGTTATTTTTTATTCAGTGACCAAGCCCTGGTTTCTTTATCCAGAGTTTGTGGGCCATTTGTTTCTGCTTGTGTTTAGTTTTTGTAGAATTTGGCTCCGTACATACAGTAGTTCCTGAGCTGCTTCTAGCCTGCTTAAGCTGAAGTCTAACCACTCAACACCACAAGCCAGCTTTTTCACTTGAAGTTTAAGAATGGCAAGGTGCACAACCATAGATGGAAATGTACATGCTCTACCACAGCATAATAGCATGATTCAGGGCATTGTATTACCAGTAGGTATTTTTTGTGGCTATCCATAGCTTTTTATCTGGATTTTACAAATTTGGCCCAATGCATGAATATTTGAATACTGTACTCTCAGAAGTATTTGGTGAATATATGAAATACAGAATTGGTGCATTCACACACCCTTAACAGGTACACAGCAGACACATACACTACACTGGTCCCCTCCTTACCATTGACAGCTCCCCTGTTTCCACTTGTATACCCCATGATTTTTGCCCCTTCACATATCCCCATCCCCTGTTTCCATTATTTGCCCTTCCCAGTAGCAGCTCCTCTGCTCCACCATTGGCCATTCAGTTCTCCATCCCCTCCATCCCATAACTTTCTTTTCACAAACACCCCTTGCCCCTCCTTCAGTCATCTGCCCCTTTCCCCAGTACCAGCAACCCTGCCCACTATTTCGTGACAGCTTCCCTGTCCCTCCTGTCTGCCTATAATGTGTCCCCACCCCATTCTGAGTCTTATTTATTCCCTTCTCTCCCTTATCAACTCCCCTGGCACATCGGCCACCACTACCCACACACTGTAACATCACATTATCTGCTCTTGTCCCTCTTTTCTGCCTCCCACTGCAGCCACCTCCTTTGTTTTAATTTATGTTTATTCTTTTCAGCAAACTACAATGCACACAGAATAATGTGCAATGCATACATCCAAGGTGCCAAGAGCAGTACAGTGAGTATGGTACTTAAACAATCTATATCTTACAGCTATAACCCCCTTTATAAAGACAGGCAAACATTTACATGGAAGATGCCCAGTATTTTACCCCTATGAACTTGAAGTCCCTGAAAGGAATCTCACCAAAGCGACTTGAGTGAACCTAATAGCTTGTATCAATGAAAAGAAGATACTGCACATTATTAACATGCTGGGAATAGCTCCCAGATGTCCTTGCACAGGAGCCATAATTAATCAACCATTATGATCTTTATAACCAGGGCCCCAGTGCTCTGCATCACTTCGTCCTGATTTTTGAGTTTGGGCTCATATGCTTCTGGGGCAGCATTTTCTGATTTCTATTCTGTGGCATGTTTTATTCATTTCTGTGGCAAAATGCAGTCCTGCAATTTGCTAATATATAGTGTGATGTTATTGATGACATCACATGCTGAGCATAGAGAAGGTGCCTCATTGTAACAAGATGAGGAAGGGAGTCAGGCATTATGTAAAAACTGTCAGCTATATATATGTATATTTATATTAGAGGCCAAAAACTCCATTTAATGCATTAGTTAGGGTTGTTCCACAGTGACAAAAGTGAGGAAATTCGGTGTTAGGGTTGAAACCCCTTGGTCCCCCCGCCCACCCGCCAATCAGCATTGGGGTGTGCATTGGGATCATCAGCCATAACTCTCACCCATGACATGTGTAAAGCAGCAGAAGTATGGGAGAATGGGGTGGGAGTTGGGATATGATCCCAATGCGCTTTAAAACTGTCGGTGGGGAGAAGGCACTGAGGTTTTCAACCTAACACCAATCACTAACTCGCTGTATTAACAACTCGATAAGTTTTGCCTCTATTCCCTTCTTTTGAGAATGATAAGAAATAGTGAATGTAATGCAGCGGCAGGAGCGTGGGGCACTTCGGGCCACGCGCTCCCGTCACATGATGTCTTGTGGCATAGTAACAGGAACAGCAATGCAAACAGAAGTGCTAACAGTGGTGCATATGGTAATACAAGTGTGAATGAGAACAGAAAGGGTAACGCACATGGTGGCGTAGACGGGAACGGTCTGCCATGTGATATGTTGTCACATAGTAATATGGTGCCTGCAAACGGAAATGTCAATGGGCATGGTGGCGCAAAGTGAAACAGAAATAGAAACAGTACTGCAGACAGAAATGGCAAAAAATAACAGAAGCATAGCGCAAATGAAGCATAAGGATAACGTACATGGTGGCGCAGGCGTCAATGATAGAGGTAAAGCAGATGCGGAACTGCAAGCGGAAGAACAACAGTAACAGTAATGTAAAGCGCACAGGCTGGTTTCTAAAACCTGCATAGAAAGACAGTAGTACAAATAATGTATGCGTAATGATGAGTATCGGGCAGAAAATGAGAACTTGGAATACTAAATCGTTATATCTCAGGAACGTGCGACATAGAAAAAAATTTAAAAGTCATATGATTTACAACTGTCCTGGTAATTTTGTACTTAGCTCCTAGAAGGGGCTAAGCACTTTTCTGACAAAAGTCCGTATCTCACACCGCTTCCGAGATACAGGCTCCTGAAAGGACGCGAACACTGTAATGTTATCCTATGGGAAAAAAGAGAAGTTCAGAGTACATAACTTTGCCTTCCTGTAATATTTTTCACCAAACCACTGAAAGACATCTGTGGGCTGTTGGCTGTGTTCCCTCAAATTTCAGGAAAAAGACTAAACCGTTATTTTGCAGAGGTGCAAAGGATTCCTGTAATCGTCGGGCACCGTAATGTTATCCTATGGGAAAACCATCAACTTTGAGTGCCATAACTTTGCATCGTGTAATATTTTTTCAATACAACACAGAAGGCACATCTGTGAGATGTCATCTACGCTCCTCAAATTTCAGCCCAAACTCCCAACAGGTTCTTTAGCAGAGGACAGAAAGAATTACTGTTATTTAAGATAGTAAGTTATAAAGTTGTGTCGCACTTATAAAGTGTTGCAAAAATCATGACACTTTCGTGAGTGCGACACTACTTATGAAAGTACTTTTCTAGAAATGTGAAAACATATTTCTGGGTGTTTTACCCAAAATAAAGACATGGCTAGCATCCTCAGGGCCCGACCTAGGTGAATTCAAAAAATAATTAGGTTGCTAGAGGGTCTCAATTTTAAATGCCAAGCATTTTCTGATCACTAACTGAAAACAAGATGGCAGATTTGCGACAGTAACAGGGCCATTTGCGACAGTAAAAGTGCATTACGACACTGTCGAACTTTTGTTAACTTTTCCATTGACTTATAATGAAATTGTTTTTTGAATAACTTTTGAACCGTTTAATATTTTTCATGAAATCTTCCAAAGGCACATCGGGGACCCCAGCCGCATGTTCCTTGAAGATTTTGGGCCGGTCACGCAAACCGTACGACCTGTAGGCACGACCGTAGAATTCCAGAAAAGCATAAATGCGTGCGCAGATCATGCTTAATAACTCCACAGCTGTATATCTGACCAGTACAAAACTTGGCAGATCTCAAGGCCTATAGTTCTTGATCATGTATTCCAAATTTCAGGCAAATCCATCAAACGGTTGCAAAGTTATTAAGGTGCACAGTTTTGGGGTTTAACATAGAAATGGCTCCTCAACCCTAACTATGGTAGCACTACTGTGCTACCATAATATGTGTACATATATATATTTATATTTATGCATGTATATATATGTATTTATATTTATGTGTGTATATCTATATCTATATATACACATATATATATATATATATATATATATATATATATATATATATAAACCCTGTCACCCAGGGTTACAAGAATCCCACTTAGATCTAGTGGCAGGCAGGGAAAGGCAACTTGTGAGACACCAGTTAAATAGGTTTCATACTATCTCACTCTGTCCTCAGTCTCAGCTGAGCTGGAGGGATGACATCATACAGAATTCTCGTAGCAGCATAAGCCGCATTGAAATGCTGCAGCAAGGGGTTAGCTTAGAACATTGGGGATTTTTGAGTGAGTGTATCTTGGGCAGTGACCAGTGGAAAGAAGGAGGTGTACTGCAGGTGGCAGACCCTCAGAGCCTAGCTCTGACATAGAGCTACCCAGAGATAGAGGGTGCGTGTTCTCGCCCCAGAGAAGGACACAGAAGAAACCTGACATAGTGGTAGAGACTACTTTCCCGGCTTGTTCCAGTGCCCCATCCATGGAGGGATGGGGGGAAGATACCAGCAACTTCAGGGGCAATCCCCTGGCCTTGCTGAAGGAGGGAACGCTGCCTGATGATTTATAGAGCAAGTGCTGAGTTATCAAGATGTGTTTTTCTTTGCCAGAAGCCCTGGGGCACCTGCAAACCAGTTGGAGAGTCTGCCCATGTAGAGCCCATGTTTTCACCAAAACAGTGTGTAAAGCATCTGCTACTGTGGGGTCAGGGAAGGACAGCCAAGTACAGTACTGTAGTTGTGTGTGACTTAAAATGCATCTATACAGTGGGGGTCTACAGGGATGGGCATAGCCACTCAGAGAACATTACAAGTCAGGACACCAGTTCATGAAGAGTAGAGCGTTAAATGTGATATACATTTCAAGATAGCATTCTACAAACAGAGAGGTTCACAAGGAAAAGTTTTGATTCCAAATGAATGGCCGGCTATGGATTTGGGAACGAGAGGTGGGAGACCCCCCCCAATCTGGAGTAAACAGATCTACCTCTATGGATTCACTTTGGGCACCTATAGCTTTCTTCCACACACTTGGCCAGTGTCTGCAGAAAGTACCCAGATGTGGGATTGAGGATAATGTTTTCCCTTATGGAGTTAGGAAGTGCTCATGGGTGGTAGAGTGAGCCACCAAATAAATATCCATGCCATATGGAGAAATGTCCAAGTGCTGGCCAAGGTGCCTTGCCAGGGAATCTAAGAGAAGAGTACCAGTTCGGGCTGAGAGACCAGTGTGTTCAGAACCTGAGGATTACAGTGTTGTGAAGATGTGTTCTAGCCCCCGTTAATCTGCATTACCAGGGAGTGTAGCCCTGTGGGGGTCCATCTATGCTTTATTATTCTGTTGTTGTTGTGAATAAAAGCCACACTCTAGAATCCCACTCCTGGTTTGGACATTTCAGTTATTGCTTCCTGTGTCCAGATTACTTGGGTGCCCCTGTGCAGAAGTTTCAAACCTAGCCAAAATGGAGAGCAACAGTTTTCTCCCTGAATCCAGGCAGCCAGGTAGTGGGTTACAAAAATAGAGGCACTGTGCATAAAAACAAAAATAACTTCAACCCGACCCCGGGGTGTGTGTGTGTGTGTGTGTGTATATATATATATATTTATTTATTTATTGAATTTTGATGACCGGGTTGGCCCATATATTATGATTACACCTTGCTAGCTGACTGAACTGAGATAAAGCCTATTACAGCGGGGTAAGGAGTGTTCGGGATTTGTCAAATAAGCAAATCACCCACATAAAGTACTAGTTTTTCTTCTTTTTGCCCTAAATACAAATCTGTAATTTATGCTGTTTGCTGCTGGTAAAGGGCAAACAGAAGGAGTGAAAGAAGACACTCCTGTTGAGTTCCCTGTCCTAGTTGGAATGTAGAGGAAACCTGCTCATTTAGCTTAACATATGCTAGTGGGTTGTCATAAAGGATCACCAACATCTGCACATATTCCTTAGTGATCCCAAAGTGACTGAGGGTTTTGAATAGAAAAGACCACACTACCAGGTAGAAGGCCTTCTAGGCATCTAGGCTTAAAAATAAGAATGCGGACCCTGACTTAGCATGATGGTTGATCACATGCAGGGTGTCATGAACCCACTTCTGGGGTACAGGTCCACTGGGCTCACAGTGCCCTCCTCTAAGTGAAACCCATTGCAGGGGGGTCAGAAAATATCCTCCTTGTATCCTTTTACAATGCTCACTGATTTCACAATTGAACACTAGCCATGAGGGCCCAGGGCTGCCTCACTCCGGGTATCATTAAAATATAGTCTCGAGTCTGTAGCCAGGTAAAAACCCTCTTTGGTTGCTGTGTTGGGGGGGCTGCTCTCATAACCCTGATTGTGTCTTCTCCCATAAGGGGTGCACAAACCTGATTCAACCCCCTCAGGCCATCTCTGGAGACCTTGTGTACTTTTACCCCACTCTTAGGCTCCAGATTCCCTTCCAGGACCCTAGTTTCGGTAGTGTGGGGCACCTTAGTACCAACAGGCATGATACAGATTGAATAAACCTTCACAAAACCTTCACACACACAATAAATCACTCCCAGCCAGTAATACTTTAAAAATCAGAGCAAGGTCTTTTAACAATTACTTAAATAATTATCATGCACACACACAGACAAATTAATTTAGATATCTGGTTACAGGATAACTACCAAAAAAGGTGGAAAAATACATAAAAAATGAAGTAATGAATTAACCAGATAATTTCTACTTTTTCTGTAGAGAATCAGAGTCCAGAAAATAAGTGAGTTTTGCAAATCCTCTCTTTCTCTCTGCTGTGTCTCAGAGTCTCAGCTTTTCTTGCAGTGCTCTTCAGTGTGTCTGGCAGTCTTCATGTGTGTCAGAAAATTTGGCATCTGCCCACAGTCTCTTTTTAAGAGGGCTGATTTAGTCATTTCTGCAGTCTGCAAAACTGGCCTGTAATTGGCTAGTGGCCTTAACATTTCCAGGTCCAACTGCTCATCTCTAGGCCAGCAGGGGTCTCTCTTGCTCTTTCCAAAGTTGCAAGTGAACCAACATTATCAATATTTTGACTTCCTACAGTCTCACTTTCATGGCTGGCTTTTAACTTAACTTGCTTTAACTTGGTTTATTCAAACAGAAGAAGGCATAAGCCCATCGAGACTGTTCCCCACACAATGTGGAACATAATAATTTTCCCCCATCCAGATGTCTAATTCATTTTTAAATCTAGTAATGTTTCCTATGTTGATCAGATCATGCGGAAGTGTATTCCATATTCTAGGATCTCTAATGCTGAAGAAATTACCCCTTTTATTAGTTTTGTAAGACGTCATCTCAAGTTGTTTATTATGTAACCTTGGGACCAGTCTTCTGTTTGAGTAAGATAGTCCACATTGTTTCATTATATCAGGTGACTGAAGTAAATTATAAACCAAAAGCAGGTCTTTTCTTATTTTTCTGTTTTGAAGTGAGAAAAGTCCAGTAGCTTTAAGTCTTGAAGAATAATCAAGACTTGCCAATCTGGGCACCATTTTAGTGGCTCTCCTCTGAATCTTTTCCAACCTTGCCATATCGCTGTTAAGCCCCAGATTCCAAAAGGGGGACCCACAGTTTATAAGCGGTCTAATATAGGCCCTGTAAAGTGGTATGAGGCATTGTTCAGAATGATTTATAAATGTATGCTTTACTTGCCTCATAAGGCCATTTGCATTATTATGGTACAGTGATCCCTTGGTGCAAGCTTATTGTTAACAAACATACCCAGATCTTTCTCACATCTACATGTTTTGAGTGGTAAGTTATTAAAATAATATATATTATTTGGATTATTATTACCAAAATGAATCACTACACATTTATCCTGATTAAAGTACATGTCGTTTTGGTTTGCCCACTGTTCAGCTTTTTCCAGGTCAGCTACCAATAATGTTATGTTTTCAGGGTTGTTGACCTTCCCTTCTATTTTACTGTCATCAGCAAATTTGGCTATATAAATATTAGGTCCCGGCTGTAGGTCATGTATAAAAAAACTGAATAATGTGGGTCCCAGAACAGAGCCCTGGGGTACCCCACTCAACACTGGTCCATAGCCAGATAGCCATAGCCAGATAGTACCTCATTAACTCTGACTCTCTGAGTTCTATTAGTCAACCAGTCTGTTGTCCAGTTTACTATATCTAGGGACAAACCCATATTATGAATTTTAGTTATGAGTTTTTGGTGTGGGACTTAAATTGAATGTTTGGCTGAAGTCGAGTAATATAACATCGATTGGGGTACCCATATCCATGAGTGCACTAATGTTATCGTAAAATGATATTAGGTTGGTTGTATATGAGTGCTTTGGTGTGAACCCGTGTTGTAAGGAATCTTGAATACCCAATATTGTGCATTCCTGATTGATTTTCAACTTAATTATTCTTTCCATTAGTTTTCCTACTACAGATGTCAGACTAATGGAGCGATAATTCTAGACACTGCCTCTGTTGCCCTTCTTGAATATTGGGGTAACAATTGCTGTACGCCATTCATCTGGTATGGAACTTTCTTGCAGGGATTTATTAAATAACAATGATAAAGGTTTGGAAATGGTCTGAGAGGTCTCAATCTAGTGTTTTTTCTTAATTTTTTAATTGACTGTACAACATCAGCTATTGTAATGTTATATGCACCAAATATATGTGGATAAACTGGAGTAGTTGTAATCTGCTTAGAAAATACTGAACAAAAATAATCATTGAAATGATTGGCAGTATCAATATCTGATCATTTAACACCTTTATTAATTATGGGTCCTATAATCCCTGAATTGTTATTTTTTTACTATTTATATGTGAGAAAAGTGACATGTGACTGTCTTTGGTATGTGCTAATCTAAATTCTAGTTTATTTTTTGCAAGTTTAATGGATCTTTTTAAGGTTTTAACTGCTACCCTATATTTATAGAGTATGGTAGTTTTCTGTAATTGGGTACTTTTTTTTAGTTTTTTGAATAATTTAACTTTCTGTTTTATCTGCGATTCAATGGTTTTATTGAACCACGGGGGTGTTTTACCTTTATTATTAAACTTTTTTTTTGATCGGTATAAAAGTTCTTTTAGCTTCTGAATTATGTTTTTATAGATGATACACGATTGCTGGGATGATAAGTCATGAAAAAGTATGTCCCAATTTATTTCAGCGAACTGTTTATTAATATTGGAAAAATCAGCTTTATTATAATTCTTTACATTTGTATATTTTCTTTGATTCGAAATATCATACTGTATTTCAAAACAAACTGAAGAATGAGCGCTTGAGGCCAATGGATCCCAGATATGAAGATTTCTAATCTGTGTATCAATGTTAGTAAGTAATAAATCCAAGATATTTGTACCCCTAGTGGGTTCTGCAATTAGTTGTTTTAACCCTGAATTGATAACTACATCCACCAGTAGTTTGTCTGCACTAAATTGACCTGCCAAAGCATCCCAATCAATGTGGGGCAAGTTAAAATCTCTTAAAATAACAACATCTTCGGTGTCTGAGAAGAAGGAGATATCTTTAATTATATTGGATGTGTAGTCCAAGCCTACTGACAGAGGTTTATGTAAGTTTCCGATGGTGACATATGACTGGCCTTTTAATTATATTTTGACCCAGATACTCTTGGATGTAGAGGGGTAATGCACTTCGATTGAGGGAATATCATTTCTGACGTATATGCATACGCCACCACCATGTTTATTTGTTCTGTTTTTATAGTAAAATTTGTAATTGGGAATATCCTTAGACCACATTGAAGCTGAGTCCCTCCAAGTTTCAGTAATCCCTACAATACCAATGTTTTGATCTACACTCCCTTCCTAACACTATTAAAATGGACTCAGACTGTGGCAGTTGGTAGAGAATTTAACAATAGCTTCCTACACTGGGCATCTGCAGAACCCCTGCTCTAAAATTATTCCTCTTTGAAATGTAAAGTGTTATAACCAGAGGAGATGGCCCTTCCTTCTCCTGTCATTTATTGAATCTTCCTCTTTGTTCAGATACCAGGCAATTCCAATCTCCTAGTGACATTTAACTCCTGTTTACCTCCAAGCAAGCCTTTGTCCTAAGCAAAGGGGAAGGTGTCAGACACTAAAATTCACATAAACTCTTCCCAAGTACCCTTGTAGTAAAATGGGCATCTTTCTGACAAACCTTAGGTCCTGGCCTTTTAGACATTAAACATGAAAAAAATTACAGAGAAACCTGTCAGCAATATGACTGAATTGACCAAAACTCCACATCTGGTATGCATAATATTATTCTGCATCTGGTGGGAGGATATGAAACTAATTTGATGTTTGTTAGTAGGGGCAAAAGTGGTTGTTGTTATTGATCTATAGTCCACATTATTCATCTGAACTAGGCTTTGGTCCAAGCATGTAATTGCTGTATAAAAGGAAACGTTACTTACTTTTACTTACTTACTGACATTGAGGACTGAGATTGGTCTATATGATGCACATATCAATCGATGTTTCCTGGTTTCTGGTTGGCCAAGATGTTAGCTTGCCTTCAAGTGGGTGGGACCACACCTGGAGTACTGCGTGCAGTACTGGCGTCTGTATCTGAAGAGGGACATTAAGTTACTGGAAGGAGTGCAGTGCAGAGCGACAAAGATGATCAAGGGGCTGGGGGACTTATCATATGAGAGGAGGTTGAAAGAGTTGAACATGTACTCACTGGAGGAGAGGAGAGACAGGGTGACATGATTGAAACCTTTAAGTACATGAAAGGAATAAACAAGACGGGTACAGAGGGGCTGTTCAAAGTAAGGGAGGGGAGGGCCACCAGGGGCCATGATATGAGACTGGAGCAAGGAAGGTTCAGGAGGGAGATGAGGAGACACTTTTTTATAGAGAGGGTGGTGGCTGTGTGGAATGCGTTATCTGCTGAAGTGGTATGCGGTAGAGCAGTAGACTGCTTCAAACAAGGATGGGATAGGACAAGAGGGAGGGTTAATGAAGGGGAAGGGTGGAAGGGAGGGGCAGCTGCAGAATAAGGGGTGCTAGCTGCACATTCGAGCGGACTTGATAGACCTCTAGGCCTTTATCTGCTGACAAATTTCGTGTGTTCGTATGACCAGTTCCCCTGAAGAAGCCATTCTCTTGTGTGTAACAGCTGTGTGCAGAGGGCCTCACTAAGTTTTATAAAACTCATCAGTTTGACCATCCAGTCCTGGGCTTTTATAATTTTTCATTGTTTTTAGATCTCCTTGTGGCTCTTCTAATCTAACTGGGGAAATCAGAAACTGCTGATATGGGTGGGGTAAGGTGGGTGGGTTTAATAGTCTATCTATTATGGTTATATCATGTGGTTGGGAGTCATGAATATAGAGTCTTGTGGTCAGGCTCAGGTTACACCTAAGATCCACCCAGTTGACCTCCTTAAAGAAGGAGTGACTAGCTGCTTTCTGTACTGGGGTAACTTTAGGCAGTCAGAAGTCAGTGGAATCTCTAGTATCTAACATCAATTTAAAATCACTCCCTAGCATTAAGATACTCATTTGAAAGTTTGCTATTTTCCGATGCAATTATCTTGCAAATTTTGAATTAGAACCAGGTGGAACATACAAACTAACTAGTGTGATTCCTGACCCATGTATTTACCTTTCATCACAGACAGCCCTGTGAGTCCACAGAAGTGGCTAGGGTTAGAAAGGCAGCTTCTGTGCCACACCATGTTTCTTCCCGTTCTGAAAGGAGGATGCTGTTACTTGGGTGTAGCCATATTTTGTTAATTTGTCATGTTCCTCTCAAGAAAGATGAGTCTCCTGGAGTAATACAAATGAGGGTTTCTGTCTATGGATGGCCGCCAGGACCTTCGGCCTTTTAATCTGATTGCAAAGTCCATTGATGTTATGGGAATATATAACTGATTGAGTGGGTTTAGCCATAGGGATAGGGGAATGGATGCAGTATCTTTAAGAAGCTGCTATTTCTAGTAGCTGAGGATGGTCAGCAAACACATACAGAACATAAAAAAAACATGACCCATCATAAGCTAGAGTCAGAAATGTAGAGAACAAAAGTATAATTGTGATGTCCCTTTAAAGGTACAGCAAGACTGTTATGGTGTCACATTGATGGTGGAGAGTAGCAGAGATCTTGTACCAGAACGATGCAGCTGAAACAGAACATATAAGCAAACCTACAATACAACAAGTAACATTTAGGCTCAACAGGAGTCAAATAAGAACAGTGTTGATGGTGTTACTTTAAAGGGAGGAGGTCTTACAAGAAGAACTCTGGCATGGAGGGACAGAAATGTGGAGAATCTAGTCTTCCATAGGAAGAGAAAAAAAAAGTCTGCCTTTGGCAGGAGCTTCCCTGGTACAGATAACAAGAGTTGTACCATCCTGCTAGGTGGTATATCCCTCCAAGGGGCAGGAGTAAAGAAGGACCTCAAGGACAACAAAAAGCCATAGCAGCCAGGTGGAGGTGGAGGTGGAGGCAGACTCCTCAGATGCTAATCAATAGGGTCAGACCAGGTTGGGAAGTGAAAGGCAAGAGATACAGTGTAGTAAATGGAAAAGATGTCAGCCACCATAATTATTAGTCAAGTGGGAACAGTACACCTCAACATCTTTTATGCAGAACACCAGACCCCTTCCCCCAAACTCAGTAAGATATGCCCATAAAATCAACACAGTAAATAGGAAAATCCATCTCTTTTTGTAGCTGGCAAAGCACAGTAAATAATTACTGTGCATTGTTAAATTTTGACCTAATCAGAGCAGTTAGCCTCTGAAGAAGTCACTTATCAGCCCAGGGAAAAGGCCATCTGAAAGTTAAATTGTTCCCTATAGTCTCAGGGAAAATGTGATCTGATCCAGCAACTCAGAGGACAACAGAAGGGAGGGACAGAAACCCTGAGCCAAGGACAGCTCCCCAATAGTCCCCCAGACATCCACACTGCTCTGGATTCCAGTGAGGAGCCCCAGCTGACCCCTCCCCATGACTGCTGTGTCCCCTGCTTCTCCACAGTGGCCACTAAACTGCCTGTATAGTGAAACTGTTGCCATAACTCTCCCCTGTAATAAGGCTACCTTGGTATGTTAAACTACAAACTAAGCATATCAGTTTACTACAATCCTAGGTTGCAAAAGGATATGTCTGTGCCTGAGAAGCAACAAAGCTGTAACTGGTGAAGCTCACTGATCAAAAGATCCTTTAGCTGCATTGTAGTGCTAGTCAGGAAAGTGTAAATTTGTTGGTAACATGTGACCACCAGCATGACGACCTTCTAAAAGGAGCAGTATTTGTGCTACATAAAATGTCATATCCTAGGTGACCTCCCACCAGTGCTACAAAATATTGGAAAGTCAAAGTACAAAATAAACTTTAGTCATAGCCAACCTTGCAACCCAGTTGTCTGAAGTGTTTTAGAGCATTATTAGCGACCATTGCGCTACTGCCTGCAACAGACATCCTTCCCAAACAAAAACAGCCTCCAAACTCAAACTGAAAAGATGCCTGAAAAAGTTCTGCCAGTCCACATTCCTGAAAGATCTAAGCAACATTCGTTGGCAGGATTTCTATCTCGCCCCCACCTTTAACGAGGCATTTAACATTTTTCACAGCCTCTTACTGAGGCTAATAGACAAACACGCCCCACTAAGACTGATCAAATCAAAAAATAAAACTCCTGGCTGGTTCTTTCCCATACTGAAGAAAGCACTTGGGGATAGGGACTATTGGTGGAAAAAAGTGAGGAAATCCCATCTGGAGGCCAATTGGTTAGCATTCCGTACCACTAGGAATGCTTATGCCAAGCTAATTAGGTTGAAAAAAGCTAGGTGCTTCCAAAAAGAACTAGAAAACAATAAAAACAACTCTGCAAAATTTTGGAACATTCTCAAAGAAGTCGAAAGTCAGTCCACTGCAACACCCCTTCCAAACAAAATTGTGTCTGATGGTACCACCTATACGGACAAAGCTGATACACTAGAGAAGTTTAATGATCACCTTGCCACTGCAGGGCTTGCCTTTGACACCTCACCTATCAGCAAACTTAGTCCGGCAAGAGACTACACCATTGGCTTGACTGATAACCATAACCAACCGCATCCCACCCCCTTCAGCTTTCTCACAATTACGTTCAAGCAAGTGGAGGACCTCCTCCTTTCTCTGGATACAAAAAAGAGTGGGGGTGCAGATAATATTGAACCTTACTTCCTAAAACTTGGCCATACCTATCTGACTGCCCCCATTACACACTTATTCAACACCTCTCTGATTCAAGGTGAGCTACCTGTCTTGTGGAAAACTGTCCACATCCTACCATTATTCAAGACTGGGGATCCGAGTGATCTGAACAATTACCGGCCTATTTCTATACTATCCGTCCTCTCTAAATTACTTGAAAAAATTGTCAACATCCATCTCAGAGAACATTTGGATTCACAAAAGTTGTTAAACCCGGCTCAGTCCGGCTTCAGAGCCAAACACAGTACAGTATCGGCTCTTGCCAAAGTAACTACAGACTGGCAAATGGCTTTGGACTCTAAGAAGCATGTATTTGCCATCTTCCATGATCTAAGTAAGGCCTTCGATACTGTGGATCATACCATTATTCTTACTGTACTGAGTAACATTGGACTTGATAGTTCTGTCATTAAATGGTTCACCAGCTACCTAACCAATAGGTTACAACAAGTCAAAGCCATAGGAGATCTGTCCCCACAAAAATCCTTGTTACGAGGAGTTCCACAAGGCTCCATCCTGGGCCCTATCCTCTTTGCAATATACATCAATAATCTGGACTCGCAGCTGGGCACAGCCAATGTGCACTTATTCACAGATGATACTGTACTCTATTCCACAAATTCATCCTTGGATTTGGCCCATGAGTACTTACAGAAAGACTTCATTACCCTCCAATACAACCTTATCACTCATAAGCTCCTCCTCAATGCCAAAAAGACTAAAGCAATGATTATTTCACCAAAGTCTATGTTCGGATGTCCACATATCACACATATCCGAACACTCTTAGATGAACCCCTTGAAGTAGTTGATACCTTTAAATACCTAGGGTTCTGGCTGGATAACAAGCTCAACTTTCTGTGCCACTTAAATGAAACCTCGAAGAAACTAAGACAGCGATTAGGTTTATTCTATTGCATTAAACACTTACTTATGTTAGAAGCCAGAATGAGACTAGTACAAGCTACATTCCTACCTATACTGGACTACTCTGACTTCCTTTACAGTCATTGCCCATCAACGATGCTAAACAAACTGGACACCCTTTACCACCGGGCTTTAAGAGTTATCCTAAATCTACCCTGTGGTACATATCACTGTCGTCTATATCAGATTTTGGGATGGACCTCACTCTCAACTAGGAGAAAAAGGAATGCTCTCCTTTGGTTTTTTAGAGCATTATCTGATAACCTCCCTGCATACACCTCAAACCTCTTCAAATAGGCTAAAGGTTCCCATGGCCTGAGATGCTTCTCCATAATCTGCTTCCAGATTCCTAGAGTGAAAACTACCCTTGGCTTGGCAGCAATCAACTTCTCACTTCCGTCACTTTGGAACACTATGCAAGACTCATTAAAATTATCCTCACTTCCAAGCATTTTCACATTTGAAGCTCTAATAACGGATTATCTGAAGGAATCATGCAACTGTTTCAGACGCCTATGACCCCTAAGCCCCGGGTGCCACTCTCAAATCCTACGCCTAAGTATCTCATCCACCCCACATTCCTAACAACAGAAACCTAGGACCTACAAGACTAATTCCCTTAATCCGAGTTGGCCTTGCCTATTCTTTACCTTTTACCTATTCTGGCCTCCCTCTTGGCTGCCTACTCTTTCACTCCAATTTCTACCCTATTCCTTAATACCTCCTTATTTTTTATCATTCGGGTATGAGCTCTTACTTAGTGGAGACTATATGAGATTGTTGTCTCTTCTCATTCCAGTAAAGTTTATCATTATGTACCTTGACATGTTAATTATGTTGACCGGTATGTATAGGCCCATATTGACCGGCACCTTCACAGTGTTTTTTTTTTTGCATTGCTGTCTACCGTAATTGTAATCTTATGAAGTATACTGTATTGTATTAATGCCCAGGACCACCTTGAAAATGAGCTTGCTCAATGGTGTTTATGCCTGGTTAAATAAAGTGATTGATTGACTGATTGATGCTGAAAAAAGCTGTCATAAGGAGGTGAGCTGAGAAATATTGCAGCAAACAGACTTGTAAAATGGCAAGAAATCTTCTGGAGAAATACAGCAACTAGATTGGTGCAAACACAACAGATGGTACAATCTGAAGTGGGGATTAATTCCCTAGTAACGCCTGCTTCAGAATAGGTTTATGAACCTATGGGTTCATAGAATGGGTACAAGTTCAATGGGGAAAAAATACTCTTTAAAGAACTTGCCACCGTATTATTTGTGGTATTCATATTTTTTATCCCCCATGTGAAGATCTAGCCTAGTTTTGAAGATATTCAGGGTAGGACTGGACACTACATGTACTGGCAATTTGTTCCATACTCTAAACAAATCTCTGAGTAAAAAAGTTACTTCTCTTGAGTTTTTATGAATTCACCTGTAATTTTAAGTTCATTAGTTCTAGTATTAACAGTGGTATTACACAGTGTCAGACCTATTGTAGTTCCTAAATAATTATCTTTTAAAGCTTTATATGTGAAGCATACGTCCCCGTGAATCTGTTTATAACCTGTAGGGTATACGTCTAAGTTTATTAATCTCGTTCTATAGTCCAGATTTTTTTCTTTTTTTGTGTGTGTATTTTCATTGGACTCCTTCAATCAATTTACAACTTCTTATCGAATAAGATTTATTAAATTGAGAACAATACTCAATGTGTGGCCTCACCAAACTGGAATTAGTGGTATTAAAACCTTCTCTTCTCTACCATTCATATTTGCTAATATAGAGCCTATTATTTTGTGGCACTTCTTAACCTTTAGAATAGTATTCTTATCAAAGTTAAAATCATTTGTTATAGTTGTGCCAAGGTCTTTCTCTTCATATACATTCTGCAATAGGGTAGATTCAAGGCTATAACTGTAACATGGATTATTCTTTCCCAGATGCATAACTTTGCACTTTTCTAAATTAAATTGCATGTACATCGTTTGTCCCCAATCCGTGAGTAAGTCCAATTGTTTTTGTATAATATTCTTATCTTTAATGGTAGTTACAAGTCCTCCTAACTTACAGTCATCTGCATATTTGGCTAACCAAATTTCATCCAAAATTGGTATGGTTGCAATTAATATGTTGAAAACGGTTGAGCCCAGGACCGATCCCTGAGGAACGCCACTAGTCACATTACCCCATGAGGAGAAATATCCTTTAACGGCAACCCTTTCGTATCCATGGTTTAACCAAGAACTAATCCAACTTACAATATCTGGTGATAATTCAACCTTCATTAACTCATTAATTAATATGTGGTGGCAAACTTTGTCAAAAGCCTTAGCAAAGTCTAAATAAACAACATCACTAGGAATACCCTTGTCGAGTGCCTGACTTATGGGCTCAAAAAAGTAAAGTTGATTTGACAAACATGATTTACCAGGAATGAATCCATGTTGGCTATGATCCATCAGTCCCCTATTTATGAGATGCTCATTAATTCTCCTTTGTAACAATTTCTCCATTACTTTACCAGCCACAGATGTTAAACTTATTGGTTCTAATTATTAGGTACATCTCTTTTGCCTCCTTTATGGATTGCAGTTATCGTTGCTATACACCAATCGTTCAAAGCTGTACCATCTTGTAAAGATTTATTATAAAGATAGGTAAGTGGTTCAGTTATTACTGGAGCTAATTCTTGAATAAGTCTTGGCGATATCCCATCGGGGCCAGGTGAACTATTAACTTTCAGAGAATGTATTGTTTCATAGACTTCTGTAGTACACAAATGGAACTGGTTTACAATGTCCCACTCACCCTGGAAATATATCCACAAATATATCTATTTTCATAAAAATATTTTATTTTAACATCATCACTCCCAGTCAGTAATATACATCATTGTTTGGGGTAAACCATTCTTCAGGACAAGACTGGATTGTCTAAAGTAATAAACTTAAAAAGATATAAACAAAAAGTGTTTTTATCATCACAATTCCTAAGCTCTAAAAATATAATGACAAAGAATACTTCAAATGAAGGTATTATAAACCCTTACTATTCACTTTCTGTAACTTTTCCATAGGTTTGTTGCTTTACTATTACATTCACGTTCGACTCCCACCACAGGCCACTGTTAAAATTAAAGTAAAAATACTTACTAAACAATTACGATCAAATACAAACTAAATTGCTTAATACTATGCACATGAAATATTGTCTTTACTAACCACATCTTAAGACATTTTTTTACCAACCTTATACTATTAAATCATGTTACATACTGTTTGTAAAGCCTCTTCACAGGGACATCTGCAAATACAAAAGCTATGTGTTATTTTTTCTTTTTACTTTTTACTCTTTCTTCCATTTCCCTCTATATATGTTCTCTAAATAACACCTAAACAGGCTCCCCTATTTTGAAGACTTTTGAGCTGAATTGATCTCTCAAATCATAACATACTGAAATATTTCCACCAAACCACTCCTTATTTCACCTTCTCAGAAGTTTTATGGGTTATGTATCAAAGTTGCTAACCTTGTACTCTTGCAGTGTTTCTATCCCACTGTCAGAAGTGTTCACATTGTCTAGTTCTAAAACAAATCAAAAAGATCACATATTAAATTGCCTACTCAAATATGTCAAGTTGCTAGAACCCATAGGATGGTGCGGAGGGCACTGCGGGATGTGCATGGCAGTAGGGGCTATGTGCAGGGGCCATGCCCCACTACCACCCCTGCAATCCACCATGCACAGATGTAAGGGGAAACACGGCACTCACCTGCATCCTGGTCAGCAGGGTGCTGCTGACACCCAGCACCACCACTGTGCCCTGTCTGCAAGGCCACACCTCCATTGCCAACCTGCCATCCTTGCTCCTTGATCCTCTGGGCCTAGAGTGCAAACATGGAGAGAGTACCATCAGTATATGTCAGAACCATAGCCTCCTCCTTGCTGTGTGCATGCCTGCACAGCCCAGCCATAACATGATTGTGCAGTGTCTACACAAAGCACCCCCAATACCGGCAACACAGGTACGGGCCCCCCCGTGGCATAACCTGCCAACCACCGTGATACCAGGACAGGCGGATACTACTAGTGTTGTGAAGGAGCACCTACCTGGCCATGGCACGACGCCCTGATGGGCACATGCCTGCAGTCATCCTAGGTGGTCAGGGTCCCACCACTGGAGGTCCCCATAGCGGTGGTGATGCTGTTCAGTGGTCCTGCTGCTCCCCATGGCCTCCTCAAGGCCCTCTGCCACCTCCTGCCACACCACTGTCCGTGGCCTCAGGAGGGGTATCTGGCCAAAGAGGACACCTGCATGGGTCTCCACTAGTGCCACCAGGTTAGCCAGAATCGCCACCGTCCACACTGGTGCTTTAGTGTGCTGCATGGTGCTGCCACTGGCGAGCACAAAATGGCGCCCTGTAGAGCACGTGCCCCATGTGCGGAGGCAGCACAGTACTGGACTGCCAGTCACAATCACATTAGCACCAGACTGCGCAATAGGGGAGCAGCCATGCATACGCATGGTGCCTATAGGGCAAAGGTCAGCCACAGGGTCAAGGATCTGTCTGCGCACGGAGCACCACAGCGCTATTGGGAAGCCTGCATATAGTGTGGTAGGGTGCATGTGTGTGTCACCATGCAGTGGTAGGCCACGCTATGGTGCCATGGCGCCCATGGAGCACCATAGCAAGAGGGCCCCTCTGGGCATATAGCGCATGTGCACCACAGGCACAATAGTGGCCATGCCCTGTACTGCCTCCCACGCACAGTGTGTCAGCAGCACTGCTAGCATCAGCATCAGCACCGTGGGCATGCATGGTGCGGTGCCGATTGTGTACGTCACAGTGGTGCACCACAGCCTGAGCATGCTCAACACCATTGCGCAAGATGCAACAGTGTGATATTCAGCCAGGTTATGCAAATCAGCTCATGAGCCATTCCAAGGTGCATCCACTGCATTTGCATCCCTTTACAGGTGCGCCTGCCCTCATTTGCATGCGTTGCACTATAAAAATGTGACTTGAGGCTGCATGGGCCATGGATCGGTATTGCAATCCTTTGAGGTAGGTGGCATGCTGTTGGGACAAGGGGCAGTGGTCTGGGAGAGCTGTATGGGACTGCACAGTCCAAGGTAACACCTGTCCATCCCCACGGTATGAGCAAGACTGAGCGAGAGGATGAAGAGGAGCAGGGAAGGGTGTAAAGGAGGAGGCCCAGCTTTACCAGGGCAGAATCCGATGCCCTGTTTGAGACATACCTCAACAGGGAGCCGCTGCTCAGTGGACAGAGGGGGGAACACCACAGGCTCATGTAGCGGCGTGGGGTGAGGTGGCATGTGTCATCAACCAGCAGGGCAGCCACCAGCGTTCCATGCTGGAGTGCAAGAAAAAGGTTGGCATGGACAGGAG
This sequence comes from Neoceratodus forsteri, assembly GCA_016271365.2. NCBI lineage: Eukaryota > Metazoa > Chordata > Ceratodontiformes > Ceratodontidae > Neoceratodus > Neoceratodus forsteri. The sequence goes on along the minus strand of JADMNL010000040.1, from coordinate 42,941,816 downwards.
GTGGATAAAAGATAAGATAGCTGCCATCTGGGTGGCACGTGCTGCCACTGGTGGGGTCCAGCAGGACGTACCCCACCTGATGCCATGGGAGGAGCAGGTGGCCAGCAACATGTGGCGTTAGTGCCGTCAAAGGTGTTCCTGGTGGTGGCTTCCATACAGGCGGCAACCCATCACTACATGGTAGGTCCAGTGTTGGCAGTGTGTGGGTGGAAGGGGGGGCAGGTCCCAGGGCCAGGCAGAACCACTAACTGTACTGTGTTCCTTTACAGCTCCTGAGCATCTGCATGGGGCAGTGGTGGTGGGTGTGTCGACCGAAGGGGAGGCCCTGGACATGGTGGAGTGCCCATCCACCTCCACAGGTGTCCAAGGAACTGACCATCTGCAGTCCTGCATGTCTGTCCAGACTGATGCCAGTGGTGCGGGTGCAGACATGGCCCTGGCTGTGATCCAGCTTGACACCGCCCTCAGTGTCCAGTGTGCTGAGACATGGATCAGGGCCGGCTCCAGCACTGATGATGACGTGATGCACATCCTGGACAGTGATGTATGTGGGACACAGGATGGTCCCACGGATGGCATCTGCCCAGGCGGTTCCGTGGGTAATGCTGGCATGGCCGCCTGCACAATATCCCATCCCCAGGGTGCATCTGCAGGCTCCAGTGGGGAACACTGGCGTGCGGCCAGGGTGGTGGGGTTGTTGTTGCTGCTGCAGCCACGCCAGTGTTGCCTGGCAATCAGCAGCCAGAGGGACAGTGGCAGCAGCTGGCCATTGTCAACATGGGGAAGGGGGAGCAGTGGCAGTGCACCACATGTGGATGTACCCCAGAATGGCAGTGCTGTGCGATGCCCACCGTCGAGGGCCGCTGTGCAGTAGGGCCAGGAACACCACTGGGGACAGCATGCTGGACATGTAGAGGACCCCTTGGACAACCACAGCCATCTTCTCCAGGCCGTCCTCCCCTGGTGTCCACCCCTGCCTGTCTGTGGGCTGGGCCCTTGCCCTTGATGGTTGCACATGGCCCTGTTGACATACCTGTGTTGTCCAAAGTGCTCCTCTGTGATGGTGTCCCAGTGCTGCTGTGCCATCTGGGCCAGCCAGGGGGTCCCTTCACCCAGGGGGTGGCTGCCCAACACCAGCTGGACTGGTGTCCTCTTCATCCCCACCGTTGTCACCCTCCTCAACCTCAGTGGCTATCCCACAGTAGGTGGCCATGTTGTGCAGGATACAGCAGGCCAGGAATAGCCCGCAGGACTTTGAGGGGCTGTACTGTAGGGCACTGCCTGATGTGTGCAGGCAACGGAACCGTGCCTTCAGCAGCATGAACACCCGCTTGATGACATTCCGTGTTGTGGCGTGTGCCTCATTGTACTGTTGCTGTGCTGGGGTCGTGGGGCACCGATATGGTGTGAGCAGCCAGAGCTGTAGCGGGTAACCACTGTCACCTGTGTGTAGAGTGGAGTCATTAGCATGGTGGTCTGCGACACTATGCCATGGGCCATAATGGCCATTCCCCTTGGCACCCCTGCCAATGCCCCACACCCCCCCACATCTGCACCCATCGTCCAGCATGCTATGCATGCTCACCTACCAGTTGGCAAGTGGGGATGTCCCCACTCTCAAACCTATGGCACAGTGTGGACTGGTGCCGGATGAAGGCATCTTGTGCTCCTCCAGGGTGCATGGCACAGACATTGATTATGTGTCCCCTGGCATTGCACACTGCCTGGCAGTTGTCACTCAGGTAGCCCTTGCGGTTGATGTACACTGCCCCCTCCAGGCCAGGAGGCATGTGGATGCCTAAATGGGTGCAGTCTATGGCCCCAAGCACACCAGGCAACCGTGCTACCCTGTGGATCTCCTGTATGTGTGCTGTGCACTCTGTCTGTGTGCTGGGGAAATGGATGTACTCCGCAGCATGTGGCAGCAGTGCGTTGAGGAACTGTGTGAGTAGGCATGACGCGGTTGACTGGGTTATGCCTGTCATGTCCCCTGTTGGTCTCTGAAAGGTGCCCGTGTTGAGCAGGCACATGACGGCTGTGACCTTAGTCTCCACAGACAGCGCATGGCTCTGTCGTGTGGATGCCTGCATCTCATCATTGCACAGCTCACAGAGCTGCCTCAGAATTGCCCAGTTCAGGTGGTACTGGCCCACAATATCAGTGTCACTGTACTGTTCGAAGGTGGTGTGGGCTCAGTACAGCCTGTTCTGGGCATACCACCGATGGGCCCTTCCACAGCCATACCTCCCTGCTGCCTGCCTTCTCACACCCCTCATTACCACCTCTATTTGGAAGGTGGCACTGGCCATGTCCCAGGCTGGTGTCCCCACCCGGGCGGCTGTCTACCTGCCCCCCCCCACTGTGAGTTGCTGGTGCTGCCGGTGCACCGGGTACACCTCTGTGTGTCCTGCCTCTTGCCACTGCCCTCCATCCTCTATGGCACGCTCAGGCCCTCTTATGCACACACACACACACACACACACACACACACACACACTCCTCCTTCTCTCACTCGCACACACCTCTGGTGGGCACTGTCCACCTCCTGGACACACCTGCCCCATGCTTCCTGTCTTGCCTCCCTGCCACTCTGTCTTCACACTCCCCCATTATTGCTCCTCTGTAGCACATTCATCCTCCCCCTCTTACTTGCTTTTATTTTAGCTCATTTCTGCTGTCGCCCAACTTCTGCTTGCTCCGCTACTGCACACGTCACCTATTGATGACTATTGAACTGCGCACATTATTCCTGGTTCTGCCCCTGCAGTTGCGCATGCATTCATTTCTGTTGCAGTGCAGTGCATTGCGTGTTGTGCTGCACTGCCGCTGAATATCGCACTATGGTGCATTTCCCTATTGCGCATGGCACAACTGCTCTGAATATCCCACCCAAAATTGATTACATTGTTAAAATAAAATATTTTTTATGAAAATAGATATATTTGTGGATATATTTCCAGGGTAAGTGGGACATTGTAAACCAGTTCCATTTGTGTTTAGCGTCAGCCTTAACTGATATTTTTGTCCTCTCCCCATGAGTAAACAATTACAAATTATATTTATTTTATTTTGAGGTACTGGCTGAACTGGAAATGTCTTTCCTTGTGAAGACTTCTGTAGTACTAATACTAAGTAGATTAATATTAGTCAAACCAGTATGTTGAATCTGTGGGGTTTTACTTTCAGAAACACTGAGAAAGTACTTATTTAAAGTTTCAGCAATTTGCTCCTCACCAGTTATTCTCCCATTATCCATTTTTAGGGGTCCAGTAGTATTAGAGTTGCCTTTTAATGTACCAATATAGTTATAAAACCTTTGTTTGTTATCCTTGACTCCTGATGCTAACTTTATTTCCATATTTTTTTCCATCTTTATCATTCCTTTTATGTTCTTATTACACATTTTAAGTTTGTTTAGTAATTCAGGAGTATTTGATTTTTTTAGTTTTTGAAATAGTTTTTTTTTTCTTTTTCCGAATTTGTTTCTTAATTTTATTATTCCACCATGGAGGAATACATTTATTTTTGTTATATTTTATTCATTTTGGTACACATTTCTCAATACAATCAGTCAAATGTTGCTTAATTAATTCCCAGATTAATTCAAGATTTTTGCCTCTAAAATCTTCCTGCCAGTTCCATTTGCCCAAATGAGTTCTCATTTTCTGGTAATCTGCATTATGGAGTTCACTTACAATAGTTTTACCTTTAGTGTGTTCAATAGTATTTATATAATAAGCAATGATTGTGTTATGGTCAGAATCTCCAAGTGGTGGATGTAGCTGGATATTATGTATTTTCTCATCACAATTGTTTAAAATTAGGTCTAGTGTTTTATTTCCCCTAGTTGATAAATGGATCAATTGTTCAAGATTTAACTGAATGAAAAGATCAATAAATGTTCTTTCTAATCCTACTTTACTATCTAATAAAGTCCAATCAATGTGAGGTAAGTTGAAATCCCCCATAAGCACATAATCGCCAGTAATATGCATAGTTTCAATAATTCTTAAAAGATCATTATTTTGTTCAGTAGTTAAGTTTGGGGGGATCCACAATGGGTGCTCGACAACATTTTTGTTGAACACCCCATCTGCACCACCAGCAGGTCGACCGCATTCTGCAGTCAGCTGCTGGTTCCCACAGGCTGACAGTTTTATTCAGGAGCTTTGCCCCTGAACCCTCCACAAAGGGGGCTGTGCCCCCACACCCCCTTAAGGATTATCACCTCCGAGTTGGAGCTGATTGGGGGTGCAGGACCCCCGACAGACAGCGCCTGGTGCCAGCAGGTTTCCCACAGTGGCTTGGTGCTGTAGTCGCTGTGGGGGGACCTCGCTCGTGAAATATTGCTGTTGGGGGGGGGTAACTGAGTTTGAGGGATGGTAGACCAATCCAACAGTCAAATAATTACTATTTAATAATAATTGAACTCAAATGCATTCACCTTCATTTGTAATGTCTTCTGTGTTAAAAATCTCAAAGGATTTAATATCATCTCTAACATATAAAGCTACACCACCTCCCGAGTGTTTTTTCTTGTTTTTGTAAAATCTATTATAACCAGTGATATCCATATTCCAGGCATTATCTGATCCCCATGTCTCAGTGATACCACAAATTATTATATTGTCATCCATAAGAAGATGTTGTAGTTCATCAATTTCTGAGTGTAAACTTCTAGCATTTAATAGTAGCATGCCTAAACTTGGATAATGGTTACTGTCCAGTTTGTTGCTTTCTTTTATTAGCAAAATGTTGTTAGATCTAATAGGGTTATTCATGTTATTTTCAAGAGAAATATTCGTAGAATACTCATCCCCCCATTCCTTTAGTTTAAACATTTATTTATTATTTTGTTGAACTGAATTCTTAAGAAGTTATTACCCCTTCTACTTAAATGAAGCCCATCGTAAGAATACAAAATGGATACTGCATAAAATTCTTCCCAATGTGTAACACATTTTATATTTTGTTTCATACACCAAAAACGGAGCCAATTATTGATGTCTCTGATTGTACTGAATGTACTAATATTTGCAGCCACAACGGGACCATTCAAAAGAAAAAATTAGAACAGGGTTTGCGTTGTGGTCGTGCCACAGAAAATCTTGCCCATGCTTGTGGCTAACCCCAGCAAACCCATGGAGACTGCAGTCGAACGTGAGCTACCTGCACAGTTACCATTGCTCACTGCTCTCCAAATAATTTTTTGCTTTTCTGCATACCCGATGGAGACCCCAGTTGAGAGTGAGCTCATAAAATGTTCTGTCAGTGGTATGAGTCTTCCTTTATCTCCACTCACTGCTGTCCATAATTTATTTGTACTAGAATGCATTGTGGAGATAGTAGGAATATTTGCATATCTTGGCATGCACAAGCAAGTGAGATGCCAGATATGCAAATATTCATTCTTTCCCCATAATGCATTACTCAATCACAAGTAGAAACAAAGGAAATGAGTGAACAGAGCAGTCTAGTAAGAAAGAGAATTGCATTATTTTGTTATATTTCTATCTAATTTGTTTTCAAACATCACTTTCAAAACTATACCAAAACAGCAGCCACAATATAAATATATATTGAGTAGTAAACATGCACACACCCCGTTGGACATTGACAAGTATTCCAAAGTAGACAGTTGAACAGCAGATAATATTGTATCAAACAATATTGTCACTTGCTGTTCATTTATTTCCCACATGCCATTGACTTGTAACATTACTCACCTTGCACTTGCCATATTACAAGTGCATTAATCCACTCCAAAGTTGGGCTGTACTAGGGAATTAATGCCTAGTTGGTGGTTGGAGGCAACTCGGCCTGTGGCCTCGTGCCCCAACCCCCCCAGCCAGGCATTAATTCCCTAGTATAGCCCTCCTTTGTCATGGATTAAGGGTTAGGGCATTCAAGTTTCAGCAGTATTTTGTGTAGTATGAGATATGGGCCTTCTGCAAATGCTTTTAAGATGGACCGTACTTTCTGTATTGTAGTGCCTGATGCTCTCTTGCCTTTGGTCCAGAGATGCTGGTGAAGGGAAGTTTGTCATTCACTGTGAGGTAATGAGCATTGCTTTTGAGCCCCAGTAGGTTGTGTTATCTGCCATTCTTGCTTGATTGTGATGAAGGTGAACCCTTGTGTCCCAAGCAATCTGCAAATGTGCCAAATATGGGTTTAGAATTTGCCTTTTGATCTTTTAGGACACAGAGGTTAGGGCCTTATGCCTGTTGCTTTGTTAACAATGCTGCGGGATAGCCCTAATCAAAGAACAGGTGCACTAAGTTGAAACATACCTCCTTTTTGCCCTAAGAAATTTGTAGAATCTCCTCCTGATCCCTAAAATTTGAAAACTTCATTAGAACTGATCTGAGTCATTCAGCAGGATCAAAGGGTTTAGAGAGTAGTGCTCTATATGAAACTCCATCATTGCTGGCAGGGCTAACACATCCTTTAATAAGTCTGTCATGAACAGGGCCACTGGAAAACTGCGCCTGCAATTTTTTTGCAGAATCCGCAATTTTCATCATTCTCCGCAAAAACTGACATGTTCCGCAATTTCTTGCAATTTTTGAGTTTTTATATTGAACTGTATAAAAAGTATTAACATTTTAAATAAAATACTCTCAATATAGTGACAATTTTGGATGCAGACTTGGGTTTGGCCGAAACAATGCAGTGCAAGGTAGAGCAAGGGTTTTATGTGACACTGATTTCTTTTGAATCTTTGTCTTGTTTGGTTTCAAAATCCACTGGCCAAGCATAAGTACATTTAAACACTTAACATTTGTTTTGTGTTGAAGCAGTCTATCAGGAAACTTTTTGTTAACACACAGACTGAAACAAAAGATGGGAGAAAAGGTGCAAATTATCCCATTCATTTAATTGGAATGCTAACTATGAAGCCTTTTTGTAAGTGGCAGGGCAAGTTATTCCTTGTGAGCATACTTTCATTCAGACTAGTTTTGATTTAAACAGCTGAGGATTTTTGGATGACCCTGCTGATTTTAAACTTGAGTAAGCTAGTTGATAACTGTGATCTCACTCTTAGCAACTACCCCCTAGATGCGCACATGCAAAGACTACAATAAAAACAGACTAAAGTCTAAAAACAAGCTTAAAACACATAAAATGTATCTGAATATTTATCTTTAACTAAAGAAAATCATTGCAGCTAGAGTAAAACAGAGGTAAATTACAGGTTGCCCTGACTACTGTATGATGAAGTAAAAATATATTGGTATTTATTTTTTTTTTTTTACATTTTTTGGTAACCACGTAAGGCCCACTAGGCACAAGTGCTTATTTTCAGGTGAAACCCAGGAGCACTGAATAGGTTAAGTGATTTACTCAGAATCACACAGTATGCAAGTGGAGGTTGTGGGAATCAAACCCAGGTCTGTTAGATGTCATCATCTCATTCACAGTTTGTTACTCTTACCGCTAGATTATACTGCCTGCCCCAATAACCCCCAGATTTAATGTTTAAATATGTGATTTCATGAATAGTGTACAGTATCTACAGTACAAATTATGACCATTAAACACTTTAACAACATTTTACTAAAACTCAATTATTCACCACTCTGTCTGCTTATTTTTTCTTATACCAAAGTGGGTGAATACCATAGCTGGCATAGCACTGTAAACAGCTGTTGATTAGGCTGCATTATTCTACAGCCAGAAACAAACAAAAAAATGTCATCTGGCTTTATATAATATTTATTTGTTGTGGCTCACTTTATAGAATCTATTTAGCACTGTATGAGGCAGATGCTTTTAAATTTTGGAAGATATGCAATGCTTATGATAGCTTATCAGTTTAGTATTCTTGTTAGGAACATAAACGTTTCTTTATGTTTTAAACATATTCAGGTGTCAGTGTATCCATTTAGTAATTTATACTGACTAATATATGCTGCAGAAAACATTAAAATATTTATTGTGAAGCACTCAGGGTCTATAGCAGAACCCCTGCAATTTCCCGAAATTTTTGCAAAATGCTCCACAATTTTGGGTAACCTTTTCCGCAATTTTCCAGTGGCCCTGGTCATGAACTCAGACATCCTACCTGTTTCAGTTCCCTTCAGCAGGCCATAGACCTGCAGATTATCTCTGTGGAATTGACCTTCTAAATCTCGACATTTAGCAGCAAGCTTTATATTCTGCTCAACCAAGTGTGCAATGGCCTGGTGAAGTTGCAGCACATCATCCTCCATCCCCACTGACTCAAGATTTCACCTGATAGAGTCTTTACTTCACTGCCTGCAATTTGGAATTCAGGTGGTGGATTTCCAATTTTTTCTCAGCTCAGAATGTCTTAATTTCCTTCACCAGCATTTTGAAGTGACTACAGGAGAGAGTTTCTGTCTTTGCATCTGTGTCATAGTCTTGGGGTACCTCTCTGGTGGGCAAGTGACTCAAACTGTGGTCGATGCCTTCAGGACTCTGAATCAGGTTTCGTCCACTAGCAAAGATTCTGAGACTGAGTACAGATTGTTCTCTCTCTTTCTCTTAATCTTCCTTTCCAGATGCCATTGTAGTAAGTATTTCCTTTTTGCACTAGTTTTGAATGTGTTTTTAGAGTAAGGAGTTGAGCAGTGTGTTCTATAGCTGTCCATTCAGTCAGTGACACCAAGATCTGGAATGGGGGGATACTCCAGAAGGAATGCAGAAAATGAAGAGGGACCTGGAGAAGCTTGAAAGATTTGTCAAAGATGTGGCAACTGAGGTTCAATGCAAAAAAGCGCAAAATAATACACCTGGGTAGGGGGAACCCTGGGGAGAGCTACAGGTTGGGGGAGGGAGGAGTTGAGTGTCACCCAGGAGGAAAGGGACCTATGGGTTATCATCTCTGATTACCTTAAGGTATCAAAGTAGTGTGCAAAGGTGGCAGGGAGGGCTAGTGGCATCCTAGGGTGCATAGGCAGGAATATCATTAACAGGAGGTGGGAGGTAGTGGGGCTTGTTATGAAATTGGAAGGGGTAGAAGAGGTAATGTGAGGAAGTTGTTCTACACAGAAAAGGTAGCTGATGCTTGGAATAGTCTGCCACAGAATGTAGTGGGGGTAAGCACAGTGGAGGGGTTTAAGAATGGTAAGGCCTCACCTGGAGCACTGTGTGCAGTTCTGGAGGCCACACCTGTGCAAGGACATAAACAAGGCGGAGACTATCCAGTGAAGGGTGACAAAGATGGTGCAGGGCTTGCACCACAAAACATATGAGAAGAGACTAAGGGACCTCAATATGTACTCACTGGAGGAGAGGCGAGAGCGAGGGTACATGACTGAAACTTTCAAGTACCTCAAGGTCATAAATAAGGTGCAGTTGGGGGACTTTTTCCAATGTAGAAAAAGTACTACAAAATGGGGGCATGTTATGAAATTGGAGGCGGTAGAAGAGGTAATGTGAGGAAGTTGTTCTACACAGAAAAGGTAGTTGATGCTTGGAATAGTCTGCCACAGAATGTAGTAGGGGTAAGCACAGTGGAGGGGTTTAAGAATGCCTGGGACAGGCACAAGGGAACCTTGAGAGGGGAGGGAGTGATGAAAAGCCATTGATCCCATTGGGTCAGTTGCCACATACAATGTATAGTGCCTACGGGCAGACTCAATGGGTCTGGCGGTCCTTATCTGCCAACAATTTCCACGTAGCACCACATATGGATGAGTATTATTGAACGCATCAATATGAATGAATCAATAATATTGCTCCCTTGCAGAGCCAGTAGTGAAAAAGAGCTATTGATAGAAAAAGTGAGTGTAGCATTCAGTGATATGAGCTACACTCACGAGGAAGGGGGATAAAAGGATTATTTGGGCAAGCTCTACCAAACAGGCTGTATGGTGTAGTGGCTGAGCCACTGCCTCTGGAGCATGAGGTGCTGGGTTCAGATCCTGGTGTAGGTAATGTTTTTTCTTCCAAGGGGAATTTCTATTATTTTCTAAGTTCATTCCCCCAGAGTTATGAACATATGAACATACGAAATTTGCCAGCAGATAAAGGCCTAGAGGTCTATCAAGTCTGCTCGAATGTGCAGCTAGCACCCCTTATTCTGCAGCTGCCCCATCCTTCCACCCTTCCGCTTCATTGACCCCCCCCCTTGTCCTGTCCCATCCCCTTTTGAAGCAGTCCACTGTTCTACTGGATACCACTTCTGCAAGTAACGCATTCCACCCTGCCACCACCCTCTCTGTAAAAAAGTGTCTCCTAATCTCCCTCCTGAACCTTCCTCCCTCCAGTCTCATATCATGGCCCTTGGTGTCCCTCCTCCCTTACTTTGAACAGCCCCTCTGTACCTGTCTTGTTTATTCCTTTCATGTACTTAAAGGTTTCAATCATGTCCCCCCGTCCCTCCTCTCCTCCAGCGAGTACATGTTCAATTCCCTCAGCCTCCTCTCGTATGATAAGTCCCCCAGCCCCTTGATCATCTTTGTCGCCCTGCGCTGCACCCCCTCCAGTAACTTAATGACCCTCTTCAGATACGGGTGCCAGTACTGCACGCAGTACTCCAGGTGCGGTCTAACTAATGACCTATACAGTGGCAGAATCACCTCCTCCCTCCTCGAGGATATACCCTGCAATACAACCCAGCATTCTGTTGGCCTTTGCAGCTGCCTTCCTACATTGTGCCGAGTTGTTCATTGACCCTGAAATGAGCACATCCAGATCCTTTTCCTCCTCTGTCTAGGCTAGCTGCACTCCCCCCCAGCTGGTAACTCCTCCGTGGGTTCTTCATCCCAAAATGCAGCACCTTGCACTTTTTGGCATTAAACCCCAGTTGCCAGGTGTCTGACCAGGTTTCAAGCTTTGCCAGATCATCCTACAACCCCTGCCATCCCCCTAGGTCATCCACCACCACTCCTACCTTGGTATCATCAGCAAACAGACTGATTTGCTCATGATATCCAATGATATGTCTGCAATGAATATCCCAAACAACACTGGTCCCAACACCGAGCCCTGTGGAACACAGCTCGTCCCTACCCTTGGGTGTGAGAGCTCCCCACCCACCACTACCCTCTGTTGCCTTCCCTGAAGCCAGTTCCCTACCCATCTCACCAGCTTTGCACCTGCCCATGTGCCTACTAACTTACTTCCCATCCTTCCATGTGGCACCGAGTCGAACACCTTACTGAAGTCCAGATACAGGACATCCACTGCATGGCCCCTGTCCAGTTGCCTAGTTACCCAGTCATAGAACTCCACCAGGTTGCTTTGGCAGGATCTGCCCCATATGAAGCCATGCTGTCTGCTGTCCTGTAGTCCTTTGGCCTCTAGGAGGGCCACCAGCCTCTCCTTCAGGATAGTCTCCACTAGCGTACCCATGATGGATGTGAGGCTCACTGGTCTATAGTTTTCCGGTTCATCCTTGGGGCCACTCTTGTGGAGGGGCACCACATGAGCCATCCTCCAGTTCTGAGGTACACACCCCGAATGTAGTGAGGCATTAAATAGGTCTGCCAAAGGTGCTGCAAGGACCTCTGCCAGCTCCTTCAGTACCCTGGGGTGGATGCCATCTGGGTCTGGCGCCTTATCCACCCTCAGTGCCTTGAAACCCTCCTGAACTCTGCCCTCCATGATTTCCCCATCTGTCACCCCCTTCCCCCCTGTTTCTGCCATTTCTCCCTCCCTTCTCCTTAGTAAATACTGAGCAGAAGTACTCATTTAGTGCTTCTGCCTTATTGCACCCTGCTTCCACCCAACCCCCTCCTTTCTAATCCTTACTATGTGGTCCTTACAGCTCCTTTTCTCCCTGATGTACCCAAAGAAGTCCTTCTCCCCCTTCTTAATGCCTTGTGCAAGCCTGAGTTCCGTAGATGCCTTGGCTCCCCTTAGTGCCCTTGTCACCTCCTTCAGTTCCGTCAAGTACCCCTCCCTGTCCTCCCCTCTCCCTGTTTTCTTGTACTTCCTAAAGGCAGCTCTTTTCCTCCTTACCTTTTCAATGACCTCCTTGCTCAACCAGCTCAGTTTCTTAGCCCTAGCCTTCTTGATCTGGGCCTTGCAGCAGGTTTTGCTTGCCTCCACTATCCCCAGCCTTATGAGCTCCCACCTCTGGTTAGTGTCCATGCTAGACTGAATTCTGGCCAGGTACCCTTTTACCACTTCCCCCATCCTCCCAAAGTCGGCCTTCCTGAAGTTCAGCACTCTTGTGCTAGATTCCACTCCTTCCTTGCCCATATCCAATGTGAACCATACTGAGTGGTGGTCGCGCCCTGACAGCAGTTCTTCCACTGTAAGTTCTCTCACAAAGTCCCCATTTGCCAGCACAAGGTCAAGGGTATTCCCTAACCTGGTTGGTTCACTGACCATTTGCAGCAGGAAGCTGTCCTGGAAGGCAACCAGCAGCACCTGTGCCCATTTGTTCCTGGTTGTTGGGGTACTCCAGTCCACTCCTGGCATGTTAAAGTCCCCCACAATCACCACACTACCCTTTTTGCAGGTCTTCATAATCTGTCCCGCTAGTTTCCTGTCTACCTCCTCCGTCTAAGATGGCGACCTGTACACCACTCCCATTCTAAGAATTCTATTCTTAGAATCCTGGATTTGTATCCAAATTGACTCCATACTATCCTCCTCCCCTTCCTCCCTTACACACTTCAGTCCTTCCTTCACATATAGTGCCACGCCCCCTCCTTTCCTAATCACCTTGTCCCTACGAAATAACCTGTACCCTGGTACAGACACGTCCGAGTCATTGTATTGGGTGGCCCATGTTTCTGTGATGGCTGCAATGTCCACCTCTCTCTCTGCCATGAGCACCTGTAACTCTGAAGTTTTCCTCCCAAGGCTCCTAGCATTAAGAATAACCACCTTCCACCCTTCCCTCCCTCCCTCCCATCCTGCCCTCCTTTACTAGCATCACCAATAGTATTTGTCATTTTCCTTTGTCACTGTTATGAGGTAAGCTCATATGGTTTCCCAACCTGTCGTCTCTGCATGTCTCTTGCCCAATTGCCACCCCCCTGCTCCTTGTTTAAATTCCCTACTTCCTCTATGTACTCCTCCATCCTCTATTTCAACACTTTTTTTCCCTCCTCACTCAAGTGTAGTCTGTCCTTGGCATAGAGACTACTGTCTTCCCAGGTCCCTCCCCCCCAACAGCCCATACCCTTTAGCACAACACCAGGTTCTTAGCCATCTGTTCAATTCCTCTATTCTCAGCTTTCTTGTTGTGCTTGCCTTGGGCACTGGAAGTATCTCCAAAAAAGTTACTGATCTTCCTGCCCCCTCACATAATTGTCCTAGTTCCTCAAACCTCCTCTGGACTAGATCTACTGTCTTGTCAGCCAGGTCATTCATCCCAAGATGTATAATTAAATGAGACTTGTCCCTACCCCTTCTAGCATATTTCAGAACAGATTGTCCCACCCTTTCCGTTGTCATTCCTGGCATGGCCTCCACCCAAATGTGACTATGACTCTCCCCCTTGCTACCCCACCTGATTCCTCTTAGTATTGAGTCATCCAGCACTAAGATCCCACCACTTTTACTCCCTGCTTGCTTCCATTCATCTTCCTCTCTCATTTCTGGCTCCTCTTCTTCCTCCTGCACATTCTGCACATTATTTCCCCCTTTTGCCCTTGTTTCAATTCTCCCAGCAGTACTTCCCCCCACTCTGGTTTGGTCCAGGCATTTATCATTTACTCCTCTAATTTCATCGTTTGCCTCCTCCACCTTCTTCCTCTCTAGCAGCCAAAACTATTTTCTGAAGGCCCTTCACAAATGCCCACTCCCTCTCCCTTCATAGTAACCTGTTCTCTCCTTTCCACTCCATGACTTTTGCCACATCTTTGCCTCCCCTCACAAGTTCCTATCTCCTCCTTCCATTTGTCTTTTGTCTCCTGACCTGGTTTCCCTGGCAATCATTCTTCCTGGCCTGGGCCCCCTTGTCCTTGCTTCCCTTCTTCTGATCCTCTCCTCACCACTGTTGGCTTAAATCACCCTCCCTCATCTCCCCCTTCTCCCTCCCTCCAGTATTGGGCTAAACCCACCCCCAGTCTGCCTTGCCTGTCTTAGTTCCTCCTGCAGACCCTCAATCTCCTTTCTGAGTTTCTCTATGTGGTTGCACACTAAACATCCTCCCACACTCCAGGCAATTTTTAGAAAGATTGGCACACCGCAGTTGTTGCAGCCTACCACCCTCCCCATTGCTGTCGTTGCCCACCAGTGACCCCCCCCACCCTTCCAGATGCAGGATACCAAACTCTCCCCCAAGTCTCCCCTCTCCCCCTCTATCAGTGCAAAACATTCTTTTCTTTATTTCCCTTATCCCCTTTGTTGTACATGTTTAGATAGATTCAGCAACTGCTTTTTATATGCCTAACCTTCCTATCCAAACTCAAAAAGAGACTTTAAGTAGCTATTGCACAACATTCATCAAACTCCTACTACTCCTTTCCACAATGCAATAGCAATGCAAAGAAGTAACAATGAAAGCTCCTAAATTTGCAGTTACTTCCCTTCCACTGAGATAGCAGTCACCTCTTCACTCGCTGCTGTTCCTTTCCTGGATGTCTGCTTGTGCTATAACAGGTGCATATCCTTTACCCGTTTGAGGAAGTGATGTCAGAACCCCTGGTATAAAGGAAATCATGGACCAGGGGTGGGTGGGGTGGGACCAACCCAAGTCTTCCAGAAACAATCAGGTAGCTGAGACCCTGGTCAGACCACTAGTACTCTTCTCCCACTATGCACTAACCTTTGCAGCTAGTGAAGCCCGCAAAAATGAATCACAATTCTACTCAAAGCCCCCAAAATAGGTTTGCTACCAAAAGAAACAGGTCTCCAATTCAAACAGCTTCACTAGCAACACATCAAAATAGGCTTGAAATTAGAAGATATAGGTCTCTGATTCAAAGAAAACAGCCCCAGTTAAATCATACCAAATAGGTTTTAAATCAGAAGAAATATGCCTCTACAAATTCAGCCTGCTACACAGTGAAACATTAAACAAATGAGCTCACTTACAGCTACAAAAACAGTTTTCAAAATTCCAACAGCCCCAAAACAATACTCTGCTAGCCCCTTAGAAGTAGTAAGAAAGAAAAGAAATAACCTTCTACCAAGTAAAATCCACATGAAACAATGTAAAAACAACAAAAAGCTACTGTACTGTAACAAATCTGATCCTTTCCCTTCTAGTTCCATCTAAGAAGCCAAAGCAACTGACACTACACCTGATTCAGCTCCGCCTCCCTAGCTGAGTGAGACCTGGTAAGACCATTAGCACCACCTTTGCAGCTAGTGAAGCCAGCAAAAATGAATCACAATTCTACTCAAAGCCCCCAAAATAGGTTTGCTACCAAAAGAAACAGGTCTCCAATTCAAACAGCTTCACCAACAACACATCAAAATAGGCTTGAAATTAGAAGATAAAGGTCTCTGACTCAAAGAAACAGCCCCAGTTAAATCACACCAAATAGGTTTTAAATCAGAAGAAATATGCCTCTACAAATGCAGCCTGCTACACAGTGAAATATCAAACAAATGAGCCCACTTATAGCCACCAAAACCGTTTTCAAAATTCCAACAGCCCCAAAACAATACCCTGCTAACCCCTTAGAAGTAGTAAGAAAGAAAAGAAATAACCTTCTACCAAGTAAAATCCACAAGAAACAATGAGAATCTTTATGTTGGAGGGTGCATTTAATGTTTTCAGAGGACCATTGCTGTTTGCGGCGGTCTCTCCAAGGTGAAATCACCCTTTTGCCGGGGGTGATTTTTTCATCGCTCTATTGAGTGGCGCCATAAGGGACTCACCCTTATCACATACAACCCAATTTCTATGTTTCCAGAAGTTCAGCTCTACTTTTTTCACTGAAAGTACTTACCTTTATATCAGTATTCTTTTCTGTGTACTTCACCTTTCCTAGAAGCATTTCTCCTGCTCTCCTTATACAATAGTTTCCTCCTGCGGATATATTATGTTAAATCAAAACTTGGTATGCCAATGCTCAACATACCAAGTTTATGGTCTTGAAATGAAAAATCCCACATGACTAGGATGCCCGACAATACAATGTTGGGCATCTCACTAGCACAAACACTGGGTTCATACTGTGGATGTATTAAGGCAGTGTTAGTACACATTTCTGATGTTAAATAGTACACCACCACACCAAAATGTTTATTTTATTCATAGGGGGTGTGACTGGAGAGATGAGACTTTTAAAAACATTGAAATCACATATTTCATTTCCGGAGTGGAACACAATGAAACCAACCAACCAACAAACCAACCAACAAACAAACAAATACACATGCAAAAAGGATACAGTGATGTTTTTGCCAGAAATACATTACAGTCTAAGCCAGCTAAGTGGGATGCACTTAAGTGGGATGACTGCTTAAGCAGGATGCTCTTGTGGGAACCGATTTGTCTGTATGAATTACATAGTGCCCCTACTTTGCTTAGACGGGACATTGTTAATCACATATTCTGCTAAAGAGAGACATTTGAGAGGCTTTTTTCTTGACTATTGCTGCCAAATACCTGACACCTATGGTGCTTGGTAATTGTCAGCAATCAGCTGTTCCAATGCACAACATATTAAAACTGTATATGTGGGACAGCAACCAAGATCTGTGCTTGCCATCGATGCTGGAGCAATGTTTGTTCTCCCCAGAAATGATCTAACTCTTGCTGAAAGTGTCCGAGTCATTGAGGATCTTAGCAACCAGACCCATTCCTTATCATCAGTGTCAGCGGAGTTCCACATCTCAAAGAGTCAAATTGGCAGGATAAGTAAAAATCACAATGTGATTCTAGCTGAATGGCATTCAAACTCAAATCCAAGCCACAAAATAAAGAGAAAGGGCAAGGATACTGACGTCGACCATGCTCTTCTCTTGTGATTCTCCCAGGCACTGACTAAAGTTACTCAGATATAAGGGCCAATGCTAAAGGTGATAGCTGTAGACGTGGCTACACAAATGGTCCATGATAACTTTAAGGTAACAGATGATTGGCTGTCCAGGTGGAAGCAGCAGCATCAAATTGTGTTCAAAAGAGAACACGGTGAAAAACAGGTTGCCAATGCAAACGCTGCCAACAACTGGACAGGCAGCATACTCCCTGGGATTATTGCTGGCTATCACCCGGAGGACATTTGTAATACTGATGAAACAGGGTTGTTTTTCAGAGGCTACCCTGATCATGGGCATGCTATGAAGCACACTGAACTGATTGGAGGCAAGAAGGCTAAAGACTGTATCTTGGTCTTATGCTGTGCCAATCAAACAGGAACAGAAAAGAGGTCGCTGGTCGTAATTGGCAAACGTAAGTGCCCTAGATGTCTGCCTAAAGACCTGAAGACATAACCTGTGACATACAACAGTACATCCAATGCCTGGATCACTAGGAATATCTTTCAAGAGTGGCTAATGACCTGGGAGACCAAGCTCCACTGAAGGAGGCAGAAGATCCTGTTGTTCTTGGACAATTGCTTGGCACACCCCCATGATCTGGGACAACACCTTAAATTCATCAAGCTGGCATTTTTTCCCCCCAAACATGACCAGCATCCATGGACATGGGCGTCATCAAGAATGTCAAAGGTCATTACAGATCTTATGTGGTGGGGAAAATCATACAGACCATCGATGAAGGGGAATCTGCCCACGCAGCTGAGATCGCTAGAAAAGTAAATCTTCTGGATGCGATCTATATGCTGCATTGGGCATGGCAAGCAGTTAAATCAGACACCATACAAAACTGCTTTAGGAAGGCCAACTTTTGTAGTGTCCCAGTAGGAGACAAAGCTGTCACTGGGCTAGAGGATGTTGAAGTCCCGGTGTTTCTGACTGCTGACATTTTTCACGCCTTTGTGGAGATGGATGCCATGGAGCCTGCAGTGGGTGAGCTTTCAGACACTGATGTAGTCAGTGCTGTAGCCAAATCCAGTGATGTAAGCACTAACAAACCGGACACTGAAGATGAAGATCCATCAGTCACCACTACTGAAGCACTATATGGGTAGCGGTCTGCAATTCAATGGTGCCAGCAGTGTGGCAAATCCACAATGTGGGAAGACCTTTTCGATGCTGAACAAGGAATGCTGAGACATGCACAGCAGGAGAAACAGCAAACTCACATTGCCGATTTATTTCGTTCCGACAGTAGCACCAGCCAAAATGAGAATAAGGTTCCAACTTTGTTCTGCTGTTTGGTCTCGCAATCAACTGATCTCCTTCTAGGGGAATATTTGGAACTGAATGAGGTGTTTCCTGAGGAGAGAGTATACACAATGCTGTAACATGTACAGTAAAAACTGTTCACTGCACAGTCACACACACAAGCACAAGCAAAAAAAAAAAGTTCACACCAAGCACCTTTCATCACCCTGATAAGTTCAACAAAGCGCTCATAAGTACACAGAATGGCAGACCCTAAGCACACAAATAACAAACAAAAAAAAAGATAAGCACCTTCTAAAAAGTGCTAAATGAGTGCTAGACAGCAGATCTTACTTCAATGCCTGTCAGAGGCACCAAACATGAACTCCATTTTTATGGGACGGCCACATAAGTGGGTCACTTCAAATTCCACCGAGGCATCCCACTTATACGGCTTGTACTTTATTACTTAAAAACTACATGTTGACTTTTTCCCCTGCTAACAAATATTGCTGCTTTAAGCAGTTGAGTTTTTATCCAGCTTTTACACTTGTAGCAGTTGGGGAAGACTTTAACGGGGTCACTTCTTTCCAGGTGGTGCCACTTTCACTAATGAGTGGTACTCTTCCTCATAGAAACATAGAAACATAGAAACATAGAAGTTGACGGCAGATAAGGACCGCAAGGCCCATCCAGTCTGCCCATTTCTTTTTCTACCTTATAAATGTGCCATCGGCCTTTGCTCTGTCAGTGACCTATCTATTCATAGTCATTTGTATTTCTCCCTTATGCCTATCCCATGCCTGTTTGAAGCCCTGCACTGTATTCATAGCCACCACTTCTTGTGGTAAGCCATTCCATGCATCTACCACCCTTTCTGTGAAAAAGAATTTCCTCACATTCCCCCTTAATCGGCCTCCCTCTAATCTCATGCTGTGTCCTCTTGTCCTGCTATTTTTCTTATATTTAAACATGTTAGACTCTATCACCTTGTTTATGCCCTTAAGGTGTTTAAATGTCTCGATCATATCACCTCTCTCCTCCTTTGCTCAAGGGTATACATATTGAGTCTGCTAATCTGTCCTCATATGTCTTCTGATGCAGTCCCTGCACCATTTTGGTTGCCCTTCTCTGGACTGCCTCAATTTGGTTAATGTCCTTGTGAAGGTGTGGCCTCCAATACTGCACGCAGTACTCCAGATGGGGCCTAACTAATGTCTTGTACAGAGGATTATTACCTCCTCTTACGACTTGTGATACCCCTACTAATACACCCCAACACCCCCTAGCCTTACCTACTGCTTTAGAGGTCTGCTTGATGATTTTAGGTCATCAGTGATGATGATGCCCAAGTCTCTTTCTTCCTTTGTGACTGCTAGCAACTCCTCCCAGCCTATAAGTGGCTTCAGGGTTTCTCTTCCTATGTGCATGATTTTGCACTTCTTGCATTAAATCCCAGTTGCCACTCTTCTGACCATTCTGCTAGTTTATCCAGATCTCTTCTCATTCTGCCCACCCCATCTGGATCATCTACTCTGTTGCAGATCTTGGTGTCATCTGCAAACAGACAAGCCTTACCCTCTAGTCCATCTGCAAGGTCACTAATGAAGATGTTGAATAGGACTGGCCCCAGGACTGATCCCTGAGGTACCCCACTTGTGACTTGCATCTCTTCTGACTGTATACCATTTACCACCACTCTCTGTTTTCTGCCAGTCAACCAGTTTGCCACCAGTTGACCAACTTCTGACCCACCCCGAGCCTACCTAGCTTATTTATCAATCTTCTATGTGAACAGTGTCAAAAGCTTTGCTGAAGTCAAGGTAGGCGACATCAACTGCTCCCCTTGGTCCACCACTCTGGTTACCCAGTCAAAGAAATCTATGAGATTAGTTTGACAGGACCTTCCTTTGTAAACCCATGCTGTCTTGGATCCTGGCCCCTATGGATTCCAGGTGTTGCACTATCCTTTCCTTAAGGAGTGCCTCCATAATCTTGCCCACTACTGAGGTAAGACTGACCGGTCTGTAGTTCCCGCCTCCTCCCTGCTACCACTCTTGTGGAGTGGGATCACATGAGCCCTTCTCCAGTCTTCTGGGACCTCTCCTGTGCTCAGAGACTCACTAAACAATTCTGCTAACGGCTCTGCTAGTTCCTCCTTTAGCTCCTTAAGTACCCTGGGATGTATGCCATCAGGTCCCATTGCCTTATCCACCCTGAGCTTAGCAAGCTCTTGTAGGACCCTTTCTTTGTGAAGGGAGTAGTGCTCACCTCCCTCCCCTGTGTCCATGATGCTGAGCTGTGGGCCCTGCCCTACCTTCTCTTCAGTAAATACTGAGCAAAAGTATCTATTTAGGATAGATGCCTTTACAGGGTCCTCCTCCTCACATGCTCCCTTTTCTCCATTAAGCTTAGCACCCCCTCTGGACTTTCTCCTTTCACTAATGTATCTATAGAAAGTCTTGTCACCTTCTTTTACTGTTCGTGCTAGTGTTTCCTCAGTTTGGGACTTTGCCTGCCTTACTGCCTACCTGCTTCCCTTAGGGCAGTTTGGTATGCCTCCTATCTTCATACCGCTGTGTTCCCTTATATTTTTCTGAAGGCCAGCCTTTTGGCTCTGACCTTTCTGCTACTGTATTTGAGAACCAAAGTGGTTTCCTCTTCTTTGCACTTCCTTTCTGTCTAACACAATGGGATGTTGCTTCAAGTATTGTATCCTTAATGCTTGCCCACTTGCCTGTACCTCCTCACCTGTGTTTCTTTTGCCAGGGCTAGCTTAACTCTGTTGGCCATCTTATCAAAGTCAGCTCTCTGAAGTCCCATATTTTTGCTTTGGAATGGGATGATTTAGATGTAGTAGCCAAATTGAACCACCATGTGATGGTCACTGGCCCCAGGTGACCTTTACCTGGAGATCTGTGATCCCTTCTTTGTTAGTCAGTACTAGATCTAGGATAGCCCTGTCTCTTGTGGGTTTCTGTACCAGTTGTTTGAGGCCCTCCCCTGCAGGGAATCCACTATGAGTCTAGTTCTGGCAGATGTTCCTGCTGTATTGACCAATCTGTATCTGGCATGTTGAAGTCTCCCATTATCAGAACCTCCCCTTTAGCTGTCATGTTTTGTATATCTTCTAACAGTAATGTGTCTATGTCCTCCCTCTGGTCTGGGGGCCTGTAGACAACCCCAGTTCTTATGGCTGTCCCATTTCCTGTTTCCAGGGTGACCCACAGTTCTTCTGGCTCTTATGTGTATTCTGAATTTCTGTAGCTTTGATATTTTCATTAACATACAGGGCCACCCTCCCCCTTTTTGCACCTCGGTCTCTTCTGAACAATATATAGCCAGGTACTGAAGTCTCCCAAGTGTGTTACTGGTAAACCACGTCTCACTAATTGCTACTATGTCCAGTTTAGCCTCTGACATTATTGCCTGCAGGTCTGGGATCTTATTTCCCAGGCTGTGAGCATTTGTGTACATGATTTTCCATTGGCCAGATTTTGGTGTGTTAGTTGTTGGGTGAAGTTTGGCATTACCCCGTGCATCGTATGGGGAGACAAACCTTTTTTCTTACCTGGTGATGCAAATGAACGGCAAACACGCTGAATTCCTGTTTGACCACTAGCTGAGGGGGGAGGGGTGTTCTTCCCATTCGACGTATGGGGTGCTGCACCCCTCTCCCCATTTGCTAGTTTAAATATTCTGCAAAGACGTCAAACTTCTGCCCCAATGCACTGACTCCCTCTTTAGTCAGATGCAGTCCATCAAATTTAAAGAACTTTCGCCTCCCAGAACTGTTGCCAGTTCCCTACAAATCTGTGTCCTTTTCCTGGCACCAGTCCTTGAGCCACGTGTTTAGCTCCCCATCTCCTTCTTGACCTTCCGTCCATCTGCCCCTTCTCCCAGACTGGCAGGATCTCAGAGAAGGAGATGCCGGACGAAATAGATGATAGTTGTCACCCAGCCTAGTCAGGTGTTCCTTGGTCTCCACAACTGACCGCTGGCGATCATTAGTCCCTATGTGTACTAGGACATCAATGTTTTCTCCTGCTTTGTGAACAATTTAGTAATGCGGTCAGTGTCTCTCCATGCTGATGTACCTGGGAGACATCTGACCATCACTCCTGGTTGGAGATGGGTATCAACTCCCCGAATCATGGAGTCTCCTATGATCAGAAGTTTTTGGATTTCCTTTGTGCTTGTTTAGTTTTGGTTCCTGATTTGGGTGAGTATTGTTGTGCTAGCTCCTGTGCTGCAGTGTCCTGCTCTGCAGTGTCTTCTGCCTCTTTATTTGATTTCAGATAGAGGCAGATACCTGTTTGTAGTGTTTATATGGTTTTTGGAGGTAATGTGTTGGAGAGCAGAGAGTGATGGGGCACCTGATTTGCTCCTCCTAACCACCTGCCAACCTCCTGGACCAACTACCCTCTGCGGTCGAGGTTTTTCTGTTGGATGCTGGGGAAATGGCGGGTGGTTCTTATAATGTATTTCTCTTCAATATGAAATTTGAGGCGCAATCTCTGCCCATGCTGCCTGGAGCTGAGACCTAAGATCTCCAAAGGCCCAGCATGTAGGACAGTGTCCTAAATCCTGTAAGACTGTCCTTCTGAAAATTGTTCCACAGTACCTGCAGTTAATGAAATCCATTCCAAATAAGTTGCTGGGTTTGTAACCTAGTCAGAGTAATTAGAAGGAAAAAAAAATGCAAGTAATGGTTTAATTGTGCTTTGTTTAACTTGTTATAACAAGTTAAATTACTAGTGCCCTGTAAATGAGATCACCTTGTGGAGGCCCCACTGATCCGCCCCTTCCTGCTCTGCCACAGGAAATGTCACAACTGTGGTACCCTATAAAAGGAGTGTAGCGTGGGGTGGTTGGGGATGGGGGTGGGTGGCTGGGCCCTTCCCCTGCCTAAAAAGAAGAACCACGGACGAAAGAACAAGGAGGTAAGAGCAGAAACAATCAGTCAACAACAAATGCAGTAACCCTGAAAGCTTATCCTAATGTTAGATAAAACTGTAAAACCTGTAAAGCACCACCTGTAATAATTTCAAAGATATACCCTGTAAGAAACACTTTGCTCCAGAGAAAAATAAAGCAGTAACAGAAGATATACCTTGCAAAAGACAATTTGAATCAGAAGATTACAGCAGTAATCTGTTAGCACACACCTGTAGGCACACCTTGTAATAATGCAGAAGAAGGTATACCAGCAACAACAATTTGAATCAGAGAAAAAATAAAGCAATGAAATGTTAGCAACAAACAGTAGCAATCCCTGTGAGTAAAAAATAAAAACACCACCACACAGTAAATCTGCTTAGCCAAACTAAGTCTTAATCCTTCTCCCTTGCTCTGGTAAGTTTCTCTACTCTGCCTTTCAAGCAGTCTTAGAAGGAAAGAGCTCAGGTGAAGCTAGGTGCCTTGGCCAGCAAACCAAGTCTTCTACCTCCAAGATATCTGTTGAATCAAGGAAAAGAAGATGTTTAAATTTAGCTGCAATATAGAATAAGCAGGAAATAATAAGGAATGGGGTACTTACTTACTACTTGCCAGCAGATACAGGCCACACTGTCTATCAAGTCTGCTTGAGTGTGCAGCTAGCACCCCACTTTGCGGCTGCCCCTCCCCTTCACAATTACCCCCCCGAGACACACACAGATGAATGCCAAGTGAGACTGAACCAGATTCAGCTGTTCGTGGTATTTCCAGTGAAGTAGGGAAATTTGGCCAGGGCACCGGGGAAATTCCCCTACTCACCTGTAGGGGAATTACTGGCCATTTCCAAAATGGCCACTTTGCTTGAACCACTGGAGGAGATGGAAGTCTCTGAGGCAGGGCATTGAGCCTCTAACCCTGACCCTATAATGAAAGGGGCTGTCAAACAGATGGATGTCTTGATTAAGATAAAAGAAAATGACATAAATGAAGACATTTTTGTATCAACTGAAGACCTAAGAGTAAGAGTAATGCCTGATCCTGAAACCACTCATATGATCTCTCGGTATTTAACAAAAATGGAAAACCAAAGTCTTCAAATACTAAAAGATTTGGAGGAAGACAACTGCAGACATGAGCGGCAGACAGATGAAATAAAAGCAGCTTTGACCAAATTACACTCTATGGCGTAAACTGACATAGGGTGAGCCCCGGATGACAGCAACAGAAATGATGCAGCAACATCAAATCTCCACAATGCCCAACCACCACTGATCTGCTATCAGGTAAAACAAATCATTATTCCAACATTACATAATACCAAAAATGTGGTGGCTGGCAGCAAAAATGCTTAGAGCGTCTGCCTAAAGCCACCGGGACATAATGCTGATGATTTAATAGAGAAGCAAGCAGGGAAACAAAAAACTGAAACTGTAGAAATAAGTAAAACAAAAAAAAACAACAAAGAATACAAACAAAAAATAAATTTTACCGGCTAAGACAATTATGGGATACCAAGGGATGGGTAAAGAGTCTAAAGGTCCACAGGAATACCCTACTAACACAACAGAAACACCTGGAAAAAGTGGTAAACACATTGGGACAGATATTCAGACTGCGCCAGGTAGGGGCACAAGCCTGGGCACAGCGCAACTGGGATGCAAAAGGGCATGGTCCATGCAATATTCAACAGTGCTGTGCCATATCTCAGCACCACTGAATATGGCACTGTGGCCGCCCGCAGTGCGCATGGCACAGTGGCACTGCGCCAGCGCAAGTGACAAGTGAGGAGCAGGAGGATGCGCTAGGTCAAGTGTGGTTGCGCTAGGCACAGGAACTGCGATATTCAGCGGTGTGTATGCAAATGGGGCCATTATGCATGCAAGGCACAAATGGGGCCATTTGCATGTCATTATGGCCCCATTTGCATGTAGGTGCGCCGATCCCCGGCAACTTGCGCATGACGCCCTGCCAGGCTGCAGCCATTGGGGACCAATGCCCCCTGCCCCTCAGCAACAAAGCACCCCAACGCCCAATCACTGGCTTAGTAAATTAGTAACATCCCTGGTGGTCCAGCGGACTGTATCCAGCCCGATATCAGGCTAAGTAATAATATTTGAATCTCTGGTGGTCCAGTGGACCTGCTCCCAAGCTCAATCGTGGGATTTGTCAAAGAATTAACTCTAGTGGTCCAGTAGTACCTCCTCCCCACCCACCCATGCAGACCCACCACCCCACTGCCCCCGGTCAGCGGCGGGTGGCAGCTCCCCACCCTCAAGCCACCTGGCCACCCGCCCACTGACTGACAGCATACAGTACGGCCATTCACATATCAGGACTGTGTAGTACAGTACGGTCTACACGCCCATTGGTCCACATTGTGGACCAATGGGCGTACATCCATACTGTATGCTTTCAGTCGGTGGGAGGCCGGGCGGCTTGTGGGTGGGGAGCTGCCGCCCACCACTGGCTGCATAGGCGGGTGAGGAGGGGGGTACCATTGGATCACCATGGTTAATTCCTTGACAAAGCCTGAGGTCGGGCTTGGGAGCAGGTCCACTGGACCACCAAGGATTCAAAAATTATTACTTAGCCCATGATCAGGCTGGGGAACAGGTCCACTGGACCACCAGGGATTCAAAAATTATTACTTAGCCCATGATCGGGCTGGGGAACAGGTTCACTGGACCACCAGGGAATGAATTTATTTAATTACGACCATGATTGGGTGAGGGGGTAGGATCTACTGGACCACCAGGGATATTTTATATTTACAAAGCCCGTGATCAGGCATTGGGGGGGCCCGATGCCCAGCCTGTGTCTCGGAGGGGTTGGGTGGCCACCCACAGCAGGTGGCTGCCGTGTTGTGCCCAGCAACACAGCGGCCAGCCTGTGGGTGTCCCCTGACATGTTCCTTTTTTTTTAGGGCACATCTTTGTGCCCCCCTGTGCGGTGCAAGGTGGGTGTGTGCATGCATATGTGCCGCACATCCCGGGCTGAATATCGGGATGTGCCGCCAATGCATGGGCACGCCCCCGCACTTGTGCCGCGACATTACTGGTGCACCCCAGGTGCACTGTGATCGGCGAGCACAATTTCCCCTTTGAATATCACGCCAGTGCATCAGTGGGCTGTGCATGGCGCACTGTTGCGCCACGCGCAACCCCTTTGAATATCCCAGCCATTATCTTTCAAACAGAAATAGACTGTCAAGAAACAGCTACAGTTTTTTTCCTTTTCTGCCAGGAACCAGCCACAGAAACTGGGCATGAAAGAGGAAAATAAAAATAAACGAGCTGCTATCACTTTGACAAATGGGGATTTGGCAAACCAGTTATCTTTTGCAACTAATAAACATTCTGACAACATGGGGACAACTCGGGAAATATTCCAGACAGGCCTTACTCCGTCAGAAGCTATCCAACAAACATTTACTATACAACCCATAGGTCTAGACCTGTTTTCAAAATGGTCTCCAGAGAAAGCACTAAAAGAGGCAGGATGGAAACAATTGACTAGTGGCCAATGGCTACCAGACCCAGAGTGTTCTCCATAGACCCGGTTTTCACAAAATAGCCCAGAATGGTGTCCAATGAAGGACCACCAGGTACCTGCAACTACTGACATGGTAGGAAAACCTCAGGACCTACAGAAAGAAACATTTATAAACCAGACACAAATTTTAAGTCAAACTGTGGGCATACCAACAACTGCACCAATTCAGAACAAAAAAATAAGGATGGGGAGGACATACAGACACCAGTAAAGATCCATGAAGAACAAAGGAAAGGGGAGTTCTCTGAAGAACTACCTCCACAGAAACCTTAAGTATTTGAACTTTTCACTAGATCAAAAAAAGAAGCTGTACCTTGCAGGAATGCTGTACGTATTTGGTATAAAGGAGGTCTGGAGAGGAGGCCAGATAGGCAGTTTATAGGGAAAAAAATGTTTTGAAAGAGTCTTTACATTTTCCCCTGAGGGAAGTATTTGCTTTTATAAATATTTCAGGAGAAGATAACTATGATGTGAGTTTTAGGTCTGCTTATGATTTAGAGATGTTCTGGCAAAGCTATAATAAGGTAAAGTTTTCTCCTCTATGGTCCTCCTTTTTAGTGATACCCCTCACAAAACCCTTAATTAGGTATGTTGCAATAATGTTCTGTAATGAGAGAGTACATGTGGATGCTATTAAGTACTGGCTGATGCAGATGTTTAAAATTCTAAGTGCACCTGAGGCTCTGTTAGATTCTGAGTTGTTCTGGACAGGGAGATGGAAGTATAAGGTGAAACTAAGATGATCTGACAATGATATAGAACACATCCCAAATTATTTTATGCTGAAGTGGGGCAGAGGGGCTTGTTTTTATTCAGAACAACCCTGTGCTTGTTATAAATGTGGATCTCGTACCCACCAGTCAAGTGTATGTGATAGATTGAGATGTGGAAACTGTGGGGAAGTTGATCACTCTAATATGCAATGCGTAAATTTGACTAAGTGCGACCTCTGTGAGGAAACAGGACACATGTTTTCAGAGTTCCCTTGGGCAGCCAGAAATAAAGCAAGAGTGATTAGCCCAGAACTCCTCATCCAACAAGCACAAGATGCACAAAACACAAAAACTACCTCCCCGACCAAGACAATTGGGAACCTGAGGGACCACCCCTTCCCAGCAAACCCACAGGATATAGAGGTTACTAGGAAAGAAGAAGCAGCACCAACCTCAACCCCTCAGTTAAAATGGAATGATTTTCCTCCAGTTTGTTTTTCAGATCAGCCTAGTATAAAATTGGTAGAAGAGATCCCCAACCCCACTTCCCAGCAAAATCAACCTCCAATAGAAAAACTTACACCTCTTAGGAGGAGATGGACTAGGAACACCAAGGCCTCGCCAAAACCTCTAGATCTAGAGTTAGAGGAGGAAACCCCTTTTGCAGCATTAGCACCTTTGGAAGATGGATCGGATATGGATTTAGCGGATCCTGCCCCCACCCTCTCTCAGAAACCTGAAGGGAAGTCAGAACTAGTTGAATATAAAGGGGAAAAAAGAATCAGAAAAAAGGGCCTTGAATAGATTTGGGGTTAATCTAGTACTTGGATCACAAAATTGCCATAGTTTGGTAAACTCAGTCAAAAGACAAGCTCTGTTCAACTCTTTCACAAATCAAAAACTTAACATCAGTTTCCTACAGGAAACGTGGATGTTTTCATTAGACCAACTTAGGAATTTTCGGGCAGAATGGCAGTGGGGCCCATAGTACTGGTCTTTTGGTACAGATAAGGCAGATGGACTGGGGATAATTATTAGCTTTTTTGATTTTTCATTGACAAAACTTATAGATCTGATTCTGGGGCATCTCCTGATCATAGACGTTATTTGGGAAAAAAGGCCATACAAACTGATAAATGTATATGGTGCCAAGACAAAAGCAGATAGAGTGGCTCTTATAAACCAACTACAACCTTATCTATATACATCATCATTTTTGGTATTAGGAGGGGACTTTAATTGTGATCTCCCTCAGCTAGAGAAACACCTTGAAAGGAAAAAACATACCGTGACTCGAAAGCTTTAGAAACATGTATCATGAAGGCAGACCTCATAGATTGTAAACAGTAACAAACAAATGGCCCTACATACACATACAGAAAAGGGAAATTAATGTCTACAATAGATCACATTTTTATTTCAAAAAATGTTCCCCCTTCAAAATGCTGGACTATGCCATCAGAACTATAAGATCATTCTTTGATAAAAATAACCTCTCACCCCTCCTTCATATGGAAACACTAAGAGATGGAGACTGAAAATCTCCGTTCTAGCTGACCCTAAGGTGAAGGACAAGATAACATTTATAATTTGGGCTAGGACATCCATAAGTGATTTATATG
The DNA here is from genome assembly GCA_016271365.2 of Neoceratodus forsteri. NCBI lineage: Eukaryota > Metazoa > Chordata > Ceratodontiformes > Ceratodontidae > Neoceratodus > Neoceratodus forsteri. The sequence continues at coordinate 42,912,880 of JADMNL010000040.1, read as the reverse complement.
AGAATTTAGGAGAATGGTGGATGGACTCCAAGACAGATTTTGCAGCATGGTTTCAAAAATATGGGAAAAATATTGAAAAAGAACAATTCTTCCACTACCTAAAATTATGCACGTAGTTGCAAACAGTATATACTTGGGCAGCAACATCCAGGCAGGATTCTAGTGAACAAATCGTACATCTAAAAGAACAAAGGACAGCATACCAATATGACAGAGCTAAAACTCTGAAGGCAGAACTACAATATGGGACCCAGAAAACTTCCATTGGAGACCCTAATGAGATCCAAATTTCATCAGAACCCCAGAACATATTAGAAATCCTTTTTGGGAGGAGTCACGTGATGCAGAGCACTGAATAGCTGCGTTCCCTGTAAGCTCCGTCTACCTTGTCTCCAAATAGAGCTTTTGCTTGGAATTCCAGCTCATCTTAAAGAAATTTTGTGTGTGCTGTAGCAGTGGAAGACTGCGTGGAAGTGGTTGGGGGCTTGATGGAAACCGAAATGCGCAAAGCCCCTCAGAAACACACCCCTCCTGCGATGCCGGAGAAGGCCTCAAAAAAGGCGAGGGCCTTGAGTTTGCAGCAGTCCCAGGGATCCACACCAGGGGGGTCGGAAGATGAGCTCTTAACGCTAGCAAGATTTTTGGAGGAATTTCAGCCCTTTAAGACCGAAATGCAAGGGATGGCTTGTGAAATTAAAAATCTTACTGGTGCACTGGAAGACCTTGCCCGGAGGACCGCAGATAATGAAGCTAAAATTCGGTCCTTAGAGGGGAATAATGAGAGAATGGATGCGGGGGTGAATCAGCTGAAACAGCGGGTGGCCAAGCTAGAATTGAAGGTGGAGGACCTTGAAGGAAGAAGCCGCCACAATGCAGTGATCGTGGGTCTGCCGGAGAGAGAGGAAGGGCCAGACCCGATTAAGTTTGTGCAAAAATTTGTGGAGAAAATAGCGGGTCCCTCTCCATTTGGCTCCACTTATACTATAGAAAGGGCTCACCGTGCTTTACGACCGCTCCCCCCGCCAAATGCACTGCCACGTTCGTTGATATTCCGGTTCTTGAATTATCAAGAACGGCAACTTTTCCTGCTGAAATTTAGAGAAAGCAAGGATCTGTAGATCCGGGTTGCGCAGGACATACCTGTAACAGTCCGACAAAAGAGAGCAGCCTTCAATCCTCTGATCAACAAATTGATTGCTGCTGGCGTCAGATTCAGAATGGGCTATCCGGCTAAATTTCAAGTCCAGTTGGAGGGAGAGTGGAAGCATTTTGAATCGGTGGAGGTCGCCCGATCTGCATTACAGGCTGCTTTCCCCAACCTATTCAAGGACTCTTGAACCAGTAGTGGTGGCTATCGGGTACTTCTGGGTGAAGGCCTCTGAGCTCCTGAGGAGGTGAAGATGTCGTGGTGCGATGTTCCTTGCTCGAGGGCTTGGTGGCTGTTCGACATAACTCCTGGGACTTGTTTTGTTTGGACATGGAAACACGGAATAGCATTGAAACTGTATGGACTGGGGTCTAATTTTGATACCTGTGTTCCCGATTATATTTTTCTGTTGATTTAAACATTTGGGCAAAAGTTGTGGATTAATTTGGACTACCATTGTTTAAGTGGGGAAGACTGTAAGCCTTCTGGTTTTCTTCTCTTGTTTTTTGAGTCCCATTCAGTTGGATGAAAATGGGGGCGATGGTGGCTTAGGGTAAAAAACAGTTTAATTAGTCGATTTTTGGGACCAGAGGACAACGCAATTTGTGCGAGTTCCCACTAGAGGGAACTAGTAGCCTGTTGTGAAATGTTACCCAGCATCTAAGTCTGGGAATTTTTGGGCTGTTTGTAGTGATAACTATGGCTTTATTAGCCTTTGGAAGCTGAATTTACTATGTCAGTTGTTTTAAGGGTAATTAGTATGCTAGTTTTCGTTTGGTTAGGAGATGAAGTGGTAGGATAGGTAGAGAGTGTTAGTAGGTTAGATAATAGTTAGCTTGGCAGTGTTTTGGGTTGTTTTTATATAGGGGAGGTTCAAATCATAGTAGTATTATTAGTAGAAGGTTATATGACTAGGGGTGATTCGGGTCTGAGGGTTTTACTTAGACCCTGTTAGAGATTTTGGAAGGTTTAGTAGCAGTCTAAGGGAAGGTTCATAGTATAGCATAGGATTGGGAGAGTAGTAGGTGGGCGATGAGCTAATAGCCTGGAGGAGGGTATGAGGGGCGGGGGTGAGCGAGGCTGTGTGAGCTGTTGTCACGGGCCATTAATGCTTGGTGGGGGAGGTTATCGGGGCATGGTGGGGTTTTCGGGGGTTGTATAAAAGGTTTGGGATGGTTGGTTGTGGGGGTTAGTGGTGGGTTAATGTTAGGTTGGTATGGTAGTGGTTTCCGGGAGGTGTGGTGGGTTAAATTATGCACAAGTCCTAAGGTAGGTAACAGGTGTGTGGCGTAAATGGGAGCATACCATGGCTGGAGTTAGAAATTCGGGATAATGGCATTGTATGGGTTCTTTAAAGTGGTAACCTGGAATGTAAAGGAGCCAGAGAAGGTTAAGCAGTACAGTATTTTAAAGCACTTGGAGGTACTAAGGGCGGACATTGTGTTCCTGCAGGAGACGCACTTGCTTCAAGCAGAGTGTAATTCCATGAGGCGCCTGCAGATGGGGTCAGTTTTTTCCTCGCAAGGTAGTACACAGAGCAGAGGTGTGATGATACTTCTGCATGGGTCTGTACCCTTGCACTATTCAGGTCATTCAGGATGCTGAGGGCAGATCGTGCTTGTTAGGGGTAAACTACAGAATGTGGAGGTACTTTGGGTCCATTTATGGTCCCAACTCGGATTCTCAGGGGTTTTTGTTGCTTCTGGAAACTTGGCTCCCTTTGTGCAGATTCCTTGATCTTAGGGGGATCTGAATCTTGTATTAGACCCTCTGATGGATAGGACTAGGAGAAAATCTCAGTTTTTCTCCGCTCAGCTGGCCCTAGGTGAGTTGTTGGATCAGACAGGCCTAGTGGACGATGGAGAGTTGTTCACAAGATAGGGGTATATGTTCACTTCTGCAGTTCACGGCTCAGCATCTCGTATAGATTACCTGTAATTTTCTGGTACTCTTCTTCCTGGAGTACTGGAGTCTGAGATTATGCCGGGGCCGCTTTCCGATCACGTGGTGGTAGTAGCGTCAATTTCTTTTTCCACTCTTCCTAAGAGGGGTGGTAGGTGGAGGATTAATAACCAGATGCTGCGCAGTCGTAAAATTGTGGAGTTTGTTTCCATACAAATAGAAGAATTTATAGCTCACAATGTAGGGGATAATATTAGCCCTGGTATTGTTTGGGGTGCATTTAAAGCATTTATAAGAGGTATATTAATAGGTCAGGCATCCAAAAGGAAGAAGGAGAGGGTATAGTTTCTATCTGAGTTGCTGAGCCGAATAAGAGCTAAGGAAGTTGCTATGTCCTCGCAGTCGGCAGAGGATGAGAAGTTGCAACTGGTTAGGCTGAGGGATCTTTACTTAAAGGTACTGGGGGAACAAGCGGAGTTGGCATTAATTAAGAACAAGGCTAGTTACCTTGATCAGGGTGAGAAGGCGGGACCACTTTTATTAGAGAATTAAGCAATTGGAATCATCTCTGTAATTCCAGGGATCCTATCTAAAGCAGATGGCCGGGTTAAAACCACCGCTGGGGAGATAGTGCAAGAATTTAGATGTTATTTTAAATCTTTGTATAGTAAAATGGACAACTCCCCCACTGAGAAAGAGATTTTGGCCTTTCTTGAGGGGCTGGATCTCCCTTTGTTGTCTGAATCTCAACAGACGCAGTTAGTGGCTGACATTACTCAGGGGGAGATTGAGTTGGTTATTCAGAGTCTCCCATTGGATAGAACCCCTGGGCCGGATGGGTTCTCGTCTAATTTCTATAAAAAATTTTCTAAGTTATTATCCCCTTTACTTCTCAGTCTATTCAAACATATTCTACAGTATCGGGTGCGGGACCAGTCTTTATTTGAGGCACTTATTGTTTTGATCCCTAAGCAGGATAAACCCCCAGAGCAACCATCCAGTTACAGACCTATATCCCTGGTTAATTACGATATTAAGATTTTGGCCAAGTTGTTGGCTGAGTGGGTAAGTCGGGTTTTACCCGGACTTATTGGCCCAGGGCAAGTGGGTTTTATGAAGGGTCGGTCGTCTGCCGATCACTTGCGGACCCTGGTTCATGCCTTCTCGATGTCCGAGGACTGTGGTACTGCCATGGCCTTGCTGTCTTTGGACACCGAGAAGGCTTTTGATAGGGTTCACTGGGGGTTTCTGTTAGCTACGATGGGGAAATTTGGGTTTCCTGAGCCTTTCCTAAGGTGGATCAGCTCCCTTTATTCAAACCCTACTGCGAGAGTTAGTTGTAATGGCCCCACCTCAGACCCTTTTAATCTTTATGCAGGTACCAGGCAAGGATGTCCTTTGTCCCCTCTCCTTTTTAATTTATACCTAGAACCTCTCATCAGGACGATTATACATAAACGAGAAAGTGAGGGTATTAGAATTCTGGACTATACTGTGAAAGTAACTGCATATGCAGATGATCTGTTGATTTACGTTTCTAATCCGAGGGTTTCCATTCCTGTTCTTTTAGAGGTTATTCGGGTGTTTAGTACATTGGCCAATTATAGGTTAAATTTAGACAAGTCAGTGGTATTTCCCTTAACAAAATGTTTTTTAAGCAGGAGATAGTGGAATTGGGTCTGTCCTGGAAATCGGATTTTATAAGATATCTGGTCTGAATTTAACTAGAAGTAGGACTAAGATATTTCAATTGAACTTAGACCCTTTGGTGCGTGTTATTGAGTTGGATCTAGAAAGGTGGGTGAGGTTGCCAATTTCCTTATGGGGGAGGATTAACTTAGCTAAAATGAACGTTTTTCCTAGGTTGTTTTACCCTTTGAGTATGTTGAATATTTGGATACCACTTGCCTGGTTCAGGAAGCTACATAATATAATAGCTAATTTTGTGTGGGGTTATAAGAAGTCCCGTATGGCCTGTCAAAAATTGGCGGCACCCAAACTACTGGGGGGATTAAGGCTCCCACACTTTGCTCTATATTTTTGGGCTGCCCATGTCAGCAAGTATTTGAGGTGGGTGAAGGGTAGTGAGGCTGCAGCACAGCACTCTTATGTACCGCTTTGGCTACAAATTGAGTTGGCCCTGACTCGGAAATATGGCTTGAGGCCTGAGGCTCTGCTTCACCTACCTAATTGTTGCCCTCCAGTTGCGTAGTTCTCCAATCGGGATCGTGTGAGAGCCCATGCCCAACTGTGTTGCTTTTTGAAATATGATCATCTTAATGATTGGGTTCAGCCAATTTGGGGTAATCCACATTTTGTAATAGGTAATAAAATTCTTAGTCCGCCTGGCTGCCCTTGCCTGAGGAATGCTGTGTGAAAGACTTTCTTTTGCCTGATGGGAAAATTTACTCCTCTGTTGAGATTCTGAATAAATTTGTGATGCCCACTACGTCAATTTTAAGATATATCAGATTAGGCACCTTTTGATTGCCAAGATGGATAGTGGGACAATTCAGAGTCCTAGGTTAGATTTTTATGATGCATTGGGGCCGTTGGTGGGTCTATCACATGCAGTCTCTAAAATATACTCTGTCTTATTTGAATGGGCGTACTCTCCAAATCCAGCTCAAGGTTTATATTGGGCCTCGTTTTTTCCCGATTTGGCACTTAACTGGAAGGCTTTATGGATGAACTGTTATAAATTCTTTTTGCAGGATCGGTTAAGGTTGATGCAGTTTAAAATCCTTCACAATATTTATTATTCCCCACAAAAATTGGTTAAGCTGAAAATTGCTACAAGCTCTGCATGTTACAGGTGTCAAGTCGGGGTTGGGGATTTGATGCACATTTTCTGGTACTGCCCGAAGGTATCCTCTTTGTGGGCAGAAATTAAAAGCAGGGTGAATCCGTTATTAGGACTTGGGGATCTCTTTACTCTGGAAATATGTTTGTTGGGAGATGTAGCTCATATTCCCATCAAGAATAGGAGGTTCCATATAGTCTTGATTGCTGCCACGCTCAAGAGTATTGTTCTCAGACATTGGAAGGATTCTGTTGTGCTAAGCTATACTGAATGGCTGGAGGAGTTATTAGCTTGTTTGAGAATGGAGAGGATGACAGCTGTCCTCCAGAATAAGCTTTCCAGGTTTGACAGGATTTGGGGTCCCTTTTATGCTCTTTTTTCTCTTTAGGAGAATACAGATTTATAATGGTTTGATGGTATGCCATCTTATTGGACTTGTGCCGGGGGATTAGGGGGTGGGGGAGTCGGGCAGGGAGGGTCTGGGGGTATGTTACAGGGTTCACTTTATTTTATGTACGAATACATATATGTATGTACCATCTTCTGTCTGTACCTGTAATTGTTGAATCATATCCTGTAATGGAAAATGAATAAAGAGTTAATGGCAAAAAAAAAAAAAAATAAAGAAATCCTTTTTGGATCACAAAATTTACCTTTAGAAAATTGGGAGGTAGCACTACAAGATGTAGAACTAAAGAACAACAGGTGGAAATCCTGGAAGCTATCCAAAATCACAGAACACATATCATAAAGAAGTTTATTATCCCATGTCTATTATACATAGCAATGATTCCCCCCCACCAACTATTATAGAAACAAGATTGTATTCCTGTTTTTTTCCAGATGCTCTGGGGAAATAGACTGAATCCGATTAAACGATGCTATACTTATCTTTCCAAAGCAAGAGGAGGTTAAGGTATGGTGGATCCAATCAAAATTTTAAGATAGGGTTGACACCCTCCAAAACCATGCATCGTTGACAAATAACATGTGGGACTACCTGAAGGTATGGCAGGAATAACCCCCCCCCCCCAAAACTACTCCCTAAAATGAATATCCCAACTTATATGAGACCGGCAATGCCAAAAATCCATAAATGGGAATTAACAAAGTCTCAAATATGTAACCTGTCTGGATCCTACCCATATGATCTAGTTATAGGAAAAATTCATCCCTTAAAACCAGAATTCAAATCTTGTACTCCAAGTTTGAGGAACAGAGTTTTAAAACAATTGAAAGATTCTCGAATGCCCATACATATGTGGGAGATACTATGGCTAGCAATGTATGGCCATCTAAACCTCAGGGGAAATGCAAAGCATAAGGCCTGGGAAGAAAGGAATTGTCACTATAATGAATGCATAAATCAAGAAGAAACAATTGAGCATTTTCTTTTTACTTGTTCATGTGAAAACCTTTGTGGCTTTTTTTAGCTCATAGGTGGAATATGAAATGGCTTATAAACCTATCCTATGAGATGTTAGTGTTAGGTCATTGTCCTCAACTAATGAATAAATATCCTTAAGACACTTTGATGCTTTTTCTTTGTTGTGTGAAATTTTATCTGTGGCAGGCAAGGTGCCAATGGGCTTTACAACAAAAAGTGATGACATATGATACATACAGTGTAGTGATGGAACAAGCAATGTTCACAGCATATAAAAAAGATATTTGTCAACAGCCCGACAACATCGTCAGGAAATAGTGGAAAGGGTTTTTTGGATTTATTAAATATAAATGAAGACATAGGTTTCAACATAGATTAAACTTAGTGATCTGAGACATTTAAGGTAACTGTTTTAGAAAGTAATATGATTTGTTTTTCCCTTGTTATACAGAATCTACAAATAAATTCTAAGATGCTATTAGAATAATAATATTATTTTGAAGGGTTGTATATTTTCCTTCTTTGTCTTGTATACCATTTCTTGTATAGCTTTAGTATACCTCAAGAGAGGGGTCTGTTTTTTGTTCCCAGTCTTTTCCCTCCTAATTTTTGCTGTATGTATATGTTACGATCCGTATGATTCTGTTTTGGCACATTTATAATTTCTGTATGAATTTATGTTTTGCTTTTGATGTGATTTGCAATAAAAAATTCCCCTACTCTTTTTGATCAGTGCCATGGGATCTTTAACATCCACCTGAGCTACCATCAATCCAGGCAGATGGGACCTCAGTTTAATGCCTCATCTGAAAGATACATTTCATTTATTTTCATACTTTTTTTCAAAAAGTACAGACGTACATGGGTACCACACTATATTTTGAATGTCACCACTGGGACTTCTTGCTAGTAAATTGCCATCTTGAAAGCAACATTATTTATTGTGCTCACTACTGTCTTCCTCCCATTATCTGTTACTGAATCTACCCTTCAATTATGCTTACAAATCTCATTGAAATGGTTCTCCCTTTGCAGAATCCACCACAGCCACTGAAGGGCCTGGTATTAGGGCTGTGTGAAAATAAAATTCTACAGACTATTTCTCTGAAAGTTGGAATCTTGCTTCTGCAAAGTTTCGGAATGTACATTGGCAACGTTTGGGTAAATTCTGACTTAGAATGGTGGAATAAATGTATGAATTGTGGATTATTGTATTAAACTGCAGAAAGAAATTTTTCAGAACTGATCACAGTCAGTGATCAGTTCAGAGAAATTTCAATTTGCAATTTAAAGGGACACTGTCAACCTTGTTTTCTAAAAAAATTGTTATGTTTTTCTTTTAATAAAATATTAAATTATGGCATTACAAATCTGTGTATTTTTTTTTCAGAATGAAGCAATATTCATATTTTTTTAACTGAAAAATTCATTCACAGTCATGCTTATCACAGTTATCACACAACTGCAGATGTGTTTTTTGCATTCTTCCCCAGGCAACATTCATCAGCTGTTGTGCCATTGTAGTACATACTGGCACATGACAGAGCTAACTGGGACGACAATTGAATGCACTGTTAGTTTGCATTGTCAGTGATAAAACTGAAGTTTTAAATACATTTGTCTGGCACTGAGGTAAAGTGTGTTGCAGTCACTGCTGGATATTGGTAACATTTTTTTTATCTCTATATAGTCTCTAATTTGTCACATTATTTTGGGTACAGATTCTCACATATGTTGCAGTATTTGTATTCTGTGTTGAAGTTCCAAGGATTTCTTCTTCAGCGTACTCAGGATGTGAAAACACAGGATAACAAATGCTTGTTTTGATGATCATATCTGACTGACATCACTGCTATTCCAGGTTGGTCCATGCCTTTGTTTCCTTGCGTCTTGATTACTATAATGCTCTATATCTAGGGTTGCTGGGAGTGGATCTCCGTCACCTACAACTGGTGCAGAATCCTGCAACCAGGTTGTTGACTGGGTTACCAAGAACTTGCCATATCACACCTGTGCTGTGCAAACTGCACTGGCTGCCGGTGCGGTGGAGAATCACTTTCAAGGTTGCGTTGCTGACCTATAAGACTCTAAACAGTCAGGGGCTGGGCTACTTACAAGATCTTCTTTGGCCTTACTGCCCTCTTTGCCCACTCCGCTCTACTGATGAGGGATTGCTAGAGATTCCCAGGGTTCATCTTCAGTCATCTGGGGCCAGAGCTTTTTTCTTTTATGGCCCCAACCCTGTGGAATTCTCTACCTCATCAGATTAAAGAATGTCTGTCCATGGAGTCATTTAAAGTGTCTCTAAAAAGTTATTTGTTTGAACTAGCATTTGAATAAGTTTACTGCTACTTTTATTGTTTTTATGCTGTTATTTATTATGTTTGATGTTATTTTAATATATAATTGCACTTTGATATGCAGAAAAGCGCATTATAAAAACATTTTGATTTGATTTGATTATTCCACTCCACCACTATCAATCAATCAGTCAACTTTAATTTGTAAAAAAAAATGCTATTTGAAAAAAGATCAGAGTGCTTGTACAATAGCCATAAAATAACATAAAAATATCAAAAAGTATTAAAATACATATCAACTACATTTATTTATTTATTTATTTCTAAGAATCAGTTTACAACCTTTGAGCCAGAGGCTCGTTTCCAAAGGTACTTCATCACATAAAGACATACATTGTGTTTTTGGTTACATAGCATAGATTTGCAAAACAATAGGCGTTCAACAGAGGTGCCACATCACACTGTGGTCAGACAAATACAATTAGGTTACAGGGTACATGTAATTGATAACAGGTGTTACACAAGTTGGTATCAAGTGAGCAATCTAGTTGGTAAACACTGAAACAGCTGGCACTGGCCAGGTTAAACATAGGCACGGTGTACAGAGAGGTGGTGGTGAGGATGGCTAGGTGGAGAGCTGCCCAGGGGGCGTTGTCAAGAGAAGCAGAGGTGGAGGCTATGTTCAGAGACAGGAGCAGTTACGAGTGCTGATGATGTGGTTCCGAAGGGTGGTTTTGAACTTGGAGATGGTGGTGGCATTGGTGGTGGGGGCAGGGAGAGAGTTAAACCAGGTTGGGGCTCTATAGTAGAAGGACCTCTGGCAATGGCTGGTTCTTGATCTGGGGACCTTTAGAGTGGTCTTATAGGAAGACCGTGTTGCAATAGTGGGAGGGCTCTGGTGGATGGATGCCGTTACCCCAGGGAGGGAGAGCCCGAGTAGGGTTTTTTTTGTGAGGAGACAGGTTTGGTATCGGAGCAGTTCATCCAGGGTAAGCAGGTTAGCCTCGACATACAGCTGACAGGTGTGTGTGAGCCTGGGGGCACCAGTAATCAATCTGCAGGCTTTATTCAGGGTTAAGTGAATTTTGTTGAGTGCAGTGGTGTCGGCAGCACCATATACTGGTAGACCATAGTCTAAAAGGGACAGAACGGATGATGTAACAGCTAGCGGAGAGCATTTGGGGAAGGCAGGTCTTATGAAGCGGAAGAGGATGCTGCCGTGTGTTAGTGGCGGATGTTAGCGCTAAGTGTATGTGAAATGTGAGGGCTGAGTCAGGTAACCCCAAGGTATTTGTAGGAGCAGACTTGTTCTAGTGGCTGATTGGTACTTGGAAGGATATAGAGTGGGTGGTTGCTAGCTTTGTTTTGGGGGTGGGAAAAGAGCATAGCTTTGGTTTTATTAAGATTGATGACGAGTCTGCGCTCCTTAAACCAAGCCTTGGCACTGTTGAAAGACTGCTGTAGGGAGTTCTGTAGGGAGATGGGATTGCGGTGGGTGGCAAAAAGGACAGCGTCGTCTGCATACAGTAGAATTTTGCCAGGGCATGCACTGGGCAGGGTGTTCAGATAGAGCGAGAAGAGAAGGGGGCCCAGGATGGAGCCTTGGGGAACCCAGAGAGAATGTGGGACGGTATCGGAGAGTGTGCTATTAATTTTACACACCGAGATCGAAAGTGTCAAGATAGCTAGTGCACCATACTAGGGGCCAGCTGAGAGACCAGTGTGGCAGAGTGCATTCAGCAGAAGTGGATGGGAGATGGTGTGAAAGCCTTTGAGAGGTCGATGAACACTGCACCAGCTAGGAGCTGGTATCCAAGGAGGAGTGTAGAAAGTTGGAGAATTAATAGGGCAGTGCTGGTACTGTGACCAGCAGCAGCACATAAGTTGCTCTGGGTATAAATGTTATGCTTAGCCAGATAATCAGTGATTTGAATGGCCACCACTTTCTCCAGGGCTTTAGAGAGAGGGAGGATGGAGATTGGCCGGTAGTTGTTGGCCAATGACCTGTCGCCCCCTTTATGAATTGGTGTGATAATGGCTGTTTTCCAAGCTGTGGGAAATTGTCCCAGGCAGAGTGACTGGTTAATTAGGCTGGTGAGTGGGGCAAGGACTTCATCTAGCACCAGCCTGAGGATGCTGGGGTCCAGTGAGTCACTGCCGGGATTGTTGCCATTAAGAGCTTTGATTAGGATGGGTCTGGCTTCCCGGGTGGAAATCTTGTGCAGGTGGAAGCTGGGGTGCTGGAGGACAGGGGGAGGTTGATTGGGGGGAGGGTCAAAGAAATTACTAGGGAGGACTGAGCTAAGGTCAGTGAAAGTGGTGTTGAACCAGTTAGCTATGGTGGCAGGCTCGGTGGAGGTAGTGCCATTTCTAGTGAGTGGGATGGGGCAGGAGCAAGCTTTTACCGTTAAGTTGCTTAATATTATCCCAGAAAGTCCAGGCTGAGCCCCAGGAGGAAGGTAGGGAGGCCTGGTAATGGTCTGCCTTGGCTTTCCTGATGGCCCATGAGCACTTATTCCGGGCTGCATTGTAGGCTTGCCTATCAGACAGACGACCTGTTTCAGTGGCAAGGTGCCAGAGGTTATCCCGGTTTCTAAGTAATTGTAGGAGGGCCGGGCTAACCCAGGGTGCGTTCTGTTTTTTGGACCGGATTTTGGTACATCTAAATGGTTAGTCAGTACTCAGCAAAGACAAGATTAAACAGGTGCATCCCTAATGCAGATCTAAAACTCTCCACAGTTAGGCAGTTTTGTATCTAATGAGGTAAAGAGTGTCACAAGGTTGGGGCCACAGATGCAAAAGCCTGGGCCACCAAGGTCTTTAAATGGACCCTGGGAACCTCTAGCAATCCCTCATCAGCAGAGTGGAGTAAGAGGGCAGTAGGGGTGAAGAAAATCTTGCATATAGCATGGTCTCAGTCCTTGTAGGGCCTTATAGGTCAGCAAACTGACCTTGAAGGTGATTCGCCACTGAATCGGCAGCCAGTGCAGGCCACAGAGCATAGGCATGACATGACAAGATTGAGGTAAGCCAGTCAACAACCTGGCAGCCACATTCTGCACCAGCTTCAAGCAGTGGATATCCACCCCCAGTAGCCCTAGGTACAGGGAGTTGCACTAATCCTGGCAGGAGGTCACAGAGTCATGGACCAATGTTGGAAGATCGTCAGGTGGAACAAGTTGCTTAATCAACATATTGCAGTGGTTGTGCCAAATAATCAAGCACATATTTACCCTCCCCATCAAGCTAATTGTCTCATTGTCAGTTCCTGTAAAGATTATATTTCAAACTGAAATGGAATAAATCCAACACTTTCCCACCTTCTTTGCACTGTACCAACCACCCACCTACCCCCAACCTCCTCTCATATGTATTGTCTGTCTTGGCCCCTTATAATGACTTTTCTTTTTTTTGTTATGCATGTATTTTGGGCCCTCAGTCATTACTGGGGGGACACCCCCTGTGTTGGCTAGGTCCCAGCACTAGCCAGGATCTGGGCATCATGGGGCTCATGCCGAGGTATTTTTTCCCCTAGTGCATCCCCCTCTCCAACCCTACATTGTGGGGCCAGTCGTGCAATGACCTCAGCACACAGTCAGATGCCTTCCCACCCACGACTTGCAGAGGTCTGTGGTTCCCACCACATCTGTCTCTCAGTGTGGTCCCATGCTGCCACACCACCAGCCAACATGTAGGGTCGGTATGCGGCGGGAACAAAGTCCCTCCCTCCTCTGAGAAGGCAAGCAGTTCCTAGGATGCTCAGCCTTCTCTCTCCTGGCCAACCCTCTGACATCTGAGGCCCACTCCTGAACCCCGGTCATTGGCTCCACAAGCAGAAGTGCTTCCACTGCATTGGTGGGCAGGCATAATGACTTCTCTTGTACTTGGAAGTCAGATACTCATTGTCCCATGAAGGGCTACTTCTCTCATGCCTGACCTCATTGAAATGCGTAGAGCCCATTCATTTCAGTAAGGCCATTCATTTCAATGTTTTTTTTCTTCAGTTTGTAACTTTTTTGTTTTTCATATTTTTAATTAACTTCTTCTCTGTAGTCTTTCTTTATCATCACTCTGATGAACAATACTGGTGTTAACATTCAAATCAACCAAAAATAAGTTTGTGTTAGTGACATGGAGGGCAGATCAATCATGTTCCATAATAATAATAAAACTAGCCTGGCCAAAGTGACCAGTAGTATCCCCCAGGGTTCTGTGTTAGGTGCTTGTTTATTTAATTTTATATATATATATATATCATCTAAGCAAGTTAACAAAGAGGTTTGGCTTTCTAAATTTGTGGGTTACACCAGAATAGGATGCCCCATAAATAATATAGAGAATCAGTCTATTCTACAAGCTGCCTTGAATAAATTGGAGATATGGGCATCCCAGAAACAATCCATTTTTAATTTAGATAAGTGTGTAGTTGTGCATTTAGGGAGGAATAATAAACAGTTCCAATATACACTGGGGGGTACTGCATTAAAGGCTGTTAAGAATGAAAGGGATCTGGGAATTACCATCAGCAATGATCTTAGCTTCAATATGCATTGTAATAAAACTATAAAAAAGGCCAGTAGTATAGTGCATTGTATACAGAAACATATTAAATGCAAGGATAGACAGGTGGTTATTCCCTTGTATGCTTCACTGGTGCGCCCCCATGTTGAGTACTGTGTGCAGTTTTGGGCACCTTACAAAAAGGGGGATATTGGATCAATGGAGGAGGTACAGAGGTGGATTACAAAAATAATTAAAGGGACAGATGGTCAGAGCTATGAGCAGAGGTTGCAGTCGTTAGGGTTGTATACACTGGAATATCGCTGAACGAGAGAGAACATGTGCATGATTTATAGGGCACTGAATGATAATTATCTTTGGGATTTACTGGGATTGGTGCATAGAGACCAATCATATAATACTAGAGCCCATCGTCACCAATTGATCAAGGAAAGATACAGAATGAATAAAAGAGAATATTGGATAAATAATAGCGTGATGGAAGTTTGGAATTTACTTCCTGGCGAGGTGGTGGAAAGTAAAACAATAACAGAATTTAAAACTAAGCTCAATAAATATCTTCTAAACAGAGGTATTAAGGGTTATTAATAATTATTAGTGGTGAGCGCATGGACTAAAAGTCTTTTAATGCTCTGTAATATCAACGAAATAAATGAAATCAATAGTATAATGACAATATAACTGAAGATAGTATAGATTTCAAACATTTTTGTGGGATGAGTTGTGATGAGGGGAGGCAAAACCCATTACCCTCAAGTTCAGAATCCCACTAGAATATGAATACTGCTAAAGGCTTTCCTCATGCCTAGAATGTACATAAGGGGTAAAAGTCAAAGTGAAGAAATAGGACAGAAGTGACAAAGAGAAAAGTAATGATGGAGATTAGAGTCAGAAGCATTTGCAGGATGGAGAGATGTAAATATGAAGGAGACAAGACAATGAACGAATGGACAGGGCAGAGCAGATATCTAATGGAAAGGAGTTCCAAATATTATGTTTAGCATTTTTATGTTGCTTGCATGCATGTGCAAGAAACATAGTGCCATCATCGGAGATTTCGGAGGTGTGTCACCTCCTCCTCCAATTCAGTCAGTGATCTGGCAGGCACGGCCCCTGTAAGCCAATGCATTTTGGAGCTGTCTATGACACGCTCCAAATGCAGTCTCTCGGATTGAAGGGGAGCTACGCTTCCAGTGAGCAGCGATAAGAGCGTAGCTCCCCAACACCCAGGGCGCAGTCGCGCCCCCGCACGTGCTGTGTGCGGCTAACGGGTGCCCAATCCCCGCCGGCTGAGCTGCGTCCCCCAGTAGTTGGTGCCACGCTGGGAGCCCACCCCAGCATGGCAATCAGTCCTTTAATAGCGAGGTACCCAATCCCCGTCGGCTGAATGGACCCGTCCTGTATGCCACGCTGGAGCCACCCCAAGCGTAGCAAACGTCCCACACGCCTTTTTTAAACCTATAAAACAAAACGGTCCCGCAGCGTCCTCCACCCCTCCCACAACTCCGCACCCACCCACTGCGCACCCAGCCTCCACACACCCCTCACCCTATACTTACCTCCGGACTCTGCCGGCGATCTTCGGTGGACTGGGAACACGTCTGCACTCTTCAAAGCCGACTGCGAACTGAGGAAATGCCGTAAGCTGTATAATGGGCTAGATGGGGGTTCAACTTTATGCATATCTCAGGCATTTTTGGGAATTTTTGCACCAAATTTTCAACATGGTGTTCTTTCTCATTGTCACTGTCATGGCGTTATTCAGGCCCGAAGGGTGATTTTGTGCAGTGACTGTGCAGTGACTGCAAAATCACCCTTTGGGCCTGAATACCACCATGACAGTGACATCATTCATGAGAAGGGGTCCCAAAAACCCCATGTTGAAAATTTGGTGCCAAAATTCCAAAAAATGACTGTTTTATGACCGTGCGTTGCGCAGTTCCTACGCAGGCTCGTAAGTTCGCAAAATTTCAATATTTTCACTCCAGATTTTCAACATTGCCATTTTACCACACCTTCTTATGAATAGTACAGCTGTCTTTTTTCACATCTCACCCAAAATGTGTTTCCGCCCTTGTAGCGCAGAATGGTGCAGTCGGTGTGCGAAATCAATGTACGGGACAAATTAAGAAAATCACAGTGACACTGTTCATGAGCAGAGGTCTTAAAATGGCTATGTTGAAAATTTGGTGAAAAAATTCCTAAAAATGACTGTTTTACGAGAGTGCGTTGTCGCAGTTCCTACGCAGGCTTGTAAGTTCACAAATTTTCAATATTTTCACTCCAGATTTTCAACATTGCCATTTTACCACACCTCCTCATGAGCAGTACAGCTGTCATTTTTCACATCCTACCCAAAACATTTTTCCGCCCATGTAGCGCACAATGGCGCAGTCGGTGTGCAAACTCAGTGTATGGGACACATTAAGAAAATCACAGTGTCACTGTTCATGAGCAGAGATCTTAAAATGGCAATGTTGAAAATTTGGTGAAAGAATTCCTAAAAATGACTGTTTTACGAGTGTGCGTTGCACAGTTCCAATGCACGCTTGTAGGTTTATGAATTTTCAATATTTCCCTCAGATTTTCAACATTGTCATTTTACCACACCTCCTTATGAGCAGTACAGCTGTCATTTTTCACATCCTGCCCAAAATGTGTTTCCGCCCATGTAGCGCACAATGGCGCAGTCGGTGTGCAAACTCAAAGTATGGGACACATTAACAAAATCACAGTGACACTGTTCATGAGCAGAGGTCTTAAAATGGCTATGTTGAAAATTTCGTGAAAAATTTCCTAACAATTACTGTTTTACGAGCGTGCGTTGCACAGGTCCTACGCAAATTTTCAATATTTGCACTCCAATGACTTCCAAATACCTAAACAGCACATAGAAGCAAGCAACATTCGGCATTGACAAATGCTTGTTATAGGTGCTATCTGTGTCTGGATCAGTTTTTTTTTTTTTTTTTTTCAAGCTGCTGTTCATGTGTTTTGCACATTCTGAGGTCAGGGCTTTCAATTTCAGCAGAGGTTACACCGCTGACAGTTCGGCTCTCATTACTGTGATAGGCAGTGCTAATGACAGCTTGGCTCTGAGTGTTCTCTGCTTCATCTTTCTGTGTTACCTTTCATAGCATGGTCTGTATATCTGCATCATTTTGTTCCTCAGTTTCTGTCAGCCACAGGGGACAGTGCTCCGTTTTAGCACTGGTCTCATTCGTGGTTTCCATAGTGACAGAGCGGCAACCATTAATTTCATCTGCCATGCTGTTTTCTTTTTCCAGGCTTTCAGTTGCAGTATTCTGACACTTCACTTCTATTTGTCTATCATTTGTATCACTTTACTGCTCATTTTGCTCCATTTTCCCAACTTCTGACATCAGGAGCTGACTGTCTTCAGTTTCTGCATTGGTCTACACAGGGGTCTCACAACTGACAACTCAGCTGCTATTACTGTCAGCATCAGTGATACTGATATGGGGGATGTCATTTTTGAGTGCTTGTAGTATTTCAGGAAAATCATTTTTTACCACTGTTTGTGTTACTGTTTTATTTTTTAACATTAGCAGCTCATGTTCTTTCATTATAGCATTCTTGATTTGACAGCTTTTCGTTACAGCTGTGGTATCTGCACTGACAGCTGTCAGTTCTGTCATCAGACATCATTTCCATAATGTCAGTTTCAGTTTTAATACTGTTCTGTGCTTGCAGTCTTTCAGAAATATCATTTTTAACAACCATGTGTGTTACTGCTTTATTTTTTAACATTAGCAGCTCCTGTTGTTTCATTACAGCATTCTCGAGGTGACAGCTTTTCATTTCAGTTGTGATCTCTGCACTGACAGCTTGGCTATCATTTCTGTCATTGGACGTCATTTCAATATTGTTAGTTTCAGCTGTAATACTACTAAATCTGCTCTCCAGCCAGTTTTCTACTGTGGTACTGTTAAACAGATCCAAACTTACAGGAGGTATGCCACTCATTCTTATTTTGAGTTGTAGATTTTCTTAATACGAACATACAAACATACAAAGAAGCCAGCAGATGAAGGCAATTTGGTCTATCTAGTCTGATCAAATTACAGGGTTCACAGCTTGAGCTACTGTCCCTGCCTTCCCCTCTCCACTTCTGCTGTCCTCCCTACCCATGATCCTTACCTTCCCCCATGCCTATCCCAGCCTTTCTTAAAGCTGCCCACTGTCTTCAATGAGATGACCTCTTCCAGCAGCACATTCTACGTGTCCACTACCCTCTCTGTGAAGAAATGCTTCCTGACCTCCCTCCTAAACCTCCCACCCTCCAGCTTAGGACTGTGCCCCCTTGTGTTATAGTTGCCACTCAGCTTAAGGAGACTCTCCTTATCAACCTTATTTATCCCTTTCAAGCACTTGAAGGTCCCAATCATGTCCCCTCTCTTTCCTGTCTTCCAGGGGAGTACATGTTCAGTGCCTTCAACCTCGCCTCATATGCCTTACCCTGCTGACCTGCTGTCATCTTTGTAGCCCTCCTCTGTACCTTCTCTAGCAGGTTAATGTCCTTTTTGAGGTGTGGGCACCAGTACTGAACTCCATCCTCTAGATGCGGCCTTACCAGTGACTTGTAC
The DNA here is from genome assembly GCA_016271365.2 of Neoceratodus forsteri. NCBI lineage: Eukaryota > Metazoa > Chordata > Ceratodontiformes > Ceratodontidae > Neoceratodus > Neoceratodus forsteri. The sequence continues at coordinate 42,894,213 of JADMNL010000040.1, read as the reverse complement.
AAGGGCACTATAACCTCCTCTCTCCTACCACTGATCCCCCTAGATATGAATCCCAGCATCTTGTTTGCCTTTGCTGCTGCTGTCTTGCACTGCATGGAGTGCTTCAGGTCACTAGTGATCATCACTCCCAGGTCATTTCCCTCCTGTGATGCAGACACTTGGACTCCACCCAGGTAGTACTCTGTCCTTGGATTCTTGGCTCCAATATGCATAACTTTGCATTTCTTTGTATTGAAACCCAGCTGCCAGATTCTGGACTACCTCCCTAGCTTTTCCAGATCTTCCTGCAAGTTCTGTATCCCTTCAGCTGTGTCCATGTTCCCGCAGAGCTTGGTGTCATCCACAAATATTGGGGTTGAAAGATGTAGAATGCTCTCGCTAACAGCAATATATGAAATGGCTATCAAATGCTTTTCAAGGTATGCCCCCAGGATGGCAACACTATAACAGTGAAACCGTCGATACCGACAACATCAACGTTTTTGCTATAATAGTCCGCCCAAGACCCCAGCACTCTCTCTCCCCCACTTCTTCACTCCCTCCCTGATTCAACTCTGACTCAGAGTTAGAATCCTTTAGATCGAGGGGGCCGGGGCTCTGGGTTTGGGGGGGCAAAGCCCCCGAAGAAAAAACAGCCAGGGTCTCCAGTCGGATTTATGTAATCACAAGTTGTGGTCCACATAAATCTGTTGCTGTGATGGAGGTCGACAACTTAGTTATTGAACCTACATCATAGAGCCCTTTTCAAAATGTCCACTATGGACTGATTTTTGTGCTACTGTTTGTTTGTTGTCAATCATATTTAGTAGTTCGGCCACCCAACTGTGCATTAATTGAGAATTAATGCATGGTCATGAGACATGTTTTAACAAATCATATTACTTAAATGCTCCTACATTTCCTAACCATTTTATAAGATGTAGTTAAAGTCCATGCAGAGAGCTTGCAGATCTGATATCCTCCTGGCAGAAGTGATGGTGACAAGGAATACTGTTTTCCAAGTGACATACTTTAGCCTGATGTAGCCATAGGGTCGAATGAAGAGTCCATCAACTTGACTATACACAGGTTCAAGTCCCAGGATGGAACAGGTTCCCTAAGAGGGAGTTGAAGGTGTAGCAGGCCTTTAAAGAATAGTTTTAAAAATGGGATAGATTTCTCCTTGCCTGCTGAAATGTAGGCTGAAATGGCTGCCAAATTAACTTTCAGGGATGAGGCCCTAATGCCTAAGGCATGTAAGTGAACCACAGTAGGTAGTACAGTGTGGAGGACAGGTGAGGTTGCAGGGGATCAACCTGCCTGTCTTTACACCAAAAAAGAGAATCTCTTCCATTTGTAGGCATAGGTCTTTTTGGTACTTTTTATTTTTTTGCTGGTTTAAGGATTCTCATGACTTGCTCTGAATACTGAGAGTCATTGGTAACATAGGTTTATACAGAGCTAGTAAGATATAGGTCCATAGTGCTCACCTTTATTAATATGTTATTACACCTGCTTGGTGTAATTTGTCTAGCTCCAGTTTAAAACACTCCACTGATGTACTGCAAACCATGTACTGCCAACTACTTTTTCAGATAGGGAATTCCATACGAGATCACTCTCTGATTAAATCATCTGTGCCATCTCCTGGCTTTACAATTTTCGTCTCTTAACTGTAGCGAATGTGCCCTAGTGCTGTAGACTTTATCCCTAAAAGTTAGTCTCAGCTTCTCCCATAGATCTTGATCTGTCATGGCTTTAAACAGCATGCACATATCGCTTCTTATCCTCTTGTACTCTAGCAAAAACATTTTCAAGTCCCCCAATCGGGTTGTGTAGTCTTTGTCTTTCAAACCCCTAATGGAGCGTGTTGCTCTTCTCTGAACCCTTTCCAGCATGTCTATCTCCTTCCTCTGGTAAGGAGACCATACCTGTGCACCATTTTCGAGTATTGGCCTCACCAGGGATCCATACAAGGGTATCAAAACTTCTTTGGATGGAGATCACGTGATGGGTCTGGCTTGCTAGCTGCTGTTTCCCTGGGCTCCCGCTTCCCCTTCTTGAAAATCTACTATAATCAATCATTTTTTGGATCAGACTCACAGAGATCGCCTTAATATCACTGCTCCTGCCTATATGAAGAAGTCATCTGGCCGGTTCTTGGCGTTTCTGGTGGGTAAATAAGCCTTGATGGAGGCTGAAATAAAAGCGGCCTTGCCCAGACACACGCCCCGGTCTCGCCTGATAAGCAGGTCAAAAAAGCAAAACCTCTTCAGTATTCCTCAGCCAAGCAACTGAGTGCTCTTTCAGCTTCTGCACCATTGTTGGAGGAACGTTTCCTACAAGAGCTGCAACCATTTAAGGAAACCCTACAAGACATCGCTGCAGATCTTAAAAATATTCGAAGCGAGATGGCTGATCTCAGGATCCGAGTGGCTGACACTGAGGCATGTACCCACTCCCTATAAGCCTGGCATGACAAGGCAGACCCTGAGATTACAAAGCTCAGGCAACAAATTACAAAGCTACAACTTAAAACCGAAGATTTAGAGGGATGCAGCAGGAGGAACAATATCTTAATCTTTGGGTTACCAGAAGGGGCTGAGGGTTCCTCTGCGATTTTATTTACCCAGAAGCTCTTCACCAAGATAGTAGGCCCTTCTCCACATAATTCCACCTACCTAATTGAAAGGGCGCACAGGTCCCTATGCCCAAAACTGGAGGAGTCTGCTTCCCCTCGCCCAATGATCATCCGTCTGCTCAATTATCTGGAAAAGCAACACATCCTTTCAAAAGTCAGAGAGCTACATTTTATTCAATGGGAGGACAAGTGACTACGGATTACCCAGGACCTGTCTCTAGAAACCCACCAGAAGAGAACCACTTTTCATCCCACTGTTAGTAAACTGATTGCAGCTAGTATCAAATTTCGAATGGCCTATCCAGTTCGCTTGCAGGTTTTGGTGGATGGAGTATGGCTCTCTTTTGACTCTGCTGATCAGGCTCAGGTCGAATTGAGCAAGAAGCTGCCCTCTCTGTTTAAAACTTAATGTTGTGGGCCATACTATGAGCTGCTCTAAAGCTTTGGTTGTTTAAATGCTTTTCAATTTGCTTACCATGGATGTGATTGGTCCAGATGGAGCCTACGTGATGGGAGGTAACCCCTACTAGGAAGATGACAGTGGCGGACTAAGATGGAGACGAGCAGTGGCCCGAAGCTCTGGAGGAGCCCACGTACCATCGAGGCGTTTTATTCCTGTGGACCCTTTTTGTTCAGTTGACTGTTTCCTATGGGGTTTGTTTTTTGGTGTGGTGCTAGCTCACTGTCAATTTGGTTCCCCTGGGAAACAGCCACATCTACGATGGGTCGCCTGATACACTAAATCCTGCTTGAGTTATCTTCATTTTGCTTTAAAACAAACAAGAAAGAAAATATTATCTTTTGTTCTCTCTTTATTTGCTTATGACTCTCTTTCCACTTTATGTTCCCCTTCCATATAATCTCCTTGGTTTTGCCATACTGATGAGTGATGGCGAAGCTAAGACCCTGCACGCTCAGTCTGTCTCTCCTTGATATTTCACTCCATGACTTGTCTTTTCCCTTTATTTTTTAGTTTTTCTACCTCCTCCTGCATCAGAGTTTCATGCCTACAATTAAGTTATCTCTGCAGTCATATATTTTCCACCATTTTTCTTTTTCTCTCGGTTCCTCATCCAGAGCTTTTGCTGCAAGGCTTCTCCCTTGATAATAGGCTGGTAATAATATGATTACCATATGAATGGTTTCCTTTCTCATAATTCTGTGGTGTCCTCCTTCAGGATTAGGACAATGCTGTTACTTATTGGTTGGGTTCCTAGGGGGGGATGGCATCAGCTTAGGAATAGCCAGCCACATGTACTGGTGTATGGGGGGGGGGAGTACCCTAGTTATCCTCGGATATATTCTAATAACTTATGCCACTATGGGGAATACTTTGTGGTCCTCAGGATGGTTTATATCTGTGGCTATTTTGGGATTAGTGACTCACATTATGTATGAATCAGTTATCTCTCGTTATGTATGTTTAGATATGATTACAGAGAGTAACTATGATAGGGTACATATGGGATCTCTACCTTTCAAGGGTAATAAGGTATATCAGTGGGATTTAAGGTCGGGTAGAGCGTTAACTGTAAATAGTTGTAAGAGGGTACTGACTATGGGGGGGTATTTGATAACTACGGTGTTCCGCATTTCCTTATTTTTAATGATTGGGGTATCCAACATATTGCAAATGTTTTACTGGTTGGAGTTAATGTTGTGTTTTTCTTTTGGATCTGAGAGAACGCTAATGTTATAGCTTTGAGGGAATACTTTTTGAGGGGGATCTCCCTGGTGCACTTTCTCATTATAAGGGACCGGATGTGCAAGGTGCTTTTTAGAGTTAAATGGCTAGTGGCCTGAAAAAATTTATAACCTGGAATGTTAGAGGGGCTTGTGAATTCAACAAAAGAATCCAGATTTTTAAACAGTTATCAGTATTGCATGCCAACATCTCTTTCATTCAAGAAACCCATCTCCTCCCTGGGGAAGCTGCTGGCTTGCATAGACAGGAGATCGGGCAAGTCTATGCATCTGGTATGTTGACAGCCAGTGGTGGAACCGCCATCCTGATTCACCGGTCTGTAGCATTTCAGTCAAAAACGACTATCATAGATCCACAAGGGAGATATGTGTTGGTTCATGGCCTACTAGATTGCACTGAATTAGTCCTTGGGAGTGTATATGGGCCAGTGGGGGGGAATACTGACTTTTTCCTAGACCTGCTGAATAAACTGCAAATATTTTCCGCTCTTCCGTTAATATTCAGGGGGGACTGGAATCTACCACCCACCCAGGATTTAGACCGTTCCAACTCCCCGCTCAAGCCCCTCTCCATTACCCAGAAAGCATTCGCTGAATTTCTTGACACTGCTGGGCTGTGTGACCCATGGTGATTACAAAATCCTATGATCCGCTCCTTTTCTTTTCACTCAATGGTGCACTCCACTAGGTCCTGGCTGGACTATATCTTACTCAGCCATTCACTTATACATAGTTTAAATGATTCCACCATAGAACCGATAGTTATATCGGACCACGCTGTGGCCTGGGTCACTGGCCTGTTAGACCATAATTTCCAAAGGGACCCAGTATGGCGCCTAAATACGCAGCTTTTAAAGGAAGATTATGTTATTGCCAGAATCTCTGATTTGATTCAAGTATTTGTTGATAATAACCAAGGTTCTGTCACAAGAATGGACCATGAATGGTGTGCCTTGAAGTGTTTTTTGAGAGGAGATTTTATTAGGCTCGCCTCTACTCATAAATGGAAGAGAGAGGCTACCATTACCTCACTTTTGGCTCAAACCCGTTCACTCGAACAATCCCTTCCTTCCTCTCCATCTCCTGATCTCTTGAAAACACTATTGAATTTAAGGAATCAGTACTCTCGTTTAGTACTAGAAAAAGCGGAATTTGTCATACTAAGTCAGGCAAAATACATAGAGCAAGGGGAGAAAGTGAGTCACCTTCTAGCCCTGCGTCTGAGGAAATTGGAGGCGTCAAGGTTCATCCCCTCCATTAATGACCCAGACGGGACCACTAAAACACATCCTAGAGACATAGCTTCTATTTTTAAACAGTTTTACTCTTCTCTTTACAATCAGCGTCCCTCACCCCCGTCGCAAAGGGAGCTACTAGAATATTTGACTGCCTCATCTTTACCCACTATCTCTCTCTCTTACACAGCAGTCCTTTTTATCTACTCCCATTTCCCTTCAAGAAGTGCTATCGGCTATTCATAATCTAGTTATGGATAAGGCCCCCGGCCCAGGTGGCCTACCTTCAAAGTTTTACAAAGTTTTTGCCAAAGACCTTGCATCTAGCCTGTTGCGTCTGTATCAATATATGCTTTCCGGGAAAATCCAGGATCCATCCCTGCTAGAAGCCTCAAATATCCTTCTCCTTAAACCAGACAAACCACCCCACTCTCCAGCGAGTTACCGCCCAATTTCCCTATTAAATTGTGATATTAAAATTCTTGCCAAGATACTTGCTAGTAGAATTGAACAAGTCTGGACTCATCTTCTCAGTCCAGAACAAATAGGATTTGTGTCAGGCAGAACCCCTGCAGACCACCTTCGTAAATTGTTGTATCTGGTTCAGTTGGCAAAAACTTCCCCTATCCCTATGGCATTAATCTCTTTAGAGGCAGAAAAAGCCTTCGACAGGGTAGACTGGAATTTCTTGTGGGCAACGCTACAGGTAATGAGCTTCCCCAATGACTTTATTAAATGGATTTAAGCTTTATATTCCTCCCCTCTGGCTAGAATACACTGCAATGGAGTACTCTCTGACGTTTTCCCTCTCTTCTCAGGTACCCGGCAGGGATGTCTGCTCTCTCCTTTCCTCTTCAACATATATCTCGAACCCCTTATCAGGTGATTGAAATCCTCTCCCTTAATCACTGGCATACCAGTAGGTGATAGAGCCCCTTTGCTTTCGGTCTATGCAGATGATATATTGCTTCATCTGTCAGATCCGGTCTCTTCTCTAACAGAGGCACTGAATATCATTGATATTTTTGGGAAATTCTCAAACTACAAACTCAATATCAGTAAAACTGAAATCTTTCCCCTTAATCACTTAACATATAGCTCAGCTTTTAGCAAGTTCAGCATGAAATGGACCCCCCGGACCATTAAATATTTAGGTATTTACATTACCTCGGATTTATCCTTACTGCGTAAGCTTAATCTGGAGGACTTGTGGTACAATATTTAGCAGGACTTAGTAAGATGGAAAAAACTCCCTCTCTCGTTATGGGGCAGAATTAACACTGCCAAGATGAATGTCCTACCCAGATTGTTTTACCCATTAAATATGCTGGATGTATGGTTACCCTTGTCTTTCTTTCAACATATTCATTCAGATGTTAATTCCTTTATTTGGTGGGATAAAGCAATCAGAAGATCCTATCTTAAGCTGTCCCTACCCAAGGAAGTGGGAGGCCTGCGTCTCCCTAATTTCTTATTCTATTACTGGGCTTGTCATCTGTACAAATGTGGGAAGTGGCTGTCTTTACCTGAACTTCTTGCTCACCATGAGTTTGTCCCAATTTGGTTGCACATCAAATCGGACATGTTTGCTGCTTATAATCTAGCCCCATCCTCACTTTTTTACACGCCTATAAAGAATATACCAAAAGCCTTGCAGTCTCTTCCGAATGGTATCTCATTAAGTGTCCTTTCTCAACTGTTCAGTTATTGTAAGGTATCCCCAAACTCTGACTCTTCTCAGCCAATCTACGCCAATTTGAATCTCAAAATAGGTGGTACTCCTATATCTTGAAGTTGGTTACCACTCTCTTCTGAACATATTGTTGCTGATTTCTACTCACAGGACTCTATTTTGACCACAGAAGAGATTCTTGCCAAATTTGGTTTAACTTCACGGGCATCCTTTAAAATTCTTTAGCTTATGCACATACTAATCAAAGTGTTTGGGAAAGAAGCCAAACCCTCCTATATTGGTGCCTTTCTTCAGAAAATTAAGATCTCAGCTAGCAAACCGCATGGCATATCTACTTTGCATAAACTGGTTCTCAAATACCCGCAACCTCCCTCGGTTGCCGGATCTAAGATCTGGCAAGCTTTCTTCCCTGATGAAGATATTAATTGGCAACGTATATGGAAAGATCTATATATATACCACACTCAAGATCGTTATAGGGTAACGCAATTCTGTATTTTAAATAACTTGTATTACACTCCTATTAAACTGGCTCAAATGAAGCACCTTCCTTCTAGCATGTGCTCTAGATGTAGCAAGGAGGAAGGTTCACTCCTCCATATATTGTGGTCATGTGAAAAAATATCTCCCTTGTGGAAACAAATCGAATCAACTTTAGACCCATTGCTGGGGCTGCAGGGCCTCTTCTCCCCCATCATATGTATTCTGGGAGATTACTCCAGAATCCCAGTGAAGGAGAGAAGATTCCACATGGCTTTAATCTCAATGGCGGTCAAAAGACTAGTGCTTAGAACTGGATGGATCAGGCTACTATTTCTTATACCGAATGCCTGCATGAAATATCATTTGCACTCTGTGTTGAGCATTTAATTGTGAGCGTACGCCACCTCTATCATCTTTTAATAACAAATGGGGGAAGCTAAATGCCCTCTATTTGTCTTGACAGGGAGACGTAGATGGCTCACGAGCCTCTCTTCTCTCTTTCTTTTTCCTCTGGCTTTCCTCTGTTTTGTATGGGATCTCCTAATGTCTTTGCTATGGCCACTTATTGTTTCCTATTAATTTATATGGAAGGAGGGCAGATGTGATTCCCCTTCACAAAAGTGGGAGCAAGGCAGAAGCAAGAAACTACATACTTGTTAGTTTAACCTCAGTGATAGGGAAAATGATGGAATCACTTCTGAAGGAAAGAATTGTCGAGTATCTAGAGGCCAAAGGGGCACAGGACCCAAGGCAGCATGGATTCACAGTGGGAAGGTCATGCCAGACGAATCTGATAGATTTCTTTGACTGGGTGACCAAAGTAGTAGATCAGGGAGGGGCTGTGGACATGGCCTACCTAGACTTTAGCAAGGCATTTGACACAGTCCCACACAAAAGATTAATATACAAGTTAGCCAGCCTGGGAGTGGGTCCAAAGATGACAGCCTGGGTAAAGAATTGGCTGGAGAATAGGACACAGAGAGTAATAGTAAATGGAGTCACTCTGAAGAAAGGGGGTTACTAGTGGGGTACATGAGGTTCAGTAATGAGACTGGTCCTCTTCAATGTCTTTATAATTGACATTGCAGAGGGACTAGAAGGAAAAGTATGTCTCTTAGCAGATGACACAAAGATCTGCAGCAGAGTTGATGCACAAGGTGGGGTGGAAAGGATGAGAAGGGACTTGGCATGGTTAGAGGAATGGTCAAATGTATGGCAGCTTAGATTCAATGCTAAGAAGTGCAGTAATGCACCTGGGAACAAAACCCAGGGAAGAGTACACAATGGGGGTGAGATACTAACAAAACAAAAATGGAAAGGGACCTGGGGTAGTCATATTAGATGACCTAAAGGTGGGCAAGCAATGTGAGAGGGCAGCAAGGAGGGCTGGGGGGATACTGGGATGCATAGGGAGAGGCATCACCAGTAGAAAACAGGAAGTTATTATCCCTCTCTACAGACAGCTGGTGAGACCCCATCTGGAGTACTGCATGCAGTTCTGGAGACCCAATCTCCACAAAGACATAGACAGGATGGAAGCTGTCCAGAGGAGGGCAACTAAAATGCTGCAGGGTCTGCACCGGAAGACATATGAAGAGAGACTTAAGGAACTTAATATGTATAGCCTCGAGGAAAGAAGGGAAAGGGGGGACATGATAGAAACTTTCAAGTACCTCAAGGGAATCAACAAAGTCCAAGAGGGTAGCATCTTTCAAAAAAAGAGGTGTGCAAGAACAAGGGGCACAATTTGAAGATGAGGGGCAGCTCAGAGGTAATTTAGGAAGTATTTTTCACAGAGAGGGTTGTGGATGCATGGAGCGGCTTTCCGGAAGAGGTTGTGGAGTCAAAAACAGTGGTGGAATTCAAGCATGCATGGGACAGTCATAAGGCAATTCTAGGGGGTTGGGTAGGAAGAAGTAGGCTGCTGGTTAACTAGGATCTGCAGTTTATCCATTAGGTAGGGAAATGGGCAGACTGGGTGGTCCAAGCGGTCCTTATCTGCCATCAAATTCTATGTTTCTATGTTTCTATTATATATTTGTTAATTATCCTGGTCCTCATTTAGTACTGTTGCACTAGGCTAAGGGAAAGTGTACCATGGAGTGGAGGGGGGAAGGAGGTTTAGTTTATTTAAGGTAGTGTTAGTTATTTTTTTCTCCGAATGTCTTACTTTTTTCCTGTTAATTATTTCCATTTCAATATGTACTACTTGTAGATTTCAGTGTATGCCATGTTTTGCTTCCTTGTGCTTTTGTTATAATCAATAAAGTATGTTAAATAAAAAAAAAACGTCTTTGGATCTACTGGCTACATGTTTTAGTATGCAGTTCAAAACCCCATTTGCCTTCCTGCACACATCACTGCAATGGGTTTTAAATTACAAGTCATTTGTTATGGTGATTCCTAAATCCCTTTACTCCGTCACAATTCTAAGTAATGTACTGCCTATATGATATATGTGGTTATGATTGTTTTTCCCAAATGCATAACTGTACATTTGTTGGGATTCAGAGGAGTTTATTAGACTTACACCACCCACCAATGTGGTTTAATGCCTCCTGCAGTTACCCATAGTCACTTTGATTTTTTAGTTTGTGCCTGCAACCTGCAATCATCTGAAAACTTGGTCATCCATACCCTATCATATTCATATTGTAGTGATGTTACATAGGTGTTAAAGAGTCAGAGAACTCTAGCTCTTCAAGTACCAGGCCTTGAGGTGAACAGAGTCTATGTTGGGGTATGTCACCCCCCCCCATCTGGGGCAAGATCAGTAGACTGTGGCTCAGAGGTAGGCGAACTGGCTTTTCGACTGACAGGGCAAGAAGCAAGGAGTACCAACACTACCTTGCCCAGTCTGGGGCCACTAGTATCATTGTTGCTGGCTGTCTCCTGAGCTGAGGAGCACTCTGAGAATCAGGGGAAAGGGAGGAAAAGCATACAGGAACCTTCCTGTCTAGTTGAGGGATAGAGCATCTACTGGAACTGTGCCCAGTGCCAGAGGCCTGAAGCAGTACAGGGAAATCTGATAACTGTGTTTGAAGGTGAAGAGGTCTATCTTTGGAGTGCCCCACCTCCTGAAGACACTTGTTTGTTTAGGGTCCACTTGTGGTGGCCCTGTCTGATGTGGCTCAGAGAGCTTGTCAGCACAATGTCCTTGCCTGGCAGGTGAATGTCAGTTAGTTGCATATGCAGGGAGTTAGCTACTGACCGGATTTGCATGGCCTCTGTGCAGAGTTTTGAGGATCTTGTGCCCCCTTGCTTGTCGATGTAAAACATGGTGGTGGTGTTGTCTGTCCTGATTTGGACAGATGGACCCTTAAGCTGGGGGGGGGCAAAGTCTTTTATGGCCAGTTACACAGCTCTGTGTTCAAGAAGGTTTATGTGACAGTTTGACTCCTTGGGATACCACAACCTGCTTATGGACTGATCTGCCAGGTGTGCTCCCCAGGCCAAAAGGGAGGCCTCTGTCGTGAGTACCCTGGAGGGTTCCTTATGTTGGAAGGGAATTCCTTCCCTGAGGTTGTGCCTGTCTTTCTACCAGTCCATGCAGGGCTGGCCTTAAGGATAGGTGAACTAGATGGCTACCTAGGGCGCCATGCAATAGGGGGCACCGTGAAAGACCTCTGTTTATCATGGTGTTTTTCCTTTTTACATTAACCAGGACAACCGACATTTCCAAATTTATTGTCATTTTTTTGGAGGGGTGAAGGATGCAGCAGCATGACATCCCAACTCACAGCTGTGTGCACAGTGCACACTGCCCCTCTTCCCTCCCATGTGCATAACACGCCTCATTCCCTTCGCTTTGGAACAAGAATGGGCAATTAGTGCAGACAGTGGGTGCATCACTGCATGCAGAGATAGGTACAGGGGCCATTAATCACTTTGGGCAGGCAACAGCAAGAGACTGAGGCACAGCCAGCCAGCAGAACATTGTCCGGGCAAACATTTGAGGAGGAGTTGGGAAACCCTCAAGCTGGACTGTTTTGCTGTTGTACAGGTCAGAAAATGGGTCAGCAAAGTTAAGTTTCACAGAGAGGTTTTGGGTTTTGCTGGATGGCTGGCTGGCTGGGTCACTCACAAGTCAGGTTGGTGTGCTGTGGTTTGGGACTTGTCTTGCCCCAGACAGTGACCAGTGTTTGTCCATCTCAGACATTCATGAAATAGTCAAAAAAGGCAAGGATCAGGCCTGGAGAGAACACACACACACACACACACATGCACACGCTGAGTATATATGACTAAAAGACTGTATCTTGTTGCTTGGCTTAGTGCTCATTATTATTTATGAACTGGAAGAACTGGGAGATCATATCTGGAAAAGTGTATATTTAATTAAAATGCTGGACCACAGGTTCACATTTTGGAGATGCATCTCATTTCATTTAGAGTAGGATCCTGCTTCTATACAATAAATATACAACTGCAATGCCCCTGTACACCACATTTGGTTGGGCCTATAATGGAGTATGGTGCACAGTTCTGGAGCCCTTATCACAAATCTGATATAGTGAACCTCGACAGAATTCAGAGGAGGGCCACCAAGAAGATATGAGATATTGGTCCTTGTCCTATGAGGACAGGTTGGGTAAACTGGATATGTGTACTCTGGAGTACCATAGACTAAGAGGGGACTTATGTGTAGTGTATTCTGCTCATAGTAACAGGGACTTCTGGGAATGTGTGAGTCTACAAAGTAGAGATCCTTCTAAACTTGCACGGACACATGAGTATCAGTTGAAAGGGGGTTGTATAAATCCAACAAGAGGGGAGTTTGGGTAAATGAGAGAGTGGTGACTCCTTGGAAAAGACTCCCATCCGATGTAGTGGAATATGATACTATGCTCAGTTTTAAGACCAAATTAGATACCTAATATAGAACCATAGGGAAAAGTTAAGGGTACTTAAAATTTTACATATTAGTCACGAGACCCTTTGGTGAAAGCTATTGTCTCGCATCAAACTTATGAAACTTATGACATGCAATTACATAAGCATATGGAAATCAAGTGAAGTGGCAGCAAAAAGAATGACTAACCTTGTGGGATTCAAACCTTGAATGTTCTTGTCCATAGCATTATGCTCTAATCACTCTACAACAAAATAATTTACCCTTCATAGCCGAGATGAGAAGCAGCATCTCCTTTTTGTGTTGCTTGGACGAATGTGCAAGAAACACATTGCATCAGGTTTCTTTCACAAGCGGGTTGTGAAGGCACAGCAGTGTTGTGCCGAATGGCAGCAGCCCATTCAGGAGCTCGTCTCTGCCTTGGCCAATAGAGGAGCATGCTGTTGATCACTGGCAGTTAATGAGCAGGCCACTATATCAAAGGAACTGAGCCGATGCAATCAGGGAGCGCCCCGTCACTACGCAATCAGCCTTTTTTTGCAGTGGGGCATCCCCGACTGTAGCAGCCAATTACACAGCTCCATTGTGCTGTGTTCCCATGGCAATGGCTTCTCTGTCAGTCTCTCACAGTCCCCAGGAAGCTGATGGAAAGCCACTGCCCACTGTTCAGTGTGCCTTCCTGGTGAAACATTTCAATTTAAAAAAAAAGCCGACAGGGGAGCCCACTTCCTGTCAGCATAGTGTCCCCCCTCCCAAATTTGTTGTGTGCCGAAGGGGGGTGCCCAATCCCCCTCGGCTCTTGCCATCCCCCACACTTATATGTGCCGACAGGAGTGCCCAATACCCCTGTCAGCATGCCCCCTTCCTGGTAATTTTGATGACGGGGAGCCTACTCCCCATTGGCATAATACTTCCCCAATTTTTGTGTGCGAGGAGGTGCCCAATTCCCTCACTCTTGTCCCCCAGCACTCGGTATGTGCTGATGATGGGGTGTCAATCCTATAGGCTAGATCACCCCCAAACACTCAGATGGCAAGCTGGAAACCACCCCAGCATGCCAAAATTAAATATGACCCTGCAAAAAGAAAAACTTCCCGCAAGTTTTTTTTAAATTTTTTAAATATACCTATAAATTAGAAAATGGACCCTCGTTGATTCCGGTGGTCCCTCCAACCTGCAACCACCCTCTGCTTACCCCTTTCCCCCCTCACCCCATACTTGCCTCCAGAGCCCGGCGCAATGATCTTTGGTGAACCGGAAACACGTCTGCACTCTTCAAAGCAGACTGCAAACTGAAGAAATGCCGGTAAGCTGTATAATGGCATAGATGGTTGTTTTTTCAACTTTGGTGCATATCTCGGTCATTTTATGGAATTTATTCACCAAATTTTCAACATGGGGTTCTTGGGACACTACCTCAAGAACTCAATCACTGTCATTTTGTTATTCGATCCCGAAAGGTGATTTCGCCGTCACTGCATGGAACCACCTTTCAGGACTGATAAATGAAACAACAGTGTCACAGTTCATGAGGTAGGCCCCCAAAAACCCTATGTTGAAAATTTGGTGAAAAACTTCCCCAAAATGACTGTTTCATGAGCGTGCATTGCGCAGTTCCTATGCACGCTCATAACTTCGAGCATTTTTAATATTTTCACTCCAGATTTTCAGCATTGCCATTTTACCACACCTCCTTATGAACAGTACAACTGTCATTTTTCACATCTCACCCAAAATGTGTTTTTGCACATGTAGTGCACAGTGGCATGGTCAGTGTGTGAAATCAATGTTCGGGACAGATTAAGAAAATCTCAGTGACACTGTTCATGAGCATAGGTCTTAAACTGGCTATGTTGAAAATGTGGTGAGAAAAGTCCATAAAATGACTATAATTACTGGGTACCACTTTTTCCCATAGGGAAACTCGGTTATAATTTGCCATTATAACTAGCTCGACTGGTTATAATGGCAAACACGTGCCACATTCCCCTCGGACCATCCATGCATCTGTCGCCAGTCTGTGATGTTACAAGGAATAATCCCAAATTGCTCCACGCTTCACCATCCCTCGCATTCAACAGTAATTTCTTTATTTAAAAAAAAAACAAATCACCTATCAGCAAAATGAAACGAAAACCACTGCCACGTTTTCCCATCGGCATGTTGTCTGGGCAACCGAGTGCGTGCCACTGACTCTCCAAGCTGGGAAAGATGCCGCAACCGCTGCTCACCAGTAAGTCTATGTTTTTAAGAGAAGCACAGAAACAGAAATTAAAATATTAATTTTTTAACCCCAACAAGCACAGCACTGTTATCTGTACCGGGGACTGCACAAAATCCAGACAGGTCTGCGACTTTGTGAACACCAGTCTCTTACTTTATCTTATTTTCTATAATTGCTGAGGTGAAAAACTGCACCCTAGCAATTATAAAAATAAAATGTAGGGTGGTGTGTGTAAAACTCGATTTTACACACACCCTTGTTATGGGATGCTTTTTATAAAACCCTCGGGCTTCACCCTTGGGGTTTATGTAGCATCCCACAACTCGGGTGTGTGTGTAAAATCTCATTACACACACCTCCCCACATATTATTCTCTATGTTACAAGCGTGCATTGTGCGATTTCCACGCACCCTCATAAGTTCACAAATTTGTAATCTTTTCAGTTCAGATTTTGAACATTGCCATTTTTCTGCACCTCCTTATGAAAAGTACAGGTGTTATTTTTCATACCATGGCTGAAACGTGGTTTCACACTTCCAACGCAGAATAGCATGGTCGCTGTGGGAAATCAGTGTTTGGGATAGAATAAGAAAATCACATTGACACTGTTCATGAGTGGAGGTCCCAAAATGCCTATGTTGAAAATCTGCTGTAAAAAATCCCAAAACTAATTACATTACGGGTGTGCGTTGCGCAGTTTCTATGCACACTTGTGACTTCACCAGTTTTTTTTATATTTTCATTCCAGATTTTCAATATTGCCATTTTTTACACCTCTTCATGAACAGTACAGCTGTCATTTTTCACATCCTGTTCGAAATGTGTTTTCGCACGTGTGGCGCTAAATGGTGTAGTCGCTGTATAAAATCAACTTTCGGCTAATGAACTGATAGTGTCACTGTTCATGCAGTGGAATCATAAAAAGGCCATGTTAAAAACTTGGAGTAAAAATACCAAGAAATGCCCAGGGTGTTAGGGTTTTTGACCATAATGCCCTACCCTGTAGGGACTGACAGGCATCAGGGGTGTGACTTGGGATTGTCGACAGTAATGCTCATGCCATTCCATTCCACCCCCACCCTGCAGCCAGTGGCAGGTATCAAGGTGTGCCTTGGACCCTTTTGCCCCAGAGTTCACCCCATTCTCCTATACTATCACCCATTTCAGTGTATTTCCTTATGGAATGAGGTGAGTGTAAAGCCCGAACACTTCAAAGCACATCTTGACACTTGTGTTTGCAGGGTAGGGTGAGGTGAAATGTCATGACCGTTATGGGCGATGACCCAAAGGCACATCCCAATGCCTGTCCATCTCTGCAGGGTGGGGGTGGAGTTGGCACCAGTTCAATACTTCACTGCCATTCCTATACTGCATCTGTCTAACTCCTGCACTTCCGCTGCTAATGACAGCAGGCAACACTTGGCATTGACAGATGCTTGTTAGTGCTGATTAGCCTGAGATACGTATAAGAAAATCTCAGCGTCCCACAGTAAAGGGCTATGTGAGATTTGAACCTAGTTTCTGGTTTTCAAGCATGTGTTCACAGTTCTACTGATTAGCTCACACTGCTTAAAATAATTTATTACACCTCTATTCTAAATCCCTCCCTTGCTTCACCCCCCTTAAAAAAAAGGAGAGGGGGAGGCACATGGACAAGGGCAAGAAGTCAGTGAATCTCACTAACATTTTGAGGTATGTGTGATCAAAATGTATAAGAGCACAACTTAAGCACCAGATAGTGTCCCCATTTTGTGTAAATTGTCAGTTTAGCAGTGTGCTTGTGACATACGGTCAGAAGGAACTGTCTTGCTTTGTGGTATATATTATTCAAAACAAAGGGTTTGTTGTTAGAATGGTAAGTAGTCTTTATTCGTACATGTTACAGTTCCAGCAGCAGACTAAGGGTTCATTGATCTTTGAGCAGGCAGTGAATGATAGGGAATGGTAACATGATCTCATTCCTTATCTGAAGACTCCAATCAGTAACTGAGAGCCTCATGAGTTTATTTTATTTATTTAGCTTTTGTTAACCGGGTAAGTGCACTAGCCATAAAATGACTATTTTCAGGCATGACCGGGGAGAGTACAGACATGCAGAATCTTAACAGGATAACAATTTATAAGTGCTTTACATACAATGAGTTAAAGAGGATACAATATAACAGAACATGCAAAGTAAAGCGCTTTACATAATGAGTTAAAGTGGATACAATATATCAGAGACATACAGAGTAGACCATTCAATAATTTCATAGGTGCCTACCTATGCAATGAAGAGAGAGGACCTTGGACAATAAATTATCAGGTGACATATCATATGAACAGAACAAGGTACACAAAAACAACAAGCATTTGTCAATGCCGAATGCTGCTTGCTTGCTTGTATGTGCTGTTTAGGTTTTTGGAAGTGACAGTTCCATGCCTTCCTCCCAAGACATCCACTGTGTCTTTCCGTTCAGTATTCACAGAAGAGTGGGAGGGGCAAGGGCCACACTAGTACAGCAGTTGCCAAGGGGGTAAAAAGGTGGACAATAGTCCATTCAAAGGCAAAAGAGTCCTGCAGGAGCTCACTAAATTGAAGGTAGACAAAGCGATGGAACCAGATGGCATACGCCAAGGATATTAACAGAACTGCTAAGAGAGATAGCAGTACCTCTGGCAGCCATGTTCACTGAGTCATTCAACATGAGTGAATTGGAGGAGGCACATGTGGTCCCTCTACAAAGTCCAGCAGCAGGGAGGAGGCAGGGAACAATAGGCCATTCAGCCTCACCTCAGTAGTGGGGAAGATCATGGAGACATTGCTTAAAGAAAGGATAGTGGGCATCTAGATGCCATCGGACCCAGGACCATAGACAACATGGATTCACAGTGGGGACATCATGTCAGATAAATCTGGTTGATTTATTTGACTGGGTGACAAAGGAAGTGAATCAGGGTGGGGCAGTGGACAACGCTTACCTTGATTTCAGCAAAGCCTTTGACACCATCCCATATAGGAGGCTGATAAACTAGCTGGGTAGGCTGGACATGTGGGAAAGGGTGGTAAACTGGGTTAGAAACTGGCTAACAGACAGGAGGCAGAGAGTGGTGGTAAATGGTATGCAGTCTAGGGAGAGGGGGCGACCAGTGGGGTGCTGCAGGGATCGGTCCTGGGGCCAGTTCTGTTCAATGTCTTATTAGTAATATTGCAGAACATCTGAAGGGAATTTTTTCACCAAATTTTCAACATAGCCATTTTAAGACCTCTGCTCATGAACAGTGTCACTGTGATTTTCTTAATTTGTCCCGTACATTGATTTCGCACACCGACTGTGCCATTGTGCGCTACCTTGGCGGAAACACGTTTTGGGTGAGATGTAAAAAATGACAGCTATACTATTTATAAGAAGGTGTGGTGAAATGGCAATGTTGGAAATCTGGAGTGAAAATATTGAAAATTCGCGAACTTACGAGCGTTCATAGGAACTGTACAATGCACGCTCGTAAAACAGTCATTTTTTGGAATTTTTTTCACCAAATTTTCAACATAGCCATTTTAACACCTGAGCTCATGAACAGTGTCACTGTGATTTTCTTAATTTGTCCTGTACATTGATCTCGCACACCAACTGCGCCATTGTGTGCTACATGGGCAGAAACACGTTTTGGGTGAGATGTGAAAATGGCAGCTGTACTACTCATAAGAAGGTGTGATAAAATGGCAATGTTGGAAATCTGGAGGAAAATATTGAAAATTGCGGATCTATTTAGTCTGTGAGGAACTGCGCAACGCACGCTCGTAAAACAGTCATTTTTAGGAATTTTTTCACCAAATTTTCAACATAGCCATTTTAAGACCTCTGCTTTTGAACAGTGTCACTGTGATTTTCTTAAATTGTCCCGTACATTGATCTCACACACCGACTGCGCCATTCTGCGCTACATGGCGGAAACACATTTTGGGTGAGATGTGAAAAATGACAGCTGTACTACTCATAAGAAGGTGTGGTAAAATGGCAATGTTGAAAATCTGGAGTGAAAATATTGAAATTTCACGAACTTACGAGCCTGCGTAGGAACTGCGCAATGCACGCTCGTAAAACAGTCATTTTTTGGAATTTTGGCACCAAATTTTCAACATGGGGTTTTTGGGACCCCTTCTCATGAATGAGGTCACTGTCATGGCATTATTCAGGCCTGAAGGGTGATTTCGCAGTCACTGCGTGAAATCATTCATGAGAAGGGGTCCCCAAAACCCCATGTTGAAAATTTGGTGCAAAAATTCCCAAAAATGCCTGGGATATGCAACAAAGTTGAAACCCCCCTATCTAGCCCATTATACAGCGTACCACCATTTCCTCAGTTCGCGGTCGGCTTTGAAGAGTGCAGACTTGTTCCCGGTCCACCAAAGATCATCGTGCCGGAGTCCGGAGGTAAGTATGAGGTGAGGGGGGGGTGAGGAGGCTGGGTGCGCAGTGGGTGAGTGCGGGTTGTGGGAGGGGGTTGGAGATGCGCCGTGGGACCGTGTTTTCTTTACAGGTTGAAATAAAACAAATACCACGACGGGGCGTTGCCACGCTGGGGTAGGCTCCAGCATGGCACAAGGACTTGGGGGCCGTTCAGCCGATGGGGATTGGGCACCCCGTCGGCCCTAGGAATAGTTGCCATGCTGGGATGGGCCCCAGCGTGGCACTCATCTACTGGGAGGACAGTGCAAGCCAACAGAGGATTGGGCACCCCGTCGGCTATAATGATTAGTTGCCATGCTGGGGTGGGCACCCAGGTGACATTTTGAAGCCTTTGGGGAGGCGGGGAGCGCAGCACAGCCCGGCGGGATTGGGCACCCCATCGGCTATACAGTGCATGGGGAGGCGCATGCCTGCATGGGCGTGCGTGTGTGTGGGGGCTGCCACGTAGGCAGGCGATATCTTATCGCTGCTCACTCCAAGCATAGTCCCCTTTCAACTAGCAAGCCACTGCATTTTGAGCATGTCATAGACAGCTCCAAAATGCATTGGCTACAGGGCCCCGCCTGCCAGCACACTGACTGAATTGGAGGAGGAGGTGACACACCTCCGAAATCTCCGATGATGGCACTATGTTTCTTGCACATGCGTGCAAGCAACATAAAAACAGGTAATACAGAAGGAAGAAATAACCATTGAGAGCAGGGGGTGTCATTAAGGAAAAGGTCAGTAAGTGAGGAAGAGGGGAGCAAGCCATGAAATTAGATTATATGAGTGTATGTAAGTGTAAGGGAGATGCCTGCAGTGCAAGATTGTATATGGGCAGGGAAAGGGAGCCGGGACAGGCTAAGGCAGTAAGATGCAGTATGCTCCAAGCATAAAGGTGAGGAAATACTATTGTATGGCCAGAGACATCAGTCATTCGTTAGGGTGAAAGCAGGAACAGGTATCAGCGATCAGCAGATTCGAGTGCAATTTTCTCTTAAAGCATGTGTGGGAGCTAGAAAGTCTAATGTGGAGGGGAAGGGAATTCCACAGCTGTGGAGCCACTTGCTCAAATGCAACAGTTCCTTCCCTAGTTACTTTAAAAGGGAACTGTCAGCACTAAGAGCCTCACACCCAAGTGTGAGGCTGATTCCAATTAGCTATTTGTGTCTTAGCTTCTATAGCTAGTACCTTACCAACACTGTCAGGGACACTACAGGTAGGTCAGCCCTATCTATGAGAATTACATTTATTGTAAAAGTACCATATTCATTTTTAACCATTACTCCATTGTGCTTATGAATGTACTTGTCTGGGTTCTGAATGTAACTAGGCATTTTATTGTCTAATGCACGTGTCTGGGTATCAAAAACAAAATAAATAAATAGATATCAATTCGCATTTGGGGTGTTTACAAAAATAGTGTTTTTGTGTGTGTGTGTGTGTTTCTTTTTCCTTTGGCTGACATAAATAGTATGGTAGTATGGTAACTTACCAAAAGTAGTTTTCAGCTGTTCAGCACTTATTTTGTAAACCCCCTCCACTGAGGTAGGATTTAGGTTCATCATTCCTTCCTTCAACATTTGCTGAGCTGGGCCCCCTGATTACAAAGAGGGGAGTCCACCAAGTGAAGATGATGCCCTTGTAGTTTTTCACACAATCTGAATGAAATGTGTTTACTGGGTATGGGGTGAGGGTGAGGGCCTTGGTCTAATATGCCAGTGGTTAAAATGGGCTGGAGCCCACAGGAACTCAGTTCCACCACCTCTTAAAACAATACATAAAATGGTCAAAGAAATCCCTGTGCTCTGATTGGCTGAAACTTGTTTCTAACCATTGCCTTCAGAGAGCACTACCAATGGCTAAAAACAGTGTCCCTGCCAACCAGGGCAACTCACAATTCACATATAGAATTCATAAGCCACTTACTTCCCGAGTTCCATCACAAAAATGGCTGGAACCTTTACTCACATAAAAACCTTCAAATAGGCCCTAAAAATAAATGTCCATTAAATTGAATAATGTAAATAAATAATGTAATGTTATTTTCACTCAAGAGTTCCTCCTTACACACATACACAAATTAAAAAAAAATCAAGTACTATTCAGAGTTTCCGCAGCTGGTGCTCTTTGATGACCATGAAAAATCTCCTTCCTATACCTACTAGTTTGCCAGAGAACTCCCTGCTCCTTACCTGCAACACATACAACTGAGGTTCTGGCTCCACCTGAGGTCTATGTGTGTGTGTGTCTGTGTGTGTACTGTATGCCAATGGAACTCAGAAGAATGTTTCATTCAAACAACATGAAGTCTTGCTATATTCTGACATATGCAGTGAGTCCCAACCTTCGAACTGCTCCGGAGGTGAAAGAGTTAATTTTCCATGCCAGGCATGGAACGCTGAGCTCGAGCTCGGTTGAAACTCTGTCTGTTGTTCTTCAAAGTCAAACCGTCAGATTCTTTACTCCGCCTCACTGAACAGTCGCTCCGGAGATTTCTCCTTCTGCTCGGTTCATTTTGTCGGTTAAAGTATTGTTTTTCTCTGTTTTCGACCAAATTTAAACCGCAACTGGTCGGTTCAAGCTCTGTCTGTGGTATTGTGAGTACTAGATAGGTTTTACATTAATTATCTTCTGTGTGGAACTTGTAAACGGTTTATCGGTTCGGTTTGAACTGATCAGGTTGTTTAAAATATCTTAATCTGTGAATTAGAGTGTGGTTACCGGTTCTTATCGGTTCTAAAAAAAACGGATTTTATTACAGTTTTTTCCATGAACCATGACACAGTTGGGAACCAATAAGAGGGTCTTACCTGGTAGATTGCCATAAACGGGTAAGTTTGGATAGGACTGGCACTATGTCTGAGAAACCCAAAAGAAAAACCGGGCCCACTGGGTTTCAACACTGCAGTGTGTGTGGGAAGCCTTTGCCAAGGCTGATCCCCACACCACCTGTGTTATTGTCTAGGGGTTTGTCCACCTCAATGCAGACTGCCAGATTTGTAAAAATTTTCCTGCAGCTACCCTGGAAAAGAGAGTCGGTAGGCTCAGGGAAAGGGAGGCCAAAAAGTCCGCTGAACCGGATGGCCAGCCCGGTTCTGTTCCAACCGAACCAGAGGGAGTGCCCTCTGACCAGGGCGAGACTTCCTCGGGCAAAAGGAGATCTGACTCTGAGGGGTCAGTTCCAGCAAAAAGGACTAGGAAATCAGCTGGTGTGGAGCCAAAACTTCCCTCTCCAACTTCTGAAGAAATAGCCAAAGTGATTAAAATTGTCCAGTTGCTTTCCCCGGTTCCGACCAAACCGGCACCTTCAGGTAAGCGCCCGGTTCGGCCGGTTCCACCGGTTCAGGAGTATGATTTAGAGGAATATTATGAACTGGAGGAGGGGGAAGAGGAGTATGAGGAGAGTGAGTGTGGATTTGAAAGTCTGGGTGTGCCCATTGACCCGGACATCTCCCCAGACAGACCTTCAGGAGTGTCTCCTCCTAGGCTTTCTGAGACCCTTTCTCATTTTATGTTTTATAAAAAAGTGGCTGAAACCCTCCAGCTCCCTATGGAGGAAGCTGTGGATGATCAAGAGGAGCCTGACTATGTGGAAATGATGGATATCCCAGAGTCTAGGAGACTGTCTATTCCCTTGCATAAATCTTTTGGGAAACAGACATTTAAAATTCTAAAAACTCCTCACACTATACCTCCTGTGGATAAGAGAATGGACAAGAGGTACACATTGTCAGGCTCTGATACAGAGTTCCTTACACAACAATGCAGCCATGTTAGGGTAGTGCAGGCTGCAGCCTGTGACAAGGAAAATATTCTCTTGGCTTCACACCCCCCGGACAAGGACTCCAGGAGGATTGATGCCATGGCAAAGAAACAGTACATGGAAGCATCCTTGGGACTCAGACAGGCAAATTATATGGCTTATGTTGCTAGATATCAGAAATCTAGATGGGACACTGTTATGGCTCTAGCAAAACAGGTCCCTGGCCAGCTTGCCAAGAAGCTGAAGCAGGTGGCTGCTGATGGTATTGAGGCATCCAAGGTGCAATTCCACGCTGCAGTAGACTCAAATGATGTGTCATCAAGAGTCATGGCTACATTTGTGGCACTTCGCAGAATGGCTTGGCTCAGATGTACTAGCCTGTCACAGGATACCCAGACTAAGGCCATGGATTTTCCTGTTGTGGGTAATTCCCTGTTTGGGGAGCAGACAGAGAATTACATGAAGAAAATGGATGAGTATAGGACCACCTATAGGAGTGAACAGGCCAAGGAATGGCAGGCCACTCCTCAAAGGCAGCTTCCCAGGGGCAGGGGTAGGCCTTTTCATAGGCCTTTTTACCAAGCCCAGGCCTCCTCTTCTGCTTATGCCCAGAGGGGGTTCTTTAGAGGGAGAGGCAGACGGGGTACAAGCAGGCCTGCTTCCATCCCTCAGCCCAAAGCCCATGCCAAGCAGGCACCCTGATGGGATTGCCAGGGCTGATTCTCAGCTACCTGTAGGGGGCAGGCTGGCTTACTTTGTCCAGGACTGGGAGTCTCTAACATCAGACAGGTGGGTCCTGGAAGTAGTAAGCCAGGGACTGGTTCTCAGCTTCAAAAAATTTCCAAAGCTGAGAACCAGATCCTTTCCACCTGCAAATCCCTCAGATGCACTTGCCCTAGAGGCAGAGGTCTCTTCCCTCCTGGCTCTCAGAGCTGTGGAAAGGGTTCCAACCCTACACCAGGGCAAAGGATTGTACTCCAGGTACTTCCTTACTCCAAAAAAGACAGGAGAATGACAGCCCATCCTGGATCTCAGATACTTAAACAAGCACCTTTTAAAACCAAAATTCAAAATGGTGACTCTGGGAATTATTCTACCCTCTCTAAGGCCAGGGGACTGGCTAGTGTCCCTGGACCTCAAGGATGCCTACTTCCGTATTCTCATCAGAAGCTCCCATCGAAAGTACCTCAGGTTCGAGCTGCCCTCAGGCCATTACCAGTTCAGAGCAATGCCCTTTGGCCCTCACCTCTGCTCCAAGGGTATTCACAAAATGCCTGGCAGTAGTAGTTGCTTCTCTAAGAAGGCAGAAAATTGCCATTTTCCCTTACCTGGATGACTAGCTCATAGTAGGCCAGTCCCCAGACCAAGTCAAGTTACACCTACAGATAACCCAGCTACTGCTCACCTCTCTAGGTTTCCTTCTGAATCTTTCAAAGTCAGTTCTAGAGCCTGTCCAGCTCCTCACCTTCATAGGCACAGAGCTGAACACAGAAAAAGCCAGAGCCTTCCTTCCTTTTGACAGGGCAAGGACCCTGGTCTCTCTGGCCTCCTCATTCACCCTGCAGGTGTCTTGACCAGCAAGGCATTTTCTACAGCTCCTGGGACACATGGCTTCTTCTACAGCAGTAGTGCAGGGAGCAAGGTTTCAGATGAGGGACATTCAGTTCCATTTGAGAGCCTTTTGGTCTCAAAGGAAAGACTCTCTAACCAAATTGATCCCAGTGCCTCGAACCCTGATCCAGGCCCTACAGTGGTGGCAGGATCAGAGCAATCTGAGACAAGGGGTTCCTTTTGTCACTCAGTCTCATTCCTTAATCCTTACTACAGATGCATCCCTCTTGGGGTGGGGAGCTCACATGGGCGACCTCACCACCCAGGGGTTGTGGTCCCCTCAGGAATCTCTGCTCCACATCAACCTGTTGGAACTCAGAGCAGTTTTTCTAGCACTTCAAGCTTTTTCCAAATCTGTTCAGAACAAAGTTGTACAGGTCAGAACAGACAACACCACCACAATGTGGTACATCAACAAGCAAGGGGGCACTCGGTCTACGGCCCTGTATGCACCGAAGCAATGAAGTTGTGGTCTCTGGCTTACTCCCTGAACACCTCCCTGATGGCAGTTCACCTCCCAGGCAAGGACAATGTCCTGGCAGATGCTCTCAGCAGGATTTCCCAGGGCCATCACTAGTGGTCACTGGACCCCCTTGTCTTGGAGGTGATATTTTCCAGATGGGGCACCCAGCAGATAGATCTTTTTGCAGCCCCAGACAATCACCAACTTCCCCTTTTTTGCTGCAGGCCCCCAGTGTTGGGCTCAGTCCTACTGGATGCCTTAGTTCTCAATTGGGAAGGGAAGTTTCTCTATGCTTTTCCCCCCTTCCCTCTCCTGTTCAAAGTGCTAGTCAAAATCAGATCTCAACCCTGCAAGATGATCCTGATTGCTCCAGATTGGGCCAGACAACCCTGGTATCCACTCCTACTGTCCTTAGCAGTCCATCTTCCCCTGTGTCTCCCCAGGAATTACAACCTGTTAACCTGTGCTCAGGGGAGGGTTTGGTACTCGAACCTCAAATCTCTCAATCTCAAGGCCTGGCTCTTGAAGAGTTAGAGTTTGCTGATTTACACTTCTCCCTAGGTGTAATGAATATCCTGAAGGCTTCTAGAAAACCTTCCACCAGGGCTACTTATAATTCCAGATGGAAAAGGTTTTCCATATGGTGCTCTGGAAAGCATATTTCCCCAGAATCTGCTGATTTACCCATAGTCCTGGATTATATGGTCCCACTTAAATACCTTGGGGCTGAGGCCAGCTACCCTAAAAGTGCATCTGGCAGCTGTGTCTGCTTTTATTTCAGCAGGTAAGCCCTCTTCTCTTTCAGCTCACCCTGTATTCTCCAAGTTTTTCAAGGGATTGCTTCACACCAACCCTCCATTCAGGGACCCTGCCCCCGCCTGGGATCTTAATGTTTGCATTGCTCAGCTTATGCAACCCCCCCCTTTGAGCCTTTGTCTTCAGCAGAGCTTAAGTACTTGACTTGGAAGACTGTATTTCTGGTAGCCATCACTTCTGCCAGACGCATAAGTGAATTACAAGCTTTGTCAGTGGAGCCTGATTTGATCTCCTTTCATAGAGATAAGGTGATCCTCAGGACTAACAGGAAGTTCTTGTCTAAGGTGGTTTCAGATTTCCACCTTAATCAATCTATATCTCTTCCAGTTTACTTCACTGACCATTCCTCCTCTGGCAGAGGAGGCTGCACAACGGATGTGAAGAGAGCCCTTAGTTACTACATAGGGTGTACCAGGGTCGCAGGTTTGACTCCTCAACTGTTCCTCACTTATGGGGAGGTTGGTAAAGGAAACCTGCCACTAAAGATCCATTGCCAGGTGGATTGTCTCTTGTATCCAATTTTGCTATGGAAAACTGGGTAAGGTTCCTCCCTCAGGCCTGAGGGCTCACTCTACCAGAGGTACAGCTGCTTCCCTGGCTGCAGCCAGGGACATCCCAATTCTAGAGATATGTCAAGCAGCTACCTGGAAAACAGTTCACACTTTTACCAAGCATTACTCCCTGGACATCCAGGCTAGGAGTGATGCTCGGTTTGGCACAGCTGTGCTTCAGATCCTAAGTATGTTCTGTCCCTCCTCCATGGAGGTACTGCTTTGTAGTCTGCATATGTCAGAATATAGCAAGACTTCATGTTGTTTGAAGAAAAAATTACTCACCTTAGTAATGTTGTTTCTTCTAACGGAGTCTTGGTATATTCTGACCTCCCCCCACCTGCCCCGCTCAGAACCTCTGTTTTTGGGATGTGGGTGGGAAGTGCAGTGTTGGCACTTAGTAGGTGCCCACCTTGTTGTTTTTCACCCCTCCTTTCTTGGGGTGACTTGGTGTTGTGTTTTTCATTTTTTGGGTCTCCTGACTTGAGTCTTTGTTTTGGGACCAAAAAAATGTGTTCTTATGTTTAGTAGCCAGTTGGCTAGTGTAGGTTTACAGCTTCCACACAGGACCTCAGTGAGTTTAGCTCGCAAAGATCTGATGGTTTGAGTTTGAAGAACAACAGACAGAGTTTCAACCGAGCTCGAGCTCAGCGTTCCATGCCTGGCATGGAAAGTTAACTCTTTCACCTCCGGAGCAGTTCGAAGGTTGGGACTCACTGCATATGTCAGAATATAGCAAGACTCCATTAGAAGAAACAATATTACTAAGGTGAGTAATTTTTTCTTCACGTATTCCATGTTATCATTCTGTGTGTGTGGGGGGGGGGAGGGAGCATTCTACTACTGGAATAATGCAGAGCTTTAAATTCTTCTATTCCATGGTAAACAATTACCCAGTGCATTCAATGGGAAAAAAGACAGATGAATGACAAGTGAAAAACATCTGTGTAGGGACTATGTTTCATAATTTAGCAACACTTTATTGTATTTTTTGTGTCTTTGAAAACTTTTAGAGTGTTTGTTTTTTAAAAATTGCCTATGGGCCCATTTTATATAAGCAGTAAGGGTGAGGGCTCCTTTTCAGCCCATGGGTACACTGATTTATATTCATTCCACATAACCAATCTGTAAACCCCTGTACTACTGGGTCCTTTGTTTAAAAAAAATACTGTGCATCTACTGGCAGTGCATAAAAACATTTTCATCACACTAATGATCAAATGTGCTCATTTGCAATTAGCTTTTTTAATGGAAACTATGCAATGATAACCTTCATCATGATAGTTAAGATTCAGTTAGACATTCTTTGTAGAGACTGCATAACTTGTCACAGTTGCTTATCTCAGAAATGACACTGAGCAGAGCCATTTGGAGACCATCTAAAAATGATATTAATATCAACCAAAATGCACATTCAGCACTAATGTCAACAGTTCACATCATTGAAAAAATGTAAATAATTCTATTTTTTGTTTTCAAAGGAAGTTAACTGCCGTTAGGAATGCTATGTTTTTTTTGGGGGGGAGGGGTGAAGATTCAAGGGGGCACCATTGGCAAGTTCGCCTAGTGAACCGCATACACTAATGCTGGCCCTGAGTCCAAGACATATAAAAGACTCCTTGTGACTAGAACCAGCTTTGACAGGGAGTCTCTTTTTTGAGATCAATGAGCCCTCAGGTGGTACTGAATGTTCCTCATCTGAAACCTAACACCTGGGACCACTGCTGTAGTGGAGGCCAGGTGACCTAGGAGCCTAAGAAACTGCCTGGGTGGCCTTGGTTGGCCGATGACAAACAAGTCTGCCAGGGTCTGGAGGTTCTCTACCCTGCCTAAGGTAACAAGAGTGAATGGAGTGAATGTTTCCATGCTGCCCAATCACTTGTAGCTTTATGCTCCAAGCATAAAGGTAAGTATATATTTACAGGGTGTCAGAATATATAACTATAAACAAATATATAAAGCTGATGATTTGCTGCTAAGGACAGTACTAGTTATTCCATGTGCAGTGTTACAGTACTGATTTCTGTGGTGCTTAAATTGATATTTACGGAATGCAAGAATATACAAGCATAAAGCAGATAATTTGCTGCTAAGGACAGTGCAAGAATATATATGAATAAAGCAGATAGTTTGCTGCCCAGGACAGTGCTAGTTATTCTGTGTTACTGTGATTTCTGAGTTGCCAGATAAGTCATTTATCCCCCACCAGCATCTAGCAGCTCAAGAAGTGCCATTACTACTAAGTGATTTTTGGTTTTATTTTGACAGTTGTCCACTACCGTTAGTTACCAGTTCAATAAGTAATTTACCCCGTGCATAGAAATTTTTTTTTTGACAATTGTCAGATTGAAAAACAATTAATGTGGCACAGTCAAAGTGTGTTTTTGGTAGGGGGTTCCTGACAAGGCCAAAATGTGGCCAGGGGGTCCCCAGGCCAAAAAAGTTGACAACCACTGCTCTAGTACAATCGTAATTCATAGAAAAGTAATATATTAGCTTACACATAGATGTTTAAGACATAGACATTAGGACATTCATTGAAGTTAATGACAGATATTTTTATTCCTGAACAGTCAATTATGCAATCTTTCTTTTTCTAACTTTTATTAATATTAAAAAATACATAGCCATTGTCCTAATAGTCCATTCATCTTCTGTAGTCATGAGCATTAAAGTAAATTTGTTTTTATCACACTGATTACTTTTATCAATAAAACAACTTAGCCAATATTTTGTTTGACTGATGTACCAAGTACAGTTCCACAGCATGTCTGATAAAGCTTTGATTCCCACTTGTTGAAGTAGACAGTTCGGTTCTATTACATACAAACATACGAGTCTGCTCGATTGTGCAGCTAGCCCCTCAACTTGCAGCTGCCCCACCTCCCTCCCTCCTCATAACCATCCCCCCACTCTGTCCCACCCTCTCTTAAATCCTCCCACTGTTGTGCACAATACTACCTCCTCAGGCAGTGTTCCACTTATCTACCACCCTTTCTGTGAAAACCTGTCTCCTGATTTCCCTCCTGAATCCCCCCCAATCTCAGCTGATGCCTTCTCATGTCTCTCCCCCTTCTGATCTAAAGAATCCCTTCTGTATTAATCCTGGTAATACCCTTTAGGTACTTAGGTTTCAATCATATCCCCCATCCCTCCTCTCTTCCAGGGAATACATTTGCAGATCTCCCAGCCTCTCCTTGTAGGATTTTCCTGCAAGTCCCTGTATCATCTTCATTGCCTTATGCTGCACACCCTCCAGCAATCTGATGTCCCTCTTTATGAATGGACACCAGTACTGCGCATACTATTCCAGGTGTGACCTGATCAGTGACCTGTACAGGGGTAGGATCACTTCTCTTTGCCTGGATGAGCTTCCCCTCACTATGCACCCCATCATCTTGTCTGTCTTTGCAGCCACCTTCCTGCACTGAGCTGAGTGGTTCATACTCCCCATTATTAGTACCCCTAAATCTTTTTCCTCCACTGTGCTTACCAACTGTACCCCTCCCAAATGATATTTCCTCCCCTGGTTCCTTGCTCTGAAGTGCAGTACCTTGCACTGTTTGGCATTGTACCCCAACTGCCATGTCTCCAACCATTCCTGTAGTTTGGTCAGGTCTTCCTGCATCCCCCTCCACCCCTTCTATGTCATCTACCACTGCATCAATCTTAGTATTGTCAGCAAACAGACTGATCCTACTCTGGATCCTGTTTGAGGTATCGGCTATGAATATCCCAAACAGCACCAGTCCTAGTGCTGAACCCTGGGGCACCCCACTTGTAACTTTCCTTGGTGATGAGAGTTCCCCCATCACTACCCTTTGCTGTCTACCCCTCAGCCAGTTGGTAATTCAGTTTACCATTTTTGTCTTCACACTAATGTATTTCAGTTCCCCCCCCCAGCCTCCCATGTGGCACAGAGTCAAAGGCCTTGCTAAAGTCCAAATAGAGGATGTTCACTGCATGACCCTGTCTAGTTCCCTGGTAACGCAGTCGTAGTACTCGACTAGGTTTGTCTGACAGGATCTGCCCGGTACAAAACCATGCTGATGGCAGTCTTGGAGCTCATTTTCTTCCAGTGGGCCTCCACTCTCAGTCTCTCTTTTAGGATTAACTCCCTGAGTTTCCCCACAATTGAAGTGAGACTCACTTGTCTATAGTTGCCTGGATCATCCTTGGGGCCACTTTTATGAATGGGCACCACATGGTCCATCCTCCAGTCCTGTGGCATGCATCCTGTGACAAGTGATGTACTGAACAGATCTTCCAGTGGTTCTGCCAGGATCTCCATTAGCTTGCTAAGTACCTTATGGTGATTGCCATCCAGACCAGAGCCATGTCCACCCTCAGTGCCCTTAGTCCCTCCAGCACCCTGTCCTCTGTAATTCTGATAACAGTCACCCCCCTCCTCTCCTCTGCTCACTCCTCCCTTCCCAAGGGGTATCTGCCCCCCTCTTTCCTTCGTGAACACAGAGTAGGAGTACTCATTTAGTGCATCTGTGTGGTCTTCCCCCTTCTCCACCCAATCCCCATCTTTCTTAATCCTCACAATCTGGTCTTTGTTTCTTTTAATGTGTATACCCTCGAGGAAAGGAGGAAGAGGGGGGACATGATAGAAACTTTCAAGTACCTCAAGGGAGTCAACAAAGTCCAAGAGGGTCGCATCTTTCAGAAAAATAGATGTGCAAGAACAAGGGGGTACAATTTGAAGCTAGAGGTGGACAGCTCAGAGGTAATGTGAGGAAGTATTTTTTCACAGAGAGGGTTGGAGATGCATGGAGCAGCTTTCCTGAGGAGGTCATGGAGTCATAAACAGTGGCGGAATTCAAGAATGGATGGGAGAGACATAAGGTAATTCTAGTGGGGGGTAGGAGGAAGTAGGCTGTTGGTTAACTAGGATCTGCAGCTTATCCATTAGGTAGAGAAATGGGCAAACTAGGTGGGCCAAGCGGTCCTTATCTGCCATCAAATTCTATGTTTTCATGTTTCTTCTCTTGCCAATGTATCTGAAGAAGTTCTTTCCCCGTTCTTGATTCCCTGTGTCAGTCTCAGCTCTCTAGAAGCCTTGGCCACTCTGACTAGGCTAGTAACTTACCTGGACTTCGTGTACTCGTCTTTGTCACCTTGCTCTCCTGATTTCCTAAGCTTCTGGAATGCTTTTTTCTTGGCCCTCACATGTTCCATTACCTCTCGAGTCAGTCAGCTCAGCTTCTTTTCTCTCCCCTTTTTGCTCCACGTCCTGGTGCTGGTCTCAGTAGCCTCTGCCAGCCCTTTCTTAATAATATTCCATTTTTGGCTGGCACTCATGCATGTCTGAATTGCCACCAGAAGCTCAACCAAAATTTCCCCCATCCTTTTAAAATCCGCTCCCTTAAAATTGATCACCCTGATACCTGTTCCTCCTGTTACCCTTCCCATATTGAGTTTGAACCACACCGTATGATAGTCGCTCCCAGCCAGGGGGGCCTCCACTCCCAGATCCCTAATAGCCTCCCTGTTTGTTAATGCCAGGTTCAGAGTCCTACCTTCCCTAATAGGCTCACGGACCAATTGCACCAGGAAGCTGTCCTGAAATGCATTTAGTAATCTCTGCTCCTTTTCACATGTGGTGGTTGGGGTGTTCCAGTTCACCCCAGGGAGGTTGAAGTCCCCCACCACTATGGTGTCTCCTTCCTACAGTCTATTCTAATCTGCTCAGTCATCTCCTTATCCTGGTCATTCCCCTGAGCTGGTGGCCTGTACACTACCTCTACCCTTAGTGTCTTTCTTTTAGAGTCTTGAAACTGCATCCATAGGGCCTCTGTCCTGCCATCCACCCCCTTTTCTCTCATGCACCTCAACACCTCCATCATGTAGATCATCACCCTACCACCTTTCCACATAGACCTGTCCTTTCTGAATATCCTTTATTCTGGGATCATCATATCCCAGTCCTGGTTCTGGGTGGCCCATGTCCATGTGATTGCTGCAATGTCCACCATCTCCACAGCCAAGAGAGCCTGTCGTACAACTGATTTGTTACCTAAGCTTCTCGCATTCAGTGAGACTGATATACAAATTAACAATTACATTTGGTCATAGACAAAAACTGACATCCCAAAAATTGTGCTGCAGGATTTAAAAAACAAATGGTAATACAAAGCAATAGGCAGACATAGAAATTAAGGCAAGTGCTATAACAGCTGTCAGCAGAGGTCCATGTTATACAGCATATATACAACAGGCACCACTGACTTAGCTGGGCAAAAACAGAACTAAATGGCATAAGAATCAGTTTACAAATAGCATCATAGGTACTGTGAGTAAACCCAGTGGTAGTAACAGCGGAAAGGGAAGGAGATAGGCATTAATAGGGAAGGGAGGCTATAATCCAGGTGAAAAGTGAGGCGGGTGTTTAGAGGAGAATGTGAGTGATAAGGTTGCAACATGAGAAGATTAGGGAGGTTTAAAGCAGGTGCAGGATTCAGGGTTGACAAAGCAGCTGCATAGTTTGTATTTGAAGATGGTATGTGTGGGTGCAATATGAGCTTCCATAGGTATGGAGTTCCAGTGCTAGGGGCTGCATGAAAGAAAGCAGTAACACCCTTTGTGGTTTTGCACCTAGGCATGTGTAATAGGGCTAGCTGAGTGGAACATAGGCCATGGGTGGAGGAGTGAGGCATTAGAAGGGTGTTTAGTGACATTGGGATGTTAGACCTGATTATGTTGTTGACCAGGAGCAGAGGGAGAGGAGAAGATGGGCAGAGGGAGAAGGTCAGTTGAGGTCAGCAGAGGTGTTTTAATTGAGGGGAAGCAGAGGCATATCAGCAGATGTTGTTGTAGGTGGTGTCCCATTTGTGAAGTGAGGCTTTAGAGTTATAGATGTAGGTGACGGAACCATAGGCAAGTGATGGTAATTGAATATCATGTGCAATGACCAGTCTAGTGGAGGGAGGGAGCGCATGACTTGTTTTGTAGGCAACCCCAATTTTGCTGTTTACTGCCTTGCAGGTGGCCTGGATTGGTCAAAGTCTAGTGTTTCATTGAGTAGTACCCCAAGGTGTTTAAATGCACTCACAGTGTCCAAGAGGGAGTCATCAGGACCAGGAATTTTAAGCTGACCATGAAAACTTTTCAGTTTGGCTGCAGAGCCAAAGAGCATGGCCTGTGTCTTGGAGACATTGAGAAGAAGTTTGTTGTTAGTGAGCAGGGACTGGACATGAAGAAAAGCAGAGGATAGTTTCAGGTTAATGTCCTGTATAGAGCTGGAAATATAATGCAGGACAAGATCATCTGCATAGAGGATGGTCGAGCAAGAGGGGAATGTTGAGCGCAATGCGATTTATGAAAACAGAAAAGAGTAGAGGCCCCAGTATTGACTCCTGGGGGACACCGAGTTTAACAGGGGATTCACCAGACATTGCAGAGTTGAATTTAACAACTTGATATTGATTGGATAGATATCTATTTATCCAGGTAACAGAGCTTTGTGAGAAGCCAAGGGATGTAAGATTGGTCAGTGGAAGGGGGTGGTCAACCAGTTCGAAAGCTTTCGTGAGGTCAATAAATATGGCCCCAGTTAAGAGTCTAGAGTCCATAGAGCGAAGTATGTAATTTGTGAGCTGGAGCAGGGCAGTGGAGGTGCTATGCCCTTTACAGAAACCATGCTGATATGATGAGAGCAAATTGTAGTTGGAGAGGAATTCAGTAATTTGGATGGCTACAATCTTTTCAAGGATCTTGCTCAGTACCGATAGAATGGCAATGGGACAGTAGTTGGAGGTGTCCTTTTTATCCCCTTTCTTGTAAATTGAGGTGACTCTGGTGATTTTCCAGATGTTTGGGACATGTTCTTGGCATAGAGACAGGGTGAAAATTCTGGCTAGTGGTGCTGCAATGAAGGGGGCCACCTATTTTAGTCAAGGACAAAATAACAAAGTCCTCTGCGAGTAAAGATACTTTCATATCCAGAACCTTCAGGGAATTACTTTGATCCTTATCTTACTGTTTTAATACTGTATCTATATATAAGTTAAATAGTATTGGGGCTAAGATACAGCCTTGTCTGACTCCCTCAGTTGTATCAAAGGGAGGTGTAGTATGTCTTTCTTGATTTAACCATACCTTTACCCAGGTATCTCTATATAAGTTAGAGATACTATTTAAGTTGGATCAATACCCATATCCTTCATGGTAGTCCACTGAATTTTCTTGAGATTGAGTCAAACGCTGATGAGAAATCTACAAAACAAGCATATACCATTTTTTCTTGATATTGTTATATTTCTCCAGCAGGTGTAATAAAGTAAAACAATTATTCAAGGTAGAATAACCTTTTCTAAATCATGACAGGGTTTCTTCAATATCCCCTGTCATAGGCAGTGATGAAAGTGAACAGGAACGCACTGGAACTCAGTTCCTGTACCTTTTTTGCAGCAGGAACAGAGTTCCTGTACTTCTTCCCACTGACACTGGAACTGAAATTCTTAAACCAGCAACATAATGACAGTTTCTGGTCATGTGACCTGAAATCAGGGTTTCCATAACAACATTTGACTTGTACAACAGTGCTATTTTGCTAGAAATACTTCAATATCTCTAACTGAATCTACTAGCATCTAAACAGATAGACTTGTCTTGACACAGCTATCCTTCAGATTGGGGATCTTCATTCTGCATTTCATATTTGCCAGTGCCTGAGTTACTGTGCTTCTTGTCTACCACTTGCACCACTGGTCATAGCCACTTGCTATATTAAGTGTTTAAGCAAAATATTAGTAAAGATTTTTGAGTTTATGTCCAATAAACTTAGTTGCCTGTACATATTGGGATTTTGGCATTCTCCCTTTTCATGTAGAGGGACGACAATCGAACCTCTTCAAGAATCAGGGATATTTTTCTTATATAGCTTTAGATAAAAACTCAGCCAGTGGTCTAGTCCATGCTGAGGTACAGCCTTTATAAATTTCTGCTGGCACTAAATACAGTATGTACCTGGAGCTTTTCTGGTTTTCAGAGATTGCATTGCACAATAGACTTCCCAGGACTAACAACATAATGTACTGTTTAAGTCTGTTCTAAATGTCTGTCATAAAATGTGTTTATGTTACAGTCATAAATGATACCTTGGACATGATCTATCCACTGCTCTTCAGTAATGTGAGTGTAAACTCTCAGTTTACTTTTATCTGTTCCACTGGCTACCAGATATCAAAATTGCTTATCATCTTTAAAATATACCACCTGCCACATTTTTTCCCATAGACAATATTGATATTCTATTTTCTTTTTTTAAGGAATACTTTATAATATTTTCTTTCCTTGTTAAAGTTCCTGTAGGCTGATGCACTTTTATTTTTCACTTCACTTTTTGTTCATTTCAATATTTCTGACTTTTTTGCTGACATTCATTATCAAACCAACGACATTGTTTTAAGTTATTACAATTAATAAGCTTACATACAGTACAGCAGATTTAACTGAAGATGTTATTGTCTCAATTCCCATTCACATTTCCACAGAATTACAAGATACAAAACCATCAGCAATTAGACTCAAGTGAAGTTCTCATAGCCTCTATTACAAAATCATCCAGATCGTAGTTACACAGCAGTTTTTTATTACCTCTGATTTCTCTCAGGGGGACAGATGTTATTTTATCAGGAAAAGTTTGATTAAACAAGCTTTTCAAGATTATAAGGAGATGGTCACATTCTGTCCTCGGTACAATCCACATACTTTTCCAGACTTCAGAGCTACCTGACCAAATTGCCAAGTCCAGGATGGCAGCACTAGCTGTGCTAAAATGAATATAATTACCTTGTAGATCTCCCCAAACCCTACCATTCAGGGGGTATATGTTATTTTTTTAATAAATCAATTAAGAGATTACTAGCTGAGTTTGCATTTTTATCCATAGATACCCTAGATGTCATTAAGGGAAGTTTTTTTACTTCACACAACATAGAATTATCTATAAGTCCATCAACGTCTCTGATTTTAGCATTCATATCCCCCAATATTAAGAGATCTGTATCAGGTAAGGTATACAATAATTCTGAAACAAGCTCCTCAAACTGGAACCAGATGTTATGATCATAAAAATTAGAGCCCTTGGGAGGTATATATAATTAAATATCTACTCCCGAAGTTCCTACAAAGGATTGCAAGGAAGTTTCTAGATGTATGGACAAGTTGAATGGAGAAAATCAGCCAGTTTTAAATACGAAATCAACCCCGAAGCCCTTCCTAACTTACTATTTTTAATTTCAGGGGAATCATAAGACTGGTAACCATGTATTACAAAATGCATGCTATCAGTATGCCAAGACTCTCGTATAATCAAAACATCCACAATTTTTACAAAGTCTTGCCAATCCATATCCAGTAATTTTTGTTGGATGCCCACAATATTCCAAGAGATAATGCAGTGATGATAATCTTCTAAGAGTAACAGATTTTCAGTACCAGAGTTTATGCTCAAATCATTTACATCATGTTGAGAGTTACTCTGTTTTCCAGGTTAATTATTATATCCAGTAAGTGCTAAATAGCTATTTGCTGCATGTAGATTGTATTCATTAGTACATTCTGTAGCATCAATAACTGATTTTTCATTTGTTTTTAAGGGGAACTTGATCACGCATAACCCCATAGCATCCAGAATTTGGTCTTTTTCCATAATAATATTTACTGTATCTCTATTCTTTACCAGTATATCAATTTGGCTACCCTCCACACCACATACTGTCCTCAGACACCATCTCTGCCCAATGATACCTACAGAATGTTACTTAACAGATGACAGATTGTCTGTTGAAGTTTTATTAAATTTTCTTTCCATAAGTTACTCATCCCAAACATCCTGATCCAAATAGATCCAAATAGATGCAGGTAGATGGGTTTGCTGTCTGTATTCTAAGTGAAGTATAGGGCTACACTCCTTGCCCACCACTTAAATTGCTCTTACACTTTGGTGCGGGATGACTTGGGCCCCCAGTCCAAGTTTACACTCTCCCCTGCTCCTCTGCTCTTTCATTACCATGTGGTCCTACTTGGCCATGATTTTTCATCTTCTCTTCCCTGTCACTTGCTCCCATGAGCTTTGCCTACACTCCACTATCTAGGTTAACACCTCCCTCTCCCACACTTTTTACTTTGACTAAGCCTGATCTTCAGGCAGCTGCTCCCTTCTGCACTGCCCTCCCTGTTGCCCTTGTCCCTCATAGGATGTTTATAGCTGGCTCTTCATCAGATTCAGAATTTTAATGCTCCTGTACTTAATTTGACATTGTAAACACCTGGCATTTGTATTATCTGATATGTGTCATGTTACTGTCCTTGTACCAACTGTGTAACATTCACTATTATTTCTTCAATACTGTATTTTATATTTTGTTGTTTCCTTGATGTGGAACCTTTGGAAAAGAACATCTTGCTTGAAGTTTTTTTTTTTTCTGAACAATTGAAATAGAAATAAAGCAAAAAAAGTCATCTGAGTCTTTAAGCTCAGTTCTGTGCATTTTATTAAAAGGATGTCTATTAGGAAATACAACCTGGAAACCTTTATCCAGGAGCCTAGACTCATTATATCCTATATAATTAGCATTTCTAGGGTCCTTGAAATAAACATCTAATGCATCTTGCATTGTATGTTTGATCTCTATTATTTCATCCTCATTAAATGTAATGTCAATTTCAATTTGAATTAATTTAGTCAAAAAAGTGCATATGTTAATTGTTATATTTTTTCCCAGTCTTGGGGATCAAAACATCTTAAAAAAGGTTTTTCTGTTATGTCTGATTCATGTTGTATAGACTGAGAATTGTGGGTCATTGAGCATTTAGAGTTCTGAGGCTGAGCGTATTTACCCATAGCGCTTTTCATACATTCCTCTGCACTCGTCTGGGATGAAACAGAGTTACATGCCCGCCTAAGGAGCATAACTTGTTCCTCAGATCTCCCCAGTTTTTTTTAAATCAAGATCGGCTTTATGCATCTGAATAGGGGGATCATGTTATGCAGGTTGTCCTATAGGGGTCACCAGAATCTCTGGTGTCCATTTCAGTTCGGCAATCAGCTCATCTTGCTGAGATTTCTTTACTTGTCTATAATCATCATTTTCCTTTTTTCCCTTAGATTCCTCATCTTTTTTGGCTTGTTCATTCTCCACACTCAGTGTTTGTTTTTTCCCTTTTTTCCCCCAATTGTTTTACCAGGAGTAACACACTAAGCTAAAAGCTTGTTTACAGGTGTGACCTGGGAGCACAGGGAAGTTAAGTGACTTGCTCAAGGTCACACAGTATGCAAGTGGGGACTGTGGGATTCAAACCCAGGTCTCCAGATTTGCAGCTCAGAGCCTTAAACCACTGCACTATACTGCCTCCTTTTCCTTTACTTTTTTCCCCCCTTATCGCCTTCTTAACCAGATTGTCATTTTTTCTTTAGACTTCTGTTCCTTTTTTTACTGGAGAATTTGGGATCTGAATAATTGAAAAATCTGGCCTAACTGGAAGATGAGTTTAATTACATTTACTCATAATTAGAGAGCTTGAGTCCACTTTAACAGTAACTTATTAAGTTTATAATTTATTTCATCTAAATGAGCACCATTTATAGCTATATATCCTTCGATAGTATCTATCTATCTCTTCCATTAAACTTACACAGTGTTCCATAATAATCAGTCTAGCCGAGAATGGGTTTCTCATGGAATCAATTAAATCTTGACTCAAACTAATAGGGATGTATTCATTATTTCTTCTCAGAGTTATTATCTGAAGCATTGTTAATGCTCACAGTTTCCAATTTATTCATATTATCCCAAATCTGTGTCTAATCATGTGGACTAAATTGCTGAGTACTATCTGTATTAGGTCTTGAATAAGCAGACTCAATAGACGTATTGCTCTCCTAAAGTAATGCAATCATCAGGTACTTCGTGATTACCCTTGATGTTATTACTTACATCAGTAATCAAGGTCTCGTTAATGTCCTTAACATCAGTTAGGTCATTTTTGGTAGATTGAAGTTGTTCTGAAATGGTATGTTCTCTCTGAGTTTCTGTAGTTAAGAGAGAGAGAGAGAGAGAGAGAGAGAGAGAGAGAGAGAGAGAGCTGCCACCAGCTTCCTTAAAGCAAGGAAGCAATTTAATAGAGTACACTGAATTCAAGTCTTAATTTTGGGGCCTCTGTAAGTAAGTAGAGGTCAGTGTTTTGGCTCTCTGTTTTTGGGGTTGACTTTTCTTAGGAAATCTAGCTGGGACAATATTTGCAGTCATTTGTGACTAGACTTGTTACTTAAACTCTGTGATATAGGTGTCTGATAAGGGGAGGAGCTGAAAGGGGCCTGAGGAACTGTGGATTCAAAACAGGAGTTGTTTTTGGACTCTGACTCTGTTTTTGGGTTGACTTTTCTTAGTGTAACTTTTTTTTGCCAGGCAGGAAATCTAGCTGGGAGAATATTTGCAGTCATTTGTGACTAGATCTGTTACTTAAGTCTGTGAAACAGGTGTCTGAAAGGAAGTAAGGCACTCACCAGCGTGGTGGGACAGAGTTGTAGTTGATTGTTCCTGAGGGCATGAGCTTAGTCCCACCCACCCCTGCCCCTCACCCCACCTGCCCCAAATGCATAATTTCCTTTATATCAGAGGTTCTGACATCACTTCTGGAAAAGTGCAAAGGGCATACACCTGTTCATATCCTTAAAGGCACAGCACACTGAATGGGGTAAAGACACCTTCACACTTGCACACACTAAAAAACAACATATTAAAAAGAAAGGGAGACAGATATGTGGGGAGTGATGCAATGCACTGGCTGTGGAGTGGCAGTCTTCTGGGAGACATTCTCAAAGCTGTATTGCTGCCCTATTTGCAGGCAACTCTTTGGTCTGAGGGAGGTTGCCCACCTCCATGCTGACCTGGCGAGGATTCCGGAAACCTCCTCCTCCACCCAGGGATCACCCAGGCCACCACCACTGCCTCAGAATTTGCCAATAAAGAGGAGCGGTTGGAGCACGGTGGGCTCAGGGAGGATGAGGGTGAGGGTGATGGAACAGAGGTGCATCTCTCCAGTTGTGCCTCTCCACAATTCATTCACCATTTTGATAGATTGTGATTTCTCTATGAAGACCAAGGAGGATGCTAGGAACCTCCAGAAAGGAGACCCACAGGAGGGTGGCACAGGACCCCACAGAGGAAGGAAACAGCTCCTGCTAGGGAACTCAATCATTAGGGGGTAGAACTGGGGGAGGGAGGAGAAAGAGCAGTAAGGTGCCTGCATGGCACCATGGCTTGGAGGGACAGGAAGCAAATCCTCAGGATCATGGAAGCAGCTGCATGACGGAGGGAGCTGGATGTCATTGTCCACCTAGGGACACATGACCTGGCTGGGAATGGGATCAGAGCAGTGCAGCAGGAGTTTGTGGTGTTGGGGAGGGGCCTTAGGCAAGTACCATGCATGGTAACTTTTTTAGAAGTGCTACCTGTCTATGGTATGGATGAGGCTAGGGTACTCTGCACCATGGGATTTAATGACTGGTTGAAAAACTGGTGAGGAGCTCAGGGATTTGACTTCATTGGGGACTGAGGGTTCACCTGGAGGGATACAGGCCTATACTGGTGTGATAGTCTGCATCTGTCTGGTAGAGGAACAAGGATCCTAGGTAATAGGTTTAAATGCTTCATTGGCAAGCATTTAAACTAGCCAGGGGGAAGGAGGCACTGAAGGGAAGTGGGGAAATAAAAGCCTCCCCCAAAAAACAGGATAGTAAGCGAAGTAGACACAAAGGTAGAGAAGTTGATGGGAGCAGGACAGGGGTAAATCCAGAAAAAGGCAGTAAGGACAGAGATGGGCCTAAAAGGGGTAAGGCCATCAAAAAATGAGGGCAATGAGTGCCAATACCAGTAGTCTGGTTAACAAGCTCCCTGAACTAGTGGCCTTGATGGAAGAGGGACAGCTGGATATCATGGCAGTCACAGAAACATGGTACACAAAGAACCTTGACTGGGATGTCAACATACCAGGGTACACAATCTATAGGAGGGACATGTAGGGCAAAAGAGGAGGAGGAGTAGCTCTCTACATAAGAGAAGGAATCAAAGCAACAGAACTAAATGGTAAACAGGGATGGGGGAGGCACTGTGGGTCACCCTGGGGACAGAAAATGGCACCACAATCTGCACAGGGGTTGTTTACAGACCCCCATCTCAGGGGGAGGCAATAGACAAGAAAATGATAGAAGGAATCCTTAGAATGGCAGAAAAAGGAGAGGTATTGTTGACGCGGGACCTGAATATTCCAGATGTTAACTGCAGCACCTTTACTGCATCCACATCCAAGAGCAAGTCATTCTCAATACCCTACAGGGAGCATACCTCAGACAGCTAGTGTTAGAACCCACTCAGGAGGGAGCAATCTTAGACCTGGTACTCTCAAATGGGGATGGAGAGAGGATCTCAGATTTGGAAGTGGTAGCCATCTGGGAATAAGCGACCACCAGTGTGGCTCACAATAAACACAGCTGTAGAGTCAAGCCATACAAGAGCAAGGGTGTTGGACTTTAGGAGGGCTGACTTTGGCAAAATGGGAGAGTGTCTCAGAAAAGCACTAGCAAACAGACAAGAAGGAGTGGTGGAGGAACAATGGGGACATCAAAACTGTCATCACAGAGGCAACACATCTTTGTGTAAAGCAAATCAACAAAACAAAATGAAGGAAAAAGCCACTGTGGTTCTCAAAAGAGGTGGAAGGGAAGGTTAAGGAGAAAAGGATGGTTTTCAGGAACCATAAGGAAACACAGAAGGAGCAGGTCAGAGAACTACATCAGTTAAAGCAGAAAAAGGCAGGGAAGACAGTCAGAATAGCAAAGGCCCAAACTGAGGAAAAGATAGCAAACTCTGTTAAGAAGGGGGATAAAACCTTTTATAGGTACATTAAGGAGTGAAGAAAAGAAGGAAGGGTACTGAGGCTTAATAAAGGGGAGAGAATGTGGGCAGAGCATGACATTGAAAAAGCAGGGACACTGAATGAATACTTTTGCTCAGTATTCACAAAAGAAGAGGAGGGGCAAGTACCAAAACCAAACAGTAGAAACACTCTGGATAGAGGGGTTGATACCAGTCCATTCACAGAAGAAAGGGTTCTGAAACAACTCTTAAAACTGAAGGTGGACAGAGCAATGGAGCCTGATGGGATTCATGCCAGAATTCTAAAAGAACTAAGGGTAGAACTAGTATCATCACTGACTACCCTCTTTAACAAATCATGGGAGGATGGGGTGGTACCTGAGGACTGGAGGAGGGTGGATGGGATTCCACTTCACAAAAGTGGGAGCAGGGCAGGGGCAGGAAACTACAGACCTGTTAGTTTGACCTCAGTGGTAGGGGGAAATGATGGAATCACTTCTGAAGGAAATAATTGTTGAGTACCTAGATGCCAGCGGGGCACAGGGCCCAAGGCAGCATGGATTCATAGTGGGAAGGTCATGCCTGATGAATCAAATAGATTTCTTTGACTGGGTGACCAAAGTAGTAGACCAGGGAGGGGCTGTGGACATGGCCTACCTAAACTTTAGGAAGACATTTGACACAGTCCCACTCAAAAGATTAATATACAAGTTAGACAGCCTTGGAGTGGGACCAAGGTGGTAGCCTGGGTAAAAAATTGGCTGGACAACAGGATGCCGAGGGTAATAGTAAACAGAGTCCACTCTGAAGAATGGGGGGTTAATAGTGGGGTACTGCAGGGTTTAGTACTGGGACCGGTCCTCTTTAATGTCTTTATAAGTGACATTGCAGAGAAACTGGAAGGATAAGTATGTCTCTTTGCACAAAGATCTGCAACAGGGTTGATAATACAGCTGGGAATCCTGTGACTTTGGTGACCATGATTGGGTGCCTACTGAAAGGGTGACTCAATCATGGCACCTGTCATCAGGGGTGACTGGGGAAGGTGGGCGACCTGATGGGGAATTGTGCAAAATAGCGACATCTAGTCACCACATGCCTATGCACATTGGGGGGAGCGAGCATGCTGAGAGTGGTGTGGGAGGGGATTTTATTTATTTATTTATTCTAGGATTACAAGTTTACCTTTGAGCCCAGGGCTCTTTTACAAAGGTTCTACATCATAACAAAGGTTTCACATCATAGGTTACAATAACACAAGTTGCAAGGAGGAAACATTGGTGGAGGAAAGAAAAAAGAGGGAGTGGGAGGATAAAAGAAGGGGCAGTAGCAGGAGGTCAGAGGAGGAGCAGGGAGGAGAGAATGGTAGGGGGAAATGGTTAGGGGGCAGGGAAGGGTGAGAGGCACCCAGCAGGCATTGTCAGTTGGAGAACTGCGGGTGGGGTGGAGGCCTGCAAGGGCAAGTGCGGTGGTCATGGTGCCTGGTAAAGGTGAGCAGTGGAGGGGTTGAAGGGGTTGTAGGGGGTGGCACCACAGCAAACTGCCGAGCTGCTTCCAGAGTGGTGGGTGGGTTCAGGGCTGCAGCAGAAATGGTGCTGGGTCAGATCCGGGCATGGGTGCCTTTTGTTGTGCCCAGCCAGAATAATTTTTTTATTGGTCTGCACCCCCCTGACATGCACCTCCCTGGAGTTGAGAATCCTTAAGTAGGAGGGTGCAAGGGGCACAGCCCCCCATCTAAAACATAAAATCCCAACTCCCCGTTATCACATAGATCCCACAAGGTGGGGTGAAAAGGATGAGAAGGGACTTGGCAAGGTCAGAAGAATGGTCAACTGTATGGCAGCTTAGATTCAATGCAAAGTAGTGCACCTAGGAAACAAAAACCCAGGGGAAGTGTACATAATGGGGGTGAGATACTAACAACAACAAAAATGGAAAGGGACCTGGGTTTAGTCATATCAGATGACCTAAAGGTGGGCAAGCAATGTGAGAAGGCAGTAAGAAGGGCTGGGGGGATACTGGGATGCATAGGGAGAAGCATCATGAGTAGAAAACAGGAAGTTGTTATCCCTCTGTACGGACAGTTGATGAGACCCCATCTGGAGTACTGTGTACAGTTCTGGAGATCCCATCTCCGCAAGGACATAGACAGGATGGAGGCAGTCTAGAGGAGGGCAACTAAAATGGTGCAGGGTCTGCACCAGAAGACATACGGAGAGAGACTAAAGAATATGTATACCCTTGAGGAAAGGAGGGAGAGGGGGGACATGATAGAAACTTTCAAATACCTCAAGGGACACAACAAAGTCCAAGAGAGTAGCATCTTTCAGAAAAAGAGATGTGCAAGAACAAAGGGGCACAATTTGAAGATGAGGGGGGACAGCTCAGAGGTAATGTGAGGAAGTATTTTTTCACGGAGAGGGCTGTGGATGCATGGACCAGCCTTCCTGAGGAGGTCATGGAGTCAACAACTGTGTGGGAATTCAAGAATGCATGGGACAGACATAAGGCAGTCCTAGTGGGGGGTAGGAAGAAGTAGGCTGTTAGTTAACTG
Source organism: Neoceratodus forsteri (assembly GCA_016271365.2). Taxonomy (NCBI): domain Eukaryota; kingdom Metazoa; phylum Chordata; order Ceratodontiformes; family Ceratodontidae; genus Neoceratodus; species Neoceratodus forsteri. Next base: position 42,849,320 of record JADMNL010000040.1, on the reverse strand, counting down.
GGATTTACAGCTTATCTGTTAGATAGGGAAATGGGCAGACAAGGTGGGCCAAGTGATCCTTATCTGCCATCAAATTCTATGTTTCTGTGTTCCTTAAACTCATAAGAGAGAAGAGATACGTTTCTCCCATCATCACATTGATCTTCCTTAGGACTGATGTTTTTAATCACATTTCCTTTCCCTTCAGTTGTGGACTTATTAACTCTCTTGTTCATATTTTCCAATTTAGGCATCAATGTCTTATCAGTTAACTTATTTTTCCCATTTAGTTTAAGATGTTCTGTAATTTTAGTGTGTACAAACTTTTCACCATCTTTATTTTTATTTTTATTTCTATTTTTTTTCTCCTGGAAAGATTCTGTTTCAGGTTCTCGTAGACAGATTAAACTATTATTACTCTTTGCCTGTGCACATGTGCTGATCATTGTAATTAGACACCTATAAGCACTGATATAAATATAAATGTTGGCCTATTGCAATAACCCTGATAAAGAATTATAAAAACACAATAAGGATGAGTCAAGCAATTAAATCCTTAACCTCAACAGATAAATAAACACCCAATACCCAATATCAGGTTCTTGAACCACAGCTCATCTAAAGAACAATATAAAACCAGAATAAATGAATAAATACTTGGGAAAGTTCAGGAATCAAAGCTCATGTCTCCACTGTAAGATGTTTCCTTTCAGTTAGTTTCACATTTCAGACTTATAAGTTTTTCTTCCATATTTCTCTGTCGCTTTCTAGGGTCCCAGTTGAGAGCAACATTTTGCTCACATGCCACTGAACTCGGACATACATATCTGTGCATTAAGTCTGAGAGTGACAGAAAAGTACATGGTACTTGTCCTCCTGTAGCAGCCGTGGGTGCCCTCTCACACATTACCCTGCTCCTTAGCCTGCTGGCTGTGGCAGAGACCCTGAACCTATGTGCCCCATAACTATTCCTTTAGAGCAGTTGTCACTGGCTTGCTGCCATGTTTCTTGCATGGCTCCATGGATACCCACCCACCCGCCCCTGTGGATCGCCACTCTCTGCTGTCATCTGTGTTTTCCAGCATAAGAAGCAGGGAGTGCTCACTGTGAGAACTCACCCACCCTCCCTGTGGATCTCCACTATCCTGCCCCTTGTTCTTCAATCATGTGTGGGTGGGTGTTTGTGTGTGTGGATCTCCACCATCCCTTGTCTTTTGTGGGATTCCCTACTCTCTGCATTACTGCAAGGGACTGTCACCCACCCACCCCATGGATTTCTGTTCTCTCCTGACTTCTCTGAGATCCTTCCACAGATATTGTGTGCTCCCCATAAGGTGTTCACAGAGAGTGTGTCCTGTAACAGTGTTGCATGCTGCAAGGTTAGTGTTTACATTGAGAGGCACAGCTTGCAGCAGTGTCCAGGGAGATTTTCCTGTACCGTATGTCTTGAGCAGTTCACTGTGTCCTGCACAGGCTGAGAAAGTGAGAGGGAAACAGAGCAGACACAATGTAAGGTGGCAACAATGTGTAGCAGGCCACATAGCATTGTGATCCCAGATGCACGTGGGAAGGGGCAAGTGTAGCACTGAGTGCCGCAGTGTCCACGACAGTAAGCCAGCATCGATCTCATGTAATGTGCAGCTCAGCTACTGACAGTAATGTGAACTGTCTCCAGAAACAGCTGAACTGTCAGTAGCAAGCTGCATTGTGTGGTTGTAACTGCACTCCCCCCTTCCGACAGCACAGTGCGAGCAGCCAGCCACCACAACCCATGGTAAATGTCTGTGGCCCCCCTTGCAGTACTGTCACTCTCTCAGTATAGAGGGCTTAGCACAGTCCATAAACAACAGGGATAAGACATTGTATAGGTACATCAGCGAAAGAAGAAAAAATGTGGGGGATTGTGAGGCTCAAAGGGGAGAAGGGAGAGCATAAGGAGGGGGATCTGGACAAGGCAGAAATACTGAACAAATACTTCTGCTCAGTATTCACTTAGGAGGGGAAGGGTCAAGAACCATAGTCGGGATAAAGAGGAAATGGGTGGGAGAGGTGGACACCAATCCATTCACAGTGGAGAGAGTTCTGGAAGAACTCACAAAGCTGAAGGTGGATAAGGCTATGGGGACAGATGGCATCCACCCAAGGATATTAAAGGAGCTGTGAAGGGAACTAGCAGCACCTCTGGTGGCCCTGTTCACAGGGTCATTCAACATGGGTGTCATTCCAGAGAACTGGAGGAGGGAAAATGTAGTCCCACTGCACAAAAGCGGCAGTAGGGGGGAGGCGGGGAACTACAGGACAGTCAGTCTCACCTTAGTGGTGGGAAAGATCATGGAGAAACTGCTGAAAGAAAGGATAGTGACACATATGGAATCCAGCAGTGCTCAGGATCTGAGGCAACACAGATTCACAGCAGGAAGGTCATGTCAAATGAATTTTTTTGATTGGGTGACTAGGGAACTAAATCAGGGAGGGGCAGTAGACATTGCCTACCTAGATTTCTGCAAAGCCTTCGACACCATCCCACATAGAAGGCTGATTAACAAGATGGGTAGGCTGGGCATGGGAGACAAGGTCGTGAACTGGGTTAGGAACTGGTTAACAGATAGATGGTGGTGGTAAATGGGTACTCAGTTACTCAGTTACTGAGTGTAACAAGGCAGAAGAAGGCACTTGGCCCATTGAGCCTACCTTCCTACCTACATGGGCTTATGTTGTACTCTGGCCCATAATAAACCTTTCAAGTCGGTTTTTAAACTGGTATTGATTTTCAGAATCCACAATAATTTGTGGTAGGTTGTTCCACATTGTGACCGTTCTGATTGTAAAATAATTTTGTCTTTTATTTGTATTAGTCCTTTGTACAGTTAGCCATTTTGTGTCACATCTTAGGTTACCAGGTTTGTAGGCAAAGGATAAATTACACTCCAACATTAGGTCAGAATCTTGTAAGATACTGAATAAAAGTATCATATCTCCTCTTTGTCTTCTTATACCTAGATCAAAAATATTTAATCAGTCCTGTTAAGACAGATGATTAATACCATTAATCAATGTAGTGTTTTTTCTTTGAACACTTTCAATTAGTTTTATGTCCTTAACTAGTGAGGGTGCCCAGAACGAAGTTGCATAAGGGGCCTAATATAAGATTTGTATAGTGGTAGAATACAACAGTCATGCCTAGTGGTGAAGGCTCTTCTAATGGATAAAAGTATTCTGTTTGCAGGCTGAGCAGCATGTGTACAGTGCTCAATAGCCAACAGGGTATCATTAATAATGATGCCGAAGTCCCTTTCTATAGTTACCTTCTTTAATGGATATCCATTTAAATGATATTGTGTACATGGATTAGTGATCCCTAGGTGCATGATAGCACATTTTGTTAAATTAAATTCCATTTTATGGTGGTCAGCCCATTTTTCCAGGGTTAATAAATACCTTTTGAATTTTTTTATTTTAGGGTCTGTGTCTACTACCTGGCTGAGTTTGGTGTCATTGGCAAATTTGCCAATGTCACCCATTATGCCATAATGCAGATTTGAAACATATAAATTAAATAGAATAGGGCCCAACACTGAGCCCTGAGGTTTTCCACTAGTATCCTTGACTGGTGTAGAAGTCATATTTATTTATTTTTATTTATTTAGTTTTTATTAACCAGGTAGGTGCACTAGCCATAAAATGACTATTTTCAGGCATGACCCTGGAGAGTACAACAAAAAGAGAACAGCTGAACAACAGCAACATGAGTACAATAATACAAATAGAGGAACAGTACAGCAGTGCTACAAAAATACAGTGGGTAGAAATGACAAAAAATAATGGCAAGCATTATACAGATAATGGCAGTAAGATATATAATAAGTGCAGAAACCACAGACCCGACCTGTGGATTGAAAGGGTTAATAAGATAGTAAGGTTATATAGAGAGAGAAATGTGAAGAATGTTCAAACATAACAAGAAAGATTGACAGAAGGAAGGTCAGGGGTGATAATTGGCAAAACAACAGTGGATGGTCAGCAACAAGGTTCAAGAAGGAAGACAGCTAGTAGTCAAGAAGTTATTTACAAAGAGAAGGAAAAATATGAGGAGGGGAAGAGGAGACAGTCTTGGAGCTGGATGAGAGCAGGGGTGACATTGCTGGTAAGTCTCAGGAGCTTCAGGTTGGGTCAAAACATGTACAAGCATCAACTAAGGACAGATAACGACAATATTCACTTTTAAATCCAAAGTGAGACTGAGACAGCCGGAGGTTGAGTGGAACAGCATCCCATAGCCTGGGAGCAGAGAATTGGAAGGCCCCTGTGCCTTTAGTCGTCCAACATCTCAGAACACAGAGCAAGGATTTGTCAGCTGATCGCAGGCCATGGGAGGATGGTTGAGGGACCAGCAACGCTGCAAGCTGGGATGGTTTTTTTTCCTGGATGATCGAGTCCATTAGTGAGCCAAGGTAGTATTGTCTACTGGCAGAGGGTGAGAGCCAATTCAGATCCTTATAAAGAAGGCAGTGATGTTTGAGTCGAGGTGACGAAGAGGAAAATCGGCATATATTATTATAAGTTACATCCCATTTTAGTAGGGAGATTTTATGGGCAGGGGTAAGAACAGAGGCACCATAAGTAAGGGCTGGGAGCAGAATACCTCGGGCAATTGCTAATTTGGCCGAGGGTGTAAGCATGTAGCTTGTTTTGTAAGCTACTCCCAGTTTCAAGTTTACAGCTTTGTATGAGGACTGAACATGAAGATTAAAATCCAGGGACTGGTCCAGCAGGATCCCAAGGTACTTGAAGGAAGTAACATTTTCAAGTGGAAATCCTCCTGGGTGAAGAACCTCCAGCAAACTAGAACAGGCCTTAATCTTCGGTGCAGAACCTAGGAGCATGGCTTTCATTTTCTTTTCATTTAAGACAAGCTTACAGTCTAGTAGCCAGTTGAAGACCTTATTGAAGTCTGAAGTAAGTGATGTGTTTATGCAGGCAATACTAGAAGAACTAGTATAGATGATCGGGTCATCAATGTAGAGAATAGCTGAGCAGGATTCCAGGACCTCAGCTGCATTGTTGATAAAAACTGAGAACAGAAGGGGCCCAAGGATAGAGCCTTGGGGGACCCCAAGGTTGATAGTAGACATTTTGGATAGGGAGGAGTTAAATTTGACAGCTTGTGACCTGTCTGACAGGTAGCTACAGAACCAGTCCACAACAGGGGTAGAGAAATTGAATTTATGGAAAGTGGAGAGAAGCAGAGGATGGTCTACAAGGTTGAAAGTCTTAGTGAGGTCAATGAAGATGGCACCTGTGAGTTTTCCAGAATCCATGTTGGGCAGAATATCAGTAGTTAGTTGAAGAAGAGCCATGGTGATGCTATGACCTTTTCTGAAACCATGCTGGGTGTCTGAGAGGAGATTGTAGCGTGTAAGGTAGTCAATGATCTGCGATACAACTATTTTCTCTAGGATCTTGCTAAGGACAGATAGAATTGCTATAGGTCTGTAATTGGTCATGTCCTTTGGGTAACCTTTTTTAAAGACAGGCGTTACTCTTGCAGATTTCCATAGGTCCGGCACAGTGCTATGGATAAAGGATAAAGTGTAGTTTCTGGCAATTGGAGAGGCAATGAGTGGACCAGCCAGCTTAAGAAGATGAGGTTCCAGTGAGTCAGAACCAGAGCTGGTACTGGCAGATATGGATCTCAGTAATTTCAGAACTTTCGCTCTTGATATAGCCTTGAAATAGAATGGTGGCGCTGGAGGAGCATCATATGATAGGGCAGTATGGTTGTCTGATGGTAGTGTGGTAGGTAGATTGGAGTGTGATTCATTAGGTTGTAAGGCCAAGGTATAGTGCGACAGATCAAAGAAAAGATTGTTAAAACTGTTTGAGATGGTCCTAGGGTCATTACAGTGTGCCCCATTTATAATCATTTCATCAGGAGTGACCGACTGCGAGGTACCCAGAAATGTTTTGACATGGGCCCAGATTTTCCTCGGGTCACAGGCTGAGCTTTGTAGAATGGTCCTTGCAGTATTTGCTTTTAGCAGCTCTAACTTGTCTTTTACATCTGTTCCCTTAGTTCACGATAGACAATAAGATGTGACTATAGGCCAGTTTGTTTGTAGCGAATCCAGAACTTGTCCCTCTGGCGCAGATTAGCAAGGAGGTCTTTATGCAGCCACCTCATCTGTTTCCTCTGACCCTCCTAGTAGTCTTGGGGGAATATTTATATTGAATGGTAAGAAATTAATTTATGAATATCTGTAGAGCAACCTCCACATCCTTTGTTTGATAGATACCTGCCCAGTCGATACTGGAGACATCATAGAGAAATGCATCCTGGTCAATATGAGCTAGATTTGTAAACGTGATTAGTCTTGATGGAGGAGATGGAGGTGCAACCATAGATAGGATACAAAAAGTGGGTGAGTGGTCTGTTAGTGCATCTGCAAGGATTCCTGCTTTCTACACATGTTCCATACAGTTAACCATCACCCAGTCTAGGAGTGTACCCGTTTGATGGGATGACATGGCTCTACTTGCTTCAGAGATCAACTGGTGAAAATTATAACTAAGCGTGAGTGATTTCAAGGATATTTGAGCTGACTCTAACCAATTGAGGTTAAGATCACCTAGGATGATAGCTTCATTATGATTTACAGTGTGGGAGGTGATGTCCAGGAGTTCTTGAAGACCTACTATTCCCCCAGCAGGGGGATTATAGGCACAGATAATATGAAGCTTCTTTTCCCCCAATACAATAGTTGCCTGTATGAATTCACATGCTGCGGGAGAGGCAATAGAGATGTTGAGGTGGTTTTTGAAGAATAGGGCAACTCCACCTCCACCCTTGGATGAGGATCTATCCCACGGGAACAGGGAATAGTTAGGCAAGGAGCATACATCATCAGGTATACCGGGTTATTTAACCTAACAATTTGTGTTCTATTAAGCAACCATGCATTAATCCATTTAATATATTGAGGTTGAACTTTTAGGTCATACATTTTGTCAATCAGGACTCCATGTGCTTCCTTATCAAATGCTTTTTTTGAAATCAATGTATAGTACATCCACTGGTTTTCTTTTGTCAAGGTTGATGCTCACCTTTTTATACAAGCTAATAAGGCTGGTGGTTCAGGACCTACCTGCTTTAAAGCCATGTTATTTTATGTCTTGTAAGTTATTTTCTTCCAAATGGAGTTCTAACCTATTTTTGAGAATCCTCTCCATCAGTTTACAACTGATCGAAGTCAAGCTTATGGGACGATAGTTATTAGTATCCATTTTACTACCTGTTTTGTGAATAGGCTTCACTATAGCTTCCCTCCAATCCTCTTGAATGGTACCTGTTTGGAGTGAGATGTAAGTTAATGTCAAAGGGAATGCTACTGATTCAAGTTTTGTTTTAAAAAACATGGAACTGATACCATCGGGCCCTAGGGCACTGTGTTCCTTAGGTAGTTTAATAGTCACAATGCTTTCCTTAAACATTGAACAGGACTCGGTACAATCTGGGGAGAGGGGGATGACCAGTGGGGTACAACAGGGATCAGTGCTAGGACCAGTCCCATTCAATGTCTTCATTAGTGACATTGCAGAATGGCTGGAAGGAAAGGTCTGCCTGTTTGCAGATGACACCAAGATCTGAAACAGGGTGGATACTCCAGAAGGGGTGCAGAAAATGAAGAGGGACCTGGAGAAGCTTGAAAAATGGTTGGAGATGTGGCAACTGAGGTTCAATGCAAAGAAGTGCAAAATAATGCACCTTGGTAGAGGGAACCCTGAGGAGAGCTACAAGTTGGGGGGGATGACTGTCACCAAAGAGGAAAGGGACCTAGGGGTTATAATCTCTGATGACCTTAAGGTATCAAAGCAGCAGGGAGGGCCAGTTGCATGCCGGGGTGCATAGGCATGGGTATCACTAGGAGGAGGCGGGAGGTGGTGATGCCATTGTATAAAACATTGGTAAGGCTTCACCTGGAGTACTGCATGCAGTTCTGGTGGTCACACCTGCACAAGGACATAGATAAGGTGGAGAATATCCAGAGAAGGGCAACAAAGATGGTACAGGGCTTCCACCACAAAACATATAAGGAGAGACAAAGGGACCTCAATATGTACTCACTGGAGGAGAAGAGACAGTGGGGGGACATGACTGAAACTTTCAAGTACCTCAAGGGCATAAACAAGGTGCTGGTAGGGGACCTTTTCCAATGTAGAAAAAGTGCTAGAACAAGTAGACACAATATGCAGTTGGAAAGGGGTAGATTAAGAGGTAATGTGAGGAAGTTTTTCTACACAGAAAGAGTAGTCGACACTTGAAATAGTCTGCCACAGGAGGTAGTGGGGGCAAGCACAGTGGAGGGGTTTAAGCATGCCTGGGACAGACACAAGGGAAGCCTGAGAGGAGTGGGAGTGTTGAAATGCCATTGATCACATAGGGTCAGTGACCACTTACAGTATATAGGACTTACGGGCAGACTAGATGGGCCTAGCGGTCCTTATCTGCTGACAATTTCTATGCTTTTTACTCATCGAGAGCAGGACACTTCTCCCCTGCTGTGTGCCATCTGTTCTGGCACATTTGCAGCTAGCAAAACAGTGACAGCAAGAGACAGAGAGAGAAATTCATGTAATTGTGATTTTCTGCACAGTTATCTGTCTCTGTCTCTCTCTTCAGTGCAATGGAGTGCTGCTCTATGTTGTGTGCCACCTGTTGCACCGCATTTCCAGCTAGTGAGACAGTGACAGCAAAAGAGTGTGTGAGAGAGACGTACGTGTACTTGTGAATGTCTGCACTGTTGTCTGTCTCTCTCTCTTCAGGTTTTGTGCAGTCAGTGCAATGGAGTGCTTCTCTGTGCTTTGTGACACCTGTTCCACTGCATGTCCAGATAGCAATGACAGTGAGAGAGAGAGAGAGAGAGACATACATGTAATTGTGAAATGCTGCACTGTCATGCGTCTCTCTATCTGTTCAGATTCTCTGCACTCAGTGAAGCAAATGCTTGTCTGTGCCATGTGACTCCTGTTCCACCACATTTGCACCTGCTGTGCCCTTCCTTCTTATTCTGCCACAGATTGCTCCTGTCTCTGCAGCTAGGTCTCCCCCCACCGCACCAAATCCCCCCATCACACTGTGTGACATCGGGGGAGAGGGGTGAGAGAGAGAGAGAGAGAGAAAGAGAGAGATACAGAATCAGTGAGTAACAGTGGCACTACTTTTCTGGTGGAGGAAGACATCATAAATATTGTGTTTTTCATCATTAAAAACATATTTGTATTAATTGTATCATAATCCTAGTTGTGATCCCATGTTATAAGTGCAATAATCCATGACAGGGTGTTCTGTTATTGGGGATTAACGCACACCCAGGTGCTGTGAGGGCACTCGGCCTGTGACCTCGTGCCTCACAACACACCCTGGTGTTCTTTAATGCCCAATAACAGTACATCCTATTGTGGGTTCTTGCTTAAATATGAGAGTTGCTCATAGCATGAAAACTGTAAAAGTAGAGGGGTAGTTTGGGGTCCCTGTTGAGTCAAAGCCCAGACTGCAGGTGGTGCAGTGCTGAGCAGCCTTCATTGCTTCAGTAGCTTCTCAAACTACAAACGGAATCTTGCTAAAACAATCATGATGACCCGAATGCTCGCATCATAAAGGTAATAGTAATGCAGTGTGTGTGATTGTGGGGGGGGGAGGGGGACCTGGGCTCCACACTATCTTACATACCTGGGCTTTCAGATAAGTAGAGACACACCACATGAGAGATCAAAATATATCCAAGCTACTCCATCAACTGAAGGGAGACTTGGGCAGATGGACCTAACTTCCCCTAACCTTGCGGTCTTGGATAAATGTTGTTAAGATGATTATACTGCTGTGAATGCAGTACCCACTCAGCATATCAGGCCACTTCATGCTAAAAAGTTGGTTCAACAACTTAAGGCATTGTTGTCCTCTTTCCTTTTAGAACACACACAAAAAAATAGCATCACAAAGGGCATATAACAGATTGGTACAGGCCAAATTGTGAGGTAGTTTGCTACTCCCAGAACCCTTCCTTTATTACCCGGCTTGTCAGGCTTGCCACTTTCTGTAGTGGAGGTGAGAAACCACCAGCCTGGCCCAGGCGTCTACCATGCCAGCCTATAATGCAATGGAAATTGATCTTTGTGAGTGATATTGCATTGACTTCAAAGCTCTCATGAACTGCACATTAACAAACTTACCCACAGGCTTGCGCAAGTTCCCCGGGTACTTCACTGTGGGTTTACAATCAATTATATGCCTTCTTGGGTACTAGTCCCTGGTTTGATCTGCAGTAACTGTTTAGATTTAATCTCAGCTTTACCATTGAAGGGGCACATTATAGGTCATAGCTTTCTTCAGGGGGGCCAGTTTGGCCCATCTAAGCTATTTACTAGACACAGACAAGCCCATTACTTTTTCCACTTTTAGTGCTAGTGTAGGGCCCCCCCAAAAAAATTGGGGGCTTACCTTGAGTATCTCCCTGGGCACCTTTAACACCCACTGCCTTTCAGCCATCCAGTGAGGGAAGTTAAATCTATGTTCAGTGCTGTTCTGTGGTTGGGGAAGCTCATGGAGACAACCCTAAAGGAGAGGCTAGTGACCTTTTCGGAGGACAATGGTCTCCAGGATGGCCAGCAACATGAGTTTGTCTCAGGCAGATCCTGCCAGATAAATCTAATTGAGTATTATGACTGGATGACCAGGGAGCTGGGACAGAGGCCATGCGGTGGATGTCCTGTATTTGGACTTCAGCAAGGCATTTGATTCCATGCTGCATGGGAGGCTGGGGGGGGAAGCTGGAATACATAGGGGTGGGAATGAAAATGTCCAGATGGATCATTACATGGCTGAATGGAAGGCAGCAGAGGGTGGTGGTGGGGGGACCCTCATCACTAATGGAAGTGACCAGCGAGGTGCAACAGGGATTGGTACTGGGACCAGTGCTGTTTGGGATGTACATAGCTGATATCTCACATTGGATCTGGAATAGGATCAGTCTGTTCCCTGATGATACAAAGATGGGAGCTGTGGTAGATGACATCGAAGGGGGGAAGGGGCTGCAGGAGGACCTGACCAAACTACTGAAGTGGTCAGAAACATGGCAGCTGTGGTTCAACTCCAAGAAGTGCAAGATGCTGAATTTTGGAGTTAGGAACTGGGAAGGAGCTATCAGCTGGGTGTGCACAGAGGAGGAAAAGGATCTGGGGGTGCTTATAACAGGTAGCATGAACAACTCAGTTCAGTGCAGGAAGGCGGCAGCAAAATCCAGTAGGATGCTGGGGTGTATAGTGAAGGGAATCTCTTCCAGAAATAGGGAGTTGATCTTTCCCTTGTACAGATCTCTGGTCAGACCACTCCTGGAGTACTGCATGCAGTACTGGCATCCATTCAATCAATCAATCAATCAATCAAAATCTTTATTTATCCAGGTGAACACCATTGAGCATAACTCATTTACAAGATGGACCTGGTTAGCTCAGGAACATAGGATATACAATTTATAAGCAGTCACAACATAACATCCCAATAATACTATACAATACAGTGACACAATAGTTTAACGGAGACACAAATGGAGAACAGTTGGAGAACAGTGGTTCAATTCCTTCATAATGTAGTAATGTGTCTAACAACAGTATCTGGGTGAACTATTCGAGGAGAACAGTTAGGTAATGGTATATTACATAGAGTGCCTTGTGAAACAAGACAGTCAATGTGTTCATAATCAGTGTAAACAGGGTAGAAGAGGAGGTGTGGCAGGCAGAGGGGAAGTAGAGTACAGGCAGGGTCATTGAAGGTACAAGGGGGAGAGATAAAAGCCACAGAGGGGACACAGGACAGGAGGATGGAGAGCACAATTAGATAACAAAGCGGAAAACGTACTAGTAGAAATGTGGAGGAGAGGCCACAAGGCCAGGCATAGCAGAGAAGACAGACGTCATCAAGGAGCACCATAGGTGCAGAGGAAATTTAGGATCGGGGGAAGCAGTCACAAAATTCCTTGACCGAATGGGCATATAATGTCTTGAAGGAGGATAGACTAACTGAAGTACTCAGCTTTAGTGAGTTTTGTATTTTATTCCATAGAGATGGCAGCGCAAAGCATATATCCATTCTCCCAAAGTGTGTTTTAAGCTTAGGTACCTTTAAAGAAATAAGAGAGTAGCTTCTCAGTGCATAATTCCCTAACTCGCATAACGGAAGACAATCAGAGATACATGGAGGTAGTTTTTTAACAATAGTTCTGAACATCCAGAGTACAGCATTTCTGTTTCTCCTGTACTGAAGGGAGGGCCACCCCATGGCAGTGTAAAGGGCATAATGATGAGTGGAAAAAGGTAGGCTGGTAATAAATTTCAGAGCCATGTGATACAATGTATCAGATTTAGCAAGATGAGAGATAGGGCAGTGACTATAAAGAAAGTCAGCATAGTCAACCAAGGCGAGAAACATTGTTTGTATCAGCCGCAGCTTGGCATCTCTAATCCTGAAAAAGAGTCCAAGCCTCTGCCTCGGTTTTTTTAGCAGATCCTCGATATGGTTCATAAAGGAGAGTCTATTGTAGAGCCACACTTCCAAATACTTGAATTTATTAACAAATTCTAGTTTTTTTCCCAGGATTGTGGTGATCTGTGGAACAGAGCCAGCACTGTCCGGGTTTGCTACATGAAGAAGTGGTGAAAACAGCATTGCTTCAGTTTTTTTTGGAGTTTATTTAGAAGTTAGTTCTGAAGTAGATTGAATTTGGCTTGTAGGTCTCCACAGGCAGCTTCTGGCAATGGACAACTTAGATAAAGTACTGTGTTGTCAGCAAACAGATGAATATTGACCTTAGTTATGTTGGTGCCAATGTTGTTTATGTAAATTGCAAACAGTAGGGGACCAAGAATTGATCCCTGGGGGACCCCTCTTTGCAGGGGTTTAAGGGGAGAAAGTTCACCTTCTGCCTTAACTTGCTGCCACCAGTCAGAGAGGTAGTCAGCAAACCAATGCAAGGATAGTGGGTCCAGGCCTATCAATGCCAATCATTGGTTACTTTGGCTAGAGTTGTAATGGTGCTATGCTATGCTCTAAAGCCAGATTGCATTGGGTTTAGTAGGTTCATAGTTTCTACATAGGTTCTCAACTACTTGCTTACAATTTTTTCCAACAATTTGGACAGTATAGGGAGTAGAAAAATCAGCCTGTAGTTGTTAAGATCACAGGGGTCCTCTGATTTAAACAGAGGGATAACATGGGCTGTTTTCCACAAAGATGGGGAGGATCCATGAGACAGTGAGACATTGAATAGATGGGTGATTGGTACAGCTAAAACATGGTAGGCGACCTTTACAAAGTATGGGTCAAGAGAGTCAGCACCAGTGCTTTTTTTGGTATCCAACTGCAATAGGAGTTCTTCAACCTTTTTCAGTGAAGTAGGCTGGAGGAAAAAGACTGATTTGGTTAGAAGAGGTTCAGTATTTTGTGCACCAATCTGGGAACGTAAGGAACATGTGGGGGAGTTGTCAAATGCTGGCCCTGCAATGGCAAAGTGGTTGTTAAAGGCATCCAGGATCTCCATTTTGTCACAGATGGTGGCACTGCCAGAGGTGATTTTTGCAGGCAGAGAGTTCCCCAGTGTATGGCCTGACATGTCCTTAATAAACTTCCAAAATTTAGATGAGCTTCTGGTGGCAGAGTCTAGTTCCGAGCGGTAATAGGAGATCTTAGCTTCTCTTATCATCTTGATACATGTAGTCCTAACTTTCCTAAACTGACACCAGTCCATAGGGGCCTTAGTTGTACGTGCTTTTTTCCTGAGCTTGTCCCTGTCCAACAGTGCTGTTTTGAGTTCTGAGGAGAACCAACAACAGGCTCTACTGCTTACCCTGACTTTTAGAAGAGGGGCATACTTATTTAAGGCCCCAGACACAATTTCAGAAAAGATACCATATGCCAAGTTGACCAAATTAGCTAGGTAAAAGTCCTGCCAATGCAGCAAGTATTACTGAAGAAGGACATCAAATTGTTGGAAGGGATACAATATAGGGTAACCAAGATGATTCAGGGATTGGAGGGAAAGTCCTACAGGGATAGATTGGGTGACCGTGAGCTGAACATGTAGTCCCTGGAGGAGAGGAGAAACCAGGGGGATATGATTGAAACCTTTAAATACCTTAAAGGGAAAAATAAGGCTAATACAGAAGGGATTTTCCAGCTTAGAAAAGTAAGGGATACGAGAGGGCTTCAGTTGAGATTGGAGGGGGAAGATTCAAAAGGGAAATCAGGAGACATTTTTTCACTGAATGGGTGACGGACAGATTGAATGCTCTGCCTGAGGAGGTGGTATCCTGTAGAGTGGTGGGTGGCTTTAAGAGGGGTTGGGACAGGGTCAGGGGGGTTGTGATGAAGATGAGTGTGGAAGTTGGGGTGGCTGCAAGTTGAGGGGCTAGCTGCATAATTGAGTAGACTCGATAGACTGTAAGGCCTGCTTCTGCTGGCATTTTCGTATGTTCATACATTTCCATGAGTATGCCATGCCATGCTGCTGTGCTATCCCTTTAAGAGCTACAACCAGAGTGTATAGTGTAAATAGCCTGGACTGGGCCCAGTACAATGGAGCTTGAAACCAACCAGGCAAAGCCCAAATTTATTCCACTCTGCAGTCAATTGATAGTGCAGAGGGAGTCCTTCAGTGTACTATAAATATTTATTGCCAAAGCTTTTCTGTTATTAAATAAATGAGTTGCTTATATTTACTATCTATTTGTCCACTATGGGAGCCACCATGTTTGGTCCGGGAGTTTGCTATTTGGACCAGTCGGAACCAAGAGGTCCTCAAAGGGCTCTAATTCTAGTGACTTGTTGGTAACACTGTGAACTTTCTTGTTGGCACCTAAATCGATGAATGGGAGCTCTTAAACTGTGATTGACATCACCGGCAGCCAACCGGAATACAGAGATCCTGATCTTCAGTGGGATTGTTGTTTGAACAGAGTCAGTTGTGTTCAGCTCGAGCCACCAAGAAGGAGTTTGTGTGAGGGCTGGAGAAAAGCACAGGGAAAAGGCCTGTTTCGTCTCCCTACAAGATTTAAAGCTCCTAGACTGCCTAAAAGCAGAGAAAGAGAGACTTTTGCTGTAGCGGGCTGGGAGATCAGCTCAAGCTCTAAGAAAAGTAAAAGCCTTGTTGCTCTGATGTATTTCACAGGGAAAGGTCGTTTTGTCTTCCTGCAGTCAAACTTCGATTCCTGAGGGGATCGCTTGATTCAGAGATGGCTTCAGAGCAGGGACAGTGTTATGGCAGTCTTTAGCCATGAATACTGATTTGGACACCCTCTGTTTTCTACCAGAAGAAAGTATATGTTACTGAACCGTCCCCGAGTGGGACCGACTGTTGTAAAGAAATTGATCCAGGGACTCCTGAAGAAAGTGGAGCTGCTACTGTGAGAAATGTCTCTTGCCAAGTGTCAATAGGGAAAGGCCACCATGGGTTTCCTTCTGTTTCTGCAGTAAAGACTGTCAGCCACCAAAAAGTTAAACTGTTTACTAAGTTAAATTTCCAGCATTGGGCCAATGCCAGCATCAGCCACAAAAGACTGTTCCTGCACCAGTTTCAACAACTACCTGGCAAGAGACCAGGCTTAGGGAGTCAGCCCCTATGGAGAGCCTAATCGCAGGTTGTGGCCACCTACAGGGAAAGGCCATGAAGCGGAGGTGAGACATGTCAGCCCAGATCCCCTTCAAAATCCTGAAAGGCCGAAAGTTCAATGGTGTCACCAGCCAATCATCCATCTGTCTGCAGTGAGTACAACCAAGGTAGCCCCTGCAACCATTAAATAACTGAGTGGTATCATCTGATTTGCTTTATTATTTCTCATTGGGTTCTGTGTTTACAGGCCATCCAGCCTCTCTGTTTGCCAGTAATTTGTCTGTCTAACAACACCCTTTTCTTTATCAAGGGCCCCAACCAACTGCAACACCAGCCTAACAGTGGCAACACTTCAGGCCTGCACCTAATTCCACTCTGAGTACTCAGCAGCTGTAAGACTGTTTAAAACAGGATCAACTGATTTGTTTGCCTACCTCTATAAAATCAGAAGGTCTAATCATTTAACTAAATTCTCACCCCTCCATTGTTCAAGTGCCTTAATAATCTAGATTGGTTGTTTGATGTTAAATCTGGTGCATGAGCATATTATTACTCAGTATCAAGTTACTGTGTCACTCAAAGGGTAAAGATACCATAAGAAGTGCATTGTTATTGCTGAAAACTGTTTTCTTGCAGGGGGCACTGGCTATATGCTGGAAGTCCAGACCCTGCTGGTAAGTGCATAGTGTGTGAGCATATTATTAGCGCTAGTTATTAAAATGTAGTATTGTGGACAAAGTATATTGCTTATTGTCAGCCTGTGTGTTGGGCTACTTGCTGGGGTTGTGGGTAGGTATAGCTTCCCAGAGGGCTGTACTAGTTCTGTAGTTTACCCACTTAATCACTCTGGGTGGAGGCAACATAATCTTAGTTTTACTGTTGGTAGGGAGACCACAATATTTGTTAATTCCGAACCCAGGCTTCTCAACCTGCAGTCAGGAAAGCAGGCAGGGGTAGTAGCCCTTGGTATAATGGCACCAGGGTTACACTAAGAATAATCCGGGGCTCCAAAGCATACTTCAATTCCTACAGCCACAACACTTAGTAAACACCTTGGATCATGACCGTAGCCAGACAAGTCTTACAACAGGTGGGAGACGTTATTGATATATCAGAAACTGAGGGACATGGCGGCAGACTAAACAGATCTCCATCTGAGGTACTGGAGGTTTGAGTTTCTGGAATTGGCAGATGCTGAAAATGAATGTATGGTTTGGGTAGTGCTACATAAATACATTAAATCTGACGACCTTTGGTTGGCATAATATAAACTCCTGAATAACATGTACCTAACACCAGTCAACCTTTGTAAAATAGGCAAGCTAGACACAGATACCTGCACTATGTGAAGTTTAGCCAAAACACATTTTGGGGGGTTGCCACAGTCTAAACCACTATTGGAGGCAATACAGCAAAGGTTAGACCCCTTGCTTGGGCTACAGGAGGAGTTTCTCCCACTTACATGCCTTACAGGTCTAGAGATTGAGACCCTAATGGGTCAGCAATGCCACCCGATGCTCTTATAGAGGCCACCACTAGAAAGTTGATAGCCAGGCAGTGGTTGGATAAAACAACCATGACTACAAAGAATGATATGCCACCATACTAGAATTACTCAGGATGGAGAAAATGATAGTGAGCACAACTGATAGACTACAGACAGGAAGGCAGTATAGCGCAGTGGTTTAAGGCTCTGAGCTACAAACCTGGAGACCTGGGTTTGAATCCCACAGCCCTCACTTGCATACTGTATGACCCTGAGAAAGTCACTTAACTTCCTTATACTCCCAGGCTGCACAGCGTAGTGTGTCTCTCTTGGTAAAAAAAAAAACCAAAAACAAAAACAAACATTCACCATTAGGTGGGAACCATTACAGGTCTTGCTGCAGCTACATCTGGAAGACAACGGGCTCAAGAATCCCAGGAGTATTTGTTCTGGGGATGGGCAGAGCACTCCTGTTGCCTAAACCTGTCAAAAGGTCTGTTGCTAGGCTTGTTTGCCCTGAGGTGTAGCATCCATTGGCCCTCATCTATGCACCTCTCTACTTTGGATCTAGACAGATTACATTTATAAGGTAAATGCTCCACCACACTGTCATGTAGTTTTCTTTCTTGTAGCTTCGATTGTGCATGTTGTCATGTATGTTCTATATAGAGAAGCCTGCACCTACCTATGTCCTCAGAAGTTGGCAATGTATCAGAGCTGCTCAAAAAACTTCAGTTAAACATACCCAGTTTTAAAGGAGCCCAGAATGTAGGTGGACCACTGCACACTGCTCCTTGGACAAGGTAATATGCTTTCATGTAAATTGCTTGGCTGACAAATAAAGTCTTTGAACATCTTTTAGATGGTGGGCACTGAACAACAATAACAAATTCTACTTTAAGGCTGTTTTAGTGAAATACATCAGTAGGGTATTTGGCAATGCTAGATGTGTTAGTGACTCGGTTGATATGAAACTTCTTGCTCTAGCAATAGAGGAACTTTCCTACCCCATCTCTAGAATTTTTAACTTTTCCCTGTGATACAGTTACCAGAGAAGTGGAAATCTTCACTGGTTACACCAGTTTTCAAAAGTGAACCTCATTAGCTTGCAAATTACAGACTAATTTCTGTTCTCTCCCCCTGTCTAAGGCCCTTGAGAGGTTAGTCTCTGACCAATTTGTCACATACCTCGAACAATACAGTGTCCAGTGCATACAGCAGCATGGCTTCAGGAAGCCCCACAGCACCAACACAGCACTGCTGGAAAACTTTGTTCATGAGGCCCTTTACAATGGAGACCTAGTCAGAGCTATATGTATTGACCTTGCTAAAGCCTTCAACCTGGTCAACCATAAGCTCCAACTTAGCAAATGTTTTGGCCTGGGTTTGTCACAGAACACAGTTGGCTGGTTCCACAGTTATCTCACCAGTCACTTCCAGTGGTTGCAGATCGACAAATCTTTGCCTGACATTAGGGAAGAATCTGTTGGTGTCCCCCTGGCCTCTATCTTGGGCCACTCCTATCTGGCGTCTCCATAAAGCAATTGCCCAATGGTTGTCTGATAGCCAATGTGCTCCTCTCTGCTGATAATGCAATCATCTATTCCAAAAACCCTTAACGTGACAACCTTACTGCCACTCTTCAAACTAACCTTAGGTCACTTGAAAGCTGGTAATACAACAACAAACTGGTCCTCAATTACAAAAAAACAAAAAAACAAAGACTATTCTCTTCTCTAGCCTCCCACAGAAAAGGAAGGTTATAATAATAATAATATACTTTATTTATGTAGTGCAATTCTTAAAATCAAAGCACTTCACAAGAAGAAAATACGGACAATATAAAAACCACAAATAATTAAAATTCTGATCACAATGATTAAACCCACTATAACGTCACAGAAACACAAAATTAAATAGATGGGTTTTCAGAGCCGCCTTGAAGCTCTCCACCGTCAGGCACTCTCGAACCCAGCAAGGTAAAGAATTCCACAGGTCTGGGGATTCAAATGCAGAAGCACTCACACCAGATGACTTCAACAAACCCTGGGAATCTCTAGCAATCCCTCGTTGGTGGAGCGGAGTGGTCGGGAGGGGCAGTAGGAGCACAGAAGTTCTTGCAGGTAGTGCATTCCCAGACCATGTAGGGCTTTGTAGGTCAGTAAACTGACCTTGAAGGTAGTCCTCCACCGAACTGAAAGCCAGTGCAGCTCGTGCAGCACAGGTTTAATATGGTTAGATCAAAAAAGACCAGTCAGTAACCTAGCTGCAGCATTCAGCACCAGCTGCAGCTGGCAGATTTCTACTCCTGGCAGCCCTAGGTACTGGGAGGTAAAGTAATCCAGGCTGGAGGTCAGAAAGGCATGGACGAGTGTAGGCAGGTTGCCAGGCAGGACCAGGTGCTTAATCCGGGTGATATTCCTCAGATGGTAAAATGAGGTCTTGACAATGGACGACATCTGAGATTTGAGGGTCAGTCCATCATCAAGAATGATGCCCAGACTCTGCACCAGATCAGAGGTCCTCAGCTGGCAGCCTCCTAGTACAAGACCACTTGCCTGTCATACTGAAGACCCCTTAGCTCGACCACCTGGGTCCACAACCAAAACCTCAGTCTTGTCTGAATTCAGCTTCAGTCAGTTGGCACTCATCCAGTCTTGGATTTCGGAGAGGCAGTTGTTAAATACTGGAACCACTAACTCCTGAATGGGTGCAAAGGTCATATACAGCTGAGTATCATCTGCATAGCAGTGAAAACTCAGCCCGTACCTCCTTACAATGTCCCCCAGTGCAACCTGTACACCATGAACAGCATGGGAGACAGCACAGAGCCCTGCGATACCCCACATGGCAATGAAAATGGGTCTGAGGAAAACATCCCCGACACCACTCTCTGAGACCTGCCAGTGAGCAAAGATTGAAACCATCTTAGGATTGTACCCAACAATCCACAGGTCAACTGCAGGCACTCCAGCAACATCCTGTGGTCGACAGTGTCAAATGCCGTGAAGGGATTCAAGATTACTAAGATGGACCGAGTCCTCTGATCTCTCACTATAAGCCACTAAGCACACAAACAAGGGCAGTTTCAGTACTGTGCCTCTTCCTAAATTCTGACTGGAAGGGCTTATAGATGTCATGGATGACAAGATGGTCCTCCAGATGCAGCGTGACCACCTTCTCAATAACCTTACCTGCAAAGAGAAGGTTAGAGACCAGCCTGTAGTTGGCGAGACAGTCTGGGTCAAAAGAGGATTTCTTGAGGAGCGGAACCACTTCTGTCTTCTTCAGGGAGTCAGGAAACACCCTAAAGAACACCGGACTATCTCAGCTAGGACTGGGTCAATGACATCCACACATCCCACAAGGAGACATGTAGGGCCCGAGTCCAAACTACAGTAAGTCGGCCGCATACTCAGGATGTACATCATGACATCTAAGATTGCCATCCAGTTGAAAGCCAACCAACTAGCCTGAGGTGATGCAACCTCCCACCAATCACCGCCCCTCCTATTGGAGCAGGTTTGTCCAATATCTGACCTGATGTCAGCAATCTTATCTGCAAAGAAGCGAGCAACCTTGTCACACTTCTCCTGCGACAACACTCTCCATAACTGCAGATAGGCTGGATTGCACAGTCTGCCCACAGTTCTGAAGAGCTGGGCCGTTCAGTTCCTTGCAGCTGTAATCTCACCAGACAGGAACTCTGCCTTCTTACATGAGATCACCGATTGATAGTCTGCATAATGTTCTATCAATCTAAGCTTGTTGACATCAAGGCCAGATTTCTGCCAGCGCCGCTCCAGCCTTCCCCCTATTCTCATCTCCCTTAAAGCCCCATTGAATCATGGGGAGTGAGGAAGAGTGGTGAGAGGGTGAACACGGACTGGAGCAATGGAATCCAGAGCCCCCACCACAGCTCTATGATAAACTTGAAGTAGATTCTCTGGGTCCCAGCTGGCACCAGGAAATCCCAATAGGTCCAGAACTGACATCAGGGATATACTACGAGATCCCAACAGTCAGTCTCATGAACTCCATAAGCCCAAGTTTAGGAGACCAACTGTCAGAAGACTGACAAGGTCTTAGTGTAATATGGGAGGCAAACCCCCTGCATCCCCATAACTAAAATAACCAACTCCAAGGGGGAATGGACCTCAGAGTAGGTTATAACAAGTTATGGGGGGCAGACGAGTGCCTCACAAAAAAGTTCCCCTTCAGGAATAGAACCCAGGTCTGAGCATACTGGTGGCTGAGCTGCTAGTGGCTTAGCCCTCCACACCATGGGAGTAGCTTGGCCAACCACTGGATTTTCCCCCTCTTGTGGTGCATGGCTAGAGGCAGGGTAGTGGTTCATCACATCCACTACCTTACCGTTGCCAGCACCAGCATCCATCTGTCGGGAAAGTGTGCGTCGGGCAGCCAAATTTGGGATCCTGAATGTCGGATCCTGACTTTCAGCATTTGGTTGTACTCCCGAGATAAGGTCTTCTGGGGTCAAACCTCTTAATGGGTGATACTGGACCATCTCCAAAGGGGTAGGCCTATAAGGGGCTGCCTGGAAGTTGAACCTGATAGTGCAATGGTCCAACCATCCAACTGGTTCCATCACCAGGTTGGAGTTCTCCATAGCCAGAAGGAAAACCATGTTCAATGAATGACCCAAAGTATGGGTCGCAGCAGAAACCACCTGTATGGAGCCCAATGAATTCATCAATTGGAGGAAATCTTGTCCAAAGTACGAGAGTTCACTGTTGATCCAGGCATTGATGTCACCCAGCACCTTCACTCTGGGGAACTCCAATACCGTGTTGACAATGAAGTCTGCGATTTCCTGCAAAAATTGCTTCTCATCACTGGGTAGACAGTAGATGAGAAGAATTTTTCACCCCATACCTGCACCCAGGATACATTCAAAGGATCGGGTCTCCCCCACTGGTACCATCTATCAGGCCCAAGTCCATTTTAAAACAAATGGCAACAGCTCCCGCCCCTACGATCCAATCCTGGTGGTGTATCACCAAGAACTGAGCTGGAACCACTGCCTCCAGAACTGGACTGGCATTCTCATCCAGCCAGGTCTCAGTGATGCAAGCCAGGTTCGCTGACCCAACAAGATCAGCAATCACTGCCGTCTTGTTTTTAATAGACCTGGCATTGCTTAACACCACCCATGTCGGATGGGACTCCGAGGCAGAATGCGCCCTCTGCCCACTCAAGGTGGAGCCCTTGGGTATAGAACATAGAAACATAGGAACTTGACAGAAGATAAAGACTGCTTGGCCCTCCCAGTCTGCCCATTTCCCTACCTATTGGATAAGCTGCAGATCCTTGTTAACCAACAGCCTACTTCCTCTAACCCCCCACAAGAATTGCTTTATGTCTGTCCCATGCATTCTTGAATTCCCCCACTGTTTTTGACCCCACAACCTCCTCAGGAAGGCTGTTCCATGCATTCACTACCCTCTCTGTGAAAAAATACTTCCTTACATTGACCCTGAGCCGTCTCCCCTCTATCTTCAAATTGTGCCCCCTTGTTCTTGCACATCTCTTTTTCTGAAAGATGCTACCCTCTATGGAATCTTTTTTCATCAGAAATGATCAAGGACATAACCTTAGACAGGTGGAGACCTTCAAATACCTGTGAATAACTTTGGATGACACCTTATCTTTTGTACCCCATGTCACAAATACACTCCGAGGGTCAGGCCCTCTGCTCCCTCAGTGCCCAACCTCAAAGTGCGATATGTGAACAGGAGACAAACAGGGACACCCTCCTGTCTGTTTTGGGTCTGATGAACTATTAGTCATGAGTTCTGGGGTCAAATGTGAACCCTATTCCACTATTGCCCAGGTAACAGGTACAAATATCACACCGTCTCCCGGGAAAGCAGTGCAATACTTAACACCGCAGGCACACAACCTGGTTCATCATCCTCTTTCTGACTCAATTGAGACCTAGGTATTTTCTTACCTGGCTGCATATCATGACACACTATAAGCACGTTAACAGTTCTGTCAGAATTAGCAACACTGTCCCAACATTCACATTCAAAATGAGAAAATGGCTCAGGCAGGAATTCAAGGAAAATGGAGTTTTACTAGAATTAAAAATAGCAAATAAAATGCAAAACATGCAACATATAACATTAATGGTACAGTCATAAAAATAAATGGACAAGTATAAACAAACCACCTTATACTGAGTAACTGATTCTGCCCCAGTTTCTGTTGGTAAATAGTGGTGCTAAAGTTACCTAATTTTGGTAGAGGTGCTTTCTTAAGAGTCCAGAACACAAGCATCTTTTGAAAGTCCAAACACAAGTATGCTATGTCTTGCAAAGTTGGAACAAGATTGTGTTCTCTCAGGAGTCCAGAAGTAAAAGCATACCATGTGATAAGGTTGGCCTCATCTAGCCCAAAGCCTCTTTCCTGTGGTGTTCTGCAGGGGTCGGTCTTGTCGCCCTTATTGTTCACAGTGTACATGCTGCCATTGGGAGACATTATCAGGCGGTATGGGTTGGGTTTTTACTGCTATACAGTTGACACCCAGCTATATCTGTCCTGTGCTCCAAGTAACCAGATGGCAGACTGTGTAGTTAACAGCTATCTGTCTTAGATCCGGACTTGGATGTCACATAACTGGCTGAGACTCAACCTAGACAAGACAGATGTGCTGGTGGTGGACCTGAGTCATCATGGGGGGGATGGAGGCTTGTGGAGACCACCTAATCTTGTACTGGAGGGTGCCACTGACCCCATCTGATTGGGTGAAGAATCTGAGCATGATCCTTGACAGTGGCTTGACACTTGATACTCAGGTGTCGGCCGTTGTTAGGAGTGGATTTTATCATCTGAGGAACATTGCTCGGATTTGGAACCTGTTACCCCCGAGGACCTAGCCTCACTAGTATATGCTTTTGTAACATCCAGACTGGATTACTGCAATGCCCTGCACCTAGGGCTATCTGAAGGTAACCTCCACCAGCTGCAGTTGGTGCAGAATGTGGTGGCAAGATTATGGATGGGTGTGCATAAGTATGATCATATCACACCAATCCTCTGTGAACTGCACTCGCTGCCGGTTAGGTGGAGGATTACCTTCAAGGTCGGGTTATTGACCTATAAAACCCTACATGAAGGGGGAACAGTCTACCTGCAAGAGCTCCTTGTGCCTCACTGCCCATACCCAGCTCTCCATTCCACAGAGGGTAGTCTTGTGGATATTCCTAGGGTGAGGCTGTGCCACTCGGGTGATCGCGCGTTCTCAGCTATACCTACCCTATGGAATCTATTATCTAAACAGCTATGGGAGGCACCCTCGGTGGATACTTTCAAAAAAGGTTTTAAAACTTATTTTTTTGACCAGGCTTTTAATTTTTAGGTAATTGAGTTATGTTTGATTGGATATTAGTGCTGATTTTAATTGTATTTTTGTATATTTATAAAATGTTGTATGGTATTGATTGTGAAGCACTCCGAGTCCTTGGAAAGGAGCACTATATAAATAGAGTATCTATCTATCTATCTATCTATCTATCTATCTATCTATCTATCTCTCAGCCTTGACAATCATGAGGGGAAAAGGATCCCACCCAGCTTGTGAGGTCACAGCTCTGTGGTGATCCTGGCTGTGAGGTCACTCTCATTCCTGCATTCTGAATTAGTCACAGGCATCTGCACATTGCTAAACATCCCACTTAAAAAATATATATACCTTTTTAATTAGTGAGCCACAGTTTTAGGGCAGGTCGGAGTTACACCTTTGACTTCAGAGGAACATCCTGAAAGCGATTTCTCCTGTGTGAGGATTTTCACTGGTACCTGTCAGAGTTGGCTTACCTCTTTATAGGTTGTAAAATGCAATCTATTATGGCCAGTTTCCTAGGTTTCAAAGCAGTAGTTGATTTACCACCTGTTACAACCTGGTGTCTAAAGGAAACTCTTAATTAGTCATTCCAGTAGGTCAGGGATAGGGCAGATCTTCTTTTCTCTCTGTTCAAATTATATGTTCCATGAGGCTTTGCTGCTTGGCCTGTGTTTTCTAAGCAGAAGTCTAAACATGTATTTATATCAAAAATCTAATAATATAACAAGTAGATGGCTATCGTCACATCCCATGTTGACAACCTGTTGGTCATAGTTAACAGAAGACTGGGTGCCCCGTACTGGAACAAGAACAGTCTCACTGGGTGGTGCTGAACACCTTATTGTGTCCAGATCCATTCTGTTGCTTACAGATTGTTGGTTCCCTGCCTATGCAGCTGCCTTTGAGACAGTAGTAAACAGCATAAAGCTAGAAATAGTAGTATTTATTTGTGGTGCCCTTCCCTGGATGCTGAGGGTGCCATTACATAACATAAGGTAAAAAAACTATAATCAACACATACAAATCCATCTGACTTTCAATAAATAAATAACTTAGCTAATAAATAACTAAAAAGGGGTCACAAGAAGTTACAAACTCACTCCAAATGCCTGCTGAAATAAATAGGTTTTAATGCCCCTTTTAGAGGCCTCTACCAAGGGGGTTCCCCCTCAAATCACCAGGCAGGGAGCTCCAAAGGACTGTGCCTGCCATTTTGAATGCCCGGTAGTCTGACATCTTCAACCTCGATCTCGGCACTACCAGGAGGTCCTCCTCAATGGAGCAGAGCAGGCAAGACGGTATATAAGGATGTAGGAGCTCAACCAGGTAGCCTGGGACTATTCCATGCAGGGTCTTAAAGGTCAGAAGATGCAATTTAAAAGAGATTCACCATTTTACCGGCAGCCAATGCAGATCATGCAGTGGCAGTGAAATATGGCATGATCTTGGAATGCCAGTTAGTAAGCGAGCCGCTGCATTCTGCAGCAGCTACAAGTGTGGTAGCAAACTTCCACTGACTCCAATGTAGAAAGCATTACAGTAGCCAAGTCTCAAGGTCACGAACATGTGTACCACTGTGGTCAGGTTGCCAGATGTGATAAGGGACCTAATCTGGCTGATATTCTGCAGGTGGAAAAAGCCACTCTGGATTACTGCTGACACTTGAGCCTCCATTGTCAGCCCTCATTCAGAACAGCTCCTAGATTTTTCACCTTAGTGGTGTCCACAAGCCCAGAGGGACCAAGCCAAAGTCTGGTCTCATTCTCAGCAGTCACCACTCCACCCCCCCACCCCACACACAGACCGGCTCAAGAACTAAGACTTCAGTTTTCTCTGGCTTAAGCCTCAGACAGTTTTATGGTATCCTGTCTTGGATCTCAGTCAGGCACCCATTAAACACATCAACCACACCCAACATCCCAGGAGCAAAAGACATCTAGAGCTGGGTATCATCTGCATAGCAATGAAACCCAAGCCCATATTGTCTAATGATCTTATCCATGGGCAGCATGTAGACCATGAACAACATGGGTGACAGGACTAAGCCCTCGGGTATGTCACAGGACAGAGCCACTGGGCATGAGGAAAATCTTCCTAACAATACCCTCTGGGATCTGTCCCCGAGATCGGACTCAAACCAGCAGATAACCCTGTCAGTGAGCCCTGCAAATGCCCTTAGATGTTACAGAAGCAGCTCATGATCCATGGTATCAAATGCTGATGAGAGATCCAGGAGAATGAGAATTGACCATCCCTTCCATCTCCCAACCTAACCAGTACATTGTAGACCTGTACAAGTGCTGTTTCAGTGCTATGCCCAGACCAAAATCCAGACTGGAGAAACTCAAAGATGTCAAAGGCTGCAAGCTGTGCCTCAAGCTGCAGCACAACAGCCTTCTCAGTAACCTTTCCCAAAAAGAGAAGGTAAGGGTCTGGACAGTAATTTGCCAAGACTTCTGGGTCTAAAGTTTTTTTTTCCAGAAGAGGCTTCACCAGTGTGCACTTAAGTGCCACTGGAAAACACCCCTCTGATAAAGAGCACCGGACAATCTCAGTGAACACCGGATCCAGATGTCCAGTACAACCCACCAGTAATCACGTTGGGCCTGGATCCAGGTTGCAAAATGTTGGGCACAGATCTGAAATCACCTCATATACCTCTTCCATTGTCACTGGCCAGAACTCCTCCCAGGACCACTGATCGCATTCTCAATTAAGCGGTTGTCTACTGCTGGGCTGTCACAGTCCTAATGGAGTGATTCCAGCCCTATCTAAGAAAAACTGAGTGAATGCCTCACATTTTGTTGGTGTTAATGCTCTCATGGGCTCCAGACAGCCCATGTGAAGAAACATGTCTACAGTCTGAAAGAGCTGAACAGGTCGGTTCCTCCCAGCAGCATTCTCTCTTGACAGAAATTCTGCCTTTTTCTGAGTTATTCCATTCTGGTATTCCTTATAATGGGACATCAGAACTAGTTTGTCCTTTAAAGCCCTGGACCTCCTCCAACAACACTCAAACCTTTGTCCCCTGGCCTTCAATGCCCTCTATTTGCCATCATACCATGGTGAGCTGAGGTGCATCACCAGGGGATTTATTTATTTATTTTATTTATTAAAGATGTTTCACCAGGAAAGGCACACTGAGCAAAAAGATGCTCGTCTCACGGTGCGACCCGGGGGGAGGGGACATGGGAGGATGGCATACATACAGCAGTCAATAGGTTGAGCATGGAATGGAGCAATACAACAATTGTTACATAATTGAGTGAGATTACATACGAGCTTGTTACCTGAGGAGAACAGTACAGAACATGAGCCTCTAGGTAAGTGTAATACATAATTGAATACACATCTAGGATTATACGTGAATATATAAGTGCCAGTAACAGAGATTTAACTGAAGCAAGAACTTCAAGTTGACAGCAGGAGATGGAAGTAGGAGATTTGGGATAGAGGAGAGGTGGCAGGGCTGTAAAGTAAACACTAGGGTATTTAGGGAGGAGGGAGGTTTGGGGAAGGGGAGGGGGAATGAGACAGTAAGAGCATTGGTTGTTGGGATAGTGTATAAGCCAGACAATTAGGTGAAGGCCGAGCCGCTGGTCAGGCACATAAAGAGTAGGGGATCAGGTGGTGAAGAGAATCCATCGGGGGGAAGGAGGTCAGGGGCAGGTACAATTCGGTGCAAGGAAGTTAGTGAGGGCAGAGGATAGCGAGTGTTTGGAAGAGGAATGGCAGATTTGGGCCAGCAGACCATTCCAGAGATTAGGTAAGAGAAAGCCGATTGGCCTACGGAGGTCCTTCTGTGAGGGATTGCTAATAGCCTGGAGTCAGTAGACCTGAGGATGAGGGCGGGGGTAGGGGGGAAGATAGGGAGGATACAAGGTAGGGAGGAAGGGAACTGAGTCAGAAGTTAGAAATAAATTTGGCACAGTGAAGTAGGCACCGGTTACTCAGGGAAGGAAGGGCCAGTGAATGGAAGAGCTCACAGTGATGGGTGTGGGGGGGGCATAGAGGGCAAAGTGGCAGAAAGCATTAAAGAGGGGGTCCAGTCTGGCTAAGGTGGACTTAGAGGCAGAGCTGTAAACAACATTGCAGTAATAGAAGGATGGTAGAATCATTTTCTGTACTATTTTGCATCTCACAGGGAGCAGAAGACTTGACCGGTTTCTATAGAGGGCACCAAGCTTTGGGCGCAGTTGTGATAGAATGGCGTCCATGTGTAGGGAGAAGGAGAGGTGGTGATCAAGCAAACAAACTGCACACAAACTGGTACAATGAGGTCAAAGGCTCCAGTGCCAACCATGTTATAGACCTCCACTGCTGCCTCTCCACCCTGAGCACAAACTGCCAACATTTCTGAGATGTCCAAAATTGCCGTAAGTCCTTCTGGGCTAAGCCCTTTCAATAGGTGATATCGAACCACTCCTTGGGGGATGGACCACAAAGGGGTGCCCAGAAATTGAACCTGATAGCACAACAATCTGGTCAACTGACTGGATCCATCTCAAGTTTCCATCCTTAAACTCCAGGGAGAATACCAGGTCCAAGGCATGGCCATGCTGATGGTTTGCAGGAGTAATCACTTGTTCAAGATCCAGAGCTTACAAGCTCTAGAGGAAATCCTGATCAAATTGTGAGCACTCATCATCCACCCAAGCATTGAAATCACCAAGAATAAGCCATCTTGGTGATTCCAAAACCAGTTTGGCAATGAAGGACATGATGTCCTGCAGAAACTGCCCTCATGACCTGGAGGTCATTACATGAGGAAGATTTTACAGCTTGCACCCAGACCTCCATTCATGGCCACACATTCAAACAACTTGGTAACCCCCACTGGCTGCACCACCAGATTCAGATCAGATCTAACTCAGATGGTCATCTCCCCCCCCCGTAGTCCCTCCTCGGGCAGTGGACAACTGAGAACCCAGCCAGAACTGACACCTCCAGAACTCAGAGTCATCCCCTAACCAGGTCTCGATAATGCAGGCCAGGTTGACAAAGGAAATAGGATCCGTTATAACTGTGGTCTTATTCCTCATTGACCTAGCATTACATAGCACTGTCCGAAAGAGATGGAAAAAGTCAACGGGCCCCCCAGCTGCCTGCCCATTCAGTCTGGCAGGGACCCTGGGTATGGGGACTAAACATGCCTTGCCTCTCTCTAGTCCCTGTCTAACCCCAAGGCATCTTCTGGCCCTCAGTACACCAATCGGCACCACTCTGACAGTTCTCATCTCCCTTGCTCTCTTCCTGCTCTTCCTCCTGGTACCTGGTGCAGTGCAACGTGAGTTGGTCACCAAAACTATACTCCCTGTGTTTGATTATGCAAATACTGAATACAGTACTGCACTAGATTTATCCCTCAAAGAACTAGACTCCCTCTTAAATGCTCTGTACCATTTCACCACAAACTCCCCCTTCTGAACCCACCACTGCTCCATCTATTCCTCCCCTACCCCCTCTCACTCCATCAAACCCACTCACTAGCTTTTATTGCAAAGTTTTGGTTTGGACTACTTCCATCCTACCTCACCTCACTCGTCTCCCCAGCCAGATCCTCCTCCTACCTTCTCTGCTCAAGGGTCGCTTGTTCCTTCTCCCTCCCCCATCCTTGTACAGTATCCAGGAAATCTTCCTTCTCTTTCCATCTACCGTTCCTCTGGAACAATCTCTCATAGAGCTGCAGACAAGTCCCTTTTTTCCAAATTTTTAAATGTATGCTTAAAGCTAACCTTACCCCTTCTTGCCTGTGCCCTTAGCTACTCCCTAGACCTCTTTCTGACAAATCAAACCTGCACCTTAGCTACCTCAGCTGTCACTCAAATGTTTATAATTCCTGATGTTTGCCTATTGTGTAAATATTTTGTTTATATTTGTACCATATGTTTTTTGTTTATCTGAACTGTTTCAATTTGTTCCAGTTTCATATTGTGTTCAAATTCTTCCTTGTAGTATATCATACCAACATATGAACATATGAATCTGCCAGCAGAAACATGGTCTATCCAGTCTATTCAAGTGTGCAGCTAGCACCCTTACCTTGCAGCTGCCCCTTCCCTCCACAATTATTTCTCTTTCACCCTGTCCCATCTCCTTTTAAAAATGCCCACCGTCTTACAGGATACCACCTCTTTAGGCCGTGTGTTTCATTTGGCCACAAACTCTCCATGAAAAAATGTCTCCTCTTCTCTCTCCTATATCTTACCCCCTCCAGTCTGAGACCATGCCCTCTCATGTCCCTCCCCTGCCTCAACTTAAATATCCCTTCTGTACCTGTCTTGTTAATCTCTGTCAGGTACTTGAAGGTCTCAATCATATCCCCGTCTTATCTCCAGGGAGTACATATTTAGCTCCATCAGCCTTTCCTCATAGGGTTTGTCCTCCAGTCCCTGGATTATCTTTGCTGCTCTGCACTGTACCCCTTCCAGTAATCTGACATCCTTTTTCAGATATGGGTGCCAGTACTGCATGCAGTACTCCATGTGTGGACTGACCAGTACCCTATAGGGATTATGTCCACTGAAAGATGGCAAGTCCATTTATGGCCCTGAGGTTGATTGCATTTGTAAACAAAACTATGAAACTATACAGAGGCAGGATCAGTGCCCTACTACTAGAGGAGATGCATCTCACAATACACCCCAACATCCTGTTGGCTTTAGCTGCTGCCTTTCTGCACTGTGCTGAGGTTGTTCATATTCCCTGTTATAATCACCCCTAGATCCTTTTGCTGCTTGATAGTTCCTAGCTGAATCCCTCCCAAATGGTAGCTCCTCCCTGGGTTCTTTGCTCCAAAGTGAAGTATGTTGCACTTCTTAGCATTGAACCCCAACTGCCACATTTATGACCACTCCTTCAGTTTAGTCAGGTCATCCTGTAGCCCCAGCCACCCTACTACCACCCTATCCACCCCCATAAGTAAACATACTGAGTGGCAAAATGGAGGCAGAAATTATAAGGTGTGACCTGTGTGGTATGTATGGTTGGGGCTCAGAACAGCTGAAGAGTTTCACTTGCAATAACTGTATATTAATTTCAGACATAAAGCAGGAGATTAGAGATCTAAAGATCAGGACTGAAACAAAACAAGAAATAGTTACACTAGAAAAGTTTATAGATTCAGTTGCTAGTGACTCGGGTACAGATACAGAGGCAACAAACAGTGTAGAAAATGATTGGGCCCCAGTAAGAAAGAGTAAAGGTAAATGATGGGGAAAGTAAATATATAATAGTGCTTCCATTGAAATTGAAAATAAATTCATGACTCTGGAAAAAGACCCTGATACTGAGAACAGCATTGAAACTCAGACTGATACTACTACTGAGAACTCAGGGGAGGGGGGAGTTATGCATAAAACATTTAGCCAACACATCAAAATCACTTACAATAAGAAAAGCAGAAAATAAAATAAAACAAACAACATCTCAAACATCATTTTTGGAAGCAGCGAATACAACTCAAGTGGCAACTAACCAAACACATTCCACGGCAAAAGAAGTCATAGTGTTAGGGGACTCTACCATAAGAGAAATTGATAAAATTTTATGTAAAGAAATAAATGAAGACACTTTGGTTAGTATGTTCCCTGGAATTAAAATATGTGAACTAAAACAAATACTAAAGGATGCATAGGTAAAGTAAAAAATTCACTGGTTATTTTACAAGTAGGACTGAATGACATAAATTACAAGGAAGAAGGAAATCTTTTGGAAAAATACACTGAACTGGTCTGAGATGTTCAGAAATATACTTCAGAAATCATTATATCCAGCATCCTACCAATGTACGATAGATTCCTGTACAAAAACTATAAAATTGCTGCAGTATATGGAGGGTTGAGGAAATTCTGTATAAAAGAAGGGATAAGGTTTATTAAAAATGGTAGCATATTCAGAAACATCTCATTCTATAAAAAAGACAGACTCCATTTAAATAAAATAGGAGAAAGAATCTTAGGAAATACTTTCAAAAAAGTTATTGAACAACATTTAAACTGGGTATTGGGGGGAGGGAAAGATGTTCAGACAAAACCAGAGAGGAAAAAAATTAACTCATTAAGGAATAACTTGGACTCAGTCAACTGCCTCTTAAGTAATGTGAGAAGTTTGGTTAAAAAATATGATGAACTCACTCAATTGATGAAGAACAAAAATATTAAAATCGCAATTTTTACAGAAACTTATTGGGAAAAAGGTGACACATGGGACAAATACATAGATGGACACATCTTATATCAGTAATCCAGGAAGTATAGGAAAGGTGAAGGTATGGCAATCTATGTACATGAATCCATCAAAATTATGGAAGTACATGATGGCAGCTTAAATATTGAACATCTGGCCATAGAAATAATGCCTCATAATGGACCTAGCATCATTTTAAGGGTACTGTACCGCCCCACCCTCTACAACCAGAGACATGGATCAGGCCATTTTAAATTACCTAGACCTCCTAAACCCGGCAGAAAATATAATTATAACTGGTGATTTCAACCTTTCTGGAATCGACTGGGAACATCAAATCACAACATGTAAAAATGAAAGAGACTATCTTGAAAAATGTAATCAACTAAGGTTTGTCCAAACAGTTAAAGTTAATACAAGGGGAACTAGTATATTATATGTTGTATTGACAAATATGGGAGAGAAAATAACAGTCACAGAGGTTGGTTCCCCTATATCATATAGCTATCATTTGACTATATTCTTTAAGCAAAATGAAATAACCATTCAGAAAGGCAGTAAAACCAAAATTCCAAATTTCAAAAATGCAGATTTTAATAAAATAAGAAAGCTCTACAAAAATGGGACTGGTATGTAGAGCTTTCAGAACTAACTTTAGACAAAATGTGGGACACACTCATCGCTAAACTAAAAGTAATATCTGATGAGTATATACATTATACAGAAAAAATTTCAAAAAAATGTAATACACCTAAATGGTTTACTCCCAAAATTACAAAGCAAATTAAAATAAGAAACAAAATGTACAAAGCAACTATGTCAGATAAAAACTACCTCCCTAAATATTAAGAACAGATATGAAAGGTAAAAAAACTGATAAAAATTTCCAAAGCAAACTTTGAAAGCAAATTGGCAAAAAAAAGTAAAGACAACTTCAAAAACTTTTATTCCTATATAAATAACAAAAGAGGAAGTAAAAATTCTATAGGTCCATTCAAGGATGACAGGGAAATGGCAAATATCTAAAATAAACACCTTGGTACTGTCTTCAATTAAAATGATCTATTAGAAACTAACATTAACTATAATATACCAGACAATAAACAGATTACCATTGAAATGAAGGATGTAATGGACAGGCTAAGCAATATTAAAATAAATAAATCACTTGGACTGGACAATTTGCATTTTAGACTTATAAAGGAGATAGCTAAAGAGATAGCATATCCAGTAACTTTCATTTTTCAGAGATCAGTAGACACAAGAGTGGTAATAAAAAAGTAGAGAGAGGCACATGGTATCAGTCTTTAAAAAGGGAAATAAAAACTCTCTTGAGAACTACAGACCTGTGAGCCTAACAACAGTGATAGGAAAAGTATTAGACGCTATTATCAAAAATTATATTTCTACTTATTTGATTGAAAACAAACTGATGGACCCAAGTCAAATGGCTTTACTGGGGCAAGATCCTGTGAGACAAATCTCCTACAATTTTATGAAAAAGTGAGTAAGAATCTGGACCTAGGTAAATCAATAGATGTGGTACAACTGGATTTTTCAAAAGCATTTGATAAACTTCCACATTTAGAATTAATCAAACCCCTTCAGTCAATATGGATTAACAACAAACTTGTAAACGATACCATCCTGGCTGCTGGGGAGAAGACAGAGGGTGATTATAAATGGGGAACTGTCCCAATGGCTCCCAGTGACAAGTGGAGTCCCTCAGGAGTCAGTATTGGGACCCTGCCTGTTCAACATTTACATTTATTTTCTACACATTAAAACAGAAAGTATCTGGCTGATAAAGTTTGCGGAAAATTGTAGAGTGGAAGCAGTGGTTGACTCAAACCAGGACCAATTGAAACTCTAGGAAACTCTTAATTGCATAGAAAAATGGACAAACAAACATAAGCTTAAATTAAATGAGGGAAAATGTATAGTTCTACATATGGGCTAAAATAACTTGGAGTCAAAATATAGAATAAACAACAGTCTAGTGACACAAACAGCGAAAGAAAAAGGCCTGGGAATCATAATCTGCAATGTTTTAGCTTTCAGTGCTCAAACATATCAAGCAATTAAAAATGCAAACAAAGCTCTAAATTGTATTTTAAGGCATATCTCCAGTAGAGAAAGAATGTTCCTGATCCCACTGTATGGGGCAATGGTGAGAACCCAGCTAGAGTACTGCTCGCAGGTATGACCCACTTACATGAAGGGAGAGATAAATAGATTGGAGAGTGTACAAAAAAGGGCAACAAGAGCAGCATGTGGGATGAAGGGAAGATCTTATCCAGATAGAATGCAGGATCTTAATCTGTACTCACTAGCCTACAGAAGATGGAGAGGAGATATGATCATGGTCTATAAATCCTTCCAAGACAATTGGTTACAAACAGATTTGACCTGGAACTCATCCAAAAAAGTTACGATACTAGAACTCATAGCAAACAACTCAAAAAATAGATGTGGAATTTACCAAAGAGAAGGTTTTGGTTTAGCCAATGTGTGGTACCTCACTGGAATAAACTTCCCACTGAGGTGGTAGAAAGCCCAACTTTGGAAACGTTCAAAATTCGGTTGGATAGATTTAGCAAAAATAAGGTTAGAGAATTCTAAAATATGTTTTTTCTATGGCAAGCAAATATGGACGTAAGTCTAATAAGTGCTTTGTTACCACTATGATACTAAGATACTATGTCATCCACCACTGCCCCCATCTTGGTATCATCAGTGAACAGACTGATCTTGCTCCTGATGCCATGTGATATATCCACTATGAATAGCCCAGACAGACCAAGCCCAGTACAGAACCCTGTGGTACCTTGCTCATCACAGCCCTTGGAGATGAGAGGTCCCCCAACCACCACCCTTTGCTGCCTCCCCTTCAGCCAGTTCATGATCCAGTTCACCATCTTTGTCCCCACTCCCACGTACTTCAACTTCCCCCCCCAACCGCACATAAGGTACTGAATCAAAAGCCTTGCTGAAGTCCAGATTCAGGACATCCACAGCATGGCCCTTGTTCAGTTCCCTCATCAGCCAGTCATAACATTCAACTAAGTTGGTCTGGCAGGATCTTCCTGAAACAAACTTATGTTGCTGACCACCCTGGAGTCCACTGACTTCCAGAAAGTTCACCAACCTCTCCTTCAGAACTGTTTCCATTAGTTTCCCCACATTGGATGTGAGGCTTGCTGGTCTGTAATTGTCTGGTTCATCCTCTGGGCCACTTTTGTAGATGGGCACTATGTGAGTCATCCTCTAGTCTTGTGGTATGCATCCTGTGTCCAGGGAGGTATTGAACAGGTCTGTCAGTGGCCCCGCCAAGACTTACCCCAGGTTCTTCAGCATCCTGGGGTGAATGCCATCTGATCCTGGTGTCTTATCCACCATCAGTGCCCTTAGACCTTCTAATACCCTGCCCTTTGTGATTACCCCATCTGTCAACCCCTTCCCCCATGCTCACTTTACCTTTCCCCTGAGGTAGTTGCCTGCCCTTCTCCTTCATAAATACAGAACAGAAGTACTCATTTAGTGCTTCTGCCTGCTCCGCCACTTTCTCGACCCACCCTCTGTCCTTTTTAATCCTCACTATCTGGTCCTTTCAGTTCCTTTTTAATTTTTATTTATTTTAGTTATTGAAGTTTCACCAGGAAAGGCACACTGAACAATATAAAATTGCTAGTCTCAAGGAACATCCTGGAGGAAGGGGAACATGGGAGTACAGTAATCAAAAGTACATTTACATGCAGTATTATAGAAAAGTATATATACAATACTCAACAACACATTTCCAAAGGTAATATAAAATAGAGAAGCAACACAGTGAAGAAACAGTACATCAGTAGCATTAGATAAACATTGGGATTTGATGAGAGAGGAGCAAATTAACAGCACTGCAGACTAATACATACAACGCGGACTAGGAGGTGCAATAAAGTACTTGGTTTCTCCTCACATTGAGTGCTTGGCTGGGAAAGGAGATGGGGAAGCCAGAGGGAAAATTAGGAGGACTGAGGAGTCAGAGGGGAAATTAGGAGCAGCTGCAGGATGTAGAGAGGAAATTGAGGAGGGAGGTTGAGATGGACCACAGGGAGGAGAGGTGCCTGATTTGATGAGGCATTGAGTTCCAGAGCTTAGGGAACCTATTGGAGAATGATGATTGGCCTACAGAGGTGATGCATCTTGGTATAGCTAGGGTGCAGGAGTCACTGTATCTGAGGGAGAGAGGGACAGTAGGGTGGGAGGACAGTGAGGAGGCAAGGTAAGGGGGAAATGTATCAAACCAGAATTTAGAGACAAATTTTATGCAGTGGGCTAGACGGCGGTTTTCCAGGGAAAGAAAAGCTAGAGAGTGATATAGATCGCAGTGGTGGGTAAAGGAAGGGGCATCCAGAGTGAAACGATAGAAAGCATTGAAAAGGGTGTCTAATCTGGTTAAGGATGACTTCGGGATGGCACTGTAGACTACGTCGCAGTAGTCAAAGATGGGTGGTATCATTTTCTGGACAATTTCCTGCCTGGCTGTAGAGATAGGCAGCTTCATTTCCTGTACAGGCTCCTAATTTGGGGTGCAGCTTTTTCAGGATGGAGTCTGTGTGTCCAGTGAGGTTTAGGTGCTCATCTAGCCAGATCCCGAGATACCTAAAGGAGGAGATGTCCTCTACAGCAGAGCCATCAAGGGTGTGGAAGGAGGGCAATTTAGTTAGCCTAGAGAGTTTCTGCCTAGTGCCAAAGGTCATGGAGTCTGTTTTCTTGGCATCGAGGAAAAGCTGATGGAAGTTTAGCCATTGTTAAACTTTCTCAAAGTCATGTTGAAGTGTGGAAGTGACATCAGTTGGCAACAGTCCAGAGTAGAAAAGGACAGTATCAGCATACATATAGATGGAGGAGGAGGTGCGCATGGATGGGCGGTCATTAAGGAATATGGAGAATAGCAGGTGGCCAAGGACAGAGTCTTTGGGTATGCCAGCATTAATCTGAAGTGGGGGGGGTGGAATCAGCAATTTTGACTGACTGTCTGCTAGGTAGGAGCTAAACTAGTTTGCAACTGAATCAGATGGGCCAGCAGATCACATATTATCTAGGAGGAGAGGGTGGGAGATAGTGTCAAAGGCCTTTGCAAGGTCAACAAAGATCACAGATGTGATTAGACCACTGTCCATATCTGAGAGTATGGAATCGGTAAGCCTAAGTAAGGAAGTGGTAGTGGAGTGATCATTCCTAAAACTAGATTGGTAGGGAGTGAAAAAGGCAGAGTCAGCGAGGTAAGAGGTCAGTTGGGAGAGAACCAGGTGCTCCTGAAGCTTTGTGAGAATTGGTAAGAGAGAGACTGGCTGATAGTTCCCAGTCATAGAAAGGTCACCTCCCTTGGATAGTGGGAGAACTACTTGGTATTACTTGGTATTACTTGGTTTATGAGATGAAAGAAGGCTGTGGCCCATCAAGGATGTCCCCCACATTTTGTGGGTCATTTCAGAACTCAATATAAGTTTTCCCTTATCCAAATATCCAGATTATTTTTAAAAGCATTAAGGCTACATGCAGTGATTAATTACGGTGGCAAGGTGTTCCATAGCCTTGGTGCCCTTGTGGAGGAAAAGTTTCCCCTTTTATTAGTTTTAAAGGATAGTATTTATAACTGCTTATTATGTAGTCTAGCGACTATCCTAGTTGAACAAACAAATCCACATTGACTCATAAGGGTGGGTGATTGAAATAATTTATAGGTCAATAGCAAGTCACCTCTTTTCTTCCTAGTTTCAGTGTACTTCCATGAGTCAGGGATGGAGGCCAGTGAGAAGGAAAGGTTTAGTAAGGCAGAAAGTGGTGAACAAATGGCATGAGCAGAGAGGAAGAGAAGTTTGGGGTCAAGGCCACCAAGTGAGAAACCCTTAGATGGACTAAGAGCGAGGAGAGCATTTAGAGTATCATGAGGTGAGACTGGAGAGAAGGAGAAGAGGTCGCTAGGAAGGGTGCTTGGGTGTGAGTTATTGAGGACAGACACGACTGGTTGGGTAGAAGGAAGAGAAGCTAATAGAGCAGCAGCACATGAGGTAAAGTAACAGCTGAATTCAGTGGCAACTGAGAGGTGGGCAGACATGAGGGCATTATTGCCATAGATGAGTGGAGTTTGAGATTTGGGGGAAGGGGAGAAAAGAGGGAGTTAACAACTTTCCAAAATTTTTATGGGGTACATATGTTAGCATCAAAGGTGCATCTAAAGTATTTGGACTTGGAGAGCCTTGTAGCAGGCATTTCTGAGGGCTTGATATCTGTCACAGTCAGCATTTGATTTAGAGACTTTGTGAGTCTGCCAAGCCAGGTCTCGAGCTCTCATACATGCCATCAATTCTGGTGTGATCCACGGGAGGTGGTTTCCACGTATCTGAGTGTGCTTATAGGGTGCATGCTTGTTCCAGATGTTAAGAAAGTGGCCTTGGAAGTAGTCCGGGGCTTCATTAACTGTGGTAGCAGAGGAAATAGATCAGTCATTGTGGGCTGGATCATATAGGAGGTGGGTAAGGTCTAGGGATTTACATGAGCGGACAAGCAATGTTTGATGTGGGGCTTTTGGGTGGTGGAGTTTGTGGACCAAGTAGATCATATGATGGTGGCTGAGTGCATCCAACAGGAGACCTGATTCGATTACTCTGTGGACATGTGAGGTTAGGGCCAAATCGATGACTGAGTGGTTGTCTGATTTGGTATTTAATCAAGTTGATTCATGGATCAATTGCATTAAGTTAAGGGCCGCAATGTTATTACGCAGCTTGGATAGGGAGGGGTCAGGCCAGCTTTGGTTAAAGTTGCCTAGTATATAGAGTTCAACGTTTGATGTGAGGGTGGAAATTTGAGAAAGAAGATGAGAGACAATAGTAGGGGAGAGGCCTGGGTGGCAGTAAATCCCAGCAACATAGAATGAATAGAGGATGAGGTGTATATAGCTACACCGCCACCCCTACCTGCGCCATCTTGCTGGGTGATATTGTAGCCAGGGATGTATATTCTAGGATCAGGTGTTTTTTTATTTAACCAGGTTTCAGTTATTATGAGAAGGTCAGGGGCCAGCAATCGTGCTAGGGGCTGCAGCAGGACTAGTTTAGGTAATAGACTTGTTATGTTAAGGTAGAGGATTTTAAGATCATGATGGAGCATTGGCATGTTGGGAGCAGGGGAGGGCATGTGTGGGAGAAGGGCCGCCTGCATGTTTGATAGATTTGGGCTAGGGTTAGGGTTTATATCCATGGTGGATAGTAGGAGAAGGGAGTTGATTATAAAGTGGAGCTTTGAACTTTTGTACCATGGCTTAGATGTGACTGAGCTATAAGGGGTAGGCAGATAGTAAGAGGAAGTGAACCAGATAGATAGGGAGCACAGGAGCACATAGAAGTTAGGGACAGAAGAGAGGGAGGCATTGGGTAGAAAAGTATGGTGGGCCTAAAGTTGGAGGAATGGAGTGGGGGATCCCAACATCTGGATCAAAGGGGCTGAAATTAGAGGAAGAGAATAAGCAAGATGAGTTACTGACGGTTTATTTAGGAGGTTCGCATGGGTAGGAGGTGTGGGAAGAAGTGAGACAGTAAAGAGAGTAAGGGAAGAAGTAGGCAGCTTATTTGTAAAGTCAGCATTCTGTGGTATGCAAGGGCCAGAAAAGAAGGTGTTTTTTTTTTTTTTGCAGATGACTTGGAGCGTTAGAGAACGGTAATTCTGTAATGCCTATTTAAGTGACAGGTCTAGATAAGGTGGCATAGAAGCCGTAAGTAGAACCTAATTTAAAGTCAGGTGATGTATCAGAAAGATGGAAAGTAGTGCTGGCTTAAGAACAGTGCCCTCAAGTGGTAGAGATGTATAACTTGCAAATGGAATTGGGCAGATAAAAAACAAAACCTTACATTATTAATAATAGCAACAGCAGTAAAATTCAGTCCAGGAGAAGCAGGCTCAGAGAAGCTGGCTCAAGCAAAAGAATAGTGCTGGAGGATGCAATCTAGCCACAGCATCAGGAGCCAATGGAGGATAAAACATAAATAGAAAATAGCCAATTCTGGAGAAAGCTTGCAAGTGCCAAGCTCAAATCTCAGATGCTTGTAGGAAGACCGTACCTTGCTATACTGGAATTGGTGATAGTTGGACAGGGTGAGGCGGGCATCAACAAGCTAGAGAAATTGCAGAGCACAGCACCCTTGTCCGGGGGTCTCCAATCCTTCTCTCCCTTATGTGCCTGAAGAAGTCCATTTCCCCATCCTTGATGCCCTGTGCCAGCCTCAGCTCTGTGGAAGCCTTGGCCACCCTGACTACTCTGGTTACCTCTCTGGACTTCTTCAAATACTCTTCCCTGTCCTCCTCCCTCCCAGATTTCCTGAACCTCCTTAATACTTCTTTTTTTGCCCTCACCTCTTCTAAGACCACTCTATTCAACCAGGTAGGTTTCCTGGTCCTTCCCTTCTTGCTTTTTATTTTGGTACAGGACCACGTGGCCTCTACGATCCCCAGTTTGATTTTACCATTTTTGACTTGCATCCAGTTTTGGATGAATTCCTGCCAGGTGACTCTTCAAAATGTCCCCAGTCCTGTCAAAGTTAGGATGTCTGAGGTCAATCACCCTGGTTCCTGTTCCTACCACTTCCTTGCCCATGTCAAGCATGAACCACACCAAGTGCTGGTCACTACCCGCTAGCAGGTCTTCCACCCCCAGCTCCCTTACAGCTTCTCATTAGACAGTACTAGATCCAGAGTTTTTCCCAACCTAGTTTGCTCGTTATCCATCTGTGTTAAGAGGCTATCCCAGAATGATTTAAGGAGAACCTGCTCCCTTGCACTCAAGGTGGTTGGGGTCTACTCCCGGCAGACTGAAGTCCACCACAATCATAGTGTTACCTTTCCTACAGACCCTCCTAATCTGTTCCACTAATTCTCTGTTCAGATCTTCCATTTAAGCCGGTGGCCTGTACGCCACTTTCATCCTAAGTGTCCTATTTATTGAATCATGGAACTGCATCCATAATGGCTCTGTTCTGCCCTCCTCCCCCCTTTCCTTCCACACCTTATCCCCTCTCTCACATACATTGCCACCTCTCCCCCTTTCCTCTTGCCCCTGTCCCTTCTATATATCCTATACTCTGGGATCATCAGGTCCCAGTTCTGGTATTGGGAGGACCCTGTCTCAGTGATGACTGCAATGGCCACTGCCCCCACTGCCAAGAGAGCCTGTAGTTCAGTGGATTTGTTCCCCAGGCTTCTTGCATTCAGGGAGACAACCCTCCAAGTTGTTCCTTTCCCTTCCTTAACCTGTTTCCCACCATTCTTAACCCCCCCATGTGACCCTTCCCAGTTTCCCTCTTTGTTTGCTTGGGGGGTAAGCTTGTTCAGCTCTCCACTCTGGAGACCCTGTATTTCTGCTGCCCACTTGCCACCCCCCCATCTAGTTTAAATCCACCTTTGATTCTATGTAATTCCCCAGCCTCTATTTTAATACCC
The DNA here is from genome assembly GCA_016271365.2 of Neoceratodus forsteri. Classification (NCBI taxonomy): domain Eukaryota; kingdom Metazoa; phylum Chordata; order Ceratodontiformes; family Ceratodontidae; genus Neoceratodus; species Neoceratodus forsteri. The sequence continues at coordinate 42,807,157 of JADMNL010000040.1, read as the reverse complement.
TCTGCCCCTTCATGGTCAAATGTAACCTGTTCTCTGTGTACAATTCCCTATTATCCTAGATGTTACCAAAGTCTTCCACTAGCCAGTGGTATCCAGTGAGGATAATGACTGAATATGAGCAAACATCAAAACGGTGACTCATATTCAGCACTATCCTCATAGGCTACCGTGCAAGGGGGTTCTATGTGATAACGATGATCATAGAAAGGCAATCACCATTAGGGCAAGTGTACATTGGCGAAAATCTATTTTGCCGTTTCGCCAATGTACACTCATGGTGCAGACCAAAAGGTTGCCGAAAACTTAAGTTATTTTGTTTATGCAGGGGGTTGTGCACCCAGCACACCCAGGGGTATGTCAGGGGTGAAAACAACAAAAAATATTCCTGGACTGGCGCAAAAATATCAATGTGCCCAGCATGGAACACAGCCCCCTCCCAACTCTAGATTCCACAAACCCACCATGCCACACGGCCAGCTCCACCACCATGCTACACCTTGCAAACCCTACCTCCCCTTCCTCCTGTCGCACAGCATGCTCACTCCCTTCCCCACATGCATTTACATATAGCAGCAGGATCTTGCTATAACTGTATTCACCCTCCTGTCCAATAGTCCTGTGAACAGGTGCCGCTACTGAGTTGTCCTTTTTGTAAGCGCTGAATAGCGGATGCCCTTATCACAGGATACCCTGCAAGGGTAGCGACTCTATGCAAAGATGATCGTAAGGAAAGGTGACCTGAAGAGAATATAGTGAGGGGAAGGGGAGGGATAGGGAAAAAGTTTTTTTTTTAAAATTCAAGTTTATTATTTTACAGTTATAGAGCAAGTTACAGAGTCGGTAATGAAGTAACATAAAATATACAACTTACTCTCCATCCCAACCACCGCCCATACCCTCCCGTCTTGCATACAATCAATTCAATAAGACACATACAGTAGAGTGTAAATTATCGGTGTCACATTCTGGGTCAAAGTTCATCATGAATGCAGGTAGTTAATCTTGTAGGGCCAGGAATATCATCAGCTACTGTATTAAATACAGCATATGTAGGGTCTCCCATATCTTTGAGTACTTTGGAAGGCAATTTTTCATACTGGCTCCCATTTTCTCCATGCGCAAGTTAAATAAGAGTTCCCAGTGCCACTCAAGATAAGTTAGCAGCAGACCATCAAGCCAATGCCTTAATACAACTTTTTTGAGTGAGGAAGAAATGGCAGCCATATTTCCTAGCCTTCACCTCTATTCTAGTGTAGTCTCCAATTAGGCAAATTTCTGGTGTGAAGTAGTCTACAATGCCAAGTAAGGGATCTGCTTTGGATTTTATCATGTGCCATAAGGTCTTTACTGATGAGCATTCCCAAAAAATGTGACATAGGGTGCCTTGTTGCAGGTGATATCTGTTGCAATTAGGAGAGGGAATTCTGCCTATTCTGTGAAGCTTAACTTGGGTCCAGCATAAGTTATTCAAGAGCTGGAATTGTGACAATCTAAGTCTGTCCTGTGTGATATACTTGTAAGCATTTTGCTGAATAGTGGGTCAAGTGAAGATTCGTTCTGGGAGCTGCTCATTCCAATATTTAGGAGTCTCTGTCCTATCAGCGTATACTTGATCGAAGAAAAGGGAGTACAGTCTGGAGACCGAGTGTGGCTCCCATACTGTTTTGGATAGGGATTAAAAAAATTCTTCAGAAATAGGTCCTGTCTGAAACTTCTCCTGTCTTTGGGCTAGTAAATGCCTGATCCGGTATACTTTAAATACCTGGTGGGGGCCAATCAGAAACCAGGTGATATTTGACTGCACTGAGCTACATATCTCATCCCATAGGAGAACTTTGATCTGTGCTTTCCTCAGCGAAGGCATCTAAGTATCGGCAATCACTTTCCCTCCAATTTTCAAATTTGGGTTGCGACAAAGAGGTTGATTATGATCCCTACAGGGAGATTATTTGAAAAAGGTGCATAGTTGGGTATGAATTTTCAGGGAAGTGGCTACTGGAGTATGTGTCAGCTTTTTGGGAAGACATTTTTGATTGCAATATAGTAGTGCAACTGGATCCAGACCTGCCTCTTTGATCAGCCCAATTTCAATTGTTGCCCATGATGGAACATAGGATAAGTTCCTTTCTTCCTCTGGTGACAACAACCACTTCAAATATTTGATGGCCACACTGGCCCAGTAGTACATACTGAAGTGAGGTAGGCGCAATCCCCCCTTAAATTTAGGGGCAGCTAGCTTGTGATAAGCTCTATGGGGTGCTTTCCCCTGCCAAATGAAATCCGAAATGATTGAATGGAGCGTGGCAAACCATTTTAGTGGAAGCCACAAATTGAGTATGTTATAGGGGGAAAACATTCTAGGGAGGAAGTTCATTTTGACTAAATTTATGTGACCCCAAAGTGATAAAGGGAGATTCCACCATCTACACAGATCTTGCTTAATTTCTTGTGTGACTGAGTCTATTAGATTGAATCATCTTATACTCACTTCTAGCCAAGATAATTCCTAGATATTGCAGTATGTTCTGGCTCCATTGAAGGCCCAATTCTGAAATATCAGCTTTTTGTAATTTCCTGTTTAGTGGGAATATTGTAGTTTTCCCTATATTGATTTTATAATTAGATAATTTGCTGTACTTTTCTATGATTTCCAAGACCACTGGAAAGGACTTGTGGGGATGCTGGAGATGAAGAAGAATATCATCAGCATATGTTGGGACTTTTAGGTCATGGGAGCCAATCTGTATTCCTTGCACTCTGGAGTTAAGTTGAAACTTGCACAGCAGTGGTTCCAGATATAAATTAAAAATAAGAGGAGACAATGGGCACCCCTGTCTTGTACCTGAAAAGAGTGGAAAAGAGGGGAAGAGGAGCCCATTGCAATAGATCCGTGCAGTTGGTTGTTTATACAGGGATGAAATCCACTTAATATACAAAGGGGAAACTCCAGTCTATGCATGACCTGAAACAGAAATTGCCAGTTTACTCTATCAAACACTTTCTCTGCGTCCAGGAACAACAGGCCAAAAGAAGAATTGGAATCCCTGGACACAGAGAAGATGTGGAACAATTTCCAGAGATGGTCTGAAGATGTTCTACCTTTCATGAAGCCCACCTCATCCGAGTGGATGATGTGAGGCATGACTCTGGTCAATTAAGTTGCCAATATTTTGGCTAGTATTTTCACATCACAGTTGATCAGGTATATGGGACAATAATTGTTAACTCTGTCTGGGTCTTTTCCTGGTTTGGGAATGACTATTATAAGGGCCTCCAGTAACCGATTGTCTATTGTATCAGACTCTAATATGCTATTAAATAGCCTCTTCAACCTGGGAATTAATTGCTTAGCGAAGCATTTGAAAATTTTTGGGGAGAGTCCATCTGGGCCCAGCACTTTATCTAGAGATAGGGACTGAATTGCCTCCAGTATCTCTGTTTCAGATATGAGAGATATCAACCTTTCTTTTTGGTCAGGTGGAATTACAGGCATAGGAAAAGTGCACAAGTAGTCTTTAACAGCTGTAATATTGGGTTGAGAAATCATAGGGTTATATAATTCTTTCTAATAATTTTCAAATTCTTGTAGTATATCAGCTGGAAGCAGTTTAGCCGACTCGTCTCTCTGAGATCTGATACATTTTATAATTTTGGATGACTCTGTCGCCTTAAGTCTCAGAACTAGAAGACGGCCAGATTTTTCCCCTTGACCCAGATAGGTTGCTTTTGTTTTAAGAATAGCCAGTCGAGCTTTTTCCCTAAGGAGGTCATCATACTGACTGGTGAGATTGGTAAGTTTTAATCTGATATCTTCTGAGGTAGAGGGTGAGAGAGTTGTTTCAATTTTTCTGATTTGATTTAATACATTCAAAGCTGTTTCTTCCCATCCTCTCTTTTTGGCTGCTGCAATTTTGATAAACTCCCATCTGAGTATGCGTTTAAGGGCTCCCCATTCCATATCTCCTTTCTCTGTAGAGTTAAGATTATCTTTAAAAGTATGACTCTATTGTTTCTTTAATGTTATCTGCGACCTGTTTGGATTTGAGTAATTGGTTGTTTAATTTCCAAATAGAATGTTTAGGAAGATTGGGAGTGAGTCCTAATTCACATCTAACATCTAACTAAGGAATGGTCTGATATGATCTTAGAATCAATTCTACAATCTGACAAAGTTGTAAGAAGAGAGTTGTTCACTAAAAAATAATCAATATGTGATCTGTATTCATGAACTTGTGAAGTAAATGTGTACTCCTTGAGGCAGGGTGTAAGACCCTCCAGGGATCACAGAGTCCTATCTGATCCATCATGTCTCAGATCACTCTCTGGATGGGAGAAAGACCCTTAGGTTTCTACCCCTCTTTGTCCAAGCCATAAGAGAAAGGTAGGTTCCAATCACCTCCTAAAACAATGGGGAGGTTTGTAAAGGGGGATAATGCATGTAGCAGCTGCATGAAAAATTCAGGGGAGTCTTGATTAGGACTGTACACGCTGCCCAATACTACTTTTGTTCTCCCTAAGAGCCCCACTGCTAGAATTTACCATCCCATAGGGTCAGATATAGTTTGTTCACACTGAAAAGAGGTGTTTCTAGGATTAAAATAGCCACTCCTCTACTAGCCGAGCTGTCGCCAGCCATAAATACTTGTCCTATGAATTGTCTCCTAAACAGGATAGCTTCAGACTTTAACATGTGCATTTCCTGTAGGCAGATCACATTCCCTTTTAGCAGTTGCAGATGTTTAATAATCTTATATATTTTAGTTTTATTCCTGGATCCCTTTACATTCCATGAGATCCATGTGTAACTATCCATATTAGATTTCCAGTATTCAATAATTATATGTAATTGGGCTTCAAACTAATTCTTTTCCCCTACGTACCAGTGTGACTTCCCTCAGATAATGCTGCTGCTCTCCTATTGATCTATATGCAAGATTTATCTCCTCCTCCTCCTCCTCCTCCTCACCTCTGTCCCATCCTAATACTCCCCGTACCAAACTGGAATTCAAACTGCAACCTCCATCCCCTCCTTCGATGCTCCAAGCTACATGAGTAACTAAGGATGTAAAAGTAACCTGGTGAGAGGCAAAACTTATTATAATCCAAAAAACACTCCCCACACCCTCTCTCCCAACACAAACTGTTCACGGCTCATGATCTGCAGGTCCAACACTGCTTGCCCATCCTAGCTCCACACCCTCCCACCTTTTGCTTCCATACTTAGCAACAAACTGGAAAAACAAATTGAAGAATTAACATAAGTATTATTAGAAAGTATTCTCCAGTCTGAGTTAATATTAATATAACAGTCTTTTCCCTAGCCCATTCCATAAAGTATATTGCTATTAATATTATTAAAATGTAGATACTAGCATCTGATTTCAAGTTTAGAGTGTTCTTACAGGACACAGAAAGCCTTAGAGCTCGAGTATCAAAGTGAATCCGATCGCGGTAAATTGGTATTGTCTGTAAACCAAATAAAACTTATTCAGGCATATGCCATAGCTGGGAACTTCATCTTCAGTTCTCATTGGTGCCTGTCATCTTCCCAGCACGATCTACTGTCTAACAAAATACTGAGAGGCAATTTTCCAAATATGTACAACCAAGAGGATTCACAGTGTATTGCCACCCTCCAGTGGGCTTAGAACGTCATAATGTTCAGCTGAAAAAGGAAAATGCCTCCTGGCAATGCACAGATCCTGTGTAAGCTGTGCAAGAGTTATGGTTGCCAAAGATTTTGAGGAATTACATTCAAGGTTCTTATTGATTGTTGAGTTAGCATTGACACCAAAATTCCTCCTCTTGGATCCCCGCTAAGTGGCAACACTCGCTGAAAGTCTGTTCTGTGGCAACGACCACCAAAAGTCTTTCCCGTGGCTACGAATGCTGATCCTCTAATGTGGCTATGACCACCAACCTTCCACCCCTCAGGTCCTCAGCTTACTGTCATACTAACCCCATCTCCCCCAGGTCACACCTGGAAACAAGCCTTGGTTCAGTGTGCCTTCCCTGGTAAACAAAGTTTAACTAACTAACTAACTAACTAACTAACTAACTAACAAACTAAGTGGCAGCTAATGGGGGGATCAAAGGGGCACAAATCTTTAAGCAGGGATGAAGAGTAACTGAACCTTGGTGACTGATACTGATGCAGGCCACACATTCTCAGCTACAGTATTACTGTAAAACCCCTCCCTTTTTTCAAATTACACCAATATCTCCTCCCCACAACCCACCCTCCCATCTACACTACTGATAAATCCCACAACAAGCACCCATAAAATCCTAGCAAATAAATAAATACAGTACAATAAGACAAAACATGAAACAAGTGCCAGTCCACTAATAGTCACTGATTAAATATAGTAAGTTGTGAAAGTTAAATAAGATAGTCTTTCCTCTCTCACTGGAGAAACTTCCTTATCAGCTCCTCCAGTGCATGTTCCAATGAACGCAGATTTTACCAAACTTGAGGATTTATTCTGCTCTTACCAGAACTGTTCCAACCAAGGGACAAAATCAATTCTTAAATGAGTTTATCACCTCCAGTATGCCTGAGTCAACTCATCACACCAGAAGAAGCAAGCATTTGCCAGTGCTGAATGTTGTCTCGCTGGCATTGACATTGGTAGTGCAGGTGTTAGAGATACATAATAGGAATGGCAGTGAAGTACTGAAGTGATGCCAACCCCATCCCCACCCTACAGAGACCGACAGGCATTGGGGTGTGCCTTTGTATCATCAGCTATAACACTCATGCAATTTTACCTCACCCTACCTTGTAGACACTGACAAGTGTCATGGTGTGTTTTGGGGTCTTTGGGCATTATACTTACCCTATTCCATAAAGGAATATGCTGAGGTGGGTGCAGTATAGGAGAATGGGAAGCACTTTGTGGCCGAACACACCAAGGCACACCACGATGCCTGTCACTGGCTACAGGGTGGGGGTGGGGTTGGAATGGTGTGAGCATTACAGCTGATGATCCCAAGTCACACTCCTGATGCCTGTCAGTCTCTACAGGGTGGGGTGCTACAGCTGGAAACCCTAACACTGTAGGCGTGTATTGGTATTTTCACTCCAAGTTTTCAACATGGGCTTTTTATGAGCCCACCTCATGAAGAGCGGCACTATCAGTTTGTTAGCTGAAAGGTGATTTTGCACAGCTATGCCATTTGGCGACACAGGGATGAAAACACATTTTGGGCAGTCTTTGGAAAATGACAACTGTATTGTTCATGAGGAGATGTAAAAAAATGGCAACGTTGAAAATCTGGAGTTAAAATATGAAAAATTGGTGAAGTCATGAGCATGCATAGAAACTGTGCAACACATGTCCGTAACCCAATTATTTTTGGTATTTTTTTAACCATATTTTTAACATAGGCATTTTGGGACCTCCCCACATGAACAGTGGCACTGTGATTTTGTTAATTTGTCCCAGATGTTGATTTCCCACAGCAGCCCATTGTGCGCCACAGGTGCAAAAACACATTTAGGGCAGGATGTGAAAAATGACAGCTGTACTGTTCATAAGGAGGTGTGAAAAAATGCCAGTGTTGAAAATCTGGCATGAAAATATTGCAAATTTGTGAAGTTACAAGAGTGTGTGGAAAATGTGCAATGCACACTTGTAAAACAGTCATTTAATGGAATTTTGTCACCAAATTTTCAACATAGGCATTTTAGGACCTCTGCTCATGAACAGTGTCACTGTCATTTCTGAAAACTGTCCCAAAAACTGATTTCGCACAGTGACTGCGCTATTCTGCACCGGACGTGTGAAACCACATTTCAGCCAGGATATGTAAAATGACAACTGTACTGTTCATAGGGAGGTGTGAAAAAAATTCCAATTTTGAAAATCTGAAGTGAAAATATTACAAATTCACTCGTAAAATAGCCATTTGTTGTTTTTTTTCCACCAAATTTGCAACTTAGGCTTTTTGAGAGCCCTCCTTGTGAACAGGGGCATTGTCATTTCATTACTCAGTCCCGAAAGGTGATTCCATGCAGTGACCACAAAATCACCTTTTGGGACTGAATAACACCATGACAGTGCCTGAATTCATGAGGAGGGGTACCAATAACCCCATGTTGAAAATGTGGTGTAAAAATTCCCAAACAATGCCTGAGATATGCACCAAAGTTGAAAAAAACCTATTTATGCCATTATACAGCTTACTGGCATTTATTCAGTTCATGGTCTGATTTGAAGAGTGCAGATGTGTTCCCTGTCCAATGAAGATTATTGCACCAGGCTCCAGAGGTAAGTATGGGATGAGGGGGGTATGAAGAGGCAGGGTGAGCAGAGGGTGTGCGCTGGGTGGGGGAGGGGCAGGGAAACCGCAAGGGACCGTCTTCTGTTTTACAGGTAAAACTAAAAAAAAAGAAATTGCAGGACTTTTTATTTTTTTAAACAGAGTAATTTAGCATGCTGGGGTGAGCTCCCAGCATGCCACCTGAGTTGTTTTTGGGGGCTGGGAAGGACGGGATTGCACCCCCTTAGCACACAACAAATGGGGAGGGACATGCCAGTGGGGAGTGGGCCCCTTGTCAGATTGAACTGGGAAGAGGGGGACAGATGCCTACAGGGATTGGGCCACCAGTCAGCACAGAAAGACTTTTGGGGGGTGCATGATGCTGAGGGGGACTGGGCACCCCCTCAGCACACAGTGGAAATGGGATGGGGGACAGTATACTGACAGGGAGTGGGCTCCCCCCTCAGCATTGTGACAGGCGGTGGCGGCAGTCACTGCCGCCATGTTGCTTGCACTTCAGAAGGTGTGTTGTGGTCCCGCTGCATGAGAGCTTCACTCTCATTGCAGCGGACGTTTTCTTAAATCTTAGACATTAGATATGCATGGTGTCAGCGTCTGCTGCTGGCTTACTGGGGAATGAGGGATGCACCTACTGATGCATGCCCTGCATTCGCCCACAGTGACTGCACCTCCAAATCTGCTACTACTGCAAGATGTTGGCTGGTGTGCACACACGAGCCAACATAAAAAAGAGTATTTCTGAGCCCACTGGCTCTCTCACCACCTGCAGGCTCAGAGACACCCTCTCTGTGGGAACTCCAGCAACCACTCCAAACTTCAGCAACCTCCAGGAGTCAGAGAAGACATATTCTACCTTTCTGTGAGGGAGTGTACCCTCTGAAGACATCCTCCTTGGATAAAACAGGAGAGAACCTGTAATCTGGATCAGTGACCCCCGAGGCTACAGACAGTCACACTGTGACAGAAAAGGGCACCAAAGCCATGTATTCCTTTGATCCATTTATTCTTTTCTAAATATGCATCTGCTTCAGGTACAAGATGGCAACCAGATCACATAATCAAGTAGTATATAACAGCTTACGCTAGCCAGGGTGGATGGTCTTATGTTCTCATGGGAAAGTTAACAGGAAAGCTAGGGAGGAAGCAACAAAGCAATAAACTCAGTGGGGAGTCCTTCCTGGAGATGTTTCCATGTTGAACACAGGACCCAGGAGGATGTCATAATGTTAACAAGGTGGTGCTGAAGAGTGGGTGGATACACACACACACACATACACACACACTATCTTAAAGAGGGCTGTGACAAGATGAAACTGTCACTCAAAGTGAGTGAGACCCCTCCCCACAGGAGTAAGAAATATACTGAGGGGCTGTAAGCAGGCTCTTTCTCTTAGGCTTGGAACATCTGACAATGCCAGAGCCCTGCGGCTAGAAGTCTGGTAAGAAAAGACAGCTTAGGGAATAGTGTTATCTTCAGACAGCAGCAGGTAAAAACATAGGTTAAAGTGAAAACAGCTCAGATTTCTTCTGTTTGCAACCTGGCTTGTATAACTTTAATTTATTTAAATTTCTAGTAAACTGTATTCCTTTTGTCTGACTGTACATAAGTCTTGTTGTAAATACTTACAGTATTTTAGTAAAGCTTCTATTTTTATAGAATCAGTGATTGCTTGTTTTATTTAAAAGGGATAATTTTACTACTTCTACTGGACTCTGTTTGCAGTCCATCTTCCAAGGGGCACTCTACCCACAATTATTGTGTTGACCTTTCTGACCTTGAGCAAGGAGGATGTAAAAAAACTGGTTTCCTGGTTCCTGTTGGTAAAACCTAGTGGTGGTGGTGAACTTGAAGTCCCTGGTAAGAGCATTTTTCTGTTACACTGGTGAAAGAGTGGTGGCTCAGTGTGGCATCTGGTACCAGTCCAGTGCAGAGCAGCATACAGTGTGCTTTTCTGTGAGGCAGGAACTCTGAAAGAGAGAGAGAGAGAGCACACTGGTGATGGAGTGCTAGCAGAAATATACATTGACAGTTATGGAACGGGATTTCAAAAGGTTGCATTGCTTACTATTTTTATTTTATTTCTAGACAGTTTACTGCAGCGTAACTAGAGAATATTAATTCCTCAGACTATGTCAGATTTCATGTTTAACAGCTTTGTGAGTTGTGTGCAGAGAAGGGAATTGTCCATGAGGGCATGACAAAGATGCACTCATGGAAGCCCTTTTGGCACTTGACCGACTGCAGGAGGGGCAGATGGTCTCAAATGAGCATGCCACAATACCTGGTGAGCAGGTGGTTACTGAGGACAGTGACCCAGGTAGTGAGACTGAGGTCCCAACAGCTAAGTGGGGGGGTGGCACCTTGTGGCACAAGCTGGGCAAGCTATGCAGCCCAGTCAACCTCGGCTTGAGATCCTAAAGGCAGAGCTTGCACTGAGGGATGCCAAACTGCAGAGGGCAAGGCTGGAGGCTGAGGAATGAGAGAGGGCTTGGCAGCATGAAATCTGGATGCAGGAGGAGAGAGAGCAAGGATGGAGGCAGAGAAAAGGGAGAGGATTCACCAGCATGAGATCTTTATTTGAGAAGAAAGGGAGAAAGAACAACGGCACAAGATTGAGATTGAGAAACTGCACCAGCAAACAGCACTGCAAACCATACGTAATGGCAAAGGGGGTCCAACACACAAAGCCACCAATAATTCTAAAATGTTCTCACAATACCGGGAAGGAGATGATCTGGATTTGTTTTCAAAATCATTTGAGAGGGTTTGTGAGCAATTTAAAGTAGACAAGACTTTGTGGATGACCCACCTAACCCCACTGCTTCGTGGCCGTGCTTTGCATGCATTTGCTTGAATGGCCGATAATGATTGCACAGACTATGATAACGTTAAAAAATGTAATTAAAATGTTTTGAACTGACTCCTGAGGCTTATAGATGAAATTTTAGAGAGTTAAGAAAAGGTCCAGGACACAGCTATTTAGAACTTCATGTCCAAACGTGTGCTTATATGAACATACGAACATATCCAGTAGAAGGAGACCACAATGTCTATCTTGTTTGCTCGAAATGATGCAGGATCCTGGTTTTACCCTTACCCCAGGAACTCTGGGCCACTCTAGACCATTGAGTAGATGGAGCTAAGGTAAGGACTGTAGAGAAAATTAAAGATTTAAATGTAAGGGAATAGTTTCTTAAAATTGTACCTGATGACATGCACATTTGGCTGCTGGACCGGGCATGCAACTCCACAAAGGAGGCAGCAGAAAATGTTGATTTGTATGTGGTCAGCAGAGCACATTTGCAGCATAAGAACCATGGGGGTGTGGCAGCACACGGTTTTAAGGGGACCCAGGGAGGGCAGCATAAAGGTAAACAGCTTGTACCCAAGCCCAAAACAGAATCCACCTATTCTAAGGAGAACATGGAGCTGGGAGCAAAGGAATGCTGGATTTGCCAGAAAGTGGGGCATCTATCCTATGGCTGCCCTAAAAACAGGAGTAAAGGGCAAAAACCTGGCGGAGGGGGTGACCAAGACAATACGCTGCAGCTGGTAAACTGTACACACACTGTAGTGACACCAAACTCCACCAAGTATATGCATCCTATTATAGTCAATGAGGCAGTAACACAGGGATTGAGGGACACTGGTGCTACCATCTCCATGATAATGCAGGATCTGATCCAGGTGGAACTGATTCTGCTGGGGCAATTCTCCAAGATTTGGGGAGTCGCTGGTCAAGTGGTCCAAGTGCTAATGGTTCAGGTCTTCCTGAGCTGGGATGGTGGCCATGGAGTACAGGAAGTGGGAGTTGTACCTGATCTCCTTGTGGATTTGATCATAGGGAATGATACTGACCACAAAGAAAACCTAGTATGTGTTACTACTCATAGCCAGAGTAAAGGGCAAGCTTCTGAGGGTGAGGAGGGAGTGACACAGCCTCTGCAGACCCATCCCTCAGCAGCTGAGGGGCTAGCTAGGAGTAGCAGCCCTGAGCCCCAGTTGCAAGCAGAGGATGTTGCCACCAAGGGCAGCTTTCCTCCTGAAGGGGAACTGGGGAGGGTCAGATGGGAGGAGCTGGGCAGGGCCCAGTGAGCTGATTCTACCCTCCAAAAACTAAGAGAGATAGCAGATAGTGCTAAGACCTCTGAAAGGAGTAAAAAGTCAGTTTATTGGGAAAATGGGCTGCTGTAGAGGGAGTGTACACTGCAGAGGGAGCTAGAGGGAGATGGGTACCCAGTCAAGTGAGTGCTACCAGAATAGTGCCACACTATACGGCACTAGTCTGGTAAGCACTCACACGAACAGTGAGTGGGGTTTTACAGCATTTGCTGTAAGTGCTCCTCTGGTCGCTTTCTATGGTCCTGTAAAAGGACATGGGCTGCAAGGAACGGGAGGCTGGTCAGTGGCAATGGAGACCAGGGTTCTAATTCTGGTCTCCCAACTTTTGCCGGCATTGGGACTTCGTTTTTTTTTTTTACCAGGGGCCATGGAAACAGTATTCCACGGCCCCATGATTTTGAACTTTCCCCAGGATCTGCTCCCCCTCTGAATGAGAATCCTATAGATGGGGGATGCAGGGAGCAGAACCCCCCACGTTAGGGGTGGAGTCCCCTGCAAAAACCAAAATGGCACTATTTTTACAGTGCATTCCTTGCCGATGCTATTGTTACACGAGGCCCCTGCACCCTAATTGGTACACCATAGACAGCTATTGCTTAGGCATATGTTATACTAACATATAGGGCTAAGGACATCTACCGTACAAGAGTAGATGTCAGGATATGAATGTGTATTGTTGTAATATACTTTGCTTGCTGATACATATATTCTTCTAAGTATTTTCTGTGTATTTCTTACTTGTAAGATGCCAAGGCATCTGCGTCCTTGGAATAATTATGATATGTAAGTCGGCATTGCCACCTTTTGGTGATTTGTACTACTACACTGAGTTATGTAAGACTCTGTATAAGAACTCTTTTGTTCATAAACTGATGACTATACAGAATTGTATAATGTTATCTTGGACCATGGCGCCACCTCTAATTTAGCCAATAGGGCTCATCTCTATAACTAGAAATGTTTCTATCTTACAGTAACCATACTAATTATCATAGGTATATAATGTAATACACTAGTCTTATACTTCGGATACCTCAGAGGAGACCTCAGGAGAGACCCCAAGAGACACAGAGAAACCTTGAGGTATAGGGAACGCTTAGCACTGGCTCCCGGTTCGTATTGGTAAGAACTGCTTAGGGCAACTGTGATTTATCCTTTTGGTGGTAATAAATGTGTTTATTACTCTTATGCAATGTGTCTGTGATTACTTACATTCCCAATATTGCCAAGAACCTGAAATTGAGGTTTAGACCTCCTAACAAATTAACGACCGTGTGCAGGTGATATTTGGTGTTTGCAAGTTTTCACTTGTTGCTACAATTTTTCCCTTTCCCACGGGGACAGTAGGTGTACATTCCCGTATCACCTCTCCCATTTTAAACCAGTTTGTAGTAACTTGCAAAGTCTGGCTGTCATCCTTTTGGGTGTGGTCAATGCTGACTCGACTCACTCCATTACAGCTTTGATTTGTCAGTCTACAACTTTTACAGTAGCCTGGCTGTGTATAGAGTGCTCCTGCTGTGGATCGATACACAGCACGGTGCCTTTTTCACAGTTTGATTTTTTGTTCCCTCTCACAGAATGGCCACCATATCAAATATCTGCACAGAACTGAGACTCGATGTCTCGAACTTCCTTACCTCCCATGGAGGATGGGCTGACTTCGCACGGGACACAAGTCAATCCAAAATCCCTATACTGAGGATTTCAACCCAGTACATGGAGATGAGACAATCAGCCAATAAGCGACAAGCTAAAGGGTTGATGGTCGCGGCTCTCTATGCTGATCTGGAAGCCTCCAAAGTGAGGTTTCGAACCCTTGATCTGCAAATTTCATCTCTTAAGCAACAGATGGGTTTGCAGGAAACAAAATGTGTTAGACTGCAGCAGAATTTGGAGTCTGAACTCCAAACTCTGTGGAATGAAAAGGATTCACTATTGCATCATTCAGCTCAAGCTGGAGAACAGGAACTGTGTATGTTGAAACAGGAGTGTGAAAGTCTGAGACAGGATAAGGGACAGGCATTGCAAATGAATGATTTGCTAAGTGCTGCAAATGCTCAGTTGAGTGAGGAAATGGGTGAGCTGCAGGATGAGATAAACCAGGTACGTAATGACTTAGAAGTGTCTATGAGGGACAATCGCAAATTGAGCACAGCGTATAGAATGTTGCAAAAGCAAAAGCAAGATGAGGTTGATATGGATGTTGTAAGTGTGAGTCATACTGAATGTAGAACCAAAATGGTGAAACTGCACCATCAGCAGGAGGTTCTGGCTGGACATGTTAAGGCAATGGGAGGCGTGGCCCCTGCCTTACACACGTCATCTGAAGGGGAGGTATCAGATGATGACATTTCTCAATACAACACCCTGTCACACCCCTGCTATGGCCCAGAGACCCCACCCAGCCATCCACAACATGGAAGGTCCCCACTACACCCTCACCATGTCATACATCATCGACATCATGATGTCCATCATGGGAGATGCCAACATGGCGGCCCTAATGATGGGGGGGCAAGCCCAGGCCTGGTCCTGATGGCACCACCGATAGCCATTATTAATGTGGAAGATAGGCATGACATAGAAACCATGATTGAAACTGCGATAGGCAATGTACCCCTTCCTGAGAGAAGTAAACAGGCCATTAAAACCCAGATTAGGCAGCTTCTGCCAGAGGCTGGCACTCAGGAAGGTATTGTCTGCACTGCGGCCGAGACTGCAGCTCGGGCCACCCTGGACGGTACTCGAGACAATCTACCTCTGCCTGATCGACCCAGTAATCCCCTACAAATGGCCTACTCTGTTCAGGGAATCATTGACAGCATCGGTCGGATGAACCCGTCCGACAACCTCAGCTGTCACTTGGAAAAGGTAAGTTCTATATGCGAGATGCTGAGCCTCACTGCAGAATATCAGGTCCAAATACTACGCCAAACCATCTATCCTAGTTTGTGGACCAAACTCCCCGATGCCATCCACCAAGATGAGAACACCACCTTTGATGAGGTTGCAGCTGAGCTCATTTCTGCTCACAACCCAGGTGTAGTAGGAGTGATGCTTGCATACCCTGTAAAACAGAATGCAAAGGAAAGTCCAGCTACTTACCACCAGAGACTCTGGATGGTCTACTGAGCAGGAAAGCACTTGGCACAAGAAGCTGTGGATGTAGATCTTATTGAATAGAAGACCCTGTTTCTTAGGAACATGATTTCAGCAGTACGAGAAAAGATAGAGCCAACCACCTACCCCAATACAGATAGGTTTGCCGACATCCTTCAGAAAACTGAGAGGGTTTACCAACTCTATATCCGTGATCTGGGCTCCGGTTCCAAGAATGTAGCCACCATGGAGCCAACTTCCGAGGCCACGATGCACTACACTGTGGAAGGGCAAGCCCAACACCAGCAGACCCAACACCAACAAGCCCCTCCAGCTGACAACCAGCACCCCCAACAGGCCCATCAACAACAACCGCAACAGCAACAACAGTGGGGTGGAACCGGAATTGGCATAAGTATAAAAAGCATAAGGGTAAAGGTAAACCACAACAACAACAAAGGACAGGCCCTTCATATAGGGAGACAGCCGAAGAGAATTGGAAATTCCGAGAGCTCCTGGGACAAGTGCACTCTGTAGTGGATGTAGTTCCTATACAGGCCCTTGCGGCGGTACAACCGGCAGCCCAGACCCCAACGGGCCATGGGGACACTGGTGGTGCAGGCCCTCAGGCCCATACTAGCCTGAACCCAGAAGCTCCTCCCTATATAGCATCAGTACAGCATGGTGAAGTGATTCACAAGAGTCAGGCCCAACCTCTCCATGCTCCCAGCAGTACAGATTGACAATTACAGGCCCCAGTCCGGATTGTAAACAAGCTAGTCTTGGATACAAATGGAAGGTCCTGCACTGAGGCTGAGGTCAGGGGCCGCCTAATAGTAGTCTTGTTAGATACAGGTGCAGCTGTATCTGTGTTACATGATGAACACCCAGACACATCCCCTTGGTCCACCGGATGGAGGACCAGCATGTCAGGAGTTAATGGTACTAGGCTACCTGTATACTGTTCTCTACCTTTACCGGTAGAGTTAGGCCATCTAAAGGCCTCACACACCTTCCAACTGATGGTACTGCATGATCATCCTAGTATCATAGGGATTGACTTCCTTGCACCACACGGCTGTGTGGTGGACCTAGCTAACATGCTGCTGATACAGATTCTTGATTCCTGATTCACACATCGTGGCAACAATATCTGCCAATGACAAGGAGTATGATGTCATAGATCTGTTCAAGACTCATGAACTTTTCCCATAGCTTCTCCCTATTTTGCAACAACATTTGGAAGCATTTACAATTAACAAATAATGACTGTGGTAGAATGCACACTATCATCGAAGTGCCAGGCCCAGCACGTGAGAGGCAAAGGCAATATCCTTTCCCAACTGAGGCCTTGCCTTCCCTTAGAGAGACGACCAAGTCACTCCTCAAGCAAGGAGTAATCAGAACTTGTGTTTCCACTGCCAAGTCCCCAGTGTGGCCCATGAAAAAATCCACTGGCACCTGGAGACTTACTATTGACTACAGGAAGCTGAATCAGGTCACCCCCAGCTGTTCTCCAACTGTGGCATTAGCACCTGATGTGCTACGACTTCTGACCCCTGACCTTAAATGGTTCAGCACCCTGGACATTTCCAATTGGTTTTGGTCATTACCATCATCCCTAAAGAGTCAATATAAGTTTGCCTTCACCTTTGAAGGAAGACAGTGCACATGGACTTGCTTGCCACAAGGATTCCATAATAGTCCGTCCCTCTTCCATCTACACATGATGGACGCCCTCGAGAGTTTCTCTGCTCCCCATTGTCTCTTGCAATATGTGGATGACCTGTTGCTGGCAACATCCACACAGGAAGAACATTTGGATCTCTTGGATGAACTACTGACTCTCATCCAGAGAGCAGGCTTGAAATGCAATCCAGCAAAAGCACAACTGTGTCAGAAAGAAGTACTCTATCTAGGTCTGAAAATAACTGACCAAGGTCGAAGTCTTACCTGGAAGAAGGTACAGGGATTGCAAGACCTGCCATTGCCCACCAGCATGACAACTCTTCGAAGGTTTCTAGGTATGGTGAACTACTCGAGAGATTTTATTTGTGATTTTGCTCAGAAAGCTGCTCATCTGTATGAGTTACTCAAAAAGGACATCCCATGGAATTGGGGCCCTATACACACCCAGGCTGTGATGTCACTGAAGCAGGCCTTGGCCTCCGCCCCAGCTTTGGTCATCCCCAATCCAGCACTACCATTCCATCTGAAATGTGCCACCTCTGACATCGCCATGTCAGCAGTGCTGGCCCAGAAGGTGCATGGCACCTTGAGACCCATTGCATATGCCTCACAGCTCTTGACCCTAGTGGAACAGAAGTACGGCCTTTGTGAAAGGAACCTTCTGGCCACCTACTGGGCTGTCAAGCACTTTCTGTATATCATTGGGTATATCATTGGGTATTCACCACTGATTATCAACACCAACCACACCCCAACTACCTTCCTGCTCTCAGACAGAATGACGGATGGGTCAGTCTCTAACACCAGACTGACACACTGGTCACTTCTTCTCCAGGATAGAGACATACAGGTACAACCGACAAAAATTCCATCTATGCTGGCTCATGGACTCCTTTTCCAAGGAGAACCCCATGACTGTACACTGCAATCACCTGATCTTCCGGATCCAGGTCCTTTCCTCCCTGCCACGCCACAAATACTTGATAACACCTCTTTGTGTCGTGTCTTTACTGATGGTTCAGCATCCTACTATCAGGGAGAAACAAATTGCAGGGATGGGTATTTTAGTGATTTACCCTTATGGGAACAATGTCAAAATAGTTAAGCGCTGTAGTGTGGCATCATCACAATATGCAGAGATGGCAGCGGTGGCCTGTGCCCTCGAGTTCATCCAACATAGGACAGAGGATACTATCATTTTTACAGACTCTAACTGGGTTTGTTGTTCTCTTATAGAATTTCCTCCTTTCTGGCAGAAAAACTCCTTCCTTGCCTCTGATGGCAGCCCAGTGAAGTACAAGTAATTGGTAATATACATACATTCACTGGCACAAAAATTTGCACACAAACTCTATGTACATAAAGTCAAAGCTCATTCTCTCCATGACCCCTACCATGCCTTCAATGACACAGCAGACACCCTTGCTAAAGAAGGGGCCTGAGGGGGGGACACCTGGATGATGGCCATCCAGAGGCCAATGCAGCAGTACAGATTGCAGCACTCAGGAAGAAACCAGAACCTTTTTCCCCATTGGACCTCTCAGCAGCCCAGAATTTTGATACTGAGCTCAAAGTGTTCAGATTCCTTGACAAGGGTACTGAAGAGAAACTTCCCACACACAACCCCTACCGGAGGCATGAAGGTAAGTTACGCTTGTCACCCGATGACATGCTAATCTGGTTCCAACCAGATGACTCCACCACCAAGTTGTGGGTGGTCCCCAGACACTTAAGCCCCAAATTCCTGCTCCAAGTGCATGATACACCCACTGGTGGACACTAGGGAGTGGAAAATACCCTCCAGAGGTTCAAGACCACCGCCTGGTGGTCTGGTGTCACCAAAGATGTTAAACAATACATAGACAACTGTCTCATTTGTGCACAGAACAACCCCATCCCTACCAAACAAAATGCCAAACTTTTACCACAACGACACTCTGGCCCTTGGCATGCCATACAGATTGATTTTATTGGTCCTCTAATCAACACCAGCAGATATAACAAGTATGCTCTTGTGGTAACTGACCTCTTCTCTAAGTGAGTCTAAGCTTTCCCCACTAAGACATGCAAAGCAAAGACTACTGCCAAAATCCTGGTAGAACAGATTTTTTCCACGTGGGGTCTACTCCTCAAAGTAGACTCTGACAAAGGAACCAATTTTACAGGTGAGTTGATGAAAGAATCCCTTGAACTCCTTGGAGTTCAGCAGAAGTTTCACATACCCTATCACTCCCAATCCTCGGGTCAAGTAGAGAGAGCCAACAGACGGATTAAGCAAATGCTTTCCAAATTCATTGAGGACAATCCCAAAACCTGGGATTCCCTACTGCCGTTACTCCTTATGGCAATTAGGGGCACACCCTCAGCCACCACCCAGTTCACACCCTTTGAGGTGATGACTGGCAGACAGATGAGATTACCTGAACACCTTTTGTTTGACCTGAACACCCCCACTGCAGACCATGTGTATGTAGACCAATATGTGGAAAAACTCAGAAAAGACCTCGGACACGCACATTTATATGCTGCCAACTGCATGGGCAAGGCCCAGCAACAATCCAAAATACAGTTTGACAAACACGTACAAGAAGTGGATTGGCAAGTTGGAGATCAGGTAATGGTACTTCGATTTGCACATCCCATCCACTCCTCCAACAAGTGGGAAGACCCATACCCCATTGTCAACAAACTCAGTCCAGCAGTCTATCAGGTTAGACTCCTGCATAATAACAAGTTGACTGACAAATGGTTACATGCTAACCAGCTGAAACTGTATAAAGGAGCTTAACTACTTTTCCTCACCCCATTGGGCAGAATAGTACTAACATACTACTCTTTGATCTTCATTTTCAGATACACTGATAAGATTGCTATCTTGTTCCATTATCTCCTCATCTCAGGAGTTATCCCCTGCATCCAAGGCACAGTACCGAACCTCCTACGACACCTCGATCCTCCAGCACCTCCTCCAGAGGGAGTATCCATCAATATACCAGATAGTCTGATCACTGTCCAGGAAGGTTCCGATGCTTACCTCACTGCCTCGGTTGTTGCTCCTGATAAATCTACCCTTCAAATTGGGTGGCAAACCACATCGCAAGGACAAATTCTTCCTGTGGCCAAACTCTCCAAAGAAACTTTCCAGGGTTGGCCCAATGCTAAATTATCCCCGAATGGTTCTCTGTCCTTGTTACAAACTGCATTAAGACATTCTGGTTTGTACAACATTACTGCCTTAATTGATCCTTCATACTGTAATTCTTTGTCTAGAGATTCTGCTCAAAAATGTTGTGCTATACACCACATGGCTTCTGCAGCCATGTACCTTTCTGTGTTACCACCTACTGATAAACAGCTTTTGGAATATCAAAAGCATACCCCTGGTCCCTCTAGTGGTCTAACAGCCACTGCCCTCCCAGGTTCATTGTTTAATAACTTACAGTTTATGCATATACCTGTTTTGTTTAATCTTACTTACTGGAATATGAAAGAATTTGGTATGTGTCACAATACTAACACATCAGCATTTTATAGTTCATTATTGCTTGATAGTTTAGCTGCATTTCAGATTCATATTCAAGACCCTATTGCTGGGGTCCATTTGACTGAACATGGAGGCAACTTCAGGAGGAAATCCACTCCTGTTGATCTAACTCGTAAATGTAAGACACGTGAAGTTGACAGTTCTGATGTTACAGGTGCAACAGGTACTGTCACCGGCCTTTTTGGTACAGCTATGTCTATTTGGAATAAAGCAGACATTGCTGCTATCAAAGCTCATTCTGCCAAATTCTCCACTGGTTTGGTTAACGATGTACTACCCCCATTATTGCATGGTGTGGATGCCCTTAGTCAGGAAGAAAGATACACTGTATGCAACATGCACGACATTGCTAAGGCATTCACTGATCCAAAAGATAAGATCAACGCACTCATACAACAAAACAATAAAGATGCAGAGAAACAATACATTGCTAGAGAAATCCTTTGCTCTGCCTATGGCTCATATATCATCACTACCATCAACAGTCTCTTCCGTGATCTAGAATCTGGAAGAATCCCTGATATCATACTGACAGACACATCTCCAAATGGTATTGACCACAATGTAAAATCCCTAGCTGTATTGTGATGTGTATGCAACAAGCTTTAACCATTCCTCTTTCTACAGCTAGGAATTTGGGGTTTGTGACCAGACACCCTAATACTGGTCCTTGCTTTGCTGCTAAGAAATGTTCCATAACAGATACCATGTTTGTTTCTTTTACTGTCTCTTTACCACGTTTGATCCCACTACAGCTTTGTTTGACAAGCTTGCACTGGTGCATTCAATTGGGCATTTGGACGAAGACATCTGCAGAGAATGCCTGGATCTACCGCCTCTACTGGTTTACCATCCTTTCCTGGACGCCTGGGTGGCTCTGCACACAGACTGCTGTGTGAAAAAGCAATACATTTACTTGTGCCGATGTGATGTATTTGATGTTATTCATCCTGTTTGTGGTTATTCTCCAGATAGCATTGACTGGACTTTGACCATGGATGATGACATCACTTCAAATGGCACTGACTCCTTGGACCCAACTCTGGCTTCGGATAAGCTCTACCAATCATATCATGAGGAGGTTCATCACCTGTCAACATGGATTTCGAAGAATGGCCTACACCTGCCCTGTCCAGTTGCAAAAGTGAAATTCCCTACTGTTCGCTCTCAGTATAATTCCGATGGAGAATACTGCGTGGTACCAAATTTCAAAAGCTATACTTATGGATCTATTACATGTGTTATTGATTACCCCAATTTCTGTTTTGTTCCCCACCAGAAGACTGTCATTGGACATACCGTCATAACACCTGTCCTCCTCCTGGATGCAGACATCATTGATGGTAACCCTGAATATCTGCTCACACTGTCTGAATACTTATCATATTTTAATGTACACATAGGCCCACTCACACTTACATTAAAATCACTTTTAGACAGGAAAGACACACACCTCATTCACATCAGCAATAATATGACCAAGGCCAATGAAGCTATCCTCTCATTGATTAATGATGGTGACATGAATGACGCATTGACTAACACCTGGTTAGAGATTACTTTTAATGGTTTTGTTATTATACAAGCATTTTTAATCTTTATTTTGAATATTATGCCTTGCTGCCTATGGCACACACTGCGCCAACATCATTGAGCAGCTCGAGTTCCTTTACAAAGCTCACACATCGGGTTTGTAAATGACCACTGCTCCCTGGCCTTTCCCTAGATTTGCCTGTGCTGCCCTTGGATCCCTTTAAGAGGATAGCCATGAACATAGTGGGGTCCCTAAATATCCCAAGTCACATGGGCAAATGAAACTTACTGGTTGTTGTGGATTATGCAACCAGGTACCCTGAGGCAGTGGCCATGTCCTCCATTGAGGCAGAAAAGGTGGCTGATGAGCTCATGGGAATCTTTAGCTGAGTAGGGTTTTGTCAGACCAGGGGCAATTTCATGTCATCCTTAATGACCAGTTTGTGGAAGAAGTGCAGGGTGAAACAGCTATCAACAAAACCTATCACCACGAGACAAAAGGTTTGGTTGAGCGGTGCAATGGGACCCTTAAAACTATGCTCAGGGCTTTTGCTGACCAACACAAAAGGGTGTAGGGCAAATATTTGCCCCACCTCCGGTTTGTATGCAGGGAAGTTCCACAGGAGTCCACACGGTCCTCACCCTTCGAACTCCTGTTTGGTCACAGGGTGAGGAGGCCCCTAGATTTAGTCAGGGAGGAATGGGAAGATAACCATGCCACCCAAGGGGAATCTGTTGTGGAGTACATCCTAAATTTCAGGGTCAGACTTAAGGAGATCATGTAGCTTGCCTAGGAGCACTTAGTGCACGACAGCAACAGAAAGCCTGGTATAACCGTGGGGCCAGAGCCTGGAAGTACGAAGTCAGATAGTGAGTGATGGTACTTTTCCCAGTCCAACACAATAAACTGCAGGCAGCATGGCAGGGCCCATTTTCCATGATCAGGAAGCCGAGTAATGTTAACTATATAGTAGGACTGCCTGACAGAAGGTGCAGGCAGAGGATATATCATGTGAACACGATGGTGGACCTCCTTGGGGAAGTCCTGGAGGGATCCTCAGTGAATAACCTCACCCTCTCAGGGCAGCTGACATTGGCCCAGACTGAGAAGATGAGAGGAGTACTTTGAGAATTACAGGACATTTTCATGGGAAATCTGGGGTACACCACAATGGCTAAACACCACGTGGACACTGGGGCCCAAGTTCTGCTGAGGCAGTCCCCCAACAGGGTACCCGACTGGGTTAAAAAGACCATGCTGGAGGAATTCAGGGGCATGCTGGCCCTTGGAGTAATCCAGAAGTCCAGTAACCCCTGGGCTTTGCCTGTGGTCCTGATCCCCAAGAAGGACAGTTCAACATGATTCTGTGTTGACTACCAAAGGCTCAACAGCTGTAAGGAGTCTGATGTTTACCCCATGCCCAGAATGGATGAGATATTAGAACAGCTGGGGGAAGTCTGGCTCCTGATCACAATAGACCTGAAGAAGGGTTATTGGCAGGTTTTGCTAACACCTGCAACCAGGGAGAGGTCTGCTTTCTTTATCCCATATGGCTTATCCAAATTCAAAGCCATTTGGAATGAAGAATACTTCCACAACTTTCCAGAGGCTTGTGGATTGCAGCCTGGCTGGGGTGGGTGAATACACACTGGCTTACATGGATGTCATCACCATAGGGAGGCAGTTTAGCACAGTGGTTTAAGACTCTGAGCTGAAAATCTGGTGACATCTAGCAGATCAGACCTGGGTTTGAATCCAACAGCTTCCACTTGCAGACTGTATGACCCTGAGCAAGTCACATAACTTCCCTGTGCTCCCAGGTCGCACCTGTAAAAAAGCTTTAAGCTTAGTGTGCTAGTCCTGGTTAAATAACTAACCCCCCATAAAAAGAAATTTGCAGCCAGACATGGGAGGATCACGTCAGTCACATGACGGAGGTGTTCCACAGACTGAAGGCTGCAGGGCTGACAGTTAAGGTGGAAAAATGTCAAGTAGGCATGGAGAAAATGTCCTACCTTGGGCACCAGGTGGACAGTGGAAACGTTCATCCAGAGCCAGCGAAGGTTGATGCCATTCAGGCCTGGCCCACCCCTGCCACAAAGAAAGAGGTAAGGGCATTTCTGGGAATAGTTGGGTACTACAGGAGGTCTGTCCCTCACTACAGTGTTGTGGCCAAGCCTCTGACAGACCTGATGAAAAAGAGAATGCCTGAAAAAGTTCTCTGAACAGTGGACTATGAGTCTGCCTTCCAACAGTTGAAGGAGGCATTATGTGGGTCACCCATGTCTGCTAGCCCCAATTATGACTTAAAGTTTGTAGTACACATGGATGCCTCCGGGCCATGGGCTGTTGGCCATCCTGAGTTAGGTTACACCACAGGGGGAAGAGCACCCCATAGTGTACCTGAGCAAGAAGCTTCTGCCCAGGCAAGAGTCATATGCCACAGTGGAGAGGGAATGGCTGGGGATAGTATGGGCCCTTCAGAAGCTGCAGCCATTTCTGTAGGGAGGGAATTCTCTGTGGTCACTGATCATAACCCCTTGCCAAGGCTCCATAGTACTCGTGGGCAAAACACAAAGTTATTGCACTGGAGTTTTGTGCTATAGTCATTGTAATATGATCATTCAGCACCAAAGTGGGGCACAGAATGCCAGTGCAGATGAACTGTTGAGGCAAGGTTAAGAGCATGGCATATTCCTTTAGGCACTCCACAGGCCTTACATGAATGGCAGTGTCTCTTAGAGGTTGCCCAAAAGAGACACACCTTTATTTCTTTGGGGGGGATGTTACATAAAGGGGACTAAATCCATGTATACCTTTGATTAATTTATTATTTTCTAAATATGCATCTACTTCAGGTACAAAATGGTTATCAGATCTCATGATTTAGTAGTATATGAGTTGAGTTGACAGCTTATGCTAGCCAGGGTGGCTGATCTGATGTTCTCATGGGAAAGTTAACAGGAAAGCTTGGGAGGAGGCAATAAAGCAATAAACTTAGTGGGGAGTTTTTCCTGGAGATGTTCCCATGTTGAACACAGGATCCAGGCAGATGTCATAATGTTAGCAAGGAGGTGTTGAAGGGTGGGTGGACACACACACACACACACATACACACGTCTCAAAGAGGGCTGGGACAACATGGAACTGTCACTCAAAGTGAGTGAAACCCCTTCCCGCAGGAGTAAGAAATATATTGAGGGGCTGTAAGCAGGCTCTTTCTCTTAGGCTTGGAATATCTGACAATACCAGAGCCCTGCAATTAGAAGTCTGGTAAGAAAAGACAGCTTAGGGAATAGTGTTTTCTTCAGACAGCAGCAGGTAGACATATGTTAAAGTGAGAACAACTCAGATTTCTTCTATTTGCAACCTGTCATGTATAACTTTTATTTATTTCAATTTCTAGTAAACTGTAATCCTTTTGCCTGACTGTACATAAATCCTGTTGTAAATACTTGCAGTATTTTAATAAAGTTTCTGTTTTTATAGAATCAGTGACTGCTTGTTTTATTTAAAATGAGTAATTTTACTGTTTCTGCTGGACTCTGTTTGTAGACCATCTTTGAAGGGGCACTCTACCCACAGTTTTTGCGTTGACCTTCCTGACCTTGAACAAGTAGGAGGTAAAAATCAGGTTTCCTGGTTCCTGTTGGTAAAAACCTGGTGTTGGCGGTGAACTTCAAGTCTCCGGTGAAGGGATTTTTCTGTTACACAAACCATGGTCCACTGCTCCACTGAGAACAATGGAACCACCCAAAGAAAAATGGGAGTTGGACCAACCCATGAATACCCTCCAACTTTTTGGCTCTTCACTGACAGTTTGTGAGTTTTTGAGGACCGGGTCCAATGTGAAGCCCAAGCAGAGGTTTCCAATCTGGCAGGCAGACTGAACCACAGGAGGAAGTCACTCACAGTAACTTAACTCACTATACCCAATAGCCCCATATGGCACCAGAACCATCCATTGCTTAACCTGACCCAAAATAGCGGCATCAGATAGTATGAGTTAAAATCACATATAAACACATGCCAGGGGGGAACTGCAGCTTACTGAGACTGAGACTACAAAAATAAAAAAGCTAAACTCCTCACACTACCTCACTACCTTGTCCTAACTAGCCTAAACCCCACAACCACTACCCTAATCAAACAAGTAAATGCAAGTGTAAAATTTAAAGTGCTGTATTACAAAAACTGACTGCACTATGATGACAATATTTCTTTGCTTTTGTTAACCAGGTGAGCATGCTAGACAACAAGTGCCTATTTTCAGGTGCAACCCGAGAGATTACAAGGTACAATTACATTCATAAACATCAACACATCACAAGTAGTGTTATATGTAAGTGCATCAGGCAACAAGGTCATACAAGAGACAGCAGGTGATTTATAAAGCCAGCAGCAGGTAGTATTACAGTATGGTATTTTCATTTTTAGTCATTGATCAGCTCTCCGGGCATCTGGGCTGTTAAGCTTGAAATTGGAACAGAGGATTTGGGTATAGGGAGCCCAGAGCAAGACTAACAGTAAAAAGAACAGAAAAACTTTGCACAACCACTGACTGGACAGTTTGTGGACTGCACCAACTAGGAGACTGTGAGCTCAAGGAGTGGATAAGGTGAAGACTATATGGCAAACTATATGGCTTTAAAAATGGGACTAAAACAGGACTAAAGGAGCACAAATAGCAAAAAGAAAATTCCAGTTCAAACCATGCTACAGACACAGCACCGTAGATAATACAACCAGCATGGTGGCCATCTTGGAGTACAGATATGATGCCTTGTGCACCTATTTGCAAGCTGATCTTTAATAAGGCATGCTACTTTGTACCTGGTGCAGATAACCACATTCATAGCTGTACCCTTTATGTACTCACTAACTGGCTACCTTTACCCAGCAGAATAAAGCTCCAGACCTGTTTGCAAGCTAGAAAAGCACTCTTGAGTCTAACACCCCCTGCTTTAAGAAATTGCTTTCACACCATCCCCCACCAACACAACACCAGGAACATGGCCAGCAATATCCTTTAGCCTCCTCTTAGGAGTACTCAGCTGGGCAATCAGTCATTTGTTGTCGGGGCCACTAAATGGTTAAACAACTTGCCTGATAAGCTGCTGAATCTTCTCAAGTTAAATCAGTCTTAGAGATCTTTGTATTCTGCCTTTGCAGTCCAATGCTATTGTAAACATTAAATATTTTTATTTGGTTTCTCTCTCTGTATTACCCATGCCTTTTCATACAACATGTGTGGATCATTTTTTGCTCAAAACTATATGTAATTGTTCTGCCTTGAGTGCTTTGAGACTGACTTGACCAAATTTCCTCTGGAAGTTCTCATTGTACTTGTAATGTTTTTTGTGACTATGTATTTGAGGTGGAACCTTTGTAAATTAGCACTTATGTGCAAATGTAATTCTCCAAAGTGTTCAGTTAATCAATCAATAAATCAATCAAGAAATAAAAAATACTAAGACACTGATTATGTGAGTGTTATTTCACTCCCATAACAACAAAGACAAATAACTGCCAGTCATTCTTGCACCTCTTTTCCTCTTGCTATGTACTGTACCTGTAAGTGTTGAGCAAAAATAAAAGGATGATGTGCTACTCAGAAAAATCATAACAGGATCCAACCTTCCTGAAGATTGTTGGATTTCCCCAAGTATTGCCACAGGGTTTAGGTCTTCTCAATAACTGGGCAATGATAAAGAAACAATGATAATCTTTGAGTAATTAAAAATAATCAATTGTATCCCTCTCAGTTAGTTTGGAACTATAATTTAATGGTTTCAATGTAAAATATTAACTTTAAAATCTTTAATGTCATATAATCATCTATATATTTATTAATGTTTGGTAACCTGGAATACCCACTGGAACAAAATTATTTTTCAGGGATGACCCAGTGTAACTCCACAGTCCCCTGAGGTTACTAGAATCTCATCAGTTTCAGTGCTAGGTAGGGAAGGCAGCTGGTGGATAACTAGTTAAATAGATTTTCACCCATTCCCTTTCTACTTAGTCTCAGCTGAGCTGAGAGAGGTGATGTCATTTAGAATGCTCACAGCAGCATAAGCCACAGTAGCTAACTGTGAGTGGGGAGCTTCAGAATTTTCAGTTAGTCAGTGTCAGAATGTCTGTGAGTGGAGATCAGCGTGAGCAGTTGGAGGAGTGATGAGCTGCAGTGTGGGCTCTGTGAGGAGAGCCTATTTTTTTCACCCTAGTGCTGAGAACTATCTGCCTGCCTTGTAGACATAGTGGAAATCATCTAGCTGGAGTTCCTGATTTTCTCATCCCAGGTGAGATGAGAATGACCGCAGAATGGATCCGAAGGGCAATCCCCTGACTTTGATCCAGGAATTGAAGCTACCTTTTCTTGTGTACAACCATGAGTAATCTGACTTTGGGTATCCCAGGAGAAATGTTCCTGTGTTTTGTTTTGAGGTGTACTCTGACAAAGGGATTAATATACCAAGTTCTGTTCTATTTGAAACTGTTCTCATGCCTTTCCTAAAGTTGGTTGACAATCATGGAGTCCCCAGTGAGACTTGACACATTGTTAAGGACTTTAAATTTATACTCCAAAGTAGTGTGTTCCTAAAGCTGAATGTAAAGAGCATTCCAAGATGCCTAGTTCTACTGTTTGCTAAATATTGAGGTGTAACTCTGAAAGAATGGCTGGGTATGGACTGAGGAAGCAAAAGGTGGGCAGTCCCCCATTTGGAGTGACCAGTTCAGCACTATGGGTTCCGTAAGTGCACCTACTTATTCAGGACATGGTGGCCAATGCCTGAAGAGAATGTTTACCCCTGGTAAGGGTTGTGTTAATTTTGATCACCAGTGTGCTCCGTTGTGGCTAGTTGCCACATTGCCAAACCTCTAAATCCTGTGCAATATGGGAAATGTTCTAAGTTGAGGCCAGTGCTACTAGAAGAATGTGTATGTTTTGTTGTGGCCAGTGCCACTAGAAGAGATGTACGTTTCAGCTGAAGCTTTGTCACCGAAAATGGTTCAAAGTCCTATGCAATATGAGAAGTTTAGAGTTTCTGTCCGCTTCAGATGTTGTTCTGCATTGCCTTGTGCCACGAAGTGTAAACCTTTGGGGTCCATCTTTGCTTTTGTGTATGAACTTTGGAATCAAGCCACACTCTAGAACCTCAACCTGGTATGGACAATCTTGTTACTGCTACCTGTGTGGAATTACTGGGTACCCCTCCAGAAATTTAGACCTAGCATAGCCCCTATCAAAAGTGCTCTCCTCAGGACCTGGGTTTAGTAATGGTCATTTGTTCTGTGACACTATGTTCTGTACCCACACCTCTCTTTTTCCCCTAGACAGAAAAATATGGGGGGGTGTGCTTACTAGTTAAACAAGTGGCCAGCAGGTGGGTACACCAGAATTAGTTACATACTGAAACATACAAGGATGATACAGAACATACAAGCTTATCAGAAGTGTGAAAGGTAGATAGCTGGAACAGGAAAAAGAGACAATAAATTAACAAGTCAAAAGATCAGTTTTTCGTGAATAATATCACATGGAACCAGTCTCATAACTTTAGTAGTATTTCAACCAGACAATGCAAGAATGTGGTTCTGTGTGATAACGACGATTGCCAAAGGGCGATCGCCGTTAGGACGAATGTACATTGCTGAAAATAAAAACGGTGATGGTACATTCACAGTGAGGAAACTCCCTATTTATGTGGGGGGCTTTTCCCCCACATCCCTCTTACTAAAAATAACAAACTCGGGGGGGGTGCACGTTGGGGAGGGGAGAACTGGGGGAAAAAAAACAAGCACAGCAAAGCACAAAATATTGTACTCCTCTCCAGCCCAGAACCCTACATCCTTCCAAACAGAGCCAGATACCCTAACCACTGAGCCACACAACCAGCTCAGAGGCTTCCCCCCTTGCCAACCTCTCACATACCTTCCAGATGTCCTTCCAGTATCCTGTCACTCTTCCCTTTGCATCGCCCTTCCTGGTCACTACCCTTTTAGGGTCACTGACCTTACAGGCCCTAACTGAGTCCCTCAATCTCAGCCACCCTTTTAACAGTATACCTAAGAATGCAGAGTGCAGTGGAACACAGATTAGTCACTAGTAAAAGAACATCTCAGTTAACATCTCCAAGACAACATCCTGCCAGAGCAGGACTAGTAAGAGACTCATATTATAGTGAAACAAACTGTAAGCTACAAGCAAAATGTGCACAACATGCAGGTTTACAGCAATCTGACCTATGAAGGTTCAGAGTCACATAATTAGTCTAGATACAGATTAATGAAAGAAGTCACACATTATCAGGAGTGGAGTCAGCAATTTCACCCAGGTAGTGCAAAGAGGTGTTCCTTGAGTGCATGCTTAAAAATGCAAATAAAATAGTGGAGTAATCATATTGGATGACCTCAAGGCAGTTAGGCAGTGAGGCAGTGTGATAAGGCAATAGATAGGGCCAGTTGGATTCCGGGGTGCACAGGGAGGGGTATCACTAGCAGAAAGAGGGAGGTGATGTTACTACTGTATAGATCATTAATTAGACCCCACCTGGAGTACTTTGCCCAGTTCAGGAGATCACATCTCAGGACATACATAGACAGGGTAGAGGTTGTTCAGAAGAAGGCAACTAAAATGGTGCAGGGGCTGTGTCAGAAACCCTAAAAAGAGAGACTCAGGGAACTCAGTATGTACACCCTGGAAGAGAGGAGGGAGAGGGGAATATGATGGAGACATATAAATACCTCATAGGGTAAATAAGATACATGTGGGGAATATTTTTCAAAGGAAAGGGTGCATAAGAACAAGGGTCTTACGATGAAGCTGAAAGACAGGAAATTTAAGAGGGTTGCGAAGAAATACTTTTTTGCTAAAAGAGTGGTGGATGTTTGGATCAGTCTTCTAGTGGAAGTAGTGGGGGCGAACACAGTGGTGGGTTTTAAGCATACATGGGATAGGTATAAGGCACTCTTGGTAGAAAAGCAGGGGGGAAGGTAGCCAGAGATCAGGTAGGGTCTATGGTGACAGTACAGGCAGGGAAAAATGGACAGACTAGGTGGGCCAAATGGTCCTTATCTGCCAACAAATCCCATGTTTCTAAGCAAATTACTTGACATGGTTTAAGAGGCGTAGAAATATTTAAGGCACATGTCATGATAGAACTTAGTATTAATAATAGAAATATAGAATTTGCTGGCACATAAGGATTGCTTGTCCCACTTAGGCTGCCTATTTCCCTGCTTAGAGTATCACTGCAGATCCTACTTGGTCTCCAGTCTGTTATTCCCCCTTCCTTTCCACAAAGATTCCATTGTGCCCATCCCATGCATTCTTAAACCCCACCACTGTTATCCTCACCACCTCTGTTGGAAGGTTGTTTCAGAAATACACCACTCTTCCTGTGAAAAAGTATTTCCTTAAATCTCTCCTAAATTTACCCACTACAGCTTCGTATCATGTCCACTTGTTCTTGAACACCTTTTTTTCTGAGAAATACTTCCCTCCTGCACAAAACTACCCTACTAGTTATTTAGAGGTCTCTATCATATCCCTTCTCTCTCTCATCTCTTCTGATGAGTACATATTCAGGTCCTTAAACCACTCCTCGTAGGTCATTTGATGCAGACTCTGCACCATTTTAGTTGCCCTGCTATGGATCGCTTCTAATCTGTTTATGTCCTTCCAGAGATGTGGTCTCCAGAACTGGACATGGTACTCTAGGTGTGGTCTTATTAGTTATCTATACAGAGGCAATGCTGCCTACCTCTTTCTGCTTATGATATGCCTCCCTATGCACCCCAGCATCCCATTAGCCCTCCAAACTGCCTTGTCACACTGCCTGGCCACCTTTAGGTCATCTGATATGACTACATCTAGGTCTCTTTCCCGTTTGGTGGTCATCAGTTCCACTCCACCTATTTTGTGCCCGACTCCTGGTGTCTGTGCCCCAAGTGCATTATTTTGCACATTTTCACATTGAAACCCGGCTGCCATACCCTTGAACATTCTTCAAGTTTTCTTAGGTCACTGTTCATCCTTTCCACCACCCCCCGGCGTGTCTACCATATTGCATATTTTGGAGTCACCTGCAAAGAGGAAAGCCTTCCTCTCCAGCTCCTCTGCAATGTCAGTGTCAGTGGCTCAGCAGGTTGCACACACACCTCTGAACACAGAAGGTTGTGGGTTCTAGTCCCACACTGGGCACTTGGGTTAAATCCCAATACTGACCCTGTATTGCAGCATGAGGGGGGTGCTGCACTCCTGAGTTGCCATCTTTTGGGCGAGATGTTAAACCAAGGTCCCATCTGCCTGTTCAATTGGATGTTAAAGATCCCATGGCACTTCTTGAAAAGAGTAGGGGTGTTTTTATTTCAAAATATATGAACATACAAACATAAAATAAACATTCAGAATACATATAATTCATACAATTCCTATATTACATACTCATGATAACTACAGCTATTACAGTATGTACATTAAACAATACTGCTTCACGTTTTCTATTGTGAAATTCCTATCCATTCCCCACTACTTATGAATCCAAAAGATGTCTTAACTTGTTTACCTTTAAAATAAGCTTATAATACTGTTTCTTTTACAGTTATGGGGCCCTATGCACAATTGGAGTGGAGTGGCTATGCACGCATATCTGGGGCACACAGCCACTCTGCACCCTGTGTGCCCCCACACAGGATGCACCAACAGGGGGCACACAGCACTTACATGCTCGATCCCCTGGCCACGCACAGGGGTGGGCAAGGGGTTGGGCGGCACTATGTGCCATGCATTATGGTACATAGTGCTGGCCATGGGGGTGTAGTGGAGGGTGCAGGGTACAATGGGGAGAACCCTGCTGTAAGCTCCTTATGCACCTCATGCACACTACAGGTCACTGCCTGGATGGGGCAGTTGGCCCACATGTCTGATGGCACCACTGCTGCCGGACCACCCCACAGCTGCCCAGCACCACCCAGCATGCACTGGTGCATAGCATCTACCTGGCACACACCCCCACACACACAGCCCCCCCACACACACAGACACCAGCTCATGGATGCTGCACCCCATATAGCACTGCCTGTCAATCCACACCCTGGGCCACACAGACATGTTTTGGTGTACAGTACAGTGCCCCCCCACACTACCATTCGAGCCCCCACTCAGTCACAGCTACTCACTCCGGGGCTGTTGGTGTTGCCTTCACTCACCGCCTCAGCAGCTGGCCATGGGTCTTCTACGGAATGCGCTGCCAATGCGGAGATTATGAGAGCCATTCTTTGTCCCAGTCCAGGCATCCAATTGGATACCCAGCCGGATCTGCATCCCAGCCCCCAGCCACCCTGCGGAGTCCTGCACACTGGGGGGGGGTGTGGATAGGTGGCTGGTGGTTGTGCGTGACGCTGGTGCACACCTGTCCATGGTAGGCAGGGTATGCGACAATTCCGTGTACCCCTCCCCAGCAGTGCATGGGGGCCAGTGTTAGTTAAACAATATCTGTCTCACTGTAGTATTTGCTGTGTACTGAATATTGACCATCTTCACCTGAAGATGGTCATACTTTGAGTAAAAAATTCTACATTTTTTCCTTAGTGTGATCCTTCATACATTCTTGTCTTCTTATACTATGTTTGTTATCTTGAAAGGCTTGTAACACTTGTACTGGAGACCATTCAATTTGTTGCAATGTCAGTTGCCTGCCGTATCCAATATCTGAGGCATTTGTTAGGATCCTAAGAGTACTTATTTTGTCCCAATTTTGGGGAGAATCCCAAAGTATAATGATGCGGGTGTTGCATTCCATCTGGGGAACCATTCCCATTTCTGTAAAACAAATGTCCAGAATTGGAGAATGAATGAGCACTCAAAAAAGAGATGGTCCATTGTTTCCAGTTGTGCTATGCACATCTGTCTAGGACATATATGTTCAGATTTTCTTTGTGTTTCAGATTATCCTTAATGAGAAGCTTCCTGTGTACACTTAATCAAGTGCTGTCCAAAATTGGTGATGGTATCCTCTTCTCTGTGAATAATGCTGATTATGCAGCTATACTCTTAATTTCATTTTGAAGTTGTGTTAGATAGGTAGGCTGTTGCAAGAATTATGGTCTCTGTATATGTGCATACAACTGTTTTCTATCTTGTGTTTTAACTACTTTCCAAATTTTAAGCTTACTGATAGTCTCTCAAATATGTCGGGTGCTGGTTGATTCTTGTTTGCTTTGGGATCACTCCATTTTGGGACCATGCCTGTAGTATTTGGGATATCTGATCCACTACCCAAGGGCACCATATCTGTATTCTCCCCAATATTATGGGTTTAATGTTTGCATACAAAGATATGCTGTGGTACAAGGCAATGGGGTTTATCAGTTTTAGTCACCCTTCTGCAATGTGTAGGTATAATATCCCTTTCTTGATGGGGTTCAAATGACTGTCCCATATACCCTGAAAAAAACAACTAAATAACCTGGTTTCTATGCATTTGGTGGAGGGGGATACTCATAACTCAAATACAGGAACATAGGTAGCAGAAAGGTGTATATCATGTTTATCTTTTTTTTTTTTTTTGCTCATTCTCCATTGGTTCCTTGTGGCCACTCTGCTATGTTCAGTATATATTCCCAATTATAATGGGCTCCATCAGGGTATCAAAAGAAGATCCCCAATATCTTGGAACCTGTTGTGGTTATGGGTATATTGATTATATGTGTGTCTTGTGTTCTGGCTGGACCTATAAGGATGCATGAACTTTTTTGCAAACTGATCTTAGATCCTGATATCTTTGCGAAATCTGTTAGAAGTTGTGCTACAGGTGTGGCAGAAGAATGATCTGCCAGTATGGTGCATAAATCATCTGCATAACTTAAAGTCTTGGTTTCACTGTTTTTGCTGGATACTGAAAGTCCTTTTATCTCTGGATGTATACTGATGCTTCTAATTAATGGATCCAGGGACAGAATATATAAATTGGACTGAGTGGGCATCCTTGCCTGACTCCTACCTTAATATTACAAGCTTTCCCATTGTGTCCATTTACATACGGGAAAATGTTGACCTAAGTATAACACATCTGAATCCACTGAATATATTTTTGGAGGAGTCCATATTGTTCTAGACATAATGAGAGATATTGATGAGACACCCTGTCAAAACCTTTGGATTGATCAATGTTTAAGAGAAATCCTGTTAATTTCTCATTTTCCTCTTTTTCCAATAGTTCTCTAATAAAAATCACTAGATCTGAGACTTTCTGTCCGGGGAGGAAACATGCTTGTGTATAAACCTCACCCCCAGTTTTCCATTTACCTACCCCACTCTACATCTTTCTGCTATATACCACTTTTTTCTCAACCCACTCCCCTACCCCCAAATACCTGACGTTGGCCTCACTTGGTTGAAAGCTCCACCTCTCTCCCACCTCAGACGATGCCACCTCCAGCTGACCCCCCCAATCCCCTCTTATTTAATCAGTCTATCTGTTAATATGTACTAATTTGATGTGTATAAGTTCAAATGTTACTATTACTGCCAGTGTATATGCTTCAATGTTTTTCTTTTTTTCTCTGTAAACCTTGTATTTTTGTAATGTTTGTTTAACACTGATGTGGGACCTTTGAAAATGAGTCCTTGACTCAAAGGTATTAATCCCAAACTGAAATAAATAAATAAAAAAAATGCATTAGTGGTGAAATGGTAGAGATCAATCTATTACTTAATATTTTTGTAAGAATTTTGAAATCAGAGTTTAGTAATGAGATTGGTCTCTAATTACCCAAAATTTCTTTGTCACCTTCTTTGTGAATTTAAAGTACTAAACCATTGGACACTGACTGAGGAAGCTCCATATGTTGTAAAGGTATGCACCACTATTTGTGACACCAACACAGCAACCTACGCACCTGTCGACAAAATTGACAGTTTGCCAACAGGTCACTGTGTTGGTGCACCTGACACAGGGGCACACTGTCTCCTGGTCCTGCACCCCCTTCCTGAATCATCTCTGACTCAGAGTTGATAATCTAAACAATGAAGGGTGTGGGGGGCAGAGCCCCCCACATGGGGGGTTCAGGGGGTGAAACCCCCAGCTGAAAACATGGACCGGGAGACAATTGGGATTTATGTCAACCGCAACTTACAGTTGACATAAATCCTGTCGGTGTGATGCTGGTCAACAAAAGTGTTGTTGAACTGGCATCTTAGAGTCTGTTGTAAAATATAGTTATAAACTTTGGTCATTTCGGGTAACATAAATTTGATTAATTCTTTATAAAAATGTATGGGATAATCCAACTGGTCCTGGGGCAGTTCCTGGTTTATTTGTCCTATTACAGATGCCAACTCATTCTCTGTGACTGGACCTACCAATACAATTTTATCTTGTTCTAGTAATTGTGGTAACTTACAGTGCTGGAGCCATCTAGTGGACTCTTCTGGAATCCCATGCTATGAGCCATATAATGCTGCCAAACAGTGTTCTGTCTCGGTCATAATACTTACATTTCCTGCGACAGTCTGATCACCTTTTTTTACAGCTGTTAGTACTTTCTTATTAATCTGCATTAGGCAAGTCTCGTAAGGGTTAGCCTATACTTTTATCCCTTCTGTTAAATATTTTTGTTCAAATTCTAAGGACTTGCTCCTGTCATATTGACTCACTGCCATATCTTGTTTAACATGTTTTATTTGTTCAGTGTAGTCCTGCCCAGTCTCAGTTTGTAAGGAAATCAGCTTATATAACTGTTGCCTGAGTTGTTCGCATTGTGTGGTTTTGTAAGTACCAGTAAGTTGCCCTGTTGTGTTGAAATATCTGATAAAGTCTATTTCACTCTGTTCCCACCATTCTAGTAGGTTCTCATATAGAATTATGACTGATTTCCTAGCTTCTATTGTGTCCTCAAAACCTTGGTTTATCTCTGGTATTTCTAACAGAGTGGAATTGAAGTGCCAATACCCTTTTCCCAGTGTTATTTCTGGAGAATAGGAAATTTTGCATTCTAATAAGGAGTGAACAGATGTAGCTACAGGGTGTACTTTAGAATATTCTATTGGAATATATGGGAAGACAAACCAATAATCTATTCTTGTTGTTAGGGTACTTCTAAAATAAGTACATTGGGGAGTGGAATGCTGGGAATAAAAGACATCAATTAATTTTGTCTGAGTGATAATTCTATTCAAAAGTCCTGTATGGCAGAAAGTTTTTTCTGTCTTAAGCCCCCTATCTTATTTAAGCCTGCTACAGTTAAAATCCACCCCCCAAAAAAAAAAAAACACGGCCCTTGTAGTCAGAAGGTATGGTTGGATTAGGCTGAAAAGCTGTGTTCTGCTAGCCCTTTTCTGCAGGGCATAAATGTTAAACAGTCGAAAATTATGTTGAGCTAATGTAAAATCCACGAGCATAGCTCGACCTGGATGGATATCCAGAACTTTGGTGATTTTTATTAGAGGATTGCATATGCAAATTCCTGTCCCACTACATGTGTCCTCTCCTACTGACCAGTATGATGGTCCCCAAATCCAATTCGCACTGGCTGTTTGTAGTTCCGTGATGGTAAATAAGTGAGTGACTTGGAACAATACCACATCACAATAGCTTTGATTAAAATCCTGAAAGGTTGATTTTCTTTTCCTTTCAGATTTAACTGTTAGTGTTCAAAGAAGCCGAGTGAAAATCACAATTCATGAGGTATCACTTCAGTCTGGCAGTTTCTTTTTCCTTAGACTATATCATGTACTCATACATCTTTTTTTCTTTATCTTTGCATCTACTTGGAGGTTATTTTATTCTGGTTCTGTAACTCCCCCTTTGCTAGATGAGTGTTCAAACATCTCATCTGAGTTTTCTCCCATTTCTGTATTCCCCCATTGTAGGGCCTCCAATTTGTTTTGTAGGGGTATTACTTCCTCATTGTGGCTTTTATCATTATGTGTTTTAGTAGTCACCACATGAAAGATAGGTCCTGCTTGTGCTGGTGTGGGGGGGGTGGCATCTCAGTCCTGGATGTTCCTGCCTCTGAGCTCGGGGGGTTTGATTGGGCTTTCCTCTCTTGGGATCTCAGAAGAATGTATTTCTTCTTGCTTAGGAGATTCAGGTTCAGGGGTTGCCTCCTATTGTCCCGGGGGTCCTGTTGCTTGTCTGGATGTCTTATTTCTGTCAAAGTCTTATTCCACAAAATCACTGTTCCCATTGTTATGAGAAGCCCAAGGACATGAGAAAATTGAGTGGTCGGTTTTGTCACATAAGTGACAGACTAAGTAACTGTGCGTCTAGCACTGGTGTGGCCCATGCTGCCGCAATGTAAACAGAGTAACACTTCACAATTGTTACTTATGTGTCTATGGGAACCACATTTATATCACTGTCATGGTTGTCCTTTGGTGGTAAAAGAACCCCTTTGTCTTTCCCCAAATAGAAACAATTGGGAAGGTGTTTAAGACCAGAATGATCTTGGCATAACTTGACTCTTACTTTCCATCTCCCCCATCCAAAAGCTCTCTTCATTAACAATAGGTTCTGGTGTATCCTGTACATTACATTTTGTCCCTAACCAATATAGAATATCTGTGATATTCATCCCTTCATTTTGGAATAAAATGGTTATCAGCTTGAAGGTGGGCTTTGTAAGTGGGATAGCCTGGAAAGGGGCCCATAGGGGTGTGGTTTTATAACTATTTTAAAAAAGCCAAAATCTATCTCATAGAGCAGTAGACCTGAAGCTTAAATCAAAGATTGCTTCCCCAGAAGCATGGATAAGGGCATACACTTCTACAGGTGTGAATCCCATACCTTGTTTTAACAATTGCTTGCCTACGTAAAACCTGTCTGGGGTAACTCCAAACCTCCTACATAGCATAGTCTTACTGCATGCCTTCTTTTTGCCTCCTCCAAAGGCTTTTTTAGAATGCTTGCATACATAACTTTTGCTTCAGAATTATTATTATTATTATTTGAGTTTCTCTGTGCATTGTTATTGTCCCT
The DNA here is from genome assembly GCA_016271365.2 of Neoceratodus forsteri. Taxonomy (NCBI): domain Eukaryota; kingdom Metazoa; phylum Chordata; order Ceratodontiformes; family Ceratodontidae; genus Neoceratodus; species Neoceratodus forsteri. The sequence continues at coordinate 42,767,894 of JADMNL010000040.1, read as the reverse complement.
TTCAGTATTGTTGTCTATATTTAAAGTTGGTGGCACCACATCTATAAGTGCTTCAAAGAATACCTCTGAGGAGATAGCAACTTCCTGGGAGTTATGTCTGTTGAGTTGCTGCTCCTTGTTGAGCCCCTCAGAGCTATCGCTTAAATTACAGTTTTCTGTACCTTTGACTAAAATACCCCCACTCTGTGAAGGAGCTGCATCATGTTGCTATTTTGCAGAGGGAGTTCCCCTCTTTACAGTATTCGGTTCTGTACCACTTGTCGCGGTATTCATATTTTCACTCATGACCTAGCTGGTATTTATATTCTGTACAGCTGTGATCATAATGTTTGGTTTTGGGGTTACCCTTAGTTCTCCTCAGGTCGAGGGGATTTCCCTTTGTACTGTTTCCAGATAAACAGAGCCAATGCTTTTGTTACCCAGCGGTGATCCTTCTACATTTGATCCCAGAAGTGGGATGTTTAGGTCCGGTATCCAGGACCCATTTGCATGCTGTAATCAACCCATACCTTGCAAGGCTGTTGCTGGCATCAAGCCAGCTTTGTTCTCTGTGGGAGTTTGTTCAGCCATTTTGACTGACCCACTCGTCATTGGAAGTTTTGCAGCACCAAAAACAAAACGTGTTGGAACTGTTGTCATTGTGGAAGTACCTGGTATTTGTTTGCGATTTCTTTGCTCCTCGAACTGCTGCTTTTGTCATGAGTAGTCCTCTTCAGTTTTTGCAATCTGGGCCAAAGGTTCCTGTTTTTGTCTAAGTGTAGTGGAGTCAAGTTGTTGTTCAGCTTCCTGTAGTTCCAATCTCTCTTGGTCCTAATCAATCTCCATAGCAGAGACTTCCTCCACTGTATTTGATGTTGATGTCTCCATTGCTATTGAGAAACCATCCTCTGGGATGCTATGCTGACCATCCACAGCAGGCTGCTTCCAAGCCATCCCTTCCACCATCCAAGCTCCATCTGGCTCCTCCATCAATTTGGTCATCTGGGAACTGGTCAGTAACGGAATTTCCCTGGTGTCCTAGCCAGATTTCCCCCATTCACTAAAAATACCACTAACAGCTTAAAATCTGATTCAGTTTCAATTGGCATCCATCTGCATCCTCCCTCCCTGGGACGAGGCTGAAAATAGGCAAAAAATTGTCCAGTTCTCCTTCCTGCTTTACAAAAACTACATAAAAATAAATGTCACTTATAAAGACATTAAACAGGACCAGTACCTGCACTGATCACTTAAGTACCCTTCTATTCACCCTCCCTTTCTTGGAGTGAACTCTGTTTACTACCACTCTCTGCCACCTATCCCAAACCAATTTCTTACCCAGTTACCCACCTTTGGTCCCACTACAAGTTACCCACCTTTGGTCCCACCCCAGTCTACGCAGTTTGGTTTCAAGTGTCCTACATGGAATGATGTAGAAAGCCTTATTGAAATCTACATAGGCTATGCCCACTGCTCCCCCATCCCCCATCTAGTTCCTTCATCACCCAGTCAAAGAAATCTATCAGATTCATTTGGCATGGCCTCACCCCATTAATCCATGCTGCCTCAGGTCCAGTAACCCACTGGATTCAAGGTATTCCATAATCCTTTCCTTCAGCAGTGGTTCCATTAACTTTTTCATCATCAATGTCAGGCTGACTGGCCTGTAATTGTCAGCCTCTTCTCTGCTACCACTTTTGTGTAGTGGGACTAAATCTGCCCTCCTCCAATCCTTTGGAACTACTCCCATTTCCAATGAACTGTTGAATAGGTCTGTCAGAAGTGCAGCCAGTACCTTCCTGAGCTCCCTCGATACCCTTGGATGCATGTCATCTGACCCCATCGCTTTGTCCCCTTTCAGATTAGTTAGCCCCTTCAGGATTCTCTCCTCCGAGAAGGGACTATTGTCCACGTCCCTCCCTTACTCCAGCACTCCTATTATTGTTTTGTGGCCCCTCTTCTTCACCTTCCTCTGTGAACACTGAATAAAAGTATTTGTTCAAGATGTCTGCCTTTTTCTGGTGCCCTCTCCACAGTCCTCCCCTTCCCTTTTTAACTTTACAATCCCACCCCTTTTCTTCGGCTCTTCACTTACAGACCTAAAAAATGTCTTGTCTCATTTCGTTACCATCTAGGCTAGTCTGTGTCTTCTGTTTGTGTCTTTGCACAGCTTACTGCTTTCCCTGCTTTCCTTTGTTTCCCCGATATACTTCCATATCTATCATCCTCCCTCTGCATCTTCTTATACCTTATGAATGCTACACTCATATCTTTTATTTTTGCCACTCCTTTTGAGAACCATAGTGGTCTCTTTTTCCTCTTGCTTTTGCTCACTTGCTTGATGCAGAGGTTTGTTGCCCTCACTATGGCCCTTTTTATCTTCACCAACTGTTTCTCCACCCCACCCAGGTCATCCCCCGATGTCATCCCTGAGGCATTCACCCATATTCATAAAGTCTGCCCTACTAATGTCCAGCACCCTCACCCTCATGTGATTTGATTCCACTGCTGTCCTTATATTGAACCACACTGTATGATGATTGTTTGTCCCCAGTTGACCTCCCACTTGAGTCTGCAGTACTGTTCCTGTTAGTGAGTACCAGGTCCAGTATTATCCTACCATGAGTGGGTTCACTGACTTATTGCCTGAGGTACGTCCCCTGCATGGAGTCCAGGATGTCTCTTCTCCTAGCTAAAGCCACAGCTGAGAGGCTTCAATCTACATCTGGCAGACTGAAGTCCCCCAACACCAGCATCTCTCCCTTTTCTGCCATTTTGCCCATGGCTTCCAGCAGTATCTTATCTAACTCCTCCCTCTGCGCCAGAGGTCTGTAGATCACACCACTAGTGGTTCCATTCCTTGTCTCCAGGGTAACACACAGTACCTTTGCTTCCCCTTTATTCCCTTTATCTCTGTTGCTTTTATGCTTTCCCTTATATAGAGCACCACAACACCCTTCATTTTCTTCCCACCCTGTCTTTCTTAAACAGAGTATAGTCCTGAATGGCCATGTCCCAGTCATGGTTTTCAGTGCACCATGACTCAGTAATGGCCACAATATCCAGGTCAGCCTCTGCCATGATGACCTCTAGGTCCAGAATCTTATTTCTTAGACTTCTAGCATTCGCACACATGGTCTTCAGGATTTTTTTAGGACTTTGCTTGTTACCCCCCCTTTATTACTTTTAGACCCTCCTTCACTCTCTTTTTATTGTTCCTGTTCTCATCCTGCTTTGTCTATATCACCCTGCTACCTTCTATATTTTCACCCTTGGGAGTTCCTCTTCTCTTGGGTTCTCCCTACTCTCTACCCCAGCCTGTGGGGTGACAGTTTCTGCATCCCCAATGTATACCACCACCCTCTTGGCTAATTTAGATATTCAAAGTAACATTTAAAGTGTCCAGTAAAAAATGCAGTTCCACTTCTGAGTGGATGTAGACAATCATGTTTATATAGGCCCTAATCCATCCAGGTGAATCCCAAGTCTCCAATGTAGCTGAATCCCTTATGTCTGCACCATTCCTTCAATCATGTGTTGAAGATCCTGGTGCAGAGAGCCCTCTCCTCCCACTGTCATAGATAGGCAGCACCTCAGCAAAAACCACTGAGCACACTACCTGTGTAAGACCACTCCCCAACTCCCTAAAACACCCACTGCAATATCTCATCACCACCCCTAGCCAGGTCATTGGTCTCCAGATGGACAATGACATCCAATTCCCCCTTTTGTCCTGCTACAGTAGTGATCCCCATCATTTGCTTCACATCCATCTGGGCTGCAGTGCCATGTAGGCACCTGACCGTTCTCTCTGCCTCCCTTCCTATTCCAAACATCTATCCACCTGACAACTGAGTTCCCCACCAGAAGTTGCTTGGGGTCCTTTCTTACCCTCCTTGGGGTCTCCACTGTGAATGACCCCCACATCCTCCCTGACCACTATCATGGTTGCCTTCTCCTGGCAGTCTTGCTCTGCCACAGCAGTGTAGGAATGTTGTAGTGGTTCCAATTGAAAAATGTGCCTCAGACTCATCCTTCCAGAGTTCTCCACCTTTAACCTTCCAGATTCCACCATTTCTACTCTTCTAGAGTCCACCATAGTCCAGCTATTCCTTCTCCCTGGCATCCTTTGAGGTAATAGTGGCAGACTTGGTGGTCTCTGGGTGGGGGAGAAGGTCCACCAAATCCTAAGCAACTCAGCCTGGAGTGTAGTTTGTATGCTCCTCTCTGGGTTGAAGAATGACTTCAACCCAGAGAGGTGCATACAAATGGGGCAGCACCGCAGTCTCCAGAAGATCTCTCTGAAAACTGCCACCCCACAGCCAGTGCACTGCACTACTCTCAGCATTCCCAGTTCCTGCTTTCCCTGTGCTTACTGTGAAAGCTCTTATATCCTTACCCTTGTAGAGTGATTCTAGTTTTTCCCCTTATGCTGCTTTTTATACCTCTTTGTACACCTACCCTAGGTAGGGTGTTGCTTCTGTTTCCAGTTTTGGCCTACCCTTTTGCTATTATCCATCCCATGCATATGCTTTACCCTTGGTAGTGTGTTTTTAGTTTTACCCTTTTGTTGTTCCCCTTTATACGCTTACACTATATAGGATGCTGCACCTGTTCCCTGTTTTGGTCTACCCTTAATCTTCTACATATCCCAGCAGAGAATGCAACTACAGGAATAAACAGGTACCTTACTTTAGTGACTTGATAGTCTTGACAAAGCACCTGTGGCACAAAACTGTTGACTGTTTGTTGGGAAAGATCTGGTTCCTGTCACTTGCTGATACTTTAAGTGTTGTTTTCTATTAAAGCTTTGAAAACTTTTAATTCAATAGTGTGGACAATATTTGGAGTTTTTGAGTGCCTCATCTTTTGTGCAGTTATTCGGATTTACTGTTTGGGTTGCACCACATACACCTGGGAGCCACTTTTGAAGTGCTACATAATCAGTAATTACATGCAATGGGGGTAATTACACAGTAGTTATGTTTGTTGCATGTAACTGCATCACAATGTCAGTGCCATTACAATGTGTTTACTCTGTGACTGCCGTGTAGTTAAGGGAACTTAAAGTGAACTGTTACCATAATATCAAACTGCAAGTGGTGAGAAATCAGTCTCAGAGAAAGTTCCTGCATTTTAGGAGGGCTGATTTTGATAGGAGGATGAGACAGTTCAAAGGAAAACTGAAAGGCATAAGAGGAGTAAAAGGAGTATAAGTACAGTTGGAAGTGATAAAAACTGGATGTAAGAAGTCACACATTTCTATGTTAGGGTGATAGGGAAAATAAGAGAGTAAAGAAGCCACTGCAGCTCAGAATGGAGGCGGAGCAGCTGTGGGAGCAAGGAGAAAGGCATTTACACAAGTACAAATCCATTCAAGAGGAGTGGGATAAAGTAGAGTTTTGTAACATCATGAAGGAGGCCATCAGGACAACGAGGAAGGCTAAAGCTGATGCAGCATTGAGACTGCACATTAATGTTGATATGGTTGCTGCTTCTTCTGCCTGTAGAGTGCATGAGTTTTCTAGGGTGTTGCTGGCTTGGTCTGAATTGGAAGCTACTGTGCTACAGTGAGAGCTGTTGGATCTCATTGAGTTCCATCTATTTCAAAGTCACAGAAGAGTCATAGCCCCATTGCTATCAATATTGGTCACTCCCAGTACAAAGCTACTAGAGAGTGGGTTTGTAAAATTGATAGATGACAGAGGGATACATTTTCTGAAAGCTTTAGAATGGTTTATAAAAAGCAGATTCATATATTTCCATTTCTCCATATCTGAGTATGAGGAAATTGATCTTGTCACATCATTTGACCAGAGTGATACAGCTCACAGCCCCTACACCACATACCCTTGTAGTTTAACCCCATCAAAACAAAAAAAATAATACCTTAAGCAACTTCCTCCCAGTTATTAAATTAAAGTTGCACATTTGGACTAAGTATATGTTACAGGTAAGAATTTAAGAGCCATAAAAACGTTATCATAATATACTTGAATTTCTTGACATTTTTATGCTGAATAGTATGTTTAAACATGTCTTGTTAGTTAACTGTTGCTCCACAGTCACATACACTATCAGATAATGTTTTTTTGTTTGTTTTAGTGTGTGCAGCAGTACATCAAATTCTGATATTTATGATGTGGAACAGCATTTATGGTTTGAAAAGATGGTGCCAAGTTCCAGTAAGCCATGGCCGTGTGACAGCTATACAGCTAGTAACTTGGAAGCATACCTTTGCAGATCAGAGAACAGAAGACTGGCACTGGCAAGAAGTTTGAACAGGGCTAACTATGCTTTGAAACATCAGGCTGACAAGCTAAAGAAACAGGACAGAGAAACTATCAACAGTGTGGCTGCAATTGAAAGCATGATGCTACAGCACAAGGTAGTGTGTGTGTGTGTGTGTGTGGGGGGGGGGGTCATTACTACCTGAAAGGAACAGACTGTTTCATCATGTATTTTTTGCATTCAGCTTTCCTTTCTTTCCTTCATGAAATGAAGGGAAGTTCTTGCCCCTGTCACTTTTCTGAGCCCTGCTTCAACAGGGAAAACAAAAACTAGGGATTCCATCAACCTATGGTTTCTGCTGACCATGTAAAAAAATAAATTACAGATACAATTTTATTAACACTTAAAAAAGTAACTCAAAGTTTACAGGAAATTTTGAAAAAATAAAAAAATCGTAATTTTTTATTTAGTTTTTGTGACCAGGAATGGAAGACTAGGATAATAATACATCCTGTTTCAGACTTGTCCCAGGGCGAGGAGGATACAGATGCTAACCAATTGGTATTGGCTCTTAAGGGAAGCTAACACTGAAGAAATATATATAAATAAAGAACTATGGGCCAGATATTAAAAGCCTTGTGTGGGTACAAACCGTTTGTGTAAGAATTGTGCCTCATTTGCACTAGGCTGCAGTATTCAAAAGTCCAAATAACACTGGTGTACAACCTTCCTACTCTGGTTCATGCCTTTGTAACATCCAAGCTTGATTACTGTCATGCCTTTTACTTCAGGGTCTTAGGAGGTACCCTCCACCCGGCTGCAGCTAGTGCAGAATGCAGCTGCCAGGTTGCTGACAGGCCTTTCGAGGTTCTGCCATGTAACTCTGGTGCTGCGAGAACTGCACTGGCTGCCGATCAGGTGGAGGGTTATCTTTAAGGTGGGTTTACTCTCCTTTAAGGCCCTGCATGGACTAGACCCTGGTTATCTGTCTGATCTCCTAACTCCCGCCACCCCAGTCTGCTCCCCTCTGTTCCTCCTATAGGGGCCTCCTGAAGATTCCCTGGATAAGACTGAAAACTGTCGGTGACAGGGCTTTTAGTGTCACTGGCTCTGTGCTGTGGAATTCACTACCACCTACTATCAGGGCGGCCCCTTCAGTTAAGGCATTTAAAGACTGCCTCAAGATCCATTTATTTTCTCTGGCCTTCCCAGACATAGATATCTGACCTGATTTACTAAGTACTAGTAAGCTGAATTGTGTATTGATTCTATTATATTTTCTTTTTGTTTTATCAGAATTTTAAGATTTATTCATGTATTATCCTATTTTTCCTTGCATGTTTTTATATGTGAGGTGCCCAGAGCCTCCAGGAATGGGCACCATAGAAATAAATTTTGCCTTGCCTTGCCATGTTAGTGCCAGCACTAAAAAAATAATGTATGCAGGGGACAAAGAGAGGGAGTGGGAACATGCATACAGGTGCACTGCTATATTCAAAAGAACAGCACCGAGCAATGGGCGTTAGAGCCACATGTAGCACAGCATGAATTACCACCTTTGAAAAGGTGGTCTCAGTTCCATGTAAACATGGTCAAGCAGCACTCCCCAATCCCTGATTCCTGAAGCCACAAGAATTGCAGCAAAAAACAGAACCTGGTGGTCTAGTGGCACTCCCCGAACCTAATCCAAGACACAATTTGACATTACCAAATGAAATTGTCCCTGGTAGTCTAGTGGCCCCCAGCCCCAGTCCCTGATCTCTGACACAGTATGTAATTAATAAAGTCCATTTTCCCTGGTAGTCTATTTGCCCCCCAGCCTAGATCCCTGATCCCCTACACAGTATGTAATTAATAAAGTCAGTTTTCTCTGGTAGTCTTGTGGCCTGCCCAGCCTCAATCCATGACACAGTATGTAATTTAAAAAAATCAATTTTCCCTGGTAGTCTAGTGGCCCCTCCAGCCCCAATCTCCAACACATGTTGTGAATAAGAGACAAATTGTCCCAGTAGTGTAGTGCCCTCCTACCCCGATCACTCACAATAAATGTGGAATTATCCCTGGCGGTCCAGTGGACCACACCAGCCCTAATCCCCTGTATCTTGCAACCCTCGAATACCTGGTGTTCTAGTGGACCCCTTACCCCTCACAGTACCTACCTCCCACTCCTTCCCTTCCTGTAACTGAGCCACTGACTGGCTTAGCCCACCGAACACCTCCATGGCCAGCTGCCGACTGAACTCTGAATGAGCACGTACTGTATACAGTACAATATATATAAATTTGTATAATTAAGATGAAGATCAGTAGCAGTGGTTCCACACAGGAGGGCAAAGTTGGTCTCAGCAGTGGTGCAGTATTTATCAAATCCATTCAAGTTCAAATAAAAGCCCACATCGCCCGTAAAGAGGGCACCCAAGTTTCTGCAGTCACAATAGCAAACACAGACCAAAATCCAACAGGGAGACAGAGGACACCTCAGTGCAGGGTAATGGGTGGCTAGCCTAGACTGCACAAATGTTCAAAGAGTACATGCACACAAAAGAACTTGAACATATCACACCAAACAACAAAATCTAGATAAAGTGCTTTAATGCAAATTATACAATGGACAATAAAATACTGGTTGTTGACTGGCTGGCTGGCATGATTTACAATGTATAAATCCTGCCATCACCCCATGGGAAGAAGTGCAAGCCAATCACGGTACCAGACTTCAAAGTCGCCAGCTGCCATATTGCTTTCTCACAGTAACTGGAACACGCAAAACTCAAAATAGAAAAATAAAAACTTCTCTCTCCTACTTTTCTACACTGTATAATCACAATATACTGTACAACAAGTGGCAGTGGACAATGGCAGGATTTACCCATGCCTGGTGTGGCTTCTTCACTCGGCCAGCGGCCTCGTGAGAAAACCACCATACCAGGCATGGGTAAATCCTGCCATCACCCACAGCCACTCATGGTGTATTGCTTAAGTAAAAAAATGGTGTGATACAAATATAAACTAAGATCACAGCACCAAACTGCCCTGGCACTTCATGTCTTGAGACTGTGACAGCCAGACCATGCATGCAAATTTTTGGGCTATTCCGTTGAACTGTGCCAAAGTTATTAAGGTGCAAAAATTGGTTTTTAACTCTCAGAACTTCACTCAACCCTTACTATACATGCACTACTATGCCAGTATTATATTTATTTATAAAACAGCAGAGAATAATGAAGTAATCTGATTGGTTACATATAGCGTAATGTAGGACTACAATGCACTATAAATAACTAGTCCCAATAAAACAGCTGTAGCACAGAACCTGATGGCTCAGTCATTTACTTTAGGCATTCTGTTTAGAATGTTTTAGAAGTCTGCCATTGTCATTTTTTTTAGACCACTAACATTTTAACTTTATTTTAATTCTATGGCATTTCTTTACCCTTTCCATTGTTGTAATTGTGACCCCCCATACACACTGAAGCAGCACAAAGAAATTAAATGTTTTTTCACTCACTTTGCAGCCAGCGGCCTGCTTGCCTTGGAGCAAGCATGTCCCACAGTGGTCACTATACAGAGCAGTTTCTTGCTTCACAGTTTTCAAACCGTTACCTTCTGCTCTTTGCTCCCAACTTGTTTGGAGGCTTTGTGGATTTATGGACTTACTAATTTTCTAAAATTGAATGAGTGAAGCAAGCCCTGGGCAGATTTATTCCCTTACTCTCACAAAGTTTGCTGTCAGATGAATATGTTGTTACAGGTATGTGTTTCTGGAATGATATTCAGAAGCATACCGTATATACAGTAATCCGAGAGATGTCTTTTGATACAGACAGCTCTAGGGAAAGAGTGAAATGGATAAGATCAGCAAGAGGAGAGATAATACTGACTGTGAAATGGAAAGCCATGTCTCCTAAAGTTTTTGCTCTACATTGAAGTCAATATACAGCGTACCAACAACTGCACTCCAAGTGTACTGCTGGCTGGACATTTGATGGGATGGTAGTAGAGCGTCAGCTCAGCTGCTAGAGTGGGCAGGGAGGCACACACTGTGTTATACAAACAAAGTAAAATAAAACCACAACTTCTGAATTACAGTAAATGTAATCAATATTACATTTAGTAAATATTATTACTATCATTATTATTAGTAATCTAATCACAGATTCAATCTAGCACCAGTAGGTGAAAGCACTATTTTATGTTAAATACACATATTCATTTACATTTTTACATGTTTAAAAATGTGTTTCCAAATTTAAAAAACTGCTTTTAAAAATAAAAGCCATTTTTACAAGTGCAATAAGACACTCCAGGGGGCTTCCAGTGATTTCACCCTAGGGGATGCAGCTCTAGGCATGGAGCTCTGGCACTTTGTATCGTTAAAGCTCCAAAACTACTACCAATAAAGCTAAAACTACTATTAAAACACTGCAGAGGAGCCTATATAGCTGATGGTTGCCCAAAAGAAGAAAAATCTTATAGAGCTGGTACCCAAAGCCCTTGGATCTTCTACTGTCCCACTATAGGCCCTATATGCTGAACAAAACTGGGCAGATCCCCAGCAACTCCTGCCCAGTCCAGCAACACAGCCATCCTAAATGACCTTAAGGAATTTTGGAAAGAAATCTGCACTTTCCAATCAGAATTAACAGTTGAATTGTCCAAGTTCACTCATAAAGTTAATGAGCTGGAAAAGCACCAAACACAGCTGGATGCTTGGGCTGACAAACTGGAGCAACTCATAGTGTATCTGTTGGATGAGCAAAATGAGCTAGTCAGAAAGTGCGAAGACTTGGAGAATAGCTCTCGCTGCAGCAACATATGAATCCATGGGATCCCGGAGGATGAGGAGGGAAGGGATATGAGCACCTTCAATGATGGACAGCTGCGAGAAACTCTTCAATTTGATACTGCCTTCCTGCTAGACATCGAGCAAGCCCAGATAGTGCTGACGCTGAAGCCGCAGAACAAAGATAAAAGGCCATGCTCAATAGTGATCAAGTTCCTCAGTTATGCTATTAAACAGCAAGTCCTCCTCCAAGCCTGGCGCCTAAAAGAAATTAAATACAAAGAACAGTGCATCTACTTAGACACTGACTGCTAACCTTCTGTGGCAGCCCACCATACAGCTTATGCCCCCATCCTGCACACACAGCAGCAGGAAGAACTGAGGTTCCAGATGCCTTACCCTGCCAGATTAATTGTAAAGTTTTTTCTGACGGACCGCAAAGTTTTAAATCAAGAGGCTATAAATGCTCTTAATTCTAAAGGTGTCACTGTCCTGCTCCCTGGAAGAGTTGTTGCCCACTCGAAGGAATGAACCCTCAGAGAATCAACTTGGGAGTGAGTTGGTGAGAAGCAGGCAAGGTGGCAGCAAGGCCTTTCCCTGCTTCAAGATGTAAAGAAGCTCCTACAGAAGTTTCAGAAAATGGCTCCAGACTTATCCACTTCTGTGTTCATTGCTGACAGGTAATGGGCTAGGGCCCAGTGGACAAAGGGGATATGCTGATAAAGAAAATCATGCTTGAACAGACTCAGACCAACAGAGGGAATATTGCAGGTGGGGATTTAGTGTTAAATAAATATGTTTCAGTATCCGTATATTGGGAAAAGCATTTGTAAGGGACCCTAATATGCAGGCTCTGAGTTTTGTGTTTTTCTTTCTGTTACTTAAAGGGCTTTGGGGATGGGCCAGTGTCTATCTTGGTTCACTGCTTCCTTCCCCCTCATTAGCAGTCTTCACTGGGCTGAAAAGTCGATGGAGCTCCCCCTTGCCACAAGGTATGAGGCAAACCAGCAGGACTACAGTTGTGGCAGGACTGAAGTTGTGGCGGTGGTGGCAACAGGGACTCCTTTCCCTGTCCCTGAGTCCTTATTGACACAAAACTAAGGGGTATCTCAGACCAAAAGAATGTTGAGATACAATGGATTCGATGCTCTAGCCCAAAAACTAACTTCCATCACTAGCAAATTGATCCTAGAATGAGTGCCATGGTCCCACAATGTGGTTCCTTGTCGGCTCTGAGCAGATAGCTGAATCTACGTCTGCCTACCCTGTCCTAGCAAGAACATCAGTAGGTAGGATGTGAAGTGCCATCAAGATACTTTTGAACCTACCTTTCCTCACTGCTTTCCCCTTGGGCTAGACTTTGATTAGAGGACAGTTGCAGGTTGTGTTTCTTTTTTTCCGCATAGCACCCCTCCCAGCCTCTGAAGTAGCACATAGTGGCTACAAGGGCCCACAGTTTATCCATGAATTTCCCCCTAAGGGAGTGAAGATCACCTCCCTTATAGGAGAGGCACCTACCCTTTCCCTCCCTTGGAAGTCTCAGTGAGGGTATGTTGCTCCAACGGCGACACCAACACAGTGACATACTTAGCTGTCGGCAAAATTGACACTTTGCAGACAGCTCGCTGTATTGGTGTGTCCGAGACAGGGGCACACCATCTCCTGGTCCTGCACCCCCTCCCTGAGTTAACTCCAACTGGAGTTGACAATCTATAGTATAAGGGGTGGGAGGCAGAGTCCCCCGCATGGGGGGTTCTGGGGCGAAGCCCACCTATAGAAAAGCAGGACCAGGAAGCATTTGGGATTTATGTCTACTGCAACTTGCAGTAGACATAAATTCCATTGCTGTGATGCCGGTTGACAAAAGTTCAAGTTCAAGTTTATTGCAGGAAGACTCCATTGAGTAAGCTCATTCACAAAGAGGTCCTGAAGGTAATCCACATACAATGACACATTATGCAGTACAACACTTTGATAACCAATTAAACAGAGTGTACACAATGCTCTAATCAGGTAATTCATAGCGAGAAGTGCGCCCGAGAATAGTGAAAAGTGTTGTTGAACCGGCATCACAGATCCCTCGGTGAGGGACTTGTTCTCTCACTTCTGGAGCTGAAATACTCCTAATTTTTGGAGTACGCAGCCCTATTTAAATTCTGTTTTGCATTTTCTTGCTTGCCTTGTTGGCAGCAAAGTTATGTTTGAAATGTTCTTACTTATTTGCCAGTTGCTAAAGCGCATTTGGCTGTATGAAAAGATGTTGTGTTGCTTCTTTAACCTAGTAAGGCATGATCCTGAAACTGTGCCCTTTTTTCCTACTTTACTGTTTCATCTACTGTATACTTGCTCCAATTTTTCCTTGGTGTGCAAGGCAGACAGACCCGTCCCTTCTCAGACCCACCTGCCCCACTAAACTTCCTCATGGACAACATTAATTGGATACACAGTCCCGTTAAGAGGTACTGGCTGCTGCAGCAGCTAAAGACAGATAAGCTGAGGCTATATTCCTACAGGAAACACACCTTCCTCAGTCTGAGCATGTCAAGTTTACATCCCTGGGGTATCAAACTGTAATTCTGTCCTCCCACTGGTCGGGAAGGTGGTGAGGGGTGGCCATCTTATCCTTAGAGGCATTTCCTTTAAGCTGTAGGAGCAGAGAATTGACTCAAAGAGTCATTATGTAATAGCAATGGGCCACTTATATAATTCCCCAGTTACACTAGTGTCACTGTATTTTCCTCATGGCTCCTCTAAAGTCATGGCCGAGAAATTCTTTAATCAGTTGTTACTGGTTTTACAGGGTCAGCTGATCATAGGCGGTGACTTAATTGTCATGCTCACACCATCGCTAGATGCATCCAGACCCTCACCACACAGGGCCAGACCCTTTCAGAAATACCTCTGTAGTACTTTGACACATCTAGAAGTGGTGAACCTCTGGAGACACTTCTTCATGATTGGTAGGCAATACATAGATACATAGATACATAAACAGTGTTGGCAGATAAGGACCTATGGCCCACCAAATCTGCCCATTTGAGCTTGTAAGTTCAGTTTATGTTTTCCTAGAAGTCTGTTGCCCCTTACCCCTGACCTCCAGAATTCCTTAATGTCTATCCCAAGCATTCTTAAATCCCGTGATTGTTTCAGCCCCCACCACTTCCTCTGGCAGGGTGTTCCACTTGTCCATCACCTGTTCTGTGAAGAAATTCTTCCTCATGTTTCCTCTGAATTGTCCTCCCTCAACTTCATCCCATGCCCTCTAGTCCTGGAACAACTTTTTCACTTAAAATAGTGTATTCCTGCACCCTGTTCCTCCCTGTAAGATACTTGAATGTCTCTATCATCCCTCCCTCTCCTCTCCTCCAGGAGTACATGTTCAGTTCCTTCAACCTGTCTTCATAGGACTTGTGATGTAATCCATGCACCATCTTTGTTGCCCTCCTCTGAACCTTCTCTACCCTGTCTATGTCCTTATGTAGGTATGGTCTCCAGAACTGTACACTGTACTCCAGCTGGGGCCTCACTAGTGTCTTGTATATGTGGAATTATGACCTCCCTTTTCCTGCTGGTGATGCCCCTGCCTATACATCCCAGCATCCTATTTGCTTTACCTGCTGCCTTGTCACACTGTTTCCCTACCTTGAGGTCATCAGAGATGATAACCCCATGATCCCTTTCCTGCTTGTGCATGCTATATCCTCACCCCCCCAACTGATATATTGTGCCAGGGTTTTTGTGCCCCATATGCATTATCTTGCACTTCCTTGCATTGAATTTCAACTGCCAAACCCCTGACCATTCTTCAAGTTTCTGCAGGTCCCTTCTTATTCTGTATACTCACTATACTATACTGCCAAGATGGCCACCTCATCCGGACTAGACTATAGTTTTACTATGGCAGAACACCTTCATGCTGCACTAGATATTTGGCATAGTACCATGATTTTATCTGATCACTTCCCTGTATATGTTAAATTCAGCCTGGGGACCCCTCCCCCGAACCTCACACTGGCAACTAAATCTTATCCATCTCAGGGATCTGGAGTTTAAGCAATTAACTGAGGACACTATACTCAGAATAGAGAATGAGAATAATGTCTCCCCCCCGACCACTTACCTGGTCTTGTGGGACACTCTTAAAGTGGTTCTCAGAGGAGAAATTATCACCTACTTCATGCAGTAAAAGAGACAGAGAGAGAAACCTGTACAGTAGAGGAGCTTCAAAACATGCTCCATACCCTTCAAAGTTTTCTTTACCGGGGGACCGGTTAGTCGTCCTCCAAATTCAGTTAACTGAACAGCAGCTCCACAAATTAGCCGACCAAAAAATAGAGCAGCAATTGCTTTACCTGAAACTGACTCACTACAAGGGGGGGGTCCCAGGGGGACGACAAATCTCGCTCGAAAACTCCAGTTAGTTAAAGCTCAGACCTGTGTAACTCACCTGCTTGACCCTGACTTATGCCATCTGTTGAACCATCCCCAGAGATCCAGAAGGGCTTAGCCAAGTACTATCAATCTGTCTATATGGCAGAGTCCTCTTCACCACCTGACCAGATAGAGAGATACTTACAGAGTCTTGTACTGCCCAAGCTATTGCCTGCACAGGCACAGAGCCTGAAAGTCCTTGTAACAATTAGTGAAGTTGAAGCAGTCCCAAAAGATGCTAAAACCTTAAAGCTTTGGGCCCAGATGACTACCCAGCTAAGTTTTATAAACAGTTCAATGATCTTTTACTTCCCCTGATTGTGCTGGCTTTTCACAGAGTTCAGATGGGTTAACCTCCTTCTCCATCATGGAGATATGCTGTAATTTCTGCAATCCTTAAACCTCATAAGGATCCTCAATTTCCAGCCTCATATCACCCCATATCTGTGTTAAATTATGACTATAAACTTTTTATGTCTATAATGGCCCACAGACAAGAACCCCTCCTCCCCACCTATTAGACCCTGACCAAATTGGATTCATTAGGCGGCATCAGGCTCACAACAGTGTCAGGTGTAATTTGTTGGTAATAGATCATGCAGCAGCTTGAAAGCTATCGCCGGCACTATTGAGCCTAGACGTAGAAAAAGCATTTGATAGGTTGGCTTATCTCTTTTTATGGGTCACTTTGAGTCAATTCAAACTTCCTGATAAATTCATACAGCAACTTCAAAAAATGTATGAATCTCCCCAATCATATTTGAGGCTGGATGGCTCCCTTTCAGAACTGTTTTTTGTTAACAAGAGGCACCCGGCAGGGATAATCCTTATTCCCACTCTTCTTTGCATTATACCTGGAGCCACTAACAGCCTCAATTTGGTTCCACCCTACTATCAAGGGATTACCCCTGGGAGGCTGGCATCACAAAATTTCATAATTTACTGATGTCATTCTCCTTAAGATGACTTCCTCACAGGACTCCATAACTGTGGTATGTAGTAGCTTGGCAGAAGACACCAGGTGAAAGGACTGCTGTGTGACCGGATATCTACTGGGACTAAAGAAGTAGAACTCTTGTACTTGGACCTTTAATTTAGGGTAAAAAAATCTAACGAACAAAACAAAACAAAAGCGTGTGTTTGTCTGAGTTAACTGAACTGAATGGTTATCTGAACAGTTATCTAGGTGTAAATATCAGGTAATTGAAAGGACTTGATAGCAGTGAGGTTTAAATTACTTGTAGAAAGATCTAGTAAGTAGGAGAAGTGGGTTAGCAAGAAGGAAGCAACATTTAATTACTGCCTTCAAAAGATTCTCCTAGTAGCTTGGCAGAAGAAACCAGGAGAAAGGACTGCTGTGAGACTGGACTTCTCTACTGGGACTAAAGAAGTAGAACTCTTGTACTTGGACCTTTAATAAAGGGTAAAAAAAAAACTAACAAACAAAACAAAAAAATAGTGTGTGTTTGACTGAGTTAACTGAACTGCATGGTTATCTGAACAGTTATCTAGGTGTAAATATCAGGTGATTGAAAGGACTTGATAGCTGTGAGGTTAAAATTACTAGTGGAAAGATCTAGTAAGTAGGGGGAGTGGCTTAGCAAGAAGGAAGCTACAGTTAAAGACTGCCTTAGAAAGATTCTCTTAGTAGCTTGGCAGAAGACACCAGGAGAAAGGACTGCTGAGTGAATGGACTTCTCTACTGGGACTAAAGAAGTAGAACTCTTGTACTTGGACCTTTAATTTAGGGTAGAAAAAAACTAACAAACAAAACAAAAAAAGTGTATGCTTGTCTGAGTTAACTGAACTGAATGGATATCAGAACAGTTATCTAGGTGTAATTATCAGGTGATTGAAAGGACTTGATAGCTGTGAGGTTTAAATTAGTAGTAGAAAGATCTAGTAAGTAGGGGAGTGGCTTAGCAAGAAGGAAGCTGCAGTTAAAGACTGCCTTAGAAATATTCTCCTAGTAGCTTGGCAGAAGACACCAGGGGAAAGGACTGCTGTGTGACTGGACTTCTCTACTGGGACTAAAGAAGTAGAACTCTTGAACTTGGATCTTTAATTTAGGGTAAAAAAAACCTAACAAACAAAACAAAACAAAGAGTGTGTTTGTCTCAGTTAACTGAACTGAATGGTTACCTGAAGAGTTATCTAGGTGTAAATATCAGGTGATTGAAATGACTTGATAGCTCTGAGGTTAAATTACTTGTAGAAAGATATAGTAAGTAAGGGGAGTGGCTTAGCTAGAAAGAAACTACATTAAAAGACAGCCTTAGAAAGATTCTCCTAGTAGCTTGGCAGAAGACACCAGGAGAAATGACTGCTGTATGACTGGACTTCTCTACAGGGACTAAAGAAGTAGAACTATTGTACTTGGACCTTTAACTTAGGGTAAAAAAACTAACAAACAAAACAACAAAAAAGTGTGTGTTTGTCTAAGTTAAGTAAACTGAACAGTTATCTGAACAGTTATATAGGTTTAAATATCAGGTGATTGAAAGGACTTGATAGCTGTGAGGTTTAAATTACTTGTAGAAAGATGTAGTAAGTAGGGGGAGTGGCTTAGCTAGAAAGAAACTACATTTAAAGACTGCCTTAGAAAGATTCTACTAGTAGCTTGGCAGAAGACACCAGGAGAAAGGACTGCTGCATGACTGGTCTTCTCTACTGGGACTAAAGAAGTAGAACTCTTGTACTTGGACCTTTAATTCAGGGTAAAAAAAACTAACAAAGAAAACAAAAAAAAGT
This sequence comes from Neoceratodus forsteri, assembly GCA_016271365.2. Classification (NCBI taxonomy): domain Eukaryota; kingdom Metazoa; phylum Chordata; order Ceratodontiformes; family Ceratodontidae; genus Neoceratodus; species Neoceratodus forsteri. Next base: position 42,749,719 of record JADMNL010000040.1, on the reverse strand, counting down.
GTGTGTTTGTCTGAGTTAACTGAACTGAAAGGTTATCTACACAGTTATCTAGGTGTAAATATCAGGTGATTGAAGGGACTTGATAGCTGTGAGGTTTAAATTACTTGTAGAAAGATGTAGTAAGAAGATGGAGTGGCTTAGCTAGAAGGAAGGTACATATAAAGGCTGTCTAAGAAAGATTCTACTAGTAGCTTGGCAGAAGACACAAGGAGAAAGGACTGCTGTGTGACTGGGCTTCTCTACTGGGACTAAAGAAGGAGAAGTCATGTACTTGGTCTTTTAATTTGGGGTAAAAATACCTAAGAAAGAAAACAAAAAAAAGTGTGCATTTGTCGGAGTTAACTGAACTGAATAGTTATCTGAACAGTTATCTAGGTGTAAATATCAGGTGATTGAAGGGACTTGATAGCTGTGAGGTTTAAATTACTTGTAGAAACATGTAGTAAGAAGGTGGAGTGGCTTAGCTAGAAGGAAGGTACATGTAAAGGCTGCCTAAGAAAGATTCTACTAGTAGCTTGGCAGAAGACACCAGGAGAAAGGACTGCTGTATGACTGGTCTTCTCTACTGGGACTAAAGAAGTAGAACTCTTGTACTTGGACCTTTAATTTAGGGTAAAAAAACTAACAAACAAAACAAAAAAAGTGTGTGTTTGTCTGAGTTAACTGAACTGAAAGGTTATCTACACAGATATCTAGGTGTAAATATCAGGTGATTGAAAGGACTTGATAGCTGTGAGGTTAAAATTACTAGTGGAAAGATCTAGAAAGTAGGGGACTGGCTTAGCAAGAAGTAAAGCTACAGTTAAAGACTGCCTTAGAAAGATTCTCTTAGTAGCTTGGCAGAAGACACCAAGAGAAAGGACTGATGAGTGAATGGACTTCTCGACTGGGACTAAAGAAGTAGAACTCTTGTACTTGGACCTTTAATTTAGGATAGAAAAAACTAACAAACAAAACAAAAAAAAAGTGTATGCTTGTCTAAGTTAACTGAACTGAATGGATATCAGAACAGTTATCTAGGTGTAACAATCAGGTGATTGAAAGGACTTGATAGCTGTGAGGTTTAAATTACTTGTAGAAAGACCTAGTAAGTAGGGGGAGTGGCTTAGCAAGAAGGAAGCTACAGTTAAAGACTGCCTTAGAAAGATTCTCCAAGTAGCTTGGCAGAAGACACCATGGGAAAGGACTGCTGTGTGACTGGACTTCTCTACTGGGAGTAAAGAAGTAGAACTCTTGTACTTGGACCTTTAATTTAGGGTAAAAAAAACTAACAAACAAAATAAAAAAAAGTGTGTTTTTTCTGAGTTAACTGAACTGAATGGTTATCTGAACAGTTATCTGAGGTTAAATATCAAGTGATTGCAATGACTTGATAGCAGTGAGGTTAAATTACTTGTAGAAAGATCTAGTAAGTAGAGGGAGTGGCTTAGGAAGAAAGAAACTACATTTAAAGATGGCCTTTGAAACATTCCTAGTAGCTTGGCAAGAAGAAGACAGAGGTGCAAGGACTGTTTATGACTGGACTTCTCTACAGGGACTAAAGAAGTCGAACTCTTGTACTTGGACCTTTAATTTATGGTAAAAAAAAACTAACAAATAAAATAAACAAAAGTGTGTATTTTTCTGAGTTAACTGAACTGAATGGTTATCTGAACAGTTATCTAGGTGTAAATATCAGGTGATTGAAAGGATTTGATAGCTGTGAGGTTTAAATTACTTGTAGACAGATCTACTAAGTAAAGGGATTCACTTAGCTAGAAGGAAGCTACATTTAAAGACTGCCTTTGAAACATTCTCCTAGTAGCTTGGCAGAAGACACAAGGTGCAAGGACTGCTCTGTGACTGGACGTCTCTTCTGGGACTAAAGAAGTAGAACTCTTGAACTTGGACCTTTAATTTAGGGTAAAAAAATGAACATACAAAACAAAAAAAAGTGTGTGTTTGAGTTAACTGAACTGAATGGTTATTGGAACAGTTATCTAGGTGTAAATATCAGCTGATTGAAAGGTCTTGATAGCTTTGAGGTTTAAATTACTTGTAGACAGACCTAGTAAGTAAAGGGATTGGCTTAGCTAGAAGGAAGCTATATTTAAAGAATGCCATTGAAAGATTCTTCAAGTAGCTTGGCAGAAGACACCAGGAGAAAGGACTGCTTTGTGACTGGACTTCTCTACTGGGACTAAAGAAGTAGAACTCTTGTACTTGGACCTTTTATTTAGGGTAGAAAAAAACTAACAAACAAAGCAAATAAAAGTGTATGTTTGTCTGAGTTAACATGAACCGAATGGTTATCTGAACAGTTATGTAGTTGTAAATATCAGGTGATTGAATGGACTTGATAGCTGTGAGGTTTAAATTACATGTAGAAAGATGTAGTAAGTAGGGGGGAGTGGCTTAGCTAGTAGGAAGGTACATTTAAAGACTGCCATAGAAAGATTCTCCTAGTAGCTTGGCAGAAGACACCAGGAAAAGGACTGCAGTGTGACTGGACTTCTCTCCTGGCACTAAAGAAGAAGAAGAACTCTTGTACTTGGACCTTTTATTTAGGGGAAAAAACTATTAAACAAAACAAAAAAAAAGTCTGCGATTGTCTGAGTTAACTGAACTGAATGGTTATCCGAACAGTTATCTGGGTGTACATATCAGGAGATTGAAAGGACTTGATTGCTGTGAGGTTTAAATTACTTGCAGAAAGATCTAGTTAGTAGGGGCAGTGTCTTGGCTAAAATGAAGCTACATTTAAAGACTGCCTTAGAATGATTACCCTAGGAGCTTGTCAGAAGACACCAGAAGAAGGGACTGCTGTGTGACTGGACTTCTCTACTGGGACTAAATAAGTAGAACTGTTGCACTTGGACCTTGAATTTATGGTAAAAAAAACTAACAAACAAAAGAAAAAAGAAGTATGTGTTTGTCTGAGTTAACTGAACTGCATGGCTATCTGAACAGTAATCTAGGTGTAAATATCAGGTGATTGAAAGGACTTGTTAGCTGTGTGATTTAAATTAGTAGTAGAAAGATCTAGTAAGTAGGGGAGTGCCTTAGCTAGATGGAAGCTACAGTTAAAGACTGCCTTAGAAAGATTATCCTAGTAGCTTGGCAGAAGACACCAGCAGAAAGGACTGCTGTCTGACTGGACTTCTGTACTGGGACTAAAGAAGAAGTACTCGTGTACTTGGTCCTTCAATTTAGGGTAAAAAAACCTAACAAACAAAACAAAAAAAAGTGTGTGTTTGTCTGAGTTAACTGAACTGAATGGTTATCTGATCAGTTATCTAGGTGTAAATATCAGGTGATTGAAAGGACTTGATAGCTGTGAGGTTTAAATTACATGTATAATGATCTAGTAAGTAGGGGGAGTGGCTTAGCTAGAAGGAAGCTACATTTAAAGACTGCCTTATAAAGAATCTCCTAGTAGCATGGTAGAAGACACCAGGAGAAATGATTGCTGTGTGACTGGAATTCTCTACTGGGACCAAAGAAGTAGAACTCTTTTACTTGGACCTTTAATTTAGGGTAGAAAAAAACTAATAAACAAAACAAAAAAAAGGGTGTGTTTGTCTGAGTTAACTGAACCGAATTGGTTATCTGAACAGTTATGTACGTGTAAATATCAGGTGATTGAAGGGACTTGATAGCTGTGAGATTTAAATTACTAGTAGAAAGATGTAGTAACTAGGAGGAGTGACTTAGCTAGCAGGAAGGTACATTTAAAGACTGCCTTAGAAAGATTCTACTAGTAGCTTGGCAGAATACACCAGGAGAAAGGGCTGCTGTGTAACTGGACTTCTCTACTGGGACTAAAGAAGTAGAACTCTTGTACTTGGAACTTTTATTTAGGAGAAAAAAAACTAACAAACAAAACAAAAAAGTGTGAGATTGTCTGAGTTAACGGAACTGAATGGTTATCTGAACAGTTATCTGGGTGTACATATTAGGTGATTGAAAGGACTTAATAGCTGTGAGGTTTAAATTACTTGTAGAAAGTTCTAGTAAATAGTGGCATTGGCTTGGCTAAAAGGAAGCTACATTTAAAGACTGCCTTAGAATGATTCTTCTAGGAGCTTGTCAGAAGACACCAGGAGAAGGGACTGCTGTGTGACTGGACTTCTCTAGTGGGACTAAAGAAGTAGAACTCTTGTACTTGGACCTTGAATTTAGGGTAAAAAAAACTAACAAACAAAACAAAAAAAAAGTGTGTGTTTGTCTGAGTTAACTGAACTGCATGGTTATCTGAAGAGTTTTCTAGGTGTAAATATCAGGTGATTGAAAGGACTTGTTAGCTGTGTGGTTTATATTACTAGTAGAAAGATCTAGTAAGCAGGGGAGTGGCTTAGCTAGAAGGAAGCTACAGTTAATGACTGCATTAGAAAGATTATCCTAGTAGCTTGGCGAAGACACCACCAGAAAGGGCTGCTGCCTGACTGGACTTCTTTACTGGGACTAAACAAGGAGAAATCTTGTACTTGGTCCTTTAATTTAGGGTAAAAAAACCTAAGAAACAAAACAAAAAAAAGTATGTGTTTGTCAGAGTTAACTGAACTGAATAGTTATCTGAACAGTTATCTAGGTGCAAATATCAGGTGATTGAAAGGACTTAATAGCTGTGAAGTTTAAATTACTTGTACAATGATCTAGTAAGTAGGGGGAGTGGCTTATCAAGAAGGAAGCTACATTAAAAGACTGCCTTATAAAGATTCTCCTAGTAGCTTGGTGGAAGACATCAGGAGAAGTGATTGCTGTGTGACTGGACTTCTCTACTGGGACTAAAGAAGTAGAACTCTTTTACTTGGACCTTTAATTTAGGGTAGAAAAAAAACTAAGTAACAAAACAAAAAAAGGTGTGTTTGTCTGAGTTAACCAAACCAAATGGTTATCTGAACAGTTATCTAGCTGTAAATATCAGCTGATAGAAAGGACTTGATAGCTATGAGTTTTATTTTACTTGAAGACAGATTTAGTAAGTAAGGGGATTGGCTTAGCTAGAAGGAAGCTTCATTTAAAGACTGCCTTTGAAAGATTCTCCTAGTAGCTTGGCAGAAGACACCAGGAAAAAGGACTGCTGTATGACTGGACTTCTCTACTGGGACTAAAGAAGTAGAACTCCTGAACTTGGACCTTTAATTTAGGGTAAAAAAAACTAACAAACAAAACAAAAAAAGTGTGTGTTTGTCTGAGTTAATTGAAAGGAATGATAATCTAAACAGTTATCTAGCTGTAAATATCAGGTGATTGATAGGTCTTGATAGCTGTGAGGTTTAAATTACTTATTGAAAGATCTATTAAGTATGGAGAATGGCTTAGCTAGAATGAAGCTACATTTAAAGACTGCCCTAGAAAGATTCTTCTAGTAGCCTGGCAGTAGACACCAGGAGAAAGGACTGCTGTGTGACTGAACTTCTCTACTGGGACTAAAGAAGTAGAACTCTTGTACTTGGACCTTTAATTTAGTGTAAAAAAACTAAAAACCAAAATAAAAAACAAAAGTGTGTTGTTATCTGAGTTAACTAAACTGAATGGTTATCTGAACAGTTATCTAGGTGTAAATAACAGGTGTTTGAAAGGGCTTGATAGCTGTGAGGTTTAAATTACTTCTTGAAAGATTTAGCAAATAGGGGGAGTGGCTTAGCTAGAAAGAAACTACATTTAAAGACTGTCTTAGAAAGATTTTCCTGGTAGCTTGACAGAAGACACCAGGAGAAATGACAGCAGTATGACTGGACTTCTCTACTGGGACTAATGAAGTAGAACTCTTGTACTTGGACTTTTAATTTAGGGTAAAAAAACTAACAAACAAAACTAAACAAGTGTGTGTTTGTCTGAGTTAACTGAACTGAGTGGTTTTCTGAACAGTTGTCTTGGTGTAAATCTCAGGTGATTGAAAGGACTTGATAGCTGAGAGCTTTAAATTACTTGCAGACAGATCTAGTAAAGTAGAGGGGATTGGCTTAGGTAGACTTGACGTTATATTTAAAGACTGCTCGGAAGATTCTAGTGGCTTGGCAGAAGATGCTATGGAGAAATGACTGCTGTATGACTGGACTTCTCTACTGGGACTAAAGAAGTAGAACTCTTGTACTTGGACCATTAATTTATGGTAAAAAAAACTAACAAACAAAACAAAAAAAGGTGTGTGTTTGAGTTAACTGAACTGAATGGTTATCAGAACAGTTATTTAGGTGTAAATATCAGGTGTTTGAAAGGACTTGATAGCTGTGAGGTTTAAATTTCTTGTAGAAAGATCTAGTAAGTAAGGAGAGTGGTTGCAGCCAGAAGGAAAGCTTTTATAAAGCGTGACTGCCCTAGAAAGATTCTACTAGTAGCTTGGCAGAAGACACCTGGAGAAAGGTTTACTGTGTTACTGGACTTCTCTACTTGGACTAAAGAAGTAGAACTCTTGTACTTGGACCTTTAATATAGGGTAAAAAAAAACTTATGAACAAAACATCAAAAGAGTGTGTGTTTGTCTGAGTTAATGAAACTGAACGGTTATCTGAACAGTTATCTATGTTTAGAAATCAGGCAATTGAATCGATTTGATAGCTGTGAGGTTCAATTTAATTGTAGAAAGATCTAGTAAGTAGGTGGAGTGACTTAGCTAGAAAGAAACTACATTTAAAGACTGCCTTAGAAAGATTCTCCTTGTTGCTTGGTAGAAGACACCAGGAGTAAGGACTGCTGTGTGACTGGAAATCTCTACTGGGACTAAAGAAGTAGAACTCTTGTACTTGGACCTTTAATTTAGGGAAGAAAAAAAACTAACAAACAAAACAAAAAAAGGGTGTGTTTGAGTTAACTGAAGCGAAAGATTATCTGAACAGTTATCTAGTTGTAAATATCAGGTGATTGAAAGGACTTAATACCTGTGAGATTTAAATTTCTTGTAGACAGATTTAGTAAGTAAGGGGATTGGCTTAACAAGAAGGAAGCTTCATTTAAAGACTGCCTTCGAAAGATTCTCCTAGTAGCTTGGCAGAAGACACCAGGAGAAAGGACTGCTGTGTGACTGGACTTCTCAATTGGGACAAAAGAATTAGATCTCTTGTACTTGGACTTTTCATTTAGGGTAAAAATAAAAAACAAACAAAACAAAAAAAAGTGTGTGTTTGTCTGAGTTAATTGAAAGGAATGATTATTTGAACAGTTATCTAGCTGTAAATGTCAGGTGATTAAAAGGACTTGATAGCTGTGAGCTTTAAATTACTTGTAGAAAGATCTAGTAAGTATGGGGAGTGGCTTAGCTGGAAGTAAGCTACATTTAAAGACTGCCTTAGAAAGATTCTCCTAGTAGCTTGGCAGAAGACACCAGTAGAAAGGACTGCTGTGTGACTGGACTTCTCTACTGGGACTAAAGAAGCAGAATTCTTGTACTTCGACCTTTAATTAAGGGTAAAAAGAAATTAACCAAACAAAGTAAAAAAAAGTATGTGTTTGTCTGAGTTAACTGAACTGAATGGTTATCTTCAATTATCTAGGTGTAAATATCAGGTTATTGAAAGGTCTTGATAGCTGTGAGGTTTAAAGAACTTGTTTAAATATCTAGTATGTAGGTGGAGTGAGTTAGCTAGAAGGATGCTACTGTTAAAGACTGCCTTCAAAAGATTCTCCCAGTAGCTTGGAGAAGACAACAGGAAAAGGACTTACAATGTGACTGGACTTCTACCTGACTAATGAAGTAGAACTCTTGTACTTGGACCTTTAATTTAGGGTAAAAAAAACTAACAAACAAACAAAAAAGGGTGTGTTTGTCTGAGTTAACTGAACTGAATGGTTATCTGAACAGTTATCTAGTTGTAAATATCAGGTGATTGAAAGAACTTGATAGCTGTGAGGTTTTAATTACTTGTAGAAAGGTGTAGTAAGTTGGGGGAGTGGCTTAGCTAGAAAGAAACTACATTTAAAGAATGCCTTAGAAAGATTCTCCTAGTTGCTTGGCAGAAGACACCATGAGAATGTACTGCTGCATGACTAGACATTTCTACTCGGACTAAAGAAGTAGTACTCTTGCACTTGGACCTTTAATTTAGGGTAAAAAAAACTAACAAACAAAACAAACAAAAGTGTGTATTTTTCTGAGTTAACTGAACTGAATGGTTATCTGAACAGTTATCTAGGCGTAAATATCAGGTGATTGAAAGGACTTGATAGCTGTGACTTTTAAATTGGTTATAGAATGACGTACTAAGTGGAGGAGTGGCTTAGCTAGAAAGATACTACATTTAAAGACTGCCTTTGAAAGATTCTCCTTGTAACTTGGCAGAATACACAATGATAAAGGACTGCTGTATGGCTGGACTTCTCTACTGGGACTAAAGAAGTAGAACTCTTGTACTTGGACTTTTAATTTAGGATAAAAAAAACTAACACACAAAACAAAAAAAAGTCTGTGTTTCTCTGAGTTAACTGAACTGAATGGTTATCTGAACAGTTATCTAGGTGTAAATATCAGGTGATTGAAAGGACTTGATAGCTGTGAGGTATACATTTCTTGTCAAAAGATGTAGAAAGTAGGGGGAGTGGCTTAGCTAGAAGGAAGCAACATTTAAAGACTGCCTTAGAAAGATTCTGCTAGTGTCTTGGCAGAGGACACCAGGACAAAGGACTGCTGTGTGACTGGAATTCTACTGGGACTAAAGAAATAGAACTCTTGTACTTGGACCTTTAATTTAGGGAAAAAAAACTAACAAAGAAAACAAAAACAACAGTGTGAGATTGTCTGATTTAATTGAACTGAGTGGTTATGTGAACAGTTATCTAGGTGTAAATATCAGGTGATTGAAAGTACTTGATAACTGTGAGGTTAAATTACTTGTAGATAGATCTAGTAAGTAGGGGATAGGCTTAGGTAGAAGGAAGCTACATTTAGAGTCTGCCTTCGAAAGATTCTCCTAGTAAGCTGGCAGAAGACACCAGGAGAAAGGACAGCTGTGTGACTGGACGTCTCTTCTGGGACTAAAGAAGAAGAACTCTTGTACTTGGACCTTTAATTTAGGGTAAAAAAAAATAACAAACAAAACAAAAAAAGTGTGTGTTTGTATGAGTTAACTGGACGGAAATGGTTAACTGTACAGTTATCTAGGTAAACATTGCAGAGATTGAATGGGCATGATAGCTGTGAGGTTTAAATTACTTGTGGAGAAAAGATCTAGTAAGTAGGCAGGGTGGCTAGCTAGAAGGAAGCTACAGAAAAGTTATATCTGCTTTAGAAAGATTCTCCATAGTCAAGCAGAGACAACAGGAGAAAGGACTACTGTGTGACTGGACTTCTCTACTGGGACTAAAGAAGTAGAACCCTTGTACTTGGACCTTTAATTTAGTTTAAAAAAAATGAAACAAAACAGCAAAAAGTGAGTGTTTGTCTGAGTTAACTAAACTGACAGGTTTTCTGAACAGTTTTCTAGTTTGAAATATCAGGTGATTGAAAGGACTTGATAACTGTGAGGTTTAATTTACTTGTAGAAAGATGTAGTAAGTAGGGAGAGTGGCTTAGCTAGAAAGAAACTATATTTAAATACTGGCCTAGAAAAATTCTTCTCCTAGTTGCTTGACAGAAGACAGCAGGAGAAAGGACTGATGTGTCACTTGACTTCTCTACTCTGACTAAAGAAGTAAAACACTTGTACTTGGACCTTTAATTTAGGGTAAAAAAAGTAAACCTACAAACAAAACAAAAAAAAAGTGCGTGATTGTCTGAGTTAACTGAACTGAATGGTTATCTGAACAGTTATCTAGGTGTAAATATCAAGTGATTGAAAGGACTTGATAGCTGTGAGGATTAAATTACTTCTAGAAAGATCTAATAAGTAGAGGCAGTGTCTTAGCTAGAAGGAAGCTGCATTTAAAGAATGTCTTTGAAAGATTCTCCTAGTAGCATGGCAGAAGACAACAGGAGAAAGGACTGATGTGTCACTGGACTTCCCTACTGGGACTAAAGATGTAGAACTCTTTTACTTGGACCTTTAATTTAGGGAAGAAAAAAACTAACAAACAAAACAAAAAAAGGGTGTGTTTGAGTTAACTGAAGCGAAAGATTATCTGCACAGTTATCTAGTTGTAAATATCAGGTGATTGAAAGGACTTAATACCTGTGAGATTTAAATTTCTTGTAGTCAGATTTAGTAAGGGGATTGGCTTAGCAAGAAGGAAGCTTCGTCTAAAGACTGCCTTCGAAAGATTCTCCTAGTAGCTTGGCAGAAGACACCCGGAGAAAGGACTGCTGAGTGACTGGACTTCTCTATTGGGACTAATGAAGTAGAACTCTTGTACTTGGACCTTTAATTTAGGGTAAAATAAAACAACGCTTAGATAGATTCTCCTAGTAGCTTGGCAGAAGTCACCAGGAGAAAAGTCTGCTGTGTGACTGGACTTCTCTACTGGGACTAAAGAAGTAGAACTCTTGTAATTGGACCTTTAATTTAGGTTAAAAAAACTAACAAATAAAAAACAAAGTGTGTGTTTGTCTGAGTTAACTGAACTGAATGGTTATCTGAACAGTTATCTAGGTGTAAATATCAGGTGATTGAAAGGACTTGATAGCTGTGAGGTTTAAATTACTTGTAGAAAGATCTAGAAAGCAGGTTGAGTGAGTTAGCTAGAAGGAAGCTACATTTAAAGACTGCCTTCAAAATATTCTCCAAGTTACTTGGCAGAAGACAACAGGAGAAAGGACTGCTGTGTGACTCGACTTCTCTACTGGGGCTAAAGAAGTAGAACTCTTGCACTTGGACCTTTAATTTAGGGTAAAAAAAACTGACAAACAAAACAACAAAAAGGTGTGTGTTTGTCTGAGTTAGCTAAAATGAACGGTTATCTGAACAGTTATTTAGGTTTAAATATCAAGTAATTGAAAGGACTTGATAGCTGTGACTTTTAAATTGCTTGTCGAAAGATGAACTAAGTGGAGGAGTTGTTTAGCTAGCAAGAAACTACATTTAAAGACTACCTTAGAAAGATTCTCCTAGTAACTTGGCAGAAGACACCAGGAGAAAGGACTGCTGTATGACTGGACTTCTCTACTGGGACTAAAGAAGTAGAACTCTTGTACTTGGACCTTTAATTTATGGTAAAAAAAAACTAATAAACCAAACACAAAAAGTGTGTGTTTGTCTGAGTTAACTAAACTGAATGGTTATCTGAACAGTTATTTATGTGTAAATATTAGGTGATTGAAACGACTTGATAGCTGTGAGGTTTACATTTCTTGTTGAAAGATGTAGTAAATAGGGGGAGTGGCTTAGCTAGAAGGAAGCAACATTTAAAGACTGCCTTAGAAAGATTCTCTAAGTAGCTTGGCAGAAGACACCAGGAGAAAGGACTGATGTGTGACTGGACTTCTCTACTGGGACAAAAGAAGTAGAACTCTTGTACTTGGACCTTTAATTTAGAGTAAAAAAAACTAACAAACAAAACAAAAACAACAGTGTGTGATTGTCTGGTTTAACTGAACTGAGTGGTTATGTGAACTGTTATCTAGGAGTTAATATCAGGTGATTGAAAGGTCTTGATAGGTTTGAGGTTAAATTACTTGTAGAAAGGTCTAGTAAGTAGGGAGATTGGCTTAGGTAGAAGGAAGCTACATTTGAAGACTGCTTTCGAAAGATTCTTCTAGTAGCTTGGCAGAAGACACCAGGAGAAAGGACTGCTGTGTGACTGGACTTCTCTACTGGGACTAAAGAAGTAGAACTCTTGTACTTGGAACTTTATTTTAGGGTAAAAAAAACTAACAAACAAAACAAAAAGGTGTGTGTTTGTCTGAGTTAACTGAACTGCATGGTAACCTGAACAGTTATCGAGGTGCAAATATCAGGTAATTGAAAGGTCTTGATAGCTCTGAGGGTTAAATTACTTGTATACAGATCTAGTAAGTAGGGGGATTGGCTTAGCTAGAAGGAAGCTACATTTAAAGACTGCCTTCGAAAGATTCTTTAAGTAGCTTGGCAGAGGACACCAGGAGAGAGGATTGCTGTGTAACTGGACTTCTCTACTGGGACTAAAGAAGTAGAACTCTTGTACTTGGACCTTTAATAAAGGGTAAAAAAAACTAACAAACAAAGCAAAAAGAGTGTGTGTTTGTCTGAGTTAATTGAACTGAAGAGTTATCTAGGTGCAAATATCAGGTGATTAAAATGTCTTGATAGCTGTGAGATTTAAAATACTTTTAAACAGATCTAGTCAGTAAAGGGATTGGCTTAGCTAGAAGGAAGCTACATTTAAAGACTGTCTTCGAAAGATTCTCCTAGTAGCTTGGCAGAAGACACCAGGAGAAATGACTGCTGTGTGACTGGACTTCTCTACTGGGACTAAAGAAGTAGAACGCTTGAACTTGGACCTTTAATTTAGGGTAAAAAAAACTAACAAACAAAACAAAAAAAGTGTGTGTTTGTCGGAGTTAACTGAACTGAATGGTTATCTGAACAATTTTCTAGGTGTAAATATCAGGTGATTGATAGGTCTTAATAGCTGTGAGGTTTAAATTACTTGTAGAAAGATGTAGTACGCAGTGGGAGTGGCTGAGCTGGAAGGAAGCTGCATTTAAAGATGCACTTTGAAAAATTCTCTCAGTAGGTGGAATAAGACACCAGGAGAAAGGACTGCTGTGTGACTGGACTTCTCTACTGGGACTAAAGAAGTACAACACTTGTACTTGGACCTTTAATTTAGGGTAAAAAATAACTAACAAACAAAATAAAACAAAGTGTGTGTTTGTCTGAGTTAATTGAACTGAATTTTTATCTGAACAGTTATCTAGGTGTAAATATCAGGTGATTAATAGGACTTGTTAGCGGTGAGGTTTAACTTACTTGTAGGAAGATGTAGTCAGTAGGGGGAGTGGCTTAGCTAGAAGTAAGCTACATTTAAAGACTGCCTTAGAAAGATTCTCCCAGTAGCTTGGCAGAAGAAACCAGGAGAACAGAATGCTGTGTGACTGGACTTCTCTACTGGGACTAATGAAGTAGAACTCTTGTACTTGCACCTTTAATTTAATGTAAACAAAAACTAACAAACAAAACAAAAAAAGAGTGTGTTTTTCTGAGTTAACTAAACTGAATGGTTATCTGAACAGTTATTTAAGTTTAAATATCAGGTGAGTGAATGGACTTGATAGCTTTGAGGTTTAAATTACTTGTTGAAAAATATTGTAAGTAGGGGGAGTGGCTTAGCTAGAAAGAAACTACATTTAAAGACTGCCTTAGAAAGATTTTCCTAGTAGCTTGGCAGAAGACACCAGCAGAAAGGACTGCTGTGTGACTGGACTGCTCTTCTGGGACTAAAGAGAAGAACTCTTGTACTTGGACCTTTAATTTAGGGTAAAAAAAAACTAAGAAACAAAACAAAAAAAGTGCGTGTTTGTCTGAGATAATTGAACTGAATGGTTCTCTGAACAGTTATCGAGGTGTAAATATCAGATGACTGAAAGGTCTTGATAGGTGTGAGATTTAAATTGCTTGTAGACATATCTAGTAAGTAGGGGGATTGGCTTAGCTAGACAGAAGCTACATTTAAAGACTGCCTTCAAAAGATTCTCCTAGTTGCTTGGCAGAAGACACCATGAGAAATGACTGCTGTGTGACTGGACTTTTCTACTGGGACTAAAGAAGTAGAACTCTTGTACTTGGACCTTTATTTTAGGGTAAAAAAAACTAAAACTAACAAACAAAACAAAAACAGTGTGTGTTTGTCTGAGTTATTTGAACTGAACGGTTATCTCAACAGTTATCTAGGTGTAAATATCAGATGATTGAAAGGTCTTGATAGTTGTGTTTTTTAAATTACTTGTAGACAGATCTAGTAAGTAGGGGGATCGGCTTAGCTAGAAGGAAACTACATTTTAAGACTGCCATCGAAAGATTCTTCAAGTAGCTTGGCAGAAGACACCAGGAGAAACGACTGCTGTGTGACTGGACTTTTCTACTGGGACTTAAACAAGTAGAACTCTTGTACTTGGACCTTTAATAAAGGGTAAAAAAACTAAGAAATGAAACAAAAAAATATGTGTGTTTGTCTGAGTTAATTGAACTGAACGGTTATCTCAACAGTTATCTAGGTGTAAATATCAGGTGATTGAAAGGTCTTGATAACTGTGAGATTTAAATTACTTGTAGACAGATCTAGTAAGTAAAGGGATTGGCTTAGCTAGAAGGAAGCTATAATTAAAGACTGCCTTCGAAAGATTCTCGTAGAAGCTTGGCAGAAGACACCAGGAGAAAGGACTGCTGTGTGACTGGACTTCTCTACTGGGACTAAAGAAGTAGAACACTTTTACTTGGACCTTTAATTTAGGGCAAATTAAACTAACAAACAAAACAAAAAAAAAGTGTGTGTTTGTCTGAGTTAATTGAACTGAATGGTTATCTGAACAGTTATCTAGGTGTAAATATCTGGTGATTAATAGGACTTGATAGCTGTGAGGTTTAAATTACTTGTAGAAAGACCTTGCACGGTGGGGGAGAGGCTTAGCTAGAAGGAAGCTACATTTAAGAATGCCTTAGAAAGATTCTCCAAAGTAGCTTGGCAGAAGATACCAGGAGAAAGGAATGCTGTGTGATGGGACTTCTCTACTGGGACTAATGAAGTAGAACTCTTGTACTTGTACCTTTAATTTAGTGTAAACAAAAACTGACAAACAAAACAAAAACAAGTGTTTTTTTCTGAGTTAACTAAACTGAATGGTTATTTGAACAGTTATCTAGATGTAAATATCAGGTGAGTGACAGGACTTGGTAGCTGTGAGGTTTAAATTACTTGTTGAAAGATTTAGTAAGTAGGGGGAGTGGCTTAGAAAGAAAGAAAGTACATTTAAAGACTGCCTTGGAAAGATTTTCCTAGAAGCTTGGCAGAAGACACCAGGAAAAAGGACTGCTGTGTGACTGGACTTCACTTCTCTGACTAAAGAATTAGAACTCTTGTAATTGGACCTTTAATTTAGGGTAAAAAAAACTAACAAACAACACAAAAAAAAAGTGTGTGTTTGTCTGAGTTAACTGAACTGAATGGTTATCTGAACAGTTATCTAGGTGTAAATATCAGGTGATTGAAAGGTGTTGATAGCTGTGAGGTTTAAATTACTTATGAACAGATCTCACAGTAGTGGGATTGAGAACATCTGAGCGAGCTTCATTTTAAACGGCCTTCAAAGGATTCACCTAGTAGCTTGGCAGAAGACAGCAGGAGAAATGACTGCTGTGATACTGCACTTCTCTACTGTGACTAAAGAAGTAGAACTCTTGTACTTGGATCTTTAATTTAGGGTAAAACTACTAACAATCAAAACAAAAAAGTTTGTGTTAGTCTGAGTTAACTGAACTCAATGGTTATCTGAACAGTTTTCTAGGTGTAAATATCAGGTGATTGAAAGGACTTGATAGCTGTGAGGTTTAAATTACTAGCCAGAAGATATACTAAGTAGAAATTGACAGCTAGAAGAAGACTACATTTAAGACTGCCTTCGAAGATTCGTCTAGTAGCTGGGCAGAAGACACCAGGAGAAAGGACTGCTGTGTGACTGGACATCTCTTCTGGGACTAAAGAAGAAGAACTAATGTACTTGGACCTTTAATTTAGGGTAAAAAAAAAACTAGCAAACAAAATAAAAATAAAGTGTCTGTCTGAGTTAACTGAACTGAATGGTTATCTGAACAGTTATCTAGGTTTAAATATCAGGTGATTGACAGGACTTGATAGCTGTGAGGTTTTAATTACTTGTAGAAAGATCTAGTAAGTAGGAGGAGTGAGTTAGCTAGAAGGAAGCTACATTTAAAGACTGCCTTCGAAAGATTCTCCTAGTAGCTTGGCCGAAGACACCAGGAGAAATGACTACTGTGTGACTGGACTTCTCTTCAGGGACTAAAGAAGTTGAACTCTTGTACTTGGACCTTTAATTTAGGGTATAAAGAACTAACAAACAAAACAAAAAAGTGCGTGTTTCTCTGAGTTAACTGAACTGAATGGTTATCTGAACAGTTTAACAGGTGTAAATAGCAGATGATTGAAAGGACTTGATAGCTGTGAGGGTTAAATTACGTGTATACAGATCTAGTAAGTAGGGGATTGGCTTAGCTAGAAGCAAGCAACATTTAAAGACTGCCATTGAAAGATTCTTCTTGTAGCTTAGCAGAGGACAACAGGAGAAAGGACTGCTGTGTGACTGGACGTCTCTACTGGGACTAAAGAAGCAGAACTCTTGTACTTGGACCTTTAATTTAGGGCAAAAAAACTAACAAACAAAGCAAAAACATGTGTGTGTTTGAGTTAACTGAACGGAATGGTTATCGGAACAGTTATCCATGTGTAACTAGCAGGTGATTGAAAGGACTTGATAGCTGTAAGGTTTAAATTACTTGTAGAAAGATCTAGTAAGTAAGGGGAGTGGCTTAGCAAGAAGGAAGCTACAGTTAAAGACCGCTTTAGAATGATTCTCCTAGTAGCTTGACAGAAGTCACCTGGAGAAAGGTCTGCTGTGTTACTGGACTTCTCTACTGGGACTAAAGAAGTAAAACTCTTGTACTTGTACCTTTAATTTAGGGTAAAAAAAAATTTAGGAACAAAACATCAAAAAAGGCTGTGTTTGTCTGAGTTAACAATTCTGAACGGTTATCTGAACAGTTATCTATGTTTAAAAATCAGGCAATTGAAAGGACTTGATCACTGTGAGGTTTAAATTACTTGTAGAAAGATGTAGTAAGTAGGGGGAATGACTAAGGTAGAAAGAAACTATATTTAATCTCTGCCTTAGAAAGGTTCGCCTAGTTGCATGGTAGAAGACACCAGGAGAAAGGACTGCTGTATGACTAGACTTCTCTACTGGGACTAAAGAAGTAAAACTCTTGGACTTGGACCTTTAATTTAGGGTAAGAAAACTAACAAACACAACAATAAAAAGTGTGTGTTTGTCTGAGTTAACTGAATTGAATGGATATCTGAACAATTATCACAGAATAAATATCAGGTGATTGAAAGGACTTGATAGCTGTGAGGTTGAAATTACTTCTAGAAATATGTAGTAAGTAGGGGGAGTGGCTTAGCTAGAAGGAAGATACATTTAAAGACTGCCTTAGAAAGATTCTCCTAGTAGCTTGGCAGAAGACACCAGGAGAAAGGACTGATGTGTGACTGGACTTCTCTACTATGACTAAAGAAGTAGATGTCTTGTACTTGGACCTTTAATTTAGGGTAAAACTACTAACAAACAAAACCAAAAAAGTGTGTGTTAGTCTGAGTTAACTGAACTAAATGGTTATCTGAACAGTTTTCTATGTGTAAGTATCAGGTGATTAAAAGGACTTGATAGCTGTGAGTTTAAATTACCAGCAGAAAGATGTACTAAGTGAGGGGAGTGAAAGCAGCTGGTAGGAGGCTACATTTAAAGACTGCTGAGCGATTCTTCCTAGTAGCGGCAGAAGACACCAGGAGAAAGGACTGCTGTGTGACTGGACGTCTCTTCAGGGACTAAAGAAGAAGAACTCTTGTACTTGGACCTTTTATTTAGGGTAAAAGAAAAACTAACAAACAAAACGAAATTAAAGTGTCTGTTTGTCTGAGTTAACTGAACTGAATGGTTATCTGAACAGTTATCCGTGTGTAAATATCAGGTGATTGACAGGACTTGATAGCTGTGAGGTTTAAATTACATGTAGAAAGATCTAGTAAGTAGGAGGACTGAGTTAGCTAGAAGGAAGCTACATTTAAAGACTGCCTTCGAAAGATTCTCCTAGTAGCTTGGCAGAAGACACCAGGAGAAAGCACTGCTGTGTTACTGTACTTCTCTTCTGGGGCTAAAGAAGCAGAACTTTTGTACTTGGACCTTTAATTTAGGGTAAAAACAACTAACAAACAAAACGACAAAACGGTGTGTGTTTGTCTGAGTAAGCTAAACTGAACGGTTATCTGAACAGTAATCTAGGTTTAAATTTCAGGTTAATGAAAGGACTTGAAATCTGTGACTTTTAAATTGGTTGTAGAAAGATGTTCTAAGTGGAGGAGTGGCTTAGCTAGAAAGAAACTACATTTAAAGACAGCCTTAGAAAGATTCTCCTAGAAACTTGGCAGAAGACACCAGGAGAAAGGACTGCTGTATGACTGGACTTCTCTACTTGGACTAAAGAAGTAGAACTCTTGTAGTTGGACCTTTATTTTAGGGTAAAGAAAACTAACAAACAAGGCAAATAAGTGTGTGTTTCTCTGAGTTAACTGAACTGAATGGTTTTCTGAACAGTTATATAGGTGTAAAAATCAGGTGATTGAAAGGACTTGATAGCTGTGAGGTTTACATTTCTTGTCGAAAGATGTAGTAAGTAGGGGGAGAGGCTTAGCTAGAAGGAAGCTACATTTAAAGACTGCCTTAGAAAGATTCTCCTAGTAGATAGGCAGAAGACACCAGGAGAAAGGACTGCTGTGTGACTGGACTTCTCTACTGGGACTAAAGATGTAGAACTCTTGTACTTGGAGCTTTAATTTAGTGTAAAAAAACTAACAATCAAAATAAAACAGCAAAAGTGAGTGTTTGACTGAGTTAATTAAACTGAATGGTTATCTGAACAGTTATCTAGGTGTGAATATCAGGTGATTGAAAGGGCTTGATAGCTGCGAGGTTTAAATTACTTGTTGATAGATGTAGCAAGTAGGGGGATTGGCTTAGCTAGAAAGAAACTACATTTAAAAACTGCCTTAGAATGATTTTCCTCGTAGCTTAGCAGAAGACACCAGGAGAAAGGACTGCAGTATGACTGGACTTCTCTACTGGAACTAAAGAAGTAGAACTCTTGTACTTGGACTTTTAATTTAGGGTAAAAAAACTAAAAAACAAAACAAAAAAAGTGTTTGTCTGAGTTAACTGAACTGAATGGTTATCTGAACAGTTATCTAGGTGTATATATAAGGTGATTGAAAGGTGTTCATAGCTGTTAGGTTTAAATTACTTGTAGACAGATCTAGTAATTGGGGGATTCACTTAGCTAGAAGGAAGCTACGTTTAAAGACTGCCTTCAAAAGATTCTCCTAGTATCTTGACAGAAGACACCAGGAGAAATGACTACTATGTGACTGGACTTCTCTTCAGGGACTAAAGAAGTTGAACTCTTGTACTTGGACCTTTAATTTAGGGTAAAAGGAACTAACAAACAAAACAAAAAAAGTGTGTGTTTGTCTGAGTTAACAGAACTGAATGGTTATCTGAACAATTTAACAGGTGTAAATAGCAGGTGATTGAAAGGACTTGATAACTGTGAGGGTTAAATTACTTGTATACAGATCTAGTAAGTAGGGGGATTGGATTAGCTAGAAGGAAGCTACATTTAAAGACTGCCATCGAAAGATTCTTTTAGTAGCTTGAAAGAAGACACCAGGAGAAAGGACTGCTATGTGACCGGACTTCTCTACTGGGACTAAAGAAGCAGAACTCTTGTACTTGGACCTTTAATTTAGGGTAAAAAAACTAACAAACAAAGCAAAAAAATGTGTGTGTTTGAGTTAACTGAACTGAATGGTTATCGCAAAAGTTATCTAGGTGTAAATATCAGGTGATTGGAAGGACTTGATAGCTGTTACTTTTAAAATACTTGTAGAAAGATCTAGTAAGTAAGGGGAGTGAGTTAGCTAGAAGGAAGCTACAGTTAAAGAGTGCTTTAGAATGATTCTCCTAGTAGCTTGGCAGAAGTCACCTGGAGAAAGGGCTGCTGTTTTACTGGACTTTTCTACTGGGACTAAAGAAGTGGAAGTCTTGTACTTGGACCTTTCATTTAGGGTAATAAAAAATTAGGAACACAACATCAAAAAAGGATGTGTTTGTCTGAGTTAAGAATACTGAACGGTTATCTGAACAGTTATCTATGTTTAAAAATCAGGCAATTGAAAGGACTTGATCGCTGTGAGGTTTAAATTACTTGTAGAAAGATGTAGTAAGTAGGGGGAGTGACTTAGCTAGAAAGAAACTATATTTAATCTCTGCCTTAGAAAGATTCTTCTAGTTGCTTGGTAAAAGACACCAGGAGAAAGGACTGCTGTATGACTAAACTTCTCTACTGGGACTAAAGAAGTAGAGCTCTTGGACTTGGACCTTTAATTTATGGTAAAAAACTAACAAAAAAAAACAATAATAAGTATGTGTTTGTCTGAGTTAACTGAATCGAATGGTTATCTGAACAATTATCTAGGAATAAATATCAGGTGATTGAAAGGACTTGATAGCTGTGAGATTGAAATTACTTCTAGAAATATGTAATAAGTAGGGGGAGTGGCTTAGCTAGAAGGAAGCTACATTTAAAGACTGCCTTAGAAAGATTCTCCTAGTAGCTTGGCAGAAGACATCAGGAGAAAGGACTGATGTGTGACTGGACTTCACTACTGGGACTAAAGAAGTAGAACTCTTGTACTTGGACCTTTAATTTAGGGTAAAAAAAAAAAACAAAACAAAAAAAAGTTTATGTTTTTCTGAGTTAACTGAACTGAATGGTTATCTGAACAGTTATCTAGGCGAAAATATCATGTGATTGAAAGGACTTGATAGCTGTGAGTTTAAATTACTTGTAGTAGATGTAGTAAGTAGGGGAGGCTTAGCTAGAGAAGCTTCATTTAAAGACTGCTTTCGAAAAGATTCTTCTAGTAGCTTGGCAGAAGACACCAGGAGAAAGGTCTGCTGTGTGACTGGATGTCTCTTCTGGGACTAAAGAAGAAGAAGTCTTGTTCTTGGACCTTTAATTTAGAGTAAAAAAACTAACAAACAAAACAAAAATAAAGTGTCTGAGTTAACTGAACTGAATGGTTATCTGAACAGTTATCTAGGTGTAAATATCAGGTGATTGAAAGGACTTGATAGCTGAGAGATTTAATTACTTGTAGATAGATCTAGTAAGTAGGTGGAGTGAGTTAGCTAGAAGGAAGCTACATTTAAAGACTGCCTTCAAAAGATTCTCCCAGTAGGTTGGCAGAAGACACCAGGAGATAGGACTGCTGTGTGACTGGACTTCTCTACTGGGGCTAAAGAAGTAGAACTCTTGTACTTGTCCTTTAATTTAGGGTAAAAAAAACTAACAAACAAAATGACAAAAAGGTGTTTGTTTGGCTGAGTAAGCTAAACTGAACGGTTATCTGAACAGTTATCTAGGTTTAAATATCAGGTTATTGAAAGGACTTGATAGCTGTGACTTTTAAATTGGTTGTAGAAAAATGTACTAAATGGAGGAGTGGCTTAGCTAGAAAGAAAATACATTTAAAGACTGCCTTAGAAAGATTCTCCTAGAAACTTGGCAGAAGACAAAAGGAGAAAGGACTGCTGTATGACTGGACTTCTCTACTGGGACTAAAGATGTAGAACTCTGTACTGGACCTTTACATTAGGGTAAAAAAAACTAACAAACGAAACTAAAAAAGTGTGTGTTTCTCTGAGTTAAGTGAACTGAATGGTTATCTGAACAGTTATCTAGGTGTAAATATCAGGTGATTGACAGGACTTGATAGCTGTGAGGTTTAAATTACATGTAGAAAGATCTAGTAAGTAGGAGGAGTTGCTTAGCTAGAAAGAAACTATATTTAATGACTGCCTTAGAAAGATTATCCTAGTAGCTTGGCAGAAGACACCAGGAGAAAGGACTGCTCTATGACTGGACTTCTCTACTGGGACTAAAGAAGTAGAACTCTTGGACTTGGACCTTTAATTTAGGGTAAAAAAACTAACAAACAAAACAAAAAAAAGGGTGTGTTTGTCTGAGTTAACTGAACTGAGTGGTTATCTGAACAGTTATCTAGGTGTAAATATCAGGTGATTGAAAGGACTTGATAGCTGTGAGGTTTAAATTAATTGTAGAAAGATCTACTAAGTAGGGGGAGTGGCTTAGCTAGAAGGAAGCTACATTTAAAGACTGCTTTAGAAAGATTCCTCTAGTAGCTTGGCAGGAGTCACGAGTAGAAAGGACTGCTGTGTGACTGGACTTCTCTACTGGGACTAAAGAAGTAGAACTCTCGTACTTGGATCTTTAATTTAGGGTAAAAAACCAACAAACAAAACAAAAAAGTGTGTGTTTGTCTGAGTTAATTGAACTGCATGGTTATCTGAACAGTTATCTAGGTGTAAACATCACGTGATTGAAAAGACATGATAGCTGTGAGGTTTAAATTACTTGTAGAAAGATCTTGTAAGTAGGAGGAGTGGCTTAGCTAGAAGGAAGCTACATTTAAAGACTGCCTTAGAAAGATTCTCCTAGTAGCTTGACAGAAGACACCAGGAGAAAGGACTGCTTTGTGACTGGACTTCTTTACTGGGACTAAAGAAGTAGAACTCTTGTACTTGGACCTTTAATTTAGGGTATAAAAAATTAACAAACAAAACAAAAATAAGTTTGTGTTTGTCTGAGTTAACTGAACTGAATGGTTATCTGAACAGTTATCTAAGTGTAAATATCAGGTGATTGAAAGGACTTGATAGCTGTGAGGTTTAAATTACGTGTAAAAAGATTTAGTAAGTAGGGGGAGTGGCTTAGCTAGAAGGAAGCTACATTTAGAGACTGCCTTAGAAATATTCTCCTAGTAGCTAGGTAGAAGACACAAGGAGAAAGAACTGCTGTGTGGCGGGACTTCTCTACTGGAACTATTTTGCCCTCCTTCCCTCCCATCCACCCTCCCTCCCAAAGCTAGTTCTACTTTTATTGGCACAGGATTTTACTGACAACAGGAACTTCCTGTTTGGGAGCAGGAAGTGAGTGATCACAGAGCATCCAATGACCCACCATCCTATAAGGGCAAGAGTAGCTCTCCAGCCCCCTCTAGCTGCTGGAGGTCTTCCTCTGAGCAAGTAAGGGGTCTACTGAGAAATATAGGATATTCTTGTCTCAGAACAGGACAATCAGGAGCTTAAAGGGTGCACAGGCAGAAAGTAACAAGAGAGAGAGAGAGAGAAAACACTGAGGAAAGAGAAAGGATTACAAACTGTTAAGGGGCCAGAAATAAGACATGATGGGAGTGGTGCAGTGCAGCAGCTGTGGAGCAGCAGTCTTCCGGGAGACGTTCTGGAGGATGTGGTGTTGCCCCATCAGCAGGCACCTCTCTGGGCTGAGGGAGGAGGTTGCTCATCTCCAGGCTGAGTTGGCCAGGATTTGTGGGACCTCCTTTTCCATCCAAGGACCACCAGTGCCACTGCCATTGCCTCAGAGGTTGCCAAGAAAGAGGAGCGGTTGGATGACAGTGGGCTCAGGGAGAGTGAGGGTGGTGGAACAGAGGCACATCCCTCCAGATGTACCTCTCCACAATTCCTATGTCATTCTGGTAAAGTGTGGTTCCTCTATGGAGGCACCTGCAGTGGAGACTAAGGAGGATGCTGAGAACCTCCACAAAGGAGACCCACAGGAGGGTGGCAGGGGACCCTGCAGGGGAAGGAAACAACTCCTGGTGGGGGACTCCATTGTTAGGAAGATAGAGCTGGAGGAGGAAGGGAAGAGGGAGGTAAGGTGCCTGCCTGGCACCATGGTTTGGAGGGACAGGGAGCAAATCCTCAGAATTGCCAGAGCAGCTGCACAGGGAGCTGGATATCATTGTCCACCTAGGGACAAATGACCTGGCTAAGAAAGGGATTAGAGAAGTGCAGGAAGAGTTTGTGGAATTGGGGAGGGTAACCTTCTCAGAGGTGCTGCCCATCTATGGTGTAGGAGAGGATAGGGTGTTCCACACCATGGGATTCAATCAGTGGTTGAAAAACTGGTGGGGAGCTCAGGATTTGAATTCATTGGGATGGGGGTCTCCTGGAATGATGCAAGCCTATACTGGCATGATGGGCTGCATCTGTCCAGGAGGGAACCAGGATCCTAGGTGATAGGTTTAAATGCTCATTGTAAGCATTTAAACTCAGCCAAGGGGAGGCACTGGAAAGGAACAGGAAATTCTAGAACCCCAAAAAATACGCGGTAGTGGTCGCGGTAAACACCTACATAGTGATGTCGATGAGGAGAAGGGCAGGGTAAATGGAGAAAGGGACAAAGGCAAGAAGGACAGGGATGGGGCAAAATGGAGTAAGACCATCAGGAAATGGAGTGTAATGAGTACCAATGCCCGTAGTCTGGGCAACAAGCTCCCTGAGCTGGTGGCCTTGATGGAAGAGGGATGCCTGGATATCATAGCAGCCACAGAAACATGGTACACAGAGAACTATGACTGGATGTTAACATACCAGGGTACATAACCACAGGGAGAGACAGACAGGGAGAAGAGGGGAGGGTAGCTCTATGTAAAGGAAGGGATAAAAAGCAACTGAGCAAAAGAGTAAACAGGGAGGAGAGGAGGCACTGTGGGTCACCTTGGAGACTGGAAAGGACACCACAGTCTGCACAGGGGTTGTATACAGACCCCCATGTCAGGGGGAGGGAATGGACAATGATATGATAGAAGGCATTCTTAGAATGGCAGAGAAAGGGGAGATACTGTTGATGGGAGATCTGAATATGCCAGATGTTAACTGGAGCACATTTGCTGCAGCCACATCCAAGAGCAGGGCCATTCTTGATGCCCTATAGGTGTCAGGCCTCAGACAGTTAGTTTCAGAACCCACTCATGAGGGAGCAATCTTAGACCTCATACTGTCAAACGGGGGCAGTGAGTGGATCTCAGATCTTGAAGTGGGTTGCCATCTGGGAACAAGTGGCCACCAAACAGTGTGGTTCACGTTAAACTCAGCTACAGAGTCAAGCCATACAAAAGTGAGGGTACTGGACTTCAGGAGGGCTAACTTTGGCAAGATGGGAGAGTGCCTCAGAAAGCACTAGCAAACAGGCTAGAAGGAGGTGTAGCAACAATGAGGAATCATCAAACTGCCATCACAGAGGCAATAAGCCTTGTGTGAAGCAAATAAAAAAATCAAAACCAAAGAAAAGCCACTATGGTTCTCAAAAGAGGTGGCTGTGAAAGTCAGGAAGAAAAAGATAGCATTCAGGAAGTATAAGGAAACACAAAAGGAGCAGGACAGAGAGCTGTACCAGTTAAGGCAGAAGGAAGCAGGGAGGGAAGTCAGCATAGCAAAGGCCCAAACTGAGGAAAAGATAGCCAACTTGGTTAAGATGGGGGATAAAACCTTTTATAGTTACATCAGTGAGTGTAGAAAGACAAAGGGAGGGATAGTGAGGCTGAATAGAATGAACGGTGGGTGGGCAGAGGGGGACAGTGAAAAAGCAGGGATACTGAACTAATATTTCTGCTCAGTATTCACAAAAGAGGAGGGGGAAGTGCCTAATCCAATTAACAGAAGCACTCTTGATAGGGGGGTCGATCCCAGTCCTTTCACAGAAGAAAGGGTTCTGCAAGAACATCTAAAACTGAAGGTGGACAAAGCAATGGGGCCTGATGGAATTCACCCCAGAATTCTAAAAGAATTAAGGGGAGAATTAGTGAAACCACTGGCTACTCTTTTTAATAAATCATGGGAGGTTGGGGTAGTACCCGAGGACTGGAGGAAGGTGGATGTGATTCCCCTTCACAAAAGTGGGACCAAGGCAGAGGCAGGAAACTACAGACCTGTCAGTTTGACCTCTGTGGTAGGGAAAGTGATGGAGTTACTTCTGAAGGAAAGAATAGTTGAGTACCTAGAGGCCAGCGGGGCACAGGACCCAAGGCAGCATGGGTTCACAGTGGGAAGGTCATGTCAGATGAATCTAATAGATTTCTTTGACTGGGTGACCAAAGTAGTAGACCAGGCAGGGGCTGTAGACATGGCCTACCTAGACTTTAGCAAGGCATTTGACACAGTCCCACACAAAAGATTAATAGTCAAATTAACCAGCCTGGGAGTGGGTCCCAGGGTGGTAGAATGAGTAAAACACTGGCTGGACAACAGGACACAAAAGGTAATTGTAAATGGAGTTCACTCTGAAGAAAGAGGGGTTGCTAGTGGGGTACCGCAGGATTCAGTATTGGGTCCAGTCCTTTTTAATGTCTTCATAAGTGACATTGCAGAGGACTGAAGGAAAAAGTATGCCTTTTGCAGATGACACAAAGATCTGCAACAGGGTTGATACACAAGGAGGCATGGAAAGGATGAGAAGGGACTTGGCAAGGTTGGAGGAATGGTCAGAAGTATGGCAGCTAGGATTCAATGCAAAGAAGTGAAATAATGCACCTGGGAAACAAGAACCCAGGAGAAGAATACACAATGGGGAGGTAGATAACAACAAAAAGGAAAGGGACCTGGGGGTAATCATATCAGATGACCTTAAGGTTAGCAATCAATGTGAAAAGGCAGTAGGGAGGGCTGGGGGTATACTGGGATGCATAGGGAGAGGCATCAGCAGCAGAAAACAGGAAGTTGTTATCTCTCTGTACAGACAGTTGGTGAGACCCCATCTGGAGTACTACGTCCAGTTCTGGAGACCCCATCTCTGCAACTACATAGACAGGATAGAGGCAGTCCAGAGGAGGGCAACTAAAATGGTGCAGGGTCTGCAAGAGAAACTGTATGAGGAGAGACTAAAGGAGCTTAATATGTATACCCATGAGGAAAGAAGGGAGAGGGGGACATGATAGAAACTTTTAAGTACTTCAGTGGAATCAACAAAGTCCAAGAGGGTAGCATCTTTCAGAAAAAGAGACGTACAAGAACAAGGGGACACAATTTAAAGATAGAAGGGGGCGGTTCAGGGGCAATGTGAGGAAGTATTATTTCACAGAGAGGGTAGTGGATAAATGGAATAGCCTTCCTGAGGAGGTTGTGGGGTCTAAAACTGTGGGAGAATTCAAGAATGCATGGGACAGACATAAGGCAATTCTTGTGGGGGGGTAGGAAGAAATAGGCTGTTGGTTAACTAGGATCTGCGGCATATCCTGTAGGTAGGGAAATGGGCAGACTAGATGGGCCAAGCGGTCCTTATCTGCCATCAAAGTCTATGTTTCTATGTTTCTATGAGACCTAATAAGGGAATGTGGAGAACTAGCGGGATATAAACTAAATGACCAGAAGACGGCTGTACTTCTGTATCAGTACACCCCATCATCAGAACTTAAACACTGTTTTCCCTTTAAATGGCACAAGATGTCCATGCATTACTTTGGTATAAAACTAACCAAAAATTTAGTTTACTTAGAATTACTTGGTATGAAAGAACAGAAGAAGGCCAGAGCCCATCGAGACTGTTCACCACACTATGTGGGACATTATTTATCTATTATCCCTCAACCAAACATCTAATTTGTTTTTAAAGACAGTGGCACTAGTTGCCTCTACGATTTCTTGTGGCAGGGTGTTCCATACAATGGATGCTCTTATTGGAAAAAAGATTCCCCTTTTGCTGGTTTTATAAGTTTCTTACTTCAATCTGTTTATTATGCAGTCTCGGAACATCTCCTTTTGGAGAGTGTTAGACCATATTTTTCCATTAGATCTGGTGAATTTATTAAATGAAAAACCATTATTGAACTATGAGCCTTTAACCCAGCAACTGATGGAGGACTTCTGCCATTGGTTGCAACTGATGTTGGGGTTCTTCAATTCAGTCAAGGTGATACACCAGAATGTTCTACCCCAGATTTTATTTTTTCTTCAGACTGTTCCTCTCATGCTCAGTATAGTGTATTTCCATGCCTGGATAAACTAATTTCTCTGTTTTTATGTTAGGGTAAACCAATCAGAATCAGGTATTTGGTCCGGCACCTTCCCTGAGACAAAAGAGGGTAAACCTTTCTAGCCTGCACAGCTATGCATTAGCACCTCAATTGAGAATTATTCTCTGTTCAATAGTACTCTCATGCCGAATGCACTGAAAGCACATCAGACAAACTTTGAGCGACACGCATGATCTCACGCCATATCTTTTTGGTAACCCATGTACCTGCACTGCTTACACTAAATTCCAATCCAAATCCAAGATAAAAGATAGTTGTAATTGTCACTAAGTCCCCTTTGACAGTCCTTTTCTATTGTCCTTGTTGACACTTGACACACTGAGACCCTTTACCCCTAGTCTTCTTTATCTCTTGTTAACCTACTCCCTCCCCCTTCACCCTGCCCATCCCTCTTTTTGGTTTTCCCCTCCTAATTCTTTACATCTGATTAAATATTGCTTTATAGAACAGCACAGAGTGTAACCTGTATCTGATATTGTCTGTCCGATATTTCCACACTTATTTGCAACCTTATATTCTTGACTCCAGCCACAATTTGTCTTATTGTTGCACTGCATGTATTTCTGTATATCTGCTTATCGGTATGTTATTTTTGTATAATGTGCCACTGTATGTGTATGACTGCCAGGACCTCCTTGTGAATGAGCTTGCTCAATGGAGTTTTCCTGCAATAAACTTGAACTTGAACTTGAAACTTGAAATTCCCCCACTATATGGCGGGACCTTTCCGCCAGTGGACATTTGCACTGAGGCATCATTTCACTTTAGTGGAATGGCTATACCTACAAGCCTTAGCCCACAATGCTGTTTAACCACCTAATAGGTTGGATGCAGCCTTTAAGAGAGGGCACCAATATGACATTGAACACACAGTTAGTAGGCCCCATGGGATAGCTCCCATCTGTAACACTCCAGGCTTCCTACCATCTTCTAAATTCAGAGTTCCATAGGTTTCTGCAACTGCATTCATACCTACAGCCAAGAGAGGAGGCCCTAGCACAAATTTCTGAGAAACCCTCTTACCTGGTCCACTTAGTTCAGTCCTATTTACTAGGGTGCACCCAGGAACATCTTATAAGTAAATTACATAAAGCACTACAGGCCTCACTAACAGATTCCACTGATGCCATTTGAAATAGATTGAATCTACAATTTGATTCTAACATCTCACTGGAAACCCAGAACAAATATGCCCTTCCCACATACAATATATCCCCAGTCACATACTGGAGAAAGTACTCTTGGAAATGCAGAACAAGATATTTTTGCACCCCAGCAGTCATCGCCAAATTTTTGGGTCCACAGGCCAGACACTGCTAGGGTGGCTGTGGCCACTCCGAAGCAGATCAGTTACATCATGTGATTCTGCCCATTACTCCAGTCTTATTGGCGAGTCATCATCTGGGATGTGGAGAACATGACTGATGGTCCCAACACAATAACCACCTCTTATATATTCACCGCCATCCCCCCAGACAATGCCTTAATAAACATGAGTACCTACAAAGAGATCTTGCTGGTTCTACTGGCAGCTAAGAAGGCCATCATCAGATTATGGTGTACTACCAAAATTCCCACTTACAGCAGTTGGTGTGCACTCACCTTGGAACTCTAACCTTTGGAAAGAATTTCATCAAGACAGTGGAACCTTGTCTCAGTCTTCGAAACTAGGTGGTGCAGGTGGGTACTACACCAGTTGAATAACTATCCTGACTTTGTTCCGTAGAGACGGGCCTTTTCTGCCATCTCACAGTAGAATCATAGGAATCATAGGAATGTTAAATAATAATTAGCCATTATTAACCTGGTCCTTAAATTAAAATTGTATTGAATATATCAGTCACACCATATATTTATCCATTGCTGTTTCAAACAACTTCATGGTTTCACCTTCCGCCACTATATCAGGCTGTCCGTTCCATACCGCCACCACCCTCTGAGTAAACCAGTTTCCCTGGTAATTTTTTCTGTAATTTTCTCTCTTTAACTTTTTGCTATGATCTCTTGTAGCCACTAGATTTAGTCTTGTTTGCAGGCCTACACATTCCCACATGTCAGGGTTTGCAAAGGCTCCATATACACAGCACATATATCCTATGGTTCATCTATACTGAAGTGAGTACAGACCCAGGGACTCTAGTATCTCCTCATACGGGTAGTATTTTACATCTGCCACCAACTTGGTAGACCTTCTCTGTACACCCTCAGTTCTTCTACACTAAGTTTTTTTAATGGAGCCCATACCTGGCTGCAATATTCCAGGTGTGGGCAGACCAGGGCTGTATACAGGGGCCTCACCACCTCTCTATCCTTGCTTCTGATGTTCCTCTTTATAGACACCATAATCCCATTTCCTGTCCTTATAATCTGGGAACAATGCTTGTTGAAATTCATGTCATTTGTTAAAAGTACTCCCAAATCATCCTCCTCATCTATCACACTAACCTTCTGTCCTTCAGAATAATACTTAGTGGTTTTTTTTTCCTTAGATGCATAATTTTTCATTTACCCAGGTTAAATCTCAGCTTTTTAGTCTTAGCTTTATTTGCTATTGTGCTTATATTCTCTTGAAAACGTAAAGCTTCAGTAATATTTGCTACTTTGGACCCCATTTTCATATCATCTGCAAACTTGACCAGCCAGGAATTATTATCACCACAGATAATGGAAGCAACTACAATATTAAAAAGAGCAGACCCCAGCATGGATCCCTATGGCACTCCACTAGTCACCCTCACCCAACTAGAGTGGTACCCCTTTATGTTCACCCTTTGTCTTCTGTTGTATAATCAATTTCTAATCCAAGGTAGTAAATTATTATTTATTCCTAGTTCCTTCAGTGATTTTATGAGTTTCCCACGTGACACGCTGTTGAAAGCCTTTTCAAAAATCCATAAACAATACATATACTGATATATCTTGTTCCAGTGTACTGTTTATGTTTTCAAAGAAATGCAACAGATTGGTGAGGCATGATCTCTCCTTGGTGAAGCCATGCTGGGTTGGATCTAGTTATCCCTTGTTCAGGAAATTATTTTCTATCTCTCCCTTTATAATTGCTTCCAATTTCTTTCCAGGTATAGAGGTGAGGCTAACTGGCCTATAGTTCTTTTAATCTGATCTTGCACCCTTTTTATAAATTGGTATCACAGTAGCCACCATCCAATCCTCCGGAATCTCACCCTGGTCTATGGATTTTGGTATATCTCTTTCAGGGGTTCACTTAACTCTGCAGCTAATTCTTTCAGCATTTTGGTGTGTAGCCTGTCTGGACCTTGGATTTATTATGATCCAGATTTAACAGTCTGTTTTTTTATATCCACTGCTAATATCATAGGTGCTATTAAACACCTGAACTGTGCTGCTGAAATTGTACTGCTGAACTGTGCTACCTCATGGACTGATTGCCATGCTGTTTTGACTACTACTCGACCATCTGAGAAGCCAGTTACCTCCTGCTCCACTCAACAATGAGGACCCCCTATCTTGGTGAATTGTGTGAAGAATGAGACTGTGGGGAGGAGCATATGGGACTGTCATCATTCAGAGAAGGGGCAACAAGAGTTTAAAATCTTGTGCTGCACAAAGTACGAGTGCTGTGGCTCGAGTGCAAGTGGCCCGAGTGCCACTCCATAGAAATATTTAGGACTAAAAATATCCCTAACCCCAAGTTTATATAGGCATTATTATCTGGGTCTGGGTGGACTAGAAATTGAATGTAAAATAGAGTAATAAGTTCTTTACCCTATGTAGGCGGATGTAATGTTTAAGTGCAATATACATATTTAGTAATGTTTAAGTGCAATATATATACTTAGTGACCATAAAATACATTAACTTGCACACATCTGACCTATACTACATAGTGAGGATTTTTGTCTCACACTTTTATTAGGTAGGTAGGTAGGTAAAATGTTTTATTCATATAATTATAAGAACTAGGATGTTTTCAATTGTGATGAAGCTCATTTACAGTGAGGGCCTATGCAAACAATTTCACATTGTAAACAAATTTTACATTGAAGAAACAAACACACATGGAATTTCACATTATATACAAATTTTACAAAAAGAAGACATACATGTGACACAAAATAAAATTAAAAATATTAAAAATTAAAAAATGCATTAAGGTTGGTAACCATTAGTTGCTGTTTTATAATACGCTTAATTTATAAAGTGTCATTACAAGATTGAAATATTTTAACAGTAGTTAAATAAATTTAAACTGTCTTTGATAGCATATAGAGATAACAGTCTATATAAAATGTTGAAGTTTGTGACACAGGTTAGCTTGATTATTCTGCTAGTAAACCAGCTGACAGGTGAGATAGATTGCCCTAACTCAGACACTTTACAAAACAGATTTGTTGTACTATCTATCTGTTTCTTCATCAGCCCCCATGGTATTTGTGAGGGCTAGAAGGAACCAATTTTCAAACAACTTGAAGTAATTAAAACATGGTAGGTGTCTTTGCTTGGATAATCAGTGGGATTTAGGTGGGAATAATGTAACCAGTCTGAGTTTGTTAGCTTCCAACTGATTTTATTGTTGGCAGATGACATAGAAATTTATCCTGGCCCATTTATAATAAATGGGCTGGGATTAAAAGTTGTGCATGAAAAAATACAAGAATTCTGGATATGGTCCCAAAAATCTGAACCTGATGTAGTTGGAATCTCAGAAACATGGTTAACAAAACAAGTGGCTAATGATGAGATTTCAGTGGATGGATATGAAATTTTTAGACAAGACCTGGGGAAGTGGGGTGGGGGTGGGGGTGGGGTTCTCTTATATATTAGTAATAAATTGGGATTATTTGAAATGATATACTCAGGAACTGTGGAAGGGACTGAATGTCTTTTTGTTGAGTCAATGCAACTAAAGCTTTTTATAGGTGTTGTTTATTCTCCTCCTAAAATTAAAGCCAGTAGTTTTGAACAGTTAGCACAAAAAATAGCTTTGTTGGCAGTAGATAGAGACTGAATATTAATAGGGAATTTTAATGCAGCATGGGGAAAGCCTAGGGGTAAAGAAATTGGAAGCAAGTTTTGAGATTCTGGCTGATTATCAGCCAGTAAATCAAATCACAAGAAAAACAGGACTCTGTAGTCAGAGTAATATATTAGACCTGTGCACAGATATTCAGACTGCACTGGGCAGTGGCGCAAGCCTGGGCACAGTGCAACTGGGCTGCGCCAGGGCGAGGACCAGGCGATATTCAACGGTGATGCGCCATGGTGCAGTACCATTGAATATGGCATGGTTGGCGCACATACTGCACATGGTGTAGTGACACTTCGCCAGCGCAAGCCACAGAGAGGGAACATGGGGATGCACCAGCACAAGTACAGTTGCACTAGGTGCATCACCTGTGATATTCAGCTGGAGCATGCAAATGAGGCCATAATAAATGCAAGGTGCAAATGGGGCCATTTGCATATTATTATGACTCCATGTGCATGTGTTGTGCAGGGTATCCTGGTGAACTGTGTGTGGCACCCTGTCAAGCTGCTGTCATCAGGGGAAGGGTCCCTGGTGGGCTAGAGTAACCCCCTCCTCTCCTGTATGCCTGATTGTGGGCATCTGTAAAAGTACATTTAACCTGGCAGTCAAGTGGTTCCTTCCCCACCCGATCATGGACTGTTGTAATAAGACACATTTACCTGGTGGTCTAGTGGTTCCCTCCCTGATGCCCGATCATGGGCTCCTGTAATAATAAATCACAACCTGAAGGTCTAGCAGTTCCCTCCCCGATGCCTGATCATGGGTTCCTGTAATAATAAATGGTAACCTGGTGGTCTAGTGGTTTTCTCCTGATGTTCGATCACAGGCCATTGTAATGTCAGATATTAGCCTGGTGGTCCAGTGGCACCCCCTCCACCCACCCACAGAGGACCCTTGACCCACCCAGAACCCCATCATCGGTGGGTGGCAGCACCCCCTCACACTGACCATCTGCCCACTGAATGACAGCATACAGTATGATCTGTACACCTATTAGTCCATGCGTTCATTCACATATCTGGTCCTGTGCAGTACATCATGGTCTGCAAGCCCATTGGTCCACACTGTGGACCAATAGGCATACAGATCATACTGTATTCTGTCATTCAGTGGGTGGCCAGTTGGTGTGCGGGTGGGGTGCTGCTGCCTGCCAATGATGGGGGGGTGCTGGGTTGGCCGGGGTCCTCTGTGGGTGGGGAGGGGGGTACCACTGGACCACCAGGCTAATATCTGATGTTACAATGGCCAGCAATGGGGCATCAGGGAGGAAACAACTAGACCACCAGGTTACCACTTATTATTACAGAAGCCCATGATCGGGCATCGGGGAGTGAACCTCTAGACCAGCAGGTTGCAATTTATTGTTACAGGAGCCCGTGATCAGGCATAGGGGAGGGAACCACTAGACCACCAGGTTGCAATGTATTATTACAGGAGCCCACGATTGGGCATCAGGGAGGGAACCACTAGGCCACCAGGTAAATGTGTATTAGTACAACAGCCCATGATTGGTCATATGGGGAGGGAGGTGGCATCCACTGGACTACCAGAGAGGGTCCAGGTGCTTATGGACAGTGTTCCTTCTGGGTGAGTGGACACCCACAGCTGGCAGATGTTGTGTTGTGCCCTGCAATACAGCCACTCACCTGTGGGTGGCCAGCATTTGAGCCTGTTATTTTCGGCTCAGCTTTGGGCACCATTGTGCTGCGCATCTAAGGGTTGCACCAGCAAATGCACCGCACATCCCGGGCTGAATATCAGGATGTGCCACATATGCATGAGCACGCCCCCTGCATCTGCACTGCATACATTACCAATGTGCCCCGGCACATTGGGAGTTACGCACTGATCTACCCTCTGAATATCGCACTGGGGTAAGATTAAAGTTGCGTATGCACCCTTGTTGCACCACAAAAAACTTTGAATATCTGGGCCCCAAGTTTTTTCTCAAAGAGCTTCCATATTGAAAGTTATACACTCCTACCCCCAAATTTAGGAGACCACAATCCTGTTGTACGTATAATTTCAGATAAATACAACTGTAAAGTAGAAGGGAAGATAAGTACTAGGAGAGATTATTCTAACTATTATCTAGATAAGTTTAAGAAGGTCTTAGGTCTGAAAAGATGGCACAGATTGCAAATAATCTTAGATATAAATTTGGGGGTTAAAGAGTTTTCTGAAACTTTTATCAATATCTGCAACTGACATGCACCCTATAAAATCCACAAACTGCCAAAAAAACACCTACCATGGGTAAATGAATTACTGAGGAAGCGTATACGTATTAGGGACCGAGTCTGGAAAAAAGCACAGAAAACTAAAAATGGGACAGACTGGGATGAATATAAGAAGCACAGGAATAAATGTAAAAAGTTAATAAAACAGGCAAGGACAAACTTTAACAATAAAAAGATTAAGAATGTTACACACCCTAAACAGTATTGGGGTATTAGAAAAAATCTTGAAAATCCTATTAGAGCAAGGCCAGAGATTAAAATGGCCAATGGTAAAGAGGAATCTATGGACTTTAAAGTGCAACTCAATTTTTGAACCACTACTTTATTACTCTGCCTGATATTGAAATACTTGACAGTACAACAAGTCAGTTTAGGGGAAATAGAACAAGAGGTTAAATTCCCTGCCCCCGTTCTATTTCCGGACAACAAAGGAAAAGGAGGTAAGGGACACAATCAAAAAGCTGAACCCTGAAAAAATCCTATGGTCTTGACATGATAGAAATACAATTCTTAAAAGATGCAATAGAAATAATTTCACCAGTGCTGACTAGTTTGTTCAACCAAAGTCTGATAAAGAATCTATTTCATGATTTGTGGAAGATTACAAAAATTGTTCCTATTTTCAAAGGAGATAAAGCTGATGATCCATCAAATTATCAACCTATTGCAGTCCTTCCCATTCTCTCAATGCTAATGGAGAGGATGGTATATAACCAACTCTATGAATACCTAGAAAAGTATTCAAAGTTATCCAAATTCCAACATGGCTTTAGGGTGGGGCATTCGATGGGCACCTTGTTTGTGGACTTCGTAGATATGGTGGCAAAAGCCTTAGATGTGGGGGAGTCCACAGGCACAGTGTTTATTGACCTGTCCACAGCCTTCGATTTGGTGAATCACCATATACTCATTGAGAGAATGGAAAGAATAGGAATAGCCCCAAGAACTTCACAATGGTTCAGATCATATTTGGGGGACAGTAAACAATGGGTAGAAGTCGCTAACCATCTATCAGACCTGAGTCATCTGAAAAGAGATGTATCCCAAGGGTCAATACTGGGACCGCTGCTGTTTTTAATTTATGTAAATGCTGTATCAGAATATACTGTAAATTCACAGATAAGGCTCTATGCAGATGATACTGTCTTGCTAGCCATAGCAAAAACACAAGATCAGTTATTAGAAAAAACTTCAGTTAGATTTCAATATCTTGCAGGATTGGTTTATTGAATCAAAGTTTGTCATGAGTCAAAAGAAAACACAAGTAATGTTTTTTCATTAAAAAAGGAAAAACAGTAACTGCCCCAGTCAATATCCAGGGATTGTAATTAGTACGAATCAGATATTAAAAGAAACTTATCAGTACAAATATTTAGGGGTGATTATTGATTCACTTACATTTAATGCACACATAGGTTACATAACAAAAAAAGTTAACTCAAGTATTGGTGCCTTATGGAAATCTTCATTGATAGTGTCTTATCAGATGAGGAAAAAAATGCAGTACTGTTAATAATTCAGGTATTAGAATACGGTAATCTGGTTTATGACTTTACAGAACTAAAACTGTTAGATAAAATTTAATAAATCTTACAACTGTCTTGCAAGATTTGTTCTCCACTGTCTGTTCAGGCCACATCATGGCCAGATGTATAATGCTGTTAAGTGGGACAGTATAGAAGTATGACTTAGAAAACAATTTTCAATATTTATTTTCAAAATTGTAAAGGGTTTGAAAACAGGAAACCTTAATGCAAGGCAAAGCTGGGACACAACGTTATGGAATGAGGGAGGTAGTTCAGAGTGGTATAGAAATCCCCCGAATTAACACCCAGTATAGCAGCATGACTTTCCAATGTCATGCGGCCAGAATCTAGAATGAATTATCATCAACAATCAGGAATTTGGCAAACGTTTCTACTTTCAAATCCCAATTGAACATGAGCATAACACAAGACTGCAACTGTTATTAAAAATGCTGCTTCATTTTCTATCTCACTGTTTGTATTTGTCTATTAAGTAAGTGTTAAACATTTGTGCAAAATATGTATATTTAATGTTATTACATGAATCTAATGTTTGTTGGTTTCAACTTTGTCTTAGATGTACACAGGACAATTTTGTAAATAGAACCTTCAGACCTAAAGTGTCATCCTGTATAAAAAATAAAATTTTAACTAACAGTAGTTTACTAGGTGTATTGACTTTGTCTGTTTATTCTACTTTATCGTCCTTCAAGAAAACAGTCTCAAAATAATTGTTGAAAATTTCTGCCATTTTTTTTACAAAACCTTAATCTCTGAATTGTCAGTTTTTAATGGTCCAATTTGTTTGTTGCTCTTTGTTAATGAGGCCACATAATTGTAAAATGTTTTCTTGTTACCCTCCACCTTTATTGCAAGGTTCTTTTTGAAGTTTATCTTGGCCTGTTTGATAAGCTTTTTAAGTTGTCCCAGCTTGATTTTGTAGTTTCTAGTGGTCCAACTGGTATTTTCTTTTTTTTGTTTTTTGGTATGCCTTATTTTTCCTTTGCATTGCTTTCTTAATTTTACTTGTAAACCAGGGAGGAATTTCCCACTTTATATTATATTTTTTTAATAGGGATATGTTCTCTAATAATCGAATAAAGACACTATTTTAGAGAATTCCGCATTTCAGGTACCTCTTTTCCTGTAAAGTCCTCCATCCAATTCCAATCCTTCAATACTTCCCTAATATTGTTATAATTTGCCATATAAAAGTTTAGTACTTCTGTAACTCCTGTCTGTCTTCCTATATTGTTTTCTATATGGAATTCCACTATTTCATGATCACCCCCCAAGTGGTTCTCTAGTGGAACAGTGGACTATCTCTTCCTCCAAATTGGAAATTATAAGGTCAAGAGTATTATTCTTTCTGATGTTACATCTGACACAGTTCTCAAGATTCAGGCTCTCTAGCATCTCCAGAAACTCAGCTTCAGCCCTTGATTCTGTTGTTCCTTTATCCCAATCAGTGTTGAGAAAATTAAAATCTCCAACTATTAGTAGTCTGCTACTAGGATCTTGTCCTTTTATGTGGTTTAGGAAGTCTAGTGTTTGCTCATGTGCATATGATGGTGGTCTGTAGCATACACCCATTATAATTTTGTCACTATTTGGTGATCTCACTTTAACACAAAGCTGTTCTATTTCAGTTCCACTAGCTGTTTCTAACTGATGTATGATAATGTCATTTCTCATAAACAAGGCAAATCCTCTCCCTTTTTTATATTCCATATATTTGTCCATGACCTGATAACCTTTGATCTCTCTACCCCAAGTAGAATGCAAAGGCATTCATCCATGTTTCTGTGATTGTGCACAGGGCGATATTCTCCTGATGTAATAAATATTCTAGTTCCTCTTTTTTGTTTGTGATACCTCTAGCATTTATGACTAAGAATTTCCAGTTGTCATCTTGCATATTGGACCCCCTATTTGTTGCAGGTTGGTCAAGCAATGTATTCCTTGCCCCACCCCCTTCTTAACTAGTTTAAATTTTTTCTAATTGTTTTATTTAGTCTATCTGCCAGTACCCTTGTTTCTATTCTATTGAGTTGAAGTCCGTCTGGTGCATATAGGTGGTTCACTTGTTTGACTTTGCTCCAGTTTTCTATGTACTGATGGTTCTCTCTAGTGCACCATCTTTTAAGCTAACCATTAAGTCTCATGGTTTCCACTGTTCTGAAAGTTCTGGATCTAGGTACAGGTAGTATTTCTGATACAATAAGTGTACAGTTCCTATTTTTCAATTCCTGACCCATATTTTCGAAATCCCTTTGTACTGTCATTATATTTCTCCTTCCCATGTTGTATGTTCCTACATGTAGGATGGATCTACTCTATGTCCTACTGTATGTTCTAAGAAGCCAGGTAGCAGCTTTTTAATATTTTGCATTCCTGCACCTGAAAGGCTGTAACTATATCTTTCCTGTTGTTACAAATACTTTTATCTGTGTGTTTTAGAATTGAATCACCTATACCATTACCTTTGTAACTAATTCTGGGGGGAGAATGTATACTTGGGCCCAGATATTCAGAAGCGTTGTGTAATGCACAACCACAGAAATGCACCCAGGAGTCATATTCAAATGCTGTGACTGTGCAGTGCAAAATCCATTGCGCCAATGCGCAACAGTAATGTGTGCAGTGCAAGTACATGGGGGCATGTCCATGAATATACTGTGCAATGGCATATTCAGCCAAAAAACAGAGTGAAAATGAGGAGCAAGTCAGAGAATGTGACACACAGAGTTGAGCATATAAAAGAGTGGCTCAAACACACACCTTGCAGATGCACAAGGCAGTGCGGTGTAGAGATGGACTCTGGACCATTCATTATGGAGAAAGTATTGAAGGGTGTGAAGAGGAGGGAGGAACAGCAACGTGGCCGAGGAAGGGTCCATAGACAGTACTGTGCCCGCCTTTTGTATGAGGACTCTGTTGACACAGAGATATTGGGCTGGTACCATCTGAACAGGGCACTGCTGATGCAGATATGTGAGCTGTGCCATGATGAACTGCAGGCACCCACCAGAAGAAGCCATGCCATGATGTTGGAGATGAAGGTGACAGCAACAACGTGTCTGCTCACCATGGGCACCTTCCAGACACCAGTGGGGCAATCACACAGTCTGCCATGTCCTGCCTCCTCACACAATACCTCAATGCTCTGCTGCCACATGCTTCAGAGTACATAAGATTCCCAAGCACACAGGTAGAGTGTACAACAAACATGCAGGTATTCCACAGGGTGGCACACATGCCTCATATGATAGAGGCCATTGACTCCACCCATGTGGCCATATGCACACCATCTGGCCCAGAAGGCACACTGTACATGAACAGGAAGGGCTACCACTTGATCAACTGCTAGGTGGTGTGCAATACCAGTGGGCACATCATCAGCAGGGCCCCTACTTTTCTGCGGCACAGTGGGACCAAGTTCTGCGGCAAGACTACCATTTACCGCAGAACTTCTGCCGTGGTGGTATGTAATTTCTGTGGAAGTTCTGCGGCACTAACAAACTACCACATCACAGTATCAGCTTGTCATCCTGACTTCACTTTCATGGCAGTGGTTATAGTAATCAGGATGGTGGAAAGCACAGTAACACTAGTTCAAAAAATAAGAGACTTATAATTTTATGCCTAAAAAAGCAAAACAAATGTCTCTCCCTTAAGGTCCTAGCCTGTTGCATAAATGACATATGCAGAGGGCATCTTATGTGATAAATAAGGTATTTCTATATGCATGCTATCTATCCCACTAATTAGGTTTCCACTGTCTACCACTTATATATTTGTATGTGCTTTCTACACCACTCATGAGGTTCCCACTGTGTATCACTTATATATTTATATGCAATCTGTAACATACATACAAATATGCGTGTGTGTGGTGAGAGAGACAGAGATACTGTATGTGTGTGTGTGTATATATATATACATATATATATTTTTTAATTTCCATGAACTTGCATCCTCATTCATACAAGTCCCATTGGAAATGGAATAGAGGAGTTATTGCAAAACTCATTTTTCACGTCAACCTGCTTTCCCTGACACACTGCGTAACACATCAGGCCATGACATGCATGTGAACCAATTGTGAGATACAGCTCTCCGGCCCATCACAATGTGTCCACCATGTGACAGAACACTGCACCATACCTTCCCAGGCTCCGAGCAGTGATGTGTTCCACCAATCCTTATGCTGCCCAGCCAGCTCCCAGAGCTAATCTCTGAACCTGAGTTGCCAGCACGGAAACACAGCATGCTACCCTGTGGCCCAACAGCTGTCCCTGCACACAACATTTCTCAATAACTTTTAGGTGATTCTATCAGCCAATGACAATATGTAATCAATAACCCTGGCAAAAATGTGTACAGTGCTATCATTTATTTAACAGGTCTATTCTTTCAACAGATCTACACATTATTATATTTCACTTTTCTGGGCATAATTACTTTATTTTTCTTAAACATTTAGACAGTTAAATTCATTTTACCAGTTATTCATTTCAGATAGCATCTCTATACCTTAAAGGCACAAATAGATTTGTACAAAGTGAGGTATGGACTTAACAGGTCTGTGCTATTGACAAAGTTTTGTTTAAGTTGGCCCTAGTGCAACAATGTAAGACTGAAAATTGTATTTGGCTGTAGTGCAAGTTGAGCAAATATCACCATGCATGATGTGCTGTGCCACCGTCTCTGGCAGTGGGAGCTGTGGTAGATAAGTGACTGTTCATGTCTGTTGCAGAATGCAGCCATTTCATTAGCTAATGTATGATGTTATAGCAATGATAACATCACATTCTGAACATATAGGGGGGTTTGGATATAAAAAGAGGGGTAGGGAACCAGATTCTATGTATAAACAGAAATATTAATAAAAAAATCACCAAGAAGAGTGAATTCTGTGGCACCGCAGAAGTTCTGCAGTAGATTGCAAGTTCTGCACAAAATTTTGTGGCCGCAGAATTCTAGGGGCCTTGATCATCAGTGTGTGTGCCCCACACCCTGGAAGTACACGTGATGCATTCATTTGGCAACAGTCAATCCTGTGCCAGCAGTTTGAGAGTGAGAATATCCCCTCCAGGGCATCTACTTTGTGAGCATGGTATGGCATGGAGTGGATGAGTGTCCATGGAGGGATGGACAGGACAAAGGCACACAGGGATAGGTGCCAGAGTTGGTGGCTGTGTGCATTATAGGTGGAGCCCATGGGAGGAAGGCAATGCCACTCACTAATCAGCAGATGTGTTCCCCCCACAGGTGACAGTGCATATCCCCTTCGGACCTGGCTGCTCACCCCCATCTGGCAACCATCAGTAGTGTGGAAGAATGATACAATGAGGCACACATCACAACACGTAACATCATCGAGCATGTATTTGGCATGCTCAAGATGCAATTCCATTGCCTAGACAGGTCTGGTGGTGCCCTACAGTACAGCCCTTTGCCCTGTGAAAGCCTGTGGCATATTCCTGGCCTGCTGCATGTTATACAACATGGCCATCAACCATGAGATACCTGTCCAGATGGAAGAGGGTAACAGCAGTGATGAGGATGGGGAGGAAGAGCCGGATGGGTGTGTGCAGCCACAGATGGAGAGGATGGACCTCAGGCATTGCAGCATGTGCAAGATGGATATGGGACACCATTGTGGAAGAGCATTATGTGGACTGCAGGTGAGTACCAGACACGGGAAAATGTGTACGCATGGGACACCACACACACAGACAGAGAAGCAAGGCCACACAGGGATGCATGCAGGCACAATGACACATACACACACACACACACACACACACACACACACACGCACCACTCACGGGTACCACACAGACACACAGCCACATGCCCCCACAACAGCGGACAGGCACAAGCACACACACACATACATGTGACTGGCAGTGGGCATACAGGTGTCCATACCCTGTACTGCCAGAGCACAGTGGGCCTTGATGACACAACCAGGGGAAGTGGGTACAGTGGCAACACACACATATACTGCAGGAAGTGGCATGTATCAGAGTGGAAGTGCTGACATACAGACATGGCCAGCACAGGGCTGTCCTCATCACACCCACACCACAAGGACCAGCAGCGCTGCATGCACACATGACAGACGTGCCACACAGCACAGAAATGTGATGTCACATGCACAGTTTCACTCCCAGCCATGTGTGCAGCAGCCCACAGATGCAGGTTGCAGGATGGTGCTGCACACCCAGCAGTCCAACTGCGTGGTGCCACGGCTGCCACGGCTATGTGGGTGGCCATGCCCTGGCTGGAAGGCAGGCATGGGCAGCTCATCAGCCACAGGAGATGTCACCAACACACTCATGGGTTTAGAGGTCTGAGAACGTGACTGGGTCCTCATAGGTGTGTCAATACCGGCAAAGAGACTACTGCCCAGGGATGGGCATGGTGTCAGCCATGCCAGGGTCACCAGATACCATGACCATAGAAACATAGAAACACAGACTTTGACTACAGATAAGGACCATTTGGCCCACCTAGTCTGCCCATTTCCTTACCTACTATATAAGCTGCAGATCCTAGTTAACCAACAGCCTATTTCTTCCTACCCCCACAAGAATTACCTTATGTCTGTCTCATGCAGTTTTGAATTCTACCATAGTTTTAGACCCCACAACCTCCTCAGGAAGGTGGTTCCATGTGTCCACCAACCTCTCTGTGAAAAAATACTTCCTCACATTGCCCCTGAGCCGTCCCCCTTCTACCTTCAAATTGTGTCCCCTTGTTCTTGCACATCTCTTTTTCTGAAAGATGCTACCCTCTTGGACTTTGTTGATTCCACTGCGGTACTTAAAAGTTTCTATCATGTCCCTCCTCTCCTCCCTCCTTTCCTCAAGGGTATACATATTAAGCTCATTTATTCTCTCTTCGTATGGCTTCTCTTGCAGACCCTGCACCATTTTAGTTGTCCTCCTCTGGACTGCCTCCATTCTGTCTATGTCCTTGTGGAGATGGGGTCTCCAGAATGGGATGCAGTACTCCAGATGGTGTCTCACCAACTGTCTGTGCAGAGGGACAACAACTTCCTGTTGTCTGCTGGTGATGCCTCTCCCTGAACATCCCAGTATCCCCCCAGCCCTTCCTACTGCCTTCTCACGTTGCTTGCTAACCTTAAGATCATCTGATATGATTACCCCAAGGTCCTTTTCCATTTTTGTTGTTGTTACTACCTCCCCCCCATTGTGTTCTCTTCCCCTGAGTTTTTGTTTCTCAGGTGCATTATTTTGCACTTTAGTGCATTGAATTGAGTTGCATGGAGTTGGTGTTGCACTATGGGGTGTTCCACATGCCCTGCCATGCACAGCAGATGCAAATGATGCAAACCCAGCAGCAATGGTACTGGTAATGTGGTCCAGTGATGCAGTCATGGCCTCACACAGCTGCCATATCTCCTTTATCTACTGGGCCCATCCAATGTCCACCTGCTCAGCCAGGTAATGCACATCTGCCTGCAGTGCATGTATCTGAGCCCTGAGTATTGCCTGGTTCTCCACTGATGCCCACAGCAGCCTGGTGTGCTTGTCCAGCCTGTCTGCACCTGGTACATCATGGGGCTGGTGCAGACCAGCCGGGGGTGGTGGTGGCATGCTGTGCAATATTCCCTATTGGGGAATGCCACACAGGTGACCACAATTGTGATGCAGATTATGGGTGTGCCCTGATGGTGGCCCCTGTAATGTGCTGCATGGTGGTCCCTGCAGGCTGCAGCTGTGACCCAGCAGCCCACTGAACCTGCCCCACAGCACTGGTGACCTGTC
This sequence comes from Neoceratodus forsteri, assembly GCA_016271365.2. Classification (NCBI taxonomy): domain Eukaryota; kingdom Metazoa; phylum Chordata; order Ceratodontiformes; family Ceratodontidae; genus Neoceratodus; species Neoceratodus forsteri. The sequence continues at coordinate 42,705,558 of JADMNL010000040.1, read as the reverse complement.
CACATCTAGTACTGGCAGCAGTGACACATGCCACTGTGCGGCCAAGGACAGGATGTACCTAGCAGGTGCCATAACCTCAGTGCTGGTGGCCAATGCCTGTGTACTCCTCTGTCCCCTTGGTGGTGTGTTATGGTCATGGCCACCCAGGATCAGGGTAATGTCATCATCACTGTCCATGAATGCCTCCTCCTGTGTTGCAGGTGCAAGCACAGGAAGGTCGTCTGAGAGGAGGAGGTTAGCCAGTGGATCTTCCTTGATGAGGCCTAGGAAGTCAAGCAGCTTAGGAGGCAGTATAGCGCAGTGGTTTAAGGCTCTGAGCTGCAAATCTGGTGACATCCAGCAGACCAGACTGGGGTTTGAATCCCACAGCCCCCACTTGCATACTGTGTGACCCTGAGCAAGTCACTTAACTTCCTTGTGCCCCCAGGTCGCACCTGGAAACAAGCTTCAGCTTAGTGTTCCTTTCCTGGTTAAATAATTTCCCCTTTCTCTTTCCCTTTTCTGTACTCTGTCACTGCTGGTCACTGTCCTGAATGCCTGTAGATGTTGAGGGCACAGCATCATCATGTCCCATAGTGCCTGCCTCTTCCTGTACCACACCTGTGAGATGTGATGGAGCTGAGGATAAGAAAGGCATCTATCAGACATGAATGTGGCACCATAGTGCTATGCCCATGCAATTGAGCCTTGCATGACAACAATGCCCCAGGACAGCAACAGGGGATGGTTGTGCAGTACCAATCATCTGGGTGGACAGGTAACAGGCAGTGCACAAGGCAGGGCAGCCTCTGTACATTGCCACAGCACATGGTGTTGCACCACAACATGTCTGGCATGCATGCCCCAGCCCCCCGTGCCCCCCCCGGAAGACACCACCTGTGTTCCGCTGATATCCATGGCCACAGTGTAGTGGCCTGAACCACTGACAGGTGCTGCACAGGCAACACTGGTATGGACCCATACAGCACAGCATGACCCTGTCCACACCAATGGACCACACATAGTGCACAGGCAGCACTACCACAGCAGACAGGCATTCACCACCATGCATGGTGTGCCCATGTGTGGCATGCACCACTGCATGGCACACAGGGCAGGGCTATACAGCAGTGCTGCGGTCATACCCACGTGCTAGTATCCTGCACACACACCCACACCCCACAACCCTTGTGTACATACTCACAGTGATGTACTGGGCTGCCTCCTGTCTGTAAACCATCACCCAGGATGCCCTCAGTGGATGTGTGGTTGATGGTTGCCACCTCAAGCTCCTTACCAGATGATAGGACGGGTGCAGTGTCTGGGCCACCACCCATTCCACTGCATGCTGCCCTGATGGCTGCCACGCTCTTCTTTATTCTCCGTCTATCTGTCCCCATCTTCTTCTTACATTTCTGTGGGGTGCGGCTGTGTCTGCCATGTGCATTCACATATGTGGCCACCTCCTCCCACCTAGTGGCTTGCTCCTGCGGGGTACCAGTGGTCCCACTCAGAAGTGCCTCCCTGTACAGGTAGGCCTCAAATAGTGTCTGCTACTCATCTTTCATGATGTTGGGCCTGCGCTTTCATGCAGGCCCTTGCTCTTCCACTTCCTCAATGTCTGACATTCTGCTACCTGTGGAGGGTTAGAAGTAATACAGCTGAGCAGCAGAGTGGCACACCATGGAACAGTGCAGCAATGTCAATGTTGTGGTGCAACTTACCTCAAAGGCTGGTGCTTTTATGGCTCAACTCATGCAAATGAGAAGCAGCGCAATTGGTTATGAGATGCTAATGTGCTCAACTGCACCAGGCATTGGCTCATGAGGCTATTTGCATATGCTGGCTGAATATTGAATTTTGCGCTTTGTGCAATATGAATGCACTGGAGCAATTAGCAAGTGCATTTCTTTCACATGCATGGTGCACAGCTGCGTGCCTGCCATGCATGCCATAGTCAGGACATAGTCATGTGTGGTATATTGCACAATTGTGTGCGCTGCAGTGTAGTGACCTACAGCGCATGTGTCCATGGGCATGTGCCATGCATGCAGTGCAGCTGCGCCACTAGTACCTATTGTGCAGCCGTGTGAGCTGCACCTTGCTAAGTATCATGCATTTCCCACCAATGCATGATAGTCATGGCCACGTTTTGGCATTGTGCATGCAACGCACCTACATAGGTCATGGCTGTGACCCCATACTCCCACTTGAACTTCCAGCATTGCGCATGTGCGTTATTGCACGATAGACATCTGTTGTGCATGTCTATCATGCATTTCCATGCTGCGCAGCTGTGGTCAGTGTACACCAACTGTGCATCTTGTGCAGTGCGGTTCCATGTCGCTACATTGCGTAAAACAGTGCACTCTACATCGTGCTGTGAACATGGTGGGTGTGGTGCCTCGGGTGTGATGTGCTCGCAATTTGTCTGACATAGAGATGGCAAACCTGGTGGCCCTTGTTGAGCCACATGCTGTCCAACTGTATGGGGCTGCTGATCTCCAACAGCCACAGTCCCAGGTGTGGCAGTGCTTTGCTGTGGACCTGGAGAGGAGAACAGAGGTGCCCAGATCTGGTGAGCAGTGTAGGCACAGGTTTGGAGACCTGAGATGGTGGGACCCAGCAAGTCTCAGAAGGCTGCAGGACTGGGTTCATCAGGGGTCCGTGCCACAGCCTGGTAAGTGTCCTTCTGCATTGTGCACACTTCCATTGTCCAGTGTCTGTTCTGTGTTGTGTGCTGCATGAGCTGCTGTACTGGGGGGACCAGCACTGGTGGGTTTTGCATGTCCAGTGGTGCTGCACCATGTCACTGTGCATTGCACGGTGTCACAGTCCCAGACAATGTTCCCTGCACTTGGGTAGTGTCCCTGCTCATGCTGTGATTGCACTGTGCACTGTATTTGGGCGGGGGGGGGTCTGTTCATGGACCTCCACTCATGTGCCTTTCTTGTTTATTTGCATCCACAGGGCCAGCGGACTGAAGGAGGGCATGGGAGGCCACTGACCAGGGACATCAGGCTGACAAGTGGTGGTGCTGCTGCTGCAGTTGCTGTTCCAGCACCTGGACAGGCAGGTGAGTGTGTACTGCATGGTTTATGGGGCATTGCTGGGACTGGGATGGGTGGTTTCGTACAGCTCCAGAGCACTGCCACCATGTGTGGCCACTGCTTGGGGAGGTTCCTGGCTCCACTGCCTGTCATGTTGCACTGTGTGTGGTGAGTCTGTGCACATGGCCTCAGTGTGGTGGCATCCTGATGCTGTCACCGGTAGAAGTGTGTGTGTGTGTGTCCCATGGTGTCACACTGCTGCTGTGGGACTGCTGTCCTGCCTGTGGGGTACACTGCACAGAGTTGGGTGCATGTTATTCACTGGCATCCATGCAGTATGGCTGTGGGGCATGGCTAGGTCTGCTGTTGCTGTCCACTGTGCACATGCCATTGTCAGTTCCATACACTGGTGGGTGCTTCAGCTGTCCTGTGCACACACATGGGGGGCTTGAGCTGCTTGTGGCTTGTCACTTACTGACAGCGCTATGTCCCCTCTCTTAGGTCAGGCTAGGCCCCAGGCACATAGAAGACATCCTTCAGTAATTGGCAGGGATGTACTCCATCTGCAATGCCTCATCCAGCACCACATAGCATGCACAAATGTACAGATAAGTGTTGGTCAGCAACATCTGACAGCTACAAGGAACTTCATGCAAGAGGTGTGCCGGATGCATGTGGTGCTTAGACATCTGCAACACTGACCCTGTCCCCACCACAACACTGCTTTGGCAATCCCCTGCCCTCATCTGCTGATGTCCTCTTTGGTTTTCCTTCTCCTCCTAGTTTTGTTCCAGCCCCATTCCCCTTTCTGCCACATTGCCCCTCCCTGCATTTTCCCCTACCATTTGTTTTTGTTGTGAGCCCTGTTGGCACGCCTTTGTATATATGTAACATTGTTGTATATTAAATTGTTCATTGGTTGCACATCTGTGTATGTGTCTATGTCTCCTTCACATGCATGCTGCTGCACTGTGCTGCCATTGTTATGTGGTGCTGTTGGGAGTGTCCCTTCCCATCCCAGTGCTGTACCCCTAGGTTTGGTGCTATTGTGTGCACAGGGTCCTGTATGCTGTGTCCCTCTGTGTCATGGGGCTTTGAACTTTGGCCATGCATCTACCCTGTGCATGGTACACTTTCTTGTGTCCCTGTTTGTGCTGGCATGCTCACCTCCAGCCATGTTGCCCTTTACCTGTGCTGGTGTGCTGTGCAGTGCTGTGTTCTATGTCCCTGCATGTTGGCATGGTGTGTACCCCTTGTTTCCTGGTACATGTGTGTCTCTTTTACATCAGAACACTGTACATAACAGGTGCCCTCATACCATGGCTGCGTCATCGTCCCATACAGTGTTTCCTGTCAGGGTGGTGGTGATGCAGTGCCATGCGCCTGCTGGCATCCGTTCCATCGGAGTGGGTGGTCTGATGTCTTTGGTGAATGGTGCTTGTGTTGTGCACCTGGCATTGTCTGTGGCCCTCTGGCTGTGTGCCTCCACTGTGCCTCCTGGGCACTGTCCCCTTGTGGTTTGGGTCTACCATGCCTGTCTTGGCACTCTGCACTTGTGCTGCCCTGCCTGTGTTCACTTTTGCCTATTGTGCTTGCTCAGCATGCTGGTTGCTGCATACTGTCATACTCCTATGCAATCATGGTTGCTCCGGAGCATGTCTGGTTGTGCAGTGGTACATCTTTGCTATATTCAGTGTGGTTTGCGCCTGCACATGTCTGTGGTGCATCTTTTGAATATGGCGTCATTTTCCTATCACAACTGCAGTGTGCTGTGCATTCCATTGCGCACATTCTTGGTGCTGTTTTGAATATCCTGGCCTGTGTACTCGATTGTCCACTAGCATTTTTATCTGTGTTTTGTATATTCTTATCCTTTCTTGCCCAATCTTGTAGTGTTGGAGTTCTTAATTTAATTTAATCCTATGCTAGATTGATTTTTCTCTTTTGCTGACTGAATTTCACTGTTTTGTCCCTGTTTGATGCCTGCACTTGCTTGTCCTTGCCTATCAGATTCTGACCCCTCTAGTCTTCCTAGAATCTCAGAACTATTGCTCAGTTCCATCTGTTATGTTAGTTCCCTTCTTTTCTTTTGGGCCCTTTTGGCACCAAGTATCATTCCTAGTCTACTTCCCTATCTTGGTTCATCTCTGATTCATTCAGTGAAAGTTTCCTTTTGTCATTACATAATGGGTTTCTATTCTTTACAAATACTGCCATGTTTAATATCCACTATTAGACAAGATCTCAAGAGATGGGCATTACTTCCTCTATCTCTCTGGGGTAAAATCAATATCATCAAAATGAATGTTTTCCCGCGGCTTTTCTACCCATTAAACCTTTCAAATATCTGGTTACCGTTGACGTGGTTTAAAAAAATACATCAGATGTTCTCAGCCTTCATTTGGTCTGAAAAGAAACCCTGGATAGCCTATGACAAGCTTTCGGCACCGAAATTGAAGGGGGGACTGCGTCTACCACATTTAGGTCTTTACCACTGGTCCAGTCATGTGAATAAGTACCTGCAATGGCTAAGGGGGGACCATCTCCAATCGCAGCAGTCTTTCACACCTATATGGCTCAAAATAGAGAGGAGCTTAATACAAACCCGTGGGCTATCCCCTGTTGCATTACTGCATGTTAATTTAAGATCTCTACCTTCTGCACTTAAAAATACTCCCATTACATTATCTACTACTACTCCTCATGTCCATCCTCACATCTGAGGCCTCTTCCTCCCTGACTAATGAACCCTCTGGTACCTCTACTACTTCCTGTCTCCCACCCAAACTCACTCCCCCCCTTTTTTCCTGTCCCCTCTCACCTACTCTCCGCCTCACCACCTTCCTCCTCTCTAGCCTCCTTTGGTGCCTAATGATCACCCTCTCCTGGAAGTTTCCTTAACCTCGAAATTGTCTACCGCTTGAACCTGTTATAGCTTGTTTTTCTATGAAACTTAAAAACGTTACTGCCTTAAACTGTTAATAGCAAATTTATGATGTAACTTTCCTGTCTGGTTTTACCTGTAATGTGTATCGTGCTTTGTTAAATGTTCTTTGTGATGTGGAACCTTTGTAAAAGAGCCCTGGCTCAAAGGTATTAATTCCTAGACTAATAAACTAAACTAAACTATTTGTATCTATTCCCAGCTCTACTCATTCCTAAAATATAAGCATACTATGGACACATCTCAACCTTGGTGGGGTAACCCCAACCTTATAATTGATGGCAGTCCACTTCAGCTGAGATGGATCCCCCAGATAGGGGATTGCCCTCTCTCTTGCTTTTGGAAGACTGTTGGCCTGTGGTTACCTTCACCTGAAATTCTTAATAAATTCCAAGCTCCGAATTCTGCAATTTTTAAAATATTTCAATTACATCACTTAATAATAAAACCTCTTGTCAATGTACCACCAATACTCCCAAATCCATCTTTGTCATGTTTAATTCCCCAGGTGGGCCTCTCTCACGCTGTTTCCAGACTGTATGAGATAATCAATAATTGAAAATGGCCCGACTACCTGGGGATGACTTCTTACTGGTCCCCACTTTTTCCCAAACAAGATTTGCATTGGCCCTCTCTATGGAAGAGCTGTCACAAGTTTGTAACACAAGACAGGCTTCAATTATTACAATTTAAAATTCTGCATAATCTTTATTATTCGCCCCAGAAGATGGCTAAATTGGGAATGCTCCTTTCACCCATATGTACCAGGTGCCTGCATAGTGAGGGTAACCTTCTGCATATCTTTTGGGAATGCCCCAAGATAGTCCCCCTCTAGACTATCATTAAACAGAAGGCTGACCCCCTTTTGGGCTTATCAGATCTATTTACAGCTGAAATTTGTATTTTGGGAGACCTTTCCTCGGTTACTGTTACCAACAGAAAATATCATATAACCCTCATTGCTATGTCGTTTAAAAGACTGGTTTTGCGGCACTGGAAAGATACAACTGAAATTTCTTACAGTGAATGGTTACAGGAGTTGTCGGTCAATCTTCACCTAGAGAAGACAATTGCTAGTTTACATAATCAATCACAGAAATTCCTCAAGAAATGGGGTCCTCTCGATACTCTGTATTCTCTTCAGAAGTCATAAAAGCCTTGTATCTTGTAACAGACAGCCTTACACCAGAGAGATTTACTCTGTGCGAAGAAGGGGGGAGTTAGGGTGGGTGGAGGGAGGGAGAGTTGATCTATTCCAACGTTATGCTGTATTATTGTATAGTTGATGATCAAATGTAACAGGAGATCTTCTCTCTGTAATTGAGTAATAATGAATAAACTTTGAATTAAAAAAAAATACTGCCATGTTTTTTTTCTGTTTCTTTTAGCATCTCTCTTGTATTTTGGACAAAAACTTCTATCTCCTTGATTCTTGTTTGCACCTCTAACATGGCATGATACATGGCTCTTTTGGATTCTAATTTCTCTATGTAGCAACATTTCTTACATACTAAGTTTCTGTCTAATTCTGCATTTTGAGTATATGTGACATTCCCCACATTGTTGCCACTTGTTAGCCACTTCAGTGTTACTTGCTACATTATGGTTTGTTTTACCAAATACGTCTTTCAAATACTTACTCCAACTTATAGAGGTTTTAACCCCTGGTTTCCTGGCTTTCCCAGCTAACATGGCAGACACAGCTGTTTGCCTTTGCTGTGTTACCTTAGCGGTGGTTACCGACGCTCAGCTTGCCTGACGTTCACTATGGGAGCAGGTATATAGTGGGGGAACCAGAAGTATTGCTCCAATAACTTCCAGTTTCCTTGCTAAATTAAATGTGCAACCCATAGGTTAAATCACTTTCAAAGTACAGTATCCTTAAAAGAACACCCAAACATGTTATGGATGGTAGAATTAAAAACAACTGCATCCCTCAAATGTTTGCTGACCTTGTTTGTGCCCCTCAGTAGCTTGGCACTTACTGTTCATGTACTCCTTATAGAACACTTCCCAGTGCATCTGAGGAGGTCCCCCAACACAAAATAATGCTTAAAAAAGTGAATGCACAGCAAAACAGCTCCTAACTGAGCCTCAGATGCTCCCAAATCTACTATTTCCAAGTAGTAATGGCCAGAAATACCAAATGCTGATCTTGTTATAGTGGGGGAACTGGAAATATCGCTCCAATAACTTCCTGTTTCCTCACTAAATTCAAAGTCCAATTCATCGATTAAATCACTTTGAAAGTATCCTTAAAAAAGGACACCCAAATGTGTTCCAGACAATAGAATTAAAAACAACTGCATCCCTCAAATGTGTGCTGACTTAGAAACATTTCTATCTTCAGTGGTGTCCTATAAAGGCATCCCTTGCTCCCCATGAAATCCCCTCATCTCTTTCTCTCTCTCTCTCTCTCTGGCACTTACTACTCTCTCTCCCTCTATCGCTCTCTCACTCTCTCTTTCCTAATCTTGAATATGACTACTGCCATTTTCTAAATATTGCAAACTTGTATTCCCTAGCCCTTCACTGAGCTAGTAACAGAACTGGATACAAAATAATAACAAATGCAAGTTATTTATTAATATTTCCTTGTGGGTTCTGTGAAAGAAATATAAACTGCACTACCTAAGAAAATAGACAAAAATCTGACTCACGATGAAACCACTATGGCCCAGAATATACAACACTTTACAGTATGAGGTGCAATGACAGATTGAAATTTGGAGTGACTGTATTTAGTTGAACCCATAAATATGTTTATAGCTAGTAGATATGTAATTGTTAGCAATATGCACTCTTTTTCTGTTGTTTGCTGAGCTGAGATCTTTGTATACTTGGTTACTGGAATGTAATAAACTTAAATTAAAAAAACAAAAACAAAGACACTCTGGGTCATGCATTGTACTATGATAACTGCACTCTCAGGGTCAGACAGCACTCTGCCTTTGACCTTGTGCCTAACAACGCCACTGGGCACCTGCATATACAAATCCATGATACCTAAATTGCAACAGTACTGTACATCTGTCTGCTGAAGTGCAGTCCTTTCTGGGGCCTATGCTTCTATAGCCACAGGTACTCATGCTCCCTGTAAGACATACACACACAGTTATGTCTGCAGAAGCACAGGCTTCTGTGGGGCCTGTGCTTCTGCAGCTACGGATACAAATCTATGAAGGCAGCATATCAGTGCTACTGCATTTGTGTCATCTGGAAACAGTTGTATGTTGTTGGTCTTATGTGATAATGGATGTCTGTGGTTGCTTGTGTTATCTTGGTCTTTTGCTGCTTTTAGACACCATAATGCCTTATTTCCTTACTTTTCTGGTGATCAGTTGAACCTAAACAGGTACATAATACAATTTATTTGTAATGAATTTACTTTCTTTTTTAGTTGGTGGAATTGTATCCTCATTCACACAGGTCCCTTTGGAACCTTGATAAACAGATACAGATATGAAGGGTTCTCTGGGCCTTGCATCATGGGAAGAGTCCATCTGCCTACAGCAGTGGAGGTCCCTCCAGGCTCTGCAGTTCCGTGTGGCACTGGATGCAAGAATTCATGGGTCTATCTGGTGGGCTGTGGAAATGCAGAGCCCTCTATACCCTTCCTTTCATATTGCTAAAGATACAGATGCACAGAGCAAATAATCCTTCTGTCAGCAAAGTGCATTGCCTTCTGATGGTCATGGGTAGTAAGGTGCTGGGTCCTATGCCAAAAGAAGAGTGCTCTTCACTATTTGGTACTTGGGCTTCTGCAGACAACCATGCAGCTTCCCTTTCCAGGCTGGATGATGGTGCTACATGACAGTACCATTCCTCCCAGCCTTGTCTATTCAGTTGGCTCACTGAGCTCACTCCTGAACTCTGCTCACAAGCACGAGATCATAAAACACCACCCACTGGGAGAAAGACTGGCACTGCACAGTGTTTCTTAATTTATTTTTATTCTGTCCTCAACTTTTCAACATAGTCATTTTATGACTCCCATGTATAAACATGACATGTGGCATCTCTAAAATACTGAGTGAAATGTTATTTCATGCCACAGTATGAAAAAATATTTTAGCCAGGTTTCAAAAAAATGACACCTGTCACATTTTTGAAGTGGTGTAAAAAAATGACAATGCTTAAAGTTCAGAGTGGAAATATTGAAAATTACCAAAGTTATGAGTGAACACAGAAAATATTCAATGCAACGGGGTGGCCCACCCATGAGAGGAGGAGTAACATGGTGATAGCCAGCTTAGCCATGTAAGAGGTACGCTGCAGGCTAGGTCGAAAATGGATGATTGAAAGCATCCCTTCTACCAGAGTTCTTTTAGAATGTGTGATGAATGTTTTGTTTGAACCTCTCCCCGAAGTGGAAGAGGTTGCAAAAAAAGACTTAAAAACTCTTTTTAAGTTCAGAATTATGACTCCGTGTAAAGATCCTAAGAAAAAGAACTTTGGCTCCAAGGTAAAAAACACTAAAGCTCAGAACATGGCTATTCAGAAACTAATCTAAATCCCAGCTAAATCTAAGATCTGCCTGTTGTGATGCCCTTGTGAGAGGTGGAGAAGCTGCTGTTTGAAGCCACCTGTGTACGCTGACTCCCTGAGCTCTTGGAGAAGAACGCAGAAGTGAAACTTACCACAGCACGTCATTGAAGGAGGAGGGGCTGCACCACATAAAGCTCACGCTGTTTTTGAACTATCAGGTAATGCTGTGGCTTTTGAGACATTCATGCTGCTGCCCAGCTAAATCTAAGATCTGCCTGTTGTGCTGCCCTTGTGAGAGGTGGAGAAGCTGCTGTTTGAAGCCACCTGTGTAAGCTGACTCCCTGAGCTCTCGGAGAAGAACGCGGAAGTGAAACTTACCACAGCACGTCATTGAAGGAGGAGGGGCTGCACTACATAAAGCTTGCGCTGTCAAGCAAAAGAACACGACAGTGCAGTAAGACATGAGTGGCAGGAGCCACTTGGTAACAAAAGTAATTTTAAAATAAATTGAGTTTGATTTAGCAATTGAAATAAGTGTATGAGCAATTTCACAGTAATTGAGAAGCCTCGTAAAAGTTATATACTTTGCTTAAATAATCTTAAGAGTTTTAGCCTAAAGCAACTGATAGTTACTGAAAGAGTGAAACTTAAATCAGTTGAAGGGTAGTGATTGTATTGGGTTACCATAATTTGAGCTGTAATTCTCTGGTCATAAAATGAAGGGTATTTTTGTTAAATTATTGGTAATACTGTTGTGTATGACATATTTTTTGTCACATAATGGCTCAGATATACCTAGGGATACAGAGAATAGAAACAGCTTATATTTGAAATTTAGTCAATTAAGTAAGAATACTCTAAGCATAAATAAGTTAATGAGAGGGAGAAATCATTTTAAGACGGTAAGACAGCAAATTTTAAATTCTTTTAGGCCAGATTTTTGTGGTAAACTTTTCTCTTTTGATCAGGCTGTTTTGATATCCTTAGTATTAAGTGGGGACATAGAACTGAACCCAGGGCCAAGGGATGGGACCATTAAGATTATTTCAGATAATGCTAGAAGTTTAATTAAAAAAATGGACCTCCTTAGAGCCTGGGTAGAATTAGAAAGTCCTTATATTGTAATTTTAACTGAGACTTGGTTAACAAAAGCAATCCCTCAAACTGAAATCGAACTTCATGACTTTTATTGCTTTAGACAGGATCGTGGGTCACGGGGGGGGGTCTTAATTTATTTTAGGTACAACTTAGGTCCCTCTGAAATTATTTACTCTGGGAAAACAGAAGGGATAGAATGTTTATTATTAAAATTTCAGATAATTAACTTGATTGTTGGAGCTGTATATTCACCACCGAAGATAAATACTAAGCATTTTGAAAAGTTTTCTCATTCTATTATGAAACATATAGGTCAAACAAATGTTGTGTTAATGGGTGATTTTAATGCTGCTTGGGGGTGCCCAAGAGGTCGGGTCTTGGAAAACTCAATGAGATGTCTGAATCTGTTACAAATCATTGACTTACCCACAAGGAAAGGGAAAATAACTAGTAGTGGGAATATACTGGATTTATGTTTTGTTTCGCCAGAAATGGTAATAACAAACAAGGGTGTTGGGGAGCCAAATTTGGGGGATCATAACGTAGTAAGGTGTACAATAAATCTAGAACTAAGAAAGGTACCAGTAACTAAAACATCTGTTGAATATAAAAGAAACTATGCTCAATATAACAAACAGTTGTTTTGTGAGTACTTAAGAGACAACCATGGCATAGAGTTTTTCTAATTCCCGACCTGAATTTAGCTATTCAGGAATTTACAATTATGTTTAATGAGGCATATGATAAGTTTGTGCCATGGAAAAAAGTTAATCAAAAACAGAATCATTTACTCTGGGTGACCGTAACCATAAGAAAATTAATTAGATCAAAAAACCGACTATGGAAAAAAGCAAACAAATCTTTAAGATCTGATGTATGGGAACATTTTAAAAAGGTAAGGAATAGAGTGGTTCAGGAAGTAATGAATTCTAAGGCCTCTTATTATAAACAGAGAATTAAAGAAGCAAAAGATCCTAGGAACTATTGGTCACTGATAAAAAATTTAGCAAATCCTGTTAAAAATCAAATAGAAATAAAATTAAAACATAATGGGAAAATATTAGAAGCTGATAATGTTGCAGAGCATTTAAATAATTATTTTATTGAGCTTCCAGATTTAAACTTAGGAATTGAAACTCATTTGGAAAATGTTCAGTTTGAGGACCAAAATTGATCTTGAAATTGTAAGGAACATCAGTCCCCAAAGTTTCATTTAAAATAGTGACCACATCAAGTATGTAAATTAATAAGAAATCTAAACATAAATAAAGCTTGTGGCCCTGACAAAATAGAAAATAGATTATTAAAAGAAGCTGCCCAAGTGATATCCCCAGTACTAAGGGATCTTTTTAACTGGAGCCTAAGGGAGGGATTATATCCCATATTATGGAAGAAGGCCAAAATAATTCCAATTCATAAGGGGGGGGATTTATTGAACACTTCAAGTTATTGCCCAATAGCATTATTGTCAACAATCTCCAAAATGTTGGAGAGGATTGTCTATGGGCAACTAACAACATATTTGGAAAAATACCAAAAAATTACCCCTTTTCAGTCAGGCTTCAGACAGGGCAGGTCCACGGCTACTGCACTCACTAATTTTTTGGACCTAGTTGCCATCCCTCTGGCGGAGGGGAGATTGGTGGGTGCAGTATACATGGACCTATCAAAGGCGTTTGATCTAGTAAATCATCGTGTCTTGATTGAGAAACTGAGACGCCTGGGAGTGGATGATGAACCATGTGGTTGGTTTAGATCATATGCAGAAGATAGAACTCAGTCTGTAATGGTGAATGGATACAGCTCTAGCTTGGTACTGTTACTAGGGGTACCCAGGGGATCGATCCTGGCCCCTCCTGTTTTTAGTATACTTGAATAACTTACCAAGAGTAATTAAAATTCACAAATTAGATTGTACGTGGACGATACTGTCTTGATTGCATCCGCAAAATGTGGGTGAACTGGAACAAAAATTGCAGGGTGATTTTTTAAACATGCAAAATATTTTACAAAATTTGGATTATTGATTAATAATAAAAAAAAAAAAAACTATGTACTTTGAGTCAGAGAAGAAGGATAGTGCAGGCACAAACCTGATAATTAAGACACAGGATGGGAAAATATTACAGCAAACCCAGTATTATAAATATCTGGGGGTCATAATCGATCAGGAATTGAATTTTGAACAACATGTGACTGAACTTATAAAAAAAAACAATTCAAAACTAGGGGTTATGAGACGCATATCAAATTGTTTAACAAGGGAAACACGACTGAGTATAGTAAACCAACTACTTCTCCCTGTGATTGATTATGGTAGCCATATCTATAGACACACCTCAAAAAAACAAGCATATAACCTGGATGTTTTATATAATAAACTAGCTAGATTTGTGTTAAAATGTGATTTTGGTACCCATCATTGTGATATGTATTCAAGGTTGGGATGGAATTTATTAGAACAGAGGGCAGAGGTTTTTTGGTTAACACAAATAAAAGGTTTACATAAGAATAATTTACAAAATCACCTATTGTACAATTTAAAAAAAACCGAACATGGACTAAATTTACTTAAAATCTGAGCGAGAGTTTATCTTACTCCAAAATTAAAATAGATATAGTACAATGACTTTTCAGTATAAAGTTTCAAAAAGTTGGAACAGGCTCCCCGCCCCCCCTTAGGGACACAAACCTGTCTTTATTAGAATATAAGACTGCAGTGAAACAAGAGCTGCGTTTTAAATGTTTGTGTAATAGGTGAAGTTTGATTGCTATGAATATATGATGTTTGGTTGTTTAAAACAAATGAAATGACTGTATGTACCTAATTGTATGATAATTGTATCTATATGTTGTGTATTTGTTTATTGTGTTTATTTATTTTGTACTAAACAGGGATGCCTTGTAAATAAAGATTCTCGAACCCCTAATGGCATAATTTTCTGTATAAATAAAATTTTACTACTACTACTACTACTACTAATGGCTTCCCAGCTAAAACATCAACTGAATGAAAACTCACAAAACTTAAGTGGTGTATCGAGCTCCTCCAGTTCAAATCCGACCGTTGCTGCAGCAGTGTTCCCTTTGTTTCAACAGAACAAGAAAACTAGACTTGAATGTGCTGCAGATTGCCAGAAGCAGACCCTGGGTTCAAAAGGTGAAGAACTTCAAAGCGAGTACACGACTGTGGAATCGTGGCTAAACACTAATGGCGGGTTCGGTGATGTTCAAATGCTGCTGTAAGGCACATACGAACATACAAATATGCCAGCAGAAACAGACCACTCGGTCTATCTAAGACTTTTCGAGTGTGCAGCTAGCAACCCTAATTTGCAGCTGCCCCACCCCCTCCCATTTGTAATCCCACTGCCACTCCCAACCTCCCCCAACCTCACGCTAAAATGTTCCCTGTCCCATGCTCTTTTGAAACTGCTCACAGATTTACATGATATTGCCCATTCTGGTAGGGTGTTCCATTTTGCTACCACCCTCTCTGTGAAATAGTGTCTCCTCATTTCCTTCCCAAATCTTGCCCCTTTATTCTTAGCACATGCCTCCTGGTGACCCTTCCCCTCCTTAATTTAAATACCCCATCTGCCCCATCCTTATTGATTCCCCTCAGATACTTGAATGTCTCTATCATGTCCCCCCTGTCCCTTGTATCCTCTAGGGTGTACATATTCAGGTCTCTCAGCCTGCTGTCATAGTCTGTCCCTTCTATTCCACATATCATCTTTGTTGCCCTCCTCTGCACCCCCTCCAGTAGCCTGATATCACGCTTTAGGTATGGCCTCCAAAACTGCACACAATACTCTAAGTGTGGCCTTACCAGTGACCTGTAGAGGAGCAAGATCACCTCTCTTTGCCTGGATGAAAAATTCCTCACTATGCACCCCAGCATTTTGTTTGCTTTTGCAGCTGCTCTCCTGCACTGGGCAGTGTTGTCTATGGTCCCTGTTTTCATTACCCCTAGGTCCTTCTGTAAAGCGTGATGTTCCAACTCCAGAGTGCATGCCTTAGACCCTGAGATGTTGGCATTTTTACCACCTGACCAGAACTTAGAACGGACAGACTGATTCAATCTCTGTGCTAAATAACTGCCTTGCCGAGATAGGAACCTGGATGAGAACTAGTTGGCTGAGACTGAATCCAGATAAGACTGAAGTGTTGGTAGTGGACCCTGGATGTCCAGGGGTGGGTTTGTGGGCTGGACAGGCATCAGGTCTATTGATCGATGGCATTCAGCTCACTACCTCAGACCGAGTCCATAACCTGGGCGCTATCTTTGATGATGGTCTGACACTGAAATCTCAGGTGTCGGTGGTTGTCAAATCCTCTTTTTACCATTGGTTTAACTAATGAATTTTATCAATGATTTGCATCTGAACTGGCTCCATGAATGCAAAAAATTATGAAAGAATTGTTGCAGGAGGGACATGAATTTGATTTACCAGCATCCCTGCAGGCGGATCCACGATGGGTGCTCGACGACATTTTTGTCGAATGCCCCAACTGCGACACCAACAGGTCAACTGCATTCTGCAGTCAGCTGCTGGTTCCCACAGGCTGACTATGTTTTCTTAGGGGAGCTTCATCCCCAAACCCCCATTTAGGGGGACTGTGCCCCATCCCCCTTAAGGATTATCAACTCCAAGTTGGAGGCTGATTGGGGGGTGCAGGACCCCGACAGACAGCACCTGGTGCCAGCAGGTTTCCCACAGTGGCTTGGTGCTGTAGTCGCTCTGGGAGACCTGGCTGGTGAAATGTCGCTGTTGGGGGGGGGGTAACCGCCTGCAGGCTGCAAAAGTTATACTGATTTTGAAAGAAGATAAACCACAGGAAAATGTGGATAGTTATAGACCAATAGCATTATTAAATGTTGATTATAAGTTGATTGCTAAATTAATTAATAATCAGATTCAACCATATCTTCATTATTTTATTCATAATAACCAATATGGTTTTATGAAGGGTCGTACACTGCAACAAGCAAATTGAAGGATTCAAGCATTGATTCATATTCTTAATTCAAACCCTGATGCAAGCAGAGCCTTTGATCTCCTGAATAGACACTATATGTATCAGATTTTAAAAAAATATGGTTTCCCAAATGAAATTATCACATTAATAAAAAAATCATATAAAAACAATAGTTACAGTTCAAATAAATTCATATCTTATGGAATCCTTTGATATAATAAATGGTGTAAGACAAGGATACCCCCCTTCCTCTACTTTGTTCATCCTCTCGCTTGAACCCTTTTACAGGTTATTAGAAATACTGACTCTGTTGAAGGTATAAGAGTGAAGAGAGAACATATTAAGTTGAGCATCTTTGCTGATGATATTTTACTCAATAATAAAAACCTGGAACTCTTCCTTATAACTTTTCTTAAAGTAACACAAGAATTCTCAATTATTTCAGGATATGTTTTAAATAAAAGTAAGTCTGTTATGAAATCATCAAGAGCTAAACCAATGCAAACAAAAACATTTGAGAAGGAATTTAATGTAAAGGAAGTTATAAAATATTTAGGTATTCATATTACTGCTCATCAAACAAAAAATAATAAGTTAAATTATGATAAAGCTAAACAGAAGGTTGCTTCTTCGCTAGATAAATGGCATAATGTATCTTTATCTTTGTGGGGTAAAATTGACACAATAAAAATGATGACTTTGCCACATTTCATATTTGTAATCCAAACTATTCTAGGAGTTCCATCTCTAGCATGGTTTCAGGATGCTCGAAGAATTACGACTAAATTTCTTTAGCAAGGAGGCAAACCTAGAATAGCCTGGGATGTGTTATTAATGGCTCTAAGAGGTAGAGGGGGGATGGGATGCCTGGATATTCTATGTTATGTTCAGGCTCTTGTCATGTCAATGCTCTATCAATGGACCTTTTATCCTGATAAGGATAGTACCATATTTCAGGAAATGATATACCCTGATTTCCAACTACAAAAAAATGATCTAAAGAACATATTTTTGGATCAAGAATTAATTAAACAAAGATCACACGTATTAATATCATGGTTTCAACTGAGTAGAAAACAGTTTAAACATCCTGTTTTACTTCAGTTGCTTTGGAGATACATATATATGTCTATACATGCTAATACATTATGGGGCAAGCGTATTTTACTTTTCTGTTTAAAATTTTTCAAGGAAAAGGAATTCAAATATGGAAGGATATTATAATATAAGGACAATTTTGGACATATCAACAAATAACTACTATATTAACATATTATGGGCCTGATTCTAGAAGGTTGGCGCAAGTCGCCACCTAACGAGACTTGCGCCAATCGCAACTGCAACATTGACCCTGCACCCTATTCTAGAAGGGGCAGGGTATCCACATCTAAATCCTGTGACTTGTGACATGTGGCCAGGTATGCTGAACAGAGGGTGCACCTGGCGAGCATGTCGTAAGCCGCAACAGGTACACCACAGGTCGCAAATACCCCCCCTTGCCCAGCAAGCCATATTAGGCATCCCACAGGGCTGCCCACACCCCCTGCCCCGAATCCTACATTAACAACTCCACAGGGCTGCCCACACCAACTGCCCCCTGATGCTTCCATTATGTGCCCCGTAGGCTGCCCACACCAACTGCCCCCAAAGTATCCAGTAAGTACCCCGCAGTGCTGGCCACACCTCCTGTCCCCCAATCCACCACTGATATGCTCCACAGGGTGGTGTAGTCAACCCCCCCACCCATGCACTGACCTCGAGTCGCTGCCGCAAATGTGGCATACACCCAGCCCAGCCCTGGTAGTCTAGTGGCCCCCCACCCAGCTGTGCCAGTCCACCCAGCACCCCCCACCTATCCCCAGCCAGTGACTGGCACAGCTCACCTCTCACCACCACGGCCAGCTGCCAACTGATTTATGGTTCTGTCCAAAAATCTATATCTGGTGGGACAAGACACAAAATATTCTTAAAGACATTATGCAATTAGATGTCCCTTTAAGTATTGACAAATGCCTATTTAATAATCTTATAGATATGGATTGGAGTTTAGCTCAAAAAAGATCTTTATGTTTTGCTACGATGTCAACAAAAAAGGTTAGTTTTGGAGCATTGAAGGATTAAGAGCTTCCATCATTTGATTATTATAAATGGTGGGCTATTTTTCAAGAAACTTTAGGGTATGAAAACCTGATCTATAACTTGGTAATGGAAATGGATGATGTATACGGGTCAGCATGGAACGACATACAAAATATGATCCCATCCTTTAAGAGATTGTGCTAGATAAATAAGGGCATTTCTATCCCTCTCAGAAACTATGAACATAGTGTATTTTGCTTATGATTCTGTCTTATAGAGTCCCTTTTTCTCAGTTACTGTAAGCCTCTAAGTTACACTAGTCTTTCCCATAAAAGTGTGAAATAATTGCATTTATGTCCCCTAGGGATACAGTCGGAGGGGTTAGGGAGAGGGGAGGAGAGAGATAAATGCTTTACTAAATAAACTATGTCTACTCTGTATTGTTTATATGAAATGTTTCTGTTTACTTGTATATTTTCTAAGATACTAAATAAAAAGAATATGTATTAAAAAAAGGGAAAAATTCAATGTACATTCATAACTTTGTTGTTTTTTAATACTATAACCCCAAATTTTATACAGTTTTCTTTTGACCCAATGTCATGAACCCGGTAGGTGAAAATGTTAAAATCCCGCCTAAAAGGTGTTTTTGTAGAGCAACTGTGAAATCATCTTCTGGCCTTGATTTGAAATATGTCATCTGCCTTGTCCATGAGGTAGGGAACCAAAAAAGGTCACGTTGAAAGTTTGGTGGGAAAATACTAAAAATTAGCAAAGTTATGGGTGAATGTTGAATGTTGAAATATTTCAGTGTTCACTTTCAACTTGGTCATTTACGGTACATTTTTGGCCCCTCATTTGTAGCCTGGACTGATGCCCTGTTCTGTCCCTTTAGGTGTGGTTACTCCCCAGTCTTTATCAGGCTTAACACTCTACTTTGGACTTTGTAGTCAGAGCCAACCTGAATAAATGTGCTGACTGTATTTGGCCTTAATCCCTCTCCTGGGGGCAGCAGGAGTAGTTACTGGCATCAAAAAATGTGTAACTCTGTGTTTTGCAATTTCCATTGCTACAGCAGCTCTGGCCTTTTGAAACCAATGGACTTGGTCTGGACTCATTTTATTATTTTTTGTCATTCTGTTGGAGTGTATCGGTGTGTGTCTGGTTTTGGTTTATGTGTATGTAAGGTGTATTACTGGTGGAACCTAGTCGGTCAAGTTCAGTAACAATGAGTAGTAGTGCCATCCCAACTTCACTGGATGGCATGACACTTCAAGTTGTAGATAGGGTGAAGAATTGGGGGGTCATTGTGGACTCCAAGCTGAGCATAGAATATCAGGTGTCAGCTGCCATCCCCAGTGGGTTTTATCATCAATTGCATTGTCTTGCCATTTTTCCACCACATTCTCAGCATAGTCATCTTATGAGCCTACCTCATGAACCCAGTGGGTAAAAGTTTCAAATCCTGCCCCAAAGGTGATTTCACAAAGTGATGGAAAATCTCCTTTCAAGATGGATTTGAAACATTTCACCTTCCCTGTTCATGAGGTGGGTTTGAAAAAGGCCATGTTGAAAATTTGGTGTAAAAATATATAAAAATGAAGACATTATGAATAAAACTTCGAAATACATTGAAATTCATTAACTTGACTTACCTTATTCTCTCGTATTGTAGTCATGGTTCCAGGAGGAGGATATCTTTCTGATCAGAGAGTGGATCTATGATATGAAAACATCTTTAGGTGAGTGAGGGTATATGTGGGTGTAATGGGGTGTGGAGGGTGGAAGCTGAGTGGGGGACAGGGTGGATGAGATTGTGGGGGGAGGACAGATCGATGAGGCACTGTTTTCTTCTTAACAGGTTTCAATAAAATTTCTAAAAAAAATAACAACAAGGGACAGTTTTCTTTCTTTACTGGGACCAAACCTAACACTGGGGATTGGGTTCCCCAGTGTTGACATTTACTGTTTGGTGGCACCATTAGGTGGGCACCCTGGAGTTACCACCTTTGTATTGGAGGGTGGACAATCTGGAGGGAGGTTAAGAAGCAGTAGCTGGATTGGGCACCCTGGTCTGCTTAAGCAAAAAAAAATTGAGGAAGGATGAGGGAGGGCTGCCTGAGCTGGGAGTGGGGAGGGAGCATTTTAAAATATATTCATAATGAGCATGGTAATGACATGGGAAAGTCGGTAGAGCTGGGAGAGGGAAATAGCATGTAAATGTAGCAATAATGCATGTCTGGGTGTGTGTCATGCTTGGATAACATCATGCCTTGGGTGGTTGGATGTGAGGCTGTAGGACATGTGCATCCAGCACCAGAAAAGTGACATTATCCAAGTACGCCACACACACCTTTGCATGCATTATTGTTATTATAGAATGGCTTATTTTTAAAAACACAAAGAAAAGTAAGTTTTTCTTTTAGTTCAGGTTATGTATGTGTAGAGGTATGTTCAGAAGGTGGTACTGTTGCAACAGGACACTATTGGTAACTGGATGGTGTCTCTATTCAGCAATCCCCCCAAATGGCCTGCACAGCTTTCTTCTGTCTTATTCCTGTTTGAAAATACTTTCAGTGAGTTTTTTTCTTTGCTTTTTATGGTAGGGTCTGTTCACAAGAAAGGGGTACCAAAGTGTGACATATAGAGGTAATTTTTTCAACCTCACAGTTAAATAATTTTGATAAGTTTTTCTGAACACTCTTACCCAAAGTTGAAAAAGTAACTATGTAGTGAGATAACGGCCCAACAGAAACTTGAGATAAAAGCCTCTCACCATAGCGCGTGCAATAGGGGACACCAAACTGTGAGGCGCATACAACATTGGACACAAAACAGTGTGGCACGTGCAACATTGGACACCAAAACAGAGTTCTTCTCAGAATCTAATCATTATAATATTAAAGCCATTTAACACCAAACATTGCATGACTAGCATGTTTACATTTGACCATTTTGAAGTGTTCCAAGGTGCAATTCCGCCAACCCCTAAAATCTTCTATTCAAGCATTGTTATTTTTCCATTGTCTTATGCCATGTTGCCCTGTTCCCCCGGTTCTGCCCAAACAAATGGAGACAAACACCAAGTACTGCAGAGCAATGGCCGCTGCCATGCATTTATTTGATAAAAAAACAACATTAACAAGTCTGCGTGATGTGGGCAGCCAGGTAGTCCTGGTATTCTACTTCATAATTCAGTGCTTCCACATGAGTTATGAGTCTTCAGCCATGCTCTCAGTTGGATTTTTCATTAAGGGGGTCCGCTACTCTTTCTCATGGAGTCCACTCCACTACTTTCTTTTTAAAAAGTTGGGGTGCCATGTCTTAAAAGTGGAAGTTTCTGTTGAATTTCTGGGGGTCCTCATTTGAATACATGCAAGCCATGGCCCTGCATCTACATGGCTTGTGATGTAAGATTCTGCACAGCACAGTGGTGTGCTCCATAGTTCTCTATGGGGCTATGTTTGAATGCCATTTCTAATGTTAACATGTGAGTTCAAACAAATTACAGCCACCATGCTACTAACAGTGGTCTTGTTAGTTGAGCAGTGGCCATAATTTGTTTGCAATCACCATCTGTAAAACAGCCCTAGAGTAAACCAGTGGAGTGTGCCCTCAAGCTCTACAGATTCTTTCATTACAAGCCATGTGGCTGCAGGGGCACAGCTCACTCTCCCTGGGAACTTTCAGGCAAAAAAACATGAGCATCCAGACATACAAAATGGCCATAAAGGATGCTGGTACCTTCCACTCTTCTGCATCAACCAAGACTTCCGTGCCACCCAAGACATAACAGTAAGTAAATTAACCAGTCCTACCTACTGCCTAACCTGATCTCACTGGAGAAGGCAAACAACCCAGAAAAACCCTGTGGGAAAACCATGAAAGTTCCTTCATGACCCCAAAGGCGATCTCCCCTACAGGGACAGTGAGACTCTACTGACCCACACCTGCTTTTACAATGGTGGGGCATGGTGGGTGCACTACCCACTGGATGAAATCTAAAAACCTATCTAAACTTATGCTACACAAATGCACACCACACAACAATGTCTCTTTAATCCCAATACCTTCCTTTCTTACCACAACCACCCACCCACTAGTATCCATAAATGTTCTCATTGCTGCATTCTTAAGCCAGCGGTCATTCTTCTTAGTTTTATAGAACAGTTCATAGTTCATCAGAGTGCCATTACTCAAGAAATCAATTTTCGCCTCCCTGGAGTTGTCTGGAATTCAATCTTCATGGGCATCCGCACACTCAATTTCTTCTTTGAACCGACACCTGCCAAAACAAAAACACAGATTAGTTCCTGCATCACATAACAGGCAAAATCCAGTGATTGTCAGCGCCCAAGGGCCTGCATCCACTGACACCTGCCAAAACAAAAATAGGTTTGTAATGCTACCACACATAACCAAAATCAAGCTCTGTCGATGCCTGAGGGCCGGCATCCTCTCACCCATGAGCCTTCCACCCTGACATTCTTCACTTCTTTCACACCGTTCCCTTTTCTCCTCTTCCTGCATACCTTTTTCCACACCTTCCACCTTACTTTATACCTTCCCAACTAATCATCCCAGCTTCCTTCCATCAGCACCCCTTCCACTTAATTCCACCATATGACAACCTCCACTTGACCACCCCATCTGTCTACCTTTAGCAGCCATTGTGCCTACCAACATTTTCTTTAAATTCTTCCCAGACACCTGTCCACCTTGAGTAGTCTCAAAGCTAACCAAATGGCTGTTCACTGTCAGCATGCCCTATGTCTCTATGCATACATCCATGTACTCACCTACTGCTGTCCACCATATCTAGCTGCATACCTTTCCCTACCTGCCCACCCTTCCTCTACCTGACCACCCTATTACAGGACCATTCAGAAATGTTAAAAAGACAATACTTCCTTCAAATTCTGTTAATTCCAACATTGTTGCAGTTTTTCATGTTTGTTGACAATTGTTTTCAGATCATCTGGTGATATATCAAATGTTCCTTGTCCTTGTCCTTGCACTGTTACTGGTCCATAAAAAAAGTCATCTTCCCTTTATGACATCAATGTCTGGATGCTGTCGCCAATAGAATTTGCCATCCCTGCTCTGTTGCAAAAAATTTACATTCAAATTCTTGTTTCATTTCATCAAATGATGTTACTTGTCCAATGTAAAATGTGTTAGAGTACTAGACGGCATAAAACTGGCTTGTCTGTATGTGGTCATAGTTCTTTTGTTTTCTGGTAGATGCACTGACAACAGATGTATTGGCTGTTGTGTTGGGTGTGCTGGAAACAGATGTATTGGTTGCTGTGCTGGCTGCAGAATCTGTCAACGCGGCAGCATGTTCACTAATCTGGTTCACAACAGTAGATGTACTGGTCTTCACTGGAGGTGTGATATCAAAAATGGGAGTAGGTGTGCTGGTGATTGCATTGGAGACAGGAAATGGCAATGCAGTGGGCCCAGGATTCTTAATATCCGAAGGGGGAGCGGGTGTGTGAATGATTGCACTGGAGACCAGAATAGGCAATGTAGGGGGCCCTGAAATTTATTTTTCCTTCACTGAAGACACATAGCCAGGTGCAGTCTGAATAATCCTTTTCTTCCATCCATTGACATATCTTGCATTTTCACAGTGACCATTCTCCTTTCTGCATGGCCTGCAGAAACAGCTGTAGTCTCGGACTTCAACACCATCCACCGCTGGTCAGACACTCTGAACCTTTCATGTGCCAGCTATTCTTTTTAGTTCTGGTCCTGCATTTCTGCTAATCTTTCCATCACTGACCCAGAAGAATGTTCTGTGGTAATGAGTGCAACCTTTGATGGCAGGTTCCTTTGTTAAATTCATCTTGCAGTACCGAAAGAGGTGTGCAGCATTTGAAATGATAGCCTGCCGGGACTGCACAGCTGGTTTTGCACGTGACTTCACCACTGTACTCTCACCATCTGAGGGTTCTTTTCCATGCCTGGATCCAAAAAATGCATGCTCTATTGGGAATCCATATAGTGATGGAGACAATGATATGTTCTGGAAGTTCCATTTGAATTTGTACTGACTCCCACACCCATTAGTAAAGTGTACCTGTTTCTCAATATTGATGCCATGGATGTTTCTGAGGTAGGAATTGGACATTAATTAATTTATTTATTTAAAATTGTTGACCGGAAAAGGCACGCTGAGCCGAGGCTCATTTCCAGGTGCGACCCGGGAACGTAGTACAACAGGGAGACATAGATATAGAAATATAGAAATACAGAAATAATAACAAGTAGCAGATGAAAATGGTACAGTATAGTAAATTACATGGAGTTTGGTGGTAAGGTTACACTTTTTGAAGAGCAGCAGAGTGGAAAAAAAACAAATTTATATATTTCATTTCTAGACCATAAAATTTCCTAAACTTTCAGATATGAGTATATTTCATTTATTTACTGCAGTGGACTACTCAAAAACTTGGGGTTACACTAGGTCCAGGTAGGGAGGGATTGGGTGCACAGCTGCAGCAGGGAGTGGGAGGGAGGAGCCTGAGAAGCTGTTTGAAGACAGATAGGGAGGGGGCCAGGTGGAGGTTGGGAGGGAGGTTGTTCCATAGGAGTGGGAGCTGGTAGGAAAAGGAAGCTTGCCCAGAGGCTGAGAGGGGACGTGAGAGGTGGAAGGTACGAGCATGTCTGTGGCGAAGTGAGTAGCCAGAGGGGTTGGCTTGAGAGAGGTGGGAGGAGAGGTAGAGGGGAAAGGAGCCGAGCCAATATTTCGCTATGAGTGAGGTGCTGTGAGTTTTCCACCTATGTGAGAGTGGCATCAGTGATAGAGTTGAGAGTAGTTGACAGTGATGAGTGAGTGGGGGGGAGGCAGTGGCGAAGCGGATGAAGGAGTTTAGCAGGACATCAAGTTTAGCAAGGGAGGAGGAAGGGGCTGTGCCATAAATGACATCCGCGTAGTCCAGTACCGGTAGGATGGTTTTTCGTATGAGTTCACTCCGAGTAGGGAGGGGGAGGCAGGCTTTGTGGTGGTAAAGGATGGCAAGTTTGGGCTGGAGTTTGGTGCAGGTGGCGTCAACGTGGGTGGAGAAATTTAGGTTTGTGTCCAGCCAGACTCCCAGGTACTTAAAAGTGGGTACAGTTTCAAAGGGTATTTCTTCCAGGGTGTTGATTGGAGGGGGGCCGGCAGGGAGGAGAGTTTTTGTCTTGTGCCAAAAACCATGGAGACAGTTTTTTTTGCATTTAGTTTTAACTGATTTTTCTGGAGCCAGGCTTGTACTCGGTTGAAATCACTTTGGAGGTTTGGGTGAACGCTGCCATGGGAGGGGCCTGAGGCATGGATAATGGTATCATCAGCATATAGGTGCACGCTTGAGGTGAGACAGGCTGAGGGGAGGTCGTTTATGAAAAGGGAGAAAAGGATAGGGCCAAGAATGGAGCCTTGGGGGATGACTATGAGGATGGGTCGAGGGTTAGAGAGGGTGTCCCTGATTTGTACTTGCTACATCCTGTTTTGGAGATAGGAATGGAACCAGTTTATGGCCTGATTTGCGAGGCCGAAGGAGTGCAATTTGCCTAACAGTAGAGGGTGGGAGACCGAATCAAAGGCTTTGGCTAGGTCAATAAAAATGGCAGTAGTGGTATGCCCGGCATCCATGGCGGAGAAAACGGAGTCGGTGACTCGTAGTAAGGCGGTGGTGGTGGAATGAGATTTTCTGAACCCTGATTGAAAAGAGGAGAAGGAGCTGTTTGTGGAAAGGAAAGGGGACAGCTTTGATAGCATGAGGGATTCTTGGATTTTGGCAAGGGAGGGGAGGGGAGGAGAGATATGGGTCTATAATTTCCAGGGAAGGAGGGGTCGCCACCTTTAAGGAGAGGTAGGATTTTGGTGAGTTTCCAGGCGGAGGGGACGGTGGCTGTGTCGATCGAGAGATTTAGTATGTGGGTAATAGGAGTGACTATGGCAGCTGTGGAGATGCAGAGCAGACTGGGATACAAGCCATCTGGGCTGGATTTAGACAGGTTTAGGGAGGTGAGAAAAGTGTAGACTTCCAAGGGTGTGAAAGGGGGAAAGTGGAAACCGTGGTGAGAGGTGGGGGATTTTTGGAGGAGGTTGGGGGGGTGAATAGGGCTTGGCGCAGGAGATGAAAAATGAGTTGAAGAGTTCGGATACAATGGCCGGGTTGGAGACTATATTACCGTCAATGTTTAGGCTAGGGCTGGCTTGCTTGGAGCGTGGATTGATAAGAGAGTTTATCACCTTCCAAAAAGACGCTGGGGAGGCTTGGTGAGTGGTGGACATGTTCACGAAATGCAGAACTGTGTAGTGGTCATGTTTGAGATCACTAGATATTAAGACAAGTGACTCTGTAACTAAGTCTGTACATCTTTCACACCTGTAGTATGTCACTACAGGGTGAACAGTTGCTTGCTCACTGTGCCAGTGGCATGACTGAATTTCATCCTGGTACTTGCATGTGTAATTCTCTGCTAAGTCTAGAACCATTAATACCCAGCTGTTGGGAAGGTTATCTTTGAGTGATTTGAATTGGTGTTGTTGCCAGGATGCTACGGGTAGATGTCGACCCAAAAACAGGAGGTCCTCCTTCAAGACTTCAACCAGACATCGGAATGTGGCCACTTTTCTCTTCATGACTTTTCTTGTTTGTTTACTTTCTGATCCATTTATGACCCTGGAAATGGTCACACTGTCCCACTGTTGCCATTTCACCTCCTCAGTTCCGTGTGTCTGTAAAAGTTCTTCCAGTGATTTGTCAATAGTAGAAGCGCTACACGTTTTGCAATTTTTTTCAATGCAGGACTTTTTAAAGAATGTCTCACCTTCCTTCTTTGGGCACATTGTCAGCTCTACTGCTTCATGAATATTAGAAATTGTGCACTCCATTTTTTTCTGCTCAGCAAATCACTTTACTGCTAATAGCTTTAGTTTCCAATTGTTGCAATACTCGCATAGACACTGGTCCAGTTTTTGATCCTGTGCGAGTTTAATATTATCAGGACAGAGACTGCTGAATTTAGTTAGTCCAATTTTCTCATCTGGGTTCTGCTCACAGAATTCTTGCTGCAGCCTTTTCAGAGTTTTGTCTAAGAATGATCTTGCTTTTCCAGTTCATTTAGAAAATGCCTTCTTGTGTGGAAGCGGTGTTGCTGATATATTGAAAAAATCATCTACTTTCTTCTGCAGCTCCTCAGATATTCCCAACTTGTGCCTGGTGCTCCTCTTAACTTGCACGCTTTTCGATACCCTCATCATTCTTCTCCAACTAATCCTTAGGCATGTGCTTGCTCTTCATAGTAGGAGGTACTTTTTCAGAACAAGAAACGTGCTGATGAATTCTTTTTTCAGTTTTTTGTCTGCCTTCCTGTTGTGCTGTTTAAACGAATGTAATTTTTGTTGAAGGACTTCCACTAAATTATTGTCCAGTTTGGTGAGATATCTGAACCTTGAGAGGGCAGCCTGTTTTTTGGGAGTGGCCAAGGAGATCAATTTTGAGATTGTTGCAGCAAACCTGGTCGGGGACCTGCGCAGTCCTTCACGTGCTCTCTGCACAGTCTTTCTAATTGCACTTTCTGACCTTGGGTCCATCACTGGTGTTGTGCTTTCATCCAAGGCAATCAATGTCATTGTTGTACTAGTAATGAAGGGTGTTCCCATTTGTGTTTCTGTTGTGCTGGATGGTATACTCACTTGCATTTCCATAGAGTTTGTGGTGTTAGTGGCTGTAGTTATGAAATTGGTGGTCCACATCTTCTTTACTTCATGGTATCTGTGTTGTCGCTTTTCATTGATTCTTCTGCATTTTTGTGAGGTCATCATGTATTGTTCTTTTTTCTCTCTCTCTCTCCAATATTCTGTTTTCTGTTCTGCTGTTTGTTTAGTTGTTTTAGTTACAGAAGTGTTTACAGAAAGGTTTACGGTATCTGGTGTCATGTCCCTCTTCCTTTTCCTGGCTTGCTGCATTCGCAACCGACTTTTCTCTCTAGCAAGTATGCATTGTTCTTCGGTCATTTTCTCTCTGTGCTTCCATGCACATACTTTTGCTTTTTCTTTATACTCCTGGATGTGTTGTGGATCCTTTCTTAAGTTATTCCAGTACCGCTGACCTCTTTCTTTTACTATGAGTGGTACAGAACAATTCTTCAGAGCCCCACGGAGCAAGTCAGCAGCAGACACACATGGTGTTTGATGTCTTCTTGTTTCACTTTGATCCATCTTTTTCTTTCCAAAACTATTCAAGATAAAAAAAAAAGAAAAACATGATGCCATAATAAAAAACACAGAACATACTAAAAAATTCACTCACAGAAAACAACGAGGAGGGCACAGGGCAAAACAGTAGCGCCACATGAGGTACAGTAGAGCAGCACACATGGTGACGCTGTACGAGGTATAGTAGAGCAGAACACATGGTGACGCCACACGAGGTACAGTAGAGAAGCACACATGGTGACGCCGCACGAGGAAGAGTAGAACAGCAGACATGGTGATGCCACATGAGGTAGAGTAGAGCAGTATATATGGTGATGCCATACAAGGAAGAATAGAGCTGCACACATGGTGATGCCACATGAGGAAGAGTAGAGTAGCACACATGGTGACGTTGCACAAGGTAGAATAGAGTAAAGCAGTACACATGGTGACACCACACGAGGTAGAGTAGAGCACCACACATGGTGATGCCACACAAGGTAGAGTAGAGCAGTATACATGGTGACGCTGCATGAGGTAGAGTAGAGCAGCACACATGGTGACACTGCACGAGGTAGAGTAGAACAGCACACATAGTGATGCCACACAAGGTAGAGTACAGCAGCAAACAAAATGGAGACTCACCTGCACTTGCCTGCAAACAAAATGGAGGCACACCCACACTTGCTTGCAAACAAAATGGAGGCCCGCCTGCACTTGCCTGCAAACAAAATGGAGGCACGCCTGCACTTGCCTGCAAACAAAATGGAGGCCCACCCGCACTTGTTTGCGAACAAAATGGAGGCCTGCCTGCACTAGCCTGCAAACAAAATGGAGGTCTGCCTGCATTTGCCTGCAAACAAAATGGAGGTCCACCCACACTTGCCTGCAAACAAAATGGAGGCCCCCCTGCACTTGCCTGCAAACAAAGTGGAGGCCTGCCTGCACTTGCTTGTAAACATAATGGAGGTACGCCTGCACTTGCTTGCAAACAAAATGGAGGCCCACCTGCACTTGCCTGCAAACAAAATGGAGGCCCACCTGCACTTGCCTGAAAATAAAATGGAGGCACGCCCGCACTTTCCTTGCAAACAAAATGGCTGAGAGGAAAATGAAGTGGCGGAGGGGTGAAGGAATGGTGTGTGCGTCCGATGAAGAGATATGTCTGGTTACTTGGGGGGGCAGCAATGTGGGTTCACTGGTTAGCAGCAGGGGGCAAGCCAGTAGGGTGCCCTAGGGACATGAAGGTCTCGCTTTAAACACGAAGGTCTCACTTTAAACAAAACAGTCATCACAAAATAATTCAGCATGAATAATCCAGACAAAGCATCATGTCAACACACCAGCCCCAGTGGATGTATCTTTCCAGGAGTGCTTCTCGGCCTACACCCTTCCATCAACCCAACCCTCCATCCCAATCCAAGAAAGCACATGGCACTCCTAAGATGGCTGAGCCTTAAGCAGGCCTGGAAAAATGCATTTCCTAGCCCCCTGACCAACCCAACCCCCCTCCCCAATCCAAGAAAGCCATGGTGCTCAAGATGGCTGAGAGGGCTTGTGTGAACAAGCACATGTGGAAAGAAGAATTGCCTGTGTGCTTTAAACCCCCAGCGTCTCACTTTAAATAAAAAAAAACAGAAGAAAAGGTTCACATATCAGCACAAGGCAGCAATCACAAAATTCAGCACAAGCTCCAGATGATGCATATTTCCTGGCATGCTTCTCGGCCCACACCCTTCCACCACCCCAACCCCTTCCCAATCCAAGAAAGCACATGGCACTCCTAAGATGTCCGAGCCTTAAGCAGAAATGGAAAAATGCATCTCCTGGCCCCCCTACCCACAACCACAGGTCTCGATTCAGACAAAATGTCTGCAATAACAGTTCAGCACAGACTAACATTTTTCCAGATGTGCTTATCCACCACACACCAATCCATGGTGCTCAAGATGGCTGAGAGGGCCTCTTTGAACAAGCACACCTGGAAAGAAGAATTGACTGTGCACTTTAAACCCCTAGCATCTCACTTTAAACACAAGGTAGGAATCACAAAATTCAGCACAAGCCCCAGATGATGCATATTTCCAGGCATGCTTCTCGGCCCACACCCTTCCACCACCCCCACCCCCTTCCTAGTCCAACAAAACACATGGCTCAGCCTTACGCAAGCCTGGAAAAATACATCTCCTGGACCATCACCCCCAGCCACAGGTCTTTAAACAAAATACGTTAACTTAGCAGAATGGTTTGGGGCAACCAACAGGGAGAAGAATAGTAAACCACAAGACCCAATGGTGGAATAATGGGCAACTTCATCAAACTAGGAGCATCCTGCCATTACAGAATGCAGAATGAAAGCAGAATGACCCAGTGCATTTTAATCCCCCAAACAATTTTAAATCACTTTGCATTAGGAATTTGACTGGGTATACATGGCTCCCACTCACATCAATGGAGCAAGCTGAGAAAAGAACACTCAGCAGCTAAAATGATAAAAATCCCAAGAAATTGGAACCCCCCATAACAGGCACCTGCTACCACCAGCTACCACTCCATGGATTAAGAAGTAAGAAATTAATCCCCAATTACACACTCCCAAGCTAAACAAAATGTAAATAGCAGTCAGCAATTATTACATTGTGCCCAAATTAAGAGGAACACACCAAACTAGCATGTCGCACAAACAGCATGGTGATCCTAGGGCCAGAGTGTGGTGCAGCACACAGAAGGATTCCTATGGGCTACCTTGTGGGTTTAATTGTGGTAATCAGTAAAACCACACAAGCCCACCTAAAATCCTCACATAAGGCATTGCAAAGCAAAAATGCAACTCCCGAATTTAAAAATCACTCACCTGAGCGAGGCACAACAAACACCATGGCGCAGCTTATAGGGCTCAGCAATCTCATCATGGTGCAGTGCACAGAGAAGGTGAGGGAGGACATGGCTCTTCCAGAACACCGAAGTGGAACAGGGAAAAGGGCTAAAGGCATGCAGTGCACATGCTTCTATAGCCCAACTGAACTGGCCTACTGATGATGACGCAACTCAGTGTCTGGGTTATCCTTAGCTGAACGGGTCAGGTTGGGGGTGGCGCACACACATCCAGGGAATAAGGACACCAATTGGAGTGCAATCAATAAATCACATTTTTGGCAAGTGGAGACCATGGGAATGGAGAAAGTGCTTGCCAGCTGTGTAATCACTTGCCAGTGCTTAATGGCAGGGATGCTGTAAGGGACAGAAATGTAATGAAACAAATTTGGGAGGCATATTCAGCATATTCCTTACAGAGGACACCGCCTGCACCATGGCAATTTGTCCAGACAAGCAACATTTCAGTAGTTGTTTAAATTGGGGCCAGAGCATGCAGAAGTAATAAAGACACACACCACAATGTTTCACAAGCATTTTTATTAAAAACAAGTAAGGCATAGGCTGAATATAATCAACAGCATATGCTGTGATGCTGCATGTCACAATATGCAGCTAAACAATGTATCTTTTCCTAGATGGCCAGCAAAAAACAAAACTAATGACTACAGCCAGGGCTTTGAGACTATGTCACCTATCTATGGATATGCCCATCTATAAAAAGCACACATTATTACTGCAGTAGCTACCTTGAATTTTCTTAAAATAAGGCTTGAAACTAGGTGACATCATTGGTAACCCCTTCTTGTGAACAGACCCAGTAACAGTTGCAAGTGGGACTTGGAGCAGCAGTTATGGCTCAGAAGTGTGATGGCAATCTTAGGTGCCTCACGCAAACTCCCTCCCTTTGCACAGGTGTTTTTTAAATGAAAAAAAAATTAGAGAAGAACCTTTGTGCAGCTCTATGAAGAAATATGGCCAGTCTGTATTTTTTTTTCCATTTAAATTTTATTGAGCATTTACAGTATATTGCAGAGAATACATCCACGTGAAAGAAACGTGCACAATAGATATACATACATATCTCAAATAACATTAGGATCCATTCTCTGCCTACCCTACAACTAAACCCACATACCACCCCACTCCCTTCTCCCCTTTAACCCCCCAGCACTACGGGTAAACACCTGCCACTGAAACCTTTTACTCAGGAGGAACAAACCCTACTCTTGTAGGGAGTATAATGCATGTAAGGGGCCCCAAATCTTATTAAACCTTGGTAATTTATTCTGAAGAATATCTATAGTTCTTTCTACTCTAAGGTTGACAAGTAGTTCCATTAACCACTCTGTGTAAGTGATTTCAGTGGAATCTTTCCAGTGCTTGAGGACCACTTTTTTAAGGGATGCCGAGATTAGGGTTATATGGAATTTTGTGTTCTGCACTGGAATATGCTCAACATCCCCTAGCAGACATATCTCTGGTGTGAAGAGGTCCTTCAAACCTAGTACGGGATCAACCTTCCTTTCTATAGCAGTCCAAAGTGGTGCTACCTTGGGACATTTCCCAAAAATATGGAGAAGGTCTCCTTCGCCTTGATGACATCTGATACATACTGAGGAGGACACTATTCCTAACCTTGCCATCTTCTGGGGGGGAATAATAGATATTATGTAATAATTTAATTTGCATCAATCTAAGCTGATCTTGAAGAATGTATTTGTGGCAACTGTGCCACAACGCTGTCCAATTGAACGATCCATCAGGGAATAATGAGGCCCAAAAGGAAGTCGGTGCAAAATTTTGGGAGTAAGCCCAATTGAATAAAGTACAGTATAAATTAGAAACAGCATTTGGCAGGCCAGCTAAGGGACTTAAGACTGTTTGGAAGTCTATATTCAAAACAAATATTGGATCTGGGCCCAGCGTCTGTAATAAAAGATGTCGAAGTTGGAATACTTCAAAAATTTCCGTGTGTGAAAGTTGATATTTATTCAAAATTTCTACTGAGGTGAGTAAATGTCCATCTGGCATGATTACATCAGTTAATTGGCATTCTTCCAGTTGAGAAAGCCAAGTGGTATTAAGAGGCTTGCCTTCAATTAAGAAGTTGGGATTACCTCTTATGGGTTGTGAAGGGTCCCTGGTATGAGTATATTTTAGAAATCCACATAACTGTGAGTGGACTTTAACAGATATCCCTATCGGGGATTTTCTGAGCTGTGCGGGTAAACATTTAGGATTAAGGTATAACAGGGCTTTCGGTGAGAGGCCATGCTTCTTAATACAGGATAATTCAATCTGTAGCCAGAGAGATACATAGTTATTTTGGTCCGGGGGGTCTGAAGCTTGTACCCATCTAAGATATTTATTTGGGTGACTGGCCCAAAAGTATAGGCTGAGATCAGGTAATCTCAACCCACCTATTGATTTAGGGGCAGCTAATTTATAATAAGCCATTCTGTCTTTTTTATAATCTCAGATGAAGTTAGCGATTAACCCATGAATTTTCTTAAACCATGAAAGTGGGAGCCAGATATTCAGCATGCTCAGAGGATAAAACAATCGGGGGAAAATATTCATTTTGATTAAATTAATTCTCCACCATAGAGTAAGTGGAAGCATTGCCCATCTTTTAAGGTCTAAATCAATTGTATGAACCAGGGAATACAAATTTAATTGTTGGATCCGACCTGAGCTCCTTGCTAAAGTGAGTCCCAAATATTTTATAGAGTCAGATTTCCAGGATAATCCTAAGGCGGTAATTTCATGCTTAAGAGTTATGTTGTTAAGGGGGTATACTACCGTTTTTTCCATATTAAGTTTATAATTACCAATTTCACTATAATTCTGTATGATTTCCAATAAAGCCGGAATAGACCTGGTTGGGTACGATATATGTAGCATAAGGTCATCTGCATGCGCTGTTATTTTAACAGTATGGCCATGGATTTTAATACCTTGCACATCATGATTGTGTAAAATACACTTGATAAGGGGTTCAAGATAGAGATTAAAAAGGAGAGGAGATAAAGGGCAACCTTGTCTGGTACCCACATGTAGTCTGAAGGGATCTGAAATAACCCCATTGCAGGAAATTCTCGCTGAAGGTATCGTATATAATGAACTAATCCAATTCAGGAATACAGCAGGGAAGCTAAATGTTTTCATCGTGGCTAAAAGAAAGCTCCAATAAACCCTATCGAAGGCCTTCTCTGCATCCAGGGAGACCAGCACCATGGGCAGGTCCATCTCCCCGGACACAGAGAGGACGTGTGAAAGTGTCCTTAAATGATCATTTGATGATCTTCCTTTCATAAAGCCAACCTGCTCCACTCCAATTAGGTCAGGTAAAACTTTGTTTATACGGTCAGCCAGTAGCTTCGCAAGAATTTTAATATCATAGTTAAGCAGTGAGATGGGCCTGTAACTAGAAACTTGGTCTGACGGTTTATCTGGTTTGGGAAGTAATACAATAAGAGCCTCAAATAAAGTTCTATCAGTTGTCTGACTATTGAGGATGTATTGGAATAGAGAAATAAGTAGTGGGGACAATTCTTTGGAAAAAACTTTGTAAAAGTTAGATGAGAATCCATCTGGGCCTGGTGTTTTGTCGAGAGGGAGATCTTTAATAACTTGCTCTATTTCACTCTGGGTGATAGGGGTAATGAGTTGGGTGCGTTGGAGCTCAGAAAGAGAGGGGAGGTTCAGACCATCTAAGAAAGAATGCATTCTTTCTTCAGATGGGGGAATTTTCATTGCACTATAGAGCAATTCGAGGTATTTTCTGAACTCCTCAGCAATTGCTTTAGGAGAGGTTTTAATAAGACCATCCTCAATAGATTGGACAGCAGATATTATTCTGGAGGATTCTGTTTGCTTAGTACGTCTAGCTAGGCCAGTCTGTATTTTTTAATGAAAATGCTTAGTGTGGCAATGGAGGAAGGCAGGGAAGCCAATCGATAAGTGGAGCGTGCTCTGCTTTGTTTATTTTTTGTTTGACGCTGTTCATCGCCATCACCACTGGCACCAGTGATGGCTTTTATAAAACACAAATATAGCTTTAAATGCAAAGTTTTTGCTGTTTGTAGGGGAGAAAGGAATCTTGGGCTAGCAGTTGTGGCTGTACTGCGATGTTGAGCATAGGTGGTCATGTGCTGACTGTGTTCTCTAACAGCATGGTGAAAAGTGAAGCTGACTGTTTGGCTGTGGCCCAGTATTTTAAAAACTGAGTGACTGGTAATTGAATGAGAGGGTTTGCAATTGTTTTTTGAAGTGCACAGACTTGGTGTTTCACAGTCCAGTGGGGATCGGGAAGATAAGGGGGGTAGGAGCTCTTGTTGGTTACAGTGCTCAGTTGTGGTCCACTACAATGCTGATGAGGGGGGAACATGGTGATATTTTTAAGGTTTGGTATGGTCATTTGTACCAGACCTTCCTACAGTGATATACTCAGATAATGTCACTGGTGAAGGTGGGCATTAACTAATCAAAGCCCAGGAAATGTTATTGCCATTGTATAAAGTGAGTTTTTCTGGGTGTGACCTGAAAAACAAATTCCCCTGTCATACTGCTTTGTGTGCAACAAGGGAATTATTGGTTCACAACCTGAAAAACAGGTCCTCTCACTAAGGTGGGCACCTAGGATTTTGGAGTGTCCAGAAAACATATTTCTAGCCCTAAGAAAAAAAAAACAGAATCTACCTAAACAAGTCCAGTTTAGATAGGTTCAGGTGTTTATTTTTAATGCATTGTTTTTATTTGATTTTCATGTTTTTAGTTAAAAAAACAAGTTGGTAGCCATCACAACCTGATGTTTTTCTCACAATCTGAAAAGCACTAATTTTACAACAGGTAAATGCTTGTGACTCAAAAACTTATGTTTTGTATCAGACAGTTATCCTAAACCCTTACTGAGCATGCTCAGAAAAAAATCCTTATAACTCAGGAACTGATTAATCTGTTTTTTTCACAAGACCTTCATAGGTTTCATAGGCTTCATAGGCATTACAGAGCTTTGTTTAGACTGAAGTCTCTTTTAACTCGCTATGTCAGTAGTATCCCAATATGTTGTTTTTAATGAGGTGTACATCCAATTTAGATTTAAAGTTATTCATACTGTTACTAGCCACTACCTTCAGCAGAAGTTCATTCCATATTTTAGTTACATTGACAGAGAACCATTGTTTCCTTTTGGTGGAACTGAAACTCTCAACTTGGGGGTGAGCTCTAGTATTATAGTGGAGATTTCTATAATTCAACCAGAGGAGTTCCCACAGTTGTGACTCTGTAAGGGATCTAAAAATCAGACACATGTCCCCCCTCAATCATCTGTATTCCAATGAATATAGTCCCAGGATATTGAGTCTAGTTCAGTAATCAAGTCCCTTTACCGCTTTAATATTGTGAGTTGCCCTTCTCTGTACTCTCTCCAGTGCATTTATTTTTCCTCTGCTGCCCGGTGACCAAAATTGGACACAGTAATCAATATGCGGTCTCACCAAAGATGTATAAAGAGGCAGAAAAACATCCTTTTTTGGCATCGAATGTGTTTATTTATGCAGTGCGAGATGCTACTAGATTTTTTAATAACCTGATTACACTGTAACTTGAAGCTAAGATCATTTGTTATCCTAATGCCCCGGATTCTTTCATCCTCCACCTTGTTTAGTATCTGCCCACCAAGTGAATAATCCCTCTGGAAATTTAGTTTCCCAAAATGCATTACACTGCATTTATCAGCATTGAATGTCAATTTTTTGTCACATGCCCAGCTTTCTAGATCACCTAAAGCCACTTGGAGGTTATCTGCTTCCTCTTGGCTATCCACAATGTTACCTATTCTGGTATCATCGGCAAATTGGATACCCAAACTCCCATTGCAATATTCATTGAAAAAAATGTATATATTGAATAGACAGGGCCCCAAAACAGAACCCTACTGCACCCCACTGGTCACATCTGCCCAGCCTGAGCATGTCCCTTTAATGCTAACCTTTTGTTTTCTGTCGGAGAGCCAGGCTTCTAGTCAATGGGTTATTTTGCCCTCTATACCATGCTCAATTAAGGCATCAACAAGCTCTCTATGATGAACTTTATCAAAAGCCTTTGAGAAGTCTAAAAAAATGACATCCACTGAATGTTTACTGTCCAAGGCTTTACTAACTCTGCCATAGGATTCAAGTAGGTTGGTCTGACACGCCTTGCCTTGAGTGAATCCATGCTGAGTGTAGCCAATATTATTTGTTGAGTTAAGATGGTTGATTAGATTATATGGTCCTTTATGATGCCTTCCAGGATCTTGCCCAATGCTGCTGTCAGACTAATGGGCCTATAGTTT
The DNA here is from genome assembly GCA_016271365.2 of Neoceratodus forsteri. Classification (NCBI taxonomy): domain Eukaryota; kingdom Metazoa; phylum Chordata; order Ceratodontiformes; family Ceratodontidae; genus Neoceratodus; species Neoceratodus forsteri. The sequence goes on along the minus strand of JADMNL010000040.1, from coordinate 42,667,531 downwards.
TTCACCTCATGCCTATTTCCTTTTTTTGTGTATGGGTACCACTACCGCCTGTCTCCCAAGCCTCCAAGACTAGCCCTTCATCCAGTGATTTTTAATAGATGGCTGTGATTGGGCCAACCAAAAACTCTGCCAATTCTTTAATAATTCTGAGATGTAACCCATCTTGTCCCTGGGACTTATTCTGATCTAGTTTCAGGAGTCTTTTAAGAACATCCTCCCTATTTATACTGAGGCCTGTATTAAGTGCTTGGTCCCAGTGGTCCACTCTAGGGTATGTCTTACTATTGAAAACAGATGTGAAAAAACAATTATATTGTTCAGCCATTTCAAACTGATCTGTCACCATACTGTCATCTGGGTCATTTAGTGGTCCTATGGATTTGCATTCACCCCTCCTATTATTAATATAAGTGTAGAATGACTTATAATTACCTTGGACCTTTCATGCTAGCATCAGCTCTAGTTTCTGTTTGGCATTCTTTATACTCTTTTTGGATTGCTTGAGAAGCTTTTTGTACGTGTCCCAACATTTAGTTCTATCAGATTTCTTATCTTTTATAAATGCTTAATTTTTCCTTTTTATTAGTTTCTACACTGGTGTTGTCATCCATTTTGGCAGGATTTTATTTTTCCCTTTACATTTATTTACTGATAGGGTAAGAGTGTGTACTAAGGAGACTACCTTATTCGTCAGAATGTCCCACATATATTGTAATGGTTGATTGTTAAATTCTCTGCCCAATCCCATACAACCAATACACTTTCATTCTGACAAAATCTGCCTTATTGAAGTTATATAGTGTTGTACTCTTTTTATTTCCTAACCTACCCTTATAACTAAAGCTTACCATGGAATGATTGCTAGATAGATGGGGGGGGGGGGTAGGACCCTACAATCATAAATATTCTCATCTAAGTTACTTAGGACCAAATCAAGGATATGATTGCCCATAGTGTTTGATGTAACAAACTGATTCATATCTTCTAAAATGAAAGCTTCTAGGTATCTTAGCTCTATGGTAGTTTTGGCTTGTAATGTATTCCAGTTTATCCCAGGGAGATTTAAATCACCAAGAACTATATTATTGTCAGTAACAGTTATTTTGTTAATGAAGTCCAGCAGTTGTAAATCATCCTCTTGTGAAATGGATGGAGGTCTATATATCAGACCTAAATTTATTTTGGCAGCTTGTGGGGGGGGGGGGTTAACCCACAGGGTATCTACAATTTTGGAAACTATACTCTTGGCAACATAAAGAGCCACTCTGTCACCTTTCTTTGATGTCCTTTCCTTATGATATAATGTAGCCTAGTATATTTTTGTTCCCATCCTTTCCCCACCAAGTCTCAGTGATGGCACAGATATGTACATTAGAATTACACATAGTGTAAAGGGGTTTGTCAGTTTTATTGTTTAGACTCCTAGCATTTATTAGAAGGAAATTCCAGGTTTCTGGGGCAGGGTTCCTGTTTTAACTTAGTTTTGATCAGGAGTCCCCTTCATCCCCCCTTCCAGCAGTTTAAACCAGTATCAATTGCTTGGCATAGTCGATGTGTGAATATATGTTTCTCCTGCCTATATAGGTGAAGACCATCCTCTGCATATAGCCTATGGTTCCTGAACATATCCCCGTGCTCCAAGTATGTGTAGCCTTCCCTGTGACACCACCTTTTCAGTCAGCCATTAAGGGCTTGTATCTCTGTTGTCCTTGCTTGCATAGCTCTAGGTACTGAAGTATACCTGATATGATAAGATTACATCCATTTGTTATAAGATCTCTCCCAGTCTGTTCAGAATCTCTCTGAATGTCTATACATTTCCTTTTGCTTACATCATTAACTCCTGCATTTATTAGGGCTTATGGTTTTTGGTGTGCTCCTGTAAGCCAGGGAGGAGTTGCTGGATATCAAAAGGCACTTCCTTGGCACAGGCTGCCTCTATTGTAAAATGTTCTAAAAAAATCCATACCACCTAGACTGTAGGTGAGTGCAAAAAAAAGGTAAAATAATGTTAGATTTAATGGAAAAATGACATTCCAGATCTGATGAACCACAAAAGCTGCTATTATGACACTTCCCATGTCTTGAGAACTTGCCTTTGTGACAACACATGCCAAATTTGGGGCAGTTTTGTCAAACACTGCCAAAGTTATTAAGCTACAAAAATTAGAGTTTAACATTAACAGCCTTGCTCATCCCTAACTATGCTGGTGCTACCACATCAGTATAATGTATATAAAATATTTCTTACTGTGTATTTATATTCATTAGCTAGTCCCTTTCATTGGTGGAGGCAAAACTTCAAGGAAATAAAAATAAAATACACTAACATAGTAAACAATACACAGCTGAAATTTCTGATTTTACAGACATATGGAATATTTCCTATTACTTTACAAGTATTTCCACCAACGTGAAGGCTGTCACTGCTATATTGCTTATCAAATAGAAAAGAAAAGGAAATAAAGTCTGGAGTATTAGCAGGTGAGCCAATGAAATTTTATAAAAAGCAAATTTTAAAACTAGATGCTTTATAAATCAGTCACCAGCTTATAATGAGGCAAAAAACGTTCAGTATTTTAAGAATTACTTCACATGTCAGGCAATAAACCCTCAACATTCTGAAATATCTGAACCATTTCCACTTCTGAAGGAGTAAAAGATTAAATAGCATCATCGTTTGGTTTATCTTTATCATATTAGTTACATAAAAAGAGCAGTCAATTGATTGATTTCAAAGAAAATGAAAAGTTTACTTTTATGAATGAGTCTAAATTTAGCTGGTATCAAGAAATTCTGCTCCTATCTTCAATGCTTCTTGGCTAAAAGCGAGAAAGTGACAACGTCTTTGCTAAGTATAGTATGCAAAATCTTAATAAATGCAAAATCTGTGTTGCATATATATTAATATCATGATTCAAATGTAAAGGCTATTCAAATAATATCTTTTGAATCATGTGTCTCTGAGGTTATGAGATTATCAGCTTGGTCAGATTTTTTTTTATTTTTGGTAACTTTAAAGGCTTAGGTCAAAAAGAGTGGGTTGTCAGCCAGCAGTTTATGGACACCAATGAAAATATCTTTGACCATATCAAAAATTAACTGAAATTCGACTTCAAAGCCTGCAGGTGCCAACTGTGCACAGGTTTTTGTATCTTACCTGGTTTTCAAGATTCTAAAGTTAACAATTTACGGCATATTTCTCTCTGATGGGGTTAGCAGTAGTTGCTTTATTCCCAAATGTTTTGTTTGTAGTTGCTGAAATGGAATCTGCATTTACTTGTATTAACATTGATTCAATTTTATCTCTGCTGATCTTAACATCTTGCTGTAAAATTGTAGTTTGGATCAGGGTCTTCCAGCTGACATAGTCTATTTGGACTACACAAAGGCATTTGAAACAGTGCCTCATGGCCTCCTAATGGATGTATTGAAAGAACCTGGCACTCATTGGCAGTTAAGGGCATGGATAAATGCATGGCTTAGTGAGAGGCATCAGAGGGTTCAACTTAGGGGTTTCTTGTCTGAGTGGAGTAAGGTGGCTAGTGAGGTGTCCCAGGGCTCTGTCCTGGGACCATTACTATGCAAACTGTATGTTACTACCATGCAAGTTTCAAAGGGAGCATGGCTCTGTAAGTTTGCAGATGACACCAAGGTTGGAGCAGTCATAAATACTCCAGAAGCAATAGCAAACTTCCAAGAACAACTGAAAAGGCTGGAATACGGGGCAGGGAAACACATATTAAGTTTCAATGTGGATAAGTGCAAAATCATGCACTTTGAATACAACAATAAGAGATAGAAATGCAATTGAAATAATAAATTGATTGCCAGTGGAGTTGTCTTCAGAGGGCTATCAAATAGAAAGATAATGCTACTTTTTGGCAGCTAGCAGCATTTGAAGTGGAAAAAGGAAGGTATAATGTGTTAGGTATAATTCCGGGGAGTTGGAAGAATATTTTGAAAGAATCAAGAAATTATTCAAGGTAAAGATCATGGAGAGGTTCTACAAATCTCAAAAGAAGAGGTGGTTGGTGCAATCCTTGCTCAGAAAACAAACAAACAAGGCAGCAGGGATAGACAAGATGAGAGCAAAAGTCTGTCAGGCAGACCCTGAATGGTGGGCTGAGTTATTGTTGGGGTGTTTCAAAATATTGTTAAATATAAAAAGACCCCAGGGAATTGGAACACTGGTGTTATAGTCCATCTACATAAGAAGGGCTCAGTGAACCTATCAGAGAATTATAGACCCATTTCTCTCTTGAACATTAGTCTTAAGATATTTTCCAGGATAATTTTAGAAAGAGTACAGAGCTGGATAGAAGACAAGAAAGTAGTATCTAAATTTCAGGTGGATTTTCAAAAAAGGGAAATCTACAGTAGATCAAATGTTTATTTTACAATGTATCTTAGACAAATATACTCAGATAAAGACTGGCAATATATACACAGCCTTTATTGACATCAAATTGGCATTTGACTCTGCATAGGGAGACTTTATGGCAAATTTGGGGAAATAAAGGAATGGAACCACAACTACTGGAAGTTATTAAAATCTTACATGAAGATAGTAAAGTAGTCATTATAAAATGGTAAAGATGGTATATTGACAAAAAGTATAGAAGTTAAAAATGGGGTTAAGCATGGCTGTTTACTTGACCCAACATTGTTTAATCTCTATATAGAGTCAATAGTGGAGGAATTAGAGAGTATTGAGTTTTCCACCAAGAATAAATGGAATTCCAATAAAAATTCACAAATACAATTAATATATGGGGCTGAACTATGGGGCCTGTGTTGTAGATTTAATGATGTTGAAGTGATACAAAATCAGTACTTGAAAAAAGTTTTGGGAGTTCCTCGATATAAGTCAAATGCAATGGTTAGGACTGAGACTGGTATGGTATCCCTGTATGCAACTATTGTGAAAACATTTATTGTATACTGGAAAAAGACTACATATGCTCCAGAGGACAGCCTGCTGTTTAACTGTTGGATAGAAATAACTCAAAGGCATGAGCAGTCACTATTAACTTGAGGGGGAATAATCAATGAGGTGCTAAATAAGTATGGGCTTGAGCATAATGCAATTTTGAGCTTGGCAAATAATCCTATTAGATTTTCACAAGAAGCAATTGAAAGAGTTTTGGATATTACAAAATAAAAATATCTAGAAAATGTAAGATCAACTTGGAATGCTGAAAATTTAAAAAATATCAAAACTTTGTTTGAAGTGAAAAGATTTAATATCATATGAAAATAAAAAATATAGGAAAACCTTAACATTATTAAGAATGGGTTTGTATACCCAATGGAGAAATTTAAAATACAATGGATGTACTGCTCAAGCTTGTACTGTGAGTACAAATGCAAAAATGATTTTGTCTCACCTAATTATAGATTGTGCTGTGCTCCAGAAGGAGAGAAGGAGAGAAGCGATACATTTGGGAATGTGTTTTGAAACCTAGAGGAGTATGTGAAAGAAGAGCAGTTGAATTTCATATGTAATACAAAAAATGAAATTAAGATTTTTGCACTTTCTAGTTTCTCTTATTTAATTGCTAAGCGATATAAATAGTGGCTTTTTTAATTTTCATTTATTTCGTTTTTGTTGACCAGGTAAGTGCACTAGACAAATCCTGCCTATTTTCAGGCACAGCCTGGGGAAGGGGGGATACAGATGAATGCCAACTGACCTTGAACCAGATTAAGCAGTTGGTGGTATTTTTAGTGAATGAGGGAAATTTGGCCAGGACACTGTGGAAATTCCCCTACTCTTTTCAATAAGTGCCATGGGATCTTTAACATCCACCTGAACTACCACCAATCCAGGCAGATGGGACCTCGGTTTAACGTCTGATCTGAAAGACAGCACCTCAGAAGTGCAGCACTCCTCTCATGCTGCACTACAGTGTCAGTACTTGGATATTAACCCAAGTGCCAGATGTGGGAACTGAACCCATGGCCCTCTGATCTCCCAGCCTCAGAGGCGAGTATGCGACCTACTGAGCCACTGACACTTTAAAAAATGGGTATTTTAAAGGTGATGTTCTTTGGAGTTTTTATAATGGAGAGATAGATGTGAATATGTTATTTGTTTATATGTATGCATTGGTCTCTAAATGTATGTGTTGTAGTGGAAATATGTGATTTTATCATAGTACATGTAATGAATGTTTAATTTTATACATGTGTGCAAATAAATTTAAACCTTGAACCTTGATAATGAAAAATAATTGGGAGTAATTATATCAGACTTTCTAACCTTTGATAAACATAATGCAGAGAATGCAAAGAAAGCAAATAGAGTAATGGGGCACATTTGGAGAAACATCAATAGCAGAAGGCAAGAGGTGTTGTTGCCATTGTATAAATCTTTGATAAGAATAATCCTTGAGTATGAAATGCCTCTAACAGCACTGCAAAGTTTGGGTAGTGGTGATCAAATTGAAAGAGTACAGCGTAGATTCACTAAAAGGATATGTGCAGTAGGAAATATGTAGTACAGAGACAGATTACGCTGTCTGGGTCTGTACTCCATGTTTTATAGACATTTAAGGGGAGATCTATGCTTCACCTACAGGTATCATCATAATGAAGTCCTCAGGGAATGTGCTGGAATAAGTAAAAAGAAGGTACCAGAAACGCCAACTAGGTTACACTCACAACAGTTAATGGGGGAGAAATACAGGACACTGAAGAGGGGAAGGTGGTTCAATCAGAGAGTGGTGAATGCATGGAATTCGCTGCCATCTGAGGTGGTGGAGGCAGCCAACATGGAAAGTTTTAAGAAAAATCTGGATCTGCTAATGCAGGATAAAAAAATGGGAGTACATCCATTAATAGGTGGCAAGTCCACTTATGGCCCTGTGGCTGACTGGACCTGTATTCGTAACTATGAAACTATAATTAGTGCTGCAAACCTTTGATCAATGATACCAGTCCATTTCAGGAGTTTATCCTTTTGCCTCTCCTAAGGTTTCCAAGGTATGCTTTTTCTTTCTCAGTTGACATAATCTGACTTCAGTAGCCTTGTTCACAGTGATGATGTATGGATGAAAGGACATATTTTTTAAAAGGTTTCTCCATGTCTCTAGTCACAGCCTGTCTCAAATATGAGGTATTGTCAACAGGTTTGTCGGTGGTTCTGACATTCACTGATTTACTGGTATTCCTGACAGTTGAAGCTGGGGAGGACAATGCAGGTCCTGCTAGATTCCAACCTTTTCCACAGACAGTTGATGCAGGTGAGGCAGTTTCATATTAGTTATCTTGATTTCAAAAAGGCATTTGACCTGGTCCCCCATAATCTTCTAATTAATAATTGATCAAACTAGGATTTAATTGTTACATAATCAATTGGGTTTGTAACTGGTTGCATAACAGATCCCAAAAGGTTAAAATAGGTGACTTTGTTTCTTCTGAGATGGCAGCGACTAGCAGGGTACCCAAGGGATATGTGCTTGGACCCACCTTATTCGAAATTTATGTCAGTGACCTGCACCAGGGGTTAATTAATAAATATTACCAAATGTTCAGATGATATGAAAATATCTGCAGAGGTTAACACAACAGATAAAATATTACAACTACAAATGGATTTAACGGCAATCGAAAAATGGGCTTCTAACAATAAAATGTCTTTCAATACGGATAAATGTACAGTTAATTCATCCAGGAAAGTTACTTTGCTGTACACACCTAATGGTAAAGTTATTACAGAGAAAGACCTGGGCATTACTATCAATGGTTCGTTTTCAGCAAGGGATCATTGTAGGTAAATTTCACTGATTGGTAGCCATATCTTAACATCAATTAAAAGGGCTTTCATATCAGAAATGAACATTGCATTCTCCCCCTTTATAAATCCTTCATTCGACCTTACACAAATTATCCTGTTTCCTTTTGGGCATCTTATTTAAAAAAGGATTTAAAACTAATTGAAAGCATGCAGAGAAGAACAACTAAACTTATAGCTCAAGTGAAACATTTACCTTATGAGGAACGATTAATCTCCCTTGGCCTTTATGACCTAAAACTAAGAAAGGACCGTGGAAACTTATTGCTTCTATTTAAAATTGGGTGATGAGTCACTCATGAAAGCCACCAACATCATAGTGGCTGATAAACCAGATAACCTGAGGTGCCATAATAGACAAATCTGGATCCACAAAGTATTAACTTCTAAATAGCAGCAGTACTCTTCCATAAGAGCTACCGTATTATGAAATTCTATACCCCATAATCTCACAAATATACCTTGTCTTAATTAATTTAAAACAGAACTGGATAAATGTCTCCTGGGATAGCTTATAATATACCCTGCAATGGGTAGGAAAGGGGATCTTGATGGGCCTAGTGTCTCCTTCCACCTTTCCAAATATCTAGTAGAAATACTGAGTAACTATGGGAACAGGCAAGCCTGTTACATTGTATTGCCTGTATATCCATGGCACTCCCAAAATCCTTACCTTAGGGTTATGTATGCCTGATGCACATGTGACCTAAGATCAAATTTTGATCTACCACCAAGCACCTTCTCTGGCCCTATCGTCTTCAGTTTTTTACGTGCATCTGATCAGGCTGTAGCACCTCACCAACTCCAGTGCCAGAGATAGAAAGAGTAAGGTTATACAATTATTTCTAAAGCACAGACAGTATTTAAAAGGGAATGAATGTCATTTATGCTGTCCACTTTATCATCTTAGACTGAGGAATGAGCCAACCAGGTTAGGGAACTCCCTAGACCTCATGCTGGCAAATGAGAAGTTTGTGAGGGAGCTGGGGGTTGAAGAACTGCTGGCAGGGGGTGATCATCACTCAGTGTAGTTCACATTGAAAATGAATAAGGAGGGAGTAGAAACAGGTACAAGAGTGTTGGACTTCAGGAAGGCCAACTTTGGGAGGATGAAGGAGGTAGTTAAAGGGTATCTAGCCAGAATCCAAACTAATACGGACACTAACCAGAGGTGGGGGATTAAGGAGGCAACCAAAATCTGCATTAGGGTCCAGAGTAAGAGAGCTAGGGCCAAGAAACCCAGCTGGTAGAGCAAGGGGGGTCATGGAAAAAAAAAGAAATAAAAGAGCCGCCTTTAGGAGGTTAAAAAAAACAGGAAATGGGGAGGACAGAGAGGATTACCTGAAGGAATCGAAGGCAGTGACGAAGGCAGTAAGGGCAGCCAAGACATCTAAGGAGCTCGGGCTGGCGCAAGGCATCAAGAAAGGGGAGAAGGAATTCTTTAGGTACATCAGGGAGAAAAGGAGTTGTAGGGACAAAATAGTAAGGATTAAGAGGGTCATGGAGAAAGCAAGAAATAAAAGAGTCACCTTTAGGAGGGTGGAAACAGGGGAAGAGCAGGTAGAAGTGCTTAATGAGTACTTCTGCTCAGTGTTTACTAAGGAGAAAGGAGGGACATTACCAAGGGTGGGTGGGAGGTCAGGCTCCGGGGGGGGACAGAAGAGGTGACAGATGGATGAATCATAAAGGGCAGGATACTGGAGGGCCTGAGGGCACTGAGGGTAGACAAGGTACCATGGCCAAATGGCATTCACCCCTGGGTACTAAGAGAGGTGGCAGAAATCCAGGCATGGCCCTTGGCAGACCTGTTTTATGCCTCCCTGGTCTCAGGAAGTGTACCTCAGGAATGGAAGATGGCTCAAGTGGTACCCCTACATAAGAGTGGTCCCAAAGATGAACCAGAAAACTACAGGCTGGTAAGCCTCACATTCATCATGGTAAAACTGATGGAGACAATCCTAAAGGAGAGGCTGATGTCTCAACAGGAGTTAGATGGGCTGCAGGATGTTAGGCTGCATGGATTTGTTATGGGCATATCCTTTCAGACCAACCTGGTGGATTACTATGACTGGGTAACTAGACAGTTAGACAAGGGCCATGTAGTGGATGTCCTATTTCTGGACTTCAGTAAGGCATTCAGCTCGGTGCCACATGGGAGGCTGGGTAGTAAGCTGGCAGATACAGGTGCAGGGGTGAAAATGGTGGGATGGGTAGTAAACTGGTTGCAGGGAAGGCAGCAAAGGGTGGTGGTGGGAGAGAAGCTCTCATCTCTGAGTATAGTGACAAGTGGAGTACCACAGGGCTCAGTGCTGGGACCGGTGTTGTTTGGGTTGTTCATAACAAACATCTCAGTGGGCATCAAGAGCAAGATCAGTTTGTTTGCAGATGACACCAAGATGGAGCAGTAGTGGATGACCTAGGATGGTGGCATGCATTGCAGGATGATCAGTTAAAACTGGAGACCTGATTGGACACCTGGCAGTTGGGGTTCAATGCCAAAAAGTGCATGGTGTTACATTTCGGGGCAAAAAAAAACAAGAAGTAGCTAATGGGGGGGTAGTTAGCTGCGACAAAAGAAGGAGAAGGATCTGGGGATGATTATAATGGTCTCAATGAACAACTCAGTACAATACAGGAAGGCTGCTGCAAAGGCCAACAAAATGCTGGGTTGTATTGCCAGGGACATATCTTCAAGGAGAAGGAAGGTGATCCTGCCATTGTATAGGTCACTGGTTAGGCCACACTTGGAGTACTGCATGTAGTACTGGCACCCATACCTGAAGATGGACATTAAATTACTGGAGGGGGTGCAGCGCAGGGTAACAAAGATGATCCAGGGACTAGGGGACATACCCTACATGAGCAGGCTGAGGGAGTTGAACATGTACTCACTGGAGGAGAGACAGGGGGATATCCCACATGGATCAATCCTTGGGCCTCTCCTGTTCAATGCCTACATCTCTGACATAAGGACAGGTATCAGGAGTGAGATGAGTCTCTTTGCAGATGACTCAAAACTGGGGGCAGTGGTGGATGGGGAGGAGGGGAGGGTGGCCCTAAAGGGGGACCTGGAGGCTCTGGAAAGATGGTCTAGAAAGTGGAAGCTGAGGTTCAATGCAGGGAAATGCAAGGTACTGCACCTGGGGGCCAGAAATCTGGGCCAAGTGTACACCCGGGGAGAATGCTACAAGTCTCAATGGCTGAGAGGGACCTGGGGGTGGTGAATGTCAAGATGAACAACTTGGAGACTTGTAGGAGGGCAGCAGCCAAGGTCAACAGGATGCTGGGATGCATCACTAGGTGGATCACCTCCAGAAGGAGGGAAGTGATACTCCCTCTGTATAACTGCTTGGTGAGGCCACACCTCGAGTACTGCATGCAGTTTTGGAGGCCACACTTAAAGAGGGATCTTAAACTCCTGGAGAGGATCCAGAGGAGGGAAACCAAAATGATTTGGGGCTTGGGGGACAGGACCTATGGGAAGAGGCTCGAAGAGCTAAATATGTACACATTGGAAGAGAGAAGGGACCGGGGGGACATGATAGAGGTCTTCGGGTACATGAAGGGGGTAAATAGGGGAGGAGCAATCAGGGTGCTTCAAAGGAAGGAGGAGGGGGCAACTAGAAGGCATGGGTGGAAGCTGGAGGGGGAAAGATTCAGGGGAGAAATGAGGAGGAGCTACTTCACTGAGAGGGTGGTGGAGCCATGGAATGCGCTGCCCAGGGGGCTGGTGGAGGCAGAGTCGGTGGAGGGGTTCAAGAGGTGGTGGGACAGGTACAGGGGAAGGGTTCTGGAAGCAAAATCCAGTGCAGCGAGAATATCCGGAACTGGGAAGGGAGAAGCCAGAGAAGGCGAGGGGGGCAGCAAGGTCAGCTCCCAGGGTGGGGGCTGACCAAATGAGCAGACATGAAAGACCATTAGGCCTATTCTGCTGGCATTTTAGTATGTTAGTATGAAGGGAATAAACAAGACAGGCATGGAGGGATTATTCAATTTAAGAGAGGGTAGGAACACTTGAGGTCACGATCTCAGATTGGGGGGGAGATTCAGGAGGGAAATGAGAATACACTTTTTCATGGAGAGAGTGGTATCTAGGTGAAATGCATTGCCTTCAGAAGTGGTATACTGTAGAACAGTGGACTGCTTCAAAAGGTGATGGGATAGGGTAAGAGGGAGGGTCAGGGGAGAGGAGGGAGGGGCAGCTGCAGTATAAGGGTTGTTAGCTGCACACTCAAGCAGACTCGATAGACCATAAGGCCTTTATCTGCTGGCAAATTTGTATGTTTGTATTGTATATTATGCCACTGCATCAGTTTATCAGATAAATTATATTTTATGGCAAGCAGTGTAGGAATCTGAGTGCACTACATAAATGGCGTTGATGGTTACAGTGCAGAGAAGTTCTTGCAGCTACAGTTTAGCTGTACACATATTTCTACAAGCTCAGATGTCAGAATCTTTTTAAGATTCAAAAAGGGTGCCTTCCTACTACCAGGTCCCTGACTTCCAGGAGGATATATAACGTCATCACGTGTGTACTGTAGATCCTGACCTAGTGTCAACACAACATAAAGCACAAAACCCAGAGCATGATTATTACAATTCCCCTCATCTCTGGTTGCAGTACACACCCCTTACATAGCGGAGTGTATGGACAATAGGAGTAAAAAGAGAGAAAAAACCCAGTCTTATTAATATGAAGAAATTAAGGGCTATTGCACCAGTCCTTACTCTTAAAGGCCTTCCGAGCAGTCAGAGAGGTTATCCACTGCCAAACTATGACCCAGGTACTGGACAGACATAAACAGGGCAGCATTGCACGCCAGCTCCCCTCATGGGGCTAAGGGATTTGCCATTTCAAGATGACCTCTGTCCTTTTCGTCTCCTGTCGGCCACCAATCAGTCCCCCCTCATCCTCTTCTTCACCTCAGACTGGAGCTGTACTTGCACATGTGCAATGACATATTATGTCTGCACATGCGCAGATTCTCCCACGTTACGCCATATTGAGAGGAATAAATGACGCGCAGACAAAAAGGTATGTGTTTCCACTCCTGTGCATGTGCGATATAAGCTAGGTTGTCATCTTGTGACTGGCACAGAAAGAGGCAGTATAAAGAATTAAAATGGGAACAACATGCCAAAAGCCACCCCTTCACCCAGATAAGCCCACCTTCAGTGCAGGTACTAAGAAGATGCAGCTAGTCAAACAGGATGTGGAGAAGGGCACAGTAAATACGTATACATTTATGTGATCACGCACAGCCAGTTAAGGGGGAACAATTAAAAGGGGCAAAGCTCTATCTATCCCAAAGGGATTATTATGATGCAGAGTTATGTGTATGTACACATGTTTAGATATAAACAGAGGGGTAGTTGCACATTACTCAATAATCCCATATTTAAAGCTAGGGAAATATATCAGCCTCTGCACAGGGATTCTAAAGATATGTCCTTAATACACTGCAGATGTCAAAATCATTGGGATTGCCAATCTTGCAAAACCTCACTACTAACACACCAAAAGGGGGTACTCTGCCCAACATGCGAACTGGACAATCCCGAACAACACATGGATACTCAGGAATTTGTGAGGGCAGGACAAAGCCTCCCATGGCAGGAATGACAGGTTGACCCAGCTACAGTTGCCCACCAGCAAGCCACTGTAGCTATGATGGAGAGCCAACAAAATGTCATGCTTAAAGTGCTGGACTGCATGACAGCCATGAGCAACTCCAAGTCCCCCATTGGTGGATTTCCCAGGGTAGGGACAAAAAGACATGACAGGACCAATCTCTCTCAACTCCAAACCCAATCACCTAGACAACACACAGCGGACAACTCAGATGACTCTCAGGGGGAATTAATGCAAGACAAGGAGGTAGAATTGGATGCACTGCTCAGTAGCAACCACAACTCTCATCAAGTGTCACAGCATGAGGATCCTCCTTCCAATCCAAAAATGACCTTCATAACATCAAAATTATTTCCAGTAGACAACCTAACGGACCTAGTCAAATGGATCCGTATGACACTGGGGTTCAGATTAACATAATCAACCCCAGAGAGTGAATTAGACTCCATGTTACAACAGCTACCGAAACAGAACAACTTTCTTCCAGTGTGCCCAGCTCTAAATGACATAATTGTCAAGGAATGGGAGTCTACAGACCCTATAAAAAACACCTTACCTAGACCCTACCAGAAAAATGGACCCTAGACAGAATGTACCCATTACAAGAGGACAAGGTTAAGGCATGGTGTTCGGCCCCAAAAATAGATCCAAAGATCGCAGAACTCAATAAGAGGACAATCCTACCAGCAGAGGGGACCGCTACACTGAAGGACCTAGTGGATAAGAGAATGGAAGAGCTACTTAAGAAAATGTAAGAGTTCTCAGGACAAGCAGTGAGAGCCTCTACTTCTGCATTCTACACTTCTTGAGCCCTAATCAGATGGCTAGAGGAGATTGGCAAGAATCTTGCCTCAAACTCTCAAGAGGCAGAACTATTACAATACTCTATTGGCAGCAAAATATCTGGGGGATATATCAATAGACTCATTATAGATTAATGCCAGGTCAGCTACAGTCACCAACAGGGCCAGACATGCCCTCTGGCTAAAACTATGGGATGCAGAATGAGTCCAAGACCAGATTATATAAACTCCCCTTTCAAGGAGAGCAAGTTTTCAGAAAAGGACTACATGGATTTATGAGATGCAGAGGTCAAGGGAAGGATGGTGAAGTCAATAGGGATTCAGGCTATCTACTCTCACACAGAGGATGCTGTTATGGCCTAGAGGAGACAGGAGATGCAACAGTAACTTTTGTGACAGAAAGAGCACCAATCAGGGCAAATATAACTACCAGAACAAGGGGACCTCCACATATCGGGGCCAAGGAGGACCATCAAAGGGAAGATTTACAAGCCAAAGAGGGATGAACAACAGGAGATCAACACAATGACTACCCAAGGGACATGAGTTTCCATCACCAGCAGTCACTATCACAAAAGACATAGGCCCAGATATTCAAAAGAGTTGAGCCATGCGCAATAGGGTTGCGCCTGTGCAAGTCTGAAATCGCGCCATTCTGTGATATTCAGCAGGAGGCAGTTGTGCCCCCGAAATCATGCTGAGCAACAGCGCAATAATAATGAAGGCATGTGCAACTGAAGGGGGAGGAACCATGCATAAATGGCGCAGTGCGATATTCAACGACTTGCGCCATGCACAATAGGGGACCAAGCGGAAGTTGCGCCATAGCGGGAATGAGCCAAAATAAAAAGGAGCAAGGGAGAGGCACAAGAACGCTACAGGGAAGCCACATGAGGCAGAACCATAGCTAGACAGACAGGGCAGGAGGCACAAACAAGGCAGGCCAGGGAAAGGGCACTCTGAACAGCCAGGCACAAGGAAGGTGTGGGGAGCCACAGCTACTGCAGAAGGGGGAAGTGCCACAGAGCACAGAGGCCAGCACAGGCAGGTGTTCCCAGTGCAGGGGAAGTAGCAGCCAGGACAGCGGGGAATACAGCAACAGCTGCTGGGGGTGAACACAAACCAGGGACATGGCCAGTGCCACCTTCCAGATGGAGGCTGTTATGAGGGGGGTGAGAAGGTGGGTGGCAGGGGGGTGTGGCCGTGGAAGGGCCCGTCAGCGGTATGCCCCCAACAGGCAGTACCCAGCCCACACCAGCTTTGAGCTGTACACTGATATTGAGATTGTGGGCCAGTACCACCTGAATAGGGCAATTCTGAGGTGGCTCTGTGAGCTGTGCAGTGATGTTACGCAGGCACCCACACGACGGAGCCATGCCCAGTCAGTGGAGACTAAGGTAATAGCCTGCATGTGCTTGCTTGCCACGGGTACCTTCCAGAGACCAACTGGGGACACCACAGGCATAACACAGTTGGCCACGTCCTGCCACCTCACCCAATTCCTCAGCACACTGCTGCCACATGCTGCGGAGTACATCCATTTCTCCAGCACAGCGGCGGAGTGCACAGCAAACATACAGGAGTTCCATGGGGTAGCATGTATGCCTGGCATGCTAGGGGCAATAGACTGCACCCATGTGGCCATACGCACAACACCTGGCCCCGAGGGGGCCACATACATAAATAGCAAGGGCTATGCCAGCATCAACTGCCAGGTGCTGTGCAATGCCATGGGGCGCATAATCAATATCTGTTCCACGCACCCTGGGGGAGCACACGATTCATTAATCTGGCACCAGTCAGTGCTATGCCACAAATTCGAGAGTGGGGACAACCCCACTGGCCACCTAGTGGGTGAGTATGCAAACCACATGGACAATCATAGGGCCTGGGGGGGCATGGCCAGAGGTGACATGGGTAGTGGCCTACATGGCCTGGGGTAGGGCGATGCTGATCACCAAACTAACCTCCGTCCTCTACACATAGGTGACAGTGGATACTCACTCCGTCCCTAGCTGCTCACACCCTACTGGCAGCCTGTGACCCCATTGCAGCAATGCTACAATGAGGCACATGCCACCACATGCAATGTCATCGAGCGGGTGTTTGGGATGCTGAAGGCACGTTTCCATTGCCTGGACACCTCTGGCGGTGCCCTACAGTACAGCCCCTCAAAGGACTGTGGGCTATTCCTGGCCTGTTGCATCCTGCACAACATGGCCAACAAATGTGGGATAGCCTTACAGGTCGAAGAGGGGGAAAGCGATGGGGACGATGGGGACGCCAGTGATGATCGTGATGGGCAATCCCCCCTTGGCCGACGGGACCCCTGACTGATCCGGCTGGCACAGCTGCACTGGGACACCATCATGCAGGAGCACTTCAGCCAACCCAGGTAAGTCATGGGGCCATGTGCAACCACCAGTGGCTAAGGCACAACCCACAAACACGCATGGACACACACCAGGGGTGCATGCCGTCAAGGGAAGTGGCAGGGCACAGAAGCACACACACAACCAGGGATGGGTGAGGATTAACATGCCACATGAATGGACACACACACACACACATGCACACATAATGCACCAAACGTGCACAGAGGGCACACCGACTCAGAATGGCAACCCTAGCAACACACATGTCCACAGACCACCACATCCACTGCCTGTCCATGTGCGTGTGTCAGATGCTGAGCACCATTGCACATTGGTGTACAACGTAATGCAGGCATCATCATGCACATGCAACTGTGGACAGCAGCCGGGAGGGTGTGCAGGTGGATTGTGTGTCCGCGTGCAGGGCCGGGTACCCACCCGTGCACTGCCCACTGAAACACACAATGCACACAGGGCAGCACCAGACAGTAGCCGTGCTGGGAGACAGGTCAGTCACATGATACAGTGCCCCGGCCACCACGGATGCATGGGCGGCCCCGCTGAGACCCACCAGCACTGACAGGCTGACCACTGGCCTCATGGAGTGGCACCGATGGTCCCCCAGCAGTTCCACTGTGTGAATGCGACCGTGCTCGTGCAGGGGTCTGCAGCACACCAAACATGCCTGCGCCAGGAGTGCTCGGGATGCCCACGGCTGAACCCAGTGTCGACAGGGTGGGAGTCGCATGACGCTGGGAACAGGGGGTGGATAGTGCACTGTGTGGTGTCCACAATGCATGGGCACCTGACTGTGTGCCCATTGTGGCCATGACAGCAGTGAATGCCTGTGCATGCCTGTCAATGGCAGTGGTCACATCCTCCCGAAAACGGTCCATCCCTGCCAGGATCAGTGCAGTGTCCCTGCTGCGACGCTCCTCTGCCCACTCCAGAGCCACACGCAGTGCATCCATGGACATCGCAAGCCGCATCTGCTGCTGGAACGATGCTTGCAGTAGGTGGGTGTGCTCGTCCAAGAGGTCATCAGCCTCCTCAGCATCCTGTCCCTCAGGGTGTGCACGGCCCTGATGATCAGCACCCCTTGAAGGTGGGTGCTGCACACCAGGACCAGGTCTGGGGATGTCCACAGGTGTTGCACAGACGCCGCCGCTGAACCCTGTACCCCCAAGCCCATTGGGTGACTGCTGATGCTGCCCCTCTGGCTGCTGCTCCCCAGGGCTCAATGCTGCCACCGCAGTGGCCACAACAGTCCTACTGTCCTGAACAGACACCAGTGCTGTCCCACTGGTGCTGACAGGCACAGGCTGGGACTGTGCTGACACACAGGCCTCCATGGCAGCACCACCCACAGCCATGGGTGCAAATTGCCCTGCTGTGTGGCCATCCCATGGCATACACGTGTCACTGCCCATGATGGTAGTGTCATCATCACCGGTGATGGACTCTGCACCAGCCACAGTCACAACGTGCTGGCATCCATGGACACCAGCATGCTGGGACACAGGCTGGGCTTCCTCCACACCTGTTACAACGACATCAGTGTGAACAGCCAGGCGGTCCCACTGTAGCAATGCTCCACATATACCTGTGGAGGTGGATGATCTCTCCTCCAACTCCAGCTGACTGTCCGCAGTGGACAGACCCACCACCGCTGACCCATGCAGATGCTCAGGATCTGTAAGGGAAAGCAAAGTCGCGTTACTGCATGTGACCTACCCTGCCCCCCCATAGACAGACCGTGACTTACCATGCCGTGATGGGCCATCACCCGTCTGGAGGCCACCACCCAGAACACCCTCAATGGCACTGCGCTGCATGCTTCCAGCAAGCCTCTCCTCCTGTGGGGTCAGCTGTACCACCTCCGGCTGTCCCCCACCTGTTGCAGCACGTGCTGCCCTGATGGCAGCCACCTTCTCCTTTATCTTCCTCCTGTCCATGCCCATCTTTTTCTTACACTCCTGCATGGAGCACTGGTGGCTGCCATGCAGGTTCACAGCACATGCCACCTCCTCCCATGCAGCAGCATGGGCTTGAGGTGTTCCCCGCCGTCCACTGAGAAGTGGCTCCTGATCCAGGTAGGCCTCGAACAAGGCCTCGGTTTTGGCCTTTGCAAAGTTCGGCCTCCTCCTCCTCCTCCCACCACTGTATTCCTCCTCTCCAACAACCTGCTCTGTCATTATGTAGCCTGTAAGAATGGCAGTTGTTACCTGTGACTGTGCAGTCCCATGCATGTCCCTAAATACATGGTCCACACTCCCAAACAGCATGCAACTCACCAATAGACTGCACTAACCGACTATGGCCACTGCAGCACAATGTCGCACTTTTATAGCGCAACCCATGCAAAAGAGGCGAGGAGCAACTTTAAGTAGATGCAAATTGCAGTGCTGCGCCATTGAATAGCTGATTAGATGCTATGCATATGATGGCTTAATATCGCGCTGTTGCACTTTGTGCAATTGGGTTGAATGTGCTGAGCCAATGGCTCAGTTCTGTGACATGCGTAGTACACACCTCACTGCGCATGCCCAGGTTGCTGACACAGGCGTCTGCTGCACTGATGACGTGCTGTGCATGGTAGGCAATGCAGGGCACGGCCACCATTGTGCCAGTGGTGCTATAGCGATGGTCACTACATGGCGCTGTGGCACTGGGCCATCATAGGCGCAATGGGCCGACTGCGCGGTAGGCCGCTATGGCACTGGCACACAGGCAGCCAATCGTGCTACACGCATTGTGTTCCAATGGCCCTGTGCGTGTCCATGCGCCAGAGACCCTTGACCCTGTGCCTGACCTTTGCCCCCTAGGCACCATGCGTCAAGCATGGGTGCACCTCTATGGTGCTGTTTGGTAACAGTGCGATAGGGAATGGCAGCTCTGTACTGCACAGCATCTGCACGTGGGGAGCCGTGCTGCAGAGCACCATATTGCCAACTAGAAGTGACAGAATGGCACGCAGAAGGGCAGCCCAATGGTCTGCGATTGAACTAGTTAATCTAGTGGCCATTGTGGGGCCACACCATGATCCTCTCTTCGGGAAGGCGCCCTTGGACAGGGCCAGGACCCAGGTGTGGCAGGAGGTGTCCACTGCCCTGTAGGAGGCCACTGGATGGGGGAGGAGTGTGAAGCAGTGCAGGCACCGATACCGGGACCTGCAGAGGAGGGAGCCGGAGCTACTTGCATGACTGTGGGCACGTGCCAGGAGGAGCATAATGCCATGGCCAGGTAGGGGTTCCGTCAACACACTTTTAATGTCCATATGGGTAACAGTGTTGTATGTGTCCATCACATGGGGAGGGACCATCTGGGGTTGGCTGTGGTGGTGTTCACAGGGTGTGGGGTGGGTGGGTCTGGCTGGGTGGGAGGGCACACACCTGGGGGCAGAGGGACTTTGCTTCAGGATTGTACGGATGTTCCTCTCTCCTTGTTTGACCCACAGGCCCGGAAGAATGCTGCCGTGCAAGGGAGGAGTGACGGAGGGAGGAAGATGGTGCATCCAGGCAGGGCAAGGGCCATCACCGCCCACCCACCTGACCAGCCCAATGAAGGTGAGTGCCATACATCCATGATTACTATTGCATGCTGTGTGACAGGGTGGGCAGTGGGGCATGGCCACCATACATCAACACCACTGCCATGCACGCAACTTGTTACAGTCAACACTGTCCAGTGGCAATGCATGTCTGGGAGTGCATCAATGGTGGTCCATGCGTGCACCAGGTACATGGTTGTGCCACTGCCTTTGCACCACATAGCCATGTCACTAAATGGCCACGGTGGTGCTGTGCATGACTTGGCCGGTGGGTGTGTGCAGCGTTCTGCATGGCTGTATGCGCCTGGGTGGGCAGGTCCTGTGGACGTGATCACTGCAGGTGGTCACACACCATCACAGTGGTATGTCCCACAGCTGTATGCCATGCACAGTGGGCAGGCTGTATGGGGTTGTGCATTCACACCTATTGACTGTGCTCCCTTGTCCTAGGTACCCACCATCTTTGTGAGATACAGGAAGCACTGCGGGAGATATTGGTGATTGCACGAGTGTCGCTGGACATCCTGCGACAATTGGATGAGACCGGGGTACTGAGGAGGCACAGGGCCTGGAGGAGCCAGAGCAGGAAGAGGCGCTCCCGCTAGTGATAGATGGCTCGCAGTATTCCCCTACCCCCCTGGACCCACCCTCACAACCCTCCTTCCCTGTCCCATTTGTCCACCCCTGCCCTCTACCCACCCCCACCTTGTTTGTGGCCTCGCCAACCTTGTATATAGTTCCAATGTTATATTGTAAACAGTTTGTATTATTGTAAATAGTTGATCGTTACATATTTTTTCAATAGATTTAATTTTGATATGAATACTGTTGTGGTCTCTGATTTGCAGTGGGCTATAGGTGCTCAGCTGCAGTGGTGTACATGGCGTCAGGGGTGGTGCGGTCATGGGTGTGTATGTGTGTCAGTGTGGAGGTGACTATGGTGTTGGGGTAGCTATCAGTCAGTGTCTGTGGTGTGTGTGTTGTTCTCTGTGCACTGGATGACTGTGTGCAGAGGGCCATGGTACGTGCTCTGTGTCCAATGCGCACCCATCGGCCCATCCATGGCCTGTGCAGCTGACACACATGCATGTCTGTGACCTGCACGGTCCACTGGCATGTCAGTGGTGGCAGTCCCTGCAGGGTTGCCTCCTGTCACATTGCTGGGTTGCCTCCTGCGACTGGTGTGGTGCATGCCTGGCTCGGGTGGCACTGTGGGCACCACAGTCATTGTCCCTCCTCCATGCTGTGCCTTGTGTGTGTTGCAGGGGATGTGCCCCACTGTCTGTGACTTGTGCTCCAGGTGACTGATGGTGGTGTATGGGTCCACAGTGCCTGCGCAGGGTGGCTGGCACTCCAGTGCCATGGAGGACTGCGGGTTTTGTGTACACAGTTTACATGGGCCCACAATGGGGCTTGGTTGCCCCACCACTGCGTCCCTGTGTTGTTGTGCCCTAGGGTATGGGTGGGTGTCTGTCCATACACTGTGTGGCATCCGGTGTGGTGCATGCTTCCATGCACCACTGTGGGTGGCTGTGCTGGCTGTTGTGGCCAATGGTAGGTCAGGGTGTGTCACTGGAGTACTGTGCAGGGTGCTGTACCACTGGTGGTGGTGTCAAGGGCACGCCTTGTCCCGTGTGGGGTACCTCTTGTGCCGACGCATGGTTGGTCTCTCAGCACTACCTTGGGGAACTGTGCATGGTGGCACTGTGTCTGCCATTGTTGCATTGCTGTGTGCTGCCACCTGCTGATGGGTGCTCGTGGTGGGGCTGGCTTGCATGGTTCTGTGGTGCACCGGGTTGCAGTGTCACAGTGGGGGTGGTAGCATGCATGGGATTTCCTGCAGTGGTGGTCACTGCTCATGGGGGGGGTGTCTGGGGGTCACGGTTCAGGGTGTGCTCTGCATTGGGGGGATGGTGTGGCACGGGGTGGTCAGCCCTCCTTGTGTGCCAGTCACAGCTTACCAGTAGGTGTGATGGGGCATGGTGGCCCGGCTGTGGGTTGTTTGCTTGTCTCCATGGGCCAGTGGTTATTCCGGCCCTCCCCCAGTTGTGCAGTGCATGGGGTGTGGGGGGATGATGTCTGTTCTGCTGTGTGTTCCTGTGCCCATCTGTGGCATGGGTGGTGGGCCCCTACCTCCCTGGTTGTGCAGTTACATTGCTCTGCTGCTGAAGGGTGTCCCTGGTTGCGCTATGGCACCTCTGGACTGCTCAGCTGAACATCCCTTGTTGCACAATGGCACATCAGATCTGCTCAGCTTCCCCTTCCTAGTTAGGCTATGACGCAGGTGGTGCGATATTCAGTCGTCGGCTGTAGGCGCAGTTTGGCCTGCTCCATTTTTGAATATCGTGTATTTTGCACATGGGCGCAATAGACTTGTGCTTGCTCCTGCTATTATAAGACTAATGCGCAGTTTGAATATCTGGGCCATAGAGCATTTCCATAGGGGGTCACCTACAACAATTCAGTGCTGTATGGGCAAAATCAACATCAGACAGATGGGTAAAAGAGGTCATCTTACAGAGATACTTGACTGAATTCCAAGACAGACCATCCAGAGAAAGATGGATATTATCACCCCTGCCAAAAAGAAAATGGTCAGCACAATAAGTGCAAGACATTCTCCAGTCACTACTGTCCTCAAGAGCAATACAACCAGTTCCACAGGAAGAGGCCAAAAAGGGAATCAATTCAGTTTTCTTTTTTGTACCAAAAAAGACAGGAAACGTTTGACCCATGCTGGACCTCAAACTGGTCAACAGAAATCATCAAACCAAAAAAATAAAATATGGAAACCATACGATCCACATTATGAGCAGTCAGAACAGGAGACTACCTCACCTCAATAGATCTCAAGGACGCATACCTCCATATTCCAATGTGGCCTGAACTCAGAAAATATCTACGATTCCAAATATTAGAACAACACTTCCAGTATAAGTTCCTACCATTTCGGCTGGCATCCGCACCTTGAGTATTCACAAAGGTCTCTGTGGTACTATCAGCAAAGCTCCACGAGCAGGGAGTCCACATTATTTCATACCTTGATGACTGGCTAATAAAAGCAAGGTCACAACAGGAGTCAGAGAGAACCACCAGTCAAACTCTACAAACCCTCCCAGATCATGGTTGGGTGACAAACAAGGCCAAGAGCTGTCTAATGCCTATACAGCATATATAACATTTGGGGGGCAGACATGAATATGGAGGGAGGACTCGTTGGACCAACACAGAACAGAATATCGAACCTCATCACATGGACACGGACGTTAATAGAGTCTCCAGAACCAACTATAGCCCTAGTTTCCAGAATACTGCGCTGTATGCCATTTTGCATAGATCTGGTCCTATGGGCGAGATGGCACATGTGCCCATTACAGGCACTGCTCCTCCAGTACGGTTGTCCATCAGAGGAGAACTTGCAACAAACTACAGAATTGACACACAAGGTCAAGAGATCACTTGCATGGTGGACATACAAGAAACACCTGACCAAGGGCAACCCCCTGGAACTATCACATGATGTGACAATAGACATGGATGATGGGGAGCATCGATGGGCCCCCAAATTGGCACAAGACACATGGTTCCCCACAGAAAAGAAACTACCAATCAACGTGTTGGAGATGAAGGCAGTGCGCAACACACTGACGGAATTCAAGACACATTTAATGGGGAAAACAGTACTAATATGCTGAGACAACAGGGCAACAGTAACATTACAAAACAAGGAGGTGCCAAAAGCAAGGGACTACAGAACGAGACAAATTCAATAATGACATGGTCACAGAAAAATCTACAGCATATAACGGTTACTAACCCACTTCTACATCAACTAACCACAATAGGTCTTTCCCATGACACACTACACTGGTTCAGTAGCTACCTTGAATGTCACCTTTGAACAGTGGGTCGTCCGATCTGGAGTACCACAAGGATCAGTCCTGGGCCCCCTCCTTTTAAGTATCTTTCTGAACAGCCTGTAGTCCTCCTGTCAGCAATGGATTCTCCTATACAGTATGTGGACAGCCCTGTTATTTTCACATCACACCCTGATCTCAACCTACTAATAAGCAATCTACAACTCTGTTTCAAGGAAGTTGAGGAGTGGTTTAGAGTCCACAAATTGGTCCTAAACTACAAGCAAACTAAAGTTTTGTTATTCGTCTCCCCTCACAATAAGTACAAGAACCATGCTCTTACCATTAGAAATAACCTGGGAGTTCCACTTGAACAAATCTGAACAGCATTTTAAGTACCTAGGAGTAACCCTGGATAGTCATCTCTCCTGTGTGCTTCAAATTGAGAATGTTGACAAGGCAGGTAATATTAGGATTGAGCTCCTATATAGGCACAGGAGGAATTTGACACCAGAAGCTCTTAAGCTTGCTGGCTGCAGTTCTGTGCTATCAATCATCGTTTATGGTTTAGTCATATATTGGTCTGCCACCACTACCTCACTCAAAAGGCTTAATGTCACTTTAAACAAAGTATGTAGCCTCCTCACGAGCGCTGTACATCTCACTCACACTTGTGAGCTATATGCTCAAACTGGATGGCTACAGCTAAGTGGTAGGATCAAATACCAAACATGCCTACTAACAAAAAAGGTGCTTCTAGGGTTCCTGCCTCCAGGTGTGGGAAGCATTTTATTAGCCAATCTTGAAGGACCAAATGCACTCATACCTCAACCATGCAACACCTCCTTGTCCCTAGGTGCCAAACAACTCAAGGTCAGCGTTCCTTAGCATACAGAGCTCCACTATGGTTCAATGGATTGAACAGTGATTTAACTAATCTATCCAGACTTGGCCAGTTTAAGCATATGCTCTGACAGTATCTAATTTCTGAAAGCTCCTGTAATTGTGCCACCTAAGCAAAGGTTTGCCTGTCCCGCAAACTACACCCCCCCTTGAGTGCTCCCTGCTCATATCCCCCCCCAACTCTGAATACATGCAGTGATAAACTGACAAGGCCCCTGGTTGCTACCCCTCTCCTACAGTCTTCAACCCCTTCCCTCCTCCTCTTCTTCCTTGTCTCTCACTTCATTCCTGCCTTCTCCCTCAGCAGCTATGACAAAGCCCCTGTCCACTGCCCATTCCTAGGTCTTGTGATTGTTCTCCCCGCTCTTCTTCTCCTCCTCTTATCTCCACTGCTGTTTCTTATTTTGAATTGTGCCAATTTCCTATGATGTAATACACTGCTACTGTATGTTAGAAATTCAATTGTTAGTTCTTCCTGTGTCTGTTTGTAACCCTCCCCACTGACGTGGAACCTTTGTAAATGAGCTGCGTTGTGTTCAAAGGTATTTTGTAATCCAATATTGAATAATTAAAAATAAATAAATAAAACAGTGTGTTATTGTATTGCATAGTGGGGCTGTGTGGGGCTATTAAATCACAGCATAGGGCTGGAAGAACAGCCTAGACATTTAAGTAATAAGCTGTAAGTGAGCTTAACACATCCAGCAGATAGGGTTTAATACCCACAACCTCCTTTTGCACACTGTGGGACCCTACGTAAGTTACTTAACTGTCCTAGTGTCTTTGGGTTACCCCTGAAAACAGACCCTGGGCCTAGTGGGACTTACCTTGTTACCAAAAGAATAATAAAAACAAAGAAGAAATATATTATTTCCCGGGGGCGGGGTAACATTATGAGTGCCAGCAGGTATTTTATGGACACATGAATAAGTTACAGGATAATGACGCACTAATAATCTAACACATTAAATTAATGTAATTAAGACTTTCCATATGCTGCCTAGTAGTACCAAAAATCTTTATTTTTATACAGGAAAAATAAAAGTTGGTACATTTCATGTCACACCTTTAGGACCAAGGTCCTATTTTCAAGGTGATCCTCTAGTACTACTACTACTACTACTACCTTTTGCAGTCACAGGTCAGTTTCAGGGCTGGGAACAAATAGCATTTATAGCAAGCAACTGATAAGATCTTGCTTGCTGTCCCTGTGGTGGTGGTGGTGGGGGGGCACCTGGAAAGGACAGCCAGCAGTCCAACAGTGAAAGTGTGATGGGGGGTTATATATTCAGATAGGATCTTGTGAATGTCATTGTGCCAACATGCTCACTTGCCAGTACTTCAAAAACAACTCATTAAACAAACTTTTATAAGACCATCTGCAACAGGTTAAGGCTGAAGGCAACCTCTCTCCCATCAAACCCTTAAAAAGAGGTGTGCTTCAGGGATCTATCCTTGGTCCTCTACTGTTTACAATTTATATCAATAACATCGATCATAGTATACCTAAGGCCAATATTCATCTGTTTGCAGATGATACGGTTCTTTATCTAAGCTGCCCAATGCTAGAAGCTGCATGTGGTGACCTTTAAGCTGAATTCAATCTGCTCCAGAGACAGCTCCTAAACAAAAAGCTCCTTCTCAATGCCGAAAAAATGAATGCTATGCTTTTTTCTTCCTCCTCACATGCGATAAATCTGAGAATTAATGGTTCAGTTCCCCAAATCACCACTATCCTAGGAGAAAAACTGGAATTTGTTGCAAAATTCAAGTACTCGGGAGTCTGGCTTGACCATTGACTATCATTTACAGAACATATTGAGAAGTTGCTAAAAAAATTAAGGCAAGGACTAGGTCTTTTTTTATAGAATTAACCACTTTCTCACAAGGGATGCTAAGCTGCAATTGGTCCAATCAACATTTCTCTCATTAGTGGACTATGTGGACTTCCTGTATAGTCAGTGCCTTATCACTTTGCTTGCAAAATTGGACACACTCTACCATAGAGCCCTGAGGTTCATTACGGCTCTTCCCTTTGCTACGCATCACGGCTCATTGTATGATGCCATTGGGTGGACTTCGCTCCAGTTCAGGTGGAACAGAAATGCTGCACTTTGGACCTACAGAGCTATCACCAATAAACTTCCACAGTATATCACTGACTGTCTTCCGGTAAGCAAACCTTGTACTTATGCACTGAGAAACTACTCCTTTATCTCATTGGAAGTCCCTAAAGTTAAATCACGCTTTGGTAGAGTGGCCATTACTTTCAGGCTGCCCTCCCTCTGGAACCAACTGCAGAAAACACTTAAACTGAGCACCTCCGTCAGCCCGACTACCTTTAAGACCCTATACTCCAATTCTGTAAAGGAGCTGTGCTACTGCTTCTCACATCACTAATCTGTATCAGCCTCTGTTATGACGCCTCACCTTGCCTGGCTTCCTATATGATGGTGAGGTCGCTGCCTCCAGTTCTCTTTCTTCCCTATCTTTTTTCCTGTCCAATCCTCCTGTTGTGCACCACATTTCAACTTTATGGCAATCTGTTCCCTCATTGTAGGTTGTACATTCTTCTCCTTTTTCCCTGTCTCCTATTATATGGAAGAGCCCTCCATACCCTTTGGTTGAGACACCCCTCCCCCTCACTCCTCCCTTCACATCCCTCCTCCTTCTCATTACAAGCCTTTGGGTATTCCCCTGGTGACCTGACCTTCCTTTCACTCTTGGTGTGGAGAAGTGTAGTCCACACTGATGTGGCCTCTTATCGACCATGTAGTATGTAACTGTGTTACTCTTTTAAGTATGTACATGTTTTCATATTTGTAAAAATGCTTTTACTGTTGTAACATCACATATATTGTGTCTCATCACCTGATGTTGTTATTGTACTCCCTGTCTTGACTGTATATATACATGTATGTATTTGCATTGTACCTTGACTCTCATCTTGCCAGGTCCATCTTGTAAATGATCCTTGCTCAACAGTGCTCACCAGGATAAATAAAGATTTTGACTGATTGATTGATTGATGAGTTAACCTCTAGGCTGCTGAAAGAGCTAGAATAAATCTATTTGATTGAGCTGTACAGATGTTCAGTCTGCAAAAACATAGAAACATAGAAGTTGACAGCAGATAAGGACCACAAGGCCCATCCAGTCTGCCCATGTTTTCTACCTTATGAATGTGTTATAGGCCTTTACTCTGCCAATGGCCTATTTATTCATACTCATCTGTAGTGCTCCTTTATGCCTATCCCATGCCTGTTTGAAACCCTGCACTGTATTCATGTCCACCACAAACTGAGGAAGGCTGTTTCATGCATCCACCACCCTTTCTGTGAAAAATAACTTCTTCACATTACCCATTAATTGTCCTCCCTCTAATCTTATGCTGTGTCTTCTTGTCCTGCTATATTTCTTATATTTGTAAGGCCCTCGACTCAAGGAATGCAGTGGATATTGTATTTTTGGACTATTCAAAGGCCTTCAACAAGGTCCCACATGGCCAATTGATAGATGCTTTAATACAACATGGCTTACATGGGACCATAACTTGCTGGATAGAGCACTGGTTGACAAACAGGAGACAGCGGGTTTGTGTTAAGGGATCTATATCGGAGTGGGAACATGTGTCTAATGGAGTTCCACAGGGCTCCGTGTTGGGCCCCTGTCTTTTTAATTTATACATTGCCTCTATGGAAACTAATACAGGTATTTGGTTATCGAAGTTTGCAGATGACACAAGGGTTGGGTTTACAGTAAATACCAGGGATGATGCTCAACTTCTGCAAACAGCCCTTAGTGAAATAGAACAGTGGGGATCAAGTAAAAAATCCACCTTTAATATTGACAAGTACAAAGTAATGCACACAGGTAAAAACAATGACCAGCATAAGTATATATTAAATGGTGTTGAGCTTAAATCAGTACTGGATGAGAAGGACCAGGGTATACACATGAGTAATTATATGGGTTTTAAATCACACTGCAATCAATTAATTAAAAAAAGCAAGCAGTCTGATGTACTGCATTAAAAAGCATATCAAAGACAAGGACAGACAGGTTATGATGCCCCTTTATACAGCATTGGTTCGCCCTCACTTAGAGTACTGTGCCAAGCTTTGGTCACCAGGGGGTAAGACTGAATCTGAGGCACTGGTGCACGAGTACAGAGAAGAGCAACTAAACACATTAGTGGATTAAATGGGCTGAGCTATCAAGAGAGGCTTCAATCTCACTCTATTCCCTGGAGTATTGCAGACTCAAGGGTAATATATGCCTAGTATATATGGCATTATTTGACAACGAATTATGGGCACAACTAGGCTTAGAATTGAGGACACAGGTTTATAACACTAGGGCACATTCTGTTCAATTAAAGGGTGTTCTGTGTCAGACAAAAAAATGGAAATCTTGGTTTAGTGTAAGGGTTACAAAAATATGGAATGAGCTACCACTTGAGGTAGTGGCTAGTAGGACCATGGCCGAATTCAAAAGTAGATTAGATAGCCACTTAGTGCTGTCTGGAATCTTGGGCTATAATTAAACTGTCTTGGCAAGCTGTCATGGACCTTTTTGGTCTTATTGGCTCTGTGATACCTATGTGACCTAGACTGAAATATGTTAGACTCTTTCACCTTGTTAATGCCCTTAAGGTGTTTGAATGTTTCGATCATATCATCTCTCTCTCTCCCTCCTTTGATCTAGGGTAGACATATTGAGCTCTGTTAATCTGTCCTCATATGTTTTCTAATGCAGTCCCTGCACCATTTTGGTTGCCCTTCTCTGGACTGCCTCCATTTTGTTCATGTCCTTGTGCAGGTATGGCCTCCAGTACCGCAAGCAGTACTCCAGATGGGGCCTAACCAGTGTCTTGTAAAGAGGGATTATTACCTCTTATGACTTGTGATACTCCTAATAATACACCCCAACATCCCTCTAGCCTTACCTACTGCTTTAGTGGTCTGCTTGGATGATTTTAGGTCATCTGTGATGATGATGCCCAAGTCACTTTCTTCCCTTGTGACTGCCTGCAACTCCTGTCCCAACTAAAGTGGGCTTTGTAACCCCAATGTAAAGCAACCTAGTAATTTATTCCTGGAGGGTGCTTATTAGGAGGCATTTATCACAAATAAAATCATTGGTATCATCTCCCAGCAGAACATCAAACACACAGTGCACATTTTAATGGGGCCTTCCATACCACTACACAATAAATTTCTTCCCCTGGAGGTGAAGGATTGCCCTCTACCCACCTTTCCCTCATTATCTTCTCGCAAGACTGTAAACCAGTACTCAACAACTAAAATATTAGTTACTCCCTCGAGGTCATTAAAACCCCAAAGACCAGGGAAATCAACCATTACTAGTCTGCCGGAAAGAATGCCACCACCTATTTTTCACCCATCATCTATTCCAAATATCAAAAATTGCTCACTAGTCTACCCCAGCTTACAATCTATGCAGACTTTCATACTCGGTGATTTAATGATCAAGCATATTGACCGGATAATATGTAATCCTGACAAATTGAATCGTACTTGCTCCAGATTTTGTGGTGCTAAAATTTCAGACATTACTACCATGCTGCCTCACATATTAAATAAGGCAGTATGAGTAAGAGTATATCTCTTTGCAGATGACACAAAGATCTGCAACAGGGTTGATACACAAGATGGAGTGGAAAGGATGAGAAGGGACTTGGCAAGGTTGGAGGAATGGTCAAATGTATGACAGTTCAGATTCAATGCAAAGAAGTGCAAGGTAATGCACATGGGAAACAAAAACCCAGGGGAAGAGTACACAATGGGGGGTGAGATACTGATAACAGTAAAAATGGAAAGGGACATGGGGGGTAATTATATCAGAAAGCCTAAAGGTGGGCAAGCAATGTGAGAAGGCAGTAAGGAAGGCTGGGGTGATATTGGAATTCATAGGGAGAGGCATCAATAGTAGAAAACGGGAAGTTGTTATCCCTCTGTACAGACAGTTGGTGAGACCCCATCTGGAGTACTGTGTACAGTTCTGGAGACCCCATCTCTGCAAAGACAGATAGAGTGGAGGCTGTCCAGAGGAGGGCAACCAACATGGTGCAGGGTCTGCACCGAAGACATATGAAGAAAGACTAAAGGAGCTTAATATGTATACCCTTGAGGAAAGAAGGGAGAGAGAGGACATGATAGAAACTTTCAAGTACCTCAAGGGAATCAACAAAGTCCAAGAGGGTAGCATCTTTCAGAAAAAGAGATGTGCAAGAACAAGGGGGCACAATTTGGAGATAGAGGGGGGACAGCTCAGAGGTAATGTGAGGAAGTATTTTTCCACAGAGAGGGTTGTAGATGCATGGAACAGCCTCCCTGAGGAGGTCGTAGAGTCAAGAACAGTGAAGGAATTCAAGAATGCATGGGACAGACATAAGGCAGTCCTAGCTGGGGGGGAGGAGGAAGTAAGCTGTTGGTTAACTAGGATCTGCAGCTTATCTGCTAGGTAGGAAAATGGACAGACTAGATGGGCCAAGTGGTCGTTATCTGCCATCAAATTCTGTGTTTCTATGTTTCTATGTAGCAATCCGCTGGTAATTATTCATGCCGGAACCAATAACATACTATATGATAGTCCTGAACATACTAAACAAAATATTGTTGCTTTAAGCAATTTATTAATTGACAAAGGGTGTACAGTTAGCTTGTTAGAAATGTTATCAATCCCCAGAGCCACTGAAACTATTACTAATAAAATCAAAAACATAAATGAGTGGCTACGTAAATGGTGTTTCAAGCAGGACATTTCTTTTATTACTCACTGTGAAAAGTATATTGACAGACCCTCCCTGTATTGCTGGGATGGACTTCACCTCGGTAGGCATGGTAGTTCTCTCCTTGGGAAATCCCTGTTGAAAAAAATCAATGTGTTTTTAAACAAGAGAACAAGGAGGAGAATGGGAATAATCCCAAGTCTCTTAAGCAAACCAATATTCCAGCCTACTGTAAAATCTTGTCACTAAATACTTGATCCCTAAACTTTACTAAAATGGCTGAATTAGAAGTGACTATACACACTCACAATATAGGAATTATAGGTAGGTAGGTAGGTAAAATTTATTTTTATACGGGTAATACATGTCATTTGGACATAATCCAGTTTACAAGACAAACCTGTGTAAATTCCTTACTAGTTACATGCAAATAAGTTCCATGTTAAATACATATAAATACAAACACCACAATATACAAACAACACGGTATACCTAAAAGACTTACAATAGCTGGATTATAAAATCTCAAAATCCCAAGGAAGCTTAGAGAAAAAAAAAACATTTAACACTCACAACTGTGAGCATATAGCTCCTTTATAGTGTGAGTAAACAATGAATAATTTGGAATTTCTCTTACCTCATCAGGAAAGAATTCCAAAACTAACAACCCTGATATAGCAAAGACCTGTCCCAATATTTATTATAATGTTTACCTACAACTATCTTATTTAAGTGAACTGGTCTTGTCAATATCCGTTTTGATAGTTATTCACTGTAAATAATATTAAAGAAATTGGATGATTTACAGATGAATATTTCATTTGTGTATTAAAGATAACCAATGACACTTATGATTTATGTCTAAAGGTGACCAGTTCACTTTCTTCAACAATAAACAATGATGAATCCGATAGTTTCCTTGTAATACATATCTTGCTATGCGATAATAAGTTCTATCTATTCTAGACAATAGGGTTTTATTTGCATTTCAATATATTAATTCTCCATATCTTAGCACTGGAATAACTAACTGATCTGCCAGTTTTTTTCTATCTAAAAAAGATAAACAATCAGTACTTCTTCTTAACGCCCCTACCCTTCTATTTATTTTTTTAATCAATGCAATAATATGATTTGAAAAGGACAGATGTTCATCAAATATAATCCCTAAATAACTATATTCTTTAACTTGTTCTAATTTAGTTTGATTTCCTGTATAAAAAGATAAATCATAAACAAGTTCACCACTTTTTTTCAGTGGTTACAGAAACCTTTTGGGACAATACATCCACTTTATTGAAACAAATCCAGGGCTATAAACTCTACCATAAAGATAGACAGACTAGGCAGGGTGGTGGCATCTGTCTATATGTTCATAACAACATCAAATCTCACAAAATACAATATTCCACTACAACAGAAAGTATCTGGTTTCTGTTCAGTTCAAAGGACAATCACAGATATCACTGGACACATGTTATAAGCCCCGCTCACTTGATCCCAATTATGTCTCAACCCTACTAAACGATATCTCCTATTTTTTTGATAAAGGGGACACTATTATACTGGGTGACTTTAATTTCCCCAGCATTGATTGAATATCTTTAAACGGCACCACCAGCCAGAGCAAACTATTTCTATCCTGTCTCTCCAAGCATGGCCTCTCGCAATTTATTACTTCCCCTACCAGAGGTTCTAATAACCTAGATCTTGTTATATCCAATGTTAAGAACTCTATCTTGGCACCAGTGATCATTCAGCCATCCTTTTTTCCCTGCAGACTGAGCATCCTTGTGTACAGAAACTCACTACTTTTAGAAATTATGATAAAACAAACTTTAAAACTACAAACAAAGTACTCATGACTAAACCATGGGAAACTCTTATGCAGCACCTTTCAGTAAACAATGCTTGGACCTTCTTAAAAACTTTAATTCATCAACTTGAGAAGACATGGGTCCCATTAGTTAAAAAATACAATACAAAGGGGAGGATACCAAGATGGTTTAACAAAAAAATGCAGTCCATAATCAATAAAAAAATTGAGACTATGTTGCAAATTTAAAAGCAAGAAATTACAAAACAAGGAAACTACTTATTTAAAATATAAATCTACACTACACCTGCTAAAGCACACCATAAAACAAGCTAAAATTTCATTAGAATTTAAAATAGCCCACACCAAGGATTCTCACAAAACTTTGTATTCTTACCTGAACAGTAAGATGAGTAACAGCAGGAAGATTGGACCTATTGTCCACAATAATAATATTATTAGCTCAGATATAGACACCACAAATATATTTAATTCATATTTTGCCTTTGTATTTTCCCCAAAATACTCCATCCCCAAGTTCCCAGGATCAGCCCACAAAATCCACATACTACAATATTTTGGAACAAATGATTCTGACTGCCTTACATACCATAAAAAAAACATCCAGCCCAGGTCCAGACAACATCACACCAAGATTTTTACTAGAAACAGCTGAGGCAATTGTAGTCCCACTTAAAATAATTTTTAACAAATTTCTTGAAACTGGACAAATTCCGCTAGATTGGCTAACAGCAACAGTTAAACCCTTTCACAAAAAAGGCAATAAAGCTAATATTCAAAATTATCATCCAATAAGTCTTGTAACTGTTACCTGTAAGATCATGGAGAAAATGATCAAACTACTAATTGAGAAGGAAATGGGAGAACTCAATTTGACTGACAACTCACAGCATGGGTTCAGAACTGGGTACTCATGTACTATTAATCTAGTGGCTTATAACAACAACATAAACATAGGTTTAGATAATAATATCCCATCTGATGTCATACTCTTGGATTTCAGTAAGGTGATCGATAAAGTACCACATAATAGGTTGGTTTACAAACTGGAATCATTTGGGTTTTCATCTTTTCTCACAAAGTGGATAAAGAACTGGTTGTCCAATAGAACGCAGAGGGTAAATTTTAATAACTCAGTCTCAAACCAATGTCTAGTTACTAATGGAGTGTCCCAGGACTCTGTCTTGGGACCTATACTGTTCAATTTATATATCAGCAACATGATAATTTCATCCCAAAATTGGCTTTTTAAGTTTGCGGACGACTCTAAACTTGGTGGTTATGTGGACACAGAGACTAACCTAAAAAGTCTAATTTCCAATTTGCTTTCTGTTGAACAGTGGTAAACTTTCCAGTGTCAGTGGCTCAGTAGGTAACACACTTGCCTCTGAGGCTGGGAGATCAGAGGGCTGTGGGTTCAGTTCCCACATCTGGCACTTGAGTTAATATCCCAGTACTAACACTGTAGTGCAGCATGAGAGGGGTGCTGCACTTCTGAGGTGCAATCTTTCAGATGAGATGCTAAACTGAGGTCCCATCTGCCTGGATTGGTGGTAGTTCAGGTGGATGTTAAAGATCCCATGGCACTTATCGAAAACAGTAGGGGAAATTTTTATTAGAAACAGAAACTAAATACAAAGTAAACATAAACACATATATATATTTGGTGTTAGGGTTGAAAGCCCCCCTTGGCCCCTCTGCCCACACCCCCAACTGGCATCGGGGAGCGCATTACGGTTCTCAGCCATAACTCTCACCCCATCACATGTGTAAAGAAGCAGAGGTGTAGGAGAATGGGATTATAATTAGGACTGACATCCCTAATGTGCACCCCGATGCCGGTTGGGGGTGTGGGTAGGGGGGGCAAGGGGGGCTTTCAACCCTAACACCAAATTTCTTTGCTTTTGTCAGTGTGAAACAACCCTAACTAATGCATTAAATGGAGTTTTTTGCCTCTAATTTCCCTTCTTTTTGAGAATGATAACAAGAAATAGTGAATGTAATGCGGTGGTTGCCCCGCGCTCCTGCCACATGATGTCTTGTCACATAGTAACATTATGCCTGCAAATGCAAATAGTAATGCGCATGGTAATGCAAAGCAAAACAGAAAGAGAAACAGTAGTGTAGACAGAAATGTTAAAAACAATGCAAAAGCAAGTGCAAATGAAAACACAAAGGGTAACGCACATGGTGGCGTAGACGTGAATGGTAAGTGAAACGGGAACGGAACCACAGCGAAAATGGTAATGGTAACAGTAATGTAATCGCACAGGCTGGTTTTCCCCAAAAGCTGCATAAAGAAATACAGTGAGTACAAAGAATGTATGCATAATAACGGTTCTCGGAGCAGAAAATGAGGAGTTGGAATACTAAATTGCTTATATCTCAGGAACCGTACAATGTAGGAAAAAACTTAAAAGTCATATGATTTATGACTTTCCTACTTCTGTACTTAGCTCCCAGAAGGGGCTAAGATTTTTCTGACGAAAAGCCCTTATCTAGCACCATTGCCGAGATACGGGCCCTGAAAGGCGCAGCGAACCCTGTAATGTTATCCTATGCGAATAAAAGAGAAGTTTGGAGTGCCATAACTTTGGCTCCCTATAATATTTTTTCACCAAACCACAAAAAGGCACATCTGTGGGATGTTGGCTGTGTTCCCTTCAAATTTCAGCCCAAAAGACCAAACTGTTATTTTGCAGCAGGGCGCCAAAGGATTCCTGTAATGCGTCAGACGCTGTAATGTTATTCTATGGGAAAAAGCATCAAATTTGGAGTGCCATAACTTTGCCGCCATGTAATATTTTTTCAACAAAACACTTAAATGCACATCTGTGAGATGTCAGCTGCATTCTCTCCAAATTTCTGGCCAAAACACCAAACCGTTGTTTTGCAGCAGGGTGCCAAAGAATTGCTGTCATTTTCCCACAGCCTAGAAAAGTACCGCTGAAGTTTGCGAAAGCTTTCGCAAATTCATTCGACAGTGTCACAAGTACAACAGTACTTTGTGAAAGTGCTTTTTCCAGAAATTTGAAAAACATATTTCTGGGGTGTTTTACTCCAAAATAAAGACATGGCTAGCATCCTCAGGGTCCGACTAGGTGAATACAAAAATAATTAGGTTGCTAGAGGGTCCCAATTTTAAATGCCAAGCATTTTTCTGATCACTAACTGAAAACAAAATGGTGGATTTGCGACAGTAAAAGGGCCATTTGCAACAGTAAAAACCTGCATTTGCAACACTGTTGAACTTTTTGCTAACTTTTCCCAATGACTTATAATGGGAACTTGTTTTTTGAAGAACTCTTGAACCGTTTAATATTGTTTCAGGAAATCTTCAAAAGGCACATCGGGGAACTTGGACGCATGTTCCCTGAAGATTATGGACCAGCAGTGCAAACCGTGCGACCTGTACGCACGACCGTAAAATTCCAGAAAAGCATAAACGCGTGCACAGATGACGCTTAATAACTCCGCAGCTGTATATGCGACCGGTACAAAATGTGGCAGATCCCAAGGTGTGTGGGTCTTGATTGTGTATTCCATATTTCAGGCAAATTTGTCAAATGGTTGCAAAGTTATTAGGGTGCAAAAGTTTGGGTTTAACATGTAAATGGCTCCTCAACCCTAACTATAGTATAATATATATATATATATATATATATATATATATATATATATACGTCATATCCAAATGTCCCCTCAAAAAAGAAAATCATGAAGAAAAAGAAAAAGAAAAACCTTAAAGGAAACAATAAATGAATATCACTCATACTAATGGAACCTTCAAAAGCATACTTAAAAACAAAAATTTGTCACACCTTAACACAGATTTACATATAAATCACAAAACACAGCTAGTACAACCTTAATGCAGGAGAAAGAAAGAAAAAAAAAAACACTATCCATCAATTGACTGCATAAAAAAAGAAAATAGCAACAAAGAAAAAAAGTCCAGCTGGTATCTACCAGCTATAATTGTCCTTCTAGTAATAGGGGCATCTGAGTCAGTGATCCAAGGTAGGCCTGCCATTTGGCTAACCAGATAGTTTCCTGCATTGATTGTCTTTCAGTCATACAAATCCTTTTTAGATCTTTAGTTATTTTCCCCAAAATTTCCAGGTGTGTAATCTGCTTTTGCGTAAAGTAAACAAACATTGGGCTGTCCATATTTGCCACTTACATACAGCAAATATTATTTTTAATGTCTCACCATCCCATGCTTGCCAGGTTCTAGATACCTCACCATACATTAGGTTATCCAGGGATATGACAGCAAAGGTTGGAGCCTGTCATGTGTTAGCCAAAAGATCCCAAAATCCTATAATGAAAGAACATTGGAAAAAAAGGTGTTCAGTTTCAACCTGAGTAGTACAGTCCAGTCGACTGCAATATCTGTCACAAAGCTGTTTGTGCTTCTGGTTCCCCTTGACATTGAATTTGCCGTGGCAGCTGAGCCAGTGCAGATCCCACATATGGGGGGGGGGGATCCTAGGATTTCGTAAAAACTGAAGAGTCCTCATTCTCTTATCCTCTGTCAGCAGTCCAACACTACTGGTACCTGGCAGACTGCACCCAGTAGCTCCACATACACATGTTTCCTCTGCCCAGAGATAATCCCCAGGGTTGTTACCTTCCATTGTCTAAGTCTGGTAAATGTCTCTCTTCAATATATAGGGACTGTTTGTAACTGTTTTACCACCCTCAAATTTCCCCCCTTCCCACAGCCGAAACCACATCTGAATGGTCTTGTAAACCCAAGGTTCTCATCCCTTACCCATATGGATTAGAATGGGGCATAAATTAGACATAAAAAAAATACTATTGAAAAAAATAAAGGACGAATCATGTTTAATCTCCCCTGATTAATGGGTAAATACAACTTATTTCGTTGAATGGGGTTGAACCGACTTCCCCATACAGCCTGGAAAAAAATACTCAGTAATCTTGTTTCTAACATTTTTGGTGGTGGAAAAATATAACTTATAAACAAAAGCACTGCAACCAAGTAAGTTTTAACTAAATAAACTCTTTTTTTTCCCCATTTTCCATCTATTCCAGCCATTTACTTTTCATTGCGCTATCTCTAGTTTCTCCTCCCAATTAAAAAGGTCTGGACGTTCCATTCCAAAATGGATTCCCAAAATTTTAATTGGACCTGTTCGAAATTTAATGCCCCCAATATTTACCGGGGGTGGGGCTATCCTGTCCTAACTTCTGTCCTACACATTTGTGTAGGTTAAGACATGCTCCTGCCACTGATCCAGATGTGGAGCATAACTGCAAGGCCTCCAGTATGGAGGCTTTATCTTGTAGCAATAAACAAATGTCATCTGCATAAGCCAGAACTGGGCTTACTTGTAATGTAGAGGATGAAACAATAGGGGAAAGGGCTTGGGAGTACTGTAACATATGCAACAAATGATCCAGAAAAAAGACATATAAAATGGGGCTTAGGGGGCACCCTTGTCTTACCCATCTCTTAATCCAAACCAGTGGGCCACGCCATCCATTGACCAGTGGAAAAACTGTCGCAGTTCTATAGAACAGTTTACGCCACTGTATAAAACCTCCTGAAATTTGAAATTTAGCCAAAACAAGCCATAAAAAATCATGTTGAACAGTGTCAAAGGCCTGTTTTTGATTTAAGGATAGGACGTATCCATTTAAAAGATTGGAATGATCTCTCTCAAAAATTTCTCTTATCAACACCAGATTATCTTGAATACATTGTCCAAGAATGGAGTAAGTTTGTCTGGCCGAAATTACCTCTGTGGCTACTGACAGCAGACATTTTGCCAATATTTTAGACAGTATTTTAAAATCAGTATTTAATAAACATATTGGTCTCCAATTTGTTATGACTCTTTTATCCCCTTTCTTAAAGATATA
Organism: Neoceratodus forsteri; assembly: GCA_016271365.2. NCBI lineage: Eukaryota > Metazoa > Chordata > Ceratodontiformes > Ceratodontidae > Neoceratodus > Neoceratodus forsteri. Next base: position 42,628,127 of record JADMNL010000040.1, on the reverse strand, counting down.
TATCAGAGAACCCATATTTAAATGTAATGGCAAAGATGGACTTTTTAACAGACAGTTATAAACTTGGATCAGTTCTTCCCCCAAGTATGGAACTAAAAATTTATATAACTCAGATGGCAAACCGTCTGGGCCAGGGGCTGTATTCACTTTCAGAGTCCGAATACCATCCACCACTTCTGCTAGATGTATATCTGTAACCAGATTTGCACTGTCCTGTAAAGAAATGCCAGGAAAATCAATGTGGGATAACAACTCAGCAGTTTGTGCAGTATCAAAAGTGATTGGACAAAACTTTTCCCAGGTATAGGCAGTAACTACTGCCATAATCCCATCCTTAGTTTGTACTATTAGACCCTGACCATCATTTAAGGACAATATTTCTTTATGACTAATCTGGGAATGGCATGCAGTCAAATCTGTGGTACCAAACTGTTGATGGTATCGAATAAATTGGGATTTTTCCTTATGGAACTGTTGCATTTTCTCCTTAAAAATTGTAATCTTTGGGGTGTAATTGTGTTTAGTGGTAATAGACAATGTAAATAATCTCTGTAGGTGAGTCCGAATCACTAAGTATTCTTTATATTTGGTAATGCATACAGTTTTACTATATTGTTTCAAGAAAAAAACAGGTCCCTTTTGGTATTTAGCCACCACTGTACTGCATCCTCATATAAAATAAACACTGATTTTCTAGCCACTACAAATTCAGTCAAAAGAAGTTTAAAACTCATATCCATTAATATGGATGTATTCATTTTCCAGGTACTCGGTCCTTTCTGAACATTACTAACGTCTCCAATTTCAGCAGACACCCTCCTATGATCGGAGAATTCTGCTATCTGCACGTCAACCCTCTAAATGCATAATTGATAAGATATAAACACAAAATTTATTCTAGTGGCTAAGTTTCCTTTGTAAAAAGTCGGTGTGTATTGCTCCATATATGATGAATAGGAGTCAATGAGTTTAGCTGCCTTTATCATGGAGGATGAAAAAAGGGAATCAGAATATATTTTAACTGTTTTAGAAGTATGTATTTTGTCTTTAAGAGATAAGCTGCAATTAAAGTCACCACCAAAAATAACAAACTGTAAAGTGTGTAAAAAAGGCTGGATAATTTTTAACATCGCAACCTGAAGCGCTTTAGTTTGTGTAGCATAGTAATTAATTAATCTATAAGAAACCTGCTGAAATTTAATATCTAGAATAAGAACCCGTCCCTGAACTACATCATATAATTTCACTAATACCATTTTTGTTCACTGGAACAAAATTCCCACCACTGAAGCTACTTCCTGGCCTACTCACCAAAAATATGGACCAGGGTACCATGCCCTAGTGACTTGCATTACTTCAGGCAACTTGTGAAATCTAACATCTTGTAAAAAAATAATACCGGCAGCAGACAATAATAAATAATAAAAACTAAATCTCTTTTAGTTGGGTTCGTGATCTGATTTACATTAATAGTATGAAAAACATGTCCTGGGATCAGCATTCAGTAAGAGAATAGAAAAAGAAAACCATGCCATTATTACTTTAATCTACCCTTACGAGTAGCAGACTCCTTATGTTTAGTTTTGGCTTTTCATTTCTGAGCTCCAGTTTTTTCCACTGGTGCCTCCTTATCAGTAGTTTGGTCTGGTATAGAAGACTGCACAGATGAGGAATCTGAATCATCTGAAGACTTCCCCGTGGACTGTAATAGCTCATATTTGTTCAAGACGGGGACTGCCACTGGACATGACTGTGAGTCTAGCAATTTTCTGCTATGGGTCACCCGAAGAGTAGTAAATTGTGATCCTATTTGTTGAGGTGGAGGAGGTGGCCCCATTATTTCCAGTCCAGGCTTCTTTGCTAACCTTAAGTCATGAGAAGACAACACTGTGGTTTGAGGCTCCTTCGCACTGTCAGGGGCTCCTATCTGTGGAGTTTCTTCAATTAAACTCCTGACTCCGTTGTCTGACATTTTACTGGTTGAGACATGGGGAGAGGGAAGAAAATCCCTGGAATTGTCAAACTGTGGAGTCTGGTTTGAAGTCGTAGGAATATTTAGTGCCAGTGTGTCGGGAATAGCCCTCTCCTCCCTTCTCTGTTCAGCCAAATCCCTCTCTTCACCCCCTCCCCCTTGATCCTTCTGGGCAAAGATTCTCTGTTTTTGGGCTCGGGTTATATATAGCCTTTGTTCTGTGCCATCAGCCAACTCAGGCACATTGTGCACAGCCCATTGGCAAGATTGAAAGTTATGGCCAAGTGCATCACATAGGTTACATCTTTTCTGTTCAACACAGTGAAAACCTGAATGCCCCAGTTCCCCACAGACCATACATTTTATCTGGTCACATGCACTACTTAAATGTGCTACTGACCCACAGCGGTAGCATGCTTTGGGCTGCCCAGAATAAAAAAGGACCCCTCTATCCCTACCCAAAATGAAACTATAGGGGGAGATGAGCCAACCCTGTGTCTGTTATTTTGAGCATGACTTGCACCCTCTATCCCCCAGTCCACAACTGTTCAGAATCAAAAGTTGCTTCTGGATCCGAAAGTACAGTACATCGTGCTTTAAGCCAGTGTGTCAGGTCATTCATACTGACTCCCTCACTTCTAAATAAAACAGTTATTGTCTTCTGGGTGGGCCTAGACAGGGGTAGAACAGAAAAGGGTGTCCATAATGGGGTCTTTTGTAAATTATGGTATTTCAGCCAAAATCGTTCCAGCCCTTGCTGTGTCCTGAAACTGACATCAAATGTTGTTTCCCCAGACACATGAATCAGTGCATGCACTTCATTTGCAAAACAATTCAGTGAATCTTTCAGTAGTTTTCTAGCAACATACAACCTATCTGGGGCTTCTGTTAGACCTCCAAGATAGTGAAGTCTTACCACATTATGCCATTTAGCTGGCTGCACAGGGCCTTGTGGAGGCAACCAATTAGGTTTACTGATGGTCCTTGAAGTAACCGCAGAATATGACATTTTATTTACTCTAGCTAGTGACAGGCGAGGGTTTCGGTGTTGGGTTATGCGGCAACAAAGTTGTCGATGATCCTGGTACATTTAAAATAGGATTTTGGGCTAACAACACTCCTCTGGGAGTTCCAGAGGTGGAGGAGTCTCTCCGTGATGAGTAGTTGCAGGAACCTCAGCCTGCCTAGTCCCCTCGTCCTCAAATTTTCATATCGGGGAAGTCCCTGAGACCCATTGCCCATTTGTAGGGTTTCTTTCCCAGCCCACTGCGAGTAATGCCTTTTTGGCCGACCAGGTTTCATCTTGTCCAATTTCTAATGTTACTGCTTCATCCCAACTAAGAACAAGCTGTAAATCTATTTTTTGTTTCTCTGTACCTTGCATATTTTCACCTCTAGCGAGTGCATCAAGATCAGGGAAGCTATCTGATGTTACTGTGGGCTGTCTTAGGCTGGGTTGAGCACCTACGGTTGCCATTTCTGACATGTTCCCCAGAGACATTTTCACCGAGTTAGTCATACAGTCATTGTCACTAACCTGCCGCTCAAATCCAAGTCTGGGGGAGCAATATTTTGCAGGTTCTGAGATGTATTCAGCTTTGTTGTTTTCATCTCTGTATCTGTTAATGCCTGTGATATTGATGCATCCTTTGTAGAAGCATCAGCCATTTGTGCCAGCAGTATCCGACGGGCCTGTAGATGCCGCTCCTCTTCACGCTGCAACAAATCCAATACAGTAGGGTTCAAAACTTCTTCAACTGTCTCCTGTTGTCCAGGTAATTTCTCCATTTCTGTAGATTGAAGCTGCACATACTCTAGACCCTCAGTAGAGCTAACATGCTCCTCAGATTTCTGTACTGACCCAGAAATATCCATAAAAGTCTCCATACTTTGTGATGTAGGGATTGAATCCATATCCTCTGTCTCCATAGTCTCCTCAAAGTTCTGTTCCAAACTGTGGTTAGCCATCTCTCCTGTCACATCAGCACTTCCTCCTCGGTCTGGCTTCAAACTGTACTCCTCCATTCCTGCACACAGGAAGAAGATCCCTCTGGTGGAGAAGGGGAATTTCCCCGGTGTTCTGGCCAAATGTCCCTCATTCACTAAAAATACCACCAACAGCTTAATCTGGTTCAAGGTCAGTTGGAATTCATCTGTATCCCCCTTCCCCAGGTTGTGCCTGAAAACAGGCAGGATTTGTCTAGTGCACTTACCCAGTCAACAAAGAAAAATTAAATAAATATAAAAAACTTCAAACTCCATGGAATTTAATATTGATAAATGTGATGTTCTCCATTTTGGTTGGACAAACCAAAAGAATTTATACAAAATAAACAATATCCCATTAAAATCATCAACAGCAGAAAGAGACTTGGGAATTCTTGTTAACAATAAACTTTCTTCACAAGGTCACTGTTTAAAAGTCACCAATTTAACACATTCATTGCTAAGCCAAATCAAACACTCATTTGTTACAAGAACTAAGCAGTGTTTGATTCCCTTGTACTGATCACATGTTAGGCCTCATTTGGATTACGGATCTCTCTTCTGGAACCCCTATCTAGCAGGTGATATACAGTAGCTTTATTAGAGCTGGTCCAGCGCAGAGTTACAAAAATTGTCTCTGGTTTGACCAACAAGACATACACTGAGAGGTTAGAGGCGACTGGCCTCCATACCCTCCAAACTAGATTTTGCAGGGGTGACATTCAGTTTATTTACAAAGTATTACAATCTCCGTCATTTTTAGCTGAGTGCAATCTTTCTATCTACTCAAACAAGAGAAAACTTAGGTCACATAACAAACAGATTATTCTCAAGAAAGCAAATTCAAACAAAAGAAATAATTATATAACTATACGTTCATCTAGACTATGGAATCAATTACCTCAAGAATTAGTGGAGATTACAAATGTCAATACCTTTAAGAACCACCTTGACAACTGGCTTAAATTAAATTACTCTTATCCATATTAGCCCACACGTGTGGGGTAAAATCAAGATGGGCCTTGGCCTCCTATTTTTCTATATAAAAACCTAGAAAACCTACAGGTGGCTTCAGGGTTTCTCTTCCTTATGTGCATGATCATGCACTTCTTTGTATTAAACCTCAGTTGCCACTCTTCTGACCATTTTGCTAGTTTTTCCAGATCTCTTCTCATTCTGCCCACCCCATCTGGATCATCTACTCTGTTGCAGATCTTGGTGTCATCTACAAACAGGCAAACCTTACCCTCCAGTCCATCTGCAATGTCATTGATGAAGATATTGAAGAGGACTGGCCCCAGGACTGATCCCTGAGGTACCCCACATGCGACTTGCATCTCTTCTGACTGTATACCATTTACCACCACTCTCTGTTTTCTTCCCATCAACCAGTTTGCCACCCAGCTGACCAACTTCTAACACACCAACTTCTAACACACTCTGAGCCTACCCAGCTTATTAATCAATCTTCTATATGGAACAGTTTCAAAAGCTTTGCTGAAGTCAAGGTAGGCAACATCAACTGTACCTTCTTGGTCCACCACTCTGGTTACCCAGTCAAAGAAAGCTATAAGACTAGTTTGATAGGACCTTCCTGTTGTAAACCCATGCTGTCTTGGATCTTGTGCTCCTATGGATTCCAGGTGTTGCACTATCCTTTCCTTAAGTAGTGCCTCCATAATCTTGCCCACTACTGAGGTAAGATTGACTGGTCTGTAGTTCCCTGCCTCCTCTCTGCTGCCACTCTTGTGGAACGGGAGCACATGAGCCCTTCTCCAGTCTTCTGGGACCTCTCCTGTGCTCAGAGACTCATTAAACATTTCTGTTAATGGCTCTGCTAGTTCCACCCTTAACTCCTTTAGTACCCTTGGATATATGCCTTCAGGTCATTGCCTTGTCCACCTTGAGCTTAGCAAGCTCTTGTAGGACCCTTGTTTTTGGGAATGAACTTGTGCACACCTCCCTTCTGCCGGTGTCCATGGTGCTGAGCTATGGGCCCTGCCCTACCTTCTCCTCAGTAAATACTGAGCAGACGTATCTATTTAGGATAGATGTTTTTCTTTGGTCCTCCTCCACAAACTCCCCCTTATCCCCTTTGATCTTAGCAATACCCACTCTGGACTTTCTCCTTTCACTAATGTATCTATAGAAAGTCTTGTCCCCTTCTTTTACTGTTCTTGCTAGCGTTTCCTCAGTTAGGGCCTTTGCCTGTCTTACTGCCTTCCCTGCTTCCCTTAGGGAAGTTTGGTATCCCTCCCTATCTTCATCCCAGTACATTCCCTTATATTTCTTAAAGGCCAACCTTTTGTCTCTAACCTTTTCTGCTACTGTGTTTGAGAACCAAAGTGGTTTCTTCCTTCTTTTGCTCTTGTTTTTCTCCCATACACAATGGGATATTGCTTCAAGAATAGCATCGTTAATGCTTGCCCACTTTGCCTATATCCCCCTCACCTGTATTTCTTCTTGCCAGGGCTAGCTTAACTTTGTTCACCATTTTATCAAAGTCAGCTCCTCTGAAGTCCCATATTTTTGCCTTGGAATGGAATGGTTTAGTTCTAATGGCCAAATTGAACCCTACCATGTGATGGTCACTGGCCCCAGGTGACCTTCTACCTGGAGATCTGTGATCCTTTTCCATTAGTCAGTACTAGATCTAGGATAGCCCTGTCTCTTGTGGGTTGTTGTACCAATTGTTTAAGGCCCTCCCCCTGCAGAGAATCCACTATGTGCCTAGTTCTGGCAGATGTTCTGGCTGGTATTGACCCATCTGTATCTGGCTTGTTGAAGTCTTCCATTATCAGAACCTCCCCTTTAGCTGTCCTGTTTTGTATATCTTCTAACAGTAATGTGTCTGTGTCCTCCCCCTGGTCTGGAGACCTGTAGACAACCCCAGCTCATATTTATTTTTTTATTTATTTGGAAAATGTTTCACCAGGAAAGACAGCATAGGCTGTAAACAGTTCATTTCCAGAAGTATCCTGGGTGGGTGGGGTGTACAAGGAATGGGAGAACAGGCAAACACATAGCAATAATAGCAATATGAGTACAATTACTAAAATAAAACAGTGTAGTACAATTTTAGAGCAGAAATAACCCAGACCAACTGGTCAGGGTAAACAAAACCATGTTTGGATATAGCGTACATTGCAACAACCCAAGAGCAGGTGATCCAGTAGGGTAAAGGTTAGAGGATGGATAACACATTTGAAGTGCTAGAAGTAGTAGGCTGAGCATATGATTCAAAGTGCTATTGTATACCCAAGGGAAGGCAGTTCTAAGACAAGTAGCAAGCGAGGGGTAGAAGGTGGGGAGATGGAAGAGAGAGCAAGAGGGACAGTGAAGATCTAACCCCTTCTGGATGCCGAGAACCCTGCAAGGGGGACAGTACCAGGAAGAAAGGGAGTGGAGAGAAAGGGAGAGGGCAGGTAGAGAAGAGAGGGCAGAGGAACAGGAGGGAAGTAGAGGAGAGGGATACAGAAGGAGGGAGGTGCATATGGCTCTCCCATTTCCTGTTTCCATTGTGACCCACAGTTCTTCTGGCTTCTTATGTGTATTCTGAATTTCTGTAGCTTGTATTTTAGATTTTCATTGACATAAAGGGTCACTGCCCCCCTTTTTTTTATCTTGGTCTCTTCTGAACAATACATAGCCTGGTACTGTAGTCTTCAAAGTGTGGTTACTACTGAACCATGTATCACTAATGGCTACTATGTGCAGTTTAGCCCTGTCATTGTTGCCTACAGGTCTGGGATCTTGTTTCCCAGACTGCAGGCATTTGTATACATGATTTTCCATTGGCCAGATTTTGGTGTGTTAGTTGTGGGGCGAAGTCCAGCTTTCCCCCTGCATGTCGTATGGGGAGCTGGACCTTCTTCCTCACCTTGTGCAGCCCAGCAAGGGTTAAATAGAGGGCAAGTAAATACAGCAGCTTTGAAAGTTTGTTTTTTGTTTATATCCTGAGACATTGGGAGGCACAGTAGCATCACCCTCCTTTCAGATGCCTATAAGACAGCGCAGCAAATAGCAAAGATCAGAGGGGAGTGCACTGTTTTGCAGTTGTGGATGGATACTTCCAAAAGACCAAAAAGGAAGTTCCACAGTAAGCTCATTTTCAGAGCTAATGCAAGAGGGCTGCAGGCTCCGCCTTCTGCAGCCCTAAAAATTGGGTGTGGTGGGTAAGTTCATCATTACAAAGTGAAAAACGAACAAGCACAGTACCAGGTAGGAAAGGATGATAAAAAGGTGAGAAGACCAAGCTAGAAAAAGAGGAAATAGGAATCAGTTATAGCAAATAAATAAGTAGACATCATAAGATTGAATAGTAGTTGACACTAGTACACAGTGATAGGTATGCCTCACCCAAGTAGGAAGGTGGGCAGTTTAAGTAATAAAAAATGGAAGTGGATCTCACTCAGATAGGATCTCACTCAGATAGGGAGCAGTCAAATTAGGTAGAAACAAGAAGTGGTAGGCCTCACCCAAATTGGGAGGCAGTTTGTTAGGGTTGTTGTCAAAGAGTGTAAATTCAATCAAGGTGTGAAGAATACATAGGCAAGTCAACAGTTTAATTGATTATGGTTGATAAGCTTGTGACTGTTTATGTGTTTGCTAAAGTGTATGTAGACTAGCTATTTCAAGATCTTGAATATAGTGGCAACAATTGCAGTTGATCTGTAATTAAGAAGCCCAATAGATGTGTTTACCCCTTTGACAAGGGCAAGGACCTGGGATTTAGGGAGACAGTATAGTGCAATGGTTTAAGACTCTAAGCTGCAAATCTGAAAACCTGGGTTTGAATTCCACAACCCCACTTGCATACTGTGTGACCCTTAGCAAGTCAATTAACTTCCCTGTGCTCCAGGATTGCACCTGTAAACAAGCGTTCAGCTCAGTGTGCCATTCCTGGTTAAACAATTGAAAAAAAGAAAAAAAAAAGAAGAAAGATGTATTTATGATGTCAGGTAGGGACTGGGACAAATGGCAGAAGCTGGCAAGTACATTAGCATAGAGGGAGCAGTTCAAATGGGCCCTAAGCATTAATGGGGTAGAGTGGCTACATGCTTATATCTGGGGCACACAACCACTCTGCATCTATTATGCCCCCCCCCACCATGGTCAGACACAGGATTTACCTATGAGGTGTACAGCGCCACCGCCAGACCGCGTGGAGGGCAACATGGTCGGGGTAGGCAGGGGGCATGCCAGGAGGTTGGGCAGGGGGCATGCCAGGGGGTGTGCCCACACTTCACAGCATGCACAGAGTCACAGAGTACTGGGTGCAGGGGAACCTCTGCCATAAGGTCTGTGTGCCCCCCTCGGGATGCCACCCCCAGTCACCGAAAGTCAGGTCGGGAATGCTGTCCTCCACACCATGCCACCCAAGACCCTGGACAATGAATGGTGGTCCAGGGACAACCACCCAGGCATCAGCCCACTTCTTGGTTGCCACATGCGGTGCAGTGGTAGCCATTACTCCATGCACATGGGGGCAAGGAATCCACCTTTGGACCAGGTTGGGCATTCCATTGGATGCCCACCCAGCCTGCCTATCTGTCCTCCATGCTCCTGTGTGACGGGGGGCAGGGCCATAGACAGGTGGTCAGCGGTCATGAATACCGCCGATGTGCACCTGTCTATGAGTGTACTGCTACATGGGTGGGGTACACATGGATTTCGCGTACCCTGCCCCATTAGTGCATAGTGGCCAATAAGCATATTAGCATACCTATCAAAAATCTACTTTTTCCTGTACCTCCACAGCAGTGCACCATGCATTTTTTATTGTCTCATTCCTTACCCTTGTCAGGTCTACAATTTCCAACCCAAATGGGGTAGTCTTCTTTGTTTTCTTAAGGAAAAAGAAACTTAATTAAAGCAGCAGTGCAACAAAATTGGGCAAAATTTGGTCCTACCTTTTTATACTATAAAAGGTACCAGTCATCTTCTGGTTTAATTTGGTGGCAAGATTTTTTTTTAGTTCCACCAAAATGCAAGTATTTTATAAATGTTTTAATTTAGTTTTTTCTCAAGTAAACAAAGATGGCTGACACATTTGACTAAGAAATGGCTTTGCAGACTTGGCAAGGGTTACGATTAAGAAAATAAACTCATGCAGCACAGGAGGTACCTAGAAAAGTGAATTTGACAGGTATGCTTATATTTTTATTAACTGTAACTGAAACTACCTTCTTGGAAAAACATGTTTTATTGCCCTGCTGCTTAAAACATCTGGAAAATACTCAAATGTTGGTGGAACTAGAACATTTTACCACCAAATAAAACTGGAAGATGTCTTTAATCTTTAATAGTGGAAAAAATTAGGATAATATTTTTGCAATTTTCATTGCAAAGCTGCTTTAAGGCAATGCAAAATTGTATCACTAGCTTTAAAATCTAATCAGGTGGGTAACTTTTGAATGGTGTGTCGAGTGAGATTAGTGGAGTTTAAATGCCACAACAGTTTATGTATTGTAAACAAGTAACTAATTGGTTTCTTAACTGATGGACTGAGGGCTCCTTGATGTTTATATTATAATAAAACAGAGACAAATCCTCATCTTCTATCAGATCTATTTTTTTGTCCTCATCTTTAAAATGTTGCCTTCCAGTCCCTGCATTAGGGACTCTGGTATTTTATTAAGATGTATCCCCAAAGTATTTCAATAGGATTCATTCCTAATACATAGCCCCTTGTTATAATCTCAAACTGAGGGACAGCCCTTTGTTGAGGTGGCTACAGAACAGAATAATTCATCCACACAGATGGTGTTTGGAGGAAGTATACTGTAGTGGCTTAAGGCTCTGAGCTGCAAACTTGAAGACCTGGATTTGAATCCCACAGCTCCCACTTGCATACTTGGTGACCCAGAGCAAGTCAACTTCCTTGTGCTCTCAGGTCGCACCTGTAAACATGCTTCAGCTTGTGTGCCTTTCTTGGTTAAACAATTCCCCCTTCCCTAATTTTGATGTGCAAATTTTTTTCTGTACAAGAAATTCCATACAGACTTTCAACCTGGAGCTAGTGCTCCTATGTATCACCTCTGTCAACAAGACTTCCTCAGAGGGTGGTGTTTATTTAAACCCACAGTATTTAAGCATGACAAGAAGAGTGACACTGATCCCCCCGACAACATGTTGTTAGAAAATGCTGAGTTCTCCTTTGAAGTGCAACTGTGATTATTCAAACACTTGTGTGTATTACTTTAAAACTGTTGCACAAAAAAAGTTAAGAACATTAATACATTATCGAGCAGCACATCTGTTGTAACCTCCAGTTCCTCTCAACACTATATACAGTAGTTCAAGTCCTAATTTATTCAGTAAAATGTATTTTAATTCTTTGGAGGGAGAGTTTTAGCTAAACTGTGGATTTGCATGGAACATTAATTGTACACTGCATGAACAGAATAGGTGTTCATGCATGAAAAGCATTATAAATGTGCTTCTTTTCAAGACTGAAATTATTTATTCTCCTGTACATCTACAGTATGTTACTTTATGGATTTGCATGGAATATTAGCTGTGGATTGCATGCATAAAATGGGTGTCCACATATGAAGTGTTTTATGAATGTAACAGTGAGAATAGTTTGAAATCACTCCACCAGCCTCCTTTATCAAAGGGACATCCTTTTGGGTTAGTGGACTGGGTCACCCCCCCCCATTGTGTGCAATTCACCATGCATTACCTTTATGGTAGCACTTTTGCAACCAGGGACACAAAGGGTTTTACAGTGCTTGTGTATGGTTGCCTAGCAGCCTTAGTACTTTTAGGAGCGGGGTCATGGCATGCTTCCATAGTTCCAACTGGAACTTTATGTGTCATTTATTACTTACTTGGTATGAAAGAACAGAAGAAGGCCAGAGCCCATCGAGACTGTTCCCCACACTATGTGGGACATTAGTTATTATTATCCCTCAACCAAGCATCTAATTTGTTTTTAAAGACAGTGGCACTAGTTGCCTCTACCAATTCTTGTGGCAAGGTGTTCCATACAGTGGATGCTCTTATTGGAAAAAAGTTTCCCCTTTTGCTGGTTTTATAAGTTTTTACTTCAAGCTGTTTATTATGCAGTCTCGGAACATGTCTCCTTTTGGAGAGTGTTAGACCACATTTTTCCATTAGATTTGCTGAATTTATTAAATTAAAACCATAAGAATATCACCTCTTAATCTTCTAGTTTGAAGAGAAGAGACCAGTAGCTTTTAATCTGTTCTGATAATCCAAGTTTTTAATCTTGGAATCATTCTATTACTCTCCTTTGAACCTGTTCAAGAATTGCTATGTCTTTTTTGGTTTTAGATTCCAGAAAGGGGCCATAGTCTAGATACGGTCTAATGTATGCCCTATACAATGGAATAAGGCATTGTTCAGTGCAATTAACAAAAGTGCGTTTTATTTGCCTCAAAAGTGTGTTGGGAATGCAAGCAGTTCTAACACAGTGATCATTTGATGTAAGTTTATTATTTACATATATCCCTAAATCTTTTTCACAATTTGATGAGTGAAGTGGTAGTCCATTTATATGATATATCGTTTTTTGATTATTTACACCGAAATGCACTATTAAACATTTGTCTTGATTAAACTGCATATGATTTTCATTTGCCCAAAGTATTAATTTTTCCAAATCCTTCTTTAATGCAGAAATATTTTCTTGATTATTAACCTTGCCCCCCCAATTTAGTATCATCTGCAGATTTAACCATGAAGTTATCTGGCACTGTTTGTAAATCACTGATAAAGAGGTTAAACAATGTTGGTCCCAAGACCGACCCCTGTGGTACATCACTTGTCACACTACCCAAATCAGACAAGATATCATTAATTCTGACTCTCTGATAACAATTTGTTAACCAGTTTAAAGTTCAGTTGACAATATCAGGTGACAAGCCTAGATTGTGCATTTTAGTAATGAGTTTTTCATGTGAGACTTTATCGAAAGCTTTACTAAAGTCCAAAAGAATTACATCAGTAGGGATACCCACATCTAGTAGAGTACTTATAGTATTGTAAAAATATATCAGATTGGTGGTGCAGGAATACTTGGGAGTAAACCCATGCTAATTTGAATCATAAATTCCTAATTTAATTTTATTTAATTTTATTTTCATATGTATTGGTTAGTATAGCTTTGTTATAAACTTAAAACAGAAGACAGTGGGAACCAGTCAGATCTGGCATACTATCAAGATTCAATATAAAGTTGTATAATGTTTCAAATCATAGGTAACACGAAATCAATGAAATCAATGAAACGTGCTTTGTTTTTGAAACCATCCAGTAGTTGATAGTAGCTATGCAACATAGAAGGGAGTTCAGAGATTAGATCAGTGAATGATACAGGTGGTTTGGATTTGGATTCATTATATTATTGAGTGCAACTAGACAATGTTAAGGGGTTTTGAGAGAAATAGTTTGGAAAAAGTTAGATCTACATTAATAAATTGGAGGCGTTCCAGTTGGGCTAATTTTGTGCAGGTGGCGGTGATGAAATAGAGATTTAAACCACTCAGCAGATCAGAAAGGAATCGGCATTAATCATTGTTAAATTAAGAAATAACCAATAAATGAGTAATAAGATTTAAAAAAAAGACTTAGCAAGGCATAAGGAGAAGGCTCATGTCCCATGCAGTCTTCACTCTTTCTCGGTTCGTGATACCACAGAAATCCTTGGATCCTTGGACAGTGAACACTCTAAAAGTAAATTCACTAGCTTTATATTTGTTGCTGTAACAGGGGAATGTTTTATTTAGAGAGATAGCCTCTAAAACAAAAGGTGATGTTGTTGATCTTTCTCAGGCCCAACTAGAACTAAAAATACTGGGCAGGATTTTCAAACCTCAGTCGCAATCTGCGACAATGGCAGCTTGCGCTGAGTGGCAGTGCATCAGGGACCCTGTGCCCAATTTTACATCTGATGGGGTCCTGGTGCCTAAGTCCCACAGCTTGTGGCAACAGTGGCAGTGTGCCAACAGATGGCACACCCACGACGTGTGCCACAGCAGCTGCAGGACAGTGGGGCAGTAGCTGCATCTTTGGAAAGAAGCATGGCTAGCGCTGCCCCCACCGATCTGCCCAGCACATCATAACCTGGTGATCTAGTGGTCAATCCCCCTGGTACCAATATGCCAGCTATGCATATTGATTAAATAAAACACTCCAGTCCCTGGTGATCTAGTGGCCCCCCTTCCTCCAATCCCTGAGATGCCCATACTTTGCAGTATTACAAACATTTGTAATTCCCTGGTGAGCTAGCCCCCCCAGCCCTGGTATTCTGGTTATGCACAAAATTACAGCATATTGGTAAATTACATGTGAGCTGGGTCCCTGCCCCCAACCCATATGACCAAATATGGATAATCTGTCAACATCCCATCCTGGTGGTCTAGTGGCCCCCCTTCCTGCCTGGTAATGCCCACCACCCCACTCCGTCCATTCCAAGCCCCGTTCAGACACCTGGCACAACCCTCCTCACCCCACCATGGCTGGATGCCAAATAAACTGTCAGAGCACCTATTACAGTCCATTCCACTTAATTGGGATGCTGTTAAATGGGACAACCACTTTATTGGCACGATTCCCAGGACACCAATTTTCCCCAGTGATAAACATAGGTCTTATTTACTCTTAATTGAGATGCCCTTCAGTTTAATTGGGACAATTGAGAGCCGGTTTCATCCATTAGCACCCTATCATTCTATTGTTTAATTGTGGCCCTATTTAATAGCGATCATTAGCGGGTGATCATCACCATGGTTTTGTCTGACTGCATGATGGCTGCAAAGCACACAGACCTTCTCCTCTCCCAGAAGCTGAAAGTTATAGAGGCTCTACAGGAGCCTAATGTCCTCAGTTGCTAAAAATTTTGGAATCTCTAAAAGCCAAGTAGGGTAAATAAGCCTTAACAGAGAAAAGATCTTGGCTTAGTTTCAGGTGAATGCCAACCCCAACTAAAAATGGAAATGGGAGGGAAAGGACATGGAAGTAGAAGATGCTTTGCATTTGTGGTTTACTCATGCGGTTACCAAATATGCTCGTTTATCAGATCCCATTCTTAAAAAAAAGTCAATGAACTTGCTGCCCACTTACAGTATGAAGCTTTGGAAGCCACAGATGGGTGACTCTCCAGATGTAAATGCTGGCACAATATTTTTAATAAAAAAGAGCATGGAGAACGTTCTGATGCAAATTCTCAGTCTGCAACGGAATGGCTTCAAACAGTTCTCCCCTCTCTCATGTCTGAGTATTCCCCAGTAAACATATTCAATGCCAACAAAACAGGTTTGTACTACCCAGCACAGTAGTGCTGAGGGTTGAGGTGCTGGACACCACACCTTGTGCCATGCCGGCTACCCTCATTCGGGGATAAGCACAGGCTGCTGGGGGTCAGCAGGGAGGAGATGCATCGTGCATCCAATGGACAGCTCCCCATCTCTGGGGGGGTTCACCTTTGATTGGTGCAGGCCTGACCCCTGGCAGTGGCTGGGGCTTGACATCGCACCACCGTAAAAACTTCATGGGGTGAGAGCATGTCAGATGCTGGTGGGGGTAGTGCACGGGTGTGTGCATGAGCCTGTCACAGCATCATTGCACACTGGCTCTTGCGAGGACAGAAAAAAGTGAAAAAAGACCCTGGTGGCTGGTCATAGCAGCTTGATGGCTGCACGGTCACGCTATGTCCCAGAAGTAACACCCTGAGCTAGATCCTTGTCAGCAGGTGGGGTCCCAGCAGCCCACCATGGGGGGCAACCCATGGGAGCATCAGGGGTGATGACCTTGAGGGATGGAGGCGATGGGTGACTGGACAAGGTCCGACCAGGGCCAGGGTGTGGGGAAGTTAAATAAATAGCAAAAAAGAACAAAACAGTCTTGTTCTACTGGGGATACCCAGACAGAGAGTTAATTCACAAGGACATTGATTTAGTTGGTGGCAAGAACTGGAAAGACAGAGTGTCTCTTTTGTGCTGCACTAACCTTACCGGGCCATAATTGACAGTGGATCCAATGCTTTGGCATCTAAAATTGCAAGAACTGTAAATCTATTGGATGCAATTTTCATGGTGGAGAGTCACTAGACTACCAGGATGGGATGTTGCCGGCTAATCGATATTCAGGCATATGGGGTGAGTGTGGGGACCCAGATCACAAGTAATTTACCAATATGCTGTAATTTTGTGCATAACCAGAATACTGGGGCGGGGGGGGATAGCTCACCAGGGAATTACATTTGTTTGTAATACTGCACATTATGGGCATATTGGTGATTGGAAGGGGGCCACTAGATCACCAGGGAATGATGTTTTTTTATCATACTTTACATTACAGACATATGGTATGGGGCACAGTTGCAGCTGGCAGACTACCCTCCCAGAAGATGTCTAGCCATTGGATGGTCTAATAGTAATTAGACCTTTATCCATACAGTAGGGTTTGAAAATACAACACTGAGGAATATGGCAGCTTGCATCTGCCACAAGCCCTTTAACGCCATGCCGCAGCCACCTTTGCGGTGCAAGGTTGGTGCAGGCCCCCTTTGGGGCATGCAGCCTGCACTCGATGCAGGCTGCTTTGCAAAATAGCTCCAGGTGCATCCCATGACACAAGGTGCCTGTTGCATCAGACGTGTTTGAAGCAAGCACCTTGTGTCATTCTCAGGGCTTTGAAAATCCTGTCCACAGTGTTTTACACTAAAGTGAAAAAAATGTCTGGCAATTCATCATAAAAATTAGACAGTCTTGTAAGTTTTATTTATCGTCATGGCAATTGTTCAGAACTGTTGTCACAGCAAAGGATAGATTTGCAATGGAAAGTGCTGGCTCTTTCTTTAGGGCTTATTATATAAATAAAGAAAACACAATGTTTATTGTTGTAGCAGGGAACTGGGTTCCATAGAGATACAGCCTATCAACAAAAATGTGAATTGTTGGTCTGTTAAAGGACTGATTTAAGTTAAGAGACACAGCATTTGAGCTCTTAAGTATTAAGAAGTGTAGAAATTTATTACATAAAATTTAAAGATGCAGACAAGCTTCATCTGTTAGCACCCTTTGCAAATTGTGTGGGAGGCCTTTCAGCACCATGCAAGTCTGCTTAAAGTTGAACCAGCATAACATTCTGTGGTGATTTGCATATGCAGCCCATGATGCTTTGCATTGTTTGGGCATGTGTGATTTTGCATTTTCTTGAAACTTGGCTTCCCAGACAAATGCCCTTTGGGGTAACCCTTGCCTCAGTGTTTGCGCACAGAGGTTCTTTGTCTTTTATAAGACTGTCTTGTAAGCTTCATTTATATATGGCATTTGTTTAAAATTATTTGTTACAACCAGGGGTAGAGTTGCAACAGATTGTACTGGCTCTTTCATTAGGACATACTGTATCAGAATTAAGAAAGCACAGCGTCTAAAATACTAGCTAAGGAAGCAAAGTATGTATATTTGCAATATCAAATAGGGCACAGTGGATTGGATTGATTGTGGTGGTGGGGTTTTCAGTCCACATTTCGCTAGTACAGGTTTTGATACTGATCACATTTATTACTTTGTATATATCTGTTTCAAGAATATTTGGAGTTATTTGATTAAAAGAAGGGAAATTGTGTTGAGAATGAATTATTTGAGATGTGAGTAGGTTTACATACATACAATACTTTTTTACGTATAAAAATAGTATTGAAATGTTTATGTATCTAAGAGAAAATTGCTAAAATGTTGTATTATCTGTATTAAGCTTTCTAGGCATCCTTCTGAGGAAGCCCATAAAACACGGGCAAAATGTAGAGAAGATGTGATTGCCTATTTGAATTTCAAGGTTTTGAGTGACATTATTGCCCCCCTCCCAAGATAAGACACTTTGTTATAAAGCATCTGAGTGGGTGGCAGAAGTAGTGAACTGAAAAGAGACATTTTTTGTGGATTTCCCTGTTTGGGACCACCCTGGAATTTTTGGCTTAAAACCCACAGTATTTAAGCATGACAATAAAAGTGACACTGGCCCCCCACAACATTTTGTTAGAAAATGCTGAGTTTTCCTTTGAAGTGAACCTGTGATTATTCACTTAAATGTACTACTTTAAAATTGTTGTAAAAAAGCTATTTAAGAACATTAAGACACCGTAGAGCAGCACATCTGTTGTAACTCCCAATTCCTCATGACACTGTATACAGTAGTTCTGAATTTATTCACCAAAAATGTATTTTAATTCTTGGGGGGGGGTGGAGTTCCAGCTAAATGAAACTTAAACCAGTACTGATGGAAACCAACCATTAGGCCCCTTCACATTTGCAATAATTAATGATTAAAATGTCCTGCAAAACTGTTGCTGATTTACATAAGAAAGTTAAGGCATTTAACCATGTAGTTAGGTTGGAAACTGATGGAGAGATTGAAGTCACCATCATGTTGGCCCATAAAATGGTAACCAAACTGCATGGCTGGATATCAGGGCTTGTTAAAGAAAATTCCTTACTCAAGCATCCCCTTGAGCAGTTAGAAAACCAAGCAAGGGAGTCCTTGTATTATTTGTATAATGAAGTTTTAGCTAGTAAGGATAACGAGAGAGATCTCGGTATCATTACTTGATTCAAATTAAAATTTTAATCTTTATATTACAAGTACTATTAGTAAAGTCAACAACATTTGGTGGGCAATTAGGCATACTATAACTTCTAACGATCCAAATAGTTTGCTGCCCCTTTACCGGGCCTCTGTTAGACCACATTTTGATTATGTATCTCAATTGTGGAGTCCATTTATGCAGAAAAACATACATAGATTAGAAAAACTTCAAAGAAGAATTATGAAATCAGTTTGCCTGGGTAAAACTCTGTCCTATGGTGAAAGACTCTCAAAATATAATCTAAAGTCTCTGGAACAGCGGCAACTTAGAGGAGGCCTTCTATTTATATGGGACATTGTGCATGATACACAATTAACAATAGAATGTGGATTGGATTTTAAACAAGTAGTTATCAACACTAGAGAGCATCCACTTCA
Source organism: Neoceratodus forsteri (assembly GCA_016271365.2). Taxonomy (NCBI): domain Eukaryota; kingdom Metazoa; phylum Chordata; order Ceratodontiformes; family Ceratodontidae; genus Neoceratodus; species Neoceratodus forsteri. The sequence continues at coordinate 42,609,175 of JADMNL010000040.1, read as the reverse complement.
ACTGATGAGAAACAAATTTAGATAAAAAAGGGCTTATTTTTTTCTCTCAAAGAATTGTAGGTTCTTGGAACAGTTTGCCAACATCAGTTATTGTCAGTCAAAACAAAAATATATTTAAAAACAGGTTGGATAGTTTTTGTCTTCAAAACATTTAACCTACTATATGTAGTTTAAGAAGAGCGAGATGGGCTACCCAGCCTTTTGCTCCTAACCAGTCCCTAGTATGATCCTTAATATGTCCACATGGTGGAACTTCTAAAAGAACTTGAGGTTTCCTATCTCTTGCCATTCATGACTTAAAGGATAACAGACAGCCATCATGGAGTAACAACATGACATCACTGCAAATGAAGAAGGCCTGCTAAAATACCCCTAAACAAACACCACCACTGCATCCACAACCAAAGACTACCCTGAACATGTCCACATGTGTTGGAGAGAAGGAGAGATGGGTTGGATTTTGGCACCAGTGATGAGGAAGTGTGCTTTGTTTAATGACTTAATACCAGTTTGCTTACACCCTGACCTCATCTTTGCAACTCTGTAGAGCAAAAGGACATCTGAGGAAGGTTGTTGGCACTGGAAATTAATACCTTGTTATTGTTCCCTGCAAAGCTGAAGGCCCTATGTATGTGGGAGCTTTTATTTTTAGTGATCCAGAAGAAACTGAAAAATTGGCTATAAAAATTAAAATGGAGCTGGAGAAGCAAGCAGATTGAAAATCTCAGACATCGGTTACTGAACTTGTACATATTATGCATAGACACTGTACCCTGATGCAGTTTGTTGTACCAGAATAATTACATCAGCCATGGCACTTTTTAACCTGGTATTTCTGCAGACTACTGTAAGTCACCTCCCCAACCTAGGGGTTAAATTGGCATCAGTTTGTTTTTGGGGATGGGAACTTATGCTGAATGACTTACTTGACCTAAATCTGTGGTGACCTCCCAGGATTGCTGATGCTTTTCACACCATTTCAGGGCTGCAAATCAAAGCAGAGAGTAACATTTTCTCAGAAATAATTGATTGTCCAGACAGTGAATAAAGTCTAACCATAGTAATTTACTGAACTTGTGCCAATGAACATTTTATTAGTACAGTGGTGCAATAAATTATCCATGGGGATATTTTTAAATGTTCAGTCACAAGTTATTTTAAATACACTTTCCCATGTGAGAAAAGTCCAGGTTCATGAGGGGAATGTGATTTCAACAGGTTCAAAGTGTTTACTCAGATTGGCACTGCAGGCAGCACGGGGTAAAGATACATGTCTTCCACAATTAATATCAATCAGTACAAGAAATTTAGGGCTCTCTTACAATGCACAGGGTTCCCTGGCAACCCAGGATAAACCCTCTCACAGCAGATACTTGGGTGAGCTATCTCTTCAGAGGTATTATTGGTTTAACAGTCACCCAGTCTCTTAATTCCATAGATGAGTTTACAGATTAGGGCACTAGATAGCTAGTGGTTCTGGGGCCTTGGCCCATTGCTGACAACTGCCCAGTGAATGCCAACCTGTTCTCTCATACCCTAAAGGGCTCACAGGTCTGCACACTAATTCCAACCCAGCCTTGACATACATGTTCTCCTTGGAGGAACTTACATTTACTCCTTATTTATTAAAATGGATTACAGAAGGGACAAGCCCCTATCCAGGGTCCAGGGCAAGTAAATCCTTTCCATACTACACTCTCCAACATGCCAGTCCCACACTGGTGGCAAAGATCCAGTTAAACATTTAACATTTAATTTTAGCCATTTCAGACTCATTGAAGGGAGAGAGGGCATTGGGTGCCAAGTAGAGCAGGTCTCAACCTTCTAAAGCTACATTTCAATTAAATTTAATTTTATTTGTTCATCGGGTAAGTATACTAGACCAAAGGTCTGTTTACTGGCATGACCTGGGTGTTTTCAATAAAACACAGCTTATACACCAATATCTTGAAACACATATTAGATACAAAACACGCAAATAATCATACAATTCATTTTAATGTGACAAATGTATAAAGTGAGTTCATTTAGCATGCACAATAATCATTACAGTGCATGAGACATTTTATATAAAAGACACGAGTAACATGTTGCCTACAAATATATCTAAAAAATCTAAACAATCTAAGGGGATGTGCTAATCTAATCTCATACCCACTGCTTGTAAAGTAAACATTACACATATTGCTAGGAACATTTACATACAGACATCAGTGACAGATGGCTTAACAACTTTTGTCTAAATATTTGTAGAGATGGGGCTAATCTGATCTGCTTTGGAAATTCATAAAAAAATGTTTTACCACATAAAGATAAAAAGCTTTTTTTCTATAACAGTTCTGTACAATGTTACTAGTCATGACTGGTCAGCTGATCTCAAGCCCCAGTGTGGGCTGTTCATCACTAAAAAATCTGCTAGGGGTTTCTGTCTATCAAACCGATATTTTTCTAAATGAAGTGCAAGAACTGAAAAGTGTCTGTCTGTGTTATTGTTAACCATGGACCTTTTTCATACAGTTTACAATGGTGTTCTCTGTATGAACTGTTAGTAACAAAATTACATATATTAAAAAGAACCCGTCTTGTTTATGACCCCAATGGAAGCTGACCCCCAGACTACACTTCCATATTCTAATGTAGGAAACACTTGAATTGAGCTGTTGAAACAGGAGCTGCTGCTATGGGGGTTAGAGGCTGTGGGGTCCATGCTGGGACCACCTCTTTCCCTGCATTAGATAGAACAGAAAATTGAACAGACCTGTGTTGCCAGAAGGAGAGAGGAGAATTTTTTGCCTGCCCACCCCCTCCAGTATTAAATGGTCTTCTAGACTCCTTCCTAACATGGTGATTGGGGAAGGAGATGAACATACACATCCAACAGGAGGACCACATATCAGGAACTGGAAGGAGGAGGAGCACAGCAAAGAGGGTGTCTCAAGGAGCACACTGAGGCAGAAATGCAGGAGAGGCTTAAAACTCCTACAGAAGGTACTGTAAGGGCACCCCTAAAGCTAAACCTGGGGATACGATGGTGAGACTTTTTGAGACATAGTAACATAAACCAGGGGCACAGGAACTCTTGTGGGTATAGGGGGTAACTTGAGTTATTACAGTCAGTTTATCTAACACTGCTAAAAACTGCCTTATCTGCTTACTGAGGGATATTTTTAATTGAATTAAACTGCCAGTTGCACTGTAACCATATGTTATCCTAGTAACTAAATTGATAAATTAGGCAGTTTAAAAATGCCTTATCTGCTTACTAAGGGATATTTTAATTTAATTATCTGCTTACCGGGGAATATTTTAATTGAATTACATGACCAAATGAACTGTAAATGTATTATACTAGTGATAAAGTTAGTAAATTTGTATAGCTTTTAATTACATGGCCAGTTGAACTGTGACAGTATGTCATACTACAGATTAAATTAGTAATCCACCATAGCTTTCAGGGGCTTGAAAAAATTATAGCCAGAAAGGAAATGGGTAAAATGAGGGGCACTAGGAGGCAAAACACTGGGCAGGACAACCAAAGCAACTACTGTGCGAGAGCTGTATTCATGGAGATACTGAGGAGGAAGAGGAGGTGCCCAGTGTGTAGGAGCATAGGAAAGCTAAAAATGGAGATAGAATGCCTCACTAAGGCACTTCAAGAAATGACAGAGGGCAGCAGAAATGGGAAGAAGGGGCAAACCAGTTATGGAACAGAGGTACATGGACTAAATAAAATCAGAAATGAGGGGAGACAGAAAGAGGACAAGCAAGAGACAGGCATGATGAGCATTACCTATCTGAAGGGGACAGAGGGGAGAGATGGAAGATGACATGGCAAGGGAAAAGTCAGCAGAAATAGCAATGCCCAAAGAAGGGGGGCAGAGGGGAGAGGTGGAAGATGACAAGAAAAGGAGAAAATATACAGGCTCAAAATTGGACATGGAATAGATTATTAGGAACTAAAGATTATCATCTGTAGGGAAATTATACAGGGGCAAACTGGAATGGATGACCAGGAACTAAAGAATAGTAGGAGTAGGGAGAGGCAGGAAGGAGGCAGACAAAGGCAAGGGACAAAACTGGAGGATGGGCAATACCCACAGGATAGGGTGAGACAAGGGAGATGGGAGAGGACAGTAACAGGGGACTAAAACAAGGAGCCTGGGAAAGGAAATGAAGGACAAAAGAAACCTCCATCCCAGGGGTGACAGCATACAATAGATATGCAATACTGATGGACGGGACCCAAGGGAACCATGGCACGGCAGATACCATGTTGCAGCTGGATCCTAAGGAGGTTGGGAAGTATGGCAGGGTGGATAGGGTGTTGCAGCTGAATACCAGGGAGGTTGGGGGTGAAAAGGGCCAGAAGGTAGTGCGGGAGGGCCAGAAGCCATATGTCTCAATGACAGGAAGCAGTGAGGAGAGAAAAAAGGGAGAACCAGAAAAGGTGGAGTAAAATGAAGATGGACAATACAAGAGACAGGAACCTCAGGAGGAAGGTTAGGGTGAATGAACACCCTGGTAGGAATAAAATTATAGTCTATGGAGACTCGATAATAAAAGGCATACAATGGAGGAGGAGTGAGGACACCAATATGAGGACAACGGTGGTGTGTGCACCTGGGATGGAGGCAGATAACGTAACTCAAAAGATAAGGGAAATGATTGGAGATGGAGGGAAAAAGCCAGACTTGATACTGCACATTGGGACAAATGATTTAGCCGGGGAAGAGACCGAGGTGGTGCAAGACAGATTTATGGACCTAGCAGTGGCATGTAGGCAAGCAGTGAAATCACTACCCTTTTCTGAGATAATTCCTCTACCAAGGGCAAGCACAGGTAGGAAGAAAATGATAAAGGAATTTAACATATGGCTAGACAGGTGGTGTAGGGAAGAGGGCTTTGGTCTTTTAGGACAGTGGGGTGATACATGGGGGTCTCCCCATGAGTCTATACAGCAGTGACAGGCTACACTTGACCTGGGAGGGGAGAATGAAAAATGTGGGAATACATGACAAGGGAACTGGGTTTAAACTACTAAGGGGCAGGCAGAAAAGAGGAGGTTAGAGTGCCTTCCCCCCACAGCAGAGAAGTCAAGAAACAGGGAACAAAGAAGGATGACAACCCATGGGGAAGGGGAAGAAGCAAGCCAGGCAGGAGGAAGTCAGAGGAAGAGCAGAGGCATGACGGAGGCAAAGTAGAGAGTGGTAGTGCTGAACACAGGCAGTCTTGGGAACAAGATGGCAGAACTGTAAGTGCTCTTAGCAGAAAGCAAGATAGATATTGCCACCATCACAGAAATCTGGGCATCAGCACTCCAGGACTGGGACCTATCGATCCCAGGTTACATAGAAGGATAAGGAGAAAGGAAAAGTGGTGGGGTGGCAGCATACATAAAAGAAGATATTGTGTGTGCCAGGTAGGAGGTTTATGAGAGTGGGAGCACAGAGGAGCTATGGCTCCAACTGCAGACAAATAAAGGAAGCAAAATAAGGATGGGGGTCATATACAGACCACCCAGTCAGAGCGAGGACAAGGATAGGGAGTTATGCACTCAGCTAACAAAGCAGCAGAAAGGGGGAAGGTAGTAGTAGTAGGTGACTTTAACCTGCCCAAAATTGAATGGCTAGCCAGGCCACATCCTGGGCCAGTAGCCAGGCAATCCTGGACACAATCCAAGATGGTTTCATGGCACAGTATGTGACCAGTCCCACCAGGGGGGAAGCAATTCAGGACCTGGTGCTCTCCAATGGTAAATACATACAGGACATGGACATTGGGGATCCCATGGGTGGAAGTGACCACAACATGGTGTGATTCATCCTGGACATGGGTAGGGAAGACATCCTCACTAAGACAAGAGTGCTAAACTTCAAAATGGTGAATTTTAAGACAATGAGGGAAATGATCATAGAGGACCTTGGGGACCTAGAGGAAAACTTGGGCATGGAGGAAATGTGGGGAGCGATCAGAGGGGCTATACTGAATGCCACAACCAGATGCACAAAGCTGAGGGGGAAGGGGTCTGGAACTTGACAATCTAGCTGGTTAAATGGAGAGGTGGCTAAGGCAGTGAAAGATAAAAGGGCAGCATACAAGAAGAGTAACAGAACAATGAGGAAAGAGGATGATGATGAGGAGGAGTACCAAAGGCTGGCTAAACTAGCAAAAAGGGAGGTAATACAGGCAAAGGCAAAAAAGGAGCTACAGATAGCAGAGAGGATAAAAAAGGGGGTTAAATATTACAAAAACAAACTGGGTACTGAGACTCTGATGGGGGCTATGTAACTTGAAATGTACCAGCAAATGCCTTATTTTTAACACAGTAACCTGCCACATCGTGCTGTAAATTGAGCCCTATTTTTCCTTTACCAGGAAATAGGAGGAGAGTGATTGTAGTTCTAGTGCACTGTATCTGCCGAACTACAGCTCACTGTTTCTGAGGATTTCTTTGTTGCAGAGCGTACTACTGCTTTGGGGCTTTAACTTTTAAAACCCTTACTATTTTAATGTTGTTTTAATTTATTCCTGCTTTGTTTCTCAAGGGTACTAGGCCCCTGGTAACACTTCTGGGTCGCGCTACCTTTAAAAGCTGGGCGCGTGTTGCTGCATGTGGAGACGTGCACAGAGACATGCACGTTGGCACGTGTTGGCTGCATCAGCTGGGTCACTGGGCGCTGGGCCAAAAAACTAAATCCCTTATACAAAAAATGGACATATATACTGGAGTAGATTTCATGTGCTGCAACAGTTGTGGTATGTATGCATACAGAAAATATAGTCAAGAATTCAATTGTGATAACTGTATACAAATAACCAGTCTAAAAAATGAGATTTTAGAATTAAAACAAAGAGTGCAGACTCAGGCTGATATAAGTTGCTTGGAACAATATATTGACACGGTGGCAGACACCCTAGATTCCGGACAAGATATGCACTTAATTACTCCTGAGAACCAATTAACAGGGGGAAATCCCGAAGAAGGAGATTGTTTTTTGGTCCAAAAAAAGACTGGTAAGAAGGGGAGAAGAAATATAGGGGGTAGCTCCAACATCCAAACTTCAAATCGATTTAGTCTACTCCAGAATGACCCAAGTATTGAACCAATGCACGAGAATGATAGTATTATACAGGAAGGGTCCTTCATTTCCTCCCCCCCAAAAAATTTGGACACTCCACTAACAAGTAATATGAAGACTACTGATCCTATCAGTCCTAAAACAATAAAAATTCCAAGGGATGTATTGGTAATAGGTGATTCAATGTTACGTTACACAGATCACATAATACGTAAAAACAGGAATCCCTTTACTACAGTTAGTGTTCTACCAGGTGCTGGTATTAATAATATTAAGCAACTCCTTCCAGGCCTTCAGGAGCACACACTGACCCCAATCACCTTAATTCATGCTGGAATAAATGACCTAGGGAAAAGATCTATGCTAGAAATCCAGAGAGATTTTGAAACTATAGGGGACACAATTAAAAATCAAGGTGGTGACTTGATCATTTCTGGATTATTACCAATTCCCAGAGCAAATCATCAAACAAGGCAAGACATAATAACATTAAATGGTTGGTTAAAACGATGGTGCCTTAGAGAAAATTTCGCTTTCATGAGTAACTGGGAAGGTTTTATAAACCAGAGATTGTATGCCAGAGATGGAATACATTTAAATAGTCAGGGAAAGTGCATTTTTGGGAATAGACTTAGGCAGCAAATTGAAAATACTTTAAACTAAATTTAAGGGGGGATGTTGCTACTTCACCTCTGGTTAAACATAAAAAAAATAGCCCACATAAACATATCGACTGGAACTTCCTTCTTATAAATGCTAGAAGCTTAAATAATAAATACGACGAGTTATTATATACTCTAAAACAGCAGGATGTCCATGTCTGTGCAGTTACAGAGATCTGGTGGAAGGAGGATGATCCTTGGGACAAAAATATCCCTGGGTATACTTTATTTCATAAGGATAGAACCATTAGTAGGGGTGGAGGAGTTGCACTATTCATCTCAAACAGCATAAAAGCTGAAAATATCGAGTTATTAAAATGGCCTAAAATAGAAGCCTTATGGGTTAAAATATATTTAAAAATATCATATTGTATAAATCTGGGAGTAATTTACAGGCCACCTTCAGTTACTGTAGAAGAAGTCTCTTTGCTATTGGAGTATATAAATAGCATTTCCTCTGCAAAAAATGCTATACTCATGGGGGATTTTAACCTCCCTGGGATAAACTGGAACACTCTTAGCACTATTACCCAAATTGAAAATGTTTATCTCGAATCCTTTTTGCTAAATAATATGGAGCAAATAATAAAGCAGAATACTAGGGGAAATAATATACTTGATCTAGTTTTGCATATTCTGGGTAACAGTATAACAAACTGTAATGTTTCCCATCCCCTTGGAACTAGTGACCACTCCATGGTTAACTTTACATATAAAGGTACCTATGGTTCTGATATAGGATGTGCAGTTATCTATAATTTTAAAAAAGCTGATTTCTAGGGATTTAATAAAGAGTTGACATAGTGGGATTGGGAAGAGAAATTTATGAACAAATCACTGAATGAAATATGGTCTATACTCAATACTAAATTATCTACAGGAATATTAAAGTATATCCCTCAAATGAAAAAAAGGGGATCAAGTTAAATATAAAACTCTCTGGATAAATGCCAAAGTTAAAAAACTGATAAGACAGAAAAAAAAAAGCATTTAAAAACGCAAAACTTAGTGGTACACAGTCAAATTGGGAATATTATAAAAATCTTCTGAAAAAAACCAAAAGTTGTGTTAAAAAAGCCAAAAGGGATTATGAGGTAAATTTGGCAACAAGGGTTAAGGATAACTATAAGTCCTTTTATAAATTTGTAAATAATAAAAGGGGTGCCACTCCCACTTTAGGCCCATTAAAGGATTCAACTGGTAAAATGATTTTAGAGAATTCCGATATGGCAATGCTATGTAATCAATATTTTACCTCTGTTTTTAATAAAAAGTCTTTGCCTAAGAAAAATCATAACCCACATAAAATACCTGGGTCGCACCTTATTACAGCATTAGACATTCAAAAGCATCTACAAGGGTTGGACTCTATTAAATTATCAGGCCCTGATGGTCTTCACCCTCACATTCTCAAAGAACTGGCCATTCCCTTATCTGGTCCAATTACAGCATTATTTATTAGATCCATCGATGAAGGACAAGTTATTGATGTATGGAGGCAAGCCAATGTTGTGCCTATTTATAAAAAGGGTTCAAAACATGAAGTATCTAACTACCGGCCTTTTAGCTTAACGTCTATTTTGAGTACAATCCTAGAGGGAATTATCAAGGAATATCTAGGGGAAAAAGTTAATATTGATTATTCCCAGCATGGTTTTGTTAAGGGCAGATCGTGACAGACAAATCTGCTGAAATTTTACGGTAAAGTTAGTATGGCTCTAGATAGAAATGAGGCAGTCAATGTCATTTTGTTGGACTTCTCAAAAGCCTTTGATCAGGTCCCTCATGGTGAACTGTTAGACACTTTGATTGAAATGGGTTTAATTGGTAATATTACCAAATGGGTGGAATCATGGTTGACCAATAGAATGCAAAAAGTCTGTATAAAAGGTTCTTATTCAGGTCAGAAACAAGTGACCAGTGGTGTCCCACAAGGCTCTGTGCTTGGCCCATGTCTTTTTAAAATATATAGTGCCTCATTAAGCACGTCAGTTGGAGTATGGCTAACCAAATTTGCGGACGACACTCGCATTGGCCATATTGTAAATAATGTTGAAGATGAAAATATCCTACAGCATGCACTCGGTGAACTTGAAAATTGGACAGACAAATACATGTTAAATTTTAATGTAGATAAGTGTACTGCTATGCACTTTGGGAAAAATAATCTATTAGCCAAATATAAGTTGGGAGGTAAATTATTAAATGTGGTGGAAGATGAAAGGGACTTGGGTGTAAGGGTACAAAATAATTTGAGTCCTAAACTACATTGTCAACAAGTCATTAAAAAAGCTGGAGGAATACTTCACTGTATAAACAAGCACATCCAAAGTAATAGTAGTAGAGTGTTACTCCCCTTATATACTTCTTTAGTGAGGCCGCACTTGGAGTATTGTTCTCAGTTTTGGTCACCACAAGACCAGGGCTCAAAATGTGCTCTGGAAAAAATTCAGAGAAAAGCAACAAAGAAAATGAACAAAGTTAAGGATCTAAATTATGATGATCGTTTAAACCAGTTAGGACTTTATTCCTTAGAATATTGAAGAATGAGAGGTGACCTCTGTATGGTTTTTAAAGCTCTTCATGATGACAGTTTATGGGCTAAATTGGGACTAACTATAAGAACTAATCCTTATGAAACTCGGTCATACCCCTTCCAACTTAAGGGAGAATGCTGTAAAACAAAGAAAAGGAGCTCTTGGTTTACAATAAGAGTCACTAATGTCTGGAACCAATTACCCATAAATGTGGTAACTAGTGATAAAATGGACATTTTCAAGTCAAGATTAGATATTTATCTACGTAAAAACTCAATAAATGGTTATACTTAAATTTCCTTAGCGAGCTATATGGACCTCGGTCTTTTTTTGCTCTGATACCCTATGAAACCTATGAATAAGGCCTTCTTTCAAAACATCAAAGAAAAAAGAAACGAAAAAGATGGCATAGTGAGACTGAAGAAGGGGGAATGCATAGTGGTGGCAGACTGGGCAAAAGTGGAGATATTAAACAATTACTTCTGCTCTGTCTTTACTAAAGAAAGAGAGGGCCCAATACTGCACAGTGCAAACAGTGGGAAGGAGGCTGGAGAGGACCCGTTGGAGCCCATCAGCACAGAGTTGGTGAGGGAGGGGCTCATGAACTTGAAGGTAGAAAAATCTCCGGGGCCTGATGAAATTCACCCCAGGATACTGAAAGAGATGGTAGAAGAGCTAGCTGGCCCACTGACAATACTTTTCAATAGATCTCTTGACATGGGGGTGGTGCCAGGGGAATGGAGATTAGCACATGTGCCAGTCCCTAAGAGTGACTCTAAGGAGGATCCAGGTAACTACAGGCCGGTCAGCATGACCTTGATTATGTGCAAACTAATAGAGACGATATTGAAAGAGGGCTTGGTCAAGTTCTTAGAGGAAAATAGCCTAGAGGATAGCAAATAACTTGGGTTCGTGGAAGGTAAGTCATGTCAAACAAATTTGATTGAGTTCTTTGACTGGTCACCCAGAGATTGGGCAAAGGCTAGGCAGTGGATATTATATATCTGGACTTCAGCAAGGCCTTTGACTCTGTGCCACACAAAAGGCTAATCACAAAGCTGAAGGACTTGGGGGTGGGAGAAAGGTTAGTTAGATGGGTTGAAAACTGGCTGAGGGGCAGGACACAAAGGGTGGTGGTAGGGGGAGAGTTCTCCAGTACAAGAGAAGTCACCAGTGGGGTTCCACAGGGGTCAGTGTTGGGGCCGATGTTGTTTAATGTCTTTATTAGGGACATAGGGGATGGCATCTAGGGGAAAATGTGCATGTTCGCTAATGACACCAAACTCATTGGGAAGGTGGACACTCAGGAAGGGATAAAAGAGATGAGGGAGGACCTAGCCAAATTGGAGAGATGGGCATGGATGTGGCAGCTCGGGTTCAATGCCAAGAAATGCAAAGTGATGCACATAGGGGTGAAGAACCCGAGAACAGAGTACTACATTGGAAAAGTCCAGGTTACACTCTTGGAGGAGGAAAAAGATCTGGGGGTGATAATTTCTAGCGATCTGAAACACTCAACTCAATGCAAAAAGGCTGTAGTTAAGGCTAACAGAATATTGGGGTGTATCGCTAGGAAATTAGCAGTAGGAGGAGGGAGGTCATCCTGCCACTGTACAGGTCATTGGCCAGATCTCACTTGGAGCACGGAGTGAGATACTGGCACCCACACCTGAGGAAAGACATAAACATTATGGAAAGGGTACAGAGGAGAGCGACTAAAATGATGAAAGAACAGCAGGATAGATCATAAGCAGAGAGGCTGGAAGACCTGGGGATGTACACTCTGGAGGAGAGGATGCGGGGGGGGATATGATTGAGACGTTCAAGTACTTGGGAATTAACAGAGTGGACTGTGGGAGCCTATTCAATAGAAGTGCCACCACCACCACCAGAGGACACAGCCTTAAACTGGTGGGGGGTAAATTCAAGAAAGATATAAGGAAGCACTTTTTTACAGAAAGAGTGGTGATGGCATGGAATGAACTGCCACAGGAGATGGTGGATTCAAATTTGTGGGAGCCTTCAAAAGAGCCTGGGACTGGCATAAAGGAATGTCAGGAGGTATTGTAAGGGAAAGACCAGAAATCCTGGGTGGGGGTTCACAGATGTAGACTGAAAGTCAGAAACAACCCTTATTGTTATGAGCAGACCCGATAGACTGAGAGGTCTTCTTCTGCTGGCCATTTTCTTATGTTCGTAAACAATTTATGGCAATCACTGTTTTTGTTTCTACAGAGAGCACATCTTTTAATTTATAAAGAAAACCTATCTTTCTGTGCAAAGTATCTTTCCAAATGATTTTCTGTGCAAGATTTCACCTCGCATTTTGCCAGATAGTCTCCTGTCTCTTTTTTGTTTTCTCAGCAAAACTGGGGCCCTTAGGAATCTTCTCCATGGAGGGGATTCCTGCCTCAGGTCACTGATGGGAACTGCCCGACACAATTCCCAAGGGTTTTTCCTTTCAGTTACCTGGGTAGGAACCTTCAGTTAATAACCAGGAGATGCTGCAGCTTCTCTTCCCTGGCTCTAACTAAAACAACTCCCCCGGGCTAGTTATAGCCAGGTAGCTGGCTTCTCCCCCAGAACCTACAGTCAGTGGCCCAGTCACTCAGAGCTCTTAAAGGGCACACACAAGTACTATTAACAGGCCTAGCAGATCTAAGGGAAGTAATGACCCCCAAGTGGCTGCACTACTTATGTGTAAACAACACATTATTCACTTTCGCTTGTGGACTATGAATCACCCGGGACTGAAATACTCCATAGGGGTATGCAAGCAATAATACCCCACTCTGTCTGGTAGAAAATGGGTTATTGCTTGCCAGTTTTATAAAATAAGCTATAAATGTCACAAATGTACTTAAAAACTAGTACAAATTAATAGAAATGTGTTTGGCTGCAAAGTAGTCCCTCTACTGGTGCAGCTGTCAGTAGAGGGTGCTACTGATTTAAATAATGTGCCTTTTACGTGTGCTTGACTGTTTTCTTGTAGCTACCTCCCCCTCTCTCACACCACCACTACTTAAAAGACACTTAAACAACATTTAAAGTTATTCCTCTTCACAAAGGGGGTGACCCATCTTCTCCTTGTAACTATCAACCCATCTCCTTCCCTCCTCCTCCTTCTATCTATTTAGAAACATAGAAACATAGAATTTGATGGCAGATAAGGACCGCTTGGCCCACCTAGTCTGCCCATTTCTCTACCTAACGGATAAACTGAAGATTCTAGTTAACCAATAGCCTACTTTCTCCTATCCCCCGCTAAAATTGTCTTATGTCTGTCCCATGCATTTTTGAATTCCCCCACTGTTTTTTACTCTACAGCCTCCTCAGGAAGGCTGTTCCATGCATCTACAACCCTTTCTGTGAAAAAATACTTCCTCACATTACCTCTGAGCCGTCCCCCCTCTATCTTCAAATTGTACCCCCTTGTTCTTGCACATCACTTTTTCTGAAAGATACTACCCTTTTGGACTTTGTTGATTCCCTTGAGGTGCTTGAATGGTGCTGTCATGCTCCTCCTTCCCTCCTTTCCTCTAGGGTATACATATTAAGCTCCTTTAGTCTCTCTTCATATGGCTTCTGGTGCAGACCCTGTACCATTTTGGTTGCCCTCCTCTGGACAGCCTCCACCCTGTCTATGTCTTTGCGGAGATGGGGTCTCCAGAACTGTACACAGTACTCCAGATGTGGTCTTACCAACTGTCTGTACAGAGGGCCAACAACTTCCTGTTTTCTACTGGTGATGCCTCTCCCTATGCATCCCAGTATCCCCTTAGCCCACCTTACTGCCTTCTCACATTGCTGGCCCACCTTTAGGTTGTCTGATATGATTACCCCTAGGTCCCTTTACATTTTTGTTGTTGCCAGTATCTCACCCCCCCATTGTGTACTCTTCCCCTGGGTTTTTGTTTCCCAGGTGCAATACTTTGCACTACTTTGAGTTGAATCTAAGCTGCCATACATTTGACCATTCCTCCAACCTTGCCAAGTCCCTTTTCATCCTTTCCACCCCACCTTGCATATCAACCCTGTTGCAGATTCTTGTGTCATCTGCAAAGAGACATAATTCCCCTTCCAGTCCCCCTGCAATGTCACTTATAAAGACATTAAACAGGACCGGCCCCAGTACTGAACCCTACAGTACCCCACTAGTAACCCTCCTTTCTTCACTGTGGACTCCACTTACTATTACCCTCTGTGTCCTGTTGTCCAGCCAGTGTTTTACCCAGGCTACCACCCTGGGACACACTCCCAGGCTGGCTAATTTGTTTATTAATCTTTTGTTCAGGACTGTGTCAAATGCCTTGCTAAAGTCTAGGTAGGCCATGTCCACAGCCCCTCCCTGGTCTACTACTTTGGTCACCCAGGCAAAGAAATCAATTAGATTTGTCTGACATTACCTTCCTGCTGTGAATCCATGCTGCCATCCTACTCTCTGACCTGCAAAAGAATCTGATCCATGCCAGACTCCTCAATTTCTTCTCATCTACTAACGTCCTGTCACTTTTCCAATCTGACTTCCAGAAGCACCATTCCACAATCCCCTCCCTACTGCCTGTCACTGATGCCATCTTCTCTGGGATGGACCAGGGACTCATTACTGCAACAATTTTTGTCGATCTGGCCAAAGCCTTTGACTCTGTGTCCAATCCACTTCTCCTGGACAAGCTGAGAAATGCTGGCCTCTCTGTCCCCATTGCTGCTTGGTTCAGCTCTTACCTAACAGGTTGTCTACAAATGGTACAGGTTGGTGGTTCCCTGTCACCTACCCTTCTTATCCAATTTGGGGTTCCACAGGGCTCCACCCTTGGACCCCTCCTTTTTTCAATCTTCCTCAATGACCTCCCATCTGCTGTGTAAACTTACATACACACATGTATACAGATGACACAATCAACTTCACCTCCGGTGTAGAAAATGTGCTCCAGTGGGACTTCAATAATGTCCTCTATTGGTTCCATTCTAACCAACTGAAAGTTAACACTAAAAAGACAGTCTCCATGATCTTTGGTATCAGTCAGAAACTAACCAGACTCACTGCCCCTCCCTGTCTTCACCACTCTGGATGGCACTCCACTTGAAGTGGTTCAGTCCTTTAAGTACCTGGGAGTGTGGCTTGACAGTAAGCTTGACTTCTCTGCCCACATTGATGTCATCCATGCCAAGATCCATCCAAAGCTTGGTGCCTTCTATTCATTATAAAAACTGCTTATCTCTGCATGTCTGCAGGGAATTGATTACCACAATGGAGCTCCCTGTCTTCTACTATGCAGATGTAATCTACGGCTCTGCCTCCTCTACTTCACTCACCAAACTGGATAACCTTCTCAACTCCTTCTGCTGGTTTACATCTAACTCTCCTCCATGCACACACCATTGCTCACTTTACTCCTCCCTTTCCATCTTCTCTCTCTGCCATCTCGTTGACAGGTCTATTGTGTTAGGTTCATCTCTGAATATTGGTTCAACACTCTTCCCTCTTGCCTCTCCTCACTCCTGTCCTGAATCCCAATTACAGAAATCACTCAGAGGAATGCTGGAAGTCAACCAGTAGGTAGTTCACTTTTTTCTGTGGAGGACTCTGGAGGAGCAAGTGAGCTGGAGCATTGAAATGCTGACCTCTAATTTTTAAAAGGTATGTTAACGTTGCTATACCCAACAAAGGTGTTGAACGCTCTTTTAATTCTTTGATTTGAAACTGTGTATGCTATAATATGGATGAACAGAAGTGATTTCATTTTTGAGTCCTTTGCTCCCACACTGCTCTGAGGTGCCTGGCAACACTCTGTTTCCACACAAGCAGTTGTGGCTGCTTGGGCCGGTTGACCTTTGCTGCATAAAGTACAATTCTGAAAATTTATATTTGAAAAGCCTGAAAAACTAAAGTTAAGTACACTTTGGGCACTTTGTGAACACTACGGGATCCGTGACCCTTTTACTTTGATTTTATATTTCTTAAAAATAGACAGTTGACAAAATGTTAAGGGTGCGCTAAGCGCTAAACACAATATATAAAGCATGGCAGTTTTGTAGTTGCCTTTTCTAACCTTCTAGCTACATTTTTACTTAGGCAGTAAGTTTGGTCTAGTCAGCTCAGCAACCACACAAGTTTATCAACAAATAAATGTTTTATACTATCTAGCTGGGTTGTTGGGCTCACATCTTTTATAAAATAAATTTTATATTTTATTTTTTACAATGTAATGATTAAGTTAATTTAAATAAAAGGTACTGCCTTCCAGAAGCCAGGATATCACTTCTGCAAGCCACCAGAGCCAGAGGAGAAATAATATAGGAAGATAGTAGGCTGGCCGTTTTTCTGAATTTATCAACTCAGACCCAGGCTAAAAAAAAGGATCTGCAAGTAGTTAAAAAGGATCTCCTTCTACATGGGGGGGGGGGGCACAGCTTAACTTCCCAGCCTGGTTGCATATTCGCCATAACTCTAAAATGCATATTTTTGTGGATCCCATCGCAGCAACAGCTTTTGCAGAAAAGAACATCGGACAATTGAGTTGGCTGGCTGATACCACTGATAAAGAAGGGTGAAGTACTCAGTTTAGACTTTACATGCCCTATTTGGTTTCCTTGCGAATCTTGAGTCTGACATATAGTCTGAAACTGTGAAATGCTTGGCTGCTTTATAATAATGTTAAGGCCAGTCATACTTGTTTGATAACATCGTTAGGCTGTATTCTTAAATTTTGATTGCTCTTCAATAGATCTTGTTAGATATTTGCTAATATCATTTGACACCCTTATGAGAAGGCAGTCAAAATGTTGCTCCTTTTAAAATATTTTTAGTTGATGCATTGTTCCGAGCAAATACCATTAACTAAATATTTAGGTGTCTAGGTGCACCACTCAATTTGTGAACAAGAATAAGTTCCTAGTGTTATCTCCTGAACTCCATAGGGCAAGTTGCCATGCTTTGCCTTAGACTATGGAAGTACAATATAACTTAATTGAGTTCAGGCCATCGTGGTTTTTGCCTGTTATAGTTATTAAGCTACCCTGTTCCTCCAAAATTTATCAGTTCTGCCTAGAATCTAATATGCTGGTTTGTTTAACCTATTTTAAATGATGTGAGTGAGAGTGGCATTATTCTACAATATAATGTGATTGAACTTTTCTCTTACAAACTCATCACTGGCTGCCTGCCTCACTGCTTGAACTTAAGGACCTATCTATTCCTCTAAATAATATCTACCAGTACGATCAGTGTGCAGGTCTGTGTACCTCAATGCTCCTATTTTATATGTTATGGTATCCACTGTAAGATCATAAAATCTATAAATAAAAGGTTTTTAAAAAAAAGTACTGCCTTCACGTGTTGGAGGTCACATGATTTGTGGCTAGAGAGCTCTTATACGTATGCATGGCATTCCGAGTTCAGATTCGCCATCTTTCTCAGAACTCAGCATTGTGTGTAAGAGAACTAGAAGCTGGTCTTTTTACTCTAAACTTTCTCTGAAAACCATCATTTTCAGACTCAGAGTGCCAGCATCATAAAACTGTCTGATTTTCTCAATAGTAGTTTATTAGAATACTTCTCTGCATACTAACTGTTAAAGGTTTTTAAGTATTTTTAGATTGAAAGCACTCGTATGAATTCTTGTGCCTTCTGCTCCAAACTCGTTTTATAACCCCTCCTAATTTTGGGAAAACATAGTTTAACTAACTGAATACAGACAAAATATAGGGCTAGATTCACAAAGAGAGCAAAAAAATCTGCATATGCAGAAAAAAGGCTTGCAAAACTGCAGAAATGCAAGGGCGGCATAGTCACAGTCAAAATTTCTGCAGGTGTGTAAAATCGCAAAACAGGCAAGTTGCAAAATTCCACGAGTGCTGAAGATCAGCAACATGTTTTCTGCAACTGAGGAAATAATATGAAAGGTCCAGCAGACAGAACAACAGCAGGTGATCCTTATTAAATGGAGCAGAAGACTTTGGCAGTCTTGCAAATATTTCAGCAAAAACAGCACTCCCAGCAAAGCAAGCAGCCAGTCCCACATTTTGAACCATGATAGCACCATCTGTACCAGAAGGATCTTGCACCCAGTGGCAATATATATCTGTTGGTTGTGTCTCTATGGTGTTTCTTTCTCTTGCGTCTGTAGCACACGCTTCTGGATGTTACCATCTCTGCCTCTGCTGCCGGTGGAGCTTCTTTACAGGCTACACAGGGTCATGTGGTTGTGCTTTGTTGCCTTTCAATGGATATGTGTGCTAGTTTTGGTGTAGCAACTGACATTACTATACAGCCCACAGGTTTACTGTTGTTTGGTGCCTGAACCCCACTATGATTGTTTCCTAAGTGTCAGTGCACTACCTTTTGCTCAGGGTGAGTTACACCTCACTCTCCTTGGTGTAGCATGTGAGCAACATTTTTTCCACAACTGTGGAAAAACAGTGGCTGAGAATAGCCTTTAAGGGGATATGCCATACTTTACAATGTCATTTTCTGTGCTGGAATTTTCTGCAGTCCACAGCATATTTTTTCCACAGCTGCAGACTTTTTGTGTATATGATGCAATGCAAGTATCCCCTTTTTTTCAGTAACTGTGCAAATTCTGAGGACGTGCTCATTGTTTTCCCCTTCAAAGTATTTTGTGAATCCTGCCCATAGTTTTTGCTTAACAGAAATTGAGATAACTTTTAAGAAAATTTCCAACAGTTTTGACACATCTAATTTTGCTTGGGGCATTGGTATTTTCTTAATGCTAAATACCAGAACACCCTAAGCTAACCTGATGAAGTGTTATCTAAATAATAGTTACATTCAAATCAAATAAACTACAAATGCCACTTTTATTATTCTAGATACTTTCCACTGTGTTCTTTTTTCTTTTGCTAAATAGTGATTTCAACCACAGGCAAGGTGGGTGGCTTGACTGCATGCCCACACTTAGTTACTAGTAACTTGCTGCAAAGAGGAAGATTTGAAGGAGGCACCTGGTCCATGCAAGGACCCGACTGCTTAGGATTCACTATCTGGAACTGCCCCCATTTCTGGAAACAACTTTCTGACTGGGACAATGTGCTAAAGATAGATACTGGTCAATTTAACCATCAAAAGCCCCTGGAGTGGTGTAACTTAGAGGTGTACAAATCAGTGAAGGCTTACATTTTAGATACCAGCAGCTAAACAAGTGCATCCTCTAAAGATACAGCATTCTGATCTGTGCAAACTGAGCTGGAGAAGTCCCATTGAGGTGCTGTGAACTGTGAGCTGTGAGCCTATCCAAAAACCTTTCTTTCTTTTACAAAATTAACATCAACCTTTTTTAAGTAATTGTCTACAGTGTTACTAATCTGTTTTATTTTGGAGGAATTTTTAGTATTTATAAGCTGTTCAGTGTTGCTGTTTGCAAGGCATTTTATTGAAACATAACAGTGCAGCAACTGATTTTATCTGTACAATATGGCATTAACCAGAAAGCAAACAGTGGAGACTGAAATGGAAACAGCATCGGAATATACCAACCCTGAGGGGAAAAAGGAAATGGCTACTATAAATGTTAACACAAGCATTTTATCAAACACTGAAGCTATTAATCAGGGATTCGGGGACCTGGGTGGGAAAAATAAGAATCAGAAAAAAAATTAAGCCCAAAACCAAGTCAGAAATGAACCCAACCTAGCTAAGCACACGAGAATCAAAAATACTAAAAAAAGCTCAGTAAGTCTGATCAGGTTACTCCTTACCAAGATAAACAGGCAAAAATCAGTGATCACTTTTGTAAAGCAACTAGGCAACCAAAATCACTATCTAGTTTAAAATTCTTAGAAAATGACTCTATTAGTCCTCTGGAGCTCACATAACTCTCTAGGTTCTCTTCTACATCCAAATTATTTGATACAGCTGCTTCAAATTATTATAGACAGGAAAACATAATATCTGATGAGAACAAATTAAACAGCATAGAGAGCATTTGAAGCCAGATAACTGTTATTGACATGCTTGGGGCAGAGGAATCTGGGACTTGTGACCCTATCCAGGTAACAGTTAGAGCTGAGGAATTTTTCCAGTCTGGCTATGAATCTAACATTTGCAGTTCTCTTGTCTTCTCTCCCTAGGCAATACCAACACAATACACCAATACAAACCCAGATGATCCAGTGTCCTATGCCCTACATCCAAACTTAACCAAGGTATTAGAGGAGTTTCATACTACTATATCTGGCCTAAAGAAATATGATTCTGCCACTAATAACCATAAATATATTGTTTCAAATGAGGCAATAGCAAATTACCTATTCACTCTAAGTGAAGATCTTAAGGATGTTATTAAAAACTCCTATGTCGCCCACTTAATTATTCTGGATCAAATGTTGGGCATTCAGAATGAGGTGGAAACCATTAAACAGAATTTGATTATAAATAGTTGCAGGTTAGAAGACACACTGGTGAAATTAAATAGAATTGTCCCAGATCCTCCATGTTTTCCTTCCCTGATTATGGAAGAGCCAGAACAAATAAGACCAGACTTCTTATTGGTGGAAATTCCTATCTCACCAGATAAAACTAAGCAAAACACAGAAAAAAAAAAAGAAGAGAAAAGGCAAGAAAGTCAACTTGGACAATGCTAGTAATTCTGAGGGTCAGGAGACACAAATGTCCAAAATTGAGTCTGAGAAAACACATAACACTGCTAATCTAGTGATCTCTCAATCTGGGGAAAAAGAGGAACTCCAACCTGAAGCACATGAAAAAGAGCCTGTTGTACATTTAGTGAAACTAAAAGAAAATGATAATATTTCCAGAATCCACAAATTATGTCAACACCAATCCACCAGGACCCTTTATTGAATCAGGGAAATGTTATAGGTATAAATATGATCACCAAGGCATTTAATTCACTGGAAGGTGAACTAAAGGCTATAAGATCAGAGCTGAAGAAATGGCACGATTTCCCCACTACTGACAATGATTGTACTCCTACTGTGACTTCTGAGGAACAGTCTGTAAGGGACTCACAAAGGATTTACAAAGATAATTGTGCGATTATGTGCCTTTATGGCTATGCTTGGGAAGTTGATAGATCAGATGCGGTGAATAAAGACAAGATTGTGCACCTGCTAAAGGCAGCTTCTGGAGCACATATTCTGAAAGAGGATTTTGTAAAGGCCTGGAAAAATAAAGATGAGTCAGACATAGATCGTATTTACTTGTTTTGTACATAACCACATCTGGCCAATCATATTTGGATAAATAATGATGCTCTGGGCAAATTTGGTTGTCATTTAGAGTATGCAAATAGAGATCTACCGCCAAAGTGGCTGCCCGCTCTTAAATTAGTGTTTTCAGATTCAAGACACTTCCAAAGAAAATGAGGGCAAACTAAAAAATTCCCTCTTTAATCTGTTTGTATACTTTCTATGAATTCTTTATAGAACTGTAAAGATCCTCAAGGCTCATAGAAGGTCACACAAGAGTACTTTTGCACAGATTGATATATTATTAGAGATGCAGGATATGGCAAATGCGATCTTGCAAAAAGCAACATTATTTGATGATCTGGGCATTTATATAGTTAAAAGTGAAATACTCCCTTCAAGTTATGCTAGAAAACTGACAGCAGAAGCTGGTACTATGCCCATTAAAACTCTCGCCATATTTGATCTTCCTAGAATACCAGAGGAAACAGATCATAAACAAGAAATCATTTTGCAAGATCTATGTGTCCGTACACCGAATATTCCCTTAATGTCAACCGACTTGTTTGCCACAAGGTATATTGACCAAGAGGCAGATAATGACCAAGTGGTATTTAACATTACCACTTGGGATGTATACAATAAGCTTCTAGGCTGTACAGACATACTATATAGGCTGGGTATATATGTTATAGATTGGGAAGTAATGGGGGAAAATGCTCCCAGGTCAGTAATGAACCCACAAATATGAATCAGCAAAATGTGGGCAAGGAGTTAGTTGGCAACTTAAATGCCTTAGAGCAACAGTCACTATTTAACATATCCACTAGAAATAAATTGTCAACATTATCAGAACATGATTACTGACTCAATATAGAGACTACATTGAAAGATGAAACTAGTCTGGTGGCAAATTCTGAGTGGGCATTACTTTCATGGAGTATTTTGGGTCTGGCAAATAAATTTGCGGATCCCAACTGATTAAGTTTTTTACATAACCACCACATAATCTGCCTCCAAGAGACATGGCACTCAGAAAACTCAGATGTTGCTCTGAACGGGTACACTTGTTTTCATCTCCCCAGAAACAAATTGGCAAAATCAGGTAGAATGTTGTGAGGCCTGGTAACTTGGATCAAACCTGAAAGCAACCTGGATGTGCATTTGATAGTTAATTACCCATTTGCTCAGGCTTCTTTATTACAGTCTCCCAGTCTTTCTTGCTGCTCATTAAATGTCTTTATCCTGCCACTCTGCTCCAAATACTTCTCCATGTCTGTGTGGGAAGAATTAGATTCTATGATTCATTATAGGTGGGCAACAATAAGTTGTGAATATATCCTGATATGTGGTGACTTTAATGCATGCTTAGGCAGCTTTGATGGATATGCTGACAGTTGGTTATTTGACAATGTCTCCAAATTTAGTAGATCCTCTCTGGATCCAAAATCAAATATCCCATGAAAAAAACTATAGCATTACAGTGGAGCCCTCTTAAGTGCACACCCTATCCACCTAGGCATGAATGACATGGCTGAGCATGGGATCAGAGCAGTGCAACAGGAGTTTGTGGAGTTGGGGAGGGGCCTTAGACAAGTAGCACACACGGTAACTTTCTCAGAAATGCTACCTGTCTATGGCATGCATAAGGCTAGGGCACTCCACCCCATGGGAATCAATGACTGGTTGAAAAGGTGGTGTAGAGCTCAGGGAGTTGGCTTCATTTGGAGACTGGGGCTCTACCTGGAGGGATACAGGCCTATACAGGTGCAATGGTCTGCATCTATCCTGGAGGGGAACCAGGATCCTAGGTGATAGGTTTAAATACTTCAGTGGCAAGCATTTAAACTAGCCAAGGGGGGAGGCACTGAAGAGGAGAAGGGAAATCCTAGCCCCCCCAAAAAATCATGGTAATTAGTGAGGTAAACACCAAAATAGAGCAGTCAATAGGGAGAAGGGCAGGGGTAAATGGAGAAAAAAGACAGAAGTAGAAGGGACAGGGATAGGACAAAAAGAAATAAAGCCATAAAAAATGGAGGGTAATGAGTACCAATGCCTGTAGTCTAGGTAAAAAGCTCCCTGAAATGGTGGCCTTGATGGAAGAGGGATGCCTGGATATTGTGGCAGTCACAGAAACATGGTACACAGAGTGCCATGACTTGGATGTCAACACAGCAGGGTACTCAGTCTACAGAAGGGACAGGGAGGGAAGAAGAGGAGGAGGAGTGGCTGTCTATGTAAGGGAAAGGATAAAAGCAACAGAACTAAAGGGTAAACAGGGAGGAGAGGAGGCACTGTGGGTCACCCTGGAGACTGGAAATGGCTCCACAATCTGCACAGGAGTTGTATACAGACTCCCATCTCGGGGGAGGAAATGGATAAGGAAATGATAGAAGGCATCCATGGGATGGCAGAGAAAGGGGGGAGATATTGCTGATGGGTAACCTGAATATGCCAGATGCTGACTGGAGCACCTTTGCTGCAGCCACATCCAAGAGCAGAGTCATTCTTGATGCCCTACAGGGGGCATGCCTCAGACAGCTAGTTTTGGAACCCACTCAGAAGATAGCAACCTTAGACCTGGTACTCTCAAACGGGGATGGAGAGAGGATCTCTGATCTTGAAGTGGATAGCCATCTGGGAACAAACGATCACCAAACACTGTGGTTCATGATAAACTTAGCTGTAGAGTCAAGCCACCAAAAGTGAAGATACTGGACTTCAGGAAGGCTGATTTTGTCAAAATGGGAGAATGCTGCAGAAAAGCACTAGCAAACAGGCAAGAAGGTGGGGTGGATCAACAATGGGGAAACATCAGAACCGCCATCACAGAGGCAGCAAGCCTTTGTGTGAAGCAAATAAACAAATCAAAATGAAAGAAAAAAACACTATGGTTCTTAAAAGAAATGATGGGGAAGGTAAGGGAGAAAAAGATAGCATTCAGGAAGTATAAGGAAACACAGAAGGAACAGGACAGAGAACTGTACCAGTTAAAGAAGAAGGAAGTGGGTAAGGCAATCAGAATAGCAAAGGCCCAAACCGAGGAAAAGATAGCCAACTTGGTTAAAAAGGGGGATAAAATCTTTGATAGGTACATTAGAGAGCAAAGAAAGGCTAAGGCAGGGATACAGAGGCTGAACAAAGAGGAAGGTGGTTGGGCAGAGAGCAACAGTGAAAAAACAGGGATACTGAATTAATACTTCTGCTCAATATTCACAATGGAAAAGCAGGGGGAAATACCTAATCCTGTCAATAGAAGCACTCTGGATAGGAAGGTTGATAATAGTCCTTTCACAGAAGAAAGGGTTCTGAAAGAACTATTAAAACTGAAAGTGGATAAAGCAATGGGGCCAGATGGGATTCACACCAGAATTCTAAAAGAACTAAGGGAAGAAATGAAAATTTCGTACCTTCCATAATTCTTGATCTTCTCTTGTATCTTCACCATTCATTACTGATCGAGTAGTGCTGGAGGTGCGCACCCGCTACGAGAGATTTTTTTTTGAGTCGGCTCCTACTGTGCCCACGAGAGCGACGCACTGCGTCATGCGTGAGGGGTGGCCATTAGGTGCCACAGACTACTCCTCCATCTCAGTTCTGGTAGCCAGAGAGGCAAGAAAAAGGGTAAAGAAAAAAAGGGGAGAGCGAGGCAAGAGAGCAGAGGGATAGAAAAAGGAAAGGATATAAACTGAAGAAAGAATAAGCCGGTAGAGGACAGATGGAAGAGAGAGAGAATACGTACCCTAAGGGACCGCAGGGCCTCCCATCTGGGGTGGCTGTAAGGGAGGAACAGATAAAGAGAAAAGGAAGAAGAAGAAGAAGAAAGAGAAGAAAGAAGGGATGTTGAGAGGGGAGAACACTGCCCATAGATATATTGGTTGAGAGGGCTATAATCTCGAATCAAAACCAAGGGAGCAAGAAACTCTCTTTAGGGGAGAGAAAAGGTTCAACTGAACTGCTTGTATAGATTGGACACAAAGGGCAGGTTCTCTATAATCTCATCATCCCAACCCCTACACTCTAACTGAGAGCTTACAGACTGCCAGACAGAAAACTGTTCCAGAAAGAAAGCGCCCAACTATGAGGGGGGTAAGCCCTTTAGCACCTTGTTAAGTGCTAACACCAAAGTGTGTGGGTAGGGGTTAGGCCCTACCAAAGGCAGCTTTGTATGAAGGATAGAGTGGGAACTCAATCAGACTCCCTGAAGGCAAGGCAAGGGCAGCAGTTAAAGGTTAAGAAGTGCAGAGGCACCAACCAGAAGAAGTTGACAATTAAATAATGCCCACCAGGGGGAGCCTTAATTTTGAGGCTGAGCCAAGAGGAATGGTCTCTTCAGCTGTGAACTGAACATCATGGCTAAGGAGCCCAGAGGTCACCCCTAGAGGCAGTCAGAAAGAGTTCCTTCAGGATAGGAGAAAAGTCCTACTCATTCCCCTTTACCTTGAGGAAAAAAGATCCATCCAAGAAGGACGGACACCAGGATAGTTGTTTTAGGGGTGCATAAAGGCCAAAGAAAAGAAGAGGAACGTGAAGGAGAGGGAGACGCCGCAATAGGAGGCCACTGAGGGGAAGGTGGGTGGGTATCAGTAATGAATGGTGAAGATACAAGAGAAGATCAAGAATTACAGTAGGTACGTAATTTTCATATCTTCCCTTGCCATTCATTACTGCTTGGGTGAGTATCAAGCTCCCCCAAGGGGGGGGGATAAAGAAACCCTGAGGGAGCAAGACCCCCAGCCTCCTGTTGGTGGGAAACAGAAGGGGAAGACCTGGGCTAATCAAGTGAGCTAGAAGGTGTCCCCCGAGGATGGGGAGATGGAGGAAGCCCCTACAAAAGTCTCCTAGCTCTGGAGGAAAAGAGACGGGTCCCCCGGAAAGTGGAGCGAATCACCCTACGCCAGGCCAGGGGTGACAACCTTGATAGATGAAGCCATGCCATCTGTCTAATACAGATCGCTGTCCCTGCAAGCCTGGAAGCCACCTCATTGGCATCATAAGATGCCCTTGCTTGGTGTCTTACCAGCTCCAGGCCTATAGCAGAGAGGGCAATAGCTTGTCTGGTTTGCTCCATATCAGGCATTGATGCTAAGATCTGGGAAAGCATCGACCACAAATGCCTACTGTAGGCAGCATGGTGAGCCTGATATGATGCAATGCATAACATCGCATGAGAGAAAGAGAACACTCTTCACTCCCACCGTCAAATTGTAGAGAATCTGAGTCCGTGGACGATCATGCGCCAGGCGGCAGTGCCTAGAGGGAGTTTCAGGGTATGCCAATCCCGAAGATGGGTTGAGGAGAGTACCTAGAGATCGATGGGGGCACAATACCTTGTTCGCAGTCTGTCAGGGCTGGAGAAAGGGCAACTGGTGACTGCCAGGAACGGATAGACACCTCCTGGAATGGAATAGGCCAGGATAGTACCACCAAATGCTGGGCACTGAATTCACAGAGGAATTCATGCGTCTCCCGTTCGGTATTGTCTCGCCTAACAAAGGAGATATGAAGATCCCTCACCATCCTCTAAAGGAATCACTGATATTCAGTGAAATCAGCATCAGAGGAGAGATGAGCAGTGGGTTCCTCTCCCTCAGAGGAGGGAGATGAGGATGATGAAGAGCACGAATGTCCAGAGGACCTCCAGCGGTGGAGATATGTGAACACCCGGCCATGCATGTAACTGACATATGAGGAAGGCCGCTGCAGAGCCTCTGAATGTCTCCTAGGATAACGGGCCCGTAGGACCAACATGGCCTGGGAGAGAGGGGGGTGGCTACAGAGGAATGGGAGAGGGGCACCTATGGCAAGGCAACTGTCCTCTGCTGAGGCTCTGGAATCTGGGGAACAGAGCTTGAGCTGGCGGGATCCTGGACAACAAACCAGGTTGCAGAACAGAACCCTGGGGATGCGAAACCTGGAAAAGCCTAGTAGGGAATCCTCCCCTGTGACAAACCTGGGGTGCATGGATCCAGAAGGGCAGCCCACAGCAAAGCCACCAGAGGGTCCCTGGGGATCTAGGGGAAGATGGGGTCCAGTGCTTGGCTTCTACCCACCCACCGAGGGATGGCAGGTAAAGACTGAGGTGCCTGAACCCTGTCTCTCAACCCCCAGATTCCGAGAATGCCCTCCTCCTTGACCCGGTGACCCCCACTTGAGGGGTGCAGCTGCACCAGGATTGGCAGCTGCCACACCCTGTCAGGAGAGAGAGAGCCCCTCCCTCCACCTCTGCACCATCCCCCTCCAGGGACCCAAGACCACCCGCTGCCTGGGAGGCCTCAGGGGAGGACTGCAGCGGAGACAGAGGAGTAGGCGTGTTGGGCTGCCTAGCACTTCGTCCCACTGGAGACCCTGACTCTGAAGAGGCAGGGTGCCAGGACAGGTCCACATCTGAATCATCCTCCTCTGAGGAGGAAGAGACCAGCTGGACCACAATACTGGCCACCCCGGGGGTCTCTAGTGAAATGGCACTGCAAACGGCACCAGTGCCAGTGGTGGTGCCGGACAACCCTGGACCCCCTGCAATGCTTATTCCCAGCCCCGGCTCCCCAATGGCACTGGCCAGACCCATGGCACCACCCTCGGTGCCGTGACCTGACTCGGCACCGCTAGAAGAACCGACCAGGCCCATGGCACCATGGGCAGCACCAAGAGCCAACACAGTGCCACGAACGGTGCAGTCTCAATCACTGGTGCTGTGAACAGTGCTGAGATCTGAAATGGCGCCGGAAGGCAGCGTCGAGGGTCCACCGATGCTGGGCTCAGCAGACCTGGGCCTTGAAACTGAGGGAGCCTGCACCTCTGAGGAGGTGACTGCTGAGGTGCTGTCCTCGCCACAGCACTGGGAGGGACCTCAGCATTCCTCCAACACCGCAAAAGAGCTCTTCTTTGGCAAGAGAAGATGAGGAAGCCTCCTCCTCTTCAGATCGTATAGGCCTGAGAGGGGACCCGGAGGAAGGGTCTAGAGACCTTACCTAGGAATCCCTGGAATGGCGCCATCCCCTGAAAGTTAGCAGGACCTTGCCAATCTTGAACACTCGGACTTCCAGGACACAATGGTCCATTGAGAAACAGGCATAGCACGCATCCATATTGTGGTTGGGTCCCAGGCAATGGAGACAAATATCATGCTGGTCTGTGATGGAAAAATGCTGGCCACAGGAGCACTGATGCATAGGGGTGCGGCCTACCTTTGACTTATGTTTTGCTCCTGAACCTGACATGATGTGAAAAAATTAAGACCAAAACAAGCACAGCTCTTGGTGCCGTCGAAAAAAGAGAAGGGAAAAAGAACGGTCTTACCAGTGACAATGTCGAGAAAAGCAGGAGAAGGAGTTTGGAACAGTTGATGTCGCACTAGGCCTAAAACTGAATCTGACCGTGCAGCAGGTGCAGCCTTGACTGCTGGAGAAACAGAATTGAGATGGAGGAGGAGTCTGCTGCACCAAATGGCCACCCCTCGCGCCTGACGCCACGTGTCGCTCTCGTGGGTGGGCCCGTTGGAGCCGACTCCAAAAAAAATAAAACAAATCTCACATAGCGGGTGCGCACCTTTTGCACTACCCAATCAGTAATGAATGGTGAAGATTGACAAGGGAAGATCTAGTAAAACCACTGACTACCCTTTTTAATAAATCATGGGAGGAAGGGATGGTACCTGAGGACTGGAGGAGGAGGATGGATGAGATTCCCCTTCACAAAAGTGGGAGCAAGATAGAGGCAGGAAACTACAGACCTGTCAGTTTGACCTCAGTGGTAGGGAACATGATGGAATTACTTCTGAAGGAAAGAATTGTTGAGTAACTAGAGGCCAGTGGGGCACAGGACCCAAGGCAGCATGGATTCACAGCGGGAAGGTCATGTCAGACAAATCTAATTGATTTCTTTGACTGGGTGACCAAAGCAAATAGACCAGGGAGGGGCTGTGGATATGGCCTACTTAGACTTTAGCAAGGCATTTGACACAGTTCCACACAAAAGATTAATAAACAAATTAGCCAGCCTGGGAGTGGGTCCCAGGGTGATAGCCTGGGTAAAACACTGGTTGGACAACAGGACACAGTGGGTAATAGTAAATGGAGTCCACAGTGAAGAAAGGAGGGTTACTAGTGGGGTACTGCAGGGTTCAGTACTGGGGCTGGTCCTTTTTAATTTCTTTGTAGGTGACATTGCAGAGGGACTGGAAGGGAAAGTATGTCTCTTTGCAGATGACACAAAGATCTGCAACAGGGTTGATACACAGGGTGGAGCAGAAGGAAGGAAAAGGGACTTGGCAAGGTTGGAGGAATGGTTAAATGTATGGCAGCTTAGATTCAATGCAAAGAAGTGCAAAATAATGCACCTGGGAAACAAAAACCCAGGGGAAGAGTACACAATGGGGAGTGAGATGCTGACAATAGCAAAAATAGAAAGGGTCCTGGGGGTAGTCATATCAGATGACCTAAAGGTGAGCCAGCAACGTGAGAAGGCAGTAAGAAGGGCTAGGGGGATACTGGGAGCATAGGGAGAGGCATCACCAGTAGAAAACAAGAAGTTGTTGGCCCTCTGTACAGACAGTTGGTAAGACCACATCTCGAGTACTGTGCTGGAGACCCCATCTCCGCAAAGACATAGACAGGTGTAAGGAAGTATTTCTTCACAGAGAGGGTTGTGGATATATGGAACAACCTTCCTGAGGAGGTTGTAGAGTCAAAAACAGTGGAGGAATTCAATAATGCATGGGACAGACATAAAGCAATTCTAGTGGGGGGTAGGAGGAAGTAGGCTGTTGGTTAACTGGAATCTGCAGCTTATCTGATAGATAGGGAAATGGGCAGACTGGGTGGGCCAAGCGGTCCTTATCTGCCGTCAAATTCTATGTTTATATGTACCCTCAGGATAAACATTTTTTGTGCACTTACACGGGATGTGCATTTAACCAGAAAAGCACTTCCAAACACATTTTACTGTTTTGTAATGTACTTTATTAAATACCAGGTGCTCAAGTTAAAATGACATTACTGCAGTGTCTTACAACACAGTACTACTTAAAAAAATCAGTAATCTTCTTTTGCTTTGTGTGTTTCAGCGTAGGATTCAAAATTTAACAGAAGGCTAAAGACAAAATGGATTTTCTTACTGTGGCCATGCTATGCAGCACCACAGCTACAGTTAAGATGTTAAAGTGGACTATTAAGGGTGGTACTGTACAAAACGTGCACTTAAAAGCTGGGTTGGACTGAAAATCAATAGGAAAAGTAAAAAACAAAATGTGCATTTAACCTAAATGTGCACTTACGCGTATTGCATTCAAGAGGTACATTTAACATTGGATAAACAGGAAAGAAATCGGGATATGGAAAAAATGTGCATTTAAGCAGGATGTGCACTTATCTGATGTGCACTTAAGCGGGCTCCACTGTACTTACAGCACATAATCTTGACCCTATAAATTGTAGGATTACAGGTGATCTGAATGGGAATTTCTCCTACTGCAATGCCATGGGTGCCTTAACCCTGGATTTCATTTTCTTGAATGGCACAATGGAAAATTGGTCCTCACTGACAATCCCAGAGAGAGGGAAGAGTGACCACTTTTCCTTTGATTCTGAATTAGGGACGTAAACCTACTAACAATCTAACTGAACTAAGTGACTTTGAAATTAAAAAACTTTGCAAAATTAGATGGGGTACTGAACATAGACTATAGCCAGGATAGTGAAATAGGCTATTGGCAAACTTGA
The DNA here is from genome assembly GCA_016271365.2 of Neoceratodus forsteri. NCBI lineage: Eukaryota > Metazoa > Chordata > Ceratodontiformes > Ceratodontidae > Neoceratodus > Neoceratodus forsteri. The sequence continues at coordinate 42,578,009 of JADMNL010000040.1, read as the reverse complement.
GACCAACCTTAAAATGGTCTTACAATAGAATTACTATCTAAAATTATGTTGCAGTGTTTAAGCAATATTAGGGAAAAAATCTCAACTAAACAGAATGTAAATTGATGGCTCAAGGCCCCACTACCTGGTTTGATGATAAATGCCTTCAAAAGAAACAAACTCTGATAAAACTTGTCAGATATGCAAAAACTGAAAGAAAGCAGAGTGTTTTTAAAGCAAGGTAGCACACTCACCTCTGAGGCTGGGAGATCAGAAGGCTGTGGGTTCTATCCCCACACAAGGCACTTGGGTTAAATCCCAATACTGCCAGCCTGATGGCACTGAGGGTTGAGGCACTGGACGCCACACCTCATGCCACGCCAGTGACACGGGTTTGGGAACAAGCCCTGGCTGTCTGGGGTCGACAGAGGAGGGAGAGGATTGAGCATCCAAAGGACAGCTCTCCTCTCCCGGAGGGAGGGTACACGCTTGGTGCCTGACTGGCCTTTGGTGGAAGCTGGAGGCATACAGCGCAGGAGCGTAAAGAGAGGGTTGGGAGTGGAAGACATTGGCGGAGACACCTTGACATTGGGATGTGCTCCGCCCCATAGAAAATGGTAAAACACCCCACAGTGCTCCTGGTAGATGGAACACCAGGCCCCAAACCCCAGTGCCACTTCCTGACCCGGTACCAGCATCCCGATGAGAATAAGAAGGTGCCCTTACCCAGTGCCTGCCTGGAGAACACAACCACGGCTACATGGTGGATGGACTGCACCAGGCTCCAGAGTAGGCGGGGACTACAAGGCCATAGGTGTCTCCCAAAGAGTGGAAGTGCTGTGGGAAGGGGAGTATAAAGAGCAAGTAAAAAAAAAGCCCAATACTGACAATGTAGTGCAGCATGAGGGGGGTGCTTCACTCCATAGGTGCCGTCTTTCAGATGAGACATTAAACCGAGGTCCCATCTGCCTGTTCTGGTGGTAGTTCAGGTGGATGTTAAAGATCCCATGGCACTTCTCAAAAAGAGTAGGGGAGTTTTTATTGAAAATCACATGGTACAAAATACACAGTATTGAAAACATGCCAATATTAAAATATCAAGAAATATACAAAAGAACATAAAGTAATCCACAAAACAGATGCAAAAAAAGTACAGAATCTGGTGAAAAAGGAACAAAGAAACTAAAATTAAATATATTTTGTAACATAAATTCCAACTTTAAAGACAAAAATCTGAAAAAGGTTACTTCACCCAATTTTTAACAAAAAGTAGACAGATTTACTTCCTAGATCCTGTTATGGCACTACCACATTATTTAAACAATAAGCCCACGAGGGTGTGTGGGTTATCGGGGATTTACCATGGCTGGAGTGGTTTGCCATGAGGCGCAGCAGTGGGTAAATCCGCCAACCATGGTAAATCCCCGATATCCAGATCCCCGAGTGGTTTATCATTATACCAGTACTGCTTTTTATTATTTTAAAAAACAGTACTTGCTATAATGCTTAAATAAGCAACTCAGTAGTAGAGCAGTCAGTGTTTTTGTTTACTTTCTCCTGATGTACGGAGCTGCTGTTTTACAGTCTCCGCTTAGTGGGGAAATAAGATGGTGGCCAGAGTTCCGCGATTTCACCGTCAGATTGCTTTTTTTCCAAGATGCGGCTGGCTGGCACCTTTTGCGGTGATTATCAGAGGATTTACAATGGTGGTAAGGTGCCAGTCAGTTGTTTTGATTGGTTGTTGTCTAAGGTCCATGGTAGAATTAAAAATGTAATGAATATGTTAAAACCTTTCCACCACCTATATACTTTTGATGAGGAGTGCACTGCAATATCTTGTGAATACATTTTTCCCATAGCTTGTTCAACCAGTGATCCCATCTTATTGTATGGCATCCTCTTTTGATGCAATACCCATTGACATCATGCCTGCCATAAATAATACATAAGGCAGCATTTAAATAGATTTAAAACATCCATATCATACAATGTTACCCCTTGGGGACTTATACCCAGAATTAAAGTGTCATATGTCATCTGAGTTAGCCATTTCATATCCCATTTACATGCCAAAAATTCCCATAATGGCTTTGAATAAGAGCAATCCAGGAGAAGATGCTCCATTGTTTCTTCTTTATTAATGCATGCTAAATAGGGGCAGTTCCTTTCTTCCTCTGCCTTATGTTTTGCATTCCCTCTAATATTTAATTTATCATACACTGCTAACCAGAATGTTTCCCACAGGGAGGGATTATTTTATTTGTCAATAGTTTTAGGACCCTTGCATTGTTATTTGTGAGACAATTCTCAAAACTGGGTTCCTCGGTATAAATTATGCCCAATATTGTTTTATATAGGTTGACTACCTTTCCCTGTTGAATTTGTTGTTTTGACAGGCCCCATTTATACAATTTTTAAACAGTAGGTTTAAAATAATCAGGGACCAAAAGATGATTACTTAGTTTAGGGGGAATCACTATCCATACCTGATAATACTTATATAACACAAGAGAGAACCATTTATAATGTATTTCATCAGTAGGAATTAGGCCACACTTCACTGTTTGAATCAAGAAGAGAGTGTGAATAAAAGTGATTGGGTCAGCCATCCCCAAGCCCCCCTTTGCTTTTGGTAAATATGTAAAACAACGTTTGATTGGGTTTAACTTGTTTCCCCATAACAGTTGAAAAACTAAACCGTATATCTTAGTTTCCAATGTAATGGGAGGGGAGAAAATCAAAGCCACAAATTGTAATATAGGAATAATAAATTGTTTTAATATCTAAATTTGTTTCAGTTTCAACATTTTCCAGTGCCTCCATCTTTGAATCTTATTTTCTATGTTCGAAATTTTTTCCCAACTGACCGTGGCAAATTCTGAGAACCAAATAGTATCCCCAATATTTTAAGGGTGGTAGGTGATATTTTAATACCTTCTATTTGAGTTAATTGAGACTGTCCAGACCCAATATAAAGACCTTGGCATTTTCCAAGGTTAAGTTTTGCATTGGAAACATATGCGTACTCCTCCATTAACCTTAAAAAGGAAGGTAGTTGCATGTGGTTGGAAATAAAAAGACAAATGTTGTCCACATATGCTTGTCTTAAGAGGCAATCTTTCAGACCTACCCCTTTTAACCCTTACCATAATGAATTCTGGGTCACCTTCCAAAGTAAAGGGTCTAAAGCAAAGAGATAAAGAAGGGAACTTAAAGGGCACCCCTACCTGACACCCATGGAGACATGGGACCCCTCTGTTACCTCCCTTTTCATAACCGGATACACCATAGCATTATTGAACAATAATTTGATATAGTGCCTGATCATCAGAGGTATCCCATATAGTTCCAAAGTAGCTAATAAATAGGGGTGAGAGAGAGACCCTATCAAATGCTTTTGCCTGGTCCATCGAAATTATGCATCCTGAAATGTCATTGATTGAGAGATGTTCAATAAGGTCTCTTATAATCATTAAGGCATATTGAATTTTTTCCCAGGAAGCCCACAATATTGATGTGGGAAATGACTAAACTAGCATATTCCTTTATTCTATTGTTTAAAATGCATGCTAATATTTTATAATCAGTATTTAAAATTGACATTGGTCTCAAATTTTGTATAACATTTTGTCCCCTGATTTATATAAAATACCAAAAGACCTTCTAAAATGACAGTCTTATTGCATTCTGAACCAAATAATAGTGAAAACCTATAGCAGACATTCAGTTAATAAATCGACAAAGGATTTATAAAACTCTCCAGGCAGTCCATCTGACCCTGGAGATGTTCCATTCTTCAGGGATTTTATAACCAAAACAATCTCAGATTTACTAATTTCTTTCTTCATTTCTGTAGTATATTTTGATACCATTGGAATGTTTAAAGTCTGCAGATATGTTTTTATCTCTATTTTTGATGGGGATGTAGAGGGAGCTTGGGACATAATGAAAGATTTTATTACCCAGTGGTGACCCTGTGTCGTAGCAGTAGTATGACCAGTAGAGTCTACTAGAGTCTCAATATTCATTGAGTTCTTCATTTCTTTACATGCTACATAGGGGTCTCCTAATATGGTCCTTTGGGTTCCAGATTGTAACATTACCTTAATTGTATTTGCCCTATCATACTGGAAGTGCTTCATTGCCTCCTTTATTTCACTTATTTGAAGGGTGTAATCAAATCTGGAAGTAGTTACTAGAGAATATCATTTCTGTAGTTGTTGCCTAAGAAATGTTTCATTTTCTCTGTTTCCAATACTTTATCAGCCAAGTTTTGAAATATTTTTTGAGTCCTCCCACCATGCCCCCAAATCCAGGCCCCTCTGTACCTGAGGGTCAGCTAGGGCTTCAGTGTTCAGTCTCCACTGATTAGCACCCTTAGTTCTCCTTATCTGATCAGTAAATTTAAGTATAAGGGCAGAATGATCTGAAAACACCACCAGAGAAATAAAAAATTGAAAATTTTAGATATTTTGAGAAATAAAGATATGTTCTATTGTAGATGTATGTTTCCCCTTTTATATGTGAATTGAGGCCCTTTAGTCAGATTGTTACTACAGTTTTTGAGGTCTGCAATGTCTACCACACTAGCCAAGGCAGAGGAGTCAAAATATATTTTTTTCTTGGTAATTGGGTCTTCACCCCCCCTTTCAGCACATTGCAATTGAAATCCCCACCAAAATTATTTTGTAGGAGGAAACTAGAAAGTGTTGTATAGAGTTCAAAAGTCTAACTCTGTCAGCTTTGGATTGGGAACCATACACATTAATAAGCCTAAATTGGAATCGTTCCAAAACCCATCCAGAATTAAAACCCTCCCTGGGATTAAATCAATTAATTTGATTAGTGTAAAACTGTAACAGTTGAATAATATCCCTATGCCATCCACACACTCAGTGCCAAATGACCAGTAAGAGGGCCCCCACCACCATTCAGATTTAAAAGAATGGATTTAATCAACTGTATGCATCCAGGATTCCTGATTAGAAAATGGGTACGCTGCAAAGATTGTAAATGCAGCTTTCTGATTGGCTGAGAGACGCTGGCACCGGGGTTGTTATTTCTTAACAACGGCTCGGCGTAAAACAAGTTCCTTTTGCTTTGCCAACAGTGCCTACCTTATATCCTTGTGCCCAGACCTTAACGATACGCTTCCAAACACGGGAAAACGCCAGTCCCTCACACAAACCGATTCCATACCGAACTCGGCTTCCCCAAAAGACATGCAGACATCCGAAGTCAACTTTGAACTTCTCTCGCCAAAACAATTAAAAAAAATGTTCGGAAGTGACAAAGTAAGCGATACCAAAGAACTAGCCCAAAAAAAAATAAAAAAAGAAGTAAGTGACCGTTTTAAAGATTTAAGTGCCTCTGAGGTAAACACATTAGAAGCAGACCGTGAAGAGCAAGCCACAAAACAGCAGACAATGTGGGCGGTCCAAGTTTTTCAACAGTGGGCGGTGTGTAAACACATAAGTTACAGCTTAAAGGCAGACTCCCTTGACAGCATAAATTCTCTGCTCTTTTTGTTCTCACAAAGTAAAAATTACAACCCGGGATTAATAGCGTTTCAGTTTATTTCTCCTCCCAGTCCTCAAAAGAGGGACTATTTTTTCAACCCTACTTCAAAACAAGTTTAAAGTTCAATAAATTTACTCATTCACTTGTAAAATGCACTTCCTTGTCTCACTGTGGTTATTCCATTTTCTAAGTGTAATAATACCCTCCAGGGTGGGCGTTATGGGATATAACGGACCTTCAGAGCTATAAGGCCCTCCGCCTCTTGGCGTCAAGACCTCGTGCGCCCCCTGGGCAGTCATTATCCAATAACGCCCACCGGTATTATTACTTACATAAAACATATGTTGAAACCCCTGTATGTATATAATTAAATACCATCTGGCATTTGGCATCATTTAAAATGCTGTGAACATTCAGGGACAAATTGTTAAAGAAGCCAGGAACGGATTAATTACTCATAAATTATTTTTTCTTCTTTTCTCCCCTTTGTAGTCAACTAGCTCATGATCTTAGGATGCTGATCAGAAAGAGGTAGCTGTGATGTAGGCTCATCTTTTTCCATGTCAGAATCCCCACTGAGAAAATAGAGCTGCATACAAATTCTCAGATTCAAACTTCTTCGGGGTGTGGTTATGTTCCTAGCAGACCATCTTCTAGATGGGGGACACCCTTCTGAATCACTGGATCTTTATAACAGACAGGAGCTAAGGACAGGGATCCAGGGCAGAGCTAGTCCAAACTACCTTTTGTGGATGGGAACCTGAATCATAGAGTTTAGATCAGGAATGATAATGGGAGGGGTTGGGTTGGAAGGAATAGGAATGATGGGACCGGTAGGCTCATGATCATTTACCATAGTTGAATCTTGGGCTTGCTAGATAAGTAGTTCAGGACTGTTACTTGTGGCTTTGTTTTTTTGGCGCCCAGGGGCATTCAGAAAAAATGTGACCATAATCTCACATAAATCACACCTAGTATGATTTGCACATTGTAACGTAATATGTCCTATTTCCCCACAATTGTCACAATGGGGTTTATCACATGTGCTAGAAAGATGTGTTCTAGCCCCACATCTATAACAAGCCTGAGGCTGTCCAGAATAAAAACAGACCCCTCTGTCTCTATTCAACATGAAGGAATTGGACACATGAAAAATTCCTGAATCATTTTGTTTAAGCTTCACTTTGTACTTCCACCCTCCAGTCCAAAACATCTCTGAATCTAGAATTGTCTCAGGGTCACTAGGCACATCACAGCACTGGAATAATCAATAGGTAATATCAACCACATGGATCCCCTCATTTCTAAACATGACTGTTACATATTTAATTAATGGTTTAGTTAGAGGGATTACCATGAAGGGGTCCATGTGGGGAGAACTTAACCCGTTATATCTCTCCCAGAAGAGGTCTAGGCAGACCGAAGCTCACATCGTAATTGTCCTCCCAGAAATATTAATAAATGCATACACCTGCCTTGGAGAAAATTGCAGTGAGTCTTTAAGCAGACATCTGCCCACATAGAGCCTGTCTGGCCTATTCTCTAGGCCTCCCTTATATCGAATTTTCACAGCGTTTCTTTGGGGTGCTGCTTCTTTTTTAGTTCTTGTAAAAAGTTCTGACAAAAGAGATTTATGTGCATTTGCAGGGTCCTGGATATCAGGTGAAGCTTTAGCTGGACCTGGGAGTACACCTTTGAGTTTTGTAACAAATTTATACTGTCAGTGATTCCTGTAAGACCAGGAATTTTAGGTAGAGATTCATCATCATATTTTTGTAGCTCTAAGTCACATGAGACCTGAGGTCCCGGTATAGGTGTAATGCTTAATTTGTCTTTACCTTAGCTGAAGGAATCATAGGGCGCCATTCTGGTGCTGCTTGTGAAAAATTAAGTGATGGATCCCAGTCAGATCAGGAACCCAAGTCCCATTTGGGGTTAATTTCCATCCTGCTTCTTGTAAGGCCTTCTGTAGTAATCATGGATCACAGGGTGAAGAGGGAGAATTTACCATAATTGGATCATGTTTAGCAGCCATAGATGACGAATTCTTTCCCTGCAATACCTCATTCAGTTTTGGTATACCAGTATCAGACAAAATATTTCTATTGGCCAACGTCATTGATGCCCTTTTGTCCTTAACCTCCTCACAAGCACCACTTTTAACAGACTGACCCTTTGAATTAAAGGAAAATATAGTTACATTTTCCTGATGTCCGCTATCAGTCTGAAAAACCACAGGTATGTATTTTTGCATCATTGGTGCTATGCGGGGATCAGGGCTGGAGGATTGAAAGATGAATCCCGCTTCTCTAGACAAAGTGTGATTCCCCAGGGGTTTCAAAGAAATACTTGTAGCTTTTGTATGAATGTCTCTCTGAGGTTGTGGAGGAGCATGCTGTTCTAATACTTTAGCAGTGGGGGCCAACACTTTAATCTTTATTTTTTCCTCAGGCTCGTTTATCACTGTCTCAATAGTTATCGAAGATGGCTTTAGGCGCATGTTAGCTGTAGCGTTTGTACTGCCAGCCATCAATTTTGCAACATTTTGAACTGTATCAGGAGAAATGATGAGGAGAGCGTATGACTCACCTGGCTTTCTGAGACCCTTTGATGATGCTGCATCATCCAAAATGCTAACATGAGGGCCCGGTGTTTTGACAGTTGGAGGTAAAGTTTGAAGTAAAGCCAGTTGTTCTTTAAGGTGGCATTGTGTAACCAAATGCCTCTCATTTTTTTTCTGGATTTCTACCTGCAGGTGTCATTCCTTTTCCAAATTAGGAGACACATTAAGATTCTCAGTAATATTTCCAGAGCCAGCGGCCTGCTGACTGAGATCCTCTGTAGAAACGAAAATCTCCTGCACTTCAGATTCTGCATCATTCATAGGCATCAAAATATTGGATTCTGTTAAAGCCTATTGCAAACCTTAGGTAGGGGAGGAGGCCTTCTCCCCCACTTCTGCTACATCCATCCTCTCCGGAGTCTCACCTGAACTGGCCATTCTCACAGCCAGCAGCGCCCACTACCGACAGTAGGGGAGTTTCTCCGGTGCCCTCGCCAATTTCCCCCATTTCACTAAAAATGCCACCAACAGCTTAATCTGGTTTAAGGTCAGTTGGCATTCATCTGTATCCCCCTGCCTTGGGTCATGCCTGAAAATAGGCAGAATTTGCTTAGTGCATTTACCCAGTAAACAAAAACTAAACTAAAATAAAATAAATAAACAAAACTCTCTACAAAAATTAAGACCAGTAAAGGTGTCAGATAAGGCTGAATTATGGTCCTTTTACTGTTCTGCATATACATAGATCAGCTACTTGTAAACCTGCTGCATTCCCACTTTGATTTCCCTTTAATTGGCACAATGCCTTGCCCAGCACTGGCCTATGCTGATGATTTAGCCCTGTTCGCTCTACCACAATCAGGGTTACAAAAGAAACTAAACATTTTACATGATTATGCAAGCACCTATAATCTATGGATAAATTCAAATAAAAGTCAGGTAATGGGCCAGTCTGCTAGTGCAGAGGCAGTGCACCTGTCTGCGATGCTGGCGACCTGGGTTCGAGAAAGGACTGAGGACATTGGAGGGCCAGCCGGGAAGATGGATTGAGTGTCCTAGTGACTGCTCTTCTTCTCTGGGGGAGGGGGTAGTGTGTCTGGCAAACTTCAGACCCCTAGCAGAGGCTGGAACATCTCCTGTGTCAGTTCCATACTAGTGAGGATGGGGCAGATGCAGGCTGTCAGTGCACGTTCCTGCCCCCGTACAGCATACAAAAAATCTGGCACCAAGCATGAAGCTCCGCTCTGCCACCTCCGCTGCCACCAATGTCTGCCAGGTGGGGTTCCGCTCTCATGTCCCCACCCAGGAGGGTAGGCCAGGGCACGATACCATTGACCTTGGTAAGGGGGTACCTGCCCGGTGGTCCTGTCCAGGGAGGTAACCCTGGGCATGGGAAGGGGTTGGACAGAACTGAGATCCCCTGCAGGGAATCACCGGGGAGCCCCTCCAAAAAAAGTCAGGTAATGATGTTTGGCTAAGGATACCTCTAAAAGCTGGCTAGTAGGGAATAATAAATTAAAGACTGTTATTACCTATTCAAATAATGACCACTGGGAACATCATATGAAATCCCAAACTACAAAACTCAAATAAACAACTGGTGCACTTTTGAAATTTAACGTTACATATGGGGGCCACACAGTTTCACCTTTACTAAAAGCAGGGCAAGCAAAGTATATTCCCCAGGCATTATATTTAAGTGAAGCATGGGAGTGTGGGAAAGTAAAACCACTAGAAATCCTGCTCAGCAAACTGCTCAAAGCAGTTCTTGGCCTTGGGGGATTGACGCCTGCTCCTCTAGCTAGAGCCAAATTGAGCTTTCCTAGCCTGGAAACTTCCTGTGTTACCAAATTGATAGGATACTGGATTAATATTACCAGAATGGACCACCATAGGTTACCATATGATTGCCTTATGAAAAAAGAAGTGGAACAGTATAGGGTGTGAACAATCTAACTGGTATCAACATCTTGAAAAGGTCTTATGTGATCATGGCCTACAGTACTGAAAAGGGTATGGAGAAAAGGGTATTAACATCAGCTTGAAATATAAAACTTATTGTATGAAGAAAATTATAAATAATTTCAAAGTAAAAGATTGTGAAGCCATAGCCAAATTAAAGATTGCACCTTGACTGGTTAAAAATTATAATTTGCATGCCCATAGATTTTACTTGGATGTGCTTATTGATGCTGAACTAAGAACTCCATTTACTAGATATAGGATGGAACTATTTAAAAGTAATGTGCTAACAGCAAGATACAGGAAACTGACAGAGTTAAAAGCTAATTGTTGTGATTGCACTAGTCAAAAAATAGAGGGTGTATTTCATATAGAATTTACTTGCCCTTGGTATTCTAAACCATGAACCCACTGGTTGTTACCTATATGGTCACAAATTGGAACTAAGGCCAGTAATACTCTCTTAGAGATTATGTTGACTGTGGAGGATGAATTCTTAATCAAACAAGTAGTAGGCTACTCCAGAGCCATCTCAATCATACGTAACAAACATGAATAAGTATCTATTCATACTAAGAATTGCTCCATCGTGAAAATGTGCACTGTATTGATTATTTGTATAATGGAAGTATGTTTATATTTTTGTGGTTAACTTAATACTTTTTTTGTTATATTGGGTTGTTTCCCTATTGATGTGTGCTGATCAGACTTGTTGTAAATTGTATGAAAATGTTTATTCTTTGTAATGGTCTATGACTGAACAAATACAGTTTATTACTAGTACTATCCCAAATAACTCTGCCTCCCGCTCCCTCTGCTCAAGGGCCCATCACTGCACTTTTGCCATTCCTCACCCATGCTCCTCTGCTGGACAATCTGAATTCTCCTATAGGCTTCCCTCTGTCTGTAACAAACTTCTCTCATAGAAACATAGAAACATAGAATTTGATGGCAGATAATGACCGCTAGGCCCATCCAGTCTGCCCATTTCCCTACCTAATGGATAAGCTGCAGATCCTAGTTAACCAGCAGCCTACTTCTTCCTACCCCACCCCTAGAGTTGCCTTATGACTGTCCCATGCATGCTTGAATTCCACCACTGTTTTTGACTCCACAACCTCCTCTGGAAGGCCGTTCCATGCATCCACAACCCTCTCTGTGAAAAAATAGTTCCTTAAATTACCTCTGAGCCACCCCTCATCTTCAAATTGTGCCCCTTGTTCTTGCACACCTCTTTTTTTGAAAGATGCTACCCTCTTGGACTTTGTTGATTCCTTGAGGTACTTGAATGTTTCTATCATGTCCTCTCCCTCCTTTCCTCGAGGCTATACATATTAAGCTCCTTAAGTCTCTCTTCATATGTCTTCTGGTGCAGACCCTGCACCATTTTAGTTGCCCTCCTCTGGACAGCTTCCATCCTGTCTATGTCTTTGTGGAGATTGGGTCTCCAGAACTGCATGCAGTACTCAGATGTGGTCTCACCAGCTGTCTGTACAGAGGGATAATAACTTCCTGTTTTCTACTGGTGATGCCTCTCCCTATGCATCCCAGTATCCCCCCAGCCCTCCTTGCTGCCCTCTCACATTGCTTGCCCACCTTTAGGTCATTTGATATGACTATCCCCAGGTCCCTTTCCATTTTTGTTGTTGTTAGTATCTCACCCCCCATTGTGTACTCTTCCCCTGGGTTTTTGTTTCCCAGGTGCATTACCTTGCAATTTCTTAGCATTGAATCTAAGCTGCCATACATTTGACCATTCCTCTAACCTTGCCAAGTCCCTTCTCATCCTTTCCACCCACCTTGTGCATCAACTCTGTTGCAGATTTTTGTGTCATCTGCAAAGAGACATACTTTCCTCTCCTAGTACCTCTGCAATGTCACTTATAAAGACATTGAAGAGGACCGTCCTAATACTGGACCTCATGGTACCCCACTAGTAACCCCCTTCTTCAGAGTGGACTCCATTTACTATTACTTTCTGTGTCCTATTCTCCAGCCAATTCTTTACCCAGGCTGTCATCTTGGGACCCACTCCCAGGCTGGCTAACTTGTATTAATCTTTGTGTGGAGTGTGTCAAATGCCTTGCTTAAAGTCTAGGTAGGCCATGTCCACAGCCCCTCCCTGATCTACTACTTTGGTCACCCAGTCAAAGAAATCTATCAGATCGTCTGGCATGACCTTCCGCTGTGAATCCATGCTGCCTTGGGTCCCAGCCCTCTGGCCTCTAGATACTCGACAATTCCAAATCCCTCCATTTCTCCCCCATCCTTTAACTTCAAACGCCTGTTGAAACTTCAACCCCCCCTTACTTGCTCCTGCTACCCTTCTTCTTGTTACCTATGAAGTCTTGATTTTAACCCATACAAGTTTTTGGTCATGATTCTAAGCACTGCTACAGTTCACTGCACTTTGTTTAACTTTGGTACATGCAGATTCTCTTTATTTATTCTAAGGGACTGGTGACTGGGAAAGGGAGTGAAGGGGCTGGTGTTTGAGGGGCTGACTGACTCCCAAGAGAGATGAGGACAGCTGTGTGGGCCAATCAGCACAATGAGAAAGGGTGCCATGGACAAACAAAGGATTGAGGGCATTAAAACCTTTGATAGCATTCCAACCCACACAGTCAGAGTGGAGCAACAAGAGAGGGTGGGGGTGACAAGCAGAGGATGCAAGGCTTGAGGGAAGGAATATTTTGTGGATATAGAGCATTACTGGAGATTTTTGGCCAGCTTTCCAGAGAAGCAACAAAGTTGGGGAGTTGCTGTAATCATGGAATGCACCATAGATCATAGCAGAGCAGAACTGGAGGACAGGAGAGGACAGCAAGCAGCAAACATGGCAGTACTTTTCTTATTTGTTTTATCCCTATTTGGAAAAGTGTGAATACAGTACTTACTGTGCAGTTCAGAGGGGAGTGGGTGACTGAGAAAGAGAGTGAAGGGGCTGGGGTTTGAGGGGCTGATTGACTTGAGAAAAAGACAACTGAAGGTCCCACCCACCCAGGGCTCATCCAGATTTATAGTAAGGGGTGCACAACCCTTCCCTGACTACTGATCTTACTAGAACATTCAGGTCTACAAACACACAGATATACATAGGGGGTATACAGAGGAGAGAGAATGAGAGAAAAAACTGTTTTCACTTGGAACAAGGCAGTGGGAAGCGGTGACTGGAAGGGGGGCAATAGAGGGGTTGTCCTAGTGTAATAAAGGCTCCAAGGGGATGGGACTGGCAGGATCAAAGGGGTGGGTAGGAAGGGAGAGATGAATAGGGGTAGAGCAGAAAGGAAGGAAGGAAGGGTAGTAGGTTACAATGGCATCAGGGCAGTCATCCTCTTAAGGATTGTATGGAGGGCTGGGGTGCTTGGTGTGAAAACAACTTGGGCAGGTAAGGGATGAGACTGTATGGCTGAGAAGGGAACTGTGGGGAGGGGGGACTGTGGGGGCCATCTGAGGGCAAGGGGCCAAACGGGAGCTTACTCAGATGGCATAGCCAAAGGGCCCAGAGTAGGGGGGGGGACTAAATGAGCCAAAACCACCATATCACCAGGAACATAGAAACATAGAATTTGATGGCAGATAAGGACTGCTTGGCCCACCTAGTCTGCCCATTTTCCTACGTAACAGATAAGCTGCAGATCCTAGTTACCCAACAGCTTACTTCCTCCTACCCCCACTTGGACTGCCTTATGTCTGAACCATGCATTCTTGAATTACCCCACTGTTCTTGACTCCACAACCTACTCAGGGAGGCTGTTCCATGCATCCACAACCCTCTCCATGAAAAAATACTTCCTCACATTACCTTCTGAGCCATCCCCCCTCTATCTTCAAATTGTGGCCCCTTGTTCTTGCACATCTCTTTTTCTAAAAGATGCTACCTCTTGGACTTTGTTGATTCCTTTGAGGCACTTGAAAGTTTCTATTATGTCCTTTCTTTCTTCAAGGGTATACATATTAAGCTCCTTTAGTCTTTCTTCATATGTCTTCTGGTGCAGACCCTGCACCATTTTGGTTGCCCTCCTCTGGACAGCCTCCACTCTGTCTATGTCTTTGTGGAGATGGGGTCTCCAGAACTGCACACAGTACTCCAGATGGGGTCTCACCAACTGTCTGTACAGAGGGATAACAACTTCCTGGGGGGATCAGTTCTTAAAGGGACAAGTTGGAGAGGCAAGAGCACCAGAAAAGGCTGCATATGGGTGGAGTGGATGCCAGGCTTGACAGCAAGGAAGGTGGGGCAGTGTCTTCTTAAGAGTGTGGAGAGGGAAAGGGAGAAACCTCATATAATGGTGCACCTGGGAGCAAATGACCTGGCAAGGGATACAATAAGGGATGTGCAAGACAGGTTCAGGCAGGTGGGAAAGCTATGTGAGGAGGCAAGGCACTAGACTGCTTTCTCTGAAGTTCTCCCACTATCCAGGGCTAGCACAGCCAGAAAGAAGTGGATAGGAGTTCAACAAATGGTTGGGACAATGGTGTCAGTCTAGGGGGTATGGGCTGGTGGGGAGTGGGGTGGTACATGGGGAGACAAGAACCTGTATGTTCCTGACAGGCTATAGCCAAGTAGAGAAGGCACAGCAACCCTGAAGCTAAGGCTGGCGGAGAATATAGCTATCAGGGTTCTGTTAAATAAGTGGGGGGGTAGAAGTTTGGAAAACAAATTAAGTCTCCAGGAAGGGGAGTCCAATAGGCCTTCTTCTGAGCCAGTAGAAAAGGGAAAATCGTGAATTCAAATTCAAGGAAGGGGGCATTAAGAGTGGTCTAGAGATGGGCTTGGAAGGGAGAGGAACATACTGGAGGGTGGTATCCTTGAATGAGAGGAGCCTGGGAAATAAGGCAACTGAGTCACTGGCAAAGATGGCTGAAGGGGAGGTGAACATAGCTGCCTTCACTGAAACATGGGCCACCTATTAGCATGACTGTGACCTGGTAATCCCAGGGTATAAATTTTACTGAAAGGATAGAGGGAAGGGTGGATATATGTGCAAAGGAAGAAATATCTTGTAGTTGTAGCAGGGAAAAGGGGGAGGAGAGCAGAACAGAGGCCTTATGGGTACAGATATAGGACCCAAAAGGAAGGAGGGTGAGGCTGGGGGTGGTGTATAGGCCACTGGCTCAAAGTGATGATATTGATAGGGAGCTGAGGGAGCAGATAAGGAGAGTCTGTGCAAAGGTCACACCGTGAAAATGAGGGACTTCAATCTGCTGGGGGTGGAGTGGACTGCCCCGGCTACCTCAAACGGCAGGAAACAGATTCTCCTGGAAGCTTTCTAGGACTGCTTCCTGGTACAGTTGGTAAGGGAGCCAGCCATGGAAATAAACATACTGGACCTGGTGCTGACAAAGGGTGAGAGCATGCAGGATTTGGAGGTCGGGGATCCCCTAGCAAGGAGTGACCACCACACAGTGTGGTTTTCACTTGGTATGAGTAAGGAGACAGCCAGTACCAGAACCAAAATAAGGGTGGTAAACTTCAGGCGGGCAGACTTTAGAAAGATGAGAGATATACTGGAGGGGCACATCGCCAAAATCAACCACACATGGATGCAAATCAGAAATGGGGGATTATCAAAACTGGGTTAGCAGAGGCCACAAACTCATTTCCAAAGTGCCAAAGCAAAAAGGCAAAGTCTAAGAGGTTAAGCTGGTTAAGCAGAGAGGTGTTAGGGAGGGTTAAGGAAAAAAGGGCTACCTACAGAAAATAAATAAGATCCATACAGAAGGAGGATAGGGAGGAGTAGATGAGGAAATCAAGAGAAGTGATCAGATCAGTCAGGGCAGCCAAGGCAGCAAGACAGCTTAGGCTGGCACAGGGGTAGGAGAGGGGGAGAAGGATTTTTTCAGGTACATAAGAGAGAAAAGAAGCTGTAAGGATCAGATTGTTAGGATCAAAGTGGACGGAGTGGGCAGATAAGGGGGTGGAGGAGGCAGAAGTGCTCAATGATTACTTCAGTTCTGTGTTTACCAGGGAGAAGCTGGAGCCAGTGCTACAGGGGAAGGGAGCAGAGGGTATGGGTGGGGTGGAACTTACAGAGAGGATAGTCCCAGAAAGCAGGGTGCTAGAAGGTCTTAGAGCCCTGAGGGTAGATAAGGCACCAGGTCCAGACGGCATCCTCCGCAGGGTACTGAGGGAGATGGCAGAGGGCCTGGCAGGCCCACTAGCACTCTTGTTCAGCACCTTCCTGAAGACTGGTTGCATGCCCCAAGACTGGAGAATGGTGCATGTGGTGCCCATCCATAAGTAATTCTGTGGTGAAATTCCCTTTTTATTTTATTTTATTTATTATATATCAACTCAAGATAAGCCTGTCAAAACATTTTTAAAGTAATGATATCCATTAATTGATAGCTGTTCTGACCTGTGTATGTTGTGTATTTGTTATTTAAGTTATATGTTGTCTCTTTTGTGTAAATGTGCTAAAATTTAAAATTAGATTAAATAAAAAGCAAAAAAAAAAAAAAGAGTTGGAGCAAGGATGAGCCAGGGAACTATAGGACAGTTAGCCTTACCTCCATCATGAGGAAGCTCAAGGAGAGGTAACCTTTCTGGAGGAGAATGAACTCCAGGAAAACAGGCAGCATGGGTTTGTCTTGGGAAGATCTTTTCAGACAAACATGGTTGACTTTTTGGACTGGGTAACAAGGGCGATTGACAGGGGCCAGATGGTGGACAGCCTGTACTTGGACTTCAGCAAGGTCTTTGACTCAGTGTCACATGGGAGGTTGATTAGAAAATGAAATCATTTGGGGGTATTGGAGATGATTGGTGGTGGAGTGGGACAAAAACTGGCTGCAGGATAGGCAGTAGAGGGTTCTCATAAGGGGGGATCCTCTCAACACCAAGGGTTGTAACAAGTGGAGTTCCACAAGGCTCAGTGCTGGGTCCAGTGTTGTTTGGCATCTTTATTGCTGACATCGCAGATGAGGTTAGTAATAGGATCAGCCTGCTTGCAGAGAACACCAAGATCAGTGCAGTGCAACACAGAGGGGTGGCTAGGACTGCAGGAGGACATGGATAAACTTGAACAATGGTCAAACATGTGGCAACTGGGTTTCAATACAAAGAAGTGCAAAGTTATGCACTTGAGAGCCCAAAACCAAATGTTTTGCTACAGACTTGGGGGGGTTACAGTTAACTATTATGGAGGAGGAGAATGATCTTGGGTTAATAATCACTAGACAAATGAACCACTCAGGGCAGTACAGAAAGGCAGCAGCTAAGACTAATAAAATGTTGGGATGTATTGCCAGGGGAATCACCTTGAGGAGGGTGGTTATCCTACCACTGTACAGGTCACTAGTCAGACCAGACCTCAAGTACTGCCTGAAGTTCTGGTGTCTCTACTTTAAGAAATATATCAGGTTGCTGGAAGGGATCCAGCACAGAGCAACCAGAATGATCACGGGAATGGAGGACAAACCCTATGAGGACAGATCAAGTGAGCTCAACATGTAGTACCAGGAGGATAGGAGGGATAGAGGGGATATGATTGAAACCTTCTAATATATGTGGGGCATAAACAATGTTAGTACAGAGGGGATTTTTAGACTAAAGGGAAGGAGAGACACTGGGGGCACAGTCTGAAATTGGAAGGGAGAAGGTTCAAGAGGGAAATGAGAAGACACTACTTCATGGAAAGGGTGGTGGCTGTGTGGAAAACACTGACAGAGGAGGTGGTATTGTTAAAGTCTGTGGGCAGTTTTAGGAGGGAGTGGGACAGGGTTGGGGGAAGGTCACTACCTTATGGGGGGAGCAGCTGCCGAGTAAAAATGGATAGCTGCAGACTCAATAGACCTTAGGGCCTATATCTGCTGGCCTTTTTCATATGTTTCTATGTTCACATTATTGTAACACATTGCTTGTCTGTCTGTTCAGATGTTGTTTTGCTACTGTCTACTGCTGTTTTTGCTCCATCTCCCTCTTCCCTGGGTTGCACCTGGAAATGAGACTCGGCTCAATATGCCTATCTTGGTAACCACATTTTTAAATAAAATAAACAATATTTGCCAACAAACTATTTAAACACATGACTTCATGGGGGAATAAAGGCTAGATAAACTGGCAAAATGGTCAGAAGAGTGGCAACTAGGGTTTAACACAAAGAAGTGCAAGATCATGCACATAGGGAAGAGAAACCCTGAAGCCACCTATAGGATGGGAGGGTAGTTGCTGGCAATCACAAGGGAAGAAAAAGACTTGGGCATCATCATCACAGATGACCTGAAATCATCCAAGCAGACCACTAAAGCAGTAGGTAAGGCTAGGGGGATGTTGGGGTGTATTAGTAAGGGTATCACAAGTCATAAGAGAGAGTTAATAATCCCTCTTTACAAGATACTGGTTAGGCCCCATCTGGAGTACTGTGTGCAGTACTGGAGGCCACACCTTCACAAGCACATCAACCAACTTGAGGCAGTCCAGAGAAGGGCAACAAAAATGGTGCAGGGATGCATCAGAAAACATATGAGGACAGATTAACAGAGCTCAATATGTATACCCTACAGCAAAGGAGGGAGAGAGGTGATATGATCAAAACATTCAGACACCTTAAGGGCATTAACAAGGTGAAACAGTCTAACATGTTTCAATATAAGAAAAACAGCAGGACAAGAGGACACAGCATGAGATTAGAGGGAGGCCAATTAAGGGGTAATGTGAAGAAGTTCCTTTTCATAGAAAGGTTGGTGGATGCATGGAATGGCCTACCTCAGGAAGTGGTGGATATGAATACAGTGCAGAGCTTCAGACAGGCATGGGATAGGCATAAGGGAGCAATACAAATGAGTATGAATAGATAGGCCATTGACAGAGCAAACGCCTATGGCACATTCATAAGGTAGAAAAATAAATGAGCAGACTGGATGGGCCTTGTAGTCCTCATCTGCCTTTATGTTTCAGTATAAATTAATGTTAAATCTGCATTTATAAAATTAACCTAAATGCAGTTTTGTAGCATTTGAAGAATGCAAACAGTCTTCCAATGTAAAAAAAAAAGCTACAACAAAAAAACAGAACTGCCTGCTTCCTTAAATGGCCTCTAAATGTGTTAAGTTCTTATATCATTGGAGTGAGTGGAGAACTATATGGCTCTCTGTAGTACTAACTAGTTCATTTTTTCCTCTTTGTTTAGAATTGTTTCACCAAAATGATCAAAACCATGACTTAACATAGATTATTTTAATCAATACATATCTTAGGCTATGATTTTATTAATTTTGTTTACTTAAACATGCAGAAATTGTGTTCTAATCCAACCAATTTTCTCTTTGGCAAACCGCAGTACAGTACAACTCTTCAAATAACTGGTGGTCAAGTGGTTATGTGATATTTGTACTGAAGTTCTGGTCTGCTCCAAAAATGTATACTTTCTTGGTAATACCAAAATATGTTTGTCTTGTCATCTTTTTCCATGGGAAAGGCCCCTTCCCCCACCATCCAGTCCACTGTATTACTTACTTGGTATTACTTGGTATGAAAGAACAGAAGAAGGCCAGAGCCCATCGAGACTGTTCCCCCACACTATGTGGGACATTATTTATCTATTATCCCTCAACCAAACATCTAATTTGTTTTTAAAGACAGTGGCACTAGTTGCCTCTACCAATTCTTGTGGCAAGGTGTTCCATACAATGGATGCTCTAATTGGAAAAAAATCCCCCTTTTGCTGGTTTTATAAGTTTTTACTTCAAGCTGTTTTTATGCAGTCTCGGAACATGTCTCCCTTTGGAGAGTGTTAGACCACATTTTTCCATTAGATCTGGTGAATTTATTAAATTAAAAACCATTAGCATATCACCTCTTAATCTTCTAGAGACCAGTAGCTTTTAATCTGTTCTGATAATCCAAATTTGTTAATCTTGGAATCATTCTAGTTACTCTCCTTTGAACCTGTTCAAGAATTGCTATGTCTTTTTTTGATTTGGATTCCAGAAAGGGGAGCCATAGTCTAGATACGGTATAATGTATGCCCTATACAATGGAATAAGGCATTGTTCAGTGTGATTAACAAAAGTGTGTTTTATTTGCCTCAAAAGTCTGTTGGTCATGCAAGCAGTTCTAACACTGTGATCATTTGATGTAAGTTTATTATTAACATATATCACTAAATCTTTTTCACAATTTGAGGAGTGACGTGGTAGTCCGTTTATATAATATATCGTTTTGGGATTATTTACACCGAAATGCACTACAAAACATTTGTATTAATTAAACTGCATATGATTTTCATTTGCCCAAAGTGTTAATTTTTCCAAATCGTTCTTTAATGCAAAAATATTTTCTTGATTATTAACCTTATCCCCCAATTTAGTATCATCTGCAAATTTAACCATGAAGTTATTTGGCCCTGTTTGTAAATCACTGATAAAGAGATTAAACAATGTTGGTCTCAAGACCGACACCACGTGGTACACCACTTGTCACACTACCTGAATCAGACAAGATATCATTAATTCTGACTCTCTGAGAATGATTTGTTAACCAGTTTAAAGTCCAGTTGACAATATCAGGTGACAAACCTAGATTGTGCATTTTAGTAATGAGTTTTTCATGTGAGACTTTATCGAAAGCTCTACTAAAGTCCAAAAGAATTACATCAGTAGGCATACCCACATCTAGTAGAGTACTTATATTGTTGTAAAAAGATATCAGATTTTTGGTGCAGGAATACTTGGGAGTAAACCCATGCTGAATTGAATCATAAATTCCAATTTTTTACAATCTTGATCTATTAGAGACTTCATTACTCGTTCCATTAATTTACCAGCCACTGTGGTCAGGCTAATTGGATGATAATTTTGCACAGAACCTCTCTTGCCTTTTTTAAATATGGGAGTAACTATTGCTGAATGCCAATCATTTGGTACAATGCTTTCTTGTAAGGATTTGTTGAAGATAATTGACAAAGGTATAGAAATATTTATAGAGGTTTCAATCAGAAAACATGGATGAATACCGTCTGGGCCCGGACTAGTATTTTTTTTTTAGTTTTTTTGATAGCCTGTATAATGTCAGTTGGATAGAACCTATGATAATCTACACAGTGAACTTTAAATGTACTTATAGCTGATTTTTGACAGAAGACGGAACAAAAGTACTTATTAAAGAGATTCGAGGTTTCTATATCAGATAGAGAAGAGCCATTGTTATAATGGGACCAATTGTCCTTGATAAACCTTTTTTACTATTTATTTAGGAGAAAAGAGATTTGTGACAGTCTTTTGTGTGAGCTAGTTTAAATTCTAGCTTATTTTTTGCCAATTTAATAGAATTTTTTAAGTTTTTCACAGATAGTCTGCATTTATGTAATAGAGTAGTTTTAAATGGAACAGAACTAATCTTAAGTTTCCTAAAAAGAGTAATTTTTTAAAATCTGATTTTAATTGTCTTGTTGAACCAAGGGGGAATATTTCTTTTATTATTAAATTTCATCTTAGATGGAATAAATGTATTTTTCAAATAATGTACAACGTTTTTAAAAAAGTCCCAAGCTTGTTGTGTTGTACAATTAAGAAGATTAGATTCCCAGTTTATGTTTTGTAAGTATTCATTGATTTTAGAAAAAATTGCTTTATTATAATTTTTGGTACAGTATAACTTCCTTTGTGTAGTTTTAAACTGTTGAGTTTAAAAAAGAATAGATGAATGATCACTGGTCCCAAGTGGATCCCAAATTTGTAAATTGCTAATTTGTTGCTCTATGTTAGTAAATAATAGATCCAAAATATTAGGACCTCGAGTAGGTTCAGTAACAAGTTGTTGTACTCCAGTACTAACTACCACATCTATTAGTCCTTTCTTGGCATTAGACTGTCCTGAGAATGAGTCCCAGTTAATATGAGGGAGATTAAAGTCACCAAATATTACAGTATCTTGAGATTCTGAAAAACCTGTAATTTCTTTAAACATAACAGTTGAGTAATCTGAATTTGCAGATGGAGGTCGATAGATGTTACCAGTAGTTATATAGGACTGCTCCTTCAATAAGATTTTAACCCATATACTTTCTAAAGGAAAGGGAGAACACACTTCAAAAGAAGGAATATTATTTTGTATGTACATACAAACTCCACCGCCTTGCTTATCTAATCTGTTTTTATGATATAACTTATAACCTGGAATTTCTCTGGACCAAATTGAGGATGCGTCCCACCAAGTTTCAGTTACTCCCACCACACCTATATTTAAAGTTTTACATTTGGCTTTGAGTTCTGCTAATTTGAGTTGGTTTAAAGATCTTGCATTCAAAGCTAGGAATTTACAATTAGTTGTAATAATATTTTGGTAAGTATTCAGAGACTTGGGAATAGACCCATTCTCCCCCATTGTTTTTTAGTTTAAACAATGATTTATGATTTTAGTGATACTTTTCCCCATAAGTGTACTAACCCTACGACTGAGATGTAAACCATCCCAGCAAAACAAGTAAGAATGATCTGAAAATGATTCCCAGTGGGTAATACAGGGTATATCCTGCTTAAAACACCACTTTCTCAGCCATTCATTTAGGGCTTTGATTTTCTGTGTCATGGTAGATGTTGCTATCGGGACAGGTAGAATTTCAGATATACATACACAGCATCCCCTATCAAGTAACAGGTTACATAACGCCGCATAATCATGTTGTAACTGATTAAATGGGGTGTTGTTTATATCATTAACACCAGCATGTATGATAACCAGTGGATTTTCCCCCACATTTTGTAAAATTTTAGGCATCATGGAGGTAATGTCAGATACCCTGGCTCCACAGAAGTTAGAACAAGTGCGGTTGCTCTCATCACTATTGCATACCGCCCTGTCAATGTGCTTAATGATTGAATCTCCCAGGACTAACACTTGTTTTGATACAGTAGGGGTACAAGAATCAGAAACAGGTGATTGTTTAATACACTTTGGAGTGATTAACTTAATAGGTATTGATTTGATAGCTTGAGACTTACTAGGACAAATATTCATGGCCATTAACTCCTGATTGAAAAGTGTTTTTAAACCATTATTATCAACAGAGGGTGATGCACAGGATAAATCATGTAGCACTTCATTATTTGGTACAGTCAATTGCTCAAACCTATTACGAGTTTCAATAGGGGCACTATTGTGTATTTGACCACCCTTCCTTTTTTTAAGAGGCTTTGCGACAATGGTCCAGTCATCATTATCATGAGAAGAGGGCGGATAATCCACATAGTCTGTAATCCACGCTCTGTCCTAAATAATGTCGGGTGCTGCATATGAGCTTGCCTGTCCCACAAACTTCATATCATAATCTTGTACCTCAGGGAGCAGTGCACACCTATACAGATGCACTTCATCATCTGGTGCTGTTGAATGATGCCTCCCAAATCACTTTCCAGTCTACTTTCATCAATGTTTCACTTCTGCTCCCCCAATAAACATTGGGCAGATCACCCCCCCCTTGTGCACAATGAAGGCAATAGGTACAGTCCCCTGTTAGTTTTTTTTTATTTGCCTCATTAACCAACAATCAGGTCTTCCTGGAGGTCCAAGCAATAAGTGCTGGGACACACCAGAAAAACTGCTGTTCATACCCTCATAAGGGCTGGACTTACTATAGATAACAATGTTATTAGGCAGGGTAAGTATACTACCTTAAGCGAATCCACTCAACCTCCAGCATTGATCTACCCTCTACCCCCTAGCCACTTAGCTTTGATGAGTGGAACCATTCAGGACAGTTCTCAGCGATCATCCTCCAGTCCTTGCCCATGCCCTCCCCACAACACATGCAGCCCTAGTGGCTGGTTCACCACTCTTCTGAATCTTGAATGTGGTATGTACAGTCCCCTCAATACTGTCTCAACAAACCTTGACAAACAAACCCCCAGAGTGTAATCTCCCTACACTGAATCCAGGTACCAATTCAGGTGCCACCCAGCCACTCCAAGTATCTGTCATTACTGCCTGCTGTCATCCACAGTGGACAGAGGGAATTCAAAATTCAGAAGAGTGGTGAGCCTGCTAACTTGCATTGTGGAGGAGGGCACAGAAAAAGGACTGGATGACTGCTGAGGACTGTCCTGTGGGGTTCCACTGATCACAGGTAAGAGAATAGTCTGATGCTGCAGGTCAAGAGAATTTGCTCGGGACATTAGTAGCTCCCCTTCCTCATAATGTTATCCATAAAAAGTTCAGCCCTTATGAGGGTATTCACAAACTGTCAAAAATAGGTCGGCACCTCATAACCATCTGTTCTTTGAGATGAAATCCACATACGATGTATCAGGATAAAAGCCTTTTATTTTCAAAATAGGCAAACAGGTCAGCAGGTATACAAGATGTGAGCTCGATACACCTTGCCTCTCCATGTGAGTACCTTTTGGATTTGGTTTTGGCCCCATTTCTGTGGTGTTTGTAGCCACCTATGTACGTTTGTGGTATTATCTTATGAGGGTATGAACAGTGTTTTTTTCTGGTGTGTCCTGGTGCTTATTGGTGGGCCTTTCAGCAGGACCTGATTGTTGGTTAATGAAGTGAGGAAAAAAATGTGGGGACTGTACCTTCTGCCTTAATTGTGCATAATGGTGGTGATCTGCCAGATGTTTCAATGTTTGTGGAAAAGCAATAAGGAGAGATGGGGTGTATATAGTGCTTGTGTAACTTGTAGTACTTTTTGTGGATTTACTCTATTCTCACTCTTGAGTTGTAGGTATGTAGGTAGTAATTTGCAGGGAATAGAAGGCCCATGAGCAAGAGTGAGAAGAGTGCTGGAGAAGGAGGAGGAGGGGATGGAGGTGGATGAAAAAACACTCCCTAAGCAAGGGAAGTGTGCCAGGGGAGGGCTTATGTAGAGGCTGTGAGAGAAGCTATTCCCCACATTGAACATTGGGCAAGCCCTCCCATTCAATGTTTGTGGAATAGCAATAAGGAGAGATGGGGTATATAGTGCTTATGTAACTTGTAGTACTTTTTGTTGCTTTACTCTATTCCCACCCTTGAGTAGTAGGTATGTAGGTAGTAATTTGTAGGGAATAGAAGGCCCCAAAAGATACCTCCGTCAATTAATGGATAGTATGACCCCCAGGTACTCAGGAGAGGAAACCTCAGGTGGAGGAAACCTCTGAGGACTCATGGCCAGAGGTCTGCCCATCCTTCTGGACATACTAATGGAGAAGGATCTAGTTTCTAGTAACCATAGCTTATTTGAGGATGGTGAGTGTGCTTGGAGAGATGAGAATCCAGCTCGATCCATGGATGATGCCAATCACATGATGATCCTGAGATTGAAGAGGAGATCTGATCTGAATGAGTGATAGAGTCCTAAGTATGAAGTAAATCCAAGTGAAGGAGGATGAAGGAAGTCCAAGTTTCCAGGACAATGAATGAAGCTTGTCCAACGGAATTGTAATAGGCAGAAGAACCATGACCAGATCGATAAGGTACTGAACTGGGAATGGTAGAAACGCAATGGTAGAAGAAGTCATTGGTGAATGATCCAACTTGTGAAAGGCTAGAATGTAAGGGTATGGTCTGGAGGCTAGAAACCCTGAATTTAAATAAGGAGTCACTAATGAAACAACCATAGAGTAGAAGCTGTAGAAGAATCTTTGAGTGCCCTGGAGATGATGGTTCATTCTCAGTCCAAGGATGATACAGCCTGAATGATGATCATGAAGATGAAGGGTACATCTTTTCCTTAGAAATGGTAAAATCGTATTGTGTAAAGCAGATCCAGTTAATGAAGGGCTAATGTAGACCATGTTTCCAAGTGACAATGGATGGAGGTTCAAGGGGTTGTATGGGTGTTATGAGTCGAGAGAGGAAACTTTGATTGATATAAGACCAAACAGTACACTGTAGTAGTGATGATTAGTACAGTTATGAGTGACTGCTTTAATTCCTATAAGGTTTGATATTTGAGGTAGTCTGAAGTAAAGATCGGTTAGTGAGCAAAAGTCACTAGGTAAGCATCCCAGAGTAAAATGAGTAGAGGAGAGTTTGAATGCCTGATGACAGTAATGCCATAAGTGATTAGTAAAGCACAGAATATGATTTGTGGAGCCGTCCAGATGGTAGCCTAATATATATATGAGGAATGACTGGAAATTCAGTATGAGGAATAGATGGCTTCTTTGGACATGATGTTCATGATTTTATGCTTAACTCTGCTGGTACGCTGCCTGAAGTAAGTGTGGGTATTCCTGTGGCGTGATCTTTTAGGAGATGCATTGTGATGGCATAGGTGGTTAAGTTTACAGGTAATCCTGATGTTGAAGTACATGAGAGAAGCTTGGGACAAATGAGAGGAAGCGCCTGTAGGCTGGATTGGTAGTGAGATTGATAAATGCAGGATGCCATAGGATTTAATGCTACAGTCGATTAATACCAATTGGGATGCAAGGCTGAGTTGGTGAATGTGTCTTGGCTGTTATGGATTACCAGGTAGAATTCAGGAGAGCCAGTTCTCAGTGATGGTCTTTACTGTAGAGATTAATGAAAGTACTTCAAGAAGAAGATGCTGAAGGGTCTGCTGGAAGAACAGTTGACCCGGCTGAATGCACTAGGTAAAAAGGTATGGCTAATAGTATAATGAATAACGATGCCTGGGAGTGCAGTCGAGGTTTGGATGGAGTGGAGTCAGTAATCAGCTAGCTGTGGAAATCTCATGACGAATATTCCGGACAATATCTATGCAAGTGCTAAAACTAGCAATGACTGTTGGGAAGGAGGAGCCAAGTAACTGGGTCATCAGGGTTGATGTTGAAACAAGAGGTGGCAGAAGGTAAAATGGATGATGTCCATAGCTGAATGGGTTATTTTGTGATTCCTGGTATCTGTAAAAGTGAAGCTGATTACAAAGTCTGAGTATAACAGAAGGATTTAAGTCCTTTCTGTGTATGACGCTGACCAATGAGACAAAGCATCTGGGAAAGTCATGGTTATTGGATGGACAGGATTGGAGAGTATATCCGATAGAGATGGAGGAGATCTTCCTATTGTCCAGGTGAATGGGATTCCATGAATGATTACGAAGAACTGAACAGACAGTATGAAGACTTCTATGATAATGTAAGAGTCTATGGGGCATGTGAGCCAAGGAATATTTGCTGGCAGTAGTATTACTTCAGAGTAATGAACTAATGATCCAATGAGAAGTAGAAGGGTACTGCTAGAAGGGCTGGAATAAAAGTAGGCAATGGATCATATGGAAAAGCAGATATCTGGGTAGGAGTACTGGCAGAGATAGGATACAATGCCCAAAAGAGCCCAGCAAACAGTACAAAGCCCGAGACAGCAAGGCGAAGATGAGAAGGCAGCCATGTGAAACTGGAAGGAAGTATGGAGAGGATCCTGGGGAATGGAAGGAGTAAGCAGAGGAAGCCAAGGGCTAGGTGAAGCTGGATGACATCCAGAGCAGAAAGGTACAGGACCAGGTCAGTTCCATGGCGAATAGCAATGAATGGCAGGAAAACTTAAGCGAGGCATCAGAAATGAGCCCTGGAAGGCCAAGGAGCCAAGCCAAGCACAATGGACAACAGGAGTCTCACATCTGATGAAGACTGGAAACATCTAGAGGAACTGACAGAAGGATGAGGTCCCAAAGCTGCAAAAGAAAACAAGTGCATATAGCAGCTGGATGGGGAACCTGCAGCAAAGTCCATGGGACAGTTGACCAGGAGTGAGCAGGGACTAAACAAGTCTGCAGGATCCATGTGATGAGGGTGAGGAGGCCAAAGGGGCTAGAGAACACAGGTCCATGGAATAACAGGATGGTGAGTGGAGACATGTAAGCAGAAGAGAGCTGTGATTGAAGAGAAGTTGCAAGCAGGCAGGATGGAGGCAAATGAATCAAAGAGGTCCAGGTTCCAGGTTGAAGTTACAGGCAGAAGTAGGAGGTCCAGTTCCAGAAGGGTCATGGCATCAGGAGCAGTTGGAGAAAAATACATGGAAAGCAGCAGAATGGAAGGACAAAAATACCGAATGGGTCGGTCGAGACAGCATGATCTCAGCTGGAGTTGGCAAGGAATGTAGAATGATGAGAGAACCAGGTTGAAGAAGTTCTGTTCCTGAATGGAAATGGCAAACTGCAGTGGTGTAGATGCAAACACGTAGATGGTCCAAGTTAGAGTCAGGCTTCCTGCCATAGACGCCAGCAAATGTGATGAAGAGTCTAGGCTGCAGACGAGATAAGATGGAGAAGCAGTTGGGCAAAGTCCTGTTCCTAAGAGAGCAGCAGCCAGTTGTCAGGCTGAGAACATGGAAGATGAAGCAGTAGACTGTAGACTCAGGCAACCGTCTGAGATGGCAGAGGCAGAAGGTAGTGTCCTGAAGCAGCAGAAGTAGCACTATGAGGGTACGCAGAGTGTAAAAGTTCCATTCCCAAAGGGAAGCAGCAACTGGCATAAGGTAGAGAAGGTATGATAGAAGTCTGTAGATTGGGGACATAGCTCCCATACCTGGTAGTCAGGGTGAGCAAACCTGCACCCGATACTGCTGCAGAGTTAGGGACAAAGGTTGTCTAATTGGTAAGTAGGAGGCAGTTCCATTCCCTAAGTAACGCAGCAACTGGTACAATGTAGAGAAGGTATGGAATGACTCAGTAGATTGTAGACATGGCTCCCATCCTTGGTAGTCGGGGCGAGCTAACCTGCACTAGATACTGCCAAGCAGAGTTAGGGACAGAAGATGTCGAGATGGTAAGTAGGAGGTAGTTCCATTCCTGAAGTGAAGTGGCAATTAGTAAGTGGCAGAGTAGGTATGGTATGACGCATCAGAATGTAGAGATAGCTCCCATCCTTAGTGGTAGTGGTTGAAATGGAATCCCATCCCCAGTAGACAGGGGAAGCCTACTTTCACTCAGCACCTTAGAAAGCACGAGTTAGGGACGGTGTCCATAATACTGCTTGTATAGGCTGGCTAGGCGCAATGCTGTTGAAGAGAGAAGATGAAGAGAGGAAGGAAGAAACAGGATAAGGAATCGGTAATTGCAGTTGAACTCATGAGTATAGGAAACACAAAGTGGTTGGAAATGGGATTCATACATGGATAGGTATGGAAAGCACAAAATAGAAATAGCAGATGCGGTAGTACAATGGAAACAAACAGTGAGACATGGAAGGACCAGGTAGCAAGCCAAAGGGGAGAAAGTTCCAGGCCATATGGTAATGGAGATAGTATATACGTAGTGCAGCTGAGGAGAATGTGGTTGAGGGAGATCCCAAACACCCTCCCTCCCCGTTGAGTGGAACTGAATATGGCAGGAGTATAGAGAACATACACTTCCTTGTTTCAGATCTGAAGCCCAGGGATATATCATCTTTTTCATTTGAGGAAAAGTTCATTATTCAGCACTAATGGGTAGCAAAAGTTACAGAGATTAGTCGACGCATCCCACTGGTGGCCTGAACCGCAGCTACTGCTGGGGAAAACCACAGCAGTTTCATAGTAGGACATGTGAGGATGTAGTGCACATAAGTAGGTAGGAAGGCAGGCCCGGATATACCCCCTCATTCTCCCCCATCCCACTGATGTTGTACTGTACCTGAGAGAGATGTGCAGCATGAGAAAAATGGAAACTCAGGTTAGGTGGGTGCTACATAGTGGTATCAAATCACAGTACACAGAATGCTGGGAGGCTGAGAAAAGCAAGCACTGAGCCCTGGAAGGGGTGTCATGATGGGAGGATGATGAATGGCAGAAGGTAGCTCTATTATGCAGAGTAAGCCAACGTACTCAAGGTAGAGGAACTGTGGAGCAGGCCGCTATTGCAGTGCTAGAGTCCTGTTGGCAATGAGAGTAGTAGGAGGGAGGAGCAAGCATGTCCGAAGGAGAAGGGAAGGTGGAGAAATGTGAACGGGTAGAGGGAGCTGCAAGGAAGAAAGAGAGGATGAGACGTGCGGGGAGAAGCAGGAGCAGTCAGAAGCGGCGGTGGTGGAAAGCCAAAAAGGAAAAGAAGCAGAACGGGGAACCCCAGGATGAGCCAGCAGGAGGGAAAGAAAAGGAGGCCGAGAGGTGGCCGGAGTGGCTGAGGAATCGAAGGCAACACAGGACAGCAGGAGGCAGAGACCAGGGAAAGGGATGGGAAGGGAGACAAGGAGGCAGAGAAGAGAACAAAGCAAGAGCAGCAGCGTGAGGGAGCACAGCCACAAGAGCCACACAAAGAGCTCAGGAAAACACTACCTAAGCAAAAAGGTAAGCCAGAGGAGGGCTTATGTAGAGGTTGTGGAAGGAGCTATTCCCACACTGAATCTTGGACAAGCCCTCCCATTATTGTGGGAGCAGAAGTGAAACATTGATGAAAGAGGACTGGAGAGTGATATGGGAGGCATCATTTAACAGTGCCAGCCAATGAAACATATTGGTGTAGGTGTGTGCTACTCTATGAAGTACAAGTTTATGGTCTGAAGTGTGATAATTCTCTCTGTGGGACTGGCAAGCTCATATGCAGCCCCAGGCAGTATTAAGGACAGAGCATAGATGGTGCATTGTTTGATGGCAGGTGGGCTAGCTGCAAGGGAGAGGGGTTCATATGGAAGATTATTTAACACTCCATTTTAGGGAACAGGAAGGACAAATTTTTTTAAACTGGAAGGCTGATGTTTACATTTTTCAGATGTTACAAAACAGCATGTATGTTATTAACATAAAAACAGTTTTAGCATCAATGTAAACAGCAATCTTTCCTTTACCTCTCTATGAAGCGAGATTTTTAAACTGTTTCTTATTAAAAATAGGTCCAACTGTGTCGGTTGCTGTCATGGTGTTGCCGGTCGTCATCGGGTTGCATCGATGTCAGGGATGTCACCATGTCCGTCGCTGTGTTGGGGGAGTGTTGTGGTTGGGGATGTCACTGTCGACATGGAACTGCTGTAAAGTGCTGGCCTGAACTGGGCCAACTTGGCAACTCGGTGGAGCTATGAAGGCTCTGTACTCCTTGTCAGAGCCAAGTTGGCCCAGTCTAGGGAGGTTCAGATTGCAGCAGAGATGGTTCACCCATCTCTAGTTTAGGGTCCATTAAAATGAGTCATATAGATTCCAGGCTCTCCAAACTCATTTGGTGTTCTCTTTTATTTTTTATTTTAAGAGGCTGTGGCTGCATGAGAGTGTGAAAGCAAATAGGTGCTGGGGAGAATGACTGGATCTGTTTAGCGAGGTTGGGAATAATGTATTGTTTTGTTGCATACTGGCTTAATTCTGTTTTGTTTTTGATCAGTAGTTGAGTCAGGACACTATTTGGAAGCCATCATAGTTGAAGGGCACACTGCTAGCTGTTTGAGGTCAGTTGGGTGATGAAAGTCATGCTATTTGAGGCAGAGTGGGGGGGGTGTCATTGGGTGGTGGTGTGTGAGGCAGAGCAGGACAGTTTGATCAGTGTCAAATTTCATTGATACTAAGGTAATGATTTAGTAAACAACTGCTTAAAGAGAATTTAAACTTTGCCACGGGGGTGGGGGGAGCAGAGTGGTGTGTCTGAAATGTGTGAGTGAGCCTGACTGTGCTACTATTTTGAAAAGAAAGAAGTTTTTTTGTCTATTAGTGGAAAGAGTTTAAAAAAATGCTATAGTTTGTGCCAGAGTGATTTAGGTACTGCTGTTGTGTTTGAGGGTGGAGGTTTCACTTGCTTAGTGAAACAATAAAAAAAAGGTTGATTTTCCTTTTTGAAAACTTGGAGGCAAAGTGATTTACTTGGTAGTAGGGCAGACTAGCATGGGACTTATTTCCCAGTCGCTGTTACTGCCACGTGGTCACGAGTGGAAATTAACAGTTGGGAGGCTCAGGAGGGATGTGAAGAAATACTTCTTTACAGAAAGCATGGTGGAACCTTGGAAAAGTCTGTCAGCTGAGGTGGTGAGCACAAACACAATTAAGGGATTCAAGCAGGCATGGAGTAGAATGAAGGGAATAGTGGTCGTCCAGAGCAAGAAGACCAGAGCGGAGAATAGGGATAGGACAGGGAGGGTCAATACCCTGGAGAAGCAATAGACTCCAGGGAAGGTTTCAGGGATTATTGAGAATATGGGCTGACTGGATGGACCCATGGGCTTTTTCTGCTGTCATGGTCTATGTTTCAATGTTTCTGTTGGCACATAAATGTACCCTTGCCTGGGCTCTCAGCCAGTCAGAGACTAGGACATTTTCAACCAATTTTCTTAGCATGCTGTGAGTTTAAATTGTACAGTACTTCAAATCAGTCGATGAGAAGGCTGTTATTTTTCTCAGTTTTTGCCCTTACAGAAATATAAGTGTGCTGTGTACATGCAGAATGCATGCCACATGCTTAATTGTGCAATGTTTGTATGTCTGCTACACACAAAGTGAATATATGCGAACCAGGTCTAAAAAGCAATCAGATTTGCATGCTGCAAGCTTGAAATGTGTGCAGCAAGTAAGCTGGTGTGAACATCTAAAAATCACATCAGGTTCGCATGTTGCATGCTTGACATGAGTACAGCAGTTAAGCTGGTGTGAACATCATTTAAAAATCACATCAGGTTCACATGCTGCACACTTTCATGTATGAAGCAGCTAAGCTGGTACAAATTTCATCTAAAAAATCAGTTTCTATTTTATACTACTGCTAGCAATTAGAGCCATTAAAATACATTTTCATTGTATTCCCATTAAAATTAGGTAAACTCATTAATTCTGACCATTTTGCAAGTTGTTTAATGGTTTTTGATTTTTGTCATTAAATCACCATTAATTTGTAAAGTATTGTTTGCTTACTGCATTAAATGCCTAGTATTTAGTCAACCAACATTCCCTGTTCCAGATGTGTGAAGAGGGGCCTCTGAGTTGTGAAACGTGACCTTTTTGTTTTGGGCTATGCAAATCTCGTTATGCATATTTAGTGCTACAAATGTGTTTCTCCATGACCATTTTAGCTCACTTATTTTTCCTTTATCATTCTGTACTGAGCATATACACTATGGCCATGCTCAGTACTCTTTGTGCTGAGTAGGGTTTTGGAAGCATGCACCATACCTCACATTTTGTCGCTGAAATGAGGGACATGGACACTCAAAATGAGGAACACTAAAGTTCACGATGATCAGGACACATCCTGAAACATGGAGATACAGTACCTCGGAACACAGTGGAAACCATTGTATTTACTTGTACCGATATTAACACCTGAGTATGAATTTCTACAATAAAGCAGGGCTGCTATTTATGTAGGGCAGAAGGGGGCAGTTGCCCCCCCCCTTGTGCCTAGGTTGTTCCTGTGGTGTGGAAATAATTGCTTTAAATTTGGATTTAATCTTTTGCACAGTAAGTGCCATCCTGGCCTGTGTGCACTCACACTGCAGGTGCACTCCTGACTTGACTGTGTCTGTATTGTGTTGTCCACTCTCTCCACCCATTAGTGCAGCACCATCACACATGACCTGGTGGAGCTCCAGTCAAGCACGAGCATATGAGTCATGTGAGTGTAACACTGTCTTTCCCCCCTACAGAGTAGACAGGCTGCACAATGCAGTCTGGAGGATTCGGTGACCACTGAACTCTCAATAGCAGTGTTGCAGTGGCATATTTGTGTTGGTCTATTCTTAATGAGTCTCCATCTTTCCTGGTGGCAAAAAGGACAGAGGGTGAGCTAGAAGCTAACTCAGGACTATGCTACCTACCTACTCTACTAGGCTCGCCTCGCAAAAAAAACCAACACAGACCCCCATGGCAGCAAGCTAGGCCTAGCGGCAGTGGCGACGGCAGTGTGGGTGGCCTTCTTAGGCCTTGATCAGTGCAGTTTGGCAGCAGCCAAGCAAGAAGCAAGCAACTCAGGTTGGGTGGGTTTGGTTGGTGAGGTGACTTGGTCACGGACCACGCTGGGGACCTGGGATGGTCGGTTCTAGCATCCAGCTTCTGGCAGAAGGATAGAGGAGGAGTGGACTGAAAACTGGGCTGGTGGAACACTGGGTCAGGCCACAGGTTCTAACCAGATGGCTGGGTAAATAAAAATTAATAATGTTTTTACAGGGGGATTGGGGAAGGAGGAAGGACTGAAATATTGATGTGTTTTTCATGTTTCTGCACCTTGGGGTGGCTTCTTGACCCATATGGGATAGGTATTGAATGGAATGGAGTCAGAGAGAGAAATCTGGACAAAGGTTTTTTAGGAGGGGGGTCAGAACTTCAGTCAAGAAAAATCTGGGTTAGTAACTGGGTGGGTTTAAGCCCAAATTTGATGCACTGCTCTGGGGTATAGACAGATGAATCTTATACGTTTGAATTTTTCATGATTGCATATCACTTTTCAGTCACAACAAATATGTTTTACCTTTTAGAGACATTCCAGACATTCTACAGCCTGCCACCTTGGGTCTAACTAGCACCTGGCCTCCACTGGTTGTTGGCCTCCTGCTGAAATCTGAAATGGTGTCCTCTGCTATCTAATCAGTCTATCTGTTAATATTTACTAATTTGATGTGTATAAGTTCAAATTTTCTATTACTGTACTGCCTGTGCATATATGCTTCAATGTTTTTCTTTTTTCTCTGCAAGCCTTGTATTTTGTAATGTTTGTTCAACACTGATGTGGAACTTTGAAAATGAGTCCTTGACTCAAAGGTATTAATCCCAAATTGAAATAAATAAATAAAAGTCTAAATTTATAGTACATCCTCTGTGTCAGCAGCATATTTTCCATGAGGGATGGATAAGGAGCAGAAAAGTTTTAGGGGTAAAATAAGGGCTACCCTTGCATTCGGGACAGTTAGCTGATACGATATGCACAGATTATAGGAGCCCAACTATAGTCAGGCTTGTGCACCCCGATGAAGCTGACCTGCACATCCCACACTCAGTTACATTATGACATAGGGCAAGGAAGACTGCAGGGTGTACACGTTGAAATGGATGTTTTTATTACTACTTTATACATAATTGATGGAGAGTTGGAGATTAATGAAGGCCACCGCTGGCTAACAATGGCCTTGTTAGTAGAACAGTGGCCTTCATTATTCTCAATTCAATATACAAAAAGTAATAAAAATAACTCCATTCATTTCAAGGGTACGACCCAGCATTCTGATCTATGGACATCATCTGTTAAAGACTCCTGCCTCTGACTCCTAGTACTCAAGTAAGAGACTCTCACCATATGTATATCTATACTTGGTGGGTTGTCTGTAACAGCATGGTTGCAGCTGCTACAATGTGTGTGTGCATGGGGGGGCTCACCATGTGGGTAGGTGTTGAGTTATTGCTACTTTTGTGTTTGCCCCTTCAAGTCTATTTGCATGAAAGCTTTCAAAACTATGGGGATAAAGTAGTAGGCGTATAGGCCAGACAGAAGTAATTAAGTAGAACTGTGGGTAAGTGTGTATATTGGGGATGTAAAGAATCACAAGTGTTTCTATTGGTATGTGTGTTGCAGTTCAGCTGTGCAGCTGAGATGAGAGAAGGACAGGAAAATGTAAAAGTATAACAGTGGCTATAAACATGCCGCTTGCATACAGATATATTCAGATTTGTATTGAAGTACAAGCAAGCCACATGTGTGCAGGCAGTATGGCTTGGTGGTAAAAAGGCACTGAACTACAAACTAGATGACTTGGATACTTGAAGATCTGGATATGAATCTTATCATCCTCACTTGTATATGGTGTGATCCTAAATAAGTCACTTAAGTTTTGTGTGTGCAGTTATCAGTGATTATTTGCTTTTTGCTTGCCTGCCATATGCATGCAGTCTGTTCCAATTTTACATTAATAGCATGCTTTCCACACTTGTTGTTGCATACATGCACATGCATGCAATCAGTTCCATTTAACATTTAAATCATACTTGCAGCACGCACGTCACTTGAGTAGTTTTATGTGCAGCATGAACACATTTCATATAATTAATTCTGTAAGGGTGGTATTTGTTTTGGTCATTTAGATTAATCTGTGTTGCATAATGCAACCTTATAGATAAAACACTGTAACTCTAGAATACAGTTAAATAATGTCAGGATGCTGGATATATTCTGCCTGCTGATACAGGGATGGTGAATTGCTTCAAATTGCCAACAGGAAGTATAGGGCAGCAAGAATAGTACAATTGTTATATGAGCTCACATCTGATTTAAATGAAAAGTGTGACAAAATGTGAACAAGAGTTAAGTCTAGAAATCCAAGAAGAACATCAGTTATTGTGCATACAAATGAGGCAACAACCTACAAGGAAAATGTAAATTCTTTTCATCAATTGAAACTTTAGAGTTTAATGCAAGTTGGGTTTTCTGCAAGGTGGCCAGTGCTGGAGAGATGCTAAAGAGCATGCCTCCTGGAGTTCATATTCTCTTATCCAGTTTGGAGTATATGTGCTTCTGTTGTTGGGTAGCCCCTTTTTGCAGACCCCGAGATATTCATTTTTGGGGTTAGTACATTATAATATCTCTGTTGTTCATGTTTGACAGCTCTCTGCTATTTGCATACACCTCTGATAAACTGAATTGTTTCTTCTGGATGGACTCTTGTTCATCTATGTGATCCTTGGGATTGATTCTTTTCATAAAATGTGTTGGCAAAATCCTCTTCTCTTAGTGGGGTATATGTACTTGACCCTCACAGCTCTGCACCTTCAAACAGGTGTGGTGGCTGGCAAGCATGAATGCTGGCCTCTGCCGGGCACCTGTCCATGACCCATCCCCACCACACAGTGACACAGGGGCAGATTGAGTACATGCAGACATCCAATTGGATGCCTGTCCTGGTCCTAAGTGATCCCTGCACCATGTGGAGCAGTGGACTGTGGGTGGCATGGGATGGTAATTTTCAAATAGATGGCAAGTGCCTCAATTGTTGCCCCAAGCCCTCCATGCCTCTCCAGAGGGCTGGGGCAGCACGTAGGGGTAGTTGTTTGTCCCAGAACAGAACAGCAGTTGTAACCTGGGGAGCACACAGTGGATACAGGAGGGTCCCTGCTACCATATCTGGCTCCCCTTGACCTGGCAATCTATACCCTGTGAATGGTGCAGAGTGCAAGCCACTCCCAGAACATCCCTGACTGTCTGCATGTGTATCTGTGCAAACGGTCAGAGGACTGAGTATGGAAGAGATGCATTCCTTTTCTGTGAATGCCATCAGGAAGCTGCAGGACCCATAATGCACGGCATTCCAAAGTAGTGTTGCCTACACACCACAGATATGCAACATGTAGGCAATCCGCCTTTTCATGCACAGACCCCATTGGTTGTTGGTATTAAGGTGTGTCTTTTTGTTTCATCCACCAGTTTTGCACTTTTTCCTGCACCAAAACCACATCACAGAGTTACGCCACTGCACCTGAAAGTAAAACTAATTCAACACACTTACCCATACCTCTCAGTTATGCCAGATTATGAGGAACAATTCTCATTTTACCTCATAAAAGCCTTCTGTCCTACATTTAGAGGGTGAAGTCTCACATTCTACACTGGGATATGAAACTAAAAATATGAACTACAAAAATGAAGGCTTTGTTCAATGAACAGCATACTAGGTGAGCTAGAAAGCCTTCATTTCAACAATGGTCTGAGCTGTTATACTGAAGATTTGATAAAGTGTCCCACAGTTTGCCTTTTTGTTCCTCATTATGGGGACAAAGCTCCACATTTTGGGGAGTCAATGTTGAGAGGTACAGTGTGCACTTACGAAATAGTTTTCTCTGCTTTATTTGAGAAACTGGCATTTAGAATACACATTTGTATTATATAGAGGAATTATGTCAGTATACATTTTCAAGTGTAAAACAAGTAATCATGTCCTGGAGAGCTAGGACTATGCGTTACCTTAGTGTCAGAATCAACTTTCGTTCAGCTTTTTCTATGTGTACTGTAAGGATCAAAATAAAATTCCTTTGTTTACCACTGTATATCTCTGTTTTTCTTCTTTCTCACTAAAACCCATTTTATAAGTGCAAAACACACCTAAGGTAGTTTGTGCTGGTAGTGACCACTTTGTCTGGGATGCCCACAGCCATGGGAATCCCCTTAGTGGCTACTCCACCTTATAGGCTCAACAGGTTGAGGGCCTGGTTTATTTTTAACTCCTGTTTAGGTTTGTGATCAAAACTGAAGTATAACTGTGTAGTGCCTCCATTCAGGGAATTTATCCAGGGCTGGATAACAAGTCATGATTTGCCCCCCTCCACCCCCACCCAGAAAACAAGGCTGTCTCACTGTGGCCTCAAAAAGTTCAACCCACCCAATGCCCACACAATGTGATCCCTATCAAGTAATACTAATATTCACTATAAACAATATGAATGCCAGGATGCAGAAAGGCAATACAAGGATTTATGGGGCAGGAACACAGGATCTGGGGAAGGAAAATGTCTAAATCAAATCCAATGCAAATAATAATAAATAGGCAATAATTCCCTTCGGCCTGTGTTCTCCTGCACCTTTCATAGCATCATAGGCCCACCCAGTCTGCCCACAGAGTCCCTTCCTAGTGTGCTCTACAGACCCTAACTGGTCTCCAGTGACCCTCCCTCCTCTCTGCCTATGTATTAATATTCCCAATGTCTGTCCCACATATGCTTTAAGCCCCATACTCTTCTCTCCTACACCACTTCCACTGGCGGTCTGTTCCTGGTGTCCACCACTTTTGCAGTGAAGCAGTACTTCCTCACATCCAGCTCCCCCCTCTCCAGCTTCAGTGTATGCCCTCTGGACTTGGTGCTCTTTTTCATTTGAAGGAGACTCTTCCTGCACCCTGTTCACCCCCATCACTGCTTTGTCACACTGCCCTGTCACTTTAAGGTAATAAGATATGACTATCCCAGTGTCCCTTTTTCTGCTTAGTGACTGTCAGCACCCCCCATTTTATACTCAGCTCCTGGGTTCATGTGTCCTGGGTGCATGATTTTTGACTTTTTGGCATTGAACCCCAACTGCCATGCTCTTGATCACTCCTCCAATATCCGAAGGTCCCTACACATTCTCTCCTCCCCTCCTAAGTGTCTACTCTATTACAGGATTTTAGTGTCATCTGTAAAATAGCAAACATTCTCTTCCAGTTCTTCAGAAATGTCACTTATGAAGACATTGAAGAAGACTGTTCCCAGCACTGAAAACTGTACTCCGCTAGTCACTCTCCCCTCATTAGAGTAAGTGCCATATACCACCACAGTTTGTCTATCCAAACCAGTTCCTTTATGCACAAGGACCAACTGTAATGACAGAGTTACTATTCAGATCCCCTATTGGTACCATAAACCATTAACTATAAGGGAGCTCACAGTTTCTCCCTGAGTACCCAGCCATGGAAATTATGCGTGCACATCAACAGTCACATTGCAGGTGATAGCTGATGCAGTGCTGAAAAAAACATCCTCTCTTCACTCTCACTGCAGTCTCAGAAACTGCCCAAGTCCCAAGTGAAACTCTAAGGGAAGCAAGGCAGTGGCTGGAAGTGTTCAGGCTAAGGCTCCAGAGATCCAAAGATAAGCCCCAACACAGGAGAGGGGGTTTACAGGAGCATAACCTACACATGAGGTGGTTGAAGGCACCCAGCTATGTCTTGTTCCTCACAATCAAGTTGCAGTGTGGGTTATTCCAGCAGAATCCACACCCTGTTGTGTATTAATGCATACTTTCTGTATTGTATATATGTTTACAAAACAATACAGAATATGCAATGGTAAAGGCCTTGATGGGACTGATGAATGCTGAAAATGTTACCCTAAAGATAACCTGAAAACTTAAATCTCCTTCAGAACCGTGGCTTTATAAACTCCACATTCTTTCTTGGTACTACTACACAAAAGCAGCTCATATATGGCTAGGGATTTGTTTGCACAGCAATAAAACTACAAGTCTCAACTTGCACAAGGAGTATGCTGCTACAGCACACAGCAAGGTGTAATATGAATATGGTATTCTACACTAGTCTAGATTGAACATTCACAAGCTTTCAAGTACATTTCTTAAAAATATTAATTGCCACAGTTAATGAACTGTGGCAATTGTTGGGGATTTCAGCAAAATTGATTACATTCCTCAGTAGAATTTGACTATGAAGCAACATTAGGGTTTACACTGGAACATAAACTCTGGTATGGAAGATTTTAAGACTGTCCAATCCCTCCACTGCTGCTCTGTGATTGTAATTCATGGTTCTCTTTCTATCAGGTATTTGTCCAACTCTGGTTTAAATCTCATCCCAGTACTTGACTTTTCCATTGTATAAATTTATAAACTCTGTCTCAAGAATTTCTCCCAAATTCCTAGTATTTTTCTGCCTTTCTTTAACTTAAATCCATGAGTTCTAGCTGTACTATCCATACAAACTCAGCCTTACAGTACGTAATCTATTTTCTCAATTTCATTTAGCATTGTGTCCCTTAATCACATTGGCTGTTAACTAACTTGATCCATTTTTAACAGGTGTCACCCATCCAATAATTAACATTTCTCATGTAATAGTTGGTGGATGAGTCTCCAAGCCATTGTGCTAGCATGTATGCCCAGCTGTGTTCACACAAAACCAGGCCATTTTTCACTAGCACCAGGGACCATAATTGTTACCCCACTATGCTGACTCCATTGAGTTCTATGAGGATCGGTAGTGTTGCTAGGAAAATAACATTTATAAGCTGGAACCCATTGGTACCTCTTTGCTGCCCCCACTTGCAGATGTATTTGTTACCCATCTACTTATATACCCCATATTATACTTTAGGAGCCACATAATAACATAGAAACTACTAGTGCCAAAAAAGATTGTTGGTTCATCCAGTCTGCCCTGTTTTACCCTATCCTTACCTGAGACCTAATTTCTAGTCAAGGTAACTGCCCACACAGCCTCCATTGTCCAGTGTCTTACTGCTTACCCCTGCTTTTTACTACGCCCCAGCCATGTTTGAAAACAGTACTGGTTCTTGCACTCACCACCTTTTCTGGTAGGCTGTTCCCAAGCCTTAAGAGGAAAAACACAGCTGTGCTTAATTTTATGCCCCAACATTGATATGAAACCACCAGTAGGGGTGGATATCACACAGGAGGTGTGACCAAAATCATTTGTCAGGGCCTAGAATGCCGCCCCTCTTCAATCAGCTCTTAAGTCATGGCTTACTTGGAGCATGTGTTCCTACATCCGTGATGTAGTATTACTGTATATTGCCCTAATTGAAGCTCAGAGGCCCAGGATGGGCTTGTATGTGTCCTGATGAGTGTTGAGCCATTGCACAGAACTAGTAAAGGTCCACTCCAGGTATGCAGTGACATTTTTAATTCATTGTGAGAATGAAATTGGAGCCAGTGTCATCACCATCCCCATCCCCATCCCTTGTCTGCCTGAGGTACATTTGCCCTGACCTTTTTCTGGTTTCCTTTTAAAAATCTTTCTCTTGGTGGTCCAATAGTTTTTAGGAAGGGGTAATGTATGCTCTATGTATGTTCCCCCACTGTGGCTGCATAGAGACATAAATTTTGATGGCATAAAAATGCCATACAGCCCATCTAGTATACCCTGCTCGATCTATCATTGTTTTGAGGTCCCCAGTGACCCATCACTCCTCTTCCCACCCCTTTCATTTTGCTGGTGTGTCTCTATTATTCTCATGCATCTGTCCCATCCATGTTTGAATCCTCCACTGGTTTCATACAGATGACATCCCTTTAGTCTGTTCCACATATTCACCATCCTTTCCATGAAGATTACTTGCTGACATCCCACATGAATCTTCCCCACCCTGAGATCTTCAGATTCCTTCCTGATGTTTATGTTCCAAATCAGCATGAACAACCCTCTACAATCTTTATTTGCCCTGTGGCAGTATCGTACCCCTGGATCATGCCCCCCCATTGCCTTCAGCTTGTACATATTTAAAGTCCTCCAACCACTCCACATAAAAGTCTTTTCTTGCTGTCCCTGAGCCATTTTGGTTACCTCTCTCTGCACTTCCTACAACCTGTCACTGTCCTTCATCAAGTGTAGACTCCCAAACTGAACACAGTAGTCCAGATGTGAATGTATTAGATATCTGTAGAGGGACAGAATCACCTCTCTCTCTCTCTCTCGCTACCTGTTTCTGATCCCCCATCCCATGCATTCTACCTTCCTGCTCCCCTTCCCCATTTCCCTACTACACTATGCTGATGTTTTTGAATTGTTCAGTGTTATCACCCCAGATCTCTCTCATGTTGTTCTCTCCACCACTACCCTTCTCTCCCATCCTCTATTTTGTTCTCAAGTGTTTACCTTTCACTTTTTGCATTACACTTCAACTGCCAAATATTGTTTATACTGTATATGATGAATATGGTTTACCTTCTATTTGAATGCTTTATGTCTGTGAAACTGAACCATTAAACCAAAGCTTCAAAAAATGTCAACTG
This sequence comes from Neoceratodus forsteri, assembly GCA_016271365.2. Taxonomy (NCBI): domain Eukaryota; kingdom Metazoa; phylum Chordata; order Ceratodontiformes; family Ceratodontidae; genus Neoceratodus; species Neoceratodus forsteri. Next base: position 42,535,712 of record JADMNL010000040.1, on the reverse strand, counting down.
CAATACCCATGACCATTTTTCAAGTCTCTCAGATCCTCGCTCATAGTTCTTAGTCCCTCCATGCTGTTCATTCCTCAGTACATCTTGGCATTGTCTGTGGAGGCATATCTTCACCTGGATGCCTATCTCAATATTACAAAGGAAGATGTTAAACAGGGATGGTCCCAAGACAGACCCCTGCGGCACTCCACTGGTGATCTCCTGATGTCTTGGTGCTCCCTTTGTGAGTGCAACCATCTGGGTCCCTCACTTAGCCAGTTCCTTACCCATGATGTGTTCCTATACCCCACCCCCAGGTTGCTTATTGTCTTGAGCAGCCATCAATGTGGGACAGAATAAAAGGATTTGCTGAAGTCAAGGGACTGCCACCTGACCCTTGTCAACAGATTTTGTCATCCAATCAAATAGGTCAGTCAGGTTCCTCTGACAGAAACTCCTTCCTGTGAAGCCATGCTGTCTAACACCCTAAACTCAATTTGCTACCAGGCAGCCCACTAACTTCATCTTTGCTATGGTCTCCAGTAACTTTCCTACTGTAGGACAGCAGGCAAACAAGTCTATAATTTCCTAGTTGTCACTATCTCTGCTGTTATGTAGAGGCCCTATATCTGCTGTCCTCCAATCCTGTGGCACCTCCCCCATCTTCAGTAAGCTATTAAAAGAGCTCTGTCAGTGCCAGATGCAGCCAGGACCTATCCACCTCTTTCAGTTTTCATGGATGTAGCCCATCGGGCCACTTATTTGTTTATCATTAGTGCATTTAATCCTTTTAATACCCCTGCCTCTGAAATTGGTTTTATATTGACACCCCCCAACCCAGGACTTGACACAGTTAGGTAGTGGTCCCTTATCCTCCACCATAAACACTGAGCACAAATACTGGTTCAATATGCCTACCTTCCCTTTGTTCTCTTTCTCCCATCCTGAGTCTGACGACCCTCTCCTTTGTTGTGCTTACCTCTCATATGTAACAAAAGAAGTTTTGCTTGTTTCCCTTTGTTCCATCTACTATTCCCAACTCAGCATCTAACTTTGCTCTCCTCACTGCCTTACTGGCCTCCTTCATCCTGTTGACATGCACTACCCTATCTGTTTTCTCCACCTGTCTGTTTTTGTATTTTTTTGAAGGCCTTTGTTTTCACCCTCACACCCTCCCCCACCTCTCTTGTTTAGCACACCAGTTTTTTATTGCTTATTTTTCCACTATGCAGAGAGTTATGATTTCTAATGCTCCATTTTTTAGATTGAGTTCCACTTATTGTCCATACCTTCTACTGTTTCACTCACCCGTTCTCTTCTTCTTCAACAGCTCCTGCAGCCTACCAAAATCTGCCTTCTAAGATTTAGAACCTTGTCTGCAACTGTTTCCTATCCAACTCTGATCTGATATTAAATCACATGGTCTGGTGATTGTTGTTTGCAGGGGGTCCTGAACAGTGACGTCCTCTGATACTGTCCCTGTTTGTGGGAACCAAGTCAGATATGCCTTCTTTCTTTGTAGGTTCCCCCACTCTCTATAACAGAAGAGCTTCCTGAAATGTTTGCACTAGCAATAGATTATTTGCACTTGCTGCCACTGGGATACTTCAGTCTACATCTGGCACGTTGAATTCTCCCATTAGCAGCACCTCCCCCTGGCTCTGCTGCCCTTGTACCCTCCCCCAAACCGTTTCCCTATCAGGTCCTCTCACTGAGATGATGTTCTATACCACACCAATCCTGATGTTTCTCCCGCCCATCACTACCTGCACCCACACTGTTTCCATGCATTTGCAATTTCAATTCTTTGACCTCTAGGGATCTGACATCCTCCCTTCCATATAAACCCATCCTCCCACCTCCTTGTTCCATACCCTGTCTAAACATTGTATAGTCTGAAATGGGCAAGTTCCAGTCATGGTGCTGTGTTGCCCACATCTCTGTGACCACCACAAAGTTCAGCTGGGCTTCCACCCCATTTTCTGCAGGTCAGAGGTTTTGTTCCTCTGGTTCCTGGCATTAGCACATAGCCTCCAAGCCACTTGTTTCCTGTTTCTCTGAGACTCTTTCATACCCAGCTGCCTTCCTGCCCTTATCCTTATCTTTAACCCTGTCTCTACTACACCATGCCTGCCCCTCCTGGACTCTTATTGCCACCTTCCTGGTCCTTTTTTTCATCCAGGATGACTCCAGTCCTTTGCCCTGTCATCCTGTCTTTAATAGTGCTGGTTGGAGGTCATCTTGGCCCCTGTTTAATTAAGTAGGTATACTTATTAACAACTCTACTGCATGTTACATGGGGACCCGTTTCCCTTATTTCATATGTGTATGCAGCATGCACTAGGGTTGCTTGTGCAAGGTTCAGTTGAATGAGGACAAGAGGGGATTTGAATATTGGGCCCCTCATCTCTAATGAGTGAAGTCCCAGTTTCTTCAGTCTCTCAGTATAACTAAATTTCACCATTTTATCATTGCTGCTACCCTCTGCTACAACTGCTCCAGGTCTGTAATATCCCTTTTGATCCTTCTATTTTTCATTTAAACTTACTATTTTTAACCCTTACACCACTACAGACAGCTGCATCATGCCAGTCCCACCGTGGGCTCCAACTCCACACTGGACCAGGCACTCAGTGGCATATCCATATGTGGGCCACTTCTCCAGGGCTGAGTTGGCTTTTCCATGGAGGGTGGGCAGCTGAGGTCTGAGATACAGAGAATGGTGGCATTGGAGCTGTCTGTGTGGAAGGAGCCACTCACTATTTTCCATTTTTCCCCCCTTGCACTCCAGTTCCCCAGTGCATACATCAGGCCACTGCCATACAAGCATATGAGGTGACCCTCCCCTACCCTGACAGGTGTCAATCACTGCAGTCCTACAATTGGAGATGGTGTTGCATAATATTTTGTACACCTCCTGGCCCTGCATCAGGGTCACCAGTGAAGTGAGAAAATGCTAATGCTGCTTCAGGTACCATGCATGCTGCCTCAAGCAGCACTGTGGCTTCAGCTGTCTGGGACATGAACTCAGATTGCCCAGATGGTAGAGGGTTAGTGCCCACATGGTAAAGGCATGTGCTACTGCTGGACCATCTACTGACCCTGTGTTCTTTCTATTTGTTACCCCCTTCATTGTCCATCCTTTACACTGGTTCTGGAGACCTCCTAGCCCCAACAGCACTCATCCCACCATCAGTCCTCACTATTTGCCCTGTGGTGGGGTCTCTTGAGCAGCATCCCCTCTCAAGTAGCACACAGTGCAGTATGATATAGAAACATGGAAACATAGAAACTGTCAGCAGATAAGGACCATAAGGCTCATATATTCTGTCCATTTGCCCAATACTTGATCCTGTCTGGTCAGTGGCTTCCCCTCACTCTGCCCTACCTCTAGGGTTATATGGTCTAAGATATGGGCCATAATGCAAGACTGGAGAAAACCAGGGATGTCATTGGATGTTGTAGGAGCATTTTATACTCTGGTATGTCTTGTCACTTCTGATCATATTGACATGCTGTATGCCCATCCTTTCTTCAATTACTGGTGTCATGCACAGTTTTGTAGTGTCATTATGCACATGCATGCATTTCCTATAGAGGAGCAAGCTCATTGACTCACTAATGGGGTACTGCAAAACCCTTTCTCATTAGGTGATCCCTGTAATGTCCTTTCTAGAATATTTTGCACACAACTGGGTAAGAATAAATGTGCTAAATTATGCCATCAAATAGTTCCATCAAGCAGCAGTGCACATTTATTTTTTATCAACAAAGTGAGTTGCCAGCAAAATGACTCAAAAGTATTCGCCTCTTAAGTATGCTTATGTGAGAACTTCCATGCATTACACTACATTGTTTCTCTGTTTTCTTCATTCTGTATCTTTTCCACATCCACTGTGTTATTTCAAAGCCATTTGGGATGCTGTAGGACTACTGGCAACACATAAACAGCCTTCTAATGATTTGAATCCTGTGTGGAAACTGTCAGTAACCAACTGGAAGGGCAAGCATGACAGAGAAAATTAGTAGGCAGCAGAAAGAGAAAATGTAAATGATAAAGAACAAAGCCTGAAGAGAAAACATTGTAGAATAATATAGTTCATTGGTTGTTGGTTGGTGGTCAGATAGAATCTACCTGCTGTGAAAAAAGTGTGGTTTGGCAGGTAAGAACAAAACCAGGAGAGGGAGTATCTGTGATGACAGGGAGTATCTGGGATGCCAGTGAAAAGAGGCCAAGACAGCAGAGTACCATTTTAAGTGGTGTTGAAGATCACATGGATATCAAATATGACAAAAAATGATAAGGACGCCAAGATACTTTTGAATAGGATGAAGTAAGGACAATAACATGCAACTGTTAATATAATTGGGAAGGCAGTTAGGATTAATGGCTAGAGTGCATAGGTGTGAACCTGGAGACCCTGGCTTGATCCTAACTATCGCTTACTCAGTGTGATGCTGAATCTGGCTATGTGCTATTAGAATACTCCTGTGCACTGAAAATGGCAGCAACATTCTCTCCCCCATCTTCTCCTGGATTGTATAGTGCTTTGCGATACATTTTGTATGAAAGGTGCTCTAAAAAAACATGTCTTCCCTTCCCTTCCCTTCCCTCCCACTGCCCTTCCCCTCAACTGGCAAAAACAGAAATTATAGTTTATACAAGTATTTGTATAGTATTTAAAATGCAATGTATTACAGTATATGTGATTTCAACAATTTTACTAAAGCCATACTTTATGTAAGTATTATGGTAATTCATACACTTTGCTTTTCTTCACACAGCATTTGGTAGCAAAGGTTACCCAGACAGAGGCTGTGAAGTCTATAGTGAAATCTGAAAAACAGTTTGGTATGCTGGAGAAAAAAGCACAGAAAGACAGGTACTGCATGTCAGTCTAATAAGTGACTCTGTGGAGAAAGTACGGTTGCTGGTTGAATGTGGCTATTCTTTAGTGCTATGCAGTAGGGATAGTTTATGCTTTACTGTTCCAGAAAGAAATAGCAAAGTAGGGTGTATCCAACTGAGCAAACAGGGAAGGAAAAAACATTAAGCTGGCTTGGCTTATAGTCATAGAAACATAGAAACATAGACTTTGATGGCAGATAAGGACCGCTTGGCCCATCTAGTCTGCCCATTTCCCTACCTACAGGATAGGCCGCAGATCCTAGTTAACCAACAGCCTATTTCTTCCTACCCCCCACAAGAATTGTCTTATGTCTCTCCCATGCATTCTTGAATTCACCCACAGTTTTAGACCCCACAACCTCCTCAGGAAGGCTGTTCCATGCATCCACTACCCTCTCTGTGAAATAATACTTCCTCACATTGCCCCTGAACTGCCCCCCTTCTATCTTTAAATTGTGTCCCCTTGTTCTTGCACGTCTCTTTTTCTGAAAGATGCTACCCTCTTGGACTTTGTTGATTCCACTAAGGTACTTAAAAGTTTCTATCATGTCCCCTCTCTCCCTTCTTTCCTCAAGGGTATACATATTAAGCTCCTTTAGTCTCTCCTCATACGGCTTCTCTTGCAGATCCTGCACCATTTTAGTTGCCCTCCTCTGGACTGCCTCTATCCTGTCTCTGTCTTTGCGGAGATGGGGTCTCCAGAGCTGGATGCAGTACTCCAGATGGAGTCTCACCAACTGTCTGTACAGAGGGATAACAACTTCCTGTTTTCTGCTGCTGATGCCTCTCCCTATACATCCCAGTATACCCCCAGCCCTCCTACTGCCTTCTCACATTGCTTGCTAACCTTAAGGTCATCTGATATGATTACCCCAGGTCCCTTTCCTTTTCTGTTGTTGTTACTGCCTCCCCACCCATTGTGTTTTCTACCCTGGGTTCTTGTTTCCCAGGTGCATAATTTTGCACTTCTTTAAATTGAATCCTAGCTGCCATACTTCTGACCATTCCTCCAACTTTGCCAAGTCCCTTTTCATCCTTTCCATGCCTCCTTGTGTATCAACCCTGTTGCAGATCTTTGTGTCATCTGCAAAAAGGCATACTTTTCCTTCCAGTCCCTCTGCAATGTCACTGATGAAGACATTAAAAAGGACTGGACCCAATACTGAACCCTGCGGTACCCCACTAGTAACCCTCTTTCTTCAAAGTGGACTCCATTTACAATTACCTTCTGTGTCCTGTTGTGTAGCCAATGTTTTACCTATATTACCACCCTGGGACCAGTCCCAGGCTGGTTAGTTTGACTATTAATCTTTGTGTGGGACTGTGTCAAATGCCTTGCTAAAGTCTAGGTTGCCATGTCCACAGCCCCTCCCTGGTCTACTACTTTGGTCACCCAGTCAAAGAAATCTATTAGATTCGTCTGACATGACCTTCCCACTGTGAACCCATGCTGCCTTTGGGTCCCAGGACCCACTGGCCTCTAGGTACTCAACTATTCTTTCCTTCAGAAGTGACTCCATCACTTTCCCTACCACAGAGGTCAGACTGACAGGTTCTGTAGTTTCCTGCCTCTGTCTTGGTCCCACTTTTGTGAAGGGAATCACATCCCTTCCTCCAGTCCTCGGGTACCACACCATCCTCCCATGATTTATTAAAAGAGTAGCCAGTGGTTTCACTAGTTCCTCCCTTAATTCTTTTAGAATTCTGGGGTGAATTCCATCAGGACCCATTGCTTTGCCCACCTTCAGTTTTAGGAGTTCTTGCAGAACCCTTTCTTCTGTGAAAGGACTGGGATCAACCCCTATCAAGAGTGCTTCTGTTAATTGGATTAGGCACTTCTCCTCCTCTTTTGTGAATACTGAGCAGAAATATTCATTCAGTATCCCTGCTTTTACACTGTCCCCCTCTGCCCACCCACCGTTCATTCTATTCAGCCTCACTATCCCTCCCTTTGTCTTCCTACGCTCGCTGATGTACCTATAAAAGGTTTTATCCCCCTTCTTAACTGAGTTGGCAATCTTTTCCTCAGTTTGGGCCTTTGCTATTCTGACTTCCCTCCCTGCTTCCTTCTGCCTTAACTGGTACAGCTCTCTGTCCTGCTCCTTCTGTGTTTCCTTATACTTCTGGAATGCTATCTTTTTCTTCCTGACTTTCACAGCCACCTTCTTTTGAGAACCATAGTGGCTTTTTTTTTTGTTTTGATTTGTTTATTTGCTTCACACAAAGGCTTGTTGACTCTGTGATGGCAGTTTTGATGATTCCCCATTGTTGCTCCGCACCTCCTTCTAGCCTGTTTGCTTGTGCTTTTGAGGCACTCTCCCATCTTGCCAAAGTCAGCCCTCCTAAAGTCCAGTACTCTCACTTTTGTATGGCTTGACTCTGTAGCTGAGCGTAACATGAACCACACTGTTTGATGGTCACTTGTCCCCAGATGGCAACCCACTTCTAGATCTGAGATCCTCTCACTGCTCCCGTTTAGAGTATGAGGTCTAAGATTGCTCCCTCATGAGTGGGTTATGAAACTAGCTGTCTGAGGCCTGCCACCTGTAGGGCATCAAGAATGGCTCTGCTCTTGGATGTGGCTGCAGCAAATGTGCTCCAGTTAACATCTGGCATGTTCAGGTCTCCCCTCAACAGTATCTCTCCTTTCTCTGCCATTCTAAGAATGCCTTCAATCATATCCTTGTCCATTCCCTCCCCCTGACATCGGGGTCTGTACACAACCCCTGTGTGGATTGTGGTGCCCTTTCCAGTCTCCAAGGTGACCCACAGTGTCTCCTCTCCTCCCTGTTTACTCTTTTGTTCAGTTGCTTTTATCCCTTCCTTTACATAGAGAGCTACTCCTCCCCCTCTTCTCCCTGCCTGTCTCTCCTGTAGGTTATGTACCCTGGTATGTTAACATCCCAGTCATGGTTCTCTGTGTACCATGTTTCTGTGACTGCTACGATATCCAGGCATCCCTCTTCCATCAAGGCCACCAGCTCAGGGAGCTTGTTGCCCAGACTATGGGCATTGGTACTCATTACCCTCAATTTCCTGATGGCCTTACTCCCTTTTGCCCCATCTCTGTCCATCTTGCCTTTGTCACTTTCTCCATTTACCCCTGCCCTTCTCCCTATCAACACCTCTATGTTGGTGTTTGCCGCACTTACTACCATGATTTTTTTTGGGGGGCTAGGATTTCCCTGCTCCTTTCCAGTGCCTCCCCCCTTTAGCTTAAATGCTTGCCAATGAAGCATTTAAACCTATCACCTAGGATCCTGGTTCCCCTCCCTGACAGATGCAGCCCATCATGCCAGTATAGGCTTGCATCACTCCAGGTGGACCCCCAGTCCCCAATGAAGCCAAATCCCTGAGCTCCACACCAGTTTTTCAACCACCAATGGTCTCTGACCAAAGATGAGTCCCTATATGTTCATTGGATTCCTTCTCCCAGCACTCCCTGAATTCTGTCATTGACCATTAGGCCCTGTGAATGCTGAAGATCTTAAAATGGTTTAAATGCCTTAAAATGTTTTAGGCCCTGTTCATACTGCATGATCAGAAATGATTCTCAAGGTTAAACTGTTTCAGTACAGTGCCAACACCTTGCATTCACACCTATTCCACTTCAGGACACATTTTCAAGAACTGTGCTAAAACCCGGATCAGACCTAGGCTATAGTACGGTTCTGAAATGTTTGCACACATGACACATTTCTACTCATGGTGCGTAATGGTCTTCCTTCTTCTTCCATATTGACACCGCATCCATGTTCCCAGAACCCCATTAAACACACTGCAGAACTGAGCTACACTTAACATGGATCAAGGGGACAATGCAGATGAAGTAAAATGGATGAATTAAATCAAGACATGAAACAGATCACTCAGTGTGAGCACTGCAGCATGGTAAGACATATTCTGTTTTTAATACCATTTCATCTTTCCATGCCGTAGTGTGAATTGGGCCTTAAATCCCCCTGCATCCAGACTACAAGCCCTTTAAGATGTTTTAACAAATGTTTTTAAACCCTGCTAGGTACCTAGTCTTAACACCATTTTCAAAACATTTTAGAGCTAGCATGATTTTACTCACATATCTGGACAGGAGTAAAACATTTTAAGTTGTAACAGTTTAAAACAGTCCTAACTGCAGTGTGTACAGGCAAGCACAGTTCTGTGTGTTGGAATTAACATGAAATAGTTACAGGGAGAACAGGTTTTAATACCAGAAATGTGGACACACTAAACCATTATCAAACATGGTTGCTGAGTAGTGTGGATGCACTGAAATGGTTTAACTAAACCAGTTTTAAAAAACAGTTTTCAAAAACAGTTCTGTAGTGTGTACAAGGTCTTAGTTTGGAAGGTAATTATTAGCCGGTCACTGAATTGACTATATTATTCTTCTTAAAGTCTGACATGTCAGTCAGTTTAGTGTTACAGCCAACATAAACCATGTACAAATGCATGTTCCTCACTTTTCCTGCAGTTTTCTTTGATTGCGTTTTTGCGGCTTCTCTCATGTCTCTTCATCTCCACTGCACTCTGTTTCATAGCCTCTTTCCATTTTTACAGCTGAGGGTGGAACCTGCAGCCATCTTGCTGTAGCTGGAAAAACTAGATACTGAAGCACACATTTTTGGAGTTTTCAGTGTATCCTTCCTTAACTGCAAATCGCAATGCCAGTTGAATGAAATACTCCTTGCAGGGCTGCGGACTGAAGATCTGTCCAGCGCCAATCAAATAGATTCATTCTAGTTCTTTTGGCAGCTAAGCAAAACCCTACAGCCTAAAGTAAACGGGATGTCAGATCTTCCAGAGTGCAACAGGCTATGGATTTGAGCTCCTTAACTATTTCAGCTTAGTTTTAGCTGAATGTCAGAAATACCTTTTCCTTTTTGCAAAAACTCAACACCATATGATGATAATTGTTGTCAAATAAATGAGCTGCTTTAAACTAGGAGAAAAAAAACTATTAAAACATGAGTGGACAAATTAGCCATTAGTCAATAAATACAACCAGAACCCTGAGACTAGTAAATCAAAGGTCATGGAATGTAATGCTATGAACTGACTCCTCAGATGTTCTAAATCTCACTGAAGCCAAAAAAAAGTGTGTGTGTGTGTGCGCTAAAGCATATTAATTAGAAATGTATAAAACACATACTGTAACTCTGTGTGTTCATTTGCCTCTATTAGTTTGTGAATATTCAGACACACACTGCTTAAACATGTTCAATCTGTAAAACAGTGCAGAAACCTAAAGAAGACCTTCAAATGAGATGTTAAAAATAGTCCAAAAATGTATTGTGAATTGTACAACTGTGGCAGGTGCAGATTTCCAGATTGGACAGAAGCAGCGATGATTTGTTTCACTACATAATCCTGCTTTGAATTATATTGTATTACTGTATTGCCAGTGACTACATTTTGAGATTGTATCAGAGTTCTTCCTTGTACTCCAACTGGTTCATCTCTCTACTTTTCTAGCCTTTAGTACAGTAGATGTGGGTGAAAAATAGACCTTTAAACAATTAATACCTTTCCTCATTAGGTAACAGTTCCATATTTCCTCTGTTACCTTTGTAATATTGATCATGTTAAAAAATGTCAACAGTCATGTGGCACCTGTGGATGTGTGGCTACTGTGATCACTCAGAACGGTGTACTATCTCACCCACATATTTGTTAAAGCTGGAAATGTTGACAGGGCCAAGCACTTGTGTTGCAAGAAGGAACCCTGACAGCAATAAAATGGAAACTACACTCACAGTATGCCCTGGTGGTAGTGGAACCTGAAATCTCATGTACTGTTTGTATGACCCATAAAGCACAAAACCAGTGCTGAAAAGTAACTGAAAGCTTCAAAATACAATCTAGCAAGTTATACAGTGGCAACCTAATAAGACAATAGAGATTGAACAGAAGCAGTGACAGTTTGATTCACTGCATAATCCTGTTTTGAATTATATTGTATTACTATATTGCCAAATAATAACTTTCAAGGATTGTATTTGGAAAGTCTTAATTAGGTTTTATATAAGTTTAGGTGCTTTATGTTTAATACAGAAAGTGCCGGAGACATCAGGTTTGAATCCCAGTAGTGACAGACCTTAGGATTTGGGTGCTCAGTTTTGTAAGTTGCCACAGCAAAATCGAGATATTGCATTGCATAATTTCATACAAGAATATTAACTCCCCTTGACCTTCCTGACCTCCCATCTGTAATAGGTGGCATACTTGGGAAATATGTAACTCGATGTAAGACATAGATACGGTGAAAAATGAGCAGCAAAATGATGAAGTAAGTTTGATTACATAGTTTTTCTCTACAGTATGTGACAAAATTACCCTTATCTTAATTCATCACTTTATTTACATGGGTAAAAGCTGGGACTCCATTGACAGCAGACAGGAAGTGCTACAATTATTGGTATTGGCCTAACGGTACCACAGTAGCTCACTGTGACCACCCATGTCCTTCCATTAGTAGAAGGCTGTGAGGTTGAATTTCAAGTAACATTAATAAACCTCCTTTTTTAAATCCTGTGGTTTCATATAATTTATGTGACTGCAAAAGGAGGTCTAAGACTACACATAATGGCCAATGGAAAGCAATTATAATTATTTTGAAATAATATGTATGATGCTACAAATAAGACATTATGGGTTAACTATTTGTTTTATAAGGATTTCAGTTGCCCTTACAGCTTTGCCATTGAAGAAAGTGGCATTTTATAAGGCTCCGAACATGAAAGTGAAACAGAACTCAAACTATGGATACATATTTGTAACAGTTGTAAACTGTGACTGCCTGTAATTGTACAGCTGTAAGGACAATTGCAATCTATAACAAATAAATAGTGAACCCATAACCTAATATTACATTACAGTGTGATCTATATCATGTTTACAAAACATATAACTGATTCTCATTGGTGCATAATGTGTAGTCTAAATTATCATTTTGCAACAACTTACATGAAATTACACAACTGGATTTAACAAAGGTGGTTTATTAATGCTACTCATTTCTCTTTGGTGGCAATTCACTGATTATCCTTCTTCCACACACACCTTGCTCATCTCAAGCAATCTCATTAGTTTTTCTTTTTATTGTCCTTGCATAGATATCTCATTCATGCATTTTGTTCTCCACTGTATACTAAGGATCCCCATTAGTCGCTTACTGTGGAAATCATTCAGCCACTTGTGTAAGGTCTCTTTGTGTGACCACCTTTCAAACCCAGTTGGTTCGACTGCTACCAGTATGGTAGTCTACACTCTTAGTTTTACCCTGATGATGATGTCGCTTCATTGCCATAGAGGTTTGCTAACATCGTTGATGGCATCTCTTGCCAATGCTGCAGTATGCGTCCTTCTGCCTGTCTCCATTCTCTGATATTTCACTGCCATTTTATACAAAGCTTTTAAAATGGACAAGAGCTGCAATTACATGATAATGAAGCAATGTAAGGTCAAAAGAACTCTAGGTCCATGTGAGCTCCACCCATGAGGTAAGGAAACACATCATGGTGAAATAGCAGAATGCCATGTAGGCTGCACTCTGCAAGCTCTCCCACTAGGACCCGCTCCCCATTGCCAATATCCAGACAGGTGATGTGTTGATCTTGTTTTTTCATTTTACATTTTACAAAGAAGTAAGGTATAACTTAAAACAAAATATAAAAAGTACCTTACGTATTATGTTGCAAACTGAGCCTGTGTCAGATAAATAAGAAGTAGTAAAGAAAAGAAATAAGTCTTGTCAAGCATTTGGGATAATGTCATCCAGACCTGATGTCAAACTAAATTTTACTGGGGCAAAACAGAAATCTTTTAAACAAACTGTTTCTTCAACCATGTTAATAAGGAAAGGACAGATTATGCTGAAACAAACTACCTCTGATAACGCAGGAATAGGAGTGACCACTCAGTTCAATGTCAACACTACAGGGCTGTTTCTTATGTTTCAAATAAACAATAAATCAAATGGCAAAATTAAACAAGTTAACTGAGCATTGGCTGAAGTGAGGACTGAAGATTCATGTTCTTTGGGGGGGGGGCCCAGCTGGAAGCATTCAATAAATGTGCTGGAATGCCCTTGCCTCACAGGCCCACCAAAACATGAACAGAAGAAGCACAAAATATGATAAAGGAGAACGCTCAGCAGCAGCACCTGTGAGTCAATATTATTGGAGATATGGAACCATTGGAACAAGCTGTTCCTGGGGAGAAGCTTGATTCAAACAAACTATTAGCAAATAAAACCCCACAGAAGAAATGGAAAAAAGGCAAGGCCTCTGATTTCCAGGAAACAGCCACACTAACAATAAACAACCATGGGGAACACATGACCAGCAACACTGTAGAGCTACTAAATGAACAGAGGGTAAGCACAATCTATTCCAATTTCATTGATGAAAATACTGAACAGGTTCAAGAAAATAGATTAAAAGAAACTGAGGTACCTGATTTGATTAAAAACCAAGAACAGTTTCATGATGAATGTAATTCATTAAATATACCTGTACAATTTTTTTGGGGGGGGGGCGACAATGGAGAAAAATTAAGTAATAGTGAAGTTGTTCAGAGGAACCTATGTTCAATGAAGAGGAGGAAACACCTAATGAAGATGAAGTTGTACCCCCACCCCCTGTGTCAAAATGTATTTCACTCAAATTAATACCATTTCCAACAAAATGGAATAGATGACATCACACCAAGCTATGATTAGAGTTATATTTCAATTTAGCCCAAGAAGTCCTAAAGAAAACCAAATGCTAAAACAAGAAGTTTCAAATATAAACTGATCCTTAACAAACTACCTGATGAGTCAGCAAACACCCCAATACAACTGAAAATTTTAGAAATGGCTAATTAAAATTAAAAGAAAGATGCTGGACTTCTAATTAGGAGGAGAAGAAAAAATATATGGATTGCGGGTGAGGCTGAGTCATGGGATGAAAACAAAAGCTAGCAAGATTCTTCTATTAACATAGCTGTGGCATTTTTGGATATAGAACCAGATAAAATTAAATTTGACATTGACCACCTGCACAGAGGTTTACGATCTAAACCAACAGACTCAGAACTCAGATAAAGACTGTCTCATGTAAGCAGTTTATAAAAAGAAAAAGAAAGTAAATGTTCTGGGGGCAAATATTTCTATCTAAAGTGACTTATCTGCTGAAATTGTTCAGGCCAGGAAGAAATTTGACTTTTAGAGGAACAAATTATGGTCACTATGATCCTGCTGGCTAAAATGAAAGTGATTCTTGATGGCAACGCTTTGGTCTCATAGTGCAAGACACGCGTGGATTTAAAAAAAAATTCTTAATATTTTCTGATCACAGAAGACATTTAAATGTTAATTCTTATGAAGTTAGCTTCAGGAAATAAGAAAACGATATTGAAATTTGAAGAGTGAGAGGAACATAGGAGGAATGGGGAGGCAGGATATTGTACTATAAGCTTTTCCATAAACAAGTTTGCATTTAGGAAATGGTGTTTTACTTATTGAGATATTTGGTCCTTTACCTTTATGTGATTTTGGACCCTGAATAACGTTTAAGGACTAGAGAGTTGATAAATATGTTAATAGAGCTATTCAATATTATATTAACGTGATAGTAATCAGGTTGGAAGACACTGTATTAAAATGATGGGGGGGGAGAAAGGAGATACTTGTAGCAGATTATCACTCAAAGTGAATGCTTAGTAAATTTCAACCTTTTGGTAAATGTAGCAGTGTTTATTTTGTTAGTTTAATATTTTGTTCGGTTTTCTCTGGGTATTATTGAAAGGTAGCACAGTTATTGTGGAACAAAACAAAGATTCTGACAATTGTGCAGATATATGTTAATTAATGTTGTTTTGATAGTATAAAAAGGTAATTGGTTTCAATGGCAATCATAAATCAATTTCAGTTTTATAAACCTTATAAAACACAGTCAAAGGTAAATTGGACCCATTCTGTTAAAATAAACTTTATTGTGTTTCAAAGACTCAGTTGTGTACATTTTGGCTTCTTTAATGGCAAACATTAATAGTTTTAAACTTGTATCATTAAGCATAATGGATACATTTTCCTACAAAAGTGCCTAACTGTTAACATATTTCAAAAATCTAATGTTCAAATCACATCTCCAGGAGACACATCGTGATGAAGTAGAAGTGTAAAAACTTTTAAAAAGTGGATTAAGCATTTAGTATACAATACAGGAACAAGGAAAGTAGAGTGTTGCTATTTCATTGAGGAAAAACTTAGATTGCCCAATTATAGATCATTTTGCTGACACTGAAGGTAGAATAATATTATTAAAGGATAAAAATGTTAAATCAGGATACAATAATTGGTTCCTGTTATGCCCCATTTGATAACTATCAGATTTTTCTAACTAAAACATCTGAAGAAATACAAGCATGGCAAAGTACCAACATTATTCTAGCAAGAGACTTTAATGCTTTAATTAATCCACTATTAGATAAATCTTCTCTACTGTCTAAAGGAAATTATAATATTGCAAAAAAATTAAAATGTTTCTTCGAGTTGGAATTTTAACAGACTCCTGGAGACACACGAATCCAAATAATAAATTATTTGCCCATTTTGATAAAACAATTCAACTCTTCATGTAAATAGACACTATTTTTATATCTAATAATCTGGCTCATCACATTGTAACAACAGATATTGACTCTATTTTTCTTTCAGATCTTGCCCAAACAACTATTGAATTTACATTGTATAACCATGATAGAAGGTATAGCAGAACATGGGCTTTTAATAATGAATTGTTAAAAAATGACACGTTTGTAGCCAATATAATAAACGCTATACAAGAATATTAGCAATCTAGTTATAATGAAGCAACATCAATATTATTACTATGAGATGCCTTCAAGGCCACAATAAGGGGCTCAGTTATTTCTTACCAGGTTAGACTAAAAAAATCAACTAATATTAAAAACAAATATATAAATAATAGACTAAAACAGTTAACTAATTTACTATTAACTGATCATAATAAATATAAAAATGAGTGGACAGAATTTAAAATGAAACAAATAAGAACAACTTTATCAGGGTACAATAAAGATGGCAAAAACTATACAAATAATACAATATTTTCATACTGATAAGTCTGGGAAATGTTTGGCTAAATTATTAAGATCAGAGAAACAAAGGAATATTATTATAAATATAAAAGATACAGATGACATTATTGTTAAAAAAGACAAAGAGATAGCCAAGGTTTTCCTTCAATATTATAAAACAATTTTTCAAAACAGCTTTATTCCTGACCCCAGAAAAATTTCTGCTTTTCTGGACAAAGCCAAAATAACACTGAAATCTTGGGAATACATCCCTATTACAGTTCAAGTTATTACAGATGCCATTGATTCATTACCTAGAAATACATCACCAGGTTGTAATGGTTTATCTCATGAATTCTATAGAACATTTAGAGATGACCTTACATCTTGGTTGCTGAAACTGTTAGAATACCTTGGGTGGGATATTCAGACTGCACCAGGCTGTGGCGCAAGCCTGGGTGCAGCACAACTGGGATGCGCCAGGGCATTGACAGGGTGAATGCAATGGTGCTGTGCCATGGCCTGCACCTTGAATATCACTCCATGGCCACCCATGTTGCGCATGGTGCATTGGCACTGTGCCAGCTCACGTGGCCAGGGAGGAGCAGGGTGATGCACCAGCACAAGTGCCATTGCGCTGGTGCAGCAACTGCAATATTCAGCTGTGGACATGCAAATGGGGCCATAATGCATGCAAGGTAAAAATGGGGCCATTTGCATTTCATTATGGCCCCATTTGCATGCAGGTGCACTGATCCCTGGTGACTTGCACCTGGCACCCTGCTAGGCAGCAGCCATTGGGGACTGATGCCCCCTGCCCCTCCCCAGCAACACACCCCAGCCCAATTGTGGGCTGTAATATGTAGTAATATCCCTGGTGGTCCAGTGGACCCGATCCCACAGCCCGATCACAGGCTTTCATTATTCTAATATCCTGGTGGTTCAGTGGACCCAATCCCACAGCCCAATCATGGGCTTTCAGTGATGAAATATCCTGGTGGTCCAGCGGTACCCCCCCAACTCGCCCACTCAGTCCCGCCACCCCACTCACCCCCAGTCAGTGGCGGGAGGGCATCCCCTCACCTGCAAGCTGCCCAGCCATTTCTGCCGACCGACAGCTTCGCAGTACAGCTGTACATCCATTGGTCCACAGCATGGCTAATGGGTGTGCAGACCATATTACTGCACAGTCCCGATTTGTCAATGGATCCATTCACATATCAGGACTGTGTAGCAGGCACGCACAACCTTGGCCCATGCCAGACCAATGGGCATACAGCTGTGCACGCAGTCAGTCAGCCGGCTGCCAGGTGGCTTGAGGGTGGTGTTGCTGCCCACTGACCAGGGAGGGAGTGGGGTGGTGGGACTGAGTGGGTGGGTTGGGAGGTACCACTGACCACCAGGGATATTTCAATTACTGAAACCTGCTATTGGGCTGTGGGATCAGGTCCACTGGACCACCAGGGATGTTTACATAATGGAAGCCCAAGATTGGGATTGGGGGGATGACCATGATGGATGTGCCACCAGAGCTCAGGCAGCCACCCACAGTTGGCTACTGCAGTGTTGCACCCTGCAATATGGCAGCTCACCTGTGGGTGGCCAGCTGTTGCTCCTTTTTTTGGCACAACTGTGTGTGTGGTGCACATAGGGGTTGTGCCTACCTATGCTCAGCACATCCTGGGCTGAATATTGAGATGTGCGGGTATGCATGGGCATGCCCCCACTGCCCCACAGACACTTTACTGATGTGCCCAGAGCATCAGGATTTGTGCCATGCACTTTCCCCATTTGAATATCACACCAGGGCCCATCAGTGGATTGTGCATGGTGCACTCCTGCGCTTATGCACAACCCTTTTGAATATCCCACCTTTATCTGTAACTCGAGCTGAAAACAAGATACCCATATCTATGCAAACAGCAAAGGTAATTCTAACTCATAAAGAAGGGAAACCAAAAGATCTATCAGAAAATTATAGACCCATTGTGATTTTAAATTAATTGCAAAATTATTACCAACAAAATTCAAGACCATATAAACAACTATATAAATTATAATCAAAATGGGTTCATGATGGGCAGAAATCTCTACCAAGCTAACAAAAAAATTCAAGCTATAATACAATTAATAAATACAAGAGAACACTATAATTCAGACACTTTTTATGCAGTTGCAGTTGATGCAACCAAGGCATTTGACCTACTGAATAGATATTACCTCCTTCATATTCTAAAAAGCTGGGGTATCACGCAAGAACTGATAATGCTAGTTAAAAAAATATACTCAGTATAATTGAAAATTTCAAATGAATAACTTTTTAATTGAAAATTTTCAGATTCTAAATGGTGTGAGGCAGGGTTTCCCCTGTCCCCCACCTTATTAATATTAGCACTAGAACCATATTTACAACTGATAAGAAATAACCCTAATATAGAAGGAATAAATTTAGATCATGAAATAGTGAAACTAAGCGTATTTGCCGATAACATTCTGTTAATAATCAAGACCATAGATACTTCATTAGAAACTTATATAAATGAAACTTCACTTTACTCCAAAATTTCAGGTTATCAGGTAAATAGGAATAAATAAGTCTTAATGAAGATATCCAAAAATAAACATTTATAAGCTAATAATTATGAAATGATTTTCCAATACATAAATCTACTAAATATCTGGGCATAACATTATCAGCAGATTAAAATACTAATATCAAAGCAAATGTTAATTTTGCAATAAACAAAATTGCATCCCTATTAGATAACTTGAAAACATATCTTTATCCCTGTGGGGCAGAACTGAAACCATTAAAATGATGGCTGTTCCACTTTTTATGTCTGTGATACAAAATATTCTAGATTGTCCTAAAAAGAATGGTTCCAAAATTTAAAAAGAATTTTCTCAAAACTTTTATGGCAAGGAGGCAAGCCATGCATTGCCTGGAGTATCATATCTGCACCAAGAGACCTAGGAGGCATGGGATGTCCGGAGCCCCTATTATATATGGAAGCACAAATAATACCTACCTATTTTCCAATGGTCATTTTTTCTTAATTTGGATAACCAGTTATATCAAAAAATAATTTATCAAAATGTAGCCTTACATAATATTCTAGACATATTATTAGATATACACCTTCATAACTCAAAACAACATGCACGTATTTATTTATTTAGCTTT
Organism: Neoceratodus forsteri; assembly: GCA_016271365.2. Classification (NCBI taxonomy): domain Eukaryota; kingdom Metazoa; phylum Chordata; order Ceratodontiformes; family Ceratodontidae; genus Neoceratodus; species Neoceratodus forsteri. The sequence goes on along the minus strand of JADMNL010000040.1, from coordinate 42,516,555 downwards.
TGTTGATCAGGTAAGTACACTAGAAAAGACAATTGCCTATTTTCAGGTACGACCCGGGAGAGTACAGGAATTACAGATTTAAATACATAGGACAACATGATACAGATTAAAACAGCTTACAAGTCATGTAAGGACAACATGATACAGATTAAAACAGCTTACAAGTCATGTAAGGCACAGTTTTGTACAGTATGTACATAACAGAATAATAACACATGCAGCAACTAAGAGCAGTACAAAAGGTACAAGTTGAGATGCAGCAGATACAACACTATTTACAACTTAAAGGCCCCAGGAAGTTGAGTCTTTTGTCCAGAACACATCCAGGAGAGAGGAGTGCTATGAGGGGTCAGGATAGATCATGGGGGTTTGGGGCAACCACAGGCCAAAGAGAGTTTGAGGCGGTTCCGTAGGGAGGAGCGGACCTGGACAGGGAATGCATTCCACAGACTGGGAGCACATGCAGCAAAATCTCTACCCCCCATTAGAGTCTGGGTAGCAGGTATCTTAAGGATGGTGGGCCCCTGAGACCTGAGGGAATAGGATGAGAAGGCAGCCAGGACAAGGAATTTTGTCAGCCCCGGAGGGGTGCCAGTGCCAAGGACCTTTTCCGTGAAGCACCCTAAGACAAAGTCTATGTGATTCGAGGGGGAGAGCCACTTCAGCTTGCTATAAAGGTCACAATGATGGGTAAGATGAGGGGCAGCCAGAGCAAAGTGGCAGACATTGTTGTAGGCAGTAGACCACCTAGAGAGGTGGGCTTTGGAGGAGCAGGCAAACAAAAGGAGCCTGTAGCAGGGAGGGAGGAGCACTCCTCTGGCAACAGCAAGACGGGCAGCAGGAGTAAGGTTGATTTTAGCTCTATAGGCCAGATCCAGTTTTCAGTTGACAGTCTTACATATATTCTGAATATGGCAGCTAAGGTCAAGCTGCGGGTCCAGTGTCACCCAAGGTATTTAAAGTTATCAGTAACAGGGATCGAACACCGCCGGTACCAGCAATGCATAACGGAGAAGACAGACCATACTTGGCCTGGGACCAAAAGAGCATGGCCTGGGTTTTTAAGATTAAGAACCAACTTGTGGGATGAGATCCAGGACTGAAGGTTCCTAAGTCCTCACTCAGGTGGCGATTAATGACTCCTATGTCTGGGGAATGAGTTAGGATGACCAAGTTATCCTCATTGAGGATGGGCTTTCAGTGAACAGAGGCAGTAGGGAGATTGTTTAAAAACTGAGAAGAGCAGGGGACCCAGGACAGAGCCTTGGGGACACCCATGGTTACAGAAATAGAGCCAGAGCTGCTTGCCATATTTGACAAGCTGCTTTCTGCCTGTAGATAGTTGGAGAACCAATAGAGAACATCAGGTGATAGACCATAGGACCTAAGCTTGAGTGTAGAGCATGGCATGATCAACAAGGTCAAAGACCTTGGGGAGATCTATAAAGATAGCCCCAGATAGTTTGCCTCTGGTCCATAGCCACCCTGATCCAGGATGAGACAGTGACAAGGGCAGAGGATGTGCTGTGCCCTTTTCCTAAAGCCATGTTGCACAGGTGACAATAGGTCATGTGACTGCAAGTACTCCGAGTTGCCCTGCCACAACTTTTCTCAAGAAGTTTGCTGACCGCTGATAAAATGGATATCGAATGGTAGTTTTCAATCAGTTTGAGGTTCCCCTGTTTAAGGATGGGGACCACCCTGGCGACCTTCCATTTGTCTGGGTTAACACCAGATGACAGGGACAAATTGAAAATATGGGCCACCATGGGGGCAATACTATAAGCACCAAGACTGAGGAGCTTCAGTTCCAACCCATCATGGCCAGCACTCGAGAAGGGGGGGAGAGGCCCGAGAGCAATCTCTGCACATCTTGCACCATCACAGCCTTAAAATGAAAGGGCGGGTGGTGTGGTGGCAGGGCTGGGACCTGTTCACCATTATCACCTCCACTAGGGGGGAATGATGAGGTGAAAGCAGACAGGTCAGAAAAATACAGGTTAAATGCATTTGCGATGGTTAGCGAGTTGTTGCAGCTAGCACCATTGATAATCATATCAGAGATTTCACCACTTGGAGAACCACTAACTATGTTTTTAATGTTCCTCCAGAACCTTCTGGGTCCCTGGCTGAATTCAGCAGTACAGTTTTGCAAAACTCTTTTAGCAGCCCTTATAGCCTTCTTACACTCATTTCTGATTTTCCTGTACTGTTGAAATACAGCCTGATCCGCCGTGGCTCTTGAATGTTGCCCAGCACTTATCTCTATACTTCATAAGGGCTAGAAGGCTACCATGTAACCACTTTGTAGTCAACCCCCTGACCCTCCGTCTGATGAGGGGGGCATGCTTATCCTGCAGAGCCCTAAAAGTGATGAGAAAGTGACTGACAGCAGATGGGGAGTCCTGGGCACTCCATACTGTAGACCAGTCGGTATGCTGGAGATCATCATGGAAGGAGCCAAGATCAAACCCAGAGTAGTCTCTGACCTGAATGATCTCATGCAGAATTTTCAGGGAGGGGATCTTCCACATGCAGTACATGGGGGAGTGGTCAGAGATGAAGTCGGGAAGGATGCCTGACGAGCTGATCTTATGTCATGGTTTCTTATAATAAGGACGTATATTATCAACTCTAGTGTGTTGCAAATTCCATAGTTATATTTACAGATAGGTCCAAATAAAAGAGTATGGGGGAGTTATAATACTGCACTATTCAATATATTGCAGGATAAAGAATTTTACAAATGGGAAGATATATTGCTAGAATCACAATTCCCCACTTATAAACAACTGAAAGATAAGATTCCGTACCATAGATCAAGGGGGAGGGGAAGGGAGAGAGGGGCAGCTGCAGTTAAGGGCTGCTAGCTTCTTTGAAATATATAAGGGGCTTAATGTGGAGAGAATTACAAGAAAATATTGATCCACTGATAACGACTTAGTGGACATTTAAGTTCCACATGGACAAATTAGTGAAAGCTAGAATTTGATGAGTCACAAATTTGGATTGTCACTATTGTAATCATGAAATGAACAACTGATTTTGCACATATATTATTAGTTCTAACTGTGTGTATACCCTCTTTGTATAATCAAGGATTGGGGGGAATATGTTGAAGATGAATTGTATTGTGACATTAATACTGTAAGATGTAGCAACATGAATAAAAATATCTTGGAAAAAAGGAACTCTTGGTCCATTGGGTCCCTCTCCCTACTTATAAAGAAATATAGAAATATAGAATCTAATGGCAGATAAGTGCCATCTGGCCCACTCAGTCTGCCCATTTTCTACATACTTTCTTTTTTTAAATAGATCTTTATTAGATTATTGTGTAATATCAGACAGACAAAACAAATATCCTGAACAAAGTTGGGAATCACAATCCAAAACTGATTGTGCAACTATGTACAGCCCCAACTACATACATACACGCCAGTGGGGCACCCCCTGTAGTAATAAATACTTGCAGCTGCTCCAGTCTGAGAAACCCATTCAACAACTAGAACATCCTCTAGGGGTAGAACAACTGGGCCCTAACCTGGACAACAGTGCATCCAGAAGGTAGCCCTGCCATTTCCCTTGGAAAGAGAGAGTCCAACCCACCCTGGTCTATTAGCAGACCAATCTTTAATTTTGCTACCTTTTTACCAATATCATCACAACCCAAGACAAGTATGACCAATGAAATAAACCCATTTAAAACAGCAAAATCTAAATCAAGCTATAGATTTCTCAGACAGAATAAAATCTTACACTAATCACAACGTGACAGACGGGCCTGTGTTTGGGTATTACAAACCTTCGAAAAGTAAATTGCCTCCAGCTAACCATCTTTTTTATATAACCCTTTCATACCCTCGATAAACAAATGCCTCTTTATTCTTCCCAAGGCACAGATCAGATCCCTCACCCAATGCTTTTAAGTATATATATAATCATCTTTCCAATGTTTCAATATAGCAGCTTTAACTATCGCAGCCATCAAAGATAAATGGTACTTAGGTGTAATCCCCGATACCTGCAACATATCGCCTAAAATGCAAATTTCTGGTAATATAAATTCCGAATAATCCAATAGAGGGTCCATTTGCTGTCTAATTTCATCCCATAGTGGTGCTATCTTGCTGCATTCCCACAGCACATGTAGGATATCTCCAGAACCCACTCGACATCTAAAACACAGGTCTGTCTGTCCAAGGTGTCTATCACATAGTTTCACAGGGGTAAAGAACATATTAGAAATAATAAAAAATTGCAAAATCCTATACTTGAGTACAGATATATACTTATGAGACTCTCCAGATAGTATCCCAGTCCAGACTCTGGGAGGCCAATGTTCTATCCCAGTAAGGGATCTTGATGGTAGAGTTTGGGCTAACATATTCCAGAAGCACTTTATAAACTTTGGATAAAGAGTGAGAAGTAGGATCCACCTCTTTAAGATTGTCCCATGTGAAAGAGAATTCTGTGGGCTTCATGACCTCTCCAAATCCCTCCAACATTCTGTTGAGCTGTAACCTTTAAAAAAGGCCATTGTATCACATTTCCTCGGGAGAACTACCTTATTATCCTGCACCACATCCCTTAGTTGAAGGTCCAAGAGCTGAGCTGCCCGATGGCAAGTGAGGATCCTACCCCCAATAAAAAAATTAGGGTTGCCCAACAGCGGTTGTTCTAGAGTCTTCCCTTGATCCCTCCTTTGACTAGGGGTAAGGAATGACCACCAGGCCATAAATGATTTAACATTTGTATCCAATGACAATTGTTTTAGGTATTTCTCTGGATTAGTGAAAAGAAACGCCTCTGGAGAGTGGCCTAAGTCCTGAAAGATTTGTTTCTCAATGTGGAGCCATATCGGAATATATGATTCTCCATCTATATGCCTAACCCACCGACTCATAAGGCCCAATTGTCATGTAGTGTCAAGGGGAGAATTTGCGTCTTGCTCAAGTTTAACTTATAATTTGAGACCCCAGAATATTGTTCAATAATTTCAACTGTCCTTTTAAAACTAGAGGCTGGGTCTCGCAGATGCAGCAAAATATCATTGGCGAAGACCGAAAATTTTAAGTCCCGCCCTGCGATCATGAGCCCTTTGATGCTGGCATCATTGTTGATTGCCTGTAGGAGTGGCTCCAAATAAATATTAAACAATATTGGGGAGAGGGGGCACCCTTGTCTGGTCCCATTTTTCAACCTAAGTTCCTGTGAGAGATACCATTACACAACACTAGAGTGTAGAGTCGAGAGCTGCATATAACTTTTAATACCTCTGAGAAGGTTCTCTGGGAAACCCATCCTCTCCATTGCAGCAAATAGAGATGGGTGAGAGACCCATCAAAGGCCTTCTCAACATCTAAAGATATCAAGGCTAGAGAAAGTTGGGAATCCGACGCCTGACCAAGTATGTGATGGAGCTTCCTAAGAGTATCCTGTGCCCCCTTACTAGGCATAAAACCCACCTGCTCATGGCTAATTAATGTTGGAGCAATATTCAATATTCTGTTAGCTATAATCCTCATAAGAATCTTAATGTCTTGATTCATCAAAGCTATAGGCCGGTAGCTGCCTGGCAAATCCATAGGCTTGCCTGGTTTTAGCACCAGGGAGATATATGCCTGGTAGAGGTGAGGATGGCTAATTCCCTCCTGCATGACTTGGCTAAAAAAATATTTGAGTGGGGGAGTATTGTGGGAAGATGAGTTTGATAAAACTTAGCTGTTAACCCATCAGGCCCTGGCGTTTTGCCAGTAAGCAAAGAATGGATCACATTTATTATTTCAGATTCTCTTATGGAGGCCACCAGTACTTCAACCTGCATGGCATCTAAAACCGGTAAGAGTATTCCCTCCAAAAAGGACCTAATTGCTGTCTTCCCAGCAAGGTGTTCTGCCCGGTATATGTCCCTATAGTAAGAGGCAAATGCATTCACCATTTGTTGAGGGTCTTTTAAGTGTTTCCTTGTGTACTGTATGGATGTAACCGTCAGAGCTGCTTCCCATTCCTTAATTTGGGCTACCAGGTACATCACCCTGCAATAAATACTTGGCTTGGATCTTTTCCAAACAAAATTATACTTTACCACACACAATATCTGACAGTTCACTTCGCAGGCACTGGAGCTCCACATCTATATCTACTGAGGATCCCTCCCAAGGAGCCAATGATTCCATAGCCCCCATTATAAACTCCTCTTTAGCGCATCTCATTTTATTTCTTCATGCAGAAAGACCCTGGGCTTCACCTGCTTATAACACCTTACAGGTCAGCCATGCTATTTGCTTATTCTGAAGTGTGGGCAATTGACTCTGAAGGATCTCCAGGAGGGCATCCTCTAGTTTATACCAGGCTGAACAATCCACCAACAACGTATCCTGCAGCCTCCATCTATGCAGTCTGGGGAGAGCAGCCTAGGCTCCCAGGTCAACTGAATTGGGGCAGGATCCAAGAAAATTCTCCCGGGTTACTAATTCCCTAACCTTACACAGTGCCACCCTGTTAACCAAGAAAAAGTCTATTCTAGATTGAGTTTTGTGGGCCGCTTGATGAAGATCATATTGTTACCCTCTGTAGAGTAAATTCACAGTGGATCTACCAGGGCGGTGACTTCCAAAAATCTATTCAGAGCTTTCTGAGCTCTGGACAAAGGCCCTCCTAATGGAGGTATCCTGTCCTCCCTATTGTTACTGCATAAGTTCCAGACCCCTGCCAAAATAAGAGAGTGCAGAGAGAATGCTGAAATATCCCGCCCACAGAAGCAAAAACTCAGGATTAGAGGGAGTGGGACCATAAATAGAAGCAACTGAGCTCTCTACGTCCTAGAGTGCCCGTGAGATAAATCCCTCTACTATCATCCCTGGTTGTCACCTGCGCTATAGTATATGGACAGGTTTTCCCTATTAAGATCACCACACCCCCTGAGGCCTTATTCTTACCCGCACCATAAACCTGACCCACCCACATCCTCTTTAGGAAGCTCAGCTCCTCTGTCAAAAGATGGGTCTCCTGTAGCGCAGCAATGTGAGCCCCCATCTGTCCAATATGTCTCAAAATTACCATTCTTTTCCGTCTACCTCTGACACCTTTAACATTCCATGAGATAATTTTAATACATGACATTGGAAAAATTAAGACAAATTTGGTGTAGAACCACCACACTTTGCCCTCACCAAGTCTGCATCTTGCACATACACCACTGTGGACTTTCTCTCTTTCCAACCCCCTATAAACCCCCAACCCCCGATCCTTGAATTGTCTTCCCATCAATCATCAATGCATGGATGAGTCCATTTCTGTGTGCCCCACCCAGGCCCTTCAAATTGACTAGGCTTTCCTCAGGACCATGCCCCACACTGAAACAAACATTACTGCAGCAGAAATATTCCCTTATAGCCTTGACCCCCAACATTCATTTAATTCTCAGGACCCCAGAACTCTCCTCATCACCTATTCTAATAGAAGCCCCCTTTAAAGAAGTTAAAGGATAACCCTAACCTACCATCCATGCTGCAGCCCAAATTAGCCATCCCCCCTCATAGCTCAAACTCTAGAACAGCATACCCAGGGAACCACTACCCCCTCCAGAGACTATAGAATTTTCCAACACCTACATGAGCAGGGATCCCCTGGTATCCTGAGTATCAGCAGGCCCCATTTCAGGTCCCACAAACTTATAATGATATCCACCCCCAATAATACCATTCAAATCCCACATTAGTAAGCAGAACGTCATAATATGATACCCACACATAGTCCATAACCCATCAAATTTTGGGAAACCAGAACCAAATAAACATATCCTTTCCACTTGCCCAAGTCCCAGCTGTGTAGATCATATTGATTTACATCTCACCAACAGGAGCTCAAGCTGTCGATTTGAATAACCCTGGGAGCTCCATACGCAGCCCCTCCATGGCATCACCCACAGTGAGGAATTTCTTCTCCTGATTGGACTTGGACCATCAGCATCACAGGATATTGTAGGCAAAACTTAATTCCAGCTAAATAAAGCTTCTTTTATTTCTGAATATTCTTTTGCTTTTCTCGACTGATGGTGTTTGATCCTGGAACAGCTAAAGAGATGCACCATTCCAATGCAGATTTTTATTTTTTAGCATTAAAAGCACATGGGATTTTTCTTTATAGTTCAAGAATTGGCATTATGATGACCTTTGTCCGCCCTGGTGGGGTCATCTCTCATAAAGCTCTATGAGCCCTTTCCAAATTATAGGTTTCACCGAATGGCATGGGCCCAAGAGCTTGAGCAGGAGATCTTGCATAAAGATAACATAGTCAGCCCTTCAGCCCCCTTCGGTAGTACTGCTAATTTGAGATTGTTTCTCCTACTTCTAGATTCCTGATCCTCCATCCGCTCTTCGAGTTTTCTGACTTGTCTGCACACTGTGATCAACTCTTGATCCAGGGTAGAAACTTTCCTTTCCTGTGAGGAGACTCTGACTTCCACGTCCCCCATCCTCTGAGCCAGTGAGTGCAAAGCCAGTTTTACAGTCGCAAAATCCACGACCAGCCCCTGTAGCATTTGTTTAATTTCTAAGATATCCTCTGTAGTCATTGTAACACACCCTTCTGTATCAGCTTGACCTGCCTGTTAGTCTGGCGCCGGCGATTGGGGTTTTAGCCACTTTGCTGCTGGCATGCCTGCTGCCAAGGGCTCTAGAGCTTCTACCTCCATCTTGCTGCTTCTGTTCAGCCTGTTGCCACTGCCGAGAGCTCAATGTCGGACAAGAACTACTGATTACACCCGCCTACTTCGCTGCTTTATGGCACACAATACTCTCAAATGCACCTCGTAATAAGAGAGAGGTAAAAATTTATATGGGAAGGATCTCAATGAAATAAATAGCTAGTTTATGCAGACTGGGCCTAGGAGCAGCACAGAAGATGTCCTCTCACGCCAGGCTCAGCACGTGATCCCCTCTCTACTTACTTTCTCATCGAAGACCGTACTTGATATACAGCTCTTTCTCCCTCCCTTCATTCCTTTCCACTATGATTCCCTTCTGCCTGTCCCATGCATTCGTGAACCCCACCACTCTTTTTTTACCTCAATCACCTCCATTGGAAGACTGCTTGGGGCGTCTACCACATTTTCTGTAAAGACTTTTTTCCTTACATCTCTCCTGAATATACCACATTCCTGCTTCATGGCAGGTTCCCTTGTTCTTGATCACCTGTTTCTCTGAAATATACTTCCTCCTATACCCCTACGAGGTATTTAAAGGTCTCTATCATATCTTCTCTCCCTTCTCTCTTCCAGGGTGTACATATTGAGATACTTTAGTCTCCTCTCATAGGTCTTTTGATGCAGACCCTGTACCATTTTAGTTGACCTCCTCTGGACTGCCTCTGCTCTGTCCATGTCTTTTGGAGATGTGGTCTCCAGAACTGAATACAATACTCAAGGTGGGGTCTTAACAGTGATCTACACAGAGGCAACATCACCTTCCTCTTTTTACGGTGATACACCTTGCTATGGATCCCAGCATCTCATTAGTTGTCCCTGTTGTGCTGTCGCACTGCCTGGTTACCTTTAAGTCATTCTATATGATCACCTCTCAGTCTCATTCCTGCTTAGTTGTCATCAATACTACCTCACCCATTTTGTACTCTGTCCCATGTTTCTGAGCCATATGTGCATTATTTTTCAGTTTTTCACATTGAAACTCAGCTGACCTACCCTCAACCATGCTTCGAGTTTTCCCAGATCTCTATTCATGAGTGTCTACCCTACTGCAGATCTTAGTGTCATCTGCAAAGCGGCAGACCTTCCATTACAGCCCCTCTACAATATCATTTATTAAGACATTAAAGAGGACCGAACCCAGCACTGATCCCTGAGATATCCCACTGGCCACTCTCTCTTCTTTGGAGTGAACTCCATTTACCACCACCCTCTGTCACCTATCCCTTAACCAGTTTCTTACCCAGTTAACTACCTTTGGACTTACTCCTAGGCTGTCTGGCTTGCTTACTAGTTTCCTGTGTGGAACAGTGTTGAAAGTCTTACTTAAATCTAGGTAGGCCACATCCACTGCTCCTCCCTGATCTAATTCCTTCGTCACTCAGTCAAAGAAGCCCATCAGATTTGTCTGACATGACCCTCCCCCTTTGTGAATCCATGCTGCCTCAGGTCTTGTAATCTGCTGGATTTAAGATATTCCACAATCTTTTCCTTCAGCAGTGATTCCATTAACTTACCCACCACCAATGGCAGGCTGATTGGCCTATAATTTCCAGCCTCTTCCCTGCTTCCACTTTTGTGAAGTGAGACTGCGTCTGCCTTCCTTCAGTCCTTTGGAACCACTCCTGTTTCCAGTGATGAGATGCAGCCAGTGCCTCCCTGAGCAACCTCAACACCCTTGGCTGGCCCCATTGCTTTGTCCACTTTCAGATTTGCTAGTGCCTTCAGGACTTTCTTCTCCAAAAAGGGACAGTGTCCACCTCCCCAATTCTAAGTTCCTATTACTTTCTGGCAGACTAACAAGTATGCTGCGTAAAGATGTAGTAATTGTTAGGGATTTTCCTGCCCACTCTTGCTAAAAAGAATACCCTGTAATTCCCTTGGTAATCCGACATGTGTCCAGGCTTATCTTAAAGGCTGGTACAGTCTTCAGTTTGGTGAAAAGAGTGAATAAAAATGACTCTTTCAAACAAAAGAAGTTATTTCTCCATGCATGTATTGCATAAGTTGGCACCCGGAGGTTGGGTACTACAGGACCATCCAGAATTGGTGGGAGTTTGCTAGGATTCAATCAGCATTTTTGGGGAAGACCACAGGGCAACTTACGTGCCCACAAAATTCAGACTTTAACTCTATGTGGACAGTAAATTTAATAGTAGTTATTCAGGCAAGTAGTTGGGGGGGTATTTGAACTAAAAGCACTCTTAGAAGGCATTAGGCAGCTTCCTCCAGGGAGGCTGTTACAGAGTCATTTTGCAGTATTCTTAGATCACATAATTTCATATCTCTCACACTCAGAAGCTTGCTGGTAAACATTTTTTTTTCTAATAAGATCCATAACTTGTGTTCTGCTCGCAGTGACCAGCTCCACAGAGTGAAAAAGCTACAGTATATGGAAGTTCCCTGCATAACAGATACAATCTTAGCTAGCAGCACATGGCACACATGTGTGATCCCCCCCCCCCAACTGGAGGGACTCAACAATTTTGGAGGTGGATGATTTCTACTTGTCACCCTCATTGCCAGTCATATTGTCCCAATTGAATGCCCCCTCCATCCACCTTAGACCTAATCTGGGTGCTACATTCTCTTTGGACATTTGTACTTTCTCCAGAGCTTTACTACTTCTACTGTTAGGAGAATAGAGACATAGAAACATAGACTTTGATGGCAGATATGGACCGCTTGGCCTACCTACTCTGCCCATTTCTTGCTTACAGGATAAGCTGCTGATCCTAGTTAACCAATAGCCTATTTCTTCCAACCCCCACAAGAATTGCCTAATGTCTGTCTCATGCATTCTGAATTCTCCCACAGTTTTAGACCCCACAACCTCCTCAGGAAGGCTGTTCCATGTGTCCACCACTCTCTCTCTGTGAAAAATTCTTCCTCACATTGCCCTGAGCCCCATCCTCAAATTGTGTCCCCTGGTTCTTGCACATGTCTTTTCTAAAGATGCTACCCTCTTGGACTTTGTTGATTCCACTGAGGTACTTAAAAATTTCTATCATGTCCCCCTCTCCGTCCTTTCCTCAAGGGTATACATATTAAGCTCCTTTAGTCTCTCCTCATATGGCTTCTCTTGCAGACCCTGCACCATTTTAGTTGCCCTCCTCTGGACTGCCTCCATCCTGTCTATGTCCTTGCAGAGATGGGGTCTCCAGAACTGGATGCAGTACTCCAGATGGGGTCTCACCAAATGTCTGTACAGAGGGATAACAACTTCCTGTTTTCTGCTGGTGATGCCTTTCCCTATACATCCCAGTATCCCTCAGCCCTCCCTACTGCCTTCTCACATTGCTTGTCAACCTTAAGGTCATCTGATATGATTACCCCCAGGTTCCTTTTCATTTCTGTTGTTGTTACTACCTCTCTCCCCACTGTGTAAACTTCCCCTGGGTTTTTGTTTCCCAGGTGCATTATTTTGCACTTATTTGCATTGAATCCAAGCTGCCATACTTCTGACCATTCCTCCAACCTTGCTAAGTTCCTTCTCATCCTTTCCACGCCTCCTTGTGTATCAACCCTGTTGCAGATATTTGTGTAATCTGCAAAGAGGCGATTTTTCCTTCCAGTCCTCTACAATGTCACTTATAAATATATTAAAAAGGACTAGACCTAGTACTGAACCCTCATGGTACCCACTAGTAACCCATCTTTCTGCAAGAGGACTCCATTTACAATTACCTTCTGTGTCCTGTTGTCCAGCCAATGTTTTACCCAGGCTACCACCCTGGGACCCACTCCCAGGCTGCTTAATTTGAATAGTAATCTTTTGTGTGGGACTGTGTCAAATGCCTTGCTAAAGTCTAGGTGGGCCATGTCCACATCCCCTCCCTGGTCTACTACTTTGATCACCCAGTCAAAGAGATCAATATGCTTCATCTGACATGACCTTTCCACTGTGAACCCATGCTGCCTTGGGTCCTATGCCCCACTGGCCTCTAGGTACTCAACAATTCTTTCCTTCAGAAGTGATTCCATCACTTTTCCTATCACAGAGGTCAAACTGACAGGTCTGTAATTTCTCTCTGTCTTTTTGTGAAGGGGAATCACATCCACCTTCCTCCAGTCCTCAGGTACCACACCATCCTCTCATGATTTATTAAAAAGGGTAGTCAGTGGTGTCACTAGTTCTCCCCTAATTCTTTTAGAATTCTGAGATTAATTCCATCAGGCCCCATTGCTTTGTTCACCTTTCAGTTTTAGGAGTTCTTTCAAAACCCTTTCTTCTGTGAATGGACTGGGATCAACCCTCCTGTCCAGAGTGCTTCTGTTAATTGGATTAGGCACCTCCTCCCTCCTGTTTTGTGAACACTGAGTAGAAGTATTCATTCAGTATCCCTGCTTTTTCACAGAATCCATTAGGGGTCATCATACAAAGTTCACTTTTCCTTTTTGTTACCCAGTCCAATTATACTATTATATTGAAGTTAGAGCTTGTGCTTAGATCTTTACTCTTCAGACTCTTCAGTTATACTTTTTACACTTAAAGTGTATGTCCCCATTGATAGTACCTAGGCAAGTGCATCTCCTCTGTACCATGACTATCTCACGAGTGGCTGTCTCACAGCCATACACTTTCCTAGAACCTTTCTTTCAGCACTGTATATGCAAAGCTGATGCCTTTTGTGCTAAATAATTATAGTTACACTGGACACTTTATCTCCTGCAGCTTTTCTGTGTTCACTTTCTCTTTTTGTCTCTCTGTATCTAGCAGCTTGTCTGGTCTTATGCTTTCTTTTGTCTACTTTTCTAATATACTTCTTCTGGAAGCCCACTGGAGGACTTTAGACTGTAGAATACATGTGCTACATTCCAAACTTGGAGCTCTGACAGCATATCTAGGCTCTGGCAGGCAATGCCAATCCCAGCTCCTCCCAAAGGCCTGTGGCCAGGACTTGCTTGCCAAGTAACTGCTCTGCTGCTTCTACACTGTAGCCTCTCATCCTGCAGACTGACTCAACTGGAACATGTTTCTCTGGTTATGCAGACTCACTAAGGTCCTCTCCATTTCTCTTAGCTGTCTGCTTCTAGCTACACTGCAGGCGATCATTCTGAACATTAACCATTTATACACTGGCACATTGTAATAGCTCTTGGGACTCTTAGTAGCACACCAGATGAAAAAGAGGCTACACATGTAGGCTTACATTAGCAGAAGTATGAATGCATAGCAAGCTGGTTTGAATAGTCAAACTGAGGACAGAATTCACTGTCACTTCAGTAGAAGGCCATAGCATCATGGGAGAATCTGTATAACTTTGCATTTCTTAAATGTATCTTTCTGTGGTATAAGAATCTAGATGGGTACCAGCAGATGGATTTGGAGTTAAAGATCTATGGTTATACCAAAGACAACAGCTGGGGGAGGGTGAGATATAAACAGCAGGGAAGGGGAAGATTGACTGAAGCATCCTGGAAGAAGACTCAGATGCCAAGAAAGACATGGATAAGGAGTAGAAATGAAGAACCCACTTCATGATTATGTGCCTTTGAGGGGCAATAGGGTAAACCTTGGTGAATCGTTCACCCTTTCTCAAGTTTGACCTGTCATGTTAACTTTAGACCTTTTGTGGTTTGCACTGTTCAAAAACTGCAATGTTGGAAACACTATGGAAATGAAAAATACTTTATAACCAGACATTAATTTTTACAGAATATCTTGCTTGGAAGAAAATGTCAAGGACATTCAATTAAAACTGGAGGATGCTGCACTGAACGGAAGATACCACTCAAATGTTTCAACTTTAGGTTCTGCTGATATGAAGAATGAACATTTAGAGGAGGTAGAGTCTAGACTGATCTATTTTATTTTTTAAACAAAGTTCAACTTTTAATTTCGATTTCAAAGATCTTATGAAAGCATTTGCTAGGATATGACTTAGTTAAGCCCATTCATAGTCATATATGATACTGGATAAGGACAGGATAACTGCTAATTTAACCCCTTCTTTAAACTGAGGATAGTTACACAACAAACAGAACATAAACAATATACAGCACATGAATAAATTACATAAACATCAATAAATATATAACATATTTTCAGTAAAATAGCTTGCATAAAACTGCTGGTAATCATGTGAATGGAGCAAAAAGAACTACCACTGAGTGCAGTCAGTGTAAGAAGCACTGTAGAATCTCTTCCATGCTTTCACCTTGAAGAAGCTTGAACTTTGCAAGCCTCAGGTATCTTATTTATTTTTTTTATTTTATTAAACTCTAGAATTACAAATACCTTTGAGCAGGACTGCTTATTTACAAAAGTTCCACGTCAAAGGATGTGGGGTAACATACAGTACATACAAAGGTCAACAATGATTACAGTCTTAAAAACACAAAGATGTCTAAGCATTTATTATACAGCCAGAAATGGAAAGAGACAACATAAGCCAGCTTCAGATAAGTTTCAGGGTGAACAGTATATAGTTATTATAGGGTAGGAGTGAGTCAGGAAGAAGTAAGCAGGCTCAAAAGCTATTATCAGCGGGTAGAGGTGGGTGGCAAAAGTGCAAGGTGGATGGCCTGAGGGCCCCATATTTGAAAGTGCCATTAGAGAGGGAGGAGTGGGTGAGGCAGTGTGGGAGAGTAATGAGTGATAGTAGGGAAATTGGTGCCAAAAAGTGGAGCTCTAGGAGTGTTACAGGTCACCTCGACTAGGGTAAAATGAGGAGGCAGTTACTTAGGAGAGGTAGTCACATTGAGTGGTAGAGGCAAGGAATAGCCAGAGTTGGCTTTTAAAGAGACCAAGCATTGCAGTTGTAAGTATGTCTTTGTTAAGGGTATTGTACCACTGAGGAGCCCTGTGCTGAACGACTTCTGACCCAGAGCACTGCATGTAAGCTGGGTACTGCTTTTTATTTATTTATTTATTAAATTTTGGTGACCAGGTAGGCCCACTGTGCCCCAAGGTCCCTTTTTCAGGGCAACCCGGACCAACTGTTGGCAGTAAAGAGCTTTGCCACTCCTGATGGCATGAGCTCGAGGAGAACATTTTTTTGGTTAACAAGCAGGTCTGGTATTGTATTCTACTAAGGAGTGGTAGCCATCTGTCCTGGGTGTACAGGTCACAGGTGTGTGTGTCAGGTGGGCGGCACCCGTTAGAAGCCTATAGGCCTTGTTGAGTGGCACTGATATCCTCCGGAGGGCAGTAGGGGAAGCAAAGCCATAAATGACTAGACTCTAGTCGACGATGGAGGTGACGCAGCTGTAGTTGGCCAGTCTAAGAGCCTCAGTGGTCATGCAGTGTTTGTGCTTGTGGAGCAGGCCAATCTGTATGTTGGCGACCTTAGCTACATTGCCAATATGCTGTGTGTAAGAAAGGGAACTGTCCAAGGTGATGCTGAGATATTTAAACTCAGGAACATGTTCAAGTGAAGTCCCCACATGGTTCTTGATGGTGAGGGACAGAGGTTTATACTTGCTCCATGTGTTGCAGAATGTCATGACCTTAGTTTTGCTGTAGTTCAGGATGAGTTTATGTGAGCTAAACCACTCTTCAAGATGCCTGAAATCACACTGTAACTGACTCTCAAATTGTTTAGAGTCTTGGTTGCTAGTAAACGGTACTGCATCATCCGCATAGAGTAATATTCTTTGTTGGCAGATGCTAGGGAGACTGTTCAGGAAGAGAGAAAAGAGTAATGGTCCCACTACAAACCCCTGTGGGACACCTGAGAGGACTGGTTTTTCATCAGAGGTGATGCCAGCAATCTTAACACGTTGAACCCTTTCCCCGAGGTAACTAGCAAACCAGAGCAGTGCATCCTTGGAGAGCCCGAGTAGTCAATTGCCTGAGTAGGAGGGTGGTTAACAGTATCAAAGGTCTTTGTCAGGTCAATGAATACTGCCTCCCCCAACAGATTCCTTGGTCGAGGGTGTCATGGATGAATCCGATAAATTCCAGCAGTACCTTGGTGGTACTATGGCCTTTTTGGAAGTCATGCTGTTCTGTGCACTGGATTTCATATTTGTCCAGGAACTCAACAAGCTGGTCTGAGACTATTAGTTCCAGAGCTTTAGATGGGGGGATGGAGATGGGCTTGTAGTTGGTGTGCAGTGACTTGTCTCCACTTTTGTGTACAGGTGTGATAGTCGCCTGTTTCCAGAGTGATGGGAATTGACCCAATCTTCGGGAACAGTTGAAGATCTTTGACAGAAGTTCAAGGATTTCATCTAGAACTAGTACAAGCAACTTCAGGTCGAGTGAGTCACCACTGTAGCCAGTTTTGTGGATGGCCTTGCATATATAGGTTCTGGCTAAGTGCATTGGGATCTCTTTGAAAAGAACTGTGGAGCTGTGTGTACTTGGGACGCAGTGTCAAAGGGGAAGTGGTGGTGGGTGTTGAAAAAATCAGGTGGAAGGACACTGCCAAGGTTGGAGAATGCATTGTTGAACGTATTGGAGTTGGTACCTAGGTCTAGCGTAGGTGTTCCATCAATGTTGAGCATGGTGGGTGGTGCCTTAGTATCCTTGCCTGTGAGGTCCTTCTAGTTATTCCAAAATTGTTTCCTATCACCCCAGGAGTTGAAGAGTGCCTCCCTAAAATATTTGCTTTTAGCCATCCGTATAGCTTGGGTACAGTCATTTCTTGCTGATTTGTATTTTTGTATGTTCCCTTGCTCTGATGTGGCTCAAGCACAGTGCCAGAGGTGGTCCCTTTGTTTGAGTTGTGCTACAAGCTCACAGTTTATCCATGGGTTAGACCTGCCTTGAAAATTCATCTTTTTAAGTGGTGCATGAATATCACAGGCCACGGTAAAGTGGCTGATGAACACTTCCAAGGCTTTGTTTGTATCATTGAATGAGTCAATTATCGACCAGTTCAGCCTGCTTAGGTGAGATTTTAGCAGCTGAAGGTGCCCCTGCTTAAGTACCCTGGTGTGTATTATTTAGGAGGGGACTTGGTGAATTTGTTAGCCCAAGAGCAGATAACAGATGAGTGGTCACTTAAAGTATCTGGGGGTACAGACACCTTAGAGATTCTTTCAGGATGGTTTGACAGTATCCAATCAAGTAGAGTGTAGGTCCCCCTCCTATAGTTGTACCTAGTGGGGGAGGGGACAAGCTGTGTGAGGTGTTGTGCCGTGACAGCATCCTTGTAGGTGCAGGCCTCAGGTGAAAGCCAGGTTATGTTAAAATCACCCAGAATTATGGTCTCTGAATTAAGGTGTAGTCCTATGAGGTATTCCATGATGCTGTTGAAACCACTGGCCTGGTCCTTTGGGGGTATGTATACAGAGGCTATGGTAAGATTTTTATTATGAGAATTTTGATAGTGAGGACCTGAGATGGGGATCCCAGGTTAGAAAATGGGATGACATGTCCCATGAGGGTATCTCTCAGGTAGGTGCCACAGCCACCACCCTGTTTTGAAATCCAGTCTTGCCTGAAGATAGAGTATCCAGAAATTGTGACTGCAGTGTCAGGGATATTAGGGTTTAGGTAGCTTCTCTGTTTCAGAGCAAGAAGATGGTATGGCGCTGAAGAAACATGAATGCAGACAAAGTTGTCCAGTTTCTATAGTTTCCATAGTTATTCTCTTTATTATATAAAAGTGGCAATGAACTCTACATTTCATCTACAAAATAGGCTTTTTCAAGAGTTGCCTTTAAAGTATGATTTTTCAGATACAAATATGGTCTTTTATCAACGACTTGACTTCCTATGACAAAATTTCCATTCAAATCCTGTATCATGTAGATATAAGCATATCTCAGTCTCTTGGCAGCCTTCAATATGATTTACTCATTTCAGCAAATTTATTGTCCCTCAGGTTCCCTTTTGTTGAAATTTTCATTAGTGCGTAGGACACTAACTCAGACCGCGCATTCATGTTTCTTCAGTGCCATACCATCTTCTTGCTCTGAGACAGAGAAGCTACCTTTACCATCGGCATAGGCTGCTTGGATGAAGCATCAAAAAGACTTTTGATAAGGACAGTTCATTACCTGTGGACTTCCCTTTCCTTTTCACTTAACCTTTTTCCTTTCTCCACTATTTTATCTTAGGGTTTAGCCAAGTTTCAACAACAGAGCGGATATCAGGATTGTGTTGTTGAAACCAGGTTAGAGGTTATCAAGTTTACTAAGGAGGCTACAGACATTGATTAAAGCCAATGTGAGGGAACCCACCCTCCTATTCTGGGGTGTGAGGTCGGCCCAGCTAGTCCTGGGCTGGGGTGTATGTTTCTGGGGAGAAGAGGTAGCATAAAAAGAATTCTCAGGAGAGAGGTTTTAAGTATTTTGAAAGTGTGCTTGTTTGTTAGGTGTCTGTGCACCTTGGTGCTATAATACAGGGGTTGTCCAGCCTTGTTGCAGAGAACTGCTAATACTTGTAGGTTGCTCAGAAGGCTGAATGCTTGTAGCTTCAGAAGGTAACCAACATGTTAGATAGGGGTTTAGTGGGCCATGGTATCATTATGTTGGATCCCCTGTGGTCATAGCCAGTGCATAATGCAGAGGGTGGCGTTGGCTGGCAGGTTGATTGAGAGGAGGTGACCTCAGGAGAAATGGGGCAGTGCAGCACTATCATCACCACTACTAGCAATGTGGAAAGCAGGTTTAAAGCAGCTATGATTTGGTTTCAGGAAGGAGACACAGTTTGGCTGAGAGTGGGCACTGTTAAAGCAAAAAGATAGCAGTTTGTCAATTGAGTGATACCTGGTGGTTAAGTCAAAAGCTAAAATAAATTATCAACAGCTGAGGTCTAGAGTCACAAAATGTGTTAAAATTCCTGAAGGTGATTAACTATGCCTGCACATATGTAGGATGTGAAATCCTTTTGTCTGTATGCTTCTTTGTCATTCAAAGAGGTTGCTGAAAAGCCCACATACAGATCATGGAACAGGTCAGCTGAAAATGTGGATTCAAGCAGGACCCAGAGTTACTGAGCTTGTCAGATTTAGTTGCTTCACTTATGTTTTGCTTGGGATAGCTTCCAAAAAGTTGATTTTAAAATGAAAATGTTGATACCTGGTGATGATGTTTTGCAGAAATCCAGTCCAAGAGACTTTCACGGATGTAGTGAGCAAAAATGGTGTAGTTACTCCAAGCAAGAAACATAGAAACATAGAATTTGATGGCAGATAAGGACCACTTGGCCCACTCAGTCTGCCCATTTCCCTACCTAATGGATAAGCTGCAGATTTTAGTTAACCAGCAGACTACTTCTTTCTACCCCCACCTCATAGAATTGGCTTATGACTGTCCCATGCATGCTTGAATTCACCCACTGTTTTTGACTCCACAACTTCCATCCTGTTTGTGTCCTTGCAGAGATTGTGTCTCCAGAACTGCATGCAGTACTCCAGATGGGGTCTCACCAGCTGTCTGTACAGAGGGATAACAACTTCCTGTTTTCTACTGGTGATGCCTCTCCCCATGCATCGCAGTATCCCCCCAGCCCTCCTTACTGCCCTCTTACATTGCTTGCCCACCTTTAAGTCATCTGATATGACTACCCCCAGGTCCCTTTCCATTTTTGTTGTTGTTAGTATCTCACCCCCCACTGTGTACTCTTCCCCTGGGTTTTTGTTTCCCAGATGTATTACTTTGCACTTCTTAGCACTGAATCTAAGCTTCCATACATTTGACCATTCCTCTAACCTTGTCAAGTCCCTTTTCATCCTTTCCACCCCACTTTGTGCATCAACTCTGTTGCAGATCTTTGTGTCATCTGCAAATAGACATACTTTTCATTCCAGTCCCTCTGCAATGTTGCTTATAAAGACATTGAAGAGGACCAGTCCTAATACTGAACCCTGCGGTACCCCACTAGTAACCTCCCTTTCTTCAGAGTGGACTCCATTTACTATTACCTCCTGTGTCCTATTCTCCAGCCAATTCCTTACCCAGGCTATCATCTTGGGAGCATGTAAAATCCACAAAAACTGAGCTACAGACACAGACAAACACAAGCAGTCACCACACAGGCCCAGTAGGCGTGGCATAAGAAAGTTCTACATGATCATGGGCTTCTACCAAAAATGCCCAGTCCCCTACTGATTTTACTCTAGAGTGGTGGAAAATCAGTAGCCACTGAAGTCAGGATCAAAGCACTCATAAGGGAGTCAGGAGCTTATGGAGGTAGCAAACAACAAACCCATGGAGGGCCTTGAATGTTAAAAAAAACAATAATTTTGCAGTAGATTCTCTTGAAAAATGGCATGGTGACATGTTCTGATATCTGAATGGAGCTCAGAATTGGAGTTGTAGCATTCTACACAGGCCGCAGGTATTTGATCTGACCACAGCTTATGCCATTGTTCAGCAGTAAGAAAGGTACAAGTTGATTAGTGCTTGTAACAATGTTTACAGATCCTGAGTCTCAAGAAAAGGGTGCAGCCTGGTGATATTCCTATGATGGTAAAAGCAGCTCCTAATCCTAACAACAACTAACATCTAGGATTCCAGAGTCAATCTTTCAAGAACTACACCCAGATTGCTGACCACTCTTTCTGCCACAAGCATCATCAAGAGATGACAGTTTTTTACTGCTTGTAAGAGCAGAGACCTAACACTTCAAGCATATAAAAAGCAATACCATTCTGCTAGCATTTAGAGACAGCTAGTTTGAGGCCATCCATTCCTTTTTTTCATCAAGATCCATCTATATGCAGCACCTAATCATCACCCTGACTCTTGACAGGTGTAAAGAAAAGCTTTATATCAGCAGCATAGCTATGATACCTAATGCATTATCTCCTGATAAACTCTCCCAGTGGCAGCAAGTATATCAGCAAACAGGACTGGGTAGAGGACAAACTCCTGAAGGACACCATAGTCGAGATCAGTAGGTTGTGACAGGTTCATAGGTTCATAGGATATGTTCAGGTCCATAAACTACAAGAACCATATAAAGGACCTGCCACTGTTCAGTGGTCATATTTCTCATTTTTTCTTTCCCATGTGTTCATCCAGTCGATGCTTAAATATCATTATACTACTGGCCTCCACCACCTCCCTGTGAAGTCCATTCCAGACATTTACCACCCTCTGGTTAAACCATTTCCCACCTATTGATCTTATACCTGTCTCCCATCAGTTGTTTATTGTGCACTCATGGCTGTTCTAAGACCCTCTTTCCAACTTAATCCTGCTGCCTCACTTAACACGGCATCACTCAAGGACCTATACACATAACAAAGATCCCCCTTATCTTTCTACATGTTGCCGAGTACAGCCCCAGATGCTCCAACCTTGCACTATACTTTCCTTCCTAACAACTCCCACTCTTTTGGTAAACCTTTGCTGGACCTGTTCTACTCGTTTGCTCCCACCTATACTGTGCACAGTGCAGAAAGGGGATCCATACTTTAAGACTGGTCTTATCAGGGATCTGTACAGGGGCACAAGAACCGCTTTTCTACTACTACTAATGTTACGTAACAAGCTACCCATTATTCTGTTGGCTTTGTTAACACAGACCATATTGTGCTTGTCAAGACTAAACTTGTCTGTGATAATCACCCCCAAGTCATTCTCACTATCTGTTAGTTCAAGTATCTGTGAGTTCAACATGTATTGTGTCCTAACATTAATTTGACCAAAATGCATGACTCTGCATTTTACAATGTTAAATTCCAATTTGTGTACTTCAGCCCAAGTTTCTAAATGTAACAACTGTTCTTGAAATTTCTTTATAGACTCCTCATTATTTACTATTGCCCCAACTTTTGAATCATCTTCATATGTACATATCCAGACTCCCTCAGACACTTGCATGCTGGTAATCAAGACATTGAACAATCTTGGCCCCAGTACTGATCCTTGAGGACTCCACTAGTAACCTCTACCATCACAGACTTAAAGCCACTTAGTTGAACCTGCGGTTCTTTCCCACAACCATGCTGATATCCACTTAATAATATAGTACTCAACCCTAATTGTTGAAGGGTCTTGAGCAACACGTTATGGGAGACTGTGTCAAAAGCCTTTCAGTAATCTAAATACACCACATCAACCAGTAACCCAGCATCAAGTGCCTGACTCACCGGCTCAAAAAATGCAACAAATTTGTGACGCCTCCAGCACTTTTCCAATAATAGATGTAATGCTTATGGGGTGATAGTTTTCAACTCTTAATCTATCTCCTGACTTAAATAATGGTGTTATGTGGACCACCTCCAGTCATCTAGGACCGCCCCTTCTCAAGGATTTAGTAAAGAGATCCACCAGTGGAATAGAGATTTGGTCCACCAGTTCAGCTAAGAAAGCAGGGTGATAACCATCTGGCCCCTCCTAATTTATGTTTTTTAGTTTGTCCATAACCTGTTCTGCAGTTCTAATTGGTATTTGTGCCTTCTCCCTATAACAGCTTCCCAATAGAGTAGCTGCTACTGTCCTAAAGTACACACTCTGAAGGTATTTACTAAACATATTTGCCAATCCTGCTCATCCTTGACTACTTCATCTTTTTTCTTTAAAATAGTGATATGTTTTTGATGCTTCCTAAACTACCTATGTAGTAGGATATTTATTTCCATTGTTTCCTTGTTGATTGCTAGGTCCAATTTGGCATTGGCCTTCCCTCTTCTGATATCCTTTTTACATTTCTTTAATAAGACCAGTAATTAGACAATATTCCAGGGATGGGTTCTTCTTAAATTTCTTAAAGGCTTTATGTTTCCTGTTTATTAACCTTCAGAGTGTAAGACAACCATTTAGGCACTTAGCCTTTCTTGTTATATTTCTTTGTAAGTGGAACATAGTTGTGTATACAAAACTTCAGGACTTGGTCCAGCTGGTTCCCAGATTCAATCATAGATTTACCTTTTAATTTGTCCCAGTTATATATTTCGAGTATCTGCTTAATCTTAGTGTAATTGGCTCTACTATAATTCCTAATAGTTATTTTCTCCTAGGATACTTTGAGAGTCTTCTGCTAGAAGTGCCCTAACCATACAGTGGTCACTACTTCTCAATGCCTCAATCACCTTAACATCCCTTATGGCCCCTCCATATTACACAATATAAGATCCAACAGATTCTGATCTCTTGTGTTCTCAGTTACCGTCAGTGTTAATTAATTTGTTTCACATATTTCCAGAAATCTTTCTCAACTGTTCCTTCTGCTAACAGAGACTCCCAACTTATCCGAGGAAAATTAAAATCGCCCACTATGATAGTGTTGTCTCGTTGGCTTCCCACTATCCAATAAATCTGAAAAGTCTTTATTCTCTTGTTCATTCAGACGAGGTGTCCTTACCCTAACCTTATATTTTCTTCTCTGTCCAAAAGAAAGCCAAAGCTATTCCACCTGGTTCAACTCAGTACTATTTTGTTCTATAAGTTATGCTTTCAAGTGTGATGCAATATAGACCCCTACTCCCCACTCTTTTTCCTAACCTGGGTTTATGGAAGAAATCATATCCAGTGATCTCATCCAACCAGTCTTCTTCTCTCACCAAGTTTCTGTCAGCCCACAAACATCAATTTTATCCCTTGAAATTATATACTTGAGTGTCTATTTTAGATTTAATGCTTCTTGCATTTACTAGCAACAACTTTATACCATTTGTTCTGACAACCCTGGTATCAATTGACAGATTCAATTTACTTTATTGAACTGCTTGAACTTATTCACCTCCCCTTGATTCAGTTTAAATGACGGTGTATTTGTCTCCTAAAAACATTTCTCAATTCCTTACTCCCTCTCCTACTAATATGTCTAACATCTTGTCCAAAGTAATATGGGTTTAGTTCAAAGTCCTCCCTGGTCTTGATGCACTTGATGTTATTCATAAAACACCACCTCCTCATCAAGTTGTTCACCCTTTTAATCTTCTGGTTTATCACATGTTCTGTCCTAGGAACTGGTAAGATTTCTGAAAATACAGCTTTCCCATTTATTTTTCGAACTGTGTTTTCCATACCGTCTTTCGGATGAGATGTTTAACTGAGGTCCCATCTGCCTGGATTGGTAGTAGTTCAGGTAGATGTTAAAGATCCTATGGCCTTACTTTGTTTATATTAAGAGGTAGCAGTACTTGATTTTGCCATGTCTTAAATACTTCTAATATGATATCATTATACAACTCAGTTACACTCAGTGTGGCTCCTATAGTGAATGAAGGATATGTAAACATTAAACTGTATTCCCTTTATTTTCACTACAAGCAATGTGCAAAACATTAAAATACTGTCCTGTATGTTGCACTAGCTACAAACATTTTAGCCAAGCTTTGAGTTTTTTTGTATATGGCTAAGGTGTACAGAACAGTGATTTTGAAAGGCTGCTGTATTGTACACTATAGAAGCCACCTCCTCCAAATAACTTTTTTAACTTTAACTTCACTCACATACCAGACATATCAGACTTTTCTCTCAGAAGACACAGTAGTAGGAATATCTGTTGTCATGGTGACTGCTGGCTCTGTGTAATACCCACTTAATGAAAGTGAAGCAAATTCAGTGGCGAGAGGGATGTGTGGAATTCTTAGAGGAGTCTTGCTTAACATTTTAAATGTGAAAAAACTGGTTCCATACACCTTCTTCAAGATTCAAATGCAATTTATATTCCATACTGTATGTCATTTTGGCTAATAGAAGGCCCAGTCCGCTTAATAACTTTTTGAAAATGTTATGTCATATTGCAGCAAGTGTAGATGAATCTGACATTTTTTAACATTTGTCCTAGGTTGATGCAATTAATTGTGAATTAGCTTGGTACTGTACATCCAGCAGACCTGGGTTTGATTCCCACAACTTCCACTTCTGAGCAAGTCACTTAACATAAATAAATAATAACATCCTAAGAAAGTTTTAAGAAATGAAATTGAAGTGAACAGTAATTTGGTGCATCATTTGTTCTCATAGCAGTAAATAGAATTACAGGCACTAAAGAAAAGAAGAGGGAACACTTATGTTTTGAAATACTGTAAAAAATAATAAGGTACTGTATGTTAGAGTTTAAGAGAAATCAACAAATAAATAATTTGTAATGGGGACACAGAGAACAACATGTTACACAATATACAGTATGCACTTTAAAGTGCTGCTGGAGTAAGCTGAAGTAAGAATGCAGTAGAAAATTAAATAATAAGAAATATTCTGGTTTAATTTGATAAATAAATAACTATTGTTTTAATTTATAGCAGATAGGTTTATCATCTCATAGTATGATCTGTACTGTAGGTTTGTTGTTGGTGTATGCAGTAACTTACTTTATGTGTGACTGGGGCCATCAGACTGCTCCACCCACCCAACTCCCACTACCACCACCCACAAACAAGGGAGTAGAATTAGATTACATAGAAACATAGAAACAGAATTTGATGGCAGATAAGGACCACTTGGCCCACCTAGTCTGCCCATTTTGTACCCAGTGGATAAGCTGCAGATCTTAGTTAACCAACAGCCTACTTCCTCCACCCCCACTAAAATTGCCTTATGTCTGTCCCATGCATTCTTGAATTTCTGCACTGTTTTTGACTCCATGACCTCCTCAGGAAGGCTGTTTCATGCATCCACAGCCCTCTCCATGAAAAAATACTTCCTCACATTACCTCTGAACCGTCCCCCTCTGTCTTTCAATGACCCTTTCATCTCATGTTTTCCAGAATTGCTCAACTCAAATCTCGTATGCTGAGCAGTCAGAAAGCACAGAGACATCAATTTTAGCTGTTTTTTTGTAAAGCTGTGTACTACTGATAACCATGTGGAAGTGTGCTGCATCTCCTCTGGTGTCCTGATTAATGCATAATAAAAAGTATGCCTTCGTTTTTGAATAAATGTCCTCAGTATGGAATTTTCAGATGGATCATTTGCATTGAAAAAATTCAGCAGGTGTTAAAAGTTAAAATGCTACCACAAATTTAACAATGCAGCTGTAGGTCAGCCAAAAGGTTATAGAAGCATGTACAGTATAGTGGAAGAAATGAAGAGTTCATTTCGACCATGCAGTTTGCCATATTCTCTCGCTGCCCAAGTACTGTCTTTCTGCATTTGGACAGGCTTCCTTAATGGCTGTGATCTGTGCTTTCCATGTCATTCATATCCCACTCCACGAGTTATTTATTTTACTGAATCAGATGAATAAATGAATACATTTGCTGCAATCATTCACTTTGTACTAAAGGCAAGGTAGTTTGTACATTGGTTAGAATAAGCCCGCTGTTCTGCCCTTATTTTTACATGAAGCATGCTTTCCCTTCCAACTTCCAACTTCTGAAATAATTAAAATACCTGCCAGCATCTAGAGAAGATGTGAGCTACAGAAATTGTTACATTCAGAAAACAAAATGGAAAATAATGCAGTGCACGAGAATGATCGAACACAGTCTTGACTTGTTGCAGATGAGACACATGTGATTGTTTTGCAACCTACAGCAGACAGTCCTTGACAAGGCTCCAGATACAGGAGAGATTTGTTCTCACATTGTATAGCGGGCGGATTACAAATCTGTATATTTGTAAATTGGTTATAAAAGCCAAACACATAATCAGTTATTGCAGTTCACCTTATTGGGTAGCCTTGTGAGGTTTGACCCTTGCAACCACTGGAAATCCACGAGAAAGCCATTAAGCCACCATGATTACATGCCTCTCACATTGTCTGCTGAATTTATACAGTATGTAACTGACCTTGCTTTTTTAAACCATACTACATGTTTTTATTATCCCTCACTTCTGAGATTTAGCCTTGCAATGCTTCCTGTCACTGCTGTCCCCTTGGTTGCAGTGATGCACTACCCTGACATATGTCAGGAATTTTGCAATGTGGTAATTACATGGCACTCACATTGTCTGCTCAATTTATAAAAACATACTCTTCCTCACCATTTAACAGGTTATTTATTTATGGCTTGTTTAATAACTTTATTTTTTTACAGACACTGGAGGACAGATCCTTGATCATGCATTGCCACAACTATGAACATATTCATGAAATTCACCAGGGCTGAGTACAAACAAATTATTGTTCACAGTCGACCACACTGTCAATCATTCTGTGGTAATGGATTTGATTCCCACAAAGTACGATTGCACAGTCTGTCATAATCTGAGCATGATTATATTTTGAAGTAGCAATTGATACTGTAGATTGTTGGCTGGAGTGACTGGAATGATCGCTGGATTTAGTAGTTTCATCAGTTGCCCATCTTCTGTTTTCCCTAATATGCATCAGGACACAGCTTGCCCATAAAATGAAATAGTTGTTTTACTACTAAAAAAATACTTGATTTAAGTTTACAGTTTTCTTGCTAGATTGCAGTATTTGATCACAGAGATCACAACTACTGTAATTTGACAATAAAAACCTTTTGCAATTGAAGCATATGACTGTTTATGCAACCCCTAGCTCTGGTTCCAACAAAACATTTGAAAAAGGACTTTCCAGTTAATAGTTACTGCCCTTATAAGAATGCAGCATATTCTTTTAAGTATTAATATAGATGCAGTGATTTATAGGCTTCATAACTAGGGACAATATGAACTTTTCTTCATAAACGGAGCATGCTGCAAAGCCGAAGTGCGAGTGTGCACTTACTGAGAGTAAATCAAGTACATTTTGAGGTCATTTTGTATTTTGCAGAATATTGTACAGTACATCTGCTTCTCATACACTGTAGGCACATCTCATGGAGGACTTCTGTTCTTTGCTGTGTTGGTTTTATCACATCCAAATAAAGGTTCAGACCCTGTTCTTCCAGGAGGGTGGGAGTTTCAAAGGCTACAGGGTGAGTAACAGAACATTTCCACACAATTGGTGATGGTTCTGCCATTTCACAGTGCCATTTAAACTTTCTTCACAGACTTCTGTAAATAAAATCCATTCACAAAAGGATTCCATGACCCACTAAATGTATTAGGAGTGACATCTGTAGCTCATGCTGAAGCCTACACCAAAACTGTGCTTATATATAGAAATAAAATAATTAGAAATGCTCTATGCCTGTAACCAAATCCAGTACTAGACAACAAATCCCAGCACTCCTATATATTGGTCTTCCCTCCCCTCCTCTCACTCTGACCCCTTGATGATTCAACCTCCTCCTACCCTGCTTTTAACCCTCCCCTTCACCCCTCGTCTCTCTTCCCAACCCCAACACTTGCCACCCTCATCGTCCCTACCCACCAGTCTACTCCCCCTCTCCTCCCCCATTGCCCCTGCCACCCCTCTTCCCGCTGCATTATCCCCAGCCCTTCCACTCCCTCCACCCCCCACTTGACAATGCCAGCAATGGCTGCTTTAGTTAACATGGCAGGTATCTACTATCCTGTTGTGCTACATTGCACTTAAATGGAACTTGTGTATGAACTGTCTACCAATGATACATATTACAGTACAATGCTTGAACTGTCTCATCATTGATCTCTGATGCATTGCACACCTACTGAGATCTCTGAACTAATGTAACAAAATGTAATCTTTGTAATGTCCATGTAATCGATGTTTCATTGAGATGTGCACGTCTTTGTATGCCTGATCTGGAACCTTTGCAAATGAGTCTTCTGGCTCAAAGGTATAAATCCTAAACTTAAACAAATAAATAAGTTGCTTGTTTTAAGTCATTGTAACTTTTCTTTGAATCTTTGCATCTTCTACCCTTTTGGACATTTTAGGGTCAGTAGCTGATTTAAAATGTAAAAAAAAAAACCATACAGTTAGTGTTCATAGAAAATGAATAAGTGCAGCAGTACTTTCTTAATGCTCCAATGCTCTACAGTGTTTTTAACCTAAAAGATGAAATAATTCAAAGGCAAAAATCGGGTGCCCATAATAAAAAGAAAGACCCATGCACCAGAGGAAAGTGCCTTTATTATTCTCATGGTTCCAGCCACATCAGGGATTGTGAAAGATGAGAGGAAATAGCTTTTTTATTCAAATGCATTTGCTGGTCAAGAACTACAGTACATTAATTAAAAAAAGTAATTAGTATGCGCCACCTGCTGGTGCACCTGCATTAACAGTGGTAAATGGTAAATTCTGACATGCAATGGTGCCAGATGACTTGTTGCCACCACCTCCTGTATTAAAGCTGAATTAAACAACAAGGCAAACTATGCCATACCGCAGAATTATTTGATGTACTGCACTTTGCAGTCTAACGAGTGGCACAGTACTGCACCGGTTGGTATAAAGCAGTAACAATCAACTTAACTGTAACAGGCACTTTATATTCATTGCAAAAATCTTTGTTAATGCACAATTAGGGTTGCAACATCAAAAGTATGGAAATTCAGCCTTACGGTTGCCAAGTGTAAGACTGCACCCCCACTGTGCATGCAGGAACAAGTATGACGCATGTGTTTTGGCATTTTGAATCCTAATGCTCTGCTCACCCCCATTGTCCTATACTATACTGTACCTATCTTACATTACTCATGGAATGGGGTGAGCGATAGGGTTCAAAATGCCAAAACAAATCCATCAAACATGTTCCTGCATGGACAGTGGAGGTGTAGTCTTACACTTTGCAACCATAAGGTTGAATTTCTGTACTTTTGATGTTGCAACCCTAATGGTACATTAACAAAGTTTTATGCAACGCATTTCCCTTCCTTGAGAAGGTATAATGTAACTGGTATGTGGTTGTGAGAACACAACCCTAATGGTGCATTAACAAAGTTTTTTGCAACACATTTTTTCCTTTTTGAGAAAGCGTAATGTAACTGGTATGTGGTTGCATGAATATGTAATGTTATCCATTTCCTGGAGAGCAGGGCCCTACGGGCCCTGCAGTACCATATATCCATAAGTATAGAGAAATTGTGATGAACCCTCATCTCCCTGTGGGAGCGCAGGGCTCACACTGCATAATGACATGCCCCCCCAACTCCCATTTGTGCATAATGGTATGCATATGTGGCAGTGCAGGTCCTCTGGGCTCTGTGCTCCCACTTACACATAAGTACAGAGTCATACCCCAGGCCTAGAGATATGAAAAGTAACCCTTGTAACACAAATTTGGCCATATCTCAATGGTGCATTAACAACATTTTTGCAATGAATTTTCCTTATTTTTGAGAAAGTGTAATGTAACTGGTATGGGGTAGTGGGTTCTCACTGCCATGACTGCATAATGTTATCTATTTCTTGGAGCACCCTATGGGCTGTGCACTACCATATATCCATAAGTTTAGAGAAATTGTAATGAACCCTCATATCCCTGTGGGATTGTGCCCTTGCACTCCCAGCACTGCATAATGGCATGCCCCCAACTCCCATTTTTGCATAACGGTATGCATATGTTACACATAAATATGGACACATACCACAGACCTAGAGACATGAAAGGGAACCTTTGTAACACTAATGTAAGTGGTGTGTGGTTGTGGGAGTGCAGGGTCCAGAGGGCATTATGCTCCCTTCACGCTGCCATGAATACGTAATATTATCCATTTCTTTAACTCTCATCTCCCTGTGGTAGCACAGGGCTCTTCAGACCCTACCCTCCCAGCACTGCATAATGGCATGCTCCCTGCTTCTATTTTTGCATAATGGTATGCATATGTGGGAGTGCAATCCTTCTTGGCCCTGTGCTCCCACTTATAGATAAGTATGGAGACATACCACAGTCCTAGAGACATGAAAAGGAACCCTATAACACTAATGTAAGTGGTATGTGGCTGTGGATGAGCAGGACCTCTCTTCAGGCTGCCATGAATATATACAGGCCCTGCAATGCCATATATCCATAAGTGCAGAGATATTGTAATGAACTCTATCTCCTGTGGAGCGCAAGGGCCATTTTGGCTCTGCACTCCCAACACTGCAAAATGGCATGCCCCACTCCCATTGTTGCATAATGGTATGGATATGTGGGAGCACAGGCCTCTGGGCCAATCACTCCTACTTACACATAAGTATTGAGACATACCACATGCCTAGAGACATGAAAAAGGAACCCTTGTAACACAAATTTGGCAATATCTCAGTAACCATAGTAATTATGAAAAAGTTCCACTGCAGTTGTAATCATGACTTTAAAACCTCCAACATGCTTAGTTCACCTAAAGGTGGACTATGCTGTGATAAGAAAATGTGTTTCTTGAACGTTTTGAGATACAGGCACTGAAAGGCGCTGAGGGTGCCACAGTGTTATCCTATGGAAATGTTGCAGCTTTGGAATGCCATAACCATGGAATCAGTATAAATGTTTTCACCAAACCAGCAAAAGGCTCATCTGTGGGGCAAGGGCTTGCCAACCTGCATTTCAACCCAAAAGGCCTACCATTGTTTTTGCTATGAGTAGCAAAGAAACTGGTTGTTTGGGGTTGTTTACTTGCTTTCACTTTCAGAACATATATTTTACCCTATAGGTTACAAAGGGAAACTTTAACAACTTTGAACATACTAATATTTTTCACCAAACCTTCAAAAGGCACTTCCTAACCCAGTCCCCTATATACCCTGAAGATGTCAGACCAGACAGACAAATCTGAGCTGTGGAGACAAGCAAAGAATTTCACAAAGTTGAGGATTTTTCATACTTTGTCATGCTCTGCAACCACAAATCTGACCAGAACAAAGCTTTCCAGATCCAGAGATTTATGGTACCACACTGGCATGCAAAATTTCAGGCAAAACAGACAAATGCTTGCAAAGTTATTCAAGCTAAATTATGAGTTTAATATAAAAGTTGTTGCACAACCCTAACATACTGGCCTCACTAGGCCAGTATAATATATATATATATATATATATATATATAAAGATATATATATATATATATATATATATATATATAAAGATATATATATATATTATGGTAGCACAGTAGTGCTACCATAGTTAGGGTTGAGGAGCCATTTACATAAAACCTAAAATTTTGCACCTTGATAACTTTTTGCAACCGTTTTGCAGATTTGCCTGAAATTTAGAATACTTGATCAATACCCATCTACCATGGGATCTGCCAAGTTTTGTACCGGTAGGATACATGGCTGTGGAGTTATTAAGCATGATCTGCAGTGTGTTACGCTTTTCTGGAATTCTACGGTCGCACTCTACAGGTCGCGATGTTTACGTGGACCAGCCTGAAATCTTCAGGAACATGCGGCTGGGGTCCCTGATGTGTCTTTGAAGATTTCGAAAAATATTAAACGGTTCAAAGTTATTAAAACAATTTCCCATTATAAGTCAATGGGAAAAGTTAACAAAAAGTTCAACAGTGTCACAAATGTATTTTACTGTCGCAAATGGCCCTTTTACTGTTGCAAATCCACCATTTTGTTTTCAGTTAGTGATCATAAAAATGCTTGGCATTTAAAATTAAGACCCTCTAGCAACCTAATTCTTTTTGTATTCACCTAGTCGGGCCCTGAGGATGCTAGCCATGTCTTTATTTTGGGGTAAAACACCCCAGAAATATGTTTTTCAGATTTCTGGAAAAAGTACTTTTGCAAAGTAGTGTCGCACTCACGAAAGTGTCACAAATTTTTGTGAAAGCTTTCGCAAATCACAACACTACTTTGCAACACTATGCCCAAAATAACAGTAATTCTTTGGCATCCTGCTGCAAAAGAACGGTTTGGAGTTTTGGGCTGAAATTCGGAGGGAACGCAGCTGACATCTCACAGATGCGCCTTTCAGTGTTTTGTTGAAAACATATTACATGACGGCAAAGTTACAGTACTCCAAAGTTGACGCTTTTCCCATAGGATAACATTACAGCGTATGACGACTGCAGCAATTGTTTGGCCCTGCTGCAAAATAATGGTTTGGTCTTTTGGGCTGAAATTTGCAGGAAACACAGCCAACATCCCACAGATGTGCCTTGCAGTGGTTTGGTGAAAAATATTACAGGGAGGCAAAGTTATGGCACTCCGAACTTCTGTTTTCCCAGGATAACATTACAGCGCTTGTGCTGCTTTCAGGGCCGCAGATCTCAAAAAGAAACGTAGATATGACTTTCATCAAAAAAATTTTTGTTTTTTTCTTTAAAAGCTGATGACATAGTGAATAGCAGAATGTATGTAATGATTGAACACAATGAGGACTTGAATAGATTGGCGATATCCTGTGTAATGTACCATACATAGAAAGCTAAGTACAAAATCTAGCCAGGAAAGTGATAATTCATGATTTTTCACATTTTTTCTATGTCATATGGTTACTGAGATATACGCATTTACTATTCCAAGTCCTCATTTTTGTGTTCCGAGAGTCATTATTTTGCATACATCTTTGTACTCACTGTCTTTCTCTATACAGCTTTTGGGAAAACCAGCCTGTGCACTTCTACATTATACTGTTACCATTACTATTTCCGCTTGTGGTTCCATACCCATTTCACTTACGCTCATGTTTACGCCCAACGCAAGCGCATTCTTTATGCTTACTTATGTGTTGCATTTGTGTTGTTTTTAACATTTCGACTCACAGTACTGCTCTCTTTTCGCTTAGCCACCATGCACATTACATTTGGCGCTTATGGCACAATGTTACTATGTGACAAGACATCACGGCTGGGCCCCGCTACCTCCCCGCAGCGCATTACATTCTACCATTTCTCATTATTCTCAAAAGAAAGGAATTAGAGGTAAAATATTTAGTATCAGTTAGTTAGCTTAATAATAAAAGCAAGGAAATTACGTTGAGAGTCTTTATTTCTTCAGCCCACCACCCGGTGCGGAACTGGCAAGATTAGTTATCGGTCCCAACTGTCACCCCATTCTCCTATTCTTCAGCTTCTTTCCACATATGATGGGAGACATAGAAATATGACCTGAATGTGCACCCCAATTTCAGTTGGTGGTGGGCTGGAGGTGCAAAGGGGTTTCAACCCTAACATCGAATTTCCTCACTTTTGTCGCCGTGGAACAACCCTAACTGATGCATTAAATGGAGTTTTTTGCCTCTAAAATATATATATATATATATATGTGTGTGTGTGCAATAGGCATGGACATAAACCTTATGTAAAAAATCTGAACTACTATGTGATAAATGTGAAATTTTACATTTATACACATAGTAGATGCATCATCACAGATTTATACACATAGGGTGGGATATACAGAGAAGTTGCGCCATGTGCAATAGGGCTGCGTCTACGCAAGAGCAGATATGCACCATAATGCAATATTCAGCGGCTGCATATGAGCAGCACAAAACCCAATGTGCTGTAGCGCAACGGTATTGAATGCATGCACAAGTGCAGGGAGCATAACCAGGAATATGTGGCGCAGTGCAATATACAACAGCAGGCAACATGCACAATAGTGGAGCAAGCAGAAGTTGTGAGATAGCGGATATGAGCGAATATAAAAGGGAGGAAGTGAGGGGAGGATGATTGCAACAGAGAGGAGCCACAGCAGGGGAGAGTAGAGACGGGGCTGCAGGGAGCCAGTGCAACACACAGGCGATCAGGGGTGGCCAAGAGGTGGATGGGGGGCCACTGGAAGTGTGTGTGTGTGAGTGTGTGTGTGTGTGTGTGCGTGTGTGTGTGTGTGTCTGTGTATGCCACAGAGGAAGGAGATCAGTGGGGCAGAGGCAGGGCATGCAGTGGTGTAGTGCCAGGGGTGCACCCGGTGCAGGGGCAGGACCAGCAGCACACAGCCGGGGGAACTGGGTAGTCAGCTTCCCGGGGGGGACACCAACCTGAGACATGGCCAGTGCCACCTTCCAGATGGAGGTGGTAATGAGGGGTGTGAGGAGGCAGGCTGCAGGGAGGCACGGCCATGGAAGGGCCCATCAGCGGTATGCCCAGAACAGGCTGTACCATGCCCATGTCAGCTTCAAACTGTACAGTGACAAGGAGATCATGGGCCAGTACTGCATGAACTGAGCCATTCTGAGGTGGCTCTGTGAGCTGTGCAGTGAGGAGAGGCAGGCACCCACAAGACAGATCCATGCTTTGTCCGTGGAATGCCTGCTCACCACAGGCACCTTCCAGAGACCAACTGGGAACACAACAGGCATAACCCAGTCAGCTGCGTCATGCCTACTCACACAGTTCCTCAGCGCACTGCTGCCACATGCTGCAGAGTACATCTGTTTCCCAAGCACACAGGCGGAGCACACAGCAAACATGCAGGAGTTCCAAAGGGCAGCACAGTTGCCTGGCGTGCTCGGGGCCGTCAACTGCACCCATGTTGGCATCCGCACGCCACCTGGCCTGGAGGGGGTGGCATATATAAACCACAAGGGATACCTGAGTGTCAACTGCCAGGCAGTGTACGATGCCAGGGGGTGCATAATCAATGTCTGTGCCACACACCCTGGGGGAGCACACAATGCCTTCATCTGGCACCAGTATGCACTGTGCCATAGGTTTGAGAGGGTGACATCCCACTGGCCATCTGGTAGGTGAGTATGCAGTGTAGCCAGATACTGGGAGCAGCTGGGGTGTGTGTGGGCAAGGGCAGGGTGCCATGGGGAGAGGCCTGGCAGGCCAGGGGTACAGTGTGACAGACCACCATGCTAACGATACCTCTCTACACACAGGTGATAGTGGGTACCTACTGTGGCCCTGGCTGCTCAAACCACACTGGTGCCCCTCGACCCTAGCGCAGCAACAGTACAATGAGGCACATGCCACCACATGGAACATCATTGAGTGGGTGTTCAGGCTGCTGAAGGCTCGGTTTCATTGCCTGCACAGTTCTGGCAGTGCCCTACAGTACAGCTATTCCTGGCCTTCTGTATCTTGCACAACATGGCCACCAACTGTGGGATAGCTGTTGAGGTCAAAGAGAGGACAGCGGTGGGGATGATGAGTACACCAGTCCAGCTGGTGTTGGGCAGCCACCCCTGCATGGGATCCTGGCTGGCCCAGATGGCCCAGCAGCACCAGGACACCATTGCAGAGGAGCACTATGCACCACACAGGTAGGTGAACAGGGTCATGAGCAAGCACCAGGGGCAAAGGCACAGCTGACAGACAGCCAGGGGCAGACACCAAGGCAGATTCGGTGGCAGGAGTGTAGGAATGGGCGGGGGCCTGCACACAAAGGCAGAGCACAGCAGGGCTGCACACAACATGCACACACAGGCTCACACACCCCATCCCATGCCCACAGGGCCACACACACACACCCACCCCCATAAGCCCCCCCACACCCACACAGGAGCCAACAGAACCACACCAAGTGGCAGGCACTGTGCGAGTCTCAGACGCTGAGCACCATTGCACAGTGGTGGACAGTGCTATGCTGGCATCACCATGCACACGCTACAGTGGCCAGCATCTGGGCAGGTTTGCACAGGGCCCATGTGAGTGCAGGAGGGTACCACACCCCTGCATCACACACGGAACACCAGAGTGCACACTGGGCAGTGGTAGACAGCGGTCGTGGAGGGGGAAGGGTCAGTCACACTGCACAGTAGCACAGCTGCCATGGATGCATGGATGGCCCTGTTGAGACCTGCCAGCTGTAACAGGCTGATCAGTGGCCTCATGGGGTGGCAATGATGGTCCCCCAGGGGTGACACTGAGTGAACGCGACCGTATCCGTGCAGGCATCTGCAGACCACCAAACATGCCTGCACCGGGCATGCTTGGTATGCCCACAGCTGATCCTGGTGTCAACATGGCAGGGGTTGTCTGACGCCGAGAATGAGGGGTGGACATTGCACACTGCAGGTGTGCAGTGGCTGATCACACAGCCAGTTGGCCAGTGTTGCCACGACAGTCGCCATCACAGTGGCATGCCTATCGATGGCTGCGGTCACATCCAACCACTGTTGAGCTAACTTTGCCAGGAGCAGGGTATGGTCCCTGCTCCACTGCTCCTCTGCCTGGTGCAACTCCGCATGGAGTGCATCCACCGCTACCACGAGCTGTACCTGCTGATCCACAGAGGCTTGGAGCAGATGACTGTGGTCATCCAAGGGGTCATCTGCATGGCCATCATGCTGACCCCCATGTGGTTCCTGATCCTGTGGCACAGCATCCCATGATGGTGGGCACCGCACAGCACTGCCTTCCTGGGGTACATCCTCACATGGTGCACTGTTGCACTCCCTGCCCCTGTCTTCCCCGTCAACACTGTCCAGCTGCTGCATCTGCCCCTCTGGCTGCTGAGCACCGGGCACCACCAGCATGGCTGCATCGACACCACCAACACCACTGCCACGTCTGTACACCAATGCTGCCCCACTGGATGCCGCAGACACAACAGGAACAATGGCTGGTGGGCAGGCAACCATGCCAGTGCTGCCCGCACTGCTGCCTAGGTGGATGCCAGTTGTGGGATCACCCTGTGACCCACCAACATCACTGTCCAGGATGTGCATCACATCATCATCGGTGCTGGAGTTGGCCCCGATCTGTGTCTCAACACACAGGACACTGTACCTGGCATCCCACTGGAACACAGCCAGGGCATCATCTGCACCTGCACCATAGGCATCAGTCCAGACAGCTGTGCAGGGCTGCAGACAGTTGGTCCCTCGGACACCAGTGGAGGTGGATTGGTGCTCCACCAGTTCTACGGCTGCCCCCTTGGTGGACACACCCACCACTGCTGCCTCATACAGACACTCAGGAGTTGTAAAAGAATACAGTACCATTAGTGGTCCTGCCTGAACCCTGGACCCCACCACCCAGCCACCCACACACTGCCAGAACCAGTCCTACCATGTAGTGATGGGCTGCCACCCATCTGGAAGCCTCCACTGGGCACACCCTCAATGGCACAATGCCACATGCTGCCAGCCACCTGCCCCTCTAATGGCATCAGGCATGGAATGTCTTGCTGGCCCCCACCAGTGGTGGCACACGCTGCCCGGATGGCAGCCACTTTGTCCTTTATCCTCCTCCTGTCTGTGCCAACCTTCTTTTTGCACTCCTGCATGGAACGCTGGTGGCTGCCCTGCTGGTTGACTGCATGTGCCACCTCACCCCACGCCATCGCACGGGCCTGTGGTGTGCCCCTCTGTCCACTGAGGAGTGGCTCCCTGTGGAGGTAAGCCTCAAACAGGGCATCCAATTCTGCCCTAGTGAAGTTGGGCCTCCGCTTCCACACCCTCTCCTGCTCCTCATCCTCCTCACTTTCAGTCATGCTTGTACCTAGGGATATGGACAGGTGTTACCATGGACTGTTCATTCCCATACAGCCCTCCCAGACCACTGTTCCGACATCTCCACAGCATGGCACATACCTCCAAAGGCTGCAATACCAATCCAGTGCCTGTGCAATTCCATGGCGCCTTTATAGCACATCGCGTGCAAATGAGGGTATGCACAACTGTAATGGGATGCAAATGTAGTGGATGTGCTGTGGAATGGATCATGAGCTGATTTGCATAACCTGGCTGAATATAGCATGGATGCACCTTGCGCAATGGTGTTGTGCATGCTCAAGTCATGGCGCACCACTGTGATGTGCACAATTGGACCCACACCACGTATGCACGCGGTGCTGACACATACGTTAGTGGCGCAGCATACGCACATAGCGTGGGAGGCAGTACAGCGCACAACCACTACTGTGCTGGTGGTGTTCATGCGCCGAATGTCCTATGGGGCACACATGCCATAGTGCGGATCGTGCAGTGCCATCATGCCCCGTATTGCGCCACTACACTATGGGTGCCATGGTGCCTCTGCGCAGTAGGCCACTGTCTGGCATCACACACATGCACCTTACTGTGCACCATACAGGGGCCTCCCAATAGCACAGTGGCGCTCCATGTGTGGCCATACCCTTGACCCTGTGGCTGCCCTTTGCTCTCTAGGTGCCATGCGGCCACATGGCTGCCCTGCATTGTGCAGTATGGTGCCAGTGTGATTGTGAATGGCAGTGCAGCACCGCGCTGCCTCAGCACATGCGACACGTGTGCTAGCAGGCACCATTTTGCACAGTGGACAGCTTGGATAATGCCGCACACCAGAGCCCTGTGTGAGTGCCATTGAGCTGGCCAACCTGGTGGCTATTGTAGAGCCACATGCAGGTGCCCTGTTTGGGCAGGTGCCCCTCCAGAGGCCTGCACTGTGGTGTTGCATGAGGTTGCGGATGGACTGGAAGAGGCCACTGGAAGCCATCGTTCCAGGGAGCAGTGTCACCATCACTACGGAGACCTCCAGCGGCATGACCCTGACTGCCAGAAGTGCCTGCAGGTGTGTGCCCAGTGGGGAGCTGTGCCATGGCCAGGTAGGTGCTTCTTGACCATCACTAGTGATCTTCTACTATCCTTAGGGCACAGAGGTCAGCAGACCAGGCCACCAGGGGTGGCCAGCACTGGTGTTGTCAGGTGTGGGGGTGCATCATGTCCATCCTATGCCACCATGACCCAGGCATGCTGTGCGGGCCGACGCACTGGTGGTGGGGACCTATGGGTCAGATGTGTACTGATGTACCTCTCTCCATGTTCCCCGCCAGGACTGGAGGAATGCCATAGAGCATAGATGGCCAGGGAGCAACAAGGCCAGGACCAAGCCAAGGGAGTGGGCATGTGGGCAAGCCACATTGGTGGTGTTGTGGGTCAGCAGCACCCTGCTGACCAGGATGCAGGTGAGTACCATGATTCCCTATACACCTGTGAAGGGTGGGTTGCGGGGGGGGTGGTGGTGTGGCATGGCCCCTCTACAAATGGCCCCTCCAGCTGTGCACTTCCTGTGGTACCCTCTGCACTGTCCTGTGGGCCTGCACATGTGGGTGGGTGTCGCAGGTGGGCTGTGGATGCACTCGATGCCTGGTTATGCCACTGCCATCCCACTGCATTTCCATGATGCCAGATGGCAAGGATGTTGCTGTGCAGTGCATGAGCGGTGATGGTGTGCAGCAGTTTGCATGGCTACAGTTGCCCAGGTGGGCGGCTCATGTGGGCGCACTCACTGTGAGTGGTCACATGCCATCCCAGGGGTGCCAGTCACTGATGCATGCCATGCACATTGGGTGTGCTGCATTAGTCTGGCCAGTCACTCATACGGTTTCTTCTCCCTTGCCCTAGGTGGAAGTTGTTGGGAGGCCGTGGAGCAGACCCTCCGGAAGATCCTGCGAATCACCTGGGCAACACTTGAACTGTTCGAGAGATTAGACAGGGGGGACCGTCGGTGGCACCACAAGTGCCACAGGGTGGCAGGAGAGGACCAGGGCCCCCAGTAGGGCCTGCTGATAGTGGAGTCACTCCATTCCATCCTGGACTGTACCCCACACCCCATGTCTCCCATCTTTGCCATTCCCATTGTCCCCTGACCCTGTCCCTCCCTCCCTTGTAGTGTCCTCACCCATCTTCTCCTCTGTTGTACATAACTGTAAATAGATATTGTTGTTGTTGTAGATGTTGTTCTTTTTAATACATACATTTATATCTACGTCTATGTTGGTCTCTGATTTGCAGCGGGTGCATGGAGCCTTGCTGCAGTGGTGTGCATGGCTACTGTGGGGTGGGCTGGCTGTGTGTGTGTGCCTGGTGGGGCTCCTCCTCTGGTGTGGGTGGGGCCATGGGCTCTGTCTAGGGGCATGTGTGGTGTGCCTGTGCACTGTTCACCTGTGTGCAGCAGGCTGTGGTGCATGTGCCATGTCCCAGCCGCCCCTGTCAGTGTGTGCTTTGCCTGTGCAACTGTGGCCATTGCTGCTACACTGCCACCATGTGTGACTGTGGCATGCATGGTCATGTGGCCCCCCCACCTGCTCAGCTGACAGCGTGCCTTCAGGGGCAGGCCATACCTGTCAACTTGCAGGAACAGCGACCTTGCAGCTGGCATTATGACCCCTGGACTCTTGCACATCTGTCTCTGTTGCCACTTTGGGCAGTGCTATTGTTTTCTCCCTCCATGCAGTCCATGGTGACTGGGGTGGTGCCGCCTGTGGTCTGGTGGCTGTCACAAGGAGTTCTGCTGCATGCAGGTGGTGGCCTGGTCACAGGCCCTGCACCTGCCATCAGGTTGCCAGGCCCATGGGGCAACTGCCACATTGCAGGCTCACCAGCACCCTGGAGGTGGGCAGGCCACAGGTACATGGCACCATGGGCTTCATGGCGGCAGAGCCTGTCACACTGCTTTGTGTGGCTGTTTGCTGGAGTACCCATGGGACTTGGAGGGGGGCATTGTGTGTGCCCTGTGTTTCCTTCTGTGTGGTGCATGTCTCCATGCACCATGGGAGGGTGCTGCATTGCCTGGTGGTACCAGTGCTGTGGTGGAGTGGACCTTGCTCTGGTCCTGTGTTTGGAGTGCCTTCCTGCTTGTGGTGGCATCCAGGGCAGCCATTGTCATGTGTGGGGTCCCTTGGGTACTGGTGCCAGGTCACCCACCTTGCTATGCCTCCATGGGAGCCATGCTGGAGGGCCTTGTGTGGGTTGTAGTGGCATTGGTGGAGGGTGTCACCGCCTGCATTGGGTGGTCACTCTGGGGTTGTGGTATATGTGCATTGCACTCCAAGGTGACTGGATGCCTTGGAATGGTGGTGCTGGACTGCCTTCAGTGCTATGCACTGTTTGGTCATGCTTCTGTGCTAGGTGTCTCAGGCGCTCTGTACCGGGGTGGTCGGCATTGGTGTGCTGCCGTGGCATGGGTGGGGCTTGGCCATCCTTGTGTCCTGGTCTCTGTTGGTAGCTGGATGGTGCAGGGCACCATGCCCAGCAGGTGGGGACTGCTGGGTCACATCTGCTGTTGGTTCAGCACTGGAGTTCAAGGGTCTGTGGTCCGTCCTGCACCCATCTGGTTGTGCTGCTCATGGGGGCCTTGCCCTGTTGGGGGGCTGGGTGGTGGGGGGATGGTCTGTCTGTCCTGGTGCATGCTCCTCAGTGCATTGCGCATCCATGGCTGCTGCTCAGCTGCTTCCTGTCTTTGTCCATGCGCATCCCTAGGGGTGCTATTGTGCATCGACCCTGCTCCATGGTGCATCCTGCATTGTGCTACGGTGCATCAGGGGCGATATTCAGCCACATTTCGCTGGCGCACCTTGTCCTGCGCATGGTTTGAATATCACACCTGTTACACTATGGTGCACTGGACATGTGCCTGCTCCCTCTGTTGTGCATCTTTCTGGTGCAGTCTGAATATCCCGGCCATAGCAGATATGTCACAATCAGGCCAGAACTCATGTCAAATGTTCAGCCTCAGTACCAGTACTAACTATATTCAAATGCAAATAACTTTAAAAAAAAAAGATAGCATAGTGCTGTAAGCATGAAAGTTGTTCAGCACAAAATTATCTACAAAATGAGTGGTGTTTCATTTATAGATACCTTATAGATTTTTTTTTATAATTAGCAAAAAAGAGCAGAAAATGCAATTCTGGCACCCCTACTCAAAAAGGGACATCAAACTACTGGATGTGAATTTCTTATGGTAGAAACAGCTTGTGTAATAGAACTGCCACGCATGTATTTGGTAAAAAAATACTAATCTGTTATTCAGTTTTTAAGTTCACATTATTTTCAATGGGAAGATCACTTTCCAGGATTGAGGGAATAAGTTCAAAAAAGTATTTGGCTTCACGGGAAAGGATTCTTTTTTGTGAGGGGCCAATCCTTTTTCGCCCGAAATTTATTTTCATGGGCTGCCAACTTGTTTTCTTTTTTTTTTCACACAACAAACTGTCATAACACTGTCCAGGGATGCTTTTTACTGAAATCCAAACATGTATCTAGCTTATCGAGAGCTGATGAACTTCACTTAACAGTTTTGTATAGCTCCCGTGGCCTCTGTATTTTTTTTTTAAAATTCAAATCCTTCTTCTTCACCCGCTAAGATCCATTCTCATGAATCCTTTTTCATTTAAATGATTAAGGATCACAAGTTACAAAAATGATTTGGGACACACAGAAAAAAAAGCCTTTTCCCAGCCATTGTCCGTAATTTTAGTGGAAAAATCAGCAGTGGGATGGTTGTTTTTTGTGCTATCACAATTCTCTAATTTCCAGGTCAGTGATGTTTTACTATGGGCTAGATATTGAAAAGTGTGTGCAAAACATGCACAAGTGGATGTGCAGTGTAATCATGACGTGCCACGGCACAAACTACAATATTCAGTAGATGTGTCACAGAAATACGGCTGTGCAAAATATGCTGAATATTGCAAAGATATGCTATGGTGCAATCAGGAGTGCACAGAAGCAATCTGAAA
Organism: Neoceratodus forsteri; assembly: GCA_016271365.2. Taxonomy (NCBI): domain Eukaryota; kingdom Metazoa; phylum Chordata; order Ceratodontiformes; family Ceratodontidae; genus Neoceratodus; species Neoceratodus forsteri. The sequence continues at coordinate 42,472,880 of JADMNL010000040.1, read as the reverse complement.
TGCGCTGGAGCAACAGTGCAGGCTGAATATAACAAATGGAGCAAGATGCAGCAGGTGACAGGGAACACAACCAGGGCTGTACAAAGGCACAGGCCGTGGCAGTGGAGGTAGGGCACAACCACAGTGGCAAAGGAGAGTTGGATGGCATAGAAATTGTGCAGAGACCAACACCCATGGACATGATGCAGAGCACCACACAGGCATGGGCAATCAAAGGGACAGAGCACACAATACCCACAGCATAGAGGGCTGCAGGGAGTGGGCCCCCACAGAACCATGACCCAGCAGCCAACATGGAATTGCCAAGCACTGTCACAACTGTGCAAAGGCAACAGGTAGGCCCAGTGGTCCACAGACACTGTGGAAGATGGGAACACGGCGGTAGGTAGCACATGCCAAACAGGCACACAGGGAGACAGGGTAGTCTACCACGCAACACAGCAGCATGGGAAAGAGGAACACAGCAGAGTAGGGCAATGTGATGGACATGTAGATATGGACACAGGACACTGTGGCAGGTGCAGGGCCAGCCCCTCACCCCAACACATGGACGACTGGTACACATGGAAGCGCCAGGCCAGTGAGCGGGTACTAACAGGAGTCCAACTGCTGGCACACAAATGGCCATGCCATGGCCCACCCAGACCCCAAACATGGTCAACAACAGTGTGCAGCAACAGTCATGTGAGGGAGACACAGAAACACACAGGTAGATCTGAAAACAGTTTTAATGAGGAATCTGAACAAATATACAATCAAAATAGAACCAAACAGGAAACATGTGAGAACAGGAACAGAAACAGAGGTCCAGAAAAGGGGCACAAGCTAAAGATACAACCCAACAGGGGTGCAAAGGAAAACCACAGCAACAATCCATGGTGATGGTAGTGGGATAGAAGAGTGATGGGAGGGGAACAACAAGGTGCATGAGAAATAGGGAAGTGGGGCAGGAGAACTGGGGCTATGTACATCTATATACACTCCTAATGATGCAGCCACCTCAACACCCCCCCACAGTCTTTGCACCTCTGCCACAAGCTTATGCAGTGCCACCAGCATCCTCTGTGACAGGTATATGTGCACCGCCTGCCTCTGGTACATCCCATAGGCCAGTCATTGAAGTTGCAGGACACCTCTGCCCAGGACAGCCACATGACGTTATCCTCTTCCTGGCCCAGGTTGACCTACAGTATGTAAGGGACACAGAACAGCGACTGAGTGACAGGTCACACACAACAGAAGTCCCCCCCGGGCTGTGTGAGCATAGGATTGTGTCCTGGTGAACACAAGGACAGGGCCACCAACAGCACATGCACAAGGTACACTGACAACAGTCTGCGAACCAGTGCCACACAAGGATGGGGATGCTGGCCATGGAGCACCCAGCATTGAGACACATGCACACACCACCCACAGCAAGACACAGATGGCCCCATGTGTGACAGACATGTAGGCTCTGCAGCACCCCCATGTATGCACTGTGGGTCATGCACAGCCAACCCCTGTGACAGCAACACCAGAACAACACACAACAGCCAAGTGCACGATGTGACAACCACATGCTACCGGCAAATGCTGGCAACAGTGCCTGACCACCATGGCATGCACATGCACAGCATACATGCAATGGCCCATGTGAATGTCCCCCACCAACACCCAACCCCAGGTACTAAGGACAGCACCAAATGTTACACTTACCTTCAGCGCCTGCAATTGTGTCCAGCTGCTGCACCAGTGGTCCAGCTGGACCCTACCCTATTGGCCTCCTCTCTGGCCCATCTGTGCTCCACGGCCCTGAAAAGGAAGCACAAAGAGAAGGGACAATGAGACGTATGCAACCACCAAACACCCTGCCCACACCCATGCAAGCCTGTCACAATGCACCATGATGCAGAATGCCATGCTGTGAACAGGGTCCATAGTCAGGGCACAACCTGGTGGCCCACTGTCACAGGGCCTCATGTAAACACACACACAGCACAGTTCTGCTCCATGACTGCACCAACAAACCCACACAAGGCATCCCCTCCCTGTGTGCAGGTGCACACACACCAGCTCCACACCCCAATGCCCCAACTAGCAGTCAGAACTGGCATGCACAATGCACACACATATGTACCCAGCTGCAGGACCACACCATGGTGGCACAGTCCTGCAGTCACCACAAACTGTCAGAATCCCAGTGTCGCAGGTCACCATGATGGTGACGACACTACTCGCATGTTCTAGGGACACCAGTGTGCATTTTCAGGCACTCTGACACATGGGCCCACACCTGTGACCTTACCTTCTGCAGCCCCTCCTCCCCAAACAACTGGCCCTCCACAGGGGTGACCACTGCCATGTGGTTGGCTATCTCAACCTCACTTCAATTCCTGGCCCTAGGTTGCAGATGCCCTGCACATGCCATACTCACTGCCTAACAGACTTGGCCCAGAACACAGTCTGCTGCTGAACTGTGCCCTTGTTGCACTGCTGCACCTGCTGCAAGACCAGAACACCTTGCACACTACCTCACAGCATGTACATGCATGATCGACATGCACCAGTGGGTACCACCGTGCAGTACCACACATGCGCATTGCCTGATGTTCAGGCGGGAGACTGAGGTCATGTACATGACCAACATCTGCACATCAGTTTATCAAGGCCATCATGTAAAGGGCATGCGTTTCCACTCATACTGCACACCAATAGTGCATGAACCATACATGTGCTGTTAAGACCAATGGCACAGTGTGCCCTCTTGCATGGTAGGACAAGCATGCGGAGCACAGCATGGTGCATGATACACAGTCATGGACAGCACATAGTGGGCGCCACATGACACATGCAGTAGTTTCTGCCAGAGAACAGACAGAACACCAGGAGGAAGGAGCTACTGGAATAACTAAACTTCTCTACTGGGACTAAGAACTAGAACTCTTGTACTAGGACCTTCAATTTAGGGTAAAAAAAATAAAGAGTTGGTGTGTTTGTCAGAGTTAGTTGAAGTGAATTGTTATCTGTGTTATCTGTGTACTTATCTAGGTGTTTGTCACAGGTGTCAGAAGGGAATTGTTATCTGTGAAATTAACTAAGTGTAGAAAGATTTGCAAAGTAGGGGGAGTGGCTTAGCTAGAAAAAGTCAGGTCAAAATCAGATTTAAACACTGCCCTAGATAACTTCCTCCAGAGAACAGACAGAACACCAGGAGGAAGGAGCTATTGGTATAACTAAACTTCTCAACTGGGACTATATTGCCCTCCTTCCCTCCCCTCCACCCCCCAACCTAAGCCAGTTCTACTTTAATAGGCACAGGATTTAACTGACAACAGGAACTTCCTGTTTGGGAGCAGGAAGTGAGTGATCACAGAGCCACCAAAGATTCACCATCCTAGAAGGGCAAGAGTAGCTCTCCATCCCCCCAGCTGCTGGAGGTCTGACTGAGCAAGTAAGGAGACTACTGAGAAACATGGATCTTCTTGTCTCAGAACAGGAAGATCTGGAGCTAAAAGGGCACAGAGGCAGTAAGTAAGTAGGAGAAAAAAAAAGAAATAAACAAACAGAGGAAAGCGTAAGTATTCCAAACAACAGTTAAGAGCCAGAAAAAGACATGGTGGGAGTGGTGCAGTGCAGTGGCTGTGAAGCAGCAGTCTTATGGGAGATGTTCTGGAGGATGCAGTGTTGTCCCGTCTGCAGGCACCTCTCTGGGCTGAGGGAGGGAGGTTGCTCATCTCCAGGCTGAGTTGGCCAGGATTTGTGGGACCTCCCTCTCCCTCCAGGGACCACCAGGGCCACTGCCGTTGCCTCATAGGTTGCTAAGAAAAAGGAGCAGTTGGACCACAGTGGACTCCAGGGAGGGTGAGGTGGAACAGAGGAGCATCCTCCAGTTGTACCTGTCCACAATTTCTATGCTGTTCTGGAAAAGTGGTTCCTCTATGGAGGTACCCACAGTGGAGACCAAGGAGGATGCTGGGAACCTCCACAGGAAACCAACATTAGGGTGGCATGGGACTCCACAGGGAAGGAAACAACTCCTGGTGGGCGACTTCATTGTTAGGAAGTTAGAACTGGGGAGGAAGGGGAGAGGGAGGTAAGGTGCCTGCCTGGTGCCATGGCTTGGAGGGACAGGGAGTGAATCCTCAGGATCACAGAAGCAGCTGCACAAGTGAGGGAGCTGGATGTCATTGTCCACCTAGGGACAAATAACCTGGCTAAGAAAGGGATCAGAGCAGTGCAAGAAGCATTTGTGGAGATGGGGAGGGGCCTTAGACATATAGCAGACACGGTAACCTTCTCAGAGGTGCTGCCTGTCTATGGCATGGGTGAGGCTAGGGTGCTCCACACCATGGGATTCAATCAGTGGTTGAAAAACTGGTGCAGAGCTCAGGATTTGGCTTCATTGGGGACTGGGGGTCCACCTGGAGGGATGCAGGCCTATACTGGCGTGATGGTCTGCATCTGTCCAGAAGGGAACCAGGATCCTAGGTGATAGGTTTAATACTTCATTGGCAAGCATTTAAACTTGCCAAGGAGGAGGCACTGGAGACGAGCAGGAAATCCTAGCCACCCCCAAAAAATCAGGGTACTAAGTGAGATAGACATCAACATAGAGATGTCAATAGGGAGAATCGCAGGGGTAAATGGAGAAAGTGAGAAACGCAATAAGGACAGGGATGTGGCAAAAAGGGGTAAGGCCATCAAGAAATGGAGGGTAATGAAAACCAACGCCCGTAGTCTGGGCAACAAGCTCTCTGAACTGGTGGCCTTGATGGAAGAGGATGCCTGGATATTGTAGCAGTCACAGAAACATGGTACACAGAGAACTATGACTGGGATGTTAATATACCAGGGTACACAACCTACAGGACAGACAGGGAGGGGTGAAGGGGGGGTAGTAGCTTTCCATGTAAGGGAAGGTATAAAAGCAACTGAACAAAAGAGTAAACAGGGAGGAGAGGAGGCACTGTGGGTCACCTTAGAGACTGGAAATGGCAACACAATCTGCACAGGGGTTGTATACAGACCCCCATGTCAGGGGGAAGGAATGGACAAGAATATGATAGAAGGCATACTTAGGAAGGCAGAGAAAGGGGAGATAGTGTTGATGGGGGACCTTAATATGCCACATGTTAACTGGAGCACCTTTGCTGAAGCCACATCCAAAAGCAAGGCCATTCTTGATGCTCTTCAGGTGGCATGCCTCAAAAAGCTAGTTTTGGAACCTACTCATGAGGGAGCAATCTTGGACCTCGTACTCTCAATTGGGGACAGTGAGAGGATCTCAGATCTAGAAGTGGGTAGCCATTTGGGAACAAGTGACCACTGAACAGTGTGGTTCATGATAAATTCGGCTGCAGAGTCAAGCCATACAAAAGTGAGGGTTCTGGACTTCAGGAGGGCTGACTTTGACAAGATGGGAGAGTGCCTTAGAAAAGCACTAGCAAAAAGGCTAGAATGAGCAACAATGGGGAAATATCAAAACTGCCATCACAGAGGCAACAAGCCTTTATGTGAAGCACATAAACAAATCAAAAAGAAAGAAAAATCCACTATGGTTCTCAAAAGAGGTCACAGTGAAGCTAGGGAGAAAAGATAGCATTTAGGAAGTATAAGGAAACACAGAAGGAGCAGGACAGAGAACTGTACCAATTTAAGGCAGAAGGAAGCAGGAGGGTAGTCAGAATAGCAAAGGCCCAAACTGAGGAAAAGATAGCCAACTCGGTTAAGAAGGGGGAATAAAACCTTTTATAGCTATATCAGGGAGCGTAGAAAGATGAAGGGAGGGATAGTGAGGCTGAATAGAATGGATGTCGGGTGGGCAGAGAGTGACAGTGAAAAAACAGGGATACTGAATGAATACTTCTGTTCAGTATTCACAAAAGAGGAAGTAGGGGAGGTGCCTAATCCAATTAACAGAAGCACTCTGGAGAGGGGGGTCGATCCCAGTCCTTTCACAGAAGAACGGGTTCTGAAAGAACTCCTAAAACTGAAGGTGGACAAAGCAATGGGGCCAGATGGAATTCACCCCAGAATTCTAAAAGAATTAAGCAGAGAACTAGTGACACCACTGACTACCATTTTTAACAAATAATGGAGGATGGTGTGGTACCTGAGGACTGGAAGAAGGCTGATGTGATTCCCCTTCACAAAAGTGGGACCAAGACAGAGGCAGAAAACTACAGACCTGTCAGTTTGACCTCTGTGGTAGGGAAAGTGATGGAATCACTTCTGAAGGAGAGAATTGTTGAGTACCTAGAGGCCAGTGGGACACAGGACCCAAGGCAGCATGGGTTCACAGGGGGAAGGTTATGTCAGATGAATCTAATTGATTTCTTTGACTGGGTGACCAAAGTAGTAGACCAGGGAGGGGCTGTGGACATGGCCTACCTAGACTTTAGTGAGGCATTTGACACACTCCCATTCAAAAGATTAATAGTCAAACAAACCAGCCTGGGAGTGGGTCCCAGGGTGGTAGTCTGGGTAAAACATTGACTGGAAAACAGGACACAGAAGTAATTGTAAATGAAATCCACCTGAAGAAAGAGGGTTACTAGTGGGGTACCACAGGGTTCAGTACTTGGTCCAGTCCTTTTAATGTCTTTATAAGTGACTTTGCAGGGGCTGGAAGGAAAAGTATGCATCTTTGCAGATGACACAAAGATCTGCGACAGGGTTAATATAAAAGGAGGCATAGAAAAGATGAGAAGGGACTTGGCAAGTTTGGAGGAATGGTCAGAAGTATGGCAGCTTGGATTCAATGCAAAGAAGTGCAAAATAATGCACCTGGGAAACAGAAACCCAGGGAAGATTACACAATGGGGGAGGTAGCAACAGCAACAAAATGGAAAGGGACCTGGGGTAATCATATCAGCTGACCTTAAGGTTGCAAGCAATGTGAGAAGGCGGTAGGAAGGGCTGGGGATACTGATGTATAGGAGAGGCATCACCAGCAGAAAACAGGAAGTTATCTCCTGTACAGACAGTTGGTGAGACCCCATTTGAGTACAGTCGTCCAGTTCTGGAGACCCCATTTCTGCAAGGACATAAACAGGATGGAGGCAGTTCAGTGGAGGGCTACTAAACTGATACAGGGTCTGCAAGATAAGTCATATGAGGAGAGACTAATGGACCTTAATATGTATACCCTTGAGGAAAGGAGGGATGTGGGGGCATGATAGAAATGTTTAAGTACCTCAGTGGAATCAACAAAGTCCAAGAGGGTAGCATATTTCAGAAAAAGAAATGTGAAGGAATAAGGGGACATAATTTGAAGATAGAGGGGTGATGGCTCAGGGGCAATGTGATGAAGTATTTTTTCACAGAGAGGGTGGTGGACGCATGGAACAGCCTTCCTGAGGAGGTTGTGGGGTCTAAAACTGTGGGAGAATTCAAGAATGCATGGGACAGATATAAGGCAATTTTTGTGGGGGTTGGAAGAAATGGGCTGTTGGTTAAATAGGATCTGCAGCTTATCCTCTAGGTAGAGAAATGGGCAGACTAGATGGGCCAAGCGGTCATTATCTGCCGTCAAAATCAATGTTTCTATGCATATCATGCATGAGCAGGAAATGCACCAGTCAATTGCTCTGGCACAATCTGGGTGCACACTACACATTCAGTTGCACTTGGAGCAATTCTGCAGTATTCAGCCAGATTATGCTAATTGCCTCATGAACCAATGCATGGTGCAGGTCAGCACATTAGCATCCCATTATTGTCTGCTCCACATCTTATTTGGATGAGTTGAGCCTTTTAAGCAACCCCACATAGTACTGATCACTGACAGGAACTGCAGCCTGGAAGGTAAGTGTGTTTACATTCAGACTGCTGATAGTTGTAATGCACTGCAGACCATTTATGTAGTAAAGCAACAGGGATGTAAACATACCAGTGATCTGTGCACCATAGCTGTTCACAGGTGGCAGAATGTCTGATGTGGAGAACACAGGAGCAGGGTCTGGCCAGGAAATGCAGGCCCAACTTTGCAAAAAAGAGAAGCAGGGACTGGTAGGGGCATATTTAGACAGGGAGGAACTCCTGAGTGGGGCCACTGGGACTGCACAGGAGTGGGTAACAGGCTGGGAGGAGGTGGTCAGGTATGTCAGTGTCCATAGACACACAATGGTACTCCCAGAGTGCAAGAAGAAGATGGGTACTGACAGGCTCAGGACAAAGGGTAAGGTGGCAGCCATAATGGCATCGTTTGACAGAAAGGGTGGTGGACCCTCCACAGCACCCATCCTCAATGTGGAGGAGGAGCTTCTGGCATCCACCTTCACCAGGACATCCATTGCAGGTGTCCCGAGGGGGTTCCAAATGGGTGGCAGCCTGTCACAGCACTGTGAGTATACCTGTGGGACACCTGGGGGCACAGGAGCAGGCCATGTCTGTGCCTGTACACAGCAGGGCTGCCACTAGTGGGTCCACATTGTGTAGTGGTGTGGTGCACCACCTGCACAACCACACAGGGATACAACAAGTCCACTGTGTGCAGTGAGGCAGCTCAGGGCACACTGTTTTGGATTTGTGGTGTCTGTACCAGGGATGTCACTACTACTGGCATGCAGGTCCCATGGATGCCCACAGCAGGTTGTACATTCTCATGGCCACACACAGAGGACACTTGCACTAGCATGCTGCACCACACAGATGTGGTACATGCTGGGGGGCTGCACCGCATATCAGTGTTGACTATGAGCCACATGGTGCTTTTGTGTCTACAGATGTGGACATGTGTCCCAGGTGATGCAGGCATCCTGACAGGCATGGGCACCTTAGCCAACGCCTCGCCACACACACACAAGCTCATGCAGGCACACCTGTGGCACGATCCTGTCATTATACTGTATAGCTGCCTACCTGCAATGCTTCAGGGACACACTAACATTCTCCATTCTGTCTTACAGCTCCAGCACACCTCAGGGATGCTGTGCAGTCTGGACTCATGATGGTGGCACAGGATGATGCTGTGCCACCAGTAATGTATGGGCATGGATGCCACAGGGGGGTGCCATTCAGACCTGTGTTTCTTGACCTTGATGATAACAGTGACCCCCTGTGTGACCTCCTCCTACAGGACAGCCTCCCTGTGCTGGTGCCAACAATGCCAGACAACGTGGAATCAACACTGATGAGGATCTAACACTGATCCTGGGGGGTGTGGGTAACATCACAGCTCCCATCCTTCCTGTTGTCCCACATGCAGTGGCAGGTGGCTCTGGCATCCCAGAGACCATGCTTGCACCCCCAAGGTTGGCCCCATGGCAGCAAGGGCAACCCCTGCTGGTGTTGCCTGGGGGTGGCATGCAGGTGTGGGCACTGGTACCGCCGGCTAGGCCTATCTGGCTGCTGTCGCACTGCAACGGCCTGAGGGGGACCCTGTGCAGCACTCCTCAGGGGCCGCCATTGATGCCCCCACCCAGTCCCCAACCCATCACTGGACTCCTGTGTGGTGTTTCCAGGAGAAGGATGCAGCACAGCAGGCCAACACCCATGCATGAGGGGCATCGGGACCATGATACGCCAGCTGCCAACATGCTGGTGAGCACACCAGGATTCTGTGGGACCTACAGAACACCAGGCAATGATCAGGCAGAGATGCGTGAGTTGCAGGTTGAGGTGTGCCAACTATCTGAACGTGGTGCCATAGGACATGCCTAGCTGATAGGTGAGATCCAGGCAACAGCAGGAGGCAACGACTGCATTGCTGGACTGTATTGCGGAGACCATTGCTGCAGGTTTCACTTTGCTGATGTCCACTGGTTGCAGCAGGGCATGCAGGACTCCCTGTAGCACTACAAGCATACCCAGGGCTTGGCATCAGGTGACCCCATTGAGGCTGATGCTGCCCCCCCTGCCTTCCCCATCACCAACACACCTGGCAATGGTCTGTTTGACTGTCTGTACACACCTGTGAGGACTCGGTCATGTTCTCAGGCCTCTACCCCTGTGGATGTGGTGGCAACATCCCCTGTGGCTGTTGTGCAGCCTGTGGTGGCCACACAGTCAGGGTGTGGCTGCTCCCATGGCCGTGGCAGTTGTGGTTTCACATGGTAGTCCTGATGGGTGCACTGCCCAGTCCAGTCCCCTGCTGCCATTGACAGTCACACACATGGCCAGCTGTGGACCATATCTTGTGCTGTGGCACACACGTGGCCTGGGTCACAGCTGGCATGTGTATGGGCAGTGGTGCCGTGCCATGTGGCATGGGCATGATGAGTTGTACCACTGTGTTGGTGATGCCTGCATGCCAGCGAATAACCTCTGATCCATGCCATGGCCTGTGGTACTGCTGTTCATATCCACGTCACTGGGTGCGGTGCTGCATGTGCTTCTGCCTGGTGCTGTGTGCCCTGTACTGTGGCCTCCTTGCTGTACAGATAGGTGTGCCAGGAAGCAAGTGTGGTCTTGGGCATGCATCCTATGGCAATGGACTGTTCTGGTCCATGTGTGTGTTGTGGGGGGTTCCTGTGCATGTCTCTGTGGTCACCTGTATGCCCAGTATGTGTCCATGTATCCCTGTGTGCATGCATCCCTCTGTGTCCATGCATGTGTTTGTGTTGGTATGCATGCTCTGCTTACCTGTGTGTTGCTCACCTGCGGTTTCCATAGTGCTCCTGCACTATGGTGTCCCTGTGCCACTTAGCACATGTGGCCAGGCTGGGATCTCTTTCCATGGCTGGCTGCCCACCCCCATCTTGCTGGTCCTCCATCTTATCATCTGTACTGTAGCCTCTTCAACCTGGACAGGTATTCCACAGTCAATGGCCATGTTGTGCAGCATGCAACAGGCAGGAATATGTCTCAGGGCTTTCTAGGGCTTATGTAGGGCACCACTGGACCTGTCTAGGCAATGGAAGTGCATTTGAGCATTCAAGACACGCTCTATGATGTTGTATATGCAATGTGTGCCTCATTGTATCATTCTTTGGCCCCATTTCTGGGTCACTGTACAGGGGTGAGCAGCCAGGGTCAGAAGGGCTATGCACTATCACCTGTAGGAAAGGTACATGTATTAGTAGACACCCTGTCTGGCTCTTGCCTGTTCTCCCCCCACCTGTCCACACTACTGACACCTGCCTCCCTCTGGGCCCTCCCCACAGTCCTCATGTGCCGCACATGTGCTGCCCATAACAGACCTACATGTGTATCCTGCACATCTGTCGTTACCCCTCTCCGGGCATCTGGGTCCACACCACAGCTGCATGCAGTGTGCCACTGTTCCAGCTGATCACTGTGTCCATTAGACATACGGCCACCCATGGTGCCTCGCATCCATGGATGTGCTCAGTGGTGTTGTGCCTGGGCAATGTTTGCACTGTGGCACTCACAACATGGGCTCTTCTGTGCCTGCACCCCTGCACTGTATTCAGACTACATTTCCAGGCATTTCTTCACACCTGGCACTGTCCATGTTCCCCACAGTCCCTTCTGGCTGCTGTGTGGTATTTCACACTACAGTGGGTGTTCTCCCCCTCCTCGTCCTGACTCACCAAGTAGGTGGCCCTTGGGGATGACCCCATGCTCGAATCTCTGGCACAGGATTGACTGATGCCAGATGAATTCATCATAAATCCCCCTAGGGTGTGTGGAGCACACATTTATGACGCACCCTGTGACATTGCACATCACCTAGTAGTTGATGGAGTGGTATCCCTTTTAGTTCATGTAGGCAGCTCCATCTGGGCCAGGTGATGTGCGTTTGGTCACATGGGTGCATTCAATGGCACCTATCATGCCTGGCATGCGTGCCACCATGTGGAAATCTTGTATGTTCATTGTGCACTCTGCCTGTGTGCTTGGGAATGTGATGAACTCCGAAGTGCGTGGCAGCAGAGCATTGAGGAGCTGGGTGAAGAGGTGGGACATGGCTGACTGGGTTATGCCAGCAGTGGCACCCACTTGTTTCTGGAAGGTGCCCATGGTGAGCAGGTACATTGCTGCTGTCACCTTGGTCTCCACCGACATGACATGGCTCCTTTGGTGGGTGCATGCAGTCATCATGGCACAGCTCACAGAGCTGCCTCATAATTGTCCTATTGAGATGGTACCGCTCATTATATCTGTGTCACTATAGCTCTCAAAATGGGAGCCAGGCATGGTACCATCTACATTGGGTGTACTGCCAATGGGCCCTTCCACAGCCACATTGTTGTTCCTCCTTCCTCCTCACATCCCTCATTACCTGCACCATCAGGAAGGCTGTAGTATCCATTGTTCACTGCTTCTCCTGGTCTCTGCCTGTGGGTGTGTGCAGTTCAGCCTCTTCTATTTATGCTCAACTTTGTGCTGCGCATTTTGTGAATTGCTCCACAGTTGTGCTGTGTGTTTGGACTGAATATGCATTTGTGTGGTGTGTTCATGGTTACTGACACTCTTTTTCCACTGCATATCATTATCATTGTGCGTACGCAACCTGAATTGCATAGTGCATTTCCAGGCTTTGAGTATGGCACCAGGCACATTTCGGTTATTGCACTGGCACAACTTACTTGGCGATTGTGCAACTCCTTTGAATATCTAGGGCCATGTTGTATTTTTATTTGTTTTTCTTGTTTTTCACATTGTTATCGGTCTCTAAGAGTGCTTGTGCACTAATGTCCAAAGCATACTGCCACAAGTATTTTCATCCACTTGCAAGCAGAATGAAGCTTTTTTCTAATAATAATGGTTTCAGGGTCTGTAACAGTATCCTATTTTGGCACTGCTTCATGTTTCTACTTTGGCTCTTGTCAGGATACTATGTGTTATATATGAGCTGAACACCTGCCGTTAGTGTTTAATGGCATCCGCCACCCCCCCCCATGAAATTGTTCATCATCCCTGGTGTCTAGTGGCATCCCCACCCTCTGATTCCCAAGTATTGCATTATTGTAAAAAACACTGGTGGTTAGTTGTATCCTCTCACCCTCTCCTCTCTGTGTCAACCTGAAAATGAGACAACTGTGCCTCTATGTCCTTTCTTTTACAACCTATAAAAAAAAGTTCAACAGTGATCACATCCGCACCAACCACCTAACCTCCCACTGTGCACCCACCTCCCCACACCCTCTTGACCCCCCCACATCCCCTCACTCACTTGAATTGCTCACACACTCAGCATCCATTCTCTGACTGAAGACAAGTCTTGTTGCTGGAACTGGCAACTGCTCTCTAACAAGTAAGGTACAATATTACCGATATGTAATAAAGTAACATGGGAGAGTGGAGGTTACCACTGAACACCAATGACAATATGTACTGAAATTGGACTGGGGGTGGTGGGAGAGTGTCACTACATACCAGGGGCTATTAACACTAATGGGGACCAAGCACAAATTTACGATGTGGGGGCAGTGAATACCAGGAAACTAACAAATGTCAGACACATGAAAGTTGACAAAATTATGTATGCCTGGGACCGCTGGGTCCAAAGGACCTTGTGCTCCCACAATAAAATAAGACGATGATTATACTGTCTCAGAAAGTAAGGAAATAAGTTGCAAAAAAATTAGTTAACGATCTAGTTAGGGTAAATGTGACAAAAGTAGGGAAATGTGGCATTAGAGTCTACAACCCAAACACCGCATCCCCACCCTGCAGGAACCAACAGGCATGGGGTGTGCCTTGCCATTGTCAGTCCTAATGCTCACTCAGTTCTCATATACTGTACCCATCTCAGCTTACTCACGCATGGAATGTGGTGAGCAATGCTGTGGACACACACCTGGGGAGAAGCATATAAAGTTTGTATACCAGTGAGGAATTATCGGGGAAAACCAAAAGACTCCAATGTGAGAAATAAACAACTCCAGACAGCCATATCAATGTCCTTTTCAGCATCGAGGCTCATAACACAAGAAGGCATTTGGTTGCATTTAATTACATCTATTACATTGATTGTGCAGTGGACATTATCGGGGGCCTGTCTACCTGTGATGAAGCTTGCTTCATAAGAGAAAGGATGGTGGGAAAAAGTGGATTAACCCTTTTTGCTATAACTGAAGTGAAATGTTTATAGACTCTATTGAGAAGAGAGATGGGGCTATATGAATTGCATAATGTTGTGTCTTTACCTGGTTTAGGAATGACAGTTATCGTTGTATAGTGCCAGATGGGTGGTAAAGCTTCCCCCATCCTCCTAACCTCATTAAAGATCCTCGGAAGTAATAAACTAAGGTCCTTTCATAAGATTTAAAAAAACTCTCTACTAAACCCATCAGGCCCAGGACACATGCCCGTTTTCAAGTCTTGAATTGTGTCAGCTATTTCTTTGGGAGTAATTGTGGCAGTCAAAGTTCTATACTGCATGGCTAACAGATTAGATAAAGTCAATGAGTGTAAAAAATTGATGTCTGGTCTGATGTGGCACCTCTGAAAGAGGGCTGAACAGAGAATGGTAAAAGGCCATAAAGGTATCTGATATTTGGTTTATTTTGTGTACCTACTGGTGTTTGGGTGCTTAATCTTAGGGATCGTGGTCTTTGTTATTTATTGTTTGCCGGGTAGGCTAAAACTTGGAGGCATTGGATGGGCTTCAGGCTGAAAGATAGTGTCATTCTCAGACAGCTCTGTTGGTAGGTGGCCATGGCGGTATGCAGGTGGGATGAGATGCCCGCTGACAGTGGGACCCTGCTGAGGTGGGGGGAGAGGGGCGGGTTAGGAGAACTTGGGGGATGTCCGCACTGACCGACTGCTGTGGAGGGTGGCTTTACTGGGGCATGGGGCTTGGGGGTTCTTCTTTTTCACCACTGCCGGGAGTGGCATTGTATGGGGGGCTTGGGTCGGGGGGTTCTACAAGTCATACATGCTCTTTACCACTACCGGGAGTGTCTTTGTACGGGGGGCTTGTGGCTGAGGGGGGGCACACTGGACTGCCAGGGTGGGCGGGCTACAGTGCTGCTGCCTGCATTATGGCAGCCTGCCTGTGGGTGGCCACCCATTTAAGTCTAGTATTTCTAGACTTATCTTTCTGTGGCACATCCCCAGACTTGCCCTGGGAATGCGCCACAGAATAGGGCTGTGAATGGGGCTGCACCCAGTATGCATGGGCACGTCCCCTTCACAACCTCTCCAGATGCGCTGTATATCATTACTGGAGGTATGTGTCACATCTGCGATGTGCTGGTGTATCAGGGTTGCACCGGCGTATCAGTCCCCTGCCTGAATCGCTTTTGGGCACATGTTGGGGATGCCCCAGCGCATCTGGGATGCGCTGAGCATATCCCTTTTGCGAATCCTGCCCTCTATGTTTAACAATTTTGATTTCAGCTTCTAATTTTTTATTCCAGTAGGTTTTCTGTTGAGCTTCTAGATCATGTAGAGTGAGAGTTATAGTCCGCTAGTTTTTCTGCCTCTCTTTCTGGAGATGAGATGCAATAAATATTAATTTTCCACTTTAAATAGTTTTCATTGTATCCCAGAAAATGTGCAGCATGGTATGAGGCCAGGCATTATGGTCCATAGCAGATTTAAAGGTAGACCAAAGCTCTTGAAGCAATTCTGGGTCCCTGAAGAGAGAAAATCTAGTCTCCAGTGTATCTTTCTTTGGCAGATTAAGATCCACCTCCAAGAAAAGTGGTCACTGATCTCAATGTGTAGTTGTTTCCACCCATATAGATGAAAACTGGGGAATATTTCTTGTAAACACTAGATAGAAATCCAACCTTGAATACATTTTAAATCTAGGAGAATATCAAGTATAAACCTTGGCCAAGGGGTATTTGTGAAGCAAGAGATCTGCTAGCCCTAATTCCTGAAGTAAGAGTTTAAACTTTTAGTGGTATTAGTACTGAGGGTCAGAATCTGGGAGGTAGTGTTTAGAGATCTATTGAGGATCAAATTCAGTCCTCACTAGCAATAAGAAGGCATTTGGCTTTCTGTGCAAAAGTTTAAGGAAAGAAGCTTGCAAGGAATATGGAGAGTTTCTGGGGCATATACATGAACTAAAGTAAAGTTATACTGCAGCGTCAGTGTTCATTGATGGTGGTGAGTGTCTGGTTATGAAGTTGTAAAAAGTTTACCAAGTGCACCCCATCTGAGTATGAGCCCTTTGATGTTTTTTTTCCAAGAACTAAAGAAACTATTGTATCTTGTATGTCCCCAACTACTAAAACAAATCCAGTGCCATGGTTGGCTATGACCTCTGTCTCTTAAAACGGTTATGTATGGAGGGATCAAGGTCAGAATGCCATGCTTTTTCCCCTTTATCCAAAGAGGCATTGTACATTATAGGATAACAACATTTCTTAAATTTAAATACCTCCTGTGGCATAAGATGGGCTCTTGTAGAAATATTATGCCTCTTTTGGGGTTTTAAAACATTTAAGAAGATATCTAGGCTTCACCAGACTGTTCACTCCATTAACATTGACTGACAAAACTTTAGTTAAATTAGTTACCATCATCCAAAATAGAAAACCTGTCTAACTGCTGTCTATATAAACATCCTAAAAGCAAATTTTAAACTGTGTTAGCTGCCATTTAAGATATACAGTACCCTGAAATATTTGTAGCAAATTCGATAGGAAAAATAACCAAGTAAAAAACTGGAAGAAACAGTTAAATAGAACAAAAAACATACAGTACAACAATGTCTTATAACTGCATAATAACAGGAACCCCTTGTTACAAAAGAAAACAGACAGATAAGAACAGACTTATTGAGGGGAGGGGGTATAACACTGCCTATGAAGTTCAGATGAAGGTGGTAACCAGATCCCCCTCCATAGACTTCCAAGGTCGAGCAGGCAATAAACATCCTGCTCGTGGTGTGCCACTCATGTGGCAACAGAATTCCCCACAGAGGCAGGGAAGAAACAACCCATGGCACCCAAAAACAGAAAAGTATAAGTGAATAGTAGCCCAAACAGCATCTCACCACCTACAGAGGTGGTGTACCCATTGATGGTGAAATACATAAGGTCACTATCCCCATCCTGTTCAGATCACCCCCCAGAATAAAAGAGCAAATGTATTTTAGATATCTTTCCAAGAATAGCAGGGTGGGTGGCCCAGGCAGGTATAAAAAAGCAAATAGACAAAAAGTAAAGTAAGAGGATAGTCAGGTCTCTGTTATTCCCAAGTGAACGCTACAGTATGCCCAAGCCCAACAAATCAGGTGAGCATACCAATTAAGGTCCATGCAGTGTTGCAAAATGGGGAGGTAAGGGTAGAAAGGATGTAAGTATTAACCAGCAACCTGGAGGAAACCTTAGTGAGGGACGGCAAGGGAATCCTGAGTTCCTCCAGGTAAGGGTCTGATTCTAACTGGTCTGCATAAATATGGTATCCAGAGGTCGTCTCCACTCATTGTCGAGCTGGGAACAGCATTTGGGATTTAAAAATATCTTGTGCCTTCAGCTGCTTCAGGATCTGCCACACAGTATGTTTCCATTCCTGCATCACCATTGTATAGTCATGGCCCAATGTTATTCTATGATTAAGGTACTTGAGATCTTTATGTTGCCAGGCCCATTTGAGGATATCCTCTTTTATGATGTAGTCAGCAAACTTGATGATAAAAGAGCGCAAGCCGGAACCAGCTACAGTAGACTTGGGTGTTAGAGCTCTATGGGCATGGTCTATATTAAGAACAAAATCCTCCAGTAAGTACAGTGACTCTTACAATAAATGCTAGATGAAAGGTTTAGGGTTCTTAGCACCCTTTTCCGCATCCTCCAGGAGCCCATAGATTTACATATTATCTCTTCTGTTGCATCCCTCAAGACTGTCTAATTTATGTGTCAGTTCACTGTCCCGGGCCAAGAGATACAGTAGGAGGCATTTGTACCTGTCTGTTAAGTCTGAAAGATCTGTGATGCATTCCTCTGCCTGCTCTGTTTGCATTTCAGTGAGTTTAATATCCATACAATTTCTGTTAACGAATAGTCAATTTTGGCAACCATTGTGGCTGTGTGTTATTGTAGTTTCAAGATCCATAGCGTCATCATCTGTGGTCTGTTGAGAGCTTCAGGGCCTTGCCAGGACCTGATGTCTAGTGGTTTACTGTGTGTTTCAGTGGCTATAAGATCTTTGGAGCTTCTGTGCTGGTGTATCAGGATGCCTGGTGGTCTAAGCTTTTGGTAGGCTACCCTTGGCAGGATAATCCATTCTTGTCCCCACAGATGGTTATAGATTTTGTCTGGGGAGAAGACAGAGCAGCAAAACTAAGCTGCCCCATTAGATGAATGAAGTCACTGGACATGTCTGCTGGGTGACTTGTTGCAGTGTGCGGCGGTTCTGTTACTTGTGCTGGCATACGGGTACGAATACTGCTGCTACTGGAGGTTATGTCATTTGAGGTACAGTAGGTTGTTCTATGGTAATTTGTATATTTTTCTAGCCATATTTGATGTGTCTTAGAAAGTACATGTGACTGTTGAGTTTGTTTGTTTTTCTCCATCTCCACACCTTTGGACATTATAATATGATATATTGTGGAACCCTGTTATGCACAGAATTCCATGCCTGGTATATGCTTGTTGTGCGGCACATACATTATTATGTTGTTGTGCTGCAGTAGAGATGTCACTAGTGCAGCACAATAACTTAGAATGCTGCCACACTGCTGGTTTCCTCTATCCAGTTGATCTGGAACCTTTCTTTTTTGTTAAACTTGAATTTACAGAAAAAGCTGCAGCACATCAGTTCAGTAATTTTAGCCCACCACCAACCCTTGAGTGCCTCCCCCCCAACTACCATTTCACTGAAAGGAAGCAGCCTATCTGAAATAGGCATGTATACCCATACATTATAAAAGGTAATGTCTGGGCATCCAAAGACAGACAAGCCTGTATGTTCATCTCGAGTTTTGTATGGCAACCAGGGAACCTCTTGAGCTTTGCTCTTGAGGTTTCTGGTTGCCATAAAAGCCTCTTGATGCAGACACAACATTGTTGTGTATGGTTTCCCATACATTCCAGACAGGAGTTCAGCAACTGTAGACCAGTTAGCCTGACCTTGATCCTGGGGAAAATGTTAGAATTCATTATAAAGGAACACATTATTGAGTATCAGTGTCTAACGGGTAACATTGATAATACACAACATGGTTTTGTGAAGGGTAGGTCATGTCAAACAAACCTCCTGGAATTTTATGAGAAAGTCAATAAAGCATTGGATGAAGGGAGTGCAGTGGTTGTCATCTTTTTGGACTTCACCAAGGCTTTCGATAAAGTCCCACATGATAAATTGATTGATGCCCTGGCTAAGAAGGGAATTCATCACAATATTATTTGTTGGATTAAGTCATGGTTGACAGGCAGACAACAGAGTGTGTGTATAAAGGGGGACTATTCCAACTGGGCTGAGGTGACTAGTGGGGTACCACAGGGCTCGGTATTAGGTCCATGTCTTTTTAATATATATATATATATCAGGTCCCTGAGTTCTCCACCTGATATATGGCTCTCAAAATTTGCTGATGACACCCATATTGGACAGGTGGTCAAAGATAATGAGGATGCAGACTCTTTGCAAATTGCCCTAAATGAATTGGAAGCCTGGGCTCATGAGCAAGGATCTTCTTTTAATATCGATAAATGTAATATGATGCACATGGGTAAAAACAATAAGCAGCAGCAGTATAGACTGGGTAACAAAGTTTTAAAGGCGGTAACTGAAGAAAGAGATCTTGGCATTAAAATTTGTAGCAATCTTAGTTTTAAGCCACACTATAATCAGATTATTAAGAAAGCTAGCAACATACAATTCTGCATAAATAAACCTATAAAATGTAGGAACAAGGAGGTTCTCATACCACTCTATACCTCATTGGTACGCCCAGACATGGAATACTGTGTCCAGTTCTGGGCTCCTGGGGGCAGAGGCAGCATTAGTTCCTTGGAGAAGGTTCAAAGGAGAGCTACTTGGAGGATCATAGAGGTCCAGGGTCAGGATTACGAACAGAGGTTGCAGTCTTTGGGTCTGTACTCCTTGGAGTTCCATAGACTTCGGGGTGACATGTGCATGTTATACAGGGCTTTAAATGATCCATCACTCTGGGATCAATTAAATCTAGTTATAAAGGACCAGTCATATAATACAAGAGCCCATCCCTACAAATAAAGGGAGAAAGGTATAATAGTGTGAGGAAAGCACTGGTTGACAGTGAGGTAACTAAAATTTGTAATAAGCTCCCAATAGAAATCATAGTGAGCAGAACAATGGATGAATTCAAGGCCAAGTTAGATCAATATGTGATTAAAATAAGATCTTTGGATATACATAAATTATGGCGAGCATATGGAATTTTGGTCTTTAAATGCTCCATACAACCTATGAAACCTATAATGTTGTTTATGAGACTTATGAGTTGTAAATAGAATCATAACTGTCTTCCATGGGTCTGCTTGCTGCCAATTCTGTTGTTGGCTTGGAAACATGGGTGCTATAGTTAAAGTGACACAATCTTCTCCTAGGATGTAAAGGAAGTAGTTTCTTAAATAATAACAAGAACATGTCTAATAAGTAGTGTTTCTTTAATTATGACCTCATATAAAACAAGCAAGGAAATCACTGTTTCATGATTGTGTGGGACTTTGTTCTTCCCACGTTAGTAAGAGACTACCACCTATGAGTAAAAACAAGTCTGTTATGCAGGGAACACACAGGATTCATAAGTTACTTACTTACTAAGGAACATCTCAAATGTGGTTTCAAGCTATAGTGTTAGCTTTGGCTTCTCAGATGGAACTAGAAGGGGGACAGGATCAGATCTACAGTACAGTAGCTTCTTGCTTTACATTGTTTTTCATGGATTCTACTTGGTAGAATGTTTATTTTCTTTCTTACTACTAAGGGGCTAGCAGGGTATTGTTTGGGGCTGTTGGAATTTTGAAACCTGTTTTGGTAGCTAAAAGTGGGCTCATTTGTTTGGTTTATGGTGTGGCAGGCTGCATTTGTAGAGGCCTATTTCTTCTCTTTAAACGTAATTGGTGTAATTTAACTGGTCTGTTTCTTTGAATTGGAGACCTATATCTTCTAATTCAAACCTATTTTGATGTATTGTTGGTGAAGCTGTTTGAATTGGTGTCCTGTTTCTTTGGGTAGCAAACCTATGTTGGGGGCTTTAGTAGAATTGATTCATTGTTGCTGGCTTCACTAGCTGCAAAGTTTTAGTGGGGGAAGGGTTCTAATTGTCTGACTAGAGGCCTCAGCTACCTGATTGTTTCCGGAAGACTTGGGCTGGTCCACCACCCAAACCCCTCACCCCACCACCCTGGTTGATTATTCCCTTATACTAGGGGTTCTGACATCACTTCCTCAAACAGGCAACGGATTTGCACCTGTCATAACAGAAGCAGACATCCAGGAAAGGAACTGCAGCAAGTGAAGAGTGACTGCTCTCTCAGTGGAAGGGAAGTAAAAGCAAATCTAGGCACTTTCATTATTACTACTTCACATTGTTATTGCATTGGGTAAAGGAGGAGGAGTTGAAGAAGGTTGTGCAATGGCTACTTAAAGTATTTTGAGTGTGGATAGGAATATAAAAAGCAGTTGCTCAACATATCTAAATGTGTGCAACAAAGGAGGTAAGGAAATAAAGAGATATTGCACTGATAGAGGAGAGTGGGGACTTGGGGGGTGTTTGGTATCCTGCATCTGGAAGGGTGGGGGAGTCGCTGGTGGGCAACGACAGCAATGGGTAGGGTGGTAGGCTGCAACAACTGCGGTGCACCAATCTTTCTAAACATTGCCTGGAGAGTGGGAGGATGTTTAGTGTGCAACCACATAGAAAAACTTAGAAAGGAGATTGAGGGTCTGCAGGAGGAACTAAGACAGGCAAGGCAGATTGGGGGTGGGTTTAGCCCAATACTGGAGGGAGGAAGAAGGGGAGATGAGGGAGGGCAATTTAAGCCAACACTGGTGAGGAGAGAGTCAGAAGAAGGGAAGCAGAGACAAAGGGGCCCAGGCCAGGAAGAACAATTGCCGGGGAAACCAGGTCAGGAGACAAAAGTCAAATGGAAGGAGGCAATAGGGACTTGTGAGGGGAGGCGAAGAAGTGGCAAAAGTCGTGGAGTGGAAAGGAGAGAACAGGTTACTATGCAGAGAAAGAGAGCAGGCATTTGTGAAGGATCTTCAGAAAATAGTTTTGCACTGCTAGAGAGGAAGAAGGTGGAGGAGGGAAGTGATGAAATTAGAGTAGTAATTGATAAATGATTGGACCAAACTGGAGCAGGGGGAAGTTCTGCTGGGAGAACTGCAACAGGGGTAAAAGGGCGCAATAATGTGCAGGAGGAAGAAGAGGAGCTGGAAATGAGGGAGGGAGATGAAAGGAAGCAAGCAGGGAGTAAGAGGGTGGAATCTTAGTGCTGGGGACTCAATACTAAGAGGAGTTAGGTGGGGTAGCAAGGGGAGAGCATAGTCGCATTTGGGTGGAGGCCATGCCAGGAATGACAGCGGAAAGGGTGGGACAGTCTGTTCTGAAATATGCTAGAAGGGTAGGGACAAGCCTCATTTAATTATACATCTGGGACAACGACCTGGCTGACAAGACAGTGGATATAGTCCAGAGGAGGTTTGAGGAACTAGCACAATTATGTGAGGGGCAGGAAGATCAGTAACTTTTTCTGAGATACTTCCAGTGCCAAAGGCAAGCACAACAAGAAAGCTGAGAATAGAGGAATTTAACAGATGGCTAAGAACCTGATGTTGTGCTAAAGGGTATGGGCTGTTGGGGGGGGGGAGGACCTGGGAGGACAGTAGTCTCTATGCCAAGGACAGACTACACTTGATTGAGGAGGGAAAAAAGTGTTGAAACAGAGGATGGAAGAATATATAGAGGAAGATGGGAGTTTAAACTAGGAGTGGGGGGTGGCAGTTGGGGAAGAGATATGCAGAGACCACAGGTTGGGAAATCATATGAGCTTACCCCCCATAACAGTGACAAAGGACAAATGGCAAGTACTATTGGTGATGCTAGGAAAGGAGGGCAGGATGGGAGGAGGGGGAAAGGGTGGAAGGTGGTTACCCTTAATGCTAGGAGCCTTGGGAGGAAAACTGCAGAGTTGCAGGTTCTCATGGCAGAGGGAGAGGTGGACATTGCAGCCATCACGGAAACATGAGCCATCCAATATAATGACTGGGACCTGTCTGTACCAGGGTACAGGTTATTTCATAGGGACAGGGTGACTGGGAAAGGAGGGGGGGTGGCACTATATGTGAAGGAAGGACTGAAGTGTGTAAGGGAGGAAGGGGAGGAGGGTAGTACAGAGACACTTTGGGTGCAAATCCAGGATTCCAAGAATAGGATTCTTAGAATGGGAGTGGTGTACAGGCCACCATCTCAGATGGAGGAGTTAGACAGGGAACTAGCGGAACAGATCAGGAGGACCTGCGAGAAGGGTAGTGTGGTGATTGTGGGGGACTTCAACATGCCAGGAGTGGACTGGAGCACCCCAACAACCAGGAACAGAAGGGAGCAGGTACTGCTGGAGGCCTTCCAGGACAGCTTCCTGCTGCAAATGGTCAGTGAACCAACCAGGTTAGGGAATACCCTTGACCTTGTGCTGGCAAATGGGGACTTTGTGAGAGAACTTACAGTGGAGAAACCGCTGTCAGGGAGTGACCACCACTCAGTATGGCTCACATTGGATATGGGCAAGGAAGGAGGGAATCTGGCACAAGAGTGCTGGACTTCAGGAGGGCCGACTTTGGGAGGATGGGGAAGTGGTAAAAGGGTACCTGGCCAGAATTCAATCTAGTATGGATACTAACCAGAGATGGGAGCTCATAAAGCTGGGGATAGTGGAGGCAACCAAAACTCTGCTGCAAAGCCTCAGAGCAAGAAGGCTAGGCTAAGAAAACCGAGCTGGCTGAGCAAAGAGGTCATGGAAAAGGTAAGGAGGAAAAGAGCTGCCTTTAGGAAGTACAAGAAAATAGGGAGGGGGGAGGACAGAGAGGAGTACTTGACAGAATCGAAGGAGGTGACAAAGGCAGTAAGGGGAGCCAAAGCATCTATGGAACTCAGGCTGGCACAAGGCATTAAGAAGGGGGAGAAGGACTTCTTTAAGTTCATCAGGGAGAAAAGGAACTGTAAGGACCACATAGTAAGGATTAGGAAGGGAGGGGTTGGGTGGAAGCAGGGATACGATAAGGCGGAAGCACTAAATGAGTACTTCTGCTCAGTATTTACTAAAGAGAGAGGGGGTGACACCCAAGATGGGAAGAAATGGTAGACGAGGGGAAGTGGTGACAGATGGGAAATCATGGAGGCAGAGTTCGAGAGGGTTTGAAGGCACTGAGGGTGGACAAGGCACCAGGCCCAGATGGCATCCACCCCAGGGTATTGAAGGAGCTGGCAGAGGTCCTTGCAGGACCTTGGCAGACCTATTTAATGCCTCACTACATTCGGGGTGTGTACCTCAGGACTGGAGGATGGCTCATGTGTGCCCCTCCACAAGAGTGGCCCCAAGGATGAACCGGAAAACTACAGACCAGTGAGCCTCACATCCATCGTGGGTAAGCTAATGGAGACTATCCTGAAGGAGAGGCTGGTGGCCCTCCTAGAGGCCAAAGGACTACAGGACAGCAGACAGCATGGCTTCATACGTGGCCGATCCTGCCAAACCAACCTGGTCGAGGTTCTATGACTGGGTAACTAGGCAACTGGACAGGGACATGCAGTGGATGTCCTGTATCTGGACTTCAGTAAGGCATTCGACTCAGTGCCACATGGAAGGCTGGGAAGGAAGTTGGTAGGCACAGGGGCAGGTGCAATGCTGGTGAGATGGGTAGGAAACTGGCTGCAGGGAAGGCAACAGAGGGTGGTGGTGGGTGGGGAGCTCTCACACCCAAGGGCAGTGACAAGCGGTATCCCACAGGGCTCGGTGTTGGGACCAGTGTTGTTTGAGATATTCATTGCAGACATATCATGGGACATCAAGAGCAAGATCAGTCTGTTTGCTGATGATACCAAGGTTGGTGTGGTGGTGGATGACCTAGGGGGATGGCAGGGGTTGCAGGATGATCTGGCAAAGCTTGAAACCTGGTCAGACACCTGGCAACTGGGCTTTAATGCCAAAAAGTGCAAGGTGATGCATTTTGGGATGAAGAACCCAAGGAGGACTTACCAGCTAGGGGGAGTGCAGCTAGCCCAGACAGAGGAGGAGAAGGATCTGGGTGTGCTCATCACAGGGTCAATGAACAACTCAGCACAGTGTAGGAAGGCAGCTGCAAAGGCCAACAAAATGCTGGGTTGTATTGCAAGGGGTATATCCTCGAGGAGGGAGGAGGTGATTCTGCCACTGTATAGGTCATTAGTTAGACCACACCTGGAGTACTGCGTGCAGTACTGGTGTCCGTATCTGAAGAGGGACATTAAGTTGCTGGAGGGAGTGCAGTGCAGGGCAACAAAGATGATCAAGGGTCTGGGGAACTTATCATACAAGAGGAGGTTGAAGGAGTTGAACATGTACTCACTGGAGGAGAGGAGAGACAGGGGGGACATGATTGAAACCTTTAAATACATGAAAGGAATAAACAAGACAGGTACAGAGGGGCTGTTCAAAGTAAGGGAAGGGAGGGCCACCAGGGACCATGATATGAGACTGGAGCGAGGAAGGTTCAGGAGGGAGATGAGGAGACACTTTTTACAGAGAGGGTGGTGGCTGGGTGGAATGCGTTACCTGCAGTGGTATGCAGTAGAACAGTGGACTGCTTCAAGCGAGGATGGGACAGGACAGGGGGAGGGTTAATGAGGGGAAGGGTGGAAGGGAGGGGCAGCTGCAGAGAAAGGGGGTGCTAGCTGCACATTCAGAGCAGACTTGATAGACCTCTAGGCCTTTATCTGCTGACAAATTTACGTATGTCTAGTATGTTCATATGTTACGATCAAAAGTTCAAGTATGATGTGAAAATAGAAGTTAATTCAATTTAAGAAAGTTACCAAGTCATGTACTGTTATTTTTATTTCAAGTCTCTTGTTACACACATTCACAGATATGAAGAAATCAAGTAATATTCTGTTTCAGTTCTTGGTGTTTGCTTTATGACCATGATTAACCAGTATCCTATTCATAGAAGTTTACCAGTGAACTTCCTGCTTGTTATGTGGCAACAGATAAAATTGAGGTTTTTGTTGCTCTTCTGGTGTGTGTGTGTGTGTGTGTGTGTGTGTGTGTGTGTGTGACTCTTAATAATTAAGTACGGTTTGTAGTTTTTGTAACAACTGCTTCTTTGGTGACCGACTGTCTTGGTCTAGAGGAGGCCTGTGCTGTGTGTGTGTGTGTGTGTGTGTGTGTGTAACATGTTACCAGAGGATTACTTTGAGAGTATTACTGATGTGAACTATGAATCCCTGTATTGTCTGACAAGCAATTTATGTCAGAAGTTTCATACAACTAATGCTGGCCAGCAGATAAAAAACTCTGATAAATAAAAAGATAGTACAAAGAACCTAGACTACAGTGAAAATTATTAACAGGGACCTACCTGGTTTTGATACTTCTACATGAGGGGGTGAATAACTATATTCTTTTAATGCTAAATTTATGGTAAGCCGGACATAATTCAGAATCTCTGGCTATATAGTAAAATACATACACTATATAGTGAAATACATACCTCATATGGTGAAATATTTATATTATATAGCGAAACGCATACACAATGTAGTGAACCACATACACTATCTACTGAAATATATACATCATATAGTGAAACACATTTTATACAGTGAAATGCTTACATTATGTAGGGATATGCATACATTATCTACTGAAATACACATGCTGAGTGCTGAAAATCCACATACACTTTATACTGAAACAAATGCACTATTTACTGAAACATATACACTACCTATTGAGATGCATACACTACAGACTGAAAAAATCCACACAAACTATCTACTGAAACAAATACACTATATATTGTAGCACATGCAGTATATATTGAAACAATCCGCATAAAATATTTACTGAAACAAATACACTACATATTAAAATACATACACTATCTATTGAAGTACATACACTATACATTAAAACATCTGCATACACTGTATACTGAAACAAATCTACTATATATGAAACACTTACACTAACTATGGAAAACATCTGCATGCTCTATATACTGAAAGAAATACATTACATATTAAAATACATACATAGTATATTAAAAATCCACATACACTATATACTGAAACAAATACACATACAGTGAAACACACACTAAATATTGAAATTCATACATTATAGATTGAAAAATCCATATACACTATATACTGAGACAAATACACTACATACTGAAATTAGCCCCACCCCCTAGAATGGCCTGCTCCTGCACTCATTTTCTGCTGCATTCAGGGAACTGCTGGCCTGGTGAGAGGATGTTTAAAGCTGCAGAGCAGAAGATAAACAAAACAGGGCTATCTCTTATTCTACTTCTCTATGGGGTTCGCCATCTTGTTTTGCTTGTACTCCTTTAATCAAGTTTCAGAACACTGTGATTTGAAAAGAAACTTTTAAAACTAATTTAAATATACAGTAGTTTATTCTTTTGATTGTGTGCTGCCTTCGTTTACTGTTAAAAGCACATTTGTGTGGGAAACTAATACTTAGGATATTCCTAACATAGCTCTCTCATACCATATACACATAGGGGATTGCATGCATTTTTCTAAGTTTGATCAGATTTATGTGTAATTATTTTCTGTGTTAGTCCAAACTTATCTGAGCTGCATGCTTTGGAAGCACTGCAGAAACTGTGATAGTGTGAGCCAAAAGCTTTCCCAAGTTGTACTCTACAGAGTTTGTTTTGATTTAGTTTTTGTTTTAATGTTTTGATTAATAAAGGTTCTTAATTAAGAAACAAAACTATATGTTTTTTGCAGCAATCATTCAGGGCACAGTTCTCATCCGAAGCCCAGCTGGCATATGCATGATTTGTATGATTCTGTCCTGAAAAACATCACTGTGAGGACTCACTGGTGGCATTCACAGTCTCCAGCATCCCCATTACATATATCTGGAGCACTGCAAGGTGGACAGAGCTTTGCCAGGCACTGGGTCTCCACTAATAAGCCTGCCTTGTTCTAGTTGCATAGTGCATAGTTAACCTGCTTATATGGTATGACTCTGTTATTGGGTCTGAGCTTTCCAAACTGTGTTGTATTTCTTTCTTTTTCCATAGAGATTTTTATCTCCTTAGTCATCCCAGTGACCCCCTTGCCCACTGACCTGTCCAGCCCCATCACCCACCATTCCCAGGACTTACCTGCTCTGAGATCCCCCATGCCTCCCACCACCCCCATGGTGGGTCCTGGGGGGAAAGAGCCATTCAAATGAAGAGACATATTCAGACAGGAGCAGAGCCTGGTTAGTAGTGCAGAGCCTGCCTCAGGTTGGTGGATCATTCTTCCACTGAGGGTTTTCTACATTTGGTTTCATCCCCTGGGCAGCCAAACATTCAATAATGCCAATGCATGTAAAGGCAAGTACTTAGCTGGCCCAGTGGCACTGAGGGTTGAGGCACTGGATGCCACACCTTGGGCCACACCTGTGTGGCACTGAGGGTTGAGGCACTGGATGCTGTCACAGATTCACTCAGCCGGTCAGCCCTCTACTCCCAAAGTGCCAACCTCTGAGTGTAGGATCTGTGGACAGTTAACAATACAAGGTAACCCTCTTGTCTGTTTTGTGGGTTTGAGTCACCTTAGTCTCAAGTTCTGGAGAGATTCAAACTGATAACCTCTTGTTAGTATACACAATTGTCAGGCTCAGATAATTCTGTCTTTGTTGGGCCAGTTATCTTTGCCTATGGGCACCTAACCAGGTACAGATATCTTTGCCTATGGGCACCTAACCAGGTATTACAAAATGAACCCTTAGAACGCTATGCAAGACTTTAGAGAACTCTATCTATTTCCCAGTTTGGTATTACAATAAGCTCATACACACAGTGTCAACTATAACCTTCAAAAGCTTCACTTATATAAAAAGAAATGTCAAGGCACACCAGGCAGTTTCCATTTTAAAATATATCTTTACTTTAAAACAGATAAAATAGGAAAACAGTAAAATAGAGAACAAAATATCCCAAAACATACAAGTCATTAAATAAAACAGGTTTAAACGTGCAACCTAAATCTCCTATTCACTGAATACTTATCTCCTAACACTGCTTGATGATGCTTCTTCAGAGTTAGATAAAAATGTCACTCTATGAAAACAGAATCATAGTTTAAAAGCTGGATTCTCCAGCGCCTTTTGGATGAGGTCACTTTACTCCTCCCTATCAGGATATTTTGAAAAAAATTATCTCTATAGGAAACAGGATATCCTTATAAGGCAGTAAGATCCTGTGACCTCAGCTTAACTCTCAATAACTCTTTGATGTAAAAGGGTCTGTCTGATCTTCACAGACCTCAAACATAGAAAAATAGAATTTGACAGCAGATAAGGACCACTTGGCTCACCTAGTCTGCCCATGTTCTTACCTAATGGATAAGCTGCAGATCCTAGTTAACCAACAGCCTACTTCCTCCTACCCCCCCACTAGAATTGCCTTATGTCTGTCCCATGCATTTTTGAACTCCCCCACTGTTCTTGACTCTACGACCTCCTCAGGAAGGCTGTTCTATATATCCACAACCCTCTCTGTGAAGAAATACTTCTTCACATTACCTCTGAGCCATCCCCCCTCTATCTTCAAATTGTGCCCCCTTGTTTTTGCACATCTCTTTGTCTGAAAGATGCTGCTGTCTTGGACTTTGTTGATTCCCTTGAGGTATTTGAAAGTTTCTATCATGTCCCCCCTCTCCCTCCTTTCCTCGAGGCTATGCATCTTTAGTTTCTTTAGTCTTTCTTCATATGTCTTCTGATGCAGATCCTGCATCATTTTGGTTGCCCTCCTCTGGACAGCCTCCACCCTGTCTATATCTTTGCAGAGATGGGGTCTCCAGAACTGTACGCAGTACTCCAGATGTGGTCTTACCAACTGTCTGTACAGAGGGCCAACAACTTCCTGTTTTCTACTGGTGATGCCTCTCCCTACGCATCACAGAATCCCTCCAGCCCTCCTTACTGCCTTCTCACATTGCTGGCCTACCTTTAGGTCATCTGATATGACTACCCCCAGGTCCATTTCCATTTTTGTTGTTGTCAGTATCTCACCCCCCCATTGAGTACTCTTGCCCTGGGTTTTTGTTTCCCAGGTGCATTATTTTTCACTTCTTTGCATTTAATCTAAGCTGCCATACATTTGACCATTCCTCCAACCTTGCCAAGTCCCTTTTCATCCTTTCCACCCCACCTTGTGTATCAACCCTGTTGCAGATCTTTGTGTCATCAGCAACGAGACATACTTTTCCTTCCAGTCCCTCTGCAATGTCACTTATAAAGATATTAAAAAGGACCAGCCCCAGTACTGAACCCTGTGGTACCCCACTAGTAACCCTCCTTCCTTCACTGTGGACTCCGTTTACTATTACCTGCTGTGTCCTGTTGTCCAACCAGTGTTTTACCCAGGCTACCACCCTAGTACCCACTCCCAGACTGGCTAATTTGTTTATTAATCTTTTGTGCTGGACTGTGTCAAATGCCTTGCTAAAGTCTAGGTAGGCCATGTCCACAGCCCCTCCCTTGTCTACTGCTTTGGTCACCCAGTCAAAGAAGTCAATTAGATTTATCTGACATGACCGTCCCACTGTGAATCCCTGCTGCCTTGGGTCCTGTGCCCCACTGGCCTCTAGGTACTCAACAATTCTTTCCTTCAGAAGTGATTCCATCATTTTCCTACCACTGAGGTCAAACTGACAAGTCTGTAGTTTTCTGCCTCTGTCTTGCTCCCACTTTTGTGAAGAGGAATCACATCTTCCCTCCTCCAGTCCTCAGGTACCACCCCATCCTCCCATGATTTATTAAAAAGGGTAGTCAGTGGTGTCACTAGTTCTTCCCTTAATTCTTTTAATATTCTGAGGTGAATCCCATCAGGCCCATTGCTTTATCCACCTTCAGTTTTAAGAGTTCTTTCAGAACCCTTTCTTCTGTGAAAGGACTAATATCAACCCCCATATCCAGAGTGGTTCTATTGACCAGATTAGGTATTTCCCTGTGTTTCCATTTAGAATACTGGCAGAAGTATTCGCTCAGTATCCCTGCTTTTTCACTGTCGCTGTCTGCCCAACCACCTTCCTCTTTGTTCAGCCTCAATATCCCTGTCTTTGTCTTTCTTTGCTCCCTAATGTACCTATAAAAGGTTTTATCCCCCTTCTTAACTAAGTTGGTTATCTTTTCCTCACTTTGGACCTTTGCTATTCTGACTGCCTTACCCACTTCCTTCTGCTTTAACTGCTACAGTTCTCTGTCCTGCTCCTTCTGTGTTTCCCTATACTTCCTGAATGCTATCTTTTTTCCCTTACCTTCCCCACCACTTCTTTTGAGAACCACAGTGTTTTTTTTCTTTCATTTTGATTTGTTTATTTGCATCACACAAAGACTTGTTGCCTCTGTGATGGTGGTTTTGATGTTTCCCCATTGCTGCTCCACCCCACCTTCTTGTCTGTTTGCTAGTGCTTTTCTGAGGACTCTCCCATTTCGACAAAATAAGCCCTCCTGAAGTCCAGTACCTTCACTTTTGTGTGGCTTGACTCTACAGCTAAGCTTATCGTGAACCACACTGTTTGGTGGTCCCTTGTTCCCAGATGGCTACCCACTTCAAGATCAGAGATCCTCTCTCCATCCCCATTTAAGAGTACCAGGTCTAAGAATGCTCTCTCCCAAGTGGGTTCCAAAACTAGCTGTCTGAGGCTTGCCCCCTGTAGGGCATCGAGAATGGCCCTGCTCTTGGATGTGGCTGCAGCAAAGGTGCTCCAGTCAACATCTGGCATATTCAGGTCCCCAATCAGCAATATCTGCCCTTTCTCTGCCATCCCAAGGATTCCTTCTATCATTTCCTTCTCCATTTCCTCCCCCTGAGATGGGGGTCTGTATACAACCCCTGTGCAGATTGTGGAGCCATTTCCAGTTTCCAGGGTGACCCACAGTGCCTCCTCTCCTCCCTGTTTACCCTTTAGTTCTGTTACTTTTATCCCTTCCCTTACATATAGAGCTACTCCTCCTCCTCTTCTTCCCTCCCTGTCCCTCCTGTAGATTGTGTACCCCGGTATGTTGACATCCCACTCATGGTTCTCTGTGTACCATGT
This sequence comes from Neoceratodus forsteri, assembly GCA_016271365.2. Classification (NCBI taxonomy): domain Eukaryota; kingdom Metazoa; phylum Chordata; order Ceratodontiformes; family Ceratodontidae; genus Neoceratodus; species Neoceratodus forsteri. Next base: position 42,440,770 of record JADMNL010000040.1, on the reverse strand, counting down.
TTCTGTGATTACCACAATATCCAGGCATCCCTCTTCCATCAAGGCCACCATTTCAGGAAGCTTTTTACCTAGACTATGGGCATTGGTACTCATTACCCTCCATTTTTTTATGGCTTTATTTCTTTTTGCCCTATTCCTGTCCCTACTGCCTTTGTCTTTTTCTCCATTTATCCCTCCCCTCCCTATTGACTGCTCTATTTTGGTGTTTATCTTGCTAATTAACCTGATTTTGAGGGTGGGGCTAGGATTTCCTTCTCCTCTTCAGTGCCTCCCCTTGGCTAGTTTAAATGCTTGCCACTGGAAGCATTTAAACCTATCACCTAGGATCCTGGTTCCCCTCCAGGATAGATGCAGACCATCACACCTGTATAGGCCTGCACCCTCCAGGTGGAGCCCCAGTCCCTAATGAAGCCAAATCCCTGAGCTCTGCACCAGCTTTTCAACCAGTCATTGAATCCCATAGTGCAGAGTGTCCTAGCCTCATCCATGCCATAGACTGGTAGCACTTCTGATAAAGTTACCATGTGTGCTACTTCTCTAAGGCCCCTTCCCAACTCCACAAACTCCTATTGCACTGCTCTGATCCCATTCTCAGCCAGGTCATTCATCCTTAGGTGGATAATGACATCCAGCTCCTTCCCCCTTGCTGCTGCTCCCACGATCCTGAGGATTCATTTCCTGTCCCTCCAAGCCTAGCCCCCAGGTAGGCACCTTACCTCCCTTTCCCCTCCTTCCCCCAGTTCTACCCTCTAACAATTGAGTCCCCCACCAGGAGTTGTTTCCTTCCACTGTGGGGTCCTGGGCCACCCTCATCTGGGTCTCCATTGTGGAGGTTCCCAGCATCCTCCTTGGTCTCCACTGCAGGTGCCTCCATATAGGAACCATGCTTCACCAGAGTGGCAAATCAATTGTGGAGAGGCACAACTGGAGGGATGCACCTCTGTTCCACCATCCTCACCCTCCCTGAGCACACCATGGTCCAACCGCTCCTCTTTCTTGGCAACCTCTGAGGTAGTGGCAGTGGTCTGGGTGGTCCCTGGGTGGGGGAGCAGGTTTCCAGAATCCTTGTCAGGTCAGCATGGAGACAAACAACCTCCTCCCTCAGAGCAGAGGGGTGCCTGCAAATAGGGCAGCAATGCAGTTTCCAGAATGTCTCATGGAAGACTGCTTCTCCACAGCCAGTGCATTGCACCACTACCCACATGTCTGTGTCCCCTCCAGTTACAGATGCTTTTTGTTTTTTGTTCTTGTTTTAGTGTGTGCAAGCTTGTGAGTGTCTCTACCCCCTATTCAGGGAGGTGTGCCTTTAAGGATATGAACAGGTATATGTTGTTAGCAGTTTTGAAGAAGTGATGTCAGAGCCCCTGCTATAAAGGAAGTTATGCACTTGGGGCGGGTGGGGTGAGGGAAGGGTGGGGAGTAAATCTATGCTGTCCAGAAACAATCACCTACAACTCTTACCCTCCACCCCGGGAGTGCCTTCCTTCCTTTCAGACACCTATTTCACAAAGGCTAAGTAACAGGTCTAGTCATAACTGACTGCAAATATCTCCCAGCTACAGTACCTCCTGGCAAATTAAAGTTAAAACTAAGAAAAGTTCACCCCCCAAAACAGAATCAATACTAGTTACTTACACAGGTCCAAAAAGTAATAATTCAGTTCAGTGTAGTCTAGAAAATAACCTCCTTGATTCAAGGAAGCTGTGGCTGCTTTCTTACTCTGTCTGTCTTCACTGTGAGAAGGAGACTGCAACACCTCTGAGACAAAAAAGAAAACCTTTTCAGCAAAAAATAAATAAATAAAATAGGGGCAAACAGTAATTTTGCTTAGCCTAATGATAAAAAATCACCAAAATTTAAGCACCACCTGTAATAATTTCACAGAAGATATACCCTGTAAGAAACACTTTGCTACAGAGAAAGATAAAGCAGTAACAGAAGATATACCTTGCAAAAGTCAATTTGAATCGGAAGATTACAGCAGTAATCTGTTAGCACACACCTGTAGGCACACATTGTAATAATGCAGCAGAAGATATACCCAGCAATAGCAATGTGAATCAGAGAAAAATAAAGCAATACAATGTTAGCAAAAAAATAGTAACAATCCCTGTGTGTACAAAGCAAAAACAACAACACACAGTAAATCTGCCTAGCCAAAAGTCTTAAACCTTTCTCTTACTCTGGTAAGGTACTTAGTTCTGTCCTTTCAAGCAAGCTAGAAGGAAAGAGCTCAGGTGAAGCTAGGTGCCTTGGCCAGCAAAGGCTCTTTGATGAAATGCTGGCTTCCCTCTGACGACACCCTCCCACACCTGCATATTGGACTACAATGCAGTCTGGGACCTGTACATCAAAGCCTCTTTGATGTAATAAAATGGCTTCTGTGGAAGTAACCCATAACACTGGCCCATGTCCCTTTTCTCAGGACACCTAGTGCACATCAAAGGATCTCTCTGAGGGCATTATAAAATGGATATCTTGGTTTCCTGCCTTCAAAGCAAACTAATTAGATAATTGCACCGCAAATCTGTGTAGTTTAAAATACCTCCTGTCCTTTGAACTTATCTCTGGGGGGTTTGATGTGTCAGTTTCAGCAAGACAGCAATTTTTTTCTTGACACAGTCCATTACACATTTTTTTATATTTACAAAAAATGATACAGGGATCAGAACCAGCTGTCCAAGTGTGACAGATGCCACATCTTGGGCCACACTGGTGACCTAGGTTCAGAAGCGAACTTGGGCCATCGGCGGTCTGCAGGGGAAGGAAGGGATTGGCATCTGGAGGACTGCTGTCCCCTCCAGGGAGTGGGTAGTGGGGCTGCATTGCTCTTCAGTGACCCCCAATGGAGATCGGGGGCCCTGCAAGGAGCAGTGCTGCAATAAAGGGTGGAGTGGTGGTGGAAGTCAGCAAGTCAGTGCACAGACATCATTGCACATCTGCACTCCAGGGGGAAACACAAGCAGAAAAACCCAGGAGGAGTTGGGGAGGCAACGGAGGCCCCAGGAGCCAAAGCCCACATCCCGAGTCCAGACCATCCTTCCACTGGGCTCTCCTGGGCCTTGACCCAACCCAGGACTGATCCCTCATTTGAGAAAGGCCATCAGGTAGGTGAGGCAGGCCTCCACAGTGGGTGATCCAGGGGACTGAAAGGTTCCTAGGGTTCAGAGAGAGGGTCCTCAGCAATTGTACTACCCAGAGGAAGGTAGTTTCAGGCAGGGAGTAGAGGCCACAGTTGAGTGGGCACTCCTGAGAGATGCCCCAATCTCCCGATGAATAAATAGAATCTGCAAAAAAAAGGCAAGTACTGTACTTGCTTCATGTCTGCCTGAGCCCTCCCCAGTATTACACTCCAATGCCCTGCCAGCCTCAGCTCGGTGGCTGTTGAAGAGTGGGGTGGTCAGACTCCTCCTTGCTGAGAGGAGAGCAGTCTCTGAGATGCTTAATCATCTCTCCCCACAGCTGCCCCCTGATCGACCCAGGTCCACCCCCCCAAACTAGGCCACTGGCATGAGAGGCAGCACAACTACCACCAAGCTGCAAAGCCAGCCCACCAGACTGTGTTTCTATAAGTAAATAAAAAGAGAACTCTGATGAAAGAAAAAAATGTATTTTAACTACAGTTTTTTATACATGTTTTAAGTCACATCACAATATATTGAAACTGAATAAAGGTTTTGCAAGCAAAATAACATCAAAAATACACAAAGCAACAGAGTAAGATAACCCTTTTTTGTTTTCCTTTCTGCAACTTAAGAGGCATCGGCCAGTATTTTTAGACAGTTAGGACCCCATTTTCAGAAGGTTAACACAGCACTAAATATCTAAGCACCACACTATGTGAGAACAGCATGGTTGGACAGGTGCCATATTCAGCAGCCCCTGATGCTAACCTGATCATATGCATGTGCATATGTACTACTGTGGCCATGCAAATCAGGGATCCCCTCCTGCATACAGAGCACAGTGCTATATAAAAGGCTTTGAAAGTGCTTAACAGCTGAAATTGCAGTACTGTTTACTGCTTCCAAAAATCCTGCCCTCATTTGAGCACACAATGGTGCATATTGTCACCTCACCTCACCCCTGGTCACCATTCTGATGCCCCCAAAGTAGTATAATAAAATGATGCCTGGTGTTTCTAAGGGTTCCCCACCCCTGATTGCAGTTTAAATGGCCCCAATTATTATAGTAAAATTATCCCAGGTGTCTAGTGGTCCTCCCATCCAAAACTGCCATTCAGATGCACCAGTTATCATAATAACATGGATGTGGAAATTAGTTGAAAGAGAGGCAGCAGAAGACTCTGATTAATGAAGTAAAATCAGAAGTGAGGGTGGTCATGAGCCACAGGGATCCATCCTGAGTCCTAGCCTCTTCAATATGCTCATCAGCAGTACTGAAGAAGGAATCTGGGGAAAGTTGTGTCTCTTTGAAGATAACACCAAGCACATGGGAGGGTAGATAGTGACAAGGGAAGTAGGAAACTGCAGAGTGACATGCAAAGAGTAGAGAGGTGGTCTAAGGTTTGGCAGTTGAAATTCCATGCCAAAAAGTGTAAGGTGATGCACCTGGGGAACAAGAACCCCAGGACTGAGTACTGGATGGGAGGAGTAAAGCTGAGCACAACAGCTGAGGAAAGGGACCTAGGAGTCATCATTAGTTACTCCCTTACACAATCAAACCAGTGCAGCAATATCTCTAGTAAGGCAAATAGGATGCTGGGATGTATCAGAAGGGGTTCTTGCAGTAGAAGAAAAGAGGTATTACTGCCTCTTTATAGATTGTTTATGAGGCTGCGCCTGGTATACTGCGGCCAGTTCTGGAGTCCTCACCTTAACAAGATAAGGACAGGTGGCAAAGGGTGTAACAAAGGGTGATCAGGATGATTTAGAGCCAGCAGGATGGATCTTATGAGGATCTGCTCAAGGCACTGAACATGTATTTGCTGGAGACCAGACAAGAGAGGAGTGATATGATAGAGACCTTTAAGTTTGTGAATGGTATAAACAAGGGAAACTGAGAAGAACTACTTAGTATGAGTAATGGTTCAAGGACATGGAGGAATGAGTGGAAACTGATGGGAGGGAGGTTCAAGAGGGATATTAGAAAGTTTTATTTTATAGAAGTGGTGGTGGAAATGTGGAATAGTCTGCCGACTGAGATGGCGAACACCATCTCCATAAATGGTTTCAAGCATGGCTGTGACAAAGTGCAGGGTATAATTGTTACTCATGGTAGTAGTAGTGGGGAGGGGAACAGGGCAGTGGATAGTGAAGGCTAGTACCATGCATGGCCATAGGGAACTAGGGGCAGACCAGTGGCCAATTGGTCTTTTTCTGCCATCTTTGCCTATGTTTCTATTTTTCCGTGATCCCTGGCATCTAGTAGCCCCACCCCAATCACAAATCTGAGCCCCCTCCCAATCTCATCCAACAGATCCTTCACCCCTCCCATTGGCCCCCACTTACCCAAGATGGCAGCCACCACCCGTGACTGTGATCAGTACAGCCTCTCTGCTTATTGCCTTGTCTGACCACTGTCTGAGTGATAGAGAGTGATCGCACACCTCCTGTATAACATCTGTTTCTATAGTAGGTGTGTGCTCATTCATGTCACTCAGACTGCCAGCTGAGGTGGTGAGCAGAGGAGCTGGGTCTGTCACCATCACAGTGGTGGGGGACTTGCAGGTGAGGTAATTTAAGGGCCACCGTGGGGAGAAGGGTAGAAGGACCTGAGTAGGTAGATTGGGGAAGGGGCTCAGACTTGCAATCGGAGGGTGAACTAGATGCCAGGCATCCTTTTAATATACTAATCAGGAGCATCTGAATGGTGTTTGGGAGTGGGGGGAATACTAGGTGCCAGGAATCATTTTAATATACTAATCAGGGACATCTGAATGTGATTGGGGGAACTACTAGATGCCAGGAATCATGTAAGCAATAAGACATGATGGGGTGTGCATTGAACAGATGTTACCACATGCCCAGGGGCATAGTGAAGCATGAGGCTGCAGGCCGAGTGCCTCAGACCCTGGGTGTGTGGTAATATCTGTTCAATGCACACCATGGAGTGTCTTATTCTGCTTATAAAACTGACTACATTTTTTTTTACTTTCTATAATAAGTAAAATCATGTCTAATCTAAAAAAAAACATTTGCTTATGCAAATTTATAGTAGAATAGTCCTTCCACCTACAAGAAAATGTTGTCATGTTGTTAGCATCCGTGACCCCCCACTGTTATGCTCTTAGGGGAAAACGCCATTTATTTTGAGCGTGGATGGCACAGTAAGTGTTGAGGGTGGTTTTGTTTCTTTTTTTTTGTTTTGTAAAGCAAACATGTACTGCAGGAGCCAGCAGACCCTCCATTTTCTGTGATGGAGTACAGTTGTTGAGTGACTGGAACTGGGGACAAGAAGCACTTGCTTCTTGCTGGCATGTTCCCTACCACAAATGAGCTTCCTACTTGTAGAATATGAAACGGAGGTTAGCGAGTGGAGGCTGTATTCCCTGTCCACAGTTTACTGGGAGATCGGAGTTGGAAGCACAATTTGAAGTGTGGGGGGAAACAATTACATTTAAAACTGTGGGAGCATGATGGACAGCAGAGATAGCAGGAGCAGAGAGGCAACAGGAGCGGGTGGGGCCTCAGAGAAGTGGCAGAGCAAACTCAGAGTGTTTTCTTAGGTAAAACAAACTCTGGTCAGAGCTGATACAGCTGCAGTGAGCTCTTACCTGTGGCAGCATGGCTGTCAGAGCAACAGCGATACCGGAGTGGTGATAGCATGGGTGAAAGTGGCAGCTTTGACTTTGGAACAGCCATTTTCAGAGTGGCAATGGTTTGCCACTTATAAGATGGCAGCAGAATGAAACTGAGCATGCAATACTGTGCAGTTGTACCAGAAGTGTGCCCATGAAGTAGTGTGCCATGGGGAGGGGAGCAACTGTGCTGCTGAGGGGAGCTCCATCAGGGAGGACAGCACCTATGGAATCAGTGCTGTCATGATGTTACTGCATCACTTTAGGAGAACACAGGGATGCATTCTGGAGATGACCCGCTGTTCTCCTACAGTGATAGCCAAACATCTGTGGAGCTCCATCCACACAGTCATAAAAAATATATGTCCTTTGGACATATAGAGCAATAACTAATTTGCTTCCTCAGTACATGTCAGACTGCCTACTTACCTGTATTGTTGGCACCTACTCAATAAGAAGCCTCCTACATCTCCCTTATCATCCCTAAAATTAAATCCCATTTTGGAAGATCTTCTATAAGCCATGCACTTCCTGTTCTGTGGAATAACCTTCAAAAAACCCTCAAGCTAGCATTTCCCGTAAAGTTGCCCACATTTAAAACTATGTTTGCTTGATCCTTGCAATTGTTTTCCATTTATATTCTACAATTCGGGTGCTTGGCAGCCAAGAATAGCTGTTGCACTTGTGTGAATGGCAGTCTTATCAGCTACAACCCCTTGTCTGTACATCCTGTACTTCTCCCTGTTCCCTTGTATACCTTCTCCAACTTCTCCCCATGTGGTCCCCATATACATATTGTTTTTATTGTACATATGTTCTGTGCAAGATATGTTTTCCAGTGTTGTATTAGTGCATTATACCCTTTTGCCCTGTACTTCTAATGTTAATTATGTTACATACTTGTTCTCTGTGTATTTAAGTGCTTTGTTGTATTTGTAATGTGCACCTGCCCATGTCTGCCTAGTAAATGAGTTTACCTCAATGGTGTTTTGCCTGGTACTATAAAGATTGATTGATTGACTGATTGACTGTAAGTCTTAAGTTTACAGAGAATTTACTGGGCATTAACTGTGGGTTACAACTATTGCAGCAGAAGCTCAATTTTGAAACAGATGGCAGGAGCAGGCATGATAATTGTGCAGTACCGTGATCTAGGCAGTTACCCGAAAGTCACAGTACAGCAGCAGTTACTATTTTAAATTTGAATTTATGTGCTAAATGTTTGTCTATGTGTGGTACTGTATTGAAAAAAAATGGTTACTAGTGGCTGTTTGAATGTTTCTGTCATTACTATACAAAAGAAAAATATGGCAGCATTTCAAATCTCAGTGTTCTAAAGGCACACTGATTTTATGTTTCTGCACTGGACTCCTCACTTTCAGATCTTGTTTTTACCTGTGCATTAAACGGATTTGATGCATAGGTATGAACTAATCAGATGTGAGAAATTAGCCTGCCTATTTTATAATTTATTATATTACTCAGAGGCATCTGAATTATGATCAGGAGGTGGGGAATGGCACTTCTATGCACAATGCCTCCATGCAGTCATGCACAAAGGCACTGCACAGAGATGTTAAGTCCATAATGGCATGCAAATGTCCCATTAACACCTTTCCAGCCCTATGGACTTATCAGCATATTGAGAGCTGAAAATGACTCATGGAGTAAAGGTGCTATCTTATTTGGGACATGCTATTTCACTTTGCTCCTCAGAATCCCTGTCCTATTGGAAGCTGTGATAGTGTATAGTCATGTCACAGTGGGCTGTTCCATAGGGACCAGTGATCAGTGTACAGTGTGGTTCAACATTAAGATGGGTGCAGAGGCAAGCCACAAAAAGACAAAGGTTCTGAACATTAGTAGGGTATGATTTTAAAGACATGGGAAACTGCCTTAGAAGCAGCCTAACAAGGGATGATTGTCAGGGAGGGGTAGAGGAACAGTGGAGACAATCAAGGGAAGGCAACCAGCATCTGCATGAAGGAAGGAAGCAAAAGCAGGAGGAAAAAAAGGACCATTATGGAACGGTAGGGAAGTGGCCATGTAGGTTGCCATTCAAGAGGTATGAAGAAACACAGAAGAATGAGGATAGAGGTCTACTCATTAAAACAGAGGAAGAATGTAAGGCAATAAGAGGAACAAAGGCTGAAACAGAAGAAAGGATAGCCAAAGCAGTAGCAAAGAAAACAGGCTTTCTTTAGGTACATAGCGAAAGAGGAAGACAAGGGAGGGATTTTGAGGATAAGGATGATGACAAAGAGAGACTGTGCAGAGGAGTATCAGGAAAAGCAGACATCCTGAACACATCCTGAACAGGTACTTCTGCTCAGTCTTCACAGTGGAGAGAGACAGGGACAGACCACAAAGGAGCAACAGAAACACTGGGGGGATACACAAGTCCATTTTCAGAGGAAAGAGTATTGAAGGGACTTGCAAATTTGAAAGTGAACAAGGCCAGGGGACCAGATGGATACACCCAAGGGTGCTAAGGAAACTAGGCAGGGAGGTGCTTGCTACACTAATAATGGTCTTATTCAACAGCTCACTGGAAACAGAAATGGTTTCAGAGGACTAGAGGAGTAGACATAGTCGTGTTCTGTAAGAGCAGCAGCAGGTAAGAGGCTAACAACTATAGCCTGATCTGTCTTACTTGAGTCATGGGGGATATTAATGGGATCCATACTGAAAGAGAGACTGAAAAAGTATCTTGAATCCAATGGGCTGCAAGACCACAGAAAGCACAGATTCACAGTGGAAGGAACTAGATCAGGGAAGGCAGTAGACATGATTGATCTGAGGTTAGCTAGGCCTTCAACACTGTGCCACATGGGAGGCTGATAAAGAAACTGAACAGCCTAGGAGTGGGATTCAAAGTGGTGAATTGGGTTAGTAACTGATTAATGGATAAGAGACAGGGGTGGTGGTTAACAGCACTCACTCTAATGAAGGAGAGTAACCAGTGGGTACCACAGGGCTCAGTACTGAATCAATCTTCTTCAATGTAGGGACATTGCTAGAAACTTTCAGTACCTCAAGGAATCAACAAAGTCCAAGAGGTAGCATCTTTCACAAAAAAAAGTGCAAGAACAAAGGGGCACCATTTGAAGATGAGGAAGGATGGCTCAGAGTTAATGATGAAGCATTTTTTTCATGGAGAGGGTTGTGGAGACATGGAATGACCTTCCTGAGGAGGGTGTGGAGTCAGAAACAGTGGGGAAAATTCAAAAATGCATGGGACAGGCATAAGGTAATTCTGTTGGGGTTAGGAAGAAGTAGACCTTGGTTAACTAAGATCTGCAGCTTATCCATTAGGTGGGAAATGGCTGACTAGGGTGGGCCAGCGTCCTTCTCTGCAGTCAAATTCCCACGCTTCTATGTTTCATAATAGGTATTACTACCTCTCTGTAGAACTCTGGTGAGGCCCCACCTTAAGTTCTCTGCCAAGTTCTAACATCCTCAACTATGGAAAGATAAGGGCAGGCTAGAGACAGTGCAATGTAGGGTGACCAAAATGATTTAGGGCTAGCAGGTCAGATCTAATGAAGACAGACTCAAGGCACTGAACATGCACTCACTGGAGGCCAGACAAGAGATGGGAGGTAAGACAGAGACCTTCAAGTTTCTGAAAGGAATTATCAAGGTAAACTGTAAGGAAGCTTTTAGCATAAGTAGTGAATCAAGGACATGATGGCATGAGTGGAAACTAACAGGGGATTCAAGAGAGAACTGGGGTTTTATTTTACAGAAAGGCGGATGAGCCATGGTACAATCTGCTGACTGATGTGGTGGGTGTCAGAACTATCAATGGTGTTGAACAGAGTTGGGAGAGAGTGAAATGTTAGTGGTTGCTCAGGTGGTAGCAATAGAGAGCATGGGGGTGGAAAGAGTGGATTAGAACCCTGTCTGGACAATAGGTCCCAGGTTTGTTAGGGTTTATTGGCAGATTGAATGTACCAGTGGTCTTTTTCTGCCATGGTTGTCTATGTTTTCTTGTGGTTTGGACTACAGACTACAGGCTAGAGGAGCATTAGGGGTGATAATCCCAAGGAAGACCCCACCACTGATTTGCCAAGACTCCAGAGACCCCAAACCCTAATGTTTCTTCCTTTAGCTGCTTTGGGGGGGGGGGAGTTAGGGCTGGAAACCCTACTGTCTCATTTCCCTACTTTTGTGGTGTGAAGTTACTCTAACTGGTGCATTAACAGCATTTTTTGCCCAAAATACTATATATAAATATATTAATAGCTTTGCCCCATTTAATGGAATTGCATGAAATTTTGCATGTGTAGATGGGAAGCCAAGTGTCTTGATTTGCCAAGTTCTTTTCTCACATGTGCAGATTCAAAGATCCAGATAGTGTGTTTTTAGGAGAAACATTTTTTTTTTGCGGGTTTTTGTCACCATCTACAACTAGACAGTTTGGAATGTTGGTCTAAAATTTTCAGGGTGAAAGGGTTTGCCCTAGAATGGTGTCTTCATTGATTGGTGCAAAATTATTAAACTGTTCCCAAGTCACATGGATTTTAAACTTTGATTCTGAGAATGCGCTGTAGGGTATCAAATGTCTTTCCAAAAGACCCTACTGATCATGCTCAGAACCAAAATTTAAAATCCTCATAACTTGGGAAAGGATTAATATTTATTTTTACCAAAACAACAATAGGCACCATTCTGGGGCACACCCTTTCTACCCTGAAAATTTCAGACCACAATTTCCAAACAGTCTAATCTGTAGGTGATGACAAAAAAATGAAAACAAAAAAAACCCTTATCTGAATCTTAGAATCCACCCTTCCAACTGGAATAAAAGTGGGAAAATCAAGAGACCTTGTCCTTCAGATTGCACATTCAAATTTATTTATTTTTTTAATCTAGGATTACAAGTATCTTTGAGCCAAGGCTCTTTTACAAAGGTTCCACATCAGTTGAGGTACAATTCCAGCAAGACATTGAATAACAGTACAACAGTGGGTTACAGGCAGTTACATACAGTTTTATACATTCAATACAGTGGCAAAAATGCCAGAAGGAGGTTCGGTAACAGGGTTGACATGATATGGAGGAGAGACACACTAGTGGAGTGCGGCCATAGGCACTTGTCATATATCAATTAAAGTGCTACAGGGGGTAGGGAAGGAGGGTGGGAGGAGAGGAGGATGAATGGGTGTATGGGAGAGGGAGTTGTGAGGGGAGAGGGTTAAGTGATAGGTGGAAGAGCAAAGAGGAGAGGGGAGAACAATTAGGAAGGCCAGTCCCAGGAGCTAGATGCAGACAGGATGTGATGGAGACTGGATTTGAACAGACCAAGCTTTGGCATTAAGGTGATGTCAATGTTGAGACCATTGAATCAGCTGGGAGCTCTGTATGCAAATAATCTTTGCCTGTGTGGTGTGGAAATGTGGGATATGCAGAAGCTAGGATTCAGAGCCCCTGGTGATGTGAGTAGTCCGCACTGAGCAGAGGAGACCTTGGACACCTGAGGGAGCAAGGCCTAGTGTTATTTTCTTTGTCATAAGGCAGGTTTGGTACTTGATCCGGTTTGAAAGTTGAAGCCACCCAGTCTTTACGTAGAGATCACACATGTGGGTGAGGCGATGGGTGCCGGTTATGAGATGGCAAGCTTTGTTTAGTGCAATGGATATGCTCCCAAAGGCAGTGGCAGAGGCAGAGCTGTAGATGATCAGGCTGTAGTCGATTATTGAGATTATTGAGCTCTGTACTGCAATCCTGAAGGCATCTGAGGTAAGGCATTGCCTGTGCCTGAAGAGTAGGCCAAAGCAAGTTTTGGCGAGTTTATTAATTTATTATTTTTATTTATTTTATTTTTTTATTTATTGAGTACTAGGATTACTAAATACCTTTGAAACAGAGGTTCATTTACAAAGGTTCCACATAATCATAACAATCCTAACAATACAAAAAATAAACAGGTGACAATATAATACAAAGGTAAATTGGCATAAGAATCCACTAACATAAAAAGTGTGTGGTACAGGCAGTATGGGATAGGTGAACATAAGCCTAGCATAAAGAAAATATAAAAGGGGTGTGAGAGGAGGAGAGACACTGATAGTGAGAGGAGAGGAGGGGGGTAGGCAGTCAGGAAATGATGTTGTCAGAAGTGCTATGATCACAAAAGTGCTGGGGGACTGGAGAGAGGAGCAGTGGCGTGGACCTGATGAGGGTGTGTGAGCAGGAGTGGGTTCAAGGGGGGGGTGGAGGGGATAAAGGAGAGAACAATGAGAGGTACCTGAAGGGTGGGAGTTAGGGGAGTAAAGGAGGTAGAGAGGGGGAGAGAGAGAGAGAGAGAGAGAGAAAAGGAGGAGGGGGATGGGGAAAAGGATGAGGCCCAGAGGGTGGAGACAGGGAAGACTTGGGAGAGGGAGGGAGGTAGGGAGGGAGGTAAGAGTGGAACAGTGAGTGTGATGGGAAGGTGGAGTGGGAAGAAAATTTGGGAGGGGAGGCAAGAGGTACACAGGAGAAGGGGGTGAGAGTAGAACAGGGAGTGTAGTGTGAGGGTGGAGCAGGAAGAAAAAAGAATATTAATAATAATGAAGGAATGACAGGAGCCATGGGAGGGAGAGGGCAGTGGAGAACCACTGACCCAAACAGAGCAGTCATATATGCTTAAATCATAAAGGTGCAGGCAAAATTTACATTTGTATGGGCCGAGCTTGTTTCATCTGTGAGTTCAGAAGGAAGGCTACTTATAAGTGATGGGGCCATGGCATAGAAGGCACGTTGGGCCTGGGAGGTACGGAAGAAAGGTATGATATACGATGATCTGAGGGAACTATGCATGAAATGTGAGTTAGCTGAAGATATCATTAGTGCATGCATTGCAGAGGGTGTGAGGCTAAGGTAGATTTTCTTTGCCAGGAGGCAGGACTGATATGCAAGTCTACCATGAAAGTTGAGCCAATTAGACTGCTTGTAGAGGTCACAGGAGTGTGTAAGCTTACCTGCCCCCCTGTGACAAATCTACAGCACTTGTTAAGGGAAGTCCTGATTCATTTTAGGGTGGTATCAGTGGTGGCACCATAGAAGACTAGCCCATAGTCAATAATGGACAATATGGACCCAGATACAGCTGTGTGCATGGCATCATTGGTCAGGCATTGACGATGGTGGTAGAAGACCCCTATTCTTGAGTTTATGGCTTTTGCGATGTGTTGAACATGTGAGTTGAAGGACAGTGTGCAGTCAAGGGTGACACCAAGGTATTTAAGCTCCTGCACTTGATCAAGTGGTTGCTGGATGTTATTTTGGATATTGAGGTTGGCCTATCTCAATTTGCTGTGTGAGTTGTAAAACATTATGGCCTTAGTTTTTTTGTAATTAAGCAGCAGTTTATATTGTTCAAACCAGGACTCAGCCAGGCTGAAATTCATCTGAAGGTCCTGGGAGAGAGGGACGGGTCGGTATGAGTAGAGAAGAGGACTGCGTCGTCGGGATACAGTATCATATTATTATTGCATGCTGCGGAAGATTACTTATGAAGAGGCTGAACAGTAGTGGACCAAGGATGGAGTCTTGGGGAACACCTGTGTGCATGGGGAGACTACGTGAGAGAGAGTCAGTGATCTTGACTTTTTAATTCCTATCCATAAGGTAGCTTTCAAGCCATTTAGTGATGTCATCTGACAGGCCGAGGGCAGAAAGGGAGTTCAGAAGAAGCTGGCAATTGACTGTGTCAAAGGTCTTGGTAAGGTCGATCAACACTGCACCTATTAGGTGGCCAGTGTCAAGAGCCTTGTGTATGTGGTTAGTAAAATCTAGAAGGGCAGTGGTAGTGCTATGGGCTTTGCAAAATCCATGTTGTTGTGGACACTGCAGGTTATATTTGTTAAGGTGGTCAGACAGCTGATCGGCAGCAATACGTTCAAGTGCCTTGGATAGAGGAGGCAGGACAAATATGGGGTGCTAATTGGACTGAATGGACATGTCTCCACTTTTAAATGTGGGAGTGACAATGTCTGATTTCTAGAGCTGGGGGAATTGTCTAAAGGAGACTCAAGAGTTTAGTGAGAGGGAGTAAAATGATGTCTAGGGAGAGCAAAAGAAGTTTGATGTCCAGGGTGTTGCTGCTGAAGCTAACTTTGCATAGAACTGTTTGAAGGTATTTCCTAGCTTCCACAGTGGATACCTTCCTAAAGTAGAAAGGGGGTATTCCTGGGGAGGTCAGCTATATCAATGGGGCAAGGCAAGGCGGAGCTGTCAATGACATTTTGGGGGAAGGACACTGCTAAGGTCAGTGAACACAAGATGAAAAGTGTCAGCTATTGCTATGTGGTCCTGAATTATAGTGCCATTTACCTTGAGCATAGACAGGGAAGATTTGTTGGGTTTCCCAGTTAGTCTCCTGATGTTCTCCCAGAAGGATTTATTGTTACCCCAGGAGATTGTAATTTCCTACTTGTAGTAAGCTTGTTTGGCACTGCATATTGCCCGGGTGCAGTGGTTCCTGGCTGCTTTGTATTGCTGCATGTCCAGTTGTTGGCCAGAGTCAATGGAATGGTGCCAAAGATTATCCGTGTTCTTCATCAAGTGACTAGCGGGGGTAATCCAGAGATTTGTTAAGGATCTTAATTTTCTTTTTTTAAGGGGGGCAAAGTTGATGCAGACTTCATTAAACCGTGTGATGAAGTAATCAAAGGCATGGTCAGTGCTATACATGGGGTCAAGGGTTGCCCAGTCGATTATTGACAGGGTAGCAAGGAATTGGGGAAGCTTCAATTTTTATGTTGACGCACTCGCGCAGCCAACATCTTGCCATAGTGCAGATTTGGAGGCGCGGTCACTGTTGGGCGAATGCAGGGCACACTTCAGTAGGTGCGTCCCTCATTCCCCAATCAGCCTGCATGCCACTGCCACACCACCCAGGTGAGCACATCTAAGGAAAGGTTCACTACAATGAGAGCAAGGCTCGTGACATGCAGTGGCCATCCTGACGTGCTTACCCAGAAACACAAACATGGCGGGGTGCCTGCCCCGCCAAACTGCTGACGCTAGTCTAATCCCCTGTTATTTACCCTGTCCCCAATGTATGTGCCTATGGGGGAGCCCACTTGTCAGCATAAGAAACCACTCCATTTGTTATATGCTGAGGGGTGCCCATTCCCCTCGACTCTTGCCCTCCCTGCTTTCCTTGTTTGCTGATGGGGGTGCCCAATCCCCATAGGCATAAAGTAACCCCCCCTTTTGTTGTATGTCAATGGGGGTGCCCAATCCCCCATCAGCTACAGCTGCCCCCCCAAAAAAACACAAGGCTCTGTTGGCATGCTGGGAGCCCACCTCAGCATGCCACATGCCCCTGTAAACAGAAAAACGGTCCCACAATGTTTGTTTTTTTTGTACCTGTGGAAAAAGGAAACAGTCCCTCTGCAGTGTCCCTGCCCCCCTCCCACAACCTGTGCCCACCCACTGTGCACCCTGCCTCCCCACACACCCCTCACCCCATACTTACCTGTGGAGTCTGGTGTGATGATCTTCAGAGGACTAGGAACACATCTGCACTCTTCAAAGCCGACCGTGAACTGAGGAAATGCCAGTAAGCTGTATAATGGAATAAATAGGGGTTTTTCAACTTTGATACATATATCAGGCATTTTTGGATTTGGTACCAATTTTCAACCTGGGGTTTTGGGACCCCTCCTCATGAATTCTGGCACTGTCATGGAATTATTCAGTCCTAAAAGGTGATTTCACTGTCACTGTGCAGAATCTACCTTTCAGGACCGAGTAATGAAATGACAGTGCTACTGTTCATGAAGGGAGCTTTCAAAAAGCCTATGTTGCAAATTTGGTGACAAAACTCCCAAAAATGGCTGTTTTATGAGCGTGTGTTGTGCTGTTTCCATGCATGTTCGTAACATCATGAATTTGTAATATTTTACCTCCAGATTTTTAAACTTGGCATTTTTCCACACTTCCTGATGAACAGTACAACTGTCATTTTATATATCCTGCCGAAATGTGTTTCACCGTAGCGCGGGAATAAGCGTGGTCGCTGTGTGAAATCACTTTCAGGACAGTTTGAGGAACGGTGACACTGTTCATGAGCAGAGGTCCTAAATGCCTATATTGAAAATTTGGTGCTGAAAGTCCATAAAATGACTGTGTTGCAAGCGTATGCTAAGTAGTTTCCACTCACCCTTGTAACTTCGGCAATTTGTAATATTTGTAGCCAGATTTCAACACTGACATTTTTCACATCTCCTTATGAACAGTGCAGGTGTCATTTTCACATCCTGCCCAAAATGTGTTTCCACACCTGTGATGCACAATGGCATGGTTGCTGTCAGAAATCAACTTTTGGGACAGTTTAACAAAATCGCGCCGCCACTGTTCATAAGGTGAGGTCCCAAAATGCCTATGTTACAAATGTGGCTACCAAACTCCCAAAAATAATTGGATTATGGACATGTGTTGTGCAGTTTGTATGCATGCTCAATGGTCATTGCTTCATCAATATTTGATATTGTCACTCTAGATTTTCAACATTGCCATTTTTTACACCTCCTCATGAACAATACAGTTGTCATTCTCCATACCCTGCCCAAAAATGTGTTTTCATCAATCTATCGCCAAATGGCACAGCCGCTGTGCAAAACCACCTTTCATAGGTTTCATAGGTTGTCCTAAGCTCTTTAAAGACAAAAGTCCATTTAGCTCGCCATACTAGTACTTTACTATATTTGTAATAAAAATTAATACCCTTTTATATTTTTACTCTTCAGATAATAATCAAGTGACTGCTTGAAAGCTAACATAGTTTGGCTACCCACCACCCCAACTGGTAGTGCATTCCAAGTTTTAACAACTCTTAATGAAAACCAATACCTTCTTGCCTCTGTATTAAATTTTTCCATATTAAGTTGAAGGTGATGGGCACGCGTATTGTGAGACTGGTGTCTCAAAGTTAGTCCTAGTTGTTTCCAAAGCTCCTTATCCGATAGTGCTTGGCAAACAAGACACATATCCCCTCTCACCCTATGATACTCCAAGGAATAAAGGTCCAGATTCCTCAATCTTTCCTCATAATTTACACTCTGTACCTCCCTGATTTTTTTTGTGGCTCTACGCTGAACCCCATCCAGCGCATCTATATCCTGCCTATACCCTGGGGCCCAAAATTGTGAACAGTACTCCGCATGAGGGCGCACCAGGGAGGTATAGAGAGGAAGCAAAACCTCCTTCTTTCTACTTTTAATATGTCTATGTATACAGTTTAAGATGTTGTTTGATCTCTTAACCACCTGATTACAATGCAAATAGGGTTTAAGGTCATTGCTAACCATGATGCCCAGATCTCTCTCTTCCTTTACTACCCTAAGTAGCTGGCCATCCAAGAAGTAATCCACCTCTGGATTTTTTTTTCGCAAGTGCATTACCGTACATTTGTCAGTATTAAAGGATGCCTTATTTTCTATAGCCCAGGTCTCCAATTCTGCAAGGGCCTCCTGCAGTTTTAATGCATCCCTCTGACTATTTACTAGGAAACCTATGCGTGTGTCATCTGCAAATTTGGACAACCAAACATTAGTTGTAACCTGCATAGTAGAAATATAAAGATTAAACAAGCATGGTCCCAAAACAGATCCCTGAGGGACCCCGCATTTAGATGATTCACCAAGGATGCATACCCTCTGTTTCCGCTCCCTCAGCCAATCCTTTATCCAATATACCAGTTTATGGTTTATTCCCAGTTTAAAAATGGTTTGTATTAATTGTTCATATGGGACTTTATCGAATGCCATTGCAAAGTCCAGGAATATCACATCCACAGACCCTCCCCCATCAAGTGTTTTACTTATTTTCCCATAAAACTCGATTAGATTAGTTTGGCATGAGCATCCCTTGGTAAATCCATGCTGTGTCGCATTTCTAAGCCCGGCTAATTCTACATGATCCATTACAAAATCCTTAATAATTCCCTCCAAAATTTTCCCAAGGGTAGATGTCAAACTAATAGGCCTATAATTTCCCACACTTTGCCTGGAACCCTTTTGTGAATTGGGATCACT
Source organism: Neoceratodus forsteri (assembly GCA_016271365.2). Lineage (NCBI taxonomy): Eukaryota > Metazoa > Chordata > Ceratodontiformes > Ceratodontidae > Neoceratodus > Neoceratodus forsteri. Next base: position 42,421,981 of record JADMNL010000040.1, on the reverse strand, counting down.
ATTGCCTGTCTCAAGCCTCAATAATTTGGGCAGTTTCCAGGGATTTTGAAAATCAATGTTACAGGCCCTGCCAGAATATCTGCCAATTCCCTCAATAGTCTTGGGTGTAAACCGTCAGGTCCATAAGCCTTATTTGGATTTAAATTTCTTAGTCTAGTTCTGACTTCTTCAAACTCTATTTTTAGATCTGATGGCTCCCTAGGTGGTTGATTTTGCGCCATAGACATATTTCCTACATTAAATACTGATGAGAAGTATGTATTAAACATATCAGCCATGTCCTTGTTATCTGTTATTAATTTACCAGCATCATCTTTTAATGGACCAACTGTACGTCCTTGTCCTTTTTTATTATTAATATAAGCATAGAAGCTTTTTATAATTATCCTGCGTTTTTGTGGCTAAGTTAAGCTCATAATTCCTTTTTGCTTTAGACTGCTAATAGATATTGATCTATTGTTACCCTTTTTAATTGGTGTTTATAGATCTCCCAGGATTTGGGTTTACCACAGTGTTTGGCCCTAGCATATGCTTTATTTTTTTTCTTGATTTGCTTTTTGATTGATGCTGTCATCCACGGTGGAAGGGAACCCCTAGTTTTGTGATATTTCTTACTAGTTGGGATGTACTTATAAATCAACGCATTTAATTTTGTACTAAATATATTCCACATTTCGTGAAGTGTATGATTACTTAATTCCAAACTCCAGTTCCAATTTTCTAGTTCAGTATTTAAAGTACAGTAATCCACCTTATTGAAATCATACAATACTGTACTTCCACTAATATTACAGTAACCCTTATTATATTCAAAGCTGACCACCAAGTGGTCACTGTTTCCCAGAGGTACATCAACCCTAAAATTTTCAATATTATCAGTCAAGTGAGTTAAGATTAAATCCAGGATATGGCTACCCCTAGTATTTTCATTTACTAACTACTCTAGCCCAACTGCCATAAATGTATCGAGAATTTAGCCTTGGCCTAGGAATTTGTCTGTAATGTATTCCAATTTATACCTGGAAGATTGAAATCTTCCAGTATGATAACACTGTTTTCCTGGTTCACACATTTAACAAAATCCAGTATTTGATTGTCATTTTCTGGACTACTGGCCGGTGGTCTATAGACCACAGCTATATTAATTTTAGATGATTGTGTGGAAATAATTTTAGTCCACAAGATGTCAACATGTTCCCACCTGGAGCACTCTATACTCTCTGATGTTAAATTATTACATACATATAATGCAACTCCACCACCTTTTTTATGAACCCTATCCTTATTATATAGAGTATAACCTGGGATTTGTTTATCCCAGGTATCATCTATCCTCCACCATGTCTCGGCACATATATGTATTTTATCATTATGTAATTTCCATCTTAACTCTTCCATTTTATTTGTGAGACTTCTGGCATTAAGGACTAGGCAATTCCATATAGACTCCTGTTTGTGTGATACGTTACCGTCTGTTGGCCCTATATCCCCCCAAAATTTAGTTTAAAGTTTGTTCAATAAGAATTTTGATTTTAGATGAAAAAATCATTTTCCCATATCCAGTAAGGTGTAGTCCATCCCGTGAAAAATAATGATGGTCCTGGAAATCCTCCCAGTGATCCATAAAAATATGCCCCTCTCTAATGCACCACCTTTTCAACCATCCATTTAAACTTTTTAAACAATCCAACTGTCTTTTTCCTGCCCTAGGGACTGGTAGAATTCCCAAAACAATTAGGTCACATCCTTTATTTTTAATTCTACCCCCCACACTCTCGAAGTCACGTTGGATCTCAATGAGATTTTTTTTACCGGCATCATTTACACCTACAAGCAATACTGTCAATGGTGCTTTTGTATTCTCAAAGTAAGGAGTCCAAGCAAAAACACCGCAAACAGACAGTCCAATGAATAACCATGCAGCTCTCAAAAAGGGCGGCCAACCCAAATAACAAATAAACTCCAGAATTAGAGAGCGCAATAGAACCTCTGGCACTGGATAAATATTTTATTCAAGTGAAGACCAAAACACAAAAAGGAGCGTTTTATAGTGAAAAAACACTCAAACTTTAATCAAGTCTTCACAAAATCAATATACAATGAAAAGCTAGTGCAAGGTGATCGCTGCAAGAATGTAAAATCGCTAAGCCTCGACTCTCACGAGTCTTCAAAGTACCGAACCAATCATTAAAGCACTTATAAATGTTGAATTAATTCATAATTAATGAGCCAATGGCTACAACATTTAAAGTGACATACTACATGTAATGTTAAACAATAAGGATTAAACCAGTGTATTCACATAAAAAAACAAAACCAAATAACAATTTTCTCAAGTAACCCTGGGAGTAGATTCCGTATGTCCCCAATCCCTGCCCCAGGCAAAGCAGATACTGTGGTATATTCCTTCCTATTTTTGCATAGTACCTGATCTGTGTACCTTAGCATGGAATCACCAATTACTAAAACATCCCTTAGCTCTTCTATATTTTCTTGCATAGGTATATCAGAATGGGGGGAAGGGCATAGGTATTCTGATTGCAATTTCCATTTAATGGTATGTCAGGGTCAGAATGGGAGGTCATGGGAATTTGTACCATTTCTAGTTACTTTTATTGATATTGTGGGCTCCTCCAGCTAACAAAGTGATTGTGCCGCTTTTCATGAGGTGGCCTAACAAGCAGCCCATGTTGAAAATGTGGAGTGAAACTACCACCGCATGCCTACGATGTTAGGGTTTCCAACTGCAGCACCCCACCCGGTACAGACTGACAGGTGTCAGGGGTGTGACTTGGGATCATCGAATGTAATGCTCATGCCATTCTACCCCCCCATCCCCACCATGCAGCCACTGACAGGCATCATGGTATGCCTTGCACTGTTCGACCACAAAGTTCACCCCATGCTCCTATACTGCACCCACGTCAGCATATTTCCTTATGAAATGAGGTAAGTATAATGTTCAAAGACCCCAAAGCACACCCCGACACTTGTCAGTGTCTACAGGGTAGGATGAGGTACAATGGCATGAGCATTATAGCTGATGACCCAAAGGCACACCCCAATCCCTGTCGCTCTCTACAGGGTGGGGGTGGGTTTGGCATCACTTATGTGTCTCTAGCTCCGGCACTGCCAATGCCAATGCCAGCATGACAACATTCAGCATTGAAAAATGCTTGTTTTAAGAGTTCTTTTGTTGCAGAATGCTGGCTTTGATCAAGGTGCCTTGTTCGACCATTGGCAGATAATGAGGGAGTGGTCACTAAGGGCATCAGGGAGTACTTCCATGCTAGTGATTCTGCTAGGATGGGTGGTGAGGATCAGATTAAGCAGGGAGCTATTACCAGCTTTTGTTTACTGGGTAAGTGCATTACATGTAATACCTGCCTATTTTCAGGCACAATCAGGGAATTTTCTTGCAATGTCATTAAATGGGGGCAAAGCTATTAAGGGACAAAGTTAGTGGTTTAACATTGAACAGCCTACTCAACCCTAGCTATAGTGCCACTACCAGTATAATACTGTATGTAGCTATATATTCTATATATAACTATAAATTGCAAAAAGCATCATTAATGTTCTAGTTAGGTTTAACATCACAAAAGTAGGGAAATGTGGCATTAGGGTTTCTAACAGGCATCGGGGGTATGACTTGGGGTCATCAGACCTAACCCTCACCCCATTCCATAAGTAAATAAGTCAAGATGGGTACAGTATAGGAGAATGGGGCAAGTGTTAGGGCTGGTGACCCCAAGTCACACTCCTGACACCTGTTGGTGTGTGCAGTGTCGGGGCGTGGTGTAAAGTTTGGAAACCCTAATGCCACATTTCCTTTTTGTGTGGCTTTAACCCTAACTACAGCATTAATGAAGTTTTTTGCAATTTATTTCCTTACTTTTTGAGATAATATAATCATATCTTTAATTGCCTGTGGGAGCACATGAACCTCCAGGCCCTGTGCTCCCATCTCTCCAAAGATGCATATATGTATGTAGCTGTGGAAGCACAGGCCTCTCCAGGTCCTGTGCTTCATCTATAGGAAAACAGTGACCACATTTTTAGCAAAGCCTCTTATTATCCTACCTCATGTAACTGGTACAGAACATTTTGAATCCCCACCAAAATGTAATTATGCGCAACTGCAATGCCATTCCATGCCACATGTGCGAAAACACATTTTCGGCAGGATTTGAAAAATGATAGCTGGGCCATGCATGAGGTGTGGTAATAAGCAGGCTATATTGAAAATCTGGGGTCAAAATATTTAAAGTTAAAAACATAGACGTTGACGGCAGAAGGAGACCACTAGGTCCATCTAGTCTGCCAATTTGTTTTAGACCTATTTGACACTCTAGTTGCCCTTTGTAGTCAGGGCTCCCTTGTGTCTCTCCCATGCATTCTTGAATCCCCCTCAGTGTTGACCTTCATAATCTCTTGGGGCATGCTTTTCCAGGCGTCCACCACTCTTTCTGCGAAGAACAACTTCCTAGTGTTGGTAGAGACCTCCATCCTTGCAACCTGAGGTCATGTCCCCTGGTCTTGGAGCCCTTCTTGAAGTGAAAAAGTTCATGTGTCTGTACTTTGTTAATAGCTTTAATGTACTTGAATGTTTCAATCATGTCCCCTCTCTCTCTTGTTTGCTCCAAGGAGTACATATTCAGTTCCCTAACTCTTTCCTCATAGGACATGTACTGCAGACAGTGAATAATTTTTGTCTCCTTTCTCTGTACTGTTTACACTCTGTCAATGTCCTTCCTGAGGTGAGGCCTCTGGAATTGGACTTCATATTCCAGGTGAGACCTGACCAGTGATCTATACAGTGGTAGTACCACCTCTCTCCTCCTGCTCGTGAGTCCCCTCCCAATGCAGCCCAGCATTCTGCTGGCCTTCAATTTTGCCTTCTCACACCGCTTACTAACCTTCAAGTCATCTGAGATTATGATTCCCAGATCTCATTCCTGGTTTGGGGCAGCCAGTCTTTCACCTCCTAGGTAATGCTCCTTTCCTGGATTTTTCTTTCCAATGTGCATGACCTTGCACTTTTTGGCATTAAATCTCAGTTGCTACACTCCAGACCATTCTTCTAGTTTCTTGAGGTCAGCTTTCATCTTGCTCACTCCTTCTGAGGTGTTCACCCTGTTACATATCTTGATGTCATCTGTGAACAGACACACTTTCTCTTCCAGTCCATCAATGATGTCTGCTATAAAAATATTGAAGAGCAGAGGCCCCAGCACTGAGCCCTGGAGCACTCCACTGGTCACCCTGCCTTCCGTTGCTTGCGTTCCATTAACCTGTACCCTTTGGGTTCTGACTTGTAACCAGTTTTGTACCTATCTGACTACTTCTGGACCAACCCCTGTGTGGCCAAGCTTCTTTACCAGCTGCCTGTGTGGAACTGAGTCGAAGGCCTTACTAAAGTCTAGGTAGACCACATCTACTGCCCCATCATCATCCACTATTTTTGTAGTGTAGTCAAAAACTTAAGCAGATTTGTCTGGCATGAGTTACCTGCTGTGAAACCATGCTGTTTAGGGTCCTGTTGGCCACTGGTTTTGAGGAATGCTATGATCCTCTATTTGAGTAGTGTCTCCATTAGTTTACCTACTATAGATGTGAGGCTCACCGTCCAGTCTGTAATTACTGGCCTCTTTGCAACTGCCTGATTTGTAAAGTGAAGCCACTATTGCCTTTTCCAGTCTTCGGTACCATGCTGCTCTTCAAGGATTTCATGAATAGAAGTACCAGAGAGGCTGCTGAGGCTTCTTCAGTTCCTTATGGATTCTGGGGTGCATCTGCCTGGTCCCATGGCTTTGTCTGCTTTTAGTTTGTTTAGTGCACCCCGTACTTCAGCTTCTGTAAAGGGACTCGTGTCTACCCCCGGTCCTGGGGTGTTGGGTTTTTTCAGGGCTGGGCCATCTCCCAGGTCCTCTTTGGTAAACACTGAGCAGAAGTATTTGTTGAGGATTTTGGATTTCTCTGAGTTATGTTTGGTGCATTTCCCTTCTTCAGTAGCAGTCTTTACTATCCTCCCATTTGCCTTCCTATGTTCCCTAATGTATCTAAAAAAATGATTTGTCTCCTCTCTTTGCCCCTTCTGCTATCTTTTCCTCTGTCTGGGCTTTTGACTTTCTAATTTGTTTGTTAATATCTCATTTTTTCCTTGTATGACTCCGTCTTTCTCAGTTTGGTTTCCTGGTATATGCTGTACACCTTCTTTTTTTCTTTCATTGTGGTAGCCACTTCCTTGGAAAACCATAGAGGATTTCCTTTTCTTTTTGCTTTGCTGACCCATCTGGCACATTAATCTGTGGCAATCTTTATTACTGTCTTGAGTCCCCCCAAAAAGACCTTCACCTCCTCAACCTCTATTTCCATTAACTGGCTACTTATTTTGTTCCTCATTTTTTAGAAGTCAGCCTTTCTGAAATCTAGCACCTTTATCTTTGAGTGGCTGGTGTCCTGTGTTATGCTTACCTTAAAGCTTACCATCGATGGTCACTGTTGGCCATGTGGCATCCCACTTTGATGTCCTTGATCCTTTCTGAGTTTGTGAGACAAGATCGAGAATGGCATCTCCCCTTGTTGGGGTTTTAATAAGTTAGCACAGTCCCGCACCTTGTAGTGACAATAAGAAGTCCCTATTTCTTGTTGTTGGTGCTAGTGTGTTTCAGTTAATATCTGATAGATTGAAGCCCCCCACCAGTATTGCTTTGCCTTTATTGGACATTTTGTAGATTTCCTCTATTAGGTCTTTGTCTCCTTTATCTTCTTGATATGGGGGCCTGTAGATGCCGCTGATTCTGAAGGGTTTTCCCTTGCCCATGTCTACTGTTAGCCACAGTGACTCGAAGTCCCCAGGTTGCCCTTTTACTTCTGTGGCTATTATTTCCTCCAGAATGTAAATGGCTACCCCCCCTCTTTTTTTGCCCTGCCTATCTTTCCTGAACAGACTGTAACTGGGAATGGCCATATCCCATTCGTGGTTTTCCGTGAACCACATTTCTGTTACAGCCACCCAGTCCAATCTTTCTGTTTCCAAGATGGCTGTGAGTTAGAGAAGTGTGTTGGCTAGCTCCTAGTATTTGCAACCATTGCCTTCCAGGAATGTACATCCTCTTTGGTGTGAGGATGTACACTCTTCCTGGACTGCTCCAGTTTGCTCTTTCCGGCTGAGAGATTATGGAGCTTGCTAGTTCGGGTGGATGTTGGCTCTGATTTGTTTTCTGTAGCTGTATGCGTGCATTTGGCATTTTGTGGAGCGATGACCAGCCCACCAATAGCAGGGGTGTGAGCTGCATCATACTCCCCTTTATTTAATTTAAACTACCTGTATAGACATCTAATTTTTGTCCGCGTGCTCACCACTTTCTCTGTTTTGGTGCAATCCATTGAATTTAAAAAAAGCTCTTTCCCAAAGGTTGTGCCAGTTCCTTATGTAGTGGTATCCCTTGTCATGGCACCAATCATGCAGCCATGAGTTGAATTCACCTACTTCAATCTCTCTGACTTGCTTGATGCTTTTTCCTTTTTCTTGCACTGGCAGCACTTCTGAAAAGATTAACTTGGATGGAAGGGAAGAAAGTGTGTTGGCCAGGTCCTCAGAGTGTTTCTTGGCTTCCTGAACTGTGTGATTAGTCATTGGTACCAAGGTGTATTGTTATATGTGTAACATCCCCTGATTCCTGCACCTTTGTCTTTATGCAGTTAGTGTCCCTACTTTCAGAGGCTCCTGGCAGACACTTTACCACTATGTCGCTTTTAACATTTTAATCCATGGAATCCATGATTATGAGAATTTTGCTTTTGTTTATATTTGTGTCATTTTTATTTTGAGTTTTATTATTTTTGTTGTTATTACATTTGGTTTTGTTATTGTTGTTGGTTATATTCTGAGTATTAGTATTTTTGTTTTTATCGTAGTTTGTATTGGTTTTAATTGGCATGTTAGCCTTTTTTCGATGGTTTGATTTCTTTACCTTGTATTACTTTGTCTGTGGTTGGTAGTAGAGGAGCAAACCTGTTTTGGGTTTGGATGGCCAGGAAATGCTCCTGTTTTTTGGCATCCTCTGGGCCCTGCCTTGAGTCCTGGCCCTGGCTGACATGCTGGTACTGGTGGTGGGGGGTTGAGGAGGTGTGCTATAGAGTTCCCTGTATTGGAGGTAATATATTATAGTCCAAGCATCCTGTAGTTGGGCTGCAAGATCTGCTATCGTGCAACATGCACGGCAGGGTCCTGGTTGCCATTTGTAGATCCTGTTGTACAGTGCACTGCAGTTTTCGCAACTGACAAGGTCCATTTTTTTTTTAGTTGAGAGGTAATACTGACTCCTGTTTCTTGGCAGGAAGTGTGGACAAAAAGGAAAACAGAACAGTGAGAATTTTTTGTTTTTTTTTAGTACCTTTGTTTCTCCTTCCTGCTGAAAAAACAATCAGTTTGTTAAGGTCTGCCACTTAGTAGCACAACTAGAGACTGGAGGAGATGAGATTTCTCTCCCAGTCAGTGAAGATTAGTGAAACTCAGCAGACAATAAGGCTAGGGGCTGGACTGCACTTGGTATATGCCTTCTAGGATTGCTCTTTGTGTCTGAGCTGTTGCTTCTGGTTGTTTCTGGCTGAGAGCTTTCTATTAGCTGACCACTATTTCAGTAGTGGGTACAGCAGACAGTAAGGCTAGGGGCTGGACTGCTCTTGGTGTATGCCTCATAGTGGTGCCCTTTGTGTCTGAGCTGTTGCTTCCAGCTGAGAGCTTTCTATTAGTCAACCACTATTTCAGTAGTGGTACAGACATACAAATGCTGATTTACATATAGCAGCCAGGAATTCTGAGGAAGTGTTTCAACGGCTCCTTATGCTGAGAGTGCAGCTGCTGGCTGGGACTGAGCAGAGTGATCGAGGAGAGAAGTCACCTCAGCAGAGGTAGGAGCCCGGACTGTGGACTCCAAGGTGGATTCAGACAGGTAGAACTCCTGTCAAGGAATCCCTGCTTCTGCACCTGTCAGAGTCTGCCTTCCCTCTGTGATTGGTCTCCTCACAGTCGGTGAAAATTAGTGAATCTCAGCAGACAGTAAGGCTAGGGGCTGGACCGCGCTTGGCATATGCCTTCTAGGGTTGCCCTTTGTGTTTGAGCTGTTGCTTCTGGTTGTTTCTGGCTGAGAGCTTTCTATTTTCTGACCACTATTTCAGTAGTGGGTACAGCAGACAGTAAGGCTAGGGGTTGGACCTCTCTTGGCGTATGCTTCCTAGGAGGGCTGCGTTTTGTGCCTGAGCTGTTGCTTCCAGTTGAGAGCTTTCTATTAGCTGACCACTATTTCAGTAGTGGGTAAATCATGTGCAAAGGTTTTTGTATATTGTTAATAAAGCTTGAATTCAAGTCCATGTGTCATGATTAGAGTTTCCTGAAAATTTCATGCTTTTTGGCTTTGTGGTTTTCTTTAAATCAGCATTTGTTAACTTGCTCTACAGTGGCTGAAAACAGTGGAGTTATTTCTGTCTTTCTCAGTCAGGCTTAGAAAGTGATGACATAATTGTGGTGGTATGCTGTGATAAGGGCATCCACTATTGAATGTTTACAAAGACGGTGACTCAATACTCGCCTGTTCACAGGTCTACTGGACGAGGGGTGAATATGTATAGCAACATCCTGTCACTATATGTATGTGCCACAGGGGTAGGAGGGAATGCCATGCAAAGAGCAGAAGGGGAAGGAGAGTTTGTGAGGTGTAGCATGATGGTGGTTTGCCGAGCTGGCCATGTGACATGGTGGGTTCATGGCAGACTAGGGTTGGGATGGTGCTCGGTTTGATGCCGGGCACATTGGTATTTTTGCACCGGTCCATGAAATTTTATTTTTTTTTTGTTTTCAACCCCCGACATGCACCTCATGGAGTTGAGAATCCTTTAGCAACTGTAAATTTTTCAGACATTTTGAAAAGTAACACCTTCACTACGGTGAATGCACCAAAATTATATGACTCAAGATCATTCTTTAGTTGCATTACAAGTGATCTGGTATATTTGGCAATCTGTGGGTGTGGTGCACTTTATGTAGGAAAAACAACAAGTCCCTTAAAGTGCTACTGGACAGAAGATATATACTTGTATAGCAACATCCTGTTGCTATATGTATATACTATAGTGGGAGCACATTAGGAGCATAGCCAGAGAGGATGAAATAAATACTCTGGTAGTACACTGCAAAAAACAGAGGGGTGATGGTAGAGTACATCAATTTAAATTTTGAGGGGTGGAATTGGTAAGGATGGGACCCAAAGGGGGCAGTATGGATGATCGTCTCTTGGAGCATGAGGCATTTTGGATCTTTACCCTGGGTGGGTTAAAACACCCAGGTCTTAATGATAAATTGATGTGATGCCCTTGATTAAAAGAAGGAAGAGATAAAACTTATAATGGGTTATGGAATATTAAAAGGTTCTTGTTGCTGAAGATATTTTTTATGTTTTTTTTTCCTTTTAGATATTGATTGTTAAGTAAATGTTGCAAGGGAACATTGAACTGCTGTGGACCCATCATCTGGTTGTAATTTTAAATTAGACAGAATAGACCCAATGGTGGAAGATTTCGATATGGTCTGCTGACCACAGAATGGAAAAACTATTTTGTTAAAATCCATACAGGGACAAGATACAGTAACTGTAATTACAGTTTTCTGGATTATATATTCATTATGTCCTTGTTATTATCGAGGGATTTAAAGCCCAAATTTTGTATAGTTATTTATTTTGTAATACTAGTAGTCAGAACGTTAGTTTTGGTAGCCAATCAAAAAGATGGTTTGGAATCCATATTTATACATGTGTATACATGTAAACTGAATTATAATTAGCTCATGAAGTGTACACCTTAGCTGTCACTATTTAAAGTGTGGAGAAATAGTTTAATAGTGTATTAATACAAATTAAAATTCTAGTAGCCACTATTATTAGGATCTCATGCTATATATGAAATAAGTATATATGCTAGTTAGCGTGTGCACATAGAGTCATTTAAACTAATTGGGAATTATGTATTACAGATATTAATGATGTGTGGTTTTAAAGTTGTACTTTCAATGCTTGTTGTGAAGCCTTTTAAAAATGCACTATCACTTTAAACTGCACTCCTTTTAAATGGTGATGAACCCTAGGGATGCCATCCTCCTGAGGTCACACAATTGGTGAGAGATTGGTTGAGGTGCTTCCATGCTGTGGCAGCTGCAGTTCGCTATCTTTGCACTTTAATAAAGGTCCTTTTGCACAGTTCCCTTTGGTACCATCATTTGTTTGTTTTCTTTATTGGAACTTTACGGAGGGCACATGGAGTGAGTGGAGCTGGAACTGCCTGTTCTTCGTAACACAGCATAGCAACCCTGACTGTGGAGACAGGAACAGGGGGCAACAGGATGTGATGTTTGTGACTGTGGGGATAGGGACAGAGGGCAGCAGGGTGAAACAACCTGGACTGTTTGGGTAGGAGATAAGAATGGCATCATGGTACAGAAGTCCAAAATGAGGGACAGGGTGCAGCAGCCATGCCTGTTTGAAACAAGCGACATGGGCAGCAGGGTGTAGCAAAGGATCTGACTCTGGTAACAGGTGGGCAGGAGGGTGCAACTGCCTCAGCTGTGGAGGCATGCACCTGGGTGCACCAAATGCCCTTAGTCTTGTGGCAAGTGGCAGCATGGTGCCGCAGTCCTAACTGCAGAGACATGGGGATCTAAGGCACAGCAGGCCACAGCAACCCCAGCTGTGTAAACAGCAGAGTGCAGAAGCCCTGGCTGTGGTGACAGGGGACAGAGGACAGCATGGTGCAGATGCTTCAACTATGGGATGGACAGAGGGGGCATCAGGTGCAGCAGCCCTAACTGTGAGATGGGGTACATGGTGCAGCAGCCCTGCCGATTTGGGACAATGGAAGTAGGGAAGCAGGGTGCAGCAAAGCCTCACCTCAGGTGACCTAGGGTATCATGGTGTAACTGGCCTCAATGTGGAGGCAGAGGGACCTATGACTCTAGGGCTTAGCAGAGCACAGCAGCCCTGACTGTGGAGACAGGAACAGTGTGTACTAGGTGCAGCATCCTGGACTGTGGGGGTAGGGGAGAGAGATCAGCAGGGTGCAGCAACATTAACTGTTTGGGCAGGGGGAAGCAACCCTGATTCTTTAAGCAGGGGATGGAGGCAGCAGGGTGCACAATCCCTGACTGTGTGGGAGAAGACAATGGGCAGCAGGCTGCAGCAGCCTTGAATGTGGAGCAGAAGGCAGGTGGCTTGTGGGGCAGGGGACAGGTGACAGCAGAGATCAGATGTTTCAGTTGTGGAGAAGAGACATGGTGCATCAGAATGTCATATAGTGTTTCTATTTACAGTGGCGTGAAAAAGTATTTGCCCCCTTCCTGATTTTCTCTATTATTGCATATTTGTCACACTGGATGTTTTCAGGTCTTTAGACAAAATATAATATTAGATAAAGGAACCTGAGTGAACAAATAACACTTTTTTTTTTTCTTATTTCATTTATTTAATGAAAAAGTTAACCAACACCAACTGGCACTGTGTGAAAAAGTAATTGCCCTAGTTAAATCAACCCAATTAAAGGGATAATTAGAGTCAGCTGATTGAACACAGCCAGGCTTGATTACAGCCAGCCCGCTCAATATAAACCTCACTTATTTGGCCCTTACCATCAGAGTCATGTTGCCAGCACAAAGATTCAACAAGCACATTATGCCATGATCAAAGGAAGTTCCTGAAAAGATCAGAAAAAATTTGTTGCCCTCTGTCAGTCTGGAAAGGGTTACAAAGCTATTTCTAAGGCTCTGGGACTCCATCGAACCACAGTGAGAGCCATAATCTCCAAATGGAGAACACTTGGAACAGTAGTGAACCTTCCAGGAGTGGCGGCCTGCCAAAATTACTCCAAGGGCACAGTGTAAAATCATCCAAGAAGTCTCAAAGATCCTAAAACAACATCCAAAGAACTGCAGGCTACTCTTGCCTCAGCTAAGGTCAGTGTTCATGACTCCACAATCAGAAAGAGACTGGGCAAAATGGGCTTCATGTGAGAGATAGCAAGGCGGAAACCACTGCTAACCAAGAAAAACATAAATGCTCATCTCTCATTTGCCAAGAAGCACCTGGATGATCCACAAGCCTTTTGGGAAAATGTTCTATGGACAGATGAGTCCAAAGTGGAACTTTTTGGACAACATGGATCCCATAATGTCTGCTAAAGCAAACACAGCATTCCACAGTAAGAACACCATACCAACAGTCAAACATGGTGGTGGTAGTGTGATGGTGTGGGGATGCTTTGCTGCCTAGGACCTGGATGACTTGCCATAATTAAAGGAACCATGAATTCTGCTCTGTACCAGAAAATTCTTAAGGAGAATGGTCATCCTTCCGTCAGCTGAAGCTGAAGCGTAGTTGGGTCATGCAGCAAGACAATGATCCAAAACACAAAAGCAAGTCCACATCAGAATGGCTAAAAGAAGTAAAATTAAAGTTTTGGAGTGGCCTAGTCAAAGTCCAGACTGAAACCTAATAGAGATGCTGTGGCAGGACCTGAAATGAGCAGTTCATGCTCGAAAACCTACCAAATGTTACTGAATTAAAGCAGTTCTGTGAGGAAGAGTGGGTTAAAAGTCCTCACAGCGATGTGAAAGACTGATATTGAATTATAGGAAGTGTTTGGTTGCAGTCATTGCAGCTAAATGTGGCATAACCAGTTATTAAGTGTAATTACTTTTTCACACAGTGCCAGTTGGTGTTGGTTAACTTTTTTTCATTAAATAAGTGAAATTAAAAAAAAAAACAAGTGTTATTTGTTCACTCAGGTTCCCTTTATCTAATATTACATTTTCTCTAAAGACCTGAAAACATCCAGTGTGACAAATATGCAATAATAGAGAAAATCAGGAAGGGGGCAAATACTTTTTCACGCCACTGTATATGATGTATTTTCACACAGAAACCACCAAAGAACTGAAATTTGTGAGTTCAGACAGTACATGTGCTTGAAATAGTAGAGTGTGACAGGCACCTGTTTGTCAATCTGTCATGAAAAAAAGTTCTTACATGAATGTATTTATGAAGACTACATCAAAGACAAACTGACATGGTATGGGCTTCTAGATCAGGTAAGGCCCCAGGGCCAGATGGATTGCCCTCCGAGTTTTATAAAACGTTCTGGGTGGAATTGGCACCGACATTTATGGCCATGCTTCAGGAGGTGTTGGAAGGGGAAGACTTAATAGCATCCCAGCAGTTAGCTACTATTACAATTCTCCCCAAACCAGGTAAAGACCCAAGAAAATGTGGATCATATCAGCCCATTTCGCTGCTTAATGCAGCATGCAAAATCATTGCAAGGATTATGGCAAAGGATGGAGAGAGTTCTGCCTGGGATCATTTATCAGGATCAAGGGTGTTTTGTAAGGGGTAGGCAGGCTAGACATAATTTGAGACTGGTTCTGAATATTTTATGGCATGGATCAAGGGGGAAGAGGTGTCCTGCAGGCCTCTTTGCATTACATGCAGAGAAGGCCTTCGATAGGGTCGAATGGCCATTTATGTTTGTGGTCTTAAAGAAATTTGGTCTACATCCTAACTTTTGCTGCTGGGTTGTTAGTTTAAACAAGTCCCCGAGGGCCAAAATCTTGACCATAATCTTTCTACCCCTTTAGACTATATAGAGGCACTGACAGGGCTGTCCCTTTCACCCTTATTTATGTTCTCACCATTGAGGAATTGGCAGTAGCTATAAGGAGTCACCAGGAGGTCAAAGGGTATAAGATTAATTGTTTATTGTTTATTGAAAGTCTAGGATTACAAATACCTTTGAGCCAAGGCTCTTTTACAAAGGTTCCACGTCAAGAGAAGTACAAACATGTTGGACTAAGCTACATTCGTCTATACATAGGCAAACTAGAATAATTGTATATAAACAGAGATTAAGTAAACAACACTCATTGGCTCATACGATGCATTAAAGAAATTAAGTAATGAGACACTTAGGTTAGGAAAAGTTCAGAGATCTGTGATTGGGGTGGAGAGGGGGGATGGGGAGGGGGTAGCAGCCGAAGAGAAACTAGAGCAGATTCTCAGCATTGTCAAAGAACAGAGGAGAGGGGAGATGTGCCATGGGGGAAAAGGAAGTTAGGAGAGGCAGTCACAGCAACTGGTGGTAGTGAGGTGAAGGTGTAGTCTTGATTTGAAAATGCTCATTGAAGAGGAGGAAGTGATATGAGTGCTGAGGGTGCTCATCCAGAACGGAGCACGGTGTGCCAAGGATCTTTGACCCAGTGATGTGCAGCATCGAGGTCCTTGGAGGAGTTGTTGTTCTGACCCTCTGGTGCCGCATACATTAGTGGTTGGACTCAGGAGGACTTGGACACATGGTGGTGAAAAACCCAGGATAGTATTTTTCGCCATTAGTCAAGTTAGGCACTTTATACAATTTGCGAGTTGAAGCCATCCTGATTTGGCATAGAGTTCACATGTATGTGTGAGTCAGTGGGCTCCAGTGAGTAGTCGGCAGGCCTTGTTTAGGGAGGTCATAATGCGCCTAAGGGCGGTGATGGTGGCAGAGCCATAGACAATGAGGCCATAATCTACAACAGACACAACAGAGCTCTGGATGGCCATCTTTAATGCTGCTTGGGTGAGTCGTTGTTGTTTCGATAGAGAATTCTAATGCGCCGTATTTACAACTCTGATGACGCGATTTATGTGGGTCATATACGACAGACCATGGTCAAGAGTGATTCCTAGGTATTTGAAATATGACACTTGTTCAAGGGTATGACCAGCATTTGTTTTGATGTCAAGGGGTATCGATATGTTTGCTTTATGAGCTGCAGAAGAGCATTGATTTAGTCTTTTTGTGGTTAAGAACCAGCTTGTGAAAAGAGAACCAGTTTTCAACAGATGAGAATGCACGTTGAAGGTTGCATGTTAATGGTTCTGGGTCTTTCTGTGGGGTGAAAAGCACAGTGTCATCAGCATACAGGATAATTTGTTCTGGGCAGGATTGTGGGAGAGAGTTTAAGAAAAGACTGAAAAGTAGGGGACCCAGTATTGAGCCCTGGGAGACACCAGAACGGACTGGGTTGGAATCAGAGAGATTGCCTGAGATGTTTATTCTTTGTGTGCCTTGGCAAAGGTAACTATTGAACCACACTGTAGTGTCAGGGGAGAGACTGGTATTCAGCAACTGTCTGGAGAGTAGGCCGTGGTGGACAGTGTTGAATGCTTTGGTTAAGTTGATGAATACGGCTCCAGTTAGATGACCTTTGTCCATAGACTTGTGGAGAGCTCCAGTGAACTCCAGGAGGGCTGTAGAGGTGATGTCCTTGCCTGAAACTGTGTTGCTGTGGACAAGGATGTTGTATTTGTCCAGGTAGACTGTAAGCTGGTCGTCTTCCAGGGCTTTGGAAAGGAGAGCAGTATTGAGATTGGCCGTAGTTTCCCAGGATTGATTTTTCACCACTTTTGAAGGCTGGTGTGACAATAGCTGGTTTCCATTTGCTTGGAAATTGACTGAGGTTGAGAGGAGAGGTTGAAAATTCTGATAAGCAGGTGGAGCACTTCCTCAAGTGGAGGATAGCAGTTTCAGGTCCAGTGAGTCACTGGCTCTGGTCTTGAGATGGCCCTTTTACGCATTTATGGACTTCAACTGAGTTGACTTTTTAAAGTAGAATGGTGGATGGCTTGGGGGGTGGGGAAGGAAGTTGATTCAGGGGTGTCAATTTCCGAGAAAAAGTCTGGGGGGAGGACACTACTGAGGTCCGTGAAGGCAGTGTTGAAGGTGTTTGCTATGGCCAGTGGGTCAAGGGTGGTGGTACCATCGATATTCAGTAGAGTAGGGGAGGATTTTGATGGTTTCCCTGAAATCTCCTTTATATTATTCCAAAAGGCTCTCCCATTACCCCAGGTGTTGGTGAGGGCTTCTTTGTAGTAGGTGCTCTTTGCCATTCATATTAGTTTCGTGCAATTGTTGTGAGATTGTTTATAGGCTTGAATGTCCGGTTGGGCACCTGTGGCCCTGGCAATTGCCCAGAGGTGGTCCCTTGCTTTAAGCTGTGTCAGTAGTCCAGTATTAAGCCAAGGACTGGATGGTGCATTGACTTTGTGCTTTTTTACTGGGGCATGTAGATCATAAATGGCATTGAACATTGTGATGAAATGTTCAAGAGCTGAGTCTACATCCTGCGTGAAGGTGTATGGGAGACCAATCTTGTCACAAGAGGCAGGATTTTAGGTGGACAGTTTGCCATGGGGAGGACCCTACTGGAGATAGTTAAGGGAGGAGGCTTGTAATATTTATTAGACCAGTTGCAAATAACAGGAGAGTGGTCACTGAGTGAGTCAGAGAGGACAATGATGTTGTTGACATGGGTTGGGTGACTGCTGAGGACCCAGTCCAGGAAAGTGCTGGTACCTGACTTGTAGTTCTTCCTAGTTGGGAAGTTGACCATCTGCGTGAGGTTAGCTGAGGAGATAGCATCCTTGTAGGTTCCAGTGTCAGGTGTAAGCCAGTTGATTTTGAAGTCACCAAGAAGAAGGACCTCGGATTCAGAAGGTTGGGAACTAACAAATGCCAACAGAGCTTGGAGACCAGTCCCTTGGTTTTTAGGTGGGATGTAGACAGTGACCACAGATTAATGGGAAAGAACAGGTCATTTTGTTATTTGCAGATGATGTTCTGCTATTTTTAAGTGACCCGGAGAGAGTCATGCCTGCTTTGACCACTCTATTTCAAGAATATGGGTCTTTGTCAGGCCATAAGATTAATTGGGGTAAAAGTGAGTGGCTTCCATTAGGTTGCGTGGGAAGACTAATCAATATAGATGTAGTGGAGGTGCCCCCTAAGTCAGTGATAAAATATCTTGGGATACAAGTCCTCAGAAACTAAAAGAAATGGGCCATTTAAACTATAAACCCTTGGCAACACAAATTAAGGAACAGTGTGGTAGGTGGAAGTCACTTCTCTGTCTCTATTAGGGAAAAGTTAATTTGGTGAAAATGCAAATTTTACCACAATGCCTCTACTCTATGTTTTCCAGACCCTGATGGTCATGGCCCCAGCTATCTACTGTATATAAAATCTATGGAGTGCTCCATCACTTCCCTTCTGTGGGAAAATGGCAGACCCAGGATTAGGAAAGATATATTATGGTTGCCTCCACATAGGGGAGGTATGGCACTTCCTAATTTGAAGCTATATGCCCTTGCGGCACAACTTACTCACAGCATGGATTGTCTGGAGGTTGGAGATGAGGCACGGGAATGGGTTACCATGGAGTCACATTTGAGGAGGGTGATTAGCTCAATATCTTTTACCTTTGGGGCTAGGGGAATGGGAAGGGGAACAGACATGGAACCCCTTCACTAGAGCTACTCTTAAATCTTGGAATTAGGCACAGCAGATTATGGGAGATAAGAGAGGCTTATCGCTAGAAAGCTCTATACTACATAGTCTATGGAGGGATGGTAATTCCCCCCCCCAATCAGGTGAGCTTTGGGGAAATGGGAAAGAAAGGTGCTCTTTCATCTGGCACGTTTATTCCGAGAGGGATCCCTGCTGGACTTTCTAGAATTGGTCAAGGAATATAATATTCAACCTATGCACTATTATATTTATTTAAGAATAAAACATAGATTGCAAAGATTCTGGGGAGCAGGGGAAGGTAGCCCCTCCTTAACCAGGACACCCCTGGAGGAGGTTCTTCAATACTGCCTCAAACATAGAAATGTGAAACCCCTAAGCCTCGTACATAGAAATCTGCTGGGGGTCCGTCCAGATGCACTTCAAAAACTTAAAGAAAAGTGGGAGAGGGATCTGGGAGATGAAAGCCTGATGAGAGGTGATTGGAACCAGGCTCTAGGAAGTAGTAGGGATATGTCAGTAAATAATAAACTAAGGAATGTTCAGTTTAATATTATTCACAGAGCCTATTTCTCCTGAAGTAGCTCATAAAATAAATACTCAGAAACCTGACCAGTGCCCCAAATGCTCCTTACAAGCGTGCTCGTTCTTTCACTTAATATGGTCCTGTCCAAGGGTACTGACTTACTGGAATGAAATAAATAATTTGCTGAATAAGGTTATGGAGTGTGATATCCCACTTGACCTTGTGGAAATTTTGTAGGGAGTACCAAGAAATGGGAAGAAATATAAAAAAGCTAAACATCCTTTGAGAAGGTTGGCTTTAGTAATTGGTAAACAAACCTTAGCACAAACATGGATGGCTGAGGCTCCGCCTACTATTGTACATTGGGTGAAAATATTATTAAATAGCATGAAGTTAAAACACATTCAATATAAAACTCTGGATCTTCCCCACAGATAGGAGCAAATCTGGTCTGCCTTGGAGAGGGCCATTGGTGAGACTTGGTTCCCTCTATTTTAACATAGGGGTAAAGAAGGGAGAAATAACAATATATATAACTCTATATTTTGCAAATCTTCTAAATGGATTGTGTAAAACTTAGCCTTGAAAAAACTGTTGTAAAGGTATAACAGACTATGAACTTTCACTTCTACTGCTTGGGCTATAACTTCGGACTTTGCCCTGAGACCCCCCGAATATGCCTGTGTATCAAATAGGCCTATGTATGAATATGCTTTTGTATGTATAAGCAGATATGATGTTTCCATGTATCAATATGTAGCATATCATGCTTATCTGTATCTATTTTCTGTACACCAACTCTTACAATAAAACATTTTTACAAAAAAAGACAAACTAACAAACTATTTCTATGAATTAACAAAATTTAGATTTATTTAATATTCATTAAACATATAGTTAGAAAAACTCTGAGTTTTGATGAGAAAGAATGGAGAGGTGTGATACAGACAAGCTGATCTCTCACAGAGAAAGATTTCCACTACTTCAATTCAGCACTAAAACTCAAATTATCAACTTTATAAGAGAATGATAGATTTTAAACTAATCTATCTAAACACAAACCACAGACTGAGTTTATAAGAAACCTGATGAGCAAACCATTAATGCTACAGCCTGCTGTGATTGGGAATCTAAAGCAGTAAACTACAGTACACCACAATGATGTCAACACTCTCCAAGCCTGCCTGAGACAGACAGCAATAACTCCGCTATTTTCAGCCACTGTAGAGAAAGTTAACAAATGTTGATTTAAAGAAAACCAAAATCCAAACAGCATGAAATTTTCAGGAAATTCTAATCATGACACAGGGGCTTGAATTCAAGCTTTATTAACAATATGCAAAACCTCGCACATGATCTTCAAAATCCCCAAATTACTAGTGTGCATATTGAAACTGCAACAAATTATCATTTTGCCATTTTTGTGTTGCTTGCGCATGCAAGAAACACATTAAATCAGTCAGCAGTTAGGGGAGCAGGCCACAGCGTGTCAAGAAATTCAGCTCGTCACCATGCAATCAGCTGTTTTAGTGCATTACAAGTTACCAAAACATCTGATTGCATGGTGTCACCATGGCGACAGCTTCTCCGTTAGCCTCTCACAGTCCCCACAAAGCCAACGGAAAGCCACCGCCCACAGTTCAGTGTGCCTTCCTGGTGAAACATTTCAATAAATAAAAAATAAAAAAGTCAATGGGGTGCCCAATCCCCTGTCGGCTCCACTGTCCCCCCAAACAAACTGCCTGGTGCCACGCTGACAGCCCACCCCAGTGTGGCAAACATCCCCTGTTGTCTTAGAAAAAGAAAAGACCTAGAAAAAAAAGGTCCCTCATTGATTATTTTGCCCCCTCTGCCAACCCGCACCCACCCTCTGTGTACCCTACCTCCCACACCCCCACCTCACCCAATACTTACCTCCAGAGCCCAGCGCGACGATCTTCGGTGGACTGGGAACACGTCTGCACTCTTCAAAGCCAACCGCGAATTGAAGAAATGCCAATAAACTGTATAATGGTATACATGTTTTTTTTTCAGCTTTGGTGCATATCCTGGCCATTTTTGGGAATTGTTTCACTAAAATTTTCAACATGGGTTTCATGGGATCCCACCTCATGAACTCAGTCACTGTAATTTTGTTTTTCGGTCCCAAAAGGTGATTTCGCAGTCACTGTGTGGAACCACCTTTTGGGACTGATTAACAAAATGACAGTGTCACAGTTCATGAGGTAGACCCCTAAAACCCTATGTTGAAAATTTGGTGAAAAAATTTCCAAAAATGACTGTTTTATGAGCGTACATTGTGCAGTTCCTACACACACTGTAATTTTGAGCATTTTAACATTTTCACTCCAGATTTTCAACATTGCCATGTTACCACACCTTCTTATGAACAATACAGCCTTAATTTTTCACATCTCACCTGAAATGTGTTTTTGCACATGTAGCACACAATGGCGCCGGTCGGTATGCAAAATCAATGTTCAGGACAAATTAAGAATATCACAGTGACACTGTTCATGAGGTAGGCCCTCAAAAACCCTATGTTGAAAAAGTGGTGAAAAATTCCCAAAATGACTGTTTTACGAGCGTGCATTGTGCAGTTCCTATGCACCCTTGTAACTTCAAGCATTTTTAATATTTTCACTCCAGATGTTCAGCATTGCATTTTTACCACACCTCCTTATGAACAGTACAACTGTCATTTTTCACATCTCACCTGAAATGTGTTTTTGCACATGTAGCTCATAGTGGCGTGGTCGGTGTGCAAAATCAACGTTCGGGACACATTATGAAAATCACAGTGACACTGTTCATGAGCAGAGGTCTTAAACTGGCTATCTTGAAAATGCGGTGACAGAAGTCCATAAAATGACTGTGTTACAAGCGTCCATTATGCAATTTCCACACACCCTCATAACTTCATGAATTTGTATTCTTTTCAGTCCAGATTTTCAACACTGGCATTTTTCCACACCTCCTTATAAACAGTAGAGCTGTCATTTTTCACACCCTGGCTGAAATGTCTTTTTGCACTTCTGGCGCAGAATAACATGGTTGCTGTGGGAAATCAGTGTGAGGCAGATTAAGAAAAATCACAGTGACACTGTTCATGAGCGGAGGTCCCAAAATGCCTATGTTGAAAATCTACTGTAAAAATCCCAAAACTAATTACATTACGGGTGTACGCTATGCAGTTTCTAAGCACACCATGACTTCACCAGTTGTTTTATATTATCACTTCAGATTTTCAACATTGCCATTTTTACAAATCCTCATGAACAGTACAGCTGTCATTTTTCACAACCTGTTCGAAATGTGTTTTCGCACCTGTGGCGCCAAATGGTGCAGTCACTGTGCAAAATCACCTTTCGGCTAACAAACTGATAGTGTCACTGTTCATGCGGTGGGATCACAAAAAGCCCATGTTGAAAACTTGGAGTAAAAATACCAAGAAATACCCAGGGTGTTAGGGTTTCGATCAAAATGCCCTACCCTGTAGGGACTGACAGGCGCCAGCGGTGTGACTTGTATTGTCGACAGTAATGTTCATGCCATTCCACCCCCACCCTGCAGCCAGTGGCAGGCATCGAGGTGCCTTGAACACTTTGGCTCTCAGAGTTCACCCCATTCTCCTATACTGCACCCATTTCAGTATATTTCTTATGGAATGAGGTGAGTGTAAAGCCTGAACACTTCAAAGCACACCTCGACACTTGTAAGTGTCTGCAGGGTAGGGTGAGGTGAAATGTCATGTCTGTTATGGTCGATGACCCAAAGGCACACCCCAATGCCTGTCCATCTCTGCAGGGTGGGGGTGGAGTTGGCATCAGTTCAATACTTCACTGCCATTCCTATACTGCATCTGTCTAACTCTTGCACTTCCGCTGCTAATGACAGCAAGCAACACTTGGCATTGACAAAAGCTTGTTACATATTCTGACCCCAAATTTTCAACACTGCCTTCTTATGATGACACCTCATGAACAAGGGCAGAAAAAATGTCCAGATCTCATGTGAAAGGTAAATTCACCAAGCGACTGTGAAATCACCTTTTGGCAGGAGTTGCATAATGACAGTCCTATTGTTCATGAGGTGGGGTTCCCAAAAGGCCACTGCAAAAGGAAAAGTTGAAAACTTGGGGTCAAAATGTTGAAAAAAAGGTAAAGTTATGCATAAAAGTTGAAACCCTAATGGAAATACATTGAACCGCATTTACCTTAGTTTCTCATTTTGCAGTAGCCAGTTCCAGCAGCAAGATGTTTCTTCAGTCAGAGAGTGGGTTTTGATCCTGTGACCTCTTCAGGTGAGTGAGGCTGTGTGGGGATGTACTGGGGGGTGGGATGGTGGGTGCTGAGAGGGAGGTGGAGGTGCAGGGTCTCATTGACAAGGGAACATTTTCTTTTTTTACAGGTTGTGGGACAAAAAAACATTGAGGGACCATTCTCTTCATTTCAGGTTAAAATGGTTGTGCCTGAAATGGGTGGGTAGGGGTAGCCACTATACACCAGGAATGGAATATATAGCTGAATAATGGGGATGTGATCGGTGGGTGGGGGGTACAACTAGACACTAGGGATGAAATATTGAATAACAGTGACGTTGATCAGTGAGTGGGGGTGCCACAAGACACCAGGGAAATCAGAAATGGCAATCAGTGGGTGAGGGTGCCACTAGACACCAGGGATTTGGGAATATATAATTTCATAAAGGGGATGGTGATCAGTGGGTGGGAGTGCCACTAGACACCAAGGAATTTATGTATCTATGGGGAGGATGATCAACAAGTTGGGGAGTGTGCCATTAGACACCAGGGAAATTTTACATCACCATTATTAATGGAACAGTGAGCGCAAATGTGGGGGTGCCACTAGACGCCAAGGCAACATCACAAATTGCCAGGGACAGCAATGGAGATTCAGGGTTGCCACCAAACACCAGGGAAACATCTCAAAGCTCACATTGCATCCAACATCATGAGTTTGGCATGGGGGGGACTGTTAAGAGATTTCTTTTTTCTCTCCACTCATATTTGCCTGTGTTTATACAGGCAAACCAGACTCCTCTCCCCCAGCTCCCAAAAAACATGCAACTAATTTATTTGTCAGAGGCTTTGCAATCTTTGGATATGTGTTTTATCAGATTTATATCATTTTACTACTTTATTTCTTTTAAATGTAAGAATATTTTACTGGGAAAGAGACAATGAGCTGAAACTACATTCCAGCTGCATCATCTCGGGAAAACAGGGTGGTTAAAAAGCCTCCAACATCTTAAGAAGAACATTGAAAATCATAATATGTGGACACAAAGCAGCTTGTATTTTTCTCATTAGCTCTGTATTTCTTATTCCCATTTTTTATGTTTGCTTGCACACATGTGCAAGAAACATATTGCGGCAGCTTGCTGTAGTAGCGAGTTGTGGAGGTGCGGCAGTGTTGTGGCCAATGCCAGCAGTCCTTTGTGGGGCTGGTCTCTGTGGTGCCAATAGAGGAGCATGCTGTCGATGACAGCAGTATTGCAGCGTACCACCAACTTGAAAGAAACTTGCTGCTGCAATCAGGGAGTGCCCCGACATTTAACAATCAGCTGTTTCTGCTACTGGGGTGGTCCCTGATTCCAGTGGCAAATCACAGCTTACCTTGTCTGGTGTCGCATTTCAATAAACATGGTGGCGTCTGTCGCCAGCCACCTCTCACAGTTGCTAGGTTCATATGCTCATAGAGGATTTCGAGTTCGAGGGCAGAACCCATTTAGAACTCGCCACCACTATTTCTATTGGTGGAAAATAAATTTTCGTTGACCAATATAAAGGTCCAGTTTTGCTTTAAATTGCTCAATATTTGCACTGTTTACCACACTCTCTGGTAGGGAATTCCAGATTGGTGGTATCCTCTGAGTCATATAGTGATTCCTCTTAGTTGTGTGATTAATATTTACTTGTAGTTTGAGTTGATGTGACCTAGTGTTTTTATTGGTGTATTTCATTTGGAGACATAATGTTTCCATTAGAGCAGGATCTGTAAATGCTCTATAAACAAAACATAGGTCTCCCCTCAGAGACCTGTAATTAAGGGAAAAGAGGCCCAAAGCTTTCAGTCTATCCTCATATTCCAGATTCTTTAGGTCAGTAATGTTTTTGGTTAATCTTCTCTGAACTTTTTTGATCAATGATTTTGCTCCCAAGGATGTGGGGGCAAAGAAGGGGGCACAATAATCATTCTGAGATCTCACTAGGCTAGAATATAAAGGGACTAGAACATTTCCAGTATGACTATTGATGTGTCTGAGAATACAAGGTATTGTACTGTGGCACTTTCGAACTGTTTTATTAATATGTGTGTTAAACTTCATGTCATTAGTGATTGTAACTCCGAGATCTATTTTAGTATCAGCAATCTGCAGTTGGGTGTTATTATGTGTATTTAGCTAGTTCATTATTATTATTATGAAAGCCGACGGGGTGCCTAACTCCTTGTCAGCATGCCCTCCTCAGTTCATTTGCCGACAGGGTAGCCCAATCTCCATCAGCATACTGTCCCCATCATTTGTTTTAAATAAACATGGTGCCAGCTGTTGCTGTCCACCTCACAGCCCCCATGAAAGCTGATGGGTGTGCCAAGTCCCCTGTAGGCATGCCCCTCCCAAGTTCATTTGCTGGTGGGGAGCCCAACTCTGTCTGCTGAATGCCCCTCATTTGTTGTGTGCCGAGGAGGATGCCCAATCCCCTCGGCTCATGTGCCCCCAAACACTCTGTATGTGTTGACTTGGTGCCCAATCTCCACTGGCTACAGCACCCCCAAACACCCAGGTGGCATGCTGGGAGCCCACCCCAGTGTGCCCATTTTCTCTGTAATAGAAAAACCATCCCAAGAGGTCTTTTTTTTAAACTCTATAAAAACAGAAAACCATCCCTCGTGGTCTCTGGTGCCCCCTCACCCAACTTGCACCCACCCTCTGTGCACCTGACCTCCCCACACACTATACTTACTTCCGCAGCCTGGTGCGATGATCTTCAGTTGAGCGGGAGCATGTCTGCACTCGTCAAAGCTGACCACGAACTGAAGAAATGCCGGTAAGCTATATAATGGCATAAATGGGGGGGTCAGCTTAGGTGGATATCGTGGCCATTTCTTGTGATTTATCACCATTTTCAACATGGGGTTCTTGGAACCCCATCTCATGAATTCAGTGACTATCATCTGGTTATTCAGTCCCTAAAGGTGATTTCACATTCACTGTGTGTAATCACCTTTAGGGATTGATTAATGAAACAAAAGTGTCACATTTCATTAGGTGGGCTCCCAAAAGCTTATGTTGCAAATTTGTGAATAAATTCCAAAATGACTGTGTTATCGAGAATGCATTGAGCAGTTTCCACGCACACACGTAACTGCACAAATCTGTAATATTTTCACTCCAGATTTTGACCATTGGCATTTTTGACACCTCCTTATGAACAATACAGCTGTCATCTTTCACATCCTGGCTGAAATGTGTTTTCTCACTTCCAGCACACAATAGCATGGTCACTGTGGGAAATCAGTGTTCGGGACAGAGTAAGAAAATTACAGTGACACTGTTCATGAGCAGAGGTCCCAAAATGCCTATGTTGAAAATTTGGTGACAAAAGTCCATAAAATGACCATGTTATGAGTGTGCATTGCACAGTTTCCATTCACACTCGTAACTTCGAGAATTTGTAATATTTTCACTCAAGATTTTCAGCATTGTCAATTTTGCAGATCTCCTTTTGAACAGTACAGCTGCCATTTTTGACATCCTGCCCAAAATGTGTTTTTGCACGTCTGGCGCACAATGGCATGATCGCTGTGGGAAATCAACATTCGGGACAGATTAAGAAAATCATAGAGACACTGTTCATGAGCAGAGGACACAAAATGCCTATGTTGAAAATTTGGTGAAATAATTCCACTAAATGACTGATACGAATATGCGTTGCTCAGTTTCCATGTACGCTTGTAAGTTCAAGCATTTTTAATATTTTCACTCCAGATTTTCAACATTGCCATCTCTTCAAAACCTCCCTATGAATGGTACAGCTGTCATTTTTCACATCCTACTTGAACTGTGTTTTTGCACATCTGGCGCAGAATGGCGTGGTCACTGTGGGAAATCAATGTCTGAGACAGATTAACAAAATCACAGTGCCACTGTTCATGAGCAGCGGTCCCAAATGGTTTCATGAGGTGGGGGCCATGTTGAAAATTTGTAGTGCATTCTCCATGATTCACACCATTATCTCGGACTTTATCTGACAAGGTAAGTCTCCTCGTCCGGCCTATCACAAGTTAGCTGCCCCTAAGTCTATGGGAGGGCTACGAGTTCCTCATTTCGGAATGTTTTACTGGGCCAGTAGTGCCAGTAAATATCTTAAGTGATTACTGACCCCAGATATAGAAAACACTTTACTTTACATCCCTATCTGAGTAAAATTGGAAATTGGGATGTTGAAGGAGGCAGGCCTTAATCCTATTGCTTGTTTATATTCTAAGCCAAAAAACTGCAAAGCAAAAAAAAATAAGATATTGTCTAATACCCCAGTAGCTACCTCCCTGAGGATTCATGCCCAATTATGTTTCTTCCTTAAATATTCCGATTATAAGGACCTAAATCAACCTCTTTGTGGTAACCCAAATCTAAAATCTGGGGTAAAATGATCAAAGATACATGGATCCCCTGCCTGTCAGGGATAAGAATCAGGAATTAATACAACAAGGAAGATGCTGCTCAGTGCAGTCCATCCCAACAAGTTTAGTTGGGCCCTAATCAAGTGTTCAAGGTTTACCAGATTAGACACTTGCTGATCCAAAACTAGCAGAATTTACATTAGGGTCTATTTCGGAGGACTTTTTCAACCCCTCCAAGATAGTATGGGAACCACACTCAGTTTCCAAATTAAATGTGCAACTATATGATCAAGCATATGGGGATCAGTTGGGCACTCCTAAACATTGGGATGTCCTTTTCCTGACGTGCAGCTGACTGGCCTACCATATGGCTAAACACTTTAGATATATTTCCCAGGACCGTCTTAGACTGATGCAATTTCAGTTTCTGAATAATCTATTTTGGACTCCAGTTAAACTCCATAGGATTGAGAGAACTACTACGCATCTGTGCAATAGATGTCACCAAGAAGAAGATCCTTCATATATTTTGAGAATGTACTCAGTGAAGACCCTATGGGATGAGATCAAAATAAAGTGAATCCTTGCTTGGGTTGGAGGAATATTACACCACAAATTTGCATGACTGGAGATTATAACAGGATTGATGTGAAGGTCAAGAGATATTATATGGCTGCCATTTCTTCCTCTCTCAAAAAGGTGGTATTAAGGCATTAGCTTGATAATATCCCTTATCCTACCTGGAGTGGCTCCATGAGCTGCTCTACAATTTGAGCATGGAGAAAATGGGAGCCAGTATGAATAAGTCTTTTCAGAGATACTAAAATTTGGGAGACTTTTCATACTCTGAATTTACTTCAGCCTTGGGTCTGTAATCTTGATGGTACTGTCTAAGAAGTAGGATTTTGTGTTCAGTCTAGTTGACCCCTCCCGTGTTGACTGTTACATATTGTTGCCTACTTAATTTAATACTTTTTGGATATGCAATATGGGTGGGTGGTGGGCAGGGGAGGGGAGGCGGACTAAGTTGTATACATTATTATGTACATCGGTTTCAGTGATTTATCACTCAGTGTACTTCTTGCTCTGTAATGTTGGTAAAACAATAAACTTGAATTTCAAAAAAAAGAAAATTTGTAGTGCAAATACCAACAAACACACAGGGCATTAGGGTTTCTAACCATAATGTCCCACCCTGTACAGACTGACAGGTGTCAGGAGTGTGCCTTTGAATTTCTGGCTGTAATGCTTACGCCATTCCACCCCATCCCACCCCCACCTTGAAGCCAGTCATAGACATCGAGGTGTGCCTTGGACTCTTCAGCCCAGAGTTCGCGCCATTCTCCTATACTGCACCCATTTCAGTGTAGGTCCTTATGAAATAGGGTGATGGTAAAGCAGAACACCCCAAGGCATGCCTCAACACTTATCGGTGTCTGCAGAAAAGGGTGAGGTGAAATGTCATGCACGTTATGGGTGATGACCAAAAGGAACAGTCCAATGCCTGTCCATCTCTGCAGGGTGGAGGTGGGGGGTTGGCATGAGTTCAGTACTTCACTGCCATTCCTATTCTACATCTGTCTAACTCCTGCACATCCAATGCTAATATCAGTAAGCAAACATTTGGCATTGACAAATGCTTGTTTATTACTGAAGTCATATACATAAATGCAGGAAATGTTTTCCTTGAAAGTTCATCAGTTCCTATTGTTTCTTCCCAACCTGATGTCACAATGCTTTACTTGTGATATCACAATTGTCCCCATGGCAACAGACTGTGATGTCACAACAGGGTATTATGATTTCAAGTACTGTAAGCTATAGAGGCAGATGAACTCCAAGGGATACACATCGTGTTTTTGTGGGAATTTCTTTAGTACAGAATAGTGAAGAACCCAAATCTATAGAAGATATATGAAATACAAGTTGAATTGTGTCCAAATGCAGTCTACACCCTAGCTTTCTGGAACTTCCTAAACCCAGTTTTATACTGCTCACCCAATCACTCAATTTTCTGCAAGGCAGTAAAGAACTCCCTTTCCCTGGCAGGTCAGAGATCATGTCTCTTTTATGACAAGCTAATTTTCAGCCCAGCTGACCTAGCACTGCTCACTTTTCCTCTTCATTGTCCTTTAAATCTCTGCTATCATATTCCTGATCATCAGCATACACAGGCTGTTATGAACAATTTTTATTCAACATTATCATGTTGAATAGTAACCTATACTCACTAAACTAAGATTTTTGTCTCTTGAACTGTGCATTGTTTTACTATTTGATGTTTGTCACATTGCTGCTATTTGTAATCACCAATGATGGTCCTGTTGCTGTCTTCTGTACCCAGTTATATTTCATCATATATGTTACTTCTCACTTGCTGTGACCTAACCATGTGGTATCCTGTGATAATAATCTAATGCATGTGGGCAACCGTCAAAATGGCTTCCCACCAGGCATCACATTCAATACTGCCCACTCCTTCCACACCCACATTAATGCCCTGTCAGCTGCCATTAACTCTTGGATTGGCCTGCTATACCAACACAGGGACTGCCTGCCTCAAGTTTCCCTCAGGCTGACCATCACCTCCTCTGCCTTGTCCCTCATGGACTATGGCTTGCCCATCTATGCCTCAGCTGACAACACTGCCCGCTCCAAAATACAACTCTCCATCAATAAGGCCTGTGGGATCCTGACCAGTGCCCCAGCCGAATTAACACCGCCTTACTACCACCACCAATCTCCTCAACTTTGAGAGTGACTGCTCTACCAGACCTGTCTTCTTATTAAGAAATCACTGCTAGGACTCTTCCCCCCTGGGGGTCTCCACCTGCCCACAGCAGTCATCATCGTCCATCACCACCCATAGCTCTGTTAAGGACACTTTCAAGGTGCCCAGAACCAAGACCTCTCTTGCCCAAAGATCCTTCCTGTACCGAGCCTCCACCTGGTTCAACTCCCTCCATAGCTACATTTCCAACTTGTCAAAAATTGGCTCCTTCAAAACAGCCCTTCAGAACCGTATCTTTAATACCCACTGTTGTAGGTGCAACTAACCCCCTGTTGTAACCTGTGGTACCTGCCTGCCATGCCCCCTGGCTCAACAACATCCACTGGACAGCCTTTCCCTTCCCCAGACCCACTTCTTCCCTACTAGGTCCAAGTAGGGATGTAACCCGCTGTCTTCTCTGAGGACCTACTATATCCATGAGTGTAACTCACAATTTTGTAACATTATGTAACCTAAGTAACATACAAACTACTACACTATGTAACCTAAGTGTATCTATGTTAAATGTTCCTTTACTGCACCTGTAATGTTACCTCTGTTTTAATCTACACTGTAATAACTGTCTTGATGTCTGCTCCCCTGGACAAGGTGCTTTTGTAAATGAGTCTCTGACTCAAAGGTTGTAATGAATAAATAAAGAATAAATATGAGGTGCTGTCATCATGGGTGACCCTAATGAGATGGCTATGGTTGTGATGGCGAGGGTAGGGTGGGCACAGGAAGGGATGTATAGCGATGGAAGTGGAGGATAGGGAAGAGTGTTGTAACCCCTAGTGTGCCTGCTCCACCAAGTCAACCATGTGTGTGGTGGTAGGGTGGTTGGCTCTGATGGAGCAGGTCCTGGGTTTAGGACTTAGGGCAGGTAATATTTGCTAAGTCCTGTAATTTTTTTAAATGTGCTGTGTCCCCTCCCTGATGTGCACCCCTGGAGTCAAGAATCTTTTATAGGATAGCCGTGGGGATGAAGCCCTCATGCACTTTTATCTTGGTAGCCTTGAAATGCTTATCACTGAATTTGTTTTCGGGCGATAATGCACTTGTGTAACAGGCGATCGCTATTATCACATATAGAACCTCGGTGTTGATTTGTCTGTTACTAATGTTGATGATGTACCTCTGTAATTCTCTCAGACGATAAATACATTTTCAAAGTTTTCTCCACTGATGGTTTGCTCAGGGTCCACAGTATGTAAGTGGTGGAGATGGGATGCAGACTCAAGTGTGCTGGGCCTTCAGGTTCATAGATCGGAACTAATAGAAATACATATGAAATTAAAATGGCATAGTGGAGTTAATGCGTGTTCTCTTACAGTCTATCCATATCTGACTTTAACCAGTGAGTGATAAACCAGATGTCTATGTAGATGAATATTTATTTTTGTTAATGATTGTTTTTTTTGTTTATTTTTGTCTAATAGTTGGTTTATGAATGCATGTATTTTTTCAAAACGCCATAGGCTTTGAAACATGACTTGATCTTAGACTATCACAGGTTCTTTAATTCTAATAGCAACCATTCTAAAGGTGGTATGTTCCGTATTATAGCATAATATCCTGAGAGCATTACTTTTATTAAATCCAGCACAACAGGTATACTAAGCAACAGGTGATGTCTCTTGGTAGCAATTCTCTTTGGATATTGAAGTGTCCTTACCTTCATGTACTTCACTTCCAGATTTTTGACAGGGTGAGGCATGGGAGGCATTTTTATCTGCAGCTGTCCATTGTCTGTGTTTCCATTTTTGGCTATGGTGTAGTTAATGTTGACGAATGACAGTAGTGCCAAGCCAGTGAACAAGAGGCAGGTTCCAAACACACTTATACCTGTGCTCCCAGTGATTGAAGGTGGTGCACTGACAAAGAGCAACCTGTCCAACAAAGTAAAGTGTTCCAAGCAGTTAGTGCTCCAGAGAACCACAGAGACCTTTAAACTTCAACTAATTGTTGATTTGTTTTCCACCAGTGTGAATGCCCCTAGTGCCTCGGCTACTTGCCTTGAAGGGGGCGTCAATGAACCAGAGATCTAGGCCAAGAGATCACTTAATTTTCACTGAAGGTAAGAGCAGGTTCAACTGCTTTTAAAAGCTCAAAGGCTGTGGTGTCTTATTCCACTCTGATTGGTTCAAAGCAGCGAATGGAAGAACCCTGCCCACTTATCATAGGTATCATAGGTGATTTCAGAGCAAAGAAGACTTACGTCCATTGTGCTCGCTTGTTAATTCTAATTTTGAAACCCCCCTATTTTATTTGCTTTGCAATACTTATCCAGTTTCTTCTTGAACTCAACTGTCGCCTTACTTGTGACTACCTCCTCAGGCAGATTATTTCATACTGGAATAACTCTAACATTAAACCAGTGCCTTCTTTTTCGGTCTTAAAATGATGCCCTTGTTGCCATGAATGTGACCTAGTGTCATATCGCTGTTCCCTCAGGGTAAGTCCCACTTTGACCCTTAGCTTTGCATCTTTAAGTGCATTATACACCATACACATATCCCTCTCAGGCGCTATACTCCAACGTGAACATCCCCAGGTCCTCCAATCGATCCCCATAGTCCTGGTCCCTAACATCTGCTACTAACCTGGTAGCCCTCCTCTGAACCCTCTCCAATCTTCCTATGTTCAACCTGTAACCAGGTGACCAGAACTGTGCACAATACTCCAGCCTGCGGCCTCACCAGTGCAATCGAAAAGAGGCACAATCACTTCCTCTTCCTACTCTTTATATGTTTCTTGATATTTATAAGAGTACTACTAGCAGATTTTATAACCTGACTGCAATGCTGGTGGAACTTGAAATCACTTGTCACTTTAACCCCAAATCTCTTTCCTCCACTACTTTGCCCAATTTCTGTCCATTTAAGAAGTAGTCAGCTTGATTATTTTATTCCCAAAGTGCATCACCACACATTTGTCGGTGTTAAAGGATAACTTTACCCCTGCCCAGCTTTCCATTTTGAGTAAGGCTTTTGCAACTTTGTCACATCCTCACCGTTTCTGATAGTAATGCCAATTCTAGTGTTGTCTGCAAATTTGGTTTCCCAGACATCCTCTCCTCCAGATAATGAGTGTATATAGATATTAAACAAGCAGGGCCCCAGAACAGATCCCTGGGGAACTCCACTCTCCACTCCCAACCAATCAGAGTAAATTCCCTTTAAACAGACCCTCTGCTTTCTCTCACTCAGCCATGCCTTAACCCAAGTTGTAATATACCCCGGTATTTTATGTTCATTCAGAGCATCAATCAATTCACCATGTGGGACCTTGTCAAACGCCTTCAAGAAATCCAAGAACACCACATCCACAGAGACACCCTCGTCCAATGCTCTGCTCACATGCTCATAAAACTCCAAGAGATTCGTTTGGCATGGTAACCCCTTTTAAAACCATGCTGAGCATTGTCACAATCCCCGACTGAATCCTGAAACTCCACCATTTGATCCTTTACAATAGATTCCAACATTTTCCCCAGTACAGTAATCAAGCTGACAGGCCTGTAGTTGACCACCTCCTGTCTAGATCCCTTTTATAAATAGGGATCACATTTGCCTTCGTAAACCTCAATCACAATCCAAAGATTTCTGAAACAGTGATATAGGTCCTGCAAATTCTGTTGCTAATTCCTTAGGACCCTAGGATGGATTCCATCTGGTCCTTGAGATTTATTCGGGTCCAGGTGCTTTAGTCTATCCTCAATATCATTTTGTTTAAAATAATTTTATAATCTATTTTAGTTAGATGATCTCTAATATTTTTAGACTTATTATTAAATACTGATGAGAAATAAGTGTTGAAAAGCCCTGCCATAGTTTGGCACTCCTCAACCAATATACCATCCTGATCCTTAGTGGGACCCACTGAAGTTTGACATCCCTTTTGTTATTGATATATGTGTAAAAGGATTTACAGTTATCTTTCACTTTGTAACCAGGTTTAGTTCATGTTTTCGAGTTGCCTGTTTTATGGCACTTTTAGTTTCTTTTAATAATTTTTTATACAAGGTCCAATTTTTTGCACACTCATTTTTCCTGGCTTTTATATGAGCTCTTTTTTTCTTTTTGATCAATTTGCTAATTCTGGGAGATAACCACAGGGGAATTTTTCCTAAAGCATTGTACTTCTTTCTTAATGGGACATACTTATCAATTAAATCCATAATTTTATTCTCCAAACTATCCCAATTTTCCACTAATGATCTATTTTCAAAAACCTTTTTCCATCCCCAATTCGAGAGTTCTGTTCTCATATCATTAAATTTAGCCTTATTAAAATTTTAAACCATAGTTAAGCCAAAAGTGTTTGAACAGACCACGCTTAAATAAAAAATTTTCACACAGTGATCACTTGAGCCAAGTGGTGATGAAGTACTACAATTCTTCATTTGGTCTCCCATATTGCTTAACACAAGGTCTAATATTTTATCCCCTCTAGTGTTATTTCCTATATACTGATCAAATCCAGCTAATAAAAAGGAATCCAGATACTTTAGCTCGTAGGATGTCTCCCCTGTTTGCCTACTCCAATTAATACCGGAAAGGTTAAAATCTCCTAAAAGTATAATATTTTCTGTAATCTCTAAGGAGTCCAAAAATTTTAGCACTGCCTCATCATCTTGGGTAGAAATTGAAGGAGGTCGATAAATTACCCCAATTTTAATATTAGGTCCCTTAGCTGGCAATACCCTAATCCACACATGCTCTATGCCTTGTATTTTTGGGACTTCAATAGCTACTGATTTTATTTTGTTGGATACATACAGTGCGACACCATCACCCTTTTATCCTCCCTATCCATATGATATAGATCATATCCCTGTATGTGATGGTCCCAGGTGTCAGTGGATGTCCACCAAGTCTCTGTTATGGCACATATCTGGATGTTGTCAGTATTTAGTAAACAGGTTAACTCCACAGATTTGTTTGTAAGACTCCTGGCATTTAGGGAGGCATTTCCAGTCCTGAGAGCCCTTAGAGTTCTCATGTGAAGTTGAAATCTTCACAGATGTCCTTAAAGTTTGATGGCTGCCCCTACCCCTTCAGTACTTAGTTTAAAAAGTTAACCACTTGATTTTGGATTTCCTTAGCTAATATTCTAGACCCATGTTTGTTTAAATGTAGTCCGTCTTTCAAATAACCCTAGGTCCCTGAAGGTGTTCCAGTGTTCGATAAAGACAAAACCTTCCCTATGACACCACCTTTTCAACCACCCATTCAGAAGCTTCTTCTGATTGGTAACCAACCTTTTCACTGGCCTATCCCACCCAAGATCCGTCCCCATGCTCTGCAAGTTTGGAGCTTTCTTGATAGTTATTTAGTACTCACCTTTTCTTCCTTTATGATATCAAAGTATCTATGCAGGAAAACATCTCATTACACTGAACACACTGGGAACTGGATCCTCGGTACTGGGAATAGGTGTCAGGGACAGTATTGGGAACAAGAATCTCTGTGTCTCCTGAGACAGGAGTCTTTATACTGGGAAATGAAGTATCGGTAGAAAGGGTCAGGGCAGAAGTGTTAATACTGGGGTCATGAGTCTTGGTACTGGGGACAGGAGTCATGGTGTGGGGGGCTGGAGTCTTAGTACTGGGACATTTGTCTTGGTACTGGGGAAAGGAGCATAGGTAATAAGGGCAGGACTGTTTCAGACTCTCTGTACTGGCAGCAACCACAGGATGGCTGGTAATAGTGACAGGAGATTCAGTAATGTGAACAGGAGTCTCTGTACTGGGCACAGAAATGTTGGTAATGGGAACAGGAGTCTCAGTAATGGTGACTTGAGTGTTAGCACTGGGAGCAGGAGTATCAGTAATTGAGACAAGAATCCTAATACTGTTGACAGGAGTCTTGGTGTTGGGGCGGGGGTGTCACCGCTGGAGAGCAGACTCGCTCTGATGCTCCCCAGATCCCTGTTGTTTTTGGCTGGTTTAGGAATCTCATTATTTATTATTTATTTACAGCTTATTTACTCAAGCTAGCCAGATGAAATGCAACATCTAATTTCCACCGGCGTCTGCTTCTGCCCATGTTTGCAGTTGAGTGGGCTGGAACATGGGGAGGTTCATATAGCAGGTAAAGTTCAAGAATAGTGGGGTATCGGTAAGTTGGGGGTGAAACTAGACATCGGGGATTTGAGAATATATAATTTCATAAGGGGGACAGCGATCAGCAGGTGGAGGGTGCCACTAGACACCAGAGAATTTATGTACTTACCAGGAGGACAATCAGCAAGTGGGGGGGTGCCACTAGACACCGATGAAATTTTACATTATTAATGGGACAGTGATTGGAAGGCTGGGGGGCACTACTAGACACCAGGGCAACATCACAAATTGCCAGGGATGGCAATGGATGGTGGGGCAACACCAAACACCAGGAGGAAAACAACTCACAGCTCACACTGCAGCTGGCAGCATGAGTTCAGCTGCAGGTGCAGAAGTCAAGAAATTCCCACTGTTCTCATACGAGAATGCGGAGGAAGCTTTCCTCTTGCTAAGATGGGCACCTTTTACCTAGGCTGTGGAGTTTGTTTTTTTAAATTAAAATGGCGGCATTTTATGTATTTTCCACATTTGTTAGTTCATGGGAAAAATCAACTAGATGGCAGTTGGCACGGCACAAAAATGTTTGGTGCAAACCCTGCTGCGCATGTTCAGGTCAGAAAACACTCATTTTAAAGCTTCATAACTCCAGAACCCTTTAATATTCTTTTCACCAGACCTGTCAAAGGCACTACCTTAGGACATGACACATGTCCCCTGCAAGTTAGGGGGGATTCTGTTACATATAGACTGTAGGGAAGAGCAAAAAAAAAAAAAAACAACCATGTTAAGTATAGGAAAAAAGTTGGATTTTTATAACAAGGGACAAGTCCTTTTTACCCTGAACATTTCAGACCAAAATTCCAAACCATCTGGGCTGTCGGTGCTGACAAAAAATACAGCAAAAAAAACCTGATTTTTCCAAAAAATGCACTATCTGGATCTTGGAATCTGCACATCTGGCTGGAACAAAACTTGCAAATCAAGACACCTTGCCCCCAGATTGTATATGCACATTTTCATGTAATTCTGTGCAATGGGGGCAAAGCTATTAGTAGTGCCACTATAGTTAGGGTTGAGTAGCCTGTTTAATGTTAAATCCCTAACTTAGGGTTCCAAATGACTATCCAAAAGACCCAACTGAGCATTCTCAGAACCAAAATTTCAAATCCTTATAATTTGGGAACGGATTAATATTTTTTCACCAAACCAATGAAAGGCACCATTCTGAGGCAAGCCCTTTCTACTTCAGACCAAAATTACAAACCTTCTGGTCTGTAGGCAATGACAAAAAAAAGGCAGAAACCCCTGATTTTTCCCAAAAATGCACTATCCAGATCTTTGAATCCGCACATCCAACTGGAACAAAACTTGCAAATCAAGAGACCTTGCCCCTGGACTGCACATGCAAAATTTTGTGCAATTCCATTGAATAGGGGCAAAGCTATTAAGGTGCAAAGTTAGAGGTTTAACATTAAACAGCCTACTGAACCCTAACTATATTGGCACTACCTTATTACCATAATTCTGCACCCCTATAGGAACATAAACTTTGATGGCAGATATGGACCGCTTGGCCCACTTAGTCTGCCCATTCCTATCTACTGGATAAGCTGTAGATCCTAGTTAACCAACAGCCTTTTTCTTCCTACCCCCCACAAGAATTGCCTTATGTCTGTCCCATGCATTCTTGAATTCCCCCACTGTTTTTGACCCCACAACCTCCTCAGGAAGGCCATTCCATGAGTCCAGCACCCTCTCTGTGAAAAATACTTCCTCACATTGCCCCGGAGCCATCCCCCTCTATCTTCAAATTGCATCCCCTTGTTCTTGCACATCTCTTTTTCTGAAAGCTGCTACCCTCTTGGACTTTGTTGATTCCCTTAAGGTACTTAAAAGTTTCTATCATGTCCCTCCCTCCCTCCATTCCTCAAAGGTATACATATTAAGCTCCTTTAGTCTCTCTTCATATGGCTTCTGTTGCAGACCCTGCACCATTTTAGTTGCCCTCCTCTGGAATGCCTCCATCCTGTCTATGTCCCTTGTGGAGGTGGGGTCTCCAGAACTGCACACAGTACTCCAGATGGGGTCTCACCAACTGTCTGTACAGATGGATAACAACTTTCCTGTTTTCTACTGGTGATGCCTCTCCCTATACATCCCAGTATCCCCCAGCCTTTCTTATTGCCTTCCAACATTGCTTGCTAACCTTTAGGTCATCTGATATGACTAACCCCAGGTCCCTTTCCATTTCTGTTGTTCCACTGCCTCATCCCTGCTGATGCTCACAGACTACATTCTCACTGCCATAAACAAGGGCCACATCAATTCAGCAATCTTTGTCTGGCTAAAGCATTCAACACTGTATCCCACTCTATCCTCCTGACCAAGCTCTCCTACGCAGGGCTCTCTGACATGGCTATGGATTGGTTTTGCTCCTATCATGTAGATCGGTCACA
Organism: Neoceratodus forsteri; assembly: GCA_016271365.2. Lineage (NCBI taxonomy): Eukaryota > Metazoa > Chordata > Ceratodontiformes > Ceratodontidae > Neoceratodus > Neoceratodus forsteri. The sequence continues at coordinate 42,383,127 of JADMNL010000040.1, read as the reverse complement.
GTCACTCATAAGTGGTAGTGCAATCTCTGCCCCCCTCTCTATCTCATTAGGTGTGCCACAGGGCTCAGTCCTGGGGCCTCTCCTGTTCTCCATCTTCCTCAATGACATTCCCACCACCTGCCCTCAGACAGCCATTCATATGTATGTGGATGATACAGTGCTGTTTACCTCCGGACCATCAGCTGCAGATGTGGTGACTAGACTCCAACAGGATTTCAGCAATATCCAGCTCTGGTTTCACTCCAACCACCTACACCTCAATACCAAGAAAACTGTCTCCATGACCTTCAGCACAAGGCAGAGACTTTTGAAGCTCCTGCTCCCCCTACCTCCACACCCTGATGGGGCCACTCTGGAGGACAGCTCCTCCATCAGATATCTTGGGGTCTGTCTCAACCAGCACTTGGACTTTTCTGTTCATATTGATGCCATCCATAAAAACTGCACCCCAGACTGGGTGCTCTTTACCGAATCATGGAGGCATCCTCTGTTGGCCAACCTCTATTGTGCAGAAAATGATCCTGCCAGTTATCGACTACAGAGGTGTATGCTACAGTGCCACCCCCAAGTCCACCCTGGCCAGACTGGACTCTCTCTTCCACTTCTTCTGTCATTTTGTCCTTGACTGTCCCTACAGTACCCATCAGTGTGCCCTCTATCAGTTGCTGTCTCTTCCCTCATTACTGGACTGAAGTCTGAAGCACTGCACTTGCCTCGCTGCCAAGTTCTGGTCGCAGTCCCTGCCTGCTTACCTCTCCTCGATTTTCTCTGCCTCCTCTCAGCCTATCTACTCACCAGAGCAATGATAACCGCCTGTTCTCCATCACTCTTGTGTCCACCACAGCAGGCCAGTCTGCCTTCAGATAAGGATTCCTAAACTGTGGAACTCCTACCTGCGGACATTCAGCATGCCCACACAACCCAGCAACTCAATGCACATCTCGCTGCCCACTTCTCCCCACTAAGCACTTGCACCTAACCTAAACCTTGCCTCCCCAGCATCTAGTGAAGCATTGGTTTATCACTCTTTATGTCACTTATTGCTCATCTTACTCCTAATATGCCATGTTGCCCTGATTTGTGTATACCTCGACCTGAACAGTTTATATTGGCTAAATTATTTACTGGCTTATATTGTATAGGTATAATTATAATTTTGTTGTACCTGCATTCAACTGTATCTATTGTACTCTTCCCTCTCCCTCTCCCAGGGCACATCTGGAATTGAGCAATACTCTGCTTGGCATGCCTTCCCGATAAAACTCTTAAATAAATAAATAAATAAATAAATAAGACTACCCCCAGGTCCCTTTCCATTTTTTTATAAATTTAACTTACTTTTTTGCTTATAACACCATAATATAATATAGCCAAACAGAAAATAAACAACATAACGGGATAACACAGAAACTAATAATGAAAAGGGAAGAAATGAAAGCAGAGAGACCAACAATCCAAAAAGTATAAATCCCAAGATAAATAATTTAAACAATTTAAACATCCCCCCTCACCTATGCTGTGGTGTACACAGACATCATTTCACAAGGCCATACTACCATATAAAAAGAAGAAAGTGAAAAGTAACACATAAGAAAAGAGGTGGCCCAGTGGGGGGATATACAGGTCTTTCGAAAGGACATGAAGAGACAGAAAGAGAGGAAATAATGAGGGAGAGAGGCTCATGACCCAGCTCATGTACCTTATCAATTCAGGTAGAGGGCATATAATTTTCCCCATTTACTATTAAAGGAGGATTAGGTGATTCACCTGTGCTATTAAATGTTCAACACGGTGCAAAAGACATTTCATGCAGCCACTTGTGTATGAAACAGGGCTTGGTCCATCCAGTGTCTAGTACCAATTTTTAACCGCCACTGAGATTAGGGCCATATGGAATCTTTTCTCTCTCACCTGGATCTCAGAATAATCACAGAAAACACAAATCGCCGGGGGGAAAAGACCCTGTAGCCCCAACACAGGATCCAAAGTTGATTCTATTTGCCTCCATAGAGGGTATACTGTGTCGCATGACCATAAGATATGCAACAATGAACCTTCCTCTTTATTACACCTGGAGCATGTGGTAGCAAATATGTGCTTCATTTGAGCCAGTTTAATGGGGTGTAATAGAGGTTATGCATAATGCAGTATTGCGTTATCCTGTATCGGTCTTGAGTATGTTATGTATATAAATCCCTCCATATACTGCTACAATTAATATCTTTATTCGGAAGAACCTTTGCCAGATTTTAGAACCGCCAGCTGATGGGATTTAGGAAAGGTATAAAGTAGCTATACAACTTAGATATACTCATGCGTTTATTAACGGAAGTAGAGATTTGCTGAAAAAATCAGCAAACTGGGAGGCTTTAGTTTTACACCCAAATGTTTTGATTAAGAGATGTTTAAGCTGAAGGATTTTAAAAGCTGCCGACAACGGCCAGTCAAACTTAAGCAAAATCTCTTCCGTAGTCAGGATATGTTCCTGTGAATAAAAGTCAGCAACAGTATGCTCAGGGGAAATTGGCAACCACCTTCCAGTTATAAGAGCATTGCCTATTTTGAGGTTCGGGTTGGGACATAAAGGTTGGGAAAAGTCTAAAGTTGGGGATACCTTGAGATAACTAAAGAGCTGAGAAAGAACTCTTAGAGAAGTACAAATCCCTTTCCATTTTTTTGTTGTTGTCACTACCTCCCCCTCCGCCCACTGTGTACTCTTCCTCTGGGTTTTTGTTTCCCAGGTGCATCACTTTGCACTTTGCATTGAATCCAAGCTGCTGTACTTCTGACCATTCCTCCAACCTTGCCAAGTCCCTTCTCATCCTTTCCACACCCCCCGTGTATCAACCCTGTTGTAGATCTTTGTGTCATCTGCAAAGAGGCATACTTTTCCTTCGAGTCCCTCTGCAATATTATTTATAAAGACATTAAAAAGGACTGGACCCAGTACTGAACCCTGCGATACCACTAGTAACCCCCCTTTCTTCGGAGTGGATTCTGTTTACTATTACCTTCTGTGCCCTGTTGTCCAGTCAATGTTTTACACAGGCTACCAGCCTGGGACCCACTCCCAGGCTGGTTAATTTGACTATTAATCTTTTGTGTGGGACTGTGTCAAATGCCTTGCTAAAGTCTAGGTAGGCCATTTCCACAGCTCCTCCCTTGTCTACTACTTTGGTCACCCAGTCAAAGAAATTGATTGGATTCATCTGACATGACCTTCCCGCTGGAATCCATGCTGCCTTGGGTCCTGTGCCCACTGGCATCTAGATACTCAACAATTCTTTCCTTCAGAAATGATTCAATCATTTTCCCTACCACTGAGGTCAAGCTGGTAGGTCAGTAGTTTCCTGCCTCTGTCTTGCTCCAACTTTTGTGAAGGGGAATCATATCAGCCCTCCTCCAGTCCTCCAGTACCACACCATCCTCCCATGATTTGTTAAAAAGGGTAGTCAGTGGTGTCACTAGTTCTCCCCTTAGTTCTTTTAGAATTAGAATTAGGTTCGAGTAGGGTGTTCATTGTTAGTCCACTAACTTTGTATTTTAAGAGCTTTGGCAGCATTTAAAATTAGCTGAAATTGTTCATGTGTTGTCTAGTAGGCAAGGTCTAGATCTGTTGAAAGTTTTGTGATTGCAGTTTGTGCAGTTTCTGAGATCTGCATATGTCATTTTCCTGAACACGTCTAATGTTTTTCTATACTTCAAGGAAAACTGTGGATAACGTTTGGCTACTCACATAAATATATGGTTCCCTATGACCTCTTGATGCTGAGCTGTTTTGTTATTCTTCTTTCCCACCCTCTGTATTTAGCAAGTTTAATAATGCAGCACTTCCATTTCCATGGCCTTCTCGGCTGTCATTCGCATATCTAATTTGTATCCCATAATCCACGTTGAGTCGTGCTGACACACACGTTCTCTTCTCTCCTCTCAACAGTGAACCAGGGCAGTACACGATGATGTGGGTGCATGCATGGTGTGTTCATTAATTTAAAGTGACAGTGCTCTTTCATTATTGTGTTTAGTGCTGAACTCTTCATTGGTACTGAACACTTTATCTATCATGGCGGGAATAAAGGTAAAATAAAGATTTTAATTTTACCATCACTGTCATTAATGGTGAACCCAAAACAGTGTGTCTTGTGTGGTTTTTTTTGTGACTGTCATACTGCCTTTTCCTCTGAATCATTAGTCATATTATATTATATAGCAAGTTTATGAGAACAACAAACAGTTTATGTAATTTACATTTGTAATTCTTGCCATCACATAACTGTCATTGTGAATAGTGTTTAGCACATCAGCTAACATGCCCACATGTATGGTGATTGGCTGCTCTAATACAACTGGCAGATTGCAGCCTTACCAGAAGGTCACATTTCATGGAATTCCTTCTCAGAATGATCTGAAATACAAGTGGTTGCCATTTCTTGGTTGTCCAGACCTTGACTGCCATAGTTTCACTCCCAAATGCCACCAAGTTATCTGATGTCTTCATTTTTCACCTATGGACTTCCACATTACACCTGGAGAGCTTCTGAAAAGTAAGTTTATATTATCCTGTTAGTACAGTACATATAATAGAAGGTGAGTAATCATAGCTGCATGGGATGGTTAGAGGGTTCCACTAAACAATACTGCTTGCATGGCACTGTGAAGTGTTGCCAGTAAATGTTTTGGTAAACAACAGGGACTTGTTTTAATTGTGGTTTGGGGCTACACCATATTTTTGATTGCAAGGAATGGGGAAAGGTGCCAATAAACAGCATGGACTGGATGGAATGGTCAGGTTCTAGCAGTAAATACTAAAGAGTGGTTGTAAGTGGGACAGCGTGGCAAAAACTATTTTGGACTGCATGGGATGAGGATAGGGTGCCACTCCATAACTGGCAGTGGTGGCACTAAACACAAGGGACTTCATGGGATGTGGAGCGACTATATTCTATGGACTGCATGCGAGGGGTTCGGGGTGCCACTGCATACCAGTGACTTCATGTGATATGGATGTGGTGACAGTAAATACCATGTGCTACATGTGATGCCGACGGTTTGCCAGTACATACCAGTTAATGCATTGTATGAGGTAATTGTTTCCAGTATATACAATGGACAGCACTGGATGTGCAGAGGATGCCAGTAAACACCAGTGATTGTATGGCCCTACCTCAAAGGTTACCTTATGCTTGTCCCAATCATGCTTAAATCCTTCCACACAGCTCACACCCACCACCTTTTGTGGCACATTATTCTGTATTTCTACCAGCCTCTCTGTGAAGAAAAGTGTTCTCACATTGTCTGTGAGCCTGCCACCTTCCAATTTCATATCATGCCCCTCATTCTTGTACTCCTGTATTTGAAGATGTCTCCCCCTTGTACCCTGTTAATTCCTTAAGGTACTTTCATTTTCTATCATGTTCCCCGCTCCCTCCTCTCCTACTGCTAGTACATATTGAGTTCCTTGAATCTTTCCTAAGTTTTGTTGTGTAAGCCCTGTACCATCTTAGACACCCTTCTCTGTACCCCCTTCATCCTGTCAACGTTCTTACGAATGTACGGCCTCCATAGCTACACACAGTACTCTAGGTTCAGCCTGACCAGTGTTTTATACATAGCCATCACCACCTGTCACCTTCTGATACTGATGATACCTCTGCCTATGCACCCCAGCATGCTACTGGCCCTCTCTATAGCCTTGTTGCTCTGCTTAGACAGCTTTAGGTCATCCAAAATAATGATTCCTAGATCCCTTTCTTTCTTGGTGATTGTCAGTCCTCACCCCCAATCCTGTAGCTCTCCCCTGTGTTCCTGCATTCCCAGGTGCACAACTTTGCACTTTTGTGAATTAAACCTTAGTTTACACGCCTCTGACCATCTGTCAAGCTTCCCTAGGTCCATCTTCATTGTCTCCCCTCCTTTCATAGTATCAACATTTTTTCAGATCTTTGTGTAATCTGTGAACAGGCATACCTTTCACTCCAGCCCTTCTGCAATGACACTAATGAATACATTGAAAGGGTCTGGTCCAAGGACTGATTCCTGTGTGTACCCCAGTGTTCGCCCCCCTCTCCCCAGATTGGACTCCAGTAATGACCACCCTCTATCTCCTGTGCATTAGCCAGTTCCTAACCCAGTTTACCACCTTGTGCCCCTAGCCCAGACTACACATCTTGTTTACCAGCCTCTTATATGGGACAACGTCGAAGGCCTTGCTGAAATCCCAGTACATGACATTCAGTGCTGTGTAACTACTCCAGTGTTGAGTGATTCAGTGAACAAGGCTACAAGAGGTGATGCTAGCTCTTACATTTCCAGTCTCCAGGGTGACCCACAGTGACTCCTCTCCTTCCTGTTTACCCTTTTGTTCCATTGCTTTGATCCCTTCCCTTACATAGAGAGCTACTTCTTCTCCTCTTCTACCTTCCCTGTCCCTCCTGCAGTTTGTATACCCTGGTATGTTGACATCCCAGTCATAGTTCTCTGTGTACCATGTTTCTGTGACTGCCATGATATCCAGGCATCCCTCTTCTATCAAGGCCACCAGTTCAGTTAGCTTGTTACCTAGGCTATGGGCATTGTATTCATTACCCTCCATTTTTTGATGGCTTCACCCCTTTTTGCCCCATCCCTGTCCTTACTGCCTTTGCCTTTTTCTTCATTTACTCCTGCCCTTCTCCCTATTGACTGGTGTTTTCCTCACTAACTAGCCTGATTTTTTTGGGGGGGATAGGATTTCCCTGCTCTTTTTCAGTGCTTCCCCCCTTGGCTAGTTTAAATGCTTGCCAATGAAGCATTTAAACCTATCACCTAGGATCCTGGGTCCCCTCCTGGACAGATGCAGACCATTGCACCAGTATAGGCTTGCATCCCTCCAGGTGGTCCCCAAGTCCCCAATGAAGCCTTGCTCTGGATGGTGCCAATCTTATCCACCAGGGCCGTGATGTGCTTTTCTGACTGCTGCTTTTTCAGCTGATAGGCAAGGACTTTCACTCCCCTTTCTCCACCCTCCCAGTACTTGAGTTTTTGGTGGATAATGGAGACCTTGGTTTTCCTGGAGAGGAGTTCATTTATTTTCTTCCTCAGCTCAGCTACCAGTTTGGTACGGGAGTGAGGGGTTCTGAAGGGGCTTAAAAGTGTCCTCCTCCTCCTACTTCTTGAGCTGCATCTCCAGCTCTGAGAAGCAGAGTTCCCTGTTTTTCCTCCTTCTGCGGGCATATCCCATTATTGCCCACCGCAGGGTGGCTTTGAAGGCCTCACACGTGGTGCCAGCAGAGGTGTCAGTGATTTTGTTACTCTGGAAGAATGTTGAGGCCTCCTGCTGGAGCCAAGGGGCAAATTCGGGGTTGCGAATGAGTAGAGGGTCAAGCCTCTAGACTGGAGAGACCAGGGAGGGAGAGCTCCAGGTGAAACAGCACTGCACCGGGGCATGGTCTGAAATAACCAGAGGCATGATGGTGGCTTCCAGGGCATTCTGGATGATATAGGGGGAAGTGAGCCAGAAGTTGATCTGACTGTGGGAACTATGGACCAGGGAATGAAAGTAGTAGTCGTGTTGCGAAGGATGGAATACCCTCCATATATCAGTGAAGGCCATGTCATGCCATGGCTGCTTGAGAGCCTGGGCTCCTCTGGAGTGGAGTTTGATGTTAGAGAGACATCTGTCCAGAAATGGATCAAAGGTGAGGTTGAAATCGCCCTCCCACTATTACTCGGGTATCCTCCTGGGCTAGAGCCCCTAGTTCCTGGCAAACCCGTGGAAGAATGAGGGAGAGTCCTCGTTATGACCATACACATTGCCCAGTAGTAGTGGCCCTTGTGCCATATCCATGAGGGCTACAATCCACCCACCTCCCCTGTCTCTGACCTGTTTCTTTAATGACCATCACAGGGATTTGTGGATTAGAATCACCGCCCCTCTTTTCCTGGAGAATGCAGAGGCATGTGTAACCTGGCCCAACCAGTCCCTTTTACGCATGTCATGATCCGCCGATGTTAGCTTCATCTCCTGTATGAAAGCCACTCCTGCCTTCAGTTTCTTTAAATGTGTAAGTACCTGATTCCTCTTACTGGGGGTATTGAGCCACCTTACATTCCAAGTTATACATATAATGTCATCCATTAAAGAGAACTAGCCAGTACATACCTTGTGACTACTGTAATGAGGAAGTCGGGGCTGGAAGCAGGAGAGTGGCCCCCCCCACAGAAGGTGCATGGCACACAACGGAGCCAGATATGGCGATAGACCAGAAGGTGGCAGTCCCCACTGATATCCTGTTGTGATGTGGAGCATGCTAAAAAAGCCTTTGTGTGTGCTAATATAATCATAAACAACAATACATCAAACATAGCTATATACAGATTGAGATCTCTAAATACTGGTAGGGGTGATAGAGGCATATTGGTGGCCACAGTATCCTGCTGATGGCCCGTCTCTATTCCCTGGGCATAGTCACTCACTGCTGTCCCCCTAGGCTCTCTAAAGTGAAGCCTGGGGTGAGATAGCCCACCTAACTGATGTGGTACCATACCTTGATTGTGTGATTGGCTATCTGGTGGTCCCTGAGGGAGAGCAGCTTGGGAGAATGTCAGTTTCCTGTTAGCAGAGCTGGAGTCAGAAGGAGATGTGGGGTGGGGCATCATCACCTGTTCAATTTAGTAGTGAGCATGAAGGGGGTGGGGGATCTGAAGGGAGTTCTGAGTTAGGCGAGCCCTTGACTCCCCTGAAGATTACTTCTATTTGCTGGCTCAAGTACTGGTCCCAAGCGAGATGGGGGGGTGGTGTTCAAACTGTCGACTAAGTTGGAAGGTCGAAGGCAGAGGGTCTGGCAGCAGTGCATTGCAAAGCAGGGGCTCAGAATGAGGCATTCAGAAGGATCATCCCCTTGTACTTTACACTTTGCAGTCAGTGTCCCTTTGGCAGCACCTCAGCAGCCTGTTATGTGACCACTGGCCACAACCTTTGTGTGCCTGGGCTGCTGAAAAAAAAAACTTCCCTTGCACTCATGAGCCTGATAGTGCCCACCAAATACCCCTGGGGCAGATACATTATTAATGCCTTGTAAGGGCATGTGTGTTTGAACAGAGAGCGAGAACAAAACCCCCAAAAGACAATCCAGGGGCCTTACAGTTGTTATGGTGGAGGGGTGATGGGGCTGCTAACATCAGCAGTCCTGAACAGTGTTATGGCAGCCCACTCCCCTCCACCTAGCTGGGGTGGAGCCCTTGAATCCAAATCTTCACCCCAATGGAGCCCTCCTGGTATGGGAGAGGTGTACATGGCTGTAAAATTGTAATCAGAGCCACCATTATGGACATATCTGTAGAAAAGGGGGGGCATGCACCACCTCAAGACTCGAGTGTCAGGCTGGGCCTTGTCCGGGAGTTCATGCTGACCCACTGATGTGGCTCACTCCTGCCCCCCTGATTCTATACCAGAGCAACCAAGTGTGCAGAAACCTAGGTAGGGCCTGTTTTCTGGCTAGGAACCCAGCCACATGAAGCAGAGCTTGCTGTAGGAGAGAAAGGGAGGGGGAGAATCGAGTGGCTACCTGGGACCAGAGGCCTGGCATGGCCCAGCATGGTAAAGTAAGTAGGCCTCCAGGTTGCTGGCTCATGTTCCCTCCGTCCCCTACACCTCTGCCACCTAGGTGAAACTTAGCTGATGTCTCAAAAAAGAAGGCTACTTATCTGATTCAATCGGTGATCCTGCCTCTCTCAGGGATGGACTTTGCTGATCTGGATCCCCAGAGTCTGGAGTGCTGGCTGGGCTATGATGTGCTGAGCATGGCCCAGTGACTGGAGCATGGTGACTTCTCCTGGGCGCTGGGGCTACTGGTGGTTCTTGCTGGGGTAAGCTTGGCACACTAAGAGAGGCCTGGGTGATGGGAGGGGGTTTGCAATTGATCCTTTGGGATTTTTGAGGGCTTCTTGGGCAGTTCAGGGGACACAACTCTCAGAGGCTCAAATTTGTTGGCCGTAGAGACCTCCTGTAGCAGGTCAGTGGGTGCGGTCTCCATCTGACTCTCTTCGGCAGGGTCCTCTGGGTTTCAGTAAAAGGGGTAATCTCTCCTGGTGTGCCTCCTTGCTGACTGTCTTTTCCTGTTGCTCCATGGAGGGGCTTCCCAGGGGGATGCAGTGGGTTCAGACTGGTCCTTCAATCTTGGACTGTGCAAGGGGGACTGTCTGTCCAGGTTCCCGGCTGTCTCCCTGGAGCTCTCAGGTTGCTGGGCCAGGAGGCCTTTGCTGTTGGGCCAGTTCCTGAGCAAATAGTTATTCAGGGCATTGGGGTATCAAAACTGATGGGGACCCCATTGTGTTCTACCCTCATTGTAGCAGGGTAACGCAAGGAAAATGAGAGACCAATTTTGTGCATGGTGTGCTGTGCATCGGTATAGGCCTGCCACTGATCTGGAAAGTACTTAGAGTAATCCTGGAATATACTGATGTAATGCAAGTGCCACAGCACCTGTTTCAGTTCTCTGACTTTAGCTAGCACCATTTCCTTTTCATGGTAGTCCATGAAATGAGCGATTATAGGCCATGGTCTGTCCTTTGGTTTAGGCATCGGAGCCAGAGAGCAGTGGGCTTGCTCCAACTGGAATGGCCTTGAGGGATCCAGATGCAGCATGTCAGGGAGTTCTCGTTGTAGGAAGCCCTCAGTGTCTCTTGCCTCCACCCACTCCGGGAAGCCCAAGAATCTTAGGTTGCTGCAATGGCCTCGGTTTTCGAGATCATCAGTTTTGCTCTTCATGGACTGTATGGTGTGTGTTGGGGGTCTCTTAGGATCCCCAAGATATCTTGGACCTTCAGCTCACTAGCATGTACCTGCCTCTTAGTTTGAAAAATGTGGGATTCAGATGTTTGAAGAACCTGGGTGTTCTGGTTCATAACAATTGTCACCTGTGACAGTTGTTCAATTAACTGGCCAAACATCTTTTCTATGGCGGATTGTTCCCAGGGTTTTGGGTGCTGGTGCTGCGCCATGCAGATGTAGAGAGCCCCACAAGTCACAGCAATTTTCAGTCCCAGTATCAGGCAGATAAAACCTTTTTTGGGGGGAATGAAGCTAGATTCAGGTTCCTTGGGTTCTCCCACTCCACCTCTGCTTATTTTAGAGGAACTTTATAGCTAATATCTTGATGGATGCTTTAGGATAAGGCCCTCAGGGCTGTGGAGCCAGTGACTATGCTGCCGTCTTGTCAAGCACCCCTAGTGGCCACATTCTCATCAATATTATAACTTCTGGTTTGTAAGAATTCATAAAAATTCATTCTGTCTTGTCCATATTTTGCCTGTAGGCACAGCAAAGTGGTTCAGTGGTTCTACTCCAAGAATTGTGCAATCCTGGTAAGGCCATTATTATTCCAGATCAGATCATGTATCCTGCATCTTCCTTATCTGGAAGGAATTCTAGGTTCCCTGATATGTGTTATGGGGGGGGGGTCACCTGGTTGTTTCGCTTTGCAGATTTCAGTCAGAATTGACAACAAAAATTTTTCACCCCAGGATTTTGGATACCTCTAATTGCTTCTCAGAGTATTCTGGACATTAATAGGGCATATAGAGGAGCCGGTAGAGAGGCTCCGTTCTTCATAACTTATCATTTAGATTTGTGTCTCTGTTTTTCCCATGACACCAGCCAGATATGTGGCCTAGGCTGCCACATAATGCAATCTAAAATTTGGGGCCATCACCCCTCCCTCCCTTCTGCTTTGAAAGCTCAAGGACTCACTTGTTTACTCAGACCCCAAGTACAACAGCAAGTAGCGGGGAACCATTTAGGGCAGACTCGATGGACCTCAGGTCCCCTTCTGCCATCATTTTCTGTTTCTATGTTTCCCCTTACCTGCCCTGATGAACCTCTTCAGGGATTCCTCCCAAGAGATATTCCAATGCTTATTTCCAATTGATTTTACATAAAGAGCAGACACTGATGATAAAAGTTTTAATGCAGTTTTGTACTGAGAGCTTTCCTCCATAACATTTGTAAAAATGGTGAATGTAATCCAGGCAGGAGCAGATGAAAAAGAACAAAACTAAATTTATGAAGAAGACAGACACAGATAATAAACTACTGTGGTATTCACTTACAACAACAATACATATACCTGCCTGTACTGTTGGGCACTACACATGCCCCACTGTTACCAGTGTTAGGCCTAGTCATGGGGAGTTCCTTGGAAGCCTGGGTACCAAGGTGTTGGAATGTTGCAGATCCGTTACAGTTGCATGGGATTAGCTAGCATTTGTACACTTTTTGAACATACATTATGTAACCCCTAGATGGCGCTATCCCAAGGGCTACTACCCCTGCCTGATTTGCCACTAACAGGTTGAGGGGCCTGGATCCAATGGCGGGTGCCTCCACCCAGAGGTCAGGGTTTGCAATAGTTAAAGTAACTTGGTCACAGCCCTCTGGGACACTGCAACCCCCCTTTCTTCCCACTAGTGGCCCACACAATATATCAGAATTACCTTCACAGTATACACTTACCCCCAGGTCTGGTTCCGCACTGGGACCTCCTGTGAAATGAGATACAGTGCAACAATCACAGTACAGTGCTTTAACATAGACAAATACCTCAGGCAGTATAACTTTGCTGAAACAAGCAGCTCTGATTTATTTAGGGGATATAACAAGGACAGGGGAAATCAGGTTAATTAGCTTATCACTGTAATAATCTACCTATGGCTCTGTGCACAGGCCTATCCTATCAGTTACTGTCCCTGGGTACCCAAGCCCTAGTGGCTAGTCCAAACCGTGGCAGCTGGTAGGGCCCTTTCACACAGAGAAAGGAGAATTAAACAGTCAGCAGTACAGTAATTCCATTTGGATTTAATGTGGCAATTCAACAGGGAGCGACCCTGAATTAGTACTCACGACCTCCAAATAAGATAGGGTCCTTCAATGTCAGCAGGGCTCACTTGAGGTACACAAACCTCTTCACACATTTATATAAAAGAAAGCACTATACCAGGCAGGCTGCATCTGTATCCGATGTAATTACTGCACAATACCGGGAGAACACACAGCAGATTCAGTTCCTGACAGACCGAGTGCAATTTTCAGCAATTCTTCCAGTCTTCTACAGGGTGAGCCTGGTTTCTACTCTTCAGAGATCCTTTGATTCTTTTCACAGGACGGATTCAGTCCTAACAAGCTGCAGACCGGAACTCTGGGCCTTACACGTTTTTGACTAAAACTGCACACTGAAAAAGCACAGGGCTCCTTCCTTCTTCACTGCCAAAGCTCAACTGAAACTCCAACCGACAAAACGGGCACTTCCTTTGAGTTCCTCCCAGTTCTTGACTGGATTGGCTGTCACTCACAATAGACTGCTGCTGTTGGTCCAAAAGGCACTGAAGTCTAAACTACATCTCCCAGAGTCACTGCCCATACAATCCTCTTGTGGCTGGCTCAGATTATGAGTCCAAGTTCTGATTCGTCCAAGGCACCATTTTAGAGCTAGCTTACCCCACACTGATTGGTCCAGTTCAGCAGTTCAAAACTAGAATGGGGAACTAGCAGACACAGTTCTGACTGCAAAGAAAGCAGGTTAGACAAACTGTAATTTCATTATTACTCTAAATAATTTCTGGCAAACAGTTACATCTTTCAGATAGGTTCCTTTGCACTCCTAGTGACTGCAAAAATGAAGTGAATTGGCAGCAGCTTGAGTGGTACTCAATCAAAGAAACACACAGTCCCCATACAAACTAATTATGTCTGCAAGCAGACAGCTCTTAAAGAGACAGTACCAGAGGTTCTAAAACACTCACTGATAAATGGCTTAAATGCCAAACACCATTCAGGCTTGGAGCATTCAAGCAAGCTCCTGGAAGTCTTTTGGGAACCCCCATTTGCAGGGGGTTACACCTTCCTGGCCTCTGGAAAGCTTGGCGTCCAGCGTCAAGCAAGTACCATAAGTTTCAACTGCAACCATATACATTTGCATTAGGCTCCATATGTAATCATCAGTGAATATATCATTTTACCAAGAACACATTTCTGAAACATTGCAGTACGTCACTCTTTACACAGTATTACATACACATTGTACCATAACTCAAGTTATTACCTCTTGTACATGAAACCTGAAGAGAGGGCCCTTCCTATCAGTTACCTCTGGGCTGGATGGCGCAGGGCACCATACTTAGAGGGCAACACAAGTAACTTGAGTTAGCACTGATGCTCAGTTTGGGCAATGAGCTCGGGGACACATACACTCCTTTATGGACAACATTGAGAGGCAAGTCCACAGGCCTCCCAAGTGAATCATAACTGAGGTGCACCACAGGCTTTACAGCTCGACCAGTCTTTCTAGGGGAACTGTTATAGTCTCTGCACTCTGAGCCTCATTTTCAGCATTGTCCTCACTTGTCAGGAGTCTCCATGGGGGTAGAGGGCTAGAACTTGGGGCACTTTCAGCTCCAGGAGTTACAGTTTCTGAGTCCACAACATTTGGCTCGCATGGAGAGCTTTCGGACACTGGCAGTGGACTGTCAGGGCACTCAAAATACTCTTCTTGTTCGGTGTATCACCAGTCTGCCCCAATCTATCATTTTCTCCCTGAAAACTCAAACAGTTCAACCATGCACAATGATTCCATTTCATCTGATCTGATGCTTTGCACTTCACTTTCTGGGAGCAATGGCTCCAGGGATGAAGCTGGGGCTTAGACAGTCCAGAAGGCCCAGCTTTGTCTCAGTATTGACTAGGGATTGCCCCGAAACAATTGACTCAGTTCGTAAGAAGGATAGTATTCAAAGTCACTCTCACTTTCTTCCGATATGGACTGACAGTCATGCTCAACTGGGACTTGTGGAGGGAACACTTTAACTTTGCTTCTGTAGGTGCAGACTTTCTTGATCTTTTCTTAGCAGCAGCTCTAGTCACTGGTCCAGAGGGGCATCTTCTAGGGCTCAGACTCAATTAAGATTTGTCCAATGGGCAGTAAATGATTTCTATGCATTGTTTTTACATCTTTGAATTATTCTCAGGCCTTACTTTGTACACTGGCAGATCATCTAGTTTGCCCACTACAATGTGAGGGAGATGGTGCCATCTGTCAGCAATCTTGTGCTTGCTATGCAGTCCCAGATTTCTTAGCAATACCCGATCTCCCTCCTGGAGTTCCTGTGCTTTCACCTTTTTATCATACCTTTCTTTGTTGGCCAGATTTCTTTTGGCAGCCATGGTTTGAGCCAGTTGGTACGCATGAGTTAGCTGGGCCTTTAACTGTTGCACATACTGTAAATAGTTGTCAGCTTGAACCCCATCAGGAGAGACCCCAAAACACACATCTACTGGTAGTCGAGCTTCTCTTCCAAACATCAGGCGGTAGGGGGAGAATCCAGTGGCATCACTTTTAGTGCAGTTATAAGCATGTACCAGGGTGCTAATTTGTTGGCTCCATCTAGGCTTGTCCTTTGGGTGCAGGGTGCCTAGCATATCTAGCAAAGTGCAGTTGAAACGTTCAGGCTGTGGGTCCCCTGGGGTGGTAAGGGTGGTTCTGGACTTCGCCTCCCCACAGAGAAAGCATCTCTTTGATCAGACGACTCTCAAAGTCTCTCCCTTGATCAGAATGGATTCTTTGTGGAGCCCCATAGTGAACAAAAGTTTTCTACAAGTACTTTGGCCACAGTGGATGCTTTCTGGTCTTTGGTGGGGAAAGCTTGGGCATATCTCGTGAAATGGTCAGTGACCACCAGCACATTACTGATATTTCTTTGATCTGACTCCAAACTCAGAAAATCAATACAGACCAGCTCCATGGGTGCACTGGTGGTGATGTTAACAAGGGGCAGCCTCTGGGGCAAAGCTTTCCTCTGTAAGCAGCGACTACAAGTTCGAATGTGTTGCTCCACATCAGCCCCATCTTAGGCCAATAGAATCTGGATCTCACCAAGTCAAGTGTTCTGTCTATACCAAGGTGCCCCATGTGGTTGTGCAAGGACCTCAGTACTGAGTCTCGAAAGGCAGTGGGCAGCACTAGTTGTTGTTTGTCTACTTGTCCCCCTCTGTCTACTGTTTCTCTGTATAACAGTTTATTGATCAGTTTCAACTTAGGACCTTCTTTGTATAACAGTGCAGTTCTCAAATCAGTGGAGCGTAATTTGGACACATCTTTTCCTGCATAGAGGGCTTCTAAAGCTGCTTTGATCATGGGATCGCGGGATTGAGCCCGCCGAATACTGTCATTGTCCAGCTGAGGCAGTGCACCAATGTCTATTGCAGAAAAGTGGCAATAAGCAGCAGGTATGCAATTCTCAGAGGCTCCCAAGCAATCCACCATGCAGTCCACTGCGTCCGTGGACATTGTTCCTCCTGTCAAACTTCCGGCAGAGTGCCCGAATGTCAGGTTCTGCTAATCGGACCCAATCATTCTGGGGAACAGGCCTCCGGAGAGAGCATCAGCATCTATGTGGTTCAGACCTGCTCGGTATTCGAGGCATAGTCATATGTAGATAATGCAGAAAGCCACCTATGGCCAGTGGCATCCAACTTAGCTGAGGTCTGCACATAGGTCAAAGGATTATTGTCAGTTTTACTAGTATTTTAGCCCCATACAAGTACTCATGGAATTGGTCAACAATAGCCCACTTCAAAGCTAGGAACTCTAACTTATGTACAGGATAGTTCTTTTCGGATGGGGTCAGGCTTCTACTGGCAAAGGCCACTGGTCTCAGGCCATTCTCGTGCTCTTGGTACAACACAGCCCCCAACCCTTGCAAGCTAGCATCAGTGTGCAGGACGTGGTTTTCTTGGATCGGCATAGGCCAGCACTGGAGCATGGGTAAGTTGATATATGATCTCATGAAAAGCAGTCTCACAATCAGGAGTCCAGCGGCCCCAAATACTTCACTTGGATGAAAATACACTCTTTCAGTCTTGAGGACGCTGACTTTGGTATTTTTGTGGGTTGGGGATACCCTTGAGTAAGGTTAAGTAAAGGACGGATCACTCTTGAATAGTCCTTGATGAGCCGATAATAACCACAGATCCAGGAATCTTTGCAGTTCTTTTAGATTTTTGGGCTGTGGCCAGGTGGTCAAGGCCTCAACTTTACTTGGGTGGTCTCTATTCCCTCGGTGGATACTATGTGTCCACATACTTTACTGATGTTTGAAAGAATTGACACTTATCAATGGACAGTTTAAGGCCAAAGTCCTCCAGTCGGTCCAATACCTTAAATAATCTGCTTTCATGTTCCTCCAGTGAGCTGCCAAACACAATAACATCATCTAGGTATACCAGGCACTCTAGTAAGTTCATGTCCCCACTGCACGCTCCATCAATCGTTGAAAAGTGGCTGGGGCACCTGAAATCCCTTGAGGCATCCTCATGAATTCATAGAAGCCAAGCGGACAGATAAAGGCAGTCTTCTCACGGTCCTCTGGGGCCATCGGGATCTGGTAGTACCCACTCGGAGATCCAGCACAGAGAACCACTTGCTCTCGCTTAGGCAGTCCAAAGCATCCTGAATGCGGGGCATTGTGTACTGATCAGGGATAGTCTGCGGTTTAAGAGTGCGATAATCCACACACATCCTTACTGTTCCATTCTTTTCCTCACTACCACAATGGGGAAGCATAAGGGCTTCTGGATTCTTGTATTACACCAGCAGCTAACATCTCTTGCAGATGCCGTCTCACATCATCTATGTCAGCAGGTGCCAGGCGTCGAGACCTCTCACGAAATGGTCTTTCGTCATGCAGCCGGATATTGTGCTCAGCTCCTTGCACGCATCCTACATCCCATTCCTTTAAAGAAAACACCTGGTCTCTCTGGGCAAGCTTCTCACTGATCCTCACTTTCCATTCAGCTGGCAGCGGGGAGTCGCCGAAATCAAACAAGTCAGGCGTTACTCTGTCATTCTTCCTTGAACTCTTGCTGCTGGGTAGCACTGCTGTGTCTGCACAATGCACATTAGCCAGGATGCAACCTCTGTTTACTCGAATGTCTCTTTCAGACACATTATGAACTTGGACCATTACCCTTCTGGCATAAGCATGGGCTCTAGCGGGCAAAATACTAGGCTTGACCAGCAGTCCCTCTGGCAATTTTCCATCGCCTGGTGCATCCAACATTAATATTTTATTCTTAACATCCTTTCTGATACGGACCTCTCCTGTAAGGTACACTGGGCATTTGGCGCCAGGATCAGAGACTCAGGATCCTTCTTCCATACAATTCCGACCGGTTCCTCTGGTTCTGTTTTTCAGCATCTCTCTGTGCCTCATAGGCCTTCTTAATTAAAGCCGAACTCTTAAAGCTCTACTAGTCTTTGACCCCTGTTTTCATAACACAACTGTGCCAGCCTTCCGAACATATGAGCATTTGTTCCAATCAACAAAGGGACACCATCATACAGTCCAGTGGGGGACACACTAAGGCTAGGGTCTCTATTTGTTCGGCCACTCCAGCCACGGAGGTGGGGAAAGACAGCCAAATTCGGATACCCGGAATAGGGTGAGCCTTCTCACTTAACCCCATACATGCAGTCCTTCTAATGGTTGTAAGGTACGTCTGACAAATGCTTCTGATACCAATCCTGGAACATAATTGTCACTTGGGAGCCACTGTCTAATACAGCTCTTATAGACACTCCATTCACCTTTACAGTGGTCTCCATGGAGGACCCACTATTCTGGACCAGTCTGGAGAGGCGGTAGTGGGGCCTGGGCAACTGACCTTGCCACAAAAGGACGTGAATTAGCATTTTGGTGCCCTCACTGGGATCATGTCGTGCACCTCTTAACCACTGATTTCTTCTCCCAAGCTCTCCTTGTAGCCTATATGCAACTTTGTCAGTGTCTTTTGGGACTGGCATTCCTTTCATGTGCCCATCTTTCCCACAATTATAGCAAAACATACTTTCTGGAGTTTGAGCTGGCCGAGCGCCACACCTGGGAGCCAGGGCGGGGTATTACTAACTGGAAACCTGGGTGCCATCTCTGTCTCGGCGTGATAAGCATTTGGAGACATCTCGTCAGTTTCTCCACTTCCATGGTCAAGGAATTGAGTTTGGAGCTGTTATCAGCAGGAGATACATGGTGGGTACCCCACCCCATAGCAGATGCAGTCGGATATAGGTCAGGGCCTGTACTTGCAGGCGTGGCTTCATAAAGGGACTGTTTTTGAATTCCGGATCTCTCTCAACAGTTCGCCCCATTGTGGCATATCTTTTCCTTGTCAGAGCACTCATTGACTGTCAACCTCTGCCCTGAACTTCACTTGATGGGTCACCCTCAGTCACTCGGGTCATGCTACAGCTGTTGGTGCAGGTACCTCCGAGGTCGCCTTTTCTCAACTCCTCGAATTTCTCATCATTAACTCATCATAGGAGGGTGGGGATTCCAGTCGATTTGCCAGGCGTAACTGAAGCAACAGCAGTTCTGAGAAGGGGCAGACTTAAGGATTCTGTCCAGTCTGGTTCGTCGGCAGTTCAATCGCTGGCAACTACCCTTTCTGAGGCATTCTTGCAACAATTTTTCCAGCCGAGAGACATACACAGACAACAACTCCCTTGGTACTGTTGTGCATTTCTTACTCTCCACCATAGGTCCTCATCAGAATCTGGGCTCCCATACATTCTCCAAGGCCTCAAGATAGGCCTGTGCAGTCGCTTCAGGGTTACTGGCCCGTCTTAGCACGGATGGTAGCTGGGCAGGACCTCGGAGGCTCTCACTAACCTCTTCGCTGCCTTCCGAGCATTGCATTCTAGCACTTGGGGGCAACATAGTCTATCCAGGTCTCCCAGTCATCCTCCCCTTGGGGGGTGGGGAGGGTGCCAGAGAAGATCCTCAACCTTCGGCAAGAGTCGTGACTAATGGCAGGTGCAGAAATAGGAGTCTGCATTGGTTCAGCCACCATTACGGTACTGGAGCAGGAGAGGGTGTTGGGAGGAACACCCCAGGTGGCAAGAATAGTTTCTTCAAGTCCTCCACAGTTTTCCCTCTCCCAGCAACCATTCAGCAAATTTCTCCTCAAAAGTTTCAGATAGTGGTGGGGCTGATTCCCCGGGTCTTTACTGTCCTTAGTTATCACTCTCCAAGCAGTGAGGGCTCCTCTGGGGTAATGGTCTGTGGCACTTTGGAGCTATCTATGGGATCCTTAAACTCTACTAGGGCCAGGAAAGTGTGGGTGAGCAGATTAGCATGCGACCCACCACCACAGGGTATTGTAAACCTTCCACCTTGGAAAGTACTCCCTGCACAGTGTCCGTATTGATACCAGGGGGATGTCCAGGATAAGCATAGCATTTTGGGGTCGATCTCCTCCCCAGTACACCACTCCACCAGCCGTGCACAGCCACTTCTGTCGGGTACCATTTTTTCTTAACAGTGGTTCGTGAATATGGCCACCAGAGGACACACAATCCCAGCGGTGAGCCTCCAAGATGTAAACCCTAGATGGCGCTATCCCAGGGCTACTACCCCTGCCTGATTTGCCACTAACAGGTTGAGGGGCCTGGATCCAATGGCGGTGCCTCCACCCAGAGGTCAGGGTTTGCAATAGTTAAGTAACTTGGTCACAGCCCTCTGGGACACTGCAACCCCTTTCTTCCCACTAGTGGCCCACACAATATATCAGAATTACCTTCACAGTATACACTTACCCCCAGGTCTGGTTCCAGCACTGGGACCTCCTGAGAAATGAGATACAGTGCAACAATCACAGTACAGTACTTTAACATAGACAAATACCTCAGGCAGTATAACTTTGCTGAAACAAGCAGCTCTGATTTATTTAGGGGATATAACAAGGACAGGGGAAATCAGGTTAATTAGCTTATCACTGTAATAATCTACCTATGGCTCTGTGCACAGGCCTATCCCTATCAGTTACTGTCCCTGGGTACCCAAGCCCTAGTGGCTAGTCCAAACCGTGGCAGCTGGTAGGGGCCCTTCACACAGAGAAAAGGAGAATTAAACAGTCAGCAGTACAGTAATTCCATTTGGATTTAATGTGGCAATTCAACAGGGAGCGACCCTGAATTAGTACTCACGACCTCCAAATAAGATAGGGTCCTTCAATGTCAGCAGGGCTCACTTGAGGTACACAAACCTCTTCACACATTTATATAAAGAAAGCACTATACCAGGCAGGCTGCATCTGTATCCCGATCGCAATTACTGCACAATGCCGGGAGAACACACAGCAGATTCAGTTCCTGACAGACCGAGTGCAATTTTCAGCAATTCTTCCAGTCTTCTACAGGGTGAGCCTGGTTTCTACTCTTCAGAGATCCTTTGATTCTTTTCACAGGACGGATTCAGTCCTAACAAGCTGCAGACCGAACTCTGGGCCTTACACGTTTTTGACTAAAACTGCACACTGAAAAAGCACAGGGCTCCTTCCTTCTTCACTGCCAAAGCTCAACTGAAACTCCAACCGACAAAACGGCACTTCCTTTGAGTTCCTCCCAGTTCTTGACTGGATTGGCTGTCACTCACAATAGACTGCTGCTGTTGGTCCAAAAGGCACTGAAGTCTAAACTACATCTCCCAGAGTCACTGCCCATACAATCCTCTTGTGGCTGGCTCAGATTATGAGTCCAAGTTCTGATTCGTCCAAGGCACCATTTTAGAGCTAGCTTACCCACACTGATTGGTCCAGTTCAGCAGTTCAAAACTAGAATGGGGAACTAGCAGACACAGTTCTGACTGCAAAGAAAGCAGGTTAGACAAACTGTAATTTCATTATTACTCTAAATAATTTCTGGCAAACAGTTACATCTTTCAGATAGGTTCCTTTGCACTCCTAGTGACTGCAAAATGAAGTGAATTGGCAGCAGCTAGAGTGGTACTCAATCAAAAGAAACACACAGTCCCCCATACAAACTAATTATGTCTGCAAGCAGACAGCTCTTAAAGAGACAGTACCAGAGGTTCTAAAACACTCACTGATAAATGGCTTAATGCCAAACACCATTCAGGCTTGGAGCATTCAAGCAAGCTCCTGAAGTCTTTTGGGAACCCCCATTTGCAGGGGTTACAATTATGTAACCCTTTGTTACCAGGTTACTAGAATCCCAGTAAGACCTAGTGGTAGGCAGGAAAGGCAGCTTGTGAAACTCCAGTTAAATGGGTTTCACACTGTCTCACTCTGTCCTCAGTCACAGCTGAGACTTGAGAGATGACATCACTTTAGAACTGTCGCAGCTGCATGAGCCACTTTGGAATCTACAGCTCAGGGAGTAAGTTTAGAACTTTGGGAAATTCAAAGTGAGTCTTCAGTTTGTCCTTAAGCAAACAGGAAGGAAATCAGTGAGTCGTCTGTTTGCCTCCACACAGAAGGAAGTGTTCCTGAGTTTCACCTTTTTAAAGTGGTGGAGACCGCTCCCCCGGTCTCAGTGCCCCTCCCTCTGGGGGGGGGGTAGGAAAAGTTCTCTTTGGGTTCCAGGGGCAATCCCCTTTTCTCACCCTGGGAAGAAAGCTGCCTGTGTTAAGTTCAGTCTGTTCATGTGTAACAGCAAAGGTTACAGTACTTCGCCTGTGGGGCACCTGCAACGAATGGGTGAGTGTTTGGCTCCATTGGAAGGGGCAAACATCTTGTTTTCTTCAGTTGGATTTCAAGTAAATGTGGACTGCTATTTGGGAGGACTATGTCAACTAGGACAAACAAATAGAGCAGTCAACTGTTTAAAGTGTTAATGGATTTAAAGTTCACTGTAGAGGGGGTGCTTCAGGTCATCCACCATTCAATCTACATTTTAAAGTCTAAAGTTTTCTGTGTGTCCAGAGAAATGGCCGGGTATGGGCTGTGGGAGCTGGAGGTGGGAAAACCCCCCATCTTTAGTAACCAGGTCCACCTCTATGGATTTCTTCTGTGTTTTTGCTACTTGCCTCATGCGCTTGGCCATTGATGTGGTGGGTACCCAGACGTGGGTCGCAACTTGAAAATCTCTCTAGGAGTCACAGACTCTAAGTGGTGTGGGGAGCCACAGGATGGGAAAATTACTCCTTGTTGGATGGGAGTCTCCTTGTTTGATGGGAGTTTCGATTTGGAAGTACGAAAACAAATCTCTCTAGGAGTCACAGACTTCAAGTGGTGTGGGGAGCCACAGTTTGGGAGTCTCCTTGGTTGATGGGATGTCTTTCCAAGTAGAGTTTGGGTTCATTCGCCAAGTGGACTGTCAGTCGAGTGGCCGGCAGGGGAGCCGGGCCAGTCGGGCTATGTATCCAATGTGCATGCAAAGTCCGGGCTGAGTGCCTGGTGGGTCCAAAGCCAGACAACTGTAATATTGTGTTCATTCTTCAAATGGACCGCTGTGTTTTAAAGTCCAATCTGCACATACAGTTACGTAGCCCTTTGGGGGACCATGCAATGCTTTGTTTATGTTCAGTAGTTAATAAATAAAGCCACACTGAAAAATTCCAATTCTGGTTCTGGACATTACAGTTATTGCTTCCTGTAAATGGATTTACTTGGGTGCCCCTGTGCAGATTAGCCAAACCTAGGTCTCTTGTGCCAGGTAACCTCATCCTTCCCCGAACCCGTAAATATAAACACAGCATGTGTTACAATTATTTGTAGCAAAACCTCCAAATTATATTCTTGGCTGGATAGCCAAGACCTATAGATATATAACTAAATGGTGGCCTTGTCTAACTCTGTATAGATGTGTGTTGCAGGACACATGGGCAATGTTCAATTATCAATGGTTTCCCTTGGTGTCACAGCAGCATTTGCCTTTCTCCTCAGTTCTGGCTTGATTTAACAATTTCTCTTCTCTGCAGATCTGATCACAGTTCCAGTTCCTCAGCTTCCCTTGGATGTCACCTCCAGTGATTTGAACAATTAGCTGGGATCCCCTTTCAGTGGTCTCTCTCTCTCTCTCTCTTTCTGGCTGATTAGGTGGATTCAAGGTTAACAGGACCACTTCCTTGCTACATCAGCTTCTGGCCATAACAATGAATAGTAACTGGCATAGTTGCTGTGAAGGTCCCTCAGGCCCGACTGGAATAAAGTCTCTTTGCTCCTTAAGCCTTGCACATGGACTCATCTGTGAGACGGCTTCCTCACAGACTGATAGCTAGCAACTTGGAATTTCTGAGTCAGTAGAATGACTGCAGTAATCCTGTGTGAAGCAGCTCCTCCTTAGTGGCTGAGAAAGCATACTTCTTCTTCTCTAAAATGTCTATTCAGTGCTGGCTTGCACTTACAGATGTTAGGCATGTCTCTGCAGACAGACAGGAACATATTCAGGAAACCGGGCAAGTTATGTGGTGAAACACAGTCCAGACAACCTCTTACTGGATAAGGTTAGTTGTCAGTCACAGGGGAAGGTTTTCCATTGGCTCCATAACAGCTAATTGAGTTCTTTAAAACCCAGGTGAATTAATGAGGTATTCCCATAGCACATAAGCCCTGTGGTGGCTCTTGAGTTGGCACTGCAAGTCCAGTTGGTTACTCAGTGTCCTCTGACCCTGGCTGGAATGCTGAAAAGAGCTCAGACATGCAAATATGATGTCAGCCATCAATCCCAAATGCACAGTCTCCAAAAGCTCTCTTTAAAAAGTCACTGGCTTCCCAAAACTCTCTTTGTGTCCCAATACTGTATGGTCACGCACCAATGTACAATAGGATTGGGGTTGTAGTTTTAGGAATACATCCACTTGTCACAAGTGACGGCTGTGCTCTTCATCAATTTAATTTTAATTCAATTTTAATTTTATTACACAAACTAGTCCTGACACTCCCATCCCTTTGAACATGGGCAAACAAGCTCAGATGAGCAACAAAGGATGCCAAAACAAAGAAAAAACTAAGGTTTAGATCTTGGATTATATTTGTTCCACAAGTTTATTTCTACCACCAAGATGTGCAATAAATGTTTTTATTTTTTTTAAATAATACATTTTCATCACATAAATTGTAATGTAAACCCAGACATCATAGTGCATACCTCTATGATACGCAACACTTTGCTTCTTAGGATATGAAATACAAAATATGTTATTATATTTACATAATTTATATGCATGTAAACACTGCAATTCCTATTTGCTAACTATTTTGTACAACACATTCATCCCTTGTACATCAACACATAAGTTCTAATAAAAATAGTTTTATACTAGCTTTGTTCTCATAGACTTTTCAGATTTAATTTAATTGTTCATACAGGTACTGACTGTTTTTGTTTACCTAATTTGAGATAATTGCTTGTATTCATGTGGCAGTCTCTCCGCTGGGAACATCTAACGTAGATAAAAAATCTTACTGGAATCAATGTACATCACACAGCACTTGTTATGTTAACAGTCTAACACATATTTTACATATCAAAGCAGAGTACTGTCATTACTCCTGCTAAACCGTATTGTTGAGCTATTCAGCATGACACAGCACGCCCTGTTCCAATAGTTCCTTTTATACTAGGTTTAAATTCTGTATCTGCCACAAAATTGGTGTGCTAAATAGAACAAAAGCTACTTTAGCTCTGTGGCTTCCTCTTGATGTACAAATATTAATTTAAATCTGTAGCACTGCATTCATTTCAATGCATAATGTCTATTATAAACATCATTTTGGCCTCTAGATATTATTACTTGTGTGAAAACACACAGGTACACAGATGTAAGTTATAAGCTGATGTATTTCCTGTTATACTTTATGTGTGCTCTAAAATGCTTTTATATTGTCTAATTGTTTAGTAGTTACCCTATCCATATTATGCAGTGCCTAGTAAAATCATATTAAAGTATAGGAGTATTATTGCTTGTCTCATACAGTATTGGCATTCCAATATTTAAAACCGTAACATTTCTAAGTCCCTGAATGAAGTCCATTGTCTTGTGTTCATGTTATCACTTAAATTTCCTTTGCTGAAGGCTCAAAAATATACAATAAAAAGTGTTCATTACCACTTTTTAAAAGTACTCTTGTGCACTGAAAGCTGCCAACTCCCTTGCTGTAAGGAATGCCAGGCAGCACTCCCAGAATCTTATTAGGGTTTTTTGTTATTATGGCAACCCTGAAAAGCACATGAAAGAGTCTGGACTGCTGTCTTTGACTCTGTCATGGCTGTCTAGGTAGATATATTTACATATGTAAACTTACCTAAACAGCCATGACTGAGTCAAAGATAGCAGTCCAATGCTGGTTTTAAGCACAGTACTGGATATCTGTTGTGCACATGATCAGTGTCAGTGACTCAACAAGTTACACACTCTCCTCTGAGGCTGGAAGACCAGAAGGTTGTTGGTTCTAGCCCTACACTGGGAACTTGGAATAATTCCCTGGGGGCATGTGTGATTTTGTATTTCTTTGAAACTTGGCTTCCCGGCCAAATGCCCTTTGGGGTAACCCTTGCCTCAGTGCTTGCGCACAGAGGTTCTTTGTCCATTGCTGACACTGTAGAGCAGCATGAGGGGGTGCTGTCTTTTAGATGAGACATCAAACCCAATTGAAATACCTAACATTTAACATTTTGCCTTTTAACATTTTAAACATTCGAATACTGAAGGCTGAGAAGGGACCTCTGCTTGGTTTACTGAGCCTTTAATTCCTGCCTTATGAGATAGTATCGGCCTGGAAACAAGGGATCTGCAGTACAATGCTAGACTGCACATGCTCCAGCTCAAGGGTAACCTTAACTGCACCAAAAAAAGAGCAGTGTGGTTTTTTGAAGGAATTATGTCAACGTGGAGTAGTCTACAGCTGGAAATAGGGAGCAGTAAGACAATGGATGAATTGAAATAAAAACTTGATAATTACTGCAGTAAGAATAAAGTTAAAGGCTATAGTTTTAAGTTATTAGAGCATTTTAAGGACACGTTGTCTAATCTTGCTTGTATAAAACCTAGGAAACCTGTACCAAAAAAAAAAAAGGTCCCTGCTTGTTCTAGTGATTGTTCAGGTGGACATTAAAGATCCCATGGCATTTTTCAAAGAGTAGGGGAATTTTCCTTGGTGTCCTAATCAGATTTCTCCCTTTCACTAAAATACCATCAGCAGCTTAATCTGGTTCAATATATCAGTTTGAATCTCTGTCTCCCCTCCCCCCGGGATGTGGCATAAAATACGCAGACTTGCTAGTGCTCCTTTTCCAGTCAGCAAAAACTAACAAACTCTGGCCAGAGGCAGTACGCGTGCAGCCGAGGTCACCGGTGGAACATGGCACTGTCCGCCGTTTGCAAGATGGCTACTGGAGTTATCTACACATGTGCAACAACTGAACTCCAGCAGCAAAGTGGCATAGTCTACCATGCCCAAGATAGCACCAGAGTTTCCTGTGCATGTGCACTGAGCTCCAGTGACCATCTTGGACATGGTGGACTGTGCCGCCATGCTGCTGGAGTTCAGTGCACTTGTGTGAGTCATCATGCATGCACAGGGAACTCCGGCAGCCATTTTGGACATGACAAACAATGCTGTTTTCCAGCGGCAACCGATAGACAAAATAGTGTCTCATGCCTATCTGTTAAGGTCTCACTTAATGCTTCTAGACCCTCCCCATATCGAATAGATGCATATAAGTTTCTCACATCCCAAGTCATCAAGCATATTCTCAATGTGTTCATCATTAAGTGTTTAACAGGTGGGGAATATCTTCTCTATCCTTCTGCTGCGAATGAGCTTGGTACATCCATCAGACCTGAGACTGATTCCCACAACCTCCACTTGCATAGTGTGTGACTCTGAGCAAGTTACTTAACCTCTCCAGTGCTCCCAGATCACAACTGAAAGCAGGCACTTGTGTCTAGTGGGCTTTACCTGGTTACCAATTAATAAACAATGGTTCTGGGACGGAACATATGCCTGCAGCCATTGGATGGCCTGTGGGATTCACAAGACATTTATGAATTGTTGGCATTGTGTAGAATATTAGCAGCCTTGGTGTGTCCAAGCAATAACACCTGAGAGGGTGGGTAGTATTGGACTATACCACACCAGACCACCTAGGGGTGTAATGAGGACTGATGCCATAGGGGGCAGGCCTTATAGCACATGGAAGTTCTGGTATAGCTCATGCTACCCACCCTGGAGGGTATTACTGCACTTCAAAAATAGAGTACACATGACATTTTTATGTAGCAGTTGAAAATAAAAAAAAAGAAAGAAAAAACATAAATAAAGATTACAATTATTGTAATTGTTTTGGGGTGTAGTAGTCACTCTACTAGTATAGATACCAGTAGAGGGCACTGCAGCGTTTATGAGTTTTTTGGTTGCAATGAGTGATCTCATCCCCCTCCTTCCTTTGTTGTTCAGCTCTTCTCTCATCCCCAGCTGGCTGGTGCTCTATTTTTTATTTATATTGTTTGGGAATGAGATGCAGTTTAACAGTGCATCATGATCGGATCACGTGATGCAGCAGGCCTGAGAAGACGCTTTCCCGGTTTCTCCTGCCCACCACCGTTAACTTTATACGCTTTTAATGAGTTTAACTAAATCGAGAGCCTGATTTATGCGGTACTATGGTAGGGGAAGCCATTAAGAGTGAAATTCGGGAGTTCGGCAAAGAATGGAAGCCGAAATGAAGAAACCTCCTCCTAAGCACACACCCCTGGTCACTCCAGAGAAGGCCCCTAAGAAGCCTCGGGCTGGAACGGCAGGATCAGTGCTGGCAACGGCTCCTTCAAGCTCTGAGCATCAGCCCTTAATCCTTGCCGGATTTTTGGCCGAATTTAGGCCTTTTAAATAAGAGCTAAGAAACCTAGCTTCGGAATTCAAGTTTCTCTCTCAGGCCATCGAGGACATAGTATTGAGAACTTCTGATGTCGAGACTCATCTTATTTCATTAGAAAAGAAGGTGGATAAACAGTGTCCTGAGGTGGTTACGCTCCGGCAAAAAATTACAAAGATGGAACAAAAGCTTGAAGACCTCAAGGGTCATAGCCGCATGAATAATGTGGTCATCATTGGCCTATCTGAGGTGGAAGAAGGGCAAGATGCAATTCTGTTTGTGCAGAAGTTTATTGAGAGAATTATTGGACCCTCTCCCTATGGCCCCCATTACATTATAGAAAGGGCCCATAAAGCTCTACATTCTAAGCCTCCGATGGGGGCACCACCCAGACCTTCTGCTTTCTTAATTTTCTGGAGAAACAGCATTTTTTTTTGAAGTTGAAGACTATACAAGAATTACAATGGGAAGGAACGAAAATTAGAGTTACCCAGGATCTACTGCTCTCTGTGAGGCAATGCAGAGCTGCCTTCCACCCAATAGTGAAGAAGCTTCTGGCGGCTAGCTTAAAATTCAGAATGCGATATCCCTCGACATTACAAGTTCAGATATCTGGACAGTGGCATTCATATGAGGACTCTGATTCTGCTGTGGATGGATTGAGAAAAGCTGTACCTGACCTCTTTAAAGACTCTTAATAGCTAGGGGGTTATTAGGGAGGACTGTTTTGTCAGTCTGAGATGTAACAGAATTTCTCGAAATATCTAGTGTTTGATTTTCTGGTTTATTGCTATTCATTCCCGACTGTTTATCTATTTGGGGTTTAAAAAATGAAGATTTTCTATATCTTTATACTGTCTGATTAAGCAGATACACTTTAGTTTGATTGGGCAGAGGGCAAGGCGAATAGTGGTGTTATCCCTGACAAAATTCAAGGGAAGATAATGATCACTTATGTATAGGATATCGCTTTGGAGGGGCTGCTAAGGTCCTCGGGGTGTAAAGGGGGTAATTTCTTGCTGGGCCACGCAGAGTGGTGATTTGGGCTCCAGGGAATAGCTTTTAGGTTGGGGTGGTGTTTACAACCTGTTTATGAGTGGCGCAGAGCCGGGCCTGTCTCTCCCCTCACTTTCTCTTGGGCTGGGGTGCAGGAGGTGACCCCCGGGTGGAGAGCTGTTATGGCGGGCTGAGGGCTGGCTTTGCAGGGCATGTCGAATTTTGCAACAGGCCGGCGAGGTGGATGCCCTTTCAGGTTTGGGTTGCCTACCGCTGCTACATGAAGGGACAAAGGGATTGTCTATGGGACGGACGGTCTCCATGCAGTTTTGGTTGGTAACCACTAGAGGGGAGTATTTCCTTGCCTTTTAGTGCGTCCCTTTTATAAGGGGATGTGGAAAGGCAGAAGCTGTGGTAATCAAGATACAGGCTGGGCACTGCATCATGAGTATTGTTCTGGGGTGGAGCTGGGATTCAACTCATTTTGAGTTTCTCATTTTTGTTATCTCAGGGGGAGCTCCCCAAGTCTGGGATTCTGGTCTGTGTTGCTAAATGACATTTCGTCTCTTTTTTGTTTCTCACTCTCAGTTGCAATGCAGATTGATTATAGGGGGGTGCTTTCTCCTTGTTTGGGCCTACAGGTGACAATTTTACCTCCTTCATGTGTTCTTGCCCCGAGGCGAGCCAGGGGTTGGGAGATACACTGTTTCGGGTTGTCCTGTATCCGGAGCGGTACCCATTTTAGAATGGAGTTTGAAGTTTGGATAGGACTCTCGAGTTTTGTTAATATTAATATTCTGGTTTTTCACTGCGGGTCTCATATACAGTCTAGGTGTCTGTGGGTTCCATATGCAAAGTGAGCTGGTATTATTTCTCAATCTTGTATTGGTCAGTTATTATGCTGACTTTCTGTATGGGGTGGGCAGGAGGATGGGGCGGCTGTTTTGTAGGAGTGCTGCTTAGCGATGCACAGGAGATTTGGGTGGGATGGGTGGGCAGGGGAGTCGATGGGTATGTTATTAGGGGTTTGTGTTATGGTGGGATAGTTTGGGGGTGGGGTCATTAGGGTGGGGGTCTGGGGGTGGTGAGGTGTCGTTGGGGAGGACACAGTCCATTATAAGTTGGGTGAGGGTTCTGCTCAATGGAGTCTGTGGCATTATTTATGGCACTGTCATATTACACTGGTACAATGGCTAGAGAGCTTTGTTTCTCAACTTGGAATATTAATGGGGCCCGGGAAAAAAACTAAGCAATATAAGATATTGAAGCACTTAGATATTTTAGGTGTTAATGTTGCTCTTATCCAGGAATCTCATTTACTCGATTGGAAGCCATTCAGATGAGACAGATGCAGGATTGGACAGGTCTTCTCAGCTCAAGGAACTTCAAACAGCTGTGGGGTTCTAATTCTTATTAACAAAGGCATTCCTTTCAGGTCACCCAGGAAATTAAATACCCCAGGGCAGATTTGTTCTGGTTAAGGGCACTTTGTTTTCTTTAGATTTTGTGTTAGGCAGTATTTATGGCCCTAACAAAGATGACCCTTTGTTTTTCACGAGATTATTTAATAATATTCTTCCACTGTTGCCCTCTAACATTATTCTAGGGGGGGACTGGAACCTAGTGGTAGACTCAGGTAAGGACCGTACTGGTTCTCAAATGACTTCTCCTTCCCCTGCACAACATGCACTGCAGGAACTAATAGATAAATTGGGCCTGTGTGATATTTGGAGGGTTCTACACCCTGAGGGCAGGAATACACTTTTGTGTCCCCTGTTCACAGGTCTTTTTCCCGCATTGATTATTTACTAGTGTCTCAGGTTTTGTTACCGGGGTGACAGGTTCTCATATCCTATCAGGTCCACCCTCCGATCACTTGTTAGTACTTTGTAAGCTGGCCCTCAATTTTCTGCCCAAATGACAAACCAGGTGGAAATTGAATGCCCAACTGCTTAAGGATTCTAAATGTAGAGACCAAATCAAAGAACATATTACACAATTTTTTGAGTTGAATGCTACTCAAGACACTAGGCCAGATATGCTCTGGTGTGCCTTTAAGGCATATCTCGGAGGCATCCTAATTGGGTTGGCTGCGATGAGGAAAAGGAGGTGGGAGGACAGGCTGAGGGAGGTACTAGCCCAGATAAGAACATTAGAGATTAGCCTACACTCAACTCCATCGGATGAGTTGGGCCAGGAGTTGGCGAAATTGAGGGACTCCTATGTAGCTATGCTTAATGAGAAAGCAGAGTTTGCTATTTTATGTACCAAAGCCTCTTGCATAGAACACGGGGAAAAAGCAGGCAAGCTACTGGCCCAGAGAATTAAACAGCTGGAGTCCAATTGGTTTATCCCCCCGATTCGCTCCAAATCTGATGGAACTCTCAAATCTAATCCTCAGGAAATTATTTCGGAGTTTGTAACCTACTACGAACATCTATACAGCAAAATGCCTGATCCCTCCTCAGCCTTCACTCTCTGCTCCTATCTGGTGGAGATCCATTTGCCTCGCCTCTCGGAGTCCCAGGGTAGGAAGCTGATAGCCCCTATTACAGAGTCTAAGATATTGGAGACGATAAAAGGCCTACCTTCAGATAAATCACCTGGATTAGATGATTTTTCAGCAAATTTCTATAAGTGTTTTAAGGAACAAGTTACTCCCCATCTTTTGTCTCTTTTCCGTCATATATTATCAGGGGTTCAAGTCGACTGATCCTTATTTGAAGCCCTCATCGTGCTCCTTCCAAAACCAGGGAAAGATTTAGAGTATGTTGAGAGTTATAGACCCATATCTTTGTTGAACCAAGACATCAAAATTCTAACAAAGATCTTGGTGGACAGACTTAGCTTAGGTTCTTCCCAATTTAATTAGCTTCTTTCAAGCAGGATTTATGAAAGGCAGATTCTCCGCAGACCACCTCCGCACTCTTTCACATGTGTTCTTGGAGTCCAGAGATGCTTCTTTACCAATGGCATTGGTCTCTCTGGATGCCGAGAAGACTTTTGACAGAGTTAATTGGAGTTTCTTACTTCAAACATTAAACTCCTTTGGATTTCCTCAACAGTTTCAATTGTGGATAAGGGCCCTATATCAGCAGCCGACGGCTAAGATATCAGGGAATGGACTGTTCTCTAGGACCTTCATCTTGCATTCTGGAACTAGGCAGGGATGTCCCCTTTCTCCCTTGCTTTTCAGTCTTTACTTAGAGCCCTTAATCCGTAGATTAATCTCTTGTCCGAAGGTCCAGGGGATCACCATTCTCAATACTGAGTTGAAAGTTGCTGCTTACACGGATGACCTGCTTTTGTACCGTTCCAACCCAGAGACCTCTATTCCTGCCATTTTGGATATAATTTAACATTATAGTAAATTGTCTAATTACAAATTAAATGTAGGGAAGTCGATTGTGTTCCCCCTAAATCACAAAGTTTTTAAGATTGACATTACTTCCCTGGGTCTGGCCTGGTCCAAGGACTCGTTGTGGTATTTGGGTATTGTATTAACTAGGAATATGCAGAGCTCCTTTAAATACAACTTGGAGGCCATACTGTCCATGGTGGCTCTGGATTTGGTTAGATGATTGGCTCTACCTATCTCTTTTTGGGGGAGAGTCAGTCTGGTTAAGATGAATATTCTCCCATGTATTTTATACCCTCTCCAGCTGCTTGACATCTGTGTGCCAACCAGCTGGTTCAAAAAGGCTCAAAGATTGATTGGAGATTTTATCTGGTCCAAAAGAAAGCCTAGGTTAGCTTTTTATAAGCTCGTGGCACCTAAGTCCAAGGGTGGTCTACGTCTCCCATACATATGGTTGTACTTCTGGGCCTGTTGCACACCCAAATACTTAAAGTGGATGGTCTCCTATTTCTTGGGTTACTTGCCTGCCTGGCTTAAAATAGAGAGGGAAAAGATCCAGTTGAGTAATATTGCTCCTGCCGCTTTATTTTTCCTCAATACAGTCTCGATATCTAAGGAGCTAAAAGGTACCACAATCGGAATTTCCCTGAGGATTCATTTACAGCTGTGTAGATTCCTAAAATATAAAAATTGGTTGGATGTGGAGCAGTCGATTTGGAACTCTCCAGATTTTAAATTAGATAACAGAATGTTATCCCCCAGATGGTTACCTAGTTTAGGTGAAGGGAAGGTTCACTCATTTCTTAAGGAGGATGGCACTTGGTTATCAGCTGAGGATATTGTGGTGAAATTTAGGCTCAAGGGAAGTGATTATTTCAAGGTACCTCAACTTAGACACCTTCTTACCAAAAAATTTGGGGAGGGCTTCCCTATATTTTTCGATTTTGCTTTCCTTACAGAACTAACCCCTTTGGTTAATTCTCCCTGAAGTATTTCCAAATTATACAATATTTTGTATGGCTGGCATTTCCCCACACCATTTGGCCCTACAGAGTTCTGGTCGGCCTCTTTCCCAAACTGGGATAAGGACTGGACAACTATATGGAATAATTGCCATCATTTTGTAACACAAGACAGGCTACGATTGATGCAATTTCGTATACTCCATAATCTCTACCACTATCCCCAGAAGCTGGCTAAATGGGGTTTAATCTCCTCTAGTCTATGTACTAGGTGTGCTCAGGCAGAGGGCTCTCTGCTTCACATTTTCTGGGAATGTCATAAGGTATTAACCCTTTGGGAGGCTATAAGGGATAAGGCTGATCCACTCCTGGGCTGAGAGACCTGTTCATCCCAGAGGTCTGTATTTTCGGGGATTACTCGCAGATTTCAGTTAACAAGCATAAGTTCCAAATTGCTTTGATTTCCATGTCTGTTAAAAAATTAGTACTTAAGTATTGGAGGAGTTCTGAGGTTATCTCTTATTCTGAATGGCTAAACAAGTTATTATTTAATCTCTAAGTGGAGAAGACTACCTTGAGTACTAATAACAATAATTCCAGATATGAATGGATCTGGTCCTCGCTTCATACATTATATACTATCTAATTCCTTTCTTTTTTTTTTATATTTTTTCTCTAATTTGTTTGATGTCATGTGCTCTTAAACCTTAGGAACTGTGTCGGGGTGGTTTTGGGGGTGTTTGGGAGGGGTCAATTAAACTGTTTTGTCCCAAAGATTACTCTATGGATGTATGGACCCTGTCCTTTCTGTATAGTGAAACTTTCAATAAAACTTTAAATTATAAAAAAAAAACAGTGCATCATGATCACGTGGAGAGATTGTGGGCAGCATCACTGGAGTGTAGTTGCAGTGCTGCATGAGACTGGGCTTGGTGGCCAATGATTTGAACAAGGTTCCAGTAAGGTTTTCTTTCAGTTTTTTAAATCTGAGGTTTAAATGTAAGGCTTAGTTTTTAATCCCCTCTTGTTCTTTACTTTTGGTTCAGCACTCAGAAGAAGCAGCAGCTTGAGTGTGTGTGGGGGGCGGGGTGAAACTGACCAGAAAATATATGGCTACATGGTAATTTGGAACTTTGCTGTTGCTTTCTGTTTTGTGGAGGGCTTTTGCTTTTTGTTTTGTTTTGTTTTACTTGTACTGAAGTGCTCAGTTGAGAAACAAGAATCGAGTGGGGGGGGTGTGAGTCACTCACTAAACAAGTGAAAACATGGCAGCAGGTAATTTTTGAAAATCAGTTGGCACTGTGATACAGAATAGTTTAACACCCCTTGCCACACCTATTGGATTATTCCTAACTTTTTTGTAGTGCTCTTGGTTGCCCAACTGTCTTAAGCCTTCCTTCTTATGATTCTCATAATCCATCATGACCATGCCTCCATATCTGCACTAATAATGACAATATCAAGATAATTTTCAAAGTTTCTCAAGGCTGAGAATTCAGTAGCTAAAATATTATGTTTATGTCTATGATTCATTTGTCTATGATTCATCTGTTGTTCTATCTTTCACAATCAATACACCATTCTAGGGGGAGCATAGTTCCCCTACGGATGCACCCACAGAGGAGACTAAGGAGGCTGAGGACAACTGTCACAAGGGAGGCCCACAGGAAGGAGGCAGAGGAAACCACAGGGAAAGGAAGCAGCTCCTGGTGGGGGACTCAATTATTAGGGGGATAGAACTGGGGGGAGCAGGGAAAACTGAAGTAAGGTGCCTGCCTGGTGCCATGGCTTGGAGGGACAGGAAGCGCATCCTCAGGATCACGAGAACAGCTGCATGGGAGTCTGAGCTGGACGTCATTGTCCACCTAGGGACAAATGACTTGGCTCATCATGAGATTAGAGCAGTGCAGGAGGACTTTGTAGAGTTGGGGAGGGGCCTAAGACAAGTAGCACACACAGTATCCTTCTCAGAGGTGCTGCCTGTCAATGGCATGGGTGAGGTGAGGGTACTTTGCACCATGCAGTTTAATGAATGGTTGAAAAAATGGTGTGGAGCTCAGGGGTTTGACTTCATTGGGGACTGGGGTTCCACCTGGAGGGACACCAGCCTATACTGGCAGAATGATCTGCATCTGTCCAGGAAGGGAACAAATCTTTTGAGCAATCGGTTTAAATGCTTCATTGGCAAGCTTTTAAACTAGTCAAGGGGGGAGACACTGATAAGCAGCAGGAAAATACCAGCCTCTCCCTACAAAACAGGGTACTAAATGAGAAAAATACCGAGGCAGAAAGGTCAGTGGGGGATGCTGCAACAGAAGGCAAAGCCATCAAAAAATGGAGAGCAATGAGTACCAATGCCCATAGTCTGGGTAACAAGCTTTTTGAATTAGTGGCCTTGATGGAGGAGGAACATCTGGATATCGTGGCAGTCACAGAAACATGGTACACGCAAAACCATGACTGGGATGTAAACATACCAGGATACTCTATCTACAGGATGGACAGGGAGGGTAAAAGAGGAGGAGGAGTAGCTCTTTACATAAGGGAAGGAATCAAAGCAACAGAACAAAAGGGTAAACAGGGAGGAGAAGAAGCACTGTGGGTCAATTTGGAGACAGGCAATGGCACCACAATCTGCACAGGTGTTGTATACAGACCCCCTTCTCAGGGGGAGGAAATGGACAAGAAAATGATAGAAAGTACACTTAGAAAGGCAGAAAAAGTGGAGATATTGCTGATGGATGATCTGAACATGCCAGATGTTAACTGGAGTGCAGTTGCAGCAGCCACTTCAAAGAGTGGTGTTATTGTAGATGCCCTAGAGGGGGCATGCCTTAGACAGATACTATTGGAACCCACTCGAGAGGGAGTAATCTTAGACCTGGTTCTCTCAAACGGAGATGGAGAGAGGATCACAGATGTAGAAGTGGGTAGCCATCTGGGAACTAGCGACCATCGAACAGTATGGTTCACAATAAACACAGCAATAGAGTCAAGCCATACAAAGGCAAAAGTACTGGACTTTAGGAGGCTGACTTTGCCAAAATGGGTGAGTGTCTAAGGAATGTGCTAGCAAATGGGCAGGAAGGAGGGGTGGAAGAACAATGGGGAGTAACAAAAACTGCAATCACAGAGGTAACAAGCCTTTGTGTGAAGCAAATAAACAAAACAAAACAATGTAAGAAACCACTATGGTTCTCAAAGGAAGTGGCAGTGAAGGTTCAAGAGAAAAAGAAAGCATTCAGGGGGCCGGATATTCAAAAGGGTTGCACCATGCGCAATAGGGCTGCGCGCTGCGCCAAGTCCGAAAATCGCCATTCTGCCATATTCAGCGGAAGCAGTTGCGCTACTGAAAACATGCTGAGCAACAGCGCAATGCAAATGAAGGCATGAGCAACTGAAGGGGTGGATCCATGCATAAAGGCGCAATCTCGATATTTAAAACTTCGTAATACAACAGCGGATCAGCGGAAGGTGAGCCACGGCGAAATGAGCCAAAATAAAAGGCTCAAGGAAGAGGTGCAAGAAACCACAGGGAAGCCACATGAGGCAGGGAGACAGACAAGGCGACAAGGGCAAACAGTGCAGGCCAGGGAGTGCACAGGAGAGAAGAGGGACAAGGGAGGGTGTGTGGGGCCACAGACTGCAGAGGCCAGTAGGTGTACTCAGTGCAGTGGAGGTAGCAGTCAGGACAGCGGGGGTAACAGAGCAACAACAGCCAGGGGGGAACACAAGCCAGGGACATGGACAGTGCCAGCTTCCTCATGGAAGCTGTAATGAGGGGGGTGAGAAGGCATGCTGCATGGGGACGTGGCCGTGGAAGGGCCCGTCAGTAGTACGCCCTCAACAGGCAGTACCCTGCCCACGTCAGCTTTGAGCTGTACACGGATGTAGAGATTGTGGGCCGGTACCACCTGAACAGGGCAATACTGAGGCAGCGCTGTGAGCTGTGCAGTGATGTGATGCAGGCACCCTCACGATGGAGTCACGCTCTGTCAGTGGAGACAAAGGTAACAGCCTGCATGTGCCTGCTCACCACGGGTACCTTCCAGAGGCTGACAGGGGACACCACAGGCATAACACAGTCGGTCACGTCACGCATCTTCACCCAATTCCTCAGCGCACTGCTGCCACATGCTGCAGAGTACATCCATTTCCCCAGCACCGTGGCAAAGCGTACAGCAAACATGCAGGAGTTCCACAGGGTAGCACGTATGCCTGGCATGCTAGGGTCAATAGACTGCACCCATGTGGCTATTCGCACGCCACCTGGTCCCGATGGGGCAGCATACCAAAACCGGAAGGGTTTCTCGAGTGTCAACTGCCAGGTGGTGTGTGATGCCAGTGGGCGCATCATCAATGTCTGTGCCACACACCCTGGTGGAGCACATGATGCCTTCATATGGTACCAATCTGTGCTGTGCCATCAATTCGAGAGTGGGGACATCCCCACAGGACATCTAGTGGGTGAGAATGCATGTAGGAATTGCAAAGTTGGGGCATGGGTGGGAAAGTCACAGGTGCCATGGTAGTGGCACACAGGGATATGGGCAATATGGACCTGAACATGATACTTATCTCCACTATCTCCACACAGGTGACAGCGGATACCCACTCCGTCTCTGGCTGCTCACACCCTACCGGCGCCCCATGACCCCATCGCAGCAACGCTATAATAAGGCACATGCCACCACACGCAACATCATCGAGAGGGTGTTTGGGATGCTTAAGGCATGCTTCCGATGCCTAGACACCTCTGGTGGTGCCCTACAGTACAGCCCCTGAAAGGCCTGTGGGATATTCCTGGCCTGTTGTATCCTGCACAACATGGCCAAAGACTGTGGGATAGCCGTACAGATCAAGGAGGGAGACAGCGATGGGGACACCAGTGATGCCGGTGATGATGGGGATGAGCAGCCCCCCCTTGGACAGCGGGACCCCCAACTGATCCGGCAGGCCCAGCTGCACCGGGACACCATCATGGAGGAGCATTTTGCACGACACAGGTAAGTCAAGGGGCCATGTGCAACCAACACTGTCTAGGCGCAACCCATAGGCACACAGGGTAACACACCAGGGGTGCATGATGGCAAGGGGAGTGGAAGGGTCCAGGCGCACAAACACACCATCAGGGAGGGGTGAATAGTCATATGGACACACACACACACACACACCAGGCACAAAGCGTACATGGGCAGGTGCACAGCAGAGCAGGAACAGACATGGCAAACACATGGATCAACGGACCACCCCCACCACCTGTACTGTCAAAGTATGTGTGTCAGATGCTGGGCACCCTTGCACCTTGGTGTACAGTGCAATGCAGGCATCATCATGCACATGCACCAGTAGACAGCAGTCGGGTGGGTGTGCAGGTGGTCCGTGTGTCGGCGTGTTGGGCAGGGCACCCACCAGTGCACTGCCCACCATGACACACATTGCTCACAGGGCAGCATCAGACAGGGCCCGCACTGGGAGACAGGTCACTCAGGTGGCACTGTGCCACAGCCACCTCAGATACGTGGGTCGGCCCCACCGTGACCCAGCAGCACTGGCAGGCTGATCATGGGCCACATGGGGTGGCACCGATGGACCACCAGGGGTCCCACTGCGTGATCGCGACCTTGTCCACACAGGGGTGTGCAGCATGCCGAACATACCTGCAGCAGGTGTGCTCGGGATGCCCACAGCAGAACCCGGCGTTGATAGGCTGGGTGTCGCAAGCGCCGGGAACGGGGAGCGGAGAGCATACTGTGTGGGGTGTGGTACAGGGCACCTGACTGTGTGCCCAATACGGCCACGGCAGAGACCACTGCCTGGGTCAGCCTGTCAATGGCGGCAATCACATCCGTCCGCATTCTGACCATCTCTGCAAGGATCAATGCATTGTCCCTGCTGTTCCACTCCACAGCCACGCACAGTGCCTCCACGGACGATGCAACCCACATCTGCTGCTGTACTGATGCCCGCAGCAGGCGGGTGTGCTCATCAAATGGGTCCTGTGCCACATCGGCATTCTGTCCCCCAGGGTATGGAAGGTCCTGATGCTCAACACCCCTTGAGGGTGGGCGCTGTTCACCAGGACCAGGTGTGGGCAAGTCAACAGGCGGTGCATGTGCCACCGCTGGACCCTGTACCCCAGATCTGGTGGGTGACTGCTGCTGCTGCCCTCAACTGCTGTGCCCCGGGACCACTCGTTCCACTGCTGTGGCCACAACAGTGCCAGAGACCTGCACAGCCACGGTGCTGCCCCACGGTGCTGACAGGCACAGCCTGGGACTGTGCTGACGTGCTGGCACACACGTTGGAACCAGCTAGGTCCAGGGGCATGTGCTGGCCTGCTGTGTGTCTGTTATGAGACACACACGTGTCATTGCCCAATGCAGTCCTTGCATCATCAGTGGTGCAGGTTCGTGCAACAGCCACAGTCACAGCATGCTGGCATGCTTGCATGCCAGACTGCTGAGACACAGGCTGTGCACCCCCCACACCTGACTCACCGACAACAGAGGTGGCAGCCAGGCGTGCATGCTGGTGCAGTGCATGCCGGCTGGCAGCAGAGGTGGATGGACCTCCACCAACTCTGGCAGGTCTTCCACACTGCATGGTCCCACCACTACCATCCCCTGCAGATGAACAGGATCTGTAACAGAAAGTGAGAACATGTTAGTGCATGTGATCAACCACCACCCCCCCCAACACCACCACCATGTCATACCATGCAGTGATGGGCTTCCACCTGTCTGGAATACACCTCCTGTTACACCCTCTATAGCACTTCGCTGCATTGATGCAGCCAGACGGTCCTCCACCGGGGTCAGCTCTGCCACCTCTGGCTGGCCCCCACCTGTGGCAGCGCATGCCACCCTGAGGGCTGCCACCTTCTCTTTGACCCATCTCCGGTCTGTCCCCATCTTTTTTTTGCATTCCTGCATGGAGTGCTGGTGGCTTCAGTGCAGGTTTGCCGCACGGGCTACCCCCTCCCATGCAGCAGCACGGGCCTGAGGGGTGCTCCGCCGTCCACTCAGTAGTGGCTCCTCTTCTAGGTAGGCCTGGAAGAGTGCCTCTGTCTCTGACTTGGTGAAGTTGGGCCTCCTCTTTCGCCCACCATCTTCATCCTCACCTGGTCTTTGCTCGGTCATGTCGGTCTGTATGGGTGGAAGTGGACACCTGTCACTGTGCAGTCTACAGCGTTATCCCATGACCATTGCCCAGAACATCACACAGCATACAACTCACCTCTCACCTGCAGTAACCCGAATCTGGCCAGCACAGTCCACTGCCAGCATATTTATAGCGCAATGCATGCAAATTAAGTGGCGCAACTGTATTAGAGATGCAAATCTAGCCATTGTGCCTTTGAATGGCTGATCAGATGATTTGCATGTGTCGGCTGAATATTGCGCCGTTGCGCTTTGCGCAATACAGTTGAGCCGGCTGAGCCAATGGCGCATTTCTGTGACTGCATAGTACACTGCATTGCGCATACCCAGGTAGCTTACGCGGGCATCTGCCGCACTGATGACGTGCTGTGCGCCATCAGCAATTCAGGACATGGCCACCATTGTACCAGTGGCGCTACAGCGCTGGTCACCAAATGGCGCTGTGGCACAACTGCGTAATAGTCCACTGTGGCACTGGCACACAGGTGACCGATCGCACAGGACGTGTAGACGTCTGATGGTGCTGTGCGTGGCCTTGTGCCACTGACCCATGACCTTGTGCCCAACCTTTGCCCCCTGGCACTGTACGTCTGGCATGTGTACGGCTCTATCGCGCTGTTCGGTGACAGCGCCAGGTGGACCGACAGCGCTGTACAAACAGCACGATAGGGACTCATGGAGTTGTATTGCGCAACATTTCCACGTGGGTTGCCGCGCTGTGGAGCGCCATATTGCCACTGTACAACTGTAGAATGGCACGCAGGAGAGCTCCACAGTGGGGGGCCTTGGAGCTGACAAACCTGGTGGCTGTGGTGGAGCCTCACCATGGGACACTGTTTGGGGGAGTGCCCCTGCAGATGGCACGCACCCATGTGTGGCAGCAGGTGGCCACTACCCTAGAGCAGGCCACTGGGCAGAGGAGGACTCCAGAGCAGTGCAGGCACTGCTATAGTGACCTGCAAAGGATGGAGCATGCTCTGATGGAGTGCCTCAGGTCTCGTGCCAGGAGGGGCATTGTGCCTAGGCCAGGTGGGTATGCTGTGTATGCACCGGTATTGTCCGCATGGGTGACACTGTGTAATGTGACCTGTGCATGGGGGTGGGTTGGGCTATGGTTTGCAGTGAAGGTGTTTGCAGGTGTGTGCTGTTTGGGTCTGGTTGTGTGGGCAGGCACTCAATGGGGCAAGGGCTGTCTGCTTTGGGATCTCACTGATGTGTTTCTCTTCATTTGTCTCCCACAGGCATGGAGGGCGGAGCGGGCCCAGGCTGAGGCATTGGGATTGGTGCCGGGTGGCTGGCAGAGGTGGTGTGCCACAGCCGCAGCAGCAGCCACAGCCACAGCAGCAGCAGCAGCCACAGCTGCAGCCGCAGCAGCAGCAGCAGCCGCAGCCGCAGCTGCATCAGCACCAGCAGCAGCGGCTTGATGAGGGTGAGTGTCATTACATCATGGATGCTATTGCATGCTGGGGGGGCACGGCCACCGTCCATGGACAACACTACCATGCACACAACATGTGACAGTCATCACTGTCCAGTGGCACTGCATGTGTGTGTGTGCATCACTGGTGGTCCATGCATGCACTGGGCACATGGCAGTGGCACTAGCATCCCACCATGTAGCCATGTCACTGGGTAGCCTTGGTTGTGCTGTGATGGACATGGGTGGTGTGTGTGTGCAGTGGTACACATGGCTGTTGCTGCCTGGTTGGGCATGTCTTGTGCACGGTCACTGTGGGTAGGTGCAGTCCATCACAGGAGTGGGGCACTTGGCTGTATGCCATGCATGATGGGTGGGATTCAGGGATGTGGACAGTCACAGCCATTGACTCTGATCCCTTGTCCTAGGTATCCAGATCCTCGACAGATCAAGCGAGCACACGGAGGCTCCACACAGGTGGCCATGGATTCCACGCCATCCTTCTAGACATGCAGTGGCATGGGATGTGGCGCCGGAGGAGGCCCCGGGCCCAGCACCAGGTGGAAGGAGGGCAGGCTGCCAGGCGGTAGCTGCCCATCACCACACCCCACCTTCCCTCTCCTGGTTGTTCATCCCTGCCCCTTACCCACCCCTACCTTATACCCATACCCCCAACCCTGCTTTGTATATATGTACATAGTTGCTTTGTTGTTATTGTTATTCTTCTTCATTACATTTATATTTTGATATGACTACTGTGGTGGTCTCTGATTTGCAGCTGGCTATAGGTGCTCAGTTGCAGTGGTGTGCATGGCATCTGGGGTGGTATGGTCATGGGTATGTGTGTGCGTGTGTGTGGGTGGTGTCTCTGGTGTGGGTGTGGCTTCCAGTCAGTATTGCCGTATGCTGCCACCCACTGCTGAGTGCTCATGGTGGGTTTGGCTTGTATAGTTCTGTGGTTCACGAGGTTGCAGTGTGCCGGGGGGGCCTGGGGATTCCTGCAGTGCTGGTCACTGCACATGGGTGGTGTCTTGGGGTCACAGTGCTGGGTGTGCTGTGCACATGGGGGGGCTGCTGGACACTGGGGTAGTCCACCCCCTTTGTGTGGCAGTGTCAGCTTACCAGTGGGTGTGCTGCAGTAAAACGGCTGGGATGTGCTTTCTTTGCTTGTCCCCATGGTCTGGAGGCTGTTCCATCCCTCCCCCAGTTATGCTGTGCTTGGGGTGTGGGGGTACATTGTTGGTTCTGCTGTGTGTCCCTGTGCCTATCTGTGGCATGGGTGGTGGGTCCCTGCCTACCTCCTTGGTTGTGCAGTTCCATTGCTCTGCTGCTGGGGGTCTCTTTGCTTGTGCTATGGTGCCTCTGGACTGCTCAGCTGGGCTGCCTTTGTTGCGCTATGGCGCATCATCTCTCTCAGCTTCCCTTCCTGGTTGAGCTATAGGCGCGGGTTATGCGATATTCAGGCGTTGGCTGGTTGCGCCGTTGCCTTGCTCCGTGTTTGAATCTCGCGTCTATTGCACATATGCGCCAATGGACTTGTGCTTGCTCCTGCTGCGCACTTTTTGGGTGCAGTTTGAATATACGCCCAGGAAGTACAAGGAATCACAGAAGGAGCAGGACAGAAAATGTATCAGTTAGAGCAAAAAGCTGGGAAGGCAGTCAGAACAGCAAAGGCCCAAACCGAGGAAAGATAGCCAACTCAGTTAGGAAGGGGATAGGTACATCAGGGAGCGAAGGAAGACCAAGGGAGGGATAGTGAGGCTTAATAAAGGGAGGGGTGGGCAGAGGGTGACTGAAAAGGCAGAGATACTAAACAAATATTTTTGCTCAGTATTTACAAATGAAGAGGAGGAGGTACCTAAAACAAACAATAGAAACACTCTGGATACAGAAGTTGATACCAGCCCATTTACAGAAGAAAGGGTTCTGAAAGAACTCTTAAAACTGAAAGGTGGACAAAGCAATAGGGCCTGAGTAAGTTCATCCCAAATTCTAAAAGAATTAAAGGTAGAACTAGTGACACCACTGACTACC
Source organism: Neoceratodus forsteri (assembly GCA_016271365.2). NCBI lineage: Eukaryota > Metazoa > Chordata > Ceratodontiformes > Ceratodontidae > Neoceratodus > Neoceratodus forsteri. The sequence goes on along the minus strand of JADMNL010000040.1, from coordinate 42,338,560 downwards.
CTCTTTAACAAATCATGGGAAGATGGGTGGTACCTGAGGACTGGAGGAAGGCAGATGTGATTCCCCTTCACAAAAGTGGGAGCAAGGCAGAAGCAGGAAACTACAGATCAGTTAGTTTAACCTCAGTGATAGGAAAATGATGGAATCACTTCTGAAGGAAAGAATTGTCGAGTATCTAGAGGCCAGAGGGGCACAGGACCCAAGGCAGCATGGATTCACAGAGGGAAGGTCATGCCAGACGAATCTGATAGATTTCTTTGACTGGGTGACCAAAGTAGTAGATCAGTGAGGGGCTGTGGACATGGCCTACCTAGACTTTAGCAAGGTATTTGACACAGTCCCATACAAAAGATGAATATACAAGTTAGCCAGCCTGAGAGTGGGTCCCAAAATGACAGCCTGGGTAAAGAATTGGCTGAAGAATAGGACACAGAGAGTAATAGTAAATGGAGTCCACTCTGAAGAAAGGGGGGTTACTAGTAGGGTACCGTAGGGTTCAGTATTAGGACCTGTCCTCTTCAATGTCTTTATAAGCAACATTGCAGAGGGACTGGAAGGAAAAGTATGTCTCTTTGCAGATGACACAAAGATCTGCAACAGAGTTGATGCACAAAGTGGGGTGGAAAAGATGAGAAGGGACTTGGCAAGGTTAGAGGAATGGTCAAATGTATGGCAGCTTAGATTCAATGCTAAGAAGTGCAAGGTAATGCACCTGGGAAACAAAAACCCAGGGGAAGAGTACACAATGGGGGGTGAGATACTAACAACAATAAAAATGGAAAGGGACCTGGGGGTAGTCATATCAGATGACCTAAAGGTGGGCAAGCAATGTGAGAGGGCAGCAAGGAGGGCTGGGGGATACTGGGATGCATAGGGAGAGACATCACCAGTAGAAAACAGGAAGTTATTATCCCTCTGTACAGACAGCTGGTCAGACCCCATCTGGAGTACTGCGTGCAGTTCTGGAGACCCAGTCTCCGCAAAGACATAGACAGGATGGAAGCTGTCCAGAGGAGGGCAACTACAATGGTGCAGGGTCTGCACCGGAAGACATATGAAGAGAGACTCAAGGAGCTTAATATGTATAGCCTCGAGGAAAGGAGGGAGAGGGGGGACATGATAGAAACTTTCAAGTACCTCAAGGGAATCAACAAAGTCCAAGAGGGTAGCATCTTTCAAAAAAAGAGGTGTGCAAGAACAAGGGGGCACAATTTGAAGATGGGACGGCTCAGAGGTAATTTAGGAAGTATTTTTTCACAGAGAGGTTGTGGATGCATGGAGACGGCCTTCGGAGGAGGTTGTGGAGTCAAAACAGTGGTGGAATTCAAGCATGCATGGGACAGTCATAAGGCAATTCTAGGGTGGGGTAGGAAGAAGTAGGCTGCTGGTTAACTAGGATCTGCAGCTTATCCATTAGGTAGGGAAATGGACAGACTGGGTGGGCCAAGCGGTCCTTATCTGCTGTCAAATTCTATGTTTCTATGATTTTTCCCAATTCTCGATCAGCCAACTCACAATAAGACTGAATATTCATAGATACATTGATACATAGACACTGACAGCAGATAAGGGCCTATGGCCCCCAACCCCAGTCTGCCCATTTGAGCTTTCAAGTTCACTTTGTCTTTTTCTAGAATCCTTACACCTGACCTCCAGAATTCCTTTATGTCTATCCCATGCATTCTTAAATCCCATGATTGTTTCAGCCCCCACCACTTATTCTGGCAGGGTGTTCCACTTGTCCACCACCCTTTCTGTGAAGAAATTTGTCCTCATGTTTCTTCTGAATTGCCCTCCCTCCCTCCAACTTCATCCCATGCCCTCTAGTCCTGGAACATCTTTTTCACTGGAAAATAGTGTATTCCTGCACCCTGTTCCTCCCTGTAAGGTACTTGTATCTCTCTATCACATCCCCTCTCTTCCCTCTGTCCTCCAGGGAGTACATATTAAAGTCCTTCAGCCTGTCCTCCTAGGACTTGTGATGCAATCTCTTTATCATCTTTGTTGCCATCCTCTGCACCTTTTCTACCCTGTCTATGTCCTTACATAGATAAGGTCTCCAGAACTGTACTCATTACTCCAGGTGGGGCCTCACTAATGTCTTGTATAGTGGAATTATGACCTCTCTTTTCCTGCTGGTGATGCCCCTGCCTATGCATCCCAGCATCCTATTTGCTCTACCTGCTGCCTTGTCGCACTGTTTTCCTACTTAGAGGTCATCAGAGATGATAACCGCAAGGTCCCTTTCCTGCTTGGTACATGCTATATCCTCACCCCCAACTGATATGTTGTTCCAGGATTTTTGTGTCCTATATGCATTATCTTGCACTTCATTGCACTGAATTTCAACTGTCAACCCCCCGTTGACCATTATTAAAGCTTCTGCAGGTCCCTCCTCATTCTGTCTACACCCTCTGGCATGTCCACTCTGTTACAGAGCTTTGTGTCATCAGCGAATAAGGAAATTCTGCATTCTAGGTCCTGTGCAATGTCACTGATGAAGACAGGTATGCTGTATGTCCCAAGGGAAGGTAATATAATTTAACTTCTGTAGCTTGTAATAGTTAATTTTTTTTTTATTTAACTGTTCAAAGTTGTTTGTTTTGGTAGGATATCAGAATTGAAAGGCTTTCCTGTAATTCAGTGGCCAAGCAGCTAGCCACTCCCACTTCCTGAGCTATATAAGCAGTTCCTCTTTGCAGTTGGAGGCTATGTTGGTTTGTCTTCTGAGCTGGTTGGGGCCTAAACCCCCCAGCCTGCTGTTTCTCTGCTGGACTTCAGTGTTTGTTTTCCTGCTTCTGGTTTGTATCTTTCTTCTGGCTGTATGCTTCCCTGTGTTTTGTTTCTTTTTTTTGGGCCTTCCCTGTTTTCTGTTTTGCTGTGTTTTGGTTTACTCTTTTTTTTTGGGGGTGGGGGCTTTTATTTTTAAAACTCCTAGCATACTGCTACTACAGAGCTCATTCTGCTTGCTTTCAGTTACAGCTCTCAATTTACTGCACTGCAACTGCAAACCTACTCAGAGTTCATGCTACTGCTTTCAGTTACCTACCACTTCAGCCACTGCTGCTGACTGTTTACTTCAATTACTATTGTACCCAGTGCCTGTGTTTTAACACTGTACTCATTTAACTACTGCTGTACAGGCCCACTTGCTTCCTGCTGCTGCATTGTTTACACCCATTCCTATTCTACCTTGTTTACTCTGAGGTTAGCTGAAGCTCCTGCTGAGGCTATTAAACTAGCTTTTATATCTGCATGTGGTTGTCGGCCTTTCATCGCTTCCTTGTTTGTCCTACGGTAGGGACTGGGAGGTGTTTTGGGGTTTTTTGACCTATGTGGTTAATTAATTTTGTTCTAAATCCTGTCTTCGCTGCTGAAAATCCTCAGAGTTTTCACCTTGATTTGGCTATTCATGTCTGGCTGGCTTGCCCCTAACTCAGTGCTGTTTACTTGCAATACAGTTGTTATGCAGTCCACCTATTACTACTACTACTACTGCTTACTGACCTATCAGGTCCCCACTTGCTTACGCAACCGTTGTTCCTTGCTTACGCAAACCATTGCTTTATGCCTAGTACCATCCCCTCGGCTTCGCCTGGGATTCTACTGCTCTCAATCTGCATCCGACCTTGCAAGGTCTCGGCACTCAATGCTGCTTACGATCTCAGCACACCGTGCTCATTCAGCTCACCAGCTTTACAGCTCTCAATCAGTTCTGGGGCATGCCAGCCATTCTAATCTGTCGCAGGTTCCTGCAGCTGACGGTCTCACTCTGCATTAGTCCGCATCACCGAGTGTGTCCAACTTGGGGCGGGATCCTTCTCACCTGGCCCATAGCTAGGAATGTCCTCGCCCCGGGCTTGGCTTTAGCTGCCTGCTATGCGACAGCAGCTCCTGGTGTAGAATTTAAGACTAGCGGTGAAGGGTGGTTACGACGATCTCCTTTGGCTCTAGTGTTCCACTATAACAGTTGGCCATTGACTTTAGTGGTTTCCCTAGCAAGGCACCTTCACCGCATTCTCCCCACGACTGCCTCTGATTCACCTGCTTTGATTTAGGGTGGGTAGGCTGGGTGAATGCCTCAGCAGTTGTTGCTCTCCTCCTGTGCCTTGGATGCTCGTATTGTTGCAGAGTTTTCTCGCAACCTTCCAAGACGTTCCCGCTAGAGGATTTGAGTGAGAGCCTTCCTCCAAATTGGAATATTTTCCACCTCCCTTTAATTGGGTTTTCCAAATTGCAGCTGCAGAGCCGTCATTTAATACATTTTCCCAAGCCTGGAGGGCAGGCGACCTAGGCCTTGGATCCCCAGAGATTTCCTCCTCATATGGTTTTTTTCTCTCCTCCGTTGCCTCAGGTCATAACACTTAGTTAACATAGTTGTTTCCCCAGTTTCCTAAGGTAGGTTCCGTTGTTGGATGGAGGTGGAGGATGTCCTGCCATTCCCTCTCTCCTTAGGGGATCCCCTTCTCTCAGTGCAAGCCATCACTATTCTTCTCTACTACTATGTTCCAGTTACTGCTTCTACGTCACTGTTACTTGCTCATACGCATCATGTTGCCTCCTTTGGGGATGATACTACATTTCTTTTGGGGATTTCTAAGGTACCTTTAGCCACGGGAACTGTCCCATGGCACCTCTAGGGGCAGAACCCTCTTCGAGAGTTCCTTGCTTCATGCCCCTACAGGGTGGTAATTCCTCTGGAATAGAGAGTGCGAAACGGCCACAACCAAAACTAACACAGTTACACAAGCATAACACTATACTGGCTGCATAGGTCAGTGAATTGAAAGTCTTGCCTGTAATTCAGTGGCCAAGCAGCCAGCCACTCCCACTTCCTGAGCTATATAAGCAGTTCCTCTCAGCCTCACTGTGAAGCATTTTGTCTTTGCCCCACCATCATCCCTCCTCCTCCAGCAGCAGCGCTCTACCCTTAGGGGGATTCCTAAGGTACCTTTAGCCATGGGAACCATCCCGTGGCACCTCTAAGGGCAGAACCCTCTCCAAGAGTTCCTTGCTTCGTGCCCCTACAGGGTGGTAATTCCTCTGGAATAGAGAGTGCGAATGGCCACAACCAAAACTAACACACTTACACAAGCATAACACTATACTGGCTGCGTAGGTCAGTGAATAATACCATAATCTTAGTTTCCTATAGAACATCTGAAGTTCTGACTTAAGATATAAAACATTTACAGGGTTACGGAGACTGAAAGTTACCTCCTTAGCTAGGAGGTTACTTTCTGTGTCTGTGAGGATACGATTTGATAGACTGAACACTAGGCAGCTTTTTATGTCTGTGGGTGGAGCCCACGGCAGTTTTGGGATCAATCAAAGCTTACAAAAATGGCCAATTGTGGAACCTTCTGTTGGAGTTTTGGAAGTATTCTTCCGAAAGTCCAATGGACCTTGAAACTCTCTGCCACCATCAGTCACTATGGAATAACAGCCGCACTATTTTGGCTCTTACTTCCAGATTCCAGGGAAGAACTACACATGTGTGACTCGCGCACATGCATAGTTCCACTGGTGTCGCTATGTTGTGAATGGCAAAATGCCATTCACCACAACTGCACATGCGTGAGTGCCACACAAGTGCAGTTGCATCACTAATACCAGCACCAGCAGGAAAGAAAACCCTCCCACTGCTGCTGTCCTCCCCGCTCCCTATCCCTGCACTGACATTGGGGTCCCCAATCCCCGTATCACCATTATGTAGCCCACCAACTCATGTGGCATACTAGGAGCCCGCCCCAATGTGCCTAAATGTATTTATTTGCCATGTGCTGACATTGGGGTGCCATGTCCCCATGTCAGCATCATGTACCCACCCCCTCAACTCATGTGGCACACTGGGAGCCCACCCCAGTGTTCCCAAATGTATGTTTTATTTTTTCCTGTAAATAAAGAAAACCTTTCCCTCATGAGTTTTTTTTACCTGTAAAAAAGAAAACAGTCCCTCGTCATTGCCCCATTCCCCCCTCGCCATCCCCATCCTTCCACTGAGCACCCACCTCCCCTTACCCCCCCATACCCCATTCTCACCTCCGGTGGTCGACACTGTCATCTTCTATGGATCAAGACATGTCTGCATTCTTTAAAGCCAAACCACAAACTAAAGAATCAAAGGTAAGCATGCTATAATGGCATTCAATGGGGTTTTCAACTTAAGTAGATAAATCAGCCATTTTTTGGAATTTGGTCCCACATTTTCTATATGGGGTTCTTGGGACCCTACTTCATGAACAGTGTCACTGTACTCAGTCCTGAAAGGTGATTTCACAGTCGCTGTGCGGATTCACCTTTTGGGACCAAGTAACGAAACAATAGTGACACTAATCATGAGGTGGGATCCCAAATAGCCAATGTTGCAAATTTGGTGAAAAAATTCCCAAAAATGACTGCATTACAAGCATGCATTGAGCAGTTTCTATGCATGCTCCTAACTTCACCAATTGTTAATATTTTTACTCCAGGTTTTCACCATTGCCATTTTTGCACATCTTCTTTTTAACAGTACAGCTGTCATTTTTCACAGCCTGCCCAACACATGTTTTCGCTCCTGTGGCACAGAATGGCGCAATCACTCTGCAAAATCACCTTTCTGGACAAGTGAACAAAATGACACTAACACTCTTCATGAGGAGAGGTCCCAAAAAGGCCATGTTGAAAATTTGGTGCAACAGCTCCAAAAAAATGGCCAAGTTACACCCGGGCATTCAGTAATTTCTACTCGCACTCTGTCATGGCTGTCTAGGTAGATATATTTATGTATGTAAACCTACCTAAACAGCCATGACTGAGTCAAAGATAGCAGTCCAATGCTGGTTTTAAGCACAGTACTTGCTATCTGTTGTGCACATGATCACTGTCAGACCAGAAGGTTGTTGGTTCTAGCACTACACTGGAAACTTGGAATAAATCCCATTACTGACACTGTAGTGCAGCATGAGGGGGTGCTGCACACCTGAGGTGCTGTCTTTCAGATGAGACGTTAAATCCAATAGAAATACCTAACATTTTACATGCCCCCACAATGCAAAGCATCATGGACTGCATATGCAAATCACCACAGAATATTATGCTGGTTCAACTTTATGCAGAAATGTATGGTGCCAAAAGGCTTCTCACACAGTGCATTGTCACACAGTGCATTGTGGGGGCATGTGTGATTTAGTATTTCTTTGAAACTTGGCTTCCTGGCCAGATGTCCTTTGGGGTAACCACTGCCTCAGTGCTTACGCACAGAGGTTCTTTGTCTTTTAAATTGCTTTTTGTTTTAATTGGGTTCACCACAACATAACCCAGATAGACCATCTTAGGGTAGCTGGTTCATTCCACTGGGGTGTCAAACAGATGAGGCATACTGATGAGTCCTGGAAGGATGAAACACCTGTCTATGTATTCTGCTGGCACCCTTTGCAAACTGTGTGAGAGGGCTTTTGGCACCATGCATTTCTGCATAAAGTTGAACCAGCATAATATTCTGTGGTGCTTTGCATATGCAGTCCATGATGCTTTGCAATGTGGGGGCATGTGTGATTTTGTATATCTTTGAAACTTGGCTTCCCAGCCAACTGCCTTTTGGGATGACCATTGCCTCAGTGCTTGCACACTGAGGTTCTTTGTCATTTAACATTTTGCCTTTTAACATTTTCAACATTCGAATACTGAAAGCTGAGAAGGGACCTCTGCTTGATTTACTGAGCCTTTCATTCCTGCCTTATGAGATAGTATCGGCCTGGAAACTAGGGATCTGCAGTGCAATGCTAGACTGCACATGCTCCAGTTCAAGGGTAACTTTAACTGCACCAAAAAAAGAGCAGTGTGGTTTTTTTGAAGGAATTATGTCAATGTGGACTTAAGGAATGTAAGTGTACCAGGCAGTCCAGAACTATGGACAGTGCTTCCTGCATTAGGGATATGTTGCTGGAGGCACACCAGTATGAGACTCTTTTCCATTTAAGGATGCATGCTTATCTGAAAGCTGACTCATGGCACCACTGCTGCGGGTGGTCAGTAGCTGCAGGAAATCCCTTGCAGGTCTAGAGTAGCCTGGTGTGAAGGATTTTGCAGTGGCAAATTTTCAACCATTACCTGTGGGAGAAAAGCTTTCCCCTACAGAGTATCCAGCTCTGTGCTTATGAAGTCCAATACTTGAGCAGTTCTATTTGGGAATTCTTAGGTTTATCAGCAACCACAGACTTTCCTGAGTGCTTTTCACCCTCTGAATTGATGCCTTGCCTCTTGTTCTGTTTTTCCTGAGACTAACCAGTCATCCTGGTGGTGGAAAAAACACCACACCTTGCCTGCTGAGGTATGCTGGCACTATAGCTAAGCACTTGGTGAAGAACCTTAGTGCTGGGCTAAGGTCAAAAGGAAGGGTTACAAACTGGTATTGGCAGTTTCCTAGACCGAACAAAGGTATTGTCTGTGGGTAGGTCTGACTAGAATGTGAAAATAGGTTTCTTTGAAATCCAGTGACCCTAGCCAACTCCCTGCATGTAAGGATTGTATCACTGTGCCCAGGGTAACCATTTTGAATCTTTCCATTTTGATATGTTTGCTCAGATACCTTATATCTAAAAACAATTGCCATTCCACATTTTTTTTGTGGGTGAGGATATCTTGAGAATAGGCCCTTGTCCCACTGTGAGGCTGGTACCTTTTCCATTGCTTTTGCCTGAAGCAGTTGTTCCAGCATAATTCTTCATTTAGGTGAATGAACTGGAAAGTGTTTTTGGTTTCAGCAGTTTTGGAAATCTGTTGACCTGCAGGAATAATCCATGGCCAGCACCTTCAGGACCCACTTGTCTGTGGTAATTTTTACCCATTCCTGGAAGTAGCTGGTTAGCCTTCTCCCCACTGGCAATGGCTGGGCAACCTAGGCAGACTTGCCAGGGTTTTATTTTGGCTGTGGCTTGGGGACTGGTGCCACAGTTGCACACACCTGGAGCTCCTTCTGCCTCTGCCTCTTCAGTAACCTCTTTGGGGTTGGTATTCATATGGTCAAAAATAGTAGCCCCTGTCTCAGCTTCCCCTACCATAAAGTCTATATGAAGTGGAGGTCTTTTCTTTATCAATGTTTTTGTACATGGTCTTTACAGGTCCGTTTTTTCATGTATGCCTGTTTTGTCTCCAAAAAGTGAATTTCCTTCAAAGTAGAAATTGTGGTCTTTCTCCAAGTGTCCTGGGAAAGAATGGTTATCCTTAACCAGGAGAATCTCCTCAATTATGCTGCATGGGCTAAGACCCTAGACACAGAGACATTAGTGTCTACAGCCATGTGAAACTGGTATTTAGCGGCATCCAGGGCTGCCTTTGCTGTGGAAGCCAGGTCCTGCACCCCCTTTGCTTTCCACCTTATCAGTACCAGTACCATAGTCTACAGTGCTTTGTGGTACTGAGCTGTATATACCAAATAAGTTGCCTGCCCTAGTGAGCAGAGAATTTGTTCTTTATGCTTTTTTGGTCATAATATCCAGTTTTCTGAATTATTTTTCAGGTGATCGTACAGAAAAAGAGGACCTCAGCCCTCTCACAAGCATCTGCTCACACTACACCTTTATGATCAGGATAGGTGTACAGGTATTCCACCCTTGTCCATCCACTGGAGGCTTCTTTTCATTCTCTTTGTCTATGCATTTAACTGAAGTAGGTGCAGACATGATTTTTGAGTTGGCTTTTTGGAGAGACTTGTGTATGGTGACTAGCAGCCTTCTTATAGGCGTTAGTGCCATCATATTCATAATTTCTGCTTCCTCTTCATCCTCTTCATCCTCCGCTGTTTCCCTAGATGAGATGCAGAAGGTGTTAATGAAAGAAGTATGATGTGTAATCCTCTGTAGGCCTTGGAGAAGAGCCAAAATCTTGTTCAGGTGAACCATATGATTCGGTTGGTTCAAGTTTACTCATTCTCCTCCTCCTAACAGTACATAGTCTCCTCTTCCACAGGCAGGTTGGCTGGAGCTTGAGCCGGGGGCAGGCATATCTATAAAACTTGCCATATTCTGGAAGGCCTGGAAAAAATGCCACACTTCTGCCATATCCTCTGCTGAGGGCATTTGCCCGAGGCCCACTGCCAGCTCCTTTACTTTTCAGGAGGACTGGCAACGACATGGTTTTCTTTTTTAGTTTTTCTTTGCAGACACTGTTTCCTGTGCCTTCTCTGAGGCTCTTTTATTTTCATTTTGTATTTTGCCTTGTATTTTCCTTTGTCATGCATTGTATCCTGCCATATGTATCTTCCTGTATTTCTGTGCATCATGTATTTTCGTTATCCTTACTGTATCGTTATGTTCTGTAATTTTACCTCCCGGGTCGTGCCTGAAAACAGTCACTTGCTGGCTAGTGCACTTACCCGGTTAACAAAAACTAAATAAATAAATAAATTTTTGCCATCACTGGACTTGGGGATTTCGAACACCATAGTATCTTTACTATCTTCAAGATGCTTTTCTGATTGCTGAGCAACTTTATCTTTTTTCTCGGTCCCTTTTGACAGGGACAGCTGCTTATGAGGAGACCGACCATCTAATGCATACTTTCCACCAACATTACATATGAACATATGAAATTGCCAGCAGATACAGGCCTTATGGTCTGTCTAGTCTGCTCAAGTGTGCAGCACATTAGTCCATTAAATGTAGCTGCTCCCCCTCTCACAATTTCCTTCCCCCCCACTCTCTGCTCCCTCCCAGTTTGTACTCTCCCTCTGAATCTGTCCCATCCCCTCTTGAAGCTCTCCACTGTCTGCAAAGATATGACTTCCTCTGGCAGTGCATTCCACCCTTCTACCACCCTTTTGGCAAAATAATGTCTCCTTATTTCCCTCTTGAATCTGCCCCCTTCCAACTTCAGAGAGTGCCCTCTTTTTTTCCTTCCACCCTTAGATTGAACAAACACCTTGATACCACTCTGTTGATCCCCTTCAGGTACTTGAAGGTCTCAGTCGTATCCCCTCTCTACCTTCTGTCCTCCAGGATATACATATTGAGCTCTGTCAGTCTCTTCTCCTAAGGTCTATCCCCCAACCCCAGGATCATCTTTAGAAACTCCATCAGAGCTTTTATTGTGTTGTGGTGACATATTCTATAGATGCTGACTGAGAACTTTTCTTTTGAGTTTTAGGGCAAAACTTTTTAAAGAGCTCACAGGTGTTACACCTGATATGGAGCCAGACACCTTAAACAAAGTTTGTGACAGTCTGCCCTTGTAAGGAGTAGAAAACATTGGTACAAATTTTAAAGCCTATTGGTCCTGTTTTCTTTTTAACATTGCAGACCTTAAATGGAAATCTTGGTTCCCAAGAAACAGTTTGCCAGAACCTGTGAAATTAAATATAGTTCTGAGGAGAATTTTTTTCTTAAATTCCAATTCCTTCTACTAGGAACTGCTATTCAGAGGAAAAACCACAGATATAAACAATTTAAAGTGTTTTTTTACTTGTAAATTCTATGAAAAGGGTTGTTAAGCAGTCTGGTTTCCTCTAGATGGGAACTGTGACAGAAAAAGTAAAACCGGCACTGGACGCCATACTGGCAACCCATGTTCAGGAACAAGCAGGAGTCATCACGGGTCGGTGGGGGAAGATGGATTGAGCATCCAACAGACTGCTCTCCATCTTTGGGGTGGGGGGAAACCTTGGTCGCTGTGTGTCTGACCCCTATCTGAGGCTGGGGGTTGGCAACACGGTGCCATAATTGCAGGGCTGGAGCTCAGCAGAAACCTGAGGTGGCACACACGGGAGCATGCGTGATCATGTCGTTGGAGTCATTGCACACCAAGCTCCATAGATGGTTTATATATAGGGAGGAAAATGGTGTCCTGGTTGCAGCAGCTTGACAGCCATCTTTCTGGGCATCCCAGCTTCAGAATGGTGTCACTGAAATGGATCTGGTCCTGGTGGGAGAGAGGTGGGCTCCCTGTTATCCCGCTGTGGGGGGTAATCCACAGGGGAAGAGGTGATGGCCACTCAGAAGAGGAAGCCAGAGAACTGGCTGGACAGTGGCTGGATCCATGAATGAGGATGCCTTGACGAGTGGTGCCAACCAGGAAGCCAGCAAGAAAGAAAGTGAGTAAAAAAAAAAAAGAAAAACACTGAGTTTTTAAAGCAAAAGCTACAGTAAGTATTTGTACAGTAAGTGATGTGGTTCCCTCAAGGTTGTGCTGCACCTTTCTCTGATTCCCAGAAACAGATCAGGAACTGGTTCTCTGATTCCCAGAAACAGATCAGGAACTGGAGAAACCACAGAAATTCCCCAAATTTAGTGAAACTATAAATAAAATACTTAACTAATGAAGAGATATCGAATACTAACTAAAGAACTTTAAAAGATAAAACAAAAAACTGAAGCTTGGGAGAGGCTGCTCAGGTACAATCGATGGACCTGCCACGTACATAAATCTGATAGGGTAGACTAGGTTTGCTGGCAAAGGCATCTAGCTTCAGCTGAGCTCTTTTCTTCTAGGTTTGCTTGTAAGGACGGAGCAAGGAACATTATCAGAGGAAGGAAAAAGTTTAAGGCTTCTTTTGGCTAGGCAGATTTACTGTGTCTTACTATTTCCTTTTGTACTCACAGGGTTTATTACTGTTTTTTGTTAACATTTTACTGCTTTATTGTTCTCTGATTCAAATTGCTGTCACAGAGTATACTTTCTGCTGCATTATTACAGGGTGTGCCTACAGGTTTGTTACTGTTTTGTGCTTACAGATTACTGCTGTGATCTTCTCTGATTCAAATTGTTTTTTGTTTTTTTTTTGCAAGGCATATCTTCTGTTATTGCTTTATTTTTCTGTGTAGCAAAGTGTTTTTTGCAGGTTATATTTTCTGTGAAATTATTATAGGTGGTGCTTTACAGGTTTTACAGTTTTATCTATCATTAGGCTAAGCTTTCAGGGCCACTGCATTTGTTGTTGGCTGACTGTTTCTGCTCTTACCTCCTTGTTTCTTTCATCTGTGGTTCTTCTTTTTTGGCAGCGGAAGGCCCAGCCACCCACTCCATCCCCAAACACCCCGTGCTACACTCCTTTTATAGAGTAGCACAGTCATGACATGTCCTGTTGCAAAGCAGGAAGGGGAGGATCAGAGGGGTGTCCACACAGTGACCTCACTTACAGGGGCACAAGTAATTTAACTTGTTATAACAAGTTATACAAAAACAAACAAACAAAACAAAAAATCTAACTTTTGCTTTCATTTTCCTCCTTCTAATTACTTGGAACAGGTTATAAACCTGGCAACACAACTGGAATGGATATTATTAACTGTAGGTACTGCAGAGACACTTTTCAGAAGGCAGTTATGCAGGATTTAGGATGCTGTCCCACATGCTGGACCATTGGAGATCAAAGGGCTCAGCTCCAGGCAGCATAGGCAGAGATTGCACAATTCAAATCACATATTCAGGAGGAAATATATTATAAGAACCACCCACCATTTCCCCAACATCCAACTGAAGCACCTCGACCACAGAGGGTAGTTGGTCCAGGAGGTTGGCAGGTGGTTAGGAGGGACAAATTGGGTACCCCATCACTTGATGCTCACCAATGTATCACTTCCATAAATCATATAAAAACTACAAACAAGTATCTGCCTGTATGTCTGAAATGAAACAAAGGGGCAGAGGACACTGCAGAGCAGGGCACTGGAGCACAGGAGCTAGCACAACAAACCTTGCCTAAAACAGGGACCAAAACAAAAAAAGGAAAAAGAAAATCCAAAACACTTCTGCTCATAGGAGACCCCATGATTCAGGGAGCTGATACCTACCTCCAGCAGGAAGTAATGGTCAGATGTCTCCCAGGTACATCAGCATGGAGAGACACTGACCACATTGCTAAAATCATGCAGGAAGCAGGAGAAAACACTGACATCCTGGTACACATAGGGACTAATGATCTCACCAGCCAGTCAGTTGTGGAGACCAAGGAACACATGACCAGGCTGGGAGATGAACTGTCATCCATTTCATCTGGCATCTCCTTCTCTGAGATCCTGCCAGACTTGGAAATGGGGGCAGTTGGATGGAAGATCAGAGAAGGGGTGATAGGGGAGCTAAACATGTGGCTTAAGGGCTGGTGCCAGGAAAAAGGACAGATTTGTAGGTAACTGGCAACAGTTTTGGGAGCGAAAGTTCTTTAAATTCAATGGACTGCATCTGACTAAGGAGGGAGTTAGTGCATTGGGGCAGAAGTTTGACGTCTTTGCAGAATATTTAAACTAGCAAATGGGGAGAGGGGTGCAGCATCCAATACATCGAATGGGAAGAACACCCCTTCCCCCTCAGCTAGTGATCAAACAGGAGTTCAACATGTTTGTAGTTCATTTGCATCACCAGGTAAGGAAAAAGGTTTGGCTCCCCATACGATGTGCAGGGGAAATGCCAGACCTTTACCAATAACTAATGCACTGAAATCTGGCTAATACAAAATCATGTACACAAATGCCCGCAGTCTTGGAAACAAGATCCCAGACCTGCAGACAGCAATGACAGAGTCTAAACTGGACATAGTAGCCATTAGCAAGACATAGTTCACCAGTAACCACACTTGGGAGACTTCAGTACCCAGCTATGTACTGTTCAGAAGAGACCAGGGTACAAAAGGGGGGGGAGTAGCCTTTATGTCAATGAAAATATCCAAGCTACAGAAATTCAGAATACACATAAGGAGCCAGAAGAACTGTGGGTCACCCTGGAAACAGGAAATGGGACAGCCATACGAACTGGGGTTGTCTACAGGCCTCCAGATCAGGGGGAGGACACTGACACATTGTTGTTAGAAGATATACAAAACATGACAGCTAAAGGGGAGGTTCTGATAATGGGAGACTTCGACATACCAGATACAGATTGATCAATACCAGCAGGAACATCTGCCAGAACTAGACACATAGTGGATTCCCTGCAAGGGGAGGGCTCAAACAACTGGTACAACAACCCACAACAGACAGGTCTATCCTGCCTCTAGTACTGACTAATGGGAAAAGGATCACAGATCTTCAGGTAGAAGGTCACCTGGGGGTCAATGACCATCACATGGTATGGTTCAATTTGGCCACTAGAACTAAATTGTCCCATTCTGAGGCAAAAATATGGGACATCAGAGGAGCTGACTTTGATAAGATGGCCAACAGAGTTAAGCTAGCCCTGGAAAAAAGAAATGCAGGTGAGGGGGTACAAGCAAAGTGGGCAAGCATTAAGGATACAATACTTGAAGCAACATCCTATTTTGTAAGGGAGAAAAGCAAGAGCAGAAGAAGGAGGAAACCACTTTGGTTCTCAAAATCAGTAGCAGAAAAGGTCAGAGCCAAAAGGCTACCCTTCAGGAAATATAAGGAAACACAGCAGGACAAAGATAGAGAGGCAAACCAAACTTCCTTAATGGAAGCAGGGAAGGCAGTATGGCAGGCAAAGGCCCAAACCGAGGAAACACTAGCATGAACAGTAAAAGAAGTGATGCACCCCTCTCCCCATGCAAATAACCTCCAATAACTGGCTGTCCAGATTTACAGATGACTCAAAACTTGGGGGCCCTGTGAATAACCAATAGATTCTGATTCACTCAAATCAGATTTACAGCTGGTTGAAAAATGGGCTATTGATAACATGATGGAATTCAACACCGAAAAATGTGTGGTTTTTCACTTTGGGACTCACAACCCCAAAAACAAATATTATATTAATAACACAGTGTTGAAATCCACCGATTTGGAAAGGGACTTAGGAATACTAGTTAATTCAAAACTTACATCAGCTGACCATTGTATAAAAGTAGCAAACACAACTAATGGGTTGCTAAGACAAATTCAGCACTCTTTTGTTACTAAAACTGAACAATGTATGATTACCGTTTAACGAACATGCGTTAGACACTTTATTGATTATGGGTCCCCTTCTTGGAGTCCTTATTTCAAATCTGATTTTGATTGTCTGGAGAGAATTCAGAGACGTGCAACCAGGACGGTGCCTAGTTTAGCAAAAAGGACTAATCGATCAAGACTTATTAAAACAGGCTTACATTCCTTGCAGGGTAGAAGAATCAGAGGTGACTTACTTTTAACATATAAGTTACAAAAGAATCCTGATCTTATAAAAAAAACATGGACTTGTTCCTGTCACTAGGCGAATTGTGCCCAGATGCCACTCCAGGCAACTTATTGTGCCAAAAGCAAGAATAGATCAAAGATTTCATTTCTTCTCTGTGAGGGAGCCCAGACTATGGAATAAACTACCACAGGAATTAGTGGACTCTGGCAACATTGAAGTATTTAAAAAGGGACTGGATATTTGGCTTGTCCAGAATCACTTCATGTAAATTGTTCCCACGCAGTGTGGGGGAATTCTAGATGAGCCTCGGCCTTCTTTTTTCCAGAAAAACCAAGTAAACCACGTAAGGGGACACTACTTAGTGAAAGGAAAAAGTCCAGAGGGGGTTTTTGCTAAGATCAAAGGGGATAAAGGGGAGTGTGTGGAGGAGAAACAAGGAAAAGTGGGGATAAAGGGGAGTGTGTGGAGGAGAAACAAGGAAAAGCATCTATCCCAAATAGATACTTTTGCTCAGTATTTACTGAGGAGAAGGTATAGCAGGGCCCCCAGCTCAGCACCATGGACATATGGGGGAGGAAGGTGTGCACAAGTCCCTTCACAAAAGAAAGGGTCCTACAAGAGTTTGCTAAACTCAGGGTGGACAAGGCAATAGGACCTGACGGCATACATCTTGAGGTACTAAAGGAGCTAAGGTTGGAATTAGCAGAGCCATTATCAGAACTGTTTAGTGAGTCTCTGAGCACAGAAGAGGTCCCAGAAGACTGGAGAAGGGCTCATGTGATCCCGCTCCACTAGAGTGGTAGCAGGGAGGAGACAGGGAACTACAGACCAGTCAGTCTTACCTCAGTAGTGGGCAAGATTATGGAGGCACTCCTTAAGGAAAGGATAGTGCAACACCTGGAATCCATAGGAGCACAGGATCCAAGACAGCATGAGTTTAGAACAGGAAGGTCCTGTCAAACTAATCACATAGATTTCTTTGACTGGGTAACCAAAGTGGTGAACCAAGGGGGCGCAGTTGATGTTGCCTACCTTGACTTCAGCAAAGCTTTCGATACTGTTCCACATAGAAGATTGATTAATACCAGATCACATCCTCTACAACTATATGTGGAATGTCCAAAAACCAAAAAAAGAAAAATCCTGACTTACGCTGAGAGTTACCAATATTTGGAATAGGTTGCCATTAGAGGTGGTGGCTAGTGTAACTGTAAATGTATTTAAAAATAAACTTGATAGCTTCTTACTTAAGCATAATATCCAGGGTTATTAATAAAAATGGCGAGCAAAATGACTAACGTCTATAAAGCTCTGTACTTACCTATGAGACCTATAATAGGCTGGGTCGGCTCAGGGTGGGTCAGAAGTTGGTCAACTGGGTGGCAAACTGGTTGTCTGGCAGAAAACAGAGAGTGGTGGTAAACGGTACACAGTCAGAAGAGATGCAAGTCACAAGTGGGGTACCTCAGGGATCAGTCCTGGGACCAGTTCTCTTCAATATCTTCATCAGTGACATTGCAGATGGACTGAAAGGTAAGGTTTGTCTGTTTACAGATGACACCAAGATCTGCAGCAAAGTAAATGATCCAGATGGGGTGGGCAGAATGAGAAGAGATCTGGATAAACTGGCAAAATGATCGGAAGAGTGGCAACTGGGGTTTAACACAAAGAAGTGCAAGATCATGCACATATGCACATAGGGAAGAGAAACCCTGAAGCCACCTATAGGTTGGGAGGGGAGTTGCTGGCAATCACAAGGGAAAAAAGAGACTTGGGCATCATCATCACAGATGACCTGAAATAATTCAAGCAGACCACTAAAGCAGTAGGTAATGCCAGAGGGATGTTGGGGTATATTAGTATGAGTATCACAAGTCATAAGAGGGAGGTAATAATCCCTCTTTACAAGACACTGGTTAGGCCCCATCTAGAGTACTGCATGCAGTACTGGAGACCGCACTTGCACAAGGGCATTAACAAAATGGAGACAAGCTAGAGACGAGCAACCAAAATGGTGCAGGGACTGCATCAGAAAATATATGAGGACAGATTAACGGAGCTCAGTATGTATAACCTAGAGCAAAGAAGGGAGAGAGACGATATGATCGAAACATTCAAACATCTTAAGGGCATTAACAAGGTGAAAGAGTTGAACATGTTTCAATATAAGAAAAATAGCAGGGCAAGAGAACACAGCATCGGAGGGAGGCCAACTAAGGGGTAATGTGAGGAAGTTCTTTTTCACAGAAAGGGTGGTGTATGCATGGAACGGCCTACCTCAGGAAGTGGCAGATACAAATACAGTGCAGGGCTTCAAACAGCCATGGGATAGGCATAAGGGAGCAATACAGGTGAGTAAGAATAGATAGGCCATTAACAGAGCCTATGGCTCATTCATAAGGTAGAAAAAATTGGAAGACTGGATGTGCCTTGTGGTCCTTATCTGCTGTCAAACTTCTATGTTTCTATAGACCTGGTAGAGTGGAGCTGCAAATGTCTACAAAGAGCTACAAAATTCCTTAACATCTTGGAGTCTTTCAAATCTTATTGATAAGAGATAAAAGCTCAGGAGTAGCTCCCCCCCCCCACTGGTGCCTGATGTTTTACATCACTACTTTGTGCTTTTTCAAAGGCATCATAGGTGGGATGAAAACCCACGTATATATAATGAAAAATGCAAATTAGCAGCATAGAATAAATATCCTCAAAGTGACAATACAATACATAATTGTATAAACAGGAGATAGTGTATAAAATCGGATCTTCAATAACGGCTGATGCTAGGCTCGCTATTGCTCAAGGGGTCCTCAGGCCTAATCTTACCTATGGCTTTGCAATGTTCATGGACTCTAACAAAAGTGCTCTTCAGAAATGGGACACATGCTATAACAATATCTGTTGCTTCGCTATGGCTGTCCCTAAACTCACCCTTCGCTGTGTGCTATACTTCACCCTAGGATGGCTGTCCCCCTCTTCCACTCATACTTACATAGTTGGTTGCCTTAGAGATAACATCATCTATTTTGGGGCACCTGAATCCCTTGCTAACATGTTATACCTGAACTCATAGTCATACTCGTTGAGATCTGCTGAGAGGTTGCTTCTATATACTCCACAGTGTGCAACCAAAATGGGGGGAACATGCTTTTGCCTCAGTGGCACCGAGGTTCTGGAACTCCCTCCTGCATCACATCAGACTCTTCCAGTCACACCAGACCTTTAAGAATGATTGTTACTCTTTTCTCCTTGCCAGCGACAGATGCTCCTGCGCTGTACACTGACTCTCCCCCCTTACCCCTTACCTCAAGTATTCCTGCACTGAAGGCTTAAGAATTTAGTACTTAGTAATTTGCTTGACACATGTTCTGCTTATATGTTTTCATCCTTATGCCATGCATGTTTTGTGTTGGAATTTCCATTATTATTTCCCAAAGTTGCATTATCTCTTGTATTTGTAACCTGCCTTCCTATTTGCTTTCCAACCCTTCCGGGTCATGCCTGAAAATAGACAATTACCTACCCGGTAAACAAAAACTAACTAAATAAATATATAAAGTTCCATATAAACTAGGTGCTTTACATATAGAATAAAGTATGGAGTAGTGTGTGTTATGAGAATTTAATGCACACTCAAGGTGTGGGATGCTACGTAACTCCCAAGGGTGAAGACCGAGGGGTTTATCAAAGCATCCTACACCAAGGGTGTGCATTGAATTCTCATAACACACATTATCCTATACTTTATTTTATATAATATCTGGTGAGCAATTTCTTTTTCCAACCAGATTTCTGACTTTCCAACCAGAGGGACGTCATTTAATTGTGTAGTGGCAGCTCTGTATTTCCTTTACTGAAGAGCCACCACAGCAAGACTCTTTGGGCCTGATTCTCAAAGCCCTGCATCTGACACAAGTTGCTTGCACCAAACAGATATGGTGCAAGGTGCACCTTGCATCCAGGTCAGCCTCCACGCAATTCAAAAAGGTGGTCTGCATTGACCGCAGGCCACCTGCCCTGAACAGGTCCTGCACCACCCTTGCGCCCAGTAACAGGCTGCGGCAAGGTACAAGGGTGCCCTGCACAAGACACAAGCAGCCACAGCCCAGAGAAGTGATTCATAGTCAGCACCCAGAGAAGCAGAAACTAAGTCCCCATAGAACAGCCTGGGCTAGCGGAAGAAGACTTAGAAACTGCTGCCCTGTGTGTGCCACTGGGTGTATAGTGGTGCAGGCTCTGATGTGCCCTACAACAGCAATTGTGGTATAGACCCCCCACCAGCCCTCTGATTATGCCATCAGTGGCATACAGTGCACTCCCCCAATGGTGGTCCGGTGCCCTCCAACCCCCACCACCTGCCTATAGTTCCCCCATCACCCCCCAGCATTGAGCAGAGCCAGGGACTGGTGATGCCCTCCACACACCTCCACACCCCGACTGGATTGCATGTGCAGCAGTTTGTCCCATGTGATATTTGCCCCCCATGCAGTATGGGTCCCATATGTTTGGGGCACATCCGTGCTGGCATGGGGCACACTGGGTCACAATGTCCCAAATGGCCTACAGTAACCCCTATCCATGCATCACGCATTCACCGCAAGGGCAGGATTGCTGCAGGAATGGGGACTTAGGCACCAGTACGCCTCCCGTATGAGAATCGGGTGCAGGGTCTTTGGCGCACAGGGCATTGGTGCAAGCTGCTGTTTGCCACACTTGTGCTGGACAGAGGCCCCTTTGAGAATCGGGCCCTTCATGTTTTTGTCATCATTTTTATGTATCTGTCTGGTTGATCCTACATTTATTTTTTTTAAGAGCTGTATCTGGTTGATCCTGCCATTCACCAGCTTCAGGAGTACCTTGGCTGATTGCTTACACTCACAATCATGATCATGCTTACCTGTGTGTGTAAGAAGTGAGGAATGGAGCCATTCCTTCTTGCCCTCCTGAAGCTGGTGAAGAACAGGCTCAACCAGCCATGATTTTTTTTTTATTTCGGTAGGATCAACCAGATCGATACAAAAAATGATTAGGAGAAGGTGAGAAGGTTTGTTGTGGCAGCTTCTTGCTAATGGAGATATGGAGCCACCATGTTCATGGAACTGATCTCACAAAGAGAATGAGAGCCAATGAGGAAGCACCAGACTTTGAATGACAGGGCATGTGCTTTTCATAATAATCCACGGGTTATTACAGTGAGTATTAACTGGGTGAACCCAAAGAAAAAAATTGCTCACCAGTTATTACAAAATATTCTACCAATATTTTATAACAGTTGAAGGGAGAGCTCTGGGGGTCATAGTATCCAAAGACTTGTCATTCTCCTCTCATTGCAAGAACAAAGCACAAAAGGGAAACAGGATCCTGAATTGTATACTTAGGAATACATCAACTAGAAATACTCTTACTTGTGTATACTTCACTGGTGAAACCAGTTATGGAATACGGTGCCCAAGTTTGGGCACCACACAAAAAAGGAGACGTGGCACTCCTGGAAAGAGTACAGTGACAGGCCACTAGGGCAACACATCATATGGCACGGAAGAGCTATGAAACATGTCTAGAAGAACTGGACTTGTACTCATTGGAGGCAAGAAGGAAAAGGGGATATGAGCTTAGTGCACAGAGCATGGAATAACAGTGATATCTGGGACTTTACTGGACTAGAGGAAAATGCTAATACATATATTACTAGACCGCACCCCCTGCAGCTAACTACATGAAATTTGAGATTGGTATGTACTATTTAACCAGCATGTAGTCCATGATTGCAATAAATTACCACTTGAGGTTGTGGCTAGTTCAACAACAGCAATATTTAAACATAGGTGGGATGAGTACATGAGAATAACTAGGGAATCTGGCATGCTCAATTAAGAATGACCTAGAAATCACTGGCGAGCAATAAGGATGCAAATCCATTAGTTCTGTATGTGTCCTATGAATCCTATCAACATCTACCAACTAGTGACAAGTATTGTCCCATCACCAGTCTGTATTTGCAATGTGATTACCTGTGCCAAAATATGAACAGAGGAGGAGGAGGAGGAAGGGAAAAAGGGGACAAAAGTAAACTGGCTAATAGGAAAAACTGTTTAGCCAAAAAGCATCTTTGGTTATAGACAATACAGTATATATACTGAGGAGAAAAGTGAGGAGAAGGAAAGGGAGAGGATGAGGATGACAAGGTTTGCAACTACACTCCTCTAGTTCTGTAAAAGTCTGAAGACCAAAGATACCAGAGCTGACTTTGAAGTAACTGCTCTCATCAGCCAGAAACAGCTTGCAAGGAACATATTCAGAAGAGACAGTGCAGGTAGGAAGGGAGGAGAAGTGGCACTGTATGTGAAAAATGACATAAGGGCCACAGGAGGAACAAAATGGGGGAGAGATACTGTGGGTTAAGCTGGAAAGGAAAATGGGGCCAGCCATCCGCACAGGTGTGATCTATAGACCACTAGCCCAGGAGGAAGAAACAGATAGGGAGTGATGCTAGCCATCCAGAGGATGACAGATAAGGGTGAGGTAGTGCTGGTTGGAGACCTCAATATTCCAGACATAGACGGAAGCATCCCGGCAGCAGCATCAACTAGGAGCAGATTTATCCTGGACACCCTTCAGGGTGCCTTCCTTAAGCAACTGGTCATAGAACCAACTCAGCAGAAGGCAATACTGGACCTTGTGCTGACAAACAGGGACAGTGGGATGGGGGTAACAGTGGGGGAGCACCTGGGGAACAGTGACCACCAGTCATTGTGATTTGAAATCACAGAAGGAGCAGAATCAAACCACACAAAAACATGTATCCTGGATTTTAGGGGGACAGACTTTGGGAAAATGAGGAGATGCTTGAAAGAGGCATTAAGGGGAATGGGGCAGGAATCAGGGGTTGAGGAACAGTGGGTAGTATTTAAAATGCGGATTACAAGAACACAAGAATTATGCATTAAGCACGTTAGCAAGGGGAAAAGGAAGAGGAGGCCATTATGGTTTTCCAAGGAGGTAGAGGAGAAAGTGAAAGCCAAAAAGATTGTATTCAGGCAATACAAAATGACACAGGCAGAAGGGGATAGGGAGAAGTACCACGAGAAGCAAAGGGAGGCAGTGAGGTCAATAAGGGAAGCCAAAGCTCAGACAGATGAGCACATTGCAAAATCAGTGGGTAGAGGGACAAACCTTTACAGGTACATAAGTGAAAAAAGAAAGGCAAAGGGAGGGATAGTGAGACTGAAGGGGAGGATGGTGGCGCATGGAGGATGACAACAGTAAAGCTGACATATTGAACAGGTATTTCTGCTCAGTCTTTACTGAGGAAGAGGAGGTGTAGGGTCTGAAGGGAGTACAGGGGGCGGGAATGGTGCAGAAATGGACACAAGTCCCCTTACACGAGAAAAGGTCCTGAAGGAACTGGAAGTAATAAGAGTTGATAAAGCAATGAGGCCAGATGGGGTGCACCCCAGGGTCCTTAAAGTACTAAGAGAGGTGGTGGCTGAACCTCTGGCAATCCTGTTTAGCCGATCACTAGAAACAGGGGAGGTACCCAAAGACTGGAGGACGGCAGATGTAGTCCCCTTATACAAAAGTGGGAACAAAGAGGAAGTGGGGAACTACAGACCAGTCAGCTTCACCTCGGTAGTGGGGAAGATCATGGAAGCACTACTGAAGGAGAGATTGGTGGAACATCTGGTTGTCAATAGACTACAGGACCAAGGCAGCATGGTTTCACCAGGGAGAGGCCATGTCAGACCAACCTCATTGAATTTTTTGACTGGGTGACTAGGGAGGTGTATCAGGGGAGGGCAGTGGACATGGCCTATCTGGACTTCAGCAAGGCCTTTGACACTGTGCCACATAGAAGACTATTACACAAACTGAGGAATATGGGTGTGGGAAGGACAGTAGTTCAAGTTCAAGTTCAAGTTTATTGCAGGAAAACTCCATTGAGCAAGCTCATTCACAAGGAGGTCCTGTGACATAAACACTTAAAGTACAAACATAGATAGGTAATAACAGTATATACATGAAATGCATGTTACATGATACAGGCTGGATATACATACAAGGGTACCACATAGGGTGACCGCAGGTAACATTGATATGAGACAGGGAAGCGACTTACAGGTTGCATACTGATAAATGAAACATGATGACTGGTGTGTGCAATACATATATTTTGGCAGCTAGAACAAACAACAGACTGCAACTGATAAGTGGGGGGAGGAGGAGTGATTTGATAGAGTAGCAGTGGAGCATAAGCATAGATAAAGCCAGGAGTAGAAGGGGAAGGGAAAGCAGGTAATATGACAAATCAATTATACCATAC
Source organism: Neoceratodus forsteri (assembly GCA_016271365.2). NCBI lineage: Eukaryota > Metazoa > Chordata > Ceratodontiformes > Ceratodontidae > Neoceratodus > Neoceratodus forsteri. The sequence goes on along the minus strand of JADMNL010000040.1, from coordinate 42,314,196 downwards.
CAGTGGATAAATATGGCACACGTGGGGAAGGAAGAGACTTAATGACAGTTACAGGTGTCTTTTATTTTGGCTGAACTTAGCAATTTGTAAGTTTATTGAAACTGTGCTAGTTAGTTTCAATGCGGTTTGTAATTGGTTCAAATGGAGGAAGGGCATATGCAATATACACGTTTACCAAAAGGAAGTCCGCGTCCTTGGTATGTCAAGCATAATAAAGTCAGATTTTCTTAATGAGTATGCACTATGTGAGATACTAATAAGGGAGGAGAGATAGCTTGGCAATTTCTGCAGGAGCAGTTTAAGAGTCCATAGCCCAGCATGGAGCAGGCGTCTAGTAGAAAGGGATGTCCAACCAACAGCTGCAGTGGTTGGTAACTGGCTGGGTGGCAGGACACAGAGGGTGGTGGTAAATGGCTGCCACTCCACAGAGGGAAGAGTGACCAGTGGGGTACCACAGGGATCAGCGCTGGGACTGGTCCTATTCAATATCTTCATCAGTGACATTGCACAGGACCTAGAAGGGAGAATTTCCCTGTTTGCTGATGACACAAAGCTCTGTAGCATAGTAGATACACCAGATGGTGTAGGCAGAATGAGAAGGGACCTGCAGAAACCTGAAGAATGGTCAGGGGTTTGGCAGTTGAAATTCAATGCAAAGAAGTGCAAGATAATGCATATGGGGCACAAAAACCCTGGCACAATTTATCAGTTGGGGGGTGAGGATATAGCATTCACCAAGCAGAAAAGGGATCTTGGGGTTATCATCTCTGATGACCTCAAGGTAGGGAAACAGTGTGACAAGGCAGCAGGTAAAGCAAATAGGATGCTGGGATTGCATAGGCAGGGGCATCACCAGCAGGAAAAGGGAGGTCATAATTCCGCTATACAAGACACTAGTGAGGCCCCCACCTGGAGTACAGTGTACAGTTCTGGAGACCTTACTTACATAAGGACATAGCCAGGGTAGAGAAGGTTCAGAGGAGGGCAACTAAGATGGTACATGGATTGCATCACAAGTCCTATGAGGACAGGTTGAAGGAATTGAATATGTACTCTCTGGAGGAGAGGAGGGAGAGAGGGGATATGATGGAGACATTCTAGTATCTTACAGGGAGGAACAGGGTGCAAGAATACACTATTTTTAAGTGAAAAAGATGTTTCAGGACTATGGGATGAAGTTGGAGGGAGGACGATTCAGAGGAAAGATGAGGAAGAATTTCTTCACAGAACGGGTGGTGGACAAGTGGAACACCATGCCAGAGGAAGTGGTGGGGGCTGAAACAATCACGGAATTTAAGAATGCATGGGGTAGACATAAAAGAATTCTGGAGGTCAGGGTTAAGAGGCAACAGACTTCTAGGAAAACATAAAATAAACTTACAAGCTCAAATGGCAAACTGGGTGGGCCGTAGGCCCTTATCTGCCAACAATGTCTATGTATCTATGTAAGTACTTTGTTAGTCTGAAAGCTTAAGCACTTTGTTCTTTTTTAACATTTATGTTGGTCCAATAAAAGGTATCAAACCATTTGCTTCTGGATCAGGCAGAGAAACAAATTTGACATTAGGGATCTAGGGGGTGTGTGACCACACTGCAGAGTTTGAACTTGTATTCGAAGTTCCATTATTAACATAAAGTTTTATTTCTGGGGTATCACACACTAGCCAGAGGATGAGGCTTACTATAAAGCCTGAGTTATGGATTCCTTAGAATCCTCCACTGTGATTTATTTTCTTTGATCTGGTTCTCAGTAGTACTAATCTCCATTTCTACCACTTTTAGTTCTGCTGTCTGTGCTTCTATGATCATTAGCATGAAATTGTTTGATGCCATATTTCAAACCCCATCCCATCTCTTCTCAGATTCTACATTTGTAAAACCTATGTTCAAAACCAATGTATTCTTAACCCCCTAGGGATTCTTTTTTGTTTTACATATTAGGTTACTGTCAAATCATGTTACCCCATTTTACATATCTTAGTTTTAAGAATTTAATTCTATTTAATGAGATTCTCAGTGCTACCAGTACTAGTCATGCATCTATTGGTTTTGAATCCTTGAAGGATTCTGTCCTCATCTGTTTTCAAGATGCGGGAAGAGTACTGTTTTTTATCAGTAAAACTGCAGTTAATGAAATGTTTCTGTAGAACAAACGTTCAATTTCTAATCCTATAGTTCTGTTAGTTCTCACTGTGCTTCCATTCTTCCACCTGTGTGAAGGGTGCTCTTCATCACAATCTTTCCAATGTTCTGTGGTCTAAGTATCAAGACCCCTTCTCCAAAGAGTTCAGTCGGCTGTTACATGTCTTGGGTTCTCTGGCTGGCACACCTGATATCACAGTAGAATTCTGGAACCACCCACGGTACTGCAAAGAAGGTGAATAAAAATCAAAGGGCACTCCTTTTCTTCCTTCCCCTACTGTAACGTCTACTAGTCAGGACTGTTACAGAAAATTATAAGTGTGCTTCATATAATCGCTATGCAATCACTTTTCATTTATTCCCTACCTCAGGACCACACCACTATGATTTCTCATTGTCTTTTACTTCCCTTATAAGTGATCCAGCATACCTACATTTTCTAGCCCACAAATTTACAGTGCCTCAGATAGCTATTGCCCTAAGCTCTTACTCTTTGATCTATATCTTTCAACCTTCAGAGGTGACCTTCCCCCCTGCAGATCTTTGACCTCTTGACCTTTGGCTTGACATCCTGCCAGTCAGTTTACACACTATCAGTATGGACTGGTACAGCTAGCTATTAGAATTGCTTGATTATTTTGTGAATTGTACTTTCTTTAAACCAATCTGTGTTTATCTTAACCAATCTATCCAACAGAATGTCTTATCGTATTCTATTTTCGTACTTTGCTTCAACAAATCTGTATATATCCTAACCATTCTGTATGAACAGCCAACTGTATGTTGTAATTGTTTGGAATATCTACTCTACAAGGATGTGTTGTTGTATACTCCAATGTTATTCTGTCTCATATGTAATTATTACCAGGTCCATCTTGTAAATGAGTTCTTCTGAATGATGTTACGCCTGGCTAAATAAAGATTGATTAATTGATTGATTATGTTCCTATGAGGACCTCTGAATTTTTTTAAGACATAGGAAAGCAGTGACCACTCACCCAGATTAAAGAACAGTCACTAAATATTTATTCATAAAGACACACAGATAGTCACAGTACCCCACATACAGTACCACCATCATTTCAGGTGTGTAAATGCCTTCCTCAGGGTGGACTGGGTTACCTTGCATATGAACATAACAAGTTGCCAGCAGAAAGAGGTCTTATTGGTCTATCAAGTCTGCTCGAGTGTACAGCTCATTCCAATTCTCTGAAGCTGTCCCCCCTCCCCATTCCTTCCAGGAATCATCCTCCCCCTTTTCACCACCCCTTCTACCCTCCTGTTCTAATTCTCTTTTTGCACCCTGTCACACCCCCCCCTTGAAACTTCCCACCATTTTGCTGATAATCATCTCCTCTGGCAGCTCATTCCACCTGGACACCACTATTTCTGTAAAATAGTACCTTTTCAATTCCTTCTTAAATTTGCCCCCCGTTAGTTTCAGATTATGCCCTGTGTTGTCCTCTCCCCCTTTAAACTGAAGATGCCCTCTTTTGCAAACCTGTTTATACCCTTCAGGTACTTGAAAATTTCTATCATATCTCCCTTTCTGTTCTGTCCTCCTGGATATACTGTACATATTGAGCAGCTTCCATAGCCTCTCCTCATATGGTTTGTCCCCCATGCCATGGATCATCTTCGTTGCCCTCTGTTGAACCCCCTCCAGTAGTCTGATGTCCTTCTTTACATAAGAGCACCAGAACTGCACACCGTACTCCAGGTATGATCTCACCAGTGACCTGCACAGTGGCAGAATTACTTCCTCCCTCCTAGAGGTGATTCCTCTGGTGACAAGTGATGCAGCCCAGCATTTTATTTGCTTTCACTGCCACCTTATGGCAGTATGCAGAGTGTTTCATATCACCCCTAACACCTCCAGATTTTCCTCCTCTGAGATTTTCACCTGTATGCCTCCAAGCCAATAGTTGGCCCATGGGTTCCTAGCTCCCAGGTGCATGACCTTGCTTTTCTTAGCACTGAGTCCCAACTGCCATATGCCCAACCATTTCTCTAGCTTAACCAGATGTTTTCTGAGCTCCTTTGTGTCCACTCCCCCACAGAGCTTAGCATCACCTGCAAAAAGATTTTACTTTTGACCCCATCTCCGATATCACCAATAAAGATGTTGAATACCACTGATCTGAGTACTGAGCCCTGCGGGACCCCACTGGTGACAGGTCTAGGCTTGGCTAGTACTCCCCCTATCACCACTCTCTGGTTCCTGTCATGCAGTCAGCTCTTGACCCACCCCAACAGCTTGCTCCTGAATCCTAGGTTGCTCAGTTTGCAGGTCAACCTGCCATGTGGCATGGAATTGAATGCCTTACTGAAGTCCAGAAATAGGACATCCACCTCCTGACCCTGTCCAATGACCTCATGACCCAGTCATAAAAGTCTATCATGTTTGTTTGGCAGGCATTCCCTCTGACAAAACCATGTTCTGCCTATCATCCCGGAGGCCATTTATCTCTAGGAAGGTCACCAGCCTTTCTTTTAGAATAATCTCCATTAGTTTGCCTACTACAGAGGTTAGTTTGACTGGTCTGCAGTTACCTGACTCATCTCTGGGACCTCCCTTGCGGAGTGGCACTACATGTGCCATCTTCAAGTCTTGCAGCACACACCCCTTTTCCAGAGACATGTTAAACAGGTCCACCAGTGGGACAGCCAGCACTTCCATCAGTTGCCTCAGGACTCTCGGATGCACTCCATCTGGGCCAGGTGCCTTGTCTACCCAAAGACCTTTGAAGACCATGCCCACCCCAATCACCCCATAAGTTTTGTCCCCCCAGTACTCCCCCAATTTTCTCCTGTGGCATTAGTCCATCTTTTTCCCTAGTGAAAACAGAGCTAAAGTACTCATTTAGTGCCTCAGTCTGATCCTCAATATTTTCCATCATCCCCCCTCCTTTTCATCCTGACAGTCCCATCCCTGCCATTTCTTCTCCCCTTTATGTATTGGAAGAATGTCTTTCCTTCTTATTTGATCCCCTGCACCAGCCTTAGTTTTTTTTAGCAGATTTAGCTGCTTGGACCAGTCTCCCTGCCTCTTGAACTCTCTCTGAGTGCACCTTCATGTCCCCCTCCTCCCTCAAAGTATGCTTGTACTTCTAGAGCATACAAAAATGCCAGCAAATTAGGCCTTAAGGTCTATTATGTCTGCTTGAGATACAGCTCACAGTACAATCAATGCTGCTGCCCCTCTTCTCTTCGCCCTCCCTCCCTCCAAGTGTTTCCACTTTGAGTTCCCCTACTGGTCACTTCTCTCCCCTCCTGTATCTTGCTGGGTATACTATGATATCCCTAAATTCAGTTTCCTGAGTCTCAGGATACTGACCCCAGTGGCCGAAAGTCATTGTGCCGAAACAATCAGATGCCTGAAACTACTATTTTGGGCACTGATTGTAAAATTTACAGAGTGAATTGGGAGGCTTTGGGAACCTTGGAGTTAGAAAAAAACAGTTACGAGGGTGCAACAATGCAAAATGTTGCAGGACACAATGTGGGTTAGAACCTGTGCCTCTCAGAACAGCTGGCCGAGCTGCCAGTGGTTTAGCCCTTAACACCACTGGGCAGCTCAGCCAGCCTTCTGATTCCTGCACTGTTTCAAGTGCATGTACAGGGGTAAGGTAGCAAAGCGTCGCATCTGCTACCTTACCCCTGTAATGTCCATCAGGTTTCCTCACTGTCGGGCTGCTCACTGTCTGGCTACTGAACCTGTCGGGCAATAGTGCCTAGACAGGTCAGTGTCAAGACAGTCAGCCTCAGCAACCCATAAGGGTACCCATATTGCCCATGTACCTATCCTATCCCTTCTTAAAACTTCCTGCTGATTCCATTGAAATCATCTCCTCAGGTAGTGCATTCCAAGGTGCCACCATCCTTTCCGTGAAGTAATGTTTCCTTCGTCGTCTTCTGTACCCCCCTACCCACCAGTTTTAGGCTATGAACCCTTGGGGTCCCGTCCACCTTCAATCTGAACAAACCCTCAGTGTTTACTCTGTTGATGCCCTTCAAGTATTTAGTGGTCTTGATCATGTCCCCTCTGTCCCTTCTGTTATCCAGGGAGTACATGTTCAGCTCCCTAAGTCTCTCCACATAGGGTTTCTGCCCCATTTCCTGGATCATCTTAGACACCCTCCTCTGGACTCTCTCCAGAAACATGACCTCCTTATTTAAGTAAGGACACAGGAACTGCACACAGTACTCCAAGTGCTGCCTCACTAAGGATTTGTACAGTGGCAGGATAACCTCCTCCTTCCTTGAAGTGATCCCTCTAGCAATACACCCCAACATTCTTTTTGCCTTTGCTGCTGCTTTCCTGCACTGATCTGAGTGATTCATGCCAGTGATCACCACTCCTAGATCTTTTTCCTCCTCCGAGACTGTCAACTCCCCCCCCAAATGATAGCTGTACTCTTTGTTCCTAGCCCCCAAATGCAGTACATAATGCTTCCAAGTGTTAAAATCCAGCTGCCATGTGTCTGACCAGTTTTTTTTTTTGCTATGTCTATTTTCCTCCTCTCTTGGCTTGCCTGGTCTACCCCCTTATTCCTGGCAACCACCTCAGGGATTCCAGCTGCTGTTTATCATCTACACTTTACTAAGGATCACACTTGTATTCCCCTGTGGTTTACCCCCCACAGCGGGGTGGTGGAGAGCCACCAACTCCCCACCTTGAAATGGATCCAGTCTCCAGGTGACCGCCCCCGCAGACCCAACGTCATTGGACGGCCATAAAGCTGCTCAACCCAGGAATCCACTCCATTTTTCTACTTTTTCTCCCTTGGAGCTGGGGGCATGCAATGATGCCAGGCATAGGGGAGCATGCATGTGTCCATATGCACTCCCTCCAGGCATCAGGTCCAGCTCCTCCCCAGACTGTAGAATGGTGTCTTGTCCCCTATCCTCCTCCAGGGGGTGAACAAGCACCAACTCTTAGGGACCCGCCTCCCTGGAGAAGGGGAGCTGTCCAACGGATGCTCAATCCTTCTCCTTCCCTACCGACCCCTGATGACCCATGATTTTTCCCCGAACACGGGTCATTGGCACTGCGCAAGGTAAGGCAGCCAGTGCCTCAGCCCTCAGCACCACTGGGCCAGCAATCTGACCAATTTTCAAGTCTTTCCAGGTCTTCCTGGAGAGTCTTCCACCCATTCTCACTGTCTATCACTGCTCCCAGTGTACAGTTGTTGGTGAACAGGCTTATTTTGTTCATAAGTCCCTCTGCAATGTCCGCAATGAAAGCATTAAATAACAGTGGGCCCAGTATAGATCCTTTTGGGACCCCACTAATGACTCTTTTGGGTGTCAAAAGCTCCCCCCCGCCACCACCCACTGCTGCCTGTTGCCCAGCCAGTTTCCAATCCACTTCACCATCTTTGCTCACACCCCCAGGTTCCTCAGCTTGCCCAGCGGTCTCCCACATGGCACAAAGTCAAATGCCTTGCTGAAGTCCAGGTACAAGACATCAACTGGCCGACCACAATCCAGAGACCTTGTCACTCAATCAAAAAATTTGATCAGGTTAGTTTGACAAAATCTCCCGTGTTGCCAAATATCTTGAAGGCCATTTACTTCCAGGAACTCCACCAATCTTTCCTTCAAGATGGCTTCCAATAGTTTCCCCACTACTGACATCAGGTTGATAGGCCTGTAATTGCATAGCTCACCCTTAGGATCACTCTTATGGAGGGGCACATGTGCCATCCTCCAGTCCAGTGGTACACATCCTGATTGGAGGCAAGAAGTGAATAATTCTATCAGAGGTGCTGCCAGGACATCCACCAGTTCCTTAAGAACTCTGGGGTGGATCTTGTCTGGACCAGGGGCCTTGTCTGTCCTCAAGGACTTAAGGCCCTCCCACACCCTCTTCACTGGGATCTCTCCATCTGTTGGTGTCTCCCCATTCCCAACCCTGGCCTTACCTCCCCCAGAGGAATTGGCTCATCATTTTTCCTTGTAAAGCTTGAGCAGAAGTACTCATTTGGTACCTCAACATGCTCAACTCCCTCCTCTGCCCACACATCTTCCTTTTTATGGCTGTGGGCAGAGCGTTTAGTCATTTTGCTATCTGTAGCTGGAAAAATGGAGTATCGTGAAACACACATTTTGGAGTTTTCAATGTATCCTTCCACATCTACAAATCATTATGCCAACTGAAATAAAATACTCCCTTCTTTCAATTATGAATGTTGGAGACGTAACTCTAAGCTGCTTATCAGATGTCTGTTAGGAAACTGAAACAGATTGTTAAATATTGGTTGCCTATTAAACTGGAGATTTGTTTACCCCTTTAAAATGCAACAGCATTGCACATTTAAATACTTCACATTTAAACATGTTCTTGCTACAAGCTTTAGTTGGGCAGGTATTGTCTTTCAAGAAAGATTCATACCTCATAAACATCACCATTTCCCAGCAAATCTAAACAGAGTTACAGTTTTGTTAACCTCTTAAGACACTGTCTGATAAGCACTGTCTTAGACAAATGCCAGACCTTCAGTGAAGTATCCAGGCAAAATATATAGCAATCAGCAGGCATTTTTTCTATGCTTTCTGAGAAAAAAATATATTGGGCTACAGCAAACACGCACACACTGTGCACACCATCATCATGGCCACAACATTTTAAATAAATACTGCAATCTAATATGTTATAAACAAATAAATAAACTGTTTGTTTATATCAGTGAACACAGTGAAGTTCAGTTTAAATTTATTATGTCCTCTTTGGCAACTTCTATTATTAAAATGCATTAAATGTATTGTTTACTAAACCTTGACCTTGGGATAACTCTTGAATGACTCCTAAATAAGTTTAAGCCATTCCCTTTATGGGAGGTCAAGACCTGTGAAAAAGGTCAAGTGTTATTTCTTCATATTTTTTTTTTTTTACAAATTTACACAATAAAAGTGTGGAGAAATACAGAAGTATGTACAACTAAACTCCTGTGCATTTTCAGCTAGGCCAGGTCTTCTGTGATGTATCGAGGTGAAATATATAGCAATCAGCAGGCATTTTTTACTATGTGTTTTGAGAAAAAAAATATATTGAGCTACAGCAAACACACACACACGCACACCTTACACATCATACTCATGGCCACAACATTCAAAATAAATACTGCAATCTAATATTTATAAAACAATAAAGAAACTATTTGTTTATAACAGTGAACACAGTGAAGTTCAGTTTATATTTATTATGTCCTCTTTGGCAACTTCTATTATTAAAACACATTAAATGTATAGTTTACTAAATCTTGACCTTGGGATAACTCTTGAATGACTCCTAAATAAGTTTTAAGCCATTCCTTTTACGGGAGGTCAAGTACTGTGCAAAAGGTTATGTGTTAGTTTTTCATGCTTTTTTTTACAAATTTCCACAATAAAGGTGTAGAGAAATACAAAAGTGTGTACAACTAATCTCCTATGCATTTTCTATACGGAGAGAAGTTAATATTTGTGCAAAATCAATCCCAAAGTTTATACAGTTTTTGTTCTAAAGTAATTTTATTCTAAATCTTATTGGACTATTGTTGAACTGAGCAAAGAAATGTTTAAATAAAACAAATTGAAGACTCCAGGATTGGGAGGTCATTAAAATTGCAAAAGGTCAAATTATGAAACCATAAATGAACTCATTAAGACCATTCTTCTTAGTGTGTAATTATAATGAATTCAAGACATTTGAATATAGACCTACAATTATACAACCATTGCAGTACTTATTTTTAGGATCAGGGAGATGGTGCAAGGCTGCCAAAATTGTAATGATCTCACTGCTTCAATGCTTCAGTGTGCGTGGATCAAACTAAAGAAAGCCATAATAAAAGCTTCTATCTTCTCAAAAAAAAAAAAGAAATTATATTTTATTATATTTGATTTAACTTGAAGGTACAAAATAGCAATAAGGAAGTAAAACAATCAAGGTAAGATTTCAGCGTTCTCTAACTATACATTAAAAACTGAGCCATAATAAAGGATTCTATCTTCTTCAAAGCAATTATATTTTATTTTGACACTACTGACCATTGGTGGGCACTGGTAGCAGAGGAGGAGTTGGGCAATTGCTGCAAGCAGCCAGTGAAGGAGGAGGTGGATGGGAGGCTGCCTGCCATAGTCTAGCTCTTGTTTTAAATCCCTGTGGTGCCTGAGTGGCTGTAGTAATCATCTGTGCAGCAGCCCTTCATCAGCTGGGATTAAGGGGACTCAGTTTAGCTGTCCTATTGTATTCAGGAAGGCTCGAGCTCCATTACAGCAACAGGTCCAATAGGAGCCCCAGACCCCCAACTCTGCTACTTGTACAGGACTGACCGCTTAAGAGTGAGGGATCTGCACTGCTTGCAGAGGAAGTGGGAGGGGTCATGGTTGGTGTTCCTTTTGTGTGCCAGGGTAGACAGGGGGACTGGCTGGGCTGGGATGAGTGCCTTTAAGTGTAAGCATTGCATGTGTCTGAACTGTTGTGGATTGCATGGGTGCAGGTAGGGGGGTGTTCAGGGTGTTCAACACCCCCCAAAAAAATTGTCTCAGAAAATTTCAGATTCCTGTATTTTATGTTCAGGTTGGCTCAGGCTCAGCTGCCAAAAATCTCAGTTTCTCAGCAGTCTCTATAAAAACTGGAGCTAGCTGCAACGCAATGTGCATGCATGGGACTGTTGGTGGGTAGGGGAAATGGAGACATCATTAACAGAGAGAGCGGGAGAAGCCTAGTGAGGCAGACTAGTGAGCATGCTGCTGTGCTGTGTCTTCTGTACAGCGCCGAGCAAGTTGTGGTGTCCTGTCGACTGTCGTGGTGGCAGAGCAGGACTGTGTGCTGCTCTTCTCTAGCTTCATTTGAACTGTGGGAAAACTTGAAGTATGGTCTACTAGAAAGGAAGAATTGACCTGTCCAGTGCCGAGCTGCAAGTAATGTGCGGCATGTCTTCTTGACTGTGCTGGATGCTGGCTGGACTGGTGGTGTGGTCCGAAGAGAAGACAGGAGAGGTCAAGGAAAAATCTGCCCTGGCCTAGTCGCCTGCAGTCCTGTCTTGGGAGGAGAGTGACTGCTAAGGCAAGCCAATAGGAGAATACTCAGCAGAAGAGTGGTGAGTGGAGAAATGAATAAATATTGATTAAGAGGAGGGGACTTCTCTCATTCAGAGAGGTGGTGAGGGGTATTGGCACCGTCTCCCAGGGCAACCCACTCATTACATCTCAACCCCACCTATGTTTTGCCCAAACTGGAGCTTATCATGTGAAGTGGGAACAGGTGTGGAAAGGCAGATGCCTGGCTGACAGCTTTGTCTCTGGCTGTTGCAGAGTGCTTCCATGTGCAAAGGTGGAATGGGGTTAGGAGTACTCTTTATATGCCGAGGTGGGATGGTAGTAGAGGAGGAGTGATGCAAATACTAACATACTAACATACTAAAATGCCAGCAGAATAGGCCTAATGGTCTTTCGTGTCTGCTCGTTTGGTCAGCCCCCACCCTGGGTGCTGACCTTGCTGTCCCCCTCACCTTCTCTGGCTTCTCCCTTCCCAGTTCCGGATATTCTTGCTGCATTGGATTTTGCTTCCTGAATCCTTCCCTGTACCTGTCCCACCCCTCTTGAACCCTCCACTGTCTCTGCCTCCACCAGCCCCTAGGTAGTGCATTCCATGGCTCTACCACCCTCTCAGTGAAGTAGCACCTCCTCCTTTCTCCCTGAATCTTCCCTCCAGCTTCCACCCATGCCCTCTAGTGGCCCCTTCCTCCTTCCTTTGAAGCACCCTCACTGTTCCTCCCTATTTACCCTCTTCATGTACCTGAAGGCCTCCATCATGTCCCCCGGTCCTTCTCTCTTCCAAAGTGTATATATTTAGCTCTTGAGCCTCTCCTCATAGGTCCTGTCCCCCAAGCCCCAAATCATTTTGGTTGCCCTCCTCTGACCCTCTCCAGGAGGTTAATGTCCTCTTTAAGTGTGGCCTCCAAAACTGCACGCAGTACTCCAGGTGCGGCTCACCAAGCAGTTATACAGGGGAGTATCCCTCCTCCTCTGAGGTGATCCCCAGCGATGCATCCCAGCATCCTGTTGGCCTTGGCTGCTGCCCTCCTACAAGTCTCAGAGTTGTTCATCTTGACATCCACCACCACCCCAGGTCCCTCTCAGCCATTGAGACTTGTAGTATTCCCCAGGGTGTACACTTGGCCTGGGTTTCTGGCCCTCAGATGGAGTACCTTGCATTTCCCCATTAAACCTCAGCTTCCACTTTCTAGACCATCTTTCCAGAGCCTCAGGTCCCCTGCAGGGCCACCCTCCCTCCTCCCATCCACCACTGCCCCCAGTTTCGAGTCATCTGCAAAGAGACTCATCTCACTCCTGATTCCTGTCCTTATGTCAGATACGTAGGCGTTGAACAGAAGGGGCCCAAGGACTGATCCCTGTGGGACCCCACTAATGACCCTCCCTGGGGAAGAGATTATCCCACCAACTACGACCCTCTGGGTCCAGTCCTGGAGCCAATTGCCTATCCATCGGATCATCTGGTTTCCCACCCCCATTTCTGCTAGTTTATCCAACAGGCCCCCGTGAGGAACAGAGTCAAATGCCTTGCTGAAGTCCAGAAAGAGGACATCCACTGGTCTACCCAGGTCCAAGGCACTTGTCACCCAGTCATAGAACTCCACCAGGTTTGTCTGACACGATTTCCCCGGGATGAATCCATGCTGTCTATTGTCCAGGCACCCTGACTTATCCAGGGCCCCCCCTAGCCACTCCTTGACAATGCCCTCCATCACCTTGCCCACCACTGATGTCAGGCTGACAGGCCTGTAGTTCCCTGCCACCTCCTTGATCCCCTTGTGGATAGGCACTACATGCACCACCTTCCAGTCTTGGGGCACCCACCCTGTCCTCAGAGAGATGGTGAAAAGCTCTGCCAGGGGTTTCCACAGGACATCTGCAAGTTTCTTCAGCACTCTAGGATGTAATTTATCCGGCCCGGTGCTTTCTCCGTCTTAGGGAGCTTGAGGGCTTCTCACTCTCTCTGCTGTGATTCCACCTCCAGTACCTCTTCTCCTGCTTAGCCTCCCCCCACCTGCCAGTGATGCCCCTCTCCCCAGACCTGCCGATTGGTAAGGGTCCCCCCTCCTCATTATCTCTGTCTCCTCCCATGTATGATGCAGCATCCCCATTTTCCTGGTGAAAACTGAGGTGAAGTACTCATTTAGTACCTCAGCCTGCTCCTCTGGGTCTTGTGCCCATCTCTCCCTGATTTAATCCTGCTAATCTGCCCCTTCACCCTCGTCTTTCCTCAATGTATCTAAAGAACACTTTTCCCTCTCCCTAATTTCCCTGGCCAGGTTCTGCTCCTTCCTTGCCTTAGCCGCCTCCACCACTCTAGTGGCCCTTCTAGCCAACAGCTCATACTCCCTCGATCCCTTCCTCCTTGAGCACTTGAATTTCTTATAGGCTGCTTTCTTCCCTGCACCACCTCCTGGACCTCCCTGGTCCACCAACAGGGTTTTTTGGGCCCCACCGCATTTCGTCTTACTCTTGCACAGGTGCTGGTAGCATCCTGCCCCTCTCCTGATGATTTCCCCCTACTATCAGCGTCCATGTCTGACCCAATCCCATCCAAATGCTCCTTAAGGATCCTTCCCATTTCCTTAAAATCCACCCCCTGAAGTCGGTTACTCCGCTTTGTGCAGCCTCACCCTCCTAGGTCCAGGCAGAACCAGACTGTGGCATGGTCACTCCCCGCCAATGGGTCCCTCACCTCCAGGCTCCAATCTGGTCACTGTCTGCCAGGACCACATCCAGTACCCATGCCTCCCTGGTCAGTTCCCTCACCTGCTGAGTTAGGAACGCTTCTTGAAAGACATCCAACAACCTCTGTTCCCTGGTCACAGAGGATGTCATAGTCTCCCAGTCTGTTCCTGGCATGTTAGGTCCCTAACACCACCACCTTTCCTCTGCCCAGTCTGCAGTGTCTCCTAACATCTGCCACCAGACTGTCCTCCAGCTCCTCCGCCAGGGCAGGGGGTCTATACACCACTCCTATTTTTACTCTCTTGCCCCCCCTTGTTATCAAGGTGACCCAAATCGCCTCCACGGTTCCCTCCGCCTCCTCAACTCCCCCTATGCCAATGCAGTTTTTTACTATCATTGCTACCCCTCCTCCCCTTCCCTCCCCCCTGTCCTTCCTGAACATAGTGTAACCCTCCAGGTTCAGGTCCCAGTCATGTCTTGCAGTGGCCCAAGTCTCAGTGACCGCTGCCACATCCACTGCTCCCTCAGTTAACATCGCCTGGAGCTCAGGCATTTTATTGCCCAAGCTCCTGGCATTTAGCAGGACTACCTTCCACCCTTTCCCTTTGGTTTCATTTCTCCTGCTCGTGTTCCCTTGGGGATTCTGTTTTCTCCTGGTCTGCACTTTGCCAGTTGGTCTTTTCCCTGCAATCCTCCTGGTCCCCAGGGGTGGAGACAGAGTCCCCCTCCTATCGGCATCCCTTGACTGCCTTTTTCTCCCATCCCCCTTCACAAGTTTAAACCCCACTTTTCACCAGTAGACTCCTCCATTTTCAACTAGGATTCCCTCCTCCAAATTGAGATGTAGTCTATCTCTAGCATACAGCTCCTTATCCTCCCAGGTCTCCCCAATCCCACCATCAACCCATACCCTCTGGCCTCACACACTCCCCTGAGCCACTGGTTTTATCTCCTAATTTTTCTTTTGTGTTCCCCACTACCCTTGGCACTGGCAGGATTTCTGAGAAGGAAACTGTGCATCCTATGTCATGACAGACCCTGGAGCCCCTGAATCTTGCCTGTATCTCTAGCTCGCTATTTCCTCAATGTCATTTGTGCCCAGGTGAACCAGGATGTCTGGGGAACCCCACAGTCCTTTGCTGCATTGATATACCTCGTGCTTAGCCCTGTGCACCGTTAGTCCAGGAAGCATCTTTGTTCTAACTGGCCAGGCTTCTCCTCCCTATCCCATTTGATACCCCTGATCATAGAATCCCCAGCAGGAGCACTCTGACCACTCCTTTCCTCCATTTCCCCCTTCCATGTCCCTCATCCTTCTACCGCCCCCCACCCAGCTGGCTCCTTGTTCCTCCCTCATCTGGGTGCCACATGCCACCCGTTCTTGATTTACCATGGCCACTCCTCCAATCCCTAATGCCTCTCCTCCTCCTGAGTATCTTTCTGTACTTTGTAATTCCCCTCACTGCTACTCAACTGGTCCATCTCCCCATCTGCTAAACTAGCCTGGCTCATCCTCCCTTCCTTCCTGTCTCCATTTAGTTCCTCCTTGCTCATCGTGCTCCCCTGGCCTAACCCCTCAGCTCTCTTTACTGAATCATCCTTGTACTTCTGGGTCCTTCTTTACCTTTCCTCCCAACTGGTCCTTCTCCATGCCTTTCCCTCTCTTCTCCCTGCTCCGATCTACTACTCCTGCATTCTCCTGCATTCCAGGTCCCCCTGTTCTTCCTGCTATCTGCCCCTGCCTCCTGCCCCCCACTCCACACCTTTCCGTCTCTAACCACCCCTGTCGTTCGTACATCCCCATCCTTGAGCAGAAGAAGAGAATTGGCTGTTACTAAGTATAAAGGTCTGATCCACCTCCCTGCCTTGCTTCCTTCTGTCCAGCACTGGCTATCAGCCTACTTCCCTGAGAATGTTGTCCTGTCCCTCCCCTTTGTTGAGGGTCCCCAGTTACCTGCCTGAGTCCTTGGTAGTGTCCTTTTGGGCCCCTCTGCCAGGGTCCCTATGTGACCCCTGAGTATTCTCCTGCACTCCTTTCCCTATACCCCGCCCCAGTGCTTGGGTGCAGCCTGTGGGAAGTTTCAGCCCCTTCCCCCAACCATACCACCCCCTTCCCCAGCTTTCTCCTCATCCCGCAACCTCCTCCCTAAGCTGTGCCAGCTGGTAGACACACTGGCAACCACCAAACTTCAAGCCCAGTCCAGTATCATGGCTGCTCCACCCTGTGAACCCCACCACCCTCCAAAGATGCCGGCCCTAATGATGTGTGGTTCCATCCCTTTCAAATAGTTTTCCTTGGGTGAGCCACCAGGTTCCCTATTCCAAGATACCCCTACTGCTAATCATGTCACCCACTAATCCTAGAGACAGTCCCACTGTACACCAGTAACTCTGTTACTAGGTGCAGTACAACACATTAAACATGTAAGGAAAATGAACAACTCCTAAGCTCCTCTCTCCGGCCTTCAAATCCAACCCCAGTGGCTAGAACTACATGAGCTGCACCAGCTGCCCTTTCCTCCAATTGAAGGGCAGGTCTTCCCCTATAAATTTGCAGACTTCTGGGAGGGAGGAGGGTGGGGAGGACGGTCTTGGGCAGACACCTGACAAGACAGAGTGTATCAGCCCTGTATCTCCCCTCCAAGCCCTGCAGCTAAAGAACCATCTCCAAGCAAATCCCACCAAACAGGTTTTAAATCAGAAGAAATAGGCCTCTACCAGCGCAGCCTGTTACAAAGTGAAACATCCACAAAAAGAGCCCCACTTAGAGCCACTAAATCAGTTTACAAACATCCAGGATCCCCCAGAACAATACCCTTCTAGCCCCTTAGAAGCAAGAAAGAAAAGAACTAACCTACCAAGTAATATTCACAAGAACCCTGTGAAAACAGCAGCAGCTACTGTCCTGGAACACAACTGATCCTGCCCCCTTCCAGTTCTTTCTGTGTAGGAGTGGGATGAATGGGGAGCAATGCTGCCCCTATTGGGGCAGTGGGATGAAGGGGTAGAGTGCTCCCCATGTACAGAGCTGATATGAAGTGGGAGGAAAGCTCCCCATGTGTGGAGGTTGAATGGAGGGGGAGGAGGAGTGCTCCCTATGTGCAGGAGGTGGGATACAGTGGGAGAAGTGTTCTCCATGTGGGAAGGTGAAATGTAGTGGGAGAACCACTGGATGGGTCAGGGGATGAGTGTTCACAATGTATAGAGGTGGGGTGGAGGTGGAGCAATGATACCTATGTGTGGAGATGGAATGGAGGGAAGAGTGCTTTCCAAGTTCAAGTTCAAGTTTATTGTGATGGGATCAAATCCATTGAGCAAGCTTATTTGGAAGGAAGTCCCTTGTACAAGCAATGATAAAGACAGTACATGGTGTGAGATACAAAAAGTAAAAACACAATCTAATTTAAAATAATGCAATTGTCTTTACATTAGTATATATAGTATGTACAATGTTGCATTCAACAAGGATTGAACCAAATATCATTATATAAGACACTATGTCCACCATGTGGAAGAGGGCTGGAGAAGGAGAATTGCTCCCCATATGCAAAGGAGGCATGCAGGGGGAGGAGTGCTCTCTATGTGCAAATGTGTAATGGGGGAGAAGTATTCCCCATGTGTGGAGGTGGGATGGTGGAGGGGGGAACAGTCACTTAATGGCCACCATCCTAGACCTCACTCTAGCCTCTGTGTGAAACTTTTTGAAATGGGAGCAGTTTATGATGGGGCAGATGTGCAATTCACATCTCTTCTCTGGCTGCTGTAAAGTATTGGGTTGATAGGTGGGGGTGCAAGAGGGGGCACCAGTCACTCAGAAGCACCCTCTGTATCCTACCCCCCCACCCACTCAGCAAAATGGAAACAGTTGTGGAGAGGTAGATACAAGATCCACATTTTTATATCTTAGTACCTCAGAGTGCTCTCCATGGTTAGAGCACGTTAGGTGGGAGAGCCTCTGGCTGAAGCAGAGTCTTTTGCAAGTGTAGAGGTGTGGCATAGGGTGAGGAAGTGCCAGTCACCCAAAGCCCACTCCAACCTTCATGGTAGCTCTGGTGAAGCAGGGACAAGTATGATGGGGCAAATGTGCAACTTGCATCTCTAGCCCTGGCTGCTGCAGGGTGCTACCTTGTGTGGCAGTGGGATGGGAGGATGGGGCATCATTCTCCCAGAAGCCACCTGCCTGGAGCCCACCCAATGCCAGTGCCAGCTTTCATGGAACTCAGATGGGTGAAGATGGACAGATGTGTGAACCACATCTGTCATTGTCTCCGGCAAAGTGTTCCTTACATGCCGGAGGTGGAATGGAAGGAGAGAATGCTTCACATGTGCAGAAATGTGGAAAGATGTGTTGGGTGCCAATGGCCTTGGGCCACCCAGTGGATCTGGACCATAACCCCATTTCCACCCACTTAGTGCCCACCAGGCTAGATAGAAACAGGTGTGGCATGGCAAATGTACATCTCACATTTCTGTGTCTTGCTGGGGCAACCAATGTGCAGTGGTGGGATGGTTGTGGAGAGGGCACCAATCACCTGCTTCTGCCAGGCCACAGTCCACAGTTTACCTTGGGCTGCTCACCTGGAGGTCACCTTGTCACTGTGCCAACCTGTGTGGAGTGGGATGGGTGTGGAGGGGAAGATGAGTAACCTACATCAGTCTGTGGCTACTGAAGATTGTTCCATATGTGCTGATGTGAGCTGGAAGTCTAGGGTACAGCAAACTACTCAGGGTACCCATCCAGTGCCCACCCTACACTGTGCTAGTCAGTGAGAAGGGGCAGATATTTGTCTCTGGCTCTGTCTGGGTGCTACTTTTGTGCAGTAGTGGAATAGATGCACCAAGTTTGTTTTACACTGTGTCTTTCCTGATCTCTCACTCTCTCTAACATCCACTCCCCCATGGTGAAAAGATCACGGCACTATTGCTGCCACTTTCTCTGCCTTTTTGTATGTGCTGTCTGCTTCCACTGAGCTTCAGAAAGACAAACAGAGAGTCAGACTGACAGCAAGGTACCAGAAGAGTGAGTGGAAATAAAATGGATGGTAACTGTGCTAGTGCACACACTGTACTCCGTCTCTGTTTTTTGAGGGGGCACGTTAACACCATGTCTGACTGGAACAGATTGGACCTGCATATATATATATATATATATATATATATATTTATATTTTATCAGGAGAGACACACTAAGCTGAAAGCTTGTTTACAGGTGTGACCTTGGAGCACAAGGAAGTGAAGTGACTTGCTCAGGGTCACACAGTGTGCAAGTGGGGGCTCTGGGATTCAAACCCAGGTTTCCAGGTTTGCAGCTCAGAACCTTAAACTACTGCGCTATACTGCTTCCTAATATATGTCACACTGGAAGTGGCTCTCGCTGTTGCTGTCTCTCTCAGGGGTGGGGTGGGAGGGTGGGGGAGTAGACTCTGCTAGGGGACAGGCCACTCATTACATGAATGTTTATTCAGGTGCAGGTCATGGTTATGGTCACTACATTGCACTGCCCCCAATTTCACACTTTCAAGGTGGTACTGCAATAGTGACAGCCTGTCACCAGGAGATCACTCTCATTCCACTTACTTGCCATATCTCGGCATGTTGCTTTCACTGTTTGGGGTCTCTCTCTCTCTCTTCTCTGTTCCTGACACTGGTACCACTCACCACCTCTTTCAATCCTGAGCTCTCTTTTGGGGGGAGGGGGTGACGCTGCTGCCTCTCCTTCTTGGTGTTTGCCCCTGCAGCCCATATCTCTCTCTTCCCACCATTCAGGGTTAAGCTACAGCTCTGCAGGCCATGCTGCCTCACTTCTAAGCACTCTTGCTCCTTGTATTGTCTGGCAGGGTGGGGGACACACTGAGGCAGCATGGACAGTAGGAGATTCACGGGGCAAGTCAGTGGGTACCATGACAGAGAGCAATGCCTAGGCTGGGCACTGTGGCACACAAGAAGCACTGGAGAGAGAAAGGAGCTCAGGGACAAGAACACTCACTGTCATTCACACAGAGACACAAACAAGTTCAACACCGTAGTCTGTCTGGGGAAGGATAAATAATATTTATTTGTTCTTTGCTGCTAAAACTGTTTACTGCTTATGGCACAGAGAGTGGGGGATGCAGTGTATGGCTGGGTACCCGGACATCTTGCAGGATGGGTAGGGGGACAAGCAATAAGATCAGTAAGGGCATGAATGAAAGGAATGAAATGCTCTCATTCCAGCACTTTATTTCTTTCAACTAGAGAACATATTCCAGATGTGAAACTGTGACTGGTATCACAGTCTGATTGAATGCTTATTGGTCTATCAGGGACAAGCCCACTGTAGATTGCTGTGCATTGGACTCGTCCCTGACACACCTCTGAAATGTCATTCTACCACCAGATGTTTCTTGCATACACACAAGGACACATAAAAAAACTATAAAGAATTTAGATTAGTGGCTCCTGTGACATAGACAGCCAGTTCTGAGTGCTGTATCATTTTTTTAATATAAAATGTATTATTAACTGTCTCTGCTGAGAAAATCTGGTGCTCTTAGAATGACCTCACTCACCCCCGATTTCAGCTGAAAGATGAAAGCCATGGGAAACTGCTGACAGTATGTGAGTTCACACACACTCAGTTTTTAGAGACAATGTGTTACATGGAAGACTTTAATCAAGGATCTCATGTTTTTCTGAGTTTATTACAGCCGTAGTTGCTATATCATATCTACTTTATGACGTTGGAGAGGAACTTTGGTTGTCACACAAGAGTGCAAGGTTGTAAATGCTCCTGTGAAGCCTGTGTGAGGGAGGATGCAGCATGGATTAAAAAGATGTCATTTGAAACATGAGTCATGCTGAAGTTGCAGAATGTAATACTTTAAAAGACACCCTTGTTTTGCATAGGATATATATTTTTTAAATATAATCTGACAAAGGAGGAGCTAGCTGACCTCACACAAAAATAGGTTGGCCAATACAGTTGTTTAAGGAATACTCTGTTTTACTTAGACACATTTTTACCTAGACTCTGACAACGAACCATCTTTGGAGCACTTTAAGCAAGTATTTAGAGATTAAGTACTGAAGTAGGAATTTGCACTTTAAACCTTGTTCATTTAAAAGATTTGTATGTCTTGTGATATAACAGTTCTGTATTTTGTAGTCTGACATATTTTTAACTATTTTAGTAAAATTCTTTTTATAACTTACTTGGTCTTTCTTTGACTTCTTTTTAGTTGTAAGAAAAGTACATGGTTATAGCAGACAAACTTTGTTTCACTATATAGCAGACAATAGACATAAGCTTGAATGGTGATACCAAACTGGAAAGAGAAGCATTTTAAATCTGAGGTCTTTATTAAAGTTTTAAAGGGTTCATCTCTGTATACCTGGTTAGGTAATCGTAGGCAAAGATATCTGGCCCCACGAAGACAGATATATCTGAGCCTGTGCATTGGGTACACTAGCAAGAGGTTAACAGTTTGAATCCCTCCAAGACTTGAGACTAAAGATTGATCCAAACTCACAAAACAGACAAGAGGTTACCTTGTACTGTTCACTGTTCATAAGACTGTGCTCGGAGGTTGGCACTTTGGGAGTAGCGGGCCTGGCCTGGCCTGCTGAGTGGGTTTGTGACAGATTGGTTGGCAGCGGTGCAGATAATTCTGGTATCACAAGCTTTTATTATTCTGTGTCAGCTGAGACCATAAGCTCTCTTACAAAGAAAGAAAAAGACAGAGTTTTATTTTAAAAAGGAAACAGAACTATATATCACTTAGTGTATAGTCAAGTTCCTACCTGTTTCATTTTTTTTCTGAAGTGCAAGTCAGAGTAGCCGTAGTCAGGGAAGAAGAAGATAGCTTCCGACTACAGCAGGCACACTGTAGATTACTTGAAGCAGTTGTGCGGGGACAGGGGAGTCCCGTTCAAGGTGACAGCCAAAAAGCAGAACCTCATAGAGGCCCTGATGGTAGCAGATACCCAGAGCAGCAAGTCACAGACTGTGACTGAAAGGGACCAGACCTCAAGTGTGGCAGGGCTGGCGGTCAGTGCTGTGTCCAGGTCCAGTGTCCAGGACAGCAGGGCCACTGTCAGTGAAGAGCCACAGCAGCAGGGGAGGGTCACCAGTATCCTGAATTCAGAGGTACTCAGGTTGCAAATTGAGTTACACAGGATAGAACTGGAGGCAGAGTGAGAACAGAGAGAGGTGGACCATGAGGAGCTTGAGTGCCATTGAGATGCAGAAGAGGAGAGAGAATGAGAATGCCAAGATGCAGACCATGAGAAGCAGAAGCACCAGAGGCAACACGAACTGGAGAAGCTACAACTCTGACCAGCGGCACCAGAGCAGGTAAGTGGCTTGGGTTTAACTGGGACTGCAGGACTGGGTTACAAATTGAACTCCAAATTAATAGCTGAGTTTAAGGAAGGGGAGGACATGGATGCCTTTTTAAATTCTTTTGCAAAAGTTTGTATTCAGGCTAAAATTCCTAGAGAGTCCTGGAGCTTCCAGCTATCCCCACTACTTGCCTGGAAAGCTCAGGATGCATTGGGTCAAATGGACAATGAGGACATTGACAATTACAGCAAGTTAAAAGCTGCACTGTTAAAAAAGTTTGAACTAACTACTGAATCATACAGAGCTAAATTCTGTAAGCTCAGGAGAAGCCCTGATATGAGCTACGAGGAACTAGCCATGAAACAACGTCAGGTTTTTAAAACATTGGTGGGAAGGAATTGAGGCAAATTCTGTTGATAAAATTGAAAATGTGATTTTATTAGAACAGTTTTATTGGGCTTGCCCAGCACAGCTAAAAACCTGGCTAGAGGACCGAGATCCCAAAACAGTGCAAGAGGCTGCTGAACTCTCGGACAGCTATGCCAAGAGCAGACCTGCTCTGAGAGTGCATGGGGCGGGCATGGCAGTGCAGAAAGGGAAAAGCGCACCTTCAGGGCAGCTAAAACTCTCACTGCCTTCACCAAAACCAGTTAGCCCCAGGTTTCAGAGAGAAGATTTCTCTGAGAGAAGAACTGAATGTTGTTTGTGTAAGGAAACTGGGCATATTACCAGACGGTGTCCCATGAAGGTGAGCAATAATGCACAACCGGGTGCTAGAAAAGAAGTGGGTTGTTTGTGTGTCCCTGGAAGCATGCCAGTGAACATGAGGGAACACGTGCACCCAGTCATGGTAAATGGTGTACAGACGCAGGGGTTAAGGGACACAGGGGCATCCCTGACTTTAGTAAAGGGGGATCTGGTACAGCCTGGTCAGCTTATACCCAATAAATACGTCACTGTACAAGGGTTTACTGGTGAAGAGAAAACATTGCCATTGGCTAGTGTTCTCCTAGACTGGGGTGAAACAGGGGGAACTGTGCAACAGGTGGCTGTTGCCAAAACATTAGCAGTGGATGTGATCCTGGGTAACAATTTCCAGCAGGGGATGGTATGTGCAGTTACCTGTAGCCAAGCAGCAAGGGAAAATAGTAATTCCCCGAACCCCACAGAAGCCAATGTGGAAACCACTGAGAGGCTGGTTCCCCAGCCCATGTCTCCAGATGGGGAGACTGATAAAAAGGGGGTAGAAATTTCCCCGGTAGCCAGTAACCACACAGCTACAGATGGTTACTCTGAAGAGGGAGTGGTGACCCCTTGTCAGAGGGTTGGGATTGACAGTGATCCTGAGGGCCCTGAAGCTACTGGGGACCCTAGTTTAGCAGCTGAAGGGGACCAGCCCCATGCCTTGGTACTGAGTGAGGGGTTTGCAGCTGCTCAGGGGGTGACCCTAGTTTAGAGAAGCTGAGGGCTTAGGCAGACTCGGACAGTGCACAGGGAGGTGATGGCTGACATAAGGTTTATTGGGAAAATGGACTTATGTATACTCAGGCAGTACAGACAGAGGGAGGGATGCTAGGCAGGCAGCTTGTCATTCCCCATGTATCGTGAGCAGTTGCTTAAAATTGCACATGATATTCCCTTGTCTGGTCATCTGGGAATCATGCGCACAATGCAGCAGTTGGCCCAGAATTTCTACTGACCTAACTTCACCGAGCAGGTCTTGTCACCGGTGCCAAGAAATAGGGAAAGCGGGCAAGAAAACCCAAGCTGCCCTGATCCCCTTGCCCATAGTGGAGGAGCCATTCCAGAGGGTGGGAATGGATATTGTGAAGCCTTTAAATACCCCCAGCTCCTCAGAGAAGAGATTTATCCTGACTGTGGTGGATTATGCCACCTGGTACCCAGAGACAGCTGCCCTATCCTCAATGAGGACAGACAAAGTGGCAGATGCCTTACTTGGGATTTTCTCCCATGTTGGGTTTCCGCAGGAGGTAATCACCAATCAAGTGGGTTCCTTCATGTCGGACCTGATGACGTGTTTATGGGAGAAGTGTGGGGTGGTGCAGAGATGCACAACACCATATCACCCACAAGCCAATGGACTTGAGGAACGATTCAATGGTACCCTAAAGCCAATGCTCTGGGCATTTACTGAACAGCATGGGAGGGACTGGGAGAAATACCTTCCCCACCTGTTATTTGCATACAGGTAGGTACCCCAAGAGTCAACAGGATTTTTCCCCTTGGAACTCTTATATGGACGCTGAGTACGTGGGTCCCTAGACTTGATCCGGGAGGACTGGGAAGGCAAGCACGCCAGCCAGGGAACTCCCATTGTGGATTACATCCTTAGGTTTAGGGAAATGCTGAAGGAGCTTTTGGGGACAGCCCAGAGCAACCTGATAGCTGCTCAACAGACACAAAAGTGTGATTCAACCACAGAGCCAGAGCTCGCTCGTACATGGTAGGTCAGGAAGTCATGGTCCTTATTCCGGTCCAGAAAGACAAGCTTCAAGCTGAGTGGGCTGGACCATACAAAGTGGTTAGGAAGGTAAATGATGTGAACTACATTGTGAAGTTACCTGACAGAAGACAGACAGAAAGGATGTACCATGTCAACATGATGAAGCCATATGCAAATAGGGATGAAATGGTGTTTACTGTGTGTAGTCATGGGGAGGGGACGGACGAAGGAGACCCCCTTCTGGATTTGCTGGAGGAAAGTAAGTGGGAGTCCTCTATGGAAGCAGTAAAATTGTCTCCCCAGCTGGCCCCCAACCAGGTCCAGAAAGTAAGGGAGGTTTTATCAGACTTTGCCCCTTTGTTAACTCCAAGCCTGGACTAACCCCTTAGCGATACATGATGTGGAGACGGGGACACAGATGTCCATACGGTGGACAGCATATCTGGTGTCAGAGGCTGTCCAAAAGGACATTAGGAGGGAAGTGGAGGAGATGCTGGATTTAGGGGTAATCCAGAGATCCCACAGCCCTTGGGCCTCACCCTTAGTCTTTGTACCTAAGCCAGATGGCTCAACTCATTTCTGTGTTGACTGTTTTGGACTGAATGTAGTCACAAGGTCCAATGCCCACCCGATGCCCTGGACATACAAACTCCTGGACAAGTTGGGGGGTGACCTACCTTATGACCACTGACCTGATGAAGGGGTATTGGCAAGTAGAATTGACAGACAGAGCTAGGGAGAGGTTGGCCTTCATCACTCTGATAGGCTTATTTGAGTTTAAAGTAATGCCTTTTGGAATGAAGAATGCCCTGGCTACTTTCCAAAGGTTGATGAACCAGGTGTTAAATGGTGCTGAGGAGTACACCATGGCATACCTGGATGACATTGCCATCTTTAGTACCAGCTGGGAGGAACACCTATCCCACCTTAGGGAAGTGCTGGACAGGATACAGAGGGCCAGGCTCACTGTCAAAGCCGAGAAGTGCCAGGTGGCCATGGGGGAAGTGGCATACCTAGGGCATGTGGTAGGCCGAGGGCAGCTCCGTCCTAACCAAATAAAGATAGAGGTGATCCAGGCATGGCCCAGACCAGAAACTCAGAAGCAGGTCAGGAGCTTTCTAGGGACAGCAGGGTACTACAGGAAATGTGTACCCAATTACAGTGCCCTGGCTGCTCCCCATCTGACCTGACAAAGAAAAAGATGTCAAAGAAAATTACTGGGGGCCCAGCCTGTGAGGAAGCCTTTATCAAACTAAAGGAGGCACTGTGCAGTGCTCCTGTTTTGACAAGTCCTGACTATAGCAAAACCTGTATAGTTCAGACAGATGCCTCAGACATGGGTATTGAGGCAGTACTGAGCCAGACATCCAGCCAAGGGACAGATCGCCCAGTAGTGTACCTGCACAGGAAGCTGCTTCCCAGGAAGTAAGCGTACTCCACGGTGGAAAAGGAGTGTCTTGCCATACTGTGGGCCCTAAAGAAATTAGAGCCATACTTGTATGGGCAGCATTTTGTGGTGCAGACTGACCACAACCCCTTGGTTTAGCTGACGCAGATGGGAAAAAACAATGGCAGAATACTAAGATAGAGTCTTACTTTACAAGGGTATGATCTAAAAATCTTACATATGGCTGGAGCGAAGAACCAGAATTCAGATGGGCTGTCTAGGGTCTATGAGGAGTGATCTGATTTGGGAAGTTCATCCCATGTAGGGGACAGAACCCCCAAATTCAGTCTAGGTGGGGAGGAGTGTGATGTAGACAGCCAGTTCTGAGTGCTGTATCATTTTTTTAAAATATAAAATGTATTACTGACGGTCTCTGCTGAAAAAATCTGGTGCTCTTAGAATGACCTCACTCATCCCACCCCCCAGATTTCAGCTGAAAGATGAAAGCCATGGGAAACTGCTGACAGTATGTGAGTTCACACACACACACACACACACACACACACACACACACACACACACATAGGCGCTGGAACCGGGGGAATGAAAGGGGCGGTAGCCACACCACTTTTTATTTCTGAATGGCAAAAACTAGTATAGAAAAAGTGCCCTTTGTACCCTCATAAGTGCCCTTTTGATTCTCAGCCCCCTCAGCTTATACTATCTTCCAGCACCCTTGCACACACTCAGTTTTTAAAGACAATGTGTTACATGGATGGCTTTAATCAAGGATCTCATGTTTTTCTGAGTTTATTACAGCCGTAGTTCCATTTTATGACGTTGGAGAGGAACCTAGGTTGTCACACGGGGTGCAAGGTTGTAAATGCTCCTGTGAAGCCTGCATGAGGGAGGATGCAGCATGGATCAAAAAGATGTCATGCTGAAGTTGCAGAATGTAATACTTTAAAAGACATCCTGTTTTTGTATAAGATATTTATTTTTTAAATATAATCTGACAGAGGAGTAGCTAGCTGACCTCACACAAAAATGGGTTGGCCAATACAGTTGTTTAAGGAATACTCTGTTTTACTTAGACACATTTTTAACCAGACTGACAACGAACCATCTTTTGGAGCATTTTAAGCAAGTATTTAAAGACTAAGTACTGAAGTAGGAATTTGCACTTTAAACCTTGTTCTTTTAAAAGATTTGTATGTCTTGTGATATAACAGTTCTGTATTTTGTGGTTTGACATATTTTTAACTATTTTAGTAAAATTCTTTTTAGAACTTACTTGGTCTATCTTTGACTTCTTTTTAGTTGTAAGAAAAGTACATGGTTATAGCAGACAATAGACATAAGCTTGAATGGTAATACCAAACTGGAAAGAGAAGTGTTTTAAATCTGAGATTTTTATTAAAGTTTTAAAGGGTTCATCTCTGTATACCTGGTTAGGTGACCGTAGGCAAAGATATCTGGCCCCACGAAGACAGATATATCTGAGCCTGTGCATTGGGTACACTAGCAAGAGGTTAACAGTTTGAATCCCTCCAAGACTTGAGACCAAAAGTTGATCCAAACTCACAAAACAGACAAGAGGGTTACCGTGTACTGTTCACAAGACTGTGCTCAGAGGTTGGCACTTTGGGAGTAGAGGGCCTGACCTGCTGAGTGGTTTTGTGACAGCTCCCCTCATTTGAAAATGTAAAATAATGCACTTGGGGTACAAAAATCCAGGGGAAGAGTACACATGAGTACTGACAACATTAAGAAAGCACACATTCAAAAAAAAAAGAGCTTTTCTATACAGTTGATTACTGTTTAACAATATTTTGCATCTATGGCTGTCACTGTACATCTGATGCAAACCTATAATGATGTTCCTCACTTGAAGCAAAAAGTGGCAGTGGAGGCCATAACTGACTCCTTGATTTTGTGTTAAAGGGGTCAGTTTCTTTACAACAAAAACAAGGAAAGGCATTATTTCAAAAATGTGCAGAGGAGCATGGGTACCACTTTTTTCCTGAGCATGCCACCACCAGCAGCTACCACTTCAAGACTGCTACTACCCCCGCCTAATACAATCAGGGGAAAACCAGAAGTAGTCTGCCAGCACTGAGATCAATTTGCCAGAAATTACTGCATAGAAAAGAATGAGAAAGTGACTGTGATGATGAGCAAGTCCCAGACCAGGTCTTTAGTTTGTTAATAGACTCCTCCTGAGTCTGATTTGTATGGCTGCATGGACCAAGCTCCATGGATGTTATGTCATCATCACATTTGTATAACAGCACTTTGGAAGCATGTAACTGGACCACTGTCTGATGTGCTGCCACAATGCTCCGACAAAGCTTCCAGTGATTCTGTTTATGCAGCCCTTCCCCTCTACAGGCTGCATAACATACCCACTTCCCGGCACACTACTTTTCTGTTCTGCAATTGCAGTACTGACAGCCACTGTGTGCAACATGGTGATGTTGACTTAAACTGTGCATGCACTATCGTGCATACATAGTTATGTCAGCATCGCCATGTTGTGAAGGGTTGTCTACAAGCCAAACTTCACATGTGCGAGTATCACGAATGCGCAGTACTGTATTGCTGCAGTATTACTTATGGCTGACTCCAGTGCAGTGAAAGCATGGCATATTCTTTTCCACATTTGTGCCACTCCTAAAGCTCTCCACAGCTATATCGGCTCTGACCAGAGTTTGTTTAACCTTGTGATTTGACCCCTATCTAAAACATTCCTTCTCCCCCACCCTGATCCCTGTGCCAGCCTTAGTTCTTTGGATGCCTTGGATGCCCTTACCACCCTGCACCCCTCCCTTGATTTCATATAGTACTCCTCCCTGTTCTTCTCCCCACAAGTTCTCTTGTACTTTTGGAAGGCTTGCCTTTTCTCCCTTAGACACTCCTTCACCTGCTTGATCAATCAACTAAGTTTCCTTGATCTGCTTTCTTGCAGTGGCACTTTGCACAGGTTTTTTTTTGGCTTCTAAAAGGCCCAACTACAATATTGCCCTCCTGCATTCCGTGTCCATATCTGAACTGATTTTCTCTAGGTGCCCCTTCTCCCTCACCTTCTCTGGTTCCATGTCACTACAGCACATTTTATATTATAACTACAATTTGAGCAAACATTACAGAGCAACCGTATATCCGGTGACTGCACATCCCAGCGAACGCTCAAGGTGGCGAGTACAACAGTAGCACATGCTTTGTTTTAGTGAAATACCCCACCCATCACTTTCCATGTCATGCAGGAGGGTTGTGCTCCTGCACCCCCCACAGAGGGCTATGCCCCTGAACCCCCCTATCTCTAGGATAATAAATCCATGGCATACCTGGACTGTGGGCTAGGTTACGGACCGTGTAGGTAAGCCCATTGCATTTACTGCTTTGAACAATCCTTCTTCCTGTTCTGCCAATTGCTGCAACCTTTCTCTTGTGCTCGTGTAAACCAGTCGACGTGTTTACACTATCAATGTAATGTACCTGTAACCCTTTGAGTGAATCGCTTGGTACGCTTATTTGCTGTGATTGTGGTAGCACTATTATATTAGTCCAAATGTTGTCGCTGTAATGCATGCACTACATTGACATGATACTACCTTCTCTGACACATTCCTGTTGAACCAGCTACTGTAGATCTCTTAGTCCTGGAATTCTCATGCAAATATTTGTGGATTAATTTAACCCTATTTTAATAATGGACCATTTTTGCTCCACATCCATGTCCGGTCAGAGCTTTGCAAGGTGCCCTACTAGTATGTCCCCCATCTTACCAAAGTCTGCCTCTTCAAGTCCACCACTCTCATTTTGGTCTTGGCTGCTTCTTTTCCCATATTGATTTAAAACAACACCATGCAGTGGTCACTGCCCACAAGGCAGTCCTTTACTTCTACCTCCTAGACCAGTTCACCATCTGTCAATGCTAGGTCCAGTATGGCCTCCTACCTGGTTGGCTCTGTTACCCCCTGCACCAGGAAACACTCCTGGAAAGCATCCAGGAGGACCTGTTCCCTGGAACAGGAGGTAGCCTTGAAGTCACCTTTTATGACTATATTACCTCTACTTCCTACCTTCCTGATCTGGTCCCCTGGCTCCCTACCTTAAATAAAATATTAACATAATTTTCACATTTTTCACAAAGATAATTAGACCAGAAAACTGAACACCTTTAACGCTGCTAAGTTTAAAAAAATATATATATATATATATATACACATACATATTATCTGTGTAACCCCTTCCACCTGCTTTTGCTGAGACTTTTATTAGGAGACAATTCACAAACCAGCACATTATTTCACTACTCCTGTCTCGGGGTAATTTTCGAACAGTTCTGTCTACAGGCAAGCAGCCATTACTCCCAGTATCTGAGGTGACACTTTCAGCAGCAACCCCCCCTTCCCTCCTTGTCTAGGGGTTTGGATGTTGCATTGTCTCTGAGAAGGGAAGGGAGCGGCACCAGCACACAGACTAGGGCAGTAAAAAACCTAGATGTATAATGTACGCTGTAGTACCTTTTAAAATATAGAAATTAGGATTTATACTGGTGACCTTGCGAGCTCTATCGAGGTGCCTCTGATGATATCTATTTCTCTCTTCCACAACTGAATGGATTCCAGAATGGCTTGAAATCTGGGCAAGAATTTGTTAGAAACACATGGTACGGTATTTTAACTTGGCAGCAATGATTTGGACCCAAACAGTAACTTAGTTGCAATAGGCACCATTTAATTCATTTAACAGTCAGCATACAAAGGCTCAAGCCACACATCGGTTCCATGGAGGTGACAGGAATATTTAGAGTTCATTCTAGCACATTTCCTCACTGACTACAGCAGACAGCCGTGGCACCTACACTTGGGGGACCTGCGTCCTGAACCTGGATCCTCTCAATTCATGCTTTTCTCTTTGCAAGCCATAATGGGTTCTAAATTCTGTCAGCACTCAGTGGTGCTCTTATAGGCAGTCACTTTTACTTTTTAATCTATCCCTGCCAGTGGGAGCAGGGCCAAACTCATACCTCAGTCAGTTCCTTCTCACCCTTGGGGCACCAGTGTTACCTGGGCACAGTCCTTGTTTTTCTTTCCCCAAAGCAGAGCTTTCACTCCTGAGTGGTCATGGGGAGGAACAGGGCTGCTCTGCCACACAGCCCCTCTGGAGACTTTACTGCCACCTCAGCCTCTCGGCCCTCCATGGCAGCCACCTCTTCATCCTTTACCAAGCGTAGCCTACAGGCCCCTGACAGGCTTCTCTCCAACTTCCTGCTGCAAAGAAACCATCCTCTACATCCCCACTGGTGTACTGTGGGTCTAATATGATTGCTGGGGGCCAGGGGGAAATCTCCCCAACCCAGCCTCGGGCCCACCCAGCCCCAACTGGATGCCCACCTCACAGGGCCTGGGAGCTGGCTCCACACATTTCCTCACAAACAAACCTCTTGACAACTCTCATCACTCTCTCTCTCTCTCTCTCTAACGGTCTCCCTATCGTGCACCAGTTGGTGCTCAATCAAATCCTCACAATGTTCAGGCCCCAGCCTCCGGCTGACCTGGCAGAACTTGCACACCTCCTACCGATGCCCAAACAGAGATTAATTAGTAACCCCCTAATTGGCACGGGGTCACATCTGTGTTCACACACTTTTTCTTATTAAGTCATAACCTCTTTATTACTGCTGTAGTTTGTTCAAAACAGATATAGTCTCAGGACACCACAATAATGTCAACATCTTTCCTAGTAGTTGTTTAATAGCTACTGTGCATCTCAATTCATTTAAAACTTATGTAAGCTAACATTTTATGTGTTAAATTCACTCTGTGTTAAATTCTCCCAGTATTGCCTTTTTTCACATTTTTTTAATATTTTTTGGTAACCAAGTAAGGTCCACTTGGCATAAGTACCTGTTTTCAGGGGCGACCTGGGTGCACTGGAAAAGTTAAGTGACTTGCTCAGAATCACACAGTATGCAAGTGTAGGTTGTGGGGATGAAACCCAGGTCTACTGGCTGTACCAAGCTCATTCACAGCTTGTTACTCTACCCTCTAGGCTATACTGCCATCCCCAATAGACTGTATAGACTGTGTAAGTACTTACTCAGTCTCTTGTAATATTTCTGTGTCCCTTGGCTAAAAACAAATCAGAATGATTCAAATTAAGTATTTTATACGTTCATATGTGTATATAGTATTTTATAAATTCTTTGTTTTGATACATATCAAGTTTTGTTAGTGCTGTGGCTTGTCTCCCCTCCTTCCTTTCAAGTGGTACCACTAGCATGATAAAGCAGAGGGGTTTTATACTGTCTCAGCCTATCTGAATCATTGCATTGCATCACTGCATGTGATGCCATGATGCTCCTGCATCTGATGTCATGACCCTTCCATTTCTATTTCAGCAGTACCAGTGACAATTTTAACCAATACACTGTTTTACAGCATCTGATTCTTCATTGCAGGAACTTATCTACTAAACAATTTCTTATGTCAGTTAATTTTTAGTTCCCTGGTCTGATGGGAATGTGATGATGTCATGCCATCAGCATCAGCCACATCACTATGGCGATAATATACATGGACTGGCACTACCCTGTCATTGTCATACTAGCTGCTGTAGGGGCAAAAACGACCATGCAGTTATAAAATAGTGAATCCTACATTCAAATTTACATATAGATGTTAACTATCTTTGTTCAGCCCTTTTGTCTGTAAAAGAACTACAAATTTATTACTGAGGATACATACTGTACCTCTCCAGGAGGTGAATATTGAGAACTTTTACAATTTCTGTGCTGGGAGGCAGAAACAGAAAAAGATGTCAAAATGTGCATATCCCTCCACTTGGGGGCTATATATAAAGGCTTCCAGTGAACTAATTGTTTTATTCCTATCTTATATCAGAAGCATGTATTTAGGCAAACCATATACTGTAGATACAGACAACATCTTAACTTTTCATCCAAACTTTGAATATGAGGTTCAAAGATACCTCTGAAGCAGAAGGATAGAAAGAAGTCTGCAAGAATATAGGTAAGCCCCACTTATAAGGGGGGCATGGGTAAAAGCATTGACTCAGGGGCCTTTATGAAATGCAACCCTGGCCTAACAATGGTAATGCAATAAATAAACAACAGAGACAAAATACAATAATAAAATCACTCCAGTATAAATAACAATATAAAAATAGCAACAAAATTACTACAAAAGTTCTGCTGAATAAACTGCTACCCAACCTTTAGTTATGAAACCCAACAAATTAATGTCCAGTCTCAGAAGTGAGTTGATGCAGGAACCTTTTTTTCATGGCTACAGTAGTTGGTCTTGAGGTAGAATAACACTGGGAGCATTTTTATTTCATTTACTCTCAGAGGGCCAGTGGTAAATCTGGGCCCAGTTTAAGTATTCAGCTGGACCCAAGTGCAGGGAGTTGACAGACATTGAAAAGCCCATTTATTTTTCTCCTGGGTCCTGGAGGATATCATGTACCACCCTTGGAAACTTAAGAAACTCATGGTTCAGGTCTCACCCTACAGACTTTTTTAGAACCTGGGGAAACCATCAATCTCCCAATAAGATCTGGACATCTTAAAGTAATGTTCCCCACTCCCATGGGTCCTGGAGTGCTATTCCTGTTAAACACAATACTGGCTTTCTCCTTGAAGGTGAAAAACGCAAACAATCCAAATTGCTAGATCTAGAACCCATAGCCCTTTGGCTGCTGGCATGACCCACAGTCTCAACCACTTGAATCTGGTCTGGTCAGTGGCACACCTTGAAAACTGAGTCCTAGAGATGGTCACTTTGAGGGGAATTGTCGGTAGTCATACTCCTCACCCCCTATGCTACTGTCTCCTCCTTACATAGATGGCCCCTTTCACATGACCAGGGAACTCTGATGCATATTCAAGTTTATTGGCTGTGAGGCATGGGGCAGATACCAGCACTCCCACTATATCAGTGAGCAAGGCAATTTTATTTATAAAATGCCCAATCCTGGATGCTCTGGGTGCCAAACATAAATGAGAATATACAGCAGTGAATAAAAACATGGACCCACCTCCTCCTCCCACGATCTCTTGTCTGCCCCTTAACCAACCCCTTTACTATCCCTCACTTTCTGCCAGTCTCACTCACTCCCACCCTCCCCTTTGACACCACCATCTGCTGGAATGTCCCCCTTATTCTCCCTCCTCCCTGCCACCTCCTCTATGCTCCCTCCCCACCTCCTTCCTCCCTCCCTCCCTTTCTCTAGTCTCTGTTACCTTCCCTCCTTGCCTACCCTGACTACCCTCAGCCTTTTCCCCTCTCCTCCCCTCTACCCTTGTCACCTCCCCCCTCTACTTTACTTCACCATTCTCTGCCTAATTCCATGTTTCTCTTTTCTCCTACTTCCTCACTTCCTGTCCTGCTCTAGTCTGATGCAACTACATTGCCCAGCAGGTTCTGGTTCTTAACCTTGCATAGGTCCCCTGGAACTATTCTTAACCCTACCTGCATCTCTTTGTCCTCCTACTGTCGTAACTGTCTCCCTTCCCCACCTTTTATTTTATTTTTGGTCTCCAGGAAATTGTAGCTCCTGAATCTCAAATGTACTAGACCTGTAAATATTCTGTTTAATTAGAAAAATTGTTTCCTGTACTAGTTGCTAAATGTACTATTTTTGATGCTCTGTATTTTGTATCACGATGTGGAACCTTTGTAAATGAGCCTCTGGCTCAAAGGTATTTCTGAAAACTAATAAATAAATAATAAAACCTCATTAGAGCCATAGCAGGATTAAGATTCAGAAAAACAGAGGTTTCCAAAAGTCAATGATTCAAGGGACTGGCCAAACCTAAAGATGGTATCAGCAGTCAAAGGCCAGGCTGAAGAGGTGGGCCTTTAGCCTCCCCTTAAACACCTTAATCAAGGGAGCCTCCCAGACTGCAGGTGGAAGCGAGATCCACAGAACTGGCCCAAAGACACTAAAAGCACAATCTCCCAAGATCTTGAACCGAACCCTGGGAATGTTCAGGAGACCCCTCGAGGAGGAATAGAGGGAGCAAGCAGTGGTCACCAGAGTCAGGAGCTTAGACAGGTAACCTTATCTCAGCCCATATAGGACTTTGAAGGTGAGAAGACTCACCTTGAAAAGGACCCTCTACCTGACTGGTAGCCAGTGCAGAGCATGAAAAACTGGGTCCCATGACTGGACCTCGAAAAGCCCGTCAGTAACCAGGCCGCTACATTCTGCACTAGCTGCAGCCTGCGGAGGGTCCCTCCTGTGACCCTGATGTACAGATCATTACACAGTAGTCGAGTCTGGAAGTCACAAAGACATGTACTAGTGTCAGCAGGTCTTCGGGCAGAATGAGGGGCTTGATCCAGGCAATGTTCTGCTAGTGGTAAAAGCCACTGCTGACTACAGGTGACACCTGATCTTCAAAGGTCAGTCTGTAATCAAAGATCACACCCAGATTTTACACCCTCAGAACAACCACCAATGGAGTATACCCCACTGTGGCAGCCCATCATGCCCACGACTAGGCTTGATCACCAGCACCTCAGTCTTAGCCGGGTTGAATCTCAGCCAGCTGGAAGCCATCTAGCCACTGATTTTAGCCAGATAGCTGTTAACCATGTCAACCACTCCTGATGCTCTGGGTGCAAAAAACAAATACAGTTGGATATCATCTGTCTAGCAGTGAAATGCCACACTGTATTGTCGAATGAACTTGCCCAGGGGCTGCATGTACACTGCGAACAACATCGGCAATAAGATCGAAGCCTGAGGTACTCTGCAAGACAGAGGCATTGGGGAGGAGGAGGAGAATTTCCTCATCACCACCTGTTGCACTCTGTCTGAGAGACAGAACTCAAACCATCTGATGATGATACCGGCAAGTCCACAAAACTCACAAAGTTGATCAAGAAGCATGACGTGATCCACAGTGTTAAAAGCTGAAGAGAAATTGAGGAAGGCAAGAACTGACCCGTCTCCTCTCTCTCTAGCCCTAAACAGATCATTATGCACTCTCTCTAAAGCAGTTTTAGTGCTGTGTCTGGCCAGAAAACTTGACTGGAATGGCTCATAGATATCCAAGGACACCAGGTGATCCTCAAGTTGATGTGCCACCAATTTCTCAACAACCTCAAAAACGGCAGGTTGGAGATCAGATGGTAATTCACCAAGACGTCTGGGTCATGGGAAGATTTCTTTCAGAGAGGCTTCATCAGTGCTTCTTTCAAAGTAACTGGGAAGACCCCCTCCACCATCAAGCACCTGGCAATCCTAGTGAACACTGGGCCAATGGCATCGGCACATCCCATTAAGAAAGGCGTTGGCGATGGATCCAGTTCACAAAAGGTGTGCTTCAGCTCCAAGTTCACCTTAGTCACTTTCAGACACCTCCACTGGCCTGAACTCCTCCCAGGCAGACTGAGTCCCTCTGAAACTCCCAACCTGACCACTATGAGGCACAAGCCTCCCTGGCAGAATCCCCGACTGGATGGCTGAAACTATGTTGGAGAAAAACAGACCAAACTCTTCACATAAAGTGGTTGAAAAGTATTTTTTCAGCCGGAGACAGGCAGGATGTAAAAGCCTGTCCACGGTCCAAAACAGTGGAGATGGTCTGTTTCTCCCTGCAGCAATCTCCCTGGACAGAAATGCTGCCTTCTTATGGGAAATTGTCCCCTGGTACTCAACACAGTTAGAACACAGGGCCAGCCTGTCAGCCTCCAGCCGAGTTTTTCACCAGCAACGCTCCAACTTCTGACCCCTCATCTTCATCGCCTTGAGATCCCCATCAAACCAAGGGGATCTCAAGTGAAAGGATCTGGGTCATATACGGATTGGTGTGATGGCGTCTAGAGCTTCAGTAATCCCCTTATTATAGGTGGCCACTGTCTTTCCAGTACCAATCGCACACACTGTGTTAACCCTAGATAGGTCAGCTAATGTCAATAGTCCTTCTGGGTCAACACTCTTGAAGGGGCGATAGCTGACCATCTCCACAGGGAAAGGACTTTAAGGGGGGGCCCCAAAGCTGAACTCCAGGGTATAGTGGTCAGACCAAATGACCTGCTCAATCTTAAGGTAGTCAATCTCAAGACCCAGCTGGAACATCAGATCGAGTGTGTGGCCATGTTCATGGGTAGCAGCAGCAACTGTTTGTGACAGGCCCAGTGATTGTGTCAGCTGGAGGAGGTCATAACTGAAATGCGAGGAATTGTCTTTGACCCAGGCATTGAAGTGCCCCAGGATTAAACACCTAGGGGACTCCAACACCTGGTTGTTGATGAAGTTAACTACCTCCTGCAGAAATTTCCCTCCCACCCCCGGGGGCAGTAAACAAGGAGAATCCTGCAGCCTGCACCTGCACCCCCACATATGGCGACACACTCAAAAGATTGGGTGCTACCAACTCAGTGCATCGAGAAGCCCAGACTGGATCAAAAACAACGGCCACTCCCCCACCCCGTGATCCTTCCTTGGACAGTGCACCATGGTGTACCCAGCAGGGAAAGGGGTCCTCAAAAACAGGGGGGTACACCAACATTTCATAAGGATTGCTAAACTGTCACAAAATCTGTTATCTTAAAATATTTTCAGAAGGTTAAATGTAATAAAAATTGCTAAATATAAAGCTACTAGAGAAAATTTCAATTAATTTCACTAAATTGAAAAATATATTTTGTAACATTTGTAGATTTTGCAGATCTTGTGGTATCTGCTGACCTGACTTGTATCACCGAGATCTGGCTGGATGGTAGTACTGGCCCCATTTTGGAGGCTGCCATTCCAGTTGGTTTCTTGGTGATTCACGGCCCAAGAGAAGACCATTGGGTTGGAGGGTTTGCTGTCTGTTTTAGACAGGAACTGGGTCTCAGGGAGGTGCCAGTGGGAATGACCAACTCCTTTGCATGTATAGTGGGTGCAGGTGTAGGCTACAGGACCCTTCTCATTTACTGTCCACCAGGTGATGGGAGGGAGTTCCTGAAGGAGGTTGCAGACTTCATTGTTGAGGTGGTATTGGAATCCCCCAGAAGGTTGGTTCTTGGGGATTTCAATGCCTGGGTTGACTATGAACTCTCACCACTTGGACAAAACCTCCTCCAACTGATGGATTCATTGGGCCTAACACAGGTTATTACCACTGCTACCCATGAGAAAGGGCACTCACTGGACTTGGTGTTCCACCTGGGGATGGAGATCTCCGATGTGGAGGTGGAGCAAGTTAGTTAGTCTGACCATCATGTCCTGAGATTCAGTTTCGCAGCCCCACAAAATAGGCCTTCCCCAAAGGAGTTGGTACAGTACTGTCCTTTGAGAGGAGTTACCTCAGAAGGCCTAATGATGGTGCTGGACCTCTCGGGTTTTCCAGGGTATTGCACTAATCCGGGGCCTCTTGTGGCAGACTATAACAGGGCTGTTACTGAGGCCTTGGATATTATTGCTCCTGCTCATGTTCGCCCTCTTACCTCTCACCTGGGTGCTCCTTGGTTTAATGGAGAAATCCATGAGTTGAAGAGGCAGGGGCGAAGGTTGGAAAGACACTGGCAGAAAACTCACCTGGATGTGGACAGACTAGATTGACAGATCATTATCAGACCTATCAATCAGCAGTTTCCCATAAGAAGGCAGAGTTCCTGTCCAGGGAAATTACTACGGCAAAGAACAGGCCAGCCTAGCTCTTCCAGACTGTGGACAGACTGTGCAATCCAGCCTGTCTTCACTCTGGTCGTGCGTTGTCACAAATGCAGTGTGAGGAGTTTGTGCAGTTCTTTGCAGATAAGTTGGCCACAATCAGAGATGAGATCAGCCAGTGCTTTCCAATTAAGCCTTACATTGATCAACTGGGTGGTACTAATGCCCGTTAGACCTGGTCCACCTTTAGTTAGCCAGTAGTCATGGATATAGTGAGGATCATCCAGACTCTGTGACCAACCTACTGTAGTTTAGATCCGGGCCATACACGCCTACTAGTGGGGTGTGCAGATGTTATCACTTCCAGTCCTTGCTGGGATGGTGGGGGTTTCATTGAAGAGAGGGAATTTTCCAGATCTCTTAAAGGAGGCAGTAGTATGCCCCCTTTAAAAAAACCTTCCCTTGACCCTGACTGCCCAGCTAACAACAGGCCGTTCTTGAAAGATATTGAGAAGGTGGTCACTCTGCAGCTGGAAGACCATTTAACTAACCACAATATCTATGACCCTGTCCAGTCTGGCTTGAGAAAAAGGCATAGCACAGAAACATCCCTGGTATGGGTACTTAATGACTTTCTGATGGCGAGAGATAGGAGAACCTGTTCCATCTTGGCTCTCCTTGATCTCTCAGCAGCATTTGACACCGTGGATCATGGGGTGCTGCTCAAGCACTTGTGGTTCTTCTGTGACCTGAGAGGGGCGGTCCTCAGTTGGTTTCAGTCTTTCCTCGAGGGTAGATCCCAGAGAGTGGTATCAGGGATTTATTCCTTGGCCCCTCATGGGCTACCCTGCTGGCATCCACAGGGCTCAGTGCTGTTCCCCATGTCATTTGTGGTGTACATGCTCCCATTACGGAACATTATAAGATGGTACGGGTTGAGTTTTCATTGCTATGCTGATGATTCTGAACTG
Organism: Neoceratodus forsteri; assembly: GCA_016271365.2. Taxonomy (NCBI): domain Eukaryota; kingdom Metazoa; phylum Chordata; order Ceratodontiformes; family Ceratodontidae; genus Neoceratodus; species Neoceratodus forsteri. The sequence goes on along the minus strand of JADMNL010000040.1, from coordinate 42,274,540 downwards.
TACATGTCTTTTGTGCCCAAACAGGAATTAGAGTCTGCTGTGGTGTTTAACAACTGCCTACTGGAGATTCAGAATTGTATGAGTGCCAGCTGGCTTCGGCTGAACTCAGGAAAAACAGAGGTATTGGTGATGGACCCTGGATATAGGACAACAGGGGCATGGGTGGGAAGACTCTCAAGATTAAATCTTGGCGGTCCCCACTTTTTGCCTTGGGTCAGGTGCGAAACCTGGGCGTGGTTTATGATGAAGGCCTGACCCTGAGGGTGCAGGTTTTGGCTGTAGTCAAATCTTCCTATTACCATCTAAGGAACATAACCCAGATGAAGCACCTGGTCCTGCCCGAAGATCTTCCTACCTTGGTCCACACCTTTGTCACCAGTCATTTTGATTACTGCAATGCTCTATACCTAGGGCTTCTGGAGTAGACATCCACCACTTGCAGCTAGTGCAGAACGTGACCGCCAGGTTATATAACACCTGTGCTGCGTGAACTGCATTGGCTACCAATACAGTGATGGATTACCTTCAAGGTCACATTGCTGACTATAAAGCCCTACATGAACAGGGACCCCACTACCTGAAAGAACTCTTATGTCCTTACTGCCCCACCCATTCACTCTGATCCTCTGTTGAGGGATTGCTAGAGATTCCCAGGGTATCCCTTAAAACATCAAGAGGAAGATCGTTTGCCTTCATGGCACCTACCCTGTGGAATTCTTTGCCTCACTAGATATGTGAGAACCAGATTGTAGGGGGTTTTAAAACGCTGTTGATGACCCACTTATTTAACCAGGCTTTCTCAGTAAAGTATTAATGTATGCATTGTTATGTTTTTATCTGTTTTAAACTGTAATACTGTGTGTTTTTATTTTGTACTGTAAAGGCGCACTGAGCATGGGAAGGACCCCTTATACAAACAAAATATTGATTGATTGATAACATAAATTTATATCATTGTCATAAAGTAAAAGACCAGATTGTTGATATTTACTTCTTGTTTTTATGTGACTGACCAGGTATATACCTTTTGTTACTAGTTATTACATATTTGATTTTTCCCTCTGAAATTTAGGAGAAGCATGACTTGAAGCAGTATATCCAGAACTTGAGTGCAGGGCTAAGTTGTGCAGAAAAGGAAAGAGGAACACTAGATATTCAAGTGACTAATTTGCATTCAGAACTGTTTCAAGCCAAGGTCTTTGCACAGCAACTGAAACAAGATAAGCTCCAGTTAGAGTCTGAGATCTCTGCTAGCAGAACAGTAAGTGGCTTAGCTCTGTTACCGAAAAGAATAAATGATAAAGATGGCAATGGATCTGTATAACAGAGTGTATTTTTTACTGCAGATAAATGAAAGTCTATTGCTCCAGATGACAGCACTAAAACAACATTTCCAGTCATTTGAGGAAAATGTGAAAAAGCTAGAAAGTGAAAAGAAAGTTCTGATTTCCAGAATCATAAATCTAGAGACTGAAAAGCAGCAATTACTCCATCAAAATGATTTGTTGCTGAAAGCATTTAAAACCTCAAAAAGACACACAAAATTCAGTTTCTTCAAACAGTGTGACACCAGGTAAACTATCTCTTTGGTGGCTTTAGTACATATTATATGATTTCACTCCTGTGTATACATACAGTATACAGTATGTGTGGCAGCAACATTGCCTTCGAATGAGTAACAAGTTAAAATTTTTACATAGCTGCATAAACTAGAATTATAAAATGGCAAGAAAGAATCTAGAAATTTCATAGGTACGAGACATCACTTGACCATACATTTAATCTATATAAATGCAATGTCAGTTGCCAAACCTCATCTCCCTCTCCCCAAAACCTACTTAGAGCCATTCTATTGGTGTAATAAGCCCCTCCAGGGTGTTCATCATATGATTTTAATGCCAATTATTTTACCAGGTGAGACACATTAAGCTGAAAGCTTGTTTGCAGGTGCAACCTGGGAGCACGAGGAAGTTAAGTGACTTGCTCAGGGTCACACAGTATGCAAGTGGGGGCTGTGGGATTCAAACCCAGGTCTCCAGATTTGTAGCTCAGAGCCTTAAACTACTGTGCCATACTGCCTCCTAAAAAAAAAAATGAATGCACTTCCAAGGGGCATAAGGACACTTGGCCCTTGGCTGTGTTCCTTACTATACCAATGGAGTGTGAAATAAGCAAGCAGTAATACCTAACATGGTGGGTGAAATGGTACTGGATTATACCCACTCACTGAGGAGAATAACAATGTCTGATGCCACACGTGGAGAGTTTTATTGCCCCTGGAATGGTGGATATAGCCTATACCACCCACCCTGGAGGGTATTATTGCACATAAAAAAATGGTCTTTAAGGACAAATCTAAAAGTACTAGGGACCATCAGTATAATGCAGGTTATAGAATTGTTTTGTATAAAGGGGATATTGAGGACAGATTGATGCACCTGGACCCAAATAAATCTCAGGGACCAGATGGGATCCATCCTAGAGTCCTTAAGAAGCTGGCAATAGTATTGGCAGCACCCATAACAGTATTGTTCCAAACATCACTGGATAGAGGGGAGGTGATACAGGTCTGGCATAAAGCAAATGTCATCCCTATCCATAAAAAGAGGTCAAAACAGGAACTGAGTAACTATAGACCTGTAAGTTTGGCCACTGTTTTGGAGAAAATGTTGGAAAGTATTATTATTTATTTATTTCAATCTAGTATTACAATACCTTTGAGCCGAGGCTCTTTTACAAAGGTTCTACGGCAGCATGTAGAACAGTCATCATTTTTAGTTAAAAAAATATAGTTATTGATTTACAGACATGTAATAACCAGTACAAAGACTTGAGCTATGAGCAAGACAAGGGAAGAGGGGTGGGTGGTGGGGGAAGTGAGGGTAGAAGATTGACAGGGGAAGGAGGTGCAGGGGGTTAGGGAGAGTACGGGAGGTGGTTGGGGCAGAGACAGGAGTGGAGATACGGGGGGAGGTAGGTGAGGGTGGAAGACAGTGCAGCCAGGGGGCCTTGTCAAGGGAATATGACAGGTAAGATGCTAGGGGTGCAAAGACTGATTGTAAGTGCTGGGTGCTGGGTCATTTGCAGCTGGAATGGTGGAAACATTAAGATGGGCAATCGCAGGATACAAGCAGTGAGAGGCGCAGCTTGGACTTGATGAGGCCAAGTGTTGGAGCAGTCGCTATGTCGCTGCCAAGAGAGTTGAGCCTGTTGGATGCCTGATAGGAGAATGATCTTTGTCCTTGGGTCGTGCGACATCATGGGATATGTAGTAGATGGGAATTGGATCTCCTTGTAGTGACGTTCCTATGTCTAGGCTTAAGGAGGGCACAGACACCAGGTGGGGCCAGACCCATTATAATTTTCTTGGCCATGATGCAGGTTTGGTATTTTAAGCGTTTGTCCAGTTGAAGCCATCCTGATTGGGAATAAAGGTCACATGTGTGGGTACGGTGATGTGAGTCAGTGATGAAATGACAGGCCTTATTCAGGCAGGTTGCGATACGTTTGAGAGCAGAGGTAGTTGCAGACCCATATATGATAAGACCATAGTCTGTGATGATGATGATGGAGCTTTGGACAGCCACTGCCAGTGCTTCTGGGGTTAGGTGTTTCCTGTGCCGGAATAATATGCCTAACCTCGCATTGGCAGACTTTGCAACATTGCTGATATGGACAGCGTATGAGAGGTGGGGATCAAGGGTGATGCCGAGGTACTTGAACGATTGTGTTTGCTCTAGGATGGCTCCTTGTTTGGTTGCAATGGAGAGGTGGAGTTGTTTGTTTTTGTTGTGGGGGCTGCAGAAGACCATAGACTTTTTTTTTCTGATTGAGAAGCAGTTTATGATTTAGAAAACAGGATTCTATGGAGGAGAAGGCCTGCTGAAGTTTATTATGTAATTTGATTGGATCAGGGTCCGAGGTGATGATCACAGCATCATCAGCGTACAGAATTATTTGTTCTGGGCAGCTGTCTGGTAGTGAGCTTAAGAATAGGCTGAAGAGGAGGGGTCCCAGAATGGAGCCCTGGGGGACTCCCGAGCGGACCAGTCTAGGGTCTGAGAGTGCATCAGCGATTCTTACTGTTTGAGACCATTCTTCAAGATAGCTCTTAAACCAGCCAATGGAGTCAGTTGACAGCCCAGTGTTCTGAAGCTGGACAAGCAGGAGGCGGTGATTGACAGTGTTGAAGGCTTTAGTTAAGTCAATGTAGATTGAGCCTAGTAGTTCACCAGAGTCAAGTGCATTGTGGATTGCGCCGGTGAATTCAAGTAGGGTTGTGGAGGTGCTATGACCTTTGCAGAAACCATGTTGTTGCCTACACAGGATGTTGTACGTATTCACATATTCTGTGAGCTGGTCTGAGACGATGCATTCTAGTGCCTTGGAGAGTGAGGGTAGTAGGGAGATAGGTCTGTAGTTATCGTGGGCAGTTTTGTCACCACTTTTATGGATTGGGGTGACAGTGGCAGGTTTCCATCTGTCCGGGAACTGGCTAAGGTTGAGGGAGAGGTTGAAAATTCTGGTCAGAGGACTAAGCACTTCATCAAGTGTGAGAGACAGGATTTTGAGATCGAGGGAGTCATTACTGAATCTTGATTTACCAAGGGCTTTGGCTACATATTTGCACACTTGGTGAGCCTTGACTGCTTTGAAGTAGAAGCGGAGGGAGCTGGTGGGAGTAGTGTTCATTGTGGACAGAGGGGCTTCACCATCTTTGAAGTAGTCCTGGGGTAGGACAGCGCTGAGGTCGGTAAAGGCTTTGATAAAGTTATCTGCAATGGTTTTTGGGTTGAGGGTTGTGGTTCCATTGAAATTGAGTATTGATGGGGGGTTTTGGGTGGATTCCTGGTGAGTTCCTTTATGTTCTTCCAGAATTCCCGACCATTGCCCCAGGAGTTTGTGAGGGCATGCTTATAGTAGGTGGACTTCATTTGCCGGATGGTTTTGGTGCAGTCATTGTGAGCACGTTTGTAGTTTTGGATGCCATTTTGCCTTCCAGAGTTTCTGGCCAGCTCCCATAGGTGGTCTCTTGTTTTAAGCATCCTGAGGAGGTCACCTGTGAGCCAAGGGTTACTGAGTGATTTGACTTTGCGTTTCTTAATAGGAGCATACGTGTCACAGGCCACAGTGAAGATGTTTATGAAGTGGTCAAGGGCAGTGTTTACATTGGTTGCATTGAAGATAGAAGACCAGTCTTGATGGAGGAGGTGGTATTTGAGTCGAGGAAGATGACCACTGGGTAGAACTCTGCTGGTGATAGTTTTTGGTGGTTGTTTGATGAATTTATTTGACCAGGTGCAGCTAACAGGGGAGTGGTCACTGAGAGAGTCAGGGAGGACATTAGTGTTAGATATCCACGATGGGTGACTGGTAAGGATCCAGTCCAAGAGTGTGCTGGTGCCGGTCCTGTAATTTTTCCTGGTTGGTGAGTCAACCATTTGTGTGAGGTTCACCACAGCAATGGTATCCCTGTGTGCACCAGCATCAGCCTCAGGCCAGTTGATGTTGAAGTCACCTAGGAGGATGGATTCTGTGTCTGGTGGGACTGACTTTATAAAGTCAAGAACAGCTGTTAGACCAGTTCCCTGTTCTTTGGGAGGGATGTAGACGGTGACAACAGTGCGGGTTTTGTTTTGGGCTCTGAGGAGGATTCTCACTGGCAGTATCTGAACAGTTGTGAGTTGGAGTGAGGTAAAGATGTGGTGCCCCTGTATGGAGTCTTAGGTAGAGAGTGCAGCCCCCACCTCTTTTGGAGAGGCGATCCAGCATAAAGACGTTGTAGCCAGGAAAGCTGATTGCATGGTCCAGTACTGATGATGTGAGCCAGGTTTTGACAACTGCCAGGATGTCAGGGTTGTGCTGGCTGGTGAAGGCCTGTAGGGCATCCATTTTAGGAAGAAGGCTGCAGATGTTGATTGATATGAATGAGAAGACACCTGAAGGCTTGCTCAGATTAATGGCTTTAGAGCAGAATGGGCCAGGTTCTGGGTGCACGATACCTGACAGCATTAGGAGGAGGAGGAGGACTAGCCTCAAGGAGCTGCAGCGTATTTCTTTAAGGGAATGCTTTCGCCTGCTAGCAGCTCAGGAAATTGCAGAGCATTGACGATAGTTTAGACAGGGGAACCAGAGTGGAGGGCTAGGACCAGTGTCGGTGTAGGACAGTTTCATGGAGATAGGATGGACCCTGGGCAAGGGGCAGTGACCAGTGTGCAGCATGAATAAGTGGAGGAAGGATGTAGGAATGTGGAAGCTGTGGGGGAGGGAGAGAAAGCAGGCTTTTGGGGCATGCAGTAGGGGAGGAAGACTGGCAAGAAGAAATAGAATAGGGGTAGAGAATGGTGGAGGCACATGTTTACGGTAGGATTCGGAGAAGGCAAAGGGAGGGGGTTAAAACAGGCTGGCAGGGCTAGGAGAAGGGGCAGAAGAGCAGTAGCTGGATCAGTGGGAAGTCAGGATACAGCCAGGAAGGTCAGGCAGCCAGGGACTGTGTCTTTCGGAGGGTATATATTTTTTTCTTATGAAATACCAAGATTCCCTTTAGTGGCAGGTATGCATAACCTGCTAATGAAAAAAAAATGATATTACACACTTGAAATGTGCTTAGTTCTATCTAAAATCCATTTGTAAAAAGTGCCAGATGGCAGAAGCAAGGGAAAAGTACAGGCCAATGAGAGCGGATTTGCTGGAAGCGCCCGTGTTCTGATTGGCTGCGCTGTCCCGTACCTTCCAAGGAGATACAGGCAGGAGTCCTGGTCTTCGTCGGTGGCTGGCTGGGTGCCGACCAACCGTGGGGGAGCTGAAGCAGCCCCGTTCAGGGGCAGGCAGCTGGAGAGAAGAAAATAGAGCAGGTCTTAAATAGCATTGAGGTAGGATGGGTTTAGATTTGAGCAGATAAGCAAGACAAAGGAGAGTTAGACTTTTCAGTACAAAGGCAGAGTGCTTGGATGGCAGGTGCAGGAGAAGCACTGAAACAGAAGAGGTGTAAGCACTTTAAAACACTAGTAGAAATGACAATCCAGCTAATACAGTTGAAAAACCTAAATAAAACACTTGAAATGTGCTTAGCTCTATCTAAAATCTATTTGTAAAAAGAGCCAGGTGGCAGAAGCAGGGGAAAAGTCCTGGCCAATCAGAGCGAGTTTGCTGGAAGTGCCCATGTTCCGACTGGCTGCACTGTCCCGTACCTTCCAAGGAGCTGCAGGCAGGAGTCCTGGTCTTGGTCGGTGGCTGGCTGGGTGCCGGTCAACCGTGGGGGAGCTGAAGCAGCCAGGTTCAAGGGCAGGTAGCTGAAGAGAAGAAAAAAGAGCAGATCTTAAATAGCATTGAGGTAGGATGGGTTTAGATTTCAGCAGTTAAGCAAGACAAAGGAGACTAAGACTTTTCAGCGCCAGGGCAGAGTGCTTGGATGGGGGGGGTGCAGGAGGAGAACTGGAACAGAAGACGTGTAAGCACTTTAAAATACTAGAAGAAATTACAATCCAACTAAGACAGTTGAGAAAGTTCTCTTACTCACTTGAAAGTGCTTTTTTCTATCTAAAATCTATTTGTAAAAAGTGCCAGATGGAAGAAGCAGGGGAAAAGTGCTGGCCAATCAGAGCTGGTTTGCTGGAAGCACCCATGTGCTGATTGGCTGCGCTGTCCCGTACCTTCCAAGGAGCTGCAGGTGGGTGTCCTCGTCTCGGTCGGTGGCTGGCAGGATGCCGGGCAACCGTGGGGGAGCTGAAGCAGCTGCTGTTCAAGGGCAGACAACTGGAGAGAAGAAAAAAGAGCAGGTCTTAAATAGCAATGAGGTAGGATGGGTCTAGATTTGAGCTGTTGAGCAAGACAAAGGAGAGTAAGACATTTCGGCACCAAGGCAGAGTGCTTGGATGGGGGGAGTGCAACAGGAGCAGTGTAACAGAAGAGATGTAAGCACTTTAAAACACTAGTAGGAATTACAATCCAGCTAACACAGTTGAAAAATTTCTATTACACACTTGAAATGTGCTTAGATCTATCTAAAATCTATTTGTAAAAAGTGCCAGGTGGCAGAAGCAGGGAAAATGTCCTGGTCAATCAGAACGATTTGCTGGAAGCACCATTGTTGCGATTGGCAACGCTGTACCGTACTTTCAAAGGAGCTGCAGGTGGGCGTGCTGGTCTTGGTTGGTGGCTGGCTGAGTGCCAGATGACTGTGGGGGATGTGAAGCTGCCCAATTCAAGGGAAGGCAGATGGAGAGAAGAAAAAAGAGCAGGTCTTAAATAGCATTGAGGTAGGATGGGTTTAGATTTGAGCAGGTAAGCAAGACAAAGGAGAGTTAGAGTTTTCAGCGCCAAGGAAGAGTGCTTGGATGGGGGAGTGTGCAGGAGAAGCACTAAAATAGAAGAGGTGTAAGCACTTTAAAACACTAGTAGAAAATATAATCCAGCTAAAACAGTTGAAAAACTTCTAATACACACTTGAAATGTGCTTAGTTATATCGAAAATCTATTTGTAAAAAGTGCCAGGTGGCAGAAGCAGGGGAAAAGACCTGGCCAATCAGAGTGGGTTTGCTGGAAGCCCATGTTACTGATTGGCTGTGCTCCTCCGTACATTCCAAGGAGCTGCAGGCAGGCATCCTGGTCTCAGTCAGGGGCTGGCTGGGTGCCGGCAGACCATGGGGAGCTGAAGCAACCCCAGTCAAGGGCAGGCAGCTGGAGAGAAGAAAAAAATGCAGGTCTTAAAAAGCATTGAGGTAGGATGGGATTAGATTTGAGTAGTTAAGCAAGACAAATTGGAGTTAGACTTTTTGGTGCCAAGGCAGAGTGCTTTGATGGGGTGGTGAGGGGAGCACTGAGACAGAAGAGATGTAAGCACTAAAACACTAGCAGAAATTACAATCCAGCTAATACAGTTGAAAACTTCTATTACAGTTGAAGTGTTCTAGTTCTATCAAAATCTATTTGTAAAAGTGCCAGGTGGATGAAGAGGGAAGTCCTGTCCAATCAGAGCGGTTTGCTGGAAGCACCCGTGTTCTGATTGGCTGCACTGTCCTCATCCTTCCAAGGAGCTGCAGGCGGAGTTCTGGTCCCAGTCAGGCTGGCTGGATGCTCGGCCACCGTGGGGAGCTGAAGCAGCCGCCACCTTCAAGGGCAGGCAGCTGGAGAGAAGGAAAAGAGCAAGTCTTAAATAGCATAGAGGTTAGATGGGTTAGATTTGAGCAGTTGAACAAGACAAAGGAGAGTTAGACTTTTCGCACCAAGGCAGAGTGCTTGGATGGAGGGGGTGCAGGAGGAAGCACTGAGACAGAAGAGGTGTAAGCACTTTAAAACACTAGCAGGAATTACAATCCAGCTAATACAGTTGAAAACTTCTATTACACAGTTGAAATGTGCTTAGTTCTATCAGAAAATCTATTTGTAAAAGTGCCAAGGTGGCAGAAGGGAAAGTCCGGTCAATCAGAGCGGTTTGCTGGAAGCACCTGTTCCTGATTGGCTGCGCTGTCCTGTACCTTTCAAGGAGCTGCAGGCGGGAGATCTTGGTCTCGTCGTGGCTGGGAGCCGACGACCATGGGGGAGCTGAAGCAGCCCCATTCAAGGGCAGGCAGCTGGAGAGAAGAAAAAAGAGCAAGTCTTAAATAGCATAGAGGTTAGGATGGGTTAGATTTGAGCAGTTTAGTAAGACAAAAGGTAGTTAGACTTTTCGGCGCCAAGGCAGAGTGCTTGGATGGAGGGGTGGTGCAGGAGGAGCACTGAGACGGAAGAGGTAAGCACTTAAAACACTAGCAGAAATTACAATCCAGCTAATACAGTTGAAAACTTCTATTACCACTTGAAATGTGCTTAGTTCTATCTAAAATCTATTTGTAAAAGTGCCAGGTGGCAGAAGCAGGAAAAGTCCCGCCAATTAGAGAGATTTGCTGGAAGTGACCTGAGAATCCGATTGGCTGCACTGTCCGTGATCTTCAAGGAGCTGCATTAGGCATCTGCTTTTCGGACAGGAGGCTGGCTGATGCCCAACGACTGTGGGGCTGAAGGCCCCATTCAAGGGCAGGCAGCTGGAGAGAAGAAAAAGAAGCAGGTCTTAAATAGCATTGAGGTAAGGATGGCTGTTAGATTTAAAACAGTTAAGGAAGACAAAAGGTAGTTAGACTTTCAGCGCCAAGGCAGAGTGCTTGGATGGAGGTGCAGGAGGAGCACTGAGACAGAAGAGGGTAAGCACTTTAAACACTAACAGAAATTACAATCCAGCTAATACAGTTGAAAAACTTCTATTACACAGTTGAAATGTGCTTAGTTCTATCGAAATCTATTTGTAAAAGTGCCAGGTGGCTTGAAGCAGAGGAAAGTCCTGGCCAATCAGAGCGGGTTTGCTGGAAGCACCTGTTCTGATCGGCTGCGCTGTCCCATCCTTCCAAGGAGCTGCAGGAGTCATCTGGTCTCGGTCCAGTTGCTGGCTGGGTGCCGCCGACGAGGGGAGCTGAAGCAGCCCTATTCAAGGGCAGGCAGCTGGAGAGAAGAAAAGAGCAAGTCTTAAATAGCACTAGAGGTAGGATGGGTTTAGATTTGAGCAGTTAAGCAAGACAAAGGAGAGTTAGACTTTTCAGAGCCAAGGCAGAGTTCTTGGATGGGGGGTACAGGAGGAGCACTGAAAAAGAAGAGGTGTAAGCCCTTTAAAACACTAGCAGAAATTACATAGCCAGCTAATACAGTTGAAAACTTCTATACACAGTTGAAATGTGCTTAGTTCTATCAAATCTAATTTAAAAGTGCCAGGTGGCTGAAGCAGGAAAATCCTGGCCAAACAGAGCGGGATTGCTGGAAGTGCCCATGTTATGATTGGCTGCGCTGTCCTGTACCTTCCAAGAAGCTGCAGACAGGCGTCCTGCTCTCGGTCGGTGAGTGGCTGAGTGCCAGTCGATCATGGGGGAGCTGAAGCAGCCCTGTTCTAGGGTAGGCAGGTGGAGAGAAGAAAAAAGAGCAGGTCTTAAAAAGCATAGAGGTAGGATGGGTTTAGATTTGAACAATTTAGCAAGACAAAGGAGAGTTAGACTCTTCAGCGCCAAGGCAGAGTGCTTGGATGGAGGGTGTGCAGGAGGAGCACTGAGACAGAAGAGGTGTAAGCACTTAAAACACTAGCAGAAATTACAATCCAGCTAATACAGTTGAAAAACTTCTATTACACAGTTGAAATGTGCTTAGTTCTATCTAAAATCTATTTGAAAAAGTGCCAGGTGGCTGAAGCAGGAAAGTCCAGACCAATCAGAGCGGGTTTGCTGGAAGCGCTGCAGGCCTGATTGGCTGCGCTGTCCCATCCTTCCAAGGAGCTGCAGGCAGGAGTCCTGGCGGCTCGGTGGCTGGCTGGGTGCCGGCGACCGTGGGAGCTGAAGCAGCCCCATTCAAGGGCAGGCAGCTGGAGAGAAGAAAAGAGCAAGTCTTAAAAAGCATAGAGGTAGGATGGGTCAGACTTGGAGTTTAGTAAGACAAAAGGAGTTAGACTTTTCAAGCCAAGGCAGAGTGCTTGGATGGGGGTGTGCAGGAGGAGCACTGAGACAGAAGAGGTGTAAGCACTTTAAAACACTAGCAGAAATTATAACCAGCTAATACAGTTGAAAAACTTCTATTACACAGTTGAAATGTGCTTAGTTCTATCTAAAGTCTATTTGTACAAGTGCCAGGTGGCATGAAGAGGGAAAGTCCTGCCAATCAGAGCGGTTTGCTGGAAGCACCATGTTCCAAATTGATGCACTGACCCATCCTTCCAAGGAGCTGCAGGGAGGTTCTGGTCTCGGTCAGTGGCTGACTGGGTACCGTCCACTGTGGGGAGCTGAAGCAGCCCATTCAAGGGCAGGCAGCTGAGAGAAGAAAGAAGAGCAGCTATTCAATAGCATTGAGGTAGGATGGGTTTAGATTTGAGCAATTAAGCAAGACAAAGGAGAGTTAGACTTTTCAGCGGCATGGAAGAGTGCTTGGATGGGGGTGCAGGAGGAGCACTGAAACAGAAGAGGTGTAAGCACTTTAAAACACTAGTAGAAATTACAATCCAGCTAATGCAGTTGAAAAACCTCTATTACACACTTGAAATGTACTTAGTTCTATCTAAAATTGATTTCTTAAAAGTGCCAGATGGCAGAAGCAGGGGAAAAGTCCTGGAAAATCAGAGCAGGTTGCTGGTAGCGACCGTGTTCTGATTGGCTGCACTGTCCTGAACCTTTCAAGGAGCTGCAGGCTGGTGTCCTGGTCTTGGTCGGTGGCTGGCTGGGTGCTGGCCGACTGTGGGGGAGCTGAAGCAGACCTGTTCAAGGGCAGGTAGCTGGAGAGAAGAAAAAAGAGCAGGTCTTAAATAGCATGGAGGTAGGATTGGTTTAGATTTGAGCAGCTAAACAAGACAAAGGAGAAACAGACTTTTCGGAGCTAAGGCAGAGTGCATGGATGGGGTGCAGGAGGATCACTGCAACAGAAGAGGTGTAAGCACTTTAAAACTCCAGTAGAAATTACAATCCAGATAATATAGTTGAAAAACATCTATTACACACTTGAAATGTGCTTAGTTCTATCTAAAATCTATTTGTAAAAAGTGCCAGGTTGCCGAAGCAGGGGAAATGTCCTGGCCAATCAGAGTGGGTTTGCTGGAAGCGCCCATGTTCTGATTGTCTGCTCTGTCCCGTACCTTCCAAGGAATTGCAGCTGGGTGTCCTGGTCTGGGTCAGTGGATGGCTGGGTGCCAGCTGACCGTTGGAGAGCTGAAGTAGGTTGCTGGAGAGAAGAAAAAAGAGCAGGTCTTAAATAGCATTGAGGAGGGATGCGTTTAGATTTGAGCAGTTAAGCTAGACAAAGGAGAGTTATACCTTTCTGCGCCAAGGCAGAGTGCTTGGATGGGGGGGCAGTAGGAGAACTGAAACAGAAGAGGTGTAAGCACTTTAAAACACTAGTAGAAATTACAATCCAGTTAATTCAGTAGAAAAACTTCTATTAGACACTTGAAATGTGCTTAGTTCTTTCTAAAATCTCTTTGTTAAAAGTGCCAGGTGGCAGAAGCAGGCTAAAAGTCCTGGCCAGACAGGGCAGGTTTGATGGAATCACCTATGTTCCGATTGGCTGTGCTGTCCCGTACCTTCCAAGGAGCTGCAGGCGGGTGTTCTGGTGTTGGTCGGTGGCTGGCTGGGTGCTGGCAGACCGTGGGGGAGCTGAAGCAGCCCCGTTCAAGGGCAGGCAGCTGGAGAGATGAAAAAAGAGCAGGTCTTAAGTAGCATTGAGGAACGATGGGTTTAGATTTGAGCAGTTAAGCAATACAAGTTAAAGTTAGACTTTTCAGCGCCAAGGCAGAGTGCTTGGATGGGAGGTGTAGGAGAAGCACTGAAACAGAAGAGGTGTAAGCACTTTAAAATACTAGTAGAAATTACAATCCAGCTAATACAGTTGAAAAACTTCTATTACACACTTGAATTGTGCTTAGCTCTATCTAAAATCCCTTTGTAAAAAGTGGCATGTGGCAGAAGCAGGGAAAAGTCCTGGCCAATCAGAGAGAGTTTGCTGTAAGCGATCATGTTCCAATTGACTGCGCTGTCCCATATCTTCCAAGCAGCTGCAGGCAGGTGTCCTGCTCTTGGATGGTGGCTGGCTGGGTGTCGGCCGACCGTGGTGGACCTGAAGGAGCCCCATTCAAGGGCAAGCAGATGAAGAGAAGAAAAAAGAGCAGGTCTTAAATAGCATTGAGTAAGGATTGGTTTAGATTTGAACAGTTAATCAAGACAAAGGAGAGTTAGGCTTTGTGGCACCAAGGCAGAGTGCTTGGATGGGGATACAGGAGGAGCACTGAAACAGAAGAGGAATAAGCCCTTTAAAACATTAGTAGAAATTACATTCCAGCTAATACAGTTGAAAAAACTTCTGTTACACAGTTGAAATATGCTTAGTTCTTTCTAAATTCTATTTATAAAAAGTGCCAGGTGGCAGAAGCAGGGCAAAAGACCTGGCCAATCAGAGTGGGTTGGCTGGAAGTGCTAGTGTTCCGATTGGATGTGCTGTCCCGTAGTTTCCAAGGAGGTGCAGGAGGGCATCCTCGTCTCGGTCGATTGCTTGAAGGGTGTTGGCTGACAGAGGGGGAGCTCAAGCTCCCCTATTCATGGGCACACAGCTGGATAGAAGAAAAAAGAGCAGGCCTCAAATAGCACTGAGGTAGGATGGGTTTGGATTTGAGCAGTTAAGCAAGACAGAGGAGAGTTAGACTTTTCAGCACCAAGGCAGAGTGCTTGGATGGGGGGGGTATAGGAGGAGCACTGAAACTGAAGAGGTGTAAGCACTTTCAAACACTAGTAGAAATTACAATCCAGCTAGTACAGTTGAAAAACTTCTATTACACACTTGAAATGTGCTTAGTTCTATCTATAATCTCTTTGTAAAAAGTGGCAGGTGGCAGAAGCAGGGAAAAGTCCTGGCCAATCAGAGAGAGTTTGCTATAAGCGATCATGTTCCGATTGGCTGTGCTGTCCCGTATCTTCCAAGCAATGCAGGTGGGTGTCCTGCTCTCGGACGGTGGCTGGCTGGGTGCCTGCCGACTGTGGTGGAGCTGAAGGAGCCCCATTCAAGAGCAGGCAGATGAAGAGAAGAAAAAAGAGCTGGTCTTAAATAGCATTGAGGAAGGACGGGTTTAGATTTGAACAGTTAAGCAAGACAAAGGAGAGTTAGGCTTTTCGGTGCCAAGGCAGAGTGCTTGGATGGGGGGTGCAGAAGGAGCACTGAAACAGAAGAGGAGTAAGCCCTTTAAAACATTGGTAGAAATTACATTCCAGCTAATACAGTTGAAAAACTTCTGTTACACAGTTGAAATGTGCTTAGTTCTATCTAAATTCTATTTGTAAAAAGTGCCAGGAGGCAGAAGCAGGACAAAAGACATGGCCAATCAGAGCGGGTTGGCTGGAAACACTCGTGTTCTGATTGGCTGTGCTGTCCCATAGATTCCAAGGAGGTGCTGGAGGGCATCCTGGTCTTGGTCAGTTGCTGGCTGAGTGCTGGCTGACCGAGGGGGAGCTGAAGCAGCCCCTTTCAAGGGCAGGCAGCTGGAGAGAAAAAAGTAGAGCAGACCTTAAATAGCACTGAGGTGGGATCGGTTTAGATTTGAGCAGTTAAGCTAGACAGAGGTGAGTTAGACTCTTCAGTGCCAAGGCAGAGTGCTTGGATGGGGAGGTGTAGGAGGAGCACTGAAACAGAAGAGGTGTAAGTACTTTAAAACACTAGTAGAAATTACAAACCAGCGCATACAGTTGAAAAATTTCATTTACACACCTGAAATGTGCTTAGTTCTATCTATAATCTATTTGTAAAAAGTGTCAGGTGGCAGAAACAGTGGAAAAGTCCTGGCCAATCACAGTGGGTTTTCTAGAAGCGCCCATGTTCCGATTAGCTGCGCTGTCCCGTACATTCCAAGGAACTGCAGGGGGGCATCTTATTCTCGGACAGTGGCTGGCTGGGTGCCAGCCGACAGTGGGGGAGCTGAAGTAGCTCCATTCAAGGGCAACCAGCTGGAGAGAAGAAAAAAGAGCAGGTCTTAAATAGCATTGAGGTAGGATGGGTTTTGATTTGAGCAGTTAAGCAAGACAAAGGAGAGTTAGACTTTTCGGGACCAAGGCAGAGTGTTTGGATGGAGGGGTGCTGGAGGGGCACTGAAATGGAAGAGGTGTAAGCCCTTTAATACACCAGTAGAAATTAAAATCCAGCTATTACAGTTGAAAAACTTCTATTACACACTTGAAATGTGCTTATTTCTATCTAAAATCTATTTGTAAAAAGTGCGAGGTGGCAGAAGAAGGGGAAAACTCCTGGCCAATCAGAGCAGGATTGCTGGAAGTGCCCATGTTCAGAAGGGCTGCGCTGTCCCATACCTTCCAAGGAGCACAAGGCGGGCGTCCTGGTCTCAGTCCGTGGCTGGCTGGGTGCCGGCCAACTGTGGGGGAGGTGAATCAGCCCTGATCAAGGGCAGGCAGCTGGAGAGAAGAAAAAAGAGCAGGTCTTAAATTGCATTGAGGTAGGCTGGGTTTGGATTTGAGCAGTTAAGCAAGACAGAGGAGAGTTAGACTTTTCAGCGCCAAGGCAGAGTGCTTGGATGAGGGGGTATAGGAGGAGCACTGGAACAGAAGAGGTGTAAGCACTTTAAAACACTAGTAGAAATTACAATCCAGCCAATACTGTTGAAAAACTTCTATTACACACTTGAAATGTGCTTAGTTCTATCTATAATCTCTTTGTAAAAAGTGGCAGGTGGCAAAGCAGGGAAAAGTCCTGGCCAATCAGAGAGAGTTTGCTGTAAGCGATCATGTTCCGATTGGCAGCGCTGTCCCGTATCTTCCAAGCAATGCAGGCGGGTGTCCTGCTCTCGGACGGTGGCTGGCTGGGTGCCTGCCAACCGTGGTGGAGCTGAAGGAGCTGAAGCAAGACAAAGGAGAGTTATGTTTTTTGGCACCAAGGCAGACTGCTTGGTTGGGTGGGGGTTCAGGAGGTGCAATGAAACAGAAGCGGTGTAAGCACTTTAAAACACTAGTAGAAATTATATTACTGCGAATACAGTTGAAATACTTCTATTACACATTTGAAATGTTCTTCGTACTTTCCAAGGAGCTGCAGGCGGGTGTCCTGGTCTGGGTCAGTTGATGGTTTGGTGCTGGACACCGTGAGGGAGCTGAAGCTGAGTTCAAGGGCAGACAGCTGGTGAGAAGGAAAAAGAGCAGGTCTTAAATAGCATTGAGGTAGGATGGATTTGGATTTGAACAGTCAAGCAAGACAAAGGAGAGTTAAACTTTTCGGAGTCAAGGCAGCGTGCTTGGATGGTGAGGTGCAGGAGGAGCAGTGAAGCAGTAGAGGTGTAAGCACTTTAAAACAGTAGTAGAAATTACAATCCAGCTAATGCTGTTGAAAATCTTCTGTTACACACTTGAACTGTGCTTAGTTCTATCCAAAATCTATTTGTAAAAAGTGCCAGGTGGCAGAAGGAGGGGAAATGTCCTCGCCAATCCGAGCAGGTTTGCTTGAAGCGCCCAAGTTCCGATTGACTTCACTGTCACATACATTCCATGGAGCTGCAGGTGGGCGTCCAGTCTCGGTCGGTGGCTGGCTGGATGCTGGCCGACCGTGAGGGAGCTGAAGCAGCCCCATTCAATGGCAAGCAGCTGGAAAGAAGAAAAAAGAGCAGGTCTTAAAGAGCACTGAGGTAGGATGGGTTTAGATTTGAGCACTGAAGCAGGACAAAGAAGAGTTAGACTTTTCAGCGCCAAGGAAGAGTGCTTGGATGGGGGGAGTGCAGGAGAAGCACTGAAACCGAAAAGAGGTGTATGCACTTTAAAACACCAGTAGAAATTACATTCCAGCTAATACAGTTGAAAAACTTCAATTACACACTTGAAATGTGCTTGGTTCTATCTAAAATCTATTTGTAAAAAGTGCCAGGTGGCAGAAGCAGGGAAATGTCCTCACCAATCAGAGCAGGTTTGCTTGAAGCGCCTGAGTTCCGATTGGCTGCGCTGTCCCATACATTCCATGGAGCTGCAGATGGGCATCCGGTCTCGGTCGGTGGCTGGCTGGGTGCTGGCCGGCTGTGAGGGAGCTGAAGCAGCCCCGTTCAATGGCAAGCAGCTGGAAAGAAGAAAAAAGAGCAGGTCTTAAAGAGCACTGAGGTAGGATGGGTTTAGATTTGAGCAGTGAAGCAGGACAAAGGAGAGTTAGACTTTTTGGCACCAAGGAAGAGTGCTTGGAAGGGGGGGTGCAGGAGAAGCACTGAAACCGAAAAGAGGTGTACGCACTTTAAAACACCAGTAGAAATTACATTCCAGCTAATACAGTTGAAAAACTTCTACTACACACTTGAAATGTGCTTAGCTCTCTCTAAAATCTATTTATAAAAAGTGACAGGTGGCAGAAGCGGGGGAAAAGTCCTCGCCAATCAGAGCAGGTTTGCTTGAAGTGCCCGAGTTCCGATTGCCTGCGCTGTCCCATACCTTCCAAGGAGCTGCAGGTTGGCATCCTGGTCTCATTCTGTGGCTGGCTGGGTGCCGGCTGACCGTGGGGGAGCTGAAGCAGCCCCGTTCAATTTCCGGCAGCTGGAGAGAAGAAAAATGAGCAGGTCTTAAATAGCATTGAGGTAGGAAGGGTTTGAATTTGAGCAGTTAAGCCAGACAAAGGAGAGTTAGACTTTTTGGCACCATGGCAGAATGCTTGGATGGTGAAGAGCAGGAGAAGCACTGAAACAGAAGAGGTGTAAGTACTTTTAAACACTAGTAGAAATTAAAATCCAGCTAATACAGTTAAAAAACTTCTATTACACACTTGAAATCTGCTGAGTTCTATCTAAAATCTAAATGTAAAAAGTGCTAGGTGGCAGAAGCAGAGGAAAAGTCCTTTTCTATCAGAGTGGGTTGGCTGGAAGTGCCCATGTTCTGATTGGCTGTGCTAAACCATTCCTTCCAAGGAGCTGCAGGCGGGCCTTCTGTTCTCGGTCGGTGGCTGGCTCGGTGCCGGCTGACCGTGGGGGAGCTGAAGCAGCCCATTCAAGGGCCGGCAGCTGGAGAGAAGAAGAAAGAGCAGGTCTTAAATATCATTGAGGTAGGATGGGTTTAGATTTGAGCAGTTAAGCAAGACAAAGGAGAGTTAGTCTTTTTGGCGCCAAGGCAGAGTGCTTGGATGGGGGGGTGCCAGAGGAGCACTGAAACAGGAGACGTGTAAGCACTTTAGTACACTAGTAGAAATTATAATGGTGCTAAAACAATTGAAAAACTTCTATTACACACTTGAAATGTGCTTATTTCCATGAAAATTCTCTTAGTAAAAAGTCCCAGGTTGCAGAAGTACATTCCAAGGAACTGCAGGAGGGCGTCCTGGTCTCAGTAGGTGGCTGGTTGGGTGCCGGCCGACCGTGAGGGAGCTGAAGCAGCCCCATTAAAATGCAAGTAGCTGGAGAGAAGAAAAAGGGGCAGATATTAATTACCATTGAGGTAGGATGGGTTTAGATGTGCGCAGTTAAGCAAGACAAAGGAGAGTTACACTTTTCGGCACCAAGGCAGAGTGGCAGAAGCAGGGAAAAAGTCCTTTCCAGTCAGAGTTGGGTTTGCTGGAAGCACCTGTGTTCCAAATGGCAGCGCTGTCCCGTATCTTCCAAGGAGCTGCATGCGGGCATTCTGGTCTCGGTCAGTGGCTGGCTGGGTGCCAGCCGACCATGGGGAAGCTGAAGCAGCAAGTTCAAGGTCAGGCAGCTGGTGAGAAGAAAAAAGAGCAGGTCTTAAATAGCATTGAGGTAGGATAGGTTTAGATTTGAGCAGTTAAGCAAGACAAAGGAGAGTTAGACTTTTCAGTGCCAAGGCAGAGTGCTTGGATGGTGGGGTGCAGGAGGAGCACTGAAACAGAAGACGTGTAAGCACTTTAAAACACTAGTAGAAATTAGAATTTAGCTAATACTGTTGAAAACCTTCTATTACACACTTGAAATGTGCTTAGTTCATTCTAATTCTATTTGTAAAAAGTCCCAGGTGGCATAAGCAGGGGAATAGTCTTTTCCAATCAGAGCAGGATTGCTGGAAGCGCCTGTGTTCCGATTGGCAGCGTTGTCCCATTCCTTCCAAAGAGCTGCAGGTGGGTGTCCTGGTCTCGGTCAGGGGCTGCCTGGGTGCCGGCTGACCGTGGGGGAGATGAAGCCGCCCCGTTCAAGATCAGGCAGTTGGAGAGAAGAAAAAAGAGCAGGTCTTAAATAGCATTCGGGTAGGATGTGTTTAGATTTGAGCAGTTAAGCAAGACAAAGGAGAGTTAGACTTTTCGGCACCAAGGCAGAGTGCTTGGATGGGGGGGTGCAGGAGAAGCACTCAAATGGAAGAGGTGTAAGCACTTTAAAACAGTAGAAATTGCAATCCAGCTAATACAGTTGAAAAACTTCTATTACACACTTGAAATGTGCTTTGTTCTATCTAAAATCTATTTTCAAAAAAGTACCAGGTGGCAGAAGCAAGGGAAAAGTCCTGGTCAATCGAAGTGGGTTTGCTGGAAGTGCTCGTGTTCCGATTGGCTGTGGTGTCCCGTTCCTTCCAAGGAGCTGCAGGCCGGCGTGCTGGTCTCTGTCGGTGACTGGCAGGGTGCCGACCAACCGTGGGGGAGCTGAAGCAGCCCGTTCAAGGGCAGGCAGCTGGAGAGAAGAAAAAAGAGCAGGTCTTAAATAGCATTGAGGTAGGATGGTTTTAGATTTGAGCAGTTAAGCAAGACAAAGGAGAATTAGACTTTTCGGCGCCATGGCAGAGAGCTTGGCTGGGGAAGAGCAGTAGAAGCACTCAAATGGAAGAGGTGTAAGCACTTTAAAACATTAGTAGAAATTGCAATCAAGCTAATACAGTTGAAAAACTTGTATTACACACTTGAAATGTGCTTAGTTCTATCTAAAATCTATTTGTAAAAAGTGCTAGTTAGCAGAAGCTGGTGAAAAGTCCTGGACAATCAGTGCAGGTTTGCCAGAAGCACCCGTGTTCTGATTGGCTGAGCTTTCTCATACCTTCCCAGGAGCTGCAGGCTGTCATCCTGGTCTCTTTTGGGGGCTGGCTGGGTGCCGGCCGACCATGGGGTAGTTGAAGCAGCCCTGTTCATGAGCAGGTAGTTGGAGAGAAGAAAAAAAGAGCAGATCTTAAATAGCATTCAGGTAGGATGGGTTTAGATTTGAGCAGTTAAGCAAGACAAAGAAGAGTTAGACTTTTCGGTGCCAGGGCAGAGTGCTTGGATGGGGGGGTTGCAGGAGAAGCACTGAAACAGAAGAGGTGTAAGCACTTTAAAAAACTAGTAGAAATTACAATCCAGCTAATACAGTTGAAAAACTTCTGTTACAAAGTTGAAACATGCTTTTTTCTGTTTAAAATCTATTTGTAAAAACTGCCAGATGGCAGAAGTAGTGGAAAAGTCCAGGCCAATCAGAGCAGGTTTGCTGGAAGCGCCTGTGCTCGGATTGGCGGCGCTGTCCCATACCTGCCAAGGAGGTGCAGGTGGGCGTCCTGGTCTCTGTCGGTGGCTGGCTGGGTGCCGGCCGAACGTGGGGGAGCTGAAGAAGCCCCACTCAAGGGCAGGCAACTTGAGAGAAGAAAAAACAGCTGGTCTTAAATAGCATTGAGGTAGGATGGGTTTAGATTTGAGCAGTTAAGCAAGACAAAGGAGAGTTGGAATTTTCAGCACCAAGGAAGAGCGCTTGGATGCGGGTGCTAGGAGGAGCACTGAAACAGATGTGATGTAAGCACTTTAAAACACTAGCAGAAATTGCAATCCAGCTAATACAGTTGAAAAACTTCTATTACACGCTTGAAATGTGCTTAGTGCTATCTAAAATCTATTTGTAATATGTGCCAGGTGGCAGAAGTAGGGGAAAAGTCCTGGCCAATCAGAGGGGGGGGTTGCCAGAAGTGCCCATGTTCCGATTGGCTGCGCTGTCCTGTACCTTCCAAGGAGCTGCATGTGGGCATCCTCGTCTCGGTCGGTTGCTGGCTGGGGGCTGGCCGACCGTGGAGGAGCTAAAGCAGCCCCGTTCAAGGGCAGGCAGCTGGAGAGAAGAAAAAAGAGCTGGTCTGAAACAGCATTGAGGTAGGATGGGTTTAGATTTGAGCAGTTAAGCAAAACAAATGACAGTGAGTCCTTTCAATGCCAAGGGAGAGTGCTTGGATGGGGGTTGGAGGAGGAGCTCTGAAACAGAAGAGGTGTAAGCACTTTAAAACACTAGTAAAAGTTACAATCCTGCTAATACAGTTGAAAAACTTCAATTACACACTTGAAATGTTCTTAGTTCTATCTAAAATCTGTTCATAAAAAGTGCCAGGTGGCAGAACCAGGGGAAAAGTGCTGGCCAATCAGAGCAGGTTTGCTGGAAGCGCCGTGTTCCGAATGGTGGTGCTGTCCTGTACCTTTCAGGGAGCTGCAGGTGGACATCTTGGTCTCGGCTGGTGACTCGCTGCTTGTCAGCCGACTGTGAGGGAGCTGAAGCTGCACCGTTGAAGGGCAGGCAGCTGGACAGAAGAAAAAAAAGCATGTTTTATATAGCATTGAGGTAGGATGTGTTTAGATTTCAGCAGTTAAGTAAGACAAAGGAGAGTGAGACGTTTCAGCGCCAAGACAGAGTGCTTGGATGGGGTGTGCATGAGGAGCACAGAAACAGAAGATATGTAAGTACTTTAAAACACTAGTAGAAATTACAATCCAGCTAATACAGTAGAAAAACTTCTATATGCTTGAAATGTGCTTAGTTCTATCTAAAATCTATTTATAAAATGAGCCAGGTGGCAGAAGCAGGGGAAAAGTCCTGGCCAATCAGAGCGGGTTTGCTGGAACTGCCCGTGCTCTGTTTGGCAGCGCCGTCCTGTAACTTCCAAGGAGCTGCAGGCAGGCATCCTGGTCTCAATCGGTGGCTGACTGGGTGCCGGCCCACTGTGGGGGGGTTGAAGCTGCCTCATTCAAAAGCAGGCAGCTGGAGAGAAGAAAAAAGAGCAGGTCTAAAATAGCATTGAGGTAGGATGGGTTTAGATCTGAGCAGTTAATCAAGACAAAGGGCAGTTAGACTTTTTGTCGCCAAGGCAGAGTGCTTGGATGGGGGGTGCAGGAGAAGCACCGAAACAGAAGAGGTGTAAGCACTTAAAACACTAGAAGAAATTGCAATCCAGCTAATACAGTTGAAAAACTTCTGTTACACAGTTGAAACATGCTTAGTTCTATCTAAAATCTATTTGTAAAAACTGCCAGGTGGCAGAAGTAGGGGAAAAGTCCTGGTCAATCAGAGCGGCTTTGCTGGAAGTGCCCATGTTACAAATGGCTGTGCTGTCCTCTAACTTCCAAGGAGCTGCAGACGGACGTCCTGGTCTCGGTCGGTGGCTGTCTGGGTGCCGGCCAACTATGGGAGAGCTTAAGCAGCTCCGTTCAAGAGCAGGCAGCTGGAGAGAAGAAAAAAGAGCAGGTCTTAAATAGCATTGAGGTAGGATGGGTTTAGATTTGAGCAGTTAAGCAAGACATAGGAGAGTTAGACTTTTGGCACAATGGCAGAGTGCTTGGATGGGGAAGAGCAGGAGAAGCACTGACACAAAAGAGGCGTAACGCTTTAAAACACTAGTAGAAATTACAAACCAACTAATGCAGTTGAAAAACTTCTATTACACACTTGAAATGTGCTTAGTTCTATCTAAAATCTATTTGTAAAAAGTGCCAGATGTCAGAAGCAGTGGAAAAGTCCTTGCCTTTCAGAGTGGGATTGCTGGAAGTGTTCATGTTCTGATTGGCTGCGCTGTCTCATTCCTTCCAAGGAGCTGCTCGTGGGCGTGTTGGTCTCGGTCAGCGGTTGGCTGGGTGCCGGCCGACCGTGGGGGAGCGGAAGCAGCCCGGTTCAATTTCAAGGAGCTGGAGAGAAGAAAAAAGAACAGGTCTTGAATAGCATTGAGGTAGGATGGGTTTAAATTTGAGCAGTTAAGCAAGACAAAGGAGAGTTAGACTTTTCGGCACAATGGCAGAGTGCTTGGATGGGGAAGAGCAGGAGAAGCACTGACACAAAAGAGGCGTAAGCACTTTAAAACACTAGTTGAAATTACAATCCAATTAATACAGTTAAAAAACTTCAAATGTGCTTAGTTCTATGTAAAATCTATTTGTAAATAAGTGCCAGGTGGCAGAAGCAGGGGAAAAGTCCTGGCCAATCAGAGTGGGTTTGCTGGAAGGACCTGTGTTCCGAATAGCAGCGCTGTCCCGTTCCTTCCAAGGAGCCACAGGCAGGCATCCTGGTCTTGGTCGGTGGCGGGCTGGGTGCCGGCCAAACGTGGGTTAGCTGAAGCAGCCCCGTTCAAGGGCAAGCAGCTGGAGAGAACAAAAAAGAGCAGATCTTAAATAGCATTGAGGTAGGATGGGTTTAGATTTGAGCAGTTAAGCAAGATTAAGGAAAGATAGACTTTTCAGCGCCATGGCAGAGTGCTTGGATGTGGAAGAGCAGGAGCAGCACTGAAACAGAAGAGGTGTAAGCACTTTAAAACACTAGTAGAAATTACAATCCAGCTAATACAGTTGAAAAACTTCTATTACACACTTGAAATCTGCTTAGTTCTAACTAAAATTTATTTGTAAAAAGTGCTAGCTGGCAGAAGCAGGGGAAAAGTCCTTTCCTATCAGAGTGGGTTTGCTGGAAGCACCCGTGTTCCGGTTGGCTACACTGTCCCGTACCTTCCAAAGAGCTGCAGGTGGACATCCTGGTCTCGGCCCATGGCTGGCTGGGTGCCGCCCGACCGTGGGGCAGCTGAAGCAGCCCCATTCAATTTCAGGGAGCTGGATGGAAGAAAAATGATCTGGTCTTAAATAGCATTCAGGTAGGATGGGTTTAGATTTGAGCAGTTAAGCAAGACAAAGGAGAGTTCGACTTTTTGGTACCAAGGAAGAGTTGTTGGATGTGGCAAGTGCAGGAGGAGCACTGAAACAAAAGAAGTGTAAGCACTTTAAAACACTAGTAGAAATGACAATCCAGCTAATACAGTTGAAAAACTTCTATTACACACTTGAAATTTGCTTAGTTCTGTCTAAAATCTATATGAAAAAGTGCCATGTGGCAGAAGCAGGGAAATGTCCTGGCCAAACAGAGTGGGTTTGCTGGAAGCGCCCATTTTCCAATACGCTGCTCTGTCCCGTACCTTCCAAGGAGCAGCAGGCAGCGTCCTGGTCTTGGTCAGTGGCTGGTTGGGTGCCGGCCGACCGTGAGGGAGCTTACGCTGCCCAGTTCAAGGGCAGGCAGCTGGTGAGAAGAAGAAAGAGCAGGTCTTAAATAGCATTGAGGTAGGATGGGTTTGGATTTGAGAGTTAAGCAACACAAAGGTGAGTTCAACTTTTTGGCTCCAAGGCAGAGGGCGTGGATGCTGGGGTGCAGGAGCAACACTGAAGCAGAAGAGGTGTATGCACTTTAAAATACTAGTAGAAATTACAACCCAGCTAATACAGTTGAAAACTTTCTATTGTACACTTGAAATGTGCTTAGTTCTATCTAAAATCTATTTGTAAAAAGTGCCAGGTGGTGGAAGCAGGGGACAAGTCCTGTCCAGTTAGACTGGGTTTGCTGGAAGCGCCTGTGTTCCAATTGGCTGCGCTGTCCCGTACCTTCTGAGGAGCCACAGGCGGGCGTCCTGGTCTCAGTCCGGGCTGGCTGGGTGCCAGCCAACCATGGGGAACCAGAAGCAGCCCCTTTCAAGGGCAGGCAGCTGGAGAGAAGAAAAAAGAGCAGGTCTTAAATAGCATTTGGTAGGATGGGTTTAGATTTGATCAGTTAAACAAGACAAAGGAGAGTTAACTTTTCGGCGCCAAGGCAGGGTGCTTGGATGGGGAAGCAGGAGGATCACTGAAATAGAAGTGGTTTAAGCACTTTAAAACACTAGTAGAAATTACAATCCAGCTAATTCAGTTGAAAAACTTCTATTACAAACTTGAAATGTGCTTAGTTCTATCTAAAATCTTTTTGTAAAAAGTGCCAGGTGGCAGAAGCAGGGAAAAAGTCCTGGCCAATCAGAGTGGGTTTGCTAGAACCGCCCGTGCTCTGATTGGCAGCACTGCCCCATACCATCCAAGGAGCTGCAGGCGGGTGCTTGGTCTCGGTCGTTGGCTGACCGGGTGCCGGCCAACCTTGGGGGGGGGTTGAAGCTGCCCTGTTCAAATGCAGGCAGCTGGAGAGAAGAAAAAAAAGCAGGTCTAAAATAGCATTGAGGTAGGATGGGTTTAAATTTAAGCAGTTAAGCATCACAAAGGAGAGTCAGACTTTTTGGCGCCAAGGCAGAGTGCTTGGATGGGGGGGTGCAGGAGGAGCACTGAAACAGAAGAGGTGTAAGCACTTTAAAACCCTAGTAGAAATTACAATCCAGCTAATACAGTTGAAAAACTTCTGTTACAAAGTTGAAACATGCTTAGTTCTATCTAAAATCTATTTGTAAAAACTGCCAGATGGCAGAAGTAGTTTAAAAGTCCTGGCCAATCAAAGCGGGTTTGCTGGAAGCACCCACGTTCCAAATGGCAGCGTTGTCCTGTAACTTCCAAGGAGCTGGAGACAGGCGTCTTGGTCTCGGTCGGTGGCTGGCTCAGTGCTGGCCAACCGTGGCGCAGCTTAAGCAGCCAAGTTCAAGGGCAGGCAGCTGAAGAGAAGAAAAAACAGCAGGTCTTGTATAGCATTGAGGTAGGATGGGTTTAGATTTGAGCAGTTACGCAAGACAAAGAAGAGTTAGACTTTTCAGTGCCAAGTCAGAGTGCTTTGATGGGGGGGGGTGCAGGAGGAGCACTGAAACAGAAGATGTGTAATCCCTTTAAAACACTAGTAGAAATAACAATCCTGCAAATACAGTTGAAAAACTACTATTACACACTTGAAATGTGCTTAGTTCTATCTAAAATCTATGTTTAAAAAGTGCCAGGTGGCAGAAGCAGGGGAAAAGTCCTTTCCAATCAGAGAGGGTTTGCTGGAAGTGCCGGTGTTCCGTTTGTCAGCGCTGTCCCGTACCTTCCAAGGAGCTACAGGCGGTCATCCTGATCTTGTTCGGGGGATGGCTGGGTGCCGGCCGACCGTGGGGGAGCTGAAGCAGCCTCATTCAATGGCAGGCTGTTGGAGAGAAGAAAAAAGAGCAGGTCTTCGATAGCCTTCATGAAGGATGGGTTTAAATTTGAGCAGTTAAGCAAGACAAAGGAGAGTTAGACTTTTCAGTGCCAAAGCAGAGTGCTTGGATGGGGGGTTGCAGAAGGAGCACTGAAACAGAAGACGCGTAAGCACTTTAAAACACTAGAAGAAATTACAATCCTGCAAATACAGATGAAAAACTTCTATTACACAATTGAAATGTCCTTAATTGTATGTAAAATCAATTTGTAAAAGTGCCAGGTGGCTGAAGCAGGGGAAAAGTCCTGGCCAATCAGAGCGGGTTTGCTGAAAATACCCGTGTTCCGATTGGCTGCGCTGTCCTGTACCTTCAAGGGAGCTGCAGGCGGGTGTCCTAGTCTGGGTCGCTGGCTGGCAGGGTGACCGCCGACCATGGGGGAGCTGAAGCAGACTGTTCAAGGGCTGACAGCGGGAGAGAAGAAAAAAGAGCAGGTCTTTAATAGCATTGAGGTAGGATGGGTTTAGATTTGAGCAGTTAAGTAAGACAAATGAGAGGTAGACTTTTTGGCACCAAGGGAGAGTGCTTGGATGGTGGGATGCAAAAGACGCACTGAAACAGAAGAGGCGTAAGGACTTTAAAACACTAGAAGAAATTACAATCCATCTAGTACAGTTGAAAAACTTCTATTACACACTTGAAATGTGCTTTGATCTATCTAAAATCTATTTTTAAAAAGTGCCAGGTGGCAGAAGCAGGGGAAAAGTCCTTGTCAATCAAAGCGGGTTGGCTGGAAGCGCCCGTTTTCCATTTGGCTGCGCTGTCCCATACCTTCTAAGGAGCCACTGACGGGTGTCCTTGTCTCGTTTGGGGCTGGCTGGGTGCCAGCCGACCATAGGGGAGCTGAAGGAGCCCCATTCAAGGGCAGGCAGCTTGAGAGAAGAAAAAAGAGCAGGACTTAAATAGCATTTGGTAGGATGGGATTAGATTTGATCAGTTAGGCAAGGCAAAGGAGAATTAGACTTTTTGGCACCAAGGCAGAGTGCTTGGATGGGGGGGGTGCAAAAGAAGCACTGAAACAGAAGAGGTGTAAGGACTTTAAAACACTAGTAGAAATTACAATCCAGCTAATACAGTTGAAAAACTTCTATTACACACTTGAAAAGAGCTTAGTTCTATCTAAAATCTATTTGTAAAAAGCACCAGGTGGCAGAAGCAGGGGAGTAGTCCTGGCCAATCAGAGCGGGTTTGCTGGAAGCACCAGTGTTGTGATTTTCTGTGCTGTCCCGAACCTTCCAAGGAGCTGCAGGCCGGCGTCCTGGTCTCGGTCGGTGGCTGGTTGGATGCCGTCCGACCGTGGGGGAGCTGAAGTAACGCCGGCCAAGGGCTGGATGCTGGAGGGAAGAAAATAGAGCAGGTCTTAAATTGAATTGATGTAGGATGGGTTTAGATTTGAGCAGTTAAGCTAGACAAAGGAGAGTTAGACTTTTTGGCGCCATGGCAGAGTGCTTCGATGGGTGGGGTGCAGGAGGAGCACTGAAACAGTGTAGCTGTAAGCACTTTAAAACGCTAGTAGAAATTACAATCCAGCTGATACAGTTGAAAAACATCTATTACACACTTGAAATATGCTTAGTTTTTTCTAAAATCTATTTGTAAAAAGTGCCAGGTGGTAGAAGGAAGGGGAAAAGTACTGGCAAATCAGAGCGGGTTTGCTGGAACCACCCATGCTCTGATTGGCAGCGCTGCCCTGTACCTTCCAAGGAGCTGCAGGCGGGCGCCAGGTCTCGGTCGGTGGCTGACTGGGTGCCGGCCGACCGTTGGTGGGATGAAGCTGCCCCATTCAAATGCAGGCAGCTGGAGAGAAGAAAAAAGAGCAGGTCTTATATAGCATTGAGGTAGGATGGGTTTAGATTTGAGCAGTTATGAAAGACAAAGGAGAGTTAGACTTTTCAGCGCCAAGTCAGAGTGCTTTTATGAGGGGGGTGCAGTAGGAACACTGAAACAGAAGAGGTGTAAGCACTTTAAAACACTAGTATAAATTACAATCCTACTAAGCCTGCCACCTCTTCCTTGGATGTGATCATCTTACCCACTCCTGCACCCTATACAGCAGCACAAACTGGCTAAACCTTGATAACCGAATTAGGTACCACACCTGCCTTATAACCAAAAAGGCCTTACTTGGTCTTACCCCTCCTACCCTTAACCAAATCATCCGCCCAATACCTCCTGGCAAAACAACTCGTAGCTCGAACAAACGGCTGCTATGGGTTCCTATGCCCGACCTCCCAATTCCAGCGCATTTTCAGCTACAGAGCCCCCACCTGGTCAAATGCCCTCCTAGTCACATAACAAACGAATCAAGGCTTGGTCCCTATAAATCCAAGCTGAGGACTCACCTTCCAGGCCCCTAACCAATGTGACTGCCCTTAACTCCAGAATGTCCTATCCTCCTTCCTAAAAAAACCCTCCTATTCCCCTACCAACTAACCCCATGAATCATCTATATGACTATCAGCCTTACAGAGCCCCTGCATCTTCTGGCTGTGATATTGGAATACAAAGCAAAACCACTGTCAGTCAATCTATGTAACTACCTGTAACTCTTAATATGCTGTAATGTTTTTCTGTATCCTGTATCGTCAAGTCCAATCCATGTGCCTGTATGTATGACGTGGAACCTTTGTAAACGAGTCCCTGACTCAAAGGTCTTTCTGAATATTACAATGAATAAATAAAAATAAATAAATACTGTTGAAAAACGTCTATTACACACTTGAAATGTACTAAGTTCTATGTAAAATCTATTTGTAAAAAGTGCCAAGTGGCAGAAGCAGTGGAAAAGTAATGGCCAATAAGTGTGGGTTTTCCGGAAGTGTCTGTGTTCTGATTGGCTGCGCTGTCCCATACCTTCCAAGGAGCTGCAGGCGGGCATCCTGGTCTCGGTTGGTGGCTGGCTGGGTGCTGGCCGACCGGGAGGGAGCTGAAGCGCCCCGTTCAAGGGCAGTCAGTTGGAGAGAAGAAAAAAGAGCAAGCCTTAATTAGCCTTGAGGTAGGATAGGTTTAGATTTGAGCAGTTAAGCAAGACAAAGGAAAGTTAGACTTTTCAGCACCTTGGCAGAGTGCTTGGATATGGAAGAGCTGGAGGAGCACTGAAACAGAAGAGGTGTAAGCACTTTAAAACACTAGTAGAAATTACAATCCAGCTAATACAGTTCAAAAACTTCTATTACACACTTGAAATGTGCTTTGTTCTATCTAAAATCTATTTTTAAAAAGTGCCAGGTGGCAGAAGCAGGAGAATAGTCCTGGCCAATCAGAATGAGTTTGCTGCAAGCATTCATGTTCTGAGTGGCAGCGCTGTCCAGTACCTTCCAATGTACTGCAGGCAGGCATCCTGGTCTCAGTCGGTGGCTCGCTTTGTGCTGGTTGACCTAGGGGGAGCTGAAGCCGCCCCATTCAAGGGCAGACAGCTGGAGAGAAGAAAAAAGAGCAGGTCTTAACTAGCATTGAGATGGGATGGGTTTAGATTTGAGCAGTTAAGCAACACAAAGGAAAGTTAGACTTTTCAGCGCCTAGGCAGAGTGCTTGGATGGGGGTGTGCAGGAGGTACTCTGAAACAGAAGAGGTGTAAGCACTTTAAAACACTAGTAGAAATTACAATCCAGCTAATACAGTTGAAAAACTTCTATTACACACTTGAAATATTCTTAGTTCTATCTAAAATCTATTTGTAATAAATGCCAGGTGGCAGAAGCAGGGGAAAAGTCCTGGTGAAGCAGAGTGGGTTTGCTGGAAGCGCCCATGTTCCAATTGGCTACGCTGTCCCGTACCTTCCAAGGAGCTGCAGGCGGGTGTCCTGGTCTCAGTTGGTGGCTGGCTGGGTGCCGGTCGACCGTAGGGGAGCTGAAACAACCCCGTTCAAGGGCAGGCAGTTGGAGAGAAGAAATAAGAGCAGGTCTTAAATAGCACTGAGGTAGGATGGGTTTAGATTTGAGCAGTTAAGGAAGACAAAGTAGAGTTAGACCTTTTGGCGCAAAGGCAGAGTGCATGGATGGGATGTGCAGGAGGAGCAATGAAACAGAAGATGTGTAAAAACTTTAAAACCCTAGTAGAAATTTCAATCCAGCAAATACAGTTGAAAAAGTTATATTACACACTTGAAATGTGCTTAGTTCTACCTAAATTCTCTTTGTAAAAAGTGCCAGGTGGCAGAAGCAGGGGAAAAGTCCTTGCCAATAAGGGCAGGTTTACCTGATGCACCCGTGTTCTGATTGGCTGCGCTGTCCCGTACTTTCCAAGGACATGCAGTAGGGTGTCCTGGTCTCACTCGGTGGCTGGCTCAGTGCTGGCTGACCGTTGGTTAGCTGAAGCAGCACTGTTCAAGGACAGGCTACTGGAGAGAAGAAAAAAGAGCAGGTCTGAAATAACAGCGAGGTAGATTGGGTTTAGATTTGAACAGTAAAGCAACACAAAGGAAAGTTAGACTTTTCAGTGCTGAGGCAGAGTGCTTGGATGGGGGGTGCAGGAGGAGCACTGAAACAGAAGAGGTGTAATCTCTTTAAAACACTAGTAGAAATTACAATCCAGCTAATACAGCTGAAAAACTTCTATTGCACACTTGAAATGTGCTTAGTTGTATCTAAAATCTATTGGTAAAAAGTGCCAGGAGGCAGAAGCAGGGGAAAAGTACTGGCCAATAAGAGCGGGTTTGCAGGAAGCACACATGTTCCAATTGGCTGCACTGTCCTGTACCTTCCAAGGAGCTGCATTTGGGTGTCCTGCTCTCACTCGGTGGCTAGCTGGGTGCCGGACGACAATGGGGGAGCTGAAGCAGCCCCATTCAAGGGCAGGCAGCTGGAGAGAAGAAAAAAGAGCAGGTTTTAAATAGTATTGAGGTAGGCTGGGTTTAGATTTGAGCAATTAAGCAACATAAAGAAGAGTTAGACTTTTCGGTGCCAAGACAGAGTGCTTGGATGGGGAGGTACAGGAGGAGCAGTGAAACAGAGGAGGTGTAAACACTTTAAAACACTAGTAGAAATTACAATCCAGCTAATACAGTCGAAAAACTTCTATTACACACTTGAAATGTGCTTAGTTCTATCTAAAATCTATTTTTAAAAAGTGCCAGGTGGCAGAGCAGGGGAAAAGTCCTGGCAAAAAAGAGCGGGCTTACTGGAAGTGCCCATGTTCCAATTGGGTGCACTGTCCCGTACCTTCCAAGGAGCTGCATGCGGGCATCCTGGTCTCGGTCAGTGGCTGGCTGGGTGCCAGCCGACCATGGGGAAGCTGAAGCAGCACCCGTCAAGGGCAGGCAGCTGGAGAGAAGAAAGAAAAGCACATCTAAGATAGCATTGCGGAAGGATGGGTTTAGATTTGAGAAGTAAAGCAAAACAAAGGAAAGTTAGACTTTTCCGTGTCGAAGCAGAGTGCGTGGATTGGGCGTGCAGGAGGAGCACTGAACCAGAAGAGATGTAAGCACTTTAAAACACTATTAGAAATTACAATCCAACTAATACAGATGAAAAACTTCTGTTACACACTTGAAATGTGGTTAGTTCTATCCAAAATCTATTTGTATAAAGTGCCAGGTGGCTGAAGCAGGGGAAAAGTTCTGGCCAATCAGAGTGGATTTGATGGAAGCGCCCGTTTTCCCTTTGCTGCGCTGTCCCGTACCTTCCAAGGAGATGCAGGCGGGCATCCTGGTCTTGTTCGTTGGCGGGTAGGGTGCCAGCCGACCATGGGGGAGCTGAAGCAGCCCCGTCCAAGGGCTGGCAGCTGGAGAAAAGAAAAAAGAGCAAGTCTTAAATAGCATTGAGGTAGGATGGCTTTAGATTTGAGCAGTAAAGCAAGACAAAGGAGAGTTAGACTTTTCGACGCCAAGGCAGAGTGCTTTGATGGGGGGGTTCAGGAGGAGCACTGAAACAGAGGAGGTGTAAGCTCTTTAAAACGCTAGTAGAAATTACAATCCAGCTAATACAGTTGAAAAACATCTATTACGCACTTGAAATGTGCTTAGTTCTATCTAAAATTTATTTGTAAAAAGTGCCAGGTGGCAGAAGAGGGGAAAAGTCCTGGCCAATCAAAGAGGGTTTGCTGGAAGCGCATGTGTTCCAAATGGCTGCGCCGTCCCATACCTTTCAGGGAGCAGCAGGCAGCTGTCCTGGTCTTGGTCAGTTTCTGGCTTGGTGCCGGCCGACCATGGGGGAGCTGAAGCAGCCCCGTTCAAGGGCAGGCAGCAGGAGAGAAGAAAAAAGAGCAGGTCTTAATTAGCATTGAGGAAGGATGGGTTTAGATTTGAACAGTTAAGCATGACAAGAATAGTTAGACGTTTTGGCGCAAAGGGACAGTGAGTGGACGGGGGTGCAGGAGGAGCAATGAAACAGAAGATGTGTAAACACTTTAAAACACTAGTAGGAATTTAAATCCAGCAAATACAGTTGAAAAAGTCCTATACCACACTTGAAATGTGCTTAGTTCTGTCTAAAATCTATTTGCAAAAAGTGCCGAGTTGGCAGAAGCAGTGGAAAAGTTCTGGCCAATCAGGGCGGGTTTACTGGATGTGCCTGTGTTCCGATTGGCTGCGCTGTCCCGTACTTTCCAAGGACCTGCAGATGGGCGTCCTGGTCTCAGTCGGTGGCTGGCTCAGTGCTGGCAGACCGTGTGGTAGCTGAAGCAGTACCGTTCACGGGCAGGCAGCTTGAGAGACGAAAAAAGAGCAGGTCTTAAATAGCATTGAGGTAGCTGGGATTAGATTTGAGCAGTAAAGCAACACAAAGGAGAGTTTGACTTTTCGGTGCTGAGGCAGAGTGGTTGGATGTGGGGTGCAGGAGGAGCACTGAAACAGAAGAGGTGTAAGCACTTTAAAACACTAGTAGATATTACAATCCAGCAAATACAGATGAAAAACTTCTATTACACACTTGAAATGTGCTTAGTTCTATCTAAAATCTATTTGTAAAAAGGGCAAGGTGGTAGAAGCAGGGAAAAAGTACTGGCCAATCAAAACGGTTTTCAGGAAGCGCCCGTGTTCCGAATGGCTGCGCTGTCCCGTAACTTCCAAGGACCTGCAGGTGGGCGTCCTAGTCTCAGTCGGTGGCTGGCTCACAGCTGGCTGACCGTGGGGGAGCAGAAGCAGCACAGTTCAAGGCATGCAGCTGGAGAGAAGAAAAAAGAGCAGGTCTTAAACAGTATTGAGGTAGGTTGGGTTTAGATTTGAGCAGCAAAGCAACATAAATTAAAGTGAGACTTTTTGTTGCCGATTTAGAGTGCATGGATAGGTGGGGTGCAGAAGGAGCACTGAAACAGAAGAGGTGTAAGCATTTTAAAACACTAGTAGAAATTACAATCCAGCTAATACAGTTGAAAAACTTCTATTGCACACTTGAAATCTGCTTAGTTCTATCTAAAATCTATTTGTAAAAAGTGGCATGTGGCAGAAGCAGGGGAAAAGTACTTTCCAATAAGAGCAGGTTTGCAGAAAGCGCACATGTTCCAATTGGCTGTGCTGTCCTGTACATTCCAAGGAGCTACATTCAGGTGTCCTGCTCTCACTCGGTGGCTAGCTGGGTGCCGGCTGACCATGGGGGAGCTGGAGCAGCCCCGTTCAAAAGCAGGCAGCTGGAGAGAAGAAAAAAGAGCAGGTCTTAAATAGCAGTGAGGTAGGAGGGGTTTAGATTTGAGAGTTAAGCAAGACAAAGGAGAGTTAGACTTTTCGGTGACATGGCCGAGTGCTTGGATGGGGGTGTCTAGGAAGAGCACTTAAACAGAAGAGGTGTAAGCACTTTAAAACACTAGTAGAAATTACAATCCAGCTAATATAGTTGAAAAACTTCTATTACACACTTCAAATCTGCTTAGTTCTATTTAAAATCTATTTGTAAAAAGTGCCAGGTGGCTGAAGCAGGGGAAACGTCCTGGTCAATAAGAGCATATTTGTTGGAAGTACCCGTTTTCGGATTGGCTGCACTATTCCATACCTTTCAAGGAGCTGCAGACGGGCGTCCTGGTCACGGTCGGTGGATGGCTGGGTGCCTGCCGACTGTGGGGGAGCTGACGCAGCCCCGTTAAAGGGCAGGCAGCTGGAGAAAAGAAAAAAGAGCAGGTCTTAAATAGCATTCAGGTAGGTTGGGTTTAGATTTGAGCAGTAAAGCAACACAAAGAAAAGTTAGATTTTTCGGTGCCGAGGCAGAGTGCTTGGATGGGTGGCGTGCAGGAGAAGCACTGAAACAGAAGAGGTTTAAGCACTTTAAAACACTAGTAGAAATTACAATCCAGCTAGTACAGTTGAAAAACTTCTATTGCACACTTGAAATGTGCTTAGTTCTATCCAAAATCTATTTGTAAAAAGTGCCAGATGGCAGAAGCAGGGGAAAAGTACTGGCAAAAAAGAGTGGGTTTGCAGTGCCTCATGTTCCAATTGGCTGCGCCTGTCCTGTACCTTCCATGAGCTGTATCTGCCAGCCCCAGCTCTCACTCCAGTATAGCTGGCTGCCGGATGACCATTGGCAGAGCTGAAGCAGCCCCGTTCAAGGCCAGGCAGCTGGAGAGAAGAAAAAAGAGCAGGTCATAACTTGCACTGAGGTAGGATGGGTTTAGATTTGAGCAGTTAAGGCAAGACAAAGGACAGTTAGACTTTTTGGTGCAAAGGCAGAGTGCGTGGATGCGGGGGTGCAGGAGGCGCACTGAAACAGAAGAGGTGTAAGCACTTCAAAACACTAGTAGAAATTACAATCCAGCTAATACAGATGAAAAACTTCTATTACACACTTGAAATGTGCTTAGTTCTATATAAAATCTATTTGTAAAAAGTGCCAGGTTTCAGAAGCAGGGGAAAAGTTCTGGCTAAAAAAGGCGGGTTTGCTGGAAGCGCCCATTTTACATTGGCTGTGCTGTCCCGTACCTTCCAAGGAGCTGCCGGCGGGCATCCTGGAGGCGATCGGTTGCTGGCTGGGTGCCGGCCGACCATGGGGGAGCTGAAGCAGCCCGATTCTAGGTCAGGCAGCTGGAGAGAAGAAAAAAGAGCAGGTCTTAAATAGCATTGAGGTAGGATGGGTTTACATTTGAACAGTTAAGCAAGACGAAGGAGAGTTAGACTTTTCAGCGCCATGGCAGAGTGCTTGGATGGGTGTGTGCAGGAGAAACACTGAAACAGAAGAGGGTAAAGCACTTTAAAATACTAGTAGAAATTACAACCAGCTAATACAGTTGAAAACTTAGTTCTACAGTATCTAAAATCTATTTTGTAAAAGTGGCATGGGCAGACGCTGAAAGTCCTAGCCAATCAGAGCAGGTTTGCTGGAAGCGCCGATGTTCTGTTTGGCTACACTGTCTGCAACTTTCCAAGGAGCTGCAGGTGGGTGCCTGGTCTCAGTCTCATTGGCTGCGGTGCCGCTGACTGTGGGGGAGCAGAAGCAGCCCTGCGAAAGGGCAGAGAGCTGGAGAGAGGAAAAGAGCAGGTCTTAAATAGCATTGAGGTAGGATGTTTAGATTTGAACAGTAAAGCAGACACATCGTTGCTGAGCCAGAGTGCTTTGATGGGTGGGCAGGAGGAAACACTGAAACAGAAGAGGTTAGCACTTTAAAACACTAGTAGAAATTACAATCCAGCTAATACAGATGAAAAACTTCCATTACACAGTTGAAATGTGTTTAGTTCTGTCTAAAATCTATTTGTAAAAAGTGTCAGGTGGCAGATGCAGGTTAGAACTCCTGGCAATCAGAGCAAGTTTGCAGGAAATGCCTATGTTCTGTTTGGCTGCACTGTCCCGTACCTTCCAAGGAGCTGCATTTGGGCGTCCTTTTCCCAGTCGGTGGCTGGCTGGTGCCGACCACTGGGGAGCCATGGCACTGCTCAAAGGCAGGCAGCTGGAGAGAAGAAAAAGAGCAGGTCTTAAATAGCATTGAGGTAGGATGGGTTGGTTTTGAGCAGTTAAGCAAGACAAAGGAGAGTTAGACTTTTCGGTGACATGGCAGAGTGCTTCGATGGGGGGTGTCTAGGAAGAGCACTTAAACCGAAGAGGTGTAAGCACTTGAAAACACTAGTAGAAATTACAATCCAGCTAATATAGTTGAAAAACTTTTATTACACACTTGAGATGTGCTTAGTTCTGTCTAAAATCTATTTGTAAAAAGTGCCAGGTGGCAGATGCAGGGGAGAACTCCTGGCAATCAGAGCGAGTTTGCAGGAAGTGCCTGTGTTCTGATTGGCTGCACTGTCCCATACCTTCCAAGGAGCTGCATTCGGGCGTCCTGGTCTCAGTGGGTGGCTGGCTAGGTGCCGGCTGACTGTGGGGGATCTGAAGCAGCACCTTTCAAGGGCAGGCAGCTGGAGAGAGGAAAAAAGAGCAGGTCTTAAATAGCATTGAGGTAGGATGGGTTTAGATTTGAGCAGTTAAGCAAGACAAAGGAGAGTTGGACTTTTTGGTGCAAAGGCAGAGTTCATGGATGGGGGTGCAGGAGGAGCACTGAAACAGAAGAGGTGTAAGCACTTTGAAACACTAGTTGAAATTACAATCCAGATAACACAGATGAAAAACTTCTATTGCACACTTGAAATATGCTTAGTTCTATCTAAAATATATTTGTTAAAAGTGCCAGGTGGCATAAGCAGGAGAAAAGTACTGGCAAATAAGAGCGGGTTTGAAGGAAGCGCACATGTTCCAATTGGCTGCGCTGTCCTGTACCTTCCAAGGAGCTGCATTCAGGCATCCTGCTCTCACTCTGTGGCTAGCTGTGTGCCGGCCGACCGTGGGGGAGCTGAAGAAGCCGTGTTCAAGGGCAGGCAGGAGGGGAGAAGAAAAAAGAGCAGGTCTTAAATAGTATTGAGGTAGGCTGGGATTAGATTTGAGCAGTTAAGGCAAGACAAAGGACAGTTAGACTTTTTGGCGTAAAGGCAGAGTGCGTGGATGCGGGGGTGCAGGAGACTGAACAGAAGAGGTGTAAGCACAAAAACACTAGTAGAAATTACAATCCAGCTAATACAGATGAAAACTTCTATTACACACTTGAAATGTGCTTAGTTCTATATAAAATCTATTTGCAAAAGTGCCAGGTTTCAGAAGCAGGGAAAAAGTTCTGGCTAAAAAAAGGCGAAGTTTACTGGAAGCGCCCATTTTACATTGATTGTGCTGTCCTGTACACTTCAAGGAGCTGCCAGCGGCATCCTGAGGCAATCGGGTTGCTGGCTGGGTGCCAGCGACCATGGGGAGCTGAAGCAGCCCGACAAGCAGGCAGCTAGAGAGAGAAGAAAAGAGCAGGTCTTAAATAACATTGGATGGGGTGGGTTTACATTTAACAGCATAAGACTAAGAGAGTTAGACTTTTTCAGCGCCATGGCAGAGTGCTTGAATGGTGTGTGCAGGAGGAACACTGAAACAGAAGAGGTAAGCACTTTAAAAACACTAGTAGAAATTACAATCCAGCTAATACAGTTGAAAAACTTAGTTCTACAGTATCTAAAATCTATTTGTAAAAAGTGGCATGTGGCAGACGCCGGTGAAAAGTCCTAGCCAATCAGAGCGGGTTTGCTGGAAGCGCCCATGTTCTGATTGGCTACACTGTCCAGTACCTTCCAAGGAGCTGCAGGTGGGCGTCTTGGTCTCAGTCGGTGGCTGGCTGGGTGCCGGACGACTGTGGGGGAGCAGAAGCAGCCCCGTTAAAGGGCAGAGAGCTGGGAGAAGAAAAAGAGCAGTTCTTAGATAGCATTGAGGTAGGATGGGTTTAGATTTGAACAGTAAAGCAAAACAAAGGAAAGTTAGACTTTTCGGTGCTGGAGCCTGGAGTGCTTGGATGGTGGGGTCAGGAGGAACACTGAAATAGAAGAATGTAAGCAATTTAAAACACTAGGAAAATTACAATCCAGCTAATACAGATGAAAACTTCTATTACACAGTTGAAATGTTCTTAGTTCTGTCTAAAATCTATTTGTAAAAAGTGTCAGGTGGCAGATGCAGGGGAGAACTCCTAGCAATCAGAGCGAGTTTGCAGGAAACGCCTATGTTCTGATTGGCTGCACTGTCCCGTACCTTCCAAGGAGCTGCATTTGGGCATTCTGGTCTCAGTTGGTGGCTGGCTGGGTGCCGACCGACCGTGGGGGAGCTGAAGCAGCACCGTTCAAAGGCAGGCAGCTGGAGAGAAGAAAAAAGAGCAGGTCTTAAATAGCATTGAGGTAGGATGGGTTTGGTTTTGAGCAGTTAAGCAAGACAAAGGAGAGTTAGACTTTTCCGTGCCAAGGCAGAGTGCTTGGATGGGGGGTGATGGAGGAGCACTGAAACAGAAGGGGTGTAAGCACTTTAAAACACTAGTAGAAATTACAATCCAGCTAATACAGTTGAAAAAGTTCTATTACACACTTGAAATGTGCTTAGTTCTATCTAAAATCTATTTGTAAAAAGTCCTAAGTGGCAGAAGCAGGGGAAAAGTCCTGGCCAATCAGAGCATTTTTGCTAAAAGCGCCCGTGTTCAGATGGGCTGCGCTGTCCCATACCTTCCAAGGTGCTGCAGGTGAGCATCCTGGTCTTGGTCGGTGGCTGACAGGATGCCGTCCGACCATGGGGTAGCTGATGCAGCCCCGTTCAAGGGCTGGCAGCTGGAAAGTAGAAAAAGAGCATGTCTTAAATAGCATTGAGGTAGGATGGGTTTAGTTTTAGCAGTTATGCAAGACAAAGGAGAGTTAGACTTTTGGAACCCAGGCAGAGTGCTTGGATGGGGGGCAGGAGGAGCACTGAAACAGAAGTGGTGTAAGCACTTTAAAACCTAGTAGAAATTACAATCCAGCTAATACAGTTGAAAAACTTCCATTACACACGTGAAATGCGCTTAGTTCTATCTAAACTCTATCTGTAAAAAGTGCCAGATGGCAGAAGCAGGGGAAACGTCCTTGCCAATCAGAGCGGGTTTGCTGGAAGTACCTGTTTTCCATTGGCTGCACTGTCCCGTACCCTCCAAAGAGCTGCAGGCGGGTTTCCTGGTCTCGGTCGGTGGCTGGTTGCGGACCCGACCGACCATGGGGCAACGCTGAAGCATCCCGTTCAAAGGCAGGCAGCTGGAGAGAAGAAAAAAGAGCAGATTTCAAATAGCATTGAGGTAGGATGGGTTTTGATTTGAACAGTTCAGCAAGATAAAGGAGAGTTAGACTTTTTGGCGCCAAGGAAGAGTGTTTGGATGGGGGCGTGCAGGAGGAGCACTGAAACAGAAGAGGTGTAAGCACTTTAAAACACTATTAGAAATTACAATCCAGGTATTACAGTTGAAAAATGTCTATTACTCACTTGAAATGTGCTTAGTTCCATCTAAAATCTATTTGTGAAAAGTGCCAGGTGGCAGAAGCAGGGGAAAAGTCCTCGCCAATCAGAGTGGGCTTACAGGAAGCACCAGATTCCAACTAGCTGCAGCTTCCCTGCCTTCCAAGGAGCTGCAGGTGGGCTTCCTGGTCTCAGCCAGTGCTGGCTGGCGCCACCCTCTGTAGGGAAGCTAAAAGCAGCACTGTTCAAGGGCAGGCAGCTGAAGAGAAGAAAAAAGAGCAGGTCTTAAATAGCATTGAGGTAGGATGGGTTAAGATTTGAGCAGTAAAGCAACACAAAGGAAAGTTAGACTTTTCGGTGCCAAGACAGAGTGCTTGGATGGGTTGGGTGCAGGAGGAATACTGAAACAGAAGGGTTGTAAGCACTTTAATACTCTAGTAGAAATTACAGTCCAGCAAATACAGTTGAAAAACTCCTATTACACTCTTGAAATGTGATTAGTTCTATCTAAAATCTATTTTTAGAAAGAACCAGTTGGCAGAAGCAGGGAAAAAGTCCTGACAGTCAGGAGCAGTTTTGCTGGAAGTGCCTGTGATCTGATTGGCTGGCAAGTAGTCCCAGCACTCTCTCCTAGGAGCTTTATCTGGACGCCCTGGTCTCAGTCGGTGGCTGGCTGGGTGCCGGCCGACCATGGGGGAGCTAAAGCAGACCCATTCAAGGCCAGGCAGCTGGAGAGAAGCAAAAAGAACAGGTCTTAAATAGCATTGAGGCAGGATGGGTTTAGATTTGAGCAGTTAAGCAAGACAAAGGAGAGTTAGAGTTTTCGACGCAAAGGCAGAGTGCTTGGATTGGGGTATGCAGGAGGAGCACTGAAACAGAAGAGGTGTATGCACTTTAAAACACTAGTAGAAATTACAATCCAGCTAATACAGATGAAAAGCTTCTATTACACACTTGAAATGTGCTTAGTTTTATCTAAAATCTATTTGTAAAAAGTGCCAGTTGACAGAAACAGGGGAAAAGTACTGGCCAATCAGAACGGGTTTGCTGGAGGCACCCGTTTTCCATTGGCTGCGATGTCCTGTACCTTCCAAGGAGCTGCAGGCAGGCATCCTGGTCTCGGTCGGTGGCTGGCTGGGTGCCAGCCACCATGGGGAGCTGAAGCAGCCGGTACAAGAGCAGCAGCTGTAGTGAAGAAAAAGAGCAGGTCTTAAATAGCATTGAGGTAGGATGGGTTTAGATTTGAACAGTTCAGCAACACAAAGGAGAGTTAGATGATTGCGAGTGCCAAGGCAGAGTGTCACTGGGAGTGTCTAGGAAAAGCACTGAAACAGAAGAGGTAACTACTTTAAAACACTAGTAGAAATAACAATCCAAGCTAATCCAGTTGAAAAACTTCTATTACACACTTGAAATTTGTTTAGTTCTATCTAAAATCTATTTGTAAAAAGCGGCAGGTGGAAGAAGCAGGGGGAAAGTCTGGGCCAATCAGAGTGGGTTTGCTGGAAGAGCACGTGTTCTGATTGGCTGCGCTGTCCCGTACCTTCCAAGGAGCCACAGGCAGGCATCCTGGTCTCAGTCGGTGGCTGGTTGTGTGCCGGCCGACTGTGGGGGAGTTGAAGCATCCTCGTTCAGGGGCAGACAGCTGGAGAGAAAAATAAAGAGCAGGTCTTAAATAGCATTGAGGTAGGATGTGTTTAGATTTTGAGCACTTAAGCATGACAAAGGACAGTTAGGCTTTTCAGCAAAAAGCCAGAGTGCTTTGCTTGGGGTGCAGGAGGAGCACTGAAACAGAAGAGGTGCAAGCACTTTAAAACACTCGTAGAAATTACAATCCAGCTAATACAGTTGAAAAAGTTCTATTACACACTTGAAATTTGTTTAGTTCTGTCTTAAATCTATTTGTAAAAAGTGGCAGGCACAAGAAGCATGGGAAAAGTCCTGGCCAATCAGAGTGGGTTTACTGGAAGCTCTATGTTCAATGGTCATGCTTATCCTCTATTCCAAGGAGCTGCAGGTGGCTTCCTGGTCTCAGTCGGTGGTTGGCTATGCAGGCCGACTGTGGGGGAGCTAAAGCAGCACCGTTCAAGGGCAGGCAGCTGGAGAGAAGAAAAAAGAGCAGGTCTTAAATAGCATTGAGGTAGGATGGGTTTAGATTTGAGCAGTTAAGCAAGACGAAGGAGAGTTAGACTTTCCGACGCAAAGGCAGAGTGCTTGGATGGAGGGGCGCAGGAGGAGCTCTGAAACAGAAGTGGTGTAAGCTGTTTAAAACTCCAGTAGAAATTACAATCCAGCCAATACAGTTGAAAAAATTCTATTACACACTTGAAATGTGCTTACCTCTAGCTAAAATCTATTTGTTAAAAGTGCTAAGAGGCAGAAGCAGGGCATAAGTCCTGGCCAATCAGAGCAGGTATGCTGGAAACATATGTTGTGAGTGATCACAGTCCTGTACCCGCCAAAGAGCTGACAGGCTACAGACCTCAGTCGGTGGCTAGCTGGGAGCTGGCCAACCAGGGGAGCTAA
The DNA here is from genome assembly GCA_016271365.2 of Neoceratodus forsteri. NCBI lineage: Eukaryota > Metazoa > Chordata > Ceratodontiformes > Ceratodontidae > Neoceratodus > Neoceratodus forsteri. Next base: position 42,232,212 of record JADMNL010000040.1, on the reverse strand, counting down.
AAGCAGCCTCGTTCAAAGGGCAGGGAGCAGGAGAGAAGAAAAAAGAGCAGATTTTAAATAGTATTGAGGTAGGATGGGTTTAGATTTGAGCAGTTAAGCAAGACAAAAGAGAGTGAGACTTTTCCGTGCCATGGCAGAGTGCATGGATGGGGAGTGTCTAGGAGGAGCACTGAAACAGAAAAGGTGTAAGTACTTTAAAACACTAGTAGAAATTACAATCCAGCTAATACAGTTGAAAAACTTCTATTACACATTTGAAATACTTAGGTCTAACTAAAATCTATTTGTGAAAGTGCCATGGCAGAAGCAGGAGAAAGTCCAGCCAGTCAGACAAATTGCAGGAGCGCCATGTGCCGATTGACAGCTGTCCTGCACCACACAGCTGCAGGTGGGTTTCTGGTCTCGGTCGGTGGCTGGCTGCCGCCGACCGTAGAGGATCTAAACAGCCCCATTCAGAGGAAGGCAGCTGCACAGAAGAAAAAGAGCAGGTTAAATAGCACTGAGGTAGGATGGTTTAGATTGAGCAATTACAAGACAAAGGAGAGTTAGACTTTTACGGCAAGGCAGAGTGCTTGGATGGGGGAGCAGGAGGTCCTGAACAGAAAAGGTGTGCCCTTTAAACACTAGTGGAATACAATCCAGCTATTACAGTTGAAAAACTTCTATTACACACTCGAAATGTACTTAGTTCTATCTAAAATCTATTATAAAAGTACCAAGTGCGTAGGAAAAGTCCTATCCAATCAGAGCGTGTTAATTGCTGGAAGCGCCAGAACCAGTGGGCGCTGTCCTGTATTCACAAGGAGCTGCAGGCAAGCGTCCTAGTCTTGTCCGTGGCTGGCTGGGTGCTGGCCGACCATGGGGAGCTGAAGCAACCCGGCTCAAGGGCAGGCAGCTGGAGAGAGAAAAGAGCAGATTTTAAACAGCACTATAGGATACGAGATTGAACAGTTACAAGATGAAGGAGAGTTAGACTGCAGAGTACTTGATGAGTTGGTGCAGAGGAGCTCTGAACAGAGAGGTGAAAGCACTTTAAAACACTAGTAGAAATGAAATCCAGCTAATCCGTTGAAAAACTATTACACAATTGAAAGTTGTTTAGTTCTATAAAATCTATTGTAAAAAAGGAGGGTGTGAAGAAGGAAGAGTCCAAGCAACCAGGTGAGTTTGCTGGAAGTACGTGTTCGGATCAGCAGCGCCGCCCGCACTTCCAAAGAGCCGCAGGCAGGCATCCTGGTCTCACATAGTGGCTGGCTGGGTGCCAGCAGACTGTGGAGGAGTTAAACAGCCTCGTTCAAGGGCAGCTTCTGGAGGAAGAAAAAGAGCAGGTCTTAAACGGCACTAGGTAGGATGGGTTTAGATTTGAGCAGTTAAACAAGACAAGGAGAGTCAGTCTTTTCAGCGCCAAGACAGAGTGCTTGGATGGAAAAGTAGAGGAGCACTGAAACAGAAGTGGTGTAAGCAATTACAAAACTAGTAGAAATTACAATCCAATAATACAGTTGAAAAACTTCCATTACACATGAAATACGCTTAGTTCTATTTAAATCTATTTGTAAAGTTCAGGTGGCAGAAGCGGGGAAAAGTCCCCAATCACAGCAGTTTTACATAGCGCCAGTGTTCCACGTACGCGCGGTCCAGTACCTGAAGATGCTGCAGTTGGGCGGCCTGGTCTCGGCCGTGGCTGGCGGGTGCCCGCCCACCGCGGAAACTGAAGCAACGATCAAGGAAATGCAGCTGGAGAACAAAAACAGGTCTTAAATAGCATGATGTATGATGGTTTAGATTTGAACAGGTAAGCAAGACAAAGGAGAGTGAACTTTTCAGCACCAAGGCAGAGTGCTAGGGTGGTGGCAGCAGGTGCACTAAACAGAAGAGGTGTATACACTTTAAAACACTAATAGAAATTAAGCAACTTAATACAGTTGAAAACTTCATTACACACTTGAAATGTGTTTAGTTCTATCTAAATCTACTTGTAAAGTGCCTGATGGCAGAAACGGAAAAGTCCTGGCCAATCAGGCTGAATGCTGGAAGCGCCATGTTCCATTGACAAGCTGTCCTGACTTTCAGGCTGCAGGCGGCAGCCTGAAATTGACTGACATTTACAAGAAGACCATGGGGGGAGCTAAACAGTCCCAACAAGGGCAGGCAGCTGGAGGGAAAAAAAGAGCAGGTCATAAATAGCATTGAGGTGGATAGGCTAGATTTGAGCAGTTAAACAAGACAAAGGGTCAGACTTTTCAGCACCAAGGCAGGGTGTGGATGGGGGGGCAGGAGGAGCACTGAAACAAGAAGAGGGCAAAATGCTAAAACACTGAGAAATACAATCAAGCTAATACAGTTAAAAATCATTACACACTTGAAAAGTGCTTAGTTCTATCTAAAATCTGTTTGTAAAAGTGCCAGATGAAGAAACAGGAAAAATTTGGCAAATCAGAGCTAGCCTGGCGCCCGCCTCGATTAGCTAAGCTAACCCGCACCATCCAGGAGATAGGCGGCATTCGGGTCTTGGCCTGGTGCTGGCTGCACCGAGCACCATGAAGGAAGCTGAATCAACCCGCTCAGGCTAGCAGCTGTATAGAAGAAAGCAGCTGTTAAATAGCATTGGGTAGACTGGGCTTAGATTTGAGCAGTTACAAAACACAGGGAGAGTTAGACTTTCAGCTGCAAGGCAGAGTGCTTGCATGGGGGTGCAGGAGGACCAATGAAACAGAAGAGGTGTAAGCACTACAAAACACTGGTAGAAATTACAACCAGCTAACAGGGTTGAAACTTCTATTACAACTTGAAATGTACTTAGTTCTATCTAAAATCTATTGTAAAAGTCAGTGGCAGAAGCAGGGGAACAGGTCTCCAATCAGAGGGGCTTGATGTAACACCTATGTTCATGGCTGCGCTGTCCATACTTCTGAGGAGCTGCAGGTGGTGTCCTGGTGTCGGTTGATGGCTGGCTGGGCACGGATGACGTGGGGAGCTGAACAGCCCATTCTAGGGTCAACAGCTGAGAGAAAAAAAAAGAGGTCTTAACAGCATTGATGAGATGAGCTTATATTTGAGCAGTTAAGCAAGACAAGAGAGTTAGACTGGCAGCTGCAAGACAGAGGCTGGTGGGGCAGCAGGTGCAAGAACAGAGAGGTGTAAGCACTTTAAACACTAGTAAATTACAAGCCAGCTATACAGTTGAAACTTGTAGTACACTCTTGGAAACAAAAGCAATTCTATCTAAAATCTTTTATAAAGTGCCAGCTGGCAGGGGGAGGGGCGTCCTGCCAATCAGAACGGGAATTGCTGGAAGTGCCTGTGTTCTGATTGGCATTGAGCTGTCCCATACCTGCTCAGGAGCTCCAGGCAGGCGTTTTGGTCTTGGTCGGTGGCTGGCTGGGTGCCGGCCGACCCTGGGGAGCTGAAGCAGCCCTATTCGATGGGAGGCAGATGGAGAGGAGAAAAAGAGCAGGTCTTAAATAGCACTGAGGTAGATGGGCTTGGATTGAGCAGTTCAACAAGACAGAGGAGAGTTATACTTTTCGGAACCAGGGCAGAGTGCTTGGATGGGCAGGGCGCAGGGACCACTGAAACAGAAGAGGTTTAAGCAATTTAAACACTAGTAGAAATTACAAGCCAGCTAATACAGTTGAAAAACTTGTATTGCACACTTGAAATTTGCATAGTTCTATCTAAAAATATATTTGTGTGCCAAGTGGCAGTAAGGAGGAAGGGAAATCCTGGTCTATGACAGCTGGTTGTTGTTAGCGTCGGTTCCATTTGGCTGCGCTGTCTAGTACCTTGAAGGAGCTGCAGGCGGGTGTCCTGGTCTTGGTGGTGGCTGGCCAGTGCCGGGCCGACCATGGGGAGCTGATAGTCTCGTTCACAGGCAGCTGGAGGAAGAAAATAGAGCAGGCCTAAGTGGCATTGAGGTAGGATGTTTAGATTTGAGCAGAAGACAAAGGAGAGTTAGACTTTAGGGCGCCAAGGCAGTGTTTTGGATGGGGGTACAGGAGGACCATTGAAACAGAAGAGGTAAGCACTTTAAACACTAGTAGAAATTACAATCCAGCTAATATAGTTGAAATCTTCTATTGCACACTTCAAATGTGCTTGTTCTATTTCAGTCTATTTATAAAAGTTTCAGGTGGTAGTAGGGAAGTCCTGGTTAATCAGAGCTGGTTTGCTGGAAGCACCTCGCTCCGACTGGCTGTGCTGTCCCGTATATTTGGTGGAGCTGCAGTATGGTGTCCCTCATCTCGTCGGTGTCTGACCGTGCCAGCTGACCCGTGGGGAAGTCAAGCAGCCCCTGCTCAAGGGCAGGCAGCTGGAGATGAAGAAGAGCAGGTCTTTAATAGCATTGATGTGTGATGGTTGATTTGAGCAGTTAAGGGACTAAGGAGAGTTAGATTTTTGGCCAAGGTAGTACTGTTTGGTGGTGGGGGCAGTAGGCACTGAAACAGAAGAGGGTACACTTTAAAACACTAGTAGAAATTACAAACCAGCTAATACAGTTGAAAACTTTACACACTTGAAATGTGCTTAGTTCATTTTAAAATCTATTTGTAAAGTCCAGTTGTTGAAGTAGGAAAAGTCTCAATCAGAGCAGGATGGCTTGAAGTGCCTGTGTTCATTGGCTATGCCAGCTGTACCTTCCAAGGAGTTGCAGGCAGCGTCCGGTGTCTGGGAGGAGCACTTAAACCGAAGAGGTGTAAGCACTTGGAAACACTAGTAGAAATTACAATCCAGCTAATATAGTTGAAAACTTTTATTACACACTTGAGACCTTGGTTCTTGTCTAAAATCTATTTGTAAAGTGCCAGGTGGCAGATGGGGAGAACTCCTGGCAATCAGAGGCAGAGTTGCAGGAAGTGCCTGTGTTCTGATTGGCTGCACTGTCCCATACCTTCAAAGGAGCTTGCATTCAGGCGTCTGGTCTCAGTGGGTGGCTGACAGGTGCCGGCTGACTGGGGATCTGAAGCAGCAGCACCTTTTCAAGGGGCAGGCAGCTGGAGAGGAAAAAGAAGCGGGCCTTAAATAGCATTGGTGGATGAGTTTGGAGATTTGAGCAGTTAAGCAAGACAAAGGAGAGTTGGACTTTTTTTTGAATTGCAAAGGCAGAGTTCATGGATGGGGGTGCAGGAGAGCACTGAAACAGAAGAGGTGTAAGCACTTTGAAACACTAGTTGAAATTACAGAATAACACAGATGAAAACTTCTATTGCACACTTGAAATATGCTTAGTTCTATCTAAAATATATTTGTTAAAAGTGCCAGGTGGCATAAGCAGGAGAAAAGTACTGGCAAATAAGAGCGGGTTTGAAGGCGCATACAGTGGCTCGCTGTCCTGTACCTTCGAAGAGCTGCATTCAGAGCATCCTGCTCTCCCACTCTGTGGTTAGCTGTGTGCGGCCGACCGTGGGGAGCTGAATGCTGGTTCAAGGGCAGGCAGGAGGGAGAAAGAGAGCAGGTCTTAAATAGTATTGAGGTGGCTGGGGATTAGATTTGACAGTTAAAGGCAGACAAAAGGATTAGTTAGACTTTTTGGCGCCAAAAGGCAGAGTCGTGGATCTTGGCGAGAGTGCAGGAGGCGCACTGAAACAAGAGGTATAGCACTTCAAAACACTAGTAGAAATTACAATCCAGCTAATACAGATGAAAACTTGTACACACTTGAAATATTACTTAGTTCTATATAAAATCTATTTGCAAAAAGTGCCAGGTTTCAGAAGCAGGGGAAAAGTTCTGGCTAAAAAAGGCGGGTTTGCTGGAAGCGCCCATTTTACATTGGTTGTGCTGTCCTGTACCTTCCAAGGAGCTGCCGGCGGGCATCCTGGAGGCAATCGGTTGCTGGCTGGGTGCCAGCCGACCATGGGGGAGCTGAAGCAGCCCGATTCAAGGGCAGGCAGCTGGAGAGAAGAAAAAAGAGCAGGTCTTAAATAACATTGAGGTAGGGTGGGTTTACATTTGAACAGTTAAGCAAGACTAAGGAGAGTTAGACTTTTCGGCGCCATGGCAGAGTGCTTGAATGGGTGTGTGCAGGAGGAACACTGAAACAGAAGAGGTGTAAGCACTTTAAAACACTAGTAGAAATTACAATCCAGCTAATACAGTTGAAAAACTTAGTTCTACAGTATCTAAAATCTATTTGTAAAAAGTGGCATGTGGCAGACGCCGGGGAAAAGTCCTAGCCAATCAGAGCCGGGTTGCTGGAAGCGCCCATGTTCTGATTGGCTACACTGTCCAGTACCTTCCAAGGAGCTGCAGGTGGGCGTCTTGGTCTCAGTCGGTGGCTGGCTGGGTGCGGACGACTGTGGGGGAGCAGAAGCAGCCCCGTTAAAGGGCAGAGAGCTGGAGAGAAGAAAAAAGAGCAGTTCTTAGATAGCATTGAGGTAGGATGGGTTTAGATTTGAACAGTAAAGCAACACAAAGGAAAGTTAGACTTTTCGGTGCTGAGCCTGAGTGCTTGGATGGGTGGGGTGCAGGAGGAACACTGAAATAGAAGAGGTGTAAGCACTTTAAAACACTAGTAGAAATTACAATCCAGCTAATACAGATGAAAAACTTCTATTACACAGTTGAAATGTTCTTAGTTCTGTCTAAAATCTATTTGTAAAAAGTGTCAGGTGGCAGATGCAGGGGAGAACTCCTGGCAATCAGAGCGAGTTTGCAGGAAACGCCTATGTTCTGATTGGCTGCACTGTCCCGTACCTTCCAAGGAGCTGCATTTGGGCATTCTGGTCTCAGTTGGTGGCTGGCTGGGTGCCGACCGACCTTGGGGGAGCTAAGAAGCAGCACCGCTCAAAGCAGGCAGCTGGAGAGAAGAAAGAGCAGGTCTTAAATAGCATTGAGGTAGGATGGGTTTGGTTTTGAGCAGTTAAGCAAGACAAAGGAGATTAAATTTTCGCGTGCCAAGGCAGAGTGCTTGGATGGGGGGGTGATGGAGGAGCACTGAAACAGAAGGGTGTAAGCGCACTAAAACACTAGTAGAATTATAACCAGCTAATACAGTTGAAAAAGTTCTATTACACACTTGAAATGTGTTGGATTCTATCTAAAAATCTATTTTAAAAGTCCTAAGTGGCAGAAGCAGGGAAAGTCCTGGCCAATCAGAGCATTTTTTTGCTAAAAGCGCCCGTGTTCAGATGGGCTCGCTGTCATATTCCAAGGTGCTGCAGGTGAGCATCCTGAATGGCAGTGGGTGGCTGACAGGATGCCCGGAATCCGACCATGGGTAGCTGATGCAGCCCCGTTCAAAGGGCTGGCAGCTGGAAAGTAGAAAAAGAGCATGTCTTAAATAGCATTGAGGTAGGATGGGTTTAGTTTTAGCAGTTATGCAAGACAAAGGAGAGTTAGACTTTTTGGAGCCCAGGCAGAGTGCTTGGATGGGGGGGCAGGAGGAGCACTGAAACAGAAGTGGTGTAAGCACTTTAAAACCTAGTAGAAATTACAATCCAGCTAATACAGTTGAAAAACTTCCATTACACACGTGAAATGCGCTTAGTTCTATCTAAACTCTATCTGTAAAAAGTGCCAGATGGCAGAAGCAGGGGAAACGTCCTTGCCAATCAGAGCGGGTTTGCTGGAAGTACCTGTTTTCCATTGGCTGCACTGTCCCGTACCCTCCAAAGAGCTGCAGGCGGGTTTCCTGGTCTCGGTCGGTGGCTGGTTGGGTGCCGGCCGACCATGGGGCAGCTGAAGCATCCCGGTTCAAGGGCAGGCAGCTGGAGAGAAGAAAAAAGAGCAGATTTCAAATAGCATTGAGGTAGGATGGGTTTTGATTTGAACAGTTCAGCAAGATAAAGGAGAGTTAGACTTTTTGGCGCCAAGGAAGAGTGTTTGGATGGGGGCGTGCAGGAGGAGCACTGAAACAGAAGAGGTGTAAGCACTTTAAAACACTATTAGAAATTACAATCCAGGTATTACAGTTGAAAATATCTATTACTCACTTTGAAATGTGCTTGGATTCCATCTAAAGATCTATTTGTGAAAAGTGCCGGAATTGGCAGAGAGGAAAGTCCTGGCCAATCAGGAGGTGGGCTTACAGGAAGCACCATTGATTCCAATTGGCTGCGCCTCCTGCCTTTCCAAGGAGCTGCAGGTGGGCTTCCTGGTCTCAGCTGTGGCTGGCTGGGTGCCGGCCCTCTGTAGGGGAGCTAAAAGCAGCACTGTTCAAGGGCAGGCAGCTGAAGAGAGAGAAAAAGGCAGGTCTTAAATAGCATTGAGGTAGGATGGGTTAAGATTTGAGCAGTAAAGCAACACAAAGGAAAAGTTAGACTTTTCGGTGCCAAGACAGAGTGCTTGGATGGGTGGGGTGGGAAGTACTGAAACAGAAGGGTTGTAAGCACTTTAATACTCTAGTAGAAATTACAGTCCAGCAAATACAGTTGAAAAACTCCTATTACACTCTTGAAATGTGATTAGTTCTATCTAAAATCTATTTTTAGAAAGAACCAGTTGGCAGAAGCAGGGAAAAAGTCCTGGACAGTCAGAGCAGTTTTGCTGGAAGTGCCTGTGATCTGATTGGCTGCGCAGTCCCGTACCTTCCTAGGAGCTGCATTCGGACGTCCTGGTCTCAGTCGGTGGCTGGCTGGGTGCCGGCCGACCATGGGGGAGCTAAAGCAGACCCATTCAAGGCCAGGCAGCTGGAGAGAAGCAAAAAGAACAGGTCTTAAATAGCATTGAGGCAGGATGGGTTTAGATTTGAGCAGTTAAGCAAGACAAAGGAGAGTTAGAGTTTTCGACGCAAAGGCAGAGTGCTTGGATTGGGGTATGCAGGAGGAGCACTGAAACAGAAAAGGTGTATGCACTTTAAAACACTAGTAAATTACAATCCAGCTAATACAGATGAAAAGCTTCTATTACACACTTGAAATGTGCTTAGTTTTATCTAAAATCTATTTGTAAAAAGTGCCAGTTGACAGAAACAGGGGAAAAGTACTGGCCAATCAGAACGGGTTTGCTGGAGGCACCCGTTTTCCATTGGCTGCGATGTCCTGTACCTTCCAAGGAGCTGCAGGCAGGCATCCTGGTCTCGGTCGGTGGCTGGCTGGATGCCAGCCGACCATGGGGGAGCTGAAGCAGCCCGGTACAAGAGCAGGCAGCTGTAGTGAAGAAAAAGAGCAGGTCTTAAATAGCATTGAGGTAGGATGGGTTTAGATTTGAACAGTTCAGCAACACAAAGGAGAGTTAGACATTGCGGTGCCAAGGCAGAGTGCTTGGCTGGGGAGTGTCTAGGAAGAGCACTGAAACAGAAGAGGTGTAACCACTTTAAAACACTAGTAGAAATAACAATCCAGCTAATCCAGTTGAAAAACTTCTATTACACACTTGAAATTTGTTTAGTTCTATCTAAAATCTATTTGTAAAAAGCGGCAGGTGGAAGAAGCAGGGGGAAAGTCTGGGCCAATCAGAGTGGGTTTGCTGGAGTGCGTGTTCTGATTGGCTGACGCTGTCCGGCTGCCTTCAAGGAGCCACAGGCAGGCATCCTGGTCTCAGTGGGGTGGCTGGTTGTGTGCCGCCGACTGTAGAGTTGAAGCATCCTCGTTCAGGGCAGACAGCTGGAAGAGAAAATAAAGAGCAGGTGCAAATAGCATTGGTGGGAATGTGTTTGATTTTGAGCACTTAAGCATGAAGCAGACAGTTGAGGCTTTTCAGCAAAAAGCCAGAGTGCTTTGGCTTGTGGTGGAGGAGCACTGAAACAGAAGAGGTGCAAGCACTTTAAAACACTCGAAATTACAATCCAGCTAATACAGTTGAAAAGTTCTATTACACACTTGAAATTTGTTTAGTTCTGTCTTAAATCTATTTGTAAAAGTGGCAGGGCAAGAAGCATGGAAGAGTCCTGGCCAATCAGAGTGGGTTACTGGAAGCGCCCATGTTCAGTTAAATGCGCTATCCCTTCATTCAGGAGCTGCAGGTGGGCTTCCTGGTCTCAGATCGGTGGCTGGCTGGGTGCAGGCCGTCTGTGGGGAGCTAAGCAAGCACTCGCGTTCAGGGCAGCTGGAGAGAAGAAAAAGAGCAGGTCTTAAATAGCATTGAGGTAGGATGGGTTAGTTTGAGCAGTTAAGCAAGGCGAAGAGTTAGACTTTCCGGCGCAAAGGCAGAGTGCTTGGATGGAGGGCGCAGGAGGAGCTCTGAAACGAGAAGTGGTGTAAGCTATGGCTCAGTAAATTACAAGAAAATCCAGCCAATACAGTTGAAAAAATTCTATTACACACTTGAAATGTGCTTACCTCTAGCTAAAATCTATTTGTTAAAAGTGCTAAGAGGCAGAAGCAGGGCATAAGTCCTGGCCAATCAGAGCAGGTATGCTGGAAACGCCCATGTTGTGATTGACTGCGCAGTCCTGTACCTTCCAAAGAGCTGAAGGTGGGCTTCCTGGTCTCAGTCGGTGGCTGGCTGGGAGCTGGCCAACCTTGGGGGAGCTGAAGCAGCCTCGTTCAAGGGCAGGGAGCAGGAGAGAAGAAAAAAGAGCAGATTTTAAATAGTATTGAGGTAGGATGGGTTTAGATTTGAGCAGTTAAGCAAGACAAAAGAGAGTGAGACTTTTCGGTGCCATGGCAGAGTGCATGGATGGGGAGTGTCTAGGAGGTGCACTGAAACAGAAAAGGTGTAAGTACTTTAAAACACTAGTAGAAATTACAATCCAGCTAATACAGTTGAAAAACTTCTATTACACATTTGAAATGTGCTTAGGTCTAACTAAAATCTATTTGTAGAAAGTGCCAAGTGGCAGAAGCAGGAGAAAAGTCCTGGCCAGTCAGAGCAAATTTGCAGGAAGCGCCCATGTGCCGATTGACTTCGCTGTCCCGTACCTTCCAAGGAGCTGCAGGTGGGTTTCCTGGTCTCGGTCGGTGGCTGGCTGGGTGCCGGCCGACCGTAGGGGATCTGAAGCAGCCCCATTCAGAGGAAGGCAGCTGCATAGAAGAAAAAAGAGCAGCTGTTAAATAGCATTGAGGTAGGATGGGTTTAGATTTGAGCAGTTAAGTAAGACAAAGGAGAGTTAGACTTTTAGATGGCAAGGCAGAGTGCTTGGATGGGGGGTGCAGGAGGAGTCCTGAAACAGAAAAGGTGTAAGCCCTTTAAAACACTAGTGGAAATTACAATCCAGCTATTACAGTTGAAAAACTTCTATTACACACTCGAAATGTACTTAGTTCTATCTAAAATCTATTGGTAAAAAGTACCAGGTGGCAGTAGCAGGGGAAAAGTCCTATCCAATCAGAGCGTGTTCGTTTGCTGGAAGCGCCCGTGTTCCGATTGGCAGCGCTGTCCTGTATCTTACAAGGAGCTGCAGGCAGGCGTCCTGGTCTTGGTCCGTGGCTGGCTGGGTGCTGGCCGACCATGGGGGAGCTGAAGCAGCCCGGTTCAAGGGCAGGCAGCTGGAGAGAAGAAAAAGAGCAGATTTTAAATAGCATTGAGGTAGGATGGGTTTAGATTTGAGCAGTTAAGCAAGATGAAGGAGAGTTAGACTTGCAGAGTGCTTGGATGGGTTGGTGCAGGAGGAGCTCTGAAACAGAAGAGGTGAAAGCACTTTAAAACACTAGTAGAAATTACAATCCAGCTAATCCAGTTGAAAAACTGCTATTACACAATTGAAATTTGTTTAGTTCTATCTAAAATCTATTTGTAAAAAGTGGCAGGTGGAAGAAGCAAGGGAAAAGTCCGGGCCAATCAGAGTGAGTTTGCTGGAAGTGCACGTGTTCTGATTGGCAGCGCTGCCCCGTATCTTCCAAAGAGCCGCAGGCAGGCATCCTGGTCTCAGTTAGTGGCTGGCTGGGTGCCAGCAGACTGTGGAGGAGTTGAAGCAGCCTCGTTCAAGGGCAGGCTTCTGGAGGGAAGAAAAAAGAGCAGGTCTTAAATGGCATTGAGGTAGGATGGGTTTAGATTTGAGCAGTTAAACAAGACAAAGGAGAGTCAGTCTTTTCGGCGCCAAGACAGAGTGCTTGGATGGGGGGTGTTAGAGGAGCACTGAAACAGAAGTGGTGTAAGCACTATAAAACACTAGTAGAAATTACAATCCAGCTAATACAGTTGAAAAACTTCCATTACACACTTGAAATGTGCTTAGTTCTATTTTAAATCTATTTGTAAAAAGTTCCAGGTGGCAGAAGCTGGGGAAAAGTCCTGGCCAATCACAGCAGTTTTGTTGTTAGCGCCAGTGTTCCATTTGGCTGCGTTGTCCAGTACCTTAGAAGATGCTGCAGTTCTGTCTGGGTCGGTGGCTGGCTGGGTGCCGTCCGACCGTGGGGGAGCTGAAGCAACCCCGATCAAGGAAATGCAGCTGGAGAGAAGAACAAAGAGCAGGTCTTAAATAGCATTGATGTATGATGGGTTTAGATTTGAACAGGTAAGCAAGACAAAGGAGAGTTAGACTTTTCAGCACCAAGGCAGAGTGCTAGGGTGGTGGGGGTGCAGCAGGTGCACTGAAACAGAAGAGGTGTATGCACTTTAAAACACTAGTAGAAATTACAATCAAGTTAATACAGTTGAAAAACTTCTATTACACACTTGAAATGTGTTTAGTTCTATCTAAAATCTACTTGTAAAAAGTGCCTGATGGCAGAAGCAGGGAAAAAGTCCTGGCCAATCAGAGCTGGTCTGCTGGAAGCGCTCATGTTCCGATTGGCTAAGCTGTCCCGTACCTTTCAAGGAGCTGCAGGCGGGCATCCTGGTATTGATCGATGGCTTGCTGTGTGCCAGCTGACCATGGGGGAGCTGAAGCAGTCCCATTCAGGGGCAGGCAGCTGGAGGGAAGAAAAAAGAGCAGGTCATAAATAGCATTGAGGTAGGATAGGTTTAGATTTGAGCAGTTAAACAAGACAAAGGAGTGTCAGACTTTTCAGCACCAAGGCAGGGTGCTTGGATGGGGGGTGCAGGAGGAGCACTGAAACAGAAGAGGTGTAAGTACTTTAAAACACTAGTAGAAATTACAATCAAGCTAATACAGTTGAAAAACTTCTATTACACACTTGAAAAGTGCTTAGTTCTATCTAAAATCTGTTTGTAAAAAGTGCCAGATGGCAGAAGCAGGGAAAAATTCCTGGCAAATCAGAGCTAGTCTGCTGGAAGCGCCCGTCTTCCGATTGGCTAAGCTGTCCCGTACCATCCAAGGAGATACAGGCGGGCATTCTGGTCTTGGTCGGTGGCTTGCTGGGTGCCGACCGACCATGGGGAAGCTGAATCAACCCCGTTCAGGGGCTGGCAGCTGTATAGAAGAAAAAAGTGCAGCTGTTAAATAGCATTGAGGTAGACTGGGTTTAGATTTGAGCAGTTAAGCAAAACATAGGAGAGTTAGACTTTTCAGCTGCAAGGCAGAGTGCTTGCATGGGGGGTGCAGGAGGACCACTGAAACAGAAGAGGTGTAAGCACTTTAAAACACTGGTAGAAATTACAATCCAGCTAACAGGGTTGAAAAACTTCTATTACACACTTGAAATGTACTTAGTTCTATCTAAAATCTATTTGTAAAAAGTGCCAGGTGGCAGAAGCAGGGGAACAGGTCCTGGCCAATCAGAGGGGGCTTGATGTAAGCACCTATGTTCGACTGGCTGCGCTGTCCCATACCTTCTGAGGAGCTGCAGGTGGGTGTCCTGGTGTCGGTTGATGGCTGGCTGGGTACCGGATGACCGTGGGGGAGCTGAAGCAGCCCATTCTAGGGTCAGCAGCTGGAGAGAAGAAAAAAGAGCAGGTCTTAAATAGCATTGATGTAGGATGAGTTTATATTTGAGCAGTTAAGCAAGACAAAGGAGAGTTAGACTTTTCAGCGGCAAGACAGAGTGCTTAGGTGGTGGGGGTGCAGCAGGTGCACTGAAACAGAAGAGGTGTAAGCACTTTAAAACACTAGTAGAAATTACAAGCCAGCTAATACAGTTGAAAACCTTGTATTACACTCTTGAAATGTGCTTAGTTCTATCTAAAATCTTTTTATAAAAAGTGCCAGCTGGCAGAAGCGGGGGAAAAGTCCTTGCCAATCAGAACGGAATTGCTGGAAGTGCCTGTGTTCTGATTGGCTGAGCTGTCCCATACCTTCCAAGGAGCTTCAGGCAGGCGTCTTGGTCTTGGTCGGTGGCTGGCTGGGTGCCGACCGACCCTGGGGGAGCTGAAGCAGCCCTATTCAAGGGCAGGCAGATGGAGAGAAGAAAAAAGAGCAGGTCTTAAATAGCACTGAGGTAGGATGGGTTTAGATTTGAGCAGTTCAACAAGACAGAGGAGAGTTATACTTTTCGGAACCAGGGCAGAGTGCTTGGATGGGCAGGGTGCAGCAGGACCACTGAAACAGAAGAGGTTTAAGCAATTTAAAACACTAGTAGAAATTACAAGCCAGCTAATACAGTTGAAAAACTTGTATTGCACACTTGAAATTTGCATAGTTCTATCTAAAATATATTTGTAAAAAGTGCCAGGTGGCAGAAGCAGGGGAAAAATCCTGGTCTATGACAGCGGGTTTGCTGTTAGCGGCCGTGTTCCATTTGGCTGCGCTGTCTAGTACCTTTGAAGGAGCTGCAGGCGGGTGTCCTGGTCTTGGTCGGTGGCTGGCCAGGTGCCGGCCGACCATGGGGGAGCTGAAGTAGTCTCATTCAAGGCAGGCAGCTGGAGGGAAGAAAATAGAGCAGGCCTTAAATGGCATTGAGGTAGGATGTGTTTAGATTTGAGCAGTTAAGCAAGACAAAGGAGAGTTAGACTTTTAGGCGCCAAGGCAGAGTGCTTGGATGGGAGGGTACAGGAGGACCATTGAAACAGAAGAGGTGTAAGCACTTTAAAACACTAGTAGAAATTACAATCCAGCTAATATAGTTGAAAAACTTCTATTGCACACTTCAAATGTGCTTAGTTCTATCTTAAATCTATTTATAAAAAGTTTCAGGTGGTAGAAGCAGGGGAAAAGTCCTGGCCAATCAGAGCTGGTTTGCTGGAAGCACCCTCGTTCCGACTGGCTGTGCTGTCCCGTACATTTCATGGAGCTGCAGGCGGGTGTCCTCATCTCGGTCGGTGCCTGACTGGGTGCCAGTTGACCGTGGGGAAGTCGAAGCAGCCCCGTTCAAGGGCAGGCAGCTGGAGAGATGAACAAAGAGCAGGTCTTAAATAGCATTGATGTATGATGGGTTTAGATTTGAGCAGTTAAGCATGACTAAGGAGAGTTAGACTTTTTGGCGCCAAGGCAGACTGCTTGGGTGGTGGGGGTGCAGCAGGTGCACTGAAACAGAAGAGGTGTAAGCACTTTAAAACACTAGTAGAAATTACAAACCAGCTAATACAGTTGAAAAACTTCTATTACACACTTGAAATGTGCTTAGTTCTATCTAAAATCTATTTGTAAAAAGTGCCAGCTGGCTGAAGCAGGGAAAAAGTCCTTGCCAATCAGAGCAGGATGGCTTGAAGTGCCTGTGTTCCGATTGGCTATGCTGTGCCGTACCTTCCAAGGAGCTGCAGGCAAGCGTCCTGGTTTCAGTCGGTCGCTGGCTAGGTGCTGGCTGACCATGGGGGAGTTGAAGCAGCCTGTTCAAGGGCAGGCAGCTGGAGAGAGGAAAAAAGAGCAGGTCTTAAATAGGATTGAGGTAGGATGGGTTTAGATTTGAGCAGTTATGCAAGACAAAGGAGAGTTAAATTTTTCAGCACGAAGGTAGAGTGCTTGGATGGGGGGCTGCAGGAGAAGCATTGAAAAAGAAGACATGTAAGCACTTTAAAACACTAGTAGAAATTTCAATCAAGCTAATACAGTTGAAAAACTTCTATTACTCACTTGAAATGTGCTTAGTTCTATCTCAAATCTATTTGTAAAAAGTGCCAGATAGCAGAAGCAGGGAAAAAGTCCTGGCCAATCAGAGCTGGTCTGCTGGAAGCACTCGTTTTGATGGCTAGTTGTCCCGTGCACTTCTCCAAGGAGCTGCAGGCGGGCATCCTGGTCTTGGTCGGTGGCTGGCTGGGTGCCGGCCAACCATGAGGGAGCTGAAGCAGTCCCATTCAGGGGCAGGCAGCTGGAGGGAAGAAAAAAGAGAAGGTCTTAGATAGCATTGAGGTAGGATGGGTTTAGATTTGAGCAGTTAAACAAGAGAAAGGAGAGTCAGTCTTTTCGGAGCCTAGGCAGAGTGCTTGGATAGGGGGTGTAGGAGGAGCACTGAAACAGAACAGGTGAAAGCACTTTAAAACACTAGTAGAAATTACAATCCAGTTAATACAGTTGAAAAACTTCCATTACACACTTGAAATGTGCTTAGTTCTATTTAAAATCTATTTGTAAAGAGTGCCAGCTGGCAGAAGCAGGGGAAAAGTCCTGGCCAATCACAGCGGGTTTGCTGTTAGTGCCAGTGTTCCATTTGGCTACGCTGTCCAGTACCTTCGAAGGAGCTGCAGGCGGGCGTCCTGGTCTCGGTCGGCGGCTGGCTGGGTGCCGGATGACCGTGGGGGAGCTGAACCAGTCCCGATCAAGGGCAGGCAGTAAGAGAGAATAAAAAAGAGCAGGTCTTAAGTAGCATTGAGGTAGGATGGGTTTAGATTTGAGCAGTTAAGCAAGGCAAAGGAGAGGTAGACTTTTCGGTGCCAAGGCAGAGTGCTTGGATGTTGGGGTGCAGGAGAAGCATTGAAAAAGAAGAGGTGTAAGCACTTTAAAACACGAGTAGAAATTACAATCCAGCTAATACAGTTGAAAATCTTCTATTACACAATTGAAATATGCTTAGTTCTATCTTAAATCTATTTGTAAAAGGTGCTAGGTGGCAGAAGCAGGGGAAAAGTCCTGGCCAATGAGAGCTGGTTTGCTGGAAGCGCCTTCGTTCTGATTGGCTGCGCTATCCCGTACCCTTCAAGGAGCTAAAGGCAGGCGTCCTGGTCTCGGTCGGTTTCTGGCTGGGTGCCAGTTGACAATGGGGAAGCTGAAGCAGTCCCATTCAAGGGCAGGCAGCTGGAGAGATGAACAAAGAAGAGGTGTTAAATAGCATTGATTTATGATGGGTTTAGATTTGAGCAGTTAAGCAAGACAAAGGAGAGTTAGACTTTCCGGCGCCATGCAGAGTGCTTTGGTGGAGGGGGTGCAGCACGTGTACTGAAACAGAAGAGGTGTAAGCACTTTAAAACACTAATAGAAATTACAAACCAGCTAATACAGTTGAAAAACTTCTGTTACACACTTGAAATGTGCTTAGTTCTATCTAAAATCTTTTCGTAAAAAGTGCCAGCTGGCTGAAGCAGGTGAAAAGAGCATGCCAATCAAAGCGGGATTGCTTGAAGTGCCTGTGTTCCGATTGGCTATGCTGTGCCGAATTTTCCAAGAAGCTGCAGGCAAGCATCCTGGCTTCGGTCGGTGGCTGGCTAGGTGCCGGCCGAGCATGGGGGAGCTGAAGCAGCCCGTTCAAGGGCAGGCAGCTGGAGAGAAGAAAAAAGTGCAGGTCTTAAATTGCATTGAGGTAGGATGGGTATAGATTTGAGCAGTTATGCAAGACAAAGGAGAGTTAGGCTTTTCGGCGCCAAGGTAGAGTACTTGGATGGGGGTGGTGCAGGAGGAGCACTGAGTCAAAAGAGGTGTAAGCACTTTAAAACACTAGTAGAAATTACAATCCAGCTAATACAGTCGAAAACCTTCTATTACACACTTGAAATGTGCTTAATTCTATCAAAAATCTATTTCTAAAAAGTGCCAGGTGGCAGAAGTAGGGGAAAAGTATGGGCCAATCAAACTGGTTTTCTGGAAGCGCCCGTGTTCTGATTGGCTGCGCTGTCCCGTACCTTCCAAGGAGTGGTAGGCGTGCGTCCTGGTCTCGGTCGGTGGTTGGTTGGGTGCCGGCTGACCATGGGGGAGCTGAAGCAGCCCCGTTCAAGGGCAGGCAGCTGGACAGAAGAAAAATTAGCTGGTCTTAAATAGCATTGAGGTATGATGGGTTTAGATTTGAGCAGTTAAGCAAGACAAAGGAGAGTTAGACTTTTCTGCGCCAAGGCAGAGTGTTTGGATGGTGGGGTGCAGCAGGAGCTCTGAAACAGGAGAGATGTAAGCACTTTAAAACATTAGTAAAAATTACAATCGAGCAAATACCGTTGAAAAACTTCTATTACACTCTTGGAATGTGCTTAGTTCCATCTAAAATCTATTTGAAAAATGTTCCAGGTGGCAGAAGCAGGGGAAAAGTCCTGGCCAATCAGTGCGGGTTTGTTGGAAATGCCTGTGTTCCGATAGGCTGCGCTGTCCCGTACATTCCAAGGAGTGGCAGGGGCGTGTCCTGATCTCAATTGGTGGCTGGTTGGATGCTGTCCAACAGTGGGGGAGCTAAAGCAGCCTCGATCAAAGGCATGCAGCTGGAGAGAATAAAAAGAGCTAGTCTTAAACACCATTGAGGTAGGGTGGGTTTAGATATGAGGAGTTAAGCAAGACAAAGGAGAGTTAGGCTTTTCGGGGCCAAGTCAGAGTGCTTGGATGGGGGGGGTGCAGGAGAAGCACTGAAACAGAAGAGGTGTAAGCACTTTAAAACACTAGTAGAAATTACAATTCAGCTAATACAGTTGAAAAACTTGTATTACACACTTGAAATGTGCTTAGTTCTTTCTAAACTCTATTTCTAAAACATGCCAGGTGGCAGAAACAGGGGAAAAGTCCTGGCCAATCAGAGCGGATTTGCAGGAAGTGTCTGTGTTCTGATTGGCTGCACTGTCCCATACGTTCCAAGGAGCTGCAGGCCTGCATTCTGGTCTTGGTCTGTGGCTGGCGATGTGCTAGCAGACCGTGTGGGAGCTGAAGCAGCCCCGTTTGAGGGCAGGCGGCTGGAGAGAAGAAAAAAGAGCAGGTCTGAAATAGCATTGAGGTAGGATGGGTTTAGATTTGATCTGTTAAGCAAGACAAAGGAGAGTTAGACTTTTCGGCGCCAAGGCAGAGTGCTTGGATGGGGGGGTGCAGGAGGAGCACTGAAACAGAAGAGGTGTAAGCACTTTAAAACACTAGTAGAAGTTACAATCCAGCTAATACACTTGAAAAACTTATATTACACTCTTGAAATGTGCTTAGTTCTATCTAAAATCTATTTGTTAAAAGTGCCAGGTAGCAGAAGCAGGGGAAAAGTCCTGGCCAATCAGAGCGGGTTTGCTGGAACCGCCCTTGTTACGATTGGCTGCGCTGTCCCGTACCTTCCAAGGAGCTGCAGGCGGGATGTCCTGGTCTCGGTCGGTGGCTGGCTGGGTGCCGGCTGACCATGGGGGAGCTGAAGCAGCCCCTTTCAAGGGCAGGCAGCTGGAGAGAAGAAAAAAGAGCAGGTTTAAATAGCATTGAGGTAGTATGGGTTTATATTTGAGCAGTTAAGCAAGACAAAGGAGAGTTAGACTTTTCGGCGCCAAGGCAGAGTGTTTGAATTGAGGGGTGCAGGAGGAGCCCTGAAAAAGCAGAGTTGTTAGCACTTTAAAACACTAGTAGAAATTACAATCCAGCTAATACAATTGAAAAACTTCTATTACACACTTGAAATATGCTTGGTTCTATCTAAAATCTATTTGTAAAAAGTACGAGGTGGCGGAAGCAGGGAAAAAGTCCTGGCCAATTAGAGCGGGTTTGCTGGAAGTGCCCGTGTTCCGATTGGCAGCAGTGTTCCGTACCTTCCAAGGAGCTGCAGGCAGGCATCCTGGTCTTGGTCAGTGGCTAGCTGGTGCCTTCTGACCATGGGGGAGCTGTTGCAGCCCCGTTCAAGGGCAGGGAGCTTCCAAGGAGCTGCAGGCAGGTGTCCTGGTCTCGGTCGGTGACTGGCTGGGTTCCGGCCAACTTTGGGGGAACTGAGGCAGACCTGTTCAAGGGCAGGCAGCTTCCAAGGAGCTGCAGGCAGGCATCATGGTCTCCTTCGGTTTCTGGCAGGGTGCCTGCCGACTGTGGGGGAGCTGAGGCAGCCCTGTTCATGAGCAGGCAGCTTCCAAGGAGCTGCAGGCAGTTGTCCTGGTCAGTGGAGTTCATGAACTTGGCAGGGGACTGTGATAATGCACAACATGACTTTAGAAGGGTTTATCATGTCAGACACATCTCCTGGAGTTTTATGTGAATGTGAGTAGGGCCTTGGATGAGGGCACCTCTGTGGATGAAGTGTTTTTGGACTTTTCCAAGGCATTTGATAAGGTCCCACATGTGGAATTGGTGGATGCCTTAATAGAACACAAAATACCTGGGTATATTACATGTTGAGTGATAGAAAGCAGAGGGTTTGTTTAAAGGGTGTATATTCTGATTGGTTAGGTGTGAAAAGTGGAGTTCCCCAGGGATCAGTGCTGGGGCATTGTTTGTTTAATATATATATATGTATATATATATATATATATATATATATATATATATATATACACATACACTTACTGACTGGTGGAGGGGATGTTTGGGAAACCAAATTTGCAGACGACACCAGGATTGGTACTAGTATCAAAAATAGTGAGGATATAATGAAACTGCAGGAAGCTTTATTTAAATTGGAAAGATGGGCGAGGGATTATAAATTATCTTTTAATACCAATAAATGTGAAGTTATGCACTTTGGGAAAATAACATAAAAGCTGATTGTGTTCTAAATGGACATATGCTGGGGAAGGTAATCGAAGAAAGAGATCTGGGTGTTAAAGTGACTAATGATCTCAAGTTCCATGAACACTGTAGCCATGTGATAAGGACCGCTAGCAGTATTCTTATTAATATTAAGAAGCATATTTAGAGAAGGAAGAGGGAGGTGATTGTGCCTCTGTATGGTTCACTGGTGAGGCCACATTTGGAGTATTGTGCCCAGTTCTGGTCACCAGGGTTTAGGACAGATGTCAAGATATTGGAAGGGGTTCAGAGAAGGGCAACAATGTTGGTGGCAGATGTTAGGGACCAACATTACGAAGACAGATTGGAAGAGTTGTAGATGTTCACACTGGAGTATAGGCAATTGAGAGGAGACCTGTGTATGGTATATAGATTGCTTAAAAACATCAACTTAAGGGAGAAACTGGGATTTACACTTAGGGATCAGTATTATGGCGCTAGGACACACTCATGGCAGTTGAAGGGGCAACATTTTAAAACAATAAAAATAAAACATTGGTTTAGTGTTAGGGTAATTTCAGTCTGGAACAACTTGCCTGAAGAGGTAGTTGCTAGTAAGACCATGCTTGAGTTCAAGAGGGAACTGGACAAATATTGTGTAGTGAACAAAATAGGGAGCTACCATAACTAGGGCCTACGTGAGCACAATGGACGAAAGTCTTCTCTGCTCTGTAACTACCTATGATACCTATGACTGAATATTAGAACAAAATGTTTAAAGTACCAAAAAACTGGAAATGGTTACTAATAATAAATAAAAAATATTTTATGTGGAGTAGTTCCTCTGTGAACTGCTGTAGCTATCACTATGGGGTGCTTTTTGTGTTATGTCTCTATGCCACAGGTTTGTGTTGTTGACCCCTAGCAGTCTCTTTCCATAATTTGTGGTCTTAAAAAAATTTAAGATCAGTGGCAACTAATGACTACAGATCCCCCTCCTGTGTCCTGCACTCCTGCTGGAGAAAACATTACTGCTGGGTACCAAGAGCAGAGGTCAATGCAGAGATCTGGAATGAAAGCACAATGTAAGATGACTTTTTTAAAATGGAACAACAACTTGTTTCAGTTTGGGCTGAGTGGGCGTTGAGCCACAGTGTACATGCAGAGGAATGGAAGAGTGGTCATCTGCTTCGTATACTGCTGAGTCATAAGTCTAGTGTTATTTTCTTGGATTAGGCTCCTGGAAACAGAAACATACAAGGTGAAGGCAGATAAAGATCATGTGGCCCATCTAGTCGGCCCCTTTTCCATGCCTAATGCAATATCGCATACCCTAGTTGATCTGCGACTTATCCTCTCTTCCCTAGTGGGAGAATAGTCTTATGTATTGAAACAGAGAGACAGTGCGGCAAGCACCTCCAGGGGGCCGAGAGGGCAGTCTGAACTCTAGTGTAAATAAACCAAATATGCCTCACTGAGACAGTGAGGCTACACACAATTCAGGTTCCTGGTTGGTAATTCTCAGTAATTTAATAAAGCCACCATAGAAACATAGAACACAGACTTTGACTGCAGATAAGGACCGCTTGGCCCACCTAGTCTACCCATTTCCCTACCTAGAGGATAAGCTGCAGATCCTATTTAACCAACCGCCTACCGACTCACTGCTCACTGCCCTCCACTTTAGTCTTGACAGCTACCTTCCCCGCTTTGCCCTTCTACCTGCCTACCCCTTGCCCCTCTCCCTCCTTCCCCTGGCATTTCCTGACTTTTATCCCTCCCTCCTCCCTTAGAGCTCTTACCTCACCCTACCCTCCAACAATGGCCTCCTACCTGCATACCCCTTCCCTCTCACCTGCAGTGTTTATTTCTAAGATTGCCCTTGGCTGGTATGTAACATTTGGCACATTTTGAATTACTGGAATTTCCTAAGCCTCAGTCTCTTACTTCTTTTTATTGTGTAACTATGTATTATTGTGTTGACCTTTGTATGTATGTATACCCCCCATTCCTTTGACGTGGAACCTTTGTAAATGAGCAGTTCCTGCTCAAAGGTATTTGTAATCCTGGATTTCAATAAAATAAAATAAATAATAAAAACAGCCTATTTCTTCCTACCCCCCCACAAAAATTTCCTTATGTCTGTCCCATGCATTCTTGAATTCTCCCACAGTTTAAGACCCCACATCCTCCTCAGGAAGGCTGTTCCATGTGTCTACCACCCTCTCTGTGAAAAAATACTTCCTCACATTTCCCCTGAGCCATCCCCCCTCTATCTTCAAATTGTGTCCCCTTGTTCTTGCACATCTCTTTTTCTGAAAGATGCTACCCTCTTGGACTTTGTTGATTCCACTGAGGTACTTAAACATTTCTATCACGTACCCCCTCTCCCTCTCCCTCCTTTCCTCAAGGGTATACATATTAAGTTCCTTTAGCGTCTCCTCATATGGCTTCTCTTGCAGACCCTGCACCATTTTAGTTGCCCTCCTCTGAACTGCCTCCATCCTGTCTATGTCCTTGCGGAGATGGTGTCTCCAGAACTGGATGCAGTACTCCAGATGGGGTCTCACCAACTGTCTGTAGAGGGGGATAACAACTTCCTGTTTTCTGCTGGTGATGCCTCTCCCTGTACATCCCAGTATCCCCCCAGCCCTCTCTACCGCCTTCTCACATTGCTTGCCAACCTTAAGGTCATCTGATATGATTACCCCAGGTCCCTTTCCATTTTGTTGTTGTTAGTACCTCCCCCATTGTGTAATCTTCCCTGGGTTTTCGTTTCCCAGGTGCATTACTTTGCACTTTTTGCATTGAATCCAAGCTGCCATACTTCTGACCAGTCCTCCAACCTTGCCAAGTCCTTTCTCATCCTTTCCATGCCTCCTTGTGTATCAACCCTGTTGCAGATCTTTGTGTCATCTGCAAAGAGGCATACTTTTCCTTCCAGTCCCTCTGCAATGTCACTTATAAAGACATTAAAAAGGACTGGACCCAGTACTGAACCCTGCAGTTCCCCACTAGTAACCCCTCTTTCTTCAGAGTTGACTCCATTTACAATTACCTTCTGTGTCCTGTTGTTCAGCCAATGTTTTACCTAGGCTACCACCCTGGGACCCACTCAGGCTGAAGCATTTGACTACTAATCTTTTTGTGGGACTGTGTCAAATTCCTTGCTAAAGTCTAGGTAGGCCATGTCCACAGCCCCTCCCTGGTCTACTACTTTGGTCACCCAGTCAAAGAAATCAATTAGATTCATCTGACATGACCTTCCCACTGTGAACCCAGGCTGCCTTGGGTCCTGTGCCCCACTGGCCTCAAGGTACTCAACAATTCTTTCCTTCAGAAGTGATTCCATCACTTTCCCTACCACACTGTATTCTTTGCCAAATTAGTTGTAATTTATTGGTATAGTATCAACAAGGCTAGCCAGAAGAATGCTACTGTAACAATAAAGATGCACCCTGACAAGATGAATATCCCTAATTTACAGAAAGAGGTGCATTCTAGCATAATTTGTAAACATTAGAAACGTTTAAGCTTAGGACAACATTATTTATAGGCATCAGATAGCCTGCTACTACCTGGGTGTACCTATTACAATTTAATTCTAAACAGCCAATGGGGCAGTCCCGTTGGGGTGTTTCTAAAATGCAATCTAAACAGCTAGTAATATTTGTATTACATGGCTACAGGTTTTCAGAGAACATGAAAATATACTCCCCTTCTCTCTGGATCCTTTGAACGCTATTGATAGTCAGATCTTTTAGACTTCTTTCCTCTCAAAGAGACACTGTACATGACATCCAGGTCCTGTACTTATACCCAAATTGTTTATATCAAAAATGCATAGTGGAAATTTCCAAAACTGCTACAGAAAATTTTAGCCTAGACACTATGTCATTTAATAACATCATGAGACAAGGTTTCAAAAGTACATAAGCCATAAAATACCTTGGCCTTAAGATACATTTGACACTTTGCCAAGACTGGGGAGTTCTGTTTATCATCACTCTTGAATTGTCAGGGGATTTTACCTAATTAAAAATAACATGTTTTAGGAGATAAGAAACAGAAAAGGGCCTTTACTCTATTTAAAATAAATTGCTTAGATCTGCAAAAAAATATATATATTTTTAGTAGATAGTGGCCAAAGCAAGGATATAATTGTTTCTTATCAGCTTTTTGTTATACATATTTTTTTGAACACAAGTAATCATCATGAGATGAGAAGCTGTACCAGCTAAGGTGAGACACTGGTTACTTGAAGCAGGTGCCTCTAATCTTGACCATGACCTTTTAGGTCACAGAAAGACAGGTTTTGTACAATGTGTTTCTGCTGAGCAGATCAAAGCTAATGTTGCTTAAAACATCTGTTACTAATCATTACTTATTTTACAAGTATCATTTACAGGGCCTCACTACCTGGCAAACCTGGGCACCCACATACATACATATTAATTTACATGGTGGTATCATTATTATTTGCATGGTTTCAACAATTACCATTTAAACCCTTGCACTTACATACATATTAATTTACATGGTGGTATCATGTAGTTATCTGCTAGCCACTTGCAGCCCTTCTCTAGCCACCGGCAGCCATTCACTAGCCACTTTCAGCTCTTCACTAGCCACTTGCTGCCTCTGCAAGCCTTTTTACACCTTTTCTATCTTCTCAACCTTTTGGTTAGCCAACTATATATATAAATGTTGTTGGTATACTTGTATAAAACTTTGGTCACTGGTCACTTTCAACAGTTTCCCCACCTCGAAGGCAAGGGGGAACCTCATGGAGGACCCTAAACCTTCGCAAAATTTAACATAAAAATATAGATGCTAATTATTAAATAAAAAGTAAATAAACCCTTTTTGTTTTGAAAATATTAGCCAGTATTAATAGATATACATATGATAAGTATGTATTAAATTTGTTTTATTTTAATAATATAACATGCACATATGTTAGTATGTAAATATAAACCTAAATTTACTATATTAACACACATTATAATGCCACTATACAAGATAATTAAGTGTTAGTAGATTACTCAGCTTCATAATTTTGATCTACTGATAGTTAATTATGCAGATATTTTCTCAGAGCTTGGACATTCGGGCCATGGGATTAATTGGGGCCATTCTCAAATCATGTAGTTGTTTGTTATGACTCTTAATAATACTTCAGAGACAACATGACATAATAATTAGTACCACAATAAGAATTGCCTGGATTACAGCAAAAGCCTTAAAAGCTGAATCTAACCTGTTGTCGGTGAGCATTAAGTTTAATTATACAATGGCAAGGAAATTTCCTTTATTCAGATTGGTCAGTGTATGCCTGGAACAGTGATGTTATTACACAATAACATAACTGTATGAAGTTCAGGTGCACACACGACTGCATAACAGACTTTCAAATCCAGTCTCCCCTCCAAACGTTACTGCCGCTGTAACCGGACTGAAGCCCCGCTACAACATAAAACCTCCCATCCAACACCTCACACACTGGCTCCAAACACAAACCCTGTCTTTTTTTTTTATTCAAACGTATGCCCAACTCTAAGACTGCCTGCAGCTCTATAAAACAGCAAGCTGTACCTGTAACTGTCACTCCATTCGGCTCCATAGTTGGCATCCGCGTCCACATTTACACCCCACTTCAAGGAGCTTGCAGTTGGCTGCTCATTTCCCCAAAATCATGTTCAACATAAAAAAATCATTTTAAAACCTAATAAAACAGAAACAGATCTTCCTTCTCCTGGTTGTCGGTAAGATAGTGTCAGCGCATGCCCGCTTTGTAGAGTTGCGCTGTACAGTAGTGGAAACACAGAAAAAAACTGACTCAATTTAAAAACTCACACACACAAAAAAAAAAATACCAAAAACTTTCCACTTCAATTTCCTCCTACTAGTACATGGCTGAGAAGGGCAGAGGGGAAAGGTAAAACACATGGCACAGCATAAAACAAGAAAAAGCTTTTGGGACTCAGCAACCAATGTCAGTCTGGCCACAGCTCCACCTTCTGGTAGAAGAAATATTATTCCGGACTTTTTTTTAAAACATTCACCTACACCCACAAAAAATCAAATGAACAATGGATAAAGAAGTTTGTTTTTCTTTTCTTTTTTTAAATTACCAAACGAGCCTTTGTATAATAGCAATAAGGCACTCCAGGGTGTGTGTTATCATGTAATAATAACTGGTGACCCCTGTTATCAACCCGTTTTTGAATACTTTAAAAAGTTGTATCAACCCGCAGGTTGATACAAAAAAACTCGTATCAACCCAACTTTTTCAGGCGCACGCCAAGAAGCCTGCAGCAGTCCAAATGGAGAACCATTTTCTTGCCATCTGCAGCACTGACAGGGACAGAGACAAAAATAATGTTTTAAAGGAATTTCACTAAACTGCCTTTTAAGTGTGGTACCTTATTATCATGGGTTCAAGTTGGGTAAGGTAGATCAGAAACACATACTTTCACCACTACCCCTTACTATTTTCCCCATGTTGGATGACCTTTCACCTCTGATGTGAGGAAGCAACACTCGAGAATTTCTTAAAATGACAAGTTGTCAGTTAATTTAAATGTAATTTACTAAATAATATAATTATTTGTTAGAAAGTAATATTTTTCCTGCTGATCTTATCAGAAAGAGTTACGTTTAAGTCTCATGAACTTCCCCCTCGGAATGAAATTATCCCGAGGCATCTAGATGATGCAGCCATGATGGATTTAAACTTCCCCATGAAAGGAACATATAAAAAGGTATCATTAAATTGTTAGTGCATTCTGTTTACTCCTCTGGATGTAAAATATGTAGTAAAATCTGCCTTGTATGCTTTCTATTATAAGAAATAAAATGTATGTAGATGTTGCATATGGAGTGATTTCTGCTATGTACAAATGAGAAATATTTGTTTTCTTTCTCCAGTTATACAAAATTAAACATATGTAGGTGGTTGATATGGAGTTTTTTTTACAAACCCTCGATGTGTGATAATATGTAAACCGCTTGAGCTTCGCTCTCCAGGTTTAGACATTATCACACATCTTGGGTGTGTAAAAAAACTCCATATCAACCACCCACATATGCATTATTCTGTATATAATGTCACTCCTGGGGTGGTGGAAGCACTCAGCTTTGCCTCGTGCTTCAACCCACCCCAGGAGTGATGTTATTACATGATAACACACACCCTGTCATGTCTTATTGCTTAAATCTCCCTGGTGAATCATGTCCTTCATAACCTGCTCTGTATTATACGTCTGATTTCCAACTTCAACCAAGTGGGCATCTTTTCTGGCCAGTAAGGTTTAAGGTGAGGGTTTCAATAGGCACATTAAAGTAGGGCAGATATTCCTCCATTTCCTGGTGATCAGGGTCACTTTGGATGGTTTCTTCATTAAAAACAGGGATAGGTTTTAAAATGGTTTGACCAATGACAGTATGCTGGGTGGGGGTAAAACAAAAATGTTATGTATTTATTTGACATGACGGGCCCATATGAGAAGGTTTTTTGATTAGTAACTACACAGTATTAACCATGTCCATTATATGTTGCCTTAACCATGGGTCTACGCCATTTAGTTAATTTAGCCTGGCAGGTGACAGTGGCATTTGGATTATAGTAATCATCTGGTCTTTCATTCTCATATCCACATACAGAAGTGGTTACATCAAAATCATCACACCTGCATAGATATCGATATCCCTTTATAGCACAGCATGATAAATGGGGTGCAACCCAAGTTTGCAAGTTAGAGAGACATACTAGCAGGGAGGGGGGATCTAACCGTTCTTCATACACATCTTCTTCTAAATAACCTACTGAGTGGACAGCTGCTATTTTATCAAATACTTCAGTTTGTGGGTCAAACAAGGGAAAGGACACTGTAAAAGAGACATACATAACATCTCTTACAGAGCAGGCTCTTTTGCATAACACTATCCTTTATTGGGGTGTGGAGTCACATAAACTGAATTACAAATGGTGCCAGGGGAGAGAGAACTACACCCTTGCACAACTCACCGGTTTACCTTTCCTGCTTTGGACACACATTGGGGAAAATACCATTGGGCCAAATATCCATCCTTAATAAGATCTGGGAGGCGTCCACTCTCCAGGTCTTCTAATAATTTGGCTATTGTGTTAAGCACATACTCACCATATGCAGTGCAAATGATTTCTCTTCCTATTCTCTTTTCCTGCCCATCTTTATTATTAATCTAAACTAGCTCATTTATTTTTTTTCTTAGTTTCTCAAATAATCTCACTATGTCAAGCATATTAAAGATTGTAAGTCGCTGTTCTTGTGACAAACCTTCAATTCCATGCAGCTCGGCCTTATCTATCACTTGGGCCTGGTTGGTTTCAAAATACCTAATATGATTTTTAACTCTGTACACATCTACCCTATTCCAGATGGACATGCCTGACCCAAACAGACCAGTAGCTGTTCCCACCATTCCTCCTAGTGCTCCTAAACCTAAGCCATGACGTTGTCTGGACCTAAATGTTTTTAGAGTTTCTTGCCCTGCTATTCTATCTTGTGACCTGTGACAATGGGCTGCTAATACAGCTAGTACCAGGGAGGCATAAAATAAAGACACATTAGTTTATGTGCAATGTCCAAACTCAGCCGTATTCCAATGGAAAATATTTAAGACAACAGGTATATGCATAAATTGTACATGATTTATAAGGGTTCCAGGTATTGCGGTAGCAGTTAATCTGCTAGGGTACCCTGGAGTTAACTGGGGACACTCTGGGGATGTATCATTAGAGGAGTGCTCAGCTATAGTTGGAAATATGTCTTCAGTGGGGGTGGAGGATAACCTGGGTTTTATTGGTTACTTGAACCCGGGGCGTAGGAGGTTGTGCAGGGATTCCCAATGGATCTTTAGGCATTATTTCTGCTTGCACCACATATTCATCTGTTCCTTGCCACCCAGGTAAGGTCATCTGGTATTTACACCACCATAAATCATAACCATCTTTTTGTACATCTTTTACTTTTACCCACCATATATATGATCATGATCTGTACTCAACTGACACTCTCTTTTAATAATATGGTCCCACAGCCTCATAGTTACACCCTCCTGCTGCTCCCCATACAGAATTTTATTTATTATTTATTTTTTTGAAATGTTTCACCAGGAAGGTTACACTGAGCCGCAATGCTCATCCTACAGTATGTCCTGGGGGAAGGGAAGTGGGAAAAATAAGTAGTACAACAGGATACATACAGCAGGAATTAGCTTAGCAGCATATAGACAGACTGTACAGTTAACACCAACAATAGCTAGTAACATTTCTAGATTAGGATACATTTTTGAGTGGCTGACAGGGGGTATAGTCAAAGGTACACTGGGGTGGAACAGTAGGGGTGATAGGAAGTGCTAAGTTTCAGAAGTGCTAGGATTCCAAGAGGGGTTTGGGCTAGGGGGCAGATATTTGGCCCTGCTGGAGGAAGGAGGAGGTATAGACCAGCAGCTAGGCAGGGCTCCTTGGGGCTAGCTGTAGTTGCAGTTTATCACTAGGTAGTTTGTTAGGGATGTAGAGAGAGAGTAGGCTGATGAGGAGTCGTGGATTTGGGACGATAGTTGGTTCCAGAGCTTACATAGATGATTGGAGAATGCCATTTGGCCGGATGTTGTATTTCTGTAAGGTATATTCAGTGAGCGAGAGTCATTAGATTGGAGGGTGTATTTGGAGGTGTGAGGGGCAGATAAGGAGGCAGACAGGTAAGAGGAGATCGAACCTAGCCAGAATTTAGAGGTAAACTTTGCCACATGTAATGTTCACCTGTCAATAAGCAAGGGAAAATTTAGAGAGCGGTAAAGAATGCAGTGATGTGTCAGAGCAGGGACATCCAGGGCAAACTGGCAGAAGGAGTTAAAGAGAGGTTCAAGCCTGGTTAAGGAGGATTGAGGGTCAGCTCCTAT
This sequence comes from Neoceratodus forsteri, assembly GCA_016271365.2. Lineage (NCBI taxonomy): Eukaryota > Metazoa > Chordata > Ceratodontiformes > Ceratodontidae > Neoceratodus > Neoceratodus forsteri. The sequence goes on along the minus strand of JADMNL010000040.1, from coordinate 42,201,803 downwards.
ACAACATTGCAATAGTCAAAAGTTGGCAGTATCATTTTATGTACCAGTTCACGCCTTGCCTGACATGGGATGCTACCCCTGTTATGATAGAGGGCCCCTTGCTTAAGCTGCAGTTTCTTTAGAATGGCATCAATGTGGACAGAGAAGTTTAGGTTCCTATCCAGCCAAACTCTGAGGTAGCAGAAGGAAGAGGTGTCTTCTAATACAGTCCCTTCAATGGTGTAAAAGGTGGGTAAGGAGGGGAGCCTTGCCATCCTCTGCCTAGTACTGAAAGTCATGAAGACTGTTTTCTTTGAGTTTAGGAAGAGGTGGTGCTCACTTAGCCAGCGTTGTACATTTTTGAAATCCATCTGAAGCCTGGCAGTGACATCAGTGACTGAATTGCCAGTTGTGAACAGGTCAGTATCATCTGCATACATGTGTATGTTAGACGATAAACAAAACTGAGGGAGGTCATTGAGGAAGATTAAAAAAAGGAGAGGCCCAAGTATCGATCCCTGGGGAACTCCCGTGATAATGGGGAGGGGAGAGGAGATGGCATCAGCTATGCAGACAGATTGTGTTCTGCCTGACAGATAGGACTTGAACCATTCAATGGTATTAGGGGAAAGACCAGCGGACCTGAGGCAGGACAGGAATAGAGGGTGGGAGACTGTGTTGAAGGCCTTGGCCAGGTCAATAAAAATAGCTGAGGTTATGAGGCCTTTGTCCATGCCCATGGCAACAGTGTCAGTCAGACGTAGCAGTGATGTGGCAGTGGAGTGGTGTTTTCTAAAGCCAGCTTGGAATAGAATACGAAAGGCGCAGTCAGTAATGTAGGATGAGAGTTGTTTGAGTACTATGTGCTCCTGTAGCTTAGCCAGAGTAGGAAGGAGTGAGATAGGGCAGTAGTTACTAGGGGAGGAGGGGTCTCTTCCTTTAGGGAGTGGTAGGGCATGTTTCCAGGCTGTAGGGACAGTGTAAGAGACAAAGGAGAGGCTTAGCAAGATGGTTATAGGATAGGCAATGGCGGGCGCCAGACAGAGAGAGGAGCTTGGGGTCCAGGCCATCTGGGGAGGAGCCTTTAGCAAGGTTGATAGACTGAAGGGCTTGTAAGGCAGCAGCAGGGGAGATGTGTGTGAAGAAGAAGGGGGTAGAAGGAGAGAAAGCTGGAGGAGTAGAGGAAGGGGATACAGGGAGTGGAGTTGGGCCTGTGGAGAAGTGCATGTGCATCAGGAATTAACAGCCTTGCCATGATGAGCACACTTAGGTGAACAGCAATACAAGGTGCATGCTTTTAAATTGCCTCTAGTGTCTGTAATTGGTATAGTGAATTGTCCTCCAGTTGGAATGGGTCCATATCACTCTGGCTTGAACCACACTTTATATATGCAGTCATCATACTGGTTACTTCCAACTTTTTGCATTCTTTCAATTTTACTTGCATCATTTGTCCCAATTTCATGGCCCTGGAACCAAACTGTTCTCTGTCCATGGAGAAAGATTACACACTGACACACAATAAGTGTCTGGATACTGGCAGTGATGGTGGAGGGCAGGCAACCTTTAATTACCCTCATCATGTCTGGATCGTGGTACTTTGTTTTAATCTATTTTACAAAAGAAGATCAGGGTTAGTACCTGTTCCTATTTACTGAACATTTTTCAACTGGTTAATATGATACCATTTTAACACAGACTGCTTTTTCTTCTCTGCCAGTTGAATTAGATATATGGCAGGGTTTGCCTTGTCTACCACAGGAAAAGTCCCCTTCCATGTGGGTATAAAGCAGTGTTTTTTTTAGCATAGTTCTTTGTCATAATTACATCCCCAATTTGGTATTCAAATGGATGTACCTTTTTATCAAAATACTTTTTCATCTGCTTTTTTGTTTTGCCAATATTAACAGCAACACATTTATTTACTTTTACAATGTAATCTTGCATTTGCTTTACCCAGTTTTCAGTTACAGATCCTTGTGGGGGGGTCACTGTTGGTAGCAGCAGGTGTCCAGGGGTTTTCATTAACCTCCCAGTTATAGCCTGATATGGGCTGACACCAGTAGTTCTAATAGGTGTAGCTCAGATTGCCATTAAACATAACGGCAACATTTTAGTTCATTGTGTGGGTTTATCAGCACAAAATTTAGTTAACATGGTTTTCAAGGTTCTGTTCTCTCTTTCTACTACTCCTGATGACTGTGGATGGAATGCCATGTGTAGTTCCTGCTTAATGTCTAACATTGCTTGCAGCTGCTTAAACATTTTCCTTGTAAAGTCAGGTCCTCTATCTGAGGAAATTACCCGTGGCAGTCCCCACCTGGAAAATAACTCGTATAACAATACACAAGCTGCTGTGTAGACTTCTTTGTTTTTTTGTAGGAAATGCTTCTATCAATTTTGAGAAAACATCAATAACAACCAAACAATTAGTGTAGCTACCTGGTGTTCTAGGCAATCCGGTGATACAATCAACTTGTATATGGTCCCAGGGATCATCAGGTGCCTTTATTGACTGCAGTAGTGCTCTGTTGGAGGTATGGGGAGGGTTGGTTTGTAATCAAGGGAGGCAGCGGTGCCATTTATCTTTAAGGTCTTGTTGCTGGGTCGGCCACCACTTAACTGCCTTAACCTTTTGTAAAGTAGTATCTAGTGAGTAATGCCCTCCTGTGGGATGGGCATGATAGAGGTAGAAGACCTCATCTGCTTGTTCAGGGGGAACACGAGTAACAGGAAAAGACTATTCATTTTCTTGAAACATTAAGACTGAATTGGGTGGGAGGGTCAGTCCCAGCTAGTAAAGTCTTGCTTGCCCAAGGAGTGGTGGCAGGCAAGGGACATTGCTGCAGATGCCAATTAACCACTATCTGGTAAGGGTAATACTTAAACTATAAGGATTTGAGATCTGAAGGGGTTGCAGTGTTTAATGCCATGATTGGTGCAGGTGTAAATGAAGGGGGAGGGCACCAGGAAGCTCCTTTTTGTGCTGCAGCTTGAGCTGCATTGTGGACTGCTTGATTTCCTTCTGCATGTGGGGTACCAGTGGAATGTCCCTTAACCTTAAGGATAGCCACTGGGTGGGACAAGGTTTTAAGCAGATGCACTATATACTGTAACAAAAGTACATAAGACAAAGGCTTTCCATTTGAAGCTAAATACTTGTTTGTATTATATAATGGAAGCATGGCAACAGTATTTACTACATAGGCGCTGTCTGTATACACATTAACTGAGCAATCCTTAATATTTTCTAAAGCACAAGCAATACCTGCTAGCTCAGCGTACTGAGAAGAATGTGGAGTACAAGTGTGGGAAAGAGTCTGCTGTGGTGTGACCACTGCAAACCCAGTATTTGGCTTACCATTCACATGATATGATGATCCATCAGTATACCAATTTTCTGCAAGGGGTATTGGGGTGGTGCGTGTAAGAGGATGAGGTAGGCTGAAAGTCAGTGGGCACTCATGGGATTCTCCGATGTAGAGGAGACTGACAGGTAACAAAGTTGTCTTCTTAGGGGGGTAATGTCCAAGTCTCTTTGCAACAACATTAAAGTCCACTGTGACAATCTCTGTGAGGAAACGACAGTTTCTCCTGGTTTTAACAAGTAATTGAGCGGGGTGTGTGGGGTGTGGATAATAGTCTTTTGCAGTCCAGTGATGTAAGTAAAATGCTTAACTGCCCAAAAAGTTGCTAGCAGATGCTTTTCACAAGCTGAAAACTTCTTTTTGACTTCAGTTAACACTCTTGAAGTGTAGGCAAGCGGTCTGAGTTTGTTCGGTTGTTCTTGACACAAAACAGCAGCGATGGCAGTTGGTGATGCAGACACTTCTAGATGGAAAGGTAAGGCTGGATCAGCCTGTACAAGGAGGGTGGCTGCTGCTACGGCTTCTTTGAGTTATTTCACGGTGGCAGTATGTTCTTCCTTCCAGTGTGGTCCGATGTCATCATCCACTGAGGCTTTGAGCAGGCTGTAAAGTGGTCTTGTCAGCTCAGAATAAAGGGGAATAAAGCCTCTGTGATAGCTAGTTAAACCAAGAAGGGACTGCAATGCTGTTTTTGTAACAGGCAGATCAAGTCTCTGAATTGTCTTTACCTTCTTGGCATCTGGTTGTTTTCCGCTGGGGGTGATGGTGATGCCAAAGAAAGTCACCACCTCCTTTACTAGCTGACACTTGTTTAGATTAACTTTGAGTCCCGCCCTCTGCAGCAACTGCAACAATTCACTTAGTAGCTTAAGATGTTCCTCTTCTGTTTCGGTGGCCAGTAATAAATCATCAACATATTGTAAAACAGCTTCGGCATGGAAAAATGGGTTAAAATGGTAGCCATTCTTTTGTGGAACGCAGTGGGGGAGTTGCAGAAACCCTGGGGCAAGCGGGCCCAGGTTATTTGTCTATTGCCCCAGGTAAAGGCAAACTTCTACTGAGAAGCCTTATGTATAGGTACACTCCAAAAAAACATTTGCAATGTCCAGTGTGCTGAAAACCTTGGCTGAGGGAGGGATTTGGGACAGTAGTGATGGAGTCTCTCGTACTACAAGGGCACATGCTGGGGTAACGGCATTTAGCCTTCAGTAATCAATATTAAGGTGATAAGTACCACCTGGTTTAATCGTGGTCCAAACAGGGGAATTAGTAGTGGACTCACACTCTCTCAGAACCCCCTGCTGTAGTAATGACTGTATAATAACATCTACATCAGCCTTGCACTCATTTTGTATAACATTTTTGTCACTGGTCACTTTCAACACTAGGAGCCTTCCTCCCACTCCTTGCCAAACAACCTCTACAGCAAAACCTTATCCCCAGCTCCCAGAACACAGAGACAGTGCTGCAAGCCCCTCAAGGTGATTGAGAGGGCAGTCTGCACTCCAGGAGCATCCCCCCCCACCAAACAGCCTCTCCAGCGAAAGCTCATCCCCAGGTACAGAGACCTGTCCTAACTGACTCATGGCATGCAGAGCTGCACTTCATGTTGCACTGCTTGCTTCTTCCTGCTCACTCACTCCTACCATACTCCATGTGTATTTGGAACTGCCATCTCATTTCCATACACCACTGACTAGCCCCACTTGGTTTCTCTCAGATGTATTATTATGTTCCAGGCATTCGGCACAGGTTGTGCACCCTCCCTCACTAAGGATTTCTTCCACTGTAGGGACTCCCAGTCTACTCACGATCAGGCTCCTTATCATAGCTACTCTCAATCTGGTGAGAAACGGCAGCCCTGTGAAGCCCATCCCCTACAACCAACACACACTGGATGCTAGATACAGCCCACACCCCCTAGGGATCTATACATTCCCTAGTGGTCCCTGTAGCATAGCCTCTTCCTCTGCATCACTAACCACCCTAACCAATCCATGGTCCCCCCTCTGTTACTTACACCTACCATGAACCAAGGCATCATGCATAATCACAAAAAAAAACATTTTGTATCACCCCACATAAGAACGTGAAATATCAACTTATAGCACCCCAAATTATTCTGTTACTCCTCTACCACTCTGGAAATATACATCCTAATCCTAGCCTTTCCCCCTCTACTGACATCAACATGAGATACCTGGAGATTGCCCATGTAAATATTGTGGGTCTCCTACGTAAGTTGGACTAACTCAAATTATGGGTATCCAACTCTAACTGTGATATCTTAGCTGTGATAGAATCATGGCTCACCCCTAAAATCACTGATAATGTTGTAAACCTTGACTCATAAACCATGTTTCATCAGGATAGGGTCCACAAAAAAGGAGATGATTGGCTGCTGTTTGTAAAATCGCACCTTAAAGTAATGAGGATCACTACCACCCCTGTATCCACAGATGCAGAGTGCTTGGCCACAAATCTTGCCCTTGGAACTAGAGGGGAAAAAATGTAATTATTGTAGTAGCGTATATTCCCCCGAATAGTGTCTCACTGAGGTTTCACCATTTTCATGATACTTTTGCTAACCTAGATCTACAGCATGAAAATATTGTTCTCAGGGATTTCAACTGTAATTGGCAAGTTAGTAATAATAAAATCCACTGTGATATGATTGCCAACCTATACTTAACACAGGTCATATTCTTGCCTACCCAAACAAACTACAAACCTGGGACCACCACACTTATTGACAGGTTGCTGGTCAGCCACCCAGGAAGGATTCTCCACACTGAAATCCTTCTGGACTTCCTGAGCAACCACTCTCCTGTTGTATGTCGGTGGTCAGCAAAGACATCCAGGCTGTTCCCTCCCCCTCCAGGGTATGAGTGTTCCATTCCCATAAAACCCCACAGTTGCGAGCTGTGCTACAACAGACAGACTGGTCCTTCCTGCAGTGCACACAAGATATTGATGCGGCTTTGAACTACTTCATAAGTTACTTCAATAGAGTATGTGATCTAGTGGCACCCTATAAAACCATTACCAGAAAAGAAACCTCCCAACCCTGGTTTCCTTCAGACCTCATGTCTCTAATAAGAGAACGAGATAGAGTCTGGTCTCAGTATTGCAAGCTCAGCTTACACACCCTCCTCCAGAAGTGTAAGGAACTTAGAAACAGGGTAAAACAAAAACTAGTCAGAGACTCCAATGCAAAATACTACAAAAACAAACAGTTTTCACCACTCAAATCACCTACAATTTCTCATGAGGGGATCAATGATATGCTAGGCAACTCCCACAAACCACTTCCTCATTACATCCCCATCGATGGGTCAAACAATGAGGGAGACATTGATATAGTAAATACTTTTAATAGGACTGTTAGAGACCTCACTGCCTACATCCTGGCACATTCCAGTTGCCCTGTGCTGGAACACAACACACCCTGAACAACTCACAACCCAAGTTTGATCTAAAGAGGTTAATCTGAACTGACACTTATGCATATATCTCTCCCACTTAAAAATTTCCACCTGAATGGGGCTGGATAACATTGATATGAAGCTCCTAAAGTACACTGTCTGTGAGGTCACACTAGCCCTGCAGCTCCTTTTTAACTTGTCCCTCACATTTGGGCAGGTGCTGAAAATGTGGAAAATAGCTCATGTAACACCTGTCCAGAAAGGATGTGCAACTGAACAATCCACTAACTAACTACCTATTTCCATACTATCACCTCTCTCAAAAACAGTGGAAAAATAGTAAATGATCAGCTCTCCAAATATTTGAGAACTTATGACCTTCTATCATCTGAACAGCATGGCTTCCGTAAAAGCCAGAATACCATAACTGCACTTATAGAGTACACTGACCATCTCTATCATGCTCTAGACAGAGGGGCTCTTGCCAGAATAATGTTCATAGATCTCACCAAGGCCTTGAACCTTGTTAATCATGACTGTCCTACTCTGCCACAAATTAAACACAATTGGTCTCTCAGGTGATGCTACCTGCTGGCTGAAAAACTATCTTACTAAATGAATACAAGCAGTCAAATGCCGGGAGACCCTATCTGATTACAAGCCAATGATATTAGGAGTCCCCCAAGGGCCTTCCTTTGTCCCCTTCTGTTCAGTCTCTTTGTTAACAGTCTCCCTACAACTTATTCTTCCACAAAAATTCTCCTTTATGCAGATGATGCAGTTGTCACGTCCACTCACCCTGGTCTGTCCTCCATTCGACACAGCCTACAAACTGACTTCACAGCCATCTGTACCTAGTTCACTAACAGCCTCCTCATCTTTTCTACTTCAGATTTAAATCTCCACCCCCCACCATAATTGTCACTTCTGACCAAACAGCCCCAATTGAGCAGATGTCCACTTTTAAATACCTGGTTATCACCTTTGACATGGGCCTAACCTTCTTGGACCATGTGGATATCCTCTCTAGGACTTCTAATTCCAGACTCAGCATGCTCTACAGGCACAAAAATGCATTTCTCCCTGAAAACAAACAGCAGCTTGTCAGGCACCATACCCTCGGTCTCATAGACTATGGCCTGGTAATCCATGGTGCTGCAAATAGCAAAGCACTCAACAGAGTCTGGGCCTTAATGAACAGGGCCTGCCATTTTGCACTTAACCAAAAATGGGACACTCATAAATGTACCCTGTACACCCTGGGGTGGCTTAATCTTGACTCCTGTATATACTATGTTACCCTTGTCACAGGCAAAAAAGCCTTGCTCAGCCTGCTGTCCCCTGATGTCACATCCCTTTTAGCCCCTTAGCTTCCAAGTACTCGACTGGGGGAGGTGGGACAGCACAACTCCGTGATCCTACCTAGAAGGAAAACCTCCTTGGGTCAATCTTGTTTCTCTTTTAAATGCTCATCAGAGCATTTAATTGACTCCATGGTAGAGGGTATTAGCAAGGACACAAATCATGCAATTGAGAAGGACCAGGAACCTGTAGTGATACATAATGAGATAATTGAAAACCCTGAAGAATGGTCTGTGGTCCCTAGAAAAAAGATACAAAAAAGAGTCAGAAGAAATATTGGAGGTGTATCAAATATCCTGACTCCAAATAGATTCCAGGCCCTAGTTACAACTGAGGATGCTGAAGTTCTTCAACCACTAAATACTGAAATATGCCCCATGACACCAAGCAATGTATGCACAAGCACCATAAGACCAAACAATGTATGCACAAACACCATAACACCAAACAATGTATGCACAAGCACCATAACACCAAACAATGTATGCACAAAGAATAATGATCAGCATTTAACACAGCAAATCCAAGCCCCGGAAGGTAGTAGAGATATTTTGTTTATAGGTGACCCTATGTTGTGCTACAGTGATAGCATTTTGTGGAAACAATATAATGAGCTCACAACTGTCAGCGTACTGCCAGGGGCTGGTATTAGTGATGTTAAACAGCTTTTATTGGGCTTATTAGAGAATACTATTACTCCAGTCACAATTTTGCATGTTGGAGTAAATGATGTGGGGAAAAGGGATATCCTGGATATACAGAGGGATTTTGATGCAGTGGGTGCTGAATTAAGAAACAGAGGGTGTGAGGTTTGGATTTCTGGGATTTTACCTCTCCCTAGGGCAAAAAACATAACTAACCAGGAAATATTTAGACTAAATGGCTGGCTCAAGAGATGGACAATAAGAGAAGGACATTATTTTATTGATCATTGGCAAGAGTTTCAAAATGACCACTTGTATGCAAGGGATGGGTTGCACCTTAACAAAATGGGTAAACGATTACTGGCTCAGCAACTGGAGCGTACTGTACATTGCCATTTAAACTCCACCAGAGGGGGATGTGGGGGATACAAAACTTAGGGCATCATATATAGAGTGGTAATTTATGTTAATTAATGCTAGGAGTCTTAGAAATAAATTTGATGAACTCCAAGCTACACTGCATATCCATAAAATCCATGTTTGTGCTATTGTAGAGACATGTTGACAACCCAAAGACAATTGGGATAAGCAGATTCAAGGGTACACACTGTATAATAAAGATAGGTCCCTATCAAGAGGTGGGGGGGTGGCCCTGTATGTTGCAGAAAGTATCTCTTCAGAAAGCATAGATATATCCAGATGGGCAGATTTAGAAGCCCTATTGGTTGAGATTAGTCCTCCCTGAGCAGCTAGGATTAATCTGGGTGTGATATACAGATCCACTTCCACTAGGGCATTAGAAGATGAGGTTATATTGGACTTTATTAACCATTTGTCCCTAGCTGGGAATGTAATACTGGTTGGGGATTTCAATCTCCCTGGTATTGGAAGGGATACATTACAAGCAAATACAGCTATAGAGTCTAAATATCAGGAAACTTTTAGCCTTACGGGGTTAGACCAATATGTTACATCTAATACCAGGGGTAATCATATTTTAGACCTAGTATTAAGTAACCTTGGTGAAAATATTATTAATTGCAGTATATATCCCCCACTGGATTCCAGTGACCACTTTATGTTCAGTTTTCAGTATGATGGTACCTTGGGGGTAAAAAAAGGTAGAACAGTACTCCATAGGTACAATCGAACAAATTTCCAACAAATGAAATATTAATTCTCTACATGGGACTGGGAATCAGATTGTAAAAATCAGACTGTCACCGGAAGGTGGAACAAGTTAACAAAAACTTTAAATTATTTGGTCCAGAAGTATGTACCAATTAGCAATAAATATGATGGGACTAAAAATGCTCTTCCTCTATGGATGACCCCATCTGTTAAAGAGTTAATCAGAAATAAAAATAAAGCATACTAGCAGGCAAGACATAACAATACAGAAGTTGGCTGGGAAAATTACAAAAAGTATCTTAAACTTGCAAAAAGGGATATTGCTATGGCCAAAAGAAATTATGAGCGTACTTTAGCCTCTAAAGTCTAAGACAACTACAAGTCTTTTTATTCCTGTATTAACAGAAAAAAGGATAAAAACAATATTGTTGGACCCCTTAAGGTGCAGAATGGGGTTCCCATAACAGAGAACAGTGCATTAGCTGAGGAATATAATACATACTTTTCCTCAGTATTCAATACAGGCCCACAAGCTGTTCAGGACTCTGGAGGAAAAATACAGATGGGACCCAGTATTAGGATAGATCCAGCTGATGTCCTAAAAAGACTTAAAAAGATAAATCAGAACAAGGCAGAGGGACCTGATAATATCCACCCCAGGGTAATTAAAGAAATTGCAGAAGTATTGGTCGATCCAGTAACCTGGATATTTCAAAAATCAGTACAAACTGGTGAAGTCCCTGAGGTATGGAAACAAGCAGTCCCTATACACAAAAAACAATCGAGGCAGGAGGTATCAAACAATAAGCCCATTAGCCTGACCTCTGTGTCGGGGAATCTTGGAGGGCATAATAAAAGATTGCAACACAGAATTCCTAGTAGCTTCAGGTAAAATGGATAAAACACAGCATGGGTTTACCAGCGGAGATCATGCCAAACTAAACAAGGCTAGTAAATCCATGGATATGGGAAATTCAGTCGATGTTATCTTCCTTGACTTTGCCAAGGCATTTGACAAAGTTCCCCATGAGGAGCTTGTGAAGGCCCTATTGGAGTCAGGCCTCCCCAGATGGGTTCCGCAATGGGTCAAGGCATGGTTAAACAATAGAAGCCAGAGGGTTTGTATAAAAGGGGAATTCTCTGGCCAGGTTAGAGTGACCAGTGGTATCCCACAGGGCTCTGTATTGGGACCCAGCCTATTTAATTTATATATATCATCAATGCATGTTGACACAGGGGTTTGGCTCTCAAAATTTGCAGATGACACCAGAATAGGCTGTCCAATAAATAATGAGGAAAATCAGCTCATTTTACAACCTGCCTTACATAATCTTGAGCTATGGGCCACCCAAAAACAATCTATTTTTAATATCGGTAAGTGCACGGTTATGCATTTCAGAAAAAATAATAAGCAGTTTCAATATACTTTGGGAGGTACTCTATGAAAGACTGTAATGGAAGAAAGGGATCTGGGGATTATTATCAGCAGTGATATTAGTTTCAGCATGCAGTGCAATAAAGCTATAAAAAAGGCTAGCAGTATAACATATTGTATACAGAAAAACATCAAATGTAAAGATAGAGAGGTGGTGCTGCACTGAATTGGTGCACCCCAATGTGGAGTATTGTGCGCAGTTTTGAGCACCTTATAAAAGGTAATATTGGATCAATGCAGAGGGTGCAGAGGAGGGCTACTAAAAGGATCAAGGGGACTGAGGAGCAGAGCTATGAGCAGCAGCTGCAGTTTTTGGATCTGTACTCATTGGAATACCGTAGAATGAAAGGGGACATGTGTCTGATTCATAGGGCCCTGACAGACACTAGTCTGTGGGATCTCTTGGGATTGACACATAGGCACCAATCATATGAAACCAATAGCCCATCGCTACCAACTGATAAAAGAAAGACATAGAACAAATAAAATGAAATGTTGGCCAAACAATGGAGTGACTGAGATTTGAAATTCACTGCCTTGTGAGGTGGTTGAGTGTAAAACAATGATAGAATTTAAAACAAGCTTGATAAATTTCTCATTAATAGGGACATCAAAGGGTATACATGGCTAATGACTGGTGAGCTTATGTCTTTTAATGCTCCAAAAATCTATGAAATCTTTTAGCGTCCCGAAACTTTGGAACCCCCTCATCCCTCTCTTAAAACCACAGGCTCACTTATCTCCTTTAAGTCCCAGCTGCTTGCCTCACTCAATCCCTGGTATCCCTGCAACTGTTATACATACAAACATATGAATTTGCCAGCAGAAACAGGCCACCTGGTCTAACAGGTTTGCTCTAGTGTGCAGCTAGCACCCTCACCTTGCAGCTGTTCCCCCCTCCCCAAATACCCCCTCTCTCCTTGTCCCATACCCTTTGAAATTATCCACTGTCTTACAGATTACCACCTCCTCCAGTACAGCATTCCATTCTGCCATGACTCTTTGTGAAAAGGTGTCTCCTCATTTCCATCCTAAATCTTCCACCATCCAATCTAAGGCCATGCCCACTCTTGTCCCTCCAGCCTGAGTACCCCTTCAGTGCCTGCCTTGTTTATCCCCTTTACGTACTTAAAGGTCTCAATCATATCCCCCCAAGTCCCTTCTCTCCTCCAAGAGTACATGTTCAGCTCTCACAGCCTCTCCTCATATGGTCTGTCCTCCAATCCCTGGATCATCCTTGTTGCCCTGCGTTGTACCCCTCCCAGTAATATTACATCCTTCTTCAGATATGGGTGCCAGAATTACACACAGTACTCCAGGTGTGGCCTGACCAGTGCCCTGTAGAGAGGCAGGATCACCTCCCTGCTCCTCTCGCGATACAACCCAGCATCATGTTGACTTTAGCTGCCACCCTCCTACATGCTCTGTATTGTTCATCTTCCCTGTTACAATCACCCCTAGATCCTTCTCCTCCTTGGTGGAACCTAGCTGCACCCCTCCCAGGAGGTAACACCTCCCTGGCTCTTTGTTCCAAAATGCAGGACTTTGCACTTTTTTTGCACTGAACCCCAACTGCCATGCTCCTGACCACTCCACCAGTTTGGTTAGGTCATCCTGTAGTCCCTGCCAACCTACTATATTGTCCGCCACCATCACCCCCAATTTGGTATCCTCAGAGAATAGACTGATCTTATTCCTGATGCCATACGAGATGTCCGCTATGAATGTTCCAAACAGCACTGGCTCCAGTATTGATCCCTGGGGCACCCTGCTCATCATAGCCCTTGGAGATGAGAGTCCCCCACCACCACTACCCTCCACTGTCTCTCCTACAGCCAATCATCATTCCATTTAACCATCTTAGTCCCCATCCCCACGTATCTCAACTTCCCTCCCAACCTTCCATGCGGCACCAAATTGAAGGCCTTACTGAAGTCCAAGTATATGACATCCAGCACATGACCCTTGTCCAATTCCCTCATGACCCAGTTGTAATATTCAACTAGGTTCATCTGGCAGGATTTTCTGGAGACAAACCCATGCTGGTGACTGTCCTGGAGTCCATTGTCTTCCATGAAGGTCACCAGCCTTTCCTTAAGTATTGTCTCCATCAGCATCCCCATGATGGAAGTTAAGTTTACTGGCTAGTAATTACCCTGCTCAACCTTTGGTTCACTTTTATGAATAGGCACCACGTGAGCCATCCTCCAGTCATGTGGTACACACCCTGTGTCCAGGGACTTATTGAATAGTTCCACGAGTGGTCCAACCAGAATCTCTGATTCAGGCTCTTCCTCCCTTAATGAATATTATAGCCTGGAGTACTCTGCACCATTTTGTTGTTAAATCCCTGCTGTACAATGCTCAGTTTCTTGTCTTCTGCCAAACTATACCCTGAACACCCATGATCAGCTGCCATCCCTTATGTCTACCATGCTGTGTTTAACTACTTTGGCTGCCATGACAATTATCATTGTGTATATGGATTCATTTATTTCTGTATTTATTACTTTGCTGTATTATTGTTTGTTGTAAGTATACTACCTTCATGTACCTATTGCTCCCCCTGTGATATGACCCTAAACCCTTAGAAAACAAGCTCTTCCTAAAGGATCTTGTGTGCAATAAATAAATAAGTACATAAAAACAGGGAAGTGTAAAATTCCCCTGACAACGAATGCATTAAGGCTGGCAATACAAAAATACAAGTGTTACTGCGAACATATTAAACACCAGACCTCTAGATGGTGGTATTGTATTCAGATTCACACTGCAGTTGACAATGAAATAGAATATAGAATACAAGGTCTCTGTACAATAAAATTTCACTAAAAGTTGAAAACAGTTATTTACCTTGAATTGGGATTTCAGTGCTATTATTCAACTTAATACATTCCTAAAATGTGTTTAAACTGTTACTAGTAATAGTAACCTGCACACTATAACCATCCCTAACTTCCTTGCTTCATGCTCACTCTCATCTCTGATCACGCTCTTTGTTTCTACCCCCCCCCTCAGCCAAATCTTCTCTTCCTCCCACTTAGCCTCGCTGGTGCCTAAGCATTATTGTTACCCTGCAATTTCCTGTGCTTTGTTCAACCCTCCACCCCCACTTTTGTCACCTGTGCTGTTAGTTCTCTGTCCCTCCCACCGATTAAGTACTTGGCCAATAATCAATGCCACTATAACTTAGGCTAACCTTCCACTTCTCTCCCTCTCTACAGAACAGCTCTGATAGGGCGCTTCCCTGCAAGCCAAGCTGTGTGGATTGGCATTAGCAGCCGTTGACTGCACCTCCTGACCAGCAGCTTGGAATCTGGTATGTCAGATTGAAGGGCACTAATTCCATTGGATGCCTGCTTCAAGCTCCCTCCTGCTATTGTCTGGCTCCTCCGGGCTGATTGCCACTATTGGCTCCTATGCTCTCCCGTAGGTTTCCTTGGTACTGTATCTTTACTTGCTCCTTGCCTCCTCTTTTCTTTCTCCTACTCACATTTTCTCCTACCCCTGCCCCTGGTACTCTTTTAATACAGTTTTTGAACCTAGTGCCCACCCAGTATCAGTGTAGCAAGTCATCTATTCCCCCTTAAAGTGATTAATTCCTCTTGTAACACCATGTACACCCTCACCTGGCAAATTAAGAGGGGATCATCCCTGCTCCTCCAATCAGTGGTATTCCTACTCCTACCCATACTAGGAGGAGTTTGTGTAAGTAGAGTTGGGACACAACCTTTTAACAGCTTGCAGTTAGCTCCCTGCCAAATTCTGCAAAAATCTGGTACATTGGTGACTCAGGTATCCTCCCCTCTGACACCCCAACTGAGCATTCTCCCAGCACACAAGAATAGTATACCACCCATTACTCCAGCACTAGTTGCTGTCCTTATGTGCCCACATTCCAATACTAAAAACCTTTTGGAAAAAAAACCTTTACATGATGGCAAACCCACAAATTGTGAACCTGCTGGAAATTCTACATCAAAAGGATAATTATTATCCTCCTACTCATATCAAGGAATGCACACACTAAACCTGGACCAGCTGTCCCTGTGAACTCTAAGGAAAAAGACACATCAAAATTGCCTCAATTAATATTTGCAGCCTCCTTCCTAAACTCTCCCAGTTTCAGGCCTCGGTGGCACTAAGCAAGTCTGATGTAATCTCGCTCACTGAAACTTGGCTCTCACATAAGATCCTAGATGCATCAGTTTCTCTTGATGGCTATGTGACCTTCTGGCAGGACAGACTATCCAAAAGAGGTAGAAGGTATATGGTTTATTTGAGCAATAATATCAAAGGGCAGATGATGCCTAATAGTATTAACACTAATGATGCTCAAATATTCTCAATCAGTTCTCCATTGGGTGCCAAAACAAGACCCTGTTGCTAACTACTGTCTACCTACCCACTGGGAAACAAGTCCCAGGACTGGAACAATTCTGTGATCAGTTTAGGCAGGTTAAACAGGAGTGGGAGCAAATAATCCTAGGGGACTTTAACTCCAATTAATGGCCCAGGACACTCTGGCTATTAGAGATAAAATCCACAGCCTTTTCCTTACACAGATGGCCCCCCCAAGATATTAAGAGGAATTACCGCACTGGCACCAGCACCCTTATCGTTTGGCTTCTCATCTCCTCCACCGAACATGTCTCAAATGTAACTGTCCTACTTGACACCCTAAGTGACCATTTACCCACTTTGTTACTGGACAAAGGTCCAAAAGATCCCCTAATCTTGTCAAAAACCATTCCCTAAGAAAAGGTAAGCTGAGTAACTTCAAAACATACCTAACTAGCACAGACTGGGCCCTGATGGATGACGGCAAAGATGCTAACCAGGCCCTTGATTACTTCACCAAAATCTTCAATAAAACCTGTGACTTATATGCTCCAGTCAAAACCTTAAAAGTAAAAGGCACTATAAACCCCTGGCTCACAGGCCTGCTCATCGAGCAAATAAACCACCTGGACCACCTCTGCCACAAAGCAAGAGCCACTAGTTGTCAGGCTGACCACAATGCCTACAAAACCGCCAGGAATAAGTGTACTAGACTGGTCAGAAAAGTAAAGGCATCCTATTATAAAGGCCAAATGAAAAGAAACTCTGGTAGCGGGTGAGAGTTTTGGAGCAATGTTAAAACTCTGACTGGTAAGGCTTCTAGAGCTCCCCTTCTGGCTCAATACAGCAACCAAATGGCCTAGCAAATGTCTTTAATAATGTCTTCATGGACCTTAGCTCAGTTCTTCCATCTGAGTACCTAAAAACTCAATCCATCAGTAACCCTCCAATACTAACCTCTCCACCTTCCCCAACACTGGTCGGCATCCTTTCTACTTCAGGCAAGTCTCAAGGACTCAGATCATTAAATATGTCAAGAGGGTTCTGGGCAAAACAAGGATCGGTGACGACACTATAGATACCGTATGAAGCTAGTCACTCTCTCTCTTTGAAAGAACTTGCTCTTCCACTCACAAAGCTATTTAATATATCACTGAGAACTGAGGTGTTCCCAGACAAGTGGAAGATAGCTCTAGTCACCCCTGTATTCGAAAATGGAGACAGGATCAGCCTGAGTAACTACGGAGCCATTTCAGTACTATCCCCCTCTCAAAAGAGCTGGAAAGAGTCCTCTCTGATCAACTCGCCGAATATCTATATAAATATAATCTACTCTGCCCACAGCAGAATGGATTTCAGAAGAAACGCACCACAATCACAGTGCTCATAGATTTTACATCACACCTGTACGACGCTTTAGACACCGGTAAGACTGTGGGGTCTATCTTTATGGACCTCACTAAAGCATTTGATATTGTGAATCATCAGATCTTACTAGGCAACCTACTAACACTAGGTCTGTCCTGTGACACTGTCTTCTGGTTCTGTAGCTACTTGTCACAATGATCAAAGTGTGCGAGGATAGGGGTAACATCTGACCTTTGGGAAGTAACACTGGGCGTCCCCCAGGGTTCAATTCTAGGACCCCTACTCTTCAGCCTTTTTATAAACACACTATCTAATGCTTGCCCAGCTATGATGCTCCTTTACGAGGATGATGCTGTGATCTCCGTGCCTGGGAACCACCCAACAGAAATTACTGCCAACCTACAAAATAGTTTCAGATAGCTTGAGTCCTGATTCTCTCAAAACCATCTACTCCTAAACTACAAAAAACCTAAGATCATGCACCTTTTACTCCCACATTCTAAGAAGAACAATGAACCTTTAACCATCCTTAGCCAAAAGGGTGACACCATTGAACAAGTAACTTCCTTTAAAGATCTTGGCATCCACCTAGGTGACACCTTTATCTTTACCACACACGTCAACCACATAATTAAGACAGCAAATGCCAAACTTGTAATCCTATATCACCACAGACAGTCAATGACTCCTGAGGCCTTGAGACTAGTAACCCAGAGTTCGATTCTGTCTACCATAGACTATGGGCTAATCATCTACAATGCTGCTGCAGATTCGGCACTGCTAAGGGTCAAGCTTAGTGTGTGGGCACAGGCACCCACATGCAGCTCGCTTCTGCCTGGAGCCTCTCCATAGATTGGGGCCTGCCTGAAGCAATGCAAGGTGCCCACATGCAGCTCGCTCCTGCCTGGAGCCTCTCCATAGATTGGGACCTGCCTGCAGCAATGCAAGGTGCCCACATGCAGCTCATTCCTGCCTGGAGCCTCTCCATACATCAGGGCCTGCCTGCAGCAATGCAAGGTGCCCACACATAGCTCACGCCTGCCTGGAGCCTCTCCATACATTGGGGTCTGCCTGCAGCAATGAAAGGGACAAACAAGATTTTATTTCAAGCAGCAGACTCCTTGAAGCTGCTCTCTACTGGAGCACCCTGTTGAAGTGATTGTTTTAATGTGCTGACTGTACTTCGTTTATGGCCTGTGTTCTGCCTCATTGGTGCAAAGTACTTTAATTAATTTACATTAGCAGATTGCTTTTGATTGTTTTTTATGTGCTGTAACCTTACCATCTGGGGCTTACCTTGCTCATGTTTTCCTACTGTCCTTAATTCGGATTGCTGTCTCCATCTCTTCTCTTACCCCCACCACCATTCCAGCAGGGAAGCCTGCACATGCACAGTCTGGCTCCCTGTCCCCAACACTCGCCCCTAGTCTTTGTTCTCTTCCCACCTCTCCTCTAAATAAAAGGTGTAAAGATATGTAGGGCACCTCAAACTATTATAAACTGAGGATATAACAAACCATTAAAGGTATGTTAAACTAAAAGGTCTATGTATGTAGGTTAACATATGAAGAAAGTAGACACTTAAAAAATCAGCAACATTCTAAACTTATTCACAGTACTTAGAAGACAACATATCGAATGGCCATGTACCCGAGATGGGACATTGTAAGGCTGTGACTATGTAAGTTAACCATCGGTGTGTATTGAAGTGTTTTAGTTAATGTTTTTGTGACAAGAACATATCATAGACTTGAAACTGTGAATGTAGTAGTTGATTACTAGAGTTTATACATACTATTGTATCACAAGGGGTGTGGGTGTATTTACAACAGCTCACATTGGAAACTTAATGAGAGATAAAGTGTACATATATCTTTTTTGTTTTCGCTTATGAGCAATACCAACTTAAAGTTTGAAACGATGAGATAATTTTTGTTTTAGTTATGGAACGAATATCTGTATAAATACTTAATTATTTTGAATACAATTGTTTCATTAATAACAATATAATATTGTGCTTTAGGTACCGTGTATCACTGAAGAAGGATTTTTCTGAAAAGTTTGATAAACACTGTGCCATTAATAATAATTTCTCTTGATTTATTATTCAAACAACTAGTTGTATATTTTATACTGGGTGAGTTGGTCCATTTTTTGCCAATGTGTTTACACATGGTTTTTGCCTTAATTGGTCACAAGACTACTCCCTTTAAACAAAAACTTTTCTTTCTACCAAGGTTGGCTGTGCTGGAACACATTCTTTGAGTTGCACCTCTCCTATCCCCTTCTTCTCAAGTGTACTACCCCACTGACCTCCCATTGTCTTTCCATTTCCGTGGGCTCCCCCACACAGCTCACTCCTGCCTGGACCCTCTCTGTACATTGGGGCCTGCCTACAGCAACCCAAGGTACAAACAAGATTTTATTTCAAGCAGCAGACTCCTCGGAGCTGCTCTTTACTGGAGCACCTTGTTAGTCCATTGCAACTGCCCTGCCCACCCTGGTCCATCCCTCAATATATAACTCCTGTAATCATGTGAACTGTCACCTGACTGCTGCAGCATACTTCAATCAGTTCACTTTCCCTGTTGTCCTTTATACTCTGTGACCAATAGGAGTTGCTGCCAAGAGTTTTTCTTCCCTACCAGATTGGCGAATCATGATTACCATTCTAGGCTGAGAAAAACTGGCCCCCCTTCACTTCAAAATAGAAGGCATAGAGGCTATAAGCTCTTAGTCTACAATTTACTAGAATCATCAGATCTTATGGGGCAATGTGGATTATCATTTTCTAGTAGGAGACTAGTACAAAGACTAAGTAATAAATAGAGGTTAAAACTTATAAAACCAGCAGAAGAGGTAATTTCTTTACGATAAGGGTTCCTCATGTATGGAATTCCCTACCTTATGATTTAATTGAAGCTCCAAACATTTCTATCTTTAAAAACAAACTGGATGTTTGTATTTTGGAAAATTATTAACAATGTCCCACTTTGTGTGGGGAACAGTCTCGCTGGGCTTTGCCTTCTTCTGTTCAACCTAATCAAGTAATACTAATCCAGTTATACTAACTCTACTACTCCACTCTCCCATCTATCCTTCTCTGTCCCCCGCAGCTACACAACCCCAGCAAACCCTATAATCACAGTATCCCTTCTCTGAATCTGAACCCTCGACCTTCTACTGCTAAGGTAAACACCCTAACCATTATGCCAACTGTGGAGCCTAGTTGATCCTTGTCATATACCTCCCTTTACTGTCCCCACCTTCTAGTACCAACCACCCTACATCACTCCTTAAAATTTAAATAGTCCCAATTACCTCTCAAGCATCTTTTTCTCCTGTCTTGCCTTTGGCTATTATCTATTATTTTGCCCCTGCTTGCTCTACTTCTCCTACAATTATTGCCAACCTGCTTTTTGGTTGCACACTGCTTTAACTCTCCTCATGTTATGAACCACCGAACAACTCCTCATGACACAGAACCCCTGAATGCCATGCAATTGTATGCCACAAATTATTTCTCACTCCTAAGTTTTCCTTCACCAAACATCATTTTATTTGTGTTTCCTTTGCTCCAATCCATCTAGCTCGTAAACCACATCCCTCAACTGAAAAGTCTGACCAGCCAGAGGCGCTACTCCAACAACAGCATGGCCAAGTGCAATGTTACCTGGATCATCCTATTATTCCTCCTCCTCCTCATATCAAGTAATATCCACCCTAATCCAGGTCTGCCACAGCTGCCCAATCACCGAAGTTTTGAGCATAAGTACCTAAAACCTGAATCCATCAATATACACAGCTTGCTACCTAAGCTCAATGATTTTCAAGTTTGGGTAACGGCATAAACTGGACATCCTCTCTCTAAATGAAACCTGGCTCTCACCCAGGGTCTCAGATAATGCTGTTTCCCTTCCAGGTTGCACCCTTTTAAGCTTAATTGAACTGCAAAAAGAGGGCAGGCTGTGCGATATATATATATATATATATATATATATATATATATATATATATATATATATATAAATAAGGACACTCTCAAAGGCTTAACCCTGCCTCAAGTTACCCTGGTCAAAACTCTCAGGTCCTTGCTATCAAGATATTCCTTGGCTCACAAGGTAAATTGTCTATCTATATCCCCGCCCCCCCGGGACCAGACTTCTGGTTTTAACATGGTTCTTGACTATGCCGAATCAATCCCCCAAAGCACTAGTTGTGGTCATGGGTGACTTCAATGTCAATTGGCTCACCCCTGAAGCTGACCACTTCAAAGATGCCATCACAGCTCTTGACATAACCCAAGTGGTCACCCTCCACTAGAATCAACAACAGGACTGGTAACAGTTCTCTGCTGACCTGGTCTTAACCACCCACCCACCCACCACACAGAATCGCCAGCACTGAAATCCTCCTGACTTTCTGAGCTATCACTCCCTGGTCATGTGCCTCTGGATTAACAAAGGCCCAAACCCAAGACTAAAAAAAAACCCTACAAATGTGCTAAAAAATGGCAAACTAGCTGACCTCCACTCTCACCTGGCCAACTGTGACCCCCCCCCCAATACTCCTATAATAATATGGAACATGCCCTTCACTTCTTTATAACACAGTTTAACAAGGCATGTGACCTATTGCCCCTCTCCACAAAAGTAAAACTACAGGCTCTTTCAACTCCTGGATCACCCCAGCATTGCTTAATATGATGAAACATAGGGACTTCCTCTGGCACTGTGCCATTGCTACCAGAAAACAGATCGACATGCAGAACTACATAGCTGCATATAACCTATGCACCCATGAAGTGCAACGAGCCAAAACTGAACATTATCGACATAAACTTAACTCATGGGGTAATAGCTGGAACTTCTGGGAGAAGATTAAATATCTTACATGCAAGCCCAACAAATGTCCCCATCAATGCTTGTGATAGACAGGGTAACCAC
The DNA here is from genome assembly GCA_016271365.2 of Neoceratodus forsteri. Taxonomy (NCBI): domain Eukaryota; kingdom Metazoa; phylum Chordata; order Ceratodontiformes; family Ceratodontidae; genus Neoceratodus; species Neoceratodus forsteri. Next base: position 42,179,804 of record JADMNL010000040.1, on the reverse strand, counting down.
ACAAGATCACAGACAAATTACAGACACCTTCAACGTTTCATTTACTGAACTTAGTGGGATTCTCCCTCCTGACTTCTTTTCTGAACCTGACATGTCAGCAAGTGATTATACCACTGCCCCCTCCCAAATTCCACCCCCTTCTATTTTCACTACCATTGAGTCAAAAAGCTACCTCCAAAAAGTCTTATATAAAATAAGATTCAGTAGTGACATGCTGGACCTCAAACTCCTAAACCTCACACTTGATGTCACTCTTAAACCTCCGACCAGGCTCCTTAACCTATCCCTTTCTCTGGGTCAATTCTCTCAACAATGGAAAGCAGCCAGTGTTACTCCAGTACACAAGGGTGGTGACAGGGAGCAACATAACAACTACCGACCAATATTCATCCCCCCCCAAAAGCCGTTGAGCATATCGTATCAGACCAATGTTTATTTTTAATTTTTTTCAGTTCTATTTTGCTCCTGGTCACAATTCTGGGGACCTCTCTTGGGCTTCCACCCCAATCCTGACCCACTTGAAGTCCCCCCGACTGGACCTCCCTTCTCTCCACCCCGTCTGTAGCTGGCAACCCCAGCTTGACCCCTCCAGGGTGGAGCTGCCCCTCCTACCTTGGGCGCACTTGCAAACATAGCCTCCAGCCACAGACATCTCCCCATGATGAGGAAACTTGAAGGCTGGCTGGGTCGGACCCAGTAGTGGCATGGGGGGATGTTGCCTTTGCCTACTCCCAGGACCGGGTTTTTCTGTGTTCTGTGGAATCCCCTCCCCATGCGTGGGCACGTCCCAACACAAATGGTGCATGGCAACCCCTGCCTGCATCGTCCATGCTAATACGTGCTTGCCTGGCTTGCTGCAGTGCCTCTGTTCTCCACAGAGGGTCCCTGGCTCCCCTGGCTGGCCAACCCACCCCATGAGTCCGGGGAGGCAAGCACCACTGGGGGCTCAGTCTTCAACCCTTTTGCTCCCGATGCTCGACACCCGAGTCCATTCCTGAACTCGGGTGGCCGGCGGAGCGCGAGGTGTGGCATCCAGTGCCTCAACCCTCAGTGCTACCGGGCCAGTTGTATCAGACCAGTTAACATAGAAACATAGAATTTGATGGCAGATAAGGACTGCTTAGCCCACCTAATCTTCCCATTTCCCTACTTAATGGATAAGCTGCAGATCCTAGTAAACCAACAGCCTACTTCCTCCTACCCCCCACTAGAATTGCCTTATGTCAGTCCCATGCATTCTTGAATTCCTCCCCTGTTTTTGACTCCACTACCACCTCAGGAAGGCCATTCCATGTATCCACAACCCTCTCTGTGAAAAAAATACTTCCTCACATTACCTCTGAGATGTCCCCCTCTATCTTCAAATTGTGTCCCCTTGTTCTTGCACATCTCTTTTTCTGAAAGGTGCTACCCTCTTGGATTTTTTTTTATTCCCTTGAGGTATCTGAAAGTTTCTATCATGTCCCTCCTCACCCTCCTTTCCTCAACAGTATACATATTAAGCTCGTTTAGTCTCTCTTTGTATGTCTTCTGGTGCATACCCTGCAACATTTTAGTTGCCCTCCTCTGGACAGCCTCCATCCTGTTTATGTCTTTGCAGAGATGGGGTCTCCAGAACTGCACACAGTACTCCAGATGGGGTCTCACCAGCAGTCTGTACAGAGGGATAACAACTTCCTGTTTTCCACTGGTGATGCCTGTCCCTGTGCATCCCAGTATCCCGTCAGCCATCCTTACTGCCTTTTCACATTGCGTGCCCACCTTTAGATCTTCTGATATGACTACCCCCAGGTCCCTTTCCATTTTTGTTGTTAGTATCTCACCCCCATTGTGTACAGAACAGAACATCTCCACAAGTACAATATTAAATGCACAAAACAACATGGGTTTAGAAAAGCCCATAGTACCACAACTGCCCTCCTTAAATATATGGACTACATTCACAAAGCCCTAGATTGTGGATGCCTTGTTGAGTCTATTTATATAGACCTAACAAAGGCATTTAACACTGTTAATCACTCCTTCTCCTACATTCTCTCCCATCTCTTGGTCTCTAGCAGGTGGTCACCAGCTGGTTCAAAAGCTATCTTGGTGGGAGAACACAGCAAGTGAATATCAGTGACACCCTATCCCAAAGCCTTCCAGTTCATTCATGGTTCCTGCAGAGATCCATCCTGGGACCCCTGCTATTCAATCTCTTTATCAATGACCTACCACAAGCCTGTAAAAACACCATGGTTCTTTAAGCAGATAACGCTGTCCTGTTCTCCACTGGCTCAGATCCATTGTCCCTATCCAAGGACCTGCAGTCTAATTTCAACTCTGTGGAAACCTGGTTTGTTCAACTCAAACTTCTCATGAATTAACCCTCAAAACAGACATATGTCTGCTAGCTTATCCATTAGTAGCAACCTAAATGAGCCCCTTGAGCAAGTAGCTGAATTCAAATATCTTAGCAGCACACTTGACTCCTCTCTCTCCTTCAACCTGCACATCAGCCAAATTGCCAGGGTGGTACCTTCTTGGATCGGAATCCTATAAAGGCATTGTCATTGTCTAACTGTCGAGGCTATGAGATTGGCAGTAACCAGCTCAATCCTGTTGGTCTTGGATTATTATCTTGTCATCTATGGAGCCACCACTGATACCACCTTAAAAATACTATCACCCTAAATAAAACCTGCCGCTTGGTGTCCAAGGCTGGTAAATGTACCCATACCTATAATCTCTGTGATCGCACAAAATGGCTGCATCTGAAAGGAAGAGTTACTTACCAGAGCTGTCACCTTGCTCATAAAATCAGATTAGGTCTTACTTGCCCTGCCGCAGAAGCCCTTCTTGCACTGGCACCAGCACCTCATAGCACCCGTTGGAATACCAGGTCAACATTTCTAGTCCCTTTCTGCTGAACATCCCAGGCCCAGAGATCCTTTAGCTATTGAGCACCCACCTGGCTGAATGCCCTACCCCTCGGCATCACCCATGAGACAAAAATTGTGTCCCTACAAATCCAAACTGCATAACCACATCTTGGCCCAAAGCAAATGTGACTGCAACAAGGCACTTTGATCAATTTACTCTGTCTGCCTCCCCCACCCCATCCTTTCTCCCCCTCCTCCCTGCACCTGCCCCCTTCTCCTCTTTGCTAAAGCACTTACCTAGACTAAGTCAAATCACTGATGGCTATTCCAACTTTCTAATGTTTTGTTTTTGTTGTCTTTTCCACTGCCAACTCCAAATGTAATCAGGAGTTATTTTATGCAACTAATTGTGGCTATCTTTCCTGCCAACTCCATATGTAACCAGGAGATATTTGTTCACTACATGTAGCTGTGTGTACCTACATTCTGTACCATGTTGTGTTTTGTTTGTTAGTTCAATCCCTTGTTTAATGTGGAGCCTTTGTAAAAGAACCTCTGGTTCAAAGGTCTTGTAATCCTAGAATCTCAATAAATAAATAATAATAAAAAAAAAAACAAGACCTGTCTTCTGGTTCTGGGGCCAGACACTTGACTCACACTTGTGGACTCTACTCAGGCACTGGGTGGCTCACCTGCACCTTAGGGCTAGGTACCAGGCATGCTTCATTGGGAAAAATGTCCCCTGGAATTAGCACCTGACTCCATGGCTACTCTTTTCCAGTGCAATTTAACTACAAAAATGACTATAAAAACTTTTAAAGGTGTGCTCCAGGTTCTCTTCAAGCGCACCTCCTTTGCTCAGTGTTCTCTTGTCTACCACGGGCCTCAGTGGTTTAATGACCTTCCCTCTTTGAATATGAAAATATTGTCTGTTTTAAAAGAGAATTTCAATTATTCCTAACCCAGTCTAACCACTGTGACTGTTTCACTTAAACATTGTCTTTCCCTGCCTCTCTACCCCCTTCCAACTGCCGCCTGGACATAGCCTTCTCAGGCTGCTGTCTCCTAACCACTGGCACTTAACAACTGAATTGTGCCTCTAAGCTTCTACCTCAGTGTAGAGACTTCTTGTTCCTCATTTTACACTTGTAACTACCAACCATCTGTTAATTCTTAATGTCATATTTTGGATTATGTGTTTAGTATTGTATTGTATTGTTTGTGACAATTTTAACTTGGAACTTTTGTAAAAGAGCCATTCTGGTTCAAAGGTAATAATCCAAACCTGAAATAAATAAATAAATAAATAATGAAGCTGTGCAGCTAATGATTCAAGGACACATAAATTGGGGTTCCAGAATCTGAATGCCTCTCAATGCACTTTTGTTATTTAAATGTTTCCATGAAATGTAAACAACCCCCTGCTTTATATTCAAACACCATCAAAACACATTTAATATCTTTTACTGTGCAGGTGTGAAAACCTTTTCATACGTACACAGTAAAAGAGTTGGAGGAGAACTACTTTGTTAATGTTACTTCAATAGTTTATTATGAAGGTCCCCATGTAGACTCTTGTATCTCTCTGGAGCACTGTCACTCTACTGACATCATCACATAAACACATAGCAGCCATTTTAGTCCACTACTAAAGCACAGTGTTTGAATATGAAGCAGGGATTGAGTTACAGTTCATGGAAACATTTAAACATAGTGAAAATGAATTAACACACATTTCTGAGGCAAACAGAGCACATCTTTATGTAGGGAAGCCTCTAACCTACAGTGCTGTGTTTTTCTTTGGCAGATTCTGAAATCCATGTTGATGTGTCCTTTATTGTAGTAGTGGTCAGATGCATTTTAGGAGTTGTATGCAGAGTGTCTGAGTTGCCATGAGTTGTATTGCAACCAACACACTCTGAAGATGGCCACCTGCAGTAAGTATGCACACTTGCTTCTAAGAAGCAGGGATTAAACTAGGTAGGAACCCACAGGAACACAGTTTCACCACCTTTTGCACAATTGTATGAGAGTTTCTGCATCTCTGTCATCTGTCTCCATTGAAAGCTATGTCAGACTTCCACTACCCAGAGGTGACAATTACAGCACCAGCAGATGTAGATCGGAGAGTTTCCCCACCTAAACATTTAGAATTTAACCACTGATAAGAAGAGTTACATTCTGTGTTAAAAACTGGTTAAAACTGTAAAATTTGGTATTAAACTGCTTACTATTTATATTTAAGCCACAAAGAAGTAAGGTGGTGTAGATATTTGCCAGAAGTAGAGTAACAAAAAGTGTTCGATTTTTCCTACAGTTTTGAGCCATGTGGCAAAAAGTGAAGAATGTTTACTTGAGTGATCTTGTTTCACCACCATAAGTAGTTCTAATGGAACATGATGGGTAATTTGCAAGCTGCCTGCTTGATTGGGTTCATCCTTCCCTATTAAACACCACTGAATTGTTCTTTGAGCCCAGGACATGTGTGCTTCGATTGAAAGAGGGGACCTTAACTAGGACACTTTTGAAAAAGACCAGGGAATATTTAACTTCCACCTGGATGGTATCATTTTTATTTTTTTTTTTTATTTAAGTGTTTGGTAACTGGGTAAGGCTCACTAGGCACAAGTGCTTATTTTCAGGGGCTTCCTGGGAGCACTGGGCGGTTAAGTGACTTGCTCAGAGTCATACAGTATGCAAGTGCAGGTTGTGAGAATCAAACTTAGGTCTGGTCTGCTGGATGTATCAAGCTCGTTCACACCTCGTTCCTCTAACCAGGCATCCTGCACTTTGTGCCACTGAGGACTTTTGACGCCTGAAGATGTCACTCTTTAAAACTTCAATATTTCACAAACTAAAGTGAGTAGAGTTGACTGCATAGCCCTGTTGGAAAGATAATGTTCTGCTGAACAACTTTGCAGCTGATATTTGTGTCTGTTATGCATACTTTAGAAGATATTCTCATTTTTGTATGGTATGGTGTTATTGGCTGACATTTATCTCTCAAGCTTCACTTAGCCACCTTAATAAAACAGAAAAGAAATATATGCATCATATTAGAAAAACTGCTTTTTAGTACAAAACTAGTTTTGTACCTCCATCTAATGTATGGATGCTTAATTTGGTGTCGATATGTTAAATATTTTCCCACAAAAAATTGTTTCCATTGCTTTTTTTACTGAAAACATTTTTTTTTGCTATTTCAACCAATATAGAAAAAAATAGAAACTACTTAAAATTAATTGCATAGTACCATTGAAAGGGTAGGTTTGTGCTGAACAACTTTGCCACTCGTACTTTGTGTGTAGCACTTACGGTTCAGGAGTTATTCACATTTGTTTGTGGCATGCTGATTATGACTTGATTTTGCTCAGAAAGCTCCAGGTTGCACTGTTAAAAGTAGACAGGCCACAAGTGGTGAAACTCTCAAGGAGCTCATGAGGCCTCAAATGAGTTAATACCCATAGATTTTATTTTGACTGTAGTTGTCCAATCTACTTTAAAAAATATCCAATGAAGGGCTATTTACAACAACGTCTGGAAGTGAGTTCCAATGGGGGACTGTCCTCTGGCTAAACCAGTATTTCCTTTTCAGTAGTATCCATCTTTGTTGGTCTAACTGCAGATAATGAGTTCTAGTACTATACTTCTTTTGCTTTGTTTCCAACCCCTGATCTGTTCTAAACTTGTGGTCCTGAAAAGTCTTGTACACTAAGATCATATCACCTCTCCAACACCTATATGCCAATGAATACAGATTAATCTCCCTCATCCTCTCCTCGTATGTTCTATATTCAAAATCTTTTGCCGCTCTAGTAACCCTTCTCTGCACCTTCCCCACTCTTTCAATTTTACCCCTCTTATACAGTGCCCAAACCTGTGAACAGTATTCAAGTTGTGTTCTCACTAATGACCCATACAGTGGCATGAGCACCTCCCTATCTCTACCCTCAATGTGCCTAAGAATATAGTTTAATGTTTTATTTGCTTTCTTATCATCTGATTGCAATGCATTCCAAAGGTAAGTTCGTGTTTTTAATGATTACACCCAGATCTCTTTTTTCTATGGCTGTCTTGAGTAGTGCCTTACCTATACTATATTCAAACTCTGTATTATTTCTTCCTGTGTAAAGAACTACACACTTTTCCCCATTTAATTTGAGTTTATATTTTTCAGTCCATTGCTCAATGTGATTAAGAAAATTTTGCAACATATTTTGATTCTGTACTGATTTTATAATAGTACCTACTTGACAGTCGTTAAATTTTATGACCCAAATATTTTTATTTTTACACTGTAGGGTGCATATATACAAATTAAACAAACAGGGCCCCAGTACAGATCCTTGTGGCACCCCACTTGACACCGATATCCAGTCGGATAATACACCATTCCCCATGACCCTCTGCCTTCTATCCTCCAACCATGATCTTATCCAGATGATAATATTATTATGAATATTTTGTTCATAGAGTGACTCAATTAACTTGGGGTGTGGGAGCTTATCAAAAGCTTTTGAAAAATCCAATTGTATCACATCCACCGAGTTACCATCACCAAAGCTTTACTAACTTTTTCATAGAATTGAAGATGATTTGTTTGGCAAGACCTTGCCTTAGTAAAACCATGTTGGTTGGGATCCAATTTTTGTTTCTTAGATAGATTTATGAGAATATGGTCCTTTATTATTCCCACCAATATTTTTCCCAGGATCGAAGTCAGGCTCACTGGTCTATACTTTTCCAGGGAATACTTCTTTCCTTTGTTGTATATCAGCACAACATGGGCCTCCCTCCATTTAGAAGCCACCTCCCCACTATCCAAAGATTTCTGGAAGATATATATCACAGATGGGGCTATTTCAGCTGCAGTCTCGGAAATTAATCTTGGGTAAATGTAATCTGGTCCAGGGATTTGTTTTTATATATTTTCTTTAGTTTTGTTGTTACATCATTGATGTCTATCAATATTTTATCTTTTATTGAATTTATGTAGTTGTTTCTTTTACTTGATTTGTCTTTATGATTAAATACAGAACCAAAATATTTATTTTGTGCATTTGCCATATCCTTTTCTTTAATAATTTCCCAATGTTTGTCCCTAAATGGGCCAATACTTTGTTTGTTTCCCTTTTTATTGTTAATATAAGAATACAAACTCTTAATTCTCTATACTGTTCATAGCTAGTTTCTTCTCAAAAGCGGCCTTAGCCACTTTTACAGCTTTTTTACTTTCTTTTGTTGTTCCCTATATACAGTATATGTTGACTAATTTTGTTTTGTGTCAAATGTTTATACAATTTATTTTTGTATTTAATAAGTTGTTTGAGCTTCTGATTTAGCCATCTTGTATTTTTTCCATTTTTGGCATGTTTTGATGTGTATTTTTTGTATTTTTGCTTGTTTCCAGTTGTTTCTAATTTATCAATATTTCCAACATTTCATTGAGAGTTGGATTATTAAAATCTGCCTTCCAGTGCCAGTTTTTATAGCCTTTCTGATTTGCCTAAAATCTGCTGTTTTGAAATTTGGAATTTGTGTTACTCCCTTTTTACTAATGGTAATTCAGCCAATTGAAAATAAACAATATAATAGTCACTATTTATTAATGGTGCTCCAACCCTGGTGTTAGTTAAGGTATGGTGTGGTTACTTTAGCAAGTAGCAAAGGAAGTACTGTAAAGTCAAGGATCAAGGCCCCAGACTGAGCCTAGGAGAGACAATGGGGAATAATACAATAGAATAAATCAAATGTTTAACCTACTTAGACCCTGTACAGCAGAAGTAATTGGAATGCATGAGAAATATCTGGTACAATAATTACAAAATGGTACTTAGATCAACTTTTTCCAACAGATTACTGGAAGAAAATACAGTTCTGAGAGAGAAATATGATGGAGAACATCTACAGCTTTCTGAAAATCAGACCGTGCTAGAAGGTATTGTAAGCTTAAATGTCAACAATCTGTATACCCCTACCAAAAATAAATGTCTTCAGTTTGTTATACCCTTACCAAACACAAATGTCTTCACTTTGTTATACCCCTGCATGAATGTCTTCTGTTTGTTTTACCTTTACCAAACATGAATGTCTTCAGTTCCGCTGGCAGAATGTTCCTCTCTCAGGATATTGTGTGCACACACACACAAACACACACACACAGACACACACACACACATATATACAGCCCCCCCCAAAAGCCTCATGTGGAGCCAGAACCTCAATTTTATCTCTGTTAGGGAAAGTAGCAGAGATTTCCCTGAGAAGTAGGTAAAGCTAGGAGTAGAAGAGGAGTTTCCATTGTCAGCAAAGAAACACTACTAGGAATGAAAACTGAACAATACTTAATGTTTCTGATTTGTTTATGTGTGTGTAAGGAGAGTGTGATGATCAATGAAATAACATTTTTTTTTATTTAAGGCAGGTTTTTTTAGGTCTGGTTGATGGTTTTTAGTAAGTAATGGTAGTGGCCATGTTTGTGATAGAAGGTCTGTTCTGGTTGTAAGAGGACTGATTTGGTTATTCTGTGGTGCGGCTACTAAAAAATATGATCAGATTTAGTACCAGGATAACTGCTCATTGTGCTGTAATAATGGACAGTCATCTGACTGGTTTTACCCAATTACATTTCTTTGATTTTTAGACCCATTTTACAAAATATTTTTCATGATGCAATATACTTTGAACTACTAATAAAAAAGCTTTGCAAAAAAATAAGAAGATTCTTAGGCCCATTAAACCTGCCTCCCTGGCTGCCCTGCTAAAGTATTCCAGTAAGTACTATCCCCAGAGATCTAGTGACCTATGTCTCCTGTCCATCCACAAGTGTTCAACAAATTTGGGTAAGCAAGCGTTTTCCTTTTTTGCCCCCAAATTCTGGAACTCTCTTCAAATTAACCATAGACTTTCTTAATCCCATGTTCACTTTAAAAGGGGGCCACATAAGTACTTAAGATCCACAGATACTTAAGATCCACAGATAATTGCACCAGTACCTGAAATACTGTCAAGTTTACCTGTGTCTGACTTGGATGTGTGGATTTTTCTCTGATTGATTAGCAGGGTATTTCTCTATCAAATTGTTGTGTAGGGCATCTTCCTGACAGGAAGGCACTCATTGCAGCAGTGGGTCAGAGCTTCTAGCTGATTGTTTTGCGAGGGCACAGTTTAGGCCCAACCCCTTCCCACTTAACCCCACCCACCCCTGAAATAGTTCCTTTATACCTGGGGTTCTGACATCATTTCCTCAAGAGTGCAAGGTGCATGTCACTGTCATATCCTCTCTAGCACACTGCACTGACAATATAAGCATAAACATTGTATAATATAAATATATATTTCTACATTACAAACCAATCACACAAAAAAAAATGTGGGAGTAGTGCAATGTAATGGCTGTGGGGCAGCAGTCTTCCGGGAGTCTTTCTGGAGGCTGAGATGCTGCCTCATTTGCAGACAACTGTCTGCCCTGAGGGAGGAGTTGCCCATCTTCAGGCCACACTGGACAGTAGTACGGGACCTTCCCCCAGGCCACAATGGACAGTAGGAAGGAACCTCCCATCCAGGGGAGCACCAGAACCACCACCACTACCTCAGAGGTTGCAAAGAAAGCACAGCAGTTGGACCACAGTGGGCTCAGGGAGGATGAGGATGGTGAAATAGAGGCACACCCAGTCACATGTTATACACTACAATCCATACACGCTTATTCTTGGGGAGCATAGCTCTATAGATACACCCGCAGAGGAGACTAAGGAGGCTGAGGACAACTGTCACAAGGGAGGCCCACAGGAAGGAGGCAGAGGACACCACAAGGAAAGGAAGCAGCTCCTGGTGGGGACTCAATTATTAGGGGGATAGAACTGGGAGGAGCTGGGAAATCTGAAGTAAGGTGCCTGCCTGGTGCCATGGCTTGGAGGGACAGGAAGCGCATCCTCAGGATCACAACAACAGCTGCAAGGGATTCTGAGCTGGACATAATTGTCCACCTAGGGACAAATGACTTGGCTCATCATGAGGTTAGAGCAGTGCAGGAGGACATTGCAGAGTTGGGGAGGGGCCTAAGACAAGTAGCAAACACAGTATCCTTCTCAGAGGTGCTGACTGTCAAAGGCATGGGGGAGGCAAGGGTAATTGGCACCATGCAGTTTAATGAATGGTTGAAAAAATGGTGTGGAGCACAGGGGTTTGGCTTCATTGGGGACTGGGGTTCCACCTGGAGGGACACCAGCCTATACTGGCAGGATGGTCTGCATCTGTCTAGGAAGGGAACAAGTCTTTTGAGCAATCGGTTTAAATGCTTCATTGGCAAGCTGTTAAACTAGTCAATGGGGGAGGCACTGACAAGCAGCAGAAAAATCCCAGCCTCTCCCTACAAAACAGGGTACTAAATGAGAAAAAGACCAAGGTAGAACGGTCAGTGGGGGATGCTGCAACAGAAGGTAAGGCCATCAAAAAATGGAGATCAATGAGTACCAATGCCCGTAGTCTAGGTAACAAGCTTCCTGAATTAGTGGCCTTGATGGAGGAGGAACATCTGGATATCATGGCAGTCACAGAAACATGGTACACACAAAACCATGACTGGGACGTAAACATACCAGGATACACTATCTACAGGAGGACAGGGAGGGTAAAAGAGGGGAGGAGTAGTTCTTTACATAAGGGAAGGAATAAAAGCAACAGAACAAAAGGGTAAACAGGGAGGAGAAGAAGCACTGTGGGTAAATTTGGAGACAGGCAATGGCACCACAATCCGACACAGGGGTTAGATACAGACCTTCTCTTCTCAGGGGAGGAAATGGACGAGGAAATGATAGAAAGTATACTTAGAATGGCAGAAAAGGGGAGATATTGCTGATGGGTGATCTGAATATGCCAGATGTTAACTGGAGCGCAGTTGCAGCTGCCACTTCAAAGAGTGCAGTTATTCAGATGCCCTACAGGGGCATGCCTTAGACAACTAGTACTGGAGCCCACTGAGAGGAGCAATATTAGACTTGATACTCTCAAATGGAGATGGAGAGGATCACAGATGTAAGTGGGTAGCCATCTGCTAACTAGCGACCATCGAACAGTATGGTTCACAATAAACACAGCAATAGAGTCAAGCCATACAAAGACAAAAGTACTGGACTTTAGGAGGCTGACTTTGCTAAATGGGTGAGTGCCTAAGGAATGCACTAGCAAATGGGTGGGAAGGAGGTGGAAGAACAATGGGAATAATAAAACTGCCATCACAGAGGTAACAAGCCTTGTGTGAAGCAAATAAACAAAACAAGACGATGTAAGAAACCACTATGGTTCTCAAAGGAAGTGGCAGTGAAGGTTCAAGAGAAAAGAGACATTCAGGAAGTACAAGGAACTCCAGCAGGAGCAGGACAGAGAACTGTATCAGTTAAAGCAAAAGGAGGCTGGGAAGGCAGTCAGAACAGCAAAGGCCCAAACTGAGGAAAAGATAGCCAACTCAGTTAAGAAGGGAATAAAACCTTTTATAGGTACATCAGGAGCAAAGGAAGACCAAGGGAGGATAGGAGAGCTTAATAAAGGGAGGGAGGGTGGGCAGAGGGAGAATGTGAAAAGGCAGAGATACTAAACAAATATTTTGCTCAGTATTTACAAAGGAAGAGGGGAGGTACATAAAACAAACAGTAGTAACACTGGATACAGAAGTTGATACCAGCCCATTTACAGAAGAAAGGGTTCTGAAAGAACTCCTTAAAACTGAAGGTGGACAAAGCAATGGGGCCTGATGGGATTCATCCCAGAATTCTAAAAGAACTAAGGGTAGAACTAGTGACACCACTGACTACCTCTTTAACAAATCATGGGAGGATGGGTGGTACCGAGGACTGGAGGAGGGCAGATGTGATTCCCTTCACAAAAGTGGGAGCAAGGCAGAAGCAGGAAACTATAGACCTGTTAGTTTAACCTCAGTGATAGGGAAAATGATGGAATCACTTCTAAAGGAAAGAATTGTCGAGTATCTAGAGGCCAGAGGGCACAAGACCCTAGGCAGCATGGATTCACAGTGGAAGGTCATGCCAGATGAATCTGATAGATTTCTTTGACTGGGTGACCAAAGTAGTAGATCAGGAGGGGCTGTGGACATGGCCTACCTAGACTTTAGCAAGGCATTTGACACAGTCCACACAAAAGATTAATATAAGTTAGCCAGCCTGGGAGTGGGTCCAAGATGACAGCCTGGGTAAAGAATTGGCTGGAGAATAGGACACAGAGTAATAGTAAAATGGAGTCCACTCAGAAGAAAGGAGGGTTACTAGCGGGCACCGCAGGGTTCAGTATGGGGATCAGTCCTCTTCAATGTCTTTATAGCGACATTGCAGAAGGACTGGAAGGAAAAGTATGCTCTTTGCAGATGACACTAAGATCTGCAACAGAGTTGATGCACAGGGTGGGGTGGAAAGGATGAGAAGGGACTTGAAGGTTGGAGGAATGGTCAAATGTATGGCAGCTTAGATTCAATGCTAAGAAGTGCAGTAATGCACCTGGGAAACAAAACCCAGGGAAGAGTACACAATGGGGGTGAGATACTAACAACAACAAAATGGAAAGGGACCTGGGGGTAGTCATATCAGATGACCTAAAGGTGGGCAAGCAATGTGAGAAGGCAGCAAGGAGGGTTGGGGGATACTGGGATGCATAGGGAGGCATCACCAGTAGAAAACAAGAAGTTATTATCCCTCTGTACAGACAGCTGGTGAGACCCCATCTGAGTACTGTGTGCAGTTCTGGAGACCCAATCTCCGCAAAGACATAGACAGGATGGAAGCTGTCAAGAGGAGAGGCATCTAAAATGGTGCAGGGTCTGCACCGGAGGACATATGAAGAGAGACTTAAGGAGCTTAATATGTATAGCCTCGAGGAAAGGAGGGAGAGGGGGACATGATAGAAACTTTCAAGTACCTCAAGGAATCAACCAAGTCCAAGAGGGTAGCATCTTTCAAAAGAAGTGTGCAAGAACAAGAGGGCACAATTTGAAGATAGAGGGGGCGGCTCAGAGGTAATTTATGAAGTATTTTTTCACAGAGGGTTGTGGATGCATGGAATGGCCTTCCGGAAGAGTTGTGGAGTCAAAATCAGTGGTGGAATTCAAGCATGCATGGGATAGTCATAAGGCAATTCTGGGGGGTGGGGGTAGAAAGAAGTAGGCTGCTGGTTAACTAGGATCTGCAGCTTATCCAGTAGGTAGGGAAATGGGCAGACTGGGTGGGCCAAGCGGTCCTTATCTGCCGTCAAATTCTATGTTTCTATGTTTCTATGTTCTTAGATTTGCCAATCTGCATCTATTTACTTACTGTATGTATTGAGTGTGTTTACTTACACTGAATCTTACTTCCTGCCTTCTTTTTGCAATACTTTGCTGATATATATATCTTTAATAAATGAAACTCCAGCACAACTAGCCTCAGAAAAATATATAAAAGAAAGTAGTGAACATTCTTATAATGTGGAGAGGCTGAAATCAATCAAACCTAAAATAGACCCATAGTGATTGAAATGAACAGCCCACTCATCCAAATAATCAAGTAATATTCAGGTTTTATTTATGTATCTGCCAGACAAACAAAAATTGTATGTTTTGGGGGAAACCCCTTCTTCAGGGAGAACATTCCAGGTAACATTTCTATATATACAAAAACAAAAATAAAACAAAAACAATCAATATTGTTAGCTTTCCTTTCCTTTTTCCATTATTCTTACACAAGAGTAGATTTGATGCAGCACTTACTTCATATTTCACAAAATAGAATAGAATGGAATTTTGTGAAATATGAAGAACAGTGGCATCCCCTGGGATAAAACAAACTTTTAATGCACTCTGCAGTATGCTGCAGCAGACCTACTGAATAAAACAATGTAATCTGAATCTCAATCATTCCCTTTGTCATGTAGGAAACTGTGGCATTCACTTCATCCTGGCAGCGTCACATTTTCCTGAATGACAAAGAGGACTAATTGCTATTGAAATTACATTGCTTTATTCAGTAGGTCTTCTGCAGCATTCTGAAGAGTGCTGCAAAATGCTGCATAATTGCATTTCATCCTGGAGGATGCTGCTCTAAGTACTGCATCTAATCTACTCTTGGTGCAAAGATAATGGAGAAAGGAAAGGAAAGGAAAGCTAAAAAATGCTCATTACTTTATTTTTGGTTTAATATATAGAAATTTAACTGGACTCCCTGAAGAAGGGGTCTCTCCCAAAATGTAGGATTATTGTTTGTCTGGAAGATACATACATAACTTAAACCTGAATATTATTTGATTATTTGGGTGAGTGGGCTGTTCATTCCAATCACTATGGTGATATCTATCTTTGTAATGTCACATTGTGGTTTGAAACGTCTACCATTATGTACTGTAAAACCGTTTTGATTCTTTGGATCCTATTGGGCCATGCCTAAAAATAAGCATTGTATTGTCTAATATAACTACCGGATTAAAATAACTACATAAATGAATACGATAGTGAATAATTCTTAATTGATTATTCATGAAAAATATTTATCAGGCAGTGTGGTGTAGTGGTTAGAGAAGTGACTTGGGAACCAGAAAATCACAGGTTCAGACCCCACTAGAGTGAAAATATTCACAATGTGACCCAGGAAAGTCACATAACCTCTCAGTGCTTCAGTTCACACAGCTGTCAAAATGTGTAGAATCAGAACCCCACTGTAAGTGCTATGTTAAAACTTGATTGGATTTGACCAAAACCTGGGTTTTTCTTTACACATAAACACTATTTACAAAACAATTACAGTTCTCCCTCGTTATAAAAAATGCTATAGGGGCCATATTAAAAGTCCATTATCACCCATAAGTTGTTTTGCCAAGGACTCAGCCTTCTCTTTAACAATGGCACTGAAGATCGGGACACCCACTGCACGCTGACTCTCACACCATATTTTAATGGCTTGATCCACCTCAGCATTGCTAGCAAGTCTTAATGTTTTTCACTGCATACCCTCCTTCTTGAAGCAGTTGTCTGTGAAAGCCTTCAGAGACTCCTCTTGCTTATGGAAGGTGCAAATTGTAGACTTGGCAAATGGAAATTCTGAGGCAAGTTTCATGAGTCCCTCTCCATTTTTTAGCCTGTCTATGATGGCCAGTTTAGTATTGACATCAAGTGCCTTCCTTTTTTAATCTCAGCCATGAAGTTTGGACCAGGGTTGCTGTTGAGAGCTGCAGTGTGAATGCGTTTGTCTGGCTAAAAATGTGCTTGCATGTGCTTAACAGTTTAATTGCAATGATTAAAAAAGACAGAAATGAGTTACAGCTATACTATGCTTGATAGTTAATTAATCTGCAATTAGGATTAGAGCCAGGAAAGCATACTCATGGGGTATTTAAAAATTAAATTAAAGCCTTCCGCAGTTGCTCATTTCTGAAATACCAGTCTGACAAATTGAATGAGGGACAACTGTAGATGCTAAACTTGTTGCCTTCTGCTGCAACAAATTGTGCATCCCACTTCGGTCTGCCATGATACTGTTCTCAAAATTATTTAACTGGTGTTTGACTATGCAGTTATGGCCTATGTGAATGCTTGACCCTCCTCTTCAGTTCTCTCTGCTGCTGAGCCTCAAACTCTCCCCACTTACTCATCACTGTGTCTCCCTAACAAAACCTCTCTCTCTCTCTCTACTTTGACCCCTGGCATGCCTCCTTTCTTTTGAAAATCTGACTTTCTTCACTTCTCTCCCACCTTAACAGCCTCCTATCCCCTCTCCCCTTCTAACTATTTCCATTGCCACTCTGACATCATAACTCTTTTGTTTCTGCCTGTCAGATTGCAACTGGGCAAATTGCTTTCTCTATTCAGGCTTCCATCACCTGGAACAAACTATAACATCCCATTCATAGATACATAGATACATAGAATGTGCTAGCAGATGGGGACCATGAGGTCCATCTTGTCTGCCCATGTTTTTTCCTACCCTCCCCCCACTTGGAATCGCTTGTTAACCTACTGACATGTCTGTCCCATGATGATTTAAACTGCTTGACTGTCTTTGCCTCCACCACCCCCTGAGTCTTACTGCAACTGCTAATCTGGACAAGGTCTTCTGATTGAGGGGCTGTAAGGCAGGCCACAACCATACAGCACTTCTGGGTCACAGCTGCAGATAAAGGCAGGGGGTCTAGCGAGTGGCTGCATAAGGCAATAGTACACCTGTGGAACCACCAAAAGGGGTGAGACAGGCAACTAGAGCTGAGTGTGGCAACTGTTGCTTGATTCCTCTGCAGTATTTTCTGTATGTAGCACTAGCTGGAGTAACTGGCTGCTGAGAAAGGAGGGTCAGAGCCCCAGAAAGTGCTTGTGAGGCTGGTAGTTCCACGCTGCTACATTTGGAACTACAGCCTTGTGAGCCCTGTGTATTTCTTAAACAGCTTTATTCTGAAGAGCTTAATTTTAGCTGTGCAGCTAAGAGGTGCTTGATTTTAACAAATTTTGTGCAGTTGAGGGGCTGTAAGGCAGACCATGACCATACAGCACTTCTGCAGATAAAGGCAGGGGGTCTAGCGAGTGGCATGAGCATGCGCGGTGCCGCGTGTGGAGATGAGATATCTAGGTGCATGTCTGGTGTGTCCAGCTAGGAGGGGGAGGAAAAGGAGTCAAAAGATTAGGAAGGACATAGAGATAACAGTAGATTACAACAATCAGGCAATCCAGAAACAGAAGGAGAAGCTTCAGGAGTAAGACAGGAAGCCAAACGTGGAGTGGGGTATAAGAGGCAGACAGGGTGAACAAGAGAGTAATATAAGGGGAAAAGGTGACAGAAGTGTAAACGGAGGCAGTTTGTGCATATATGGTTGAAGTAGAAGATAGGATTATGTATTTATAATTGTAATTATAGGACATTATGTATAAATGCATATAAGAAGGACTGTATTATCTAAAGTAAACATATAAGCAGAAATAACCCATTTTTTCCAGTACAGATTAAATAACAGTTTTAAGTTCCATTCTAGGTGATAGAAGGTTATAATGGATTCAAACATGGTAAAGTTAGAAGGGGGAGAGCTAGGCCTAAGATGCATCATTTGTAACAAAATTTCTACAGAGGTGGTAAATGAGAACACCTGTACAGAATGTATACTTATCAAAGAATTAAGACAAATAAATCTAGCACTAGAAATTAAATTGATATCAATGCAGCAGCAACATGCTATCCAGTCCAATCAAGAGCATTTTATGAAATGTGAAAGTGAGGATGTTAACAACAGTACTGAATACCTAAGTAGCAGAAAAAGAGGTAGAGCTATAGAAGGAGATGCCTGGCATGTGGAAATGAGGACATAAAAGAAAGGTAGAAGGGCTATGAGGTTTGCCTTAGAGACTAACAACAGATATAAACAGTTGATTGATTTGCAAGCTGATGTCAATCAAGATATAGGTGGCTCAGCATCAATAGAAAATAATTACTGTATTGTAGATATGGGGCACAATGTAAGGGGAAAGTAGAATACATGGGAATAATACCTCTGTAGAGATAAGTATACAGACAGATAGTAAAAACAATGATGAGGGAACTTGTGAAGTGTCAGAATGGGAAATAGAAGGGACCCCTGACAGCCTTATATTGAGTAACAGGAATATTATAGAGATAAGAACTAACACGCAGGTAAATAGGGCAAATCAAGCAGAAAGTAAGGGACCAGAGCCACATGACGATAGAGGTCAGGCCAGTAGGGTAGAGGATATGGAAACAGGAAATACAGGTATTACATTACAAGGAGGTAGAGAAAATAGTATAGCGTTAAATGGGGAAATCAATACATATGTCTTGGGCAATTCGATTCTAAAATATGCAGACAGGTATACATTATGGGGGGAACAAGGAACATATAACAACTAGTTACTTCTCAGGAGCAAAGGTTAGGGACATTCAAGAAATGTTGCCTAATATAATAAAGGATAAAACTTGGAATAATGTGTTAGTTTTACATTTGGGAGTTAACATAAAGAAACAAAATATAGGTGATATTAAACAGGAACATAGAAACTTAAGAGAGGAAGCAAGACATCTAAGATGTAAGATTTATTTTTCCAAAATCCCTCCTGTACCAAGAGAAAGTGAGGGTAATCAAAACAAAGTAAAGGAATTGAATAATTGGTTAAGGTGTTGGACACTGAAGGAGGGGCTAGGGTGTATAACCTGTAGGGAGCAATTTGTGAATGAACCAGGATACTTTTGCAAAGATGGGTTGCATTTAAGTAAAAAAGGAAGTAGAAAGCTGGGGATGGCAATCAAGAGAGTATTGGATGCCCATTTAAACTGATAAATCAGGAGAGAGGGGATAAAAAGGATAGGAAAGGAACAGGAGTTAATATAGAAAGAAAGGAGTTATATGATCAAAAAACAAGCTATAAAAATATAATGGTTCAAAAGTATGGTCCTTGAATGCTAAAAGTCTTAACATGCTGAAGAAATCTGAATTAGAGATGAGATTAAACGCAGAATATATAGATATTTGTTGCATTATTGAGTCATGGTGGGAGAAGGATGTCTTATGGAATAGGGAGATTGAGGGATACGAAACTGTTTTCAAAAGAGAGAGAAAATAGGAAAGGAGGAGGTATTACAATCTATATAAAACAAGGAATTAAGAGTATGATTTATAACAACTATGACCAGCATGAAGAGATTGAATCTATGTGGGCATCAATACAAGAGTCACAAACTGAAAAAAAAACTCCTGTTGGGTTTGTACTATCGTCCAACAAACACCAATAAAGCCCAAGATGAGTATATTGATGCAGAAATCAGACAACTAGCAATGCAGGGAGATGTGGTCATTATAGGTGATTTCAAGTTACCAGATATTCATTGGGTAAAAACAACTGCATATAGCACAATTCTTAATAGATATTTGGAGATGATGGAAAAGGTTGGGATGAATCAGCTAGTATACAAGCCTTCTAGAGGAGAAAATATATTGGACTGGATAGTTACAAACAGAGAAGATTTAATAACTAAGATGAGCATTATAGATAATTTAAGTAATAGTGACCATAGCATTGTTCAATTTTATATTAAAAGAAAACTAGTGCTCGATAAAGGGAATACTGTTATTAGAAATTATAATAAGGCAAATTTCTATAACATTAAGATACAATTGGCAGAGTGGAATTGGGGGGTTATTTAAGATAAAACAGTGGGAGAAATGTGAGATATGTTTAAATACAAACTCCATGAACTGGAAGAAAAATACATCCCTAAGAGGAAAATGTATAAAAAGAAAGGGAAAAAAAACGTGGTGTACAAGCCAAATCATGAGTCTGTGTAAGGAAAAAAGAAAAGCATACAATAGAATGAAAAAGTTATGGAGCATAGAGGCAAGCATGGAATATAAAACAATACTGAGGATGTTAAAAACAAAATAAGGCTAGAGAGAAAGAGGTTGGAAAAAAACTTAGTATATAGAAACGATAATGGAAAAGGACTACATTCCTACATAAATAATAATATAAAAATATCAAATCAGTTAGGGCCCCTGCATATAAATGGTGATAAAGTGACAGAAACTGCAGAGATGGCAGAACTGCTAAACCAGTACTTTTGTTCAGTGTATGATAAGAAGACACAAGATAGGGTAATGTTGAAGCAGAATATAAGCAGGAATCTTGATTTGGAGATTAGTGCAGGGCTATTGAAAAATTGTTGAACAGACTGAAACCCCATGAATCAGCAGGGCCTGACCTGCTGCATCCTAGGATGCTAAAATAGTTAAGGGGGTTTATAGCAGCACCATTGACATACTTTTTTGGTCAGTCCTTTTCCACAGGAGAGGTGCCAGATGACTGGAGAAGTGCTGTTGTGATCCCATTATATAAAAAGAAAGGGTTAAAAACATCAATGACTAATTACGGGCCAGTCAGCTTGACTGTGGTCCTGTGTAAAGTAGCAGAAGGCTTTCTGAAGGACAAGTTAGAAGAAAATCTTAAGGGGTTGAAAGATAATGATGTAAGGCAGCATGGATTTAAAAAAAATAGGTTATGTTTGACAAACCAGCTTATTTTTTATGAACAAATTAATAAAAATATACACAATAATTAGCTTGTTGCAAAAATAGAAAAAATAGGAGTGGATAGTAGGCTGGTGAGATGGGTACAGAGTTGGTTGGGAGAAAGAAATCAGAGAGTTAGAATCAGGGGGGTACATTCAGGTTTAGCGAGTGTGACAAGTGGGGTGCGGCAGGGGTCAGTTCTGGGCCCAGCACTTTTTTCATTATATATAGGTGACATACACTATGGTATAAGGGAAAATTATGGTAAAGTTTGCAGATGATGTAAAGTTGGGAGGTCAAGTGATTACAGTAGAGGGTATTCAAGGATTGGAAAATTATATGAAACTATTGAAACATGGGCAGTAGAGAACAAAATGCCATTTAGTACAGAGAAATGCAGAGTGATGCATATGGGGAAGAGGAATCCCAGACATGAATATTGATTAAATGGCATTAAAGTGGAAGCTTCGGATAGGGAGAAGGATTGTGGGATTATAAATGTTATAATAGATGATGGCATAACTTTTAGGGCATAGAAGTTGGAGGTAATTAGAAGAACGAACTATATGACCAGAAATATTAAAATGAATTTTATAAATAGATCTTAAGAATGCCATATCCCATTATACAGGGCATTTGTTAGGCCACACATAGATTATGGATCACCACTCTGGAGCCCTTATACAAAAGGGGAAATAAATACACATTTTGAAATTTTATCTTCAAATGGTGGCTTTTCCTGCATTTTAGTGGTGAAAAATATGTTTGAGAAGCCTAGTTATCAGCCATATATTTAATATGGTACATGTGGAAAAATGGGTGGTTACTGGTCCACTGAGGACAGGTTGCAGGAGGACATGGTACATGTGGAAAAATGTGGTTACTGGTCCACCGAGGACAGGTTGCAGGAGGACCCCAGAGCAAATGAGAGACCAGAACAGCCAGACACACCAACCATTATCCCAGCAGATCTGCTATTTAATACAATAAACGGAGCCTAACATGCAGGGCTCACAGTATGCAAAGTAATGAGTAACCACATGCTGGAAAACTGCTGTTTAATACAATAGACGGAGCCTAACACACCGGGATCACAGTATGCAAAGTAATGAGTATTAGCCATCTACTTGAAAACTGCTATTTAATGCAATAGATGGAGCCTAACACACAGGGCTCACAGTATGCAAAGTAATGAGTATTGAGTAACCTACTGGAAAATTGCTATTTAATGCAATAGATGGAGCCTAACACACAGGGCTCACAGTATGCAAAGTAAAATTAGTATGCTACTGGAAAACTGTTTTTTTATAAAACAGACGGTTCCCCTTGTTCACAAAAAAAGGTGTCTGAAATTGAACTGGCTAACCCCTTGCTTGTGATGTTAAGCTTGCCACTATACAAACCCGAGGCAGGGTCAGGGTATAAGGCAATGTAGGAAAAGACAAGTTCTGCTATTTTTATTCTAAATTTGTGAGCCTAAAAACATAAACCACCAAAGTGATGTTCTTCAGTCTTTCTGAGCTGTCAGCTCTTCACTAGTAAGTGTAGTACTCAATTTACTCAGTAAAATAGCAAATGTGGAAATAAGTTGCAAGTAAGAAAAAAAATAAACATATATGCAGTAGTTAGTAATGCTGCTGTATGGCAGCACTCACAGCAGGTTGTCTGTGTCTGAGCTTTTCAATTTACCCCAAGACACACACAAACACAACACCCCCTTGTATTTCACTCAGAGAAAAAAATGTAAAAAAAAATAAACACTACACTATTTATTTAGCTCTCAAGCCTCTTAGCCCAACAAGTGAACTGAGTATATTCAATGTTTGATAATAACTTTCTAGAAATATAGATTGAATTCCAATTTGAATCTCCCAAATAGTGTCTCTGCTCTGTTGCTCGCTCTGCCTCTACCAACTATAACACAACTGCATCACTAGTTTTTCTTACTGCACACAATGGGACTACTAGTGTGTACTACGTGTGTGTTGGAGAAGCACACCACATGTTTGTGCACTGATTGGCTCACTGTGCAAGCAAGCTGCTGTGCTGTTGGTAGGCAGAGTATGAGGCGGGTGCCAGTCACAGAATACAAGAATGAACCCTCCCTGTTCTCCTCCTGTCTATCATCCCCCGTCCTCCAACAACTGATGCCATTTCATTAAATCTCCCAATCAGTCTGTCAGATCTGCTGGCGCTGCCCCACCCACACACACACACACCAAACAACTTGCGCTGATGACTCCAGTCCTTGCTCAGCGTGACATGCAAGCCAGGAGCCTCCTCCACGAAGTGCTGCTGCTGAGTGCAGGCTGCTGTCTGAGTGCTGTGCTATCATGCCAGCAACTGCTACTGAAATTCCCTGTCCTGAATCCATCCCTCCTGTGTGTCTCTCTCCCTCCCCTGAGTCACTCTCCAGCAAGTCTCCTTGATCCTTCTCCTTCCTTCTTCTTCGCTGTAACCCGTCCCATGCCTTCCCCGAATCCGCACCCCAGTGAATTTATTTATACAGACTAGAGTAGAGGAATAGAACACTGACTGACTCTGAGCACCCCCATCACTTGCTGGCACATGTTTGTGATGGCAAACAGCAGAGTACCACACCAAGGTGTTTCATTTATTTATGGGGGGGGGGGGGCAAGAGATCAGGGACGTTTATAAACTTCCAAACCCTGTATCCATTCTGGAGTGAAATAAAAGGATAACAGAAACGGCTGGATTGATATGTTTTGCCAGTGTGATTAGTTCATTTTACTGTAATACAGACCTCACTAAAGCTTGATGTTTAAAAACTCTATACCACGAAATGGTTTGCTGACTACAAATACTGCTCATTTAACCTCTGTCTGTCTGTGCTAAACCTCAAACTTTTTTGAGCATGATTCTAGTGTTAACCTCATTCTTCTTTTTACTAACCCGATTTTTCAGTCTGCCGTGTTGTTTACTGAGCTGAATAAAAGCAATGTGAGGTGGTGTTTGACCTTGGAGTCAGCGCTCCTAGGTATAGTCCATAGTGTGGATGAAAGGTACTGTATGTAGCCAAAGTCCATTCTTTTTCTTTTCTATTACAAAATGTATTTTGATGCAGCACAATTTTTTTGTCCTCTGTAAACATAAATGTACCACACTTAATTCATTGTGGCCAGGCAGTGAAAGTGTCCCCAAACCCTACTACCCTAACCTTGTCCTTTAGTCTCACACACACTTCACTTACTTGCACTGCACGTCAGGAAGGGATAGCAATTCAGTTTGTGACTGACTGGTGAGTCGTGATGTTTTCCTCCCGTCCCGTCGCTCACTCGCTCAGCTGAACTCTTAAGTTCTGCACAGTTCTCCCTTTGTCCACCACACTCCGCAGGCACTGTGACCACAACAACAGCAGCAGCCTGTCACTGGACCACTAGCTACCCACCAACTATCTCGGGAAGGGGGGACTGACCACTCGACCGCGACTCATACTTTACTGTATCTTAATTTAAAAGTATTATGACTCTGCTCATGCTGCTAGCGGCTACATCGCTCACTCGCTACTGGCAGCAGGACAAGCAGGTGGCTGCCTGACTCACAGTTTTCGTATTTTAAAAGTCTACTACTCCTCTCTCTGCCTCTGGTTAGCCTTAGCCTATAAAGTTATAACTGCAATCTGCTCTGCAGCAGAAACAGTTAGTGCCGAGCCCAATTGCCGTTTCTTAACTGTTTACATTCTGCAACCGCATCAGATGCGGCTGCAGAATTTAAACAGTTAAGAAACAGAATTTAATTTATTTTTTTAGTGCAAATGACTGGGGGCGGCTTTAACTTAGATTGGGGGAGCTGTAGCCTCCCCAAAATCAATGTGGTGATGCCACTGGTCCTGAGTGGTACATTTGATAAATTTAAAAGGGAGAGTGACCAAATAGTATGTTTAAGGAGATAAAATGAGCCCAGTATGGAGGGAGCGGTATAATGGGCAGTGGTGCCTTCTTTTGTTCTATCACCCAGTATGAAAACAAGTATGAGAAGAGGTTTAATTCCCTCAGTCTTTCACCATACATCTTATGGTGTAGACCATGAATCATCTTAGTTGCCCTTCTCTGCACTGTCTCCAACCAATCAATGTCCTTTTTGAGGTGGGGCCTCCAGAATTGGACACAATACTCCAGGTGGAGCCTCACCAGGGACCTATACAGTGGCATTATCACCTCATACCTCCTGCTAGTGATGCCTGTCCCTATACAACCCAGGAGGCCACTCACCTTCTGTGCTGCCTTCTCATATTGCTTCCCCATCTTTAAGTCATCAGAGATAATGACCCCCAGGTCGCACTCCTGTTTTGTAGACGTTAGCTTCTCACCTCCCAGATGGTACTCCGCCCCGGGTTCCTCTTTCCCATATGAATCACCTTGCACTTTTTCACGTTAAACTTCAGCTGCCAGTCTCATGACCATCTTTCCAATTTTAATAGGTAATTTTTCATTTTTTGCAACCCATCTGATGAATCAACTCTACCTCAAAGCTTCATGTCATCTGTGAACAGACCATCAACATTGTCACTGATATACAGTACATATTGAACAAGATTGGTCCCTACACTGACCCCTGTGGAAACCCCACTTGTCACCATACCCTCCCCTGACAATGCTCCATTGACCAACACTTTCTGAGTTCTGCCGTTTAGCCAGCTTCTCACCCCGGCTATTATTTTGTGGCCCACTCCCATATGCTTGAGTTTGCTAATCAATCTTCTGTGGGGAACCGAGTCAAAGGTCTTGCTGAAATCGAGACAGACCACATTGACTGCATTGCCCTAGTCCACTACTTTAGTGACCCAGTCAAAGAATTCCACCAGGCTAATTTGGCAAGACCTTCCTGCAGTAAAGCTATGCTGCCACCTGCCCGCTCACTTCTAGAAAAGACAGAATTCACTCTTTCAGAAGGGATTCCATCATCTTACCCACAATCGAGGTGAGGCTGATTGGACAGTAGTTTTCAGCCTCATCCCTGCTCCCACTCTTGTGCAGTGGCACCACTGTAGCACTTTTACAGTCCACTGGGACTACCAGGCTTTCCAGAGATTAGTTGAAGAGTGCAGCTAGTGGAGCCGCTAATTCCTTTCCAAGTTGCTTGAGTATCCTTGGATGCATGCCATCGGGTCCCATCACTTTATTCACTCTCAGCTTATTGAGCTGTTCGAGAACTGTCTGTTCTGTGAATGGACTCATGTCCACTCCCTCATCGGTGACTTCCGTTCTGGTTAGTGCTGGTCTGTTGTTGTCTTCCTTGTAAAGACCAAGCAAATTACTTGTTAAGGATTTCTGCTTTCTCCTCATCATCTTCTGATTGTGTGCCATCCTCCTTCTTCAGTCTTCAGTCTTATAATGCCCCCTTTTCTTTTTCTCCTCTTACTGATGTACCTTTAGAAGGTTTTGTCCCCTTTGGTTGCCCTCTGTGCTATCCTTACTTCTGTTTGGGCCTTTACAGCCCTTGTAGCTTTTCCTGCCTCCCTCAGTTTCTTCCTGTATGCCTCTCTATCAAGGTCACTACCTGAGTTCTTGTATCTTCTTAAGGTTTTCCTTGTTTCCTTAACTCTGACTGCTACTTTTATTGAGAACCAAAGTGGATGTCTTTTTCCTTTGTCTTGCTGATCTGCCTGATACAATGTGCTGTGGCAGTGGTTATTGCTTGTTTTAATCTGGTTCAACACTCTTCCACAGCCCCCCCCCCATCTGTCCTGCATTTCAGACTGTCCTTCAGGTATGTTTTCATGAGGTTAAAATCTGCCTTCTTGAAGTCTAGGACTTTTTGCTTTGTATGGCTACCCTCCTCGACTTTATTGACTGTGTACCATACCATGTGATGGTCACTAGAGCCCAGGTGGCTGCCCACCTCTACGCCTGAGACCTAGTTGCTGTTTGTAAGTACTAGGTCAAGGAATGCCCTCTCCCATGTAGGCATCTTTACTAACTGCTCAAGGGCTACCTCATGTAGTGCCAGTAAGAAGCTGTGGCTCCTTCTTGATGCTGCTTGTAGGAGCTCTAGTCTACATCTGGTAGATTAAAGTCTCCCACCAGCATGATCTTTCTCTGACATCTTTATAATGGTTTCCAGAATATTTTTTTCCCACTCTTCCTCCTGTGATGGCAGCCTATAGATCACTCTCACCTCTGTGGTGGCCTTGCTACCAGATCCAATAGTGATCCACAGGTCCTCCACTTCATTATGTGCTCAATGGAGCTCTGTTGCCTCTACTCCATCTGTCAATCTCTCACATCTCTGTTATTTCCTAATAACATTCTTCTCACCTGCTGCTCTTGATCCTAGCCTTATCTCTGAGCCGGTAGTCAGGATTATCTGTACCCACTCCTCTGAAATTCAGTACTCATGCCCTCTGACTTGCAGGCCTGGGTTTTAATGGATTACACTTAAATTTTTTACTAGTTATTATATGCATAATTTTTATTAGTGCGCTATACATAATGCACAGTATGGTATTGCCACCTTGATGTACTAAATCCCTTTCCCTATACACACTAGAGTCCCTTACTGCCATACCCCCTACCTCCTACCTCAAAAAATCCCTACTTAATCCATACCCCATACATTTCTCTGTGCATCCAGGAAAATTATATAAAAAAGTGAATGTACATCAAATGAGCTATGTGTCTTGCAAAATCAGACAGTATGCTTGTGTTGTCAGAGCTTATGCAAAATGCATAAACCAAATTACTATAATCTCAAACCACATAATAAACACCCCCTAATGAAATTTTTGTGAATGAAACATTCTGGCATTAGGGTCAAATTTGTGGTTCAGTGATTTTGGGCTTGTACATGTATTTCACCTTTATCTTTATCTATGGGCTAGTTCAACATTTTTGTACATCAGAATTTATTATATGATTTGGGTTTACAGTAAATTAGTTTATGCATTTGCATAAACCCTGACAATGCAAATGTGCTGTCTGATTTTACAAAACACACAGCTGGTTTGGTGTGCATCCATTTTGTAATTTTTTTTATATAGAAACATTCACAGTGATGTCAGGAAAAGACCAATGGTCCATCCAGGCTGCTTGAGTTCCCTATTTAGCCCTGGGACCTACAGTTTGTTTATTGGGTTGGCTGCACAGACACACACTAACAAGTTGACCCTACACAACACAGACAAAAAAAAATCCTCACTAAAATGCCACTACACTATGGAAAATGAAGTGGGACAATAAATGCAACCACAAAACCAGAAAATATTCACGAAAGTGCTCTTAAGGTAAAAACCCAAACTATCTATATAATGTATAGTACAGTATATATAAAAGACCGCTAAGAAAGGCATAGAGAATTCTACTATCAGGAAGCAGATTATCTGAATAACCCTGCTGGATTTTGGGGTACATGGGTAATTGAGCTAATTAGCTTCTCTTAATGGTATATTTCCCTGTGCACTACACTTACATGAGACTTTTCCTCATAGAAGTGGTAAGTAGTTATTTGTCAATTAAGCTCCCTATACACTACACTTACATGTAACGTTTTCCTTGTAGACGTGGTTAGCAGTTATTTAAGCAATAAACCACAACAGAGTGTGGGTTATGCTGGAATTTATTCACACCTGTTGTGGTTCGGTCACAAGGCTGCAGGCAGTGTGAGCAAACCACACCAGAAGTGGGTAAATCCCTGCAGAACCCACACCCTGGAGGGGTTTATTGCAATTATGCAATGTCTCCCTTTTTCATTACAAAAAGATAAAACAAAAATAGTGATTAATAGTACTTTAAATAGTTTTTATTAAAATTTTTGTTGCACCAGAAAAATTAGTTCCTGGTTGATAGGTAGAGTAAGCCACCACTGCCATATGGTTACAAGATGACAGAGCATGGTACCACTCACTTGTTTTGATTCATTGCCCCAGCATGATGTTTGCTTTCTGCAAAGTCCCCCGCCCAATAGCATAAAGGCAGTAAGAGTGTCCTGCGTGGAAGTCAACATAACCAACTGGCAGGATAAGAGTTGAACACTGTGTGGTGAGAGACACCAAGTTACCTTCAGTGTAGCTTCTCTGTTGAGAGGGAAGCAATGGTCTGATTTGCACCTTTTTTTTGGAGGGGGGTGATCTTTGAATGAAATTGGGAAATTGTTTTCAGTTGTGCTAGACTAAAGGGTGCAGCTTCAGGTGAGTGACACACAGTGTGAATGGCCATCTGGTGCTATTGGGGTTGGGAAGACTGAAGTGTGAGTGGGGGGGGTGCTTGTATACCGGGTGCACTCCAGAGAAAGCCACAGTGTAAAGTGTGGCCCTCATTATCGAGTGTTATTGAAAAGCAGTAGCAGGGACAATTAGCAAGGATTTCTTTGTCGTTTTATGTTCTGTGCCATGTAAAGTGGTTATGGGACTGTTGGGGTGTATCAGTTAACTAGTGCTGTGCCTTTTTTAAAGTCCCACTTTTGTGTCGTGGTTTAGTGGGGATCCAACATGATAGCCTGGTTGTTTTTGTTTTCGGGGGTCAGATTGATTTTTGTTGCAGATGAGGAGGACTGGCACCTTTTCTGTTGATAATACCAGGATTTACCACAGCTGAAAGGTGATAATCAGTCAATCACATTTCAGCATTTTGGGACCCCATTGTATAATTCCTGCTATACTCTTTCCCCTCTATGTGAAATTGTGATCAAAACTAACAGTAACCATCAAATGGTTTATATAAAATAAAGATGGGTAAATCTGCTATTCAGAAATAAACCCATTGGGGGACTAGGATTGTAAAGTCACTCACCCATCTGACTCATGGCTTTATGCTAGAGTTAGCCCCCTCAGTGGGTTTATTTCCTTTTCTACCATGCTTACCTAATGTTTATTCTATAATGCATACAGTATATTTAAATAATTTAATGTTTCTAACTACTCTACTGTAATTTGCTCTTACAATTGTCCTTTTTCTGGGAGGGCTGAAACCCGAGGTTTGATGTGGGAGAATACCTCCTCCCACATACCAAATATAAACCAGCCTCTCCCAGCAGCCCATGCTTAGCATGTCATGAAACACCAGCATTTTCGACTCGCTCTGGGCTCCTGTGTGGCTAATGTGTCTGTGCTTTCTTGGTTTTCTCTGTTCTGTTGTTTCATTCCCCTTTTTCCCTACTCATTGTCTGCTTTCTCTCTCTTGTCTTGGCTGCACCTTCCCCTTCTGCCTCTCTTCAGTCTGTCCTCCATTTGTTTTGTCCCCCTGGTTGTCTCCATGGTTGTGTTTCCCTCCCTCATTCTTTGCCCGCTTCATAGTGTTTGTGATCCCCTTCACCCTACCTCATCTCTGCCTTTTCTATTGTCTTTTGTTTATTTTTTGGGCTTCTCCACTCACCAGCCTTCTGCTCCCATTTTTGTTCCCCCTTCTAGTGTTGTTGGGGCTTGGAAATCATTGGTAAATCCCAGTATTTCAACTTTTTTCTTTTCTAAAGTAATCTTTAAATTGTATTTTTTGAACAAACTTACATAACTTTATTTTGATTTTGACTGCATCAGGAGGCTTTGTGAAACAACTTCATTGGAGCGCTACTCCATTCCTACACTGGCACATCTGGGTTGCGAATAATCCCGTAGTCCTCTTAAAGCTATATCCACAACAGGTTCTCCCTGTCCATAATCAATCTCTCCTGTCTCTGGGACCTCTCAATTGTAATTGCACAGTACGGTGAGACTTTATTACTTTCTCATCTCCCTTCAGTGATACTAGTTTTGTACCGCTTGTTAATTGTTTATATTTCTTTTTTTACTGGCTCCTGTTTATTTACTTGTTTTCAGATCCTTCATCTTTTTGTGTTTCTTGTTGTAATCTTGTCTGCCTTCCTTATTGTTATCCACCTTTTTGACTGTTCCTATGCCCTCCATTTTGCTCATTAAATTTCCTTGCCTCTCTTTTCCAGTGACGCAGCATCTGTCCTTGCTCAGCACATACTGTACCAGCAGCCTCACAGCTTCTGTCCTTAACTCTGCCTCATGGGGTATCGAGTGAAGATAGGCTTGTCCAGCCTACTGTGGTTAGGAGTTCGGTTCCATCAGCTTCCAACCTATAACATCATTCTGACAGTCTCTGTCCTTAATTCTACCTAGTGTGGTATTGAGTAAAGGTGGACTTGCCCTGTCTGCTGAGGATGGAAGCCTCATTTTGAACCTATTCCATCTCTCCAACAGTCTCTGTCCCAGACTCATACCTTGGGGGTATTTGAGTGCAGGTGGACTTGCCACATCAACGGGGATGGGAGTTCTGTTTGTCCACTTCAATCATATTACCAACTAACTTCAGCATCTTCCAGCGTTTAGACAGTCTGCATCCCTCAATCATACCTTAGCAGGTATTCAAGTGCAGGTGCACTTGCCACATCTACCTGGGATGTGAGCTCTGTTTCATCCAGTCCAAACATACTACAACCAATTTCAACCTAATCCAGCTTTTCACAGTCTCTGTCCCTAACTTATACTGCAGGAGGTATTTGAGGGTAGGTGGACTTACCATATGTACTGGAAATGGGAGATGTTACTTTGAGATTCACTCTTGCAGTAGGAAACACCTTTAGGACTGAAGCTGGCAGGCACCAGGACCCCATGGAAAACTTCTAGCTAGCAATATACAATGTGGGCCTGCCCCCTATGTCAGCCAACCCCCGATGTCATGTATGGTATAAAAGGGGTGGCCCCCAGTCCATCCCAGTTCTTTTCCCAACATTGACTGTGTAAGTTGGACCTCCACAAAAGCCTTCAGCTAGTCATCGCACTTATTCGTGCTTTGTTATTTTCACCAAAGCCAGTGATTTCTTCAATAACTCACTTGCATGTCTTCTTCTCCATCCTTCTCAATCAAAAGGTGGGTTTTGAAGTGTGCTTGTAGCAATCAGATTCCTCATAAAGAGGGTCATTTGGCCTGCCTCTTCTGCCTAGGCCTGGACCACGATATTGAGGCCTGCCAGCATTGCCAAGATCCTAATCAATGCACTCAGTTCTGCCACCAGAAGACCCTCAAAGCTTTCCTGCTTTCCAAAAAGCTATCTGAGATGGAGAAGGAGCTTCACTGCAAAAGTTAATCCTCTTTCCTGGCCTCTGGGGCATATTCCTTTTCTTCTCACAAAGAGAAGAATTTGAGTGACAAACACAAAAACCAGAAGAAGCATCAGGAGAAAGCCCAAGCAGAAGAGTGCTCATGGTCCCTGACAAAATTTGCAACCACCTTGGGGTCATCAACCCCCTTGGGGGGGGCGACTTCCTCCACTGTGGTCTCCAGGCTGCCGCTGACCAAACCTCATTCCCTTATCATAGTAGTAGCAAAAGGTTCTTCAGGGCATGGGACTAAGTCCCCCCCTCAGCCTTTCAAGCTTAGGCTCTTGGTGTCAGCAGGCTCCAAGCTGAGTGACTTAGCTGGTAGCTCCTCGGGTGGCAGGACCTGTCACTCTCCCAGCCAGGGTGTCTGTCACATCCTCCCCAATATCAGGGGCTGATGCTACCATGTGACACCCAGGACTGTTGCCCTCCTCCTCTAGGAAAGAGGGGCATCCAGCCAGCCCAGGAGCCAGCTCCCCTACCCAGGCAACTCCTCCTAGGTAGTCGCTGGTTGAATTCCAGCCCATCCTCTGCCTACACCAGTTCCCTCGATGCCGGCTTCTTCGATACCTTCTCTAGTGACCCCATTGCCACCTAACTCTCTCAAGTCACTGGTGAGGCCTGATGCCCATTCTCAGTCGATGCCCGAGGGCCCAACAACTGATGATAGGACATCAGGCCCCTTGTCCAACACCAGATGGCACTGTCCCACTGGGTCTAATGCCAGGTAACACTGGTAAGGCTATGCCAACACCCGAGTTACCACAACCTGGTGACCAGATGCTGGGGCAATCCATGCCTAACTGCCACCCTGATGCCGGGATCTCTGGACTTGCTGCAGAATCCTATGCAAGTCCTCAATGAGCTCTTCACAGCCTGGTGGGCGTATTTCAAAGATAAAGAGGTGCCCAGAGCACCTCCTCAGCTGTATCTCCAAGGGCCGCCCCCGGACAAGCCTCCAGTCTGCCCACCTACTCTCCCTCCTAGGGGGACTTCCCTGACACCAGATGGGGTGACACCCCCTTCCTAAAGGTAGGCCACATAAGTACCCATGTTTTCCCTCCCTTCCCCAGACTCAGGGGATCCAGACAGGTACTCCTCTTCTTACAGCCAAGGGGACTTGATCTGCTCTCATAGTTGGAGGGTGGCAAAGACACTCCTGAGTCCCCATCTGATGACCACATCCAATAATTGAATGGCTGGGATACAGAAGAGCTGAATCCAGGATGACGTAGGCTGGCCACCTTCCTCAGGAAGAAAGACACCCTGCCTATGTTGGTTCCCTCTGTGGTGGAGTCTTATAAGGATGCCAACAGGCTTGATTGGAAATATCCCTCTTCTACACCAGCTGTATCCAAGAAATTGAACCGGCTATATACCACCCCTAAGGAGGATCCCTTTTATAGGGAACAGCTGGAGGCAGGCTCAGTTGAGATCAGCACTTCCCACGATCACTCCAGGTGGCCTAGGCATATGAGTATGCAACTCCCAGACAAGGATTCCAAGCAGTTTGACCACCTGGCCAGGAAGGTGTATTCATAGGCCATGTGCCATATGCTCTCAAAACATCCTCATCCACATGATTCAATATCAGAATGCCCCGTAGGACAAGGTGGTGGAGGTTGCTCAGGCCTTGCCAAATGGCCCCGGGAAGGCAGCGCTCATGGCCATCCTGAAGTCAGGCTCAGACGTAGGTAACCACATCCTTCGGGCATTCTATGATACTATAGACTGGCAGGCAGGGTCATGGCTTCCACTGTGAGTATCCACCATGATTTCTGGCTGAGAGTTTCAGGGTTAACCCCGGACGTCCAGTCCAAGATTATGAATGCCCCCTTTATGGGACCGGTCTTGTTTGGCGAAGACTCACAAAACATCATCACTCACCTGCAGGAATTTGGAAAAGCCATCAGGTCTGTACAGACTATGTACAAATCCCAGCCCAGCCAGCAATCTAAGCAGTCCATTTGGAGAAAAGCTAGACCTCAATCTAGGGAACAGCAACAACAGAGAGCAGAATTCAAGCAAAAGGCCTCTTCTTTTGCCTCTCAAGGTTCTCTTCCTCAGGCTCCCAGGACCTCCCAGCTTGCTCTCTCCCTCTCTGGCTCCTTAGCCTGACTAGTTGCCCAACCTCCTTCCCCTATCCGAGGCCTTACGGGAGGTGGTGGTTGGTCGATTTTCCTTGTACATTGAAGGACAGTGCCAGATAACTACAGAGCACTGGGTCGTGCAGCTCATAGAAAAGGGGCACACTCTAGAGTTCATAGAAAGACCCCCAGATGACCCACTGATCCCCTCCCATTACTCTCAGGCTCACAGTTCCCTCATCACAGAGGAGATCCAGGCCCTACTGCAAAAGCAGGCCATATAGCCAGTTCCATCAGCACAACAGGGAAAAGAGTTTTACTCTCACCTCTTCCTGGTGCCAAAGAAAACCCGGAACCTTTGCTGTATCCTCAACCTCAGGCACCCGAATCAGTACCTTGAGTACAGATGATTCTGTACGGTTACTCTGCTTGGTCTGCTCCCTCTCCTCCATCAAGGGGATTGGCTATACTCCCTAGACATGCAGGTCGCATAACTCCACATTCTGAGAGGTACCTTTTCTTCCACTTCCAGGAAAAGTTCTACCAGTTCAGGGCCCTGCCTTTCAGCCTGTTCTCAGCCCCCAAGGTTTTCACCAAATGCCTTGCAGTTATAGCCACAGATCTATGGAGACAGGGCCATTATGTCTTCCCTTACCTGGATGTCTGACTGCTGACTGCTTCCTCCCAGGACTGGCTCCTCCACACTGTGCACACCACTTTCTCCCTGTTTCAGGACCTAGAGGTCACTTTGAATCTCCCAAAGTCCTCTCCTTGGCCAAGCCGGTGGCTTCAGTACATTGGGGCAATCTTGGACATGGCTCAAGACAAGGCTCCCTCAAGACAGGGCAGAGCAGCTTCAGGTGCATGCTCATCAGATCTTCTCCTTGGGTCAGGTCCAGGCCAGATCCATACTGAGACTTTTGGGACACATGGTGGATGCCATTGCAATAGTTCCCCATGCCAGACTGTACATGATGGTGATCCAGTGGAACCTGAGAGACCAATGGGACCAACATTCAGATGATCTGAAACAACCTGTCTTGGTACTGAATCCTGTAAAACAGGCATTAGTGTGGTGGTTGAATTCCTCCAACCTCTCCAAAGGGGTTTATCCAGGGCCTCATGTTTTCTGCAATTCTGCAGTTGCAGCAGTGGCTGCAGAGATCAGTGCTGACAGCAGAAATCAGTGCTTGCCACAGAAATCAGGACAACCAGCCACACAGCTGCAGAAATGCTAGCTATGCTATGCAATCACACAAGGCAAGGGCATAGCTACTGATATGTTAAGTATGCCATAGCATACATGTTCATTAGAAGGGGCAGTAAACTGATGCCATCTGCTACAAAGCTGAAAAGCTAATGGCCGCATGGCATATTGACTTGTGCTGGCTTTTGTTACATAACTCCATCCAGCCAGTATTGTGGGGCAGGGAGACTGCAGCAAGAGTAGCAGAGCTTGATTAGGTCCACAGAAGTTATGATTTGCTGCTGTCTAGGTGTAGGTGGGGCTAGTTCAGCCATGTTAATTTTTCATTGTGAGGCTGCTAATGGTGCACACTGAATACTTGGAAGAATAATTTAGAAGGAAGAACTGGAAGGCGAGCAGTAGTCAAGAAGTGAGAAGTTTCAGTGGTGTCTGTGGAGGTGGAATGGATTTTGGTGCGGTGACAGGTAACAGAGGAGGAGGAGCTGTATGCAGAAACATAGGGCTGGCAGAAGACTGAGCAGTGGACACCGGTCCCCACTAGTGGACATTGAGTGCAGTTTTGACTTGCGGGCCACAGATCTGTACCTGCAAGTGTGAGAATAATTCCCTGGCAGATCTGAACCTTTAGCCTAAGTGGTGGGCATCAAGCTCAATTCTTAAGGAGGATCCAGTTGCCCAGATGCAGCAGAATTGGAGACCAGAGTATACTAGAACTGGAGCAAGCAGTTATGGAAAAAAAAATCGTAATGGAGAGTTTGATTGCTGCTATACATAAGTGAAATGAGGGTCACTGACTGAAGAACACCAGAACCCCCTAAGTTGTGAGGAGAAGAGAACATGCTAACGAAGGTTATTCCAGCTTAATAACAATGACTTGCTTGCATTTTCTAGTGTGTTCCCCAAAAGAAAAATCAGGAGTCAACAAACCCTACAGACACTGCAAGTTACATCCTCCTTCACTGTTATAGGAAGACAACCCCCCCCCCAACATGCAGATTTGCACACTACACTCAACATGTTTGTTGCAAGGCAGTTGGGATATTCCTAGTTTAAAAAATATTATAAAATGGGCTTAAGAAATCCAAGCCTCTGATTGGCTACTACATCATCTGAGCCATGTCCTTATCAGATGATATAGTAGCCAACTGACACTACTGCCCATATGAAAGTCCCATAACAACAGCAAATCAGTGAGCTCTGCCAACCGTAAACAGAAACGCAGACTGGCAGAGCTCACTGAAGTGGTAGAGAGACGAGACACTTTTTTCCTCACGGCAAGTCATCACAAATGCAGTCCTACCAGCACAGTACCCAGACACAAACATCAAAATGGAAAAAGCCCCAAATTACAACATTACACCTCTACTGGGACCCCCAAATGATCTGTACCTGTCCTGGTGCTTTCTTTCCCCGTAGCAGCTCATCTCCAGACCCTCCGTTCCGTTCGTCGATCTCACCGCATTCATTGATGGCGCCGCTCCCCCACCATCAGCCGTCATATTTAACCATCATCCACTCCAAAATATAAATAACATTTTCACAAAACTACATGGTCACTGCTATCCTCCAGACATTTAGCTTCCATGTAAACAAAATATACTGCAATAAAAACTGCACGCTACGGCAGCTGATGATGAACCTGCGCACTCCCTAAAAAAACATTATTGCAGTTTCAAAATACAGGGTGATTTCAGTAAGACCCACTCTGTTACAAACAGTGTACAGTAGGGAGCTTAAGAGGCACACTCTAGCACCCTATGAAATTGCCCTTCCAATTTTTAAACACAGGGTCATTTTAGCCAGATGTCGTCTAATTCAAACTGTACACTAGGACGGCTTAAGACATACATGCTTGCTCCTTATTAAACTCCCCCTGCAGTTTTAAAATCCACACAAGGGGAAATGTTTTTAGTGGGGGATCTGAACTTCCTAGACTTTGTCTGGTCCATCCCTAACACAGCTTCAACCAGAAGAAGGGAAATTCTGGAGGTGTCACAGGGGGAATTCCTTCAGCAGTTAGTCAGTGAACCAACAAGAAGGAGCAATCTACTGGATGTGGTTCTGACTAATGGGGAGAACATAGAGGACGTGGTGGTGGCAGAGGAGCTGGGTAATAGCGACCATAGGACCATTAGGTTTAAAGAAAGGACGGGTAGGGAGGTGGCCCGGACCAGCACAATGGTGGTAGACTTCAGAGGGCAGACTTTAATGAGTTGCAAAGCTTGGTGGTGGAAGTGATTGATGGTATAGGGGATATAAAAGAAGTAGAGGATCAATAGGGGGCTATTAGAGACTGGGTCAGGGAGGCCACATACATAAATATGTATAAGGAGGGTAAGAAAGCAAAAAGCAGGAGGCCTCCTTTGTTCAACAGGGGTGTAGCAAGGGTGGTGGTGGCAGGCAGAGGACATTTAGGAAATATAAGGAAATGCAAACAGAGGAGGACAGGGAAGCCTACAGGAAATCAAAGAGGCTAGCGAGGAAGGAGATTAGGAAGGCAAAAGCTGATACAGAGGAATAGATTGCGAGACAGGCCAAGGGTTGGGGGAAAGACATATTTTAGATATGTGACAGAATGGAGGAAGCCTAATCAAGGAATCACAAGGGTCTGGGGGTAGGGATGGGAGTCACTAGATGATGACTACAAGATGTG
The DNA here is from genome assembly GCA_016271365.2 of Neoceratodus forsteri. Lineage (NCBI taxonomy): Eukaryota > Metazoa > Chordata > Ceratodontiformes > Ceratodontidae > Neoceratodus > Neoceratodus forsteri. The sequence continues at coordinate 42,141,904 of JADMNL010000040.1, read as the reverse complement.
GAAGAGCTGAACAGTACTTCTGCTTGAATTTTATGAAGGAGGGAAGGGGGCCTCTGGTGATAAGGAACAGGGGGTAGGGGTGGAAATGAGTCCCTTTAGTATAGAGAGACAGAGAGAAAGTCAGGGAGGAACTAGGCAGGGTGAAAGTGGACAAGGCCATGGCACCGGATGGACTGCATCTGACGGTGATCTAGCAGCTAAGGGAGGAGTTAGCTGCCCCACTGGCAAGGCTATTCAACCTATCCTTGGACTCAGTCATGCCAATAACCAAGGGGGGAGTAAAGAGGCAAAGGAGAATTATTGTCCAGTTAGCCTTACCACAGTGGTGGGGAGGGTCATGGAGGCACTCATCAGGGAAAGGGTAGCACAGTACCTAGAGGGGAATGGATTGTTGAACAACAACCAGCACGGGTTCACAAGGATGAAGTCATGCCAGTCCAGTCTTATTGAATTCTTTGACTGGGTGATGTAGGTAATAGACCAAGGGGGGACAGTGGACGTGGCCTACCTGGACTTCAGTAAGGCCTTCGACATCGTACCCCACAGAAGGTTGGTCAACAAACTAGGAAGTATGGGGGTGGAGGACAAAATAACTAGATGAGTGTAAAACTGGCTAGCAGACAGGACCCAGAGGGTGGTAGTGAAGGGGGAACACTGTAGCAAGGGGCAGGTGAAAAGCAGGGTACCCCAGGGGTTGGTGTTGGGGCTGCTCCTCTTCAGTATCTATATACGCGACATAACAGATGGACTGATGTGGCTGTCTTTGCAGATGACATGAAAATCTGCAATAGGTTGGCCACTGAGGGCAGGGTGAAGGACATGAGGCAGGACCTAAGGGTGCTAGAAGAGTGGGCAAAGACATGGCAACTAAAATTCAACATCAAGAAGTGTGTGGTTATGCACCTGGGACACAGAAACCTGATGACAGGGTACAAAATGGGAGGGGAGGAAATCAGAGCAATTGAGCAGGAGAAGAATCTGGGTATAATAGTCTCCAGTGACCTTAAGGTGGGGAAACAGTGTATTAGGGTGGTGGGGAAGGCCTATGGGATGCTGGCTAGTAGGGGTGGGGGAATCACCAACAGGAAGAGAGAAGTCCTAGTATCCCTGTACCAAGCTATGGTGAGACCACACCTGGAGTACGGAGTTCAGTTCTGGAGGCCTCACTTACACAAGGACATACACCTGACTATAAAAGGGTTCAGCAAACAGTGGCCAAGATGGTGCTAGGGATGAAGGAAAAAACATATAAACCAAGATGCAGTGAGCTGGAGCTATACACTCTGGAGACCAGAAGGGAGAGAGGGGACATGATAGACACCTTCAAATATGTCAAGGGGTTAAACAAAGGGGGCCTGGGGTGCTTATTCCAAATGAAGAAATACATATCTACTAGGGGGCATGGCCTGAGACTGTGGGTGGGGGGAGACACTACAGGGGGAACATGAGTGGGCAGTTCTTTACAGAGAGGGTGGTGGATGCCTGGAACAGGCTTCTGGAGGAAGTTGTGGGGTGGAGACAGTGTTGGGATTCAAGAGGGCTTGGGACAGGTATAAATGGCTACAAGGGGGTGGGTTCTCAAGAAGGGAGGTGGTAACCTTGGGGGGGAAGGGCAGATTGAATGAACCATGGGGTCTTTTTCTGCCATCAAGTTCTATGATTCTATAATTCTAAATTGGTCTTGGTCCAGGGCACATGAGTGGGAACTTCACCACTCAGTGGCAGAAGACCTCTTTGACAGATGGGGACGTCCAGAACTAGATCTATTTGCCTCCCCATCCAATGCAAAACTGCCAGTTTTTCCTCACTAGATCCAGGGCCTGGTGTTTGCTGATGATACATAGATACATAGACAGTGTTGGCAGATAAGGGCCTATGGCCCACCCAGTCTGCCCATTTGAGCTTGTAAGTTCAGTTTATGTTTTCCTATATGTCTGTTGCCCCTTACCACTGACCTCCAGAACTCCTTTATGTCTATCCCAGGCATTCTAAAATCCTGTGATTGTTTCAGCCCCCACCACTTCCTCTGGCAGGGATTTCCACTTGTCCACCACCATTTCTGTGAAGAAATTCTTCTTCATGTTTCCTCTGAATTGTCCTCCCTCCAACTTCATCCCGTGCCTCTAGTCCTGGAACATCTTTTACGCTTAAAAATAGTGTATTCTTGCACCCTGTTCCTCCCTGTAAGATACTTGTATGTCTCTGTCATGTCCCCTTTCTCCCTCCTCTCCTCCAAGGAGTACATATTCAGTTCCTTCAACCTGTCCTCATAGGACTTGTGATGCAATCCATGTACCATCTTTGTTGCCCTCCTCTGAACCTTCTCTACCCTGTCTATGTCCTTTTGTAGGTAAGATCTCCAGAACTGTACTCTGTACTCTGTACTCCAGGTGGGGCCTCACTACCCAGAGGGAAGTGGAGTGTACACTTCCATCTTCAGTCTTATTTCAGTGTTATTTCAGTCCAGACTGACAAAGCACTGCTTTTCATCAGTGCACTGTTAATACACTGCACTGACTTTCTGCTACACTGTTGTACCACTGCTCAATCTTTCTTATGTTTTGATGCACACTGTAAGAGCACTGCAAATAATTATTAGATATTCATGCACACTTCTTTAGCACTGTATTTCCTTCACTAATTTTTGCTGCACACTGCAGTAGTACTGCTCAATCTTTCTTATTTTTTGATGCAGACTGTAAGAGCACTGCAAATAATTCTTAGATTTTCATGCACATTTCTTTAGCACTGTATTTCGTTCACAAATTTTTGCTGCACACTGCAGTAGTACTGGCAACACTTTATAATTTTTATCACACTTCTTTAGCACTGCATTGTCTTAGCAATCTGGTTACCCTTACTGAATTTGTCACAATGGCATTATAGTTGTATAGCAATGGCAATACTGTGGTCAGCTGAAAAATCCACAATAGTACAACCCAGTGGTACTCTGGTATCACAGTGGTAGGTGATATATAGATTTTTCTCTGTGCATTGGTAGTGCACTGGCAGAATGGTATCCCTATGGCATTTTTTACCATTTTCTCTGTCTCTCACACATACACTGGTAATACAATGGTATCACAAAATTTTGAGATTTTTGTTGGCTCCCACAAATACTGGTACACTGGTAGCACAATGATACTGCGTTATTCTGACATTTCAGTATTTGGTACCTCTCACAGCAACCCTAGACTCATGTGGTAGCACAGTGGTACCAGTATTAATCTCATCATACTCTGTACTCTAACGCATTGTTAAGATAAATTACATTATCAACCTCATGGAGAACAGCTCTCAATTCCATATTTGTATTTGTTCACTTGTCTTTATCTTACTGGTAATGGACTGTTATTGTTCACATAGACCATAACATTCAAAGAGCATTTGCGATCGCTAAATGGGTAAGTGACTCTCAGACAACACTTTGCACCCCCAAAACAGGGTAGGATCACAAAATGATATCTTGAATAGCATAATTAGTGAGTCTCTGACCAGTTGGTAAATGGTTCTAAAAGATGTTGCCTCCCTAAACCAGGTAGTATCACCTCTGCCTCCTACCACTGCCCCTTTGAGCTCCCACCATCAGTAATATCACACTTCCCTTGGTGTTCAGCGGTGCTGCTGTCCATTCCATACATTGGAAACTGCCAATAACTACCTGCCCACCCAGTCCCACAGCTCACACCATTCATGGCCCCACCATATGTTTCGCACTCTCCTCACAATGGCACTGGCACAGACACTCTGCTAACCTCTGTGACCAACTGAGGACAGAACACCAGTTTTGCTCTCATGTGCCTATTGTATAAACAGCTGTGTACAGTTAGCACGTGATTGTGAACTATCATCCATTTTGTGCCTGATCAAGGAGCTGAGAGGATGGTCTGTGCCAAATGTGGAAGGGTGTCAAATATATAGTAAGGCTGGGGACCAGGGGGTAGTATTTGCTGTAAGAACTAACTGGGTCATTGTGGGGACTTTGGATATACAGAGGGCAAGGACTTTCACTCAACACACCACTGCTCACTCTATCAGACCCTGGGCTGGCTTCCCCCATCAGCCCAACAGACCTATCTCCTGGCCAGCACAGTCAATAAGGCCATCCAAAACTGAGCTACCTCTCTGCAATCCCATCTTCTTTGGCCACAAGTGTTTGTTCTAGAGCTCTGCCTCACTGCTGGCCCCATGCTTGAGTGCCCCCTAGTCTCCACTGTATGGGTAAATGTGCATTCTCATCTTCAGCCCCTTTCCTTTGGAACAACCTGCCCACTCCATTTAGCACCACTGACTCTCCAGGACTCTTCCAGTCTCTCCTTGGATCTCACCTTCTGTCCTCCACTACTTGCTCCTACCCTCCTAACTTATTATCATGCCTCTACTTCCCTTCCCTCCTTTTCCTTCTTGGTCCATACCTACACTGCCATGATGCACTTCTTCCTTTACTCATCTCAGATCATGCCTAATTTATATTAAAACTTGGTTACTACTGTGCCTGCTATTGTCATAAATGTTATTTATCCATTGCGCTGCAAGTTTATATATATCTTCATATAAATATCCTGTATATTTTTATTACTGTCTATTGTATGCCTTGTCCCAGCCTCCTTTGTACTTGCTTTTATTCCTGTGCCATCCTCAATGGCCCAGGTCATGCCTGAAAATGGTTCTCGGACCAGTGCACCTACTCAGTAAACAAATGAATGAATAAATAAATAAATGGGAACCACTGAACGTCAGGGATAGTAACAATCTACTGTATACCTGCGGGGTGATTGTAGGATAGGGTAGGACTGGAGAACAGGTAAATTAAGAACCTGGACCTGTGGGATAATTAGGGGAGGGGGGCCCAATGTAGACTGTTTCCCATGAGGGCTCTTTGGTGGTGTAACTCCCATGATACATTTTGCCTGGTGCTGTAATGTGGCCTGTGCTGTAAATGGCATCAGCAACATGGCTGTCACACCAGCATGGGTGAACCCTTTCTCCACACCCTCCTGAGTGTCAACCCTATAACAGGTTTTGGTGGCATCTGCAAAAGACATACCTTCCCATTCAGTTCTTCTGCAATTTCACTTATGAAGACACTGAAGAGGCCCACTCCTAGTACTGAGCCCCACCCGGCACCATGCCTTTAACCAACTGTTGAAAGCCGTGTGGATAGTCCTGTCTTCTCCCAAGATGTATATAGGCAACCTTTTGGCAAAAGTCACCATGCATGCTTGAGGACCCTCCCCCTATCCCTGAAATTTCTCTGCACTACCCCTACCCCGTCCCTTGCTAGGTCATTTGTCCCAAGGTGGACAATGACATCTAGCTCCCTCTCATCTCCTGCTGCCTAATGATCCACTGTATCTGCTCTCATCCCTCCAAGACAAAGTACCTCTCAGGTATTTCACCTCCCCCTCCTTTACCCCACCCTGCTCGCAAGTCTATCCCCCTAATTAAGTCCCCCCCCAGCAGTTGCTTCCTACTCAGCTGGGGGCCTCTTCCTCCCTCCTTGTAACTGTGAAATGATCCATGAGCAGTGCTTTCCTTGGAGAAGGTTTCTCCAGGGGCCAAAAGGGTGGTTCATCTGCAGGGAGAGTGATTGGCTGGGTAGGTCCCATTTCAGATGCAGGGAGAGTGGTTAGTAAACAAAGCAGGTGAACTGAAACTCTGACAAACAAACTGGCAGAGGGGCAGAAAATGCAAGCCCCATAGGAAAGAGCACAGTGAGAGCTACAATAGATCATTTACCGGAGAAGTCTCAGATCAGGGAACTACAGCTGAAGAGAACATAGAGAACAGGTAGGCATCAGAAAATGATGCATGGGGCAGCGGACAGACATGGACTCATGAAGGCATGCATGGGAACTACGGATGCCAATGCTGGGGGGTGCAAAGGCCAGCTTAGGTAGGTGGACACTGACCTGTAGGCAGAGTGTACAACATACAGGGACCCCTGCATCCCTGCATGCTGGACAGCAGGGAAGTGTACCATGGAGTATAGCCCCACTGCAGCACAGTAGCTGATAGGGGCACAGGACACTGTGGACACAGAATTTGAATGTGACCATGGTGCACAGCACAGCCTTGAAGCACTGGGACTGTGGGCAGAAAGTGGCACTACAGTACTGGTACAAACCACCCACAGACAAGTAGCAACTGCCACAGGTGTGGCCCATGGAGTGTGATGTGCAAACGAAGTGCAATCACACCCGCATGCCTGAGCTGGAACCAAAGCCGGTCATGTTGCTCAGTCCTCTGGCACAATGGAGGACAGCGTGGAAGACATGGTGGGGCCAGGGTGCTCAACTGCAACCCCAACAACATGGACAATCTGTGAGGTGGTACCATCCAGGAAGGGAAAGTCCAAGCTAAATGTGAATGGCTTCATCCTGGTCCATGAATGGACCTGCAATGAGACAGTGTACTGTTTTTTTAACATATCATATTTTTCACCTGCTGCAGCACACACTTGGGGCATCCAGCAACCAGCTCCACCCACCTGGAGAGCTGGGTAGCTCAAACTGCACCCAGGAGGATCAGGGATGGCCATCATGCCATCTTGCTGGAGAGCTCCCCCTCTGCCTCTACCAGCCAGGACAGCTCCAGACCCTCCTCAACAGGACTCCACCAAAGTCCTCTGGGTGGCTCAGAGCACAGCCATCAAGCTGAAAGGTCATGCCCAGCCATTTTCCTTCGATTGGCCCCAGTAGCACGGACATGCAATGATGTCCAGGAGCAATGTACCAACATCTGCCATGCTCCCCATCTAGTGTCCAAGAGGGTAGCATCTTTCAGAAAAAGAGATGTGCAAGAACAAGAGGGCACAATTTGAAGATAGAGGGGGGGGATGGCTCAGAGGTAATGTGAGGAAGTATTTTTTCACAGAGAGGGTTGTGGATGCAAGGAACAGCCTCCCTGAGGAGGTCGTGGAGTCAAGAACAGTGGGGGAATTCAAGAATTCATGGGACAGACATAAGGCAGTCATAGTGGGGGGTAGGAGGAAGTAAGCTGTTGGTTAACTAGGATCTGCAGCTTATCTGTTAGGTAGGAAAATCGGCAGAATAGGTGGGCCAAGCGGTCCTTATCTGCTGTCACATTCTATGTTTCTAAGTTTCTAGTGCCCCTGAGCATCCCCAGGGGGGCTGCTACAGCACAGTGAAATTCCCCAGCCCACCCCAGGACTGGGAAAGCAGTCTGTGGATGTTCGATTCCAGTCCTCCCCTGCTGACCCCCGATGGCCCAGGCTCAATCCTGAACCCCACTGGTGTGACACAAGGTTTGGCATCCAGTGCCTCAACCCTCAGCACCACCGGGAAGGCATGAGACAGTGTAACGGTGCTGCCAGCACCATAAGTCCAAGTCCTGCCTCGGCCAGGCCATCACACTGCTCCAGGATGGCCAGCACCACCTAAAGAAAAAGAATGAGCACAGTCATGCTCTGGGAGGTGACAGATGCTCTACCAGCACAGGTGTTGGCTGGCATCAAGTAGAAGGCACACAGCAACATGGCAAGCCCCGCATAGCTACTGCAGAGTAAAGCAACTGCAATGACCACTGAGCTGTGGCAACAGTTGCCAAGCAAGAGGGCCTTGCTGCAGATTGTGAACAGGACCCGCCGCAAGGACCTCTAACCAGAACCAGTGACACTGGCTGACCTCACTATCCCCAAGCAGCTACAGACGGTGACTGGATGGCCATGGTACAGCAGGATCACCAGCAGCACCACCCACCAGGTCCTTCTACTCACCACAGAGGACAACATTAGGGACCTAGCACAGGCACCCTTCTGGATGATGGATGGCACGTTCAAGACTGTACAACAATAGCAGCTCCAGTTCAAGTTGTGCCAGTGTAAAAAAACAGAAATGTAATCAAAAAAGAGGGGAACACAGCACCAACACTTCTTTGAAAATATAACTGTATTAAACTCACATATGAATGAAAAGCAATGATAAATACAGTGGCACCATGCAAGGTAACAACAGCTCTCAGACAAAGAAACAGCCCGACCGGTTTCGCACCAAAAAGCGCCTCCTCAGGGACCGGTCGGGCTGTTTCTTTGTCTGAGAGCTGTTGTTACCTTGCATGGCGCCACTGTATTTATCATCGCTTTTCATTCATATGTGAGTTTAATACAGTTATATTTTCAAAGAAGTGTTGGTGCTGTGTTCCCCTCTTTTTTGATTACACATTCAAGACTGCCACACCTGTTCACTCAGTGTACACCATCCATGCACCCATGGGGATGGGCCCTAACAACCTCATTATGTCATTGGTGTATACACTGATGATGACAAAGAGCCTGCAATGTTACTGCACCTTGTTCCAGGAGCTGAATAAATATGCCAGTATACAGTCCTGCACCCTCAAACCACCTACGATCATCACTGACTTTGAGCAGGCTGTGATCAATGCCTGTAAGATGGAATTTCCACAAACCATAAACAAGGGACGCCTGTTCCACTTTGGGCAGATTGTGTGGCGGAAGGTCCAGAGCTTTGGCCTTGCACCACAATACAGAAGTGACCCAGACTTCAGCCTGAAGATCCATGAACTTGTGGCCCTCACCCATCTCCTGGCACAGGACATTCCAGCAGCATTCAGCCTCCTGAAGTCAACCATTCCGCCCAATGCCACCACACTCTTCTATTGTTTTGAGCAAACACATGTGCTGGGCAGGATATGGCTGTACAGTAGGGTGACCAAGGTGCCCACAGGATACGACCCCATGTTCCCACTCAGCTGTGGTTGGTTGCAGATCTCAACGAGCAAAGTATGCCATGGACCCAAAGCAATGTCGAGACCTGGCACTGCCATCTCCATGCCCTGCTCGGGAAGGTGCATGTAGGGGTCATGACAATGCTAGCAGAACTCCACAGGGAACAGCAATGGACCTATGTCACCAGGGAAGGCATTTGTTGTGGACTGCCATGGACACCACCCAAAAAGAGCTATGAGGAGTGGATAAGGATGGTACTAGCATCGAAGGACAAGGGCAAGCTGCTGAAGTTCCTCTGTGGCATGGCACCCAACACCACCCTGTAGGGTTTCCATGGTGACTTGGCACCTGACAGTTGTACACTCACAGTACACATCATGCACAGCCACCAGGTTGCCACTGTGGCCCCCTACTGTTGAATAAAGTTTCACCCCCACATTTAACATGCACCCCAACCTGGTGGTGATGTCTCATCACAACACTGCTGGGTATCGCCAAGCAGCCCACTGCACACTGCCACATCTGCACTGTGTGTCGCATGTCACACAGGTCTGAATCTGTGTGAGTGCCCACCAATCCTTCCAGCTGTGCAACTGTGTGGTAACAGCATTTCCACAATGGGCCCTTGTGGAACCCCTCACAACACACCTGGCAGCCTTCATGCCACAGTGGGCTCCTGTGGCACAGGCCCCCCCCAAACACCTCCAGACTTTTTTCTGTGTGGTTACTGCAGGCCCATAGCAGGCTAGCATGACACAGCCACATGCGCACACATTGCACGGTTGGTGCGATGGCATGCTGCTCTGTGTCCTGGCATCCACATGTGGTGTTGCTGTGGACCATTTCCTGGTGCAGCTATCCATGCTCTCGCTGTGCCACTCTGCTGTGTGCCTGCAGTGTCATGCATGCACCGACCAACAGGCATGTTATTCCAATTCCTTCTTGCATGCCCAGCTGGCTGTCTGTCAGCTGACATAATCATGCATGCAGGGATGCAAGGACAATCTCCCATGCTGCCTGGGATGGCTGGTCAACACACTGGGGCATGCACAGCTATTTGTTTCATCCCTTTCTCAAAGATGGTGAGACAGTCATCCTTACCAGGGGGTCCGTGATCAGGTCAGGGTGTCCTCGGAGGGTGCACCACATAGGGGATGGGTGTTTTCACATTGTCCGTGCTGCTCAGTAGTGTCTCAGGTCCTGGGATGGGTGGCATAGGTCGGGATCGGGTGCTTCATGTGTTTGTGGAAAATCAACTCAACAGCCACACAGCATCCCAACCTCCTCTGGTCTGACAGTGTGTCAGGTGCTGTCCTAGGTCAGGCCACTGTGTGTTGGGCTGCTGGGGCTATTGGGTTGTTGTGCGTCGGATGCAGCATGTCAGACTAATAAGCATTGGGATTATAAAAGGGTACCTAGCAGGGCAGGGTTTTCTATGTGCAAGCAGAGTGGTCAGTGGTGGGATGGGCAACTGGTATCTTGGCAAGATGGGTAGTGTGGGTGGATCCAGCTGCAAAAAGAGTTGTTATCTAGAGGGTGCTTGTCCAGCTCTAAGGAGGATGCTTTGTTTGGTGTGACTGGGAGGTTGGTCCAGCTGCAGGGAGGTGGTCTACTGAGGTGGGGAGGCAGGTCTGGAGGGTTCCATCTGCAGGGGGATAATGTCTGAGGGTAGGAAGGATGGCCTGGAGCAGCCATCTACAGGGTGAGTGATAGTTGATTGGGAGAGGCTGGTTTAGGGCTTGTAGGGTGGACTAGCTGCAGGAAAAGTACACAACTTGGGATGTTGATATGGTTGTCCAGCTGGGTGGTCATCTGGGCAGGGGGTGTTCAAGATGTGAGTGGTCATGGGAGGTGCAGACCCAAAGGGCTGTACTTGGGAACCCTCACTGAAGTCAAATACTAAATTTAGTATTAAAGCATTTATTAATTTGCCTTCAAAGACTAATTTTAGTCATTTTTAATAATCTTTAATCATCATTCAAAAATACAACCGCTAAGAATACTAAATTCTAAGAAGTATTTCAGCAGACTAGTTGTTCAAGAGTAAGTTATTGCTAAATGAGGATTAGAAATAGATCTGCAATGCTCTTAAAAGTACAATTTTTTTTAATACAACTGAATCATAAATGAAGATTACAGTCAGTGGAGTAGTTTTAAGATTTAAATTAGCCAATCAAGGCTGGGTACATTACCGTGCATTTCAGTTCTACTAAGCAAGGAGACAAATAAAACAACCAGCAACACCAATGAATTTTAGAGCAGGTAAGCAATAATAAAATGTGGATTTTTACCTGGAAATAATATGGTGCAAAAAAAGTTGGCAGTGTCCCTTTGAAAGTCTATACTAAACTTCATCTCCCATAAGTCTACTCAGTCAGAGGCCTACATTTCCCAGCTCTCTTCCTGTCTGTGTCTAGCCTGATGAAACTGCACGAGTGCTCTGTGGTCTCCATTTTTGAACAACTGAGGTTTCCTACAGCTAAGATTTACACGTTAAGGTAAGAGCTTATGTTTAAAAAGTACATCTTTTTAACTCCCTAAAATGTTAAATACAGTAAAGGAATTATCACTCAGGTGTTTTTTTATTTCAAAATGAAATGCTGTGCAAGTTTCACTTTCAATGTTTTGTCTTGAAAACATTTTCTCTTCTCTGAGCTCTTGGCTAAACTTTGAAATACACATTTTATTTTCAATCACCCCCCCTCCCCTTAAAGTGTTTAGGATGCATTGTGCCTCTAGATTACTTGTTATTTGTGGAATTGTTGCTGATTTAGTTACTTTAAAGTAGTGTTGGTGGTGGTGGGGGCAGGAGAAAGGACAGCAGAAAGACTGTATACCTGAGCAAATTCAGAATGCATAGAGAAAAGATTACAACTTTTTTAATTTGAGAAAATCTGGAGTTACCCTAAAGGAAGAATTATTTACTGCAGATATTTGAGTGTGTTTGTGGGGGAACTGTTTTTTTGCATTTAATATTTGTCTTTAACAGTTGCATGTGTTAATCCATTTTGTAATCTGGAGATCAGTGTATTTTTTTCTTCTTTTGCTGAAGACTGCATTAATTTATATTTTATGTTTATTATATTTAGTTTTTGTTGACCGGCTAAGTGCACTAGACAGATTCTTGCCTATTTTCAGGCACGACCCGAAGGGAGAGGAATACAGATGAAAGCAAACTGACCTTGAACCAGATTAAGCTGTTGGTGGTATTTTTAGTGAATGAGGGGGGGGATATGGCCAGGGCACTGGAGAAAATTTCCCTGCTTTCTTAGAGAAGTGCCATGGGATCTTTAACATCCACCAGAACAGGCAGATGGGACCTTCGGTTTAATGTCTCATCTGAAAGACAGTGCCTCAGGAGTGCAGCCATCCCCCTCATGCTGCACTACAGCATCAGTATTGGAATATTAACATAAGTGCCTGGTATGGGAATAGAATCCACTGCCTTCTGATCTCCCAGCCTCGGAGGTGAGTGTGCTACCTGCTGAGCCACTGACACTGCAAATGCAATATGTTAGTGTCACATATATATTTTTTTTAAATACTACATTGAGAAGTATGGGGTCCACGGTTGAGGAAGGGTGATTTGGGGGTCTAGGTGTAGGGAGGTTCTGCTCTGGACGGTGGGTGTGTCCAGCTTTTGGAAAGGGTGTCCAGCTCTGGGGAGTTTACTCAACCTGCAGAGGGAAGGGAGGCTGGTCTGTGGGTGGGAATGAACCCAGGGGTCTAGCTGCAGGGAGGAGTGTCTGCTGGGGGAGGCTAGTCCAGGGCATGAAAGAGTGAGCCAGCAGCAGGGAGGGTAGCTGGTGGTGGTGGTGGTGGGGCTAGTTCAAGGTTGGAAGTGAGGTCTAGCTGCAGGGTGGGTGGTTCGATGGTGAGGCTGGTATGGGGCTTCTGGTGGATCTAGCTGTAGGTTGAGTGGTTACGTGGGGGGACTGCTGGTCCATGAGCTTGGAGGAACAGCTTCAGATATGTGGTCTGTTTAGAGTGGAGGTTTGGGGTGGTGCTCCAGCTACATGGAGGTTGTATAGAATGTAGTTGGAGGCTGGCTGGCTGGGTAAGCGGCTGACCTGGAGCCTGAGTGGTGCTCTAGCACCAGTGCTCATTATGTGAAAGGCTGGGGCTGGAAGGGTTGTCCAGCTGCATGGAGGATAGTCTGATGCCTGGAAGGGTGATCTAGCAGAGAGGAGGGTGGTTGACTATTTTGGGGGGGGGTGAGGCTAAAGAGATTGATCAGCCCAGGAGGGATCCAAAGTGGTAAAATTAATTAGAAACTGGTTAACATGTTTGGCCTTCAGCTTAACAGTAGCGCTATGACCTGCGGTGGAGGTGACCTTAGTTCAGGAATGAGCTTGCGTCAGGGGCTCTCTGGAGAGAGAAGGAGGAGGATCAACTGTTATACAAGAGGCTCCCTTCTGGGGAAGGAGGACAGCCAGCTCAGCTGTAGTACTGCCAACTGAGTGACCACAAGTGGCAGTGCAGGTGGGTGCAGCCCATGGGTGGGAAGACCTTGACTGGTGCTGTGCCACACATGTCTGTGCAAGTGTTTGTGCACCCTTGCCACTTATGTCCTAGGGGATGGAAGAACATGCAAACGTATCCTGACTACCTAGGCAGCTACTCCACATATTGGATTTTCTGTGGTGGAACACGTCCTGGCAGATGCCAGAGTGATGGTGTTGTGGTAGCTGAACGGGGCGGGGGGCGACCAGAAATGCAGGTTGGAAAACGGAGTAGTAGTTGGGGGTGGGGGTTAAGGTGACAGAGGGTGATGGTTAATGGCACTTATTACGGTGACGGGACAGTGAGCAGCTCAGCTCTGTACTGGCGTAGATCCTCTTCAGTGTCCTCATAAGTGACATTGCAGGAAAAACTGGCAAAGAAGGGAATGCCTTTTTGCAGACAATACCAAAATTTGTAGGGTGGGCATTAAAAGGGAGCAGAGAGCATGCACATGCCTCTTGGAGAAACTCAAAAAGTGGTCAAGATTGGGGCAGTTGGGGTTCAATGACAAAGTGCAGAATTGTGCACCTAGGGCATAGGAAACCAGGAGCTGCTTTATAGGGTTGGTACTGATGATCACTAAGTGGGGGGACCTTGGAGTTATTATGATCTTAGAGACTTGCCAAGATATTGCCCTGCACCATACCCATCGGTGCCTTGCCGCCAGAAGACCTCAAGGAAGTTAATATGTCCCTAAATTTATAAGCCATTAAAAAGTTCTGTCCCTCATAAAAATATACAAACTGGGTCCCAAGGACTTCCTGTTTTGTTTTGTTTTTTTCTGCTACAGCTCCACCCCATGCTACTAGCAGATGACGAGATGCCAGTATGGGCGTGGCAGTACCATTATATGAAGGGCGGCAGCATTTCTATTGATTTTTAAACTATATAGTGGCTACCTGGCAATAAAATGTGGGCACTGTTCAACTAACAAGGGCCTTGTTACTTGACTGATGCCCATGTTTCATTGTCAGGTGGTCACTAAATCATTTAAAATCAATAGAAAAGCTGCCGCCCATTACAGATAAAGATGAGCACCCCACACTGTCACTGGCATCTCGTCATCCTGCTAGAGAGTGTGGGAGTGGAGCTGGGGTGGCAGCAAGCAACTGGGAAGTTCTTGGGACCTGGTTTGTATATTTTTATGAAGGACAGAACTTTTTAACTGCTTAAAAATTTGGGGACATATTAACTTTATTGGGGTTCTCTGGCAGCAAGTCACCGAAGGATATGGTGCAGGGGCCGACTCAGTTACCTTACCTTGGTGAGTCTCTTTAAAGTTGCTGGACTGCGTGACAAAGCAGTGGGTAGGGCTAGAAGGATGCTGGGGCTGCATAGGGAGGGGTATCTTCAGCAGGAGGAGGGAGGTGGTGGTGTTGCAAGTAATCCCTTATTAGTGAGATCCAACTAAGGCCCCATCCACACTGCACCTCTCAGATCCAGTAACAGATAGAAACCGTTACAACTGTGGAGTGGAACAGTGTGTTCACACTGCCGCGGTGTCCATTTCAGGACCGGCACCACCGCCCTACACTTCGGAAGCCGGGCGACCGTTACCGTGGCACCCGATCCCACAATGCAGCTCATGCTGCACTAGGGGACCAGTGCAACGTGTCCACACTACGCCCAGTAATGTTACCGAGGTGTAACCGGTTTCATATCCGTTGTTGAAACCACCTCATGTGGTTTCAACAACGGTTACGAAAACTCCTTCTGTAACGTTACAGGTGTAAACGTAAACCATTGTGGTAACGGTTTGGGCACTCTGTAACGTTACAGAGGGGTAGTGTGGACAGGGCCTAAGAGTCCTGTGTCCAGGTTTGGAGGCTGCACCATAGAAAGGCCATAGGGTGGAGGCAGTATAAAGGGCAACTAAAATGGACATGGACTGTGGCAAAAGCCCTGTGAGGAGACTGGGATCTCAACATATAAACCCTGAAAGAGAGGGGACATGATGGAGACCCACAAGTACTTTACAAGGATGAACAGGGTGCTGGGGGGGCTCCTTCAAATAGGAAAAAGGACCATGGGACACGATGAAGCTTATGGTGGGGGTAAGATGGATGTGAGGAATTACTACTTCACTGAAAGGGTAGTAGACACCTGGAACAGACTGACAGCATTATAGTGTTGGAGGTCAGGAGTGAAATGTGGTGGGGTTAAAACATGTGTGGTATATAGACATAGGGAAATCTCAGTAAATAAGCAGGGAAGAGGGAGGGCCATAAGGGCCACAAGAGACCATTTAGAGTTTACAGAGAAGGACTTCAGAGGAGCCTATGGTTGCAGTTGTAGCGAGGTCTGGAAACCACAGCAGAAGTGTGACCTAGAGGTGTGACCTAGAGTGAGGACTCATCAGCAGTGGGGTTTGCGAGCAAGCAGTTTAAGGAAAAAAATCTGACAGTTTCTATGTGCTGGGGGAGCTCTGGTGGCAGTTGTAGTGAGGTGGGAAAACCAGAGTGGAAGAGTAAGAGTGAAGGCTTATCAGTTTTTGAGGAAGCAGTGTAAAAAAAAAAGTCTGTGTTTTATATCGAGAGGTGTGGCGAGGACACGGCAACAGAATGCAGAGGAGTGCGACAACTTGGAGCAGCCAGTTGAAAAAGGTTTGGTAGAAAAGCAAAAAAAACTGTTAAACAGAAACAAATGATCGCTGTATGATAGTGGGAAGAACGGGGAGAAGTATGACTGAATGGCAGGTGGCGGGGCTGAGGGACGGTCAACTGGAAGAAACAAAACTAAAAGCAAGATTCCAGTAAGCAGTGTCAAACAACGGGGTGAGGGATGGGTATGTGTGACGCAGTCCACCATGCACATTAATTGAGGATGACGTAATAAATACATGTTTAAATGTAAACATATATGTATATACACGTACATGCTCGGATAAAATGGATTTATCACACTCCATTTATGTCCACTCCTATTGCAGAAATTTACTTAATATTTATAACCCATCAGGGCTCTTTCTCTTTAGTGCTCTGTGTTTTTAATTGTGAGCTGTCCTGGACCTTATGCTGTTCTTTTCCTCCCCCAAATCCTTTTGTTAGCCCCTGGTACTTTGACATTAGCTGCTGTGCGACTGTATTGTATGCAGTGCTTGCTGCTTTCATGGTCCCATCAGGGAGCCCACTGATTTCCCCTGTTTGCCTCCCACCCACAGCTACTTTTAAGTCAAGTTCAGGCATTGCCTTCAGCTGCACTGTGGATTTTCCTTTGTGGCCCCTATCTTGTGCATTTGCTCTCCCAGTCCCTTTCTACCAGACCCTCGGGGCACCTACAGCCTGCCACCATGCGGCTTAGCTAAAGGTTCCTGCTACCTACTGCTGGCTGCCCACCCTCGAGACCCTCTTCCCATGGGGGCTCTTCACATTCCACTTTGTGGCTGATGGGTAGAGGGAGACATATTTGCTCTAGTCTCTTCCCCCTCCCAAAAATATCCCATCTTCATTCCTTCACACATGGAGCAGGTTACAGCCTGAGCTCTGTGGGCTGAATCATAGACACATAGACCTTGTTGGCAGATAAGGACTGCTTGGCCCACTCAGTCGGCCCATTTCCCTACCTAGTGGATAAGCTGCAGATCCTAGTTATCCAACAGCTGACTTCCTCCTACCCACCAATGGAATTGGTTCATGTCTGTCCCATGTATTCTTGAAGTCCCCCACTATTTTTGACCCCACAACCTCCTTAGGAAGGCCATTCCATGTGTTTACCACCCTCTCTGTGAAAAAAATACTTCCTCATGTTGCCCCTGAGCCGTCCCCTCTATCTTCAAATTTGGCCCCTTGTTCTTGCACATCTCTTTTTCTGAAAGATGCTACTCTTTTGGACTTTGTTGATTCCCTTGAGGTGCTTGAAATTTTCTGTCCTGTCTCGCCGGCCCTTTTCCTCAAGGGCATGCATATTCAGCTCGTCTCTCTTTGTATGGCTTCTGGCGCAGATCCTTCGCTATTTTAGTTGCCCTCCTCTGGATTGGCAGTTGAAAGTGCCTGCCATTACTGTCACTGTAGTTCAGTAGCACTAAACTGTCTGTCTATCAACAGCCGCAGCATTTCTGGTCAGCAGTTTTCTGAACAGCCTCCTGCCTGCTACATACAGTCTGGGCCCAAGGACATCACCCCCACCCACATTAGGTTCCAGGGGAAGATAATAAAAAATTGCCACTGTCCATGAGGGAGTGACCCATTATATCACCAGAGCTATACCTTTCAAACCACTGGCCTCCTGGGACAACTCAAGACTCCTGAACCACCAGTGTCCCCTTTTTTAAATAATATAGGGGCCACTAGCCCAAATGCATTCCCACCTGCCCATCTAGACTACTTCTTAAATTTATTGGCTACCTGCAGGTCACCTAGGGGCGCTAAGGGGTTGCTGAGTCCCCAATACCACTTTATTCTCTGTTCTTAGCTGTCTGCATTTTTTATTCCATCTCTAGTTTCCTTACTTTGGCCTAGTTTGTCCTTTCCTCTGAAACTTCTCTTCCTTTACTCCTGTGCTATATACCATTTTCGTATCTCTCTACTCTTGCTACTATAACTTCCCCATACTGATCTATTTTTCCCTTTATTTCTACAGGTCTGGCCAAACATACCAATCAGGTAAGTATCTTTGTTTAATTCTAACACTCTAATCTCTCCTAGCACCTCCGACCCTTTGTGTCCCTTCAACCTTCTCTGTTCTTCCCTTTCAGGTCCTACCAGAATACCCCAAACCAAGGACACCCCAACTCTGGACTCCCCTACTCTGATGGAACAGGTAAGTCCTAATTACTTAACTGCCTTATAATCATAGAAATCTGGTGACAGAAAAGGACCATTTTGGCCAGTCGAGTCTCTCCCTTACCCCCCATCATCATCTTTGTCAAGAGACACCCCACTCTGCCCATTGGTCAGCTTCTGGTGTCTGTCCCATGCCCCCTTGAATCCTTTCACCATTTTTGCGCACACCACCTCTTCTGGTAGTCAGCTCCTGGACTCCACCACCTTCTCAGTGATGTAATGCCCCCTCACATTGCCCCTAAACCTTCCTCCTTCTAATCTTAGTTTCTGATCCCTAGTTGTAGCACTTATTTTCCTTGCAAATAAGCTTACTAGTCTCCAGTGGGTACAGATCAGATTCTCTCCACCTCTCCTCATAGGGCTGCCTATGCATAGCGTGCACCATCTTGGTTGCCCTTGTCTGAACCCTTTCAATCCTGTCTTATGTCCTTGTGTAGGTGAGGCCTCCAGAACTAAACCCCATACTCCAGGTGAGACCTCACCATGGATTTATAAAGGCGCATCAGCACCTCCCTTTTTCTGTTTTATACCCCTCCCTATGCACACAGCATTCTATCCACTTTGCCCACCACTGTGCTGCACTGGTTCTCTACCTTCAGGTTATCTGATATTATAATCCCCAGATCTCTGTCCTGCTGAGTTTCCTTACCCCCCGTGTGTAAATGGTTTTCGGGTTATTACACCCATGTGCATTACTGTGCACTTTTTGGCATTAAATTTCAGCTGCCAAGTTTCTGACCACCTCTCCAGAATCTTTAGGCCCTCCCTCACTGCCTCCACCTCCCCTACCAGGGTGTCTACCCTATTGCAGATCTTCGTAACATCTACAAATAGGCACACCTTCCCCTGCAGTTCCTCTGCTATATCTAACATACTAAAAGCCATCAGAATAGGCCGGATGGTCTGTTGTGTCTGCTCGGTAGCCAGCCTCCTAATGGGTTCTTTCTTTCCCACCCAGCCCCAGAGAGGGTCATCCTCTTCTTCAGTTTACCCTTGAACCTGTCCCACTCCCTCTTCAAGCCCTCCATTGTGCCCTCCTCCACCAGACTCCTGGATAGTGCATTCCAGGGCTCCACCACCCTCTCAATGAAGTAAGGTCTCCTGCATCCCCTGTAATTTCCCTCCTCTAGCTTCCACTCATGTCACCTGGTTGTTTCCCACCTTCTTTAGTCTGAACATCTCTTTGGCACCACCCCTGTTTATTTCTTTTACATATTTGAAGACCCCTATCATGTCCCCCCATCTCTCCTCTCCTCCAGCGAGTACAGCCCAAGCTCTTCCAGCCTTTCCTCATAGGGCCTTCCTCCCATGCTCTGAAGCATCCTGGTTGCCCTCCTCTGGACACCCTCCAGCAGTGTTGCGTCATCCTTGAGGTGAAGTCTCCAGAACTGCATGCAGTACTTGAGATGTGGTCTGACCAAGGCATTATACAGAGGAAGGATCACCTCCCTCTTCCTGGACGTAATCCCCCTGGCTATGCAGTATCCAGTTTGCTTTGGCCACAGTTCTTCTGCAATTTTTAATGTTGTTCATTTTGATGTCTACCACCACCCCTAGATCCCGCTCACTCATTGTGACTTGCAGTATGACACCCCCGGGTGTATACATGGCCCGGGTTTCTGACCCTTGGATGCAGCACCCAACATTTCCTGCATTAAACCTCAGTCCCCACTCCTTGACCACCCCTCCAGGGTATCCAGGTCCCTCTGGACCGTCTCTCTCACTTCATCTCCATCCGCCAATGCTCCCAGTTTTAAGTAATCCACAAAGAGACTCATCCTACTGTTAACCGCCCTCCCCATATCGAAAACATAGGCATTGAACAGGAGTGGTCCCAGTACCAAACCTTGGGGGACCCCACTGGTAACCTTCGGGGAGGAGGAGGAGACTATCCACCACTACCCTCTGTATTTGCCCTGTTAGCCAATTTTCTACCCATCTGAGCAACTGTCCTCTCACCCCCACCCCCTCCAATCTGAGCAACTGTCCTCCTACCCCCAGCTTTAATAGCAGCCCATTTTGGGGTACCAAATCAAATGCCTTACTGAAATCCAGGTATAGGACATCCTCCGGTCTATGCCGGTCCAGGGTCCCAGTCATAAAAATCTATGGGGTTGGTCTAACACGATCTCCTCGGGGTGAAACCATAATGTTTGTCATCCAGTAGCTCCAACCTTTCCAGCTGCCTCCTGAGCCTATCCTTGATAATGCCCTCCATTACTTTGCCCACCACAGATATTAGGCTGACAAGCCTATAATTCCCCATCTCCTCTCTAGACCCCCCATTAGTGGATAGGCGCCACATGAGCCACCCTCCAGTCTTGAAGCACCCATCCTGTCAGCAGAGAGGTGTTAGAGTGCTGCCAGTGGTGCTGCCTAGCTCATCGGCCAATTCCTTCATAACCCTCGGATGCAACCAATCTGGCCCTGGTGCCTTATCAGTTTTTAGTGTCCAAAGGGCCTCCTTCACCCTTTCCACTGTGATTTCTCCCTCCTCCCAGCCCACCCCCTCATTTAACCACCCATCCCCTTCTAGACTTGGCCCAGCCTGTACCCCAACTTCTTTCAGTCCTCTCAGACTCCATCTGACCTCTCGACTCTGCTGGCTCCCCTTCCTTCCCATTGGGCTGGAGGGATCCCCTGCCTCCCTCCGTAAATATCAAGGCAAAGTACTCATTTAGCACCTCTGCCTGATTTCCCTGCCTCCTGAGTCCATCCCTCCTCAGTCCTAATCATGCTGATCCGTGCCCTCCCTTTTCTCTTCTCCCTTGTGTATCTCTAGAATCCTTTCCCCTTCGGATATCCCTAGCCAGGTTTGCTCCCTCCTCACCTTGGCTCCCCTCACCTCTGTGGTGACCCTTCCAGCCATCAACTCATACCCCTCTCCCTATCCTCCCTAGAGTGCTTAAAACATGCATAGGCAGCCTTTTTATCCCTCACTGCCTCCTGCACCTCCCTGGTCCTCCAACACAGTTTGTTGTCTGTACCATGCTTACACCTCACCTTTGTATAGGAGTTAGTAGTCTTCTGCACCCCCCCTTCTTAATTGCCTCCCACAAGCTGCAAGCATCCATGTCCGGCCTAATCTTTTCCAAACTCCCCTGTAGAATCCTGCCAATGCCCACGAAGTCTGTTCCCCTGAAGTCCACTACTACTGTATTAGAATGGTTATCCCCCCCCCAGATACAGCAGAAACCAGACTGTAGTGTGATCACCACCTGCCAGTGGGCTGCACACCTGCAGGTCCTTTATCTGGTCACTGTCTGCTAGGACACAATCCGGTATCCGTTCCTCCCTAGTAGGTTCCCCCACCTGCTGGACCAGGAAGGCATATTGGAACATATCCATCAGTGTCTGTTCCCTGGCCACAGAGGATGCCATAGTGTCCCAGTCTGTCCCCAGCTTATTAAGGTCACCCATGATCACCATCATACCCTTTCCACGGTCACAGTGCCCCTTGATGTTCTCAACTAGTTTGTCCTCCAGGGCCTCTTCCATCGTTGAGGGTTCTGTACACCACCCCTATTTTCAATCTTTTACCTCCCCTCTTTTGTAGGGTTACCCAGATCTCCTCCACCTCCCCCTACAGCCTCCTCCACTCCACTAACCGCTATTGACTATCAGCGCTACACCCCCTCCTCTTCCCTCTCTTCTATCCTTCCTGAATATTTTGTAGCCCACCAAATTTAGGTCCCATTCATTTTTCTGAGTGGCCCATGTCTCGGTAATTGCTGCCACATCCACTGATCCCTCAACCAGCATCACCTGGAGCTTGGGCATTTTGTTGCCCATGCTCCTAGCATTGATCAGGGCTGTCCTCCATCCTGACCCCTCTCCCTTCTCCAGTCATCTCCATCCTAAGCAGTCCCTAGATGCCCTTTTTTGCACAGCTCTGGATGGATTTAGATCGCAGTTACCTGCCTTCTTTTCATGCCCTGGACCTGGACCCTCAAGCAGCCCTCCTGGAGCCACTCTTTTACTTAACCCCCCGCTTTATAAGTTTAAACTCCACCTCTCAACTATGAATCCAGCAAGATTTAGTTTCAAGATCTCCCTCCCCTCCAAGCTGAGATGTAGCCTATCCCTGGCTGGCATATAACCCCTTGTCTTCCCATGTATCCCACAGTCCCTCACCAGCTCATACCCTTCTGCCCTGCGCCAGTCCCTGAGCCACTGGTTCACACCTCTAAGTTTATGTTTGGTCTCCCTGGACACCCTAGGTACTGGCAGAATCTCAAAGAAGGAGATCTCGCTTCTATAGAGTGGTAAACCCTGGCCAGTTCTCGGAATCTTGCCTGGATTTCTAGTTCACTGTTCCCCACTAAGTCATTTGTTCCCAGATGTTTCATCTGGGGATTACCCGCATTCCAATGCTATCGAGTATAGCTGGAATTTGGCCTTGTGTACGGCTAGGCCTGGGATACATTTAGCCTTGACTGGGCTGCTTTTCCTCCCCCGCCCCCTCTCACTGCATGCCCCAGGTCATGGAGTCACCCAGCAGGATCACCTTCTCCACCCCCCCACTTTACTGGCCCGTTAGATTCCATCCAGGCTCTTCCTTCTGTCATCAACCCCCAACTTACTTCTCTTGTCCCCCTCAGCCTGGGGATCACAAGCCTGTGCTTGCCCTACCATGCTCATTCTTCTACCTGTAGCTCCCAGCAGTGACAGCACTAGGGGTTGTAAAACATGGGTCAAATTAGACCCACTGGTGTAAAGGATGTGGGTCAAAATGAGAAACAACTGGGTCAAAACTTAATCAAAGTTACAAATTTCACCAGTACAGAAGCTAAAACTTGTCAAGAAAAATACTTTTCTACTGTTCACTTTTCCATCTTTCAGCTATAGTTACAGACCACGTGCACTACTGTGGACCCACCATCAAGTGAAAAGTGGGTCTTTTCTGGACAGACTGCAACTTTTTCCCTTTCTGCCCTATCTAGCACTGTCCCTGGCTCCCAGCTTGCTCCTTGCCCCCCCAACCTCCTGGATGGCACAGATTGCCCCCCACCCAGATCTCTGTGGACTCTTTCTGGGCTGGTATCCTCAGATCCCCCACCCAGGCTCCCTTCTACTGCTTCCCTCCTTGCTTCCCCAAGTTCTGCATCCTTCACCCCATCTGCTGTGTTTCTCCCTACTCCCCGTCTCTCCCCTCCTCTCCATCTCATCTAATTTCTCCGCCCTGAAGCTGGCCTATCTAGAGTATTCCTTATCCTTGGTTGACTTCCCTAACCTGTATGCTTGCCCAACCCTAGTCCTCCCTCCTCCCACCCTGGCTTCACTCTGCACTCCCCCTTCCTCCCGACCTCCATCCCACCTAGGCTAATGCCTCTTTCCCCCCTTCTGTGGCTCTGGCTCTCTCTCCTGCCCCATCTCCCCCAGCTTACTGACCAAACCCTCTCTGTCTGCCTGCTCCCCTCCTCCCGCCTCTCCACCTCATCTCCCGTATACAACAAGGCGAATAGATTAGTAAGTGTGATGCTTGCCCCCAATCTGCTCTCTCCTGTCCCCCCTCCTTCTGGTCAGCCATCTCCCTACGAAGTGATTTCCGTACATTGTTTGTTTCATGCCCCACCCTCATGAGTAACCATATGATCCTTGTCTACCTGTTCCCTGGGTTATGCCATATTGGCCTCGTGTACTCTCATGAAGTCCTTTCCACACCTTTCCTCCCCACCCTCCCGCCTTCCAGCTGCCTTCTGATCCCTCTACTTCCTCCCTAAGACCTGCCAACTGAAAACACACTGGGCACCCTCTGAACCTCCTTGCCCAATTTAATATTATTGCTGCCCCACACCTGTACACCCAATCACTCTGCGAAGGTGCCGCTAGCCACCCCCAAGTCTACCCTCATTTTAGGTGAGCAATGCTGCCCTCTAACAGAAATAATTCAGTCAGTGTTGCACTAAAACCCAAGCAGTTTGCCCCCTCCGATTACAGCAATTTTCCCTCTTTCTTGACAGTAGCCAGTTTTCTAGCCCTTGCAGTAGATGGTTCACAAGCAAAATTAGCCCATCACAACACTAGCCAGCTCAGAGGCCCTAGCAGTAATCGATTCACACACAGTTTGCCTACTCCCTCAGATGTAGTTGGCATACACAGTCATTTATACAGTCTGCTTCATTATGCCCCTTTCTGGTAGTAGTCAGTGTTACCCAAGCAGCACAGTGTACAGGACCCTTTTCCCCCAATCAATAACAATCCAGCTTCCTACTGTTCCAGTTCGCCCAATCTAGACTTGTCCTCCTCCAAGGCTCCGCCCTCACCGACCATTTAATAGAGGTCGGGGCCAGGGTGGGTGGTGTGGAACAAAGAACAGCTGTCCTCCTCTGATTGCGACTGGACTATTTGCCTTTTATGGCCCAGTCACACAGTCAAAGGTTCGCGCCCTATTCACTGATTGGCCGCTCCTTCCTGAGTCACTGGCTTGCAAAGTTGTGGCTGATGTGGACCCGGTATGCATTGCCTGTCTCCCGCCAGCAAGAGCTTCCTTGTTGATCACCAATGTGATCCCATCTTCTCCCACTGCCGATGTAGCCCCAGAATGCCTGCCCAGACCACTTCCAGTGACAAGTCCCGGTCTGGAAAGAACAGCTCTCCTCCCCTGATTGGAACTGGGCTAATCATTGCTATAGATATTAAAAAAGGATGGGTCCCAGCACCAACCCCTGGGGCACACCACTGCCACCCTGGAATGCACCCCATTTGCCTTACCACCACCCTCTGGTTTCAGTCTTTGAACCAGTTCTCCACCCACCTTGTTATTTTCTGTTCCACTCCTAAGCCTTCCAGCTCATTTACCAGCCTTCTATGTGGCAAAGTGTCAAAGGCATTGCTGAAATCTGGGTAGGCCACATCCTCCTCCATCCACGTTCCTTGTTACCCAGTCAAAAAACTCAGTTAAGTTTGTCGGGCACAACCTGTCTCCCATAAAACCAAACTGCCTTGGGTCCTGGAGGCAGTATAGCACATTGGGTAAAGGCTCTGAGCTACAGATCTGGAGACCTGGGTTTGAATCCAACAGCCGTCTAAGTGCACACTGTGTGATTCTGAGCAAGTTTCTTAACTTCTTTGTGCTCCAGGTTGCATCTGGAAACAAGCTTCAGATTAGTGTGCTACTCCTGGTTAAACAATGTTCCCTTCCCCCACTTCCCCATAGACCATTGACAACCAGGTGCTCCACTATTCTTTCCTTCAGCAGTATTTCCATTACTTTTCCCACTGTTGTGGTCAGGCTGACCAGTATGTAGTTCCTGCATCCTCCCTGTTAACACTTTTGTATAGTGGGACCACATCAGCCCTTCTCCAATCCCTGGGCATGTCACCAGTTTACAAAGATAGGGTGAACAGGGTAGTCAGAGGCCCTACTAATACCTCCCTTAGCTCCCTCAGTGTCCAGGGGTGCATCTATCTGGCCCATAGCCTTATTGCTGCCAGTTCCATGAGGATCCTTTCTTTTGCAAAGGGTACTGTGTCCTTTTCTATGATCTCTCCATCCTTATTAATGCTAGCCCATTTCCTGCCCCTTCCTTTGTAAAAACCGAACAGAAGTATTTGTTCAGTATTTCTGCTTTTTGGCGGTCATCATTTACCCTCCCTCCATCCACCCTTTTCAGACACTCAATATCTCCCCTTGCCTTCTTTTTCTCCCTGATGTACCTGCATGTAAAAGGTTTTGTCCCTCCTTACCACAATATCCACTGGCTGGCTTGTGTCAAGGGTCCCACATAAGTGTGGGTCTGGTGCCAATGTGCACTTTGCATGTGGCAACATTTTGGTTTGCCTGCTGTGTGCTGTAGTGTAGTGGATTATGATAACTGGTTTTTCTGGATTCTGCACTGACAGCTTCATTTACAGCAGATCCTGGAGTTCTTTGTGGTGGGAGATTGTCCTACAGTGCATGTTAAGAGTTTATATAGGCTCTCAGCTTTAGTTTACTGGCCCCACTGAACTCCCTGAGCTAAGTTCTGTCACAGACTGACTTATCCTCTGGAGAAGAGCAGAAGTGGAAAACATCTGATAAGAGATTGTGTAGGCTCAAATGTGCACTGCAGGCTATTGGAACTTATATTGCCTGTTGCCAGCTGCAGGGAGTTCTGGGACTGGTTGTGTGTGTGTATATCTGCCTAGAGATGGTCACAGTTGGCCTGCTGCAGTGTGCTATACGGCAATGGATGGTAGTTGGAAATTCTAAATCGGTTGGGGGGACATAGAGGAAGGATTAAGAAGTACTTCTTTACTGGGAGGGTGGTGGAGAACTGGAATGGGCTGCTGAGAGAAATGGTGGGAGGGTTCACGAGGGCATGGGATAAGCACAGAGGGCAACTGGCACAGGGGGGACTACAGAAAAGGCCTAATGGATAGCTAGGCAAACTGGGAAGACTAGGTGGGCTTGCGGTCCCTTTCTGCCATCACATACCTGTGTTCCTGTATATTCTGCAGGCAGATTGGGAAAAGGGAGGGGGGATCCATTACACCACCAAGGAAGCATTCATTGTGCCTTGAATATCTGTTCCTTGGTGTCTTTATCCTACCCTGTGTTGGTTGATGTGTGGAGCAACATGACGACCTACCCTTAAAAAAGATCAGTTCTAGGGGCACGGGCAAGGAGTCCTCCTCCTCCTCCATCCCCCAACCATGACATCCCCTGAGTGACCGAGTCCATTCTAAAAGCCAGGTTGATGGTGTGGTACAGGTCTGGTATCTCCCCTCAACCCACTTTTTTTATTTTAACCTCTACAGAGCCTTCTCAACTGACCCAGCTGATCAGTATTTTTATTTTTCATACTGACCCATTTTCCCTTATATATCTACAGGTCTGACAGGACATTGACTGGGAGTAGGAGGACACTGACCATATATATCAGATAATTATTGTTTTTTTGTTTACCCTACATTGCTTGTCATATAATAGTTCATAACGAGCTGCAGATCCTTTGTGAGCCCATTGCTGTTCTTGTTTTACAGGTACGAATGGCTGCTATGGGAGGCACTGGGTTGGCACCTTGTGCTTTAGAAAGGAGGCTATGGGCTGGGGGGGGTATGGGATGGGCATCAAGGTTGGGAACTCCAGGGAACACCACACAACTAATTTGCCAAGACTCGTGAGGCTCAAACCCTGTTTTTCATTTTCTTGCTTTGTGTGCTTTGCATTCTAATGCCTGCATTAATGTAGTGTTTTTGTTTTGCAACAAGTACTGTCTATATGTGTGTGTGTAATCCACTGTAGGGTGTGCGGTCACGCTCTGATATACGCACACCTTGGTGTGTGTTGTTGCACATGAGGCCGCAGGCCGAGTGCATCAACCACCCAAGCCGTGTGTATATCACTCGCTTCCACACCACACAGTGGGTTATCTATCTTATAAAATGGCAAAATTGTTTTGGAGGGGAGTAAAAGTGCAGGTGTGTGGTTGCACTACGATATGCGCACAGTCACCTTATGGTGTTTGTCCAATGCGATTGATAATCCCATTATAGAGAGAGAGAGATACAGACACACACAGACACGCACACACACACACACACACAGACACACACACATATACACACATATACCTACACACACACTTCACTCGAACAGCCCCTTGATACTGAAAATAATTTTCCACACCGTGCATGTGCTGCCAGTCCGAAGAGGCTCTCTTCTCCTTTTGAAGATAAACCTGGAAATACTGGTGAGGACCTGCATATCATGGAGGCTCCCATACCATTTTCTGCAAACCAGAACAATTGTTGGTCATTCCTTTACCTAGATGTCCACCCCCTTCCTTGTGACTTTGAGTCAAACATGGGGTAACAGACTTTAGTACCTCCTATAGACATAGCCCCCAAGATCTCCATCTTCTTTGGAATTCACAGACGACTTTCTCACTCAGGAACCCTTAAGCAAAGCTTCCTCTGCTGTGGTTGCAGATACTTGCAGTTGAATACTGTTTTGTTTTTGTTGAATTTTATGCGACGCCATCTTTAATGCAGCCTAATACACTAAAACAGAACTACAACACTGCTGACAGGAGTGCTACCAAAATCACACTGCACACTGAAGTGCACTACAGGTGTTGATGCAGTGCTAATTAACATAATTCGCACACACTGAAAATGCAGTGCAACACTGCTTCAGGCAGTGTTGAAAACACTGCTAATCGCAGTACTTTTGCAGTGTGATTACAGTGCTAATTAACATAATTCGCACACACTGAAAAAGCAATGCAACACTGCTTCAGGCAGTGTTGAAAACACTAATTGCAGTACTTTTGCAGTGTGATTACAGTGCTAATTAACATAATTCGCACACACTGAAAAAGCAGTGCAAAACTGCTTAAGGCAGTGTTGCTGACAGAACATTGCTTCAGGCAGTGTTGATGACAAAACACTGCTGATTGCAGTGCTTTTGCAGTGTGATTACAGTGCTAATTAACATAATTCGCACACACTGTATCAGCACTGCATGTACACCAAAAGAGACCTGAAGATGCACTGATTAAACACTGATGGACTGCATTATGAAATGAAGTGTGCTGGAAGTGTACACTGCTACTGTAACACTGAAATAACACCATACAGTGACTGTTTGAACACTTCACTTCCCTCTGGGTAGTGTCTTGTATAGTGGAATTATGACCTCCCTTTTCCTGCAGGTGATGCCCCTGCCCGTGCATCCCAGCATCCTATTTGCTTTACCTGCTGCCTTGTCACACTGTTTCCCTACCTTGAGGTTATCAGAGATGATAACCCCAAGATCCCTTTCCTGATTGGCGCATCCTCACCCCCCAACTGATATGTTGTGCCAGGGTTTTTGTGCCCCATATGCATTATCTTGCACTTCTTTGCATTGAATTTCAACTGCCAATTCCCTGACCATTCTCCAAGTTTCTGCAGGTCCCTTTTCATTCTGTCTACACCCTCTGAATAGGACCGGTCCCAGCACTGATTCTTGTGGCACCCCAGTGGTCACTCTTCCCTCTGTGGTGTGACAGCCATTTACCACAACCCTCTGTGTCCTGCCGCCCAGCCAGTTTCCTACCCACCACACTACTGTCCTGCCCACACCCATATTCCCCAGTTTGTGTAATAGTCTTCTATGTGGCACAGTGTCAAAGGCCTTGCTGAAGTCCAAATAGGCCATGTCCACTGCTCTCCTCTGATCCACCTCCCTAGTCACCCAGTCAAAAAATTCAATGAGGTTGGTCTGAGGTTTGTCCCCCTGGTGAAACCATGCTGCCTTGGGTCCTGTAGTCCATTGACAACCAGATGTTCCACCAATCTCTCCTTCAGTAGTGCTTCCATGATCTTCCCCACTACTGAGGTGAGGCTGACTGGTCTGTAGTTCCCTGCTTCCTCTTTGTTCCCACTTTTGTATAAGGGGACTACCTCTGCTGTCCTCCAGTCTTCGGGTACCTCCCCTGTTTCCAGTGATTGGCTAAACAGGATAGCCAGAGGTTCAGCCACCACCTCTCTTAGTTCTTTAAGGATCCTGGTTTGCACCCCATCTGTCCCCATTGCTTTATCAGCTCTTATTACTTCCAGTACCTTCAGGACCCTTTCTCATGTAAAGGGACATGTGTCCATTTCTGCACCATTCTCACCCTTTGTACTCCCTTCAGACCCATTACCCTCTTCTTCCTCAGTAAAAATTGAGCAGAAATACCTGTTCAATATGTCAGCTTTACTGTTGTCATCCTCCATGCGGCACCCATCCTCCCCCTTCAGTCTCACTATCCCTCCCTTTGCCTTTCTTTTTTCACTGATGTACCTGTAAAAGGTTTTGTCCCCTCTACCCACTGATTTTGCAATGCGCTCTTCTGTCTGAGCTTTGGCTTCCCTTACTGACCTCCCTGCCTCCCTTTGCTTCTCCTGGTACTTCTCCCTCTCCCCTTCTGCCTGTGTCTTTTTGTATTGCCTGAATGCAATCTTTTTGGCTTTCACTTTCTTTACTACCTCTTTGGAAAACCATAATGGTCTCCTCTTCCTTTACCTCTTGCTAACCTTCTTAATGCATAATTCTGTTGCTCTTGTAATCCCCATTTTAAATACTGCCCACTGTTCCTCAGCCCATTTCCTGCCCCATTCCCCTTAATGCCTCTTTCAAGTATCTCTCCATTTTCCCAAAGTCTGCCCCCCTAAAATCCAGGATGCGTGTTTTTGTGTGGTTTGGTTCTGCTCCTTCTGAGATTTCAAACCACAATGACTGGTGGCCACTGTTCTCCAGGTGCTTCCCCACTGTTACCCCCATCACACTGTTCCTGTTTGTGAGCACAAGGTCCAGTATTGCCTTTTTCCGAGTTTGTTCCATGACCAGTTGCTTGAGGAAGGCATCCTGAAGGGAGTCCAGGATAAATCTGCTCCTAGTTGATGCTGCTGCTGGGATGCTCCAGTCCACATCTGGAATATTGAGGTCTCCAACCAGTACTACCTCACCCTTGTCTGCCATCCTTTGGATGGCTAGCATCAGCTCCCTATCTGTTTCTTTCTCCTGGGCTGGTGGTGTAGAGACCACACTTATGTGGGTGGCTGGCCCCATTTTCCTTTCTAGCTTAACCCACAGTATCTCTCCCCCATTTTGTTCCTCCTGGATCTCTGTGGCCCTTTTGTCATTTTTCACATACAGTGCCACTCCTCCTCCCTTCCTACCTGCCCTGTCTCTTCTGAATATGTTGTAGCCAGGTATGGCCATCTCCCAATCGTGGCTATCTTTACACCAGGTTTCAGTGATGGCCACAATGTCAAGGTCTGACTGCACCATGACAGCCACCAGATCTTCCATCTTGTTGCTAAGGATCCTGGCATTGGCACACATGGCTTTCCATGATTTGACCTCCCTAGACCATTTAGCTGTTCTACTCCAGCCTCTTCCCTGGTTTTCCTTTATCACTGGTTCTCCTTGCTGTCTGCCCTTCTGCTGAATTTTGACCCTTTTCTGCCAAAGTTGCTAATTTTCGCCCCCTCCCTCCCCTTCCCCCAACTCTTAATTATATGCTCTGTTAAATCTGATTGACAGGAGCTAAACTCCATCTTTTGCACACTGCTTTGTAGAGATATCCACTCCTCTGGTTCCACTGCTAGCTGTGGGGGGTGTGCAAGTAGGTACCCTCCTTGATGGCCTGCCACCCCCCTTGGCTAGTTTAAATGCTTGTCAATGTAGCATTTAAACTTATCACTGAGTGTTCAGATTCCCCTCCAGGATAGATGCAGGCTGTCAGGTTTGAACAAACCTCCATCCCTCCAGGTGGGTCCCCAGTCCTCAATGAATCCAAACCCTTCCTCAAAGCACCAGTTCTTCAACCATGAGTTAAAGTTCCTGGTGCATGCGCTCCCATGCTCTCCCTTGCCTCTCGCAGGTAGTACTTCTGAGAAGGTGACAGAAGTAGGTACATGCTTGAGACACCTCCCCAATTTTCTAAACTCTTCCTGAACTTCCTTTGGCTCCCCATTTGCCAGGTCATTAGTACCTAGGTGGATAATGACATCCAGCTCACCCCCCTGTCTTGCCTTCCCAGTGATCCCCAGGATCTTCTTTCCATCCCTCCATGCCGTGGCACCTGGTAGGCACCTCACCTCCCTGTCCGCCCCCACCTGTGTTCCTAGCTTGATCCCTCTTATGATGGATTCCCTCACCAGGATTCACTTTCTCCTCCTCCTCCTCCTCCTCCTCTGGGGTCCACTGCTCTCCCTGCTGAGGTCACCTCCTTGGCTAAACTCCACATCCTTTCCTTGCACTTCTTTGGATTCCTCTGTTTGGTTGTCCCCATTTACCAGTGTGGCATATGAGTTCTTGAGTGGAATAGGATCTTGGATGTGCCTCTGCCTGACTGCCCTAACCCTTGCTGAGCCCACTGTCATCCAAGTGCTCCTCGTTCTTGGCATCCTTTGAGACTGTGGCATTGGACTGGGTGGTCTCTGGATAGGGGTGATGGTACTCCTGACCCAGTTTACTTCTGCTCTGAGTCTGGCTACCTCATCCCACAGTCCAGAGAGATGCATGCAGATAGGGCAACACCTCAGTGTCCAGAAGGTCTGCCTGAATATGGCTGCCCCGCAGCCACTGCATTGCACCACTCCCCGCATTATACTGCAATTGTACTGCTATTCCACTACTTGTCTGTTACTGAAGCTCTCCTAGTTCCCTTTTTATTAATTAACTGTCCTAAAAATCCTGCCACTGATCTTCAGATACTTTTCTTTTAAAAAAAGAAAAATAAATAAATAAATGAGTCAAAACACTTGTCGTGCTGAGGGTAGGCTTCTTCCCCCTTATGTCCCTCCTACTCTACCCCCCTTACTTTCCCCTGTGTTTAGCTCCTGTCAATCAGATTTAACAGAGCATATAATTAAGAGTTGGGGGAAGGGGAGGGAGGGGGCGAAAATTTGCAGCAATTAAAGACAGCAAAGAAATACACCACCACTACATTTTACATTTTCAACAGCCCAAAAACAATTCTACATAAAGACAGCAATGAAATTATAGTGCCATTAAAAGCCCACAATCTAAGTTTAAATGAAAAATAGCAATTACCAGTTACTGTAAAGCATTGAAATGAATATGTTTCCTTCCCCTTCTGGCTTCTTCTGAGAAAACAAAAATCACTTGCTATTTCAACTCTGACTAAGCCCCACCTCCAGTTATCATGTAGCTGAGGTTAGAGGCCAGACACTTAGCACCCCTCGCCCAAACTATAGGGCAAGCCAGACAAGCAAGACTAAATTTGCAGCAATTAAAGACAGCAAAGAAATACACCACCACTACGTTTTAAATTTTCAACAGCCCAAAAACAATTCAGCAAAGAAATTACATGAGGCACATTATCCCTCTTCTGGATGGGGAGGTTCTTTTACTCATTTCCTCCCTTCTCTCCTCTGCAGCAAGTCATTATCAAGCTGCAATTAGAAGGATCAGAGATGATCCTTTTGTCACCTTTCTGGCCACAGCAGATTTGGATTCCGCTGCTCCAACAACTTGTGGCAGAATCCCCATTCTCCCTGCCCCTCAGACTTGTTCTCTGAGGAGCAGGGAACCCTGGTCTATCCAGATCTCAGATTTCTACATTTCCATGCATTGCTCCTGCAGACCTAGCCATATCCAGATTTGGGGTATCTCCCAGGGTAGCGGATGTCCTGGTGGCTGATAGGAAGCCTTCCACCAGGGCCACTTATGCCATGAAATAGAAACGGTTCTGAATCTGGGCCACTGCTAGGCATTTAAACCCCATCATCTGCCCAGTGAATCTGATTCTGGGGTATCTCCTCTCCTTGTCATATTAGGGTCTAAGCTACTCCTCATTCAAAATGCATCTCTCTGTCATTTCAGCCTATCATGCACCTATTGAGGGCAAAACCCTTGACCAGCTGGATCTTCCCCATACATTCTTATGGGGATATCCCATGACTTTGGCGACTGCGATTGGGCACCTACCAAAAAGGTGACTCAATCATGGTGCCTGTCATCGGGGTGACTGGGGAAGGTGAGCAACACATTCAGGGGTGCGCGAAATAACGACATCCATGAGCATGCCAAGCATGGGGTCGGAGGGGATGGAGGGTTATAGTGGCACGGTGAGCTGCAGATGTTTCCGTGGCATGGTGGGTGGGTGGGTGGGTTGAGGGCTGCAGCAGGAATGGTGCTGGTTCAGGTCCAGGCGCAGGTACTTTTTGTTGTGCCCATCCCAAAATTTTATTTTGCCACTGTTGCACCCCTCCACATGCTCACCCCTGGAGTTGAGAATCCTTAAGTGGGGGGGGTGCAGGGGTGAAGCCTCCTGCATAAAATGAAAAATCCCAACTCCCCGGTGCTATTTTGCTGTACTTGGGAGTACATCGTCGAAATATATTTTGGGTAATGTGCTGCCACCCTAACGGCAATCACAAATTGGCGATCACCGTTATCACATAGATCCCTTATGGGGCATTCTGCATTTGAAGCCTCCTATTCAGGATCTTTTGTATGTTTTAGAAAAGCTTACCTTGCCGTCCTTTGAAGCTGCCACAACTTGCGAGCTGCACTTTCTGTTGTGGAAAGCGTTATTTTTAGTTGCCATTTCTTCAGCTCAAAGGATTTCTGATCTTCAGGCCCTGATGTACAAGGAGCCTTATTTAGTTTTCCACGGGGACAGAGTATCCTTGTGGACTAATTCTAAGTTTCTTCCCAAGGTGGTGTTAGAGTTTACCTTGAATCAATACATCCACCTTCCTATCTACTAACCGGAGTACTTGAACTGAGGGGAGGTAGTCCTTCATACTCTGGATATTCACAGGGTGCTTCATTATTATTTGGAATGCACCTGAGCCACCAGAAAGTCTGATCAGTTGTTTGCATAGTTCGCCCCCAGATTGATAGGGTCTCCTATTTCTAAGCAGTGTTTGTCCAAATGGTTTGTTAATTGCATTGTTTTCTGCTACAACAAGTATGACAAACCCTTACTGGACTCGGTAAAGGGTTTCTATACCGGGGCATGGAAGCTTCCTCTGCCTCCTTGAGAAATGTGTCAGCAGCAGACATTTGTGCAGCTGCTACCTGGAGTTCCGGTCACACCTTTGTCAAACACTACAGTTTGGACATTGCATCTTGATGCAGAGCAGGCTTTGGATTGACAGTCCTTCAAGGCCTCCTTTCCTAATTTTCCTTTGGAGACTTCTACCTCCACCCAGCTCCTTACTGGTTTGGACTCAGTCCTAAAGATGTTACCTGCTGCAAGAGCTCCTCTCGAAGATCTGCTGTTATGATAGGCTCTTATGTAACTGTACTTTCTGTTTCATTGGCTTCAACCATTCTACCAATTGACAGTCTCTGTCACTAAATCACACTCAAAGTAATGAGTGCCATAGGCTTGCCTCATCAATCCTGGATGGGAGTTTGTTTCATTCATGCTGTTCTTCCAGTTCCTATCCTCTCCTTGTTTTTATTATCTCAATTCCGTAGGACCTTCCTATTGACGTGGCTTCTCTTAGACCACCAGACACCAAGCATCCAAACCTCAAAGTCAATCCTCCTCAGTCTTTTTGGACTCCTTCTTAAGATCCCCATTCATAAACAGACTTCCAAATTCAACCAATCTATCAAAGACTGGACCATGCCCCACTTAGCAGTCAAACCTACAGAAAGAGGTATCCAATACTCAGTTTCTGCATGCAAGCAGCAACTATATGATTTATTTCTGACCTTGCAGCCTCAACCAGTTAGAAACACAGGTTCCAGCCAATCCATTCCTCAACCAGAATCCTCTCTGATATCTGAAATTCAGGATTTCATGCCTCAGCTTGCACCATCGGTTTCCGATCTTTAATCCTGTATTATAGTAATTGAAGCCTAAGTTCCAGTTCAGCTTCCTCCACCCTCTGATCCATCGACTCATGCTGGCATCCCATCTACCAGCAGTGCTACAGACCTTCTTCCTCTTTAGAGTACTGTTCCTCGTTTCACTATTCCACCTGCTTTGATGCCATCACCACTCCTTACTTCAGATATGTCATCCTCCTTGCCTTCTCCAATAATTTCTCCCATTTAAGTAGTACAAGTAGTACAAAAGTTTTTATTTGTTCAGCAAAATGCCATTTCAAAATTAGTACAAATAGTTTTAAAAAGCTAACACAGTTAAAAATACAATCGATGGTGATAACAGAAGTATCCATTTTATATGTACATTCAACATCATGTATTTAATGCTATACAGTATACATTTAGATATATGTTTTTTTACAAGTGTGCAAAATGATATCATAATGAAAAAAGAATGATATTGCTTCATGGGTGTGTAGAAGCCAAAAACTTGGCTAATCTATGTAGTAATACATCATCATGAGATGTATGCAATGTGATTATTAATTGAGAGGGAGGGAGACCAAGGGAAGTTAAATGGTCACCTAACCAATATTTTCAAGACTGAGCATAAAAAGGACAGAGTAAAGTTATATGTTTGCGGTCATCTTCCACATTTAAACCACATTTACAGTGTGGAGTATCAACATCCAATCTTTTTTGGTAGTGATAAATATAATTAGCTTTATGAAATTCAAATCAGAATCTAGTTATGAGTCTTCTTAATTTGGAATTAACAACTTTGAGTAAATATGGTTCAAGACTGTGTGTTAATTTTATTTGTTTATGCCAATGAAAGAATTGTAGGTTGTTCGATCTTTCCAGATCTTCGGTTATGGCTACATCTCTTACTCTATTTTTTATGATTTCTTTCCATTTAATCATGGGATAAAGATGAAATTACCCAATGAGATATGCTGGTCCCAAAGAAAAAAGATACTTCTTACTTTTTTAAATAGATGGAAAGGCAAAACCCTTCGTACTATATTCCATTTCTTCCTTGATGCATGTTTTGTATAGGGAGGACTCAGAAGCATTTAACAAAGTCATAAGGAATATTAACTGCCTTTTAGCAGCCAATGTTTGTAAAGAATGTTGGCCCACTTCTAGTCTTAAAACTTCAGCCAGAACTGATTGAGACACCATAAGTGTATTACTGTATAGTGTGTTCATAATGTTTTTGAGATTCATAAGATTGTCAGCACTGTAGTCCAAACCTCAGAGGCATAAAGGATGCTGGCATGCACTTTGCAGTTTATCACTTTAAGGTATCCTTTAACCATGCCTTTACCTAGTTTTGTATTGGAGATTTTCAGGGCATTAATGGTAGTATTTGTCCTGGTCTGTAGCATTTCAATATGGTCCTTCCATGTTAAGTTCTGTGAAAATCTGACACCGAAATAATCATAACATTTTACTGTATCTATGTGTTTATTGCTGAAAGAAATTCTGGGTAAAGTTTTTGCACGGTTGCAAAATATTACCATTTTGGTCTTTGTTTTTATTAATGGTTAGACAGTTTTTATCACACAAGTCCACAAAACAAGCTAGTTTTCTTTGAAGCCCTAATTTTGAAGTTGAAATTAAAACAATATCATCTGCATATGCAAAGCAAGGAATTTTTTGAGTAAGTAGTGTAGGAGAGTGGAAATTCAGACCATCCATTGCTAATATTATTGAATTAATGCACAGTGCCTTCAGAAAGTATTCACCCCCATTGGATTTTGTCACATTTTGTGATGTTGCAAACTCAAATTAAAATACATTTATATGGGATTTTTTTGTCATGTATCTACACAAATTACTCTATAATGTCAAAGTGGAATGAAACTTCTGGAATTTTTTGTACATGTAATTAAAAATAAAAACCTGAAATGTCTTGATTTGATAAGCATTCACCCCCTTTGTTATGACACTCCAAATTGAGCTCAGGTGCTTCCAATTTCCTTGTGAGATCACTCTAAAACTTGAATGAAGTCCACCTGTGGTCAGTTCAAATGGTTGACATGATTTCAGAGGAAATATACCTGTCTATATAAGGTCCCACTGTTGACAGCTCATGTCAGAGCAGAAACTCTACCATGAAGACCAAGGAGCTGTCCGTAGAACTCTGTGATAGAATTGTGAGGAGGCATAGATCTGGGGAGGGGTATAAAAACATTTCTAGGGTGTTGAAAGTTCCCAGGAGCACAGTCAAGTCCATCATTAGGAAATGGAAAGATTACAGAACCACCCAGACCCTTACTAGAGCAGGCCATCCTCCAAAACTGAGCAACCGGGCAAGAAGGACCTTGGTCAGGGAAGTGACCAAGAACCCAATGACCACCCTGACAGAACTACAGAGTTCCATGGCTGAGGTGGGAGAACATGTCCAGAGGACAACAATCTCTGCAGCACTTCACAGATGTAGCCTCTATGGGAAAGTGGTTAGACGGAAGCCACTCCTGAGAAAAGACCACATAATAGCATGCCTGGGGTTTGCAAGATGGCACATGGCAGACTCTGAGACTATGTGGCAAAAGATTCTCTGGTCTGATGAAACAAAAATTGAACTCTTTGGCCTGAATGCAAAGCACTATGCCTGGCGCAAACCGAACACAGCTCATTACCCGTGTAACACCATCCCTACCATGAAGCATCATGTTATGGGAATGCTTTGCAGCAGCAGGGACTGGAGCACTTGTCAGGATAGAGGGAACAATGAGTGGAGCCAAATACAGGCACATCCTTGAGGAGAACCTGCATCAGTCTGCAAGAGACCTTGGACTGGGGCGAAGAGTTACGTTCCAACAGGACAACAACCCCAAGCATACAGCCAAAGCAACACTGGAGTGGCTTCAGAACAAGAAGGTGAATGTCCTTGAGTGGCCCAGCCAAAGCCCAGACTTGAATCCCACTGAGAATCTGTGGAAAGACTTAAAGATTGTGGTTCACCGACACTCCCCATCCAACCTGACAGAGCTTGAGCAAATCTGCAAGGAAGAATGGGCAAAAATCCCCAAATCCAGATGTGCAAAGCTGATACAGACATACTCAAGAAGACTCAAAGCTGTAATTGCTGCCAGAGGTGCTTCTACAAAGTATTGACTCAGTGGGGTGAATACTTAAGTAAACAAGATATTTCAGTTTTTAATGTTTCATACATTTTTGTTACACAATAAAAGTATTGTTGCCCCTTTAAATTGTTGAGTATGCTGTGTGAATCGAGGGGGAAAAAATTATTTCAATGCATTAAAAATTCTGGTAGTAACACAACAAAATGTGACAAAATCCAAGGGGGTGAATACTTTCTGAAGGCACTGTAAATATTAAAGAGTGTCGGTGCTAATATGCAATCTTGCCGAGCACCTAAATTGGTGGAAATGTTATCTGTAGTATCTCCTTGATGATTGTACTGTACACAAGTCCACATATTCTGATGTAAGCCTATTAAAATAGCAAGCAATTCTTGATCTATTTTAAGCTCATGAAGTTTCTGCCATAACAAGGCTCTGCTGATGCTGTCAAATGCAGAAGACAGATCAACGAAGCAGCAATAACGTTTGTAATGTTTAACCTCTACATATTTCAAAATTAAATAAAAAAGTACATGACAATGCTGATTAGTTGAACATCCAGCCCTAAAACCATTTTGCAGGTTACTGATCATTCATTCCTGTTCTAACCATATGATCAGCCTATGAAGTATTATTTTTGCAAATATTTTTTGAGGAATATCAATTAGACTTATAGGTCTATACATGGACAGATCCAAATGGTCTCCTCTTTTATAAATGGGAAAAAATGGCACTTCCTACCCAACTATCAGGAAATGAAGTACCCTGTAAAAATAAATTGAATATAATGGTAAGAATAGGAGTCCACCAAAGAATGTTTTATAGACATCTCCTATTAAGAGGTCATGGCTCAGAGCATTGTTAGATGCCAGAGATAATACTGCATTCCTTACCTCTTCTGCAGTTAAAAAAATGTGGAATGTGGAAGACTTATAGGCAAGACAGTTATGTTAATATCATTTAGTCTGAATTCTTCAGACTGAGAAACATATAATGTTGAGGAATGTTCTTCCCAGGACTTAGGAGTTACAAAAGCTTCTAGTTTATTGGTGTATGATTTGAGTCCTGTGGAGACCAGGGTCCAAAAACCTTTGATATCCTTTTTTGATAACAGTTTTCTGTAACTTTTCCCACATTGCATTATTATATTTGTTTTGCTCCTGTTCTAGTGTTTTTTTTTTACTTTTTCCTTACATTATTCAGGATTTTTAAGTTGTTTTTAGTTCTGTCCTTTTAACTTAATGGCTAATTTGGACAAATTATGTTTCTCAGTTTGACAAACATGGTTAAATCAGGTAAATTTGTTTTTCTTTTGTTGATATGTAGTCATATAATGGGATCTAATTAAATTACTAATTTTACCCCAGTCTGTGATAGTTTGCTCAGGGTTTTCAAAATTAAGGATTTTTGATCTAAGCCTATCAAATAGTTGGTCAGAAAGCATTTCAGAAAAATTATGAATATCAGGTTTCCAACGGATTCTTTTTTGGTTAATTATTTCAAATTGACCTTCATTGTTTTGATTAATATTGGCTAGAACCAGATCCTTTGGTATTTTTACTTTAAAATGTATTATAAAATGAGAATAATCTGCTTTGTCCAACACACTTAATTTAGTTGATTTTTTTAAGTTCCTGTATTGATCCAAACAAGGTCAATAACTGAAGAGCCAGAGGGGGCCATAAATGTAAAGGCACCTTCAGTGTCACCAGGTAGTCTTCCATTGGCCAGATACATATTATGTTCCATCATCAACTTGCATAATTTTTTGCCTCTTGAATTCAATACTTTATCCATAGATTTCCTATGATATTGGGGCCTAGGATTCAATATAGGAATACTTGTTAATATTTCAGCATATTGGTTCTCCAATACTACTGATTTATGTTTTGACACTCTTACATTAATGTCATCTGCTATCACTATCACTATCATTTTCATATCATGTTAGTCTATTAATTGTTCAAAACACATACAAACACTCTAAAACACCAGAAGTTTTTTTCTATTTTGAGGTGGAAGATAATTATTTGCTAAGATAATTTTTTGTTGATTATTTTCAAGTTCAATAATTAAGGCGGTGTCTGTGTTAGCATCTATTCTTTTAATTTTAAAGTCTAAGGAAGTTTTAATGTAAGTAAGAAGGCCAGCCTTAGAGTGACCATATTTTTTCAGCCTATGGGCTGGAACTTCATACTGTGAATAACCTGGTAACAGTAAAGAAGTTGAGGAAAGGGCCTGCATTTCTTGGAAACAAATTAGTTCAAAATTACTAAGAAGTTTTTTAACTTCAGGATCTGCAAGTTTGTCTGCAGCACCTTTGATATTCCATGATATTAAGTTAGTTTCGAGAGTTATGCCATCTATGAATAACTGTGATTTCATAGATTCAGGTTGTAGTCATCTGAGGTTCAGGGTACTGGACAAAGAACAATTGTGATTTTCTCATTATTAGATTGTTTCTCCTCATGCTTTCCCAGACCATTGGGGGCATTAACTATGTTATTTTTGACAGCAAAGGTTTCCAGATTTTGTGGAGTAACTATACTCTGTGTATGTCAAATATGTCCAGTATATGTGATTTATTAAGAATTTTAACTGGTAGCATGCAGTTCTTAAATGTAAGATCAATCTGTGATGTTACTATACTAGGGGCCAGATATTCAAACAGTTGCACTGAGCACAAAGCCATAGCGTGGGAATAGCGTTGACTTTGTGCGAGGCTGCAATATTCAAAAGCCTTATTAGCAATGGCGCTGCGTGGTAGCACCAATGCTACTAGTTAATGGTATGCAGGGGCATGGACAGGGGAGCGCCCATGAATGCCAGCAGCATGGCATATTCAAAGGTATAGCGCTACACTGAAGGCATTAGTGCGACCTGTAGTGTGGCAGTAGATACTGCAGAAATAAGCTGGCGTTAATGCTGCGGTGTCCCAACCCCACATCACAAAGTCCTTCCTGAACCCGTCCCAGGTTATATAAAAGTAGTCACCGTAGTCTAGTGGCCACCCCACCCCCAAGCATGAATCAAGACCCCTGTACATGTAATTTGCATGTTGCTTGGTAGTCTAATGGTCCTCCACCCACAACTGAAATCCAACCCCGTACACATATTTATCATATTTTTCCTGGTAGTCTAGTGGTCTCCCCACCCACTGTGCACCTCCTGTTACCCCGAAACAAGGCATGCCTCAGGCCGGTGACCAGCTCAGCCCTCCTCTATCCATCATGGCTGGCCGCGACTGTGGTATTCAGGAGTGCTAGCACTCTGAATACTGCAGTCGCAGCCAGCCATGGTGGAGGAAGGAGGGCTGAGCCAGTCGCCAGCACTGGAGGATGCTATTTCAGGGTAATAGAGTGCATAGCTGAGTGGGGCCTGACAGAAAAATATGTCAAATCATGTACAGAGGTTGGGATTCGTACTTGGGGACCACTAGACTACTAGGGAAATAGATCATACATGCATCGGGCTCAGGATTCATGCACGGGGTGGGGAAAACCACTAGACTACCAGGTAAATATATGATAAATATGTGTACCTGGGGTCGGATTCATGCTTGGGGGTGAGGGGACCACAAGGCTACCAGAGAAAATATGATACATATGTGTACAGGGTGGGGATTCATGCTTGGGGGTGGGGGACCACTAGACTACCAGGTAAATATATGATAAATATGTGTACCAGGGGTCAAGATTAGTGTTTGGGGGTGGGGGACCACTAGACTACCAGGTAAATATATGATAAATATGTACTGGGGGTCAGGATTCATGCTCGGGTGGGGACCACTAGACTACCAGGGAAAAATATGATACTTGTGTACGGGGTCAGGATTTGTGCTTGGGGGTGGGGGACCACTAGACTACCAGGTAAATATATGATAAATATGTGTACCAGTGGTCAGGATTCATGCTTGTGGGTT
This sequence comes from Neoceratodus forsteri, assembly GCA_016271365.2. Classification (NCBI taxonomy): domain Eukaryota; kingdom Metazoa; phylum Chordata; order Ceratodontiformes; family Ceratodontidae; genus Neoceratodus; species Neoceratodus forsteri. Next base: position 42,099,621 of record JADMNL010000040.1, on the reverse strand, counting down.
GGGGGGACCACTAGACTACCAGGTAAATATATTTATTTGTTTTTTTTTATTTTATTGAAGTTTCGGAATTACAATCCTTTGAGTCGAAGACTCTTTTGCAAAGGCTCCATGTCAATACAAAATAGACACATTACTTAAGACAGTTTTGAACATGCTACACTAAGCTGAATATCACATTAAGACCATTTTACATGGTTACATCGTACAGGAATTTACAATGCTTGGTTAGTATCTCTAGGGTTGTTAAAGGACCCTGGGTCATCGAGGTGAAGTGAGACAGCTTACTGATTCTGTAGGCCTACCCAGGCCTAGTTTTGGGTCATGAGAGATGCTATTTCTCAATCACATACTGAATTAGGGAGGATTGATATTAGCAGCCACATGACTCCAAGTTTAGGAGAAGTTTCTTAATGCCATTTTTAAATAGGCCAAGGCTAGGGGCCAGGGAGATGAAAGAGGGAAGGTTATTAAGCCAGAGGGGAGCATGATAATGGAAAGACCTTTGCCCTAGTGTAGTCCTTACAGTAGGGGACTAAGAGGGGGGTGCTAGCCAGGTGCCTCAGGGTGCTTCTGTGAGGGGTTGGTTGGATGAGGGGGTGAAGGCTAGTGGATGCAAGCTTCATTAGGATCTTTTTGGCATGGAGGCACATGTGGTACTTTAGTCTCCTTTCAAAGGTCAGCCAGTCTGCTCGCTTATAGAGTTTGTACGTTGGGTTAATCTATCACTGCTTGTGACTAGTCGGCAGGCTTTGTTGAGGGCTAGATTGATACTGTTAAGGGCTGTGTTGTCCACTGAACCATAGATTATTATCCCATAATCAACCAAAGATAGGACTGAGCTGGTTACTGCTAGCCGTATGGCCTGGGAGGGGGGCAGTGTTTGTGTCTGTAGAGAATTCCAAGTCAGGTGTTAACCGAGTATGAGAGGTGGTCAATGTGTCTGTGGTAGGTGAGGGATGTGTCCAGTGTGATGCCTAGATATTTGAAGTTAGGGACCTGTTCAATATGGATGCCCTGAGAATTTGAGATAGTAAGCTGGGCATTACTGTTGGGGTTTTGGTGGTGGGCAAAGATCATAGATTTAGTTTTGCTGTAATTTAGTATTAATCAATGATCAATGAACCAGGACACTAGTTCTCTAAGGCAGCCTTGCAGGGAATTTTGAAGAGAGTTAGGATTGGTATTTTTCCAGTATACTATGGCATCATCTGCATAGAGCAATAATTTACCACTGCAGGCCTTTGGGAGGGAGTTCAGAAACAGGGTGAAAAGTAGAAGGCCCAAAATCAACCCTTGAGGGACACCCACAACAACTGGTAGCTTGGAGGATAGGGTGGTGTTGATTTTGACTTGTTGTGTCCAGTCAGTGAGATAGTTTTTGAACCAGGCTACTGTGTCGGGGTGAGATAGAGGGAGGGGAGACAGTGGATAAGTAGTGGGTGACTGATGGTGTTGAATGCTTTGGTCAGGTCAACAAAGATTGCTCCTGCTATTGACCCCTGTTCCAGTGCCTCGTGTATGTAAGAGGTCAATTCGAGAAGGGCAGTGGTAGTGCTGTGACCTACTCTGAACTCGTGTTGTTCGGGGAAAAGCAGATTGTGCTTGGCCAGGTATTTGGTGAGCTGGTCTGACACAATTCTTTCGAGTGCTTTGGGGGAGGAGGATAGTGATGGGCCTATAATTACTAGAGTCGGTTGGATCACCCTTTTTTAGGATTGTCGTGATAATTCCCCTTTTCCAGAGCATAGGAAGTTGACCTAGGCGCAGGGAGCAGTTTAATATTTTTGTGAGGTGAAGGAGGGTCTTGTCAAGAGTTAGATGGAGAATTTTAAGGTCTAGGGAGTCACTACTGTACCTCGTGTTGCGCAAGGCTTTGGATAGGTCGTGTTTTGCCTTGTTACAGGAGATGATTCTCAGCCAGAAGGAAGGGAGAGTGGCAGTAGGGGAAGTGCTAGCAGGCCATCGGGGATAGGGTAAAAGAAGTTAAGTGGTAGGATGTGACTGAGATCAGAGAAGGAGTTGTTTAGGACATTGAATATGGTGGTAGGGTCTTGGGAGAGGGCTCCATGGTCAAGTATTTGCGATGGGGTTGGGGAGATGGTTTTCCCACAGAGCTCCTTGACATTTTTCCAGAAGTTGTTCCCAGAGCCCCATGTGGAGGTGAGTGCTTGCTTATAGTAGTTTGACTTAGCTAGCTGAATAGCCCAGGTGCACCTGTTTCTTGTCTCTCTATAGAGTTGTCTGTTTGAATACGTGTATGGGGGTTGGGATTCATGCTTGGGGGCCACTAGACTACTGGGGAAATCTCTTCTGTTACTGTGAATGGGGGTCAGGATTCATGCTGAGGGGGAGTCTGCTAGACTACCAAGTTTTTCTGTGCTGTAGGGTTGGGGATCAATGGGGGGAGGGCTGTCATACCTGTCAACTGTGTCACCAAAATGAGGAATATGGACATTTTGGACACTCAAGTTGAGGGACAACGAGGGACACAGACCCTCAGAATGAGGAATCTATCCTCAATCATGGCATTACAGGGTCAGGACACTGTGACACCATAGTGTTGACCCATATAATATATACTTTGGATACAGTGCTGTAGACTGTACAGTATTCATGCAGTACAGTCTGTATGCACAGCACATTCACTGTGTGGGCAGCACCTTTTCCATGAGGGACAGAGCAGTTGTAAGGGGCCGAATGAGGGATGACCCTCATAATGATGGACACATGAGGGGTATGGGGGCTGTCCTCAGGCAGTGTGTGTGTATATGTATATGTATATATATCTATATGGCTATATTGCTCTGTAGACCATTCCAACCAACAGGGGATGCTGTGGGAATGCCTTTGCCTGCAGAGTCCAACCTGTACTGACATTCTGACCAAAAGGGGGAGCTGTGTGTGCCATGCAGTAGCACCGGGCAAACTGCATGGTACTGTATGCTATGCAGCATATAATGAGATGCAAATGTGCCTGTTTGCCCATGAATTAACTAAGTAGGCTCATTTGCAAGGGAGCTTTGAAAATAGCTCCTGTTTGCCCAGGGCTAACCAGTTTGCACCAGGCTAATGTGTTAGCACTGTGCAATCAGGTTAGCCCCGGGCAAACTGCACTTCAGCACAGCACAGTTCTACAGTGTGTGGCTTACATTGTTGTTTGCAGTCATACCTCTCAACTGTCCCTAATTTTCAGGGACATCCCTGATTTTACCTCAATATTTTACTCTGCCCTCCTCAAAATTGTGTTTCTGTGACCAAACAGTGGGTGTTATAAGCATAAATAATGTGAACCATTAATGTTACTGACGTGTTCTTCCTTAGAAAATGTATTTTACACTGAACCACTTATTCTACCAGCTTTCTGAGTGGATATCACCAGTTGTTAAGGTGTGTCCCTGATATTAAACCATTGTCTCTGATTGTGTTAAGCCTTGTCCCTGATTTATGAGGCAGGAGGTTGAGAGGTGTGTTTGCAGTAGTTGTGAGACATCTCTGTGCAATCACCCATAATGTTCTCCACCTACAGCACTGGCTTGCTACAGAGTCTAATGAGCTGCAGTTGCAGTTTGCACTTCCCTGTTGCTAAATTCAGTGCTGTCTTATTCCCAGGCTATTTTTGCCTTGCGCTCCCACACCAGTTTGCCCGCCTTCCTTAGACTGCTATATTCAGCAGGATTAACACCGAGCTATTTCCTTTTCAATATAGCTTGCTTTGTGCTCCGGGCTAAGTTTGCCCACTGGGCAGTGCTAATTTAGCCCCGGGCAAAGTTTTGAATACCTGGCCCTTGGTTTGTAAGCTTTTATTCTTACAATTGAACTATTTGTTATAGGTAATTTTAAAGAATGTAAGAGACAAGTGGATATCTCAGATTTAATTTGATTATTTGAAAAATTCTGAGTCAATTCCCATCCAAACATTTAGAAATCATTTCCATTCATTCAGCTGTTGATATTTTTAGAATTTTTTTTGTCATTCTGCCTGTTTGTTGTACCCACAGATTCAACTGATTTTACATTGAAGTCTGCTTCTTGTAATAAGGTGGGTACCTTAATTGGTGTACATAGATGTATGTCTATCAGGCTAAGATTCTGTTTCTGAGACCAGATTTTCTTTGTTATTGAGTCTTTTTTGCAATAAAGTAGCACACAGTCCTGAGCCTGCTCATTTGGAGGTCTCATGATGAAAAATGTGCCTTCTGTTTCTTTAACATGCAAAAGATATAAAACCCATGCCCTCAATTTATCTGGGGTCTCTTCTTTTATTTTTTTGATTCCATGGATCTCAATCAAGTTTTCATATTCAGATCTTTCCCTTTTCCCATTCTTAATTCATGAATAATGCCTTTTTGAGTAGGCATATTCTTATGCTGTTGTAAGGCTACTGAGATTGTAATTCCTGGAAGTATGCAAGGATCAACAGTGTCACTTGTTAGTGGTAGTTTACCTCTAAATCCCTTGGTCTCCCTCCCTCGAATAGCTTCACAGTCCATCATATTATGAGTCTCACCTGTCTTACTGCACTCTTTCCTCAATAATTTATTTTGCACTCCTATATTAGTTTGGGCTGTAGTGTTCTCAGTTTTTGATTTATTTTCTATATTTCTTTCATTTTTATGTTTTTCCTTCCTAATTCTAGTAGGCTTTTTTTGCACTTCAAGAATTTTTCATTTCTGATGGATTTTATCTGTAGGGCGATATCAAGAATCCTGTTCCCTTACAAAGGGTGCTGGAAGATTTGCTTGGAATGCCTTATTGCTCTTCTCAGTAGGTTTTATTTTAATGTGTTCCAGGAGCTGGGATAGCCTTTTCTCCTCATTTTTTTTGTTTATGACTAATCTATTAAAAATAGTCTGAAAATGAAATACATCAGCTCTAAAATTGCAGTGTTTTCTAAAATTGCTATGTTTGCCAGATCTTTTACTAAATCCAAAGGTTTTTTTTTTTACAATATAGAGGTTGATAAAATGTTCTCCTCATTAAATACCATCTTATCAGGCATTCTGGAATGAGAGACAGGCTCCCTTTTTTCTTACTGACAAACATTCTGATCTTTGGTCAGAGATGTTTTTTCTTTGATTGACCTTACAGAATTATAAGCATGTTTGCTTTGAAAATGTGGAACTAGATTTTTCAAGCCTTCAATAGTTATACTTGGGTCCTGTACAACCAGGGAAATTACATCAGAAGGTTTTGTTCTGAACTTAATTTTTTATTTTCAGTACCTGGTGTTTCTCTCATTTGATTTACTGTAAGTTTTTGTCTTTTACTTTTTCCTTGTTTATAGATGCCATCTTATTATGGGCACTGTGGGCATCCTCAGGTGAACACTCACCCTCTGTGCTCTGTGAGGGCATGCTTTCTTCAAACATAAAAAGACCATCCATCTCCCAACTATATATGGGAAGAGAAATGCCCTCTAAAGTAGATTCATTTATTTTAGATATATTTTTAGCTGAACTTTGTGAACTTGGTAAGCTTTGTGAGGTCTCAGTTACCTGATTAATATCAGAAGATTTATTTTTATCTTGTGGTTTTAATATTGGTGTAGAAAGGTCTATTGGTATTGGCTAATGTCCTTGGAAATATTTTGTGATCTTAGATTGTTTATTTGAGGTTTTTCCAGTTGTATTATTGGAGTGTTTAATAGAGCAATTATTTTGTGACGTCCCCATTAGTTTACTTGTTTTAGCTCTAGTTTTAGTTTTATTCTTCTTTTCCTTTCCTTAGAGTTAGCCACAACAAAATCATCAGCCATTATTGAAGAATTATGCTTTCTGCTCCTTGTGGCAACCATAGTGATTTAAATATATCCTTGTTTTTAAAATTATTTAATTCAAGGTTATATTGTTAATAGCTAAAGTTCAGATATACTGGCTCATAGAGCTGTGGTTTTAACCAGCATTTAACCAATAATGATTTTATAATTTAACAGTTAATAGTACCTTTATCAAATACTAATTAGGCAAAATGGTACTAAATAATCAATTAATTATGCAATCAAATCTAAGAGGTCTTTTAAGACCCTATATAAAGTCAGACTAAATATCTCATTAAAGGCAATAGTAATTAATAGGTATTAAAAACAAAGTAATGCCCAACACTTTAGCAGTTCCAGAATCTTATTGCAGTACTAAAATGATGCAAATGCATCACCAGTATCATTTTAGATACTTAAAGGCATCTTGTAAATAAACTTTAAAGTGCAGTAATGCTCAGTGAAGAAAAATGTTAATAGTGTATTTGAGTACAATACTTGAGTACCCAAGTGTAACTAATAGAAAGCCAAACAGAAGCAGTGTATTTCAGCAGTGCTTTAAAACACAAGTTCAAGTTCTATCCAAATGAAAAACACACTCAGTTCTTTGTTCTCACACTCTGAATTATCCTCAAGTGTTAGAGAGCGTAAAAAAGGTTGCGAGTAATCAGCTTGACTGAAAGGATACGATAGTGGTCAAAACAGTGCGTCAGAACCTAGGCATACAATAAAATTGTGTATACACTGCATACACTCTGCTCTATATTATCAAATACTTGAACTAAGAAGCTACTGACTGGACATGGTTCTGCTCCATTTCTTAAGGGACAGTTAGCATGAATTTCTTAAAATCATATGGCATGGGTTACTTAAAGCCATATAGTTACCCTTTTTCAGTGGGTATTATGGACACTACAAGCACTAAATTATGAAGTGCATATATTAAATGTGATTAAATGGTAAAAAAACATAAAATGAGCTGAGATAAATTAGGACTCCAGATATTTAAAAGAGCCAGAGTGGTTTTTGGTTTTAAAATTGAGTCCTAAAAGTGAGTGACTCCAAGAAACTATAAATATTGATATAAATCAGCTATTTAGGAGCAAAAGAGTGCTGGGGTTATATGCAAAAAGAAATTAATCATATTATTATGCTCCAAAACAAACAAAACTAACTGTCAGGTTGCATTCTGCACTCAGCACTCTGTGCTCTAATTTGCAATGGCATTTGCCCAGCATTAATGCTAGCATTAATATAGATGTAGTTTCAGCAATTTCAAAAAGTAAATTAGAGCTGTGAAATATGGAGTTAAGCCATAAAATATAAAAGCACAGCCACAAAGTCCTTTTTAAAGTAACAGATAACTTGAGTTACCAAATGTTACCTGAGTCCAAAGTCCTTGTTGTTCTGGTGGAGCTCTCAGCATCTCTTTTTGTTTTATGACACATTACTGCAAATAAATACAGACAGGCAACCGCTGGAGATATTTTAAACATGACTTCTTCCTTTCTTCAGTGCTGTGTAATTCAACAAGAGTCCACCAAAGTTTCTTGAGCTAGGCTTGTCCTTGTGGTTTAGCTCAGTACTCTCAGCACCACTTCTTCGCCGAGTCTCGGGGTCAAGATTGGATCAGGCTAGCCAGGCCAGATTGGAGATTGCTGGTGCTCTGCATTCAGTGTCTGGCATCTGGCGTTTTAAATAAAAGCTGCATAAAAGGAAAAAGAGAAAGGCTGGGGACCAGGTGAAGCCACACACTGTTTTTAAATTTCAGAGACTCCTAAAAGTAAGGTAATAATGGCATACCTTTTGTTGTTTAGTATGAAGAGTTTATGAGTCACAACAGCACCAACTCCTCCAAGGTCCTCCTCGGCTCAAGGTCTGCTGCAGAAATGATGTCAGGTCAGCTGGAAATCCTCTCCTTCAGTGCATCACTTCTCCCATTCATCTTATTCTGTATTACCTCCACAAGGAAATTACTGATGGAAAGGATGTTTGCTTAGCTTCTCTTCTAATCTCATCTCATGACATCATGGACAATAGGATTGTCTCCTGTGGCGACGTGTCAGTAATATTGAACTCTAAAGATTCTCAGCTCCTTTGAAAAATGACAGTGTCCAAATGTGTCCTGGCTTTTGGCCTCTTCCATGACATCATTTGATCTGTGTTTCCTGCATGATGTGAAGAACTATACTCTTATTTATATCTTATAGTCAACTTAAGTATATGTTATGGTGGAACTCATTCCTACAACTATCATATATCATTTTTGGCTGAAGTTGCAGCAGCCTTGGTCCACTATAACACTAAATTGAATTGGGCAGTCCTCGATAACAAACTCTTTTGACAGTACTTCGCTGGATGCTCATGTTCTGTGTGGCTCTTTCAACCATTTTGCTCCCCTTTGTCCACTGGCAGTGATGCCTTCCTATTCCTCCACCTATCTAGCTAAAATGACTCACCCTTTACTTCTTTTTCTGGATTATCCTGCACAATCACAACCCTTGTACTCACCTGGATATTCATGGCCATCCTATTAAAAACTTTGGGGGCAAATTGATTTGCAACAACTTTAATGAAAAAGGCTGCCCCATTTCTGGCCACTTATTCTTGTATGTCTGCAGTTTATGCAACAAAGCCCACACTCACTTTATCTCCCCCAAAGCTCCCAGGCCTCCTCAATGACAGACCATTCATCTATCAGTTCTAGTCAATGAATCCATCCTGGCTAAGCTCATAGCTTCACATCCTTCTTGTCTAGCTGTGCAGCATCTCTTCCTTGGGGTCATGCATGGTTTTCACACTGGTGTCTCTGTGCTCCCTTCCACTGTCATAATCCTCAATCTGCCATAAAAGAACCTGTGGTCATTCATCAGCTACTACAGAAAGAACTTCAAAAAGGATTCCTCCCAGGTCTCTTTTTGTACCTGACATTTCCTACCTATCACATCAATCCCATTGGCACCACAACTAGGCAATTTTTCAGCAAGAAGCATCTAATTGCTGACTTATCAGCTCCGTGGTCCTCCTCCATGCCCAGCATTAATTCCTTGAGTCACTTTAATGTGCATTCTTTGTCATATGAGCATATTGATGATGCTATTATGATCATTAAATGCTTCACTCCTGACTTCTGGCTCTCAAAAGTCGATATAACAGATTCCTTTAAACTGTTACTCATCCACCCATCACTTTGGCACCTCTATGGAATGTTCTAGAAGGACTGCTATTACTTTGCAGTATGTCTCATATTTGGCTGCTGAAGCAGACCAAAACTTTTTGACATGTTTGCTGATGTACTCCGTTAGGCGCTACTTAATGTCTATCACTGACCAGCAGTTATCCATCTACTTGATGACTTTCTCCTGTTCAGTCCACCTGATTCTTTACCACCAGCAGCTGGTATTTCTGCTGTTGTCCAGCTCTTTCATTACCTATCTGTTTCTTTGTCTGAGGAGAAAATCATAGGGCCAGTTACATCCCTCAAATTTCTTGGCATAATTTTGGATACTGACCGCATAGAAGCCTATTTACCTCTTGATACATTACGTAGGATCCAAGCCCTAGTGAAGTCCTTTTTGACTCAGTCTTGCTGTACAAAATGTGAACTCATTTCTCTCTTGGGTTTGCTATGAGAATAGTTCCACAAAGTCAATCCTTCATCTCTTACTTGTTAACCCAGGTTTCATCAGTTTCTGAATTATACCATCATGTCTAAATCACAGCCGCAGCAAAATCAGATTTTGCTATGTGGTCCCTATTTTTAGCTTTATAGAATGGCTGCTCAATGGTCTACAAGGAACTTTCTCCTGACTAACATCCTAGAATATACAGCCATGCCTCTCCGACACATGGCTATGCTACTATATTTGAGCAGTCCTGTGTTGCTGCTTCCATGGCCTCTGGTTATTTTGTCGCTTTGCAAATATTTCTCTACATTTCCTCTTTTTGAGATCTACTCAATTGTGGCAGCTACCTTCCTATGGGGTCATCATTCGTCCTTTCAGAAAGTATTCATCTTTACTGATAATCAATCCACTGTGGCAGTCATCAACAAAGGGCTGTCATTGTCCCATTCCAACAAGCTGTTCATGCAGAGGCTGACTTGGCTATCACTTCTTCATAATTTTACATTACAATGTTTTCACATACCGGACTATACAAATGAAGCAGCTGATATGTTATCTCAATTTTGTTTTCAGACCTTTCATCATCTCCATCCTTCAGCAGATCCTGTGATGACTTCTCCACCTTCCTTCAGTGACCTAATAATGATCTAGAATTCTATCATCGGCAAGCTATCTCCATCATGCGGGCTAATTTAGCTCCAGCCACAAAAGCTACTGATACAACAGCATGAAAAAGTATTCTTCATTTTGTGCATTGCAGTCCTCCTATGCTACTCCCATTTTTGTGGACCATGTCTTAGTATTTATGATGTTTTGCCATCAAGAGTTGCACTTATCATATGGAACTATTCAGCAATGCCTTTCTAGTATCCAGATCTTTTCATCCCAGTCTGTTCCATCTTTGCAGTCATTGTTTTCCAATCCATCAGTGAAACTTCTGCTGGGTTTTCAAAGAGCATCAATTGCTAAACTGCCTTATTGTTTTCCTATAGATGGATCCATAATGAAAAATATGCTGGCTTTACTGGAGTCAGGTCTATTTAAACCTATCTTAAACCTCATGGTTTTGTCTGCTATTTGTTTAACTTTTTATGGATTACTGAGTCCTGGAGAATTCACCATATCATCATCCTGCTCAACCAACTTCCTTAAGATCAATAGTTTTCAGAAAAAGGCGGACCATTATAACCTTCCTCAAAAAACAATAGACTACATAACAGAGTTTACATAACTTATTACTGTAACCATCATAAAACACTTGGTGCCCAGTAGCTCAATTAGAGAAACATATGCCCTTACACTCAGGCTCAAATCCATCATATCCCCTGTTAACATCAGACAATTAACCTTCTATAACTAAAAAATGGTTTATAGATCATATCAGAACCCTTCTCCAATGGATTAGATTCAATCCACATTCATTCTCAAGCTATTCATTTCAGATTGGAGCAGCTACTTCAGCACAGAGAAATAATATTCCCGCACACATCATCAAGAGACTTGGAAGATGGAAGTTATTAAACTTCGAATCCTACCTCCCTCATCCAGACTCAGAACTCAGAGTAGCATTTAGGAACATCTCCTCCTAGTTTGCCCAGAGAAGAGGCAGGTCAGTAGCCATGGGTCTTCAGAGGTCTCTCTCCAAGGGGAATTTTCCTTTCCTGAGTGCTACTGGTCATACTCTCCATGAGTTGGAGGAGGTAATCTTTTTGGGCCCTTTGTTCTCTACAGCTACCCAGCTTAATCCGCCAAGAGTGGGAACAGAGAAAGGCCAAAAGTTCATAAGTATGCACAAGGCTATTCTATTCACCAAACATTGAATGGGAGGGCTAAAGTCTGAGGTTCAATATGGGGGAATAGCTCCTCCCACATATCAAAAATAAACCAGCCTTTCCCAGCAGCCCATGCTTAATGTGTCTTGAAACACCCACAATCCTGCCCATCCTCCTCCGGCACTCTGCTCACCCTTGATGCTGGGCCCTCTATTCCCTACAGTTACCAAGTTTAATCTACCAAGGGTGGCCATAAAGAAAGGCCAAAAGTTCATAAGTATACACAAGTACTGTTCTAGTCACCAAACATTGATCTGTGCTTTGACCCTACCCCCATCTGTAAGGATTCCAAAAGATGTTAACGTGAAACCAGGGAGAACATTTCTTGCTCCACTAGTGGTTATCTGGAGGACCCTGGGATCTTCCTAGAGTCACTCTTTCTAGATGCCTATCTAATATTTCTGAAATGATTAGCAGTGCCTCCTGTTCAGCCAGTACCTCTCCCATAACCCTCCCCTACCAGTAACTGGCCATGGCTCTTGACGTAAATCCATCTTTCAGAAGATGCGTTAAACCAAGGTCCCATCTGCCTCTTCTGGTGGTTGTTCAGGTGGATGTTAAAGATCCCACAGCACTTTTTGATAAGAGATGGGGAATATTTATTGAGAATTGTATTTCATTACAGTAAAAAAAATACATAATGCAGAAAAACAAAATGTTATGCATATCTGAGTAATACTATACAAGCCAAAGGAAAATCAATGCTCTGATAAAGAACTGCAAAAAGGAAATAAAACAAAACAAACAAAAAAATGAATCCTAACCAAACATCACAATTATTCCATAAATGCTCACCTTTTTCAGCTGAAATGCTTTATATCAAATTCCATTGTTTTTCATAGAGTCTTCTGTATATTAGAAAGCAGTTCCAGATGATTGGTAGTTTTCTGTTGCAGAACCCGCATGCACCGAGTCTGCCAAATAAAATATCTAATTATAACCAGGACAATATATACTGTGTTAATATGGTATTTACCAAAAGCCCCACTGATGGGACCGTAAAGAATAGTTTGGTAAGACAGATTCAAAAACAGGTTCCCTCCAAGCCATTGCAAGGAAGGGCCAAAATGGTTTTATATAAGCACAGTCCATAAATAGATTTTGTTGTGTTTCCAAGGTCTGCCCACCAGCATCCCTGGGGCAGTACCTTTCAAAGACCTGCTTATGCTTGTTGTTACCCTTAACACTCAACCTATCATAATCACCTAACTAAGTACAGTCCCACACGGGGGGGGGGGAGTTCTAGGATCAGCAAGCTGTGAAAGGACATTTTGTACCTGTGGTTCTGGACAGCATGGGAACTCAATTTCAGCTTGACATTCATGCTCCAGGATCATATTATATATGGCCTTCCTATCAAAGGTCATAAGCTGAGTGGGGGAAGTCCCCATTGTATTACATTTTTAATACTATCTAGATCATACTGGGGAATCACCATAGTTGTGTTTAACATTCTAGTTTTATTTACTTCCCATGCAGGAAGGTGGGGCCTGAGCTATGCCTCAACCAATTACCTCATCCTATAGACCCGGGTTTCAGTGCAAGACTAATATTGTAACTGAGAAATACACTAAAATAAAAGGCCACAGGGTGTATCATACCTACTCCCCCCTTTGGAATGGGATGATAAGTGAATTCTCTTTTTTCCGGGTTTAACCTTGATCCCCAAAAGTCCTAAAAATATACTATATTTATTTATTTATTTAGTTTTTGTTGACCGGGTAAGTGCACTAGACAAATCCTGCCTATTTTCAGGCACGACCCGGGGGAGGGGGATACAGATGAATGCCAACTGACCGTGAACCAGATTAAGCTGTTATATATATATATATAATCTTGTGATAATTTCCTCTGTGTGTGTGTATGGGGGAGGGAGTAAATGTAACTTAAGTACAAAGAGATAGGGACTAATAATGATTTAATCAAAACTATTTTTCTCTTTTTACAATTGTGGGTGGAGCCAACAAGAGTATTGCATGTACAAAAGGAGTGATGTCATGTTTTCTGTCCATGGAACTGACTGAAGGTGTAAATAGTCTCCTCCGCCTTACCCTCCTCCAAGGAATGTTTTCCACCCTCAAATAAATATTCTTTCATGTTAGTCAATGGTTGCAGGGTACTATTTTCTTTCTTAAATGGGTGGTAAAAGAACTGGAACATGAGTAGTGGGAGGCAGCTTTGTTTTTTGAGGGGGAAGTAAGGCCCACCCCACCTCTACCCAAGAAGCTCCAAAAGGTCCATCCCACCTTGTTTTAATTCATGTGGGAGGGGCATGAGGTGGATCTATCATGCTGAAGGAAGACTCACTAGTTTGGGGTGTTGACCAAGGAACAACACGTCTGTGGAGTCCCTGCATTTTGTTAATGACTAGGAGAACAGAAGTTAATTAAAATGCCTTCAAACTCACTTAAAAATCCTTGGAACAAATGATTATCAGAGTCACCTGGTGTCTCAAAAGGAAAGACTAAGAAGTGCCTAAAAACTAAGGAAAATAGACAGCTTTCAGGTATTCCTTAAACATTTATATACTAAAAACAAAGTTCAGCATTTGGGATTAACAATATTTGTTTACCATATTCTATCTATCTATCTATCTATCTATCTATCTATCTATCTATCTATACAGTTTGTCTTTTTAGTAGTTTCAAAACCTTGAAAGCATTGATGTTAGTAATACATTTAGAAATACATTTTTTAATTGTCTTTACAGATTAATCATGCTTGTTCATGTGAAGGCACATTTTTGGGGGGATGGGGTTCAAATTATTTTAATCATGGGCACAGTACTTGGTAAACACAGTCTGTGATGAAGTGTATTTTTCTTTTTAAGTTTGAGAAGTGGAGTTGACTTGCACAAACGGATAGTACAGACATCATAGAAAGCTATTAGAAGTAGAATGGGTTAAACACTTCCTGGAACTTTCTGCATAACAAGTTCCCCATGGCACCTCACAGCATTTGACACCACCATCCTAAGAGCAGTCAGTGTCTTACTTTGCACGACATTGGATAGCAAGAGAGCCAGCCTTGCCTTTTTCCAAATAATATACCAACTTCATTCTCAGACAGGCAGTTCTGGGCTACTATTTATATTCTACTGAATCTTCTTAAAGGAAAACTGCACGTTAAAATCAGGAATATATGTATTACTACCAGTTTTGAGTTCTCACTTCAATTCAGTGTTTTGTTTCTGCCTAGGCTGTGAGAGGATTTTTTTCTAATTTTCCCTGGGTGTTTTATGAAGTATAGGGGCTGTCATTCAAGTTTGTTTTATTGCTTCTTCTCCAAGTTAGTCTTCACAGAGTGCCCTTTGGTTTGATGTCTAATAGCCCCTACAGCATGCCAGTGTCTTGTTACAGTGTCTTGCTTAGTCACATCAGAGAAAAAACACTGCAGCTAGGATTCACAGTGCTATGCAATATACTATAGAAAGTTACATGTTTAAACACACACACACACACCCAAGCAGAACACAGCTGGATATAGTACCAGTATTTAGGAAACTTGTCATACTTACCCAGAGTCTAGCAATGTGAATCCTGGCTGTGACTATAGGTGTTTACAACTGAATGACAATAACAACATTTGCTTCACTTGTAAATATGTAGGCATTTGTGTCTAATTTCTGTTTGACTTACTGTAGGTTACACATACAATCTGAAAAATTCATAACATGCTGTATTGTGATTCAATTAACTGATAAAAGGGGATTTTGGTTTCTTTTACAAATTAATTTTTCCTGACCATGGATATATTAAAACAAAAATTTCTCAGCAAAATGTTTTTAAATAAAGAGTTTAACTCACAGCAGCAGAAGATGCATGTTGGCATTAAAAGCTTAGTGGCATGGATGTAGAGGCATCAGTATTTAAGCATGACTTTGGTAGAGGGATTAATTGTGACTGGGGGGTGAGGAAGGGAGTGAATCTTGGTATTTGTAGCATAATGGTTTTCTGAAACTTCAGCCTTCAATGGGTTAGACTCTGCAGCCATCTGTACAGTATATCACTAAGCCATATGCAGTGTGGTATGGGTAAAACCCAGATCACCAGACCAGGACCAGTACTGTAAAATCTGCACGGGGCACAGCTTGTGCAAATATTACTGATCCAGTGGATCGAATAAACACATGCAAATAAATAAATACTTGGCTTTGCCTCGTGCTTCAACCCACCCCAGGAGTGATGTTATTACATGATAACACACACCCTGTCGTGCCTTATTGCATAAATATGTCCTTTCTCATTGTACTGTACTTTGATTCAGTTAGTGTATGCAAAAGCCTTTATGTGAACACTCTGGGCTTCTCTTTGACTCCTGATGTCTATTTGCTTTAGCTATTGTATATTGTTTGAACTGCTTTGGTCTTCTTGATGTGGTGCCTGGGTGCCTAAACTATGTAATCTGTTTATCTACTGCTATCCATGTATCTCCAGTGAATTATTGTTATATCTGTCTGCTCTCCGAGCCATTGCTTTTGAGTTGTTAACTGTGCTGTCTTTGTATTAGTTTCAACGAGGTGCCTTTGTAAATGAGTCTCTGACTCAAAGGTTTATAAATCTGATATTTTTTAAATAAATAAATGTTTATGTTTAAGCCCATGAAACACCCTTATCTAGTTAATGCATTCACAGTCATAGTGGCTCTGCCAGAACTTGTTCAAGAGTAACTGCCCCTTCCAGGTATCAACCAGTCTGTTAGTTTGGTTTATCTTTTTTCCCAGTTTTGCATAGAGATATCACCAGGTCCAAAATCTATCCCTAGGATTGCCCTCCACTTCAGTCTTGACAGCTACCTCTCCCTGCCTTGCCTCCTTCTACCTGCCTACCCCCTTGCCCCCTCTCCCTTTCCTCCCCCCGGGCATTTCCTGTCTTTTATCCCTCTCCTCCCTCCCCTTTAGAGCTCTTACCCTCACCCTCTACCCTCTGACAATGGCCTTCCTGCCTGCATACCCCCTTCCCTCTCACCTGCAGTGCTTATTTCTAAGAGTGCCCTTGGATGGTATGTCATGTTGCCTAACATTTGCCACATTTTGAATTACTGGGATTTCCTAAGCCTCAGTCTCTTACTTCTTTTTATTGTGTAACTATGTATTATTATGTTGACCTTTGTATGTATGTATACCCCACATTCCTTCAATGTGGAACCTTTGTAAACAAGCAGTTCCTGCTCAAAGGTATTTGTAATCCTAGATTTTAATAAAATAAAATAAAAAAATAAAATAGGGGTGTTTGACACCCCAATACCAGCAAGCTGCCCAGAGGGAGGTAAAGGGGTAGTCCCCAATATCACCCCTTTGCTATTCCCTATATTAATTTTAGAGCCTGAAGTATCTGAAAAATTGAAAAGTAAATCCGATAATGCAACAGTTGAAAAAGTAGGTGCTAGATTCAACACCAACTCATCAGCATATGCTAACACTTTAACAGGTGGAGTATTTGGAATGTCTACTACCCCTTCTATCTCCTCATTAGAGAGTAGCATGTGCATGAGAATATCAATCTGAATGGCATACAGTAGGGGGCTGAGTGGGCATCCTTGTCTGGCTCCCCTACGAACTTTAATTTTTCTGCCATACCAGCCATTGATATTAGGGGTAATAAATGCCTCATTATACATACATTGAATCCAACCCACAAATGTATCAGGAATCCCAAAGGCTGAAAGGTAGAACACAGAAATTTGTGAGATAGCCTGTCAAAGGCTTTCTCCTGATCTAAACCTATGACATACCCCTGTAGACCTGCCCATTCGCCTCAAAAAAAAGTTCCCTTAATAGTATCAGATTATCATATTGCTTCCTGCCTGGGACAGCACAAGTTTGAGTGGGACTAATGAGATATTGAACAACTTTGATTAAGCTTGCCAGCAGAATTTTGCTTAAAATTTTCAAATCTGTATTGAGTAAAGTAAGAGGGTGCCAGTTACTAATGTTATTTCTAGGACCTTTTTTATGTAATAAAAGCAATATGGCTTCCTGCATGGATTTAGCATATTTAGCAGATTTCAGGATATGATTAAACAAGACAACTAACATGGGGGCCAATTCTACTCTAAACATTTTGTATAACCCAGACCCCGAACCATCAGACCCCAGGGCAGAATGACTGGCCAGCTGTGAGATTGCTAACTCTACCTCTGCTAGGGAAATGCTATGAATTAAATTCTGTGCATCCTGACCAGAAACCTGGGGTAAACCTAATGCAGCTAGAAATCCCTGACCCACACATTCTTGGGGGGGGGGCAACAAATAATCCTTCTGTATGTTTCTCTACAACATTTAGAATTTCCTGTGGGGTGTGAGCAGTCTGCCCTGATTGGGTAATAAGCTCCATTGTAACACGGCACAGGAGAGACCAGGGAAAGCGAGGACCGGCATTGGCTGAAATGGCACAGGTGACATCAACTGAGCGGTGATTAACCCACAGGTAATGCCTGCTCAGTTAGTACCACCTGTGGCCACTGCAGCAGTAGAAGGGACCTGCCCACTCCATCACCACCCCCTCACACCACCCATGGCGCTCACGAGCCACAGCCTGGTAGGGCCCACCTGGCAGGAAGTGGGCCATCAGAACTTCCACATCCACAACATGATGGAGCACTGGCCAGTAATATTCTCCTGCCTCCTGCAGGACACCTAGCCTCCGTAATGAACTGTAAATTACAGTATGTGGTCATCACCAGAGCGACGCACGTCCCTGGACCCTGCCCATCACAAACAAATCTGCATGGCACGCACCCGACAGCTGGAAGTGCCGCAAATCTTTCTGCTACAGAGCCGCCCACCACCCTGCACCTTTGTGATCACCCCGATTTCCCCGGCCCCCCCACACCGTGATCATTGACGGGTGCTGGAGTGAGCCCTGTGACCGATTTTGGTGACTGCTGTGACTGTAAGTTACTAAGCCTTTACCGTTCAGTAAACTGTCTTTGTGCCCATGTCTGTGGGGCCTCCAGCAGCAAGGTGCACACACCGGTAACATAGGTTCATTGCCGCCGCAATGAGCCTATGTTACAAGCGGATTAATCACCTCCAGCATTGGGCTCTGCCAGTGATTAATGCCCGCTGGGTGGTTGGACCCCTCGGGCTTCACCCTCGGGCACCAACCCCCCCAGCAGGCATTAATCCACTGGCAGAGCCCTCCTCTGTCAGTGATTAATGCTTACTTATGATTCTGTTGTCCACTCTAGTCTTGCATTCTTTGTAAGGGTCTAATGACCCTTTTTGTGCCTGAGTACCAAACCTGAGTTCTTGACTAAGGGATTTTGCATGATTGTATTGTATCTCTGACATTTGCTTTTTAATTACACTAATTTGGGGATTATTATCATGCTTAGTGATTTCAGACTGGGAAATAAGATGCTGCAAATGATGACATAGCTGTAAATACTCTAAATAATCTTTATTAGCCACATGATGTGCCCTCTGCTGGAAGAGATTTTTCCATCTTAGTCTAGTACATTTCTACTACTCCATTATATCATCACAACATTCTACCACTGAAAGCCTCACTGTCCATTCTTGCCTCCCTTTTTATTTTAGTAATTTAGGGTCATCCAACAAGGATTCATTAAGCCACCTTTTTTTTTTTTTTGCAGCAAGGAGATGTATCCCAAGAAAACTGCATCTTAATGGTGACATGGTCGGAAAACTCATTCGAGTGTGTGGAAATGGCTAAAACATTCAACGTCGGGGAGATAAACATGAAGTCTGTTTGGGTGCGCAGTTGTCCTCTAAAATATGTATAACCCCAGATGGGTGTACAGTTCTATAAGCATCACATAAGCCAGCAGTGTGTATTATGTGCTGCAGAGCAACAGAATTACAAAACAATTTAGAGCTTTGTAGACCTCTATCAGAGTGCTGCAAACCACAATTAAAGTCTCCCAACCAGACCACAAACTGAGAAGTGTGCAGAAAAGGTTGAATTTCATTTAACAGTGCAACCCTCTGAGCTTTTGTTTGATGGGCATAGGTTGCTATTAAATGAAAACATTCAGTAAGGTATGAAATGTCCAAAAGTAATGCCCTGGCTGGGTGAATATCTTTTAATCTTGAGACCTGGAGACAGGGATTGGAAAAAAGAATACTCACCCCATCACAAGTAACTTCTCTGGTGAACCAAAGGAACAGCCCCCAAGTCCATGCTCTAGAGGATTGTTGTAGTTTGAGATGTGTTTTAATCATGTGTCCTGTATACAAATAACATCAATAGAAAAACTACTTAGTGAAAATAATGTGCCCAGGTGATTCCTCCCACTCTTGGTACTATTGACATTAAGTGTGGTTATTGTAAGGCTATCCATGTGGCAAAAGAGTAGTAATAAATAGAACTAGTCAGTTTAGTGGGGCTGAAGTCATGGGGTCCTAGAGGAATGACGTTGCCTGGTCCTTTTACTGATGGAACCCTCCCCCATCTGTCCCTTCCCCATCCAAGTCCCCCCTCTATACCTTCTGAAGGCAACATTGCATATTTATTTCCAAAGTTTCAAGTTGGTAGGGCTGGGTTCTTAATTAGGCCATATGGATTTAACTTTTTTGTGGCACTGCCTTCCCCTGTCTGGTTCTTTTTTTCTGAATTACAATTTTATAAGGCAAGTCATTTTCTCCCAGGGGTGGAGAGGCATATCAGATCAGTATTAGAGGCACCAGTAGTCTCAGTCTGCCCAGGAATCACAATGTCCACTCCCTTTTTGTCGTGGCCCTGACCAGGAGGAGAATTGTCAATAAGTTGAGGGGCAATATGTGCATGTTCAAGTGGCACTGAGACAAGTGGAGTTTCTTAATGTTCTGAAACACTAGAGGTTGGCCTAGCATTCTGTTCAGCTACTCGTTTAGCCTGGGCATGTTGTGCCATGTTAATTAGACATTCATGAGAGGGACAATCATCCCTATTATGGGATGCCCATGGACACCACTCATATGCATGTCCAGTACATTCACAAAGGTTGCATTTAAAAAGATTTAGGTAGGAAGAAGCTATATGACCATAATCAAGACAGTGGCTTCAACAAGAAGTGCCGCAAACCAAGCTGAGGTGTGCTCAAGAGCCACATTTAAAACATGACTTAGGCTGCCCACTGTAAAATATGGAACTACAATCTTTCCCCCAAATAAAAGGAACTAGGGAGATGAACTGGACCAGAGTTAGTCAAAAATAGCTTCACCTGGACTTCCCACCCTCCATTCCAGATTTATTCACTGTCTAGGGAATGAGTAGGTTTCCCCAGTATTTCACACTGCTGTTGGAGCCAAAAGAGAATATCTTCAATATTTACCCCCTCATTTTTGAACAAGACTATTATATGTTTCACAAGGAGTTTTGTCAAAGGAATAGCATGAAATGGTATCCAAGCAGGATTGTTTTTTATAGTCTGGTACTGCGCCCAGAATCAGTATAGGCTGGAAACATTCTTAAAAAACATTCTTATCATAGTTACCATTCCCCAGGCTAATAAGGGCAAAAATCTCAGAAGAAAAAAATTTAAGGTACCTTTTAATAGAGTCCATACTTTATCCTTAAGTCTCCAGTCAGCCGGCATTGTCAGCCGGAGGTCTGTCACTCAGATGATGTAATTATAATTACATAATGACGTTGCTGCCATCTTAGGGTGCCACTGTGGTTGGGGGTTTAAAGAAGAGCCAGGGGTTTAAAGAGGAGCCAGGGGTTTAAAGAAGAGCCTGGGGTTTGTTTGTATGTTGGCCACACATTTTAGCATTAGCAACAATGGATTATTACTAGCAGTTCAGAGTAAAACAGACCATTGGATTCTGTAGGCAAGCCCCTGACACATGAAGCTGTGCTTTTGGAGCACTTTAGATTTGCATTTGTTTATGGTATGCAATATTCGGAATTGTCTTGGGCCAGCTTCTGTAGCTGATCCCCTTGCTTGTCTGATTCATGGAGGTCACAGGTGGTGATGTACTGTCTGTTTGGAATTGTCTCGGGCCAGCTTCTGTAGCTGATCCACTTGCTTGTCTTATTCATGGAGGTCACAGGTGGTGATGTACTGTCTGTTTGGAATTGTCTCGGGCCAGCTTCTGTAGCTGATCCACTTGCTTGTCTTATTCATGGAGGTCACAGGTGGTGATGTACTGTCTGTTTAGAATTGTCTCGGGCCAGCTTCTGTAGCTGATCCACTTGCTTGTCTTATTCATGGAGGTCACAGGTGGTGATGTACTGTCTGTTTGGAACTGTCCTGGACCAGATTCTGTAGCTGATCTCCTTGCTTGTCTTATTCATGGAGGTCACAGGTGGTGATGTACTGTCTGTTTGGAATTGTCTCGGGCCAGCTTCTGTAGCTGATCTCCTTGCTTGTCTTATTCATGGAGGTCACAGGTGGTGATGTACTGTCTGTTTAGAACTGTCCTGGGCCAGCTTCTGTAGCTGATCCCCTTGCTTGTCTGATTCATGGAGGTAGCAGGTGATGATGTACTGTCTGTTTGGAATTGTCTCGGGCCAGCTTCTGTAGCTGATCCACTTGCTTGTCTTATTCATGGAGGTCACAGGTGGTGATGTACTGTCTGTTTGGAACTGTCCTGGACCAGATTCTGTAGCTGATCTCCTTGCTTGTCTGATTCATGGAGGTTGTAGGTGATGATGTACTGTCTGTTTGGAATTGTCTCGGGCCAGCTTCTGTAGCTGATCTCCTTGCTTGTCTGATTCATGGAGGTTGTAGGTGATGATGTACTGTCTGTTTGGAATTGTCTCGGGCCAGCTTCTGTAGCTGATCTCCTTGCTTGTCTGATTCATGGAGGTTGTAGGTGATGATGTACTGTCTGTTTAGAACTGTCCTGGGCCAGATTCTGTAGCTAATCCCCTTGATGCTCCCCTTGATTGTCTTAGTCATGGAGGTCTCAGATGATGTAATGTCTGTTTGGAACTGTCCTGGGTCAGCTTTGCAGCTGATCCCTTTGATTCTCGTATCCATGGAGGTGGCCGGTGAGTGAGCTTCATTTTGTGACCTTCTAGGGACAGCAGCTGTAGCTGCATCTCTGGACTGTCATCCATGGTGGCCTGTAATTAAATGATATTGATGTCTTATGAATTTCTGTTGACAGCTTGTTCTGTAGCTGCTCCACTTGATTCATTCATCCATGGGACCACAATTACACAATTTGTGTCTTGTCTGTAGGTACTGATGTGGAAATCGGTCATGCATCTGATCTCTGATTACAAGTTTCTCAGACTTTACTCGGTACCTTCTAATCAGTCTAGATGTGCAATTTGAAATATCTTAGAATTACAACATGTACAACATCTTAGTCTTATGCTGCATCTTTGTGCAGCTTTGTTTATTTTTTTAAACTGCGCTTCACTTGTAGTTCTTTGGAGATAAATGGACTACGTGAAAAAATGGCATCCCAACCACCACAGAAAATGGCAAAGATCAGTAGTGTCACTGCAAAGGAATGTGCAGCACAATTCAAAGCTTATGGCATGTACGAAGAAGAAGGAAAGATGTTCTGTTGCTTCTGTGACCACACAGTTGACTACATTCGGAGGGATACTGTGGTGGATCACTGCAAAAGCAAAAAGCATACCAAAAGTTCCCGACTAAAGAATGACACAAATGCCAGACAGACAATTCTACATACTAGTTTTGGTGCTATGACTTCTGCAGTGGCTGCTCATGAGGAAATTGTAATGGATATTTTAAAGGCTTGGTGTGGTGCCAACATTCCAATCGAAAAGCTGGATCAGCCCTGTCTGCGAGATTACATGGCAAAGTACGTAAAAGGAATTGGAGCACTTCCAAAGGCAGACACACTGCGTCAAAACTACTTGCCAAGACTGAAAAAGCAAATGGAAGAGTCCCTTACTGATATTGTAAGAGGGAAGATCCTTACAGTCATGTGCAATGAATCAACTGACACAGACTCTCGCTGCGTGCTGAACATTATTTTCATGATGGAGGGTGGCAAGTCTTATATTGCCAACATGACAGAGCTGACTGCAGTAAACCACTCGACAGTTGCATAAGCTATTATGAAGATGCTGCAAAAGTATGAAATAGGAATGGAGCAAGTGATTGCATTTGTGAGTGTTAATGCCCACTGTATGATCAAATGCTTTAATGATGCAATTAAAGGCATAATCAGAGACCACATTATTCATGTTGCTTGTTGGGCACATGTCTCTAGTAGGTGACACATGGATAGATCTTTTTGAACTGGTAAACAAGCTGGTTGCCCAAATTAAGTATGCTTTCCAGCAGTCCCCTAAACAAAAGAGGGAATATATTGCATTTCTGGAGGAGAGGGGAGTAGAGAAACCAACATTGGCACCAGTTCCTGTCTTTACTCACTGGAACACTTGGTTTGAGACTGTCAGATACCACTCAGTCTACTTACAGCATCTTAGAGAATTCTTTCAAGATGATTCAAGTGACACAAACTCCATAACATCATTGCAGAAATTATTTGAGGAGTGGTTCGCAGATCTACAGCTGCACACAACATTCATTGCGGAAAACCGCACAGACCTCATAGAGATGATAGAATTGCTGCAGTCGAAGGAAAGGTCATTGGCTGTCTCAATATATGACACACTAAACAAAATCCATATGTGCTTTGAGACAGGAATGTACAAAACTGGACAATTCAGTGAAAGAACAGATGAGATTCTTAGCAATTTAAGGCAACGGGCAAGCAGGAACAAGTGGCATTTTTCCAAAAAGCATTTTCCTTAGCACTGGCAAAACTGGTAAAACACTTGGATTCCAATCCTTCAGTTCTGTTCTTTAAAAGCTGTTGCATTTTGAACCTACATAATCTCATTAAACTGAACAGGGATCTCCAACTGTATACTGAGGAAATGTCCATTTTTAGCCTGCACAACAGGACTGCTATTCAGAAGGATTGGGAACTGTATGTTAACCAGGACTTAAAAGAGCTGCCCGAAAGGTCAGACTTTGATGTCAGGCAGTACTGGATTGCAATGGAAAATCTTACACCAATACTAGCCAAAGCAGCACAACAAGCAATCTAGATACCTGTCTCCAATGTGGATGTGGAATGCTCATTCTCTGTGTATGGGCAAATCCACACAGATCAATGAAGGAACTTGCTGGTGGGCAATTTGGAGACATTATCTATGCTGATGTATAATAAGTGAGAATGTTTTCTGGGCGTTGTCATGGTTTTGTGCTTATTGTCCTAGGTGTACAAATTTAAGTTTTATTTCATTTTCTGTGCTGTTTACTATTCCGGAGCCTGTTGCTGTCTAGGTAATCTGATGCCCTAGGTAGTCTAAGGTCCTCTTTGATCAGTAATCTGCTTCCCTACTATTGAGGTTTACAACTACATTGAGGCCTGTGTAGAGTCTTCGGTGCCTGAAGTCCCACTCAGTCCCATACTAAATGGTACCCCATGGCACCCCAACCCTTAAGCAAACTATTTCAGCAGTCCTTATCCAATCCTGCATCCATTCCTGCCTCACACAGGGAGGACTCTGGAAATGGCAAGGGAGGCTGTGTGTATTATCCCTCTGTCCCCAAGCCTGCAGGCATTCTTCAGTCTCAACTAGCTGGTTTGGTAGATGATTGGTACCCAGGTGTAACACCAACCTCAGCTCCCACCCAACTCCCTCTCCACCATTCTCCCTATACTGTCTAATCCCAGGTTGCTAGTGCTTTAAGCAGGTTGTGCCTCTGTTGCAACACACTACTTTATTTTATTTCCACTTGTTACTTATTTATACAAATTTATACAGACTTTAATTGTATTTTATGATTTTTGGTGCAGTGTTTTGCATTCTGTGCTACTTCTGTATATGTGTATATATTTACATAGGTTTTGACAGCAGTTCATGTGTACTTTTATGTAATTTCCAGCCATCCGCATACAACACATTTGCACTCTTATTTTATTTATAGGTTTTATTTTAACCAGTGAATTGCACTGTTTGTATATGAATGGTTTCTATTTTTTTAAGCTGAAGATCACGGTTTTATTCAGTTTTGACACACTTGTTTGCACATTTATAAACACTACACATTTGCACATCTTAAGTTATAGGTTTTAGTTTAGCTGGCGAATTGCACTATGTCTTTCTGAACACTTTTTTAATGTATTTAGTTTCTTGTTTAGTTGAAGATCACTGATTTGATGCATAGTTTTGCACATGTTAATCTTTTTGCACATTTATATTAAAAATAAATTTCTCACAGTTTTGAAGTTCATCATTTCAGTGTGTTCAGTATATATTCTTTAATCAATGAATCGGATGGAGACTGGTAAAGGGCAAGGTCTGCACATTGAAAGAAGGATAGATTCAACATGATCTGGATGGCAGGGGGCACTACAGAATTCAAAGAGGACAAACTGAAACATACACATGGTATACATGCTCAACATGTATATGTGAATTATTGGGGTGGACAGGGATGGATAATGGTGGAAGGACTGTATACAATACATATAGGAGACAAAGCAAATGGAGGTAAAGATAGATTGAGTTCATCCGTATGCCATATTACAAGTGCTTTTATTGGGTACAAGGGCTGATCTACAATAGTAGTTGTCAAAATAGCTCAAATTCGTGCTAGTGGAGTACAAAAATGGTAAAATATGTGTCACAACACAAAACACCAGTAAAAATGGAGTTTGGCATTGTTGACTCAGTAACAGTTTTTTTAAGTCTGTGAAAAGGAATTTGCCATTTCTCAATCATGGTAAACCAGTGTCCCTGGAATGAGCAGGAGAATCATATTTTTTCACTCACACCACAGTTGGGAAACTTCCTATTACTGTACTGAAATAAAATTGCTAAGTATAATAACATTTCTATGGTACATTTGTGTGTCACATTCATTTTGTTTCCCATGTGTGTAGTGAGACTGTATTTGATTTGAATGTGGGTGAGCAGAACTGCCCGCTCCTTGTGTGAAGGGTGTCTAGTATGTTGCAGTTTGCTTCAGGCATCTTTTTAAAGCTGTCCATTGTTTCATCATTCTGAAATAACCTCACCATTGCACACAGTTGTTCCCCCTTCCAAGCAGAACTACTAAGCTACAATATGTGAGACAGGATCCAATTTATTACTGGGTAATCTGCTGTGCTGTGGTTCTGAACTATCTGTAGTTTTTTGTACTTTTGTTCTTAGTAAACAGCAACCAAAGAGCTACAGTATATTTTAAATAGAGAGGTTGCATTCTGCTTCCTTTGTGCAGTATGTCCTTTCCTTTGTCGCTCTGTCATTTCCCTATAGTACTACCCCCAGTCATTAGTTAGCAATTGATAATATTCCCCATTAAATGTACAGGCTCCTCTGTTCATTAGATTGCTTGCAAAGAATCCCTGGAATTTGCAGTCTTTTTAATAAAATGTTTTGCAAAGTTCATGACAATTCATCTGTTAATATTAAGTCAGTGTCTACTGTACTCTTGTTTTTCCCATTTAGTCTGTCATGAGCCCGATTAATGTTTCCATTTTGTTCACAGTGTGATAAAACCCCTGCCTAACCACCACCCCCACACACACACACACACACACACACACACTACCTGTATCCCGAATGTACTGCACAGTACACTTTGCCTGTTTTGGAACAATTAAAACAACCCCCCCCCCAAAAAAAAAATGAAAGAGTGGGCAATCGGTGCTGGTCTGTGTAATAATAATTATAACATTGTAAATAATCATTTCAATGGAAATAACAATTGTAACTAGAATTGACATCCTAGCACTGTTTTTGAGAAATGAAAGTAACATCATGCTGGCATTCAAAATATATGGCCATTGTTAAATAAGTACTAACATTGACAGGGATTCTTTGCAAGCAAGAAAACACATTGCAGAGGTTGTGAGTGCCTTAGATGTCTGAAATGCTTTTTAACATGTCTAAATGCCAATTACAAGGCACATGTTATTAATACAGATTGCAACAGCCAGTAAGGATTGGCTGATGGGATGGATATGCTAGCAGCTTTGCAATTAAAAACCATCAAAAGAAAGAAGCAGTAATAAATCCGAAAAGGTGCATCACTAGGCATTGGAAACACATGACACCTGAAAGATAATACTGTACATTGTTGCAAATTGTTCTCTGAGTTTGAAACAGTGAAACATTTGCAGATAGAATGTTACAAATTATAGTTACATTGTTGTGCAGTGTTTTCTTCTCAAACAGAACCCTTTGCTAAAATGTACAGTACACTGTTATCTTTCTGTGCCTGGCATGTACTGTAGCTCCTCAACCTGTGTTCTTATCTAACATTCTCTGTGATTCATGATAGCATTCCAAAGCAGTACAGTACATCTGCTACAGTAAAGGTCAGTGGCATTAATGTTATTTATTGTTATTGCTGATAAGTATGAGCATGGTATAGTACAGCATAGATTATAACAAACTACTGTATACACATATAAATACTGAGTTCTTATGTAGTGTATTGAGACCACTCATTAAAAATGATTAAAAAAACAGAAATGCATGAAATGCTTTGTTCCATTTACTGCAATTATGTTTTCTGATAGCAGCCAGGGTTTGGGGGTATGGGAAGTGCTCTAGGCGGGACCTGGACAGCCACTCTTAACATGTGTACCTTGTACAGCAAGGCACTGCACATCCTGTGGGCTTGTTTTAACTGTCCCTCAAATGTTTATGTATGTAAAGAAAGTTAATCAAATGAGGAGAGATAGGACCATCACTTGATCTGGACTCCTAGCATATTTCCAACTCATTCAACTTCATTAACTGTTCATGCATTTATTTATGATATCAGTTTTCAACACTGTATACTGCCCTACACAGGACCTCTGTGTGAATGAGCATGCTCAGCAGAGTCTCTTACTGGGGAGATACATAAAGAGAAATACACAATACACTGTGGGACGACCAGTCGTGTGAGTTCATGAGTGTGTGCAGGACTGTGTCAGCCCCTCTGGCAAAATGTGTTTATTGCCATTGCAGTGGCCTTGATTTC
The DNA here is from genome assembly GCA_016271365.2 of Neoceratodus forsteri. Classification (NCBI taxonomy): domain Eukaryota; kingdom Metazoa; phylum Chordata; order Ceratodontiformes; family Ceratodontidae; genus Neoceratodus; species Neoceratodus forsteri. Next base: position 42,071,479 of record JADMNL010000040.1, on the reverse strand, counting down.
ACTCTGTTATCATATAGCATATTGAAGCAAATCAGCGCTGTCTATAATGTCAGCTTTCAGGTTCTCTGAGATATATTTTCTTTATTTTATTCCAAGTTAAAAATACAGATTAGGTACTTAAATTAATATAATAGAATAGAAATGATAATGATTCATCATGCTTAATCAGACAACCACATTCTGTAACTGAATATGTACAGTACATGTAATCAAAAACAGCTTCACAATTATGATGAACACTTTTGCAATTGTCAGATAAATGCCCATGCAGTTACTGCACACTTCATGGAACACATATGTTTAAAAGCTACAGTAGTTTGATAATCTAATTGTAGCTGAAGTTTACTTGACAGAAATAAATCATAATTGTCAGAAGGATCAGTAGGATTGCATTCTAATTCTGCACACACCTCATTACCTTTATGGCACACAATGCAAATAGTGAAATAAACAGTAAAAAAACAGGGGGCACCAGCAAGTACTGCATCATGAACAGATACAAAGACTAATATATTAGGATGTTCCTCAGTGCTATTAGACTACAGTACATTCATCTGACAAGCAATGGTTATCCTCTAGTGCAATGTGCATATTGCCCCAGGTTCAAGTGCCCCCCCCCAAAAAAAGAACACTTGCAACAAACTGAACAATCATTAATAAGTTTAGTGTGCTTCTTGGTGCATCTGCGGTGCATCCTTATGTGTACTATACATGAAGGAATTAGGTATGCTGAACAGCTCTCAACCTTAATCCCCCTTGTGACTTTTTTTGGGGACAGGCCCTGAGCATCCAATGCTGGCTGAGGGCAGACATTTAGGAGACCTATAGTAGCACTGGTAAACACCTCAGAAAAGTTAGCCCAGCATTGGGTAAGCTCAGAATCCCCCTCTATAGCACACTGGAGTACAAATGTGCTTTCCTACTGCAAAATGAAATACATGCAGATGGGTGCTAATGGCCACCTTCTAAAAAATATGGCAATCTCTAGTGTCCATTGAGGGATGCTTATTCCCCACCTATAAAGCATAGATCACCTTTCAGTAAAGTTTCATGAGCGGTTAGATGGGACAAGACATGTGTAGAATTGTGCCCTAATATTTTGTTATCCAAATACCTGTGACCTATCAATATCTGATATTTGAAGATACTGTACAGGTCTGTAATTAAATTCTGGGTACTACTTCACAATATATATTGTATTACTCAAAATAGATGAATTCACACATGAATTTGCTCATGTTTGCTGAACTCTGGGGAACAAATCCAGTAGTTGTATTGTGTTTACAACTCATTTGTATGTACTGTATCTGTTAGTGTTGTGCTCTTTTGAATGAAATATAGTAAAACAAATTGCAGTTCATCAAAACCAAGGGAAATCAAAAGAAGCAACAAAATTGGTGTACTTACTGAAGGCGCTAAAGATTTATTTTAAATCCTGTATACTGTATATCATGAAAGAGCATAATCCAGGACAACAGAGGGGTGCTTTTGTTGTGCTGGATGATGTCCATTTATGGTGTATACTTAAAGTAAATTTTTATTACATTACATTCATATTGTGTGCATGTGTGCGTGCGTGCGTGTGTGCGTGCATGCATATGTGTGTGTGTGTGGTCCTAGAACATAGTATAGTATCCCACAGTATGCTGTCATCTTCTCTATGGTTAATCAAGTTCATTTCACCAGATAATGATTACCCATCCTAGTGGAATTCATTTGAATATTACTGTACAGTATGTACCCTAAGCAGATAACCTGGTTTTCCATTAAGAGCTAAAAACTACCCAAGATTTCACTTAACAAAGGCAGCAGTGGACAGTTTACTTCTCAGTACTTTTTCAGAGATTAAGCAGTCATCTTTGCAAGCACTGCAGTTCAGCAAAATGAAGGGGAAGGACAGCCTGTAACCAAGTGATGCAGCGCGTTCCCGAAAATAGCACCATTTACCAGGTGCTGGCTTGCAGTACAAAAATAGAAAATCATGTCATTTGCTTACCATCAGAACTCATGGAGAACAAAAGAAAGTATTTTAATTGAAATACTGGGAGGGTACCGGGATGGGATTGGGGCAAGGGAGGGACCACTTTGACTGCCAGGGATTTTTATAAAACAGAGTGCAGAGGAGTCTGCACTATTTCTTTACTTTGTCTGGCTCCAGCTCATTCTTTTTACCTTGAAACATTTTAAAATTACTTTGGAGCAGGACACGCTTCTGGGGAGAGGTTTTGTGTTTGGGCGTAGGTTGCCTTGGTAATGCGGGAGACTGTCTGTCTCTGGAGGTGCTTAACTGTTAACCCAAAAGCAGTGTGGGATGGTGGAGGACTTATCCACATCCCAGCTATGGCACCTTCATCTGTTAGATGGCTTTTTTGCAGGGGTAGTGCAAAAAATACATTGCAAGACCACTGCATGAGGTGGCAACTGTGTTTTGGGGTGAGTGGTTGGCAGGAAGTGACACACTGCTTCCTATTGCCACCACTCCTTATAAGGCAGAGCTCCAGTGAGCAGAAGAGGAGATAAACAGAGTGAACAGGAGTCTGCACTATTTCCTTACTTTGTCTGGCTCCAGCTCATTCTTTTAACCTTGAAACATTTTAAAATTACTTTGGAACAGGACACGCTTCTGTGGAGAGGATTTGTGTTTGGGCTTAGGTTGCCTTGGTAATGCGGGAGACTGTCTGTCTCTGGAGGTGCTTAGCTGCTAGCAAAAAGGCAGTGTATGACAGTGGAGGACTTATCCACATCCCATCTGTAGAATCTTCATCTGTTAGACAGCTTTTAAGCAGGGGTAGTGCAAAAAAAAAACATTGCAAGACCACCGCATGAGGTGGCAACTGTGTTTTATTGAAACAAACTAATTTTAGGCATAAAACATCTTGTGTTGGGGCAAGTGGTTGGCAAGAAGCGACACACTGCTTCCTGTTGACACCACTCCTTATAAGGCAGAGCTCCAGTGAGCGGAAGAGCAGACAAACAAAGTGCACAGGAGTCTGCACTATTTCCTTTCTTTGTCTGGCTCCAGCTCATTCTTTTTACCTTGAAACATTTTAAAATTACTCTGAAACAGGACATGCCTCTGGGGAGAGACTTTATGTTTGGGCTTAGGTTACCTTCATAACATGGGAGACTGTCTGTTTCTGGAGGTGCTTAGCTGCTAGCCCAAAGGCAGTGTGGGACTGTGGAGGACTTATCCACATCCCATCTATAGCACCTTCATCTGTTAGATGCCTTTTTTGCAGGGGTAGTGCAAAAAATACATTGCAGGACCACCGCAAGAGTTGACAATTGTGTTTTATTGAAACAAATTAATTTTAGGCATAAAACATCTTGTGTTGGGATGAGTGGTTGACAGGAAGTGACACACTGCTTCTTGTTGCCACCACTCCTTATAAGGCAGAGCTCCAGTGAGTGGAGCAAGTGTGCATATTTGCCCACAGAGACATGGGCAGAGACATGTGCATTTCTGCATGTGTCTGCTGTGTCAGCTGGGTCGGCAGGGAGGTAGGTCTAATATTTATTTTATTTTTATTTATTTATTTTATTTCGTTTTTGTTGACTGGGTAAGTGTACTAGGCAAATCCTGCCTATTTTCAGGCATGACCCGGGGGAGGGGGATACAGATGAATGCCAACTGACCTTGAACCAGATAAAACTGTTGGTACTTTTAGTGAATGAGGGAAATTTGGCCAGGACACCGAGGAAATTCCCCTACATATACTATAACAGTGATCATATCTGTTTACAACAATAGTATAGACCATAGACACCAGAAAGGGCCTAAGGTAGGCCGTGAGTGTATACTAAGTGGAAGTATGTGGCCAGACTTAACAAAACATGGGAACCCATGAAAACCTGTGTGCTACTTGTCAAATGTATGCCATTGGGCCACAGATTGAGGATTCTGTATGTGACAGATGTCTGTTGCTCAGGGTATTACAGGACGAATTCAACATTCTGCACAATAAAGATTTATACAATCTTTCTAATCTAAGCTGTACATTCATTTTTTCTAGGTATTTAACAAATTCAGTCAATTCTTCAGAGTTACCTTTCCACATGAATATCAGATCATCAATATTATTTAAGATTTAAAGTGAATTCTCAGGAAGATTGTATACATTTTTTTGGATGTAATGATTCATAAAGGCAGTGACGGTTCCATATATATGGATTTATATAGAAAGCCGACTGATAGAAATAGCATACTTTAGCCTCCAGCTGTCACCCAGCAAATGTAACAAACAATTTACCCAAGGGACAATATATAAGAATGAGGAGAAATTGTGGTACAGATGAATTGTACCAAGAAGGAGCAGACGAACTAACCTCCCAATTAGGAGAAAGGGGTTATAGTGAGAAAAATCTGATAAAAACAGCTGAACAGACACAAATGATTAAGAGAGAGAAACCTTGCTTGATCCAAAACACATAAGAAGAAAAAGGGAGGGGCCAGATGACCAGTTAAATTTTGTAACAACATACGGAGGGGGAAGTAAAGAAATAGTAAAAATAGTTCAGAAAAATTTTCTTTCCTTTAGAGGCATGATTGAACTGAAAAATGTGTTAAAGAAACCTCTAAAGGTGACATTCAGGAAAGGAAGAAACATCAATCAATCAATCAATCAAAATCTTTATTTAGTCAGGCGAACATCATTGAGCGTAGCTCATTTACAAGATGGACCTGAGTGGTCATACAAATAAGAGTACAAGTATTTTTACATAGACAAGAATAACATAAACAGTAGTACAATGACATAAAGTGATAATATACAACAATTTACATATATACAAGGCACAGTAAAACCATTTAACCTGTAAGAAAAAGGAGACAATGGGTATACTAGGCATAATATATAAATTATAGGGCCTAATTGGCTTTTATGAGAGTATATCAGGTGACTGGAAAATAGAAGTAGAACTAACATAATGGAACACGGAGAAAGGGGTGGGAGGGTAGGTAGGGTAGAGTTAGGCCTTATAAAAAGCAATTGCAGAGCTCTGGAAATAGGGTGGAGAATAATCTTTTGAAGGATGTTAAAGGTAAGAGGCTATTAGCTTCATGGATTTTTGGAGTGAGTTCTATGCAACTGCTAGTGAGTGGCTGATAGCGCCTCCCAAACCAGGTGCAGGCATTGGGGACCTTTAGTATGATGAGTTTACTGATCCTTAAGGTGTATGGCCTAGAAGTAATTCGGTAAAACAGTCTGTGATATAGGTGGGTAGTTTGCCTGATAAAGCTTTGAATATCCAGATTGCAGCATTCCTATTTCTTCTGTGTTGTAGTGATGTCCAGTTGACTGCCATATAAAGAACAATGATGGGTGCTGGAGGGAAGGTCAGTAATAAATCTGATGGATCTATGATACAGGGTGTCCAGCTTGTTTAAGAGGAGTGAACAATGGCCATAGAGAAAGTCAGCATAATCAATGAGGGATAGGAATGATGCCTGGATTAATCTTTTTTTGGAGTCTCTGTTAAGGTAGTGTTTTATTCTAAAAAATAGACCAGGCATTTGTCTCAGTTTTTTTAGCAGCTCTTCAATATGGACAGAATAGTCAAGCCTTTTATCAATCCAGACTCCAAGGTATTTGAAGTTATCAACAAATTCCAGCTTCTCTCCAAGTAGGGTGGATAATTGTAGGGTGGTGGGTGATGGGGTAGTGGCAGAGCAACTCTTTGTGGCAAAGAACATAGCTTTTGTTTTTGGCATTTTAAGTAGTTTTTCAGTAGATTGTGTTGCAGGATGGAGAATTCAGATTGTAACAGCTCACAGGCTTTAGGTAATGAGGATTGCTGACATATAATACAGTATCATCAGCAAACAGATGAATGTTAGATTGAGTGAGGTTGGCATCAATATTATTAATATAAATGGCAAAGAGGATGGGGCCAAGAATAGAGCCTTGCGGTACACCTCTTAGCAGTGGTTTTAAGGTGGATAGGTAATTTCCATTTTTACCAGTTGTGACCTATCTGTTAGGTAGCACTTAAACCAGTTGGTGAGAGAATCCAGTCCTAGTGAGCTAAGGGAGGTGATTAATGATTCATGATCCACTGTATCAAATGCTTTACTCAAATCCAGGAACACAGCACAGGTACTGTTCTTCTTATCCAAGGCAATCTGCCAATCGTTAGTTACTTTGGCTAGGGCAGAAATGGTGCTATGCCTTGATCTAAATCCCGATTGTGCTGAATTTAGGAGGTTATTGTTATCCAGATAGTCCCTTAATTGTGAGTTTACTAATTTTTCAAGCATCTTGGATAGTACTGGTAGGATGGAAATGGGCCTGTAATTGTTGAGGTCCATGGGATCACCAGATTTAAGTAGTGAAACTACTTGAGCTGTTTTCCAAGTGGAGGGAATGGATCCAGTAGTTAGGGAAAGACTGAAGAGATGAGTGAGGGGGGCAGATAAGACGTGTGATGCAATTTTAAGGAAGTAGGGATCCAGGGAGTCTGTACCTGCACTCTTAGAAGTATCTAAATTAGAGAGGAGGTCTTCTACTTCTTTCAAGGATATTGGGTTGAAGGAAAAAGTTGAAGTAGCCTTTTGTCCCACAGTGGATTGAAGGTTCAAGGAAGATCTCAGGAGATTTGCAGGTGATGAGTCAAATGCTAGGCCAGCTGTGGTGAAGTGGTCATTGAAGGTATTTAGGATTTCTTGTTTGCTCATAATTTCTGTATCATTTAGTAGCAGTTTGGAGGTTAAGGCAGGAGTAGAGTTTGGCCCAGAATTCCTTTATAGTACCCAAGAGTCTGGTTGGAGTTATTGTAGGAGAGCATCCAATTCAGCTCTATAGTAGGCAGCTTTGGCAGTTCTTATTTGTTTTGTACATGAATTCCTTGCTTTTCTGAAATTTAGCCAGTCTCTGGTATCCTTTGTTTTCTTGCCTTTTCCACAGTTTGTCTCTGGTTAACAAGGCTGCTTTAAGATCAGTAGTGAACCAAGGGCAGGATCTTGCTTTAGTTCTGATACTGGTGATTGGTGCATGAATATTGAGAGCATTAGTGATAATGTCCTTTAAGGTCTGGAGAGCTGTTTCAACTGAGGTTGTAAGGTAGAAATCTTGCCAATATATTGTATTACTCTCAAGTCATGGAGGTATCCTGAGATGTTGAATTTCTTTTTGACCTTTTGAGGACAAATTCTGGGATTAGGTGGTTTGAGTGTAGATCTTATGCCAGCTATAGGACAATGATCACTTACATCACTCAGTAGTACTCCTGCATGTGAATATAAAGAGGGCTTGTTTTCCAACCATAATATCCAGGAGTGAGCTGTTGCTAGGTTTTTAGGTTAACCCTGGTTGGGTCTTTAATTAGTTGTGAAATCCATAGGTGTCACAAAAGGTTACCAATGGTGCAGATACATTAGATAGCCAGTTTAAATTCAAATCACCAAGGATGATGGTATATTCAGGGCCTAGATTGATATTGACCCTAGGTGAGATAGTAGTTTGAGGCCTGCAGGCAGGGCCTATAGCAGCCAATCAATTTAAATGAAGACAAGTTAGGAAGGGATATTTTGATTGACAAACATTCAAATTCCTTTGGTTCAGATGTATTGATGAGGCAGGTTGCAGAGATGGTGTCCTTAATGTATATGGCCACCCACCACCTGGAAGAAGCGATCTGCTCTGAAAGAGGCTGATAGTTGGGAAAGGTTTACACCACTGTCTTTTGTTGTAGGTCTGAGCCGAATTCAGAGATGAGCAGGAAGTCAGGTAGAGTATGTGCCACAAGCCTGTTGGAGAACTTTTTAGAGTAACAAGCATTGAAATGTGGGAGCTTAGGCCATTTATGGAGGATAGATGAGCAGGGAAAAGAAACTTCCAATGGGGCCAGGATTTATTTCAATAGTACCAATGCAGATCAGAAGGAAGAAGATTAATTTGAGGAGGCACCAAGGGACAGGGATAGTGAGTGGTCAGAGCATTTCCTCTTCTTCCTGGGTGCCCGCTGTGTGATGGGAGAAGGTCCTGTTATATAGGTGTGAATTTTATCATAACATAATAATCTGATGGACAGGCATAGTGGGTTAATATAAAAGCCACGATACATGTAAGGTGCTAGGGAGTGTTGAATTGTTAGAGAGGCTTTATGAGGATACCCAGGGTTGCAGTAAAAGTGGTTTGAAATGAATAAAGATAGGTGGTTGTCCATTGTGGATGGCAGGGTGGGCAGATCGTATTCACTAACTTATTCATCATGGCAGAGGGTATATCATAATTATCATAAGGATTGGGGAAAGAGGGCTCAGGAGCAAAGGAAGCAAAGTAGCATTGTGGAGGTTAGGTATGAGTTAAGAGGAAGGAAATAGATGTGGGCGTGGATTAAGCGAAATGGCGGGAAAGTGTATAAAAAGATCAACCAAGAGGTGGGAGGGGCGGACAAAATTTGCGGCTTTGCCAGTACCTTCTGCCTGCTTCTCCCGGCCTCCTGGATCCCTCGATTACGGCCTGAGCGGACAACGCCCGACCGCTGGCGGCTTGGAGCCTCAGGTCTCTGGATCTCGAGGGCTGTGCGGCTGCAAGATGGGGACAGAGGATAGGAGCAGTGAGCAAGGTACTTTGTTACGCGCAATCTGCAAAAAGGTGCTAAAGATCTGAATCTGCACAACAAAAGACTGGGAGGGTATGGGGGGGGGTTAGGCGCCTAAGCGTCTTGCCCACACAGAACACAAAAAAGTCTGTAATCACAAGCTAACAAGATATCAATACAACCCTCAAATCGGGCACATTAAAGAGTAAAACAGCTCTTTTTGGGTGAATTTAAGACTAAAATAAAAATAACAGAAATCCCGGCCAGAATAGTGTTGCAAAAGTCCAGCTAAAGTCTATGGGAAAGATGCACCAATCGGAAGCAAGGCAGAGTCAGCGGTCACTTTCTGATTGGTTTGCGGCTTTGCCCGTACCTTCTGCCTGCTTCTCCCAGCCTTCTGGATCCCTCGGTCGGCTAGACGGACGCCGCCGGCCGCTGGCGGCTCGGAGCCCCTCCGGTCTCTGGATCTCGTGGACTGTGCCGGCTGCAAGGTAGGGGACAGAGGAGAAGGCAGTGAGCAAGGTGCTATTTGCAGGCAATCTGCAAAGGTGCTAAAGATCTGAATCTGCACAACAAAAGACTGGGAGGGTATGGGGGGTTGAGCGCCTAGCGCCTAGCCCACAGAGAACAAAAAGTCTGTAATCACAAGCTAACAAGATATCAATACAACCTCAAATCGGGCACATTAAAGAGTAAAACAGCTCTTTTGGGTGAATTTAAGACTAAAATAAAAATAACAGAAATCCCGGCCAGAATAGTGTTGCAAAAGTCCAGCTAAAGTCTATGGGAAAGATACCAATCGAAGCAAGGCAGAGTCAGTGGTCGCTTTCTGATTGGTTTACCTTTGCCATTGTCTGCCTGCTTCTTGCGACCTCCTGGATCCCTCGGTGGTAGACAGATGCCGCTGGCCGCTGGCGGCTCGGAGCCTCCGGTCTCTGGATCTCGAGGGCTGTGCCGGCTTCTGCCTGCTTCTCCCGGCCTCCTGGATCCCTCGGTCGGCTAGACAGATGCCGCCGGCCCGCTGGCGGCTTGGAGCCCCTCCGGTCTCTGGATCTCGAGGGCTGTGCCGGCTTCTGCCTGCTTCTCCCGGCCTCCTGGATCCCTCGGTCGGCTAGACGGATGCTGCTGGCCCGCTGGTGGCTCGGAGCCCCTCCGGTCTCTGGATCTTGAGGGCTGTGCCGGCTGCAAGTTAGGGGACTCGGTAGTAAGAAACTACCAGCCTAAGTGGGTCCCTGAAGAATATGTTAATCAGTAGTGGGGAATGAAGCCATGTGGCAACTGTAAGATGTGTAAATACATCACTAGATATAAACAGTTTAAAAACCTACAAACTGGAGAAATGATAACTAGCCCATCACTGCATGGTAGGTCCTGGTCTGTCAATGGGGGGGAACAGGGTAGGTCACATACATTAATGCTACTGTTTTTCCCTTACGGCTCATGAGCATCTACATGTGTCAGCAGTGGTGGGCTTCTCCACTGAGGGCAGTAGCATGGAAATGGAGGAGGGCCCATCCACCTCCACAGGCATATGGGGGTCAGGGCAACAGTGGGCTCGCCTGGATGTCCAGGCTGATGTTGGTGGACGAGGTGCAGAGGAGGCCCTGCCTTTGTCCCAGCATGCCAGCGTCCATGGATTCCAGTCTGCTGAGACTCGGGCTGGTGCCAGATCCATCACTGATGATGATGGAGCTAACGTCATGGGCAGTGAGATGTGTGGGCCACAGGATAGCCACACAGCAGGCGACATCGCGGCCATGGCTGTGGGTGGTGCCGCCGTGGAGGCCTGTGTGACATCACAGTCCCAGCCTGTGCCTGTCTGCACCAGTGGGGCAGCACTGGTGTGTGTCCAGGACAGTGGGGCTGTTGTGGCCTCTGCAGTGGCACCATTGAGCCCTGGAGAGCGGCAGCCAGAGGGGCAGTATCAGCAGTCGGCCAATGGCCAGGGGGGTACAGTGTCAGGGGGTGGCTTCAGTGTGCCACTTGTGGACATGCCCAGGCCTGGCCCTGCTGTGCAGCGCCTACCCTCAAGGGGTGATGACCATCAGGGCCATGAACACCATGAGGGACAGCATGCCGATCAGGCAGATGACCTCTTAGATGAGCACACCCACGTACTGCAAGCATCAGTCAATCAGCAGATGCGGCTTGTGATGGCGGTGGATGCACTGAGTGCAGCTCTGCACCAGGCAGAGGAGCGGCACAGCAGAACACCACTCTGCTCCTGGCAGGGATGGACCAGTTGGGGGAGGATGTGACCGCTGCCACTGACAGGCAGACACAGGCATTCACAGCTGTCATGGCCACAATGGGCACACAGTTATTTGCCCATGCATCACAGACATCTCGCAGTGCAATGTCCAGCCCCCATTCCCGGTGTCGTGTGACACCCTCCTTGTTGACACCAGGTTCAGCTGTGGGCATCCTGAGCATGCCTGGCACAGGCATGTTTGGTGTGCTGCAGACCCCTGTGTGAGCATGGTCACGTTCACACAATGGAACCCCTGGGGGACCGTTGGTGCCACCCCATGAGGCCAGTGGTCAGCCTGTCACTGCTGGCGGGTCTCGGTGGGGCCGCCCATGCATCTGTGGTGGCTGTGGCACTGTGGCGTGTGACTGATCTGTCTCCCAGCATGGCTACTGTCTGATGCTGCCCTGAGTGCATTGTGTCATTCAGTGTGCAATGCACGGGTGGGGTACCCAGCCCTGCACACACACATATTCCATCTGCACACCCTCCCAGCTGCTGTCCACTGTGGCGTGTGCATGATGATGCCTGCATCGCATTGTACGCCACTGTGCCATGATGCCCAGTGTCTGACACACGCACAATGACAGGCAGTGGGTGTGGTGGTCTGTGGACGTGTGTGTGGCTAGGGGTGGCGGTCTGGGTCGGCATGCCTCCTACCCTTTGTGCATGTCTTGTGAGGTGTGTGTGTGTATATGTATGACTGCGTGCCATGTTAGACTTTGCCCATCCCTGGTGGTGTGTGCGGTTCCATGCTCGGCCACTTCCCTTGACAGCATGCACCCCTGGTGTTTGTCCATGCATGTTTGTGGGTTGTGCCTTTGCCACTGGTGGTTGCACATGGCCCCATGACTTACCTGGGTTGGCTGAAGTGCTCCTCTGTGATGGTGTCCCAGTGCAGCTGTGCCAGCTGGATCAGTCGGGGGTCCTGTCACCCAAGGGGGAGATACCCATCACCATCTTCACCAACGTCCTCATCATCCACATCGCTGTCACCCTCTTCGACCTGTACGGCTATCCCACAGTCATTGGCCATGTTATGCAGGATGCAACAGGCCAGGAATAGCCTGCAGGCTTTTGAGGGGCTATACTGTAGGGCACAGCCAGATGTGTCCAGGCAACAGAAATGTGTCTTTAGCATCCCAAACACCCGCTCAATGATATTGCATGTGGTGGCATGTGCCTTATTGTAGCATTGCTGCGATGGGGTCATGGGCCACCTGTATGGTGTGAGCAGCCAGGGACGGAGTGGGTATCCACTGTCACCTGTGTGTAGAGGGTGGAGGTTAGTTTTATGATCAGCGTCGCCCTGTCTTCGGCCATCTAGGCCAATACCCATGTCACCTCTGACCATGCCCCTCCCAAGCTCTATGTTTTTCCACGTGGTTTGCATACTCACCCACTAAGTGGCCAGTGGGGATGTCCCCACCCTCGAATCTGTGTCACAGTGCTGACTGATGCCAGATGAAAGCATCATGTGCTCCCGCAGGGTGCATGGCATAGATGTTGATTATACACCCCCTGGCATCGCACACCACCTGGCAGTTGATGCTTGCATAGTCTTTCCAATTGATATATGCAGCCCCTTCGGGGCCAGGTGGTGTGCGGATGGCCACATGGGTGCAGTCTATTGCCCCTAGCATGCCAGGCATACGTGCTACCCTGTGGAACTTCTGTATGTTTGCTGTGCGCTCCGCCGGTGTGCTGGGGAAATGGATGTACTCCACAGCATGTGGCAGTAGTGCGCTGAGGAATTAGGTGAGGTGGCGTGACGCGGCCAACTGGGTTATGCCTGTGGTGTCCCCTGTTGGTCTCTGGAAGGTACCCATGGTGAGCAGGCACATGCAAGCTGTCACTTTTGTCTCCACTGACAGAGCATGGCTCCGTCGTATGGGTGCCTGCATTACATCACTTCACAGCTCACAAAGCCACCTCAGAATTTCCCAATCAGGCGGTACTGGCCCATGATCTCGGTATCGGTGTACAGCTCAAAGCTGGTGCGGGCTCGGTACTGCCTGTTAGGGGCATACCACCGATGAGCCCTTCCATGGCTGTGCCACCCTGCTGCCCGCCTTCTCACCCCCCTCATGTCTGCCTCCATCTGGATGGTGGCACTGGCCATGTCCCTGGCTTGCATCCCCCCCAGCAGCTGTTTCTGTGTTCCCCCCACTGTCTTGGCTGCTACTTCCCCTGCACCGGGAACACCTTCCTGTGGTGGCCTCAGTGCTGTGTGGCACTTCCCCCTTCTGCACTGTGGTTTGGCTGCAGCTCCCCACACTTTCCCTGTGCCTGTGGTTTCAGGGTGCCCTTTCTCTGTCCTGCCCTGTGTGTCTGTCCTGCCCTGTGTGTCTGGCTATAGTTCAGCCACATGTGCCTTCCCTGTAGCGTTCTTGCACTTCTCCCTTGTTCCTTTTTATTTTGGCTCATTTCCGCTATCGCGCAACTTCCGCTTGCTCCCCTATTGCACATGGCGCATGTTGTTGAATATCGCACTGCGCCATTTATGCATGGTTCCTCCCCCTTCAGTTGCACATGCATTCATTATCATTGCGCTCTTGCTCAGTGTGATTTGTGGGGCGCATCTGCCTCCTGCTGAATATCGCAGAATGGCACATTTTCGGACTTGCGCTGGAGCAACCCTATTGCGCATGGCGCAACCCTTTTGAATATCTGGGCCCAGGTGTTTGGGTTAGCCTATATGCCAATGATATTCTATTATTTATTTCTAATCCGGAGCAATCTTTATCTCAGATATACAATATAATTGCTACATTTGGACAGGCCTCTGGCTATAAGATCAATTGACAAAAAACTCAATTTATATCATTAGGGTCCAATCTTCGGACTGACTCTGTACTCTTTAAGAATTTACTTCAACAAATACAATTTAATATTATTCATCACACTTACTAGACACCTACAAAATTAAACAAAATAAATCAATCAATATCAGATAAATGACCCAGTATACATAGTATATCTGTATAGCTATATATTATGCAAAACTGATAAGTTGGGTCCATGCTGAGGAAGGTCTCATCTTGGGTCTTCACTTTGTTTTTTATGAAGTCTAAGACTGCACCTTTTCTTGGGTATGCCTACTTGCTAGTAGCATCCCAGATAATAGGTTCTTATTTCATGCAAAATAATGCACGGAAGCTCGAATCTCTTCAGCCTTGAGGTTACAGGAAAATTATAGTATGGGTTAGGTTCATTCTTGCTGTTTGTATACAGTCCTGCACTTTATTAATATAATCTCTAGTGGTTGTTACAGGAAGATCAGATTTGGATGATGTATTCCAGTGCTGTGTCTTGCAAGGAGTACAGTACAGTTTTCCCAAAGGTGATAAGGATGGCAGGTATCAGTTACTCGAGGGTGCATCCTGCACTTTAGAGGGATAGTAAAGCAAGGGTCTGTGTTCTGTCTGGGTGAGACTGCTTATTTGTGTTGTCTGTGTGAGACCGCTTATTTGTGAGTGTCTTATCCACGTATGACATTAACCATTCATGATGTGTAATAATCTGTACCGATTCCAGCTTCCTAAACTGAAGCAGTCCTCCATAACTGTCAGTGTTAAATACCACCCCCCCACCCCCACCACACACACAGAAATTGGTGAATTTGCTTGGTTTACAAAATGTGCAGTGATTTGAGCCTGGGATATGCAGGTATAACTAGAGCAGTATGTGGTAAGAGTTGGACGGATAGAGGAAGGGGGAACGAACAAATTCTATGGGAATGCAGCTGCCATGCACATTGCCTCATTGCCGCCTTTGATCAGCCAAACCTGTTGCCTACAAATCTCTGACTAAACACAGGAGAAGTGTCTTTTCTCATTTTAGTTTTTTAAAAGGTCATATTATTGTACATAGTTGCTGTTTACACTTTTTGGAATAAATATGACCATTTACATGCAAGATAAAACAAAAATATTTAAATGCAACTTAACTAATTGTAACATTGTTTCTCTGCAGTGGAGTTGCTCTGTGTGTGTGTGTGTGTGTGTGTGTGTGTGTGTGTGTGTTTTTGGGGTACCTATAAGTTTCCTTAAAGTGTTTCTTCTTGTACTTTATATACGTTAATTGCAGCTATGTCTCCATTTTAACATGACTGCTTGATGTTCTTTCCAAAAAAGCAGTCAGTTGAAACTGCTCATGGAGTGTCTGTCTGTGATGGCACATAGAGACTATACGTATATGATCTTGATGGGATGGAAATGTAATTCTTCCTCATCCTTGAGGAGGAGAGGTGGCATAACTCTTTGGAACAAGGGTCACTTAGTCAAATTTGGACTGAGACAACTACAATGGATGTTGCCACTTGATTGAGAGAGACACTGAACCAATGGGTTAAGCATGTTGCAGTGCTGTTAAACACACATACGCAAGCTCATGTTATATTCACAAGTCATTAGCAATCCCTTGTTTTAGTAATTCCTCCTCTGCCAGCTTCCTAACAGCTTGGATACTGAGCTGAGTCTGATGTTTGTTTTATTAAAATGCTCCCGCCGTAGAGTGGAACTGATTGTTCCTCCATTAGGGAGACAGAGAGTGGAAGAGAGAGAGAGAGGGAGAGTGAGAGTCTTACTCATGTGGGATTGTGGAAAAGAGGAAAAAGGGTAAGAAATCTTCTTGGGCTTCTAGTTACATGAGCCCTCCTCTCCTTTTCACTATCAGAGCAGGGCTGTAATGGGCTCTCCTAGACTACTGACTCCCTCCCTTCAAGATTGCGTCCTTCCAGGCTGAGACAAGCTCCCTCTTTTCCACTGGCTGCTGCTGCTGAGCCTCCCAGTGCCACTGTCACTGTCCACATTGGTCACATCCTTGGATTACGCCAGTTCACAGATCGTGTTTGTGACTGCTTGTCTGTGTGGTGGTGTCTGCTCCAGGATACTGCACCCGTTTATCTTGTGGAGACCAGTTGAGGGGCTATAGTAAGGATAATTTCTTTTAAACAAATGACAAAAATAGTTTATTTTCTTCTCACAGGTTGTCAACAATCTAGCATTTCATGTAAGTAGAAATAACTGCAGCCACCTAGCAACTGAGAAAGGAATAGGTGCACACTACCTGTATGTGACATACTTTGCTGACTGGGGTATGATGCACTTGCTTCCCAAAAAATGGAAGCATTTAAGCTCCTGTCTGCAGTACAGTTTCAGGAGCATTTTATATTAGTGAAAAATAAATGTTGACCCTTACAGACTGTTAAGACTATACTGATCAATTATTCAGATCAGTACTGCCCCTTTCCTTCTCTCAAATGATTAAAGTTTTATGGAGTTAGTTCATTTTGTTTGAGACATGGAACTTGTATTATATCGTATGATATGAGGCATCTACAATGCATGTTTAACTTGAGTTTTTGGCAGATTTACATAAAACCACCACCATGCCTTGACAGAGTGAAGCCCCCTGAGCAAACTCCACCCTCATTTGTGTTCCTAGGCCACCCCTGGGCTGAGAAAATAAATTTTTTCAAAGGGCCATCTCGTCCCTTGCTCGCGATGCATGATCATGATAAAAGAATCTCACGATCAAAGAATCTGCAGGCTCATGATCAAAGAATTTGCAGGCTCACGATCAAAGAATACAAAATGCTGAAACTCACATTTTAGGCAGAATTACATGGAACCACCACCATGCTTCGATAGAACAAAGCCCCCTGAGCAAAACCCACCCTCATTTGTGTTCCTAGGCCTCCCTTGGGGTGAGAAAACTTTATTTTTAGATGGGCCATCTCATCCCTTACTCGTGATGCAGGATCGCAATCAAATAGTCTCTCTGTCAAAGAATATGCAGGCTCACGATCAAAGAAATTGCACGCTCATGGTCAAAGAACAAAAAATTCTGAAACTCAACTTTTAGGCAGAATTGAATGAAACCACCACCATGCCTCGATAGAATGAAGCTCCCTGAACAAAATCCACCCTCATTTGTGTTTCTAGGCCACCCCTGAGCTGAGAAAAATGTATTTTTACCTCACGATGCAAGATTGTGATCACAGAAGAGCACGATCAAAGAATTTGCAAGCTCGCAATCAAAGATTGTTAGCGAGCTACGATCAACTATTTTAAATGTTTAAAACTCTATTTTCTGACAATTTTACACTGAACCAAAGGCATGGATCAATAGAATGAGGCCCCCTGAGTAAAACCCACCCAAGTTTTACTTCAGGAGTGACCCCTGAGCCGAGATATTTGATTTTTTTCTATCAGAATTCAAAAACAAGAATTCTCGGGGACAAAGATTCTTTGACCATGAGGCTACAAATTCTTCAACTGTCAGTTGGGACCAGATGGCTAGAACCCCATTCTTTGTTCACAAAATAACCATATACATTTTCCCATTGACTTATAATGGGAACTTAAAAGTGCTATAACTTTTGAATGCCTCTATATTTTTTCACCAGATGAAAAGCGGCATGTTCAGTCAGTGAAACTCTTTCAAATGAGCCATGTTACAGAGTGGCACACCACACAATGGCCATGCAGCACCACAGATGATATCCCAAAAACTGCCTCCAAAACTGGATAATTTTGCATTATTCAGCATTTTCATGCTGAAAGACCATAAGTCCGACCAAAACAAAATTTGGAAAATCAAGAGATCTACTATGCCCCTCTGTGCATACCAAATTTCAGGAAAATCCATTCAATAAGTCCAAAGTTATTAACACCCAAAATTTTGACTTTAACATAGAAGTGCCTTCATAACCCTATAGTGACATGACCACGCCACTATAATATATATATATATATATATGTAAGAGGCAAAAAACTCTGTTTAATGCGTTAGTTAGGGTTGTTCCACACCCACAAAGTGAGGAATTGATTGAGTTTGAAAGCCCCTAGAACCCCCCACACGGCATTTGGTGCATTAGGGTTATAGGCCATAACTCTCACTCTATCACATGTGTAAAGAAGAAGCAGAGGTGTAGGAGAATGGGGTGAAGTTAGGACTGACAACCCTAATGTGCACCCCAATGCCGGTTGGGGTGTGGGGGGTCCAAGGGGGGCTTTCAACCCTAACACAGAATTTCCTCACTTTTGTTGGTGTGGAACAACCCTAACTAATGCATTAAATGGATCCCAGCATCAAGCTGGGAGTAGCATATAGGCCCCCCGGGATGAGTGATGTTCTAGAGGATGGTTTGCTGGACAACATCATTGCCCAGTGTGGTCCAAAAGGGGAAGGAGTGGTGTTGATGGGGGACCTTAATATGCCAGGTACAAACTGGGGAACCATGTCCTCTAAGGTGGCCAAGGAGCAGAGGCTGCTGGATGGCTTCCAGGATGTGTTCTTAACACAGCATGTGATGGAGCCCACAAGGGAGGGGCATGTCCTGGATGTGGTTCTGGCAGATGGGGATCTGTAAGGGACATGGTTGTACAGGACCCCTGACTGGGAGTGACCACAATACTGTCTGGTTTCAAATAAGCATTGGGGGAGTGGGGTGAGATCTAGGACACTGGCAGTGGACTTCAGGGGGCAGACTTTATGGGCATGGGAAATATTCTCAAGGATCACTTGAAGGGATTACCTCAACAACAAGTGTGGAAAGGAGATGGGAGGTCATAAAGCGGGGACTTCATGAGGCAGTCAGGATCTGCGCTAAGTTGAAAGCGTAAGGGAGCAAGGTCACATAAACCATGCTGGTGGTCCAGTGAGGTCCAGGTAGCAGTCAGAGAAAAGAAGGCGGCTTACAAAAAATATAAAACAACAAGAGGGGATAGGGATAAGGAAATGTACCAGCTTGCATCTAGAAAAGTCACCCGTATGGTGAGGGGAGCTAAGTCCAGTAAAGAGCAACGGCTGGCACAGGGGATACATGGAGGGGAAAAGGTGTTCTTCCGGTACATTGGGGAGCGGAGAAAAACTAAGGGCCATCTCAGCAGATTGAGATCAGAAGGAGGGTGGGTGGAAGAGGCGAGGGACCAGGCAGAGGTATTTAACGAGTACTTTGCCTCTGTGTTCACTAGGGAGGGGGATGGGATATCTACAAAGCAAGGCACAAAGGGATAGAAGCAGTAGGGAGAGGATCAGGAGCAACAGAAATGGAGCAAAAGGGAGGAAAGGTACCCCAGGGTGTCACATCTGGATAAGGATAAAAAGACCAGTAAGGTGGAGGGGACAGATGATGCCATCCCCACCAAAAGGTGTGGTTTGCCCTCAAGGCCCTAAAGAAAGACAAATCTCCTGGGCCGGATGGCATTCATCCGAGAGTACTATGGGAATTGGCGGACATACTGGCTGCACCCCTGGCGGAGCTTTTCAACAGGTCACTTGAGACAGGGAGGGTACCTAGGGATTGGCGAGAGGCACATGTGGTACCAATCCATAAAGGGTGGGAAGGAAGTACCAGGAAACTATAGACCCATCAGTTTAACCTCGTGGTGGAAAATTAATGGAGAGTATACTAAAGGAACGATTGGGGTTTACTTGGAGGAGGTGGGAGGTCTGGATAGTCGGCAGCATGGGTTTGTGCCAGGTAGATCATGTCAAACCAACCTTGTGGAGTTCTATGAATGGGTAACATCAGAACTGGACAGAGGTAAGCCTGTGGATGTATTATTCTTGGACTTCAGCAAGGCGTTTGACTCTGTCCCCACAATGGTCTGGTGGAGAAACTGATGGGGTTAGGAGTAGGCCTTTGATGGTCAGATGGATTGAAAACTGGATAGCTGGACGCACTCAGAGAGTAGTGGTCTGTGGGAGCTCTCGAACCCTACAGAGGTTGGTAGTGGGGTACCACAGGGCTCGGTCCTGGGTCCAATCCTGTTTAATGCATACATATCAGACATCAGGGATGGTATAGGGTGTGAAATAGAGTCTCTTCAGGATGACTCCAAGATGGGAGCAGTAGTTGAGGGAGAAGAGGGAGGTTGGCCTGCAAGGGACCTGGACACCCTGGAAAGCTGGGCTCACACATGGAAATTAAATTTCAATATCACCAAGTGCAAGGTGTTGCATCTTGGTCGGGAAACCCTAAACACAGGTACACCCTGGGAGGGAGGTGCTGGAAGCCTCAACAGGGGAAAAAGACCTAGGGGTCATGGTGGATACATGTATGAATAACACTGAGCAGTGCAGGAGAGCAGCTAGCAAGGCAAACAGGATGTTGGGATGCATCGCAAGGATCACCTCTAGAGCAAGGAAGTGATTCTGCCGCTGTACAATGGACTGGTTAGACCACACCTTGAGTACTGTGTACAGTACTGGAGACCACACTTGAAGAGGGACATACAGCTCCTGGAGAGGGTACAGAGGAGGCAACAAAGATGATACAGGGCTAGGGATTTGACTTACGAGGACAGACTTGAGGAGCTCTGCCTGTTTTCATTGGAGGAGAGGAGACAGGGGACATGATTGAGGCCTTCAAGTACCTCAAGGGAATAAATAGAGGTAAACATGGAGGGATCTTTAGACTAAAGCAGGAGGCATCACCAGAGGGCATGGTTTGAAGTTGGAAGGTGGAAGGGTGAGGGGAAAGAGAGGAGGTTTTTCACTGAGAGGGTGGTGGACCCTTGGAATGCTCTGCCTGGTGAGCTGGTTCAGAGATCCACAGTGGAGAGCTTTAAGAGAGGTGGGACAGACACAGAAAGTGGATGTATCAGATGATAGCCTGTCCGGGGGTGGGGATGGATGATAGGGTTTCTGGAGCACAAGGGATGGGAGGGTCTCGGCACCCAACTAAGGATCTAGGTTCGAGCAGACTTGATAGACCATGAGGCCTAATCTGCTGGCAAATAGTATGTTAGTATGATTTTTTTGCCTCTAATTTCACTTCTTTTTGAGAATGATAATGAGAAATAGTGAATATAATGAAGTGGTGGGAGCACGGGGCCCTTCGCACTCCCGCCACGTGATGTCTTGTCACATAGTAACATTGTGCCCGCAAACGCAAATGGTAATGCGCATGGTGACGCAAAGCAAAACAGAAAGAGAAAAAGTAGTGTAGACAGAAATATTAAAAACAAAGCAAAAAGAAGCACAAATGAAAAAGCAAAGGGTAACGCACATGGTGGCATAGACATTAACGTTAAGTGAAACGGAAACAGAACCGCAAGCGGAAACGGTAATGGTAACAGTAATGGAAGTGCACAGGCTGGTTTTCCCCAAAAGCTACATAGAGAAAGACAGTGAGTACAAAGAATGTATGGATAATAATGGTTCTCAGAGCAGAAAATGAGGGGTTGGAATACTAAATTTCTTATATCTCAGGGACCGTACGACATAGAAAATAAATTTTAAAGTCATATGATTTATAACTTTCCTGGCTAGTTTTGTACTTAGCCTAAAGGGCTAAGCATTCTTCAACAAAAAGTCCCTATCTCACTGTTTCAAGAATACAGGCCCTGAAAAGGCGTGTGAACGTCATAATGTTATCCCATGGGAATAAAAGAGAAGTTTGGAGTGCTATAACATTGGCTGCCTGTAATATTTTTTCACCAAACTACAAACAGGCACATCTGTGGGATGTTGGCTGTGTTGCCTCCAAATTTCAGCCAAAAGACCAAACCGTTATTTTGCAGCAGGGCGCCAAAGGATTCCTGTAATGCGCTGGACACTGTAATGTTATCCTATGGAAAAAGCATCAGCTTTGGAGTGCCATAACTTTGCCATCATGTAATATTTTTTCAACGAAACATAGAAAGGCACATCTGTAAGATGTTGGCTGTGTTCCTTCCAAATTTCAGGCCAAAACACCAAACCGTTCTTTTGCAGCAGGGTGCCAAAGATTTGCTGTCATTTTCCCACAGCCTAGAAAAGTACTGTCGAAGTTTGAGAAAGCTTTCGCAAATTCATTCGACAGTATCGCAAGTGCAGAAGTACTTTGCGAAACTACTTTTTCCAGAAATTTGAAACACATATTTCTGGGGTGTTTTATCCCAAAATAAAGACATTGCTAGCATCCTCAGGGTCCGACTAGGTAAATACAAAAAGAATTAGGTTGCTAGAGGGTCCCAATTTTAAATGGCAAGCATTTTTCTGGTCGCTAACTGAAAACAAAATGGTGGATTTGCGACAGTAAAAGGGACATTTGCGAATGTAAAAACTGCATTTGCGACACTGTCGAACTTTTTGTTAACTTTTCCCATTGACTTATAATGGGAACTTGTTTTTTGAATAACTTTTGAACCGTTTAATATTTTTTCACAAAATCTTCAAAAGGCACATCAGGGACCCCGGCCGCATGTTCCCTGAAGATTTCGGAACGGTCGTGCAAACTGTGCGACCTGTAGAGACGACAGTAAAATTCCAGAAAAGCGTAAATGCACGCACAGATCATGCTTAATAACTCTGCAGCCATATATGCAACCAGTATGAAACTTAGCAGATCCCAAGGTGTATGGGTCTTGACTGTGTATTCCAAATTTCAGGCAAATCCGTCAAACAGTTGCAAAGTTATTAAGGTGCAAAATTTTGGGTTTAACATGTAAATGGCTCCTCAACCCTAACTATAGTGGCACTACTGTGCCACTATAATGTATATATACATATATATATATATATATATATATATATATATATATATATATATATATATATACAGTATGTATGTGTGTGTGTGTATATATATATAAATATATATATATATTTACACATATTATTCTGCCATGTAGCGCCAGTATAGTTAGGGTTAGTGAGAGCATGTAATGTTAAAGACCAATTTTTGCAAGGTAACAACTTTGGCCAGGGTCAACAGATCTGCTTGGAATTTTGCATGCCTCATTGGAAGGGATGGGTCTATTGATGTTCCAAATTTGGTTTGAATCCCTAGTGTGGTTTGTGAGATACAGAGTGTTCAAAAATAAGACATTTTTAAATTTGTAGTTGTTTTTTTTTTTCAACCTGTATCTCACAATCATACAAACATATGAACATATGAAGAAGCCAGCAGAAGAAGGCCATTTGGTCTATCAAGTCTGCTCATGTTGCAGGGTCCACAGCTTGAGCTACTGTCCCTGCCCCCTCTCCCCACTCCTCCCATCCTCCCTACCCATGAACTTTACCCTCCACAATACCTGTCCTAGCCTCTCTTAAAACTGCCCACTGTCTTCAATGGGATTACCTCTTCTGGCAGTGCATTCCAAGTATCCACCACCCTCTCTGTGAAGAAGTGCTTCCTGACCACCATCCTAAATTTTCGGGGTAGAACAGTTTGGCCTCACAGATGTGCCTTTTGAAGGTTTGGTCAAAAAAGAATGAATCCATTCAAATGTTATTAATCTTTGTTTTTCCAATTATTTCCTATTGGCAAAAAATAGATGTCCCTGGTGGCATAAGATTCTAAGTTGGAGCAGCTGTCCGGCATAGGATTTAATGCTGAAGTTTAGCAATGGACATACAGTAATACATCAGAGCAACTGTCTGGCATAGGATTGTATGCCGAAGGGTACAGGTGCAGGTCAGCACCCCACCCCCAAAAATGACAGTGGGACACTGGGGAGCCCACTCCCAGTGTTCACAAATCTGTTTTACACCCTTAAAAAAAGAAAACAGTCCCCCAATGTAATTTTTTAACTTCAATGCAGAATCCTTCATCCTGCCATTTTCAATGCAGAATCCTGTATCAAAGTGCTAGCTTTTGCTGACATCAGGGTGCCCAGTCCTCAAGTCTGCATTTGTACTACCCTCCACTAATGTGGCACACTGGAGAGCCTACCCCCAGTGTGCCAAAATAATTTAATTAATGTTTTTCAGACATTGGGATGCCGACTCCTGGTGTTAGATGTCTCCCCGAACCCACTTCCATCACTGATGGGGATGCCCAATCCACCTGTCAGCCTAATGTATCCCCCCAACTCATTTGGCACACTGGGAGCCCACCCCAGTGTGCCCACATCTACTTTTGCTGTTCCTGTAAATAAAGAAAACCATCCTGATGTCTTTTTTTACACCTGTAATAAAGAAAACAGTACCTCGTCTCCCCAGTCCATCCTCCCCCATCCCTACCCTCCCACTGAGCACCCACTTTCCCACACTCCCCCTTACCCATACTTACCTCTGGAAGTTGGGAGCAGTGATCTTCTCTGGACTGGAACACATCTGCACTCTTCAAAGCCCAGCCACAAACTGAGGAATCAAGGTAGGCTTGTATTATGTCTCTCAATGGGGTTTGCAACGTAGGTTGCTATCTCAGCTATTTTTAGGAATTTTTACTGCACATTTTCAACATGGTGTTCTTGGGACCTCACCTCATGAACACTGTCACTGTCATTTCATTATTCAGTCCTCAAAGGTGATTTCATGGTTGTTATGTGGAATCACCTTGCTGGTACAATTAATGAAATGACAGTGCCAATGTTCATGAGGAGACGTTCCAAAAAGCCCATGTTGAAAATCTGGTGCAAATATTCCCCAAAATTACTGTGTTATGAGTGTGCATTGTGCAGTTTCTATGCAGATTTGTAATGTTGACAATTTTTTATATTTTCACTCCAGATTTTCAACACTGAGATATTTTCATACCTCCTCATGAACAGTGCAGCTGTCATTTTTCACATCATGCCTGAAATGAGTTCTTGCAGCTGTGGTGCAGAATAGGTTCATAGGTATGGAATTCATGTCAGTGAGCTGTGAGGTCATATTAGACTTGTCACTTGTTAGTGGAAACAGTCTCATCTCTTTTCACTCATATGTTCATCTAAGCGATACTTAAAGGTGGTCATACTTGACGCTTCCACCACTGTTGCTGGAAGACTGTTCCATGTACTCACAACTCTCTGACTGAATCATCTACTACTTTTTGTGGTCTTGTAAAGTTCCCCTTGTATCTGACAACCGTGGATTCTAGTTGCCCTACTCAGTGATGAATATTTTTATCAGACCGGTTGATTCCCATAGTACTTCATTTCCAAATGCTCTGTATACAAAACAGAGGTCCTGTCTGACTTTTCTGAAGGCCATGGAGTATAAACCCAAACCCAGCATACTATCTAAGTAATTTTAATTTTTTACTATTCTTATTCTCTTAGAGAACCTCCTTTGCACACATTATATCCTTCTGTTGCTGCCAATAGTCTGAGGACTAGAAAACTGGGCTCCATACTCCAATATAGGTCTAGCAAGGGATCTATACAATGGCACCATCACATCCACATCTCTACTTATAATTTTCTGTGTGATATTGCCCATTATCCTGTTTGCCCTTTTAACAATTTCCCTGTTAAGATGTTCAAAACTAAGTGTATCCCTTATCAGCACTCCTAGATCTTTTTCAGTAACAGTACCAGCTATAACTCTATGTTTATGGTATATTGCACACATAGGTTACCACACACCAGGTGCATAACCTTGCACTTACTCTCATTGAATTCCAAACATATGTGCTATTGCCCATTCTGCCAGTATAGTTAGTTGATTTTGGAAGCTTTTCATTGCTTTTGGGTTATTCACATTCTCACCAACTTTGGTATCATCAGTGTATTTTCATATCCATGCCCCCTCTGTCACTTACATACCAGAGACAAAAGCATTAAACAACAGGGGGCCCAAAACTGATCCCTGGGGGACCCCACTAGTCACTACTCCCCAGTCAGAAACATTTCCTTTAATCTGGACTCTCTGCTTTCTGTTCTTCAACCATGAAGTTATCCATGCTAACTCCCTATCCTTATCAACTCCCAGGTCACTAAGTGTCATCAAACAGGTGTTATGAGAAACAGAGTCAAAGACCTTTCTATAGTCTAAAAAGACCACATCCATGGGCATACCCTGGTCCATGGCCTTACTAGCTGGCTCAAAAAAATCTAGCAAGTTAGTTACACAAGATCTACCATGTTCAAATCCATATTGGGACATGACTACCAACCCCAGATGCTTTAAATTTCCTTCCAAGAATTGTTTAACAAAACTTTTCATCATCTTGTCAATAATTGAAGTAATACGTATGGAATGAAAATTTTCTACATTAGTTTTAGCACCATTCTTGTGTATGGGGTTATATGAGCAGTCTTCCATTACATCAAAGCTTTTCCTTTTTTCAGTGACCTATTAAAAAGTAATGCAAGGGGCCCCACTAATTCTTCTGCCAGGATATTAAGGAAATGGGGGTGGAGTCTATCTGGACCACCAGATTTATGCTTGTCTAGTTTCATGAGTTTCTCATACACCTGCTTTTCCGTAATGTGGGTAATTGAGACTCTGTGTTACAGTCTGTCTCACTGAAACCAGAATGGTGCAGTCACTGTGCAAAATCAACTTTTGTGATGTACTAACAAAATCACAGTGCCACTGTTCATTAAGTGGGGTCCCAAAAGGCAATGTTGAAAAATCGGTGCAAAAATTCCCAACATTGACTGTGTGACAAGTGTGCATTGAGCAGTTTCTACGCATATTCATAGCTTCACCAATTTTTAATATTTTCAGTCCAGATTATCAACATTGAGATTTTTTCACGCCTCCTCACGAAAACAGTGCCACTGTCATTTTTCATATCCTGCCTGAAATGTGTTTTCACAGCTTTGGTGCAGAAGGGCACAGTCACTGTGTGAAATCAACTTTTGGGATGTACTGTACTAACAAAAGCACAGTGCCACTGTTCATTAGGTGGTGTCCCAAAAAGGCCATGTTGAAAATTTGGTGCACAAATACACAAAAATACACAAGTTACATGCGGTCATTGAAATGTTATGATGCATGTGTGTAAATTTTAGAAATATTAATATTTTCACTCCAAATATTCAACATTGCCAGTTTTTCACACCACCTCACGAACAATACACCTGTAATTTCTCACATCCTGCCCAAAATGTCTTTACACAGCAGTGGTGTGAAATGGTGTAGTTGCTGCTCAAAATCACCTTTTGGTACAGAGTAATGAAATGAAAGTGTCAGTGTTCATGAGGCGGGGTCCAAAAAAGGCTATGTTGAAAATATGCAGCAAAAATACCAAAAAAAAATCTCACAAAACTGGGATGCTATTATACTATCTCAAAAAGTAAGGAAATTGATTAACAAAAACTTCATTTAAAAAAAAGTTAAGGTTCTAGACATAGTTCTTCAACCAAAGTGATATAGGTCAGGAAATTGGATGTTAGGGTTTACAACTGTTATACCCCTCCCCTATCAAACCCTATAATTGAAACCACACCCCCACCCTCCACACACCAACTAGTTTCGGGGTGTGACTTAGAAGTCATGGGTCCCACCCCACTCAACCCCTACCATAGCAACACCACCCCACCCTCCACATACCAACAATCATTGGGGTGTGCCTTAGGATCAATGGCTCACCCCACCCCAACCCAACCCTACCATTGCAACACCACCCCCACTATCCACACACAAGCATTGAGGTGTGCCTTAGAAACCATATGGGCCCTGTCACCCCATTCCATCTGTAAGTAACTTGACATGGTACAATATAGGAGAATGGGGTAAGCATTAGAGCCCATAGCCTAAGGCACACACCTTTGTTTGTGTGAGGAGGGTGGGGGATTTGCAATGGTAGGATTAGGTGGGGTGGGGCTGTTGACTCCTAAGGCACACCCCAATGCTAATTGGTGGAGGGTGGGAGTGGTGTTGCTATGGTAGGGTTGGGTGTGGAGTGGGGTGGGACCCATGACCCTAAGTTACTCCCTGACGCTTGTTGGTATGTGGAGGGTGGGGGCTGAGGTTTCAATTATAAGGTTTGGTGGGGGAGGGTTATAACAGTTTCAAATCCTAACATCCGTTTTCCTGACCTGTATCACTTTGGTTGAAGAACTATGTCTAGAACCCTAACTTTGTCTTAACTCCTGGCCGAAAAGTGATTTTGCACAGGGACTGGAAAGTCACGTTTTGGGATGCAATTAAAAACACATTTTGGGCAGAAGTTGAAAAATGAGAGCTCTCACATTCATAAGGTGCTGTAAAAAAATGGCTAGATTGAAAATCTGGGGTAAAAATATTGAATATTATCAAACTTATGAGCCTGCGTTTGTAAAATTCAGCATGGCCTCATAACTGTTTTTTTTTAATATTTTTTACACCAAATTTATAACAAAGCCTTCTTGTGACCCCACCTCATGAATCAGAGCAGAGAAAAGTTTCAACTTCTGTCTGAAAAGTGATTTCATGCAGGGACAGCAAAATCACCTTTTGGGGCAGATTTGTCTAATGACAATGCTATTGCTCATGAGATGGGGTCCCAAAAAAGGAATGCTGAAAATTTGGGCCAAAAATATTCAGAAATGCCCACGTTATGCCACTAAGTGCAAAACACCATTGAAATACATTGAACCACATACCTGTTTCTTTAGTTCACAGTCCAGCTTTCAAGACTGAAGATGTGTCTGCCATCCAGAGAGGACTATGGCACTGGACTCCCAATGGGTGAGTAAGGGCTTGGGGAGGTGCAGGGTGGTGGGTGCTGAGTTGGAGAGTCAGGTGGAGGGACAGTAACAGCAGCAAAATACATTGCTTGATGGTTTTCTTTTTACAGGGTTAAAAAAATAGACTAAGGGTTCATGAACACAACACTAGGGTATTGGACACCCCTAGTGTCACTGTTATGCTTTGGGTGTGTGTGTGGGGTGGTGGGTGCTTAGAGGGAGGGTCAGGTGGATAGGATAAAAAAACACTGAGAGGTGAACACACATGCGTGGCTATAGATGAGGGTGTGTGCTTCATATACCACCTGGCAACACTGGGGGATTGGGCACCTCCAGTGTCACTGTTTCTTTCTAGGGGGAGGGCTGGTGTGAAAGTGAGAGAGATGAGAGGGGGAGAGAGAGAAAGAGAGACTGAGTGAGCATTCAGCCAGTGACAAATGCAGAGTCAGTGCAGCAAAATACTGCCTATGAGAAAACTGCATTGATACATTGTAGTGCTTCACAGAGTGTGGAGGCAACTGTGAAGCAACTCCTAAATGTTATTCATTTGGAGTGGAGTCCTTTTTTGCTCACAAGAGGTGTGCAGGGCTCCACCAACTGCAGCCCTAAAAAGGAGAAAAAAGACACTGTTTAAAAATAAAGGCCTTGAGGCATATCTGAGTACTGTAATAATGCCAGGATATGCTAATAACATATTATGTATACTTTTGGATTGATAGATCCTTGCATTTCAGTAATAATGGTATAATGTAGTGACTACTTGGGATATGCAAATGAAATCAGTAAGGCCCCAAAGCATTTTGGACTATAGTTATGACAATCCAGAACCAAGCTGAAGTCAGCTAACTGAAAACATTTCCCAAAAATATTGTAGAAGCTTTCAGCATAATAGTTTTCCACATGCACAAAGATGCTAATAAAAATTATGCATAGCAGCCTCACATAGATGCCTCATATGAGATAGTACATTTTGACCACAGAAGCACAAGGATTCAGAGGTTACCACAAGCTTAGTAAAAAACATATTTGCTAAGAAAGCCATACAGTAGGATGAGGTTACCACAAACTTAGGAGACAGTATATTTTCTGAGAAAGTCAGGAAAAATTTATTTTCTGAGAAAGTCATAAATAGCATGGGCTGGATATTCAAACTGTGCTATTTTGTGGCGCAAGCCCTTGCGCTGCACAAAATAGTTACAGGGTGTTCGAAGCGATATTCAAGGAGCTGCCCTTGAGCAACTCCTTGAATATCACCCTGGCTACAGCCACTGTGCATGGCGCAGGAACTTCTGGCGCCACCGCAAGTGGTCAGAGGGAGCATTCAACTTGAGGTGGCGCAAGTACTCATTGCCCATGCGCAAAATCCCCATATTCAAAAGGTGACATGCAATGAAGCCACCATGTGCAAGGCACAGGGGCTATTTGCATCTTGATTATGGCCCCATTTGCATGCCATTAGCATGCAGGTGCCACTGATCCCTGAGGACTTGCACCTGGCACCTCTTTGCCCATGATTAGGCTGCAGGGGCACAGGGTGTGGGTTGGGGCCAGCCACAGGTGGCACCTGCTGTGTTGTGCCCTGCAATGCAGCAGCTCACCTGTGGGTGGCCCTCGACTTAGGCCTTTTTGGCTCAAAGTTGTGCAGACGCAGGTTGTGGGTTGCGCCTGCACAACTCTGCACAGCCCGGCTGAATATCGGGCTGTGCAGTTTATGCATGGTTCCTCCCCCTCCAGTTCAGCATGCATTCATTTGCATTGCGTTGTTGCTCAGCCTGTTTTCAGTGGCGCAACTGCCTCCTACTGAATATCGCAGAATGGCACAATTTCGGACTTGCGCATGGCGCAACCCTTTTGAATATCCGGCCCCATGTGTCTGCTGCCTAAGATAAAGCTAGATTTGTTTTGCAAATCTACTAGACCCCTTAGTTATGACAAAATATGGAAATGATTGCCTCAGCAAGTGTGTAAGAATAGCAAAAATATCTGCTTGACCCATGATCAGTGAGATGCTTATCAGAAGAAAGAAACCAGTAACTTTAAAGGGCTGCCTTGAAGTCTTCCTATGTAATTAGCAATCTAGGAGCTTGGTTGTCTGTTGTAAGTTACCTGATTTCTTATGTCATAATAATGGTTTGGACTTTTACCTATAGTTTCCCTTTGGCAGAAGCAATCTAGGAGTGCTTAGCTGGCTGTTTTAAGTTATCTGATTTTTATTGTGTCATAACAAAGCTTTGGACTTTCACACTTGGTATTGGTATTTGCTGGTCTGTCACTTGTGTGACTCAAATTTTCCCCACAATACCAACTCCAAATATAATGCAAACTGTACAAAAAAATAAACTTCAATAAGATACAGAACAAAAAGATTTTTGTCTTCCATATGTACACTAATTTATCCTATCTATCACCCCCAGGTTACACTGCACCAACTGAAGCAACTGTGCATTTACCCCCTTGCAGCGACATTTCGCCAGTGAGGTCCCCCACAGTGACTACAGCACCTAGCCGTGGTGGGAGACCTGATGGAACCCGGTGCTGTCTGTCAGGGGTCCTGCACCCCCAATCAGCTCCGACTGGAGTTGAGAATACTTAAGTGGGGGGTGCAGGGGGTGCTGCTCGATGCGTGGGTGGTTCAGGGGGTGAAGCCCTCCGAAGAAAACAAAGACAGCAATAGTGAGCTGGCAGCCAACTGCAGAATGCGGTCGACCTGCTGGTGTCGCTGACGGGGCATTAGACAGAATTTCTGTCAGACTCCTGTTGTGGATCCGCAACTGTGATGTGTCAGAACCAACTGAAGCCTGACACCTCACAAACAGGAAATTAAAGTGATTTATGAAAGTTCCCCAAATGCCTTTTTCACATAGTATGCCACTGCCAACCATACTTCAGATGTTGAAGCTGCAATTTGTTTTGTTAAAAAATCTGTCAATGTGATTGTTTTATGTTTTATCAGTACTTTGTTTTTGCCCACCCTCCAGTTTCTGTGTGTGGCCACAAACCCAGAATGATGTCATGCAAGGGAGCTGTCAATGTCTTACATGCATTACCAAGGAATTCCAGATAAATTATAAAGTTGACTTAAATGTTCCTTATTCAGATGTGTAGTCTCTTATTTTATTAGTAGTGACTGCAGTATAGCACCTAATATGTAAATGTACATAGCAAGGCATTGTGGGTACAATAAGAAGCTGTTTTTCAACTTCTTTACTGTGAGGTACAGTCTTCTATTTCTGTAGTGGCTTCAACAATTTAAGCTCTCATATGCATATTTTCAAAACATGGCATTGTGCATTCGTTATCTGTAAAGATTTCTTAACTGAGAGATGTAGTCTTCTATTTCTATAGTGAACACAGAAAAATAAGAGCCTGTATACTAATTTACATAGTGTGGTATTGTGGGTAAAATAAATAGCTGAGTTTTTTTATCTCCCTAATCAAAGTGCAATCTCCTATTTCCATAATGTGTATAGCAGTGCAATCTGCAGAAAAGTTTCTGGAAAAATGTTTTTGTGATACAGGGAAGCCCAAAGGATCATTTGCCATTCTTTGTATATGTTGTTTCACTTTTACTGCCTGCTGGTAAAGTGACAGATCTGAAGTGACAGCTCCTGTCAGAATGTGGGAGTGTGATGATATTTTGCTATGTTTATGTTGTTGGGCCTCGATGGCTGTAAGTAGTTCAACAGTGTAATTATTGGTCAGTGATTACACAGCTCTGAGCTGCTTTCAGCCAGTCAAATCACTAGAATTTTTCTATACATTATAATGCTAGATACATAGAGAATAATGAATGACTAACTATCAGTAACAAGCCAGTTAGTTCAACGAGAGGTTCCTATGGTGATCGCTTGAACCTCGAGAGTGTAGCTCAAGAGGTTTGGTCGCCATAGGGACCGCGAGATGAACTAACTGGCTTGTTGCCGATAGTTAGTCATTTACTGTTTTTTATAGTGTAGGATGGTCAAAAAGTGCCATCCTTAAATATCTGAAGCTTACTTGTGGCATTTATTTCTTCACAGGATTAGCTCTGAATGCTGCGGCTGCTGCCAAGTAGAGGGAAGATCATGCGCCGCGCATGCACGATCACGTTCTAAGTTATTATGCTGTACTAGCTACATAGCTAGTGTAGCATAGCAAACTAGCTAACATAGCTAGTACAGTATAACAACATTTTGAAAATGATGGAATTCAGAGTATAACAGCATTCCATCACACACTATATCTATTTAGAAACAAAGCTAACAACTGACAGTGTCCCTTTAAAAATGTAATTTCCCTTACATGATGTCACAGTTGGGGGTTGCAACACTGAGAAAGAAAGGGGGCAGGGTTATGCAAATGAAGCAGAGTACAAAAATAATAGGATTTTTTCATGGAAAACAGCACTTTTTGTCAGTTTGAAGTAGGAGACTGATTCACAGCTTCTACATGTTATTACTGCCATTTGCTATGACAATCTTCCATAAATAACTTCAAGGATAGAAAGAACATCACCAAATACCTGCATGAGTGCCACAAAGAAGACAAATCCAATGGAAGAGAAAATAAAAAACTGTTACTAAAACCATTGCAACTAAAAAATATTACTACTGACTTTGGAAAACAATGGAAACAATTTAACACTTTTCTTCCTCACTCCCTACTGTCCTAGAAATATTTAAGTATTGCAACGTCTTCAATTTTATTTGATTAACAGATACAGAGAAATACATTTTTAGTTCAGTAGCTATACACACACACACATTGCCAATGGGATATCCCAACCTAAAATGAAATTCAAACACAATTATTGGGTGCACGACTGGCAAATTTATTCAAGAATAACCATTTAAATCCCAAACTGGTTTACTTGCCAAAACTATATGTTAACGTATTTACTTTATAACATTCAATCCAACTTTCCCCTACAGCCAAATATTTTTTTTCCTTTGATCTTTGTCTTCTTGGCCCCGGGTGTGCAACCCAGTACCCCAGCGCCTTCCTAAATCTGTTGGCCTCTGTTCTTATTGGGGCTCAGATGTAGCACCAGACAACCATTTATGTCCCTCTCCATCCTGCTGGAATATCTCTGGAGGTGTCCCAACCCACCTGGGTATTGACCCAGCCCAGGCCTACCCCTAGTGGCCCCCAACCCTTGTGTCTCCCCCCTTTTTCCCTTCTTCCTCTGCTGTTGCCCTCTGCTGACAACCTGGATTCATGTCCCAACCTGTTGCTCTCTGTCAGCAACCCAAAGGTCACACACTGCCAAATCAGTGCAGTTGCCCTCATGCGGCAACTCATGCCTGAACAGACGCCAAAACTCTCCCTCTCCTGCTCCCCACGTCCCACCACTAAAAAAGGTTGGGATGGTGGGAATCTCAAGAATGACAGCAGACATGTGCCAGAGCACTGGCTGCAGCCATGCTTTTCTCCCCAGTGGCCACTCCCAGTTTTCCCTTCAGCCAGTTCTCTGGCATCCTTCATCTTGACAGACTCCCCAGCCCCACCCCTTTCCTGTGTTATCCTTCTCCCCCCTCTCTCTCTCTCTCTCTCTCTCTTGCTCCCTTTATTGTCCCTACCTCCACTTTCCAGGCTAGGATGCCTCTGACAATCTGTGTCACCCTGGATTGGCAACCCCCTTTGTCAATGGGATAGACTAACCTGGAATGAAACTCAAACACAATTATTGGGTGCACAAATGGCAAATTTATTTGAGTATAACCATTTACATCCAAAACTGGTTTACCTGCCAAAACTATATGTTAACAAATTTACATTATAACATTCAACCCAAATTTCCCCTCCAGCCAAATATCCGTTTCCTTTGATCTTTGTCTTCCTGGGCCCGGGTGTGTAACCTGGTGCCCTAACTTCTTCCCAAATCTGTCGGCCTCTGTTCCTATTGGGGCTCAAATGTTGCACCTGATGCCTTCCTTTGTTACTTTCCATCCTGCTGGAATGTCTTCTGGAGGTGCCCCAACAAGCCTGCATGTTGACCCAGCCCGAGCCTGCTGTTAGTGGCCTCCCCAACTCTTGTGTCCCCCCATTTTCCCCTACTTCCACTAGCGCACTTCCAGCTCTGTGATGAAAGGTGAGATCCCCTCAAACCTCTGCTCTCCATTTTCTGTTCC
This sequence comes from Neoceratodus forsteri, assembly GCA_016271365.2. Classification (NCBI taxonomy): domain Eukaryota; kingdom Metazoa; phylum Chordata; order Ceratodontiformes; family Ceratodontidae; genus Neoceratodus; species Neoceratodus forsteri. The sequence continues at coordinate 42,037,259 of JADMNL010000040.1, read as the reverse complement.
TCAATAACCTCATCCAACCTGTTCATGAACAATGTGGTGCCCACCTCTGATAGGTGCACCTCATCCTGTCTGTAATCCCCTGGGCTATCATAAGCAATGGCCTATATAGATTCTCCCCTGAGGCCCCGGTAAAAACTGCCGTTCTTGTGTACAACCTCTTTCTTGCCCATTCTATACCTTTAGCATTCCTTGCCTGTTTCAACAGCCATCTGGGGATGACCTCTGACCATGCTGCCTTGATCCCAGGCCACCAGGTTCTTACAATACCTATATCCCTTTGAATTTCTAACAATAAATCCACCCACGGCCATTCTCTTAAATCATTATCCCCATACGTATGATTAATAAATCAGGACTGGGAACTCTGAACTTTTTTGGCCCTCCAAAGCAGAACTAGCTACCCTTAACACATGCCCTGAATGCCCTTCCAGTGCAGCCTGATGGAATCTGCTCCTCTATGCAGCTGTCTCCCACCTGGCATGCTTGCTGCTGTCTTTTCAGGACAGAAAATGAAGAAATGCCCCTTTATCCAGACCTTGCTCCTGCACCCTGCACCTGGAACAAAAGAACAGAGTATCATGAACCACCTATTCTCTTACTGTACATATTTCTAGTATCAGGCCAATTTTCATCTCCCTTTCTCCTTGATCCCCTCCTCTGAGACCCCCAGCTTGGCTGCCTCTGATGCAGTCCCAATGCGGAATGAGTGAGATGAAAATCTACTGGCATCTTCCCCTATAAATGCCATGCCTTTTTTAATCACAGCTAAAACCTGATACACTGATGCTGCCACCCCTTTCCCATGCACAAAGAATGCCCCCCTGCCACTGGTCTGACCTCCCAATATTTGTCTAAAGCTCTCACTCCACAAGTGGCCTGATCGATACTGCTTGGTAACTGGACTCTGACTCCTTCCTGCCTCATCTGTTTTCAATGTTCTTAAGTTAATTACTGCCCCAACCTATCCCAAGGCATATCCTTGCCCCATAAACCACCCTGCTTGTGCTTCTGCCTGCCTGCAACCACCTCATTACACTGAACTTCCCCTGCTGCATGACCAAAAATAAGGCCCTGAATAACCTCACCTCATATGCCGAGCTGCAAATACACCTTAAACTGTCCAGCAACCTGCAATCAACCTGCCCTTAATCAAACATCTGCTGTTGAGGACCTTTTCCTTCACCCTCTGGCACCCTAGCATCATTCTTGTGGCCACCAGTGTCTTGGCGGGAGCCCCCAATCCTCTTGCCTCACAAACCACCCCTACACTTGCCAAATATGTTCCCATGGTAGAATAGGCCAAACCCTTGTCCTACTTCCCTACCATGGACCTGATTACCTGGTGTTCAGTGACCTGGTCACCTGACTCACACCCCAGCTGTCGTTGAAACTTCTGGAACACTTTCCACACCCCCTCGTATGACATTAGAGTGTTTTTGGACCAGGAGTACCTGTTCAGCATGCTGGATCTCCCCATCCAGTCTCCCAAAGTGTGGGAGGAACCACCGTCCTCCTGGCTGTGGAGGTGGGCGCAACCTCCCTGAACCTGTGTAACTGAAAACGAGAAAGGCTGTCAGCTACCTCATTACGATTGCCTGTGATGTGTTTGGCCTTGAATGACAAATTCAGTCATAACCCCACTAATACTAGTTACCATACTATCCTGGTCACCCTCTCTGTGGAACCCTACTTTTGGTTCAAGATCTCCACCACCACCATATTATCACACCAAAAGATGATTTTTTTGTTTGCAAAATTTCTCCCCCACACCATAACTGACACCTAAATGGGAAACAACTCCAGGAACCTGATATCCTTAATTAGCCCTTCCTTCTCCCATCTTCTTGGCCACTCTCCTTTAAAGTATGCCCCCATCCCTAAGGCTCCAGCTGCATCAGTGCACAACTCCAAATCCATGTTGTACACCCACTCCTCCTGCCAAAATATGACCCCATTGTAATTGTCCAAAAACTGTTCTCACACCTCTAGATCCTGTCTCACCCCTTTTGTATTGTCAACCAAATGGTGGGGGAGATTCGTCAGGCCCATAGCCCTTGCAAGTCAATGAGTGAAAACCCTCTCTGGGCCCCATGCTCTGTATGCAAAATTAAAGCGTCCCAGCAGCTGCTGCACCACCAATAGCTACACCTTCTCCTACATTTAACAAAACTTCATAATTCCTTTAATCTGCTGATTTTGTCCTTGGGAAGCCCGAAAGCCCCTGCTTCTGCATATACCTCTATGCCCAGAAACTCAAGTTTCCTCACTGGTCCTTCCATTTTATCTCTTGCCAGTGGTACCCCCAAGATCTGGCACATACCCTGGAAGTCACCCAACATCTTTTTTTTTTTTAACTCTATTTTTTAAGACACCTGAAGTTGATAGATATCATTATTCATACAGGTAATACATAATTCAGCAGTGTAAGACATTGCAATTAAAGTGACAGTTCCATTGTACATATTGTTTTAATTATACACAGCAAAGCTATATAATCCTAAATGCTAGCCGGGAGTCCTACAGCTCCCCTGTCTTATGAGATGGAATTTTTGTTATAGTTTAAATCTATGATGCCTTCCTTCTCTCAGATTTAGCTTTACTCTGAGACTTTCTATGATCAAGTGAATATTCTCTTTGGGAGGGAGGAAAGAAACATGCTACATAGGGTTGGCCTTTCTGACGTCTGTAATTCAGATCCCCTGTCATATTCTCCTCTGATTTTGTTCTCTGTTTGATTTACTCCCCTTCACCTTCCAGTCCCTAAGGTACTATGTCCAGTCTTTTTGCAGAAATCAAACGAAACCAAGCAGTCCATCTGTTCATCAGTTTTGGAACCTGATTTTGTAACCTGGGTGTGAGATGTTCCATTTTATAAATTTCATAGATAATAGATTCCCACTGTGAGATTTCTGGGGGTAAGTTAGCTATAGGTGTGTATTGCTTTTTGCCATACTCGAATAATGGTTAAAAGTTAAATGTGTTGTCTTCCCTTAAAATGTTTGGGGATGTGTAAGAGCAATGCTATCTCTGGGTTCAGAGGTCCTATAGTTGGGAACAGGTGGTGTAGTGTCTCTTCTACCTCTCACCAGAATGTGGCCAAAATTGGGCAATGCCAGAAGATATGTGAGTGTGTAGCCACTTCACAATCGCACCCTCGCCAACATGACAAATCCCCATGGGGTAAATATATAACAGTGATCTGGGGTGTACAGAAGCATCTCATCACCACCTTCCAGGTAAATTCATGCCATGTATAAGAGTTGGTGGTTTGATGATGGCATTTGCAAATCAGTCTCCAGTCCTTGGGAGAGAGGTGTAAGACAAGTTCGACCTCTCAGTTATTTTAAACAGTGTCCATCTCCGTGGTTGGAGCCTCCTGCAGGGCTTTATAAAATCTGGAAACTAAGTGTTCCAGATCTGTCTCTCTCTGTTCCTATAGGAGTAGCTGGCATATTTGAGTAAGTGGAGTATCCTCAATACTCAGCTCAAGTTTTCTCCCCAGAAAGTATCTTACTTGCAGGTATCTAAAGAAGTCCTGCCTTGTAGTGAAAACTCAGTATGTAGTAGTTGGAATGTCTTAAAAGTGCCTTTTTCATAAAATTGTAAGGCCTGTACCAGACCCCACTCCCTCCACCTCAGGAAACCATTATCCTCCCATGCTGGTGGGAAATATGGGTGGCAGCCAGGTATTTCAACCCATGCTGCTGCAAACTTATTTGCTGGGTGTCTCAGAAAACAGGTCCATCTGTTCAGGATTCCCTTTTGTGAACTTAGAGCTTTTGGCATCAGGGGGTCTCGTATCAGATTGGAAGATGAGTTCAGCATTTAAAGGGAATGTTGCCAGAGAGCCTTCTATTTTTACCCATCCAGAAGGGGGCGATTCCAGGAGAGCCATCCTGTCATGTGAGTTAGTGTGGGCACTAGAGAATAAAGCGAGAAATCCGGAAGAGCTAATCCTCCTCTGTCTTTCCTCATCTGTAATATTTTAAGTGCTATATGGGGTCTGTCCCCTCTCCACAGGAATGTGGTTATCATTTTGTTCCATCAGGATAATTCTTGATGCAGGACGGAGAGCGGTATGTTGTGCATTAGATACAGAATCCATCGAAGGATCACCATCTGTATGGATTTGACTCAAGACAGTAGAGAGAGAGGGAGAGGGAGATGCTTCCAGCGCCCGAGATCATCTCACATTTATAAATACAATGCACCCAACATCTTGTACATCTTGGCTTTCCCCTCGCCACCAGTAAAAAATCATCCAAATAACACACTACTGTCTTGTATCCCATCTCTCACCAAATACCCATTACAGGCAGGTGCTGAATGCCTCAAAGGCCGGACATGCCACTGAGCAGCCTATGGGCATGACCTTACCAAAATACTTCCCATCGAACTGAAACCCTAGCAGATCCCAGTCCTCCTCTCACCGGTAGCAGGTGAAAAGCGGACTCAGTGTCACTCTTTGCTAACCAGATCCCATCCACTGCCTTGATTAGCTCAATGGCTTGATCCAGCATGGCATAAGATACCACCCTATCTCCCTCGGGAACACCATCATTCACTGAGTCCCCTTCGGGGTAGGATAGATGGTGTGTAAGCCTGTATTCCTGCGATTTCTTCTTGGGCACTAGGCCCAGCAGAGAAACCCTCAGATCCTGCCAGGGTGGTGTTACAAATGGCCCCTTAATACTCACTACTGCTATCTCCCTGTCTATCTTTTGTTTTACCAGCCTATCTTAGTGGACCCCAAGTTCTTTGCCCGCATTGCCACCCTTAGCCCTACATACTGCATATTGAAGCCCTTAGTGAAACCTTACCTAAACTTTTCCTTTGCTGAACTGTCTCAGTAACCCCCTGTCCATTCCCAAAGAATGTCACTCCTGATAGGCATGCACGCCCTCCCTTCCCCCACTCTCAGCATTCCTAACTACTTGTCCCTGCCTCAAACCTCCCCTACCCCCGTATTTTCTCCCTTTTCTGCCTGTACTCCTCCTCCTCCTCCTCCTCCCCACCTTAACCCATGAGTTCCCACAAAATGGTTGCCCTTTGTATGGCTGAAACCCAGACCACTCCCCTATGTTTCTACACCTGGAAACTGGATGTGATCTTGCGCATTTTGAGCAAACATGCTGAAATTTGCAGTTTGCTCAACTGCACATAGCCTTGTTGAAAACCCAACATGTCTTTAACCCAGTGCCTCTAGCCACTTTCATCCCTTGAAATGACCCTGAACCCCGACCCATGATTGTCTGCACCCAGAGGTCTGAATGCATGGCATCCCAATGGATGTCCCCATGTTTTGCCATGCCCTGATAAAAGCGTTCATCGTATACTAGCCACCTATAACCCCCCTTTGTTTTGTACCTGTCTCTAATTATGGCTGAGTAGGTCAGCAATGGTATGGCCAGCTCCAGCTGCTTCTGCAAGAGGATGGCAATAAAATTCGTCAACCCTGCCAACCAATTGTTGAACGTCTTGCCTTTGAACTCTTTGTTCTCCATAGTCTTACCCACCAGAGCTAATGCCACCAGCATCTCTGGCCTCCCTACCGACTCCCTCTCCACATATTTCTTCAGAATCTCCTTATCCACCAGTACAAACATGTCAATGTACTCCCTCTTCCAAATCTTCTCCTTTATCACCTAGGGAATGTGGTCCCCCAGTGTCATCACCAGAACCTGCCCGCCTGTGCCGCCTTCCCTTCACTGCCTGGTAACCCTGTCCTTTGGCCCTGGGACCCTTTACCTTTGAATTCCAATAATGCCTTTTCTATTTCCTTGAGACCTTGGCCCCCCCCATTATTAAAGCTGCCAGATAGTCCCTTAAATTCCCATCCAATGTCAAATCCACATTGTCCTTACCCTTTGATGATGCCACCTCTTCTTCCACTGCCTTCCTTTGCCTGTTTCCTGTTCTACCCCTCTCTCTCCTTTATCTTCTGGCTACTTCTGCTTCCCTGCTCTGAGCTCTTCCACTTCCACCTTGTGGGCCTTTTCCAGCATGGACTGCACCTGTCCCATCAGGGTTGCTGCCTGTTTGGTCAGGTTCTCTGTGGCAGACTCCTTCTTCCCTGCATTCTTCTTGGGTGCCATCTGAAACATACAGTTCTCACCCACCAAGAGACACACAGTTAAAACTTCTTCTTTTTGCCATTTTTTTCTGTCCTCTTTTATTTATTCTTTATTGTTTGTCAATAAATATATATTTTTTTATTTTCTTTGCCCCCCTCAACCTGTAACCCATCCCCAATTTCTGACTGCTGTGCTTGTCAGAGGGCTGCCTCTGTTTGTTCCCTATCAAACTCATGCCAATCTCGATGCATATGCAGCACCTCTGTCCCATTATACCCACTCTCAAGATATTTGTCTGCTCTTCAATTTTTTTATTTTATTATTCTCGTTGCTGTTAAACTCCTGCCACTTATGCTACATTCCTTACAAATGTGCCATATAGCCCATTGCTTCTTTAGCACATATGAAGAGGTCTCACTTGTTGTACACCTTCCACCCTTTAAGCCCTTGAGTGTCCTTGCTCCCTTTTCTTTCATGGGATCCCTCCTGGGAGATGGCATCCTGAGTCTTGTTCCCCCCCAAGTTGCCCCCTCCGGGCTCTTCTCCCCAGGCTTCATACATTCCTCACCAATTCCCTTCCTAGTATAGCTTATGCCCCAACCCCATCACTCCTTGTCTGTGTCCCAGCCACTGCTTAAACTTGTGCATCTCGCAAGTGTGCTTGTAAAATGGTGGCAGCTGCCAATGGCTGCAAAATGGTGGTAGCCTCTTGGCAGGGGATGCTCCTGTCCTGTTCCCCGGCCACACCTGATGAAGTCCGCTTTTTAGAAATGACATCTAAAGATTCCTCGACAATCCACCAACCTGAGGAACTGATCCTCTCTACCATGGTTTTCCATGACCTGGTCCCCTTTTCTATGTGTGGCAGGCAGCCCACTCCACTTGCAACCTCCCAGAATTTTTTCTTCACAGTGCTACTTAGCTACTGTGGCTGGTGAATGGAGGGCAACCCATGGTCACACAACTAGTATCAATCTTATGTTACCCCAACCCCTAGCAGCCTACCCTGTCCAGTGCCTTTTCTTAAGCATATCCCTCTGCTGGTTCCCAACTGCTACCATCACCAAACCACCAGACACCAACCAACGCTACCAGAGCTGTAGCCCCAGGAGGCCTCTCCGCACTGAACAAAAACCCCACTACTACTCCTCATGCTAAGGCTTGGTCCCCGATGCTGCGCTGTTCACCTCCTGATATCAAGCACTACTGCTGTCCCCATGATACAATGGAGTGGGGCTATCCCCGTAGCACCCCCACCCGGGAATCTGGTGAAGGCCACCTCCAGTCATCCACCATCTTATTAATTCATGTTGGTGCCCCTTGCCACACCATTCTCGGGGACCCCACTGCACCACCAAAAACCCACTCCCTCTGGCCACATACCATCAGGATGCCTGACCATCCAAAGATACATGAATACATAGACACTGTCAGCAGATAAGGGCCTATGGACCACCTAGTCTGACTATTTGAGCTTGTAAGTTCATTTTATGTTTTTCTAGAAGTCTGTTGCCCCTCACCCCTGACCTCCAGAATTCCCTTATGTCTGTCCCATGCATTCTTAAATCCCATGATTGTTTCAGCCCCTACCACGTCCTCTGGCAGGGTGTTCCACATGTCCACCACCCTTTCTGTGAAGAAATTGTTCCTCACGTTTCCTCTGAATTGCCCTCCTTCCAACTTCATCCCATGCCCTCTAGTCCTGAAACATCTTTTTTACTGGAAATTTGTGTATTCCTGCATCCTGTTCCTCCCTGTAAGGTACTTGTATATCTCTATTATATCCCCCTCTCCCTACTCTCCTCCAGGGAGTACATAGTCAAGTCATTCAGCCTGTCCTCATAGGACATGTGATGCAATCCCTGCACCATCTTTGTTGCCCTCCTCTGAACCTTCTCTACCCTGTCTATGTCCTTACTAGGTAAAGTCTCCAGAACTGTACTCTGTACTCCAGGCAGCATCTCATTAATGTCTTCTATAGTGGAATTATGACCTCCCTTTCCCTGCTAGTGATGCCCCTGCCTATGCATCTCAGCACCCTATTTGATTTATCTGCTGCCTTGTCGCACTGTTTCCCTACCTTGAGTTCATCAGAGATGATAACCCCAAGGTCCCTTTCCTGCTTGGTGCATGCTGTATCCTCACGTCCAACTGATATGTTGTTCCAGGGTTTTTGTGCCCCATATGCATTATCTTTATTCATTTATTTATGTTATTTATTTCAGTTTCGGATTAAATACCTTTGAGCCAGGGCTCGTTCACAAAGGTTCTCTGTCAGGACAAGTACAGTGCAATAAAACAATACAAATGTTACAGATTCACAGATAAGACAAAATATACAGTAGATACATAGGAAACAGGAGGTTACATGGTCCCTGTTACAGAGTATAAGTGCCAGTAATAACAGCACTTCATGAGTGCGGTACAGCGCTTTACAGAATTCAGAGTACAGAACTTAGGTTGATATAGTCAATGGGTTAATTAGGAAGTAGTGTAGAGATACAGGCAGCTAAAGGCAGCTTTGACAGTGGAGTAGCGGGAAGATGGGGTGTAAGAGGATGAGTGGGGCAGGGGCTGAATGCATGGGGGGAATTCAAGGGAGAGGGAAAAGGCAGTGAGCAAGGGAAAGAGTGAGCCAGATGGTGTTGGCAGGACAGCAGGAGGCCTAACATCGAGGTCTAGGTAAGATATCATTCTTTCCTGGGTTATCCAGATTTAGGTAGGGCATTGTAGAATATTCTTAGATCTTGTATTCTTATAATTCGGAGAGCAACTTGCAATATGTGCTGGGGGCTGGGTAGGGAAAATAAACTATTTATTTTATTTGTTACTATGGAGGTGGGGGGAAATGCTAAAAGGCAGTCCTAGTGCTTGGATTGGAAGTGGTTAGGGCACTTGCAGATTGTTCATAAAGGGGTTAGGTCATGTTTGGGCACTCACATACACAGGCGAGTGCCAGTCGTGCTTTGAGACCAGCTCTGAATTTACTGACCTTGCTACATTCAATGAGGTCATGGGGGGAAATTGTTCATCCACTTAGGCCCTCTTTAGGAGAGAGATCTCTGGGTTATGGAGGTATGCCCTCTCTTGATGCATTTCGAGTACTGACCACTGTCTGATTTATTTTAAATAGACAAGATATGGATTCAGGTACCAATCCAAGCAAGGCTTTCTTTGCCAGAAGGCAGGCCTGATATTAGGTTCTAAGGTGAAGTGGTAGCCATCTAGTAGCTTTATAGCAGTCACAAGTGTGAGACCAGTGGTCTACTCCCAGGACCAGTCTACAGGCTTTATTGAGATGGGTTTTTACCCTTTTGAGGGCTGTGTCCCTTACAGCACCGTAGATGATAAGGCTGTAGTCTATGGTAGATAGGACTGTGCAGTTTGTTACCAGCTTTAATGGCTCTGGTGGCATGTAGTGACGGTGATGATAGAGAACACCACGTTTTATGTTGGCTGTTTTAATTACATGGTCTACATGAGAAGTGAAAGAGAGGGCATTATCCATGTGAACACCGAGATAATTAAAGGTGTCAACCTGCTCCAGTATACCCCTGCTTACCACTCTGTACTTCCAGTTTTCTATATTTCTTCCAATTCTGTGGAACCGTAAAGATGATGCTCTTGTTTTTTTTTTATAATTGAGCATCAGTTTATTATTGGAGAACCATGTTTCAAGCCTGTGAAAATTTGCTTCCAGTTCAAGGGTAATAGAGGGCAGATTTTTCCCCACTTACTGAGATGACCGCATCATTAGCACATAACACAATGTGCACTGGGTACATTGAGGGCAGGGGGGTTATGAACAGGTTGAAAAGGAGTGGCCCCAATATTGAGCCTTGTGTTATTCCTAGATGCACCTCTCTTGGCTCAGAAAGCAAGCCTTTGATTTGGACACATTGAGTCCTACCCAAGAGGTAGCTCTTGAACCATGCAACTGACAGGCCTATTGAGAGTAGGTATTGTAGAAGGAGCTGATGGTTAATGTTATCAAATGCCTTTGTAAGGTCTATAAAAATAGACCCCACAGCCAGGCCATCATCAAAGGCATTGTAGATTTTGGAGGTGAAGTCAACCAGGGCAGTGGCTGTTGAGTGGTCTTTTCAGAACCTGTGTTGCTGGTCACAGAGAAGGTTGTATCTCAACAAGTACAGCATGAACTAATCAGAGACAACTCTTTCAAGGGCTTTAGATGGGGGGGAGAATGGAGATGGGCCTGTAGTTAAACAGGTTGGTGGCATTCCTTGACTTGAAAACAGGGGTGACATGTGCCTTCTTCCACATGTCCAGGAACACCCCTGACCTTAGTGAGGCATTAAAGACTTTAGTGAGTGGATCCATCAGTTCATTTATTATAAGCAAGGCCCCTGGAATTCTACGATTCTGCAGTTGCAGAATTTTCAGCAGAATTTGCTTCATGCCACAGAATGTATATAGTGCCGCAAAATTCACTGTTTTTGGTGAATTTTTATTCAAATATACCGGTTTTCCATAGTGCCAGGCTTTCTTTCCCATCTGGTTTATCCTGAAACCCCTCCTCTATGCTCAGCATATGATGTCATTGATGACATCACATCATATTTAACCAATGGCAGAACTGTGTTCTGCCAGAAAAATGAATAAGTCATGTCGCAGAAATCAAAAAATGCTGCCGCAGAAACCAAGGAGCTCTTCCACAGAAATCAGAAAGCTCTGCCACAGAGCACTAGGGGCCCTGATTATAAGTGCCACCAGCTTCATATCCACAAGGTCGCTACCCATCCTTATTTTCCATAGCACAAGTTTAACATATTTGGTAGTGTCATTCCTGGTGAACTGTTTGAAGTAGAACAGAGGTGCTTCACCCTTGGCCAAGTGAGTTGGGGGGGTGGAGAGGTGCAGATTTAGAGTTGAGGGGGCCAGGTAGTCTCTAGGAAGTACCGTGCTAAGATCAGTGAATGCAAGGTTAAAAGCATTTGCTAATCACCTGGTTCCTGATGTGTCCCCATGGGAGTGACTATAAGCCCTGGTTCAGTTTTGAAGGGTTTCCCTGTGAGTGATTTTACAGAGTCCCAGAACTCCTTCCCTCATCCTCAACTCCTTTTTAGCAAGTCATTGAAGTAGGTTGCCTTAGCCTGATGGATACGATTTGTGCATCTGTTTCTGGCAGTCTTATAAGCAATAATATCTGCCATTTTGCTGGCTGCTTTGGCCTTATGCCAGAGGTTAGCCCTTTCCCACATAAGCTCAAGTAGGGAGCCTGTGAGCCATGGCTTAGTAGCCTCTCTAGCTTTTTTAGTTTTATAGGGGGCAAAGATATCACAGGCCTTGTTGAACATCGTGACAAAGAAATTGAGGGCTTGGTTTCCATCCTGAGCCCTGTCTAGTAGTGACCAATCCACAAATTTCAAATATTGCCTGAAGTAACCCAGTTGCCTGGGTCTCAGAGAGCAGTTTATTGTGACCTGTGTAGCCATCAAGGGTGATGGTAGCATCACTGACTTTAGGTGAGAGACAGTTTTAGTAAGAGCTATTACATCTGGTTGAAGTAGCTCCACCCGAGCCTGGAACTTAGGGAGTTTGCTAAGGAGACTTTGGATGTTTAATGAGACTATCTTGAGGTGACCCAGTCTCAAGTGTGGTCTGGCAATGGGTGACCCTGGGTTAGGATGGACATCTCCAGAGATCAGTAGCAGTATTAGTAGCAGCTTTATTAAGAAATGAGTCCAGTGTATCCACCTTAGCCTACTAGTTATTAATCTGTGAGATAGCGTGCTAGGTACTGTCACGGTGGAATGGTTGCATAAAATGGCAACTATAGGGATACTGGGAGGTGCTGGTGGATTATTTGGTTTGGGTGGGATTCTGAAATCTTGTTTTGCATGTGGCTCAATCAGGGTTCCTCTTGGCTTGAACCCATTGGTGGATGTGTAACCTGGGCTGGGGACATGGTAATACTTTTGTCTGGTACTTTTTTTACCACCCTCCAGCAGAAGATAGGTGGTGAGGAGGGCTACTAACACCATACTTGCTGATGTCAGCATATTTAATTGGTAGAGGCCTTCACACACAGATCAGGGGTTGCTACACCAATATAGGACTGCAGTAGTTTAGTAGTTTTGTGTGAGTGGCAAGTGGCAATATTAAATGGAAAATCCCAGGGAGAAACCAACAACCAATTGTAGCAGGGTAGGTGGGCTGTGTGAGGGAGATAGAGACAACCAATAGAGGTGTGGTAGTTGAGGAGAGGGTGCAGCTTAAGCCTATTTAATAAGCCATGGGAGAGGGGGTGGGCGAGAGGGCCAAAAATCTCCTCTGCAGTACAGTACATATTAAAATGATTTCAGCCTCTTGGTGCAGATCGAGGCAGCTGATGCTAGGGAAGCGCCAGGATTCCAAAGTTCCAACAGGCACGTTAAAAAGGAAAAAAACACTGCTGTGTGAGCTGCACTGCTCAGGAGAGACAGTTGTTGTATTCCCCTACACTGTGGCCACTCCTCTCCGTACCTGAGACTCCAGGTGCAGGATCTGTTGCTGCAGCAGGTCAGTCCCATTTGTCCTGAGACTTAGAGGGGCTCCTTCAGGAGGGGTCCAGACCAGTTGGACTTCAGCACCATGAGGAGCCTGGGGGGGGGGAGAGGGAAAAGAAGTTAAGCTTAGGGGTCTATTGTTTAGTGGAGTTGGTGGGCAGGTTTAGCTTCAGAGTGAGGAGGAGTGATGAAACAAAAGCTGACACAGGAGAGGGGATTTGAGTAGCTGGAGATCAGACAAACAGGTGTCTTGGCAAGAAAATAATTTGGAGTTAATGGAGACAAAAGGAATTGAGCAAAGAGGCTTGGGGGAGGGGGAGGGAGTAGGGCACTTTGTAACAAGGCCGAGAAATTCTGGGCCTCAGAAGCAGTTTATAGATATATATATCTTTACATCTAGATAGATAGGTAGATATTTTAGGGATAAAAAAGAAGCTCTGCAGTCAAAAAGACTTGTAAGTGAAAGATTGATGCTGCAGAATGGGCTTAAGAGGGGTGGAAAGCAATTTGGAGCAAAGCAAAGGGCTATTAAGCTGCTGGGACAGTTTAAAGCTTTAAACAAAGAAGGCACTATTACACACACTGACAAATAATACCTTTAAATGCTTATTAGAACAAGTAGGGAAATATTTGCTTTAAACCATGTCATTAATCAGATTGCAAATACTACCAATAATATAAATGGTTTTACTGTAAATTGCTGAAAGCCCTAATTAAGATTCAGAGCTGAAAAAAAAGAAATAAGGAATAAAAAATCCAACTAAATTAGCTGTTCAAGAATTAACACAATAAATTGGAGACAGAGCAAGTCCTGAGATTTCAAGGGTCCAGTGTGGACCAGTTATCAGCAATCAGTTTTGGAGCCAAGATTTAAACACACCAAAAAATGTGCTTTTTTAGCTCAGCGCTGAAAATCTCCCCTGCAGTACAGTACACTCTAAAATGATTTCAGCCTCTTCTTGCAGAGTGAGGCAGCTAATGCCAGGTAAGCACCAGGATTCAAAAGGTCCAACAGGCGTGTTAAAAAAGAAAAAACACTGATGTGTGAGCTGCTCTGTTCAAGAGAGACAGTCATTGTATTCCCTTACACTGTGGCCACTCCTCTCCATACCTGAGACTCCGGCTGCAGGATCCATTGCTACAGCAGATTGGTCCTGCTTGTCCTGAGCCATGGGGGGCTCCTTCAGGAGGGGTCCATCCCAGTTGAACTTCAGCACCACGAGGAGCCTGAGACTCCAGGTGCAGGCTCTGTTGCTGCAGCAGGTTGGTCCTGCTTGTCCTGAGCCATGGGGAGCTCCTTCAGGAAGGGTCCAGCCCAGTTGGACATCAGCCCCACGAGGAGCACTATGGCCACTCCTCTCCATACCTGAGAATCTGGGTGCAGGATCCATTGCTGCAGCAGGTTGGTCCCACTTATTCTGAGCCATGGGAGGCTCCTTCGGGGAGGGTTCAGCCCAGTTGGACTTCAGCACCATGACAAGCCTGACACTTTGGGTGCAGGCTCCATTGTTGCAGCAGGGTCGATCCCGCATCTTGCACTTCTTTGCATTAAATTACAACTGCCAAACCCTTGACCATTCTTCAAGCTTCTGCAGGTCCCCCCACAGCTCTTTGTGAGATGATGGAACAAAAGGAAAATGATTGCCTTCACATGAATCTACCTGTGATGCCGAAATGGAACCACTGTGAGCTTGCCCTCCACTACCTTCTGTAAGTCCTCCCTTACTCTCCTCCTATTCTGCTTTACTGTATTATTATTATTACTTTTTTGAAACAAGTAAGGGTCTGACTACAAACATGGCAAATTATACCCTGCTTCCAAATATCACTGCACCCAGCAATGGCAGATGACCTACCACATAACTGTGTCCAAAGGGGAAAAATGTAAGGGGCCAGTTCCTGCACCAACTGCAAACTATATCCTGTAATCTTACTTCTATGGCAACAACAGCAATGCTGAACCTACATATACCATGACCAATGGATTGCAAAACTTTTTTTTTTTTTTTATTCCATGTTGATGACAGAAACCTAACAAATTAACCTGTTGGGCTAGTGTCCTCTGTAACCCCTCACAGATTCTGTGCCAGCTCCTGTTTCCTCCCCACTATTTCCTACCTTACCTCTATAATTTCTCTGCCTTACCAAATCTTAACCACAACCTGCCAATCAATGTGCTGTTAATCTTGAGGATGTCAAATCTCAAGAATGTCAGCAGACAAGTGGCAGAGCACTGGCTGCAGCCACACTTTCCCCCCAGTGGCCACTCTCCCCTCAGCCAAATCCCTGGCACCCTTCATCTTGACAGACTCCCTAACTCCACTCCTTTCCTGTTCCATCCTTCTCCCTTCTTCTCTCTCTGTCTCCCCCCTTTGCTGACCCTACCTCCACTTTCCAGGATAAGATGCCCCTGACAATCTGGGTCATCCTGGATTGGCAGCCCCCTTTCTCTTGAACCAAGAAATATGCTTAAAAAATGAAAAAGCAAAGAAAAATTATTACAAATGGAGTTGAAATACAGCTTACAGCATTAGATAGCTGTCCAATATTTACACTGCTGTTACCATATATGTTAGCTTAGACTATTTCGAAACTTAAGGTACTATGTTGCTGGTTACCAGATTCTTTAAATAAATGGTTAAATGTTATCCATCTCTGTCTCAATTACATAGAAATGAATGCATATTTAATTATCCAAAGAAAATTATTAATGTGCAACAACACAGAACAAGATTCAGTTTCCATCAAAAGGTCCAAAGAATTAAAAAAAACCTTAACGCCCAAGTTCCACAGCTTTCCATTAAATGAAAACACAGTTGTGCAACAGTAAAAAATAACTTATGTAGAAAGTACCCACCAGTATCAGTAACAAAGAAATCTACTAGTCCAACACAATTTTCCAGTAGCCCAAGTGTTATGTGTTAAGTGTTATGTTCTGCACCGCAGACACACAGTTATAGTTAAATGAAAATGTTAGCACAATGCAAAATGTAGCAGCCTAAGCTATAAATTGGCAGTGGGCCACCAGCCAAATGCTAGTAGCACTGGGCTAAAAATATTTTTCTTTAACTGTGACTTATTCCTATGGAAGATAACATTTCAATAAGTACACCATAAGGACCAGTAGAAAAATATTCACAGCTACTAGAGTTTGCCAAATTCTCAAAGGCCACTGATTTACAATGACTAAAGTAATTAAATTCCATTTTCAGGACTTAACATTCCAAGTTGTATCAATGATTTGTTAGCCAAATTTATGGATTTTACTGAGATTCTACTTTCATTCTTTTAGTATGTGTATAAATAATCAGAATAAAAGAAGGTTTAATAAATAGCTCAGTAAATGAAGCAAATTGAAAAAAGTACAGGAAGTAATGATAAGAAATATACAAGTTCTGTACATGTACCAGTCTAGTATAAAATGAGAAATTCAATGAAATTCTTTCTTTTTACTGGTGTGCAGGCAGTTCAAATCTGGAATTTTATTGAGTTTTCTGGCAAAAAAACAAAAGCCAGTGGCCATGCTCATGCCCTGCCTAATAGCCACAAGACTTAATTTTGACAGGAGCCAAGGGTTGCATACTTGGTGCTTACCCATTTTAACCACTAGTTTTACTGCAAACAAATGCTACAGCAATCAATAATCATAAGCATATGGTTCCACTGGTTGACTGGCACCTAAGTTTCTATTAAGTAGCCAACAGAACTACTGAATAAACAAGCATTTGTCAGTGCCAAATGTTCGCTACTTGTATTGCTGTTATACCAGGTCCTGCATGTACACATTTTTCCTATATATTAACCCAAGATAAACAGGGAATATATGATGGGTGTTTATGATATATGATATTCAGCTTCATAAGTCATCAGTGACCTTTTGACCTTCACAAGTGGTGAAGCTGTGAGTGAGGTCACTCAAAAGCGGTCCCTGACCACGAGTGAAGATAAATGTCATATCTCAAAAGCGCCCATCACATGACTGGTTTAGACATGATACATTAGCATTCATAAGCTAGTTTATTTTATTTAAAAATGAAAGTTTCCAATAGCATGGGAGATTTGAAGTGCTGGCAGCTGCCATGTGCTGTTCTTTAGATGCAGCCTGTGTTGGCTGGAGCATGTGGATCTATCGATAGCTAGGCACAGGTGGCAGAAAAGGTTCTTTGTGATGTACCCAACTAGCTAGATAGATGTTATGACATACCCTACTGAGAAGATAAAATGTTTATATAGCTAGTTGGTGTTCTCTGATACAGATAGCATTTTTATTTGGCCTAAAAAAAATGCTAATGTGTATTGTATAACCCATATGAACATGCTAACATGCTAAATTGCCAGCAGATTAGGCCTAATGGTCTATCTCATCAGCCCGAGATGCAGCTCACATATTTGTGCCTGCTGCTGCCCCCCTTTCCTTCTGATTCCCTTGCTTCCAAGTTTCCCCCAGAGCTCCCCTGCTGTTCACTTCCCTCCCTACCTGTACCTTACCCATGTACCTGTCCTAATCCCTCTTGAATCCTCCCACAGATTCCATTCTCACCAGCTCCTCTGGTATTGTAATCCAAAGTGCCACTACCCTCTCTGTGAAGTATTGTCTTTTCACTTCTCCTCTGTACTTCCCCCTTACTAATTTTAGGCTATGGCCCCTTGTAGTCCCTTCCCCCTTCAACCTGAATGGACCCTCTGTGTTTACCTTGTCGATCCCCCCTCAGATATTTAAAGGTCTCTATCATGTCCCTCCTATCCTTTCTGTCTTCTAGGAAGTACATGTTCAGCTCCCTAAGTCTCTCTTCATAGGACTTTTTCCCCCAGACTGTGGATCACCTTCAGCACTCTCCTCTGGACTCTCTCCAGTAGAATAATGTCCCTCTTTAAGTGAGGTTGCCTGAACTGCACACAGTACTCCAGCTGCAGCCTCACCAAGGAATTGTACAGGGGCAATATAACCTTCCTCCTCCTTGGTGTTATCCCCCTAGCAAAACAGCCAAGTGTTTTATTTTCCTTTGCAGCCACTCTCCTGCACTGCTCCGAGTTGTTCATTTTGGCATCTATTACCACTCCCAGATCCTTTTCCTCTGTGTAGATCATAAACTGTCCCCCCCCCCCGATGGTAGTCATACCCAGGATTTCTAATGTCTAAATGTTGTACCCTACATGTCTGAGTGTTAAACCTCAGCTGCCAAGTGTGTGACCACCTTCCAAGCCTCTCAAAGTCTTCCAGGAGTACCTTCCTCCCCTCCTCACTGTCCATTTCTGCTCCTAGTTTGGAGTACTCAGCAAACAGGCTCATTTTGCTCCTACCCCCCTCCATAATGTCTGCTATGAATGCATTAAATTGGAGTGGGTCCAAAACCGGTCCTGGAGGGACCCCACTGATGACCCTTCTGGGAGTCGAGACCTATCCCCCTACTACCACACTCTGCTGCTGGTTTTTAAACAGTTCACAGCCTACCCTACCATTTTTTCCTCACTCCTTGGTTCCTCAGCTTACTTATCAGTCTCTAGTGTGGCACCAAATTAAATGGTTTGCTGCAGTTCAGATGCAGGACATCAACTGACCTTCCACCACCCAGGGATCTTGTCACCCAGTCAAAAAATTCAACTAGGTTGGTTTGACATGATCTCCCCTGGATGAACCTGTGTTGGCATTCATCTTGTAAGACATTGTCCTCCAGGAACTCCACCATTCTTTCCTTCAAGATGGCATCCACAAGTTTCCCCGCTATGGACGTCAGGTTGACTGCTCTGTAATTACCCAGTTCACCCCAAGGTCTGCTCTTGAGGAGGTGCACAACATGCACCATCCTCCAGTCCTGAGGAATACATCCTGATTTGAGGGAGGAATTGAATAGTTCTATCATTGCTGCAGACAGGATATCTGCCAGTTCCTTCAGAACCCTTGGGTGGATTTTATCTGGGCCTAGGGCCTTCTCAGTCTGCAAGGACTTAAGAGCCTCCCACACCCTTCCCACCTGGATCTCACCATCTGTGAGTGCCCCATCCCCATCCCCAGCCCTTGTCTTGAGTAACCCCCATATAATTTGCCCAGCCCTTTCCCTTGTAAAGAATGAGCAGAAATACTCATTGAGTGCTTCAGCTTGCTCTACCACCTCCTCTGCCTACCCACCTTCCTGTTTTAATGTGTTAATCTGCCCCCTTTCCTTCTCTCCCTAACATATCTAAACAATTCCTTCTCCCCTTGTCTGATCCCTTGTGCCAATCACAGCTCCTTGGCTTCCTTGGCTGCTCTTACCACCCAGCTCACCTCCTTGGAGATCCTATGGTAATCCTCTTTATCTGTCTCCCCTCATGAGCATTTGTACCTATGATAGGTCATACTTTTTTCCCTCAGACCCTCCTGCACCTCCCTTGTCCAACAACTAGGTTTCCTAGCTCTTGCCTTCTTGTAGTGGGCCTTTGTGCAGGATTTAGTAGCCTGTGTAAGGCCCCACTTCAGTATTTCTTACCTACATTCTGTTGCACATTTCCAGCCTGATCTTCTCTAAATGTCTCTCAAAGATGTCCACCATCCCCCTGAAGACTGCCCCCTTAAAGTCCATGACTATCATCTTAGTCTGGTTTTGCTCACTCCCCAGGTCTGAGAAGAACCATACTGTGGAGTGGCCACTCCCCACCAATGGATCCTCCACTACCAAGTTCTTATTCTGGTCTCCATCTGTCAGTACCAGATCCAGGATGCTTCCCTCTCTGGTCAGCTCTAACACTAGTTGAGACAGAAATTCATCCTGGAAAGCATCCAGTAAGCAATGCTCTTTAGCAGATGTAGACACCATAGTACACCAGTCCACCCCTGGCATATTAAAATCCCCCATTACCACAATCCTGTCCCTACTCCTGCAACAGTGATTTTTTTAAGACAGTTCACAAGTTCATAGTCTTGGTCCTCCAATTGTGTCGGTGGCCTACATACAACCCCTAGATTGACCTTCCTTCCTTTAGCATCATGTAAGGTGACCCATATCCCTCCACATTCCTATCAACATCCTCCTCCCTGCTGTACTCTATCCTTTCCCTCATAAAAAGTGCCCCACCTTACCAAATTTCCTGTCCCTCCTGTAAGTAGTGTACCCTGGCAGATTCAGTTCCCATTCGTGGTACTGTGTTGCCCTTGTTTCCGTGACTGATTATAAGATGTGTGAAAAACTGGCCAAGCCAACCTCATAAAGGGGACAAACAAAAGAATAAAGACAGGCATCACTATTGGGAGAGATCCCAAAACAATCCTAGCAATTTAACATTGAAAAAGATTGGAAATATAGGTCTGCTCACCACATATTATTTTCTAATATTTTAGTTTATTTCATTCATTTAACAAGCAATAACTCAGCTCAATAGTCAAAATGTTTATATGTTGAATGAAATATTATGGTTTAATTACAGAGCAGGAAACCAAAAAAAGAAACAATTTCATTATTTGAAAAGAAAGTACCTATTAAAAGGGCAGAAGTGAGTATGAGTTTGATCTGAGTTTAAGGAGTTTTGCAACAATAAGAAAGTTAGACATGTGGAACTATAATATAATTTATTTATTTTGTTTAAGGACTCTAAACCAGACTCCTTGAGGTAGAGTAAAAGAAAATATCTGAAACATAGGAATTATTCTGGATGTTAAATGAATGAAATAAACTACAATATTTGAAAATAATATTTCGCGAGCAGACCTGTATTTCCAATCTTTTCCACTGATTATAAGATGCCACACTGAGTTATTGCCCAGTAAAACCGACTAGTGTACTATAAGCATTAGGAAACTGTGAATGAGCTCGGTACATCCAGCAGACATACATCAGACCTGGGTTTAGTTCCCAAAACGTCCTCTTGCATACAGTACTGTGCACCTCTGAGCAAGTCACTTAACCTCACCAATGCTCCTGGTTTGCTACTAAAAAAGGAATGCCTGCCTAGGGAGTCTTACCTGGTTACCAAACAATGAAAAACAAAAGAAGGATGTTATCTTACCGGTACAGTCTGAAGTACATATCTGTTTTGTGTTTTGACTACAGTAGCCAGCACACATGTGTGCAAACACAGTATCTGTACCATTGTATCTGACTCTGCCATTACCATTTCTCAGCCTCAGCAGCACGGCTGCTTGCACTGTTATCTTTAACAAAACAGAACACTGAGGTATCATCCTTTCACATTTCAACTTCACAACACATGCACACATTTCCAAATACTCATTTGCCAAGTGCTAGCATTTTTTTTAACTGAAGGTAGGCACTTCTCCCACTTCAGCAACTTGGGCTGTGATAATAAAGATCCCTTCACCCCACCCAAAAGAGGAGCCACTTTATTTTTGCTTGATGGCAAATGTCTCCCTTCAAGATACTGTATCTGAAATATATATTTTAACTAAGTCTATGGAGATGTACTTTCCTCTGAGATCCATCACATGGGGAAGGGTGTCAATTAACTAGCAGATAGAGAGATCTCAGTATCATGCTTAGAATACTTTTAGTGCTGAGTAGAATGAAAGGGGGGCACTGATGGCAATGTGCTGAATTAGCGAATGCTTAACAATGTACTGATTTAACTTCATTACCATAACACTTAGAAGGCTCTGTGATTTTATGAATTGAATCACTCATTAATTTGCACACAAAGGGGGTAAACGTTTTATCATCATAACTTATTGTGCCTATGTTGCTAGTTATAGGAAAAGTAAACTTCTTTCTTCCTGCTCTATTATTTTAATGGATTTAATTCAAATTGTGCTTTTCTGTTTACACTGATACCATGGTCTACAAGATGATTACATTCAGCCCCACATAATTATGGGTTACTTTTGAATGACTACTCTTTATTTTTCTCTGAGCAGTAGTACTGCATTGTAACTGCAGGCAGGGTATTGTTTCATTCACAAGGGGATGCTGTGCTCCTGTTCTATAAATTATATAGATTTTGTGTGTGTGTGTGTGTGTGTGGGGGGGTGATTCCATCTCAACATCAGGCAAATCTATATAATAATAATAATAATAATAATAATAATTTTTATTTATAGGGCGCCTTTCGAATGTCAAGGCGCCATACATAATAACAGTTAAAACAGTTAGCATCATAAAAATACAACCAGATCAAACAATTTAAACAATCAATATTCTGGAAATGCAATTTCCCACAGAAAGGTCTTCAGACCCTTCTTAAAACCCTCCACAGAAGTGCACTCTAGCAACCGATGGGGTAGAGAGTTCCAAAGGGTGGGGGCAACCAATATACGAGAAAGCCCAAGTGCCAGAAGATTTCAAATCCACCCTTGGAACCTCTAGCAACCCCTTGTCAGCCGAGCGGAGAGATCGGTCAGGGTGATATCATTTACATAACAGGAGCATAGCATCCCATTTTGAACGAAACAATATCCTGCCTGCAATTACAACTCAGTACTAACACAGGCATGTTTTATAATGGTGTATGCATCCTGGGTTATATATACCACAGTTACGATGTTCCCTTTTACAGCTTTCCCATAGCCCGCAATGTTTAATTGAATGCAGCAACACACATACACACACACGGGCATGGACAGAGGTGCATGCATGTGCACACGCGGTACACACACACACACACACACGCATGCACACATACACACACACATATGTCTTGTCATGTGTAACTGTTAAATGGACCAGTGAGGAACTGAATATGTTTGATAGCTGAGAGAAGGTCCACTATTTCCAGAACATTTGGTGGACAGCTGTAAAGGTAAAATATTGACTGTGTTACAAATGCCTATTGCTACCATGGTTATTGTCCGTCTGAGCACCTCCACCACTTCCTTTCCCTTCCCCTGCATTCCCTCCTCAAATAGTAAATTCTACCACTTCACTGATTTCACTCCTTCCTTCCTCAGTTCCTTTGGCTCCCCCTCTACCATCACCCCTACCCCAGCTCCTCCACAATCCCAAACCAATAAAACCCAATGGGTGAATTTCCCTAACAACTTCTACCCCCCTCACCTATGTTATCCGCTGATCTGGTTCTCCCTCTACAACTGCTTTCTACCCCCTCAACTCCCATTACCTACTCCCCCTTCTCCAGTATCCACCCTCTCAACAAACCCAGTAAGCTCTTAATCCAGCACCTTCTGTTAGTTGCATCTAGTAGAAACACAGAATTTGATGGCAGATAAGGACCGCTTGGCCCACCTAGAATGCCTATTTTCCTACCTTACAGATAAGCTGCAGATCCTAGTTAATCAACAGCTTACTTCCTCCTACCCACCACTAGGACTGCCTTATGTCTGTCCCATGCATTCTTGAATTCCCCCACTGCTCTTGACTCCACGGTCTCCTAAGGGAGGCTGTTCCATGCATTACTATTTGCGTAATTGTTTTTAATTTGTTGTTATGAGCCACATTCTGTTTTCATCTGAATTTCCACTGTAATATATACATTTGATTGTGTGTAATTATCTACCTGTCTTGTAAAAAAATCTATGAATTTTGTCTGTACTACTCTTTTTTACGTGTAAACTTTGTAAACGAGCGTTCTAGCTTAAAGGTGTAAATCCAAGAATCCAATAAATAAATAAATTGAGTCGCAGACATTTGTAACAAGACTTATCAAAGATTTGGAAATCAGTAAATAGTTAACCAAATAAATATATTTCTATTGCTCATTAATAAAACTGTAACCATTGAAACACTAAGGCAAACTTGCACACACTTTGCTAAACTATTTCTAATGATATTTCAAATGTGGGGTATATCCTCCTAACAGAATCCAGGACACTGTACAGTTTGTCCCACAGAAAATGGACAAT
Source organism: Neoceratodus forsteri (assembly GCA_016271365.2). Classification (NCBI taxonomy): domain Eukaryota; kingdom Metazoa; phylum Chordata; order Ceratodontiformes; family Ceratodontidae; genus Neoceratodus; species Neoceratodus forsteri. The sequence goes on along the minus strand of JADMNL010000040.1, from coordinate 42,013,893 downwards.
AATCAGACATGGAAATGTTTATTGAAAGACAATGCATTAGGGCTGGTCTAGTGGTATGGAAGGATGAGGCATTGATGCCTTACCTCCTGCCATGTCAGTGGCCCATGTTCACAGTGTGAGTGGGTTACAGAGGGTTGGGAGGGGAGGGAGAGGATCAAGTGTCTGGAGGGCAGCCCTCCTCTCCCATCTGAGGTGGTTGGGGACATGGGACTTTGCACTAATTACTGATAAGCATGGATCAGGGGTATGGCAGTTGCATTTTTTTCATTTACAGTGGACAACACTTTTAAGCAGGATTAGCTGGAAAATGTGAATGAATGCCGCAAGTCCTTGGTGTGCCGAACAGATGGCACACAGGGCTTGCAGCATTCGCCAAGTGACAGTTGGGAATGTCCATCCCTTGTGCCCAACACAGGTCCTTAGACCATAATATTGTGGTCTTGCTTACACTGACCCTCGAGGACAAAGTTACAGTGCTTGTGCCAGATCATGGGTGCAAGCAGCCGTAAATGACAGAATCTGTCGCAACTGCACCCCAGAATGAAAATTTGGGTGCAGTTGCGGAAAAGGGGATGTCGCATAGTAATCTTTAAAGTCCTGTGGTGCAGGGCTGGATGCAAACCCTATGCCTCCTTTGGAAAATCCAGCCAACAGTCTTTGTTTTTGTAGAGTGTTATGTATTTCTGATTAAAAGCCTGAGCTTACAGTACTTTCTCTGTGTGAGCAGTAGCTTTTTAAAGAGGGATGCGTGAGGGACAGAGCAATTATAAGGAATAAAATGAGGGATGCCTTTCATAATAAGGGACAGGTAACACATGCTATGGCTGGGGGAGAATCAATGAGAGAAAAACAGTAGCTCTCACCCATGATCTGCATGACAGTGACACACCTCTTAAATCCAGTATCACAGCAATATGTTCACTTTGTGTAAGCTCAATGGTGAACATAAGGAAGAAAGTTAGGGATATCTCTCTTAATAAATGACAGTTATGATGAACTATGGTAAATAGGTTCCTCTCGACCAAAACAATAGCTCTGTAGACACACCACTCAGCTGGTTGGTGGGAGGCACCATGCAGATGAAGAAAGGCAGCCACTGTCTGATATGCGCAGCTGCCTCTTTTCAACTACATGAAGTTTCTGCCCATCAACTGGCAGAGCAGTGTCATGATCAGCCCCACTGATCAATGGACTGTCACAGTTGAGCCCACTGCAGGTTGAGCTGCATTGGACTGATAGTGACACACCTCTTAAATCCAGTATCACAACAATGTGTTTGCTTTGCACAAGTGCAATGGTGAACAGAACAATTAAGTAGCCACAAAATAAAGGATCAATTGCGGTCACTGATACCAGTCATGTAACAGTACATCTCAAATGAAACTGTCCAGAAAAAATCTGCTTACAATACAAATTATACAATTTTTTACCACACTACAACCACTTAATAATCAAAATGCAAGGTATTTTCACACAAACATCTTGTGGTGACACATGTTAGATGAACCTGTGGAAAAAAAAGAACCCCCTGAAACTTAACCTATGCATCTTAACAGTTGTTATTTGGCTCACTCTTACCTGCTATAAAACATAATTACAGCATCTTTTTAAATGATTATTTATGCATCCCTGTATAATTAAGAACCCTATCTTGAAATCTACATCCTGGCTCAGCCTACCTCAATTAAAGAGATAATGCAATAGTGAATGTTGGGAGAGACCAAAAACCAATCAGAGCTATACAACATGCAAAGAGAGACTGGAATGAATGACCTACTCACCCATATGTAAACAATGAATACCGTATCTCTTTATTTTTTACATTCAGATAAATTCAGTATCCAATGTTTTGGGGAGACCCCTTCATCAGGGAGCCTGGTTAATAACATAAAAGATAAACATACACTCATTTTATACTTCACAATGTTTTTAAAACTTGCTCATAAAAAACAAGGGTAACCATCTCCCTGCACTTACTCGAGCCTGCAGACACGGACCCAAGGTCTTACAAGGTACGGCAACTGCCGCAACCAACTGGATTGCGAGCGCCCTCTCAGACCACGCCTGATTGGTCCCTGAAGTGAAGCCGGCTTCTGCTCTTTGATTTTAAACCCTAAAATGTTTATGTTGGGACAAATGTTAAAAAGCCGAAGTGTTAACCCAGTCTGTAATTGAAAGGACTTGAATTGTGGTTTGGGAAAGAAATCTAGTGTTTACAGGCCTTTCCCTGCATACGTGCACTGGCCCTAGACACTTTTGGGTGCCAAAGTAATACATGTCCTTTTGTTCTGCAAATTTTGGACTCCCCACTGTTCTGTCTAACCCTTTATGTGAATCCCCTTTATTAACCCTCACTCTCCTTCTCTCCCTCAGCCAAGGAACTGTCACCCAGGCTCCCAGCTCCTAAGCCATGGGATTCCCGGCTACCGGGCGGTCAGCACCCCTCTAGCCAATGCTCGAGACCACAGACATGGACCCAAGGCCCTACAAGGTACAGCAACTGCCGCAACTTTTTTGACCACCCCTTCCCCCACCTCCGCTGATTATTAAATACAGTAGCTCCTGCCAAAATATTAGTCCACGTCCCCTGGCGCAGTGCCCCACCAATAGTGACTTAGCTTGTGATCCCCCTCTTCTCTGTCCAGCCTACGGGATCCAACTCTCAGGGCCTCGCCTTACTAAAACGCTTAGGCTCTCCTTGGCTGTGACTTCACCACTAAATATTTTTTAAATGCTATCAAATTTGGGTCGACCTGGATCGGAAAGCTACTGATAAGCTGCATTAATCCAGCAACCCCACTGGCCCCTGGGCTAATTGAGTGGCTCCTTTTTTGAGGTACCATCATGTCGGGCCCTATATGGCTCCTTATACTGCCCCTTTTCTGTTGATACCAGCTGCCCAGCATTGGACACCTGAACTACCATCATGTTTGGTCTACAATGGCACCTTGTGCTGTATACCACATGGCAACTTATCCTTTAATTGCCTCTGTGATTCCAAGTACCAATACCACCGAGCCCTGCTTGGACCACACATACCAGTAGTACTTTTAACACTCCCCCACCACAAGACCCACTTCCCACCACGCAGACTTCTATCTCCTCCCCGCCTATTGTGGTAGGGGTACTAGCTCTTGCTACAACAGATCAGTTCTTCTATGGTGGCTACTTTCCAGTCCCTAAAAACATCAGATCTACTAGAAGGGAGAAAGGCAGGAATTACAAGCTTATAATTAGCACTCTTAGAAAAATTCTACTTATCCTCCTGCTATGTTCAGACAACTTAGAACTCAACCCTGGCCCCCCAGAAGCTATTGCTTTGCCAGCAGAACTAGCAAATTTAAAAGGAATAAGCTTCTTGCATATTAAAGTATGTAGCCTCCTCAAAAAGATAACCTTAATACAAACCTGGGTAAATCATACCTCTCCTGACATACTTGTGATTTCCGAAACTTGGCTTAGACCCAGCACCACTGATAGAGAAGTAAACATACCCAACTATGCCTTGTTCAGAGCTTATAGGCATGCAAGAGGAGGAGGAGTAGCTATCTACGTTAAAGACAAATTTTCTGCCTTCTGCTTATCCTCTGCATCTGTCGCCAGCGAATTTGAATGCCTAACTCTCAAAGTGAAAATTACACAGACTCACACATGCCCACACAATGCAAAGCATCATGGGATACATATGCAAATCACCACAGAATGTTATGCTGGTCCAACTTTAAGCCGAATTGCATGGTGCCGAAAGGCCTCTCACACAGTTTGCAAAGGGTGCTAACAGAAGACATAGACACATGTTTCGTCCTACCCGGACTCACCAGTATGCCTCGTCTGTTTGACACCCCAGTGGAATGGACCAGCTACCCTTACGCAGTGTGCCTTGGATATATTGTGGTGAACCCATTAAAATAAAAAACTATTTAAAAGACAAAGAACCTCTGTGCACAAACACTGAGGCAAGGGTTACCCCAAAGGGCATTTGGCTGGGAAGCCAAGTTTCAAGAAAATACAAAATCACACATGCCCACACAATGCAAAGCATCATGGGATACATATGCAAATCACCAAAGAATGTTATGCTGGTCCAACTTTAAGCAGAATTGCATGGTGCTGAAAGGCCTCTCACACAGTTTGCAAAGGGTTCTAACAGAAGACATAGACACGTATTTTCTTGAAACTTGGCTTCCCAGCCAAATGCCCTTTGGGGTAACCCTTGCCTCAGTGTTTGCGCACAGAGGTTCTTTGTCTATTACACAGACTACTGCACTCTGTGTAATAGGATGTTACAGACCACCATCTGCTGGCCTACAGCTTGTGTCATATCTAAGTGACAAGTTGGGACAGGGGCTGCCAGAAACTATTATTTTAGGAGACCTCAACTTTGACTGGCTCTCTAACACAGCTGCCCCCCTTGCATCCTTCTGTGATGAACATGGGCTGATGCAACTTATTACTGAACCAACATGCCAAACATGAAGAACCCCAGTAAAAGTACACTTTTGGATGTGCTAATAGTGAGCAAACTTCATCTCTTCTCCCACGCTGATGTCTTCTTCTCAGACGCCAGCGACCATTGTTTTATTGCGGGAGTAAGATCCACCAACAACCCAGCACCCATCAGCAAGTTCTCTATGAAGAGATCCAGGTGCAACTTCAATGAACATGCCTACCAAAATGAGCTTTAGTACTCCCCACAGTGGCAAGATTTCTATCTGGCCAAAACGATTACATCAGCTTACAATATCTTCCACAACATTCTATCAAGGGCCCTTAATAAGTATGCTCCCCTGATTAAAGTTCGAACTAGGACCTAAACCTGTAAATGGTTCACCCCTCAGATCAAGTCCTTGCTTCTAGAAAGAGATAAGCTCTGGAAAAAAGCACGCAGACTGAACACTGCAGAGGACTGGAACCAGTTCAGGAGACTATGAAATTTATGTACCAAAACAATCAGAGAATCGAAGGCCACCTTCTTCAAATCCGAACTCGACTCTGCCACAAAGAGTCCAATCAAGCTGTGGAACACAATCAATGATCTGCTAGGCCACTCCCCAGGAAATTCACTCCCAACCAAGATTACCTCTGGCAACTTGACTATAACCGAAAAGATGGATATACTTGACGCATTCAATAACCACTTTGCTACTGCAGGCATGGCATTTGATAAGTCCCCTGCAAACATACTTCACTCCCAGACTGCCAGACAACTGCCTGAAACTCTGATTGCTTAGCTGCCTTTCTTGCTTCAACCTGCCCCACTGAAAAAGGTAGAGGACCTCTTGCTTCAGTTAGATACTAGAAAAAGTGCTGGGGCCGACACCCTTGACCCTTACTTCCTAAAAATTGCCTACCATGTACTAGCAATACCTGTCAACCACCTTTTTAACTTATCCCTGTCTCAGGGCACCTTACCACCTATATGGAAGACAGCACATGTCATACCACTGTTCAAATCAGGTGACCCTGGCCCATCTCAATAACTACAGGCCAATTTCTCTCCTTCCGGTCCTGTCCAAGCTCCTAGAAAAAATTGTAAATGCACAGCTGAGGAATCACCTTGAGTCTAGGGAACTGCTAAATCCTATGTAGTCCGGATTCAGAGCTAAACATAGCACTATCTCAGCCCTCGCCAAAGTTACTGATGACTGGCAGCGTAATCTTGAGAGCAAAAACTTTACTTGTGCTGTTTTCCTTGATCTAAGCAAGGCTTTTGACACCGTCGACCATAGTCTGCTCCTCTCCTCCCTTCAAACCATAGGTGTGGACCCTTGCTCTCTGCGTTGGTTTACTGACTATCTTACAGGGCACCTTCAACAAGTTAAAGTCGAAGGAGGCCTGTCCCTGTAAAAACTCTGCAAAGAGGGTACCTCAGGTTCTATATTAGGGCCCTTACTTTTGCAATCTACATTAATAACATCGACTACTGTATAAAAGAAGCCAACATCCATCTGTTTGCAGATGATACAGTTCTCTACGTGAGTCGCCCAACACCTAAAGCTGCCTGCAATGACCTACAGTCAGAATTCAACCTTTTGCAAAGCCAACTCCTCCAAAAAAAGCTACTCCTTAATGCCAAAAAAACTAAAGCGATGGTCCTCTCCCCTTTTATCCATACAGCTAACCCTGTGTCCAGTGGGACAGTTCCCCAAATTACCACAGTTCTAGGGGAAAAACTAGAATTTGTTACAAAATTCAAGTATCTGGGAGTTTGGATAGACCAAAGACTCTCCTTCATTGAACATGTCGAGGACTTGCTAAAACGACTTCGGCAAAGGCTTGGACTGTTTTTTTAGAATCAACCTATTTCTCACCAGAGATGCCAAGAAACAACTGATCCAATCCATTTTCCTATCATTGGTTGATTACGCTGATTTTCTCTACAGCCAATGCCCCAACTCTTACATGGCTAAACTGGACACACTCTACCATCGAGCACTGAGGTTTATAACGGGACTCCCCTTCGACACACATCACTGCACCCTATATGCGGCAGTGGGATGGACATCACTAAAGTTCAGGCGCCACAGAAATGCCACTCTCTGGACCTATAGAGCCATCTCTAATAAGCTGCCTTACTATATCTCCTGCTGTCTTCCCCTGAGTATAATTGGGAAATACGCGTTAAGAAGTTACTCAGCTATTACACTTAAAGTACCCAAAGCAAAATCCCACTTCGGCAGGGCAGCCATAAGCTTCGTGCTACCTACCTTATGGAATGATCTACAAAAAACCCTCAAATTAACCACTCTAGTCAGTATAAATGCCTTCAAGACGCTTTATTTCTGTACAATCAGAGACGTATGTAACTGCTTCACCCACTCAGACCCAGTACCGGTGTCTGCACTGGTATATAGCCACGCCTAGACCCAGTTTCAAGTACTGACCCCCCAGCTTGCTCCTCATCAGCCTAATTGTTCTCTGTCTTATCCCCCTGTCTTATCAACACTAGGCCTGTCCATCCCCTTATTCTTCCTTTCCCAACCTTGGATAGGAGCTCACTACCCTGGATTGTGACATCCGATCATGCCCCGTACTTTATAGCATTCAATCCCGGGGCTCACACATACTCCTTTTCTCCATCCACCTTCTCTACATCCCATTTTACCAACTCCTCTCTGTGCACCGTGCCCTTCTAGCCTTTCTTCCCCTACCTCCCTCCCTTCCCCCCTACCTTCACCTCTACCTGGTGTATATTTTTATTTTAATTTGTTACGTTACTTCCTCCTGCAACCTTAGATAACCTGCTTTATCTTCCTATAGACACTTCTATGTATGTAAATACCGTGTAATCTGTACAATATCTGTATAATTCTATGTACACATGAACTTCTTTTTCTTCCTCTCTGTAAAGAGTATTATCTGTATTGCCTTGTAAATACCTGTGTTGACCTGTATATACAATTGTTCATGCTCCACCCAAGTCCATCATGCAAATGAGCTTCTGCTCAACGATGAACGCCTGGTTAAATAAAGACTTGACTGACTGACTGATTGATTGATTATTTTCAACATTTTATTCATCTTCTTTAAAGTTTTTGCTTGTTGGCTTCCATCTAAAAAAATTGATTTTTAAACCATTTAGCAACAGTAACATTTATAATAACTCTCAAAGTATTCAGTTTTATGCTTTTACAATTGAACAGTGACCCACCTACATTCAGGTTATCACCAGTTTCAGGCATGCAGCTTTTCTCATGTTTCACTTTGTGTTTAACTCCTTTTGCAATATCTAAACAAAAGCATACCAGTAACTATCTTGACATCTACTTTCCAATTTTATTTTACTAAACCCTCTTCAAACTCGTGTTTTTCTTCTGTTTACTGCATCTGTCCTCTCTAGTGTCCTCAAGGTTATGGAAGCAGTTTTGCTGTCCCAAAGCAGCTTCTAATGCAGTGGAGCTTTACCACAGAATCTGGCAGAGTGATGCGTTTAGCTCACACTGAGAGCCAGAGTGTACTTGAGAGCATAAATTTGCTCACCTGTGCATCATACCCATTACTTAGAGGCATCTAAAAGAATAAGTGTCAGGTGTTTTAAAAGATTAAAGAGTTTTTCTAATTTTAATATCTCATTGTGGACATTTATGGAGTGAATGGAAAAATAAGCAATTTTTAATTTATCAAATGTGTCCCTTATAAGTGGTGACCCTAAAGTAATTCAGTCTACACAGGCACCTTACAGATCACCAGGTTCAAATCAGAGCCACCCAAACCCAAATAATATTCTCTAGCACATAGCTATGTCTTAAAAACAGTGTTTGATCCCCAAATTTCTCTAGACATTGGACACACCAATTATTCTATCTGAATATTTGTATTTTTCAAAAAACAATCAATTGTTGTTTGGCACACCCTTACCTGTTAAAAATATTATTTCTGCATCTTTTTAAATGATTATATATGCATCCCTGTAAAATAAGAAAACACACCGACCAGTGTCAGTGGCTCAGTAAGTAGCACACTTGCTTCTGAGGCTGGGAGATCAGAGGGCTGTGGGTTCAGTTCCCACATCTGGTACTTGGGTTAATACCCCAGTACTGACACTGTAGTGCAGCATGAGAGGGGTGCTGCACTTCTGATGTGCCGTGTTTCGGATGAGACATTAAACTGAGGTCCCATCTGCCTGGATTGGTGGTAGTTCAGGTAGATGTTAAAGATCCCATGGCACTTATTGAAAAAGAGTAGGGGAATTTTTTTATTAGAAAACAATATAAGAAGAACAAAACCAAGGCAATACACAACACTATGAACAAAATACTCAGTACCCAGGGAAACAGAAAAATAAAATCACAACATCCATTGTACTTATGAAAAGGAAAAGATGTGTATTAAAAAAAATTGTTCACCATATATGGAACCACCCCTTCCCCCCACATATTTGACATTGGAAAGAAAGAAAAAGAAATCCAGACAATATAAAATCCACACTCAGGTAACCCCTTCAAACAAAATGATCGGTAAAGCTCTCCACCAAAATGCCACTAAAGGCGCAGGAAGAGTTTTCTTTTCTAAACAATAAATTCTAGAGATTTCAATTCTGATATGTTCTTGAAGTGCATGCAAAGCAATCGATTTCTGCTGTAACACAAATAAACATCTGTTATGCCAGGTGCACCATTTGCAGACAGCAAACAGCACCGGCAAAGTACCTGGAAAAAAAATCTTCCAAGTAGGTCCAAAGTCCCCATAAACCAATTAAGCATACGTCAAACTGGAAAATACAGGTAAGCCCCATGAGTGACTCAATGCAGACCATAAAGGGGCAATATATGGGCAATCAAAAAAAAGGTGTTGCATAGATTCTAGTTTACAAACACAGGTATCCCTAATACAGTAACGTTCAGACAATTGTTTATGTTTCTGATTTCCTTTGACTTCAATTTATCGTGACAACATAACCATAAAACATCCCACATCTTTGCTGGAATTCTGCTATCTAATAATTGTTTAACCAAACACTGTTAATCACCAGGTACTGTAAAACAAGGCGGTACTAAGAACATGGAGTGCAGAATGGAGGAGTATAAACGTTTCCTATTTCGCAACAATTCTACATCGGGGGACACTCTCCAAAGTTTAAGTTTCTTAAACACTTCAACCAGGTATACAGAGGAACCTAATGGAATCCTTGTAAAGGGTTTCCAAACAGGAGCCTGCCACTTTTCCAAAAAATATTGTGAACAGGAAGCCAGGCTAAGGGCCCAACACTCTGTCCTGTTGTCCAAACAAGGAAAAAGGTTAACATGCACAAAGATAGAAAATAAAAAGCACCGGGTTTATCATCTGCAAACCCCTTGTTTTATAATAATAAGTGACTGATCTCTTAACAGGGTTCAGTCTACTACCCCAAAGTAGTTGAAAAATAAATTATACAGCCGGCCTCGAGAAAAAAGGAAGAGGAAAACATAACTAACAAGCAAACAAAGAGGCAAGATACAAGTTTTAAGTAAAAAAATCCGTTTCCTCTGGGTCATAAGGAATCGCTTCCACTGAACAATTTTAGATTCTGCAACCTCCATAGCCGAACACCAATTATGTGCCGCTGCATCAATTGGACCAAAAACAATTCCCAAAATGCAAATCTTCTGAAAATGAACAGCAATCCCCCCAATCATAACCAATCTATCCAGCAAAGGAATGTGCATAGCACATCCCACACTTTTTTGGGTATTTAAAGTGGAACCAGAAATCTGGGAAAAGGAATGAACAATCTCAATAGCCTGTTCCCCAGAAGTGGGATCAGCTACCAAAATACAAACATCATCTGCGTAAGCCAAAACACATGGAAAAACAAGGTCAGAAGCCATGGAAATAGGATGAATATCAGCCCTCCCTCCTAACATCCGAAGAAGTGGGTCAATGGAAAAGACGTATAACAGGGGACTTAGAGGACAGCCTTGCCTGACCCCTCTCTTAATAAGGATACGGGAACCTCTTAAGCCATTAACCAATGGCGTGGTGTAAGCTGATCTATACAAAACTTTAATCCAGCTCTGCAAAACCACAGGGACCCTGTATTTTGCAACACAGAAATAATACTCATGTGGCACTCGGTCGAATGCCTTAGTTTGGTCTAAACTAAAACATAACCTTGAGTGGTAGTACCATCAAAGACCTCTCTCAAAATTTTCAGGTTGGAGATCATAGAACGACCCGGGATTGCACAAGTTTGCGTGGGAGAAATTACCTGAGCCGCTACCTGAGCTAGCCTATTAGAGACTATTTTGCTCAAAATCTTCCAATCCGAATTCAATAAACTAATCGGTTGCCAATTATCCAGTTTAGTTTTATCTTGTGCCTGTTTATACAAAAAAATAAGATAACTATCCGAAAAAGCTATGGGAATAGGCAATAAGCCATGTAAAATAGTATTATAAACTTGAGTTAAGTATGGTAGCAATAAGGACTTAGTTTTCTTATAAAATTCATTTGGAATCCCATCAGGTCCAGGGGTAACTGTATTTTTCAGAGAACAGATAACTGACTCAACTTCTGCACAGGTAACCGGCTGATTCAATGGTAGAATACTCTCTGGGGAGAGAAGAGGAACGTCAAAGGAATCCAGAAAACTTTCCCAGGAAGGTGAATCATAAGCTCGCCCATATAATGAGTTAGTATGAAAAGAAACTTTCTCTAAAATATTATGGTTATCAGTTAACAGGATGCCAGAATGTGAAACCAAAGTAGACATATATTTAGATGCCACCTGTTGGTGGCTACTATCATATGGATTAATAATTTTAGCAGAACCCTTCCGGCCATATTTCTGTTCCAGGAAAAGTGATGTCGATCTCTGATACTGAGAGGCCTGCATCTCTGCTTTAACCTGTTTGATTTGGTCTGAGTAGTCTAAACCCCATTCAGATTGCCACGATAGCAGTCTTTGTAGGTGGCGCCGATAATTAAGATACTGAAAATATCGATCAGAAGATACTTTTTTAGAGTAATGTTTACAAAATTTCGTAATTTCAACTTTAGTATCTTGCCACCAAAAAGCCGGATTGTCATACAAGGCAAAAACAGAGATCTTATCCTGCAGAAGCCTAAACAGGCCTTGCCACCCAACATCATCAGTCAACACAGAAATATTCATTTTCCAAAAGGTATGAGTTACAGGTTTACTAAGGGGAAAACCAGTATGTAACAGCAATAAACAGTGATCTGAAAATTCACACGGTACCACCGAATACCGTACATTATTTAACCAGTGGGAGATAAAAAAATAATCAATCCGAGTGGAAGATCTGCCTCGATGGAAAGTGTGTTCTGAAGGGGCAACCCCATAAGAAGCCCCATCACGCAAATCAGCAGTAACGTATAAAGTGTTAAGAAAATTGGAATCTGAATATAATTTCTGAGTAAGGCCAGTTTTATCGGATAATGACAATATACAGTTAAAATCTCCGCCAAAAATCACAGATTTGGAAGTATGAAGAAACGGCTGTATCTGTTTCAGTGTGTGAACCCTCTGGGTCTTAACTTGAGGGTTATAAATATTAATAAGTCTCCATTCTTGTCGGTGGAAAACAATATCCAGAATCAAGACTCGTCCTTGAATTAAATCAAGTAACCTAGTGACCTGAATGTCAACCCCCTGAACCAATATCCCTACTCCAGAACACAACTCTTCAGCAAGAGACCAAAAGGACAGACCATTTCTCCAATCCCTAGAGGCTTTCCTAATCTCCTGTAAAGAATGGAGCCTAGTATCTTGTAAAAAAATAATGTGCAAGGGTAAAGACACAAGAAAAGAAAAAACGGCCCGGCGTCGCTTATCATTCTTAAGACTATTCACATTTAAGCTCCCAAAAGAGATAAAGTCCCCCATCATGGTGAAAGAGCTTGAGATCAAGATTTTTTCCTACCACGACCCTTACCGGGAGATTTAATCTTACATCTTTTCTTTTTACTCAATTGAACTTCCCCCAAAACTTGCTCAGAGTCAGTGAGGTGCTCAACCTGAGATGATGCAATAGAGGAGGCATCAGAATCCTCCTCAGCATCCACAGTTTGCTTTCGCTTAGAAAAAATCGCAAACCGGTTGGAAACCATTAAGTCAGAGAGGGGAACTACAGTAGACAAAGGCACTCCTTTCATAAGAGAGCTCCTTGTCAATCTTCTGTTTCCCACTGGGACCCAGTCAGAATCCCCAGGGGGAGGCATATTGTCTTTCTGAGAAGGGAGCTCAACAGCACCAGAGGTGGAAGCCTGAACTTCCTCCACAACGGGGGGGGGAGGACAAAGCCTGGGGCAGAGGACAAGGGTCTTCCGGCTTTAAGGGTGTACTGGAGGATGGCACATTAAGAGGAGGAGGTTCCAACCCAGTATTCCCAAGGGAGGAGGGAGAATCAACAGGGGGTAGGGGCATCCCTGTGGTATCAAAAGGTTGAAACTGGGGCCTTGCCTGAGCCGACTTCTGAGCTTGAGAAACCGTCTCATGCTGGGAATCAGGGGGCCGGTCAGGGTTATTGTGAGAGGCCCATGGACAATCCTTAAAAGAGTGAGAAGTTTCCTCACACAAATTACAGTATTCAGGGCGCAGGCAGTTGATACTGACATGTCCAGGACCAAGACATGTAGAACATTTCAGTTGATCGCAGGCACTACTGAGATGTGTCTGGGCACCACACCTGAAACAAGATTTCAGCTGCCCTGGATAGAAAACAAAACCACGATCCCTACCCAAGTAAAAACAACTGGGCAAGTGTTGAATAGACCCATTAAGCATAGGCAATTTAACCTGTAGTTTCCACCCCCCTGTCCAGAAACATTCTGAATCAAGAATCGGATCTGGTGAACCTAGAACAGAACATTTAGAGGACAACCATCGTATGATATCTTCTATAGCCACCCCCTCATTTTTAAACAAAACCGTAATAGATTTTATAGTAGGCTTAGTAAGGGGAATAGCAAAAAAAGTTGCCCATAGAGGGGTATGTCGAACAGCATGATATCTGCTCCAAAAAGCATCCAACCCAGAAGCATTCTTAAAACTGACATCAAAGTAATTATCACCAGATGTATGTATTAAAGCATAAATGTCAGAGGGGGAAAAATGGAGACTTGATTTGAGTAAAGTTTTCACTACATAAAGACAATCGGGGAAGACGTCCAGGCCACCCCTATAACGGAGGCGAACAACATTGCGCCACTTAGCCTGTTCAGGAGGAGAATGAAATAAACCAGCAAAAGTTTTAGTCCGGGAAGGCCCCAAAGCCAGGCCAAAGTCCTTAGGAGCCAAACTCCTATCACTCTTCAGTTCAGGGGCAGGAGAAGGGTCAGGTAGGGAAGTAGAAATGGGCAATGAAAGAGAGCACACGCCAGTCTCTACTAGGTCAACCTGGGAAGAAGCAGGAGGCATAGGAACAACAGCAGCAGGCAGGGTGGAGGAAGGCAATGCAGCTCCGCCAGGGAGCAAGTCAGAGGCTTGAAATAATCCCGGTGTAGAGGCCTGTCCTTTTTCCACCTGCCAGGATGGTGATTGTGATAAAGTAAACCCTGAAGGTACCTCAAGTGGGTCCGAGATATCCAATAGATCTCCCCTGGGAGCAGGGCCAGGCCGAGCCGGAGAAGTCCAAGAGTCATCTAAAGGGAATTTTTCCCAACCTGCACCCCAAAGCACTTCTGCAATAGTGAGTCCAGAAGCCGATAGGTGGGAATCAAACCCACCACCAACTGGGCTAGAGACAAACAAGCCCGGTACACCAGGCTGGCGTTCCCCCACAATATCAGAAGAAACATCTTCACAAAGTACAGTACCTTTCCAACAGTCAGACCCTCCTGGGAGAACTGGAGCAGGCAATCCAACACTGGGTACTAGGGGGCTGCAATGCTTCATTCTGACCCCATCCACTTCCCGAGGTGCACAATTCAAGCAAGGAGGCAGTGTGGGGAAGCCTAGAGGAGACTTCAGGCACTTGCAGACCCGCAATTCGCTGCCAGTCTTCCCGACTCCCGGCACGCAATCATCACCGCAACGAGAGACTGCCATCATTTCCTGGTTCCTGCTGGGCTCCCGTAGAGCACTCAGTGTCTTTTGCGTCGTCGAGTGACTGATCTCATCACTAGGAGCCGGACCAGGAGAAGCCCAGCAACACACCACTGAGGAGGAGAAACCGGGTACCGGGGAACAAACAGCCATTGGAGAAAAGACAAAGCTCGCCTTAGAATCCTTAGGTAAGTCCAAACCAGGCACAACCACTTTCGGAGAAAAAGAGTCTGTATGCATACCAACATCAGTCAGGCAGCGGGAGGTCACATCCGTTAGGCAGTGGGAATCCATCTCTGGTAATCCATGAAGTACAATGGGCACGGTCTCCTGAAGCTCAGAGATAGGGAGGGAGACCAACTCCCCTATCTCCCGCACGTCCTCTTACTCCATCTCGGAGCCCCAAGTGGCCATCGCGACAGCCGTTCCCACACAGATCACAGCGCAACCGCAATGGAGTAGGGGAATTTCCCTGGTGTCCTGGCCAAATTTCCCTCATTCACTAAAAATACCACCAACAGTTTAATCTGGTTCAAGGTCAGTTGGCATTCATCTGTATCCCCCTACAGGTTGTGCTGGAAAATAGGCAGGATTTGTCTAGTGCACTTACCCGGTCAACAAAAACTAAATAAATAAATAAATATCTACATAAAATATAAATGGTTCCCTTTTTTACACAGTTCAGAATTAAACTTCAAAATGATCATTTCAACTTTCCAGGCAAAAGAAAACTTCTCTAACAAGAATGTAAATTCTTTTCAACAACACAGTGTTTCCTGTGGGGGAAAACTCACCAAATAAAGGGAGTCAACTGTGAAAGAAGTCCTAAATGTTGTTCAATTGGAGTATAGTCCTTCTTTTGCTCACAAGAGGCCTGCAGCCTCCACCCACTGCAGCCTTAAAAAGGAGAAAAGGGCCACTCTTTAAAAAGGGCTTGAGGCATATCTGAGTACTGTAATGACACCAGGATATGCTACCAAACTATTATGTATACTAATGGATTAATAGAAGCTTGCATTGAGGTAATGATTGTATAATGTAGTGAATACTTAGGATGGCAATGAAAATCAATAAGGCCCAAAAGCATTTTGGACTATACAGTAGTTACGACAAGACAGAATCAAGCTGAAGCCAGCTAACTGAATACATTTCTAAAAAATATTGTAGAAGCTTTCAGCATGATAGTTTTCCACATGCATAAGGATGCTAATAAAAATTATGCATAGCAGCCTCACATAGATGCCTCATATGAGATAGTACATGTTGGCCACAGAAGCACAAGGATTCAGAGGTTATCACAAGCTTAGTAAAAAAAAAATTCTCTCAGAAAGTGATACAGTAGCATAAGGTTACCACAAGCTTAGGAAACAATATATTTTCTGAGAATGTCAGGAAAAATATATTTTCTGAGAAAGTCTGCTGCCTAAGATACAGCTAGATTTTTTTTGCAAATCTACTAGACCCCTCAGATACAACAAAAGATGGAAATAATTGCCTCAACAAGTATATAAGAAAAGTAAAAACACCTGCTTGAACCCTGATCAGAAGAAGAAGAAAACCAGTAACTTTAATGGGCTGCCTTGAAGCCTCCCTGTGTAATTAGCATCTAGGAGCTTGGTTGTCTGTTGTAAGTTACCTGATTTCTTATTATGTCATAATACTGGTTTGGACTTTTACCTATAGTCTCTCTTTGAGATAAACATTCTACGAGTGCTTGGTTGTCTGTTGTAAGTTATCTGATTTTTACTGTGTCATAACAAAGCTTTGGACTTTCACACTTGGTATTGGTGTTTGTTGGTCTGTCACGTGTGTGACTCAGATTTTCCCTACAATACCAACTCCAAATATAATGCAAACTGTACAAAAAATAAACTTCAGTAAGATACAGAACAAAAATATATTTGTCTCCTTTATATACACTAATTTATCTTATTTATCATCCCCAGGTTACACTGCACCAACTGAAGCAGATGAGGTGTGTCAGAACCAACTGAAGACTCATGCCTCACAAACAGCAAATTAAAGTGATTTATGAAAGTTCAACAGGCACTACAGCATATACAGGACTGTATTAATACCAAAAAACTTCAGTTAAACAAAGATACATGCATTATTATGCATATGGACAAAAAAACTGGATTCAGATACCAGTTAAACAACAACTATCTATCTAGTTCAATAGAAGAAAGAGACCTGGGAGTTATAGTTACAAATGACTTACAGTCATGTAGTTAAAAAAGCCAATAGTACACTAAATTGTATATTCAGGCATATGGGGAGTAGGAAGAAAGAGAGAGAGGTGGTGATGCCTCTTTAGCCTCATAAAGCTATGGGGCCAATGGGATACAGCTGAGGATGCTAAATGAACTCCAGGAGAAATTAGCTAAACCTCTGGCTAAGCTGTTCAGCGGATCACTAGTAACAGGCATGGTTCTGGAGGAGTGGAGGAGGGCACAAGTCATACACTTGCACAAAAGTGGTAGCAAGAAGGAGGCAGGAAACTACTGCTAGGTCAGTTTGGCCTTGATAGTAAGTAAAATGATGGAAACCTTACTTAAGGAAAGGCTGATGTACTACCTAGAGACAAGATGGCTGCTGGACCCAAGGCAATATGAATTAACTGCAGGGAGGTCATGCCAGACCAACTTGATTGATTTCTTCGAGTGGGTGACAAAGGAAATAAACCAGGGCAGAGCGGTAGATGTGGCCTATATGGACTTCAGGAAGGCCTTCGCTACAATCCCACACAGGAGACTAATCCAAAAGCTGGAAAATCTGGGGGTGGGGACAGAGGTGGTTACATGGGTTAGAAACTGGTTGAGTAACAGGACACAAAGAGTGGTGGCAAATGGGGTTAGCTCACAGGAGGGATGGGTAATAAGTGGCATACCCTGGAGATCAGTGCTGGGACCAGTGCTCTTCAATATCTTCATAAGCAATATTGCAGAGGGTCTAGAAGGAAGGGTTAGCCTGTCCATGGATCATACAAAGTTATGTAACAGAGTAGATACACAGGAAGGTATAAAAGAATGAAAAGGGATCTGAAGAGGCTTGAAAACTGGTCCAAGGAATGGCAGTTGGGTTTCAACGCAAAAACGTGCAAGATTATACACCTACGGAGAGAGAATCCTAGGGCTGAGTATGAACTAGACTGGCTAACACTGGAGGCCACCACAGAGGAAAGGGATCAATGAGTACTCATAGAAGACAACCTCAAAGTGGCTAAACAGTATGACAAAGCAGTCATAAAGGCTAACAGAATGCTAGGGTGCATAGGGAGGGGTATGACAAGTAGAAGGAGGGAAACATAGAAACATAGAATTTGATGGCAGATAAGGATCACTTGGCCCACCCAGTCTGCCCATTTCCCTACCTACTGGATAAGCTGCAGATCCTAGTTAACCAGCAGCCTACTTCTTCCTACCCCAACCCCCTAGCATGGCCTTATGACTGTCCCATGCATGCTTGAATTCCACCACTGTTTTGACTCCACAACCTCCTACGGAAGGCCGTTCCATGCATCCACAACCCCTCAGAAAAATACTTCCTTAAATTACCTTGAGCCACTTTCCATCTTCAAATTGTGCCCCTTGTTCTTGCACACCCTTTTGAAAGATGCTACCCTCTTGGACTTTGTTGATTCCTTGAGGTACTTGAAAGTTTCTATCATGTCCCACCTCTCCCTCCTTTCCTCGAGGCTATACATATTAAGCTCCTTTAGTCTCTCTCTTCATATCTTCCGTGCAGACCCTGCACCATTTTAGTTGCCCTCCTCTGGACAGCTTCCATCCTGTCTATGTCTTTGCAAAGATTGGGTCTCCAGAACTGCACGCAGTACTCCAGATGGGGTCTGACCAGCTGTCTGTACAGAGGGATAATAACTTCCTGTTTTCTACTGGTGATACCTCTCCTATGCATCCCAGTATCCCCCAGCCCTCCTTGCTGCCCTCTCCACATTGCTTGCCCACCTTAGGTCATCTGACATGACTACCCCCAGGTCCCTTTCAATTTTTGTTGTTGTTAGTATCTCACCCCCCACTGTGTACTCTTCCCCTGGGTTTTTGTTTCCCAGGTGCATTACTTTGCACTTCTTAGCATTGAATCTAAGCTGCCATACATTTGACCATTCCTCTAACCTTGCCAAGTCCCTTCTCATTCTTTCCACCTCACCTTGTGCATCAACTCTGTTGCAGATCTTTGTGTCATCTGCAAAGAGACATACTTTTCCTTCCAGTCCCTCTGCAATGTCACTTATAAAGACATTGAAGAGGACCGGTCCTAATACTGAACCCTGCGGTACCCCCACTAGTAACCCCCCTTTCGTCAGAGTGGACTCCATTTACTATTACTCTCTGTGTCCTATTCTCCAGCCAATTCTTTACCCAGGCTGTCTTCTAGGGACCCACTCCCAGGCTGGCTAACTTGTATATTAATCTTTTGTGTGGGACTGTGTCAAATGCCTTGCGAAGTCTAGGTAGGCCATGTCCACAGCCCCTCCCTGATCTACTACTTTGGTCACCCAGTCAAATAAATCTATCAGATTCATCTGGCATGGCCTTCCCGCTGTGAATCCATGCTGCCTTGGGTCCTGTGCCCCTCTGGCCTCTAGATACTCGACAGTTCTTTCCTTCAGAAGTGATTCCATCATTTAACCTATCACTGAGGTTAAACTAACAGGTCTGTAGTTTCCTGCTTCTGTCCTGCTCCCACTTTTGTGAAGGAGAATCACATCTGCCCTCCTCCAGTCCTCGGGTACCACCCCATCCTCCCATGATTTGTTAAAGAGGGTAGTCAGTGGTGTCACTAGTTCTACCCTTAGTTCTTTTAGAAATCTGGGATGAATCCCATCAGGCCCCATTGCTTTGTTCACCTTCAGTTTTAAGAGTTCTTTCATAACCCTTTCTTCTGTAAATGGGCTGGTATCAACTTCTATATCCAGAGTGTTTCTACTGTTTGTTTTATGCACCTCCTCTTCATTTGTAAATACTGAGCAAAAATATTTGTTTAGTATCTCTGCCTTTCACAGTCACCCTCTGCCCACCCTCCCTTTATTAAGCCTCACTATCCCTCCCTTGGTCTTCCTTCGCTCCCTGATGTACCTATAAAAGGTTTTATCCCCCTTCTTAACTGAGTTGGCTATCTTTTCCTTGGTTTGGGCCGTTGCTGTTCTGACTGCCTTCCCAGCTTCCTTTTGCTTTAACTGATACAGTTCTCTGTCCTGCTCCTTCTGTGATTCCTTGTACTTCCTGAATGCTTTCTTTTTCTCTTGAACCTTCACTGCCACTTCCTTTGAGAGCCATAGTGACCTCATCTGGAGTACTGTGTTCAGTTCTGGAGGCCCCATCCCCAAAAAGACATAGACAGGATAGAGATGGTACAGAGGAGGGTGACAAAAATTGTTTCAGGGATGCAGCATAAGTCATAAGAGGAGAGACTCAGAGCTCTAAATATGTACTCCATTGAGGAAAGGAGAGAAAGAGAGAGAGAGAGAGAGAGAGAGATGGGGGACATGATTGAGACTTTCAATATCTAAAGGGGCTTAACAGGGTACAAGAGAGAAGGGTCTTTAACATGAAGGGAAATAGCAGAACAAGGGGGCACAGCATAAGACTAAAAGGTGGAAAACTCAGAGGGAACTTGAGGAAATTCTACTTCACTGAAAGGGTGGTGGAGAGATGGAACAGTCTCGCCCAGGAAGTGGTGGGGTGACCATGGTTCAGGGATTCGAGAATGTGTGGGATAGGCAAATGGGAATTATCAAGCTAGGGTAAAAGGGGGCTGTACTTTGAACATTAGAAAGAGGGATAGGGCAGCCTGGATTGGCCACAAGGCCCTTATTTGCTGACAACATCTATGTATGTATCTATGTATCTAGGTATCTTTATGGGGCTCTGGTGAGGCCCCACCTTGAGTACTGCTTGCAGGTCTGGGCTCCTTATAAAAACAGCAAGATCAGTAAAATAGTGAAAATACAAAGAAGAGCCACAAGATCAATCCAGGGTATGGAACAAATGGACTATGACAACAGACTGGGAACCCTCAATCTTTTCTGCTTAGAATATAGAAGACTGAGAGGTGGCATGTGTCTGTGCCAGGGGAAGAGTACACAATGGGTGGTGAGATACTAACAACAACAAAAATGGAAAGGGACCTAGGGGTAGTCATATCAGATGACCTAAAGGTGGGCAAGCAATGTGAGAGGGCAGCAAGGAGGGCTGGGGGATACTGGGATGCATAGGGAGAGGCATCACCAGTAGAAAACAGGAAGTTATTATCCCTCTGTACAGACAGCTGGTCAGACCCCATCTGGAGTACTGCATGCAGTTCTGGAGACCCAGTCTCCACAAAAACATAGACAGGATGGAAGCTGTCCAGAGGAGGGCAACTAAAATGGTGCAGGGTCTGCACCAGAAGACATATGAAGAGAGACTTAAGGAGTTTAATATGTATAGTCTTGAGGAAAGGAGGGAGAGGTGGGACATGATAGAACCTTTCAAGTATCTCAAGGGAATCAACAAAGTCCAAGAGGGTAGCATCTTTCAAAAAAAGAGGTGTGCAGAACAAGGGGGCACAATTTGAAGATGGGGGGCAGCTCAGAGGTAATTTAAGGAAGTATTTTTTCACAGAGAGGGTTGTAGATGCATGGAACTGCCTTCTGGAGGAGGTTGTGGAGTCAAAAACAGTGGTTGAATTCAAGCATGCATGGGACAGTCATAAGGCAATTCTAGGGGGTGGGTGTAGGAAGAAGTAGGCTGCTGGTTAACTAGGATCTACAGCTTATCCAGTAGGTAGGGAAATGGGCAGACTGGGTGGGCCATGCGGTCCTTATCTGCCATCAAATTCTATGTTTCTATGTTATTTAAAGCATTTACCGATCACACACTATGGGACAACCTGGGATTAGAACTGAAACCACAAACCTACAACACCAGAGCACATCCCTTGCAATTAAAATCAAATAAATGGAACCACTTAAAAAGGAAAAACTGGTATAGCCATAGAGTCATCCCAATCTGGAATACCCTCCCCATCCATGGAGACCTTTAAACACAATTTAGATACCTACTACAGGTCTAGGGGAAAAATCCCATAGTTTACACATACAGCAAGCATAATGAACGAAAGTCAAAAAAGCCTGTTTTTTCCTAAGTTTCCTATAATTCCTATTATTCCTCATCCTCAACAGCAAGACTTCTAGTGTACACTGTTATCTTCAACAAAACAGAACACTGGCACCTGAGGTATCATACTTTCACATTTTAACTCCACAACACATTCAAACATTTCCAAATCCTCATCTGCCAAGTGCTAGCATTTTTTAACTGAAGGTCGGCACTTCTCCCACTTCAACAAGTTGGGCTGTGATAATAAGGATCCCTTCACCCCATTCAGAAGAGGAGCAACTTTTTTCCTCGATGGCAAATGTCTACCTTCAAGATGCTGTATCTGGAATACATTATTTTTACTATGTCTGTGGCCATTTACTTTCCTCTGAGATCCATTCCATGCTGTTCTTAAGATGTATTGATGTGAGCACAAGGGTGCCAATTAACTAGCAGTTCAATTTTTGTGGAGTAGCAATAATGAGAGATGGGGTATATAGTGCTTGTGTAACTTATAGTACTTTTTGTGTCTTTACTCTATTCCCACCTTTGAGTATTAGGTACGTAGGTAGTAATTTGTAGGGAATAGAAGGCCCATGAACAAGGGTGAGAAGAATGCCTGAGAAGGAGGAGGAGGGGATGGTGGTGGACAAAAAAAAAACATTCCCTAAGCAAGGGAGGTATATTGGAAGAGGGCTTAAGTAGAGGTTATGGGAGGAGCTATTCCCACATTGAACCTTGGGCAAGCCCTCCCAATCAATGTTTGTGGAACAGCAATAATAAGAGATGGGGGTATATAGTGCATGTGTAATGTGTAGTACTTTTTGTGGCTTTACTCTATTTCCACTCTTGAGTAGTACAGTAGGTATGCAGGTAGTAATTTGTAGGGAATAGAAGGCCCCAAAAAATACCTCCTCCAACTCATGGAGAGTATGACCCCCTGGCACTCAGGAGAGAAAAACTCCTCAGGTGGAGGAAACCTCTGAGGACCATGGCTGAAGGTCTGCCCATACTCTTGGCATACTAAATGGAAAATGACCTAGGTTCTGGTAACCATAGCTAACCTGAGGTTGTTAAATAGCTTGGAGAGATGATAATCCATCCTTAATCCATGGATGATGCTGATCACATGATGATCCTGAGGTTGAAGAGTAGGTCTGTTCTGAATGAGTGACAGAATTCTAAGCATGAAGTAAATTTGGGTGAAGAAGGACAAAGGAAATCCAAGTTTCCAAGATGGGGAATGATGCTTGTACAATGGAATTGCAGGGGTGTAATGGGCAGAGGGACCATGACTGAATCGATGAGGTACTAAACTGGGAATGGTGGAAATGCAATGGTAGAAGAAGTCATTGGTGAATGATCCAACATGTGAAAGGTTTGAATGTAAGGGTATGGTCTGGATGCTAGGAACTCTGTATTGAACAAGGAGTCACTAAGGAACCATCTACAGAGTAGAAATAGTAGGAAAGTCTTTAAGTGCCCTGGAGATGATGGTCCATTCTTGATCCAAAGATGATACAGACTGAATGATGAGCCTGAGGATGAAGGGTATATCTTTTCTGTAGAGATAGTAGAATCCTGCGTGAAGCAGATTCAGTTAAAGGAGGGCTAATGTAGTTCATGTGTCCAAGGTGACAAAGAACGCATGTCAAAAGGGATTGTAGGGGCGCAATGAGTCAGGAGAGCAAGACTTGAGCAATATAAGACCAGACAGTACACTGTGGGAGCCGTGATGATTTGTGAAGTTATGGGTGACTGATCCAATTGGTATAAGGTTTGGTATTCGAGGTAGTCTGGAGGTAAGAATCAATTAGTGAGCAATAAGTCACTGGTAAGCATTCCAGAGTAAAATGAGTAGAGGAGATTTTGAGTGCCTGATGAGAGTAATGCCATAAATGATTGGCAAAGCACTACAGAAAGATCAGCAGAGCCATCCAGATGGTAGCCTACTATATATGAGGAATTATTGGAAATTCAGTATAAGGAATAGATGGCTTCTTTGGTCATGATGTTCATGACTTTGTACTCAGATCCTCTACTAGAACACTGCCTGAAGCAGTGTGGGTATTCCTGTGGTGTGATCATTTAGGAGATGCACGGTAGTGTTATAGGTGGATAAGTTTACAGGTAACCCGATGCTGAAGTACTTAAGAGA
The DNA here is from genome assembly GCA_016271365.2 of Neoceratodus forsteri. NCBI lineage: Eukaryota > Metazoa > Chordata > Ceratodontiformes > Ceratodontidae > Neoceratodus > Neoceratodus forsteri. Next base: position 41,990,144 of record JADMNL010000040.1, on the reverse strand, counting down.
AGATTGGGGCAGATGAGGGAAGTGCCTGTAGACTGGATTGGTAGTGAGATCTATTAGTGCAAGATGCCGTAGGATTTTAGTGCCACGGCTGATTAATACTGATTTAGATGCAAGACTGAGTTGGTGAATTTGTCTTGGCTGCTACGGATTGCCAGTTAGAATTCAAGAGAGCCAGTTCTCAGTGATGGTCTTTACTGTAGAGATTAATGAAGATACTTCAAGAAGAAGAGGCTGAAGGGTTCACTGGAGAGCGGTTGATCCGGTTGAAGGTACTAGGTGAAAAGGTGCAGATAATAGTATAAGAAATAGCGATGTCCGGGAGTGAAATCGAGATTTGGATGGTGTGGAGTCAGTAATCAGCTAGCTGTGGAAATCCCACAATGAATATTCTGGAAGATATCTGTGCAAATCCCAAAACTAGCAATGACTGTTGGGAAGTAGGAGTCAAGTAACTTTGGTCATCAGAATCAGTGTTGAAAGAAGAGGTGGCAGAAGGTAAAATGGATGATGTCCATAGTTGAATGTGTTCTCTTGTGATTCCCAGTATCCATAGAAGTGATACTGATTACAAAGTTGGAGTATAACAGAAGGATTTAAGCCCTTTCCATGTATGAGGATGGCCAATGAGACAAGGCATACAGGGAAGTCATGGTGATTGGATGGACAGGAATCAGAGGCTATATCCAATAGAGTTGGAGAAGATCTTCCTATTGTCCAGGTGAATGGAATTCCATGAATGATTGTGAAGAATGGATTGGGCAGTATGAAACCTTCTATAATAACGTAAGAGTCTATGAGGCATGTGAGCCAAGGAATATTTGCTAGCAGTAGTATTACTCCAGAGTAATGAACTAATGATTCAGTGAGTAGTGGAAGGGTACTGTTAGAAGGGTTGGAGTAGAAGTAGAGGATGGATCATATGGAAAAGCAGATGTCTGGTTAGGGTAGGAGTACTGGCAGAGATAGGATACAAGGCCCAAAAGAGCCATAGCAAACAGTACAAAGCCCCAAGCCAGAAAGGCGAAGATGAGAAGGCAGCCATTCAAAATGGGAAGCAAGTCTGGAGTGGATCCTGAGAAACAGAAGGAATAGGCAGAGGAAGCTATGGGCTAGGCGAAGCCAGATGACATCCAGAACAGGAAGGTAGAATCAGGTCAGTTCCACGCTGAACAGCAGCAAATTGCAGGAAAGCTGAAGCAAGGCATCAGATGAAGATCCACAGAAGGCCAAGGAGCCAAGCCAAGCACCATGAGTAACAGGAGTTCCACATCTGACACAAGCTGGAAGCATCCAGAGAAAATGATGCAAGATGCTGGAGTGACAAAGGACTAGGTTCCAAACCTGCAAAGAAAACAAGGTTGTACAATGGCGGGACTGGTGACCCGCAGCGAGGAAGGCCATGAGGCATTTGACCTGGAGTGAGAGACGGACTGAATGAGCTGGTAGGATCCATATGATGAGGGAAAGGAGGCAAAAGGGGTTAGAGAATGAAGGTCCATGGGAGAGCTAGATGGCAAGTGGAGTCATTCAAGCAGAAGGGTCCTGTGAAGGAAGGGAAGTGGCAAACTGGCAGGATGGAGGGCAAGTAAGTCGAAGAGTTCCAGGGTCCATGATCAAAGTCGAAAGGTAGGTGTAGAAGGGTCACGTCATCGGGTAGCAGGTGGAGAAAAACACATGTTAACCAGCAGAATAGAAGGACATGGGCCAGATGGGTCTTTCAAGACAAGATGATCTGGGCTGGAGTCCGGCTAGGGAATATAGAATGATGAGAGAACCTGGTTGAAGAAGTTCCATTCCTGAATGGAAATGGCAATCCGCATTGGTGTAAATGTAAACAGTTGAGACGGTCCATGTTAGAGTCAGGCTTACGGCCATACTGTAGAAGTCAGCAGATGGGATGAAATGTCTATGCTGCGGATGAGATAAGATGGAGAAGAAGTCAGGCAAGATCCAGTTCCTAAAGTGAGCGGCAGCCAGGTATCAGGCTGGGAACATGTAAAATGAAGCAGTAGACTGTAGGCTCAGGCAATGGCAGAGGTAGGTGGTAGTGACCTGAAGCAGCATAAGTAGCATGATGAGGGTACACAGAGTGTGAGAGTTCCACTCCCAAAGGGAAGTGGCAACTGACATGGGTAGAGGAGGTATGGTACAAGTCTTTAGATTGGAGACTGAGCTTCTATCCCTGGTAGTCGGGGTGAGCTAACTTCCACTTGATGCTGCCTAGCAGAGTTAGGGATCGAGAATGTCCTTACCCGCTTACCAAAGACTAACAAAAAAAAAAAATAGGAGGTAGTTCTGTTCCTGAAGGGAAGTGGCAACTGGTATGAGGTAGGTAACTGGTATGATGGTAGTAGTGGAAATGGAATCCCATCCCCGGTAGACAGGGGAAGCCTACTTATGCTCAGCACCTCAAAAGGTGCGAGTTGGGGATCTGGTCTGGAATACTGCTGGTATGGGCTGGCCAATGCATGAAACTGCTGCAAGGATAAGAAATATAAAATATGAACAAGTATAAAGGAAAAGTAGGAGAAATCTGGAAATGTTTTATATGGAAAGAGAAATGAAAAGAGGAATATGAATAATGACACATAAAGCAATGGAAGGTAAGATGAATGCTGAGGAAATAGTGCATGAAGAGGAAATAAGATTGTAGCTAAAGTACTGAGGAATAGGGGAAAGGACAAAACATGGAATCCAGGTGTGCTGATCAAGGCCAATGTGGCCATCAAGCTCGACAACTCAGTTTAATGAGGCACACTGAATGCATATCTGGCTACCGCACAGGTAGCAGTGCGTATGAATATAGATTGGTTGCATGTGAGCACATGAGAAATCTCCCTTAGACTGTCCCCAACCCCCCAATGCTCAGAAGGATATAACAGCTGGTGAAAATAGGGAAGTACGAGGTGTGAAAAGGTAACAGCTCAGTGGTAGTAACCAATAAGGTTTTGATTTAACTATCCATTCAATGTTTGGTTGAGTACATAGCCTCCCCCCAACATACCATCCAAGTTGTAATAAATAACATGAACATGAAGTGTAAACACTTACTATGATAATGAATTTTATACATGTGTAGCTGAGTTGCATAGGTAGGGCTGAAAGGATCATTTGTGCATGCCACCCCCCCTCCCTTTTTGTAGTCTGTGAAGCCATAGCGTGGAGGCTATGATGGTGAGCAATTGCAAAGGCAACATAGTGGGGATCCTGAAAAGAGCACATACCTGGATGAGAGCTGCAGTTATGGTGCACTGAGGAAGTTGAGAGAAAGGAGTCCCAAAATGAAAAAAAAAGACTCGCCACAGTGGAGGTATGTGTAGGGATGGAGGAACAGGCTGCAGGCTGGACATCGTGCAGGGAGAGGAGTCGGTGAGAAGGAGAGGGTGGACCAATGGGTAGGAAAATGGAAGTAGCAGGATCCTGGAAGGAGTGGTGAGGCAGATAGAAATCTGTATTCGATGTCTGAGGGCTAGGCGAAGGACAGCACTGTCCTGCTGCACCATAATGGAAGGCAAAAAGCACTGCACTGACTGTGAAGAAGGGAAGCGCACTGTTCATTGGTGTTCCGAGGTATGATAGAGAGCACAGCAGCTATGGGAAAGCACAGGTTGCACAAACTGGCCGTGGACCAACTGCCTGCTATGAAGCACCCATGTATGCTTGCAATGTATGTGGCGAAAAGGGGGGAGCCGGCGGGGCTAAGCAGGATGGAAGGGAGCAAGAGGGAGTAAGCGATGACAGAAAGCAACAGCCAAACAGGAAGAAAAGAAACAAAACCAACCCCAGAACCAGGTGGGAGGCGAGATGATAGGATGATGGGAAGGGAAAGGCAACAAAAAGAGAAAAACACATGAAACACAGAGGGCACGAGACAAGGGGAGGGAGGAAAGGAGAAGGGAAACAGGATGAATCAGGCAGCAGAACCACAAAAGCACAGCTGCATGAGCCATGAAGGAGCCTAAGAAAAACACTCCCTAAGCAAGGGAGGTGTGTTAGAGGAGGGCTTAAGTAGAGGTTTGGGAAGATGCTATTCCCTATATTGAACCTTGGGCAAGCCCTTCCAATAGAGGGATCTCATTATGGTGCTCAGAACCCTTATAGTGCTGAGTAGAATGAAAGGGGGGCACTGATGTCAATGTGTTGGATTACTGAATGCTTAACAATGTATTGATTTAACTTCATTACCATAACACTTAGAAAGCTCTCTGATATAAATTGAATTCCTCATTAATTTTCACACAAAGTGGGTAAACGTTTTATCATCATAACTTATTGTGCCTATGTTGCTAGTTATAAGAAAAGTAAACTTCTTTCCTCCTGCACTATTATTTTAATGGATTTAATTCATAGAAACATAGAAACATAGAAACATAGAAGTTGACGGCAGATAAGGACCGCAAGGCCCATCCAGTCTGCCCATTTCTTTTTCTACCTTATAAATGTGCCATCGGCCTTTGCTCTGTCAGTGGCCTATCTATTCATAGTCATTTTTATTGCTCCCTTATGCCTATCCCATGCCTGTTTGAAGCCCTGAACTGTATTCATAGCCACCACTTCTTGTGGTAAGCCATTCCATGTATCCACCACCCTTTCTGTGAAAAAGAATTTCCTCACATTCCCCCTTAATCGGCCTCCCTCTAATCTCATGCTGTGTCCTCTTGTCCTGCTATTTTTCTTATATTGAAACATGTTAGACTCTTTCACCTTGTTTATGCCCTTTAGGTGTTTGAATGCCTCGATCATATCACCTCTCTCCTCCTTTGCTCAAGGGTATACATATTGAGCTCCGCTAATCTGTCCTCATATGTCGCCTTATGCAGTCCCTGCACCATTTTGTTGCCCTTCTCGGACTGCCTCAATTTGGTTAATGTCCTTGTGAAGGTGTGGCCTCCAATACTGCACGCAGTACTCCAGATGGGGCCTAACCAGTGTCATGTACAGAGGGATTATTACCTCCTCTTATGACTTGTGATACCCCTACTAATACACTCCCTAACACCCCCTAGCCTTACCTACTGCTTTAGAGGTCTGCTTGATGATTTTAGGTCATCAGTGATGATGATGCCCAAGTCTCTTTCTTCCTTTGTGACTGCTAGCAACCCCCTCCCAGCCTATAGGTGGCTTCAGGGTTTCTCTTCCTATGTGCATGATTTTGCACTTCTTTGCATTAAATCCCAGTTGCCACTCTTCTGACCATTCTGCTAGTTTATCCAGATCTCTTCTCATTCTGCCCACCCCATCTGGATCATCTACTCTGTTGCAGATCTTGGTGTCATCTGCAAACAGACAAGCCTTACCCTCTAGTCCATCTGCAAGGTCACTAATGAAGATGTTGAAGAGGACTGGCCCCAGGACTGATCCCTGAGGTACCCACTTGTGACTTGCATCTCTTCTGACTGTATACCATTTACCACCACTCTCTGTTTTCTGCCCGTCAACCAGTTTGCCACCCAGTTGACCAACTTCTGACCACCCTGAGCCTACCCAGCTTATTTATCAGTCTTCTATGTGGAACAGTGTCAAAAGCTTTGCTGAAGTCAAGGTAGGCGACATCAACTGCTCCCCTTGGTGCACCACTCTGGTTACCCAGTCAAGAAATCTATGAGATTAGTTTGACAGGACCTTCCTTTGTAAACCCATGTTGTCTTGGATCCTGTACCCCTATGGATTCCAGGTGTTGCACTATCCTTTCCTTAAGGGTGCCTCCATAATCTTGCCCACTACTGAGGTAAGACTGACCGTCTGTAGTTCCCGCCTCCTCCCTGCTACCACTCTTGTGGAGCGGGATCACATGAGCCCTTCTCCAGTCTTCTGGGACCTCTCCTGTGCTCATAGACTCACTAAACAATTCTGCTAATGGCTCTGCTAGTTCCTCCTTTAGCTCCTTAGTACCCTGGGATGTATGCCATCAGGTCCCATTGCCTTATCCACCCTGAGCTTAGCAAGCTCTTGTAGGACCCTTTCTTTTGTGAAGGGAGTAGTGCTCACCTCCCTCCCCCCTGTGTCCATGATGCTGAGCTGTGGGCCCTGCTCTACCTTCTCTTCAGTAAATACTGAGCAAAAGTATCTATTTAGGATAAATGCCTTTACAGGGTCCTCCTCCTCACATGCTCCCTTTCCTCACATGCTCCCTTTTCTCCATTAAGCTTAGCAATACCCCCTCTGGTCTTTCTCCTTTCACTAATGTATCTATAGAAAGTCTTGTCACCTTCTTTTACTGTTCGTGCTAGTGTTTCCTCAGTTTGGGACTTTGCCTGCCTTACTGCCTTACCTGCTTCCGTTAGGGCAGTTTGGTATGCCTCCCTATCTTCATCCCGCTGTGTTCCCTTATATTTCCTGAAGGCCAGCCTTTTGGCTCTGACCTTTTCTGCTACTGTATTTGAGAACCAAAGTGGTTTCCTTCTTCTTTTGCACTTCCTTTTCTGTCTAACACAATGGGATGTTGCTTCAAGTATTGCATCCTTAATGCTTGCCCACTTTGCCTGTACCCCCTCGCCTGTGTTTCTTTTTGCCAGGGCTAGCTTAACTCTGTTGGCCATCTTATCAAAGTCAGCTCTTCTGAAGTCCCATATTTTTGCCTTGGAATGGGATGATTTAGATGTAGTAGCCAAATTGAACCATACCATGTGATGGTCACTGGCCCCCAGGTGACCTTCTACCTGGAGATCTGTGATCCCTTCTTTGTTAGTCAGTACTAGATCTAGGATAGCCCTGTCTCTTGTGGGTTGCTGTACCAGTTGTTTGAGGCCCTCCCTGCAGGGAATCCACTATGAGTCTAGTTCTGGCAGATGTTCCTGCTGGTATTGACCAATCTGTATCCGCATGTTGAAGTCTCCCATTATCAGAACCTCCCTTTAGCTGTCATGTTTTGTATATCTTCTAACAGTAATGTGTCTATGTCCTCCCTCTGGTCTGGGGCCTGTAGACAACCCCAGTTCTTATGGCTGTCCCATTTCCTGTTTCCAGGGTGACCCACAGTTCTTCTGACTCCTTATGTGTATTCTGAATTTCTGTAGCTTTGATATTTTCATTAACATACAGGGCCACTCCTCCCCCTTTTGAACCTCGGTCTCTTCTGAACAATACATAGCCAGGTACTGGAAGTCTCCCAAGGTGGTTACTGGTAAACCACGTCTCACTAATTGCTACTATGTCCAGTTTAGCCTCTGACATTATTGCCTGCAGGTCTGGTATCTTATTTCCCAGGCTGTGAGCATTTGTGTACATGATTTTCCATTGGCCAGATTTTGGTGTGTTAGTTGTTGGGTGAAGTTTGGCATTACCACTGTGCGTCGTATGGGGAGACAAACCTTTTTTCTTACCTGGTGATGCAAATTGTGCTTTTCTGTTTACACTGATACCATGGTCTACAAGATGGTTATATTCAGCCCCACATAATTATGGGTTACTTTCAAATGACTACTCTATTTTTCTCTGAGCAGTAGATGAAGTACATATGTGTGTGTGTGTGTGGGGGGGGATTCCATCTCAGCATCAGGCAAATCTATATCATTTATATAACAGGAGCACGGCATCCCCTTGTGAATGAAATGATACCCTGCTTGCAGTTACAACTCAGTACTAGCACAGGCATGTTTTATAATGGTGTATGCTTCCTGGATTATATATGCCACAATTACAATGTTCCTTTTCAAAGCTTTCCTATAGCCCACAATGTTCAATGGAATGAAGTAACACACACGTGCACTTGGGCATGGACAGAGGCGTCATGTGTAACCGTTACATAGACTTGTGGGGAACTGAATATGTTTGACAGCTGTGTGAAGGTCCACTATTTCCAGAACTTTAGGTAGAAAGCTGTAAAGGTAAAATACTGAGTCACAATCGTTTGTTGTAAGACTCTCCAAAGATTTGGAAATCAGAAAATAGTTAACCAAATAAATATTTGTTATTGCTCATTAATGAAACTGTAACCATTGGGACACTAAGACAAACTTGCACACACTTTGCTAAACTATGTCTAGTGATATTTCACATGTGGGGTGTATCCTCTTATCAGAATCCAGGATGCTGTACAAATGGACAACACTCAGACATGGAAATGTTTATTGAAAGCCAGTGCATTAGGGCTGGCCTGGTGGTGTGGAGGGCTGATACATCAATGCCTCACCTCCTGCCATGCTGGTGGCCTTTGTTTGCAGTGCGAGTGGGTCACTGGGGGTCAGCTGGAGAGGAAGAGGATTGAACATTTGGAGGACAGCTGTCCTCTCCCAGGGAGCAGTGGGATAGGTGACCAGCATTTGCCTGACATCTAGCAGTAGCTGGGCATTGGCACATTGGTCCCTTATATCAAGGCAGAGTGAATGACTGGCGTGTAGCACGGGGAAGTACATGCTGTTCTGCCATTGGCATCATTGCACACTACTGTGGCCAAGCTCAGGGCTAGGGAGGGGAATGTACATATGAAAAATACTCCAATGCCACCAGTGAAGGAATTACAGGTAGGGAACTAGATCAGTGGGTATGCCCACCATGAAGCCCCTGGGGTTGGGGGCACAAACAAATGCACAAAATAAAGAAAACCAGTGCATTGACACTGTATCTGGCAGAAGGTGGCTGATGACAGTAGTAAGTGGTGGTGGTGGACTGCCATCTGCAGTCAAGGTGGGTGTCAGTGTTGGTTCAGGAATCGTGTGTGGGGAGCACTGGACTAACAGGGCTATTGGGTGCAATGAACATTCAAACAATCTGAGGTGGTGGTAAGGTGTTGGATTTTGCACTAATTACTGATAATCGGGGATCGAGGGTAAGGCGGGTGCAGTACAGGTGCTGAATTGGGGGCTGGGCTTATGATACTACTGAGGATCCTAATGGTGGGATGGTTAGGGCTTGCTGTTCACAGAATGGGCTGAAAGTTGGGGGCACTACACTGCCGGGGCTTTCAAGTCACAGCATGGACAGGGTGATAGGGACATACCTCTCAAGCCAGTGTAACTGAAATATGAGACATTAAAACTAAACATGTAGAAAAATGAAGAACACACACTCAGACAGTGGGACATCACCAAACATAAAGATAGAAACTCTGCACGTTGTGGGAACCAATGCCTTTAATGTAGTTTTGCAAGTTGGATTTTGCTTTAGTATCGTATGTACAGTGTTGTGGATTTCTGCTTAAAATGTCTGAGTTTACAATACTTTCTCTTTACAGGCAGTAGCTTTTAAATTAGGGATGGATGAAGGACAGAACAATTATAAGGTGTAAAATGAGGGATGTCTCTCTTGAGGGACTGTTGTGATTCAAGCTGCGGCTGAGGGTGGGGTCAATGATACAAAAACAGTAGCTCTCTCCTATGATCTGTATCACAGTGACACACCTCTGAAATCCAGTATCACAGCTATACATTCACTTTGTGCAAGCACAAGGCGGACATAAATCAGTGAATGTGTAATATGATGGTGTGACAAGCAGAGTGATTTTTTTTTACTCAGATCCCTCACTGAAAAAAATATTTATGCTCTGTGACTTACCTCCTAGGACTTACAAGTAATTATATCAGATGACCTAAAGGTGGGCAAGCAATGTGAGAAGGCAGTAAGGAGGTCTGGGGGATACTGGGATGCATAGAGAGAGGCATCACCAGTAGAAAACAAGAAGTTGTTATCCCTCTGTACAGACAGTTAGTGAGACCCCATCTGGAGTACTGTGTGCAATTCTGGAGACCCCATCTCCGCAAAGACATAGACAGAGTGGAGGACAACCAAAATGGTGCAGGGTCTGCACCAGAAGACATAGACGAAGAGACTAAAGCAGCTTAATGTATATACCCTTGAGGAAAGGAGGGAGGGGGGGACATGATAGAAACTTTCAAGTATCTCGAGGGAATTAACAAAGTACAAGAGGGTAGCATCTTTCAGAAAAGGAGATGTGCAAGAACAAGGGGGGACAATTTGAAGATAGAGGGGGGAGGGTTCAGAGGTAATGTTAGAAAGTATGTTTTCACAGATAGGGTTGTGGATGCATGGAACAGCCTTCCTGAGGAGGTTGTGGAGTCAAACAGTGGGAGAATTCAAGAATGCATGGGACAGACACAAGGCAATTCTAGTGGGGGGTTAGGAGGAAGTAAGTTGATTAACTAGAATCTGCAGCTTATCTATCAGGTAGGGAAATGGGCAGACTAGGTGGGCCAAGCGGTCCTTATCTGCCGTCAAATTCTATGTTTCTATCTCAGTTCTGCTGCTGCGCTGCACAGTTATGACAAACTGCTGCATTTGAGTGAACACAGTTCCACTCAAGTAGACAGCCTGTCATTTATCTGTAGATTTTTGATCTGGTACTTGCTTATATTGCACAGGTTAAAAGATAAAAAGGAAAAAAAGGATTCACAGCAAATGGGTGATTTATGTGTGTCATCATAACACTTGAAATTTCGAGCACAGGTTCCATAATATGCAAAGAGACAGCTAGATTTTGAAAATTCATTATGATATGGACAGTGGCATGTTGATTAATTTTGTGCTTCATGAATATGACAGGCTGTTACATATGAGTGAATGACATACCCTCATTTAGGCAGGCTGCTACATATCAATCTTAGTCATATTTGTGGATTGCATGAGGCTGACTGAAATATATCACAAGAGCATAACACTTTTTGAAATAAGGGATATGAATGAAAAATAATTCACTCTATATATCATACCTTCGCATAACACTTTTATGGATTTCTTTTTTCATTTACAGTGGACAATACTTGCAGACAGGATCAGATGGGAAATGTCAGTTTTTCAAACAAGTGAATCTCTGTCACTCATTTGACTCAGTCTGTCAGTATGCGAGTTAATGTTACAGAACTGGGGAGATCTGCCAGAAGGTTACTTATAACTTGTAATTTCATTACAATAATTTGCAGGCAGTCCAAAATAAGAAAACCCACTGTGATTTGACAAGGCTGACAGATGAGTGAATCAGTGCCACTTATGTGCCTCAGCTGTCAGTTCAGCAGTATCGTATTGTGTGGGCAGTGCAGTATTTCACTGACAAAGGCAAACAGTGTGGAGGTTCATAGATTAAGGAGACAGGCAATGTTTGTGCTATAAACAAATAAAGTTTTATTTCAGTTAATTGTCTGGTGTGTTTTTTCACGGATCTTTTGCCAGATATACAGTATTTAGTCACAGGATGATTATCATTGTCTGTGTCTCTGATACATATAGATCTTTCAGCAATGCTACATATTTCAGCTGACACACACATTGGTGGGGTAAATCTATCAATTAAATTTTCATATTTATCGGTAATTGGAGAGCCATCCATGAACAGCATATTACTGTCAAGGAAGTTTAAAAAAAGGGACTAGAGCTAAACTATGTATGAGACATACAGTGTTTGTTTATTGTGGAGTGTTGTGTATTTCTGCTTAATCTGGTTCTGTAAGTCAGTCTATATCTGTACACATATTCACCTTCCCTTGCCCCCTAATCATACATGGAAACAAGCTGTGGCTTAGTGTGCTTCCCCTGGTCATTAACTTTCAAATAAATAAAAGAAATACATTTCTGCTTAAAAACCTGAGCTTACAGTACTTTCTCTGTGTGAGCAGTAGCTTCTAATAAGGGATGAGTGAGGGACAGAGCAATTATAAGGAATAAAATGAGGGCTGTCTTTCTTAATAACTGACTGTTGTGACTTGGCAAGGAGGTCCATCTAGTCCAAAATAGTAACTGTGTCCCATGATCTGTAGACACACCACTCAGCTGGTTTATGGTCTCTTTTCAACTACATGAAGTTTTCACCCATCAACTGGCAGAGTAATGTCATGATCAGCCTCTCTGATCAATGGACTGTCACAGTTGAGCCCACTGCAACTACACTGGACTGATTGTGACACACCTCTTAAATCCAGTATCACAGCAATACAGCATGTTTGCTTTGCACAAGTGCAATGCTGAACAGAACAGCTAAGTAGACACACAATAAAGTATCATTTGCAATCACTGATATCAATGATGTAACAGTACATCTGAAATGTAACTATCCAGAAAAAAGTCTGGTTACAATACAAATGTTATCATTTTTTACCACACTACAACCACTAAAATAACCAAAATGCAAGGTATTTTCATGCAAACATCTTGTGGCGACACATGTCAGATAACCCTGAGAAGAAAAAGAAACCCCTGGAACTAAACTATGCATCTTAACATTTATTATTTGGCACACTCTTACTTGTTATAAAACATAATTTCTGCATATTTTTAAATGATTGTATATGCATCCCTGTAAAATAAAGAACCATATCTACAGTACATAAAAATATAAATGGTTCCCTTTTTTACACAGTTCAAATTACACTTCAAAATGATGATGTCATATTTTCAGACAAAAGAAAACCTCTCTAACAACAACGTAAATTCTCTTCAGCAGTACAGTGTTTCCTGTGGGGGAAACTCACCGAATGAAGTGATATTCCCCATGATTGGTACCCAAATGAAAACAATCCAAACCTAAAGTCCTCAAAAAGAAAATTGCAGAAAAGTCCATATCTTCGCCATTTTTCTGTGCAAAAAGCCTCCTTACAATCCACTGAAAAGCAATTAGCTACTGATAACCCAAATGTCTTCGCAGCATGCCAATCACTAACTACAAAAAAGCCACTTAATCCAAAAGATTTTCACTTCTCATCAAAAACCAAAATTCATCCTTCTTCAAAGGGCCAATAAATCCAACTGTCTTACAGTGCTGAATAACCACATGTACATCAAACCCCAAGCTGGTCAGATCCACAGTAACTGCACCATACCCTCCTCTATGATCAACTCCACAAACCACTCCTGATGCTCCAGACACACTAAGAAAATATGGCCTTTCTCCATATTTGCAGTGTTGATGTCCTTCCTCATCAACAGCATACAGGTTACTGACTTTATACAATGTGCTTCAAACTACATATCCAGTTGTGTTCACTCTCTTAAGACAACTAACCAGTCACAGACATTCAAAAAAGAACACTGTCATTGGTTAGTTCGTCAAGCAAACATTCCATCCCCAAGCCAGCCCTGCAGTTTAAAAGCACTCAGGAACCACAACTGAACAAAATCACTGTACAACTCCCCCCCACCCCGGCACATTCACAAACTTCAATCCCAAAACATATGTTTATATAAACAGAACATGAACTGACTGAAAATATGACATTATCTTCATTTGAGGCAAATAATACTAAGCTATCCGACTTGTGGCTTTGCCACTTGTGATATGTCATAAAATCATTTGCCTCTCATGAAGATGAATATATTATCATTGGTCAGGCCATCTCATATCCTATATATATATATATATATATATACAAAATGGATAACAAATCCAAATCCAGTGTTCTTATTGTATAAAACACATCACATGACCGTGTGTATATCAGAGCTCGACCACACACCTGCATGTTTATCCCCTCCAAAACAATTTTGCCATTTTATAAGATAGATAACTCACTCGAGTGTGCTGTCATGCTCTGATATATGCACGCCTTGGGTGGTTGACAGACTCAGCCTGAGGCCTAGTGTATAACAACGCACACCAAGGCATGCGTATATCAGAGCATGACCACACACCTAAGAGTAGGTTATGTATTATATATATATTATATATATATATCTTTTTTTTCATTACAAAAAACTTCATTAATGCATCAGTTAGAGTTGCTTACACAGTGACAAAAATGAGGAAATTTGTCTCTGACCCTGAATCCCTCCCCACACACATACTGTACACAACACATATACAAGCAGGGGACGGTACAACTCAACACAACCAATCAGAAACAGACACCATAAGAAAGAACATATAACTCTTTAAACATACAACAAGAGGCATCCATCATCATCTTTCAGCAACTGTATCACTTCTGCTGCCATCCCAGTGTCTTTGGGGGGGCACACCCACATGCCGTGCTACCAAATAAGATGACCACTGCATGAACTGTATATCTCCCTGAAGACTGTACAACAGCACCCATGACTCATGACAGAACCACATGGTGAGTTGGACCCTGTTCTCTCATCCATCCAGTGAGATAGAGCAACACTCTACATATGTCACAGATGGGCCACAGGGTACATAGATACATAGACAGTGTCGGCAGATAAGGGCCTATGGCACCCAGAGTGCTATGTATCCTGCCCTACCATCCCTGCATTAGCATAGTACAACACTATCTATGTGTCACTGTGTCCATATGTCACAGTGTCACCTGATGGTTGTTCAGATACTGCACTCCCATCCTTCCATCAAGATAGAAGTACAATAAATCTATATTTCACACTATTTGTATGTAACAGTGAGAGTACAGGGTGCTTCGTATTCTGCTGTCCAATTCCTCCATCGTCATACTATAACACAGTACATATGTCATACTGCCTATATATGTCACAATGACAAAAATGCAACATATGGATAGTGTAACACATGGATTGTCTTGTACTGTTTCAATAGAGGTATGGTAGTGCATGGTCTAAACTTCCCTGTGTTCTCACTGTGACATATGTACAATGTGACATATGGATAGTGTTGCACTATCTTGATGTAGGACTAGGAGTGCAGTGTGCCACAGTAACATATGAACAGTATAGTCTATGGATTCTGATATACTATGTCAATGTATGGATGAGAGTGCATGGTCCAAAAGACAGTGCACTCGCAGCCCCACACTGCCATAATAGAACAGTGTCTTTATGAAATGTTGGGAACATTATTGGTCCATGTAGGTATTATAACAGTCTGCATAGATCAGCTGTGGAGTGTAGAGTTATTCACTGTACAGTCACATCCCTACATGCAGTCACATCCCTATATGCAGATAGTAGAAGAGTATACATCGCTAACAGCAGAACTACATGATACTATACATCCTGGGCTTCCATACCTCCATCCACACAATAGAACAATACGTATAAGTCACAGTCACACAGTAGGTTGGATTACATGCTGTGTTCATATCTCGCCACAGGTAGACATACACTGGGTATCCATCTGTGGAAATACAAGAGATTGTGGCCCATATACTTCAAAGCATCAAGTTATGAGCGGGTGTACCAAAATAGTATGAAACAGTTATAACTACCTCATATTAAAGAACTTTCACCTAAAAGGTTCTACATAGCCTTCTTAATACCTACCCGCATCTAACATAGAAACATAGAAGTTGACGGCAGATAAGGACCGCAAGGCCCATCCAGTCTGCCCATTTCTTTTTCTACCTTATAAATGTGCCATCGGCCTTTGCTCTGTCAGTGGCCTATCTATTCATAGTCATTTGTATTGCTCCCTTATGCCTATCCCATGCCTGTCTGAAGCCCTGCACTGTATTCATAACCACCACTTCCTGAGGTAGGCCGTTCCATGCATCACTTTCTGTGAAAAAGAATTTCCTCACATTCCCCCTTAATCGGTCTCCCTCTAATCTCATGCTGTGTACTCTTGTCCTGTTATTTTTCTTATATTGAAACATGTTAGACTCTTTCACCTTTTTAATGCCCTTAAGGTGTTTGAATCTTTGCACAGCATGTGGGTGTACCCCCCAAGACACCGGGATGGCAGCAGAAGTGATACAGTTGCTGAAAGATGATGATGGATGCCTCTTGTGGTATGTTTACAGAGCTGTATGTTATTTCTGTTACCTTATGGTGTCTGTTTCTGATTGGTTGTGTTGCATTGTACCGTACCTTGCCTGTATGTGTGTTGTGCATGTGTGCATGGGGAGGGATTCGGGGTTAAAGTTGAAAACTATAACGTCGAATTTCCTCACTTTTGTCACTGTGTAAGCAACCCTAACAGATGCATTAACAAAGTTTTTTGCAATGAATTTCCTTACTTTTTCAAAAAGCGTAAAATAACATGTATTAGTGGGAGCACAGGGCCCTTCACGTTGCCCATTTTGGCATAACAATACGCATCTGTGGGAATGCAGGCCCTCTGGGCCCACGCTCCCACTTGTACATAGCTACAGAGCCATACAGCAGCCCTATATGGCAAGAAACCCTTGTAACACTAATTTGCCAATATCTCAGGAACCATAACAGCTAGAAAAAAATTTCAAGTATCATTGTAACCACGACAGCGAATACTGCACACAGCAATCAACAACTGAACCAGTAGCTTGCATTGTTTATGAGCTATGGCCACTGAAAACCACTGGACAGGCACTCTTTGAAGCCTTGTGACAGTAATTTGACAATCTCTCGTGCAACCCATGGAAAAAGCCATCAGTAGCAAAAAGTTTGTATCTTGCTTCATTTCCGAGATATGGGTGCCAAAAAGCACAATGGGCACCACAATGTTATCCTATGGGGAAAAATCTCAATTTCATAATGGCATATCTATGGAACCACTTAATTCCCCAACAACTAAACAGCATAATTCACACCTGTAGGCCATCCCCGCAACACCTTGTAAATTTCAAGTAAAAAGACCAAACCATAAATGAGTTATGCAGTTGTAAAGTTTTTACACCTTTAAAAATTCTTAGTTCGTGAGGTAGCAAAATTCTAGGCCGTCAGATCAATCCCCATGCACGAGACAGCAAAATCCCAGTCATCACTTTAATCCTGGTCCATGAGATGGGTTATCTGATCATGAAACCACAGACAAGGATTTTGTAGGCTCCCAAACAAAGATTTCTCATGGACTAGGATTTTGACAGCTCACGGACTGCGATTTTGTCAACTCGTGAATGAGGATTAAAAAAATCCTTGTCCGTGAGCTGACAAAATCCTAGTCCATCATTTGAATCCTAGTCCGTGAGATGGGCCATCTGGTTGGGAAATGACAGGCAAGGATTTTGTAGGCTCACAAATGAAGATCATCTCACAGACTAGGATTTTTTCAGGTCACGAACTAGGATCGTTAGCGAGGTGCAGTCAAAGAATTTAACAATTTTTAAAACCTTTTTTTTACCAAAACAAGCCAAACCAAAGGCATGGCTTTGCAGAGGGTGTCACCCTGAAAAAATCCATGCCTCATTTGGCCCAAAAGTTACCCGTGGAGAAAATTACGACATTGGCTGAAAAATGGAAAACAAGATGGCGGCTTGCAGACAAGGAATTTTTCTGTTGGACTAGGATTTTTTTACAATCTTAGTCCACAAACTGACAAAATTCTTGACTGTGAGACCATTCTTAGTTTGCAAAAAATACATATACATTTTGGAGTGAACTGAGCATGCTCAGAACTCAAAACTTAAAAATGTAATAACTTTTGAAAGGATTAATATTTTTTTTACAAAACCAATGTTGGATCATTCCTTGACCCAAACTCTTTCAATATTTCAAATTTCAGACCAAAAGACCACACAGTGTGGTCACAGTGCCATGGGCATAAAATGTGTCAAAAGTGGCGAAAAGTGCATTTTTTGGTATTTTGCTGCACAGAAACCATATGTCTGACTGAAATGCAACTTGGTAAAGCTCTACCATACCAGACTGCACATACTAAATTTTGCGCAAATCCATTGAATGGTTGCAAAGTTATTAACGTGCAAAAATTGAGGTTTAACAATAAAATGCCTACTCATCCCTAATTATAGGGGCGTGACCGTGCCCCTATATTATATTGTAAAATTGACACTGGTACAGTAGTGCCAATATAGTTGAGAGTTGGGGTTGAATGGAGTGTTCAGTGTTAAACTCAGTGTTTACACCTTAATATCTTTGGGAGCATTCAGTGGAATAACCCCCCAGTTTGCATGTATGTGGGCTGGCTGTCCGAGTTTCAAGGTTTGAAGGGCTCAGTTTTCAGGGTTTGAAGGGCTCAGTTTTCAGGGATTGAAGGGCTCAGTTTTCAGATATTGAAGGGCTCAGTTTTCAGGGACTTAAGGGCTCAGTTTTCAAAGGCTGATGTGGGGCTTGCCTCAAGCCCAGCATCAAGCCCATTCTTTGGTGCAGCCACCTCAGACTTGTGACAGGGCTTGAATTAGATGCTGTCCCATGTGTGTTATATAGTAGGAAACCAGAAGCAAGGATTCTATTACTATCTCTCTCTATCTCTTCTAACTCTCTATTAGACTGAACAGTCATTACTGCTGCTGTACTAATTCCTAATTTTCTAATTTCTTGCTTGCTGGGTTCCCTGATACATAACATAGAGCTAGTGAAATGATGGCTGAGACAGGCAGCTATGACAGGTGTGACATCAGACTGATGTAATCTGTCATAATGGTCTAGCCACCTACAAGATGCATCACAGTGTTAGGCCTAACAGCAAGATAGGTCACAATCGTATGCCTGGCAACCAGCAGCTACAAGAGCCTGTCTCAGTCTGTGTCTGAGTTTTATGTCTGTGTGGAGACTCACCTGGAGTCTGTGTAGAGACTTACCTGTAGCCAGTGCGGAGAAGGAGAGAAATTTTCATCAGAGGACAGGCTGCTTTAGTTCCTGCTGGAGGGATTGATTTGGAGAGAGTAGATGAGAGATGCTGATGTTTTCCAATTAGTTCATTTATTTTTGATTTGTGTACAATAAATCACCACTTGTGGTTTTTCTGCAACTTTTCCTGGACTGCTCATTCTTCCTGACCTAGAAGCCTCCAAAATATTTGGTGACAGAGGTATCTGGTTTAGTTATGACTGGTGTCATTCAAAGTCAGAAGCCATACCACATCCAGAAACCTCTTCCACGTATGGTGTCAGAAGTTATTTGATTTAATACCTAAGTCCAAGTGTTTGTCCATGGGTTCTAGACCTGGAACCAGGGAAGCACAGCAGAACAGCATGGATCCAGTAAAAGAAAGCTGGAATGACCACCAGGAGTATGACTGTGATGCCACAAGAGAAGGACACTGTCTTTGAGACAAGAATGCAGGGATTTGTGCAGGCCCTTTTTACAAAGATGATGAACTGTACCCAGGACAATGCATGGCAGTCCATGAGTTCAACAGAGGAACTAAAGTGTGGCCAAGGTAGGTCAGAGGTACAAGATGACACTAAGATGGTGGAGATCCTTGTAAGACTGGTCCAGTGGCTGAATGATCGATGGCTTGAGGCAGAGAAATGCCTTCAAGAGGCAGAACTCCGGTGCCAGGAGTTGATGGAGAGGTCCCAGTCTGAAGGCTTGGAGGAAGAATCAGAGGATGACAATTCCCAGACACAGCTATAGGAGAAGTCTATGGTGGAGCAAGATCTTCCAGTATTGCCCGAGTTCCCAGGTTGCTATTTGCTCTAGGACAGAAATGCCAGCATAGATGTGAGCAAGACCCCAGATGATACTATGACTAGGGACACTGTCTTGGGGTTAACAACTCCAATTAAGAAAGAAGTGGCCTATATAAAGGTTGAAGGGACTTTTGCTTGTTTTATGCCGTCTGTTTCTAGTCACAGTAATGTTATTCAAAATAGTACTGACTGGAGTAGGCTTCAAGCTGGGGATTCTGCTATTGGGAAAATAATGCAATATGTAAAGGTTAAAGAAGGTGTACCTGTTAATGGTAGGGTAAGCATGAGACAGTACTCATGATATGAAGTGCAAAGGGGTGTTCTTTATCATATGAGGCCCTATCCCCGCACACAGAGATTAGATGCCCAGCTAGTAGTGTGACAGACCTACCGGCAGCAGATGGTGGAGATTGCACACTTCAATGCCTGTGGAAAGCATTTAGGAAGATGGCAGACAATGGCTAATTTGTTGCCCCACTTTCACTGGACAGGCGTGTACAGGCAGGTTGCAGCCTACTGCAAGGCCTGTTCTGTCTGCCAGTCTGTGTTGGTGACTACCAGGTTGGCTGGGGAGAAAGTGCCCCAGAGTAGAAAAGGTGCCTGTACACTCACTAGGAAGGTGGTGGTGGCATACCAAAGGGATAAAGCCAACTGGGGAAAAGAATGGAGGCCCTGGAAATGAAGGGTAACCTTCCTCTTCGGCTGGGTGGTGCATAAAAGTAAAAACACTTCTTAACTAAGGTTGAGAGGCTGTTATGAAATGGAATGACAAAGGTTTATGAAACTGGCTTATGGTTAATGGCAAAGAGTCCATGGTAAAATGTATTAAGTGTTTATTCATAATTATAAGGAAAGACCTACATAGGAAAAGTAGGTGGGAAAGTTAATGAACCCTGCATTGGGGTAATGCAACTGTTTACCCTCAGGTGTCTGAAATTGTACAGAAGATAAAAGATATTGTGAATTTAAGTAGTGGGTAGAACCTAAGGAAAGGGAAAGGGCTCATACTTACTACCAACATATCTGGTGGAAATGGGTAAAGCAATTAGCCACCCCTGGTAAAGGTGCTACATGTTGCAGGTACATGGAGATTGTTCGAGGCAAGACCCTGCGTATATGTCAAATTTTTTTTAGAATGTTATGTTTAGGAGTTAGTTAGAGAAAGGAAAACATACACTTCCCATATGGTTTTCCTCTTAAGCAGGGGGTATATGTAATAGAGTTAGTAGGTGACTTATCACAGGTAAAATCCCAGGATCACAAGGTGGCACTTAGCGTTACAGCCATTTAAATTTAAAGTGATGCATAGACCTGGGAAAGATAATGTCTCTTAGAAAACAGAAATGTTAGGGAAGGAAGAAAATAGTAAAAATGTGTACAATGAGAATGAGGGAAGGTTTTGGAAACCTGTTTTAAAGAGAAAAAAGAAACAGGTTCCTTGGGGGGGGGCGATATATGTGACAGGACTCATATTACGCCCTGTCCCATGCGTATTATATATAGGAGGAAACTAGAAGCAAGGATTCTATTACTATCTCTCTCTATCTCTTCTAACTCTCTATTAGACTGAACAGTCATTACTGCTACTGTACTAATTGCTAATGTTCTAATTTAATTGCTGGGTTCCCTGATACATAACATAGAGATGGTGAAATGATGGCTGAGACAGGCAGCTATGACAGAGTGTGACATCAGACTGATGTAATTGGTCACAGTGGTCCAGCCACCTACAAGATGCATCACAGTGTTAGGCCTAGCAACAAGACGGGTCACAATCATACACCTGGCAACCAGCAGCTACAAGAGCCTATATCAGTCTGTATCCGAGTTTTATGTCTGTGTGGAGACTTACCTGGAGTCTGTGTGGAGACTTACCTGTGAGGAGAAAGAGAAAAATTTTCAGTAGAGGACAGGCTGCTTTATTTCCTGTTGGAGAGATTGATTTGGAGAGACTAGATGAGAGATGCTGATGTTTTCCAATTAGTTTATTTGTTTTTGTTTTGTGTACAATAAATCACTGCTTGTGTTTGTTCTACTTCTCCTGGACTGCTCATGCTTCCTGATCTATAAGCCTCCAAAATATTTGGTGATAGAGATATCTGGTTTAGTTATAATTGGTGTCATTCTGAGTCAGAGACCACACCACATCCGGAAACCTCTCCACAAAACTCCTTTGATGCAACTGCACCCAATTTTAGTATATTAGGTGCAGCTGTGACAGTTTTCTTAATTTACTGCAGCATGCGCCAAATATTTGGTGCAAGCTCCATAAACAGTGTCCCCCAAACTGCACAAGTTAGACCATGGGAAAGCTGGTCTAACCTGTGTCATTTGTCCCTCAGGATTTAAAATCCCAGTCACTGGACAGAGAATGCCACAAGCCCCATGCCCCAAATGATTAGCACACCAGGGGCTTGCAGCATTATCGGGGCTTTGAAATCAAGCCCAGAAAGTTGTGTGGCAACCTCTTGTGTGGTTTCTGAGATTAGAATGCTGATTTTTGGAAAAGTGAAGATTTTGCTTTGCATACATGACATAGATTACTTTTTTGCTCTCACATACAGCTTAGATGGTACAGACATTTTCCTAAAACTTTCAAGGTACAAGTGGCTGGCCTGTATCAAGGCAGTGCCTTTCAAAACTTTTATGAAAAAAAATATTAAATGGTTTCAGAGTTAGAAAGATTTTAAGTTTTCTCCTCAGCTGTTTTGGACATGCTCAGTAGGGTTTCTGAATTAAGCCTCTGATATGAACAAAAACATCGACTGTGAGGGTTTATTGATTGTGGTTTATTGTTTGTGAGAAAAATATTGGTTGTGATGGCTGCTATCTTGTTCTTTGTGTTTGTTTCCAAATAAAAAACACAGGAAATAGCTGAACATGATCTGTTTTTAAAAAACAAACACCTCAGCCTAGTTAAACAGACTCCATTTAGCCAGATTCTGGTGCTTGTTTAAAAAAAGTTAAAAATATGTTTTCTGGGCACCTAAAATCCAGGGTGCCTACCTTAATGAGAGGAGCCATTCGCCCATGTTCTCTGTATGAGAACAGTGGGTGACATTAGCCATAGATGTAGACATGCTACCAGCTTCCATTACTGTAATTAGCAGCAATATCTCTCCTGTCTGTCTTTTATTTTGTATTCCCTATGCCCTCAGCTTAGTCAGCTCTCGATAATTCTTCCCTTATTATTATTGTGAATGTTGATTTGTGTGCCCACCTCCAGTGCCATTTTCTTACCAACACTCCAGGTCACCTGCCTCCCCCATGTGCAGGTGGTGACTCTGGGATGACAACCCCTACTGCCACCACATAGTCAAAACCAGCACTGGAGTTCCCAATCCCCAGTGTCAGATCCACTAAAATTAGCTATTCCTGAAAAAAAGAAAACACTCCATAGTTGTCTTTATTTCATTTTTTTATCCTATAAAAAGAAAATGGTCCATCACTGATCTGACCTCCGCACACACACCACCCACCAACCCCACCTTGACCCCCCACTCAGCACCCACACACCCTCAATCACCTGAACATGTCCAACATTATAGATCCATTCTCAGATCAAAGACATGTCTTGCTGTTCGAATTAGCGACTGCAATATGAGAAACTAAAGTAAGTCTGGTTTAATGTATTTAATTGTGTTTTGAACTTTGGGACTGATTTTTCAAAAGGTGAAGTTTGATGCAAGATGCATGCACCAAATCTGTATGACGCAAGTGGCATCTTACATCAAACTTTGTGGCAATTCCAATTTTCATACACAGGCTGTGTCAAAACTGGGATACCTTGCATCTAAGCCACCCTGCACCACCTTTGCAGCAAAAAGTACCTTGCACCAGGTCACAGGGGGGGGCTTGCATCATGGTGGGGCTGCACCATCTCCTTTTTCAGGATTTTGCAAGTGCCACTGTGGATGCAACAGAAGGCTCTGCTTAGACCAGCCAAGAGGTGGCCTAAGGGCCCTGTGCCAATGTGGATAATGTGGTGAGGGGGGGGACCTGCCAGGATGGAGCTGGGGAAGAAGGATCATGCGGGTGCCCCATGGTGCATGGGTGGAGATGGTGGAAGAGCATGGTAGTGATGGAGCACCTGGCTGGAGTGCGTGTTACATTTCCAGGTAGCCAAATGGCTGTCAGTCCAGTTAGGGTTAGGAGGGAGGGAACGTGACCTGGCCCCAGGTGGGCACAGCCATGGCACTTGCCTCAGAGGTGCCACAATCCACAAGCCTGGGTGTGGGAAGCATTAACTGCAAGGTGAGAGCTGTCACTGATGGCAGGGAATGTTCTCTCAGCAGGCTGCCTCTCACATCAAGGCTTGTGCATTGTGGCACCTCTGGAGCAGGTGCCATGGCTGTGCTCACATGGGACCAGGTCAGTTCCCTCCCAGCCAACCCTCTGTGGACTACCAGCCTATCAGCTGCCAGGCATTGCAACATGCTCCCTGGCTGGGTGCAACATCACCACCATGTTCATCTGCTATTGCCCTCATGCCCCCTAGGGCAATCACCATGATCCTTCTGCCCCCAGCCATCTCCTGACATACACAGTGACACAAATACCACCTTCCTGGCCACTCTAGTGTGCCAGGCAGAGGTGGCAGATCTCTGCATCAATTCCCTCAGGTGCCCCAAATGTTTGGCACAAGGCTGTGGCTGCAGCAACTCCTGGATCTTTGGCACAGGGATCCCCCTATTATAAAATTTAATGCAGGGTCCCTGACACATCTGGAGTTTGCCACCACCCTTGAATGACATAACTTGCATTGCTCTAAGACCGCTTTTAAAATTGGGCCTTTTTACTTACAATTTTGTAATTTTTTAATGTTTTTCCACCAAATATTCAGCATGGCCTTTTTGGGACCTCACCTAATAATCAAGGTAGGTACGATTTTTCAAACCTGCCCTGAAATGTGACTTTTGCAGTCATAAGAAGGCTATGTTGAAAATCTGGTGTAAAATTATGGTAAAATGACCAAGCTATGGGTGAACACTAAACTATTTTAATGTTCATGCCTAACTTCACTAATTTTTAAAAGTTTTCCACCTGACTTTCATCATGGCCTTTTTGGGACCCCCACATCATGAACAAGGCGTGTGAAATTTTTCAAATGCATTCTGCAGTATGATTTCACAGTTGCTTGCAAAATCACATTTCAGTTTGAAAATATCATATGAAGGCTATATTGAACATTTGGAGATAGATATTCAAAGAGGTTGCACCTGGCACAACTGAAGTGTACCAGCACAACCCCAGAACTGCACCCTGGGGCAATATTCAAAAGTGGGACTTGCACAGCACAATTCCAAATGCACCAAGGCACAAATATAATGTATGCAGCACATCTCAAAGGGGTGTGCCCATGCATATTTAAAAAAGGCAGTAGAGGTTCTGTGCAAAATTATCATCCAATTAGCCTGACCTCAGTAGCTGGTAAATTAATGGAACGAGTAATGAAGTCTCTAATAGATCAAGGTTGTGAAAAATTAGGAATTTATGATTCAAATCAGCATGGGTTTACTCCCAAGTATTCCTGCACCACCAATCTGATATATTTTTACAATAATATAAGTACTCTACTAGATGTGGGTATCCCTACTGATGTAATTCTTTTGGACTTTAGTAGAGCTTTTGATAAAGTCTCACATGAAAAACTCATTACTAAAATGCACAATCTAGGTTTGTCACCTGATATTGTCAACTGGACCTTAAACTGGTTGACAAATCATTCTCAGAGAGTCAGAATTAATGATATCTTGTCTGATTCGGGTAGTGTGACAAGTGATACACCACAGGGGTCAGTCTTGGGACCAACATTGTTTAACCTCTTATCAGTGATTTACAAACAGGGCCAAATAACTTATAGTTAAATTTGCAGACAATACTAAATTGAGGGCAAGGTTAATAATCAAGAAAATATTTCTGCATTAAAGAAGGATTTGGAAAATTAACACTTTGGGCAAATGAAAATCATATGCAGTTTAATCAAGACAAATGTTTAGTAGTGCATTTCGTAAATAATCCAAAACGATATATCATATAAACAGACTACCACTTCACTCATCAAATTGTGAAAAGATTTAGGGATATATGTTAATAATAAACTTACATCAAATGATCACTGTGTTAGAACTGCTTGCATGACCAACAGAATTTTGAGGCAAATAAAATGCACTTTTGTTAATCACACTGAACAATGCCTTATTCCATTGTATAGGGCATACATTAGACCGTATCTAGACTATGGCTCCCCTTTCTGGAATCCAAACCAAAAAAAAGACATAGCAATTCTTGAACAGGTTCAAAGGAGAGTTACTAGAATGATTCCAAGATTAACAAATTTGGATTATCAGAACAGGTTAAAAGCTACTGGTCTCTTCTCTCTTCAAACTAGAAGATTAAGAGGTGATATGCTTATGGTTTTTGATTTAATAAATTCACCAGATCTAATAGAAAAATGTGGGCTAACACTCTCCAAAAGGAGACATGTTCCGAGACTGCATAATAAACAGCTTGAAGTAAAAACTTAAAAACCAGCAAAAGGGGAAACTTTTTTCCAATAAGAGTATCCATTGTATGGAACACCTTGCCACAAGAATTGGTAGAGGCAACTAGTGCCACTGTCTTTAAAAACAAATTAGATGTTTGGTTAGGGATAATAGATAAATAATGTCCCACATAGTGTGGGGAACAGTCTCGATGGACTCTGGCCTTCTTCTGTTCTTTCATACCAAGCAATATGTGGCACATCATGATATTCAGGCTGGGATGTGCGGCACATCTGCTGGCACAACCCTGAGATGCGCCACATACCTGGGCTCACAGTTGACCCCATAAAAGAAGGCTCAAGTGCAGTCCACCCACTAGTGGCCCACTGTATTGCAGTACAAAACACAGCAGCCACTGGCCGTGGGTGGCAACCCACCCCCCAACACTGTGCACAAGCACACACAATAGGATGGCAGTCCAGTGGTACCCCCCTCCCATAGCACCGATTGCCACAGATACATAATAATAATGTCCCTAGCAGTCTAGTGGTATCCCCCTCCCCTCCTGTAGCATCAATCACAATTGCTAAATCAACAACCTCCCTGGTAGTCTAGTGGCACCCCTTCCCTGCCTGACCCAACGATCACCATTGTAATGTTAAAAGGAAATCCCTGGTGGTCCAGTGGAACCCCCCTCCCCACCTGATCATTGGCAAAATAGTCATTCACACTTCCCTGGTAGTCCAGTGATAACCCCCCCTTCATCAATTATTACAGTGAGTCCATTAGTCAACAGTGTGTACCAATGACCTTGCAGCTCCTACTGTAAGCTGTTATTCAGTGGGCTGCAGCAGTGGTATGCTGGCAGGTATGCTGCCCACTGATCTGGGGAAGCTGTGTGGGCTGGGGGTCCTGTGTGACTGGGGGTTACCACTGGACCACCAGGGAAGTGTAAATGACTATTTCACCATCTATTGGGTATTTGAGCGGGTTGGGGGGAACCACTGAACCACCAGGGATTTTCTTTTATCATTATGATGGCAATTGGATGTTTGGGTGAGGAGGGGGGTTCCACTGGACCACCAGGGATGTTTATTTTATCAGCATGATAATGATCAGAGGGTCAGGTAGGAAGGGGGGTGCCACTAGACTACCAGGGAGGATGTTGATTTCACTACAGCGATCGGTTCTACAGGTGGGGAGGGGGGTACCACTAGACTGCCAGGGACATTATTCTTATGTATTTGTGGTTATTGGTGTTATGGGAGGTAAGGGGGCACCACTGTGCCACCAGGGAATTAGAATGCACACCACTATGGGTGCTGGGGGCTATGGGATGGGGTAGGGAACATCTGGACCTCCACTGCCAGCACTGCGTGGTGTGCAGGGTGTTAGATGCATTTAGCTGGCCGGCCCTTCACAACACATGCAAATGGGCCATAATGACATGCAAATGGCCCCATTTGCAACATGCATGCATAATGGACCCATTTGCATATCGATTTCTGAATATCAGGAATTTGCGCACAGCGTATCTCTGATGCACTAGCACATTACCCATTTCTGGTATTCAGATCTGTCTGGGGGATGCACCAGCTCATTGTATTTGTGCAGGGCACATTATTTGATATATTCAGAAGGGATGCGCCATGACACATCTCTTTTGAATATATCCCTTGGTTGCTCAAGCACATCTCAGTTGTGCTGCTCACACACCTGCACCATTGCCAGGCACAATTTTGAATATTGGGCCCTTGGTGTAAGAAATACAGCCAAATGACCATGTTATGAGTGCACATTGAAATATTTTAAATTTCTCTCATAGCATTACTACTTTTCAGTATTTTGACCATAAATATTCAGTGTAGCCATTTTTGCTAAACCACCTCATAAACATGACAGGTTTCATTTTTGAAATCCTGGGCAAAACGTGCTTTCACACTTGCATTGTGAAATGATGTTTTTGCCAACACTCTATAAATGCTTTATGTCATGTTTATAAGAGGAGCCATAAGATGACTATGTTGAAAATGTAGGGTCAAAATAAAAAAAAAAAGATTAAGAAACATGTGTATTACCAGTCTTTACACAAGTGGGTAGTGCTTTGTGATCCCATGCAGGTGAGCTGAGTTCAGAGATGAGCTTAGTGACCCAGCTGGATGGGCTAAGGCTTGGGGGATGGTGCTGTTATGTGCCACCAACCCCCAGCCTTGGAATTGTAAATGCAGGGTTTCCCACACAAACTCAAGTATCATATAGTAAAGAGAGCACTTCTGTTGGCATAAGGCTCTGCACCTCTGCTCCCAGTTTTGTCAGAAGGCCCTGTGTTTCAGCTGAGCGGTGGATTGTTTGCCCTGTGCATCTGTGTCTGTGGCAGTATGGAAGCACAGGACCCAGAGAGCCCTATGCGCCACAGTCCACCAAAAAGCCACATATAAATATATGGGATCCACCGCTGCACAAAGGTGTAGGGCCCGCATGACCCTGCACTTCTGCAGGTGAATAGAGTCTTAACTTGGTGCAGGGCCCTCTTGCAAGTCTGCATCTGTTCACGCAGGTCCCTGTGAGAATAAGGGTATGATGCCACTATCTCAAAAAGAAAGGAATTCTTTGTAAAAAGCTGTCTTTATGCACCAGTTAGGGTTCAACTTAATTCCACAAAAGTAGGGAAATGTGGCATTAGGATTTCCAACCATCCAAGCAGCAAAAGGACTAGACAACACATGCAACCACAGACAGCCATCATCATTTAAGACAAACAACATATAACTATTTCTAGATGACACAAACAAGTAGCACTGATGTGCTACCTTTGTGGATTTTTATTTGCAGCTGCATAAGCACAGGCCCCATACCTGTGTGTGCATCTCATAGAATGTGCATGGGGTCCTTCATTTCTGCAAACAGAAGGTCCCATGGGGTCTGTACCTCTGCAGTCAGATGTACTCATGCTCTCTGAACTACCTCTCTAGATAGCATAATCCACTAGTGCATGGTTTTCTATGCACTGCTGTGTAATTGACAAACTGTTGTCCCTTTAAAAATGTCTAGATCCACTGCTGAAACCATGATACCCACATTGCAACAGTACGTCTGTCTGCATAGCTGCAGGCTCCTCAGGTGCCTGCCCCTCTGGAGCCAGAAGTCAATATGTATCTCTTACACTTATGGCTGAAGAGGCACAGGCACTTCAGGGGCCTGCGCTGTTGCACACAGAAGTACTGTTGCAGTTTTGATATCATGAATTTTGAGGAACCTGTGCTTCTGAAGCCTGAGGTCAGTGTGTATATCGGCTGCAGAAGCACAGACCCATCAAGTGTGTGCATGTCTTACAGTGTCCATGAGTACCTGAGGCTACAGAAGCACAGGCCTCATCCTGCAGACAGAAGAACTCTTGTACTTTGGATATTGTGGATTTGTATCTGCTGCAGGGGCCTGTGCTTTTGTACACAGAAGCAGTGTTGTGGCTGAGTATCGTGATCTGCAGCAACAAGTGAGTGTGTATGTTTTGTGGTGTGCATGCTGCAGATACAAATTCACGAAGGTAGCACATCAGTGCTATTCCAGTTGTGTCATCTGGAAGCAGTTGTATGCTGTTTATCTCATCTGATAATGGCAGTCTATGGTTGGTTGTGTGGTCTTGTCCTTTTGCTGTTGGGGAGGAGGGGAGAAGTCAGGGTTGGAAACCGTAGCGCAACATTTCCTATTTTTGTGGAGTGTATATATACTAATATTCCTATAGTTAGGGTTGTGTAGGCTATTTAATGTTCACCCCTAATTTGTGCACCTTAATAAGTTTGGTGGCATTCAATGTAATAGCCCACAATTTGGATGCACCTTCTGGCTGCCAAAGTCTCAAGATGAGGAAAGTTTTGTGATAACATCTTGTTCGGTTTGCAAGATACCGAACACCACAAAATGAAAAAAAAAGTTTTTGTTTTCCTATACTTAACATTTTGTTTTACTCTGACACACAGCCTAGATAGTGCAAATTTTTTCACAAGACTCTCAGTGTAGAAGTGGCCTGTACTGAGGTAGTGAAAAAACATAAAAGAACCAGCATCACAGAGCTTGGAAAACATATAAAAAGGGATTTATTTACTCATGATATTACAGGTTAAAAACATCCATCTCATACATCTGATTTGCTGTGTACAAACTACAGCCTGCTGTTAGCTCTGGGTTGCATGCTGGGAGAGCAGGAGATAACAGAAAAAACACATTCTGATCTGTTTTGCTGTTTAGCTTGTTGACTCCCTGATGAAGCTAACAAGTGAAACTGGTCAGAATGTGTTTTTCTTGTTGTCCACTGCCCTCCCAGCATGTAGCACACAGCACACAGCATGTTGTAGTTGGTACACAGCAAATTATATGTTTAACAATGGGGATGACTAATGTTTTGTGCATGTGTAACCCCCCCCAACAATTTGGGAGTTACTATAATGTCTTCCTGTGCCCTATTGCCCACTGTCAGGTTGGTGTCCTGTCTTAAGTAATTCTGTGTCTTTGAGGGAGAGTGCCATATTATGCCTCCGCACCTGTCCCTTTAAGAAAATAGCTAATTTGTTTTTAGAAATTGGTTTCTGCTGGGTCCAAGTGATTTAGGCTTGTGATTGGCAAAACAGTGATTTGTTTTGCTCCATTTTGCAGTCGCTACTTGTGCAGAGGGAGCCTATGTAAGAACTGTGCTTATTTACTGTTTGTGCTTTATTACTGTACATTGGAGATAGAGAAGTTTGTCTAACCTGCTTTAATTGCAGCTTGTTCCTCCTGGATGGAAGCCACCATGTTTGTTCCAGGACTTACAGTAATTGGACCAATGGAACCACTAGTGCGGACTTAAAATGGATCCTGTCCTCAGGGGTCTTGTGGGAAGGAAATTCTGTAGTCTTGTAGTTTATTCAGTTTGCACCCAAATGGACTTGGAGGGGGAGCCCTTAATGTGACTGACAGCTCCTACTGCCAACTGAACCTTTGGACTGATCAGGGAAATGCCCTGTGTGCCAAGAGACAGTGGACCAGTTAGAGTTGGAGGTTGAAGTGTGAACAGCTTGAGCCTTTCAAGCAGCTATTTCCAGAAGGAGCATAGGGGAATCGGCAGGAAGAGGCTCAACTTGCCTTCATGCCACTTTCTCCTGCATTGAACTGCTTAACTGCAGAAGTCAGACTAGTCCGATCCCAGCCTGGAACCGCTACATAAGAGAAGAAGAAGTTTGTTAGTGTAACTTGTGATTTGGACTGAAGACTTGCTCCTGAAGCCATCAGCTCAACTTGTGTGGAATTTACTCGGATTGAAAGGTCTGTGCAGTAAAGTTGTTGATTTGCAATCAGACTGAATCTGAACTCTTTTCAGAAGTAGTTATTGATTTAAATGTGCTGAATGTGCCCCATGAAAAGACCTGTTTTGCCAGCTGGAGACTTCACCAGCAGAAGATCATGAACTTTGCAAGACTGCTCATCTTGCATGAGCACCACCATCTTAGCCTAGGCTCTACTTCTTCACCAGAAACTGCTCCGGTGAGAGACCAGCTTGGGGATCTAACTCCTGTGCAGCAACAACACGCAGGTTGCGGCCACCTGCAGGAAATGCTGTGAAGAGGAGGTCCGTCATGTTGGCCCTATTTCCTACAAGATTCCCTGTCATCACCACGAGGTCTCCATATCACCTGCTATCCTGTAGATTCCTGGTAGAGTGAGTACAAATCAGGGTAGCTCAAAAACAATGAAAGCTTAAATCATTGTGGTACCATCTAATTGTCTTCCTTTATTGGATGTTCAAAGGACTGAGTCAACTGGTTTGGATTACAGATAATTTGGGTCTTTTTCATGTTAACTGCTTTTCCTTCCATAAAGGGCCCCAACCTCATCTGCAATGCTGACCACCCCAGGGCAATGCCTCTGGCTAGCCAGACTTAGCAGCCTGGGTAGCCAGTGTTGTGTGACTGTTGGGTAGAGATGTTTCTCAGGACCAGGATGCTCTGTTGGCCTCTGCATGGATAAAATGCATCTTTGACCGGTGTGACAAATCTGTATATGCCTCACCTGGTGGCAGCACACGCAGTATAACGAATCACAAACTGGAAATGCATTATATTTATAAATGACAGTGTTGTGCTTTTGTACAGGATCCCATATCTCTCCACCCTTCTTTTATTTTCAGAAAATGCATGGTTTGTCTTTTTGAGTTGGGGGAGTGATTGCTAAGGTTTATGACATATGTAGTGTGCGACTGGGTATTAGTTGGTGGCTCAGTGAAGTTCAAAGTTTGCCTGCTGTAGGTGTAGTTTGGTTAAGGTTTTAAGTTGTTTTTAGTCAGGTAAAATGTGTTTTGGTGGGCCCCCTAGGAGGTACATCTACTCCTGGACTGTCTTTGGTAGCTCCATCCCTTCATAGGATATTCTGTTAGTTTGCCAGCAATGGTGCATAACTGCTGCATGGCACTGCGGAGCCTCAGGAGGTGGAGCAAGGGTGAAACTTAGAGACAGGAGGTGATGTTAAGGAGGGTAAGATTAGGGTAGTGAGGTCTACAAGCCACCCAAGAAAATATTGCAATCAGGATGGGGTATTCCCTACCTGACTTTCAGACTTAGGGCCATGCCAGAAATGAACAGGCAGGAGACAGTCAGACCAACTGACTCTGTCCCTATCCTTCATGTCCTGCTTTGTAATGTGAAGTCACTGAGGAATAAATCTACATTGATAGAGGGTTTCATCACAGATTACTGCACTGATCCTGTTTGTGTTACAGAGACCTGGTTGGGTGATGACTCTGGTCCTGTGCTGGTGATGTATATCTTAGGATACATTAAGTGGCACATTGCCAAAGGTGGCAGTACGGAGCCATGTGTCCATCTGTTTTAGATCCACTCTGGGATTTATTACATGCACAGCAGCAAAAACTTGCAGCACCTTTGGGGAAAACTGGTGCAGAACTGAAACCTTCTCTGATGCTGTGTCATAGTCCAGCTCTATAACACTGTGTGGAGTATTTTTGCACTAAATAAATTATGCACTGTGGTACTTTACTTCAGTGTGCTGTTTTTTTTAAGTGCAAGGCCAAGCAGTTTACTGGGCACAGACTTGGTTGCCCTCCTAACTTTGGACATGCCCCACTAGGAGTCATTAGATAATTTGAAAGCATGGCTGTTAGAAGTGGACCAGGTGCAGGCTGCCAGATCAATTATCATGTACTGGCCCCTGAGCCATGACAGCAATTTCCTGCAGGAACTGATATATATAGAACAATTGTCATTTTTTTAAATTGTTTAAAGATCTTGTGCAAAGTTTTTAGAACATGTTTTTACCCCTGTACCAAGTACTGCAGCCCTCTAATAGTGACTGTAATCAGTCTGGTCACAGTTTTACTGAAAAATAAACATTTCTTTTAAAATGCTTACTTGGCTCCATTTCTGTAGTGCTTACCCTGTTTCTTCAAATGTCCCCAGTCTGAGTGTGATGTGGGTGACTGACGTGATGACGTCATTTGGAGAGTGTCTCTGTGTTGCCACCTGCTATTTCCCTCTTATGCAGTTGTTTTCATCTTCTGTCTCATTCTCGTTTGTGCAGTTGTGATTCATTGCATATCATGTCTGCTGTCAAGCTATGACAGACCTGTGGCCTTTGACAGTTGCTGCACGCTGAATGTCAATCTGTTAGTACCCACTCACTGTCTTTCCCTTCTAAACTTGATTTTTCTGATTTAACTCTGTTAAAAACTATTTGTTTAATTCATGATAGCTGCTGGCTTTTATTTCAATATCCATTTTAGCAGTTCTTCTGCTATGAGCTAATCTCAGTGCATTTGGTGCTTGTAAACTAGGATATCACTGTCTCACACCTTCAGTATTTCCCATTCTCAATGTAATTGGTGTTGTTCTAGTATTTCATATGCCATTTTAACATGTAGATTACTTGTCAGACAGCAGAGATAAGAACTATCTTCTGGGCGTGGATCTGTTGCTGTGAGTGGGTTTTCTGTTGATGGCATACTCACTGTTGCTGGCAACCACACATTTTGTATTTTAGTCTGAGTATCTGATTTTGATTCCTGTCACAGACTAGGGGTCATCATTTGTCATACCTATATTGTCATTCTTTATTTCCTAACACTATGTAGCATGCTGCTTGACAGTTTACTGAGGTATAGCTATAGTAGGTATATGGGAAGTGCAGTGTTTCTCTGCTTCTCTTGCAAATTTTGCAATTCCTGATTACATCACTCTTGTCAAATGTTGTAATGTTACTGCCTGTATAACCAAAATATATAATTCAGTGTTACTGTTTTGTGTGAGTACTACTGTGCTTCCCTGCAAGCCATGTTGAAGCCATACCACTAATGAGTACACTAATAATGATTTTACTAACCTTAATGTTGTGTTTTTTTCTCTAATTAACTAACTCACTATTACTGTCTCTTCTACCTTACACAATTCAACATGAAGTACTGTTGTGCCATAGGGTGTAAGAATGGCAAGGAGTATACAACAAGATTTTTTTCATTTTCCTAAGGATCCCAAAAGAAGGAAAAAGTGGACAGCCACCATTAAGCATGCAGGTTAGGAGCCCAATGATAATGCTGTTGTTTGTGTAGATCACTTTGCAGAGGATCAATTTACCATCTCCCAGACTCTGTTAGATCTTATAGAACCACTCCTGGCCAGCGTTGTCTGAAGTCAGATGCCTGTCCCATGATTTTTTCATTCAGTGTTTCCAATTGAGGCAAGTCAGTAGTATAAGTCCATATAACTCATCAAATGTTAAATTTCAGCCAATCAGCATGTGCCATGTCTTTTGACAGGTGGGTGTGGCCTAACATGGATCAATCAGAATCATCCCTATGTTGCACTGGAAGTTCCTCCCTAAATGCCTAGTGTCCCACTCCCAGCCCCAGGAAATAATGGTGCTCGAACCCAGAAATGATGTAACACTGCTATTTTCTAAGTGCCCTATATCCCTATTCCTCCTCCACCCCACCCATTGAACTCCTGCCACACCATCCTGGCTCAATCCCACATCCTAGTGCCTCCTCCACACCTGCCACACCATTCTAGCTCAAACCCCTGTCCCACCATCCTAGCACCAACCCATCTCCCTCCTCCATACCCTGCCCCATGAACCTCAGTCCTCCTCCCCCCTAGCCCCACCACCATCACCACCACCTACCTTTCACCCATGCTTCCCTCCTATGCTGCCACCCCAAAGGAGCTAGGTGCTGTGTAGTTCTATATACCCCTGTTAGGCTAGTGGTATGATTGCAGTGTTTGTGTGTGTGTGTGCGTGTGTGTGTGTTTTTGACTTGTGTATTTTCCTGGAATGTTGTATTTAGGAGACAGCCTCATCGTACAAAGGTGTCAGAGATCTGTTTGGAGACCAACACAGGGGGAAAGCAACCTGACTGTGTAAGTACCCCTTCTGTCTCATAAAAAACAAGGTATAACATTATTTAACATATATCTGTACACCTGTGTAAACTTATTATAAACGGTTACCCCATGTATATACATATACAGTCATAAATTAAACAGGACTTCCATGTAAATGAGTTCATCATCAGGCTACGACTCTCCTCTGTGTGTGTGTGTGTGTGTGTGTGTGTGGACTTTTGGAGTACAGGATTTTAGTATTTACAGGGATCTGTAAAATGCAGCTATATGCTTTTGTTTAAAAAATAAATGTCTGTAGTCACTCTGTCAAAGTATTAAGAGTCTCGTTATAGGTCATAGGAAGAGGCAGTATAGTGCAGTGGTTTAAGGCTCTGAGCTGCAAATCTGGTGACATCCAGCAGACCAGACCTGGGTTTGAATCCCACAGCTTCCACTTGTATACTGTGTGACCCTGAGCAAATCACTTTACTTCCCTGTGCTCCCAGGTCGCACCTGTAAAAAAGCTTTCAGCTTAGTGTGCTACTCCTGGTTAAACAACTAAAAAAAAAGGTTGTAAATGAAAAGCATGTGGTGAATTCAGGGAGAGAGTGAGAAAGGTCTCAGTCTAAATGTGTGTGTCTGTGCATGACAGTGAATGATTAGAAATATATGTTTCTAATTAGGTACTATGTTGGTGAATTCAGAGAGATAGGCTTGGATATGTGTGTTTTCTATAACTAGTCACAAAATGCACTTAGTTCTTTGATAGCAAGAACCCCAGCTCTGTGTAGAGTCAAAGACAATGCTGACTGAAATGTGGGTCATATCTATAATGTTTTAAGGGGCTGGGCAAAAAACATGCTGGCTGTGTCATATGTTGCCATATATAGTATGGGGGAGATAAAAAGAATGCAGGGCTATTTGGGGTGTTACTGATTATAGTGTATTAGATAAAATAGAATTCTATCTATTACCTAGTATGGCATTGTTCAGATCAGATAGTGGTCTCACAAAAGCTATATAAATTCCTCTGCTGGATATAGACTTCTTTCAGCCGACAACTCAAAAAATCAAAAAAAGCTCTATGATGCCGGTTCGATAACCTTTTTGTCAACCAGCATCTCACCAACTGGAATCATGTCAACCACAAGTTGCAGTTTACATGATTCCAGTGTGTCTCCCGGTCATTTGTTTCTATTGAGGCTTTGCCCCAGAACCCCCTCATGCAGAGGGACTCTGCCTCTCGCCCCCACATCTATAGGATTCTCAACTTCAGTTGAAGTTGATTCAGGGTGGGAGTGCAGGATTGGGAGACAGTATGCCCCTGTCTCAGGCACACCAACACAGTGACCTGTTTAGATTCCGAGGATTTTATCAATGCCCTGTTAGTTATAGATGGCTTAGAATAAAATGCAATTGCATCACCCAAAGCTACTTTTTTATTTTCCAGCAATAAATACAAGCTTAAATGTAGATGCTTGTTAAAAAAGACTGCTAACAAGCAGTGCAGGAAGCAAAGACAAAGTTACAGACAAAGTAAAAGACAAAGAGTCATCACATCCAAGGTTTTGTGGAAAAGACACTGAAGCGTTAAATTTATTGAAGAGGTGTTTCAAAGATATAGCTGATGCCTTGTTTGATGCTATGATTGCTGAAACACATTACAGAATGATGAATATAATATGCATCTTTTTAAAATTGACTTTATAAAAGGTACTTTGATAAATGTTGCATTTTCAGTATTATGAGCAGCCAAGGACACAAGCTCAGAGCTAAAACAGCCTGTGTATGTGTCCCAAATGTGTAAGAAGATCAGGGCACTGGAAAAGTGAAGGGACAGAAAATCTCATAGGCTAAGTGAAAATGGGGGGCAGCACAAAAATATGAAAAGAAATAATAGTTGGGTTCAAAAAAGAAAAAAAATGGGTAAAAAATAAAACAATTAGAGAAAATTTAAGAACAAAAGTAAAGTGTCCCAGGAAAATATTACACTGTAGGGCATTACAGCATGTTGCTGTTTTCAGCAAGCTGGTGAATTACAAATCCAGCTTGTTGAAAATCAGCAAGATGATGAGCCCCCACAGTTTTTTAGAAAGATTGTGGCATTATGAACATATATTATAGAGGTTCAAGGTTGTTGAATTTCATGAGAGATTTCAATTTGTGAATTTAGACAGGCTAAAATTATTTAAAGATACCATTAGGGCACTACACCAAGCTATTCAAGACCTTTTAGATTGTGCCATTCAACAGCTGAGTCCAGAAGACTTCATCCAGTTGCGTTTGAATGTTGACTCTTTAAAGCACCCCCTGTTCTCAAGGAGAACATGCCCTAAAGAGTTAAATGCAGCCACCTTCTTAGATCAGATAGGTGACATGTTACAGAGCAATGCAGAATTAATTGCTGATGAAACTGTACATCTCCTAGTAACAACGATCAGAAATCACCTGGGAGCAGGGTTGAGGAGTAGACAGGCCCTGAGCTCTGCTTTATATGGTAAAATTATTGACTAAAAGAGACAATACTTGATTGATTTAAACAATAAAGGTAATACTATGTGTTTTGCTTGCTCCATTCTCACCCTCCAAAATCCCCACTTGACAGACAGTCAGTTGCTCAATAAGGCTAAAATATTGCATGCTGAGCTAGGTTTGTCAAACCAAACCGCTGTCACTTTTAGTGACGTGCCAAAGTTTGAACAGTTTTTAGGAGTCAGAATTAAGATTTTAAATCATAAATGAAGGAAGTTGGCAAACATTTTCGACAGGACCAGAAAGACCTCCTAAAACACTGTTTGTATTATTGCATGACAATCACTTTTACAGTGTAAAAGATGTGAAGAAATTTATAGGGACCAGATACTTCTGTGAATACTGTCACTCACCATTTACTTACAAAAACAACTTTTCCTGTATTTTGTTTTGTAGAGTTTGTTATGATCCAAGCTATATAGAACAGAAAACTGACACTGCATCCTGCCCTCACTGTAAAAAGATTTGTAGGTCCTCAGCTTGTCTAGAAAGGCATTTAGCAAGAGCTGATGTAAGTACGGTGCCTTGTG
This sequence comes from Neoceratodus forsteri, assembly GCA_016271365.2. Taxonomy (NCBI): domain Eukaryota; kingdom Metazoa; phylum Chordata; order Ceratodontiformes; family Ceratodontidae; genus Neoceratodus; species Neoceratodus forsteri. The sequence continues at coordinate 41,952,072 of JADMNL010000040.1, read as the reverse complement.
AATCAATGAAACTGTGCAATGAATGTTTTGTTTTTGTTTTTGGTTTTTGTATAAGGGTTCTCATGCGTGCAAGTTGATTCAGTGTGACTGATGTGGATCTTTCATTACTTCAGGCAAGCATCTGTCTTACACTGCACCACTCACAGAAGTAAAATCCTCTGAGAAATACAGTATGTTGTGTTTGATTTTGAGGCCAGACAAGAAAGTGGCATACACAATACCAAACTTTTCGTATGCTAAACAATCAGATGGAAAGAGGTCCTGGGACTCTGAAGGGGGCAATTTTGTAAAAGATTTTGTCAGACATTTTATAAATGCACCACTCAGACAGTACACATTTATAGCCCACAGTGACAAAGGCTATGACAGGTATTTTATTGTTAGCCAGCTAGTCAAGAAAAAAATGATATTAAATTGCTCACCCAAGGAGGAAAATTACTTTGTGTGACCATATCAGCCCTACATATATGATTCATAGACAGCTACTGCTTTATGCCTTTTAAGCTGACAAAAAATCCCTGCCACGTTAGGGTTTGAGAATGAGATAGCTAAAGGGTACTTTCTGCATTTTTTTAACACCAATGCCAATGAAATCTATGTAGGTCCCCTGCCCAATGCAAAATTTTATGGGGTGGATTATATGATGCCTAGTGAGAAATCAGAGTTCATGCGGTGGTACACAGCCAACCAACATACAGAATTTGATCTGAAAAAATTGTTTCATTACTATTGTCAGTTAGATGTTGAAACTCTTTGAAAAGCCTGTGACAGATTTAGGAAAGAAGTGATGAACATGACAGCCAAAAGGTTTTGAAAACAGACAGTGGCACAGCAGAGTGCAAAGTAGTCTGCTTAGATCCCTTCCAATATACCATGATAGCCTCAGTTTGCATGGCCATGTATAGATTTTTGTTTCTGAGTGAGAACACACTCACGGTTCTCCCCCCCCCCAGTTAACTACCATGGGCAACAAAAGAGGTACTCCATGCTGGCTATTCAGTGGCTAATGTACATATTTGAGAAAGAAAAGATTTCTATTCAGCATGCTCTAAGGGGTGGTGTATTTAAAGTAGGTCCCTATTGTTTGGATGGGTATGTGATATTAATGGGGTGCCCATGGCCTTTGAATTCAACTGGTGTTTTTTTCACAGTTGCAACATCTGTTACTGTAAGAATGATATAAACCACATGACAGGGACTAGTTTTGAACAGTTATTCAATAGGACCATGCACAAATTTCGTTTTCTAAAAAACAAGGGTTTTGCCATTAGAGTACTGTGCAAACACAAGTGGAAAGAAATGTTGGCTACAGATCAGGGGTTGAATAATTTCTTGAGGGACAGGCAGCTACCACAACCACTTGACCCTAGGGAGTCATTGCTTGGAGAGAGGACAAATGCCATCTGTCTGTACTACAAAACACAGCCGGATGAAAAGATTTGCTATTATGATTTCACTAGTTTGTACCTTTTCGTCAGCAAAACAAAATGGTACTCCATGGGACACCCTACCATCATCTACAAGCACTTTGTAGACCTCAGTCAATACTTTGGTTTTGCAAAAGTAAAGGTTTTACCCCCTTTAGGTTTTTTTTTCCAGTGCTGCCAGCCAAGATCAGAAAAAGATTTGTGTTCACATTATGTCATGCATGTGGTGAAGAGAAACTTCAGACAACATTGTACATACACAGCAATGAAGAGAGGGTCCTGACTGGTACCTACTGTACCATGAAACTAAACCTGGCAGTAGAAAAAGGGGACCAAATCATTCACATTTATAAAGTATGGAATTTCAAGGAATCATCAACAGAGCTGTTCGCAGACTACATAAAACTGCACCTGAAAGGGAAGCACGAGGCATCAGGTTTCCCTTTCATGGGTAAAAAATGAAGCAGATAATGCCAGGTATATATAGCAGTACTTTGAAAGAGAAAATGTACATTTAAACCCCGCTGACATCACTGTTAACCCCATGAGGAGGCAGATATCTAAACTGTTTTTAAATTCCCTTTGGAGTAAATTTGGCCTGATCTAATTGGCTGACCATGAGCTTAGTAACAGACCCAGATGAACTCTTTCAGTACATATTTGCCCCCTACTATGATGTGGCCTCATGCCGTTTCATCAATGATGAAACAGTTTAAGTTGGAAGTACACCAAAGACCACTACCCACATTCTAAAAATGTCAACATATTCATAGCTAGGTTTGCCACAGTATATCTCAGAGTAGAACTCTACAAACTGTTAGATAAGTTACAGGACAGGAGCCTTTATTTTTTAATTTTTTTTGTTAGTTGTTTAACCAGGAATAGCACACTAAGCTGAAAGCTTTTTTACAGGTGCGACCTGGGAGCACAGGGAAGTTAAGTGACTTGACAATGACTCTGTAATTTTTGTGTCCAGGCTGGGTGACTGGAATCCACCTCTGGGAGACTATTTAAGTGAGCTGACCAGTGAGCTTCCTGCAGATGAACACATTACTGAGTTTCTGTCTGCTGGCCCCATAGCTACAGGCTGTCTGGAGGATGGACCATCCTTAAAGTGAAAGTATTTACCCTTAATTTATTTATTTATCAAGTCTAGGATTACAAATACCTTTGAGCCATGGCTCTTTTACAAAGGTTCCACGTCGGAAGCTTAAAGTAGCTAACAGTGAACACCTTCATTTTGAAAGTCTGAAGGACCTGGTCTTTGATTACACGGGGTCACAAACCTCTAAAGAAATCACTGTGAGTCAACCCAGCATTGTTAGGAATAAAAATCAGTGGTCCCTTGGAACAAGAATACTTTCCAAGACACCAAGAGTAGTTTATGACAAGTGAGATTTGCAAGCTAATTTCAAAACACTTCCTTACGGGTACTGATTGAGAAAAAAAAATGGATATCAGATTGCAGCATTCCTTTACTTGTCTGTTAGCTGGTCCCTCTAATAGTGGGAAAAACTTCTTCATAAAACAGTTATTGGAAAATGCTGATTCCACTTTATCACATAAGCCTGAAAATATTGCCTGATATTACAGCTGTTGGTAGCCTTTATATAATGAACTGTTGATAAAGTTTCCACAGATTATTTAGCCAACGATGATCTCTTACCCCATGGGAAGGTAAATGTTATTGTTATAGATGATTCAATGGGCTCTGCCTGTCAAAACAATGAAGTTGAGTATGTATTTACCAAGTTCAGCCACCATAAACAGTTGACAATATTTTTAATTGTCCAGAATGTGGTCTGTCAAGGTAAAAAAGGCAGGACCATCACACTAAATGTCAAATACATGGTCCTGTTTAAAAACCCAAAGGACAAGTTGCAGATCATAACTCGGGCTATGCAAATGAACTCTGGTCAGACAACATTTTTTTAGAAGCTTTTGAATATGCCACAAGAAAGTCTTATGGTTATTTACTGGTTGATTTAAGATCCAGTACACCAGATGAATATAGACTGAGCAGTGGGTTGTTTCCCCTAGACTGGTCTGTGGCATATGTCTTGAAGAAAACACATTCTGATTCTAAAAATATATGATACTGTCTTGTCATTATGTCTAAAAGACTACTTGTTAAAGGTGCCAGATGTCTGAAGCAGGGAAAAAGTCCTGGCCAATCAGAGCGGGTTTGCTGGAAGCACCCGTGTCCAAATTGGCTGCGCTGTCCCATACCTTCCAAGGAGCTGCAGGCGGGTGTCCTGGTCTCAGTCAGTGGCTGGCTGGGTGCCGGCCGACCATGGGGGAGCTGAAGCAGCCCTGTTCAAGGGCAGACAGCTTCCAAGGAGCTGCAGGTGGGCATCCTGGTCTCGGTCGGTGACTGGCTGGGTGCCGGCCGACCGTGTGGGAGCTGAAGCAGCCCTGTTCAAGGGCAGAAAGCTTCCAAGGAGCTGCAGGTGGGCATTCTGGTCTCGGTCGGTGGCTGACTGGGTGCCGGCCAACCGTGGGGGAGCAGAAGCAGTCCTGTTCAAGGGCAGACAGCTTCCAAGGAGCTGCAGGCGGGCGTTCTGGTCTCAGTCGGTGGCTGGCTGGGTGCTGGCCGACCATGGGGGAGCAGAAGCAGCCCTGTTCAAGGGCAGACAGCATTAAAACCTTAAGCAACGAAAAAGTACCTTTAAAAAGGAAAAAAATAGATTATAAATCAGACAGGTGGATTTATAGAGACCCTGCTTGGAATCGCTATTCCTCTGATCACTGGATTGCTGGCTAACAGATAATGGATTTTACTCAGAAAATGTATTTGGTACCTCAGCAACAGATGGATCACATTAAAATAAATTACCCTGAAGAGGACATGAGAAAAGTTGCAACTAACAGCTTGGACACTGAAGTGAGAGCTATACTATCCTGGACTGATTTATTAGACTACGACAAATCCAAACTGTACTCTGCTGTGTTACACTACTATTTGACTTTGGCAAGACAATGAGAACAAGCTAAAACCAGTTTGACCTTACTCATGCCCAAAAGTGAAAAATTTTCTGAGCAATCCCTTACTGTTGCTGAGACAGTTTCTGCCCTGAGTGCTATGGAAAAAGACATTTAAGTAGTGTTTCTCATCAGGCTAATGCCAATGCTGATCTTTTATTAAAGCATATGTCAAAGAACAAGGATATTCTTTTTTGGAATGAAAAGGCAGAATTAATGTATAAAGGTAGTGTTGTTTCTGGGTCTCACATGGTCGATTTGGTAAGGGTGGCTACAGCCACTCACGAATCCCAGGCTACAGAAAGCCAAAGGGCTGGGATGTTTTTGCCAAAGTGGTGGCTGAAGCTAACATACCCACATCTGTGTTTGGTCATTCAGCAAACAGGGGCTATGTGGAAAACCTGAAAACAACTGTTTTGAAACACCCATGGCCATCTTCAGTTAGCCAATGGTCAGCGACACCCAAAAGATGAAAGCCTTTTAAAAAACCTATGTTGCTCACTATGTAAAACTTAGATGCCATCTCTATGTATGAATGTTATATACCTCAGTGACTGATATGTACTGTCTATATTAACCATTTACCTCATATTAAACATGTAATCTTGTTTTTACAAAAAGTGTTTATAACAATGTATGTTAGCCTATTTTACAGTATATTGAATATGTAATCCTGTTTTTACAGAACAAGGGCCTGATTCTATAAGCACCCCTACGCATGTCAGAAGCTGTGACATGTGAGGGGTGCAGTTGCGCCAAGGACCCTGTGCCCTATTCTATTAGGGGAAGGGTCCCGGCAGCTAAGTCCTGTGACTTGTGACAAACCCACAGGTATGCCAAACAAAGGGTGTACCTGAAGGGTTTGACATAAGCCAGAGCCCTGGGTGTGAAGGACGCAGGTGTTCCCCCAATATCTGGATCCCCCTTTCCATAAGGCCTCACAAGGCTTCCTCATGCCCCCAACCCCCAGTACATGATAAATAGCCCCACAGAGCTGATGCATGTCCCCCACCCCAAGTGCTATAAAGGAAACCCGCACTCTGCAAGATGTGAAAATCCCCTAGTCACAATCCCCTAAATTGCGGCCATTCACCAAGTCCCGAGTATCCCCGGTAGTCTAGTGGCCCACCCTCCTACTCATCAGCAACCGACCACCCGCTTTCCCATGACCCATTTTAGGCTGGTGACTGGTGCAGCCACCATGTCCAGCCACTGGCTGAACACTGCAGGAGTGCATACTGTACATATGTGTGGTATGTACAGTAAGCACTTCTGCAGTGTTCAGTCAGTGGCTGGTCGTGGTGGTGAGAGGTGGGCTGTGCCAGCTGCCAACCTAATACTGGTCATGGAAGGAGTGGTTGGTCAGGTGCTGCAGGGTGGGAGAGGTGGGCCACTAGACTTCCAGGGATAGTTGGGACTTGATGAATGGCTGCAATTTAGGGGATTGGATATGGCGGCATTTTTGCAGCTTGAGGGATGTGGGTTGCCTTTACGGCATGCTCAGAGGCATGCAGTAGCACTGTGGGGCTATATTTTATGTACTGGAGATTGGGGGTATTCTCCAGCCCTATGAGGCTATTTTTCAGGTATTGGGGGTCGGGCATGCGGTAGCCCTGCCGGGCTGTATTACATGTACTGGGGGTCAGGGACATGCTCCAGTCCTGTGGGTTTTTTTGGTATTGGGGAGGCATGGATAGACCTATGGGGCACTACCATGCAGTTTCTGGATTGGGACATTGGGGGGACAGATTTAGCCCTGTGGGGCTTTTGTGTTTTGGGGTTAGGGCAGTCTTGGGGCATGGCATGCGATTGGGGGGATGGGCTGGCTGCACTTGCAAGCAAGCTACAGGGTGTAAGTACAGTTATGCCAGCTATATGCTGGTGTAACTTACGTAGATGGTTTCTCCTGGGGGTTGTAGGAGAACAGAGCCCTGGGGGACTTTGTTGCTGCCCTTCCAGAATAGGGTGCAACTGCTGCTGTAAACCCCCTAGTGCCATGTTGCAGGGGGTTTAAGGTGTAACTGGTGGCATAAGTCCACCTTGGAGCAAGCAGTCTGCGGCATGTCACAGGCTGCTTTGCAGAATACTGTATGTCACAACTGCTGGCATAACTTGCTACTTGCTCCTTTTTCTATGGTGCAAGTCAAGTTATGCCAGATGTAACCTTTTGAGGATCGGGCCCCAAGTATTTATATTGATGCATGTTATCCTACCTCATATACAAATATGTCAGCATGTTTTTTAAAAAAGGTGTTTATCATAATTCTGCCTCAGTGGTATGTTATATATATATATATATTGCATTTTTTAACAAGAGATGCTTTTATTTATTGTATCTTATCCATGATTTTACCTCTGATGTATGTCACATTTTATTGATGTTTTTACAATAAATACCTTTATATTTTATACATTTTGTTGTTACTGAAGACATTACATATCTGAAAATTCTAAACACAGGTCTCCCCTTCCAATTTCAAACACAGGTCCTCCAGAAAAATTGACAAAAGAAGCACATAATCGTGAGGAGTCATATATGATTTTCTAAGAGATTAGTTCTGAATCAAATTACAAGTGATTGCATATTTTAAATTCATTACAAGACAAATAAGTCTGAACATGTTCCAATCCTGCTGATACATGCCCTGACATGTTTAGATGACTGAAAGGGTGACGTAGAAAACTAGTTACCATGGCATAATGTTTGAGCAAATAATTAGAGTAAATGTTTAGAATTTGATCATGAGAACGTCCTTTATATCTATGATAGAAGAAAAAAAGAGGCAGTGCAGCACAGTGGTCTAAGGCTCTGAGCTGCAAATCTGGTGACATCCAGCAGACCAGACCTGGGTTTGAATCCCACAGCTTCCACTTGCATACTGTGTGACCCTGAGCAAGTCACTTAACCTCCTTGTGCTCCCAGGTCACTCCTGTAAAAAAGCTTTCAGCTTAGTGTGCTATACCTGGTTAAACAACTAAATAAAAAAAAAATATATAAGAAAAAGATGCAGTGAAATCCACAGGTGGTAGAGAAAGTACAGTATCTTGCAACTGTGTGTTTTGGTATATAGGATGGTCTTTGCATTTCTGTTTAAAAAGTCCCCAATCATTTGTGCATAATTGTCAGGATGAAAACTGTAGCTGTCTAAGTACTCCCAAGACCCATTTTCTGAATTGTATAAAGCTAACCAGTGTTGTCCAGGGAAGTCATGGGGGTTAGTATTGAAGACTAGTGCTGTGGAAAGGTTTCTCAGTTTCTCCTTGGGTAGCAGACCATAGGGAAACATGCACAGAAAGCAGTCACAGATGTGGGGGTCATTGGTTACAATTTTTTCCAGCTGTTTTTGTTCATTTTTGTGATGTATCATATATAAACAAAATGACATTTCTTCACTGGTTTATTTCAATGACATTATCAACCAGAGCATAGACAATAAGATTACCTGTATGAGGAAGGGCTTCTGCAAACCTAATTTCAGTTCTGAGGTTCCCCATTTTAATTAAACAGTAATGATCAACACATTCTTGGTCTGGAGTCAGATCAAAGGCAGACAGTGTGTACCCTTGGGTGAATTCCTGATGGTTGACAACTAGTGGGTGATCTTTCATAGTTTTACTAGATTAAAATATTCTTTCACAGCATTCCCATTTCTAAAATCAGGCTGCAGAGGTTTAGTGGGGATTTGTTCACTGTCCAGATACAGAGCTATAAAATTAATGGTAAAATGTTTAACGTTAAAGGAGTTTTTAGTGTAGGAACCACTAAAAACATGGTTAAATCCCATGACCATTATTTTTGGTAACTGTCCCAAAAACAAATTATATTGGTTGCAGACCCTGCTGCCTGCAGGGATGCTGAACACTTTCATTCCCACTGTGTCTATAGGGTATTTAATGCTGGAGGTCAGCATGACTTCTGACTGTCCCAGATAAACACCGGGGGTCACTTTTACCCTGTTGACAAACAGAGAAGTGACCATGATTTTTAGGTTATAAGGCTTAGCATCTCCAGTCATCAGACAAAAGCTGTCCCTGTTACATGTCAGTTTAATTTAAATATCCACACCATTCAGCATCAGTTTCTCTTGGAAAAACAAGTCCATGTCCAAGTGTCCCAGCAGCTCTAGGGATGTGAGATGTGTAAAAGTGCTTCTTTTATTAAACTCTGCATTGTCACCGGCTCTATCTGTGACTTTGTGTTTCCTTAGGGTGCCTTTGTAAAATAACTATGCCATGAATTAGGTAGAAAGGGTCTCTTCACTGAAGTTCAGCACAGATTCTATGATAGACCTGCCTGGGTAACAGTTATTGCCCTGACTGATGAGCCGATCACTGACAGTCACATCCAGCTGACTGAAAATGTGGCCATTGGTAAGTTTATGAGGCTTACCTTGGCTGCTGCAGGTATATCACCACCATCTGCTTCAGTGATTTTACAAATCAGTTAAAGAAGCATGTTGTTTAGATCCAAATAGTCTTCGCCATTCCTGCTACATACAATTAAATCGGCAAGCTTTTTGAAAGGGCAGCTAGAGGGGATATCATTACATAAATGCTTTTTTTTCAATGCTTGTCTGTGTGGGAGCAATGATAAACAATTCTAGTTCTGATTTTGTGCATTCTTCAGACTCACAGTGCAGGAAAGCTGTGTTTAGTTTTTAGAACAGGTATCTGTTTTTTTACGTCCTGTTGAAGGTCCTTTGAACTTTGAACTCTTTCATTTATGTGACATTTTGCATTTTGAAACACCCCTTTCAAAGTAGCCTGGCAGTCTGATAAGTGAAGAGGGTACTCTGCGCTTTCTCTTTCTACCTCTCTTCACCACAATCAGCCCTTAACAGCCCTGAGTGGGATTATCTACCTCTGACATCTTTTGAGTAACAGCACTAGTCACATACCCCACAACACGATTTGCAACATTTTTAGCAGCTGTTTGTAGATGTGGTTTGGCAATTTTGAACCCCATTCTTAAAAATGGAACTGCTATTCTAAACAGACTATGACCTATCCCCCCCATACCAGAACCATACATTGTAGGAAGTCCATGAAAGCCAGGAAGGTCGTATCCTGCCTGTGTCTAGTAATAGCTTCTGTACAAGGCAGGGTCCCCATAATGTTGAACAATCCTTGCTTAAATTTTATTTTTTTGAAATTTAAGTTTATTGAGTTTTAGAATAGAGAAAAACAAGGTACAAAAACACACATTAAGGGATTGTCTAAGAAAAAAGGGAGGGTTACATAAGACCAGATTTACATACACCACAAGTAAATATAGACAATCTCCGTAATATAAGCTGGAACAATAAAAAAATAAAAAAATAAATAAATATAGAACACCCCACCCTCCCCTGTCCCCTAATCCCCCTTCCCCCTCCCCTTGCCCCGGAGAGTTTCATAGGTGAAAGGGAGGCCAGGTCAATAAAGGGAGTATCTGTAGTAGGGAAACTGGTAGCACTGGATATACTAATGTGACATGAAGAGACTTAGGATATGATAAAGCCAGAGACAGACCTACCCCAAATAGAGTGCACTCAACTTACCCCATTTCCGATTAAAAGACACCGGATTATGTCTGAAACTAGCAATAAGTTTCTCGGTATTGAGACTGAGGGACATCTCCTTAAGCCATTCTTGGTAGGTAATAGTATCCTGGTCTAACCAATGCCTAAGAACCAATTTTTTTAACTACTATTGAGATAAGCGCCATGTGGTATCTACGTTCCTTCACCGAAATACCGGAGTAGTCACCCAAAATACAGATTCCAGGAATAAATAGCTCTTTAAGACCTAAAAGTGGGTCTAGACTGTTTCTGAGAGCGCCCCATAAAGGTGCCACTTTAGCACATTCCCAAAAAATATGCAGCAAGTTCCCTTCAGCGGCACCACATCTCGAGCAAATACTAGACTCAAGCTTACCAAATTTGGCCAACTTAACTGGAGTATAATAGAGATTGTTTAAGATATAGTATTGGGTCAGTCTGTGATTATCTTGGGATAAGTAATGATACACGTCCTTCCAGATTGAGTTCCAAGCAGGGAGGGAGATCGAACTAGAGAGTGACCAGATTTTGGAACCTCCAGGGATCGGGAAAGATCAGCCAGCAGTTTGTTATATAGTAGAAATACTTTCACGTGAGCCAGCTGCCTCCTGAATTTTCTCAAGGAAAGGCCTTATTTTGGAGGGAGAGCAGGTTTGGAGGATAAGGTGTCTCAGTTGAAAAACTTTAAAAATATGTCTCTGAGGAATGTTTAGGGACTTTAAGATTCCATCCGAATTGAGGAGAATGCCTTGCTCATACAGACACTCCACAGGCAAATTATGCAGTTGCGGAAGCCAGTCAGTGACTAACCAGCTACCTCCAATTTTGAGATTAGGATTTAGGACAAGAGGTTGGGCTGAATCTTTGGATGGGAGCAAACTGAAGAAATTCCAGCACTGAGAAATAACTCTAATGGACAGGCCTATAGGGGATTCATGGATGGCCGGGGGTAGTGTAGAGAACGGGAGCCAGAATACGCGAGAAGGGTTCAGATTTGCTTGATCCAGTAAGTTTAACTCAAGCTGTAGTCATACGGGTAGAGACGTGGAAGATTGAGTGGTGGACAACTTCCCCAATCTTGCCAAGTGACTAGCCCAATAATATAGCAAGAGATTAGGTAGACGAAGGCCACCTTTGTCTCTGGGCGTAAGTTTGAGGAAGGCTTTTGAGGTTGTTTCCTCCAAACAAAGTTAGATAGCCGAGTTAACCTGAATGAAGAACTGCTTGGGTAACCAGATATTAAGATGAGTCAGGGATATAATAGCTGGGGCAAGATATTCATTTTAATAATATTAATCGCCCCCAGGTGGTGAGAGGCAACCGTTGCCAACGGTCGAGATCACCCCAGATTCTCTTGACAGCATTATCTAACTTAAGCTCCTTGGCCAATTCCACCCCCCTGGTTACATGTACACCCAGGTATTTAAAAGAAACCGGAGACCACCTAATACTGAACCGCTCAAAATCCGATTTAAAGGTGAGAGAGTTAACCGGGAAGATAACCGATCTGGAGACATTCAACCTGTAGTTGGAGACCTGACCAAAACGGTCAATAGTTTGTAGTACATGTGTTAAAGATGTTTCGGGGTTGGTAAGATATAACAGTATGTCATCAGCAAAGACCGATAAGGTCAGGGGAAGTTGCGCAAAGGTACAACCCTGATTCGCGATGAACCTTCAATACTCACAAGCAACGGTTCCAAATACAGGTTGAAAAGGTAAGGGGAAAGAGGGCACCCTTGACGAGTGCCAGCGCATAAAGGAAAAATGGAGGAAAAGACCTCGTTGCAATAAACTTTAGCCGAGGGGGATTTGTAAATTGCCATAATCATATGGATAAAGGGGTCAGGGAAGCCCATTCTCTTCAAAGTGGCCCATAAAAAGTCCCAGTTCACTCGATCGAAAGCTTTTTCTGCGTCAAGAACGACTAGGACCATGGGATCTGGCAAGGTACGGGCTGCCTGAAGGACATGGGCTAGGGTTCTCAGATGATCAGCAGATGATCTGCCCTGAATGAAGCCAACCTCTTCCGGGCTCAGCAAGTGCTGCCAGACCATTTTGATTCTGGACTATAGAATTTTAGATAGGATTTTGATATCATAATTTAGGGAGCGAGACACGTATAGCTGGCAGGCTCAGTTAAGGGCTTATCAGGTTTAGGATTAGAATTATTGTTGCTTCTAAAAGAGAGGATCAGTCACATCCGCAGAAAACAAGTATTCATATAGCTTGAGCAATAGAGGGGATAGCTCTTTACAAAAAACCTTGTAGAAAGTTGAGGGGTAACCATCTGGGCCAGGGGCTTTCCCTAATGGCAGGTCTTTGATTGCCTCTTCTACTTCACCCAGAGTGATAGGAGCAGACAACAAATCGCAGTGATGAGACTGAAGGGACGGGAGCTTAATATTGTCTAAGAAACGCTCTACCGACTGGACATGCGACGGTGTGGAGCTGCTACTGTAAATACCCTTGTAAAAGGATTCAAAAATATGGGCAATCTCCCTAGGTAGTGTCTTGGAGGTGCCGTCCTGAGCTTTGAGAGCCGGGATTAAATGGGAACTCTCCATTTCTTTCAATCTCATAGCTAACATCCGGCCCGACTTTTCACCCTGATCAATATATCTAGTCCTGGACTTAAAAAGAGCATATTCAGCTTTGTCACGAGTTAAGTCGTTGTATTCATTCCTGAGTTTGATAAGAGCCGTTAAGTTAGTTGGGGAGTTGGAGGAGAGAAGTTTGTCTTCGGCTATTCTCAACCGACTAAACAGCGACCTGATTTTAGACTCCCTTACCCTTTTCCTAGATCTTGATGAGCTCCCCTCTGAGAAAGCATTTAAAGGAGCACCACAATAAATATACGTGAAGCACAGATCCCTGATTCAGGTCGAAGTACATAAGGATCATATCCCTGATTTGGGAGACAGTATGCTCTTCCTTCAGAATTTGTGTATTGAGTTTCCACAACGTGTCTCTTTGTCCCTGAATACCCGGGGAAATCTTGACCAAAACCAGGGAGTGATCTGAGATGACTATTGGCTCTATACCTACTTGGGGGGTACAACTCATTAAAGAAGAACTAAATAGGATGTAGTCGATTCTTGACCAAGTTTGATGAACTTGGGAATAGAAGGAGTAAAGCCGATTGTCTGGGTTAAGAAGACGCCAGGGGTCACAAAGACCCAGCAGGCTAATAAAGTCAGAAAGGGCATGTTGTGCAGGGGACGCCGGTTTAATTGGTCTATGGGTTTTGTCAAGTTCGCTGGATGGGGCTACATTCCAGTCGCCCCCTAAGATGAGAAGGGAAGGTAGAAATCTGCTCAGGATATCTGCCAGGCACATAAAGAAGGACGGGTCACCACCCATAGGAGCATATATCACCCCTAAAACCACATTGCTATTATCGAGCTGACCCTTAACTAAAACGTATCTGCCCTCGCGATCAATGACACTATCTACAACTACGAATCTGACATGATGCTTAATTAGTATTGCAACCCCCTCACTAGCTTGCGAGCCGGGGGCAGTGAAAACCTGGGTAAACCCCAGCCTTCGCAATTGCTTGTCCTCAGAGGCAGCCAAATGGGTTTCCTGCATGAGAACTATATCTACATTAAGTAGGGAGCAGTTTAGAAAGACCTGGCGTCTCTTGAGAGGGTCGTTGATGCCTCTGACATTCCAGCTTGCAATTTTAACTAAACTCAATGCCATGGTATCTAACCTAGGAGTAAGCCAGACACAGGGCTTCTCCAACATTACAGATAGTAGCAGTGAACTTACCACAAGATTGGCCCAACAAAAGTAATACAACCCACAGGTAGTGAAACCTCCGAGGCACCCTCCCCATAACCATTAAAAAGCAACCGCAAAATATAACCTTGTCACCTACGAAAATAATGAGTCAGAACGCTGGAATCTCGAAACCAGGGAGACAAAACCAAAGAGACACTGGTCTAGAAATGGCAACATACCCCCCACCCCTCCCCAAATGATAAGCCCTACAACTACCAAAACAATCCCCCAAAAACTATGTACAAGCCATCCCATCAGCATCAGAAAAGCAAGTACACCACAAAAGAGTAACCTTTGAAGGGAACGGTCCCCAAGACTAGCAGACCCATGGCTAACTGTAGTAAAACCCTGAGTGGTGTCCCCATTGACGAACAGCAATGTGGAACAGAATGGCAGGACAAAGCCGGCTACCGCAGCTCCCCCCCAAAATTGGATGTGAGACTGCATCTCAAGGCTCTTCCCTCCCCACTGCCCTCCCCCCCCAGCCAGGAGCGGGATAAGGAAAAAAAAGGGGAAACAAATACGTCTACCCCAGCAATCCATACACTGACCCCCAAAACGAAGCATGGAAAAGAGCCAAAGCACGCAGCACCAAAACATTGATCGGAGCCAGCATGGCTTAAAGGAAAAAAAAAAAAACTCACCACGGTGAAGAGGAGAAAAACCTGGCAATCACTGCACCCTTCACTCCATTTCAAGTGTGGCAATAACGGGAGCAGAGTTAAAAGCAGGGAACTTGGGATCCAAACCTACAAGTCGGCCACCGCTTTACCCGGAAAGGGGAAGGGGAGGGAAAAACAGGTAGGACCCATCTGGTACATCGGTTAAACGAACCGAATGGAACCACAAGCAAAACAGAGGATCCCACCCCCCCTTGCTCCACCAGGCGTAGGCCCCAGCTAGGGAAAGCCTAGGCCTCAACCCCGGCCAGAGACCACCCCAACCCTCACGAAAGGCCGGCCAGCCCCCACCCCAGGAGAAACCAGAAAGCAGGCACAGCATCAAATCAAAGGCCAACAGCCAAGGTAGGCAAAAAAAATCTTAACACTGATATTTAACATGGCAGTCAGCCTGATTTGAAAAGGTCAGGCAACCTCTGAGTGAGTTCATTTTTGGCTTGATCTGGAGTCTCGAAGGAAATCCAAACATCATCAAGATAGACTTGGAGCCTAGCCGGATAGTTCATGCGGAACTTGTGACCGGCTGCAATCAACTTTGTCACCAACGGATGGTATTCTCTTCTTCTCAATCGGGTTTGAAGAGGTAGATCCTGAGTTATTCTCAGGGTGCGATTCTCCCACAAAACTGCATGCAGACTCTTGGTTTTAGACAGGATGTGTTGCCTTTCAAGGTAACTGAGCAACTGGATTAATATGGGTCTAGGAGAGGAGCCTGGCGGAGGTTTAGGCTTCAGGGATCTGTGGGCACGCTCGATGTGGTAGGAGGAATAGATGGGAGAAGGGCCCACAATCTTGGTTAAAAGTTTTTGCACGAAAGACAGGATGTCGGGCCCTTTCTCTCCCTCCGGTAACCCCAACACCAAAATGTTGTTCCTCCTACTACGACCTTCGAGGTCCTCCGTTTTCAACTTCAGCTTAGCAATTTTGTTGTTTGAGCGTGATTATTTCAGGTTCACATTTGGCCTTCCAAGACTCCAAAGAACTGGTTTGAGCCTCCGAGTCGCCCACTCGAATCGTGAGGGAAGCAAGGTCACTGCGCATAGATTTAAGCTCGGATGAGATCTCCTGCAAGGTTTCTCGGAATGGAACCAGCTCCTGAAGGAACCGATCTTCGGTGAGCGGGCAGGAGGAGATGCAAGGGGAGCCAGATTTAGCACCTGAACCCGCAGATTGGGTTCTCGACTTTTTAGCCGCCTTCTCGGGGGTATTCGGCGGTGTGTGCCTGGCCCCGGCGCTTTTCATTTCGGCCTCCATAATCACCACTGCACCTTGGCAGAGAACTCGTTGAAAGAATACACAAACACCAAAATGAAGTGACGGTGGGTTATATGGAACTACAATTACAGGTAGCTCGCCTGAAATAATTAACTGGAGTCGGTAAATAGTGAGATCCGCTGGCTGAGAGGGGAGAGCTGAGGAACTAAGCTGCCATTAAGAGCACCGCCCCAAGTGACCCCCCTTGCTTAAATTTTAAAGTACTCTCTGGGTGCAGAAATTCAACTGCATGATCACCTTTCCAAACTGAAATGACACAGATTTGTTTTGATCATTCTATATTTCAATAGTGACTGCATCAATCTGATGTTTACTGATTGTTTGGTAGTGGGGTTCATTGTAGGTCACAATCACTATCTCATTGTCTTGGCCCCTCACAGCCATGCATCTCAGCAGAGGCACTAGACTGTAACCCACTATTTCATGCATAATAATGTCAGTGTAGATATATAGGGCTAGATATTCAAAGGGGTTGCACCTGGGGCAACTGAGTAGCGCTGGTGCAACCCCAGAACTACACTCTGGGGAAATATTCAAAAGTGGGACTTGTGCCGCACAATTCCCATTGAGCCAGGGTGCAAAGATAATGTATGTGGCACATCTCCAGGGGGTGTGCCCATGCATATGCAGCACATCCCAATATTCAGCCGGAGATGGGAGGTGCATCTACTGCCACAACCCTGAGACGTGCCGCATTCCTGGGCTCAAAGTTGGGCCCATAAAAAAAGGCTTAAGTGCAGTCCACCCACTGGTGGGCCAATGTATTGCAGTGCGCTACACAGCAACCACAGGCCGTGGGTGGCAACCCCCCCAACACCATGCACAATCACACACAATATGCCCTTGTAGTCTAATGGTACCCTTTCCCCTCTCGTAGCACTGATCGCCATAATGAAATAACAATAACTGCCCTGGTAGTCTAGTGGTACCCCCACCCTATCCCAATCCTCTGATAGCTGTCATAGTTATACTAGGAATATCCCTGGTGATCAAGTGGTACCCTCCCGCCCATCTGACCCTCCGATTACCATCGTAGTTATAAAAGAAATATCTCTGGTGGACCAGTGGTTCTTCCCCCCTCCCTGCCTGAATCCCCCATCACTGGTGAATTTGCAAATTACATTTCCCGAGTGGTTCAGTGGCAACCCCCCCCACACAGGGCCCCCAGCCCACCCAGCTCATCCTCGGTCATCGGCGGGTAGCATACTTGCCCCATACCACTGTGGCTGCCTGCAAAATGACAGCTAACAGTAGGAGCTGCAAGCTCATTGGTCCACACTGTGGAACAATGGGCTTGCAGTGCACACTGTAAGAGATACTGTAAGGTAAGGGAAACTCCTGGGATTTTATCTGTGATAAGTCACCTACTAACTCTATCACATATACCCCCTGCTTAAGAGGAAAACCATATGGGAAGTGTATGTTTTCCTTTCTCTAACTAACTCCTAAACATAACCTTCTAAAAAAACATTTGACATATACGCAGGATCTTGCCTCGAACAATCTACATGTACCTGCAACATGTAGCATCTTTACCAGGGGTGGCTAATTGCTCTACCCATCTCCACCAGATATGTTGGTACTAAGTATGAGCCCTTTCCCTTTCCTTAGGTTCTACCCACTACTTAAATTCACAATATCTTTTATCTTCTGTACAGTTTCAGACACCTGAGGGTAAACAGTTGCATTACCCCAATGCAGGGTCCATTAACTTTCCCACCTACTTTTTCCTATGTAGGTCTTTCCTTATAATTATGAATAAACACTTAATACATTTTACCATGGACTCTTTGCCATTAACCATAAGGCAGTTTCATTAACCTTTGTCATTCCATTTCATAACAGCCTCTCAACCTTAGTTAAGAAGTGTTTTTACTTTTATGCACCACCCAGCCGAAGTGGAAGGTTACCCTTCATTTCCAGGGCCTCCATTCTTTTCCCCAGTTGGCTTTATCCCTCTGGTATGCCACCACCACCTTCCTAGTGAGTGTACAGGCACCTTTTCTACTCTGGGGCATTTTCTCTCTGGCCAACCTGGTAGTCACCAACACAGACTGGCAGACAGAACAGGCCTTGCAGTAGGCTGCAACCTGTCTGTACACGCCTGTCCAGTGAAAGTGGGGCAACAAATTAGCCATTGTCTGCCATCTTCCTAAATGCTTTCCATAGGTATTGAAGTGTGCAATCTCCACCACCTGCTGCCGGTAGGTCTGTCACACTACTAGCTGGGCATCTAATCTCTGGGTGTGGGGATAGGGCCTCATATGATAAAGAACACCCCTTTGCACATCATATTATGAGTACTGTCTCATGCCCACCCTACCATTAACAGGTACACCTTCTTTAACCTTTACATATTGCATTATTTTCCCAATAGCAGAATCCCCAGCTTGAAGCCTACTCCAGTCAGTACTATTTTGAATAACATTACTGAGATTAGAATCAGATGGCATAAAACAAGCAAAAGTTCCTTCAGCCTTTATATAGGCCACTTCTTTCTTAATTGGAGTTGTTAACCCCAAGACAGTGTCCCTAGTCATAGTATCATCTGGGGTCTTGCTCACATCTATGCTGGCATTTCTGTCCTAGAGCAAATAGCAACCTGGAAACTCGGGCAATACTGGAAGATCTTGCTCCACCATAGACTTCTCCTATAGCTGTGTCTGGGGATTGTCATCCTCTGATTCTTCCTCCAAGCCTTCTCTTCTTAACCGGACTACGTCATAACATAAAGTAAGAAGAAAATCTTGGCCTATCAGTTCCTGAAGTGCAGGCTGACAATCTGCATCACCTCTCTGGATCTAGGCTGGATTTCTTCTCCACCTTTGGCTAAAAACAAATCTTTGGGTCAAGCTTTTCCATGCCACCTCTGGACCTGGTTGCTGCTGATCTAGGAAGAAACTGCATGCATGATATCTCTAGTTGCTCCCAAAGGGGACGCTGACATGTTGCTCTTGGGGGGAATGCTGACATGTTGCTCCCAGGGGGAATGCTGACTCTGGCCTTCAGATCTCTTTCTTCGGCCAGTTGCCTGCAGAACTGGGTGGTAGTCCATGACCACTGGCATCTTCTGGTATAGCTTTTTTTCAAGCTGTCATATTCACTTGCTGGATCTTCAAGGTACTGTTATGGATCATCCCATTTGGCATGAGGACCATAAATTACTGTCCCATCAGGATGAACAATTATTTTAGTGTGGATTTTCTCATTTCCATTTCTATCAGTCACTCTGCCAGAATCAAAATGGAGGTTGTGACCCAATCACCACAACTTTAGTCTGTCTTGGATAAATTTGATGCCAGCAAATATACACATGTCAGGTTTAAGGGTGGCTCTGGCTTCTTCCAGCAATCATTCCCCTCTATGGTCCTCAATTGCTTACCACATCCATCTTTTGAAAAATGGATACTTTAGTCCATATGTTTCTTCAGCCCTGCATCTGATCAGATGTTCCTCCTTGCTGCTTTTGGGCAGACTTAAACCAGCAGCCTGACTTGGGGAGGCCAGACCTGGTCAAGCCAGTCTTGGCTGTTCCAAACAGGGAAACTGCAGTCCATTCCTGTACTTACTTCCATTTCTTTTGAGCCCTTTACAGTCTCTGTTGGCTCACTTGCAGTTTGCGCCACTGGTAGCCCATTCTCACTACCAGTTGCCTTACTCACTTGCTCCATTTCTTCCTGTTCCACATGTTCTGCATGGAAGCTGATACTGTTTCATCCCCTGATACAGTCCACTCCTTACTATATTCTGAGGCAGTTGCCTCCCAATGTAAGGCTTCCTACATTTCATCCTCTGTGATCAAACTCAGACTTGGGCCTCCTGCCCACAGATCCACAGACTTGATTTCTGGCTGGTCCCTCTCAACCTTTTCCTGGGTTGAAAAGTCTGTCTCTGTCTGCCACTGTGAGTCGCTTTTGCTCATACCCTCAAAGAATTCTCTCACAAGCTCCTCAGGTTCTTTCTGCCTGCATGCAGCTGCCTTCTGTAATGCACAGGCTAGGTCTTCTACAAGGGTCCATGTCATGTTTTGGTTTTGGATTGCACAGTACCACTTTCCATGCACATGCCATACTGTTTCCTACAGTCCTTGCAGTGAGGACTCATCAAAACATATCTCCCAGTTTTCATGCAGATCACATACACATTTACTGGAAAGTTCAGTAATGCAACATTTGCTCATGCTCCCTCACATCCATGCAATTTTTCAAATTGTTCCAGATTTTTCTCTCTCTCTCTCCTCCCTCCCTCCCTCCTCTCTCTCTCTCTCTCTCTCTCCCTCCCTCCCTCTCTTTCTCTCTCTGCTATCCAAATTCTGATATGAAGCAGATACCCAGTATTTTTGCTAGGCATATTGCTCTGCAAAACAATACACACGTCCAAGTTACTGAGCTACACACTGACAAACTTGGTCTGATCTTCTTAAAATAAATATCTCTCTCTTGTGCTGAAATCTATTGCTCTGGTTTTTATTGTGTTTTTCAAAACCTTTGCACACACTCTGTTTTTGCCATTAGGACCCTGATCCAACATGGTGCTACTTGTTTATTTACATTGCTTTGGAACTACACCCCAACAAGGCCACTGAAACTTTTCTGTGTCACAGCCACACTGTTCTTTGCACTCTGGCTTCATTTGGTCCTCTGCCATAGCGATTTGCTCTTTATTTTGCACAACACGTGCAACTTGACTCATGAAATCTTATTTCATTCAGCACAGCCTATTAAATCTTTGCACAGACTCTCAGTGACTTTGTAGTAGTAGTAGTAGATGTTATTTATTTGGGGTGCCCTTCCCCGAAGGCTCACGGCACCCTTACAAATTTAACCAAACAGTAAACATAACACATGATTAACCTTTCCAGTAAAATCAATAATAAAAATTTCTCAAAAACAGATTTCTAAAAATATGAATGATACTGCTAATCAAAATTCAAAGGCAAGTGGAAATAGAAAGGATTTCAGACCCCTTTTAAAGCTCTCCATGGAAGGCACCTCCCTGAGATAGCCTAGAAGAGAGTTCCAAAGAACTGGGGCCTCAGCCTCAAAGGCCCAGTCACCCGATGATATTAATCTCATCCTAGGCACCTCCAGGAGGGCCTCACCAACTGACCAAAGGGGTGACCTGGGGTGTAGGGATGCAGGAGCTCTTTCAGGTAACCTGAACCCAACCCTTGTATGATCTTATATGTCAAAAGACCTATTTTAAAGGAGATGCACCAACGCACTGTCAGCCAGTGCAGTTCATGCAGAACTGGCATCAAATGACAGGATCTTGGCAGGCCCATCAATAGTGGGGCTGCAGCATTCTGCAGCAGCTGTAGGTGCCTCAATGCACCTCCACTGACCCTGAGCTAGAAGGCATTACAGTAGTCAAGAATGGAGGTGACAAATGCATGTATTAGGGTGGCCAGGTCTTCAGGAAGGACAAGGGACTTAATTAGGGTGATGTTGCAGAAATGGTAAAAGCTGACATGAACAATGGCTGACACCTGAGAATCAAGTGTTAGCCAGCTGTCCATAGCAATGCCCACATTATTAACCTTGGGGGAGGCCTCTAGTTCAGTCTGGCCAATAAAAGCCCCAGACTTTCCCTAGAGGCCACCCAGCCCCCCTTTCAACCCAGCTCCAGTACCAATACTTTGGTCTTACCTAAGTTGAGCCCCAACCAGTTAGACAACATCCAATCCTGGATCTCAGCCAGGCACTTATTTAGCACGTAAATGGCATCAGATCTTCCGGTTATGAAGGACAGGTAGAGCTGGGTGTCATCAGCATAGCTATGAAAATGCAGCTCATACCATTTAATGATCTCACCCAGGGGCAGCATGTACACTGGGAATAACATGGAGGAAAGGACTGAGCCTTGGGGCACTCTGCAGAGCACGGCCATTGGGTCAGAGGAATAATTTCCTAGAATGACCCTCTGGGAACTGCCCCACAGAAAGAACTTGAACCAGCTGATGACCTTGCTGGTGATTTCTATGTACTCCCACAGCCTGCCCAACAACGCCCCATGGTCCACAGTGTCAAATGCAGAGGACCAGATCGAGGACAATGAGAATAGTTTGCTCTCCTCTATCCCCCACCCTTTATACTACTAAGGTTCATACTAAGGTAATATGGTGCAAAGGAGGCTGTGAAGCCCATAACTGCACCTTCTCAACTATAATACCCCAAATTTGTTTTATTTAGAAAATAGTTGTCAAGGTGCTATTTAAAGGTATTTTTGTTATTACTAGTAATGATTTCAGATGGTAGACTGTTCCAAGGATTAATAATTCTTTGACTGTAATAATGTTTTCTTGGAACATAAAAAAATTAACTCTATTTTTATGCAGTGGGTGACCTCTAGTATTATGTGTTTTGTTTTTAAATTCAAAACCCATTTGAGTAAATAGATATGGGTCATTAACAATATCAAACATATAAATGAAATCTCCATGAAGGCGTCTGAAAGACAGGGGCATGAGATTTAGCTTTTCTAAACATTGTTCATGAGGAACATTAGAGAACCCTTTTATATTCTTTGTGAATCTTCTCTGAATTTGTTCTAGGGATGCAATCTCATTCTTTTTGTAAGGATTCCATAATTGCAATGAGTATTCTAAATGAGGTCCAGCATAGGGTCTATATAGTGGCAACATAATCCCTAAATTCCTTGATATAATATTTCTTTTGATAGATCATATTATCTGATTTGTTTTATTAATTGCCTCATTAATTTGTTTGTTATGCCCAAGATCATTTGATATATAGATTCCCAAGTCTTTTTCATTGGTGGTAGTTTCCAGCAGATACCCATTTAACATATAAGTGGCCAAAGGGTTGTTCTGGCCAATGTGCATCACCTTACATTTTAATGGGTTCAAATGCATACCTCAGGTATTAACCCAATCCGATGTACTATTGAGATCTTGTTGTATAATAGATGTTTGATTATCAGAACTACAAGACCTGCCAAGTTTTACATCATCTGCATATTTAACAGAAGTTGACTTATAGTTTTTTGTTAAATCAGCAATAAATATTAAGAATAAGCATGGGCCCAGGACTGACCCCTGGGGAACACAGCTGCTGACAGATCAGGAATCAGACAAGTGATCATTAATTAATACCTTCTGTGTTCTTTGGTCCAACCAATTTTTGATCAGTGCAGTAATATATCTGTTAATATTGGTATCAAGTAATTTAACTATTAGGAAATGATGAGCCATCACATCAAAGGCTTTACTAAAATCTAAATAACTAATATCCCAAGGGATGCCTTGGTCAATGCTTCTACTTACATTTTCATAGAAACACATTAAGTTACTAAGGACCCTCTACCCTTTTTAAACCCATGCTGTTCTATATTAATGGTGTTCAATGTGTCACTTATAAGATCTTTGATTAGACTTTCAAGTATTTTACAAATAGATGACGTCAAACTAATAGGTCGGTAATTTTCCCAATTTGAGTGAGGTCCTATGTTATATACAGGGGGTGACATGGGTGGACTTCCATTCTTTAGGTACAAAATGATACTTAAGACAGTATTCAAACAATAGACGTAAGGGATGAGCTATAGAGTCAGCAAGTAAGTATAATAAATGACCACTAATGTTATCTGGGCCTGGAGAATATTTATTTTTTTAATAACTTAATTTTAGCCAATACCATGTTATCAGTCAGTGTTATCAAATATTCATTATTTACATTAATTGATATATTATTTTGAGCTGATATAAGACTAAATACATCACAACATTTTTGATTTAAAATATTAGCCATATCTAAAGGATGATAAAAAAATTTTGAGTTTTCTAACGAGGGTCCAATCTGACAAGTAGGTTTTTAAAAAGAATTAACATATGAATAGAACATATTACTGCTGTCTTTTCTAGCTTTTTAGCTAGATTTAATTCCCAACTCTTTTTTGCCTTTCTAATCATATGTTTACATTTTTTTTGAATTTTAAGATAGGAGGACCACTGCTCCTTTGTTTTAGATTTTAAATATATAGCATATTTTTTCTCTCTTAGTCTTAATAATAGTTGAATGGTTTTAGATAACCACTTAGGTCTTTGTTTATTCTGTCTATTCTTACTAATAGATGGTATGAATTTATCCCTTAATTGTAACAATATATTTTTGAGAAAATTCCAACTATTTTCAGGAGTAGTAGAAGTCATAATGTAATCTAAATTGATGCCATTCAGTACAGAAGAAATACTAAAAATATCAGCTTTGTTATAAAGATAAATGATAGTTTTATTACTGTTAATGATAACTGTCTGTTCTAGGGAATATTTAACTGAACAATAGTCACTGTTACAAATGGGAGATGAGATAGTGACCCCTTGAATGTTAAGGGAACTGCTGTGAAAAGCAAGATCTAAAATGTTATTCCCTCTAGTAGGTGTTAGAATACATTGTTGAATACTTAGTTGTTTACAGCAGGCTAAAAGTTTTTTGCCTGTACTAGATAATGTGAATCCTTTCTCCCAAAATATGTCACCCAAATTAAAGTCGCCCATACATAATATGGGACCGTGTTCACAAGCATTTTCAAATTCTGTTATTATACCTTTTGTATACTGAATGTACTATCTGCACTCAGAGGACTGTAACAGACACCCAGTATAACATTATCAATACTGTTAAGTAATTTTAACCATAATGATTTAATATTAGCATCATGATTCTTAATATCATTCGATATTTCAACTGAGTCATAGGCTTCATTAATTAGTAAAACTACACCTCCTCCTATTCTATTTACTCTATTCTTTTTATAAGTTTTAAATCCCAGAATAATACAATCCCATCCTAAGTTGTCAGATCCACAGGTTTCAGTAATTGCAATGATGTCTATTTTTTCTTCCAGTATACGTAATTTAAGCTCATCAATTCTATTGTTTAAACCTCTGGCATTAAAGTATAGAAATTGAGTGTGGTGTGAAAAACCATGATCAGACTCAATATGGCCTATTTTTGTGTTAAGAGAGGATGGAAAAACGAGCCTCTCCCCCTGCGGAGCTAGTTTAAATGTAGGCTAATATGGTCTGAAAAGGTTTTCCCCAGGAGAAATGTGCCACGTCAGCTGAGATGTAGTCCATCATTACTATACAATTGAAAAGGACCATTAAATTCTTCCCAGTGGGTTATACAAAATATGTGTTGAGAAAAATACAATTTTCTGAACCAATTCTTAAATTGGTGTATTTTTCTATTCACTGATTGAGAGGCTTTAGGAATTGGGAGCATTTCTGACATAAGGATATCACATTTCATTTCAACTAAAACATTGGTTAAAGCAACTGTATGCTGCTTAACAGTAAGCAGGTCCTCTCTAACAATATTTGTTAGCCCCAGCGTGAACAATCACAACTGGATTAACCCCTCTGTCAGAAAGAATATTGGGTAGCATACATGTAATATTTTGTATCTGAGCTCCTGAGAAAGAAGAACAAGTGTGACTGTGTTTATCAGGCTTACAAATAGCTCTACCCAAGTGTTTTATCATAGAATCACCAAACACAAAATTTGATGTTTATACATAATAGCATTTGTTTGAATGCCAGAATATTTTGGGTCAACTCAGTGTCTCTTAAATCAATAAGGTCCCCAGAAATGGAGGAAGGGCCTACAATAGATGGCAAAGAAGAGTGATCAAATAAAACCTGAGGGCAGAGGTAGCTAAGTTTGGATTTTCCTCTACTAAATATAATAATGATGACCTTGCCAGTGAGTCCCTTTGTTTAGTACTGCCCAGTTAGCACAGCTTGTTTGCTTGCTTGTACTGACTACAGATGCTTGCTCAGTTTTTTGCCCTCAATGTACTTGCTTTGCTCAACATTTGCTGACTTTTTGCACTCAATCTATTTTGCACACAGACCTGCTGTTCAGAGTCTTTATTTTGGCAGCCATACATGTGGTACTTACAGAAGTAGCTGGTTCCCTCCGATGGATGTTGTGGCCTTTCCTGCTGATTTGATGACACTTGGAGTTGGTTGAGCTGTCCAGCCCTATGATTGGCACAATGCTCACTCGCGATCACCCACTGAAGTGGTCGCTAACTGCGAGAAGTCTGATTTTAGTTTTTTCCTTTTTTAAGCAAATTCCCACAGTCCACTGATGTGACAACTCACTACTGCAGCTGCAATCTGTAATCTTCACATAATCCTCTCTCATGCTTCTCCTGCTCAAACACTCTCTCAGGGAAGAACTCCAGGCAAGAGGTGGGACATGGCTGTAAGGATCAATCACACAGCACCATGCAAATTAGCCTCTCTCTCTCTCTCTCTCTCTCTCTGCTTGCTCTCCTTCATGATGATCATTGAGCAGACAAATTTAAACTGCAAAAACAAACTTTTTTTTCCACTGCTTTGATTTTTCACTGGCTGAAGCACTCTTGCATAATTTTGGCACAATTGTTTGTACAACTATAGCGACTCCACCAGTTTAATCCACAACCACTTGAAACTTTCTGTAATTTTAGGCACAAATGTTCTCTTTTCCACAATTACACAGAAACTTGACAATCTTTGCTTTTAACAGTTTTAATCACTTTGTTTGACAGGGTATACATTTCTTAGTACTGCAGTCTTTGGCATCACAGGTTTTCCACAAGCAATCAAACAGCACATTTTCTCCACTAAAAATCAAAGACAGCAGATCTTCAAATGGCATTTTCCTTGGCACAGTTTAACTTTCCTCACAATGATTCCTGTTATGGTGCACCTCCACAAGACAGAAAAGACCACAGACATACCCTTAGCATTTGTACTGGCACAGAAACTTTTTTCCTCTCTCCCAAAACCTTCAGATGAGCCCTGAATTTTGCAACACTTACCCCAGCCAAGAATGGCATCTTGCAAACAGGAACCCCCTAACTTGTATCACAGACAAGGCAACAAACCACAAGTTGGCATAACCTATGGCCCTTTCAGCACTCAGAGCACCGGCATTATGGCACCAGATAATCAGGGTGCCAAATGCAGGATGTACCCCCTTCCCAAGGTCCACCCATACCCCAGAGTTAAAATCTATAAGTAGGGGGCACAGCCCCCTGCAAAAAACATGATCAGTGACATTGCTGATTGGTGCCCTAATTGCCCTGCAATGGGTGCATTCCAGTGGTGGAACCAAACAAAGTTACCACCCCTGACTTTAGGGCAAATACCTGGCTCAGCAGCTAAGAGGGTGGGAGATTAGAGTGCAAAATAACATTTATATTTACTCCACATTCTGGGAGAGAGGTGCCAGGGCTATGCTATGTCTTTTATCTGAGGGGCCCCATACAAATTTTACTCAGACTCAAAGATGGAATTTCCAGTATCAGAACACTGGGATTGTATCGTATGGCTTTATTTTCTGACAAATGTGGTAGGCAGAAAAACTGGGTGATTCCCCAAGTTTGGATTCTGTTATTATAAGAACACAGAACTTTGCATCAAGAAAACTTTGCTTTCTCCAAAAAAGACAGTACTGGAATTTCACAAATACAGTGGTTGTTACAGAAAAGTTTACTGGTACTGCGGTAATTTCTGCTACCATGGTAAAAATTACCGTGATTTACCGCTGTACCGCAACAAAAACCCCAATGTTATTCAATGGCATTTTACCACAGTACCGTGGTAAATAGCAGTAGTTTTTACCGCAGTACCATGAAAAATACTGTGGTATTGGTAAACTTTTCTGTAACAACCACTGTATACTTCTCTACAGAATGAGATGTCCATCCCTCTAAGGATCTCTAGATTTTCTTTTCTCTAAGTGTCTATCACATGGGAGTTGTCACACACTTTATATTCAAAATCCTTCTGAGGGGATGGGCTATGTTAACAACTGCAGGGCAAATTGTGCCAATATTTAACCAATTTGCCCTGACCAGAGCTCCATGTGAGGGTCTACCCACCCTTGCCCCAGCCAGCCTCTGCCATTCCTTCCAGGACACATACTGGATCTTTCAATCCCACATGGATTGCTAAAGGACTCAGAGAAAATACATTTACATTCAGCACATCTTTGTGGTGACACTGGGGTCCTGAGTGGAATAATCTAGCCTTGTCTTGGGCACATGCACCACCAGACCACTCCCTTGGAACATGTCCATGTAACTTTACTCACAGTGTGTTTGTCCCTCTGTTACTGACATCAGTGTTGAATGAAAGAAAAACCTTTTCTCCCCTTGATTCCATAGCTTTTTGCTATGAACTCACTCAGTTCCTGCTCTGGGCAGCTTGACAAATCTTCTAGTCCCTCAGGGGATTGCCCCTTGGACCTACTGATTTCTCAGTCCCATTTCACTTTCACAAGAATGACCCACTGGGCTCCGTTGACACAGGTCTCCATCACTTCCTGTTGAAAGGCTGTTGTCTCACTCTCTAGGGTGTGACAAATGACCAGAGGTCCTTCACCCAGCCTAAGGGAGGCTGGCAGGCACCTCTGCACTCAGATCTCCATTCTAACTCTGGACACTACACTACTCACTGATCAACTGAATCCAAGATTCTTAACTCCCTGCCCAGCAGCTGGCAAAGGGTTATGCTGCTGTGAGAGCTCTAAATGACATCACTCATTTTCTACCTCACCTAGCTAAGTAAACAATAAGCTGTGTGCAGAGGATTTCTAAAAAACCCTATACAATCTGCCCAAAGACCCTACCTGGTCTAATACTGATGGGATTCTAGTAAACACAGGGGACTGTGTAGTTACATATAAAACACATGTAGGAGCTTTCCTTGCTGCAAGGTAGGTCAGGATTTTTCAAGCAGCAGTAAAGACAAATGCTAGCACTGCTTAATGATGATGGTGGCATGTTTATCTTAATGTTATGAAATTAAGTGTTACTAGCAAATAAATATATCTATGCTTCCTTAGGTGGTTGTGTCTTATAATTCGAAAATATTATGAACTGCTTAATTTGTAAGGAATATACAATGAACGGAACTTCTTGGTAATTTCATTAAATTTTATTCTTAGAAACAAAGTGGACAATATAATGTATTAATGTATGTTTATACAAAATAAATTGAAATGCTAATATCTGTTTGAATAAATTATTTACAGATTTAAAGCCCTTTGATAAAGCTTTCATTGTAGAAGTGAAACAACAGAATGAATTAAATGAATATGTTTGGAAATCTACTCCTGAACACGTGTGCCATTTCTGAAGACCATCATGTAATCGCCAGCTACATTATGGTTTAAGAAGGAGTCTAAAGAACCCTACTGTGGCATGAAGGGCTGGTCAGATTCATCTATCTGGTACTGCTGGGGTATTTATACCCACTAAGTCATCCCTAACCCCTTCCCAGGGTGGAGTCATGATAAGTGATTTGGCAGAGCACTTATGAGGCCAACAGAAGGGTGGGTGAGTTCCACCCCACCTCTCGAACTGCCCTGCCAGCCCCCCTGTGGGCATGTGATGACTCAATATCACTCACCAGGTGAGCAGGTGCATGCTGATGTAATGCCATTCCAGAAGAACCACTTCTTCTTTCTCACATGAGACCCCCAGACCACTATGGTGCAGTTGTGCAGCAGATGGCGGTACCCCCCCCATGAGGCAAGAGGCATCTAGATGAATACCTGAACCCCTCCTCACTACTGGGTACAAGATGGTCTAGACTCGGGGTGTGAGCCTGGGTCATTTGGATGGCAATCAATAGCTCTACTGCTCTGCAGGCTGGCTAAAGTTTGCTGTATGGTATACATTATTATGTTGACCAGGTCAAGTGAAAGATACAGATCAAAGTGACTGAGTTATGAGAATGGTAAGAGAAGGAGAAACAAATGGACAGTAAGGGATATGTGGAACAAAATTATATGGCATTGTAGACCTGGTGGGATGCCATATATCATGCTTTCTGCAATGGGCTATAATCCACTGATAATTAAAAAATTAAAAATTCACATGTATCTGTTATTTGTGTTTATAATATTTAAAGTTGAGCATGGGTTTCACACAATTTCTCAGTTCTGTTCTTATGGAAGTTACTGGATTTTTATGGCTGCAGTGGGAAGAGCCCAGCAGCTGTTTTGGGATTGTAGAGAAAAAGGAGCTGTCTGCTCCTTTTTGGGGGGGAGTTCCGACAGTGGAGCCGGACATGCATCCACCACACTACTTTGTTCACGGCTGGAACACGACACTCTTCGCCATGTCCAACATGATCACTGGTGCTTACTATAACTCTGGTGGTCATCTTGGGCATGGCGGACTCTGCTGCCAACTGTCTGCCATGTTCAATATGGCTGCTGGAATTATCTGCTCATGCGCGGGAACTTGTGCATGTGCAGTAAGCACCAGTGGCCATGTTGGACACAGCGGACAGTCTGCAGCTCTCCGAAGTTGCCAAGTCCCATCAGTTGCAACCATTTGGGTCTGGCCATATTTTGTTATCGTGGGAATCACATCAAAATTGTGTGACACTGCGCATGTACTGGGAAGAAATCTGAACTTGCCTGATTATCTCAGATCTGTTCTAATTGGTCTGATGGAATGCAAACCTGGCACTACAGTTGAAGTTATGGCGCAGTGTTATTTGTGCATGGATTCCAAACTGTGATTCGTAAAATGTTTTATTTCTAGCTCCTGACTGTGTTGTGGTTTGAACTTGTGTTCTACAAGATTTAGCATTTGTTTGGTGTTAATGGCATAAGTGAGTTATAAAGTGTGGCCACATATTTTTCTCATTTCTGTGTCTTACTGTGAAGCAGGTATCAAACCTGGAATTTGCATGATTTCATAACCCTATGCTATTTACTATTGTGGGATTCAAACATGAGTTGCATCAGATTTCATTTTTTTAAGTGATTCTAATGGATAAGTGACTTGAACATGCATTTTGGTAGGTCTTGACCATTTGCTAAAGCCTATTGTCAGTTTTGAACAGATAATTCACCATGTTTCATAATACTGTGACATTGGCTAAGGTGGAATTCCATTCTGTGGTTCTTCAGATTTCATCTTTTTTTTTCAGTGTTTGTGATTGCTGAGTGGCTTGGTTGTGCAGCTTGCAAGGTTTTGGCTAGCTGCCAATGGCTGTTGCAGGTTTTGAATGTGTGAGTCACCAGATTTCTCAGTACTGTGACATTGGATGTGGTGGGATCCGAACCTGTGGTGTGCCAGATGTCACATTTGTTTTGTGATTGTGACTGCTGAGCAGCTTGATCATGCAGTTTCAGTTATTAAAGACTGCACAAAGCTGGCAAGTGGCTCCACAGTGCATTATAATGAGTTATAATGAGTAACTAAAGGAGCTGGGCTCAGTAAACACTCTGCTCAAAAAAGAGCCAGTGAGGCTTGAAACATAGATCATTTGCACTGTGGGTGTACGTTTCTAAGTGTTCTATACATTTATGTTTTTATATTCAGCATGAATAAAGACTTAAAAACATTGGAATAATAGAGGATTCCTTGGTGATTTGAGCAGAGTGTTTACTGAGCCCAGCTCCTTTAGTCTCTCATTGATCATGCAGTTTGCAAGGTTTTAACAGTTTGCCTATGGCTGTTGCAGGTTTTGAACATGAGACTAGACACATTTCACAATACTGTGACATTGGCTATGGTAGGATTCAAACGTGTGGTATGCCCGATTTATAATTTTTTCAGCAATTGTGATTGCTAAGTGGCTTGATGATGCAATTTGCAAGGTTTTAGCTATTTGCCTATGGCCGTTACAGGTTCTGAACATGCAAAACACCAGATTTCGCATTATGGTGACATTAGCTGTAGTGGGATTCGAAAATGTGGTGTGCAAGATTTCACAATTTTTTTCAGTGATTGTTACTGTTGAGTGGCTTGATCATGCAGTTTGCAAGGGTTTAGCTATTTGCCTATGACAGATGTGGGTTTTTGACATGTGAGTCACCAGATTTCACAGAACTGTGACACTGGTTGTGGTGGGATTCAAACCTGAGGTGAGCCAGATTTCACTTTTTTCAATGACTGTGACTGCTGAGTGGTATGATAATCCAGTTTTCAAGCTCTTAGCTATTTTTGTATGGCTGCTGCGGGTTTTAAACATGTGAGTCACTAGATTTCACAGTGCTGTGACATTGGATGTGGTAGGATTAGAACCTGTAGTGCACGAGAGTTCACATTATTTTCAGTGATTGTGACTGCTGAGTATCTTAGTCATGCAGTTTGCAAGGTTTTAGCTCTTTACCTATGACTGTGGTGGCATTTGAACCTGTGGTGCACCAGATTTCATATTTTTTTGCAGTGATTCTGACTGCTGAGTGGCTTGATCAAGCAGTATACAATGTTTTGGCTATTTACCTATGCCTGTTGTGGGTTTGGAACATGTGAGTCACCAGATTTTACAGTATTGTGACATTGGCTGTGGTGGGAATCGAATCTGTGGTGACCCATATTTCACATTTTTTGTGACTCTGACTGCTGAGTGACTTGATCATGCAATCTGAAATGTTTTGGCTTTTTGCTTGTGGCCATTGTAGATTCTGAACATGAGGGTCACCAGATTTTGTAGTACTGACATTGGCTGTTGAACGATCTGAACCTGTGGTGCACCAGATTTCACACTTTTTGCAGTGATTGTGGCTGCTGAGTATCTCAGTCATGCAATTTGCAAGGCTTTAGGTATTTACCTATGGCTATTGTGGGCTTTGAATATGTAAGTCACCAGATTTCATAGTACTGTGACATTGTCTGTGGTGGTATTCACAGCTGTGGTGCACCAGATTTCACATGTTTTGCAGCAGTTCTAACTGTTGAGTGGCTCAATCATGCAGTCTGCAAGTTTTGGCTATTTGTCTATGGCAGTTGTGGGTTTTGAATGTGTGAGTCACCAGATTTCACAGTAATGTGACATTGAATGTGGTGAGATTAGAACCTGAGGTGCACCAGCGTTCACATTTTTTCTGGCTATTGTGACTGATGAGTGGCTTGATCAGGCAGTTTCCAAGGTTTTAGTTACCTATGGCTGTGGTGGGAATTGAACCTGTGGTGTGTCAGATTTCAAATGTTTGCAGTGATTCTGACTGCTGAGTGGCTTGATCATGCAGTACCGTATACAATGTTTTGGCTATTTACCTATGCCTGTTGTGGGTTTTGAACATGTGATTCACCACATTTCAAAGTACTGTGACATTGCCTGTAGTGGCATCTGAGCCTGTGATGTACCTGATTTTTCAAAATTTTTGCAGCAATTCTGACTGCTGAGTGACTTGATCATGCAGTTGTCAAGGTTTTGGCTATTTGTCTATAGCTGTTTTAGGTTTTGAACATGAAAGTCACCAGATTTTACAGTACTGTTATATTGGCTGTGGTGGGACTCGAAGTTGTGGTGCACCAGATTTCACATGTTTTGCAACAATTCTGACTGCTGAGTGACTTGATCATGCAGTCTGCAAGTTTTGGCTATTTGCCTATAGCTGTTTTAGGTTTTGAACATGAAAGTCACCAGATTTTACAGCACTGTTATATTGGCTGTGGTGGGATTTGAACCTGTGGTGTGCCAGATTTCACATTTTTTGTGATTCTGATTGATAAGTGGCTTGATCATGCAATTTGCAATAGTTTGACTATTTGCCTGTGGCTGTTGTGGGATTTGAACATGAGGTTCACCAGATTTCATAGTACTGTGACATGGGCTGTGATGGGATCTGAACCTGTGGTGCTGCAGATTTCATACTTTTTCAGTGGCTGTGACTGCCGAGTGTCTCAGTAATACAGTTTGCAAGGCTTTAAGTATTTACCTAATGGCTATTATGGGTTCTGAGTATGTAACTCACCAGATTTCACAGTACTGTGACATTGTCTGGGGTGGGATTCGGAGTTGTGGTGCACCAGATTTCACATGTTTTGCAACAATTCTGACTGCTGAGTAGCTTGATCATGCAGTCTTCAAGTTTTGGCAATTTGTCTATGGCAGTTGTGGGTTTTGAACATGTGAGTCACCAGATTTCACAGAACTGTGACACTGGCTGTGGTGGGATTTGAAGCTGTGGTGCACCAGATTTCATATGTTTTGCAGCAGTTCTGACTGCTGAGTGGCTTAATCATACAATCTGAAAAGTTTTGGCTATTTGTCTATGGCATGTTGTGGGTTTTGAACATGAAATTCAACAGATTCTGTGACATTGCCTATGGTGTGATCCAAACCTGTGGGACACCAGATTTCACATTTTTTGCAGCAATTTTGACAGCTGATTGGTTTGATCATGCAGTTTTCAAGGTTTGGGCTATTTTCCTTTCGCTGTTGCAGATTTTTAACATGAGATTCACCAGATTTCACTGTACTGGGACTCCAACTGCCGTGGGATCTGAACCTGTGGTGCACCAGATTTCAAATATTTTTTCAATGATTGTGACTTCTGAGTGGCTAGATCATGCAATTTGCAAGATATTAGCTATTTGCCTATGGCTGTTTCAGGTTCTGAACATGTGAGTCACCAGATTTCACAGTAGTGTGACATTGGCAGTGGTGGGATTCAGACCTGTGGTTTGCCAAATTTCACTTTTTTTTCAGCCATTGTAACTACTGAGTGACTAGATCATGCAACTTGCAAGAGTTTAACTGTTTGCCTAGGGCTGTTGCAGGTTCTGAACATGTGAGTCACCAGATATCACAGTAGTGTGACATTGGCAGTGGTGGGATTCAAACCTGTGGTTTGCCAAATTTCACTTTTTTTTCAGCCATTGTAACTACTGAGTGACTTGATCATGCAACTTGCAAGAGTTTAGCTGTTTGCCTAGGGCTGTTGCAGGTTCTGAACCTGTGAGTCACCAGATTTCACAGTACTGTGACACTGGCTGTCGCTATCCTTCTGCTAATCGCTACAGCAGTCTTCTGTACCCGATCACAACAGCAGTAGCACTGATGGTACCAATAAACCACATATAAACATTATTTGTGTTTTTTTTATGAAAAAAAGAAAGTCACCTTTGTGCACTGCCACTTCTTTTTATTTGTTACTTCTGGGCCTAGTGTAATTTTGCTTATGGCACTCAGTGGTTGGGGAATTTAATATGAGGGACAAAACTCAGGTAAAAGCAGTGTCCCTTTAAGGCAGTATAGCAGCCATGTTGGCACTGACAAGAGTTTGTTTTTCCTTTTTTAGGTGATGTTCAAGAGACAAAAATTACCAAAGAGTCAGTGACTTATAGTTTTATGATGATTTTTTTTTTACCTAATATTCATGTAGAATCGACAGCACAGTACATTTACCTCTTTGGTGGGATGAGATGCAACTTTTCCATTTCTTTAAGGTTTTGATATAAATGCAGTGTCAGCATTTTATGTATCTGGATTCTTAGCTAACTGTAGGAATTGCTCTATCATGCTTCCTACTATTGTTGACATTGTACCATCTCCTGTTACTGTAGTCACCCCATATTCCATAGGTGGATTTAGAGGGGGGGCTAAAGGTGCTATAGCTCCCCCATCATGGAGCTCCTCTATTAGTAACACACTGTGCTGCATTCTTACTCGCTATGTACCAATGCCTCCATGAAAGTCGTCTGAGCCACATGGGTCTCATCTGTCCTCCAGTGTCCTGGTAGTGCAGTAAACAACCACCTCCACCCACATAACATAGTTGACCTCCCCACCAGAAAAGCCAGTCTCCAGCATGAATTTCTTACTAACTTTCATCCTGTGCCATGTGGTCAGGTCCCAGCACTGTGGCAGCAGTTGGTCTTGCCTTGGTGAGCCTGAGCATTCATTCTCTACTTTTGCAGGCTTGATGCAGCTCCTTTATTCATGCACAGGGAAGGGTTGTGCATGGGGGGGTAGTACAACTGCAGCCAAGTGGAGTGGACTTTAACAATACAGATCTCAGCCAGGTTGACTGGTGCTCACTGCTCCTGATTTGCTGTTGCGGCCAGTAGTGGATGTGGCTGGCAAGGGGCGCCTTCTTTAAATGTCTGGGCTGCTGAAATAAGAGTGAGCTGGAATTCATTCACTCAGAAGGTTAATGTTGGAACAAGAGAGGAACGAGTGTACTACTGAGGAGCAGACAGAGAGAATGGAGCCCACAAGTGAAGAGCAGAGTCTGGTGTTTCAGGCAGCAGCAGGCCAGTAATGCGAGGTCAGTGTGGCCTTGGTAAATCAGCACAAGGAGTTGGAGTGAGGTTCAGGTCATCTTCCAGTAGCTGAAGCAAGCTGTAGCTGAGAGCTCTGCTCTTTAGGAGTCATGGGGTTAGTGTGTGCTGTCTAGAGAGAAAGAGTTTGGCAGCCAAGTGACCAGAGACAGTACTCAACTAGGGGCACATAGACTTCAGCCTACAGAAAATGGATCAAGTCTTCATTTAATCAGGTACTTCTTTCTTTAGAAAGAAAGACTTTCACAGTCTCAAACTATGGTGGGTGGGAGGTGGCTGCTGGGATGGGACAGGACATTAGTGTTCATCAAACTGGGTGTGTAATAAATGTAGTACTAGTGTTATTAATTTCTAGTATGGGGAGCTTAAATTCATGACATTAAAATAGTTTAAATTCACTACTGGTTTTGTTCTACATGGCAAATTGATTTTGGTGTGGATTCACAGGAGAGGGAGTTGAAGGGTAGTGCTTTCTGGTAGCATGCTAGAAGTGGTACAAAACTAATGCTGGGGCAGGTCTGGTCTCAGCAACAGCATGAACCAGGAGAGGCAGAGACTGGTGCATGAGACCTTTGAACTGAGGTAAAAACTTCAGCATGTACTGTATGTCTAATCTGTGTGGTATTTTCAGTTGTGGTTGTACAGTGTGAATGAGCACAGAGGGAAGTAATAGACATAGGGGTTTTGAAGGTGTTCTGCTGTATATTATGGCATGTGCAGGAGTTTCTGCATGCCTGGGGAGCAAAATTAGCAACAAAAGTCATAAGACCTTGCTTGGCACATTGACACAGGCACTTACAAAACCAAAGAAAACAGTGATAGAATCAAATATTTTGTTTATGTAGTTATATGTGTTGAATGGGGGGGGGGTGCAAGTTGTGATGTACCCAAGCAAGTGCTGTTGCTAATAAAAAAAAATGCATTTTTGTATTTGTTTACAAACTGTGTTCTGCTGTCTTTTTATTGACTTCTTGGGCCTTTCATAAAAATGAGATGCCTCATACCATGGTATTATCCCATTAAAGGACATTTTAAAACAATAACAAATATTTATTTAAACATGTATTTTCTTTGGAATAAGTAGCTCTATAGAATACAATCTGTTTTGCAAAAATAGCAAGGAAACTTGAAATTATATTTTCAGAAACTAAATAGCAAAGTGACTTTGTTCCCATATTTCTAAAGTTACTGTATTTTTTTTTTACTGAGGTAAGGTTGGGGGATATGTTAATCTGTACTGCAAGACAAACTTGGATGGGTTGGCTTTATGGTAATGTCATAACATGCTTGAGTGAGTGAGATTTGTAAACTTATTTACTTGGATTGTCATTTAATGTGTCTGCAATCTGTCTTTATCACCAAATCTCTTTCAACTTGTCTCATTGATATGTGTTTCGGATGTGCTGCTGCCCAGCTGCAGTCTTTTGGTACGGTGTATTTTGTTTTATTTTTGGGGTGGGAGGGTATTTTGGGCAATACACTGTCATGTGGACTGTGGGGACTCTGGGGATGGTGCTAGGGTGCAACTCACAGAGCATGGGGAGGGAGGAATGGGTAGAAATTGCATTGGAAATACCCTCAAAAATGCACCAAAATGTTAAGAAATCTCTGGGGGCCTAGGCGGCCTACCAGACCCCTGGCCTATTATTTTTGTTTTTTTATCCAACTTCAGCTCCCCCATTTACTGGACTCCTGCATTCTTTTGATGACTGTAGGCTGCTGCTATCAGTCTCTATGCTGTCTTGTTGGTGGTTAGTTACTGTTTCTTCACCAGTGTTAATATTTATTACAGTTCAGTGTTCAGTGGCATTAGTTAAAACATAAAACTGGTGTTATCGTACCTGTGGTGGGAGGGAGGGCAATACATCACTTTCCATTTGTATGGCATTTTGTTGAAAACTCCCTTTGTTTTCCAACAGGCGGTGCTGTGATTCAGTGACTAGCTCCATAGCAAGAGCAAATACCATTAGAAGGTTGTGTACCTCAACATCAAAACTCAGTTAAGAAACCTAGAAACATTGAATTTGTTGGCAGAAAAGGACCAGTGGGCCCATCTACTCTGCTCTATTTTACTTGTCTTTTTCTGCACCCTTGACCCTATTTGATCACAGATGTCCCTCCTCCCTTCCCTCTACTTATTATACCCCTGTGCATATCCCACACATGCTTGAAGCTCCCCACTGTCTTCATCCCCACCACCTCTTCTGGCAGTCTGTTCCAGGCATCCACCACCCTTTCTGTGAAGCAGTATTTCATCACATCCCTCCCAAATTTCCACCTGCCAGCTTCATTGCATGCCCCGATGTTCTGGTACTCCTCCTCCACTAAAAGATACTTTTTTTATTCAGTTCTATTTCCCTCTGGTCACTGACCTCTAGAACTCCCTTGGTCAACACCCTTTCAGCTCTTCCCACCCAACCTGAGATCCTTCCTTTGTGGGGACCCCTTAGACCTCTAACTCACTAGCGACACACCTACAGGAAACCCAGGCTTTCACCCCCCTGAGGTGGTGCCACCTTCAGCTCCTTGGGGCTTCCTTACACACATATAATTTACCTTCAGGTGGAGGTGAAGATTGGAGGACTTCAGGACCCAGGAGGGCAAGATCCAACAGAGGATGTGGGGTCTGTGGTGTGGCATCATCTATCAAGGTGT
This sequence comes from Neoceratodus forsteri, assembly GCA_016271365.2. Classification (NCBI taxonomy): domain Eukaryota; kingdom Metazoa; phylum Chordata; order Ceratodontiformes; family Ceratodontidae; genus Neoceratodus; species Neoceratodus forsteri. The sequence goes on along the minus strand of JADMNL010000040.1, from coordinate 41,913,672 downwards.
CAGGGTCTTTTCTGCATTCCCATACTTTGCTACAACCTGACAGTGAGTATGGACATGCAATGACATACATGGGGCATGCATGAGATCTATCACTTGCATGCACAGAGGGCTACTGGTGCAATACCACCTTACCACAGCCAGGCGGAATACTATTGTCAGAGTTCTAAACCCTCCCTCCCTCCCCAGAGAAGGTGAGCTGTTGACACTCAAACCTTCTCTCCCCTGACAACCCCCAACACCTTGGGCTCACTCCTGAACCTGGGTAGTCAGTGTGATGCAAGGTATGGCATCCAGTGCCTCAACCCTCAGCGCCACTGGGCCGGACTCAGATACTTCTTTCTTGCACCTGTTCACCCTAGTGAGGTACTTATTGGTCTCAGTCATGTCCCCTCTTACTCTCTTCTCCTTCAAGGAGTACATGTTGTGCTCCCGCAGCCTCTCCTGTAATGGTTTCTCATGAAATCCCACACCATTTTGATAGCCCTCTTCTGAACTGTTTCCAGACAGTCAGTGACCTTGCAGAAGTGTGGCCTCCAGAACTGGAGACAGTACTCTGGGTGGGGTCTCAGTAAGTGATATAGTGGCAACATTACTTCCCTTCCCCTGTTAGAAATCCCCCTCCCTATGCAAGACAGCATTCCACTAGCCTTTCTTACTGCCTTGTCATACAGCACTGACACCTTGCAATCATCAGCTATGTTTACCCAAAGGTCTGTGTCTTGCTTGGTGACTCTAAGTACCTCCTCCCCATCTTATATACAGCCCCTGAGTTCCTCTCCCCATGTGCATGTCTCAGTACTTTTTGGCACTGCAATCCAGTTGCCACATACTAGACAACTATTCAAGTTTCCCCAGATGCCTCTGCATTTTATCAACCCCTTCCTGAGTGTCCACACCATTACAGATGGTTGTGTCATCCGCAAAGAAGCACACCTTCCTCTCCAGTTCCTCAAAAAGTAACCTATGAAGACATTAAAGAGGACAGGACCCAGTACTGATCCCTGTGGTACTCTACTGGTTCTCTCCCATCTCCGAGTAACTGCTGTTTACCACCACCCTCTGCCTCCTATCCTTCAATCAGTTTAATACTCAGCTTATCACCTTCTCTCCAACCCCCAGGGTTGCTACGTTTTTTTGCCGTCTGTGTGGCACAGTGTCAAAGGCCTTACTAAAATCCAGATAGGCCACATCCGCTTCCTTCTCCTGAGCCACTTCCTTAGTCACCTAGTGAAAGAAATCTGAGATTTGTTTGACTTGACACCCCCCATGAAACCGTGCTGCCAGTAGTCTTGCAGTCCATTTGCTTCCATGTACTATATCAGTCCTTTCTTCAACAGGGTTTCTGTTAATGTCCCCACCACTGATGTGAGAATGACTAGCCTGTAACTCTTAGCCTTCTTCTTGCTGCCATTCTTGTGCAGTGGGAACACATCATCAGACAGGTGAGACATGGCTACTTTACTGTTGGTTACCACTAAAAACTATTTACTTATTTTTTTTCTTAACCTACATTCCTTTAAGATTTCTGTTTTGTCTTGTGCAGACACCGAGTTTTCAGTAGTGTTAGCATATATCATTGTCATAGGTGCATTTTGTTTTAGTGCTGTTCACATTCACTGTATTTCTAAATATGTTGTTCCTGCTTACTGGTGGTTGTTGGTGCTGCCCACTTGAACAAACTCAAGCCAGAGCCTATACAGCTGCAAAATGATATTACTGATAGCAGTGAAAAGGAAAGAAAACATCTATTGTAGCACAGATGAAAGATTGTGTGCCACAGTTCCTGGCTGACACAAACATATGTGTTTGTATGTGTGTGTATGTGTGTGGGGGTATATAGACTGTATGATATCCAAATGTGAGCACACTTTTATACTAACAGGATGTTTAAAAAAAATATTAAAACAACACCAATCCAATAGCAAAGCACAGTTGTATGTGCTCTGAAATTCTTGTTTGAGTCCCACCATGGCCACTTGTTTAATCATTCATAACAAACACACAAATGCATACTCTACCTGTTTATACTGCACCTGCTCAGATGTTAATAATGCTTATTTATTATGGCACTGTTACTTTAGAACTACTGATACAGTCTAATAAGAGTCTTACACAAGTTTGTGAAAGTGTAACAAAAATCTAATTTATTATACAGGGTTTCTGGTTAGAATGACACAGAGTTGCTAATATGATGTTTTCAATCCTGAACCATCAAATCAGTTGATCACCATCAAACACAAAATACCAATATATCTTCATTAAATTGTTAAGCATCCTGTCTATCTTTGGCTACTGCGAAATAAGTAAAAAAATGTGTACTCACTCAGCAGGGTCACGCACAGCGGGAAGGCTGATGTGATGCCATTGCTGGCTATCAGACTGTGTGGACAACTTATATAACAACTAGACCCTCTTACATATGGTTTGAGTAAATAGGCTGTCCCATAAGTTCCGCAGGCTTTGCATGGTTTAAAAATGCGTGTTTTTCCTGAGGGTCAAAAATGACTTCATAGGTGCATTGTCCTTCTCTCTGGTACAGGAATAGTATGTTTACCAGAGAAGGAGACAAGATATCTGGATTATTCCTAAACAAAACAGCCTTTTCAAGGGAACTGTATTGTGCATTCTGAGTTATGGGACATTTGAGGCATAAACAAATGTATATACAAATGTGGTAATCATATCAGATGACCTTAAGGTTAGCAAGCAATGTGAGAAGGCAGTAGGGAGGGCCGGGGGTATACTGGGATGTATAGGGAGAGGCATCAGCAGCAGAAAACAGGAAGTTGTTATCCCTCTGTACAGACAGTTGGTGAGACCCCATCTGGAATACTGTGTCCAGTTCTAGAGACCCCATCTCCGCAAGGACATAGACAGGATAGAGGCAGTCCAGAGGAGGGCAACTAAAATGGTGCAGGGTCTGCAAGAGAAGCCGTATGAGGAGAGACTAAAGGAGCTTAATATGTATACCCTTGAGGAAAGAAGGGAGAGGGGGACATGATAGAAACTTTCAAGTACCTCAAGGGAATCAACAAAGTCCAAGAGGGTAGCATCTTTCAGAAAAGAGACTTGCAAGAACAAGGGACACAATTTAAAGATAGAAGGAGGGCGGTTCAGGGGCAATGTGAGGAAGTATTATTTCACAGAGAGGGTAGTGGATGCATGGAACAGCCTTCCTGAGGAAGTTGTGGGGTCTAAAACTGTGGGAGAATTCAAGAATGCATGGGACAGACATAAGGCAATTCTTGTGGGGGGCAGGAAGATATAGGCTGTTGGTTAACTAGGATCTGCGGCCTATCCTGTAGGTAGGGAAATGGGCAGACTAGATGGGCCTAGCGGTCCTTATCTGCCGTCAAAGTCTATATTTCTTCCACCATCACTTTTGAAGTTTTATAATTCAAGATGATTTGCCTCTTGCTTCTAACTGTGTGTGTTAACCCCATAATGTGCCTATCCGATGTGTTTAATGAACTAATGCTATATGTCTATGGCTAATATATGTTAATGCAAGCATATAAAGTTTAGGAAAATATAAAAATTGCCTGTCTCAGTGCTTACACTGAGCTTATAGAATCTAATAAAAGACTTCTAGCTGTCTCAGTATGTTTGTAGAAAACACACTGAGCTCATAAAGTCAAACTAAAAAAGAACATCTGACTGTTACAGCACCTATGACAATGCTGTACTCATGAAATCTAAATAAAATATAAATCCTGCCTCCTTCCAGCATTTATAGCCATGCTGGACTCATTAGTCTAACTAATAATATCTGTCTCAGCACTTATGTTGAGCTCATAGGTTCTAGGTTCTGACTAATGATATGCTTATGACCTCTATGACCTCCTTATGACTCCTAACAACAGGAGTCTGCAGTCTCCAGAGCTGTTAGTCCCTCACATCTCACCATCATTAAAATTACAGTTAGGAAAAGCCTGCACTGTATCCATCGACACTGTACCTATCTCTGTGGATAAACTGAGGATTTCATTTTCCAGTGATATCAGTCCCTCACCTTTCACCAACACTAAATACATCACAGTATGGAGAAATCTTGCACTCTACATGTATCAATGGATAAACAGGGGTCTCCAGAGCTGTCAGTCCTTCACTTATCAACATTACTACATCATTACAGGATAGAGAGAGCCTGAACTGTACCTGTCCCTATATGAATGGGGGGCTCCAGTGCTGCCAGTCCTTCACGTATCAACGTTACTACATCATTACAGGATAGAGAGAGCCTGCACTGTACCTGTCCCTATATGAACGGTGGGCTCCACTGCTGCCAGTCCCTCAGCTTTCATCACTGTAACATTCATTACAGTATGGAGAGGCTGTACTGTCCCTGTCCCTGGCATAAACTGAGGACTCCAGAGCAGTCAGCCCGTCACCTTTTACCAGCACTATATTTCATCACAGTGTGGAGAAACTCTGCACTATGCCTGTATCAGTGGATAAACAGGGCTTGAGATCTGTCAGTTCCTCACCGATCAACATCACTACGTTCACCACATAGTGTCTCTACCCACACTATACCTATTTCTATGGATAAATTGAAGGTTTCAGTTTCCAGTGATGCCAGTCCCTCACCTTTCACCAACATTAAATCCATTATATTGTAAGGAAGCTTGCACTGTATCTGCCCACTTTGTACTATGCAGGAAAGAACTGACAAAAACATTTAGTTACAAGAAGGCAGAAGGTAAATTATGAGGAAAATCTATTTTTGTGGTGGCTCACACATGCATGACAGCCAACATATTGCCGTAGTAGCAGATTTAGAGGTGCGGTCACTGTGGGTGAATGCAGGGCACACATCAGTAGGTGCGCCTCTCATAAGCCAGCATGCAGGCACCACACCAGCAATACTTAATGAGGTGAGCACATCTGAGAAAAGGTTCACTGCAATGTGAGCCAAGCTCATCATGCAGCGGCACCAGAACACGCCTCCCGACGTGCCCTTGCTGGTGAAGCACTTTCCAAAACATGGCAGCACTGACTGCCATAGCCACTTCATTTGCCAACGGGGGAGCCCACTCCCCATTGGCATGATGCCCCTTTCCCATTCCAAGTGTGTGCCGAGGGGGTGCCCAATCCTCCTCAGCATCATGCGCCCCCCCCAACAGTCTTTCCTTGCCAATGGGGGGCCCAATTTCCATCGGCTTCAGTCCCTTCTGCCTAGTTTAGTTTGCTGATGGGGGAGCCCACTCCCCATCAACATAATGTCTCCAGCCCCTGATGTGTACTGTGTGCTGAGGGGGTGCCCAATCTCCCTCGGCATCATGAGTGCCCCCCACCAATTTCTGTGCCGACAGGGGGCCCAGTTCCTGTTGGCTGCAGTCTCCCTCCCTGTTATGCAGGTGGTACACTAGAAGCCCACCCCAGTGTACCAAACAAACACCTGCGTGATGATCTTCAGTGGACCAGGAACACATCTGCACTCTTCAAAGCTGACTGCGAACTGAAGAAATGCCGGTAAGCTGTATAATGGCATAAATAGGATTTTTTCAACTTTGGTGCATATCTCAGTCATTTGTTGGAATTTTGGAACCACATTTTCAACATGGGGTTATTGGGACCCCTCCTCATGAATTCAGTCACTGTTGTGGTGTTATTCGGTCACGAAAGGTGATTTTCATGGTCACTCCGCAGAATCACCTTTCAAGACCGAGTAATGAAATGACAGTGCCACTGTTCATGAGGCGGGCTCTCAAGAAGCCTATGTTGCAAATTTGGTGCAAAAAAAAAAATGGCTGTTTTATGAGCATGAGTTATGCAGTTTCCATGCATGCTCGTAACTTCGTGAATTTGTAATATTTTCACTTCAGATTTTCAAAATTTGCATTTTACCACACCTCCTTATGAACAGTACAGCTGTCATTTTACATATCCTGGCTGAAATGTGTTTTCACATGTCCGGTGCAGAATAATGTAATCGCTGTGTGAAATCAGTTTTTGCGACAGGTTGAGAAAATGATGGTGACACTGTTAATGAGCAGAGGTCCTAGAATGCCTCTGTTGAAAATTTGGTGATGAAAGTCCATAAAATCACTGTGTTACAGTGTGCATTGCGCAGTTTCCACACACCCTTGTACCTTTGCAAATTTGCAATATTTTCATGCCAGATTTTCAACACTGGCATTTTTTTACACCTCCTTATGAACAGTACAACTGTCATTTTTCGCATACTGCCCAAAATGTGTTTCGCACCTGTGGCGCAAAGTGGCGTAGTCACTGTGGGAAATCAACCTTTGGGACAGATTAACAAAATTACAGTGCCACTGTTCATGAGGGGAGGTCCCAAAATGCCTATGTTGAAAATGTGGTTAAAAACATCCCAAAAATAATTGGGTTACGGCCATGCGTTTAGCAGTTTCTATGCATGCTCATGACTTCACCAATATTTCATATTTTCACTCCAGATTTTAAAAGTTGCCATTTTTTTACATCTCCCCATGAACAATACAGTTGTAATTTTTCACATCCTGCCCAAAATGTATTTCTGTACCTGTGGCGCCAAATGGCGCAGTCACTGTGCAAAATTACCTTTTGGCTAACAAACCGATAGTGCTGCTCTTCATGAGGTAGGGTCACAAAAAGCTCATGTTTATAATTTGGAGTGAAAATACCAACACACGCCTATGGTGTTAGGGTTTCCAGCTGTAACACCCCACCCTGTAGATACTGACAGGCATCAGGGGTGTGACTTGGGATCATCAGCAGTAATGCTCCTGCCATTCCACCCCACCCCACCTGCAACCAGTGACAGGCATTGAGGTGTGCCATGGAGTGTTCAGCCCCAAAGTTCACCCCATTCTCCTACACTGCACCCACCTCAGCGTATTTTCTTATGGAATGGGGTAAGTATAAGGCCCGAAGACCCCAAAGCACACCACGACACTTGTCAATGTCTACAGGGTAGGGTGAGTTAAAATGGCATGAGCGTTATAGCTGACGACCCAAATAGACACCCCAATGCCTGTCAATCTCTGCAGGGTGGGGTTGGGGTTGGCATCAGTTCAATACTTCACTGCCATTCCTATTATGCATCTCTAACTCCTGCACTACCAACGCCAATGCCAGCGAGACAGCATTCAGCATTGACAAATGATTGTTACCTATTTATTTTATTTATTTCAGCCTTGGAGTTAATACCTTTGAACCAAAGGCTCTTTTACATAGGCTCCATGTCATATCAAAGAACAGAAACAAACAGTATAGCGAGAAAATACATAGTGATCCTAGGAGTAAAGGTAACAATAAAATAAGCACACATGGATTTAAGTTACAAAAACATATATTTTGCAGACATTCATTGGCTAGGAGTAAGCTTAACTAGCAAGGAAGGGCATTAGGGTTGGGATCCGGCTTCAGGTGGAAAAAGATGCAGCCAAGAGGCATTGTCAGAGACAAAATGAGGGAAAGACAACAACTAGGGACATGGCCTTACAGGATAGACAGTAGCTAAGGGCTAGGGCCTATCATAGTTCCAAAGTAGGGATACAGCCAACAGCATTGTCTGAGTTGGGGGGGAGGCATTGCCAAGAGGGGAATATCAGCAGACAAAGAGCAGCAAGCAAAGTTTGATGGTTGGATTGGTTAATGAGGACCTAAGGAAAGCAGGTAAGTTGTAGGGTAGTAGCAATGGTAGGATGGTAGGGTGGCGGAAGGGTGGGGTAGGGTGTGGGCAAAGAACAGGAAACAGGCCCACGTTGTTTTATGTGTGGCAGTCACAGGAGGTATTGGCGACTAGTGCTTGGTGAAGTTTCTTTTTGAAGGAGCCCAGTGTTTGGTTTTTGGTAACATCACAGTGGTAAATCAAGGGTTAAAACTAAATTATGTCTGTAAGGAGGGAGGGAGGGAACGGGTGAGCCTTTGCAGCAGAAAGAGGTGTCAGGAGCTTCTGACAGAGTTCTGCAAAGACACACACACACACATGTACACGTATACACACACACACACACACACACACACACACACACACACACCATTAAGTGCTGGTTTGCCCCCATTTCTTTTTTACTGCAATGATTTTCCAGTTTTAAATGCATTCTATTTTATTACCAGGGTTTGGCTGTCGTCATGGCCTACCTTGATTTTAGCAAGGCATTTGACACAGTCCCACATAAAAGATTAATAAACAAATTAGCCAGCCTGGAAGTGGGCCCGAGGGTGGTAGCCTGGGTAATGAATTGGCTGGAGAACAGGACACAGAGGGTTCTACTATCACATGGCAACATCTACATTGCTGACATCCCTGACAGTGACAGACACAATGCAGAGTGTAGGCATTGTACTGTTGGGGATGTCGGTGTGATTTCTCTGGGGGGGCTGTGCCCCAAATCCCACATGTGGCGGGCTGCACCACCCACACACCCTGGTCTCTAAATATACAATTCTGAGTTAGAGTTGTCTCATGGAGGGGTCAAAACACTGGGAGATGCACTGCTGATATCAGCGGGGACCATCACAGTGACCCAATGCTTTCAGGCAAATTCTGTCACTGTGATGATCTTCACTGTGGCGGTGTCGCTCTATGGTAGATACACTGACATGGAGGGTAATAGTAAATGGAGTTCACTCTGTTACACAGGGTCCCTGCACCCTAATTGGTACCCTCAGAGGTACACCGTAGACAGCTAGCACTTAGGTATATGTTATACTAACATATAGGGCTAAGGGCATCTACCGTATAAGAGTAGATGTCAGGATATGTATGCATATTGTTGTAATACACTTTGCTTGCATATATATATATATATATATATATATATATTCTTCTATGTTTTTCTGTGTATTTCTTACTTGTAAGATGCCAAGGCACCTGTGTCCTTGGAATAATTATGATATGTAAGTCAGCATTGCCACCTTTTGGTGATTTGTACTACTACACTGAGTTATGTAAGACTCTGTATAAGAACTCTTTTATTCATAAACTGATGACTATACAAAATTGTATAATGTTATCTTGGACCATGCAGCCACCTCTAATTTAGCCAATAGGGCTCATCTCTGTAACTAGAAATGTTTCTATCTTGCAGTAACCATAGTAATTATCATAGGTATATAATGTAATACACTAGTCCTGTACCTCGGAGATCCCAGGAGACACAGAGAAACCTTGAGGTATAGGGAATGCTTAGCACTGGCTCCCGGTTCGTATTGGTAAGAACTGCTTAGGATAACTGTGATTTTATCCTTTGGTAGTAATAAACAAGTTTATTACTTTTATGCAATGTGTCTGTGATTACTTGCATTCCCAATATTGCCAAGAACCTGAAAGTGAGGTTTAGACCTCCTAACAACTCCAAAGAAAGGGGGGTTACTACAGTGGTACTGCAGAGTTCAGTACTGGGTCCGTTCCTTTTTAATGTCTTTATAAGTGACATTGTGGAGGGACTGGAAGGAAAAGTATGCTTCTTTGCAAATGACACAAAGGTCTGTAACAGGGTTGATACATGGGGGGGTGGAAAGGATAAGAAGCAACTTGGCAAGGTTGGAGGAATGGTCAAAAGTATGACAGCTTAGATTCAGTGCAAAGAAGTGCAAAGTAATGCAGCTGAGAAACAAAAACCCCAGGGAAGAGTACACAATGGGAGGGGGAGGTATTAATAACAACAAAAATGGAAAGGGTCCTGGGGTAGTCATATCATATGACCTAAAGGTGGGCAAGCAATGTGAGAGGGCAGTAAGGAGGGCTGGGGGATACTGGGATGTATAGGGAGAGGCATCACCAGTAGAAAACAGGAAGTTATTATCCCTCTGTACAGACAGTTGGTGAGACCCTATCTGGAGCACTGCATGCAGTTCTGGAGACCCCATCTCCATAAAGACATAGACAGGATGGAGACAGTCCACAGGATGGCAACTGAAATGGTGCAGGGATACCAAAAATGAATCTGTGCACACACCAGCCTTGAAAAATCAGAAGTTTTTTATTTAGCAAAATGCAAGAACATAGCAGACACCTGGGCTAATACCCTTATGTAGTGACCCTTTCACATGAGTCTTCCTCAGGGGGTCTGGAGTTCTGAATGCAGTTTTGGAGACCACAGTCCCTATTCTCAAAGCCCCATGTCTGACGCAAGGTGCCTGTGCCAAACAGAGATGGTGCAAGCAGCATCTTGCATCCAGGGCTGCTCACTGCACAATCCACAAAAGTAGTCTGCGTCGACCACAGGCTGCCTGCCCCAAACAGAGCTTGCACCAACCCTGCACCCTGCACTGTGCTATGATAGGGCGCTAGGTGGACTGCACTGATGCAAGCTGCATCTTGCTATTCACAGACATCACACAATTGGAGAAATTCTAAGTGCCCTTAGACTAGCCAGGGCTGGCATAAGGGGACTTAGACATCTCTCCCCTGGGTGAACTGTGGTAGCATAGGTGCTGTGAGTCCCACCTCCACAACCCTGATGTACCCCACATGCACCCCATATGAAGCAGACCCCATCCATGAAGTGCCCCCATGGCAATACAGGGTAGCCTCCCCCTCTAGATCCCTGTTGTGGCCCTCCCCGACTATTCACCGGACCCCAGATGTCCCCACCATGCAGACTCATGGCATATGCCCATATACTGCAAGTTCCGTACCCCCCACCCAAACAGGTAGTGCCCATCTCATCTCCAGAAAAGTAGGGGACCAGCATAGCCCCCCGCACACCTCTACAGCTGGTCCCCCACTGACCAGAATGTGCAGCGGACTGTACAGTGTACACACTAAGATTGGCATGCACACTGTACAGTCCATTGCACATTCTAGTCAGTCGGGGACCAGCTGCAGAGGTGTGCGGAGGGCTATGTTTGTCCCCTGCTCTATCTGGGGATGGGGTGGCCACTACCTGTTTGGATGGGGGGGCTGGACTACCACTGGGAGGGAATTGGACTGTGCTGGGGTCATCGGCAATAGGGGGGACCAGCTGGGCATTGCCGCAAAAGGCTTGTGGCATACCCCTTCCATGTGCCTTGTGTTAGATGTATGAGGGGTGCTGCTACATGTAAGGGGACTTAGGCACTGGGACACCTCCTGTACCTGAATTGGGTGCAGGGTTCCTGGCACAGGGGGCATCAGCACAAGCTGCTGTTTGCCACAGCTTGCACCAGTCGCAGCCCTGATTGAGAATCGGGCCCCACATCTCTGCAAGGACATAGACAGGATGGAGTCAGTCCAGAGGATGGCAACTAAAGTAGTGCAGGGTCTTCAACAGAAATCATATGAAGAGAGACTAAGGGAGCTTAATATGTATACCCTCGAGGAAAGGAGGGAGAGGGGGGACATGATAGAATCTTTCAAGTACCTCAAGGGAATCAGCAAAGTCCAAGAGGGTAGAATCTTTCAGAAAAAGAGATGTGCAAGAACAAGGGGGCATAATTTGAAGATAGAGTGGGGACGGCTAAGGGGCAATGTGAGGAAGTATTTTTTCACAGACAGGGTGATGGACGCATGGAACGGCCTTCCTGCGTTGGTTGTGGGGTCAAAAACAGTTGGGAAATTCAAGAATGCATGGGACAGACATAAGGCAATTCTGGTGGGAGGTCAGAAGTAGGCTCTTATATGAACATACGAATCTGCCAGCAGAAACAGACCACCCGGTCTATCAGTGTTTGCCTGAGTGTGCAGCTACTCCCCTAGATTGCAGTTGCCCCAACCCCCTCCCCATCTGTCATTCCCATGATGGCCTTAGGCCCCTCCACCCAGACCCTCCCTCAAGCTCTGTCCCACACTTTCTTAAAACTTTCTACTGTCTTACGTGATACCACCCCTTCTGGTGGAGCGTTCCATTTAGACATTACCCTCTCTGTGAAGTAGTTCCTCCTCATCTCCCTCCTAAATTTTATGCCCTCCAATCTTAGTCCGTGCCCCCTGGTGTCCCTACTCTTTCTCAAGTTTAAACACCCCTTCAGTGCTAGCATTTTTTGTCCCCCTCAAATACTTGAACTTTTCAATCATATCCCCCATCCCTCCTCTCCTCCAGCATGTACATATTCAGCTCATTCAGCCTATCCTCGTAGGCATTGCCCTCCATCCGCTGTAACATTTTTGTTGCCCTCCATTGCACACCTTCCAGTAAATTAATATCTCTCTTCAGATACGGCCGCCAGTACTGCATACAGTACTCCAAGTGTGGCCAGATCAAAGATCTGTAGAAGGGCAGGATCACCTCCCTATGCCTGGATGGGAAACCCCTTGTGATACAGCCCAGCATCCTGTTCACCTTAGCTGCTACTTTCCTGCATTGGGCAGAGTTGTTTATGTTACCCATTGCCAACTCCCCTAGGTCCTTCTCTTCCTCAGTGATCCTGAGCCTCACTCCTCACAACCAGTAGTTCCCCCTTGGGTTCTTTGCCCCAAAGTGCATAACCTTGCACTTTTTCACTTTGAATCTGAGCTGCCACTTCTCCAACCATACCTCCAGTTTGGATAGGTCCCCTTGTAATTGTTTATATCCATCCTCTTCATCCACCGCTGTCCCCATTTTGGTATCATCTGTGAACAGACTAACCCTGCTCCCAACTCCATGTGCAATATCTGAGATAAAGAGCCCAAATAGCACTGGGTCTATCACTGAGCCCTGTGGCACACCACTCATCACCTGTCTAGATGTTGAGAGCTCCCCCTACTACCACCCATTGCAGCCTCCCCTGCAGCCAGTTCCTTATCCAGTTTGTCATCTTTGTCCCCACCCCCACAGCAGTCAGATTCCCTCCCAGCCTCCCATGAGACAGTAAATCAAAGGCCTTGCTGAAGTCCAAGTACAGGACATCTACAGCATGACCCAAATCCAGCTCTAGGGAACACAACAATTCGCTCCCATCAATTCTCCCCACATCCACTCGCTCCCGACAATTCACCTCCGTGCAAATTCACTCCTGTGACATTCATTTGCCTATGACAATTCGCTCCCAAAGTGATTTGAGACAACAAATAAATATCTCTTACCCGGTTATGTGCAAATCTCATCTGGCTCAGCGTGTTATATTGTAAGGCGTCAACGTCCATAGCTACCATGGTTACCCAGCCATTCTATAGCAAGTTCAGCATTCACTTCATTTTCTTAAAGGAAAACTTTATTTCAAAACTTTAAAAATAGTTTCATTCATGCAGTCATTAATATTCGAAACTATGTGCTACTCCTCTTAAAAACTCCTCGGTAGTACGATCTGAACATTTCTCCAAAATACAGGCGAGCCTTGCAACACTGTCACTGTACACTCTCTGTGAAGCTGTGGGTGGAATCCCTGCTAGTATCTGCTCCACTTCTGAATCCCTTTTTCTTTGCACTCCCCTCAGCCCATCAATAAATTTCCATACTGTTGGATGTGACATGCATAACACAGTCTGCATGCCACGGTGGAAAACTTCCACTACATTATTAGTTTTTGCACAACCATTTGATACACTTTCAGAATGATTCCACAACTGTATGTCATACAGTGGCTGTCTGCATCCTGTTCCTTGTCTATTTCACCTCCCCACCCAAGTATCTTCTAAATAGTCGATTAAAGGCTCTAATTCATCATGAAATATGTGTGCAGAATTGTCTGTTATTTCCTCAAATCATGCAACCACTTGTTCGGGGGATAAAATGCTAGTGCAGGTAGATATTTTGATTTTAATGCAAATTCTGAATCCTGGGCATATCTGATAGATAATCCCTCTGTTTGTATTTTCCTGTAGATACACTGGGTAAAATGGAAAAAACATACTAATATCTTTGCTTGTGAGAACACAGACTGGAAAGCAGCAATAGATGCCCCCTCAAAGTCTGTCATTACCAGCTCTGGGTTAAGATGTGGACAAATATTTTTAAGTGCTGCCAGCAGACGTTCATAACACTTCCTCGATTTCCCCGGTAACAGTGCGTAAATTGCACGCTGAACATTAGAAAAGGGTTCCCCCATTATAACATATAGCTGCTTAAACAGTGGAGGCGCAATGCTGAATGTTCCATCTGCATACCAAGTTTACATTTCTGCAGGAATTCAAGATTTTTGTGAGTTCCAAATAATAAAAATCTGTTGTGTCCTGTGCCACTATCGTGCAACAAGAATGGGACAGTCTCACCCGCATCAGTTGTGCTATACATTTTGTACTCATTTGGAATCACAGGTTCAATGAGGTCTTTAGGGTTAGGTGGAGCACCGTGAACTCTCACTCATTGGATGGTTTGTTTAAGATTTTTGTCACACATTTTACCCTGTGATGCAAGAGATACAGTAGACTTAGAGTGAATCAGAACCTGCGCTGTGGTATCTTGTGTTGATGCAGCTTTATCTTTGGCCGCATTGACAGCAGTGGCTTTTTCAACTGCACAAACATCTGGTGCATGCAAATGAAAGGAAAAGCGATGGATTATTGTTGGGTCCTTGAATCCTTTAGTGTGCACTCTGGCATTACACAGCTTTGTTTTACAGACAGCTAGTTCACACTGCCAAATTGTCTAATTCATATGTCCTAATTTATGAAAGGTGTAAATGAAATTTAAGTCATCTACTAGCTTTTTGTTCCCTTGCTCTGACAAAATGAACCAGCAAGTCATTATATTACTGAGGAGTGAATGCAGGGGCGAGCGAAAAGCTAAACTTAAAGATTTGCTAATTACCCACAATCACTGACAAGCAAGTCTTTACTCTTGGCAACTGTCAATCAGGATTAGTTATAAGGTGAACAGTGATTCGAGAACAACATGGGGCAAGCAGTTACGTCTATTGGCAAATTACTTTGTTTAAAAAATTAAGGTGTGAGCTTACAGCAATATATGGTGAACGGTGGAACAGTATTTTACAACTAAGAGGGAGCGAGTTGGCATTACATGAATTGTCGTAGGAGTATAATGATGGCATGTATTGTTGGGAGCGAGTAGTCGCACTACGAATTGTCGGGAGCGAATTGTCATGTACCCCCAGCTCTCCTGTTACCCAGTCATAATATTCTATTAGATAGGTCAGACAAGACCTTCCTAAGATGAACCCATGCTGCTGCCCCATCCTGGAGGTCATTACCCTTGAGGAATGACATCAGCCTCTCCTTCAGTATTGTCTCCATAAGTTTACCTACTATGGAAGTGAGACTGACAGGCCAATAATTTCCTGGCTTGTCCCTAGGGCCACTCTTGTGTATGGGCACCACATGAGCCACCCTTCAGTCCTGAGGCACCCATCCCATGTCCAGGGAGGTGCTGAACAGGTCTGCCAGTGGCTCAGCCCACACCTCCACCATCTCCCTCAGCACCCTGGGCTGGATGCCATCAAGACCTGGTGTCTTGTCTACCCTTTATGCTCTCAGACCCTCTATTACTCTACTCCCCTCAATCATTCCATCCATCATCTCCTCCCCTTTCACTCCCACCATCCCAGTCCATGGTAATAGTGGACCATCCTTCTCCTTCGTGAAAACCGAACAAAAATATTCATTTAGTACTTCCACTTGTTCCTCTCCCTTTTCCACCCACTCCCCTCCCCACTTTATCTTCACTATATGGTCTCTGCAATTCCTCTTTTCCCTAACATATCTAAAAAAGTCCTTCTCCCGGCCCCCTCCCCTTCCTTGATGCCCTGCATTAACCTTAGCTCCTTGGAGGCCTTGGTTGCTGTCACTCACTTGGTCATTTCCTTGGACCAACTCACATAAGCCTCCCTGTCCTCTTCCTTCCTCATTCTCCTGATCTTCTGGTACATAGCTCTCTTCACCCTCACCCCCTCCAGCACTTCTCTGTTCAGCCAGCATGGTTTTCTGGATCAAAGGTTATTGTTGCACACTGGCAGCAGATGGTGGGTGCTAGGTGAGACTGCAAGTCCATATGATCCAAAAAATAAAGCACCAGCACTCCAGAAGTTCATTTCCACCGTTGTAAGGTGTATTATTTATTTTAAGTGAGGAGATAGCAAAGCAAAAAGCAAAACCCTAATGCCTTGACTATTTCTGCATGGTTTCCTGGCTCTGCGCTTCTTGCTCTTAGTCCTGGTGCAAGCTTCTGTAGCCTTTGTTAGCCCAGTTTTAATAATTTCCTACTTTTGCTGTGTATCCTTTCCTGGCCTAATACCCTGAAGTCCCCCTTGCAGTATTTTTCTCATCCTCCTGAAGTCCACACTCCTAAAATCCACCCCCTTTGTTACTGTGTCTCCAGACTCCCGGCCCAACTTGAGAGTGAATCACACTGTTTGGTGGTCACTACCAGCTAGTGGGTCTTCCACCCTTATTTCCCTCAGTGCCTCCCCATTTGACAGCACCAAGTCCAGTATGTTACCTAGTCATGTTGGCCAACTGACCAGCTGTGTCAGGAGACCACCCTGGATCATGTCCAGGAGCACCTGCTCCCTGGCACTGGAGGTGGCAGGGGTGCTCCAATCTACCTCTGGTGGATTAAAATCTCCCACATCACCATACTACCCTTTCTTCACACCCTCCTTACTTGCTTGGCTAACTCCTTGTTTAGTTCCACTGATTGGTCTGGTAGTCTGTACACCACTCCCAGCTTCAGATTTCTACCCTTGGAGTCCAGAAGCTGCAGCCACAGTGCCGATGTCCTCCCTTCCTCCCCATTGTCCCTCGTACATCTGATTCTCTCCCTCATATAGAGTGCTACCCCACCCCCTCTCCCAACCCCCTGGTCTGTCCTGCAAATTTGATACCATGAGATTGCCAGATTCCAATCATGGTACTGGGTGGCTCAAGTCTCAGTTACTGCAGTGACGTCCACACTCCCCTCAGCAAGGAGCACCTGAAGGTCCGCTGTTTTATTACCCAGGCTCCTTGCATTTAGGGAGACCACCTTCCATCTGTTCCCATCCGTCCTCCCTCCCTCCCTCCCTCGGCTCCTTAGTCTGCCACCTCCTCTTAGTGGTCCCCTCCCCTTATCCTCAATGTTATCAAGGGGGCACAGCATGTTTTGCACTCCAACCTGGCAACTCTGCATGCTAGCTGTGCACTCACCTCCCCCCACCTAGTTTAAATACCCTCTTGAAACAATATAATCCTCTAATTTGCTCTTTAACTCCCCCTTACCTGCTCCATTCAGGTGTAAACAGTCCCTTGCGTACAGTTCTCTGTTAGTCAATGTATCTTCCCATCCTCCTACAACCCATATGCTTGTGCTTTACACCAGTTTGTCAGCCAGGAGTTGAACTCTGCTATCCTTTCCATTCTTGCCCTGCTCACCCTTGGGACTGGTAACACCTCCAAGAATGCCACAGATCTCTCTATTTCCAAGCATGGTTTCCCCAGTTCCTCAAATCTCTCCTGTACAAACTCCACTGTACAGCCCCTCAGGTCATTTCTGCGCACATGTACCACCACATGAGGTTCCTGCCATCCTCCCCTAACACACTTCCTCAGAACCTGCCCCGCCCTGTCTGCTATCAAGCCTGGTACAGGTTCCACGCAAATCCAACTACATCTTTCACCCTTCCCCCACCTGATCCCTTTCAGGATAGAATCTACTATCAGTATAACTCCCCCTCTTCCACACTCCCCTTAGGTTTCATAGGTGTTTCAGAGCAATTATTAAGATCAATGATCCATGTGCTCGCCGCATATTTATTCATACCCAGAAATTTTGTTACTAGTTAAATACTTATCAAGCCTAATCTTAAATTCCTCCATTGTTCTGCTAGCCACAATCTCAATGAGGAGCCTATTCCATATATTTGTGGCTCTAACTGTAAGTGAATATTTCCTCCTGACTGTATTTACCTTCTCCTTATTTATCTGAAGTGGATGTGCTCTTGTATTATAAGTGTGATCCCTAAGAACCAGATTTAATTGATCCCATAATACTGCATCATTCAAAGCCTTATAAATAAAGCTCATATCCCCACGCAATCTTCTGAACTCAAGGTAATACAATCCCAGGTTCATGAGCTGATCCTTGTACTCCATATGCTGGACCTCCTTAATCCTACATGTGGCATGCTTCTGTATTCTCACCAAGGATTTAATATCGCCCTTCCTACCCGGTGCCCAAAACTGGGCACAGTTCTCCTCATGGGGGTGCACCAGAGAGGTATACAGGGGGAGCAGGACCTCTTTTTTTCTACTTTTAATATGTTTATGGATGCAATACTGGATACTACTAGCCTTTTTAATAATTTGATTGTAATGGGGCCTAAAACTGAAGTCATTGCTAATTTTAATACCCAAGTCACTTTCTTCACTAACTACTTTGAGTATTCTGTTACCTAAACTATATGGGTAATTATTATTTTTTCTTCCTATATGCATCACTGTACATTTATCCACATTAAAAACAGAACCATGGTCCTGAGCCCAGACCTCCAAATATGCTAAGGCTGACTGCAGAGCATCTGCACCGTCCCTGCTTTCCCCTGTACAGCCAATCTGAGTATCATCAGCAAATTTAGAAAGCCAGTTATCTGATGTTAAACTCATGGAGCTAATGTATAAGTTAAAAAGGGTTGGGCCCAAGACCGAGCCCTGTGGGACCCCACTCTTCACATTTACCCAACTGACTACACCCTCCCCTCACCCTTCTAATGGCCTTCATTCCTTCCCTGTCCCTTAATTTCTGGAGCTGTTCTTCTTACTCCTTCTCCTCCCCTCTAGTCCAGCTTCCTGTCCATACCTGCGTCCTCTCCCTTAAGCATCTGTTCTCCCCCTGTGGTCTGCCCCATTCCCCTATGCACCATGTTCCCTTCCTCCTGGGTGCTCCCTCCTGCAATTGCCATGGCATTGCCCCCTCTCCCCAATGTACCAATGTCCCCCTCTGTAGTGCTGGCCCCTGTGCATCCCTCTTCTCCTCTCCCAAGCATTTCACTCCCCCCCTTCTACTTCAGTTGCAAGTACCTTATACCTGTTGTATGGCCCCAGTCCTTACCCCCATCCCCTGCTGGAGTCCCCGTTCCTGCTCTGTATTTCTCCTTGGCATCCTCTCCTTCCCCTTGTGCCTACCTACCCCACCCTTTCTGACCATGTTCCTCAACCTTTCTGTCTCCACCACCATCCACTGAATCTCCGCCTGTAGGTCTCTTATCCTTCAATATATGAGACACTCCCATAGCCTCCATAATGTGCCAATACAGATTGTTGACCCACATCTGTTGCAGATTACTAATCTGTCCCCCATTCCTACTTTTGCCCCTGCTCCCCTGGGGCTTGCCTCCCTTCCCTTTTGACCTCATCAACTCCATCCTGTCGACCATAATCCCTCCTCCTCCTATGTCCCCCTGGTGTCTGCATCTCCCCTCCTGTGCCACACCCCCTATCTCTATCACTATACTCTGCCACAAAATGAACAGAGCCTTCCTTTGACTATCCAGTGCTGCTCAGAGTATCAATGTGTGTACTGACCTCTCTTCCTTAAATCTCTGCCAGTCCTACCTGCACATTACATTAAAAAAAAATTTAAACCCTAAAATATGACTAGTAAATGCTTGAGTGACAGAACTTTTCACCACCTGAATGTTAGCTTTAGTAGTTAGTTCATATAGGTAGTTTGTAGCTCCCCAAGCTCTTCCCTCACAGCCTTCAAACCCAACCTGCAGTGGCTTTCTAGTATTTAAGAAAGGCTGCTGGAGGGGTAGGTTGGAGGCCTTTTACTCCAGCCAGCAACAGTCCTGAAAATCAGTTACAGAGTTTAAAGAAAGATTTAAGCTGCTCCCAAGCCAACAGCAAACTCACAAAAAAATCAGTTACAGAGTTAAAGATTTAAGCTAATCCCAAACCCCCAGCAAGCTCACAAAAAAATCAGTTACAGAATTAAAGATTTAAACTAATCCCAGATCAACAGCAAAACTCACCCTTCTCTGTTTCCCCAGAATGAGCAGGCAAAATTACCCTGTGAATATTTAAACAGAGGTTCAAACTGAATTCCAAATAAACCTGATTGGCTGCTCTGTCTCTGGACAAAGAATCCCTTCCCCCCAGCCAGCAACAGTCCTGAAAATCAGTCACAGAGTTTAAAGAAAGCTCTAAACTGCTCCCAATCCAACTGCAAACTCACAAAAAATCAGTTGCAGAGTTAAATAATGATTTAAGCTAGTCCCAAACCCACAGCAAATTCACAAAAAAACCCAGTTACAGAGTTAAATAAAGATTTAAACTAATCCCAAATCAACAACAAAACTCACCATCCTCTGTTTCCCCACAACAGACAGAATCAGCAGGCTGTTGGTTAACTATGATCTGCAGCTTATCCAATAGATAGGGAAATGGGCAGACTTGGTGGGCCAAGCAGTCCTTATCTGCCGTCAAAGTCTATGTTTCTATGTTACAATATAAAAAAAATACACAGCATTCCTCCACAGTACTTGAGAATCTTGGTTTTGAATTACAGGGGCTAAGTTAAAAACCTCTCCCAAAGAGTTAATAAAGCAATAGGGCTTGCAGAGCAGTAGCTGGACTGTCTGTAATTTGGCAATGTAGTTTGCTGAATGAGGCACTGAGAGCTTTAGAGCTTCAATAAGGGAAACTCCAGTGTACTTGTATGCTTCTTCTTTTCAGCCATAAAACAAGCTGAAACTAGTAACCATGTTATCACACAAGTCCTGGTATGCACAAATTTAGACTGAAATACATGTACTGTTATTGTGGATCTCTTTCCTCACTGGAAAACACTGACTTACAGAGACAAAATAATGCAGTAAACAGGGAGATCACGTGATGTGCATGGCCGGTTAGCAGCACCTAAGTCGGCTCCTGCTTGGAAAGCGGCCATTTGAGAGAAATTGTTATCTTTTTTAAAGCACTACTCCACTGAAAAGTGCTTGATTTAGTGATTGGTCTAGCACTGAAATGACTGGAAGCACAAATCTTGAGTAAAAGAGAAGCACTACGGTAACTTACTGGAGAGTGGTCTATGAGGCTTACCTTCCCGATGGAAGCAGAGATGTGCCGGGCGCCCCCCTCTCATACTCCCCCGCAATTGCCAGAGAAAGGGTCGAAAAGGCCAAAAAGCCAGACCGGGGCAGTAGCCAAAATGCAGGCTGCATCGACTTCAGCATCTATCTCACCACCTCTTACAGAAAAAAAATTTATGGAGGAATTACATCCCTTTAAAGCAGCATTGCAGGAAATTACTGCAGAATTAAAAAATATATGTGGGGAACTGGCAGACGCCAATAGAAATATTGCAGACACAGCAGTTTGAGTATCATCACTGGAAGGCTGGAAGGCCACGATGGAACCAGAAGTTACCTCACTAAGGCAACGAGTCCATAAAATAGAAGGGACGCTAGAAGACTTTGAAGGTCGAAGTCGAAGGAACAATATCATTATCTTTGGGCTACCGGAGGAAGCAGAGGGATTGGCACCTATTCTGTTCTTGCAAAATATGTTTACCAAGATTGCAGGCCCTTCTCCTAATAATACCATCTACGTTATCGAGAGGGCACACCGTTCATTGAGACCAAAACCAGCCCCTGGCCGACCACCTTGACCGTTAATAATAACGTTTCTGAATTATCTAGATAAGGTTCATATTTTGGGGAAGACTAGAGATATGCAACAAGTGCTTTGGGAAGGTCAGCAGCTTCGTTTTGCACAGGATCTGCCTGCTACAGTCCAACAGCGTAGGGTGGAATATCACCCTTTGGTATCTAAACTTACAGCTGCAAGCATAAAATATAAAGTGCAATATCCATCAAAATTAGCAGTATTGGTCTCTGGAGTTTGGCATAATTATGAGTCTGCACAACAGGCTATACCAGCGCTGCAATCTCTACTCCCAGATCTTTTTCCCTCTCGATGAAGATTACAGGGACAGGAAAGGGGGTTATTACTAAAATTGGCAAACTTTGAAAGTTTAAATAGAAGAAATGAAGTGGAACTACACCATGACCACCAGAGGGCAGCATAATGTTAAAGAGTGACTGCACGATTCCAGTCTCTTCAGTTATAATTCTATTTTGTTACTTTTATTGAATTTGGCTGGATCGAAAACAAAACATACCACTCGGATTTGCACTAGCGTGGGAATGTAGAAGGGCTCTAGTGCATACTGGCCAAATGGAGGTTAAAAAGGGGTTATTATTATGGATGAGGAAGGGGAATGGCTCATTTTTTCTCTGAGCCAAGAAATGTGCTACTGTTTAGTTTTTTTGGTGGTAATGGTTTAAACTTGTTTAACTTAGGCTGGTTCCTGGAGCGGGAGCTGATTGGTAGTTGTTGAAGGGCTGCAAAGCGTTACGTGCTATATAAGAGGGTGGAGGGCCGCCACAGCTAGTTTTTATATAAACTACTGGACTTTGAATTTTATTTTACTTTTTTTTTTGAAATTTAAGTTTATTGAGTTTTACATATAGAAAAACAAAGAAAACAACCTACAAGTATTGAAGGTTTCCTGATCGTACATAAGCATAACAAGAATATAGCCTAGAGAATATGTACAATCACACCGAATTAGGTGGAAACAGCAATAGGAAAATTAACAGCAACAACAGAAACCCCCTCACCCCAACCCCCACCCCATCACCTTGGAGAGTTTATAGCTACTGGAAGAGGTAGGATCACTGGAAGGGGAAAATCAAAGGCTAGAAACCCGGATATATTGGAGGTGAACAATGCAGCAGGGTATATCTAAGGGACTACCCCCCTCAGGGTTAATTGAGGTAGAGCGCATATAACTTGCCCCATTTCCAAGTAAAGGACTCTAGATTATGTCTGGAACTAGCAATAAATTTCTCAGTATTGAAACAATGGGACATCTCTTTAAGCCATTCCTGGTAGGTGATAGTCTCCTGATCTAACCAGTGTCTAAGGACCAGCTTTTTAACAACTATTGAGATTAAAGATATGTGGTACCTGCGTTCCTTCACCACAATACTAGAGTAAACTCCCAGATTACAAACTTCTAGGGTGAAGAATTCCTTGAGCCCCAAAAGTGGATCCAAACTATCCCGGATTGTGTTCCATAATGGAGCCACTCTATTGCATTCCCAGAGAACATGCAGCAAGTTCCCTTTAGCGACTCCTCACCTCGAACATATACTCGACTTAAGTTTACCAAATTTGAACAGCTTAACTGGGGTATAGTAGAGATTGTTTAGAATATAATATTGGATCAATCTATGGTTATCTTGGGATAAGTAGCGGTACACATCCTTCCAAATTGCTTCCCATGATAAGGGGGAGCTCAAGTTAGGGAGTGACCAGATTATGGACCCTTCCAGGGAGTTGGAAAAAAGGTCATTTAGTAGTTTGTTATATATGATGGATATTCCTTTGGGATTGCCATCGGCCTTCTGTACTTTCTCTAGAAATGGTCCTACTTTGGGAGGGAAGGAGACAGGCCCAAAATTTTTTAGAATGAGATGTCTCAATTGAAATACTTTGAAGATATGTCTCTGGGGGATATTAAAGGAAGTTAAGATTCTATCCAATGAGAGAAGTGAACCTTGCTCATATAGAGACTCCACCCGTAGGTTGTTTATTTGTGGAAGCCAAACAGAGGTTAGCCAGCAACCACCAATTTTAATATTGGGATTTAGGGTGAGAGGTTGTCCTGGATCTTTGGTTTGTGATATGTTGAAAAAGTTCCAGCATTGAAGAAGGACTTTAATAGAGAGACCAATAGTGGAGTCTCGGATATCTGAGGACAGCGAGGAAAGGGGTGCCAAAAGATAAGGGGGCTGAGGTTAAACTGATCTAGTAGACTTAGCTCTATCTGTAGCCAAATTGGTTGAGGTAGTTAGACTGTGCGGTGGACCACTCACCAATTCTGTTTAAGTGACTAGCCCAGTAATATAGTAAAAAATTGGGCAAACGAAGACCCCCTTTGTCTCTAGATGCACTGAGTTTAAGAAAAGCACGGCGAGGCTGTTTCCCATTCCAAATATATTTGGATAGTAAAGAGTTAACTTGACTGAAGTATTTCTGGGAAGCCAAATACTAAGGAGGTTCAGGGGGTAGAACAGTCGGGGTAAAATATTCATTTTGATGATGTTAATTCGCCCCCATATGGATAACGGCAGATTTTGCCATCGGTCCAAGTCCCGCTGGATTTTTGTTAATACATCATCCAAATTAAGCTTCTTGACCGTTTCCAACTCCCGAGCCACATGGATACCCAAGTATTTGAATGAAGTCGGGGCCCATTTCATACCGAACCGTGTGAAGCCTGAGTGAAAGGTAAAAGAGTTTAACGGAAAAATAATTGATTTGGAGACGTTCAACCTGAAATTAGAAACCTGACCAAACCGGTCAATGATTCGTAATACTTGTGTTAAGGATGACTCAGGATTGGTAAGGTGCAACAGAATGTCATCAGCAAAAGCTGATACGGTCAGAGGGAATTGAGAGATGACACAGCCTGACACTCGTGGAGAATTCTTGATGCTGATGAGTAAAGGTTCTAGGTATAGATTGAAGAGATAGGGGGAAAGGGGGCATCCTTGGCGTGTACCTGCATATAAAGGGAATCAGGAGGAAAAAACCCCATTACAATAAACTTTTGCCGAAGGGGACTTATAAATTGCCATGATCATATGAATAAAAGAGTCAGGGAAGCCCATTCTCTTCAGAGTGGCCCATAGGAATTCCCAATTTACCCTATCGAAAGCTTTTTCAGCATCGAGAGCAACTAGGACCATGGGATCTTGTGAAGTGCGGGCCACTCGAAAGACATGGGACAAAGTTCTCAAATGGTCGGCTGATGAGCTACCCTGGACAAACCCCGCCTGCTCCGGACTTAACAGGTGTAGCCATATCTTTTTAATTCTGAGTGATAGAATTTTGGATAGGATTTTGATATCATAATTTAAAAGCGAGATTGGACGGTAACTGACTGGATCTGTTAAGGGTTTATCAGGCTTGGGGATTAGAATTACTGTAGCTTCTAGGAGAGAAGGATCTATTGAATCCGCAGTGAACATATATTCGTAAAGGTTGAGAAGGAGAGGGGAAAGTTCTTTGGAAAAAATTTTGTAAAAATTCAAAGGAAAACCATCAGGCCCGGGGGCTTTCCCTAATGCCAACTCGTTGATTGCATCTTCGACTTCGCCTAAGGGTGATGGGGGCTGATATAATATCACAGTGGTGTGACTGGAGGGAAGGGAGATTGATTTCGTCCAGGAAGAGCTCTATTCTCTGGGAATGCAATGGGAAGGAGTGCTTGCTATAGATGTCTGTGTAGAAAGACTCAAAGATTTGAGCTATGTCCCTAGGTAGCATCCTATTAGTACCATCTTGGGCTTTAAGAGCCGGGATTAGACGGGAACTCTCCATCTCTCTCAGTCTAAGGGCTAGCATATTGCCAGATTTTTCGCCCTGATCGATGTATCTGGTCTTAGTCTTAAATAAAGCATATTCAGCTTTTTTCCGAGTCAGGTCGTTGTATTCGTTCCTGAGTTTAATGAGAGCTGTTAGGTCTGCTGAGGAGTTGGAGAGGAGAAAATTGTCCTCGGCTGCTCTCAGCTGTTGGGATAACAAATTTATTTTGGATTCCCGTATTTTTTTCCTGGTGGCAGCAATCTTAATAAGTTCCCCCCTGATGAAACATTTGAAGGAGCACCACAGTATGTCATCTCTGTGGACAGACCCTTGGTTCAGTTCTAAGTAAGAAAGGATCATGTCCTTGATTTGGGAAACCATGTGATCATCCTTAAGGATCTGCGTATTAAGTTTCCATGATGTGTCCCTTCGTCCTTAGACACCCAGGAAGATCTTGACCCACACCAGGGAGTGGTCTGAAATAACTATTGGTTCTATACCCACTTGGTGAACACTGCTCATTAAGGAAGAGCTAATTAGAATATAGTCTATTCTTGACCAAGTTTGGTGTACGTGGGAGTAAAAGGAATAGAGACGGGTATCTGGGTTAAGAAGGCGCCAGGGATCACAGAGTCCCAGTAGGTGGACAAAATCAGCAAGGGCTAGTTGGGGAGGGGACATCGGTTTTAGCGGTCTATAAGTCTTGTCTAATTCACTAGAAGGAGCTATGTTCCAGTCCCCCCCCGAGGATAAGGAGGAAGGGCAGAAATCTGCTCAGATTGGTTACTAGGGACATTAAAAAGGACGGGTCACCACACACAGGTGCATATATTGCCCCTAGTACCACACTACTGTTGTCAAGCTGGCCCTTGACCAATGCAAATCTACCGTCTTGGTCAGTAATACTGTCTTCTGCTACTTAATCGACATAATGCTTAATTATTATAGCTACCCCCCTGCTAGCTTGCGAGCCGGACGCAGTGAAAATGTGGGTGAAACCTTGCCTGCGCAACCTATTGGCCTCAGAGGCAGCTAGGTGAGTTTCCAACATGAACCCTATGTCCACATTCAAAAGGGAATAATTCAGAAAAACCTGCTGCCTTTTAAGAGGATCATTGATGCCTCGAACATTCCAACTTGCTAATTTAAGCGGTCTCACAGCCATACTGATTAGTACAATGTTTGAAGGGATTTAGAGACTTCAGCCCCTCCAGTGTAGCTAATGGTATACGGATTACACTTCCCATTTTTAACATTTCCACAAAGTTTGAAACTCTCCGAGGCCCCTTCCCCCCAGAAACCCACAAGAAAATAACCTTTGGTAATTAGCCAGGTCCCCAATGAATTTAACTGCGACTGGGGGAATATAATTACCCCATCTAGAAAGATAAAACCTAATGACACCTGGCCCTGAGATTAATATATACCTCCCTACCCAACCCTCCCAATTATCCTGAACTTTGAGTAAACCCAAAATCCCCCAAAAACTATTTACAAGCAATCCCCTAAAATTCAGGAAAATATGGCTGTACCAACTTTGTGTCCTGTATAGGGATCGAATCCCAGGACTGGCAGACCCACCCTTACCTGAAACCAACCCCTGCTTGTTGCCCCCCCTGGTATAACATGATAAAGTATGGGTTAACAACATAAAGCAGAAAGGAACTGCAGTCCCCCCCCCAAAGTCGGGCTACGAGGCAGCTTCCCCAAGGCTCGCCAATCTCGTCCTCCCCCAGCATAAAGTAAATAGATAAACACCGGGGCTAGTAATCCATAACCAAAAAACCAACAGTGAACAGCATTTCAAAATACAAATTATGCATCCACAAGGTAGTAATCCCACCTACCAGATCAAAAGGGAGCCGCTAACGTGGAGAGAAGTATGCGACAACTGACTATTATGGCGATCTTTCCCATCAGTTAATGCAAGGAACAGGAGTAGAAGGGGCAGATCTCCATGCAAGCAGGGAGGCCTTCATCTGACAGGAATAGGAGGGGGAAGTAAACCAGAGGGAACCTAATTGGTCCAGCCGACAACACAAACCGGCAGAACTGAATATCAGAAAAAGGGTTCCTATCCCACCTCCTCGAGTCAGTAGGTAGAGGCGTCGGCTGCAGAGCAAATAGGCCGCAAACCAGGCCCCAACAAACACTACCACTCCCAATCACCACAGAAGACCATCCAGCCCACCACCCCAAGAGCTCTATCCCAGCTAACCAGAAAAACAAAGGAAGGTCAAATTTTAACCACACAAAATCACTCAATGAAGGTAAGAAAACATTAATCTAAAATTAACATTGCAAATCAGCCAATTCTAAACAAATCTGGCAGTCTCTGGGTAAGATCAGCTTTGGCTTGCTCCGGATTTTCAAAAGAGAGCCATGCATTGTCGAGTTGAACTTGTAACCTAGCTGGATAGTTCATACGAAATTTGATCCTGGCAGCTATCAGTTTGGTCACTATCGGATGGAACTCACATCTCCTCTGTCGGGTTTCAAAAGGCAAGTCTTGGGAGATCCTCAGTGTGTGGTTTTCCCACAGGATCGCTTGGAGGCCTTTAACTTTGCCCAAGATGTGTTGCCTCTCGAGGTAACTGAGCAATTTAATTATTATGGGTCGGGGGGGAACCAGGTGGTGGCTTCGGCTTTAACAATCTATGCGCTCGCTCAATGTGATAGAAGGGGTTGATGGGCGAGGGACCAACAATCTTATTCAGAAGCTTTTGAACAAAAGATAAGATGTCTGGCCCTTCCTCCACCTCTGGCAGACCCAGAATTAGAATATTGTTCCTCCTGCTGCGTCTCTCGAGGTCTTCTGTCTTTTGCTTTAATTTTACGATTTGCTGTTTGAGCGTGACAATTTCTGGTTCCCATTTAGCCTTCCATGCTTCTAAGAAGCAGGTTCAAGCTTCAGAGTCACCGACTCGGATGGTCAGCGAGGCAAGGTCGTTGCGCATGGACTTCAGTTCTGAGGAGATATCCTGCAACGTTTCTCGGAACGGGATTAGCTCCTGCAAAAAGCACTCTTCGGTGAGCGGATTAGTAGAGGTGGCAGTGGAGCCAGATTTAGCACCAGAGCCCGTAGGTAGGGTTCTTGATTTTTTTGCTGCTTTCTCCGGTGTGCTCGGTGGCGTGTGCTTGGCCCCAACGGCCTTCATCTCGGCCTCCATAGTCGTTCGTTGCACCCCGGCGTAAATGATTTAAAAAACCACTTAACTGCCAATAAAGGGTGTTGTTGGTCTGCTGAGAGCTGTGATCAAGGAGCAAGTGCTAAGCTATTGTCCTCGGAGTTGGTAAAAAAAGGGATTTAGCTGGTTGAGAGAGGGAGAGCTGTGGACTATGCTGCCATTAGGAGCGCTGCAGCACGTGACCTCGACTTTGAATTTTATTGTGTTCTTTCTTAGAGGACCAACCCCGATGGTTTATAAAAGGCTAGTTCAACTGAAAGAAGGTTCTCATTATTTGGTTATGGCCAATTATACAGCTGAAACACTTGTATATTTTTTATTTTCAAATCATGTTGGGTTTAATTTTATATGGCAAATCTCGAGGGTCGGTGGACTCCTATTTGGCTGTGGCTAAAGAAGGGGAGAGGGAGTTAGGGGTGGGGGAGTGAAATATGGGGTTTTTCATATTCAAGATCTTAAACATCGGTGGGGTTCACATGCAGGAGGGGGGAGGGGTCATAGGAAAGAGGATAAGGGGGAAAAGGGTACGCACATTTCAGTTTAAAAGTGGGAGAAAAAGTGATAATAGTGTTACTTAATTATGGAGGAATTCTCAAGTGGATGAGTGTATATGGTAGTTTATAAAATATGTTCTTGGAATGTGAGGGGTGCCCAAGCTCCAACAAAGAGAGCAAAAATACTTTTGCACTTACAAAAATTAGAAACAGACATAGTATTTCTTCAAGAGACCCATCTACCTCCCTCCCTCCCAGGTGCTCCTTTTTAGGAGAAATTGGGTGGGACAAGTTTTCGGAACAGCACCTAATTCTCGTAGCGGCAGGGTGGCTATTCTTATATCACACTATCTACCATTCCGTCTACTTGATACAATAATAGATGGGCATCATAGATTTATTATAATCAAAGCTATAGTAGGTCACTCCGAAGTGGTAATGGGTTCAGTTTATGGGCCGACAACGGACGATCCTGTTTTTTTTACTAGTCTTATGCAAAGTCTTGTACTGTGGGCAAAATACCCAGTGCTGCTTGGGAGGCACTGGAACCTGGCTTTTTGCAATATACTAGACAGGTCCGGGATTGGTAGTCCCACCCTTTCACAGGCACAAATAGCCATTTGGGAAATGATGGGTACTCTGGGATTAATTGATCTATTTTTCCCTCCAATAGAGAATACTCTTTTCACTCAATACCACATAATTCATTTTCTAGGATAGACTACATTTTGGTGGATATTGTGCACCTCTCTTTGGTTTCATCTTGTCTATATCTGGCTAAGGTCATCTCAGACCACCACCCTGTTTTGATACACTGGGACCCAGGTCTTAATACAGTCCATGATAAAGTATGGAGGTTTAATCACCAGCTGTTAAAATCTAAAAATATTTATTCTCATCTCCAAAATTTCTTTTTAATGTTTATCAAAAACAATAGACCATCTATGTCCAAATTAGATATTCTGTGGGGAGCACTAAAGTGTACTCTTAGAGGGGAGATAATTTGACTAGCTACTATTAAAAAAGTAAATAAATGTACAGGTAACGCCCTGTCTTCTCCAGGAAATAAGAGCTGTGGAATTATCAATTCCTTATTCCCCAGATCAAATCTCCCTTACTAATTTGAAAATCCTCAGGGAGCGATTCAATTCCTTATTGACAGATAAAGCAGAGTATCTTTTACAGAGATCCAAGATTCGATACTTCGACCAAGGAGATAAAGTGGGCAAATTACTTGCTGTCCGTTTAAGAGTGCAAGCAGCAGATAGAATAATCCCTTCTATATACAATGCCGCCAGCTCCTTGGTTACTTCACCACAGGATATTCTTTGTTGTTTTCAGCAACACTATTCTGATCTGTACTCCTGGTCGGGTGCCCCGTTTGATTCTACAGATGTGGAGCATTTTTTGCAAAGAATAACACTTCCCTCTTTAGATAATCAACAAGTGGAATATCTAAAAACCCCTATCCTGGTGTCAGAAATATGCTCAGCTATTGATGCATTACCACTGAATAAAACTCCAGGTCCAGATGGATATGCTGCAGAATTCTATAAAGCCTATAAAAGTCAGTTAGCCCCTATTCTTTTAGAAACTTATAATTATATCTATGAACATGGTGTTACAGATTACTCCCTTACAGAGACTACAGTGGTAGTTCTCCCGAAACCAGGAAAAGATCCTCTATTGGTAACTAATTACCGATCTGTTTCTTTGATAAATGTTGATCTAAAAATACTGGCAAAGATTTTAGCCAATAGATTGGAGAAAGTGTGGCAAGGTTTAATAAGCCCAGAACAGGTAGGATTTGTGGCCGACAAGCACTCCGCAGATCATATGCGGAAGTTAAGCTACCTTATTTCTGCATCCAGGGATTCTTCAGTACCTGCTGCTCTGGTGTCCCTGGATGCAGAAAAGGCTTTTGATCAGGTATCGTGGGACTACTTGTTCTATCTTATGCCCAAACACAACATTCCTTATCAATTTACACAATGGGTGAAGGCCTTGTATACCCGACCGACAGCTCGTGCTCTCTGTAACGGAATGCTCTCTAAAGCTGTGGAGTTAAAGCAGGGCACTAGACAGGGATGCCCCTTATCCCCTTTTTTATTTAATCTCTACTTAGAACCACTTATTTGTTACATTAATCTTTCCCCTTCAATACAAGGTATCAAGGTCGGGCCTCACCAATATAAACTATCAGTGTATGCGGACGACATCCTTCTTCATAGCCTACATCCCTCTTCTTCAATAAAATCGACTTTAGCTGTTATTGAACAATTTGGAACATTTTCAAATTATAAGCTTAATATAGCCAAAACAGAAGTGATGCCTCTAAATAAATATACTTACTCAGCCTGGAGATATCCCAATTCGGATTAAGATGGGTTAAAGATAATATGCAATATTTTGGGATATATCTTTCAATGGACTGTTTACGAATGAAACATAACAATTTAGATAAAACTCTTGCTCAAATTAGTAAAGATCTTAATCGTTGGAGTACACTTCCTCTCTCATCGTGGGGAAAGATTAATGTGATAAAAATGAATGTACTTCCCCGGTTATTATATCCCCTATATATGACTAATCTGTTCTTCCCCAAATCTTGGTTCTCACAGGTGAATCGTATAATAGCAAATTTTATTTGGGGTAAAAAGAAACCGAGAAGGGCTATTGCAAAACTCCAGTGTAGCAAGGCAAGTGGTGGTCTGCAGTTGCCGGACTTTCTTCTTTATTATTATGCAATTACATGTTCGACAATACTTAGATGGAGCCGAGGGATGTGGATAGAAGATCATCACAATTATATTCCACAATAGCTCCAAATTGAAAGAACATTATGTGCCTCCCAGGGGATAGATATAAGTACACTCAGTTATGTATCTCTTAAGAATATTCCTAGAGCTTTATATGATACTACAATTGGGATTACTCTGCGAGTTTATAATAAGATAAATGCTAAGCTTCAGATTTCTGTGGAGAAGGACATCTCACAATCAATTCTCAGAAATCCCAATTTAAAGATTGGTGGTAAATCTTTAAATGAGAAATTCTGACTTTTTAATAATATAGTTAAAGTGGTTGATTTAGTAAGGGATCATCACTTACTGACATTTCAGGAGGTTAAAAACAAGTATCAAATACCGACAGAATTTCTTTTTAAGTATTTGCAGTTATCCCATATGTTGTATTCACATTTTGGGGTGGGTCCCTGGGACCAGTATTTAGCCGGACTGGTGCTACAATCATTCTCATCACCGCCTACATCAAAGTTGATCTCTTATTTTTACCTTAGTTTGAGAAATCATCTCAAATTTCATAAATACCACCCACAATATGTGTGCGATCAGGTATTGCCTATCTCTACTCCCGAAAAAAGGCATTGGGATAAGATCTGGCAACATTTATACCGAGATATGAAGTGGGATAGATACAGATTACTACAATTTTTTGTTATACATGATTTATATTATACCCCGGTGAAATTATGTAAAATGGGGCTACTTTCTTCAAATGTATGCTCCAGATGTGGGGAAGTGCCCGGTAATCTTTTACATATATTATGGAAATGTAATAAAGTGGTACCTTTTTGGACAAATATTAAAAATAATTTGGATCCCCTGTTGGGTCTTTCTGAAGCGTTCACAGCTGAAATTTGTATTTTAGGTAACTACAGGTCAGTATTACTTGGGAAGCAGTGTAAACATATAGCTATGATACCTCTATGTGTAAAAAAAGATATTTTATGACATTGGCTCGATCAAGCAGTACCTTCCAGGTCGGAATGGATTAAAGAGATTCTATTTGCCCTACAGGCTAAAAAAAAAAAAATGATAGACCAGCTGTCGGATAGACTGCATTATTATAGTGAAGTTTGGGCCCCTCTGCATACTTTGTTAACAATATAAATTATTTTACAATATGGAGAGTTGAAAGAGAAGATGACACTCTCCACATTAGTTCAAGCAGTTGAAGTGTACCTGAGGGGGGGAGAGAAAGTTATAGGGTGGAGGGAGGAAAGGGGAGGGGTGATGGGGAAAGGAGGGTTGGAAAGGAACAGTTACATTACACTACGTAGTATCAGTGCTATATGAGTCTTTCTTGATATTTTTTCCTGGTTTTATTTTATTTTATTATACTAGAAAATGGTGAACATTGGGTGGAATGCTTAGGATACTAGATGTAAACAATATTTGTAACTCTTGTATCTATATCTATTATATAGCTTTTCACTGTTAACTCTCCTTTCTGTAACTGAAACTGCTATGAATATGTCTAAATAAGAAAACAGAAAAATCAATAAAGCTTACTTAATATGAAAAATGCAGTAAACAGACTGCTGAGTGGAGGGATTATTATAAAACTCCAATTTAATGAAGTGTGTTAGCAAACTGCTGAGGTCCATTTTTCTATGTGATAGTAAAACGTCTGCTGAGCGCCACCCTGCAGCTGTAAAAATTGCTCTTCATTGACTCCAAAGACCTGTTCACATAGCAGCACCTTCTCGGTCTCTGCTCTGATGTGGCTCACAGCTCCCAAGCCAATGTGGGGTCCTGTTTATATGACCTCTCCCTGCACCAATGCAAGTTGTGCTGAGAGGGGCCATGAGTTCAAGGGGTGGGGATGTTAACATCCATTTTACCAGGCACACTCTTATCATGTACCCCCATTCTGCGCTTGTTTGATTTCAGTCTCCCTTCATCTGACTTGCTGGTAATGGAAAAGTTACAATGACTTTCATGCTCTGCAGACCCTGTTGGCTAAGCTGCAGTAAGAATAATGATTGTGACATATGCTGCAGTGAGAATAAATGATTTATTCTCACTACAGCTCAAGACTGAACAATGTTAATAGCAAAAATGTATATCTATGCACATGGCATAAATGACAATTCCAGTCATATATGTTTGAGTGTGAACCCAATTAATTGATCATTTTTTATTTTGTTTTCCAGCTATCTAGTGCACAGTGGGCAGACGCTGTTAGCTGGACCTCATGCAACAGTTGGGATGGTAAGGATATCACCTCCTGTGTTGAGTATGGTTATAAATGTATTCCACTGTATGCAGTGTATTGTTATTTTCTTGCTTTTAACTCTTTCTAGTGGCTCTTGCTGGAATTACAGTGTGAATCAAAGAGAATTGTTAAGAAAGTTGCATGGGAGACAACTTCTGCCAAAGTCCATTATGCATTCAGAACATTAGTTTTTCTGTTTCCTGTTTAGTGGCAGCATATCTGTTGAGTGGGGCTCAGAAGTACCTATATAGTTGTGGAATAAATGAATTTGTCTCAAGCTCTTGGTGAGTGTGTTTTGTTTCCGGTCCATTGCTATCCCTTTTTTGTTAGTCTTACTGTGCTGTCAGTGAGAACACCTTTTTTATGGCGGTATAACAACAGCTATACTGACATATTGCCAGTGGAGGTGGAGAGAATATATGGATACCAAACACATCAAATAATGCTTGCTCTGTACAGAGTTGTAGTAAATAATGGGCGTGCATGAATCAGTGAATTTTCTCTCTCTCTGTCTCTCTCTCCTCCCTGCACATTTACTTTCATCTTCGGAAGTTCCATTTGTACTGCCTCTTGCTCCCATCCCCACTGGATGCCCCGAGGTCAGGGGGCAAGTAATGGTGGTGCCAGCTGGTCTCCACTCCTGACCCTGCTGCCTACTCTGAGGTTAGGTAGCTACATACCTGTACAATTCCATCTCAATCCAACTTCATGCTCTCCTGCCCTTCCCCTTAACCTCATAGTCACTCTGCAAAATCATGCTTCAGGTGGGATTTCAAAAATTTTACCACACTGGTTCATGAGGTGGGTTCACAAGAGGCCATGCTGAAAATTTGGGATCGAAATGTCAAAAAACAATAGTCATTAGGAAATGTTGAATTTTTTCAATATTTACTTACGAGTTTATGCTTTTTGCAGATTGTGGTCTTACATTTTTAACATACCCTCTTGTTACCCCAACTCATGAACTTTTCAGGAGTAATTTTTCAAATACCCTTCAAACATGTTTTTGCAGTCACTCTGCAAAATTACTTATTGGACCGGATTTGAAAAATTCCACTTGTCATGATCATATGGTGGGGCTACAAAAAAAAGACAATGGCCCAGATATTCAAACTGCACCCAAAAAGTGCGCAATAGCAGGAGCAAGCGCAAGTCTATTGCGCCCATGTGCAAGAGATGCAATATTCAAAAAAGGAGCAGGCCAAACTGCGCCTACTGCTGACGACTGAATATGGCACCACCTGCACCATAGCACAACTAGGGAGGGGAAGCTGAGCAGAACTGATGCGCCATAGTGCAACAAGGGATGTTCAGCTGAGCAGTCCAGAGGTGCCATAGTGCAACCAGGGATGCCCCCCAGCAGCAGAGCAATGTAACTGCACAACCAGGGAGGTAGTGGCCCACCACCCATGCCACAGATGGGCACAGGAACACACAGCAGAACAGACATCATCCCTCACACCCCATGCACTGCACAACTGGGGGAGGGCTGGAATAACCACTGGCCCATGGAGACAAGCAAACAACCCACAGCCGGGCCATGGTGCCCCATCACACCTACCGGCAAGCTGTGACTGGCACACAAGGAGGGCTGACCACCCCATACCACACCATCTCCCCCAATGTAGAGCACACCCTGCACCATTACCCCCAGACACCCCCCCATGAGCAGTGACCACCCCTGCAGGAAACCCCATGCATGCCACCACCCCCACTGTGATACTGCAACCCTGTGCACCACAGAACCATGCAAGCCAGCCCCACCACGAGCATCCATCATCGGGTGGCAGCACACAGCAATACAACAATGGCAGACACAGTGCCACCATGCACAGTCCCCGTGAGGTACTGCTGAGAGACCAATCATGCATCGGCACAAGAGGTACCCCACATGGGACAGGGTGTGCCCTTGACACCACCACCAGTGGTACAGCACCCTGTACAGTAGTCCAGTGACACACCCAACCCACCACTGGCCACAACAGCCAGCACAGCCACCCACAGTGGTGCGTGGAAGCATGCACCACACTGGATGCCACACAGTGTACGGACAGACACCCACCCATACCCAAGGGCACAACAACACAGGGACACAGTGGTGGGACAACCAAGCCCTCATTGTGGGCCCATGTAAACTGTGTACACACAACCTGCAGTCCTCCATGGCACTGGAGTGCCAGCCACCCTGTGCAGGCACTGTGGACCTGTACACCATCATCAGTAGCCCGGAGCACAAGTCACAGACAGTGGGGCACATCCCCTGCAATACACACAAGGCACAGCATGGAGGTGGGACAATGACTGTGGTGCCCACAGTGCCACCCGAGCCAGGCATGCACCACACCAGTGACAGGAGACAACCCAGCAATGTGATGGGTACAGTGGCTGCCCTGCAGGGACTGCCACCACTGACATGCCAGCGGACCGTGCAGGTCACAGACATGCATGTGTGTCAGCTGCACAGGCCATGGATGGGCCAATGAGTGCACCATGGACACAGAGCACGCACCATGGCCCACTGCACACAGTCATCCAGTGCACAGGGAACAACACACACACCATAGTCACCTCCACACTGACACACACACGCACCCATGACCGCACCACCCCTGATGCCATGCACACCACTGCAGCTGAGCACCTATAGCCCGCTGAAAATCAGAGACCACAACAGTATTCATATCAAAATTAAATCTATTGAAAAAATATATAACGATCAACTATTTACAATAATACAAACTTTATGCAATCTAACATTGGAACTATATACAAGGTTGGGTGGGCCACAAACAAGGTGGGGGTGGGTAGAGGGCAGGGGTGGACAAATGGGATGGGGAAGGAGGGGTGTGAGGGTGGGTCCAGGGGGGTAGGGGAATACTGTGAGCAATGCAACACTAGCGGGAGCACCTCTCCCTGTTCTGGCTCCTCCAGGCCCTGTGCCTCCTCAGTACCCCGGTCTCATCCAATCATCGCAGGATGTCCAGCGACACCCTTGCAACCACCAATATTTCCCACAATGCCTCCCATATCTCATGAAGATGGTGGGTACCTGGGACAAGGGAGCACGGTCAATAGGTGTGAATGCACAACCACATATAGCCTGCCCACTGTGCATGGCATATGGCTGTGGGACATACCACTGTGATGGTGTGTGACCACCAGCAGTGATCACATCCATAGGACCTGCCCACCCAGGTGCATACAGCCATGCGGAATGCTGCACACACCCACTGGCCAAGTCATGCGCTGCACCACCGTGGCTGTTTAGTGACATGGCTATGTGGTGCAAAGGCAGTGGCACAACCATGTACCTGGTGCACGCATGGACCACCAATGATGCACTCCCAGACATGCATTGCCACTGGACAGTGTTGACTGTAACAAGTTGCGTGCATGGCAGTGGT
Source organism: Neoceratodus forsteri (assembly GCA_016271365.2). Taxonomy (NCBI): domain Eukaryota; kingdom Metazoa; phylum Chordata; order Ceratodontiformes; family Ceratodontidae; genus Neoceratodus; species Neoceratodus forsteri. Next base: position 41,876,405 of record JADMNL010000040.1, on the reverse strand, counting down.
GTCGATGTATGGTGGCCATGCCCCGCTGCCCACCCAGTCACACAGCATGCAATAATAATCATGGATGTATGGCACTCACCCTCATCGGGCTGGTCAGGTGGGCGGTAATGGCCCTCGCCCCGCCTGGCTGCACCATCTTCCTCCCGCCGCCGCTCCTCTCTTGCACTGCGGCGTTCTTCTGGGCCTGTGGGGCAAACAAGGAGAGAGGAACATCAGTACAATCCTGAAGCAAAATCCCTCTGCCCCCAGGTGTGTGCCCTCCCATCCAGCCAGACCCATCCACCCCACACCCTGTGAACACCACCACAGCCAACCCCAGACGGTCCCTCCCCTATGTGCTGGACACATACAACACTGTTACCCATATGGATGATAAAAGTGTGTTGATGGAACCCCTACCTGGCTGTGGCACCGTACCCCTCCTGGCAAGTGCCCGCAGTTGTGCCAGTAGCTCCGGCTCCCTCCTTCGCAGGTCCCCGTATTGGTGCCTGCACTGCTCTGCACTCCTCCCCCCATCCAGTGGCCTCCTCCAGGGCAGTGGCCATCTCCTGCCACACCTGGGTCCTGGCCCTGTCCAGGGGTGCCTCCCCGAAGAGAGGCCCATGGTGTGGCTCCACAATGGCCACTAGATTTACAAGTTCAATCACAGACCACTGGGCTGCCCTTCTGCGTGCCATTCTCCCACTTCTAGTTGGCAATATGGCGCTCTGCAGCACGGCTCCCCACGTGCAGATGCTGCACGGTACAGCGCTGCCATTCCCTATCGTGCTGTTACTGAACAGCGCGATAGAGGTGCACCCATGCCTGTCTCATGGCGCCTAAGGGGCAAACGTCAGCCACAGGGTCAAGGGTCTCTGGCGCATGGCCACGCACAGTGCCATTGGAACACAATGCATGTAGCGTGATTGGCTGCCTGTGTGCCAGCGCCATAGCGGCCTACTGCGCAGTTGGCCCATTGTGCCTATGATGGCCCAGTGCCACAGTGCCATGTAGTGACCATCGCTATACCACCACTGGCACAATGGTGGCTGTGTCCTGCATTGCCTACCGCGCACAACACGTCATCAGCACGGCAGACACCTGCATCAGCAACCCGGGCATGCGCAGTGAGGTGTGTACTACGCACATCACAGAACTGCGCCATTGGCTCAGCACGTTCAACACAATTGCGCAAAGCGCAACAGCGCGATATTCAGCCGTCATATGCAAATCATCTAATCAGCCATTTAATGGAGCAGCACTGCAATTTGCATCTACTTAAAGTTGCTCCTCACCTCATTTGCATGGGTTGCACTATAAAAGTGCGACATTGTGCTGCAGTGGCCATAGTCAGTTACTGCGGTCTATTGGTGAGTTGCATGCTGTTTGGGAGTGTGAACTGTGGATTTAGGGACATGCATGGGACGGCACAGTCACAGGTAATAACTGCCATTCTTACAGGCTACATAATGACCGAGCAGGTTGTTGGAGAGGAGGAACACAGTGGTGGGAGGAGGAGGAGGCCTAACTTTACAAAGGCCGAAACCGAGGCCCTGTTCAAAGACTACCTGGATCAGGAGCCACTTCTCAGTGGACGGCGGGGAACACCTCAAGCCTATGCTGCTGCATGGGAGGAGGTGGCAGGTGCTGTGAACCTGCATGGCAGCCACCAGCACTCCGTGCAGGAGTGTAAGAAAAAGATGGGCATGGACAGGAGGAGGATAAAGGAGAAGGTGGCTGCCATCAGGGTAGCACATGTTGCAACAGGTGGGGGACAGCCGAAGGTGGTACAGCTGACCCCACAGGAGGAGAGGCTTGCTGGAAGTATGCAACGCAGTGCCATTGAGGGTGTTCCGGGTGGTGGCTTCCAGACGGGTGGTGGCCCATCACTGCATGGTAAGTCATGGTCTCTCTATGGGGGGGCAGGGTAGGTCACATGCAGTAATGTGACTTTGCTTTCTCTTACAGATCCTGAGCGTCTGCATGGGTCAGCGGTGGTGGGCCTGTCCACTGAGGACAGTCAGCTGGAGTTGGAGGAGGGACCATCCATCTTCACAGGTATACATGGAGCATTGCAACAGTGGGGCCGCCTGGCTGTCCACACTGATGTCGTTGTAACAGGTGTGAAGGAAGTCCTGCCTGTATCCCAGCATGCTGGCATCCATGGATGCCAGCATGCTGTGACTGTGGCCAGTGCAGAGTCCACCACCGGTGATGATGACACTACCATCATGGGCAGTGACACGTGTGTGCCACAGGATGGCCACACAGCAGGACAATTTGTGCCCATGGCTGTGGGTGATGCTGCCGTGGAGGCCTGCATGTCAGCACAGTCCCAGCCTGTGCCTGTCAGCACCAGTGGGGCAGCACTGGTGTCTGCTCAGGACAGTGAGACTGTTGCAACCACTGTGGCGGCACCACTGGGCCCTGGAGAGCGGTAGCCGGAGGGGCAGCAACAGCAATCGCCCAATTGGCTTGGGGGTAGAGGGTTCAGCGGCGGCATCTGTGCACCACCTGTGGACATGCCCAGACCTGGTCCTGGTGCGCAGCACCCACCCTCAAGGCGTGCTGATCATCCGGGCCGTGCACACCCTGAGGGACAGGATGCCGAGGAGGCTGATGACCTCTTGGACGAGCACACCCACCTACTGCAAGCGTCGGTCCAGCAGCAGATGCAGCTTGCGACGTCTGTGGATGCACTGTGTGTGGCTCTGGAGTGGGCAGAGGAGCGTCACAGCAGGGACACCGCACTGATCCTGGCAGGAATGGACCATTTGCGGGAGGATGTGACTGCTGCCATTGACAGGCAGACACAGGCATTCACTGCTGTCATGGCCACAATGGGCACACAGTCAGGTGCCCATGCATCACAGACACCACGCAGTGCACTATCCACCCCCCATTCCTGGCGTCATGCGACTCCCACCCTTTCGACACTGGGTTCAGCTGTGGGCATCCCTAGCACTCCTGGTGCAGGCATGTTCGGTGTGCTGCAGACCCCTGCACGAGCACGGTCACGTTCATGCAGTGGAACCCCTGGGGGACCATCGGTGCCACCCCATGAGGCCAGTGGTCAGCCTGTCAGTGCTGGCGGGTCTCAGCAGGGCCATCCATGCATCTGTGGTGGCCAGGGCACTGTGTCATGTGACTGACCTGTCTGCCAGCACGGCTTGTCTGGTGCTGCCCTGTGTGCATTGTGTGTTTCAGTGGGCAGTGCACGGGTGGGTACCCAGCCCTGCACGCAGATGCACAGTCCACCTGAACACCCTCCCAGCTGCTGTCCACAGTTGCGTGTGCATGATGATGCCTGCATTGCACTGTACACCAATGTGCAATGGTGCTCAGCATCTGACACACGCACATGGACAGGCAGTGGGTGTGGTGGCCTGTGGACATGTGTGTTGCTAGGGTTGGCATTCTGTGTTGGTGTGCCTCCTGCCCTCTGTGCAGGTTTAATGTGTTGTGTGTGTGTGCATGTGTGTGTGTGTGTCTGTCCATGTGGCATGTTAATCCCCACCCATCCCTGGTTGTGTGTGTGCTTCTGTGCCCTGCCACTTCCCTTGACGGCATGCACCCCTGGTGTGTGTCCATGTGTGTTTGTGGGTTGTACCTTAGCCACTGGTGGTTGCACATGGCCCCATGACATACCTGGGTTGGCTGAAGTGCTCCTCTGTGATGGTGTCCCGGTGCAGCTGTGCCAGCCAGAGCAGTCGGGGTCCCGTTGGCCAAGGGGGGGCTGCCCATCACCATCGTCACCGGCATCCCCATCGTCCACATCACTGTTCCCCTCTTCGACCTGTACAGCTATCCCACATTCGTTGGCCATGTTGTGCAGAATGCAATAGGCCAGGAATAGCACACAGGCCTTTGAGGGGCTGTACTGTAGGGCACCACCGGAGGTGTCCAGGCAATGGAAACATGCCTTCAGCATCCTGAACACCCGCTCGATGACATTTAGTGTGGTGGTGTGTGCCTTATTGTAGCGTTGCTACGATGGGGTCGTGGGCCGCCGGTAGGGTGTGATCAGCCAGGGACGGAGTGGGTATCCACTGTCACCTGTGTGTAGAGGGTGGAGGTTAGTTTGGTGATCAGCATCGCCCTGCCCCAGGCCATGTAGGCCACTACCCATGTCACCTCTGCCCATGCCCCCCAGGACCTATGATTGTCCATATGGTTTGCATACTCACCCACTAGGTGTCCAGTGGGGATGTCCCCACTCTCGAATCTGTGGCACAGTGCCGACTGGTGACAGATGAATGAATCATGTGCTCCCCCAAGGTGCGTGGCACAGACGTTGATTATGCACCCCCTGGCATTGCACATCTCCTGGCAGTTGATGCTGGCATAGCCCTTGCGATTTATGTATGTGGCCCCCTCAGGGCCAGGTGGTATGTGTATGGCCACATGGGTGCAGTCTATTGCCCCTAGCATGCCAGACATACGTGCTACCCTGTGGAACTCCTGTATGTTTGCTGTGCACTCCGCCGCTGTGCTTGGGAAATAGATGTACTCCACAGCATGTGGCAGCAGTACGCTGAGAAATTGGGTGTGGTGGCATGACGTGGCCGACTGGGTTATGCCTGTGGTGTACCCAGTTGGTCTCTGGAAGGTACCTGTGGTGAGCAAGCACATGCAGGCTGTTACCTTAGTCTCCACTGACAGGGCATGGCTCCGTCGTGTGGGTGCCTGCATCACATCACTGCACAGCTCACAGAGCTGCCTCAGAATTGCCCTGTTCTGGCGGTATTGGCCCACAATCTCAGTATCAGTGTACAGCTCAAAGCTGGTGCGGGCTCGGTACTGCCTGTTGGGGACATACCGCCCACGGGCCCGTCCACGGCCATGCCCCCTGCTGCCTGCCTTCCAACCCCCCTCATAACGGCCTCCATCTGGAAGGTGGCACTGGCCATGTCCCTGGCTTGTGTTCACCCCCCCGGCAGCTGTTGCTGTATTCCCCCCTGTCCTGGCTGCTACTTCCCCTGCACCGGGAACACCTGCCTGTGCTGGCCTCTGTGCTGTGTGGCTCCCCACACCTTCCCTGTGCCTGGCTGTTCAGAGTGCCCTTTCCCTGGCCTGCCCTGTTAGTACCTCCTGCCCTGTCTGTCTGCCTATGCTTCTGACACATGTGGCTTCCCTGTAGCGTTCTTGCACCTCTCCCTTGCTCCTTTTTATTTTGGCTCATTTCCACAATGGTGCAACTTCTGCTTGCTCCCCTATTGTGCATGGCACAAGTCGTTGACTATTGCACTGCGCCATTTATGCATGGTTCCTCCCCCTTCGGTTGCGCATGCCTTCATTATCATTGCGCTGTTGCTCAGCATGATTTCAGGGGCGCAACTGCCTCCTGCTGAATATCACAGAATGGCGCAATTTCGAACTTGCGCAGGTGCAACCCTATTGCGCATGGCTCAATTCTTTTGAATATCTGGGCCAATGTTGAAAAATTGGGGACAAAATGTCAAAAAACAACAAAGACACGAGGAAATGTTGCAGTTCTTCAACATTTCCTCATAGCTTTGTGATTTTAGCAGGTTTGGGGCCCAGATGTTCAAATCACCCTCCAAAATATGTTTTCACAGTTATTTTGTGAAATCAGCTTTTGAATGAGATTTGAAAAATTGCACTTGTCTTGATCATAGGGCAGCATCATAAAAAAAAAAACTATAGCCCCCATTTTCAGAGCCAGTTGAACATATGGCTGGCTCTGACCAGAGTGTGCTACATCCCTGAATATGGGGCTGTAGCACAGCATGACTATATGCTATGCAGTCACTGCCTCAGACTAAACATGCAGCACTAACCTAATTAGCACTGCACTAAATGTTTGAATATGGCTGTCCATGTTAAAAATGTGGGGTCAAAATGTCAAAAAAACAAGGAAGATATGAAGGAACATTACATTTTTTCAAAGTTCTATTATATCTTCCTTTTTTTATACATTTAAACAAAAAAGAACCTCCCACTGCGTAGTCTCCTGCCTCTAGCCCCCATTTGCATCCTCAAACTATCCTGGGTAAATACATTTTATACAATTGCACAAAAGTATTCTGGGCTCTGATTGGTCAGTCTGGGGCTTGACCCGTGATGTTATCCCCGCATAACATCACGGATCTAGTCCCAGCACACATATGACCAAATATCATTGCCCACTTCCAATTTGATGCTGCCACCCAAACACTTTCAAACAACGTTAAGAAAAGCTGTCTTTCTAGCTGGCTTCACAGCACTCCCCTGCAGTACTACCAGTGCCTACTTTGTGAAGACCGTAATTCAGGTCACTGTCATTTTCTTTTTTGTGATGTAGGAAAGAATGTTGTCAATAAGAGCAAAGCCAACTGATCAGCTTTAAAACCCACTTCCTCCCACTCTTCACACACCCCACCCTCAAAACTTTTGCAAAAATCTTCCCCGGTACAAACTTACCAACTATACCAGGAGAAGCAAAATACAAACATGTAAACAGATGGGGGTGGAGACAACTGCAAACCCACACTGCCTCAAACAACATTTTTCACTGTACTTATGAAAAGAGTGAGAGCATGTGCTTTTCAAAACCACACCGCACTTTACTAACTCACTGAGTGTCATTTTGTGCCTCTTAATGTTTACTGACTCAGTGAGTGCTGTTCTGTGTCCCGTGTGCTCCCCAGTACAAACATATTCCTACCGTACTGGAAGAAGATGCACAGAACGGTCACAGCTTCAATCAGCAGAGAAACTGGAGGGGGGGCAGATGTCTGACTTGACAGGTGGCAGCACAGAAAGGTGACAGTTCTAACTGTCAGAGAGGCTGTGGCAGAGATCTGACTTCCTTGCAGCCAGCAGCATGGCCAGCAAGACAGAGGGAGAGAGAAACACAAATATGCAGAGATACACACCTAAATGGGGGAAGGTGTTGGGAAACACCAAGGTAACAGGGGAGAAAATACACACATAAGGGTTGGTTGGGGATGCAGAGCCACACACCTGCAGCACCTACTGGCCAAATCAATAAATTGGAACTATTTTTTTAAGTACACCTGCCCATTCATTAAAAAAAACAAAAATATACTTTAAATATATTTTCCATCTTTTTTTTTTTAAAGAGCAATTGTATAATTGGAATAATACAGTCCATGGTGTGTGTTGTGCTGGAATAATGTCACTTCTCTGGTGTTGAATGCACTTGGCCTGCTGCTCTTGCCCAACCACCTGAGGCATGATGTTATCCCAGCATGACATGCACAATGTCATGCATTATTCCTTTAATAAAAATGTGTAAAAGCAGGACCACACTGAAAACAAGATATTGCATCTCTACTCTGCTATCAATGGTAAATACAGTTTAAAAATGTGTACAGGCAAGCCCCCATTGAAAATGAGATATTACATCTTGTTTGGGCTATCTGAGTGGAGTCTGAGTATCTGCATCGGAGGAGAAGGACCTGGGAATGATGACCACTAGTGACCTGAAGCACTCCACGCAGTGCAAGAAAGCAGCAGCAAAGGCAAACAAGATGCTGGGATACATATCTAGGTGGATCAGTAGTAGGAGAGAAAAAGTTATACTGCCCTTGTACAGGTCACTGGTAAGGCCACATCTAGAGCATGGAGTTCAGTACTGGTGCTCACACCTCAAAAAGGACATTAACCTGCTGAAGAAGGTCCAGAGGAAGGCTACAAAGATGACGGCAGGATAGCAGGGTAAGGCATAAGAGGAGAAGTTGATGGCAGATTCAAGAGGGAAATCAGGAGATATTTTTTCACTGAATGGGTGGTGAACAGGTGGAATGCTGTGCCCAAGGAGGTGGTATACTGTAGAATGGTGGGCGTCTTTAAGATGGGTTGGGACAGGGCGAGGGGGTATTGTGACGAAGAGGGTGGGGAGAGTGGGGCAGCTGCAAGTTGAGGGGCTAGCTGCACGATCAAGCAGACTCGATTGACTGTAAGGCCTGCTTCTGCTGGCACTTTCATATGTTCATATGTACTATCCTGGCCAAAAATGTTGCAGAAAGATACTGCATCTCAGCAGGCATAGCCTGGATAAATACAGCATACAAATGTGTAAAAGCTGGACACCATTGGAAACAAGATATTACATCTCAGCTAGGCCATCCTGGCTAAATACATGGTGAAAATGGGTAAAATCAGGACCCCACTGAAACTGAGATCTTATATCTCCACTGTACTATGCATGTAGAAAAGCAAGACCCTAGTGAAAATAAGATATTGCATCTCAGCTGGGCTATCCTGGATAACTACATTGTAAAAATGGGTAAAAGCCAGATTCCACTGAAAATGAGACACTACATCTCAGCTGGGCAATCCTAGGTAACTATATTGTAAAAAAGGGTAAAAGCAGACCTTACGGGTGTCTGCCTCCAACTGCACCTTCTCCGGATGCTCTTCCACAGTGAACTGCCTGACTGCCAGCCAGCCCTGAGACCCACAGGCCACTAGCCCTAAACTGGCATCTGCCTCCAACTTCTCCCATGGGAGCTGTGCCTTCTCCAATGGCTCTTCCATGGTGAACTGCCTGACTGCTGACTGCCAGCCAGTCCTGAGATCCACAGGTACAGACAAAGAGATGCAGCCTGGCCTTTGGAGCTACCAGGCTTGAACCTTGGCACTTTCTGTCTCCACTGGCTGATTTGGTTCTGTATCTCACTTCCTCAGCCTTGATTGGACACTTCACCTTTCTCCTGCCCTCTTATTTGCCACTGCTTTCATCTCCCTAAGCTGCTTAGTTTGCACAAACATTTATATTGCTGGGTTGTATTTACTGCTCTGTATACTTTATAGAATCCAGTATTCTATTTTGTTTTTTCAGTAATGCTTAATGTCTACTCTCCTGTGATGTAAGTTGCCAAATATTGTTAGAGGTAAAGTTTGTATGTTTCTTTCCACTCTGTTAAATTAATTTCTGAGTGCATCTTTACAGTAAACTTTCCTATAGAACTCAGTCAGCGACTGGCCGTGGAGGTGAGAGGTGGGCTGTGCCAGTCGCTGGCTGGGGATGGGTGGGGGTTGCTGGGTAGACTGGCATGGCTGGGTGGGGGGTCACTAGACTACCAGGGAAAAGGGAGTTATATATTTATATACATTGTTCGTGGAATGAAGAGGGGTTCCACTAGACTACCAGTGAAAAGGGAGTTCTATAATTATTACACAATGATCGTGGATTGAAGAGCAGTCCACTAGACTACCAGGGAAATGGGGGTGATATTTATATATTTTACAATGATGGGGGGGCACTATACTACCAGGGCTTCGCTGGGTATGTGCCATATTTGTGGCTGGCGACTCGGGGTCGGGGCATGGGTGGGGAGGTTGATTGCACTGCCCTGTGGGGCATAACTAGGATGGATTCGGGGAGCAGTTGGTGTGGCCAGCCCTGTGGGGCAATTAATGTAGGAATTGGGGGCAGTTGGTGTTGCCAGCCCTGCGGGGTTATTAATGTAAGACTCAGGGCAAGGGGGTGGGCAGCCCTGTGGGGCACCCACAGGGGTATGCTGGGCATGGGGGGGGATACTGTGTAATGACTGCTGGACAGCTGACGGGCCTACAGGACCCCCGGGGGGGGGGAGTCCATAAGTTATATCAGCTTCATTTACAGATTTTTGCACTGTATTTACTCAGGCTGTCCCAGATTAGACAAAATATCTTGTTTTCAGTAGGGTCATGATTTTCTCATTTTGATGAAGTATTTCTTCATGGTAGCCTAGTCCAGGGCCCCCATATTTAAAGGAGATCTGCAGTGCATCACAGCAGAAAAGGGAGATGTGCCGCACAACTCCAACAATGTGCTGGAGCGTGATATTCAAATGTGCAGGATGTACCTGCCACAAGGTAATGGGCCAGGGTACACACAAATAGTATGCCGTGCAAGTCAATGGTTCATTCCCATGCATATGCCGCACTGCGGCATACTCAGTGGGAATGCACCCATCACAGCCCAGAGCAGTGCAGCCCGCAGTTAGGCCATGAATAGCTCACCTAACTTGGCCAGCCACCCACAGGTGGGCTGCGGAAGTGCACCCAGGTGCACAGCAGCCTGGCAGCCCTGATGGACTACAGATACCCCCTCCCATCCCCGATCGATCCAACTCATCCCCGAAGAGCTCCATTGTATAGGGCCCACCTGAACCCAATCACACCAGAGGAAACCACGGTCCACATCCATAGCATAGATAACCCCCACCCACCACCTTGGTAGATAGACATCCCCGCTCCCCCATACCCGACCTGTTGCAGAGACTGGCACTGCCCACCACACCTTGCCACGGCCAATTGCCGACTGCACTGGATCTGGGCCAGAGACCTGCACTCCAGAATGACCCAAGTGGCTTTAACATGCATTGGGGCATTAGACAAGCTGCGAACCCACCAGTGTATGCAGCCTTGTATATGTCCCTGGAAAACCATAAGAGGGAATTGACATACCTCCAATGCATGCCTTGTCGATGCTGTATCTTCCTGTTGTCATACACTCTCACCATTCCCCTGTGTAACATGCCACCCTCCAAACTGCTGAGGTATCCCGGGTGCCATGGGTTGCGGTATCCTGCAATGCCATTTGTAGTGTACACTCCAGGCTATGGATGGTGTGTTCGTGGTTCCCCAGTTGTACAAACAAATGGAAGATCGGCTGTAACATGCCTGTTCCGGGACCTGTGTGAGTGAGTACAGCATCGGCTTTCACCTGCACTGAGCAGTGCAACAGCACGGGACAATGGAGCCACGTGCGAATGTCCGAGGTGTATGGCCACTGGGCATTATTGCCCACACACAGCTTGTACCTATGTATGACACATTCCAGCATCCTACTGCTAGTGCTCCACCACCCGAAAATAGGATGCCATTTCTTCTGTGAGCCATCCAGGCTAAATATATAGCAATCAGCAGGCATATTCTAGGAAAATACATTGTGAAAATATGTAAAAGGAAGACCACATTGAAAGTGCCTCTCAGCAGATCTGCATTGTGCAAATTCATTAGAAATAATGGATAAAAGCATCCCAAAACCTTTCCACAGCCATATTGGCACTGATCAGAACTTGTCTATTATTGTTATATGTCTGTAATTTTAATATCACAGTAATATAAAAATAAAACCCAGTCCATACTTTGTCATGGCTTATTACGTACTTATATAACTTATCAGGTTAATGTATTAGCAGCTGTTTTGACTCTGATCACAGCTTGTATGTGTTTGGTGTTTTATACACTATGGGGTATACAAGTTGATGAATCAGCCAGGCCTGACAACAGTCTTCCAAGAATGATAAAGGAACTAGACAAAGAAAATGAGGCAGTATAGCGCAGTGGTTTAAGGCTCTGAGCTACTGTACACACCCCGAAGATCTGGGTTTGAATCCCACAGCTCCCACTTGCATACTGTGTGACCCTGAGCAAGTCACTTAACTTTCTTGTGCTTCCAGGTTACACCTGTAAACAAGCTTTCAGCTTAGTGTGTTTCTCCTCGTAAAAAAAAAAAAAATTAGAATTACTAGCTAATCTATATATAGCATCAAACAAAAATTGGCAATCCACATTAAATGGGTACATTTACACCACACTTACTTTGCATCTCATTAACTCCCAAAATATTAATTTAAAATGGCATGAAACTGCACTGCAGCCTGCAATTTCACTTGGTGGGAATAGCATAAATAACATTGGCCACACAGCATAAATAGAATAACAGATGGCTCTTTATCCGTTATGGAGCAGAAACATTGACACATAATTTGATATAGAAACAGAATATATCAGCAGATGGGGATCACATAATCCATCTAGTCTGAATGTGGCTTCAACCGTCCCCTATTATGTACTTTTGAGGAACCCCTTTTGCCCATCCCAAGCTTGTTTAAAGTGATTTTGTGAGGTTTTGCAGATGCCTTTTTCACATAGTATGTTATTGCGGCCCATGCTTCAGGTGTTGAAACTGCAATTTGTTTTGTAAAAAAATCTGTCATAGTCATTTTTATTTATGTTTGGTCAGCACTGTGTCCTCCAGTTTTCTGTGTGCGGCCACACACCCCCCCACCCGAATGATGTAATGCAAGGGAGATGTCAATGTTTTACATACAGCACCAAGGAATGCTGGGTAAATTATAATGCTGATGTAAATGTTAGTTTCTCAGAGGTGCAGTCCATTATTTTGGTGGTGGTGGTGACTCCAACTAATATGTAAATGTACATAGCAAGGCATTGTGGGTACAATACAAAGTTATTTTCCTGTTCCCTTACTGTGAGGTACAGTCTCATATTTTTGCAGTGGCTTCAAAAATAAAAGCTCTCATGTTTATTTTCAAAACAAGGCATTGTACATATAGTATCTAGCTGACAAGAGTTCTTTACTGAGAGATGTAGTCTACTATATCAATAGTGTAGATGTCTGCAGTACTAAGACTGACCAACAGAGGTCTCTGTTTCAAAACAGTGCTTAAAATGTTGTTTCCCTTCATGATGTCACACTTGGGGGTTGCAGCACTGAGAAAAAAAAGAGGCAGATTATGCAAATGAAGCAAAGCACAGGAAAAAGAGCATTTATTTCATGGAAAACAGCACTTTTTAACAGTTTGAGTGATAGGAGATTGAATCGCAACTCCTACAGGTTACTACAGTTTACTACTCCCATTTTGTATGGCAAACCTCTCAAAATCACTTTAAATTCCCTTACCATGTTAGCTCCCATGACCCCTTGGGGCAGATCATTCCATGGTCCCACCACTCTCTCCTTGAAGAAGTATTTTCTCACATTGCTCCTGAATCGGCCTCCCTTTAGGTACATATTGTGGCCTCTAGTTCTGATGCAGCTGTTCACCTGGAAAAGGTTTTGTGTCGAACCTTGTTGATATCCCTTAGGTATCTGAACACCTCTATCATAGCTCCCAATCCCTACACTGCTCCAGAGAGTATATGTTAAGTTTCTCCAGCATTTTCTTATACATCTCTCATTATAAATCCTGTACCATCTTTGTTGCTCTTCTCTGCACTGTTTTTAAGCAATCTATGTCTTTCCTGAGGTGAGGTCTCCCAAACTAGATGCAGTACTCCAGGTGAGGTCTCACCAGTGATCTATACGTAGAGAATAGTGGATGGGTGTGCATGCACAACCAGCCTGTTGTGCCACAGAGGAGTTCTGATAACATCAGACCTTGAGAGCGAAGCTTGAAAGGTCTGCTGGTATCAGAACCCCGAGGTGGCACAAAAAGGCTGGCTGTGCATGAGGCTGCTCAGCCACTGTTTTATATAGTGTATAATGCCACTAAAAATCATTTACAGTTCTTTTTTAGCAGCCTTTTATTTTTTGTGTGCAATGCACTGTTCAGTGGTAAAGGGTGGTTTCCAGGGTTGCCGAGTGGTTGCTAAGGAGGAGGCATGGCTACGTGTCTAGTGCGACTTCCTATTGACTGGAAGGTACATTGGGAGGGTAAAAAAAAAATGACAACTGTAACGTAGACTAAGTGAGAGGGCTGTGGAGTAGGGGGTCACTTGTTTTATTTTAATTTTGTTTCCAAGTCTAAATATCTGGTTGATCCTGCATCTTGTAAGGCTCTTATGTGGCTGTCGCGCAGGGGTGTGGATCTGTCCATTTCTGCTGCTAAGGTAAGTGATGTGCGGTCTGTGTAGTGAGTGCGTGGAATCTCTAGAGGTTTTCAAAATGTTGTTCTGCTGCAGTAGGGTATTATCACATTCCATGACCTTTTGAACTGCAGCAGAACAACATTTTGAGAACCTCCAGTTTCCACGCACAACAATGGTCTACTATACACTATAGTGGCATAATCACCTCTTGTTTTCTACTAGCGTTGCCCCTCCTTATGAATCCCAGGATGCACTAGCCTTCAGTGATGCCTTCTCACATTGTTTGTACACCTTCAGGTCATCTGAAATGATAACCAATAGATTGCACTAATTTTTTAGTCGCCATTAGCTGCCCCCCCCCATTAAGTATGTTCTCCTTGGGTTATGTTTTCACAGGTGCATGACCTTGCATTTTTTTGCGTTGAATTTCAACTGCCAGTTTCTCAATCACTCTTCTAGATTCCTCAGGTCTGACTCCATCTTTTGTGCTCCCATGGGTGTATCGACCCTGTTGCAGGTCTTTGTGTCATCCACAAATAGACACACCTTCCCCTCTAGACCATTTACAATGTCACTGATGAATATATTGAAGAGGATCGGCCCCAGCACGATCCCTGTGTCACTCTTCTAGTCATCATTCTGTCCTTTGACAGCATGGCATTCACTAATACCCTTTGAGATCTCCCACTCAGCCAATTTTTCACCCAGCATGTTATTTTATGCCCAGCTCACGTGTTCCAGTTTGCTGACTAACCTACTATGTGGAACGGAGTCAAAGGCCTTGCTGAAGTCAAGGTAGACCACATCAACTGCATCCCCCTGATCCTCCATCCTAGTGACCCAGTCAAAAAATCAACCAGGTTTGTTTTTCAGGATCTTCCTATCATGAAGTCATGCTGTCTTGGATCTAATTGGCTGCTTGTTATTAAAAATGCCAAAATCCTCTCCTTTAACAGGGATTCCATCAGCTTTACCTCCACTGAGGTGAGGCTAACTGGATGATAGTTTTCCAGTTTCTCCATGCTCCCATTCTTGTGGAGCTGTACCACTGTAGCCCTTTTCCAGTCCTCCTGAACATTCCTTTTCTCCAATGACATGTTGAAGAGTTTTATAATTTTGTTATGTATTAGCTTTTGGTTACCGGGTAAGTGCATTAGGCAATAACCCTGCCTATTTTCAGGCAAGACCCAGGAGAGTACAGTGTACAAAATACAATGTTACAGTCAGGACATATTAATCGGGAGACACTCCAAAGCAAAAAAGCTTGTTTGCTAATGGTGCTGCTACTGTAGCTCCTTACCACGCTCTCTCAGAATTCTTGGGTGAATGTCGGACCCATTGCTTTATCCACCTTCAGCTTATTGAGTTCTTCCAGGACTCTTTTTTCGGTGAAGGGGCTCATGTCTACCCCTCCTATTAGACTATCTCTTTTGCATAATGAAGGTCCAGTGCCATTTTCTTCTTGTGTGAAGACTGAGCAGAAGTACTAGTAAAGTACTTCACCTTTTCCTGGTCTTCTTTCGTATGATGCCCATCATTTTTTGCAATTCTTACGATTCCTCCTCTACTCTTCCTCTTTTCCCTTATGTATCTGTAAAAGATTTTATCTCCCTTTTTGACTCCCTGTGGTATCTTTTCTTCTGTTTGAGCCTTTGCAGTCCTTATTGCCCTCCCTGCTTCTCTCAGTTTTTCCTTGTACTTTATTCTAACACTGTCCTTTTTTGACTTCTTGTATTTTCCTAAGGCTCTTCTCTTTTCCCTCACTATGGCTGCCACCTCATTGGAGAACTAAAGAGGGTTCCTTCTCCTCTTTGACTTGCTAATTTGTTGAGTAAACTGCGATGTGACTAATGTTAATGCTCCTAAAATTCCTCCACATCCCCTTCAGACGTATTGCCTAGGTTCTCCTTCAGACAGGCTCTCATTCTATTGAAATCTGCATTCCTGAAATCATGAAGTTTCAGTTTTGAGTACCTGGAGTCTTCAATATTGTTTACCCTGAACCATACAGTGTGGTGGTCATTCATTCCCAAATGGTTCCCCACTTCGACGCCCAATACCCTGTTGCTGTTTGTAAATAAAGGTTTATGTGATAATGGTGAAAGCCTAAAAAGTTGCTGTTATCAGTGAAGTCAGAGTGTCTAAAATTTATTGCAGCACTTTGACACACGCACCACAAAAAATGGCACACAGGTTTGTTTTTAATGTTTTTATGGGGCTTCACTCACTACACTACCACTTCAGGATTCTCAGCTTTAGGGGTGCGCCGGAGGGTGAAACATTTAAAAAAGGTTTGGTCAGGTGCAACAAAAATGCACCAGTGCCCAGACCCAAACCCTACCCCACCACCAATGCCACCAGCCCACCCACCACGCTACAGGGTTGTCTCGGCAACCCACCATGGCACCACCCCTCACATACCCTCCAGCCCCTTGCTGTGCATGCTTGCTCCTACCCCCTTGTGCGTACATATAGTAACATCCTGTCTCTATATTCACCACCCCCATCCAGCCGCCCTACCCTACCATAGCCCTGCAGACATGTGCCAGGGATTGGGTCGCTGTTATTGTAGGCGCCCAATCGCTGACGCTACTATCTCGTGCTACTGTAAATACCAGGTCTAAAATTGCTTACCCTCTTGTGGGTGATTCCACTAGTTGACTTAGTCCTGTCATTTGCAGGGCAACCAGGTACTCTCTGCTTCTTTCTGCTGAAGTTGTGTGGGAACTCCAATTTATGTTCGGCAGATTGAAGTCCCCGACCAGCACAATGTCCCCTTTGTCTGACATCTGTGGAATGGTTTCCAGTATTTCCTTGTCCTTTGCTTCCTCCTGTGAAGGGGGTCTGTAGATCACTCCTACTCCAGTGGATGTCTTTTTGCAGGCTCCAATTGTGATCCACAGGGCCTCTGCGGCCCCTTGTAGCTCTGTAGCTTTAATATCATCTCGTACATAAATGGCTACCATTCCCCCTTTTTTTCCCTTACGGTCTTTTCTGAATAAGTTATACCCTAGGATATTTACATCCCAAGTGTGGTTATCATTGAACCACTTTTCAGTTATGGCAACCCAGTCCAGCCCTGCCTCAGCTATTGTGGTAGTAAGGTCTTGGATTTTGTTTGCCAGACTACATGTATTTGTGTACATTGCTTTCCATCCTTGAGTACCTCCACTGTTTGCTAGGATGCCCCTTCCCTGCTGGTTGCCCTTGTTTCCTTTTTTACCCACCTTGGCAGCCCCTTTTTGAGTTGTATGGTTTTCTTCCTCTGATACATTCCTGCAATTTTGTCTTGTAGTGCTAGATGATGGGGGAGAGATGTCTAGCTTACTTTAATTCGTTACTGGTGCTTCTGCCAACTCTCCATTGGCTAGTTTAAATGTCTCAAATGTACGTTGAATTTTTGGCCCAGCACGCTAACCCCCCCCCCTTCATTAGGTGGAGGCTGTCAAACCTAAAGAACTCCCTCTCCCACAAGTTCTATCCATTTCCGATGAAGTGGGGTCCTTTTTGTGTGGCACCAGTCCCTTAGCCAGTCATTAAGTTCACATATTTCCTTTTTCCTGAGTTTCTGCCTGTTTCCCCCCTTCCAACACCAGTAGAACTTCAGAAAAGGCAGGGCCAGATGAAGAAGGAGCCAATTTGTCCCCTAGCTGGACTAGGTCCTGTTTAACCTCACCTACAGATTGGCTGGTGAGGTTCTTAGTCCCTAGGTGGATCAGGATGTTGGAGTCCAATCCTTCCTTGCATATTATTTTGACAATGTGGTCAGTGTTCCTCTTTGATGATGACCCGGAATACATTTGACCACTACCCTTTTCTGCCCATTTTGTCTCAGGTGCGGTTCCACACTGTGAATCCCGGTGTCCCCTGTGACAATGAGTTTCTTTTAGTGTTTTAGGTTTTTACTGGGTTGCAGTTGTCTGTCACCGTAAAGTGAACAGAGTGGTGCTATCCTGATTCCTCCTCTGCCTCACTGCCTGACAGAGATGTTAGAAGTAGGTACCTGTTTGATGTTAGTTTTGGTTTAGGATTCGCTGGGGTTTTTGTTTGGGTCCTACTTCCACTCCTCCTGACCACCTGTCAACCCTCGGGCCTAGTTTTCCTCTGGGGGAGAGACTCAGTAGCATGGTATTGGTGGCATGGAGAAGAATTACTGTAATGTCTGCTACCCTGTAGTTGGTTTTGGAGGTGGGTAATCTCAACCATGCGGCCCACAGCTGAGCATTCAAGTCTTCTATTACCCATCATGTTGGACAGTGACCTAGTGACTGGAAATTTTTTTGATGAAGAGGGTCCCACAGTACTGGCAGCTGACAATGTCCATTATTAACCTTTAAACTACACTGCTGACAGAATTAGAATGTATAGGGATTCTGGACTGATATATCAGTCTGCGGCACAGCAAGGGTTAATAATAATAATATACTTTATTTATATTGTGCAATTTTTAAAATCAAAGTGCTTTACAAGAAGAAACTACAGACATTATAAAAACCATAAATAATTAGAATTCTGATCACACAACTAAACCCACTATAACTTCACAGAAAAGCAAGATTAAACAGATGAGTTTTCAGAGCGGCCTTGAAGCTCTCCATTGTCAGGCACTCTCGAACCCGGCAAGGTAGAGGATTCCACAGGGTCAGGGCTACAAAAGCAGAAGTGCACGCACCAGATGACTTCAACTGAACCCTGGGAATCTCTAACAATCCCTCATCATTGGAGCAGAGTGGTCAGATGGGGCAGTAGGGGCACAGAAGCTTTTGCAGGTAGTGTGGTCCCAGACCATGTAGGGCTTTGTAGGTCAGTAAACTGACCTTGAAGGTAATCTTCCACCAAAATGGGAGCCAGTGCAGCTCACACAGCACAGGTGTAATATAGCAAGATCGAGAAAGCCCAGTCAGTAACTTGGCCACCACATTCTGCACCAGCTGCAGCCAGCAGATTTCTACCTCCTGCAGCCCTAGGTACAGGGAGTTACAGTAATCTAGGTGGGAGGTCACAAAGGTGTGGATGAGTGTAGACAGGTTGCTGGGTGGAACCAGGTGCTTAATCCAGGCAATATTCCTCAGATGGTAAAATGAGGTCCTGACAACAGATGACACCTGAGATCTCAGGGTCAGCCCATCATCAAGAATAACATTCAAACTCTGTGCCCAATCAGAGGTCTTCAGCTGGCAGACTCCTAGTACAAGACCAGTCATCGGTCCTACAGAAGACCCCTCAGCTCAATGACCTGGATCTACAACCAACACCTCAGCCTTGTCTGAATTCAGCTTCAACCAACTGGCACCCATTCAGTCTTGGATCTTAGAGAAGCAGTAGTTAAATACTGAAACTGCTAACTCCTGATCAGGTGTAAAGGACATGTACAGCTGAGTATCATCTGCATAGCAGTGAAAACTCAGCCTGTACTGCCTTACAATGCCCCTCAAGGGCAATATATACACCATGAACAACATGGGAGACAACACAGAGCCCTGCGGTACTCCACATGGCAGGAAAAATGGGTCAGAGGAAAAATTCCCCAACACCACTCTCTGAGACCTGCCAGTGAGGAAAGATTAAAACCATCTAAGGACTGTATCCAACAGTCCACAGATTAACCACAGGCACTCCAGCAATGTCCCATGGTCCATGGTGTCAAATACTGTGGAGAGATCCAGAAGAACTAAAATGGACCAACTCCTCTGATCTCTCACTATAAGGAGGTCATTAAGCACCCAAACAAGGGCAGTCTCAGTACTGTGCTTCTTCCTAAATCCTGACTGAATGGGATCATAGATGGCATGGATGGCAAGATGATCCTCCTGCTGCAGCGTGACCAACTTCTCAATAACCTTCCCTGCAAAGGAAGGTTAGAGACCAGCCTGTAGTTGGTGAGACAGTCCTGGTCAAGAGAGGATTTCTTGAGGAATGAAACCATTGCTGCCTCCTTCAGGGATTCAGGAAATACCCCAGTCTCTAAAGATAACTGGACTATCTCAGCTAGCATTGGGATGATGACATCCACATATCCCACAAGGAGACTTGTAGGGCCCGGTCCAAACTATAGTAAGTCAGCCGCATACTCTGGATGACCATCATGACATCCGAGATCACCACCTGGTCGAAAGCTGACCAACTAGCCCGAGGTGATGTGACCTCCCACCGATCACCGCCCCTCCCATTGGAGCAGGTTTGGCTTCTCTCTGATCTGATGTCAGCAATCTTATCTGCCAAGAAGCAAGCAAACTTGTCACATTTCTCCTGTAACAACACTCTCCGTAACTGCAGACAGGCTGGATTGCAATCTGTCCACAGTTCTGAAGAGCTGGGCTGGTCACTTCCATGCAGCCGTAATCTCACCAGACAGGAACTATGCCTTCTTATGTGAGATCACCGATTGATAGTCTGCATAATGTGCTATCAATCTAAGCTTGTTGGCAACAATGCCAGATTTCTGCCAGCACCACTCCATCCTTCCCCTTACCCTCATCATCTCCCTTAAAGCCCCATCAAACCATGGAGAATGAGGAAGAGTGGAGAAAGGGCGAACATGGACTGGAGCAATGGAATCCAGAGCTCCCACCACAGCCCTATTACAGACTTGAAGTAGTTTCTCTGGGTCCCAGCCTGCACCCAGAAACCTAGATAAGTCCAGAACCGATGTCAGGCCTTCCGGGGCCAAACCCTTAATGGGCAATACTGGACCATCTCCAAAGGGGCAGGCCTATATGGGGGTGCCTGGAAGTTGAATCTGATAGTCTGACCATCTGACTGATTCCATCACCAGGTCAGAGCTCTCCATACCCAGAAGGAAAACCAGGTCCAATGAATGACCCAAAGTATGGGTCACACAGAGATCCACCTGAAGCCCAATGAATTAATCAATTGGAGGAAATCTTGTCTAAAGTGCGAGAGTTCATCATCGATCCAGGCATTGTTGGCAGTGGTGCGGTTTGTGGAGAAAAGGAACAAGAATATATATATATATATATATATATTATATATATATATATATATATTTGGCCTGTGGATGAAGGAGAAGAAAATACTTTTTTTTAATTGTCTGTTTATGTCCCACCCCTTCCAATACCTTGTCAGGATATAAGGTTCAGGGTAGGTGTCTATAAATGGTGATGAGCTCAGGGTGCGTGGGTGGGTCCTTTGGTGTCAGCCCTGCTGCAAGAGAAAAAAAAAACAATCAGTGATTGAATGTACAACTTGTTAATTAAGGTTAGTTTCAGCCTTATTTTTTGAAAACCTCTCAGTAGCAAGCAGAAAAAGATGAAGTGCAGCTCTTTACTCCTCACAACTCCTTCCCTGCTGCAGTTGCAGGTAAGTGGTGTTTATGTTCAGAAAGGGAGAGTTACAGCAAAATGCCAGCTTGGTCCCTTTCCTTTGATTGAAAAAGTCTTCCCTATACAGGAATAAAGCAGTAAAAGATAGGGTTACAGTACAATACTAAATGAATAATTCCAGCGCTTCCGTAAGTACGGTCTCTTTCATTTGTCTAAAAGAGCCTGCCCCATAGAGGAATGAAGCGGCGGGTTGCTCAATGTCAGTCCAATGTGGGGCGATGGTTCATCTTGGTTAGGCTGCCTTCCCATACCTGGCAGCCAGCAGGCAACTATGGAGGGAGTGAGAAATTGTGGCTTCCCACAGTTTCTGTCTCTCTGTACCCCTGAAAAGTCTGCTCTGCTCGGTTCCCTAGTCAGTTATTATTTAAAGCCCGCAATCCTTTTGTTTGCACTTGGTGTTTTTATTTAAAGAACCCTATTAGTTGGACAATGCCCACCTCACTCAGGTATGTGAACATCCATCCTTGCCCCAAGTTAGTGAACACCCCTCTGGTGTCACCCCTGCTGCAAGAGAGGAAAAAAAACAATTAGTGAGTGAATGTACAGCTTGTTGATTAAGGTTAATTTCAGCCCTGTCTTTGGAAAAACCCTCGGAAGCAAGTCAAAAAAGATGAGGTACAGCTCTTTACTCCTCATGGCTCCTTCCCCAGCTACAGTTGTCCTCGTACAGGAATGAAGTGACGAAAGATAGAGTTACAGCACAATACTAAATTAATCATTCCAGCACTTCGATATGTACATTCTCTTTCTCCTAAATGAGCTTGCCTCGTATAGGAATGAAGCAGCAGATTGCTCAGCATTGGTCTGATGTAGAGTGGTGGTTCGTTCTGACAGCAGAAAAAGACAATTGACCTACCCGTCTGCCCTTTTCACTGCCTACATATCACCACAGACCCTACTGGATCTACAGCTCTTTCTTCCTTTCTTCTACAGTTCTATAGTTCTTTCTTGGAGGCAGTATAGCATAGTGGTTAAGAGCACTGAGCTGCAAACCTACAATAGAGACCTAGGTTTGAATCCCACAGCCCCACTTGCATGCTGTGTGGCTTTGAGTACATCTCTTAACCTCCTTGTGCTCCCAGGTCACATCTGGAAACAAACTTCAGCTTAGTGTGCCATTTCTTGTTAAATAATTTCCCCTTCCTCCCCTTCCCTTTTCATTCTGATTCCTATCCCATGCATTCTTGAATCCCACCACTGTTTTTGCCCTCACCACCTCTGCTAGAAGACTGTTCCAGGAATCCACAATTCTTTCTGTGAAGAAGTACTCTGAGCAAGTAAGAAGGAGACTACTGAAGAATATAAGAACTTCCTGTCCCAGAACAGGAAGATCAGTAACCTTAGGGGCATGGAGGCAATAGGGAAGTAGGGAGAAAAATGTATATAAAATAAAACAAAAATAAACAGAGAGAGGAAAGAGTAAGCATACAAAACAACAGTTAAGGAACCACAAATAAGACATGATGGGAGTGGTGCAGTGCAGTAGCTGTGGAGCAGCAGTCTTCCGGGAGATGTTCTGGAAGATGTTGTGTTGTCCCATCTTCAGGCACCTCTCTGGGATGAGGGAAGAGGTTGCTCATCTCCAGGCTGAGATGGCCAGGATTCAGGGGACCTCCTGTCCCACCCACTGCTGCCTCAGAGGTTGCCAAGAAAGAGGAGCGATTAGACCACAGTGGGCTCAGGGAGGGTGAGGGTGGTGGAACAGAGGTGCATCCCTCCAGTTGTACCTCTCCATAATTCATACTCTGTTCTGGCATAGTGTGGTTCCTCTATGGAGGCACCCACAGTGGAGACCAAGAAGGATGCTGGGAACCTCCACAAAGGAGACCCACAGGAGGGTAGCATGGGACCCTACAGGGGAAGAAAACAACTTCTGGTGGGGGACTCCATTGTTAGGAGGGTAGAACTGGGGAAGGAGGGAGGGGAGGGGGAGGTAAGGTGCCTGCCTGGTGCCATGGCTTGGAGGGACAGGGAGTGAATCCTCAGAATCACAGTAGCAGCTGCTCGGGGAGGGACCTGAATGTCATTGTCCACCCAGGGACAAATGACTGGGCTGGGAAAGGGATCAGAGCAGTACAGGAGGAGTTTTTGGAGTTGGGAAGGGGCCTTAGACAAGTAACACAAACGGCAACCTTCTCTGAGGTGCTGTCTGTCTATGGCATGGGTGAGGCTAGGATGCTCTGTACCATGAGATTCAATCAGTGGTTGAAAAACTGGTGCAGAGTTCAAGATTTTGGCTTCATTGGGGACTGGAGGTCCACCTTGAGGGATGGAGGCCGATACTGGCATGACGGTCTGCATCTGTCCAGGAGGGGAACCAGGATCCTAGGTGATAGGTTTAAATGCTTCATTGGCAAGCATTTAAACTAGCCAAGGGGAGAGACACTGAAAAGGAACAGGGAAATCCTAGCCCCACCAAAAAATCAGAGTAGTTAATGAGGTAAACACCAAGATAGAGAAGGCAATAGGGAGAAGGGCAGGGGTACATGGAGAAGAAGGCAAAGGCAGTAAAGACAAGGATGGGGCAAAATTGGGTAAGACCATCAAAATATGTAGGGTAATGAGTACCAGTGCTCATAGTCTTGCTAACAAGCTCCCTGAACTGGTGGCCTTGATGGAAGAGGGATGCCTGGATATCGTGGCAGTCACAGAAACATGGTACACAGAGAACCTTGACTGGGATGTCAACAAACCAGGGTACACAATCTAGACGAGGGACAAGGAGGGTAGAAGAGGAGGAGGAGTAGCTCTCTATGTAAGGGAAAGGATCAAAGCAATGGAACAAAAGGATAAACAGGGAGGAGAGGCGGCACTGTGGGTCACCCTGGAGACTGGAAATGGCACCACAATCCGCACAGGGGTTGTATACAGACCCCCATCTCAAGGGGAGGAAATGGACAAGGAAATGATAGAAGGCACCATTAGGATGGCAGAGAAAGGGGAGATATTGTTGATGGGGGACCTGAATATGCCAGATGTTAACTGGAGCACTTTTGCTGCAGCCACATCCAAGAGCAGGGTCATTCTTGACGCCCTACAGTGGGCATGCCTCAAACAGCTAGTGCTGGAACCCACTCAGGAAGGAGCAATCTTAGACCTGGTACTCTCAAATGGGGATGAAGAGAGGATCTTAGATCTAGAAGTGGGTAGCCATCAGGGAACAAGTGACCACCAATCAGTGTGGTTGACGATAAACTCAACCAGACTTTAGAAGGGCTGACTTTGTCAAAATGGGAGAGTGCCTCAGAAAAGCACTAGCAAACAGGCAAGAAGGAGGAGTGGAGTAACAATGGGGAAACATCAAAACTGCCATCACAGAGGCAACAAGTCTTTGTGTGAAGCAAATAAACAAATAAAAATGAAAGACAAAAACACTATGGTTCTCAAAAGAGGTGGTAGGGAAGGTTAGGGAGAAAAAGATAGCATTCAGAAAGTATAAGGAAACACAGAAGAAGCAGGAGAGAGAACTGTACCAGTTAAAGCAGAAGGAAGTTGTGAAGGCAGTCAGAATAGCAAAGGTCCAAACCGAGGAAAAGATAGCCATCTCGGTTAAGAAGGGAGATAAAAACTTTTTAGGTACATTAGGGAGCAAAGAAAGACAAAGGGAGGGATAGTGAGGCTTAATAAAGGAGAAAGTAGGTGGGCAGAGAGGGACAGTGAAAAAGCAGGGATACTGAATGAATATGTCTGCTCAGTATTCACAAAAGAAGAGGAGGGGGAGGTACCTAATCCAATCAATAGAAGCAGTCTGAATAAGGGGGTCGATACCAGACCTTTCACAGAAGAAAGGGTTCTGAAAGAACTCCTAAAACTGAAGATGGACAAAGCAATGGGGCCTGATGGGATTCACCCCAGAATTCTAAAAGAACTAAGGGGAGACCTAGTGACACCACAGACTACCCTTTTTAACAAATCATGGGAGGATGGTGTGGTACCTGAGGACTGGAGAAGGGTGGATGTGATTCCCCTTCACAAAAGTGGGAGCAAGACAGAGGCAGGAAACTACAGACCTGTCAGTTTGACCCCAGTGGTAGGAAAAATGATGGAATCACTTCTGAAGGAAAGAATTGTTGAGTACCTAGAGGCTAGTGGGGCACAGGATCCAAGGCAGCATGGATTCACAGTGGGAAGGTCATATCAGATGAATCTAATTAATTTCTTTGACTGAGTAACCAAAGTAGTAGACCAGGGAGGGGCTGTGGACATGGCCTACCTAGACTTTACCAAGGCATTTGACACAGTCCAACACAAAAAATTAATAAACTAATTAGCCAGTCTGGGATTGGGTCCCAGGGTGGTAGCCTGGGTAAAACATTGGCTGGACAACAGGACACAGAGGGTAATAAACAGAGTCCACTCTGAAGAAAGGGGGGTTACTAGTGGGGTACCGCAGGTTCAGTACTGGGTCCGGTTCTTTTTAATGTCTTTATAAGTGACATTGCAGAGGTACTGGAAGGAAAGCATGCCTCTTTGCAGACAACACAAAGATCTGCAACAGGGTTGATCACGGGGGTGGAAAGGATGAAAAAGGACTTGGCAAGATTGGAGAAATGGTCAGAAGTATGGCAGCTTAGATTCAATGCAAAGAAGGGGAAGAGTACACAATGGGGGGTAGTAACAACAACAAAAATGGAAAGGGACCTGAGATTACCTAAAGGTTAGCAGGCAATGTGAGAAGGCAGTAGGGATGGCTGAGGGAATGCTGGGATGTACAGGGAGAGGCATCACCAGTAGAAAACAGGAAGTTGTTATCCCTCTGTACAGACAGTTGGTGAGACCCCATCTGGAGTACTGCATCCAGTTCTGGAGACCCATCTCTGCAAGGACATAGACAGGATGCAGGTAGTCCAGAGGAGGGCAATTAAAATTGTGCAGGATCTGCAACAGAAGCCATACGAAGAGAGACTAAAGTAGCTTAATATGTATGCCCTTGAGGAAAGGAGGGAGAGGGGGGGTCATGATAGAAACATTCAAGTAGCTCAAGGGAATCAACAAAGTCTAAGACGGTAGCATCTTTCAGAAAAAGAGATATGCAAGAACAAGGGGATACAATTTGAAGATAGAGAGGAGACAGCTCAGGGGCAATGTGAGGAAGTATTTTTTCACAGAGAGGGTTGTGGATGCATGGAACAGCCTTCCTGAGGAGTCCATGAGGTCAAAAACAGTGGGGGAATTCAACAATGCATGAGACTGACAAGGCAATTCTTGTGGGGGGTAGGAATAAGTAGCCTATTGGTTAACTAGGATCTGCTGCTTATCCAGTAGGTTGGGAAAATGGAAGACTAGGTGGTCCAAGCAGTCCTTATCTGCTGTCAAAGTCTATGTTTCTATGTTTCCTCACATCTCTTCTGAAATTACTCCCTTCCAGCTTCTTGTCATGTTCCCTTGTTCCTAAGCACCTGTTTCTTAAGAAAAATAGTTTCCTCCTGTACCTTGTCTGTTATATTTTCCCTCTCCATTCTCAATTCCAGGGTGTACATATTTAGGTCCTCATGTCTCTCCTTGTAGGGATTCTGATGCAGACCCTGAACAATATTGGCTGCCCTCCCCTGGATTGTCTAAACTTTGTCTATGTCCTACTGGATATGTAGCTTCTGTAACTGGACACAGTATTAAATGTGGAGTCTTACCAGCAGTCTACACAGGAGTAACACCACCTCCCTCTTTCTGCTGTTGATTGAACTCCCTATGCACCATAGTATCCCATTAGCCCTACTGACTGTCTTGTCACACTACCTGGCCACCTTTAGGTCATCCAGTATAACCACCAGGTCTCTTTCCTGCTTGGTTGTCATCAATACCAGTCCACCAGTTTTCTACTCCACCCCTGGATTTCTATGCCCCAGGTGCATTATTTTGCTTTTTTCCACCGAAACCCAGCTGCCATACCCTTGATCACTCTTCAAGTTTTCCCAGGTGTCTGCTCATCTTTCCACCACCTGGAGTGTCAACTCAGTTGCAGATCTTAGTGTCATTTGAAAACAACTTCCCATCTGGCTCCTCTGCATGTCACTTAGTCACTTTTAACATGTGAAAATTGCCAGCAGAAAAAGGCCTTAGTGGTCTATCAAGTCTGCTGGATTGTGCAGCTCAATCTATTTTACTGGAGCTACCACACCCTCCTCTTGCCTCCAAGAATGATCCTCCCCATCTTCCCCACCCCTTTTCCTCCCATTGCCACTTTCATTTTTACCCTGTACCACCCCCATTAAAACTTCTGACTGTTTCCAAAGGTACCACCTCCTCAAGCAGTTCATTCCACTTTATTTATTATTTTATTTATTTAGCTTTTGTTTACCGGGTAAGTACACTAGACAAGTAGTATGCCTATTTTCAGGAACGACCCGGGAGAGCACAAAACATATAGTATACATACATGGCAACATTGGAGAAACAGCATGATACAGTAAAAAACAGCTATAACAACGCATGTATGAGGGCAGAGATACTGCCACACATAGTACAAATTGTTACAGGACATAGATAGACATTAGAATCACTGAATACATATTTCATAGACCATCATGGACTCAGAGTGGACAATAGTAGACTGCAGAGTATTACAGAGACATTACAGAGACTAGGAGCAGTCACATCTTGTCGTTTGTTTTAGGTGGGACCACAGGGAGGAGCGAAAGGTCCCATGGGAAGGGGCAGAGTGAACAGAGTCCGGAATGGAGTTCCAGAGCCTAGGCACAAAAGCGTCAAAGTCACGATCCCCCATAAGGGTCTGAGAGGGGGGAACTTTTAAGCAACTCCGGCGGTCTGTGACCTGAGCTAGTAGGGATGGCGTCCAGTTTGGGAGGAGATGCGCCAGTCCTGACGGGATGCCCATGGCAAGCACTTTCCTGGTGAAGTTTCCTACACCAAGGATCAGGAATTCCGCAGGGGAGAGCCAGTTGAGTTTGTCATAGAGCTCACATCGGTGGGTGAGTTTGGGAGCAGCAAGTGCAAACTGACAGATATCATTATATGCCGTGTTCCACGATTAAGATGGATTTAGGGTGACCTGGCAAATAGGTGGTATCCCATAACTAAGGGAGGAAGCACTCCCCTCACAAAGTGCCAATCTCGCTCCCGAGTCAGGTTGTATTTGGCCCTGTAAGCCAGGCCAAGCTACACCTGGTGGCTCTGCAGATGTTTTGGATATGGCTTCCCATGTCAAGTTGTGGGTCAAGGGTGACCCCAAGATATTTAATTGAGCTCTCTGTTGGCAACAGGGGGCCTCCATCTCAAGCTATTTTGAGCATAGCTGATGGGGCTTTTAACTTGGCCTTGGAACCAAAGAGCATGGCCTGAGTTTTGTTATTTGACACCACCCTTTCCATGAAAAACTGCCTTCTCGTTGCTTTTTTAAAGCTAGCCACCACAAGTTTCAAACTGTGGCCCCTAGTGGTCCCCTCCCTGTTTAAATTGAAAATGCCCTCCACTCCAACCCTGTTTATACCCTTTAGATACTTGAAGACATTAAAGCAAACTGGATCCAGCACTGATCCCAGAATTACCCTGCTAGTCATCATCCCTTTCTTGGAGAGAACTCTGTTTACCACCACCATCTGCCACTTATACCCAAACCAATTTCTCACACATTTTGTGATCTTTTTATCCAACCCAAAGCTACCCATGCTGACCCAGGTCCTGCAACCTGTTAGATTCAAGATATTCCATATTTTGTTCTATCCAGCAGCTTTCCAACCAAAGATGTCAGGCTGACTGACCTATAATTTCCAGCCTCATCCCTGCAACCACTTTTGCTAAGTGAAACTATATCTTCCCTCCTCCAGTCCTCTGGAACCACTCCAGTATCCAGTGGTCTGTTAAATAGAACTGTCAGAGGTGCAACCAGTACCTCCCTGAGCTCCCAAAGCACCCTTGGATGCACCTCATCTGGCCCCACTGCTTTGGACCCTTTCAGATTATTGAGTGCCTTCAGAACTCTCTCCTCTGAAAAAGGACTAGTGTCTACCTCCCTCCTTCAAGGCCCCTGTTACTTTTTGTGGTCTCTTCTTTTCCTCTACCTCTGTGAACACTGAGCAGACATTTTTGTTTAAGATGTCTGACTTTTCCTGGTCCTCATCTGTAGAGTCTCCCCCTTCCCTTTTTAACCTTACAATCCCTCCCTTTGTCTTCCTCCTCTGACTTACATACCTAAAATATGGTTTGTCTCCTTTTGATACTTCCTGGGCTCTTCTGTTTTCTCCTCTACACTCCTTACTCCATTACCTGCTTCCCTGAGCTTCCCATGATACACTGGCCTATCCTCCTCCCTCTGCATCTCCTTGAATCTTCTAAATGCAGACCTTTCAGACTTTACCTTTTTTGCTACCTCTTCTGTGAACTAAAGTGGTCTCCTTTTCTTCTTGCTTTTGTTTATTTGCTTGACACAGAGGTTTCTTGCTTTTACTGAGCCCCCTTTTAGCTTGACCCACAGTTCCTCCACACTTCCAAGTCAACAATCAAGGGATTCTGATGACGTCATAAACTTCGAGAGTGAAGCTTGAGAGGCTGACCTCTGGTGTGGTTTATGCAGCTATCAGAATCCCAAGATGGGTTACTGCTCTGTAAAAGATAAAAAGCCATTTGTTATTTTTTGTAATACATGACCCTACCTTAAATGTATTTAGTAGTTCCCTCACTCATTTTGCTCACTCTTTCAGCTCAGCTTTCCTTCAGTTCTTTTGGGTTTTGGCTCACTCAGGACCCACATTCTCGCTTTCCCTCTCCTCTCTCTCAACTGTGGGCTCTCAACCAGGACTTCAGTCCATGATAGATTCTCACAATCACTCATAGAAGCATAGAAACAAAGACTTTGATGGCAGATAAGGACCGCTTGGCCCACCTAGTCTGCCCATTTCCCTACCTACAGGATAAGCTGCAGATCCTAGTTAACTAACAGCCGATTTCTTCTTACCCCCCCCACAAGAATTGCTTAATGTCTGTACCATGTATTCTTGAATGCTCCCACAGTTTTAGACCCCGCAACCTCCTCAGGAAGGCTGTTCCATGCATCCACCACCCTCTTTGTGAAAAAATACTTCCTCACAATGCCCCTGAACTGCCCCATCTTTAAATTGTGTCCCCTTGTTCTTGCATATCTCTTTTTCTGAAAGATGCTACCCTCTTGGACTTTGTTGATTCCACTGAGGTACTTAAAAGTTTCTATCATGTCACCCCTCTCTGGGCAGGCCACCAGGTCAAGAGACTACTAACAAGGCTGGGGTAGATAGAAGTAGATGTTACCAGGTCCCAGCAAAGTCTGATGGGCTAGAGAGAGGGAAGGGGAGGATTCCAGGTCCCTAGGACTGCTGGCAGGAATAGGGAGAGAAAAAGGGATGACACTAGATCCAGGAACTGCTTACAGGGCTAGGGAGACAGAGGAGGGTACCGCAAGGCACAAGCAAAGGTTGATGGGGCTAAGGAAAATGAGGGTGTCACCAGGTCCAGTGAAGACTGACCAAGCTGGGCAGAGGGAAAGAGTTGATGCCAGGTTCCCCAGGACTACAGATAGAGATGGGGAGAAAGAAGGGATTTTCACTAGATCTAAGGACTGTTAACTCTGCTGAGGAGATTAAGGTGGGTGACACCTGGTCCCAGGGAAGTTAAAGGATCTTGAAAGGGGGAAAGGGATGATGCAAGTTCACCCAGGTCAACTGATAGGGATAGGGAGAGAGAGAGAGGGGGGGATGCCACAAGGTCTATGGACTGCTTATTAGGCTGGAAGATACAGGCAGGTACCTCCAGCTTCCAGGGAAGGCTGATGGAGCTTGGGAGAGGGAGTCAGGTGCTACCAGATGCTAGGGAAGGCAGACAGGGCTGGGGAGGAAGAGGGAGGAGGTTTCTGTCAAGTCTCATGGATAACTGACAGTGCTGGGGAGCAGGAAAGAGATGATGCAGAGTACATTAAGACTGCTAACAGCAATGGGGAGAGAGGAATGGGAGCCTACCAAGTTCAGAAACTGTTGACAGCACTGGGGAGAGGGATGTCAGTGCCACAAAATCCCAGGGAAGACTGACAGGGCTGGAGAGAGGGAAGTGGATAATGCTAGGTCCCCGGGACTGCTAACACGGATTGAAAGAAGAAATGGGATGTCATCAGGTCCAATGACTGTTGACAGAACTAGGGAGTTGGGTGCTGCAAGGTCCCAATGGAGGCTGCTTGGGCTGGGGAGAGGGAGGGGGGTTTCACCATTTCCCATGGAAAGCTGATAGGACTGAGGAGAGGAAAGTAGATGATGCTAGGTCTCTTGGAACTGCTCATGGGGATTAGGAGAGGGAAGGGGATGCCACCTTGTAAAAAAGCTACTGATGATAGGAAAGAAGAGATTAAGGCCGGTGGCACCAGGTCCCAGAAAAAGCTGATAGGGCTAGGAAGAGATAGGGGATGATGCATTGTCCCCAGGACATCTGACAAGGATGGAGAGACAAAATGGGATGCCACCAAGTCTAAAGACATCTGACAGGGCTGTGGAGAGGGAAGTGGGTGCCACCACATTCTAGGGAAGGCTGAATTGGCTGGGGAGAGGGATGAGGGTGTCACCAGGGCCCAGGGAAGGCTTACAGGGCTGTGAAGAGGGAAGGGGATGATGCCACATCCACCAGGACTGCTGTCAGTAATGGTAAGAGTGAAGGGGACACCACCAAATCCAAAGTAATGTGGACAGGGCTAGGGAGATGAGGCAAGGTCCACGATGTCCCAGGGAAGGCTGAAAAAGTCAGGGAGAGTGAGAGGGGCTGAAAGCAGAATTTTGGTTGCAACGCAGTGGCTGCATGCTGACATTTGGTCCTTGGTGGGTCCACAAGAGGAGTACTGAATGAGGCAAGCTAGCCAACTTCCAGTCATAATTTGCAGATAAATTTCTGGTTTATATTTTTATGTGATTTTGTGTAAGTTAAAAGCCACAAAATGAGCCAATGCATTTCATGTGTTTTTTGAAAAGGAGTACATAGTTTTACTGAAAGATTATAGGAAATGAGAAAAGGTCTTACAAAATATGTGACATTCCTATGTGACCCAGGAAAACAGCTACTAGCCAAGAAGCTGAACATTACATTTTCAAAGGGGATGGAAGTCCCTGGTTAGCTAATTGGTATAATAAAATCTTAGGAGAAGAGAAGCTATCTCCCCTCTCATAAACCTTTAAGATCAAAAGGAGAAATGTTTTTAGACAAGAGATGTCAGCAAAGTTATCACAGTCTGATTATATTTTTTTAATAGTGCCATGAAGTGATGATATGAGATCCCAAATAAGGAAATAAATAATAATTCCATAAAATCTGGAAAAAGCAAGAGTGACATCTACTGATCTAACAAAAATAAGTCCACTAGCTATCCACAGACTGGGATGGACATCCTTATTTAAGACCCTCCACAGAGCTTTGGTTGGCTCACTTTTCAAAGGATACACTCCTGACACACAATAAGCAAGATGGCCACAACACAGAGACAGACTAAGAACCAGAGATTGCATTTATTCTTCTGGATTTCAATTCACTACAGACTTAAGGAAGAAATTAGATAAAAGTTTATAGTGTGTTTGTTTGATCTATATTTTTCACTTTTATTTGTATTATTCCGTGACCAAATATTCTAAAACTTTTAGCTGTAGCTGTATGATTATTAATTATTTTAGTAAAAACATTTGTTTTTAAGAAACCAGCCTGAGTGAGATTTTTTATGATGTGTGTGGTTGTGGAAAGTTTATTAATAATCTGTGACTAAACTGTTATTGCTAAGGGGTGTCACCATAAGCCAGCAATCAAACAAGGGTCTGTACAGGGAAATCTGGGTAAAGATAGGGAGAACACAAAAGTCTCAAGGATGAGTCTGTGGAGATTTGAACCAGTTTATTGCATGCCCATGGGAGAAGACAAAATCAGGGTTACAAGGCTACTCCAGAGAGTTTGAAATGCCTGGATCTTCCCCCTTTGTGTAACAACCAAAAATGGTTCTCATTTGGCTACAAGACTCAAGACTGGTATTGTACCCTTATCCAGAGTAAAGAGGGAGCCCTGGGGCCTTGTGATGAGGGTTCAGTCATGACCTCGGTGAGCATTCTAGAAGGACACAGGAAGGGTATCCCTGTTAACCCCTCCCTGTCATGGACTGCACTTAGGGGTGGGCGGTGTGAGCTCAGTGGACCTGACCAGGAGTGGATTTGTGACAGACCTGTGGTAAAGATGGGATCTGAGAGATCTAGTAGCATAATGTTGCGATTAGAGAAATATTGGTGGCACAGGCATAACAGTGGATTCAAGACCAGTGTATCAGATTAATACACTGAAAACAATCCACACACAAACAAGGCAGAGAATTGAAAAAAAAAATAATAATTTGGTTACAGTATAAAGTTTCCTACCTGTTTTCTTTTTTTTTCCTCTGTGTAAGCTAGTATAGTAGTTGTTAGGGTAGAATATGGCTTCCAACTACAGTGAATACATTGCAGACTACCTAAGACAGTTGTGTCAGGAAAGAGGGGTCCAGTATGAGGGTCAAACCAAAAAAACTTTGTGGAGGCGCTTGTGGCAGCCATTGAGTAAGCAGTTGTCCTGAACCTCGAAACACAGCAAGTGACTGAAAAGGACCAGAGCCTGGGCATGGAGGTGCTAGAGTGCATTGCAGAGTCCAGTCCCAGTGAGGAGGGCAGTGAGACCAGAGGGAACCCAGAGCTACAGCAGCAGGGGGAGGACACCACAGAGGTGGAGCTAGAAGGGATCAGGCTACAGTTTCAGCTGAGGAAATTGGAGCTGGAGCAGCAAAAATTTGAAGCCCAGCAAGAAAGAGAGCAGAAGAAGTTTGAACTGGAGTTTCAGAAAAAGCAGCTTCAAACAGCAGCTGAGGAAAAAAGAAAGGCAGCAACAGAGGGAGGTTGAACTGGGGAAGCTAAGACTCCAATGGCCAGCACCAGAGGAGGTAAGTGGCAGGGGTGAACTTGAAACTCCAGGGCTGTGATATAAATTGAATTCCAAATTAATAGCTGAATTTAAAGAGGGGGAGGATATGGATGCATTTTTTATTTCGTTTTGAAAAGGTCTGTATCTAGGCCAAGGTTCCCAGGGATTCCTGGTGCTTCCAGATATCCCCGCTACTTACTGGTAAAGGGCATGAGGCGCTAGGCCAAATGGATAATTAGGACAGTAGCAATTATGAGAAACTTAAAACTGCTTTGTTTACAAAGTATGAATTTACTCCAGAGGCCTACAGGGTTAAGGTCCATAAACTCTGAAAAAGCCCTGACATGAGCTTTGAGGAACTTGCCACAAAGCAACAACAGTTTTTAAAATGGTGGAAGTGGGCAGAAGCAAACTCTGTGGGGAAAATTGAGGAAACTGTACTTTTAGAGCAGTCCTTTTGGGCTTGCCCAGCAGAGCAGAAAACCTGGCTAGAGGGCCAAGATCCAAAAACAGCACAGTAAGCATCTGAGCTCTTGGACTGCTATGCCAGCAGCAGGCCTGCTCTGAAAGGAGATTTCAATGCAGATGCACTCCTGTAGAAACAGAGCTCAGGAGACAAATCATTCAAAAAATTAAGTTTTTACTGTAACACAATTTCAGCTTTTAAAGTTACAAGTTACAGCTGCACAATATGCCCCTCACCCCAGTGCTTCACCTCTGATGTGAGGCTTCAACAGGGCTCCCCCTGTTGAAGCCTCACATCAGAGAAGAAGTGCTGGGGTGAGGAGTGTATTGTGCAGCTGTAACCAGTAACCATAAAAGCTGAAATGTTGTTGCAGTATAAACAGTATTTTTGAATGATTTGTCTCTGGAGCTCTGTTTCTGCAGGAGTGTATCTGCATTGAAATCTTGTTGAGTTACAGAGATTGCCATCCTGTGAGTACACCACTCGCCATTTCACTAGAGAGCATTTCTGCACATTGATCTAACTGTTCTGAAAGGAAGTGGGGCGGGTGTGGCAGGGCTGAAAGGGAAAAGCGCTCCTTCAGGGCAGCTAAAACCCTCACAGCTTCTGCAGAAAGGGGGAAGCCCCAGGTTACCAAAAAGGAATATCTTGGGGGGGGGGGAAGAATGATGAATGTTGGTTTTGTAAACAGCCAAGGCATCTTATTTTTTTATCTATTGAATTGTTTCACCAGGAAAGGTACACTGAGCAACTTAATGCTTGTCTCACGACATGTCCTGGGGGAAGGGGGAGAGGGGTATACAGCATTTAAATGTATACAATAACCTTACAGAGATATGGACATTAATACATGATAGTCATGCATACAGCAGTTAAATGTATATAACAACAATACAGAGACATGAGACATTAAATACGTGACAGTTAATGCAACCAATATAATTACAGTGACATAATATAGGGGATACACAGGCAGGGATATAGTATCTTGCGAGACAGTGTCCTAAAAAGGTACAGAGTGGGCAAAGTGGCCCTTAAAAAGAGTTGGGTTGTTTATGTATCCCTGAAAGCATGCATGTAAACATGAGAGAGTGCATGCATCCAGTTACTGTAAATGGGGTGTAAGCCAGTGGGTTAAGGGACATGGGGTAAAACCCTGGTAAAAGGGGATATTGTTGGGCCTGACCTGCTTATACCAAATCAGCTTATCACTGTGAGGGGATTCACTGGAGAGGAGAAAACTGTGCTACTAGTCTTTTGGACTAGGGTGAGACAGGAAAGATGGTGCAAAAAGTGGCTGTGGCAGTGGCAGACA
The DNA here is from genome assembly GCA_016271365.2 of Neoceratodus forsteri. Lineage (NCBI taxonomy): Eukaryota > Metazoa > Chordata > Ceratodontiformes > Ceratodontidae > Neoceratodus > Neoceratodus forsteri. The sequence goes on along the minus strand of JADMNL010000040.1, from coordinate 41,840,836 downwards.
ACCTTGCCCTGGATGTGATCTTAGGGAATAATCTACAGCAGTGGGTGGTGTGTCCAGTTACCCGCAGTCAAACAGCAAAGGCCACTTGTAGTTCCTTGAAACCCTTAGAAGTCCCCTGTGGATAAAAAATGGGAGGCTGGTTGGTGGATGGTTTCCCCAACTTGTGTCTCCTGAAATAGAGGGTAGTGAAAGGAAGGTAGGACTTCCTCAAGTAGCCATGCACCAGACAGCTACAGAAGGTTACTCCAAGGAGGGAGGGTAGCAAATGGTTAGAATTTAGGGATGGCAGTGGCCCTGAATGCCCTGACGCTAGAGCTATGGACCGCAGTTTATGAACTGAAGAGGACATGTCCTATGCCCTGGGAAAATGTGAAGCTTTTGCAGCTGCTCAGAGAACTGACCCTAATTTGGAGAGCTGAGGGTCTGTGTAGAATCTGATTCCCATCAGGGAGGTGATATAAGACACAGGGTATTTTGGGACACTGGACTGTTGTATACATGGGATATGAGGACAGAGGGAGGGGTGACGGGCAAGCAGTTTGTAGTGCCCCAGGGCTACCATGAGTAGTTGTTCAAGATCGCGAATGAGATCCTCATGTGTGGACATCTGGGCATCATGTGCACCAGCAGTGATTGGCCCAGAATTTCTATTTGCCCAACTTCACCTAGCAGGTGAATAACTATTGCAGGTCTAGTCACTGGTGCCAACAAATAGGGAAGGCAGGTAGTAAAAACCAAAGCTGCCCTAATTTCCTTACCCATTGTGGAACAGCCATTCCTGAGGGTAGGAATGGATATTGTGGGACACTGAGTACCCCAAGTTCCTCCTGGAAAAATTTATCCTGACGGTGATCAATTATGCTACCCAGTACCCAGAGACAGTCGTTCTCTCCTCACTTAGGACAGACAAGGTGGCAAACACCTTGCTAGGGATTTTCTCCCATGTTGGGTTTCCACAGGAGGTTATCACTGATCAAGGGGGTACTTTCATGTTGAACCTGATGAAGTGTTTGTGGGAGAAGTGTGGGGTGGTTCAGAGGCACACGGCACCTTTCTCCCACAAGCCAGTGGGCTTGTGGAAAGGTTTAATGATATCCTAAAATTGGTGCTCCAAGTATTTGCTGAACAGAATGGGAGGGACTGGGAGAAATACCTTCCCCACCTGTTGTTCGCATACAGGGAGGTGCCCTAAGAGTCGACAGGTTCTCCCCCTTCAAACTCTTATATGGACGTAGGGTGCATGGGCCCCTAGACTTGATCTGGAAAGACTGGGAAGGTAAGCATACCACCCAGGGAACTTCCAGAGTGGAGTATGCCCTTATGTTTAGGGAGAAGCTGAAGGAGCTTATGGGGATGGCCCAAAGCAACCTGTCAGCTGCCCAGCAGAAACAAAAAGTCTGGTACAATCATGGAGCCAGAGCTCGCATGTACAGTGCAGCTCAGAAAGTAATGGTCCTAATTCAAGTCCGGATGTACAAGCTGCAGGCTGAGTGGGCGGGACCATATAAGGTAGCCTGACAGGTTAATGAAATAAATTATATTATGGAACTACCGGACAGGAGGCATACCCATAGGATGTATCATGTCAACATGATGAAGCCATATGCAAATAGGGCTGACATGGTATTTGCAGTGTGTAGTCCTGGGAAGGAGACAGATGAAGAAAACCCCTCCTGGACTTGCTAGAAGAAAGCAAGTGGGAGTCCTCTGCGGAGACAATCAAGCTGTCACCCCAGTTGATCCTGAAACAGACCCAGGAAGTGAGGGAGGTTTTAGAGGACTTTGCCCTTTGTTTATGGCCATATCTGGACAAACCCCCTTAGCAACGCACAATGTAGACATGGGGAAGCAAACACCCATGTGATGGACAGCCTACCAGGTGCCTGAGGCCATCCTAAAGGACATTAGGAGGGAGGTGGAGGAAATACTGGATCTAGGGGTAATCCATAAATCCCACAGATCCTGGGGCCTCACCCATAGTCCTCATTCCCAAGCCGGTTGGCTCTATCCACTTTTGTGTGGACTATTGTGGACTTAACGCAGTCATGAAGTCTAATGCCCACCCAATGCCACAGACAGATGACCTATTGGACACATTGGGAGGGGTAACCTACCTTACCAGCATTAATTTGATGAAAGGGTACTAGCAGGTGGAGTTAACTGCAAAGTAGTGCTAAACATCGCAGTTTATTAAAAGTGCAGGTGCAAATCAATAATCAAGGCGATGACTACATCATATTCTATACCACTACACTTCACATAAGTGCTCCTGCAGCAAGAGATTGCCAGCAGCGACGTGCACAACCTGCTACATCACAAATCAGCTGACATTTCACCAGAAAGGCTTCCTCAGAGTTCCAAAACATCATCTGAATATGATGTACTCACCGACTTGATTATTTATTTGCACCTGCACTTTTAGTAAACTGCAATGTTTAGCACTATTTTGCACAATAAAGGAATGAATCTGACAGCGAAGATAAGCTGTGTTTTTTTCTATGAATTTGTGAAAGCAATTGTGCTTCTGGTCTGTGTGGTAGCAACCAGTAGAGTACTTTGTTATTCCTAGTTCTGTGCTTGTGGAATTTTTTGGTTACTGGCACCAAACTGGACATTCTGAAATGTGTTGAGCCCCACAGTTTTGGTTGTGAGGTGTCGTTAACTACCAGAGCTCGAGAGTGGTCAGCCTACATCACTCCAATAGGATTATCTGAATTTTAGCTAATGTCTTTTGGAATGAAGAATGCTCCATCACCTTCCAAAGGTTGGTCAGCCAGGTGTTACACGGTACTGAAGAGTACACAGTGGCTTATCTGGATGATATTGTAATCATCAGCACCAGCTGGAAGGAATACCTGTCCCACCTGAAGGAAGTGTTGGGCAGGATACAGAGAGCAGGGCTCACTGTCAAGGCTGAAAAGTGCCAGGTGGCTATAGCAGAGGTGGAATACTTAGGCTATGTAGTGGGGTGGGGGCAGCTTCACCCTAATAAAGCAAATATTGATGTAATAGAGGTGTTACCTATGCCTAAAATCCAGAAGCAGGTTAGGAGCTTCCTAGGGACCGCAGGGTACTATCGAAAGTTTGTACCAAATTACAGTACCCTAGCAGCTCCACTGTCTGGCCTGCTAAATAAAAGACAGCCCAAAAAGGTAAAGTGGGAGCCAGCCTGTGAATTAGCCCTCACACCACTAACAGAGGCACTGTGCAGTGCTCCTGTGGTGGCCAGTCCAAATTACACTAAGCAATTTGTAGTCCAGACATATGTCTCAGATGTGGGGATAGGAGCAGTCATCAGTCAGACATCTAATCAGGGAAAAGACCACCCAATCATATATCTGAGGAAAAAGTTACTTCCCCAGGAGCAGACATACTCCACAGTGGCAAAGAAATGCCTTGAGCTGGTATGGGCCCTGAAGAAATTATGGCCATATCTATATGGGAGGCGCTTTGAGGTACAGACCAATCACAAGCCCTGGTGTAGCTAAATCATATGAGTAAAACAAATGTTCATCTTTTAAGGTGGAGTATAGCCCTACAGGCCTATGACATGACCATTATGCATTGGGCAGAGTTGGCCAATGCAAACGCAGACAGCCTATCTCACCAGTTAGAACAGTAACATAATTTGTGAAAACCTTGCCATGCAGTAAGGGGTGTGTTCCCAAAAATACAGTCTAAGGAGGGAGGGAGGGATCTGGTGAGCTAGCCATCTTCCAGTCATAATTTTCAGATATAGTTCTGTAATATATTGTTTATGTGAGTTTGTGTATGTTAAATGCCACAAAAGATGCCCATGTGTTTTTGTTAAAAGGAGTGCGGAATATTACTGATAGATCACAGGAAATGAGAAAAGGTCTTGCAAAATATGTGACATTCCCATGTGACCCAGGAAAACAGCTACTAGCCAAGAAGCTGAAAATTACATTTTCAAAGGGGATGAACATCCCTGGTTAACTAATTGGTGAAATAAAATCAGAGTAGAAGAGAAGCTATTGCCCCCGTCATAAACCTTTAAGATCAAAAGGAGAAATGGTTTTAGACAAGAGGTGTCAGCAAGGTTACCATAGTCTGATTACATTTTTTTAGTAGTGCCAGGAAGTGGTGATATGAGAATCCAAGTAAGGAAATAAATAATAATTCCTTAAAATCTGGAAAAAACAATAGTGACATCAACTTTCTGCAGCCTTGGACCAAGTGAAATCAGTGGATTGTATCTTTTTGGACATGGCTAAGGCCTTTGATAAAGTACCACATAAATATATTGTACAAACATTAATTGATCATGAAATATATCATAGAGTCATAGGCTGGATACAATGCTGGCTCAGAAACATATACCAATCAGTTATCATTAATTGGTATCTGTCCTCTGTGACCCAGGTTACCAGCTGGGTTCCCCAGGGATCAGTTTTGGGACTCTTACTATTTAAAATTATTTATATCAAATATGGGTAATAATGAATCAGTGTGGAATAGTAAGTATGCGGACAATACCAAAATAGAGAGCCCTGTATGCAATAACACTGAAAATAATAGTTTCAAGTTGCGCTGGACCATATTATGCTCTGGGCCAACTCAGTTGATATGTCTTTCAACATGGACAAATGCAACATTATGCATTTTGGGGTCCATAATAGAAAACTGGAATATCAGCTCTGCGATCTTTCTCTGAGAAAGGCTGATCAGGAAAAATATCTAGGAATACTTATTTCAAAGAAATTGACCTTTGATATGCACACTAACACACATAGAAAACATAGAAACATAGAAGTTGACAGCAGATAAGGAAAGCAAGGCCCATCCAGTCTGCCCATTTCTTTTTCTACCTCATAAATGTGCCATCTGCCTTTGCTCTGTCAATGGCCTATCAATTCATACTCATCTGTATTGCTCCCTTATGCCTATCCCATGCCTGTTTGAAGCCCTGCACTGTGTTCATATCCATCACTTCCTGAGGTAGGCAGTTCCATGCATCCACCACCCTTTCTGTGAAAAAGAACTTCCTCACATTACCCCTTAATCGGCCTCCCTCTAATTTCATGCTGTGTCCTCTTGTGTTGCTATTTTTCTTATATTGAAACATGTTAGACTCTTTCACCTTGTTAATTAATTAATTAATTAATTAATTTAGTCAGTCATAGGAATTACAACCCTTTGAGTCATAGACTCATTTACAAAGGCTCCGCATCAGCATAGTCATACATTCAGTGATAGTACATTTGTGCGACATCACATTTCAAAGTTTTTACATATAATAGCCAGGATGGCTGAAGATCTATACATGTAGTAGCTAGGGTATTGATATTAGTACAGAGAAACAATTACAGAATGAGTGCAGCCTCTGGGGCATTGTCATATAGTTGGAACAGTGATTAATACATTAGTGAGACAACACAGTTTAAGGAAAGTATTTACATATAAAAGCCTGGATGACTGTTGACCTATACATGTGGTAGCTAGGATATTGATATTAGTACAGGTGATATAGTTACAGTGTGGGTGCAGCCTCTAGGGCATTGTCAATTAGCAGAGACAGTGATCAGCAGTGAAGATGTCCTATACACTAAGTCCTATATAGTTTGTTGCAATGTCAATGAGGAGTGGCCTAGTGCAGCTCTGTGCAGGTCAGTTAGGAGGATTAGCAGTTGCACTGGCATTGGTGTAAGGAGAGAATGTGTTTTTTAGGATGATTTTGAAGTGCCCTAGCTTGGGAATGGAGGTTATGGCTGGGGGGAGCTCATTGTACCAGGCAAGAGCTCTATAGAGGAATGATCTCTGAGCTGGGGAGGTTCTGACCTTGGGCGCAGTCCACAGATGTTTGTTGGCAGAATGAGTGGTCGCAATGCGGGAACACAAGAGTAGGGAGGAGGAGGAGGAGACCCCCAGTGGAGTTAACCCTAGGTGGATTTTTTGGGTGAGGAGACAGGATTGATATTGTAGTCTTTCCTCCAGGGTGAGAATGTTTGTTAGAGTGTGTAGGGAGCAAGTATGGAAGCATTTATCTGCACTGAGGAGGAGTTGGCACACTTTATTAATGGCTATGTGGAATTTGTTTTGGGTGGTGTTGTCTGCAGCAGAGTAGATGGGGAGCCCATAGTCAATGAGAGAGAGGACAGAAGAGGTGACAGCCAGCTTGAGAGCCTCTAGCATCAGGCAGTCTTTGTGCCCTTAAGGTGTTTGAATGTTTTCGATCATATCACCTCTCTCCCTCCTTTGCTCTAGGGTATACATATTGAGCTCAGTTAATCTGTCCTTATATGTTTTCTGATGCAGTCCCTGCACCATTTTGGTTTCCCTTCTCTAGACTGCCTCAATTTGGTTAATGTCCTTGTGAAGGTGTGGCTTCCAGTACTGCATGCAGTACTCCAGATGGGGCCTAACCAGTGTCGTGTAAAGAGGGATTATTACCTCCCTCTTCTGACTTGTGATACCCCTACTAATACACCCTAACATCCCCATACTGCTTTAGTGGTCTACATAGGTATCTAAAGCAAAAAAAAAAAAAATCCTCTGGACAATAAAATGAATTTTAAAAGTAGAGAAGCGGAAGTCATCATACCTCTGTACAGATCCTATATAAGGCCATTGTTGGGCTATGGATCCCAATTATGGGGGCCAATAAAGGGAAGTATCAAGGATAGTGTGGAAAAGGTCCAGAGAAAAGCCACTAAGATGATCTATGAATATAACAATCTCTCTTATGAGGACCGCCTAATTAGGTTAAATGTAATGTCTCTTCATACCAGAAGAATAAGGGGAGATCTGTTAATGTGCCACACTCTGATCCAAGATGGAGATCTTTTTAAAGAGTTAAACTTAAAACTGAAAAAACAAATAAAGGGACCAGTGGACACAATTTACAGCTGATACCATGCAAATTTCATACTGAAAAAAAAATATTTGTATACCCTGCATGTAGCCAACCCTTGAAATTGTCTCCCTGAAGAAATAATTTATAGTAAAACTAAAGATGAATTCAAACTAAAATTGGATAGATGTATCTTACACGGAAACTCCATTTCCTATTATACTTAGATATAGGAGCGGATATGGGCTCACTGCCTTGCATAGCTCCTAAAGCCATAGTATGAACTATAGTATGAACTGGCCTAACAAAAATAAGGCCACTAGCTAGCCACAGACTGGGACAGCCATCCCTATTTAAGACCCTCCACAGAGCATTGATTGGCTCACTTTTCAAAGGGCACTCTCTTGACACACAAGAAGCAAGACCAAGACAGACTAAAAACCAGAGACTGCATTTATTCTTCTGTATTTTAATTCACTAAGAACATAAGGTAGAATTTAAATAAAAGTTTATAGTGTGTTTGTTTTATATATATTTTCCACTTTTATTTGTGCTACTCTGTAACCAAATTTTCTAAAAATTTTAGTTGGAACTGTATGATTATCAAGTAAGTATTTTAGTAGAAACATTTGTTTTTAAGAAACTTGCCTGAGTGAGATTTTTCATATTGTGTGTGGCTCTGGCAAGTTTAATAATATCTGTGACTAAACTGTTATTGCTGAGGAGCGTCACCATAAGCTACCAATTGAACAAGGGTCTGTACAGGGAAATCTAGGTAAAGATAGGGAGAATATGAAAGTCTCAAGGAAGGGTCTGTGGGGATTTGAAGCAGGTTATTGCATGCCCATGGGAGAAGACAAAATCAAGGTTACAAGGCTACCCCAAAGAGACTGTAATGCTTGGATCTTCCCCCTTTGTGTAACAACCAAGAAAGTGTTCTCATTTGGCTACAGTACTGGAGACTGGTATTATACCCTTATCCAGAGTAAAAAGGGAGCCCTGGGGCCTCATGGTGGGTGTTCAGTCATGACCTCGTTAATCTGCAGATTATCACATTTTAATATATATGTGATAATCTGTAGATTGGAAATTTTATATTTTGTAATTTATGATGAACTTCTTGTTGTGCAGCACTCAGAGCCATTCAGAGGATTGGGTGCCTGCTAAATAAAATTTGCCTTGCCATTCTAGAAAGACAGAGGGAGGGTATCCCTGTTTTCCCCTTTCCTGTCATGGGTTGCACTTAGGGGTGGGCACTGTGAGTTCAGTGGACCCGACCCTCAGAAGTGGGTTCATGACACTGTACACACCTGCACAAGCAACACACTGTAAGTTGGTGCCCACATTCTCAGTTAGTGGATTCAGCTACATTGTCACATGTGTACTCCCAGCTCTCTGATCAGTCTTCTATGGGGCCGACATAGGTCCACCTGAGGAGCACTGTGCACACCTGCTCAAGTAAGACACTGTCAGCTAGTACCTGTCTTCTCATATGGTGGATTTAGCTAAGCCGTCACTTGTGCCTCCTCCCAGGTCCCTCAGAGATACTGTGGGCAAGATGTTCGAAAGTGTTAGATCACTACAGGACCCGGTGTGCTGACAATATGGTGCATGGGGCTTGTGGTGAACTAACAGGATTTTTCTATCCCATGCAGTAATTGCAGCAAGGTAGACCAACTTTCTTTGGTTTACCTTGTGGCAATTCTGGTGGCCTTGTTATGGAACTTGCCCAGATATTTGGTGCAAGCTGCCATAATTCATTGAAACTGTCACAACTGCATCCAAGATTGGAAAATTGGGTGCAACTGGGGCAAAGTGATGGATGCACAGCCAGAACCTACTGTAAAGTGTGCTGGTGCAGGGCTGGACGCAAGTCCTGCACCAGGTTTTGAAAATCCTGCCCTGTATGTTTTATGCCAGATTTACTTATTCTATGGTTCATACTAAGAAATGTTAGGAGCTTAAAGGCACTTAACCCAGTTTTGCTCCTATGCTATATTCATAATTAATATCTTAACACACCTCCTGCTTGAATATATTTGTCTAGTTTTGTTTTATATTCTGTTTTTGTTTTACTTATCACTATCTCTGTAGCAGAGCATTTCATACTTTAGGAATTCTTGATGTGAAAAAGTGCTTCCTGCTATTACTTTTAAATCCTTTGCCCTTTATCTGCAAAGGGTGTCCTCTAGTTTACATTTCTCCTGATTTGAACTCAATGTCCAGTTCTGTTATCAGTACAGGATCCAGCATTATCTCATACATGAAAAGAAGATCTCCTCTTTTTTGATAAAACATTTGAGGGAAGGATTTGGGTTGAACTGTGCAATACATACAGGCTGGGATATTCAAAGCAATTGCGCATGGAGCAACTGAGTTGCACCAGTGCAAGTATGGACTTGCGCCAAGGAGCGATATTCAGTGGGAGCCATTGCGCAGTGCAATTCTCATTGTGCTAATGTGCAACTATAATGAATGCATGCGCAAAAGCAGGGGGCATGCTCATGAATATTCGGTGCAGTGCAATATTCAACTGTGGAACCATGGCACAAGTGTGGTGTAAAACCTGGATGCGCTGAGCAGACTTGAGCCTATAAATACAGGGCACAAGTACAACAGGCTGCACTTGCACCAGGCGAGAGGGAGAGAGAGAGAGAGAGAGTGGCAAGAGATGTGGGACAGACAGACAAACAGACAGAGTAAGGGAAACAGAGCCAGTGAGAGACAGAGAGACTGTCACAGGCAGCCACAGGGGGAGAGGGACAGAAGTGGCAGTGGAGAGTGAGCCAGGGGCTGAGAGAGCAAGAGAGACAGGCAGACACAGTGTCATGCAGTGCACCAGGGTGGCACACAGCCCACAGCAGCTGACCACCCAGGGGGAGACAGGACATCAGGGGCCATGGATAGAATGCCCTTCCTAATGGAGGCCGTAATGAGGGGTGTGAGGGGGCAGAAGGAACAGCAACATGGCTGAGGAAGGGCCCATCAGCTGTATGTCTGGAACGGGTGATACCGTGCCTGCACCACCTTCGAGAACTACACAGACACAGAGATTGTGGGATGGTACTGTCTGAACAGGGCCATTCTGAGGCAGCTCTGTGAGCAGTGCAGTGATTAGATGCAGGCACCCACAAGACAGAGCCACGCAATGTCTGTGGAGACAAAAGTGAGAGCTGTCATGTGCCTGCTCACCACGGGCACCTTCCAGAGATGAACAGAGGACACCACAGGCATAACCCAGTTGGCCACATCATGCTTCCTCACACAGTTCCTCAACACTCTGCTGCCACATGCTTTTCGGAATACATCCATTTCCCCAGCACACAGGCAGAGCATACAGCAACCATGCAGGACTTCCACAGGGTAGCACATATGCCTGGTGTGCTTGAGGCCATTGATTGCACCCACATGGGATCCACACACCACCTGGCCCTGAGGGTGTGGCATACATGAATAGGAAGGGGTTGCCTAGTGTGAGCTGCCAGGTGGTGTGCGATGCCATAAGGTGCATCACCAATGTCTGTGCCACACACCCTGGGAGTGCAAATGATGTGTTCATCTGGCACAGCTCTGCACTGTGCCACAGGTTTGAGTTTGAGAACATCCCCACTGGCCACCCAGTGAGTGAGTATGGGACTGGCAAGGGGTGCCGGGCTGAGCAGGCCATGGGATGGGGGAGGGCAGGGTGGTTGTGCTGGTGAGGGTGCCAGGGATAGGCAAGGGGCACAGCAAAGGATGACACAGGGCTAACCATGACAATGTCCACACAGGAGACTATGCCTATCCACTGAGGCCTTGGCTGCTCAACCCCTACTGGTGTCCATCATCCCCAGCAAAGGAATGCTACAATGAGGCATACGCCAGCATGCAAAACATCATTGAGCATGTATTTGGGATGCTGAAGGCACAGTTCTGTTGCCTAGATAGGTTTGGCAGTGCCCTACAGTACAGACCCTTGAAAGCCTGTGGCCTATTCCTGGCCTGCTGCATGCTGCACAACATGGCCATTGACTATGGGACAGCTATTGAGGCTGAAGAGGGTGACAGTAGTGGGCGATGATGGCAATGGGCCAGGGGGTGGTGGACAGCCCCTCCCAGGTGGAGGAATCCCCAGCTACAAAGGATGGTGCGGCAGCATCAGGACACCATTGCACAGGAGCACTATGGTACACGCAGGTAGGTGGTACCTAACCCACACAAAGGCCACACACACAGGTACAGCACACAGGCAGGGGCATGCATGGCAATGGGCATGCACACATAGAAGCGTGGTGCAGGGGTAGGGGTGGCAGTGGTACACAACTGTACACAGCATCACACAGCAACACACACATGCACTCACATGCCCAGGCGCTGGCAAGTGGCTTGGATCAGATGCATTGCACTAGTGCACAGGCACAACCAGTGTAGACCTGCCCTCATCATGCCCATGTCACATGGGCCAGCAGCCGGGCAGGCATGCACACAGGCAGCATGCGACGTGACACACAGATGCCACACCAATGGTATGCATACACACACACACACACACACACACACACACACACCCGACCCATGCGTGCACAGGGCAGTGGCTGCAGACTGCAGTCAGGGCAGCATGCACATCAGGGCCGCCATGTGGAACCATGGCCACCTCAACCATGGGGGTAGCCTTGCCAGGACTGATTGACTACCACAGGCTGCTCATCGGCCACAGGGGGTATTTGCAACAGCTCCCAAGGGGGTTGTACTGCAGGACAGTGACTGGGTCCATGCAGAGGAGTGCAGGTGCCCAAACAGACCCACCCCAGGCATGCCTAGAATGCCAATAGCAGAGTCCGGCATCAACAGGAAGGGTGTCACCTGATGCCAGGATCGTGGGGTGGACAGTGTACTATGTGGTGTCCGTGGTGGCTGTCCATGTCCTGTGGCAACCAGCAGTGCAAGGCCATCTGTGATTGCATTGGCTATGCGATCCTGGGATGCAGTTGTGTCCTCCCACAAGTGCTGTATAGCCACCAGGAGCTGTGCAGTGCCCCTGTCATGCTGCTCAGCTGTCTGGTGCACCTCTGCGCACAGTGCAAGCACCCCAGTGGTAAGCAGTACCTGTTGCTCCACGGAGGCCAGAAGCAAACAGGTGTGCTCTGCCAATGGGTTGGTGCCCAGGATAACTTGAGCCGGGTGCAGACCCTCCTGTGGTGAATGACCATGGTGCCCCTATCTGTGTCTCCATGCAGGGGACGCTGAGACTGGCATCCTGTAAAAACACATCCAGGGCCTTGTCCAACCCCTTGCCCAGGACATCCGGCTGGACAGTTGTGGTGTGCTTCAGCCGATCAGGCCCCCAGATGCCCCTGGAGGTGGATGGCTTGTCCTCTGGGGCTGGGCCTGCCTCCACAGCTGCTGTTGGTGCCCCATCCTCTACATGCAGGCATGCTGGAGCTGAAAGAGAAAACAGATGTGTCAGTAATGCACCATTCCCCCCCAAGGCCCCCTTCCCCCCAACACAGCCACTGCAAGCTGTGCATGTCTGACATACCTACCATGCAGTGATGGGCTGCCACCCATCTAGAATCCTCCACCTGGCACACCCTCCACGGTGCTGCAGTGCATGGTGGCTGCCACCAACTCCTCCTGCGCTGTGAGCTGTGGCACATCAGCAGGCCTTCCTCCGGTGGCTTTCTGGGCTGCATGGATGGCCGCCACCTTTTCTTTGATGTGCTGCTTATCGGTGCCCACCTTCTTACTGAACTCCTGCAATGACCACTGGTGGCTGTCCTGCTGGTTGACGCATGCTGCCACTTCCTCCCAGGCTCCAGCCCTGGCCTGTGGTGTGCCCGTGGCACCACTCAACAGTGGCTCCCTGTTGAGGTAGGCCTCAAACAGGTCTTCTGCCTTTGTGAAATTGGGCCTGCATTTGAGAGCAGGCCCACACTCCTCACTCTCCTCAAGTTCCAACATGTTGCTACCTGTGGACATGGACAGCACAGTGTGTCAGTGTCAGCAGCACCCTGGTCCATCCCCTCCTGCTGTGCTGGCTGGGCTCAGTGTGCCCCAGCAGCATGCACAACTTACCTCAGCTGGTTGCAATACTGGTCCATGGTCTGTGCCGGTCCGTGGCACTTTTATAGTGCAACACATGCAGATGAGCATTGGTGCAATGGTAATGACATGCTAATTTCCCCAGTGCACCACATACTGGCTGATGAGCTAATTTACATGTGGTGGCTGAATATCATGAATTTGCTCTATGCACAATGAGATTGCTCCAGAGCAAGTCACGGCACAATGCCCAGGCATGCGCACTGCACAGCACTGCAGTGCACATGCACCAGTCAGTGTGCTCCCGTCTATTGCACACTGTGTGCCCAGTGCACAATAGGGACCATGGCACACTGTGTGCCATGCCTTATTTTGCACACCGACGCACTGTGTGGTGACTGACCCCTGACCCCTGGTGTGACCCCTGATCCCTTGTCGCTCCCCTGCCATGTGCCAGTCTCGCCATGCCCATGTCGCTCATTTCTGGCTTTGTGTAATAGGTGGACACAGCGCATGTAGCCTCGCATCATGCATCTGGTGCATGTTGTGCACCTCTAGCTGCCATTTTGCTTCCCCACTTTACGGTTGGCACTAAGGCGCAGCTTGGTGTTCGGCGGGCAAGGAACTGGTCCTAGGTCAAACTGGTAAACCCAGTGGCATGTGTCCTGCCACACACCACACAGCTTTTTGGTCAGGTGCCCCTGCAGCAGCCAAGGGTAGTGGTGTTTCAGGGGATTGCTACTAGTCTTCAGCAAGCCACTTGAGTGGCCCAGACAGGGAAGCAATGCTGCCACAGGTATGGGGACCTTGTGCAGTGGGACCCAGAGCACCTGTGACAGCTGCAGGCTCATGTACTGCAAGGGGCTGTGCCACAACCAGGTAAGTAAGCCCATATTGCATGTGTGCCCTAGTGCTGTACTGTGGTGTGAACTAGGCTGCCCAGCATGCCCTGCAGTTGGGTACATTGTCATCATGTGCATTGCCGAGTGGCACTGCCAGCTGCAGCTTGCATTGCTATACAGCTGTGCAGGCCATGTCGGGCAGGGGCACACCCTGTACACAGGGTGGGGGTGGTGGGCAGCTACTGTGGATGTGTCATGATGTGTACCTGTCTTTGTTCCATTCACAGGCCCTGAGGATCGACACTTTGCGAGGGTGGTGAGAGCAGCAGGAGGAGCACAGCAGACCATGGCGGGCCATGGTGGTGGTGCCAGAGCAGGACCAGCACCAGTGGGGCCACAGAGAGCAGATAGGCACTGTCTTGGTCCTGCACACTTTCCTTTGGGGGCAACAGGGGAGTGGGTGCATGTATGGCCACCTGTATCATGTGCTGTGGCAGCTGTGTGTGTCGCACTGTGCGTGGTGCATGCCACTGTGGGGTGGCTATTGCACACGTGTGCCACCTGCTGGTGGGGTGGGTGTGCATCCAGCTGACACTGTTGTTGCTGTGGTGCTGCTGGTGCACTGTGCCATGTGACTGTCATTCCACAGTCAGGTGGCCATTGTGTGGCGGGGACCACCTCTGTGCATTGTAGTGGTGTGCCGAGTTGCTGGCAGGTGTTGACCCATCCCCCTGTGGGCGGCTATGGAGGGCACTCCAGGGGTGTGTGTTCCCACTGCCCATTACATACAGGTAGGCATGATGCCTTGGGACATTGCTCTGATCACCTGTCCTATCCCTTGTCATAGATGTCCAGCGGAGGGGGCAGCTGTCTCTGTACTGCCAGCTGCTCCGGCAGTTGATTCTGGTGACATCCCTAACCATGGAGGCAGTCCTTCAGATGCACTGCATGATGATTGGCCAACCAATGACAGAGAGGGGCCAAGGGGTGGCAGGGTGTGGCCACCATTAGATTTAGCCCCAGCATTCCGCTTTTACCCCTGCTGTACCTCCCCCATCAGTCTCCCTTCCCATTATACAGTCTCAGTTTCCTGTCCCCTTCCATTGCTATCCTACCCTTTCCCACCCCCTTGTTACTGTATATAGTTCTTTTGAATACATTTCTATTTTGCCTTACCTGCCTGCATCTGTATCTGCTTTGCAGGTGGCATGAGAAGCCATGCTGCAGTGGCCCAGTGCCTGTCCGTGTGGTGTGCATATGTTGGGGCACATGTTGTGCTGCTGTGGATCACTGTTGTGTGCTGCTGTGTGTCCCACGGAGGTGGTGTCCCTCCCCTCAGTTGCTGGCTGTGCCTTGGGATGCCTTGAGGTGGCTGTCAGGGTTGTGTGGTGGGTGTGTCTGCTTGGCTGTGTGGTCCTGGGTGTAGCATGGTCTGGCCTGGTCTGATTGTGCAGGGGGGGCATGACCTGCTGCCTGCCAGGAGGCCCCCTTGGTGGCCCTCTATCCCCAATTAGCACCCCCTGCTGTCTCCTGTCTGTGCCACTGTTGTGTTCTGGGGTGGGGATTTGGATGCCTGTGTATGCTCAATTATGCCCTGCTGGTGGTGGCCTCCTGTGGCCTGTTGCTCCACTGCCCTGGCTCTGTCCCTGGGTCTCCACTCTGTGCCGTGCCCCCCTTGATTGCTCTTGTGCACTGCTCCCATGGTTGCCCTGGGGCTTCTGTGTCTGCCCATGGTGCACCTGTGGTTGCCCCATGGTGCACCTGTGGCTGCCCCATGGCGCACCTGTGGTTGTGCCATGGTGCATCCACGGTTGTGCCATGGCGCAACTGAGCCATATTCAGCCTTATTGCACCGGTGCAATGTGGCCAATGCAACCTCTGAATATGGCTCCTGTTGTGCCGTGGCGCATTGGTTTTGCACTGTGCCAGACTTGCGCTGGCCTTTGGCACAATTCTGAATATCTGGCTCATAATGTTTTGTTTTGGTTTCAGATCTTATTTACCTTTATTGCTTATATTTTGGTAAGTTCTACCTTCTGATTTTAGTTAGCAATAATGATTTGTTGGATTATTCATGAGCTTATAACTCTGTGATGGTGGTATGCTTACACAGAGCTATTTAATTTTTCTCTTAATAATACATAATTATAAAAATTTTAAAAGAATAAATTACTCAAATAGCATTATTTCTGTTTTTCACCATGTTTTTAATGGCTTCTTGCAGTTTTTGAGTTTTACTCCATCCTGTTACCTACATTAACGTAAATACACTGATTGTAATGGTTAACATTTTTAAGTAATCAAAATTTAGTTTAAAATGCCAACTACTCTGTTCCCCACTTACTGTACTTATAAATGAATTTTAAGCTGTACCTTGCCAAGAAATCTTAGTCATGAAAAACTTTTAAATCACTTTACCCCTTAGAAATGCACCGAGTTGGACTGTTTATTGCATGCAATTACATGCAAATATTTTGGAGAAGCTTACTGAAGTAGCAAAAGGAGTTACTGTACTACAAATTCATGTACAGATCAAAAGATATTTGTGCATAACTGTTTTTAAATTTAGCCTCTTATCTGTCCTGTTACATATGTTATATGGTCACTGTTTCTAAACATTAGGGACTGGGTCTTTTAAACCTCATGTGATATTATCTTCATGTTCACAATTTAAGTAGAGGGCCTCAAAGGCAATATAGTGGTAGCAAAATAAAGAAATCACCAAGTCAGCCATCCCGTTAGCGCTGAGGGTTGAGGCACTGGATGCCATACCTTATGCCACGCCGGTGACCCGTGTTCGGAAACAAGCATTGGCTGCCAGTGTCAGCAGGGGAGGAGACGGATCGAGCATCCCAAGGACTGCTCTCCTTCTCAGGGGATGGAGAGTTCCAGTAATCGGCGATTGCCTGTCCCCTAGCAGAGGCTGGGGGACAGAGTGCTGATGCTGACAAATAGGGCAGGGATGGGGCAGACACCTGGATGATAGCACACAGGAGCATGTGCATTGCCTCCATTGGCATCATTGCATGCCCCACCTCTGAGGGGGAACAAAGAACAAGGAAAAAGAATATGGTCATGCGGCTTGATGGTTGTCCTGGGATGCACTCACTGAGCTCTGAGGGTGTTGCCTCAGTACACTGGATCCATCCTGGTGGTGAGTAAGGGGAGCTCATTACATCCCTGCAATGGGGGCAAGCAATAAGGATATCACTGGGGGTGAGGGCCTCAATAGGACCCATGGTGTGCCAGGATGGCAGCTGGATGTGGGCTGACCATGGGGAGAAAAAGAAATTAAAAAAAATAAATCACCAAGTTTATTTTTCAGTGTTCATGTCCCACTAGTGCCCCCCAATACTATGGATAGGCTAAGAGGGAAGAAGTGTCAGGGAGCTGTAGAGAGACTGCTGTGAAACCACTGTTCAAGATAGAGGAGGGATGGCTCAGGGGCAATGTGAGGAAGTATTTTTTCACAGAGAGTGTGATGGATACATGGAACGGCCTTCCTGAGGAGGTTATGGGGTCAAAAACAGTGGAGAAATTCAAGAATGCATGGGAATGACATAATGCAATTCTTGTGGGGTGTAGGAAGAAGTAGACTGTTGGTTAACTAGGATCTGCAGCTTATCCAATAGGCTGGGGAAATGGGCAGACTAGGTGGACCAAGTGATCCTTATCTGCCATCAAAGTCTATGTTTCTATGTTAAGAAGGAGGAAAGAGATGAGCAAACCATGTACAGACTGTCAGCCTCACTGTGATTCTATGCAAAAGTTATAGAGCCCTGCCTAGAGGAAACAAACTCTGGCCAGAGCCAATAAGGCTACAGCTGAGAAATTTGGAGTAAAATTATGGTAAATTATCAAAGTTACAAGTGTGCATTTGAACAATGTAACATAGGCTAATAAAAATGTATTGGCTTGTAATAGTTTTACACCAAATTCTCAACATAGCCTTGTTATGACACTACCTCATGAAAACGGGCAGAAAAAATGTTCAAGTCCTGGCTTAAAGGTGTTTTTGCACAGGGACTACAAAATCAATGTTTGGGACACAAAAACACATTTTGTGCAGGAGCTCAAAAAAGACAGCTGTCACATTCATGAGGTGCCATACAGAAATGACTATGATGAAAATTTGGGGTAAAAATTTTAAATATTACCAAAGTTATGAGCCTGCATTTGTAAAATTCAACATAGCCTCATATCTGTTTTGTAAAATATTTTTACACCAAATTTAAAACATAGCCATTTTATCACCTGCCTCATGAATAAGGTCTGAGAAAATGTTCAACTCCTATCCAAAAGGTGATTTCATGCAGTGACCACAAAAACACCAGTTGTGTTGTAAAGAAATGACTATTTGGAAAATGTAGGGTAAAAATATTTAATATTACCAAACTTACATGCTTGCGCTTGCAAAAATCAACATAGACTCATAACTTTTTTGTTGTTTAACGTTTTTACTCCAAATCCCAACATAGCCTTCTTATGACCTCAACCTAATTAACAAGGGCAGAGAAAATGTTGAACTCCTGGCTGAAAGGTGATTTCATGCAGGGACCATGAAATCACCTTTTTGGATGTAAAAAAAAAAACATTTTTATTTATTTTTATTTACTGAGGTCTTGGATTACACCGGTGAGCAGATGCTCATTTATAGGTACATTGGTCAGGATTTGAAAATTGATAGCTGTCACATTCAGGAGGTGCTGTAAAGATACGGCTATGCTGTAAATGTGGGGTACAAATATTGACAATTACTGTAGTTAAGAGCCTGCATTGCAAAATTTTACTTGGGCTCATAACTTGGTTGTCTTTTTAATATTTTGGCACCAAATTTTCAACATTGCCTTCTTAATATCCCACCTCATGAAAAAGGGTAGAAAACATTTTCAGCTGGTGCCCAAAAGGTGATTTCATGCAGAGACCTCAAAATCATCTTTCTGGATGTAAAAAAAAACAAAAAAACATTTTGGACAGGATTTGAAAAATGACAGTTATCACAGTGATGAGGTTCTGTAAAGGTATGGCTATGTTTTAAATGTGGGGTAAAAATATTGAAAAGTACCAAAGTTATGAGCCTTCTTTTGTAAAGTGCAGTGTAGGCTCATAACTGTTGTTTTTCAAATTTATACACCAAATTTTCAACATAGCCTTCCTATGAGCCCCCTCACGTACAAGGGCAAAGAAAATGTTCAACTCCTGCCCGAAGGGTGATTTCACACAGGGACTATGAAATCATGTTTCAGGACAGATCTGGCTAATGACAGTGACATTGTTTAAGAGGTGGGGTCCCAATGAAGGCATGTTGAAAATTAGGGACGAAAATATGTAAAAATGCCCAAACCCCATTGAAATACATTGAACTGCATTCCTGTGTCTTCAGTTCATGGTCTGGCTTTGAAGCATGAAGATGTGTCTGTGGTCCAGACAGGATTTCAATGTTGCACCTCAATGGGTAGCTAAGGGTTTTGGGGGGTGCAGGTTGGTGGATGCTCAGTGGGAGGGTCAGATGGGGATAAGGAATGGCTGCAAAAGACATCGATGGACCGTTTAGTTTTGTCACGTGAAAAAAAAAAGAGAGACCGATGATCCCTGATCATGACACTGTGGGATTGGGAACCTCCAGTGTCACAGTTTTGTGGGGGCAGACATAGATGGACCAGTTTTTTTTACAGATAAAAAAAAAGACAGACTATCCCTGATTGTGACACTGGAGGTTACCGATGATCTTTGATCGTGACACTGGAGGATTGGGCACCCCCAGTGTCATTTGGTATCCAGTGATGATAGAGACTGAAAATGAGTGACTACAAAAATAGTGACCCATTTTCAGTGCTATCATTCTGGGCTACCCTGCAAACTAGCAACCATATGGGAAAGTGACTGTTGGGAAGGGTGACCGAAAGGGGGGAATGGTGAGGGGAAATGGAGGGACAGGGAAGGGGTTTAAAGGGACTGGTGTACTTGCTGCCACTGAGCTAGTCATGTGGCATGGTGCTGTGTGTGGCAAGCTCTGGCACAGAAGGTACTGAGTTCAGAGCTGGGGCCAGGATTGAGTAAATTTTGTCACTGCCTGCAGTTGCTGGACTTAATTTTTTGCAAAATCTGGATGTTGCCCCCTCCCTGACATGCACCCCCCTGGAGTTGAGAATTTTAATTCAGTGGAGTGCAGGGGACAAATCCCCCTGTGAGGGGGACATGGGGGTGCAGCCTCCCCCCACGAAAACACTTTTTAATATTCCAGATGTCAGGTTGCCTTAAAGTGTATACAGCTGATTTTCTTTTCTGGGATATACACTTGCCATAATAGCAATTGCTGTTTTGTGATCACTGTTATGACATGGAACCATGTCATTTCTATGTTTCTGGGGGTGTGTGGAGTGGTGGATGCTGAGTGGGAGGATGGGGTATGTGGAATTTATATAATATTAAAAAATATATACATAAATAAGTGCCGGTGGTCATGGCGGAACATGGCCCACCCCACCATGACCAAGATAGGCACCGCATGCTACTGCACATACTTGACTGTTAGTGTATATGCAGTACAGTGCAGCAACCATTTTGGACATGACAGAGTGTACTGTGTTCTGCCATGACTGCTGGCACTGTAAAATAGTGCAGTGCTGCGGTCAGTAGGGACAACATGGGTGGACTGCTTCACAGATACGGAGGTGACTGACACAATCCAACATGTTGTTCATTCAGAAAGAATGCAGAGTTCTTTTCCTCATTGATCATAAAAGAACTGCAGGGCTCCACCCACTACAGCCCTAAACAGCAATGCAGGCGCCAAAAGACCTGGAGTACAGAGATGAAACAGCATGGCTTATCTAGTGAGGTGTTATGCTTAATTAACATATTTTTTTTAATGAGCCATTCCTTAAAAAAGTAGACAAGGGAATGTCAGTGAATGTTATTTTCCTCTGTTTCAGCAAAGCATTTGATAAAGTATCACATGGGTTGTTAATTAATAAGTTTATATAAGGAATAAGGATGGGTGAAAGTTCAGATTTCCACCGCTGCTGAATTTTCGTGAAATTTCGAAACTTATGCGGAATGGTCCTCTCTTCTGCCTGTGGCGGAATTCTGAACTTTCACCTATTTACTGTGGATTTTCACCTAGTACAGTGGAAAAATTTTGTGAACTGCTGATGTTTAGTTATAAAATGAGTAAATAAAGTATCTTGCCAATTATTTTGCAGTATCATGTAATTATCTATGGTTTTCAATATGATTATGCAGTGTTTTTTTTCCTACCATCAATGTGCGTCCATATTTCATTTTCTACAGGTGGTATTTTAATTGTTATGGTCACATACTGAATTTAATCACCCTGCCTGTTGAGCACCTTAACTGTGTTGTCTGCAAATAATCTTTTGTGTGTTTTTAAATGTGTTAACTTTTTCTATATTTCCTGGTATTATGTCATGTTTCTTTCTTTTGAATTCCTAGAAATCTTCTATTGCATTCCATGGTATAAGAAAAATATTGCAGTTCAGCACTGAAATCCTGTGGAAAGGTCACATTTCACCACAAGTAGCTCTGATCACGTTTTTCAGCTCTGCAGTCACATGGGGTGCAGACAGAGGACTTAGACAGTAACACACATTTCTTACTGCATAGCTAGTCACTCTGCAGTTGTTTTCTGAAGAGGGGAGAGCTGTGTTTGTTCTCCACCACAGAACAGGCTTTGAAAGTGATAATCCACCAGTTTTCTTCAGGAGAATAAATAAAGTGCTGATCTTCCCCTTGTCACCCTTCACCATTCATTACTGCTGAGTGTAAGTCGGAGGAGCACACCTGTACGGGAGCTTTTTTTTGCGGGGAGGAGTCAGCGCCAACTGTGTTGCCCACAAGGCCGATGCATTGCGTGGCACACAAGGGTTGGCCGTTAGGTGCTGTAGACACCTCCTCCTCCACCCCAGTTCTGTTTCTCCCACCATTGAGGTCAAACTTGCTGTGTGAGTTTCAGTGTTTGCTGCATCATCGAGCCTGTACCATTTTTCGATGCTGTTGCTGCTTCTCCATCCTGGTTCTATCCCCACCTGATGCAGTTGGATTCCGGTAAGACTGTTTCTTTTGTTATTATTGCCAATGGTGCCGGGTATTTTTCTGGGAATTGTTGGTTTCTTTCATGTCATGTCTGGTTTGGAAGCTAAGAGAAAAATCCAAAGCGGGCCATGCCCCCATGCATCGGTGCCCTTGTGGCCGGCATTTTTCTGTGATGGACCGACATGATGTTTGTCTGCGATGCCTGGGTGCTAACCACAATATGGATAACTGCGATGCTTGTTTCTCCGTGGACTGCTGCATTCTGTAAATCCCTGTGTTTAAAGTTGACAGGGCTCTGCCAACTTTCTGAGGATGGTGTCATTCTAGGGAGGCCATGGCAAGATCTTTTGATGCTGCCTCCAGGTCCCCTCCCGGGTCTATACAGCCCAGCGAGGAGGAAACATCCTCAGATTCTAGCCTTGCCATCGAGGAGGTATCTTCTGTGGTGCTCGAGGAGTGGCTTTGTTCCCTGCAGGGTGGGGTAGAGAGCACCGCCATGGCAGTCACCTCCATGGAGGTGCAGACTTCCCAGTGTTGCAGCCAACAGTTGTTGGGCCCAGCACTAGTGGACCTCAGCACTGCCGTTAAGTGTCATTTCAGATCCCTGCACCATTGGCAGAGCCGTTGATCGAGGCATGGTGTGTCCTGCAATGCCACAGTTCATGGCACTGTTGGTAAGAGAGCCCCCAGGGTTGCTATCATGGCGGTATGCATGGTCTTCTCCTGTTTGGAGGCAGATGACTCACTGACTGATCCAGACTGGCACCCAGACTCCTTGGAGTCAGGGAGTCCTCTTGGGCATGGCACCAGGTGGCTCTGTGATTGCCTTCCAGACTCCCCAGAGCCTGTGGTCCATGTGGCCCCCCACACCAATTCCAATGTTGGGGGCTTCAGTGGATAGCAGTCTTGGGGGACCTGGTGTGGCAGTCATGACTGGAGGGGCCACAGCAGTTGCCATTTCTGGTGCTGCTATGGCCTCCTTGGTGGGTATGGGAGCCCCCTCTTCTGTGGCCTCCCTCAGGGGGGTCTGAGGGTGGGGTCACCCTTTGACATTGGGTTCAGGGAAGAGGGAAGCCTTGGAGTCTGAGGGGTTGAGAGGCTGGGGTGAGGTGCAGAGGCCTTCTTCCACTACCTTGCTGGGAGTGGGGAGAAGCCAAAGTGCTGAGCCTCGCTGCTCCTCCTCTGAGACTTCGGGGTACCCTTAGTGGGCAGTGCTGAGAGTTGCCCTTCTGGAACCATGCAACCTTAGTTGCACCACAGGGGAGATTCTCCCTCAGGGCTCAGCCAGGATTTGTTTACACATTTGCAGCGTTCGTTGACTGGATCGACCCCGGGTCCCCCCTGTGTGGAAGGATCTGCTGCGGGGTCTCAGAGCCCTGGTAGAGGCTGGGCATTTTCTATGAGATGCCCTTCCCCAATCCCTCTGCAGACACCTCTCCCCTCCATCTGGAGCTCCACATCTCCCATGTGATAAGATGCAATACTGAGCAGGAAACACACTCTTTTCTGAGCGAATTCAGTGCCAACCACCTAGTGGTGCCTTCCTGCCCTATTCTCTTCCAGTACACATCTGTGTGAGAGGCCTTTCGGCATAATGCAATTCTGCTTAAAGTTGGACCAGCATAACATTCTGTGGTGATTTGCATATGTGGCCCATGATGCTTTGCATTGTGTGGGCTTGTGTTATTTTGTATTTTCTTGAAACTTGGCTTCCCAGCCAAATGCCCTTTGGGGTAACCCTTGCCTCAGTTTTTGTGCACAGAGGTTCTTTGTCTTTCACATCTATCCATGCCTGGCAGTCACCAGATACCTTATCTCCAGCCCCAGCGGACTGCAGGAGGAGGTATTGTGCTTCCCAGGAGTCTCTTGGTTCTCTGCCTCACCCACCCTTGGGCTGATGGCTTTAGACACCTCTGCTTACACCTCTTCTGTTTCAGTACTCCTCCTGCACCCCCCATCCAAGCACTCTGCCTTGGCACCGAAAAGTCTAATACTCCTTTGTCCTGCTAAACTGCTCAAATCTAAACCCATCCTAACTTCTATGCTATCTAAGACCAGTTCTTTTTTCTTCTCTCCAGCTGCCTGCCCTTGAACAGGGCTGCTTCAGCTCTCCCAAGGTCAGCCGGCTCCCAGCCAACCACTGACTGAGACCAGGATGCCCGCCTGCAGCTCCTTGGAAGGTACGGGACAGAGCAGCTAATCTGAACACAGGCGCTTCCAGCAAACCCGCTATGATTGGCCAGGACTTTTCCCCCTGCTTCTGCCACCTGGCACTTTTTACAAATAGATTTTAGATAGAACTAAGCACATTTCAAGTGTGTAATAGAAGTTTTTCAACTCTGTTAGCTGGATTGTAATTTCTACTAGTGTTTTAAAGTGTATACACCTCTTCTGTTTCAGTGCTCCTCCTGCACCACCCCATCCAAGCACTCTGCCTTGGTGCCAAAAAGTATAACTCTCCTTTGTCTTGCTTAACTGCTCAAATCTAAACCCATCCTACCTCAATGCTATTTAAGACTTGCTCTTTTTTCTTCTCTCCAGCTGCCTGCTCTTGAACAGGGCTGCTTCAGCTCCCCCACGGTCAGCCGGCACCTAGCCAGCCACCGACCAAGACCAGGACGCCCGCCTGCAGCTCCTTGGAAGGTACAGGACAGCGCAGCCAATCAGAACACGGGCGCTTCCAGCAAATCCGTTCTGATTGGCCAGGACTTTTTTCTCCTGCTTCTGCCACCTGGCACTTTTTAAAATTAGATAGAACTAAGCATATTTGAAGTCTGTAATAGACGTTTTTTTTTAAAGTGGCTAGTTTTCCATTAGCAGGTTATACAGACTTGCCACTAGAGGGATTCTTGGTCTTTTATTAGAAAAAAAAAAGAAAAAAGTATACCCTCTGAAAGACACAGTCCCTGGCTGCCTGGCCTTCCTGGCTGTATCCTCACTTCTTACTGTTCCAGCTACTGCTCTTCAACCCCGTTCTCCTAGCCCCGCCAGCCTGTCTTAACCCCCTCTCTCCGCCTACCCTGAATCCTTCCTTAATCATGCGCCTCCACCGTTCTGTACTCCCTATTCTATTTCTTCTTACCTGTGTTCCTCCCCTACTGCATGCTCCAAAAGCCTGATTTCCCTCCCTCCCCCACAGCTTCCACATTCCTACTTCCTTCCTCCACTTAGGCACACTGCACACTGGTCACTGCCCCTTGTCCAGGGTCCATCCTACCACCACAAAACTGTCCTACACTCACACTGGTGCTAGCCCTCCACTGTGGTCCCCCCTGTCTATTCTTATCCTCACCCACTATTGTCGATGCTCGGCAATATCCCGAGATGCTAGCAGACAAAAGCATTCCCTTAAAGAAATACACTGCAGCTCCTTTAGGCTAGTCCTCCTCCTCCTAATGCTGTCAGGCAACATGCACCCAAACCCTGGCCCATTCTGCTCTAAAGCCATTCATCTGAGCAAGTCTTTGGGTGCCCTCTCATTCATATCAATCAACATCTGCAGCCTCCTGCCTAAAATGGATGCCCTACAGGCCTTCACCAGCCAGCACAGCCCTGACATCCTGGCGGTTGTCAAAATCTGGCTCACACCATCAGTACCGGACCATGCAATCAGCCTTCCTGGCTACAACGTCTTTAGGCTGGATCGCCTCTCCAAAAGAGGTGGGGGCTTCACTCTCTACTTAAAAGACTCCATACAGGGGCACCACATCATTACCTCACTCCAACCCACAACTGCTCAGATACTGCCAGTGAGAATCCTCCTCAGAGCCCAAAACAAAACCCTCACTGTTGCCGCCATCTACATCCCTCCCAAAGAACAGGGAACTGGTCTAACAGCTGTTCTTGACTTTGTAACGTCACTCCCACTGGACACCGAATCCATCCTCCTAGGTGACTTCAACATCAACTGGCCTGCAGCCGATGCCGGTGCACACAGGGATACCATTGCTGCGGCGAACCTCACACAAATGGTTGACTCACCAACCAGGAAAAATTACACGACCAGCACCAGTACACTCTTGGACTGGATCCTTACCAGTCACCCATCACGGATATCTAACACTAATGTCCTCCCTGACTCTCTCAGCGACCACTCCCCTGTTAGCTGCACCTGGTCAAATAAATTCATCAAACAACCACCAAAAACTATCACCAGCAGGGTTTTACCCAGTGGTCACCTTCCTCAACTGAGATACCACCTCCTCCATCCAGACTGGTCCTCTATCTTCAATGCAACCAATGTAAACACTGCCCTTGACCACTTCATAAACATTTTCACTGTGGCCTGTGACACGTATGCTAATATTAAGAAACGCAAAGTCAAATCACTCAGTAACCCTTGGCTCACAGGTGACCTCCTCAGGATGCTAAAAACAAAAGACCACCTATGGGAGCTGGCCAGAAACTCTGGAAGGCAAAACGACATCCAAAACTACAAATGTGCCCGCAATGACTGCACCAAAACCATCCAGCAAATGAAGTCCACCTACTATAAACATGCCCTCACAAACTCCTGGGGCAATGGTTGGGAATTCTGGAAGAACATAAAGGAACTCACTGGGAATCCACCCAAACCCCCCCCAGCAATACTCAACATCAACCAAACCACAACCTTCAACCCAAAAACCATTGCGGATACCTTTAACAAAGCCTTTACCGACCTCAGTGCTGTCCTACCTCAGGACTACTTCAAAGATAGTGAAGCCCCTCTGTCCACAATGAAGACTATTCCAACCAGCTCCCCCCGCTTCTACTTCAAAGCAGTCAAGGCTCACCAAGTACGAAAATATGTAATCAAAGCCCTTGGTAAATCAAGATTCAGTAATGACTCCCTCAATCTCAAAATTCTGTCTCTCACACTTGATGAAGTGCTTAGTCCTCTGACCAGAATTTTCAACCTCTCCCTCAGCCTTAGCCAGTTCCTGGACAGATGGAAATCTGCCACTGTCACCCGAATCCATAAAAGTGGTGACAAAACTGCTCACCATAACTACAGACCTATCTCCCTACTACCCCCACTCTCCAAGGCACTAGAACGCATCATCTCAGACCAGCTCACAGAATACCTGGATACGTACAACATCCTGTGCAAGCAACAACATGGGTTCCACAAAGGTCAGAGCACCTCCACAGCCCTACTTGAATTCACAGGCGCAATCCACAATGTACTTGACTCCGGTGAACTACTAGGCTCAATCTACATTGACTTAACTAAAGCCTTTGACACCATCAATCATCGCCTCCTGCTTGTCCAGCTTCAGAACATTGGGCTGTAAACTGACTCCACTGGCTGGTTTAAGAGCTACCTTGAAGAATGGTCCCAAACAGTAAGAATTGCTGATACACTCTCAGACCCTAGACCAGTCCGCTCGGGAGTCCCCCAGGGCTCCATTCTGGGACCCTTCCTCTTCAGCCTATTCTTAAACTCACTACCAGACAGCTGCCCAGAACAAATAATTCTCTACACCAACGATGCTGTGATCCTCACCTCGGACCCTGATCCAATCCAATTACAAAATAAACTTCAGCAGGCCTTCTCCTCCATTGAATCCTGGTTTCTAAATCATAAACTGCTTCTCAATCAGAAAAAAACAAGTCTATGATCTTCTGCAGCCCCCACAACAAAACAAACAACTCCACCTCTCCATTTCAACCAAACAAGGAGCCATCCTAGAGGAAACACAATTGTTCAAGTACCTCGGCATCACCCTTGATCCCCACCTCTCATACGCTGTCCATATCAGCAATGTTGCAAAGTCTTCCAATGCAAGGTTAGGCATATTATTCTGGCACAGGAAACATCTAACCCCAGAAGCACTGGCAGTGGCTGTCCAAAGCTCCATCATCAGCATCATAGACTATGGTCTTATCATATATGGGTCTGCAACTACCTCTGCTCTCAAATGTATCACAACCTCCCTGAATAAGGCCTGTCATCTTATCACTGGCTCACATTGCCGTACTCACACTTGTGACCTTTATTCCCAATCTGGATGGCTTCAACTGGACAAACGCATAAAATTCCAAACCTGCATCACGGCCTAGAAAATTATAATGGGTCTGGCCCCACCTGGTGTCTGTGCCCTCCTTAAGCCTAGACATAGGAACGTCAGTACAAGGAGATCCAATTCCCATCTACTACATATCCCACGATGTCACATGACTCAAGGACAAAGATCATTCGCCTATCGGGCATCCAACTGGCTCAACTCTCGTGACAGCGACATAGCTGTCCAACACTTGGCCTCTTCAAGTCCAAGCTGCACCTCTCACTGCTTGTATCCTGTGATTGCCCATCTTAATATTTCCACCGTTCCAGCTGCAAATGCCCCAGCACCCAGCACTTACAATCAGTCTTTGCACCCCTAGCACCTTACCTGTCATGTTCCCTCAACAAGACCCCCCTTGTTGCACTGTCTCCCACCCTCACCTACCTCCCCACCTTATCTCCACTCCTGCCCCCACCCCAACCACCTTCCATACTCCCCCTTACCCCCTGCACCTCCTTCTCCCCTCTATCTCCTACCCTCATTTCCCCCACCACCATCACCCCCTTCCCTTGTCTTGCTCATAGCTCATGTCTTTGTACTGGTTATTACATGTCTGTAAGTCAACGACTATATGTTTGTAACTAAAAATGATGACTGTTGCACACGCTGACATGGAACCTTTGTAAAAGAGCCTCGGCTCTAAGGTATTGTAATTCTAGATTGAAATAAATAAATAAAATAAAAAAAGACACTCTTTCCGGGCTTCAACACCTGGCACACAACTGACCACCCAATCCGGATCCCCTATGAGTAGTGAATGGTGAAGACTGACATGGGGAAGTTATGAAAATTATGTACTTACTGTAATTCTTGATGTTTGCTTGTATCTTCACCATTCATTACTGATACCTGCTCACCTTCCCCTCTTGGACCACAGTTCTTGGGCACCACCTCCACCCTGCTCGCCTCCCCCCCTCTTCAAGGCCAATTGGGGGCAGAGCCCACCTGGTTTCTCAGGGCCCTCTGTTTCCTTCTCTAAAAGTCACAGAGCACCCATCCTAGGAGGGTGGTGAGTAGGGTCTTCGCCCTGGCCACAGGGGGAACTCCCTGGAATTCTCAGTGTAGTGCACTGTGGTATCCTCCTTAACCTGACATGGATAATCAGTTTTGTTTCCTCTTCTGAAAGTGGGGACTGCATCAGTGCATCTTGTGGGAGAACCCGTAGGGATTTTTCTCCCCCTTTCTCTCTCTCACTTCCCCGCTACTTTAGAGGTAATTCTGGACAGAGTCCTCTCCTGTTTAAGGTATTTTTCCCTCCTTGACTAAGCTGTCAGGTGTTGAACTGTTGGGGATCGTATTCCAGGACTTTCATCCCAAATATGAGTTTAGAGGTGAGAAGGAAGGGGCTGACTCCACCATGTTTTATATTCTCCAAGACTATTTCAAATTCTCTAGTTCTGGATCTCCGTCCAGTGGTCCCAGAAGTTTATAGGATCCTTGCACCTGTGTCTTCATACCTTTCAGGTTTTTGAGGCTAAAATAAGCCAGTGGTCTTCCAACTCAGCACTGCTGAGGGACCCCCTTCTTCCCCTACATATGCTATATCTTTCTGTTTTCTCTTTCTCACCTTCCTTCTCCCTTTTCTTGTGCTGCCACCCAAGGGTTGGGGCCCTATGGCTTCTT
Organism: Neoceratodus forsteri; assembly: GCA_016271365.2. Classification (NCBI taxonomy): domain Eukaryota; kingdom Metazoa; phylum Chordata; order Ceratodontiformes; family Ceratodontidae; genus Neoceratodus; species Neoceratodus forsteri. Next base: position 41,811,434 of record JADMNL010000040.1, on the reverse strand, counting down.
AGGTTAAAAAGTCCAATCCTTCTGTCATGTGGTCGGCTTCTTCCTTTTTCAGTTTATATCCATTCTTTTTCCTATCCCTCAGCTCTCTTGCCTCATTTTATTTTCTCTGTCCCCTTTTGTTTCAGTCCTCTCTGGTAGAACAGAACTGGGGTGGAGGAGGAGTCTACAGCACCTAACAGCCAACCTTCATGCGCCATGCAATGAGTCGGCCTCGTGGGTGGCATTGTCGGTACCGACTCTTCCCCTGAAATAAAAAGCTCCCATACAGGTGCGCACCTCTGGCTTACACCCAGCAGTAATGAATGGTAAAGATACAAGAGAAGATCAAGAATTATGGTAGGTACGTAATTTTCATATATCTGTACTTTGAGTGCTGTGTCACAGATATTTTAACAGTTTTGTTGATCTATTTGATAATATAATATCTTGTATTGGTCTGTGTCCTGTCGTCTGTAGCAGTGCTATGCTTTTTTTTTTCAACACTTGCTGGTATTTTAGGGTATAGTAAAGCACAGACAGTACAACATGTCAGGCATGGGGAAGTATGTAGGATGTGGAAAAAGTGCCATTGGTACTGGATCAGTCAGAAGGGTGTCACAATAGGAACATAGAAACATAGACTTTGATGGCAGATAAGGACCGCTTGGCCCACCTAGTCTACCCTTTTCCCTACCTAGAGGATAAGCTGCAGATCCTATTTAACCAACAGCCTATTTCTTCCTACCCCCCCCACAAAAATTGCCTTATGTCTGTCCCATGCATTCTTGAATTCTCCCACAGTTTTAGACCCCACGATGTCCTCAGGAAAGCTGTTCCATGTGTCCACCACCCTCTCTGTGAAAAAATACTTCCTCACATTGCCCCAGAGCCATCCCCCCTCTATCTTCAAATTGTGTCCCCTTGTTCTTGCACATCTCTTTTTCTGAAAGATGCTACCCCCTTGGACTTTATTGATTCCACTGAGGTACTTAAACATTTCTATCATGTCCCCTCTCTTCCTCCTTTCATTAAGGGAATACATATTAAGCTCCTGTAGTCTCTCCTCATATGGCTTCCCTTGCAGACCCTGCACTATTTTTGTTGCCCTCCTCTGGACTGCCTCTATCATATCTATGCCACTGTTGAGATGGGGTCTCCAGAACTGGACGCAGTAGTCCAGATGGGGTCTTACCAACTGTCTGAACAGAGGGATAACAACTTCCTGTTTTCTGCTGGTGATGCCTCTCCCTATACAACCCAGTATCCCCCCAGCCCTCCCTACTGCCTTCTCACATTGCTTGCCAACCTTAAGGTCATCTGATGTGATTACCCCCAGGTCCTTTTCCATTTTTGTTGTTACTACCCCCCTCCATTGTGTAATCTTCCCCTGGGTTTTTGTTTCCCAGGTGCATTATTTTGCACTTCTCTGTATTGAATCCAAGCTACCATACTTCTGACCATTCCTCCAACCTTGCCAAGTCCCTTCTCATCCTTTCCATGCCTCCTTGTGTATCAAACCTGTTGCAGATCTTTGTGTCATCTGCAAAGTGGCATACTTTTCCTTCCAGTCCCTGTGCAATGTCACTTATAAAGACATTAAAAAGGATGGGACCCAATACTGAACCCTGTGGTACCCCACCCCCAATGAGGTGGAGAGGGTTCTGTGGAGGTGGTAGTAGGAGCAGCTCTGTTTCTGGCACTGCAACTTCTAGTGGCAGTGCAATGCCAGCCATACCACATTCTGTGCTAGTGTCAGCTTTGCTGGGAATCAAAACATCCAGCTTCTTTGGCATGCAGCACATTAATGCTACTCCCTGTGCAGCTGTAGTTCATCGTTCTAAACAGTAGCCTAAAAAGACTCCCTAGGGTCTCAGGATGAGCATAAAAATAGTGAGCCATCTCAGTAACAGGAGACCCAGGAGTTAACTGAGGAGCTGGTAGTGACTAAGAGCAAGGAGGGCTTGGGTACAGTGGCAGGCAGAGATGCAGCGAATTTAAAATCCACCGGCAAAGTGAACGCGAAGTGGCCACTTCGCCTTGTCACTTCGCTATGTGGAGTGCCCCATAGAAAGGCTCACTTTGCCTTGTTATTATTATTGTCATTCGCTTTAAACATGAAGTAAGGCGGAGTGACAATAAAATTGGCAGCATCCCACCCACACAGTCACCAGAATGAATGTGCATCCCCAAAGTGCTACTGTCTTGTGTCCAGAGAACTCCCCAGTGCTGACGAAGTGAAATGAGAGTGTAACAAAAAATGCAAAGCCTTCCAAAATTAATGGCACACTCAGTCATACACTCAGTGGACAGGTCACACACAGAGTCATCAGAATTAATGTGCATCCCCAAAATGCTACTGTCTTGTGTCCAGAAAATTCCCCAGTACTGATGAAGTGAAATGAAAGCGTAGCAAGAAATGCAATCTCCCAGAATTAATGGTGCCTTGCAAATGCACAGACAGATTAAGATTGTGCTGCACACTCAGGGGATGCATACGAAAAGGTACAATAACCCCTAACTAGTACTTACAAGTCACAAATCCAAATCTGGAGCGGAATACATTTTGCCAGTTGGGGGTTTAGTACACGGCCATAATAATCCTCTACCAGTAAAGATACCACAAAGCAGTATAAAAAATTCATGCAGGTGCGGTGGATAGCAGGTTCACACTGCTGCAATTACTCTGTAACACAATAAAAGGTGTCTGATTTAATGGCACACATCGCACACACTCACATGCACACTCAAGTAATGTGTAGCAAATTGAGAACATTTAGTAATATAACCAAATGTTTTAAACAGACAAATTGTACACTGCTGCACCACAACAATCAGCAAAAAATGTCAAGAATTACTGAAAATATTACTGTGTGTACATTAACATAGTTATACAAGAAACATCACCAAAACAGAAAGCACTGTCTTTTTCTCCAAGTTAATCTACCTACACCACAGATACGCCCCTCCCCCAAGGCACACTTCCACTATCTTTCAGTATACAGACTGAATGTTGTACATTAACATACAAAATCTACACACAAACAATAAACGCTTGATGATATGAGCACAGGAGGGTTTCCTGTAATCGATGAACTAAAGTTTCAGCAAAAAAAAAATGACTCAGAAAGGCTTTCAGAAGGTTCGAATCGCAGAGAACTCTCAGAGTAGATTGTCTCCTACAGCTTCCTACACACACACTACCCCAAACTGAGGCTGTGCAGAACAATCTAGAGCCCATGTGACCTGAAATCCCGTGAATCACTGCAAAATTCACCTTTGGAGCTTAAAAACAAGGCGAAGTGAGACAAAGTACATTGCTTTCAATGTACTTCACCTTAAGCATTGGTGGAGTAGTGGTTTGGGAAGGCGGAGTAATGCAAAGTAATTGTTTCCAATGGACTTCACGTTACCCATTATAATGCGAAGTACTCCAATACAAATACAAACATTTCATGAAATTTTTTGTGGGGCGAAATTTCACCCCCGGAGCGAGCAAAATTTCACCCTCAAACAAATGAAATTAACCATTTGTGGGTGAAATTTCATCACCAATGGGCAAAATTCTTCAATTTCATCACTTTTCCCTGAGTCCCTGGTGTCTAGTGTGGTCCCCCTCCCCCCGGCAGCTCATGGCTAACATAAAAAAAAAATATATATATATATATCTCCTCTCCCTGGTGTCTAGTGGTTGCCCCCCACCTCTGGCCAATCTCTGACTGAATTAAATAAAGCCCCCCCCCGAGTTACCCTGATGTCACTCCCGAGTCCTCTCGACTCTCCTTTAGTAAATAAATAAAATGTCCCACTACCTGTGTCTAGTGGACCACACACCCTGTCAGCAGATAGCGCCCACCCTGCTGTCCCCCTAGTACCACAATCTGGCTACCAGCAGAGCCCTCCACTCACCTCCACAGCTGGCTGCCTGACTGAGCTCTTCAATGAATGAGTGCGTGCTTATACAAGCATCGCTAATTCACTGAAGTGCTCAGTTGAGCTAGCCAGCCATGGAAATGAGTGAAAACCTCTTCATGCTGATCGGGTACTGGGGAAGCGGAGGGGTGCTATCTGCTGACAGGGTGAGGGGTCTACTAGACACCAGGGAGCTGGACATTTTATTTATTTTTTTTTACTAAAGGAGAATTGGGAGGACTCAGGAGGGACACGAGGGTAACTCAGACGGGGGGGCTTTATTTAATTTCTGCCAGAAATCAGCCAGGGGTGAGGTGGGCAACCACTGGACACCAGGGAGACCCTAGCATTTGGTCAGTGAGCCTCGGGGGGACCACTAGACAACAGGGAGTGGGGCTCTCAGAAGAAGATGCCCATTTGCAGGTGAAATGGTGCCATTTCACAAAACATTTTTTGCTGGCAAAAATGTCAATTTCGAAGCAATTTCACCGGCAAAATTTTATTTTGCAACTTCTTTAATCTTGATGACCAGCAGCTGCTAAGTATTGAAGATGAAGCTCATGATTATTGGTGAAGCAAGCTGGAAATCTGGCCTGCAATTGCTGCTACCGCCATTGAGTACCTCACCTGCCACTGTGCCAGCGTGAGCTTGGAAAGAGTTTTCAGTGTCATTGGTTCAATTGTGACTGACCGCCAAAGCCACCTGTCAGGACATAATGTGGAGCACCTAACGTTTGTAAAAATGAACTCCCATTTCTTTCCCAAACTATACATGGTGTCAACAACAGCAAGCTTCCATGATCCCACCGAAGAAGGCAGTGAGCATCAGGACTCATCAGAGGATGAGGATAGTTTTACAGTGCCCTTCGATGAAGACACAGCTGAGGGGTTTGAGTTCTCCTGAGTAGGAGAGATAGCCACAGATCATGTGTCCACCTCCTGCAGGGATGCGCTTCGTGCAGCTGAATTAGAAGTGGATGCTGATGTTGCTGAAGGTCATTCAGTCCAGTTTCCATCTGTTGTGACCAGTTGCTGTCCAAGTTGGCTGATATTCATGGCCCTTCCCTTCCACCTCTAAAAAAACAGAAATACCAAAACAATTGATAGGGCACATGTTTGCTTGTGCATTACTATTTCTGATGTTTCCTATTGTGTGGTGCACCACTCGCTGGGGGAAACACTCAGCTACCAATTACTGTCCAAGTTGGCCGATGTTCATGGCCCTTCCCCCACCCATAAAAAAATCAGAGATATCCAAAAAATTGACAGAACACATGTTTGCTTGTCCCTTACTGTTTATGATGATTCCTGTGAGTAACTACTATGCCCCATTAATTCTACTGATGGTGACCCATTTCCTGACTACACCACCCTGGTGGATCTTGCCACACCAAATAACAATGGTCATAGAAACTACTATGCTCCAGTAATTCTGCTGATGACATGCAGGCCCGGTGGTGCTGAGGGCTGAGGTGCTGGACACCTTATCTCATGCTACGTTGGTGACCCGTGTTCGGGAATGAGCACAGGCCACCAGGGGTTGGCAGGGTTGGAGAAGGATTGAGTGCCTGAAGGACTTCTCCCCGTCTCTGGGGAGGGGGACATCAGTGGTCAGCGCTCGACTGGCCCCCAGTGGAGACTGGGGGCAGTGCGCTGATGATGCATAAGAGGGGCAGATGCCTGGAGGGGCACATGTGGAAGCATGCATGCTCCCTCCACTGGCATCATTGCATGCCCTTCTCCACAGGGGAAGAAAATGGCAAAAATCCCTTGGCAGCATGAAGGCTGCTCCAACGGCACCACCATAGACATGCCCAAGTTACCTCTACCCTGGGCCTGCCCCCCAGATATCTGCAGTGGTGGGGTAAGTACTCACTGTGATGCGATAGGGAGGAGCTGTGACAGGGAGGTCTGAGCTCTGGCCATGACTGGGGCAGCAGCCATGAAGGCTGGCTGGAAGGAAGGAACCAAAGGCACAACCCCCCCCAGTCGAGGACATAAATAAAAAATAATAATAATAATACTGCTAATGATGACCCATTTTCAGACTCCATCATCACTGTGTATTATGCCGCACCAAAGAACAACAGAAAGAGGAACTACTATGCCCCACTAAAGCAGCTGATGCTATAATATCACAGGTTTGTATAACTCTGACAGTTCATTGATGTTCCATATAGTACTTAACTGTTTGAATAAGTATGTCCCAAACTATTGACTTAATGATACTCATGTAAGAGGTTACACTAAAGAAAACAGCATTCTTTGTGTAGTGTGGGGTGTGCGGTGTGTGCACAGACAAGGGGGTGGTATTGCAGTAGTTTGTTTGGGTAGGCAGAGTAGGCCATAACAGTACTGTTTATAGAGACATGTGCATAACATTTCAGTTCAATGTGCCTGTGCAACAGGTTTCGTGCTTGTGCAATGTAGAAAAACATTGGCCTTTCACCTCTCTGTCTGTGGGATATACCACCCTGTAGAGGTATGAAGGCAAGGAACCCTGGGGAGGGTATGCCATTGGAGTGATTCCCTTGGCTAAACATACCTTAAAAGAAGCCCCAAAAGAGTGTCAAGCAAAGTATACAGTACAAGGTAGTGAACACGTATCCGGTCAAGGACCTGTACATAGGTCGGTTGATAGTATGGGTTCAGTTGGTAGCATGGGTCAATGAAAACCTGTACGTAGGTCAAGTGGTAGTATAGATTCAGTTGGTAGCATAGGTTAATGAAGATCTGTATGTAGGTCGGTTGGTAACGGGGTTCAGCTGGTAGCATAGGTCAGTTGGTCGTATTGTTTGAGTAAAGTAGGCAGGAAATTACAGGTGAATACTGACTCACTTGAAGGTCTGACAGTAATGCACGGAGGCTTGGCTTCCTAAGGAGAGAGAGAACAGCCTAAGAGAGAGACGGGGCAATTACAGGACATCCACCCAACTCCATTCAACAGCATAACCTACCTAAGTGGGAAACCTGCCTAAGTGACCTAGGGATTACAAGTATGTATATCTAGTATTATGACCATTGGCATGGAAGAGAGGAAAAATCTCCTTTGAGGAGGAAACCTCTGGGGATCCAAGGCCTAGGTCACCTTCCCTCCAGGCTTCGGGACAATTTTGGTTTGTGACGGCTCTGCTACTACAATTTAGTAGACCAATTCAAGGGAATTGCAATTTTGGGGTACAATATCACTCTATCCTTCTAAGGGGAATGCCATGGAGGGTTGTGAGCACACTGCAACAAGAGTCAACCAAGGTAGGAGGAGGGGAGTAACGACCGCTGAGGCACTCAGCTGGCCTACCAATCTATGAACAAACCAGGAGTACCAGAGGCAGTCATAGGGAGAATAGCATGAAAGGGTGCCTTCAAACCCACTAGGGCAGCTAAAAGGGCCCTTCCCATGACAGCCCAACCCCTTTGCCAATGAAGTCTTAAATGTTACATAGAGAGGTGCATCGGTACGGTTGATGACTAAAGGTCCACCCATGAGCAAGGACATTCCCAACTATGGGGCAGGTGAGAAGGACCCCACCCCAAGCTTTATGTGCTCAAGATGAGGACTTTGGGGTGCAGAGAGACTGTCGGCCACAGGGTTAACCCTGAGTCCTGAAGTAATGGATATGGTCCACATGTCTCCAAAATGTGGAAAAGTGAGTTGCAATGAGCATGAGACCTGTACATGGTAAGGAGCATGGGACCTGTACGTGGGTCACAATGGCTGATAGCAGACATGGGGAGACCTGTATGTAGGTCAGACTGAGCACTGTGGACACTCTCATGGGTCTTGACTGGATGAGATCTGTACCTAGGTCAGGCTGAGCAATTTGGACCCTCTCATGGGTCTAGATAAGGCAAATAGCAGTTGTCAACCACAGGAATGCATGCCGACCAAGTCCATTAGAAAGCCAAATTGGGAGCGGATTGCATAGTATATTATGAGTAAGAGAATGGCATGGCCGGGCAAAGTCCAGGGCTGACAGTTGGAGAGGAAGAGGCTGCAAAGCCAGTATGGTAGGAGGTGTGGTTCGAAGCAAGTAAACATGATATGCTGTCAGACTTGGAAGGGGATGCCAGTATTGAAAGGGGAGAGGTCCTGAAATGAATGGACTTGCAAGCTGATTGCATTAGTGTCGTGATGGCTGGTGTATGAGCAATACTGGTAATGCAAGGGACAGGAAGGCTGGGAGGACTGCTAGAGACAGGAAGGCGGAGATAACTGTGTAAATCAGGTGCAGAATAGCAGGGAAAGGATGGTAGAAGGCTGGGTGGAGCCAGTTACCCTGAGGTAGAGAGTTGCCTGGAATAGCTGATTGCAGAATGCCATAAAGGCTGTGTGGAGCAGCAATAGAAGGCTGGGGTGAGTCAGTGACTAATAAAACATATAAGAAGTTGAAAACTGCTCCTGCTGCCTGGAGCCACGATGCCCGCTGCAACAACACAGTCCCCCACTGTGGGCAAAACAGAGAAGCCACAGAGAGGCACCATGATGCCAAACAGCTAATTAAACCAGAAGGATAAAACAATTTAAGTACCAGCAGTTGAATTAAACTAGTAGATGAAAATAAATTGATGAATATCTGCAGCTGTAGCTGGACTGGCATGTGTTTGAGCATATTAAGAACCCCAAAAGAGCTGTACACAAGGGGAGAGCAAAATGGAAGGGCAGGAGAATTGGGTGAGATTCTGTTGCATAGTTAGTTGCGCTGAATAGCCAAGCAAATTGAAATAGGTTTGTCTGCACAAATAGTAAAAAAGGCAATTGCAGACTGAGCAAATGCAGCGGACAGGTAGAATAATTTTTAAACATAATGAAGGCTGAAGTGAGAAAGCCCCAAGGAAAAGAAGGAAGGAGCAAAATAATTTACCTGGAGTTGCAACAGAAATGCAGCAGTGCCTGCTGCCACACCCTGCAGCTAGCTGAGAGCAAGAGCTTAGACCAGGTGGAGGCAATTAAGTGGAAACAGCAGCAGAGGGTTCAAATGAGAGCTGAAACATACAACAAATGTAGGAAACTGAGGATGCCAGATAGCAATGCAGGGGTCTGAGGATGCCAGGTAGTTGACGAGAAAAGGGAACCAGAGCACACCAAAGGAGCAACACAGCACAAATAAAGGGCAACTAGAAAGCCCTAAAAGAAAAAAAAAATACACAAAACCAAAGCATAAACTCAGTAGAACAGAAAAACAGCACACAGCAGCCAGAAGCAAAACAAATACTAACCAAAACAGGAGGAACACATCCAGTAGAGACCTAACAGAGTCCAGGACACGAACAAACCAGATTTGGGGGGGACAATGCCGCAGCAGACCTAAACTGAGAAGACAGATGAACAGAGCCTCTGGCCAGCAAGGAAAAATGCTTGTGTGCGGAGTGAGGAGGGCAGCCCTTAAATAGGCCAAAAGGAGATGTGGCCAGTTGCACCACCCCTTGAACTACAGCCTATTGCCTTCTAGTAGTGTACCAGCTGTAGTTAACCAGTGCTACAGTAAAATCTTTCTGCTTCTATAAATCGCCTTTACCTTACTTATATCATAGGTCATGATATCATAGGTATTAAAGGTAATACAAAGCTTATGTGAACTTTTGTCCATTATTCTTGCTTATTTAGAAAAATCCGCTCTTTGATTTGAAGTGTCTATCCAATTCTATTTTTTAAATTGTTATGGTGCTTCTGACCATATAATGCTGCTTCTGCTACACCACTAAGACCATTTCAGTTGATTAGACCACCATTCATTTTCATAAGAACTGTTGTGTTCCATACAACAGGCCAGGTAACTGTTAGTGAGTTTTTGCAAAAAAAATGTTTCTCAATAAAAAGCAGGTAATCATGTACATATGGGAGAGATATTATGACTGTCATACAGGAATGGGTTAGGGATAGTGAGGGGTGATCACACATCCATTTGCGGTCATCGGGTAGTCGGTTGGTGTAGGTATACTTGGCACTCATTGTACCATATCTTGGAACATGTGCAGAAAGCCTTAGAAGAGGGCACACATTTGGTAAGCAATGCAATATTCTGCTTTTGTTTCAGTTACTATCTCTGACTGATTTCCTTGCCAGGTCATGATGTCATGCACTGCTGCTGCTGCTCATGAGACCTTGTGGTTGATTAGAACACCATTCAGTAGGAAAGGACTGTTGCTCAGTGGTGTTTAATGGAGAAGTGAAAAAGTAAGTATCAGTGTTGTTCCCTATTTATACCACCAATTAATTTTGAATTGTACAGATGCTTTAATACATTTAAGTGATTGCGGTATTGGTGTTTGGGGGTAGTGGCCTAGGGCTGGTTGGTAAACATGGTTTTGGTGCTAATAATTTTCCAGACAATTTTGTTGCACATTTAATATTGACTGATGTCAGACTAAGTAATCAGAGAATGTTCAGAACTGGCATACTAGCAGAACATGTGCTTTCACACAGTGTTGTTAACAAGGTATTGTTTCTAAGGTGATTCAGCAACTCCATAAGTGTTATGTTTTTCAGTTGTACTTCTATGTTACTAATTATAACCCAATGGATGCTTGCAGCCGCTGCCCCCACATTTCTTTCTTGCTGCTGCTGCCACTGCTGTTACTGCCTGGATCATCCCTTACTTCACCATCCCTGTGGCTTAATGTTGTATCCATCCTAACTTCCAAGGTAAGTATTTTGTTTCAGTGCAAGCTTTCAAGTGTTTGCCTTGTTTTTAGTTACAAGGTAAGTAGTACTGTTAGTTATGTTTTGTCATTATTTGTTCTTGAGATCTACAGCATCATAATCGAGTCAGTCTAGGTGTGCATTATATGCCCGACCTCTATGTAGGTGTAGGGTGACTGGGGGGAAGTGAAAGGGGGTTGAGATGTAATTGGTGAGGTAGCCACAGAGCACTGCTGTGCTTCATATGTTATGTATGGTTAGAGATTGGAAAGGATTTTTGGCTTACACAATCAGGTGATCAGCAGCTGGTAATAATAACCAATGTTAGTAGGTATCCTTTCTGTTTGCAACTATCCACATGTTTTATTTCTCAGGTCAGCCTATAACATGCTCATCCTATGCTGCTGCTGCTGCTTCTGCTGCTGCTGTCATCTTCCCTTAGTTCACCAGCTCTCTGGTGGCTTCATAGTGTGTGTCCATCCCAACTGCTAACGTAAGTACTTAAAAATTTTTTTTATTGGCAGTGAAAGCTTGAAAGTAATTTTTTAGTTTCTCTTTTAGTTTGGACTCAATCAGACAATCTTTGAGATGGCATTTTTTTGGGGTGAGGGGTGGACACTACAGTGGTACATGTACTGATGTAGTAGCTGTCGTAGAAGCAAACCTGTTACGATGCAGGTAGATTAGGTAACGGGAGACAGTATGTTCTGCATTGCTGTGTTTACAGCCTAACCAGTGTTGTTCTTCAGCTAAAGAATGGCAATCCATGCTTCTCTTGTGTTTCTGCAACTCTCGATGTGCTTCCCTTTCAGGTCTGCCTGCATAAAGCTTTGTGAATGCTGCTGCTCCTGCTGCTACCAGGGACTTCCTAGAGTCCACCACCTCTGTGGCCTTTTTCTGTGTCCCTCATAGCTAGCAAATGCTCAGGTAAGGACTTACTAGAGTTTTCTACAATAACAGAGTGCATCATTTTTTTTCTTTCCAGACAGGTTGTTCTATGGTCATGGCATATGTGTACATAGGTTTGGACTTACTGCAAGCAGGGGGGTGAGGGCAGTGGCAGTGGTAAGGTACAACCAGTGTTCAAAATAGAAACCCAGACTTTGATGGCAGATAAGGACTGCTTGGACCACCCATTCTGCCCATTTCCCTACCTATTGGATAAGCTGCTGATCTCAGTTAACCAACAACTCCCTTCAACATCCCACTAGGATTGCCCTATATCTGTCCCATGCATTCTTGAATTCTATCACTGTTTTTCACTCCATGACCTCCTCAGGTAGGCCATTCTATGCATCCACCACCCTCTCTGTGAAAAAAATACTTCATCACATTGCTTCTGTGGCGTCACCCCTCTATCTTCAAATTGTGCCCTCTTGTTCTTGCACATTTCTTTTTCTGAAAGATGCTACCCTCTTGGATTTTGTGGATTCCCTTGAGGTACTTGAATGTTTCTATCATGTCCCCCCTCTCCCTCCTTTCCTCGAGGGTATACATATTAAGCTCCTTTAGTCTGTCTTCATATGGCTTCTAGTGCAGACCCTGCACCACTTTAGTTGCCATCCTCTGGACTGGCTCCACCCTGTCTATGTCCTTGCAGAGATGTGGTCTCCAAAACTGCACACAGAACTCAAGATGGGATCTCACCAACTGTCTGTACAGAGGAGTAACTACTTCCTGTTTTCTACTGGTGGTGAAATGCCTCTCCCTATGCATTCCAGTATCCCCCATCCCTCCTTATTGCCTTCTCACATTGCTTGCTTATCTTTAGCTCATGTGGTATGACTACCCTGAGTTCTCTTTCCATTTTTGCTGTTGTTAGTACCTTTCACCAATAATTTAACTCCTTTCTTGCTATTATCTGATCCCTTCTCTCTGATACCCTACATTTTAACCATATCCCAAGTGAACTTTATCTACCTTCTCCTAAAATCCTTCACCGGGATTCAAACATCTGACCCTTCACACAGTACTCGGTGATTCAAATCTCTAGTCCATCCCTTTAGTCACAAATCACTCACTGTGTCCTGTGCTTGAGACATGCACTTTGCATGTGTACATGGCATTATTGTTATCCTGTGTGCCTGAAAACTCATCAACATTATCAGCATCTACACCAAGGCCATGGTTCATCACATGACCCATGAACCATTTTGAGTTTTGCCCTGTTGTTCACCACCAGGGTAGCCACTCAGTTTTCCTTCCCCAGGGGGGTGCATGTGACTAACTCAGACTCAGTAGAGTGTCACTGGTCAGCACATGACCCATGCTGACAAAATAGCATCATCACTTCTATGGTCTGTCATGTTCTATGCAGCTACTTACGAACCTCCAAGAGCTGTGCAGTGTAACAATTAAGATGTAACAGGAAACTGCCTGTGGGGTGCCTCAGCCTGAGCCAACAAGGGGCCAGCCATTGACGTAAGCTTCTATGAAGCCTGACACACAGTAAATAATCCCATCCCAAGACAAGAAAGACTAGACTGGTATTAACAAATTATGTTGTATGTTTCAAACCAAAAACAGAAAAACTTACAGCAGAACAAAGGAAAGTGCAGATAAGAAACAGGTTTCAAAACACAGAAATAGCTACATATCAAGAATCAACATCAAGTCAAGACTCATCATCTTGATATGCAACAAAAGATTCAAACATTCTGAATTAACAGGGCTAACAACAAACAATCCCACACAAAAAGGCATTTTAAACAATTTACAGTTAACATTTTGTGCCTTGAATGCTAACACAATGAAATTAACAACAATGTCAGTTGCTGACTGCTGACTTCCTATGTGGTCTCTTACTTTTGGCCAGCTTCCACGGCAGATGTATGCTGCTTTGCTGGTCCTGCTGTATTGCTAAGAGGTGGGTCTCCAGTGCCACTAGCTTTTTCTTCACAATTGTAATGTTCTCGTCCCTCCTCAAGTTGCTATTGCTGTCAGCCTGCTGGGTGGCTGCTTGGATAACTTGCTGTTCTTGACCACCTGTAGCTGCATGTGGCATTGTCCTGCTGTGCCTGCTGCTGTTCCTGTCTTTGAGGGCTGCTGTTGATTTTACCTCTCTGCTAGCTTTGCAAGCTCATGCTGAATTTTCAGCACACTTTTTTTTGTCTTGTGCTTCTCTTCTTCTGGGGTTCATCAGCTTTAGTTTGTGGGGTGCTCACCAGTACTGCCAGTGTATCAGTATTGTCTGCAGTACAGAAATAAATATGTTTGAACACAATATGCCATGCAAGTGTAACTGTCACAAATTAAATCTTTAGTAATGTTAGTTTGGCCAGTTCTCTAACCAGTGTGCAGTGTCATCTTGTTGTTCCACAACCTTATTCTGATGCATGGTTTATGGCCTCTGTCTCTTCAACTATTCTCCTTGGCCACTGGTGTACGTGTGATTACCAACTTCCCACTCCCCACATCAACATATCCCAGAGAGAATGTGAAGTATAGAGCCTATGAGTATGTAAAAGTCTATCAGAGAAAATAAGGAAAAAAAAAAAAAGGAGCCTTCAGAAGAGACAAGGAAACCCAAAAGGATGAGGACAGAGAACAATATCTGTAGAAGCAGAGAGAATCTGGGAAAGTAATTAGAAGGGCTAAAGCACAGACAGAGGAAGGTATAGCTCAGGCTATTAAGAATGTTAACAAGACCTTCTTCGGATATATTAGGAAGAGCAAAAAGAGCAGAAATGGGATCATTAGGCTGAAGAAGGAAGGAGGAGATAGGGTGGTGGATGACCTAGAAAAGGCTAAGATACTGAACAAGTACTTATGTAAAGTATTCACCAGGGAAGTGGAGGGTGAGGTACTGAGACTCAGTAAGAGAGGCATTTAGGGGAGGGATGTAGATACCAGCCCATTCGTGATAGAAAGAGTCCTAGAAGAACTTGGGAAAATAAAAGCAGATAAAGCAATGGGGCCAGATCTGATCCACCCAAGAGTACTAAAGGAACTCAGGGAAGTGCTGACAGAATCACTGACTACCCTTGTCAATGCATCACTAGAGGTGGGAGAGGATTCCATGAGGACTGGAGGAGGGTTGATGTGGTCCATCTCCACAAGAGTGGAAGCAGAGAGGAGCCTGACCTCTGTAGTGGGGAAACTAATGGAGTCCTTAATCAAGGTGATTATTGTGAAGTTTCTGGAGGATAGCGAGGCACAGGATACAAGATAGCATGGATTATTGGCAGGAAGGTCCTGTCAGATGAATCTTATAGATTTCCTTGATAGTGTAACCAGGGTGGCACTGGTAGATCAGGGAGGGCCAGAGGATGTAGCCTATCTGGATTTCAGCAAGGCCTTCAACACAGGAGATTGCTAAATAAATTTTGGATCCTGTGAGTGTGGGTCCAAGGGTGGTAAAGTGGGTTGGGAACTGAATAAGGGACAGGACTCACAGGTTGGCGGTAAATGGCATGAAATCTGAGGCTGCCTTTGATTAATATACTCAACCTTCCTGTTCTCAAAGGTAATAGGTGTCAGTGAATTAGAGTACTGCTGCTACAGTACTGCCCAGTAGCATCCAAGTTATGTGGTAGCATAACATCAAGCATATTAATGCGTGGTTTTGATTGGTAATAACCACATCGTAATTGGTTCAAGAGGTTACCATGACAATGAAGCTAGAGATGTTTTCCATTATCATGGCAACGCAAGAAGCGATTTCAGCAAGTTTACTGTTAAAAATCCATACAAGTACACTGGATTTATAGTGTTTGGGATACCAAGCACTCATACAATCACCATCATTATAGTGTATGGGACAAAAACACTAATTATTGCCCCATCTTTTTTTGGTGCCCTAGCTCCAGTCTCCCTAAGGGCCAGCTCATGGTGATAAATGAGGGCTCTATATATATATATATATATATATATATCGATAAACAGTTGTGCATACAGTACTTTCTGACCCTATTTAATCCTGATCTGTCTTAACAAAGAGCAATATACATATCTTACCACCAGACAGGGTCTCCACAGTATCCTGTTAGATTAGCACTACAAGAACAGTGCCAGCCAAGACAGCGCTACTCCCTGTAGTGCTAACATGGACAGCAAGGGGGGATTTACAGCACTTTCAGTAAGTCCTCCCCATGTCACTGTCCATGTTGCTTATGGCACACAAGGGCACCAGGATCCAGGAGGCAAGCTGAGCTGCTCCCATGGCATGGAGGGCTGGGGCATTGAGCAGCTCGGCCAGTGGCATTGGAGACCAGAGTTCTCATCCTGTTCTCCAACTTTTCTGTGCACTCAGGAGTTTAGAATTTTTTATGTGGGGCTGTGGAAACAGTATTCCATGGCCCAACAAATTTTAACTTTATCCATGATATGCTCCCCCACAGAGTGAGAATCCTTCAATCTGAGGGATGGACGGGGAAGACCCCCCCCCCAGCATCAGAGTGGAGCCCCTGCAAAAACAAAATTGATGGCATTATTGCCGTGCTGTTGTTGCCTATGGCATTATCGGTGCTATTCTGACCAAGTGCCAGTCTCCACACCACTGCTGCTCAGCCTCCTGGCACTGTGGTGCTGGACTCCACAGGGATGGCAGTGATGGTAGAGCTTGTGGGAGCACCTGTTTACAATGAAGAGAGGGGGCAGTACATAATAAGATTAAAGCAGCATGGCATACCAGCAATCAAACAAATGGCAATTAAACAATCAAGCAGTACAGTGTAATCTGAAGGCTATCTAATGGCAGTAAGTTACATTATTTAATAAAAGTAATATACTCACTGGTGCTGTCATCCTCCACTCGCATACTTTTGTCTTGCGTAGCTCCTGTGTTGTTCTCCTCCTGTTGCGGTCTCCACTTCTTCTTTCCCTTCCCTTTGAGGGTCACAGCTCCACCAAGGGCACCCAGAACCTCTTGATCTTGCTTTTGTATGTCATTTCATTTCTGCTTTATTTGTCACACTGTACGGGACATGACACCCTCCTCCTCGGCATCAAGGGTTGCCTTCATGGCTGCTCATATTTTCTCCCTCTCCTTTAGAGGGAGTCTCTACAGCCCATACAGTTTGGACACATAAGTGGTGACCTCCTTCACTAGCACTACTACCCCCTTATGGAACAAGGCAGGTGCAAGTATTTTCTGTGTGCTGACACCACTGGTGGAGGTGGAAGCCTGCTGTTGCTGGCCTTGCTCCTGCTGACCCCCCTGTTCCACCCCATTCTGATGTTCTGTTTCCTTCTGACGACTCCGGCTGTTACCCCCCAGTCCAACTTATGAAGTTGTAGCCATGTTTTTCACAAATGTTATCTTTAAACAGCCGCTATCACTTGAGCTCACTATACTCCCTCGAGTCCCCCTGTCTCCTCCCACTTGCAGAACAGGAAACAGCAAAATGTGCGATTTCCATTCCGCCTTTAGAACCACTCATTTTTTACACTGTTTTAGAAAAACTCTGCGTTTTTCCATTGGAACACTGTGTAAAAACTGTGGGATTTGTTTTACCGTGGACATACCTAAATGCGGAAAAAGTCACCTTACATAAGGTAATTTACTTATGAAATGCGCAGATAAGTTTATGGCCTTTTATATCACCATATTAATAAATTATCTGCAGTTTGAACTGATTCTGAGG
This sequence comes from Neoceratodus forsteri, assembly GCA_016271365.2. Lineage (NCBI taxonomy): Eukaryota > Metazoa > Chordata > Ceratodontiformes > Ceratodontidae > Neoceratodus > Neoceratodus forsteri. Next base: position 41,794,322 of record JADMNL010000040.1, on the reverse strand, counting down.
AATTTATTTTGCACTAGCAATGAGTAACCATATTTGTTTTTCTACCAGTGTTTTTAGGGTCACATACTTTTTTTAAGCACACAACCTGTCTAGCATCTTAACTGTAGGGTCCACAATTAGCCTTTTCTTTTTTTCTTCATTGCTTCATTTTTTCCTACTTTCATGGTTTTATTACTAGAATCATTATTTTATATTCTGTGGAACATAACAGTTGCATTACTTTATATTCTGCGCTACACTAAATGTCATGGTTTAGCATAGCACTTTCACTGAAAACTTAAACATAACACCGCATGTAGCTGAACTCACAGGATTTGCAAGCTTGGGCTTCACTTCTCACATAGGTACTGCTGGGGTGTGGATGGAGATATCAGGTGACAGCACATCATTCTTTTTTTTTTTCCCCATACACAATTTTTCTATTTTTTTACCTTTCTCTCCCCTTCCCGGGGTCACAGAATACACTTGCATATGTGTGCGTGGAGGCGCATGCGCACACCAGGTTCCGGTGACCCCTTCCACCCCACCCCAGACTTACATCGCCACTCCTGCTGCCTACGCACCCATATGAGTACAGGACTATGGAGGAGCGGGCATCCACCCCTGGAGGGGAAATCCCACTCCAACCCACCCCCCAGCAAGCTCCCTGGAGAACGAGGTCATTCGCAATCCCGAGTCGCTGGTGTGGCATGAAGTGTGGTGTCCAGCACCTCAACCCTCAGTGCCACTGGGCCGGCATGACAGAACATCATTCTTATTGCATATCCTTTGAGTTCTTTATGCTGAGAACAGAAAGTGTGTTGTGGACTGACACTGGTTCCAGTGAATGTGTATGTGTGTATGCAAATTAAGGAAGGGGGGGTTTGAGCTGCCAGTACATAGAAGGAACCACATGATGTGCAGTGTAAGACAGTACTGTGGCAAAACCAACATACTGGTCACACAGTAAGCCACTGACAGCACTGTTTAGACACAAACAAGTAACAATCATATGTCTGTCATGTGTTTTCATCATTATCATTTGTGTGCTTGTAATGGTGCTTTTTGCAGAACAAGAGCAGCATAGCCATCCCTGGCTTGACATAAGACCAGTGTGCTGGTTCTGCCACTGCGATCATTCTTGTTCTCACTCACTCCACAGTTAACATCCTGTTATGTTATCACCATTGTTCATGTGAGAGGGGAATAGATGTTCTTATAATTTGGCAAATGAGGTTGAGGGGGCATGTGGGTGACCAGGACAGGTGTTACCAAAGTGGGAGATCAGTTGGTTGCACATTAGGTGGTGAGTGCTGGCAGACTAGGTAGTGAGAGGATATTCAGAATTGACCCAGCAGCACATGCATGGTCCAGCCCTGTTGTTAGCAACATCTTGTTTCCCTTGTGATTCATGAACTATGTGTATGTTTTTTTGCTTTTCAGGTCTGACTCTGTAATACTTGATGGATGGATGATGCTTCTGCTCCTGCAGTCCCGAATGTACCAAGGCAGCCATGCCTGTAACTGTATTGCGAATCACAAGTGCACAGGTAAGTAATTCACACAAACCTTGAAGCCGTAGAAATATGCATTCTTATTTTCATTTCCAGACTGGTCATTTGATAGTGGTATGGAAGGTACAGATAGATTGTGACTGACTTCAAAGCAGGTGGGTAGGTGTCTGGGGGGGTGTGGGGTGCAGTACTAGTGGATTACCTGCTGCAGGCTCAGACCAGTTGTCTAGAATTTAGATTAGGCAAATTCACAGTGTGTTCTGAGTTGCTGGTCTGGCCTAACTGCTGGTGTTGTGCCTCAACAAAACACTGCCAATCCTGTTTCTCTCTTCTGTTTGTGCAACTGTTGTGTGGTCTCCCTTTCAGGGTTGCCTCCTGAGTCCCTAAGGCTTTCTGACTGCTGCCGCTGCTGCTGCAGTATTTCTTTACTGCACCCGCCTGTGGTTCATGGTGTGTCTATGTCAACTGTACAGGTGAGTACATAATATTTATTATCATTTTCAGTGGCAGCTTGCAACTGTTTTTTTTTTATCTACTTAATGTTGCTTTTGACTGTCTTTGAGGCAGGAAGTTGGACTGAGGTTTCTGTTGGGGGGTGGATACTACAGTGGTAGTGGTAGTACTGGAGCAGCTGTAGTAGACACAGCAGACCATTTGTGCTGCAGGTATTTTAGGTTCAGAGAAAGTATGTTCTTAGTTGTTTTTCCCAACTAACAGGTGTTATTCTGCAGCCAAATAATGTCAATCCAAGCTTGCCTTATGTTTCTGAAACTTGTAGTGTGCTTCCTTTTCAGGTCTGCCTCATTATGGCTTTCTGAGTGCTTCTTCCGCTGCTGCTGCTGCTCCTATTGCTGCCGGGATCCTCCTTACTCCACCAGGCCTGTTACTTCTTGATGTTTTCATCCCAGCTGACTAGGTAAGTATGTAATATGTATATATATATTTTTTTGTTACAGTTATTCTTTTATCCCCGGAGTCCTCTGCTACACATCTGATGTCCCCCCCCTCCCGCAACGATACCGGGTATGAGACCCCCTCCCCTTAACCCTACGACTTACCCTTCGTGGCAGGGGGTGGGGAGTGACTCGACCCACCAGACTGGATATAGAGTTTGGAGAGGTGCCTTCCCAGCCGTCGCAGAGGGGGAAAATCACCATTCATGCAGAGGGCTTCCTTTTTCCTTGCTTCCTGAGAGGCTGTGGCATGCAACTGCACCAGCAGCGGTAGAGTGCACACATCTGTGCATACCCTTGCCAAGCCTCTGCCTCAGTCTCTCTCTCCCCACATTCTTAGTGCTGACGTGCCACCTTCCAGCCTCCGCTAGGGGGCAAGCAATCACCATGCACTACTAACCCCCCTCTGTAGAACTCAGAGAGCTGACTTATTGTTGGGGGGCAATTGAGCAAACACAAGAAGGCTAACTAGGAATGAAGTGTGGTATTAGGTGGCACACTTGCACAGTTCAACAGACTTCATCATCTTGGCTACACTTATCCCCCCCACAAAACATGAGCAGTCTGGTTCTGGCACTTAATAGTGAAGTCTCTCTTCAATCTCTTGTTCTCTTTTTTTTTTTTTTTGTCTGCATCACTCTGTCTTCAAGTTCTTTCTCACAACATGTTGCCCCTACTCTCCTCCAAGTTCCCCCACCCATCCCTGAGTCTCTCCCAACAATAACTACCCCACCATAGTCCCTGACTCCGACACCCAGTCTCATCTTTTTGCGCTGCATGTCCCGCGATACAGCTGCCATACAGCGCAATAACATGGTGAGAGATGTGGTTTAGGGGATGATAACAGCAAGTCACAAGTGCTTATTAGGCACCTGTGGCATGTTCTTCTCAACCCGTAATTCTGACCCACATCTCATCCTGTGTTATTGCTTGTGTATTCAGCAGCAGCAGCATGGGGGAAGGATTTGTGGACTCGGCTGCTCCTTAGCAGCACTTTTACTTCACCGAACCTGAGGTAAAACATTTTTAAAATGGTACCTTTTGAGTTACTGTGAAGGAAATGGTCCATTCACATAGTTTTCTGCAGTGCAACACCAATAATGGTAGTTGTCACCTTAAGTTGTTCATCAGTACACTCAATGTGTTAACAATTGAACTAACTTACCAGACAGGGGCTGCGCACTACTGCTCTGCGAGTCAGCTGTTCCTATCACTGTGGTGGTGGCATTGCTGCTTACAGCAGTTGGACCAGCTGTGGTTCCTTCAGTATCTGCTGCAAATGAACATGAGTAGAGCAAATCAGTGTTTGTGAATTAAATATGAAAACACAAGACTACATTGAACACAAGTAATAACACACATTCTCGGTGGTGGAGCAGGACAACTGCAGCAAAATGTTCCGTGTTATTAGTGAGCATATTACTAGCTACAGTCATTAATTAAATATGGATTGAAATATAGTTTTGTTTTTTGTACTGTAATTCAATGCATGTGGTGACTGTGAGGGGAGGTGGCAGTGGGTAGTTATGGCATCTCAAGGGGTTGTACCATCTCATCACTAGCCAAATGAAATTTAACAATCACTGGAGCTACTTCAATTATTTTGGAAAAAAAACATTGACTCTTTACATCCAAAACAGAGCCCTTAGCCAAGGGACATCAACCTTGTTTGAGCACAAAAGGCTGGGGTACTAACCAGCATTGTATAAATGGCAACTCAGTTACATGTGCCATTACGGGAGAATGACCACCACCACAGGTCACGGTCACAAACATCATCATTTCAGAAATTGTTTTTCAAACAATGAGTGACAATAATATTTTTTTGAAGGATCTAGTTAGTATACTCACTGGTCATGCTGTCCTCTGACTCCAAACATGTGGCTTTGGCAGCAGACGATCCACTCCCCAGCTCCTCCTTCTGCTCTCTCTCTTCCTGTTGTGGTCACCAATGGTGACACTCTACCCAGCACCTCCAGAACTTTGGGTCCCTCCACTGCATGTCATTCACTTATGCTTTACCTAGGGGCATTTTCAGGGGGAGGATAAACTATCTTAATGTATTGAGTGTTGGGTTGGCATTAACATAGAATAATCCTCCAGATTAAATTGCCCCATTCCACTTATAAAATGTTTAGTATTGTTAGTTTTTCAACAGTGTAGTAGTGTTGTAATTGGGTCCTGTATCTTTAAATGGCTGCCTTTAGTGCATTACACATGCAGCAGGGGTTAGGTTTATTTATTTATTTATTCCTTTGTTAACCAGGTTGGTGCACTGATCCAAGGACCTTTTTCTGGCATGGCACTGGACGGAGACTGGCACATATAGAAACGTAACAGTAAAGACAGGTAAGTACACAGAGATGAACAGCAACAATAGCAGTCAGTGTGGATCTAGGAACTATACAGTGTTTGACTCCCAGACATGACCCCTAGGTTATAGAAGTGTTCTCTGATAGGTTGATGCACAAATAAAAACATTTTTGGAATCTGATCACATCTCCACCCCTTCCTCTAGACCTTTCCTCACTTGAATTTGTGCATCTCTCTAGGCTGGTCACATCATGTTTGGATCTCTGTCAATTGTTTGCTTAAATGGGTAAGAATAAAATATTTTGCTGTTATTTCAATAATTTTTGAATGTAGACTCCCCATTTTATAGTAATGCCACTGTTTTTTCTCACTTTTTCTGACTCAGCCCTCCTTTCTCAGCTTCATCAGTCTACTTCTCACAGGCTTACCTTCCAACTCTGTCCTCCACTTGTCACTCCCTCTCGGTGGGGGGGTCGAGTACCACTCAGACCAGTCACCAGACTGGAGAAGAACCACATTGCCGGTGTGGGGCCTGCAGGAAGTCAGCATTCCTCTTGCTTTGCTGGGGTCTTTCCACTTTACCGTCCCATCCCTTGGGATGCAGGTGTCACGAGTTCACATGGGCATGCACTCGACTATTCTTTCTTGATTTTATTTATTGAGTTTTTGTTTACCGAGTAGGTGCACTAGCCAAAAAAATGACTATTTTCAGGCATGACCCAAGAGAGTACAGAGACAAACTTCAGATGATACATTTTGGTACATAATTCATGTTATATGTAGATATTTAAGGCATTAGCAGCAGTAAAATGAGTAGAATAGAGGAAGTAAGAACAACTAGCAGCATTTAAGTTTTACATGTGACGCTACATTTGAGGCAAATATAAAATGACTGAACAATGCTAAAAATGAAAGATAAGTGCTAGGAGAGCAAAATGTGGCCCAGCAGAAATAGGTATGGGGGAAACTAAACTGAAAGGGGACGGAGTAGGAAGAACAAGAGTGGAGGGGTGTAGGTTGGGGTAGAGAATGTGTGCAAGTTACCCAGAAAGGTAGAGTAGGGAAATGATAGATGAAATTCCAGAAATTAGAAAATTGAGAGGAAGTGCTGCATGTTGGCCCTGAACCCAAGAGACCTGGGATGGAGTGGAGGAGTTAGAGAGTGAGGGGCTAGGGTGGCTTGAAACAGGAACATTTGTGGAGGGAGATGAGATAGTGGCGTAGTTCTTTCTTAAGAGATGTGGGATGCTGCTTGGCGTAGGATTAGCAGGGGCGAGTTCCAGAAACTGGGTGTATGACAGGCAAAGGCACTGCCACCTTTTGGGGTGTACTGTCTTGGGATGTGAACAGGGGCATTGTCCACTGAGCGCAGGACATAGTTGGTAGAGTGGTATAGAAAGAGACACACCAGGGGTCTGGGTATACAGGATCTGATAATGTTGTGTGTGAAGGACCAAAGCGTGTGTGACCTTAATGCTTGTTAATGTTTAAGCCAGAGGGAGGAGGATGCATAGCGGCAGATGTTGTTATAGGTAACATCCCACTTGCATAGACTCAAGTTGCTGGCAGATGCATACGTAGCAACTGCATAGGTGAGAGAGAGAAGTAATATCCCATGGGCAATGGCAAGCCTAGCAGAGGGGGTGAGCGCATAGTTAGTATGATAGGCAATCTCAAGCTTGGAGTTTACCTGCTTACAGGTAGTTTGGATGTGTAGTTCAAAGCTCAGTGCTGGGTCAAGAGTGATGCCCAGATATTTGAAGGAGTTTACCACCTCAACAGATGTGCCATCAAGGGTGGAGACATTGAAGAGTGTTTGTGAGTGTTTGAGTTTGAGACTGGAGTCAAATAACATTGCTTGGGTCTTAGATTTATTTTTATGTCCTCAATACTTTTGGAGCTAGCATATAGTACAATGTCATCAGCATATAATAGGGAGGAAGTACTAAGGAGGTTTGAGGTGATGTTATTAATGAAAATTGAGAAGAGCAGGGGCCCTAGGATAGACCCTTGAGGTACACCAATGTTAATTGTGACCTTGTCGGAGAGGATGGAGTGGTATTTCACAAATTGGGATCTGTCTATCAGATAGCTATCAAACCAGTTTACAACATTGGGTGAGAAACCTAGGGAGTTGAGAAAAGCAGTGAGGATTGAGTGGTCAACAAGATCAAATGCCTTGGTCATGTCAATGAAAATTGCTCCAGTGAGTCTGCCAGAGTCCACTATGGTGTCAGACTTGAGTTTGAGCAGAGCAGTGGTGGTGCTGTGTCCCTTGCGGAAACCATGTTGAGCATCACTTAAGAGGTTGTGTTTCAGAAGGAAATCAGTTGTTTGGGTAGCAACGAGTTTCTCAAGGATTTTACTGACAGCCAATAGGATGGCAATGGGTCTGTAGTTTGATGGGTCAAGTGGGTCACCTTTTTTGTGTACAGGGGTAATTCTGGCTATCTTCCAGATTTCAGGGTCAGAGCTGTGACACAGAGGGAGAGTAAAGATCTTGGCTAGGGGAGCGGTTATGTGAGTAGCAGCTAGTTTTAGGAGCTTGGGTTCCAAGTTATTCTACCCAATGGCTAAATACTCTGAGTTGTTTCGTAGCAATTTGAGAACCTCACATTTTGAGACAGCCTTGAAATGAAAAGTAGGCCCAGTGGGGTTAGTTGGAGTGATGGGATTAGATGGGGTGAGGAAAGTGGATGTCTACTGTTTAAGGTAAGCAAACTGCGCATTAAAAAAGTTTGCAATGGTGAGGGGATTGTTACAATAGAGTGCTTTTAGGGACATGTCAGTAGGTGTAGGCATCTGATTGGATCCCAGGAAGAACTTAATATAGGACCAGAATATTTTGGGGTCTCCTTGGGAGTTTATTAACATGTCCTTGCAGTAAGAACTTTTAGCATGTTTGATTTCTTTCTTACATGAGTTTCTCAGTGCTCTATATGTATTAAAATCTGCAGGAAGACTAGACTTCTTGTAGCAAAACCATTCTTAACATGGCACCAGTCAGTGTCCCACCTCCCTTATGCCACTCCAACTGCACTGCCAGTCATGATCACCCAGGTGGCAGTAGAGCAGCTGAGATGGCACCTCTTCCTCCCCAGAGGATGAGAGAATCATCTGGAATGCTTGATCTTCTTCTCCCCAGTTGACCCCTGATGACCCATGCTCATTCCTGAATGTGGGATGCTGGCATCACAAGTGATAGTGCTACTACTGAAACAATGAGATAGCCCCACTATTGCTGTTCTGCATCTCTTTCCTGGTCCCTTTGCAATTCAATAGGTGGTTTCTGTATTTTGTTAAGGCTGTCTCTGGTTTGTTTCTCCCTGAGTCTCTCACTGGGTTTTTTGAATAGTTGGCCAGATTCCAGGAAACTGGATTGGATCACTGGTTGTTTTGGGCTGGAAACTTCGCAGTGTTTTTGTTTGGTCCCAAGGTTTATGAGGGTAATTCAAAAGATCTATCCTACCTATGACCTGTGCTGTGTTTATTCTTTCTGGTGGCTAACCTTGCTCAACCAGTAGATTAAGATGCCCACTGCTGTTGGCTTCCAGGCAACTGTCCATGCTCTAGCTGTGGCTAATGTGTCCAAGATGTGATGAGGAACTGGTGCTGTTATGAGTTCATTTGGGGTCCTAATTCTTGCACTCCCCACACTGATTGCCTTGCTCTGCTCTTGTTTCTCACTGGTGACATTTGATTTCACCTGGGTCACCCAGGCAGCTTGGTCCTGAGGTCTCGCGATGGGTCAGAATTGATAGCCAGCATTGGTGGCTCAAGTTGTGTGGCATTTCCAGCCTTGGTTAAATACACTAGAGAATTTGTGGGATTCCATTGGGGCAGTTGAATGAGTGTGGGGCTGTGCATTGTTCTGCCTGTGATGTTTGGTGCTTAGATAAACCCCTCTCACCTTTGTGTTGGTTCGCTGATGTAGGCACCCAAGATCTCCTCTCTTAGATCTAGGCAGCATTCTTACTTTGGTCAGTGTGAACTGAAATCTGCAGATCTGGGTGGCCATTGTACTTTGTGTAACATGGTGCCGAAATTTCATAGGGTACCAGATCTGTGACCATCTTTGGTGTGGCAACAAGTGCTATAAGTACCCCTCGCATAATTGGTGGCCATCTTTTTTTTTACTTTTTTTAATTGAAACTTTCCAATAACACAGTTCTACATATAACATTCTTAATACAAGATTACAAACAGAAAAATAAACAAAATAGCCAAGGCAAATTGTAGATGTGTAGGTTATTCTAAGACATGAAGAAACATTCCAAGTGTATATTAATGCAGAGTTTCAAATACAGGTAAACATGGTCTCTTAGCACGGATTGCAATTTAAATAGCCTGGATAGGGAACCAACAGGAATGGTATTCCTAAACTGGCAGAGATTATAGTGAAAAATGGGAAGGGGGTGTAGTTTTTCCTGTGAGTGATATCCCAGTACAAGAGATGGGGGCTCCACCAAGCAATCTTTTAGAATGTTACAGGCTTAAACTGGAGTGTTGGGGGAAAATGAAGGGATAGGACCAGCTGTGCAGGTTCAGGGTGAGTGGCAGAGATGTTCCTCAGGAAGGGGTTCCATATATGAAAGAACCCAGGTACAATAGAGTACATTGGGAGGCATCGGACATTTTTTCATATTCCACTAGTTTATAAAGGGCCGCTATCAATTCAGAGCAGGACTGTTATGTTTCTCATTGCCAACAGAGCATAATCTGGGTTTTTGCCACCAGGGCTATGGGAAGAGCCAATGTTGGCAGCAGCCAAGTTGGCTATCAAATGCACAAGTGTCTCCTAGGAGCTAAAGCCCAGAATCAGGCAGAATATTGCCTCTCAAGGTACTGCTGCAGAATATTCTCTCTTGGGATCAGATGTTTTTCAGCAGTGGGCAAGACCAGAGGGGTACATAGATATATAGATGCTGACAAAAGATAAGGGCCTATGGTCCACCTAGTCTGCCCATTTGTGCATGTAACTGTGCTTCTTCAAGCTTCTCTAGAATGTGATGGTCCCTTCCCCCAGCTACCAGGATCCCCTGATACCTATCCCATGCATTCTTAAATCCTATAATGATTTCTACCCCCACTGCCTCCTCTGGCAGGGCATTCCTTTTGTCCACCACTCTCTCTGTGAAGAAGTACTTAATCACGTTCTCAGTGAACCTCACTCCAGTTTTATCACATGTCCCCTAGTCCTGGTACATCTTTTTCTATGACAAATTGTGTTTTCCTGTACCTTGTTCCTCCCCGTGAGGAATTTATTATGTCTCAATCATATCTCCCTCTCCCTCCTTTCTTCCATGGAGTACAGTACATATTTAAGCCTTTCAGCCTGTCCTCATAGGTTTTGTGATGTAATCCTTGCAACATATGACAGGAACAGCAGAGCTTGTTATGGAGCAAGTCAATTCTATATATAGTGACTGGGGTCCTATATCACCTGTGCAGGATTTTTTTTGGATGAGCTGATATCTAATGTCTCAGAATCCTCTGTGGGCTTGCCACAGAAGTTTCTCCCAGGTATTTTCTGGGATGGAGATTGGAGATTTTGAGCTCCATCTCTCAATCTGTTTTTTGTTTGTAGAGGGAAGTTCAGGTTGGAGTGAGGAGATTCACATAGATTTTGCCACCCAGTGTTAGAAGGTACCTCATCCATCTCATGAGAGATATTGGGAGATTTGTGAACATTTCCTGATCCCTCAAATTCAACTTCTTAAGGACCGCTTGCTGAATTTGAAATTATCTCCAAAAATTAAATTGTGGGAGCTAATACCTTTCCATCAATTGTTGGAAGGAGTTTATTGTTTGCCCCTCCAGAGTTAGGAGGTGACCTAAAGCAGTGATGCCCTACTGTGCCCATTGGGAGTAACAGACTGATTTATGTTCTACAGTGATATGGTGGTTATCAAAGAGGGGTTTTCAATTCCCCAGGTGGCTGTTGGCCCACTGGTGGTGCTTGGGAAGGCTGTGCGAGGCCTTGGATTCAAACCTTGCCATTAGGGATAAACCATCTCCCTTTCCTTTTGCTGTCCAATTGGTCTTGCACCATGTCAGATGCATTTTGGAGGCTTGCTCCTGATGCAGCCATTAGGAGGAGAGAGGGGACTGAGTTTGGAACCTGAATAGGGTTTGTTTGATGCTAGCCACCTGCTGGCAGGCCCATAGCCATGGGAGACCCCACCTTCCCTTGCATAGTCTGAGGAGCAAAAAGCATGGTCTAGCTCCTCCCCAGAGGTAGGAGAGAAAAATGTTCTCTAACCTCCGGAACTTCAAACGAGGGACATGAAGGGGAAGGTTAAATAAAAAACCAAAAACGATCTTCCGAAAGGCCATCATCTTGTATGCTACAATCTTCCCTCTGAAGGTAAGGTTTAACTTGGCCCAGCATGAGAAATCCATCTCTTCTGATTAGGGGTTCAGGTTCAGATCCACTATTTGGGTGAGGTCAGGGGTGACTGTCATACCTAGATACTGTAAGTGATCTGCCTAGGGGAACATTTAAGGTGCCAATGATGTATTTAGTTTTTCTATCATAGGTGATTTAGGGTAGCACTTCTGTTTTCACCCTATTAATGTGAGGCCTGAGATAGATGTACAGGCCTCTAGAGTGGTCATAACATGTCACAGTGAGTTGACAGGGTTGGAAAGGGTAAGGACCACATATGCCAATGTTTTTGTGGCAGTGGTGACAACATTGATCCCTTCTATAGAGGGCACCTGCCTCAACCTTCTGAGCAAAGGCTCCATGGCTATGAGGTACAGGAGTAGCAATAAAGGGCATCCATGCCTTGCAAACTTCTCTAGCAGGAAGGGCTATGGTGCTAGGCCATTTATTAAGACCTATGCTGAGGGGTTTGTGTATAAGCCTTTACCCTTGCCATGAAGGAGGCACCAATCTCCTCTGTTGTTATGGCCCGATAAAAGTAAGACCACTCTACAGAATTAAAGGCTTTTTTCTTATTTATACTCATGAGGGAGGCTGGTGTGATTGTTTAGTACCTGCCCAAATGACACTGAACAAGACTCAAAAGTTGTCAATAGCCATATTGCCTTTTACAAAGCCTACTTGATGGTGGTCAATGTGAGGGATAACTCCTTGTAATCTGAGTACTAACAATTTCACGTGGATTTTGATATCTATGTTGAGGAGGGCAATTGGGTGACTCAGGGGTGTGGGTACAGCTAGGGGCATGTGCTATAGCTGAGTCTTGGCACTCTCCCCCAATATCCTCATGCAGAGAGTGCTGAAACCATTGGAAGACAGATATTCTTTTCTTTATTTTTTCCTTTCTTAATGGCTTTCAAACATTATTTTGCTCTCGTTTAAAACTAAACATTGATTTTGGTCCAGCAGACCTCTTAATAGACCACCAAACAGCTTTCAGAGCAGAGTATAAGCAACAGAAGATTCTAGCAAAACCAACGTAATGCAGTTCTATGGCAGTTAACATTGCAGTTTTAGTATTCAGTATTCAGTTTTTATTTTTAATCAACCTGTAAGAGACCATCAGCATTCTTCCTGTCAGACTACCAAATGACTTTCGAGCAGAGCACAAGTAACGGCAAGATAAGATGAAATACAACAGACACAGTCCTGGGGCAATCAGTATAGAAACATAGAATCTGACGGCAGATAAGGACCGCTTGGCCCACCTAGTCTGCCCATTTTCATACCTAATGGATGAGCTGCAGATCCTGGTTAACCAACAGCCTATTTCTTCTTGCCCCCCCACAAGAATTACCTTATGTCTGTCCTATGTATTCTTGCATTCTCCCACAGTTTTTGACTCTACGACCTCCTCAGGAAGGCTGTTTAATGCATCCATAACCCTCTCTGTGAATAAATACTTCCTCACATTACCTCTGAGCTGTCCCCCTCTATCTTCAAATTGTTCCCCCTTGTTCTTGCACATTTCTTTTTTTGAAAGATGCTACCCTCTCGGACTTTGATGATTCCCTTGAAGTATTTGAAAGTTTCTATCATGTCCCCCCTCTCCCTCCTTTCCTTGAGGCTATACAGCTTAAGCTCCTTTAGTCTTTCTTCCTATGTCTTCTGGTGCAGACCCTGCACCATTTTGGTTGCCCTCCTCTGGACAGCCTCCACCCTGTCTATGTCTTTGCAGAGATGGGATTTCCAGAACTGTACACAGTACTCCAGATGTGGTCTTACCAACTGTCTGTACAGAGGGCCAACAACTTCCTGTTTTCTACTGGTGATGCCTCTCCCTATGCATCCCAGTATCCCCCCAGCCATCCTTACTGCCTTCTCACATTGCTGGCCCACCTTTAGGTCATCTGATATGACTACCCCCTAGTCCCTTTCCATTTTTATTGTTGTCAGTATCTCACCCCCATTGTGTACTCTTCACCTGTGTTTTGTTTCCAGGTGCATTACTTTGCACTTTTTGCATTGAATCTAAGCTGCCATACATTTGACCATTCCTCCAAGCTTGCCAAGTCCCTTTTCATCCTTTCCACCCCACCTTGCATATCAACCCTGTTACAGATCTTTGTGTCATCTACAAGAGACATACTTTCCCTTCCAGTCCCTCTGCAATGTCACTTATAAAGAAATTAAAAAGGACTGGCCTCAGTACTGAACCCTGTGGTACCCTACTAGTAACCCTCCTTTCTTCACTGTGGACTCCATTTACTATTACCCGCTATGTCCTGTTGTCCAGCCAATGTTTTACATAGGCTAACACCCTGGGACCCACTCCCAGGCTGGCTAATTTGTTTATTAATCTTTGTGCAGGACTGGATCAAATGCCTTGCTAAAGTCTAGGTAGACCATGTCCACAGCCCTTCCCTGGTCTACTACTTTGGTCACCCAGTCAAAGAAATCAATAAGATTTGTCTGACATGACCTTCCCGCTGTGAACCCATGCTGCCTTGGGTCCTGTGCCCCCACTGGCCTCTAGGTACTCAACAGTTCTTTCCTTCAGAAGTGATTCCATCATTTTCCCTACCACTGAGGTGAAACTTACAGGTCTGTCATTTCCTGTCTGTCTTGCTCCCACTTTTGTGAAGGGGAATCACATTCGCCCTTCTCCAGTCCTCAGGTACCACACCATCCTCCCACGACTTATTAAAAAGGGTAGTCAGTGGTGTTACTAGATCTTCCCTTAGTTCTTTTAGAATTCCGGGGTGAATCCCATCAGGCCCCATTGCTTTATCCACCTTCAGTTTTAAGAGTTCTTTCAGAACCCTTTCTTCTGTGAAAGGACTAATATCAACCCCCCATCCAGAGTGCTTCTATTGACTGGATTAGGTATTTCCCCCGCTTTTTCATTATGAATACTGAGCAGAAGTATTCATTCAGTATCCCTGTTTTTTCACTGTCACTCTCTGTCCAACCATCTTCGTCTTTATTCAGCCTCAGTATTCTTGCCTTAGTCTTTCTTTGCTCCCTAATGTACCTATAAAAGGTTTTATCCCCCTTCTTAACCGAGCTGGCTATCTTTTCCTCAGATTAGGCTTTTGCTATTCTGGCTGCCTTCCCCACTTCCATCTGCTTTAACTCGTACAGTTCTCTGTCCTGCTCCTTCTGTGTTTCCTTATACTTCCTGAATGCTATCTTTTTCTCCTTTACCTTCCCCGCCACTTCTTTTGAGAACCGTAGTGTTTTTTTCTTTCATTTTGATATGTTTATTTGCTTTACACAAAGGCTTGTTGCCTCTGTGATGGCGGTTTTGATGTTTCCCCATTGTTGCTCCACCCCACCTTCTTTCCTGTTTGCTAGTGCTTTTCTGAGGCACTCTCCAATTTTGACAAAATCAGCCCTCCTGAAGTCCAGTACCTTTACTTTTGTGTGGCTTGACTCTACAGCTAAGTTTATCATGAACCACACTGTTTGGTGGTCACTTGTTCCCATATGGCTACCCACTTGAAGATCAGAGATCCTCTCTCCATCCCCATTTGAGAGTACCAGGTCTAAGATTGCTCCTCCCGAGTGGATTCCATAACTAGCTCTCTGAGGCATGCCCCCTGTAGGGCATTGAGAGTGGCCCTGCTCTTGGATGTGGCTGCAGCAAAGGTGCTCCAGTTAACATCTGGCATATTCAGGTCCCCCATCAACAATATCTCCCATTTCTCTGCCATCCCAAGGATGCTTTCTATCATTTCCTTGTCCATTTCCTCCTCCTGAGATGGGGGGTCTGTATACAACCCCTGTGTGGTTTGTGGAGCCATTTCCAGTCTCCAGGGTGACCCACAATGCCTCCTCTCCTCCCTATTTACCCTTTAGTTCTGTTGCTTTTATCCCTTCCCTTACATAGAGAGCTACTCCTCCTCCTCCTCTTCTTCTCTTCCTGTCCCTACTGTATATTGTGTATCCTGGTATTGTGACATCCCAGTCATGGTTCTCTGTGTACCATGTTTCTGTGACTGCCATGATATCCAGGCATCCCTCTTCCATCAAGGCCACCATTTCAGGGAGCTTTTTACCTAGACTATGGGCATTGGTACTCATTATCCGTCATTTTTTTATGGCTTTATTTCTTTTTGACCCATCCCTGTCTAAATGCCTTTGTCTTTTTCTCCATTTACCCCAGCCCTTCTCTCTATCAAATGCTCTATCTTGGTGTTTACCTCACTATTACCCTGATTTTTTGGGGGGGTTAGGATTTCCCTTCTCCTTTCCGGTGCCTCCCACCTTGGCTAGTTTAAATGCTTGCATTTAAACCAATCACCTAGGATCCTGGTTCCCCTCCTGGATAGGTGCAGACCATCATGCCTGTATAGGCCTGCATCCCTCCAGGTGGAGTCCCAGTCCTCAATGAAGCCAAATCCCTGAGCTCTACACCAGTTTTTCAACCAGTCATTGAATCCCATGGTGTGGAGTACCCCAGCCTCATCCATGCCATAGACAGGTAGCACGTCCAAGAAAGTTACCGTGTGTGCTACTTGTCTAAGGCCCCTCCCCAACTCCTCAAACTCCTGTTGCACTGCTCTGATCCCATTCTCAGCCAGGTCATTCGTCCCTAGGTGGATAATGACATCCAGCTCCCTCCCCATTGTGGCTGCTCCCACTATCCTGAGGATTTGTTTCCTGTCCTTCCAAGCCATGGCGCCGGGCAGGCACCTTACCTCCTTTCCCCCCTCCCCCAGTTCTACCCTCCTAACAATCAGGTCCCCCACCAGGAGTTGTTTCCTTCCCCTGTTGTGTCCTGTGCCACCCTCTTGTGGGTCTCCATTGTGGAGGTTCCCAGCATCCTCCTTGGTCTCCACTGTGGGTGTCTCCATAGAGGAATCATGCTCCACCAGAGTGGTGAATGAATTATGGAGAGACAAAACTGGAGGGATGCACCTCTGTTCCACCATCCTCACCCTCCCTGAGCCCATTGTGGTCCAACCACTCCTCTTTCTTGGCAACCTCTGAGGTAGCAGTGGTGGTCTGAGTGGTCTCTGGGTGGAGGAGCAGGTTTCCCGAATCCTTGCCAGGTCAGCATGGAGATGTAGAACCTCCTCCCTCAGACCAGAGAGGTGCCTGCAAATAGGGCAGCAATGCAGTCTCCAGAATGTCTCCCAGAAGACTGCTACTCCACAGCCAGTGCATTGCACCACTCCCCACATGTCTGTGTCCCTTCCAGTTACAGATGCTTTTCTTTTGTTGTTTTTGTTCTTGTTTTAGTTTGTGCAAGCTTGTGAATGGCTCTTCCCCTACTCAGTGTGCTGTGCCTTTAAGGATATGAACAGGTGTATGTTGTTAGCAGGTTTGAGGAAGTGATGTCAGAACCCCTGCTATAAAGAAAGTTATGCGCTTGGGGTGGGTGGGGTGAGGGGAAGGGTGGAAGGGAGTAAACCTATACCATCCAGAAATAATCAACTACAACTCTGACCCTCCACCCTGGGAAGTGCCTTCCTTCCTTTCAGACACCTATTTCACAGAGGTTAAGTAACAGGTCTAGTCACAAATGACTGCAAATATCTCCCAGCTACAGTCCCTTCCTGGCAAATTAAAGTTAAAACTAAGAAAAATCCTGTTTCAGCATTTAGTATTTAATTCTTTAAAATAACCTATAAGAGACTGGTGAGTCCAGTGCATGCTGCAGTAATGCTATGTATAAGCTATAAATCAGCATAAATCTTAGCCAAGTCTAAAAAAAACAGGTGTGCCTATTAACTTGTGCAACTAGGTATTTTGGCAACATGCACCTTACTTACTGTATTTGTCAAACATTGTTGAATAATGCATGGGGAAGCTTGCACAAGGATTTTATTCACACCATCAGTGTGTGATGTCCCATAAATCCAGAGGGAAAAGACTGAGGGGTTTATCTGGGCATCACACACTGATGGTGTGAATAAAATCTGAGTTCACAGACTTCCCCATATTTTATTTTTTTTATATTTACTGGTTGAAACAAGTAATGAAGAAAAATACTGGTGGGGGGACTTGAAACATTTAAGCTTCGCCTCCCAACCTATTTCTCCCCTAAATGGTAACTATTTGTAGTTCATGGAGCTTCAAGTAAAAACTGTTTCTAAAGTAAAATTGTGACTTTTAAAATGAAACTTGTGTTTATTTTTTTAGACAACAGTCTTTGTCATGCTTGTTTTCTTTGGTTGCTGTGTGTGATAGCTATTGCTCTGCAAGATGCTTTTTTGTCATTGAAATGTGCCCAGCTTTCATTTTGTTGAATACTTGAGAAGAATGTTTGGCTTTCCAATTCATTCAGTGGCAGGAAACAGTAACAAGTTGTCATTTTTTAATGTTTTCCAGACAGACTTTTATTATGGAACTGCACATGGCTTTCATTTGATCGAATGCTCAAGAAGACTGTCATTCGTGCTGGCAGTTTTCTGGAGCAAGCACGAGGGAATGTCCAGTGCGAGGACAGTCTTTCATACAGGTGTAAAAGTGCACCAATGGCTATTTTTGACAAAGGTGGTTTACTGAACTCTGTTATTCACATGTGTGAAGCCTTGCTAGCCTTTGAAAGACAGAAATCTTGCTTGTAGAGCAGAAAGCAGCTAACTAAAAGAAGCTATCATTTTCTTACTAATTTAACACTTCTATCTCAGCAGGAGTCAGTATCTGTTGAGATTAATAATAATAATAACTTTTATTTGATATAGAGCCTTTCATGCATCAAGGTGCTGCACAATCAGCTAAAACAATGAGCAGTAAATTCAGATACAGATAAAAATCAACAGAATTCTAGGTATGCTTTCCCACAAAAAGGTATTCAGTGCCTGCTTAAAGCACCCCACTGTCCTGCACTCCCATAGCTGATGGGGCAGAGAATTCCAGAGGGTAGGTGCCATAAACCCAAACGCACACGCATCCAATGACTTTAAACTTACCCTCGGAATCTCCAGCAACCCCTTGCCAGCTGAGTGGAGCTGTCACCGAGGGGTGTAAGGAACTAGGAGCTTTTTCAAGTAGTCGGGACCCTGTCCATGTAGGGCTATGTAGGTCAATAGGCCTACCTTAAAGGTGATCCGCCATTGAATAGGCAGCCAGTGCAGATCGCGCAGCACAGGGGTAATGTGAGTTCTTCTCAAAGCCCTATTCAACAAACATGCTGCAGCATTCTGCACTAGCTGCAAGCAATGGATATCAACCCCAGGAAGCCCTAGGTAAAGGGAGCTGCAATAGTCAAGGCGCGATGTCACAAATGCATGGCCCAAGATAGGTAGGTCACTTGACGGAACAAGGTGCTTGATCCTAGCAACGTTCCTAAGATGGTAAAAGGCCAGCTTGATGATTGCTGACACCTGATCATGAAGGGCCAGGCCATCATCAAGCATCACTGCTAGGTCACGCACCCGATCAGAGGTGAGAATCTGTGCTCCCGCCAGGACTAAACCGGAGGGGAGCCCAGTCCTCAACCCCTCAGACCTATGACCCAGGTCTATTACCAAGACCTCAGTCTTTCCTGGGTTCAACTTTAAACCACTGGCACTCATCCAGTCTTGGATTTCAACGAGGCAGTTGTTCAGTACTGAGATTGCACTAACCTGTTCGGGTCAAAAGACAGGTAGAGCTGGGTATCATCAGCATAGCAGTGAAACCTCTGCCCATACTGTCTTACAATGTCTCCAAGGGGTAGCATATATACTGCAAATAACATGGGGGACAGCACAGAGCCCTGAGGTACCCCACAAGGCAGAGAGAAAGCCTCGGAGGAAAAAACACCTGCGACAACTCTCTGAGTTCTACTAGCGAGGAAAGATGTAAACCATCTGAGAACTGATCCCAACAGCCTACAGATGGACCTCAAACACTCGAGCAGAGCCCCATGATCTACAATGTCAAAGGCTGATGATAAATCAAGGAGAACCAAAATGGAGTGGTGTCTCTGATCTCTCACCATCAGGAGATCACTGAGCACCCGAACCAGAGCAGTCTCTTTACTGTGCCTCTTATGAAAACCTGATTGGAGAGGTTTGTACAGATTATGGATGGTTAAATGGTTCTCCAGTTGAGCTGCCAATACTTTCTCAATAACCTTTCCCACAAAAGGAAGGTTAGAGATAGTCCTGTAGTTTGCTAGGTTCTCTGGGTCTAAAGAATCTTTCTTCAGGAGAGGTGTCACCACCCCCTCCTTCAGGGAGCTAGGAAACTCACCTGAGTCCAGTGAGCACTGGACAATCTGAGCTAAGACCAGGCCTATGAGGTCACTACAACCCAAAATCAGGGAAGTAGGGCCCAGATATAACCTACAGCTGGTGGAATGCATCCCTTGGGTAATCCTCATAATCTCCATGAGCTTTGGAAGATCAAAGGTACTCCAGGAAACTCTGAACTCTGTGACACAACACTGACCAACAGCATCCCCCATAGAGTGAAGTTGTCAGCATTCCTGCCGGATGTCAGCCACCTTATTTGCAAAGAAAAGAGCTATCTCATCACAATCCTCTTGTGAAAAAAACTTGATGGAACTGCTGACAGGCTAGGCTGCACAGCCTGTCAACAGTTCTGAAGAGTTGAGCCAGTCAGTTCCATGTGACAGCGATTTCCCTGGACAGGAATTATGCCTTCTTACGGGAAATTTCTGTTTGATGGAATTTATAATGTTCTAACAAAATAAGGTGGTCAGCATCTAAGGTGGTCCTCTGCCAATGATGCTGTAACCTACACCCCTGTCACCACAATTCCCTAAGAGTCCCATCAAACCATGGAGCCTGAAGGCAAAGTGGGTGGGGCGAACTTGGGCAGGAGCAATCAGATTGAGAGCTGAAGAAACAGTCCTATTATAGACTGTGACTAACTGCTCGGGATCTGTGCTGGCCTCTTCCGAAAACGAGAGGTCCATCACTGCCATCAGGTCTTCAGGGAGGACATCCCACAAAGGGCGATAACTAACCATTTCCACAGGGGAAGACCTACCCAGGAGGGCTGAAAAACTGAACCCAACAGTGAAGTGGTTGGACCAACCGACCAGTTCCACCACCAAGTCGGAGGCCTCGATCCCCAGGAGGAAGACCAGGTCAAGGAAGTGATGGAACTCCTGGGTTCAGCTTTAAACCACTGGCACTCATCCAGTCTTGGATTTCAACGAGGCAGTTGTTCAGTACTGAGATTGCACTAACCTGTTCGGGTCAAAAGACAGGTAGAGCTGGGTATCATCAGCATAGCAGTGAAATCTCTGCCCATACTGTCTTACAATGTCTCCAAGGGGTAGCATATATACTGCAAATAACATGGGGGACAGCACAGAGCCCTGAGGTATCCCACAAGGCAGAGAGAAAGCCTCGGAGGAAAAAACACCTGCGACAACTCTCTGAGTTCTACTAGCGAGGAAAGATGTAAACCATCTGAGAACTGATCCCAACAGCCTACAGATGGACCTCAAACACTCGAGCAGAGCCCCATGATCTACAGTGTCAAAGGCTGATGATAAATCAAGGAGAACCAAAATGGAGTGGTGTCTCTGATCTCTCGCCATCAGGAGATCACTGAGCACCCAAACCAGAGCAGTCTCTTTACTGTGCCTCTTATGAAAACCTGATTGGAGAGGTTTGTAGAGATTATGGATGGTTAAATGGTTCTCCAGTTGAGCTGCCAATACTTTCTCAATAACCTTTCCCACAAAAGGAAGGTTAGAGATAGGCCTGTAGTTTGTTAGGTTCTCTGGGTCTAAAGAATTTTTCTTCAGGAGAGGTGTCACCACCCCCTCCTTCAGGGAGCTAGGAAACTCACCTGAGTCCAGTGAGCACTGGACAATCTGAGCTAAGACCAGGCCTATGAGGTCACTACAACCCAAAATCAGGGAAGTAAGGCCCAGATATAACCTACAGCTGGTGGAATGCATCCCTTGGGTAATCCTCATAATCTCCATGAGCTTTGGAAGATCAAAGGTACTCCAGGAAACTCTGGACTCTGTGACACAACACTGACCAACAGCAACCCCCATAGAGTGAAGTTGTCAGCATTCCTGCCGGATGTCAGCCACCTTATTTGCAAAGAAAAGAGCTATCTCATCACAATCCTCTTGTGAAAAAAACTTGATGGAACTGCTGACAGGCTGGGCTGCACAGCCTGTCAACAGTTCTGAAGAGTTGAGCCAGTCAGTTCCATGTGACAGCGATTTCCCTGGACAGGAATTATCCCTTCTTACGGGAAATTTCTGTTTGATGGAATTTATAATGTTCTACCAAAATAAAGTGGTCAGCATCTAAGGTGGTCCTCTGCCAATGATGCTGTAACCTACACCCCTGTCACCACAATTCCCTAAGAGTCCCATCAAACCATGGAGCCTCAAGGCAAAGTGGGTGGGGCAAACTTGGGCAGGAGCAATCAGATCGAGAGCTGAAGAAACAGTCCTATTATAGACTGTGACTAACTGCTCGGGATCTGTGCTGGCCTCTTCCGACAACGAGAGGTCCATCACTGCCATCAGGTCTTCAGGGAGGACATCCCACAAAGGGCGATAACTAACCATCTCCACAGGGGCAGACCTACCCAGGAGGGCCGAAAAACTGAACCCAACAGTGAAGTGGTTGGACCAACCGACCAGTTCCACCACCAAGTCGGAGGCCTCGATCCCCAGTAGGAAGACCAGGTCAAGGGAGTGACCGCCTATGTGAGTAGCTGAGGAAACAACCTGTGTGAAGCCCAGAGATGTCATCACCTGGAGGAAGTGCTGACCAAAAAGTGAATATTCATTGTTGACCCAGGCATTGAAGTCACCCTGAACCATCAATCTGGGTGACTCCAATGCCGTGTCAGCTGCGAAATCTGCTACTTCCAGCAGGAATAGATTCTCATCACCTGGTGGACTTTAGATGAGGACTATCCTGCACCCCACACCAGCTACCACAGTACACTCAAATGACCTGGCCTCCTCAACTGGTACATCAGTTAGGCCCAATTCGGTCTTAAAACAGACCGCAACCCCCCCTCCCGTAATCCAATCTCAGACGATGTATAACCAAGTAACAGGTGGGAATAGCCACCTCCAAAATAGGGGCAGCATTCCCATCTAACCAGGTCTTGGTAATGCAAACCAGATCTGCCATACCCACAAAATCTGCAATAAAAGCAGTCTTGTTGCAAACAGATCTGGCATTGCATAACAGCACCCGAGTTGGACGAGGTTGTCGAGCCATCCCATCTACTTGCCCTTCCAAAAAGGAGGTGCCCTTGGGTATGGGAACCAAAAAAGGATCACCACATTTCAGCTGCCATTTTGACCCAGGGTGTCCTCTGGTAATGATCACCCTTATGGGAGAGCACCACTCATTCGGGCTCTGCTGTTTGCAACCCACGCCCACCTCTGACACCCACCCCTGTGAGCAATCCCCAATGCATGACAGTGTTGGTAGATAAAAGTAGGCAGGGGAAGGGAATAAAATGGGTGGAGGGCATGGAGAGTGGAGGCCAAATAGCACAGGATGGGGGGGAAAGCAGGCACATACTACCAATAATTATGACCAAACAATGGAGAAAGAAAACAAAACCCCAAGTTCCAAGATGTAACTACAAACAATTAAAATCCTGAAAACCTCAAAGCAATAATAACAAAAACCATAATCAAAACCCAACAAAACATATAAAACTACCCTCCACCCTCAACCGAACAGAATTCAAACACAGAGAAACAAAAAAATTAAGCAGACAGACACTTTATTAGAAGTAGAAGGAGTCTTATTTAGGGTTAGAAAAAAGAAAAGAAAGAAAGTCAGTGTGTGTTCTGTGCTGGGAAGGGTACTGTGTCAGCTTACTTTGCTAAATCAGTAGGAGGAGGAGACAGCTCAATTGGGGTATGGCTTAGACAATATAAAAGCAGGTGACTCCAATTACAACTTCCTGTTGTTAGCCTTTTTTTCTTACTAATTGCCCTCCATCCCACCCACCCTAAGCCAGTTCTACTTTTATAGCCACTGGATTTGACTGACAACAGGAACTTCCTGTTTGGCAGTAGGAAGGGAAGGATCATAGAGAAACATTAGTTTTGTCAACCCTAAAGGAAAAAAGTAGCTCACTCTCCCCTCCAGCTCCTGGTGGTCTTACACTGAGCAAGGATGAAAGAGGCTACTGAAGAATATAGGAAGTTACTGTCCCAGAACAGGAAGGGTGAGAGTTGTAAGGAGAGGAGAGAGTAGGCATACAGAGAAACAGGAGAGGGGACACAAAATAAGACATGATAGGAGTGGTGCAGTGCAATGGCTGTGGGGCGGCAGTGTTCCAGGAGACATTCTGGAGGCTACGATGCTACCTATTTGCAGGCATCTCTCTGGTCTGAGGGACGAGGTTGCCCATCTCCATGCTTACCAGGTTAGGATTTGTGAAACCTCCTCCCCACTCAGGGACCACCACGGCCAATGCTACTACCTCAGAGGTTGCCAAGAAAGAGGAGAGGCTGGACCAGGGTGGGCTCATGGAGGGAGAGGGTGGTGGAACACAGTTGCATCCCTCCAGCTGTACCTCTCCACAATTCATACGCTCTTCTGTTGGATAGTGATTCCTCTATAGAGGCACCTGCAGTGGAGACTAAGGAGAATGCTGAGAACCTTCACAAAGGAGACCCACAGGAGGGTGGCATGGGACCCCACAGGGGAAGGAAACAACTCCTGGTGGGGGACTCACTCATTAGGGGGTAGAAGTGGGTGAGGAAGGGGAAAGGGAGGAAAGGTGCCTGCCTGGCCCCATGGCTTGGTGGGACGGGAAGTGAATCCTCAGGATCGTGGGAGCAGCTGCACAAGGGAGGGAGCTGGATGTCATTGTCCACCTAGGGACAAATGACCTGGCTAGGAATGGGGTCAGAGCAGTGCAAGAGGAGTTTGTAGAGTTTGGGAGGGGCCTTAGACAAGTAGCACATATGGTAACCTCCTCAGAGATGCTGCCTGTCTATGGCAAGGGTGATGCTAGGTTACTCCTCACCAGGGAATTCAATGAATAGTTGAAAAACTGGTGTGGAGCTAAGGGTTTTGGCTTCATTGGGGACTGGGGAGCCACCTGGAGGGATGCAGACCTATACTGGTGTGATGGTCTGCATCTATCCACAGGGGAACCAGGATCCTAGGTGAGAGGTTTTAAATGCTTCATTGGCAAGCATTTAAACTAGCCAAGGGGGGAGGCACTGAAAAGGAGCAGGGAAATCCCAGCCTTCCCCAACAAAATGCAGTAATTAGTGAGGTAAACACCTAGGTAGAGAAGTCATTAGGGAGCGGGACAGAGGTAAATGTAAAAAAAGGCAAAGGCAGTAGGGACAAGGATGGGGCTAAAAGGGGTAAGGCCATCAAAAAGTGGAGGGTGATGAGTACCAATGCCCGTAGTCTGTGCAACAAGCTCCCTGAACTAGTGGCCTTATTGGAAGAGGGTTGCCTGGATACTGTGGCAGTCACAGAAACATGATACACAGAGAACCAAGACTGGGATGTCAACATACCAGGATACACAATCTACAGGAGGGACAGGGAGGGTAAAAGAGGAGGAGGACTAGCTCTCTATGTAAAATAAGGGATCAAAGCAACATAACTAAAAAGTAAACAGGAAGCAGATGAGGCACTCTGGGTCCCCCTGAAGACAGGAAATGGCACCACAATCCACATGGGGGTTGTATACAGACCTCCATCTCAGGGGAGGGAATGGACAAGGAAATGATAGAAGGCATCCTTAGAATGGCAGAAAAAGGGGAGATATTGTTGATGGGGGACCTGAATATGCCAGATTTTAACTAGAGCACCTTTACTGCAGGAACATCCAAGAGCAGGGTCATTCTTGATGCCCTACAAGGGGCATGCCTCAGACAGCTAGTATTAGAACCCACTCGGGAGGGAGCAATCTTAGACCTGGTACTCTCAGATGGGGACGGAGAAAGAATCTCAGATTTAAAAGTTGGTAGCCATCTGGGAACAAGCAACCACCAAACAGTGTGGTTCATGATACACAGCCATACAATCAAACCATACAAAAGCAAGAGTATTGGACTTTAGGAGGGCTGAATTTGGGAAAATGAGAGAGTGCCTCAGAAAAACACTAGCAAACAGGCAAGAAGGAGGGGTGGAGGAACAATGGGGAGTAATCAAAACAGCCACCACAGAGGCAACAAGCCTTTGTGTAAAGCAAATCAACAAAACACAACGAAGGAAAACAATGCTATGGTTCTCAAAAGAGGTGGCAGAGAAGGTTAAGGAGAAAAGGATAGCATTCAGGAAATATAAGGAAACAAGAATGAGCAGGACAGAGAACATTATCAGTTAAAGCAGAAAGAGGCAGGGAAGGCAGTCAGAATAGCAAAGGCCCAAACTGGGGAAAGGATAGCCAACTCTGTTAAGAAGGGGGATAAGACCTTTTATAGGTACATGAGGGAGTGAAGAAAGACCAAAGGAGGGATACTGAGGCTTAATAAAGGGGAGGGAATGTGGGCAGAGGGTGACAGTGACAAAGCAGTGATACTGAATGAATATTTCTGCTCAGTATTCACAAAGGAAGAGGAGGGGGAGGTACCTAAACCAAACAAGAGAAACACTCTGAAGACGGGGGTCAATACCAGTCCATTTACAGAAGAAAGGGTTGTGAAAGAACCAATAAAATTGAAGGTGGACAAAGCAATGGAGCCTGATGGGATTCACCCAATAATTCTAAAAGAACTAAAGGTAGAACTAGTGACACTGCTGACTACTCTATTTAACAAATCATGGGAGGATGGGGTGGTACATGAGGACTGGAGGAGGGTGGATGTGATTCCTCTTCACAAAAGTGGGAGCAGGACAGAGGCAGGAAACTACAGGCCAGTTAGTGTAACCTCAGTGGTAGGGAAAATGATAGAATCACTTCTGAAGGAAAGAATTGTTGAGTACCTAGAGGCCAGAGGGGCACAGGACCCAAGGCAGTATGGATTTCTGATGGGAAGGTCATGTCAGCAAATCAATTAGATTTCTTTGAGTGGGTGAACAAAGTAGTAGACCAGGGAGGGGCTGAGGACATGGTCTATCTAGATTTTAGCAAGGCATTTGATACACAAGTTAGCCAGCCTTGGAGTGGGTCCCAAGGTGGTAGTCTGGATAAAATATTGGCTAGGCAGCAGGATGCAAAGGGTAGTAGTAAACGGAGTCCACAGTGAAGAAAGGAGGGTTACTAGTGGGGTACTGCGGGGTTCAGTACTGGGATTGGTCCTTTTTAATGTCTTTATAAGTGACATTGCTGAGGAATTGAAAGGAAAAGTACGTCTCTGCAGATAACACAAAGATCTGCAACAGGGTTGATACACAAGATGAAGTGGAAAGGATGTGAAGGGACTTGGCAAGATTGGAGGAATAATCAAATGTATGGCAGCTCAGATTCAGTGTAAAGTAGTGCAAGGTAATGCATCTGGGAAACAAAAACCCAGGGGAAGAGTACACAATGGGGGGTGAGATACTGACAACAGTAAAAATGGAAAGGGACCTGGGGGTAATTATATCAGATGACCTAAAGGTGGGCAAGCAAAGTGAGAAGGCAGCAAGGAAGGCTGGGGGGATACTGGGATGCATAGGGAGAGGTATCAGTAGTAGAAAACAGGAAGTTGTTATCCCTTTGTACAGACAGTTGGTGAGACCCCATATGGAGTACTGTGTGCTGTTCTGGAGACCCCATCTCCACAAAGACATAGACAGGGTAGAGGCTGTCCAGAGGAGGGCAACCAAAATGGTGCAGGGTCTGCACCAGAAGACATGCGATGAAAGACTAAAGGAGCTTAATATGTATACCCTTGAGGAAAGAAGGGAGAGAGGGGACATGATAAAAACTTTCAAGTACCTCAAGGGAATCAACAAAGTCCAAGAGGGTAGCATCTTTCAGAAAAAGAGATGTGCAAGAACAAGGGGGCACAATTTGAAGATAGAGGGGGGATGGCTCAGAGGTCATGTGATGAAGTATTTTTTCATGGAAAGGGCTGTGGATGCATGGAACAGCCTCCCTGAGGAGGTCATGGAGTCAAGAACAGTGGGGGAATTCGAGAATGCATGGGACAGACATAAGGCCGTCATAGTGGGGGGGTAGCATGAAGTAAGCTATTAGTTAACTAGGATCTACAGCTTATCTGTTAGGTAGAAAAATGGGCAGACTAGGTGGGCCAAGTGGTCCTTATCTGCTGTCAAATTCTATGTTTCTATGTGAATAAAGAAGTTTGTAAGGTGGTGCCAGAAGTTGATTACAGGCACTAACCAGTAAATATACAAATTTAATAAAACAACTCTGCCGTGACTGAAAAGGTGGCAAAAAGATTATAATAATGTTATTAAGATGCATTGAGCCATGAATAAGAACTGTTTATGGTAAAATTTGACTCATGCAGTATATACTGGATTAGTAAAGGAATACCAGCACAATGTTATTAAGTATTTTAACAAAGATCAACGTGCTTTCAATTAATAGTTGAACCAGGGCAAAGACAGCAGCATTTTGATACAGTTACTAACTGTAAATCAATTAAGTTCACATTTTAAACTTTAAGGCTATTCTCAAATATCCCCTTCCCTGAAATATTTTTTTTTTCTTCTGGGTTCCTGTTTCAAACATCAATTGCAGCCATATTACAAAAGTCAAACTAATGTAAGAAGTCAAACAATAATTACAACACAGATTTAAACAAGTTTTTCAAAAAATAATCCCCATGAGGACGATAAAGAAAAGGAAAAGAAGTGAATCAAAAATACAAAAAGAAACAATTCTGCTGTTATTGAAAAGGAGGGGGAAGAAAACAATAGTGTTTTTGAAAAACCTGGAAAATGTACAGTATGACGAGAGCACAAGGGGAAATTGACAGTTCAGGGAAGTGGTCAGAATAAAAAATGGGATGAAATATAGTGGCAATAATATCATGCAGACTTCCCCAGAAATGCTTCATAAACATATACCCAGGTCAGAGAATGATCTACAGAACATGGCTGTTAAAGATAGAATTATACTTCAGAACAAGAAATTAGTAAAATACACTACAAATGAAGCCCTTAAAGATTATAACATAGAAGAGCCACAAGAAGGCACAAGTAATATTAAAGAGCAAGAGGATATAACATTTCAAGTAACAGACAATGCAAACATACCTCCTCCATGGGCCCTGACTTTAACTGAAAATACAAACAGAATACAGGAAGAGGTAAAACAATTCACATAGCTTCCTATCAAAGTGGTTGATAGACAACAGATTGTAAAGAACTTCAATAGAAATTTCAAGGAAAATTCTAAAAAGAATAAATGAGTTGGAAGCTAGATAATCCACACTGGAGCACAATTTGTATCCTATCTTAGTGCAAGTAAAGTGCTCCAAAAAGAGCAAAGCAAACGTTCAGAGCAAACAAGAAGAATATGAAAATGGATCAAGATGGAAAAATATTAAAATATATGGTCTGTCAGAGGAATGGGAGGAATCCAGTTCACAAAATGCAATTTTTAAAATAACTATTTCGGGAATACTGGAGGGAAGTAAGAGACACCTTGGAGAAGATTTTTGAGATAGTGATGCCAGAGTCCCCCCCAGTATTGGCTATTGGGGTTGCCCCCCCTCTTCTGACCTCCAGATCTTACCGTTACCTGTATGGAGTCTTGTTGGGAGCAGCCCTTAAGGCTATTAATTTGTTATGGCTTACTCCGGATAAGCCTACAATCACTTCATGGTATAATATCTGCACCTGGATCCTAGACATGGAATACCTGACGGCCAAATTGAGGCTATCCTTAGATAAGTTTAGGGGGATATGGTTACCATTTCTGCATTTCATGGCCTCTCATGAGGGGGAACCTATATTAGAATTGCTGGCCAGATATGTTTAGTAGGAGTCTCCAGGTTCAGTCGAGACGGTCTGGCTGAAAAAGGTGGATAGGAGGTTTCTCCTCCTCTGAGGCTTATATTTGTTTTGTCACAAGTTACAAGGCATATTATATTTATTATGTACATTCAATATAGGCGTACTATTTTGGAGTCTGTGGTTGCCTGAGCCCTTGGTACTTGCCGGGGCATCTTTAACTTCTAATTTCCCCCTTTTTTCCCTTCCTTTTAACTTTTAATTTTTTTAATTTTTTCTCTTTTTGCTAGAGTCAGTTAATTCTGGGCAGCAACCACAATGCTTGACCGATAGTTGATTCACTATATAAATATAATTTAAAAAGGTTTTCTTGCATTATCTCCTTTTCTTAAGTTGTGAGGGCACTCTCTCGTCTCATAATCTCTTCTCTCTTTCTCTTTCCTCTCCTGCTTCTCTTTCCTGTTCTTTTTCTTTTTCTTTCCTCTGATACTGGTGTTAATACTGTTTAAGAGGATATAAATTGATCTATTGTCTGTTTGTCAATATATGTACTTTATGGAAAAAAGTTCTTCAATAAATTACAATTTCAAAAAAAAAAATAAAATATAACTATTTGCCAAACTACAGGGACCACAAGTTCCTCTTGACAAATACTTGCTGGTGGGGATCCCTCTTTCATGTTAACCAATGGATTCCACACTCCAGTGGTGTTATTTCTTTTGCATTAGTTCTTCCAACATTTTGCTAGAGCCATAAAGCTATTTTTAAACAATAAAAAAATAAGTAGAAATAAATATCTAGTAGTTTATATAATTAATTATTATTGTTTATAAAGATTTTTTTACCTTGAATCACTATGCGTATTTTCAATATGCTATATTTCCATAATAAAACTTCAGTTGTAATCAATCTGCACTGAAATAAATAATGCTTTTTTCAATGTTTTTTTTTCAATTCCTGTATCATTTTGTGCGTATTAATAAATAGAAGCTACCATGGTGCTACCTCCACCCTTCTGTGCCCACAAGTTTTTATGCTTCAAGGCATTTCCCATAGTGTGTCTATGGATGCTGACCTTCCATTCTTATAGGTTCCTATTCAGCTTTGGAATAATGTGCTTACTCTCCCTGCATGTCCAATTGCTCTGATATTCAGACGGACATTTTTATAAGTAAAATGGTTACTGTTACCTTGCTGAATAATGCTTTATCCAAATCCTTGTCGTTTTGCTGTTTTTAACCTTATAACAAATGAATGGTTCATTAAAAGTTTCTCTGTATTCGTACCTGTTCTCATTGCTCATACATATGCAGCCTATAACAGCGTCCACACTGCAAAGAATGCCATCTTCATCTAAGTACCTTTCGAACCCGTTTGAAGATTCTGCGGTGTAATATCACATGTTTTAACATGTGGCACCAGAACTGAGTGTCTGCATAAGCAGAATAGGTTGCTAAGCAACCCACAAAAACCAGGGATTGCTCCTGTGATTGGGATTTCTTTAAATGGCTGTCTCAGGGACTCAGCTGTCAATAAGTGTACTGTATACAGTACACACATACTGTGTACAGTATGCTCATTGACAGCTCAGTTGGTGCTCAGCCATGGTAGTGAGTGGAGGGATTTACTGGGTGTCAGCTCTGGGATGGGATGGGGGAGCAGGGTGGTGGGGCACTGCCTGTGAGGGTGGGGGATCACTAGACCACCATGGACTGTCATTTGAATGGTTGTGTGGACATCAGGGATTGGGGCTGGGGGTGAGCCCTAGACTACCAGGGATAGAATTTCATTGTGATACACAGGATTGGGACTTGGGGGTGCACTTATGTTCATACATGGAAATCAGGGCTGGGATTTATTCATTAAGGGGAACTGGGCTGAGAAGTCTGTTAGACCAACAGGGATTTTTTTTTTAATATTACTGTGGATTGGGCTAAGAGGGGCTGTAGTCACCAGGGACTGTTGTCCATGGTGCTACTGCTGCATGGCCACCCTGCAGCTGGCAGCACACCTTCCAGATGTACTGCCTGTTTGGTGCAGGGAAAGGGTTACTGCAAGCCATGGGACTTTGCTACCGGTACCCTATGCAATAGTGAATTGGATGCAGGGTCTCTGGTGCACCAGCAGTCGGTGCAAGCCACCTTCAGCACATCTTGCCCTGACCTTTGTGAATCGAGCCTTATATTAATAAATATATTGCAACATAATAATAAATTCATAAGCTGGATTGTCAATGGTATAAACCCCTCAATGAAAAAAGGTATACAATCTAAAACTACTTAGCCAAGCAAAATGTAAATTTTGTTTTTTTATAGGAGGCCTATTTTTCAGATAATTAAATGTTAAAATTGAAAAGAAACTGGGTGCAGAATGTTGTTTTTTTACATCAGGGGAGAGGAATAGCAGAGGGGTTCCTGTTTTGATCAATAAACACTGTCCTGGTAAAATAATTTAAAGTAAATCAGATACACAGGGTAGAATTATACTGTTACAAATTCTCTTATATGGTAAGCATATAATCATAGGACCACAACACTGCCCAGCAGAGGAGCTTGAACCTGGGGGATTGCTGAGAGCCTATAAGAGGCCTTGAAGCAGCAATCTCCCCTCACAACACTGCCCAGCAGAAGAGCTTGAACCTGGGGGAATGCTGAGAGCCTTTAAGAGGCCCTGAAGCAGCCCTCTTCCCTCACAACACTGCCCAGCAGAGGAGCTTGAACCTGGGGGATTGCTGAGAGTCTTTAAGAGGTAAAGCCTCTTGCACTGCAGCCTGCTTGTGGAGAACATTTAAACGCTTTGGGGTCTGTTTTTCTGTCCCCACACAGTGACTGATTGTTTTTCCAACTGGATTTCTGGAGATTTCTGCATGGGGTTTTGGGTTGTTTTACTGTGTTACCTTAAGGGCTCTGTTGCTGCATGTCTCTTCTGATAATCTAGCACTATTTTCCTGTGTTTAAGACGTCTGTAAATACTGTGTTTAGAGTGCTTACCTTCTTTAGAATTGTGTAGAAACTGTAGCGTGTGTGTCCGCCATCTTGCACATATGCAGTAGCCTTCTGTATCCCGACTCAGTCCCAACAGTTGGCGCATGCACAGTAGGGCCCTGAAATAGCCCGCTGCATACTAATGTAATTCCTTTGTTCCCTTCCCTTTATAGGCCCTGAAGTAGCCCTCTCCCCTCACAACACTGCTCAGCAGAGGAGCTTGAACCTGGGGGATTGCTGAGAGCCTTTAAGAGGTAAAGCCTCCTGCACTACAGCCTGCTTGTGGAGAACTTTTAAATGCTTTGGGGTCTGTTTCTCTGTCCCAACACAGTGACTGACTGTTTTTCCAACTGGATTTCTGGACATTTCTGCACAGGGTTTTGTGGTGTTTTACTGTGTTTCCTTAAGGGCTCTGTTGCTGCATGTCTTTTCAGATAATCTAGCACTATTATCCTGGGTATAAGAAGTCTGTAAATACTGTGTTTAGAGTGCTTACCTTCTTTAGAAATGTGTAGAAACTATAGCGTGTGTGTCCGCCATCTTGCACATATGCAGTAGCCTTCTGTATCCCGACTCAGTCCCAACAGTTGGCACATGCGCAGTAGGGCCCTGAAATAGCCCGCTGCATACTAATGTAATTTCTTTGTTCCCTTCCCTTTATAGGCCTTCAAGCAGCCCTCTCCCCTCACAACACTGCCTAACAGAGGAGCTTGAACCTGGGGGATTGCTGACAGCCTTTAAGAGGTAAAGCCTCTTGCACTACAGCCTGCTTGTGGAGAACTTTTAAATGCTTTATGGTCTGTTTTTCTGTCCCCACACAGTGACTGATTGTTTTTCCTACTGGATTTCTGGACATTTCTGCACAGGGTTTTGTGGTGTTTTACTGTGTTACCTTAAGGGCTCTGTTGCTGCATGTCTCTTTTGATAATCTAGCACTATTATCCTGCCCAGAGTGAAATGGAGTGTACACTTCCATCTTCAGTCTTATTTCAATGTTATTTCAGTCCAGACTGACAAAGCACTGCTTTTCATCAGTGCACTGTTAATACACTGCACTGACTTTCTGCTACACTGTTGTACCACTGCTTAATCTTTCTTATGTTTTGATGCAGACTGTAAGAGCACTGCAAATAATTATTAGATTTTCCTGCACTCTTCTTTAGCACTGTATTTCCTTCACTAATTTTTGCTGCACACTGCAGTAGTACTGCTCAATCTTTCTTATTTTTTTGATGCAGACTGTAAGAGCACTGCAAATAATTCTTAGATTTTCACGCACACTTCTTTAGCACTTTATTTCCTTCACAAATTTTTGCTGCACACTGCAGTAGTTCTGGCAACACTTTATAATTTTTATCACACTTCTTTAGCACTGCATTGTCTCAGCAATCTGGTTACTCTTACTGAATTTGTCACAATGGCATTATAGTGGTATAGCAATGGCAATACTTGTGGTCAGCTGAAAAATCCACAATAGTACTACCCAGTGGTACTCTGGTATCTGAGTGGTAGGTGATATATAGATTTTCCTCTGTGCATTGGTAGTGCACTGGCAGAATTGTATCCATATGGCATTTTTACCATTTTCTCTCTCTCTCACACATACATTGGTAATACAATGGTATCACGAAATTTTGAGATTTTTGTCGGCTCCCACAAATACTGGTACACTGGTAGCACAATGGTACTGCATTATTTTGACATTTCAGTATTTGGTACCTCTCACAGCAACCCTAGACTCATGTGGTAGCACAGTGGTACCAGTATTAATCTCATCATACTCTGTACTCTAATGCATTGTTAAGATAAATTACATTATCAACCTCATGGAGAACAGCTCTCAATTCCATATTTGTATTTGTTCACTTGTCTTTATCTTACTGGTAATGGACTGTTATTGTTCACATATACCAGAACATTCAAAGAGCATTTTGCGATCGCTAAATGGGTAAGTGACTCTCAAACAAGACTTTGCACCCCAGAAACAGGGTAGGATCACAAAATGATATCTTGAATAGCATAATTAGTGAGTCTTTGACCAGTTGGTAAATGGCTCTAACAGATGTTGCCTCCCCTAAACCAGGTAGTATCACCTCTGCCTCCTACCACTGCCCCTTTGAGCTCCCACCATCAGTAATATCACACTTCCCTTGGTGTTCAGTGGTGCTGCTGTCCATTCCATACACTGGAAACTGCCAATAACTACCTGCCCACCCAGTCCCACCGCTCGCACCATTCATGGCCCCCACCATTTGTTTACGCACTCTCCCCACAGTGGCAATTGGCACAGACACTCTGCTAACCTCTGTGACCAACTGAGGACAGAATGCCAGTTTTGCTCTCATGTGCCTACTGTATAAACAGCTGTGTACAGTTAGCACATGATTGTGAACTATCATCCATTTTGTGCCTGATCAAGGAGCTGATTGGATGGTCTGTGCCAAATGTGGAAGGGTGTCAAATATACAGTAAGGCTGGGGACCAGGTGGTAGTATTTGCTGTAAGAACTAACTGGGTCATGGTGGGGACTTTGGATATACAGGGGGCAAGGACTTTCACTCAACACACCACTGCTCACTCTATCAGGCCCTGGGCTGGCTTCCCCATCAGCCCAACAGACATATCTCCTGGCCAGCACAGTCAATAAGGCCATCCAAAACTCAGCTACCTCTCCGCAATCCCACCTTCTTTGGCCAAAAGTGATTGTTCTAGAGCTCTGCCTTACTGCTGGCCCCATGCTTGAATGCCCCCTAGTCTCCACTATATGGGTAAATGTGCATTCTCATCTGCAGCCCCTTTTCTTTGGAACAATCTGCCCACTCCACTTAGCACCACTGACTCTCCAGGACTCTTCCACTCTCTCCTTGGATCTCACCTTCTGTCCTCCACTACTTGCTCCTGCCCTCCCAACTTATTATCATGCCTCTACTTCCCTTCCCTCCTTTTCCTTCTTGGTCCATACCTACACTGCCATGATGCACTTTTTCCTTTACTCATCTCAGATCATGCCTAAGTTGTATTACAACTTGGCTACTACTGTACCAGCTATTGTCATAAATGTTATTTACTCATTGTGCTGCAAGTTTATATATATCTTCATATAATTGACAATCGGACTCAGGCGGTAGCATTTCACAAGGCCCTTTCCTCCCCCCTAAACATCTCCCATGGAGTTCCCCAGGGATCCACTCTTGGACCTCTACTCTTTTCCCTCTTCTTAAATGATATTCCCACCATGTCCCGGCATAGCTGAACTCTTATGTACGCAGATGACCTTGTTCTCTACTCTGGGTCAAAATTTGTTGCTGCCATCAACTCCTCTCACTAATGACTCCAATTCCTGCAGACCTGGCTCTCTTGCAACCACCAAGTCCTGAACCTGAGAAAAACCTGTGCAATGCTATTCGGATCTTCTAAGAAACTGTCTGCCCTCTGCAGACAGGCTCCGGGTTCAATGCCTTGATGGCTCCCTCATCTCAAACACTGAGTCCTTCAAGTACCTTGGGGTCACTTTGGATCCCACACTTGACCTGTCTCAACATGTCAATATGGTGTGCCATGCCGTCAATGCTAAAATTGGTGGAGCTTATCGCGTGTGCCACTCCCTCACTCCTTCCGCTAGACTTTCTGTTGTGAGAGGCATTCTCTTACCCCAGCTCCAGTATGCTCTGCCCCTCCTCTTTGCTGCAAACTCTGCTACACTCCACAAATGGGACACTGTCTACAACAACATCTGTGGATCGCCTTAACTGCCACGTCTTACACCATCATTGTCTCCTACGCTGGCTTAAATTGGCTGTCACCTAAGGATATTCGAGCCTACTCCTGGGCTGCTTTATTGACTCTCTGTCTAGACCTCCTGCCCTGTCTATCTTGCCAACCTCCTGACTCCTGCCTCACACACCCATACCCTCAGGTCTTCCTCTGTCCCATGCTCTCCACTAGACCTTGCATGACAAAAATGGGTGAACAGGCATTTGACCATTTGCTCCCAAATTCTGGAACTCACTCCCCCTTATGGTGAAACGTCATCCTCCCATTGAGAATTCAAAACTCGCTGTTCACCCACCTCCTAGCCTCTGGCCAATGCAAATGCTCTTAATTTGCTTTGTCCCTGCAGGCTGTCGGGTCTGACCCTGAGTACTACACTAATGTTCTCCCATGCAATTTGTCTAGGTGGCTATGAACCTTGATGTCTTTACTGTCCTCAGCTGTCTTATGGTTACCCTAATTGCTTTATTTTACATCCTTATTATGATCTATGCCTAAAATGTACCCTTATGTAACTGTTACTGTACTACCCAATGTATATCTTGTTTTACTTCTGTACACCTATATTATGTCTGTGCATTTCTGCATATTGTAACCAATGTCCTGTGCTCTCCCGGGTCGTGCCTGAAAATAGGCAGGTCTGTTGCCTAGCACACTTACCCGGTTACCAAAAGCTAATAAATAAATAAATATCCGGTGTATTTTTATTACTGTCTATTGTATGCCTTGTCCCTACCTCCTTTGTACTTGCTTTTATTCCTGTACCATCCTCAATGGCCCAGGTCATGCCTGAAAATGGTTCTCAGGCCAGTGCACCTACTCAGTAAACAAATGAATGAATAAATAAATAAGTGGGAACCACTGAACATCAGGGATAGTAACAATCTACTGTATACCTGCAGGGTGATTGTAGGATGGGATAGGACTGGAGAACAGGTAAATTAAGAACCTGGACCTGTGGGATAATTAGGGAAGGGGGGCCCAATGGAGACTGTTTCCCAGTAGGGCTCTTTGGTGGTGTAACTCCCAGGATACATTTTGCCTGGTGCTGTAATGTGGCCTGTGCTGTAATCGGCATCAGCAACATGGCTGTCACACCAGCATGGGTAAACCCTTTCTCCACACCCTCCTGAGTGTCAACCATATAACAGGTTTTGGTGGCATCTGCAAAAAGACATACCTTCCCATTCAGTTCTACTGCAATTTCACTTATGAAGACACTGAAGAGGCCCACTCCTAGTACTGAGCCCCACCCTGCACCGTGCCTTTAACCAACTGTTGAAAGCTGTGTGGAGAGTCCTATCTTCTCCCAAGATGTATATAGGCAACCTTTTGGCAGAAGCCACCATGCATGCTTGAGGACCCTCCCCCATCCCTGAAATTTCCCTGCACCACCCCATCCCATCCCTTGCTAGGTCATTTGTCCCAAGGTGGACAATGACATCTAGCTCCCTCTCATCTCCTGCTGCCTAATGATCCACTGTATCTGCTCTCATCCCTCCAAGACAAAGTACCTCTCAGGTATTTCACCTCCCTCTCCTTAACCCCACCCTGCTCACAAGTCTATCCCCCTAATTAAGTCCCCCACCAGCAGTTGCTTCTTACTCAGCTGGGGGCCTTTTCCTTCCTCCTTGTAACTGTGGAATGGTCCATGGACAGTGCTTTCCTTGGGGAAGGTTTCTCCAGGGGCTGAAAGGGTGGTTCAGCTGCAGGGAGAGTGGTTGGCTGGGTAGGTCCCATTTCAGATGCAGGAAGAGTGGTTAGTAAACAAAGCAGGTGAACTGAAACTCTGACAAACAAACCGGCATGGAGCAGAAAATGCAAGCCCCATTGGAAAGAGCACAGTGAGGGCTACAATAGATCATTTACCAGAGAAGTCTCAGGTCAGGGAACTACAGCTGAAGAGAGCATAGAGAACAGGTAGCCATCAGAAAATGATGCAAGGGGGCAGTGAACAGACATGGACTCATGAAGGTATGCATGGAAACTACAGATGCCAATGCTGGGGGGTGCAAAGGCCAGCTTAGGTAGGTGGACACTGACCTGTAGGTAGAGTGCACAACACACAGGGACCCCTGCATCCCTGCATGCTGGACAGCAGGGAAGTGTACCATGGAGCATAGCCCCACTGCAGCACAGTAGCTGATGGGGGCCAGGACACTGTGGACACAGAATTTGAATGTGATCATGGTGCACAGCACAGCCTTGAAGCACTGGGACTGTGGGCAGACAGTGGCACTACAGTACTGGTACAAACCACCCACAGACAAGTATCAACTGCCACAGGTGTGGCCCATGGAGTGTGATGTACAAATGAAGTGCAATCACACCTGAATGCCTGAGCTGAAACCAAAGCCGGTCATGTTGCACAGTCCTCTGGGACAATGGAGGACAGCATGGAAGCCATGGAGGGGCCTGGGTGCTCAACTGCAACCCCAACAACATGGACAATCTGTGAGGTGGTACCATCCAGGAAGGGAAAGTCCAAGCTAAATGTGAATGGCTACCTCCTGGTCCATGAATGGACCTGCAATGAGACAGTGTGCTGTTTTTTTAACATATCATATTTTTCACCTGCTGCAGCACACACTCTGGCTCAGGGCATCCAGCAACCAGCTCCACCCACCTGGAGAGCTGGGTAGCTCAAACTGCAATCAGGAGGATCAGGGACAGCCATCATGCCATCTTGCTGGAGGGCTCCCCCTCTGCCTCTACCAGCCAGGACAGCCCTGGATCCTCCTCAACAGGACTCCACCAAAGTCCTCCAGGTGGCTCAGAGCACAGTCATCAAGCTGCAAGGTCATGCCCAGCCATTTTCCTTCGATTGGCCCCAGTAGCACGGATGTGCAGTGATGTTCAGGAGCAACGTAACGACATCTGCCATGCTCCTCATCTAGTGTCACTGACACTAGTAGTGCCCCTGGGCATCCCCAGGGGGCTGCTACAGCACAGTGAAATTCCCCAGCCCACCCCAGGACTGGGAAAGCAGTCTATGGATGTTCGATCCCAGACCTCCACTGCCAACCCCCGATGGCCCAGGCTCAATCCTGAACCCGGGTCACTGGTGTGGCACAAGGTATGGCATCCAGCGCCTCAACCTGCAGCACCACCAGGACAGCCTGAGACAGTGTAACAGTACTGCCAGCACCATAAGTCCAAGTCCTGCCTTGGCCAGGCCAGGCCATCACACTGCTCCAGGATGGCCAGCACCACCTAAAGAAAAAGAATGAGCACAGTCATGCTCTGGAGGTGACAGATGCTCTACCAGCACAGGTGTTGGATGGCATCAAGTAGAAGGCACACAGCACCATGGCTAGCCCCGCATAGCTACTGCAGAGTGAAGCAACTGCAATGACCACTGAGCTGTGGGAACAATTGCCAAGCAAGAGGGCCCTGCTGCAGATTATGAACAGGACCCACAGCAAGGACCTCTCACCAGAACCAGTGTCACTGGCTGACCTCACTATCCCCAAGCAGCTACAAACGGTGACTGGATGGCCATGATACAGCAGGATCACTGGCAGCACCACCCACCAGGTCTTTCTACTCACCACAGAAACAACATCAGGGACCTAGCACAGGCACCCTTTTGGATGATGGATGGTACGTTCAAGACTGTGCCACATCTGTTCACTCATTGTACACCATCCGTGCACCCATGGGGATGGGCTCTAACAACCTCATTATGTCATTGATGTATACACTGATGACGACAAAGAGCCTGCAATTGTACTGCACCTTGTTCCAGGAGCTGAATAAATATGCCAGTATACAGTTCTGCACCCTCAAACCACCAACGATCATCACTGACTTTGAGCAGGCTGCAATCAATGCCTGTAAGATGGAATTTCCATAAGCCATAAACAAGGGATGCCTGTTCCACTTTGGGCAGATTGTGTGGTGGAAGGTCCAGAGCTTTGGCCTTGCACCACAATACAGGAGTGACCCAGACTTTAGCCTGAAGATCCATGAACTCGTGGCCCTCGCCCATCTCCTGGCATAGGACATTCCAGCAGCATTCAGCCTCCTGAAGTCAACCATTCTGCCCAATGCCACCACACGCTTCTATTGTTTTGAGCAGACACATGTGCTGGATAGGATATGGCTGTATAGTAGGGTGACCAAGGTGCCCACGAGATGCGACCCCATGTTCCCACTCAGCTGTGGTTGGTTTCAGATCTCAACGAGTGAGGTATATCTTGGACACAAAGCAATGTCGAGACCTGGCACTGCCATCTCCATGCCCTGCTCGGGAAGGTGCATGTAGGGATCATGACAATGCTAGCAGAACTCCACAGGGAACAGCAATGGACCTGTGTCACCAGGGAAGGCATTTGTTGTAGACTGCCATGGACACCACCCAAGAAGAGCTATGAGGAGTGGATAAGGATGGTACTAGCATCCAAGGACAAGGGCAAGTTGCTGAAGTTCCTCTGTGGCACGGCACCCAACACCACCCTGTAGGGTTTCCATCGTGACTTGGCACCTGACAGTGGTACACTCACAGGACACATCATGCACAGCCACCAGGTTGCCACTGTGGCCCCCTACTGTTGAATAAAATTTCACCCCCACATTTGACATGCACCCCAACCTGGTGGTGATGTCTCATCACAACACTGATGGGTATCGACAAGCAGCCCACTGCACATTGCCACATCTGCACTGTGTGTCGCATGTCGCACAGGCCTGACTCTGTGTGAGTCCCCCCAAAATCCTTTCAGCTGTTAATGTGTGCCACATGTTGCACAGGTCTGAAGCTGTGTGAGTGCCCACCAATCCTTCCAGCTGTGCAACTGTGTGGAAACAGCATTCCCTCAATGGGCCCTTGTGGAACCCCCCACAACACACCTGGCAGCCTTCATGCCACAGTGAGCTCCTGTGGCACAGGCCCCCCCTAAACACCTCCAGACTTTTTTCTGTGTGGTTACTGCAGGCCCATAGTGGGCTAGTATGACACAGCCACATGCACACATTGCATGATTGGTGCAATGGCATG
Source organism: Neoceratodus forsteri (assembly GCA_016271365.2). NCBI lineage: Eukaryota > Metazoa > Chordata > Ceratodontiformes > Ceratodontidae > Neoceratodus > Neoceratodus forsteri. Next base: position 41,753,626 of record JADMNL010000040.1, on the reverse strand, counting down.
CTGCTCTGTGTCCTGGCATCCACATGTGGTGTTGCTGTGGACAATTTCCTGATGCAGCTATCCATGATCTCACTGTGCCGCTCTGCTGTGTGCCTGCAGTGTCATGCATGCACCGACCAACAGGCATGGTATTCCAATTCCTTCATGCATGCCCAGCTGGCTGGCTGTCAGCTGACATAATCATGCATGCAGGGATGCACAGACAATCTGCCATGCTGCCTGGGATGGCTGGTCATCACACTGGGGCATGCACGGCTATTTGTTTCATCCCTGTCCCATGGATGGTGAGATAGTCATCCTTACCAGGGTGTCTGTGATCAGGTCAGTGTGTCCTCAGAGAGTGCACCACATAGGGGGTGGGTGTTTTCACATCGTCCATGCTGTTCAGTAGTGTCTCAGGTCCTGGGATGGGTGGCATAGGTCGGGATCAGGTGCTTCATGTGTTTGTGGAAAATCCACTCAACAGCCGCACAGCATCCTGACCTCCTCTGGCCTGACAGTGTGTCAGGCACTGTCCTCGGTCAGGCCACAGGTCTAGATCTATGTGCAGAGGGGAGGGAGGCTGGTCTGTGGGTGGGAATGAACAAAGGGGTCTAGCTGCAGGAAGGATTGTCTGCTGGGAGAGGCTAGTCCAGGGCATGAAAGAGTGAGCCAGCAGCAGGGAGGGTGGCTGGTGGTGTTGGGCTGCTGGGGCTGTTGGGTTGTTGTGTGTGGGATGCAGCATGTCAGACTAATAAGCATTGGGATTATAAAGGGTACCTAGCAGGGCAGGGTTTTCTATGTGCAAGCAGAGTGGTCAGTGGTGGGATGGGCAACTGGTATGTGGGCAAGATGGGTAGTCTGGGTGGGTCCAGCTGCAGAAAGAGTTGTTATCTAGAGAGTGCTGGTCCAGCTCTAAGGAGGGTGCTTTGTTTGGTGAGACTGGGAGGTTGGTCCAGCTGCAGGGAGGTGGTCTACTGAGGTGGGGAGGCAGGTCTGGGGGGTTCCATCTGCAGGGGGATCATGTCTGAGGGTAGGAAGGATGGCCTGGAGCAGCCAACTACAGGGTGGGTGATAGTTGAAGGGGAGAGGCTGGTTTGGGGCTTGTAGGGTGGACTAGCTGCAGGCAAGGTACACAACTTGGGAGAGGTCTATTGGGATGTTGATATGGTTGTCCAGCTGGGTGGTCACCTGGGCAGGGGGTGTTCAAGATGTGAGTGGTCATAGGGGGTGCAGGCCCAAAGGGCTGTACTTGGGAACCCTCACTGAAGTCAAATATTAAATTTAGTATTAAAGCATTCATTAATTTGCTTTCAAAGACTAATTTTAGTCATTTTTAATAATCTTTAATCATCATTCAAAAATACAGCCGTTAAGAATATTAAATTCTAAGAAGTATTTCAGCAGACTAGTTGTTCAAGAGTAAGTTATTGCTAAATGAGGATTAGAAATAGATCTGCAATGCTCTTAAAAGTACAATTTTTTAATACAACTGAATCATAAATGAAGATTACAGCCAGCAGAGTAGTTTTAGGATTTAAATTAGCCAATCAAGGCTGGGTACATTACTGTGCATTTCAGTTCTACTAAGCAAGGAGACAGATAAAACAACCAGCAACACCAATGAATTTTACAGAAGGTAAGCAATAATAAAATGTAGATTTTTACCTGGAAATAATATGGTGCAAAAAAAGTTGGCAGTGTCCCTTTAAAAGTCTATTCTAAACTACTTTTCCCATAAGTCTACTCAGTCAGAGGCCTACATTTCCCAGCTCTCTTCCTGTCTATGTCCAGTGTGATGAAACTGCACGAGCGCTCTGTGGTCTCCATTTTTGAACAACTGAGGTTTCCTACAGCTAAGATTTACATGTTAAGGTAAGAGCTTATGTTTAAAAAGTACATCTTTTTAACTCCCTGAAATGTTAAATACAGTAAAGGAATTATCACTCAGGTGTTTTTTTTTTCCAAAATGAAATGCTGTGCAAGTTTCACTTTCAATGTTTTGTCTTGAAAACATTTTCTCTTCTCTGAACTCTTGGCTAAACTTTGAAATACACATTTTATTTTCTATCAACCCCTAAACGTAAAATATAAATTAATGCAGTCTTCAGCAAAAGAAAAAAAAATACACTGATCCCCAGATTACAAAATGGATTAACACATGCAACTGTTAAATACAAATATTAAATGCAAAAAAACAGTTCCCCCACAAACACACTCAAATATCTCCAGTAAATAATTCTTCCTTTAGGGTAACTCCAGATTTTCTCAAATTAAAAAAGTTGTAATCTTTTCTCTATGCATTCTGAATTTGCTCAGTTATACAATCTTCCTGCTGTTCATTCTCCTGCCCCCACCACCACCAACACTACTTTAAAGTAACTAAATCAGCAAAAATTCCACAAATAGCAAGTAATCTAGAGGCACAATGCATCCTAAACACTTTATTTTGTTTTTGTTGACTGGCTAAGTGCACTAGACAGATTCTTGCCTATTTTCAGGCATGACCCGGAGGGAGAGGAATACAGATAAAAGCCAACTGACCTTGAACCAGATTAAGCTGTTGGTGGTATTTTTAGTCAATTGGGGGGGGGGGGGATATGGCCAGGGCACCGGAGAAAAGTTTCCTGCTTTTTTCAAGAAGTGCCTTGGGATCTTTAACATCCACCTGAACTACCACCAGAATAGGCAGATGGGACCTTCGGTTTAACGCCTTATCTGAAAGACAGTGCCTCAGGAGTGCAGCTATCCCCCTCATGCTGCACTACAGCATCAGTACTGGGATATTAACATAAGTGTCTGGTATGGGAATAGAACCCACTGCCTTCTGATCTGCTAGCCTTGGAGGCGAGTGTGCTACTGCTGAGCCACTGACACTGCAAATGCAATATGTTACTGTTTTATATATATGTATATGTATATATATATATATATATATATATATATATATATATATATATATTATTTTAATACTATGTTGAGAAGTATGGGGTCCACGGTTGAGGAAGGGTGATTGGGGGGGTCTAGGTGTAGGGAGGTTCTGCTCTGGACAGTGGGTGTGTCCAGCTTTTGGAAAGGGTGTCCAGCTCTGGGGAGGTTACTCAACCTGCAGAGAGGAGGGAGGCTGGTCTGTGGGTGGGAATGAACAAAGGGGTCTAGCTGCAGGAAGTATTGTCTGCTGGGGGAAGCTAGTCCAGGGCATGAAAGAGTGAGCCAGCAGCAGGGAGGGTGGCTGGTGGTGGTGGGGCTAGTTCAAGGTTGGAAGTGAGGTCCAGCTGCAGGGTGGGTGGTTGGATGGTGAGGCTGGTATGGGACTTGTGGTGGATCTAGCTGTAGGTTGAGTGGTTACATGGGGGACTGCTGGTCCATGGGCTTGGAGGGACAGCTTCAGATATGTGGTCTGTTAGAGTGGAGGTTTGGGGTGGTGCTCCAGCTACATGGAGGTTGTATAGAATGTAGTTGGAGGCTAGTCCAGATGTAGGGAGGGTGGCTGACTGGGTAAGTGGCTGGCCTGGAGCCTGTGTGGTGCTCTAGCTCCAGTGCTCAATATGTGAAAGGCTGGGGCTAGAAGGGTTGTCCAGCTGCATGGAGGATAGTCTGGTGCCTGGAAGGGTGATCTAGTAGAGAGGAGGGTGGTTGACTATTTTTGGGAGGGGGGGGCGAGGCTAAAGAATTTGATCAGCCTAGGAGGGATCCAAAGTGGTAAAATTAATTAGAAACTGGTTAACATGTGTGCCCTTCAGCTTAACAGTAGCGCTATGACCTGCGACAGAGGTGACCTTAGTTCAGGAATGAGCTCGTGTCAGGGGCTCTCTGGGGAGAGGAGGAGGATCAACTGTTATACAAAAGGCTCTCTTCTGGGGAAGGAGGACAGCCAGCTCAGCTGTAGTACTGCCAACTGAGTGACCACAAGTGGCAGTGCAGGTGGGAGCAGCCCATGGGTGGGAAGACATTGACTGGTGCCGTGCCACACATGTCTATGCAGTTTGTGCACCCTTGCCGCTTACATCCTAGGGGATGGACGAACATGCAAATGTATCCTGACTACCTAGGCAGCTGCTCCACATATTGGATTCATTCTATGGTGGAGCAAGTCCTGGCAGATGCCAGAGTGATAGTGTTGTGGTAGCTGAACAGAAGGAGCGGGGGCGACCAGAAATGCAGGTTGGAAAATGGAGTAGTAGTTGGGGTTGGGGGTTAAAGTGTCAGAGGGTGATGGTTAATGGCACTTATTACAGTGTCGGGACAGTGAGCAGCTCAGCTCAGTACTGGCGCAGATCCTCTTCGGTGTCTTCATAAGTGACATTGCAGAAAAACTGGCAAAGAAGGGAATGCCTTTTTGCAGACAATACCAAAATTTGTAGGGTGGGCATTAAGAAGGGAGCAGAGAGCATGCACATGCCTCTTGGAGAAACTCAAAAGTGGTCAAGATTGGGGCAGTTGGGGTTCAATGACAAAGTGCAGAATTGTGCACCTAGGGCATAGGAAACCAGGAGCTGCTTTATAGGGTTGGTACTGATGATCACTAAGCGGGGGACCTTGGAGTTATTATGATCTTAAAGAGACTTGCCAAGATACTGCCCTGCACCATACCCATCGGTGCATTGCTGCCAGAAGACCCCAAGGAAGTTAATATGTCCCTAAATTTATAAGCCATTGAAAAGTTCTGTCCCTCATAAAAATATACAAACTGGGTCAGAAGGACTTCTTGTTTTTTGGGTTTTTTCTGCTGCACAAGCTCCACCCTCATGCTCACTAGCAGGATGATGAGATGCCAGTAAGGGCATGGGGGCACACTCAATTATATGATTTTTAAACTATATAGTGGCTACCTGGCAATAAAGTGTGGGCACTGTTCAACTAACAAGGGCCTTGTTCCTTGACTGATGCCCGCGTTTCATTGCCAGGTGGTCACTAAATCATTTAAAATCAATAGAAAAGCTGCCGCCCATTACAGATAAAGATGAGCACCCCACACTCACTGGCATCTCGTCATCCTGCTAGAGAGTGTGGGAGTGGAGCTGGGGTGGCAGCAAGCAACTGGGAAGTTCTTGGGACCTGGTCTGTATACTTTTACGAAGGACAGAACTTTTTAACGGCTTAAACATTTGGGGACATATTAACTTCATTGGGGTCCTCTGGCAGCAAGGCACCGATAGATATGGTGCAGGGTCCGACTCAGTTACCTTGGTGAGTCTCTTTAAAGTTGCTGGGCTGTGTGACAAAGCAGTGGGTAGGGCTAGAAGGATTCTGGGGCTGCATAGGGAGGGGTATCTTCAGCAGGAGGAGGGAGGTGGTGGTGTTGCAAGTAATCCCTTATTAATGAGATCCAACTAAGGCCCCATCAACACTGCACCTCTCAGACCCCGTAACAGATAGAAACCGTTACAACCATGGAGTGGTACAGTGTGTCCACACTGCCGCGGTGTCCGTTTCGGGACCGGCACCACCGCTCCACAATTTGGAAGCCGGGCGACCATTACCATGGCACCCGATCCCACAATGCAGCTCGTGCTGCACTAGGGGACCAGTGCCATGCGTCCACACTACACCCAGTGATGTTACCGAGGCATAACCGGTTTCATAACCATTGTTGAAACCACCTCATGTGGTTTCAACAACGGTTTCGAAAACTCCTTCTGTAACATTACAGGTGTAAACGTAAACCGTTGCGGTATCAGTTTGGGCACTCTGTAACGTTACAGAGGGGTAGTGTGGACAGGGCCTAAGAGTACCGTGTCCAGGTTTGGAGGCTTCACCTTAGAAAGGCCATAGGGTGTAGGCAGTATAAAGGGCAACTAAAATTGTACATGGGCTGTGGCAAAAGCCCTGTGAGGAGACTGGGATCTCAACATATAAACCCTGAAAGAGAGGGGACATGATGGAGACCCTCAAGTACCTTACAAGGATGAACAGGGTGCTTGGGGGGCTCCTTTAAATAAGAAAAAGGACCATGGGACATGGTGAAGCTAATGGTGGGGGTAAGATGGATGTGAGGAATTATTACTTCACTGAAAGGGTAGTAGACACCTGGAACAGACTGTCAGCATTATAGTGTTGGAGGTCAGGAGTGAAATGTGGTGGGGGTGGTTTAAAACATGTGTGGTATATAGACATAGGGAAATCTCAGTAAATAAGCAGGGAAGAGGAGGGCCATAAGGGCCTACAAGAGACCATTAGAGTTTACAGAGAAGGGCTTCACAGGAGCCTGTGGTTGCAGTTATGTGAGGGCCTGGAAACCACAGCAGGAGTGCAACCTAGAGTGAGGGCTCATCAGCGGTGGGGTTTGCGAGCAAGCAGTTTAAGGAAAAAAATCTGACAGTTTCTATGTGCTGGGGGAGCTCTGGTGGCAGTTGTAGTGAGGTGGGGAAACCAGAGTGGAAGAGTAAGAGTGAAGGCTTATCAGTTTTTGAGGAAGCAGTAAAAAAAAAAAAAGTCTGGTTTTTATATCGAGAGGTGTGGCGAGGACACGGCAACAGAATGCAGAGGAGTGCAACAGCTTCAGCGCAGCTTGGAGCAGCCAGTTGAAAAAGGTTTGGTAGAAAAGCAAAAAAAAAGGAGGATACCGTAATAAATACATGTTTAAATGTAAACATATATGTATATACACGTACATGCTCGGATAAAATGGATTTATCACACTCCATTTATGTCCACTCCTATTGCAGAAATTTACTTAATATTTATAACCCATCAGGGCTCTTTCTCTTTAGTGCTCTGTGTTTTTAATTGTGAGCTGTCCTGGACCTTATGTTGTTCTTTACCTCCCCCAAATCCTTTTGTTAGCCCCTGGTACTTTGACATTAGCTGCTGTGCGACTCTATTGTATGCAGTGCTTGCTGCTTTCATGGTCCCGTCAGGAAGCTCACTGATTTCCCTTGTTTGCCTCCCACCCACAGCTACTTTTAAGTCAAGTTCAGGCATTGCCCTTCAGCTGCACTGTGGATTTTCCTTTGTGGTCCCTATCTTGTGCATTTGCTCTCCCAGTCCCTTTCTACCAGACCCTCGGGGCACCTACAGCCTGCCACCATGCGGCTTAGCTAAAGGTTCCTGCCACCTACTTCTGGCTGCCCTCCCTCCAGACCCTCTTCCCATGGGGGCTCTTCACATGCCACTTTGTGGCTGATGGGTAGAGGGAGGCATATTTGCTCTAGTCTCTTCCCCCTCCCAAAAATATCCCATCTTCATTCCCATACACATTGAGCAGGTTACAGCCTAAGCTCTAAGGGCTGAATCATAGACACATAGACCTTGATGGCAGATAAAGACTGCTTGGCCCACTCTCAGTCGGCCCATTTCCCTACCTAGTGGATAAGCTGCAGATCCTAGTTATCCAACAGCTGACTTCCTCCTACCCACCAATAGAATTGGTTCATGTCTGTCCCATGTATTCTTGAAGTCCCCCACTATTTTTGACCCCACAACCTCCTTAGGAAGGCCATTCCATGTGTTCACCACCCTCTTTGTGAAAAAATACTTCCTCATGTTGCCCCTGAGCCGTCCCCTCTATCTTCAAATTTGGCCCCTTGTTCTTGCACATCTCTTTCTGAAAGATGCAACTCTCTTTGACTTTGTTGACTCCCTTGAGGTGCTTGAAATTTTCTGTCCTGTCTCCCTGGCCCTTTTCCTCAAGGGCATACATATTCAGCTCGTCTCTCTTTGTATGGCTTCTGGTGCAGACCCTTTGCTATTTTGGTTGCCCTCCTCTGGACTGGCAGTTGAAAATGCCTGCCATTACTGTCACTGTAGTTCAGTAGCACTAGACTGGCTGCCTAGCAACAGCCGCAGCATTTCTGGTCAGCAGTTTTCTGAACAGCCTCCTGCCTGCTACATATAGTCTGGGCCCAAGGACATCACCCCCCCCACACACATTAGGTTCCAGGGAAAGATAATATAAAAAATAAAAAAAATTGCCACTGTCCATGAGGGAGTGACCCATTATATCACCAGAGCTATACCTTTCAAACCACTGGCCTCCTGGGACAACTCAAGACTCCTGAACCACCAGTGGCCCCTTTTTTAAATAATATATGGGCCACTAGCCCAAATGCATTCCCACCTGCCCATCTGGACTACTTCTTAAATTTACAGGCTACCTGCAGGTCACCTAGGGGAGCTAAGGGGGGGCCGAGTCCCAAATACCACTTTATTCTCTGTTCTTAGCTGGCTGCATTTTTTATTCCATCTCTAGTTTCCTTACTTTGGCCTAGTTTGTCTTTTCCTCTGAAACTTCTCTTCCTTTACTCCTGTGCTATATACCATTTTGTATCTCTTTACTCTTGCTACTACTAACTTCCCCCCATACTGATCTATTTTTCCCTTTATTTCTGAGGTCAGCCAAACATACCAATCAGATAAGTAACTTTGTTTAATTCTAACACTCTAATCTCCCTCTAGCACCTCCTGACCCTTTGTGTCCTTCAACCTTCTCTGTTCTTCCCTTTCAGGTCCTACCAGAATACCCCAAACCAAGGACACCCCAACTCTGGACTCCCCTACTCTGATGAAACAGGTAAGTCCTAATTACTTAACTACCTTAGAATCATAGAAATCTGGTGACAGGAAAGGACCATTTTGGCCATTCGAGTCTGCTCCTTACCCTGACCCCCAATCATCATCTTTGTTAAGAGATACCCCACTCTGCCTGCTGGTCAGCTCGTGGTGTCTGTCCCATGCCCCCTTGAATCCTTTCACCATTTTTGCGCCACACTGCCTCTTCTGGTAGTCAGTTCCTGGACTCCACCACCTTCTCAGTGATGTAATGCCCCCTCACATTGCCCCTAAACTTTCCTTCTTCTAATCTTAGTGTATGATCCCTAGTTCTAGCACTTATTTTCCTTGCAAATAAGCTTCCCACTTTCACCTTACTAGTCGCCAGCGGGTACAGATCAGATTCCCTCCACCTCTCCTTATAGGGCTGCCTATGCATAGCATGCACCATCCTGGTTGCCCTTGTCTGAACCCTTTCAATCCTGTCTTATATCCTTGTGTAGGTGAGGCCTCCAGAACTAAACCCCATACTCCAGGTGAGGCCTCACCATGGATTTATAAAGGCGCATCAGCACCTCCTTCTTTCTGTTTTATACCCCCTCCGTATACACACCAGCATTCTATTCACTTTGTCCACCACTGTGCTGCACTGGTTCTCTGCCTTAAGGTTATCTGAAATTATAATCCCCAGATCTCTGTCCTTCTGAGTTTCCTTACCCCCCCCCGTGTGTAAATGGTTTGCGGGTTATTACACCCATGTGCATTACTGTGCACTTTTTGGCATTAAATTTCAGCTGCCAAGTTTCCGACCACCTCTCTAGAATCTTTAGGCCCTCCCTCACTGCCTCCACCTCTCCTACCAGGGTGTCTACCCTATTGCAGATCTTCGTATCATCTACAAATAGGCACACCCCCTGCAGTTCCTCTGCTATATCTAACATACTAAAGCCAGCAGAATAGGCCAGATGGTCTGTTGTGTCTGCTCAGTAGCCAACCTCCTAATGGCTTCTTCTTCCACCCAGCCCAGAGAGGTCATCCTCTTCTTCAGTTTACCCTTGAACCTGTCCCACTCCCTCTTCAAGCCCTCCTCTGTGCCCTCCTCCACCAAACTCCTGGACAGTGCATTCCATGGCTCCACCACCCTCTCAATGAAGTAAGGTCTCCTGCATCCCCCACTGTAATTTCCCTCCTCTAGCTTCCACTCATGTCACCTGGTTGTTTCCCACCTTCTTTAGTCTGAACATCTCTTTGGCACCGCCCCTGTTTATTCTTTTTACATATTTGAAGACTCCTATCATGTCCCCCCCTCTCTCTCCTCTCCTCCAGCGAGTACAGCCCAAGCTCTTCCAGCCTTTCCTCATACGGCCTTCCTCCCATGCTCTGAAGCATCCTGGTTGCCCTCCTCTGGACACTCTCCAGCAGTGTTGCGTCATCCTTGAGGTGAGGTCTCCAGAACTGCATGCAGTACTCGAGATGTGGTCTGACCAAGGCATTATACAGAGGGAGGATCACCTCCCTCTTCCTGGACGTAATCCCCTTGGCTATGCAGTATCCGGTTTGCTCTGGCCACAGTTCTTCTGCAATTTTTAGTGTTATTCATTTTGACATCTACCACCACCCCTAGATCCCTCTCACTCATTGTGGCTTGCAGTATGACACCCCCGGGTGTATATACGGCCCAGGTTTCTGGACCTCGGATGCAGCACCCAACATTTGCCTGCATTAAGTCTCAGTCCCCACCTCCTTGACCACCCCTCCAGGGTATCCAGGTCCCTCTGGACTGTCTCTCTCACTTTGTCCCCGTCTGCCAATGCTCCCAGTTTTAAGTAATCCACAAAGAGACTCATCCCACTCTTAACTGCCCTCCCCATATCGAAGACATAGGCATTGAACAGGAGTGGCCCCAGTACCGAACCTTGGGGGACCCCACTGGTGACCTTCGTGGAGGAGGAGACTACTCACCACTACCCTCTGTATTCGCCCTGTTAGCCAATTTTCTACCCATCTGAGCAACTGTCCTCTCACCTCCACCCCCCCAATCTGAGCAACTGTCCTCCCACCCCCAGCTTTAATAGCAGCCCATTTTGGGGTACCGAATCAAATGCCTTACTGAAATCCAGGTATAGGTCGTCCTCCGGTCTATGCCGGTCCAGAGTCCCAGTCATAAAAATCTATGCAGTTGGTCTAACACGATCTCCCCGGGATGAAACCATAATGTTTGTCATCCAGTTGCCCCAATCTTTCCAGCTGCCTCCTGAGCCTATCCTTGATAATGCCCTCCATTACTTTGCCCACCACAGACGTTAGGCTGACAGGCCTATAATTCCCCATCTCCTCTAAACCCCCCCATGTGTGGATAGGCACCATGAGCCACCCTCAGTCTTGAAGCACCCATCCTGTCAGCAGAGAGGTGTGAGAGTGCAGCCAGTGGTGCTGCTAGCTCATTGGCCAATTCATTCATAACCTCGGATGCAACCAATCTGGCCCCAGTGCCTTATCAGTTTTAGTGTCCGAAGGCCTCCTTCATCCTTTCACTGTGATTTCTCCCTCCCTCCTCCCAGCCCACCCCTCATTTAACCACCCATCCCCTTCTAGACTTGGCCCAGCCTGTACCCCAACTTCTTTCAGTCCCTCGACTCCATCTGACCTTTCACTCTGCTGGCTCCCTTCCTTCCCATTGGGCTGGAGGGATCCCCTGTCTCCCTCTGTAAATATCAAGGCAAAGTACTCATGTAGCACCTCTGCCTGATTTCCTCTGCCTCCTGAGTCCATCCCTCCTCTGTCCTAATCATGCTGATCTGTGCCCTCCCTTTTCCCTTCTCCCTTGTGTATCTATAGAATCCCTTTTCCCCCCTTCCGATATCCCTAGCCAGGTTTTGCTCCCTCCTCACCTTGGCTCCAATCACCACTGTGGTGACCCTTTCAGCCATAAACTCATACCCCTCTCCCTATCCCCCCTAGGGCACTTAAAACATGCATAGGCAGCCTTTTTATCCCTCACTGCCTTCTGCACCTCCCTGGTCCACCAACACGGCTTGTTGGCTCTACCATGCTTATGCCTTACCTTTGTACAGGAGTTAGTAGTCTCCTGCACTCCCCTTCTTAATGGCATCCCACAAGCTGCCAGCATCCATGTCTGGCCTAATCTTGTCCAAGCTCCCCTGTAGAATTCTGCCCATGCCCTCGAAGTCCGTTCCCCTGAAGTCCACTACTACTGTATTAGAATGGTTATCCTCTCCCCCACAGATACAGCAGAAACCAGACTGTAGTGTGATCACTACCTGTAGCAGGCTACACACCTCCAGGCCTTTTATTTGGTCACTGTCTGCTGGGACACAATCCAGTATCCGCTCCTCCCTAGTAGGTTCCCCCACCTGCTGGACCAGGAAGGCATATTGGAACATATCCATCAGCCTCTGTTCCCTGGCCACAGAGGATGCCATAGTGTCCCAGTCTGTCCCCAGCATATTAAGGTCACCCATGATCACCACCATACCCTTTCCACGGTCACAGTGCCCCTTGATGTTCTCAACTAGTTTGTCCTCCAGGGTCTCTTCCATTGTTGGGGGTTCTGTACACCACCCCTATTTTCAATCTTTTACCTCCCCTCTTTTGTAGGGTTACCCAGATATCCTCCACCTCCCCCTACAGCCTCCTCAACTCCACTAACCGCTATGTCATTTTTGACTATCAGCGCTACACCCCCTCCTCTTCCCTCTCCTCTATCCTTCCTGAATATTTTGTAGCCCACCAAATTTAGGTCCCAGTCATTTTTCTGAGTTGCTGATGTCTCAGTAATTGCTGCCACATCCACTGATCCCTCAACCAGCATCACCTGGAGTTTGGGCATTTTGTTGCCCATGCTCCTAGCATTGATCAGGGCTGTCCTCCATCCTGACCCCTCTCCCTTCTCCAGTCATCTCGACCCTGAGCAGTCCCTAGATGCCCTTTCTTGCACAGCTCTGGATGGATTTAGATTGCAGTTACCTGCCTTCTTTTCATGCCCTGGACCTGGACCCTCGAGCAGCCCTCCTAGAGCCACTTTTTACTTAACCCCCCCCTTTACAAGTTTAAACTCCACCTCTCGACTATGAATCCAACAAGATTTAGTTTCAAGATCTCCCTCCCCTCCAAGTTGAGGTGTAGCCTATCCCTGGCATATAACCCCTTGTCCTTCTGTGTATCCCCCAGTCCTTCACCAGCCCATACCATTCTGCCCTGCGCCAGTCCCTGAGCCACTGGTTCACACCTCTAAGTTTATGTTTGGTCTCCCTGGACACCCTAGGTACTGGCAGAATCTCAAAGAAGGAGATTGCTCTTCTATAGAGTCATAAACCCTGGCTAGTTCACGGAATCTTGCATGCATTTCTAGTTCACTGTTCCCCTCTAAGTCATTTGTTCCCAGATGTTTCGTCTGGGGATTCCCCGCATTCCAATGCTGTCAAGTATAGCTGGAATTTGGCCTTGTGTACGGCTAGGCCTGGGATACATTTAGCCTTGACTGGGCTGCTTCCCCCCCGCCCCCTCCCACTGGATGCCACAGGTCATGGAGTCACCCAGCAGGATCACCTTGTCTCCCCACACTTTACTGGCCGTTCTGGATGTCCATCCAGGCTCTTACCTTCTGTCATCTACCCCCAGCCATTTCTCTTGTCCCTCAGCCTGGGATCACAAGCCTGTGCTTGCCCTACCATGCTCATTCTTCTACCTGTAGCTCCCAGCTTGCTCCTTACCCCCCAACTTCCTGGTGGCACAGACTGCCCCTCACCCAGATCTCCGTGAACTCTTTCTGGGCTGGTATTCTCAGATCCCCACCCAGGCCCTTCTACTGCTTCCTCCTTGCCTCCCCCAAGTTCTGCATCCTTCACCCCATCTGCTGTGTTTCTTCCTACCCCCGTCTTCCCCCCTCCTCCACCTCATCTGATTTCTCCCACCTGAAGCTGGCCTATCTAGAGTATTCCTTATCCTTGGTTGGCTTCCCAACCTGGATGCTTGCCTAACCCTGAGTCATCCCTCCTCCCACCCTGGCTTCCTCTGCACTCCCCTTTCCTTCCCCACCTCCCACCTAGGCTAATGTCTCTCCCCTCCCTTCGTGGATCTGGCTCTCTCCTGCCCCATCTCCCCCAGCTTACCAACCAAACCTCTCTGTCTGCCTGCTCCCCTCCCCCTTAGCCTCTCCACCTCATCTCCGTAGAAGCAAGGTGAATAGATTAGTAAGTGTGATGCTTCCCCCGACTTGCTCTCTCCTGTCCCCCTCCTTCTGGTCAGCCACCTCCCACAAGTGATTCTGCACATTGCTTGTTTCATGCCCCACCCCTCCTGAGTAAACCATATGATCCTTGTCTACCTGTTTCCTAGGTTATGCCATATTGGCCTCGCATGTAATCTCATGAGGTCCTTTCCGCACCTTTCCTCCCCACCCCTCCCACTTTCCAGCTGCCTTCTGATCCCCTCTACTTCCTCCCTAAGACCTGCCAACTGAAAACACACTGGGCACCCTCTGAATCTCCTTGGCCAATTTAATATTATCGCCGCCCCGCACCCTATACACCCAGTCACTCTACTGAAGGTGCCCACTTTGGCCACCCCCAAGTCTACCCTCATTTTAGGTGAGCAATGCAGCCCTCTAACAGAAATAATTCAGTCAGTGTTGCACTAAAACCCAAGGAATTTTTCCCCCTCCTATTACAGCAGTTTCCCCTCTTTCTTGAAAGTAGCCAGTTTTCTAGCCCTAGCAGTAGACGGTTCACAAGCAAAATTAGCCCATCACAACACTAGCCAGCTCAGAGGCCCTAGCAGTAATCGATTCACACACAGTTTGCCTACTCCTCAGATGTAGTTGGCATACACAGTCATTTTACAGTCTGCTTTATTATGCCCTTCCTGGTAGTAGCTGTGTCACAAGCAGCACAGTGTACAGGACCCTTTCCCCATCAATAACAATCCAGCTTCCTATGTCTCCAGTTCTACCAATCTAGACTTGTCCTCCTCCGCTTCACCTCACTGATCATTTAATAGAGGTCGGGGCCAGGTGGTGCAAACAAAGAACAGCTCTCCTCCTGATTGCGACTGGACTATTTGCCTTTAATGGCCCAGTCACACAGTCAGAGGTTTGTGCCTATTCCTCGATTGGCCGCTCCTTCCCGAGTCGCCGGCTTCAGTGTTGTGGCCGATGTGGACCCGGTATGCATGGCCTGTCCCCCGCCAACAAGAGCTTCCTTGTTGATCACCAATGTGATCCCATCCTCTCCCACTGCCGATGCAGCCCCAGAATGCCTGCCCAGACCACTTCCAGCAACAAGCCCCGGTCTGGAAAGAACAGCTCTCCTCCCCTGACTGGAACTGGGCTAATCGTTGCTATAGATATTAAAAAAGGATGGGTCCCAGCACCAACACCTGGGGCACACCACTGCCACCCTGGAATGCACCCCATTTGCCTTACCACCACCCTCTGGTTTCAGTCTTTGAACCAGTTCTCCACCCACCTTGTTATTTTCTGTTCCACCCCTAAGCCTTCCAGCTCATTTACCAGCCTTCTATGTGGCAAAGTGTCAAAGGCATTGCTGAAATCTGGTGGGCCCATCCTCCTCCATCCACCTTCCTTGTTCACCCAAAAAATCAGTTAAGTTTACAAGCACAACCTGTCTCCTCGACAAACCAGACTGCCTTGGGTCCTGAGGCAGTATAGCACATTGGGTAAAAGATTCTGAGCTACAGATCTAGAGATCAGGTTTGAACCAACAGCCGGCCTAAGTGCATACTTGTGATTCTGAGCAAGTTACTTAACTTCCTTGTGCTCTAGGTTGCATCTGGAAACAAGTTTCAGCTTAGTGTGCTACCACTGTTTAAACAATGTTCCTTCCCTCACTTCCCTATAGACCATTGGACAACCAGGTGCTCAATTATTCTTTCCTTCAGCAGTATTTCCATTCTTTTCCCACTGTTGTGGTCAGGCTGACCAGTATGTAGTTCCTGCATCCTCCCTGTTAACACTTTTGTACAGTGGGACCACATCAGCCCGTCTCCAATCCCTGGGCATGTCACCAGTTTACAAAGACAGGGTGAACAAGGTAGTCTGAGGCCCTACTAACACCTCGCTTAGCTCCCTCCGTGTCCAGGGGTGCATCTTTCTGGCCCATAGCCTTATTGCTGCCAGTTCCATGAGGATCCTTTCTTTTGCAAAGGGAGCTGTGTCCTTTTCTATGATCTCTCCATTCTTATTAATGCTGGCCCATTTTCTGCCCCTTCCTTTGTAAAAACTGAACAGAAGTATTTGTTCAGTATTTCTGCTTTATGGCGGTCATCTTTTACCCTCCCTCCATCCACCCTTTTCAGACACTCAATATCTCCACTTGCCTTCCTTTTCTCCCTGATGTACCTGCATGTAAAGGTTTTGTCCTCTCACAATACCCACTGGCTGGCTTTGTGTCAAGGTCCCCATAAGTGTGGGTCTGGTGCCAATGTGCACTTTGCATGTGGAAACATTTTGGTTTGCCTGCTGTGTGATGTAGTGTAGTGGATTATGATGACTGGTTTTGCTGGATTCTGCACGGACAGCTTCATTTGCAACAGATCCTGGAGTACTTTGTGGTGGGAGATTGTCCTACAGTGCATGTTAAAAGTTTATATAGGCTCTCATCTTTGGTTTACTGGCCCCACTGAACTCCCTGGGCTAAGTTCTGTCACAGACTGACTTATCCTCTGGAGAAGAGCAGAAGAGGAAAACATCTGATAAGAGATTGTGTAGGCTCAAATGTGCACTGCAAGCTATTGGAACTTCTATTGCCTGTTGCCAGTCTGAAGGGAATTCTGGGACTGGTTGTGTCTGCATATATCTGCCTAGAGATGGTCACAGTTGGCCTGCTGCAGTGTGCTATACTGCAATGGATGGTAGTTAGAAATTCCAAATCGGTTGGGGGGACTTAGAGAAAGGATTAGGATACTTCTTCACTGAGAGGGTGGTGGACAACTGGAATGGGCTGCTGAGGAAATAGTGGAAGAGTTCACGAGGCATGGGATAAGCACAGAGAGGCAACTAGCGCACAGGAGACTACAGAAAGGCCTGGTGGATATCTAGGCAAACTGGGCAGACTAGGTGGGCTTGCAGTCCCTTTCTCCCATCACCTACCTGTGTTCCTATGTATTCTACAGGCAGATTGGGAAAAGGGAGGGGGGATCCACTACACCACCAGGGAAGCATTCATTGTGCCTTGAATATCTGTTCCTTGGTGTCTTTATCCTACCCTGTGTTGGTTGATGTGTGGAGCAACATGATGACCTACCCCCAGAAAAGATCAGTTCTAGGGGCACAGGCAAGGAGTCCTCCTCCCTCCCCCAACCATGACATCTCCTGAGTGACCGAGTCCATTCTAAAAGCCAGGTTGATGGTGTGGTACAGGTCTGGTATCTCCCCCCCACCTCTACAGAGCCTTCCCAACTGACCCAGCTGATCAATATTTTTATTTTTCATACTGACCAATTTTCCCTTTTATATTTACAGGTCTGACAGGACATTGACTGGGAGTAGGAGGATACTGACCACATGTATCAGATAAGTATTGTTTTTTTGTTTACCCCACATTGTTTGTCATATAATAGTTTATAACGAGCTGCAGATCCTTTGTGAACCCATTGCTGTTCTTGTTTTACAGGTATGAATGGCTGCTATGGGAGGCATTGGGTTGGAGCTGTATCTTGTGCTTTAGAAAGGAGGCTATGAGCTTGGGAGTATGGGATGGGCATCAAGGTTGGGAACTCCAGGGAACATCACACAACCACTTTGCCAAGACTCGTGAGGCTCAAACCCTGTTTTTCATTTTCTTGCTTTGTGTGCTTTGCATTCTAATGCCTGCATTAATGTAGTGTTTTTGTTTTGCAACAAGTACTGTCTCATATGTGTGTGTGTGTGAGATAGATAACTCCACTGTAGGTGTGCGGTCACGCCTGATATACGAGACACCTTTGGTGTGTGTTGTTGCACATGAGGCCGCAGAGGTCGAGTGCATCTCCCACCCAAGCTGTGTGTATATCACCGCGCTCCACACACCACACAGTGGGTTATCTATCTTATAAAATGGCAAAATTGTTTTGGAGGGGAGTAAAAGTGCAGGTGTGTGGTTGATCTCAGATATATGCACAGTCACCTAATGGTGTTTGTCCAATGCGATTGATAATCCCATTATAGAGATAGATACATATATATTTATATATTTATACATATATATATATATACACACACACAAATATACATATATACATACACACACACTTCACTCGAACAACCCCTTGATACCAAAAATAATTTTCCACACCGTGCATGTGCTCCCAGTCTGAAGAGGCTCTCTTCTCCTTTTGAAATAAACCTGAAATACTGGTGAGGACCTGCATATCAGGGAGCTCCCATACCATTTTCTGCAAACCAGAATGATTGTTGGTCATTCTTTTACCTAAATGTCCACCCCTTTCTTGTGACTTTGAGTCAAACATGGGGTAACAGACTTTAGTACCTCCTATGAGACATAGCCCCAAGATCTCCATCTTCTTTTGGAATTCTACAGTGACTTTCTCACTAGGAACCCTTAAGCAAAGCTTCCTCTGCTGAGGTTGCAGATACTTGCTGATGAATACTGTTTTGTTTTTATTGAATTTTATGTGACGCCATCTTTAATGCAGCCTAATACACTGAAACAGAACTACAACACTGCTGACAGGAGTGCTACCAAAATCACACTGCACACTGAACTGCACTACAGGTGTTGATGCAGTGCTAATTAACATAATTCGCACACACAGAAAAAGCAATGCAACACTGCTTCAGGCAGTGTTGTTGACACAACACTGCTTCTGCCAATATTGCTACACCAACACTGCTTCAGGCAGTGTTGATGACAAAACACTGCTAATTGCAGTACTTTTGCAGTGTGATTACAGTGCTAATTAACATAATTCGCACACATTGTATCAGCACTGCATGTACACCAAAAGAGACCTGAAGATGCACTGATTAAACACTGATGGACTGCATTATGAAATGAAGTGTGCAGGAAGTGTACACTGCTACTGTAACACTGAAATAACACCATATAGTGACTATTTGAACACTTCACTTCCCTCTGGGTGTGTTTAAGAAGTCTGTAAATACTGTGTTTAGAGTGCTTACCTTCTTTAGAATTGTGTAGAAACTGTAGCGTGTGTGTCCGCCATCTTGCGCATGAGCAGTAGCCTTCTGTATCCCGACTCAGTCCGAACTCTCGCGCATACGCGCAGTGGGTCCTGAACTAGACCCGCTGCATATGGATGTAATTCTTTGTTCCCTTCCTTTATAGGCCCTGGAAGCAGCCTGCCCTCTCCCTCTCACAACACTGCCCAGCAGAGGAACTTGAACCTGGGGGATTGCTGAGAGCCTTTAAGAGGTAAAGCCTCCTGCACTACAACCTGCTTGTGGTGTGGTTCTTCCCACCTGCCTGCCCCATCCACCCCCCCACCCAGGGGTGTTGCGCCATTTATTGCTGCTGGCAGGTCACATGTCACATCACGTGACCTACCCATCATTTTACTAAGTGTCCACTTTCCCTTTTGCAGCTTATACACTCAGAACACTAGGGGTTGCTGCACTATCCACTCTGACACCACTCCAACCACTCTCCACTCCTTCCTAGCAACTATTGCAATCCCTGTCCACTAGAAGTCACTGCAGTTTCCTCCTAATCCTTTCTGCTCTCTTCTTTTCTCCCTCTTTCCCTTCAGCCCACCACTAGGCCCCTTGCAAGCCTCAAACCTTGTACCCCTTACTCCAAAGTCTGTAGCCCACCCGTCAAGCCAAGGAAACAGGCCAATATCTACCTCTAATTTCAAGCTTTTAACCCTTCCTTCTTAGAAACAAAAATACCTATCCTCTGTCCTGCTGCTGCTCTCAAACCCAGTACTCTTGCTCTTAGAGTCAGCAGCTCTACCACTTAACCATTGTATCTGGCTATCGTATTCTTTTTAAGGCTCTCATAGTCTCTGACCCCCCTGGTCTGCCAGAATATTTCACAATTTCTCTCTTGGTGCCACTGCAAGCATTGAACCCTGCACCCTTGCTATTTCACTCAGCAGCTCCACCACTCGGCTATCACATCAGACTATTGTTTGTGATAGGTTTTAAGACTCTAAAAGCCTCTAACCCCCAAAGTCTGCTAAAAAATTTTCTGGGTGCCACTGCAGGCTTTAAACCCTGCACCCTTGCTGCCAAAGTCAACAAGACTGCCACTCAGCCATCATATCTGGCTATCTTTTTAAACTACTGTGTCGTGGCATATCTCAAAGCCCCTACAGCTTTTTTCTGGCTCCCCCCACAACCTCTTTGTTCTTCCCCCAATGCTATCTAGGCACCATGTCTGCTCAATTCCACCTTATGTGCCTCATCCTCATTACCACCCTGGGTGTCACCTCCCACCTGCTACATCTTACCCTATGCCCCTTGTGGACTGCATCTTTGCAGCTCTCCAGATCTGGCCATCCCTCCCACCTTGTTATCACACACTGGACCCCTGCATCCACCTCCCACTGGCAGCCCCTACCCCAGCACCCACTCAGGCCCCCCCTGGTGCCACCCCTTCTGCATCCACCAATCCCTTCAAACCCTGCCCATCCCCTGCCCCACTACATCCTCCCCTCCCTCTAAACGTTCCCCCAAAACTCTAATAACCTGCCGCCCTATGATTAGAGCCTTAGTCATCCTACTACTCCTCTCTGGTAATATCCACCCTATTCCTGGCCCTGCCCCCACCACTCCACCTGCCAGATCCTCTGGACTCCGCATTGCCTCGCTAAATATACACAGCCTGCCAAAGAAATCTGCAGCACTTCAATGTTGGACAACCCTTCACCAACCAGACATCATTTCCCTAGTGGAGACCTGGCTCTCCAAATCTACTCCCGACGCATTTGTCTCTCTCCCTGGATACACCCTACATCGGGAAGACAGGGTAGGAAAGCGTGGGGGTGGTTGTGCATTCTACATCGCCAACAACATTATTGGTCACGTGGTCCCACCCCCTAAACTCACAAACAGAGCACAAGCCCTCACCCTAAAAATCACCCCTGACCCCTCCAGGGCCCCACTATACCTCACAGTCACCTACGTACCCCCTAAGAACCAAAAGACTGCCATCACATCCCTCACTGAATACCTCTCTACCCTACCACACAATGCAGAATGGACACTAGTAGGGGACCTCAATGTCAACTGGCTTGACCCCTCTGCAGTACCAACTAAGGACTCATTCTCTGCCCTTGACATGGTCCAGTTAGTTACCCAACCCACTAGACTCCACACATCTACTGCTACCCACACCCTCCTGGACATCCTTATCTGTCGCCGCCCCCACAAAATCCAGGATATACAAGTACTTCCCGACTCCTTAAGTGACCACTCACCCATCCTATTCCAATGGACCTCCTCCACATCCAAACCTGTAGCCCAAACAACCTTCAGAAGGCATCTCCGCCCAGGAGGGTTACACAAACTTAAACAGCTGCTCACCCAGATAGATTGGTCCCCCATTAATATAGCCCCCAGCGTCGACATTGCACTCACCCTGTTTACACAGGCCTTCACCAAGGCCTGTGACCTCTATGCTCCACTCGCCAAACTCCGCACCAAAAAGCAACATGCCCCATGGATAACCCCCTCCCTACTCCAAATGTTGAGAGACAGGGATAATCTCTGGCACAAAGCTATAGAATCGGGCAGGTTGGCAGACAGACATTCCTATAACGCCATGCGCAATAAATGCACTCGAGCCATCCGTAAGGCCAAAGAAGACCACTATCAATCCACTCTCACAACCACGTGAGGGTCAGAAAAGACCTTCTGGAATAACATCAAAGAACTCAATGGGAAATCTCACTCCCCACCTCCCTCCCAGCTCACCATAAATGGCACTGCCTCCACAGACACACTCACCTTAGAAAACTGTCTAAACACCACCTTCTCAGATCTCAGCACTGCTCTCCCTAGCGGTTTCTTTGACCCCGTGCGCCAATCCCCGCCTCCAACCCTGCAGCATCCCTGTTTCCTCCTGTGCACAATATCCCCCCACGAAGCTCATCCTTACCTACAAAAAGCGCTAAACAGCAATAACCCTATAAATGATCCCCTAGATGCCAGGCTCCTTCGACTAGTCCTCGACGTGGTCCTAGTCCCCCTAACAGACCTGCTCAACAAATCCCTATGCCTAGGGCAATTCCCTAGTGCCTGGAAAACAGCTGTCATTACCCCCATCCATAAAAGTGGTGACAAAGCCTCCCCTAATAACTATCGACCCATCTCCATTCTCCCCCAAAGCGCTAGAAAAAGTGGTGGCTGCCCAACTTACTGAATACCTAGCCAAGTATAACATCCTATGCCCAGAGCATCATAGCTTCCATTCAGGCCATAGCACCACCGCAGCCCTTCTAGAATTCACCAACTTCCTGCACTCCTCCCTAGACGCCAGTAACATTGCAGGAGCTGTGTTCATAGACCTATCCAAGGCCTTCGACACAGTCTGCCACCCTCTCCTTCTCGACTCACTCCACCAACTTGATTTCTTCACTGGCCCCCTGGCCTAGTGCTCCAGTTACCTTTCCGCCCGGTCCCAATGCGTCAAAATTAACGGAACTCTATGCGACACACTACCCGTCCGCTCCGGGGTGCCCCAGGGCTCTACCTGGGACCACTTCTTTTCTCCATCTACCTAAACTCCTTACCAAAGGCCTGCACCACAAAAATCTTACTATATGCAGACGATGCAGTGCTCTTCACCTCGCATCATAAACCCACATCCCTGCAGGACTCCCTCCAAATTGCCTTCTCCCAGGCCGAAACCTGGTTGAAGGATCATAGACTGGTCCTAAGCTTAAAAAAGACTAAGTCAATGATCTCTCACCGCCAAAACAGAGCTAAGAATGCACTGCTCAGCATCCTCCCCAGCACCTCCTTGAGCAGATATCCAACTACAAATATCTTGGACTTTTACCCTTGACTCGGCCCTTACCTTCCATGACCACATAAACACCCTTGCTGCTGCAACAAACACCCGGATTGGACTCCTTTACTGACACAGGGACTGCCTTCCCCCCACGCCCTTAGGCTTGCCATCACCTCATCGATACTGTCCCTAGTGGACTATGGGCTCCCTGTATATGGTGCAGCAAATAACACCACTCTCCATATAATCCAGGCCACACTAAACAAGGCCTGCAGGCTCCTTACAGGCTCACCCAGGCCCACTCACACCTGCTCGCTCTGTACCTCTGCCAATATTCTCAAGCTTGATGAAAGGCTCCACTACCAGACCTGTTTACTCTCCAAGAAAATACTGCTCAGACTCTCCCCCCTGGGGTCACCGCCTCTCTTCAGCCTGCAACCCCCACTATCTTCACCTGCAATTCAGAGAAAGCCCCTCTGGTTGTGCCCAGAGTAAAACCTCCCTTGCCCAGAGATCTTTCCACCATGGGCACCCACATGGTTTAATGCACTCCCAAGCACCATCACTAGTGCACCCAAGATCGCCCATTTCAAAACCACTCTTCGCAACCACCTCTTCAATATCCGCTCCTGCAACTGCCCCTAATTCTCTCACTCTCTTACCCACTCTGATCCAATATTCTCTGAAAAAAGTCCATTATGGACTGCAACCTCCATCTTTAACACCAATCCCATGATTAGGTCTGACTACTATGTTTAGATGCCTTCTCAAGCTTATAATGCCTCACTGCTGTTATGTTGTAAATATCATCATCCAAAGGTTATAAATAATGTCAGAAAATACCTACTTCCAAATCTTGTAAATACTGTGACAAATGTCTGTAACACATGCTTAATGTAACCACTGTTATACCATGTATCTCATGTTTAATGTAATTGTCTTTATACCTACTCTGTGTTTCCACCTGCCTTACATGTGACGAGGTACCTTTGCAAATAAGCCTCTGGCTCAAAGGTTGTAAACTGATATATCAAATAAATTATACAGCCCATTTCAAAAATACTGTAACAGCTTTTTGTCAGCAACTGTAAGCATACTAAGTAGCTGGGCTACTGATATCATGATATTAGGTGGGAACCTGACTGGAACTATGGATTCATAGTACATAGAAACATAGAAACATAGACTTTGACAGCAGATAAGGACCGCTAGGCCCATCTAGTCTGCCCATTTCCCTACCTACAGGATAGGCCGCAGATCCTAGTTAACCAACAGCCTATTTCTTCCTACCCCCCACAAGAATTGCCTTGTGTCTGTCCCATCCATTCTTGAATTCTCCCACAGTTTTAGACCCCACAACCTCCCCAGGAAGGCTGTTCCATGCATCCACTACCCTCTCTGTGAAATAATACTTCCTCACATTGCCCCTGAACCGCCCTCCTTCTATCTTTAAATTGTGTCCCCTTGTTCTTGTAAGTCTCTTTTTCTGAAAGATGCTACCCTCTTGGACTTTGTTGATTCCGCTGAGGTACTTAAAAGTTTCTCTCCCTTCTTTCCTCAAGGGTATACATATTAAGCTCCTTTAGTCTCTCCTCATACGGCTTCTCTTGCAGACCCTGCACCATTTTAGTTGCCCTCCTCTGGACTACCTCTATCCTGTCTATGTCCTTGCGGAGATGAGGTCTCCAGAACTGGATGCAGTACTCCAGATGGGGTCCTCACCAACTGTCTGTACAGAGGGATAACAACTTCCAGTTTGCTGCTGCTGATGCCTCTCCCTATACATCCCAGTATACCCCCAGCCCTCCCTACTGCCTTCTCACATTGATTGCTAATCTTAAGGTCATCTGATATGATTACCCCCAGGTCCCTTTCCTTTTTTGTTGTTGTTACTACCTCCCCACCCATTGTATATTCTTCCCCTGGGTTTTTGTTTCCCAGGTGCATTATTTTGCACTTCTTTGCATTGAATCCTAGCTGCCATACTTCTGACCATTCCTCCAACCTTGCCAAGTCCCTTTTCATCCTTTTCATGCCTCCTTGTGTATCAACCCTGTTGCAGATCTTTGTGTCATCTGCAAAAAGGCTTACTTTTCCTTCCAGTCCCTCTGCAATGTCACTGATGAAGACATTAAAAAGGACTGGACCCAATACTGAACCCTGCAGTACCCCACTAGTAACCCCTCTTTCTTCAGAGTGGACTCCATTTACAATTACCTTCTGTGTCCTGTTGTGCAGCCAATGTTTTACCCAGGCTACCACCCTGGGACCCACTCCCAGGCTGGTTAATTTGACTATTAATCTTTTGAGTGGGACTGTGTCAAATGCCTTGCTAAAGTCTAGGTAGGCCATGTCACAGCCCATCCCTGGTCTACTACTTTGGTCACCCAGTCAAAGAAATCTATTGATTAAGTCCGAGCATGACCTTCCGCATGTGAACCCATGCTGCCTTGGGTCCTGTGCTCCACTGGCCTCTGGGTACTCAACTATTCTTTCCTTCAGAGTGACTCCATCACTTTCCCTACCACAGAGGTCAGACTGACAGGTCTGTAGTTTCCTGCCTCTGTCTTGGTCCCACTTTTGTGAAGGGAATCACATCTGCCTTCCTCCAGTCCTCGGGTACCACACCATCCTCCATGATTTATTAAAAGAAGTAGCAAGTGGTTTCACTAGTTCCTCCTTAATTCTTTTAGAATTCTGGGGTGAATTCCATCAGGACCCATTGCCTTGTCCACCTTCAGTTTTAGGAGTTCTTGCAGAACCCTTTCTTCTGTGAAAGGACTGGGATCGACCCCCCTATCAAGAGTGCTTCTGTTAATTGGATTAGGCACTTCCCCCTCCTCTTTTGTGAATACTGAGCAGAAATATTCCTTCAGTATCCCTGCTTTTTCACTGTCCCCCTCTGCCCACCCACCGTTCATTCTATTCAGCCTCACTATCCCTCCCTTTGTCTTTCTACGCTCGCTGATGTACCTATAAAAGGTTTTATCCCCCTTCTTAACTGAGTTGGCGATCTTTTCCTCAGTTTGGGCCTTTGCTATTCTGACTTCCCTCCCTGCTTCCTTCTGCCTTAACTGGTACAGCTCTCTGTCCTGCTCCTTCTGTGTTTCCTTATACTTCCGGAATGCTATCTTTTTCTTCCCGACTTTCACAGCCACCTCTTTTGAGAACCATAGTGGCTTTTTCTTTCATTTTGATTTGTTTATTTGCTTCACACAAAGGCTTGTTGCCTCTGTGATGGCAGTTTTGATGATTCCCCATTGTTGCTCCACACCTCCTTCTAGCCTTTTTGCTAGTGCTTTTCTGAGGCACTCTCCCATCTTGTCAAAGTCAGCCCTCCTAAAGTCCAGTAGCCTCACTTTTGTATGGCTTGACTCTGTAGCTGAGTTTAATGTGAACCACACTGTTTGATGGTCACTTGTCCCCAGATGGCAACCCACTTCTAGATCAGAGATCCTGTCACTGCCCCCGTTTGAGAGTATGAGGTCTAAGATTGCTCCCTCATGAGTGGGTTCTGAAACTAGCTGTCTAATGCCTGCCACCTGTTGGGCATCAAGAATGGCCCTGCTCTTGGATGTGGCTGCAGAAAATGTGCTCCAGTTAACATCTGGCATATTCAGGTCTCCCATCAACAGTATCTCCCCTTTCTCTGCCATTCTAAGAATGCCTTCTATCATATCCTTGTCCATTCCCTCCCCCTGACATGGGGGTCTGTACACATCCCCTGTGTGGATTGTGGTGACCTTTCCAGTCTCCAAGGTGACCCACAGTGCCTCCTCTCCTCCCTGTTTACTCTCTTGTTCAGTTGCTTTTATCCCTTGCTTTACATAGAGAGCTACTCCTCCCTCTCTCCCCTGCCTGTCTCTCCTGTAGGTTATGTACCCTGGTATGTTAACATCCCAGTCATGGTTCTCTGTGTACCATGTTTCTGTGACTGCTATGATATCCAGGCATCCCTCTTCCATCAAGGCCACCAGCTCAGGGAGCTTGTTGCCCAGACTATGAGCATTGGTACTCATTACCCTCCACTTCCTGATGGACTTACTCCCTTTTGCCCCATCCCTGTCCTTCTTGCCTTTGTCACTTTCTCCATTTACCCCTGCCCTTCTCCCTATCGACACCTCTATGTTGGTGTTTGCTGCACTTACTACTGTGATTATTTGGGGGCTAGGATTTACCTGCTCCTTTCCAGTGCCTCCCCCCTTGGCTAGTTTAAAAGCTTGCCAATGAAGCATTTAAACCTATCACCCAGGATCCTGGTTCCCATCCCGGACAGATGCAGCCCATCATGCCAATATAGGCTTGCATCACTCCAGGTGGACCCCCAGTCCCCAATGAAGCCAAATCCCTGAGCTCCACACCAGTTTTCAACCACTGATTGAATCCCATGGTGCAGAACACCCTAGCCTCTCCTATGCCATAGATGGGCAGCACCTCCGAGAAGGTTACCGTGCATGCTACTTGACTAAGGCCCCTCCCCAATTCCATAAACCCTTCCTGCACTTCTCTAATCCCTCTCTTAGCCAGGTCATTTGTCCCTAGGTGGACAATAACATCCAGCTCCCTCCCCTGTGCAGCTGCTCTGGCAATCCTGAGGATTCGCTCCCTGTCCCTCCAAGCCATGGTGCCAGGCAGGCACCTCACCTCCCTCTCCCCTTCCTCCCCCAGTTCTACCTTCCTAACAATGGAGTCCCC
The DNA here is from genome assembly GCA_016271365.2 of Neoceratodus forsteri. Classification (NCBI taxonomy): domain Eukaryota; kingdom Metazoa; phylum Chordata; order Ceratodontiformes; family Ceratodontidae; genus Neoceratodus; species Neoceratodus forsteri. Next base: position 41,726,507 of record JADMNL010000040.1, on the reverse strand, counting down.
CACCAGGAGTTGTTTCCTTCCCCTGCAGGGTCCCCTGCCACCCTCCTGTGGGTCTCCTTTGTGGAGGTTCCCAGCATCCTCCTTGGTCTCCACTGCGGGTGCCTCCATAGAGGAACCGCACTTTGCCAGAATGGCATAGGAATTGTGGAGAGGTACAACTGGAGGGATGCACCTATGTTCCACCACCCTCACCCTCCCTGAGCCCACTGTGGTCCAACCACTCCTCTTTCTTGGCAACCTCTGAGGCAATGGCAGAGGCACTGGTGGTCCCTGGATGGAAGAGGAGGTCCCACAAATCCTGGCCAACTCAGCCTGTAGATGAGCAACCTCCTCCCTCAGCCCAGAGAGGTGCCTGCAGATGGGACAACACCGCATCCTCCAGAACGTCTCCCGGAAGACTGCTGCTCCACAGCCACTGCACTGCACCACTCCAATCATGTCTTATTTCTGGCCCCTTAACTGTTTGCAATCCTTACTCTTTCCTCTGTTTTTTTTCACTCTCTCCTTACTTTCTGCCTGTGTGCCCTTTAAGCTCCTGATTGTCCTGCTCTGAGACAAGAATATCCTATATTTCTCAGTAGACCAGTTACTTGTTCAGAGGCAGACCTCCAGCAGCTAGAGGGGGCCGGAGAGCTACTCTTGCCCTTCTAGGATGGTGGGTCTTTGGTGGTTCTGTGATCACTCACTTCCTGCTCCCAAACAGGAAGTTTCTGTTGTCAGTCAAATCCTGTGCCTACAAAAACAGAACTAGCTTTGGGTGGCGGGGTGAAGGGGAGGGAAGGAGGGCAATATAGTCCCAGCAGAGAAGTTCAGTCACACAGCAGTGCTTTCTCCTGGTGTCTTCTGCCAAGCTATTAGCAGAATCTTTCTAAGGCAGTCTTTAAATGTAGCTTCCTTTTAGCTAAGCCACTCTCTTACTTACTAGATCTTTCTACAAGTAATTTAAACCTCACAACAGTTAAGTCCTTTCAATCACCTGAGATTTACACCTAAATAACTGTTCAGATACCCATTCAGTTCAGTTAACCCAGACAAACACACACTTTTTTTTGTTTTGTATGTTAGTTTTTTTTACCCTAAATTAAAGGTCCAAATACAAAAGTTCTTCTACTGTAGTCCCAGCAGAGAAGTTCAGTCACACAGCAGTCCTTTCTCCTGGTGTCTTCTGCCAAGCTATTACAACAAAATTACAACCCCTTCTTGATGGAATAAGTATAGGTTCCATACACTTAAACAGTTCTTGGAAAACAATGCTCTAATTGACGTGTGGCGAGAAATTCACTTATGCTCTAAAGAATATACTTTCAATTCAGGTGTCCACAAATATTCCTCTAGAACCGACTATATATTCATGCCATTGAATCTTGTAAGTCAAGTAGATTTGTTTAATACAAACACTGAACAAGCTCATATTTCAGACCACAATTTAGTATCACTCTCATTTCAAATAGGTGGTGACACTATCACATCCTCTTTATGGGGCATGAACAATAATTTCTTAACAGACAAATCCTTCGGTACTGAAATTGAAAATGCCATATCTAAGTGTTGGAAGGAAACCCCCTATGATTCAAATACAATTTTTATCACTTTGGAAGCTTTTACAGTCACTATAAGAGGCAAAATTATATCAGAATCTACTTGGAGAAATAGACAAAAGAAGCAAAAAATTAATGATTTAGAGAATTGACTAAAAATATTGGAAACAAAAATAAGAGCAGGTAAGGAAAGGTTTAGGGAAGAGTGCATAAATATTAATCACACACTATATAAGCTAATAATTGAAAAAATAGAAGCTAATTGGTTCAAAATAAAGAAAAACTGGCATTTAAATAGTGATCTATTTGGTCAGTACCTAGCAAAAAGAAAAAAAAATAAGAACAGCAAAAAAAAGGGGAATGATAGCCATTTATGATAAAGCAGGTGCATTTATAATCAAGAAAGACGATATAGAAGAAATCGTTGTCAATTTTTTTTTCAGATTTATACAGATCAGAAAAACAGGTCTCATTTGGAGAACTGGCAGACTACTGTAGAAATAAAGTAAAAGTGAATATTATGGAGGAGTACTAGGAGATGCTCAAGGAAGATATTTCTATGGTAGAAATGGAGAGTGCTTTGGTGTCCATGGCAAAAGAGAAGGCACCAGGCCCAGGTGATGGTTTTACAGCTGAGTTCTTCTTACAAATTAAAAAATGAAATATTCCCTCATTTATATAGATTATTTCATATCATATAAGTAACAGGTAGAATCCCTAAATTTTTCCAAAATCAAGCAAAGATTAATGTTTTCTAGAAAACTATCACCCAGTTTCAATTTTAAATAAAGACTACAAATTATTAACAATTTTTAGTAATAGATTGTTACAATGAACAACTAAAATTATACACCCAGACCAACATGGTTTCTTACCAGGTAGAATGATTCATGATGGAATACATAAGGTACAGTTTCTGATGGAACATGCCTTCTCAGGAGCCATGAATGCCATGGCACTGTATTTGGATGCCAAAAAAGCATTGAATTTGACAGGGAGAGACTATATACTGGGTGTACTACATTATCTAAACTTTACAAAATCATTCATAAGAATGATCACTGCACTGTATGATTCCACACAAGTAAAAATTAAAATAAATGGAAGTTTAACGAAAACATTTACTGTTGTCAGAAGGATAAGGCAAGGATGCCCTCTGTCCCCTTCAATACACACACACATATATAGGGAAAGGGGAAAGTGTTTAACCAGGAGAGGCACACTAAGCCAAAGCGTGTTTCCAGGTGTAACCTGGGAGCACAAGGAAGTTAAGTGACTCGCTCAGGGTCACACAGCATGCAAGCTGAGCTGTGGGATTCAGACCCAGGTCTCCAGGTTTATAGATCACAGCCTTAAACCACTGAACTATACTACCTTCAAAATCAGAAACAAGAACAACATAAAGGGTATACAGACAGGGAAGCAGCTATATAAAGTAAATGTTTATGCAGATGATGTTTTACTAACTTTAACATATCTGATAAATAGTTTAAAGGAAGTACTAAAAGAAACTAATAAGTACTCTGAAATTTCAGGATACCAGCTTAACGTCGGTAAATCAGAAATGATGGCAACACAAATTACTACTGCCCATAATATTAATACTTTTTTTCCCCTGTAGAATACAAAACAAATATTAGAATATTTGGGTATAAGATTAACTTTACCTATCTCAAACCTGTTTTAATGCAGTCATCAATTATTGACAAAAAATATAAAGGACAAATTACAAAGCTGGATCAAAATGAAATTATCTCTATGAGACAAAATACAATTTATTATAATGGCTACTGTTCCTATAATTTCTTATTCCATTCAGGCTATTATCAACCTGCTATCCAATGAATGGTTTAAGGAAATAAAAAACATTAAAGATTATATCTGGAAACATGCTAAGCCCAGAATATCATGGGCACAATTATGTTTACCGAAAGTTCAAGGAGGCTTGACATGCCCAGATATTGGACACTTTTACTTAGCTTAAGTAATGAAGTACTGAAATGTGCTTATAATAATCCTGAAACAGTAAGTTAGAAAATAATCTACAAAACAACTGATGAAGAAGAAAATAAGTATCCATTGATTATGGTTTTGCCATAAGATGTGTATTAAAATAAGCAATATTATAATCAAAATATGGCAAAAATCTCATTACAATACCAAAGAAAATTAAGCTTAACCCTCAAAACAGTACTCATAATATTATTTGGAAGAACACCCTATTTCTGATCAATAGTATGCCATTTTATTGAAAAAAATATTGACAAATAAGGGGATATTAAGATAGAAGCATCTAAAGATGCATAATAAAAGTCTTGTCCAGACTATAAGAAACACTATACCTGACTCAGAACTTTGCAGATATGTACAAATAAGAACCATCTTAATAAAAAGTATAACCGATGGGAAAGAGCTCCTCCAAATTTCTTTTTATTTATTTATTTATTTTAGATTGTGGATTAATATATTTGAGCCAAGGCTCATTTACAAAGGTTCCAAGTCAAAAGAGACAATGCAGTACAATACATTGGTTATACTTTAAGTAAGAGGATAATCATCAGTTGTTGACAAAGAATCTAGTATTTACAAGATTTTAAAAGAATTCAAAGTTATAACTTAAAGGGAGCAGCAATAAACATTTGATCAGTGTGGTACAGCCCTTTTGTAAGTGCCAAGTAGTTAAGGCTGGAGGAGGCCTCCTTGAAAGTGGTAGGGGGGCAGGAGCTGCCAGAGAGGTATTTTCAAATGGGAGGGCTGGAAAGTGAGGGTGGGGGATGACAAGGGGTAGGAAAAAAGGGGGGAGGAGGTAAGGGGTGGGCAAGGTATGAGAGGGGTGACAAAGGGTGGAACTGGGGGTTGGCCAGAGGTAGTTGACGACATGTTAATTGTGAGTCTTAGGCTAGCTTGAATTACGTACTGCAGGAACAAGCATTTTCTAGTGTAAGGTGTGAGCGGAGCCCATATTTGAATTGATTGAGTTTTTTACAGTCACAGAGTGCTGAGGGTAAGTCATTAAACCATTTGGGTCCTCAATAAGAGATGGATCTCTGAGCCAGTGTGGTATGCTTGAACTGCACTAGGAGTCCACCATTAGCCATGCTTCTGGTGTTGACTCTTGAATGCCCTGTATTTGAACAGGGAGGAGGTTGAGTCAGGGGTTTGGCCAAGTAAGGATTTTTTTTTACCAGTAGGCAGGTCTGGTATTGGGCCCTTGATTCGAGAGGGAGCCAGTTTCATAACTGAATTTGAGAACAGTACAATTGAAAAACTGGAGAAAAAAATATTTATTTGTCAAGATATAGGATATCTTACTTTGTCTAAACTAAATTGTTATGAAAATCTGGCCCAGGATTTTATTTCCTTTGGGGAGGATTTGATTGCTGCTTGAATCTAGGGCAGGGTAATTGGATTGTCCAAGTTGTGAATCTGTTCAACCATTATGATGGAGAGTGTGCAGACTTCTAGAAAGGTTATTAAGGAAGGAGGAGCCCAGTTGTGAGGAATATAAGTTAACATTAAAATCCTCAGAAGCTTTGTTAATATTGGTCTTGGTTTTTAGAATCCACCTGCCTGATGTCCTTATACTGGTAATTTGCTTTGAGGTGTGCTGAACCATTGTTCTGTAAGCCAGCAGCTTGCCAGTATGCTCCCTAGACTCGCAGTATTTGTGAGAGATGTGTTGGATTGCACTTTTGGTTGCAGTATGGGTGAGGGTGTTCATTTGATACTTAAGGTTTAGTATCTGTGACTTTAGCTGGGAAGAGGGAGGAGTAGCTGAAATGTTATGCTCCCACTGCTTGAGAGTTGCTTCCAGCTGAGTGACCTGCTGCAGACACTGATGCCTTGCATGAGCTGAATTTATTAGTAATTCTCCCCCACAGGTAGGCCTTAAGGGCATCCCATAACATAACCCTAGAGATGTTGGGGAAGTCATTGATACTAAAATACAGACTGAGTTCTGTCTTCAGACAGGGTTTGAAATTTGGGTCTTGCAATAAGAGGGTTTTAAGGCACCACCTGGGGGGAACACTGGCATGGCCTGAGATGACAATCGGACCTGTAGTCACAGACTAGACTGATTGCAGAGCAGCAGCTTCTATAAGAAAACATTCCAGTCTAATGCCTGTGTCATGCTTGGCTGAAAGAAAAATAAAGTCTCTGTCTGTTAGGTTCAGAGCTCTCCAGGGTTACAGCGGGATGAATTCCTTTGCCAGTTGCATTAGTGCTCCTTTGGACTTGAAATGGGACAGGGATGTAACTATTAACTTGTCTAGCGTGGGGTTGTGGCAACAGGTTTGTTGACTCTGTGGAAAATATTTATACTGCCATCTTCTGGTCTTCATTACAAGATCGTCTTAATTCTGCTCTAGATTTGATCTGAGATCCCTTGCTGCTGCCACCCACTTCCTGCACGCTGGAAGCTTGCAAAACAGTAGTGAATTTTGAGTGCATACAACATAATGAGGGCTTTTTACTTCCTTATTTGTCTCTATCTCATGCTGTTCTGCACTCTGGATTCTGATGTTGGTCTGCACCAATCTCCCTGCAGCGTGGACAGTTACGGCTGTACCCTGGATTGTGTGGTTTCCTTCAGCACTACAGATTCTCAAATATTGGCTTTTATATTACCTAATTTAGATCATCCTTTTCAACCCCCATGGCAAAGTGGTACTTATTCAATGGGGGTAACAAAGTGTAGGATCCCGCTCACCTCTGCATTGATCACCCAGCACGCCTTGCTTTTTATAGCCAGGGTTCTTCTTTTCACTTTGCTTAGTCCCCTAGGCTTGTAGCCCAGGGACCTCTTGAAGCTATGTAATAGCAACCCTAAGTGAATTTCACCTAAAGCTCACATACTTCTTCTTGAAGCTATCAAGAAAATCTTGCTGCTCTTATTGCTATATTCTGGTAATGTCGAAATCCACCCTGGTCCTCCTGCAGCAATCTCTTCGCCTGCTGACCTAGCCAGAATCAAAGGATTGAGCTTTATGCATATGAATGTGTGCAGCCTACTAAAAAAGTCTGACTTCCCATATGATGCCTGATATACTCGTGGTCACTGAGACTTGGCTTAGACCTGGTACCCCAGATAGTGAGGTGAATATCCCATCTTATACCCGGTTCAGAACTGATAGGCTTACCAGAGGAGGAGTTGTCATCTATGTCAAGGAGAAATTGTCTACATCAGTTATAGACTTGTCCTCACTCACAAAGGAATTTGAGAGCCTGACTTTCAATGTCAAGCTATCTTCCTCTGTCTCAATATGTGTCCTAGGATGCCATAGACCTCCATCCATGGGGCTACAATTTCTGGACCATATAACTAATATGATGGGATCCCTTCAACCGGAGATTATTATACCGAGGACCTCAATATGGGCTGGTACTACAATAGTTCTTTACCCCTATTTGTGACTTCTTTGGTCTTTTCCAACTAATTTCTGAAGCAACACATCCAAACAAAAAGTGCCCTAAAATAGCACAGTTCTAGATCTCATTTTGGTAAGCAAACCCCATCTGTTTTCACATGCAGGAGTGTTCTTCTCAGAGTTCAGTGACCACTGTATTATAGAAGGAGTAAGATCTGCCCCAAAACTACCATCCCTTTCCAAATTCTCACTCAAGAGGAAACAGCATAATTTTGACATATACACATTCCTCTCCGACTTGCAAGATTCTTTGAGATGTCAGGATTTTTACTTGTCCAACTCAGTGCCTGCGGCCTATGATATCTTCCAGAAAATCGTGTTGGGGCTCTGGATAAACATGCACCATTGGTCCAGATTCATTCTAAAAATAAATCATCTCCTTAGTTTACGGCCCAATTAAAGGCCTTCCTGTTGCACAGAGACTGGCTTTGGAAAAAGGCTCAGAAATCAAAACTTCTTGATTACTGAACATCTTTCAGGAAGGCTAGAAACCTCTGTACCAATCTGGTTAGGGAGGCTAAGCTAGCTATTTTTGCAAAGAACTAGACGCTTCCACCAAGTGCTTGGCAAACTTCTAGAAAACCATCAAGGATATTCAAGAGCACATGGCTATAAGCAACTTATCTACAAAAATCGCCATTGGTGCAACTTTAGTGTTGGAAAAATTGACTATCCTCGATGCTTTTAATAACCATTTTTCTACTGCCAGTCTTGCTTTTGATGCCTCCCCTGCCAATAACCTCCTCTCTAGTCTTGGAGCACCTGACTTACCAGATCCAGTCACAAGTGCAACCTTCTCTCTCCTGCCTACCACCCTGAGATAAGTTGAGGATCTCCTCCTACAATTGAATATTACGAGGAAATGTGCAAGGGTAGACCAATTGGACCCATTCTTCCCAAAGCTTAGTCTTCACATCCTGGCTGTGCCCATAATGCACCTTTTTAACCTTTCCCTTTTGCAGAGCGATAGTCTTCCCATATGTAAAATGGCTCACGTAATCCCTCTTTTTAAATCTGGAGACCCCAGCAACCTGAATAACTATAACTATAGGTCAATCTCCCTACTTCCCATCCTTTCCAAACTGTTGGAAAAAATAGTGAGTGTGCAGCTCAGGAACTACCTCAAAAGTGGGAACTTGATCAGTCCTTATCAGTCGGGATTTAGGCCTCATCACAGTACTATTTCAGCCCTTGCAAAGGTCACCAATGACTGGCAGTGTGCCTTGGATTCGAAGAACTTCATTTGCACAGTATTTCTAGACTTAAGCAAGGCATTTGATATGGTTGACCACGAGCTGCTCCTTGTCTTCCTCAAAAACATCAGCTGCGACCCCTCCATCACTGAGGTGGTTCTCGAACTATCTAACAGGGCAACAGCAACAGGTCAAGGCTGAAGGGGAATTCTCATTCCTGAAACCTCTACTAAGGGGCATACCACAAGGCTCTATACTGGGTCCATTGCTTTTTGCAATTTACATTAATATTATTGATGCTAACATCAAATCTGCTAACATCCACCTATTTGGCAATGACATGGTACTTTTTATCAGAAGACCCTCTCCGGAAGCAGCTTGCAAGGATCTACAATGGGAATTTAATCTCCTACAACATCAACTTCTGCACCAGAAACTGCTCCGAATGCCCCCCAAAAAAGGTGATGCTTTTTTCTCCCTTTGCATACATCAATAACCCCACAACTCAAGTTAATATTCTGCAGCCCCACACTCTTCTTGGCAAATCGCTGGAATATGTTACTAAATTCAAATGAAACAAAGAAAAAGGAATCTGCACTTGCTCAAAAAGTACACACAGTGTGTTTGCTCCAAAGTTATACCTTCAGAAAGCTTATAATTGTGGGTAAAGATTTATTACTTGTGCAAAATCTCTAAAAAGGACTCACATATATAATGTACATGGAAATGGTGTCAGAATCCATGGATAAAATGCAACGAAGTCCATTAAAGTCCATCAGAGTCCATCCATAAAAAACCTCAAGCCATAGACAGGCGGCTGGTACAAAGCTTTACAGCAAGAGCAAAGACTGAGGGTCGCTCCCTCGTGACATCACTTGACATATTTCACATGTTGCTTTTTCAAAGGCTGACATATAGAGTAAATGCATTAACATTTAAACACCTTTCTTAAAGTGGCATTACATATTTTGAACTTACATATAGAAAAAAAGATAGAAACTGTGCTAAGCATACTTTATACAGCACCAGTATAGTATTGCACATATTATTGCTGGAAATATTCCACAATCAACTTATGATCCTGACTAACCAAGGCAGGTCAAAGTCAAATCTGTGCATTGCAGAAAGATAGAAAAAAAGAAAGAAGTTTTAGACAGAGAGAATAAAACGCCACCTATAAAAATCCTATTACTTTTTTCTAAACTTTTCAGGCAATAGCAGTCTAACAGAACCACTAGCAAAATATGTGGATTCCTTTTTGGTGGATATTGTCAAAAAAGAGGTACCAGCATATATTAAAGACACTAGTGACATCTTGTCAGTACTGGCAGATTTAGCAATTGAAGAAGATATCATTTTTGTTGCACTTGATTTTTTTTTTTTTTAGTTGTTTAACCAGGAGTAGCACACTAAGCTGAAAGCTTTTTTACAGGAGTGACCTGGGAGCACAGGGAAGTTAATTGACTTGCTCAGGTTTGCATAGTATCTAAGTGGAAGCTGTGGGATTCAAACCCAGGTCTGGTCTGCTGGATGTCACCACATTTGCACTCAAAGCCTTAAAACCACTGCGCTATACTGCCTCCCCACAGTTACATGTTACATCACTATATTCAAATATTCCACATAATGGAGGCCTGGAGGCATTGACATTTTACTTGGATAATAGAATTGTGAAAGAACCTTCCACTGAAGTGCTAGTCCAGTTGACTCCATTTATATTAGAATATAATACATTCTTCTATAAAAATTATTTTTATTTGCAGAAAAAAGGAACAGCTATGGGTGCGAGTATGGCACTTAATTATGCAAATTTATATATGGCAAAATGGGATCTTGATATAATCAGAAATGTGAATAATCCCTTCCTACAAAAAATTGATTTGTGGAGACACTTTATTGATGACGTCTTTATGGTGTGGAAGGGTATTGAAGATGAGCTTTTTGAATGTGTAAAGTACTTAGAAACAAGTAATGAGGATTTGCGGTTCAGTATTTGTTTCAGTAAAACAGATTAATTTTTTAGACTTAAGGATCTATAAAGATGGCAATGGAGGTGTGAAGACTGATCTATTTTGTAAACAAACAGACCGTAACACTATCCTTTTGGCTAGTAATTTCCATCCGTGGCATGTTATAAAAGCAATACAGAAGGGACAATATATTCAGACAAAAAGAAATTGTAGTGATTTGGATAAGTACAAAAAAAGGGCAAAAGAATTGACTGTTAGGTTACAGAATAGAGGATATAACAGCAATGTTTTAGAAAAAGCCCAAGAAACAGTAAACAAGATTTCAAGGGAGGTCTTGTTAACCAACAGGCCACAAAATAAAGATTGTGATCCACAAACCACTTTTGTTACCACCTATAGCCCCCAATCGGATGAAATAACTAAAATCATTAAAAAGCATTGGCATCTGGTTTTATTAGATCCCAAGCTGCAAAATGCTGATACTGGGGATCCTCCAATAGTATACCGTAGGGTTAAAAATATTAAGGACGTTGTAGTACATTCAGTCCAACCAATCCCAGAAAAACCTAGGAACTGGCTGACTAAACAAGCAGATGGTTGTAACAAATGTGGTAACTGTAAATATTGTCCATGGGTAAAAACCACTAAAAGTTTTAAAAATCATGCCACGGGACTAGATGTAAACGTTCGGGGCCTTGTTACCTGTAGTACTCAAGGGGTTATATATTTGGCTGAGTGTAATTGTAGCAGCTTTTATATAGGAAAAACAAAATGTTCCTTTAAAGTACGAATAGGTGAACATGCAAGGGCTATTTTGAGTGGTGATGATTCCAATGCTTTACCTCTACACGTCAAGAGTTAAAAACAAGGGTGAGCATAAAATTGTGTTCACAGCAATTGAAAAACCCATTTTAACAAAAAGGGGGGTGATTATGATAACCTTCTTTTGCAAAGGGAACAGTATTAGATATTTGCCATGAAGGCAATGAACGCACCAGGTCTGAATGACAAAATTGTGATCACACCATTTTTAAAGTTTAGAAAAAAGTAATAGGATTTTTATAGGTGGTGTTTTATTCTCTCTGTCTAAAACTTCTTTCTTTTTTTCTATCTTTCAGCAGTGCACAGATTTGATTTGTCCTGCCTGGGTTAGTCAGGATCATAAGTTGATTGTGGAATATTTCCAGCAGTAATATGTGCAATACTATACTGGTGCTGTATAAAGTATACTGAGCACAATTTCTATCTTTTTTTCTATATGTAAGTTCAAAATGTGTAATGCCACTTTAAGAAAGGTGTTTAAATGTTAATGCATTTACTCCATACATCAGCCTTTGAAAAAGCAACGTGCAAAACGCATAAGGTGACGTCATGAGGGAGCGACCCTCAGCTTCTGCTCTTGCTGCTAAAGCTTTGTACCAGCCATCTGTCTATGGCTTGAGGTTTTTTATGAATGGACTCTGATGGACTTTAATGGATTTTGTTGGATTTTATACTTTGGATTCTGACACCATTTCCATGTACATTCTATATGTGAGTCCTTTTTAGAGATTTTGCACAAGTAATAAAGCTTTACCTACAATTATAAGCTTTCAACTGGTGTAATTTTGGAGCAAACACACTGTCTACTTTTTGAGCAAGTGCAGGTTCCTTTTTCTTTGTTTCACTGTGTTTTTCTGAACCTAGCACTGCTCGTTCCCAAGTGCAGTCCCATTGTCTCTCTGCTGCTAAATTCAACTACCTGGTGGTGAGGATTGATCAAAAGCTTTCTTTTTGCCATCACATTGAGGATCTCTCAAAGAAGCGTAGGTAGAGGCTTGATCTCTTCTATAGGATTCAAAAATTTTCTAACACTGGATGCCAGGAAAAGACTGGTCCAAACCACATTCCTTACCTTATTGGACTACGCAGATTTCCTTTACAGCCAAGCCCCCGTGTCTGCCCTGGCTAAATGAGACATACTCTACCATCGGGCCTTGAAGTTCATAACTGGTCCCCCATACTCCACACATCACTGCTCCTTTTACATCACAGTAGATCAGCCATCGCTTAATTACAGAAGACAGAGGAATGCAGCTCTCTGAATATTTAGGGCCATCACAAAGATGTTGCCTCAGTACATCTTGAATTGTCTTCCTCTAGATGTGGTAGGTAAATATGCCTTAAGGAGTTCCTCCTTTTTTTCCTTGCAGTACCGAAGTTGAAGTCACGCTTCAGCAGATCTGCCATACCTCACACTTTACCCTCTCTCTGGAACAACTTTCAAAAAACCCTGAAGTTGGCTTACCCAATCAAACTATCAGCCTTCAAAGCACTTTATTCTCGCTCTATCAAGGAATCCTGTAACTGTTTCCACTGAAGTCACCTTCCCCAAGCCTTGGCTCCATCTGCTCCAGTGCATCCCTTTACTGGTACTTCTTTCCCATCCTTCTTGGGCAATGTTACAGCCTATAAGAAACATAGAAACACAGAAATATAGACTTTGATGGCAGATAAGGACCGCTTGGACCATCTAGTCTGTCCATTTCCCTACCTATAGGATGGGCCGCAGATCCTAGTTAACCAACAGCCTATTTCTTCCTACCCCCCACAAGAATTGCCTTATGTCTGTCCCATGCATTCTTGAATTCTCCCACAGTTTTAGACCCCACAACCTCCTCAGGAAGGCTGTTCCATGCATCCACTACCCTCTCTGTGAAATAATACTTCCTCACATTACCCCTGAATTGCCCTCTTCTATCTTTAAATTGTGTCCCCTTGTTCTTGCACATCTCTTTTTCTGAAAGATGCTACCCTCTTGGACTTTGTTGATTCCACTGAGGTACTTAAAAGTTTCTATCATGTCCCCACTCTCCCTTCTTTCCTCAAGGGTGTACATATTTAGCTCCTTTAGTCTCTCCTCATACGGCTTCTCTTGCAGACCCTGCACCATTTTAGTTGCCCTCCTCTGGACTGCCTCTATCCTGTCTATGTCCTTTGCGGAGATGGGGTCTCCAGAACTGGATGCAGTACTCCAGATGGGGTCTCACCATCTGTCTGTACAGAGGGATAACAACTTCCTGTTTTCTGCTGCTGATGCCTCTCCCTATACATCCCAGTATACTCCCAGCCCTCCCTACTGCCTTCTCACATTGCTAGCTAACCTTAAGGTCATCTGATATGATTACTCCCAGGTCCCTTTCCTTTTTGTTGTTGTTACTACCTCCCACCCATTGTGTATTCTTCCCCTGGGTTCTTGTTTCCCAGGTGCATTATTTTGCACTTCTTTGCATTGAATCCTAGCTGCCATACTTCTGACCATTCCTCCAACCTTGCCAAGTTCCTTTTCATCCTTTCCATGCCTCCTTGTGTATCAACCCTTTTGCAGATCTTTGTGTCATCTGCAAAAAGGCGTACTTTTCCATCCAGTCCCTCTGCAATGTCACTGATGAAGACATTAAAAAGGACTGGACCCAATACTGAACCCTGCAGTACCCCACTAGAAAACCCCTCTTTCTTCAGAGTGGACTCCATTTACAATTACCTTCTGTGTCCTGTTGTGCAGCCAATGTTTTACCCAGGCTACCACCTTGGGATCCACTCCCAGGCTGGTTAATTTGACTATTAATCTTTTGTGTGGGACTGTGTCAAATGCCTTGCTAAAGTCGAGGTAGGCCAAGTCCACAGCCCATCCCTGGTCTACCACTTTGGTCATCCAGTCAAAGAAATCTATTAGATTCGTTTGACATGACCTTCCAGCTGTGTACCCATGCTGCCTTGGGTCCTGTGCACCACTGGCCTCTAGGTACTCAACTATTCTTTCCTTCAGAAGTGACTCCATCACTTTCCCTACCACAGAGGTCAGACTGACAGGTCTGTAGTTTCCTGCCTCTGTCTTGGTCCCACTTTTGTGAAGGGGAATCACATCCACCTTCCTCCAGTCCTCGGGTACCACACCATCCTCCCATGATTTATTAAAAAGATTAGCCAGTAGTTTCACTAGTTCCTCCCTTAATTCTTTTAGAATTCTGGGGTGAATTCCATCAGGACCCATTGCTTTGTCCACCTTCAGTTTTAGGAGTTCTTGCAGAACCCTTTCTTCTGTGAAAGGACTGGGATCGACCAACCTATCAAGAGTGCTTCTGTTAATTGGATTAGGCACTTCCCCCTCCTCTTTTGTGAATACTGAGCAGAAATATTCCTTCAGTATCCCTGCTTTTTCACTGTCCCCCTCTGCCCACCCACCGTTCATTCTATTCAGCCTCACTATCCCTCCTTTGTCTTTTCTATCATGATGTACCTATTAAAGGTGTTATCCCTCCTTAACTGAGTTGGCTATCTTTCCTCAGTTTGGGCCTTTGCTATTCTGACTTCCTCCCTGCTTCCTTCTGCCTTAACTGGTACAGCTCTCTGTCCTGCTCCTCCTGTGTTTCCTTATACTTCCAGAATGCTATCTTTTCTTCCTGACTTTCACAGCCACCTCTTTTGAGAACCATAGTGGCTTTTTCTTTCATTTTGATTTGTTTGTTTGCTTCACACAAAGGCTTGTTGTCTCTGTGGTGGCAGTTTTGATGATTCCCCATTGTTGCTCCACACCTCCTTCTAGCCTGTTTGCTAGTGCTTTTCTGAGGCACTCTCCCATCTTGCCAACGTCAGCCCTCCTAAAGTCCAGTAGCCTCACTTTTGTATGGCTTGACTCTGTAGCTGAGTTTAACATGAACCATACTGTTTGATGGTCACTTGTCCCCAGATGGCAATCAACTTCTAGATCCGAGATCCTGTCACTGCCCCCATTTGAGAGTACGAGGTCTCAGATTGCTCCCTCACAAGTGGGTTCTGAAACTAGCTGTCTGAGGCCTGCCACCTGTAGGGCATCAAGAATAGCCCTGCTCTTGGATGTGGCTGCAGCAAATGTGCTCCAGTTAACATCTGGCATATTCAGGTCTCCCATCAACAGTATCTTCCCTTTCACTGCCATTCTAGGAATGCCTTCTATCATATCCTTGTCCATTCCCTCCCTCTGACATGGGGGTCTGCACACAACCCCTGTGTGGATTGTGGTGCCCTTTCCATTCTCCAAAGTGACCCACAGTGCCTCCTCTCCTCCCTGTTTACTCTTTTGTTCAGTTGCTTTTATCCCTTCCTTTACATAGAGAGCTACTCCTCCCCCCTTCTCCCCTGCCTGTCTCTCCTATAGGCTATATACCCTGGTATGTTAACATCCCAGTCATGGTTCTCTGTGTACCATGTTTCTGTGACTGCTACGATATCCAGCCATCCCTCTTCCATCAAGGCCACCAGCTCAGGGAGCTTGTTGCCCAGACTACGGGCATTGGTACTCATTACCCTCCATTTCCTGATGACCATACTCCCTTTTGCCCGATCCCTGTCCTTCTTGCCTTTGTCAATTTCTCCATTTAGCAGTGTCAGTGGCTCAGTAGGTAGCACACTCACCTCTGAGGCCGGGAGATTAGAGGGCTGTGGGTTCAGTTCCCACATCTGGCACTTGGGTTAATATCCTAGTACTGACACTGTAGTGCAGCATGAGAGGGGTGCTGCACTTCTGAGGTGCCGTCTTTCGGATGAGATGTTAAACCGAGGTCCCATCTGCCTGGATTGGTGGTAGTTCAAGTGGATGTTAAAGATCCCATGGCACTTATTGAAAAGAGTAGGGGAATTTCCCCGGTGTCCTGGCTAAATTTCCCTCATTTAGTAAAAATACCATTAACAGCTTAATCTGGTTCAAGGTCAGTTGGCATTCATCTGTATTCCCCCTCCCCCGGGTCGTGCCTAAAAATAGGCAGGATTTGTCTAGTGCACTTACCCGGTCAAGAAAAGCTAAATAAATAAATAAATTTACCCCTGCCCTTCTCCCAATCGACACCTCTATGTTGATGTTTGCCGCACTTACTACTGTGATTTTTTTGGGGGGGCTAGGATTTCCCTGCTTCTTTCCAGTGCCTCCCCCCTTGGCTAGTTTAAATGCTTGCCAATGAAACATTTAAACCTATCACCTAGGATCCTGGTTCCCCTCCCAGAGAGATGCAGCCCATCATGCCAGTATAGGCTTGCATCACTCCAGGTGGACCCCCAGTCCCCAATGAAGCCAAATCCCTGAGCTCCACACCAGTTTTTCAACCACTGATTGAATCCCATGGTGCGGAACACCCTTGCCTCTCCTATGCCATAGATAAGAACCTACCTGTCCTCTTCTTCTTTTCCAACCCTGTGTTTTTTTTTTCCTTATCATTAGCTCCTTTTCCATGTCACCCTGGCTGCCACCTTCACTCCTTGCTTACCCCCCTTGACACCATCATGGAGTTTTGCTTTCCACTCCCCTAACTGTTGCCCCTCACCCTGTTATCACTACATGCCCTTGTGGGCATATACCGTGCACCTCTCCCACCACCCTCTTAGGCCCCTCCTCCCCCACCCTCCCATGCCCTCCAAGCTCCTTCAATCAATAATTATGTTCAAGGAAGTATCAAATACACACTGTAACTATAGTTGCATACTTTTAACCTGTATATATTGTACTGAAGTTGCTATACTTTTTTGTTGCATACCCTTCATGGTCTTGCTTAATGGCTCTTTTTAATACTCTATTTTGTGTGTATTATAAACTTACTGTGTATAATTACTGCTCTATATAAATACTACATAAGTGTGAATTCATTTTGTATATATCGTTTACCCAATTATGATGTAACTGAGTATTCCTTTATATGTATTGTTAACCTCTCCTTTCCAGGTCCATCTTGAAAATGAGCTTGCTCGATGATGTTCACCTGGTTAAAGATTTTGATTTAAGTCCTAGATTGTAAAAATATTTTATAATAATTTTATTATTCTGCATTATTGCTCTATGAACTCTGTAGACTGCATCTGAATTTCTATTGCAGGGGACTGCTGGTGGTGGCCTGTTTCCTGGTGTGTTCTGTTTGGTGGGGTGGAACTTGTGCAGTGAGGTGCAGGTTTCCACATTCCCTGAGGCTCCGACAGAGTTGGGCCTCGCAATCCAAGCCCAGGGTGCATTCGGTGACTGCCAGAAGACTGTTCTTCCTGTTTTTGGTGGTGGTGCCCCAAAGACACTATTTTGCTTCTGCCTGGGTGGTGATTTTTTCTAACTGTCCCCGACTCCTTGGATTTCGGGCACTGGTGAGAAGAGCATCCATGATGGCTGGAAGTGTTGCTAGTGAGTCGTTGTCCCTGCATGTTTGTAATTCGAATGTGGTGGTAAGGAGGCCTGTCTGGAGTAAGAATCTTGCTAGGTCAGTTTCCGCCACACGCTTGGCCCTCCTGAACATCTACCTATTAATAATTTCTTAGCCAGCATCCTAAATACAGTAACTCTGCAAACTGTGAGGGTGTTTTGTTAATTTCTGTGTTGTCAGCTGCGGAATTTTAAAGATCACTGAACATTGTCTCATTTTGCTGCTATTTACTTGGACTCTGCTTCATTTGGAGCATTTGTATACAATATCTTGCACTCTGTTTTTCCTCCTGTAACAACTTTGCTAAGATTTTGAAGTTTTATAATTGGATGGAGGGGGTAATTCTGTTATTTAACTGGAAAATTGTGTTTGGGGAGGTTGGGAGGGTCTTCTTCCTTGGGGTGTAGATCTTAATATAAAGAAATTAGATAGTGGGGTTTTTAGATTTTAATTGTTCTAGTTGATAGTATTTGTGGTGGTGTATGTGTTGCTTAGCCTTTGTTTGTATTAGGTGTGTGTGTGGTGTGTGTAGTGTGTAGTGTGTAGTGTGTAGTGTGTGGTGTGTGGTGTGTGGTGTGTGTGTGGTGTGTGGTGTGTGTGTGAATAACTAACTACTGTCCTGTGACCAAAGGAATTAGGTTCTTTTGGAGTTTTGTAGGCAAGTGCTTAGATATATCTGGGATGTGCAGGGGTCTGGATTTGGCATGAATAACCTATGAGGCATCCCAGCTGTGCAACCTCTGGCTTTTCACTGACCTCCCTGTGTCAGCAATGACAGCAAAGTGCTGTTGATGGGTGTGGGAGTTTGAGGGACTGGACTGAGTAGTCATGGTGGAGTGCCACAGGTTTGATGGAGGTGAGTAGGATAAGGGTGGTTAGGTGTAGGAGACACCCTGGGTTTAGTCAGAACCTAGAGAGAGGCCAGACATGTTTGGTTTCCATCCCCAGGGATCCCAAGAGACTGAGTGGGCAGGTAGCTGGAGGGGCTGCAGCACCTACCAGTCCCCTTAAGGCAGTGCTTTGCAATGCCAGATTGATTAGGAACAAGACCTCCATTATGGAGGACTTGATTTCCTCCATCAGTCTGACTTGTATCATGGAGACCTGCGTGGTTGATGATGCTGGGCCAGTTATGGAGGCAGCCATCCCCCTCAGGTACTCTGTAGTGCACTGCCCTAGGGTGGAATGCAGGGGCAGGGCAGTGGCCCTCTGTTTTAGATCTGACCTGGGCTTCACTGTTCACCCAGTGGGAACTCACAGGTTCTTTGAATGTGTGGCAGTTCAGGGGGTCCGAGTGCAGGCTGTAGGATCCTCCTTCTTTACTACCACCCTGGGGTCAGGAGAGAGTTCCTGTAGGAGGTGGTGGATCTCAATGTCAATAAGGCGTTGGATTCCCCAAATGTTTGGTGTTGGGGGAATACTTGGGGCAATGATGAGTCCTCATGACTTGGTTCCACCCTCCTCCAGATGTTGTCATCTCTGGGCCTGACACAAGAGGTTACTTCTGCTACCCACCATGGCGGACACGTAGAGCTGGTGTTCTCACTGAGGCTTGAGGTAGCTAACCTCAAGATTTATCAGGTCATGTGGTCTGATCATTGCACGGTGAGGTTCTCATTTGGGGGCCTTCTGAAAGCCCTTCCCCTGTTGAATTGATCAGCTACCACCCTTAGAGTGATTGTCTCCAGACCATTTTCTGGTGGTGGCTGATCTATAAGGTGTAGGTGCAGTATTTGCGAGCGGCATGAATGAGGTGGTTGCCGCCTATAATAAAGTGATGTCAGCAGTACTCAGTGCATTTGCACCAGTCCATGTACAACCCAAATCTTCTCACATGAGGTCTCCCTGGGTTGATGGGGAGCTCAAGGTGATGAAGATTAGGGGTTGGAAGTTAGAGCATTGCTGGTGGAGGACCAGGCTGGAGGAGAACAAAATGCCCCTGTGTGCTCACTACTGTGAGTACCAGGAGGCAATCAGCTATAAGAAGGCAGAGTTCCTGTCCAGAGAAATTGCTTCAGGAAAGAACCAACCAGCTGTGCTGTTTCGGACTGTCGACAGGCTTTTACATCCTGCCTGTCTACAGCCGAAAAAAGCTTTTTCTGCCACTCTATGTGATGAGTTTGCTCAATTCTTCACTGATAGGGTGGTGTCCTCCATCCGGCAGGGAATCCCATCAGTGAGCCTTATTATGTCTCTCAGTGATTGCCTTGGATGTAGTAGAGGCACTTTACCTGTTTAGGGGGAGTTTAAACAGGTGGAGGTGGCCGAAGTTATTGATGTTGCTTCAAAGCTGAAGCACACGTACTGCAAATTGGACCCAGTTCCGGCATGTTTTCTGATGGAATGTGTTGGTTCCATTGGCCTGGTGTTCACCTTAATTGTCCGGTGTTCGTTATCGGAAGGGGTCTTCCCAGATTCCTTGAAAGAGGCTCTGGTAGCTGGCCTGGTGGCACTGAGGGTTGAGGTGCTGGATGTCACACCTCGTGCTACGCCAGCAACTTGGGTTCAGGAACAACCTTTGGTTGTCGGGGTGCCAGCATGGGGGGGAGGGAGCAGGATCAATCATTGGCTCTCCTCTCCCAGGTAAGGGGTGAAGTCACCTGCTCATAGTCCCACCATCACCGAATGAAGGTTCGGCACTGGCACAGGTGGTCAATGGTGCGACTGGAAGGTATGGGTGTCCCAAACGGTGTGTGCACATGTGCCTCCACATGCACGCGTTATGTCAGGGACACGTGAGTGTAGAGGTCAGGAGAAAATCCACAAAAACCCAGAAATTACATATGGAAAAAAAAAAGCTCTAGGAAGCCCCTTCTGAGGAAATCATCGCTCGACCAGGACATCTTGGCAAATTACCAACATATCTCCAACCTTCCATTTTTTTGGAAAGGCTGTAGAGAAGATCATGGTACAACAGCTTGAAGAGCACCTCATGATCTTTGACATCTATGAGCCACTCCAGTCTGGTTTCCATGCCAAGCACAGCACCAAAACAGCATTAGTTCAGGTGCATAATGATCTCCTTAGGGCAAGGGATACAGGAGACTGGTCAGTTCCTGTTCTCCTCAGTCTCTCTTCTGCCTTTGACACTGTAGACCCCTTTGTGCTGCTTGATCATCTCAGACGGTATTGTGGGCTTGCCAGCACTGTCCTCTGCTGGTTTGAGTATTATCTCATGGACAAGAAGCAGCAGGTTGTGATGGAGAATTTCTTCTCTTCCCCGAGCCTCCTGTCATTCAGAGTACCTCAGAGACTGATCTTGTCACCATTGTTGTTTGCAGTGTATATGCTGCCCCTGGGTGAGCTCATTAGGAAGTACAATGTGGGTTTTCACTGCTATGTAGATACCCAATTGTATCTATCCTTTGTCCCTGGAACATCTGATTCTGTGGAAGTGCTTAACTGTTGCTTGGCAGAGATCAATGATCGGATGACCTCTAAAAGGTTGTGACTGAACCATGACAAGACAGAGGTTCTAGTAGTCAAATCAGGCAGAAAGTGTAATAGGAATGCCTCTGATGTGGCACCTGGTCTTTTCCTGGGGCCTTCACAGTTGATGGCTTATGCTAGGGAGCCAGATCATGGCATGTTCCTGGACAATGGATTGACATTTGAATCTCAGGTGTCATCACTCATCCAGAGTGGTTTTTACCACTTGAGGATCATTGCCAGGATCAAACCCCTAGTTCTGCCTGAGCACCATCTTACTCTGGTTCATGCCTTTGTAACACCCAGGCTTGATTGCTGTAACACCATTTACTTCAGGGTCTCTTGAGTTACTCTCCACTGACTACAACCAGTGCAGAATGCAGCTGCCAGGTTGCTGATGGGTCTTTTGAGGTTCTGTCATGTAACTCTGGTGCTACATGAACTGCACTGACTGTCAGTCAGGTGGAGAGTTATCTTTAAGGTGGGTTCACTCACCTTTAAGGCCCTGCATGGACTAGGCCCTAGTTATCTGTCCAATCTCCTAATGCTGGCCACCCCAGTCTGCTCCCTCTGTTCCTCCTCTAGGGGTCTCCTGGTGATTCTCAGGATGAAACTAAAGACCGCCGGTGACAGGGCATTTAGTGTCATCAGCCAAGTGGTGTGGAATTCACTTCCTTTAGTCATCAGAGAGGCCCCTTCAGTTGAGATTTTTAAGGGCTGTCTCAAGACCTATTTATTTTTCCTGGATATAGATATTTGATTTAGCACAATATACATGGAGTAAGCTGAACTATGACTATATCAGACTATTATATTATCTGTTTTTATTACTATTTTAAAATGTATTTATGTATTGTTTCGTACTCTCTTACTTGTTTCTGAGTGTAGTGTGCCCAGAACCTCCAGGAATGGGTGCCATAGAAATAAACTTTGCCTTGCCATTATTATTATTATTATTATTATTAGTAGTAGTAGTAGTAGTAGTAGTAGTATTTTAGATGATTATACTATTAGACCATGGAACCGGGAAGCATACCAGACAGCTGGTTTAGATTCCTGTCTACATGAGCTTTCTAAGCGAGGAGAAAAATTGTCTCTGAGATGGAGTTTAAACACCGGCCTAGACGGAACTTAGAAAAAAGGTATTTATGACTCTCCATTTAAAACAGAAAGGCATCCTTAAACTGGACACCTTTAGGAGAGCAATATTATGGATCCTTGAATCTTCATTTGGGAGCAGAAGATACACTCTGATAAAGCTGCCTGGTTACTGCATACCACATGTCAAAAGTACAATTTATGGCCTAGTGATACTGCCTTACACCAAGCAGCTATCTTCAAGAAGAAAAAAAGACTGAGTTGAATCTCTATAGACTTTATTACTAGAGAATGCAACATGCTGCTAGTATGAGACTACATCAGTTGATAAAGAACATGTCAACCTAACAAATGGCTGTGTTTGAGTCTTGCAACTGCTAGAGAATGTGAGTTATTTGACAATATATTCTGTGCCCAAAGTCTGAGAGCTAGGTTACCTCAATGTAGTCTTAAATGAAAGCTGGTGTCATGACAAATCTAAAAGTGTGACTTGTGTGCATGTCCATGGTAGCAGAGAAAAGTTACACCACTTTGAAGACTTCTGTAACAGTTTGAAAAGAGCATTACTTCATGGTTGGCTAAGCAACAACAAATAAATCTCCTCAAGAAAGATTTTGTCTTCTGAGTAACTTCCTAAAGTGTTTTCTGCAGGGAAAATATATTCTCTTAAAGCTTGAGACATGGACAGAATGATTATTTCATGTTTTAAATATTTTGTCGATAACTGATGTCATAATCATTATTAGCTTATCTCAGAAAATATTTGTCACACAGACATGAGAGACACTTTGAAAGATTGCCTTTAATGAACTAAGCTTGGAAATATTTGTTTGAAGACTGCATCTTATTGTATTCAAAAAGTTATCAGAAAAATAGTTTAAAACTGAAATGTTTCAACCAGAAACTTTGGAAAAAAAAGAGGCTGTCCTAATAGAGACTAGCCACCCTTTTAATTATGCGCATGATACAAACAGCATTGGTGGATCATGCATATATGCATCATAATGAGGTGGACTTAACACTCTACTGGAGGGGCCGGCAGGGCTACCCAACCCCCAATGTGGACCAGATCGAGTGTGGCCAGCATTGTGGGAAGCAGGGAGTGGGACCTGCGAGGCATCCTCCATCATCCACCACAGCATCCTTTTTCTCCTCCAGTTTTCTTCCCTTCAGAGATGGAGCATGCAATGATGCCAGCGGCAGCAGTGCACATGCTCCAATGTGCATTCTTCCAGGCATCTGCCCCAGCTCCACCCACATCGACAGCATTGGCATGCTGCCCCAGCCTCCATTAGGGGCCTGATGTACACTGATCACTGGCACCCCCCCTTGGAGAAGGAGAACAGTCCCTGAGATGCTCAATCCTTCTTCTCCCTTGCTGACCCCCGGCAGCCCACGCTCGTTCCCAAACATGGGTCTCTGGCATGGTGCAAAGTGTGGCATCCAGTAACTCAACCCTCAGTGCTACTGGGATGGCTCCATATAAACATCTTGATGCATTGAAAAGAGATCATACCTCCAACCTAACAAGCCCCAGCACTTCAAGCATTAAACACCCCTTCCTCAGGGAGAGGATGGCCCTGCTTTTCCTGGCTTGGGGGCGCTGCTGCTCCTGGCTTGGGGGTATGTGCTTGCTTCTTTGTCTCTACCACCCTCTCCCAAAACAGGAGAAGCAGGACCACCCCCACAGGCCATAAAAAGTAGGGCCATCCCCATCTCAGACCCAGAGCCACAAAAAGCAGTGCAATTGCCATACCTCAAAGCCAGACCAGAAGAAGTAGGGCCATCTTCATCCTGAACCCAGAGCCACAAAAATCAGGGCCATTGCCATACCCCCAAGCCAAAAGAAGCAGGACCATACACCCCCACCCCTCAGCCAGACAAAGCAGGGCCATTCTCTCCCAGACAGGAGAAGCAGGGCCATTGCCTACCCCCAAACCAGGCAAAGCAGAGACATCCCCCCCCACTACCACCAGAAGAAGCAGATTCATCCATCTCACTTGGGGACATGGGTGGCGGGAGCCTTAGAGAGAGCAGCATCAGCAGCTGGAAAGATGCATAGCAAGACCACATGAACACCGGGAAGGAGGGCTCCAAACTCTGGGAGCCATTCAGCTGCAGTGGCAGGAAGTTCAAGTGGTGGCTGGGCTTAAAAGTCAGAGCTCAGCTGCAAACCACTGAAGAGTATCTTTGCTTGGGTCAGTGAGCAGCGGGAGCCCTAGAGAGAGCTGCATTGGCAGCTGGAAAAGCGCACAGCAAGGCTGCAGAAATTTGGCCCCCTCAACCACCCCCCGCCACATCCCTCTATTAAATACTCACATGAATGGGATAGATCAGGAAGAAGGTGGAGCATTGAGGGACTGACCAGACAGCAAGAAGCTGAGACTGAGCAACACAGGGAAAGAGGAGGAGGAGGAATGAATGGAACGAAGGGATGAACTGACCAAAAAAGAGCTGGTCAATGCACCAAAGAGGGATCACAAAGGGCAACATGATGAGCAGTTCATACAGGGACTGATCATCTCAGGGAGGTAGAAGCATCCTACAGGCAAGTAACCACAGGAGGGGCAATTCTGAACTGGTAGTCCAGTTATGAAATTTTTTTTAGCTTAACCCTGAGGGGGCATTATATTTACGTAATTCTGAGGGGGCACTATATTAACTTAATTCTGAGGGGGAGTCACTGCAACAGGGACAAATCTGAACTGGTAGCCCAATTCTGACAATGTATTGACTCAATACTGAAGGGGCAGTCTCAGAGATAGTATTTAACATTGTGGCTACCACTGCAAGAAATAAGCAGCATTCAAATAGCATGCTAGAGAAAAAAAATAAGTGTATGTTAAAATATACTAAAGGAGGTATACTGATTTAGATCAGGCTGGAATCTGAAGTGGGTTATGCTGGTCTAGGATTGTGTTGGTCTAAGGTCCCACACAAGCCTAAGTTTAAAAGGGGTCCATATTGATAATTGGAAATGAGTAGAAGCAATCATAGAACAAATACATTAAAGATTACACCACCTGATCCAAATTTAAAATGAGCAAAGTAAAATGTGATGTTATGAAAGTAGGAACAGGACATGAATGAGGGGAAGAGGAGGAAGAGGGAGATGGCTAGCTAAGTGGGGTGGAAAAGGAAGGATAGTAGGATGTAATACATGTGGAGCTGTTGTGTTCATGGACACACTCTGGAAAGTGAGGGAGTGTCCGGTGTGCAGAAAGTATAGTACACTGAAGTATGAAATTGAATGGCTGAACGGGATCATACAAGGGATGCTAGGTGCCAACCACACAATAAAGTTAGAGCTAAAGGGCATGAAGTTGAGGGACAACATCACAGTCACCAAAGGATGTGCAAGAGGCTCTGTACTGCCTGCCTATCCTATATGGTTTTGTGGTCATGTGTGTCACAGCCATGGCTATACCAGTGACATCCTCTGCAGTGGGTGGCACACCACTGTTGTTTCACACATGACCCACATGCAGTGTGACCCATGCATTCTCAGGGTTCTTTTCCCCTGCTGTGATGGCCAATTAGTGTGGCCAACCACACTACCACACTGATGCCTCCCCAGCTTTACACCCACAGACACGTGTCATGCCTGTAATGCTGCAGGACATACAGGGGCCCAAAATCCTCCTTGTACATCACACACATGGTTGCCAACAGTGCCCCCCCACCAACCCTCCACAGGTCTGTCTCAGGGCTACTGCAATAGTTCCTCACATGTGTCACTTTCCCGTCACAACATACAGACCAACATTATTTATTTATTTTTTGTTGACCGGGTAAGTGCACTAGACAAATCCTGCCTATTTTCAGGCACGACCCGGGGAAGGGGGATACAGATGAATGCCGACTGACCTTGAACCGGATTAAGCTGTTGGTGGTAGTTTTAGAGAATGAGGAAAATTTGGCCAGGAGACCAGGGAAATTCCCCTACTCTTTTCGATAAGTGCCATGGGATCTTTAACATCCACCTGAACTACCACCAATCCAGGCAGATGGGACCTTGGTTTAACGTCTCATCAGAAAGACGGCACCTCAGAAGTGCAGCACCCCTCTCATGCTGCACTACAGTGTCAGTACTGGGATATTAACCCAAGTGCCTGGTGTGGGAACTGAACCCATGGCCCTCTGATCTCCCGGCCTCAGAGGCGAGTGTGCTACCTACTGAGCCACTGATACTGACAGTGACATTATGGTGGTGGATGACCGTGCATGCTGCACACAGCCAGCAGGTTGCCATGCAAGTACCTGTCTCAGGGTCCTTGAGCCAAACCAACCACAAAACAGGTGGGGGACATAGCCATGCATGCACAGAGCACAAATGGCTGTGCACACTGCTATGACCCATAGGCCTGTAGGAGGTGGTGCCCCACTCAGTGCCACATGACTCTTATGCACGGTGCATCACAATGCAATATTGCTATGATGTGCCTCAACATCAGCAACCAACATCCCCATGAATCCTTTGATAACTACATGGTGGTACAAGCATGCACAAGCATTGTGACTGCATATGGGCCATAAGTGATACCCACTGACACCCACTGTTGATGGGTCTGTCCATATTCAGCCATCATGACTGGTGCTTGTAATGGATCTGGGCAGGGTGCTTCCCCCCTGTATGGGCTAGTAAATGCACACACAGTAAGAGGTTCCATGCAGGCTGCATCTTGCCCTGCAGGCTGCTGTACCACCTATCACACAATCCCCACAGCCATTACCTGAACAGACATGGAGACACATTCATGGTGTACAATGTGTGGTTCCCTCCCAAACACTCAGCCTCCGGGTTGCCTCCGGGCCCATGTAGCAACATCTTCAGTAACCAATATAAAGGCCACCTCCATTTTTCAGTGTACACATTCCTCCAGTGCTGATGCATGTCCCCCCCACCTTCTGTCACAGGTTTCACCTACCCACAATACAATTGGGGTAGTGTGTGTTTGGGGGAATGATGGGACACACCCACATGCTCTGCACACCCATGAAGGGGTCCCTTGTTAGGTAGTTGGGTAGTATCCATTGCACAGTATGTGCTCAAGTTCCATTGGTGCCATGTACCCAATCTCCATCCCAAGTCTTCTACAACACTCCTGTCACACACAGGTCATGACATGGCACTGGCTGCCATGCTGGTGCAACTCTTGTGCTGGTTCCATGTGGAACATGTCACTGTTGTCATGTGTGTGCATACGGGCCCACCATGGTGCACTGTGGCATCTGATGTGTGGATTGGCATGTCCTTGCACGGGGGTGTCCTGACACCCCCAGCACCATAAGGGTCATACATACAGTAGTTCCTTATTTGTTGGAAAGGGTCTATGACAAATCCTAGGTTGATGCCAATGCCTGGTGTACTTCCTCTGCTGCTTCCCAGTCACCATCCCCGGCAGCAGAGTCTTCTCCTGTGCTGTGCCATCCTAGGGACATGATAAGGGGTACATGAGACATTGCTGGAGTGCATACTGCCAGTCAGCTTTATTGTACTGCCATGCTACCTGCCTAACATTTGTGTAGTTCAGCTTACCTTTTCCAGGATGCTGATCAGTCCTCATGGCCACATCAGCTGCTCTGGCAATGTTATGCCGTTATCTGAGGATTGTGGGATCCCTTCTGGCCATATCCTGTCAATGGTGCAATGGGCTTGGTGTTCTCCACACCCCAGCTGTTTTACGCGGCGGGTCCCTGTTTGCCTCCTATGCAAATGTACAGCAAGGCTACACATGTGTCATTTCATGCTGCATACGTGGTTTGCGTGGTATATGATTGCATTTATCTGTGTCCTGGCATTGCCATAAATCCAGCACAAATGTCAGTATTAGGCACTGCTTCACGGGCAACTGGATCATTTGCAATATAGCAGTCCACATGAGCATCACTTTACCTCCCACCTGCCACCACCATCCCTTAATGTGGCTCACTGCTGCCACCATGTATACTATGTCCTGTCCATACATCACACAGTCACACCATTAGGACCCAACTGGCCTATGCACCAACAGTGACATGCCTGCCACTTGCTTGCAGTATACTTTATATATCTTGCATTATGTCCCTTGTCTTCATGACGCGCATGGGGTTCCACTACATTGCCCTGTACCCCAATACATCAGCAGGCTTAGGATCCCAACATCTACTATGCTGGCCACTTTGTGGCATGGTTCATGACACATATCTGTTGTTGTTACCAGGTCTGGGCATGTTTGTCCTCTTCATTAACTCGTATGCCACTTGCTACACTCCCCACTCACCGCATCGATTGTTGTTGCACTCCTTCCATTTTGGTTACACCTCTGCTGGTTCATGTGTGCACCACATGCTACTCACCAGCAAATGGACACTGGTTGGAACACAGTGCTAAATAAGATAAGGAAAAAAGTCCAGCCACTCCATAAATCTTTAAAACATATTTTCAATATTTTCTTTTCTTTTTTCTTTTAGAGATAGATCCTCTAACACCAATGTTTCACATGTGTGGGCTTCTTTAGGGTGGGGCTCTAGTGTTTAAACATATTTGTACAAGTTTTAGATATTGTTCATAATCTACTTTCATTTATAACTTAAATTTATTTTAAGCTTCTGTTATTTATATTATGCACCACTCGATGGCATGTGACCACTATTGTTATTTAACTCTGGTTCAGACTTTACATACTATAGTTCATAGGTATCACAGGTATGTACAGAGCTTTTTAAGACTTTTTGTCCATTAGTGTACACCAAGTTTAAAATAAATGCCTCCCACCCAGTGCAGTTTATCAAGTTTAAGTTTAAAACTCTCTACTGATGAACATCCCAGTCCTCTGGCAGGGAGTTCCAAACTGAAATCTCCCTCTGATGAAACCAGTATATGCACCACCAGGTTTGGCAGTATTCACCCCTTAGCTGGAGTTGATGTGTTCTAGTGCTGTACACTGTGGCCTGGATATTCAGAGGGGTTGCGCCGGCACAACTACACATTGCACCCCAGCAGGATATTGAAAAGGCTGCCCAGCACAAGCACAAATCCTGATGCACTGGGGCACAATGTCATCATATGCAGCGGGCATGCCCATGCATATATGGCACATCCTGATATTCAGCCCTGGATGTGCGGTGCATAAGATGGCGCAACCTTACTGTGCTACATGGGGGGCTCAAAGTTGAGCTTGTGCAGAGTAAGAACAAATCCCAGCCACCCACAGGTGGGCTTCTGTATTGCAGGGTGCAACACAGCAGCCCAGCCATGGGAGGCCACCCACCCACCCAGAACACCGTCCATAAGCACGCACAACCTTGGTGGTCAAGTCGAACCACCCCTCCCCCCGTAGCCGCTGATTGCGTATATGTAGAAACAGTAATCCTGGTAGTCTAGTGGCCCCCCCCCCGTCCCTGATACCCTGATGAATATAATGAAGTCATTCACGTATTTGGGACTGTCTAGTACAGTATGACCTGCAAGCCCATTGGTCCACACCAGGGACCAATGGGCTTACAGCCCATACTGTACCTGTCATTCGGCGGGTAGCTGGGTGGCATGCGGGTGGCTTGCAGCCACCCGCCAATGATGTGGTGGGGTAGCAGGATGGGCGAGGGGTTCTGTGTGGGTGGAAGGGGTGGGGGGTATCACACTGGATCACCAGGACATTTCTTTTGGAGGCTTACTGCAATTGCAGCAATGGACAGGGGGGTTTCCACTAGACCACCAGGGACCAGCGGTTATACATTTCTCAGGGAATCGGGGACTCAGGTGGGAGGGGGGACCACTAGACCACCAGGGCTGATCATGTATTATATTCATCAGGGTATCAGGGACAGGGGGTCCACTAGACTACCAAGGATTACTGTTTATTCATAGAATGCGATCGCGGCTATGGGGCAGGGGATGCCCCGGGATCCCCACTGCACACATCATTCTGTGCTGGGTGCCAGGTGCAAGTCACCTGGCTGCCCTGCACAAGGCAAGCAAATGAGGCCATAATGACATACAAATGGCCACATATGCACCTTACATATATTATGGACTCATTTGCATGCCCCTGCTGAATATCGCAGGTGATGTGCCTAGCACAACTGTACTTGAGCTGGCGCATCCCCGTGCTCCCTATCTGTGACTTGCAGCAATGCAGTGCCACTATGCCATGTACAGTTCATGCCATATTCAATGGTGCTGCGCCATGGTGCATCACCATTGAATATCACCTGGTCCTGAGCCCGACGCATCCCAGTTGCTCTGCACACAGGCTTGCGCCACTGCCTGGCACAGTCTGAATATCCAGGCCTTTATCTCTAAAGTTTAACACCAAGCTTTCCAAGAGATCCTGATCTGTTAGGGCCTTAAACAACAGGCACATGTCTCCTCTTAACCTCCTATACTCAAGGGAGAACATGTCCCAATCACTCAGCCTAGTGTTATAGTCTTTATGCTCCATCCCTTTTATGAAGCACGTTGCTTTCCTCTGCACCCTCTCCAACAAGTGTATCTCCTGTTTCTGATATGGTGACCACAATTGAGCTCCATATTGCAATATCAGTCTCACTTGTAATATATACAGTGGAATCAAGACTTCGCTGCATCTGCTAGCTACATATTTCACTGTACGATTAAGTACCCCATTTGCCTTCCCTGCCACTTTCTTACAATGGGATTTAAACTGGAGATCGTTAGTTATTGTAATACCTAGATCTCTTTCTTCAATCACAGCTCTAAGGAGTATATCACCTATATAATATGTATGACTAGGATTTTTCTTCCCAAATGCATGACTGTGCATTTTTCCCTATTCAGAGGGAGCTTATAAAACTCATACCAGTCATATATATGATTCAGTGCTTCTTGTAGTGCAGCAGAATCACCTATGTTCTTTAATTCATCCCCTAGTTGACAATCATCTGTGTATTTAGTCATCCACATGCTAGTATGTTCATATTTAAGTGATGTCACATAGATGTTAAAAAGACATGGACCAAGAACTGATCCCTGTGACACCCCACTAGTTGTTTCAATCCAGCCTGAGAGCTCTCCCCTAATGCTGACTCATTGCTTTCTATCAGTCAGCCATAGTTCTCACATTCTTAAAAAATAAAGCTAAAATAAATTGACATATGTACTATTTACATGAACAACATACTGCCAAGGCAGAAGTGCAGAGACACTAGACATCCTGCAGCATCGCTGTCAGCTACAACTCTTTTGCTTTTCTTGTCATATATTCAATAACCTCTGTAGTATTATCGTTTAACATACTTTTTCCTCATGATTTTAATTTAAACATCAGTTTATGTATACATCGTTAACATGTTCCCGTAATACAATAACTAGCTGCCTTGATTCTAGTATTCAGCACATTGTTCTATTGAAAATCTGCCCCACATACCTTTCTCAGAAGGTGTACTGGCAAGATTCCTTTCTTCAGATAAATGTCTTACTGTTTCAAGGCCTTAAGGATATATAATTAGGAAGATTATTTGTAATAGATGTACTTTCATGAAAATAATTAACTTATTTGTATGGCTTAAATGCTAACCTATGATATGACAGACTGCCAAATTTCCTCCTGGTTAGTGATACTGTGAATACCATGTTTTTTGTTCTGAAAAAGGTGAAAAGAATGAACTGGGCATAAATTCCACTGACTGATATATGTTCCTAATGGGCATTATGGTTAAACTTTTTTTACTCACATTCTAATTGGCTTCAAGTGCTGCCATTTTCTTAGCTGTGCTATCTTTTTTGGGGAATTTCATAGCCGTATGCACAAGTTCAAAAGTATGTTTAGTGACAGTCTTGATATGTAGGCATGTTTATATTTATTTGTTAAACGTAAAATATATACCAAAGTGACCTAACGGTTGTAGAAGGAGCTTACACAACTAGTTTGGTATTTGCATCGCATCTGTGTTTCACATAAGCCAGAGTATGTAGAAGCCAGAAACTGTATCTATAACAACAGAAAACATTGCATTTAATGAGTTACTTTGCAAATGTATGTCGAAAATTAAGCTGACAAGATTGCTTATTCCCAGTAGTCTCTCAGTGTCTGCTTCCAGAAGCAAGAACTGCCCTGCAAGTGTAGAGTGCTGGCTTTTTATTTCAAGAGGGTCCAAGGGGCAAGGTCCTGGAAGAACCGTAAACATAACACAAGACCCAGGAATGAAGTCTTCCCATAGCAATCCATTTTACAGAGGCTGGACACCAAGCCTCAGCCTTAACATTTTGGGGCACTGAACATGTCAAACAACCCACTAGGTGTGGGAACTGGACACAGGCACTAGAGCATAGAGAGATGTACTGGATTTACAATCTCAATACAACTAGTGATAGCTATGGACTAAATGAAGAAGAAAACTGGAGTGCCACCAAGTAATTCCAGCATTCAGAACCTAGTCATGATAGCTAAAGAACCCCCATTTTATTTGTTGTCCTTTCCCCCACCATCCCTCTGTTTTTATGGCACAGCCAAAGAATGTTGTACACACTATTACACGTATCTAAGAATGTGCCAACAGCCACTGCCCCTATATATGCAGTTTTTTCCTCCATGACCCCCTGCACATTGATTGACCTCCTTAATACATCTCAGACAAAAAACAAAAGCACACACCAATGATCAACACAGAGTTATTATGAAGTGTTCAAACTACACATATGAAAGTGCAGTTGCACTGAGATATAAAGAGGTTCTAAATATTTTCAAAATTTCCAATTGGTGACCCTGTTGCATGATAACCTAGGATCGTTTATTGACTAGAAGTCTGAAACGAATCACTAACAAATACTACAAAGTGACCGATATATAACTCTTTAAAAACAAACACAAAAGCCCTCAGCAATAGTGTGCCATCTTATTATATAGAGAAATTGCATACAAAATATAACATCCCTTTATCTCATCACCATGTATCTATAACCTATGTGTAGTCATAGAATACATTATAGACGTAGTAAGCACTTTAAATCTTATACATTTTGCAGGTCAGACTAATCATCCTGCAGGTTCACCAAATGAATGAAATACATTAAGGCAGTCATGAGGCAGAAAGCACCCACCAAACCTCATGGCTTGGTTTGTAAGCAACTGTATTCTCAGCCTGAGAAAGCCGAACTCTCACGGTTCTTCCAGGGTCCCACCCCTTGGCCCCTTTTAAAATAAAAGCCAACACTCTACACACGCAGTGCAGTTCTTGCTTCTGAAAGTAGACACTGAGAGATTACTGAGGGTAAGCAATCTTGTCAGCTTAATTTTTGACATACATTTGCAAAGTAACTCATTAAATGTGATGTCTTATGTTGTTACAGATGCCGTTTTTATTGCTTCTACATACTCTGGCTTATGTGAAACACAGATGTGATGCAAATACCAAACTAGTTGTGTAAGCTCCTTCTACAGCCGTTGGGTCACTTTGGTATCTATTTTACGTTTAACAAATAAATATAAACGTGCCTACATGTCAAGACTGTCACTAAGTATACTTTTGAACTTGTGCATACGGCTATGAAATTCCCCACAAAAGATAGCACAGCTAAGAAAATGGCAGCACTTGAAGCCAATTAGAATGTGAGTAAAAGCAGTTTAACCATAACGCCCATTAGGAACATATATCAGTCAGTGGAATTTATGCCCAGTTCATTCTTTTTACCTGTTTCATAAAAAAAAAAAAAAAAAAAAACAGTATTCACAGTATCACTAACCAGGAGGAAATTTGGCAGTCTGCCATATTCATAGGTTAGCATTTAAGCCATACAAATAAGTTAATTATTTTCAAGAAAGTACATCTATTACAGATAATCTTCCTAATTATATACACAGTACCCTTAAGGCCCTGAAACAGTAAGACATTTATCTAAAGAAAGGAGTCTTGCCAGTACATCTTCTAAGAAAGGTATGTGGGGCAGTTTTCAATAGAACAATGTGCTGAATACTAGAATCAAGGCAGCTAGTTATTATATTACAGAAACATGTTAACGATGTATACACAAACTGATGTTTAAATTAAAATCATGAGGGAAAAGTATGTTAAATGATAATACTACAGAGGTTATTAAATGTACAGTATGGCAAGAAAAGTATATATACAGTATGTAGCTGATAGAGCGATGCTGCAGGATGTCTAGTGTCCCTGCACCTCTTCCTTGGCAGTATGTTGTTAATGTAAATAGTACATATGTCAATTTATTTTAGTTTTACTTTTGCTTATGCTTAAGAATGTGAGAACTATAGTATGTAAAGTCTGAACCAGACTTAAATAACAATTGTGGTCACATGCCATCTAGTGGTGTATAATACGAATAACAGAAGCTTAAAATGAATTTGTTTTAAATGAAAGTAGATTATGAACAATGTCTAAAACGTGTACAAATATGTTTAAACACTAGATCCCCACTCTGAAGAAGCCTACACTGGTGAAACATTGGTGTTAGAGGACCTATCTGTAAAAGAAAATAAAATGTCCAAAAAAATGTTATGAAGAGTTATGGAGTGACTGGACTTTTTTCCCTATTTACTTCTGTGACTTCGCCCTCCAGCCCCTAAACTTTTCTATTACTTGAACAAAGGGAGAGAACCCACATCCCACCACTGCTCTGTCAAAGATCTGTGAACCCTGTGAAAGGTTTACCATGTGAATGGACTCCCTATACTGTACATTAACTTTTCTTGAGCCTCTTTGAACTGCATGTATACCTGTTGAGCATGCCACTATTGTATGTTTCATATACAGTTTGAATACAGTAAGTAGTAGAATTATTATCTGTGTGTTATATTTTGTAATAGCAAAAACAGATATGAACAGTTTTGCAGAAGCAGGTGGCAGTGCTGAAGAGAGACAGCACACTTTTGGGTTTAGCGAGGATGAACAGCGTAAACTATTTATAGCCATTACGGCACAGAAGACTCTAGAGGTGACCACCAGTGAACAAGAACTTAAAAATAGTCTTGAGCAATTACCAAAAAAGGACACCAAGCTGGAATGGTATAGTATCACTCTGGGGGAATATTTAAACTATAAGATAATCCTGAGTGGACTCAGGGTATTAATAAAATCAAATACTGCTGTGGAATCAAAAAAACTAACTGAGAGATGGGAGGGCATTAGAAATCATTACAGCAATGACTTCATGTTTCATAGGTTAATACTGAGCTTTGAAGACGCATGTCCATTTAGCTCACTAAATTTTGTTTTAGCAATACCCAAGGATATCCTTACTAATTAGGTAAGTGTCAAGCTTTGTTTTGAATTAATTCAGTGTCTTACTGGCCACTACATCAGTTGGGAGTGCATTCCAGATCTTAGCTCACCTCACAGTAAACCACTGTTGTCTCTTACTTGTGTTGAATTTATCCCTATTTAGCTGAAATGGGTGAGCTCTGGTACTATACTGTATATCTGTTCCTTCAGTACCAAGCCCAGCTGGTCCCACATTTGTACATCGGTGAGGGCCCTAAAGATAAAGCACATGTCTCCCCCCAGTCTACAAAACTCCAGTGAACACATTCCAGATTTTGTAGCTGATGTTCATAATCCTGACCATGGACTTCCTTTATTTTACGCGTTGCCCTCCTCTGTACCCTTTCCAAGGCTTTGATGTCACCTTTGCTCCCAGGTGCTCAGAACTGTGCACAATACTCTAAATGGGGGTGCACCAGTGAGGTATAGAGGGGAAGCAAGACCTCCTTACTTCTACTCTTTATGTGTTTATGAATGCAGTACTGAATACTACTTGCTTTTTTAATAACCTGGCTACACTGCATCTTAAAGTTAAGATTATTGCTTACTCTTATGTCAAGCTCTCTCTCATCATGGACCACCCTAAGTATCCTACCTCCCAACCTATACTTGAGTTGCATATTATTTTTCACTAGATGCATCACTGTAGATTTCTTGATGTTAAATGTTAATTTATTTTCCAAACCCCATGTTTCCAATTCCACCAGGGCTGTTTGTAAGGTGTCCACATCCACTAAATTATTTACTGAGTAGCCAAGGCATATATCATCAGCAAATTTAGAAAGTCACACACCTGACTGGATGCTCATTGAGGAAATGTATAGGTTAAAGAGACCATTGGTCACATCTACCCACCCAGAGAATTCTCCCTTTACACATACCCTCTGTTTCCTTCCCTTCAACCATGCCTCAATCCACTGGGATATTTTAACGTGGACTCCAGTTCAATTAGGGCATTAACCAGTTCACCATGTGGAACCTTATCAAAAGCCTTGGTGAAGTCCACAAAGATAATGCTAACAGAGTCACCCTTGTCCAAGCCTTTATTAACCTTGCCATAAAACTCTAAGAGGTTTGTTTGGCATGACATTCCCTTGGTGAACTCATGCTGTGTGATATCTATATCCCCTGACAAGATCAGACAGTCTGTTATATATTCTTTAATGATACCCTCAAGGATTTTTCCCAAGACCGAAGTTAGACTTATAGGCCTGTAGTTCCCAACCTCTTGCCTAGAACCCTTTTTATGAATGGGAACCGTCACTGCCTGCCTCCATTCCTTCGGAACCTCACCTTCATTTAGTGATTTCTTGAAAAGACATGTGACTGGTCCTGCCAAAAACTCTGCCAACTCCTTAATCATTCTTGGGTGCATACCATCAGACCCTGTGCCTTATTCTGATCTATCTTCCTAAGTCTTTTTTGCCACATCAGTGGCATTAAGTGTGAGACTAGGACCAGGTGACTAATTTTTATGCAGATTTTTTGTTGTTTGTGATTCATGATTAAAGACAGAGGAAAAGTAATTATTGCTCTATTCTGCCATTCCTTGGTTTTCTGATATAAGATTCCCATCAGGGTCTTTTAGAGGGTCTATTATTCTGTTACCTCCATTTTTGCTGTTAATATGAGTAAAAGGATTTCTAATTGTCCTGTACTTTGGTTGCTAATTTATACTCATATATTTATTTTTAGCCTGTGCTATACTTATGTACACAATAATTGAAGCTGTGTTGGAGGGAAGAAGTGCTCTAGCTGATGACATCAGCAAGTTACAAGATTAATTGAAGCTGGCCTCAGAGGAGGAAAAATTTAGAAAGACTCTTGAAGACATCAAGAAAACACTGTTTGAGTTCAAAGAAGAACTCAAAAAAAACTACACTTAAAAAATGCAGATGAGACAGCAATGACTACAGGTTAGATCGTGTATATAACTGAAAGGTAAAAACTAATTTTAGGCCAGCCCAGTGGCACTGAGGGTTGAGGCGCTTGATGCCACACCTCACGCCACACCAGCGACCCAGGTTCGGGAGCGGACTCGGCCGTCGGGGGTCGGCAGGGGAGAGAGAGGATCACGCATCCAGTGACTGCTTTCCTTCCTCTGGGGTGAGCATGGGGATTGCATCACTCTGCAGTGGCAACTGGAGGAGGCCAGGAGCACTGCAGGTAGCATGCACAGTTGAGGGCTGGAGCGCAGCGGGTGTCGGCATGTAGTGCATTGACACAATTGTATGACCAGCTTTGAGAGAGGAAAAAATGGTAGAAAATTGGGGGGTGCTCATGGTGGTTGAAGGCCGTGCCCTGCACTCCCAGACATGAGAGGTGTGGCCCCCAGGTATCAGGATCCAGGTCCCCAGATGGAGAGGACTCTGCATGCCTGGAGGAGAGCGTGTCACTGGCCAGACCAGATCCGGGGGTGCTGGTGTCGGTGGCCAGATGACTCCGCACCCACTCCGCAGAAGGAGGAGTGAAAATAATGTTGTGCTAAAAAAAATAAAATAATTTTAGGTACAATAAAAATGAGACAGGCTCAGATAGTTCTGACAGTTACACACAGAGAACAGACAGAGCACCTCAAAAGCAACAGAGGCAGTTTTTTTTAGATCACGGACAACACCAGGGGAACCAACTGGACACCTACCAAGAGGAACCCCCAGAGATACTACACCAGATCCCAGGGATACATACCAGAAACTGATACCAGACAACAAACAGCACCAAGCAGAGGAAGAGGAGGTGGAGGCAGAGGGACAGGAGGGTACAAAGGGAGGAGAATATAGCCATCTTTAACTTGAGTCATAGATACCTATCGGACATCGAGGTAGGGGTGCTCACCAGAGGCCTTTTTTTTTTCACCCTTCACCTCCCCCAGATAGATTCAGGATCATGAGTGACCTACAAGTTTTTCAGAGAAATTTGCCTAAAAGAGCAGTTTCACCTCCAACTAGAGATGCAGTGAAATAAAATTTCTCTGGCGAAATTGTGGCAAAATCAGTCATTTCACCACGCAAGCTATTTTGCGAAATTGCAGTGAAATTTCTCCCTCTGGCCACCATAATTCCACAAATGTTGGTGTTCTGTCTATTGATCCCCTCTGCATCATTGGTTGTACTACATTAAGCTTCTCTCTCAGTTATTTTGGTTCTCTCATTTCCTTTTTTATTATCAGGGAATTCAACTCTACCCCTCTGGTGTCTAGTAGACCCTCCAGTTTCCCCACCCTGTCATAATGAGTTAGCACTCACCCCACTCCCCTCAGTATCTAATCGGGCCACCTGTACAGCCCTCCACTCATCTCCTTGGCCGACAGACCGACTGAGTGCTTCAAGGAATGAGCACGTGTTTGTACAAGCATGTGCTCATTCATGCTCAGTCGGGCTGTCAGCCATGGAGGTGAGTAGAGGGCTGTGTCTGTGGCCCAGTCAGGGTACTTGGGGGGAGTGGGTTGGGTGTTAGCTCATGAAGACAGGGTGGGGGTCCACTAGACACCAGGGAGTGGGGGTTGAATTTTTTTTAAAATAAAAGGAAATGGGGACAGGGTAATGGGGGGGGCTTAATTCAATTATGGCCAGTGATCAGCCGGGTGGACCACTAGACACTAGGGAGTATGGGTTTCATTTTTTTTTTAAAGAACGTGAGGAGGTATGGGAAACTGGGGAGGGGGGCTTTATTCAATTACAGCTGGTGATCGGCCATGGAGGGGACCACTAGAGACCAGGAAGAAAAATTTGGGCCAGTGAGCAGCCAGGGGGTCAGGGGGACCACTAGGCACCAGGGAGAACTTTGGACAGTGGCCACTTTAAATTTCACCTGCAATAGGTGAAAGCATGCCCACAGGTGGTGAAATTTCTCTGTGAGTGGTGAAATTTCACCCACAAATGGCAAATCTTGCCAGTTTGTGGGCAAAATTTTGTTCACTCTGTGGGGGTGAAATTTTGCATTTCACCCTGCAAAATATTTCTCGAATTCGCGAACTATGGGAAATATTTCATGGAGCACAATTTTCCAGTTTCACACAACACTACCTCCAAGCCCCCCAGGATCCCATAGTTAGGAACTGAAGAATAGATATGAACTACAGATCTACTTACAGCCCACAGAAAGGATGACATCTGAACATTGAGGCCTACATCAACCAGGTACTCCTAGATGTAGAAACAGTTCTAAGAGATACCCCAACCCAAAACCAAAGTATAATTTGAGCAGATTGGAATCAGAGGCACTGAAAAACCTAGAACAGGATGACAGTATAGTCATCAAACCTGCGGACAAGGGTGGTGGGGTTGTTGTAATGAATAAGCGCAAATATGAGGACATGTGTGAAACACTTTAAAATGTACCTGCATGCTATGAAAAATTGCAGGAAGATCCCATTTCAAGAATAGCTGCTAGCTTAGATGCTATTTTACAAACAGAAAAAGATTTGGGCTACCTTCAAAAATGACAGGTGAAATTCCTGAAAAACAACTACCCCTCAAAACTTGGTTTTCTATGGAATTCCAAAAATTCACAAAATTCCAGATAATCCACACGCCCGCCCCATAGTCTTGGGCAATGATTCAATATTGGAAGGACCATCCAAATTTGTTTATTACACTAAACAAGCTGTACCACTCATGGAGAACTATTTATGTGACACCCATGATGTGATCAAAACCATTCAAAAACTGAATGAGTCTATGTCCGTAGAGACCTTTTCGCAACTAATACTCTGCACAAGGGACGTGAAGGATCTATATATGTGCATCCCACATGAGGAAGGTTTATATACCTTGGAAATTTAGGGATGCCCACACCCCAAAAACCAGTACACTCATCGACTTAGCACATCTGGTCCTGTATGAGAACTATTTCAGGTTTAAAGAGAGACGTTAAACCAAGGTCCCAGCTGCCTGTTCTGGTGGTAGTTCAGGTGGATGTTAAAGATCACATGGCACTTCTTGAAAAGAGTAGGGGAGTTTTTATTAAGGACATAAGAAACTACTACAAAAACATACAAAAATATGTACAAAAGAACTGAAATATAACAGAAATACAATACAGAAAAAATACAGAACTAAAAAATCAGAATCAAGAAAAACAAAAGCTTAAGGTGGATCATAACACCAGTTTTCACACTTCATCCAAAGGTGAAGCAATTCAGACCTAGAAAAAAAGGTCAACTCTTTGAAGTACAGCAACTTTATCTAAGTTGTAACCATACGAATGGTGTCAAGTTGTGTCCACCAAGTGCGCTGGAAAATCCAGGTACACCTGGCTAACCAAATGTAATATTTCAAAAAACTCATAACTATACTTGGTGTACTATGATGATACTTCACCCAAACAGTTTTATAGATACCCAAAACCAAAGTTTCATAATCTATTGATCCAAAACCTGGCATTGCCAAAATGTCATCAGTGTGGACCAAAATTTCAGAACATAAGGGCAATCGAAAAATAATGATGCTGGGTTTCCAAAATACCATTACAGGTATCCCTGGGACAACATCTGTCAGAGATTTGTTTATGTTTATGAGAATTTCTCACATTCAATCTACCATGAGAGAAAAGCCAGGTAGTATCCCATAGATAGTCCGGTAATCTGGGGTCAGACAACAATTTAAGAGTAATATCTAAAGTATCAGGAAATCCCATACAGAAAAATCAAGGAGTCCCAAAAATTACTCTTAATAACATGGTTGCAAAAATCCTTTTTAGAAAATAACACAACTACTTCTGTAGTAACATGCCAGCATTTAATTCATTTAAAAGTCACTTCCATATAACTGGGGATATATATCTTCTGCCAGAGAGTATGAAAATGCCAATTCCCATTAACCCATAAAGCAATTAAACTCTGAAAGTCATGAGATAGCCACAAATGCCAATTCTTTGCTTTAATACCCAAAAGAGGTTTAATATTATAAAAAATAAAATTTGTGAAAAAAAAAATGTGACTGGGTTTACCATGGCTAAACCACCCTTCACCACTGGGAGGTGTGTAAAATTGTGTTTAATGGGATTAAGCCTAGAACCCCACAAGGCCTGAAAAAATAAACTATATAATCGAGTCTCCATGTCCTGTGGTAAGGGAAAAACTGCACTGACATATAAAAACAAAGGAAGTAGAAGTGTTTTGATCAAAATTACCCACTTCTGGCACGGCTTGGACCCAGTAGAAAATGGCAGCATAATTTCTACTCTCTGCCCCAGTCTGACGAACTAGTGTCTGGAATCCACCATTCTGATGGGCTGAATCACTGATCCCTGATATAGGAAAACCCCTCTTGCCTCTGTCACCACTCCTGAACTGTTTGATCATGGGGAAAATATCTATGTGCCATTATTTCAGCACTGCATAACCATCAGAGCTGCTATTCCCACTAGGCCGCATACGGGCTGGTTGAGGAATGCGGGCGTAATCGCATTTGTGTAATGGGAGCTATGTGGGTTTCTTTTTCTCGATTCCCATTTCTCCAGCAACAACCACCGAAGTGTAATCGATAGTGCCCACGTATATTGAGGCAACTGTATTGCTCTGGGGAGCCCCGGTGCCCACACTCTCTAATGACCGCCTACGGACTCGAGCAGGCCATCAGTCATATCTACAGCAGCAAGATGGAGCCACCAACAAACAAACCCCTGAAGCAGGCTAATCTGCCGACTGAAAACCAGGCCCAGGTAGGAGAAGCCTTGGTGAACATTACCAAAATGCTGGAAGCTTTACTGGTTCGGGAAGACACTATTGACACTTCACTTGCGAGGAATGTAGCTGATGTCCGCCGCCTGGAGGACCAGCACAATGTCCTCGAATAGTGGACAGAGGAGTTAGAACAGCAACACTCATTTATCTTACAGAAGCTGTGGGACCATGACAGGAAATTAGATTGATTATGGATGAAAGCAGAGGACCAAGAGAGCTGCAGCAGAAGAAATAATTTAAGGATCTTGTGGGTACCGGAGTGGGTGGAAGGCCAAAACATGGAGAGATTTCTAAATGAGTGGATTCCACGGTTATTGGGTGAGCATTGGAAAGAGCCAGTGGAGATAGAGAGGACACATCAGGTCCCTGGTAACTCAACCAATTCCAGGGGACCTCGGACTATTATTGCCTATTTCTTGCACTTTTCTGTTAAAGAACGTCTTCTCCAAGCCACAAGAGACCTAGGGGACCTAATCTGGAGGGGTAGCACCATCTCGTTCTATAGAGATTTTACCAAGGAAGTGGCAGGCAAATGCTGGGCTTTCCAACCCCTGAAGAAAATGCTTAATGCAAACTTGATACAGTACTGGTTCAAGGGCCTCATCGCACTGCACTTCTCCAAAAATGAAAAATACTTTACTGCAGAATCTCTCGAGGATGCTGAGGCCTGGATCAGAAACCACTGGCCTGGTATGCTCCCAAAAACTACCTCTCCCAGATGCCTCTGGGAACCAAGGAACAGGGAACAAGTAGGACAGAAGTCAGCTCCCCAGGGGACACTAAACGTAGCCGGACTGGCCTGTCCAATAAGGGATCCCCTACTGGTAGATATGCGGAGCCTACCCAAGAAATGGAGGACTGGCAATGCTCAGCTACTCCTGCAATGTCCTCAGCTGCTGAGAAGCCCAGAATTGGCCCACCCTCCAAGCAGCAGAATTTTCTTCAACCCTCCTTGCCCGCTAGACAACAGCAGAGAGCCAGAAGTCCTCGACCATTGGTCTCAAGCACTATTACTGCTTCCCCTCCTGCCAAACTCCTGAGAGCTGACACTCTCACTGTGAGCACTGAGAAGTATCCGGACCAACTAGATGAGGATGGGACTGATATGCTGACTGATACGGTTCCTTTAGACTGGGCGTCAATGGTGGAACAAAATGAAGACCTGGAGGCTGCAACCAATGGCTTACTTAAGCTGGAACTTAAGACTTTTTCGGAGGCTCTTGCCTCGTGATAGCACTAACCTGTTGAATCAGGGTTGCCGTGCCTCTATATAACGGCTATTTATGTAGCTGTCGACAAGCCATCCTATGCCAAATCTCCTGCACCCCCCCCTTTTTCAAGAACTAGAGCCTCGATCTAGCTTCAGTGTAGGCAGAGCCATGATCTGAGACACTCTTTCTCCCCTCCACTGTTCAGTGGTCAGTGGCACAGATACCTTCATAGGGCACGTTTGACATTCTGGATACTGTTAACATTCAAAGTCAACAAATGCAAATCAGCACCAGTCAAAGACAAAAAAGGAGTTACTAAACATTTTTCTTTCTAGTCCTTTTATAAGCTTTGCCTTGTTTACAGTACTCTTCACCCTCAAATATCTCTTTGTGAGAAGAGGCCACTGAGGACAAATCAGATTCTTCACTTTCTTCAGGTTCACAGGATTGAAAAGCAGCATAACTGTTCCAAGTTGTAAGAGAGACCATCCTGGAAATTTTCGGTCTAGGTTGCAACTTTTCTTGTTTCCGTTTACCTCCCACTACCACAAAATCATCAGCTGGGAGTGACGAGGGGGGGGGGGCATGACAGCAGTATCAATAGCTGAGATAGAGTCCTGCGGTATCTGTGAATCTAACAAGGGAGCAACCACCTATGCAACAGAAGAATCAGACTATTCCAAAACAACAGCTGCTGAGCACTGAGGGGTAGGCAGCTGGACAGGGAGAGAAATCAGAGATTGAGTCTTAAGTTGCTTCTTTTCTTGTGCCTCCAGGACCATCTCCTCATGATCATAAAAGGAGCCTTTATTATGAGCAGCCCAA
The DNA here is from genome assembly GCA_016271365.2 of Neoceratodus forsteri. Classification (NCBI taxonomy): domain Eukaryota; kingdom Metazoa; phylum Chordata; order Ceratodontiformes; family Ceratodontidae; genus Neoceratodus; species Neoceratodus forsteri. The sequence goes on along the minus strand of JADMNL010000040.1, from coordinate 41,682,718 downwards.
GGGCACTGTCTATAGGAGTGACCTTTTTCATCACAGAGGTTACAATGAATAGGATTGGGGCAATAATGATTGGAATGACCAGTTACCAGACAGAAGTCATAGACTCTGACCTCACAAGCATTGCTTAAATGGGAGAAAGAGCCACATCTATGGCAAGTCTTAGGTTGCCCTGGATAGAAACAAAAGCCTACAGTATATCTCTACCAATGAAAAAACTGCTAGGCAAGTGTTGAATGCCAGAATCTGTAGACTTAAGTTTGACATTTAGCTGCCAACCCCCCGTCCATATATTTTCAGAAGCCAGAATAGGAGAAGGTCTATCAATGGTTTCCACACGTTATTTTATCCAGTGCAATATATTTGAAATTTCCACCCCCTCATTCTTAAACAAAATATTAACCATCTTCCAAACAGGTTTTGTCAGAGGGATGACAATAAAGGGAGTCCATGCAGGACTATGTTTAAGAGAGGAATATTTGAGCCAGAATTTATCAAGTAATACAGGAGAGTGGAAACTAACATCAAACTGGGTATCCCCTGAAGTATGAATAAGTGCCAGAATCTCCATAGCAGTAAAATGCATGGTGTCCTTAAGTAATGTTCTGGCAGCATAAGATCTATCAGGAGGCATATCAAGACCACCAGCATATTTAAAATGCACAGCATTTTTACGGTTAGCAGGTTGTCCAAAATTAGTGAATAAATCGGATAACTTAAAATGTCTGGCAGGATTTGGAGGACCCTGTTGATGTACATGGTTACCAGTAACATCCAAAGGTGGGGAGCAGGTAGCTGAGACATATCAGACAGAGGAAGGGGAGCAGTTTTCTCCATCAAGTCAGCCCAAGAGGTAGAGGGAGGCTCAGCTGCAAGAGGCACAATAGAAGGATTAGTCAAGTGAGAAGACTGTAAAGCACTTACTTGGGAAACAGCAGAATCTAGTACAGGGACCGCAGCAGGCTCGGAACTCAGCTTCGGTTCCTTGACCGGTAACACTGGGGGCATAGCCTTAGGTGTGCACCGCCACAGGAATCGACCGTAACACAGTCAGTACATGCTGCAGAACAGACAGATTGTGGTAGGGCAACAGAGGGTGTGACAGATGCTGACGCATCTGTCAGACCTCGAATCTCTGCAGTAGTCAGAATTGACTTGGAAAACCAAGCGGAGCCATCAGTTGTTTGCTTCCAGCCTGCAGTGTGTAGAGCTCGATCTGGGGACCAAGCAGATTGTGAATCCAGCAAACCTTTAGAAGATGAAAATGAGCTTTTACCACAAGAGTGGGCTTCCTGAGAATCCACTGGAAAATGTTCCTTCGAGGTCTCCAAATGGAGTAGAGCTTCATCTACTTTATGCAGTAAGGTCAATAATGCTTCTCTACATTGTTGAATGGCTAAAAGTCTTGCCTCTTATGCATTGCCCTCAGTGGTTCATGCCTTGGAGAGAGTTGTCTCAGAGCTTCAGCAGTCTGCTGCTGAAAAGCCACAATTTCAGGGTGTAGATGTCCATTAACTCCTTTACCAACATTAGAGGATGATAAATCCATTTGGACTGATACAGAAATATTCTCATTATTCACAGGCCTGGCAGAAAAAAGTAATCCCCATGTCCATATCCTGAGATGTTAGATCAAAATTCAGAGCTCCTTCTCCAGCTGCTGCTCATCCACCTCCTTGGTCGGCCATCTTGTCCAGCAGAAGATGGACAAGAGTTCTCCCTACTGCAAGAGTAGGGAAATTTCCCTGGTGCCTTGGCCAAATTTCCCCCATTCACTAAAAAAAATACCAGCAACAGCTTAATCTGGTTCAAGGTCAGTCGGCATTCACCTGTATCCCCCTCCCCTGGGTTGTGCCTGAAAATAGGCAGAATTTGTCTAGTGCACTTACCTGGTCAACAAAAACTAAATAAATAAATACATATCATAGGCAAATAAAAGGTACGGCCATGGGTAGCACCATGGCTTCCACCTATGTGAAAATCTGTACATGGAACACTTTGAGACCCAGTTCATTACCAATCCAATGTACAAGCCATTCTTTCAACACATCATTACATACAAGAGATACATAGATGATTTGCTTTTTATCTGGAGTGGCACTAGGGAGGAGCTAGAGGACTTCCACAGACACTTCAACCTAGTGGATGACAACCTACAGTTTAGCATGGCAGCAAGTGACATAGAAATCCCTTTTTTAAACCTACTCATCTATAAGGGCCAACACACAATCAAGCACCACATATATAGAAAAAAAAAACGATAGGAACACTCTCCTTTACGTTACCAGTTACCACCTCTCACATATAGTGGTGGGCAAAGTGGCCACAATCCGGAGTACTTTGTGTCATAATGAGGAATGTAAAGTCTATTGAAAACAATGACTTTGCGTTATTCTGCCTTCCCCAAACCACTAGTTCACCAATTTTAAGGCAAAGTACATTGAAATCAATGTACTTCACATCACTTCTCCTTGTTGGTGAGCTCCAAGTGCACATTTTGTAGTAATTCATGAGATTGCAGGTCACATGGGCTCTAGATTGTTCTGCACAGCCTCAGTTCTTGGTAGTGTGTGTAGGTAGCAGTAGAAGACAGTTTGCTCTGAGAGCTCTCTGAGATTCAAACCCTCTAAAAGCTGTTAAAAATCTTTTTTGAGTAATTTTTTTTTTGCTCAAACTTTAGTGCATCAATTCTACGAAACAATTCTGTGCTCATATCATCGAATGTTTACTGTTTGTGTGTGAATTTTGAATGTTAATGTACAACAATCAGTCTGTGTACTGACAGACAGTGTAAGTATGCATTGGGGAGGGTTGTATCTGTGTAATAGGTAGATTATAAGTTGGAGAAATAGGGAGTTCTTTGTTTTTTGATTATATTTTTCTTGTATAACTGTGTTAATGTACACACAGTAATATTTTCAGTAATTGTTGACATTTTTTTGCTGATTGTGTCGTGGACCTGGTGCAGGAGTGAATAATTTCAGGTTGTTTAAAATACATGGTATATTACTGAAGTTTTCAGCTTGTTACACATTACTTGTAGTCAAAGCGTGTGTGTGAGTGTGAGTGTATGTGTGATGCGTGACATGAAATAATACACCTTTTATTGTGCCACAATGTAATTGCAGCAGTGTGAACCTGCTGAACCTGCTATCCACTGCACCTGCATGATTTTGTACTGCTTTGTGGTATCTTGGTTTTGCACTGTTACTGTAATCTGCAGTCACAGTGCTCCCCCCCGCCCAACCGGCAAAAAGTATTCTTTTCCAGATTGGATTGTGACTTGAGCACCACTGGTTAGTTGAAGTGTTGTTGAACTTGTTGTGACTTTGCATCTGCATCTCTTGTTGAAGCCACAGTTGTTTTTTTGGTTTCACATCCAGTGGCCCAGAGTGAATGTTTCAAAATCTAAAATTGTTTAAAATGTTCTTGTTGATCCCCTAAAATGCCCGCAAAGAGATGTGCAAGCAAGGCTGTTTCTCACATTGGCACTGCTGCCAGTGGTAAGATTGTCTGTGGGCATGGTAGTACACAGAAGTGCATTGCCGATGTGAGGAAATGTTTTTTACAGTGCAATTGATAGCTTCACTCATAGTTGGAGGAGATGATGTTGTCCTAGCTGGTGGTGTTAGTACAGTTGCTGGTGGTATGAGTATTGCTGCCTCAAGTTCCACTTCTGACCAGTTGACCATGTCCAAAAATATAGTTGAGTGTAAACCAGTGAGTGACAGTGTAGAGGATGTCATACTCCCCAGTAGCATCCCATTGGTAACTGAACAAGAGGATTCTGATCATCATGGCAATGAAATAACACACAATGCAAGATTTCTTCCACCGCAGTTCAGGTCATGCGTTTGCCATGCAATGATTCACAGTGTGCTGAAAAAATATCGGGTGATGGTGGTGGTGTTGATGATGATGAATCTGATGATGATGATGTTGCTGTGGTTGCAACATGCAGTCCACATGCCAGCATCCAAACAGAAGATGTGGATGTGGATGATGTTAATGAATATGATGATGGTGTCAGTGACCCCTGTTGGGAACCAGACAAAAAGAAATTCAAGGTGGCTGTGTCTGGGTCTGTTTGCATTAACCCCCCCCCCAGTAAAAAGCTGTGATTTTGCAGTTTCAGTTGATGATGATGATGACCTAGTAATAATGATAGGTAGTCGTAGTGGTCAGTTGCAGTCCAAGTGTGTCCTGCCTGAAAAATCATGTAGCACACCACCCACTTCAGGGTTTAAAAAAATGGAGTCCAATAAGCAGCATCAGGGACATGTTAAAAGTAGGTGCTCTCAATCCCTTGTTTGGGATTTTTTTGTGCAAGATGCAAATGATGAGACAGTTGCAATCTGCCAGCTTTGTCATGCATGTGTGAGGCAAGGTAAAAAGCGGAGCCATCTGGGCACAGGGGACAGCATGCACATCTTAAGAACAGGCACATGGCACTGTGGACCCAGCACAAAATGGCAGCTAATACCACAGTGGGGCGTACAGCCTCATCGTCAACTATAATGAGCATTTTATCCCCTTTCATGACTGTAAAAGAGCCCTGGCTGAAAGGTACTTGTAATCCTAGACTTAAATAAATAAAATAAATGACTGTAAGATCAAGTAGGAATGTGTGCAGTAGCAATGAAATAACAGCAGAGGATTACTACATGCATGATGAGGTGGAGGAGCATAATTATTTTGAAATCTTGTCCAGTGGTGGTGAGATTAGCAGTTTTGGTGGTGGTGGTGGTCAATGCAGTACATCTAGTGCAAATGGTACATCAACCCCTGCTCATAAATCTGGGAAAATAACTTCATTTGTGGATTTTCATCACTTGTGCAACCGTCTTCATCACACGTCCACACTCCACCCCCTGCCATTTGCAGAGCAGAACCATTTGTCATCAAACCCTGTGTAAAATGTTCAAGTCAGCCCATGTTAAAGACTGTTTTGGCCCATAAGCTGAAGTACCCACCTAATCATACATTGTCATTTGAACTTAATGCTGCTGTAGCTAAAATGCTGGCAATTGATCTTTTGCCCTTCTCCTTTGTGGAGAATTCTGGGTTCCGGCGGTTTGCAGCGCGTGCCTGTCCAAAATGGAAACTCCCATCCAGGACATACTTTTCCACCCGTGCTGTCCCCGAGTTGTACCGGACTGTGTCTGACTCTGTAAGACATGACCTTCAACATTCCTCCTCCCCATTCATCCATTTAAGTATGGATATGTGGACAAGTGGCAAAACAGCGGGGAGTTCATATCTGTGTATAACTGCACACTGGGTTCAGGTGCCAGGTGTTGTTTGTGCTGTTGGTAGTGTGAATAATCAGAGTAGTAAGGTGGAGTGTAGTGGTAACAATCTTCCAGGAATTGAACAGCATGCAACGATTGCTATGCACAATGTGACCTGTTCACACACTGGTCAAAACATGTTGGACATGGTACTGACTGAAATTGGCAAGTGCCTGAACCCCCTGTTCCTGAGAGCTGGGTTTATAGCAAGTGACAATGGGTCAAATGTGATTAAATGAATCATGAATGGTGGCTTTGTTCGGGTTCCATGCATGGCCTACTGTTTAAATATTGTGATACAGGAGTTTCTGCAGCACCCTGATATAAAGGAAATGCTGACAGTTGCACACCACATCTGTTCTTACTTTTCATGCTCTGCAAAGGCCCGTGACCAACTTTGGCAGTTGCAGATCCGAAGCAGCCTCCCGCAGCACCGCTTGAAGCTAGAAGTTGTCACCCAGTGGAACTCCACTTTATACATGGCAGAGAGGTTGTATGAACAATACAAAACCATCTCAGAATATCTTGTCATGCACACTAGCCGTGACCATTCCGGGGTGTCCGTGTCTATGATGACTGAACAGTGGCACCTCATGGACTCTGTAACAAATTTGAGGCCTTTTGAACATGCCACACAGGCAGTGAGTGGCGAGTCTGCATCCATTAGCAAATCAACTCCACTGCTGTGGGTGCTGAGGCAGACATTGGTGAATGTACAGCATAGCCTTGATGTTGCCAGAGACTGTGCTAGCAGTGTGTTGCGGAAACACATGCTGACAGTATTCGACCAGAATAGTCACATCTTGAGCATTCAGCATAGTGACAACTTTGCAACAGCAACAATGCTGGACCCATGATACAAACGTGGAATTGCCTCACTACTGGAGGTTGGGCCTAAACAGGTAAAAACTGTCAGTGGGCAACTGGTGCGCTTGGTTTATGGGGCACAGAAGTCACGTGCCAAGGTCAGAAAACCTCTGCAGCATAATCAGGCTGAAGGTGAACCTGGAGGAGTATCAAGCATATCCTGTAAGGGGAAGGGGACTGCAGTTCCAGGTGGTCTGTCATCCAAAGCGGTTGGCATCAACCCACTTTGGGAGGCTTTGTCCCAAGTGGGGATTTGTGACATAAATGATTCGGGAGAACAGGATGATGCATCAACCATTGGACTTAGTGTAGCACAGCGAATGGTTGAGTCATATTTGTCTGAAAACTGACATCTGTCAATAACTGATGATCGTCTTTTATACTGGAGTGGAAAGGTCAGTGAATGTCCAGAGCTGACCGCAGTGGCACTGAAGTATCTGACATGCCCACCTTCCAGTGTAAGTGTCGAGAGGGTATTCAGCTCAGCAGGTGCAATAGTTCTGGATCATTGTACAAACCTCTCTCCTGCGAATGTCAGTTTGCTGACATTCATAAAAATGAATGAGAGGCACATACCAGCTCAGACTGCAACCTCAGTATTCATACCCCTGCATAGTCATGGTTTTGCTGATGTTGTAGAAATGGACCATCCTGGTGGCACTGGCAGCATGAAATGGCCTAGTACTGATGCAGATGATGACACAATGGAGAAAGAATTTCCCAGTGGGCAGAATTCAGACAAGGATGACTGCGAGGGCAGCTTTCTTTATGAGGATGATGATGATGACATTGACGTTGGCAGGTTTTAAGTTAAGTGGTTAAAAGGCTGTCTCATTTGTTGTATGATACATGTTTTCTTTTTCATAAAGTTAAATGAGTGTCCCACTCTGAGTGAATCAAATTCCATATGTCACATCACATTTGTAACATAGAGCACAATATATCCAGGCCCCTGGACCACCACCATAAAACCGTTGTTAGCCACTGCCACCAAGGGAAATGACTTTGTGTACCCCCCCCGGAACACCACCATAAAACCGCTGCTAGCCACTGCCACCACCAGATGCAGGAAGATGTGAGAGGGAATGTCATTGTGTACTCCCTGGACCACAACCATAAAACCACTGCTAGCCACTGCCACCAGGGGGAATGACTTTGTGTGCCCCCCGGACCATCCACCACCATAAAACTGCTGCTAGCCACTGCCACCAGATACAGGAAAATGTGAGAGGGACTGTCATCATGTACCCCCCCGGACTACCACCATAAAACTGCTGTTAGCCACTGCCACCAGATGCAGGAAGATGTGAGAAGGAATGTCATCATGTGCCCCCCCCGGACCACCACCATAAAACCGCTGTTAGTCACTGCCACCAGGGGGAATGACTTTGTGTGCCACCCGGACCACCACCATCAAATCACTGTTAGTCACTACCATCACCAGATGCAGGAAGATGTGAGACAGAATGTCATCATGTGCCTATGACCACCACCCACCACCACTATTCTGATGATGTTTTCCATTATGTGTCCTGGCCATGCCAAGGCAGAGGGAATCGGACAGGAGACCACATCCATCAGTCAAAGGCATAAGGCTTCTTACTATCATTACTTTAAAGTGAGTATGTATACTAATGTTTTTCATGCTGTTCAATTTCCTTTAGGCGTGTTTTGTTTCATGTTGCTTTTCTGAGCTGCAGTGGTCAAACACATACGGTCAATTTATTTTGTTTTTTACAGGTTAACAAATGACTCTCCTTCTCTGAAAGTCTGTATAGTAAAGCATTACTGTCTACAGCAACCTACGGGATATCCATTTCCATACTGGTAAGTATATAAATTTTATTTCATCTGTTCCTTTTTTTCCATAAGAGTACAAATCCAACTGATGATTCATAAAGTAGGTGACATGTACGTTACATAATATTTGTCCAACACATCATATGCTGTATTGAAATTTGCAGCAGCTACAGCCATGCCAGTGTTGAAAAAAGTTTGACCCAGGTCATGTGACTTGACAAGATGTGGTTTTTAAATGTAACTTGAGTTAAGATGCAGGGACATTGACAGAGTGTATTGGTTACAGCCTGGCACTAAATTTAATTGTGATGTGATGATTTGATCTTCATGTGGCTTCAGTGGGACCGCTTGCTATCTGCTAATCAGCATATATGATGGGGTGGAACAGCCATGGCTTAAACACAAAGTGTTACTGCTGCAACCAAGTTTAATGAGTCCTTTATTTCTTTTTTAAGGAAACTTCCAGATGCTTTGTGGTGTCATAGTTGCCTTATCCAAATAACTTTTTCAACATCATACGCCGGCAGACATGCAACAAGTAGTATGAATCGATGATGACCATGAACATCATTACTGGACTGGAGAAGCATGCAGATAAAATCTGTGAAGAATTAGCCAAACAATAAACCATTAATAAGGCCTACTTGCAAATGATAATCCCCCCCCAAAAAATACTTAACTTCATTGGCTTGAGAGTATTCCAATTCCAACACCACAATTTCTCATCATGCACAGGAATGCACACACCAACAGTATGCGAGTGACCTGTGACACAAAACAAGACAATGAGTATATACTATATATATGTCAATTCCCCCCCCCCAAAAATACATATCATATATATATATCAACTCACCAAGGGTACTATTAGGGTACACACAAAGGTCATCCTTCCTGTTGTGGTGATTTCAGTACACTTTGGACAACCAACAGTTCTCAGTGCCATCATTTGGGACAGTAAACTCAATGTTATCCCTCCTTCATACGGTTTGGCAAGACACTGTGCATCATCACATCATCATCACAGTAAGGTCAATACACACCAGAATTACATGTAATTGCACCAGCAGCAGCATTTCTTGTCACGCTACAATTTCACTTTGTCAGTACTGGGGAATTTTCTGGACACAAGATATTTGCATTTTGGGGATGCACAATAATTCTGGTGACTGTGTGTAAGCACTGCGCGCATGACTGAGTGTGCCATTAATTCTGGGAGTCTTTTCAGTTCTTGTTATGCTACAATTTCACTTTGTCAGCAATGGGGAATTTTCTGGACACAAGACAGTTGCATTTGGGGAATTCTGGTGAGTCTGGTAAATGCTTTTGTAGCCTCAGTAATGTTTACTTTCTGTCGTGCTATTGTGAAGAGTTTGTCAAAAAGCAGGACTGAGCAGTGCAATTAAATTGTACTAAGCTACATGTGTGCAGTCCGTGTTCTTTCCTGTGTGCGGACTGCAGACACTGTCCAGCTTCTTGCAAACATATATATATATACTGACTTGTTGCAGAGTTTATGGTATAAAGAATAAAGATAAGAATATATACCGTATATTTTATTTGTACCATCAGCAGCATCAGACAAAGAGATACATGTTTTCAGAGGTCTTGGACCAGTGTGCATCTGAGTCATTCGCACAGTACACACATGACTTTGCGGAGAGAATAGCACAAAAAAAGTCATGCTTTTCAACAATCCATTCCCAACAGACAAAATATTGCTGAGGCACCCAAAATATTTTATGGTGTACGGACATGTTAAAGTGGGAATATATAACTGGTCCTGCAGTCCACTGCCACCACACTGTGCTATACCACTGGTGCCGTGTCGTGTTATGGTGTACATCAACTTGCTGCAAAACTGACACTGCCAGTCTAAACTAGAATGACATCACTTATTCCAGAACAAATAATGAAAAGAAGAAATGTGGCAGCTCAGTGTAGAGGCAGTGAACAGGACCTTATATATTTTCTGACTGTATAATGTCTGTACACCGTGAAATATTTTGGGTGCATCCGCAATACTTCATGTCTGTTGGATACAGTTTGTTGAAAAGCAGGATTTTTGGTTGATATGATCTCCTAACAAATGAAATATATGTTATATATTCTTATCTTTATTCTTTATACCATAAACACTGCAACAAGTCAGCATATATATGTTTGCAAGAAGCTAGACAGTGTCTGCAGTCCACACACAGGAAAAAACACTGACTGCTCACATGCAGTTTAGCACAGTATCATTGCACTGCTCAGTCCTGCCTTTCCTAAGCACTCCATGACAGAAGGTAAACATTACTGAGGCACCAAAACAGCACACACACACACACACACACACACACACACACACACACACACACACTTAACAGAAGGGGGCACAGGATACAAAGTGTGATGCAGAAGGAGGGGGTAGGATACAAAGTGTGATGCATACAGAAGACAACAAAAAAAGGGCAGTGCCATTGGGTTCAGCATTGGGTCCAACACTGTTCAACATATTTATAGAGAATCTACATCTAGGGATATCTAGCCAGATAAGCAAATTTGCCAATGACACAAAATTATCATCTGAGGAGGACACAATAACAAAAATTACCAAAATTAAAGAAGATCTCAAAACTATTGAATTATAGGCACAGAAGAATTACATGTCCTTTAACACAGAAAAGTGCTCAGTAATACATCTGGGGAAAAAGAACCCTAATATCAAGTATAATTTATGTAATTTTGTTATCAAAACAGCTAATGAAGAAAGGGACCTGGGTATTACTGTCAACGATAAGTTTAAGTGGGACAATCAACATAATAAAGTAACACAAGTGTATAATTGCATTTTAGCTGCTATTAAAAGATCATTCATTTCAAGAAATAAAGAATGTATTAATCAACTTATTTTATTTATTTATTTATTTATTTATTTATTTATTTATTTATTTTTACCGGGTAAGTGCACTAGACAAATCCTGCCTATTTTCAGGCACGACCCGGGGGAGGGGGATACAGATGAATGCCAACTGATCTTGAACCAGATTAAGCTGTTGCTGGTATTTTAGTGAATGAGGGAAATTCGGCCAGGACACCGGGGAAATTCCTCTACTCTTTTTGATAAATGCCATGGGATCTTTAACATCCACCTGAACTACCACCAATCCCGGCAGATGGGACCTTGTTTTAACATCTCATCCGAAAGACGGCACCTCAGAAGTGCAGCACCCCTCTCATGCTGCACTACAGTGTCAGTACTGTGATATTAACCCAAGTGCCAGATGTGGGAGCTGAACAATGATCTCCCGGCCTCAGAGGCAAGTGTGCTGCCTACTGATCCACTGACACTGTATTATATTAGACCCTATATGGACTATGCAGTCTCCTTTGGGCCCCACATTTGAAAAGGGATAAAAAAATGATTGAGAGCCTATAAAGAAGGGTAGTAAAATTAATACTGGAAAAAAGGCATTTACCCTATCAGGCTAGTGTAAGTTTCCTGGGACTATACATTCTACAAATTAGAAGAGATAGAGGAGACCTGTTACTGTTATTTAATATTCTGAATGATGAAGACCCTAGGAATGTCTGTAATTTACAATTTTCTGATAAAAAACATGGATTAAGATGTAATAACAGGCAGATTCAAATCCTGAGGGCATTTACAAATAAAAGAATGAATTACTTTGCACTTACAGTCACTAAACTATGAAATTCTCTACCACAATATATTGTGGAACTGATATCCAGTAAGAGATTTAAAACAGAATTGGACAAATTTCTTCTGGGGCAAACCAACTAAATTCCCCCATAGTGGGGAAAGTGGTTTTGATGGGCCTAGTGCCTACTTCCACTTTTCTCTTACCGAGTAATTACATACAGGGGTTGGGGGTGGTGGAGGAATACATTTTATAACATAGCAGGGAGGGTGTGAGGGGCCACATGGTGTGAGAAAAAAACTAGTGTGGGATCACCTGGTGGTCCAGCAGCAGTTGGAGCATGGACATAATCTCCAATTGATGTCCCTCTATCCAGTCCAACCGCTGCTGGACAGCACTCACCCTCTGATTGTGCTCATCTATAGCACTCCAGATAACTGCAAGGTCAGCCTGGCTTACAGGCAGTACTCTGGGGTCCACAGGTGCTTCAGACTCAGCTGCTGCTGGTGGGGGTGATGCTGGTAGAGCAGCAGGTACTGCTGTGGCCCTCCTCCCCTAAGGGCCATGCACAGCTGTACCCTCTGCCACAGAATAACCAGCAGGTGCAGGCCTGGCCTGTTCTGTGGTAGCCTGCCACTCCACCTGGTGGTGGTTGATCAGATGGGTGCGCTGGCCCCCAGTCCCCAGGTTATTCCCCTGGGGCCCACGATGCACCTCCACCCGACAAATATGGCACCTGACCATGCTGCTGTCCCCCCTGCCACAATTAAAAAACTCCCAAACCAGGGAGGTGTGGGGAGGACCAGGCACAGGCAGGGGAGGGCCAGATGCACTGGCAGCCTGGTCATGGTGCTCAGGAGGATCCACACTTGGACCCAGGGGGCACAGGCACATCCTGCTCCAGATGAGCTGGAGTTGGAGCTGGTGCTAGAAGTGGTGGTGGTGGTGGTTCAACTGCCTGAGGAGGCTGGTCCTGCTTCTGGGGGGGGGAAACGACCCAAGATTTATGTACAGTCCAATGTGAACCAGCCACACCCCCCCATGTGCATGCACTCCTCCCGTGCCATGCCTGCCACGCTTTCCCAGAACTGCACCCACCCCAGACATTCCCTCACCCTGGTCCATCTCTGCTCCACCTGTAGTCAACTGCCCTCCCTCTGTCCCAGCAATGAGGTGACACAAAACACTCAAACACAACACACATGACACAGTCAGGCACACACACAGTCAGACAGGCACAGACAAACAAAAACTTATAAAAGTAAGGAAAAAATGCCATCCCGTTGGTGCTGAGGGTTAAGGCATTGGATGTCACACCTCACTCCATGCTGGCAAACTGGGTTCAGGAACGAGCTTGGGTCATCAGGGGTCAGCAGGGGAGGGAAGAGATTGAGCATCCAGAGGACTGCTCTCTCTTCCCAGGGAGGGTTAGGGCACGACGCTCACTCGAGGAGCGACATCTGGTGGCTGTGGGTAGCTGAAAGCAGCAATGTGGTGCAGAACCTGGCGGTGGAGCCATGGCAGTATATTGCCAGGACAAAGCCAGGCTCCACAGGGGACTTAAGCACACACACAAAAAACCTCCCTCCTCTGATAGGCGATGGTGCCTTCCTCTGCAGTCCACACTCCTGGAATCAGACTGGGCCCCCTCCGCTGGTCCCCCTCTCCAGCCCGGTGGCTCAACACTATAGATAGAGCACCCAGGGTGGGGGTGACCCTTCCCCAGAGGGCAGACCCGGGGGATGCCTCATGTTGGAGAGGAGCTGAAGGGGTAGCTGAGCCATGTAAGGAGTTAGAGATGGTGGTCGGAGGTCACTGGAGAGAGTTTGGAGAAATCGGTAGTGGTGAAAAATAGTTAGAAAAAAGTAAGAAAAAAATAAATTTGCAGAAAGAACAAATTCAGTAAAAAAAGAGTCTACAGAAAAGACAAAAAAATTTAGCTTTTAAAAAAGCTGTTGGGTCTCAGACACTAGCTAAATCTCCTCTGCTCTCCTCTCACACTGTCTCATACACACCTCTCTCTCTCTCTCTGTGCACAGTAGAAAGTGAAACTATCTCCTTGCCAAGGCATTTCCTTCCTGCCTGGCTAAAGCATGTGACTTACAGTACTGTAAGTCATGTGATGTGTGGGAGGGGCTGCCAAATCTGGAACGTGAAGTGGATCACTTTGCATCATAATGAGGAACACAAAGTCCATTGAAAATGAGTTTGCCTTACTTTACGTTAAGACAGAATGTTATTGCAAAGTGATAGTGACAAGGTGAACTGAGCATTTTCTATTTCTCACTCTGTGTAGCGGAGTGACAACATGAAGTACCCATTTTGCGAACACTTTGCCGGCGAAATTTAAATTCACTGCAGCTCTACTCACATATTATACACAGTATACCACATTCACAGATGCTATGGGTAAAACAAAATTGTAGTGAGACACTAACCAGAGAACAGAGATACATGGATATGTCCAACAGATTCTTAAACAGGGGATACAGGAGGAAAAGTATGAATGAAGCTATGCAGAAGACCATGGTACCAGTAGAACCCACTAGGAGAAATGAGGAAGGTGAAGACTCTGGTAATAGAATAGTATTACCCTTGATATAATCAGGGATCAGTGAATCAATCAAAAAAATTGTACACAAACACTGGGATACCCTTAGAACCATAGGGATACCAGCGCTCTGCAATAAACCGATCATAGCATCTATGCATGTAAACACTCTGAGGAGCAGACTTGTCTATTCAGAACATCATCATACTGATACTAAACATGGAAAACTGTTACTAGGGCCACTAGCAGCTGGGATAGTTCCTTGTGGCAAACGTTGCCATTGTAACAGCACTTCCAAAAAAACTGCATTTACACACTCAAATGGCAACAAAAAAATACCCCATCAAAACTCACATAACATGTGATACTAAACATGTCCTATACATTCTCACCTACCCTTGCTCCAAACTGTATGTGGGCATGACAACTAGACCTCTCAAACAGAGGGTGACTGTTCATAAAAGTAACATAAGACTCAGGAACAAAGTCTCCCTTGTAGCAATCCATTTTACAGAGTCTGGACACCAAGCCTCAGCCTTAAAATTTTGGGGCATTGAACATGTCAAACAACCTGCTAGGTGTGGAACCGGACACAGGCACTAGAGCATAGAGAGATGTCCTGGATTTACAATCTCAATACAACTAGTGATAGATATAGACTAAATGAAGAGGAAAACTGGAGTGCCACCAGGTAATTCCAGCATTCAAAATGTTGTCATGATAGCTAAAGACCAGCCCCGACTCCATTCTTTGTCTTTTCCCCACCATCCTCTGCTTTTATGGCACAGCCAAAGAATTCTGAAAACACTACTACACGTATCTAAGAATGTGCCAACAGCCACTGCCCCTATGTATGCAGTTTTTTTCCTCCATGACCTCCTCCACTTTGATTGACCTCCTTAATACGTCTCAGACAAAAACCAAAAGCACACACTAATGATCAACACAGAGTTATTATGAAGTGTTCAAACTACACATATGAAAGTGCAGTTGCACTGAAATATAAAGAGGTTCTAAACATTTTCAAAATTTCCAATTGGTGACCCTGTTGCATGATAACCTAGGATCGTTTATTGACTAGAAGTCTGAAATGAATCACTAACAAATACTACAAAGTGACCGATATATAACTCTTTAAAAACAAACACAAAAGCCCTCAGCAATAGTGTGGCATCTTGTTAAATACAGAAATTTTATACAAAATATAACATCCTTCCTGTCATCACCATGTATCTATAACCTATGTATAGCCATAAAATACATTATAGACATATTAAGCACTTTAAATCTTATACATGTTGCAGGACAGGCTAATCATCTTGCAGGTTCACCAAATGAATGAAATACATTGAGGCAGTCATGGAGCGGAAAGCGCCCACCAAACTTCATGGCTTGGTGTGTTGTATATAGTTGTTAAGCAACTGTATTCTCAGCCTGAGAGAGCTGAAATCTTGTGATTCTTCTGGGGTCCCGCCCCATGGCCCCTCTTGAAATAAAAAGCCAGCACTCTACACACGCAGTACAGTTCTTGCTTTTGAAAGCAGACACTGAGAGATTACTAGGGTTAAGCACTCTTGTCAGATTAATTTTTGACATACATTTGCAAAGTAACTCATTGAATGTGATGTCTTACGTTGTTACAGATGCCGTTTTTACTGCTTCTACATACTCTGGCTTATGTGAAACACAGATGCGATGCAAATACCAAACTAGTTATGTAAGCTCCTTCTACAGCCGTTGGGTCACTTTGGTATCTATTTTACGTTTAACAAATAAATATAAACATGCCTACATGTCAAGACTGTCACTAAGTATACTTTTGAACTTGTGCATATGGCTATGAAATTCCCCACAAAAGATAGCACAACTAAGAAAATGGCAGCACTTGCCCAGTTCATTATTTTCACCTGTTTTAGAACAAAAACAGCCGTATTCACAGTATCACTAACCAGAAGGCAATTTGGCAGTCTGTCATATTCACAGATTAGCATTTAAGCCATACAAATAAGTTAATTATTTTCATGAAAGTACATCCATTAGAAATAATCTTCCTAATTATATACACAGTGCCCTTAAAGTCTTGAAGCAGTAGGACATTTATCTGAAGAAAGGAATCTTGCCAGCACACCTTCTGAGAAAGGCATGTGGGGCAGTTTTCAATAGAACAATGTGCTGAATACTAGAATCAAGGCAGCTAGTTATTGTATTACGGGAACATGTTAACGATGTATACATAAACGGATGTTTAAATTAAAATCATGAGGGAAAGTATGTTAAACTATAATACTACAGAGGTTATTGAATATATGACAAGAAAAGCAATAGATATGTAGCCGACAGCGATGCTGCAGGATGTCTAGTGTCTCTACACCTCTGCCTTGGCAGTATGTTGTTCATGTAAATAGTATATATGTCAATTTATTTTAGCTTTATTTCTGCTTCTGCTTGAGAATGTGAGAACTATAGTATGTAAAGTTTGAACCAGAGTTAAATAACATTGTAATAACATTGTAACATGGCAATAAATGAAACAGAAAAAGCAGCACAATTATTAGTCAAAACATACCATGAGATGAACATCTAGTGAGTATTAATCCTCTAGTAATGCCTGCTCCTGTAATCTGTGCCGTATCCAGCAGTAACCAAAGGCACATACATAGTACCCAGTTTTGTAGTACCTATATTAAACCAGATCCAAAAAATGCTAGTATAGTATATAAAAGCGTTAATATTTCCCACCAACCCACCTACCTGATGGAAATTGTAGTATCGATGTCCAGTCCACACAACACTCAATCGATGTACCGAGTGAAAGGTATCTCCTAGTAACAGAAGAAGACACAGTGATATTGAAACAAATAAAAGAGAGGTATAACACAGAGGAATGTACTCAGTAAGAAAACAAATCAGAACACATCAGCATTGTAGATTAACAAATGCAGCCAGGGAACAGAGAAGAGATTCAGCCACATGAAAAGCAGCAACTTGAGAATGCAGCACTTCCGCACAGTGTACTGTACGTGGTGAGGCTGAACAGATGCATTTCACTCCATTCAGCCTAAATAGCTTCACAATCAATGGATCTGTACATTGTTCTTATTATTCCGTGCAAACAGATACAGGCACAGGAAAGTAAAAAAGCTCGTACTACAGAAATGGAGTCACAAATGTTGAAAGGTCTGTAGCGGAACAAAGTAGTTGTGTTGCACATGACGCAGATACTTAGAATATTTCTTCTAGTAAGTTTGTAAAAAGATAGTCCAGCCATATTCATCCTTGGAAAACAGGAAATGATGGAAGGTTTGATACCTTTTATTGGACCAACAAGTGTCTTGTACAAAGATGGAATTATACACAAGCTTTCGGGGCCTCACAGGTCCCTTCTTCAGGTGAATAGCACAATTGAGCAACATAAGCAGTATATATAGCTACTGAGGAACAATTAAAAAATAGCAGCAAAGAGATAGAAGGGGATTCAAGATAAAAAGTCTATATAAGATGCAAAGTAAAGAAATGAGTGAGAGAAAATGGGTAGGGAGGACTAGTCAGTAGGAGATGAAAGGAAGCTAGAAGGGGAAAAAACAAAGGAGCAGACAGGAACAAAGATAAAAATGATCTGAGATCAGAGGTAGGCTTGTAAAGGTAGAATGGACAGGAGATGCCTAAGAAATGCATGGAAGTCAAGACATTAGAGGATCAAAAGAACAAAGGTCCAGAAAAAAAACAGTGTGAGGTAGTGTAAACAATAGGTGTGAAAACAATCAGGAGTTGACAGGACTGAGCTGAAGAGTCTGTAGGAGAGGCATGGAGGAATTAAAGTGCAGGCAAAAAAAAAACAGATAAGGCAGTAACTAAGAAAAAAACAATAACGAGAAATACAGAACCAAAGAATGAAAAATAACATCATGATTTAGTCCACAATAAAAAGAGAATTACAGTTTACCATAATGTGTCATGAATTCAATGTCCCGATTCAGTCCAGAAATGTTAGATTTAAATTGTTTAATATATTTCAGTTCCCATGTCCTTCTGTCCTGTGTATTTTTGAAGTTGCCTCTTAGTATCAAGACAGACAAATCCAGGAGAGAGAGTGATCTGTTAGTGAAAAATGGTTTCCTACTGTGGTACTAGTAAGTTTAAATGTTTTGCCATGTTAAACGTTAAATGTGCAGTAATATTAGACATGTAGCACTGGTTAAACAGTAAAGGCAGTGTTAGGAAGTTACAGGAAAAAAAATAATCATTGTTATAGTAGATGCATTAAAAATGTATGCAAATCATGTAGTCTGACATCCCAGCATTCCTCACAAATATTGAAAAGACAGCTATAGCGAGTAAATGACTCAATGGATTGTAATTCTGATATCTTTCAATAAATAAATCAAATACGTTTAAAAGATATTGTACAAATAGTATGCTAAGAAAAATGTATTAGTGGACTAATATTTCAGTTGCCTGTCAATTAACCATTTGGTCATGTTGCAAAAAAATAACCACCATATTATTAGATATGGTTGTAATGAAATCAGAGCTGCTTGTATTTTTGGCATGTAAGTAATATATTGTAAAATAGTGCATGTATGTCTATTTATTTATTGAACTATACAACACCACAGTTCTTACTTCAACATTTGCCATGTTACAAGAGCATGAATCCACTCCAAAGGAGGGCACTACTAGGGGATTAATTCCTGGTTAGTGGTTACCAGGCATTACTCCCATAGTAGAGCCCTCCTTTGTCATGGATTAATGCTTACATAGTGGTCACACACCATCTAGTGGTGTATAATATGAATAACAGAAGCTTAAAATGAATTTGTTATAAATGGAAGTAGATTATGAACAATGTCTAAAATTTGTACAAATAAGTTTAAACACTAGATCCCCACCCAGAACAAGCCTACACAGGTGAAATGTTGGTGTTAGAGAATCTATCTCTAAAAGAAAAAAGAAAAGAAAATATCCACAAAATATTATGAACATCTATGGAGTGGCTGGACTTTTTTCCTCACTTACTTCTGTGACTTCACCCGAACTTTACTATCATTTGAACAAAGGGAGGGAACCCACATCCCACCACTGCTCTGTGGATCATAGTGCTCCCATGTCTAGTGGGTGGCACTGGGCAGCCCATCTTCATCATCGTGATCACATGACTACACTGCCACTGTCAGCAACATGGGTGTATGTTGCAGTATGCCATGAGCATTGCTTCCTGTTGCTGGTGCCTCCTGTAGGGTGATGGTGAACTTCAGATGAAGTGGTGCTGGATAAGGTCCTGTCTGGCATCATTGTACCTCTCCTCCACCTCGCTCTGTGGGTGGTGCACTGTGGTCATATGCCAGGGCATCTGTGGATATCGACTGTCACCTATTTGAAGGGAGAAACTTGTTATTGCTAACATACCCTCTGGGTGCTGCACATAACCCACCCTCTTTTGCCACAGGACCCACACAAGGACAATGGTTATGCCAGCATATGCCAGGGCAGCTGATATGATACCTTCCCTGAGGCTATGCCTTCTACTCATACAGCTGTAAATGTCCCATGGTGAATGCACCCATGACATGTTACTCCCAGAAGGATGACCTAACACACATTTCATTCTGTCACAATAGTCTGTCCACACTGTCATAGGTTACATAGGTAGTTGCAGAGTGTAGAATACTGTTGGCCATTTAGCTCACCAGTACTCAATGTATTCCTTGATTCCTTGATGTTATTAGACAAAATATCCATCAGTTAAATTCCAGTATATTGCCACTGCCAACCAGTTGCTCAAGGAAAGAATTCCAAAATGTCACCACTTTCTGTTTGTACCAATATGACCTTTTGTTGGTGTGACATAACTCCCCTCGTAATTGTAAAGAGTGTGATCTAGAGCTGTATGCCTGGTGTTTCTATATCTAGATCAAAGCAGTCCTACAAAACATTGTTTGTTAGTGTCATGAATAAAAGGCACATCTCCCTCAGTCTTCGATATTTCAAAGAAAACACCCCCAATGTATCTAATCTCTCATCATAATCCAAGCCCCTGAGATCGCAGATCAACCTTTTGGCTCTCCTATGTACCCTCTCCAATGATCTTGCCTCTGTTTTTGTACCTGGTTCCCAGAACTGGGAACAGTACTCCAGGTGAAACCTTACCAGTAAGACATATAATGGAATAATGACATCTTTTTCCCTGCTTTTAATATGCCTGGTAATTCTATTCAATATCCCATTAGCTTTCTTGGTGATGATGTTGCAGATGCTGTCATGCTACATCAACTGGCAAAAAAAAAAAAATTGTTTGGAAATGTTGTCCTCCTAGCACTTAGACAAAACATCTGATTATAGTAATTGCATCTTGCCTGTTTTTTTACTTCTTGTGTAACCCCCATTGTAAAATTTGTCTTATTGTCCTCCCTCAAATAATTGTAACCTCAGTTCCTATGTATCTGTTTATTCTTATAACTGTTGAACCAATGTTAATTTTTATCATTTGTTGTTCATTGACATGGAATCTCCATGGCTCAAAGGTATATCAGATTAACAAATAAATAAATAAAAGAACTGACATCTTGTTCTACTCATGTTCACCCCTCTAAAGTCTAACATGGACAGTCTGCACATACATTTCCCTACAATATTTGCATGACAGGACAACAGTGCACTTTTGTGTGCCACTGCCACCTACCTATAAGCCATACTCCAGTGATGTCTCAATTTTCAAAGGCCTAGTGCAGGCCACTATTGCAGAAGATGTAGGCATCATGGCAGGATCCAGGGTATTGAGCTACCACATCCAGAATGCATCAGTAGCTGTCACACACCACTTCATGTTCATGCCTTTGCAGTTCATGTACACCTCCCTCCTATGCTAATGGTGGCCTGATGGCCATGTGTGGAGTCTATGGCACCTAGAACATGGGGGAACCTGCCAGGGTGTAGAAGGCCTGTTTCACAGCCTGCTGCTGCAGTGCCTCCTGTGGGAACATGATATACCTGTGTGCCTGGCATAGCAGTACATCAAGAAACTGCTTCAGACACTGGGATACAGCTGCCTGTGAAATGCCCAATGTACCACCAGTTGAGGTCTGAAGGCTCCCTGTAGCTAGGAAGCAGAGCGCTGCACTCATCTTGACTTCCACAGGTACAGCATGCCCCCTCCAGGTTGCCCTTTGCAGGTCCTCCTGCAACTCCTGGCATAGCTCCCTGATGGCAGCCTTGTTCACTCAGTCCTGCACTAGGCAATGCTCCTCCGTGAGGTCCTGGTAATATGTTCTTCTGCCAAACACACACAGCACGGTGGGGCCTGGTGGCTGTTCACTGCATCTGTGGCATTCTGTTCCCCTGTATCCTGCCATACTGCTGCTTAACAAGCCTCTACCACCATTCTCCTGCAGCATAATACCCAGTAGCACTACTGGTGCAGACATCCTCACTGTCACTCTGGGACTGCTGTGTGTACACACTGCTGCTTCCAAAGTGACTCTACTGTGTCTCTCAACCTGGGCCTCTTTATATACTTTAGTATGCTTAGAGCGACTTCACTCAGGTAATTGTACTAGTCTACCCATCCTGTACCTCTTTGCCCATCCCTTGTGTCTCTAAGCTCTCCCACTTCTACTATCTCGCTCGACGCAAAAATGCCTTCCACACCCCCCTGATCAGGGCTGTACTTCTCCTCCTCCTACTCTTGTCAAGGAACATTCATCCCAACCCTGGCCCAACCCACAATAACTCCTTGACTACATCTCCTGGGCTTCTTATTGCTTCTATGAATATCTGCAGTCTCCTGAAGAAATTTGACTTGCTCCAATGTTGGGTCACTGTCCACAAACCTGACATCATCTCCTAGTCGAAACCTGGCTATCTGACTCTACCCCCTGACTCTTTGTCTCACTCCCCTGGCTGCCCTCTTCGAGAAGACCATGTAGGGAGATGAGGTGAGGCTGTGCTATTTATATCAAAGACTCCTTCCTGGTGTAGCCCTCCCAGCCCCTGTCCTAACCCAGGGGCCCAGGCCCTACCCTAAAGCTTACCCCCCACCCTCTAAAGGCCCCTTTCTTAACCTCTGCCTATATCCCCAAAAAATCTAACTCAGGCCCTGGTCCCTCTAATAGAGTATCTCACCTCTCTACCACATTCCCCTGAGCATATTCTCCTGGGTGATCTAAACATCAACTGGCTTAGCCCCGCATCCTCCTCCACCTGCGACTCCTTTACTGCTATTGACCTAACGCAACTTGTTACCCAACCAACAAGAGTGAACCCCACAACAGGGTCGAGCACTCTTCTGGATGTAGTCCTCACCAACCGACCTAACCAAGTTTGCAATCTACAAGTCCTTCCGGATGGAATCAGTGACCACTCCCCTTTTCTTTTCCATTGGATTATGTCCCTAACCAAACCCACTTCACAGGCCACCCTACGGCGGCAGTTGCGACCAGGTGGGCTGAGAGGCCTGAAGCAACTTCTAGCCCAAGTTGACTGGTCTCTCATTGAGACTGCCCCTAACCTTGATTCGGCCCTGGCCTTCTTCACCTTAATGTTTAACAAAGCTTGTGATATCTTCGCACTCCCAACCAAACTCCGCTCCAAGGTACGCCCATACTCCTGGGTCACTCTTCCCTACTCCAACTCCTTAGCACAGGATAACCTGTGGCACCTAGCCACAGAAACTGGCTGCCCTGCCGACAGACAGGCATATGCTGCTGCCTGAAATAAATGCACCTGGGCCATACGCAAAGCAAAGGCCGATCATTATCGGGCTTCACTCACCTCATCCTGGGGGAATGCTAGAACCTTCTGGGATAACATCAAACAACTCAATGGTGGTACACGCTCTCCTCCGCCTTCCCAAATCAATATTGAGGGTATTAACTCTACTGATCCTACCCTCATTGCTAACCATCTCAATAAATCCTTTACTGACCTTAGCTCTGTACACCCTAGCAACTTTTTTGACACGTCTCCTCACTCTCCTGACCCTGCTGTCTCACACGCATCTTTCCACTTCCATCGGGTTACTGTCAATGAAGACAGACCGTATCTGACCAAGGCCCTAAGAAGCAACACCACTGGCAGTGACTCCTTGGACCCCAGACTCCTCAGCCTGGCATTGGACCAGGTCATCGCCCCAATCACTTGCCTCTTCAACAAATCACTCTGTCAAGGGCAATTTCCATCAGCCTGGAAAATTGCCACTGTCACTCCCATACATAAGGGTGGAGATAGGGCCCTTTCTGGTAATTATCGTCCCATCTCAATCCTCTCAGCACTCTCAAAAAGCCTTAGAGAAAGTAGTATCCTCCCAAATATCTGAGTTTCTCACCAAATACAGTATCCTCTGCCCTGAACAACATGGCTTCCGTGCTGGGCACAGCACCAATACCACCCTCATCAAGTTTTCTAACTTCCTCCATTCCTCCCTGAACTCGGGCTCTCTTGCTGGTGCAGTGTTCATCGATCTGTCAAAAGCCTTTGACACCATATCCCATCCTCTCCTGCTGGATGCACTCAGCCATACTGGCTTTGCTGCAGGACCTGTCTCATGGTGCTCCAGCAATTTGTCTGCCCGGTCCCAGCATGTAAAATCAATAGCACCCTCTCTGACCTCTTCCCTATCCGATCTAGCTCTATTCTTGGGCTCCTGCTCTTTTCCCTTTATCTCAACACCCTGCCAAGTGCCTGTACTGGTAAACTCCTCCTTTATGCAGATGACGCTGTTATCTTCGCTTCTGACCGTAACCCCACCACCCTCCAAGATGCCCTACAGTTATCCTATAAAGACGTGGAAGCCTGGTTTAAAGAACATAGACTGGTTATCAATCTTAAAAAGACCAAATCTATGATCTTTTCCCACCCCCAAAACAAAGCTAGTAATTTCCAACTTCAAGTCTTCGCCAGCTCTATGTTCCCACTCGAACAAGTTTACACATACAAATACCTTGGGATAACCTTTGACCCTGCCTTCACGTTCCATTCCCATATCTCTGCCTTAGCCTCCACCACCAATATTAGGTTGGGAATCCTTTACCGCCACAAACACTGCCCCCCCCCCCGATGCCCTCCAACTCGCAATTATGTCCTCCATTCTGTCACTTGTTGACTATGGCTTACCAGTCTACAGGGCTGCTGACCAGACCTCGCTAAACAAAATCTGCCTCACCTTAAATAAGGCCTGTCGACTAATCTTAGGTGTTCCTAGACTTACACATACCTGCCATCTTTACTCCCAGGCTAATCTACTCAATCTTGACGAACGTCTTAGGTATCAAACCTGCATCCTTACAAAAAAAAATCTCCTTGGGCTCTCTCCTCCTGGTTTGACTGCCGTTATCCACCGTGTTAACTCCCTAGCTTCAACACGGTCCTCCTGTAAAACCAAGTTGAAGGTACCTAGGGCAAGGACCTCTCATGGACAACGGGCTTTCCACTACCGTGCCCTGTCTTGGTACAATTCCCTCCCTGCCAGTATCTCAGACACTCCCACAATCTCTTGCTTTAAAACTACCCTCCAGAACCACCTTTTCACCACTCGCAGCTGTTGCTGTTTCTAAGCTATCTTGCTCACTCTCTGACAAAGCCCCCTGTTGGCTGCTCAAATCCTCTACTTTCTCTACCCTTGGTTCCTGTTACCTCCCTGTTGACTCCGCTAAAACACACTGTATTGATATCCTATGTTTTTCTGATGTTTTAGTTATTTCCCTGAACAATGTTAACTTCATCAACCCTGTATGTGGTAAACTGTTGATCTCATTTGTCCTCCTGTATCCTCAAAAAAAAACAAAAAAAAAAACTGTACCCTGTTTCTCTGTACTAAGTTGTTATCACTGTATTGTCTTCTCTGTGATGAGGTACCTTTGTAAACGAGCCTCTGGCTCAAAGGTTGCAAACTGATGCTTAATAAATAAAAATAAATAAATAATAGGTGCCTGCTTTGATTGGCACAATTTGATTGTATATCAGGCTTGTAGAATCCCAAAAAAGGGGATACTGCTCAGTCTTTGCCATCTGCTGATCTCCATTTTTACATTGGCTGCACTTGCACACCCAATGTTTTGTGGCAAGGAATAGGAATTTCAGGGGGGTGTCACTGCCAAGCCCATTGCACTACTCAAATCCAGGGGCTCGGTAGTCTACACCAATGACCACTCACTGTGGTCCTGATATCAGTGCTGCTTGCTGGTCAGAAACTTCATGTACTTCAAAGGACCAAAGCCGCTCCAATCAGAGAAGGCTTCATTCCTTTGATTAGCATGAAGCTGATCAGCAAACAGCTGAGCAGCATTCTATGTCAGGAGCCCTCAGTCTGTAAGAAAGAAAACCCGCCTTCTGTTCATAACCCGGACACACACACACACACACACACACACACACACACGTAAAAAAAAACTTACACTCCCTCCATCTGTGTGCTGTCACTCTCCCATCCTCCATTCCCATCCAGGTTTACACACATACACATACACACACACACACACACCCTCGCACATGCACACACGCAACTCCTGCTGCCTCCCTCTGTGCATTGCCCCATCCTCACCTTCTGTTCCCATTCCTCTCTGCCATATAAAGAAAACAAAAACCCTCCCTCTCCCTCTTCCTCCCTCTGTGTTCTGTCCCACCATCACCCTCCATTCCCATCCCCATATAAACAAAAGGAAAACCTCCCGCTTCCTCCCTCTGTGTGTTGTCCCTCATCCTCCGTTCCCGTTCCCATCCAACATATAAACAAAATGAAAACCCTCCAGCTTTCTTCCTCCCTCTGTGTGCTGTCCCACCCCAACCCTCTGTTCCCATCCCCCACAAAAGCATGGAGCTGCCATTCGCTCGGGCAACGTGCTAATTATTGATTTCTTTAACAAGCAGCCAAGGTTCATCATTAACAAATACTTGTATGAACTAGCTGCAGGTGTCAGATCTGAGAACAAGGCAGGCATGCATAGCATGTGTTATAGTAATCTAATCAAGATGCCTCAAATGTCTGTTCTAGTATTCTTAGATTGTCATTTTCAAGAAAAGAGCACAGCCTGGTGATATTTAAAAATGAGAAAAACAGCCCTTGACAGTAACACATGGGATTCAAATGAAATGTTAAGACCTACTCACAGGCTGCATACTTGCTACACTGCCTCAGACTTAACATTTCCATGGATGGGCACCTTAAGGTATTACTTAAGCACTTCAATTTTGCAATCTGATACAAACAGTAACAGCTCAGTCTTCTGGGGGTTTTGATGCCAGCAAGGTAAAAGGGCATAGACTATGAATTGTAGAGCAGTGAGGATCAACCAGAATCTGGCAGTGGATAACTACTAGCAGCAGCCTGTACTAACCTAATGTCAGTGAAGGTGTGCTACTAACGATGTTTTAAAAAATTACAAAGAGAATAGTGTAAGTTATCCTCCTCTGGTGCCGCAAAGCACGTGGCTCAATCCTCTGATTTCCAGGTGGAGATTGGATACTTTAACCTATGTGGGGGCCTGGATCCACATGTTAAAATCTAGGAAAATTAAATTGTGATGCAATTCCTCCAGCTAGAGAAACATAGAAACATAAAAGTTGATGGCAGATAAGGAACGCAAGGCCCATCCAGTCTGCCCATTTTTTCTACCTTATGAATGTGCCATAGGCCTTTATTCTGTCAATTCCCTATCTGTTCATACACATCTGTATTGCTCCCTTATGCCTATCCCATGCCTGTTTGAAGCCCTGTACTGTATTCATATCCACCACTTCCCGAGTTAGGCCATTCCATGCATCAATCACCCTTTCTGTGAAAAACAACTTCCTCACATTACCCCTTCATTGGTCTCCCTCTAATCTCATGCTGTGCTCTCTTGTCCTGATTTTTTTCTTGTATTGAAACATGTTAGACTCTTTCACCTTGTTAATGCCCTTAAAGATGTTTGAATGTTTCGATCATATCACCTCTCTCCCTCCTTTTCTCTGGGGTATACATATTGAGCTCTGTTAATCTGTCCTCATATGTTTTCTGATGTAGTCCCTGCACCATTTTGGTTGCTCTTCTCTGGACTTCCTCCATTTTGTTAAAGTCCTTGTGCAGGTGCAGCATCCAGTACTGCATGCAGTACTCCAGATGGGGCCTGACCAGTGTTTTGTAAACAGGGATTATTATCTTCCTCTTACAACTTGTGATACCCCTAGTAATTCACCTCAACATCCCTCTAGCCTTATCGACTGCTTTAGTGGTCTGTTTGGATGATTTCAGGCCATCTGTGATGATAATGCCCAAGTCTCTTTCTTCCCTTGTGATTGCCAGCAACTCCCCTCCCAACCTATAAGTGGCTTCATGATTTCTCTTCCCTATGTGCATGATCTTGCACTTCTTTTCGTTAAACCCCAGTTGCCACTCTTCCAACCATTTTTCCATTTTTTTCAGATCTTATCTCATTCTGCTCACCCCATCTGGATCATCTACTCTGTTGCAGATCTTGGTGTCATCTGCAAACAGGCAAACCTTACCCTCCAGTCCATCTGCAATGTCACTGATGAATATATTGAAGAGGACTGGCCCCAGGACTGATCCCTGAGGTAACCAATTGTGACTTGCATCTCTTCTGACTGTTTACCATTTACCACCACTCTCTGTTTTCTGCCTGCCAACCAGTTTGTCACCCAGCTGACCAACTTCTGACCCACCACTAAGCCTACCCAGCTTATTAATCAATCTTCTATGTGGAACAGTATCGAAAGCTTTGCTGAAGTCAATGTAGGTGACATCAACTGCACCCCCTTGGTCCACCACTCGGGTTAAACAGTCAAAGAAATTATTGAGATTTGTTTGACAGGACCTTCCTGTTGTAAACCCTGCTATCTTGGATCTTGTGCTCCTATGGGTTCCAGATGTTGCACTATCCTTTCCTTAAGGAGTGCCTCCATAATCTTGCCCACTACTGAGGTAAAACTGACTGATCTGTAGTTCCCTGCCTCCTCCCTTCTACCACTCTTGTGAAGTGGGATCACATGAGCCCTTCTCCAGTCTTCTGGAATCTCTCCTGTGCTCAGAAACTCACTAAACAGTTCTTATAATGGCTCTGCTAGTTCTTTCCTTAACTCCTTTAGTACCCTGGGATGTATGCCATCAGATCCTATTGCCTTGTCCACCCTGAGCTTTGTGAGCTCTTGTAGGTCCCTTTCTTTTGTGAAGAGACTTATGCTCACCTCCCTCCCTCCCCCCTGTGTCCATAGTGCTGAGCTGTGGGCCCTGCCCTACCTTCTCCTCAGTAAATTCTGAGCAGAAGTATCTATTTTGGGTAGATGCTTTTCCTTGGTCCTCCTCCATACACTCCCCCTTATCCCTGTTGATCTTGGCAATACCCCCTCTGGACTTTCTTCTTTCACTAATGTATCTATAGAAAGTCTTGTCACCTTCTTTTACTGTTCATGCCAATGTTTCTTTGTTTTGGACCTTTGCATGCCTTACTGCCTTCCCTGCTTCCCTTATGGAAGTTAGGTATGCCTCCCTATCTTTGTCCCACTGTGTTCCCTTATATTTCCTGAAGGCCAACCTTTTGGCTCTGATCTTTTCTGCTACCGTTTTTGAGAACTAAAGTGGTTTCCTCCTTTTTTTGCTCTTGTTTTTCTCCCTAACACAATGGGATGTTGCTTCAAGTATTGCATCCTTGATGCTTGCCCACTTTGCCTGTACCCCTTACCTGTATTTGTTCTTGCCAGCGCTATCTTAACTGTGTTGGCCATCTTAACAAAGTCAGCTCCTCTGAAGTCCCATTTGTTTGCCTTGGAATGGGATGATTTAGTTCTAGTGGCCAAATTGAACCATACCATGTGATGATCACTGGCCCCCAAGTGACCTTCTACCTGGAGATCTCTGATCCTTTCCCATTAGTCAGTACTAGATCTAGAACAGCTCTGTCTCTTGTGGGTTGTTGTACCCATTGTTTGAGGCCCTCACCCTGCAGGCAATCCACTATGTGTCTAGTTCTGGCAGATGTTCCTGCTGGTATTAACCAATCTATAGCTGGCATGTTGAAGTCTCCCATTATTCTCTAACAGTAATGTGTCTATGTCCTCCCCCAGGTCTGGAGGCCTGTAGACAACCACAGTTCATATGGCTGTCCCATTTCCTGTTTCCAGAGTGACCCACAGTTCTTTTGGCTCCTTATGTGTATTCTGAATTTCTGTAATTTTGATATTTTCATTGACAAAAAGGCCCCCCCCCTTTGCACCTTGGTCTCTTCTGAACAGTACATAGCCAGGTACTGAAGTCACCAAAGTGTGGTTACTGGTGAACCATGTCTCACTAATGGCTACTATGTCCAGTTTAGCCTCTGTCATTGTTGCCTGCAGGTCTGGGATCTTGTTTCCCAGACTGCATGCATTTGTGTACATGATTTTCCATTGGCCAGATTTTGGTGCGTTGGTTGTTGGATGATGTCCGGCATTTCCCCTGCACGTTTTATGGGGAGCTGGACCTTTTTCCTTACCTGGTGATGCAAATTATCAACAAACATGCTGAACTTCTGTTTGATCACTAGCTGATGGGGAATGGGTGTTCTTGCCATTCGATGTATCGGGTGCTGTACCCCTCTCCCCATTTGCTAGTTTAAATATTCTGCAAAGACTTCAAACTTTTGCCTCAATGTACTGACTCCTTAATTAGTCAGATGCAGTCCATCGAATTTAAAGAACTTTCACTCCCCAAACTATTGCCAGTTACCTCCAAATTTGTCTCCTTTTTCCTGGCACCAGCCCTTGAGTCACATGTTCAGCTCCTCTATCTCCCCTTCTCTGACCTTCCATATATCTGCCCCCCTCTCCCAGACCAGTAGGATCTCAGAGAAGGATGTTCCAGATGAAATGGATAACAGTTTGTCTCCCAGCCCGGTCAGGTGTTCTTTGGTCTCCTCAGCTGATCAGCTGGGGAGATCGTTAGTCCCTATGTGTACCAGGACATCGATGTTTCCTCCTGCTTCCTACATCATTTTAGCAATGTGGTCAGTGTCTCTCCATGCTGATGTACCTGGGAGACATCTGACCATTACCTCTGGCCAGATGTAGGAATCAACTCCCTGAATCATGGAGTCTCCTATGATCAGAAGTGTTTTGGATTTCCTTTTTGCTTTTTTGTTTTGGTCCCTGTTTTGGGTGACTTCTGCAGTGCTAGCTCCTGTGCTGCAGTGTCCTGCTCTGCAGTGTCCTCTGCCCCTTTTATTGATTTCAGAGATAGAGGCAGATACTTGTTTGTAGTTTTTATAAGGTTTGTGGAGGTGATACATTGGTGAGCACTGAGTGATGGGGCACCCAATTTATGACTCCTAACCACCTGCCAACCTCCCAGACCAACTACCCTCTGCGTTTGAGATGCTTCGGTTGGATTTTGGGGAAATGGCGGGTGGTTCTTGTAATATATTTCCTCCTAAATATGCAATTTTAGGTGTGCAATCTCTGCCCATGCTGCCTGGAGCAGAGCCCTTAGATCTCTGATGATCCAGCATGTAGGACAGCATCCTAAATCCTGTATAAATGCCCTTTTGAAAAGTGTTCCACAGTGCCTGCAGTTAATAATATTCATTCCAGTTGAGCTGCCGAGTTTATAACCTGGTCCGAGTAATTAGAAGGAAAATGAAAGCAAAAGTTTGATTTTTTTTTGTTATTGTTGGTATTTTTTTGTTTGTTTGGTTTGTTTGTTTTTGTATAACTTTTTATAACAAGTTAAATTACTTGTGCCCCTGTAAGTGAGGTCACTGTGTGGATCCCCCTCTGATACTCCCCTTCCTGCTTTGCTATAGGAAATGTCCAGACTGTGCTACTCTATAACAGGAGTGTAGCATGGGGTGCTTGAGGATGGGGTGGGTGGTTGGGCCCTTCCCCTGCCAAAAAAGAAGAACCATGAACAAAAGAAACAAGGAGGTAAGAGCAGAAACAATCACCAACAA
Source organism: Neoceratodus forsteri (assembly GCA_016271365.2). NCBI lineage: Eukaryota > Metazoa > Chordata > Ceratodontiformes > Ceratodontidae > Neoceratodus > Neoceratodus forsteri. The sequence continues at coordinate 41,651,658 of JADMNL010000040.1, read as the reverse complement.
CAAATGCAATAGCCCTGAATGCTTTGCCTAATTATAGATAAAACTGTAAAACCTGTAAGTACCACCTTTAACAATTTTACAGAAGATATACACTGCAAAAAACACTTTGCTACAGAGAAAAATAAAGCAGTAACAGAAGATGTACCTTGGAAAAACACTTTGAATCAGAGGAGATTGCAGCAGTAATCTGTAAGCACAAAACAGTAACAAACCTCTAGGCACAGCCTATAATAATGCTGCAGAAAGTATACCCTGCAACAGCATTTTGAATCAGAGAACAATAAAGCAGTACAATGTAAGCAAAACACATTAACAAAACCTGTGAGTACAAAAGAAAATAGTAACACACAGTAAATCTGCCTAGCAAAAAAAAGCCTTAATCTTTTTCCTTGTCCTGATAATGTTGTTCCTTGCTCTGTCCTTACAAGCAAACCTAGAAGAAAAGAGCTCAGGTGAAGCTAGGTGCCTTTGCCAGCAAACCTAGTCTTCCACCTCAAAAACACCAACTGACCTGACCTTTTAACCCTTCATTCTGTTGGAAGTTACTAAGACTTTGTCAGTTCCCCCCCCCCCACTCATTCCTAATCCCCTGGAAGAGCTGTGGGAGGAAAGCAATTAGCTCCTTCAATGTGAGAAGGAGAGTGCGAAACTTTTTAGACCAAACCAAAAACCTTCCAGCAAAAAATAAAATAAAATAATAGCAAACAGTAATTTTGCTTAGCTTAATGATAGATAAAAAAGTCACAAAACCTGTAAGTGCCACCTGTAACAATTTCACAGAAGATATACCCTGCAAAAAACTTTGCTACAGAGAAAAATAACACTAACAGAAATATACTTTGCAAAAAACAATTTGAATCAGAGAAGATTACAGCAGTAATCTGTAAGCACAAAACAGTAAGAGCAGTAAGAAAAGAGCTCAGGTGAAGCTATTTGCCTTTGCCAGCAAACCTAGTCTTCCAGAGTGTCACCTAGCAGTCAGGATGTTATTCCTCAGGATAATTAGCAGTCCCATACCATCCCACCTCACAATACAATGATTATAGCAATGCAAATGAACAGTAGTACACAAGAGGAATATGTACACAAAGGGTAAATATTTATAGAGGATGGCAGGTACATTATTCTGGGAAGGAAGGGTACAAGTTAAGCAATAAACAAACAATAAACAGGAATGGGTTTCAACACACTGGTTCAACAACAAATACACTGACAGACATCACAGTGACAACTGCAGAGTGACAACAGCTACAATGACAGCATTGCAACCAACAGTACTCCACAGTGAAAATGAGTGGAAACAAAACAGAGAACACAATGACAGCACAGTTAACAAACTCCACGCGGCACAGACCATGGAGTAGAAGGCAGACACCTCCCATGGCTGTGGAATTACCCCTGTCCACACTACTGAGCAGAACACAGCAGTCCAAAATATATTCCGGTACTAAAGGACAACCAAACACTCCCACACCCAAACCCAGTTTAACTCACTCCAGCTCAACGCAACACACCTACAGACAATCATTAGCCCAGCTGAGCTAAAACACCTGTTGGCAGCAACAAGATCACACTCAACAACCTGTTGTGGGAAACACCACATTGCTCCAAGCGCTGTTGCCCAAACTGTGTCACTGTGGCGGAGCCATTATCACAGCATCGCTGTAACAACAGCATACCACAGGGTGTCTGTGATGCCAGTTTGACAATTATTTTGTTGACTGGCATCACAGCAATGGATTTATGTCAATCGCAAGTTGTGTTTGACATGAATCCATAAGGAAACCCAGACCATTTTTTTATTTGGGGACTTTGCCCCCTGAACCCCCCCATGTGAGGGACTCTGCCCTCGCACCTCCTCTACTAAATATGATCAACTCTGAATTAGAGTTGATTCGAGGAGGGGGTACTGGACTGGGAGACAGAGTGACAGTGTCTCAGGCACACCATTACAGTGAACTGTCAATGTTGTCAGCATCTACATTGTTCATTGTAATGGTGTCGCTGTTGGGGAGGCATACCTACCACAGGAATACAGCCCCCTTCCACCTTCTACCCATCAGTCCCACAACACCTCTAGCTAGCTTGTGCACCAGATTTAATTCCCAAGTGTCCCTAAGGAACTCCCTCTAAAGAGTTACTGGGTACCACATCAGTTGAAATGATGCAGGCTTAACACTTTTATAGATGAGGATATTTGTATGCACAGACATTCCAACAGGCCCTTTAGCCATAGCTACCTAAAGATATTGTACAGCCAAGACCATGTTCTAGTACTCCTAGTTCTGCAGCCCTCAGAGGCCCTAGAAGGCCTCAGCTGTCTGCTGAATGTACTGTAGGTCTAACTGGATGCAGATGCTATGCCGCTGCTGCTGTCTCTGAATATTGGTGCACAGTAGTCACTGCAGCGTTAGGGTTTTGTAGAAGTGAGTCATGATGGTGGTTGATGTTTTGCTAGGGAATTGAACATTTTCACCTGCACATTCTTTAGGAGAGGTAATAAGAAGGCTATGCTGAAAATGTTGTGTACAAATTTGGTAGAATGCCCAGGTTATGACTGAATGTTACACTATTTCAACGTTCACTCATAACTTCAGTAATTTTCAATTTTTCCACTCCAACCTTTCAACATAGCCATTTTTCTACACCACCTCATAAACGTGATGTGTCATTTTTAAAATCCTGGTGAGATGTGTTTTCTCACCTCTGGTGTGAAATGACATTTTGGTCAATATACTATTAATAGCACATGTCATGTCTGTAAGGCAAATCCTAAAACAGGTATCTTCAAAATTTGGGGTTGGAATTGCAAAAAATAAATTGTTTAACAAGCAGCCAATATGCAGTGTTGACAAATGCTTGCTTAAATGAGCTATAGGCAATATGTAGATAAAGAACGGGTAGGAAACAACATAACAACTGTAAGATAAAAGGAGAAATACATTACGAACACCAACCACCCTATAAGACTTACAGTATTAAGCAACGTACATGACACAACACCGAAGTCTAGATGGCCAAGGATTTTTTTTTTACTTTGTATTTATCGCATTTGTGAAATGCAATATGAAGTTACAGCCACGTGTCAGATATCATTATAATATTCAGGAGCCATTCAGTGGATAAGTAATGAGCAGTCTAGACAGTATAGATTAAGAATAAGGGGGAGGTCCATGAATAAATTTTGCATTACTAGGATATACAAAACGAATGGCTACACCCTACAGAATTTAGGTGGTCAATCCAAATAGAAAAAAAGGTAGTCCAAACATGAGCTTTCCTCAGCGCGATCGCTGATGTGACCCCTTCCCTAAAATGATTAAACTTGGATAGGTTCTAACATTTAGCACTAACTCCCACAGGAACAGAGAGAAATATAACTGAATAAGGACATTATACTCTTCTCAGTAAAGATTATAACATGCCCCTCAAACATCGTACTCCCAGGTACTGGATAGCATCTGTAACAGCCATAGCCCTTCCAGCTTTCTTCAGATTGCTGCCCCCACTCGTCCGAGCTGTGATCCTCCATCCTAGACCCCGAGCAGCCTCAAACTCCCGTCGGATCAATTCAGTCCCTTTTCCAGCCTCCGTTGGGTCTGTAAACTGATATGTGTAGCCCCCATAAAATATTCTCAGCCACACTGACATTAGCAAGGAACACTCCTAAGCTTCTCAACAGGGACCGAACCTCATCATATTGTTTATGCCGTGCCCTCATGGTGCACGACAGATCAGAAAAAACATGTACAGTATGCCCATCACAATTTAAATGTTCCACTGTGCGAGCGGCCTGGAGCAAACAGTCCTGAGTTGTTACACCATCAGTAATCAATAGAACAATATGGGGAAAGTCCTGTTGTGCAGCAGCCCATTGCGGCAAAATCCTGTATGCCCAAAGGAAATGTAATATCCATTCGTGATCAAGATGTAAAGCGCCTGGGAGCCAGGTTTTTAAAAAGTTTAGAGGGTCTGAGTCATCCTTGTTTTCTGGCAGTTCAACAATGAGAAGGTTGAAGGCACATTGAGCATTTTCCAGTGCCTCCAGTCTATACTGAAGTTGAGAGTTCTCCTGAGTTAATTTAGCAGTTGCAGAGAGGGCCCTGGTTGCTTGGCACTCTGCCGAATTTGCTGTTTTGGTCAGCACCTCTATTTTAAGATCTTGTTCCCCTATACACTGTAGTATGGCTTCAACTTTTGTGTCGATGCCCTGCATTGACAATTCAGAGCTTTCCATGGGGGGTCTGATACTGTACTGATGAGGCCTGTTGCTCTGTTAATGGTGGAGGTTTGGATCCACTCAGTCCTCCTTTATTTGTGTGACCCATCTTTCAAAAATACAGCATTAAATTCCACAGGTAGTTCTCTATCTGATGATGTCGAAGTCTACTCGCGATTTAAACTTTAAAAGTGTATTTTTATACTTTAAAATGTCTCTGATGTGGAGAGCTGTGAGAAATGCTTCCACTTCGTAGGTGTGCTCTCTATCGCCCCCATGGCCAAGGATTTTGCTGTCACTTACTGTCATTCTTGTAGTGGGACAATAAAGGCCTGCAGTGAACACTGCAGGCACACCATGTCTGCCAGAGTGTCACTGATCTGGCCCACTATCCTTTAGGCCTGCTCCAGAGAGGGCATGCGAGCTGGTGCATCCAGGCGATTGTCCATGCCTGTCCTGTCTTTATGGTATTGTGGTCATGTGTGTCACAGCCATGGCTATGCCAGTGACATCCTCCACAGTGAGTTGCATACCACTGTTATTTCACACATGCAGTGTGATTCATGCATTTGTCAGGGTTCTTCCCCCTGCTGTGATGGCCAACCGTACTGCCTCCCCCTCACAATTTGATTCCCACAGACACATGTCATGCCTGTGATGCCACAGAACACACAGGGACTGCCATCCTCCTTGTACATCACACACATGGTTGCCAACAGTGCCCCCCATGAACCCAACCTCGACAGGTCTGTCTCAGGGCTATTGCAATAGTAACTAACATGTGTCACTTTCCCATTACATACATGCCACCATAATGGTGACGGATGAGTGTGTATGCTGCACACAGCCAGTAGGTTGCCATGCAGGGACCTGTCTCAAGGTCTGTGATCCAAACTGACCACACAACAGGTGGGGGTCATGGCCATGCATGGACAGGGCACGAGTGCCTGTGTACACTGCTGTCACCCATAGGCCAGTAGGCGGTGGTGTCCCACTCAGTGCCACATGACTCCAATGTCTGGTGCATCAAGATAAAAAAGTGACACTGGGATGCACCACGACATCAGCAATCAGCAATCAGCATGCCCATGAATCCTTTGACAGCTACATGGTGGCTCAGACATACACGTGCATAGTGACTGCACATGGACCATGGACCATGGGTGATACCCATTAACACCCACTGTTGTGGATATGTCCATATGCAGTCATCATGGCTGCTGCTTGTAGTGCATCTGGGCAGGGCACTTGCCCCTCATATGGGGCTCATACATACATGCACGCACAGTAAGAGGTTCTGTGCAGGCTGCATCTTTCCCTGCCGGCTGCTATACCACCCATCAGATAATCCCCACTGCCATTACCTGCCCTGAACAGACATGAAGACACATTCATGGTGTGCAGTGTGTGGTACCCTCCCAAACATTCAGCCGTGGCTGTCACTGGGCCCATGAAGCAATGCCTTAACTAACCAATATAAAGGCCACCTCCATGTTGCAGTGTACACATTCTCCCAGTGCTGACACATGTTCCCCCATCACAGGTTGTGCCCACCCATGACACAGCCAGGGTAATGTGTATTTGGGGAGATGATGGGACATACCCACATGCTTTGAACATCCCATGAATGGGTCTCTTGCTAGGTAATCAGGTAGCATCCATGGTGCAGTATGCTCCCAAGCTCCACTGGTGCCATGTACCCAACCCCCATCCCTGGTCTTCAACACCACTCCTGCCAGACACAGGGTGTGACATGGCACTGTCCACCATGCTGGTGCAGCTCTTGTGTTGGCTCCACATGGTACATGTCACTGTTGCCATGCATGTGTGAACTGAGCCCACCAAGGTGCAGTGTGGCATGTGTGGTGAGGAGTGACATGTCCCAGGGGGTGTCCTGTGTCACAAGGGACATGCATAGTGCCTTGTTTGTGGAAAGGGGTCTATGACATATCCTGCATATGCCAAAGGGTCTCATAACACATGTCACGTACCCTGCCCATCCTGGATTGATGCCGCCTGGTCCGCTGCCTCTACTGCTTCCCAGTCACCATCCCTGGCAGCCAAGCCTTCTCCTGTGCTGTGCCATCTTGTGGGGACATGATATGGGACACATGAGACATTGTTGGAGTGCATACTGCTAGTCAGCTTTATTGTACTGCCATGCTGCCTGCCTAACATTTGTGTGGTTCAGCTTACCTTCTCCATCCCATCTGGCCATATCCTGCCAACGGTGCTTAAGTTGTCTTGGTGTTCTCCGCACCCCAACAGTTTTATGTAGGTAGGCTCCAGCTGCCTCTATACCCTATCCCTGTCATTGGGGGAGTGTGTTCGGGACCCAGGTGGCAACAGGATCCTACCCCATTGTTGTAAACTAATTAACTGTGTGGTTTCTTCTGGGGTGAAGATTGGTGCTCTACTTCTCGAAGATGCCATTTTTAAATTTGCTCAACCATATGTACTATTGTGTGATCGCCACTGTTTCTGTTTCATGCTCACGTGCAGCCTTGCTTCGTGGGTTGTCGACTAAGGAACTGCCAGATGCTTAGGGCTGTACTTCCAGAATTGCCACCATGTGGTCATGCACTTTCTGCCTCTGCATTGGCTATTTGTGTTACTTTGTGATGCAAATGTACAGCAGTGTTGCACATGCATCATTTTCATGCTGCATATGCGTTTTGCATGGTGACTATTTTTATGTTGTCATCAATCCATCAAAAATTTTATTTATTTATTTATTTCTTAAAGTCTCTGAAATACAAAACCTTTGAGCCAGAGACTCGTTTACAAAGACTCCACATAAATGTTACAAAACATTGGGACAAGTTGACATATAACATAGTGCAAGGTTGGTCGAGTATACTGAAAATACATAGTATGCACATTATGCATAGTAAAGGTTGAGATAGTACAAAGAGAATACAAATGTACAAGCAGTACCTGTAAGTGCTAGATTGGGGACATGAGTTATAAGATGAATGATGTTGTTCACACTTGGGCTGAGGCAGTCAGAAGGATGACCTTGTCATAAGTTGTGTCAGGGTAGGAGAATGAGAGAACAGTGAGATATGAAAGGGTGGAGGGAAATGGCTACAGACTTCGGTTAAGTGGGGCAGTCACAGGTGCTGAGTTCTAATAAATGCTGCTGAAGGTTGGTTTTGAAAAGCCCGATTTTCGAGCCAGTTAGGCGGTTGGGTAGAAGGTTATTTAGCCATTTGGGTGCCCTGTACATAAAAGCCCATTGGGCATGTGCAGTGCGGCAAAAAGGGACCTGGAAGGTGTGGATGGATGTGCTTCTGGTATAGTGCCAGCCATGTGTCCCAATAAGAAGGTGGAGAAGTGAGGGGGGGCCAGTCCAAGACTATTCTTCTTTGCAAACAGACAGCTTTTATCAGTGTTAGGCACTGTTTTACATTTGCAATATAGAATTCCACGTGAACATCACTTTTGCTCCCACCTGCCACCACCACCCCCTTGTGTGGCTCACTGCTGCCACCACATGTACTGTGTCCCGGCCATACAGCAAACAGCCACATCATTAGGATCCAGCTGGCCTATGTATCAGCAGTGACATTCCTACCACTTGCTTGAGTATACCTTTTATGCCCCCTGTCTAAATGACATGCATGGGGTTCCTCTACACTGCCCTGTACCCCAGTACACCAGCAGGCTTGGGATCCTGATCCCTACAATGCTGGCCCATTTGTGGCATGGTTCATGACTCATGCTTGTAGTTGTTACCAGGTCTGGGCATGTCTGCTCTTTTTATCCACTAATTTGCCCCTTGGTACGCTCCCCACTCACTACATCGATTGTGGTTGCACTCCTTCCATTTTGGTCACACCTCTGCTGGTGTATGTGTCCACCAGGTGCCGCTCATCAGCAATGGACACTGGCTGGAACACAGTGCTCCCATGTCTGGTGGGTGGCACTGGGCAGCCCATCTTCATCATCGCGGTCACATGGCCACACTGCCACTGTCAGCAATGTGGGTGTGTGTTGCAGTATGCTATGGATATTGCTTCCTGCTGGCAGTGCCACCTGTAGGGTGACGGTGAACCTCAGGTGAAGTGGTGTTGGATGTTGTCCTGTCTAGTGCATTGTCCTGCAGACCCAATATCTGCACATGTTTGTTGCTGCCCAGTGTGTACCTCCAGGGTGTCTCCTTCTCCATCCTCCTTCTCCTCGACAGCGTCCATTTCTGGTAGGACACTTGCTGACTCAGGGCAAGATTATGTAGGATACAACAGGCCATGAAGATCTTGCAGGCCATCTCAGGGATATATTGCTGAGCCCCACCCAAGTGCTCAAAGCACCTGAAGTGCGCCTTCAGGATTCTGAAGGTCCACTCAGTTATGGTCCTCGTGGATGCCAGAGCCTTGTTGTACCTCTTCTCCACCTCGCTCTGTGGGTGTCGCACTGTGGTCATAAGCCAGGACATCTGTGGATATCGACTGTCACCTGTTAGGAGGGAGGAACACGTTATTGCTAACACACACCCTGGGTGCTGCACATTGCCACACCCTCTGTTGCCACAGGACCCACACAGGGACAGTGGTTGTGCCAGCATATGCCAGGGCAGCTGATATGACACCTTCCCTGAGGCCATGCCTTCTAATCCTACAGCTGTACATGTCCCATAGTGAATGCACCCATGATGTGTTACTCCCAGCAGAATTACCCAACATGCATTTCATTCTGTCACAATAGTCTGTCCACACTTTCATAGGTTACATAGGTCACATAGGTAATTAAAGAGCGTAGTAGGCTATTGTCCATTTAGCTCGCCAATATTCAATGTCGATACTCCTCCATATTATTAGAGACAGAAATGTTCAGTTAATTTTTGCTTAAATTCCATTATGTCCCCACTGCCAATTAGTTCCTCAGGGAAAGAGTTACAAAGTGGCAACACTCTCCGGTTGTACCAATATGACCTTTTGTTGGTGTGATATAACTCCCCTCGTAATTGTAAAGAGTGTGATCTAGAGCTGTATGCCTGGTGTTTTTTATCTGGATCTAAACAGTCCCACAGAACATTGTTTGTTAGTTCCCTGTATAAAAGGCACATCTCCCCTCAGTCTTCGATATTTCAATGAAAACATACTCAAGCTATTCATCCTCTCATCATAATCCAAGCCCCGAGATCTCTGATCAACCTTGTGGCTCTCCTCTGTATCTTCTCCAATGATCTTGCCTTTGCAGGGCACAGTACTCCAGGTGAAACCTTACCAGTGAGACATATAATGGAATAATTACCTGTTTTTCCTTGCTTTTAATGTGCCTGTTAATACTATTCAGTTTCCTGTTAGCTTTCTTGGTGATGACATTGCAGATGCTGTCATGCTATGTCAATTGCCCATCCCATGCTACTCATGTTCACCCCTCCAAAGTCTAACGTGGACAGTCTGCACATATGTTTCCATACAATATCTGTATGACAGGGCAACAGTGCACTTTTGTGTGCCACTGCCACCTACCTATAAGCCATCCTTCATTAATGTCTCAATTTTCAAAGGCCTAGTGCAGGCCACTATTGCGGAAGATGTAAGCATCATGGCAGGGTCCAGGGTATTGAGCTACCACATCCAGAATGCATCAGTGGCTGTCACACACCACTTCATGTTTATGCCTTTGCGGTTCATGTACACCTCCTCCTATGCTGATGGTGGCCTGATGGCCATGTGTGGAGTCTATGGCACCTAGAATGTGGGGGAACCTGCCAGGGTATAGAAGGCCTGATTCACAGCCTGCTGCTGCAGTACCTCCTGTGGGAACATGATATACCTGTGTGCCTGGCATAGCACTACATCAAGAAACTGCTTCAGACACTGGGATACAGCTGCCTGTGAAATGTCCAATGTACCACCAGTCAAGGTCTGAAGGCTCCCTGTAGCTAGGAAGCAGATCGCTGCACTCACCTTGACTTCCACAGGTACAGCATGCCCCCTCCAGGTTGCCCTTTGCAGGTCCTCCTGCAACTCCTGGCATAGCTCCCTAATGGCAGCCTTGTTCACTCAGTCTTGCGCTAGTCAGTGCTTCTCCGTGAGGTAAGACGCCCTTCTGCGGAACATGAGTGACACAGGGGGCCTGGTGGCTGTTTGCTGCACCTGTGGCATTCTGTTCCCCTGTAACCTACCACACTGCCACCTAATATGCCTCTACCACCATTCTCCTGCAAGCATAATACCCAGTAGCGCTACTGGTGCAGACATCCTCACTGTCACTCTGTGACTGCTGTGTGTGTACACTGCTACTTCCAAAGTGGCTCTACTGTGTCTCTCAGCCTGGGCCTTTTTATGTACTCTAGTATGCTTAGAGCAACTCCACCCTGGTCTAACAGGAGCCTACTTAGACTGGCGCAATTTAACTGTCTCAGGCTTGTAGAATCCCAAAAGGGGATCTTGCTGCTTTTTTATGACACAAGTCACAATGCGCCATTGCCACCATTAAATTAGGCACAACACTGATGCAAGGTACTTTGGCACAGGGCTGCACAAAAGTGATGCAAGTCACATTTAAGAATCGCACTTCATGCAACTTTTGAAGCAAGTCACCATTTGCATCATTCTTGTTGGACATAACTGTTGTGCATCATTCCTAGCGCTTTGAGAACTGGCCCAGTTTGAGTGCACTCTAGTAACCTACCTCAAACTTGAAAAAAGAGAGGGTGGTGTAAGAACAACTCTGCTTCAGTCAATTGTTCAAACTCTTTTCAGCTCCCCACAACACATTCACTAAGTAAGCAATTGCCCACTCCATGATATGGGGTTATAGGCATTTAATGCACACATGGGGTGCATTGTGAGGCATGAAGGGTTATTGCACTTGTAACATGGGTTATGTCCCCTTTCAGGTTACTGCCCTTGACTCAGGTAAACATGCCACAGTGCAGTCCCAGCATGGCTTCTAGCCAGCCACACACCTTCTCCAGCCTGCCCGCCCAGACTTCAGGTTACTGCCCTTGACTCAGGCAAACGTGCCGCAGTGCGGTCCCAGCATGGCTTCTAGCTGGTGGTGCACCTTCTCCAGCCCGCCTGCCCAGACTTCAAGTATGACCACTACTCCTTGGGAAGTCCTGGCACCTAGCTGATTGCTGATAGGAGGCTGCAGGCAAGATGTGGCTCCTCATTGGCCAAATCTACCTCCTGCTGTACTCTGATTGGCTTGGCTTGCTATTCCCCAGCTCAGAGGCTACACAGTGCTCATTTTTAAAACTTTTCACTGCACTGTAGTTGTTATTAGCTTGTTAATTTTTGCAGTTACTGGTTCTTTCTGCTTGCAATGTGTAACTGAGATCCTAATTGTTGGGACTGAAGGGTAATGTGTAGAACTGCTGGTTAGAAATATTTAGAGCCATTTTGAAATGTTTTAATCTGTCTGCCATCTTGTGTAGAGCTGGTTTTGAACTGCCTTTTCTCCCCACTTTCAACTTCTCTCTCTCTCTCTCTCTCTCTCTCTCCTTCTCTCTTTCTATCTCCCCATCCCTATCTCTCTCTCATCACCCCTTCCTATCTGTCTCTCTAAGCATCTCCCCTCACTAACTCCCACTCAGTCGCACCCTCGGCAGAGAGCTCTGTGGCTACTCTCCATACTCGATCTTTTCACACAGTGTACACTCATTTTCCTCCCTCCCCCACCTAACCTTAATCTGCCTGCAACCCTTTTGTTCCTCTCTGAATCCCTGGGGCCATAACCTAGACACCTCAGCTGGCCATGCACCTTCTCCATCCCGCCCGCCCAGACTTCAGGTACGGAGACTACTCCTTGGGAAGCCCTGGAACCTAGCTGATTGTTGATAGAAGGCTGCAGGCAAGATGCGGCTCCTCATTGGCCAAGTATACCTCCTGCTGCACTCTGATTGGCCCAGCTCAGAGGCTACACAGCTTCTTGTTTTTAAAACTTTCCACTGTGCTATAGTTGTTATGAGCATGCTAATCTTCTCCTGCCCCCTCCAGCCCCGACCTCTATTAAATATGCTTTAGCTCCACCTCCTTCACTATTGTCTCACCCCCCCTTGGTTCTCCCTGCCAACCAACGAGAATCTTAAAGTGACATTCACCACATATCTAGTCCACCCTCCCCAGCACTCAAACAATCTACCACGTACAAGCTGTCAAAGTGTAACAAATGAGCTGCTCATTCATCCTACTCTTTGCAACTACTACCCTGCTTGCAGAAGGCCCCCGGTGACCAAAATGGACCTTTGGCTCCTCTCCCAGTACCTTCTCTTGGCTTCAGCGGCCTGACTCTGGTGACTGGGGCAACAGTCTCGGTATGGGACATCAAGACTTCTTCCTACCACCAACTATCCCAATGTCCCCAACTGCCACACCCTGCTATGACACCCTCCTGTCCCCTTCCTCAAGAAATCTACCACGGAAGACCAATAAGACATGTCCCAGCAAAACCTGATGCAGGAGGAGATGATCCACGATTACCATCGGTCTCTCAGCAAGGAATGTGCTTTTCATGCTACTCCTCCTATCTGGAAATGTTCATGCTAACTCAGGCCCTCCAATTGCCTCAGATATTGGAGGACACAAGATCAAAAAGTCTAAGAATCGCTGCCATGAACATCTGCAACATAACGGCTACATTGGAACAATTCAAGGCCTGGTCGATTCAGTACGCCCCAATATTATCTGCCTTAAGGAGACATAGTTGTCAAGCAAGATAAATAATAAAATATTCCTAGCGGGGTACCAAGCCTTCAGGATTAAAAGGAGGAGCAAGAAGGGAGGCGGCTTCTTGATCTCTCAGCAGCCTTCGACACTGTGGACCATGGTGTGCTTTTGGAGTCTTTGCGGATCCTTTGTGGGCTGTCGAGTACAGTCCTCAAATGGTTTTGATCTTTCCTCATGGGCAGGTCTCAGAGGGTGGTCACCAAAATTTATTCCTCTGACACCCTCCCTCTGTCCCGCGGGGTCCCGCAGGGCTCCAACTGGCACCCATGTTGTTTGCAGTGTATATGCTGCCATTGAGAGATATCATTAGGCGATATGGTTTGAGTTTTCACTGCTATGCAGATGATACTCAGCTGTATATGTTCTTTCTACCCAGACAGGTTGATGCAGTTTCCGTGCTTAACAACTGCATCACCAAGATCAAAGACTGGATGAGCACTAGCCGGTTGAGATTGAATCCGGACAAGACTGAAGTGCTGATAGTGGACCCGGGTCATCCGGTGGGGGAGTTAGGAGCTTGGCATGAATCAGGCCTATGGCTTGATGATGTTCAGCTCATTACCTCAGACCAGGTGCGCAACCTGGGCATTATTTTTGATGATGGCCTGACTCTGAAATCTCAGGTGTCGGCCGTGGTTAAATCCTCATTTTACAATCTGAGGAATATAGCCCAGGTGAAACACCTGGTTCCTTCAGATGACCTTAGAAACATAGAAACATAGACTTTGATGGCAGATAAGGGCTGCTTGGCCCACCTAATCTGCCCATTTCCCTAACTAGAGGATAAGTTGCAGATCCTATTTAACTAACAGCCTATTTCTTCCTACCCCCAACAAAAATTGCCTTATGTCTGTCCCATGCATTCTTGAATTCTCCCACAGTTTTAGACCCCACAACCTCCTCAGAAAGGCTGTTCCATGCATCCACCACCCTCTCTGCGAAAAAAGATTTCCTCACATTGCCCCTGAGCTGTCCCCCCTCTACCTTCAAATTGTGTCCCCTTGTTCTTGCACACCTCTTTTTTTCTGAAAGATGCTACCCTCTTGGACTTTGTTGATTCCACTGAGGTACTTAAACATTTCTATCATGTCCCCCTCTCCCTCCTTCCTTCCTCAGGGGTATACATATTAAACTCCTTTAGTCTCTCCTCGTATGGCTTCTCTTGCAGACCCTACATCATTTTAGTTGCCCTCCTCTGAACTGCCTCCATCCTGTCTATGTCCTTGTGGAGATGGGGTCTCCAGAACTGGACCAGTACTCAGATGGGGTCTCACCAACTGTCTGTACAGGGGGATAACAACTTCCTGTTTTCTGCTGGTGATGCCTCTCCCTATACATCCCAGTATCCCCAGTGCCCTACTGCCTTCTCACATTGCTTGCCAACCTTAAGGTCAACTGATATGATTACCCCCAGGTCCCTTTCCATTTTGTTGTTGTTACTACCTCCCCCATTGCATAATCTTCCCTGGGTTTTTGTTTCCAGGTGCACTACTTGCACTTCTTTTCATGGACTCAAGCTTCTGACCATTCCTCCAACCTTGCCAAGTCCCTTATCATCCTTTCACGCCTCCTTGTGTATCAACCCTGTTGCAGATCTTTGTGTCATCTGCAAAGAGGCATACTTTTTCCTTCAGTCCTCTGCAATGTCACTTATAAAGACATTAAAAGGACTGGACCCAGTCTGAACCTCATGTACCCCACTATTAACCCCTCTTTCTTCAGAGTGGACTCCATTTACAATTACCTTCTGTGTCCTGTTGTTCAGCCAATGTTTTACCCAGGCTACCACCCTGGGACCCACTCCCAGGCTGGTTAATTTGACTACTAATCTTTGTGTGGGACTGTGTCAAATGCCTTGCTAAAGTCTAAGTAGGCCATGTCCACAGCCCCTCCCTGGTCTACTACTTTGGTCACCTAGTCAAAGAAATCAATTAAATTGTCTGACATGACCTTCCCGCTGTGAACCCATGCTGCCTTGGGTCCTGTTCCCCACTGGCCTCTAGGTACTCAACAATTCTTTCCTTCAGAAGTGATTCCATCACTTTCCCTACCACAGAGGTCAAACTGACAGGTCTGTAATTTCCTGCCTCTGTCTTGCTCCCACTTTTGTGATGGGGAATCACATCAGCCTTCTTCCAGTCCTCAGGTACCACACCATCCTCCCATCATTTGTTAAAAAGGGTAGTCGGTGGTGTCACTAGTTCTCTGCTTAATTCTTTTAGAATTCTGGGCTGAATTCCATCTGGCCCCATTGCTTTGTCCACCTTCAGTTTTAGGAGTTCTTTCAGAACCTTTTCTTCTGTGAAAGGACTGGGATCGACCCCCCATCTCCAGAGTGCTTCTGTTTACTTGGTTTACTTGGTTTCAGAGGACAAAAGGAGGCTACTGCCCATTGAGATTGTCCCCCACCACCATGGTGGGATAATTATACCTTGAGATTATTATACTCCAACCAACAATCCAACTCTTTCTTAAAAATTATATTAGAACTACTATCTACTAATTGTTGAGGAAGCAGATTCCAAATTCTGGGTGTTCTTACAGTAAAATAATTTAACCTTTTAGTTGTTTTTGTTTTTGAAACAATGATTTGTTTGTTATGGTACCAAGGAGAGGTCCAACTAGTGGAAAAATTTAAGCCACAGTGATGCATTAACTCCTGGGAATTCTGAATTTTATATAAGAGGAGAAGATCTCCTCTAGTGCGTCTTGCATAGAGTGAATGTAACCCAGTAACTTTTAGTCTTCCCCTATAGTCCAGTTTAGATAGATATGGGACCATTTTTGTAGCTCTCCTCTGAACCCTCTCCATTCTATCTATATCTTGCTTTAAATATGGATTCCAGAAGGGAGACCCATAGTCCAGATGGGGCCTCACGAAAGTTCGATACAAGGGAATAACGCATTCCTGAGTCCTTGATACAAAAGAATGTTGAATCCGAGTGAGCATAGCATTAGCTTTTCTAGCTATCATCGTACAGTGATCATTAGAAGATAGTTTATTATTAATAATAATCCCAAGATCTCACTCTAACAGTGACACATATAGGGGAATATTATTTAATAAATAAATTTGCTTGGGATTGTTCTTACCGAAATGTAAGACATGGCATTTATCTGAATTAAGTGTCATCTTGTTTAAGACTGCCCATTCGTCGATAGATTTTAAATTATTTCTCATGGATTCTCTATTTAATAATGTAAGAACAGAGCTTCTTAACTTGGTGTCATCAGCAAATTTCGAGAGAACATTGGCAGGGCCAACCTGCAAGTCACTAATAAAGATGTTAAATAAGGTTGGTCCCAGCACAGATCCCTGTGGAACCCCACTGGTCATGCTCAGAGCCTGAGAAAGTGTGCCATTTATTCTAACTTGCTGTTGTCTTTTATTCAACCAACCTGACACCAATTTGACTATATAATGAGAAAAACCCATTTTTTCCATTTTGTTAAGCAGAATATCATGGGGGACTTTATCAAATACTCTACTGTAATCAAGAAGGATTACATCCATACCCGTACTGATATGATTATAAAAAGATACCAGGTTAGTGATACAAGAATATCCTTGTCTGAAACCATGCCGTGTAACATCAATTATATTACCCAAGGTAGATTCATAATCTAGTAATTTCTTAATAATTTTCTCCATAAATTTAGTTATAACAGATGTTAGACTTATCAGACGATAGTTTTCTGGCTTGGAATGGTTGCCTTTTTTAAAGATTGGGATAACCGTAGTTATTGTCCAATCATGAGGGATGGCTCCTTCACATAAAGATTTATTAAAAATGATTGATAGGGGTTTAGTAATAGCAACAGCTGTCTCAAGTAAGAATCTGGGATTGATGTTATCCGGTCCAGGACTAGAGTTAGGTTTTAAAGACAAAATTGCTTCTAGTGTATCATCTTCAGTAATAGTATAGGAGGGAGTAAGATTATCTAATTGTCTAAAGAATTTAGGAACTTCTTTCTTTGTAAAAACAGAACAAAACTGCTTATTAAATGTATCAGCTACAGTATGTCCCTATCAGTGGTTATAATTGAGTTATTTACACATAAGGGCCCCATAAATCTATTATTCATTTTTTTGTTATTAAGATAGGAGAATAATGATTTATACCTGTCTTTGGTGTGGGCCAAACGAAACTCAAGTTTCTTTTTAGATTGTAAAATAGCATGCTTTAGTAATTTTAAAGTTTTCCTGTATTGAATATTTAATAATTCTTTGGCATCTCCCTCACTGTTCTTTACACATGAAAAAAGCCTTTGTTTATTCTTAATTAATACTTTGATAGTTTTATTGAACCACAGGGGTATTTTCTCCTTTTTATTATACTTTTTTCTGATAGGGACGTGTAAATCTTCTAAGTAATAAATAGAAGATTTAAAATATTCCCAGGATTCCTCCAGGGAGAGAGGAGATAGTGTTGCATCCCAAGAAATTGAATTTATTTGATCATTAGTAGTGTTAAAGTTAGCACTATTATAATTCTTGAATTCTGAAAAGTTGGAAATATATTGAAAGAATAACAAGGAAAAGGAAATTGAATAATGATCACTTGATCCTAATGGGGCACCAACTAAAACCTTAGATTTTGAGCTCCCTATGTTAGTAATAACTAAGTCCAAAATATTAACTCCTTGTGTAGGTTCCATAATAATTTGTTCAAGTCCCATATCTACTATGAGTGCTATTAAGTCTTTCTCGGCCTGCGAACTACCGGTTAAGGAATTCCAATTTATAGAGGGCATATTAAAGTCACCCAAGACAAGGATATTTCCTTTAGAAGCCATATCAGAAATTTCCTTGTGTAGGCATATAGAATATTCTAAATTGGATGATGGAGGCCTATAACATGTCCCTACCAACAGCTGTGGATAACCCTTAAACTGGATGTTTACCCAAATAGTTTCAATATTACTAGTAAAGGGAAGTTGGAATGAGACTATGTCATCCCTAACATAGAGACAGACCCCACCCCCCAACTGGCCTTGACAATCCTTATGAAATAATTTATACCCAGGAATGTGCGGGATCCAAGTAGTGTCGGGGTCCCACCAAGTTTCAGTAATGGAAATAAGTCCATATTTATTCAAACGGCACATAGCCTCAAGTTCAGCCATTTTAACCTAGTTTAAGGATCTAGCATTAAGACTAAGTACCTCACACTCAGTAGAATCAGTAATAGGTCTCTTTAGAGAACAGGATATTTTTTCTCTGATCTTGCCCCAGTTTTTAGCTTAAATGTTTATTGATAGCTGTTGTAATGCTTCTACCCAAGAGAGAACTACCCCTATGGCTGAGATGAAGTCCATGCCAGCAGAACAGTGAGTCTTTTAGGTAGAAAGTTTCCCAATGTGCAAGGTAAAGAATGCCCTGCTGAAGACACCAACGTCTCAGCCAATCATTAAAGGCCTTAATCTTAGTTATGATGACATCAGAAGCTCTGGGTACAGGAAGGATTTCTGAGAAGCATACAAGACTGTTTTTTTTCAGCTAGTACATTATTGAGTGCTATGATGTCCTGTTTAAGCTCATCAAGGCTACCTCTGTTTACATCATTAGTACCTGCATGTATTATAAACAATTGGTTTTCACCAGACCCTTTTAGTATATTTTTCACTGCAGAAGTGATATCTGATACACGAGCACCTCTCAAACTAGAACAGGTACGGTTAAATTTGTCCACGTTACATATAGGGCGATCCAAGTGTTTAATAATGGAATCATCAATAACAAAAATTTGTTTAGGTGATAAGTGGAGATCCATATTACTGGGAGTAGGTGACAAGGTAACAGATTCGTTAGTTTGATCACTTAATTTAACTTGAAATTTGTTTTGTTTAAGTGATAGATTTACAGTTTTACTTTCTGCCCTTTTACAAGATGGACTAGATTCTAATAGATTACTATGGGGAACATTTAAAGAACCATCATGTGTTAAGACAGTAGTGTCATGTTTAAGAGCATCAAATTTATTGGATAAGGGTAGGGATGGAACATTGTAACCAATTTGCCCCCCCCACGTTTTGATTTGCCCTTAGGTACAACTGCCCAATTATCAGAGTCCTGTTAATTGGATTAGGCACCTCCCCCACTTCTTCTTTTGTGAATACTGAACAGAAGTATTCATTCAGTATCCCTGCTTTTTCACTGTCACTCTCTGCCCACCCACCATCCATTCTATTCAGCCTCACCATCCCTCCCTTTGTCTTTCTATGCTCCCTGATATAACTATAAAAGGTTTTATCCCCTTCTTAACTGAGTTGGCCATCTTTTCCTCAGTTTGTGCCTTTGCTATTCTGACTACCCTCCCTGCTTCCTTTTGCCTTAATTGGTAAGGTTCTCTGTCCTGCTCCTTCTGTGTTTCCTTAAACTTCCTAAATGCTATCTTCTTCTCCCTAACCTTCACCGCCACCTCTTTTGAGAACCATAGTGGCTTTTTCTTTCATTTCTGATTTGTTTATTTGCTTCCCACAAAGGCTTGTTGCCTCTGTAATGGCAGTTCTGATATTTCCCCATTGTTGCTCCACCCCTCCTTCTAGCCTGTTTGCTAGTGCTTTTCTAAGACACTCTGCCATCTTGCCAAGTCAGCCCTCCTGAAGTCCAGAACCATCACTTTTGTATGGCTTGACTCTGTAGCTGAGTTTATTGTGAACCACACTGTTTGGTGGTCACTTGTTCCCAAATGGCTACCCACTTCTAGATCTGAGATCCTCTCACTGTCCCCATTTGAGAGTATGAGGTCTAAGACTGCTCCCTCATGAGTAGGTTCCAAAACTAGCTGCCTGAGGCATGCCACCTGAAGGGCATCAAGAATGGCCCTGCTTTTGGATGTGGCTGCAGCAAAGGTGCTCCAGTTAACATCTGGCATATTAAGGTCCCCCTTCAACAGTATCTTCCCTTTCTCTGCCATCCTAAGTATGCCTCCTATCATATCTTTGTCCATTCCCTCCCCCTGACATGGCAGTCTGTATACAACCCCTGTGCGGATTGCGGTGCCACTTCCAGCCTCTAAGGTGACCCACAGTGCCTCCTTTCCTCCCTGTTTACTCTTTTGTTCAGTTGCTTTTATCCCTTCACTTACATAGAGAGCTACTCCCCCCTTCTGCCCTCCCTGTCTCTCCTGTAGGTTGTGTACCCTGGTATGTTAACATCCCAGTCATGGTTCTCTGTGTACCATTTTTCTGTGACTGCTGTGATATCCAGGCATCCCTCTTCCATCAAGGCCACCAGTTCAGGAGCTTGTTGCCCAGACTACAGGCGTTGGTACTCATTACCCTCTATTTCTTGATGGCCTTACCTTTTGCCCCATCCCTGTCCTTATTGTGCGTTTGTCACTTTCTCCATTTACCCTACACTTCTCCCTATCAACATCTCTATGTTGGTGTCTACCTCACTTAGTACCCTGATTTTTTTTTGGGGGGCTAGGATTTCCCTGCTCCTTTCCAGTGCCTCCCCCTTGGCTAGTTTAAATGCTTGCCAATAAAGTATTTAAACCTATCACCTAGGATCCTGGTTCCCCTCCTGGACAGACACAGACCATCACGCCAGTATAGGCCTGCATCCCTCCAGGTGGACCCCCAGTCCCCAATGAAGCCAAATCCCTGAGCTCTGCACCAGTTTTTCAACCACTGATTAAATCCCATGGTGTGGAGCACCTTAGCCTCACTCGTGCCATAGACAGGCAGCACCTCCGAGAAGGTTACCGTTTGTGCTATTTGTCTAAGGCCCCTCCCCATCTCAATAAACACTTCTTGCACTGCTTTGATTCCTTTCTTAGCCAGGTAATTTGTCCCTAGGTGGACAATGACATCCAGCTCCTTCCCCTGTGCAGCTGCTCCTGCGATCCTGAGGATTCGCTCCCTGTCCCTCCAAGCCATGGCTCCAGGCAGGCACCTTACCTCCATCTCCCCTTCCTACCCCAGTTCTACCATCCTAACAATGGAGTCCCCCACCAGGAGTTGTTTCCTTCCCCTGTGGGGCCTCATACTACCCTCCTGTGGGTCTCCTTTGTGGAGGTTCCCAGCATTCTCCTTGGTCTCCACTGTGGGTGCCTCCATAGAGGAACCACACTTTTCCAGAATGGCATAGAAATTGTGGAGAGGTACAACTGGAGGGATGCGCCGTTGTTCCATCACCCTTCCAATATGGGTCCATGCCTTCATTACCACCCATCTTGACTACTGCAATGCTCTCTACCTAGGGCTTTCTGGGGTTGATATCCACTGCTTGCAGCTATTACAGAATGCTGTGGCCAGGTTATTGACTGGTACATCAAGGACCAATCATATTACACCTGTGCTGTGTGGACTGCACTGGCTGTCCTGGGTGTAACACCTGGTTCCTCCAGATGACCTTCCAGCATTGGTCCATGCCTTCATTACCACCCATCTTGACTACTGCAATGCCCTATACCTAGTGCATTCTAGGGTTGATATCCACTGCTTGCAGCTAGTACAGAATGCTGCAGCCAGGTTATTGACTGGTACATCAAGGACCAGTCATATTACACCTGTGCTGTGCGGACTGCACTAGCTGCCGGTTCAGTGGCAGATCACCTATAAGTTTGGCTTGCTAACCTTCAAAGCCCTACATGAACAGGGACCCGACTACCTGAAAGATCTCCTGACTCTCTACTCCCCCTTTGTCCTCTCCGATCCACCGACAAGGGATTGCTAGAGGTTCCCAGGGTGTGTTTAAAAACTTCTGGCGCTTGTGCTTTTTCCTTTGCAGCACCATCCCTGTGGAATTCTCTACCTCATTGGTTAAGAGAGTGCCTGACCATCAACAGCTTTAAATCCATGCTGAAAACATATTTGTTCACATTAGCCTTCCCAGATTATTTTTAATTATCTTTGTATTTATTGTTTTACTGCAAGTCTTAAGTGTGTCTGTGTATTTTAAAATGTGTAGCACCTTGGCTTTGGAAAGGCGCTATATAAATAAAGTTCTACTTTCCTTTACTAATGGTTGGACTGCAGGGGAACTCCTTGTCAAGATGCAGGATAGAGATAACCTCTGGTCAAAAGCCAGGTCCTCTGGTAACAAGCATGACTACCACTGCTACAGAGCCACCAGAAATCTCTGCACTAACCTTATCTGGCAGGCTAAAGCCAACTTCCACAAGGATCAGCTCACTAGAAGCTGGGGTGATGGAAAGAGGTTTTGGGAGAATGTTAAAAACCTCCTTGGGAAGGATGATAAGAGGCACTCCCAACTGCTCAACATACATGACTCCCCCACAACTGACCCACTCCTCATTGCAGAATCCTTCAATATGGCCTTCACTGACCTGAGCTCTGTTCTACCTGCCTATATGTACCTCGCTGATGCTTTTACTGGATTTATTGGATTTTAATAGGACAAAAAGAAGGCTCAGGGCCTATCTCGATTTGTCTCCCACAACAGTGGGTCAATGTTGAATGTGGTTAGATTTAACCATTTCTTTCTGACTTCAAGTTTACCAATAACTCCCATCCAAACTTTTATTTTAAGAGAGTGACAGTGAAATAGTCACTGCTACATGTAAAAAAAGTGCTAGGTAAGACCAGAATGGGCAGTGATGGGATCAACATGAAACTCCTATCCTTCACACTTGATGTTCTCAATGTACCTATCACCAAATTATTTAACAAGTCACCATCCCTTGATAAATTCCCTGCAGTATGGAAACAGGCACTTGTGACCCCTGTGCACAAAAATGGTGACAGGTCCTGCATATCTAACTATAGACCGATCTCGATCCTCATCCCCCCATCCAAGGCTTTGGAAAAGATTGTTGCAGAACAACTCACTGAATACCTTAACAAATATCAGTTACAATGCCCAACCAGCATGGTTTCAGGCAGAATCATAGTACTTCCACCACCCTGGTAGAGCACACTGACTATGTGCACAAGGCACAGGACAAAGGCAAATTGGTCGGGTCTTTCTTTCTTTATTTTCTTTATTCAATGTCAGATTACAAATACCTTTGAGCACCAGGCAGCTCATTTACAAAGGCTCCCAGTCAATGAGGGAGGGGTTACAATTAGACAGATGAAGTGCAACAAATATTATATTTAGTCAAAATTCATAATATACAGAGATGAGATACAGGGACGGAAGAAGTTAGGAATTAGGCAGGGAGCAGAAGAGAATTTGGAAAGAGGGGAAATTGGGAATGGGAGTAGTGCTTTATTTGGCTAGAAAGGAAAAGTAGCAGCCAGGGGCTTTGTCAATGTTGTTAAAGGGGGAAGGCAGGAGGTGGAGGAAGGAGAGAAGAGGTAGAGGGTGGAAGAAGGGGGTAGTGGAAGGGGCAGGTGCTGAGGGAAAGTGGCAGCTGCGAGTCCTAGTAAGCGCAGAGAGGAGTGGTCGGGGGGGGAGAAGGAGAAAGGGAGAGGTGGATAAATTTTGGTGGTAGGATTAGGTGTTACAAATTGCAAGTGCTTTTAGTTATGAGATCTTGATGGAGCATTTGCTTAAACTGAGCAAGTCTAAGTAGCATAGCCAGTTCACTGCACAGGCCATTAAACCATAGTCGGGCTCTGTATAGAAAGGACCATTGGTACTGAGCAGTCTGACAACATGGGATGAGAAAGTGGTCCAATTCAGAGGTGCGAGTGTGTTGGGTCTTGAGGGATTTGTTTAACAAGCAACCAACACCCAGTGGCAAGAATCCAAGAAGCGCCTTTTTGGTAAGAATGCAAGTTTGGTATTTGATCCTACCACTGAGCTGCAGCTATCCAGACTGGGCGTATAGTTCACAGGTGTGGGTGAGGTGAGCAGCACCTGTTATAAGCCTACAGGCCTTGTTCAGAGCAGCAGTAATCCTTCTGAGTGATGTGGTTGATGCAACTCCATAAGTGGCTAAGCCATAATCAATGACTGACAGTACCGAAATGTAGATTGCACGATTCAGAGTTTCTGGGGTCAGGCTCCATCTGTATCTATAGAGTAGCCCAATCCTGGAATTAGCATTCCTAGCAACATTATCTATGTGAGGCACATAGGTGAGGTGACTGTTCAGGGTGACTCCTAAGTACTTGAAATGCTGAATTTGTTCAAGAGGGGCTCCTTGGTTATTTGTAACTGTGAGAATATGTGCCTTATACTTACTGTATGTTGGGAGGATGAGAACAATAATATTTTTGTTTTCTTGTAGTTTAGCACCAGTGTATGGGTATCAAACCATTTGGTCTGTGTTTATTGATCTGACTAAGGCCTTCGATACCGTTAACCACTCTTTACTTCTGGCACAGCTGCAGAACCTAGGTGTGGCAGCCAACACCACTCACTGGTTCTAGTATTACCTGTCTCATAGCTCTCAACGTGTCAAAGTCAGGCAAACCATATCTGGATCCAGAGAAGTTAAACTGGGGTTCCCCCAGGAATCAATTTTGGGACCCTTACTCTTCAGCCTTTTGTTTAAACAACCTCCCAAAAGCGTGTGACTCCAAAGTTATCCTATATGCAGACGATGCAGTCCTTATCAATAGCAGCACACGCATCGACTCCCTCCTAACTGAACTACAGAGCTCCTTCAACAAACTAAAGGACTGGCTCTGCATGCACAAACTCTTACTAAATTACAAGAAAACCAAGACCATGCTCATCTCCAGTACCCAGCTCAAAATTAATTTTCCTTCCCTGGTCATCTCCAACAAAGACAGCACACCATTGGAATAAGTGCACTATTTCAAATATCTGGGGGTTATCCTCGATGACACTCTCACCTTTACTCAGCACATTGATTCAGTGGTCAAGTCAGTAAACACCAAACTGGGTGTGCTGTGCAGACACAGAAAGCATGTCACCCCAGAGGCTCTCCACCTCTCAATATCCAGCTCTATCTTATCAACCATCGACTATGGTCCAGTAGTTTATGGTGCAGCCACAGATACATCCCTAAAGAGAGTGAAAATCATTCTAAATAAGGCCTGCAGACTCGCCCTGGCTGCGGAGCACCTTAGCCAGACCTGTGCCCTGTACGAGCAGACAAACTGGCTGTCACTAAGTAATAGGCTTAAGTTCTAAACATGTCTCCTTGGCATGAAAGTGTTAGTGCGTAAAACTCCCTCCTGTGTAACCAATATTTTCTCCCTGACTAACTCCGGCAACAGCACCAGAGGTAGGTTGCAAGGAACTCTCCCAGTGCCTTTACGGTGAACTGCACTCGGACAACGTGCCTTCTCCTTCTAAGTCCCCCTGTGGCTAAATTACATCCCGGACTCCATTTGGAACACTGCAAGCCTGGTCCACTTCAAAACTGGCCTAAGAAATTACCTTATATCCAGCACAACATGCGACTGCTGTCTATAGGTGTGACTCTCCCAGCTCTTGAAGCCCACTGCCTAGCCTCACGTTTCCCCAACCACAGATGCCCTAGGATTTCAAACTTAACCTTCTACCCTAGCTCTAGCTCCCACCCCTCCTGCCTCCTAGCCCCACTTCCTATGGGCTCTCTCTGCCCCTCCCCCTTTGCTTCCAACCTAGGTTGAGTCAATCCGCTCCCGCGTTCTGGAGCATGCATAGCCCATCCCTCCCTACTGTCCACCTTACCGTTTTATAGAATCAGTTATCCCACCCTAATCACTCCAACACCCCTCCTCCATGCCTATCGACTTGAACCCTCTTACCCCCCACCTTTCAGCCTCTCCTCTCCTCCTTTCATTCCCCTCACTTTCCCTTCTTCCTCTTCTCTCTCCTCTCCCTCTCCCCCCCAACATGCCTTGCCCTTGCCTCTGTCACCAAATGGACAAAGCCTCTCTCAGGTGGCTGCCTATGTTCTGCCCCCATGGGAGGTGAGCCCCACTGCCCTCGAGTACAATGCTCTAAATCCCCCAATTCAGACCCCCACCCTTCCTACTTATGTCCACCAGTGTTCTCCATTACAGTTTAGCACAGACTGCTGTTGTTGTTTCTTGTATTTGCAGTGATTTTGAATGATATATGTAACCATGTAATTCCTTAAACTCATTGTTCCATTAATGAATATATATATATATATGTAATGTATATCTTATTAATGTATTGTGACCTGTACTCATTTGTCTGTGATACTCTCCTTCTCTACCCTTCTCGATGAGGAACCTTTGTAAAAGAGCTTATGCTCAAAGGTTATTTCCGAATCCTCAAATAAATAAATAAAAATAAAATGTCTGTGACTGTATCCTGCCACCTGGACAAAGAGTCACCAATAAATAATCCATAGCTCAGTGGTTTTATGCACATACAGATATCAGAAATACAGTGCTGATGTGAATTCTGACATTTATTGTGTATAATATACAGTACTTCATACAACAAAGTGTACTTTATGACACAAAGAGAGAGCACATGTCCCAGTGAGGATTCTCAGTCTCTCACCAAGTACCTGCTCCTACCACTGCTGATCACACACAGACACAAATAGACATTCAACACAGGACACAGTGTTTCGGGGGCCAACATCAGAATTTTGTTACTATTTT
This sequence comes from Neoceratodus forsteri, assembly GCA_016271365.2. Lineage (NCBI taxonomy): Eukaryota > Metazoa > Chordata > Ceratodontiformes > Ceratodontidae > Neoceratodus > Neoceratodus forsteri. The sequence goes on along the minus strand of JADMNL010000040.1, from coordinate 41,625,297 downwards.
ATCTTGGCAGCATGTTCTACTGTCCAGATTTTTGTGAATCATTCTATGTTTCAGGAACAGTGAGACAGAGAGACACCTAGAAGATTGCAACAAAGTTTGTTTACACTGTGTGTCTCCCGCTATCACTGTCTCTCTCTCGCTGGACTGCACACACAGACCCAAGGAAGACATTGGGAGGCTGCTTCTGAATCTTCTGTCCATTATGTCACTTGCACAGCAGTCACACACATACACAAGAAAGGGTGCTTGCAGCTGCTAGTCCCAGGTGCTACCTACTGTGCCGCTGCCTGTTTTCCCTGTCTGACCTATGTGCTGCTCTCTGCCCCCCAACCCCCTAAAACAAAGACAGACAGAAGCAACTCCAACACTGTCAAACTACGCCTCCCTGCATAACCTCTGCTCCGTTGCACTTACTGGGTACTGTGCAGCTGGGAGGAGGACTGCTGAATGCCTGTGCTGTGTTGAATGCCATTCTTGCACACGTACACACACACATACACACACTCACATACATGAAAGGACACTTGCTGACACTATTCCCAGACACTACCTTTGGTATCAGTAACTGCTTTCCCTTTCTGACCTGTATGCTGCTCTGCCCCCCCCCCACCAAACAGACAGAAGCAAGTATGACACTGTCAAACAGTGCATCCCTGTGTAACCTCTGCCTGGTCTTTTACGTCTGTGACCACCACCCCCCAACAAAAAAACACACAAGGAAGAATGGTTGCTGGCACTACTGATGGCAGAACTCTGCTGTGCACATGTCATCTTACATTTACGTGCATCCCCCCCGTTAAATGACCACACAAAAGGACAGCTGCTGGTACTGCTGATGGTGGAACTGTGCTGTGCACATGCCATCTTACATTTACTTGCATCCCCCCCGCCCCATCAAATGACCACAAAAAAGGACAGCTGCTGGTACTGCTGACGGTGGAACTGTGCTGTGCACAATGTCATTGTGTCAATTTATTGCTGCTGTTCTGGCCACTCGCCCCTTTCCCAAAGACTCACTATCACTGTTATTCTCTTTGGTTCCAGCACGGGATATAATGTTGTGGTCAATACCACACATTTCAAGAATGCCACATGCAGATCAGCATGCGGCAAAATAACATTGACACAATGCCAGGAAACAAAAGCATATACTGGATGAATACCTTTGTCTTCACAGGGGCTCCACTACCACCCCCCAAATGCCCCAGAATATAAATATCCAACTCGGAGGGGGTGGACTTAGGGGATGGGGTGCAGGTTAGAAGCATGAAAATTGTGTTTAAAAAAAAAGGCATGACAAAGGGGACCATGGGAGAATCGAATCATAGCCCCAGGTTCCTGATACCACCAGGTGCTAGTGCTCTAGCCACTCCACCACAGGAGCGGCTTGGCCAGGTACTGCACTGGCAGTGTACTTCACACTCCTCAATGTGAAACTTCAGTGACAGGGGTAGCTGGTATTACCGCACGCTAAGAAACCCCTGTTGCTGTAGTTCCTTTCAAGGTTTCTCATACGTGGTTTTTCATGCACTGTTCAAGCAGCACTATATTGATCCAGTATCTTTGGTTCCCCCCCAAATATACTGGCAGACACAGACACAGTCAGCAGCAGTGGGGGACACACAGCAACGGAGTGCAAATCCTTCACCATGAATACAGCAAGACAGAGAGAGAGAGGGGCAGAGGAAACTGAAGGAATTCTGTAGTACCTCTCCTGATCTTGCTGTCACTGTGTGTGTGTCTGTGTGTGTGTGTGTGTGTGTGTGTGTGTGTGTGTGTGTGTGTGTCTCTCTCTCTCTCTCTTTCAGCACCGCCTTTCCATGCAATGACAAATCCTGCACAGTCAAGGCAGACAGAGAGAGAGGGCACAGTGCCAGAATTGGCCAATAACTCTCCCAATCTAGCTGTCACATTGTGTCTCAGTGCTTGATCTGTCGTGGGGGATGACACAAAAGGACCAAAACCTTGTGTTCATTTTTTGATCTCAGTCTGATTCCCTCTTACTGTCTCGCTCGTGTGCAACGTGCACTGGGCTGCTTGCTGGTGCTGCTGGAGGTCCAGGAACTTGCGATGTAAATGTCCCACTCTCTTGTCGCTTCACTTTTTGGTGGGGGGGGCACATTCACTCTCTCAGAAAATGCCTTGGAAGGCACCACTGACTGCTTGATCATGAAGACAGGGAGATGGACCTACTGGCACTCACAGACATCCCACTGAGGGTTCTGACACAAAAACATACATTAAATTGGTGAAATACCAGCCCATAAGACTGCAGTGCAGCACTATCTCACTTAACTACCTTTTTAAGTGGCTGCCATTCAGATCCAACTTCACCAGTACATAACGAGTGCAACACTGCCCCAGGGTATTACTTTAGGGAGCATCACATCACATGTGCCTATACAGGCATTTAATGCATGGTTACATGGTGCTGTTCTGCCACTTGGATTGCTGCTTCATTCCTACCCATGTTATATTTTTATTTATGTATTTATTTATTTAATATTTTGGAGAGACCTTTGAGAGTGAGCTCTTTTACAAAGGTTCCACGTCAGGGTGGACAAATAGGACAATACACATATACAGTAGTTACAGATGCCTGCTCATTGGCATTCAAGAGCAATTATATGAGAGTTAGACAAATTGGAGAAAAAACAGAATAATTATAATAGAGTAGAAGCTATTTCAGAAAATGATTGTTTGTACCAGTTAGCCCCCCCAGCAACCTCCAATAACCGTTGTTAGAGTAAAGTTGAGAAGACTGCGAAGAGGTTAAATGCTTACTCAAATGGCAGCAGGCTGGGTGTCAGTAAAACAAGAGGGTAGTGTTTGAACTTACCCGCAGAGGGTCAGAGGTGGGGGATGGTGGGTCGGGGTGCTGGGGGGGCAGCTCCAATAGGGCCTTGTCGAGTAGGCGGTGGTAGGAGGAATAGGGAGAGATATTATCTAGGTGTGGATTAGAGCTGATCAAATAGCTTACTTATGCTCTAGGCTGGGCTGGAAAAGGAGGCAGGGTTCTCTAGGTAGCCCCACTTGGGTGGTTCCTAGGTTGAAAGCCTAAAACATTCAAGTGGTGCCTGAGCAGCAAGTACACTTTGTGCATGACATGAGATGCTGTTTGAGGCCTGCTTTGAATTGAGGTATGCTGTTTGTTTGTAGTTTCTTAGGGAGTTCATTTATCCAGAAGGGGGTCAAGATACTTTTTCTCACTAACATGTCCTTACTTTTGAAATGTTATTCTTAACCCTAAATAATGAAAAAGGGAAATAGTTGTTTTGCAATTAATTTCCATCCTTTTTTTAATAAATAGTTAATAACAGGTACATATTTATTTGTTGTTGTATGGAAAAAGGAAAAACTGTAAGAACTATTTTGCCAGTTTTAATGCACTTCTAAGACATGCCAGAGATTAGGATTCTCCATGATTCTTGAAATTCAGTAATATTCAGGGCTGCTTTGATCAACTTACCACAGAGATTCAGGAGCTGGGCTTTGGAGCTGAAGTTTAAGAGTTCAGTTCATACAATGGGTAGAACCTTCCTTTATGATAATATTATTAAAATATTTGTTTCTTACTTTGTGATACACATGTTTAAATTCTAAAAATATATTTTTATGAACTAAAATGAGTCTGCTGTGAGTTGCTGATTTTGTAAATAGTTGAGTTTAAAACAAAAACTTTATTTGTCATATTAAACAAGATGCAATTGGGGATTTCTCAGCCCTTCATCAACTCTTAAACCAACACATTGGAAGGCTACATTATGAACAATTGTGCCTTGTTTAATATGGCTAAATATGTTTTTGATTTTTAATTGGAGTACTTTATAGAATAAGAGGAAACTGACATTATTCTGGTTTGTTCCTTTCACCTATGCACAAATTGAGGACGCTTTTGTTGAGCCACACCTTGATGAGCTGTGTAATCTTTTCCTATGTTCCTATTTAGATGTCACTCCTTTATATGAAGGTGCATTTCACATATAGTACAATTCATATTTAACCCTTACCCACAAGTGATTTTTTTTAGCATTTTTCAATGAGTTGCATGAGTTTCTTTTTGTAGTTATTTTTTTGGTAATTGAGTAAGGCCTGCTGGGCACAAAGCCTGTTTACAGGTGTGACCCTAGAGCACTGGGAGGTTAAATGACTTGTTTAAGGTCACACAGCGTACTAGAGGGGGTTGTGGGAATTTAACCCAGATCTGATGGATGTACCACTCTAATTCACAACTCGTTGCTCTAACCTCTAGGCTATACTGCATGCCTTAAGTGTTACTAGTTCCAGCATGCAGACTTGCAAACATTTTGACAAAGAACTGCAACTGTGTGACAGAACTGTAAATACATTACAAGTGAGTCACAAAAACATTTTATAAAAGTTACTTTTGAGCTTCTTAAGTTTTAAGAAAAACACAACATAAGTTGCCAGTGCAGTACTAACTTTAAAAAGCAATGTAAAGTCATTGGTGTGACAATTTAAAGAGTGAGTCTGGCCAAATGTGCTACATTTCAGAATTAAAATCTGCATACCCCCAATAAACCTAATACCAAAAATTTGGTTTCGACATTTCTTCATTTTAAAGTAATGATCTATTTTGTAACCCTAATTTCATTCTTATTCAAAAAAGCCAGTTTTAGTGAAGAGCAACTGATGGTGTCATAACCAGAACTCACAGCCCAATCCTTACTATCAGCAACCTGATAGGACCTTTGTCTTCAAAGTGTAAGAAACTGTAGCTGGAGTAATCATTTAAAAAAAGAAACTGATGTAGGGTTGTCTGCAGTGCTTGCATTTCCAGAATGATCAGATGCCTGGCACTGTACTTTAGAACATTTATTTAGTTAGCTTTTGTTAACCAGGTAAGCACGTTAGAAGGTGGTTTTGGAATGCAGCACTGAACCAAGGCATAAAATGTCAAGGTGTTAAACAATTTAAAAATGTTAAGGAGGACATGCAGTCTCAGAATTTGGCTAGGATCAACCATCTCAAAATGTGGTGGGAGACTCAGTCATGGAATGTGACAGGAACACACATCAAGGGATTTGGAAGGGACTAGTAATTTTAGAATACAGTGGGAAAGCACATGGTCAGAATGTGACAGTACCCACCATTTTAGTCTGAAATTGCTTGTCTCTGCCACATTCCAGACTGTACACGCTCACTACATTTACAAAATGTACATCACCAACCCACAACATTCCGACATTGCACATCCCAGCCTCATTCTAAAATTATGCATCCCAGCCACATTCCAAAATTGCACATCCTCGACACATTCCAAAGTTGTGTTTTCATGCTACATTCTGAAGCTGTGTCACCACCACATTCCTAAATTGTATGTCACTTTGAAAATTATGCATCTATACCACATTCTAATTGTGCATCACCACCACATTCCAAAACCATGCGTCATCGCCACATTCTCATCACATTCCAGCCCTGATGGCACCTCAGAATGCTTCACATCTCTGCCTTAGCCATAACTGCTCCCTTAACACATTTACTCAACCTTTCCCTCTCAACAGATATGGTCCCCACCGCCTGGAAACTGGCCAAAATCCTTCCCCTGCATAAAGGTGGAGACCCCTCCCAAGCAGGAAACTACAGACCCATCTCTCTTCTCCCCTTCCTCACCAAAGTCCATGAATCCCTCATGCTATCCAAACTGTCAGAGTTTCACTCCACAAACAGCTCCCTCTCCCCATTTCAATCAGGTTTTAGAAAACATCACTCCACTATCACCACCCTGCTACATGTAACTGACTCTATTCTCACTGCCATGGACAAAGGCCAAATCACCTCCGCCATTTTCATTGACCTAGCAAAAGCCTTTGACTCAGTCTCCCACCCCCTGCTACTCTGCAATTTAAGCTCCTTAGGCCTTGCTCAGCCTGCCATCAACTGGTTCTGCTCTTACTTCCAGAACCGGCAGCAGTCAGTTCAAGTAGGGGACACTCCCCCCACCCGCTACCCATCTTCTCAGGCATCCCGCAAGGCTCTATCCTAGGCCCCATCCTTTTCTCTCTTTTTATAAATGACCTCCTCTCTGCCTGCCTCTCCTCTAACATGCATCTATATGCCAACAACACCATCATCTTTGCCTCAGGCCCCTCACACGAGAGCATGCTTCCAGATCTTCAAAGTGACTTTAACAGGGTCCAAACCTGGTTCCAAAAAACTAGCTCAAACTAAATGGCAAAAAAATGGTTACCATGGTATTCGGTACAAGACAAAATCTCACCTCCCTAACCAATCCCCCACCAATCTGCACCCTGGAAGGATATCCCCTCAAGACAGTGCCCACCTTCAAGTACATGGGGGTCTGGCTGGATAGTCACCTCAACTTTTCCACCCACATTGAGGCTATCTGCACCAATCTCCAGCCCAAGCTAGCCAGCCTTTATCACCACAAAGCCAGCCTTCCCCTCCCCACTTGTAGTGAACTCGTACGCAAAACCATCCTGACTGTCCTGGACTATGCGGACATCATCTATGGTACAGCCCCAGCCTCATCCCTCTCAAAACTCGACATCCTTCTCAACTTCTTCTGTTGTTTCACCACTGCTTCTCCCCCACTTACTCACTGCTGCCTCCTCTACTCCTCTCTATCCTTTACCCCACTCTCGTACAGGAGAACCATCCACAGTGCCACCCTCTTAGCTAAATACTGGTTAGGATTCCTACCTCTCTACATCTCCTACTGCCTTTCACCAGCCAGTTACTCTGGCTACCCTCTAAATCACAGAGATGCATGCACTTTCCACCTCACACGCCCCCTCTCTCCCTCAAGACAGGCAGCCTTTTCCTATCGTCTCCCCCTCCTTTGGAACAATCTCCCTCCCACCTCCATCAGACCCACTCCCTCACGCCATACAACTACTCCTCAGGCTTCTCCCTTCCCCCCTTACCTCAGATGTTCATCTGGTCCCACCCCAACTCAGGCCTAGCCTACCATGGCTGGCCCCTGATGGCAATATTCTGCTTCAGTCAGCCTCACCTTTCATTTCACTGATAAATTTACTGTCCAATCCCAGTGCTAGTCCACTCTATCATGATACCATTTGTGTAAGCTGTATATACAAACTCTGACTTATGCTGATTACGCAATCATTAGACGTGAAATGTCCCAGATGCTGAAACCTACGTCCAAACAGAAATTAGCTGCACTGTCCTGCATACTGCTGCTGTACTTTATGTCTGTAACAAGAAATTGTTGTATTTCTCTGCTTAGTTTTCTGTGTATACTTTGTACCCGGGTCGCACCTGGAAGTGAGCCTCGGCTCAGTGTGCCTCTCCCGGTCACCAATTTTAAATAAATAAATAAAAATAAATAATTCTGAAATTGTATGTCACCACCACATTCTGAAATTGTGCATCACTGCCACAATCTGAAATTGTGTGCCTTCACCACATTCTAAAATTATGTGTTACTGCTACATTTTGAAATTGTATGTACCAGCCACATTCTGAAATTGTGCATAACTACCACATTCTGAAACTGTGTGTCACTGCTGCATTTCAAAATTGTGCATTACTGCCACATTCCAAAATTGTGTATTGCCACCACATTCCAAAAGTGTCAAAACCACAATCCAAAACCATGCATAATCGCCACATTCCAAAATTGTGCGCCACTTCCACATTCCAAAATTGTGCATCACTGCTACAATCTGAAATTGTGTGCCTTCACCACATTCTAAAATTATGTGTTACTGCTACATTTTGAAATTGTATGTACCAGCCACATTCTGAAATTGTGCATCACTACCACATTCCGGAATTGTGTCACTCCACATTCTGAAATTGCGTGCCATTGTCACATTCTGAAATTGTACATCACTGCCATAATCTGAAATTGTGCATCTTCGCTACATTCTGAAATTATGTACTACTGCTACATTCTGAAATTGAATGTTCCAGCCACATTCTGAAATTGTGCATCACCACCACATTTTGAAACAGTGTGTCACTGACACATTTTGAAATTGTACATCACTGCCACATTCCAAAATTGTGCGTAACAGCCAAATTCTGAAATTGTGCTTCATTGCCACATTCTGAAATTTTATGTCTCCACCAACTTCTTAAATTGTACCTTCCTCCCATATTTTGAAATTGTGTAAACTTTCACATTCCAAAATTACTTGTCATTGTCACATTCTAAAAATGTGGATCCCCACCATATTCCAAAATTGAACATCACTGCCACATTCCAAAACTGCATGTCCAAGCCATGTTTCAGAATTATGCATCCCTGCCTCATTCTGCAATTTATGGGACTACTACATTCTGAAACTGCATCACCACCACATCCTAAGATTCTGTGTCTATGCCACATTATGAAATTGCATGTTGCCACAATAATCTAAAATCAAGCATTGCAACTGTATTGTGAAATTGTGCATCACATCCACATGCCAAATTAATGCATCCATGACACATCACAAAATTACACATCCCTGCCATTTTCTATAACTATGTGTCTCCCACATTTCAAAAGAATGCATCTCTGCCATATTCTAACAAACACTGGCCAGAGCCAATATGGTTGCAGCTGAGCTCACGGAAGTCACAGCAGAACACAACACTGTTCGCCATGTCCAAGATTGTTGCTGGAATCCAGTGCACATGTGAACTGGCCTCCAGCATTCATTTTGGACACAGTGGGCTGTGCTGTGTTCCACCGGGTGGAAAAATAGTGTGACTGCAGGGGGGAGGGGTAAGCAGACTGTTTTATAGTTGTGGAATTCTGCTACTCCAAAATGGTAAGTTGGTTGCATCAGAGATCACTCAGGGAGCTGGCAGCAAAACTGGTTGAACCTCTGGTAGGTCTATTCAATAGCTAAAGGAACAGAGGTAGTTCTGAAGGATTGGAGGGTGGTGGATGTTGTTCCACACCTGGGGAGGGGCACAAAGAACATGCAGGGAACTACAGGCTTGTCAGTATTACCTGTACTGTAAGGAACCTAATGGAGTAACTGGTCAAAGAGGATCTGGTGGACTACCTGAGGAGCAATGGGCTCCAGGACAGTAAATGTCATAGATTTGTGGTAGAGATGTTGTCTCAGACTAACCAGACAATTTTCTTTGACTGTGTGGTGAGGGAATTGGATAGGGGCCATGCTGTGGATTTGCTCTACATCGACTTCAGCAAGGCTTTTAACTTGGTTTCAACAGATACTTGCTGAAGAAGATGGGGATCTGGGTGCTGCTAAGGTAATAGTAAATTGGATCGGTAACTGGTTAAAGGGGGGAGGCAGAGGGTTGTTGTCAATGTGGTCAAATGAGCAGCGAGGGAGGTCATGAGAGGTGTAGAACAGGGAGCAGTTTTGGGACTGGTATTCTTCAATATGTTTATCAGTAAGACTGATGAGGGTATCTGGGGCAGGCTGTCTCTTCCCAACTAAGCTCTGTGGGAAGGTGGAAAGTGATGAGGAATCGGGGAAATGCAGAGTGATGTAACAATGCTGGGGGGGGGGGGTTCCCAAGGTTTGGCAGTTGAAAATCAATGCCAAAAAGTACAAGGTAATACACCTAGGGAACAAAAGCCCTAGGACAGAGTACTGGATAGGAGAGGTGAGACTTAGCAGTATGGCTGAGAAACTGGACTTAGGAGTCATCATCAGTAACTCCTTCAAACAATCTAGTCAGTGCAGCAAGGCATATAGCAAAGAGAGTAGGATGCTGGGATATCGGAGGGGTACTGATAACTGAAGGGAAGAGGTAATACTTCCCCTATACAGATCCTTAGTGAGGCCACAACTGGAGTAATGTGCCTAGTTCTGGAGTTCTCACCTCAGGAAGGATAATGATAGGCTAGAGACAGTGCAGTGCAGAAAAACAAAAATAATTCAGGGCCAACAGGGCAGATCCTATGAGGAGTGACTCAAGACACTGAACATGTACTCGCTGGGGACCAGAAGGGAGAGGGGAGATATGTTACAGACCTTCAAGTTCCTAAAAGGAATAAATAAGATGAAATGTGAGGAGATATTTAACTTGAATACTAGTTCACGGTCACATGGACACAAGTGGAAACTGACAGGAAGGAAGCTCAGAAGGGACATAAGGAAGTATTATTTTACAGAAAGGGTGGTGGAGCCATGGGAAACTCTGCCTGCTGAAGTGGTGGGTGCTAAATTTATTGGTGGGTTCATGCATGGTTGGGACAAAATGAAGGGTATAGCAGTTGGTCAGGGCAGCAGAAGCTTGGAGAGGAATGGGGGGAGGATGGGGAGGGCTAGGACTCTGGAGGGACAGCAGGTCCCAGGGCTAAACAGGGAACTCGGGCAGACTGGATGGACCGTTGGTCTTTTTCTGCCGTCACTGTCTATGTTTCTGAACTTTTATTGTCCTGTTATGAAATGTACCAACACGTGGCCGGTGGGCCAGTATCAATATCAGATGCCAGGGAGGAAACAAAGAATAACTTCCTTAGCTGTGCTGACAGCCAACAGCCATCACTTGAGGAAGATTAAATAAATGTGTTAATATAATTAAATCCAGCTACATTTCAAATGTTAACCTCCTCAGGTGTGCAGAAAAAAAAATCACCACCTAAAATGAAGCAATCCCTGATCTGCATAAGGATACAACTATGCCAAAAAAGATAAAGAACTGCATTCTGTGCAGCTTGGGGCAAGAGTTCAAGAGAGATGTGAGGAAATAATTCTTCACAGAAAGGGTGGTAGATACCTGGAACAGCCTGCTAGAGAAGTTGGTGGGGGCGAAGACAGTGGGGAGCTTTAAGCATGCATGGAATAGGCACGTGGGTATAATACATAGTAGTAAGGAAGGAGGGAGGGACACCTGTGACCAAATAGAGTCTAGGGTGTAGTGTTAGCCAGAGAAAATAGGGCAGACTAGATGGTCATTACTGGTCCTTTTCTGCCGACATATTCTATATTTCTATGTGAAATGCAAAAAAATTAAATCCTGCTATTACACTATTTACCATAATAAAATGTCTGTTAAATTACACACTCAACTTGGACATCCCGGATGCTAAAAATAATACTTGACTTGCATTGGGAGCTCCTACTGCTCTCTGTGGTTTATTTCTGTCAGTGACTGGCCCATGCAGAGCTTGTCCTTAGGTTAACAATTCAAGCTTCAGAAACAGCAGGGCTCACCACAGTCTGGAAATATGGAGTGTTGGTGCTGATGGAGGTTGAAGTTGCATTATTCCTTGGGCCTCCTACATACACTTGTAACCCCCTACAAATGGGGGCTCCCAAAAGTCTTCCTTGGGAGTGCCTAAATGACAAGAGAGTGCCTTAATGTCTCTGTGCTCTGTCTCTTTAAGAGCTGCCTATAACGTGGCTCTTATTTAATCTGGGAGGAGGCTGAGTGTTTCTATGCTCGAGTCCCACCAGAGCTGCCAGATAATTGCTCCGTTCTGCCATCGCTAGTTGCGCAGAGGGAGCTCTGTTAGAAGCTGTATTTATTTGCTGATTATCTATTAGAATAGTAATGGTATTGTAGTTTGTCTAACCTGCCTTCTTTGCAGCATGGACAGTTTTGTTTATCACCACCATCTTGGTCCTGGACTGCCAGCATGGGCCAATCAGTACCTTTGGGGACCCTAAAATGGAGTCTGTCCCAAGGGGTCTTGTAGGAGTGAATTTCTGTAGGAATAGTAGTTTTGAAACTTAAATGCACCTGGAAGGGGAGCTCTTGCTTTGACAGGATGGGTAGATGAATCAACGAATCAAACCTTTTGGACCGAAAGGAAGTTCCCAAGCTGCCTGCAGCAGTGAGTCAATCTGGAGTTAGAGTTTGAAGAGTAAACAGCTTGAGTGATTCGAGCAGCAGCTCCTGCATAGTTCGCATGGGAGACAGGTGGAAAGGCTGAGTTTGGCTTGTCTGTCTGCAGTCTCTCAAGAGGGAATCCTTTGAAAGGCTTAGCAGTCGGACTGTATCCGAATTGGAGTGTGAACCACTGAAGAATGACCAGATTTAAATCTGAAGAAGACCGAAGATTGGCTGTATGCAATTGGCCTGTCAGGACATCCATCCACCATAGAACTCCCGGTTTTGCTTTGAGACACTGATATTATGATAGGACTGCTGTCCCCTTGGTGGTATGGTGATTGCTTCACTATAAATGTGCTGTGTGCTGTTAGTGGTTCGCAGTTTGGATCCCCACTGTGTAAATGTGCCATGCTTTCTGGAAGCTGCATCCAGCACTACTGGACTCAAAATCCGAACTGTCCCACCTGGCCTGGGCCTTGCCACCTGGCCCAGCCAGCTACTTCAGGCACAGAAACCATCATCGACGAGAGACTTACCCGAGGATCAGCCCCCCGCTCAACCAATTCCAACAGGAATGACACCTTGATGATTCATGTGGGCCCTGCTTCTCGTGGCAAACCAGTTATCAATCTGCATTGTCTATATTTTCTAGCATGTGTCTCGTATTGGGTAGCATGAGTAACAATCAGGGTATCTCCCTGCAACAACAGCTAAATCTCAAGTGTTGTCATCTGATTGCATTAATATTTTCCCTTTCATGAACTGAGCCTTCAGGCTCTGGATTGCAAATTGTGTGTGGTTGTGCATGCCTTTTCTTTTCATCACAGGTCCCCAACCAGCTGCGATGCCGGTCTACCCCGGGCAATGTTCCAGGCTAGCCCACCTTACTTTCAACTGGGTACCCAGAGCATGTAACTGTGCAGGGACTAAAAGTGCATGCATAATTGTCTGACAAGATCAGTTTTAGAATCAATCCCTTGTTCAATTCCCCTGAATAAATCAGACCTAACTCTTTTTGCATTTAATCTGACTGTGGTTCCACTTCGTATCAAAAGCACTGTAACTGTTATTTGTTGTGCCTAACCTTGTTTTACGGGGGGTCTCCAGGGTCGAACTGGTGGAACCAGCCCTGGTGGTAAGTGCAAACAGTGTGGGGAATTGTATGCTGAATAGGGGCTACTGTGAAAGTGTTTGTTGCATATTGTCTAGGCCACCAGAGGGGAAAGAGGGGGGTTACAGTGTCCCAGAGGGCTGTACCCAGGTTAGCCTTGTTACTAACAACCCTGTCCTCTGGGTGGAGGCACCTGTTTCAGTACCCAGGCTCCTTAACCTGCAACTAGCCATGCAGGCAGGGGTAGTAGCCCTTGGGATAGCGCCACCTAGGGGTTACACACTGTTTATGTGTACGTTTTTTAAATTAAGATTTAGGGTACTGCTAGTAAGGGGTAGCAGTGCAATATAGGATGGTGATAAAAGACAATTTTTTGATTGTATGAAATCAAGTAAGGATGATGGACAAAAATACAGAGTGGTTGTAAAATAATACAGGGTGGTGGCCTATGGCACTAAAAACAACACAGAACAGATATACATCCAAAAATACTTCCCCCTGTGGCACTGGGCAATAAAATTGATCTTTCCTCAGGCTACCAGACTGGCATTAGCCCACCAGCCATTTATACTGTGTCAGTAAACTCCGATGGCTTGTCAGTGCTGTGCCAGCGCTGCTGCCAGTGACACGGGTAATCAGTGTTCAGAAGTAGGGGGGTGAATGACCCATACAAGTGGAACATTTGCCTCCTTTATGAGGGTGGAAAACTAATCCCTGCTGCATTAGCATCACTTGCAGGTGGGACCACAGGTGGCTAGTGTTGTGCGAAATTGAAACATTTCACCCAGCTAAATATTTCACGGAATTCACGCATCTCGCGAAATATTTTGCTGGGTGAAATGTGAAATTTTGCCTGTGGAGCAAACAAAATTTTGCCCACCAACCAGTGAAATTCCTGATAAGCGGTGAAATTTCACCACTTGTGGGCAAAATTCTGTAATTTACATACATCAGCTCTCTTCCTGGTGTCCAGTGCCCCCGCTGCTCACCAGCCCAAATTTAAAACAAATCTTCTCCCTGGTGTCTAGTGATCCCCTCGGCCCGATCATAGCCGAAATTGAATAAAGCCCCCTCTCCTTTCCTTGAGTTACACGGAGTTATTGCCCTTCTTCCAGACTCGTTCCACTTCTGAATCCAAAAAAAAACAATAATTAAATTCCCAACTCCCTGGTGTCTAGTGGACCCCCCACTCTGGCATCAGATTGCATCCACCCCGCTCCCCCCAGTACCAGCACAGCCTTCCACTCACTTCCATGGCCAGCAGCCCGACTGAGTGCTTCAATGAATGAGCACGTGCTTGTACAAGCACGTGCTCATTCATAGTCAGATTTCATTCATAGAAGCGCTCAGTTGGGCTACCAGCTGTGGAGGTGAGTGGAGGGCTGTGCCGGTGGCCTGATTTGGGTACTGGGGGCAGAGAGGTGGGTGCTGTATAATGCCAGGTTGGGGGATCCACTAGACACCAGGGAGTTGTGGATTTAATTAAGCATTTTTTTTAACACAAGGGCAGATTCATGCAGAGACTCAGTTGGCCGGGAAATACCCTCAGTGTAACTCGGGGGGGGGGGCTTTATTCAATTTTGGCCATGATTGGGCCAGAAGGGACAACTAGACACCAGGGAGAAGATTTTGTTTTAAATTTGGGCCAGTGAGCAGCTGGGAGGGGGGACGGGGACCACTATGGACACCACTGGGAGATGCCCATTCGTGGTGGGTGAAATTGCAGTGAAATTTCACCATTTCACCACAGTTTTGTGAATCACTTTGCACAGCAAAATTGCCAACTTCGTGGCAAATTTTGGCAGCAAAATTTTATTTCGCAACTTCTCTATAGGAGGCCCAAGCCAGCAAGGACAGCTGTGGAAGGAAAGTTGTCCTGTTCTGTGTTGAGCAGACTCCACTCATGCTCACATTCTGCATTCATACTGACATCTCGAAAGTGGGAAGCTAACAGTGGAAAAACCCTGCCCAACAAGATCATATCACTGGTGGCACACTTGGCTCTGCACTACCCACAAAGCATGACAGGAGTGACTCACCCACTGGTCTTGGACACCTGAGTGAGGTCTTTCCTCGGAAGGCCCTGTCACAGTGGGATGAGCAACAAAGGGAAAATGTGAGTGATTTTCTGATGTGAGAGGCCAGGTGACAAGGCTGAGTGCTAACTGCATGGGTTGTACAAGGGGGTTGGTTGTGTGTGGAAGAATAGTTGTAATTAAAACAATGTAATATATAAAGTTAGTAAAACTGATAACTAGATCATTAAAAAAAGAGTAGCAGCAGGAAACAGGTGCTCACTATTAGCGTGTATAAATTAGGAAATAGTAAAAACCGGGCACTCGCCACCAAGGAATTTCCAGCTGCTTGTGTTGGTGAATTCCTTGTCGGTGAGTGCCTGGTTTTTACTATTTCCTAAATTGGTAGCTAGCAGTACAACTTGTACTGGAGGAGTTAACAAGATTTCAATCAGAATAACTAGTAAAGCAAGTGGAAGGTCTATGCGGCCAGTGGATTTTCCCAGTCACAGAACTTAATGATAGCACAATAACCATATTTTTCTGTGACAGCAGAAACATTCACTGATGATATTACTATCATGTAGGTTTTATTTTATCTTGCTAAACATTTTCTGTGCAGCCAGTGGATTTTCCCAGTCACCAAACTTAATGATAACAGAATAACTACAGTGTGTTCTGCTATAACAGCAAAAACGTTCACCATCGATACCGCTATTATGCAGGTTTTACTTTATCATGAGAAACGTTTTTCATGCTATACCATGATAACTCATAAGCAGATGCTATAATACTGTGAAAGTATAATGGTGATAATTTTTAAATTTTACCATACCATGACAATTTTTATATTGCGACACCTCTACCCATGACCCTGATCTGAAGAATTGTGGGAGATGGATTTTTGGACAGGTTGTTCAGCTCAGAATGGGTTCGCCCTTCTTACCTACTTTGGCCAAGGGTGTATGTCTTAGGCATCCAGTTGTCTGAGTGGGTTATTATTAAGCCATCTGTCAGTAATTCTGTCTTCAGCGTTCCCCTTGGTCCCCTCTGCCCTCATGAATCACCATGCAAGTGCCTTGATCACATGCCATGAGGACTAACATATGACTGCCTATAAACTGACAAAAAAGTACTAGTCCACAGATCTTATTCACAGGCCTTTTTCATGGAAGATTAACATGCAAACAAAAGAAGTGATAGCAGTAATACCCTCTCCTGCATCAGTGGCCAATCACTTCTTTTGTTTGTGTTTCCAGTCTTGCTTTAATGGTGAGTGCAACAGATGTGTGTGTGTGACCAACCAGCCGCAGGTGGTACAGGATTAGGCAGTCTCACAAGTCCTCTCGGGAGTATGTGCCCATCACCTACTTAGCACTTCTAACCCTCCAACCAACTCAAGAACAAACCCAGACCATCATCCTGCTCTGATCTCAAGTCTGACCACATCAGTGTTACCCGTTCAACACACCATCTTACAAAATCTTCTTACTGTTGTTCTCTTTAGGCTACCTCCACACTATTTTTGTCAACCCACCACAATATGGAAGCACTTCCACATCCTTAATGGATGGTATCTCTTGAAAACCACGAGGGCAGGATCACAAGTGTCAGAATTGCAACTGCACAACAGCGAGGGGAAAAGGGCGATCTGCCAAAACAGAGATCAGCAAAAAAGTGACCTACACCTTTCTCACCCTCCCCAATGTGTCCCCCTTCCCCGGAGATGTTTATATATAGAAAGTGCAGGGGGCTTCAAAGGGGGCGTTTGGGGGGGGGCTTCACCGCCCACAAAGGGGAGTGCAGGTGGCAAAGCCCCCAGCAGAAACTCACTCGCTATTTTGATGATCACTGTTATTTGATGGTTACTCCTTTTCCCCTCACTCTTTTCCTGTCACTGGTTTGTCATCACTGTTTTGTATTCGCTAATATCACATATAATCATAATGGACTGTTACAGTAGAATATTTATGTAACCCCCATGTTACATTTGGCTAGTTGGCACCCCCATAAATAGAACTTGTACCCACATATGGCATACCATTTACATGTAGAAAAATACTTAGATTGGTATCACCCCTAGCTTTCAAGTGTATACCAGGCTCACTATCTAGACGAAATGGGGTGGGGGTACAATTATCAAAATGAACCCTTGGAACTACAACCAAGTCCAAGGGAGAGGATGCTAGGTGTATGCTAGATCTAACTGATGAGGGGGCCCCATTAATTCCACATAGAAGCAATTATCAGATGTCCAATGCAGCAGCTGGAATTTTGCAGTATGACTTTATTCACAGATGTTACTAAAGTACAAGTGGATCCCCAAGGGTCAGTCATGGCGAGGAAGTACATCCTCTTTCCAAAACTCTTTGCTTGGTAGTATAAGTTTCCATAGAAACACTTCCTGTTGCTTTCCCCTGGTGTATGTACATGGATTGAACCACACACCTAAACATTTCCATTTCCCAGGAGTGTGTGCTTGTGGACTGTTGCCACACACTCAGAACATCTTCTCTTTACCAGTGAGCGTACTTTTGTGGATTGAATCACACACTCAGAACATCCTGCTGCAGCAATTGTCTTTGCCCTGGGAAACCTGGCACCCTTGCATGAACCAGTTAGCCCTGCCTTGTAGATTCCAGATGGCATTTCTCCCACCCTTTGCCCCAACCGACAGTCTCTGCTATTCCTTCAGGGTTACGTCACAGAAGCCTTCATTCCCCACTGAACTGCTAAAGACTCAGAACTTTTAAATTAACACACTTAGGTGAACAAGGATCCTGGCTGGTGTGGTCTAGCCTTAGCTTGGGCACACACACCCCAGACAACCTCATAAATAGAGAACTTGTCTCCCATTTTGTACTCACAGATTAGTTGCACCTTCCTTTAGGCATGGAAACAACCCAGAAAGCACCCTTTTTCCATGGTAGCTTGTCAGAAAATCCCAAACAAAATCCTTTTCAAAGGCAGCTTTACACACACTAGGACCTTCAGGAGATTGTCCCTTGGATCCACTGAACAAGCAGTACCTCTCACTTCTCCTGGAGTGAAAATCAAGGAATCCTGCTGAAGAAAGGTCTCCACCACTTCACTGGGAGCTGGAGATGTAATCCAAACTAAGGTAAGAAACACAGGGCTGTCTGTGACAGAGTCCCAACCGGCAGACCTCCTGCCACTCTAACTTCCAAACTCAACTCCCTGAACATTCTAAACTTCCCCAGCAGCTGTCTCAGAAATAGTTATGCTGCTGCGAGCATTCTAAATAACATAATCATCTCCCCCTCTCTCAGGCTAGCTGAGTAAACAATGATGTCATTATGTAAGCAGCCCCTAGATGAGCTCCTTACCAGCTGCCTTTTCTACCTGCCTAACACTAGTACTAATGGGATTCTAGTAACCCCAGGGGACTGTGGGGTTATTTTTTTTTGTCATAGGTTTTATTGAATGTTTTCAATTTTTTTAGATGGTACACTTTCATACGTCACATATTTTTCAGCCATGTAAGGAAAGATTTACAGGCCAAGTAAAGTTACACTCTTCATCACAATATCATACTATCCAGTATAGGAGAAACAAATACATAGGACAAAAGGAAAAGTCTAGATATGACAGTGTATTGTAGCAGTGCTGATTATAGCCTCCCATGTGCCAGCAGTTAAGGGTGAGATCATTAGCCAGACCATGAGAACCTTATGGGGGGGAGGGTTCCTGGGGTAGAGGGGATTTTACACAGTGTCAACTGAAGGTAGGCACACCATTTTTTGTGAAAGTATTCTAGCTGGCCTCGGTGAGTGTATGATAGTCATTCTAAATGAACCAGTTGGGCCAAGGCTGCATGCCACAGACCTATAGCTGGGTTATTAACCTGTCTCCAATACATTAATAGAAGCCTCTTGGCTTCCAGCAGTGGCAACATAACCATTCCTTATGGGCCTTAGGCAGAAAGGTTAACTCAGACGAGTCATCCAGGAGCAATTTAGGATCTAGGGGTAGATACCTGGTGCCAAGGACTTTATAGCACTCTAGAGCAATAGTAGACCAGAAGGTTAGAATTTGAGGGCGAGACCACAATATGTGAAGCAGGTGGGCATCTGATTGCTGGCAGCTCCTACACTTAGACTGGGCCAGAACCCCCGCTGAGTGCAGGGCAGCAGGGGTTCTGTACCACTGGAGAAGAATTTTAAGCGGTAAGAATTGGCTTTTGGAATCCCATACCCTTTATGTGAATCTTGGAGGCAGCGAGGCCAGGTGGCCTCGGAGATAGCCATACCCATATCAGCTTCCCATTTAACCCTGCAGTGCTCAGTAGGGCCAGCTTGAGAGTCTCGCCATGTGGCATAGAACTTGCCTATACGAGCCCGAGAGGAGGAGGCTTTATGTAGGGAGGCAAGCCATTTTCATTTACTATCTAGTCTAACTTGAGAGGAGAGAGCATTGATAATACTGTGTATCTGAAGAAACTGTCAAAAATCAGTGTTGGGTAGACTAAATTTGTTCTTTAACTGATTAAAGGACAACAGGGTATCTGAGTCAGGTAGCATAAGGTCTTGCACATAACAAATTCCCTTAGCCTCCCAAGAGGGCCATTTAAGTGGCTTCCCACCGAGAGTAATAACATTGTTGTGTCATACTTCTGCAAACCGCAAGGGATCAGCCCAGTCTTCTTTAGGGCTATGGGATAAGGTCATGCTACAATGCCAGGCATGGTGGGATTGGCATATGATCAGAGAAAGACCCTTGTCTGACAGGCCACTGGACCCTAACAGGGACCTAAGTGGGGTGGATGCCACCATATTGGCTTCAAGACAAACCCACAATCGGGGGTGCAGTAATGGGTGTAAACCATTTTGTAACTTGGGCAGCCATGCACACCAGATGGTAGCCCTGGAACCAGGGGACACCAAGGCCTCCCCTGGACCAGTGTAATCTTAACTTGCTTCTCCCCCATCTATGCGCCCGTCCTTCCCATAAGAAGGAAGCTACCAATTTCTCAAGGGAAGAAAATAGTCTGGGAGAGAAATGGATCAGGAGGTTGTTGAACAAATATGTGACTCTAGGGAGTAGAAACATGTGAACGGCAGCCATTTTACTGGGTAATATTAAGCATAGCTTATGCCACCGCTCAATCTCTGCACTTAACTGCTTTAGGAGGGGGGTAAAATTGGAAGATTTGAGGTTTGTCCAGTTGGTGGGTAGGTAGACCCCAAGGTAAGAAAATCCTTGAGCAGCCCAACTTAGCTCCGTGCCCCAGAGGCATTCTTGTGTGCAGAGTGAGTTCAGTGGAGCTAAAGTGGTCTTCTGTTGGTTTACCTGCAATCCTGAAAGTAAGTTAAACTCATGGAGGACTGAGAGAGCTGCTGGGAGGGATTGCTGAGGGTGAGACAGGGTAAGCAGAAGGTCATCAGCGTAGGCAGGCATGAGAGTTACCATGGGCTGGGATACCCGTGAGACCATCGGTATTGATAAGGGCCCTAATCAATGGGTCTAGGGCATTAGTTCCCACACTTTGTGATAGTGAGCATCCCCAAGCCATGAAAAATATTTCTAGCCTCCCTCAAATTTGGAAAGAAATCTTGGGCCTCCCCACAGAAAAAAAATCATTCTTTGCACCATATACAAGGAATAACATGAGTATAATAAAGTTGACTGAGTATATTCTCTTTTTATTCAATGTATTGCTCTCCACTCCTAACCCGGCACCCCAGATTATATTTGTCACTCCTTTTGTCTGACTCTTGGGCCCTTGTTACTCTGTTTCCTTTCTGTCTGGAACAATCAACCTAGCCACTTCATCTCTCCCTCTCTTACCCTGTTGTTAAGCAGCTTCCTGTACCCTTACCTCAGGTCACACCTGAAAACATGCATCAGCTCACTGTGCCTTTCCCAATCAGTAATTTACATATAAACACCTACTATAAAAATGAGCCTTGACTCAGTGTACTTTTCCCAGTCACTAATATACATATAAATACCTACTATGGAAATGAGCATTGACTCAGTGTACTTTTCCCAGTCACTAATTTGCATAAAAATACCTATTGTAGAAACTAGCCTTGACTCAGCATGCCTTCCCCAGGCTTTAATTTACATATAAATACACACCTATAAATAAGCTATGGCTCAATGGGGACTTCTTGGTCACAAATTTGTGCACAAGTAAAGAAATTCATTCAGAAATTATCCATATTTAGTTTGTTTTATCCTTTTTAACACAAAACAGCCAAAACTTAAAATTTAAATACTGTACATTTTCAGACTTGACTGGGCCTCCCCTGGAACAATTTGCAGCCTCCCTTGGGAGGCTGGCCTCACCATTTGAGAACCACTGGTCTAGGGCAACCAGGAAGAGGAGGGGAGACGGGGGACAGCCTTGTTGGGTACCCCTATAAACGGGAAAGGAGGGGGAGATATCAGAATTGGTTAGGATCCTGGCCATAGGTGAGTTGTAGAGAGTCGAGACCCATAGACAGAATTGGGGCCCAAAGCCATACAAGCAGAGGACTTTGTGTAAATAATTCCATTCAACAGAATCAAACACTTTTGCAAAGTTGACAGCTAAGGTGTCCATAGGGGTCTTGGATCTACTCGCTAGCTACTTTAGGTTAAGTAGTAACCTAGTGTTATCTGAGTCCACCTTCCCTGGCATAAACTCCACTTGAGAGGGATGAATTACAGAGGTGAGGACATTATGCATCCTAGTGGCCAGAATTTTAGCCAGAATCTTAGTATGCACCGGTAATAGTGATATAGGGTAAAAGGTAGAGCAGTTGAGGGGATCATTGGATTTCTTGGGTAGGAGTGTAATGAGGGCCTCCTTCATTGTGGTAGGGAGGGAGCCTGAGGATTGAGCATCCTGCAGTACTAACAGCAATGGATGAACAATCTCTTGTTTCAGTGCCTGGTATAGTTCAACGGTCATCCCGTCCGGTCCCAGGGCATTCCCCTTAGCCATCTGAGATAAGGCCTGACGTATCTCAGGAACTGTAATGGGGGCATCTAACAGGGTAACCTGTTCTGGTGAAAGGGTCAGTATAATGAACCGCTGGCAAAACTAGTTCAAGTCTTGGGACAGCTGGATTGGTGTTTGGGAGGATTGATATTGGTAGAGACTGGTAATACAGCTTCATGGTCTCATTAATACCAGCGGGGTTGGTAGTAATTGAACCCGTGCAGGTACACAAGGCATGGATTTTAGATGAGACTTGTTGCTTATGCAGCTGATAAGCAAGGAGCTTGCCACCCTTATCTCCCCCCTCCCAATAAGTAATGCTTGGATTTAAGCAAGAGCCACTCTGCTTTTTGTTGCAGCAGGGTGTTTATTTGGTACTCGAGCCCTACAATTCTACAGGTCCGGGATCGGTCTCTGGAGACAGCAGGTGAAGCTTTAAAATGTGCTTCTAGCCCAGTAAGCTCTGACTGCAGCAGCTCTGTTTTCTTCCGGGTTTTATTCCGGTTTGCTGCAAAAGCAATAATGTGGCCTCTAAAATTAGCTTTGAAAGCTCCCCACATTATGCTTGCAGAAAACACCACAATCACAGTTAAGAGTAAAATATTTCTGGGTTGCTTTCAGCATTGTTTGTTTGAATTCATGATCCTTAACAAGTAAGGGGTTACACCTCCATCGCGTACCAGTGGACCGGTGCCCCAGTGCCCCGGGGGGGGGTATAAGTGATCATCACTGGCGCATGGTCTGAGATGATGATGTTACCTATGGAGTTGTTCAAGACTCCACCTGATACTGCATTGTTGGCCAGCCAATAGTCAATGCGACTGTGCACACCATGGGAAGAAGGGTAATAAGAGCAGTCTCACTCAGAAGGGTGGTCTCGCCTCTAAACATCTATCAGGCCCCACTCCTCTTTCAGTTCTTGTAAGGCAGCGTGGGCCTTAGGATGTGTTTGGGGGGGTGGGTTTGGACTTATTCAAGAATATGTCTGATACCAAATTGAAGTCTCCTCCTAATAATAGGGGGGTGCTAGAGTCAGGTTGCGCTAGGGTGGAGATGGCTTGGCTCAAGCTGGGAAAGAAATCTGCTTGATCTGTGTTGGGAGCATAATTATAACCCACAATCAATTTCCCAGTGGGGGGCACTAACCTAACCACCACCCAACGCCCCTGTGAGTCTGACCGGGAGTCCTCGACAGCCCATGTACTACAGTGGCGAATAAGAATGTCCACCCCTTGGATCTGGATGAGGCAGAGCTGGCAAGGATAGCCCCCACCCAAGATTTCTTAAGCCAAGGGTTAGACTTACTAAGGAGATGCGTTTCTTGCAAAAGGGCTATGTCTGTATGTAGGGAATGATGGTACTGGATAACTTTAGTACGTTTTATAGGGTGATTGAGACTCTTTACATTCCACAACACCAGACACAGTCCTTGAGTAGTGGAGGCAGTCATACTGTCAAATTAGCAGGAAAATGTCAAGGTACTTGCCCACCTAGAGGTAGGGGGATTCAGGTAGACCCAGAGGGAGTAACTAAAAGATTGCAAACCTGGCCTTCAACTCGGTGGGCTGCTGCTGGATAGCGGGAAGGTAAAACACACTGTTTTGAGAGAGGTGTACAAGAAGTGTACCAAATGGAAAACAATATAATCAGAGAGTGTTCGCAAGAACAGTTAGTGAATAGGCCAGTAAAGAATACAAAAAGAGCTTGTGAACAATTAACACAGATAACTTAATAGCAGCAAGGTTATCACAACCCCATCTGAATCAGAATACCTGACAGGCAGGTATAGTATAACAATTCAAACAAGTGATTAAACGCTAAGAGCGGAAGAGGCTTTGGCGAAAGAGGGTGCAAAACAAGGGAGTACCCTCAGCTATGCTAGCTTCCACACTCAAGGGTTGGCGAGGAGAAAGACAGCCTAGACAAAACTCGCTTCTCCTCATCTGTTAACCATTTCCCAGGCAAATAGCACAACCCCAGAAGGGGGGGTGGTGGTGGGGTGAAGTGGGTCAGTGGGGAACACAGGGATGGTAAGGGGAGGGGAGGTTGGGTAACTACCCCAATCGAAAACACAAGGGCCAGTTTGTCTGCGGACTCGGCATCACCTGGTATGATATCCAGTGTTTGGGATTAAGTTAATGGAGTCAACTGGGATAGAAGTGCTAGGACCATATGGTGTAGTCAGGGTACCCCGGAAATATATGATTAATGAATCCCTCAGGGCTTACAAAGGAAAGAAGGGGGGACGAAGTACTGTCCCCTCTTGGGCATCTTGTACCTGTACAAGGAGATATAGCCTGAATAGGAAACATTGGTGCCATGGTGTCTAAAGCCCCATGAGTGAGGGGTCACCACATAGGTTGGCCCCAGTGGTGTTTATGGGGCACCCCGAGAACAAACAGCATCATGAAATATAAAATTCTTAATGCTAAACAGGCTAAATAGGTATCAAAAGTCATTGTAGGATATAGTCCAGAAGTCAGCCAGTAGGGTCCACGTTGCGCCTTATGGACATCTTAGGACCATGTTGGGGGTCCAGGAGAGTCACTGTAGGATCCGAGGGTGCTGTTAAAACAGCTGCAGCACAAGATTTGTCTCCAGGTTTAAGCTGCCCAGAGAGGTCCCCCTTTTCAACCAGTGTAGATTCTGGTATATCAGCTCAGTCCATAGACTGATCATTGATTATGGGAGAGAGATCTGGGTGGGATGAATGACAAGCTGCTGAAGTTGAGGGAGAATCGTCCCTAGGCATTTTCGCAGGAGGGGCTGCCCCTTGTTGCTTTGGTGAGAGATGTTGGCCACTTCTGGATCGCTGCCACTGGCGTGAGGATAATCCGGTATTCCAGGGAGGGAGGAATATTTGTTCTGAAAGGGCAGAAGGGCTAGATGCAGCCAAAGGCACTGTGCGAGATGGATTCCTCACCCTGGGGGAGTCATTAGGAGAGGGACCTGGTCCAGCTGTATAGCTGTCTGCTAGATTCATAGTTCCTAGTGGTTTTCATTGTAACAGATGGGTACCATAGCCTTCTGGGAAATGTAGGCTGAAGGGGCAAGTTAGGCGAAAGCCTAGAGATCCAATTCTCCACCTCAACAGGGTTATCTGCGAGTATCTCTCTCCCCTTCCTGGATACCAGAAGTTTAGTGAGTCTTCTAAATCTATAATGGAAGTTATGGACAGCCAGAAATGTTTTCAAAGGTTCATAAGCACGGCGTTTGCTTGCTGTTTCTTATGTGAAGTCCCTATTAAAGGAAATCAATGCCCCTTGCCACCGAATTTCACCCAGGTCCCGAGCTACCCTTAATATGCACTCCTTGGTTAAATATCAAAGCAGGTATGCCACTATCGGCTTCAGGGATTGTACCAATCTGTCCTTCCTCCCAATAACACGGGTTCTTTCAACTTCAACTGGGCCCTTCCAGCGCTCCCCTAACATCATGGGGAGCATATCATTGAGAAAGCTTTCAACAGATGTTCCTTCAGAGCCTTCAAGGATGCTGATAATGAGGAGATTGTTGCAGCGTCCCCTGTTTTCTTGGTCCTCCATCCTGGCTAGTAGACTTTCAAGTTTCTCATCCTGCGTCAATACTTTCTGTTTAAGTTTAGTTTGCTGTTGCTCCGCCACATTAAGGTGGTCTTGCAGCTGATGCACATCTGAAGTGCTGCCTATGAGGGTACCATTTATGTCATCCACCCGTGACAGCAGTGCTTCTAGCATGTGGGTGATGTAGCTTAGTGAGTCCCACACAGATGTTAGCTGCAGAGCAGTAGCTGGTACTGGAGATAGTGTAGGTGGAGATCCTCCGGTTGCCATCTCAGCCTTAAGCGGCTGCTGTTTCAGGAGTGTGGGTAGATGCTCTGGCAGGACACAATAGAGATCACAGCTAGGTAGATGTTCAAGCAATAGGGCTGCAGTCTCTGCGGGCTACCTGATCGGAGCGACTCTTGAGTAACCAGCGTCTAAGACACAGCTTATGCACCATAGTACCACAAAAAAAAAAATCACACTGGACAATTGAGGACAGTTACCAGAGCAACATTATGTATTAGGAAGAGGGCCATATCCTGGGATTAGACCAGCTGACCATGGATTGTCACCAGACTTGGATGAGCTCAGGAGTTAAGCTGCCATTTTCTCGGTGGCCAGACCACACCCCCACGGGACTGTGTGGTTACATCTATCACTTCCTTGTCACTTGAACATCTGTATCACCTCCCAACCCCACTATTACCAAGTTGTTTGTGGCCATATACAAATACTGTATTATATATGATGCTCAACTTAAGGTGAGGTAAAGTGACCTGCCAAGCCGCATGCCAACAGTGCACTGCACTGTGATTCAGCACACCCATGTCATCCCTTAAGCTAGTAGATAATGTAACATCTTGCAGGTGACACATGCTGCCTCCTGTTAGGCAACATCTAATATATTATCTTGTAGCACCACAGACTGGATAATGTGGGAGGACATGTGATCTAGTGGTTACCTTATTAGATCACATGGTCAAACCCTGAAAGCACCCACAACTCACTGTGTTACCCTGAGCAAGTCACCCGACCTCCTAGTTTTCCAGCACATCCAGCTGTGAAAATGGGTAAAAGCATGGCCACCAGATCACCCCCAGGCATGGCCGCGGCTCCACAACCCGGTCTCACAGCCACTGTCGCCAACCCACCTCCTGGATCAGTGCCGCTACGTAAGACCTCAGCCTGGAGCCGGTGAAGCCGTGAGCAGCTGCCATTGGTTGTAGCACTACAGCTTCATGCCTGATTGGACCCCTGCTTCTTGGACTGGCACTGATTGGCTGGCTCTGTCTCTCTGCCTTGCTCTTCTTGCTGGGCGCTGCACCCATAGACTTTCATTGATTTTTGCCATCAGATTTGTTGTAGCATTACTGCAGGATTTTACTGTTTAAATAAGTGTATTTTTGATGCAAAACAGTTCTGAAAGTTGTATTAGGCCTGCTTTCACTGTAAAACCTCTCTGCTCACCCTCTCTCCTGACTCTCGCTTCCAAACCTGTAAATCCCCACTAAGCCTTCCTTTCCACCTCTGACTTGCACCCCGCCTCCCGTGGCACTAGGGCCATTACAACTGATTTGGTCTTTGTCCTCAGCTGCCTTCCCCACCCCACCCCCAGTAGTTAACTCTTTTTTCCCTTTCCTTTGACTCTCTGCTTCCCCTGCTTCCCGCCCCCTGATTTAGCTCCTGCATCACCTTTTCCTACCACCTCCTCTCCCTACAGGTAATCTCTCTCTCCTCTCTTCTCCCCCCTTAGACCCAGCCCTTGACTCGGGTCACTGGATCACCGCCAGGCGCGGCCATGGCTCCACAAGCTGGCTACAAACCCACCATCGACAACCCACCTCCTGGATCAGTGCCGCTGGGTAAGACCTCAGCCTGGAGCCGGTGAAGCCATGAGTGGCTGCCATTGGTTGTAGCACTCACAGCTTCGCGTCTGATTGGACCCCCGCTTCTTGGACTGCCACTGATTGGCTGGCTCTGTCTCTCTGCCTTGCTCTGCTCTCTGGGTGCTGCACCCATAGACTTCCATTGATTTTTGCCGTAAAATTTCACCCACTCCCCGGCCCCCCACCTTACTTAAATATGCCATATCCACGCCAACCCTCTAACACACTCCACCTCTCTTTGCCTATTGGCCCACCCTAATAGGTTCTTTTTCCTCCCTACACACCTACCTCCCATCCCTTCTCACCTTCTCATCCCCCTCAGTGTCTACTGAACTCATCTATCTCTCTCTGTGCTTCCTGCTAATAGCTTATCTCTCCTTGTACCACATACTGTCTGTCCTGGTCTACATTTTATTCTCTGCCACCTGTGCAACTATGCCAATTATACGGTCATCTTCCCCTCTGTTCTGTCCTCTCCTCCTCCTCCTTGCTCTGCCTCCCCATTCTCCCTCCCTGGCCCCAGCCATCTCTACCTCCCTCACCACCATCATCTACCAAGGTATTAACTGCAACTCCCAGGGAACCCTCCACTACCAACCCAGACCTCTTCGTGGCTCACCGCTCAGAAATACCTGGATACTTTTCATTACTGCTAAATTTCACATGTGGGACCATTTACCCACACTATACCACTTAGCATTTCACTGGGGCTGCCGCATGGAACCTGCCTACTGCCCTTCCTGGAAACAACATAAATTATCTCTCAAGGAATTACGCTTATGCTCTATTAAACTCCTACTCCTCCTCCTACTAATTTCAGGAAATATCCACCCAAACCCTGGCCCAAGCAGCTCATGCCACACAAAAACCACAGGGGCTCTTATTCTCACAACCATTAACATCTGCAGCCTACTGCCAAAGCTTGACGCTCTTCAATCTTTCATATGCCAGCACAACCCTGACATGCTTGCTGTTGTTGAAACCTGGCTGACGCCAAAAGTTCCTGATCTGGCATTGACCTTACAGGGCTACAATGTTCACAGACTGGACCGGGTCTCTAAAAAAGGTGGTGATTGTGCCATCTATATCAAAGACACCCTCATGTGACACCCCATAGCAACTCCCTCGCTTGCTGCCTCGGCCCAGATCCTGCCTATAAAAATCCTCCAAGGACCAACCATAAAGCTCTTACTATTGTCTCCGTATACGCCCACCCAGGGATCAAAGACATGACCTCAACGATGTTCTTAACCTTATTAACTCCCAACCTTCTAACACTGAACTTATTCTACTAGGAGATTTCAACATTAACTGGCTAGCATCGAATGCAAGTGCTCACAATGATTCCATTGCAGCTGCCAGCCTCACACCTTCCCTACCAGGACAAACTACAAAACTGGCACCAGTACCCTCCTGGACTGTGTGCTCACCAGCCACCCTACCAGGATCTCTCGTACAACCGTTCTCCCTGACTCTCTCAGTGACCACTCCCCAGTTATTTGTGAATGGTCAAACAAATATCTCAAGCCCCCTCCCAAAATCATCTCCAGCAGGGTCCTCCCTCGTGGAAAACTTAACCATCTCAAACACTACCTGAATCTACAAGACTAGCTTCCTATTTACAAGGCGACGGATGTTAACTTGGCTCTTGATTACCTTATCTCTACTTTCAACAGGGCTTGGGACCTCTTTGCCCCTGTTAAAAAATGCTAAGCTAAAACTCTCTGTAACCCCTGGATCACTGCTTACTCAGATGAAACTGAGGAACCACTTCTTGGCAGTAACCAAATCTACTGGCAATCAATCTGATCATCCAAAAATACAAACAAGCCCGAAATGCCTGCACAAAAGCCATCCGGCTTACGAAAAATTCCTATTACAAGGATGCTTTTGCCAACACCTGGGGAAACGGATGAGTATTCTGGGATAATATCAAGGAAATTATGGGGAAGCAGCCAAAAACCTCTCTGGCCATGCTAATAGTTGGTGGATCCACTACCCACGACCCAATGGTCATTGCAAACACCTTTGACATGGCTTTTACAGACCTCAGTGCTGCTCTCCCTCCCGACTTTTTCGAAGACAGCGCCACGTCCCCTAGTTTCCCTCGTGCCCAGTCAAACAACCCCCTCTTCTACTTTAGGAAGATAAGGTTGAGTGAAGCACACCGCTATATTGCCACAGCTATCTCTAAATCCAGAACTAGTGGTGACACCCTGGACCTTAAGCTACTGTCACTTACCCTCGATGATGTGCTTCGTCCATTAACAAAAGTTCTGAACCTCTCTCTCAGCTGCGGTCAATTCCCAGATAGATGGAAAACTGCCATCATGACCTCGGTCCACAAAAGTGGAGATAAGACTAGTCACTCAAACTATCGCCCTATCACCATACTGCCCCCACTTTCTAAGGCACTCAAGTACATCACGGCAGACCAACTTACTGACCACCTGGATAAATACAATATACTATGTGCACAACAACACGGCTTCTGGAAAGGACACGGTACCACCACAGCCCTTCTTGAGTTCACTGAAGCAGTACACAACTCACTTGACAATGGCCTACTCACTGGGTCCATCTTTATTGACCTCTCCAAGGCATTTGATACTGTAAACCAAGGGCTGCTCATTGACCAACTACTGAATGCCAGTCTCTCGCCTGACTCTGCACTATGGTTTAAAAGCTACCTAGAAAACCAACTGCAAAGAGTAAAAATTGCAAATGCTCTTTCAGATATCAGATACCTTGCCTGTTCACTCTGGTGGCCGTCAGGGATCCATATTGGGTCCCTCCTATTCAGCGTCTTCTTACACTCCCTACCTCAATCCTGCTCTGAACAAATCATACTGTATGCCGATGATGCAGTTGTTTTTTCATCACACAAAGATCCCACGTCATTACAACGCAGTCTCCAGCTTGGATTCAGCACCATTCAGTCATGGTTTTATAATCATAAACTGGTCCTAAATCACAAGAAAACTAAGTATATGCTTTTCCGTAGCTCTCACAATCCGCACAAGCAACACCACATGGCTATCACCAACTCACAGGGGAATACTCTCGAACAGGTCCTGTTCTTCAAATATCTAGGGATACTGCTTGACCCTAATGTTGCCAGAGCTGCAAATACACGTATTGGTCTACTTTACAAACACAGACAACATCTTACCCCGGATGCACTGAAGATTGTCGTACAGAGCTCTGTGATCTCAGTTACCGACTATGGACTCATCATTTCCGGCTCTGCCACAACTACAACCCTCAGACGTATATCAATTGCCTTAAACAAGGCTTGTCGGCTTATTACTGGTGCCCACTGTCTCACCCACACTTGTGACCTCTATGCTCAGACTGGCTGGCTCCAACTATCTAACCGCATCAAGTATCTCACCTGTACCATGACGAAAAAAATTTACCTTGGCCTTGCACCCCCAGGTGTCTTAGCCCTGTTACACTAAAGCTCCAATAGTAGGAGCTTAAGGAGATCCAATAGGCAACTCCTGAAAGTCCCCCGCTGTCGCACTACCCAAGGTCAACGCTCTTTTGCCTACAAAGCTCCGCTTTGGCTTAATGGCCTCTGCCCCACCATCTCCTTAGCCCCAATACTTGGTATGTTTAAAACCAGACTCCGGCACCATCTCATTGCCGCCAGTTCCTGTGTTTGCTTCGCCTAACCTTACATTCACTACTCTTCACCAGCTTTTCACCTGCCACACCTCTGCAATCTGTGTGCCCTTGTTGCACTTTTCCTTCTTTCCCATCCCCCACCCCCACATCTCCTACCCACTCTACCTCCTACCTGTCCTATCCCCTTGCTTCCCCCCCACTGAAAACAGCACTTCTCAACAAATATTTGATGTCTGGCAAATGCCTCTGGCTGCTTCGTTTATTTTTCATTTATTCCCAATGTCTCAGTACGCAAACTGTCTGTAATTACCACATTGTTGTTTGTTCTTGACTTGCTGTTTTCCTCAATCTGTATTTTCTAATGTGGAACCTTTGGAAAAGAGCCTTGGCTCAAAAGTAATTGTAATCCTAGATCTAAATAAATAAATAAAAATGACCCTACTGAAAATGAAATGCTGTGTTTGAGCCTTGCTATCCTGGGTAAGTAAGTTGTTAAAAAAATTCAGAATGGCAGTTACATTTTGAAGGAGGACACAGAATGTAGTTGCTTTCCCAAGCAAGTCAGGAGTTCCAAAAGGTTTCTCCCAAGAAAAGTGTTAAACGGTTGCTGTGCAGGTCCAACACCAAATGCAGTGCCCCTCTTTTCTTATGTTGAATCCTTTCATTTCGCAACCCAGTTCCCAAATACTACAATAACAGCACTGAGGACCAAGTCCCTGTTCTGAACGTGGTATTTATAATAAAAAAAACACCCAGTGGTGCAGTGACGGCACTCTGTGCTGGTGTGTTTTTGTTTTATTTAAAATATATTAAGTTCATTGGCCAATGATCCGTTTTCATGGGCTGCAAGGACATACAACAATAAAACATACAAATAATACTGATTAAACAATAAAGAAATACACATTTAAACAGAAATCAACTGCCAGACAGCTGGGATCGATCCAAACCTCAGCCCCCCCACCCAAAGCTGTTGAGTAGACCTCGAGTTACTCTGAGGACTCAAAGTGTAAGCAGTGAGGAGAGGATGGTTGAGCCTCTTCACTACCGAGTGCAACCAAATCAGAGTGGCACTGATGCAGCAACAGAGTGGGGTGACACTTGCAAATTAACCCTTGTGAGCAGTATCCAAGTTCTAAATCCTGAGTGACTGCCTAAGGTCACTAATGTGGCATTCAACCTACTGAGATGAGTCCCTCCACAAAAAAGGGAAAGTCATAGGCTATGGCACCAAACCAATATCAACAGAGATTATTGAGGAAATGAAGAAAAACAGCTGAAATGCATATCCTGAAACTGTCAGAACTACTGAATGTACAACTGTTTAAGAAAAAAAAATCACTCAGTTGCTCACATTAATTTATTTTTGAAAACAGTTATCACAACCATCTCTGTAAAGGAAATACCAATGTCAGTAACAAGTAACGCTACTGAAGTAAAGCAGTTTGACAGCCTTCGTTGTAGCCTGATCATTCGATGTAACTGCATGCTGCCATGGAATCACTCGCTCAGGTACCATGTCGTACAGACAGCCTGGATATATAGGGGAAGTACAAGAAAGGGACTAACTGGCAGAACTCTTACGGTCCCTCATTTTACCAGTCAGCAGCACTATATAGGCAGTGTTCATCCCACATACATAGATATATACAGTGCCGTATTAACTTCGATGGCACCCACAGGCTGGAAACGTCAGGTGCCCCCCCCACCCCACATACACATACAACACGGCTCAGTTCAGGGTATGGCAACATAACATTCAAAGAAGAGCAATAAACCAGTTCCCATCAAATCTCAGGAGGGTATCAGGACATCGACTGCTCAAGTGGACCATACCAATTCCCAGTGAACGTCAGATTCAAGAAGGGGCCAGGGCATGAACCACTGCACTCCCATGTGGACCAAATCAGTCCCCCATGAAACATCAGGTGATGACCAGGACATGGTTGCCCCATCACAGTACCAGTCTATACCAATTCCCTCCAATTTTCAGGGAGGGCCTAGGCATAAACTGTCCCTCTATGGGCCACAGCAGGTCACCATCTAAACTGCCTCACAGTACCAACCAATTAATTCCCCACTGATCATATGTCACATGACAGACCAGGACATTACATTACCCATATACTTTTTTCAACAAACTTTGGAGAGGGGCCAGGATGGAAGGCCTCTATTGCATCATGTGATGTGACTGTGAAATCACATTTCATGATGTTTGTTTTTGTTGGTATATTTTGTTTCCACATTTTTCCAGCCATACCCTCCCCCAACAATCAGGAAACACCAGTAGTACATTTAGACAAGACAATACTATATGCATTCCTCTTTAGGAAGGCTGGCAGGCAATGTTTATTTTTGAGTGGACTCACTTTCACAGTTTCACTTGACTGTGGTGGATTTGGACACTGGGACACAGTGGACACACTAATGTGTCTGTGTTTGGGACAGTGGTCACACAGACCATTAGAGTTCAGACATGAATGATCTTGATTCATGATCATTCATGTCTGTACTCTTAACAGTCTGTGTGACCACTGTACATGATCACAGATTGACATGATCAATCAACAAAGAAACAATAATCAACAAAATATCTTATCTCACACAAGCAAAACTGTACACAGTCACAACTGACAACTTAAGTTAGTTGTTTTGTCTTGATTGACTCACCGTCCGTCACCACACCGAGCGATATGACTGACCGTCCATCTGGTCTGAGGGCAATATTGAAGATGAGCAGACTAGCAAAGGGGGCACAGCAGACACTGGCTGGGGAAGGCAGCAGGCTGCAGGCATACTAACATACTAAGATGCCAGCAGAATAGGCCTAACAGTCTTTTGCGTCTGCTCATTTGGTCAGCCCCCACCAAGGGAGCTGACCTTGCTGCCCCCCTCGCCTTCTCTGGCTTCTCCCTTCCCAGTTCCGGATATTCTCGCTGCATTGGATTTTGCTTCCAGAACCCTTCCCCTGTACCTGTTCCACCCCCTCTTGAACCCCTCCACCGTCTCTGCCTCCACCAGCCCCTAGGCAGCACATTCCATGGCTCCACCACCCTCTCAGTGAAGTAGCACCTCCTCCTTCCTCCCCTGAATCTTACCCCCTCCAGCTTCCACCCATACCTTCTAGTGGCCCCCTCCTCCTTCCTTCAAAGCACCCTGACTGTTCCTCCCCTATTTACCCCCTTCATGTACCTGAAGACCTCCATCATGTCCCCCCGGTCCCTTCTCTCTTTCAATGTGTACATATTTAGTTCTTCGAGCCTCTCCTCATAGGTCCTGTCCCCCAAGTCCCAAATCATTTTAGTTGCCCTCCTCTGGACCCTCTCCAGGAGTTTAATGTCCCTCTTTAAGTGTGGCCTCCAAAACTGCAAGCAGTACTCGAGGTGCGGCCTCACCAAGCAGTTATACAGAGGGAGTATCACTTCCCTCCTTCTGGAGGTGATCCCCAGCAATGCATCCCAGCATCCTGTTGGCCTTGGCTGCTGCCCTCCTACAAGCCTCCGAGTTGTTCATCTTGACATCCACCACCACGCCCAAATCCCTCTCAGCCATCGAGACTTGTAGCATTTCCCCCCCAGGGTGTACACTTGGCCCGGGTTTCTGGCCCCCAGGTGCAGTACCTTGCATTTCCTGCACTGAACCTCAGCTTTCACTTTCTAGACCATCTTTCCAGAGCCTCCAGGTCCCCCTGTAGGGTCACTCTCCCCTCCTCCCCATCCACCACCGCCCCCAGTTTTGAGTCATCCGCAAAGATACTCATCTCACTCCTGATACCTGTCCTTATGTCAGAGACATAGGCGTTGAACAGGAAGGGCCCAAGGACTGATCCCTGTGGGACCCCACTAATGACCCTCCTTGGGGATGAGACTATGCCACCAGACACTCTGTGTCTGTGAAGTAAAAGTGAACACACTCACTGAAGACTTGATCCGATCACCGGATTCGGTGACAGCAGGATGGCGGTGGGCGAATGACAGATTGATGAGAGAGTGAGTGAGATGACACTCTACCTCTTTACTGCCCGGCTCAGCCTCTATTAGCCTAGGTGGCTAGGTACCTCTCACCAAGTTAGTCAGTGGGACAACGCTAACGGGCCTTGGTGGCGGCCATCATGGGTCACCTCCTCGTTGAGTCGATGACAACAACATCCGTCCACGTCAGTGACTCCTGAGTTGGGA
The DNA here is from genome assembly GCA_016271365.2 of Neoceratodus forsteri. Classification (NCBI taxonomy): domain Eukaryota; kingdom Metazoa; phylum Chordata; order Ceratodontiformes; family Ceratodontidae; genus Neoceratodus; species Neoceratodus forsteri. Next base: position 41,590,247 of record JADMNL010000040.1, on the reverse strand, counting down.
GTCTGACTAATGCTGCAGACTAGTGCTGTGTCGCTGGCATGCACCATGCCTTTTTTACATGCCCCACTACCCAGTTGGGTGTTCACATGTGCAGTGGTCTTCTGGAGGTTTAAAAATCAAAACAATGCGTGCATGCTGCGCGTGCTATCCACTGATTGGACTAGTCTGTGCTCTGTTCTGTCTGGGGGTGAGAGAGCAAGACAGTCGTGCATGCTGCGCGTGCTATCCACTGATTGGAGTAGTCTGTGCTCTGTTCTGTCTGGGGGTGAGAGAGCAAGACAGTCAGGTCCTGGGGGGGTTGACTGGTGATACAAACAGTTGGGGGTGGGACTGATAACATTGAGTTCCCAGTGGGGGAATGGATGCCATGAGTCAGCTCAAGCTCAGTCAGGTTTTTTTTTTCTCATTTTCATTTTTGTTTTCTGATTTCTCAGGTGCCCTCTAACAGCTGGTGCCCCTAGGCTGCAGCCTACTTATCCTAATGATAAAAATGGCACTGGATACATAGAAGGTGATAGCAGAAGGGAACCACAAGGTCCATCTAGTCAGCCCAGGGTATCCCATCATATGGACAACTCAAATTAAGTGACTCCGTTTTGAGCGACTCAGTTTGAGCACCTGTTATGTGAGTTACCCTGAAATGGTAGTGAGGCACGGTAATAGCATAGATGAAGGGGAAGAATGGCAAGAATGTAGGAGGGTGAATGGAAGAGGAGGGATAATGGAGGAGGTATGTGGGAGGTAGTGTGGCATGGTGTTATCGAGCTGCCCATGTAATGTGGTGGTGAGGGTGGCTGACTGCAATGAGGAAGGTGCAGGGTTCGGGCTGGGTAGGAATACAGTTTTTATTTTTAGTGTGTGAGGGGGTTCACATTTTTTTTTCGAGTGTCTTCCCCTCCCTAAAATGCACCCCATCCCTGGAGTTAAGAATCAAAATTAAGGGGCAGTGCAGGGGGCGAAGCCCTCTGCGAGGGTGTGTGCATTTTTGTCACTGTCCCTGTCCTTGCTGGGGAGTGTACATTGCTGTTTTTCTTTTCAGCAATGTACACTCGCTGTAATGGTGATTGCTATTTAGCGATCACTGTTATGACATGGAACCACTGCCCTGGACTTGTAGTTTGCTACCCCCCTCCCTGGTTACCAGTTCTGGATAATGCTGCCCTTATTTCTGTCCCATGCTCACTTGAAGCCTCCAGTAGTTTTGTTCCCAATGGCTTCCGGGGCAGGCTATTCCAGGTGTCTACCACCCTCTCTGTGAAGAAAACCTTCCTGATGTTTGTCCAAAACTTGCCCCCTCATAGTCTCAGGTCATGCCCTCATGTTCTGCCACCTTCTTTGAAGCAGAAAAGTTAAATTACCTGAACCTTGTTTATACCCTTGATGTATATGAATTTCTCTATCATGTCACCCCTCTCTCTCCTCTGTTCTAGGGAATACATGTTTAAATCCCTCAGACTCTCCTCATATGGCTTCTGGTGCAATCTGTGAATCATCTTTTTCTCCCTCCTCTGCACTGTTTCCAACCTGTCTATTCCTTTCTGAGGTGTGGTCTCCAAAACTGTACCCCGTACTCCAGGTGGGACCTGACTAGTACCCTGTACAGCGGTAAAACCATCTTCCTCCTTCTACTTGTGATCCCTCTCCCGATGCAACCCAGCATGCCCCCAGTCATTAGAGACACTGTTTTGCACTGTCTTCCCACCTTCAGGTTGTCTGTTATTATGATCTCAGATCACGTTTTTCACTAGTTTTTGCTAGTCCCCCCCCCGATAGTTGTCAGTTCTTGAGTTGTTCTTTACTGTATGCATGACCTTGCATTTTGTTTGAGCTGTAATTCAGATGCCATGCTGTCGACCATTTTCCCAATTTCTCTAGGTCTTACTTCATATTTTCCACTCCTTCTGTAGATTCCACTCTGTTGCATATTTTGGTGTCATCCGCAAACAGACACACGCCTCCCTTAAGCTCATCTGCAATGTTGGCTATGAATATGTTTAATAGTAGAGGCCCCAAGATGGAGCTCTGGGATGCTCTGCAGGTTACCTGTGTTCTGTGGATAATGCGCCATTTACCTGCACCCTCTGCGTCCTATCATGTAGCCAGTTTTTTCCCACATTACGACCTTCTGTCATACTCCCATGCAGTCTAATTTTTTAACAGTTTTCTGTGGGGTACTGAGTTGATGGCTTTGCTAAAGTCAAGGTAAATCGCGTCAATGTCCCTTCCTTTGTCCATAGCCTTGGTTACCCAGTCAAAGAACTTGATTAGGTTTGTTTGGCAAGTTCTTGCTGATGTGAACCCATGTTGTCTATGGTCCTGTTGTAGACTGGATTTCAAGAATGCCATTATCCTCTGCTTAAGTAATGATTGCATCACTTTCCCTACCACAGAAGTAAAACTTACTGGGCAGTAGTTTCCTGCTTCCTCCCAGCATCCAGATTTGTGCAATGGAACCATCATTGCCCTTATCCAGTCTTCAGGAACTTCTCCACTCTCCAATGATTTGGCGAAGAGTTCCACTAGGGGTTTTGCCAGTTCTTTTCTCATTTTCTTCAAGATTCTTGGATGCATGTTATCTGGCCCCATGGCTTTATCTGCCTTCAGGTTGTTTAGTGCTTCTAGGACTTCATCTTCCATGAAGGGCATGTATCAACCCCTGTACATGGGGTGTTGCTGTTTTTTGTACCACTGGGCCATTTCCCTCTTTTTACTCAGTAAAAACTGAACAGAAGTATCTGTTTAGGACCTCCGCTTTTTCGTAGTCCCCCTCCACTACAGCCCCCTCTTCTGTGGCTAGTCTCACTATACCTCTCTTAGTTTCCCTCTTCTCTTTTATATACCTAAAGAAGGTCTTGTCACTTGATTTTTACTCCTTCCACAATCCTCAGCTTGGTCTGGGCTTTAGCACTCCTTATCACCTTTCCTGCTTCCTTCATTTTCTGTTTTTAGTTTTCTTTATTATCTTCATTATTTGTAGCTCTGAACTTCTTATAGGCTGCCCTTTTCTCTTTTACAGTGGTTGCCACCTCCTTGGAATACCATAGTGGTTTTCTTTTCTTCTTTGCATTGCTTATTTTCCTGGTGTATTGGTCTGTGATTGTCTCAATGGAGAGGTTACTGTCCCACACTACCCACTAATTGTAAAGCAGAGATTCATATTAAAACTGGCTACTTGACCTATAAGATGATGTGGCCTACATTATATCTCTTTTGCCTCACGCTTTGTGGCAAGTGCCTTGCATTTTAAGTTAGTTAAGGTCGGGTCAGGATGGAATACTTGCTATCTGGGGATCACAAAACTGTAAGGCCTTCAGTTGACAAACCTTCATGGTTTAGGAAACCAGGTGTGGACGATCAGATACCGCCCATCTGGTAGAAGCTGCACATTTGTAAAGGCCACATCAGCATCAGAAATGAGTATTATGCCTGCACAGTAGGAGCCGCGCAAGCCCTTTTAGTTCCTTGCATTCATAAAGACCATATGAGGATTGGAAATGAGTATCTATGCCTGCACTCTAGTAGGAACTGTGCAAGTTCTTTTAGTTCCCCTCTGTTCCCAGCCCATTCGATCATTCTGTCCTGGTTCTGTATCCACTTACTGCTGCACTGGCTATCTGTCTCTTTGCCTGATACAGGTACCATTACTCTCCATGTGTCTGCTTTATATGTGTCTCTGGTTTGTTACCTGGTGCTGTTACTGCCACTGCCTGGGTCTCTGTCACAACAGTCAAATCAGCTGAAAGCTGCTGCCCAGCCATGATGGACCTGTTTCCTGGCACACATGGCCTAATTGGCTCTTGGCAGGGGCGTCCATCTACAGCGATACACGGTGATGGGCCCAGGTGGTGTGGATGCCTAGTTTGTGCTGAGAAAGTGGCAGTCTATCAAATCAAGAGGCAGAAAAGGTTAAAGTTTGTGTGTGACCTATATGCTTTAACTAATTCACCTGTTTATACCTCTCAGCTGTTGTTGTAGGTATGCATTTATGTTTTGGTTGTGGAACCGTCCGATGTAGTGCACCCGTGGGGGGGGAGTGAGCCTGCTCTGTGCTGAGCAAGTGTTAGTCTGTCAAATCAAGAGGCAGAAAAGGTTAAATTTTGGGTGTGACCTACACACTTTAGCTAATTTGCCTGTTTATATCTCTCAACTGTTAGATATGCATTTACGTTTTGGCTGGAGAGCTGGTTGATGTAATGCACCCATGGGGGGGGGGAGTGAGTGGACTGTTTTCGAGTTGCAGAATGATTGTTCTGCAACTCCAGACCTGAAGCATTTCACGGTGTCAATCCGTTAGCTTGTTTTTAGCGCTTCCACAAGGGGGCTGCAGACTCTGCCAATTGCAGCCGTAAAAATACATGACACTGCCACATTATGAATTTTAGCATCCCTGCCACATTTCAAAATTGTGTGTCCTAGCTACTTTCTGAGATTGTGACATTGCTGAATTCTACAGTTGCAACCTGGTGGCATTTTAAAATCTCATACCTGCAGTATTCTAAAAATTGCACACAACTTTGTCACTCTAATGTCATGTTTGCTGCTGCATCCCACTCCAACCCCCCGTCACATTCTGAAGTACTGTACCTTACATCTGCACATTATGGAAATACATGCACTGACCCACCCAGTGTCAGTTTCCCTTGTTCAGACTACTACAACTGCAGTTTTATGTAACGTGGGAGAAATACATTCTATAATGTAGCTTACATGGAGAACTAGTATGACATCATCAGTAGCTCTTCACTGAAACTGGCTTTTTTGAACAGGCAGTGAATTTAGGGTTTCAAAATAATTTGTAACTTAAAGATGCCATTTTTGGCATGAGGCTGATTGGGGATATGCTGATCCAAATTCTGAATTTATTGATGCCAGAAATGTGGCTGGACTCCCTCTTTAATGTGAATTGTATGGTAACTTAGCTCTTTTACACTCTTAGATATCATATCATGGATTTTCAAAAGTCTTGATGCAGTGCATGCGATAGTATTTCTACCACAGGTGTGTGTCTATAAATGTCAAAATATTTGTGCCTGATTTTCAAAAATGTTGACACTTTTATAACACTGTGTTCACTTTATAGCACAAAAATGACCAATGCATCAGAATTCTGACACGTGTCTTTTCTTGTACGCATCTTGCATTATTTGCATCCAGAAGTTAAGACAACCTCTTCTGTGGTCTAACAGTCTTTCCACAATTAATGCAATTGCATTGCAATCGTGATGGAAGTCTAAAAATCCAGACCCATGATTTTATACAGCTGCCTTTTTTACTAACATGACTGCTTTTGCACATTGGACCATATGCACTAATGGTGTCGGGTACATACGGCAGGCACATGCCCAGCCTGTGCTCATCTGCACCCATGGTCAGGGCATGTCATTCACAAAAGCTGCCCACCTGTCTGCAGTGCTGCCTTGCCAGCACATTGCTGCATGGACGGAGGGGACAGACACGGGTGAGCATCCAATTGGATGCCCATTCCGGTGGCAGTGTGAATCTCCTTCTCCATGTGGAGCAGGGGATTATGGAAAACAGTAAGTCGCAGTAAATTGACAATGTCAAGCAAGTGCCAAATGGCAGCCCCCATCTCTCTTTGCATGTCTGGAGAACTGGGGCAGCATGGCAGGGAGTGACTTGCCCCACCATAACTGGTGGAAATGAGGTGGTTGGGGCTTACAACAGCTATAGCAGGGTCCCTTCCTGCTTACTTTATGCCACCCTCTCCCAGCACTTCATGCCTTGGAGCATAGTGCGGAGTGTAGAAATGCCCTAGGCCTATTCCCTGGTCCTCCGGTGTGCACAGTTCCACACACTGACAGGGTATCATGTACAGTAGGGGCCTGTGCCCCTTCGTGAATACTGTGGAGCTCTGCAGAACCCCTTCTGCATTGCAGAGTGACTTAGGGAAGCCTGCACACTGTGCGTACACATTGCATAGGCTTCCTGCATAGACCCCAATGGAATTTTGTGATTTTTATGTTGGCTTGCACACACACGCAAACAACATACTGTGGTAGTAGCACTTTCAGAGGTGTGTCAGTGTTGTGGTGAATGGAGGGGATGCTTTAGTCAGTGTGTAGCTCAGCCGCCAACCATTGAGCATGCTGCCAATGACAGCAGTTTCAGAGATTGCCAACAAGTTGAAAGAAATCTGCTGCTGCAATCGGAGACAGGCTTGTCATTGTAGTGGCAGATGACATGCCTCCAGTACATGCCATTCCTGGTGAAACATTTCAATACATATGGCGGCTCCTGCCATCCGCTAAACAATCCCGACATTGGGGTGCCCAATCCCCATGTTGGCATGCCCCCCATTATGTGGTACACCTTACATGGCAGCTCCTGCCACCCACCACTCACTTCCAAAAAGCCAACATCTGTGTGCCCAATCCCCATGTCAGCATCCCCCCTCTTAGTGTATCTTTCCTGGTTAAACAATTTCCCTTTCCAACACCGGGATACCCACTCCCATTGTCAGATGTGCCCCCAACCCATCTATATGGCTTGCCGGCATCAAGCCTAACTCTATGTTGGCATCTCCCCTGACTTTGCCACACACTGGGAGCCCACCCCAGTGTGACAATTTTTTTTTAAGCTGTGTAAATAAATAAAACCTTCCTCATGATCTGTTTTTACCCCTGCAAAGAAGAAAACAGTCCACCATTGTCTGCTTTGTCCCCTCCCCATCCCCACCCTCTCTCAGCACACCCATCTGCCCATCCCCCACCCATACTTATTCTCCGGAAGTCAGGAGCCACGATCTTCTCTGGAGTGGGACACGTCTGCACTCTTCAAAGTTGAACTGTAAACTGAAGAAATGACAGTAAGCTTTATAATAAGGGGTTTCAACTTAGGTTGATAGCTCAACCATTTTAAGGAATTTTGGCCCCAGATTTTCAATGTGGGGTTCTTGGGACCCCACCTCATTAGCACATAACTGTCATTTAGTTTCTTGGTCCTGAAAGGTGATTTCATCGTCACTGCATGGAATCACCTTTCGGGACCAATTAACAAAACAACAGTGCCACTATTCATGAGTGGAGGTCCCAAAAAGCCCGTGTTGCAAATTTGGTGAAAAAAGTCTAAAAAATTACTGTTAAGTTTCTATGCACACTCATAACTTTGCCAATTTTTAATATTTTCGCTCCAGATTTTCAACATTGCCATTTTGTCACACCTCCTTATGAACTATGAACCTAGCTGTCATTTTTTATATCCTGCCCGAAACATGTTTTCATACCTGTGACACACAATGTGCGCAGTCACTGTGTGAAATCTACTTTCAGGACAGATTAACAAAATTACAGTGCCACTGTTCATGAGGAGAGGTCCCAAAATGCCCATGTTGAAAATATGGTGAAAAATTCCCAAAAATAACCGCGTTATGGGTGTGCATTGTGCAGTATCTACACATGCTCGTAAGTTCAGAAAATGTTTCATATTTTCTCTCCAGATTTTTAACATTGCCATTTTTTCACACCTCCTCATGAAGATTACAGCTGTCAATTTTTGCATCCTGCCCAAAATGTGTTTCCACACCTCTGGCTCTGAATGGCACAGTTGCTGTGCAAAATCACCTTTCAGGATTGAATATAGAAATGATATTGCTACTGTTCATGAGGTGGGGTCTCAAAAAGCCAATTTTGAAAATCTGGAGTGACAATACCAACAAACACCTGGGGCATTAAATTTTCCAACCATACACCCACCATGTAGAGACTGACAAGCGTCAGGGCAGTAACTTGGGTTCGTCGGCCATAATGTTCACAGCATTCTACCCCCCCAACCTACAGCCACTGACAGGCATTAAGGTATGCCTTGGGTTCTATCACCCTAAAGTTCACCCCATTCTCCTATATTGCACCCATCTCAACTTATTTCCTTATGCAATGGGGTGAGCAAAAGGGCCAAAGAGCCCAAAGCACACCCCGACACCTGTCAGTGTCTGCCAGGTGGGGTGAGGTGGAATGGTATAAGTGTTATGGCCAAAAACCCAAAGCCACACTCCCAATGCCTTTCAGTCTCTGTGGGGGGGGTGGCATTATGTCAGTACTTCACTGCCATTCCTATTATGCATCTCTCTAACTCCTGCACTGGCAATGCCAATGTCAGCAAGCCAATATTTGTCATTGACAAATGCTTGTATTGGATTGGTCTGATAGCAGCTGTCAACAGCAACAATGGAGTACACTATGAATGACAAAAGGCTAGGATTTTTTCATTCTGTGTGAGAGTTCCACAATTTAACAACAATTTTGTTTAATGAAACCATTTACAGTAAGAATTAGATACTGTACTGTACTGTATTGTATTACAGTATACGGTGGAATGCAGCTGTGTATGGAAATCCATACACTGCAAAAAGTTGTTCTGCTGCAGTAGTGATGTCCTCACTAATGCAGAATGACTTTTCATTCTGCGTTAGTGAGGGTGTCACAATGCAACCGCCCCCACCAGTGCTGTTCATAGGACAGGGGACAATTGACTTGTTGCATGCGCAAACTGGATGGTGCTCCGACAAAAGACAAGAGCCAGTTCCCGGCAACAAAGGATGACAAAAAGGGGCTACAAAATAAACAGGATCTTATTTTTGGGCATCATACACTATAAAGAAACGTGTATGGGAACCCACATACACAACCGCACTATTCAATTACCTCGTGATTGCCATGATGACATGGACCTCTCGAGCTTCACTCTTGAGGTTTGCTTGGTCATGGAAACCACTCGGTAACAGAATAGCGTGGTTGTGTACGGGCTCCCATACACTATCCTATATGTATTGTACTGCACTGTACTGTATTGTACTGTACCTCTCATCACCTCTTCAAACTTCTGTGAGTTGCAGTAAGCACTAGATATAGACCTCAGGGAGTAATGTTCTTTGTTTTTGTACTTTACATGAAATGTCCAGTATGCTAACAGAGTAAAGAGGTTTCAAATAGTTATTCTCTAATGGAAGAGTGTGGTTGATTTCTAGTTCATGAGGAGAGCATAGCTTCCTAAAAACTGTTACAAGTAACATACTAATTATTGTCATTCTGTCTAAGGAATTAAGCAACTTGTAACCCTGAGTGAACACTTTTGAGAAGTGATAGGGGTGTGTGAGTAATTTCACTCACATATTAAGTGGGTTTTAATACGCAGGACCCCTGTAGACTTGATTTTTGCTAATCAAAATTTGGCTTAAAAATAAAGACAAAGCCCCTCAAATCCTGCCCAGGTGACCAGGGTAAGTCCAGTGTTCTGTGCCTTCACACCCAGCCATCTCACTCCATCCAAATACCCATCCTCCCACACACTGACAGAAACAAGAAAGCTGCTGACACAATGCTAGACCCTGCCTTGTCTCTTTAATCACTTCCACATCTCTCACCTGTCCCCCACATTAAGCCACGACACAGGAGGCTTCTACCGGGGAATTAATGCATGGTTTGGTTGGGGGGCTTGTGCCCTACAACCGCAACCATGCATTAATTCCCAGTAGAAGTCGACTTTGGAGTGGCTTAATGTACTTGTAACATGACAGTTACTTTGTGGTCAGTACTGCTGTTTACTGTTATACAACATAAAAACACTGAATTTGTTTTTTATATTTGAAAGGTTTTATTGTATAAACAAACAGTTGTACAGATACAGTGCTCATCATTCGAGTGCAGGTTAATAAACTGAATAAGATCATTATGTGGTTACAGATTACAAACAGTGACTATGTCCCTTGCCATCCAAATAGTGTAATCATTGTTTCCTTTACCTTTTACTCGGCAACATTGCTTTTATTCCATCTACAAATACTGAAATTGCTTCCTGTGAGCGATGCACTTTGTGACAAGCATTGCATTCTGGGATTTGTTACCTCCTTCTGCAAAGTTGTACGCCACTTGGACGGATAACTAACAACTACTGTACTAAATTTGTAACTTGAAACATGTAAACATAAACATTTTTATATATTTTTTAATACTTTTGCATTTCCTCGCTTACTGTTTCCTGTTTTGAAGATGTGTTCTTCTCTTCCTCTTCTACAGTTGCTGCTGTGAGTATTCAAGTGCTGCATGTCTCATTTCTAACTGCTGTAATTATTGAAATTTATAGTATCTGCATTTTGCTATTGTGGGTGCATAGACTTTCAGGTATGCTACAGGTTTGTCAGTTGCCTCATTTCTGTGATTGTCACTGACCACTGGTAGTGGGTGGGTGGGATAATCCAAATGCGTTCCATTATGTTTGTAAACTTGGCTGTTTGGAACATTTCTGTGATGTGGCCTCTGTGTTTATCCAATTCACATATAGCACATTTTATCATGGCAGTCTGAGGTATGTTATTTAGTTGGAGCGGTATTACCACTGATTAATCCCCTCTCCAGCTTTGGTCGCCTGATACATTTCTGCTAATGGTTTTCCATTATTGTTGTTTATTCATTGCTGTCATGTTACAAAGGACTATTTATAGCAACTAGGCTTCTCTCTACTGTCCCCAGTCCAGGATTTGGGTAGTGGTCAATAGTAATTAGAAAATGGCAAGAATCAATAGTAAAAGCTGATTGGCTCAGACAGGCTCCAAGCTGGGCATTTATTTTTCAATAAATGCCCAGCTAAAAATAAGGACCAGTCCAAGTGCCACTTTACAGTGTAACATTTTCCAGAGGTGCCCAGCCTGCTTTCTAATTGGCTGAAAGCACCCTAGAAAATTTGAAAAAAACGCCATGTTTTTTCTCTCGCTTAGCGAGAACTACAGCTGCCCCCAACACTACTTCCTTTTCCCTTGTTTAGCGAGACATACCTGCCTCCCCAGTGCAAACCAAACAATATTCACATTCAGCCACTCCTGTTTAAAAAAAAACACACACTTCATTTACAGCTTGCAGTTTCAACAGTTTGACAAGACCGCTACACTCCCGACCGCAGTGTCACACTGTTGTCCATTTCCAATCTCGGTATCGCATTACCCTACTGACGCAAACAGAACCATACCCATCACTCGTCACAACTCGCCAACAAACACTTAGCCTGCTGTACAAAACAAAAAACACACCAGAAACTAAACATAAATCTTTTTTTTCCTCTCTCCTCATACCTCTGTGTCAAACATTGCTTTGGCCTTCCTAGCATGTCGCGGTCAAAGGTCGCACGCTGCATAGCTACAACGTCAGACCAGGAAGACGGGGGACAAAGACTCTCACTAAAAACTGAACATAAATCTTTTTCTTCTCTCCTCATACTTCGAGGTCAAACATCTCTTTTTGCCTTCTAGCATATTGCGGTAAAAATTCACACGCTGCATACATACAACGTCACACGGGGGGGGGGCGTCAATCCACCAGAATGCTGCAGGGAGGAAGCACAGCACCAGTAACACCCTATGGACTACTTTATCAATAGGTTTGTTTCTAACACCTGTATTACATTTTTCACAATCATTTACTATATTTTTTTACAACTTCATAAAAATTTACATAGTTGACCTTTTTCTAAGCGCAATAATACCCTCCAGGGTGGGCATTATTGGAAAATACTGGACCTTCCAGGGGCTATAAGGCCCTCCACCTGTGGCATCGGGCCTCATTATGCTCCTGGGCAGTCCGGTATTTCCCAATAATGCCCACCCTGTCGGGTATTATTGCTTACGTAAATCCAGGATGCCTATATAATCCACAGTGCACTGGTAAAAGGCTTAGAGAGGCTGTTATCTGGCAGCTTCAGTGTGTCCAGGGGAGAGAGAGAGACAGACGGAGGGAAAGGTTGGTAGGAGGGGTTCTTCATCATCAGTTTCTTTATGGATTTAATTGAAAGGCTATGCCTGTAGTTATGTGGGGGAAGAGCTCCTCCTCCACATCCTACTTAAACATGCAGGCTACTGTCACTCTGCTTAGAGTGAGTCACACTCACTTCTCAGTGACGCGGCTTGTCCTGCCCCCCCCTTCCTTCTACTTTGCCTCCTGCTCCCCTGTCTTGCCTACTCATTGCCTTGCTTGCTCCCTTTCCTCTCCCATTGTGCTTTCTCCTGCCCTGCTCCATCCCTCTCTCTCTGCTGTCTGATTTTTTTTCCTCTCTTTTGGCGGGGGCTTTCTGCCTACCATGCCTCAGTTCATCCGCTGCACCTACCGTGCCACGCTAGTTGTGTTTGCATACCTGCTGGACGCTGGATTCCTCCTCCACTTGGCGCCATTTCAGACTCATTCTGCCATTGTTTTCATCTTCTACTGGCCATACTTGTGCTTCCGTCGGCTGCTCCACCCTACCTTTCCTGGATTTCTCTGATTTGACTCAAAGCCTCCACCGCCTTTTCACTTGCATTTGGACCGGGACTACGGCATCCATTGCCACCTGCATTTCAGGCTTTCTATGGCTATTCCTGTGCCCAGACAGACTCTAAGAACATTCCCTCAGTACCGATAGTACGCATTTTAACTTGTACAAACAACCTAAGGGGATTCACCTATTTGGCAACTATTTGGTGACCAATCAGTTCAGGCAGCATCACTCCCCATACATGCTTCCTACAGTTCTCACCCTCACTAGCAGCTCATAGCTCAGTTGCAAAATACAAACTCAGATTTACCTGGGAAGACAAGGGTAATTAAGTGGCTAAGTGTTTCCAGTATTCATCAGCTACTAAGGTCAGTTTACAACCATTCAAGTCAACACTGCCTTTAAGACCTATTTCCCAGTTAAAGAGACAGTTCTGGGATTCCAACTTCAACCATTTTCCCGACAAGTGCAAGTCAAACGCCTGTCAGCATCTTATGTGAATGAGGTTTGGGCTACTACTCTAATTGCCTATGAAACATCTATTAAGTTTATCTGCTTAAATAAATGTTTCAGAACTGAACTTTATTCTCAGTCTGCAGTTTAGCAAGTACTTTTCCTTCTTGTGATCTGTTCCAAAACTCATGGCCTCGAGTTATGTAAGATCTCATACACTGGGATTCAGATTTGCTATTGGGCCACTATATATGCTTAGTCAGGTTACCATCCCTTGACCTTCTGGACCGCAACATATTGTACAGACCTTGTCATGCCTGTCTCCCTACAGTCTGCCTTGCAGTTTTGCCCATCTCGTCTGGCTCATCTAAGCCTATGTCTCTACCACCCTCTACTGGGTTCTGTCACTCAGCAACACTGGTGGCTCCTCTATGGCACGAACTGCTCCCTATTCATTCTAGTCCACCATAACCAAGCACAATTCAGCAACATGTGGTTAAGGCTGCACTCCCTATTTCAGACAACAGTTCATTCGTAGGATTCTTACGCTTCACCTTCCTTCTTCAAGCTTCATTGGGGATCCTTACTAAACCCCTCAAAAAATGGCTTGGCGCCATATATCTGCCTCACTTTCCATCACCTGGCTTACCTCCTGCACCCTCATGGGCTTCTACTGCTTATTTATCATTAACTGCCACCCTGCATATGGGCTTGCATTCTGCTAGCCTTCGTGGGGCTTAGTTGCCATTTACTCCTTCCTTCGGCTGACCTACGTGTAGTCCAGCACTCATCACCTTGCTTATGGGTCTAGCTGTTGCCTTACCACAATCTTCGACACCTGCCATTCACTCTAGCCATGTGCTCTGATCATGGCATTCAACAGGATAGGATGCACTGCCAGGATGTCTGACATTCAAATGTTCCACTAGCCAGGACTCTCAGCCGAGCTCTAATTCATAGAGCCATTCTGTCTCATGCCTTAGGCCTCCAACATTACTATTTCCAGTGTCCTCTACTGCATTCTGCTGCCATCCTTGCTCATCCCTAACTCAAAATCTCTACAGGATCATTCATACTGCCCCCATACTACTACATTAGCTGCTGCACCTGCCATGCCAATTCAGGGCATGGTGGTTCAAATATAATTGCTTCTGTTATGTAGACCTACGTGCAGGTCCATTTAGTCCTACTCTGTTTTACTGACCTATGTGTAGGCCCACACTTGCTTCGAAATTGTTGATCATTGCTGCCCAAATTTGCTTAATTTTACTGCCATCCCCTCAGCTCAGTCCCTGGGATTCTGCTACACTCAGTACCGCATTTGCCTTTCCAGGGTTCCCCGCTTGATGCTCATTGTGCTCTTGGCACTCCAGTGCTCATCCAGCTGCTCCTGCTTGCTCTCCTACTCAACCTGCTTCACCCAGCATCAGAGCCTGGAGGTTGCCCATTCTACTACACCTACCTCACTCAGCTCAGGGCATGAATATTCTGTTCCTTACTGTACTTGCTTAGCCAGATGAGTTGGGGTTTTCAGGCCATTTAGCCTACTGTCCAAGTACTGCTTCACCCATTCCGGACCAGGGGTTCATTGGTTCCGCTTTCTTCAGCTTCACATCTGCATCCAGCTTATGCGCCTCATCTTCCAGAATTTTATGCTTCCATAACTCATACATCGGAACATGGATCGCTACTCTAAGATGTACTATGCATTCCGTTGGACTTCAGTGACCTTCTATTGATAGCTTGATAGACTATAGATCTATAGACTATAGATAGACATTGATGGCTCGGACTGGGAATTTGCTCAGGATATTGCCACCATCTCACAATACCACAGACAATTATTCTTTACTACTTCGCTACTACTGCTGCATTGCATGCAGGTTCGTCAAATACTATTACTACTGACATATGTGCAGGTCTACTCTTGCTTATGCAATAATTACTCATATCTACCACATTATTGGCTTTTGCCTCTGGGATGACTGCTGCATTCTCTATCACTGCTCTACAACCTGCCTTGCCCTGCATGGCTGGAGGCGTTCACCACATCACACTTTGAATGACCTGTGCCCCTACGAGGCTCAGAGGTCTATCTAATCTTTATTACTAATGCGTACCTGCTTCACCTTCAGGGCCTGGAGGTTCACTGAGAGTATCACACCTGCTTGCAAGACCTGCTTCACCTGCCGGGCCTGGAGGTCTTTCAGCTCTCCATCTACTTGTACTTTGAGTTCTATTGCTATCTACTTCCATCTGCTTGCCCCCCTCAGGACCAGAGGTTTCACTCGCTTTGCCCCATCCTTATAGCCTGCATCTAGCTTCCTTTCTTCACCTAGGACCTTATTCTTGCATTACTTGCCTTCAAATCCAGGACCACAAATCCTCCTATTCTGGATCATAAAGTCATTTGTCCAAGCTCAAGTTCTCCTTCGAAAGAATTCCTCACCTGTTGGATTGCTTTGACTGGTATGACCCGACCCTTTCAGATTGCTTATGCTTGCCTGTGGTTTTGACCTGACTAATATCAGATTCTTGCCTGGACCTGGATATCTATTGGACTCTGACTTCCTAGAAGGATGTACTGCTATCTCGATGGACTCTCATCACCAGGGCTCCGATTTCAGCTTTCCTGTTTTATTGGATTCCGGATTTACAATTTCTTGGACTTTGGATTAGCCGACAACCTAATATGTTTAATTTAGGATTATTCTCCTTTAGCATGCCCAGAAGGACGGGAAGGTCAGTAGCCATGGGTCCTCAGAGGTTTCCCCCCAAAGGGTTTTTTTTCCTCTTCTGCGTGCTACTGGCCACACTCTCTGGAGTTGGAGGAGATTATTGTATGATATCATTATTCTTTTGGGGGAGTTTCATCCTACTTGTCTAAGCATCTTTCCTATGGTGGAATACAGAGAAATGCCAGAATAATCAAGTCATAACAAGCTACTCATCAGTTCAAGCATCCAAGCACCCTGTATATACTATCCAATCCACAAGTACTATAATCACTGACTTGCTCAGGCCTATGCTGGAGTAGCTAAGCACTAACCATTTCATACAACTAATACCATGGAAGCATCGTTATACTTACTGGCCCGGCCTCTGTATCTAAGCACAAACCTACATTATCTAGTTACAGTACCTAGCACAAGCACTGTACTATGAACCACACATAAGTATTGTTTTGAACAAGGCAACATTTACTGGGCCTAATCAGAAAGGGTAGCACTATCACAGACATACTATACACACACATACATACTTTCACTAACAAGCCATAAATACAGCAAATAATGTACTGCATCTTAAAGAGAAACATTTCAAAGAACTACATTGACAATGTGTAGACACTTTCAAGGTTTGCCCTTAGCACTCAGATTCTTAAAAAAATAATTATGGTAAATGAAAAGATTATAACATTCTGCTTCTTGACATAGTAATTTGTGATACTTGTTTGACATTTTGAACTAACTTTACAACATACTGCTATCAAGAGGAAGTTATCTAGAACATCGGAAGAAGAACTTTAATAAGATAAACTGAGGCATAGTACGATTACCACTATTTATTTGGAAATTGGTCATTGATGAAACAAATGATATGCTGTGCTCTGATAGAGCAGAGATAAACTGTTAATGTTTGTGTGTCAGTGTAAGCCCTGCTCAAAACTATCATCTGTATATTTTCGGATTCATTAACATTAAGCTACAGCATTTAACTAGCAGCAATTTAATGTGAGTTTCCATTTGATGTGAACTAAATACATTTTCATACAAAAAAACCACAGTATTAGTACAGTGAGTCTCTGAAATAATGTTTTTTTATTACTTGACTCACACTATTGTACTTGCTGAGTGTACAAACACTCCAGGAGAATTTACAAGGAGAGGTTTGAAGGCAGACCTCTCCCACTGACTCATACTCTTTGAACACAGGCAGTCTACACCTCAAAACATAACAATTTGAATAAATTTAAGGCAGAGCCTAACTGAACCTATATTCTCTCATATGCTGCTTGTAAAGCTCTGATAAGAAGCCACAATGTCACAAATTACAACTGGGCCCCCAAGCACATGCATTTTATATAATTAACAACACTTTATTTGGCATAGAATCAAACTTCAGAGAAACACAAAACAAAAAGAAAACAGTTTTGACTAAATACTGGTGCTGTGTAATATGTAAATCATGCCAGCAAAATATCTGTGAAAGTATAAATTTACCTTTAAGAAAATTTCATGAGCCGTCCCGGTGGCGCTGAGGGTTGAGGCACTGGATGCCACACCTTGTGCCACCCCAGCGACCTGGGTTTGAGAACAAGCTCAGGCCACTGGGGGTCAGCTGGGGAGAGAGAGAGAGAGAGAGGATCGAGCATCCCACAACAACTCTCCTCTCTTGGGGTGGGTGGGTAAGTTGTCCGGCTCTATGGCAGCCACCTGGTAAAGGATAGGGGCAGTGTCAAACAACAGGAGATGCAAGAATGTGGCATCGGGATGTGCGCGCATGCCTCCATGCATGTTCTCGGCCACAGGGGGCAGCAGAAAAATGGAAAAATGACTGCTGGCTTAATGAAGCCCCCAGTGCTCCAGCCTCATGGCTACACTGCTGTTGGGCCTGCTCCAGATATCACTTGGGAGAGAGGGAGGACATCCCTCCCGCCTTCTGCCCCACAACGGGGGCAATCTGTGAGGGATCACAGGGCCCAAGGTGCTGGGGTAGCACAGCAGCCAAGAGTGACTGTGAAGGGGGTGGAAGCACGTCATCAGGCAGTAGGAGGAAAAAGGACTTGCAGAAAAAAAAGAAAATTTCATGAAAAAATGGAGGATTCACCTTAAAATGTTGGGCATTGACATTTATGGACAATTACTTTTGTAAACTGCAAATTTCATTCCACAGAAGTGACTACCCTTTTTTTCTCTTAAATGTATTGGATCAGTAGAACACTGGTATAAATGGGACTGTGAGGATACACCAGTATATCTGGGAGTAGACACTTGTATAACTGGAATGGAACACTGGTCTGACTGGTGTGGTGAGACATTAGTGTAAGCAGGTGGAGACAGGGAGAATGCCATAACTGGGAGGAGACACTACAACAACTGGAAAGCGATATTGCTGTGGAAAGAGAAACACAACAGCAGCGTATTCAGGAAAGAAAGAACTGGTGTAGGCCTGGCAGGTTACCCAGAAACTGGTCCCAGAAAACAAATACTGTACAATAAAATGTTAGTCTGCACTTGAGAAGCCACAAGAAGCACAGTAACAGTAAGGTGATGCAAAAGTGAAACAATGTATTTCAAACAAGTGCAGGATGCTGATAAATGCCCTGGCACTTCCACCTTTACTAGGTCTTAATCAGGGGAGGGGGTGGCAATAGACTGCTTGTCTCTCACATTTATGGTGAACAAAAAAATTAAAGCGACATTACACCAATAGCAACAAAGTGCAAATATTTTCATAGAACGATACCAGGGATGCATAAGATCTTAAAAAGCCTATATGAAAAGATTGCACAAATGAAAAGATCTGAATGCAGTCATTGAATCAAGCAATATTAAGAGATGCAGAAGCACTAACAAGACATGCACAGTAGATAAAGCTATGGAAATAGGAACAGCAAGAGCTCATAAGCAGGGCTTGATCCAGTTCCTCAAATTTCAATATTTTAATAATTAGATCAATTCAATAGTTTCTATAAAATCAAATTATACAACAAAAAATATAGTAATCTGGAAAAAAAAGCATAAGGTATCACTGTAAAGTAGATAGTTATATGATCAGAGAACAGAAAACTAAATGCATAATTATGGAAATAAAGAGCACATGGATATGCACAAAGACTGCCAAAGGAAACAGTAGAGTATCTTACTTTGAGGGTATCTCTTGCAGCAGACCACACCTATGAACTATAGCTGCCAGGCACTAGGATCACACAGAAATTTTTCTAGCTAGCAGTCTACCAGGGGGACGCCCATATCGACGTCATACGCCTACATTGACCTATCCTATAAGAGTGGGCAGCCCCGTGCTTGCTTCAGTTTTTTCCCACCATCGATTATCACACATTGGATTTCACATAGATCTGTCAACTCCAGTCCACCACCATTTTGACAAAATTTATTTGACGAACTTCTGTGTTTCATTTTCTTTCCCCAGTGTGTATCACTTTAGCAATAAAGTGATTTTCCTTGTTCTGTTTATGCTAAGTTCTACCTCTGGGAACTGCTTCAAAAAGTGTACCTGCAGGCAGAAGATCTCTGAGAAAGATGACCATGAGGCCTGCATCTGTTGCCTAGGTCCAGAACATGACACCCAGACTTGCGTGGTCTGCTGCAGCTTCAACCAGGCCACCAGGAAGCACCAAGTACAGACCTTGAAAACTTTTCTGCTAATGCATCAGGTTGCACAGATGGAGAAGGAGCTTCAGGCATAAAGTTTCTTCACTTCTCCCTCAACGTCAAGGCCTAGGACAACTTGGTGGGGAAGCATAAACGTTGAGACAAGGCTTATCCTAAAGAGAAAACACTTTCCTCCTTTTCTCACACCCAGTTGTGACAAGTGGTGTACCACAGGGGTCGGTCTTGGTACCAACATTGTTTAACCTCTTTCTCAGTGATTTACAAACAGGGCCAAATAACTTCATAGTTAATTTTGCAGACGATACTAAATTGGAAGGCAAGGTTAATAATCAAGAAAATATTTCTGCATTAAAGAAGGATTTGGAAAAATTAACACTTTGGGCAAATGAAAATCATATGCAGTTTAATCAAGACAAATGTTTAGTAGTGCATTTTGGTGTAAATAATCCAAAAACGATATATCATATAAACGGACTACCACTTCACTCATCAAATTGTGAAAAAGATTTAGTGATATATGTTAATAATTAACTTACTTCAAATGATCACTGTGTTAGAACTGCTTGCATGACCAACAGACTTTTGAGGCAAATAAAACGCACTTTTGTTAATCGCACTGAACAATGCCTTATTCCATTGTATAGGCATACATTAGACCGTATCTAGACTATGGCTCCCCTTTCTGGAATCCAAACCAAAAAAAAAGACATAGCAATTCTTGAACAGGTTCAAAGAAGAGTAACTAGAATGATTCCAAGATTAACAAACTTGGATTATCGAACAGATTAAAAGCTACTGGTCTCTTCTCTCTTCAAACTAGAAGATTAAGAGGTGATATGCTTATGGTTTTTAATTTAATACATTCATCAGATCTAATGGAAAAATGTGGTCTAACACTCTCCAAAAGGAGACATGTTCCAAGACTGCATGATAAACAGCTTGAAGTAAAAACTTATAAAACCAGCAAAAGGGGAAACTTTTTTCCAATAAGAGCATCCATTGTATGGAACACCTTCCCACAAGAATTGGTAGAGGCAACTAGTGCCACTGTCTTTAAAAACAAATTAGATGTTTGGTTGAGGGATAATAGATAAATAATGTCCCACATAGTGTGGGGAACAGTCTCAATGGGCTCTGGCCTTCTTCTATTCTTTCAAACCAAGTAATTGACACTCTGTCACTGACCACAGTTATGCCATCCTCATCATCAGGGATGGCCCCCAATGCCTTGCATACCTTTTCCTCTGCAGGGCTACCACTGGCAGTTTCCCCCACCAA
The DNA here is from genome assembly GCA_016271365.2 of Neoceratodus forsteri. NCBI lineage: Eukaryota > Metazoa > Chordata > Ceratodontiformes > Ceratodontidae > Neoceratodus > Neoceratodus forsteri. Next base: position 41,569,902 of record JADMNL010000040.1, on the reverse strand, counting down.
TCTCTTGGTGGTGGGTATCGGTTCTAGGGGCTCTGTTGCCCACAGAATTCTCAACTCCTGCTGTTTAGGCCCTTGTTTTCAGCAAGCACTCAGCCAGGTGGCTCAGCTGGCTCATCATCAGTGGTTGCCAGGACACAGCCTACCCCCCGCCACCAGCTGCCAGCCTCATCTATTTCTCTAGCCTCTCCTGAGACATCCCAGCCTGAGACCTGGTTGTCATCCCCTTCCCCAATGCTGATCCTTGCCAGAGAGCTTCACCACAGGGCCTAGTCTGTCCAGCCACCCTACCTGATGCCAGTCCCAGTGCCTACCATAGTCTTCCCTTAGCCAGCACCAATGGGTACACTTCCAGTAGCCTTGGATTTTCATTCCATGTTCACTGCCTTGTGGGACTTTATGCAAGCTAAGCTTGCTCCTCCCCAAGGCAGTCCACACAGTGACTCCCTGCTTCTCCAGTGGTGCTGTGGATCATGCCTCAGGACACAGGGCCATCGCTCCCCCCCTCAGGACTTGAGGAATGAGGATGAGTGACACCTGGACCTCATTTCTTCAGTTGAGGACAATGACAGGAACAACAGAGGAGCCACTCCTTACTACTCCTCCTCCACAGTCTCATCCGATGGCAAGGAAACCCTAAGATACATCCTGCACTCCCCCATGATCCCTCTTTTGTCTAGGTTATATGATAGTTAAAATCGGTCTTGGGTATCAGCACCGAGGAGCAAGATCCCACTTGATGTTGACTGACCACTTATTTGAGGCTGCCAGATGCTCCTCCTCTGGTCATTCCTCCCTTGATTGAGCCCTTGAAGGATGCCACCATGGCCACCTGGCACCTGCCCAACTTGAAAACCACCATGCCCAGAAAGGTGGACAAAATTATACCAGGCTCTGGCAAGAAGGCCTTTCTTCAGTGATCAGCCTCAAGCAGATTCAGTGGTCATCAATGCTGCCCACAACTATACCAAGAGGCCCAAGCATCTCAGTTCCTTGCCCCAGGAGAAGGAATATACCACACTGACCATGAAGGTGTGGAACTACATTACCCATCTGGTCAAGTGCCAAAACCAGCTCTGGAACCAGGCCCTGGACTCTGTCTGGGCCCTCCCAGAGGACCCCATAAAACAGCAGATGCTGCAGTCTCTTAAAGCAGTTTCTGATGTCAGCACCCACCTCCTTAGGGCTGCATATGATGCTGTGGACCAATCGGTCAGGGTTGCCATAGTGGTCATTTGCCTGTGTAGACACTCTTGGCTAAGGGTGTCAGGCTTTGTCCAGGATGTTCAGTGGTCCATTCTATATGCCCCCTTTAGAGGCTACAAACTTTTGATGTAAATGTGGAGGACATACTATCTCATCTGCAAGCTTCTGACCACACCCTACAGTCGATCGATTCCATGTACCACAACAACCAGCCTGAAAGTTGTCAAAGGGTGCCCTTTTGGAAGTCTGCCCATAGACCCAAACCCTCCAACTCACCTCAGGGCAAGAGCCTGGCCACCCCTGCCTTGCCCACTCCCTCCCCTGCCACATGAAAAATCCTCTGAGGAGGCGATGTGGCTCCAGCCTTCCCTACCAGCTCAGCCTGACTTCTTGCCAATCCCCCCTCCCCCACACAAGACAAGAGGCAATTGTAGGGGATCATTTCTCCCTGCACTTGGACAAGTTGAGGAAACTCATCAGAGATGCTTGGGTATGAAAGCAGCTACACTCTGGAACTTCAGGAGTGCCCTCCAGAAAAAAAAACAGCTCTGCCTTCTTATCCTCCATACAAAATCCCAGTGCTCTGGGGGAAAATGCATTCTTTGTTAATAAAAAGGGCCACAGAACCCCCCCCCCCGAGAACCAATAGGGCAGAAGGTTTACTCCCATTTCTTCCTGGTGCCAAAATGCACAGGAGACCTCAGGACCATTCTAGACCTCTGGGAGCTAAAACTGATTATTTGGTACAAAACATTCTGGATGGTGACTCTTCAGGGTCTGCTGCCCATTCTGCACCTGGGGAATTGGATTTTCTCCCTCAACATTAAGGATGCATACCTGCATATCCAAATACATGCCTCCCACAGGCAGTAACCATGGTTTCATTTTGGGAACACACTTACAGTTCCAGGCCTTGCCCTTAGCCCCTCAGGTGTTCACCAAATGCCTGGCAGTGGAAGCAACTGCCCTGAGGTGGGAGGAACTCCATCTTCCCCTTCCTGGATGACTGGCTTCTCAAAGCTCAGTCCAGGGAATGCCTGTTACAGACTCTGGTACACACCACCCACCTATTCCAGGATCTGTGCATCACGGTCAACCTGCCCAAGTCAGTACAGACCCCTTTCAGTGCCTACAGTACATAGGAGCAGTCCTGGATATGTCTCACGGCATGGCTTTCCTGTCCCAGGACCGGGCAGATCACCTTATAGCTCAATCCCGCCTGCTGTACAACAGCCGCTGTATCTCAGCCAGAACCTTCCTCTGACTCTTAGGCCTGATGGCTGCAGCTATAGTCATGGTGCCCCTAGCCAGAGTGCACATGAGGATTCCTCAATGGACATTGAGGGTCCAGTGGGACCAGCTTACAGATATCTTGGAACAGCCTGTCCTGGTCTCCTCTCCAGTGAAAAGGGTTCTGCTTTGGTGGATAGAACCCAGTAACCTGCTAAGAGGGGTTTATTTCCTCATTCCTTCACCTCAGCAAATCTTCACAACCGATGCTTTGGAGCTGGGGTGGGGAGATCATATAGGGTGCCACCAAACTCAGAGGACATGGTCCAAGCTGGAATCCTCTCTCCACATAAATATCCTGGAGACGTGGGTCATTCTTTATGCCTTGTAGGCCTTCCAGGCTCAAGTATCCCTGGGTCTTCTGCTAGTGCAGAGGGACAAATTCAGTGTAGTCCACTACATCAACAAGCTTGGGGAGCACCCATTCAGAGGGTTCTCTACCGGGAAGCAATGATAGTCCGGTATTGGGCTCTGGATCATGGTCTTGAATTGTCGGCTGTCCATGTTTCAGGCTTCCAAAACATCCTGGCAGACACTTTAAGCCAGTCACAGTCAAAGACAAATGAGTGGGAACTGTTGACCTCAGTAGTAGAAGACCTGTTCAATAGGTGGAGTCATCCAGAGTTGGACCTGTTTGCATCCCCACTCAACACAAAACTGTTGCTTTTATGCCCGCTCAGTCCAGGGCTTGTAGTTTTCTGGTGAGATGTGTTGTCTTTCTCATGGAAAGGGAGGTTTCAGTATGCATTTCCTCCCTCCCTCCTGCTCCAGAGCATTCTGATCAAGCTCCAGATGGAAGGGGCCAGGATGATCCTCATCGCCCACTTCTGGACTCGGCAGATCTGGTTCCCTTTACTGCAACAGCTGACAGTGGAACCTCCAGCACCCCTTCCTCTATGCACCAGCTTTCTCTCCCAGGGTTGGGGCTCCCTAGTCCATCCTGATCTCAAATCTTTGCATCTTCATTCCTGACTCCTGAGGATATAGCCGTGGTTTGGTCTGGGGTATCATCTAAGGTGACTAATGTTCTGGTGGCAGCTAGGAAGCCATCCACTAGAGCCACTTATTCTGTGAAGCGGAAACGCTTTGCACTGTGGGCTGCATCATGTCAGCTGGATCCCTTCACTTGTCCCGTGAATCAGATTCTGGAGTACTTACTGCACCTTTCAGACTTAGCCTGAAGTACACTTCTCTTAAAGTGCACATGTCTGCCATCTCTGCTTTCCATGTGCCTGTTGATGGCCACATGGTGGCACAACTGGAGGTGTCCTGTACTTTTCTGAAAGGTATTCTTCACCTGAAGTCTCCTACCCTGTATATGCAACCCACTCCCACCTTGGAACTTCCATAGATACGGACAACAAATAAGGGCCTTTGGCTCACCTAGTCTACCCAACTGTGCATGTACGTTTGCCTCTTCAAGCTCCTCTTGAACTGGGTTGTCCCCTTTATCCAACTGCTAGGATTTTGTGTTGGAAAAACTTAATTTGGCTCCTTTTGACACAGCCACAACATGCAAGCTATGCTTTCTGTCATGGAAAGCATTGTTTTTAGTTGCAATTACTTATGCTTGAAGAATTTCAGAGGTACAGGCACTCATGTGCAAGCAACCTTATTTGATTTTCTACAAAGACAGGGTTTTTTCTTTGTGAACTATCCCTACATTTCTTCCTAAGGTGATGTCTGAGTTTATTTTAAATAAATCCATCCACCTTCCTTGTTATCACCCAGAGCATGCCAATCCAGGGGAAGCATTGTTCCATACTTCAGATATGCATAGAATTCTGCATTACTACACACATTGTAAGAAGGACTGCAGGAAGTTCTCTAAGTTGTGTCTTTTGCCCCCAGAAAGAGGAAGTCTCTGTTTCAAAACAATGCTTGTCCAAATGGTAGGCCAACTATATCACTTATTGCTATAGAAAGTATGGCAAGGATCTTCCTGATGTTATGTGTGGCCATTCCACCAGGGGCATGGCCACTTCTGTTGCCTGTTTCAGGAATGTGTCAGCTGCAGAGATCGACACTGCTGCCACTTGGAGTTCTTTCCACACCTTTACCAAGCACTACAGTCTGGACATTGCCTCTAGGCGTAGGGCCAACTTTGGCCTAGCTGTCCTCCAGGGCCTACTTTCTTAGGCTAGAGATTTCCCCCACACCAATGTGCTGTCTGATGATGGAACTGCTTGGGACTCATTCCATAGGTGTGGCCTGTAGCAAGAGATAACCTCAAAGTAAGATAGTACAGTTATGTAAGACATTATCACAACAGTAGATCTTTGAGAGGATCTCTTGCAGCAGACCATGCCATCCTTCCATCCTTTCCCTGGGCTTGAGAGGTCATTCTCTGTCTGTACCTCCTTTTTTCCCATCCTTTCTTTGGTGGGAACCTTTGGTTCCTCTTCAGTTCCTTCAGCTGGTGCCAGGTGGCTTATGGTCTCTGGCAGGAGAACTGAGGAAGGTGCGGGGGCTGACTACTCTTATAGGATAGGCCGACATCAGCACTAGTAGACTGCTAGCTAAACAATATTCTGTGTAATTCTAGTGCCTGGTGGCTGTAGTTCCATAGATGTGGCTTGCTGCAAGAGATCCTCTCAAAGATCTACTGTTATGGTAAGTTCTTATGTAACTGTACTTTTTGGGAGGGCTAAAAAATTCTGATTCCTGGTTAAGCATACCCCAAAAATATAACAAGAGGATCAATGAAGTAGTGAAAGATTGGGGAAGGGAGGTTGGGAAGGAAGAGACAAAACAATCCAATAAATGACATCAGTTATTCCCCATCACAAACCAAAGAGATATCGAAGAAAAACAAAATTCCAATCATTAATTTGAAAAAGGGAAAACAAATGGCAAGCAGTTCTAGAAAAAATTAATCATAGAAATGGTACCTTGTCAATTTCTTTGTTAAGACCTCTTAATTACATATTGTTTAGAGTCATTATCAAAAGAATTTCTTACTAAAGTAAAAGTCTTACCCTGTTGCCTCCTCTTTTCAAGGCAGGAACATGCACCAGACCCATGAACGTAATCACCGATAGGTTTGAGTGGAGGGTCTGTTGAAAGTATGCCCCCAGAGCATAAGATAGATTATTATGTGTGATGGCACACTGTGCTCCTGGATAGTCACTTTCAATAGATGCACAGCATGTCCAATGTAATGCTTATGGCAGGGGCATCAAATATACAACAAAATATATCACACATGCAATCAGTTGCCTAATACCAATTGTGTTCCCTTGTAGTGCACGGTGAAATGCTTTCCCCTCCTGAGTGTAATGACATAAACTACAGGACCCACACTTAATAAATGCCAGTAGGGTGAACAGGTAACCAGTATAATTGATGGTCCATATTATCAGTGGAGACATAGCAACTAGCAATAATAGTGCCATCTGTGTTTCTCCCATCCCCCTGCTAAAGGTGACCCTTTGTTTAGAACCAATGAGCTATTTCAGTGCTGCATCAGTTTGTAGAATAGATCATAATTTAAATATGGCATTTCCAGTTTGTCCTACAATCTGATTAAATTAAGTAAGAAATTAAACTGGTTGCTCAGGAAAGTGACTTCTTACCACTGTGGCTAAATGTTACTCCCTGTTAATATTTCTTACCCTATCAAGAGATTTTTGTAGTCTGAGGAGTGGGGGATAGCCTTAGCGGCTTCCAGTAGCTCCCCTAGTGTGACCTTCACTTGCTACTCCCTCCCCTTGCAAGCTGAATCCTGATATCACTGCTGGCTCAGAACCACAGTGCTGCCCCACAAAGTCTGGGGGTGAGGATAGCACTGGGGGAGGCTTCTGAAAACCTTTCTCCTCCCAGTACTGCTCTGAAATTCTGCTACCTACCTTGGCAGGCCAATTCCTAACATTGTGGCCACCATCACCTACAGTAATATTGGGAGGCAGTATAGCGCAGTGGGTTAAGGCTCTGAACTGCAGATCTGGAGACCTGGGTTTGAATCCCTGTGTGATCCTGAGCAAGTCCTGAGCCTCCACAAAGTGCAACTGTTAAGGTAAATGACTCCCAAGCATAAGCCGCACACTCCATGTGCTAAGCCCAACACTGACCACACACCACTTGTTATCTGATGAATTGCTTCTATCTTTACCCATGTTATGTGACAATGTGACTTATGTAATGTATCTTGCTGTATACAATCCTTTGTAAAAATCTATGTAACCCCCGGGTCACCCCTGAAAAGGGACTCTCGGGGCCCAGTGGGCTCACCCGGTTATCAAAATTTAATAAATAAAATAACTTAACCTAACTTCCTTGTGCTCCCAGGTCGCATCTGGAAACAAGCTTCGGCTTAGTGTGCTACTCCTGGTTAAACAATGTTCCCTTTCCCTTAATAAGTGTGTTTCACCAAAATGCCAGACTCACAGGCTGCCCCATGAAATAATGACTTGCACTAGTACTGGCATACTGGTATTATTTGGAACAGCAGATGAGTTTGGCAGTCTTGGAAATGCACTCATTCCTTAAGGCATCAGCAGCACAGGCCTGGTAAGGCAGGCAGTGGCAAGTTTAGGTCACACTGGAGGGATAATCTGATGTAACTCCCAGTGCTATCCCAGGTGAAGGAGGACAACAGCCCTTTTCTAGAATATTCTTATTTCTAGACCTTCTTTGAGAAGTTGCCCTAAAAAAGTGTTAGATATAAATTAATAGTAACAAAAATTTGTAACAAACAATTCTGTTTGCACTTTTTAACATGAGTAAAAAATAAACTGGCTTCATTGAATGTTTTCCAGAGATTTGGTAAGCACTGAAAGCTTGCATAGATACAGCAGTGGCAAAAAACATTATTCAGTACCATAGTTCATCCCAAAGTTTTCATTTCACAAAGATTATATGTTAATGACATCTGAGAAATAAATCTACAAAACAAACTGCATTTTATGTTGCAAATGCAATTGAAATGTTTTGCATGTTTTATTAGCATCAAGAGTCCATTATTAAATTGGGCTAACAATGAACATGCTATGCGGTTTTGTGTTTTAAAACATTGTGATTTTTCTGCCAGACCATTTAAGAGTCTAGAAAAAACCAAAGTGGTTATTGTCGCATTTTTATTATATGTGCAACATTAACTCTCTTGACGTGAGGATTATGGTTTTTATGATTTGTTTCTACTTATGTATTATTTCCTATCAAATGTCAACTTGGTTGTATGAAGGTTGATATATCAATTAATAAAGATCATGCTCAGATTCTAAAAGTGGCAGCACGTGGGTAGTAGCAGCAATAGTTTGAAATATTCTGGCATCATTCACTCAGTAACATCTTTCTAACAGTATGTTCTTTATAGTCCAAGTTATTTCCACACATACTGTATTATATCTGACTAAACTGTATCCAGAATTTAATTTCCAATGGTACTGTATAACTGGGTTCACAAATGTATACATTTAAAAATTAATAAAGAAAGCAATTAGCAAATTAAGACATTTGGAATGATATCCCAGCAATGAGAAGGATATTCCTGACTCAGATGTACACCAAACCCAGCACTGGTGCATCTGTCATGAATGCCTTAGAATGTGTAAGACATGTCTTAAGCTTGTTTGCTAGGGCATCCTTATCTTAGTAGATATTTTTGTCAGAGACTTGTGAGGCACTAACGTTGCACTACTGGATTATTGGATTGTACTATACAGAACTAACTGAACCACTGATAGGCAATTCAATAGCTCCTCTGAGACTGGGGTAGTTCAAAAAGACTGGAGTGTAGTGGCTATAGTCCTTAGAGGGTTGGGGCAAGGAGCAACTGGGTAACTACAGACCTGTCAGTCTTATCTCTAAGTGAGGAAACTGATGGAGACATTAGCCAAAGAGGACCATGTACCCTACCTGGAGAGCAGTGGGCTCCAGGACAATAAACAGCATGTGTTTATGGCAGGGAGGGCTTGTCAGACCAATCTGATAGTATTCTTTGACTGGGTAACAAGGGTAGCGACAAGAGCCATGCTGTGGATTTACTCTACTTTGATTTCAGCAAAGCATTTAGCTTGGTTCCTCACAGAAGGTTGCTGAAGAAGCTAGAGGATCTGGGTGCAGGAAAAGACACAGTTAGATGAGTGGGAACTGGTTGAAAGGGAGATAGCAGTGGGTTATAGTATATGTTAGAACGCTATAATCAGTAAAAATCTAACATGTACCAGGGTTGTTGTACCATTGATGTGATGTAGTTTAGCTGTTGTACCATCGTCGGTATGTCACATCGATGGTACAACAGCATGGAACATCCTCGCACATGTGCATTAGGAAATGCTCAGCGCCTGTGGAAACAGCCATGGCGGTGAGCTCTATTCTAATCACAATGCAGAAATGGTCACTTGTGGTGAGATCTCTGCCGAAAGACATCAACACTGCTAAATGGTGCGTGTTCCCATATTTAAAAAAAATAAATCTTGTCTGTTAGAGGGGGAACGTGGATCGAGCGGGGCTTCTTCCTGTTGTGGGGGGGGGGGGGGGGGGGGACATAAGCAGCTCCACAGCAGTTATTAAGTTTGTGAATTATTTACAGCGGTGCTGAAGAAACATTCAGTGTTATTTAGTTGATGCCCATACACTATACAAGACAATGGATGGGCATCAGTTAAACAACAACATTGTATTAACTTCTCAAGGTTACCTTTGCTCTCGAGGTTTACTTTGTTGTCATGGTAACTTCTCAAAGTGAATACAGTGTTGTTGTTAACGGATGCCCATCCATTATCCTCTATGTGGACTGTGGTTAATGGAATCAAATCAGAATAGAAGGAGGTCACCAGTGATGTGCCACAAGGATTGGTCCTGGGTCCAGTCCCTTTCAATATATTCATCAGCAACCTCGGCAAAGGAATGAAGGGTAAGATGTCTGTTTTTGCAGGTGACACTAAGCTATGTAGCATGGTAGCAAGGTGGAAACACCTTTCCATATAGGAGGGGTACAAGAACAAGGGGCACGATATAAGAATGGAAGAGGGCAGGATAAGGAGAAAGTGAGGAAGTTCTTTTTCACAGAGAGGGTTGTGGATGCATGGAATAACCTTCCCCAGGGGGTAATGGGAGCATCTACAGTGGGGGAGGGGATTTACACATGCATGGGATAGGCATAAGGGAACCCTAGAGGTGGGAAGCAGAGGCTAAGGCTGATAACCACACAGGGACATCAGCTGCCAATTAAGGTAGGAAAATTGGGCAGACAGGATGGGCCTGGCGGTCCTTATCTGCTGACAATCTCTCTGTTTCTATGTTACTATGGCAGACAGTGAGGAGGGAATTACGGAGATTCAAAGATACTTGCAAAGGTTAGAGTGGTGGTCAAAGGTTTCTCAGTTGAAATTCAATCCAAACTATGTGAGAACATGTAGCAGTCCCAAAAAAAACTTATTATGTCGACAGAGATCATTCAAAACAGACTATAGTCACTCCAAATACCAGATGAATTAATCACAAGTGAACACAATCTTCATAAAAAGAATCACATCAATTTTATTAAGTTGCTTTAAGTTGCCAAACTTCAGCCCTAAATGTTTTTGCTGTTCTCCCTGTAGCTTTATCAAGGGAAAATTGTGAATTGGAGAATGAGGAGTTGATTGGCTGCCTCTTCTTTGATGTAAATTTTAAATAATGGGGACAATCTTTTGCTCTGGAGCAGGAAACGAGTGACCATTGGCTTGCTTAAAGTAACGCTGGGACTGTCTGCTGATTGTACTAAGTAGGTATTTTATGCTTAAAAAGGGTCTTATCAAACATTTTATGAGAAAGGCAAAAAATCTTTTGTTGTACTGTTTGTTTTGGTATACTATTTATGGTGTTTTGAATTATTTATACATAGATTTTTTTTTATCATGTAAAATTTAATTGTTTTCCAAAAATGTTAGCATACATTCTATCTGGAACTGGATAGACCTGTTAATACCTATTAATACAGAGTAACCTTAAAAGCTGTACTTCTGTCCCAACAAACACAGTGATACTAATCAGAGTGTCACATATGCACTAATGGGTGGGAATTACATGCCAGAGGCACATATCCTGCCTGTGGAGCTCTGCACCTGTGGACAGGTGCATACCGCTGGTATTCACCAATGGACATGATCTGTCCACAGGAATACCCCCACAACACTCTGTGGGGTGGCCGGGGTGGAGTCATGGACCCAGCTGGGCACCCAGTCGGATGCCTGGTATGGGTCCTGTGGTGGATCCCTTGCACAACAACGTGGGTTTTGGGTGCATGAATGCCTACCGCAGGCACCCAGACCTGCATGGCATGGTTCCATTGTCCTGTGGACCCCTGCAACAGCTGCTCAGCAAGGCACCCTCCTGGCTTACGGACAGCCTCCAAGTGGCATAACCCCACCACTGGCCTGCAGGCTTCCCCCAAGCAGAGCAGTGCCCGTATCCTGCAGTACACCCTCCTGAGACCCTGACCCCATACCTGGTGCCTCTGAGCCCCACTGTTGGTCAGGTTCACACACACACACACACACACACACACACACAGGCCCCAATCCCACAAGCTCGCTGTCCACCCCGCAGCCCCGCCCCCACATTGGTGGCCAGTGTACCACCGCCCACTCTCTGTGGCACTGACATGCCCCCACCTGCACCCATACCATCCCATTGGTGCCGCAGCCAGGACCAGCCAGCAGTGCAGCCCACCAACACCTTCTTGGCTGCCAGCTGTCCAAGTGGTGCCGGGAGCAGGCCGCCTGTACATAGGCAGCGTGCTCTGCCAGCTGTCCAAGTGGTGCCGGGAGCAGGCTGCCTGTACATAGGCAGCGTGCTCTGCCAGCCGTCCAAGTGGTGCCGGGAGCAGGCTGCCTGTACATAGGCAGCGTGCTCTGCCAGCCGTCCAAGTGGTGCCGGGAGTAGGCTGCCTGTACATAGGTAGCATGCTCTGCCAGCCGTCCAAGTGGTGCCGGGAGCAGGCTGCCTGTACATAGGCAGCGTGCTCTGCCAGCTGTCCAAGTGGTGCCGGGAGCAGGCTGCCTGTACATAGGCAATGTGCTCTGCCAGCCGTCCAAGTGGTGCTGGGAGCAGGCTGCCTGTACATAGGCAGCGTGCTCTGCCAGCTGTCCAAGTGCTGCCGGGAGCAGGCTGCCTGTACATAGGCAGCGTGCTCCCGGCAGCACTTGGATGGCTGGTGGCTGTTGAGGTGTGGAGGGGCTGTGCTGCTGGCCGGTCCTGGCCACAGCACCGATGGGAGGGTATGGGGGTTGGAGGGGTTGTTGGTACTGTGGAGGGTAGGGGGTACACTGACCACCAATGTGGTGGTGTTGGACCTGTGACTACACATCATGAGGCATTGGCACATGGAGCACTCACTGCTGGACACACAGAACATTGGTACCCAGAGGCAGACCACGGCCCGGAGGACATGGAGCACCTGGGGGGGGCAGCAGACTCACTGACTGGGGCAAGAGCTCCGGTGGGGGAGAGGCTATGATGCCAAGACTGGCAGTGGCTGTCATGTGTTGGGGAGGGGGGATGGGGCACTGGACCATGCAGGAGCAGGGGAGACGTGTTGGTGGGGGGGAGGTGACTGCCTAGTGGGCTGAAGCAGCACAGTGGATGTTTTCCGGGTCTGCTGTGACTAACAAGACTTGTATCAGGGGCATGTAGTGAGTTATGGTAGGGTCTCCCCTGCCATAAGCTGGACCCTCCTCTGCACCCCCGTGGCCAGCACTATTCACCTTAGTGCATGGCACGTCATGCTGGCACTCCCCTGCCTTTCCCCGGTACATTGCAGTCCATGGGGCTGGGGATTGGGTGTGTGGCAGCTGTGTGTCCCCCTTAGTGCATCCTGAGTGAGGGGTGTAATAGGTGTGGAGTTTCTCCGCGCCACACATATGAGAGGTGGAGGCCCTCCGCACCATCGTGCATAGGGCCCATTAACTTTAAGCGTGTAATCTGTTCTACTTCCTACAGGTGTGCTTTTCAAATATGCTGTGCTATTACAATACCATTCTTACAGGTATTACAGTAGTCAATCACCTAAGAGAGCAAAATGTTAGCAATTTTATCCATATACCAGTGGAAATTGAATAAAGCTGTTCATGCGAGTTTAAGTATGTGTCCCATTGCCTGTGATACAGATGGAGCTGCCTTTTCTTAATGAAGGATAGTCATTTGAAGGTTGCTAGTTTAGCTATTGCTGTGTGCCAGACTAGGAGGGGGGCTTAACCTGTCTCCATTTCATTAACACTCCTCTTTCAGCTTCGAGGAGAGCCACCATGACCCATTTTTTCAACTGCCTAGAGTTTGTATTTAGAGGGGAGGTGTCCCTTACCAGGGTGAGTGCTGGTACATTTGGGATATCTATCCCAGTCACTTTGGTACAGTCTTCCAGCACCACCTTCCAGAAGGATTCAAATTTCAGGCATTGCCAGAGGACATGCATTAGGTTTGCCTCTGACTCCTGACACCTCCAACATTGAGAGTGAGGCAATACTTTCATCTATCATAGGGCCTTAGCAGTGCGGTACCATTGCATTCATACTTTTAGTTGGAACAGTTGGCTTCTCACGTCAGTGTATGCCCTGTGGGCGTCTCTTAGGTATGGGTCCCACACCTTTTGTAAGATGTCTGTCTGTAGGTCCTGTATCCACTGTGCCCTGCACCTTTTTGTTGTATTCGGCTGTGCATCTCTGATCATTTTGTAAACCTTGCCTACCAGCCCCTTGTTACTCCCTGGTTTGTGGAGCTGTGCAAACCATTCCCATGCAGGTGCTGCCCCTTTCCCCTATTGGAAATCCCATACTGCTCTTCTTAGCTGGAGATGCCTCCAAAGATCTGACTTGTGGAGTTGGAATTTACTTTGTAGTTGTTATGAGGACATCAAGGGGTCCTCTCCTCCCTCTGTCAGGTCCCCAATTGTGAGAATGTCCTTCTCCACCCAGGTGCTTCTGGTAATGAGTCTGCCCCCTACTCTAATAGCCGCATTCTCCCAGAGGGGTGTGTACCTCATTGGGGGTCCACTCTTACCCTGTGGTGCCTGGGTGTTGCGCATACACTTTCTCCACACTCTCCAGGTGTCCCACATTATTGGGAAGTCATTGTTGCTAGGTCGTGCCTTCCTCCAAGCAAGTTACCTAGCCATTGCTGCTCTGACATGTCCCTTTCTAGGCCCACCCAGATTGGACTTGCTAGGACCATGGGGGTGCACCATCTGGTAGCCTGTGCAAACCTGTATGCTAGCGCATATCCATTGAACCAAGGTAATCCCAGCCCACCTTTAGTCCAATGTTCTCTCAGTTTTGCCGTACTGAACCTTGGGGGTTTGTTCTCCCATAGGAGCTTTGCCACCTCCCTTTCCAGGGTTTGGAAAACTTTGGTAGGTGTTTGCACCAGCATGTTGCAAAAAACGTATGCAGCTTTGGGGAGGGCAAACATCCTTAGGACTTCTGCTTCACCTTTGAGAGATAGCCTCAGTATTATCCAACTTGGGATGTCAGCTTTTTTTAATTGTTTTTATTTTCTATTTTTTCCCCACCACCCGGTGCTGTACCCAACTCCTCTGCCTGCCCACCATCTGTCCAAGGTCTCCACCCATGGAGCACTGGCTTACCTTCCAGGTGAGGTCTGCAACAGGGGGAGCCCCTATACCCCACCCCAAGGAAGCAAGTCTTCATTGGGGACCTGTGTGGTGGTGCAGCTTGGCTGGGGGAGGGTCCCACATGTCGGTGTTGCTTGGGATGGTGCATTTTGAATATATACCCCCTCTCGAGCATGATGTGCCAAGTGACGCTTCGGCTTACACCAGCATCTGGTGTGCTACCCATTGGTAGGGCACTGGGGCTGCGATACCTCTTGGCCAGCACTAGCGGTCAGGCCACCCCTGGGCCAAGGAACCCCCATTCCCTCAGAGGAGCTGAGCAGGCTGGCAGACACTCAGACTACTTCTCCCCAGCCAGCCCTCTGCCACCCAGGTCTACTCCCAAACCCTGGTTGCCAGCATCACAAGCGGAAATCTAACTGCTGCGCTGGCAGGCCAGCACTGGATGTCAGCATTGATCGTGTTCAACGCTGGAATGTAGTTATCCTCCATCAAGTCTCTCCAGCATGTTGGGACCTTAATCATCAAATAGGTAAAAGCCTTGCAGAGCCCATACCACTGGTAGTCCTTGCATACTAGTTTTGGTATGGGCTAGATTTAGAGGGGAGATTGTGATCTACTCTGAGTTAATCTCTAGGTCTGACACCTCTGCATTTTCCCAGAGTATTCCCAGAAATGGGGGCATGGAGGACTCTGGAATCTCCAGTGTCAATAGGAGATCATCCGCGTATGTGTTTATTAGGTCCTGGGTTCCCTTAACTGAAAGTACTCGGTATTACTTAGTTTACATAGGTAGAAGAAGGCCAATTGCCCATTGAGACTACCTTCCCCCACACCAGCAGGGGGGAATCTTAAACCCCATAGCCCATTAGGTATTTATCCTATGCATGTTTAAATATATCAAAGGAGCTGATATCGACCAGATATTGTGGTAAAGAATTCCTTAGTTTACTTGTCCTAATGGTAAAATGATTCTTCCTTTAATTAGTGTTGACCTTAGAGAAGAAGAGTTATTTGTTATGGCATCTGAGACTGGCAGGTTTAGTTGCCCAGGAGAGGTTACATTCCTTAGTTAGATGTGGATCTTTCAAAATATTAAAAAGCAGAAGAATATGACCCCTTACCCTGAGTGTATTTAATTCACATAGATTTATGCCCTTTATATCAGGCAAGTTGAGAAGCCTCCTGGCCATCGGGTCTAAAGACACCGGGAATAGCAGGGGGATAGGGGGCACCCTTGCCTGGTACCCTTTTGCAGCTCAAATTGTTTAGATATGTTTCTGTTGGTCAACACTGCTGCCATGGGTTTGTTATACAGTGTGGCTATCCACTGTTTAAAGTTAGGGCCAAAACCATACACTCCCAGGGTGTCATAGGGGTAGCTCAATCCACCAAGTCAAAGGCCTTGCAGAAATCCACCACAAGTGCAGCTATCATGTGGCAGAGTTCCTGGCCGACCACTTAAGATTTAGGATAGTATTATCCACCCCCTGTTCTTCCTTTGCTGAAACTTTCCTGTATTGGATGGATTATGCTTTGAAGGACTTTTTCTATTCTGGAGTCCAGTTCTTTGGTCAGAGTATTTGTAGCCACTGAAATCAGGGAGATGGGCCTGAAGTTTGCACAGTCTAGGGGGTCTGCTGATTTTTTAGGCAGTAGGGTGATGAGCGCTTCCCTTCGTGGGGAATAGGATACCCTTTCTTTTTGCCCCTGCACCATGGCCCATAAAGCCAGTATGACTTCATCTGCCATCAGTTTGTACAGCTCCACTGGGATGCCATCTGGCCCTGGGGCTTTACCTGAGGACAGTTGTCCTAGCGCATTCCTCACCTCTTCCTGAGATACATGCCTGCCGAGTTCTGACCTCTCTTCCTGTTTTTGCTAGAGGAAGGTTACTATTTTTTTTTTGTCTGGAACCCCCCCTTATTCCCGGACCCAGACCCACCCCTGCCTGTTGCCCGCATACCCAGGCTTGCTACCCTGGGCGCAGCTGCTGAGGGGATCCCTCTCCTAATGGATACTATTGGCAAGCTCCGACTTATCCCCCAGGTTGGGGCTATGTTAGAAGGACCCCCAGGGGATGTTGGAGGCAGTGGGTGGAAGGGCAGAGAGGGTCATCATGCCAGGGGCATGGCTTGTTTTTTTGTGGATGCTTGCTTCCCAGGGGGCGGGGTCATGCAATGATGTCCAGGGTCCACCACGCCCCCCCTAACATTATGGCGCCAGTCGTGGTGATAACCCCAGCCTCTGCCAGGGGTCCATAAAGGGCTGGACACTCTTCCCCACCCTCCCCCGGAGAAAGACAGCAGTCCTTATGATGCTTGATCCATACTCCCCCCACCCAGCCGCGCCTCCAACTCCCGGGCCTGTTCCTGATCCCAGGTCGTCAGGGTTGCAAGCAGAAATCCAACCGCTGCTCCAGTGGGTCAGCTAGGTACAGTAACTCCTTTCTTTTTTTTTTATTTAATCTTTTTGGTGCCTTGCTCCACTTGCCAGGCCATCCACCTGGTCATGGACCCCTCAGTTGCGGCATCCCCACATGAGCCACTCTCCTGGGACCCCCTGGATTGCCCCCCAGGGTGAGGATGTGGTACTCAGCCCTAAGGTGCCATGAATAATGGGATAGAGTGGGAGTCAGCCTGGGGAGATGATTTGCATCTGAGGAGCGGGCATCATAGAGGCAGTGGGGCAGGTTTGAGTTTTTTCCCCTGTAGGTGGGGGGGTGGGACGTGCAATGACCCTGCGACCATCCCACCCCCTTGAAACCTTGCTGGCACTGGTTGCTGTGGTGCCCCTGGCCTCTGCTAGGGGCCCCTCATGCTCTGGAAGACATCCCACACCCTCCCCCTGGAGAAGGAGAGCAGTTGTGGTATGCTCAATCCTTCTCCTCCCGGCTGGCCTTCCAATGACCTGGGTCTGTTCCTGAACCCGGGTCACCGGCGTCGCAAGTGGAAATTCAATCACTGCACCGGCTTAGGTAACTCCTTTCTAAGAATGCTGTTGTCAAAGGGTTGGAATCCTTGCCCTTGATGACTGGATGTACTGTATATAGGGCTAGGTAGAAGTGTCTCACTTCATTAATCTCTTGGGCTTGTCTAACTGTTTCCCCCTGTTTATCTCTAAGGGAATGAATCTGTGAGCTTACCTTTTGCTAGTAGCTTACCTCCTTTGTCCCCTGCCTCCCAGAAATTGTGATTGGATCAAAGCATCTGCCATTCTGCCTTTCTCTTCTGAATTGTATTTATTTTCTATTTAAGACCCATGATAGTTGCAATCAGTTCTTGCATGGGATGTGCTGTACATTTAAATTGTACCTTTGAACTCCCTAGACCCCTCTGGAGCTTGTCAAGCTCCTTCCACCTCTGCTTGTTCTGAGCAACTGATTATGAGATTATGCATCCCCGAATGTAGGCATTGAAGGCTGCCATAATACCTTTTGCCACCGCCTCCCCATTGTCCACTTCAAAGTACAGTTTGTCCTGGTCCCTGATCCAAGCACCAAATCTGGGGTCCCTCATCAGTAGTGGGTTGCACCTCCACCTTGCGGATGCCAGTTATGCTCCTGGAGTTGTAGACGTTATACTTATTAGGACATGGTCAGAGATTGTCAGGGGTTCAATTGTTAGGTAATGTATCCCCTGAGAAGCCACCCTATTTGTTAGCCAAATATCAATCTGGCTGTGTGAACTGGGCACTGGAGAGTAAAATGTGTAGTCTCGCCCCATTGGGTTTTCACTGAGCCATTGGTCCTTTAGTCCCCATTCCTTCTCAAGAGCCTCCAACACCTCCCTGGCCTTGGAGTGCATGTCTGTTGAAGGATGTGTCTTGTCAAGAAAGACATCTTGGACTAAGTTGAAGTCACCTGCTATTATAACTGGCAGCTCTTGGTCCTCTCCCCTGGCATCTACCAGCATTTACATAGAAACAGAAACATAGACTTTGATGGCAGATAAGGACCACTTGGCCCACCTAGTCTGCCCATTTCCCTACCTATTGGATAAGCTGCAGATTCTAGTTAACCAACAGCCTTCTTCCTGCAACCCCCCACTATGATAATTGCCTTATGTCTGTCCCATGCATGTTTGAATTCCCCCACTGTTTTAGACCCCACAACCTCACCGGGAAGGCGGTTCCATGCATCCACCACTCTCTCCATGAAAAAGAATTTCCTCACATTACCCCTGAGTCGTTCCCCTTCTATCTTTAAATTGTGCCCCCTTGTTCTTGCACATCTCTTTTTCTGAAAGATGCTACCCTACTGGACTTTGTTGATTCCCTTGAGGCACTTGAAAGTTTCTATCATATCCCTCCTGTCCCTCCTTTCGTCAAGGGTATACATATTAAGCTCTCTCGGTCTCTCTTCATATGGTTTCTGATGCAGACCCTGCACCATTTTAGTTGTCCTCCTCTGGACTGCTTCCATCCTGTCTATGTCCTTGTGTAGATGGGGTCTCCAAAACTGCATGCAGTACTCCAGATGGGGTCTCACCAACTGTCTGTACAGAGGGATAACCACTTCCATTTTCTACTTGTGATGCCCCTCCCTATGCATCCCAGTATCCCCCTGGCTCTCCTTACTGACTTTTCACATTGCTTAACCACCTTTAGGTCATCTGATATGACTACCCCCAGGTCCCTTTCCATTACTGTTGTTGTTAGTACCTCCCCTGCCATTGTGTATTCTTCTCCTGGGTTTTTGTTTCCCAGGTGCATTACTTTGCACTTCTTTGCATTGAATCTAAGTTGCCATACGTCTGACCGTTCCTCCAACTTTGCCAAGTCCCTTCTCATCCTTTCTACCCTCCCGTGTGTATCAACTCCGTTACAGATCTTTGTGTCATCTGCAAAGAGGCATACCTTTCCTTCCAGACCCTCTGCAATGTCAGCTATAAAGACGTTAAAGAGGACTGGATCCAGTACTGAGCCCTGAGGTACTCCACTAGCAACCTCCCTTTCTTTGGAATGAGTTCCATTCATTATTACCTTCTGTGTCCTGTTGTGCAGCCAGTTTGCTACCCAGGCTATCACCCTGGGACCCACTCCCAGGCTGGCTAACTTGATTATTAATATTTTTGTGTGTATTAATCATTTGGCCTATTTGTGGAAAGAAATCCAGTTCATCTTGTTTGTGGGCATACATGTTGACCACTTTGGCCTTGCCTCCTGAAAAGGCAAACAGAGCAATAATCCAGCACCCTTCCTTGTCTGATTTGGTCTATTCGGCTGCCCCTTTGGCATGCCTTGTGTACCAGAATGGATGCCCATTTTGTTTTAGTGTTGGCTGAGCTCTGTATGACCTGCCTCACCCATTTTTTTTGCAACCACTGTACCGTTTTGGCTGTGATGTGTGTCTCTTGAAGTAGTGCCATGTCTGTCGTGAGTGACTTCAAGTGTGGCAGGACCTTTGTATGCTTCACCGGGTGGTTTAGGACTTCCACGTTTCAGGAGACACATCTCACTTCACCCTCCTTTAATTTGGAGTTCATTCCAATCTGCTTTTAGCCCCCTACCACTTACCTTTTGGGGCTACCCCCTTGTTCTCTGTCTCACACCTTGGCCCTGCTTCCCACTCTTTGGAAGCGGTGAGCCTTCTTATTCATCGAGGACTGAGTTCTTTATTTCTTTGAGGAACGTATCCCTGTAAGAAAACAAGAGAAGAACAAAGAGCAGGCAAGCCAAACAAGTTTTGCATTGCTAGTTACATTTATAGATTGCCCTTCCTGTGCCATTAGTTACTTCTTAATTGTGTTACTCTCAGTGTGTTCTGATTTGGTTAGTACCAAACTACACATCTGGTATAGAAGTCTTACTTCTGTTATGTTTTGTGATAACACTAAAGTACCTATGGTGTCAGCAAAAAGGGTGAGAACCCTGCTTACCCTGGCTTCACCACCTAGGTACTGACTGAGAATTAAGTTGATCTGTAGCTGGGAGTCACGTGATGAGGGACGAGGAGTAGCTGTTTCTCCGTGGAGCTCCGTTTCTCGCCTGTTATAAGTACTAATTCTCGCTACTTTTACTTTCCGTTTGTAAGCATTTTCGATGGTTTCTGTCTAAAGATAGTGTGCTTCAGCTACTTATGGAGGTTGTAATGAGGAAGCCACCTCCGAAGCATACTCCGCCCGTAACGCCCGAGAAGGCGGCCAAAAAGTCAAAGGCCTCCACGGTGGAGTTGTCGCAAGGGGCTAGCGAGCCCAGTACCTCAGAAGAGCCGCTAACACTATCGCGCTTCCTGGAGGAGATTAAACCCCTCAAAACTATGATGCTGGACATGGCAGGTGAGCTCAAAAATATTAAAGCCACAATGGATGAGCTCTCTCGCAGGGCTTCTGATAGCTGAGCTCACGTAACATCCTTAGAGGAAGCAGGGAAAGAACCGAGAGGCCGGGTGACCAAGATCTCTCAAAAATCCAGAAGCTCGAGATGAAGGTGGAGGACTTAGAAGGATCGAGTCAAAACAATGTAGTCCTCATCGGGTTGCCTGAAAAGCAGAGGCTCAGGACCCGATTGCATTTTCTCAGAAATTAACGGAGAAGATAGCTGGACCTTCACCTTTTGGGCCTGTATACATTGTGGAGAGGGCCCACAGGCGCTAGCCCGTTGCCATCACCTGGATACCCTCAAGGCCTTTCATCATTAAATACTTGAATTACCAAGAAAGGCAGCTGATTATTGGCAAAGCCAGGGAAGACAAGGAGATCTTTTGGGAGGGCTCGCGGGTGAGAGTGGTTCAAGACCTCCCGCGGTCAGTAAGGTTAAAACGGGCTGCCTACCACCCGATTGTGAAAAGACTGATAGCGGCTGAAATTAAATTTAGAATGGGGTACCCTGCCAGATTGCAAGTCTTGATGGGCGACGAATGGAGGTCTTTTGATTCGGTCGATTCAGCGTCTGCAGCTTTGCGAGGAGCATTTCCTGATCTCTTCAAGGATGAAAAGGGAGGATGAATGTCTCGATGCTTTCTTTGAGGAGACATCGCTACGCTGTGCAGTTTGTTTGATTTATGTGGGAAGTGCACATTTCATTAGACTCATTTTCGAACTTTAGTTATATGGGCAAGCTGGGCTTTACTTAGTTTTATTTTTTATTTTTGGAGGAAGGTCACAGGTCCTTTGGGGGCATTACAGTTTCGCAGATTCAGATTCTACATCAAGATAGCCTATGGGCACCTGAATGGTTTGGACTGAAGTGATCTTTCTTATGGACTGAGACATTTTGTTTTAATATGCCCGGAACAAGGGTCTTACATTTGTAGACATCGTTTCTGTTTCTGGATGCCCTGCCCAAAGCCTTTTGGGGAAGTTTGTTTGCTGTATTAGTTTAATTAGAGCCGGGTTATTATACCGCTTTTTTCTCTGCAGTGGGGGAATTAAACCTGATTTGTAATGTCTGGGGGCGAGAACGGGAAGGGGGGAATGGTAAGCCTGATATCCTGGTGTCATGGGCCGCATAGTAAAATGGTTGGGTTCGGGTGGGCAGGGAGGAGGGTTATGAGGCTGGAGGGGTGGGAGGAGGGTCTTTCCATGTGTATGGGGTTATGGGTTATGGGGATTTATGGTTTTGTGGGGTGGGGTGGGAGGCACAAGGTTGCTGGTTTCTCTGGACACAATGGGATCAAGGCATGCATGTTTCGTTTTGCAAGTTTCTAGTTAGGATGGGGCCTGATATTCTCATTAAGTTCTGTACATGGAATGTGAAGGGGCTAGGAATAAAATAAAGCAGTATAGAATACTGAAATATTTAGAATCAGCTAAGGTCAAAATTGCTTTTTTACAAGAAACCCACTTGTTGCAAGATGAGAGTAATGCTTTGAGTAGAATGCAATATCGGGTGGCCTTCTCGTCACACGGCACCTCTAAAAGTAAGGGGGTTTTGATTTTACTTCACAGATCGCTCCCATTTGTCCCGGTTAAGGTCATTCCGGATAAGGAAGGTAGGTTTGTCTTGGTGGTTGGAAAGTTGTATATGAAGGAGGTGTTGCTAGGGGCAGTTTATGGGCCCAATTCAGATAGTCAGGAATTCCTGACGGGTTTGTTTAAGGTATTGTTACCTTTTAATCACCTTCCCATGATTATAGGGGGGGATTTCAACCTGGCTATAGACCCTTTGTTGGATAGGTCCTCAAGATCACATATTCAGGCTCACCGGCCTCCTTGGCCTTACAGATCTATTAGATAGAATAGGCCTGTCAGATGTCTGGAGGGTCTTCCATCCACAAGTAAAGGAATATACCTTTTTCTCCAATGCACAAGTCAGGATCGAGAATTGATTATCTTTTATCTCTAGTTCTTTGCTAGAGGGGTGACCTACACTGAAATATCGGCAGCCCCATTGTCTGATCACTCGGTGGAGGTTGAACTCTTTCCCCTGGTATTAGGCAAGGGAGGCAGGTGGAAGGTGAACAATCAACTCTCAGGATACCCAAACTAGCCCAGATCCCATGGAGCAAATAAAGGAATTTCTCTTTAATGAGAAGGAGGAACTAGGCCGACATTTTATGGTCAACATTAAAGGCCTATATGAGGGGTCTCCTAATAAGTCAGGCTACTAGAAGGAAAAAGGTGAGGAATACTGTTATGGTAGAGCTATTGAGGCAAATTAAGGAGTTGCAGATATCACTAATCTCTAACCCCCTCGTAGAGACTGAGCTGAGATTGATCAGGACTAGGGATGCATATCTAAAAATTTTGGGAGAGCAGGCCGAATTGGCTATTGTTAAAACCAAAGCCATTTACGCTGATCAAGGGGAGAAACCCGGCAAGCTCCTGGCTAGGCGGTTGGCACAGCTAGAAGCTTCCTGTTAATTGAGGGAGTTAGGTCTGAGGAAGATGGGTCTATCAAGACAACCCGGAGGATATTGCTCGCGTCTTCCATAACTATTTTGAGTCGTAGATAGGGAATGCAGTCTCCACCTCACTTAAAGGATATCCAGGAATACCTTGACCGGATACCACTAACCAAACTGGAAGAGGTAGACTGCAAAGCCCTCACTGCTGAGATTACTGATTTAGAGGTAGAAGCTGCAATTAAATCCTTGCCTAAGGATAAGACACCAGGCCGGATGGCTTTTCCCAATTTTATAAAGCCTTCTCTTCTCAGTTGGCACCTTTGTTAACAAAGTATACCAGCATATTTATCTGGGGCGAATCGGATAAATATTTGTTTGAAGCTCTAATTGTGTTAATACCTAAGCCCAACAAACCCCCGGAGAACCCAGGTAGTTACCGGCCCATATCCTTGTTAAATTATGATATTAAAATATTAGCTAAAGTATTGGCTGAGAGAATGAGTATTTTGATGCCCAACTTAATAGGCTCGGAGCAAGTTGGTTTTATGAAGGGTAGATCCTCATCGGATCATTTTAGGACGTTGTCGCATGTCTTCTCGGCATCTGAAGAGGTGGGTCTCCCCCTGGCGCTGATCTCTTTGGATGCTGAGAGGCATTGATAAGTTCATTGGGCCTTCCTATTTCAGACAATGGAGAGATGGGCTTTCCGGGAGAGTTTGTGGGCTGGATTAGGGCTATCTACTCAAACTCCGGCTAGAGTGGCATGTAATGATGGCTCATCGGCGCCTTTCTTTGCAGGCTGGGACCTGAGACAGGGTGTCTCTCTATCCCCTGCTCTTTAATCTCTATTTAGAACCTTTGATTAGGTACATAGTATTTAACTGCAGGATTGAAGGATTAACATCAGGGGTCAGGAAATTAAGGTCACTGCTTTTGCAGACGATCTGCTGATTTATGTGTCAAATCCTGCCTCTTCAATCCCACTTTTATTGGATGTAATAAAGGAATTTAGCTCCTAGCCAATTATAAATTGAACCAAGAGAAATCAGTGGTCTTTCCCTTGAATAGCAGGGTATTTAAGAAAGATATCATTAGCCTGGGGCTGGGTTGAATTCTAAATCCCTTAATTATCTGGGTCTTACTCTAACTAATAATCGGTTTGTTTACGTCAGCTTAATCTAGATGCCTTAATCCGAAAATTAGATATAGATATGAAAAGGTGAAAAAGCTCCCCTGTCACTCTGGGTAGGATAAATGTGGTAAAATGAATATTTTCCCAGGCTTTTTACCCATTATCTATGCTAATATTTGGATCCCTTGTCATGGTTTAACAGATTTCATAAGATGATAGCTGACTTTATATGGAATTTCAAAGCGAGAATGTCGTATGTCAAATTAGCAGCGCCCAAAGCTCTAGGGATTGAGGATGCCACATTTCGCGCTTTACTTTTGGGCAGCTCAGGTTAATAAATATGGTAGATGGGTTGGAACATTGACTTGACTAATAGTAAAGATTATGTACCGCTTTGGTTTAATTTGGAATTACTCTATTTAAAAAGTGGGTCTTAACCGGAGGCCTTGCTTTTACTCCTTAAGTGCCCCTTTCTCTAAGGATTCCCGATAGGAGTCTCTCTTAGGATACATAACCAACTCTGTAACTTTTAAAATATGAACATTGCAAAGATGGTCACCAACCCATGTCGGGCAACCCTTATTGGCTGATAGGTGGAAAACTGTAACCAAAACTGGTTACCTAATTTTGGTGAGTGTAGGCTTAAAGATTTGTTGGATGATGAGGGCAAGCCCAGGATGGTCCAGCAGATACTCAATAAACTTAACTTATCCCCAAAGGAAGGTTTCAAGGTGTTTCAGTTACGTACCTCCTTATTCAAAGATTGGGTTGTAATGGGATCGCCTGCTCTAGTATTGATTTTTGGGGAGAGGTAAACCCTAATTGGTATTCCTCATGCAGTCTCAAGAATTTATCAGGTGTTATTGCATTGGGCATTTTCTGACAAATTTGTCCCCTCATCCTACTGGAATAGGGCCTTTCCAAATGTTCATTTAGACTGGTCGCAAATTTGGATGAGTTGTCATAAATTTTTAAAGCAAGACTCTCTCAAATTGGTGCAGTTTAAGATCTTGCATAATATGTACTACTCTCCACAAAAGTTAACTGATATAAAGTTGATGAATGATCCCAAGTGCT
The DNA here is from genome assembly GCA_016271365.2 of Neoceratodus forsteri. NCBI lineage: Eukaryota > Metazoa > Chordata > Ceratodontiformes > Ceratodontidae > Neoceratodus > Neoceratodus forsteri. Next base: position 41,544,861 of record JADMNL010000040.1, on the reverse strand, counting down.
ATAGGTGTGGCCAAGGGGAAGGGGATTTGTTTCATATCTTCTGGAAGTGTCCCAAGATTGCCCTTATGGCCGATATTAAAGATAAGACTAGCCCGTTATTGGGCTTAGAAGAGATGTTTAATCCTGAGGTTTGTCTCTTAGGGGCAATGTCTGATTATCCGGTTAATATAAGGAAATACCACATGTCATTGATTTCTATTACAGTTAAGAGATTGGTATTGAAGCATTGGAAGGATCCATTAGGATCTCCTATTCTGAATGGCTAGCAGATTGTTGGCTCTCTGAGGATAGAAAATAGGATAGCTATTCTGCATGACCAACTGCATTGTTTGAGAAAATCTGGTCCCCATTGTCTATTGCTTTTTCATGATTATTGGGGCATAGGTCCCAAGGTTTCGTTCATAACGTAGCTCCTTGTGTCTGGGGTGGATTTAGGGTGAGGGGTGGGGGAGGGGCTCGGGGGGTGGGGTTGCGGAGGCTCATGGTTAAGGTGTGAATCTCCACTGTATCCATTTCTGAGATAATAAGTGTTTGTACACCATGTAAATGTCTTATATTTGTTGTATGCCTCTGTATCTGGGTTGTATTAAACTCAATAAAAAGTGAATGGCAAAAAAAAAAAAGTTGATCTGTAGCTATGTTGACCCTCCCACCTGATCTGTCTACCCATGTAATGTTTAGGCCTTATCTCCTATGACACTACTAATCTGAGTTCCTTCTGTACATTTTGATCTTTTTGTGTTTACCCTCAAGAGTACCGTATCCATTCTTTTAACACTTTTTGAGACTATCCCACTGTCCCCTCCTGGGGTTGGGGGGTAGAGCTAGCTGCAGAGTTTAAGTGATGATCTGATTCCACTGCTGGGGAGGGAGGGGTCTGATTTCTATGGGCATTGTGGTACGTGGGAAGATGTTACCTATTTTCTGTCTAGTGCCCACGATCTTTCTCCTGTAATGCGAGCAGCTTTTTTTTGGGGGGGTAGGAGCAGCACCTTCCTGCTTACTTGCCTGTCTAAGTTACCCTGCTGGGGGTGGTCCTCCAACTTACCTTCCCTAGCAATCCTCCCTCCTGTCTACTCGTGGCACTGATGCTACTCTTCGGTATCATAACATACTCCTTCCTTCCATCCTCCTCCTCCTCCTCCTTTCTCTGTTTAACATTTTCACCATTACAGTTGAGTTGTGCTCTTTGTGACCTTGTTTACCCACTTGCCACTACCCCTGTCTGTTTCTAGTGTGCCTCCACCCCTGTTTCTGCCACTGTCCTTGTTGATCCTATATTCCTGTATCCCCCCTTTGACCCTGTACTTTCTTCCCCTTTTTGTTGGGTTTCCTGCTACCCAGGTACCCCCCCACCCCATCTCAGACTGGGTTCATTTACCCCCTGGTCTGATAGAACAAGAACTTTAAAGAACATTTCAGCAATAACCAGTCAATTAATTGTAACAACTTTACGTGCGTGTCATGAAGTAATCCTCCTGGTGTAGCAGCTCTAAGGCACTTCCTGGCATCTGCCTTGAGCATGATCCATGCTGCAGAAAAGTCTATTTCAGGTTCATCCTTGACCCACTGCTGCCACCTCTGCATATTCTCGATCTGTAAACCTTGTTGCTGTGGCCCTGGTTCCGAGCTGTCCTTAACTGCAGCCACGAAGCCCTCATCTGCGTTCACCCAATCCGCGTTGCTTGGCCAGTTTCTCCCTCTCTCCAGCTCATCTGTTCTGCCCTCTGTGAAATGTTCACTGCTGGTTGAGTCATTCTGAAGGTATTTCACCGGAGGCGAACTCCTCCCTGGTCAGTGATTTTTCACTTCTGCCTGTATTTCTGGGGTTATGGACATCTCCTTCTCTCTTGGTCAGATTGTACTTTTTTGGAAGGTTTGTTTAGTGGCGGTGGTACCTCAGGTGTTAGTTTGCTGTAGCCCACCATTTTTGATCTTTCCTGGGTGGCGCCATCTTAAGTCTTTCATTGTCTCTCTGTTTATCTTCCCCTGGGTTCTGCTTGTGTCTGTCTTAGTTCCCTTGCAGGTGTTGAACCTTGGGGGGAGGGACCAGAGGGATCTGGGATGTGTGGACCCCAACCTCTGCTGTGGCCAGTACTTTTGCAACCGACTAACTATCTCTTGGGGGTTGTTGGAGGTTAGTTCCTTACCATCCTTTGTAACGTTTAGCCCTGCTAGTCCCCAAAATCTGTATTTGATGTTATGGTCCCTCAAATCTCTCTTAATGGGGCCAAATGCTTTTTAGCTCATTGCCACTTCATGAGAAATGTCTCTATATAAGGAGATTTTGGCTCCTCAGTACTCGAGCTCCCCCATGTCCCTTGCCACCCTCAGAAGTCTTTCTTGTGTTGAATATCTTAGAATATATGCAAAGATAGGGCATGGGTCATTACCTTGGGATAGATGATGTCCTCTTTTACAGTGTGCCCTTTTCACTTCAATTGGTCCTCTCCAGCAGCCTCACATAAGACTAGCAAAAAGTCATTTAGAAAACTATCCATAATTTAACACTCCAGACCCTCAGGGATGCCCAAAATTCTGATGTTGTTGCGGCATCCCGTTTTCTTGATCCTCAGCTCTCTTCCACAGTTTGTTCAGATGGGCCTATGAGCCTCTAGCCCATGCAGGATTTTCTGTTGGTGCACCTCCAGGATGTCTGTTCTTTGCTCTGAAACATTCATTCTATCCAGGAGGTGTCTGATGTCTTCAGATTTCCCAGTCAGCGTTGTCTTAATGTCCACCACATCAGTGACCAGCTCCTCCAGCATCCTTGTAGTATAGTTTAATAAGTTCTCCACAGAACTTGTTGCTCCGTGCTGCAGTAGTATCTCTGAGGAAGCCATCCTTTCTACAGTGTTACAGTGCCCCCTGTGAGATGGGCTGGCCCTTTTTAATTTCTTTGCCTTCTCTGGGTTAGTAAATGACTTGCAGCCTTAAGGCAGGAAGCAGAACTCACTGCTTATCTTGTGGTCGTCTGGCCTTGCCACATTTATTTATGTGCAGTGCTTTCCAGTCTGGGTCTGCTTCTCTTGTATCTCCAAGTGGCCCTGCTTTGCTGACACTACTTGTGTGCAGTGCTGCACAGAGCAGTGCCTTGTAACAGGGCCACCGATGTTCCGCCACTGAATGATGCCGATTGCCAAACAAGGCTGCCTTCCTGTTTGGATCACTGGACCCACAGTACCTTGCTTGTGTCGAAGGTAGCTCTTTTTCCTTTTACTGCGGTCTATTTGTTGTTTTGTTTGATCGACTTAGTCAGATGGAATTACAGGAATTTGTTGTAAACGGGGATTTAATTCTCCAACAAACTAACCTGTATAAAAATAAACTTTTAAACAAACAAACAAACAAGATGGAGAGCGGTCTCTTGCTCTCAAGCGGCCATCTTACTCGGTGGCCAAACCAAGCCCCCATGCATTGATGTTTTTTAATTCTAATATTAGGTGTAAATGAGAGAAATGTAATGCAGTATTTTATTACAAAGCAGCAGGCTGACCTCCTGGGACCCAAAATAAAATGTGGGTTTTGAAGTTTATCAGTTTGTTAAAATAATGAACATTGGTAGTCAGATTAGAGCCTCTGCACAAAAGGATTTTTTGCCTACACACTATGTATTCACGGCATGCCATGCAGCAGGGGTCCAGCGGATCCCCAGCAGCATTCATGAAAGGTGTGCAAGCCACTTGCACACATAACTCCCTGGCTGATCATCCCATAATGCGTCACGTGTGGGCTGGGGGCATGCCCACAGTCTGTGCCACACACTATGGTGCAGAGTGCAGGACAGGGGGTCGCAGGTTACAGCAGTCGGGAGCCGGCTGTAACTACAAGTGCATGCTTCTAGCAGTGAAGCCAGCTGTTGCTAAGCCATGGCATGGCATTGCCATCAGGCTGCAATGCAAGGGGCAAGATCTAAAAGAAGGCCTGCAGGGGTTCTCCAATCACCTCCAGGACCCAGGTTATATTAGAACATTCAATGTGAGTGTATGTTTCCAAAGCAAGGATTAGATGATATTTGGCTGCCTTTTCTACTCAGGTGGTAATGTCTGGTGGTGAAGACTTCTCAGAGTAAAAGTCAGTTCACAGTATATATAATGACACTTACCTACATATTATATACATGTCTTGGCGAGCAGCATACACAACATAGTGATCTTACTGTCTCCCATTGCTACTGAATCTTACTGCTGACATCTTCCTAGATCTGTAATAGGGGAAATATGGAGATTTAACTGGCCATGGGGGCACTCCTTCGGGCATTTACCCATATTGCACCTTATCCAGGACCCACAATTTCCCAGGATCCCCTGCTCCCTTGCAACAGGGGATCCACTACGGAACCCAGGATGGGCATCTGATTGGATGCCTGCATTTGTCCTCCACTCTTCCACATCTGCCTCCATCATCCTGCACACGAGGGGGGTGGTGCCACAGACAGGTGTCCGGCAATGGTGAATGCTTCTCAGTGTGCGCCTGTCCATGGGTGCAGAGTTGTGTTGGCTCTTTACGTACAAATTGCATGTAAAATCCTAGCTTTTGTGCATAGTGCCCATTGTGAATAGACATTAAACTTATAGAATATTACACTTTCATTACAGAACTACCCCTGTTTTGTGAGTCCCAGGAGATTCTGAAATGGAATCCTTTCATCTCACCAGTGCTCCAAGGTTTTTGGTTGTGCAAATAAGTCACATGAATGCAGATGAGCAAGAGGTCATCACATCAGGACAGCAGGATCTGCTACAGGATTAAAGGAAAACTACACCCAAAACTTGAAAAAATATATGCTGTGCAGAGTGTTTTAATTTGTATGTGAAGTTCTAGTGTTTCCTTCCTTCTGACTGGTATTAGGAGTTTTTCCTAAATTAGCCTGCTAGCTTTAGGGTAGTTTTACGACCCCTGGAGATCTCCATATCAAATAGGTTTATTGCATTTCTTTGTCCTACAATGCACCTTGTTTCATGTGATGGTGATGTAGCAGAGCCCATAAATCCAGCAGAAAGCATTGCATTACAATCAGTTCACAACAATAGAGATGGCTATATTTTAAAATCTGTAGAATTCAGCTTGGTGACCACATTCATCCTAAAGGTTTTACTGTCCTGAAAAACTTTGCTGCTGGTAATTTTGTGCAGCTTGTAAAGCTTCCAAGATATTTAGTTTGTTTGGCATGTGTGTGCTGAATGTTGGGTCTCTCTTACATCACAGTCATGTGAGACAAGATGCACTGTGGGAACAAGAAATACAATTACACTATCAAGTATGAAGATCCCCAGGGGTCGTAAAACTAGCATAAAGCTAGCAAGCTAATTTGGGAAAAACTCCTAATATCAGTCAGAGGGAAGGAAACACTAGAACTTCACATACAAATTAAAACACTCTGTACAACATATATTTTTTCAAGTTTTGGGTGTAGTTTTCCTTTAAGTGGCAGAAGCAGGAAGTATGCTACCAGATTAGCACTGATGACAGCTTGCTTTCCCAAGACACACAGCTGTGTGCGTATTGACAACTATTGTGACTGCATTTGTAAGCCTTTGATGATGTGGTGAGTTTGATAATATAAAATCTGTGTTACTTTCTAGAGAAAATGAACAAAACTAAGCAAAATATTTTGAGAAGAGATATTATTGTTTCGTTTAGTGTTGCAAAACAGTTAAATTGAATTTGTGTATTATATGTTTATGTATTTCAGCACCACTTTTCCTTGAAACAGCTGGCAGGGGCTAGTAAAAATGTTTGTGGCAGAAGTTTGGTGGCAGAACTGACAATATTCTTTTTATGAAGATGATGTTCACTGGTGATTAATTCATCTGGGGCCAGATACTCAAAGGTTTGCCCATGCGTAAAGTTTATGCTGCACGGTAGATAGCATGTGTGCAAAGTCCATAGTGCGCAATAGTCAAAGGCATAACACTGGCACTAAAACTATTGAATATAGAGTGCAAAAAACAGGTGCACAAGGCACAGGCTAGAGCACAGGGAAAACAATGTGCAGCAGTGAGTATAGCATATGGGTAGTGCAGACTGCCACGGCCACCCAGCGTCCAAGGGAGAGATACAGGGAACCTCAATACGGTGCATGTGACTCGACACAAAATTGCAGACAGTGAGGGGACACAGTGGACAGATCACAATGATGCCCATATGGACACAACAACAGACAAGACTGATACTGAGGCAGCCATAGCTAGAAACACAGGAGGGAAGTAAACAGAACAACATTTACTATCCAATGGCAATGGACAGGAACAGCTACCATGTAGGCTGTCATGAACAAGTGATCTGCAGGATGACACTTGTGGGACAGAATGTAACAACCAACAAGGCAATACACCTGCCAGATGTGGAACCCTGTACCAGATGGAGTGCCTCCACAGGCACCCTCAGGACCACCAATGGAGGGTCCATGATAGAGGACAGGGATGGAGGTACCCCACTGGGGTAGTTGTAGATGGGCAGGAAGGGCACCTCAGCAAACACAGCACAGGAACACAACAGATGTAGAACACATGAGCATCTGAATGAACAGATATTTTACTGAATAACATAGCCAATAAAACCAACAATACAAACAAAAAAAGGAACAAGAAAAACTGAGTAAAAAAAAACAGGGAGTGGCAACAGAGGAAGGCGGGAGAGGAGTGAGCAAACTGGTGATGGAGTGATGGCTAGGGTCCAGGTGAGGGTGGCGAATGGATGTTGTGGGCAGTTTCGCTGAGGACCTCCACCACCCTGGATGAGTCCAGGCCTTTCAGCTTCCTGAGTATGAGGCATTGCTGCTGCATCAAACATTGGAGGGCCTCTGGCTGCCATGCCTCTGCCACCATGCCATGGTTACTTATGGTGAAGAAGAGGTAGTACGTGAACTGTGAAGACACGGTAGATGATGTAGGTTATGCTAGCACACATAGCCATGACCCCCACACCCCCATCACCACCACCAGCATGGAACAAGGGAGACACAGGTGGCACAGCTGCCCCATTGAGTGGAGACACTCCATGCCAGCCAGACAGCTGGACATGTGCTGCCACCACTCATATGATGGAATGCCACACAGGGAGCATGGGCTGCCTTGGCAGGTGTTATGATGGACAAAGGGCCAAGGACACTGTGCTCAGCAGTGGGTAGGGCAGCTACATATGATGTGTATGGGGTCACAATCTGTGGCACAGACGAGCACTGTGGCACCCTGGGAGCACACAGAGCTGTGGGGCCTGGAGGCATGGGAAGGTCTGTCCCAAATCCCTTCTTTCCACCATTTAGCACTGCTGCTAGGGCAGGCCAAGAACAGCCCAGGAGAAATGTGCAGTGTTAGGGCACACAGGCACGGAAGTCAGCAAATAATGGCACATCCTCCTATGTCAAGCAGGTCTGCACTGGAGCAGCAGGATGGTGCCAGCACATGTGTGAGATCGGTGGATGCAATTTTATCAACATGCCGGCTACCAGAAGGCAGCCACAAGATTGCTGGTTGGCAAACTGCATGGAGAGATCCTGGCTGCTGAGGGGATGCAATTTGCAGGGTATGCTTGTGTTTCTGAGCAGGTCAGCCACGGACACCATAAGGTTACACGGTGACACACAGAGTGACACAGCAATGGATGACAGGGCGGGGAGTGGACAGAAGCAAGCCATGCTAGATCATGGCACATGCCACTGTAGGGAAGAGGGCTGTGAAATGGTACAGAATGCACACCGCAGTGCAACCAAAATGGCAGATCAAACCATACCGCAGGTGGGGTGGGTTGCTGGCCTGGGCAGCCACCATTCCTACCAACTGTCCCACATGATGAGGAACAGTGCCGCCCATCACCCTGAAAAAGTCTTCCTTGTCACATGAAGTAAGCACCATTTCACAGGGATACTGCCAATGTAAGGCTCAAGGCCAAGGGGGTGGCTGGACATACCCCCTTGGGAGCAAGCCAGCATCTGTACACCTCAAGCTGGTATTGTAGGAATTGTGCAATAGGAACATACAGAGCACCTGGGGATCTCAACCTATGTTCCTGGCTGGCTGACATGCCAAGAGGCAGTGTAGGGGAATGCAGTCTGACCCCCAGGGGGAACTTAGGCCCCAGGGACACCATTGCTGCCACCACATGTCCCAGCATCAGAACTGGGTGTGCAGACAGGTGAATTATGGCAGCAACTGCAATGGTAGCAGGGTAGCCCCCCATGCAGTGATCACTGTCCCATGCACCATGAATGATGACACAGCACACCATGGGGGCATGTGGTGTGAGCTGTGTGGGGCAACGTAACAGCAGTGTAGGCTGCACCTACAGTGTGGTTACAGGATTAAACAACAGTACTGCATACTCATGAGTTCTCTACCACTCACCAGACCCAGAGGGGGTCCCATCACAGTCCAGGAAGTGCGCCATCGATGTTCTGGCCTGTGTCTGCTGGCTACTATTGCCATCCCTGAGAAACTGAGAATTGCACTGTGTAGCCCTGTACCATAGGCATGTTAAACTCCCCCATGTAGTGGCAGTGCCAATGTGATGGTGAGACACTGCCTTCCATGGTGGGTGTGGACAGCCTACCTGGGGGGTACCCACACAGCACAAATACCTCAAGCATACCATGTAGATGCAGTACACAGTGGGTGACAGGGCCTCTAGCAGGCCCCGTTGACCCTGATATAGCACTGTGTTAGCACCCATGGTGGCCATGGGACACAGCCAAGGTGTGTGGTGGGATTAGGGAACACCCCATACATCTGTCATTAGTGCCATGTCCAAGCAGTGAAGTTGAACAGTATGCCACAGAGTCAGGGTTTTTCCCAGTGCACAGGGCCCCAACAGCTGTCCCAGAGTGAACAGGGCTCCTCCCTAGTCACAGACACACCTGGTGTAGTGGTATGGTATTTCGTACAGGTGGCTTGCCTGCAAGGACACAGCTATACATGCACATTACAGCGTACACTGGGTGGAGCTGTGATGTATCATTTAATGGATCACAGCAGTCCACATGATGGACACAGCTCTGTCCCCCTAGTGCAGTAAAGGGATGCTAGGCACACTGCCAACCCCAATGGGTACACTACGTTGACACAAGATGTGGAGTGTTGAACTAGGCCCACCGTCCCATGGTCAGACATACATGTACCACACATGACACATCACCTACTTTGCCATGGGACAATTCCAGCTGTCACCATGTCTCTGGAGGTGTGCCTGCTCCCACCTGACCAAATCATTGTACCGGTGATGACACTGGTCCCCTGTGCAGTTCACCTCATCTGCTTCATGAGACACTGACACACCTACTCCAAGACCTCACAATGTGGCCTATCAGCCCCCACTTGGTCCCTCACGAGCTGATTCTCGCACTCCAAGACAAGTTCCACAAAACTGAGTAATTCCATCTCCATCCAGCGGTTGTCATGTTGCAGGACAGGATGTTATCTTCTGGACACACCATGGTACAGCAGCTTACCAAATTCAGTGTCTGTGAAGCATGTTGTTTCCTGGTTCAAGAGGGCATGCCATTTGCACAGTGCTATACATTTACTGCACTGTGCAATAACTATTTGCACAGTTATACACGTGTGGTGCAGCATGCACATGGTTACACTGCACATGCACAGCCGGCGCGTGGCCTGTGCAATGTACAGCACCACACAGACTTGCTCATAGGCATCGCAGGGTCCTGCCGGCATCTGCATGCTCACGACAGCTCCAGAGCAGCTCTATTGGTTTGCACAGGCTGAGCCCATTGCAGAGGTGCAAAACCATGGAATGCACAGCACGAATGTCCAGTATTCAAACACTGTATGCTAATCACCTACTTGATCAGTCAGCAGGCAGTGGGGCCACTTTGCATTTCATTCCTGAACTTTCTTCATACAATAGCATGGCTGATTGCACCAGGGCTATTTAAGAAGAGATGTGCACTACCTACACAGCACAGTGGAACTGTAGCCCACAAACCTGGAACTGCATACTGACCAGGCAAGCTAGGAGAATATATCCGGAGCTACAGGTAGGTATACTGCATGCATGCCAATGACACACGTAGACATTGGTTAGCGTGTGAAATACCCTGTATGAGGGACACAGTTAGGAAACAGGGAGCATTTTGACTGCTACCATGGTAAGGACGTAATGTACACAGCAGTGTCCAGCCTAGCACAGGTATGCACCTGTAAAGTTTGACAGTTCATTGTGCACATACTGCATTAATTTCACTCACAGCAGCATGGGTTGTTGGGGGACATAGGATGACCTGAACCATATGGTTCAACATGGCCAGTCTTGGACAGCCAGATCCCTGAACAGCTATGCTGTACAGGTGTATGCATGGGATGGGGAGGCCACTGCAGTATGCAGGGTGCCATTGCAATACCTACCTTAGTCCCACCAATGTGTTGCCTTACGACACAACACTGCATGCTCTGACACATAAACACTGACCCAGCCCATGACAGGCCTGCACTCATATAGGCCACCCGGGCCAGCACCAGTACCCTGTACAGGACATCAGTGTTCCATCCAGACATGGTGGGGCTGCATACACACACATGCATCTCACTCTGATACACCCCACTAACCTGTGTCTTATAACACTTACTCTGGCAGGTACCATGGGGGACAGTGAGAGACTGCATGCACACTGCTTCAGGGAAGATGAACTGGATGTCTTGGCATAGGCCTACAAGGCAAGGGAGGAGATTGTGTCCCACAACCACAGCATGGATGTCTGCATCCAGACAGCCTAGGAGGAGAAAACAGAGGGAGGTCAATGCTGTTGGTGGCCAGGTCCAGACTGCAGAAGCTGTGTGGAAATGATTCCAGGACCTGTGGCACTGCGTCAAGGACAGCCTTGCTACACAGCAGTGGAAGTAACACACCATGAGTAGGGGACCCACAACCATAAGGGACCACCAGGCCCCTGGATTCAAGAGGTGACCGTGGCATCCATGCAGTGGCCTGTGGAGGTGATATTGATATGGGTATGAGACGCAGGTATTGGCCAACTAACCATATAAGTACATGCCTGGTTACACCCCTAGTTTGTATGGGTACACATGCAGTTCCCACCACTGTTGGAACACACAATTGGCATGGAGAAGGTGCATGTCAAGTGGGCTGTCAGTGCCAAGGCACAACACAACACAACATGATGGCATGCTGTAGCCCTTCCCTGTGGCCCCCCTGTGGTGTGTCTTCCAGACACCCTGATGGATAGTAATCATTTATCCAGGACCACTAGAGTGTGCCCATATACATATGGTGACTGCACAGTTATGTTCCATCTAGTGTCCATGGGTGCTGAGGCATGGCGTCACATGTGCTGGGTGTGTGTGGGATGTGGTGTTGGGTGTGGTCTGCACTGCGTGTGTTGTCATGCACATGTGTGGTGTGTGTGTGTGCACCATGGTTGGGGATCACTGTCATGCTACCATATTCCACCCCCCAACCTGGTAACTGTGTTATTGGTAAAGTTCTGGTGTTGGTTTTCCTGCTGACAACAGTTGCTTGTAGACACTGTGTTAGCACATGGCACCATCCACCAGGGTACTGGGTCAATACCTCGTATGTAAGACAGTGTGGTATTAATCGTCTGCATAGTGAGTGCCAGGATTTATTGTGACAGGGTTAGAACAGCAGTAGGGGAATACCACTATCCCTGTTGCTACATACTTAAGTAGAGAGTGGATGAGTAGCTTTGTGCTGGGTGCCTGTTAGAGACACTCCCGTGGAGGAGTGGCTACAGCACCAGCACATGGCACAGTTAGGAGATCTGGGACCATAGTTCGGTTTCTCCCCAGGTCTCTGATGCTACAACTTTTTAATGTCTTTTTTTTTTGAGAAAAAACTCCCCCCCACCTGAGTTTCTCTCCATACCTGGTCCCCTCCCGGAGTTGGTTATTTAAGTTCCGGGTAAAACATAACTGCCCATTGTTTTGAATGGGCACAGTGTGCGAAACAGGTCGGTGTTTTGCCCAACTCTGTTTTTGCTGGTTTGACTTGCGGCTGAATGACCCCATGTCATCCACTGGTGCCTGCATGCACCACAACCCTGTAGTTTATAATGTGTCATATGTGCAACACTTTGAAAAAAAAAGAAACATTTTATTGAGTTTTCAACATATCAACAACCAAGCACGAACATAGTAAAATACAGCGGTACAAAAACAATGCTGATAATAACAAAGAGAAGGAATAAATACTGTACATATAGGAAAACCATTCTTAAGATACAGACTAAAAATGCCCCTAAGACTTGCAAGGAAGCAGAAAACACTTTCATTTGTAATCTTAACCTTAAGAAGGGATCATTACGGGACTTCTGGTGTAGAGGGGGAGAAGATGGCAGCTTAAGAGTAAAGTTCCATTTTATTTCTGTGTGCATTCCTTCAAAATTGCTCCTTTTGCAGTTGAAACCGGAGGTCTTGGGCTCTAAAGATTAGTTTGAAGCCACAATTATCTGTTTGTGGCTTTTTTTGTGGTGGATTACCAGGTTTTTCTTTGCATTGCTCAGCTGCATCATTATGTCTGGTGGGGCCTGTGCAGGTACCGCAATGGAGAACCCCGAAACCATACTTGTGATATCTCCCTCTTTACGCAGGAGACTCCGGTTTTTTTTTGACTGAACTCCCTCCCTCCCTCCTGGGAAACAAAATCTCCTGCTTAAGTAAAATTCTGTCTAAAATATCCATGGTTTTTGGGCAGATAAAGACACATAGGGCTGGATATTCAAACTGCGCCATTCTGAGGAGCAAGCCCTTGCACTGCGCAAAATAGTTGCGCAGGGGTGTGGCCCAGGCGATATTCAAAGGAGTTGCGCTATTGAGCAACTCCTTTGAATATCACCCCCCAGCCACAGTCACTGTGCATGGCGCAGTGATACTTGCGCCACCGCAAGTTGTCAGAGGGGAGCATTCAACTTGCGGTGGCCAAGTACCATTGCGCCATGCGCAAAATCACAATATTCAAAGGTGAAATGCAAATGGGGCCATGCCATTAGCATGTAAGGTCGCGCCCGATCCCGAGGACTTAGCCACAGCGCCTGCCAGGCAGCAGCAGGTTGAGGACTGATGCCCTGCAGCCGATCCGCGGGCAAGAATGTAAAAGAACCCCCGCCCAAACATCTCCCTAATGCCCGATCGCGGGCAGAATGTGAAAAGAACCCCCGAACACTTTCCTAGTGCCCGATCGCGGCAGAATGTAAAAGAACCCCCTCAACATCTCCCTGGTGGTCAGTGGATATAATGCCCGATCGCGGGCACAATGTAAATGACACCCCAAACACATCTCCCTGGTGGCTAGTGTCCCCCAAATTTGTTTAAAAGGTTAAAGGATATTTTTGATAGATCAGTTTTCAACTTTTAGCTCTCCCACAGCATGGTATATGTTTTTATTATGTCTTTATGATTTTTAGGCCATATATTTTTAACTTAATATAATGTCTGAGATCCTTGCTCGTGAGTGTATGAGATCCTTGTTCTTGAGCAAGTCACGAACAAGCATTCATGTTTGCGAGCAAGCAAAATTATTTTTTGTGAGAGCCTCGTGAGAACTCAGACCAGGAAATCATTTTAAAATCTTTTAAATTGTTGTTTTGAATTTGATTTTACAGGTTACACTCTTCCACAATACTATATGAGTTATGATTATCTATAGATGATGTTTGGGGCTTGTATTGTTAAGAAATTGCATGTTTACAATTCTTATTCACAAGCATACAAGATCCATGTTCATGAACAGGATGGGTTTTAAAAACATGTCAGATCATTTAATTAGGTGAAAATACATATTTTTTCAACACAGTTTTGTTTTTTTATCCATTGCTGTTGTACACTTTACAAATTAAATATTTTCTTTAAAACTTGCAGTTATTTTAAAGTAATTTGTGGTCTTCATGGCAATATAGTGGGTACAGTTGCTATGATGAAATAAGGCTGATTTCTTCTGCCACCCCATCCCATCCCTCCCACCCCAACCCCACCTCACTCTATGTATGATGGTCAGTCAAAAACATTGTAATGTATGTGCAAAACTGCTATTTTGATTCTACTTAAGTTGTGGAGAACAATGGGCTTATTCAGTGAAAAGTGCAGATAGGGTATGCACTGTGGAACACAGGTGCATACCCACCTGCACCTGGTAGCACAGACTGTGCCTTCTCTTTGCAATGCATGAAGCATGGCTGCCTCTGCTATATGTGTGATCCTCAGCCATGTGCAGAGCTCTGCACTGAAATGGACGGGGGGGGGTGAGGGCACCAGCAGTACTCTGTGCAATGCATGAAATCACATTGTGGTGTACATGATGTCTTCTTGTGGGTATGTGTTTGGATAGCAGACTCCTCCATTCTTGGGATGGCACCAGTGACCACAGTGGCTACAGTGGGGAGACATCGGCACCTTCAATATGAACTTCTCTGCCTTTCAGACATGCTGGGTGGGGTGTGAGCCATTGGAAGACAACTTTGGCCCCAACATCTTGTACAGTGTTCTGTGCATCAGGACAAACATGGCACCCTGTGGGTAGAAAGGGATCTACCACAGGATCCACTTCGGGCAGCCAATTGTATGTGTGGTTAGGTCTCCACCCCTCACTGGACCAACCCTGTCAACCTATGTACCAGACAGGTGTGAGGCTTGTAAGGGGAGATGAGTAGGTACAACTGCTTCTGAAGGCAGTTCCTGTGTGGCTCTCCTGAAGGTGCATTGCTCCATGGGAGCGAAGAATATGTGCAATTCATGTGTACCTTCATCCGCTTTCGTAAATAGGGCTCAATATTTTTTTACATGACAGGCACTTGAAATTATGTTTATCTGTTTGCACAGATGCTGTGCTGATTCTGTTTAGAGCATGGAGATCAATGTTTTTTTCTTGTGTGCACTCTGATAAAGGGTTTCACTTACAATAGTTTTTTAAGTACCAGAAACAATAACTAGCTGACAGAATAGGTCTTCTTAGTAGAAGGAAGAGCAATGTGGGAGAGGAGTGGGAGGGAGTAGGAGTGCACATCAAAGAGTAGAATTGTTTAAGAAAGGCAGTCAACAAGGATTGGTCTTTGCTTAACAGCTGTGAGAAAGACAGCAGTCTGGATAGGTATGGTCAAGTGTAATGTAAGAATTAGGGAAGGGTGGTACTGTTATTTAGTTAATTTTAAGGAAGGGAGGTATGTTGTAAATCCTGTTTATTGATTTTTATTGTTTCTAATTTTTTTTTTCTTTTCTTATAGACTTTCTTTGGAAACAGAAAAAGAGGACCACAGTTTTATAACAGTTAGAAAGATGACCATTGTGGAAAAAGTACAGCCACTTTCAAACAAAAGGATATATTTTGGTGGTTCTGTCTCATGTCAAAAGAAGAAAAGTAGTATATCTTGCATACAGAAAACAGCTAAGTGTCATTCTTCCACAGTTTCCAGAAAGGTGACACATGTGAAACAAGCATTTGTCAATGATGAATGTTGTCAAGCTGGCATTGGCTTTGGTAGCACAGTGCGGAAACACATTTTGAGCAGGATGTGAAAAATGTCAGCTGTACTGTTCATAAGGAGGTGTAAAAAAATGGGAAATGTTGGTAAGCTGTATAATGGAACAAACAAAAAAAAATGAGGAAATGCTGGTAAGCTGTATAATGGAATAAATAGTTTTTTTTCAACTTTGATGCATATCTCAGGCATTTTAGCGATTTTTTACACCAAATTTTCAACATGGAGTTTTTGAGACCCCTCCTCATGAATTCTGGCACTGTTATCACATTAATCCTCCCCAAAATGTGATTTCACAGTCACTACGTGGAATGGCATGTAAATATTGCAAATTTGTGAAGTTACAAGGGGGTGTGGGAAATGAGCAATGCACGTTTGTAACACAGTCATTTTATGGACTTTCGGCACCAAATTTTCAACATAGGCATTTTAGCACCTCTGCTCATGTACAGTGTCACTGTCATTTCCTCAAATTGTCCCAAAAAGTGATTTCACACAGCCACCGTGCTATTCTGCACCGGATGTGCGAAAACACATTTCGGGCAGGGCAGGATATGTAAAATGACAGCTGTACTGTTCCTCAAGAGGTGTGGAAAAATGCCAATGGTGAAAATCCAGAGTGAAAATAGTACAAATGCACGTTATGAGCATGCTTGCAAACTGCGCAATGCACGCTCGTAACACAGTCATTTTATAGAGTATCGTCACCAAATTTTCAACATAGGCATTTTAAGACCTCTGCTCATGAACAGCATCACTGTCATTTTCATAATCTGCCCTGAACACTGATATCCCACAGCGGCTGTGCTATTGTGTGCCAGTAGTGTGAAAACACATTTTGGCCAGGATGTGAAAAATGACAGCTGTTCTTCACAAGGAGGTGTAGAAAAATGACAATGTTGAAAATCTGGCATGAAAATATTGTGAATTCTTGAAGTTACGAGTGTGCAAAACGACTGCACAATGCACATTCATAAAACATCCATTTTTTGGATGCTTCCACCAAATTTGCAACATAGGCTTTTAGAGCTCCACCCATGAACACTGCCACTGTCCTTACGTAATCAGTCCCAAAAGGTAATCCAATGCAGTGACTGTGAAATCACCTTCGAGGCCAATTAATGTCATAACAGTGCCAGAATTCATGAGGAGGGGTCCCAAAAACTCCATGTTGAAAATTTGGTGTAAAAAATCCCCAAAATGCCTGAGATATGCATCAAAGTTGAAAAAAAACTATTTATTCCATTATACAGCTTAACAGCATTTCCTCAGTTTGCAGTTGGCTTTGAAGAGTGCAGACGTGTTCCTGGTCCACCGAAGATTGTCATGCCGAGCTCCAGAAGTACATATGGGGCGAGGGGTGTGTGGGGAGGCATGGTGTGCAGTGGGTGGGTGTAGGTGGTGGAAGGGGTAGGGAGAATATGAGGGACTGTTTTCTGTTTACAAGTGTTAAAAAAAACCATCACGGATGTTTTTCTCTTTTTACAGGTTTTTTTTTGGGGGGATACAGTAGCCGACGGGGGATTGGGCACCCCATCAGCACACAGGGAGTGGGGGACACTATCTAAGGGGGATTGGGCACCCCCTCAGTGCAGTAGAAGGGGGGACATCATGTCGACTGGGAGTGGGCTCCCCTGTCAGCACATTAAAGTGGGAAAGGGGAAACAGATGCCGATGGAGATTGGGCATCCCATTGGCAAAAAATGAAAGTGGGGGCACATGAGCCAAAGAGGATTGGGCATCCCCTCAGCAAGCAGAAAAGGAGGGGGACACATTATGCCAACAGGCAGTGGGATCCCCCATAGGCACATACATGAGGGGCAGGGTAAGCTGACCGGGGTATTGAGCACCCCCAAAGTTGGCAGTTTAGCAGCCACTGTACCATTATGTTTGTAGTTAGCCAAAGCACATAGGAAGGTCCACTGCATGTGACAGCTTTGCTTGCATTGCAGTGGACCTTTCCTCAGATGTGTTCACCACATTATGTATGCATGGTGTGGCACCGCATGCAGGCTGATTGGGGAATGAGGGACGCCTACTGGTGTGTGCCCTGCATTTGACCAACAGCAACCGTGCCTCCAAATCTCCACTACCGCAAGATGTTGGCAGCGCAACCGCGCCAACATAAAAATGTGTCCGATCCAGGAAACTGTCTTTGAAGATTGGTAAGAAGAAATCTGTTTTGCTCAAAAGACCTGCAGTAAGGTCTCATAAGGCTATTTGTGCTACCTCAGTAAAAGAGAGAAAGGGTGTTGTTACTGATAGTTGCACTACTGCTCAACACAGTAGAGCTCGTTACATCAAAAGAATGGTACATACTGCTAGGATTGAACATATAATTTCAGCAGTTGTCAGACGTAAAGGAAAGAAAGTGAAAAAGAAACTTTCTGTCACGAAACTACGTCTGAGGGCAAGATACTGTTTGAATATGATTATGAATATACAGGCACAGTTGTGGTCTGTTATGATGTCAGACATTGATAGACTGAGTGTCAAAACTGAAAGTATGAGAGATAGACTAATACCGTTTAACCAGCTAAACATAGACAACTTTTGTTAAGTGTTAGATGGTAAGTGGATGCATTATGAGCACTCTGGGGCATATTTTTGGAGGAGACATATAATGTTCATGACAGTAAAGTCACTTTGGTACTGGATGAGTGTGACAA
Source organism: Neoceratodus forsteri (assembly GCA_016271365.2). Taxonomy (NCBI): domain Eukaryota; kingdom Metazoa; phylum Chordata; order Ceratodontiformes; family Ceratodontidae; genus Neoceratodus; species Neoceratodus forsteri. The sequence goes on along the minus strand of JADMNL010000040.1, from coordinate 41,526,732 downwards.
AGTACAGAACATTTTAGTTGTGTTGCACAATGATAATGTCATAAATGAGGATGACAACACTTTTGTGGACATGGCACAAAGAAAGTCACATTTTACAAAATGGCCTTGTGGTGACATGTGCAATATCATGGAAGAATCATTCTCTGTTGCTGAAAATTTCTTTAACACGTTTCTAAGCACAAAGAGATGTTTATGGCACAAACTGTTTGTCACTATTGACAAGTATGATATTAGACCTCTGACCTGTTTGAAGGGACATTCACTTGCTTGCTTGCAGACTGGAGCATGTGACAGTATATTCCATCACTTCTGCATTATTACTGTACACAACTCTGGGATGCAGAGATCTGTGCAACAGCTGTATTGTATAAGATGTGCTGTGAGAGACTTTATATATTTCAATTCTTTGTTGAATGATGGAGATGCTGATGGTGTCATTGACGTTATTAAGAACTACTGCAAAAAAAAATTAAGTTGAGGCAGAGTATTGCAACAGATGTCATACACACTGCCAAACTGCAAGAGACACAGTTGCTAAGGATATTTTGCACTGAGATTGTCAAATCTGAAATGAGTAAAACTCAGAAATTTGACATTGTATGTGGCTGTTTTACAAGAAACAGTCCATTCATGCTGACCTACACAACATTTCATGATAGAATGAGATGTGGGGTCGACTTGCTGCATATTTTTTGCTGAAGACAGACTGACTTACAGGCCACAGTTGCACTATGTACATACTGTCACCATATAATTAAGTCTCTAATATCATACTTGTCAATAGTGTCAAACAGTTTGTGTCATAAACATCTCTTTGTGCTTAGAAACGTGTTAAAGAATTTTTCTTTGCCTCCCAGGTCAGTACTAAATGGAATACAGAAGACCCCTACAGTAATTGATGGCTTGAATTTGTTTGAGAGAATTCTTATTCAGACAATGAAGCCATTTCAGACAATTCTGTGGCTAAACATTAAAATGAAAGATTTGCCACAAAAAGAGCTCATTAAGTCATTAAAGGGCTCTGTCATGTACCTGCCTCTACCACTGCAGGAGAATGTACACACCATCTCCCTAGAGAGAATAGTGTTGTCTTCCTGGTAAATGGTGTGCCAACTAAGCCCAAAACAATATGGCAACAGACTGTGAATGTTGAAAAGGTCAAGTCAAGCTTTGCAGTACCTCAAAGAACACAATCCATTTTATGAAGACATTGACATAGGCACACTTGCTCATGCCCGTATGCAGGTTGACATTGCTGAATGTTCTAAGGCCATGATTGAAAAGGTTGAAGTTGCCACCAAAAAAAGTGTGTATGAGCAATACACTATCCATTCATTGCATGGAAAAGATCCAGTGGTGGATAATATTGATTTTTACCAGATGATGCAGGTAGAGGGCACTCCTGTCAGTATCTGGGAAAACACACTTGAAAACACATTGCTTTCCTGATCTGTTTCTACATGGCACAGGTGGACATCTGGATGAGCCTGAGAAACATGTTCCTGGAGCTGAGTACAGAGCTTCAAGATTGTTGCATTCAGATGGCAAGTTTCATAGAAACAACATATGTCTTATACCTTTTGTGGGAGAGTGAACTTAGTATTTTATCAACAAGCATTGCACACATGTTGTGACTGAGTACAGAATTTCAGAACATGATAGCTGCATAGTTGATCAAGAAACTGGAGAAGAAAGATGAGATGCTGCAAGCTAGTCTTCCTTCAGTTCTGTCCAGTATGCATGACACCAGAGAGTATTGGTATAGACAGCACTCTGAGGTGATGTGCATGTTAAGAGAGTTTTGTCCAGCAACATGGTTTGTCACACTCAGTTATGCAGAGTACTATTGGGATGACTTGGTTGACCTTCATAAGTGGCCTAATTCAGATGTGGATGGCATACGGAGTATGATTCTCGGTGAGATGTATTCACTGGATCTGGTCTCAGTATCATGGTACTTTCACTACCGCTTGCAGGCACTGTTGTGATTCATACTATCAAAAAACAATCCACCTCTTGGTATTGTCAAACATTATTTTTGGAGGATGGAATACCAAGCACGTGGAACACTGTACATACACATGCTGTTGTGGGTGAAAGATGCTCTGCGGATTGGTGACAGTGATGAAACTGACATTCTGAACTTCATTATGAGGTATGTGATGTGTCAAATTCCTGACAAGAATGACAGCCCAAGGTTGTGGAAGTGAGTGCCGAAATTTTAGCGACATTTGTGCTGCAAATACTGTTGCAAAAAGGTGAAAAACAGTAGAAACTGGTATACAAGATGCTGGTTTGAATTCCCTAGATGAGTCTGTTAGACTGCATGCCTAAATAATGTTTTCTCTGTGATGCAACATCATCTCAAGGCTAAATGCACAAAACGAGTGCATGAGTTGCCTTGTAGGGTGTCAGAAGTGTACATCAATGACTGCAGTTCTGCTCTATTGATGACGTGGCAGGCCAACATTAATGTCTAGTATGTTGCTGACTCTGGTGAGGTATGACATCATACATTACCAAGGATGAGCAAACCTGTTTACAAGAACTTTGGTAAGAGTCGTCTAACTGCAACTAGTCTATCTCTTCTCGACTGTGGTCACTTGGATTGAAAACTCTCTCACACCAGAAGTGTGGAGCATATAAGGCTAGTGACTGTCTTACTGGTACCTGCTTCTATGACAAGTCTGAATCAATCAGCTAGTTTAATGTGAACTTCAAAGAGGAGAGATGTCATGTCCTTAGAAGTCATGAAGAGATTGAAGAGCTTGCTGCAACCAGACTGACATCAACAAACATACTGAATAACAACCTGATTGATAATTACTATCCACAGCACCATAGTGCTTTGGATGATTTATGTCTGTTTGAGGTTGCACAATGGTATGACTACAAATGGGGTGCCCCTTCTGATCCTACCAAGCAGACCTACAAGGTCTGAGGGCTAGATGGTTCTCTAGTGAAGAGACATAAATCGTGGCTGATTAACCACTGTAAACTCAACTTGGCAACTACAGAAAACAAAGAGCACTACTACTTTGCTCTTCTATTTCTGTTCAAACCATGGAGAGATGAGGGAACTCTGAAAGGAGCATGTGACACTTATGAAGAATAGTTCAATTTGAGCTATGACTCTTTCAAAAGTGAAGTGTCAACAAGAGGCTGGACCTCGAGAAAAATCAACTTGAGAAAGCAAGGCAACAACTGGAGGAAGATTCTCCAGTGATCTCACAGGAAATGGTTGATCCTGAGGGTGAAGGAGCACTTGGTGCTCCCCCCCCGCAAACAACCCAGCTGTGTTGATGTCAGAAATTGAAAGTGCAATGCTGCAAAGCACGCACTTTACTAATGAATCTGTCAATACTGAAGACAAATTGAATACTCATCAACAAGTTGTCTATGCCACAGTGATGCATGCTGTTTAGCATGGCATGAAGCACTGTAAAAAGGAATGTTTGTGTGACAAACACATTCCAGTTAGGGTGTTTGTCAGTGGTGCTGCTGGCACTGGTAAAAGCTTCATGACTGAAGCAATAAGTGCTGCAGTTTGTAGACTTACTGACACACTAACATCCATAACTGTATCTGTGCCAAGTGGTCTGGCAGCTTACAACATAGGCGGTGTCAATCTGCATAAGCTTTTTATGCTACCAGTTCAGCACGACAAGACTGGAGGGTACAGGAAGTTGTCCTTCGAGGTTGCAAGTGAACTAAGGGCCATATTTGACAAAATGGAGCTACTACTTATTGATGAGATCAGCATGGTTTCCAACGTTCTTCTTACTAACATCCACCTATATCTGCAGGAGATAGTAGGCAGTGATTATGATGTACCATTTGGTGGCAAAAACATTGCTGTTTTTGGAGATCTTCTCCAGCTAGTTCCTGTCAATGGACAACATGTCTTCACAACTTTTTCAGTAGAGGAAGCTAAAAAAGACAATTGGGTGCATAGGTGGAGTCAATCTCTGGGAGTTCTTCTCTTATGTTGAACTGTTCCATAATATGTAGCAGAGAGGTGATATCTCTTACAAAGCACTACTTGATGAAGCTCGCATTGGCAATTTGTCAGCTTCTCATTTGCAAGTGCTAAGGACACGTTTTATCAGTAGGAAAGACAGCTCTATGCATGATGCATGCAAGCTATTTACAGAGTTGTAGAACATTGGACAATTCATTGTATGCTTGTTGCCAAGACTTAAGCAATGTGCTGAGTTTAACCAGTTTATTTTTTACTTATTTTTTTATTTAGTTTTTGTTGACCGGGTAAGTGCACTAGACAAATCCTGCCTGTTTTCAGGCATGACCCGGGGGAGGGGGATACAGATGAATGCAAACTGACCTTGAACCAGATTAAGCTGTTGGTGGTATTTTTAGTGAATGGGGGAAATTTGGCCAGGACACTGGGGAAATTCCCCATCTCTGCTGCTGCATTGCTGCCAGCAGGGGGCCCTTGGCCACTAGCGTTGCTGTGGTCAGTCTGCCTAGGATGCTGGAGGAGATGGATGCATCTAGTACATGGGGAGCTGGCCTCCTCTCCTGTACTGTCTGATCCAGAGGCTGTTGTTGCTGCTTGTGATGTAGCTGAGGTTGTCGACCTCAGTATTCTTACCTCTGATGATGCTTCAGCTATGGCTTGTTCTGCTGGTGTTATTGTGCCTCCTTTGCCTACAGATAAATCGGGGCTGATTGCTGCACGTTCTCAGTTGCTGCAGCAAATGGCCTTACTTGACCGTAAACTCGCTGGTCTTTCAGATGTCGACCGATCCTCTGCATTGGTGTCTGCTGTTTCTAGTCAGACTACTTTGGCTGATGGACCGGAGGAAAGGTGTGTTTCACAGAATTCGTCATTCCTGCACTTCCACAGACTGTTTTCTGATTCTCGGCTGGCAGTTCAACGGATTCTGTAGCCGGTGCCTAAAGCCCCTGCTGACTGTCTCTTCAGAACCTATTGCTGGTGCCCATGTCTCTTCTTTACAGACTTCAGAGGTGTCTTTTGCTGGACGGACGTTTTCTTTTCCTTCCCGAGACCAGAGACCTGGATGGAGTAAACTGCCTGGAGTTCCTTCTGCTTCTGGAGCTGAAGGATTGAGCACTTCAAAACCAGCGATTTTACCTGTGGAAGCTTCTTGGTCTCCTGATCGTGGCATTACGGAGGCTGGCTGGGAACAATCAGGTGGTGGGTCTTGGTCTCCAGACTCGCAAGATCCTTCCTATATTCGGATGCTGAAAAATGCTGGTACTTTGGTGAATTCTGTGTCTTCTGTCCCTCTGAGCTCCAACTTGCCCTGGGGTAATTTATCTGCTTCTTGTACTATGGACTCTGTGTATGTTGATAAAACTGTTGGGGGGATTCTGCAGTGTTGGGGGATATTGTGGTTACTGAGGCTCTTGTTTCTGGTGTTGGGGTGCATGCCTCTGCTTCTCGGTATCCCTCCTCGAGCTTGGTTTCTCCAGCTTCTGAGGAACCAAGTGGTTCAACCCCTGCTACACCAGGCTGTTTAGGTCAGGTCCCTGAGGCTGGGCAGGGAGGGGTTCCCAAACCTGGTGTCTCAGTGGGTTTTAAGCTAATGGATTTGTTCCAATCCCATAAAGGTGAGCCTGCTCCTAGACGCAATGCAGTCAGGTTTTTATATAAGGGAGGGTTGGATACTCCCCCTGACAGGCTGTATGTTGCTAAAAATTTGCTTAAAGGGTCGATGCATTTCTTTTCATCTGAAATTTTTGCCCTGATTAGTTTAGGGAATTCTAATTTTGACGTAAGTTTTAAACATGTTTCTCATTTGGACCGTTTTTGGGTCCAATATGCTAAATTTAAAGCTTTCCCCCTTTGGGCCCCCTTTCATGTTCTCCCTTTAACGAAACCTACTGTTAAGACTATTACTATTATGTTTAAAAACGAAGGTGTCAATGTGGAGGACATTTTATTTTGGCTCCGACAGAGATGTGAGGTTTTGAATAAACCCACTCCAACTTTAGATAGTGAACAGATTTGGGATAGGGGTTGGAAAGTTCAAGTTGTTGTTTTCTCAGACTCTGGTCCAGCTCACTTGCCTAATTTTTTTTCCTTGGAAAAGATAAGGGTTGATTTTTATGCAGGGCAGCCTAGGTCTTGTTTTAAACTTGGATCTGGGCCCATTTTAGCTCTGCTTGTGATACTCTTAAATGCAGCCATTGTTTGGAATTTGGCCATTCCTCCAGTGCTTGTTTGAACCTTTTTAAGTGTAACCTCTGTGAAAACACTGGTCATGCTTATGGTCATTGTCCTTGGGCCTCACATAACCGAGATGATTGTCCCTCCCATGTGGGCCTCATTAACTTTGCTCAACAACAGCTGGCACAAAAGTCTGCAGAGAGTCGTTCTTGTTCTGGTTCTGCGGTTCTCCCTTCCCTCTTGGCCACGGCTGATCCTGTTATAGAGCCTGCAGTTGGGAAGACTCCTGCTTCGCCCCTCAGGATGACTCTATGTTAACTGAGCCTGCTTTCTGGTGGGTTCCCGAGGGCCTCCTTCATTTCCCCTGACACTGCTTCTCCTCTGGTTATGCCTCCCTCCCCGGTGGCTTTTGCTTGTCCCGAACAGGACTCCCCTTTACTGTTCCAAAAAAGGACCAGGAAGGGACTGACTGTTTCTGGTAAGGTAAGGCCCCTGGGTTCCGGGTCCTGGCTTCTGGTAATAAATTTGCTATTCTAGCTCCTGATATTACTGATAGGGATTCTGGGGATGATGAATCAGACACCTCCTCCCTTGTGTCCAATACTGACATGGACGGAGGTGGAGAAGTCGATCCCATTGCTAAACGGACGAGACAGAGTCAACATGGTAAATCTCCCTAATCTTTTATATGGATTCCTTGTCCATTCTCTCCTTTAATGTTAACAGCATTAAGGGAAAAACAAACTTGGTGGTGTTCTGTTCTCTGTACAAGAGATGCATTGTGACATCACTTGTTTAGTGGATACCCATTTAAAACTAATACTGACCTTCAGCAAGCTTCGTGATTGGTCTCAGGGCCTTTTTTTGGTCCTCTGGGTTGATAAGTGTGATGGCGTTGGTATTTTGTTTTCTAATTCTGCCCTTCGGGTATCTCGATTGGTGGATATTTTTCCAGGTCATGCACTGCTGCTTGACCTCTCCTTTCACACTGAACGATTTTGGTTAATTGTGGTATATGCCCCTCAGACTAAAGCCTTGCGGTCTGCTCTTTTTTGATCTATTCAACCATTTTTACATACTTCTAGACTGATCATTTGGGCTGGGGATTTTAATTGTGGTCTCCATCAGTCTGATAGGGGACTTCAGATGACCAAATTGTTTAGTGATTCTATGACTTTGAAGAATGTTTTTGTCGACAGCTAATCTCCAGGACGCCTATAGACTTGTCACCCCAGAGGTGGATTTACTTTATTTTCAGGGTTCTTGTTGAACTAGGATTGATTTTGTCTTTCTTTCTCATATGCTTACTGTTCAAGATTATCGGACTTTGGTTAGTGAATTCTCAGACCATGTAGCCTTAAAGGTTGTATTGTCCTGGTCTGATGTTCCTCGGTGTAAAAAGAACAAGTGGAGACTTAATGACTCCATTCTGGATGATCCCAAAATTCAAATATTGTGGAAGCGTGACTGGGCAGCACAATTGTTGTTGCTGACATTTTGAGGATATTTTAGAATGGTGGAGGACACTAAGGCTGGTTGGAAGAAGGTTTTCCAACAGAAAGCGCTGAGGCTCACACCTGTCAATATAAGAAGTACCTGGCCTTACGGCAACAATTACAGAATTTGATTTCTCTATCTGAGGAAATCATTATGATTATAGTTCACAGATTTCTATTTTGCCTGATCAGATGAAGGCATTACAGTATGATAGAGCTAAATCCTTGGGATACAAAGCCCGCTTTGGGACTAAACTCACTAAAGGGGGCTTCGACCCTTTTAAAGAATGTCAGAATAGGGTGGACTCTCGGGTTATTTATAACCTGGTATCCCCCTCGGGAGATCTAGTTAGTTCCCCAGAGGCCCTTCTCCAGGTTGTTGAACATTTTGTTTTGGGCATGTTTGGGACTGAATCTTCCGTCACTGCTGATGAGTTTTTCTTTGACTCATTTTCTTTGCCCTCCCTATCTCCAGCAGAATTGAGATGCTCTCCGCCCTATTGCTGAGGGGAAGTATTACAGGCTATCGTTGGTTTAAAAGCGAGATTCTGCTCCTGGCTCTGATGGCCTCCGCGGCAGGATTTTATTTTACGTTCCGCACTGATTTGGTTCCTGCTTTAACTCTTTGTTTAATGACTGTTGTCTAAAGCCTCCTTTTCGAAGTCCATGAAAGAGGCAATCCTGGTCCTCATTCATAAGAAGGGGAGGCTTCGGATATCAATAATTGAGACTGTTGAGTTTACTTAATGTGGATAGTAAACTTGTGGGAAAATTTTGCTCTCTAGACTTGTTAAGGTAGCTCGCTATTTAGCCCTGTTCAGACGTGTGGCATCCCTGGTAGGTTCCAATCTGATAATTTGATTTTATTACGTGAACTATTTGCCTTGGGGACCTGAATCGTGTTCAGGGTTGGGTGTTGGCTATTGACCAGGAGAAAGCCTTTGATAGAGTTTCCCATACATATTTGTTTTCGGTTTTAGCTGCATTTGGATTTCCTCAAATTTATTGATTGATTCGTGTTTTTATTTTCAGGCTGTGATCCTCCCTAATGTTAATGGCTGGTTGGGACATCCTGTCTTGGTAAAAAGGGGGGTGCATCAGGGGTGTCCTTTGAGTCCCCTCTTATATGCCTTTGGTATTGATATTTTGATAAGGGTGATCCTTCATTGCCCTGGGATCCTTGGGTTACAAGGGCCTTCTGGCCTCCCTCCCATCAAAATACTGGCCTATGCTGATGATTTGGTTCTGACCGTGGCATCTCATTCAGATGAGCAGGCGGTACTTGATGTGTTCCATCGGTATTCCTTACTGGCAGGATCCTGGATTAATTTTTTAAAGAGTGTTGGGCTCCCGTTGGGTTCCCCTACTTTTCCTGAGTCTGGCGCCTTTGCTGGCGTCTGGCTCTCTTCTGAGCCCATTCGGATTCTCGGTCTCTGGTTTGGGTCTGGAGATTTACCACTGTTGAACTGGTCTGGGGCATTAGCGAGGGCTGATAGGCTTCTGGCTGGGTGGTGGCAGCAACTGATTGGGAGAAAAAAAGTGTTTATTTACTGAAAACCTTGATGGTCCCCATTTTCTTGTACCTGTGTTGTTCCCCCCCATGTCTTTATTTACCAGATTATATAGTGTTTTCTTTCAGGGTCTTTGGGGTTCTAGGTTGAATCCCATCAAGCGAGGTTTCACTTATCGGCCTCCTAGTAAGGGTGGGATTGGGATGGTACACCGGTAGCTTTTTTTTATAGTATTTATTTTAGTTATAATTTGGGTTGTGCCTTAAAACCAGGTAATAAGGGTTGGAAACCTTTTCTTTGCTCCTGGCTTCTGCCTTGTCTCTCTCTCCCTGGGAACAAGGCAAAAGGAGATTTGTGGCTAAACTTTCAGGCCTTCCAACTTTTGGTGTGGAGGTCATGAAACTCGCCATGGTCTGGGGGTTAAAGCCTGATGATTTTTGTACACTAACTAGGAAGGCTATATATGCCCACATTTGGAGACGAGAGGCTTTGGATCTTGTTGACTTTCCATCCTGTCCGCCTGCTTGTCAGTCTTGGATCCTGAAGCAACTTTTGAATCCTAGACTCCCTCCTTATGTGTGGGATATGGTCTGGCTCGGTAATTACGGTAGACTTAGTGTTAAGGGGAATCACAAACATAAAATGCTGTGTGATAGATACTGTCCTAGGGATTCCTGTCTTTCAATTATAGAATCTCAGGCTCATTTATTTCATGATTGCGCATTTGCTTCTGATTTTTGGTCAACTATTGCTGTTCTCTGGAAAGAGCCTCTTTTTACTGAGCTGTCTTATGCTGATATTATGTTTGGGACGCATTCAGTTTTACGTACTAAATATCACTCTGAAACTATATATATTGTATTATGTTTTATGCGTTATTTTTTATGGCAAGCTAGATGTTTGCTAGTTTTGCACCAAAAATGGATCCCTATTTTGGAAATTGTAATGAATGTTAGAAATGCTGTAATTACCTTGAAAACGTTTGATTTTTCTAGATGTTCTAGACCGCAATTTCTTCATTTATGGATTAACTGTGATTCTTGGAATTTGACTTAATTTTCTGTATCCTTCCTTTTCTTTTTTTGTTTACTGTTTCTCGTTGTCATTTTGTGAATGTTTTTGTAATGAAGCCCACCTTTTCTCAATAAAATTCCCCTACTCTTTTCGATAAGTGCCATGAGATCTTTAACACCCACCTGAACTACCACCAATCCAGGCAGATGGGACCTCAGTTTAATGTCTCATCAGAAAGACAGCACCTCAGAAGTGCAGCACTCCTCTCATGCTGTACTACAGTGTCAGTACTGAGATATTAACCCAAGTGCCAGATGTGGGAACTGAACCCACAGCCCTCTAATCTCCTGGCCTCAGAGGTGAGTGTACTACCTACTGAGCCACTGACACTGCGATTATGCTACAAAGAGAGCAGCAACCTATTGTCACAGTGACATCACTTGATGTGATAGTGTTAGTGTAACATGTACAATGATGAGAAGGATGGTTGATCATCTCAAAGAACTGACAGCTGATGTGTCGCAAACTGCTGGCTTGGAAGCAATTTTAACACTGTACAAAAATGCACATATTATGCTATGGAGGAATCTTGATGTTGATCATGGACTGGTTAATGGAGCAATGGGCTACATTGTTGATTTTTAGTACAATGCACAGAAGACATTTGTTAATTTTGTTATTGTGAAATTTGACAGCCGTGACAGTCCTTTTCCCATGGTAACCTGTGAAGTGGGTGCATGAGGAAGGGCGATGTCCGTTATGGCGATACCTTCCTTATGCAATCCACTCACAGTGACTGATGGGTAGGGTGACCAGATGAGGTGGTTGGTGAACTAGGTGACAGGATGTCGCTATACGTATGTGCGCGGGGGGGTGGGAGTGAGCACGGCATGCGTGGGCTGTGGGGGTGGAGAGGCTGTAGGGGCAGTGCTGTGGTCATCAGTTGAGCTGCGGCATGGTGTCAGGGATTGGGCAATGGCTGGGGTGGCTGAGGTACTGGGTTCGGGTCTGGGCTCTGGTGTGATTTTTATTGCGCCCGGACCAAACTTTTTAATTTTTATTACTTTCACCCCGACATGCACCCCCTGGAGTTGAGAATTGTTAGGTGAGGGAGGCGAAGGCCCCTCACAGAAAGTAGTAAAATATGTCCTGGCACTGTTGTGTTGGTGCGCCAGGATTGTCAGAGTGTCAAATGTTTATACTCTGAGCGATAATGGTGATCGCCTTTTAGGCATTTGCCATATCACATAGACCCTTTCCCATTAATAGATGTACTGTGAAGTTTCAGATTGTGAAGTATATGCATGTCACATGTAAGCAGTTCCCACTGTGTCTAGCTTATGCTGCCTCCATTCACAAACTGCAAGGACTCAGCCTTGATAGTGCAATCGTTGATACTGGTATAGAAATCTTCAAGGATGGCATGTCACATGTCACTTTGTCATGAGTCAGAACTCTTCCTGGTCTGTACAGTCTGTACTGAACCTTGCAGATAATAAGGTATGTGCTGATGTGAAATGTATTCTGGAATACAACTAGCTATGTACAGTATACCAACCAGCTGCAACTCTGATTTCTATGCCTAGAAACATTCCCATGAGAGATGAGTCTAAGAATACAACACAAAAGTTGAAAAGAAAAAAGTCCAAAACTTCAGTGTCATCACTATCTGCTGTCAATATCAATCACTCAGTTAGTGATCACATTAGGTCATCACCTGCAAAAAAGTGCACTGGTCTTGAAAAACTGCCTATATGTGACAATAGTACTGGAGTGAACTGTTATGCAAGCTCTTTTCATATGCCAGAATTTGTTTAGCTACTGAGTGCTGCAAAATCAACAACTTTCTGATGCACTGAAAAGAGTCATAAGGGGTAGTACCTAAGCGCAAGTACCTAGCTTACAGAGTCTATCTCCTCTGTGGCTGATTCTGGCAAACTATGCTGGACAGAGAATGTTTGCTGACAATGCACAACAAGATTTGACTGAATTCATTAAGGGCGTGTTAAATAGCTTGACCAATGATGGTATTCCACTGAGACAGTACTTCACAGTGAACTATGTGTGCAAGTACACATGTTTGTCATGTGGACACATAGCGGCACAACCAACTAATGACATGCTATGGCTATCTGTTTACATTCCAGCTGAAAAACCTGTTAAGTTCAGCAGATCGTTTAGAAATGCAAACACTGGTTGGGAGTGCCGCAGATGTGGTCGAAGTAATGTAAGTTCTTTGTAGGTGACTGAGGTCCGTTCATATATCATTATTGTGCTTCAGCTATTCAACTCAGAAGGCCTGAAAGTTAACACACCTATCGCTGATTTCATTGCTGGAAGAACTATGTTCTCAGGCACTCAGTTTGAGACATACTGTATGCTATCATCTTTCATCAAGGCCCTTCTGTTCAGTGAGGACATTATGTCACATGGCATAGATTCAGAAGTGAATGGGTGGAGTGCAATGATACAGTGTGTACTATGAGAGAAAAATTACCAAGGAATCTAAAGATGCATATGTATTCTCCATAAAATAGATGCTGTCCAATGCACTGAGGAGTGATTTCAGTGAAAACCTCTTGGATGTGACACACCATTTATTTATTTTGTTTGTTTTTGTGTTTGGACATTAAGCTATCATTGTCACTGTGCTGAATAAGCTTATTGCTACTGTGGAATGATAGAGTGTTGTATGCAGGCAATTGTATGTGTTTTTGCCACAGAAATTATACATCTGCTGCATCAATGTTGCGCCATACAAGTGTCATGCTCTGTGGATGCAGTCACATACCCTTTGTAGTTTGCACTGTTCACGTAGTATACTACATAGAAAATGGGGAGGTGTGCCCCTTGTTTAGAACAGGACAGCAATTAGCTACTACTGTATGTTTTTAGCTATCAGACATTGGCTGTTAATGTAATGATATGATAGTCTGCAAAGCTTGTTACTAGCCTAGTTTGACTAGAAAAAAGAACAACATGCTTAGTTAAGTTTTAGCATACGCTGCTGATTACTTAACCTCCTATCAATGCCACCTGTAGTTATAGACAGGTAGAATGCAAAGAGGTATTATATGCAGGGCATCATTAAACCATTCACAATGTCATGTTACTTCTATGACTAGTTGTTTCTGTGACTAGTTGTTATCTATTATGGCTCCACAAGGTGCCTTCAACTCATAGACTATATGGCACTCTTAAAGTGTGGCTCTAAGACATTTTTGGGGTGCATTTCACTTGCCATGAAGCATGTCATAGTTGGTCTGAATAGTACTGTTGCTGTCACAGGACCACTGAAACAGTATGACAATGTTCGTGTTTATTTAAGCTCTTAATGACATACATAAGAGACTGATATGTGCCCACAGCAAATTCATTTGCGACCTGCTAACAGTTAAATGTAGTATGTCTTTTACCATCATGCTCTTCGTAAATGACCTTGATGTCTTTACTTACAGGACTGACATGAGCACAGTTTAAGCAGACTTGAGGGAGCTGGACAGAACTCATATGTCAGCAAATAAGTTATATCTTGGCCCATGTAGTTAGATGATGCTGAACCATTCGGTAGCTTTCACTTTAACACTGTTATGTGGTTCATAATAATTTATGTGACTGGTTGTTATCTATCTTGCTACACACAAGATGCCTGCGATTCATACAGCATGTGGCACTCTTGAAGTGTGGTCATAAGAGTTTTTGCAGGTGCATTCCACTTGAATAAAGCATGTCATGCTTTGTGTAAATAGTACTGTTACCGTTACAGCACTGTGGAAACAGCATGAAACTTTTCTTGTTTATCTTAGCTCTTATTGAGAGACATGGGAGACTCGTATGTGCCCTTAGCAAATTCCATTTGCAACTTGCTGACAGTTAAAAGTAGTATATGTTTTGCTGTTAGGTTCTGCATGAGTGACCTTGATGTCTTCACTTATGAGACTGACATCAGCACAGTCCAAGCAGACTTGAGGGAGCTGGATGGCACTTATATGTCAGCAAGTAAGTTATATCTTGGCTCATGTAGTTAGATAATTCTGAACCATTGCATGACTTTCGCTTTAACACTGTCATGTGGTTCATAATCATTGCTGTGACTGGTTGTTATCTATCTTGGTATACACAAGGTGCCTGCAACTCATACAGTGTCTAGCACTCTTGAAGTATTGCTGTAAGACTTCTTGGGGTACATTCCACTTGCCATGAAGCATATTATACTTTGTGTGAATAGTACTCTTACTGTTAGAGGACTACAGACACAGTAATACACTTTTTTTATGTATCTCAGCTGTTACTGAGAGACATGGGAGATTGATATGTGCCATTTGTAACTTGCTGACAGTTAAAAGGGATATGTCTTTGCTATTATGCTCTGCATGAGTGACCTTGATGTCTTCACTTACGAGACTGACATCAGCACAGTCCAAGCAGACTTGAGGGAGCTGACGGCACTTATATGTCAGCAAGTAAGTTATATTTTGGCACATGTAGTTATATGATTCTGAACCATTGCATGACTTTTTCTTTGACACTGTCATGAGGTTCATGCTAATATGCAATGATGAAAATTGATAGTTGTATGGCATGTTGCTCAAAGAAAATGTTAATGATTTACTGGACATGACTGCGCAACCACCAAACTGTGAGTCAGTATTGTTAATATGTACATATGTCTGACACTGGTTTAAGCCTGGTAGCATCATGCTGCTACATTTGTTTTTGTTTCTTGTTTATATAAAAAAAATGATATGTTAATGTGCATGCTTTTTTACAGATGTGATGTTATGTGATCATCTTTGACGTTTAATGTTTTGCATTACATTAAATGTTATTCAGCAAGTTTATGTTGATTGTGTGTGTGTGTGAATATATATATATATATATCTATATATATATATATATATACACATATATATATATACACACACACACAGATATATATATATATATATTCTATGCAGAAACTTAATTAATGCATCAGTTAGGGGTCTTCTGCAGTGACAAAAGTGAGGAAATTTGACATTAGGGTTCCCACCTTGCACCCCACCCCCACTGCCCCCACCAACAGGCATCGGGGTGTGCGTTGGGGTAGTCGGTCCAACTCTCACTCCATCTGATGTGTAAACAAGCTGAGGTGGTGCAGTGTAGGAGAATGGGGTGAGAATTAGGACTGATGATCCCAACGCACTTCCCAATGCCTGTTGTTGGGGGCAGGGTGGTGGTGGGGTGCAAGGAGTGGGAACCCTAATGTTGAATTTCCTCACTTTTGTTGCTGTATAAGAACCCTAACTGATGCATTAATAAAGTTTTTTGCATAGAATTTCCATACTTTTTAAGAAAGAATAGAAAAGTAGAAAGTTGCACAAGTTGGTGGGAGCATGGGGTCCTTTGGGCCCTGTTCTCCCACCATGTGATTTTGTATGACTGTAGTAACAGTAAGTGCAACGGAAACGCAAGCACAAAGAGTTACACACATGGTGACACAAATGTAAATGGCAACACAAACAGTAATAGAAATGCAAACAAAAAGTGACGCCAAATCGAACAGTGATGTAAACAGAGACACAAACAGAAGTGTGTACAGAACGCAACTGGTAACACACACATTCACGGAACCGCAACTGCAAATGAAAATAGTAACAGTAACAGCAACAATAATGCCAAAGTATACAGAAACGCTAGCACATATGAAAAAAAAAACATAACTTGTACACTCACGGAGCCACAATTGTAAATGCAAATGGTTATGGTAACAGCAACAATAAAGCCAACAGAAACAGAACCGCAAGCAAGTATGAAAATGCAAACCATAACGCTCGCAGGCATGGTACCGCAATTGCAAATGCAAATGGTAATGGTAATAGCAACAATAATGCCAAACAAAATGGAAAATGCAAGTGCAAATGAAAATGCAAACTGTAACACACATGGTGGCATAGACGGGAATGGTGATGCGAACGGTAACGGAAGCGCAACTGGAAATGTTAACAGGCACAGTAACGAAAGAGCACATCCTTCTTTTCCCCAAAAACTGCATTGAAACAAAAACACTGAAAACAAATAATGTATTCATAATAATTGACTTCGGAGCAGAAAATTATGACTTGTAATACTAAATTGCTTACATCTCAGGAACCGTATGACATAGGGACAAAATTGAAATTTCGTATGAATTATGACTTTCCTGGCTAGTTTTGTACTTAGCTCCTAGCTGGGGGGCTAAGTCTTTTTGTGATGAAAAGTCCGTATCTCGCACCGTTTCCGAGATACAGGCACTGAAAGATGCAACAGATGCCATAATGTTAGCCTATGGCAAAAAGTATCAACTTTGGAGTGCAGTCATTTTGCCACCCTGTAAAATTATTTCACCAAACCACCAAAATGCACATCTGTGGGATGTTGGCTTTCTTTCCTCCAAATTTCAGCCCCAACGACCAAACCATTATTTTGCAGCAGGGCGGCAAAGAATTCCTGTAATGCGGCAAACGCCGTAATGTTATCCTATGGGAAAAGCGTCAGTTTCAGAGTGCCATAACTTTGCTGCCCTGTACTATTTTTTGATCAAAGCACCAAAAAGGCACATCTGTAGGATATTGCCATTCTTCACTCCAAATTTCAAGTCAAAAGACCAAACCGTTTCCAAGATATTCAATATCAAAGATTACTAAAATTTCCCTATCTATTCCATTATAAAAAATCTGGCCATCTTGTCCCTCCCTCGAGCTCAAAGATGGTGATCAAAGAGTCTCATGATCAAAGAATTTGAAGGCTCATGAACAAAGAATTAAAATCTTGTAAATCAAAAATTGAAGGAATTGCGGTAAACCACCACCATGGTTCGACAGAATGAAGCCCCTGAGTAAAACCCACCCTCATTTGACTTCCTGGACACCCCTGGGCTGATAAAATTGATTTTTAAATTGTCCCATCTCATCCCTCGCTCACAATGCATGATTGCGATCAAAGACTCTCACCATCAAAGAATTTATAGGCTCATGATCAAAGAATTTGCAGGCTTACAATCAAAGAATTAAAAATGGTGAAACATGAATTGTTCACCAATTTGAACTGAACCGGTGGCATGCCTCAATAGAACGAACCCTCCTGAGCAAAACCCACCCTCATTTGTGTCCTTAGCTCACCCCTGAGCCGAGATATTTGTGTTTTTAGGTCACAATGCAAGATCACGATCAAAGAATCTCACGATCAAAGAATTTGCAGGCTCGTGATCAAAGATTGTTAGCAAGCCACAAATTAAGATTTTAAAAGCTTATAACTTGATTTTTTGACCAATGTGGATGAAACCAAAGGCATGGCTTGATAGATCAGAGCCCCCTGAGTAAAACCCATCCAAGTTTTACTTCAGAAGTGATCCCTGAGCTGAGATATTTGTGTTTTTCCGATTGGAAAACTGAAAACAAAATGGCAGACCTCGTGATCAAAGAATTTGAAAAAATCCTCAGGGACAAAGATTCTTGAACTGCGAGGCAGCAAATTCTTTGATCGCCAGGTGGGACCAGATGGCCAGAACCCCATTCTTTGATCGCAAAATATACATATAAATTTTAACATTGCCTTATATTGGGAAATTAAAAGTGCCATAACTTTTGAATGCCTTAATATTTTTTCAACAAACAAAAAGTAGTATGTTTGCCCACCAAAGTTCTTTCAAACGAGCCATCTTACAGAGTGGCACACCACATAACAGCCGTGCAGTACCACATTCAGAATGCCAAACTGTGCCTCCAAAAATGGATAATTTCACATTTTTCAGCACTTTCGTACACAAAGACTGCTACTCTGACCAAAACACAATTTGGCAGATCAAGAGATCTACCATGCCCCAATGCAGGTACCAAATTTCAGGTAAATCCATTAAACGAGTCCAAAGTTATTAACGCCCAAACTTTTGACTTTAGTATGTAAATGACCGCTGATTCCTGACTATAGTGGTGCAACTGTGCCACTATAAAATATATGTATGTATATATATATATATATATATGACAATAAGACTCTGTAAAGAACCTCTGTGTGCAAACACTGAGGCAAGGGTTACCCCAAAGGGCATTTGGCTGGGAAGCCAAGTTTCAAGAAAATACAAAATCACACATGCCCACACAATGCAAAGCATCATGGACTGCATATGCAAATCACCACAGAATGTTATGCTGGTTCAACTTTAAGCAGAATTGCATGGTGCTGAAAGGGCTCTCACACAGTTTGCAAAAGGTGCTAACAGATGACATAGACACATGTTTCATCCTACCAGAACTCATCAGTATGCCTCATCTGTTTGACACCCCAGTGGAATGAACCAGTTACCCTAAGATGGTCTGTCTGGGTTATATTGTGGTGAACCTATTAAAATTAAAAAACTATTTAAAAGACAAAGAACCTCTGTGCGCAAACGCTGAGGTAAGGGTTTCCCCAAAGGGCATTTGGCTGGGAAGCCAAGTTTCAAGAAAATACTAAATCACACATGCCCACACAATGCAAAGCATCATGGACTGCATATGCAAATCACCGCAGAATGTTATGCTGGTTCGCCCTTTGGGGTAACCCTTGCCTCAGTGTTTGCGCACAGAGGTTCTTTGTCTTTTAAATAGTTTTTTTATTTTAATGGGTTCACCACAATATAACCCAGACAGACCATCTTAGGGTAGCTGGTTCATTCCACTGGGCTGTCAAACAGATGAGGCATACTGATGAGTTCTGGTAGGACGAAACACATGTCTATGTCATCTGTTAGCACCCTTTGCAAACTGTGTGAAAGGCCTTTCGGCGCCATGCAATTCTGCTTAAAGTTGAACCAGCATAACATTCTGTGGTGATTTGCATATGCAGTCCATGATGCTTTGCATTGTGTGTGCGTGTGTGATTTTGTATTTTCTGGAACCTTGGCTTCCCAGCCAAATGCCCTTTGGGGTAACCCTTACCTCAGTGTTTGCTCACAGAGGTTCTTTGTCTTTTAAATAGTTTTTTATTTTAATGGGTTCACCACACTATAACCCAGACAGACCATCTTAGGGTAGCTGGTTCATTCCACTGGGGTGTCAAACAGATGAGGCATACTGATGAGTTCTGGTAGGACGAAATACATGTCTATGTCATCTGTTAGCACCCTTTGCAAACTGTGTGAGAGCCCTTTCGGCACCATGCAATTCTGCTTAAAGTTGAACCAGCATAACATTCTGTGGTGATTTGCATATGCAGTCCATGATGCTTTGCATTGTGTGGGCATGTGGGATTTATATATATATATACACACACACATACATATATTATAGTGACGTGGTCATGCTACTATATTTAGGGTTATAAAGGCACTTCTATGTTAAAGTCAAAATTTGGGGCGTTAGTAACTTTGGACCCATTTAACAGATTTGCATGAAATTTGGTATGCATGGTGGGGCATGGTAGATCTCTTGATTTGCCAAATTTTGTTTCAGTTGGGCTTACAATTTTTGCGCATGAAAACTCTGCATATTTTCTGTGGCACTGCATGGCCGTCGTGAGGTGTGCCACTCTACAACATGGCTCATTTGAAAGAGCTTCACAGGCCGAACATGCTGCTTTTTTTCCGTGAAAAAATACTGAGGTGTCTGAAAGTTATAGCACTTTTAAGTTCCATTATAAGTCAATGGGACAATTTATATGGTTATTTTTGAACAAAGAATGGGATTCTGGACATCTGGTCTAGTCTCATGGTTCAAGAATTGACAGCTCATGGTCAAATAATCTTTGTCCCCAAAATTCTTTGATCGCGAGGTCCGCCATCTTGTAACTAAATTCTGATCTTAAAAATCAAATATTCGGGTCTGGGGTCACTCCTGAAGTAAAGTTTACATGAGTTTTACTCTGGGAGCTTCAATCTATTGAGCCATGCCTTTGGCTTGGTGTAAATGGTAAAAATAAAGTTATAAACTTTAAAATTTTTTGATCGTGGCTCACTAACAATCTTTGATTGCGAGCCTGTAAATTCTTTGATCACAAGATTCTCTAATTCGATCTTGCATCGCAGCTAAAAATACAATTTCTCAGCTCAGGGGTGGCTTAGGAAGACAAATGAGGTGGGTTCTGCTCAGGGGTTTTGTTCTGTCAAACCATGTGGTGGTTTGTCACATTTGTCTCAAAATTTTGATTTTCAGTATTTTTTATTCTTTGATCATGAGCCTGCAAATTCTTTGATCATGAGATTCTTTGATCGTGAGTGAGGAACGAGATTGGACGGATGAAGATATCTCATTTCTCAACCCAGGGGTGGCCTAGGAAAACCAATGAGGGTGGGTTCTGCTCAAGGGGTTTCATTCTGTGGAGCCATAGTGGTGGTTTGCCACATTTGTTTAAAAATTTTGATTTTCAGCATTTTTTATTCTTTGATCGTGAGCCTACAAATTCTTTGATCACAAACCTGCAAATTCTTTGAGCGTGAGATTCTTTGTTCACGATCTTTATCACAAGATAGGGACAAGATGGCCAGATTTTATAATGCATTAGATCAGCCTATTTTACTAATCTTTAACATTACATATCTTGGAAATAGTTTTGTCTTTTTACTTGAAATGTGGAGGGTGTTTACGGCATGTCCTGTAGATATCAATTATGGTGTTTACATGTCAGACAATATATTTTTTGTGGAGATATTGCATGGCACACTTTATGCTTTGCAGACAGTGTTTTGCATTGTTATGGTGACTTAAAATTTATAGGGTACCTAGCCTTAGTGTCATGGATGCACTTTTCAATCATTGTGTCTGTAAAATGTCAACAGGTGCAGAATTGTGCAACTCAACAAATGAAAATCTCAAATTTTAACATGTTATATCTCCAACATGGTTTGGTCCTGTAGATGTCAATTATGGTGTTTACATGTCAGACAATATGGTGTTTTACATTGCGTCTGTAAAATGTCAACAGGTGCAGAACTGTGCAAGTCCGATGAATGAAAATCTCAAATTTTAACATGTTATACCTTGGAAATGGTTTGGTCTTTTTTATTTAAAATTTAGAGGGTGTTTACAGCATGTCCTGTAGATGTCAATTATGGTATTTACGTGTTGGACAATATATTTTTTGCATAGATATTGCGTGGCGCACTTTACACTTTGCAGACAGTGTTTTGCATTGTTGTGGTGGCTTGAAACTGATAGGGTACCTAGCCTTAGTGTCATGGATGCACTTTTCAATCATTGTGTCTGTAAAATGTCAACAGGTACAGAATTGTGCAACTCCAACAAATGAAAATCTCAAATTCTAACATGTTGTATCTCTGACACAGTTTGATCCTGTAGATGTCAATTATGGTGTTTACGAGTCAGACAATATGGTCTTTTACATTGAAAGTTGGAGGGTGTTGATGGTTAGCACACATTTACAAGTTGATAGGAGCGTGGGACCGAAGAGACTGTGCTCCCACCAACGTCTGCAATATTTTAGTTTTATATTCTTTCTCAAAAAGTGAGCAAATTCTATGCAAAAAAACTGTGTTAATGCATCATTTAGGGTTAAAACAAAAAATGTCGGGACATGAAAAATCTTTATGGTTGCCTCTTCCCCTACCCACCAGTCATCCCCAGACTGACAGATGCCGGGGTGTGTCATTGGGGTTGTGAGGCCTAAATGTCACCCCATTCTTTTTCACTGTCCCTTCTCAATATGATTACACATGAAATGGGGTGACGTTTAGGTCTCACAACCCCAGTGACACAACCCAACATCTGTCAATCTGGGGATGATTGGAGGGGGGGAGGTACAACCCTAAAGATTTTTCATTTCCCAACTTTTTTGTTTTAACCTAAATGATGCATTAATGCAGTTTTTACATAGAATACATACATTTATATATAGTTAGGGTTGAAGAGCCATTTACATGTCAAACCCCAAATTTTATAATAACTTTGCAACCGTTTGATGATTTGCCTTCAATTTGGAATACACAATCAAAACCCATACACCTTGGGATCAGCCAACTTTGTACCGGTCACATATACAGCTGAGGAGTTAGTAAGTGTGATCTGCACACGCTTACGCTTTTCTGAATTTTATGTTGTCTCTACAGGTCACACGGTTTGTGCAACCAGTCTGAAATCTTCAGGGAATGTGCAGCCTGGGTTCCCAATGTGCCTTTTGAAGATTTCGTGAACAAATATTAAACGTTTCAAAAGTTATTCAAAAAACAATTTCCCATTATAAGTCAAAGGGAAAAGTTAATAAAAAGTTCGACAGTGTCGCAAATGCAGTTTTTACTTTCACAAATGGCCCTTTTACTGTCACAAATCCGCCATTGTGTTTTCAGTTACAGATCAGAAAAATGCTTGGCATTTAAAATTGGGACCCTCTAGCAACCCAACTCTTTTGTATTCACCTAGTCAGATCCTGAGGATGATAGCTATGTCTTTATTTTGGGGTAAAACACCCCAGAAAAATGTTTTCCAATTCTGGAAAAGTACTTTTCATAAAGTACTGTCACACTTGTGACACTGTGGAATGAATTTACAAAAGTTTTTGCAAACTTTGACAGTACTTTTCTAGGCTGTGGGAAAATTACAGCAATTTTTGGCACCCTGCTGCAAAGAGCGGTCAGGTGTTTTGGCCTGAAATTTGAGAGGAACATAGCTGACATCTCACAGATGTAACTTTCAGTGTTTTGTTGAAAAAATATTACATGGCGTCAAAGTTACAGCACTCCAAAGTTGATGCTTTTTCCCATAGGATAACATTACGGTGTCCAACGCATTACAGGAATCCTTTGGCGCCCTGCTGCAAAATAACGGTTTGGTCTTTTGGGCTGAAATTTGGAGGAAACACAGCAAACATCCCACACATGTGTCTTTCCATGATTTAGTGAAAAAATATTACAGGGAGCCAAAGTTATGGCATTGAAACTTCTCTTTTTCCCCATAGGATAACATTACGGCGCCCGTTGCTGCCAGGGCCCGTATCCCGGAAACGGTGCATGATACAGACTTTTTGTCAGAAAACTACTTAGCCCCCTAAGTACAAAACTAGCCAGGAAAGTCATAAATCATATGACTTTAACATTTTTTCTACGTCGTATGGTTCCTGAGATATAAGCAATTTAGTTTTCCAAATCCTCATTTTCTGCTCCGAGAACCTCTATTATCCATACATTCTTTGTACTCACTGGCCCAGATATTCAAACTGTGCCATTCTGAGGTGCAAGCCCTTGCGCTGCTCAAAATAGTTGCGCAGGGGTGTGGCCGGGGCGATATTCAAAGGAGTTGCGCTATTGAGCAACTCCTTTGAATATCATCCCCCAGCCACAGCCACTGTGCATGGCGCAGTGGAACTTGCGCAACCGCAAGTTGTCAGAGTTGAGCATTAAACTTGCGGTGGCACAAATACCATTGCGCCATGCACAAATTTCCGATATTCAAAAGGTGACATGCAAATGGGGCCATAATTCATGCAAGGCACGGGGGCATTTGCATCTGATTATGGCCCCATTTGCATGCCATTAGCATGTGGAAGCGCCGATCCCTGAGGACTTGCACCTGGCCACCCTGCCAGGCAGTAGCCGTCGGGGACCGATGCACCCTGTAGCCTGATCGCGGGCACAACATGAAAACAACCCCCCCGCCCAAACATCTCCCAATGCCCGATCGCGGGCAGAATGTATACTGACAACCCCCTAAACATCTCCCAATGCCAATCGTGGGCAGAATGTATCATGACAACCCCAGTGCCCGATCGCGGGCAGAATGTAAAGACCCCCAACCGAATATCTCCTGGTGGTCCAGTGGACCGTAATGCCTGATCGTGGGAAGAATGTCCAGTGACAACCTCCCAAACATCTCCCTGGTGTCTAGTGTCCCCCACCCCACCCACCTACGAAGCCCCACCACCCGCCTCCCCGGCAGCGCGGCGGGCGGCAGCATCCACTTCGCCGCCGCCCGCTGACTGATCGTAGGGCTGCATGCCCATGGTGCAGAGCTAGAGCCATCGGCGCAGCCCATCAGACATGACAGTCCAGATTTGTGAATGATGTTCATTCACAAATCTGACTGTCATGTACGGTATAGGGCTGATGCCCATTGGCTCTAGCTCTGCACCAATGGGCGTGCAGCCCTACCAGACAGTCAGTTGGCGGGCGGCGGTGGCAGGTGGTGATGCTGCCGCCGCCGCCGGGGAGCGGGTGGTGGGGCTTCGGGTGGGGTGGGTGGGGACACTAGACACCAGGGAGATGTTTGGGGGTTGTCACTGGACATTCTTCCCGCGATCGGGCATTACGGTCCACTGGACCACCAGGGAGATATTCGGGTTGGGGGTCTTTTACATTCTGCCCACGATCGGGCACTGGGGGTTGTCATGATACATTCTGCCCGCGATCGGGCATTGGGAGATGTTTGCCGGGGTTGTCATGATACGCCTCTGCCCGCGATCGGGCATTGGGAGATGTTTGGGCGGGGTTGGTTATAGTATATCTGCCCGCGATCGGGCATTGGGAGATGTTTGGGGGTTGTCAGATACATTCTGCCCGCATCGGGCACTGGGGTTGTCAGTATACATTCTGCCCGCGATCGGGCAGGGGTTGTTTCACGTTCTGCCCACCATCGGGCATTAGGGAGATGTTTGTGCGGGGGTTGTTTTCACGCTCTGCCCCTCAATTGGGCTGCTGGGGGGGCACAGGGACTGAGTTGGGGGCCAGCCACGGGTGGCAGCTGCTGTGTTGCGCCCTGCAATACAGCATCTCACCTGTAGGTGGCCCTCAACTTGATCCTTTTTTTTTTTGGCTCAAACTTGTGCAGGCGCAAGTTGGGGGTTGCACCTGCACAACTCTGCACAACCGAACTGAATATCGGGTTGTTCAGTTTATGCATGGTTCCTCCCCCTCCTATTGAGCATGCATTCATTTGCATTGCGCTGTTGCTCAACCTGTTTTCAGTGGCGCAACTGCCTCCTGCTGAATATCGCAGAATGGCGCAATATAGGACTTGCGCATGCGCAACCCTGTTGCGCATGGTGCAACCCTTTTGAATATCTGGGCCACTGTATTTCTCTATGCAGCTTTTGGGGAAAACCAGCCTGTGCGCTTACATTATTGTTACCGTTACCATTTCCGCTGGCAGCTCCATTCCCGTTTCACTTAACGTTCATGTCTACGCCACCATATACGTTACCCTTTGTGTTTTCTTTTGCGCTTGCCTTTGTGTTGTTTTTAACATTTCTGTCTACACTACTGTTTCTCTTTCTGTTTCGCTTTGTGTCACCATGCGCATTACCATTTGCGTTTGCGGGCACAATGTAACTATGTGACAAGACATCATGTGGCAGGAACGTGGGGCCCAAAGGGCCCTGTGCTCCTGTCACCACATTACATTCACTATTTCTCATTATCATTCTCAAAAAGAAGGGAAATTAGAGGCAAAAAACTCTGTTTAATGCATTAGGTTAGGGTTGTTCCACACTGACAAAAGCAAGGAAATTCAGTGTTAGGTTAAAAGCCCCCTTGGACCCCCACCCACCCTCAACTGGCATCGGGGTGCACATTAGGTTGCCTGTCCTAACTCTAACCCATTCTCCTACACCTCTGCTTCTTTACATTTGATGGGGTGAGAGTTATGGCCGACAACCCTAATCGCACCCGATACTAGTTGGAAAGTGTAAGGGGGATCATGGGGTTCAACCCTACACCAATTTCCTCGCTTGTTGGTGTGGGAACAACCTCAATCAATGCATTAACTAGAGTTTTTTGCCTCTCATTATATATATATATATATATATATATATATATATATATATATATATATATATATGTCTATATGTGTGTGTGCGTGTGTGTGTGTATATATATATTCATGGAAAAAAATTCCATTTAATGCATTACTTAGGGTTGTTCCACAGTGACAAAAGTGAGGAAATCCAGTGTTAGGGTTGAAAACATAGAAACATAGAAACATAGAAGTTGACGGCAGATAAGGACCGCAAGGCCCATCCAGTCTGCCCATTTCTTTTTCTACCTTATAAATGTACCATCGGCCTTTGCTATGTCAGTGACCTATCTATTCATAGTCATTTGTATTGCTCCCTTATGCCTATCCCATGCCTGTTTGAAGCCCTGCACTGTATTCATAGCCACTACTTCTTGTGGTAAGCCATTCCATGCATCTACCACCCTTTCTGTGAAAGAATTTCCTCACATTTCCCCTTAATCGGCCTCCTCTAATCTCATGCTGTGTCCTCTTGTCCTGCTATTTTCTTATATTTAAACATGTTAGACTCTTTCACCTTGTTTATGCCCTTAAGGTGTTTAAATGTCTCGATCATATCACCTCTCTCCCTCCTTTGCTCAAGGGTATACATATTGAGCTCCGTTAATCTGTCCTCATATCTCTTCTGATGCAGTCCCTGCACCATTTTGGTTGCCCTTCTCTGGACTGCCTCAATTTGGTTAATGTCCTTGTGAAGGTGTGGCCTTCAATACTGCATGAGTACTCCAGATGGGGCCCTAACCAATGTCTTGTACAGAGGATTATTACCTCCCTCTTACGACTTGTGATACCCTACTAATACACCCTAACACCCCCTAGCCTTACCTACTGCTTTAGAGGTCTGCTTGGATGATTTCAGGTCATCAGTGATGATGATGCCCAAGTCTCTTTCTTCCTTTGTGACTGCTAGCAACTCCTCCCAGCCTATAAGTGGCTTCAGGGTTTCTCTTCCCTATGTGCATGATTTTGCACTTCTTTGCATTAAATCCCAGTTGCCACTCTTCTGACCATTCTGCTAGTTTATCCAGATCTCTTCTCATTCTGCCCACCCCATCTGGATCATCTACTCTGTTGCAGATCTTGGTGTCATCTGCAAACAGACAAGCCTTACCCTCTAGTCCATCTGCTAGGTCACTAATGAAGATGTTGAATAGGACTGGCCCCAGGACTGATCCCTGAGGTACCCACTTGTGACTTGCATCTCTTCTGACTGTATACCATTTACCACCACTCTCTGTTTTCTGCCAGTCAACCAGTTTGCCACCCAGTTGACCAACTTCTGACCACCTGAGCCTACCTAGCTTATTTATCAATCTTCTATGTGGAACAGTGTCAAAAGCTTTGCTGAAGTCAAGGTAGGCGACATCAACTGCTCCCCTTGGTCCACCACTCTGGTTACCCAGTCAAAGAAATCTGAGATTAGTTTGACAGGACCTTCTTTAGCAAACCCATGCTGTCTTGGATCCTGTGCCCTATGGATTCCAGTGTTGCACTATCCTTTCCTTAAGGAGTGCTTCCATAATCTTGCCCACTACTGAGGTAAGACTGACCGGTCTGTAGTTCCCGCCTCCTCCTGCTACCACTCTTGTGGGTGGGATCACATGAGCCCTTCTCCAGTCTTCTGGGACCTCTCCTGTGCTCAGAGACTCACTAAACAATTCTGCTAATGGCTCTGCTAGTTCCTCCTTTAGCTCCTTAAGTACCCTGGGATGTATGCCATCAGGTCCCATTGCCTTATCCACCCTGAGCTTATAGCTCTTGTAGGACCCTTTCTTTTTGTGAAGGGAGTAGTGCTCACCTCCCTCCCCCTGTGTCCATGATGCTGAGCTGTGGGCCCTGCCCTACCTTCTCTTCAGTGAATACTGAGCAAAAGTATCTATTTAGGATAGATGCCTTTACAGGGTCCTCCTCCTCACATGCTCCCTTTTCTCCATTAAGCTTAGCAATACCCCTCTGGACTTTCTCCTTTCACTAATGTATCTATAGAAAGTCTTGTCACCTTCTTTTACTGTTTGTGCTAGTGTTTTCCTCAGTTTGGGACTTTGCCTGCCTTACTGCCTTACCTGCTTCCCTTAGGGCAGTTTGGTATGCCCCTATCTTCATCCGCTGTGTTCCCTTATATTTTCTGAAGGCCAGCCTTTTGGCTCTGACCTTTTCTGCTACTGTATTGGAGAACCAAAGTGGTTTCCTTCTTTTTGCACTTCCTTTTCTGTCTAACACAATGGGATGTTGCTTCAAGTATTGTATCCTTAATGCTTGCCCACTTTGCCTGTACCTCCTCACCTGTGTTTCTTTTGCCAGGGCTAGCTTAACTCTGTTGGCCATCTTATCAAAGTCAGCTCCTCTGAAGTCCCATATTTTGCCTTGGAATGGGATGATTTAGATGTAGTAGCCAAATTGAACCATACCATGTGATGGTCACTGGCCCCAGGTGACCTTCTACCTGGAGATCTGTGATCCTTCTTTGTTAGTCAGTACTAGATCTAGGATAGCCCTGTCTTTGTGGGTTGCTGTACCAGTTGTTTGAGGCCCTCCCCTGCAGGGAATCCACTATGAGTCTAGTTCTGGCAGATGTTCCTGCTGGTATTGACCAATCTGTATCTGGTATGTTGAAGTCTCCCATTATCAGAACCTCCTTTAGCTGTCATGTTTTGTATATCTTCTAACAGTAATGTGTCTATGTCCTCCCCCTGGTCTGGGGGCCTGTAGACAACCCCAGTTCTTATGGCTGTCCCATTTCTGTTTCCAGGGTGACCCACAGTTCTTCTGGCTCCTTATGTGTATTCTGAATTTCTGTAGCTTTGATATTTTCATTAACATACAGGGCCACTCCTCCCCCCCTTTGCACCTCGGTCTCTTCTGAACAATACATAGCCAGGTACTGAAGTCTCCCAAGTGTGGTTACTGGTAAACCACGTCTCACTAATTGCTACTATGTCCAGTTTAGCCTCTGACATTATTGCCTGCAGGTCTGGGATCTTATTTCCCATGCTGTGAGCATTTGTGTACATGATTTTCCATTGGCCAGATTTTGGTGTGTTAGTTGTTGGGTGAGGTTTGGCATTACCCCTGTGCATCGTATGGGGAGACAAACCTTTTTTCTTACCTGGTGATGCAAATGAACGGCAAACACATTGAATTCCAGTTTGACCACCCCTAGCACCCCCCAACCCACCCCCACAACCAGCATTGGGGTCATTGGTCCTCTCTTACCCATCACATGTGTAAACAAGTTGAGGTATAGGAGAATGGGTGAGAGTTAGGACCGATGACCCCAATGCACACCCCAGTGCTGGTTGTGGGGCTGGGCAGGGGGGTGCAAAGGGGGCTTTCAACCCTAACACCGAAGTTCCTCACTTTTGTTGCTGTGGAACAACCCTAGCCAATGCTTTAAATGGATATTTTTGCCATGAATTTCCCTTCTTTTTGAGAATGAGGACTATAAATAGTGAATGGAATGTGATGGTGGGAGCACGGGCCCTTCCGGCCCCGCGGTCCCACCACATGATATCTTGTGACATAGTAACGGTAACTGCAACGCAAATGCAAGCGCTAATGGTTACACACATGGTGATGCAAATGTAAATGGTAAAGCAAACGTTAAAAGACATGCAAGCACAAAGTGATGCCAAAGCGAACAGTGATGCAAACAGAGACAGCAGCACATATGGAAACATAACTGGTAACATGCATGGTCATGATACCGCTATTGTACATGCAAATTTTAACTGTTACAGCAACAATAATGCCAAAAGGAACAGAAATGGAAACGCAAATGCAAGCGAGTACGGAAACGCAAAGCGAAATGTGCATGGTCACGGTACCGCAGTTGCAAACACAAATGGTAATGGTAACAGTAAAAAGAATGCCAAAGGAAACAGAAATGGAAAGGCAAATGCAAGCACATATGGAAATGCAAACCGTAATGTGCATTGTCACTGTACCGCTATTGTAAATGCAAATGATAACTGGAATAGCAACAGTAATGGGAAAGGAAACAGAAAAGGAAACACAAACGCAAGTGCATATGGAAATGCAAACTGTAATGCGCACGGTAGTACCACAATTGTAAATGCAAATGGTAACGGTAACAGCAACAATAACGCAAAAGAAAATAGTAACACAAACGAAAACGTAAATGCAAAGGGTAATGCACATGGTGGCGTACACGGGAATGCTATGGCAAACTGGCATGGAAACACAAGTGTAAAGTCTATGTGTAACAGTAAGTGGAGTGCACACCCTATTTTTCCCCCAAAATCTCCACTGAGAAAGACAGTGAAAGCAAGGAATGTATGCATAATAATGTGCTTTGGAGCAGAAAATGAGCAGTTGTAATACTAAAATGCTAATAGCTCAGTAACCGTACGATGTAGAAAAAAAATTTAAATTTCACATGATTCATGACTTTCCTGGCTAGGTTTCCACCCACATGGTTTCGACAAAAATTCCATATCTTGCACTGTGCCTGAGATACGATCCCTGAAATGCACGGCGTACACCACCATGATCGTCTATGGGAAAAAACTTCAACCTCGGAGTACCATAACTTTGCATCTGTGCAAAACATTTTCACCAAACTACCAAAAGGCACATATGTGAGATGTTAGCTGCCTTCCTTCCAAATTTCAGCCCAAAAGACCAAACCATTCTTTTGCAGCAGATTGGCAAAGACTTTCTGACATTTTGGCCATTGTCTAGAAAAGTAGTGTCATGATTTGCGACACTTTTGCAAAAACTTGCGAAAGTATCTCTAGTGCGACACTACTTTTATTTATTTAAGAGTTTCACCAGGAAGGCATACTGAGCAGTGCAATGCTTGATTCCAGATGCATCCTGGGGAGGGGGATTAGGATAGCCAATAAACAAAAATACAACATTACAAGAATGATGCACATTGCAGAAAAGAGAGAAACACATTGTACAGTTACCACCTATCTCTTGGCAGGGGCATGCTTAAAAGTGAATACTTAATAGTGCAAAATAGAGAGTAAGAGCTCGCCCTGAGACCAAGTGCCACAGCAGTAGAGGATTGATAACTATTAGAAGCAATGGTCAGGCTAAACAACAAGCAGAGGACATACGGCTGCCTTATGGGGCTAGCTGCAAGAACAGATGGTGGTGAAATGCTGTTTGAGGAGTCGGTTGCACTGCTGAGTGGAGGTGGAGTGTCTGAGCTCAGCTGGGAGGGAGTTTCATATGTAAGGTATACGGTACTTGAAGGCTCGTTGGCCTTTGGTAGAAGACATATGCGGAAGGGAGAGGAGCCTGGAGTCGATATTATGGAGGGAGTAAGCAGAAGGAGTTTGGGCCTCCAAGGTAGTTGCAAGGTAAGGGGGGAGGGACTGGGTCCAGTATTTCACTATTATTCTAGTGCAATACGTTATTCTCCGATCCTGTAAGGAAGATAGATCTAGAGACCTGTAGAGGTCACAGTGGTGAGTCGTGGGTGGGCGGTCCGGGGCAAAGTGGCAGAAAGAGTGGAAAAGGGGGTAAAGCTTGGCAAGGGAGGACTTAGGGTCCATGCTATAGACTACGTCCCCATAGTCAAACAATGGGAGTATCATTTTCTGAACTATTTATTTGCGGGTGGGCAGGGGAATGCAACCTCTGTTCCGATATAGAGTTCCCAGTTTCAGGTGAATTTTTTTGTGGATTGCTTCAATATGGACTGAGAAGTTGAGGTGCTGATCTAGCCAAACCCTGAGGTACCTGAACAAGCTGCAGGTCTCCAAGAGGGTCCCATCTAAAATGTGGAAGGTGGGGGGGGTGACAGCCCAGGAGAGCCTTTGCCTAGTCCTGAAGGTGAGTGAGACAGTTTTCTTTGGGTTGAGAAATAGCTGGTTAGAGTGGAACCAGAACTGGATTGCATTAAAATCCTCCTGGAGTCTGGATGACACTGTAGAACTACTTTGTGACACTACTTTTCCCAGAAATTTGAAAAACATGTTTCTGGGGTGTTTAACCCCAAAATAAAGATATGGCTAGCATCCTCAGGGCTCAAATAGGTAAACACAACAATAATTATGTCCCTAGATGGTACCAATTTTAAATGCCAAGCATTTCTGTGATCAGTAACTGAAAAAAAATGGCTGACTCATGACACTATTGGGGTAATTTGCGACACTAAAAACTGCATTTGCGACACTGTCGAACTTTTTGTCAACTTTTCCCATTGACTTATAATGGGAACTTATTTTTTACATAACTTTTGAACCGTTTAATATTGTTTCACAAAATCTTCAAAAGACACATCAGGGAACCTGGCTGCACATTCCCTGAAGTTTTTTGACTGGTCTCGTAAACTGTGCAACCTGTAGGCGCAAGCAAAGAATGCACTAAAAAATGTAAATGCGCACACGGATGTCACTTAATAACTCCGCAGTTGTATATCCGACTGGTACAAAAGTTGGTAGATCCCAAGATCTATGGCTACGCCCCATGGCTGCCACATTTCAGGCAAATCTGTTGAATGGTGGCAAACTTATCGAGGTGCAAAGTTTTACTCTTTAACCTTAAAAGGGCTACTCAACCCTAACTATGGTAGCACTACCGTGCTATCATAATATATATATACACACACACACACATATATATATATATATATACACATATATATTATGGTAGAGGAGCCCTTTTAAGGTTAAAAGGTCAAACTTTACACCTTAATAACTTTGTGACCATTCAACGGATTTGCCTGAACTTTGGAAAGCACGATCAAGAACCATACACCTTGGGATCTGCAAAGTTTTATACCAGTCAGGTATACAGCTGTGGAGTTATTAAGTGTGATCTGCATGCACGTTTATGCTATATAATAAGTTTTATTTGATTTTACACAATTACAGAGAGAAGATCAACTATTACAGACACATTGATAATATCGTAATATATTGATAGGAAAGCATTTATGCTATATGGTGAATTTTTTGCTCATGCCTACAGGTCACATGGTTTATGCGAGGGGTCTGAAAACTTCAAGGAATGTGCGGCAGGGTGCCAATGTGCCTTTTGAAGATTTCGTCAAAAAATATTTAACTGTTCAAAAGTTATTCGAAAAACAAGTTCCCATTATAAGTCAATGAGAAAAGTTAACAAAAAGTTCGACACTTTCGCAAATGCACTTTTAACTGTCTCAAATGGCCCTAGTACTTTTGCAAACCCACCATTTTGTTTTCAGTTGGTGATCAGAAAAATGCTTGGCATTTAAAATTGGGACCATCTAGGGACACAATTCTTTTTGTGTTCACCTAGTCGGAGCCTGAGGATGCTAGCCATGTCTTTATTTTGGGATTAAACACCCCAGAAATATGTTTTCAAAGTTCTGGAAAAGTACTTCCATAAAAGTACTTTCGGTATCACGACACTTTCAAATCATTTAAAGTACTTTGCAACACTATGACCAAAATGACAGGAGTTCTTTGCCACCTTGCTACAAAAGAACGGTTAGGTCTTTTGGCCTGAAATTTGGAGGGAACACAGTCAACATCTCACACATGTGCCTTTTGGTGGTTTGGTGAAAAAAATATTGCATGGCTGCAAAGTTACAGTACTCCGAAGTTGACGTTTTTTCCCATAGACTAACATGGTGGCGTATGCCACGCTTTTCGGGGCTCGTCTCTCAAAAACGATGTGAGATACAGATTTTTGTTACGAGTATGGGCTATGTAATAACAAAATCCTAGCCAGGAAAATCATGATTGTAGTGAAATTTAAATTTTTTTTCTATGTCATGTGGTTGCTGAGATATTAGCAATTAAGTACTTTCACTGCTTGTTTTCAGCTTCCATGCCCATTACAATGCATACATTCTTTGTACACACTGTGTTTCTCTATGCACCTGTTCAGCAAAAACAGGGTATGTACTTCCATTACTGTTGCAGTTACTGTTTCAACTTGGATTTCTGTCCCCATTTGCGTTTACATTCCCGTGTACGCCACCATGTGCATTACCCTTTGTCTTGTCATTTGTGCTTCTGTTTTCGTTACTGTTACCATTTGCGTTTACACTAGTGTTGCTCTTTGCGTTTTTGTTTGCATCACCGTGCGCATTGCCATTTCTGTTTATGACAGCCCTTTCATTTGCGTTTCCATTTCTCTTTCGTTTTGCATCTTCCTTGCTGTTACTGTTACCGTTTGCATTTGCAATTCCTTTACTGATCCCGTGCACATTACGGTTTGCATTTCCATATGCTCTTGCATTTCCTTTTGCGTTTCTGTTTGCTTTGGTGTTATTGTTGCTGTTACCGTTACCATTTGCATTTACAATTGCGGTACTGTGCCTGTGCGTGTTTTGGTTTGCATTTCTGTACTCACTTCTGTTCCCGTTTCTGTTTCCTTTGGCATTATTCTTCCTGTTATCTTTACCATTTTACATTTAGAATTCTGGTACCGTGCCTGTGCATGTTACGGTTTGCGTTTATGTGTGCACTTGCATTCGCATTTCCATTTCTGTTCCCCTTCGCGTTATTTTTGCTGTGACACTTAACATTTCCATTTTAAATACCACTGCCATCACTGTTCATGTTACCAGTTGTGTGTTCATACGTGCCTCAATGTCCATTTGTATCACTGTTCGCTTCAGCGACACTTTGCGCTTGCATTTCTATTAACGTTTCCTTTACTAATTACGTTTGCATTACCATGTGTGCCACTGTTGGCACTTCTGTTTGTGTTGCTGCTCCTGTTACTATGTCACTACACATCACGTGGTGGGAGCACGAGGCCCTTGCTCCCGCTGCCACATTACATTCACTATTTCTCGACATTATTCTTAAAAGAAGGGAAATTAAAAGCAAAAAACTCCATTTAATGCATCAGTTAGGGTTGTTCCATAGCAACAAAAGTGAGGAAATTCAGTGTTAGGGTTGACAACCCCCCTTGCACCCCCCACAGCCCATCCCCCAGCCAGCATCATGGTGCGCCATGGGATCGTCGGTCCTAACTCTCACCCCATTTTCCTACATCTCAGATTCTTTACACATATGATGGGGTGCGAGTTAGGGCCAATGACCATGGCACACTATGAGGCCGGTTGGGGGTGGGCTGTGGAAGCAAGGGGTTTTCAACCTAACACCAAATTCCTCACTTTTGTCACTGTGGAACAACCCTAACTGATGCATTAAATGGAGTTTTTGCCTCTAAGATATATATATATATATATATATATATATATATATATATATATATGTATATTCAATTATTCAATGTTGGGATGAAAACCCCCTTGCACCCCACCCCACCCTGCCCCCAGCCAGCATTGGGGTGTGCATTGGGGTCGTCAGCCCTAACTCTCAGAGAGTTAGGACCCCATCACCCCCTCGCACACCCGTGCCAGCTAGGGGCAGGGAGGGGTTGTGCAAGGGGTTTCAACCCTAACATCGAATTTCCTCACTTTTGTCACTGTAGAACAACCCTAACTGATGCATTAAATGGATTTTTTTTGCCTCTAATTTCCCTTCTTTTTGAGAATGTGCAGTAGAAGTAGTGAATGGAATGTGGTGGTGGAACGTGGAATGGGAAAAAAAGTCAACTTTGTAGTACCATAACTTGGCATCTGTGCAATATTTTGTTACCAAACTACCAAAAGGCACATCTGAGAGATGTTGGCTGCCTTCCTTCCAAATTTCAGCTCAAAAGACCAAACCGTTCTTTTGCAGCAGGGTGGCAAAGAATGCATGTCATTTTGGCTGTAGTTTGGAAAAGTAGTGTCACAATTTACAAAAGCTTTCACAAGATTAGTAGTGCTACCATAGTTAGGTTTGAGTAGCACTTTTAAGGTTAAAGGGTCAAATTTTGCACCTTAATAAGATTGCCACTGTTCAATGGATTTGCATAAAATGTGGTACATATGATTGGGCATGGAGGATCTTGGGATCTGCCAAGTTTTGTACCATTCAGATATATGGCTGTGGAGTTATTAAGCAGCAACCAATTGCGCAATTATGCTTTTTTTGCGATTTCTTTGCTCTTCCCTACAGGTCGTGCGACCGGTCTGAAAACTTCAGGGAACATGCGGACGGGGTCCCCAATGTGCCTTTTGAAGATTTCATGAAAAAATATTGAACAGTTCAAAAGTTATTCAAAAAATAAGTTCCCATTATAAGTCAAAGGGAAAAGTTAACAAAATATTCAACACTTTTGCAAATGCACTTTTTAGTGTCGCAAATGGCCCTATAGTCAACACTTTCACAAATGCACTTTTTAGTGTCGCAAATGGCCCTAGTAGTGTCACAAATCCACCATTTTGTTTTTAGTTGGTGATCAGAAAAATGCTTGGCACTTAAATTTGGGACCCTCTAGGGACACAATTCTTTTTGTGTTCACCTAGTGAACCCTGAGGGTGCAAGCCATGTCTTTATTTTGGGGTTAAACACCCCAGAAATATATTTTTCAAATTTATGGAAACAGTAGTGTTGCAAAGTAGTGTCACAAGCATGACACTCTCGCAAATTTATGCGAAAAGTGTTGCAAATTGCAATACTACTTTTCAGGCTATGACCAAAATGACAGGAATTCTTTGCCACCCTGCTGCAAACAAACAGTTTGGTCTTTTGGGCTGAAATTTGGAGGGAAGGCAGCCAACATCTCACAGATGTTCCTTTCAGCAGTTTGGTGAAAAAATATTGCACAGCTGCAAAGTTACAATACTCTGAAGTTGGCATTTTTTCCCATAGACTAACATGGTGGCGTACACCGCGCCTTTCGGGGCTCGTATCTCGTAAATGATGTGAGATACATATTTTTTGTTGCGAGTTGCATAGCCCTAAAAATGTAGCCAGGAAAAGCAAGATTTTTGTGAAATTAAAATTTTTTTTCTATGTCATGCGGTTGCTGAGATATTAGCAATTAAGTACTTCCAATGCTGGTTTTAAGCTTCAATCCCCATTACAGTGCATACATTCTTTGTACACACTGTGTTTCTGTATGCACCTGTTTGTCAAAATCAGGGTATGCGCTTCCGTTACTGTTACAGTTACTGTTTCCACTTGGGTTTATGTCCCCATTTGTGTTACCATCCCCATGTATGCCACTATGTGCGTTACCCTTTGCGTTGTCATTCACGCTTGAGTTTTCATTCCTGAAGGGCCCCATGCTTCCACCACTGCATTACATTCACTATTTCTCAGCATCATTCTCAAAAGGAAGGGAAATTAGACGCAAAAAAATCCATTTAATGCATTAGTTAGGGTTGTTCCCCAGCAATAAAAGTGAGGAAAGTTAGTGTGTACTTAGGGTTGAAAACCCCCTTGGACCCCCAGCCCTCCCCCACCCGGCATGCGTGAGTGCGCATTGGGGTCATTGGTCCTAACTCTCACCCATTCTCCTATGCCTCTGCTTCTTCACACATGTGATAGGGTGATAGTTAGGGCCGATGACCCCAATGCACACCCCAATGCCATTGGGGGACTGGGGGTCCAAGGAGCTATCAACCCAACACTGAATTTCATCACTTTTGTCACTGTGGAACAACCCTAACTAATGCATTAAACAGAGTTTTTTGCTCTAATATATATATATATATATATATATATAGATATGTATATACACATACACACACATATATATGTATATACATACTATATATATATATAGTTTTATATATATATATATATATATATATATATATATATATATACATATATACAATATATATATATGTGTGTATATATATATATATATATATATATATATATATATCTATATATTCATGGCAAAAACTCTGTTTAATGCATCAGTTAAGGTTGTTCCACAGTGACAAAAGCAAGGAAATTTGGTGTTAGGGTTGAAAACCCTAACTCAGCATTCATCCCCCCCCAGCACCACACACACACAGACACACACACACACACACACACACACACACACACACGTGCAAGTAGGTGGGAGGACCAAGGCAATACCACCAATCACAGACAACCAGCAGCAGGTGACAGAAATAAAATACAACTGTCTAAATGTATTTCAAGACATCCCCACCCACCTGACCAGGTACTGTATGCTTGGTGGAGATCTACAGCAAAACTGAGGCCATGTACACCAAATGTACACATCCCTGACTGCAGGTGCATACAACGTACCACACTTAGGAGTTGCATGGCCTTACCTAATGATGCCACACACACTCCACCACACCTGCTACTGCACCGTGACTGTACATCAACAATGAAAGTCAATGATGTCAGGTATACAGATGATTGTACACTTATAAGAAGACAGAAATATAATACAACAGTCTAAATCTACTTCAAGACACATGCATCATCATAAGACAACAACTGTAGCATTTGACCTTGTGTTCTGCCTAGCTGTTCATTTTCTGTGTCTTTCCACTCAGGATGCAGAACCTGATCTGGAGGCTCGGCAAGACATTGCCTGTACAAGGGTGTGCAAGTCCTAATGCTGCTAACAGGTGTGCAGCTTCAGTGATGGAGGTGTACCATTGATGTACATTGAGGTACTTTTGCTGTGGCTGTACACTCAGCATGCAGTAGCTGTTCTGTGTGTTGGGGGGACTACCTGGTTTAGGCCATGCAATTCCTAAGCATGCAAAGATGACTGTAGCTGCAATGCTGTAGGTGTACTATGGATGCTCATAGACTCAGTTTAGCTGTAGCTCTGTACTCAGGATGCAGTACCTGGCCAGGACAATGGCATTCCCTGTGTGAGGCCATGCAAATCCTAACTATGTTAAACTGAGTATCCTAGCAATGAGAGAGGTGTACCATTGATCTCCATGCCCTCAGTTTTGCAGTAGCTCTCCACTCAGGATGCAGTATCTGCTCTTGTGGTTTGGGTAGAGCATAGCTTAACTGAGGCCATTAAACTGACAACAGTGGTAACTGGAGTGTAGCTGTAATCAGACAGGTATACCATTGATGGCAATGACCTTTGTTTTCCTGTGGCTTAGCAGTCAAGATGCAACAAGTGGCGGGGGCATTATGTAACTAAGAGACTGTACAACTTCTAAGTGTGCAAACCTGTGTACAGCTGCAATGAGGGAATTGCACTATTAATTTCCATGGCCTTATTTTACCTGCACCTGTCCAGTTGGTGTGCAGTACCTTGTTTTGTGGACTGTGGGATTGACTGCTGAAGGGCCACAGTACCTGTGTTATGTTGTGTATACCTGAAATCAGGTACATATACCATGCATATCCAAAGCCTTACTGTCACTGTGTCTCTCCAGTCTGGGTGCAGTGCCGGGTGTGGTGGTGTGTGGCATCGCTAGGTAAGGCCATGTAACTCCTAAGTATGGTATGTTGTGTGCACCTGCAATAAGAGATGTGTACATTTGGTGTACATGGCCTCAGTTTTGCTGTGGATCTCCACTGAGCATGCAGTACCTGGTCGGGTGGGTAGGGATGTCTTGTAGTACATTTAGACAGTTGTATTTTATTTCTGTCACCTGCTGCTGGTTGTCTGTGATTGGACGTGTTGCCTTGGTCCTCCCACCTGCTTGCATATGTGTGTGTGTGTGTCTGTGAGTGTGTGGTGCTTGGGGGTTGGGGGGTGAATGCGGAGTTAGGGTTTTCAACCCTAACACCAAATTTCCTTGCTTTTGTCACTGTGGAACAACCCTAACTGATGCATTAAACGGAGTTTTTTTACCATGAATTTCCTGTGTTTTTGAGAAGTAATGCTGTCATATTATTTTTGAATATCTTATTAAGAACATATCTTTGTTTTCAGAACACAGCTTGAACAACATATTTATACATTTGAATGAATAACTAGTTTTGTGATAGTATTTACACAAATATTGTTAATGTGGTACAGCTTAGATGTGCTAATAAAATGATTCACCTATAAAATAGAAGATGTATATCTTCACCACATTGAAGAATACCACTTTGATTGCAATAAATAGAAAGAATTTACCAATGGACATCATGTACTATGTTTCAATGCAGTACTGCAGCAACACCAACATATGTACTATCACCGTTACATAATGGTGAAAGAAAGACACAACACAGGTAGGTAAGGTTTAAAAAGATTTATTGCCTAATTAATAATTGTAAGAAGGCCAAATAAAGAATCCAATTGGTGCACAAAAATCAGTCTCACAAAACAATCATATAAATGTTTTTCACTGTTGCTTAAATACATGTAAACCAGTACCACAGATAGTAAATCGGTGACATGTGACATAATCCAAAAACACATAAGGGCAGGCATCACATCACCCTCTGAACATGGCTTATACATATGAAACAGTTATGATGTTGTTGTTGTTATTGTATGACTGATAGTGTGAATGTTCCTGGGGTGGGCGAAAAACCAGATGTGACTTATAAACTCATAGCAGTACAAACAGGCTATGGTTTAGAAAGAAATATAAATCTAAAACTAACAGTTAAAATTAAATGTTAATGTATTCTATGTGTAGACATACGAATAGATACACACATAGAAGTACATGTCAAGACATGCTGCCACGTTACTGCGTTTGGAAAATTCCCACCCGACCCCTCAATAGAGGTGATCAGAAAATATTATCAGGAACAAAACAATGCTCAGTTGTTATCAGTGAAAGTATCTAATGTACAATTTTCAACAATTGTTAACATACATCAAGGTCAGGTAAAACAAAGATTTCAAATACTATATGGAAACAGAATTATATACATCACTGTTAATCTTAAAAGTTATAGTTACATAGGCACATAACTAGTTAACCACCTAGATCTGTTGCATCTTTAACTTACATAAAAGACATTTTTTACCAGATACTATGAATATAAAATCTTATGATATGATAAGCAAAAACTTTGTGCACTAAATGATAAAGATATCTGTAATGGAACACTGTAACTTGTTATTAATGATGGCATATAAAAGAACAGAACAGTACATATGTGCAACTGCATAATATGTCATGCTAACAAATACAAGCATACTACTTCTTACTCTTTATGAGTCTACAAGTCTTTAAGAGAAAATTCATACTTATAATGCTATCAATCAATGTATATGTTAATTAATACTACTACTTTTTACATCAGAGTACTAAGTACTACCAAGAAATATATAAAACATAACATTTATATATACATATAGCTGTGTGGACAGTATTCGAGAGACAAAGTGTGACATTCATACACTCAAAAAAAGTTTTATAATTAGGCATGTCTCAACCTTAATTTTAATGTGTTTATGTGGTTGTTGCATAATACAAAATATAAAGATAGTTCTGTACTTCTAAGTTTGGAAAAATGACACAGTTATCTGTGACATGTAAACTACTTTTGTGGGTAACTCCGTGTCCATTATGCATTATTTACAATTTCTAGTAATAAATAAAATGTTCAAATGCAGTGTCTCTGTCTTCTATTTAAGTGTATTAATTTGCAACATTTAATGATTTGATGTTCTTCCATACATATGTGTTGCTATCTATCCTCCAATGTAGACAGCACTAAAAATACAAACAGGAGGTTACCAAAGTTTCATTACTTCATGCTTATACTGCCTATGTCCAGTCCACATGCCTTTCATGCTTAAACTGGACATTAAGCAGAAAGATAAACATGAACAAGTTACTTGGTAGTACTTGATTTATTATGTGACCATCTCTGTTGCATAAAACTACTGTGGGTAATGCAGACACCACAGTAGCAATGCAACGTGTGAAATACATGGTACAACTTTTATTAATGGCTTATTGTCAACCAAATAGCCAATACACATTGATAAGTTCCATGCCACATCAGGGGCGGGCCATTTTGACATCATTGTAGCTCCGCAGAGCCAGACTGAGGAGAGGACCAACCACAGTTAACAACCAGAAAGCACTCAGGCAACCTGTTTGGTACTGATAACTATACATGAGGGTGCCACATGATGGTCCCTGGCCACCCCATGCCAGCCTTTGAGGGGAAATGATGCCAAAATATCACACAGGCCCAATCTAAGCTCACCACCACGTGCATCACAGGGATGGCGCTGCAGCAGGGTTCTTGTTCTGTACGTGGAATGCCACATAAACTACTCTACAAGTCAAAACAATACACCAAAGTTCCCCATGAGCAAGCAAAGACAAGGCAAGATATAGCTGGATGTTACACGGCAGGCCTGAGCCACATCAGGGGTCATTTTGACATTGCTGTACCTCCACAGAGTCAAACTTAGGGCAGGCCCAACCACAGTTACCAACCAGAAAGCAGCCAGTCAAGCTGTTTTGTGTTGATAACTGTAAATGCA
Source organism: Neoceratodus forsteri (assembly GCA_016271365.2). Lineage (NCBI taxonomy): Eukaryota > Metazoa > Chordata > Ceratodontiformes > Ceratodontidae > Neoceratodus > Neoceratodus forsteri. The sequence goes on along the minus strand of JADMNL010000040.1, from coordinate 41,484,620 downwards.
GGCACTGTATGGTATCCACTGGCAACCCAGTGGCAGACATTATGGGGAAAATTATGCCAAAATATCACATAGGCCTACCCTGTGCTCACCACCATGTGCATCACAGGGACACCACTGCTGCAGGGTTCTTGTACTGCACATGGAATGCCACATCCAAACTGCTTGAGTTGGGCCCAGGTGATGTATTTTTTTATTTTCAGACAGTTTCAAGATTTTATGCCAACACTTGACATTTAATTTATAGGCAGTCTCATTATAAATAAATCTGCTACATGTTTTTGCCAGATGAATCCAAACCACTGATGTTGCCCAACAGGCACTAGTACACCCAGGCAATGACCAGATTCCAGTACTACACATGGTATCCCTCCCATACCCCTAAATGTACTGAGCAATTCCATGAGCAGCCTTTCTGAGATAAGCCCAAGTGCTGTATTTTTTTATTTTTAAACAGTTCCAACATACTGTGTCATCACTTGGCGTCTAATTTAGAAACAGTTTTCTTATAAATAAATCAGGAAAATGTTTTTTGCCAGATGAATCCAAAACAATGATGTTGCCCTACAGGCACTAGTACACCCAGGAAATGACCCAGTTGTTACCCATGGTACCCCCCCATGCCTTGAGCAGCCATTTTGAGGTAGGCCCAAGTGCTGAATTATTTTATTTTTAAACAGTTCCAACATATTATGCCACCACTTGATGTCTAGTTTAGAAGCAGTCTCATTCCTACACATGGTAACCCCCATAACCTCAAATGAACTGGCCAATACCATAAGAAACATGTTTGAGGTAGGCCCCATTGCTGTAGTTTTTTTTTATTTCAAACAGTTCCAATATATTATGCCACCAGCCACACATAATCCCCTAGTTCAGTATGCCAATACAATGATGCTCCTTTATAATCTTACTACAAGAAAGGCAACATTATCATTTTAAAATAACACCCACACACACACACACACACACACACACACACACACACACACCCCTACATTAACCGGAGCCAGAATCACCCCTTCTTTCCAAAAATTACAAGCATCTCTCACAAGTTGCATTTATTCTTATTTAAAACATTTTAAGAGTCCTGCTTTTATATTCATTCCACATACACACTTCTAAAATAGAGCCATCAACAGGTGCAGCATTCATTCGACAAATACACATTCTTAGAATTTACCAGTAGGAACCCCACAGGTGTTGTTTTACCCATTTAAACATGATTAAAGTCATCAGCAGGGGAAAGTTCACCAATAATAACAATATTCTGAAACAATCTAATTATACAATGAAAACCCGTTGAATGGATTGTAAACAAAAAACTATAAATCTCAAACAAAACTCTATTTGATTAGACTGGTCACATATATGCACATCCCCATTTTGAAGAGGGGCCCTTCACAAACAGTTGGGCCATGAGAGAACATACAAATTTAACTTTTCCACCTCCAAAGATGATGGAACACAACTGCCACACTATAGCCCGATAGTATTTAATATGCCATATTTATACAGTGCCAGCACCAGAGGAAAGTTCAGCTGATATACTCCCAAAACAAAACTTTCAAATATACTATTTAATATGCCCCATTTAAACACTAACTACACCAGAAGAAAGTTCTGCTGATATACTTCCCATACACAACTTTAAACTATGCTATTTAATATGCCACATTTACACAGTGCTAGAACCTGAGGAAAGTTCTGCTGATATACTTCCCAAACAAAACTTTAAAATATACTCATTGTGCTGCACAGCCCACTAATCCAATCATCCTCTATTTTGAAGAGAGGCCCTTCACAAACAGCAGGACCATTACGTCTTATGGGGAATACTTTACTTTTTCTGTCCCCAAAATGACACAGAATAACTGCTGCACTTTAGCCAGTCACTATTTAATAGGCCTCCTAGAATTTTAACTTGCTGTTTTGTAGCAGAATGCTGAAGATCATGTTTTATAGTGACTGGAGACCTCTGAGATTCATTAAAACTCCTGTGCAACATACCAGATTTAAAATGGACGACGCTTCATTCTACCTGTTTTTAAGAATGGTAAATGCAGCAGGAAGAGAACAGTTTTGCTTAGAGCCAGAGTACCAAAACTGAATGCCTGATGTCACCTTTGGGGCCCGGCTATTTGTACCAATACCAGCATCATCTTTATCCATGTGGGTAACATGGACATAACAAAAAGAGCCACAGCTAACAAGGCCAGGGAAATTAGGAGAGGGAACAAGACGATCTTTAGATACATTGGGGAAAAACGAAGGGTGAAGGGGCAGATTAGCAGGATTAAAACAGGGGAGAGATGGGCACAAGACCAAAGAGAGCAGGCTGAGGTACTAAATGAGTACTTCATCTCAGTTTTCACTAAGGAAAATGGGGGTGCTGCATCATACATGGGAGGAGACAGTGATACTGAGGAGGGGGGACCTTTACTGATTGGTGGGTCTGGGGAGAGGGGGAGGTATCACTGGCAGGAGGGGGGAGGCTAAGCAGGGAGAAGAGGTAGCGGAGGTGAAAATCACAGCAGAGAGAGAGTGAGGGAAGCCCTCAGGTCCCTTAAGATGGAGAAAGCACCGGGGCCAGATAAATTACATCCCAGAGTGCTGAAGGAACTTGCGGATGTCCTGGCAAAACCCCTGGCAGAGCTTTTCACCATCTCTCTGAGGACAGGGTGGGTGCCCCAGGACTGAAAGGTTGTGCATATAGTGCCTATCCACAAGGGGGGATCAAGGGAGGTGGCAGAGAACTACAGGCCTGTCAGTCTGACATTGGTGGTGTGCAAGGTGATGGAGGGCATTGTCAAGAAGAGGCTGGGGGGGACCTGGAAAAGTCAGGGTGCCTGGACAATAGACAGCATGGATTCATCCAAGGGAAATCATGTCAGACAAACCTTGTGGAGTTCTATGAATGGGTGACAAGTGCTTGGACCTGGGTAGAGCAGTGGACGTCCTCTTTCTAGACTTCAGCAAGGCAGTTGACTCTGTTCCTCATGAAGGCCTGTTGGATATGCTGGGAGAAATGGGGTGGGGAACCAGATGATCAGATGGATAGACAATTGGCTCCAGGACCGGATCCAGAGGGTCGTAGTTGGCAGGATGGTCTCATCCCCAAGAAGAGTCATTAGTGGGGTCCCACAGGGATCAGTCCTTGGGCCCCTCTTGTTCAACGCCTATGTCTCTGACATAAGGACAGGTATCACGAGTGAGATGAGTCTCTTTGCCGGATGACTCAAAACTGGGGGTGGTAGTAGATGGGGAGGAGGGGAGGGTGGCCCTACAGGGGAATCTGGAGGCTCTGAAAAGATGGTCTAGAAAGTGGAAGCTGAGGTTCAATGAAGGGAAATGCAAGGTACTGCACCTGGGGGCCAGAAACCCTGACCAAGTGTACACTCTGGGGGGGATGCTACATGTCTCGATGGCTGAGAGAGACCTGGGGGTGGTGGTGGATGTCAAGATGAACAACTCAGAGACTTGTAGGAGGGCAGCAGCCATGGCCAACAGGATGCTGGGATGCATCACTAGGGGGATAACCTCCAGAAGGAGGGAAGTGATACTCCCTCTGTATAACTGCTTGGTGAGGCCACACCTCAAGTACTGCATGCAGTTTTGGAGGCCACACTTAAAGAGGGACATTAAACTCCTGGAGAGGGTCCAGAGGAGGGCAACCAAATGATTTGGGGCTTGGGGGACAGGACCTATGGGGAGAAGCTCAAAGAGCTAAATATGTACATATTGGAAGAGAGAAGGGAACAGGGGGACATGATAGAGGTCTTCAGGTACATGAAGGGCATAAATAGGGGAGGAGCAGTCAGGGTGCTTCAAAGGAAGGAAGGAGGAGGGGGCAACTAGAGGGCATGGGTGGAAGCTGGAGGGGGGAAGATTCAGGGGAGAAAGGAGGAGGAGCTACTTCACTGAGAGGGTGGTGGAGTCATGGAATGTGCTGCCCAGGGGCTGGTGGAGGCAGAGACGGTGAAGGGGTTCAAGAGGGGTGTGACAGGTACAGGGAAAGGCTTCTGGAAGCAAAATCCAGTACAGCGAGACTATCCAGAACTGGGAAGGGAGAAGCCAGAGAAGGCGAGGGGGGCAGCAAGATCAGCTCTCAGGGTGGGGGCTGACCAAATGAGCAGACACAAAAGACCATTAGGCCTATTCTGCTGGCATTTTTGTATGTTAGTATGTTAGCTTTTGATGCTGCTGCTCCTAGCAGGCTTTATGTACCACTGCATTAAGATTGCAGATTTGTGCAGGGGAAACACATTAAGCAATGTGAACTGACACTGATAAAATACCTCAAAGCATAAAGGCAAAATACACAAAAGAAATGTTGCAGCTATATAAGACACCACAGTAATGCACGAAAGTAATAAATTACATGTGGTGTCATGTAAATGTAATTACATCTGCATAAAATCAATGATCACTGGGGGACAGTTACACATTCACTCTGTTCACTAAAAAAGAAAACTTTAGTATTGTGCTTTAAATACAGTAAATGTAATGGTCACCAAGATGTGTAGCACAGCCATGTCACAAAATGGCTGCCCTTTTTAAGACTATTTTCATTATTAAAATGTTGTAGGGTTACCACCTTTTAAGAAGCCCAAAGTGGGACATTTCGTACTGAAACATGATTTTTCACAGGACAATACGTAACTTCGACCAATGCAACAGACATGTTTTCTCTATATAATCAGAATTAAGGCTAAGTATTGTAGTTTCTTAGTTGCTTCTATTGTTTATCATCATTTTAAGGTCTTTTAATTAAGATATGATAGTTTTCTGCAACATTTAGTGGAAAATAAGAAAATATTTTTACTACTACAAAGTCAGGAGATGTAGTATTTTTCATGTTTTTTTGCAGGACACAGCTGCCCAAATCAGGACTGTCCTGCAAAAATAGGGACAGGTGGTAACCCTAAAATGTTGTCACAACAAAATAAAAATACATACACCCTTTTTTTATGCATGCTATCTCTTGACCATATTGGCAACAGTACAAATCACAAATTCTGTATTTTTAATAAATTATGAGTAAAATACAGACCTTACTTTAAGTGCACACCCAAGTCTCTCGAATACTGTCCACACACCTGTATACAATCTAGATACATGGTGATAAAACAGTCATAGTAACGCACTGTTGCGTAAAACAGTTTAGATATTTTTTCTAGACGCAAGCATAAGTAGAAAGAAATGAATACATAGCACACATCATAGTTCTCAACACGTGACAGAGTGATGTTAATCTTTAGTTAAAGATATGATACACAGTAATGTAAATGCACATGGACAAGCATTGTACCTTAGTACAATCATACATCTAGCAAATAAGCCAAGTGTGATTTCTTATGTCTGCGTATAACATACTCATAACAAAAGACTGACAGAAGAGTTTGACCAGATAGGAATAGCTCTTTTGACATGCAGAAGTTTTTGTTAGACATATAAGTGTGGTTTCTCTAGTGACTGTGAAAACAGTTGGCTCCAATAAAAGACCACTGCAACTATTTTCACTGTGTCACTGATCAACGCAACAATCTTAAACCTTACAATGAGTCTAGATATGCAAGAGAACCATGTGATATATTTCCTGTGTAATCACAACTGTACATTTGTTAGTAACAACATGACAGTGTACCAAAACTCACTCTGTAAGACAAAAAAATGGACAGCAAAGTAAAGGAATTTCACATGGTGTGTAACTATTCCTCTAAGATATGAAGATTGGCATAATTCTTCAGTATCAGAACATATGCATTTTTTAAGTGTCGCGGCAGTCTCTGTTTGAAAGAACTTGCTGAATCGTTGCACTCGACCAATCCAGTTCTGTACCTTAACAAACAAGTGTAGTGTCCAGAATGTACAGACTGGCCATGGTGGTAGATCACAGCATGAGTGTCAAACACTGCTTGGTTAAATATTATTCTACCAGCTGTGAAATCAGTGATAAGTGTGTCAACTCTTTTTTTTTTTAATTTAGTTGTTTAACCTGGTATAGCACTCTAAGCTGAAAGCTTTGTTACAGGAGCAACCTGGGAGCACAAGGAGGTTAAGTGACTTGCTTAGGGTCACACAGTACGCAAGTGGAAGCTGTGGGATTCAAACCCAGGTCTGGTCTTCTGAATGTCACCAGATTTGCAGCTCAGAGCCTTAGACCACTGCGCTACACTGCCTCCAGCTCCACTCTGAGCCTGTTGGAGTCAAATCTATGCAATACTAGCACAAGATATTGAGATGAAGTCCTGAGACATATGGACTGAGTACATGCACCTCCACACCTCACACACAGGTGACCACTTTGTGCATTAGTAAACAGCTGCCGAAACTTAACACTTTTACTGTGAGGCACAAACAGAGAAACCCAAAGCATGTTTTCTGTGGTTTCTTGTTCTGAATAACCACATAACAGGCATATGTACTTGGTAACATATGATGCAGTGAAATAGTGATGCATAGGAAGTTCCCTCTTCATCCAGGCTGTTTATGATAGCCATCATAAAATCGGTAGCATCTTGCTGCATGTTTGCAGCAAACGTACTACATCCATCATATGTGCCCAGCACTTGCCACAGAGGTATTAGTGACTGCACATTGTGAGACTGATCAGAAGCCATGTTGACAACCTGGTTCAATTCATTTAATAGGGCACTGTGTTGCGAAGCAGATATTGCCTCAACAAAGTGTGGCATATGGAGAAAGACTTGCATAGCTGCATTAGCATAGCAGTTGACTCTAGTACTGTTGTCAAACACTGGCACAACAGCCATACCAACTGACTTCTGATGAACAGCTGGCTCCACATCTGTATTTGACATTGTGACCTTCTTAGAACTCTGTACAGTTCCATAAGTTGCGCAAGCTCGTTTTCTTTTGTTACCAACTGTAGATGTGACTGAAGGATGTGAGACAACCACATACATTGGTAGAGGTATTAAAGACATCTGTGGCTGGTGTAGAGTACATAATCTGTTGTACTTAACTATACAGTGCTTGTCAGAACGTATCTTCTGAGGTGCGACTGTTATGATGTGCAACCCAGAAAGACTATGTATGCGTGAAAGTGCAACGTAGCTCATGCCATCTTTGAAAATGTATGTCCCTATGTCCACCATTGCTGAATCCAAACTCAAGCCTTGAGACTTGTGAATGGAAAAAGCATATGCAACATATATTGGGAACTGTTCCCTGTTCACATAGATATCCTTCAATACCTGGAACTTAACACAGGTATGATCAATTTGTACAGGTTGTTCCATGTTGTCAAAGTGGACAATGTGTGTCTCGATAAATGTCTTTTGAATATTGTAAACAAAGTCAATGATGTTACCCATGGCACCATTTACCATACCACGCTCCACATCAGATTGCGGTGTAGCATGACATGTGTATTCTTACAAACTGTAAGTACAGCTTCTAGACCAGCTGAGCATGAAACATCTGACTTCAAATCAAAAAGTCATTCATTCATCTTTGCTGCCAGCTTCCAACTTAAAATGACATCATTGACTGTGTCAACAGCATGCAGTGTGAGAATTGATTGATTTTCTCTCCGTAATATGACACTGTTGAACTCAGTGCATTTCTTTAGTCGTGGCATAAGACACACAATGCGTATGCCCGTGGAACACACATCACTGAAAACATCACATGCAGTTTCTATGGATGTAGTGTCCTTTCAAATTCTTTGCCCATTTAACATTGCAACATGTTCTGGTGACAGAGAACCTGTACGAGCTTGATCCAACAGTGCTTTGTAAGTCATGTTAGAACTTTGGTGCATGTTCTGATACAGCTCAACATAGGTAAATAACTCCCACAGGTTAAAACCTCCAATGCACCCAAGTGTATTCTTGGCCTGCTTCACAGTCGGAGCTGCAAAGACATATTCTGCATTCACAGGTGCAAGCTGTAAAAGGTCTCCAAATACAACAATGCTTTTTCCACCGAATGCATCACCATAGTCAGCCCCCAGGATCTCCTGTAGACGTAGATGTATACAGGTAAGCATCAAATTAGAGACCATACTAATCTCATCAATGATGAGTAACTCCATCTTACAAAACATTGGATGAAGCTGAGATGCAACCTCAAATGACAGTTTCTGATACTCTCCTGCTTTGCCATGCTCCACTGGCAACATGAACAGACAGTGTAAGGTCATGCCACCAATGTTGTATGGGTGGGAGCACTAAAAGCAACAGACATCACTGACCCTGTCAAGCTCCGTATTTCAGCCATGATGGCCTCAATAAGGAAACTCTTCCCTGTACCAGCTGACCCACTAACAAACATCAACAGTGGTTTGTAATCAAGACGGTCACATTTCTTCTCTTCATGCAGTATCCCATGCTGGACAGTGTCAGTTACCTGAGGGTGAACCACATGCTGTTGCTCATTGAGTCTCTGTCTCAACTCAGCTGGGTCAGCACTGCAGTACGTACCATGTTCCATGGCACTCTCCACTTCCAACATGAGTACCTCTGGGGCATTCAGAGGCATACCTTGTCCTTCTGGATCAAGATTGTCCTGTGAGCTAACAGGGGTATCCTCCTCCAATAGCTTCTGTGCCTTTCCAAGCTGCTCCTTCCCAGTATCTAATCTCTGTATGTATATCTCTGAGTATTGACTTTTGAATGTCTCGTAACTGCCATTAAACTCTTCCTCGAATGTATCACAGTCACTTTTCAATTCAGCCTCATTTCTCCAGGGTCTAAATAGGAATAGGAGAGCAAAGTAGTAATGTGCTTTGCTCTCAGATGTGCCTAGATGTAACTTACAGTGGTCTATGATCCAAGGCTTATGTCTCTTAACAAGACAGCCATCCACTACTCTGACCTTGTAAATGTCATGTGTAAAATCAGGTGAGGCATCCGTCTTGTAGTCATACCACTTAGCCACCTGGAATAGACACATATTATCCATATCATCATGTCTACTGGGGTAGTATGTGTCAATGAGGTTATTCATCAAGATATGTCTTGAAGACAGCCTATTGACAGCCAGTTCCTCAATCTCAGCATGAGGAATGAGTACACGTGTGTGCTTCTCTTTGTAGTTAACACTGAGGAAGTGGACAGCATCAGACTTGCTGTACAGATGTGTACCAATCAACCGATCACCAGCCTCATAAGCACCACATTCTCTGTGTGAGAGGGTCTTCAAGCCCAGTGACCACAACTAAGAAGTCAGGCTCTTGCTTGAATTAGCAATATCTTCCCAAAGATCTTGCAAGCTAGCCTGCTCATGTTTAGCCATGTACGAAGTGACATACCGCATCAGAGCCAACGAGTTGTCAGCCACAAACTGAACATCTATGTTTGCTTGCCACATTAGGAGAAGAGTGGGGTTTTAGTCATTGATGTACACCTCTTTCTCATCTCTGGGTAACACATATACCCTCTTGGTTGATTTTGCCTTCAAATGGTGTCGCATTGCTGAAAACAGATCATTCATGCGACCATCATGACAGACACGTTTAGAAAATCTGAAATGACATCTTGTGTACCAATCAGATTTGTTCTTTACTACCCGGCAGCAGTATTTCGCACAAATATGGTGCTGGAACTTTTTCACCAACTTCCACAGTGTAGGGCTGTCGTACTTGTCTGGAATGCGACAAGTGATATATTTCTTGATAAATGCTAGCAGTTGTGCTGCTTCATGCTCACCTGTGGGTGGGGCATCCTTGATCCACAGCAACATGTGAATATGAGGAGCACCTCGCGGCTATTACTCCGTCCTCAAAAAATAATGTTCGACAATACCAAGAGGCGGATTGTCCTTTGACGAAATGAAAGTCAGAATATCATGGAACCGCTTGTGAAAATGCCTTGTGATAGAGACAGGGTCAATTGAACACATTTCTCCGAGGGTCATTGATGAAAAACCTTCAATATCAGAATTTGCCCACTTCAACAGTTCTATGACCTCATCCCAGGCATACTCAGCACAACTCAGTGTGACAAACCATGTAGCTGCACCATGCTCTCGCAGCATTATCATCATCTCAGAGTGTCTGCGGTACCAATATTCTTTGGTACCACGTAGACTTGACAGAATAGAAGACAAATTCACTTCCACATTTTCATCTTTCTGCTTCAATTTCTGAAGAAACTGTGCAGCTGTAATTCCATCAAGTGGAGTAGTCAGATGAATAGTATGCGCAATAGATGCAGACAGTATGCTAAATTCACTCTCCCACAGGAGATGGAACAGGTACTGTATGTTGCATCTGAATTTGCCATCTTTACTGAGCACATGGCTTGTTCAGTACTCAGCACCATGTACACACACACTTCTCTTTCATCCAGGCAACCACCTGACCCTTTTGGGAATAAGTCTGGAAAACAGCGTGCTTCGAGTGTTGCATCCCAAATGCTGACAGGGTCACCTTCCACCTGTTTCATTTGATAAAGATCAATGTTGTCCCCTATCGGATCTCTGCCATGTAGTGGATGAATAGTGTACTGTTCATACACATTGTCATTTGTTTCCACATTGACCTTCTCAATCATTGGCTTTGTGCTTTCCAACTCATCAGGACCAACAGACACACTAGTGATGTGATCAATATTAAGGTCTGCATAAAAAGGATTGTTGTTCTTTAAGTGAGTAAGGGCAAGCTTCACCTTCTCAATATTAACAACATCCTGCCAAATCACCTTAGACTTTGTTGGCACACCATTTACAAGAATGACCAAAGTGTATTCAATGGAGATAGCCTCCACATTTTCCTGCAGAGGAAGTGGAAGATGCATGATGGAACCCTTAAGAGATCCAATGAGTTATTTCTGTGGAATATTCCATGTCTTTGTGTTCATGCGTAGAATAGTTTGAAATGGTTTAATTGTCTGAATAAGAATCCTTTCAAACAAATTCAATGTGGCAATCTCAGTTGGTGTCACATCTGCCTCTATGTTGTTCAAGACTGACCTTGGTGGCAGAATGTTACACTGCACTTTGGAAAAACAGTGCTTGCACATCACAATGATTGGTTCTAACTGAAAGTCACACTTGAACAGAAGATATGCTGTAAGGCGAAACCACATGTCATTGTATGGTGACAAAGTTTCCAGGTTCACTGTGACCGTTTGTTTCTCATAACAAAGCCAATCACATGACACACATACAGAGTCAAACTTCTGTCTCTTTGCCAACTCAAATTTAGCAATTGACAATTGGCAATTGATTTCCCAAACTGCTTGAGAATATCAGTTTCTAACACAGAGACACAGTTCCAATCAGCAATCGATGACTGAGTAACCACAATATCAGTCACACTGCTGACACATCGCAGCTGTTTCAAAAATGTAATGGCACCGTGCATGTCACCAGGCAATAGTAACTCAATCAGATGAGTATACTGAGCGACAACTCGACGAACTACATATACTCTATACACAAAATTCCTCATTCCTGATTGATGTACTGTCAGCATACACATATGGTGAAAGACACTGTCACAAACACCACTATCTAGGCATGACCCATAAGTCCAGTGTGTGGACAGATCTCAAAAAAGTCTATGCTTTCAAACAGTTTATGTCTGTCTTTATGGTCAGTAATGAGAAACAGGTTGATAAAGTGCTCAACTTTGTCAAACGATGGTTGCCTATGGTTGCAAGTGTCATTGCATGTCCACGACAGACAGTGACGCTTACGAACCTGAGTAGCTGAGTCACATTCATCATCTGACTCCATCATAGTGTCATCACACACACTGAGCACATTATACACTTTTCTGGACTCATCAATGCACAACTTGCTGTCCTTTTTCTGAGAGTGAAATGACTCATCCCAGAAATATGCCTCTGAGTGCTGTGTGTGCAGCCACTGTCCTGTGAAAACATTACAGAAATTGTGCATGTTCAAGATAGGATACCGCTGTAACCTCATCTTTACATTATACACAATTTTCCTAAACTGCTCAAGTACATGAGACATCTTACGCCACAAACACTGAAGAGCAAAAACTGCTCTTTTAACAAATGTTCATACTTTCAGGGGCAATTTCATCAAACTGAGATGACTCTTTATTTTTTTGCGCTCACGTATTATCACAGCAGCAATAAGTCTTTCAATCGTGGCTTTAGAAACTAAAGATCAGAAATACTTTTGCCTCCTCAGATAAGCATCAGCAGCTATAAATTTCCGGTGCTGCTTAGTACGTGTATTTATGCGTCTCTTTGCAACAGTTGCTTTTCTGCTTACAGATCTACACAACTGTTCCTTAGCTAAACATTCTTTTCTTGCTGTTGAGCAAGCACATACTTTCCCTACAGACTGACAAACCTCTGAATTCAGTCCTCTACTGGAATGCTGGATCTTTTTACGTCTTGAACAATCATCACTAACTTTCACATCACCCTTATGCAACTGTGAACTACTATGATACCTGTTTCATCTCTGCATAGACTTCTGTCTCTGTTTAGATGGCATCTTCCCTGTTTCACGAATCACAGTTCAGTATATCAATGTAACAGAACAACCAGACACTTGTATGGGAAGAACAGAAAAAAAAGTTAGAATTTATCTCTTTTTTGTGCTTCTAACATTACATAGTATCAAGCAGCATCCATATCTCATATAAGAATCCAAAATACTACTGCATAATAAACATTGTGGACATAATGACTGTAGTAAGCTAAGATCAGTAAAGCAATACACAGTCTTTTCAAATGTTGACAAACATAACGTCAATAATAATATGACAACAAATATTGATAAAATTTCAAAAATAAAACAGTGACGCAATCTTAAGCATCCACAGTACAGTTCTACGAATTTAAAACTGTTTCTTCAAAAAGTAACAGAAGTAGTGTAGAGCTTGAGAAACTTTTGCAAAATGTAGTGTAGCATGTTTGACACTTTCTCAAAAAGTAGTGTCAAGCGTTCGACACTGTCGAATATAGTGTCGAAAAACAGTGTTGCATGCACGAAAGTGTAGAATATTAGTGTTGCATGTACAACACTTTCGCAAATCACAGTAACTTTATACCCCCTTTGATACTCAGCCAATGACAGGCTGGTAGCTATTTGACTGACAGATGCTGTAACCAATGTATTGGCACATATATCAGGCCATATTGAACAACCAATCACAACCACTGAACAGTGAAGAAGAAGGACATAGCAGCCATCTTAGAGAAAAAAGGAGGCACCCTGCTTGCGACTGTGTAAGTACATCACATTTTCTAAATAATTTTTCTAGCAAAATAAAAACTATTAGCAGTACAAATATACTATTAAACAAAACATTTTTGTGCAGTATTTTAGTATGATAATATAATTCACCTACCATACTGTTAAAAAAAGTTATAACAGTTTAAAGTCAGAGTGTCAATCAGTACTTACTAGCACAGATAGAGCTGAAAATGGAGGCAGAAACAAGCACCACGTGTATCATAACAAGAGACACAACCAATCGCATGGCTCTGTTAAGCTGTAATTGTTTGAAGTATCCAATGGCAATGTTGCATTTACCCACTAAGAAATATTCCTGCATTTGTGTTTCACAGCAAGAACACCCATTCAGTGTAGTAATAGTAAGTGCATGCACTGGATTGGTTAACCAAGAAAAATCATTAACCAATAACATACCAAATGACTGTGTTTTGTATCAGCCCACAAAACCAGTGTTGAAGCTGAGAGGGAAATCTTTGTTTCACATTCAGTTGTGGCTAGCCACTGCAGGAGAAACACAGATTTTTTTGGTAGATCTCTTTCCACTTCTCAGTTTAAAAGCTAAGAATGGCAGAAAAAAGCAGCTGGACCATGTGGGTAGTGGGCAGCAGCACAGTAAGGTGTGCTTCAGAGTATGTTCAGAGGAGTGATTTTGGGAGAGACCTGCAGCTTCCAAATTGCTCTGTAAAGTAGTTTGGAAGAGGTGGCATGAGGTGGGAGCATCTCATGCCAACAATGCACAGACTTTTGGCTACTCAAGCTCAGCCAGACATACTGCTGATCCATCTCAGAGGCAATGATCTGGGCACCAAAAGATGGGTAGATTTAGTCTCAGAAGCAAAACTGGACCTTGCTTCCATTATGTGTATGTTGCCTGCCTGTAAGATATTTTTTTCTGACATTACTGAGTGAAGAGTCTGGCAAGCAGAACAGCACATGTACCTGCTTGACAGAGCTTGCAGAAAGGTAAACATCCAAATATCTGTATTCCTTTGCAGGCTGGGATGCACACAATACGTCATCTTCAAATTAAATATTGTAATTATTGGCTCTACCTACCAGATGGTGTGCACTTCTCACATGCTGGCAATTGCCTTTTCCTGGGTGACCTTTGAGATGGGATACTCACAGTCCTCTAAAAAGATTGTGGTGTCACAGCACACAGAATTGTAAACAAAAGGTTCTTTTAAGAGCCAATTTACTTGGTCAAAACATAGAAAAACTGTACTGATTACACACACAAACAAAAACATGTTATGTCACGGTCACACTGTTACGTGTATTCAAATTAATGCTGTACAGTTCTGCTCCCAGCATCATTAAATCGAAGCTAGACCACCCTCCCAAACACAAACTTTTGTTGATGTCACATCGTACCCATGACATGCAGGCAATCCCTTTCATGTACCTCAACCCACACATACTCCCCCACCCCAGCACATTGGTGATGTCGCTTGGAGACTCAACCAAGCCGCATACTACTACAGCTGCCTGCCAAAACAGCTATCTGATAATCAAACCTATCACACACTTAGTCTCTGCAATAACTGTTATTCACAGACAGCCATGTCAGCAAACAGCCATAACAGTATGCGTCTGGTTTGAGTCACCCAACAACATGACTACCCTGCTGGAATGGACAGAGAGACTTAGATTGTACAGTAAAAATACAGGTGGGTGGGTGACTGTCTGCACAGCTGTCCCATGATGAGATATTAACAATGACTTGGGTCTGGGATGGTGTATCAGCCTGTCATTCACCACCGTGTGAAGTATCATGATAAAAACACTGGACTGGGGACCAGGGTTACCACAAAAGCCAACCAGAATAACATTATATTGGCATTAAGAGGAATCTCCAGTACTCTTGCTGTCAGCAGTGGCACTTTGCAGCAGACTAAGGGATGGGGGGGTGAGTATCAGCACATTTTTTCTCAAGTTTTCAGATGGTGGTACAATGGACATTGCCGCTGCCAGACACAGCATTGTACATGGTCTCTAGTGGGGGGGGGCTCACTGCACTACCAGCATGCAATGGCATATATGACTAATACTCAACAAATTCCTTCTGTTAATCATTCTCACTGTGCTATAATAAGTATGGAATCACAAATGTCTTACTCTGTGATAATCCTTCCTATCACCTGTATGCAGAGGAGAAAGAGCACATCTCACAATACAGTATCAGTATCAGTATCAACAGGTTTTATTCTTCTCTTCCACAGAACCCCACTGCTGACTATCAGACTGAGGTCACCACCACCATCACCTCTGCTATTGAAAACAAAGAGCTCCCTGCTTCTGCTAAGAGACTCATAGTTCAGCATCCCCAGACATCCAGGTTTTATCTCATTCCCAAAATCCACAAAACAGGTAACCTGGGTCATTCCATAGTGTCTGTCTGCTCCTGCCCCACATCCCATATCTCTGCATTTTTGGACAGCCTCATGAGACCCCTTGTTGAGTCCCTACCCTCCTATGTTAAAGACACTAACCATGCTCTCCAGTTATTTGACAGGTTCAGATTCAGTGACTCTTATCAGCTCATCTTCACCATGGACATCAAATCTCTTTACACAGTGATCCCCATGATGATGGTCTGACAGCTTTGCAGCATTTCTTGAATAAGCGGGAAGTCCAGCAGCCACCCACACACACACTAACTTATCTGGCAGAACTGGTTCTTACACTCAATGCGTTTTCTTTTAATAACAGTTTTTTTCAGCTGGTCAGTGGAGTTGCCATGGGTACCAAGATGGGTCCCAGCTTTGCTAATCTGTTTGTGGGTTGGGTAGAGGAATTTTTTTTCTCTCATTCACAGGGACTGTTCCTGAACTCTACAAATGCTACATTGGTGACTGTGTGGGGGCCACCTCCTGCTCCAGGGAGACCCTCCAAGCCTTCCTTGACAAGTTTACCACAGCCCATCGTTCCCTTCAATACACTGTTGAAATATCCTCCTCTACACTGCCTTTTCTGGATATCCAGCTGTGAGTACAGAAAATTGGTCTGAAGACATCAGTTTATTACAAACCCACTGACTCTCACAGTTTCCTCCTCCACAGTTCCTTCTATCCTAAACTTGTCAAGAATGGCCTGCCTTATTCACAGTTTCTTAGACTTCACAGGTTATGCAGTGAAGATAATGATTTTGCTGAGCAGACCCAAATAATGTATAGTTTTTTTATCAACAGGGGATACCCTAAAAGCACAGTAGACAGAGCACTCTCCTGGGTCAGTAACATGCCCCGTAACCTTGACCCCCGCAGGAAGGCTACTGTCACACAAGAACAATGGTGAATTCCACTAGTGCTTCCTTTCCATCAGAGCACACCTTCTCTTCACAGGATCATCACCAGTAACTTCCCATTTTGCAAACTGACCCTAACATTGGTGCTTCCTTTACCGAACCACCTATTGCCTTCTACCACGGGTCACCTAACCTGTGGAATCTCCTAGTTAAAAGCACCCTACCTAATCCTAAGATTTCCTCCCTCCCAGGTACCAAACCTTGCAACAGGACTCACTGCTACACCTGCAAATGTATTTCCAGTGTGAATGAAATTCGGGATCCTACAGGTGTTTTTCACATCACCAAGGAGTTCTCATGCACCTCCACTAATGTGGTGTATTGTATTCTTTGCAGGAAGTGTACAGCTATTTACACTAGGGAAACTGGTAGGCATCTTGCTGACTGTTTCAAGGAACATTACAGAGCAGTCAGGAATGGTGAAACTGCTAAACCCATTGTATCCCACTTTATCTCCAGGGACCACAATGTCAATGACCTTTCTGTTTGTGTCCTTCAGCAGGGCTTCTGGGATCCTGACCATAGAAAAAACATGGAAGCCAAGCTAATCATCTGCCTTGGCTCCCAGCAGCCCTCTGGTTTAAATAATAGACTTATTTTCCACTAACATCTTTCAGCCATCCCTTTTTTCCCTAAAGTCTATTTGTTTTTGTATTCATTTAATTTATTTTTCATTTTCACCATAAGTCTCCATCTCTGGCTCCTTCCCACACATTTGTCATCTTTCAGCCTTCTTACTAGGCCCTGTTAATTATTCCCCACCTGGGAACTTCCCTGGCTCTTTCACTCCTATTATGCTTCATCTTTCCCATCATCACCTTTTTGCTTCACAGATTCTCTCTTAATCTTATTATTTATCACTTCTTCTCCCTGAGCCTCCCCTTTCTTCTTCCCCACATATATATCTCTTATTTTACCTCCCCTCTACACTAACTTTGTTTTTTTTTCTTATTTAGATGTTTCCTGAAGAAGACCTAAGGTCAAAATGTAGATTTTTAACTCTATTTTCTATTTTCAGCATGCATTTTAATATAACCATTTTGTTTTGCTTTTAAACCACATGCTGACGCAGCACCCTGTTTTTGTTTTCTACAATTCATAGCTTAACATGTTGTTGTATCTCTATTTGTTACAGCTTGAGAAAAATGTTACTATGAGACTGCGGTCTGTGAAGGAGGTGTGCTGCCTGGTCCAGGCAGCCCAGTCCCGAGGAAATCCCCGGTTCCTCATGTACAGCACTAACAGGAAGCAGGACAAGATGTGGAGGTGCATACAATGAGTATATGAGAAGTGTTATAAAACTAAGGAACAAGACTGCACCAATGTGCACCGGAAAGTGGAAGCTGTTGCACCAGTGATTTTACATACTGAAAAGATGTGAGGAGACACCAGATAATGATGTTGGCTGGTACTACATCGCTTATGAGATGTGGGAGGCGGTTGGAAAGCCAAATGCGGGGGAGCGCACGAGAGAACGTAAGTAAAGAAACTATCTGTAATTAAACACTATGTTTACTTTTGCAGAAATAAATAAAACAGCTAAGTGATGTGTTAATAATGAAAGAATCTAAAAAACTGAGGTTTCACATTGCCTGCAGACATTCTGTCAGTCAAATTTTCTTAACTTCTATTTAAATCCATAAACAGGTCACATATTGCTAAGTAAGGTTTAACACTATCTACAAACATTTGTTATAGTAATACTAATAAGCCACATCATAATAATAAGGCATACAGTATTTAAACAATTACATTATCAACTATTAGTACATGAACCACATCACTCAGTTACACTTCATGTGGCAGTACACTGACAGAATGTAACTCACATTCTATAAGAATAACCCTTGTGTCTGCTTTTCTCTTAACTAACATGATACCTTACGAAGTCAGCTATGAGACCACAAACTCAGTACATACACAAACTAATGTGTCACAATAATACACCACACCAGACAAACTTAAGACAGATACCTCTAAGACACAATGTTTGCTTGTAAGTTCATTCTTAGTAATAATTCCAATGTGTGTGATGCTACAATAACAGTGATGCTCCATTTCTCTACATTGCCTCACAATAACAAGCAAACTGAGGATGAAACCTGCACTGCCTAGTGTTCAGTGTGTGTGTGTGTGTGTGTGTGTGAGGTGGGGCTGTGCACATTGACTTATTTATATCATGGGTGCATAATATGAATGGCACCCTCAAAGTTTGCAGCCATGTAATGTTGCATCGGAATGACTGTGGACATTGATATATGTCCATGTTGTTCAACTTAGATTCTCTACTCATAATGCACTGTCTGATCTATGTTACAAGGCATGACATTAACTACTCCGTAACTGAACTGTTAGTGCTAATTAGCTTTATTTGAGTTTGAGCACTTAGCACAAAACTAGCCCTTTTTTATTTCTGAGCGTCTCACAGCCTACCTCCATAAAAAGCAATCTTTCAGTGCAGTAATTGAAATATTGAAAAGCTATTAACATAATGGTTATTTATTTCTGGTTCAACACTAAATTGATGAGCCTGTAACGTCAATTTTTTTTTATCTTTGTTTACTCTGACCATAACGTAAGGATACGAAACTCATTGTATATAGGTGTTTGTTATTGTCTGCCATACATAGCATCTTACTACTATCACCTTGCTGTAAAATGTTAATCCATGTAAAAATCTTCTGTGTACTGAATAATTATGCAGCACCGCAAGTACTTGTAATTAAACTGCCAGAGTAGACTATAAGTGTTCAAATATTAATCTTTTTAATACAGAAACACACAAATAAAACACTGAATAAATGTTTTAACTATCTCTCATTAATAGATCATCATAGGCGCCCCATCCCACAAAACAATATAGTGCCAGCTGAACCACAGGCTGTGGAGGCTACCCATTCAGACTCCTACAGTGTTACCATTGTCGAGTCAGAAGGTAAGTACATAATACAACAAAAAATTCATCATAGTTACTGTCAAGACTAGATATCCATCACAGTTCTTATGCTGTCCACCCACTGAGCCACTGTTACATTTTAGAAAATGGGTAAAAGTAATCCAGCCTTCTGATTGGCTGAGCAACTTCTCTAGCTGGGCTTCTATCAGACAACAGATGCCCAGCTATTAAAAGTACCAGCCCAGCCAACCCCATTATCAGAATCATACTGCCCAACCTGATCTGTAATTGGCTAAACCCTCACCAGTAAATTTGAAATTGATGCCATTGTTTTTAACTCACTTAGCAAGAGACAAACTCCCATACTTGTTTTTTAATTCACTAGACAGTCATGTAAAAAAAATCTGTGTCTCCATCACCATTACTACCCCACAAAACAGCCTTTTCCTTTCTTTTTTCCATTTGAATCACCAAGCTGTAGAAGGCTCAATTTAAATATGGCACAATTTGTTATTTTTTTGAATGAGAGCGAGAACGAGAGAGCACCCCCGCCAACAAAACGTTAGCCAGGTTCATGCACAGATACCCTTCTTTATTTTACAAAACTGTGGCACACACCATCTACGTTCTGCCCTTGCCAGTCTTAATATTTTAAACGAACAGCACTAGCATGTCAAGGGAGAAAGAGAGAGAGAGAGACAGAAGACTGCGGGCACGCTTACGTCATTGGCCCATTCTGTCTCTCTCTCTCTCTCTCTCTCTCTCGCAGTCAGCATCCTGTGGCAGAGTTGTACAGCTGATCTCTCCACCCAAGTAAGCACCTTAGCTGCCACAGACGAATTCACTTTTTTTCACTCGTAGCCCACTGTTCTCTCAGTTTACAGGAGCAAACACCTTTTCTATTAAATAAAGATGTGGCACAGCACTACAACATCGTGTACTGAGCCCCTGTTAAACACAACGTCCACTGCTCACTGTGGCACCACTACCTACTATCACTCAAAATGACCTAAGTTTTGTGAGCAGTAAGGGACAGGGTAGGAGTTGGAGAGGTGAGTATGTGTGTGTTTTGGGGGGGTTAAAGAAGTGTTGCTGGGGGAGAGAGACTTAAATGCTATGAAAAACAGCAGCAGCACTCTCTATTAGCAAACATACCAGTAGAAGGACTACTTTCTCAAAAAGTTAACTTTAAATGGATTTGTATTCAATTTTTCTAATTCTTTTTAATAATTTTTATATTGTAGCTAAAATGTAACATGTAACCTATTTTCTAAGCGCAATTATACCCTCCAGGGTGGGTAGTATTGTGCCATACCAGACCTTCCAGTGGCTATAAGGCCCTCCACCTGTGGCGTCGGGCATCATTACACCCCTGGGTGGTCTGGTATATCAGAATACCACCCACTCTGTTGGGTATTATTGCTTACACTATGTGGTACACAAGTTTTCTGCAGACTGTACAGTTGTAAACAAACATTCTTTGTGTATCATTACAGCACATACCATTGCTGAGTACATAAAAGCACTCATTTGACAATCATATGTACCGTCATAATCAACAAGTTATTCTATAATACAAATGTCACTAGTTTATCTGTGCTTCTCCACTCAACACACATAATGCAGTAAATATATAACTAATAACTAATACCTGACACAGTACTAATTATCTACAGAAAATTCTGTACAGAACAGGTAAGTACCGTGTCACAAAAAACATTATCAATTGTGCAATAGTGAACAGACAAGTGGTTAGCAGAGGTATTCCACACTGAGTTTGCCACCATGATAAAAAAGAAAATAACATCAATATGAAAAGATTGCAGACATTAGTACAGAGAATGAAAACACAAAAGTGAAGGTATACGTTAAACTACATAGATAAAATAACTGCAAAAGTTACTAAACTAATATCACTGCATCTATTACACATCTCTATCTCTCTGTGTTACAGTGGCCGAGGAGACTGCACAAACATCTCAGCCACAGGTGAAGCAGGAGCTGCCAGCAGTCCTGAACGTAAGTGTAGCATTATACAATACGTACGTATAATTGTCTCAGGTCATTGGTCAAACCACATCACATGTCCATGGTATATAACAGCAGTGTATCCCTCCAGGCTGTGTGTATACTGAAGGATTTACCACAGCTGGTGTGGTTCAATCACAAGGCATAGCCAAGTGAATGGACCAAGTCACAGCCGAGTAAATGAAGCACACCATATCTGCTAAGTCCTCCAGTATAGTCACACCCTGAAGCAATAAATTGCAATAATACAGTAGCTAAGATTGTTTGTTTAATGTTTTGCTAGCTTTTTGTAACTCACTAAGGCCCATACAGTTAGAAGGAGGATGTCATTTTCATTTAAATTTACCACCATTCTTTGAAGCAGCGGCAGAAAAAATGGCGGTGGGTTCCTTTGAATGTAAAGCATCCTACTGATATACTCACTGGCATGAGATAAAGTTGCCTGGTACTTTTTCCAGTAGGTACATTGGTAGCATTTACAAGGCTGGGAAAGGTACCAGGCAACCAATCAGGTTGTGGTATTTGGCTGATTAAACTTACCACATTGTATAATAAAGAATTTACCCACTTCTTCTTTGGTAAACCCACTCAGCTGCGGCTTGTGACACACCACACAAACCGTGTCCAAAATCACCCAATAAGACACACCCTGTCATGCCTGATTGAGCAAACTAAAACGGACAATTATGTAATACAATGCTGACAACAGTATCAGTATATACCACAATTACATGTGAACAGTGCATCCGAATCTGACCTGCTGCTATATTTATATCCATTGCCTTCTTCTTTTATCTGATTCTCTAGTGCAATCTGTAATTATTATTTTTTTTTTGGGGGGGTACCCACTCTGTACGATGACATGCATCTGTTAACTATCCTGTTTACTGTGTCACTACTCCACTCAGGATACAGTACCTAATCTGCAGTGTGAGGGGGGGCATTGCATGGCTGAGACCATGCAAGTGATAAGTGTGGTAACTGTAGTGTGCCTGCAATCAACGAAGTCTACCATTGATGTCCACGGCCTTTTGTTTTACCGTAGCTCTCCAGCCAAGATGCAGTATGTACTCTCCTTGGTGGGGGGGGGAATCCTGGCTGAGACTGTACAACTCCTAAGTCTGCAATCAGGGAAGTGCACCATTGATGTCCATGGACTCATTTTACCTGTGCATCTACACTCAGTATGCAGTACCTGCTCTCTCAGGGGGGAAGGTACTGCCTCTCTGAGGCCACACAACTCCTAACTGTGCTAACTTGAGTGCATTTGCAATTGGTTAGGTATACCATTGATATCCACAGCCTTAGTTTTGCTGCGTCCTACACTCGGGACACAGTACCTACTCTGAGTGTGAGGGGAGTATTGTGTGGCTGAGGTCATGAAAGTCATAAGTGTGGTAACTGTAGTGTACTTGCAATCAAAGAGATGTGCCATCAATGTCCATAGACTTTTGTTTTACTGTGCCTCTTCACTCAGGATGCAGTACCTCCTCTGGTTGAGAGGGCGTGTAAATTTCTGGCTGAGACTGTGCAACTCCTAACTCTGCAACTGTTAACTGTCCTGCTTACTGTGTCACTACAGTCATGGAGCTGTACCATTTATAACCATGTATATTTTTAATGATTACTCCACA
This sequence comes from Neoceratodus forsteri, assembly GCA_016271365.2. Taxonomy (NCBI): domain Eukaryota; kingdom Metazoa; phylum Chordata; order Ceratodontiformes; family Ceratodontidae; genus Neoceratodus; species Neoceratodus forsteri. The sequence goes on along the minus strand of JADMNL010000040.1, from coordinate 41,461,564 downwards.
ATTAACATTCACTTCTTGTTCTAGGCAACCAGGGCATTGCCTAGCTGTTACCACACAACTCCCAACTCAGAAAACTATGTGTATCTGCAACCACAGAGGAACACCACGTATATGTATTTACCAGATTAACAGCAACCTCCCACTCATGATGTACTAACTATCTTAGTTATGAGACGGGACAGGTGTTACATTCAGTAGTTCACAGCATACAACTCTTAACTGCCATAACTTGAAAGTTACTACAATCACACAGCTGCATTTTTCATATCCATAGTCTGTATGTATGTCTGCCTGTACAGTGTGGGCCATTCTCTGCCTCACACTATACAAGTACAAACCTTTCCTAACTTTTACAGTCTACAACCACAAAACACTACCATTAATAGCTATAGTCCTTCTTTTACTGTGACTAAACACTACACATAAACTACGTCTACAGAGGGGGGGTAACACAAGCCATCGCCTACCTGTGCGTAGCTCAGCATCGCCTTGCTGATATCACATAAAAATCTACTGCTACAACCTGTGTGCAATATCATTAGGAAACTATTACAGCAATATCCATTTCCTCTAATTAACTGACAGTCTCAACTCAAAAAACAGTTCCTCATCTGTGGTGGACTGGGGGGGACATCACATGGCTGACACCACCCAACTTCTAACTACATATGTATTGATCAACCTCAAAGATGTATTCCATTAATGACTACACCGTTTCTTTTCCCTTGTTATCCAGTGAAGATACAGTTTACAGTATATGTCTGTCTGTGTTGCCCGGTGGGGGGGGGGATTCAGTAACTAACAGCATAAAAGTAACAGTTTCCCAAATTCGTATGTCCCTACAACCAGAAACATTCAACATTCGTGACTATCTTGTTTTCTTCTCACTACACACTCAAGAATCACTAAATCCTGTGATACTTCTCACCCTTTAGTCACCCCAAGATGTGAAAATTCACAACAAACTTAATGACAGATGGGCAAAATGTGTAACTGTTAATCAAATCTTTATGCAAGGAACTGAACACTCGAAAGATGTTTTTCTATGTCAAGAAAGTCCATGACGAATTGAATAATATCATTAATTGCATTATAAACTATGTTGTTTTACTCCGAAATCTTGCCTTTGAACATGAACAACTCCTCACAATGTAGCACAGGGAAGTTTAATGAAGTAAAATGAAGAACGTTACTCATCTGTGGAACAGTTCAGACGTATGTACCCTGTGCATCACGATGGCTTACAGACAACAGTGGATATACAAAATCTTCTCTGTAACTAGTTGAAGAACATCCGCTACCATATCCCATGTAACAACTTGCTGTTCCAATTTGTGTGATACCTTTAAATGAAGCTGGTACGTGCATAGCATCAAACCTTCCCCCAAAAACTTGTATTTTAAAAAAACTAACAATAGAAACACTGAAGTATTTTTTACATTCTCAGATGCTAAATGTTTTTTATGTTTGCTTGCACACATGTGCAAGAAACATAGTGCCATCATCTGAGTTTTTCGGAGGTGTGTCAGCGTCTTCCAATTCAGTCAGTGTGTTTGCAGGCACTGTCGCAGTTCTCCAATCACTGCTGGAGCTGTCTATGACAGTAGTTGAAAATGCAGTGGCATACAGTGAGCAGCGATAAGATATCGCCTGCTCATGCATGCTCCCCCCTTACACACACGTGCACGCATACTGTGTGCTCACGCCCCATGCACACACAATCCCCCGTTGGCTCCACTGGGCCCCCTCAAAAAACAAAAGTTCCAGCTGCCATGCTGGGAGCCCACCACAGCGTGGCAAAAGTCCCACGTTGTCTTTCTAAAAGACACCCACACCCACCCTCTGTGCACCCTGCCTCCCCACTCCCCCATCTCACCCCACACTTACCTCCAGAGTCTGGCGCGATGATCTTCGGTGGATCGGGAACACCTCTACACTCTTCAAAGCCAACCGTGAACTGAGGAAATGCCAGTAGGCTGTATAATGGAATAAATAGGGTTTTTTCAACTTTGATGCATATCTCAGGCATTTTTGGGAATTTTGGTACCACATTTTCAACATTTTCAACATAATTTACAAGCGTGCATTGCACAGTTCCTACGCATGCTCGTAAGTTCACGAGTTTTTACTATTTTCACTCTAGATTCTCAACATTGCCATTTTACCACACCTCCTTATAAGCAGTACAGCTGTCATTTTTCACATCTCACCCAAAATATGATTCCACGCATGTAGCGCACAATGGCGCAGTTGGTGTGCGAAATCAATGTTTGGGACAGATTAAGAAAAGCAGTGACACTGTTCATGAGCAGAGGTCTTAAAATGGCGATGTTAAAAATTTGGCAACAAAAGTCCATAAAATGACTGTGTTACGAGCGAGCATTGCACAGTTTCCACGCACCCTCGTAAGTTCATGAATTTGTAATATTTTCAGTCCAGATTTTCACCACTGGCATTTTTCCACACTTCCTTATGAACAGTACAGCTGTTATTTTTCACACCATGGCCGAAATGTGTTTTTGCACTTCCAGCACAGAAATGCATGGTCGCTGTGGGAAATCACTGTTCAGAAAATCACGACACTGTTCATGAGCAGAGGTCCCAAAATGCCAGTGTTTACAATCTGTTGTAAAAAATCCCCAAACTATTTACATTATGGGTGTGCGTTGCACAGTTTCTATGCACGCTCGTGACTTCACCAGTTTTTTAAGTATTTTCACTGCAGATTTTCAACATTGCCATTTTTTACTTCCTCATGAACAGTACAGCTGTCATTTTTCACATCCTGTTCGAAATGTGTTTTCACACCTTTGGTGCCAAATGGCGTAGTCACTGTGCAAAATCAGCTTTCAGCTAACAAACTGATATTGCCACTGTTCATGAGGTGGGGGTTACAAAAAAAACATGTTGAAAATTTGGAGTGAAAATACCAATGAACACCTGAGGCGTTAGAGTTTCTGACCATAACGCCCCAACCTGTAGAGACTGACAGGCATCAGGGGGTGTGACTTGGGATCGTTGCCTGTAATGCTTATACCATTCCACCCCCACTCACGCCCTACAGCCAGTGAGAGGCATCGAGGTGTGCCTTCACCCCATTCTCCTATACAGCATCCATCTCACCGTACTTCCTGATGGAATGGGGTGAGCATAAGGGCCAAAGACCCCAAGGCACACCGTGACACTTGTCGGTGTCTGCCAGGTAGGGTGTGGTGAAATGGCATGGCCGTTTTGCCTGACTACCCAAAGGCACACCCCAATGCCTGTCAGTATCTGCAGGGTGGTGGTGGGGTTGGTTTCAGTTCAATACTTCGCTGCCATTCCTATTATGCAGCTCTGTAACTCCTACACTGCCGATGCCAATGCCAATGCCAATGCCAGCAAGCAAACATTCAGCATTGACAAATGCTTGTTTTTTTCTTTCTCTTCACAGATCAGCATCACAAAAAGCAGCATGCTGAGCACTGTCACTGTGTTCAGAGACTCGAGCACAAGGTTGACTGTCTTACAAAACAAAAACAAGAAATGAAACAAGAACATCGTAATGAAATATAAAAATGTCAGGAACAGCAAAAAACAAATTTTACAATTATTAACAGCTCAACAGGTGACAGTCAACCTTGTGTTTGAGCCTGTTAACACAGTGGCAGGTGCAAGTGTGCACAGCAGTACTATTTCACCTGTGGTCGAAAGCAGTCTCCTTGGCCACTGATGGACAGCCTCCATAGCCTCATCCTGGTATCTCCTCCCAAGCTGGAGCAGCAGCTTCCACTTCAGATGCACCTCCACATCTATCCAGCTCCCTGCCTCAGCTGCCTGGACCACCCAGCAACACACCTCCATTTTTTAAAGCATTTATTTTTTTATTCAATTTTTTTTATGAATTGAAAAATGTTTTTTTTGGTAAATTAAAAAAAATATTTATTTACCAAATGAAAATGATTTTGTTTACAGCTGAGCACAAAGCAGTCCTATCATTTGTATGTACTGAAATATATATTTTGTCTAAAAAATAAGTATATCTTTTATTACAAAACAGAGTTTTCTTGTTCAACTTAAAAAGCATAACATTTTACTCTGTACCCAATATACAGCACATGTGTAGGGTGGACACAAAGGGTGTGACAATAGGTACTTGCTAGCTGGAGGGCTAGCAGAGTACATTGTTTACATGGTATCATAAATCAGTACGAGGGCCATTGTTTAGCTGGAGGGGAGCTGTAGTCCATTGACTAAGTAATACCATAATACAACTAAGTATTACAAATTCACCGTTATCAAATCATGGAGTTCTCAAATGAATACAAAGAACCTCTGCTTCCCCAACACTCTGCACTCACAATACAGTAACTCATGAACACTGAGAGACACATGGCAGAGAGGTGAAGGTGGTGAAGACACTGCAAAGGACATTGCCTGTCTGCTGTCATGCAACTAGAAACTGCCCTTAACTTCTCTGCACCATTGATGTCCATGGGCTTATTTTTCCTGTGGTTCTACACTCAGTACGCAGTACCTGGTCTGTGTGGTGGTGGTGGGGGGGGCATTGGCTGGCTCAGAACATACAACTCCTAACTGTGCTAACTTGAGTGTACTTGCAATTAGGAAGGTATACCATTCATGTCCACAGCCTTAGCTTTGCTGTGTGTGCCACTCAGAACACAGTACCTATCCAGAAGTGTGGGGGATCATTGCATGGCTGAGGCAGAAAATGAGCTGTTGGAAGACTAAATTCCCTATACTAGGGCCATTTGCAACACTAAAAAGTGCATTTGTGAAATTGCTCGTTGCTTAATACCTACACAGCCGTATATCTGACCAGTACAAAACTTGGCAGATCGTGCATACCAAATTTCAGGCAAATCCTTAGAATGGTGGCAAAGTTATCAAGGTGCAAAATTTGACTCTTTAACCTTAAAAGTGCTGATCAACCCTAACTGCAGAACCAGTACCATGCCACCATAATATATATATATATATTCGCTGTAAGGGTTGCAAATGCCGGGTTGGCATTTGACTCCTCCCCATATGCTAGCCGAGTGAATAGCCAGACTAGCCCAGGTACTGCACATGCTACTCCACCTCATCCCTTCCAGTTGTACCTGTTTAGCTATAAAGAAATCGAAGACATAATTCTTAGCCTTGACACCAAGAAAAGTGCAGGGGACGATGGCCTTGAATCATTTTTCTTGTGGTTAGGCTATGCCCAGCTCACAGCCCCCATTCTTCACATATTCAACCTCTCTATTACCACAGCCACTGTTCCATCCTGCTGGAAATCTGCCCATGTTCTTCCTCTCTTCAAATCAGGAGATCCTTGTGACTTAAACAACTACCATCCTATCTCTGTCTTGCCCATTCTCTCCAAAGTGCTGGAAAAACTGATATACAACCAACTAAAATATCACCTTGAAGCACACTCACTCCTAAACCCAGCCCAATCTGGCTTCAGGTCAAAGCACAGCACCATCTCAGCCTTGGCTAAAGTCTCTAATGATTAGATCCATGCTATGGACACCAAGAAGGTTACTGGTGCAGTCTTTCTAGACCTCAGTAAGGCCTTCGACACTGTAGACCATCACCTTCTAATCACCTGTCTTGCCTACATTGGAGCCACTCCACTTACCTTACAGTGGTTTAACAGTTATCTCATGGGATGGATACAAAAAGCCAAAGCTGATGGCCTACTATCTGCCCCCCTTCCAATTGCCAGAGGAGTCCCTCAAGGCTCCATCCTAGGACCAATCCTTGTTTCCCTGTACATCAACAACCTTGAATCCCACATAAAGAGCTCTAGCATACATTTCTTTGTGGACGATATGGTTTTGTACGCATCAGGCTCCTCCTTAACTGAAGTCAAGGAAGCACTCCAAGCTGACTTTATCCAGTTAGATAGCAACCTTATCAATGCCAAGCTTTCTTAAATGCCAAAACCAAGACAATGATTTTCTCGAGACTTGCCTTGTCTGGTGCCCTACCTACCTACCCCACCTAAAAACTTCATAGTTACCTCCCTAGGTGAACCCTTGGAAGTCGTACCTAAATTTAAATATCTAGGTATGTGGATAGACAACAAACTTTCCTTCAACTACCACATCGAGGATCTATCAAAAAGGCTTAAAGCATGCCTGGGTTTCTTCTTTAGAAATAGGACTCTCTTTTCTCTCGTGACCCGCAAAAGACTTGTCCAAGCAACAGTCCTTCCCTTGCTTGACTACGGAGACATTATCTTTATCTCCTCCTCAACCTTGAGTCTATCTAAACTGAACATACTCTATCACCGTGCTCTTCACTTCATTACTAACTCTGCATACAGGACCTACCACTGTGATCTTTATGCAGCAGTTGGGTGGACCTCTCTTGCCACCAGACGCCTCCTGCGTGCTGGCATTTGGACCCTCAAATTACTACTCCACAAACTGCCTGTCTATTTAACGTCTCTCATACACATCTCGCATAGTGCCTACTCCCTAAGTAAATCTGACCTTATCCTATTAGATGTTCCCAGGACACATACCACAACTGGCCAAAGAGCTGTCTCATACACCCTTCCACACATTTGGAACCAACTACAAGCCATGCTGAAGCTAACCAGCATCGTATCAATTAACTCCTACAAAACACTAGCTATCTCTAAATTAAAAGACATATGTAGGTGCTACTAGGTCCCCAAAGCCAAGTCAACTTCATAGGTACCAACTGGCCCTCTTCTTATTAGGCTGAAATGTGTTGCATAATTTAGGGCAAGGTTAAAGCTGAAATGTACTGCATATATAGCATAAGGACTTCTATTGTGTATATCTCTTGTATTATATATTTTTTCTTAGTTGTTCTACATTTTATATCTCCTGTCTATGTAATTGTGAACTGTATGTGTATGTGCCTCAGGACCTCCTTGTGAATGAGCTTGCTCAATGGAATCTTTCCTGCAATAAACTTGAACTTGAACTAGGGTTGAACCCCCTTCGACCCCTCCAGACCACCCCCCCAAGCGACATTGGTGTGCGCGTCATGGTCATTGTCCCTAACTCTTACCTCATTGCATGTGTAAAGAAGCTGAGAAATAGGAAAATGGAATGAGAGTTAGGACCAACAACCGCAATGTGCACCCCGATGCCAGTTGGGGGGGTGGGCTGGAGGGTCCAAGGGGATTTTCAACCCTAATATCGAATTTCCTCACTTCTGTCGCTGTGTAACAACCCTAAGTGATGCATTAAATGGAGTTTTTGGCCTCTAATTTCCCTTCTTTTTGAGAATGATAGCGAGAAACAGTAAAAGTAATGCAGCAGTGGGGGCCCCTCGCTCCTGCCACGTGATATGTTGTGACATAGTAACAGAAACAGCAACACAAACAGAATGTTGAAACACTAATGGTAACAGTAATGGGAAAGGAAGCGCAAATGACAATGCAAAGGGTAACGCACATGGTGGCATGCACAGGAGCGGTAACGCAAATGGTGACATAAACGCAAGTGGAAACAGTAAGAGTAACAGTAACAGAAGAGCATACCCCATTTTTGGTGAACTGCTGCATACAGAAACACAAAGAATGTATGCATTGTAATGGGTATCAAAGCTAAAAACAAGCATTAGAAGGACTTAATAGCAAATATCTCAGCAACCGCATGACATAGAAAAAATGTATAAATTTCACAAAAATTATGATTTTTCTGGCTAGGATTTTGCTATTACATAGCCCATAGGGCTATGGAACTCACAGCAAAAAATCTATATCTCGCATCATTTTCGAGATACGAGCCCTGAAAGGCACAGCGTATGCCACGTTAGTCTATGGGAAAAAATACCAAATTCAGAGTACCGTAACTTTGCATCCGTACAATATTTTTTTGCCAAACCAGCGGAAGGCACATCTGTGACATGTTGGCTGTATTCCCTACCGATTTCAGCTCAAAAGACCAAACCATTCCTTTGCAGCAGGGTGGCAAAGAATTCCTGTAATTTTGCCATAGTCAGAAAAAAGTACTTTCGCAAATTGGCAAACTTTTCACAAAAACGGTATGACACTATTTTGTGACACTACTGTTTACAGAAATTTGAAAAACATATTTTTGGGGTGTTTAAACCCAAAATAAAGACTTGTATAGCATCCTCAGGGTCTGACTAGGTGAACACAAAAATAATTGTGTCCCTAGAGGGTACCAAATTTAAATGCCAAGCATTTTTCTGATCACCAACTGAAAACAAAATGGCAGATTTGTGAAAGGAAAAGGGCCATTTGCAAAAGTAAAAACTGCATTTGCGACACTTTCGAACTTTTTGTTAACTTTTCCCATTGACTTATAATGGGAACTTGTTTTTTGAATAACTTTTGAACCGTTCCATATTTTTTCACGAAATCTTCAAAAAGCACATCAGGGACCTCAGCTGCATGCTCCCTGAAGTTTTCAGAGTGGTCGTACAAACTGTGCAACCTGTAGACGAGAGTAAAGAATTCACAAAAAAGCGTAATTGCGCAATTCGTTGTTGCTTAATAACTCCTCAACTGTATAACTGACCAGTACGAAACTTAGCAGATCCCAAGATCTACCATGCCCAATTGTGAATTCCAAATTTCAGGCAAATCTGTTGTACGGTGGCAAAGTTATTAAGGAGCAAAATGTGACCCTTTAACCTTAAAAGTGCTACTCAACCCTAACTATGGTAGCACTACTGTGCTACCAATATATATATATATATATATATTTTTTTTATGGCAAAAAACTATGTTTAATGCATCAGTTAGGGTTTTTCCACAGCGACACAAGTGAGGAAATTCGGTGTTAGGGTTAAAAACCCTAACTCTGCATTCACACCCCCAGCACCACACACACACACACACACACACATACACACACATATGCAAGTATGGGGGAGGAACATGACCAATCACAGAAAACCAGCAGCAGGTGACAGAAATAAAAATACAACTGTCTAAATGTACTACAAGACATCCCACCTGACCAGGTACTGCATGCTCAGTGGAGATCCTTAGCAAAACTGAGGCCATGTACACCAAACGTACACATCCCTGATTACAGGTGCACACAACATACCACACTTAGGAGTTGCATGCCACTACGTAGCACTGCCCCACACCTCACCACACCTCGTACTGCACACTCACTGTACATGAGCAATCCAACTCACTCATTGCAGCTGTACAGAGGTTTGTACACTTAGGAGTAGAGAGAAATAAAATACAACTCTGTGAATATAAATACAAGACACATCCATCATCATGATGCAAGAACTGTTGCAATTGACTATGTGATGTGATGTGTATAGTAGTAGGTTACCTGGGTCTCTACACTTGAGATACACTACCTGATGTGGATGTTTGGGGGAGCCATAGCCTGTACAAGGCTGTGCAAATCCTAATGGTACTAACGGGTATACAGTTTCAGTGATAGAGGTATACTGTTGATGTCCATGGACTTAGTTTCAGTGTGTTTGCATGCTCAGAATAAAATAACAGATCTGTCTGTCAGGAGTCAGATTATCTGAATGATGACATGCAACTTCTAAATGTACTAACATGAGTATAGCAACAATAACACAGGTGTATCACAGATATCCATAGACTCATTTTTCTTGTTGCTCTCTATTGAGGATGCAGTACCTAGTCAAGACAATGGCATTGCCTGTGTGATGCCAAGCAAATCCAAATTGTGCTAAGTTGAGTATCTTTGCAATGACTGAGGTATACCATATATCTGCATACTGTCAGTTTTTGCAATCGATCGCCACTCAGCACGTACTATGTGTTGTTTGAGCTTGGGAGACCATTACGTGGCTGACACCATACAACTCATAACTATGCTAACTGTCCTGTGCGTCCAATCAGGGATGTTTACCATTCATATTTATGGACTTTCTTTTTCTGAGGCTTTGCATTCATGATGCAGCAAGTGTTCTAGGAGGAGGGAGCATTCTCTCCCTCACACTGTGGTAGTCATAAATGTTAAATCTTTCCAAAGCTGCAATCACAGAGTTACAGTGTTGATGTTAATGGGTTCATTTTACATGTGGCTGTCCAGTCAGTATGCACTATCTGGTCTCAGTGCATGGGGGATTACCTCATGAAGGGTTTGCACTGTGTTACAGTTCAAAGTTGTGTATATCTCAAATCAAACACACATACCACTCATGTCAAAATCCTTTCTTTTGCTGTGACTCTACAGTCAACAAACTTTACCAGGTGTGGTGGAGTGTGGTGCATCGCTATGTAATGGCATGCAACTCCTAAGTGTGGTACATTGTGTGCACCTGTAATCAGGGATGTGTACGTTTAGTGTACATGGTGTCAGTTTTGCTGTGGATCTCCACTAAGCATGCAGTACCTGGTCAGGTGGGTGGGGATGTTTTGTAGTACATTTAGACAGTTGTATTTTATTTCTGTCACATGTGCTGGTTGTCTGTGATTAGTCATGTTGCCTTGGTCCCCCCCCCACTTGCATGTGTGTCTGTGTCTGTGTCGTGCTGGGGGGGTGAATGCGGAGTTAGTGTTTTCAACCCTAAAACCTAATTTCCTCACTTTTGTTGCTGTGGAACAACCTTAACTGATGCATTAAATGGAGTTTTTTTGCCATGAATTTCCCTTGGATATTATGGTGAATCATTGAACTTCATGTGTCAGATCCTTGTTTTCATATCAGTGAAAGTAATAATTTTCAATGCTAGATTTTTGGTAGATATTCCCCATAAAGTAACAATGAAACACAAGCAACAGTTTTCTTAAGAAAATACTATATTAATATATAGTTTTTTCATACAAAAATGATTTTAAAACATACAAAATCTTTCACACATAAAAATATAGATAATTCTTTTAAAAAAAGTAAGAAACAGAAACATAAAAGCATTATTAAAATACAGTGTAAGAAACAAAAATGTGAAAGCAAAAGATTGATTTGTATAAAATTTTCCATAAAAGAACTGAACCATCATTGACAAAAAAAAAAAAATACTGTCTATTGTGAGAAGAGGTGTGCTGCTGGTCGAGGCAGCCCAGTCCAAATGTTGGACACCACGTGGAGGTGCATTTAAAAAGTGGAAGCTGTTGCACCAGGGCTGAATTGGGGAGGTAGGGAGGAAGGGAGATACCAGTCAAGCTGTGAAGGCTGCTCATTGTGGCTCAGGAAGGCTAGCTGTTGTTGGTGTTGGTGAAATGGTGCTGGTGGGTGCAGTGCCTTCTGCCACTGTGCCCACAGGCTCGAGCACAAGATTGATAGTTGCCTGCTGTGCTGTGTAAAGGGACAATAATTTATTTTGCCCCTCCTGCAACACAGTAGTTTCCTCTTTCAAGCCACCAATCTTGCACTCGAGCCTGCAAACACAGTGACAGTGGACTTTGCACATTCTTTTGTGAGATGTTTCTGTAAAGAGACAAGCAAATATCCATCAAAATGTTATTCTTAACATTTAGCTCTATTTCTTTGTGTTGTAATTCATAACATTGAGTTTTTTCCCTGTATATATTCTAAGTACATGTAGATCTGTATTCTTATGCACATATATAGAAGCATTAATTGTCAAAAAATAACTCTTGTTAGTCTGCATATCACGCCTCTGACTTGTGATGTATTGCAAATATGTTACTTTCATGAGTTTTCAGGAATAGCGAAAAGCGTCACACTTATATTCTGTTTTACTTTCTGTATCAAATTCTTGATTTATGCAATCATTGCTAACTATAATAAGACAGTAAGCTGTGTAACAATTGAAAGTGCTTCATCCTCTAAGGTCAGAGTGACAAACACATGTATACCTAGGCCGGGATAATCAAAAGGGTTGCGTATGGTGCAACAGAGTTGCACCATGTGCAACACACTAATGCGCCCTGGCGCGATATTACAAAGGGAAATATGTGCGGTACAAATCCCGATGTGGCGGGTGCATCAGGAATGTATGCGGTGCAAATAGGAGGCCGTGCCCATGCATACTCTGTACATTCCTGATATTTAGCCCCGGATGTGCTGAGCATATACAGGCGCAACCCTATGTGCACTGCACACAGATGAGCCAAAATGAAATGGAGCAACAGCTGGCCACCCACAGGTGATCTGCCATATAGCAGGGTGCAACACATCAGCCGATAGCTGTGCGTGGTCACCCAAGTTCCAGTGACACCATCCATCGCAGTAGCATCCCCCACCCATGCCTGATCATGGGCTTTAATATAAACGATAATCTCTGGTGGTCCAGTGGACCCTATCCTCAGCCAAATTGCAGGCTTTGAAATAAGGAATAATGCCTGGTGGTCCAGCGGTACCCCCTCCCAACCCACCCACTCAGTCCTGCCAGCCTGTTCCCCACCCTGTAAACAGCGGGTGGCAGCACTCCACCTGGAAGCCACCAGGCACGCGTGCCGATGACAGCATACAATATGGCTGTACAACCACTAGTCCACAGCGAGGCCAATGGGCATGCAGACCATACTGTACTACACAGTCCCGATATGTGAATATTGACATATTGGAACTGTGTAGCACAGTACGGTCTGCATGCCCATTGGCCCAAACTGTGCACCAATGGGTATATAGCTGTACTGTATGCTGTCAGTCGATGGGTGGCTGGGTGGCTTGAGGGTGTGGTGCTGCTACCCACCACTGACCAGGGTGGAACAGGGTGGTGAAACTGAGTGGGCAGGTTGGGAGGGGGTACCGCTGGACCAGCAGGGATTATTTTTTATTTCAAAGCCCACAATCAGGTTGGGGGTAGGCTCCACTGGACCACCAGGGATGATTCTTTACTTCAAAGCCCGAGATCAGGCTTGGGATAGGATCCACTGGACCACCAAGGATATTTATTTCACTGGAAGCCCACGATCGGGCATTGGGATGCATTGCCAGTGAGGGGCAGAGGGCATCAGTCCCTGATGGCTGCTGCCTGACACGGCGCCAGGCGCAAGTCACCAAGGATCGGCGCACCTGCATGCAAATGGATCCATAATGACATGCAAATTGTTCCATTTGTGCCTTGCATGCATTATGGCCCCATTTGCATGTCCACCTCTGAATATCACGGTTGATGTGCCTAGCGTTATGGCACTTGTGCTAGCGCATCCCCCTGCTCCTCTCTGGCCACTTGCCCTGCTGCAGTGCCACTACACCATCCACACTGCAGGTGGCCCTGGTGCGATATTTAACTGTGCTGAGCCATGGCATAGCACCGTTGAATATCACCCTGTCAATGCCCTGGTGCATACCAGTTGCGCTGTGTCCATGCTTGCGCCACAGCCTGGTGCAGTCTGAATATCCCACCCCTACTGTTTTCATGTACATGGTCTTAACAGTATGTGGCTGTTATACACCCTAACACTGTTATCTCAATCATAATATCTTACTTAATTGTCTTTACAATTATTTCTGTAACATGACAACATCTCAGAATACCTTTTATGCTGTACCTGTTTAGTACAAAGATTTAAGAACTATGTTCTATCAATGTTAAATATGGTATCTTTGACCTAATCTTTAGGATTTCAAAAGTTTACTTCTGAGTGCTTTCAGGAACTCTTTTCATAGGAGATCACCTGTACAGATTTTGTTAAGCAACAGAATAGCCAAACAATAAATGCAATAAATCACATTTTTCAGTATTTCTTCACAACATTAAATAGTAGAATTTTATGTAACACTTAATCTTGTAAGTACTCATGCGAATAATGTAGAGACTCAGTGTATCTCAATGTTTGACTCTTGTTTTACTAAGAAGAATGAATCAGACACATTGTGAACATTGGTGACTTTATAAATGTAGTTGACTATTTGAGATGTGCATGACAGGCTAGATACTGGGCTGTTACACTAAATAATATTGATCATGAACTGCACACAATAAGTTATAATAATTATGCATTCAGGGCCTATTGAGTGGGATATTACTTGCCGTCACAATGTATTTTTCATCATATTTTTTTCTGTATGCTTTTGGTGTCATACTTACGTTAAGCACAAGCACCTTCCTCCTGCTTCACCTGCACCACAGGTATGGGCACAGCTTCCCTGGTCATTTAAAAAAAAATGAGAACATTATTTAATTGTAATATATGGATTTTCAAAATAATACCCTTAAAAAGCATACAACAAATCCCTTGTAATACACCGGTGCAAACTCAATAATAGTATCGATGGAATCCCGTAATACTATCATTGAGATCAAGTAATACTATCGATGGAAGATCTCAACAATAGTATTATTGCAAACTGACTAGAGCGCAAGTGCCACCAGACAGCTCACGTTGACCACGAGCCGGCTTTTATTGTAACTGTCACATACAGTAAAAGCCAACAAAACATTTGCATCATGCCTACTGTCTGATATTCGGATCCCACTGCAACTTCTTTTGGAATTTAGCCATCAATATTCAAAATTCCCCTCAACCAGCAAAAAAAAGACTGTACATCATGTACTCCAACTCGGAGTCTGACTAAGTCTCCACAGCAACAGTCGTTCGCTCAAGAAAAAAAAATAAGTTGTTACTGCTGTTTCGTTTTGCAGTTTCTTTAACACTGCACAGTTTTGCCATTTGAATTTTGGAAACACTTTCGATGATGCCGCAATCATTGGCTCCTACTCACACAAAAATCACTTCAGCACCCCAACCAAAGATTCCTCATTCTATGGCAAAGTTACACACTTACAATTTCCTAGCATCCATATATTACAAAAAATAACAAATACATTCTTGTGTTACTAGGCAGTTCTTCATCTCGAGGATCTGGGGGCACTAGAAACCTCTCGAGCTTCACTCTCGAGGTATACTGTGCCCTCAGATCCTCTCGATGAATTACTGCCTTGTAATACACCCGAATGTATCTATTATTCTATTTATTATGATATAAAAATGTCAATATCTAAGAATACTTTAACTATCTGACAAACACAACATATTCCATAATGCTGGCATCCAAGTATATGGTATAACTCTGTATGTGGCTGTCTACAACACTTTTAAAGTAATACTATTCAGATTGCATTACACATAATGGCAGGCATATTCACCCTGTGTCAGACCGTGGTACAATGCTGGGTACAGCGTTACTGGTATGTCACATGGCATTCACAGAACAATATCCAATGCTGCTGGGCCATGGGCCAGCATCATTGAATTAACCAGTTTTACCACCTACATTGCACATGGCACAGTGGCACTGTGCCAGCGCAAGTGGAAAGAGAGTAGCAGAGCAATGAAGCAGCGCAATAGTGTTTGTGCTATGCACACCAACCACGATATTCACCACTGGATAAGCAAATGAGGACATAATGGATGCAAGGTGAAAATGGGACCATTTTATGGTTTTATTGCTCCATTTCCAAGCAGGGACACTCATCCCCACCAACTTATTGCTGGTGCCCTGGCACACAGTAAACATTGGCCCCATGCCCTTCACAACAACATGCCCCATTGCGGAATCATGGACTACCAACATTTAAAGTATCAGTGGTGCTACAGTGTACCCGAACCCCTCACCCAATCACAGGTTTACTATTTAGAAATATCCGTGGTAGTTCAGTGGACCCAACTCCTTTGCCCAATTACAGATTTACTCTATACAAATATCCCTGGTGGTGCACTGGACACTACCCTCACACAAGCGCAAACTTACCATGCTATATACCCCTCATGTTCCACTGGACCACACCCCTTTCCCAATCTCAGGTTTTGCATGATATTATTAATCATGTTGGTCCAGTGGAACCTTCCCCCACCCCAATTGTGGGTTTTATAGATGGATCATCATCCCTGATGGCCTAGTGGCTGCATCCAGCCGAATCACAGGTAATACAATGAAAGAGTACCTTGGTGGCTAACGGTGCCCCCTCCCACCCACCCACTCTGTCCTGTCACCTACTCCCTGCCCTCCACTCACTGGCATGCTGCAGTTGCACATACAGAAGCCAGACACACAATTGCTGAGTGACACTGTACAGCATGACACTATGCACATTGTTGCACAATGTGTCCCAATGGACGTCAACACTGTAGTGTCCTACACAGTACCAATATGTGAATTAATACTTAAATTAATATATTGGGACTGTGTACTACAGTGTGTTCTGCATGTCTATTGTCTGGTAGTCTCTACCAATGTGCATACAGCCATACTGTACGCTGTCACTCTACAGGCAACCAGATACATTGCAGGTGGGGAGCTGTTCCACG
Source organism: Neoceratodus forsteri (assembly GCA_016271365.2). Lineage (NCBI taxonomy): Eukaryota > Metazoa > Chordata > Ceratodontiformes > Ceratodontidae > Neoceratodus > Neoceratodus forsteri. The sequence goes on along the minus strand of JADMNL010000040.1, from coordinate 41,445,396 downwards.
GCATGATGGGGGGGTGTCAGTGCAATGCCAGTACTGAATGTGCAGGTGGGTAGGGTGCTACCGGCACCCACCAGTAAACAGTGTCATGATATTACCAACTATCAAGCTAGATATGAACACTGGCCCAGTAGGGATGATGATTAATTCATAAATCACACAATTGGGTTGTGTTAACACTCCACTGTGCCACCATGATTAAATATGTAATCAGAACACCACAATCGATTGACATGATAGAGTCCACTGGAATGGGTAATGCTTTAGATCAGCAGTACATCCACACAAACAAGTTACTGCTATGCTAACAGTTTGAGAAGTATTTCACAGGTTTGAGCAGTATAGTTTCACATACAGTGCTGTCTGCAGCAGTAATAGGACTACAGAATGCCTAGCAAACACATTGGTTACATAGTCAACCTGTGCCATACCTTCACATCTCAATGCACTATTTAAGATGTTGATGCTTGAACTTACTCATTCCATATTCAGAGTTGACTCATTACAGCTTTAAGTTCTCACTACACTTCCTGTGCAGATTTCCCTGTTCCATTGCCATGCTATATGCAGAAGCAGTTTTTCCTCTGAGCTATAGCTTTTCAATATAGTATGTTTTTTGCTGTAGGGTAACTTAGCTCATTGAACAGTACTCATTATAAACTGAAAGAAAAGTTTTCATTTTCTCTCCCTGACTGTTTACAGAATTTCACTAATGTGATACACAAGAAACACTGATAGCAGACAGTCAACATGATCACTATAAGTTTCTTCTTACCGTCTGACTCCACAAGGATGATAGAGTCAGAGTCAGACTCTTCAGCCTCCACAGGTTCTGTCTGTGCTGGCACTATGTCAGCAGCAGGACGGGGGCGCCTCTGACGAGCTGTGAAATATAGATAAAAAGGACATTTACTAATTGTGTCACTTGCACGGTCACTTATTTAGGATCACTTAGTATACAGCATTGACAAGTATCTGTAACCTATTATGATTCTTGATCAAGTATTGTACAGTTACTGAACACCCATGTAAAGTATAATTAAGATAATTACTGCCAAGCAAGTTATTTACACTATTTAAAAAGTTATTACTTAAATGTACTTAAAGTTATTAAATGGGTCATTTGAATTTCATTATGGCCTCATCTGCATGCAGATATGCCAATCCCTGGTGACTTACACCTGGTGCCCTCCCAGGCAGCAGCCATCATGGACCAACATCCCATGATGCTCAGCATCAACACACCACAACACCGGTTCATGGGCTTTCCAGTACAAAGCCTAGACCTGGTGGTGCAGTGCACCCCTCCATGTCCGATCACAAATTTCCAGGTATAAAATCTACCCTTGCTGATCCAGTGCCCCCCATGCTCAATCGCAGGCTACTCAGTGTTAAAACTATCCCTGTTAGTCCATTGGCCCACCATCCCCCTGCTCAATCATGGCCTCCCTGGTATAAAACCTAGCCCTGGTGGTCCAGTGGACCCCAACCATTCCCCAATTGAGGGCTAACTAGTATTAAACCTAGCCCTGGTGGTTCAGTTAGCCCCCCATACCTGATTGTGGGCTTCCCAGTAAAAAGTATACCCTGGTGATACAGAAAACCCTTCCCCCAGCCTGATCACAGATTTCCTATGCTAAACATACCCTGGTGCTTTAGCAGTAACCCCGTTGCTGGTGACACACTCAGTCCCACCACCCCGCTTCCCCCAGTCAGCAACAGGTAGCAGCTCTCCACCCACAAGTTACCACCCACCCAATAACTGACAGTGTACAGTATGGCTTTATGCCCATTGGCCCACGCTGTGAAACAATAGACATACACCCAGGGTGTACACTATCAGTCAGCAGGCAGTTGGCGGCCTGTGGGTGGTGAGCTGCTGGACACTGCTGACTGGAGGAGGGGAGAGGGGTGACATGACTGAGTGCATGCATGTATGGGGAGGGGTAGTACTGCTAGGCCACCTGGGTACATCTACCATAGAAAGCTCACTATGGCACTGAGGGTAGGGTCCGCTATACCACCAGTGCCATATTTGTCACCAGAGATCCCGCTATTGGGCATGGGGGGGGTCACTGTACCAGCATGAGTATGTCTTAACCAGGGAGTCCACAATCATACATGCCGGGGGGGCCACTGGACCACCAGGACTATGTATTTTACCGGGGCGCCTTGTGATGAGGCATGGAAGAGGGGTTCACTGAATCACCAGGATTATGTATTTTACTACAGAAACTGTGATCAGTCATAGGAGGTGTGCCACTGGACCAACAGGGTTACTTTATTACCAAAGATCCCACAATCAGACAAGGGGGGAGGAGTCCACACTGACAGACAGTGACACTGCAGCTCAGCTGGGCACCCACAGCTGGCACCCACCGTGTAACACCCTGCAATACATTAGCTCACCTGTGGCTGGCCAGCTCTTGCTCTTTTTTTTCCCACTAAACTGTGTGCGGCACATACTCAGTAGTGAATATCAAACTTGTATTATTATAAAAATATTGCTTCTTTACTTACAGTGTGTGAGATGCTCCCCTGCACCTGGCTTTCCACCCACCTCCCAAAGCTCATTACCAAGGTAGTACCAGCACTTGTCATTGTCTGATATCTCCTCCTTCTCCTTCTCCTTCAGCTGGTAGAAACACTGGCACAACAGCTTCCACTTTTTCTTACACTGCAGAGGTGTCTTATTTTTAACTTTAAGAATCATATGCAGCTAAGAGTGAATGCGCCTCCACATGCTGTTCAACTTCCGGTTTGTGCTACACATTAATACACAAGCAATGCCCTGCTCCTGGACTGCCTTAAGTAACATGCACACCTCACAAAGACTCCAGATTCTCATAATAATCCTCTTTTTTTCTCTCACAATCTGCAAGAAATACACAAAAAAACAGTACATGACTGTCATGTTTTGTCACATGTGTGTTACTTTCTGTTCTGTTCCTTAGTACATCAATTATGTTTCTGTCACAAGTAAGAGTTGTATGCACACTCATACTTCACACATCCTTATATTCAGCCCTTGATATGCTGAGCATATGCAGAAGCAGAACCTAGTTGTGCTGCACAGTGTTGAGCCCCAAAAAAAGAAATTAAAAAACTTGTTGACACCCACAGTTCAGCTGCCATATTGTGCAGAGCAACATGGCAGCTGCTATCTGTGGTGCCTACATGAACTGCAGGGTCACCATCTGTTGGTCTCCCCCAATCACCAATCACACTGTTTCTATAACAAAAAACTTCCCATGGTAGTCCAGTGGAGCCTAACACCTCACCCGATTACAGGCTTTCTGTTTAGAAATAACTTTGATGGTCCAGTGCAGCTACCACAACAGTGGAGTAGGGTACATGAAACACCACAGATACAATCAATACACTGAACCCATGATCATCTGAGGGGTTAGGGTGCACTGGAACACCAGGAGCATTTTAAACATGGAAAACACACAATCAGCTATTGGGACACGTTGCCACCAAATGGTGAGGGAGGGGCACCGATCCCCAAAAAGTGATGTGTGACACGGCGCCAGACACAAGTTGCTAACTATCAGGACACCTGCTTGTAAATAGCTCAATAATGACATTCAAATGGGGAACTTGCACCTTGCATGCATTATGGCCACATGTCTATATACATGACAAAATATTGCAATAGTTGCACCCAGCCCCACCACACTTCACTCCTTTATCAGCGCACTACTGTGTTGCCACTTCCACTGGCACAGTGCGACTATGGCATGCACAAAGCTGGTGGCCACATTCAAATATTGAACAGTGCTGAACCATAGCACAGCACCATTAAATATCACCCTGACAAAGCCCTGGTGCATTTGACTGCCACTGTACTCAGACTTGTTCTACAGGCTGGCACAGTACAAATATTCCCAGCCCATGTATGGCACATGTGTAAGTGATGTATGTAGCTGTTCTATTTTTTGACCAACAGTTTTTGGTTCTAAAAAGAACCATTTTTTTCTACTTTGCTATCTGTTTAAACAGTCTGACATTCTTAGAGTACTTTGAGGATTGCATCTTGAAGGTCTCCCAGGAAATGGCAATTGCCAGCATGTGAGAAGTGTACACCATCTCGTAGGTATAGCCAATCATAAGAATACTTAATTTCAGGGTGCTGTATGGTGTACATTCCAGACATGCACAGATATGCAGATATTTGTATGTAGACCTTTCTTCAAGCTCTGTCAATCAGGTACATATGGTGTTCTGCTTGCCAGACCCTACACTCTGTAATATCCAAAAAAATGATTTTACAGGCAGGCAACATACTCATGATAGAAGCAAGGTCCAATTTTGCTTCTGTCACTAAATCTACCCAGCATTTGATGCCCAAATCATTGCCTCCAAGATGTATCAGCAGTATGTCTGGATGAGCTTGAGTACTCAGAAGTCTGAGCATTGTTGGCATGAGGTGCTCCCACCTCATTCCACCCTTGCCAAACCACTTTACACAGCAATTTGGGAGCTGCAGCTTTTTCCCAAGATCACTGTTCTGAGCATACTCTGACACTCGCCTTACTATACTGCTTCCAACAATCCACATAGTCCTTTTGCTGTTTTCTGCCATTCTGAGGTTTTAAACTGAGAAGTGGAGAGAGAGCTACCAAAAAAGACAGTGTTTCTTCTGCAGTATCTACCTAAGCAGTTGTGAAAGTAAAACTGCAATTTCCCTCTCTAATTCAACAGTGCTTCAGTGGGCTGATTCATGACACACAAATTGAGTAAACCATTAGCTAAACATCTGTCTTCCTTAACCAATGCAGTGTGTGCACTAGCCATCAGAGCAGCTCTGCTCTTGCAGAAATATAGAAAGATTGCAAGGTGGTAAAATGCATTCTTTTGATAGGCAATTTCAAAGAATTACAAGTGCAGAGACATGTCTGATTGGTTCCCTCCTCTGTTATGCTACACGTGCAGCTTGCTTTCTGCCTCCATTTGCAGCTGTATCTCTGCTAGTAAGTGCTGATTCAGACTCTGACTTTAAACTGTTATAACTTTTTTTTACAGTATGGTAGGTAAATAATATTATCATTGTCAAATACAGCATTAAAAATGTTTTGTTTCACACCATTTTTGTACTGCTAATAGTTTTTATCATGCTAGAAAAATTGTTTAGAAAATGTTATGTACTTACACAATTGGAAACATTGTGTCTCTTGTGTTTCCTAAGATGGCTGCTATGTCCTTCTTCTTCACTGTTCTGTGGTTGTGATTGGTTGCTCAATATGGCCTGATAAATGTGCCATTACATTGGCTGCAACATCTGTCACGCAAATAAGCACCAGTCTGTGATTGGCTTACTGTTAAAGTGGGTGTTAAGAAATTGCAATTTGCAGAAGTGTTGTGCGTGCGACACCATTGTTCAGCACTTTCATGTGTGCAACACTATTTTTGCAACACTATATTTGACACTGTCACATGTTTGACACTGTTTTTTGTAATAGTGTTACACGAATTACACTATTTTTTGCGAAAGTGTTGCACGTTCTACACTACTTTTGTGACTTTGTGGGAAAAACAGTTTTTAATAGGTAGCACAGCAGTGTGGATGATTTGCATTGTGTCACTGTTTTATTTTTGACATTGTTAGATATTTTTTCTCATATAATAATTCAAGTTAGGTTCAGCGCCACTTGAAAAGTCTTGTGTTGCTTTGCTGATCTTCATTTACTACACAAATGATCTCCATTTATGTTTACTAGGCAGTAGTATTTGTTGTTTATTAATTTCATTGTGTTATGTTACAACAAGAATCAACTGTATACTGCTTTCTAAACACTAATATTTATAATATTTATCTGATGCACAAATAATCTATCTCAACATAAATTGCTACAAGTGAACAACACAAATGGTCACTAATGTTTTTGTTTTTCTGTCTCTATTATGCAGGTGTCTGATACTTCTGTAAGATTGCTGTATACCACTGTGAACTTATACACTTGAATGATGCCCAGTAACAAAGATGTACATCTATACAAAGACGAAACCGGTACCATAGCACTTCACTGCTGCTCAAGACTGATATTAAGTCCAGTGATGTCGGTTCAAGATGTAAAACAAATCAGAGTTCTACTGAAGTAGTGAGTCATACATTTCCTCATTCCACAGTAACAGTACGACCTTGCTCAACAGCAAGCAAAAAGTGTTTACCTGAGTGACAGTTGTGTAGGTCTTTGAGATAGAACACAACTATTGCAAAGGCAATCATAAGTACACATGCTAAACAGCATTGTAAACTTGAAGCTGGTGATGTTAATCTGAGAAAGCAAAAGTATTTTCTATCACTAGCTTAGAAAGCTAAGATTGACAGGCTTATTGCTGCAGTAATGAGGTGTGAGCGCAGGACAACTAAGAGTCATCTGAGTTTGATGAAACTGTGTCTCAAAGTACGCACATTTGTTAATAGAGTAATATTTTTCCTGCAACGTTTATGGCGCAACATGTCTCGTGCTCGAACACTCCAGAAGAGTTGTGTACGACATCAAGATAAGGCTACAATGGTATCCTGGCTTGGACGTGCACAATTTCTGTGATGTTTTCACAGGTCAATGGCTGTACACACAGCACTCAGAGGCATATTTCTGGGAAGAGTCTTATTATTCTCAGAAAAAGGACAGCAACTTCAGCATTGATGAGTCCGGTAAACTGGTAAATGTACTCTGTCTCTGATGACACAACAATGGAGTCAGATGATAACTGTGAGGCAACTACTGAGCCTCGCAAGCTCCACTGTCTCTCATGGTCATGTGATGCAACTTGCAACCATAGACAATCATCATTTGACAAAGTTGAGCACTTTCTCAACCTATTTGTCATAACAAATAAGAAAGAGAGATATAAACTGTTTGACAAAATTGAACTTTGTGAGATTCGTCCCCATACTGGACTCATGGGTCACTCACTTGCATGTCTAAATAGTAGTGTTTGTGACTGTGTCTTTCACCACATGTGGATGTTGGGAGTACATGTGGAATTTTGTATACAGGGTGTATGAAGTTTGTCGAGTCATCAATCAGTATACTTCTCTAAATGACCTACTGGAATCTGGTGACATGCATTGTGTCATCACATTTTTGAAACAGCTATGATGTGTCAGTTCTGTCTCAGACACAGTCACTAATCAGTCAGCGATTTCTGATGAAACTTCTGTCTCTGTCTTAGAAAGTGACATCATGAAACAGTTTGGCAAAGCAATTGCTAAATTTGAGTTGACAAAGGTACAGAAGTTTGACTCTGTATGTGTGTCATATGATTGTCTGTGCTATGAGAAGCAAACGGTCACAGTGAATTTCGAAACCTTGTCAACATACAATGACATGTGATTTCAACTGACAGCATTTCTGTTGCTGAAATCTGACTTTCAGTTACAGCCCATCATTGTACTGTGCAAGCACTGTTTCTCCAAACTGAAGTGTAACATTCTACCACCAAGGTCATTGTTGAATAATATGGAGGCACATGTTATATCAAGTGAGAGTGGTACATTGAATATGTTTGAATGCATTCTTATTCAGACAATGAAACCATTTCAAACTATTCTACGTCTGAACACAAAGACACGGAACATTCCATAAAAAGAGCTAATTAGATCTCTTAAGGGTTCCATCATGTATCTCCCACTTCCTCTGCAGGAAAATGTGGAGGCAATCTCAATAGAAAACAGTTTGGTGATTCTTGTAAATGATGTTCCAACTAAGGCTAAGGTCATATGGTAAGATGTTGTCAATGTACAGAAGGTGAAGCTTGCTCTTAATTATTTAAAGAGTAACAATCCCTTTTACACAGACCTTGAAATTGATACCAAGACTAGCATGTCTGTTAAATATGATCAGTTGGGAAGCACAAAAACAATGATTGAAAAGGTAGATGTGGAGACAAGCGATAGTGTGTATGAACAGTACACAATTCACCCACTACATGGAAGAGATCCAGTGGAGGACAACATTGATCTCTATCAAATGAAACAGGTGGAAGGTGAGCCTGTCAGCGTTTGGGAGGCAACATTGGAAGCACGCTGTTTTCCAGACTTATTTCCAAAAGGGTCAGGTGGACACCTAGATGAAAGAGAAGTTCATGTACAGGGTGTTGAGTACCGTACTAGGCGTGTGCTCAATAAGGATGGACAATTCAGATGTAACATACAGTACCTGTTTCATCTCCTGTGGGTGAGTGAGCTTACCATACTGTCTGCTTCTATTGCACATACTATTCATCTCATGCATCTACTTGATGGAATAGCAGCTGCACAGTTCCTGAAGAAACTGAATCAGAAAGATGAAAATGTGCAAGTGAATTTGTCTTCCATTCTGTCAAGTCTACGTGGCACCAAAGAATATTGGTATCGTAGACACTCTGAAGTGATGACAATGCTGCAAGAGTATGGTGCAGCTACATGGTTTGTCACACTGAGTTGTGCTGAATATGCCTGGGATGAGGTCATTGAACTGTTGAAGTGGGCATATTCTGATGTCGATGGAATTTCATCAATGACTGTCGGAGAAATGTGTTTACTTGACCCTGTCTCTGTCACAAGGCATTTCGACAAGTGGTTCCATGATATTATGACTTTCATTTTGTCAAAGGACAATCCACCTCTTGGTACTGATGAACATTACTTTTGGAGGACAGAGTATCAAGCACATGGCGCCCCCCCCATATTCACACATTTTTTGGATCAAGGATGCCCCATGCACAGGAGAACATGAAGCAGCACAAGTGCTAGCATTCATCAAGCAATGCATCACTTGCCACATTCCAGACAAGTATGACAGTCCTACGCTGTGGAAGTTGGTGCAAAAGTTCCAGCTACATATTTGTGCAAAATACTGTCATTGAGTAGTAAAGAACAAATCTGATTGGTACACAAGATATCATTTCAGATTTCCTAGATGAGTTTGTCAGGATGGTTCCATGAATGAACTTTTTTCAGCAATGCGACACCACTTGAAGGCAAAATCAACCAAGAGGGTATATGAGTTACCCAGAGATGAGAAAGAGGTGTACATCAATGACTACAACCCAACTCTTCTCCTAATGTGGCAAACAAATATAGATGTTCAGTTTGTGGCTGACAACTCTTTGGCTCTGGTGCGGTATGTCACTTCATACATAACTGAGCATGAGCAGACTAACTTGCAAGATCTTTAGGAAGATACTGCCAGTTCAAGCAAGAGCCTGATGTCTCAGCTGTAGTCACTGGGATTGAAGACCCTTTCACACAGAGAATGTGGTGCTTATGAGGCCAATGATCGTTTAATAGGAACACATCTATACGGCAAGTCTCATGCTGTTCACTCTCTCAGTGTGAACTACAAAGAGAAGCACAAACGTGTACTCATTCCTCATGCTGAGATTGAGGAACTCACTGTCAATAGACCTTCTTCAAAAAAAAATCTTGAAGAATAACCTCATTGACACATACTACCCCCGTAGACACGATGACATGGATAATATGTCTCTATTTCAGGTGGCTAAGTGGTATGACTACAAGACAGATATGTCACCTGATTCAGCATGGCACATTTACAAGGTGAAAGGAGTAGATGGCTGTCTCATATAGAGACAGAAGCCTTGGCTCATAGACCACTGTAAATGACATCTAGGTACATCAGAGAGCAGAGAGCATTACTACTTTGTTCTCCTATTCTTATTTAGACCCCGAAGGAATGAGTCAGAATTAAAATGTAACTGTGATACATTTGAAGAAGAATTCAGTCACAGTTATGAGACTTTCAGAACTGAATACTCAGAGACATACATACAGAGACTGGAGGCTGAGAAGGAACAGCTTGAGAACACAGAGAAACAACTTCAGGAGGACACTCCTGTTAGTTCACAAGACAATCTTGATCCAGAAGGACAATGTGTCCTAGATGAGCCTCTGCCTTTCAATGCCCCAGAAGTCTTAATGTCAGAAGTCAAGAGTGCCATGGAACATGGAACACACTGCAGTGTTGACCCAGCTGACTTGAGAGAAAGACTAAATCAGTAGCAGCATGTAGTTCACTCTCAGGTCACTGACTACATGAAACAAAAAAATGTGACTGTCTTGACTATAAGCCACTACTGATGTTTGTTAGTGGTTCAGCTGAAACAGGAAAGAGTTTCTTTATTGAAGCCATCACTGTTGAAATACAGAGCCTGGCAGGATCATCAATGTCTGTTGCTGTTACTGCTCTCACTGGACTAGCTGCATACAACATTGGTGGAGTTACATTACACTGTCTCTTTATGTTGCCAGTGGAACAGAGCAAAACAGGAGAGTATCGTAAACTGTCATTTGACGTTGCATCTCAGCTTCCTTCCATGTTTACTAAGATGAAGTTGCTCATCATTGATGAAATTAGCATGGTCTCCAATGTAATGCTCGCCTGTATACACCTACATCTACAGGAGATTTTGGGCACTGACTATGGAGTAGCATTTGGTGGCAAAAGTATCATTTTATTTGAAGACCTTTTACAGCTTGCACCAGTTAACACAGAACATGTCTTTGCAACTCTGACTGTCAGGCTGCCTAAGAACACACTAGGCTGCATTGGAGGTTTTAGCCTTTGGGAGTTATTCACCTATGTCGAGCTGTATGAGAACATGCGCCAAAGTAGTGATCTGGCTTACAAATCACTTTTAGATAAAGCTCATATAGGTTCTCTATCAACATAACATATTGCTATGTTAAATGATCGTAGAATCAGAATAGATACTACATCCATAAAAACAGCATGTAATGTTTTCAGCGATGTGTATTCTACAGGCACACACATTGTGTGTCTCATGCCATGACTGAAGAAATGTGTTGACTTCAACAGCATTATGTTGCAGAGAGAAAACCAAGAAAATGTGATTCTGCATCCTGTTGACACAGTTGATGGTGTCATTCTCAGTCGCAAGCTGGTAGCAAAGATGACCGAACGACTCACTGAACTTAAGTCAGAAGTTTCACGCACAGCTAGTCTGGAAGCTCTTCTTACACTTTGTAAGAATGCACGTGTCATGCTGCAGTGTAATCTCGATGTGGAGCGTGGCATGGTAAACGGTGCCATGGGTAACATCATTGACTTTGTTTACAATGTCCAGAAGACATTAATCGAGACACTTGTTGTCCACTTTGATAACATGGAACAGCCTGTACAGACTGACTGTACCTGTGTCAAATGTCATGTATTCAAGGATATCTATGTGAACAGGAAACAGTTCCCAGTAGGTGTTGCATATGCTGTCTCTATTCACAAATCTCAGGGCTTGAGTTTGGACTCAGCAATGGTGGACATAGGTACAGACATATTCGAAGATGGCATGAGCTATGTGGCACTTTCACATGTCCATAGTTTTTTCTGGGTTGCACATCATAAGTCTTGCACCTCAAAAGATAAGCACTGACAAGCGATGTATTGTTGAGTACAACAGGTTACGTACTCTCTACCAGCCACACGTCTTTGATACCACTACCTACATATCTGGCAGTCTCACATCATTCAGTCACATCTACAGCTGTCAACAAACAAAGACGAGCTTCCACAAGTGATTCTACTCTGAAGAGTTCTACTAAGGTTACAATCTAACACACAGATGCAGAACCAGCTGTTGGTCAGAAATTACTTGGTGTGGCTGCTGTACCAGTGTTTGACAACAGCATGAGAATTAACTGCTATGCTAATTCAGCTATGCAAGTCTTTCTCCACATGCCACACTTTGTGCAGGCAATATCTGCTTCACAGGAGACTCCACTGTCAAATACATTAAAGCAGGTTGTCAACATGATTTCTGAGCAGTCTAACAATGCACAGTCACTAACACCTCTACAATAGGTATTGGGAACAGATGACGGATGCAGCACATTCACTGCAGACACGCATCAGGATACCACTGAGTTCATGATGGCAGTGATAAACAGCTTGGATGAATAGGGTATTCTAATGTGTCAGTATTTTACTGTGTCATATGTGACCAAATATTTATGTGCATCATGTGGTCATTCAGAGCATGGAAACCACAGAAGATATGCTGTGGATTACTCTGTTTGTCTCTCAGGCTAAAAGTATCAAGTTCCAACAGCTATTTACCAATGCTGAATGTGGTCACTTGTGTGAAAGGTGTGGAGGCACATGTACTCAGTCCATACCTCTCAGGACTTCATCTCAATATCTTTTGCTTGTATTGCACAAATTTGACTCCAATGGGCTCAGAGTTGACACACCTATCACAGATTACACAGCTGGTAGAATAGCTTTTACCCAGTCAGTGTTTGACACTCACAGTGTGGTCTACCACCATAGGCAGTCTATACATTCTGGCCATTACACCTGTTTGCTAAGGTATAGAACAGGCTGGGTAGAGTGTGATGACTCCACAACCTCTTTCAAACAGAGCCTACCGCGACACTTAAAAAATGCATGTTTTCTGATTTTGAAGAATTATGACAATCTTCATGTTTCAGAGGAACAGTCACACAACGTGTGACATTCTTTGCTGTCTACTCTGAGACAGAGTGACTTCTAGGATACTAGAATTGTTTCTTGACTACAAAGTCACATTAATGCTTCCATTTCTGAAATATAACATGGTAGCAAAGCATTTTTTATTCACTATGACATATAAGAACTTTGTGTGTATCAGTGACATAGTGAAAACTGTTGTAGTGGTCTTTAATCAGCGCCAACTGTCTTCACAGTCACTAGAGAAACCAAGCTTACATGTCAAAGAAAGATTTTCAGTTGTCAAAAGAGAGTCCTCCCTGGCTCACCTCTTCTGTACCGATCTTTTCTTGTGAATATCTTATATGCAAACATAACAAGTAGTAGTTAGCAGTTGCTAACTCTCTTACTGTACAAAGCCACAACACTTGGCCTTTATAATTTGTAAAAGTGTGTATCACATGTGCCATTGACTATGCACAACACTCTGTCACATGATGAGTATCACCAGCTGTTTTTACTCTCTTATTTGTTTACATCTTTACTGCATAACAGAATTTTTTATGCAACAGTGTCCTACTATACCTGTTACTTTTCAAACTGCCAAGCTGTACATATGAATATAATAATGTTTTTACATAATGTTCAAGTGATTGCTTTAATTGTATATTAGTAGATATCTGGAATAATTTCCAATGTACAACTATTATTAAATACTACTTTCATAACCATTTCAGTATTCCAATAATACGTTTTTTGTCCATAAGATAGCTATGTAGTAACATAAATATCTCAAATATATTCTTATTTCATCTAAGCATTATTGACGAATAGCCCAACTGTTGTACTAGAAGTGTTGCCATAAGACTGAAGAAAAATTTAAAGCTTAAGATATTGTACAGTATTATAGTAATAAAATTCAGTAAAACTGTATGCTTAATACAAATATTACATGCTACACACATTTGTTCTTTATTAGTTCTAAAGTGATATAGTAAGTAATGTAATAATTTAAGCACATCAACATTGTACCTGTAATGATATGTAATTTCATGTACTTCTCAGACAACTAAGTATAATGTATGTTAATAAAACTTGTTATTGTAAATCACACACTTTTGCTGATAACAACTGACTTAATAGCTGTTCCTGACAATCTTTTTGATTGCCTCTATTGAGGGGTCAGGTGGGAATTTTCCAAATGCACTTATTCAGTGATATTTCTTAACATGTTAAACTGTACATACCAGATATCTAATGTCACTGAAAGCCATAATATGTTTCTGCTGCTATTGCTGCAAAACTCAGCATTTGGGTTTTCACCCATCCCAGGAACATACACATTATCAGTCACACAATAACAATGAAATCATCACTATTTGATGTGTGTGATCAGTGTTAACAAGATGCTGAGATAGCTGCATTTATGTAGCGAGTTATTACTTGTAACATCATCTATTAACTATCAATGAAAGAGGTCAACTTATAATGCAAACAATGGTTGCACACATTTCAATGATTGTATTGTGAGACTGATTTTGTTCAATAATTGAACTCTTAATTTGACCTTTTTTCACCCTTAGCAATTGGCAATAAATCTTTTTAAAACTTAACCACCTGTCTCGAGTCTTTACTTAACCATCAGCTTAGAATAACAATGTACTGGCGTTGTTGTATTTATGCATACAAACATACTGTATGATTTCTTGTGTGGATAACAATAGTAAGTGCAACACAAGTGAACACACAAACAGGTATGCAAATAGTCTGTGGCATAGCAAGCATAAGTGCAACACCAACAACTATTCACATACTGACACAGCCTGGTAAGCACACCACAACAAAAAACAGTACCAGGTATGTATCACATGAGATGGTATCTGGCATAACAATGATATGTGGATACCAATTAAGTCCAAAAGAAACATTCATCACCTGATCATTTGCTGTGTATTGACCCTGGGCTCCCATCACATCATTACTTTGATGGATACAGTGGTAGTAGTGCATGCCCTTCATTACCTGTGTTCCTAGCACAGTATCTGTTGCATTGATGTACTGATGGTAGCATGGGCCATTCGGATCCTACACTCCCACCACATCATTTGGAGTATGAATGTGGTGGTGGGCTCATGGGCCTTTCAGGCCCTGCACTCCCACGACATGACTTGGTGTACAGATGCAGTGGTGAGAGCGCAGTTCCTTCGGGCCCTCTCTCCCACAGCATGATAAAGTGTATGAATGTGGTGGTGGGATCACGGACCCTCCGGGCCCTGTGCTCCCAAAACATCATTGGGTGTATCGATGTGGTGGTGGGAGGCATGGGCACTTTAGAGCCTGCACTTCCACGGCAAGATTTAGTGTATGAATGCGATGGTGGGAATGCAGGCCCTTTGGACCCTGCTTTCTCACCACGTGATTTAGTGTATGGATACACTCATACAGAAGTGAAAGCTCTAACAGGTGTGCACATAGTCTGTGACATAGCAATCATAAGTGCAACACAACTGAAAGCACCAGCACCTATTCACATACTGATACAGCCTGGTAAGTGAAACACAATGAAAAACAGTACAAGCTATGCGCTCCCACCGCATGATGTGGCATATGGATTTGGTGGTGGAAGTGAAGGGCCATGCAGTAATGGAACTATGCGCTCCCATCACATCATTTGGTGCATGGATGTGGTGGTGGAAGTGCGGGCCCTTCAGGCCCTGTGCTCCCACCACATGATTTGTTGTGCGGAGGCAGTGCTGTGAGGATGGGCACTTCAGACCCTGCAGTCCCACAACATCATTAGGGCTAGGCATACAGTGGTGGTATTGTGGGTCCTTTGAGCCCTGCAGTCCCATGCCATGATTTGGTGTATAGATACAGTGTTGGTATTGCAGGGCCTCAGGCCTTGCACTCCCAGCACAGCATTTGGTGCATGTATGCAGTGGTGGGAGCTTGGGCCCTTCGGGCTCTGCACTCCCACAACGTGATTTGTTGTATGGATCCAGTGCTGGGAGGACGGGCCCTTCAGGTCCTGCACTACCAGCATAGCATTTGGTGCATTATGTAGTGGTGGGAGCATGGGCCCTTCAGGCCTGCACTCCCACGGTGTGATTAAGTGCATGGAAGCAATGGTGAGAGTGCGGGGCCTTCGGGCCCTGAGCTCCCACCACATCATTTGGTGTATGGATGTGGTGGTGGTGGGATTGTGGGCCCTTCAAGCCCTGCACTCCCACAGTGTGATTACATGTATGAATGCACTAGTGGGAGCGTGGGCCCTTTGGGCCCTGTGCTCCCACCATATCATTTGGTGTATGAATGGGGTGGTGGGAGCAAGGGCCCTTCAGGTCCTGCACTCCCAAAACATCATTTGGTGTATCAATGTGGTGGTGGGAGCACAGGCACTTCAGACCCTACACTTCCACAGCAAGATTTTGTGTATGAATGCGGTGGTGGGAACACGGGCCCTTCAGGCTCTACGTTCCTACCACATGATTTAGTGTTTGGATGCAGTGGTACTGAAGTGAAAGCACTAACAGGTGTGCACATAGTCTGTGTCATAGCAATCATAAGTGCAACACAACTGTTAGCACCAACACCTATTGACATGCTGATACAGCCTGGTAAGTGAAGTACAATGAAAAACAGTACTAGCTATGTGCTCTCACCGCATGAATTGGCATATGGATTTGGTGGTGTAAGAAGCAGGGTCTTACAGTAATGGAAGTACACAGCCTGGTTTTGCCCAACAGCTGCATAGAGAAACACAGTGTGTGCAAAGAATGTATGCATAATAATATGCCTCGGAGCCGAAAATGAGGTGTTGGAATACTAAATTGCTTATATCTCAGTAACCGTATGACATAAAAAAAAAATTCACATGATTCATCATTTTCCTGGCTCCATTTTTGCAGCATGCATAGTCAAAGGATAAGCATTTTCACAATGAAAATTCCTTATCTAGCATCGTTTTCGAGATACCGGCCCTGAAAGGCGCGGCGTACACCAGCATTTATTTTTAATTTTTTTATTTAGTTTTTGTTGTCCGGGTAAGTGCACTTGACTAATTCTGCCTATTTTCAGGCACAACCCAGGGGAGGGGGATACAGATGAATGCCAACTGACTTTGAACCAGATTAAGCTGTTGATGGTATTTTTAGTGAATGGGGGGAAATTTGGCCAGGGCACTAGGTAAATTCCCCTGCTCTTTTCGAGAAGTGCCATGGGATCTTTAACATCCACCTGAACTACCACCAGAACAGGCAGATGAGACCTCGGTTTAACATCTCATCTGAAAGACGGCACCTTAGGAGTGCAGCACCCCCCTCATGCTGGACTACAGTGTCAGTATTGGGATATTAACCCAAGTGCCTGGTGTGGGGATAGAACCCACAGCCTTCTGATCTCCCAGCCTCAAAGGTGAGTGTGCTACTTGCTGAGCCACTGACACTGTAAGTCTATAGGAAAAAAATGGCAACTTCATAGTACTGTAACTTTGCAGCCATACAACATTTTTTCAACAAGCCACCAAAAGGCACATGTGTGAAATGTTGGCTGCATCCCCTCTAAATTTCAGCTCAAAAGACCAAACTGTTCTTTTTCAGCAGGGTGTCAAAGAATTTCTGTCATTTTGGCCATAGTCTGGAAAGTAGTGTTGCAATTTGTGACCATTTTCACAAAAATTTGAGAAAGGTTCGTGCATGCGACACTACGTTGCAACACTACTTTTCCAGAAATTTGAAAAACATATTTCTGGGGTGTGTTACCCCAAAATAAAGACATGGCTAGCATCCTGTGGGTCTAGCTAGGTGAACACAAAAAGAATTGTGTTCCTAGAGGGTCCCAATTTTAAATGCCAAGCATTTTTCTGATCAGTAACTGAAAACCAAATGGCAGATTTGTAACACTAAAAAGTGCATTTGCGACACAGTTGAACTTTTTGTTAACTTTTCCCATTGACTTATAATGAGAACTTATTTTTTGAATAACTTTTGAACTGTTTAATATTTTTTCACAAAATCTTCAAAAGGCACACTGGGGACCCCGGTTGCGCGTTTCCTGAAGTGTTTGGACCAGTCATGCAAACCGTGTGACCTGTAGGTGCGAGCAAAGAATTTACCAAAAACTGTTAATGTGCATGCAGATCTCACTTACTAACTCCACAGCTGTATATGTGACCACTACAAAAGTTGGCAGATCCCAAGATGTATGGTTCTTGATCGTGCATTCCAAATCTCAGGCAAATCCGTTGAACGGTGGCATAAGGTGCACAGTTTGACCCTTTAACCTTAAAAGGGCTACTCAACCCTAACTATGGTAGCACTACTGTGCTACCATAATATATATTTATAATAGTTAGGGTTGAGCACCCCATTTAAGGTAAAATCTGAAATTTAGCAGTTTAATAACTTTTTCACCGTATGATGGATTTGCCTGAAATTTGGAATGCATGGTCTGGTACCATAGATCTCTGGATCTGCCAAGTTTTGTTATGGTCAGATGTACAGTTGCAGAGCTACAGAACACCAAAAAATGCATAAATTACACATTTTTGCACATTCTTTGCTCGTGCATACAGCCAGCACAGTTTGAGTGATCTGTCCAAAACCTTCAGGGAACATGCAGCCAGGGTCCCCGATGTCTCTTTCCAAGATTTCATGAAAAAATATTAAATGGTTCAAAAGTTATTCAAAAAATATGTTTCCCATTATAGTCCATGGGAGAAGTTAAAATATGCAAAAGTGTCGCAAATGCACTTTTTACTTTCACAAATGACCCTTGTAGTGTTGCAAATCAGCCATCTTGTTTTTAGTAGGTCATCACAGAAATGCTTGGCATTTAAATTTGGGACCCTGTAGCGACACAATTCTTGTTGTGTTCACCTAGTCGAGCCCTGAAGATGCTAGCCATGTCTTTTTTTGGGGGGGTAAAATACCCCAGAAATATGTTTTTAAATGTTTGTAAAATGTAGTGTCACAGTATTTTTTTCTATATGCTATTAATTTTCGTGATTTCATTTGCTAAAGTGTTGTGATTTTGGCAAAAGTACTTTGTGACACTATGGGCAAAACAATAGGGAACATTTGACACCCTGCTGCAAAAGAATGGTTTGGTCTTTTGGGCTGTAATTTGAAGGGAAGAAACCCAAGATCCCTAAGGTTTGCCTTTTCATTGTTTGGTAACAAAATATTAGAGCGCTGCAAAGTTATGGCACTCTGAAGTTGACCATTTTTCCCATAGGATAACATTATGGTGTCCGCCGTGTCTTTCGGTGCCCGTATCTCGAAAATGGTTAGAGATACGGACTTTTCGTCTGAAAAATAATTAGTCCTCCACTAGGGGGCTAAGCACAAAACTAACTGGGAAAGTCATAAATAATATGAAATTTCAAATTTTTTTCTACGTCGTATGGTTCCTGAGATATAAGGCATTTAGTATTCCAAGTGCTCATTTTCTGTTAAGAGGGCCATTATTATGCATACATTATTTGTATTCACTGTACTTCTGAGTGCAACTTTTTGGGAAAAAAGGGAGTGCATTTGCATTTCTGTTGCCGTTAGCGTTTCCACTTGTGTTTCCGTTACCGTTTGCTTTAGCGTTTATGTTTACGTCACCATGTGCTTACCATTTGCGTTTACATACAAGCTTGCATTTGTGTTACTGTTTCCTTTGGCATCATCGTTGGTGTTACTGTAATCTTTTGCATTTCCAATTGCATCACTGTTACTGTTTGCTTGTTCGTTACGATTTGCATTTGCGCTACCGTTTGTGTTACTGTTTCCTTTTGTGTCACCATTGGCATTATTGGTTCCACTTGTGTTTGCATTACCATTACCATTTGCATTTTCGTTACTGTTTGCATTACCATTTACATGTGTGTTTTCATTTCTGTTACTATTCTTGTTACTGTTATCGTTTAACGTTGGCGTTACTGTTAGTGTTAACATTCCCATTAGGATTACCATTACCATTGCCGTTACCATTACTGTAAGGGTTATTACACAAAATGGGAAGCATGGTAGAAGCGCGGGGCCTGAAAGGCCCGAGCTCCCACCACCACATTCCAGTCATTATTTATAGTGCACATTTTCAAAAGGAAGGGAAATTCATGGCACAAAACTCCATTTAATGCATCAGTTAGGGTTGATCCACAGTGACAAAAGTGATGAAATTCAGTGTTAGAGTTGCCACCCCTACCATACCACCACCACCCCACCACCACCAACAGGCATCAGGGTGTTCAATGGGGTTGTCGAGCCTAACTCTCACCCCATTCTCCTATACTGCACCACCTCAGCTTCTTAACACATGGAATGGGGTGAGAGTTAGGCTGATGACCCCAACGCACTCCCTGATGCCTGTTGGTGGAGGTGGGGTGGTGGTGGGATGGTAGGGGTGGCAACTCTAATACCAAATTTCCTCACTTTTATCACTGTGGAACAGCTCTAACTGATACATTAAATGGAGTTTTTTGCCATGAATATATATATATATATATATATATATATATATATATATTCTATGCCAAAACTTTATTCTATGCAAAAACTTTCATTACTGCATCATTTAGGGTTAAAGCATAAAAAGTCAGGAACTGAGACCTTTAGGGTTGCCCCTCCTCCCTTCATGTAGACCCTCCCTCCTCCCAAGATCGACTGATGATGGGGTGTGTCATTGGGGTTGTGAGGCCTTAATGTCACCCTGTTCCATGTATAATCATATTCACAAGCCACAGGAAAGAAGAATGGTGTGACATTTAGGCCTCACAACTCCAATGACAAAACCCATCATCTGTCAATCTGGGGAAGAGGGGCTACATGAAGGGGGATGGGGCAACCCTAAAGGTGATGCATTAATGCAGTTTTTTGCATAGAATTTCCTTACTTTTTGAGAAAGAATAGAAAAGTAGAAAGTTGCACAAGTTGGTGGGAGCGTGGGGCTCAAATTTGCAAGTTTCTGACTAACATAACAGTAGAACTACTGAATATAATATTTATTGGTAGTAGCACATATTCAAGACAGAGTGGGGGCCTTTGAGCCCCACGCTCCCACACCTTGAAACAAAACAAAGTTTCATTCATAAGACTGGCATAATTCCACACCTGTTTATATGTCAGAAGCCTAACCACTAAAAATCATCTCCATGGCAGTAACGATAGGTACCCTATAAATGTGAAACCATTACCACAATGCAAAACGCCATACATAAAACATAAAGTGTGTTATGCAATATCTGTGCAGCAAATTAATTTTGCAACAGCTAAGCACCATAATTCAGATGCACAGGACATCCCCGAAGACCCTCCAAATTTCAATGTAAAATAGTACACTGTGTCCAAGATATAACATTTGAAAGTTTGAGATTTTCATTCATTGGAGTGGCAAAATTCCACACCTATTGACATGTTACACAGCTAATGACTAAAATGTACATCCATGGCAGTAAGACCAGCTACCCTACAAATTTCAAGCCACTACTACAATGGAAAACACCGTACACAAAACATAAACGGTGCCACGCAATATTGTCACAAAAAATGTGTTGTCTGACATGTAAACATTGTAATTCCCATGTACAGGCCATCCCATGAACACCCTCAAAATTTATTTCAAGTAAAAGGACCAAACCGCTTCCAAGATATGTAATTCTAAAGACTGTTAAAATTGCTTATTGGTTGCATTCAAATCTGGCCATCTAGTCCCTCCCTCGTGATCAAAGAATTTACAGCTCACGATCAAAGAATTTTCAGGCTCACGATCAAAGAATAAAAAATGGTGAAATTCAAATTTTACACATAAATACATTAAATCACTGGCATGGTTCAATAAAATGAAGCCCACTGAGGAAAACCCATCCTAGTTTGTGTTTCTAGGTCACCCCTGGGCTGAGAAATTTAATTTTTTCATCTGGCCATATAGTCCCTCCCTCACGATCAAAGATCGCGATCAAAGAATCTTGCGATCAAAGAATTTGCAGGCTCATGATCAAAGATCACTAGAGAGCTGCAATCAAAGAATTAAAAAGTTCAAAACTCTATTTTTAGACATTTTTAGAAGAAACCACAGGCATGGTTCAATAAAGGGAAGACCCCCGAGTAAAACCCATGATAGTTGGCTGAGCCAAGATATTTGTTTTTTTCTGGCCAGAAAGTGAAAACAAGATGGGGGCTGTCACGATCAAAGAATTTAGTCAAAGGCTTTTCACAAGTGTTTGTGGCCGGTGACTCGCCGGATGCTAGGGGAGTAGCGGTTATGATCAAGAAAAACATACCGTTTAATCCAGTTAAGGTAGTTAGGGATGCAGAAGGCAGATATATTTTAGTGTTCAGCTCCCTCTATAACTCCCATATTGTCCTGGGTTCAGTTTATGGCCCAGTGGGTGGGAATGTGCCCTTTATTATGCGGCTCATTGATAAACTGGGTTCCCTCCTACCTGCCACCATGGTTCTTGGAGGAGACTGGAATATTGCTCCAACTCAAGAACTAGATAGAACCTTTAGACCATTGAGACCGTTGTTTCGGCCGCAATTGGTGATGAGAGATATGGGTAACATGTTGGGGCTGGTAGACCCCTGGAGAACTCTTTACCCTCAGTAAAGTTATACCTTTTTTCGCCTTACACAATTCTTGGTCACGGATAGATTACTTTAATATCCACCTCCTTATGAATAAGGTCTCCATGCAGGGATTGACCCGATAGTTATTTCTGATCATGCGCTTGTCTGGTTAAAGTTTCTTTCCAATCTGTAGTCTCCCGGATACAGTCTGAAACTTAATACCCAATTATTAAAGGAGGAGAAATCTCTCTCAAATCAGATCCAGTATTCATTTTTCTGGATACCAATAGGAATTCGGTGAATAAGTGGACATTTTCTGGTGCTCTTTAAAATGCTTTTTGAGGAGAGCTTATTAAGATTTCTTCTAGAGAAAGAGGTTAGACTGCAAAATCTTGTTAAGTCTCAAATCAAATTAAAGTGACAGAAGTCATTAGCTACTTCTGGCTCGGTGAGGGCGTAAGCATCTCCATAAACTTAAAAATGAATATGAAGGCTTGATCAGGAGAAGACGGAGTTTGCTCTATTGAAGACCAGGGCTAGATATCTGGATCAGGGGGATAAACCAGGTAGACTTTTAGCACTGAAGTTGAAGGAAATAGAAAATTCCAGGTTAATCCCCGCTTTAAGGGATCAAGATGGAGCTATTAAAACAGAATCTAGGGATATAGCAGCAATTTTTAGAGAATATTATCAAAACCTATATTGCCCGGATACACCCCCTCCCCCCAGTGAAGATTGGAGGAGTTCTTCCAATCATTGATGCTTCCTTGTATCTCCGAGGATCAGATAGCCTTTCTCTCTTCTCCTTTGTCCCATGAGGAAGTGGTACAAGCTATCCACAGTTTGTCATCTGATAGAGCCCCGGGTCCGGATGGGTTCCCAGCTAATTTTTATAAGGTCTTCTGCCGGGAACTAGCCCCTCTGCTTCTGGAACTTTATAATTATTTGCTGTCTGCGGATGATTCAGATCCTTCCCTGTTGGAGGCCATTATTATACTGATTCCCAAGACTGATGTACCCTCTCAGAACCCAACTAATTATAGGCCGATCTCGCTCCTTAATTGTGATATTAAGATTCTGTCCAAGATTTTAGCTTCCCATGTCAAGCAGGTGTGGGTTCCGTTATTGAGGAAGGAGCAAGTGGGTTTGCAGGAGATGTGATGAACCACATTAGATCGCTTTCTCATGTGTTCAGGGTAGCACGAACTCTCAAATTCCGATGGTGTTGTGGCCCTGGATGCGGAGAAAGGCGTTCGAATCAAGTTAACTGGGAATTTCTGTGGTACACCATGTCTCAGTTTTTCTGAAGGAGTTTATTAAGTGATTAGAGTTTTATATCGATCACCTACGGTTAGGGTTTACTGCAATGGGGTCCTTTCACCCTTATACGGCTTTACTTGGAACCCACAGGGTTGTCCCCGTCTCCTTTTTTATTTAACCTATACTTAGAACCACTGTTGAGGAGTATTAAAGGGGCCCCTGAGATCCAGGGATGCCCGTCCTGGTCATACTCTTAAGATTTCAGTTTATAGGATGATATTTTGTTACAATTGGCCAACCCGTTGATTCTTTGCGGTGGTAATGAAGTTAATTGTACAATTTGGGGAGTTATCCAATTATAAACTTAATTTAGCAAAGACTGAAATTTTTCCACTTAATCTACATTTTACTCAGGCTTCGTATCCCACTTGGGCATGAAGTGGACTCAGGATATTTGAAATACCTCGAGTCTACTTGTGCAAGATTTCTCCTTGGTCAAGAAGCTTAATCTCGATGACTTACTGATAGAGTTAAGGCTGATTTGCAAAGGTGGGGAAACTACGTTGTCTGTAGGAGCCCTAATAAGTATTATCAAAATGAATATTCTTCCTAGATTATTTTATCCCTTGAACCTTTTAGATATTTGGCTGCCCAAGGTCTTTTCCAAAAATCCACTCTACCTTAACGGATTTTATTTAGAACCTACAATCGCCAAGGCGGGCCTTCAATAAAATGTGCCTTCCCAGGAGATGGGGTCTTAGGTTGCCAATTTCAAATTTTATTACTGGGCCAGTCACCTTATTAAAGCAGGTAAATGGCTGGGGATGAGGAGGGGTCTGCCTTCCAACTTGGCTAGATTTGGATCTGGAGCTTATAACTTGCCATAATATCAATCCCTGTAGCCTATTTTACTGTGGTTTTGCATCTCTTCCTCAGGGAATTCAAGACTCGCCTGTGGGTATTACTGTTAGGGTGCTTAATCAGCTCTTTTCCTCTATAAGGATCCGTTGCAATAAGGATGCTGGTCAACCTCTGATGGGTAACCCTAATATTCGGATTGGGGGTAAGATGCTAGTCCCCAACTGGTTGCCTCCTATTCAGGAGTTGTTAGTGGAGGACTTCTATGCAAGGTAAACTAGGTCTAGTGGCGGACTTATTACTGGTTCTGAATATTCCCATTAAGGCCTTGTTTAAAATACTTCAAGTGAGGCACTTATTGGATAGAGAGTTTGGTTCAACAGCCTCCTCAGTAATCAAGCCGCTATTGAGGAAGTTAAAGGGGCAAGTAGTAGGCCTGCAGACGGGTGTCCAAGTTGTATGCCTGTCTTATGAAGCTTGCCCATCCAACTCCGCTAACGGGTTCCAAAATTTGGGAATTAGTCTCTTCCAAACCCCAGGTCCCATGGGGTCAAATATGGAGGGATGTATGTCTATAATACTTTGGACAGGAACAGAATGACCCAGTATTTTATACTGAATAATATGTACTATACACCTATGAGGAAGTCAAATTTAGCTCATCAGCCCCCCAGAATGTTTTAGGTGTGGAGGGGCAGGGATCTTCCTCATATTTTTTGGCATTGTCCTAAGGTAGCCCTCTGGGAATCAATTAAGGACAAGTTAGACCCCTTGCTTGGTTTAACACAGCATCTGACGCTAGAATCCTGTATCATAGGGGATTATTCAGCTATTGAGGTCAAAGAAAAGAAGTACCACATAGCACTTATTGCTATGGCGGTTAAAAGACTGGTCCTTCGGCACTGGACAGACAGTCTTGCGATTTCATATCAGGATTGGGTGGATGAGGTTTCTCAATGTTTTAAGGTGGAGAGACTGACTGCTAATTTCCGCTCCTCCCCCAGGACCTTTCAAAAGAAATGGGGCAAATTATATGCCTTGTATCTTCACTGATCAGGGTTTTTTTTTTTTTACTTATAAGGTATTGGAGCGATAGAGCTTTATTTATGAGATCTGTATTTTCTTGCTTTTGGGTACCCTCAGGTGGCAATAATATAACCTCTCACTCTGGGTTTTTGTTGTCCACAGTCTACGGGTATGTCTCTTTTCTTATTCTTGCATGTCTAAAGTGAGTTGGTTACTTAACTTTGCTTCTCTAACAGTGTCCTCAGTGACGTCATCCTCATGGGGGGGAGGAGGGAGGGGGGTTGTTTTAGGTTCTTCAGAAGCTGTTTCTGGATTCTTGTTGGGGTTATTGTTTTATTTTCCTTCTTATGTTATGGAATGTGTTGTGTTAGGTTCTGTAATTACTGTCTCAATTCCCGTTTGTATACTGTAAAATGTTAATAAAAAGAAAATTTCAAAAAAAAAAAAACGATCAAAGAATTTCTCGGGGTCAGAGATTCTTTGATCATGATCCAGCAAATTCTTTGATCATGAGGAGGGACTAGATGGCCAAAACCCCATTCTTTGTTCGCAAAATAATCATGTAAATCCCATTGACTTATAATGGGAATTTAAAAGTTTAATAACTTTTAAATGGATTAATATTTTTTCACCAAATGAAAAGCGGCATAGTCCTTGTCCCAAGCTCTTTCAGATGAGCTAAGTTGCAGAGCAGCATGGCACACAACGGCCATGCACCGCCACAGACAAAATCTGAAAAACTGCCCACATAACTGGCGAAAAGTGCATTTTTCAGCATTTTGGTGAGCAAAAACTGTAAGGCTGATCGAAACAAAATTTTGTAAATCAAGAAATATACCATGCCCCACCATGCATACCAATTTTCATATAAATCCATTTAACCGGTCCAAAGTTATTAACACGCGAAATTTTGAGTTTAACATAGAAGTGCCTTCATAACCCTAAATATAGGGGCACAACTGCGCCCCTATAAAATATATATATATATATATTAGAGGCAAAAAATCCATTTAATGCTTAGTTTACTGACAAAAGTGAGGAAATTCAGTGTAAGTTGAAAGTCATTCTCAACCAGTATCAGGGTGGCAACATTAGGTTGTTGGACATAACTTCACCCCATCACATGTAAAGAAGCAGAGGTGTAGGAGAATGGGGTGATAGGTAGGACCGACAACCCTAATGTGCACCCCGATGCTGGTTGGGGGTGTGCGAGGGGTCCAAGGGGGCCTTCAACCCTAACACTGAATTTCCTCACTTTTGTCAGTGTGGAACAACCCTAAGTAATGCATTAAATGGATTTTTTTCCCTCTAATTTCCCCTTCTTTTTGAGAATGATAACGAGAAATAGTGAATGTAATGCAGCGTTGGGAGGTGATGTCTTGTCATATAGTAACATTGTGCCCGCAAACACAAATGGTAATGCGCAAGGTGACACAAAGTGAAACAGAAAGAGAAACAGTAGTGTAGACAAAAATGTTAAAAACAACGCAAAAGCAAGCACAAATGAAAACACAAAGGGTATTGCACATGGTGATGTAGACGTGAACGTTAAGTGAAACGGGAACAGAACCGCAAGCAGAAATGGTAATGGTAACAGTAATGTAAGCACACAGGCTGGTTTTCCCCCAAAGCTGCATAGAGGAAGATAGTGAGTACAAAGAATGTATGGATAATAATGGTTCTTGGAGCAGAAAATGAGGAGTTGGAATACTAAATTGCTTATATCTCAGGAACCGTAGGACGTAGAAAAAAAATTTAAAGTCCTATGATTTATGACTTTCCTTGCTAGTTTTGTACTTAGCCCCATAATCATTTTTCTGATGAAAAATCCATATCTCGCACCGTTTCCGAGATACGGGCCCTGAAAGGCAGCGAACGCTGTAATGTTATCCTATGGGAAAAAAAGAGCAGTTCGGAGTGCCATAACTTCGTCTTGCTGTAATATATTTTCACCAAACCACAAAAACATACATGTGTGTGATGTTGGCTGTGTTGCCTCCAAATTTCAGCCCAAAAGACCAAACTAGTATTTTGCAGCAGGGCGTCAAAGGATTCCTGCAATGCCTCGGACACCGTAATGTTATCATATGGGGAAAAGCATCAAATTTGGAGTGCTGTAACTTTGCTGCCATGTAATATTTTTTCAGCAAAACACTGAAATGCACATCTGTGAGATGTTGGCTGTGTTCCCGCCAAACTTCAGGCCAAAACACCAAACCGTTCTTTTGCAGCAGGGTGCCAAAGAATTGCTGTCATTTTCCCACAGCCCTGAAAAGTACTGTCAAAGTTTGCTAAAGCTTTCACAAATTCATTCGACAGTGTCAAAAGTGCGACAGTACTTTGCAAAAGTACTTTTTCCAGAAATTAGAAAAACATATTTCTGGGGTGTTTTACCCCAAAATAAAGACATGGCTAGCATCCTCAGGGTCCGACTAGTTGAATACAAAAAGAATTAGGTTGCTAGAGGGTCCCAATTTTAAATGGCAAGTATTTTTTCTGATTGCTAACTGAAAACAAAATGGTGGATTTGCGACAATAAAAGGGCCATTTGCGAAAGTAAAAACTGCATTTGCGACACTGTTGAACTTTTTAACTTTTCCTATAGACGTATAATGGGAACTTGTTTTTTGAGTTACTTTTGAACTGTTTAATATTTTTTCACGAAATCTTCAAAAGGCACATCAGGAACCCTAGCTGCACATTCCCTGAAGATTTCAGACTGGTCGCACAAACCATGTGATCTGTAGAGATGACAGTAAAATTCCAGAAAAGCGAAAATGCACGCACAGATCAAGCTTAATAACTCCGCAGCTGTATATGCGACTGGTATGAAACTTGGCAGATCCCAAGGTGTATGGGCCTTGATCGTGTATTCCAAATTCTAGGCAAATCCATCAAACAGTTGCAAAGTTAGTAAGGTGCAAAATTTTGGGTTTAACATGTAAATGGCTCCTCAACCCTGACTATAGTGGCACTACCGTGCGACTATAATATATATATATGTATCTGAGAATGTGCACAGTACTGGAGAGACTTGCATCATATGTAAATAAACAGCATGTACATTTTTAAATAAACATCATAATGTTTTTATTGCAACTCTCCTCAGTTCTGTACTTAATAAAGACATAACTGTAATAATATCAGGCTATGTTGTGGTTTTTTTTTGCTGTGGCACCACATGAAGTGTTACATTTCCCCCCTTAAAAATGATTCAATTTTGTGACACTGTTCTGTGTCACTTAAAGAATGCCTCAGCACTATTCTAGATGTAAAATTTAAGGAAAAAAATGTCTGGGCTTGTACCTTACAATAACTAATCATCTTGCACAATTAGGTTTTGGTTGTTAGATTTTCATGCATTTAATTATATACATGAGTCTGCCCCTGGTCTTGTATGAACCACTGGTGTCTTCCTGCAGCATATCCTGTACCTGTAGAGCCCCGATTTCAAATTTGTTTTATTTAACTCAGAGAGCCCTGTTTCCATTGCTTCAGACTCTCCTTTTTTTTTAATTTGCTGGGTTTTGCATTAAGCTGTTTATTTTGTCCACTCCTTTTAGTGTTTTTTTCCTCCCCCACCCCCTTTGTGTCCCCTGGTGATGTGTGGTACTATGTGTCTAGAACTGGACCATCCCAATCGCAAAACCAGAAGTACAGTTTTGTTTCATCACAGCCCTCTGCCAGACATCTTAAGAACCCCTGCCTTACCCGAGAAAGCCCCTTTGTAATTTGGTCCTAGTGTGATTTGTCATGGTGTCCCCTCAGAAACTTGCTGTGCATACAGGATTTGTGGAGTCTCTGCAAGCTGAAGTGTGTGTGTGATCAGGCATTCCATTGCAATAGTTACTGTGGGCACTGATCAGCAGTGTCTCTTCAATCAGTGGTGTCTCTCCTGTGAAGTTTGAGTGGGATTGAGGGTGCAGAATTTACTGTGCAGCAGCGATCATTGGTGTCTTTCTAGATCTGTGGTGTCTCTCAGATGTTCAGGGGTGATTTGTTTAAGCCAGCTATGTCATGGTGAAGCAAGCAAGTGCAAACTGGTGGGACAACCAAGCGGGGCAGTTGGGGGATCAGCATATCTAAGCAAAGCAATATTGATGAAGCAGCAGGTGTGTTACAGAACCAGAGTCCAGAAATTACCTGTACACTGATTTTGTCATCCAGTGCTGTCTCCTGTATGCACTGTATCACTAAAAATATAATAGTACTAAAAAATGGCAGTTCAACAATTCAGCAAACTAGACTCCTTAAATGCAGTCTCCTACAATGTCTGTAGCTTGACTGCATTTGAACCCCACAGTTGACATCAGCGTTTTTGCGTGATGCCAGAGTTAGGATGTGTGCAGTATTTCCCATTGTGATTGGTTGGCATGTCATGGCACTCCAGACATTACCTCATGGGTTACAGCCCACCTGATAGGCTAATGATGCACATGACCCAGATCAGATTTCCAGTATATCCAGGTCCCAGGAACCCCTGCTCTCCAGTTGTAATTTGTGCATCTGAATAGGCAAGAAGCATCCAGAGAACCCCTGTCTGCTCTCATCCTTTAAGGTAGGAAATGCATTTTATTTAGCCTTCTTGGGCTGTTGTTCAAGAACTATGGATAGCATTTTGTGTTACTGTTTATGAAGGAGACTCTGGCTCCAGAAATTCTACATGAATACAGTACATTCGTTTAGGGATTTCTCTTTCATGTGGCTAGTTATGTGCTTCTATCATTTCCTGGAGGCCTCTCCAGGCATCTTGAGCCCTCCTACAGCACGAAAGCGTCGTTCCCTGGTGGGCTCTTCAGACCAAAAACCAGCGTGCTGCCTTCCTCTGCAGCCACGCGGCACTGCGCGTCCCCCCTAGCAGGCCCACGCCGCCAGGAACTCTCCGCGAGTCGCCTCTGCTCCCCGCGACTCTGCGGTCTTATCTCGGCCTCCGCTCTGAGGCCTTCTCCGCCACCTGCCGCATGTCACCTTTCTCCCCGCGACTCCGCAGCACACCAGCGTCCCCCGCGAGCCTTACTGAAACGCCACCTAGTCCGCGGCCTGTTGGTCGGCCCATGAGTCGCCTCTGCCCCCCGCGACTCCGCGGAGTGCCTACACCTCCTCCCTTGCTGCAAGGCCTATTACTAGGCCCACGAGTCGCCTCTACTCCCAGACTCTGCGGGTCGCCTGGACCTCACGGCCCCCTTCACCCTCAGGCGTGGCCCTTTCCAAGCCTCGTGAGTCGCCTCTGCTCCCCGCGACTCCGCGAACTCTCGGCCACTCCCCGGGCCGCCCAAAAAATTCCAGGCCTCGGCCTAATCCACAGCCGCGAGTCGCCTCTGCTCCCCGTGACTCCGCGGCCTATACCCTACGCCCCAGCGCGCACTCCGCCTAGAACTCCTCACCCCCCAAAAAGCCCTACCTGGGTGGGGGTGTGGACAGCGCGATGCTCCCGGGCCAGACACCGGCCTCCTGATCCCTCGGGGGAGCTCAGGGGACGTCCATCGGGGGAGCTCAGGGGACGTCCATCCACCTCTATCCCAGGCCCCTAGCAGAGCTCGACGGGAACAGGAGCTGTTTTATGGTCTGGTGGAGGCAGTGTATGTTTTTCTGGTACTGCAGGATCCAGGTTCTAACCTGGGCAGCAGCTTTAGGGACGCGACTCAGCGGGCCCACGCCCGCACAGGCCTCTGCCTGCACCACCTCTATCCCCCTCACTCCCTCCACGAGCAGGCAGGCGGTCTGGCCAGTGGTTTAGGGCCCTGCAGTGCACTCTCCGGCCCTAAGCTCCCCCCTGTGCGGATCTCCACTGTCTCCTGTGATGCCAGCAATGGGGGGGTCCATCCATGGACAGCAGCCTTTTTCACAGGGCCTCAAGCCACTCATTGGCCTCCTTCGTTTGCAAAAAAAAAAAAAAAAAATGAGACTTAACAGTTCACTCGGGTCCCTCCCATAGCGACCCCAGTTGAGGACACGGAGCTACTGCCCGGGTACCTCACACAGTGACCCAGGCAGATCCTGCGATCCCATTCCCCGCTCAGGGGTCGTAGCCCCTCCCACAGCGGGCCCGCTCTCCCGAGCAGGATCGCCAACCTGGGATAAGGGGAAAGGTTTGACTAGAAGTCTCCACCCACGCGGCTCAGGATGAGGGCCCTCACACAGCGCCTTTACCACAGAAGCCTTCTAACTGGGTCTAAGGGGGGAAAAAACACCAGAGTCCTTTCCTCCGCTCAGATATCTCTCTCTCTCTCTTATCTTGCAGATGGTTAAGGCAAAGAAGTGCACAGCGTGCAGCGCGAACCTCCTCCCTCAAACTCCAGGGCCCCTATGCGCAGCCTGCCTCATGGACGACGAGCTGTCCTTAACAGGGGAACTCCACCACTGGCTCCTTCTACCCGGCCCCAGCAACTCGACATGGGTGGACCGGGCTCCCTACTGATTCAAAACCAGCAAGCTGAGTGGCCATGATGGAGAGCCAGCAAACTTCATGCTGAAGATCATGGAGAAGCTGGAGTCACTTACACATAACAGAGCTAGACCGTCCAACCGGAGCCTCCCGTCAGACAGACCCTCCAGAGGAGCCACCGGCACCAGAGGAACCACTCCCCAGCATTCCCCAGGATGGCAACACTGAAGAGAGGGAGAAAGAGGACGAGTTCGATGAGGGGGAGGAGGAGGAGGAACACGGCATGGATTCGGACATAGAGGACCTCGAGCCAACTCCGTCCCTGACCTCTAAACTGTGCGCATTCGAGACTATTCCTGGTCTCATGAAGGTCATCAAGGCCACCATGGGCCTCGCCACGGAGGAACAAGGAGGGGAGAAGATGGAATCCAAGCTAGACCCTATGATCCAGCTAAGGACCATCACCCCAGAGACCTTCCCAGTCTGCCCGGCCATTGAGGAACTGATTCACACCAAATGGCAATCCACGGATCCGGCAGAATGCCGAACAGAAGGAACTTACTCAAAATGTACCCGATTCGGGGCGACAAGTCCGGCATGCTGGTGGAGGCCCTCGCCGACCCCAGTGGCGGCCTTGAGCAAAGACCGTGCTGCCGTGCGGGACCATAGCACTCAAGGACCCTACCGACAAGAAGATTGAGGACATGCTTAAAAAGACTTTCGAAATCGAAGGTACCATGGCCAAGGCAATGACAGCGGCGATCTATACCTCGAGGGCCCAGATCCGCTGGTTGGAGGAACTGCAGGAGCAGGGAAGTCCGAAGTCGAGGGAGGCTGAACTATTAGACTGCACCCTCGATGCAGCCAAGTACCTCGCGGACATGGCAGTGGACTCCTTGCGCCTCCAGGCCAGGGCGTCCGCCATCATAAATCGGGCCCGCAGAGCACTATGGCTCAAACTCTGGGACGCCGACTCAGAATCTAAGACTTTGCTTCAAAATTTACCCCTTAAGGGGGGTCATGTATTTGGGGAAGGCCTACAGACTTATCTGAAACAGAGGGAAGAGGGTAGGGACCTCTTAAGGAATAGATCAAGACCCTCACATCTACCAGCTGCTAGACGAAGGTTTCGCCCGGGCCAAGAACCAAAAGCGCAGGAACCCTACTCACAGAACCATTCCTTCGGAGTCGGGTCCCCACATCCTTCTCACGTACTCCCGCCTTCAACAGCTACAAGTCCCCCTCCTCCTTCAGACCTAGAGGTCAAAGGTCAGGAGGCCGTGGAAGAGGATTCAGGGGAAAACAGTGACTCCGCTTCCCCGAGAACCCCTCGGTACCCCCCGGTCGGCCAGCGGTTGGCTCTGTTCGCCCACCGCTGGGAGATCACCACGTCAGACAGGTGGGTCCGGGACGTGGTCTCCAGGGGATACACCATAGAGCTGACTCACCAGTCCATACCCCAACGGTTCGTCTCGTCTCCCATCTCCAGAAGGAGGGCCTCGCCACACCAGGTACAGAGTATCCTGGCAGATCTGATCCAGAACAGGGCCATTCAACCAGTCCCAGTTCAGGAGCAAGGGGAAGGCATGTACTCCATCTTCTTCCTAGCGCCCAAAAAGTCGGGGGAGCTCAAGCCCATCCTGGACCTAAAACGTCTGAACAAATACGTGCTCCCGCGTCGGTTCAAGATGGAGACTGTCCGGTCCATCCTACGGGGGATCAGAGTAGGCGACTTCCTAACCTCAATCGATCTAAAGGATGCCTACCTACATATCCCCATCATCAAGAGCCACAGAAGGTTTCTACGCTTTCACGTACTGGGTCAGCACTTCCAGTACCGGGCACTCCCATTCGGTCTGTCCTCAGCCCCCAGGGTCTTTACCAAGGTCTCCATCACCTTGGTGGCCAGGCTCAGGGAACAAGGGCTGGACATAGTTCCGTACCTAGATGACTGGCTCATACGTGCATGGTCCAGAGATCAGGCGCACGCTCATACAGAGCTCGCCGTATGGGCACTCAGGGACCACGGTTGGGTGGTGAACGAGGAGAAGAGCCAGCTCCGTCCAACCCAACAGATCGAGCATCTGGGGGCCATCATCAACTCAGCAGACGGCTGGGCAAAGCCGACCCCAGTGCGGATCCGCAGTCTCCGAAAACTGGCCGGGCAGTTAAGGTCGCACCCTCGCACCACAATGGCAGAGGTCGCGAAACTCCTGGGCTGCATGGCCTCCTGCATCGACCTCGTCCCATGGGCCAGGTGGCACATGCGTCCGCTCCAACATTTCATCCTGGCAAACGGAGCGCCAAACGAGTTCAACTTGCACCGCCCGGTACAGCTACCCGCGGAAGTGAGATCTTCCCTGAGGTGGTGGGTCACTCCAGGAAATCTGACCAGAGGAGTTCCACTGGAACCACCTCCCCCGATTCCAATCGAGACAGACGCGAGTCTGTCCAGTTGGGGAGCCTGCCTGGGGGACGAGTCAGCGCAGGGCACCTGGTCCCCAACAGAGGCCCTACTTTCAATAAACGTACTGGAGATGAGAGCGGTGTTCCACGCGCTAAGGGCCTTCCAGCACATCATACAAAAGGCAGTCGGTTCTGATCAATCAGACAACCGCATGACGTGGCATACATAGCAAAACAGGGGGTACCAGAATCAAGGCCATGTCATGGAAACCGCCAGAGTAATGAGCTGGGCTCAAACTCACCTATCCCACCTAGGGGCGGTCCACTTAGCCGGAAACTGAACATAAGGGCGGATTGGCTCAGCCGCCAACAGATTCATCCCAGAGAATGGCATCTGCACCCAGACCTGTTTCGTCTAATCCAGACAGCGTGGGGCCCCGTGTCCATAGACCTAATGGCATCAAGGGACAATGCCCAGGTGAACAGGTACTTGTCCAGGTTCAGGGACGTGCACTCCCAGGGCACAGATGCCCTGTCTCAGGAGTGGCCTCGCACGGCGCATATTGTTTCCACTGCCCCTCATTCCTCAAGTCGTGGAAAAATCCGAAACTCCAATCACTGTTCATCCTGGTGGCTCCATACTGGCCCCAAGATCGTGGTTCACAGCGATCACAGAGATTGCCTTGGCCAGCTTCCGATTCCCGACCCGGCCAGATATGCTGTCGCAGGGTCCCGTGATGCACCCGTCCCCTCGAACTCTGAAACTCACGGCCTGGCTCCTGAGAGGGACTGACTATCGGCCTCCGGGTACCACAAGTCGGTCATAGGCATGCTCCTCCGGTCGCGTCGCGCCTCCACCACCTCTACATATGAGAGGCAATGGGCCGTCTTCTCACAGTGGTGCCAACGTCGAGGCTCGGTACCGGAACAAGCTGATCTCCCCACTATCCTGTTGTTCCTGCAGCAGGGGGTGGATAAGGGACTGGCACCCTCCTCTCTGAGGGTGCAGCTGGCAGCCATAGGGGCGGCCAGAGGTCTGGTCGAGGGGCACCCACCAGGAGCCCACCCAGACACAATCTGGTTCATAAGGGCTGTGGACCTCATGCGACCCAGGACCAGACCCAGGGTTGCACCCTGGGACCTACCTCTGGTACTGGACTCCCTAAGAGCACCACCATACGAACCCCTCGCCGAAGCAGACTTCTTCTGGGTAGGCCTGAAGACCGCTTTTCTCGTGGCCATCTGCTCGGCCAGGAGGGGTGGGAGCTTGGTGCGTATCCTGCACACCACCTACACCACCTTCAGCCCGAAGGAGTACTGGCGGACTGTCCCGGCATTCAACTGAAGATCCCCATGAAGTTCCATAGGGAACAACCAATAGACCTACTCACCCTGACCCGCCCCTACTCCACAGGACGGAACAGTTCCACGGACCTCTGACGCCGGGTCAGCCCTCTCTCGGTCTACCTGGCCAAGTCTCAACCCATCCACAAGACGGAGAGACTCTTCATCGTCTCGAAGGGTCAACGACAGGGCTAGCGCGTCCAAGACCACCATCGCAGGCTGGATCAAATGGGTCGTGCTCTGCGCCTATCACGGGAAAAGCATCTGACCCCACCACAGGATCAGAGCACACTCCACAAGGCGATCTCCACCTCCTGGGTGGCAAGAGCACTGGTATCTCCTGAGGACATCTGTGGGCTGCTACTTGAGCTCCCTACACAACTTTGAGGCACTACAGGCTAGAGCAACTCCAGGCTTTCAGGCCGGCCTTCGCCTCTCACGTCCTTGCAGCGGCCCCATCTCTCGGTCCCTCCGATCCATCCGAATCCCACCCAGAGACTTAAACTGCTTCTTATCTCCCATGAGGTAATGTCTGGAGTGCCATGAGATGCCAACCAATCACAATGGGTGTTTACTCACCTGGTAAAGGTGATTGTGTTGGTTGGCATCCATGGCACTCCAAGGCCCTCCCTCGGGTATGATCGGAGCGTACCACAAGAAAAGGAAGGAAGAGATTCAGGAGGTCCCTACTCCTTCAAACTTATTCCGCTGCACCAGAACTCAAGTCGAACCATGGTTCAAGGTAGTGTGTACAGAATAGGCAATAAATTCAGGCCTCTGGCCCCATTATTGTACCCTGTCGTTGTATATCTCATCCTTAATAGTCTTTATTGTGTGCATTGCTTGCTTGTGTTATATTCTCTTCCTTTCAGCTATGGAAAATTCAAACTGGAGAGCAGGGGTTCCTGGGACCTGGATATACTGGAAATCTGATCTGGGTCATGTGCATCATTAGCCTATCAGGTGGGCTGTAACCCATGAGGTAATGTCTGGAGTGCCATGGATGCCAACCAACACAATCACCTTTACCAGGTGAGTAAACACCCATTACATGCCATCAATCTGCCACTCCTGGTTAAACAATTGAAACAATTGGGGGAAAAAAGACTGCCAGTTGCATTTTTTACTTAACCAGAGTAGGTGTTTGAAAGTGAAAGTGCCTGTTTCACAATTTTCAGCAGCTTAAGGTTGAGTTTTGTGGTTTGGATTAATGGAGTAAATAAACTGTTACTTTAAGCTGCCTATTGGAATTGCTTTATCCTGACTGGTGCAGAAGATTCCTCCTTTTGTTCTATTATGGACACAGTTCTGAACAGAACTGCAAAACAAAATGAAATATTAGTATGTCAAAAGATATATTGGCATTATGTACAGTACATTCCTAATTAACTGCTTAGTATGTAGTGAGGTTATTGCTTGGGGGGGGCTTTAACTTTAGAATGCAGTGAGGTTATTGCTTGGGAACATTGGACTTCTGTTGAATCATGTTACACAAAATGTGGTGACCAAAAATTGATTATTATAATTGTGTTAGTGGTCATAAAATATCGGAATTGCTTTATTGTAACTGGTGCAGAAGGTTCCCCCATTTGTTCAGTTATGGACTCAGTTCTGAACAGAACTGCAAAACAAAATGAAATATTAAAGATCTATATACTGGCATTATATACATTCATAACTAACTGCTCAGTATGTAGTGGGGTTATTGCTTGGGGGAGGCATGAACTTTAGATGAATCACATTACACAAAATGTGGTGACTAAAAAGTTACTGTTATAATTGTGTTAGCGGTCACAAAAACAGTAAATGATTTTGCTGATAACCCGGTTATCAGCAAAATAATTTACTCTCTGTGACCACTAAAACAATTATAATACTGTTTGATCACCACATTTTGTGTTACATCATTCAATGGATCAAAAAACTCAAACTTTAGTTGCTGAAAATTTCAAAGCAGGCACTTCACTTTCAAACACTCAGTCTGGTTAAGTAGAAAATACAACTGGCAATCTTTTATGTTGGATTGATCGTATGAAAGGGGAAGTACTGCACAGCTCCTAACTCTGGCATCACGAAATAACATTGATGTCAGCTGTGGGGTTCAAATTCAGTGAAGCTCGAGACCTTGTAACAGACTGCATTTGAGGAGCCTAGTGTGCTGAACTGTTTAACTGCTGTTTTTTTAAATGCTATATAATTTAGTACTAGTACAAGTAAACAAATAGACACCGTTTGAATTAATCTGCTTTAAAATGAAAAAAAAAACTCTGAATCGCTGACACTCTCAATGAATGACTAGCAGATCAGCTTGGTGATCCCTTACACTTCAGTCATTGATGTCATTCCTTGAATGACATCAGTGACTAACAGCATTGGGCTGAGATTGGGGAAAACATGGGAGAGTTGGTAGAAACATCCATCAATGAAAGAAAAAAAAAGATGGGTATTTGTTGTAATAAATAAATACAGGAGACAACACTAGGTGACAAAATCAGCTCTTTATTATTTAAGTGAGGCCAAAATAATTAAGATTCACAAGCAGTCACAATGAATCTTTGCCATTAATCTTTAAGCAGTTGGTGGGACATTCAGCTAAAGAGGATTTATTTATTTAGTTTTTGTTGACCGGGTAAGTGCACTAGACAATCCTGCCTATTTTCAGGCACGACCCGGGAGAGGGGGATACAGATGAATGCCAACTGTCCTTGAACCAGATTGAGCTGTAGGTGGTATTTTTACTGAATGAGGGAAATTTGGCCAGGACACCAGAGACATTCCCCTACTCTTGCTGCAGGGGGCATTTGAGTGCTGCAGGAGAGCATGGAGGACCTCAGTAGACAACAGGAGAGAGAAGGGTGCAGTTCGCTTCCAGGAGCTCCAGCAGAAGTTCAGGATGGTAATGTAGAAGAATCTTGTGGTAACTCTATACAAATTCAAGACAGATCTATAGTTCACCCAGAAGCACACCTTGATATATCTGGTGAGGATTCCCTACAAAATGATGAAGAAGTAAAACTTCAGCTGGAAATGGCTGAAAAGAACAAACAACTTCTGGAAATTATTATGGTGGCAGAACAGGAGTTTCAGCTCAGTCAGTCCAAATTGGATGAAGAAAGGAAAAAGAGGAAATGAACAGGAGTTAGCCCTCAACAAGGACAAGGTAAGCGTTTACCAGCAGTACAATGAATGGCCCCAAATGATGCACCGACAAGTCAAGGAGAAGTGGTAGCTTCCATGGATATGGAGAACAAACAAAAACCAGTGGATATGGAGGATTGGTCCCCAGAAGATGCTTTACAGCAGGCAGGATGGCTATACAATGGTGTAAAATTGATCCCTGACCCTCAGTTGCCCCTACCTGGAACTTCTGAAGGATTGTCTCCTTTACCACAGAATCAGACAGCCCAGGCTCATCCCTTCCAATACCAAAGCAGATGCAGGTACAGCAGTCATTGCCAAGTACTGCTGCAATTGCGCGGGATGAAGTGGAGGCTGGAGAACAGAATGCTGCGACAGACACAAAGGGGTGAGAACGGCCTGATTTAGTATGATTACAAGATGAAAACTTCATGGCTGGACCTACTGTGGTTGCAATTATACAGAAGGAAGCTTCAGGAAAGGTAAGGAGAGACTCAGAGGATATGGGGTCGGGGTTACCGATAACTAAGCATACATCAGCATTAACCGAGCCTAATTCTCCCTTGACCAAGGACTATAGGCCAGAAACGTATGTAGGTCTGTTCCATAGACCAGCAGAAGTGGTCAAAAGACACTTTTTGGTCCAACTAAGATATAAAGGGCTAGCTCCCGTCCTCCCTGATAGACTATAGGTTGGTAAAACTTTGCTCAAAGACTCTATGGGTTTTTTACCCTCTGAAGTGTATGCTTTTATTCATGCACCAGGTGATTGAGTATATGATGTTAGTTTTTGTTCAATGAATCTACTGGACAAATTTTGGAAACTTTATTACGAAGTCAAAGATAAAGAGGTTTGGTCGAATTTTGTAGCAATTCCCATTACGAAACCTACTATTAAGACAATTACTCTGCTCTTTCACAATGAGGGTGTGGATGTAACAAACATAATTTTCTGGTTAGAGAAGCATTGTACTATCTTCGACCATCCAATGCCCATTATGATGATAATGGCTTTTGGACAGGGGGTTGGCATTTTAGGGTTCAACTAAAGCAGACAGAACAAGGGATTCAACATCTTCCGAGCTTTTTTATTGGGGCTGGGATAGAGGCATCCTGTTCTATGCTGGTCAGCCTAAAAGCTGCTATAAGTGTGGATCTCTGGCCCACTTAAATAACGACTGTGACAGTATCAAATGCTTCCACTGTGGGATGCTTGGCCACTCAGTTTTGCAATGTACAGCCTCCCCCCCCCAGTCTACAACCTTTGTGGAGATAAGGATCATGCTTTTCAAGAATGTTCCTGGGCTGCACATAATTCAGAGGATATTTTGGACCATGACTTGATACTTTCCTCCTTGTGAATGAGCTTGCTCAATGGAGTCTTTCCTGCAATAAAATTGAAACTTGAAACTTTCCCAAGCCAGACATGTTAACAGACAGTCCCTGGATACAGATGAAGTGCCCTTTAATCCTCCTAGATGTAGAGGTAGAGGGAGAGGTGGTTCTGCTATTAGTAGGATGGGAAGTCACAATGTGAGGGAGAGGTTTTCTGAAATACGGAAATCTTCTTCCCCACCACTGCTTAATAGCTCATTGGATCAGAGCAGGGAGATTGTAACAGAATCTCCTAACCCCATACAGGATACCCCACAAGATAAGAGCTTACACTCAGTAATGGTTTCACCCCTTCCAGGGTAAAAGTGGTCCATGAGCTGTATCCCTGTCCCCCTTGCTGCTCTCAAACCTCTTTCAGTGTTTTCAACTTGGGGAGATCAGGTTGATTTGGAGACACCACTGGAGGAGGAAGAACTTCTTTCTTCACAGCCGGTTCAGCTTCCTTTAAATTCGGGACCACAGAAAAAGAAACAAATAGAACCTCAGAAATGGATGACCAGATCTAGTACAAAAGTGTTTAAACCCCCTCCCTGAGCCCCTGCAGTTAAAGGTTGCTAGTATAAATGTAAATAGCATCAAATCTGAGTATAAACATAAAACTACCTTTAGTATTTTGCATTCCTTGGATTTTGACATATTTGTTTACAGGATACAAGACTGCATTCATTAATAGAGGTTACTAAGGCAAAAAAAGATTGGGTATGGGGAAACTCATACTGGTCATTGAGAGAAGAATTGTGTTGTGGGGTT
Organism: Neoceratodus forsteri; assembly: GCA_016271365.2. Classification (NCBI taxonomy): domain Eukaryota; kingdom Metazoa; phylum Chordata; order Ceratodontiformes; family Ceratodontidae; genus Neoceratodus; species Neoceratodus forsteri. The sequence continues at coordinate 41,404,849 of JADMNL010000040.1, read as the reverse complement.
GGTATTTGCTTTCATGCCACCAAAATCACAGTACTGCGCCTTGTTGATATTGATCCAAGAAGTGCTTTTTTGTTAGATGTCATGATACATGCATTTTCATGCAGGCTGGTGAATGTTTATGGTCCTCAAAAAAAAAGTATTACGCATAGCTCTATTAACAAAAGTACAACCGTATTTACATACAAGTAGGCAACTGTTTGGGGGAGGTGATTTCATTATCAATGAGCAACAAACTATTGCAGGAGGAAAACAATACTGTGATAAAACATTTATTTGACAGGTAATTCATTGTGCTGGATTGAGAGATGCTCATAGTGGTGGGAAACAGGCAGCAGCTTCCACCTTCTTTAAGGGCTGTCTATCCTCTAGTGTAGACTTCTTTTTTATTAAATAATCACTACCGGTAGCCCACACCTTTAATATTCCTATAGAAACGTCTTATCACACCGTAATAAGTGTACAGATTGCAATCCCCCCCCCCAGAGAAACAGGTCGAGAGTTTTGGAGACTGAATGTTTTGTTATTAGAGGACCCAAAGATTTTGAAAGCTTTTAATACCCTACTTATAGATGAAGCTTCTACTATGATTCTTTATGACAACCCAGAGGAATGGTGGGCAGATTTAAAAATACTGATGACTAGGTTTTTTCAATATCGTGGGAAACTTAGAGCGGCAACATCTTATGAGATTTATTTAAGTTTAAGGAGAAAATTGGGGATGTTATGAACCAGACAATGTGTGGAACAGGTGGATTTATGAGATGAAATTCATCAGACAAAAACAAAAATGAGTAATTACCAATATGATAGGTTTTGTTCATTACAGAAAGAGCAGGCGTATGGTACTCAAGGAAAGGCAGCAGATGTAAATGTAAAAGATGTCAGACAAGGAGGGAAAAGAGGCATATCTTTGTTTTAAAGACTTATCAGGGTCAGTTGGTTATGGACAATGTGGGGATTTTGATGGTATTAGAGGAACATGAGGAAAGCTTATTTGGGACCCCGGTAGAAGAGTCAGATTTCGCCCAACATTTATTAGTAGCAGCAGATGTCCCAAAATTAGATAAGGATGAGGTGAGCCATATGATAAACCCTTTTACTGGATTGGAAATGACAGAGGTGATACAAAATCTTTGGAATGGAATATCGCCAGGCTCAGATGGCCTTCCTGGCAAAATTTATGAGGTTTTGTGGGAAGTTATTCCCATTGAATTACTAGGATTATATAATTTTTTTCTTGAGGAAGCCTTTCTGCTGACAGCAATGTATGAAGGACTTATGGTTTATCTTTACGAAACTGGGGATTTATTAGATATAAATAATTGGCTTCCAATTACGCTGCTTAACACTGACTTTAAATTATTTTCCAAATTATTGGGGAACAGATTGGCTAGAGTTATGGGGAAACTGATAAGCCCTCAACAATACTGTTCAGTGCCAGGCAGGAAGATTAAGGATGCTTTACTTCTTAGAGAAGTGGTGGAGGGAGCAGTGGGGAAGGATGATTCTGGATTTCTGATAAGCCTAGACCAAATGAAAGCCTTTGACAAGGTTTCACATTTGTTTTTATGGCTTAGTTTGGCAGCATATGGACTACCGGAACAGTTTGTTAATTGGTTAAAATTATGTTACACGCTGGCTTATGTGTTGCCATATGATAATGGTCACACCAGTTTCAGATGTCAGATACAGAGAGGGGTCCGTCAGGGTTGCCTCCTTAGCCCTCTCCTTAAGTGTTTATGATAGATCCAACACTGAGGTTGTTACAGCGATCACCTATGATTTATGGATTGGCAGGAGGTCTTTTAAACAACTGTAAAATCCTTGCTTATGCCGATGATTTCTGTCTTTTAGTGAGGGATAGACAGTCTTATGAGAAGGCAAATAGACTATTACAAGGGGTAGGTATGATTACAGGGGCAAGTCTTAATATGGCCAAAACAAAATGTCTACATTTAAAAGGATCTGAGGATGTTATACAGGATTTGGAGGGTGTTCCAGTAACAGAAGCATGAATTAAGATTTTGGGCATTTACTATGGGGACTTGACATGGCAAGTTGTAATTGGGAACATGCACTTATTATTGGGAAAGATCTAGTGAGCAGATGGAATCGACGGAAATTATCGAAAAAAAAGAGTTCATTTAATTAAAACTTTTTTAGTCCCAATTTTTTTATATATTAGTGTTGTCTTTTTAATTCCAAAACATCTGGAGGTATCAATGATGCACTGCTTTTTCTCCTGTTTTTGGAGAAGTAGATTGAACCCAATTAAGCGTAATGTTCTCTGTTTAGATATAAAGGCAAGGGGTGTTAAGTGTTGAATCCTATATTATTTTTTTTTCACTATTTTACTGTATTCAAATCTGCTCCCCCTCATGAAAGGGACAGTTTTAGATTGGGAAAAAGAGTTTGATGTTAATTCAGGGTGTATTAACTGACTGGAAAGGGAACTGTTCCTTGCATAAGAATAAACGAAACCCGAGGCTGGTAAAGCGTTGGGAAGGGGTTTTTGATTGCATTATTAAATGGGGTATAGCTTATGCAATAGTCATTAAATTACCTAGATGACAGTTGTATGAAGAAATCTTAATGGTACAATTTTTGGAACACCCATTTTTGGGGTTTTCACAAATTGACCAGGATTTTATTTCACAGTATATTAGTGATAATAGATTACCAGAACATATGTGGGACATGATTTGGCTGGAAATACATTCAAAAATAAATGTGAGAAGTAACCAAAAGCATAAACCACTCACAGAACGATATTGCCCTAGGGAGGGCTGTACCTCTTAAATTTGAAACAATTGATCAACAGTTATATTATACTTGTCCTTATATTGTTCAGGTCTGGGATGTTGTAAAAGACAGATGGAAAGACAGAATTTGTTTACCTCCTGATCCGTCATTACTGTTTTTTGGTATAATTCCGAGAGGGAGGAAACGATTATATGCTAGCACTTTGAAGGTGATCTGTGCTTATTTTGTTTACTGGATTTGGATTGGACATTGCCATTTAGTTCTACAACAACATATATCAAGCCAAGAACGGTTTTATATGATTTGTACGGATTTGAGGAAATTGAAGGAGAAAGAATTTAAACTTTTTGGGAGAGATAAATGGAACCTTTGGTGGTCCAATACTGACCATATTTGATTTTATAAACTTATATACTAAACTTAGCAAATACTTTAATTGCAGGGGAAAAAATTCTATTCCATTTCCTTTTATAGATGAACATAAACTTGTAGCGTTAGGGGATGGATTTGGAGCCACACAATGAATGCTGTGACCTGAGGAAAGGTTATATGTTCGTCTGATTAGTTATAATAATTTTTTTCAGATGAATTGGATTATAGTAGGCAGATAGTTGTTTCATGACTTCATTATGAGATATTTGTTTTTTCTTACAGTGGGAAGGGGGGGTGGGTAAATGTTTTTTATGCTTGAGATGCCAGTATGGAACAATACTTATTTGTGTTTTTTTTTTTGTTGATTTACCCTTTCTTATGTTTAGGTATGAAGACATACTGAGTTATATGAATTTGTTATGATTTCATAAACTTGCACTTCTCCTTTAAAAAAACATATTTAACCTATGTCTGGGGATATAGTATGACTTAATATTTATTTGTGTTTTCAATTTTCATTTCTGGATTTTGTATGATGTCCTAATGATTTCTATATTTATAATAGCACTTGCAAAATGATTTCTATATTTATAATAGCTTGGCAGAAGACACCAGGAGAAAGGACTGCTGTGTGACTGAACTTCTCTGCTGGGACTAAAGTAGAAGAACTTTTGTACTTGGACCTTTAATTTAGGGTAAAAAAACTAACATGCAAAAAAAAAAGTGTGTGTTTGGGTTAACTGAACTGAATGGGTATCTGAAGAGTTATCTAGGTGTAAATCTCAGGTGACTGAAAGGACTTAACTGCTGTGAGGTTTAAATTACTTGTAGAAAGATCTGGTAAGTAGGGGGAGTGGCTTAACTAGAAGGAAGCTACATTTAAAGACTGCCTTAGAAAGTTTCTGCTAATAGCTTGGCAGAAGACACCAGGAGAAAGGACTGCTGTGTGACTGAACTTCTCTGCTGGGACTATATTGCCCTCCTTCCCTCCCCCTCCACCCCCCCCGACCCAAAGCTAGTTCTATTTTTATAGGCACAGGATTTGACTGACAACTGGAACTTCCTGTTTAGGGGCAGGAAGTGAGTGATCACAGAACCACCAAGGACCCACCATCCTAGAAGGGCAAGAGTAGCTCTCAGGCCCCCTCTAGCTGCTGGAGGTCTGCCTCTGAGCAAGTAAGTGGTCTACTGAGAAATATAGGATATTCTTGTCTCAGAACAGGACAATCAGGAGCTTAAAGGGCACACAGGTAGAAAGTAAGGAGAGAGAGAAAAAAACAGAGGAAAGAGTAAGGATTGCAAACAGTTAAGGGGCCAGAAATAAGACATGATTGGAGTGGTGCAGTGCAGTGGCTGTGGAGCAGCAGTCTTCTGGGAGACGTTCTGGAGGATGCGGTGTTGTCCCATCTGCAGGCACCTTTCTGGGCTGAGGGAGGAGGTTGCTCATCTCCAGGCTGAGTTGGCCAGGATTTATGGGACCTCCTCTTCCATCCAGGGACCACCAGTGCCACTGCCGTTGCCTCAGAGGTTGCCAAGAAAGAGGCGGTTGGACCACAGTGGGCTCAGGGAGGGTGAGGGTGGTGGAACAGAGGTGCATCCCTCCAGTTGTACCTCTCCACAATTCCTATGCCATTCTGGCAAAGTGTGGTTCCTCTATGGAGGCACCCGCAGTGGAGACCAAGGAGGATGCTGGGAACCTCCACAAAAGGAGACCCACAGGAGGGTGGCAGGGGACCCTGCAGGGGAAGGAAACAACTCCTGGTGGGGGACTCCATTGTTAGGAAGGTAGAACTGGGGGAGGAAGGGGAGAGGGAGGTAAGGTGCCTGCCTGGCGCCATGGCTTGGAGGGACAAGGAGCGAATCCTCAGGATTGACAGAGCAGCTGCACAGATGAGGGAGCTGGATGTGATTGTCCACCTAGGGACACATGACCTGGCTAAGAAAGGGATTAGAGAAGTGCAGGAAGAGTTTGTGGAGTTGGGGAGGGGCCTTAGTCAAGTAGCACGCATGGTAACCTTCTCAGAGGTGCTACCCATCTATGGCATAGGAGAGGCTAGGGTGTTCTGCACCATGGGATTCAATCAGTGGTTGAAAAACTGGTGTTGAGCTCAGGGATTTGGCTTCATTGGGGACTGGGGGTCCACCTGGAGTGATGCAAGCCTATACTGGCATGATGGGCTGCATCTGTCCGGGAGAGGAACCAGGATCCTAGGTGATAGGTTTAAATGCTTCATTGGCAAGCTTTTAAACTAGCCAAGGGGGAAGGCACTGGAAAGGAGCAGGAAAATCCTAGCCCCCCCAAATAATCACGGTAGTAAGTGCGGCAAACACCAACATAGAGGTGTCGATAGGGAGAAGGGCAGGGGGTAAATGGAGAAAGTGACAAAGGCAAGAAGGACAGGGATGGGGCAAAAGGGAGTAAGGCCATCAGGAAATGGAGGGTAATGAGTACCAACACCCGTAGTCTCAGGAACAAGCTCCCTGAGCTAATGGCCTTAATGGAAGAGGGATGCCTGGATATCGTAGCAGTCACAGAAACATGGTACACAGAGAACCATGACTGGGATGTTAACATACCAGGTACATAACCTACAGGAGAGACAGGCAGGGGAGAAGAGGGGAGGTAGTCTCTATGTAAAGGAAGGGATAAAGCAACTGAACAAAAGAGTAAACAGGGAGGAGGGAGGCACTGTGGGTCACCTTGGAGACTGGAAAGGGCACCCTAATCCGCACAGGGTTGTGTACAGACCCCCATGTCAGGGGAAGGAATGGACAAGGATATGATAGAAGGCATTCTTAGAATGGGAGAAAGGGGAGATACTGTTGATGGGAGACCTGAATATGCCAAATGTTAACTGGAGCACATTTGCTGCAGCCACATCCAAGAGCAGGGCCATTCTTGATGCCCTACAGGTGGCTGGCATTAGACAGCTAGTTTCGGAGCCCACTTGTGAGGGAGCAATCTTAGACCTCATACTCTCAAATGGGGGCAGTGAGAGGATCTCAGATCTAGAAGTGGGTTGCCATCTGGGAACAAGTGACCATCAAACAGTGTGGTTCACGTTAAACTCAGCTACAGAGTCAAGCCATACAAAAGTGAGGGTACTGGACTTTAGGAGGGCTGACTTTGGCAAGATGGGAGAGTGCCTCAGAAAAGTGCTAGCAAACAGGCTAGAAGGAGGTGTGGAGCAACAATGGGGAATTATCAAAACTGCCATCACAGAGGCAACAAGCCTTTGTGTGAAGCAAATAAACAAATCAAAATGGAAGAAAAAGCCACTATGGTTCTCAAAAGAGGTGGCTGTGAAAGTCAGGAAGAAAAAGATAGCATTCCAGAAGTATAAGGAAACACAGAAGGAGCAGGACAGAGAGCTGTACCAGTTAAGGCAGAAGGAAGCAGGGAGGGAAGTCAGAATAGCAAAGGCCCAAACTGAGGAAAAGATAGCCAACTCAGTTAAGAAGGGGGATAAAACCTTTTATAGGTACATCAGTGACGTGAGAAAGACAAAGGGAGGGATAGTGAGGCTGAATAGAATGAATGGTGGGTGGGCAGAGGGGACAGTGAAAAGCAGGAATACTGAATGAATATTTCTGCTCAGTATTCACAAAGAGGAGGAAGTGCCTAATCCAATTAACAGAAGCACTCTTGATAGGGGTCGATCCCAGTCCTTTCACAGAAGAAAGGGTTCTGCAAGAACTCCTAAAACTGAAGGTGGACAAAGCAATGGGTCCTGATGGAATTCACCCCAGAATTCTAAAAAATTAAGGGAGGAACTAGTGAAACCACTGGCTACTCTTTTAATAAATCATGGGAGGATGGTGTGGTACCCAAGGACTGGAGGAAGGCGGATGTGATTCCTCTTCACAAAAAGTGGGACCAAGACAGAGGCAGGAAACTACAGACCTCTCAGTCTGACCTCTGTGGTAGGGAAAGTGATGGAGTCACTTCTGAAGGAAAGAATAGTTGAGTACCTAGAGGCCAGTGGAGCACAGGACCCAAGGCAGCATGGGTTCCAGCGGAAGGTCATGTCAGATGAATATAATAGATTTCTTTGACTGGGTGACCAAAGTAGTAGACCAGGGAGGGCTGTGAACATGGCCTACCTAGACTTTAGCAAGGCATTTGACACAGTCCCACACAAGATTAATAGTCGAATTAACCAGCCTGGGAGTGGGACCCAGGGTGGTAGCCTGGGTAAAACATTGGCTGGACAACAGGACACAGAAGGTAATTGTAAATGAGTCCACTCTGAAGAAAGGGGTTACTAGTGGGGTACCATGAGGGTTCAGTATTGGGTCCAGTCCTTTTAATGTCTTCATCAGTGACATTGCAGAGGACTGGAAGGAAAAGTATGCCTTTTGCAGATGACACAAAGATCTGCAACAGGGTTGATACACAAGGAGGCGTGGAAAGGATGAAAAGGGACTTAGCAAGGTTGGAGGAATGGTCAGAAGTATGGCAGCTAGATTCAATGCAAAGAAGTGCAAAATAATATACCTGGAAACAAGAACCCAGGGAAGAATACACAATGGGTGGGAGGTAGTAACAACAACAAAAAGGAAAGGGACCTGGGGTAATCATATCAGATGACCTTAAGGTTAGCAAGCAATGTGAGAAGGCAGTAGGAAGGGCTGGGGTATACTGGGATGTATAGGGAGGCATCATCAGCAGAAAACAGGAAGTTGTTATCCCTCTGTACAGACAGTTGGTGAGACCCCATCTGGGGTACTGTGTCCAGTTCTGGAGACCCCTTCTCCATAAAGACATAGGATAGAGGCAGTCCAGAGGAGGCCAACTAAAATGGTGCAGGGTCTGCAAGAGAAGCCGTATGAGGAGAGACTAAAGGAGCTTAATATGTATACCCTTGAGGAAAGAAGGGAGAGGGGGGGACATGATAGAAACTTTTAAGTACCTCAGTGGAATCAACAAAGTCCAAGAGGTAGCATCTTTCAGAAAAGAGACTTGCAAGAACAAGGGACACAATTTAAAGATAGAAGGAGGGCGGTTCAGGGCAATGTGAGGAAGTATTATTTCAAAGAGAGGTAGTGGATGCATGGAACAGCCTTCCTGAGGAGGTTGTGGGGTCTAAAACTGTGGGAGAATTCAAGAATGCATGGGACAGACATAAGGCAATTCTTGTGGGGGGGTAAGAAGAAATAGGCTGTTGGTTAACTAGGATCTGCGGCCTATCCTGTAGGTAGGGAAATGGGCAGACTAGATGGGCCTAGCGGTCCTTATCTGCCGTCAAAGTCTATGTTTCTATGTTTCTATGTTATATCTTTTGTTATGATTTTGTTCAGATTTCAATAAAAAATTCCCCTACTCTTTTTCGATAAGTGCCATGGGATCTGTAACATCCACCTGAACTACCACCAATCCAGGCAGATGGGACCTCAGTTTAACGTCTCATCTGAAAGACGGATCAGTGAAGGTAAAGCCCAATGGGGGGGGGGGGTTAACATGAATCAGATGTACAGTAGATCTAAACCAAGCAATATTACTGAAGCAGATGCTTTACAGAAGCAAGTCCAGAAATTACCTGCACACTTTTTTGAGTTTTACAGTAGCAGACTGGTGGAAGGGAAGGGGAAATTTTTTAACCACGAAAGGCACTCTTAGCTTGTTTCCAGGTGTGACCTGGGAGCACAAGGAGGTTAAATGATTTGCTCAGGGCTACACTGTATGCAAGTGGTGGGCTGTGGGATTCAAACCCAGGTCTCCAGGTTTGGAGTGCAGAGCCTTAAATCACTGTGCTATACTGCCTCCCTGGTGGGATATTAAGCAGCCTGGTGGGACACTCAGATAAAGATAAAGTGGGTCACTGAGGGTACAAGCAGCTGGGGGTGTCTAAAATAAATCTGAGAGCAACTTGGATACATAGATACATAGACACTGTCTGCAGATAAGGGGCTATGTCTCATCCAGTCTGCCTATTTCAGCTTGTAAGTTCCCTTTAGGTTTTTCTAAAAGTATGTTGTCCCTTACCCCGACCTTCAGGATCCCCTTATGTCTATCCAATGCATTCTTCAATCCCATGATTATTTCAGCCTCCACCACGTCCTCTGGCAGAGTGTTCCACTTGTCCACCACCCTTTCTGCGAATAAATTCTTCCTCGTGTTTACTCTGAATCGCCATCCCTCCAACTTCATCCTATGCTCTCTAGTCCTGGAACATCTTTTTCATTGGAAAATAGTGTATTCCTGCACCCTGTTCCTCCCTGTAAGTTGTATGTCTCTATCATATCCCCCCTCTCTCTCTCTTCTCTCCTCAGTGGAGTACATAACAAAGACCTCCAGCCTGTCCTCATAGTATTTGTGAGGCAGTCCCTGTACCATCTTTGTTGCCCTCCTCTGAACCTTCTCCACCCTTTCTATGTCCTTGTATAGGTAAGGTCTCCAGAACTGTACACTATACTCCCAAGTGGGGCCTCACTAGTGTCTTATACAGTGAAATTATGATCTCCCTTTTCCTGCTGGTGATGCCCCAGCCTTATGCATCCTATTTGCTTTACCTACTGCCTTCTCATACTGTTTCCCTACCTTGAGGTCATTAGAGATAATAAACCCAAGATCCCTTTCCTGCTATATCCTCACCACCCAACTGATATGTTGTGCCAGGGTTTTTGTGCCCCATATGCATTGTCTTGCCCTTCTTTGCATTGAATTTCAGCTGCCAAACCTTTGACCATTCTTCAAGCTTCTGGAGGTCTCTCCTAATTCTGTCCATACTCTGGTGTGTCCACACTGTCATAGAGCTTTGTGTCATCAGTGAACAGGAACATTTTGCATTCTAGGTCCTGCACAATATCACTGATGAAGACGTTAAATAGAAATGGTCCCAGCACTGATCCCTTTGGTATCCCACTGGTCACTCTTCCCTCTGGGGAGTGACAGCCATTTATAACCACCCTCTGTGTTCTGTTGCCCAGACAATTACCCACCCACTGCACTAATGTGCTGCTCAGTCCCATTTTTCTTAGTTTGTTTATTAGCCTTCTATGTGGCACAGTGTCAAAGGCCTTACTGAAGTCCAGATAGGCCATGTCCACTGCACTTCCCGATCCACCTCCCTTGTCACCAAGTTGAAAACTTCAATGAGGTTGGTCTGGCATGATCCCCCACCCCCGGTGAAACCATGCTGCCATGGGTCCTGTAGTCCATAGGCAACCATAAATTCCATCAATCTCTCCTTCAGTAATGCTTCCATGAGCTTCCCCACTACCAAGGTCAGGCTGACTGGTCTGTAGTCCCCCCACTTTCTCTTTGTTTTCGCTTTTGTATAAGGGGACTACATGCGCTGTCCTCCAGTCTTTTGGTGGAGACTGATGAAGCATGTGTTTTGAAAAGCAACATGGTGTGACATTTACCCAAAGAGGGTCAGTGAGGGTGAAGACAGGTGGGGGTAGGGTCTAAAATAAATTACTGATCAACTTAGCTAGAAAATAATTCATACTGTCTTACTAGCTACTGTTTTCCATAATGGGGGCATGATGTTGCTTTGTTGTGTGGTGGGGTTGGGATCTGGGGTCTGAATGTAGAGACAAATAAAGAGTAGTGCAGTTTTATATGTACAATATATAGTGTGCAGTAAAGATGCAGCACACCTCAGTGCAGCCAAGCTATGGATCAAAGTGCAATGCATTTTACTTGAATTGCTATTAGAAACATATAAACACCATAGATGGCAGATAAGGATTGCTTGGCCCACCTATTCAGCCCATTTCCCCACCTATTAGATAAACTGCAGATTCTAGTTAACCAGCAGACTACTTCCTCCTCCCCCCCACTATAATTGCCTTAGGTTGGTCCCATAAATTCATGAATGCCACCAATGTTTTTGTCCACATGACTTCCTTAGGAAGGCTGTTCCATACATCCACCACCCTGTCCATGAAAAAATACTTTTTCACATTGCCCTTGAGCCGTATCCCTACTATCTTCAAATTGTGTCCCCTTGTTCTTGCGCATCTCTTTTTCTGAAATATGCTACCTTCTTGGACATTGTTGATTCCCTTGAGGTACTTGAAAGTTTCTATCATTTCCCTCTCTCCCTCCTTTCCTCAAGGTTATACATTTTAAGCTGTTTTAGTCTGTCTCTTCATATGGCTTCTGGTGCAGACCCTGCACCATTTTGGTTGCCCTCCTCTGGACTGCTTCAAACATGTCTATATCTGTGGAGATGGGGTCTCAGAACTGCATGCAGTACTCCAGATGGGGTCTCACCAACTGTCTGTACAGAGGGATAACTTTCTGTTTTCTACTGGTGATGCCTCTCCCTATACATCGCAGAACCCCCCAAGCCCACCTTACTGCCTTCTCACATTTCTTACCTACCTTAAGGTAATCTGATATGAGTATCCCAGTTCCTTTGCATTTTTGTTGTTGTTGTTAGTCCCCCACACTGTGTACTCTTCCACTTGGTTTTTATTTTCCAGGGTGCATTACTTTACACTTCTTTGCATTGAAACTAAGCTGCCATACTCTTAATCATTGTTCAACCTTGCCAAGTCCCATCTCATCCTTTCCACCTCTCCTTGTGTATCAACCCTGTTGCAGATCTTTGTGTCATCTACAAAGAGGCATACTTTTCATTCCAGCCCTTCCACATTGTCACCTATAAAGACGTTAAACAGTACCAGTCCCAATACTGAACCCTGCAGTACCCCACTAGTAATTCCCCTTTCTCCAGAGTGTGCTCTGTTTACTATTACCCTCTGCGTCCTATTGTCCATCTAATATATTACCCCAGGCTACCACCCTAGAACTCACTCCCAGGCTGGCTAACTTGTTTGTTAATCTTTTGTGTGGTACTGTTTCAAATGCCTTGCTAAAGTCTAAGCAGGCCATATCTATAGCCCCTCTCTGGTCTACTACTTTGGTCACACAGTCAAATAAATCTGTTAGATTCATCTGACATGACCTTTCTGCTGTGGATCCATGCTGCCTTGGACCCTGTGTCCTGCTGGCCTCTAGGTACTTGATAACTTTTTTCAGAAGTGATTCCATCATTTTCCCTACCACTGAGGTCAAACAGGTATGAAGTTTCCTGCCTCTGTCTTGCTCCCACTTTTGTGAAGGGGGATCATATCTGCCTTCTTCCAGTCCTCAGGTACCACACCCTCCTCCCATGATTTACTAAAAAGTGTAATCAATGGTGTCACTAGGTTTCCCCTTAGTTCATTTGGAATTCTGGGGTGAATCCCATCTGGTCCCATTGCTTTGTCCACCTTGAGTTTTAAGAGTTCTTTCAGGACCCTTTCTTCTGTGAATGGACTGGTATCAACCACCCTGCCCAGAGTGCTTTTATTGTTTGGTTTAGGTACCTCCCCCTCTTCTTCTGTTGTGACTACTGAGGAAAAGTGTTTGTTCAATATCTCTGCCTTTTCACTGTCACTGTTTGCCCACCTCCCCTTTATTATCAATATTACCTGTGATACTTTAGCGTGCCACACTGGATTGTACACTTCAGAAATGCTGCCTGTAATATGGTACTTACATGCAGACTATCTCCACAAATGCCGGGTGGCAGCAACAAAGAACTACACCTTATAAAATGAATAAATAAGAGCAGGCTATGAGGAATACAAACAAGTAAACAAACCACTTGTAGCAAACAAAGAATTAAATTTTTTTCGAAAGAAGAGACAAAGGACTCAATACACAGAGCATTTACAGCAGATTCCCTCTGTTACCAGCATTTTTTACAAACAGTAATATTTACAGATCTCTGCTGGCGATGTGGGGTGCATTACCTCCAACTGCACAATCCCAACTGCCCAGGATACCTGCATATTTCAGAGACTGGCACTCTCTGAGATAAAGCGTTTTTAAGCACTTACACAAAACATTAACAGCAGGTACCCCATTGAATGAATTCTTTTTTGTAAAAGCAGCAATATATACAAATTTCTGTTGGGGTGTGGGGTCAGAGCCCCCCAACTCCACAGCCCCAACTGCACAGAATTATGTTGTTATTACCCGTTTATTTGAGTGATCCCCCTCCCCACACACCTCGGCCCAGCGCATGTATTATTTATTGTTTGGTTACATTTATCAGTTATTTAGAAGTGAATTTATTTTGAAGGGGGGGCTCTGCCTACCCACCCCCATCCATTTGTAATTAATTAATTAGGCTACAATATTTTTTTTATACCTATATACCTGTTGTTTTTATGTATCTGTTGCCTTCTTGTATTTTGGTACGGCACTATCAGATGTCATTTATGCCCCTCACATTACCATAGTCTATTAAATAGCCGCTAAAAGTCCGGCACACTACAGAAATTACCTCTTACCATTATTCCTCCAAATGAGGGGCATTTTTCTTTGTTGTGTGGTGTGTTGGGAGTGGGGGCCTAAAGAGAGGAACTTAATTGTGTACAATATATTACGTGCAGAAAAGATAAAGAACATCTCAGTACTCAGACTATGGATTAAAGTGCAATGAATTTTACTTTAAGTGCTGTTAATGTTATTTCCCAAAATGGGTACATGTTTCTTTGTTGTTTTGTGGGGTGGAGGTGGGACGGCTGAACTAAAGAGAGGGAAATTCAGTATGTACAGTGTATAGGCAATTGTGGAGAACCACGGACTGTTGTGCGCTTTTTTGTCAGACTTGATATTTTACGGGGCAGATGTGGTGATGTAGTTGGCACGCAGCATTGAATAAACTTACCTGCTTTCCCCGGAATGTTGATCGGCAAGCCTGAAAAATAGTAAATGTAAACTTTACCTTTACGGGACCATAGGTGAATAACAATTCAAGAAACACTGTTTATTGACAATAGGTTTTCTGTTGGGGGTCTCAGCCCCACCTCCTCCCTGGCATTACACACCCCTTCAAAACCACAGTAAAATCTGTGAAATTAATGAAATTCTACAAAATGCTGCGAGTAAAAAAAAAAGACACAAAACTGAATTTTTTTATATAACAGGGGGTGTGGGTGGAGCCCCCCCAACAATTAGCAGAAGAACTGAAACAATACTGTGGCATCAACTGTAAAAAAAATATTTTTCTGTTAGGTAATTATGTCATAGATAAATGTCATGCTTTCAGTGGGGGCGCTTCACCACCCCCAATTATGTCATAGATAAATGTCATGCTTTCAGTGGGGGCGCTTCACCACCCCCAGGTAACAACACACCTATATTATCACTCCACGCACCTGGGAGGTGTGTGTGGGAGGGGCACGATATTTATCTATTTATTTATGACCGCAGTTATCTGTGACATAATTACCAAACAAAAAGTTTTCTATTAAGCCTGGAAAAGCTGGAGTGAGTGGAAACATTATTGCTGCATTTCAGTGACTGTGATTGACTATCACGGGAGTGGGGTGTGTGCAACTGCAACATATTTGGAACACTTAATGTCCACCCACTGGATGACACAGAGCTCACAGGAGTGTAAATGGTTACTTGGCTACAGTAAGTAACCATGTAACTGAAACATGTCCAAGGTTCTCCACAAACATCCAGGGCTGGATATTCAAACTGCACCAGGCAAGGGTGCAAGCCCAGGCACAGTGCATCTGGGCTGCGCCAGGGCATGGTCCAGGTGATATTCAACAGTGCTGCACCATGGCACAGCACCGTTGAATATGGCACTGATGGCACACGCACTGCACACAGTGCAGTGGCACTGCGCCAGCACAAGTGGCAGAATGGGAGCAGGGGGATGTGCCAGCACAAGTGCAATTGCACTAGTTGCATCAACCATGATATTCAGCAGTGGACATGCAAATGAGGCCATTATGCATGCAAGGCACAAATGGAGCCATTTGCATGTCATTATTGCCCCATTTGCATGTGGTGCACCGATCCCTGGTGACTTGCTACTGGTGCCCTGCCAGGCTGCAGCTGTCAGAGACCGATATCCTTCGGTTCTATGGTGGTTCTCCCACTCCTGTATGCCCAATCGCAGTATTGGTATAACCCTGGTGGTCCAGTGGATACCCCCCCATCGCCTGATCACAGGCATAAGTAGTATAAAAGTTCCTGGTGGTCCAGTGGATATCCACCATCACCAGATCATGGGCATATGTAATAATGAACCCTGGTGTTCCAGGGGAATGCTCTCCAGTGCTTTATCATGGGCATAGGTATGAATACTCCCTGGTGGTCCAGTGGAAGATCCCCATCACCTGATCGCAGGCATAAGTATAGATACTCCCTGGTGGTCCAGTGGAATCCTTCTCATCACCCGATCATGAGAATATGTAAAGTTAACATCCCTGGTGGTCCAGTGGAACCCCCCTTCACCTCATTGTGGACGGACATAACGAAAGAAGCTCTGGTGGACCATGGTACCCTTCCCCACCACCCACTGGGGTCCCCACCACCCAGCACCCCAGTCAGCGGCTCCCACAGCTGCCCACCGACTAAACTGGCGGCAGTACCGTCTGTACGTCTATTGATCCACTGCATGGACCAATGGGCATGCGGACCATACTGTACTACACAGGCTTGATATGTGAATGAACACGTTATTGTACTGTACTGTACACTGTTAGTCGGCGGGTGGCCGGGTGGCATGGTGGGGTGCTGCCGCCCTCTGCTGACTAGGGGCTGCTGGGTGGCTGGGGACCTCGGTGATGGAGTGAAGGGGTTCCACTGGTCCGCAGGGCTTCCTTTCGCACGCCGCCCGCAATCGGGTGAAGGGGGATTTCCACTGGACCACCAGTGAGTATTTCTACCTATGCCCACGATCAGGTGCTAGAGGGCGTTTCCCTGGACCACCAGGGTTTTACAAGTATAGTCACCTGTGATAGGGTGATGGATCGGGGGGCACACTGCTCCCAAGGCAGGGGTCTTGAGGTCAGTGTTCTGGGTAGGCGGGTGGCCACCCACAGCTGGCGACTGCCGTATTGCACCCTGCAATATGGCAGCTTGCCTGTGGGTTGCTTGGACTTGTTCCTGGTTTTGCCTGGCACATCTTTGTGCCCCCTCAGTGGTGCATGGTGGGGTTGTGCCATCATATGCGCTGCACATCCCGGGCTGAATATCAGGATGTGCTGCATATGCATCAGTCATACCCACACTTACACCATTCATTACTGCCGCGCCCGATGCATTGGAAGTTGTCATCCTCAACTTGCCCTTTGAATATCGCGCTGGGGCACATTGGTGGGTTGTGCATTGCACATCCCTGTTGCACCATGTGCAACATGTTTGAATATCCAGGCCCCAGTGTATAAGGTGTGAGCATACCTCAATGCAGTCAAGATATGGATGTAAGTAAAATTAAATTGTACTGTTAAAGTGCTATTACCATTATTTCCCAAAACAGGGGCTAGTTTCTTTGTTGTATCATGGGGTGCGGGGGGTGGCTGATCTAATAAAGAGTGGGAATGTCTACATTATTTTTTTACTTTTTTTTTTTAATTTTATAAACTGTTACCTTTGCTTATGATTGTCTCAATTGTACCAATGACGTGGAACCTTTGTAAAAGAGCCTCGGCTCAAAGGTATTTGTAAACCTAGAAAAAATAAATAAATAAACATTATCCTGGCAGTATCTTGTTTGCAAAAAAGATGCAGCACACTTTAATGTATTACAGAGTCAAAAGAAATTTACTATGAAGTGCTTCAGATTTTTACCAATATCATGTTTGGTGAGTGTTCTGGATGGGTTGCTGGTGGTGTCCAACCAAATAACTAGGGAGCTGCTGAATTATTTCTGGTACCTGGGGAGCAAACCAGTTCCCTACACCCATAAACTCAGCTGAGCAGAGTACACACATTTTAATATGAAGCACTATGAATTACATTTACAAAACATTTTCATTATAGTGTTTTCTATTATAATTCCCATACCCTGCACAGAGCCTTTTATATAGGTGTGCAACAATGTTTTGCAACCTAGCTACCTGAAATAATTTTTCAAATTCACTCCCTCTTGTTTGGGACACCCACACCACACAGCTGCGGAACAATAACATGCCATTTAGTAATGGTGCTTGCACACACTGAGAAAAGGAACTGTGCAGAGTATAAAAACTAGAGAGCACAATAATTAATTTTTGGCATGAGATGCTTGGGAATTTTGTTTTTCTTTTAATCCACACTCCTCAGGGGTCTGAGAGGACAAAGAAGGCCCAATTGAGTAGGGCTAGTGCAGCTAAATATCTTGTATATCGACTAGTGCAGGTCTTTTGTGCTGTTGGTTGCTGTGGGGATAACAGGCTTGGCTGCACATTCTGTGCTGAGACTAGCACAAAAAAGGATGGAGGCCATTTTGCGTGTTGGTGGGGAATGGTCTGAGGGGGCAAAGATGGCCTGGTAGCACAATCTGTGCTGGGAGATGCAAAAAGAAAGACGTCAGCCATTTCATGTGGTGCTGCTTTGGTTGTAGTTGTCAGCCATCTTGTCCAGTGGTAGTGGGGAGGGGTCTGATGGGACAAACAAGGCCATGTTGCACATTTGTTTGCATTGCTATAAACAGAGGAACATGCCTTGGGTTGATTTTAACATAGTTTTACTTGCCCAAAACATAGCACATGTTGAGCAGGGCTAGTTCAGCTAATTATCTTCTTGATCAGCTTGACTAGTGCAGGTTTGTCAGGCCTGTATGCTGGTCAGAATGTGGGGAGGGGGGTCTTTTTTGGCCAAGGTGGAAATGAGGCACAGGGCAACAAAAGTCATGCTGACATATGAGGGTATCACTATATATGAGAGGCAGGCTCTGGGTTTCCATTAAAGCCTGCTGCAAATGCATTGAGAACTGGAGACAAGAAGACCGGTCACCAGCCACCAGCCACGGTCTTACAAGTTGGTATCCCAGGAAGGGCACAAGAGCCAGTGTAGCAGCTGCCAGTGGAGGACTGACTGGAATAGGATACGTTCCTCCTTTTTAGAGGGAGGAACGGTACCTGTGCTGTAGCACTGACACAGGGTCCATGGGTGGCAGTCACAACAGCTGGGCGGAGAAAGCCTGCATGCACTCAAGCCAGGGTCCTGAGGGAAGAAACAAGAAAATGGCCACATAAGACATGAGTCCTCTCTGGCACAATACATAACTGTCCTTTTCACCACTGTGTATCCTTGGGGGGGGACACTAAAATCCAAGATCCCTGAGAGACATGCCTTGGGGCAGGGGTATGCGAGAAACTGGATACCACACATTTAACTCAAACATAAAAACAAAGCCTAAATTAGTCAGAAATCAGAAACCATTATTGCTAGCAGTCGCACTTTTCTCTGGCGGGGGGGAGGGTGTCAAGCACACACACAGCCACTTAGTTCCAGCTAACTAAATCAAGAACTCATTAAAGCTGGGTGGCAAAAATCCATCTAGAAGACCCAGACTAAAAATTGACTAGACTAGACCAATCATGTCACCAGGTGGCCATCAGGACATACATACACAAAAAAAAAAAAAATGCCCCCTCGCAGATGGGGCAACTACACAGCTGTTCCACTGATGCTGATCTGCATGTGCAATAGTCACATAGAAACAGAAACATTGACAATGATGGCAGAAAATGACCAGAGGTCCATCTAGTCTGCCCAAATTCCCTATAATCCCTGGAAACTATTGTTCCTCCAGGGTACTAACCCTCCCAATCCTCTCTATTCTCCTCCTTGGTCCTGTCACCCCCGGTAACCACTGTTTCTTTAATTAAATCTCAGCCCTGATTGAATCTTCTTACTGTTTTTGCACCCACCAATTCAGCAGACAGACTGTTCCAAGGTTCCAACACCCTTTCCATAAATAAACACTTTCTCACATCTCTCCTAAACCTACAGTACGTCCTGTCAATTTCCGTTTGTGTCCACGTGACCGCAAATTAGTATTCAGGCTAAATAGTTCCCTGAAGTTCACTTTAATTCTTTAAGGAACCTGAAGGATTCTATCATATCTCTCCTCTTCCCTCTGGTCTCTAGTGAGTACATATTTAGTGCCTTGAAGTGCTCCTCATAGGATCTGCACCTGCTGGCCCTGAATGATTGTTACTCTGTACTGCACTGTCTCCAACCTATCCTTATCTTTTCTAAGGTGAGAACTCCAGAACTGGGTGCAGTACTCTAGCTGAGGCCTCACCTAGGATCTGTAAACGTTAAGTATTACCTCCTTTCTTCTGCTATCAATATCCCTACCAATACATCCCGGCATCCGGGTAGCCATGCTATAGGCCTTGTTGTACTTACTCAATTGTTTAAATTTAAATTAAATTGTGACAAGGTACCTTTGTAAATGAGCCTATGGCTCAAAGGTTTTCCAAACTGCTGTTTAAATAAAATAAAAAAATAAAAATAAAATAAATGAGTCACTAATGATAACTCCCAGATCTCGTTCCTCTGCTGTAATGTTAAGTCTCTCTCCTTCCATACAATACTTGGTCTTGATGGTTGTTTTTCCCTAGGTGCATTACCTTGCACTTTCTATCACTGAATTTTAACTGCCAGGCTTTTGACCACCTTTCTAGCTTTTGTGGGTCTCTTTGCCTTTTCCTCCTTCCCTTGTTAATATCCACCCTAACACATAGTTTTGTGTCATCTGCAAAGAGACACAACCTGTCCTAAATTTCTTCTCCAGTGTCACTAACGAACATGCTGAAGAGGACCGTACCCAGGACAGATCCCTGTGGAACCCCACACATAACCTCCTTCTCCTCTGATTGAACCCCATTGACCACCACCCTCTGCTGCCTCTCCTATAGCCAGTTTCCCACCCAGTTCACAAACAGTTCAGCTGCACCCAGGTTTTTCATCTTCTTGACCAATTGTTTGTGAAGTACTGAGTAAAAAACCTTGCTGATGTCAAAGTAGAGGACTGCCAAAGCGTGGCCCTTGTCTAATTCCTTTGTCACCCAGTGAAAGAAAACTATCAGGCTAGTCTGACAGGATCGTCCTGCCACAAAACCATGTTGTTGACAAAATGCTAAGAGGCCATGGCATATCTACAGAATAAAGAGGATATTTGGGGATGGGGAGGAGGAAAACCAGACACCAGGACATACATACATAATAAGTGGCATCTTTGGGGATGAGGAAGGGGGACCACTAGACATCTGGCACATACTCACAGAATAAAGTGGTTGTTCAGGATGGGGGGGGCACTAGACACCAGGGCATACCTGCGAATTAAGGGTGTGTTTGGGGATGGGGAGGGGGACCACTAGACACCAGACACATACTCACGGAATAAAAGGGGTGTTTGTGGATGTGGTGGGTGGACTGCTAGGCATCAGGGCATACCTATAGTATAAAAAGGGTGTTTAGCTGGCTCACCTGCACTGCATCAAGGTGTCCACTTGAGGTGCATCACTGGCATCCTGAGCTCGAGGATGACATTTGAAGTTGGAGGGCCAGCACAGGTGAGTAGGATTGAGCTTCCTAGGGATGGCGCTTCTTATCTGGGGGAGGGAGAAGAGAGTGTCTGGCACTCTATGGTCCCCTGGCAGAGGCTGTGGAATCCACCACCACTGGTGCAATATTCATGGGGAGTGGAGAAGATATAGCATGTCACTGTACATCGTGCCACCTGGCATGATGCTCTGCTGCCACCATATCTGTTGCCTCCAATTTCAGCCAGTGGGGGGGCACTCCCATGGCTCTGCCATGCGGGGGTAAGCCAGAGCTTGCCAACAGTGTTCTTTGGGGGAGTTCCCATCTGGCGACTCCACCTAGGGGAGCATGGGCACATAAGGGGCAATCGCCAGTTGGAAGGGCATGGACTCACCTCAGGCATGGAGTAGAAGGTTGGAGTCCCACCCACCAAAAAAGAGAGTGTTTTGGGATGAGGAACTGCTAGAATGCACTTACAGTTTGTGCTGGGAGCTGCACAAAGGATGATATTGGCCAGTTTGTAAGGTGCTGCTTAGGTGTTGGATGTCTGAGGGTAGAAGCAGGCCTGCTTGCACAAAAAAGAAGTCAGCCATTTTGTGTGCTGCTGGTTGGGTTGGAGTTGTCAGCCATCTTCTATGGTGGTGGTAGTGGTGATGGGGAGGGGTAAGAGGAGACAATGAAGGCCATTTGACACATTTGTTTGCTGTGCTAGAAACAGGGGAACATGTCTCAGGGGTTGATTCTAAAATTGTTTTAGTAGCACAAATCATAGTGCAAATTTAGCAGGGATAGTGCTGCTAAACATCTTCTTGTCCATCTTGACTAGTGCTGGTTTGTTATATGGCTTTTAATGAAATTTAAATGCTTATCTCTGACAGTGCTTCAGATAGCCTGCTGTGGCTAACAGATCATCAAGAGCTGCACTTAAATGAAAGGTCAAGAGAGTGATTCCCACAAAAGACACTTTATGAGTCATTATCCCACCACTCTTTGGACTTTCAGCTAGTGACCAGGATGTGACCAGGGGATGAGTGCAGTTAAGTCATTAGCTTCCATATTTCTGAATGTGCCTGTGTCTGAAAGTTTATCCCATATTATTCTGACCAGTGCCAATCATTTACCTACATTCTGAGAGTCTCTAGCCAACATTTCAGTGACAAAATGTTAAGAGGCCATGCTATATCTACAGAATAAAGAGGGTGTTTGGGGATGGGGAGGAGGAAAACAATATACCAGGACATACATACAGAATAAGGAGGGTCTTTTGGGACAAGAAAGGTGGACCACTAGTAATCTGGAACATACAGTATAAAGTGGGTGTTTGGAATAGGGAGGGGGACTGCTAGACACCAGGGCATACCTACAGAATTAAGTGTGCATTTGAGGGAAGTGGATGGGGACAACTAGACACCAGGCACCTACTCACAGAATAAAGAGGGTGTTTGTGGATCGGGAGGGGTACTGCTAGACAAAAAGGCATACCTATATTATAAAAATGGTGTTGAGCTGGCTCTCCTGCGCAGGGGGAAGGTGTCCGTTTGAGGTGTGGTGCCGGCATCCTGAGTTCAGAGATGGAATTAGAAGTTGGAGGGCCTGCATGGTTGAGAAGGATCAAGTGTCCTAGGGATGGCTCTCCATCTCTGGGGGAGGAAGAAGAGTGTGCCCAGCACTCTATGGACCCCTTGCAGAGGTTATGGAATCTACTGCCGCTGGCACTGTATTCATGGGGAGCGGGGCAGACATAACATTTCACTGCACACCTTGCCCCTGGCATGATGCTCTGCTACCACCGTCTCTGCTGCCACCAGTTTCAGCCGGTTGAGGCCAACTCCCTTGGCTCTGCCATGGGGGTAAGCCAGGACTTACCAACAGTATCCTTTGGGGGCCCAACAGATAACTTCACATGGGATGGGGATCCTGGGCACAGGGGGAGGGCAGTTGACAGGGCATCGACTGAGCTCAGGCAAGGAGTAGCAGGCCAGAGACCCACCCCTGAAAAAGAGTGTTTTGGGTTGGAGGGACTGCTAGCATGCATTTACAGGGCCAAACTCTAGAAGGGTTACACTTGGCATAACAGCAGTTGCGCCAAGTAGAATTGCGCATGTAGTAACTTACACCAGCAGTTGCAACATGCGTGATTCTACAAAGTGGCTTGCAACATGTTGCAGGCCACTTGCGCCGAACAGCAGTTACGCTGCATAAACCCCCTGCGACATGGTGCTAGGGGGTTTACGGCAGCAGTTGCGCCCCATTCTAGAAGAGCAGCCACAAAGTCCCCATGTCGAGATTCTACAAGAACCCCTGGAGGAGAGCCAGCAATGTAAGTTACACCAGTATTTAGCTGGTATAACTTACAAATGCCCACGGGGGTCCTGTAGACCTGTCGGCTGTTCAGAGGTCAGTGCACGGTTTCCCTCCCCCCATGCCCAGCAAACCCCAGCGGGGCCCCACAGGCTGCCCGTACCCCAGCCCCCAAAACACCCATTGGCAGAAGCCCCACAGGGTGGCACTGCCATCCCCACACCCATGCCCCACCCTGGAGTTGCCCGGCTGCCAAATCACGTGCCATTACCGTGTCAAGCCCTGGTAGTCTAGTCCCCCCCCCCGATCGGAATAAAATAAATTAATATCTCCAATGCCCTGGTAGTTTAGCAGCCCCCTGATCAGTATGAAATACCATAAGAACTCCAATTCCTGGTAGTCTAGTGGCCCCCAATCAGTATAAAATAAGAACTCTAATTCCTTGGTAGTCTACTGGCCCCTCACCCCCCACCCAGCCATGCCAGTCCGCAGCACCCCCACCTGTCCCCAGCCGGTGACTGGCACAGCCACCTCTCACCTCCACAGCCAGCTGCTGACTGAGTGCTGTATGAGTGCTACTGGAAAGACATGCTCAGAAATTATTCTCTGAGTGCATCTTTCCAGTAGCACTCATACAGCACCCAGTCAGCGGCTGGCCATGGAGGTGAGAGGTGACTGTGCCAGTCGCCATCTGGGGATGGTGGGGGACATGGTGGATCAAGCACAGCTGGGTGGGGGAGCAGACACTAGACTACCAGGGAATTGGAGTTCTTATGTTATTTTATACTGATCGGGGCTGCTAGACTACCAGGGCATTGGAGACATTAATATAATTTACTGATCCGAGGGTGCTTACTAGGCTACCAGGAAATTAGAGTTCTTATGTTAATTTATACTGTTGGGGGTGAGCCACTAGACTACCAGGGCGTTGGGGATATTAATTTATGGTATACCAATGGGGCGCTAGACTACTAGGGCATTGGAGATATGAATTTATTTTATACTGATTGGGGGACACTAGACTACCAGGGACGGATGGCGACTCGGGGGTTGGGGCACGGGTGGGGGGATGGCAGTGCTGCCCTGTGGAGCAACTACCTACGGGTGCTTTGGAGGCAGGGGGTGGGCAACCCTGTGGGCGCCCTTGTGGCAAGCTGGACAGGGGGTGGCAGTTGCGAACTGTGGAGCGGCTTGTGACATGCTCTCAAGGTGTGCCCACAGTTCGGCGTACCTGGCCGCATGTCGCAAGTCATAGGACTTAGCTGCAGAGACCCTGCCCCTTCTAGAATAGGGCACAGGATCATTGTCAAAGTTGGGGGTGGTGCAAGTTGTGTTCAGCGGCAACTTACGCCACCCTTCTAGAATTAGGCCCACAATCTGTGCTGAGAGCTGCACATAGGATGATGTTGGGCAGTTTGTGTGGTGCTGCTTGGGTATTGGATGTCTAAGGTTAATAGCAGGCCTGCTTGCACAATCTGTGCTGGGAGATTCGCAAAGAAAGAAGTCAGCCATTTCTTTTGCTGCTGGTTGGGTTGGAGTTTTCAGCCATCTTCTCTGGTGATGGCGGTGAGGGTTCTGAGCAGGAGAGAATGAAGGCCATGTGGCACATTTATTTGCTGTGCTATAAACAGAGGAACATGTCTCAGGGTTTGATTCTAACATTGTTTTAATTGCACAAAACAGTGCAAATTAAGCAGGGCTAGTGCAGCTATCTATTTTTTTGTCCATCTTGACTAGTGCTGGTTTGTTATGGCTTTTAATGAAATTGAAAAAGTCACTTATTTTACGGGATCTAGTGGTCATGCTTATCTCTCTCAATGCTCCAGATGGCCTGAGGGTCTTTGGGGATGAGGAAGTGGGGAGGGGGACCACTAGACACCAGGCGCATACTCACAGAATAAAGAAGGTGTTTTTAGATGTGTAGGGTAGATCTCTAGACATCTGAGCATACCTATCATATAAAAAGGGTGTTTAGCTGCCATGTCTGCATTGAGGCAAGCTTTCTGCTTGAGGTACGGCATGGGCATCCTGAGCTTAAGGATGGAATTTGAAGATGGAGGGCCAGCACAGGTGAGAAGGATCAAGCTTCCTAAGGAGGGCATTCCTTCTCTGGGGGAGGGAGAAGAGAGCCTCCAGCACTTTATGAACCCCTGGCAGAGGCTGTAGAATCAACCTCTACTGGCACTATATTCATGGGCAGCGGAGCAGACATAGCATGTCACCGCACATCCTGCCACCTGACTTGATGCTCTGTTCTGCCACCACCATCTCTGCTGCCATTAGTTTCCGCCTGTGTGTTTTTTTGGGGTTGTTTATTATTTTACCAGGAGAGACATACTAAGCTGAAAGCTTGTTTACAGGTGTGACCTGGGAGCACAAGGAAGTTAAGTGACTTGCTCTAGGTCACACAGTATACTGCAGGCTGTAGGAATGGTCAGACGTATGGCAACTTAAATTCAATGCAAAGAAGTGTAAAGTAATGCACTTGGGAAACAAAAACCCAGGAGAAGAGTACACAATGGCAGCAGAAGTACTAACAACAACAAAAATGGAAAGGGACCTGGGGGTAGTCATATCAGATGACCTAAAGGTGGGCAAGCAATGTGAGAGGTCAATAAGAAGAGCCGGGGGGATACTGGGATGCATGGGGAGAGGCATCTCAAGTAAAAAAAAAGGAAGTGGTTATCCCTCTGTACAGACAATTGGTGAGATCCCATCTGGAGTACTGCATGCAGTTTTGGAGACCCCATCTCTGCAAGGACATAGACAGAATGGAGGCAGTCCAGAGGAGGGCAACTAAAATGGTGCAGAGTCTACATCAGAAACCAAATGAAGAGAGACTGAGAGAGCTTAATACGTATACCCTTGATGAAAGGAGGGATGGGAGGACATGATAGAAACTTTCAAGTACCTCAAGGGAATCAACAAAGTCCAGGAGGGTTGCATCTTTAAGAAAAAGAGATGTACAAGAACAAGGGGGCACAATTTAAAGATAGAGGAGAGACAGCTCAGGGGCAATGTGAGGAAATGTTTTTTCATGGAGAGAGTGGAGGACGTATGGAACTGTCTTCCTGGAGAGGTTGTGGGGTCTAAAACAGTGGGGGAGATTCAAACATGCATGGAACAGATATAAGGCAATCATAGTGGGGGGTAGGAGGAAGTAGGCTGTTGGTTAACTAGAATCTGCAGCTTATCCAATAGGTATGGAAATGGGCAGACTGGGTGGGCCAAGCGGTCCTTATCTGCTGTCAAAGTCTATGTTTCTATGCAAGTGGGGGGATGTGGGATTCAAACCCAGGTCTCCAGGTTTGCAGCTCAAAGCCTTAAACTACTGCGCTATACTGCCTCCTGTGGCCCTGCAATGGGGGGTAAGCCAGGGCTTGCCGACAGTGTCCTTTGGGGGAGTGCCCATCTGGTGGCTCCACTTAAAGGGGAGCATGGGCACAGAGGGGGCAGTCGGCAGGGCATGGACTCACCTCAAGCGTAGAGTAGGAGGCTGGAGTCCCACCCCCCCAAACAAAAAGGATGTTTTGGGATGGGGGACTGCTAGCATGCACTTACAGTCTGTGCTGGGATATGTACAAAGGATGATGTTGGCCAGTTTGTATAGTGATGCTTGGGTGTTGGATGTCTGTGGGTAGTAGCAGGCCTGCTTGCACAATCTGTGGTGGAAGATGCATAAAAGAAAGAAATCAGCCATTTCATGTGCTGATGGTTGGGTTGGAGTTGTCAGCCATTTTCTCTGGTGGTGGTGTTGGTGGGGAGGTATTTGAGGAGACAATGAAGGCCATTTGACACATTTGTTTGCTGTGCTATAAACAGAGGAACATGTCTCAGGAGTTGATTCTAACATTGTTTTAGTAGCCCAAATCATCATGCAAATTAAGTAGGGCTGGTGCAGCTAACTATCTCCTTGTCCAATTTGACTACTACCAGTTTATTATGACTTTTAATGCAATTAAAAAAGTCACTTATTTTTCAGGATCCAGTCCTCATGCTTATCTCTGTCAATGCTTCAGATAGCCTTCTGTGATTAACAGCTCATCAAGAGCTGCACTTATACAGCAGTTCAAGAGGGTGATTCCCACAAAAGACTCTTTTTATTTTTGTAAGTCATTATCCACTACTCATAGGACTTTGAGCTAGTGGCCAGGGTGTGACCAAGGGTAAAGTGCAGTTAAGTCATTAGCTTCCAGTTTTCTGAATGTGCCTGTGTCTGAAAGTTCATCCCATATTATTCTGACCAGTGCCCCTCATTTCCCTACATTCTGAGTGTCTGTATCCAACATTTCAAAGACAAAATGCGATGATGCCATGGCATGTCTACGGAATATAGAAGATGTTTTGTGGATGGGGAGAAGGAAAGCCACACACCAGGACATACATACAGAATAAGGAGGGTCTCTGGAAATGAGGAAGGGGGATCACTAGTCATCTGGAACATACAGAATAAAGAGGGTGTTTCTGATGGGGAGGAGGGCTGCTAAACACCAGGGCATACCTGCAGAATTAAGGGTGCATTTGGGGATGGGGACGGGGACCACTAGATACCAGACACACACTCCCAGAATAAAATGAGTGTTCAGGATGGGGAGCGGGGACTGCTAGACATCTAGGCATACCTGCTGAATTAAGGGTGTATTTGGGGATGGGGACCTACGAGGCACATGCTCACAGAATAAAGAGGGTGTTTGTGGTTGGGGAGGGGAGGTCACTAGGCAACAGAGCATACCTATATTATAAAAAGGGTGTTTAGCTGGCTTGCCTGCACAGTGGGAAGGTGTTTGTTTGAGGTGCGGATCCAGCATCCTAAGTTCGGGGATAGACTTAGAAGTCAGAAGGCCAGCAAGGGGAAGAAGGATCAAGCATCCCAGGGATGGCTGTCCTTCTCTGGGAGTGGGAGAAGAGATTGTCCAGCACTCTATGGACCCCTGTCAGAAGCTGAAGAATTCTACACCACTGGTGCTATACTTATGGGGACTGGACAGACATAGCATGTCACTGCACGTCCTGCATCTGGCATGATGCTCTGCTGTCCTGCTACCATAACATGCCACCACCAATTTCCACCGGTGGTGGGGGAGTGAACTCCCATGGCTCAGCCATGGGGGTGGGTAAGCCAGGGCTTGCCAACAGTGCCCTTTTGGGGGTGGGACCATCTGGTGACTCCACCTTGGGCGGGGCCTGGGCATGGGTGGAGTCGGCATGGCATGACCTAAGCTCAAGCATGAAGTAGGATGCCATAGTCCAACAACCCCAAAAAGACATTGTTTTGGGATGGGGGACTGCTAGCATAGAAACATAGACTATGACAGCAGATAAGATCCACTTGGCCCACCTAGTCTGCCCATTTCCCTACCTACAGGATAAGCTGCAGATCCTAGTTAACCAACAGCCTATTTCTTCCTACCCCCCACAGAATTGCCTTATGTCTGTTCCATGCATTCTTGAATTCTCCCACAGTTTTAGACCCCACAACCCCCTCAGGAAGGGTGTTCCATGTGTCCACCATCCTCTCTGTGAAAAAATATTTCCTCACATTACCCCTGAACCGTCCCCCCCACCCAATCTTCAAATTGCGTCCCTTTGTTCTTGCATATCTCTCTTTCAGAAAGATGCTACCCTCTTGGACTTTGTTGATTCCACTGAGGTACTTAAAAGTTTCTATCATGCCCCCCCCCCCTCCTTTCCTCAAGGGTATACATATTAAGCTTCTTTGATCTCTCCTCATATGGTTTCACTTGCAGACCTTGCACCATTTTAGTTACCCTCCTCTGGACTGCCTCCATCCTGTCTATGTCCTTGCAGAGATGGGGTCTCCAGAACTGGACACAGTACTACAGATGGGTCTCACTAACTGTCTGTACAGAGGGATGACAACTTTCTGTTTTCTGCTGGTGATACCTCTTCCTATACATCCCAGTATCCCCCCAGCCCTCCCTACTGCCTTCTTATGTTGCTTGCCAACCTTAAGGTCATCTGATATGATTATCCCCCGGTCCCGTTCCATTTTTGTTGTTGTTACTACCACGTTCATTGTGTAATCTTTACCTGGGTTTTTGTTTCCCAAGTGCATTATTTTGCATTTCTTTGCATTGATTCTGAGCTGCCATATTTCTGACCATTCCTCTAACCTTGCCAATTCCCTTCTCATGCTTTCCATGCCTCCTTGTGTATCAACCCTGTTGCAGATCTTTGTGTCATCTGCAAAGAGGCTTACTTTTCCTTCCAGCTCCTCTTCAATGTTACTTATAAAGACATTAAAAGGACTGTATGTATTACTGAACCCTGCGGTACCCCATTAGTAACTAACCCTTTTCAGAGTGGGCCGCCCAATTGCCTTCTGTGTCTGTTGTCTAGCCAATGTTTTACCCAGGCTACCACCCTGGGACCCACTCCCAGTTTGGCTAATTTGTTTATTAATCTTTTGTGTGGGACTATGTCAAATGCCTTGCTAAAGTCTGGGTAGGCCATGTCCACAACCTCTCCCTGGTCTACTACTTTGGTCACCCAGACAAAGAAATCAATTAGATTTGTCTGACATGACCTTCCCACTGTGAACCCATGCTGCATTGGGTCCTGTGCCCTACTGGCCTGTAGGTACTCAACAGTTCTTTCCTTCAAAAGTGATTCCAATAGAGGTCAAACTGACAGGTCTGTAGTTTCCTGCCTTGTCTCTGTCTTGCTCCCACTTTTGTGAAGGGGAATCACATCCACCTTCCACTAGTCCTCAGGTACCACGACATCCTCCCATGATTTGTTAAAAAGGGTAGTAAGTGGTGTCACTAGTTCTCCCCTTAATTCTTTTAGAATTCTGGGATAAATCCCGCCAGGCCCCATGGCTTTGTCTACCTTCAGTTTTAGGAGTTCTTTCAGAACCCTTTCTTCTGTGAAAGGACTGAGATCGACCCCCCCGTCCAGAGTGCTTCTGTTAATTGGATTAGGTACCTCCCCCTCCTCCTGTTTTGTGAATACTAAGCTGAAGTGTTCGTTCTGTATCCTTGCTTTTTCACTGTCCCTCTCTGCCCACCCACTGTCCATTCTGTTCAGCCTCACTATCCCTCCCTTTGTCTTTCTATGCTCCCTGATGTACCTACAAAAGGTTTTATCCCCTTTCTTAACCGAGTTGGCTATCTTTTCCTCAGTTTGGGCCTTTGCTATCCTGACTTCCCTCCCTACTTTCTTCTGCTTTAACTGGTACAGTTCTCTGTGCTGCTCCTTCTTTGTTTCCTTATACTTCTTAAATGCTATCTTTTTCTCCCTATCCTTTCCCACCACCTCTTTTAAGAACCATAGTGGATTTTTCTTTTGTTTTGATGTGTTTATTTGCTTCTCACAAAGGCTTGTTTCCTCTGTGAAGGCAGTTCTGATGTTTCCCCATTGTTACTCCACCCCTCCTTCTAGCCTGTTTGCTAGCGCTTTTCTAAGGCACTCTTCCTTCTTGCCAAAGTCAGCCCTCCTGAAGTCCGGTGCTCTCACATTTGTATGGCTTGACTCTAGCTGAGTTTATCATGAACCACACTGTTTGGTGGTCACTTGTTCCCAGATGGCTACCGACTTCTAGATCTGAGATCCTCTTACTGTCCCCATTTGAGAGTACAAGGTCTAAGATTGCTTCCTCCTGAGTGGGTTGCAAAACTGGCTGTCTGAGACATGCCCCCTGTAGGACATTGAGAATGGCCCTGCTCTTCAATGTGGCTACAGCAAAGGTGTTCCAGTTAACATCTGGCATATTCAGGTCCCCCATCAACAGTATCTCCCCTTTCTCTGACATCCTAAGGATGCCTTCTAACATATCATTGTCCATTCCTTCCCCCTGAAATGGAGATCTGTATACAACCCCTGTGCAGATTGTGGTGCCATTTCCAGTCTCTAAGGTGACCCACAGTACCTCCTTTCCTCCCTGTTTACTCTTTTGTTCCATTGTTTTATCCCTTCCCTTACACAGAGAGCAACTCCTCCCCTCTTCTCCCCTCCCTTACTCTCCTGTAGATTGTATACCCTGGTATGTTAACATCCCAGTCATGGTTCTCTTTGTACCATGTTTCTGTGATAGCTACAATATCCAGGCATTCCTCTCTCAGCAAGGCCACCAGTTTAGGGAGCATGTTACCCTGACTTCAGGCATTGGTACTCATTACCCTCCATTTCTTGATGGCCTTACCCCTTTTTGCCCTATCCCTGTCATTATTACCATTGTCATTTTCTCCATTTACCCCTGCCCTTCTCCATATCAATGTCTCTATCTTGGTGTTTACCTCAGTTACTACCTTGATTTACATACAGTCTGTACTGGTTGTTGCACAAGGGTTGGAGTTGTCAGCCATCTTCTCCAGTTCTGGTGGTGGTGTGGAGGGGTATGAGGAGACAATGAAGGCCATTTGACTAATTTGTTTGCTGTGCTACAAACAGAGGAACATGTCTCAGGGTTTGATTTTAATAGTATTAGTAGCCCAAAACACAGTGCAAATTAAGTAGGGCTAGTGCAGCTGTCTTCTTGTCCATCTTGACTAATGCCAGTTTGTTATGGCTTTTAATGAAATTAAAAAAGTCACTTAGTTTTCAGTATCTAGTGGTCATGCTTATATCTCTCAATGCTCCAGATGGCCTGAGGGTCTTTGGGGATGGGGAAGTGGGACCACTAGACATCTGACACATACTCTCGGAATAATATGGGTGTTAGGGATGGAGAAGGGGGACCACTAGACAACAGGGAATGCCTACTGAATTAAGGAATTGTTTGCAGATGGGAAGGGGAGACCACTGGATACCAGACACATACTCACAGAATAAAGAGGGTGTTTGTGGATGTGGAGGGTGAAGGATAGACCTCTAGACATCTTGGCATACCTATAGTATAAAAAGGGTGTTTAGCTGGCTTGTCTGCACAGCAGGAAGACATTTGTTTGAGGTGCAGAGCTGGCATGCTGAGTTTGGGGATGGACTTAGAAGTTGGAGGGCTAACACAGGGGAAAAGGATCAAGCATCCCAGGGATGGTTCTACTTCTCTGTGGGTGAGAGAAGAGAGTGTCCAGCACTCTATGGATCCCTGGCAGATACTGCAGAATCCACCACCACTGGCACTATACTTATGGGGATCAGGGCAGACATAGCATGTCACTGCACATCCTGCCTCTGGCATGATGGTCTGCTTTCCTGCTACCATGTCTGCTGCCACCAGTTTCCACTGGTGGTGGGGGAGTGAACTCCCATGGCCCTGCCTTGGGGGGGTAAGCCAGGGCTTGCCAGCACTGTCCTTTGGGATGGGGCCATCTGGTGATTCCACCTTTGGGGGGGCTTTGGCATGGGGGGAGTTGGCATGGCATGACCTAAGCTCAGACATGAAGTCAGATGCCAGAGTCCAACCTACCCCACCAAGAAAAGACATTGTTTTGGGATCGGAGACTGCTAGCATGCACTTACTGTCTGTGCTGGTAGCTGCACAAAGGGTTGGAGTTGTCAGTCATCTTCTATGATGGTGGAGGTGGTATGGAGGGGTATGAGGAAACAATGAAGGCCATGTGACCAGTTTGTTTGCTGTACTACAAACAGAGGAACATGTCTCAGGGATTGATTTTAATATTGTCTTAGTGGCCCAAAACATAGTGCAAATTAAGCAGGGCTAGTGCAGCTATCTTCTTGTCCATCATGACTAGCGTCGGTTTGTTATGGCTTTTAATGAAATTGAAAAAGTTACTTATTTTTCAGGATCTAGTGGTCATGCTTATCTCTCTCAATGCTCCAGATGGCATGAGGGTCTTTGGGGATGAGGAAGGGTGACCACTAGACATCTTTCACATACTCATAGAATAATATGGGTGTTTGTGGATGTGGAGAGTGGACCTCTAGACAGCTGGGCATACCTATAGTACAAAAAGGGTGTTTAGCAGCCACACCTGCACAGAGGCAAGGTGTCCACTTAGGGTGTGGCACAGGCATCCTGAGCTCAAGAATGGAATTTGAAGTTGGAGGGCTAGCACAGTTGATGAGGATTGACCTTCCTAGGGATGGTGCTCTTTCTCTGGGGAAGGGAGAAGAAAGCATCCAGTACTAGCCAAGGGGGAGGTATTGAAAAGGAGAATGGAAATCCTAGCCCCTCTCAAAAATCATTGTAGTTATTGAGGTAAACACCAAGATACAGTAGTTGATAGGGAAAAGGGCGGGGTAAATGGAGAAAAAGACAAAGGCAGTAAGGACAGGGATGGGGCAAAAAGAAATAAAGCCTTAAAAAAATGGAGCATAATGAGTACCAATGCCTGTAGTCTAGGTAAAAAGCTCCCCAAAATGGTGGACTTGATGGTAGAGGGATGCCTGGATATTGTGGCAGTCACAGAAACACGGCATACAGAGAACCATGACTGGGATGCCAACATACCAGGGTACACAATCTACAGAAGGGACAGGGAGAGAAGAAGAGGAGGAGGAGGAGTAGCTCTCTATGTAAGGGAAGGGATCAAAACAACAGAACTAAAGGGTACACAGTGAGGGGTGGAGGCACTGTGGGTCACCCTGGAGACTGGAAATGGCACCACAATCCGCACATGGGTTGTATACAGACCCCCATCTTAGGGGGAGGAAATGGACAAGGAAATGATAGAAGGTATCATTAGGATGGGAGAGAAAGGGGAAATATTGCTGATGGGGGACCTGAATATGCCAGATGTTAACTGGAGCACCTTTGCTGCAGCCACATCCAAGAGAGGGGCCGTTCTTGATGCCCTACAGGGGGCATGCCTCAGACAGCTAGTTTTGGAACCCACTCGGGACGGAGAAATCTTAGACCTGGTAATCTCAAATGAGGACAGAGAGAGGACCTCCGATCATGAAGTGGGTAGCCATCTGGGAACAAGAGACCACCAAACAGTGTGGTTCACGATAAACTTAGCTGTAAAGTCAAGACATACAAAAGTGAAGGTACTGCACTTCAGGAGGGCTGTTTTTGTCAAAATGGGAGCGTGCCTCGGAAAAGCACTAGCAAACAGTCAAGAAGGTGGGGTGGAGCAACAATGGGAAAACATCAAAACCGCCATTACAGAGGCAACAAGCATTTGTATGAAGCAAATAAACAAATCAAAACAAAAGAAAAAAACACGATGGTTCTCAAAAGAAGTGGCAGGGAAGGTTAGGGAGAAAAAAAAAGCATTCAGTAAGTATAAGGAAAAACAGAAGGAGCAGGACAGAGAGCTGTACCAGTTAAAGCAGAAGAAAGCGGGGAAGGCAGTCGGAACAGCAAAGGCCCAAACTGAGGAAAAGATAGCCAACTCGGTTAAGAAGGGGGATACATCCTTTTATAGGTACATTAGGGAGATAACTCAGTTAAGAAGGGGAATAAAACCTTTTATAGGCACTTTAAGGAGCAAAGAAAGACTAAGGTAGGGAGGTGGTTGGGCAGAGAGTGACAATGAAAAAGCAGGGATATTGAATGAATACTTCTGCTCAGTATTTACAATGGAAGAGCAGGGGGAGGATACCTAATCCAGTCAATAGATGCACTCTGGATAGGGGGGTTGATATTAGTCCTTTCACAGAAGAAAGGGTTCTGAAAGAACTCTTAAAACTGAAGGTGGATAAAGCAATGGATCTTCACCCCAGAATTCTAAAAGAACTAAGAGAAGAACTAGTAACACCACTGACTACCCTTTTTAATA
The DNA here is from genome assembly GCA_016271365.2 of Neoceratodus forsteri. Classification (NCBI taxonomy): domain Eukaryota; kingdom Metazoa; phylum Chordata; order Ceratodontiformes; family Ceratodontidae; genus Neoceratodus; species Neoceratodus forsteri. The sequence goes on along the minus strand of JADMNL010000040.1, from coordinate 41,370,475 downwards.
AATCATGGGAGGATGGTGTGGTACCTGAGGACTGGAGGAGGGTGGATGTGATTCCCCTTCACAAAAGTGGGAGCAAGACAGAGGCAGGAAATTACAGACCTCTCAGTTTGACCTCAGTGGCAGGGAAAATGATGGAATCACTTCTGAAGGAAAGAATTGTTGAGTACCTAGAGGCCAGTGGGGCACAGGACCCAAGGCAGCAAGAATTCACAGGAGGAAGGTCATGTCAGACAAATCTAAGTGATTTATTTGACTGGGTGACCAAAGTAGTAGACCAGGGAGGGGCTGTGGACATGGCCTACCTAGACTTTAGCAAGGCATTTGACACAGTTCCGCACAAAAGATTAATAAACAAATTAGCCAGCCTAGGAGTGGGTCCCAGGGTGGTAGCCTGGGTAAAACATTGGCTGGACAACAGGAGTGTAATAGTAAATTGAGTCCATAGCGAAGAAAGGGTGGTTACTAGTGGGGGTACCACAGGGTTCAGTACTGGGGCTGGTCCTTTGTAATGTCTTTATAAGTGACATTGCAGAGGGACTGGAAGGAAAAGTATGTCTCTTTGCAGATGACACAAAGATCTGCAACAGGGTTGATACGCAAGGTGGGGTGGAAAGGATGTAAAGGGACTTGGCAAGGTTGGAGGAATGGTCAAATATATGGCAGCTTAAATTCAATGCAAAGAAGTGCAAAGTAATGCACCTGGGAAACAAAAACCAAGGGGAAGAGTACACAATGAGGGGTGAGATACTGACAACAACAAAAATGGAAAGGGACCTGGGGGTAGTCATATCAGATGACCTAAAGGTGGGCCAGCAATGTGAGAAGGCAGTGAGCAGGGCTGAGGGACACTGGGATGCATGGGGAGAGGCATCACCAGTAGAAAACAGGAAGTTATTGGCCCTCTGTAGAGACAATTGGTAAGACCACATTTGGAGTACTGTGTACAGTTCTGGAGACCCCATCTCCACAAAGACATAGACAGGGTAGAGGCTGTCCAGAGAAGGGCAACCAAAATGGTGCAGGGTCTGCACCAGAAGACATATGAAGAAAGACTAAAGGAGCTTAAGATGTATAGCCTCGAGGAAAGGAGGGAGAAGGGGGGACATGATAGAAACTTTCAAGCACCTCAAGGGAATCAACAATGTCCAAGAGGGTAGCATCTTTCAGGAAAAGAGATGTGCAAGAACATGGGGACACAATTTGACGATGGGGGGGTGGCTCAGAGGTAATGTGAGGAAGTATTTCTTCACAGAGAGTGTTGTAGATGCATGGAACAGCCTTCCTGAGGAGGTCATAGACTCAAAAACAGTGGGGGAATTCAAGAATGCATGGGACAGACATAAGGCAATTCTAGTGGGGGGGTAGGAGGAAGTAGGCTGTTGGCTAACTAGTATCTGCAGCTTATCCATTAGGTAGAGAAATAGGCAGACTAGGTGGGCCAAGCGGTCCTTATCTGACATCAGATTCTATGTTTCTATGGACCCCCCGGCAGAGGCTGTGGAATTCACCTCCACTGGCACTATATTCATGGAGAGCGGAGCGAACATAGCTTGTCACTGCACATCATGCCACCTGGCATGATGCTCTGCTTTGCTGCCACCATCTCTGCTGCCACCAGTTTAAGCCTGTGGGGGTGGATGCCACTCTTCTGGCCCTGCCATGGGGGCAAACCATGACTTGCCCAACAGTGTCTTTGGGGAGTTCCCATCCTGGCAGCTCCGCGATTGGGGAGGCCTGGGCACAGATGGGGCAATTGTGGGCATGGACTCACCTCAGGCATGGAACACGAGGCAGAAGTTCTGCCCCCCAAAAAAGAGAGTGTTTTGGGAAGGGGGGGACTGCTAGCATGCACTTACACTCTGTGCTGGGAGCTGTACAAAGGATGATGTTGGCTAGTTCATATGGTACTGCTTGGGTGTTGGATGTCTGTGGGTAGTAGCAGCCTGCTTGCACAATCTGTGGTAGTAGAAACATAAAAAAACGAAATCAGCCATTTCATGTGCTGCTGGTTGGGTTGGAGTTGCCAGCCATCTTCTTTGGTGGTGGTGGTGTTTGTTGGGAGGGGTATAGGGAGACAATGAAGGTCATTTGACACATTTGTTTGCTGTGTTATAAACAGTGCAACATGTCTCAGGAGTTGATTCTAACATTATTTTAGTAGCCCAAATCATTGTATAAATTAAACAGGGCTAGTGCATCTATCTTCTTGTCCAACTTGACTAGTGCCGGTTTGTTATGATCAGAGCTATAAGTGCACCAGAACAGCATTCCAGTGCTTTTTCTGCAACCAGAACACCGTTCCAGTACTTTACTGCCAGCAAAAATGCTGACTCTTCCGGGTGAGCCACGTGGTCCACACTGTAATTTTGTGTTTCCCCATGTTTCTTTTCTTAGCTTCATGGACCAAGCATGTAACATCAGCAGATGTGATGATGTATGCCCTTTCTAACCCAACCACAGGACTCCTCTTGGTCCGTTCCCTGTTTCTCACCCCTGCCTACACAGACCTGCATTTTAGTCCCCACTCAGGTCCATTGGTGTCCTGGCTTCAGCTTCAGCTCAGCATAAAATGAGTACCTCCAGTGCTCTTGGCTTAGATAATCTAGCCAAAGACTGGAGAATTACAGAGCACTGGAGAGGAAATTGCCCCCGAACAGAGGTCACTGCTTTTGGAGGTCCCGCCTCTCCGTACCATATCCGGCATTAGTGAGTGACTTGTGAGTGACAGTGAACTGATTGAGCTCAAGAATCACACAGCCAGCTCCTTATGTACAGAAACCATACCTTTCTACCTTTCTTCACCAAAGTGTGTGAGAAGATGTGTGACAAATGAGCAAAATGTGTGACATATCATCAAACATGGCACTGCAAGCTCAGAACACTATGGCTATCAGTGCACTAGAGTTCATAATGTTTGCTGATAATTGAGCACAATAGATAATTATGAATTCCTGCTTTAAAACCTCTGTGAGAAATGTGGAATATCACTACCTTGATGTGGCACAAAGGATTTCTGAGGGTTAAAATTAGTGATGTACCTCATAATGTGTGTCAGTTGAGAGGTATGATAGAGACTGCCGGTTGGAGAAGAAGAGACTGTTATGCTATGTACATACATGCACACAGTCAGTCACTGACTCTGTTGCTGCTGCCTGCCTGCCTGCATTAAAAGAACTGCCTGGCTGTAAATCAATACTTGATCTGTATCAGCAATAGGCCAGCAACTGAGCCACCGGTACCAACGGTACGTCGGTACTCCGCTCTCCGCACCACACGCCCAGTGCCCACAGCCACCATCGATCCTGCTGGAGAGGAGACAGACAGTTTGCACACAGCAATCTTAGGAAGGCCAGTCTACATCACCAGCCTGAGCTGCTGAGAGCCACTTGCCTTTGTCTGCCACTGCCTATTGCATGTGAAAAGAAATCCTCTTTTCTATCTTTATTTTTTACAGTTGCTTCTTTTTTCGGCAACTGCATCGCGTCCTTTATGCCGCTAGATCACTGAATCGGAGACAGTCAGGAGGAATTCGGACAGGGAGGAGAAGACGTACCAACCGACAGCAACTGCGAGCCCACAGTCTCGACGGCAACGAGAATACTGACAACAACTTCAAGTCCAGCTAGACTAGCTGTCCATAGGTTGGTGACTGCTGTTTTGTCTTATTTTCTTTATTTCACCTTTCCCCTCACTCTTTTTGTTAGCTGGTTGTTGGGAGGCCAGGGAGGCTACTAACTAAGTCTGCTATGCTAGGATTAGGAAGGGAGACTGGGAGGGAAGAAATTGGAATTCATAAATTACTTGGCACTGCAGTCACAAAGTTTTGTTGACTAAATAAAAGTCTGGGCATATGGATTATTTTTTACAGGGGAGTGGAGTGGGTGAATGAATCTCATGTGTTTATAGTTGGAGCGAGGTACTGTACTAGTGGGATAAAATAAATTGTCCTGTGGAGATTATTTTCAATTTATCTATTTGGGGATTGCAGACTATCTTTCAGATGTTATTGCATGTGGGATAAAAACTTTTATCCCACTTCCAGTGACATCTGAAAGTAAGCTGAAAGTAAGCCATCTCAGTTTATCTGATGATCACTGAATCACTGTACATTGTTATACAGCTGTGCTCAGTTGTAAAAACATAGAAACATTGAAACATAGACTTTGACGGCAGATAAGGACCATTTGGCCCACCTAGTCTGCCGATTTCAATACCTTCAGGATAAGCTGCAGATCCTAGTTAATCAACAGCCTATTTCTTCCTACCCCCCACAAGAACTGCCTTATGTCTGTCCCATGTATTCTTGAATTCTCCCACAGTTTTAGACCCCACAACCTCCTCAGGAAGGCTGTTCCATGAGTCCACCACCCTCTCTGTGAAAAAATACTTCCTCACATTACCCCTGAACCATCCCCCATCTTTAAATTGTGTCCTCTTGTTCTTGCACATCTCTTTTTCTGAAAGATGCTACCCTCTTGGACTTTGTTGATTCTGCTGAGGTACTTCAAAGTTTCTATCATGTCCCCCCTCTCCCTCCTTTCCTCAAGGGAAAAGAGACTAAGTGGTAGAAAACAGTGACTGGGTTGAATCTCCTGTTGAACAAATAGTTGTCTAGCAAATGGTACTGGGAGCTTTTCAAGCACATGTTAAAAGTTTATCTGTTATGAAACGTAGCGTGTTTACTTCCTGTTGAACTGAAATGTAGTGTATCGTCATTCACTAAAATGTAGCGCTATTAGAATGTTTCTCTGCTGCACTAGTGAGTTCTGCTGTGCCGCAGAATTACTCTTCGTTCTGCTGCAGTGCAGACATCACATTGTGTCCTTGAGCAGCAATTTGACAGTCACATTCAAACTACCTTCATGAATTAGCGATGTCTGCGGCGGTACTACCAAGGCCACCATCTGAACGGTACAGATTTATTTTCGAGCAAGAAAAAATCAGGGGGAGCAGGGTTCTAATTTGAAATGGTTAATGCCAGGGCCTTGATAGTACTGCCACAAACATCGCTAATTCTTGAAAGTATTTGGTTTTTTTTTGGGGGGGGGAGAATGTTCCACAATACACAGCACTATATAGAAAAGAGCATGAGTAACAGTTAACACCAGGGTCAAGAATAGCCCTGTTAACTGTTACTCATGCACTATCCTATATGTTCTATTCCCTTACACATGACATGTCATGCAGTTCAGTTGTTGTATTATAGTTTAGGTTTTGGCACAGATGAGTTACTTGCTGCAGTGTGTGTGACATGCTTTTCTCTGGCTGAAAAAATATGTTCAGTGGTACAGTCCCCCTTTCCTGGGGGGAGGGGCAGGGTGCAGCTGTGCTCAGACTTGTTGTTTTTGTTGATTTTATGCCATATGCAGCAGCATCCCTTATTTATAATATCATTTTATACTGTATGAACGATCAAGGTTGGCCAGCTAATATTGTATATGGAGAAGTATGGCTTTCTCACTTGGCTACTTAAAGCCAGTGACTTGCCCATTGACTGAGGGATTGCATCTTAATTAAGCGTGTTTGGGGTTGATGCTGCTGCACCCTATATAAAGGTAAGTCATTCAAGGCAGATGCAGTTTATAGTAGGGACCCAGCTGATGGGTGGTCTACCTCAATGTTGGTAGCTGGGTGACTTCACAACAGGGCCCAAGAGACCCCTACTTTTGAAATCAAATGAGTAAGTTGCCAATTTATGCAGAAAGAAATGTTTAATGTTATAGTTAACTTGTTTTCAGGGGTTGGGGGCAGGTTGCGCTCGGCCTCAGACTTGTTGTTTTGTTGTTTGTATGCCACATGCGACACCCTTTATTTAGAATCCCATTTATAGTTCATGAATGAGATTCACAAAGGGGAGCAGCTAATATTGGATACAGTTTGTAAATGGGCCCTGAGGTGAATACCAAGAGACCCCTCACTCTTTTTGAAATCAAGTCAGTAAGTTGCCACTTCAAGCTGAAAAATGTTTTCATTTTACCCTTTTCTTGGGGGTGGAGTGGGGGTCAGGGTGTGCTCTGAGTTTTGTGTGGGATAGACACGGGGGTGTGTGACTAAAGAAGTGTTGCAAAATTAATTGTCAGTTAACTGATATGAAGCTCACCATAGGCACTGGCTTTCTTCTTTGCCATTTTGCAGCCCACCTATTTGTGTCGATTGCTGTTTATTCTGTGCCAGTAGCAATGTATTAGCAGTTAATAGTCTTTATGTTTCATCGAGTTTAACAGGATTAGTAAAGAGGAATGAACTTGGAGCAGTTGCTGCAGATAAGCATCTACAGCAGCTGTACCAAGTTTATAAATGTATTATGCAGATCAGTTTGTTTATGGTTTGAAGTGCTCATTTATATACAAGGAAATATAAGCAGTGGATGCTTAAAGTTTAAACCTCCTCTGCTTACATATTTCCCATCTATATGTGGTTTAGTAGCTTTTCATGTGCATTTTATTTAGGTTAAGCAGCCATGCTTCGTTTCAACTCTGTCTTACAGGAATTGACTGCTGGCAAATAAAGTGAGCGATTTCTTAGTGTGCTTTCTGATTGAAGTGCACATTCCTACTCTATTCCTGCTTGCCAACTAGTGCTGGAGTGGGAATGTGCACTTTAACTAGAAAGCACAATAAAAAAAATCACTTGCTCTATGCCCAGCAGACCATTCCTATCAGACACTGTATTGAAGCTGAGCAAATTAAGACTCAATTCATTATTTATATCACAATTACATAAATACAGTCAAATGATTCTTTAAGCAGCAGCCAGCTATTAACCGCCGTCTGCCACAGACCGCAGCACAGATCGCCCACAGCAGCCGCCAGTGACTGTGTGACAGCCTGCCTTTCTGGAAGAATATATGGAGTCAGACCAAGACCAGTGCTTTACCTTCATTCTGCTCTTTTTGGTAGGTGCTTGACTTAATGTTTCCTGCTCTGTAATAGAGGGCAATGCTGCAAGCATATAGTGATTTGAACTGGCACAAGGAAGTTGGAACTCTAAATTCTGAAACCACTGATACAACACATTACATTTAGGTGGTAAAGCAGCCATTTGTGTGCATGTATGGGGAGGAGACAACTGAACTGTATGCAACAACTGCTTGGTCTCAATTGGTGTCTTACAGGAACAGTCATGTTGCTAACAGAAGAGCAGGTGATTTATCATTGTGCTTTCTAAATTCTAATTAAAGTGCATATTCCAACTTTAGTATTTGGTTCAACCAGTATTAGAGTCTGAATGTCCACTTTAATCAGAAAGCACTGTAATAAATCACTTGCTGAAATGAGTGCTAGCAATCTGACTAGTCCTATGAATACACTATTGAAACTGAGCAGCTGTAGCCTACAGTTGGGTCATCATCCCCCCCAAATGGCTGATTAGCCTAGCTAAATGTATGGTAGTGTGTCAGTGCCAGTGAATGACTTGATCATATGCATACCAGAGATATTAACAGCTGCATGCAACTAAGAATGCTTTATTGTAAGTTAAGGAGTGCAAAAATACATATTTTTTAAGATTTATACAAAAGGAATTCTGTATGTGTCCTTAAGATGGAAAGGCAACAGGCTAGGCACTTCAAAAGGTTGCTGCTTGTGACATCTGAACTGTTTGTTTGCATCATATTTTTTGTGTGGGGAGCAGGATATTGCTTGGTCAGGCTGGTGTGCTGTGCTTCTTGCTTTTAAAATTACACAATAAAAGTATTAAATCATATTTAATACTTTTATTACTTTATTTTTTTAGCAGGAAGCACATCACACCAGCCTGACCAAGCAAAGAAATCATATACTGCTGACCAGACAAAATAGCTTTTCACTGCATTATGCAAAACCTTTTCACTGCATAATGCGATAACTTTTACTAAATGCAGCACTTTTATTTGACCCAGGCTGGAATTTTCTTTTCTCTACATAGGTAGCTTTTTAAATATACTTAATGTGTTTACCAGCATGTCTACAGACATAGATATACATGTGTAATTATTTTTGCTTGCTTTGCCTGTGATATCATGAAGTACCTGTAGTTCTGGTGACAGTCGCCTGTCTCCTTGTTGATCTGCTACAAATTGTGGCAGGTTAACAAGTAAGAGATGGGACTGCTCTCACCCGCGATGCCAACCTCCCACAGAAGCACATTCAAATTTATAATCTGCAAGTCCACCCTAACATTTCACACATCATGTGAATCAAAATCCATGCAGATTTAGTCTGTATACAAGGAAAGCCTGCCCCTGTCACCACTCACTCAAAGCAAGCATGGTGCAAATTGCATCATTTAGCTAAATGGAGCTTTAACTACCATAGAAACATAGAAACATAGAATTTGACGGCAGATAAGGACCGCTGGGCCCACCCAGTCTGCCCATTTCCTTACCTAGTGGATAAGCTGCAGATCCTAGTTAACCGGAAGAAGTAGGCTGCTGGGTGGGCCAAGCGGTCCTTATCTGCCATCAAATTCTATGTTTCTATGGTAGTTAAAGCTCCATTTAGTTAAATTATGCAATTTGCACCATTTCTTACACCATGCTACTAACAACATTTAAATGAGATTAACTTCTTTTGACACTGCCTGCAACCTTATTATAATGGTTCTGGACCAAGTACTTTATGTACTACAGACTGACTATTGTCCTTATTCACAGCACACCAAATGATCCATTCGCCCTTTCATACAAAGCATCATGTATCTGCTTATTTCAACAGTAGCACTCTTAGTCACCATCAGTTTGTTTCAGCTACAGTCCCCCACCCCCGTCTAAGCTCTTAGAGTGGTAATATTTATATTGATATAGCCAGGTCTTCATAGCCACACACTTTTAAAGCTGCAGTTTTTTTTATGTACATCTGAAGCATGTTATTTCAAATGTGAAATTAAAGAACATGTAACTTTAAAAGTAGTATTTCTGTAGTGTTGACCTAGTCTTTAATTCCCCAGATGTGCTTTTCAGTTATGGTTTAAAAACTGATAGGATGCCCAGCATTTCGCAGGTTGCACAATCTTTGCTGTTTTACACGATATTGATGTAGATATTTTTCCTTTTTTTATGGCTGTAATTGGTGCTTCTGGCACACACGTGAAAGACAGGTTGCATTGGGTAGGGCATGTTGAATGTGATTGGTTTAAAACACCTGGGCCATTACATATAGTAGACACATAGGAAAAGAAATTGTCAGCAGATAAGGACCACCAGTCCCATGCAGTCTGCCCATGTGGCCACTGAGCCTGACCCTGTGTGATCAATGGTGTTTCATCACTCTCTGCTCTCAGGCATCCCTTGTGCCTGTCCCAAGCATGCTTAATAAACCCCTCTACTGTGCTTTCCCCATTACCTCCTGTGGCAGCCTATTCCCTGTGTCTACTACCTTTTCTGTGTAGAAAAACTTCCTCACATTACCTCTTAATCTACCCCTTCCAATTTCATATAGTGCCCCCTTGTTTTAGTACTTTTTCTACATTGGAAAAGGTCTCCTGCTTGCACTTTGTTTATGCCCTTAAGATACTTGAAAGTTTCAATCATGTCCCCCTGCTGTCTCCTCTCCTCCAATAAGTAGACATTGAGATCCATTAGACTCTCCACATATGTTTTGTGGTGCAAGCTCTGTACCATCTTTGTTGCATTTCTCTGGATAGTTTCCACCTTTTCTATGTCCTTGTGCAGGTGTGATCTCCAGAACTGCATGCAGTACTCCAGGTGAGGCCTGCCCTTATCAGTGTTTTATACAATAGCTCATGGCATGATATGAACACTGAAAGTGATGGAAGACAAGGCCCACTACACACACATCTAGTCTGTACACTTTTTTTGCCTGCTCTAAAAGCAGCAGACACTACTTTCTCAAGCTTTATGTCCTTGCCTTCCTATTGCTAGACTTACCAGATACCTGTTCTATGCATGCTTAGTTGAATCCCCCACTGAATCTTCCCCAACCAGCTCCACTAGGCGACTGCATCAATTCCATGCATCCACCACCCTTTCTGTGAAGAAATGCTTTGTCGCACTACTGCCTAGACTAGCACCTTCCAATCTCAAGTCATGCCCCTTATTCCTGGACATCTCCTTTTCTAAAGATCCTACCCTCCATTATTTATGCCTTTTTAGATATGTTTATATCCTAGCTCCCCTGTCTCTTCTCTCCTCCAGGATATAAATATTGAGATCTGTCTCCCCTCATAAAACTTTTGGTGCATACTCTGCACTATCTTGCCCTTCCTCTGCCTCCCACCTGTCTAGGTCCTTAGAGAGATGTTGGTTTCAGAACTGAACACCATATTTTTCAAATGTGCTTTTTCCATGAGTTAAATAAATCCTGTCTGTTGCCTTGGTGATTGCAGGAGCTGTTGGTAATAATTCTAGTGAATGAAGTTACTGAACAGGGCACTGGGGACATTTTCCTACTTTTTTTATTTATTTATTTATTAGCTTTTGGTAACCGGGTAAGTGCGTTAGGCAAACAATCCTGCCTATTTTCAAGCACGACCCGGGAGAGGACAAGACATAGGAGCCACAAATTACAGTGATACATCAAGACATGATAACAATAAAGGAAAAAAGATAGATTTCAAGCAGAAATATAACATTTTCAGGTACATCCCATCCATGAGATCTGTAATGTCCACCTCAACAACAACCACCAGAACCACATATGTTACCTTGCTTTTGTGCCTCATCTGAAGGAAACTGCCTCATGAGTGAATCACCTCTCTTGTGCTGCATTACAGTGTCAATATTGGGATTTCACCTCAATTCATGGTGCGGAGATGGAAACAGCCTTCCATTGTTATGCACTCGGGCAAGTATGCAACCTGTGACCTACTTCATCACTAACACTGATCATGCATGCTACTTGATTCTTTGATTTCATATTTGGACTATTCCATCTGCATGCATATTGTCGCCGTGACCTAAAACGTATTTTTATTATGCTCATACCATTATTCTGTTGTCCACTCCCTTCCCAGACTACATCTGGAAAAAAATAACCAACTCAAATATGAAGCAGTCAACTTTATTTCAAATGTTCAAAAAACAATAAAGACAGAATGAACAAGAGGTTTCAGAAGGCATGCAATCCAGTTGTGATGAAACTCAAATGTCTGATTCCACCAGCGTCATTGACTGTGACGTTATACAGGACAATCTGAGAATAAACAGTGCTGAATTAGTACATGAGACTGATGCTACCCCATCAACTACCTCCATGCCCACCCCTGAACCCCCTAACATCCCAAGTTCCATTCCTGTGTGCTGGTCAAAAGACCAACATGAGCACTTCAAAGACAGCAACCCTTGGCTTGTTGTCACAGAGGGCTTGCTGGGGTGTAGTACCTACAAGAACATTGGAGATCTTATTTATTTATATATTTATTAAATTTTGTTAACTGGGTAGGCCCGCTGGGCCCCGAAGGTCCCTTTTTCAGGGGTGACCCGGGGATTGTTACATAAGGTTTGAACATACAGACAGGTATCACAATGTCATACAGATCATACGGGGTAACTAAGACAGCATACAATTTTCCAGTTTCTGTGCAAAGAGGGCAGGAGATAAATGGTATTAGTTGTTAACAGTCATAGTACAGTGCAGTGCATAGGATGCAAGATACAGCAATACAGATCAGTTCATGTAAGGTCCGCTGATGCGTTCAGTACAATTAATATGGGGTTATGAATACACCATACAGTTTCTGTAGAAACGGTCAACAGATACTTTATAGCATGGAGTACAGCAGTGACAGGTGGAGTGAGGTGATAAGTGCTTTTAATATCTATGGGAGGTTTGTATGGAGTAGTGAGCCAGCACAAGCAGACATTAGTCATTACCCTTGTAGGGGAGGACTGTCTAGTCAGTATGGGTTGATATTAGGTATGATTGTCTTAGCTATTGGGGCAGAGGCAGGGACTTGGTTTGTAAAGGTGAGCACGCAGCCCCCTTTGAAAGAGGGCTAATGTCGGAGCCTCCTGAAGATGGCTGGGGAGATTGTTCCATGACTCCAGAGCTAGGTGAGTAAAGGATTTTCTCCCTGCTGCCATGCAGGTCCAGGGGGTCTCCAGGAGTTTTTTGTTCTAGGAGTGGAGTGGCCATCTGAGTGGCTTTGGGGCAAGTAGTCCATTCAGGCCTGCCAGAGGATGGGCATCCAGGAGCTTATAGGTCCAGTTTAGTAGGGGGTACTGGAGCCTATTGTCCAGGGATGGCTAATTGAGGGTGGTGAGGGCATCACAGTGGTGGGTCCTCGGGTAGGATTTAGTAGCAAAGCGAGTTATTTTGTGATATGAGTCTGCTGTGGTCCGTTTTGGTGGTGCCGAGTACGATGGGGGCAGCATAGGTTAAGGTCGGGAGAAGGATGGATTGTGAGATAGCCAGTCGAGTCTCTGGGATCATATTGTGGCTTAGGCAATAGAGAAGGTCCAGTTTTTGATGGATGTTTTTTGTTACAGCATCCACTTGGGGTTTAAGGCTGAGGCCCTGGTCTAGTATGAGACCAAGGTATTTGACTGATTGTACCACCTCTATATTGGAGCCGGCCAAGGTTGTGAGTGGCAGGAGACGGTCCCTGGAGAGGCCCAGGGATTTTGGCCTGAACAGTATGGCCTTGGTCTTTGTGGGGTTGAGGACAAGGCGGTTCTCAGTTAGCCAGGTCTCGGCCTTGGTGAAGTAGTTTTGGAGCAGAGGTCCTAGATCGGTGGGTGATCCCCCATTCTGTACAGTACTGCATCGTCCATGTACTGTACTAAGGAGCTTCCCCCACAATGCCCATGGAGGTCATTTGTGAATAGAGAGAACATAAGCGGACCTAGGATTGAGCCCTGAGGGACTCCTTCGGTTAGGGGTAGGGGTTGTGATGTGACCCCTTTCCACTTGACCTGTTGAATGCAGTCCATGAGGTAATTACAGAGCCAATTGAAGGAGGGTCCCGGAGTTCCACTGGGTTTTAAGGATTGAAGGAGGGTCAGCACATCTTTGGCATGCACTAACCATAGATAGAAGTTAGTGATTGTAGGGTCCTTAGTTTCAGTGACCGTTGGGCTCTGATGGATGCAAGTGGGGTTGGGTCTGAGGGCCCCCAGATCAGTCAAGAAGCAATTGAAGGCTGTAGCGACCTCCTTTCCATCACTGCAGGGAGTGCCATTGAATGTTATGTTACCCTGCTGGGGAAGTTTATTGCCTTTTATCAGGGAGTTGATGCTTGTCCAGAAGGACTTAGGGTGAGTTAGTGTTTGCCTCTGCAGGGACTTTAAGTAGTCTTTTTTGGCATTCTTGGAACTTCTTTGGCACTGATTCTGTAGGGATCTGTAGGCAGAGTAGTCAGCAGAGGTGGCAGATCTCCTTGATATTTTCCAGGCTTTGTCTCGGGCTATCATCAGTGCCTTCAGTTCATGTGATATCCACTTGTGGCACTGGCCTTCAGCTCATCTGGTCCTAATTGGGGCATGGATGTTAGCCACGGCAGAGAACGTGCACTGGAATAACTGTGCTGCATCGTCCACGCTCCTTAGGTATCTTACTAGGGACCAGTCTTTGTTTCTTAGAGACCTCTGGAATGCCTCCGGTAAGAATCCAGAGAAGTCCCTGGCCACTATGAGTTTGGGCATGGTCCTGGGAATCTGGTTTTTCCATATGCAGAAAGTGGGTGAATGATCACTAAGCGCTTCCGACATCACACCAACCACTTGCATGTTGGTGGGTTTGGAGGTAAGTATCCAGTCCAGGATAGAGTGATTCCCAGTTTTATGATTATGCCTAGTGACCTCAGTGATGACCTCGGTCAGGTTAGCATCTAGGAGTAAGGTCTTAAATTTTTGCTCTGTGGTGGGATCCCACTTTAGGTTGAAGTCCCCCAGGACCATCAGCTCCATGAGTCGTGCCCCTGCTATTGGGCTGATGAGGCTTTGGAGTGTGGCAGTACCCTCCGTGGGAGGGTTGTAGACACATCCTATGGTGAGATGTTTAGCATTGCCCAGGACAAGTTGGATGAATATAAATTCTAGTCCTGTTGTGTTTGGCATTTCCACAGGTGTCAAGGAAGCCGCACGGGAGGAGATCACATAGATGAGAACTCCACCTCATTTTTTCCCTTCCCTATCCTTTCAGAAAGAGTTGTAGTGGACTACCTTCACTTCAAAAGGGAGTATGTGAGGCTTCAGCCATGTTTCAGAAATGGCTAGCACATCTGGTTTGTATGTGTCTGTAAGGCTGTGAAAGATGTTAAATGCCTCGTTAAAGGTGGGGGCTAGGTAGAAATCCTGCCAACGAATGTTGCTTAGATCTTTCAGGAAAGTGTACTGGCAGAACTTTTTCAGGCATCTTTTCAGTTTGAATTTGGAGGCCGTTTTTATTTGGGAAGGATGTCTGATGCAGGCAGTAGCGCAATGGTCACTTATATCATTGAAGAATACTCCAGTACGCGGCTACGTAAAGGAGTAACACTGCAATTATTCCACTGTTAGCCAATGAGCACCAACACTGCTGGTAGTACGGTTGGGCTAGGGCTACTGTGCTGCACATCCTGCTGCACCTTGGTTCCAAGACCAGGCAGTAGTGTTAAGAGAGGAGAGTTCTCTAAGTTTCAGCTATTCTGAATTCCACAGTGGAAGAGAGCAGCAACTACATGCACCAAAGCAAGAACACAAAACTGGTGTCCTAGTGCAGAGTGAGAGATCTGGAGCCACCTGCTGTATAGTATAAATTGCCTATGTGGGAATGATCTTTGGCATTGGCTTCAGTCGATCCCTCCTGTATTCCCAAATTATGTTAGAATTAGATTGCTGTGCTGGATGGCAGGAGCAAATGCCAGACTATTAGATCTTTAGTTTTGTTGTGAGAGCAGCCCTGATTGAGATTGAATTGGGGGCCCCACTTGGGCGGCCTCTAGTGGCAGCAGATGAGAAGCTGCAAATGGTAAAATGAGCTGATAGGCTCATGCGCCCATGTGGTGATCGCTATATAACTCAGAGTCCACCAAGGGTGGTGGCAGGGGCGGTGAGGAGCTGACGAGCAGCGTCAGTGGGCCTACTAGGTCTGGGAACCAGCAGACTCCGTTTGCTCCTCTGTGCTAATGTTTCGCAGGGAATGACACTGGCAAAAGCGTGGGTAAATGTACGTATTGGCCCTAATTGTACTGATGTCAAGCAGCAACAGAAGTCTTTAAGGAAAAAAAATTGGAAACATAGGAATTGTCATGCACATAAACTTGCAAACAATATTCTACAACAGGCAAACTGTCACGTAATGAAAAACATCATAGGTGAGCAACATAAATCTGCACTGGAAACCACTAACCGGGTATTCAGAACAGCCTATTACATTGCCAAATCTGAAAGGCCTTACTTAGACCATTCCACTTTAATTGATCTGCAGATTGTGAATGGGCTTGATATGGGGAGAGTGCTGCACTCTCGTCTGAGCTGTGCCAACATTACATCCCACACTGCATCAGAAATGCATAATAGAGTTGTGCACAAGATTCTGTTACAACAGTCCAAGATCTCTGTGTTTGTGGATGAGTCTACAACTGTTAGTAACAAATGCACTCTTATAATCTATATTAAAGCAGACCTTAATGATTCTATACCACCTGCCACTATTTTTCTGGATTTGGTTGAGCTATCTAATACAAATGCTGTGACTATAAGGGATGTTATTATTGCCACTTTAAAAAAACATGACTTCACAGGGTCTTTTTTAATAACCTCTTGGATTGGTTTCTACTCAGATGGAGCAAGTGTCATGATGGGTTCCAAGTCTGGTGTTGCTTGTTTGCTTGTGGATGAAAATTCCCAAGCCTTGCAGTATGGCACTGTCTTAATCACAGGTTGGAGCTGGCTGTGGGGGATGTTGTAAATGCATGTTCAGGTATTAACCAGTTTCACTGTTTTATGGATTCACTGTATGCACTGTACAGTGAGTCTTCCAAAAGACAAAGGGAACTTGTTGAAGCTGCATCCTCTGTTCATGGAGAGAGAAAAAACATTGGCAGGGTTCTGGATGTATGATGGGTGGCATCCGGTTACCATACAGTGCATGCCATATGGACCACTTATTTATCACTGTATGCACATTTTACAACTGCAGCTATGGATGAAAACCGTACTTCTAGGGAGAAGGCTAAGTTTAATGGCCTAGCTAGAACTCCGTCTTCGACTGCCTTCTTGTGGAATCTTGCCATCATGATGGATGCAGTAAAGGAACTGAAGGATTTGTCCAAACTACTTCAGGAATAAACAATGACCTTGTCTAGAGCAAATCTTCTCCTGCACAGAAATATTGCACGCTTAAACAGCATGAAGCACTACCCTGGTGATGCTGTTGATAAAGCTCATAGTGCTGTTGAATCTGGAGAATTTAATGGTGTCACACTCAGCACTTTGAGAAAAATTCCAGAAATCAATAATCTACAGTTTATTCAATGCCTTGTTGATAATCTGGAAAGTAGACTACTAGCTTCAGTTGGTACCGGGGTGGAGGTCCAGTTACAGAAGACCAATATAAAGGTCTCATCAATCGGCTAGCAGTACTTAGTCTAGACAACATTTCTTTAGATAATGTAAGGTACGGAGAGTCTGAGATAAAAGAACTTGTAAACAGGTTCTTTCTTCCTGAAAAGGATGCTGTCCTTGGGTGCATAAAATATGAGGAGAGTGCTGGCTGTGCCATATCTGACAAACTGAAACCATTACAGCTTGCTGTTAATGTACTGCCAACAAGCAATGCTGAGTGTGAGCGAGGTTTCAGCCGCATGAATATAATTGTTTCATCCGAGTGCCTTGCTATCAGTCACATTTCTGATCTGCTTTTTATCTCTACTTGTGGTCCTCCTCTGGATCACTGGAATCCAGAACCTTATGTAAAATCGTGGCTCCTTCAGGGCAAGCACCCAGCCCACAGTACAGCCTGCATGAAAAGAAAACATGAAGATGAATCCTCCAGTGACCATGGGGTTTATGGAATCTCTTTTGAAGCCCAGTGTAGACTAGTAGTGTTGCTCCTCTGAGGTTGAATTGTCTTGATCAGCATCTGGTGTTTGATGTGAGTGGACCTAAAAAAAATAATTGAAATTACTTCAGAAGTGTTTGGTTCCTTGTATATATTGTACTGGCTGTTCTTTTTTGTATGTACAGTAAATCTAAGTGTATATTTTCTCTATCAGTTCTTTCTTATGTGTATACTTTGTGTCTAATGTACAATTTCTCGCATTACTACTTTGTATGCGTATACCATGTCTAATGTATAATAAACCTTTATTATCTGTTTGATGAGTCTAGTTCTTACATGTATTGTGTATTACCTGCATCTGTCCTAACATATAAAGATACCCAGTCAGTGCACAAAATGTGAGGGTGGGTGGGGGTGCATTGTGCATGTGATGTGGACGGATGGAGTGGTAAATGAAGTTCTTATTGCAACCAGCTACAGTACAAGTCACATTAAACTGTTCCTCCAATGAGTTGCTGTAGCATTTCTGATGGAGTTGCATAAGTGTTGCTGGATCCAGCACAAAGCCTTGCACAGACTGTTTCTTAAAAGTTAAAATGCAGCTTTGCATTGCACTGTGACTGGACTGCAAATGCATTCCAACTGAGTTGCAAAAACATTCTATAAACATTGCTCTTCAGCTGGTTAAGCATTGAAAAATAATTGTTTGTTTTATAAACAGCTGTAATCCAGAGTTCACTAACTCATCAAATCAGCTTGCACTTTTTTTTAGAAATTGTACGGGGCATACCCCCTTGGCCCCCCCAAGAAAAACTTGGGTTGCCATGAATGGACAGAGTTCATGTACTTCATTCAAACCACTTTCACCACTGGTTATGGCTTTTAATGAAATTGAAAAAGTCACTTATTTTCCAAGATCTAGTCCTCATGTTGATCTCTGACAATGCTCCAGATAGCCTACTGTGATTAACAGCTCTTCAAGAGCTGCACTTACACCGCAGGTCAAGAGAGTGATTCCCACAAAAGACTCTTTGTGAGTCATTATCCCACTACTTTTAGAGAACTTTCAGCTAGTGGCCAGGGTGTGACCAAGGGTAGAGTGCAGTTAAGTCATTAGCTTCCAGATTTATGGCAAGGAGGTGCCCGATCAGGGCAGAAGGCTTGAAAAAGTCCTTAGTTGCTGGAAATGAAAAGTGTTCTTAGCAGGTTACTGATTCTCCCATCTGTTTGGTGGAAATTCAGACAGAGGTCCAAGTCCTTGTTGCTGCCAGGAGAGCCTCTGAGAGAGTAATAATGGTGCCCAACCCTCTACAGCAGCACAATAATATAGCCAACCACCCCACTGGTACCATTTTATTTATTTGAATTTTGGTAACTGGGTGAGCCCACTGAGATCTTGCTGTCCCTTTTTCAGTGGCAATCTGGGCAGATGACACAATACAATACAAAGAACAGGAAAACAAATACAAATGAGCAGCATATGTTAAGAACAGCTGATATACAAACAGTGAACAGATGTCAATGGCATCTAAACAGTAATGAATAAACTCTGAAGACTGGGGTAGGCAAGGTAACAAAGGTGGCAACAGTGAGTGCATAATATACATACATATAATATCATATACAGTGAGATATACAAATTTACAGAGAAATGTACGTATTTACCAAAGTTTTGAGTTGCAGCTTCTAATGAGATTTCATCAGCAAAATATAGATACAATAATAGGATTAGGATTGTAGAGGAGTATTACCTTTTAGGTTGTTATTGTTCAGAGGCTAACAAAAGAGACTATAGACAAATGGCATCAGTGAGTAATAAAAAGAGAACAATGGATAGGACACTGAGCATTACCGGTGAATAATACCATCAAGATGTTCTGGACACACAGGAACCTTGAGAGCAAAGTTCAAGAGGTTCCTGCATGTCCAGAACCTCGAGATGGTATGTCACCAGTAATGTTCAGTGACCTATCCATTGTTTTTTTTAATATATGGATCCAAGTTGGGTTTTGTTTTTGGTTTTGGTTCATTTTGTGAGTGGTCGGCCGCTATAGTGAAGGAGTCTCTCTGTGCTGGCTGATGGCCACAGTGTCTCAGAGCCCATGCGCATCATGCGCTCCATCCCTCCTGCTTCCCAGTCAGCTCCATTAGCTGTCCAAAGCTGGGTTTTTTTGTTTGTTTGTTTGCTGGTCAGATCCTACCTTTTCTGTGTTCTTGGGATGCAGGATAGACCAGATATTTTCATTTTTGAAGTGAAGAGCAGCACAGAACAAACTCTCTCATTTAGTGAGAGACTGTCCGCCATGTTTTTAAAACTGTTCTGCCCACTGACACAGGAAAAGCAGCCAATCGGAAGGCACACTTTGGAAGACATGGGGGAGACAGACTAGTGCATGCGCTGTTGTCATTCTGTGATACTACTATTGTTCAGGTCCTGAACGATAGTATTACGGGAACTGAATTATAGTATTATCACTCTTCGGGAGCAATAATATTACCAAGACTGTTTTGTATACTTTAGTGCCCTATTAAAATCCAACTCTATATATTAAACAGGTTTATTACACAAAATCAGAACAAAGTCTTACAAGACATCTTACCGAGATACTGTTAGTCAGATTATTCCCTATACTTCAGGATATGAAGATGGATTTGGGGCAAAAATGTTTGACAACAGTTCTTTTAAAATGGCATGAGAAAATCTAGAAATCTCATTGGTCAAGAGACATCAGCTGACCATACATTAAATCTCTATTTATGCACAGTAATCCTGGTCCTAAACCACATCACACAATAAGCAAATCAGTCCTCCTACAACCAGAACTATCTTTCATCAGTCCCCCTACAACCAGAACTGATTTTTCCATCACAAATGTGGCTGCTGCATTTACACTGTAAAAACCTTCAACTGGGCCCTAAAATTAAAACTACCTTAAATAACAACTAAAATAAATTAATTACATGTTTTTTCCTTGATCATCACACTCTCCTTACACACATAAACAATTTAGAAACAATAAGTATTGCTTATAGTTTTCATTACAACTGTTTCTTTGCTGACAGTGAAAAATCAGTTTTGCCTATTCTGCTGGCTTTTTAGTATCTTAGTATGTTAGTATGATCATCAGGGGAATCTCTTCTGCTTTCCCTGACTGTGAGATAAATGAGTCTTTGGCTTTAGAAAAGGCCTTAGTGTGTGTGTATAAGTAAGCAATAAGACACGACAGGGTGGTGGTTGTTATGTGATAACCACACACCTAGGTGCGTGGTGAGGCACGAGGCCGAAGGCCGAGTGTCCTTCCGAACCTAGGTGCAGTTATCACATCAACAACCACCACCCTGGAGTGTCTTATTACGCTTTATAAAATGGGAAATAACTATGGAAACAAAGAAATGACAAGGTGTTTATATTTTGAAAACTTTGTAACATTTATTTAAATACAGAATAGAGAATTAATTGAAACATTGAGATAAAATAGTCCCTTGGTAAACTTTTTTGAATGGTAAAAAATAGCAATTACTAACAACATTAGCAAACAACAGTCTACTTGTTGTAGTTTATGAATTGCACTTTACTTCACTGTGATTTTGTTAATCTGTCCCAAACATCGATTTCTCACACCGACTGCGCCATTGTGCGAAAACACATTTTGGGTGAGATGTGAAAAATGACAGTTGTACTGTTCATAAGGAGGTGTGGTAAAATGGCAAAACTGAAAATCTGGAGTGAAAATATTAAAAAATGCTTGAAGTTACGAGCGTACATAGGAACTGCGCAACACAAGCTCGTTAAACAGTCGTTTTGGGGAATATTTTCCCCAAATTTTCAACATAGCCAGTTTAAGACCACTGCTCATGAACAGTGTCACTGTGATTTTATTAATCTGTCTGGAACATTGATTTTGCACACCGACTGCGCCATTCTGCACTACCTGTGCAAAAACACATTTCGGTTGAGATGTGAAAAATGACAGTTGTACTGTTCATAAGGAGGTGTGGTAAAATGGCAATACTGAAAATCTGGAGTGAAAATATTAAAAATGCTCGAGATTCTGAAGTGATGGTAGGAACTGTGCAATGCAAGCTCGTAAAACAGTCATTTTGGGGAATATTTTCACCAAATTTTCAACATAGGGTTTTTGGGAGCCTACCTCATGAACTGTGACACTGTCATTTCATTAATCATTCTGGAAAGGTGGTTCCACGCAGTGACTGCGGAACCACCTTTCGGGACCGATTAATGAAATAACAGTGGTACAGTTCATGAGGTGGGGCCTCAAAAACCCCATGTTGAAAATTTGGTGAAAAAATTCCCAGAAATGGCTGAGATATGCACTAAAGTTGAAAAAAATTAATTTATGCCATTATACAGCTTATCGGCATTTCTTCAGTTTGCTGTCAGCTTTAAAGAGTGCAGACATGTTCCTGGTCCATCGAAGATCGTGACTGGGCTCCGGAGTAAGAATGGTTGAAGTGGGGTGAGGTGGGGGTATGGGGAGGTGGGTACACAGAGGGTGGGTGCGGGTTGGGAGGGGGCAAAAGAATCAATGAGGGAAGGGTTTTTGTTTCAGTTTTTTTTTATTTATTTACACAAGGACATTTGCCATGCTGGGGTGGGCTCCCAGCATGGCTCCAGGCTGCTGGGGGACAGTGATGCCAACGGGGATTGGGCATGCCTGTCGGCTAAGGAAGTTTTTGCCATGCTGGGTGGGCTCCAGCGGCATATGAACATTTTTGGGGGGGGCAGTGAAACTGATGGGGGATTGGGACCCCCATCTGCAAATGTGAGATTCAAACCCTGGTCTCCAGAATTGCAGCATAGACCATTCAACCTCTGTAGTATGCTACCTCCTTTAATATTAAATTCACTCCATGATCATAGCGGTTGCTACTTCTTTAACTTTTTGGTGCCTACCATCATGCACCGTGCCCTTCCATCTCGGGAAGCGATTGTTTTTTTTTTTCAATGCCTCTCTGCACTCACCTTGTATGTTTGAGTTAACTGACAGCCCGTGTCACTGGCCGATTACCTCTATGGATTGCTTTTATTAATATTAGCAATGCATTTGGGCACTTTGGGTCTGCCTCTGCCTATTTAACTGTGTTTTCCCACCTTTTCTTTTTGGTTATAAAGTATTACTGTATTGCCGACTTTCTTCATCCTGTTTTTTTGTTTTCTGTTTTTCCCCACATTCAAGACATAGAATGTTTATCAAGAAATGTTTACCATGGAATACAGAGATTCAAAATTCTGCTCTGTTCCACTTGTAGAATGTTACTCTCCTGACATTCTGTACACACAGACAACAAAGGCCTGTTTTAGAGCCAGAGACTCAATTATATCACTGTCAGGGCAAGCATGAGAGATTTCACTGATGAGCAGGTAAAGACAGAAGGGGGGATTTTTCACTGTTAGTAAACAAACAGTTGTAATGAAAACTATAAACAACACTTAATGTTTCTAATTTGTTTATGTGTGTAAGGGGAGTGTGATGATCAGGGAAACACCATTTAATGAATTTATTTTATTTTTTTATTTAAGGTAGTTTTATTTTTAGGGCCCAGCTGAAGTTTTTTTTTTTTACAGTGTAAAGATAGCAGCCATGTTTATAATGGAAGATTAGTTCTGGTTGAAGTGGGACTGATGGAAGATAGTTCTGGTTGTATGAGGACTGATTTGTTCATTGTGTGATGTGGTTTAGGACCAGGATGACTGTGCATATATAGAGATTTAATGTACAGTCAGCTGATGTCTCTTGGCCAATGAGATTTCTAGATGTTTTCTTACCATTTTATAAAGTATGTTAGAAGAGGAACATTCTGCCAGTGGAATGGAGGAGAATTTTGAATCCCTGTATTCTATGGTAAACATTCCATGATCAACATTCCATTTCTTGAATGTGGGGAAACACAGAGAAAAAAAAAACAAATGAAGAAAGTAAGCAATAATACTATATAAACAAAGAGAAAAGGTGGTAAATAATGCACCCTGCTGTTTAGCTTTTAGAACAGCAAGCAGTTCATGATGCTGTCAGTGAATGTGGCGGTTCTGAACCACGCTCATGCTTGCAGCATTGGACAACTGAGAAGCCTCTGTTATGGCTTCTTTTTAGAGAGAAGAGAATGAAATAAAGTAAGGGGGTTATGTGTCATACTTGGATTGAGGAAAACAGTATTTGTGAATTGCTGTGGCTGTCAGGGGAATATGAAGCTTAAGTGGGCTTGAAGGCACACACTGCATAACAGTACTTTAATCTAGCACCAATAGGTGGAAGGACTTATTTATGTTAAAAGCACAGGCTCACTTACATTTTTATTTATTTAAAAAAGTGTTTCAGAATAAAAAAAAACTGCTTCTAAAAATAAAGGGCCATTTTATAAGTGCAATAAGACACTCCAGGTTTGCGCATTATGGTGTGATAACTGCACTCCTAGGGACGACCGGCACTCAGCCTTCAGCCTCATGCCTAACTACATCCCTAGGAGTGTGGTTATCACACCGTAATGCACACCCCATCATGTCTTATTCCTTACTTATACTAAAGATAATTACTATAGCAACACATTCCAATTATGCACATTAGATGTACAAACAAGCCTTATTGGCTAAAATGCTATGTGGCTCCTCAGTATGAAAGATATACATTTGTAGTAAGGTCAGCTAAAATTGTGAACACAATGGGTTCTTACAAATCATAGAAAACAAGTGCGGTGCTACATAAATCCGTACGGTGACAGTGAAGGCATACATAAGACTTCTCAGAAACTCAGAATATATGTTACAATCAGAACACATAATACATTATTAGTACATTGCATATATCTTTCCAATGAATCATAACAATAATCTTATAGATTGTCCCTGATACCTTACTCTTACATGGTAGTTATCTACGCCTTAATAGATTATTACTGATTATAGCTCGTGTCAGGGCCATGATTGGATAATACTAAAGATTCTGTCAGGGATGTACTGTAGGTTTCCAATATGTGTTAGGGGACCAGACCTAACAATCTCCCTCTTGTTGCCTGACTGAAAAGGCAACAATTAATAGGTAAGTTGTGGGTGATGGCATCATTACAAATCAGCTGCATGGGCCTTCCCCCCCCGCCGAAGAGCTGGAGGTCGCGAGGGCTATACCTGCAAGTGCCCTCCCTGAAGCTGATCATCGCCACCGCCAGGAGGATACCCTATTCGCGAGGGCCGAGTCGCAAGGTAAAACCCCTGCAGTAAAGAACTGAATCCTGGGCCAGCTTACCTGTTGGATTTCTCTGCCGGCTCGGGGGATCCACTGTTTGAATTTGCGGTTTTGGCGCCTTTTCTCGCTGGGGCTGTGGAAATCAAATCAGTCGGTGCTGCTCTGAAGAACCCCCGCCGCCCCCACCACCACCCTTGCTCGGCTTTCCCTTATATAGGGTTTTACTTTCCTGTCACATGAGGCTCAAAAACCAATCAGCCTACTTTCCCATTTGCTGGTTATATCGTTCCAGCACTAGAGGGAGCCTGCCCTCATTTCTTGCTCTTTACTGGGAAATGAATCACTCAAGCATGGTTTTTTTCTTTGCTGGCCCTCTTCTTACTACAGCACCCTATGCTCTCGCTCTGCCCATCCGTTCACCCCATCAACCTGCCCCCTACCAAAACATACTCCCCCCACTCTGAACTCCAGGCCCCCCAACCGGACCACCACACACCAATCCCTCAACCCATTCCCCAATCCCTCTCAGACTCTGGATTACCACGCCACCCTCCAACCTCCGTTGTGCCACGCACAGTACTGTGTTTCCACTTATGAGTGGACACTTCTTGCTAGTACCCTCAGCTGTTTCTCCTTCCTATCCCTGCTACTCCTCCGTGGTGGGGTCCCATCGGCGACATTTGAACCCCTCCGCCAGCTATAAATCCACGCAAGGCGCTAATTCTCCTGCTGCTCCTGCTCTCCGGCAATGTAAACCCAAACCCTGGGCCTCTCATCCTGCCACGCCCCCTGCCCACTGTTGGCAAGGCTTTCAAATCGCCTTTATCAACATATGCAGTCTCCCAAGAAAATTGCAGCCCTCCAATGCTGGGTCACCCAACACTCCCCGGATATTCTCCTGCTTGCGAAAACCTGGCTCTCCTCCCCATACGCCCGACTCTGCCATCTCCTTCCTGGCTTCACAGTTTTCAGGGC
This sequence comes from Neoceratodus forsteri, assembly GCA_016271365.2. Classification (NCBI taxonomy): domain Eukaryota; kingdom Metazoa; phylum Chordata; order Ceratodontiformes; family Ceratodontidae; genus Neoceratodus; species Neoceratodus forsteri. The sequence goes on along the minus strand of JADMNL010000040.1, from coordinate 41,345,382 downwards.
CGATAGGGATGGGTCGGGCGTGGAGGAGAAGTCGCTATCTGCCCTGCGAGAACTGGATCCTCGGCTTGCCCTACCCTATGTAGCTTAACCATGGGCGCAAGCCATTTCCCAAAAATCACCCACCATCCTGGTCATGGTCCACTCATCTGACTACGGCCCACTACCCCCGGGGTCAAGCAAAGACTCCGCAGCCTCCTCTCTCCTTGACTACCTGGCTACCTTACCCCCGAAAGCTGAACAGCTAATTATGGGTGACCTAAATTCAAATTGGCTCAGCTCCTCATCAGATAGTCTGAAAAATGACCTTGCAGCCCTTGACCTGTCCCAACTGGTCACTCAGCCCACTAGACTAAACAAAGTAACTGGAACAAGCTCCCTCCTGGACGTCATCCTCTCTAATAGACCTCATAAAGTCATCTCCGTCGATGTCCTTGCAGACTCACTCAGTGACCACTCCCCAGTCACCTGTTTCTGGTCCTCCCCCACCCTCAGCCCTGGTTTTAGCAGGACCCCCGCTGTCGGTTTCTCCCGGAGGTCTCAACAACCTCAAGCGTCACCATGCCCAAATCGACTGGTCCCCACTAGCCAGCGCTCTGGCGTAAATTCTGCCCTTACCTATCTCTCCACGGCCTTCAACCACGCCTGTGACATGTATGCACCCTAAACACTCATAGGATAAAAAACAGACTGCTGCATGGATCACTCCAGCTGATCCAACAACTAAAAAGAGAGATAACCTCTGGCACCTAGCTAACGACTCCTGCAGGGTTGCTGACAGGCAAGCCACGGGCAACCCGTAATCAATGCTCCTGGTTAATCAAGCTGGCTAAAGCCAGAATTTTACCAGGCCCGTTGACATCCACCGGGGCTCGTCCAGAGCTTTCTGGGACAACATTAAAGACCTAAATGGTAAGACCCACTCCCCCATCCCAGATTGACATAAATGGGACTGTCTCGACTGACCCCACCCGTATTGCTAACTGCCCTCAACCAAACCTTCGCTGACTTAAGTGCCATCCTCCAAGCCCATTTTTCTGACCCAGTTGCCAAACCCTCCACATACCCATTTCAGGCCGCATTTCCACTTCCGAGTGATCTCCCCCGATGCCAAACCTTTCTTATTAAAGGCCCTGCATCTCAGAACCCTACCAATGACCCCTCGACTCCAGGATTCTTCGCCTCGTACTGGATGTCATGCTCACCAGCTAGCGCTTATCATTAACAAATCACTATGCCTCGGCCAATTCCTAAGGCCTGGAAGCATGCAAGTAACCCCATCCATAAGTCCGGGGACCGCACTCTGCCCTAACAACTACAGGCCCATCTCCATCCTTCCCCATCCAAAGCCCTCGAAAAAATAGTAAACACTCAGCTCTCGAATACCTTACTAACTACAATCTTCGGTGTCCGGAGCAACACGTTGCGTCCGGTCATAGCACAACCACTGCCCTTCTGGAATTCTCCCACCACATTCACTCAGCACTTGACAAGGTCATCTTGCTGGGGCGGTCTTCATAGACCTGTCAAGGCCTTGACACAGTGTGCCACCCCTACTATAACTCCTCAGTACACTCGGTCTAGCAACTGGCCCCTTGAAATGGTTACGCAGCTACCTACACAACAGGTCCCAAAGAGTCAAACTAAATGGACCCTCTCCTCCTATCTCCCAGTATTCTCGGTGTCCCCAAGGCTCTATCCTTGGCCCAACCCTTTTCAGCCTATTCCTGAACACCCTCCCAGCTCCTGCTCCAGTAAAATATTACTCTATGCAGATGCGCCGTTATTCTTGCATCACACCTGACCCACTCCCACTCCAAAGCATGCTGCAAAGCGCCTTCCTCAAACCAAAAGTGGTTCGATAATCACCGCCTAGTCCTGAACCTAAAGAAAACAAAGTCCATGCTCTTTGCCCATCGGCAAAACAATGCCAGAAACTTCCCCCTCCACATCACCACCAGCACGCCCCACCTCTTGGAGCAGGTTGCATCCTATAAGTACCTGGGTATCACCTTCGACTCTGGCCTTACTTTCCATGCCCACCTCAATGCACTGTCATCTGCTATAAACTCCAGGATCGGTCTACTCTATCGGCATAAAGACTGTCTCCCTGAACCGGCCTTAAAACTAGCCATCACCTCATCGGTATTATCGCTGGCTGACTATGGGCTCCCTGTCTATGCCGCTGCTGATGCCTCTGCCTTATACAAAGTTCAGACCTCTATTAATAAAGCATGTAGGCTCCTTACCGTGCCCACAGCAGAACCCACACCTGTTTACTATACTCTGCCACTAAAATACTCACTCTTGAGGAAGACTGAATTATCAAACCTGCCTTCTGGCCAAAAATCCCTGTCAGGACTCTGCCTCCTGGGAGTCTCTGGTCCTTTGCAGCATGCTGCTAGGTCACTGCCAACCGGTATGCACTCCGGCCACTTTCATAGACCCCAGAGCAAGGACCTCTCGGTGCCAAAGATCCTTCCATCACCAAGCCCGTCCTGTTTCAACTCCCTTCCGAAACCATCTCCAAGATCCCTGGCATTGGCCACTTCAAAATTGCTCTTCGCCAGCATATTATGGACAGCCGATGTTGTGAATGCTAGCACTGCCTCTTGCCTGACCCCTCTGCCCTATGCCGGTCCCTGCTAATCCCCTTTCAAATCCCCAGCACACCGGTCTCTATATACCCACATATTAGCCTGTCATGCTCACTTTGACTACTGTAACCATTATCGTTACACCAATGTTCTACCTATTTAACTTATGACTTGCTATCGATTTGAATCCCGTGTTGTTTTTACCTATGCTAGGACCCTCCACAAGTTTAATCCAGCGCAGCCTAGCTGTCTGCTCTCTCCAAGTGTATATTTATATATTTTTTTTTTATGTATCTAACATGTTCTGTCATTCCACTGTTCTAACCTCTTCTTTTATTGTTGTCTTCCCCCCCCTTATTGACGAGGTACCTTTGTAAACGAGTCTTTGACTCAAAGGTTGTAAAACTGATTCTCTACAATAAAAAAAAAAAAAAAAGAGAAACTGTAGCTGTCCATGGTGTTGTTTCAGAGTATGCCTGAAACAACAGAGTAATAGTAACATGAAAAATATCAGAAAGACTTGTATAATCACAAAACCTTTGAAAGTTAATTCTATTGGAGAGTGTGATGCTAAGGTCATCATGGATAAGGGTAATGGGCGCTATGCACTAATGGAAAGGTTGCCTATGCACTGTGTATCTGAGGCATGTAGGCAAGTGTGAATACCTTGAAGCGGGGGGCCTCTCAGACCCCCAGAGGCATTCATTAAGGGTGTGCAGGACACATGCAGTGTGCACCGCCCTAGCTCCTTGTGGTGACTCCATACTGGGGGCATATCAGGGGTGTGCCTGCACTATGTGGCTTTTACTAAACCATTGAGTGCCAAGCACAAGGGGGTGCAGGGTACACCATCTGGGACCAGGCATAACCTGCTACATGCTCCCATGTTCTATGGCCACCAGATGCGGTGAACCAACTCCACCATCCTCTGGGCTGCAACAGTCCACTAGGCTGCAGGGGAGGGCTGGGGCAGTGTCCCGGGTGAGTGCCGGCAGTAGTCCATCTGGTGCCACTTTACACGGCTGTCTCAGATACTGTGCACCCACTGCATGGGCACAAGGGATCCATTGAGGGACCCAGTACAGGCATCCAATTAGATGCTCACCCAGGTCAGTGGCTCCACCCCTGACTGCCCATGTGACCCTGAATGCTGAGGGGGCATGGCTGCAGACATATGCCCCATGGGTGCATGTGGTCATGCATGCTGCGTACCCTGTGCCTGTCCAGAGCCATGTAGGTATGCAGGCTGGGTATGCACTTTAGGCACATATTTCCTGCCCATTAATGCATAGAGCCCATTAAGAGCATTCCTGGCCTTGGAAAAGTTATTGCTGATGTAGATGAGGTGGGTGTCCTTTCTATCTAAAAGTGTCTTGAGTGCCAGATTAAGTGGGTCAATGTGAACATTGAAAATGGGTTAATACTGAGACAGAGCAAGCAAATATTCAAGGTCGATGTTAATGATATCTGGTTCTGGGATGGGAACAGAGATTATGACAATATAACCAATTACTGTAGTTTGATGAGAAATAAAACAAAAGTTAGGTGCAGTAATATCACATTGTTTATCACCATATGCAAAAGATACATGATTAGTGACAACACAATATTGGCTGCCAGAGTTATGTGACACTCTCACTTGTCCAGGCCCAGATGGTATTCATCCATGGTTTCTGATCAAAACCTCTATAAATATTTCTATACCTTTGTCAATTATTTTCAATAAATCTTTACAAGAAAACATTGTACCAAATGATTGGCATTCAGCAATATTACTCCCATATTTAAAAAAGGCAATAGAAGTTCTGTGCAAAATTATTGTCCGATTAGCCTGACCTCAGTGGCTGGTAAATTAATGAAACGAGTAATGAAGTCTCTAATAGATCAAGATTGTAAAAAATTAGGAATTTATGATTCAAATCAGCATGGGTTTACTCGCAAGTATTCCTGCACCACCAACCTGATATCTTTTTACAATAATATAAGTACTCTACTAGATGTGGGTATCCCTACTGATGTAATTCTTTTGGACTTTAGTAGAGCTTTTGATAAAGTCTCACATGAAAAACTCATTACTAAAAATGCACAATCTAGGTTTGTCACCTGATATTGTCAACTGGACTTTAAACTGGTTGACTAATCATTCTCAAAGAGTCAGAATTAGTGATATCTTGCCTGATTCGGGTAGTGTGACAAGTGGCGTACCACAGGGGTCAGTCTTGGGACCAACATTGTTTAACCTCTTTATCAGTGATTTACAAACAGGTCCAAATAACATCATAGTTAAATTTGCAGACGATACTAAATTGGGGGGCAAGGTTAATAGTCAAGAAAATATTTCTGCATTAAAGAAGGATTTGGAAAAATTAACACTGTGGGCAAATGAAAATCATATGCAGTTTAATCAAGACAAATGTTTAGTAGTGCATTTCGGTGTAAATAATCCAAAAATGATATATCATGTAAATGGACTACCACTTCACTCATCAAATTGTGAAAAAGATTTAGGGATATATGTTAATAATAAACTTACATCAAATGATCAATGTGTTAGAACTGCTTACATGACCAACAGACTTTTGAGGCAAATAAAATGCACTTTTGTTAATCGCACTGAACAATGCCTTATTCCACTGTATAGGGCATACATTAGACTGTATCTAGACTATGGCTCCCCTTTCTGGATTCCAAACCAAAATAAAAGACATAGCAATTCTTGAACAGGTTCAAAGGAGAGTAACTAGAATGATTCCAAGATCAACAAACTTGGATTATCAGAACAGATTAAAAGCTACTGGTTTCTTCTCTCTTCAAACTAGAAGATTAAGAGGTGATATGCTTATGTTTTTTAATTTAATAAATTCACCAGATCTAATGGAAAAATGTGGTCTAACACTCTCCAAAAGGAGATATGTTTCGAGACTGCATAATAAACAGCTTGAAGTAAAAACTTATAAAACCAGCAAAAGGGGAAACTTTTTTCCAATAAGAGCATCCATTGTATGGAACACCTCGCAACAAGAATTGGTAGAGGCAATTAGTGCCACTGTCTTTAAAAACAAATTAGATGTTTGGCTGAGGGATAATAGATAAATAATGTCCCACATAGTGTGGGAAACGGTCTCAATGGGCTCTGGCCTTCTTCTGTTCTTTCATACCAAGTAATACCAAGTAATAAGTGAGATCCACCATTTATGAAGTCGACTAGGACAGGTGAAAGATGAATTTATCATTCTGGTTGTGAAGAAGTGAATGTACTCCCTGTAATCCTTGAAGAGATGCCCAGTCTGGTTGACTGGCATTGAAGTCAATGAAGTAGAGCTGGTTGCACTAGGGTTAAGAGTTTCATTTGAAGAAAGTTCAGAGTTCAAGGTAAAGGACCGGTCAGTGCTGCCCGGTGAGTACCACAGACAGGCAATGTCAAATACGTCACATCTGCAGAGATAGTGATAACCTTTTTTGGTGCAACAGTCTATATGAGGCGTGACCCAAGCATCCAGGGTGGTGTGGAAAACCAGAAGAGGTGGGAGGACGATTCTCTCCCTGAAGATGTTGTCATCTAGATGTCATACAGAGTGGATGGTAGCCAGCTTATCAAAGATGGCTGTTTGCAGATCAAAACATGGACGTGAGACAATGATTGTAATGAACATGGTGTCATGGGGCCTGATTCCAAGACAGTTATGCCAGGCGTAAATGCAGTACGCCAGTCCTGATAGTGCAAATTGCATGTTATGCCAGGGATTTGCGACACGCGCGATTCCAAAAGAACACTTACACCACAATCTGCAACTGCTATGACAAATACAAGTTACACCACAGTTACACCAAAGAATGCCTACACCACTGTGTAATGTGGCTTATGACATGTGTAACACATCAGCACCACAGAACTGCTATAGAAAGCCCAAGACACAGTGAAATAGGTAGCAGCATGGCCAGACAGGCCAATAGTAAGTGAAATACATACCTCGTGCAACATATACCATAGCATGTAGCACAATAGCCAAATACAGACTGTGGGACAAGGCATCGCACTGTGAAACAGAGAAGCGATGGGACGTACAGTAGGGAAAAGTGCCATGTGCTGTGGGACAGTCGAGAGGTATGTACTGCTGACAGTATTGTGAGTTGCGACATGCATACTGATACGCCACTAGTGCGAGTTATACCATGTCTTGTGGGTGTAACTTGAACATGCGTAATTCAGCATTTTCTGTCATATCTGGTGATTCTCTTGGAATATGGCACAGCTCACATGTCATAGGGATTTTGGCGTAACTTTATGCACTGGTATACTTTGCACCTTGCTCTCATAGCTGTCTTGGAATCAGGCCCCTGAATACTAGATTGCTGAGTTGTGTAACAGGCGCCCTGGTTGGGGTAACATGTTACATAGCCTAGATTTCTAGCAGCTGATAATGGAATAGAAACAGACCTAGACATACATAAAGTGCTACATGAGACAGATCTATAATGTGGACAGTACTATTTGGCTAGTGGCCTGTCATGGATTATGTCTGATTTCAAATCCCATTAGAGATTGTTCATGGTGGCAATTACGTAAGAGCCATAAGCAGAACATAAAAGTTGCCTGGCAATATATTGCTTGTCTGCTTCCTTGTTATTCTGGAACACAGGTTCATTAATCTTGTTTCTAGTGTCATTAAAGCGTTTAGCGATATCATGCATGTTGTATACAGTAAACCTCTCTTCCTGACTAAGTCCATCTACACCATGTAGCCAAAAAAGAAAAAAAATCAAGACTCAATAGTCGTGGAGAGGAGGGCTACTGAATTTGGTAACGGGTATGCATTTATACCTCAGAGCTAAATCGCAAGCAGAGAAACAAGATGTGTATCTGGTATGTGGTCAACACAAAATCCTTAAAACATAAAGGGATCTCTGAACACTGCCTGTATTCAAAAATAAATCACCTTTAATAAAAAATAGTACATACATGGCATAAATAGATGTATGAAACACAGACAAATATAAATATCTCACCCACTTGCCCTCATCCTAGCCTAGCCAGGAGCACTAGTAAGCTACGAATCATCCTTTCAGGCTCTGCGTACAGCCCCCAACCTCCCCCCACCTTTTCAACCATAGTCTACAAATAGACTTCTTGAGGTTTCTAGGGCTGAGCCACCCATAGATTCTTCCAAGACATGACCAAATTCCTCTTACGTTAGATTAGTTTTCCACTACTTGCCAATAAATCTCATACTACTCTTAAACTGCCTAATGTGCTGAACCCTGTAATAACTATTTGTTCTGAAATCTGTAACTACTGTATTTGTGCTAAATCCTGTAACAACTGTATTTGCACTGAAATCTCCAACTACTGTACTGATGTTTTGTATTATTTGCCCACCCTGAAGTGGAAACTTTGTAACTGAATTTCTTCTGAAATCTGTAACTACTGTATTGGTGTTTTGTATTTGTCCACCATGACGTGGAACCATTGTAAAAGAGCTCATACTCAAAGGTCTTCCGAAAATTCATAAATAAATCATAAACTAGTAGAAAAAAGAAGAAAGTGCAGAGTGCAGAATGCTTAGGTTTCTAAAACCATGCTGGGTCAACATGATCAACATGCATTGAAACACTGGTGGCATTTCCTGGCTTTTTCACAGAAGTGCAAAGTAATCCCAACTGACGGACTATGCCACTTAGCAACACAGGCTAGCTGAACTCAGGGAAACAACGCTAAGGAAGAGTAAGAAGCCAAAACCTTGTGGTGCAGCAAATGACTCATGTGGAGGAACCCTCTGGCTTCTGGGTGTGCTTACATAGCAACCATGCATGCAGTCATCATCAGAGTGTGATCCCAAGCCCCAAGTGTGTCCTTATAAAGTGCACAGAGAATTAAAGGTACAGGCACTGACAGAAGTGAAGAATACATAGTGGCAATAAGCAAGGAATGAAATGATGCTAAAAAGGGGATGTGCCAAGTGGAAAAAAAACATTGTAAGTGATATAATGCAATAAAAAAAACACAGAACTAAAATTACACAAGCAGCATATTAAGCTAAAGGCAGAGTCAACAAGTCATATCTTTTATGTGAGCAGAGCATGAAAAGTTATGCTCACATTGTAACAGCAGTCAGAAAAGAGAGCAATGCCAGAAAGTCTAGCTCTCTCCATAGCAGAGCAGAAAAGTCTATTTTCTTCTTAAATGACTAGACTGATTAGACTTGACACACAGTTAACAACATCTACTGGTAACGTATTCCATAGTCTACCAGTTCTATGTATGAAGGAAAAGAAACCCATATTCTTTTTTTTTTCTGTAACCAACTTAATTTGTAAGTTATGCCCCCTTAAATATTCTGGTTTGGGTTGTAGCTGGATACCCATGTTAATCTTTAACTCCTGGTCTGGCATGATCTTGAACATCTGAATAAGGTCACCAGTTACCCTACTCTGTTGCAGAGTAAACAGTCCAGTTTTATGAAGTCTGGTATTGTAGTCAACTGTTCTCATGGAACCTATTTGTTTAGTAAACCTTCGCTGTATTTATTCCACTTTGTCTATTTCCCCTTTTTTATGTGGAAACCACAGCAGGGACCCAAAATCAAAATGAGGCCTTACATACATTTTGTATAGTGGCAATAAACAGGCCATTGACTTATTAATGAAACCTCTTCTGATGTTCTTAATCATAAAGTTAGCTTTTTTTATTATATGTGATCTATGGATTTTAAATTCTAGCTTACTGTCAAGTATAATACCACAATCCTTCTCCTGGCTAGTTACCTTCAAATTAGTTCCATTAAGGGTATACATATGTGTCACGTTAGATTTTTCTAAATGTATAATTGTGCATTTACTGACACTAAACGGCATTCCATTTTGTACCGATCAATCCTCAGTCTTCTTTATATCTTGTTTCATAATATTTTGTTGTACAATTGTTTCAACAGGTCTTCCTAATTTAATGTCATCTGGTATTTGAAACTGATCCATCCTTCACTCTGTCTGATGACCAAAAGTTTGTTGGAGTGTGATTTGTGTGTAACACAATGGGTGAGTATCCTACGATGTACAAAAAGTATTTGACAACCCAGGAAGTAACCAAAAGGCTTCTTTTACAGAGATAGTACTTCTGTTCTACTGGTGAGAACATATGGGAAGCACAGGCAATGGGCCGGAGGGTTTCATTAACCTTTTGAGCCAGCACTGCTGATACGGCATTATCAGAGGTAGCAGTTTCAGATGGAAATGTAGTGTGGGGTTTGGATTGACTAAAGCTGTTGCAGAGGCCAAAGATTGTTTCAGCAGGGTCACTGCATTGGTATGAACAGGGCCCCATGTCCATGGGACATCTATCTTGAGTAAGTCATACAGAGGGCATCATTTTGTGGAAAATCGCAGATGAAGTCCCTGGAATAGTTGACCATTCCCAGGAAATGTCTGAGTGTAGCCACACTGATAGGCAGTGGCAGGTCTTGTAGGCCTTGAATCTTGTTCAAGGCAGGGCTGCAACTTAATTCAGTGATACGCAGGCCAAGGAAAATTATTTCCTTTTTGCAGAGTTGTATCTCAACAGGGTTGCACTTGAGGCCTGTTCTTTGTAAGAGAGTCAGAAGTTCATCAAGGAGTTCAAAGTGCTTCTCCTTGGTGGTGGTGGCTAGAAGTAAATCATCCACATACTGCAGAGAGCATTGGGGCATGCAGAAATCCTGTAAGATATCCTTCATGTGGAGATGAAAGAGTGAGGGGCTATTATGGAAGCCCAGAGGGAGCCAGGCCCAGGTATACAGGCATCCCTCAAAGGTGAAAGCAAACTTGTACTGGCTATTATGTTCCAAAGGAAGCGACCAAAACCCATTGGAGATGTCAAGGGTGCTAAATCAGGTGTGGTCTAGTGTTAGCAGTTTGAGCACATCAGGTGCTGATGCTACTGTAGGTGAGCAGCTAGGAGTGACTTGATTAAGCCTCCTATAATCAATATTGAGTCTCCAAGAGTTATTGGGTTTCCTAACAGGCCATGTAGATGTGTTAAGGGTTGAGATACATGGTCAAATAACTACTTGTTGGAGGAATGACTTAATTGTTTCTCCAAGTGATGGTAATGCTTATGCAAGAAAAGGATACTGTCTTTATCTGATAGGCTGGGTTTTGATGCTGGTTTGCATCCTCCCACAGCGATATTTGTGTTGGGCAAAAACATCAAGATGTTTCTGCAAAATGGTCAAGAGGTCTTTCAAAAACTCATGGTTTTGGAGTAGAGTGATGACATCATACTCCTTGTTGTTAGCTGAGACAGCTGTTCATTGGAGCTGGAGTAGCGTGCCTCTGGTGAGAGGTGATAGCCACAGTATAAACCTTGAATGAAACAAATGTCTAAATAAATACTGTAAAGTGCAACTTGTGCATGTATCTGTAGTGGTACCTTTCCTACTGTAGGACACTCTTTGGTGAAGGCACACAGGAACTGTGGGACACTGGTGGGCTTGCTAGTCAAGCTATTGTACCCCAGTGTGATTCCCACTCCTTCTGCAAGCAGCAACATCTTGTGGCAGCATTGAGCTCCTTGTTTTAGCTCCTAAGGCTTGGGAGAACATTTTTAAATGTATTTTAGGAGTTTGCGCAGCATCCATGGGGAGCGTGAAACCAGAAGTTAGGTGCATACCCACTTCTGGTTTCACACTTCTTTAGGGCCCTCCTAGCAAGTGGGGTGAGCATGCATGGAGATGTATGCGTGTGTCTACCATGTCTTTCATGAAAACCAGGGAAAGGGGGCATAAGAACTGCAGCATCTGCAAGTGATAGTCAGGAGTAAGTACTTACACTCATTCATTTCACTAGGATATTGTACAGAGACACCAGGACTATGTCTGTTACTCACAATTACTGCACTTCCTGTAAGATATATGTAAAGGAAACTCAGATCCCCAAGTTTACATGTGATAAATGTCTATTAAATATAACATTACAAGAGGAAATGGTCCAACTTCTAACAAAGCAGATGCTCAGTTCAGACATCGATTCCTTAGAGCAATATATAGGCCAAATGGCATCTAATCTAGAAATAAATAATCTGTCTACCAATATGGAAGTTCCTACCATTTCCTTAGAAGCACAAGACAGTAATTCTGCTACCATCTCAATGCCTAGGTCTGAGTAGGATACTTGGACATTAATACCTAGGGTCAAAACCAAAAGGGGGGGACAAATTTTTAACAGTGCCCCACTTCTACCCCTTCATAATAGATTTGAGGCCCTTAATCTGGAAGTGGAAGCTTCCACTAATAGTACACTCCCACAGACTGTTTCATCCTTGACTGATGCAGTTCTTACCTCTAATCAATCTACCACTAATGAACTTACTCCTTTGCCCAACATTTTTGTGCAACAAATAGAGCCCTCTAGTACTTCTTCTAGTTCTAAAAAAACAATGTTCAGATGGAAGTCAACTCCCAAAACCTACCAGACAAGTCTACGTGCTAGGTGATTCCATCATTAAATACATAGCCCGGGCAGTCTGCAACCCCGACAAGACAAATCAACCATGTTCCATCTATGGGGGCCAAAGTATCAGATATTGCATCCATGGTAAAAAAGATATTATCTGATGCTGGGGATAACCCACTGGTAGTTATTCACACAGGCACAAACAATATCGCTAAAACCCCTCTTGAACAACTGAAACAAGACTTTGTTGCACTGCACAACATCTTGGTAGAACAGTGATGCAATATCTGCTTTTCTGAAATACTACCAGTGCCATGAGCCACAGATTATATTCAGAACAAGATCAAAGTAATGAATGAATGGCTCAGAAAATGTTGTCTCAGACAAAACATCTGCTGCCTCACACACTGGAAGGAATATCAAGACAGACCATCCCTTTTTTTGTTGGGATGACCTGCACCTGAGCAGGAGAGGGAGCATGTTGCTAGGAAAAAAATATCCACATACATAAATGGCAATTTAAACTAACATCTGGGGGAAGTTTGAGATCTTGCCCCAGTCTCTAACATTAAACTATCAGAGGGCCCAAGAGCAATGTAAAATACTATCTCTCAATGCTAGGTCAGTAAATGTTACAAAAATGGCTGAATTAGAAATCAAAAGCCATTCTTTAAACCTCTGGATGATAGCAATAACTGAAACCTGCGGCAACTCAGATTCCCTATGGTCTATGGAATTACCAGGGTTTAAACGTTACTCAAAAAAATCATTTGGATAATAGAGGCAGTGGGGTCTGTCTTTATGTCAGAAATGACATTACATCCTTTGAAGTACACAATACCATTCAGACTGAAAGTATACGGGTAACTATTCAATTTAAGGGTCAATCTGAAGTCCACTTGGGTACATATTACAGGCCACCTACAGCTGATCTAGATTACACTGATCACTTAGTACATGAAATCTCAATTATGGCTAACAAAGGTAAAACTATTATTCTGGGCTACTTTAACTTTCCAACTATAGACTGGGACTCTTTAACAGGTACTACTCAGCACGAACATACTTTTCTAACATCACTGATAGATCTGGGCCTTTTCCAACTCATAAGGGAACCCACCTGGGGACAAAACACACTTGATCTAGTAATAACTAACATTGACAGCATAATTTCAAACTTCTCTATTCAAGATTCCCCTAGGGAACAGTGACCAAATGTCAGTTCTCTTGGTAATTCTATATGACTATCAACCTAACATAAATCAATAGCAATTTAAACAATACAAAAGGCTAATTTTGAAGAAATCAACAAACATTTACATAATATCCAGTGGGAAAATATACTTCAACCATTTAACTTAGAAGAAGCTTGGGATTTCTTAAAAACAACTATCCAGGAACTAGAAAATAAATACATTCCAACAATTAACAAATATAATAAAAAAGACTTAATAAGGGGGGGATGCAGGCAGAGGGTGGCAGTGAAAAAGCAGGGATACTGAATGAATATTTCTGCTCAGTATTCACAAAGGAAGAGGAGGGGAAGGTACCTAAATCAAATAAAAGAGAAACTCTGAATGGGGGGTCGATACCTGTCCATTCGCAGAAGAAAGGGTTTTGAAAGAACTCTTGAAACTGAGGGTGAACAAAGCAATGCTGCTTGATGGGACTCACCCAAGAATTCTAAAAGAACTAAGGGTAGAACTAGTAACATCACTGACTAAACTCTTTAACAAATCATGGGAGGATGGGGTGGTACCTGAGGACTGGAGGAGGGCAAATGTGATTCCACTTCACAAAAGTGGTAGCAGGGCAGAGGCAGGAAACTACAGACCAGTTAGTTTGACTTCAGTGGTAGGGAAAATGATGGAATCACTTCTGAAGGAAAAAATTGTTGAGTACCTAGAGGCCGGTGGGGCACAGGACCCAAGGCAGCATGGATTCACAGCAGGAAGGTCATGTAAGATGAACCTAATAGATTTCTTTGACTGGGTGACCAAAGTAGTAGATCAGGGAGGGGCTGTGGACATGGCCTACCTAGACTTTAGCAAGGCATTTGACACAGTCTCACACAAAAGATTAATATACAAGTTAGCCAACCTGGGAGTGAGTTCTAGGGTGGTAGCCTGGGGTAATATATTAGCTGGACAATAGGACATGGGTCCCAAGGTGGTAGCCTGGGTAAAAAACTGGCTGGACAACAGGATGCAAAGGGTAATAGTAAACAGAGTCCACAGTGAAGAAAGGAGGGTAACTAGTGGGGTACTGCAGGGTTTGGTACTGGGACTGGTCCTCTTTAATTTCTTTATTAATGACATTGGCGAGCACCTGGAAGGAAAAGTATGTCTCTTTGCAGATGACACAAAGATCTGCAACAGGGTTGATACACAAGGTGGGGTTGAAAGGATGAAAAGGGACTTGGCAAGGTTGGAGGAATGGTCAAATATATGTTAGCTCAGATTCAATGCAAGGAAGTGCAAGTTGGGAAATAAAATTCCAGGGGAAGAGTACAGAATGGGGGTGAGTTAATAACAACAACAAAAATTGAAAGAGACCTAGGAATAATTATATCAGATGACCTAAAGGTGGGCAATCAATGTGAGAAGGCAGTAAGGAGGGCTGGGGGGGATATTGGAATGCATAGGGAGAGGCATCAACAGTAGAAAACAAGAAGTTGTTATCCCTCTGTACTGACAGTTAATAAGACCCCACCTGGAGTACTGCATGCAATTCTGGAGACCCCATCTCCGCAAAGACATAGACAGAGTGGAAGCTGTTCAGAGGAGGGCAACCAAAATGGTGCAGGGTCTGCACCAGAAGACATACAAGGAGAGACTAAAGCAACTTAATATGTATACCCTTAAGGAAGGGGGGGGCATGATAGAAACTTTCAAGTACCTCAAGGGAATTAACAAAGTACAAGAGGGTAGCATCTTTCAGAAGAAGAAATGTGCAAGAACAAGGGGGCACAATTTGAAGATAGAGGGGGGACAGCTCAGAGGTAATGTTACAAAGTATTTTTTCACAGAGAGGGCTGTGGATGCATGGAACAGCCTTCCTGAAGAGGTTGTGGAGTCAGGAACAGTGGGAGAATTCAAGAATGCATGGGACAGGTATAAGGCAATTCTAGTGGGGGGCAGGAGGAAGTAAGCTGTTGATTAACTAGAATCTGCAGCTTATCCATCAAGTAGGGAAATGGGCAGACTAGGTGGGCCAAGCGGTCCTTATCTGCCATCAAATTCTATGTTTCTATGTAAAAAAGGGATGATCCCCCTCTGATTCAATAATACAATAAAAAAAATTAAATATAAGGAAAAATTATTTTTGTCACTAAAAAATTGTTCAGCAGATCAAAAAGAAGAAACTTTACTAAAATATCGGGCAGCAGTAAATATTTAAAACATCAAATCCTAGTACCTAAATGAAACCCAGAGTTTAGGATAGCTCATACAAAAGACTCCCATAAATCTCTTTTCTCTTATCTAAATGAAGAAAAGGGGAAACAATAGAACAATAGGACAGATCATTATTAATGACTGCACAACAGCATCCGATAAAGAGAGCAGATGTGTTTAACACCTACTTTTGCTCAGTATTTTCAATGGATGATAAACAGACCACATCCATACAACAAACTAGCATCAATTCTGGGTATTCAGTTTCTACAACTGATATCAATCTAGTACTAAAAACATAAAAAAAAACACTAGCCCTGGCGCCGACATTTTAAACCCCAAATTTTTGATAGAAACATCTGACGCATTAGGTGTTCTGCTGACAATAATATTTAACAAATCCTTAGCTGAATCATGTGTTCCTTCTGATTGGCTCACTGCCACTGTTACACCAATTCTCAAACATGACAATCACTCAAAAACAGAAAACTACCATCCCATCAGTCTCACAACTTATGGAAAAATAGTAAAGGCAATGATTGAAAAGGAAATGCAATCCCTTAATATCCTGGACCTCTTCCCAACATGGTTTCAAACAGGGGTACTTTTGTACAACTAACCTCCTCACTTCTATAATTCCATAAGTTTACACCTTGATTCTAACATCCCAACTGATGTTATTCTTTTGGACTATAGCAAGGCATTTGACAAGGTGTCTCATGACATTCTAGTTAATAAACTCCAACACCTAGGATTTTCTGCCAATATAGTTAGTTGGGTTGAATCCTGGCTGAGGGGAAGAACTCAGAGGGTTAAAATGAACAGAGTTTTGTCGGATTTGGGGAGGGTTGCAAGTGGTGTTCCATAGGGCTCTGTCCTGGGGCCAACACTTTTTAACATCTTTGTCAGCGACATAGAAATCAGTACTACTAATACCCTGGTCATAGTTGCTGATGACACCAAATTGGGAGGTAGGGTGGACTGTCCATTAAATAGAGGCGCTCTCATAGCTGACCTTGCAGCCACTGAGACATGGACAAATGATAATAAGATGCATTTTAACATAAGAAAATGCTCTGTACTGCAGCTGGGGAAGAACAATCCCCAGCAGACATATACTTTTAACAAAACTGTACTAAAAACTTCACTTTGTGAGAAAGATCTAGGCATCACTGTCAATACTAAATATTCATCGACTGATCATTGCAATAAGAAAGCCAACATTGCCAATGCACATTTAAGGTGTATAAATCATACATTTATCTCCAAAACAGAGGAATGCATGCTATCACTATACAGATCACATGTTAGACCCTACACAAATTTGGTTCCTCATTTTGGACCCCATATCTGGCACAAGATATAGATAGGACAGAACGGGTACAACACTAGGCTACTAAGATGATCCCACACCTGGCAAAACATGATTACAATACAAACTGGAAATGACAGGACTTCATTCACTCAAACAAAGACGAATAAGAGGTGATCTCCTACAGCTGTTTAAAATACTACAGTCACCATCAGTAATGGAACAATGTGGGATAACCTATTCGGGAAGAAAAATAGTTGCCAGGATCCACAACAAGCAACTTTGCATTGGTAGAGCTAAGACAGATAAAAGGCTACATTTCTTCACCATTAGGGCACTGAGACTCTGGAATAAACTTCCACAAGAATTGGTGGATTGTACCAACATAAACACCTTCAAGAAACATTTAGATAATTGGATCTCATACAATTATCTTGGGGACAAATGACCCACTAGTATAGGAGACAATCTCGATAGGCCACGGCCTTCTTTTGTCCTTTCCTACCAAGTTACAAAGCTCACATGTGAGTCAGGAAGCATGACAGTATGGTATTGTCCCCTGATCTGGATCAGAAGCCCGTTGGCTTGGTCAGCTACACAGCTGTGTAGTCCTAGGAAGTCAATTCCTAAAATGCTGGGTTGATAAAGTAATATCATGAGGTCAAAAATGAAATCTGTGGTAAGGGTCCCCAATACCACTGTAAGCTTTATAGAATGGTAGGTAATCAGTGTAGTACCACCTACGCCTTGGGAATTGGTCCTCCATCCGGTGGACAAAAATGAAGAGGAAGGATCCTCATCATGTAATACAGACATGGCTGCACCTATATCTAAAAGTACAACAAGTTGGCAGCCCCCAACCATGACCTTGGTGCAAGGCCAACTGTTAGTTTCAATGGTGATTTTATTGACAATGCGGACTGGGGCCTGTAATAGTCAATCTAAACTATCATTTTCAATTGCGTCATCTGGCAGTTGCTGGAACCGTAGGCCTGTGGGGTCCCAGTGAGCCTCTTTCAGGTCTTGGATGGGATACAGGTGTTCCTGTGTGGTACTGGCTGCAACTGACAGTGGGCCAGAAATCGGGCCTGGTGTGGCTTGGCCAGAGGAGTCTCCTGTGCCTCCTTGGCCTAGTGCAGGCAGGGCCGTGGGTGTGAGTACCACTACGGCCTGCTTGAGGATAGAGTTGGCTACAGACTGGACCTTCCCAAAGAGCTTAGGGAGGTTTCTGTTTTCTGCCGCTCCTGTGAGTAGGAAGGGCCTGTATGGTCATTTCGGTTGCCCTGATTATTGTTTTGGTTGGGGTTGTTCCCGTTCTGCCTATTTCTGTTTTTGTTCTATTGCCCCCCCACCTCCCTCTTGATGGGGTTATCTGTTGTCGGAGGCAGCAGCCTTCCCATCCTGGACTTTGGCTTCCACAGTGTAGTAGGTCATGGGCTCTCTGGTGTGTTGCACCCTGGCCAGCTTGGGTTTCAAGCCAGAGTTGAGATCCTGTTGGAAAACTTGTTCCATTCTCATGAGGATATCCTCGAACTTGTCGGTTCTGGGGAATACCGCTAGATCGACCTTGTCATGGACTGCCAGAATCAAGTTCTGGATAAACAAGGATTTGTACTTGATTTGTTGCCAGTTGGCTCCTTCCTCTGAGAAGATTTTTGCTTGTGTGGTATGTTAACCATTACTGCTGGTGGTATGACATGGGAATCTCCTTGGTGTACTGCCTGATGGGGTAGGCCAGCATGATGCCAACCACGCCAAGAGAACGGGCAGAAATGAGGGCCACTGCAACATCATCAAAATTTCTATTCTTGAGTTGCTGGGTTTCTTCTGGAAGTTTCCCCCAGAGGCCAGGGTCAACAGTTTGTTGGAGAATCTAGACATGGTAGTCCTCAAGGAGACTAAGCATTTCACACTTAGAACGGACCTTTTCCAAGTGGCAGCTGAGGTTGTCACTCAGGCCTATGCGGCCTATACCATCAGCAATTTGCTGACTGAAGAGGGTTATTTACAACCACTCATTGTTGGTTGGGTAATGGGGCAAATACATTTGCACCATGAAGGGTGGCCTCTACTGTGGTGTCGGCCACAGTATGGAACAACGGCTCACGGATTGCTGTTTTTTTCAGCATGGCCTGTATGTGTTCCCAAAAGAGGGTTTGCTGTTCCTCTGTCATTTGGGACTTTGAGATGGCCATCATAAGATCGATTTCCAATTTGTCTTCCTTTTTCAGGATGGCAGTAGGTGGAGGACGTGTCCACCCTCCCCCCACTGTCATACGAGTCGCCATTTTGGTGATGCACATGGGAGTTGCCACATTAGAAGTGATGTTAGGCAATGCCATCTTGTTAGTGGAACACATGGGGGTCACCATTTTGAGGGAGGCAGTGGGCGCTGCCATCTTGGATGCTGTCGTCATCTGTATTGTCATCACCTGATGACATAATGTCAATGGACGTACAATGGACTCCACCCATTGCTTTGATGTGACCAGCCAACACCTCTCTTTGATAGCACAGCTTCTCCATCTTGGCTCTACATTGCATATGACTAACTTTAACATTGTTGTGCCCTACACCTCTAGTGATCTCTTTCAGTAACACTCTGTACGCTACGCCGAGTTCACAGTTGTCCCTAAGCTCCCTGTCCAATTCACCACTTACCCGTTTCAGATCCTCTTGCAACTCCTCATTCTCATCTCACAACATCTCATTTATTTTGCTCAACAAATCATTCATCTGCAGTATCTGCCTCTTATCCTGCAACCTGTCACAGTCCTCCCTCAACATACATAACTCTTGTTCATTATCCTGTGCAGCACAATGCAAAAGTATCTTATTCTTACATTGCAGAGTTTGGAGTTCTTAGTCCATTTTTTTCTGCTCTTTGATCATTTCAGTAGCCTGCAAGCCAAACTCTTTTTTTTAGAGCTGAGGTTTTCTAGTTCAAGGGAATGGAACCTCAATTTGGATGCTTCTAAAGCAGCAAATAGGGCAGTGACTAACAGACCCTTGTAGGTGTGTTTCTTAGATGTTTGTCATGTCTCCAAGTACTGGGTGGAGATCCCTGGTTCCACCAAGTTACAAACAACATCCCCTACAGCGACAGGAACAATGCCGACTGTCAGCACTGCTCCCGTTGGGAGAAAGTATTTTTCTGTGGGGGGCTTTGCCCCCCAGCACCCCCATCTCTAAATATACAATTCTGAGCCAGAGTTGTTTCAGGGGTGGGGGCAGAAACTGGGAGTCACAGTGCCATTGTACAGTGCACCACCACAGCTGCCTTGGTGAGATTTGGAGCTATGGTAGTGTTCGCTGTGATACTGTCGCTATGCACAAAATCAGAACAGAGCCCTACATGGAATTGTACCTAGATACCGAGAGCCACAATATTCCCTATACCTCAGGATATGAAGATGGACTCAGAGCAAAAATGTCTGACAACAGTTCTTATACTATAGATAATTACTATAGCAACACATTCCAATTACACACATTAGGGGTGGGATAGTCAGAGCAGATGTGCCATGTGCAATAGGGATGCACCAGCCCAAGAGTGGAAATGCGCCATGGTGTGATATTCAGCAGGAGCAGCAGCGCAGCACAACATGCAATGCACCATAGTGCAACAGTAATGAATGCATGTGCAACCACAGGGGCAGAACCAGGAATAATGTGTGCAGTGCGCTATTCATCAGTAGGCGACGTGCGCAGTAGTTGAACAAGTGGAAGTTGCGCGACAGTGGAAATGAGCCAAAATAAAAGGGAACAAGAGAGGGGAGGATGAATGTGCCACAGAGGAGCCATAGGTGGGAGTGCAGAGACAGAGTGTCAGGGAGGCAAGATAGGAAGCAGGGGCAGGTGTGGCCAGGTGGTGGCCAGGGCCCACTGAATGTGTGCCTGAGTGAGAGGAGTGTGTGTGCCTGTGCCTGTGTGTGCGAGAGGGCCTGAGAGTGCCACAGTGGAGGAGGGCAGTGGCAAGAGTCACGGCACACAGAGGTGAACAGCCAGAGGTGAACCCAGTGCAGGGGCAGCACCAGCAACACACAGTGGGGGGAACAGGTAGACATCCACCCGGGGGGGAACACCAGCCAGGGACATGGCCAGTGCTACCTTCCAGATGGAGGCAGTAATGAGGAGTGCGAGAAGGCAGGCAGCAGGGAGGCACAGCTGTGGAAGTGCCCATTGGCGTTATGCCCAGAACAGGCCGTACTGAGCCTGCACCACTTTCGAACAGTGCAGTGACACTGAGATTGTGGGCCAGTACCACCTGAACCGGGCAATTCTGAGGCAACTCTGTGAGCTGTGCAGTGATGAGATGCAGGCATCCACACGGCGGAGCCATGCACTGTCTGTGGAGATGAAGGTCACAGCCATCATGTGCCTGCTCACCACAGGCATCTTCCAGAGATCAACAAGGGACACGACAGGCATAACCCAGTTGGCCGCGTCATGCCTACTTACACAATTCCTCAGCGCACTGCTGAAACATGCTGCGGAGTACATCCATCTGCCCAGCACACAGGCGGAGCACATAGCACACATACAGGTGTTCCACAAGGTAGCACGGTTTCCTGGCATGCTCGAGGGCCATGAACTGCACCGCATGAAGGCATCCGCATGCCACCTGGACCGGAGAGGGGCAGGGAATACGTCAACGCAAGGGCTACCCAAGTGTCAACTGCCAGGCAGTGTGCGATGCAAGGGGGTGATAATCAATGTCTGTGCCATGCACCCTGGAGGAGCATACGATGCCTTCATCTGGCACAAGTCTGCATTGTGCCACAGGTTCGAGAGTGAGGAAATCCCCACTGGCCATCTGGTAGGTGAGTACGCATAGCATGCTGGACGATGGGTGCAGATGTGGGGGGGGTGTGGGGCATTGGCAGGGGTGCCATGGGTAATGGCCATGATGGCCCTTGGCACAGTGATGCAGACCACCATGCTAATGACTTCTGTCTACACACAGGTGACAGTGGTTACCCGCTACTGCCCTGGCTGCTCACACCATACCGGTGCCCCATGACCCCAGTGCAACAACAGTACAATGAGGCTCACGCCACAACATGGAATGTCATCGAGTGGGTGTTCGGGCTGCTGAAGGCATGGTTCCATTGCCTGCACACGTCAGGCGGTGCCCTACAGTACAGCCCCTCAAAGGCCTGCAGGCTATTCCTGGCCTGTTGTATCCTGCTCAACATGGCCACCAACTGTGGGATAGCCATTGAGGTAGAGGAGGGGGGACAGCAGTGGGGACGATGAGGATGCCGGTCCAGCTGGTGTAGGGCAGTCACCCTCAGGTGACAGGACCCCCGGTTGGCCTGGATGGCACAGCAGCACTGGGACACCATCACAGAGGAGCACTTTGGACAACTCAGGTAGGCAACGGGGCCATGTGCAACCAACAAGGGCAAGGGCACAGCCCACAGACAGGCAGGGATGGACACTAGGGGTGGACGGCATAAAGGGCATGGGAATGGGTGGGGGACCACACACAAAGGCAGGGATGGGCAGGGCTGCACATGTCATGTGCACACACATGCACACACACCACAACACATGCCCACAGGGCAACAGACATGCCCACCCCAACAGGCACCCCCCACACCCCCACAGGACCACACACAACCATGCCCAGTGGCTGCCACTGTGCGTGCCTCAGATGCTGAGCACCATTGCACAGTGGCGGACAGCGCTACGCAGGCATCATCATGCACATTCCACAGTGGCCAGCAGCTGGGAGGGTGTGCACAGGGACCATGTGTGTGCAGGGCTGGGCATCTCACCCATGCATCACACAAAGAACACCACAGTGCATACAGGGCAGTGGCAGACAGTGGCCGTGGAGGGAGATGGATCAGTCATGCAGCAGAGTACCACGGCCACCACAGATGCATGGGCAGCCCCACTGAGACCTGCCAGCCATGCCAGGCTGACCAGTGGCCTCATGGGGTGGCACTGACAGGCCCCAAGGGGTGACAATGCGTGAACGGGACTGTGTCTGCGCAGTGGTCTGCAGGCCACCAAACATGCCTGCACCAGGCGTGCTTGGTATGCTCACAGCAGAACCCGGTATCAACATAGCAGGAGTTGCATGATGCCGGGAACGGGGAGTGGACATAGCACTCTGCGGGGTGTGCGGTGGCTGGGAACCCAACCTGGTGGCCAGTGTAGCCATGACAGTTGCCATTGCAGTGGTCTGCCTGTCAATGGCAGTGATCACATCTGCCCGCTGCTGGGCCAACTCTGCCAGGAGCAAGGCATGGTCCCTGCTGCACCGCTCCTCTGCCTGGCACAGAACCGCACTGAGCGCATCCATTGCCGCCATGAGCCACACCTGCTGATCTACTGAGGCCTGGAGAAGACAGCTGTGGTCATCCAAGGGGTCATCTGCATGTACAGCATGCTGTCCCCCATGGTGTTCCTGGCCCTGTTGCCCAGCACCCCTCAACAGTGGGTGCTGTACAGCACTGCCATTCTGGAATACATCCACACGCGGTGCACTGCCACTGCCCCCTGCCCCTGCCCCTGTCCACACGTTGACATTGGCCATCTGCTGCTGCTGCCTCTCCAGCTGCCATTCGCCAGGAAAACCTGGCGTGGCTGGAGCAGCAGCAACAGCCCCACCGACCCTGGCTACACACCAGTGCTGCCCCACTGGAGCATGCAAACACAGCCTGGGAATGGGCTGTTGTGCAGGCAGCCATGGAAGCACTACCTGCAAAACCGCCTGGGTGGTTGCCATCCATGGGACCATCCTGTGTCCCACATACATCACTGCCCGGGATGTGTGTCACATCATCATCAGTGCTGGAACCAGCCCCGATCCGTGTCCCAGCACACTGGACACCGAGGGCAGTGTCACGCTGGGACATAGGCAGGGCCATGTCCGCACTGGCACCACCAGCATCAGTCTGGACAGACGTGCAGGTCTGCAGACAGTCAGTCCCTCAGACACCTGTGGAGGTGGATGGGCATTCCACCATGTCCAGGGCCTCCCCCTCAGTGTACACACCCACCACTGCTGCCCCATGCAGATGCTCAGGAGCTATAAAGGAACACAGTACCATTAGTGGCTCTGTCTAGCTCTGGGGCCTGCCCCCCACCACCCACACACTGCCAGTGCCAGACCTACCATGTAGTGATGGGCTGCCACCCATCTGGAAGCCACCACCAGGAACACCCTCGACGGCACTAAGCTGAATGCTGCTGCCCACCCACTCCTCCTGTGGCATCAGGTGGGCTACTTCCTGCTGGCCTCTACTGGTGGCAGCACATGCCACCCTGATGGCAGCCACCTTATCTTTAATTTGCCTCCTGTCCATGCCAACTTTCTTCTTGCACTCCTGTACAGACTGCTGGTGGCTGCCCTGCTGGTTTATGGCACATGCCACCTCACCCCACACTGCAGCATGGACCTGTGGTGTTCCCCACTGTCCACTAAGCAGTGGCTCCCTGTTGAGGTATGCTTCGAACAGGGCAGCAGATTCAGCCCTGGTAAAGTTGGGCCTTCTCCTTCGCACCCTTTCCTGCTCCTCCTCTTCCTCTCGCTTGGTCATGCTCATGCCTGGGGGATAGACAGGTGTTACCTTGGACTGTGCAGTCCCATACAGCCCTTCAAGACCACTGTCCCCACGTCCCTACAGCATGCAACCTACCTCAAAGGACTGCAATACCGATCCATGGCCTATGCAGCCTCAGGTTGCATATTTATAGCACAACACATGCAAATGAGGGCAGAGCACAACTGTAATTGGATGCTAATGCAGTGGATGCACCGTGGAATGGCTCATAAGCTGATCTGCATATCCTGGCTGAATATCGTACTGTTGCACCTTGCACAATGGTGTTGAGCGTGCTCAGGCTATGGTATACCACTGTGACGTGCACAATTGGCACCGCACCATGCATGCCTGCAGTGCTGATGCTGATGCTAGCGGTGCTGCTGACGTGCTGTACATGGAAGGCAGTACAGGACATGGCCACCATTGTGCCTGTGGTGCAAGTGCACTGTATGCTCAGGGGGTGCTTGTGCCATGGTGCGCCGTGGGCGCCATGGTGCTACAGTGCGGTAGGCCACTGCAAGGTGTCACACACATGTACCCTACCACGCTACATGCAGGGCTTCCCAATAGTGCTGTGGCGACAGACCCTTGACCCTGCGGCTGACCTTTGTCCCTAGGCACCATGCTTACAGATGGCTGCACCCCTATTGCGCAGTCCGGTGCCAGCAGGATAGTGCAGTACCGCATTGCCTCCACACATGGGGCATATGCGCTATAGTGTGCCATTTTGTGACTGATAGCTACTGCACTATGCCATGCACCAGAGTGCCTGTGTGGATGGTGATTGAGCTGGCCAACCTGGTGGCATTGGTGTGGCCCCATGCAGGTGCCCTCTTTGGCCAGGTACCCCTCCTGAGACCACGGACAGCAGTGTGGCAGGAGGTGTCAGAGGGCCTTGAGGAGGCCATGGGGTGCAGTAGGAGTACCAAACAATGTCACCACTGATATAGGGACCTCCAGCGGTGGGACCCCAACCACCTAGGGTGACTGCAGGCATGTGCCTGGCGGGGCACTGTGCCATGGCTAGGTAGGTGCTCCATCACATCACTGGTAGCATCTGTCTGTCCAGGTATTGCGGTGGTCATCAGGCCATACCATGGGGGGGCTGTACCTGTGTTGCTGGTGTTGGGGGTGCCTTGTGTACACCCTGCGCCACTGTGTCATGGCTGGGCTGTGCGGGCACACACACAGCAAGGGGGGGCTATGTTACTTGCCTGTACTTATGTTACCCACTCCATGTTTGCACTCTAGGCCCTGAGGATCACCATAGGGCCCAGTTGGTCTGTGAGCAGGGATGGCAGACTGGAACCAGAGGTGTGGCCTTGCAGCCAGGGCACAGTGGTGGTGCTGGGGAGTCAGCAGTGCCCTGATGACCAGGATGCAGGTGAGTGCCATGTTTCCCCTTACATCTGTGCATGGTGGGTTGCAGGGGTGGTGGTGGGGCATGGCCCCCTGCACATGGCCCCACTGCCATGCACGCCACACGGTGCACTCTGCACTGTCCTGTGGGACTGCATGTGTGGGTGGGTGTTGCAGGTGGGCTGTGCATGCACTGGGCACCTGATTGTGCCACTGCCATCACACTGCATAGCCATGACACTGTACAGCCATGTTGGTGCTGTGCAGTGTATGGGCAGGCTATGGGTGCCTGGGTAGGTGGGTCATGTGGGCGCACCCACTGTGGGTGGTCCCATGCCATCACAGGGGTGAAGCCCACAGCTGTATGCCATGCACATTGGGTGGGCTGTGGGGGTCTGGCCAGTCACACATACTGACTCTGCTCCCTTGTCCTAGGTGGACAACACTGGATGACCCTAGGGTGTCACATTCAGGAGACACTGCAGGTGACCCAGGCCACACTGGAGCTACTGCAGAGCATGGAGCAGAGTGACCAGTGGTGGCACAGAAGGCGCCACAGGGAGTGCCGGGATGAGAGGGGCCGCCATTAGGGCCTGCAGTTCCTGCACTGTTTCTTTCCCCTGGACTGTCCCTCACACCCCTTTGTCCCCCTCCTTGCTGTTCCCCTTTGCCCCATGCCTACCCCCCGAGTTGTAGCCTTGTACCCCCCCACTTTGTATATAATACTGTAAATAGTTCTTGTTCATTCTGTTATCTTTTGAATTATAGATATGTTTCATACTACAATTGTGGTGGTCTCTGATTTGCAGTGGGCGTCTGATGCCTTGCTGCAGTGATGTGCATGGTGTCTGGGGGTGGTGTAGGTCTGGTCGTGGGTGTGTCTGCCAGGGCCCCTCCAATGGTGTGGGTGGGGGCCATGGTCCCTGTCTGTGGTATGTGTGTTGTGCCCTGTGCACTGAATGCCTGTGTGCAGTGGTCTCAGGTGCATGCACTGTGTCACCCCTGGCAGTGTGTGCCTGGCCCGTGCAGTTGTGCCCCTTGTGTGTCTGTGGTATGCTCGGTCACACTGACCCCTACACTGCATTCATGTCTGCTGGCATGACATTGGTGGCTGTCCATGCCAGCCACCCTCTGGGCACGGCACCATGGCAGCTGGCGTCCTGTCTCCAGGTCTATTGCATGTCTGCCTCAGGTGACACTGTGGGTGGTGCTGTTTTTGTCCCCCTCCATGCTGTCGATGGTGTCTGTGGTGGTCCCTGTGGTCTGCTGTCTGTCACATGTGCATGCTGGCAGTGGACAGGTTCATGGTGCATGCACCACATGGCTAGCTCACCAGCGCCATGGTGGTGTACAGGCTATGGGTACACGGCAACATTGGACATGCAACAGCAGCATCTGTTGCCTCACTATGTGTGGCTCTGTGATGGGGTACCCTTGGGACAGGGTGGGAGATTTGTTCTTTGCATCCTGTGTGACGCATGCCTCCATGCACCACAGTGGGCAGCTGTGCTGTCTGGTGGGGCCAGTGCTGGGACAGGGAGTGTACATGGGTGGGTGTGTGGGGTGCTATCCTGCTGGCGGTGGTGTCCAGAGTGGGCCTTGTCACATGTGGGGTCCCTCAGGTACTGACACAAGGTTGACCTCTTTGCTGTGCCACAGTGGGGGCCATGCAGGGGGGCATTGTGTATGCTGCGGTGGCGTCAGTGGCTGGTATCACCTGCTGTAGGGGGATCACGGTGGGGCTGTCATACATGGTGCCATGGGGCATAGGGTTGCATTGTCACAGTGGTGGTGGTGGCATACCTTCGGTGCCATGCACTGTTTGGTAATGCTTCTGGGCCGGGTGTCTTGGGATCGCTGTACAGGGGGTGGTCGGCATTGGTGGGGTGGTCACAATTGGTGGGGTGCTGTGGCATGGGAGGCTCTGGTCCTCCTTGTGTTGTGGTCACTGTTTGCCGAGGCAGCATGCTGGGGCACCATGCTTCTGTTACTGGATCAGTGCTGGGGTTCATGGGCTGGTGGTCCATTCAGCTCACCTCTGGATGTGCAGCTCATGGGGGGCCTTGGGGGGAGGGTTGGTCTGTCTGTCCTGCTGCATGCTCTTCCACCCGTGGCGCATCCATGGGTAGTGCACCCCTGCTTCCTGTCCTTGTCCCTGCTCCTCACTGGCCCTGCTTCACTGCACATCCCTGGTTGTGCCATGGTGCATCGGGAATGATATTCAGCTGTGTTTCGCAGGCGCACCTTGGCCTGCGCTTAGTTTGAATATCGTGCACGCTGCGCAATGGTGCACTGCTCTTGTGCCTGCTCCTGCTATTGCACATCTTTTTGGCGCTTTCTGAATATCCCACCCTAGATGTACAAACAAGTCTTAATAGCTAAAATGTTTGGTGTCTTCTTGGTATCAAAGATATACATTTGTAGTAAAGCCAGGTAATATTATGGACACAATGGGTTCTTACAAATCATAGAAAACAAGTGTGATGTTACATAAATCTGCATGGTGACAGTGCAGGCATACATAAGACTTCTCAGAAGATCAGAATATGTGTTAGAATCAGAACACATTAATACATTATTAGTACATTGCATATATCTTTCCAATGAATCATAACAATAATCTTATAGCTTGTCCCTGATACCTTACTCTTATATGGTAGGTATCTACACCCTAATAGATTAGTACTGATTATAGCTCATGTTGGAGCCATAATTGAACAATACTAAGGATGCTAGCACGGTTGTACTGTAGGTTTCCAATATAGGTTAGGGGACCATGCCTAACAGGATGAACATAATAGTGCAGAGAGTAGGCATGCTTTGAAAAAAGCTCCTGTGATTATAATTTGAGATTAACTAATGTACAGGGTTAATGGAAACAGATGCAGATAGGAGGTTTAAGCAGGTGTGTAGCAAGCAATTTGTTGAATAGTGGTAGGGAAAGGCAAGACAGAAGATGAGGAGGTAGCGCATTCCATGCAGTAGTGGCAGAGTAAGTGACAGATCACCACCCAGTGAGATGGCGACGAACAACTTCCTTGCAATAAACAATTCTGGAATTTTCAGGAGAAATTCACAGTGCCTTGGACAAAGGATATCAAACCGGAGCTATTTTCATTGACCTAACAAAGGCGTTTGATACTGTTCACCATGGCTTACTTATCACACAACTACACAATCTTGGGCTCTCACAAGGACCAGGTGCCTGGGTTAAAAGTTACCTTGCCCAACGCTCTCAATCAGTAAAAATCTCAGGAGTTGTCTCAGACTCAAATCTGGTCCTCTCAGGTGTCCTCCAGGAATAAATCTTAGGCCCCTTCCTTTTCATCCTTTTCCTAAACTCTCTACCCAAATCCTGCCCAGAACAAATAATCCTTTATGCTGACGATGCCGTGATTCTTTCCTCTCATAAGGACCTGAAACCCTTACTCCATAGCCTGCAACTTGCTTTCTCCAAAGTTGAGAAGTGGTTGCTAGATCACAAGCTGGTCCTAAATCACAAAAAAACAAAATCCATGCTCTTCTCCAGTCCACAAAACAAGAAAAGGCAAATTCCACTTAATATTAAAATGTACCCAGGAAATACCCTTGAGCAAGTGACAACATTTAAATATCTTGGAATCACCTTTGATCAAGGCCTAACCTTTGCGACCCACATTGATAACACAGTGAAAACGGTGAACCAGCGCATTGGTATCCTGTTCCGAAACCGACAGTTCTTTACCCAATCTCCGCTGATGATTGCTATCCAAAGCTCTGTCATCTCAATCATAGACTATGGCTTAATTATCTATGGCTCTGCCTCAACCACCGCACTTAGGCACATTACAACCTCCCTAAACAAGGCCTGCTGGCAGCTCACTGGATCGCAAAGATGCACTCATACATGGAGCTCTACACTGAAACAGGATGGTTGCAACTCTCAAATCGCATAAAGTACCTTACGTGCTTGATGGCAAAAAAATCCACTATGGGCCTCACTCCACTGTGTATCCAAGACCTACAATGCCCGAATACCAGCATCCATCTCACCGGAAGTTCAGAACACCAGCCTCTCCAGGTCCCTCGGTGCCAGACCACACAGGTCCAAAGATCCTTTGCCTATCGTGCCCCCAGCTGGTTAAATGCCCTCAGCATGCTTATTACATCCTCCACCTCCCTAGGAGCTTTCAAATCCATGCTATACTCGCACCTTACATCCTCTAGCTCCTGTGACTGCCTCAATTAAAGATTCTCCCTCATGGCTGTTTTACTGTTTTCATCCTCCTCCTCTGCTCATTTCTTGACAAAAGCATCTGAGTATCTCGAGTCTCTCTATGTCTGCTCTCCCCCATCTCCTCCTACCCTTTCCACTTTGACCATTTCTCCAAAGTTTTTTCCTTGATACAGCTTGTTCTGTGTATGCTAAGTATTATTTTTTTTCTTTCCCCTCTTTTTGTCTGAAGTTCTGACATTAATGTACTGTATTATACTGGCTTATTGCCACTTCATAACTTGTTGACCATTCTATGTAACTTGACTTGTTTGTTTGTACGTTATTGACGTGGAACCTTTGTAAAAGAGCCATGGCTCAAAGGTAATAATTCCTACAACAATAAACTAAAAAAAAAATCCTCTTAGAAAAGGTGGATTGAAAAGATTTTCTAGCTTATATACAAAGCATAATGTGAGGTACTGTAGCCTAGTATCATAATCTGTCCAATGTAGGGATGTCAGGATATTACAGTGGTGTTTCCTATGTCCCAAATGTCCTGGCTGGGTATCCAACTGGTGAGTGGTCTGGCATTTCTAATGAGGTGCAGCTGATTGGCCTATGTGGGTGCACTTTTAAGAAAAATACTGTGGTGAAAAATATATATAACCCCCGATGCAGGGCAAGCCCTGAATTAAAGTTTCTGGAATACCAGTCTTTGAGTTCATGCTGAGCGATTCTGTCTTGTTGCAGCTCTGAGGGCTCTCAGCTTGGATGCAAATCTTTCTAACTTGGATGATGGCAGGCTGGGACACTGTCTTCTGCATCTTTGAAGTTACTGGAAGGACCAGTCATAGGGCCCAGGGCCACACACCTCACCAACCCATCCTGGCATTCAGCCATAAGTGTGAAGTGATAAACTGTGCCTGGCTGTGACACTGTCTGATCAATTCCCCAGACCATCCACTGCTTGGGATTTTCTGGCTCTCAGTTTTGGCACAAATATGGCACAGTTCTGGATCTCAACCTGGTTGTAGGCAGAAATCAGCCTCCCAGGCTCTTCAATGTTCCAGCTCTGTTCAGAAAAAAAAAATGTTCTACTTTACTGGCTTCCCAGATAATGGAATTAAATCAGGCACTCTCTGTTATGTGCTGATTTGAATTCTAAACTTTTAAAGCATCTCTTTATTCCTTTGTGTAGTTATCATAATATCGTGTTTCTCTTTTCTCCTGCAGATGTTTCAGATTCATCTCACATTTTTTCATGAAAACAGCAACTGTGGGATTCATGGGGGGCAATATTCAGATCTTGGCTGTAAGCTTAAAGTCTCACCACCATTCTTATAATCATTCTCTTATTTATTCATTTTGCACTTAAAGGTTAAATTTCTACCTAACTTGTGTATATGTCTTAGGAGCTTGTTCCCATAGGGGTCTCAATGAAATTATTGAACTTTCAGCTTTTCTGAAAAAGTGTAAATGATGATACATAACCAATATGTCATTTCATTTCTCCCCGTGTTGCTGTGACTTAAGATAGTGCCTGGTAACCTCGTGTAATATGTTGTTTTATTCATAACAATAAAACAAAATGTGTCCTGTAAGTGTAATATATACAAATTGGGAATAATATTGGGACTAATTTGTAAAATAAACATAAACTGGAACTTATTTGTCCCTAAATAGTAATAGTAAAGTATACATTAAAATGTAAAAATTAAGGACATAATTTTTGAGGTCACCAAATCAATTTACTTGTGCTAAAACATTGAAACATGGAATTAAAGAGTTAATGCATTGAATTAGGGATTTAATTAAAGACCCTTTGATTTTAAACACTCTATAATAACCCATTTAATGGGCACATAATATGAATTGGTGAGTTTGGGTCACATGTTTAATTATACTATGTATTTATTGAAGCACTTGTGGGCTGATTTTTTACTCTGATGAAGCCTGGCAGTGTACCAAGTGAAACATTAGTACTTTTCTAAGTCATTATTTTTATTTGTGCATGTCTGCATTTTTTATAAACTTTGGATTTCAATTTCACCTGTTGTCCGCTTCATTGCTGTATGGGTGCTAAAATGTATATTTCCTTCACTCATGTTTCCATTATAGCACCATGCTAGTCCTTTCTTCTTTGAGTAATGGAAGAGCATACTTTTGTTGTGTTGATAAGAGTAGTGCAGCCCAAAGGCCTTGTCAAGGGAAGAAAGGGAGAGAACTAGGTATCTAGTATTGGTTGAAGAACAGAGGTGGGAAGGGACTGCCTAAGTGGTGAAGGGGGAAGAATAGAGCAGCCCAGAGCATAGTCAAGGGAAGAAAAGAAAGAGAGAGAGAGAGAGAGAGAGAGAGAGAGAGAGAGAGAGAGAGAGAGAGAGAACAGGGTATTGAGATACAGATGGTAAAAAAGGGGTAGGATGGGAGTGTCTAGGTGTAAGAAAGGAGTGCCTGGGGGAGAGGGGAGGAGAGGAAGTGGAGGAGTAGGAAGGTTGTGAGAGGCAATGTGAAGCAAGTGTAGGTGTGGGAAAGAGATGGTGGATGGGAAAGGGGGGAAGGGCATGCAGCAGTTTAATTAAAGCACTCGCAAGTGGCACTTGCCACAAGGTGGAGTTGTAGTTTATGTTTGAAGGAGCCTATGGTAGCAGCAGCAGAGACATCACTATGTAGTGTGTTAAACCAACTGGCTGCTTTGAAGGTGAATAATTGCTGGCCTAGTGAAGTGTGGCAAGGGGTACTTGGAAGGTGAGGTTTTCAAATTTTCTAGTTCGCTGGTGAGCATAATGTGGGGTGAGCATCCTTTGAACCCTGGGGGTACTAGACCAAGGGAAATTATCTTGGCTAACAGGCATGTTTGCCAAGATAGTTCTGACCTTTAGCTGCAGCCAGTTAGCTTGTAAGTAAACATTACAGGACCCCCACAGCATTTTTTTTTTGAGGATTCTCTTTATCTCTCCCCTAACTGGAACTCTCTCAGGCTTACTCACTGGCCTGACTGCTCTACCGCCCACTGTGCCTCCCATCATCTTCAAGGATGTTACGACTCTCCAGGGGATGTGGGCCCTACAACCCCAGAAAGATCGAAGGGGCAGTGACGTGAGACCAGTGTTGGGCATGTGGCAGCAGCACTGGAGGAAGTCATCACCTATCTGGCAGGAAAGAGCTCCCCCCCCCGTCTTGTTACACCACCCTCCCATGTGTGGTGCATGTCCCCCAACTTCTTGGCACAGGGCCACCCTGCCAGCATCGGGCCATGCTGTGTATGTGCAACCCATTGCTCTGTGGTGCCCCGATCTCTACCAGGGGCCACTGGAGCACCATACTCCCCAATACCCTCTCCCTGGGATAGGAGAGCAGCCCAGTGAGTGCTCAGTTCAATCCCTCTCCTGCCAACCCCTGCACCCGAGCTCGCTCCCAAACCTGGGTCACCGCATGGCGTAAGGTGTGGCGTCCAGTGCCTCGACCCTCAGTGCCACTGGGCTGGGCCCGTAGCATATTACAGTCAATAGGGATGGCAGGAGCAATAAAGGGGCAAAAAGTCAGAGCTTCTAACTTTGGCCCGAGACTGATATCCCTTCTTTGTTTTTAAATATATACTGAATGTACTACACTTGCTAGTTTACTATATACCATTTCTGTATGTGAGCCCTGCTTTGCAGCAGGAAGAGGGTGTGCAGTGCACTAACAGTGAACTTTTAAATCGCCACCTATTTACTCATTTGTGAGTTTTAATTGTTGGGGAATACAGTATTACTGATCACTGCCTCTTAAGGCTACTTGGAGGGCTTATTTAATAACCTAAACAAGGGTTAAATGAGTGTGCCTCGTTACAGGGCCTGGGTTCTCATCCAGGACTCGGACAGTATTTAAGTCCGCCTTGCGGTGAGCAGGGCGAGCCGAGGGTGAGCACGCATGAGCAGAGATGCGCAGAGACACGCTGCGATTCGCGCGTGTTCGCTGTGTCCGCTGGGACCGCGGGGATAAAGGGCATTGTTTCAGTAAGTTAACGGTTGTTTGTTTCTATTTTTATTGTTCTCTACCTTGGCTTATTAGAAGGTTATTTAAAACATGGAGGCCCCAAATATCTATTGCTCGTCCTGCTTGATGTTTGCTATGGGTCCTCAGATTACTAACTATGTATGCAGTAAATGCTTAATGATTGAAACCCTCCACGATGAAATAAATCATTTACTGGCCTCCACAGTTGTTAGTCCTGAGATTGAGGCACTGGAGGACTATATTGATTCCATGCTTGGTCAGTCTCTACCCTTGAGTCCTTCCTTAACTGTTGATTTACCACCTACTTCAAAGTGTAATGTTCCCATCATTTCTCCCTCACCTGTTTCGTCCTCAGAGGAATTAGATAATTGGGCTGTAGTACCCAAGGGCAAATCAAAATGCAGGGGAGGGCAAATAGGTTGCAATGTACCATCTCTACCCTTATCCAATAAATTTGACGTTCTTAATCATGACACTGCTGTCTCTTTTTATGATGATTCTTTTAATGTCCCCCAAGGTAGCTTATCAGTATCTAGTCCTTCTTTCAAAAGTGCAGAAAGTAAAGTTACAAATTTATCTTCCAAGCAAAACAATCCCCAATTTAATTTAAGTGATCAAACTAATGGGCTTGTTACATCATCTCTCTCTCCCAGTAATATGGATCTCCATTCATCATCTAAACAAATTTTTGTTATTGGTGATTCCATTATCAAACATTTAGATAGACCTATATGTGATGTGGATAAACTTAATCATACTTGTTCTAGTCTAAGAGGTGCCCGTGTATTGGACATCATTTCTGTAGTAAAAAATATATTAGTAGGGGTTGGTGAAAATCAATTGTTTATAATACATGCAGGTACTAACGATGTAAACAGAAGCAGCCTTGATGAGCTTAAGCAGAACATCATTGCACTCAATAATGTACTGGCCGAAAAAGACAGTCTTGTATGCTTTTCAGAAATTCTTCCTGTACCCAGAGCTACTGATGCCATCAATACTAAGATTAAAGCCTTTAATGATTGGCTGAGATGATGGTGCCTCCAGCAGGGCATTTTATGCCTTGCACATTGGGAAACTTTTTACCTAAAAGATTCACTGTTTTGTTGGGATGGACTTCATCTCAGCCGTAGGGGAAGTACTTTATTGGGTAGAAGTGTTACAACAGCCATTAATAAACTTTTAAACTAAAAACTGGGGATGAGATCAGAGAAAAAAATCCTGTTCTCTAAAAAGGCCTAATACTGATTCCACTGAGTGTGAGGTGCTTAGTCTCAATGCTAGATCTTTAAGTCTGGTTAAAATGTCTGAACTTGAGGCCAAGTGCCTTTTGAATAAATTTGGACTTATTTCTATTACTGAAACTTGGTGGGACCCCAATACCACCTGGATCCCACGTATTCCCGGGTACAAATTATATCATAAGGATCGACAAGGCCAGGTTGGGGGGGGGTTTGTCTCTATGTTAGGGATGACATAATCTCATTCCAACTTCCCCTTATTAGTAATATTGAATCCATTTGGGTGAATATTCAGTTTAAGGGAAAACCCCAACTGTTGGTTGGGACATGCTACAGGTCCCCATCATCCAATTTGGAATACTCCATATGCTTGCATAAAGAAATTACTGATATGGCCTCTAAAGGAAATATCCTTGTTCTGGGTGATTTTAATATGCCCTCTATAAACTGGACTTCCTTAATTGGTAGTACGCAGGCCGAAAAATATTTAATTGCACTTATTGTAGATATGGGTCTTGAACAAATTATTAATGAACCTACACGTGGAGTCAATATATTGGATTTAGTCATTACTAATATAGCGAGTTCTATATCTAAGGTTCTAGTTGGCGCCCCATTGGGATCCAGTGATCATTATTCAATTTCCTTTACCTTGTTATTTTTTCAACATATCTCCAACTTTTCAGAATTCAAAAACTATAATATTGCTAACTTTAGCACTATTAATGATCAAATAAATTCAATTTCTTGGGATGCAATATTATCTCCTCTTTCCCTGGAGGAATCCTGGAATATTTCAAATCTTCTATTTACTATCTAGAAGATTTATATGGCCCTACCTCAAAAAAGTATAATAAAAAGGGGAAGATACCTTTGTGGTTCAACAAAACTATCAAAGCATTAATAAAAAATAAACAAAGGCTTTTTTCATGTGTAAAGAATAGTGAGGGAGACGCCAAAGAATTATTAATTATTAAATATAGGAAAACCTCAAAACTTTTAAAGCAAGCTATTTTACAATCCAAAAAGAAACTGGAGTTTGTTTGGCCCATACAAATGATAGCTATAAATCATTATTCTCTTATCTTAACAATAAGAAAATGAATAGATATATGGGGCCCCTATATACTAACATACTAACATACATACTATTTGCCAGCAGATTAGGTGTTACGGTCTATCGAGTCTGCTCAAACTTTAGATCCTTAATTGGGTGCCGAGACCCTCCCATCCCTTGTGCTCCAGAAACCCCTATCATCCATCCCCACCTCCCTGGGACAGGCCATCATCTGATACATCCACTTTCTGTGTCTGTCCCACCTCTCTGAAGCCTCCACTGTGGATCTCTGAACCAGCTCACTAGGCAGTGCATTCCAAGGGTCCACCACCCTCTCAGTGAAAAATCTCCTCCTCATTCCCCTCACCCTTCCACCTTCCAACTTCAAACCATGCCCTCTGGTGATACCTCCCTACTTTAGTCTAAAGATCCCTCCATGTTTACCCTATTTATTCCTTGAGGTACTTGAAGACCTCAATCATGTCCACCTTGTCTCTCCTCTCCTCCAATGAAAACAGGCAGGGCTCCTCAAGTCTGTCCTCATACGTCAAATCCCCTAGCCCTTGTATCATCTTTGTTGCCCTCCTCTGTACCCTCTCCAGGAGCTGTATGTCCCTCTTCAAGAGTGGTCTCCAGTACTGTACATAGTACTCAAGGTATGGTCTAACCAGTCCATTGTACAGCGGCAGAATCACTTCCTTTCTCCTAGAGGCGATCCCCCTAACGATGCATCCCTACATCCTGTTTGTCTTGCTAGCCGCTCTCCTGCACTGCTCAGAGTTATTCATACATGCATCCACCATGACCCCTAGGTCTTTTTCCCTATTGAGGCCTCCAGCGCCTCCTCCCAGGGGTGTACCTGTTTGAGCTTCCACCAAGATGCAACACCTTGCACTTGGTGATATTGAAATTTAATTTCCATGTGAGCCCAGCTTTCCAGGGTGTCCAGGTCTCTTGCAGGGCCAACCTCCCTCTTCCCTCAACTACTGCTCCCATCTTGGAGTCATCCGTGAACAGACTCATTTCACACCTATACCCTCCTGATGTCCGATATGTATGCAGTAAACAGAATCGACCCAGGACCGAGCCCTGCGGTACCCACTACCAACCTTCTAGGGTTCGATAGCTCCCCACAGACCACTACTCTCTGGGTGCATCCAGCTAGCCAGTTTTCAATCCATCTGACCATCAAAAGGCCTACTACTAACCCCATCAGTTTCTCCACCAGACCATTGTGGGGGACACAGTCAAATGCCTTGCTGAAGTCCAAGAATAATACATCCACAGGCTTACCCCTGTCCAGTTCTGATGTTACCCATTCATAGAACTCCACAAGGTTGGTTTGACATGATCTACCTGGCACAAACCCATGTTGCCGACTATCCAGACCTCCCACCTCCTCCAAGTACACCCCCAATCGTTCTTTTAGTATACTCTCCAATAATTTTCCCACCACCGAGGTCAAACTGATGGGTCTATAGTTACCTGGTACTTCCCTCGACCCCCCTTTATGGATTGGCACCACATGTGCCTCTCGCCAATCCCTAGGTACCCTCCCTGTCTCAAGTGACCTGTTGAAAAGCTCCACCAGGGGTGCAGCCAGTATGTCCGCCAATTCCCATAGTACTCTCGGATGAATGCCATTCGGCCCAGGAGATTTGTCTTTCTTTAGGGCCTTGAGGGCTAACCACACCCTTCTGGCAGAGATAGCATCATCCATCCCCTCCACCTTACTGGCCTTTTTATCCTTACCCAGATGTGACACTCCTGGGGTACCTCTCCCTCCCTCTTGCTCCATTTCTGTTGCTCCCCTGATCCCACTTACTGCCACTTCTATCCCCTTCATGTCTTGCTTTGTAGATATCCCATCCCCTTCCCTAGTGAACACAGAGGCAAAGTACTCATTAAATACCTCTGCCTGATCCCTCGCCTCTTCCACCCACCCTCCTTCTGATCTCAATCTGCTGAGATGGCCCTTAGTTTTTCTCCTGCTCCCCAATGTACCAGAAGAACCCTTTCCCCTCCATGTATCCCCTGTGCCAGCCGCTGCTCTTTACTGGACTTTGCTCCCCTCACCATACGGGTGACTTTTCTAGATGCAAGCTGGTACATTTTCTTATCCCTATCCCTCTTGTTGTTTTATATTTTTATAGGCCGCTTCTTTTCTCTGACTGCTACCTGTACCTCACTGGACCACCAGCATGGTTTATGTGACCTTGCTCCCTTACGCTTCAACTTAGCGCAGATCCTGACTGCCTCATGAAGTCCCCTGCTTTATGACCTCCCATCTCCTTTCCACACTTGTCATTGAGGTAATCCCATCAAGTGATCCTTGAGAATATTTCCCATGCCCATAAAGTCTGCCCCTGAAGTCCATTGCCAGTGTCCTAGATCTCACCCCTCCCCATGCTTATTTGAAACCAGACAGTATTGTGGTCGCTCCCAGTCAGGGGTCCTGTACAACCATATCCTTACCAGATCCCCATCTGCCAGAACCACATCCAGGACATGCCCCTCCCTTGTGGGCTCCATCACATGCTGTGTTAAGGACACATCCTGGAAGCCGTCCAGCAGCCTCTGCTCCTTGGCCACCTTAGAGGACATGGTTCCCCAGTTAGTACCTGGCATATTAAGGTCCCCCATCAACACCACTCCTTCCCCTTTTGGTCCACACTGGGCAATGATGTTGTCCAGCAAAACATCCTCTAGAACATCACTCATCCTGGGGGGCCTATATACTACACCCAGCTTGACCTTATCTCCTGTTGGGGATTGTAAGGTGACCCATAAGGCCTCCACGTTTCCCTCTGCCTCTTCTACCCTAGCAATTTCTATGTCATCTCTAATGACCATAGTCACTCCACCCCCTCTGCCCTCCTTTCTATCCTTTCTAAGCATAGTGTACCCCCGTACGTTTAGGTCCCAGTCATGGTTTTTGTTGGCCCACGTCTCCATGACCGCCGCCACATCCACTCCCCCCTCAAACAGCATGGCCTGGAACTCTGGCAACTTGTTTCCCAAGCTCCTGGCATTTACTAACACCAATCCCCACCCCTTATCCCTGATCCTCTTTGTCGAACCCCACCCAGATTCCTTATACTTCCATCCTCCCTCTGCTCCTCCTGAAACCTCCACCCCCAGTCTGTTTCTCCCTTCCCCCCCTTGGGCTTCAAGGCTACTCCCCTCATCTGGAGGAGAGGGCTTCTGGTCAGCCCCTCCCTTATATGTAAATAACTCTATTATAGCTACTGATAGGGACATAGCTGACACATTTAATAAACAGTTTTGTTCAGTTTTTACAAAGAAAGAAGTTCCCAAACTTTTTAGGCAAACAGTTAACAATATTCCCCTCTATACTATTACCAAAGATGATACCCTAGAAGCTATTTTGTCTTTAAAACCTAACTCTAGTCCAGGACCAGATAATATCAATCCTAGATTTCTACTTGAAACAGCTGTGGCTATTACTAAACCCCTATCAGTCATCTTTAATAAATCTCTACTTGAAGGGGTTATCCCTCATGATTGGGCAATAGCCACAGTTATTCCAATTATCAGAAAAGGTAACCATTCCAAGCCAGAAAATTACCGTCCGATAAGTTTAACTTTGGTTATAAGCAAACTCATGGAGAAAATCATTAAGAAAATGTTGGATAATGAATCCACATCAAGTAATATAATAGATAGTACCCAGCACGGATTCAGACAAGGGTATTCTTGCACCACTAATCTAGTAGCCTTTTATAATTATATTAGTATAGGTTTGGATAATGGTATCCCCATGGATGTAATCCTTCTTGACTATAGTAGAGCATTTGATAAAGTCCCTCATGACATCTTGCTTGACAAAATGGTAAAAATTGAATTTTCACAGTGTATAATTAAATGGGTTTCAGGATGGTTGAATAACAGACAACAATAAGTCAAAATAAATGGCATGCTTTCTCAGGTTCAGAGTGTGACCAGTGGGGTTCCACAGGGTTCTGTGTTGGGACCAACCTTGTTTAATATCTTTATTAGTGATTTGCAGGTTAGCCCCGACAATGTTCTTTCGAAATTCGCTGATGACACCAAGCTAGGAGGGTCTGTTCACACATTATTAAACAGAGAATCTATGAGAAATAATTTAAAAATTGTTGAAGAATGGGCAGACTCAAACAAGATGACACTTAATCCAGACAAGTGTCATATTTTACACTTCGGTAAGAATAACCCCAAACAAATTTATTTCTTAAATAATATTCCCCTACATGTGTCACTACTAGAGTGAGATCTCGGAATTATCATTAATAACAAACTGTCTTCAACTGATCACTGCACTATGATAGACAGAAAATCCAATGCAATGCTTACTCGGATCCAACGTTCCTTTGTACCAAGGACTCAGGAATGTATTATTCCTCTGTATAGAACATATGTAAGGCCCCATTTAGACTATGGGTCTCCTTTCTGGAGTCCATACTTGAAACAAGATATGGATAGAAGGGAAAAAATTCAGAGGAGAGCTACATAAATAGTCCCATATCTATCCAAAATGGATTACAGGAGTAGACTACAAGTAACTGGGTTACATTCACTTCATACAAGACGTACTAGAGGAGATCTACTCCTATTATATAAAATTCAGAACTCCCTGGATCTCATGCACCATTGTGGTTTAAATTTCTCCATTAGAAGGATTACCCCTCGGTCCCACAATAAACAAATCAATGTTTCAAAATCTAAAACAAATAAAAGGTTAAATTATTTTACAGTGAGAACACCTAGAATTTGGAATTTGCTTCCTCAAAAATTAGCGGACAGTAGTTCTATTACAGCCTTTAAAATAGGGTTGGATTGTTGGATGGAGTGTAATAATCTCAGGGTATAACTTGTCCCACCATGGTGGTGGGGGACAATCTCGATGGGTAGTAGCCTTCTTTTGTCCTCTGAAACCAACTAAACCAAGTAAACGGACTGGACTGGCAGACCAGGTGGCAGGGAGGCAGAAAAAGGTAAGCCCCACCAGTGATATGGTCACACTGTCCGCCCGCCTAAACACTTGGCATCTGCTTCAAGTCAGTACCAAGGACCTGGTACCAATAAATATTATCAACTTTTTTGCATGCACAGTATAACTAGACAATTGATTCCTAGCCAGTATAGGCAATCAAAACATTCTAATCTAGGAAAATGCAACTATCTAGATGATAAAAATGACAGGTACCAACATGCCTTTTTATATTTACAAACAGATGTCATACCATTGAAAATTGCGGTTTTAATTAACATACCATCTTGACATATTTTTAACCTCCCTTTTTACTGGCTGTGAGTGGTTTGGCTTTGGGTGAGCACACAAGAATTCTGGGCAAAGATCATGGGGTGACATAGATGTCCTTGTGTATACTATGTGCATGGGCAAGTCAGTTGGATCTCCTGGAGAATTGTAAATGAGCTTTAACACAGTTCTGATGGTTCTTTCAGAGTGACACAATGGAACTGACACTTTTTCAGCATCTGGGGTGATCAGTCCCAGTTCATCGTTTGGAGGCAGTATAGTGCAGAGGTTTAGGGCTCTGAGTTGCAAATCTGGAGATCTGGGTTTGAATCCCAGAGCCCCCACTTGCATACTGTGTGATTCTGAACAAGTCACTTAACTTCCTTGTGCTCCCAGGTCGCACCTGGAAACAAGTATCGGCTTAGTGTGCCTTTCCTGGTTAAACAATTTCCCCTTCATTGATCAGCAATGAATCATCCTCAGGCAAAGTGGGTGTTACAGCTTTCTTTGGCATTTCATTTGTTTCCTCTCTCTTGTCAGGTTGAGGCTGTACAGGTTCTCCACCTTCCTCCTCTGGCACTTCCTCAGATTCAGGCTTGTCATGCAAGGAAACATCTGCAGTTGGCACAAGTCTGCAGTTTGCACTGAGTTTTGAGTTGGTGTAGAAAGCTCTACATTGGGCATATCTGTCACGTTACTTGTGTCAGGTGTCCCTTGAAACAGTCAAGCAAGGTCTGGTGTGAGATAGTATGCTGTGTGATATATTACTTCTCCCTCTGCTTCAGGATCTGAGTTATCTTGAACTGCTTGCTCATCAAAGCTGGCTAGAACAACTTCAGATTGCTGTGCCCTTTCCTTAACTTGATGTCTATGTGTAGCAGATCTTGTTGCAGGGGGTTTAGGAGGTTGTGACATTTCTTGTCCATTACCAGGGACCATCTGTGCAATGGGCAGTATGTGATTGCTGTGTATAGTTCGGTATCCACTTGTCTCCCCTGGATGAATTTTGTATACCGACACGTCATGTACTTTCTCAATCACAGCATAGGGGTGCTGCCCCATCTGTCATCAATTTTCTACTTCCCAGGTATTCCTAAATTTCTCAACAACACATGTTCTCCTGGCAACAATTCGTGTACCTTTACCTGTTTGTCATACCTTTCTTTGTTAGCTTTGTTCCACTTGGCTGCGTCATCTGCAGCCAGCTTGTAGGCAGAATTCAACTGATCCTTTACTTTTTGAACATACTGCAGGTAGGTCTCTGGTCTAGCTCCATCGGCAGAGATAGTGAAAAATAAGTCTACAGGGAGTCTAGCTTGCCAGATGAACATTAGGCAGCAAGGAAAGAATCTTGTAGTATCTTTTTTGTCACACTTGTAAGCATGGAAAAGTCAAGTGTACTTACTTGCTGACTCCATTTACTTTTGTTTTTAGGGTCTAAGGTGCCCAGCATTTCAAGAAGTGTTTGATTGAACCTCTCGGGCTGTAGATCACCATGCAGCTGATAGGGTGTTATGTGAGACTTGCTGATCCCCCATAAGGACAACAATTCTTTTACTTGACAGCTTTCAAAGTCCTGCCCTTGATCTGAATGTATTTTTGGGGGATCCATAATACACAAAAAATCTTTCAAATAGAACCTTGGCAACCATGGAGACTTTTTGATCCGTTGCCAGGTATGCCTGGGCATATCTGAAATAGTCAGTGACTACCAGAATGTTTAATATGTTATACGAACATACATATGAAGAAGCCAGCAGAAGAAGGGCATTTGGTCTATCAAGTCTGCTCATGTTGCAGGGTCCACAGCTTGAGCTAATGTCCCTACCCTCCATCCCCACTCCTTCCATCCTCCCTACTCATGAACTTTACCTTACCCCATACCTGTCTCAGCCTCTCTTAAAGCTGCCCACTGTCTTCAATAAAATTACCTCTTCTATCAGTGCATTCCAAGTGTCCACCACCCTCTCTGTGAAGAAATGCTTCCTGACCTCCCTCCTACACCTCCCACCCTCCAGCTTAAGACTGTGCCCCCTCGTGTTATGGTTGCCAATCAGCTTAAAGAGACTCTCCTTATCAGCCTTATTTATCCCTTTCATGTACTTGAAACTCTCCTGTTTCACTTGTCTCTCCTGGATGAATTTTATATACAGGCATGTCACACACTTTCTCAATCACAACATGGGGGTGCTGCCCCATCTATCTGCAGTTTTGTACTTCCCAAGTATTCCTAAATTTCTCAACAACACATGTTCTCCTGGTAACAATTCATGTGCCTTTACCTGTTTGACATACCTTTTCTCTGTTAGATTTGTTCCACTTGGCTGAGGCATCTGCAGCCAACTTGGAGGCAGAATTTAACTGGTCCTTTACTTTTTGAACATACTGCAGGTAGGTCTCTGACCTAGCTCCATTGGCAGACATGACAAGCGCTTTGAAGAAATAATTACTCCTTGAGTCACACCCCAGTGTTAGTATATGCAAACCCCGGGAAGCCTTTTGTTTTTCATACAGACCCCAGCTTCAGTGGTCTTGGGGCAGTCATGTTCAGCATTTCATCTCTATCTGAATGGTTCAGAAAGTTTAAAATATAGTCTTTATTCAGCAGTAGTGGCAAGGATCCTTTTGTTTTTTGTTGGTGGATGGCTAGACCTCTGTCAAATTCAGTAGTGGCCTCACCACTCATGTTTAATCTTTAACAAACTGTCTATAATACCCACAGAAATCTAGCAAACATTGCAAGTCTTTCAGGCTTTTGTGTTTTGGCCAGGTAGTTAGGGCTTCAACTTTGATCGGATATTTATTTATTTATTTGTTTAAAATGTTATTTGAGTCAGGTTCCAAACTGATGAAGTCTATGCAAACTAGTTCCATAGATGCACTTGTCACTATGTTGACCCGGGGGGTC
Organism: Neoceratodus forsteri; assembly: GCA_016271365.2. Taxonomy (NCBI): domain Eukaryota; kingdom Metazoa; phylum Chordata; order Ceratodontiformes; family Ceratodontidae; genus Neoceratodus; species Neoceratodus forsteri. Next base: position 41,301,077 of record JADMNL010000040.1, on the reverse strand, counting down.
CTTTGTTGTAAAGCTTTTTACTGAACACATCTGCTGCAGCACTTGCATTATTGTTCCATGTCATTCCCCATACATGGGCAATAGAAGCAAGCACAAGCCAAGTCCAATGTGTGCTCATTCCCTAAATGTCCCATGTCATCGTGTAATGCACAGAGTATCACTCTTTTGAACTTTATTGGCAGGACCAGTTGCAGGTGAGGGGACCCTTGTGAGCTTTGAATTTCTCAGTAGAATAATATTTCCTTTATTTTCAGCTTTTGCCATTCTCAGAACAGTAATTTCACATCTGGATCATTTGTGATCACTTGGGTGGCATCACCCCACTTTCTGCACGGTGTTAACAGTGTCGCTAATACGGGGGTCCAGTCTTTACTCTGTTTACAAATCTTGGGGAGTTAGTTGTGGCATTGTGTTTGAGTACAAAGCAGCTACATTGCAATAGACAGTTGGGATACAATCACCAGAAGCTCCAATGCTGTCCACTAGATGAGTGGTGGTTCCTGTGGAAGGCTTCTCATCTGTGTCAAATGTTTTACATAAGACTTTTACAGTCTGTTCAGGAATACATACCCAGGCTTGTTTGTCTGCAGTGTATGCCACTGGGCATCGAGACAGAGCATCAATATCAATATGGTTCAGTCCAGGTCCGTATTCTACATAATAATCATAAGTGGACAATGCTGAAAGCCACCTGCACTCAGCTGCATCAAGCTTTGCAGTAGTTAGCACATACAGTAAGTCAATGGATTGTTGTTGGATTTGACTGTAATATGCACCCCATAAAGGTTATCATGGAATTGGTCCACAATAGCTCATGTGAGAGTGAGAAGCTCTAACAAGTGTACTGAATACTTTCGCTCAGCACTGTTCATACTTCTACTCACAAAGGCAATGGGCACAGTCCTTCAGGATAGCTTTGGCAAAAGACTGCCCCAAGACCACTGAAGCTGGGGTCTGTATGCAAAACAAAAGGCTTCTCAGGGTTTGCATATACTAACACTGGGGTGTGAGTCAGGCAGTAAATTATTTCTTCAAAGGGCTTGTCATGTTCAGCATTTTGTCTTTGTCTGAATGGTTCAGAAGGTTTAAAATATAGTCTGTATTCAGCAGTAGTGGCAAGGGTCCTTTTGCTTTTGTTGGTGGGTAGATAGACTTCTGTCAGATTCAGTAGTGGCCTTATCACTCATATTTAATCTCTAACAAACTGTCTGTAATACCCATAGAAACCTAGCAAGTGTTGCAAGTATTTCAGGTTTTTGTGTTTTTGCCAGGCAGTTAGGGCTTCAACTTTGCTTGAATCAGTTTGAATGCCTTGAGCTGATATAATATGCCCTACATATTTGACTGAACTCTGAAAGAATTGGCACCTTTCGATGGAGAATTTGAGCCTGAACTCTTCCAGTCAGTCTAGAGCCTTTAATTTTCTTTCCTTATGCTCCTTCAGTGTATTTCTGAACACTATGATATCATCAAGGTAGACTAAATATTCCAAGAGATTCATATCTCCAACAGCTCTTTCCGTAAGCTGCCGGAAGGTTGCTAGTACACCAGATATTTGGGGGAACCACCAGTCCAATAAAGACAGGAAAGCAGTCAGGCACAAATTCTGGGAAAATAACAATGATAAATAAGGAAATAGTAAAATCAAATGTTACCTGACAAATGCCAGGAGTTTAAATAATACATTTGATGAATTATTAGTGACAGTTGCAATAAACATGATTGATGTGGTTGGTGTAACAGAAACCTGGTGGAAAGAAAACAATATATGGGATAAACACATCCCAGGGTATGAAACATTTTACCAAAACAGAACAAATAGAAAGGTGGTGGAATCATTCTGTTTATCAGCATCACTTTTAAATCCATTGATATAACTCATACACAAATTAGAAAAGACAAAAAACAGCTATACTGAGACTGGATAAGATTATTCCCAAATTCTTTAAGCAGCTTTACTATTGGACGTCATTATCAACCCTGAGACTTTTCATTTGAAGGTACATCTTGCATAATCAATGAAATGGCATTTGCAAGTGAGGAAAGAGATATGATACTTATGGGTGATATGAACCTTGGTGAAAACTATAGGCTGAGGTCCTTGGCAAACTCCCCTCATAGCAGAAGATTCATAGCAGCCTGTGAGCAGCTCACCTTACATCAGTATGTAACAAACCCAACCAGGGGATCAAGTATCTTGGACATTGTACTTGGGACATTGAGCCTAAACATTACTAACTGCAGAGCAGGTCCACCATTAGGGACAAATGATTGTAATGCTGTGACCTTCAATATTGTACTATTTTATACCTCCCTTACTAATAAAAATTACTCCCAAGATTACAAAAAGGTAGATATAGTCAAAAGATAAAATATGCTGTCTAAGGTTGATTGGGATTTGATGCCTAACAATTTTGAAACAGAGGATATGTGGGTCAAGATAAAGGGAATCATCTTGGATGCACAGTATGCAATAGCTGAGTACCTAAATATAGGAAGTGTACTACTAATCATAAATTAAAACCAAGATGGTTAAGCACAAAAGTCAGGAGGCTAATCTGAAAAAAACATAACACTTTTAGGATCAACAAAAAGACAGACTAACTATTTTACTGGAACAAGTACAAACAAACACTGCAGAAATGCAAAAGAGAAATAAGACATTCGAAATAAAACATAAGATCCACACAAACAGATAATTTGATACCTTTTTTTGACCAACAGAGTTGTTACAAAAGAAAACAGGTGCTTTGAGTTTTCAGACTACACAGAATCCATCATCAGAAATCAATGACAGTTGTTTGGGAAATAAAACATAGAATTACTACATATCTTGCAAAAAATGCACCCAAAAGCAATAGAAAGTCCTTTTAAGGATACATAATTTGTTAAAGAAACAAACATGCACAGTTGGTCCACTTGAACATTATAATCAAGTGGTGCATGAGGTGGATCAAGTGGCTGAGATCTTCAACACATATTTCAGTAGCATATATAGTGCCAAATAGAACATACCCAGAGTCTGTGAAACGCATTCAGTAGATTATATTACTATCACTGAAGACATATCTAACAAGATAAAGCATACCAGGGATGACTGCTCACCTGGTCCAGATCAAATCACAGGGAAGATGGGCAAACTAATGTCACAATATCTACAGTATCCCCTTAAGTGCCTGTATGAAAGTAGTGTGAACTCAGGCTATGTACACAAAGACTGGAGGGCAGCCAATAAAACCCCAATTTTTAGCAAGCTCTGGCTAGAGTTGATATGGATGCAGCTAAGGAATTTGTGGTAAAAATATTGTAAATTACCAAAGTTACAAGCATGCATTTGCAAAATGTAACATAGGCTCATAAATGTGTTGGTTTATAATATTTTTTACACCAAATTTTTAACATAACCTTGTTATAGTCCTGCGTCATGATGATGGGTAGACAAAATGTTCAACTCCTGGCTTAAAGGTGTTTTTGCGTAGGGACTGCAAAATCTATTTTTGGGATGCAAAAACACATTTTGGGCAGGAGTTGAAAAATGACAACTGTCACATTCATGAGGTGCTGTAAAAAAATGGCTACGTGGAAAATCTGGGGTAAAAGTATTGAATATTATTGAACTTATGAGCCTGTGTTCACAAAAATCAATGCAGGCTCATAACTTTTTTGTTTTGTAATGTTTTTATACCAAATTTACAACATAGCCTTCTTATGACCCCACCTCATTAACAAGGGCAGAGAACATTTTCAACTCCTGGCTGAAAGGTGATTTCATGCAGGGACTTCAAAATCATCTTTCGTGATGTAAAAAAAACATATTGGCCAGGATTTGAAAAATGACAGCTGTTACATGTATGAGGTGCTGTAAAGATATGGCTATGTTGTAAATGTGGTGTAAAAATATTGAAAATTACCAAAGTTACGAGCCTGCGCGTTCACAAAATTCTATGTGGGCTCGTAACTTGGTTGTTTTTTAATATTGTTGCACCAAATGTTTTAACATAGCCTTCTTATGACCTCATGTTATGAACAAGGGCAGAGAACATTTTCAACTGATATCTGAAAGGTGATTCTGCACAGGGACTGCAAAATCATCTTTTGGGATGTAAAAAAAAACCCTTTTGGACAGGATTTGAAAAATGACAACTATCACAGTAATGAGGTGCTGTAAAGATATAGATATGTTGTAAATGTGGACTAAAAATATTGAAAGTACCAAAGTTATGAGCCTGCATTTGTAAAATTTACATAGGATCATAACTTTGTTGTTTTTCAATATTTTTACACCAAATATTCAAAATATCCTTCTTATGAACAATGGCTGAGAAAATTTTCAGCTCCTGCCCAAAACATTATTTCATTCAGAGACCACAAAATCACCTTTCAGGACAGATCTGCCTAACAACAGTGAAATTGTTCATGAGGTGGGGTCCCAAAGAAGGCATGTTGAACATTTGCGCCAAAAATATGTAAAAATACCCAAGTTATGGCACTAAGTTCAAAACCCCATTGAATACATTGAACTGCATACCAGTGTCTTCAGTTTCATTGTAGAGTGAAGACTTGTCTGTGGCCCAGAGAGGATTATGGCATTGTACCCCTGATGGGTAAGTAAGGGCTTAGGGGGTGAAGGGTGGTGGACACTCAGTGGGGGGGTCAGGTGGTGTAAGGAATGGCTGCAAAAGATATCAATTGACCGTTTTGTTTTTTTTTACAGGTGGAAAAAGAAAAAAGAGACAGACATTCCTCGATCATGACATTGGGGGATTGGGCACCCCCAGTGTTACAGTTATGTAGGGGAAGACATCGATGGACCATTATTTTTAACAGGTGAAAAAAAAAGACCAACAATCTCCAATCATGACATTGGGGGATTGGGCACTTCAGTGTCATTTCTATGTTTCTGGGGGTGGTGGGGTGGTGGGTGCTTAGAGGGAGGGTCAGGTGGGGGGAATGACAGCGTGTGCCATGTTCCACCATGACCGCCGGCACTGTAAAATAGTGCAGTGTTGTAATCAGTAGGGATAACGTGGGCAGACTGCTTCATGGATGTGGAGGTGACTGTAACACAATCCAACATGTTGTTCATTAGGAAGGAATGTGGCATCCTTCTTCTCAGTGATCGTAAAAGGACTGCAGAGCTACACCCACTGCAGTCCTAAAAATGGAGATAAAAAAAAGGTAGAAAATTACAGACCAATCAGTTTGACATCTCTAATAGGTAAAATCTTGAGGGGTATTATAAAAGAGAGATTAGATCATCTTATAGGAAACATTGATAACACATAACATGGATTTGCCAAAAAAAAAAAGGTTGTGCTGACCAACCTATTTTGTTTCTATTAAAAAGTAAGAGTCTCAATAAAACAAAAATCCACTATATTATTTTCATTGATTTTAGCAAAGCAATAGATATGGTCCCACTTGATTACATTACCATCAAACTAATGCAAAGAAAAGTACACACAAAGTTCATAAATGGGATTACAAATTGGTTGGACAGAACACAGAGAGTGTTTATGAATGGGTACTCATTTGGTGAGGTGATCATGACTAGTGGAGTGCTACAAGGCTCAGTTTTGGGCCTCTATATTTGTGTGTTTTTTGTGGATATATCTGACAAAATAGTTAATGAGACCATAAAGCTTGCAGATGACCTTAAAGTGAGGGGAGAATGTAACACAACATGGCAAAACAGAAACACCTGGACAGCATTAATGAATGGACTAAAACATGGGGCATGACACTTAATATTGAGAAATGCAAGGTCATGCACATAGGACAAAATAATATAAAACACTCATATCACATAGCACACAATAAGTTATCTGTAACAATATTGGAAAAAGACCTGGTGGTACACATAACAGGCAAATTAAAATTCTCTAAATAGACAAAGTCATAGACAAGGCAAATAATAGATCCTTACAAAATAACATCAAGTCATGAGAAAGAAGGGTCCTACTCCCATTATATAGCACTAATGTCAGACCTCATATAGACTACTGCTCCCACTTATGGTCCCCATATAAAAAAAGATGATATTTCACAATTAGAGAAAGTCCAAGGAAGGTTCACTAAACAAATAAGAGGCTTAGAAGACATGGATCATGAGAACCAATTAAGATCACTAAACCTTATTTCTTTGGAAACATGAAGATACAGGGGGATCTGTTATTCTTATGTGATGTTGTAAATTACCCCTTTCTTTTTACAAAAAATGGAGTTTGTTTTCAAGCAGGATATGGTGGAAACCACAGGACATCCGCTGTAATTACACAGCTTTAAATATAGATGAAAGCAAGGTCGGCTCTTTCAAGCAAAAAACTGTGTCACCACCTAACTAACCTTGCAAAGTGTGGTTGTACCTACTAGACTAGAGTTACTTTCCTACAGTACCCTAACCTTTTCCCTATTCCACCCTGCTGTCTACCTTCTTCTCACCCCTACCCCCTACTTTGGCCTTTATCTCCATCACCTCCCTTCTCCCTGCCTCCCCCCTGTTCACCATCACCTTCTTCTTCCTACCTCTCCCCATCCACCCCTCCCTTGCTATCTCTGATGTACCTCCTCTCCTCCCTCTGTCCACACCCTCTCTTCCTTTCTATCTCCCCAGCCTTGTCTCAACTCTGCCCTTCCCCTTCCAGGCCCCCCTCTCCTCTCCCACTTTCACTCCTCTTGCCGTGTCTCCCCTGTCCCTTGACCTCTCCTTTCTCCTCCCCATACTGTTTTCTCCTCACCTCTCCTTAGTACCCCTCAGCACCTCTTGTGAAAGCATTTTATGACAATGTCTTAACTCTGACAGCTTTCACCTTTCATGTCTATTTCTTCAGTACTTCTAAGTCTGTGTGACCCCTCTGGCCCTTGGTGTCACCTACAACTCTGCCTAACAAATCACCTCCCTGTAGGGCATTTTGTAGTTCAGATTCCATGTAATCAGATGTTAGCACTTCATGTACCAGTGTGCTCAGACTCTTATTTGCCCTATAACGTTTTTACTTACCTGTGATGTAATACTTTGTCTATTGTGCTATCTGTATTTCTGAATTTTGTAACCTATACTATTATGTAGCCTATTCAGCCTTAATACTGTATGGTTTATTGTAGCTCTGTATTTTCAGTCTTACTGTTAAATCCATGCTGACGCGGAACCTTTGTAAAAGAACTTATGGTTCAAAGGTATTGTAATCCTAGTATTCAATAAATAAATAACTAAATAAATATAGAACAAATAACAGAAAGCTCTTTCATTCTCAGATAGTGATAAATGCATGGAACAACCTTCCCCTGGAGATAATTGTTAGTGAAAACAAATCAACATTTTAGTATAGATTGGGCAGGTGGATTTTGATCAGAAGGTTCTCTCAACATTAAGGGCTTTTTGCAATGGGAACTGAAATGGGCATCACACATCTGGTTCCCAAACTAGTTACGGTATGAACTACAGTATGTACCTTTTAGCCTTCTGAGAAAGTCATAAAAACCGAGTGGGCATAGAAAGGCAGTTTTCTCCCTGTCTTGCGGAACCATTGGTATATAATAGTAGCTGCTTCTTAGGTCACACATGGAAAACCATTTGCTTCAATTAAATCTTGAATTAGGGATGGGAGAACCTCAAAAGGTTCTAAGATTCTAAAAGGTTCTGATAAGCAAAAAAAGGTTCAGATCCTTATCCAAACCTTTACTGACCTTTATTGTTTTATGGTAACCGTATGTTAAAAAAACATTTTAAATTGCTTTTAATCAACATCTCTGTAGAAAAAAACTATTAAACCTCTGATTAGTAGTAGAGAATGCTCTCTAATCATTCTTCTGTTTCTGACATTTACGAAAGTAATACCAATAATGTCTGTGTATCAGTTATATTATTAACAGTAATGATCTCTATTTCTCAACAAGTACAGGCAGGCACCAGATGTGTTTAAGAAAGTTAAGTGATGAAGAAGCCAGGAACACAAAAACAGCACTAAGCCAGAGCAATGGGCAGCCAGTCAGAGAGTCACTCAGCCAGCTACCACTTCAAGACTGCAGTCTGCTACTACCCTTACCTACTACAATCAGGGGAAAACCAGAAGTAGTCTACCAACACTTAAATCAATATGGTTAAGGCACATTTAACAAAAAGGGCTGCTAAAAAAAGAATGAGAAAGTGACTAATGACAAGAAAGTTCCAGACCAGATCTTTAGTTTGTAAATAAATGGTCTCCTCCTGAGTCTGAATTTTTAGAAGAGGATAATAGTGTGTTTAAATAATTGTACATTAGTTTGTAGTAGTACTACCACTACTACTAGGGGAAAAAACAGATCTAGCAGCATTTGTCAATGTGGTTATTTAATTGTGTGCATTTAGGCAAATTATCTCCTTCGAATGACAAGGCAACTGTGTGTGTGAGAACAGGGACTTGTCTGCCACAGTTGCTACAAGTATGTGATGATGTGAGCATGATGTACTGGCTGCACCTCCCACCCCCAGGTTGACGATGATACAGTCGAAAGCTAGGCAAGTCTCAGAACTCTATTTTTGATTAAACCAGTCTCCTGAGTCTGAATTTTTGTAGCCTTTGAAGAAGGGGTCAGTGCAATTTTTGTATGTTACCAAATATTTTAGCATAGCAAGGGTCTCAGTATGGAATGCAAAGCAATATGAAGGAGCAAGAGCACCAGGCAGTCCTTAGTGACCACTTCATCACTGCTACTACTACCACTGCTATAAGATAAAAAAAAAAACAGAGCTATGGTTATATAACAAACAGTTATTCTTAGGTGCATTAAGCAATAAAATAAATGATCTCATCAGAATGAGAAAGTGACTGTGTGTGAGATCATGGACGTGTTTGCCACAGTTGCTACCAGCACTTGATAACATGAAAGTGATGTACTGGTGGCACCTCTCACCCACCCCCAAGATGACGATGATGTGGTTGAAAAACAGACTAGTCCCAGATCTCTATTTTTTTTTAAAGCCAGTCTCCTGAGTTTGATTTTTTGTAGAAGGGGGCAGTGTGGTTTTTGTATGTCACCAATCATTTTTGCATAGCAACGTGTCTTGGTATGGAATGCAACACAAAGCAATGTGAAAGAACAAGAGCATCAGGCAGTCCAAAGTGACCACTTCACCACTGCTACTACTACCACTAGTATCAGAGGGGAAAACAGAGCTATGGTACTATAAGAAATAATTATTCTTAGGTGCATTATGTAATAAAATAAATGATCTAGTCAAAATGAGAAAGCGTCTGTGTGTGAGATCAGGGACTTGTCTGCCACAGTTGCTACCATACATGATGACGTGAATGTGATGTACTGGCTACACTTCCCACCCACCCCCAGGATGACAATGATGCAGTTGAATGGCAGGCAAGTCTCAGATCCCTACTTTTAATCAGTCCAGGGAGTCTCAAAATTGAAAGCTGATATGTCACCTCACAACTGCAGCACAGGAACTGCTGTCAGTGTCATATTCTTCAAGATCAGCATCACATATGTAGTCAAAGTCTGGTGAGTTAACCTTCAAGAAGAATGTTAGTTTCTCCACATTGTCTGGTGTTAATCTTGTTTGTTTATCAGTCACAACATCCTCAGCAGAGCTAAATAAATGCTCAGAACAGACACTGGAGGGTGGACATCTAATATACTTACAAGCCAGGGTCATCAGCTTTGGCCAGCATGATTTTTTTTCTTGACGGTAAGCTAAAGTGTCACCCTTAATAGTAATGTTGGGCTCAGACAGATATGCATCTATCATGCTTACTACCGAGCATGCATTTTCTCCTTGTGGAATTTCAATGTCCTGCAGCTGACTCCAAATGTCATCCTCCTCATTGTCTGCTTCTGTACTGGTTTTTGTAACAGTCTGTTGAATTTGAGGTGTAGTACTGCTTGCCAGTCCTCCTAATGAAACCTCATCTACTGCATCAATCAAAAGTTTCCTGTAGCTCCACTCCTTCATATCATCAGAAACCACATCAGGAAGGTGTCTGTTCTGGAAATGTGGATCTAGCAATGTTGCTAAGAGATACTACTTTCTCCATGTCATGGCTGATAATTTCTCACCATTGCTAAGTCTGGTAAGCATGTTACTGACTAGAGATTGATTCATATCTAAGTTGCTCCTCATTTTCTCCAACCTATTTTTGAGAAGTAGAATGAGTGGAATAACTTGGCTAAGGGATGCCTTTTCTGCACTCACCTGTTTTTAGCTCTCATAAGTGGTTTCAGAATGTGACACAACTGTTCCAGCAGAGACCATTAAGTAGAATGGAATACAATGCCCTCCCCAATATAATTGTAAATGATATATTCCATGATAGCTACCTTTTGTTCAAGGATGCGTTCAATCATAAAGTAAGTTGAATTCCACCTTGTTGCTACATCCTGAATGAGCTGGAGATGAGGAAGACCTTTGTCTTTCTGGATATCAGCAAGGATGTCACAGGCTTTTACTGAATGGTTGAAGTGTCCACACACTTTGCACGCTGTACCCACAGTAGTTGATACTTACCAGACATTATCCAGGAAGCTTCAGACAATTAGGTTAAGACAAAGGGCAAAACAGTGTATATGTACATAGCTGCCATTCTGAAGTGCTTTCTTAATATTTGAAACATTGTCGACAACAATAAAACAACAACTTTCAAACTCTGTGAAATGACCCAAGCAGTAAGTAGTCTTTCCAGCTCTTGCTGAATGTGCTGTGCTTTGTGAGTGTCTTGAAAGTGACATTCATGGAGAACTGCCATTTTCAGAAATGCGTCAGTTTTTTTGAGCTCTAAGAAATAGTAGTAGTACTGGTGGAAGTGGTAGCAGACAGACTAGTAGTACATGAGGAGGAGGATGATGAGTTGCCTGTAAAAGTGACCCAGTGTGCAGTAAGAGAAAGGTAGGCAATGGTTTTTCTGCTGGTCCACATATCAGTAGTGAAGAGAACTACCTTGTCCTCAGCCTCTCAGACAGCATGCCTTACTTGAACTACTAAGCTGTTTTACATCCTGGACACAGCTGTTACTGAGAAGTATTTTCCACTTGGCATTACATATCATGGCTCTAAGTATTACATAAGCCTTTGAAAACCCACATATTCCAAAACAGAGTATGGCAGCAAATCAAATACAATCATTTCTGCTATTTTACAGTTTATTGCCAGTGCTATGGGATGGTTGTAAATATTTAGACTTTCTTTTAAAAACTTCTTTTAACTTCAACTGCCTCTTATTGGGGGGGGTAAAGTTACATTTGACTGGGGCTGCTGTAAGTCTACATGTCATGCCTAGTAAAACAGAGAACCTTACAGAATTATCATGACCATGACCGTAAGGTGAAAGTGGACTTTTGGATCTTGCCTGGTGCTCATCTCCCACTGTTTCAGCAGAATGTTCCTGTTTACCAAGTGCCCTGCTAGATTTCCAGCTACCAGTGTTAGACTGTTTTTTTTTAACCTTAAAAATGGGCTAAAAAAATCCAGAATACTGATTGACTAAAATCTACTTTTAGCTGTGTCCTTATCAGCATGTATTGTGTCAACTGGCACTAATTCTGCCAACCTCAGCCTTACCACACAAAAATATCACTGTCCCCAGCTCCATCCTCTGCAAAACAATCAACCTGCAGCTCCGTGACATGCTAAACAGATGTGCAACCACTGTTCACAGTACTCCCATAATCTACAAAGCACTACCCTATGTGACACTCTCCCCTCAGCCAATACAATCACGAACATTATTTTTTTGTTAAAAACTCAGACTGACCTTTTCTTTCTTGCCTCTCACTCAACTGAATCGAAAGTGACTCATACTGTGCTTTCCGACTGTACTTAAAGCTGGCCGCGACTTTCAAATACAGTTACAAACCCACACGTCCAACTATAGAAATTCAGACCTGCTCCTCTGTTGTTTTTTTTTCCAAACTATAAAAATATTTTAAATCCTATAACACAGATCAGCCAGCCATCTGAAGTACAATCTAGAAAGTGCAATTTCTCACACTGTGCAGTGCTCAAAGACACCACATGAATTCCTCACATTTCCGTCCCACTAGTTCCGCGCAGATACTACAAACTGTCCATTTCATTTATGTCCAATAGTCCCCTTGATCTCTTCTTCTGCAGTCCTTCATAATCTTACTTCTTGACTAAAAACAATAACTTCCCACCCTGTACTATACCGCATTACTGAACCGTGAAGGACGAAACCATTGCATACTGTGGCTGGTAACGGACACGTTCGGTTCACTTCACAATCTGTGCTGTAAAAAAAAAAAGATAAAACTGAATAAAAAAACTCAACAAACTAAACTTTATTTCTGCCACCATTTATTTCAGACTTTCTCTTTCTGGCGCAAGACACTAACAGACAGCAACATTTCCACACACTCGCTACTATAACACTCGCTGTCAAAAAAAAAAATCTGACCATATCAACAAAGAAAAAAACAAAAAAACAATGTGACACAGGACGGAACACATAAGGACCCTATGTTTCCAATGAAACACATTAGAAAGTAACTTAATAGAGGAACTATTTTTTTTACTATTGCAATTATTGAAACCTTTTTATATATATTTCTTCTAACCATTCAATAATTATTTGGAGAGCCAATTTTTATAAGCACAAGGGCTGATGTAATTATTTTGGACTTTAGTAGAGCTTTTGATAAAGTCTCACATGAAAAACTCATTACTAAAATGCACAATCTAGGTTTGTCACCTGATATTGTCAACTGGACTTTAAACTGGTTGACTAATCATTCTCAGAGAGTCAGAATTAATGATATCTTGTCTGATTCGGGTAGTGTGAGAAGTGATGTACCACAGGGGTCAGTCTTGGGATCAACATTGTTTAATCTTTTTATCAGTGATTTACAAACAGGGCCAAATAACTTCATGGTTAAATTTGCAGATGATGATAAATTGGGGGGCAAGGTTAATAATCAAGAAAATATTTCTGCATTAAAGAAGGATTTGGAAAAATTAACACTGTGGGCAACTGAAAAGCATATGCAGTTTAATCAATACAAATGCTTAGTAGTGCATTTCGGTGTAAATAATCCAAAAACGATATATTATATAAACGGACTACCACTTCACTCATCAAATTGTGAAAAAGATTTAGGGATATATGTTAATAATAAACTTACATCAAATGATCAATGTGTTAGAACTGCTTGCATGACCAATAGACTTTTGAGGCAAATAAAATGCACTTTTGTTAATTGCACTGAACAATGCCTTATTCCATTGTATAGGGCATACATTAGACCATATTTAGACCATGACTCCCGTTTCTGGAATCCAAACCAAAAAAAAAGACATAGCAATTCTTGAACAGGTTCAAAGGAGAGTAACTAGAATGATTCCAAGATTAACAAACTTGGATTATCAGAACAGATTAAAAGCTACTGGTCTCTTCTCTCTTCAAACTACAAGATTAAGAGGTGATATGCTTATGATTTTTAATTTAATAAATTCACCAGATCTAATGGAAAAATGTGGTCTAACACTCTCCAAAAGGAGACATGTTCTGAGACTGCATAATAAACAGCTTGAAGTAAAACCTTATAAAACCAGCAAAAGGGGACTTCTTTTTCCAATAAAAACATCCATTGTATGGAACACCTTGCCACAAGAATTGGTAGAGGCAACTAGTGCCACTGTCTTTAAAAACAAATTAGATGTTTGGTTGAGAGATAATAGATAAATAATGTCCCACATAGTGTGGGGAACAGTCTCAATGGGCTCTGGCCTTCTTCTGTTCTTTCATACCACGTAAGTAAGGGCCTCATGCCTTAGTACACCCCTGGGTGTGCTCTTAGCAGGCAATAACCAACACCTTGTTGTGTGTTATTGCTTTCATATGCAACAATAGGGTGAATTCACAAAAGATGTTGCATCATTGTTGTGGTTCCAAGATGCCCTTTATTTTTTCCCTTGCTAATACACGCGTTACAATGCACACATATAGCTTGGCAAGCATCCTTGGGGTTTACATAAAAATGATTCCAAACAGTAGAGGTGGACTGTTTATGTCTAGTAATGAACTCAGTAGGACTAGGAGTCAAGTGGCTGAGTTTACATGGGGAAGACATAGCAGCGGAGGATTCAGGTTCATTAGGTGAGACAATCATAGAATCCTCTGTAGCACCATTGCCATCATATTATCACTACTGTTAGACTTTGTTTCACTTTGTGAGGCTTGTGCCTTTGACTTTTTCTCTTTCCCTATTTACACTGTACTACTGTCATTATTTTTATACATATAGATTCATAGGTTCATAGATTGTACTAGTTAGAAGGACATGCCCATATTGAACTCATCGTCATTTAAACCTAAAGATGGTGGATGATTTTTTTGTCTCCCATGTGTTGATCTAGATTTTTTTGAACTGTTCAAGGCTTCTACTGGTTACTACCTCTACTGGCACTGTGCTCCATAAATAAGGTACTCTCTGAGTTACAACATTTTTTCTGCGGTTAGTTTTACATGTCTCCAAATGCAATCTTAATTTATATGATCTTGTACAATCAAATGGGTTTTGTTTTGTCAAACAGTTTGATTCAAGGAATAACTCATTCTTTGATGCCTTGTATGCCCAACATAGTTCACCTCTAGTTATTCTATATTATAGGGAATATGAACCTAAATTTCAAAGTCTTTCCTCATAGTTTAATTATTGTTGATTCTTGACATGCTTTGTTAATTTACATTGAATGGACTTGTGTTACCTTGTCTCTAATTAGTGTGGGGGAGCAGAATGGGGCACATTATTCCAGGTTGGATCTAATCAAACCGTTGTACAATGGGATTATGACCTCCAGCTCACGACTTTTTATGTGTTTAAGAATACACTGTAATATACCATGACATTTTTTAGTTGTTTTGTTTATATGAGTGATAAATTTTAGGTTGTTTGTGATGTTGACACCTAGATCTCTTTCAGGTGTTGTGACTTCAAGACTGATGTTATTGATAGTGTAATTGGCTTGTCTGTTATTTGTTCTAAAGTGCATTGCTTTGTACTTCGTGATATTAAATACCATTTTATTCTCACAGGGCCATGTATAAAGATTGTCACTATCAGAACTAGAATGAGACATAGCTAAAGGTAAAGTCACAAGCTCATCATCATCAGTCTCACCATGACCATGGTCGTCACCATCATCATCATCAGTCTCACCATGACCATGGTCATCACCATCACCATCATCAGTCTCACCATGACCACTGTCATCACCATCATCATTATCAGATTCAGTAGAGCTAACATTTGCAGTCACAGATAGGCATATTTAATATGTATGTGTTGCAAATCGAGCAGCTCCACTGTGAGCTGTACCTGTAAGTGGTTTAACTTTATGTACAATTAGAAAACTCTTTGTTTTTGCACTTTTTTCTCAGATGACTTGCTATTGCCACTTTTATTTTGTTGACTGTACTACTGAGCCATTCTGACATAGACAGTCCACCAACCCTTGCTGGGTTTTCAGTATTTTGAGAGTTAGCCTTCACATGGATAGTGGTAGCATTTAGTTCAGCCCCTTCAACAGATTGTGGTGCTTGTTGTTGTTGTACTTTACTTTTTGGGCCACTTCTTTCTGGGTTCTTGAATAAACTTTTTTTTACATTTATTATTTCCTTTGCCTCCAGCTTTTGCTTTACTGTTTTCTGGAGTACTCATAATGCCACTCTGTCACTTGCTCAGTGTAAAAAAGTGGTTATAATTATTTTTTTTTATTCCACATGATGTGACTGAATGCCCTGCCCACTGAGTAAAAGCTTATACCCCACTGAGCAAGAGGAAGATGACAGATGATTAACTTCTTGGGGGGGGGTCACTCAGTATGCAAAAAGTGGCACTGGTGCACTGATGATTATCTGGCAGATTTTATTACACACACACACACACACACACATACATACATACATACAGAATTATTTCACACACCACCTACACTAAAGGCAATGCTGCAGGTGCTGCTGTTACCCACACAGCTTCAGGGACCCCACATGGCCTAACCCTCTCTAACACAGTACTTTTTCCCCTTCAATGATTTTTTTTATTTATTCCAAGTGATGTGATGGAATGCCGTGCCTACTGAACCAAAGTGTATACTCCACTGAGCGAGCACAGGGAGGAAGATGACAGATAACTGACTTCTTGGGGGTGGGTCACACAGTATGCAACAAGTGGCACTAGTGCACTGACTACTATCTGCCAGATTTTATTACACACACACACACACACACATATGCACACAGAAATATTTCACACACCACCTATGTTAAGAGCGATGCTGCATGTACTGCTACTACCCATACAGATTCAGGGACCCTGCCTTTCCTAACCCTCTCTGTTACAGTATTTTTTCCCTTCATAGATTTTTTTATTTATTCCACGTGATGTGATGGAATGCCCTGCCCACTGATCCAAGGCTCATATCCCACTGAGTGAGCACAGGGAGTAAGATGACAGATAATTAACTTCAGGAGGGGCTAACACAGTATGCAACAAGTGGCACTGGTGCACTGATGACTATCTGGCAGATTTTAATTCACATGCACACACACAGAATTATTTTACACGCCACCTATGATAAAGGCTCTGCTGTAGGTGCTGTTGTTACCTACACAGATTCAATGACCATGCCTGACCTAACCGTCTCTGACACAGTACTTTTTCCCTTCAAGGATTTTTTATTCTCTGTTATGTGATGTAACGCCCTGCCCACTGAGCCAAAGCTTATACCCAACTGAGTGAGCATAGGGAGGAAGATGAGAGATGACTGACTTCTTGGTGGGGGGGTCACACAGTACACAATAAGTGGCAATGATGCACTGATGACTATCTGGCAGATTTTATTACATGAACACACAGAACTATTTCACACACCACCTATGCTAAGGGCAATGCTGCAGGTGCTGCTGCTACCCACATAGATTCAGGGACCCTGCTTGTCCTAACCCTCTCTGACACAGTATTTGTTCCCTTCAAGGATGTTTTATTTATTCCACGTGATGTAATGGAATGCCCTGCCCACTTATCCAAAGCTTATACCCCACTGAGTGAGCACAGGGAGGAAGATGACAGATAACTGACTTCTTGGTTGGGGGGGTCCACACGGTACGCAAGAAGTGGCACTGGTGCACTGATGACTGGCTGGCCTGGCAGATTTTTTGTTTCACACACTGTCACACGCACACAGATTGTATTAAATAAAAAAATAGAAATCCCCGCTGAAGTGACTGAGTGAGCACAGGCAGAAGAACTGAGATAGAGGACTTGTTTCTGTTGGGGGGGCAATTGGGCAAACTGCAAGAAGGCTAACTGGGACAGTATGGAAGTAGGTGGCACACTGGCACAGATCAACATACTTCTCCCCCTCTGCTAGACTGTTACCCCCAAAACAATGGGCAGTCTGGCTCTGGCACTTAATGGTGAAGTCTTTCTTCAGTTTCTTGTTCTCTTCTTTCTCATCTGCACTCTAGTCTGTTTTCAAGTTCTTTCTCACAACAAGTTGCCCCTAAGTTCCTCCTCACCTCCCTGAGTCTTCTTGATAATATAACTACTCCCCACCCCAATCCCTGTCTCCAACACCCAGTCCTCATCTCAGTCCCTCCCAAGTCCCTGACTCCCAGACTCCTAATCCAAACCCCCAACTTCCTCAAGTTTAATTCACTTGTTTTGTATTAGTACTTTATATATATATAAAATATATATTCTCTATGCAAAGAACTGCGTTAATGCATCATTTAGGGTTAAAGGATAAACAGTCAGGAAATTAGACCTTTGGGTTGCCCCTCCTTCCGGACCCACCCATCATTCCAAGATTGAAAGCTGACAGAGTGTGTCATTGGGGTTGTGAGGCCTAAATGTCACCCCATTCCATCTGAAATGACATTCACAAGCCACAGTAAATAAGATTGGGGTGATATGACTTTCATGACTTTTTATGCTTTTACCATAAATGATGCATTAATGCAGGTTTTTTTACATAGAATTTCCTTACTTTTTGAGAAAGAATACAAAACTATGAAATTGCTCAACTTGGCAGGAGCATGGGCCCTTTGGGCCTTGAGCTCCCACCAACCCTTGGACATTGATGGGAGCATGGGCCATTTGGGCCCTGTGCTCCCACCAACTTGTAAACATGTGTGTACCATCAACACCCTCCAAATTTCAATGTAAAACACCAAACTGTATCCAAGATATAACATCTAAAAGTTTGACATTTTAATTTGTCAGAGTTGTAGAATTCCACACCTGTTAGCATTTTACAGGCACAACAACTGAAAACTACATCCATGACATTAAGGTTAGGTACTCTATCAATTTCAAGCCACCAGCACAATGCAAAACACTGTCCACAACACGTGAATTGAATCACGCAATATCTCTACAAAAAAAAATTCTGTGACATGTAAACACCATAATTCACATCTACAGGACATGCCAAGAACACCTTCCAAATTTCAATATAAAATTCCAAACGGTGTCCGAGATATAACATATTAAAGTTTGACATTTTCATTCATCAGAGTTGCAGAATTCTGCACCTGTTAACATTTTACAGACACAACGACTGAAAATTACATCCATGACACTAAGGCTAGGTAGCCTATCAATTTCAAGCCACCAGCACAATGCAAAACAATGTCTGCAACACGTAAATTGCATCACGTCATATCTCCATAAAAAAAAGTTTTCCAACACGTAAATACTGTAATTCACATCTACAGGACATGCTGAGAAGTCCCTCCAAATTTCAAATAAAAAGACCAAACCGTTTCTGAGATATTTAAACTTAAAGACTGGTGAAATTGCCCTATTTAATGCATTATAAAATCTGGCCATCTTGTCCCTATCTCGCGATCAAAGATGGTGATCAAAGAATCTCGCGATCAAAGAATTTGCAGGCTCGTGATCAAAGAATTTGCAGGCTCATGATCAAAGAATAAAAAATGCTGTAATTCGAGTATTAGCCAGAATTACATGGAACCACCACCATGCCTCGATAGAATTAAGCCCCCTGAGCAAAACCCACCCTCATTTGTGTTCCTAGGCCACCCCTGGGCTGAGAAAATTAAAGTTTTAAAAGGGCCATCTCGTCCCTCACTTGTGAAGCACTATCGCAATCAAAGAATCTCGCGATCAAATAATTTGCAGGCTTGCGATGAAAGAAATTGCACGCTCATGATCAAAGAATAAAAAATTCTGAAACTTGACTTTTAGGCAGAATTGAACAAAACACCAGCATGCCTCAATATAATGAAGCCCCCTGAACAAAACTCACCCTCATTTGTTTTCCTAGGCCACCCCTGACCTGAGAAAAATGTATTTACCTTATGAAGCAATTTCACGAACAAAGAATCTAGCAATCAAAGAATTTGCAGGCTCGCGATCAAAAATCGTTAGCAAGACGCGATCAAAGAATTTAAAATGTTATAACTCTATTTTTTGACACTTTTACATGAAACCAAAGGCATGGGTCGATAGATTGAAGCCCCTGAGTAAAACCCATGTAAAATATACTTCAGGAGTGACCCCAGAGCTGAGATATTTGACTTTTTACGATTGGATTTGAAAAACAAGATGGCGGACCTTGCGATCAAATAATTTTCAGGGACAAAGATCCTTGAACCGTGAGGCTGCAAATTCTTTGACCACCAGGTGGGACCAGATGGCCAGAACACCATTCTTTGTTCGCAAAACAACCTTATAAATTTTCGCATTGACTTATAATGGAAACTTTAAAGTGCTATAACTTTTGAATGCCTCAATATTTTTTCACCAAACAAAATGTGGCATGTTCAGCCAGCCAAGCTCTTTTAGATGAGCCATCTGGCTGAGTGGCTTGCCACATGATGGCTGCACAGGGCCACAGACAAAATCCCCAAAACTGCCTCCAAAACTGGATAATGTTGTATTTTTCAGCGTTTTTGTGTGCAAAGACCATAAGTCCGACTGAACTGAAATTTGGCAGATCAAGAGATCTACCATGCTCCACCATGCATACCAACTTACAGGCAAATCTGTTGAATGGGTCCAAAGTTATTAACCTGCAAAATTTTGACTTTAACATAGACGTTACTTCATTACCCTACATATAGTGGCACGACTGCACCACTATAATATATATATATATATGTATATGTATATATATATATATATATATATATATATATAAACACATTTAATTTCTTCTTTCAGTTTTTTATAGTCAACTTCTTCTTCCTCCATTGCCCAACGGGCCAAAAAAGTTTAAGAAGTAATTAAAACACAAGTTTCACAAGCACACAGAATTCATAGCATGAAGCAGCCTACAGAAGCTGCTGCTGCTTCTCTGCCCCAATTCCTCTGCATAGGTCTAAGGTGGACCACATGGGTTTCTAGAGCAGCAAACCAATCAGGTGCCACCTTAGAGAGACAGACAGCTCGGCCATCCACTGAGGAACCAGAGTCTTGTCTCTGGTCCTTCCTGTGGGTTCCTCCTGCTCTGGTGCTTCTCACTGCATTTCCCATGATACAACAGCCATCCGAATTGATCTGAACAGCCAAAAGTGTTCAGAAGCTGTCATTTTCAAACACCTCGGTATGTTCGAATCAGTTTGCATTTTGGCAGAACTGGTTCACCCATCCCTATCTTGAATTCTGGGCATAGTATTCTGGTCTGAGATAATCCTTTTGTTAAGAATTTGGTAGTCTATGCACATTTGCAAAGCTCCACTTTTCTTACGCACTACTGCTATTGGTGAAGCATATGGATATATTAATTCTTGAATTATACCTGCAGCTAACAGTTTCTGCAAGTGTCTCCTCACATCATCAATATCTGCTGGTGCCAAATGGTGGGACCTTTCACAGAAAGGATGTTCATTGTAAAGTCTGATATGGTGCTCTTCTCCAATACATATCCCACACCCGATGAGTGAAGTGAAAACACTTTTGTCCTTTAGCTAATTTTCTGCTGACATGGGTCACAGAAACATAGACATTAACGGCAGATGAGGACCTCTTGGCCCACCTAGTATGCCCAATTCCCTACCTATTGGATAAGTTGCAGATCCTAGTTAACCAACAGCCTACTTCTTCCTACCACTATCTGCACAGTCATGGCACACCAAGCACACTACAAAAAGGGCTTACCACAGTTCAGTGCAGTAAAATTACTTTATTTTCTCACCGCATGGTGCAGATGAACCAATTCAGGACTAAAAGACACAAAAGAACTAGCATCTAACATTTCACCAAGTCATTGGCTTTCACGAAGATGAATTCAGTCAGTACATACTGTACATCCATTTTAAAGCCAAAGGGCCATTGTGACATGACCATTTCTTAAAGCGACAGTGCTAAAAAAACATAATAATCAATAAATACATTTCATTTGTGTATACTAAAGTCCATAACAATAAATCAGGGTGTAACCAAAACCAACTAAAAACAAGCACTGCCATTTGCAAGCCTTTTTTTTGTATTTTAATGCTTACTGTGCACGCTATTATAAATACTTTTGATAATTATTTCAAAGAATTTATTATTCCTAGAGCAAATTTACATTATTGTTATAAAAACTACCCAAGGACAGCAAAACAGCAATGCATCTGAGAGCACATTTTCTAACAAAGGATAGTGCAAAGGAAATATATTAGGAGGCAAGCAAATGAGCTAAGTAGTTTTAGCCCATGCATATTTCTAATGCCTACTTCTTGTTACAGAAAAACATTATTTCCACATGCTTTAAAATATTGCACTGATTCACAACCACCTTGAATCATCTTAATAAAACCCATGTGTATGGTAATACATACTTAAGAAACATATACACGTGGGCATGAGGGAGAAGGAGGAATTTGCAAACTAAGGGAGAGAATATAGCATGGACAAAAAGAAGAGGGGTGAAAAAAGGGGGAAGGAAAAAGGATGGAGAAGGGAAGGGGAATATGGAGGGGAATAAAAAGGGAGGTGGAAGGGAGAAAGGAGAAAGGAAAGAAACAAGGAAAAAGAAAACAAAAGAAAAGAAAAAAGGAAAAAAATGACAGTGGAATCTACAATAGAACAGAGAATAATGGAGTAAGGAACATGTAAAGAGAAAAAAGCAAGCTACAAGGAAGAATTATTAAACACTTAAACTGTATTTATTAAAGAGGGAGAATAGATAGAGTAGGAGAAGTAGGAATTTGCATGAAACAGGCTCAGAGTATAACAGAAGAACATGGAGGGTATATATATATATATATATATATATATAGATATATATATATATATATTTGTGGTGCGGTCACACCACTATATTTAGGGTCGAGATGTCACGTCTATGTTAATGTCAAAATTTTGCATGTTAATAACTTTGAACCAATTCAATGGATTTGCCTGAAATGTGGTATGTGCAGTGGGGCATGGTAGATTTCTTAATTTGCCAAATGTCGTTTCAGTCGGACTTACGGACTTTGTGCACCAAAATGCTGAAAAATGCAAAAGTATCAATTTTTGGAGGCAGTTTTTGGGATATTATTCGTGGCTCTTCGTGGCTGTCGTATGGTGTGCCGCTCTGTGACATGGCTCATTTGAAAGAGCTTCGTTAGCCGAACATGTCGCTTTTTGTTTGATGAAAAAATATTAATCTGTTCAAAATTTATTATGATTTGAAATTCCCATTATATCCTACGGGAAAATGTATATGTATTTTTGGAATGTTAATGAGAACGACCAGATGGCCCTAGGGAAGACCAGATAGCCCAAATTGGGATGACCATATCTCAATCACAGTTTGGTCTTTTTACTTGAAATTTGCAGGGTGTTGAGAGTATGTCATAGAGATGTGAACCATGCTGTTTAGGTGTTGGGGAAATAATTTGTTGCAGAGATAGTTAATGACACAATTTGCATTTTTCCCATAGGATTACATTGCAGTCTGTGTCATGACTTTCAGTGCCGTCTCAGAAACAAAGCAAGATACAGACTTTTCACTAGGGGTGGCTTAGCTCACCTTCAGGTAAGCTAATCATTAGAAGAAGACTTGAAATTGCTGCAAAAGTCTGCAGTGGAATTTTGTTCATACGTTGCATGGTTCATGAGATATTGTGAAATTACTGTCACAAGGGTTGAAAGAGTGCCTGTCCTGTGCTTTTCTCAGAAATGGTGTAAGATATTGGTACAGTCTTTTGATGACATGTGAAGTACTCACTGCCATGATTACAATGATGCTATAATTTTTTTTCTAGCTCTTATGGTTCCCAAGATATGGACAAATTACTGTTACGAGGGTTTGGTGCCCTATAGTGCTGCTGCATGGCTCTATAGCTTTGTGCAAGTGGGAGCATGGGCCCAGATACATATTGTTGTGCAAAAATTGTCAACTTGGTTGGAGCTGGGCTCTGCACTCCCACTGATATGTGTTTTTTTCTATTCATATTATACTTTTTCAAAAAGTAAGGAAATTCTATGCAAAAAACTGTGTTAATGCTTCATTTAGGGTTAAAGCAAAAAAAGTCAGGAAATGAGACATTAGGGTTGAACCCCTAACCCCCCATCACACACGCCACCTCAATCCTCCACAGTCTGATAGACACCAGGGTATGTCATTGAGGTTGTGATACCTAAATCTCACCCCATTCTCCTTTCCTGTACTGTATCATGTCAACATCCTCATACGTGGAATACATTATGGGGTGCAGTCGTGCCTTTATATTTAAGATTATGAAGCCACTTTTATAGTTTTTTTTACTCTTCATTTATTCACCTTCATGCCAGGGAATCCTTCTGGGGTATGTATGTGACTCCAGCCTCTACTCCCTTGCCTGAACCCCCATTATTGGAAAGACTCTCCCGATCACTCAGGCAGATCTAACCCCCTGGATCACCCTCCAGGGCTGGCCCCGTCCTCCCATGACAGCCTGTCTGTAATTAGGGAGATCTAACCTGGTGTGTCGAGTTGGGCCTGAAGTCCTCCAGACATTGGACCAGCAATCGGGATGTGGGCTGCATCCCAGGCATCCCTTTCATCTTCACTAGTGAGAAGGGGTTTTTCTGCTTTGTGTTCTGGTCCCATTGGGAGTGCGGCATGCAATGACATCCACACACGGCTTTCCTGCTGATGTCTGCCACACTCCCATCCCCTTCTTTCTAGCCAGCATACCTGTATAACCCCCAGTCTCCACCAGGGGTCACCAGGACACCAAGCAGCCCTGGATCCCTCCCCAGAGAGAGGAGAGCAGTCCTCTGGATGCTTGATCCTCCCTCTCCCCTGCCAACCCCTGATGGCCCGGGCTCATTCCCAAATCTGGGTCACCAGTGTGGCGTGAGGTGTGGCGTCCAGTGCCTCAACCCTCAGCACCACCGTGCCAGCCAGCCACTTTTATGTTAAAATCAAAATGTTGCATGTTAATAACTTTGGACCTGTTCAACAGATTTGCATGAAATTTGGTATGTGCAGTAGGGCATGGTAGATCTCTTCATCTACCAAATTTCATTTCAGTTGGACTTACAGTTGTTGCGCACCAAAACGCTGAAAAATGCACTTTTTCCCAGTTATATGGGCAGTTTTTTTGATTTTATCCATGGCGCTACATGGCTATGTGGAGTGCTGCATTGTGACTTGGCTCATCTGAAGGAGCTCATGTCAATGAACATGCCACTTTTCGTTTGGTGAAAAAATATTAATCTATTCAAAAGTTATTAAACTTTTAAGTTCCCATTATAAGTCAATGTGAAAATTTCTATGGTTATTTTGTGAAAGAAGAATGGGGTTTTGGCTACCTAGTCCTGCCTCACGATTAAAGAATTTGCAGGCTTGCGATCGAAGAATCTTTGATCCCAAGGAATTCTTTGATTGTGACAGCCGCCATCTTGTTTTCACTTTGCAGTCGGAAAAATTCAAATATCTTGACCTGGGAGGACTTCTTATTTATTTTATTTATTTATTGCAATTGTTTCACCTGAAAAGGCACACTGAGCAACAAGACACTTGTCTCCTGGTGCGACCTGGGTGGGTACACATGGATATGATAACACGCAGGTTATCAAGTGAACAGTTAACAGAAGCAAATAAAAAGTAGCATTAGGACACAAAATTGCATGTATATACAAGCAGTGCACATTGAATGCTTAGGATATTATAGTATCAGATAACAATTTTTGTTACAAGAAGCAGCAGACAAGGTAAATTAGCACAGTAGTAACAGCTGTAAACAACAGAGGACATATATCACAGTTATACACAGTACATAGGGCAAAAGAGGCCCAGGACATAAGTGCAAGGTTGGGGTTAAGTGCCAGCTTCCGTAGCAAGGCTAAGGCCACTGGTCAGGTATTGGGGAGGGGATAGTGGGGCATGGCAGGCTCATGGATAGGAGCAATTTGTAGTAAGGAAGTTTACTAGGGTGGTAGACAGAGAGTAGGAAGAGGAGGAGGAGTGCCGAATTTGTGGTGGGAGGGTGTTCCAGAGCTTAGGTAACTGGTGTGAGAAGGCAACTTGACTGGCAGAGGTCTTCTGCCTAGGGACTGAAAGTTGACGGGAGTCACTGGATCTAAGATGATGGGGGGGGCATCTGTGAGCATGGTGGCAAGATAGGAGGGGATGGACCTGAGCCATAGGTTGGAGACAAATTTAGCACAGTGAGAGATACATAGATACATAGATACATAGACAGTGTCGGCAGATAAGGGCCTATGGCCCACCTAGTCTGCCCATTTGAGCTTGTAAGTTCAGTTTGTTTTCCTAGAAGTCTATGTGGTGGTTTGTGAGGGATGGTAGTGCCAAGGCTCAGGTAGAGGTCACAGTGGTGGGTGAGGGGAGAGGCATTGAGAGCAAAGCGGCAGAAGGCATTATAAAGTGTGTCCAATTTAGATAGGGTGGACTTAGGGGTTTCACTGTATACAATGTCACAGTAGTTGATGGAGGGCAGTATCATCTTCAGGACCAGTTCAAGTCAGACTCGGGGAAGTAGGCTGCTACGGTTCCTATATAGTGCACTTAGCATGGGGCATAGTTTTTTGAGATAGCATCGATGTGGTCAGAGAAGGAGAGATGGCTGTCGAGCCAGACCCCCAAACAACAGAACGAGGAGACATCTTCAAGTTTTTGGCCATCCAGGGTGGCAAAGTAGGGAAGGGAGGGGAGTCTGGACAGGCATTGTCGTGTGCCGAAGGTCATAGTGACAGTTTTTTTTTTGCATTTAGGGAGAGCTGGTGTGAGCTAAACCATTGCTGTACCTTGTTGAAGTCAGCTTGGAGGTTTGATTGTACCACATTGGGGTGGAGCCCGAGTAGTACAGTACAGTATCATCTGCATACAAGTGGATTGAGGAAGTACAGCAGATGAGTGGCAGGTCATTTAGGAATATAGAGAACAGAATGGGAACAAGAACCAACCCCTGTGGGACACCGGTAGTTAAGGAAAGGGGGTGGAGATCGCATTTGAGACTCTAATGGACTGAGTTCTAACAGAGAGGTATGATCTGAACCAGTTTGTGGCTGCCACAGAGAGGACTGATTCAGCGAGACTCAAGAGCAGTATGGGGTGGGAGATGGTGTCGAAGGTTTTTGCAAGGTCGACAAAAATGGCTGAGGAGATCAGTCTACTGTCCATACCTGTCAGGATAGTGTCTGTAAGCCTTATCAGGGAGGAGGTGGTGGAGTGTCCCTTCCTGAAGCCAGACTGGAATGGTGTGAAGAATTTGGAGTCAGTGAGGAAGGAGGTAAGTTGGGTGAGCACAAGGTACTCTTGTACTTTTGCTAGGGCTGGGAGGAGGGAGATAGGGCGGTAGTTAAAGAGGGAGATGGGGCACCTCCTTTTGGCAAAGGGATGACAATGGCATGCTTCCATGCATGGGGGACAGCAGTGTCAGCAAAGGATTGGTTTAGGAGTTCTGCAAGCGGAGTTTCTATAGTGGGGCGGAGAGGTATAGAAGTTTGGGGTCTAATCCATCTGGGAATTTGCCATTTGAAGGGTTAAGAGAAAGTAATGCATCTAGGGCCTCAGTTGCAGAGATGTCTTTGAAGGAAAAGAAGCAAGGACTAGTCTGGGTCTTTATGTCTGTAGGTGGTGTGAGAGGTGTAGTGTTGGGCAGGGAAGAGAGGAGGGTGGTAGCACAAGTGGAGAAGTACACATTGAACTCAGTGGTGACTGCTGTGGGCTCTGATAGGAGAGAGTTATTAATATTTAGCATTATAGTGGGATTGGCAGCCAGTGGGGTGAAAAGGGAGTGAATGATCTTCCAGAATTTTGACGGCTTATTTAGGTTTGACTGAAGGGAGCTGCTGAAGTACTCTGCTTTTGCAAGATGAGTGGTTCTGGTGCACTTGTTACAGAGCATGCAGTATGTGGAGAGGTGTTGTGGGAGGTGTGAGGATTTATGAGTTTTCGAGGCTTTGTCCCATGCAATTTGACATGCAGTCAGTTCTTGGGTGATCCAAGGTAGGTGGTTTCCTTGTACTCTTGTACGATGCAGTGGGGTGTGTGTGTTCCAGACGCTTAGAAATGTGTTTTTAAAGTGTAGGAAGGCATCATCAATGGAGATCATAGGAGGGGCAGGGGCTCAGTTTGCTAGTGCAAGGTCATCTAATACAGGGGCTAGACTGAGGGATTTATAGGAGCTTTGGACTACAAATTTAATGGGGGATTTTGGGCAGTGGATTTTATGCACTAAGAAGGTTACGTGGTGGTCACTGAGGGAGTCAGGAAGAATACCAGCTTGTTTGACCCAGTGGGGGTGTGTGGTAAGGACCCAGTCAATGAGTGAGTGGTTACCAGATTTTAGGTTAAGCCGGGTGGGCTCAGTAATGATTTGTGAGAGGTTTAGGGTGATTTCAGTCCTGGTTTTGTTGAGGGCAGGAGCTAGCCAATTGTGGTTAAGATCACCCATAATGTAGAGTTCCCCTGTCATGGTTAGGCAGGAGATTTGCTTGAGGAAGTCGGTGACAGTAGAAGCTGGTGTACCAAGTCAGCAGTATATCCCAGCAATGTAGATTGGTAGCGAGAAGGGAAGAGCAAGCTGAATTAGTATTACTTCAAGGACTTTTGGTTTGGACTTGGTCAGGACCACTGAAGAGTGCAAGTTTGAGTTTACGTAGATGGCTATTCCACCGCCTTTAGAGGCTCTATCCTGGTGGGTTATAGTGTAGTCTGGGACAGCGACAGAGGAGTTGTGGATGTTTTTGTTGAGCCATGTTTCGGACAGGGTGAGGATATATGGAGTGTAGTGGACAGCAGCAACCTGAAGGGAGTCAAGCTTGTGGACAAGGCTTCTTATATTTAGGTGTAGAAGGTGCAGGCCACGTGGGAGAAGGTCCCCAGAGTGAGGTGAAGAAGAGGCTGATGTTGGAGAGGGGCATGAGGGGGGTAGTATTGGGGCTGGGGTTAGGGTGGATGTCACCTGCTGCAAGGAGCAGGAGAGCGAGAGTTAGGTAATGAGTGAATAGCTGTACATGACTGACTGCAAGCGGGCATCTCTTAGATTGATGGCATGAATGAGCTGGGCATAGGGGAATAAGTTGAAAAAATGACCCTGGGGAGTGATGGGTTGAAAGGAAATGGGCTGGAATGTGTGGTAGAGTGTGTCCATACTTGGGTGAAAGGGGAGGTGGATGCCGGGCTGGAGGGGTGGGAGAGCTCAAAAAGGTTTGGCATAATTTGGGATGGGGGCATGGGAGAGGTGGGTGGCATGTTGGAAAGGGAGGGAGGGAGAAGAGAATAGGATGAGCAGGGTCAGGTGGCCTGGTAGAAGGATCATGGCATGGATCAAGTGCTAGGAGGACCCTACTGCTGTGGTTACTTAGTGGGGAAGGTGGGTGCTATAGTTACTTAGTAGAGAAGGTGGAGGGCTGGGATGCAGGGGCAGGGAAGTGATAGGGACCTGTAAGTACTAGGAACCAATGGGGGAGCAGAGGGAATGAGGGTTTTAGGTAGCCAGTGAGGGAGTGAGCAGTGCTGCTAGGCTTATTAGCCAATGATGGAGCGAGTGCTGCTAGGCCTACTAACCAATGATGGAGTGAGAGGAAATGTGGGTGGGCAATAGGTGTATTTAATCAGTAGAGGGGTGGATGTGGGTGGGAGGGCCGAAAATCCTTCCCTGAGACACTTGAATTTTGCTTAGTTGCAGCTAAATCTATTTGTAAAAAATGCCAGGTGGCAAAAGCAGGGGAAAAAGTCCTGGCCAATTAGAGCAGATTTGCTGGAAGTGCCTGTGTTCTGATTGGCTGCCCTGTCGCCGTACCTTCCAAGGAGCTGCAGGTGGGCGTCCTGGTCTCGGTTGGCTGGGTGCCGTCCAACCATGGGGGAGCTGAAGCAGCCCTGTTCAAGGGCAGGCAGCAGGAGAGAAGAAAAATAGCAGGGGTTAAATAGCGTAGAGGCAGGACAGGTTTAGATTGAGCAATTTAGCAAGACAGAGGAGAGTGAGACTTTTCGGCGCCATGGCAGAGTGCTTGAATGGAGGGGTGGCGGTGCAGGAGCAAGGAAACAACAGGAGAGCTGTAAGCACTTTAAAATGGTAGTAGAAATTACAATCCAGCTAATACAGTTGAAATCCTTCTATGAGATACTTGAATTTTGTAAAAAGCGACAGGCGGCAAAAGCAAGGGGAAAAGTCTTGGCCAATCAAAGTGGGTTTCTGAAGCCTTGTTCTGATTGGCTGCGCTTGTCATCAGACCTTCCAAGGAGCTGCAGGTGGGTGTCTTGGTCTCGGTTGGCTGGGTACCATCTGACCATGGGGGAGCTGAAGCAGCTCTGTTCAAGGGCAGGCAGCTTCCAAAGAGCTGCAGGCGGGCATCCTGGTCTTGGTCGGCTGGGTGCCGTCCGACCATGGGGGAGCTGAAATAGCCCTGTTCAAGGGCAGACAGCTTCCAAGGAGCTGCAGGTGAGTGTCCTGGTCTTGGTCGGCTGGGTGCCATCCGACCATGGGGGAGCTGAAGCAGCCCTGTTCTAAGGTGAAACTATGGTGGGTTTTGCTCAGGGGTCTTCCCTCTATCAAGCCATGCCTGTGATTTCTTTCAAAATGCTCAAAAAATAGTTTTGAACTTTTTTATTCTTTGATCGCGGCTCACTAAAGATCTTTGACTGCGACTCTGCAAATTCTTTGATCACGAGATTCTTTGACCGTGATCCCCAAAGAGATAGACAAGGTGCCACTGGTCCCCATGGGCAGTGATCACGATCCAGCCATAGCACCTCTACGGTGCAAGGAGCCTGATCCACCCACCCACCCCAAAGATACAGATAAGGTGCCACTTGCCCCCACAAGCAACAGTCACGATCCAGCCATAGCACCCCTACGGTGCAAGGAGCCTGATCCACCCACCCCCCAAAGAGATAGATAAGGTGCCACTTGCCCCCACAGGCAGTGGTCATGATCCAGCCATAGCACCTCTACGGTGCAAGCAGCCTGATCCACCCACTCTCCAAAGAGATAGATAAGGCACAACACTTGAAAAATTGCCATGATTTCTCTGGGCTGTGTGAACGCTGAACCGGATCTTCACTTGCAATTTGCTGTTTTCAATTTTGGTGCCTTCTCAGGGTAGCGTTATTGGCTCCACACCTGTGTAGAGCTCCCTGATTGGCTGGTCTCACTCACCTGAGACAGGAGCACCCGAGACGTGTGGCTTAATGTAAGCCTGCATCCCTGCACTCGGCTCCTAATTTATATATTTTAATTTAGCCTGTTCTGCTCAGCCTGTGTAAAGTAATTTATCATTCCCCCCGCTGCAGTTTCTCTCCAACTGTATGTGCACTGATTCAGTGCTAGCTCTGCAAATTTCCCCTTGATTTTTCCCCAGTTAAGCTTTCACTCTGTACACTGCCTTGAACTGAGTTTGTAAAAAAGTTTTACTGGCTTTGTTAATATATTTTTTTTAATCCTATTTAAGACTGTACTGGGTTTACATGCTTACTGCTATGGACTTAGAAAATTCAGTGAATTGTAAAATCTGTGTGGCCTCTGTCTTGAGCCTAAGGCTCCTGCCCTTGACTTTCATTCTTAATCATCTTCCTTTGTCCCCCTGTCCCCCTCTGTCTCTGTTCTCTCCCTCATGTTCTCCCCCATCAGTTTGTTCTTTTGTGCTTGTTTGGATTCCCAGTTAGCCAGCACCTTGCCTCTGTCTGAGACTGCTCCCTGACTTTGTCTTTCAAGTTGGTGCTCAGTTCTCTTTATGTGTTTCTGTTTAGATACAGCCCCCCCATCTGCTCTTATTTAATCTGCTGTCTCCTTCCTTGCAGGTGCCACTTGCCCCACGGGCAACGGTCACGATCCAGCCATAACACCTCTATGGTGCAAGGAGCCTGATCCACCCCCCCCCCCCAAAGAGATAGTTAAGGTACGACGCTTGAAAAATTGCCACAATTTCTCTGGGCTGTGTAAACCCTGAACCGGATCATCACTTGCAATTTGCGGTTTTCAATTTCAGTGCCTTCTCAGGGTAGCACTATTGGCTCCATGTCTGTGTAGAGCTCCCTGATTGGCTGGTCTCACTCACCTGAGACAGGAGCACCCGAGATGTGTGGCTTAATGTAAGCCTGTATCCCTGTACTCAGCTCCTAATTTATATATTTTAATTTAGTCTGTTCTGCTTGGCCTATGTAAAGTAACTTACCATCCCCCCTGCTGCAGTTTCTCTCCAACTGTATGTGCACTGATTCAGTGCTAGCTCTGCAAACTTCCCCTTGATTTTCGTCCCACCCCCCCCCAGGCCTCCTTTAAATGCACACAGTCTCCACCCACTCCTATCTGATGTTTCAATTTATTGGTTACTTATTGTTCACAACTGGAATTCCTCCCAACCCCTTTTTGCAACCAAGCCTTCTAGCAGCTTTATCTCATTCTGTCTTGCTGCGGCATACCATTTTGGTGCTTTAGGTTTGCTTATTGCTCACTAGCATATCCTGTCTTGCTAAGGCAGTTGATTTAGGTCAGGTGTTCTCTCTAGTTCTTAGTCTGCTCCAGAGTAGTAGCTAAGAAATTTGCTTCAAAGCCTCTCTCTCTCCCTAGTACTACTCTATAGTCAGGTGAACTTTTTTCTTATTAGCCTGACTAGGAGCTGTACTTAAGGATTACAGCTTCACGCTCCACTGCCTATAGTAGTATTCTGCAGAGATTAAAAAATTCTCCTCCATTGAGAATCCCTTCTCTTGCCTGTACTTGTAGTGCCCATTGGGTCATAGTCTCATAATGAGGGCATATTGCCTGCTTCTATGCTTATCTCTGCTCATCTTACACGTACTGGATCCGAGCATGAATCAAAAAATAACTCCTAGAGTGGAGAATGGCTCTCTTTTTACATTGTCTGACGGGAACTTTTCCTATCAAGTAGAAGAACTTGTATGTGCTCTAACTTCCCCTAGCCCACTGCTGGTCCTTTACCTGCACCGGCATACAGGAACTCTACTAGACCCTGCCCTCAGGGCTACACCACCTTCTGCATACTCCCCCCACTCCCATTGACTCTCTCAGTCAGAGCATTATTGTATGCAGCATCAAGAAAACTGGGAACTAGCCTCAGAACTCCCTATAATGCCACAGACAAATCACGTAACCGAAAGAAGACTCAGCCACTCACACTTCTCCTAGGACTCTGCAGGAAACCCTTGTTCCTGCTTTTACTATGCTCAGGAAATGTTGAGCTTAATCCAAGCCCTCTGACACCCATGGAATCCCCAGCAGAGCTACAAAGCCTCAAGGGGCTTACATTCTTGCATATTAATGTATGTAGCCTATTAAAAAAATCACTTCTGTTCAGGCCTGGGTATGTCATACTGCTCCAGATGTTCTGGTGATTACGGAGTCCTGGCTCTGAATGGCGACCAGTAACAATGAAGTCAACATCCCCTCCTACTCTTTGTTGAGAGCCGACAGGCAAACCAGAGGTGGTGGGGTAGATATTTACATCAAGGATAAATTACCTGCTTCCATAATTGACTCAACCTCTGTCCCAAAACAATCTGAAAACTTGTCATTAAAGATTGAAATTGCCACCGGTGTCTCATTATGTATAATAGGATGCTACAAACCTCCATCAGCTGGACTACAGTTCTTAAAACATCTCAGAAACATCCTGGGTTCAGCATCTTCAGAGTGTATCATACTAGGGGACTTCAACTTAGACTGGCTCTCCTGTGCATCCACCCCACTTAAAATGTTCTGTGATTCCCTTGGGTTGTTACAGCTAATAAACAAATCCACTCATCCTAACAAGTCAACCCTAATAACAGTACTGTCTTGGATATCATTTTAGTTAACAAACCCCATTTATTCTCCCATGCTGGCGTCTTTTTCTCTGATATTAGAAACCATTGCTTCATCGCATGTGTAAGATCCATTCTTAAATCCATAACTGCACCAAAATTCTCCTTTAAAAGGTGCATATGCAACTTTGATCTCCATGGGTATATATCAGACCTAAGAAACTCCATGCGATGGCAGGATGTCTATCTAGCCAAGTCCCTGACTACAGCTTATGATATTTTCTCAGAAATTGTGCTAGGGGCTCTCAACAAGTATGCTCCCATAGTAAAAGTTTGTGCCAGAAATAAATCCTGTCGGTGGTTTACAGAAGTCCTGAAAGATGCTTTGCGGAGTAGGGATGTACTCTGGAGAACTGCTAGGAAAATTAATTTAATAAATGACTGGAATTCTTTCCGGAGGGCGAGGAACCTCTGCACCAAAATGGTCAGAGAAGGCAAAGCTAATTTCTACCGCTCTCAGCTGGAGAACTCCACAAGAAATGCCTCCAAATTCTGGAGGACTATCAAAGACATTGAAGGTCACACCACTGTAAATTCCCTACCTACTAAATTATTGATCGACAATACTGTCACCTCCGACAGACCGTCGATCCTCGATGCTCTCAGTAATCGTTTTGCCATTGTGGGGCTAGCCTTTGATTCCTCTCCCGAGAATATCCTCTGCCAACAACTTAGATTGAATACACAAGAAAAACCCATCCCCAGTCCATCCTTCTCTCTGCAGCCTACCTCCCTGAAAGAAGTCAAAGATCTTCTCCTTCAGCTGGACACTAGGAAAAGTGCTGGGACTGACCTCATTGACCCATACTTCTTAAAGGTCAGCTACTGTGTCCTCGCAGTCCCAATTACTCATCTCTTCAACTTATCCTTGTCCCAGGGTGACCTACCGCCCATTTGGAAAAATGCACTTGTGATCCCTTTGTTTAAGTCAGGAGATCCTAGTGACCTCAGTAACTACAGGCCAATCTCCCTACTTCCAATCCTGTCAAAGATGCTGGAGAAAATAGTGAACTCCCAACTTCGGAAGTAACTGGAATCAGAAAAATTTCTCAACCCATTACAATCCAGTTTTAGAGCACAGCACAGTACAATCTCTGCTTTAGTCAAGGTGACAAATGACTAGCAGCTTGAATTAGACAAAAAAAACTTTGCATGGTTTTCTTGGACCTAAGCAAGGCGTTCGATACCGTTGATCACAGACTGCTTCTGTCGTCCCTCCAGAACATTGGTTTGGATTCCCTATCCCTTATATGGTTCTCCAACTACCTCTCAGGATGACTTCAACAAGTAAAGGCAGAAGGAAAGTTTCTCCACCAGAACCCCTATTGAGGGGTACAACGTGGTTCCATTCTTGGTCCCTCGTTTTCACCATTTATATTAACAACGAGATGCCCCCATCAAAGAAGCACAAATACACCTGCTCATGGATGATACGGTACTTTATGCTAGTAGCCCCACACCTGAAGCGGCCTGTAAAGCCCCTTCAAATGAATTTAATCTGCTGCAACATCAGCTTATAAACCAGAAACTGCTCTTAAATGCAAAAATCCAAAGCAATGTTCCTCTCACCCCTTCAAATTCAATAAATCCTGCAATTGCTGGGACACTCCCACAGACCACTACCATTCTAGGTGAGTGGTTGGACTACGTACCAAAGTTCAAGTACCTGGGGGTCTGGTTAGACCATAGACTTACTTTCACAGATCACTTAGAAGAACTGGCAAAGAAACTTAGACAAAGACTTAATCTGTTCTTTAGGATTAATAATCTCCTCACAAGAGACGCTAAACTGAAACTGGTTCAAACTACCTTTCTTTCCCTATTGGATTATACAGACTTTCTATATATTCAGGGACCTGCAGGTACCCTAGCCAAACTCGATACGCTTTATCACAGAGCCATAAGATTTATCACTGGCCTTCCATATTCAACCCACCACTGTGCATTGTACACGGCAGTGGGATGGTCATCCCTTGCTTACAGATGGCAAAAAAATGCTGTGGTTTGGACATACAAAGCTATCTCAAATAAACTGCCCCAGGATATCTCTGTTTATCTTTGTGCACTCTGGGGAAGTATGCCCTGAGAAGCACCTCATATATCTACCTTTATATTTACAAAGCAAAATCTCACATTGGCAGAGCAGCCATCAGCTTTGTGCTCCCTCAACTGTGGAACAAGCTGCAAAAATCTTTGAAATTAACTCAACCCTTCAGCCTAGCAGCTTTTAAATCTCTATATCTACTTCATAATGAGTCCTGTGCTTGTCTACCCTAAATAGTGACTCCTATAAGTCCAAGCGCACTCTAATTACTACTGTTAAAAGACTGATCACATCTATAATCGACTCCTCCCTTTCCCCTTTTTCTACCCCCATATCTGTCTCTTTCTCATTCCTTTGACCCTGGTTCCAGCTCTAAATTCTCCGTACTGTATCACTATATATCTTTTTGTATTAGGTTTTATTTGTGTTCAGTGCACCTGATATGTATATTTCTTTACTTTTATGAAAAATTGTGTCCTACCCAAAACTAGCTGTATCTTCTGTTCCAAACATACACTACTGTCAATGCTACCTGCTGATACTTTGTATATACTGTATTATTGTATCTCACTTTATTTGTATTATTACTATTTTCTTGTGTGTTGCATCCCATGTATATTGTCCCTTGTTCCTTGTTAACAAACTCAGGTCCACCTCAAAAATGAGCTTGCTGAATGGTGATCGCCTGGTTAAATAAAGACTTTGATTGATTGATTGATTGATCTTTGTTAGCAAGGGTGTGACTAGATGGCCACTCAATTTTCTCAGCTCAGGGGTGCCTTATTAAGCTAAATGAGGGTGTGTTTTGCACAGGGGGACTTCATTCTTTTGAGACATGGCTGTGGTTTCATGTATTTCTGCCTAAAAATTGACTTAATATTTTTTATTGTTTGATCACGACCCTGCAAATTCTTTGATCGCAAGATTCTTTGACCATGATCTTTGATCACGAGGGCATGACTAGATGGCCACATGAAAAATTCAATTTTCTCAGCACAGGGGTCACTTCTAAAGGCAAACTGGGGTGGGATCTGCTCAGGGGCCTTTGTTCTGTCGAGTCATGGCTGTGGTTTCATGTATTTTTCTTTAAAAATTCAGTTTTAATATTTTTTATTCTTTGATCATGAACCTGCAAATTCTTTGATCATGAGATTCTTTGATTGCAATCTGTGATCATGAGCGAGGAACTAGATGGCTAGATTTGTAGGGACCAGATAGCACAATTTTAACAATTTTTCAAATTTAATATCTTGGAAACAGTGGTCTTTTAACTTGAAATTTGTAGGGTATTGATGGCATGTCCTGTAGATGTAAATTATAGTGTTTAGGTGTCGGACAATACATTTTTTGTGGTGATATCATGTGGCACATTTTATATTTTGTGGACAGCATTTTCCATGGTGGTAGTGGCTTGAAATTACTAGTTCAAGTTCAAGTTTATTGTTCTTCCAATAATTTAGAAAACAATTTTGGACATTACAACTTTTGGATTTAAAAGACACAAGATATAAAATAGATAAGAGACATAATTAAACTGATTCCTTATCTCAATAGTGAACTTTAAAAAGAAAGCATAATAATTTAAATTCTTCACATTTTACAAAAACAATTCATTCATCTCTGAGCCGCTTTCGATGTGCTTTTTTCTTCACACTCATTACTGACATTATGAAATTCCCTAACATTATTGCATCATCAGCAGTCATTGGGTGCATCAATATGAATATCACATCATATGTTAAGTCTGCATATTTAATAAGAGTTTCCTCCAAATATTTAGAATGAATGCAACTGAATAGGGGACATTGAATTAATACATGCTTTAACAATTCAGTAAATCCTTTGTTGCAAGGACATTTATCCTGGAATGGTTCATTTAACTTTAATTTGCTAAAATAAGTGTATTTTGATGTGAGAAGTTCAAATCTCGCCCAGGTTATTGCTTTACGTATATGTGGTGATAGGGGAAGTTGCAAATATTCTTCCACGTTTGAGTCAATTTCATTTTGAGCAAACCAAAGGGCTTGTCTTTGGCTCCTTACTTGATTCATCTGAGTTTGTGTAGCATTTGTGAAAACTTTTTTTAAGTTAACCTTATAATTTTCATGTAGTTTTATTTTTGCATGCCAATCATTCCATAAGTGTATAGACTCTATACTGTATAAAATTTGGAAGAGAGATTTTAACCATGGAGAAATAAAACCATCTTTGTGCCAGGATTCCTTTTCTGTTATGCAGTTCAATGGCATACCATTATTTTATTGTTTATTGATCTCAACCAGTATGTGGCTATCCTTAGGTTAATAAGGGAAATCAAGGGTAATCTATCTAATTCTGTCCTTACTATTGATCCGGCCATTGAAGTAGGAACTTGTAGGATAGATTTATAATAATATAAGAGAGGGGTTTCTAGTTGTGGGTAATGATTATATCCCCAGATTTCCACTCCACATAAAAGTAGTGGGGTAATTTTTACCTCCCCTGCTTTAATAGCGGGTATTACCATAAAGCCTCCATATTTAAAGTTAAATCTTTGCAGTGCTTTTGCTGCATACTTTGCCTTGTTAATTTGTTCCTTAATGTGATGTGCCCAGAAATTTCTTGAATGTAACGTTATACCTAGGTATTTATATGATGTCACTATTTCAATAGGGACATCATTATAGAAAATCCTTGGTTTTGATGAATGACTTCCAAAAATCATTATTTTTGTTTTGTCCATGTTTATTCTCAGTTCTAATTCTTTGCATTTATTCACAAGAGATTTAAATTTTAATTATAATCCTTTAGGAGTCAATGATAAAAGAATTAGATAATCTGCGTATGCTAAATTGTGTATATGTTGGTCTTTTATTTTTGGGGAGTCCCATTGTTCATCTGAATTATAATCTAATAAGGCATCTATATAGATATTGAATAATGGAGCTAGTAAACATTCCTGTTTGATACCTTTAGTAGTTGGAAAATATTCTATAATATTTATTTTTTGATCAAATCTCACTGCAGTGTAAGTATTAGTATAAAGTAAAATTATAGGGAAAAGTAAAGATGAAGGGAGGCCTTGAATCTTGAGAATTTCCCATAAGGTCTGTCTTATTAATGAGTCAAAAGCAGTGGAAAAATCAACAAATAAAACATAAAGTCTAATTTTCCTAAATAGTATGTATTTCTCTAATAAATTAAATAATACAAAAACATTATCTGTTGTGGAAAATCCATGGCGGAATCCAGCTTGAAATTTAGAAAGAGGGCTATGGTGTTTATCCAGATTTGTAGTTTATTTAGCAATATACAAGAGAATATTTTCCCTT
Organism: Neoceratodus forsteri; assembly: GCA_016271365.2. Lineage (NCBI taxonomy): Eukaryota > Metazoa > Chordata > Ceratodontiformes > Ceratodontidae > Neoceratodus > Neoceratodus forsteri. Next base: position 41,262,502 of record JADMNL010000040.1, on the reverse strand, counting down.
CAATGTCCAGTAAACTTATTGGATGCTAATTGCTTGGTTTATATAACGAGCCTTTTTTGTGAATAGGAATTATTATGTTTTTTTGCCATGATGATTATATTGTACATTCTTTTAAACAAATATTAAATAAGTTGAGTAGAAAATGGATCCAAAAGTTCAGATTTTCTTTGTAAATCTCACCTGGAATTTTATCTGGGCCTGGAGCTTTATTATTTATTAATTTTAAGATTGCCATTTGAACATCATCAGAGGTAAAAATTATAGGTGAGTAAGGAAGCAAAAATATCCATTGTGAAGAATTTGTTTGGTTTCCTAGTAAAATGTTTTTGTTTAATGAAGCCGTATAATAGGTAATGCATGCTTCTTTGGGGATATAAGATGGGAGTGTAGGGTGATATAATTTAACCTCTCTTGCTACCATATTCCAAAAGGCCCTATTATCATTCTTCAATATTGTTTGATGGATAATTTCCCATCTTATTTCTGTAAATTCATATTTTTTTATCTTTAGGAATTTTTAATATGCTTTCCAGGCATGATTAAGTTTTACTTTACTATGGCTCAATGGATTTTTGAGATAATCCCTAATTATTTTGCCTAATTTATTCTTTTGATACTGACACTGGGAATCAAACCATGTTAGAGGGATGATGTTTGATCCTTATATACATATATTTCCCTGGTTATTCTAGATAGAAGATTCTTAAAATTTCCAATAGTAGCTTGAGTTAAATTTTCATTTTTTGAGATATAATCAGATGAATAAATCAGCATGGAAAAAATAATATGTTCTATATTCTTCATTTTGTTATTATTTAAGGATAGTTTGGATTTCCCCATAGGGATTAATGAAACAGGATAAATATCTTATTTATTTTATTTTTTTATTTTATTTATTTATTTATTTTATGTATTTATTTTATTTTATTTATTTAGTTTGTTATTATTTAAGGATAGTTTGGATTTCCCCGTAGGGACTAATGAAACAGGATAGATATCTTTCAAAGGCAGCCTTTTTTATCTTTAAATGTGACTATGTGGCAGGTAAGTGCAGCATGATCACTTTCTGGTCTAACCTTAATCCAAAAATTCTGTACAAAGTCAGAGGATTCAGGAGAAATGAATACATAGTCTATTACATTGTTTTCAACTGAAGAAAAGTATGTGCTTGCTCCCTCTATGTCTCCTGCTCCCCTACCATTCAGGATTAGTAAATTATTCTGTTATGAATTCTTTAAATTTAATGCCAGCTGGATTAACAATGGCATCCACTGATTTCCTCTTGTCTAAGTCACCCATATATATATGGGACTGCAACATTGAAAGGTTTTCAAAGGAGGCTATCCGAGCATTGAAATCACCTCCTATAAGTAACCATGATCAAGGAGAGCTCTGAGCAAAGATCGCCATATGTTATAATTGGAATATTAGGGGGAACATACACATTCACAATCATATAAGTGAATAGGTCCTATTTGACAATATTTATCACTGCTACTTTTTTAACCTCAAGATGATCAATTACGTGGATACCAGTTCTAATTTTTATAAAGGTGGTTAACCCACCACTCGGCCTTCCAAACGTTTTCTCCCTCTGTGCTAACAAACTAAATGCTTCATAACCATTTAAATGTATTTCTGTGATTGCCCATGTCTCTTGAAACAGTAATAGTTCATATTGAGAATCCATTTCTTTCCAGTCGGGATCAACCAATTTTGTCCCCATGCCTACAATGTTCCAGGACATAAAATTATCTAAATTAAAAGATGTTAAGTCTTTATTTGTTAAGGACTCATCCATATTTGATGAAATAGAATGATTATTGGGTAGTCATGAATTGATATTGGTTTCAGTAGTAATTCTTTTTGAGTTTTCTTTAAACTGGAAATCAGTTAAAAGTACTTGGAATCTATCCAGCTTATGAGCATTATGTAATAAGTCCCTATATAGAGTTTCCGATTTATTACTAAATCAATTTGGGAATCTATTTCATGCTTATGGACTCTCCTGACCTCTCCCAAGTAGGCATTTTCTATTTCTATATCCAGACATGACTCAAGAAGAGTTTTAACAAGTGAGGGTAATCTGTGCCTGTTGTTTCCTTCAAACTTCGCTATTCCAAATAGAGAAAGAAGATGAGCATCTGATGTTTTATCAAAGTTCCAATTAAGCAATGTTAGAGTTGAGGTTATAGATTCAATGGGAATCATAGCATCTGTTGGTAAATTCCTATTCCCATAAGCAAACATCCATATAGTTAACCAATTAACTGGAGAAGAAATTGAAATATCAAGTTTATTTAGATGCATTTGTTTATCCCAAATGTTCTTAGCTGTATCCATATCAGATAGTAATATGTAAACTGGTTGATTAGCTGCTGAATGATCTCTGTAAACCAGCTTTAAATTGGAAGCTGCCTGTGGGAGTTCTAATTCTGCTTTAAGCAGATCCGACATTAGGGAAGATAATGTATCAGTTGTTTCTTGAGGTTTTGAATAGATATTTTCAATTTTAAAGACTACCTCTTTCCCTGTGATAGTAATATATTCTGGATTATGATTTAAAGGAAGTGGACTTTGCAATTTGAGATTCTCAGAAGATGCTAAATTTGTATCCGTACTTTGTAAAAAGTTATTGCCCAAAGTGTTCTGTTCCGTTACAACATTCTATTTTATCCTCCTTAACCTGACTTTTGTAATCCTCGCTACTTGTTTTAACTTGATGTATGGCAATTATATTTACTTTATCTGCTGTAACCTGTTTTTTGTTTGTGTTATTTTTGCATTGTTTTGTCGTTTTTTATTTGACTTTTGGTTTTTTTCTATCTCAGTTTCCTGTGGTCTCTTTTTTCCCTTTTTCTTTAATAAAAATTTTGGATAGTAAATTGAAGAGAAAGAGTGCCTATTTGCCTTCTCAGTGAAGTACTTGTTATCTTTATAATCAATGTTATCTGAAATGTCTGTAAGTTTGTTTATAATAAAGTCAGACAATCTTTCCACATGATGTTTTAATTCATTGTATGCTTCTAGGAAAACTATATTCACCATAACTGGCTGTGTTAATACTTTAATCATATATTTCAAGATTGTATCTGGACATTGTTTGAGAAATTTGGGATATAATTTAATTGCTTCAACTTCATAATCTAGTTTATTGAACACTTTTTCTGGGGAGTCAGTCAAAATTTGTGAATCTGTTAAGTAGTCCAAGTAGTGATATATGCTATTAATAGATTTAGAAGGACTAAAAAGACCTATATAGGTAGGATGGAGTGAAATTTCTTGTCCTTTAGTATTGCTTTTTAACAAATGAATGTTTGAGTGATTACCAGAAAGATTCACTGAGATCTGACTATCCAGTTTTGTGTCCTTTTGAGGTTTCTTGGAATTAAAAAAAAAAAATCTGTGATTTTCCTTTGACTAAATGATTTAAGTGGGTAATTGAATCATTTTTACCCAAGTCTATCACAGAATCTCCATTATTAGATTTAATTGTTAAATGTTTATTTCCAATTGTTTCACTCTCAATACTTTCAAGTAACCCGAGACCAGATTGGTCAGGTATAGCCATTTTGCTTAGAAATAAATCTTGATTTGAGCCCTTCTCTATACAGGCATTCTGTTTAAAATAATTAGAGTCCGATTTAGCTCCAGGCACTGCAGCTCTATAGTCATAAGCTGCTTCTTCTTTTACATAATAAGAGGAAAAGGACTGATGAATTACTCCAAGGGATTCTTTGAGGATAGAGGCCGTGATAACCAGATCTTGAGTAAACACACAACCATTCTTGTTCACTCTCTGATTACCCTCTTGTAGCTTAAATTCTTTACCCCTACCCCTTATATACTTATTCACCACTTTACCATTTCATGTATACATGGCATTACTAATTGATCTTTCCTAATGTGAACTTATTTCTAGCAATAGTTGTTTAAACCTTTAAATCTTAGAACCTCAAGTCTTAAGTAATATACAACAGTTCCTTAAATAAAGTTTGTCAGCCTTGAATCTTTAAAAAAAATAAAGAGAAAAGTGCCAAAAGGTGAAACAGTTCAGAGGCAAAATGGAAAACGTGACTCAAAGGAGATGGTCGTAGTCCATGTCTCAGTCAGTCAATATCAGGAATGCAGGAAAACACAAAGGCCCCAGTTCATAATCAGAAAGTTCATGTAATCTGAAGAGTCTCTTCCCCGAAAGAAAGCAAAGTGGCAGCCCACTTTTTTCTGAATAAAGTTTGGGAAGGTTAGAGGCTCCAATTTCTCCAATCATTGTTGACAGTATAAGTTCTCAGGACAAAGGTTGTCTGCCACTAGAATCAACAAACAAAAACTTTTTTAAGAATTTTTTATAGCCCATTTTAAATTGGTTCTGCTTTAAATAAAAAAAAAGTAAAACTAATTCACTGATTCACTAATTGAATGTATAGGTTAGAGCCCTAGACCTCAACCTAAAGAGCCTAAGCTTGTTTTATACAAATAGTATTTAGTGAGCACTGTTACCAAAAAGGTTTTTTAAAAACTAGGTTACCAGAGAATCTTTAACTTACTTGCAGCATCTGTTAGGTGTTGATATGAAGGTGTTTAAAGTTGTCTGCAGCTTGTAGCCTTATACTATTAGAAATACAAGTACCGACCGCATTTAAATTAACAAGGCAAAGTATGCAGCATTTTTTTTTACTTTTTTAAGAGTTAGAGCTTTACCAGTAAGCAGGAACCTCAACCTGACCTCCCAAAACTTGGGATCAAAAATATAGTAGTAAGATAAAGCCAACAGCAAACAGGAAGAAAAATGCACAACTGTGGTAAAAGCGGAGTTCCAAATGATGCTGCTGTTTAGGGAAAAATGGGAGTTCCTTTATGGAACTAGTGATGCAGGTGATGTAAAGTGTGTGCGACTACAGCTCAAAAATTAAACTGAGAGACTAAATGTCTAAAATGAATCTAAATACAAAGTAAGTAAATAAAAATTTCTAAAGTGTTCATAATGTTACTATATCTGCAGCTAGCACATAATGTTTTGGATATGTTATTAAATTTCTACGGTTATGTAACTCTAAGCTGTGTTAGGAAATATATAAAAAAGGAGTCTGACTTTTCCTTCAAAAATCTAAAATTGACCAAACCAGCTAGTTTTCAATAATTACACATAGTCCCCAGAATAAAGAAATAAATATTTTAGTGAAAGGCCAACCAAATAAATAAAATCCGGGAATATGGACTAGGCAGTTGGTTTCTAGTATCACGGTGTAGTAAAAACAGTGTGGTAAAGACTGAAATAAATAATAGCAGACTAAACCGTGGATTCTGGGCATCACGGGGTTCAACCAGGGAGATGTCATCCTGATCTGGGTGGGAAACCGGTGACACAGTGACTGTAGGTTGCAGGGGCAATGGATCCGCCAACTTGGCCGGCCCTGTTACCACCGGTGGTGCCTTCCCAGTACCACGGGACCCTCTGGCTGGTCGTTTTTCCTTGCCACCCTTTCCTGTGGCCACCTTTCTCTTTTCCCCGGGTCTCCCTGGCTCCTCTCCCTCCACCAGCTCCATATCCTGTTCGCTTTTTCCGTCAATTCCATTATTGCCTTGTAAGCCTCCTCTTTTGATGGCCTGCTCTTCTTTGGTGCCATTGTCCTCTTTCTCTTTTCCATGTGAAAACAACTATGAGAGGAAAACAAGGTCAATCGTATAACTGTACCATCCAGAACTTTTCTTTTTTTGGCTGTACCCCTCCCATCCTGTTCCGCAGTCTGACCCTCAGTCAAGACTCCATTCATTCTTGACCAGCTTCTTGCCACTCTCCGTCACCCGCTTGTGACCCCTCCAGACCTCCCTTCTTTGTTCGTAGCTAATGCCTACTTGCTGTACCCTGCTGTCTGCCTCGCCTGCCTGGCTTGACCAAGGTGCCCCACAGTTAGCAGCCCCGCCTTAGGAATTGGTTGCAAACAGCCCTACCAAAAGTGAGGGTACTGCTTCCAATGTGACCACCTCATGGTGTGTGCAGTCACCCGCATGATCGCAGGTTGCACTCTCTCACCTTTCACCCCAGGCCTCTCCCAGACCCCTTACTTGCCCCTTAGTATGCCTCTGAAAAACTACCCGGGCTGTGAAAACAGCCTGAGTCACTATCTACTAGCTAGCACCAGACCTAGAAAAGTGCTTTACCATAACCACCACATGGCGTGTGGTGTCATGCCACATGCACCCTGCGTCTGGGCCTCTTATGGGCCTTACCATTCCTACCCAGGCCACCACCATGGCCACAACACTGCCCCAAGAGCCTTAAATCAAGGAAAAAAGGGGGTTTTACAACCCCCCCATGCTGCGTGTGACGTCACGCCACATGGTCCGTACTGTGCTCCTTCCGTCCAGCTTCAGGGCCTCCTCCAGACCTCTTATTCCTAGTGGGTAAACGAAAACCTCCACCCAGCGCCCCAATAGCCTGGAAACCAGAGCAAGCGCTTTCCGACACCCTTACATGAAGTTTGACCTACATGCCATGTGGTCCATGCCTTCAGGCCTACCATTCAACCTCCAGGAAAATTGCCACAAAAACGGCCACCAGAGTACTAGAAATGGGAAAAATAGGGGTTTTACGCTCCCCCCTGCAGCGTATGACGTCACGCCACGTGGTCGCACTTGCTCTCCCCAGCTTCCAGTCTTCTTCCAGGCCTCCTGATCCTATTGGGTAATGAAAATGCCCCACAAAGCTTCGTAGCCTGAAACACAATGCCAGTGCTTCCACAAAAACCTTTACATGGCGTGCGACATTCACGCCACGCAGCCTCTACCATTCAGCCTCCAGGAACCAACATGGCTACACAAACAGCCCAACCAGCGTACCAGAAGAAGAAAATGGGTTTTTTACAACCCCCCATGCCACGCCTTACGTCATGCCACATGGCCTCCGGATCGCGCTCGCCCCCCCAGCCCCATGGCCTCTTCCAGGCCTACTGTCCCTGCCAGACAGCCACCAAAAGGGGAAACAAACTGCTACAACCATCCAGAAGCCAAGGAAAAGCTACGTTAACCCCCCCATGTGGCATGTGGCGTCCCCCACGTGGCCCTGCTCCTGCTTTCTCTCCCCCATCTCAGGGCTTTTCAAAACTCTTACCGGCCAGCAAACCAGGCCACAAAGAGAACAAGAAACCACCAGAGCATAGCAAACAAAGAAACAGGCTTTTCCACAAGACCCCCCCACACGGCATGTGCATTGCACCCACTTGGTCCTGGGTCGCTTTCTCCACCAGACTCTGACCCCCACCGTTACTCAATACCCCTTCATTTCTTCAGCTGTATATTGCAACATATACTACTGTATACCTTTCCCTTTTTTTTTTATACACATCACACCTCGTCCTGCAGATCAATTACTTGTTTCCTTACCTCTCTCCCCCGGTGAACAAAACTCAAATAATTGCCAATCCGACGTGCTGCAGTTAATGTTTATCCAAAACTCCAGCAAAAGTGGCTGAGGCCCCCTTGTGCTGTCCCTTAAGTACCTCCTATCCTCCGCTTCCTGTTTGTCTGCCCATTGTTCTGCCCCTTTAGCCCCTTCCTCCCCTCCCCTTCTGAGCACAACCATCTTAAGCATGGGAGCAGGGGTGCACCAGGACAACCTGGTCTGCCCTCTTAAAGGGCCAAACTCCATTAGGCATTAATCACATTAGGATGGAAACAAACAGTTAAAGAGTCAGAAAGATAAGGGACAAGACTCTCCTCTGCTTTCCACTTTTCCACCTTTCTTCTAATCCTTTCTTCTGGTTATTTGTCTGTCTTCCACTGTTTACCATCAAAACTCCTCATGGGGTGTTTGAAACTCAGCCATCAGGCAAGGCTATTTCCACCAAAAATTCCAGGGCCTAGTGGCTGAAAAACAAAAGGCAAACAAGGGAGACTGGCGGTGGCCACACAAGTTGGACTGGAAAGATTTACTCACTTCGTTAGACAATAAGGCAATGGTGGCATGCCTTTTCAAAATGACTAATGAGCGTTGAGTAAATCCTGCTTTAGCAGCTCCGTTCAGTAGCTCAGCTCAGCGTGCAGCAGCCATTTGCCATGCTCCATCCTCTCGCCATCAGCCTTAGTCGAACTGCTCATGATCTAAGAGGAATCAAAATTACTAGAGTAGCTAGCCTTACTGCCATGGATGTACTTTTCAGTCATTAGGTGTGTAGAATGTTAATAGGTGTGGAATTCTGCCAGTGTGATGAATGAATGCCTGAAACTTTCACATTTTATATCTCGGAAACAGTTTGATCTTTTACATTGAAATTTGGAGAGTGTTGAGGGGATGTGCTGTCCACGTGAATTATGGTGTTTAGGTGTTGGAAAATTAATTTGCTGCAACCATATTGTGTGACACACTTTATGTTTTGCAAATGGCATGTTGCATTGTGGTACTGGCTTCACATATATAGGGTGCCTAGCATTACTGCCATGGAGGAAATATGTAGTGGTTAGGTGTCTGACATGTAAACAGGTGTTCAATTATGCCTCTCTGATGACTGACACTTTGCTATCTTTCAAGGTGGTGGGCTCCACACTACCACTCATATGCGCTGCCAGAAATACATATGATATTCAGTACTTGTACTCTTATTTTAGGCAGGAATTTACAATTTGGTGGGAGCACAGGGCCCTAAGGGCCCGTACTCCCACCAACTTGTGCAACATTCTACTTTTCTATTCTTTCTCAAAAAGTAAGGACGTTCTATGCAAAAAACTTTGTTAATGCATCATTTAGGGTTAAAGCACAAAAAGTCAGGAAATGAGACCTTAAGGGTTGCCCCATCCCCTCCTTGTGGACCCGCCCATCATCCCAAGATTGACAGCTGATGGAGTGTATCATTGGGGTTGTGAGGCCTAAATGTCACCCCATTCTTCTTCTTTACTGTGGCTTGTGAATATGATTACAGATGGAATGGGTGACATTTAGGCCTCACAACCCCAATGACACACCCCGTCAGGTGTGAATCTCGGGATGATGGGCGGGCCATGGGGGGAGGGGCAACCCTAAAGGTCTCATTTCCTGACTTTTTGTGCTTTAACCCTAAATTATGCAGTACGAAGATTTTTGCATAGAATATAAATATGTGTGTATATGTGTGTGTGTGTGTGTGTCTGTGTATGTGTATGTGTACGTCCGTGTGTATTTATATTGTCTGCTATACATGTATTATGTGTTTATAATTTTATATTTTATTTTCTTGATATAAAGTGTTCATGTATGATATAGGGGCTCGTACTGAAGTAGTTTGTTAATTTCTCCTGTAGGTATTTATCTCTCTGGAAAGGTTGATCTCAGGGACTATGACAAATGGAGAATTCCATCTTCCTGTGGTTCTTTTGTGTGGCCCCCATCCCTCTCATAAAACCATTCCATGTTCTTCTGCTATACTCTGAACCTATTTCGTGTAGATTTGTACTTCTTCTCCTCTACCTATTCTCCATCTTTAGTTAATAAAGTTTAAGTTTTTAATAATTCTTCCTTGTAGCTTGCCTCTTTTCTCTCTTACATGTTCCTTACTCCATTATTTTCTGTTCTACTGTAGATTTCACTGTCACATTTTTCTTCTCTTTTTCTTTTTCCTTCTTTCCTTTCTCCTTTTCCCTTTCCTCCTCCTTTTCTATTTCCCCTCCATATTCCTCTTTTTCCCCTTCCCCCTGCCCATCCATTTTCTCCCTCTCTCCTTTTCTCCTTCCCCACTTATCTTCTTACTTTTTGTCCATGCTATATTCTGTCCCTTAGTTTGCAAATTTCTTCTCCACCCCATGCTCATATGTACATGTTTCTTAAGTAAGTATTATCATACACATAGGTTTTATTAGGATGATTCAAGGTGGTTGTGAATCAGTGCAATATTTTGAAGTGTGTGGAACAAATGGTTTTCTGTAACAAGAAGTAGGCATCAGCATGGCTCAGTTGGTAGCACATCCGCCTCTGGACCAGAAAGTCATGGGTTCTCGTCCCACACCGGGACTGGACTTGCACTTAAAAATCACAGGCATCTGAGTGCAGTATTGGGGGGTGCTGTACTGCTGGGGTGTGCTGTCCTTCGGATGAGATGTTAAACCGAGGTCCCTTCTGCCCATCCTGGTGTTGCCTTGGTGGTTGTCCAGGTGGAAGTAAAAGAACCCAGGGCACTCTTTGCAAAGAGTAGGGAAAATTATCGGTGTCCTGACCAACATTCCCCTTCCCATAAACCGGTTCATGTGATTATCCAGGCTGTGTGTGGGTGATGATGTGCAATATGGCCACCACCACACATTCAGTCACTTCACTACCAGTCTAACATTGCTTGTAAAGCACTTTGGGATACACTGTATATGAACGGTGCTATATAAATGCTGATTAGAAATATGCATGGGCTAGAATTACTTAGCTTGTTTGCTTACCTCCTTATAAATTTCTTTTGCACTATCCTTCATTAGAAAATTTGCTCTCAGATGCACTGTTGTTTTGCTCTCCTTGGGTTGTTTTTATAACAATAATATAATTTTGCTCTAGGAATAATAAATTATTTGAAAATAATTATTGGAAGTATTTATATAGAGTGCACAGTAAGCATTAAAATATAACCAAGGCTTGCAAATGGCAGTGCTTGTTTTTAATTGGTTTTGGTTACACCCTGATTTATTGTTCTGCACTTTAGTATACACAAATGAAATGTATTTATTAATTATTATTTTTTTTTAGCACTGTCACTTTAAGAAGTGGTCATGTGACAATGACCCTTTGGCTTTAAAGTAGGTGTATGTACTGACTTGAATTCATCTTTGTGAAAGCCAATGACTTGGTGAAATGTTAAATGTTAGTTCTTGTGTGCCTTTTAGTCCTGTATTCATTCATCTGTACCATGCGGTGAGAAAATAAAGTAATTTTACTGCACTGAACTGTGGTAAGCCCTTTTTGCAGTGTGCTTGGTGTGCTGTGACTGTGCAGATAGTGATTTCTTCTGTCACAGAGCACTCAGTGTTTTTTGTGTGGCTCTGTTTTTTGATTACTTCTTCCTACCCCCCACCAGAATTGCCTTATGTCTGTCCCATGCATTCTTGAATTCCCCCACTGTTTTTGACCCCATGACCTCAACAGGAAGGCCATTCCATGCATCCACCTCCCTCTCTGTGAAAAAATACTTCCTCACATTGCCTGTGAGCCGTTTCCCCTCTATCTTCAAATTGTGCCCCCTTGTTCTTGCACATCTCCTTTTCTGAAAGGCGCTATCCTCTTGGATGTTGTTGATTCCACTGAGGTACTTGAAAGTTTAAATCATATCCCCCTTTTCCCTCCTTTCCTTGAGGGTATACATATTAAGCTCCTTTAGTCTCTCTTCGTATGGCTTCTGTTGCAGACCCTGCACCATTTTAGTTTCCGTCCTCTGGACAGCCTCCATCCTGTCTATGTCCTTGTGGAGATGGGGTTTACAGAACTGCATGGAGTACTCAAGATGGGGTCTCACCAACTGTCTGTACAGTGGGATAACAACTTCATGTTTTCTACTGGTGATGCCTCTCCCTATACATTCTGATAACCCCCCAGCCCTCCTTACAGCCTTCCAACATTGCTTGTTTACCTTTAGGTCATCTGATATGACTACCCTAGGTCCCTTTCCATTTTTGTTGTTGTTAATACGCTCCCCCATTGTGTACTCTTCCCCTGGGTTTTTGTTTCCCTGGTGCACTTCTTTGCACTTCTTTGCATTTGTGGTCTGTGTCTATCTCTGGTAGGCCTTCTGTACCAGGGCAAACACATGCAACACTATTCTCTTTTGCTTGGCTTCCTTCTCCTGACAAAGCTGATCCAGGTGACCAAATGTGTGAGCATTAGTGCCAATAAGTATGGGCATGCTGTCATACATTCTGGACTCCAGATACACTAATGCTAATGTTTCCACAGAGTCTCCTACTCCAATTGCATTGGAGGTGAAAGCAATCCATACTTTAAGCTATCCTAGGTATGGGTAGGACTTATTACTCAGTCTCCATACATTCAAACCTTCCAAAGGCAGTAGCTTGTGATGAGTCAGGTGCTGGTCGTACCAGTTTTTGAACATTATTGTCACTTGGGAACCACTGTCCAGGACAGCTCGAACAGGCACTCCCTCAGTAGTGACAGTGGTTTCAGTGGAAGGTCCAACAAGTTTGTCATGGCCAAATGGTGCAGTTTCAGGTGCTCTGATTGAGGACTTGGCTAGAAACTGTGTAAGGCCTGATTTAGCTGTGGATTCACTGACGTTTCCTTGCTGCTGCACCCAGACGAGTAGTTTTGCATTCATTTATTTAGAAAAGTTTCACCAGGAAAGACAAAATGAGCTGTGAACAGCTCATTTCCAGAAGCATCCTGGGGGAAGGGGGTTACATAGGATAAAGTGCAAAAACCAAGCAATAAAGAACAGTGTATAAAACAAATACATCTGTTACTAGCCAAGACAGTAAAATATAGACATTATGAGATAAGTGCAACAGTGAATAGGTAAACTGAAAGTAAGAACAACACATTTAGGACACAGCTTACATCCTTGGGGGATCAGCACTCTCACTTTGTACTGCTGTCCTCCCCACAGTGGTAAAATATGCCTGGTCAATTTGGTCATGGACAAGCTGGCCCATCAGGTGACTTCCATTTGGGATGATTAGCCTTTTGAAAGTTCCCTTTGTATTCTCTGTCAGGTGCAGATCTACACTCAATATTTCCCTCATTCTTGTACACAACTTGCTGAGGGTTAGACTTCTTTAACTCATTTACCAAGGCCTTTAACTCTTTCTCCTGGCTCTGAAGCTCACTGGGTTAGTTACTTGGACAACAGCACTCATCACAGACGAGTTCTGGTTGGAGGTTACACCATGCTGGCCTGGGTGAGTGTTACTTCTTTTACCCAATGCTAGAATACTAGTTGAGCTGGCTCTCAGCTCTCAAAGTTCTTGAAGAAGTTCTTGGATTTCATGACTATCACTGGAAGGTCCTCTTTCACTAATGTAAGTTGCAGTTGCTGTGCCAGCATAGGGGTCCCAAGATTCCTCTTCTGCTTCAGCTTCTCTCACTTCCTTCATCAGCATGCTAAAAGTTAGAGAATCACCCCTTCATTCTTGTAGCCACAATTTAACCAACAATAAACTGGAGTGCCATGCATACTTGAGTACCTGATTCAGCCTGACTCAGTTCAGTTCACTTGAGGCCACACCTTCTTTCCTAAAAACATTCTGCAGCACCCTTTCTAGGTGAGTCAAATACACCGACAATGGTTCCCCTTTCCATTGTTTAGTTGCCTTATATTTCCACTTAAGGTCCTCACTAAATTCAGTGCTCTCAAACAATTCTCTGAAGTGATCAGATACTCTTGTTCAGTCGCATCTGGATCCGTGGGCTCAGAGAACGAATAGTGTGTAAGGCTGGCCCTCGGAGGCTCTCTCCCAGGTGCTTTCATTTTCAGCCACTGAGCACTGCCTATCTTGTACTAAAGGAGCAGCATAGCTCATTCAGGTCTCTAGGTCATCTTCACTTGTTGGAGTGGGCTTTACTCATGAAAACATTCACAATTTATTATAAGAATCTTGTATAATGGATGGCACACAGGTGGGCCCTCCCCCCCGGGATCTGGGACAGGACATCCCCCCGGACATCAAACACTTTTTGAACCTCTTCCATGGACTTCCCTTGGGCCTGTAACCACTTACTAAGTTTCTCTTTGAAGCTGTCTAACTTGGGCGAGGCCTCCCTTTTAGGCTTCATGCTAGCCTGCGTCAGTAGTACTTCAGGCACTCTAGTGGTGTCATTCAATTAATGCAGTCAAGGTCTTGGTGGCAGAGTCTGTTATCTAACCTCTCACAGGGACTGGGCCAAGGCACTTGACTACAGACAGGGCCTCTTCTGTCTTTCCCCTGCTTGTCCCAGGTGGGACTGCCAGAAGCAAAATGTTTTCTTTCAGGACCCAGCTCCTCACCCTCACATCAGTCAGTTAGTCTATGGCAAGCCATGTTATCAGAAAAAATTGGGGTTATGGGGCTAGATCATGGTTGTTGTGAGCAATAGCCACCACATGGGGCCCAGCTGGTAAACAGGAGATCCCAGCAGTGCTTCCAAAGATGTAACAGGGTCACCGTGTATACTACGGTTACTACCCCTGCCTTGTGGGCTCAAACAAGGTTGAGGGGCCTGGGCTCTGTTTTTATCTGAAAGGGGGATTCTTTCCCAAAAGAAGTTCATTAGTGTGGTGCCTCCATCCAGGAATAAAATTAAGTGGGCCATATGACAGTCTGGTACAAACCTCTGGGATGCTATACCTCCCCACCTACCCTCAAAGTCACTCCACACATGGAAAACCAGCAACATATGTAATATTTCAATATGCATGCAATTATTAACTTCAGCTATTAATATGCTAACTACAAATAGGCTCATGAGACAAGTTTCAAAAAGAACAACAAACAGTTTGTTAAACAGTATAATAGCGGAAAAGGGGATGCAAACCTAAATAACTCAGATGCGACAGTAGAGCACACACAACCTCATTGATACTCTTAATAAAAAAAAATTATTTTAAACTGGCATGACTGAAAGCCATAAAAACCTAATGCATTTTGGATGACCACTCATCCTTTCTCAAAAAAGGCAGTGGTGAGTGAGAAAGGGGAACATAGGGACAATAGTGGAAGGGAACTGTACAAGGACAAGGGTCTTGGACTTCAGGAAGGCAGCTTTAAAAAAAATGAGTGAATGCCTCAGAGAGAACCTGGGGGGGGGGGAACCTGGGTGGGGTGGAAGAACAGTGAGCTAAGCTAAGAGAAGGCACAGTGATGGTAACAAACATCTGTGCAAAGAAAGTGAGCAAACGAGATGTAGAGGGAAGAGGACAGGGAGGTGTATCATGATAAGCAGAGAGAGGCAGGGAAAGTGGTGAGGAGTGCAAAGGTACAAATTGAGAACAGAATAGCCCAAGGAGAAAAAAAATAGGACAAGACATTTTACGTACTTAAGTGAAAAGAGGAAGACTAGGAGAAGGGCAGGAGGGGACTGTGCAGAGAAGGATCAGGAAAAAGCAGATATCCTGAACAAATACTTTTGCTCAGTCCTCACAGAGGAAGGAGAAAGGAATAAGCCACATAAAATCAACAGGGGCACCAGAGATGTGGAGGCTGACACAAGTTCCTTTACAGAGGACAGACTAATGAAGAGACTTGTTAATCTGAAAGTGGACAAAGCTCTGTGGTTAGATGGTGTGCACCCAAAGATACTGAGTGCCTTCAGGGCGGTTCACCTCAGACAGTCCTCTTTAACAACTTGCTGTAAACGTTAGTGGTTCAAGAGGATTAGAGGAGGGAAGATGTAGTCCCACTTCACAGAAGCAGTAGCAGGGAGGAGACTGGCAACTATAGGCCAGTCAGTGACATCTGTGGTGCAGAAGCTAAAGGAATAATTTCTAAACTTAGAAACACAGAATTTATCAGCAGATAAGGGCCACTGTCTGCCCATTTTCCCTACCTACAGTATCACATAAGACCCCCACTTGATCTCTGACTCATTTTCTCTCCCTTGTGCTTTCCACTATAATTCCCTTATGCCTATCCCATGTACAGTATTCTTGAACCCCACAACTGTTTTTGTCCCCACCACCTCCACTGGTATGCTGTTCTGGGAATCCACCACTCTTTCTGTGAAGAAGTACTTCCTCACATCTCTCCTGAATCTACCCTGCTCCAGCTTCATATAATGTTCCCTTGCTGAGCACCTTTTTTCCTGAAAAATACTTCTCTCTTGTACCTTGTTTGTCCCCATAAGGTATTTAAAGGTCTCTATCATATCCCCCTCTCTCCCTCTCCTCTCTTCCAGGGTGTACATATTTAGGTCCTGTAATCTCTTTGTAGGGCTTCTGATACAGACCCTTCACCATTTTAGTTGCCGTCCTCTGTACTGCTTCCACTCTATGTTCTTTCTGAAATGTGGTCTCCAGGACTGAACACCGTACTCCAGTTGGGGTCTTACAAGCTATCTATACAGAAGCAACACCACCTCCCTCTTTCTGCTGATGATACCTCTCCCTATGCACCTAAGAATACCACTTGACCTCCCGACTTCCTTGTCACACTGCCTGACCACTTTTGGGTCATCCAATATGATCATCCCAGGTCTCATTCCTGCTTGGTGGTAATCATTGGTAAGATATTCAAAGGTTCCGATTATATTCCCCCTCTCCCTCCTTTGTTCTGGGATGTACATATTGAGTTCCTTTAGTCTTTCCTTGTAAGGTTTTTGATGCAGAACCTGAACTATTTTACTTGCCCTTATCTGGAAAGCCTTGACTCTGCCTATGTTCTTCCAGAGATGTCATCTTCAGTACTGGACACAGTGTTCTAGGTGGGGTCATGCCAATGATCTATACCGAGGCAACACCACTTCCTTTTATTTGCTGGTGATACCCCTCACCATGCACCCCTTCATTCTACTAGGCCCTCCAATTGCCTTGTTGCCCTGCCTAGCCACCTTTAGGTCATCAGATACGATTACCCCAGGTCTCTCACCTGTTTAGTGGTCATCGGTAACACTTCATCCATTTTGCACTCCAGCCTTGGATTTCTGTGCACCAAATGAATTATTTTATTCTTTTGCACATTGAAACCCAGCTGCCATACCCTTGACCACTCCTCCAGTTCTCAGGTCTCTGTTCATCCTTTCTACACCCTTCGAGTGTCCACCTTACTGCAAATTTTGGTGTCATCTGCAAAGATGCAGACCTTCCCCTCCAGCTCCTCCTGTAATGTCACTTATAAAGAGGACCGGTCCCAACACTGATTCCTAAGGCACCCCACTGGTTACCCTCTGAGTGAACTCCTTTTACTACCACACTGGTGTCTATCCCCTAACCAACTTCTTACCCATTTTCCACTTTTGTACCCACTCCTAAGCTACCCAGATAGTTAACTAGTATCCTGTGTGGAACAGTGTCAGAAGCTTTACTGAAATCTAGGTAAACCACATGCACTGCTCTACCTTAATCTAGTTCCTTGGTCACTCAGTAGTCAAAGAAATCTATCAGATTAGTTTGACATGACCTTCCCCCCATGACTCCATGTTGCCCCAGGTCTTGTAACCCATTTGATTCAAAGATATTCCTCTCTCATTTCCTTCAGCAGTGATTCCATTAACTCTTTCACCACGGATGTCAGGCTGACTGGTGCATAATTGCCAGCCTCCTGCCTGCTACCACTTTTGTGAAGTGGGACTACATCTGACCCCTTTCAGGCCTCCAGAATAACTCCTGTTTCCAGTGAGCTGCTAAACAGACTGTCAGAGGTGCCGCCAATACCTCTCTGAGCTCCCTTAATACCCTAGGATGCAACCTGCCCGGTCCCATTGTTTTGTCCACTTGCAGATTAGCAAGTCCATTCATGGCTCTCTCCTCCAAAAAAGACTAGTTTCCACCTCCCTCCCTGTAGTGATTATGTTAATTTTTTATTGCCCCTCCTCCCTCTGTGAACATTGAATAAAAGTATTTGTTCAGGATGTCTGCCTTTTTCTGGTCCCCCTCGGAGCAGTTCCCCCCTTCCCTTTTTAACCTTAAAATCCTCCCCTGGTCTTCCTCTTTTCACACACATGCCTGAAAGATTCTGTATCTTGCCCCTTTCATTACTGTCCATTTGTACCCCCCAGGTCACACCATGAGATGAGCATCTTGTTGCTCAGTGTGCCTTTCCTGGTGAAACATTTCAATCAATAGATACATTACTGCCTAGGTTATTCTTTCTTCAGTTTGACCCTTTGTGCACCTAGCTGCTTTTTTTAACCATATTATATCAATAGACCTCATGAGGATTCTAAGGCAGAGCCACCCCTAGAATCTTCCAAGACATAACCAGATACCTCTCACATTAGATTTTGTTTCCCACTACTAGCCAATAAATCTCATACTACTCTTAAACTGCCTAATATGCTGAACCCTGTGATAATTGTATTTGTTCTATAGTCTGTAACCACTGTATTTGTGCTAAATCCTGTAACAACTGTATTTGCTCTGAAATCAGTAATTACTGTACTGGTGTTTTTGTATCATTTGTCCACCCTGATGTGGAACCTTTGTAACTGAATTGTTCCGAAATCTGTAACTACTGTATTGGTGTTTTGTATTATTTGTCCATCCTGATGTGGAACCTTTGTAAAAGAGCTCATGCTCAAAGGTCTTCTGAAAAATCATAAATAAATAAATAAAACTGCTTTCCCTGCTTCTCTGTGTTTGCCCTGCTATGCCTCCCTATCCTTCTCTCTCTGCGTCTCCTAATACCTTCTGAATACTACCCTTTTGGCCTTTACCTTTTCAACCATCTCTTTCGAGAACCATGGTGGTCTCTTTTTCTTCTTGCTTTTGCTCACTAGCTTCATGCAGAGGTTTGTCACCTTCACTATACCCCTTTTAGATTAGCTCAATATTCATCCACCCCACTCCCTCTTGAAAGTTCAGCACTGAGACATTCACCTATCTGTATAAAATCTTCCCTCCTGAAGTCCAGGACCCTCACCCTTGTGTGGTTCGATTCTGCAGCCATCTTTATATTGAACCACACTGTATGATGATCACAGGTCACCAGGTGTCCTTCCGTCTTAACATCTACAACACTATGGGCCAGATATTCAAACCATTGCGCCTACTGCAAAACCGTAGTGCTGGAATAGCACTGGATTTGGGTGAGGATGCAATATTCAAAAGCCCTATTAGCACCGGCGCTGTGTGGTAGCACCAATGCTAATAGATAATGGTATTCAGGAGCGGAGTTAGGGGAGCAGCCAGGAATGCGAGCAGCACAGCATATTCAAAGGTATAGCACTGCACTACAGGCATTAGTGTGACCTGTAGCGCGGTGCTAGATACTGCCAAAAAAAAGTTGGCAGTAATGCAGTAAGTGCCCCACATTGTGGACCCCCATAGCCGTGGTATTTCAGTAATCTACCTGGTTGTCTAGTGGTCCCCCAACCCCCCAGCTTGAATCCTGACCCTGTTCACAGTAAAAAAAAAAAAAAGACTGTTCTCTTGTAGTCTAGTGTTCCCCCCACCCAGCAGTGATGTCCTTGCTCAGCCCTAGAACAATCCATGAACAGAGCCCATGACCAGCTCAGCCCTCCTCTCACCACCACGGCTAGCCACTGACTGAGGTGTGGGGACCACTAGACTACCAGAGAACAGTCTTTTTTTTTTTTTTTACAGTGAACAGTGTCGGGATTTGTGCTGGGGTTGGGGGGACCACTTGACTACCAGGGTCACTTATATGTATCAGGCACACATGTGCATGGGTGCCTTGTATGCACCCATACCTCCTGACTGTCCCTGCTTTTCAGGGAGGTCCCTGATTTAGCCTCCACGTGTTCCTCTGTCCCTCATAAAACATGTGTTTATGTGACAGAACACTGACTGTGCCTGGCAGCATGCAGTTCCTGCTGCTCCAGCCTGTACTTCTATTCCGACCAACAGGAGATGCTGTGGGCATGCCTTGGCCTGTAGCATGCAACCTGTACTTCCATTCCGACCAAAAGGGGGAGCTTTGTGCTCCATGAAGTAGCACCGGGCAAACTGCATGGGAATGTATAATAAGCAGCACTTAATGAGATGCAAATGTACCCGTCTGCCCACAGATTACCTAAGTAAGCTCATTTGCATGGGAGCTTTGAATATAGCTCGAGTTTGCCCCGGCCTAACCAGTTTGCACCAGGATAATGTGTTAGCACTGTGCAATCAGATGAGCCCCGGGCAAACCTCATTTCAGCATAGCACAGTTCTGCAGTGTGTGGCTTACATTGTTGTTTGCAGTAGATATCAGACATCTTTGTGCAATCACACACAATGTTCTCTACCTGCAACACTGGCTTTCTCCAGGGTCTAATGAGCTGCAGTGGCAGTGTGCACATCCATGTTGCTATATCCAGTGCTGTCTTGTTCCTGGGCTATTTTTGCCCTGCATTCCTGGCCCTGTTTGCCAGGCTTTCTTTGCTTGCTATATTCAGCTGTTTTTGCACCAGGCTACTCCTTTTGAATATAGCTTGCTTTTTGCTCCAGACTAAGTTTTCCCACCAGGCAGGGCACAGTTTTGAATATCTGGTCCTATATCTGTTAGTGGGTACCAAGTCCAGTATTGCCGCATCACAGTTTTTTTTTTTTTACTTTTGTTTTACCAGGTGAGACACACTAAGCTGAAAGCTGTTTACAGGTGCAACCTGGGAGCACAGGGAAGTTAAGTGACTTGCTCAGGGTCACACAGTATGCAAGTGGGGGCTGTGGGATTCAAACCCAGGTCTCCAGGTTTGCAGCTCAGAGCTTTAAACCACTGCGCTATACTGCCTCCCTTTTTCAGTTGGGTTCCCTGAAAAGCTGTCTGAGGAATGCCTCTTTCAGGAAATCCAGGATGTCCTTCCTTCTAGCTGAAGCAGCAGTTGGGATACTCCAATCTACATCTGGCAGATTAAAGTCCCTCACCAGCAGGCACCTCCCCCTTTTCTGAAATCTTGCCAGTGGCTTCCACCAGTACCTTATCAAACTCCTCTCCCTGTGCTGGAGGTCTGTATATCACACCAGTGTGAATACTGACTCCACTTCCCTTCTCCAGGGTGATCCTCATTACCTCTGCTCTCCCTGGCATTCCCTCTATCTCTGTCTCTTTTATGCCTTCAATCACATATAGCAACTCACCCCTTCTTTTCTTCCCTCTCTGTTCTTGCTGAACAGAGTATAGCCTGGTATGGCCATGTCCCAGTCATGGTTTTCAGTGCACCATGACTCAGTAATGGCCACAATATTCAGGAATAAAGGAAAGGATTATGGAGTATCTTGAATCCATTGACCCAAGACCCAAGACAACATGCATTCATGAGGGGGAGGTAAGGTCAGACAAATATGATAGATTTCTTTGATTGGGTGACCTGGGAAATAGATCAGAGTGGGACAGTGAATGTGGCGTACTTAAATTTCAGTAAGGCTTTAAATACCATTCTATATGAGGATCACATTGAAAACTGTGCAGCTTGCGGTTGTAAACTGAGAAATAAATTGGTTAGGTGATAAGGGACAGAGGATGGTGGTAAATGGAGTTCACTTTGGGGAAGGGATGATGACCAGTTGGGTGCCACAGGGCTCAGTACTGGGGCCAATCCTCTTTAATGTCGTTATAAGTGACATTGCAGATGAGCTTGAAAGAAAGGATTGCTTCTTTGTGGGTGACACCAAAATCTGTAAGAGGCTGGACACTCCAGAGAGGGTGGAAAGAATGTACAGAGACTTGAGAAAACTTGAGAAGTAGATAAGAGCATGGCAGCTGGGTTTCAATGTCAAAAGGTGCAAAATCATGCACTTCAAGTGGAGTATGATGGGGCGAAAAGGTACTGATACACAAAACAGGAAAGGGACCTGGGAATAATCATATCTGAAGATTTCAATTTGGGTAGGCAGTGTGACATGGCAGTGGATAGGGCCAGTAAGATGTTGGGGTACATAGGAAGGGGTATCATCAGAAGAAGAACAGAGGTGGTGTTGCCATTGTATAGATCTCTGGATCTCTGGTGAGACCCCACCTGGAGTACTGTGTCTGTTCTGGAGACCACATTTCAGGAGTAAGTCCAAAGGTGGTAAACTGGATAAAAAATTGGTTAGGAGATACACGTCAGAGAGTGGTCATAAATTGAGTTCACTCTGAGGAAGGGAGGATGGCCAGCAGAGTGCCTCAGGGATCAGTGCTGGGACCGGTCCTGTTTAATGTCTTTGTAAATGACATTGCAGAGGAGCTGGAAGGAAACGTCTGCCTCTTTGCAGATGACACCAAAGTCTGCAGTAGGAGGGGCACTATTGCAGGGGGGTGGAAAAGATGAGCAGAGACATGAGAAAACTAGAGGAGTGGTCAAGGGAATGGCAGCAGGGTTTCAGTGTGAAAAAGTGCAAAATAATGCTCTTAGGGCACAGAGATCCAGAGGCACAGTACAACATGGTGGAGTGGTACTGATGACTACCAAGCAGGAAAGAGACCTGAAGGTAATCATATCTGATGACCTAAAGGTGGCTAGGCAGTGTGACAAGGCAGTAGGGAGGGCCAGTTGAATGCTGGGGTTCATAGGTTGGGGTAGCACTAGTAGAAAGAGGGAGGTTGTGTTGTCTCTGTATAGAACATTGGTAATACCCTTCCTAGAGTACCGTATCCAGTTTTGGAAACCACATCTCCAGAAGGACAGACAGATGGAGGCAGTCCAGAGGAGAGCAACAAAAAGGGTGCACGGCCTGCATCTGAAGCCCTATGAGGAGAAACTGAAGGACCTCAATATGTACACCCTAGAAGAGAGAAGAGTAAGGAGGGATAGGATAGAGACCTATAAATACCCCATGTGGGTAAATATGGTACAGGAGGGGAGTGTTTTTCAAAGGAAAAGATGCATGAGAACAAAGGGACATGCAATGAAGCTGGAAGGAGGTAAATGCAAGACAGATGTGAGGAAGTACTTCTTCACTGAAAGAGTGGTGGGTTCCTGGAACAGTCTTCCAGAGGAGGAGGTGTTGGGTGCAAAAACAGTGACAGGCTTCAAGCATGTATGGGATAGGCACAAGGGAATCTTAGTGGGAAGCAAGGGGGGAGGGAGACGGAGATCAAGTAGGGTCTATGGTGACAGTATAGGCAGGGGAACAATGAGCAGACTGGGTGGGCCAGGTGGTTCTTATCTGCTGTTAAATTCTGTGTTTCTATGTAACATAGTAACTGAAGGTCAGAAGGTACTTTTCATCCATAACTGCTGCTCCTCTACCCATTCTCATAAGCAAGACTGAAATAAGTATGCTGTGTAGCTGTACCAAGATATAGGGATTCCTAACCCACTCTACTGTCCAGGGTACCCAGTGACTTTCTTGGTAGGCAGGATTTTGTTCAGGCTTACCATACAGACATGTACTGACACCATAGGCTTTCCTGTTGGTTCGCCACCTTCTGGGAGAAAAGGATCTCATAAAATTACACCTGACTTTACAACCCCTAAGCTGTAGGGTGTGTCCATGCATTCAGCTGCAGGCTGCCAGATCAAACATTTCTCACAGATCAGTTTTTCAGATTCTGGCAGTATAACCTAGAGGTTAGAGTGAAAAGCTGTGAATGAACTTGGTACATCTAGCAAACCTGGGTTTCAGCTGCATACTGCATGACAACAAGCAAGTCACTTAACCACCCAGTGCTGGTTGCCCCAGAAAACTGACATTGTGCCTAGTGGTGGTTGCCAAAGAATAAAAAAAGTATAATAAAAAAAACTTGTCAAAAACTGTTCAGTATGCAGAAGACTGATATCCGTCCTGTCTCAGCTGCCTATTCTCCAAGATGAATATATTAAGGACCTACAGCCTCTCCTGGCTTTGTCCCCATACCACTGATCCTTTTGGTGTCCCTGTGTTGCACCCTCTTGACTGGTTTCATGTCCCTTTTTTGTTAAGGAGATCAGAATGGCACTTACTACTCCAGATGAGGCCTAAATCAGGGCCTTGTAAAGTGACAGGAGTACTTGCCCTGCTTAGTGGGCCAGCTCACTTTTGATGGTCCCAAGCATTTTGCTGACCCTCTTTTAAGCAACAACATACTGTTTGCCCTGCTTTAGCCTTTTGCCTGCCTGCAGGTATTTTTATCTCCTTGACTGCAGCAAGAGGAGCCCCACACGATGTGCAGGTACGACCTCTGTTTTTCCTTCCTAAGTGTACTGTAGTACCTTATATCTGCCTACGTTGACTCTGAAGCTACCGGAGTAAAACCGGTTACCAAACTTATTCAGGGCCTTCTGAATTGTCTCCATCCACAGATCTACCACCCTGACCAGTCATCCATGAACTTAAGAAGACTGCCAGAGATTCCAACTTCCAGATCATTGATAAAGCTGAAGAAGTGTCCCTAGTAATGATCTCCACCAGATGCCACTGAGTATGCCTCTCCACTTGGGGAAGTACCATGTTCACCACTACATGTTATTTTCTACCCCCATGCCAGTTAGCAAACCACCATGTTCATCTCATCTGCATCTGATGAAGGAGGGAGTCAGTGCCTTGGGGCAGAAGTTTGATGTCTGCAGAATATTTAAACTAGCAAGTGGGGAGAGGGGTGCAGCACCCGATACATACAATGGGAAAAACACCCCTCCCTCTTAGCTAGTGATCAAACAGGAGTTCAGCATGTTTGTAGTTCATTTGCATCACTAGGTGAGGAAAAAGGTCAGGCTCCCCATACGACACACAGGGGAAAAGCCAGACCTCGCCCAACAACTAATGCACCAAAATCTGGCCAATGGAAAATCATGTGCACAAATGCCCGCAGTCTGGAAAACAAGATCCCAGACCTGGCAGCAACAATGAAAGAGGCTAAACTGGACATAGTAGCCATTAGCGAGACATGGTTCACCAGTAACCACACTTGGGAGACTTCAGTATCCGGCTATGTACTGTTCAGAAGAGACCGAGTTGCAAAAAGTGGGGGTGGAGGTGGGGTGGTGTGGCCCTTTATGTCAATGAAAATATGAAAGCTACAGAAATTCAGAATATATATAAGGAACCAGAAGAACTGTGGGTCACCCTGGAAACAGGAAATGGGACAACCATATGAACTAGGGTTGTCTACAGGTCTCCAGACCAGGGAGATGATATAGACACATTACTGTTAGAAGATGGCAGCTATAGGGGAGGGTCTGCTAATGGGAGACTTCAACAGATACAGATTGGTCAATACCAGCAAGAACATCTGCCAGAAACTAGACACATAGTGGATTCCCTGCAGCGGGAGGGCCTCAAACAATTTGGGCAACAACCCACGAGAGCCAGAGCTATCCTGGATCTAGTACTGACTAACGGGGAAAGAATCACAGATCTTCAGGTAGCCGGTCGCCTGGGGGCCATGGAATGGTTCAATTTGGCCACTAGAACTAAATCATCTCATTCCAAGGCAGAAATATGGGAATTCAGAGGAGCTGACTTTCATAAGATGGCCAACAGAGTTAAGCTAGCCCTGGCAAGACAAAATACAGGTGAGGAGGTACAGGCAAAGTGGGCAAGCATTAAGGATGTAATACTTGAATAAACATCCCATTGCGTTAGGGAGAAAAGCAAGCACAAAAGAAGGAGGGAAACCACTTTGGTTCTTAAAAACAGTAGTAGAAAAAATCAGAGCCAAAAGGTTGGCCTTCAGGAAATATAAGGGAACACAGCAGGATGAAAATAGGGAGGCATACCAAAGTTCCCTAAGGTGGTAAGGCAGGCAAAGGCCCAAACTTAGGAAACACTAGCACAAACAGTCAAATAAGGGGACAAGACTTTCTATAGATACATTAGTGAAGAGAAAGTACAGAGTACAGACTTACTAAGATCAAAGGGGATAAGGGGGATTGTGTGGAGGAGGACCAAGGAAAAACATCTATCCTAAACAGATACTTCTGCTCAGTATTTACTGAGGAGAAAGTAGGGCAGGGCCCACAGCTCAGCACCATGGAGACAGGGGGGAAGGAGGTGTGCACAAGTCCCTTCATGAAAGAAATGGTCCTACAAGAGCTCGCTAAACTCAGGGTAGACAAGGCAATGGGACCTGATGACATACATCCCAGGGTACTAAAGGAGCTAAGGGTGGAATTAGCGAAGCCATTATCAGAACTGTTTAGTGAGTCTCTGAGCACAGGAGAGGTCCTAGAAGACTGGAGAAGGGCTCATGTGATCCCGCTCCACAAGAGTGGCAGCAAGGAGGAGGCAGGGGACTACAGACCAGTCAGTCTTACCTCAGCAGTGGGCAAGATTATGGAGGCATTCATTAAAGAAAGGATAGTGCAACACCTGGAATCCATAGGAGCACAGAATCCAAGACAGCATGGGTTTACAACAGGAAGGTCCTGTCAAACTAAACTCATAGATTTCTTTGACTGGATTGCCAGAGTGGTGGACCAAGGGGCTGCACGTGGTGTCGCCTACCTTGACTTCAGCAAAGCTTTCAATACTGTTCCATATAGAAGATTGATTAATGAGCTGGGTAGGCTCCAGGTGGTTCAGAAGTTGGTCAACTGGGAGGTAAACTGGTTGGTGGGAAGAAAACAAAGAGTGGTGGTAAATGGTATACAGTCAGAAGAGATGCAAGTCACAAGTGGGATACCTCCGGGATCAGTCCTGGGGCCAGTCCTCTTCAATATCTTCATCAGTAACATTGCAGATGGACTGGAGGTTAAGGTTTGCCTGTTTGCAGATGGCACCAAGATCTGCAACAGAGTAGATGATCCAGATGATCCAGATGGGGTGGGCAGAATGAGAAGAGATCTGGAAAAACTGGAAAAATGGTTGGAAGAGTGGCAACTGGGGTTTAATGCAAAAAAGTGCAAGATCATGCACGTAGGGAAGAGAAACCCTGAAGCCACCTATAGGTTGGGTGGGGAGTTGCTGACAATCACAAGGGAAGAAAGAGACTTGGGCATCATCATCACAGATGACCTGAAATCATCCAAGCAGATCATTAAAGCAGTAGGTTAGGCTAGAAGGATGTTGGAGTGTATTAGTAGGGGTATCACAAGTCATAAGAGGGTGGTAATATTCCCTCTTTACAAGACACCGGTTAGGCCCCATTGGAGTACTGCATGCAGTACTAGAGGCCGCACCTGCTCAAGGACATTAGAAAAATGGAGGCAGTCCAGAGAAGGGCAACCAAAATGGTGCAGGGACTGCATCAGAAGACATATGAGGACAGATTAACAGAGCTCAATATGTATACCCCAGAGCAAAGGAGGCAGAGAGGTGATATGATCAAAACATTCAAACATCTAAAGGGCATTAACGAGGTGAAAGAATCTAACATGTTCCAATATAAGAAAAATAGCAGGACAAAAGGACACAGCATGAGATTAGAGGGATGCCGATTAAGGGGTAATGTGAGGAAGTTCTAACATCTTGGACTGCAACACCCCCCCCCCCCGTTTAAGCCAGTCTGTATTCCTTTTTAGCTCCATGAGCAGCCACACCCCCTCTGACTTTCTTATTTAATTCTCCTCTACCTTCTCCTTCCAGGTAGTCTGAGAGCATCAGCCATGGTTCTCTGATGAACCCAGCCGGCCAGAATGCCACCCGCAGTCCAGGTCTGAAGCCACCAGCCCTCACAGAAATGCAGGTAGTCTGAGAGCCACAGCCGTGGTTCTCTGAGGAGCTTGAAATGCCAGACTGCCACCCACAGCCCAAGTCTGAAGCCACCAGCACCTCACAGAAACACAGGTAGTTTGAGAGCCACAGCTGTGGTACTCTGACGAACCTGACCTGCCAGACTGCCACCCACAGTACAGGTTTGAAGCCAACAGCCCTTCAGAGAAATGCAGGTAGTCTAAGAGCCACAGCCATGGTACTCTGATGAACCTGACCTGCCAGACTGCCACCCGCAGTCCAGGTCTGAAGCCACCAGCCCCTCACACAAATGCAGGTAATCTGAGAGCCACAGCCGTGGTTCCCTGATGAACCCAACCTGCCAGACTGCCACCCGCAGTCCAGGTCTGAAGCCACCAGCCCCTCACAGACATGTAAGTATGAACTTGCCCTCAGGGACAGATTACCTCCAGGAAGGGAGCTCTAGCTGCCAATTTTTGCTTTCTTTACCCGAGGACAGTTGTCTCTGGGTTTAAATGCATAGTCTTTTTCTGCTGTGGCCCACTGGCTGCACTCAGCCCAGGAGCACTCCGATTGGCTCCATATAGCTCTGCACTGTTAATTTTTGATTACATTGTGTTAGATTATGTTTTCTGTTAAAACAGTCATGTTTGCATTTGATAGCTGAAGTTTTCTGATTTAATGTAAATGCCTGTATTCTGTTCCTCATTAGACCAGTAGTGATCTCAGCTGAGGGGTTTGAAACCCCCCTTCACATTTTTATGGTAGTTTTGTGTTTTAAATAGCCCTGTTATTGCTCATTCAGACTTGGAGGCCCCTTGCCTAACATCTTGGTCTTCATGCCCCCCCTCGTTTAAGAAAGTATGCATTTCTTTATAGCTCCACGAGCAGCCATGCCCCCTCTGACTTTCTTATTTAATTCTCCTCTGCCTTCTCCTTCCAGGTAGTCTGAGAGCCACACCCATGGTTCTCTGAGGAACCTGACCTGCCAAACTAATACCCATAGTACAGGTATAAATCCACCTGCCCCTCACAGAAATGCAGGTAGTCCGAGAGCCACAGCCGTGGTTCTCTGACGATCCCAACATGCCAGACTGCCAACCGCAGTCCAGGTCTGAAGCCACAAGCTCCTCACAGAAACGCTGGTATTCTGAGAGTGACAACCGTGGTTCTCTGATGATCCCGACCTGCCAGACCGCCACCCGCAGTCCAGGTCTGAATCCACCAGCCCCTCACAGAAACGCAGGTATAGACTTCCCATCAGGGACTTATTTCCTCCAGGAAGGGAGCCCTATCTGCCAATTTTTGTTTTCTTTACATGATGGAAGTTGACACTGGGTTTAAATCCAGAGTCTTTTACTACTGTGGCCCTCTGACTGGCTCCATATAGCTCTGCACTGTTAATATTTGATTATATTGCTCTGGATAATGCTTTCTGTTAAAATTGTCTTGTTTGTATTTTATAGCTGAAGTTTTCAGATTTAATGTAAATGCCTATATTGTGTTCCTCAAAAGACCAGTATTGATCTCAGCTCAGGCTTTTGAAACCCCTCTTCACCTTTTTACGCTAGTATTGTGTTTTAAATAGCCCTGTTATTGCACATTCAGACGTGGAGACACCTTCCCAAACATCTTGGTCTGCAAGACCCTACGTTTAAGCCAGTCTGTATTTCTTTTTATCTCCATGAGCAGCCCCACCCCCTCTCACTTTCATGTTTAATTCTCCCCTGCCTTCTCCTTCCAGGTAGTCTGAGAGCCACAACCATGGTTCTATGATGAATCCGACCTACCAGACTGCCACCTGCAGTCCAGGTCCGAAGCCATCAGGCCATCACAGAGATGCAGATAGTCTGAGATCCACAGCCGTGGGTCTCTGACAAACCCGACCTGCCAGACAGCCACTCGCAGTCCAGGTCTGAAGCCTCCAGCCCCTCACAGAAACACAGGTAATCTGAGAGCCACAGCCGTGGTTCTCTGATGAACTTGACCTGCCAGACTGCCACTCTCAGTCCAGGTCCAAAGCCACCAGCCCCTGACAGAAACACAGGTAGGCTGAGTGCCACAGCCTTGGATCTCTGATGAACCCGACCTTCCAGACTGCTACTCGCAGTCCAGGTCTGAAGCCACCAGCCCCTCACAGAGACAGAGGTAGTCTGAGAGCCACAGCCATGGTTCTCTGACAAACCCGACCTGCCAGACTGCCACCCGCAGTCCAGGTCTGAAGCCACCAGCCCCTCATAGAAACTCAGGTTTTCTGAGAGTGACATCTGTGGTTCTCTGAGGAACCTGAACTGCCAGGCTGCCACCCATAGTCCAGATCTGAATCCACCAGCCCCTCACAGAGATGCAGATATGGACTTGCCCTCAGGGACTTATTTCCTCCAGGAAGGGAGCCCTAACTGCCAATTTTTGCTTTCTTTACATAAGGACAGTTGTCTCTGTGTTTAAATCCTGAGTCTTTTACCAGTGTGTCCTTCCGATTGGCTCCATATAACTCTTCACTGTCTGCAACACCCCCGCCCCGTTTTAGCCAGTCTGCATTTCTTTTAAGCTCCATGAGCATCCCCACCCCCTGTGACTTTCTTTTTTTATTCTCCCCTGCCTTCTCCTTCCAGGTAGTCTGAGAGCCACAGCCATGGTTCTCTGACCACGCCGACCTGCCAGGCTGACACCTGCAGTCCAGGTCTGAAGCCATCAGCCCATCACAAAAACACAGGTCGTCTGAGAGCCACAGCCATGGTTCTCTGATGAACCCGACCTGCCAGACTGCCACCCGCAGTCCAGGTCTGAAGTCACCAGCCCCTCATAGAAATGCAGGCAGTCTGAGAGCCACAGCCATGGTTCTCTGATGAACCCTACCTGCCTGACTGCCACTCGCAGTCCAGGTCTGAAGCCATCAGCCCCATACAGAAACACAGGTACAGACTTGTCCTCAGGGATTGATTACCTCAAGGAGGAAAGCCCAATCTGCCAATTTTTCTTTTCTTTACATGAGGACAGTTGTCTCGGGGTTTAAATCTAGAGTATTTTACTGCTGTGGCCCACTGGCTGCAGTCAGCTCCAAGAGCACTCCCGATTGGCTCCATATAGCTCTGCAGTGTTAATGTTTGATTATATTGTGCTAGCTTATGTTTTCTATTAAAACAGTCATGTTTGCATTTGATAGCTCAAGTTTTCTGATTTAATGTAAATGCCTGTATTCTGTTCCTCATTAGACCAGTAGCGATTGCAGCTGAGGCCTTTGAAACCCCCTTCACCTTTTTATGGTAGTATTGTGTTTTAAATAGCCCTGTTATTGCTCATTCAGACTTGGAGGCCCCTTGCCTAACATCTTGGTCTTCATGCCCCCCCTCGTTTAAGAAAGTATGCATTTCTTTATAGCTCCACGAGCAGCCATGCCCCCTCTGACTTTCTTATTTAATTCTCCTTTGCCTTCTCCTTCCAGGTAGTCTGAGAGCCACACCCATGGTTCTCTGACGAACCTGACCTGCCAAACTAATACCCGCAGTCCAGGTATAAAGCCACCTGCCCCTCACAGAAATGCAGGTAGTCTGAGAGCCACAGCCATGGTTCTCTGATGATCCCAACATGCCAGACTGCCAACCGCAGTCCAGTTCTGAAGCCATCTGCCCCTCACAGAAATGCAGGTAGTCCGAGAGCCACAACTGTGGTTCTCTGATGATCCCGACCTGCCAGACTGCCACCCGCAGTCCAGGTCTGAAGCCACCAGCCCATCACAGAAACGCAGGTGGTCTGAGAGCCACAGCCATGGTTCTCTGATGAACCTGGCCTGCCAGACTAGCTCCCACAGTCCAGATCTGAAGCCACCAGCCCCTCAAAGAAATGCAGGTAATCTGAGTGCCACAGCCATGGATCTCTGATGAATCCAACCTGCCAGACAGTCACCGACAGTCCAGGTCTGAAGCCACAGCCCCTCACAGAAACACAGGTATTCTGAGAGTGACATCCGTGGTTCTCTGATGAACCCGACCTGCCACACTGCCACCCACAGTCCAGGTCTGAATCCACCAGCCCCTCACAGAAACGCAGGTATGGATTTGCCCTCAGGGAATTATTTCCTCCAGGAAGGGAGCCCTAACTGCCAATTTTTGCTTTCTTTACATCAGGAAAGTTGACTCTGTGTTTAAATCCACAGTCTTTACTACTGTATCCCTCCGTTTGGCTCCATATAGCTCTGTACTGTTAATGTTTGATTATAGTGTGCTGGATTATGCTTTCTGTTAAAATTGTCTTATTAGTATTTTATAGCTGAAGTTTTCTGATTTAATGTAAATGCCTATATTGTGTTCCTCAAAAGACCAGTAGTGATCTCAGCTCAGGCTTTTGAAATTCCTCTTCACCTTTTTACACTAGTATTGTGTTTTAAACAACCCTGTTACTCCGCACTCAGACGTGGAGGCACCTTCCTTAACATCTTGGTCTGCTACTCCCCCCCATTTAAGCCAGTCTGCATTTCTTTTTAGCTCCTTGAGCAGCCCCACCGCCTCAGACTTTTTTTTTAATTCTCCTCTGCCTTCTTCTTCCTGGTAGTCTGAGAGGCACAGCCATGGTTCTCTGATGAACCTGACCTGCCAGACTGCTACCCGCAGCCCAGGTCTGAAGCCATCAGCCCATCACAGAAACACAGGTACAGACTTGTCCTCAGGGACTGATTACCTCCAGGAGGAAAGCCCGATCTGCCAATTTTGGTTTTCTTTACATGAAGACAGTTGTCTCGGGGTTTAAATCTAGAGTATTTTACTGCTGTGGCCCACTGGCTGCAGTCAGCTCCAAGAGCACTCCGATTGGCTCCATACAGCTCTGCACTGTTAATGTTTGATTATATTGTGCTAGATTATGTTTTCTATTAAAACAGTCATGTTTGCATTTGATAGCTCAAGTTTTCTGATTTAATGTAAATGCCTGTATTGTGTTCCTCATAAGACCAGTAGCGATCTCAGCTCAGGACTTTGAAACACCCCTTCACCTTTTTACGCCAGTATTGTGTTCTACACTGCCCTGTTATTGCTCACTCAGACTTGGAGGCACCTTCTCTAACACCTTGGTCTACAACTCCTTCACCCCCGTTTAAGCCAGTCTGCATTTCCTTTTAGCTTCACGAGCAGTCCCAACCCTTCTGACTTTCTTATTTAATTCTCTTCTGTCTACTCCTTCCAGGTAGTCTGAGAGCCACAGCCATGGTTCTCTGACAAACTCGACCTGCCAGACTGCAACCCGCAGTCCAGGCTTGAAGCCACTAGCCCCTCACAAAAATGCAGGTAGTCTGAGAGCCACAGCCCTGGTTTTCTGATGAACCTGACCTGCCAGACTGCCACCCGCAGTCCAGGTCTGAAGCCACCAGCCTCTCACAGAAATGCTGGTAGTCTGAGAGCAACAGCCTTGGTTCTCTGACTAACCCGACCTGCCAGACTGGCAACCGCAGTCCAGGTCTGTAGGAACCAGACCCTCACTGAAATGCAGGTAGTCGGAGAGCCACAGCCATGGTTCTCTGATGAACCCAACCTGTCAGACTGCCATCCACAGTCCAGATCTAAAGCCACCAGCCCCTCATAGAAATGCAGACATGGTCATGCCCTCAGAGACTGATTAAATCCCGGACAGGAGCCCTAGCTGCCAATTTTTGCTTATTTACATTAGGACAGTTGTCTTTGGGTTGAAATCCATAGATATTTACTGCTGTGGCCCACTGGCTACAGTCCACCTCAGGAGCACTCCGAGTGGCTCCATAGAGCTCTGCACTCTTTATATTTGACTACATTGTGCCAGACTATGTTTTCTGTTAAAACTGCCATGTTTGTATTTTATAGCTGAAGTTTTCTGATTAAATCTAAATGCCTGTATTGTGTTCCTCTTAAGAGCAGTAGCAATCTCAGCTCAGGCCTTTGAAACCCCCCTTCACCTTTCTACGCTAGTATTGTGTTTTAAATAGCCGTGTTGTTGCTCACTGAGACTTGGAGCACCTTGCCTAACATCTTGGCCTGCAACCCCCTCCATTTAAGCCAGTCTGCATTTCTTTTTAGCTCCATGAGCAGCCCCACCTCCTCTGACTTTCTTATTTAATTCTCCTCTGTCTTCTCCTTCCAGGTAGTCTGAGAGTGCAGCCATGGTTCTCTGACGATGCCGACCTGCCAGACGGCCACACACAGTCCAGGTCTGATACAACCAGCACCTTACTGAAATGCAAGTAGTCTGACAGCCACAGCTGTGGTTCTCTGACAAATCTGACCTGCCAGACTGCCACTTGTAGTCCAGGTCTGAAGCCACCAGCCCTCACAGAAATGCAGGTAGTCTGAGAGCCACAGCGATGATTTCCTGACGAACCTGACCTGCCAGACTGCCACCCGCAGTCCAGGTGTGAAGCCACCAGTCCCTCACAGAAACACAGGTAGTCTGACAGCCACAGCAGTGGTTTTCTGATGAACCCAACCTGCCAGACTGCCATCCGCTGTCCAGGTCTGAAGCCACCAGCCCCTCGTAGAAATGCAGGTAGTCTGAAAGCCACAGCTGTGGTTCTATGACGAACCCTACCTGCCAGACAGACACCCTCAGTCCAGTTCTGAAGCCACAGCCCCTCACAGAAATGCATTTAATCTGAGAGTGGCATCTGTGGTTCTCAGATGAACCCAATCTGCCAGACTGCCAACCACATTCCAGGTCTGAATCCTCCAGCCCCTCACAGAAAAGCAGTTATGGACTTGCCCACAGGGAATTGTTTCCTCCAAGAAGGGAGCCCTAACTGCCAATTTTTGCTTTCTTTACATGGGAACAGTGGTCCCTGGATTTAAATCCAAAGCATTTTACTGCTGTGGCCCACTGGCTGCAGTCAGCCCAAACAGCACTCCGATTGGCTCCATATAGCTCTACACTGTTAATGTTTGATTATATTGTGCTAGATTATGTTTTCTGTTAAAACTGTCTTGTCTGTATTTCATAGCTGAAGTTTTCTGATTTAATGTAAATGCCTGTATTGTGTTCTTCATAAGACCAGTAGCGATCTCAGCTCAGGGCTTTGAAATCCCCCATTCACCTTTTTACGCTAGAATTGTGTTTTAAATAGCCCTGTTATTGCTCACTCAGACTTGGAGGCACCTTGCCTAACATCTTGGTCTTCAACCCCCTCCCGTTTAAGCCAGTATTCATGTCTTTTTAGCTCCATGAGCAGCCCCACCCCCTCTGACTTTCTTATTTAATTCTCCTCTGCCTTCTCCTTCCAGGTAGTCTGAGAGCCACTACCTTGGTTCTCTGATGAACCCAACCTGCCAAACTGCCACCCGCAGTCCAGGTCTGAAGCCATCTTCCCCTCATAGAAACGCAGGTAGTCTGAGAGTAATGGCCGTGGTTCTCTGATGATCCCAACCTGCCAGACTGCCACTCGCAGTCCAGGTCTGAATCCACCAGCCCCTCACAGAGACGCAGGTAGTCTGAGAGCCACAGCCATGGTTCTCTGACAAACCTGACCTGCTAGACTGCCACCTGCAGTCCAGGTCTGAAGCTACCTGCCCCTTACAGGGATGCAAGCAGTATGACAGCCACAGCCATGGCTCTCTTACAAACCCGACCTGCCAGATTACCACCCACCGTCCAGGTCTGAAGCCACCAGCCCCTCACAGAAATGCAGGTAGTCTGAGAGCCACAGCCATGGTTCTCTGATTAACCTGACCTGTCTGACTACCACCTGAAGTCCAAGTCCGAAGGCACCAGCCCCTCACAGAAATGCAGGTAATCTGAGTTCCACAGCCATGGATCTCTGATGAACCTGAGCTGCCAGACTGCCACCCACAGTCCAGGTCTGAAGGCACCAGCCCTTCACAGAAATGCAGGTAGTCTGACAGGCAGAGCCATGGTTCTCTGACAAACCCCACCTGCCAGAATGCCACCCGCAGTCCAGGTCTGAAGCCACAAGCCGCTCACAGAAACGCTGGTATTCTGAGAGTGACAACCGTGGTTCTCTGATGATCCCGACCTGCCAGACTGCCACTCGCAGTCCAGGTCTGAATCCACCAGCCCCTCACAGAAACGCAGGTATAGACTTGCCATCAGGGACTTATTTCCTCCAGGAAGGGAGCCCTATCTGCCAATTTTTGTTTTCTTTACATGATGGCAGTTGTCACTGGGTTTAAATCTAGAGTCTTTTACTACTGTGGCCCTCTGACTGGCTCCATATAGCTCTGCACTGTTAATATTTGATTATATTGCTCTGGATAATGCTTTCTGTTAAAATTGTCTTGTTTGTATTTTATAGCTGAAGTTTTCAGATTTAATGTAAATGCCTATATTGTGTTCCTCAAAAGACCAGTATTGATCTCAGCTCAGGCTTTGAAACCCCTCTTCACCTTTTTACGCTAGTATTGTGTTTTAAATAGCCCTGTTATTGCACATTCAGACGTGGAGGCACCTTCCCAAACATCTTGGTCTGCAAGACCCTATGTTTAAGCCAGTCTGTATTTCTTTTTATCTCCATGAGCAGCCCCACCCCCTCTCACTTTCGTGTTTAATTCTCCCCTGCCTTCTCCTTCCAGGTAGTCTGAGAGCCACAACCATGGTTCTATGATGAATCCGACCTACCAGACTGCCACCTGCAGTCCAGGTCCGAAGCCATCAGGCCATCACAGAGATGCAGATAGTCTGAGATCCACAGCCGTGGGTCTCTGACAAACCCGACCTGCCAGACAGCCACCAAACCCGACCTGCCAGACAGCCACTCGCAGTCCAGGTCTGAAGCCTCCAGCCCCTCACAGAAACACAGGTAATCTGAGAGCCACAGCTGTGGTTCTCTGATGAACTTGACTTGCCAGACTGCCACTCTCAGTCCAGGTCCAAAGTCACCAGCCCCTGACAGAAACACAGGTAGGCTGAGCTCCACAGCCTTGGATCTCTGATGAACCCGACCTTCCAGACTGCTACCCGCAGTCCAGGTCTGAAGCCACCAGCCCCTCACAGAGACACAGGTAGTCTGAGAGCCACAGCCATGGTTCTCTGACAAACCCGACCTGCCAGACTGCCACCCGCAGTCCAGGTCTGAAGCCACCAGCCCCTCAAAGAAACTCAGGTTTTCTGAGAGTGACATCTGTGATTCTCTGAGGAACCTGAACTGCCAGGCTGCCACCCACAGTCCAGATCTGAATCCACCAGCCCCTCACAGAGACGCAGGTATGGACTTGCCCTCAGGGACTTATTTCCTCCAGGAAGGGAGCCCTAACTGCCAATTTTTGCTTTCTTTACATGAGGACAGTTGTCTCTGTGTTTAAATCCTGAGTCTTTTACCAGTGTCTCCTTCCGATTGGCTCCATATAGCTCTTCACTGTCTGCAACACCCCCCCATTTTAGCCAGTCTGCATTTCTTTTAAGCTCCATGAGCATCCCCACCCCCTCTGACTTTCTTTTTTTATTCTCCCCTGCCTTCTCCTTCCAGGTAGTCTGAGAGCCACAGCCATGGTTCTCTTACCAAGCCGACCTGCCAGACTGACACCCGCAGTCCAGGTCTGAAGCCACAGCCCCTCACAGAAATGCATTTAATCTGAGTGTGGCATCTGTGGTTCTAAGATGAACCCGATCTGCCAGACTGCCAACCACATTCCAGGTCTGAATCCTCCAGCCCCTCACAAAAAAGCAGATATGGACTTGCCCACAGGGAATTGTTTCCTCCAAGAAGGGAGCCCTAACTGCCAATTTTTGCTTTCTTTACATGGGGACAGTGGTCCCTGGATTTAAATCCAAAGTATTTTACTGCTGTGGCCCACTGGCTGCAGTCAGCCCAAATAGCACTCCGATTGGCTCAGTATAGCTCTGCACTGTTAATGTTTGATTATATTGTGCTAGATTATGTTTTCTGTTAAAACTGTCTTGTCTGTATTTCATAGCTGAAGTTTTCTGATTTAATGTAAATGCCTGTATTGTCTTCTTCATAAGACCAGTAGCGATCTCAGCTCAGGCCGTTGAAATCCCCCATTCACCTTTTTACGCTAGTATTGTGTTTTAAATAGCCCTGTTATTGCTCACTCAGACTTGGAGGCACCTTGCCTAACATCTTGGTGTTCAACCCCCTCCCGTTTAAGTCAGTATTCATTTCTTTTTAGCTCCATGAGCAGCCCAACCCCCTCTGACTTTCTTATTTAATTCTCCTCTGCCTTCTCCTTCCAGGTAGTCTGAGGGCCACTGCCTTGGTTCTCTGACGAACCCAACCTGCCAAACTGCCACCTGCAGTCCAGGTCTGAAGCCATCTTCCCCGCACAGAAATGCAGGTAGTCTGAGAGTAATGGCCGTGGTTCTCTGACGATCCCAACCTGCCAGACTGCCAATCGCAGTCCATGTCTGAATCCACCAGCCCCTCACAGAGATGCAGGTAGTCTGAGAGCCACAGCCATAGTTCTCTGACAAACCTGACCTGCTAGACTGCCACCTGCAGTCCAGGTCTGAAGCCACCTGCCCCCACAGAGATGCAAGAGTGGCGGCAGCCACAGCCGTGGCTCTCTTACAAACCCGACCTGCCAGATTACCACCCACCGTCCAGGTCTGAAGCCACCAGCCCCTCACAGAAATGCAGGTAGTCTGAGAGCCACAGCCATGGTTCTCTGATTAACCTGACCTGACAGACTGCCACTCACAGTCCAGGTCTGAAGCCACCAGCCCCTCACAGAGACACAGGTAGTCTGAGATCCACAGCCGTGAGTCTCTGACAAACCCGACCTGCCAGACAGCCACTCGTAGTCCAGGTCTGAAGCCTCCAGCCCCTCACAGAAACACAGGTAGTCTGAGTGCCACAGCCTTGGATCTCTGATGAACCCGACCTGCCAGACTGCTACCCGCAGTCCAGGTCTGAAGCCACCAGCCCCTCACAGAGACACAGGTAGTCTGAGAGCCACAGCCATGGTTCTCTGACAAACCCGACCTGCCAGACTGCCACCCGCAGTCCAGGTCTGAAGCCACCAGCCCTCATAGAAACTCAGGTTTTCTGGAGTGACATCTGTGGTTCTCTGAGGAACCTGAACTGCCAGGCTGCCACCCACAGTCCAGATCTGAATCCACTAGCCCCTCACAGAGACGCAGGTATGGACTTGTCCTCAGGGACTTATTTCCTCCAGGAAGGGAGCCCTAACTGCCAATTTTTGCTTTCTTTACATGAGGACAGTTGTCTCTGTGTTTAAATCCTGAGTCTTTTACCAGTGTGTCCCTCCGATTGGCACCATATAGCTCTTCACTGTCTGCAACACCCCCCCATTTAAGCCAGTTTGCATTTCTTTTTAGCTCCGTGAGCATCCCCAACCCCTCTGACTTTCTTTTTTTATTCTCCCCTGCTTTCTCCTTCCAGGTAGTCTGAGAGCCACAGCCATGGTTCTCTGACCAAGCCAACCTGCCAGACTGACACCCACAGTCCAGGTCTGAAGCCATCAGCCCATCACAAAAACGCAGGTTGTCTGACAGCCACAGCCGTGGTTCTCTGATGAACCCAACCTGCCAGACTGCCACCTGCAGTCCAGGTCTGAAGCCACCAGCCCCTCATAGAAATGCACGTAGTGTGAGAACCAGCCGTGGTTCTCTGATGAACCCTATCTTCCAGACTGCCACCAGCAGTCCAGGTCTGAAGCCACCAGCCCCTCACAGAAACATAGGTAGTCTGAGAGCCACAGCCGTGGTTCTCTGACGAACCCGACCTGCCAGACTGCCACCTGCTGTTCAGGTCTGAAGCTACCAGCCCCTCACCGAAACACAGTTACAGAGTTGTCCTCAGGGACTGTTTACCTCCAGGAGGGAAGCCCTAGCTGCTGATTTTTGCTTTCTTCACATGCGGACAGTTGTCTCTAGGTTTAAATCCTTAGTCTTTTAATGCTGTGGCCCACTGGCTGCACTCAGCCCCAGGAGCACTCAGATTGGCTCCATATAGCTCTGCACTCTTAATCTTTGATTATATTGTGTTAGATTACGTTTTCAGTTAAAACTGTCTTGTTTGTATTTTATAGCTGAAGTTTGCTGATTTAATGTAAATGCATGTATTGTGTTCCTCATAAGACCAGTAGCAATCTCAGCTCAGGCCTTTGAAACCCCCTTCACCTTTCTACGCTAGTATTGTGTTTTAAATAGCCCTGTTGTTGCTCACTGAGAATTGAAGCACCTTGCCTAACATCTTGGTCAGCAAGCCCCCCGCGTTTGAGACAGTCTGTATTTCTTTTTAGCTACATGAGTAGCCCCACCTCCTCTGACTTTCTTATTTAATTCATCTCTGTCTTCTCTTTCCAGGTAGTCTGAGAGTCACAGCCATGGTTCTCTGATGAACCCAACCTCCCATACTGCCACCAGCAGTCCAGGTCTGAAGCCACCAGCCCCTCACAGAAACTCAGGTAGCCTGAGATCCACAGCCATGGTTCTTCGACAAACCAGACCAGCCAGGCTGCAACCCACAGTCCAGGTCTGAAGCCACCAGCACCTCACTGAAAGGCAGGTAATCTGACAGCCACAGCTGTGTTTGTCTGATGAACCTGACCTGTCAGACTGCTTCCTGCAGTCCAAGTATGAAGCCACCAGCCCCACACAGAAACACAGGCAGTCAGAGAGCCACAGTCGTGGTTCTGTAATGAACCTGACCTGCCAGACTGCCACTTGTAGTCCTGGTTTGAAGCCACCAGCCCTCACAGAAATGCAGGTAGTCTGAGAGCCACAGCAGTGTTTTCCTGATGAACCCGACCTGCCAGACTGCCACCCGCAGTCCAGGTGTGAAGACACCTGACCTCACAGAAACACAGATAGTCTGAGAACCACAGCCATGGTTTCCTAATGAACCCAACCTGCCAGACTGCCACCTGCAGTCCAGGTCTGAAGCCACCAGCCCCTCATAGAAATGCAGGTAGTCTGAGAGCCACAGCCGTGATTCTCTGATAAGGATGACTTGGCAGATTGAAACCCGCAGTCCAGGTCTGATGGCACCAGCCCCTCACAGAAACGCAGGCAGTCTGACAGCCACAGCCATGGTTCTCTGATGAACACTACCTGCCAGACTGCCACTCGCAGTCCAGGTCTGAAGCCACCAGCCCCTTACAGAAACACAGGTACAGACTTGTCCTCAGGGATTGATTGCCTCCAGGAGGAAAGCCCAATCTGCCAATTTTTCTTTTCTTTACATGAGGACAGTTGTCTCGGGGTTTAAATCTAGAGTATTTTACTGCTGTGGCCCACTGGCTGCAGTCAGCTCCAAGAGCACTCCGATTGGCTCCATACAGCTCTGCAGTGTTAATGTTTGATTATATTGTGCTAGATTATGTTTTCTATTAAAACAGTCATGTTTCCATTTGATAGCTGAAGTTTTCTGATTTAATGTAAATGCCTGTATTCAGTTCCTCATTAGACCATTAGCGATCTCAGCTAAGGCCTTTGAAACCCCCTTCACCTTTTTATGGTAGTATTGTGTTTTAAATAGTCCTGTTATTGCTCATTCAGACTTGCAGGCCCCTTGCCTAACATCTTGGTCTTCATCCCCCCCCGTTTAAGAAATTATGCATTTCTTTTTAGCTCCATGAGCAGCCATGCCCCCTCTGACTTTCTTATTTAATTCTCCTCTGCCTTCTCCTTCCAGGTAGTCTGAGAGCCACAGCCATGGTTCTCTGAGGAACCTGACCTGCCAAACTAATACCCGCAGTCCAGGTCTAAAGCCACCTGCCCCTCACAGAAATGCAGGTAGTCCGAGAGCCACAGCCGTGGTTCTCTGATGAACCCAACCTGCCAGACAGTCACCGACAGTCCAGGTCTGAAGCCACAGCCCCTCACAAAAACGCAGGTATTCTGAGAGTGACATCCGTGGTTCTCTGATGAACCTGACCTGCCACACTGCCACCCACAGTCCAGGTCTGAATCCACCAGCCCCTCACAGAAACGCAGGTATGGATTTGCCCTCAGGGAATTATTTCCTCCAGGAAGGGAGCCCTAACTGCCAATTTTTGCTTTCTTTACATCAGGAAAGTTGTCTCTGTGTTTAAATCCAGTCTTTACTACTGTGCCCCTCTGTCTGGCTCCATATAGCTCTGCACTGTTAATGTTTGATTATAGTGTGCTGGATTATGCTTTCTGTTAAAATTGTCTTGTTAGTATTTTATAGCTGAAGTTTTCTGATTTAATGTAAATGCCTATATTGTGTTCCTCAAAAGACCAGTAGTGATCTCAGCTCAGGCTTTTGAAACCCCTCTTCACCTTTTTACACTAGTATTGTGTTTAAAACAGCCCGGTTACTCCGCACTCAGATGTGGAGGCACCTTCCTTAACATCTTGGTCTGCTACTCCCCCTCGTTTAAGCCAGTCTGCATTTCTTTTTAGCTCCATGTGCAGCCCCACCCCCTCAGACTTTTTTTTTATTCTCCTCTGCCTTCTCCTTCCAGGTAGTCTGAGAGCCACAGCCATGGTTCTCTGACGAACCTGACCTGCCAGACTGCCACCAGCAGCCCAGGTCTGAAGCCATCATCCCATCACAGAAACACAGGTACAGACTTGTCCTCAGGGACTGATTACCTTCAGGAGGAAAGCCCGATCTGCCTATTTTGGTTTTCTTTACATGAGGACAGTTGTCTCGGGGTTTAAATCTAGAGTATTTTACTGCTGTGGCCCACTGGCTGCAGTCAGCTCCAAGAGCACTCCGATTGGCTCCATACAGCTCTGCACTGTTAATGTTTGATTATATTGTGCTAGATTATGTTTTCTATTAAAACAGTCATGTTTGCATTTGATAGCTGAAGTTTTCTGATTTAATGTAAATTCCTGTATTTGTGTTCCTCATTAGACCAGTAGCGATCTCAGCTGAGGCCTTTGAAACTCCCCTTCTTTTTACGCTAGTATTGTGTTTTAAATAGCCCTGTTATTGCTCACTCAGACTTGGAGGCACCTTGCCTAACATCTTGGTCTTCATCCCCCCTGTTAAAGAAAGTATGCATTTCTTTATAGCTCCACGAGCAGCCATGCCCCCTCTGACTTTCTTATTTAATTCTCCTCTGCCTTCTCCTTCCAGGTAGTCTGAGAGCCACAGCCATGGTTCTCTGAGGAACCTGACCTGCCAAACTAATACCCGCAGTCCAGGTATAAAGCCACCTGCCCCTCACAGAAATGCAGGTAGTCTGAGAGCCACAGCTGTGGTTCTCTGATGATCCCAACCTGCCAGACTGCCAACCGCAATCCAGGTCTGAAGCCACCAGCACCTCACAGAAATGTAGGTATGGACTTGCCCTCAGGGACTGATTACCTCTAGGAAGGGTGCCCTAGCTGCCAATTTTTGCTTTCTTTACATGAGGACAGTTGTCTCTGGGTTTAAATCCAGAGTCTTTTACTGC
Source organism: Neoceratodus forsteri (assembly GCA_016271365.2). Lineage (NCBI taxonomy): Eukaryota > Metazoa > Chordata > Ceratodontiformes > Ceratodontidae > Neoceratodus > Neoceratodus forsteri. The sequence continues at coordinate 41,220,078 of JADMNL010000040.1, read as the reverse complement.
TGTGGCCTACTGGCTGCAGTCAACCCCAGGAGCACTCCGACTGGCTCCATATAGATTTGCACTGTTAATGTTTGATTATATTGTGCTAGGTTATGTTTTCTGTTAAAACTGTCTTATTTGTATTTTATAGCTGAAGTTTTCTGATTTAATGTAAATGCCTGTATTGTGTTACTCATAAGACCAGTAGCGATCTCAGCACTGGCCTTTGAACCCCCTTCACCTTTTTACGCTAGTATTGTGTTTTAAATAGTCTGTTATTGCTTACTCAGACTTCGAGGTACCTTGCCTAACATCTTGGTCTTCATTCCCCCCGTTTAAGCCAGTATGCATTTCTTTTTAGCTCCATGAGCAGCCACGCCCCCTCTGACTTTCTTATTTAATTCTCCTCTGCCTTCTCCTTCCAGGTAGTCTTAGAGCCACAGCCATGGTTCTCTGATGAACCCAACCTGCCAGACTGCCACCTGCATTCCAGGTCTGAAGCCACCAGCCCCTCACAGAAATACAGATACGGACTTGCCCTCAGGGACTGATTACCTCCAGGAAGGGAGCCCTAGCTGCCAATTTTTGCTTTCTTTACATGAGGACTGTTGTCTCTGGGTTTAAATCCAGAGTCTTTTACTGCTGTGGCCTACTGGATGCAGTCAGACCCAGGAGCACTCCAACTGGCTCCATATAGATTTGCACTGTTAATGTTTGATTATATTGTGCTAGATTATGTTTTCTGTTAAAACTGTCTTGTTTGTATCATATGGCTCTTATCTCCATCACTACCAAGAAGATAATTTTAAGGCATTGGAAAGACATTGAAGACATTGCCTATACTGAATGGTTAAGGGAGCTACTTGCCAATTTGATAACAGAGAAAACTATAGCCAGTCTTAATAATAAACCTGAGAGATACAAAAAGAAATGGGAATCACTACATACATTGTTTTCTCTTTAAGAGGTCCACTGTATATATTTGTGATATTGTTGTTTATTCTTTTCTTATTCACAGAGCAATTGGATTCTCAACGTTAGTCTGGCTATGCTGTGTTGCAGGGGGGGATGTGTCTGGGTGGGTTTGAGGGAGGGGGAGAGGAGGGTGGAGGGTGGAGAACTGGTCCTGTACAGGTTAGTCTTATCTGAATGTCACGTACAATGATATAATGGATCCCTTCTCATGTGAGTGTTTGTCTGTTTGTTTTGTTGTATTTGTTGAAGAAAAGCAATAAAATTCTTAATGTTTGTATTTTATAGCTGTAGTTTTCTGATTTAATGTAAATGCCTGTATTGTGTTCCTCATAAGACCAGTAGCGATCTCAGCTCAGGCCTTTGAAGCCCCCCTTCAACTTTTTAAGCTAGTGTTGTGTTTTAAAAAGTCCTGTTATTGCTCAGTCAGACTTGGAGGCACCTTGCCTAACATCTTGGTCTGCAACATCCCCCCATTTTAGCCAGTCTGCATTTCTTTTTAGCTCCACGAGCAGCCCCACCCCCTCTGAATTTCTAATTTAATTTTCCTCTGCCTTCTCCTTCCAGATAGTCTGAGAGCCACAGCCATAGTTCTCTGATGAACCCGACCTGCTAGACTGCCACCCCAGGTCTGAAGCCACCAGCCCCTCACAGAAACGCAGGGATGGACTTGCCCTCAAGGACTGATTACCTCCAGGAAGGGAGCCCTAGCTGACAATTATTTTGGAAAAGCCACCCAGCCCACTTCTGATTAACTACAGATAGATCCCGCCCTGCTTTCTAGCTCTCTCCTCTCTAGCTCCCCCCATCCTTATTCCATTATGTGTGTCAAATTGTGGATCCTGTTCTGGTCCTTCTTCTATCTCATATTGCATGCCCAATATATGCCACCTCAAGTCTTTTTATACTGTGGATACTAATCTGATCTGCTCTGTAACTAGTTCCTGTTCTTACGTTGATATATGCCTTTTCAACTCCCCAATTCTTCAACACTATTTTCATATTACCTTTAACACTGGTACATGAAATGAATTACCACCTCAGCCTGTGACTTCTGCCAACATCATAGAGGCATTACCTCTACAGATAGCAGTCCGAGTTCTCTTCTCTGCCACCCTTAGTGGTAAGGGCAAAAAATATTGGGGTGCGCCCCCCCCAGGACGATGGCCCACAATGACTTAAAGGGGTTACCAGTACTAAGCTTACTGTTGCCACTCTAAGAAAACTTTTACTCCTTCTTCTCCTGTGCTCAGGAAATGTGGAGCTCAATCCGGGGCCACCAACTGCAATCACATCACCCTCTGACTTTGCCGCACTGAAAGGCATGAGTTTCCTCCACATTAATGTATGCAGTCTGTTAAAAAAAGTTCTCCATGATCCAGGCCTGGGTTCTCCATACTCGACCAGACATCCTAGTGGTTTCAGAAACCTGGCTTAGACTGTCCACCTCCAACAGGGAAGTCAATATCCCTAACTATTTACTATTTAGGGGTTGCCATCTATGTCAAGGATAGATATATGGCATCCTGTCTGAGTGCTTTATCTGTTGCAAATGCTTATGAATGTCTGTGTCTTCAAGTCACTATCTCACACACTTCAATATTATGTATCATAGGGTGCTATAGACCTCCTTCAGCCGATCTACAATTGTTACCTCATCTGAGTAATATCATCGAATAACAATCCTCAGAAATAGTTATTCTTGGGGATCTTAATTTAGATTGGCTATCTAAAACAGCCGCTCCTCTCGTAGCTTTCTGTGACACCCATGGATTATCACAACTCATTGTCGAACCAACACGAGTAAATAAAAAGAATGTGGATAACAGCTCCCTGCTAGATGTTATCCTAGTGAATAAATCACATCTATTCTCCCTTGCCAGCACCTTCTTCAGTGATATCAGTGATCACTCAATAATTGCTTGCATAAGATCAAGCATCAAACCTACTACTTTGCCAAAGATTGCTGCCAAGAGATCTAGATGGAACTTTGATCTCACTACGTACATAAACTAACTGAAACACTCCTTATATTGGCAAGAGTTCTATTTGGCAAAAAAACACTCAATCAGCATTCAACATATTCAGCAAAATTATCCTAGATGCCCCAAATAAATATGCCCCATAGTTAAGGTGCGAATAGAAAAAAATGCATGTAGATGGTTCACACCATTATTGACTGAAAGAGATAACCTATGGAAAAAAGCATGCAAAACCCAGTCTGCTGTGGACTGGTGCAAGTGCAAAAGGGCACGAAACTCATGTACTAGAATGGTTAGAGATACAAAAGCTGCATACTATCATTCTGAATTTCTCTCTACCTCCAAAAATCCTACAAAATTTTGGAAAACCATCAAGGACTTGTCTGGTCACACGTCCAGTGGCTCACTACCTGATGAAATCTCCTTAAAGAATAACACCATTATTGACAGACTGGAAGTTCTGGGTGCCTTCAATAATCAGTTTGCGACTGCAGGCTTAGCCTTCGACAATTCCCCTGCAAATTTGATACACTCTCAGTTGGATAATCAAGGTGCAGATCCTAGCATCACTGATTCAGTCTTCTCCTTGCATCCTACTACTCTGAAAGAAGTTGAAGACCTATTGCTAAAACTGGATGTAAAAAAAAGTGCTGGTGCGGATACCCTCGACCCATATTTCTTGAAGGTGGCCATCCATGTGTTAGCCGTGCCCATAACCCATTTATTTAACCTATCATTAACTCAAGGATCCATTCCTTCAATATGGAAAACAGCATACATCATACCCCTGTTCAAGTCAGGAAATCCCTGTGATCTAAATAATTACAGACCAATTTTGATTCTCCCGGTTTTGTCAAAGTTACTGGAAAAAGTCATAAGTAACCAGCTGAGGCAGTATCTAGAAGCTAATAACCTGCTTAATCCAGTCCAATCAGGGTTTAGAGCTAAACATAGCATCATCACAGCACTTGCCAAAGTGACTAATGACTGGCAAAGAGAGCTAGACAACAGGAATTACACCTGCGCCGTATTCTTGGACCTGAGCAAGGCCTTCGACACTGTCTACCATGCTCTGCTACTCTCTTCCCTGACCTCACTAGATGCTGACCCATTATCTTTACAGTGGTTGAACAACTACCTCTCAGATCATTTCCAGCAGGTGAAAGCAGAAGGAGATCTCTCAACTGTAAAACCTCTCCTAAGAGGTGTTCCCCAGGGTTCTATCTTAGGACCGATCTTATTTGCAATATACAGCAACAATATTGATGAAAGCATAACTAAGGCCAACATTCATCTGTTTGCAGATGACACAGTTCTTTATGTAAGCTGCCCGTCATTAAAATCTGCACGTAATGACCTTCAATCTGAGTTCAACCTGCTGCAACACCAACTCCTAAACAAAGAACTATTACTTAACACCAAGAAAACAAAAGCAATGCTCTTTTCTCCCTCTGCCCAAATGATAAATTCAGCCCTATCAGATCCTGTGCCACAGATTACTTCAATTCTTGGCAAGAAGTTGGAATTTGTCCCTAAATTCAAATACCTGGGAGTATGACTGGACCATAGGCTCTCCTTTATAGAGCACATTGAAGAATTACTCAAAAAATTATGACAGAGACTTGGTCTGTTCTTTAGGATAGCCCACTTCTTAACTAGAGATGCCAAACTACAGTTGGTACAATCAATCTTTCTATCCTTGATAGATTATGCTGACATCCTCTACAGTCACTGTCCCATTTCCTACCTCACCAAACTTGACACATTATATCATAGAGCTTTGAGGTTCATCACAGGCCTGCCTTATTCCACTCACCACTGCTTCCTATATCAATCAGTGGGGTAGAGTTCTCTTCAATTCAGGCATGATAAAAATGCAGCCTTATGGACCCTGAGAGCCATCTCCAAAAAACTGCCCCAATACATTACAGACTATCTTCCTATAAAACCAATAGGCAATTATGCCCTGAGAAGTTGCAAATCTCTCCTACTGATGGTTCCCAAAGTTAACTCTCACTTTGACAGGGCTGCTATAAGCTTTACACTGTCCTCCTTGTGGAATAAATTGCAAAAAAACTGAAACTGAGGTCACCCATTGGCATCTCATCTTTCAAGGTCTTATATTCACGTCTCAGAAATGATCAGTGCAATTGTTTCCCATGACCATGAATTGTCATCATGCTAACCTGTACCATTTAACCATGAACAAATTACTTCTAGTGCTTGTCTCCTCCTTGGCCCTGGTCTGTCATCATGCTTTCATGTAACACCTTGATGCCTCTGTCCTCTCTTTGATACTGGTCTATCTTCCCGCTTTATCCAGCCTTCTTTTCACAACTCTATACTGCACTCATCCACAATCTACACACAATCATACTATAAAAGTCCCAACTCCCCTTTCCTTCTCCTCATAGGCCCCCACCGCCACATCAGTTCTACCGACCTATCCTTGGGACTTCACTTTTCACAATGTTGATCCTTCACTTACATATTACATACCCCTCCTGGTACCCCATCTGCCATTAGTTGGTGGTTCTCCAAGCCATTTTCATGGCTAGTACTAGTGAAGTGACTGCCCCTGGTAAATGAACTGACTGGTACTTCTATACAGAGAACATGGTTTATATACAGTTGCATGGTTCAATGGTGGACCTGCTCCCTTGTATTTGAATCCTCCTCTGTTATGGCTTACCTTGTCTTCCTTTTATCATTTGACTCCCCTATTACTGCACCATTGTGTTGGTGTTTATATACTTATTTACATGTATTTATATGTTTTTATGATGGATGTTACCCGACCCTGTTCTAACCAGATCCATCTTATAAAAGAGCTCTGCTCAATGATGTTAGCCTGGATAAATATATATTTTGATTGATTGACTGATTGAGTATGAATAGATAGGCCATTGACAGAGTAAAGGCCTATGGTACATTCATAAGGTAGAAAAAATGGGCAGACTGGATGGGCCTTAAGGTCCTTATCTGCCATCAACTTCTATGTTTCATTCTGAGCATTCATACTGAGGTGTGCTAGGGAGCAAAAGGCAGTCTGCCCATGATAGCTCCCATCACTTAACCCATAAAGCTAAATCCTTCCTCTGTCCATTAGGCAGATATCAAGTTTGTGCTTAAACACGGCCTTGATACTACTGGCAATAATAGCTATGTGTAGTGCATTCCAAAGATTTGCAATTCTCTGTGTAAAAAAATGCTTCTGCCTGTTTGTATTATATCGCTTTCCAAAGGAGTTTGCCATTATGGAACCTACATCAGATGACATACAAATGGATGTTTTCTACTGTACTTGATGAGTCATGGCATGTGGAAGAGGGGGTTATTGGTCATTAAGGACACTGCTGCACTGTTACTGAAATGCTACAGCTACATTTAAGCATTAGTCATGTCAGCCAAACCACATCACATATTCACAAGCACTACATAAGGGCCAAGCAAAATTCACGAAGTAGATAGTAAAGTAATGTGAGACCCCAAAAAGTAGCCTTCACATGATCACAGATGATCATGTAACTGTGACCCACTTGTTCCCCAGGGTTACTAGAATCCCACTTAGAACCAGTGGCAGCAGGGAAAGGCAGCTAGTGAGATACCAATTAAATGGGTTTCACACTGTCTCACTCTGTCCTCAGTCTCAGCTGAGCTGGAGTGATGATGTCACCATATAAATCTCACAGCAGCATAAACCACAATGGAATGTTGACTGCAGGGGTTAGCTGTAGAACTCTGGGGAATTCAAATCAGTCTTCAGAGGGCAGTCTGCAGGGAGAGTTTTGAGATAGCAGTCAGAGAGAGGTGTGCCGCAGTTGGTAGCCCTTCAGAGCCTAGCTCTAAGTTAGAGCTATATCAAACAAGTGGGTTGTGTGTTCTCACCTTAGAGAGAAATACAGATGAGACCAGAAGGAAGTGGTAGAGACCATTGCCAGTGTTAGCCTACCAATCCCCGAGGGATGAGAATAGCATTTCAGAGGCAACCCTCTGGCCTTGCCTGGAAAGGGAAAGCTGCCTGAAAGTGAAGTTTGCACTGAGAGTCCTGAGAGTCTGAGCTTTTGGGAAAGAAGCCATGGGGCACCTGCATACCATGGTGAGTTCTGCTCTGATATAGAGACTAAGTTCACCAAGACAGAGATTAGTGTAAAAGTATCTGCCTACTGTGGGGTCAGGAGAAGACTGGCCAAGTACAGTACTTTTAATTTGTGTATGGCTTGGAAGCTTCTGAAACAGTGGGGGTCTAGGGTATGGACATAGCCACTTACAGAACTTTTTAAGTCAGGACACTGCCCACGTACAGTGTAGAATGTTAAATGTGCTAAACATTTCTAGACAGCATCTACAACCAGAGATTTGAAGAAAGGTATTGTATCCAAATGAATGGCTGAGTATAGATTTGAGAGCAAGAGATGGGAGACCCCCCCATCTGGAATAACCAGGTTTACCTCTCCGGGCTTAGTTTGGGCACCTATGGCTTTACCTCTCCGGGTTTAGTTTGGGCACCTATGGCTTTCTCCCAGGTATTTGGCCAGTGTTTGCAGAAAGCACCCAGACGTGGGATTGTGGAGTTTTTTTTCCCTTTAGAGCTGGAAAGTGCTTGTGGGTGGTTTAGGAAGCCACCATCAACCTCTATGCCATATGGAAAAGTGTCCTAGTACTGGCCGGGGTGCCATGTCAAGGAATCAAAGAGAAGTGTACCACTTCAGGCCATATGAGCCCAGAGTCGTTCAAAACCTGAGGGTTTCATATAGTGAAGAAGTGTGCTCTGTACCTCTGTAAATCTCCATTACCAGTGAGTGTAGCCCTGTGGGGGTCCATCTTTGCTTTGTTGTTCTCTGTGTTTATGTGAATAAAAGTCACACTCTAGAATCCCTATTCGTGGTCTGGACATTTCAGTTATTGCTTCCAGGGTCAGGATTTACTTGGGTGCCCCTGTTCAGAAGTACAAACCTAGCATAATGCTGAGCAAATGTTTTCCCCTGAGCCTAAGGGCCCCGTAACAGTTAATACAGTCCTGGCCTGCATGGTGTACTGTTTACAGAGAAAATACAGTGTGGTACAAGACTCACCAGACACACCAGCTGTGCTGAACTGAGCCCTTAGAAAAATGGCTAGTGAGTTTTACAGAAAGCAGCTTCACATAATGCAGCATAATGACATTTCTCTGCAGTCAAAGGGCTATTAGTGTGCAAAAAGGCAAAACATGCCATTATCCCTTCCCCAGGAAGCTTGTGATGGGCAAAGCTCCAGCACAGTGTTTTTTTTCCTTTTCTGCCAAAATACATTGGGGTCAGGTAATCTCTGGTACCTCTAGTATGCTATTAAATTTGCACTCTTTCTAGAGTTTTGCCTTTTTGCTCAGTTCAACATAACTGGTGTGTAGGGACATAGTCCCACACTGTGCTTATATTGTGAGGTTTAATAGATGACAGAACTCTTTTATATGCTATATAGTATGTGTGAAGTATTGAATGAATTTAAATAAGTAATGTACATACCTTAAGTTATTTTCTCTGTAAATATGTTTTTCTGAGGTTTAAAATAGTTAATCTGGTATTTTCTGAATGTGTTTGCTATCTTTGGGAACTTCGTTGTGCTGTTTTGGAACATAGCCTGTCTGGAACATGCACCACCCAACATCCAATTTGCACTGGTTTGTAACCTTGGAGCAGCATGTACCATTTGGCTGTTTTGTTTCTTCTGCCATTTTCTAAGCCAGTACGTGTTTCGTGTGCTGTGGCAGAATGGAACAGCATAATGCATATTGTAACTGAAATTAAAGGTGGTTTCCCAGAATCTGACTCCATAATTTATTTATTGAATTTTAGTGACCGGGTAGACTCACTGAGACAAAACAGTTCCTTTTTCAATGGCGACCCGGAAAGTACATTACATTGGGGAGTGCAATTGTAGATGCAACACAAGTTGCACAGAGAGTTTCAATTACAAAAACAAATACAGCAACAGTGGATAACAAGCATTTGTCAATGCTGAATGTTGTCTTGCTGGCATTGGCATTGGTAGTGCAGGAGTTAGAAAGGTGCATAATATTAATAATTTTATTGACTCCCTTACCAGAACCTCTCATCTGGCCACACTGGGTGGCATACTTACTCCGGTCTCTCATTCCCGATCCCTCAGATCCTCCTCCTCCTTCCCAATGTTCGCCTTTTGGCCCTGCTCGTCTAAAATGGGTGAGCAAGCATTTGCCTATTTTGCTCCTAGGTTTTGGAACTCACTCTCCCATCATATTAAGAATAACTCATCTCACCTCACATTTAAGCATTCACTGGTTTGCCACCTCTTTACTCTTGGTAATTGCGACTGCTTGTGATCACCGTTTTGCCCTTTTCGATGTTCATGCCATTGGTGGAAAATTACCTAAAGTATATATTTTGTATATTTGTGTGTTTTCATTATCTCTTCTCTCCCCTAGCTAGGCTATTTTGACTGTTACCAGTGAATTAGACCAAAATTATATTGTATCCTATTTCGTGTGTTATTGGTTACTACTATCACTGTTTGTATATTTAAGTTTCTGTGATATTGTTGCCCTGACTGTTATGTTCTCTACATGCCTAATTATTGTAATTGCTGTACTTGCTGTTCGTCATTACTGCATTATCATTTTGTACTCTCCCGGGTCGTGCCTGAAAATAGGCAGGGTTGTTGCCTAATGCACTTACCAGGTTACCAAAAGCTAATAAATAACTAAATAATAGGAATGGCAGTGAAGTAGTGAACTGACATCAACCCAACCCACTCTGCAGAGACTGAAAGGCATTGGGGTGTGCCTTTGGGTCATTGGCAATAACGCTCATACCATTTCACCTACCCCTACCCTGCAGACACTAAGTGTCGCGGTATGCCTTGGGGTCTTTGGGCCTTATGCACACCCCATTTCATAAGAAAATATGCCGAGGTAGGTGCAGTTTAAGAGAATGGGGTAAGCTTTGGTGCTGAAGACTCCAAGGTAAACCTCGATGCTTGTCACTGGCTGCAGGGTGGGGGTGGGGTGAAATGATGTCAGCATTACAGCCGACAGTCCCAAGTCACACCCCTGACACCTGTCAGTCTCTACAGGGTAGGCCGTTACGGTTGGAAACCCTAATGCCCCGGGTGTTTGTTGGTATTTTCACTCCATATTTTCAACATTGGCTTTTTGTGACCCCACCTCATGAACAGTGGAACTATCAGTTCATTATCCGAAAGGTGATTTTGCACAGCAACTGCACCATTTGGAGCAATAGGTGTGAAAACACATTTTGGCCAGGATGTGAAAAATGATAGCTGTACTCTTCATGAGGATGTGTAAAAAAATAGCAATGTTATAAATCTGGAGTGAAAATATGAAAAATTGGTGAAGCCATGAGCATGCATAGAAACTGCTCAATGCACGCCCATAATGCAATTATTCTGGGAATTTTTTTAACCAGATTTTCAACATAGGCATTTTGGGACCTCTGCTCATGAACAGTGTCACTGTGATTTTGTTACTCTGTCCTAAACATTGATTTCCCACAGCGACCAAGCCATTGTGTGCCACATGTGCGAAAACACATTTCGGACAGCACGTGAAAAATGACAGCTATGATGTTCATAAGGAGGTGTAAAAAATGGCAGTGTTGAAAAACTGGAGTCAAAATATAAAAAATTAGTGAAGTCACGAGTGTGCATAGAAACTGCGCAACGCACACCTGTAATGCAATTATATTGGTGATTATTTTAACTAAATTTTTAACATAGGCATTTTGGAACCTCTGCTCATGAACAGTGTCACTGTGATTTTGTTAGTCTGTCCTGAACATTGATTTCCCACAGCGACCATGCCATTGTGCACCACATGTGTGAAAACACATTTCGGGCAGGATGGAAAATATGACAGCTGTACTGTTCATAAGAAGGTGTGAAAAAATGGCAATGTTGAAAATCTGGAGTGAAAACATTAAAAATGTTCAAAGTTACGAGCATACGTGGAAAATACTAGGTTACTAGGTTTATTAGGTTTTTTTGGGGGGGGGGAAGAACGCTGTAGCCCATCTAGATTTTCCCCCACACAATGTGGGCAATTTTAGGACAAAGGCATCACAGTTAGCCAGGTGTCGAGCCCCCTTTTGAAAACATCAATGCTAACTGAATCAACCAATGTCTGAGGTAATTGGTTCCATAGTCTGGGAGCCCTGACTGAATAAAAATGTTTTCTAAGGTTGGTAAATGCATAAGGAACAGAAAGCTGGTTATTATGACTTCTCGATTTGCAAAAAAAAAAAGACCACACATATTTATAAGATCTGGATTTCTCATCAATTTATAAATTAAAATGTGGTCCCTCCTAATTCTTCTGTTTGCAAAGAGTGCAAACCTGTTAACTATATTCTATCAAAATAAGAACTTTTTGCTAGTCTTGGTACCATCCTTGTAGCCCGTCGTTGAATCTTCTCAATTCGCTTTATGTCACTCTTTAAATAAGGGCTCCAAAATGTGGACCCATAGTCAATTAAGGGCCTAATACATGCCCTATAAAGAGGTATCAAGCATTGTTCAGTTTTTGCAATGAAGGAGTGCTGAATTTGCTTGAGAATGCCATTTGTTTTAGTAGCTACTTTTAAGCAATGATCCGAGAAGGTTAATCTAGAATTAACCAAAATGCCTAAGTCTCTTTCTTTATCAGTAGATTTAATCAAACTATTGTTTATGTAGTAACAGTGCTTAGTATTTTGAGTTCCATAATGCAAAACCGTGCATTTATCAGTATTAAATTCCATTTTGTTATTTATTGCCCATTTTTCAATATTTGGTAAATCTAATTTAAGTGAATCATAATCATGTGTGTTATCCACTACTCCCTCAAGCTTAGAATCATCAGCAAATCTGCACAGCCAACTTTTATTACTTATTTGCATATCACTAATATATATGTTAAATAGCATAGGGCCAAGTACCGAGCCCTGTGGAACCCCACTGGAGACTAAACCTAAATCGGAAAAGCAATTATTTATAGAGACCCTCTGAGTTCTATTTGTCAGCCATGCATTAATAAAGGAATAATGCATGACAGGATGTGTGTCGTGCTGGGATAACGCCACGCCTGGGAGGGTTGGGCACGAGGCCGCAGGCCGAGTGCATCCAATGCCCTAGGGGTGGAGTTATCCCAAATGACACACACCCTGGAGTGCATTATTCCTATTATACAATGGCTCGTTGTTATACAGAATAAAAGAAATAATTTTAAAGATGTTTTTGTGTGGAAAAATATTTTTGTTTTTTAAGAGAAGATGAAACAACCAATCAAAAGCTCAATCACACTCTCATCTACAAGTTCACAGTGAGGCTGAGATTAAACCCATGGCATTGTGCTGGGATAACATCACGGGTCCAGCCCCAAACTGACCAATCACAGTCCAAGATTCTTTCTTGAGATTGTATAATCTATTTTATAAGATCATAGGAAAACCCCAGTGATTCCATTTTTTTTAATAAGGTTTCATGGGGAACTTTATCAAATGCCTTGCTGTAATCCAACAATATTACATCAATATGTTGTCTGTTTTCTAGACCCATACTAATATTGTTATAGAAGGACAACAAATTAGTTGTGCAAGAGTGACCAACTTTAAACCCATGCTGGGTGATGTCTATTTTAATTCTTTCATTTCTTTCCCTAAGTATGATTTTATATTTTTTTCCATGGATTTGCAAATGATTGATGTAAGACTTATGGGTCGGAAGTTCTGAAATAATGATCTACTACCCTTCTTGTGAATGGGGGTTATAGCAGCTGTTAACCAATCTGCTGGAATTTCGGCTTAGTGTAGGGATCTGTTAAATAGAATGGTTAACAGTATTGAAATTGCTTCTGCAGTTTCTATGAGAAACCTGCCACTGATTTGGTCAGGACCTGGGCTGATAGATTTCTTTAAGGATTTCAGAAGGGGAAGAATATCAGAAGCAGTAATATTATCGCATGAGTTTGTATCCATGTTGGAGATGTAATGAGCTTTTTTAGAAAAAACTGAACAGAAATAGGAGTTAAAAAAGTTAGCTACCGTATATCAATGTCTGACTGTATTATATTGCCATTTTGTGTAAGAGGCCCTACCTTTCTAAAGTTCCCCTTTTTATTATTTAAGTACGAAAATAATGCTCTATAGCCATCTTTAGTGTGGGCCAATTTGAATTCAATTTTCATTTTTGCTTTTTTGATCATACTGTTTAAAGTTTGTAACTGCACAATGCTCAATTGTAACACAGTCATTTTTTTTTTTTGCCAGATTTGCAACTTATGCTTTTACAGATCCCAAGCACTGTCGTTTCATTAATCAGTCCCAAAAGGTAATTCCACACAGTGGCAGTGAAATGGCCTTTTGAGACCGAATAACAAGATGACAGTGCATGTGTTCATGAGGTGGGGTCCCAAGAACCCCCCTATTTATGCCATTGTACAGCTTACTAGCATTTCTTCAGTTCACGGTTGGCTTTGAGGAGTGCAGATGTGTTCCTGCTCCACCGAAGATCTCAGCACCAGACATCCAAAGGTAAGTATGGGGTCAGCGGGGTGTGGGGAGTTGGGGTGCACAGAAGGTGGGTGCAGGTTGAGGGAAGGGGGTGCCGCCAACAACGGACCACTTTCTTTTTTTCAGGAACAAAAAAAACACAGCAGGATGATTTTCTGTCTTTACAGGTTAAATAAAACAAATGTTGGGCACACTGGGATGGCTCCCAGTGTGCTCCATTACTTTCGGGGTGGGTGATATTGGGCCACACAATGGAGGTGGGTGCAGGAACATGCCAACATGGTCAGTTTTCTGTTAAATGGAGGCACACTGGGGTGCGCGCCAAGTGTGCCACACAATCTGTGTGTGTGTGTGTGTGTGTGTGTGTGTGTGTGTGTGGAGGGTGGCAGACATGCAGACGGAGGGATTGGGCACCCCTGAATTCAGCTTTATTTTGGTATTGTCTGGCAGATGGCAGCAGCCGCCACCATGTTTATTAGAAATGTTTTGTCAGGCAAGGCACATAGGGAGGTATGTCTTCTGTGTCGCTGCATGACAAGCTTGTCTCAGACTGCAGTGGCACATTTCTTTCAAGTTGGTGGTTCTTTGCAAACTTGTGTCAGTGCTAGCATGCTGGCACATTGAAGAATGAGGGACACACCTTCTAAAGTGAGCCTGCATTCACCAACACTGACACATCTCTGCATTTCTCCTACTACCACAAAATGTTGCCTGCGTGTGTGCAAGACAACATACAAAACATGACACCATGCATCATAAAAATAGTACAATCATTGACACCTACATATTATACAGTGAGCATGGTTCCTTCAATAAAATAAATACATAAAGTTACAGCAAGTACATACATCAAACCTTAACTACAGACAATAAAATACAACTTCCTTAGTATACATTATTATAAGCCAGAGCTGCTAAGTATGCAGGTTTGGAAAGATTTGGCTAGCTTGGAAGTCAGTGGAAGCAGGAACAGGGTGGGGCAGCTAGGTGGGCTTGTAATGAGCATAGGTGTGGTCTATAGACCACCAGCCCAGGAGGAAGAAACAGATAGGGAGCTGATGCTAGCCATCCAAAGGATGGCAGACAAGGGTGAGGTAGTACTGGTTGGAGACTTCAATATTCCAGACGTGGACTGGAGCATCCCAGCAGCAGCATCAACTAGGAGCAGATTTATCCTGGACTCCCTACAGGGTGCCTTCCTCAAGCAACTGGTCATGGAACCAACTCGGCAGAAGGCAATACTGGACCTTGTGCTCACAAACAGGGACAGAGTGATGGGGGTAACAGTGGGGGAGCACCTGGGGAACAGTGACCACCAGTCATTGTGGTTTGAAATCACAGAAGAGCAGAACCAAACCACACAAAACACGTATTCTGGATTTTAGGGGCAGACTTTGGGAAAATGGGGAGATACTTGAACGAGGCATTAAGAATGGGACAGGAATCAGGGTTGAGGAACAGTGGGCAGTATTTAAAATGGGGATTACAAGAACAACAATTATGCATTAAGCAAGTTAGCAAGAGGAAAAGGAAGAGGCGACTATTATGGTTTCCAAAGAGGTAGCAAAAGTGAAAGCCAAAAGATTGCATTCAGGCAATACAAAAGACACAGGCAGAAGGGATAGGAGAAGTACCAGGAGAAGCAAAGGGAGGCAGGGAGGCAGTAAGGAAGCCAAAGCTCAGACAGAAGAACACATTGCAAAATCAGTGGGTAGAAGGACAAAACCTTTTACAGGTACATAAGTGAAAAAGAAAAGACAAAGGGAGGGATAGTGAGACTGAAGGGGGAGGATGGGGGCCGGGTGGAGGATGACAACAGTAAAGCTGACATATAGAACAGGTATTTCTGCTCAGTCTTTACTGAAGAAGAGGAGGGTAATGGGTCTGAAGGGAGTACAAGGGGTGAGAATGGTGAAGAAATGGACACAAGTCCCTTTACAAGAGAAAGGGTCTTGAAGGAACTGGAAGTAATAAGAGTTGATAAAGCAATGGGGCCAGATGGGGTGCACCCCAGGGTCTTTAAAGAACTAGGAGAGGTGGTGGCTGAACCTCTGGCTATCCTGTTTAGCTGATCACTGGAAACAGGGGAGGTACCCAAAGACTTGAGGACAGCAGATGTAGTCCCCTTATACAAAAGTGGGAACAAGAGGAAGCAGGGAACTACAGACCAGTCAGCCTCACCTCGGTAGTGGGGAAGATCATGGAAGCACTACTGGAAGGAGAGATTGGTGGAACATCTGGTTGTCAATGGACTACAGGACCAAAGGCAGCATGGTTTCACCAGGGGAGGTTATGTCAGACCAACCTCGTTGAATTTTGACTGGGTGACTAGAGAGGTGGACCAGGGAGGGCAGTGGACATGGCCTATCTGGACTTCAGCAAGGCCTTTGACACTGTGCCACATAGAAGACTATTACACAAACTGGGGAATATGGGTGTGGGCAGGACAGTAGTGTGGTGGGTAGGTAACTGGCTGGGTGGCAGGACACAGAGGGTGGTGGTAAATGGCTGTCACTCCACAGAGGGAAGAGTGACCAGTGGGGTACCACAGGGATCAGTGCTGGGACCGGTCCTATTCAACATCTTCATCAGTGACATTGCACAGGACCTAGAAGGCAGAATTTCACTGTTCACTGATTACACAAAGCTCTGTAACAGAGTAGACACACCAGAGGGTGTAGACAGAATGAGAAGGACCTGCAGAAACTTGAAGAATGGTCAGGGGTTGGCAGTTGAAATTCAATGCAAGGAAGTGCAAGATAATGCATATGGGGCACAAAAACCCTGGCACAATATATCAGTTGGGGGGTGAGGATATAGAATGCACCAAGCAGGAAAGGGATCTTGGGGTTATCATCTCTGATGACCTCAAGGTAGGGAAACAGTGTGACAAGGCAGCAGGTAAAGCAAATAGGATGCTGGGATGTATAGGCAGGGGCATCACGAGCAGGAAAAGGGAGGTCATAATTCCGCTATACAGGACACTAGTGAGGTCCCACCTGGAGTACAGTGTACAGTTCTGGAGACCATACCTACATAAGGACATAGACAGGGTAGAGAAGATTCAGAGGAGGGCAACAAAGATGGTGCATTGATTGCATCACAAGTCCTATGAAGACAGGTTGAAGGAACTGAACATGTACTCCCTGGAGGAGAGGAGGGAAAGAGGGGATATGATAGAGACATACAAGTATCTTACAGAGAGGAACAGGGTGCAGGAATACATTGTTTTTAAGTGAAAAAGATGTTCCAGGACTAGAGGGCATGGGATGAAGTTGGAGGGAGGACGATTCAGAGAAAACATGAGGAAGAATTTCTTCACAGAACGGGTGGTGGACAAGTGGAACACCCTGCCAGAGGAAGTGGTGGGGACTGAAACAATCACGGGATTTAAGAATGCAAGGGATAGACATAAAGGAATTCTGGAGGTCAGGGGGTAAGGGGCAACAGACTTCTAGGAAAACATAAACTGAACTTACGAGCTCAAATGGGCAGACTGGGTGGGCCATAGGCCCTTATCTGCTGACACTATCTATGTATCTATGTATCTAAAATTGAGAGAGCAAGGAGCAGGCTGGGATTGAGGGAGGAAGCGAGTTCCAGGAGGACATAGCAGTAAAGGTGAAAGACCTCTGGGCCACCGAGAGCTGTAGGTTTGGCACTGCAAGAAGGGGTAGAGAAGCCAATCTGAGAGCACACTTTGGGATACATTGTTGGATGATGTCAGTTAGACATGGAGGGCTGAATCGATGAACAATATATAATTGCCAGGTTATGTGTGGGGGTTAGTTGGGTAGCAGGCAGTACTTGCCATGCCCCCACTCCCAGCACCATAAATAGCGTGCATGCCCCAGATGTCCTTTGAACATTAGTTGGGCTGTTCTCAGATCCTAGCTCTCCTGTTTGCCCTCCCCATCCACCCTTACCTGTTGCTGCCACATGGCTGCAGCCCTGGGCACCCCCAATTATTCTGTTCCAGTCCTGGCATCTCCTCCCTGGTGACCTGTTAACTAGCATGACTTTGGTTCCCGATTGCTTGGCCACATCACTTCCTTTCCCTCCTGCTGTCTCTAACCTTTGCCACAGTAGCAGCACCTTCCTGCTTCTGGTATCAGAAGATCTTTCCTATGCACTGTTCCCCAGTTTTTGCTGCTGGCTTCTTGATTCCCCCTGCCAACAGCTCAGGCAGTTTCTCTCCTGCCCCCACTTGCTGTCTCATGCCATAGGGCTGTGGGATATGGATTGCGTGTGTCTGTGGGGTTCTTCTGGCCCAGTGTTGCCTGCTCTCCCTCCTGTCTCCTGGCTGCTTTTGGGTCCCACTTACCTCCTGGCTTGACCCTCCTTTATCACTCTAGAATTTGCTGGTGGTCTGCCTCTACAGTCCTGCTGGGCTGCCTGGTTTTTCTAGACTTTGTGCCTTTGCTGTGGCTATGCTTTGCTCCTGGTATTTTGTGTCTTCCATGCTCTGCTCCTCCTTCCTGCTTCTACAGGTGGTTGTCTGATTCTCTGCTTAGGGCTCCCTCTGGCTCCTACTACTTTCTAACCTTTCCATATCTTCCTACTTAACCTATCACTCTGACTAACACCTACATGTTCGAGCAGATGCTTCAGTGCCATACAGGCTCACACCCCAATGACCACTGGCACATGCCCCTATGACAATGAGGCTTATGCCCCAACAACAACTGAGCATATGCCCCAATGACAGCTGTAAGGTCTGAGTATGCATTGCCCTTTATGGCATTATACTGCAACTAGCTGAGCACCCCAAGGGCTCAATATGCTGACTCTTGTGGCTCTGTACTATGCCAACTAAACCAAGCCATGACCTTTTTGGTTGCATTCTTTATTCCACAAGTAACATTGCAACTCTTCCTAATTTCAGTGTAGGACCTAGTTTTTTTTAGAGTTAGAGTGAATGCCTAGATAGCGAATTGTGGTAGTCAGATTTCTCATTCTGTACTGTTGCCATTTGTCTAGCCTGAGTTGTTCTGCTGGAGTGGTATTCCAGTTGTCCTGTAGTCCAAGCATAGTGCAGAGGTGGAACCCTCTTTATGGGTTCATTTAGTCATACAACTGCAGCAATGTGACACCCTTGAACTTTCAAACCTAGGAGGGATCTAGGCAGCTCTTTTTTTGCTTGACTCTGACTTGTCCACCAAATCTGCCTAGGTACATGCCCCTGGTCTCTACCCATTTTTCTTCTTCCTTTAATGGGACCACATCTCTTAATCACTGTCTGTGGTGGGGCACTCTTGCCCAAGGACTACTTTGGCCATACAACTGCAACTCTGTGACATCTACCTAGGGTTAGGTGTCCTGCAAGTCAGAGTCTAGGCATACCTCCATAGTAGAGTACAGATCCTTTCTGGAGGCTAATCATCCATTGTTTTTTATTTATTTATTTTTTAATCTAGCTTTTTACTCCACAGGTGAAGCCCTGCACCTGCCCCCCCTCCCTCCACCTGTCATCCACCTCCCACAGACCTACAGTACCTGGAGCAAGTCCCCACAGATTTCCCCCTGTGATAGAGCCAGAGAGGGAGGTCTGTCCTCCTCCTGCAGAGTCCACATCCAGAATTGCTCCAGGCATCCAGGTGGTGCATAGGGCAGTGGCTCACCCTTGGATTCCATTTCCCGCTTTTCTCTTGTGAGTCCCTGTCTCAGCAGCATGTCAGGATGTGTGAGTGGAGGCATGCACATCCTGCAGATCTGAGGCCCCTGCCTTTCAAGCCTCTCACTGCCTACACCACCACTGGACCTGCATCCAGTGGCAGTCAAAGTCCAAGTCAACTGGCCACACTATCCTGGGAGAGGAGAGCAGTCCCTGGGAAGCTCAATCATCTTCTACCCTGATGAACCCCAGAAACATGTGCTCATTCCTAAACATGAGCTGCCAGAGTGGCAGGCAAGAAGGCGTTAAATGCCTTAGCCCTCCACACCACCGGGCCAGCCAAATCATCCTTTATTAAGGGAGGCAGGTCTCCTTTTTCCAAGGGAGAGGCCTTCAACTTAAATCATTGTAGATATCAGCTTTCTGGCACATTTGAGGGTTGTCATCTCATTAAAAGGATGGAGTGAGTTTATAACTCCTAAAGTATCCTACTTCCTTTTCTCTTCCTTTGATTTACTAAAATCACAGCTATATGAACTGCTCAGTTTTCCTCATCTTCTCTGCGTCTAGCTTCAACAGTGTGTTATTGGTCAAAATGTCCTGGCTTAAACATTATTATGGGTTCTACTTCATGCCAGGATTTAAAAAAAAGATTGAATAGTCTGAAATGATGGTAATGTACGACTGAATCCTCAGAGGTTTTCTCCATAGTGTGTTTTTTCTCATTTCCATGCTGATGGTCATAAAAGTAGGTAGCACTGTTCCATATAGGAGACTAATAAGCAAGCTGGGTAGTTTTGGAATGAGTCCAATGGTGATAAATTGGATAAAAAAATTGGTTAAGGGATAGGCATCAGAGGGTGGTGGTAAACAGAGTTCAGTCCAAAGAAAGGGAGGGTGACCAGCAGGATGCCTCAGGGATAAGTGCTGGAACCAGTCCTCTTTAATGTCATTATAAGTGAGATTGTAGAGGAGCTGAAAGGGAAGGTCTGCCTCTTTGTAGATGATCCAAAAATGTGCAATAGGGTGGACACTCTAGGGGGTGGAAAGGATGAGCAGAGACCTACAAAAACTAGAGGAGAGGTCAAGGGTATAGTAGTTTGGTTTAATGTGAAAAAGTGTAAAATAATGTACTTAGGGCACAGAAACCCAGGGGTGGAGTACAAAATGGATGGAATTGTATTGACAACCATCTAGCAGGAAAGAGAGCTGGGGTAATCATACTGGATGACCTAAAGGTGGCCAGACAGTGCAACAAGGCAGTAGGAAGGGCAAGTGGGGTGTTGGAGTGCATAGGGAAGGGTATTTCCAGCAGAAAGAGGAGGTAATGTTGCCTCTGCACAGTCCCAAATTTCCACTGCACTCCAGGGGAATGACATCTGTCCACACAAAACTTGTTCCAAAGCCTTTATTCAGTGTCCATCAATAACATTTGTAAAAGAGCAGTGGACCAGAAAATTACAGTCAAGCACAGAAAGAAATCACCTCAGCGCTTTGCCATTATGAACTCATCAGGGGTGGAGACTGCATGTTACTTACACTCTAAAATATAGTCCTAGTTGTAACCTCACAAAAACACCAGTCATGTGATACCTTTATTAACCCAATGCATATCTTAGTGCATAATCAACAAAGTTCTACAATGATTCTTTCTGTGCTTGACTGTAGTTTTCTGGTCCACTGCTGTTTTAAAATTGGTATTGATTGAAGGTTTTGGATCAAGTTTTGTGTGGACAGATATTCCTCTGGAGTGCAGTGGAAATCTGAGACTGTACATTGTTGTCTGAGGATAGCCACCCCCATCTGACTGCACCCCTCCTATTCCACCTGATCACAACCAACAAATTTGGAAACTCTGACCTGGATTCTTCTTTGGTTTTGTGATTGATTTTTGGGCATGGCCATGGCTGGAATTGGAGTCAGAGATCTATTTTTACAAGCTGGAACAGACAGTTTGCAAGCTTTGATCATGCAGTACCATGACAGAGGCAGCAATTCTGGAAAGGGTACAGAGAAATGCCACCAGAATGATTACCGGACAAATGGATTTGAGTTATAAGGACAGATTGGAAAATCATAATTTGTATACAATACAGTATAGGAGACTCAGGGGTGACCGTTGCCTACTTTTCATATCATTTACCAACAATGATCTTAAGGATTGTTTAGGTTTAGAACTAAACTTTTGTTTGTTTACTGTAGAACTAAACAAACAAAATTATAATACGAGAGCTCACTGTTTGCAGTTAAAAGGGGAACCATGTAATATGGTACGAAGAGCCTCATGGTTCACTCAGAGGGTAATATCAGCCTGGAATAACCTATCACATAAGGTGGTGGATTGTACAGATATGGAAACATTTAAGAAAAATTTAGATTAAGTCTATGAAGGAATTTTTACCAGTTTTCCTCATGTGTAAAGGGACGAGTGGTATATGGGCCTCAAGGCTCTCCATGCTCGATCAATTCTATGAGATTCTATGAGAACTGTGAAGCGGTTGGGAAACCTGAACCACTTGGTGAGTTGTCATTAGTCACCACAGCTATTACTGGTTTGAAGTGTTAACTGAACTTTTAAGTAAAGAGATGTAAATCTTTAGAATCCAAATGGGCTAAGCAACAACAACTGACAGGGAACACAGTAGCAGTTTTTGTTTGGAGCCTGTTCACAGGCTAGATGTGTAAAAAAAACAAAAACCACTTTCACCCTACCCGCTCTGCCCTATTTCCTGCCTCCTTCCCTGATCCTTCTTTCACCTCACCCCTCTCACCCTCCACCTTCTTTCTGCTGTTTATCTTCACTTACCTGAACTTTTGTTCACCCAAATCTACCTATACCTATTTGACAAAGCACCTTGGGCTGCCTCCTTTTTTTAGGTTATTGTTGATTTCCTACTGATTCATAGTTTTAATTTTAGTCACAATGTTAATGTCATTTTAAATATTTTCTTTCAAAATCTTATGTAATACCATCTGTTGTATGTCTGTCACCCTTCCCACTGACACGAAAGCTTTGTAAAAGAGCTGTTATGTGCTCAAAGATATTGTACTCCGAGAATAAATAAATAAATAAAAATGAAATAAATAAGATTGAATGGTGTCTCAAATAAATCACAAAGTACAACATTAAGGTATATTAAAACAGCATTTTTAAAGTTTGTGAGGCTATTAATTCATGAGTTAAACATCACCTGCAATATCATCACATTGGAGACATACCCCGAGAGAGATTTAATACCAATGGGACTAAGGGTAACAAAAGCTCCATCTTGTCGACTTCAAAATTTCAACAATAGGGATGCTTGGAAGAAATCGGCAATAGAATGTTTAGTTGGGTTTACAAAACTGGCAATAACGGCGGAAACTGAAAAGTTTGAACTACTAAACAAAGTTATTTAAAGACCATGAAGGGAAACAGCCAAATTTACAGGGCATCCTGATTTTGATAAGCTTGACAAAGCCCTACAGCAGAAGGTGAACACGAATGAACAAGATCTGATTGGGAGAAAGCAGGAAAAATTAAAAAGGGACCCAAATTACTATGAAAATTACCAAATATTTTCTTGGAACCCAGAAAATCAGGGATGCTCATGTTCACACTCCTGCTCCAGAAGTAGGGGGTGGTCAAGAGTGAAGTTTGATATTTCAAAAAATACACAGAAAAAAATTGACTATGAAGCACAGGTAGTAGCTGTAACAAGCATAGAACCAGTTACAACTGACTCAGCCAATCAATCAAGTGGGAAGTTTTTTTAGACAAGCAGCACAAAACCCCACTGGACAAATCGAGAAACGAAGGCAAAAAGAGGAAATGAAGGAGTAACACTTTGGAAACTGAGAGAAAAAGGTCAACCACCTACAAATAATCAATATATCAAGCGTAGCTCTCTTAGAACAGGTAATTGCTTTACTACAGAAGGAACCTAATTTTGTGCCAGTTCTGAGGATTAATGTCTTTGAAATTAACGTGGACTTATACAAATTCTTTAGCAGGATTAAACTGATTTTTTTTTTTTTTTAACAAAGTGCAAAGTGATTTTACTGAGGAAAACATGGGAAGGGACACAGAGAGTACTGTCCTGGAAGATTCAGACTTATTATTACAATTTCAGGATGAACTGGAGAATGAGGTTATAGTTAGGGAAACATGCACTGTAGATGTCACTAATCCAGTCATAGATAGCAGTCTTGACTAATTAAACTTGTCCATTTTGGAAGAGCTTATGAAAGGAAATAATCCTGAACCAACCTGGTGGATTTTTATGACTGGGTGACTAAGGTGCTTGACAGGGGCCAAGCAGTTGATGTCTTGTATCTAGACTTCAGCAAGGCCTTTGATTCAGTGCCACATGGGAGACTAATTAGCAAGTTGAGATATCAAGGAGCAGGGGAGAAGACGGTGGAGTGGATCATGAACTGGCTGAATGACAGGAAGCAGATTGTAGTCATATGGGGGAACTCTCAACTCCAAGATTCATAACCAGTGGGGTACCACAGGGCTCGGTACTGGGTCCAGTGTTTGACATTTTCATTGCCACCATATCTCATGGGATTAAGGATAAAATCAGCCTTTTTGTGCATGACACAAAGTTAGGTGCAGTGATGGACGGCACAGAGGGGTGGCAGGGGCTACAGAATATTTTTGCTAGACTCGAGCTCTAGTCAGAAACATGGCAGGTGGGGTTTAGCACAAAGAAGTGCAAAGTCATACACTTGGGAGCAAGAAACCCAAGGAATCATTACCGACTGGGGATACGGTTATCCCTTATAGAGGAGAAAAAAGATCTTGGGGTGATAACATTGCAAATGAACCATTCAGCGCAGTTCAGAAAAGTGTCAGCTTTAAGGTTTATAAGATGCTGGGCTGTATTGCCAAAGGAATCATGTCCAGCAGAGGGGAGGTCATCCTGCCACTGTACAGGTAATTGGCGAGGCCGCACCTGGAGTACTGTGTGCAGCTCTGGCACCCTTTACTTCAAGAAAGATGTTAAATTGCTGAAGGAGGTCCAACGCAGAGCAACCAGAATGATCCTTGCTATGGAGGACAAATCCTACAAGGAGAGACTAAGGGAGCTCAACGTGTTCTCCCTGGAAGAACAGAGGGATAGAGGGGACATGAGAGAAACCTTCAAATATATGGCAGGCATGAATAAAGATGGTTCAGAGAGAACTTTAAGATTAAGGAGAGGGACGAACACTAGGGGGCACAATCTAAAGTTGGAGGGTGGTAGATTCAGAAGGGAAATAAGAAAGCATTATTTCATGGAGACAGTGTTGACAGGATGCAACACACTGCCTGAGGAAGTGGTATTCTTGAAGACGGTGAGCAGTTTTAAGAGGGATGGCACAAAGTCAGGGGGAAGGTCACCAATGATGCACTGGGTGGGAGGTAACAGCTAGTACAGGCATGAAATTAGATATGCAGGTAGAAGAGGGGGAGTGAGCAGCTGCAGTATAACAGACTGCTAGCTGCACACTTGAGCAGGCTAGATAGACCATCAGGCCTGTATCTGCTGGCATTCTTCATATGTTCGTATTTAAACTCCATGTAGTATTATGTACATTAGCTCTTGATAAAGCTCCAGGTGCAGCAACAAACTGCTGTCTGACTTTTTTGTGGGGGTGGCACTTTATCTATGGTAGTGTGTTTATATAATATGTTAATAAATTTATGCACTTTTATACACACTATGTTGTTACTTGCACTCTATTTTCACCACTTTGTGAAGGGAGAGTTGTGAGGTTGCTGTAGTTTGTTCCCATATGTTATGACTGACCATGGATGTTGAATCCCTATATACCTCTATGTGACATAGGAATTAATTAAAGCCTGTATGTATTTTCCTAAAAAAGGCCCCCTAAAGGAGAGTATGCCCCTAAATTTTATTCAGAAATCCTTGGAATTGGTTTTGAATCACAGTTTTTTAGAATTCAATAATATTACTTGCAGACCTGTGGTACAGCAGTGGAGGGCCACTATGGCTCTTGCATATGCCAACCTCTTCCTTGAGTTCTGGGAGGAATCTACCATGTATAATAAGGACTATAATCCATTTATAACAAATTTGAAGAACTGGTTTAGATAACTAGATGATTGCATCTTTTTATGGGAGGGAACCAAGGAAGATGCACAGGCATTTGTGGTATGGACCAATCAAAATTATATGAATCTAAGATTTACTGCTCAAATTGATCTGGTTAAAGTTAACTTTCTGGACCTTGGAGGGTGACATTGGAAGTGGGAAGGTGATTACCAGGGGTTATAGAAAAGAGACATCAATGAATAGCCTCCATAGGTATGACAGCTCTCACCCATCTGCCCTTAAAGAATCCATTCCCTATGGATCATGCTATAGGATATGGAGAAATTGTTTATTTATTTTTTTATTTATTTCATGTGCAGATTAACACCTTTGAGCCAACAGGCTCTTTTACAAAGGTTCCATGTCAGGTATAACAAACAATTTCCAAGGTTACATTTCATAAGAGGAAGAGACAAGAATACAGTGGTAGTTTGATGGACATTGCTGATGCTAATTGCTGATAACAGAATACTGACAGGCTGTACATGTAGGCAAGTAGTCTTAGCACTTCCTCAATTGTACAGGTACAAGTAGTGCATTTGGTAAGTGGTTTAACATATATTGTTACGTCTTAAAAGAAGGCCTCAAGTAGTCAAGCCTGAAGTTAGGGAGGAGTGGCCTGAGGGGGCTTTGTCATATGTTGGAAAAGGGGTGAGGGGTGGACCGGGGGGGCAGCCACCTAGAGGCTTTGTCAAAGAGTTCAGAATGAGATGATTATGATGAGCAATCCAAGGAATTTACTAAGAGATTTTTAGATAGAGGATATACAGTATCTACTAGAAAATACATGTTTGGAAGTGAGAAGCAAAGATAGGTATGAGCTACTTATGAAAAGAAACAAATGAAAGGAAAATACTAATAGCTAGGGACCTGTCACTTTCTTAGTGGAGTATAACAATTTGGTCAGACAGACTGGGAATATTATCTGGAAATACCAGCATACTCTGCACATTGATGCCAAAGTGAGGAAGGTGGTAGGTGAGAGCCCAAGGATTACTTTCAGAAAATCATCAAGTTTGAGAGACAAGCTGGTGCACAGTCAGTTTTATGTACCAAGGAACAACAAAATAGGATGGCTCAAACAACCCAAAGTTTTTTCAGTGCAAAAGATGCAATGTGTGTTAGTATGGGATTCAGGAAAAGAAATTTAAGGGCAGGGACTTGCTCATGGAGTGTGTTATCAAGGAATTTATACTGTATTCCACTAACTTTGTAATTTATCTTCTATGGTATACTATCCCTTACAGAAATAATTGTATGAAATGTTTTCATGCTGCACACATAAAGCTACCCAAGTATGTGCATGCTCCAAGTATGATTTACATGTTAAATTAGAACCAATTGCATGCCTATGGCATGCATGCAGCAAGCAAATGTGGAAACCATGATTTTTATGTTAAGTTGGGAAAGACTGCATGCATGTGGCATGCATTCAAAAAAGCAAGTGGCCACTGATAACTGCACACATAAAAGTTGAGTGACTTGCTCAGGATCACACCATACACAAGTGAGAGTTGATGAGATTCAAACCCAGGTCTTCATGCCTCCAAGTCTCCTGTTTTGCAGTGCCTTTGACCACTAAGCCATACTGTGTGCACACATATGGCTTGCTTGTACTTCAATACATACTGTATCTGAATACATCTGCATGCATGTGGCATGCTTCTAGTCAGTGTATGCTTTTCTGTTTTCTTCTCTCCCTCATCTCATTTTCACAGTTGAACTGTAGCACACATACTAATGGAAGCACATATTTTCCCAACCCCCAATACACAAACTTACCCACAAAACCACTTAATTACTTCTGTCTGGTCTGTACTCCTA
This sequence comes from Neoceratodus forsteri, assembly GCA_016271365.2. NCBI lineage: Eukaryota > Metazoa > Chordata > Ceratodontiformes > Ceratodontidae > Neoceratodus > Neoceratodus forsteri. The sequence goes on along the minus strand of JADMNL010000040.1, from coordinate 41,193,104 downwards.
CTATTTTTTCTCCATTGTTTTGAATGCTTACACACAAGCAGACTTTAAGGTGCAAACACAAAGGTAGCAAAACTTGACACACACACACACACACACACACACACACACACACACATATGGCCAGTTCCCCCCCCCCATGGACACACACACACTGTAGCGGGGATGGCCATGCTGCTACAGACAAACCACCAAGGACAGATGTAAGTAAAATGTCTCTTACTTGAGTACTAGGGAGCCAGAGGCAGGAGTCTTTAAGAGATGATGTCCATGGGTCAGGGTGCTGGGGCGTGCCCCCTTGAAATAAAAAGAGTTATTTTCTATTACTATTTTATAAGTTATGACAGTGAGTTGGAGAATAATGAAGGCCACTGTACTACTAACAAGGCCCTTGTTAGTTGAGTGGTGGCCTTCATTAATCTCCAACTCTCCATCAGTGATGTATAAAATAGTAATTAAAAGAAAAATCCATTAATTTCAAAGGTGCACACCCCTGCAGTCTCATTTTCCCTTTGTCATAATGTGCCTGAGCGTGGGGATGTGGAGGTCAGCTTCACTGGGGGTGGGAACATAAGCCAGACTATAGTGGGGCTCCAATAGTCTGTGCATACCATACTGCTTAACTGTCCATGAATGCAAGGGACAGCTCTAGAATGTCTATAACATCTCTAAAAGGTACAACTTATTTGGTTTGACTGAAACGTGATATGCAAATCAGGAAAAATTCAAATGTATAAGATTCATCTGTATATACCCCAGAGCAGTGCATCAGATTTGGGCTTAAACCCATCCAGTTACTAACCAATTTTTTTCCTGGCTGATGTTCAGCCTCCCTCCCCCCCTCCAAAAAAAATGTTGTCCTGATTTTTCTCCCTGACTTCATTCCATGCAATATCCATCCCCTATGGGTCATGAAGCCACCCAAAGGTGAAGAAATGTGAAAAACACATCATTATTTCAGTCCTTCCTCCTTGTCCAATCCTCCTGTAAAAAAAATAGTTTACTTTTCCTAACCCGGCCATATGGCCAGAAGCTGCATCCTGGCACAGTGTGCCACCAGACCAGTTTTTAGTTTGCTCCCCCTCTCTCCTTTACCAGAAGCTGGATGCTAGAACAGACCATCACAGGTTTCCAGCGTGGTCAGTGATCAAGTCATCTCACCATATGAATGGGTAGCTGCTGCCTTACAAACCTAATGTGTTTTTGTGAATGCATTAGTTCTGAATTAGATAATAAGATAAAAGATAATAAGACACCTGCGATATAATCTATGTTGATTTTAATAAAGTGTTTGATGTGATGCTCCATTGGGCTTTGAGAGATAAGCTGCATAATCTGCATATAAACCCCCCCCCTAATTATTTACTGGATATGCAATTTGCTATCTGGAAGAACTCAAAGTTTTAATCAATGGACATTTATCAGATTTAGGAGATGTTACTAGTGGAGTCCTGCAGGGGCTCTGTTCTAGGCCCCTGTCTCTTTCAGATATTTATATCAGGTATGACTACCAATTGTCTGTCAGCATCCATCAAATACACAGATAATGTCAAAATCTGTGGCCCGTGTGCCTGTTTAGATGATACTTGTACAATACAACTTGATCTGGATAAAATTTAATCTTGTGTTACAAAATGGGACATGAGGCTGAATAATGATAAATGCAAAATTATGCACTTGAGTACTACAAATCCCCAATGCCACATATGTCCTGGGTGGGGCTATTCTAAATACATCTCATGTAGAAAAGGACTTGGGTATCATAATCTCTAATGATTTAAAACACTCCAGACAAATTAATGAGGTAATAAATCCAATAGGGTAATCTGGTCAATCTAACGTAACATCAAATCTAGCGAGTGATGCTACCATTATACAGAGCGTATGTCTGACCCCACCTAGAATACACCTCCCAGTTGTGGTGCCCCTTCAGAAAAACAGATTGTAATCTTTTGGAAAGAATCCAATGTAAATATGCAAAACATATGTATGGTCTGAAAAATGAACCATACGAAACTAGGTTAACAACCTTAAAGCTTATGACTCTTGAGACATGCCGATTAAGAGGTGTTCTTCTTTTTCTATATGACATTGTACAAGATCCTTTTTTAATGTCAGAATTGGGGCTGGAGTTTAAAAATTGTGCCTATAATACAAGAGGCTTTCCCCTCTGACTCAGTGGCAGACAATTTAGTCACATTTGCAGAAAATTCTTTTTCACAGTGAGAGTCATAAACCCATGGAACTGTTTACCCTTAGAAGTTGTGATTAGTGAATCAAAAACTATCTTTAAGAATCTACTCAACACCTTTTTGCTCTCCAGGAATACATTAAAATATTACTCGCAGTACTGAACACGAGCACATATGGGCTTCACCAGCTTCCTTGTTCCATAGTATGATTCTTAGTATGCTCTGGGAGAGTACAAAAGGCATGTAACAAGGCAAGTTACAGAGGGGACCTGGAGGGCCAGACAAACAGTATAAATCTAGTTACAATATAAATTGTGGCAAAATGAATGAAATACAAAAGCAATACAGAAACAGGCTACATAAAACAATATAATGTACAGTAATGACGATCAAGTCCCCTTGTTTTCTGTGGTTCTGCAACATGTAGCTATTGGACGCAGAAATCAAGGGCAAGTTGTGGTAAAATGACTGAAACACAAAAGCAGTACATAAATAGTCTACAGAAAGTGATACAGTATATAGCAGTAAAGAGTAACATACAATAATGATCCCTTCTAGTGAGGTGGGGAAAATAATTCATAACTAGGGAAACAATGTGCAAAGCCTGACCAAATAGGTGCCTAGTTCTACCTCAACCTGGTGTGACCAGGGAGGCAAATAAGGGTGTGCAGGTGCATAAGCATATAATTAAGTACAGTCAGGTGCAGTTGCAGGTGGCAGAGCCCATGAGATGTTTCCTCAATCCTTCCTTGAAAGACACACGGGACAGTGAGCTTCATTCAGCGAAGGGAAGGGAGTTCCAACATATTGGGGCAAAGGTAGAGAAGGCCTGTTCATTCATCTTTGTGGAACAATTGGAAACACGAAGGGATGAATCAGAGGATCTGAGTGAGTAGGGTTGACGGGGAGCATAAGGGTGCTATATTGTAGGTGGGCAGGGAGGAGGATCTTAGATGTTTATTAAAGAAACAGCCAGGAGAATAGGAACAGGTGCCTTTGACCCATACACACGACCTGTGGATGTTTTGTGTATGAAGGGATATAGGGAGAACAATGTGACCAAAGCAGATTATCTCACTGTATTAAATGTTACCTGTATATGACTGTACTGTATTTCTATACACCCTCAGCCTGTACATGTTCAAATTTGCTGACACTGTTTGTTACTTGTTACTGTCTTTTGTTTTTATGTTGAAAAACAATACCAATTTTAAATATAAAAAAAAGAGAGTAAGAACTGACAGCAGAGGGAGAGAGCCAGCCCAGAGCAGAGTAGAAGGTGTAGTGGTAGGTCAGGAGAGGGGAAGACAAAAAGAAATGACAGATATTGTTATAGGCCATGTCCCACTTGTAAATAATAGATTTGGGGGCTTGTGAGAAGACCAGTTTGGCCATATTGGAGTCAGGGAAGGAGGCCTCCTCGAGTAATGACTAGTCTATCCTTGGGAGTGATAATATAGTGTATGCAATATGCAGACTGAGCCTGGATTTGACAGCTTTATTAGCCAGGGAGATGTGGATAGAGCAGTCCAAAGCTTGGTCTAAAGTGATGCCAAGATATTTGAATTCTTCCATGAGAGAGAGATGGGAGCTATCCAAGCATTTAATAGACAAGGGGTCTATGCATGCTTTCAATCTGACCTGTGATGAAAGGCATGGTCTGGGTTTTTGAGATGTTGTGGACAAGATTTTTGCTAACAAGCCGTGACTGGACCAGGTTTAACTGGGAGTTGACATAGTCAGGGAAGAACAGCTGAAGTAAAGCACAGTGTCATCCACAAACATGATAGTAGAGCAGGAGGAGGGAAGAGAGCGAAGGTCATTGATGAAGATGGAGAAGAATTAGCGAACAAGTATTGAGCTATGGGGGACACAAAGTTTTTATATATATAGCTAAAGAACCAAGAGGCTACATGGGTGGAGGTGCCAACTGGCCCTGGCCAAATTTCCCCCCATTCACTAAAAGTACCACTAACAGCTTAATCTGGTTCAAGATCAGTTGACATTCTTCTGTATCCCCTTTCCCCGGGTCATGCCTGAAAATAGGCAGAATTTGTCTAATGCACTTACCTGGTCAACAAAAACTAAATAAATAAAATAATAAATAAATGAATGCACCCAACCTGGATTTCTTCCTTCTTGTTTGGTTGTTGCTGTAGCTGCTGCCACACTGCACTGATCAAGGCCTATGAAGGCCACCCACACTGCTGTCACCACTGCTGCTAAGCCTAGCTTTCTGCCGTGGGGATCTGTGCTGTTTTTTTTGTAAGGCGAGACTAGTAGAGTAAGTAGGTAGCCTAGTCTTGAGACAGCTTCTAGCTCACCCTCTGCCCCTTAAGCCACCAAGGGAGATGGAGACTCACTAAGAGAAGAACAACAAAAATATGCTACCACAACACTGCGATTGAGAGTTCAGTGCTCACTGACTCCTCCAACCTGTAGTGTTCAGCCTGTCTTCTCTGTGGTTGGAAAGACAGTGTCAAACTTGCAAGGCTCATGAGCTCTTTCTTGGCTGGAGCTCATCCACATCACATGTGATTATGCCACTGCTAATAGGTGGAAAGAATGGACAACACAGTACAGACACAGTCAAGTCTGGAGAGTACCTGCAGTGTGAGCACACACAGGCCAGGTGGGCACCTACTGTGCAAAAGATTAAGTCCAAATTTAAAGCCATTACTGCCACACCATAAGAACAATGTAGGCTCAAATACGGTGGGGGAGGCAACTGCACCCCTCTGCCCTACCTAAATGGCACTCCTGCTTAATGGTAGAAATGCATTCTCAGGTGCTAATGCAATGGTTTCTACTGTGTTCTGAGGTACCGTATCTCCATGTTTCATGATGTGTCCTGATCATCATGTAGGTTTGTGTCCCTCATTGTCCCTCATTTTCAGTGTCCATGTCCCTCATTTCAGTGACAAAATGTGAGGTATGGTACATGCTTCCAAGACCCTACTCATCACAAAGAGTACTGAGCATGGCCATAGTGTATATGCTCAATACAGAATGACAAAGGGAAAGTAAATGAGATGAAACAGTCATGGAGAAACACATTTATAGTACTAAATATGAATAAGGGATTTGCATGATCCAAAACAAAAAGGATAGGCTTCACAACACAGAGGCCCCTGTTCATACATCTGGAATGGGGGCTGTTGACTGGCTTTATCCTAGACATTTAATGCAGTAAGCAAACAATACTTTACAGATTAATGGCGATTTAATGACAAAACTCAAAAGCCATTAAACAACTGCAAAAGGATCAGAATTAATGAGTTTACCTAATCTTTATGGGGATTCAAATAAACATGTCTTTTAATGACTAATTGCTAGCAGTAGTATAAGAAATAGAAACTAATGTGTTTTTAGATGAGATTTGCACCAGCTTAGCTGCTGCAGACATGGCAAGCATGCAGCATGTGAACCTGATGTGATGCTTAAATGATATTCACACCAGCTTAACTGCTGCACTCATGTCATGCATGCATCATGTGAACCTGATGTAATTTTTAGAAGATATTTACACCAGCTTACCTGCTATGCACATGTCAAGCTTGCAGCATGCAAACCTAATTTGCCTTTTAGACCTGGTTCGCATATGTTCACTTAGTGTATGCAAACCACATGCAAACATTGCACAATTAAGCATGTGGCATGCATTCTGCATGTGTACAGCACACCTATATTTCTGTAAGGGATCTGTGGTATGTAGGCCGAATGGTTAGAACCTTAAAAGAAAGATATGGGAATATGTGAGATCCATTGCAAATGGAAACAGTGACACTCAGTGGGTAGGCACTTCTTGAAGAAAGAGAGAAAACAAGAGTTGGTGCGCTTAGCAGTTAGGTCGTCTGCGGTCAGCTTAAATTCACAGCAAATGTTAAAATAACACAAAAATTGTGACACATGCAGAGTCTTATGTCTCAAGAAAAATAATTTATTACATTACAGCGGATACACTCATAGGTTCCTTGGCGCTTCATGGGTAACAACCCTCTTCATCAGGGGTGGGTGGGGTCACATAATACTAGCACCATTTTATACATAACCATCAAATCACTTGATCACTTAAGTAATTATATAATTATCTAGAATAACCATGTTTTAAATGATCATCATTAAAAACCACACATGTGAAAAGTGCACTTAGAAAATTATTCACAACCAAGAATAAGTGCAAATACAAACAGTGCAATATTATTAAATGTAAAAAGCACTAGTCAATTAAACATTAACATCCCTACACACTCTTGCCCAGATATTCAAAAGGAGTTGCGCATGGCTGCAGGTGTTAGTACCATCGCCATTACTACAGTGTGCTTAGCATGATATTCAAAAGGAGAAAGTGCATGGCACAAATCCCAATGCACCGAAGCGCATCAGTAATGTATGCAGGCACAGGTGGGGGGGGCGTGCCCATGCATAACTTGCACAGCCTGATATTCATCCAGAGATGTGCAGAGCCATGCATGCACAACCCCTACTTGTGCCAGCACAAAGTTCCACCAAAAAAAAAAGGAACAACTGATGGCCACCCACAGGTGAGCTGCCTCATTGCAGGGGCAACACGGCAGCTGTCACCTGTGGATGGCCACCAGAGCTGTGACTGCACCTAGCGGCACCCCCCCATGCCTGATCACGGGTATCTGTGTAAAAATAGAATACATTCCTATATCCCTGGTGGTCCAGTGGACCGCTATGTGCCCGATCGCAGGCATCTGTCAAAAAAAGAGAAAATGTTCCTATATCCCTGGTGGTCCATGGACCGCTATGTGCCCGATCACGGGCATTTGTAAAACAAAATATTGCAATATCCCTGGTGGTCAAGTGGTACCCCCCCGCCCACTGAGCCCCACCTCCCTGCTGCCCCCCCGGTCAGCCGGCAGGCGGCAGCACCCCATCCATTCACATATCTGGAATGTGTAGTATGGTAGGGGCTGCACGCCCATTGGCTCATGCTGTGAACCAATGGGCATGCAGCCCTACCGAGGTGTCAGTCGGCGAGCGGCAGGCAGGTGAGGTGCTGCCACCCGTTGGCTAACCAGGGGTGGAGCGGGGATGTGGGGCTCAGTGGGCAGGTGGGGGGGTACCACTTGACCACCAGGGATATTGGAATATTTTGTTTTACAAATGCCCGCAATCGGACACATAGCGGTCCACTGGACCACCAGGGATATAGGAACGTTTTCTCTTTTTTGACAGATGCCCGTGATCGGGCACATAGCGGTCCACTGGACCACCAGGGATATAGGAACATTTTCTATTTTTACACAGATGCCCACGATCAGGCACATAGTGGTCCACTGGACCATCAGGGATATAGGAATGTTTTCTCTTTTTACACAGATGCACACGATCGGGCTGCATGGGGCGTCGGTCCCCAATGGCTGCTACCTGGCAGGGTGCCAGGCATAAGTCGTCGGGGATCGGCTCACCTGCATGTAACCATTTGACATGCAAATTGCCCCATGTGCACCTTGCATACATTATGGCCCCATTTGCATGTTCAGTTTTGAATATCGCAGTTGCTGTGCATGGCGCAATGGTACTTGCACTAGCGCATCCCCATGCTCCACTCTGGCCACTTGCGCTGGTGCAGTGCCACTGCGCCATGCACACTGGGGGTGGCCAGGGTATGATATTCAAAGCTGCTGAGCCATGGCGCAGCTCCTTTGAATATCGCTTAGTCCACACCCCTGCGCAGCCAATTTGAGCTGCGTCCAAGCTTGTGCCACAGCCGGGAGCAGTTTGAATATCTGGGCCTCTGACTTCAATATTTGAAAAAAAAACATGAATCAACTGCAGTATTCATTCTTTATTACCTAAAGTGCATATGAGGCCAAGAAGCTGCACAGAACAATGATGGTGGGGAATTCTCAAGTAAATTCCTATATAGGCAGTATGTAACATGCTGTCTGTTATATTACTTCCATCTAATTTGCTAAATTCTCATATTTTGATTTGGGGTCAGCTTTCCAGAGACTCAGCCAATCTATTCCACTGTAACTGCTCTGTGATTCTTGGAGAAACATAGGAGCGACCACAGACATATGAAATTTATGGGGTTAGGATATGTGAGAGCACCCAGAAGGGGAGGTGATAGGGTAAACTTCTTATTGAAAGGAGACAGCTATTGGATTTTCAGATTGAAGTCAATTATTTCAGGGGGGTTAAATGAATATCGGGATCTGTAGCCCTTCCTGAAAGATAAATGACACTGAAACAACGACCTCATGATTTATTGTGTCTTAGTAGTTGGTGCTAACCTTTGGGTTAATCTGGAGAGAATTTGGCTTTCTTTGTAGTACTTATCCCCTCAATACCCTTTCCACCCCCTTCCCCATCCTTCCTTTTTCATTTCTCCCTTTCCCACCTGCTTCCCCTCCCCATTCCCCGTCCACCATGCCAACCCAAGGGTGTAGGCCTGCATACTCACTGTACACATTTGTGTACAGTTTTGCTGTGTCAAATCATATACCTTTTTGTTAACGTTATCATTCTAATTTGTACTATTTAGGTTAGTGTAGGCCACTGAGTAGTTTCTCTGTTTAGACATCCATTGTTTAGGGAATATATATGTATGCAGCCTGTTTAGAGATTAGATGAGTCATCTGATAACCATCTAATTTGTTATGGGGAGCAGCATTTACAAAAGATGTGTACATTTTTTACTCTTCAACATCTTCTGTCGCTTTACTCTCAACTCCCCTTCCTCACTCATCACTGCATGTTATCTCATGTTCTAGCTTTCCCCTCCCTTGAAAACAGGTGGCTCTCTCATTGCACCAAACTTACTTCCAAATTCTGGTTCAACACTCTCCCCTCCTACCTCTCCTCTTCTCTAACTACTCCTCACACTCCCACCCGCTCTCTCAGATCTACGGACTCACAAACTTTGGCTGTCTCCCGCCGTTCTACCCCTGTAGGTCAGGAAGCTTTCTCATATTGCTTCCCTAAACTCTGGAATTTGCTTCCCCCTCCTATCAGACACTCTTCATCCCCATCTTCTCTCTCACTATCCTTAAATAACTTCATTTTCCCTAACTGCACCTGCCCCTAACACTCCCCTCCCATTTATTTCATTCTGTCCCCTTCCCCCAGCCTCTAATAGCACTATACCATTGCTGCAACTACCCCACTTATGAATCTACACAATTCTACTCCAAATCATCTCCTACACTCTACTCCTAACTCATCTCCACTTGCTCCTCTCTTTATGTCGAAGCACTTCATATGCCCTTTCTCTTCAGTTGCACACGTATAGCACTTATCCTATACCAATGCCAAATGCCTGGTAGTGTGTCTCTCAGGTGGCAGATGCTAAACAGAGTTTTGCCTCAGCAGTGGAAACCATAAATTACCTTAGAAATAACTGAAATCACAGCCACAACTGTTGAGTAAATAAATAGCTTTTTACTTAACAGAAGGTCAAAAACAGCATCACAGGATATATATGTTTAACACAAGAGAATAACACTGTTACAGGAAAAGTAAATGCATGTTTTTAAATACCAGATGACAAAAGAAAAAGGCTATTACTGAGATATGCTGTTATTATTCTTACCCTTCCCTTTTCATCAAGACACCACACTGGACCCTTTGCTATCTGCCGGTTCCTACAGACACAGCTCGAAGTGTAGGCCCAAGCTTAGCCTCTCGCAAGTAGCTTCCCCCAATAATTCCAAGAGCAACTCCCATACTAACTGTCTTTCAGCATCTTATATTCTCTCTTGAGAACAGGTGATTCCTATTCCCCCTTTGAATGCACCAACCATCTCCCATATATGTGTTTAGTTTTCCCAATCAGATTGAACACCTATCAGTGACCGATTATATTCATTTTTAAACTTAAGTTTATATTTGAGTGATCCAGTCCCTTTAAACTGTGAGTCTGTGTGTGTATGTCCACTCCCTTTCTTGGTCACTGTGTCTGAGATTTATTTCTCAGCCCTTATCTAGATGTTGGTGGACAGTGGAATCCCAGCCTGTGTGTTTTTTTTTCGGACTGCTAAAAAAATACCAGCCAGAAAATCCATGCCATTAACTATTTCCTTCCCATTTCTGTCACATCCCTCCCCCAGAAGATGAAGGCATGTCCTTTGGGCCACCTCAAGTGACACAGCCATTCATGTAACTGCTGGAAAGTGCCCAAAGTATCCAGCCATGCCATTAGACCTGCCTTAATAGCCCATCTGCAATGGCAGTTTGTTTACCACTGTGGTGCTGGATGGTCATGTTGCATGCCTGCAATACCAAACTCCAGCCATAGAAGTTTTCCACTTTGCCCACTTGACCTATAAAGCCAGATCAGAGGATTATGGTCTGTGACCACAGTAAATTCTCTCCCATATAGGTAAGGCTGCAGCTTCTGAAGGGCCCACACTATTCCCAAGCTCTCCTTCTGGATAGTGGCATAGGCCTCCTCTCTGGGCAGAAGCTTCTGGCTGAGGTACACGACCGGGTGCTCCACCCCTGCTGGATAACCTGGCTCAGCACGGTGCCCAGCCCATGGTCTGAGGCGTCCACATGGACAATGAACTTTAGACTGTAGTTGGGGCTGGAAAATACAGCTGGCCTGCTTAAGGCCTTCTTTAGCTCCTGAAAACCGACCTCACAGCCCTCTGTCCACTGTACCTTATCCAGCTTTCCCTACTTGGTTAGGTCTGTCAAGAGCTTAGTTAGATCACTATAGCGAGGAACAAACCTTCGATAGTACCCTGCTGTCCCCAGAAATGCCCTTACCTGTTTCTTGGTGGTAGGAGTGGGCCAGGCCAGGATGGCATTGACTTTGGCAGGCTCTGGGCAGATGTGTTGGTTACCCACCCGGTGCCCAAGGTAGTGCACGTCTACCATACCTATCTGGCACTTTTCTGCCTTGACTGTCAGTCCTACATTTTTTTTTAACCTGTGGAACACATCCCATACATTCTTAATGTGCTCCTCCCAGGTCTGGCTGTATATGGCTATATCTTCCACATAATTCAATGCAAACTCACCTACCCCAGACAGAATGTGATCCACAAGCTATTGAAAGGTTGCAGGTGCATTCTTCATTTCAAATGGCATTACCTTGAATTGGTATAAGCCAAATGGAGTGACGAAAGCTGATCTCTCCCTGGCTGCAGCGGTCAGAGGTACCTGCCAGTAGCCCTTCATTAAATCTATTGTGGTCAGATACTTGGCCCCCCCAAGTCACTCCAGGGTCTCATCTGTTCTGAGGATAGGATAGGAGTCTGACTTCAAGCAGCTATTAAGCCTCTGGTAGTCAATGCAGAATTGTGTGGTACCATCCCTTCTTGGGGATCAATACCACTGGCAAGGGCAGGGGGCAACTAGATTCCTGGATTACTCCAAGTTCTAGCATCTCCTTGATCTCTTCTTTCATGGTCTGCTTAACCTACTCAGGTACCCTGTTGGGAGACTGTTTCAAGGGCACCTGGGTCCCAGTGTCCACGTGGTGTTCCATCATCATGGTGAACCCGAATTTCCCTGTGAACATGTCCTCAAATCCTCTCAGCACACTCCATATCTCCTGCGCCTGGGCTGGTGTCAGCTGTTCGGAGATGGAAAGGTTGTCCATGAAGGATGCGACCCAGGCCTCCCCAAGCAGGTCCACCAGTGGATCCATCTCAGTTTCTTCTTCTGGGGTGCTGCACACAGCAAGGACCACTTCCTGTCTGTCATAGCAGGGCTTCAGTATGTTAACATGATACACATTTCATCTGCATCCTCTGCCTGGTAGCTCTAGCATGTAACTGACATCACTTACCTTTTGGACAATGGAGAATGGCCCCTCCCATACTGCCTGTAGTTTATTCTGTCAGACAGGGATGAGTACCATCATTCACTGTCTCACCTCATCTGCTGCTGTTGTGCAGTGGCCAAGTGCTCCTGAGCAAGCCCCATGAGCTCCTTAAGGTGGGTCCTGAAGTTCAGGACATACTCCACAACAGAATTCCCTTGGAAGGCACAGTCACACCCCATTCATCCCAAATCAAATCTAGGGACCCCCTCACCCTATGGCTAAACAGGAGCTCGAAAGGTAAGAACCCTGTGGACTCCTGTGGGACTTTCTTGTATGCAAATAGGAGATGAGGCACATATTTGTCCCAATCCCTCTTATGTTGGTCAGCAAAAGTCCTTAGCATGGTCTTAAGGGTTGAATTAAATTGCTCCACTAGACCATTAGTTTGGGGATGGTATGGGGAGGATTTGAGCTGTTTAACCCCTATACTTCTCCCACAAACTACTAATTAACTCTGACATGAAACCGGCACCCTGATCTGACAGTATCTCCTGGGGAAAGCCCACCCAGCTAAGAATTCCCATCAATGTGTCAGCCACAGGTTCTGCCTCAGAGGATAATAGGGCCACTGCCTTTGGGTATCTTGTGGCATAGTCAACTACCACCAGGATATACAGCTTGCCGGTGCAACTTGGAGTGCTTAGTGGCCCCACTATGTCCACAGCTACCCTCTTGAAGGGTTCATCAATAATGGGCAGTGGCACCAAAGCTGCCTTGGCCTTGTCCTTTTCCACACCCTCTGGCACGGTGGACAAGTCCTACAGTAATTTGTCACATCCTTACCAATACCGGGCCAGAAGAAACTGTTGGTCAGATGCTTTTCCATGTGCCTCACACCCAACTGGCATGAAAAAGGGATATCATGGGCAAAGGCCAAAAGCTGCTGGAGCACCTCACTATCTAGCCCTTCCTCTGTTGTGCATTCTCTGAACAACACCCCATTGTCCCAGTAAACTGAATCTTAACCCCCTAAGGATCCTAATCCCTATTAGCTATTTCCCTCAGTTTTTGCAAGGTAGGATCAGTTCATTGCACAGTGCTTGGCTCCCCTCATCTAACCCTTCCCAGACCCCCTTCAAAAGGAAGTCCTGTGGGCTCCTCCAGTTATGAATGTGGTTCAGGACTGCTGCTTCTAGCCAGCCCCTTCCCCATGCTAGCCACTTCCTCAGCTGCTGAGAGAGGGGCTGGACCCCTTGAGTCACCCCCTCTTCACCTTCAGAAGCGTGTCCTTTTGCCTGGCTATGGGCTGCAACACACACCAGAGATTCCCTGTGGTCAAAATCATTCCTCATGATAACATTTACAGGGAGGTCTGCTACGACCCCCACCTCCTTTTCTCCATGGCCCCCCTTCCAGCTCAGGAAGACTCGAGCCATTGGTATTTGGACTACTGGGCATGTGACTCTCTGGATCTTGGAGTATTTCCCTGGCAACATCTGCTCTGCCCGGATTAGATCCTGCTTCACCAGAGAGATGTAAGCGCCTGTGTCCCTCAGTCCCTAGGTTACTGTCCCATTAACTACAATGGGGTGCATATTCACATCAGAGGAGAGTGGTTCTTCAGGCTGCACACACCCCACCAACAGACCAGTGCTATGTTGATCACCCCTTCCCCCAGGCCTTTGCCCCTTAATCATTTTCTGAGGGCAGTTATATCTCAAGTGCCCCACTTGATTGCAAATATTACATTTTCTGAGTCCTGTCTCTTGGGTCCCTTTAGAATCAGAGGGTTCTGCTTTAGACTCAGGTGCAGGCTAGTTTCCTTTGAGCTTCCCCATGGGACCCCTTAGAACCATGCATTGCCCCCCCACCATGAGACTTATGCTGTGTGTGTATGGCCTGCTAGCCATGTACATGTCAACACTTGCTGCCACCTCTTTTGAGGAGCTGCATGCCCTGTCTGGGAGCCATACATGAATATCCTCAGGTACAATTTTAAGAAATTGTCCCCTCATAAATAAATACTTGATTAGTTCCACAGTGTCTGCTTTTGCCCCCTCCACCCACCAATCAAAGTAAGTACACAAATGAACCTGGAATTCCACATACATGTCTTCTGGGCTTTTCTTTAACTCCCTAAATTTCCTTCTGTAAGCCTCAGGAGTTAATTCAAACTGTTTTAACAGCACTGTTTTAACCCTATCATAATCAGCATAGTTTTCATCATTCATATTAGTAAATGCCTGCAAAGTCCTCCCTGTAAGCAAGAGTGTGAGATAAGTTGACCATGATGCCTTAGACAATTGGAATTGCTCACATACTCTCTCAAATTACCTTAAAAATAGATCAAGATCATCTCCCTCTCTAAACTGAGGGAACAATCTATAATTAGTTTTGGCTTCAATGAGAAGAACTCACTCCACCATTACTCACAGTTTGCTGGCTGCAAAGGGTCATCATCTCCTTTTCGTGCTGTTGTCTCTGGACTTTATGCTGTTGTCTGAATTTCATGTTGTCATTCTTTTACTCTTTCTTGAAGTTCTTTTTCTCTGTCTGCCAGTCTTTTTTCTTCCATTTCTTTCTCTGCTTCCCATCTTCTTGTCTCTGCTTTTGCTTCTAATCTCTTTGTCTCAAAGTCCAGCTTCTTTAAACATAGAAACATAGACTTTGACAGAAAATAAGGACCACTTGGCCCACCTAGTCTGCCTATTTCCCTGCCTAGAAGATAAGCTGCAGATCCTATTTAACCAACAGCCTGTTTCTTCCTACCCCCCACAAAAATTGCCTTATATCTGTCCCATGCATTCTTGAATTCTCCCACAGTTTTAGACCCCACAACCTCCTCAGGAAGGCTGTTCCATGCATGCACCACCCTCTCTGTAAAAAAATACTTCCTCACATTGCCCCTGAGCCGTCTCCCCTCTATCTTCAAATTGTGTCTCCTTGTTTTTGCACATCTCTTTTTCTGAAAGATGCTACCCTCTTGGACTTTGTTGATTCCACTGAGGAATTTAAATGTTTCTGTCATGTCCCCCCTCTCCCTCCTTTCTCAAGGGTATACATATTAAGCTCCTTTAGTCTCTCCTCATATGGCTTCTCTTGCAGACCCTGCACCATTGTAGTTGCCCTCTTCTGAACTACCTCCATTCTGTCTATGTCCTTGCGGAGATGGGGTCTCCAGAACTGGATGCAGTACTCCAAATGGGGTCTCACCAACTGTCTGTACAGAGGGATAACAACTTCCTGTTTTCTGCTGGTGATACCTCTCCCTATACATCTCAGTATCCCCCCAGCCCTCCCTACTACCTTCTCACATTGCTTGCCAACCTTAAGGTAATCTGATATGATTACCCCCAGGTCCCTTTCCATTTTTGTTGTTGTTACTACCTCCCCTCCATTGTGTAATCTTCCTCTGGGTTTTTGTTTCCCAAGTGCATTACTTTGCACTTCTTTGCATTGAATCCAGGCTGCCATACTTCTGACCATTCCTCCAACCTTGCCAAGTCCCTTCTCATCCTTTCCACACCTCCTTGTGTATCAACCCTGTTGCAGATCTTTGTGTCATCTGCAAAGAGGTATACTTTTCCTTCCAGTCCCTCTGCAATGTCACTTATAAAGACATTAAAAAGGACTGGACCCAGTACTGAACCCTGTGGTACCCCCACTAGTAACCCGTCTTCCTTCAGAGTGGACTCCATTTACAATTACCTTCTGTGTCCTGTTGTTCAGCCAATGTTTTACCCAGGCTACCACCCTGGGACCCACTCCCAGGCTGGTTAATTTGACTACTAATCTTTTGTGTGGGACTGTGTCAGACGCCTTGCTAAATTCTAGGTAGGCCATGTCCACAGCCCCTCCCTGGTCTACAACTTTGGTCACCCAGTCAAAGAAATCAATTAGATTCATCTGACATGACCTTCCCACTGTGAACCCATGCTGCCTTGGGTCCTGTGCCCCCCTGGCCTCTAGGTACTTAACAATTCTTTCCTTCAGAAGTGATTACATCACTTTCCCTGCCACAGAGGTCAAACTGACAGGTCTGTAGTTTCCTGCCTCTGTCTTGGTCCCACTTTTGTGAAGGGGAATCACATCAGCCTTCTTCCAGTCCTCAGGTACCACACCATCCTCCCATGATTTGTTAAAAAGGGTAGTTAGTGGTGTCACTAGTTCTCTGCTTAATTCTTTTAGAATTCTGGGGTGAATTCCATCTGGCCCCATTGCTTTGTCCACCTACAGTTTTAGGAGTTCTTTCAGAACCCTTTGTTCTGTGAAAGGGTGGGATGTTGAGTGCTTCTGTTAATTGGATTAGGCACCTCCCCCACTTCCTCTTTTGTGAATACTGAACAGAAGTATTCATTCAGTATCCTTGCTTTTTCACTGTCACTCTCTGCCCACCCACCATCCATTCTATTCAGCCTCACTGTCCCTCCCTTTGTATTTCTACACTTCCTGATACACCTATAAAATGTTTTATTCCCCTTCTTAACCAAGTTAGCTATCTTTTCCTCAGTTTATTCCTTTGCTATTCTGACTACCCTCCCTGCTTCCTTCTGCCTTAACTGGTACAGTTTTCTGTCTTGCTCCTTCTGTGTTTCCTTATACTTCCTAAATGCTATCTTTTTCTCCCTAACCTTCGCCGCCACCTCTGTTGAGAACCATAGTGGCTTTTTCTTTCATTTTGATTTGTTTATTTGCTTCACACAAAGGCTTGTTGCCTCTGTGATGGCAGTTTTGATATTTTCCCTTTGTTGCTCCACCCCTCTTTCTAGTCTGTTTGCTAGTGCTTTTGTAAGGCACTCTCCCAACTTGCTAAAGTCAGCTCTCCTGAAGTCCAGAACCCTCACTTTTGTATGGCTTGACTCTGTAGCTGAGTTTATCGTTATCACTTATATTGTGGTCACTTTTTATTTATTTTTATATTTTTTACCAATTATTTTACCAGGTGAGACACACTAAACTGAAAGCTTGTTTGCAGGTGCAACCTGGGAGCACGAGGAAGTTAAGTGACTTGCTCAGGGTCACACAGTATGCAAGTGGGGGCTGTGGGATTCAAACCCAGGTCTCCAGATTTGCAGCTCAGAGCCTTATATCACTGCGCCATACTGCCTCCTCAATTTTCCTCATGTTTCTGTGACTGCTACAATAGCCAGGCATCCCTCTTCCATCAAGGCCACCGGTTCAGGGAGTTTGTTGCCCAGACAACAGGCGTTGGTACTCATTATCCTCCATTTCTTGATGGCCTTATCCCCTTTTTGCCCCATCCCTGTCCTTACTGCATTTGTCACTTTCTCCATTTACCCCTGTGCTTCTCCCTATCGACATCTCTATGTTGGTGTCTACCTCACTTAGTACCCTGATTTTTTCGGGGGGGGCTAGGATTTCCATGCTCCTTTCCAGTGCCTCCTCCCTTGGCTAGTTAAATGCTTGCCAATGAAGTATTTAAACCTATCACATAGGATCCTGGTTCCCCTCCTGGACAGATGCAGACCATCATACCAGTATAGGCCTTCATCCCTCCAGGTGGACCCCCAGTCCCCAATGAAGCCAAATCCCTGAGCTCTGCAACAAGCTTTTTGCCTGCAGCTCCTTGTCTCACAGCAACAGGTGCAGTGATAGGGCATCAAGCTGGTTTGGATGGTCTGCAACATCAGCTCCTGACTCACCCTCAGGGGGCCCTCTGCTTCTGGTCATGTGCCACCAGGCTATGAAGTTTGCCCTTTTCTTGTGTTTTAGACCTTCAAACTGTATCCCCTTTTCCTGGCACTTTTCACAAAGCTGTTGCACCGTAAGTGAGTCGTACTCCACGGAGCTCATTCTCTCAACCTACACTATACTGTGCTAACTAGAAGAAAAAAAACAGTTCTACGAGTGTATTCTTATGTATCCTGTTTTGTAACTTCTAAGGTAAAAGTTCCACTGGAAAACTCTGTATCTCAGTGCGCTAAAAAGTCTGCAGTCATTCCACTGCTCCCAACAATTTGTGACAACCCCTCTCTCTCTCTCTCTCTCTGGGCTGTAACAGCTTTCAGAGAGGTGTCTGTCTTTGGGTATTCTCTGCCCCCAGCTGGGTTCGCCCAGCACCGAACTCTCCCTTTCTCTGAACTGGGAGGTCAAACATGCAATTGCACAGATCAAAGCCTGGTAATGTGTTTCTCGGTTGGCGGATGCTAAACAGAGTTTTGCCTCAGTCAGTGGAAACAATAAATTACCTTAGAAATAATTGAAATCACAGCCACCACCGTTGAGTAAATAAATAGCATTTTACTTAACAGAAGGTCAAAAGTAGCATTACAGGATATATATGTTTAACACAAGGGAATAACACTGTTATAGTAAAAGTAAAAAAATGTTTTTAAATAACAGATGACAAAAGAAAAAGGCTATTACTGAGCTATGCTATTATTATTCTTACCCTTCCCTATTCATCAAGAGACACTGGACTCTATGCCATCTGCCAGCTCCCACGGACATAGCTTGAAGGGTAGGCACAAGCTTAGCCTGTCAGATGTAACTTCCCCCATCGACTCCAAGAGCAACTCCCCTACTAATTGTCTTTCAGCATCTTATATTCTCTCTTGAGAGTAGGCAATTCCTATTCCCCTTTTGAATGCACCAACCATCTCCCATGTATGTATTTAATTGTCCCAATCAGATTGAACCCCTATCAGTGACCAGCTATATTCATTTTTAACCTTAAGTTCATATTTGAGTGATTCGATCCCTTTAAACTGTGAGTCTGTGTGTGTATGTCCACTCCCCTTCTTGGTCACTGTGTGTGAAATGTATTACTCAGCCCTTATCTAGATGCTGGTGGACAGTGGAATCCCTGCCGGTGTGTTTTTTTTCAGACTGCTAAAAAATACCAGCCAGAAAGTCCAAGCCATTAACTCCTTCCTTCCCATTTCTGTCATATATATGTATGCAGCCTGTTTAGAGATTAGATGAGTCATCTGACAACCATCTAATTTGTTTGTTATGGGGAGCAGCATTTAGAGAAAATGTGTATATTTTTATTCTTCAATGCCTTCTTTTGCGTTGCTCTCAACTCCCCCTCCCGCACTCGTCACTGTATTTTATATCATGTTCTAGCTTTCCCTTCCCTTGAAAGCAGGTGTCTCTCTCATTGCACCAAACTTACCTCCCCATTCTGGTTTGGCACTCTCCCCTCCTACCGCTCCTCTACTCTGATTACTCCTCACCTTCCCACCTGCTCTCTCAGATATATGGACTCATGCACTTTGGCTGTCCCTCACCATTCTACCTCTATAGGTCAGAAAGTTTTCTCCTATTGCTTCCCTACACTCTGAAATTCACTTCCCTCTCCTATCAGGCACTCTTCATCCTCATCTTCTCTCTCACTATCCCTAAATTGCAATGTCAGTGGCTCAGTAGGTAGCACACTCGCCTCTTCGGTCAGGAGATCAGAGGGCTGTGGGTTCAGTTCCCACATCTGACACTTGGGTTAATATCCCAGTACTGACACTGTAGTGCAGCATGGGGGGGTGCTGCACTTCTGAGGTGCCTTCTTTTGGATGGGACGTTAAACCAAGGTCCCATCTGCCTTGACTGGTGGTAGTTCAGGTGGATGCCTAATATCCCATGGCACTTATCGAAAAAGAGTAGGGGAATTTCCCCAGTGTCCTGGCCAAATTTCTCCCATTCAGTAAAAATACCACCAACAGCTTAATCTGGTTCAATTTCGGTTACTTATCATCTGTATTCTCCCCCCACCCCCGGTCGCCCCTGAAAAAAGGACTTCTACTCACTGGGTCAACAAAATTCAATAAACAATAAATAAATAAATGAATTCCTTTCCTCTAACTGTACCTACCCCTACCACACCCTCTCATTTGTCTCATTTTGTCCCCTTTCTCCCAGTCTCTAATATCACTATATCATTGCTGCAGCTACTCCACCTATGAATCTACACAACTCTACCCCTAACTCATCTCCTACACTCTACTCCTAACTCATCTCCACTTGCTCCTCTCTTTATGTCGGAACACTTCATACACCTTTTCTCCTCAGTTGCACAGGTTTAGCACTTATCCCATACAAATGCCATTGTCTTATTTCTAGTTTTAGCCAACTATGTTGGTGAAATTGTTCATTTTTTGTCTGACTTTGTAATCCCTTGAATGTATATAAGTATTAGTGTACCAACTTGTTTATGTAACACACTACCCTCTACCCCAGGATGCACCATGAGACAAGCAACTTGTTGTTCTTGTTTGTTTTCCTGGTGAATCTGTTCAATTAATAAAAAAAATAAAAAAATTTAATGGGGGGCAGCAGTTGGAGAGTGTGTGTACAAAATGGAAATTTCTGGCTGCAACCCTTCCCCAACCCCAATCCACAACCCCTCTACCCCTTTACCTACAGCCACGCCTAACCTCCTCCATAAACCCCTTCCCCAATCTCTTCCCACTCCCCCCACTCTAAGTCTTTTACTTGAAAATTAAACTGTGAGTAAGGGTTTAAGGAGAGTAGTTAATAGCCCACAGTCTGCAGACTGGTATATATATAGTATTAGTTCTTGATCTCTATATTTATATATTGTCAGTTTGTTTCTTTCCCTTGTAGGCACTGTCCCTTAGGATACCCCGAGACAATATGACATGTTTTACACCTGTGGATCACCAGGTAATTGGGGTTTGACCCTTGAAATTCGGTTGCTCTCAGTAAGCTAAACAGGCTATAGAACGGCAGTATCCTCCACTGATAAATTATTCATGTTTCCAATGAGAATGATGATTATTAGCTAGGGATGCTTAAATCTGCCTGCCATGTGTCTATAACAAAATTGTTTTACACGCTAAGATATGCATTGGGTTAATAAGGGTATCACTTGATTGATGTTTTTAAATTGCGATGTCACAACTAGGACTGTATTTAAGAGTGTGAGTAACAGGCTGTCTCCGCTCCCTGATGAAGCCATAATGGCAAAGTGATGGGGTTATTCTCTTTATGCTTGACTGTAATTTTCTGGTCAATTGCTGTTTTAAAAGTGTTATGGATGGGCATTGAATAATTAATTAAATAAAGGTTTTGAATAAAGTTTTGTGTCAACAGATATCATTCCCATGGAATGCAGTGGACATTTGGAACTGTGCATTGTTGTCTGGGGTAGCCACCCCTGTCTGATTGCACCACTCATACTCCATCTGAGAGTAACCAATGAATTTGGAAATGGTATTGCCTCTATATAGATTGCTTTTAAGATCCCACCTAGAGTACTGTGTCTACTTCTGGAGACCACATCTCTGAAGGCACATAGACAGAGTGGAGGCCGTCCAGAGGAGGGCAACTAAAATAGTGCAGGGTCTGCATCAAAAGACCTATGAGGAGAGATTAAAGAACCTCAATATGTACACCCTGGAACAGATGAAAGAGAGGGGGGATAGGATAGAGACCTTTAAATACCTCACGGGGGAAATAAAGTACATGACAGAAGTATTTTTCAGAAAAAAAGGTGCTCAAGAACAAGGGGACATGCTATGAAGCTGGGGGTTGATTCAGAAGGGATGTAAGGAAGCACTTCTTTACAAAAAGGTGGATTCCTGGAATAGCCTTCCAGCAGAGGTGGTGTGGGTGAAATCAGTGGTGGGGTTCAAGAATGCATGGGATAAGCACAAGGGAATCATAGTGGAAAGGAAGTGCGGAGGAAGAAAGTGCTGTAGATTTGGTACGGTCAGTGGTAATAGTGCAAGTAGGGAGAAATGGGCAGAATACATAGGTCAAGAGGTCCTTATCTGTCATCACATTCTATTTTTTATATGCTTCTTTGTTTACTTCCTTGCAACCACAGTACCTAGCAACAGCCACTCAGTAGCCTCAATTTATCCGGTAGCACAACCCACTACTATGTTGTACAAGCATTCCTGCATACTTAGCCATCCACTGGACTAATGGACCATGGCCTGTTCTACTCTTGATTTACACGTTACCTGCAAAGTGGTTTATTCACTCTTCTTTTATAAATAAAATACTTCACGATATCTGCAGGATTGACTGTGTCAACCCTTCCCGCTGTAATGTAAACTAGAAACATGACTTGCGCTGCATCCCAGAATGACTACCATTACCAGCAAGCACAGATATAGTGAATTCAATCAACATTTAAGCATTCTGGAGCTTAGTAATTTAAATAACAATGCTCAGTCTGAAACACAATGTTTTTCAGTTTAGCTCTCCTTTTGAAGCAAAGCATAGGCATCATTTGTACTAAGTGCCCACTCCACAGCCATGCTGGCATATGTACAGTTCAAGTGTACTGCATCTGTCATGTACAGCTCCCTCGATGCTACTGCACAATGGACGACATCATCTTTAGCCCATGGCTACCCTAGTCTATGCATATGGATTAGAGCAATACTTGGGAAAATTGGCAGTCTGGGGCTGGAGCTGAATGGACACAGGGCTTCCAATCAGAAGAAAATCTGGGTTGGCTAGAGAGTGCATGCCCTGGTCTGTATGAGTAGGGTAAATAAAGCAGGATATGAAAGCCTACTTATACTGCATATTCCCTTACAAGTGATCAATTTGTTTTTTATTTGCAGAAATGTATCTGCCCTCCAGGCCTTCCCTCCAAGAGGCTACCAAGAGCTGGAGATAGAGACTACTGTGGGTGCCTGCCTAGGGCCATGTCATCTTCTGCACCCATAGCAATGGGTCTGGCATCCATCAGGGGTCCCTCTCATGAAGACTACATACCCTCCCAGAATCAAAGACAGTGCCTTACATTGTGGATAGCTATAGAGTCAGGCCTACCCTACTCTTGTGGACCCTGATTAAACCAACTGCATGGCCAAGAAAATTGCGTGAGGCTCACCTTCTGTATATGCTCATATGTTAACTGTGTATGTGCAGAGGCCTCTGCCACTGTGGATTGGGGCTCATGTGCTTCCCGGACCTCCCCACACAACCAGATAGATATGGAGGTCTTTGAATTACACCCTTATCCTATAATTATCCTCTGGACTATAATCACAAAGAAGACAAGCAGTGTGTTGAAGTGGTAAAGCTCCAGGTAGCACAGAATGGAGCCAACTAAACCTCCTGAAGACAAGCCCACCATTGACATCCACCATGAAAGGGAGGAGTTCTGGGGATTCCACATAAGCAGTATCATTCTATGTCAATATCACGGGGGGGGGGTTGTCCACACGATCACAAGATCATATTATTTTAATAAAACAAGGTCACACAAACCTGTAGCTGTGTAACTCAGGGGCAGCCACATACAGTACGTCAGGAGCATGAAGCTAATTTCCATGGGAGGGTGGGTTGGGAGGTTTACAGCTGGAAACTTGTGAAGCTGTCACTGCCGCCATACTATACATCATGCTTTTTACAGTTAAAATTCATGTTCAATGCAATGGCCATTTTTTTTTTGTGCAACTTGGAAATAGAGGGTACGTTGGTAATTACAGCAACTGTCTAGTGTCTGAATGAAAGAAACATAATAGTGTAATCCTAAAAACAAAGTACACTTGTGTTTTCATTTACTCTCTTAAATTAATTTTTTTCTTTCTTGGCCTTTTTATCCATCCATCCATCCATCTATCTGTCTATTGCTATCTGTCTCTGTCTTACACTCTCCATTTTTATGTTGCTTGCACGCATGTGCAAGAAACATAGTGCCATCATCGGAGATTTCGGAGGTGTGTCACCTCCTCCTCCAATTCAGTCAGTGAGCTGGCAGGCACGGCCCTTTATAGCCAATGCATTTTGGAGCTGTCTATGACATCTCAAAATGCAGTAGCATCAGATTGAAAGGGGAGCTACGCTCAGTGAGCAGAGATACGTAAGCGTAGCTCCCCACATGGTAAGCGCATGCCTCCTGACCTACTGTAGCCGACGGTGTGCCTCAACCCTGTCGGCTGAGCTGGGCGCTCTCCCCCACAGTTGTAGGTGCCACGCTGGGAGCCCACCCCAGTGTGGCAATCAGTCCTGACCGGACGGGGTGCCTAATCCCTGTCGGCTGAATGCCCCCAACATCCTTGTGCCATGCTGGGAGCCCACCCCAGCGTGGCAAACGATCCCACGATGTCTTTTTTTTTACCTGAAAACAAAAACAGTCCCTGTTGGCGTCTCCGACCCCTTCCCACAACCCGCAGACCCACCCATCGCGCACTCCAGCCTCCCCCGCCCCTCACCCCATACTACTCCGGACTCTGGCGCGATGATCTTCGTGGACGGGAACACGCTCTGCACTCTTCAAAGCCGACGCGAACTGAGGAAATGCCAGTAAGCTGTATAATGGGCTAGATGGGGGGTTCAACTTTTTGCATATCTCAGGCATTTTGGGAATTTTGCGCAAATTTTCAACATAGGGTTTTGGGACCCCTTCTCATGAATGATATACACTGTCATGGTGTTATTTGGGCCGAAGGGTGATTTTGCTCAGTGACTGTGCAGTGACTGTGAAATCACCGCTTGGCCTGAATACCACCATGACAGTGACATTATTCATGAGAAGGGTCCCAAAACTCATGTTGAAAATTTGTCAAAATCAAAAATGACTGTTTTACCAGCGTGCATGCGCAGTTCCTACGCATGAGCTCGTAAGTTCATGAAATTTCAATATTTTCACTCCAGATTTTCAACATTGCCATTTTACCACACCTTCTTATGGGTAGTACAGCTGTCATTTTCACATCTCACCCAAAATGTGTTTCTGCCCATGTGGCGCGAGAATGGGCAGTCGTTGTCTTGAAATCAATGTACAGGACAAATTAAGAAAATCACAGTGACACTGTTCATGAGCAGAGGCCTTAAAATGGCTATGTTGAAAATTTGGTGAAAAAATTCCTAAAAATGACTGTTTTACGAGCGTGCGTTGCGCAGTTCCTACGCACGCTCGTAAGTTAGCAAATTTTCACTATTTGCACTCCAATGACTTCCAAATACCTAAACAGCACATAGAAGCAAGCAACATTCGGCATTGACACATGCTTGTTTAAATCCCTAAGATCTTTAAGAAAACTGCCAAATTTATTCTGGTAAAATAGAGCACTGTAGAATCTGTGCACCCTTGCCCCCTCCCCCTCCAAAACAACTAGTTTAATATCAACCAATAAGTAATTTGCAACCCTCTGGCTCCAATCAGTATTGAGCTGCTCAAGCTGGTTGCAGGTTTGTGCTGAGGGAGCTGAGGCACCAGTGGGGGCCTATAATAAGACCATCACATCAGCACTCAACTCTCTCACACCAATTTGTGTACCATCAAGAGTCTTCCATCAGAGTTCCACTTTATTTAGTGAGGAACTCAGACATTTGAAGGCCAAAGAACAGAGGCTAGAGCATTTTTCAGTGCAGGTCAGGATCATATGAGGATAGACTAACTCTGAAAGTACATTATAAGGAGTATCAAAAGGAACTCTCTCTGAGAAAGGCAGAGTTCCTGTCATAAGTGATTGCTGCAGTGAGAAATCAACCTAATCAGCTCTTCTGCACTGTGGATAGCTATTACATCCAGCCCATCTACAATCATGGGGATAATTGGCACAAGTAAGATGTGAAGAGTCTGGTCAGTTGTTCCTTGATAGTGTATACTCTGTTTGGGAAGCATTCTCCACAGGAGGGCTGTTATGGACCAGCATGGCCCAGTAGATGATAGATAAGGACCTTCTGTCAGTCTGGTGTGAGTTTCTGCCAATTCCAGCTGTAGAGGTTTGTCATTTGATCTCAGAGTTGTGTCCTATTTTTTGTGCATTGTGCCTGGGTCAACCAGGCTGTTGTTGATCTGCCAAGAGTCCCTGAGCCCACTGATTGCAGATATAGTCTAGGGGATGGCTGGTACAAGTAAGATGTGAAGAGTTTGGTCAGTTTTTCCTTAGCAGGGTATGCTCTATTTGGGCAGAACTCTCTACAAATTGGCTATTATGGCCCAGCTGATGATGGATAAGGGTTGTCTATCATTCTGGTGTGTGTTTCATCTGATTCCAGCTGGAGAGGTTCTTGATTTATCTGAGTTGTGCCACTTTTTGCGCATTGGACCAAGGGTCAACCTGACTGTTGCTGGACTGCTGAGAGTCCCGTGGCCCAGTGATTGCAGAGACAGTCCAGGGGATCATTTGCTGAAGTGAGATGTGATGGGTTTGTTCAGTTTGTTCTTGACAAGGTATCCTCTAGTTGATCAGCAGTTTCCAGAAGTAAGCAGTTATGGATTAGCAAGGCCAAACTGATGATAGAGGAGGGCCTTCTGTCAGTCTGCTGTGAGATTTAGCTGATACAGGTTGTCCATTTAATCTCAAATTTGTTCCCTTAGGGAGGGTATTTTTCTGATTGTTCTGAAATGGGCAGTGGTGAAATCACTCCTGCAGAGACCATCTTTGGACCCAGACATCCAGTCCAACTACAGGCCTGTCACAAACCTTCCCTTTTTAGGGACAGTGATTTAGAAGGTCATAGCAACACAACTTGATGACATTTGGAGGCTTTTTTCAATTTATGAGCCATTCCAGTCAAGATTCAGGTAATGTCACAGTATGGAGACAGCACTTGTCAAGATGCAAAATGATCTAATCCTGACGAGAGATGTTCTAATCTGGTTCAACTTGACCTCTGATCATCTTTTGATACCTTATACCATGGAGACTTAACAACTCATAGAAACATAGAAATATAGACTTTGATGGCAGATAAGGACCACTTGGCCCACCTAGTCTTCCTATTTCCCTACCTAGAGGATAAGCTACAGATCCTATTTAACCAATAGCCTATTTCTTCCTACCCCCACAAAAATTGCCTTATGTCTGTCCCATGCATTCTTGAATTCTCCCACAGTTTTAGACCCCACAACCTCCTCAGGAAGGCTGTTCAATGCATCCACCACCCTCTCTGTGAAAAAATACTTCCTCACCTTGCCCCTGAGCTGTCCCCCCTCTATCTTCAACTGAAGAACATGGAGGGACTCAAAGGCACCAAAGGCACCATATTGAGGCAGTTGGAATCCTCCCTTTCCAGTAGGGTGCACCAGGTAGCATTGGGAAATGTTTCCTAATGCCCTGATGCCTGACTTGCGGTGCCCCTCAAGGTTTCATCTTCTAAAACCATGTTGTTTGCAGTATATATGCTACCAGTGGGAGAAGATATTAAACAATATAGTCTGTAGTTTTGTTGCCATGCTGATGTTACTCATTTACATTATATATGTCCTTTGGCCCTGGGGATGAGAATGCTATTGTTGTGCTGAACAGATGCCTGACTGATGTCAATAACTGGATGGCCTCTAGGTGGCTTAGGTAGAACCCAGACAAGACAGAAGTGCTGTTAGTGATTGCGGCTACTCAGAGTGTGGAAAGTTTGGGAATGATGGTGTCAGGATTACAAATGGATGCCAACTCTGTTATATCCAAGGTTGGGGTGAAGAGTCTAGGTGTCATCATGGATCCTAAGATGGCACTAGAACATCAGGTGTTATCTGTGATTCATGGTGGATTTTTTCATTTCAGAAATATTGCCTGGATTGTGCACTATGTGGGTCCTGAGAACCTAAAGACACTGCAACATCTAGGCTGGACTATTGCAAAATGCTCTGTACCTCAGACTATCTAGAGAAACACAAAAACATAGAACGTAGAATCGGACTGAAGATAAGGACCGCTTGGCCCATTCAGTCTGCCTATTTCTTCCTACCTACACTATTATCAAAGACCATGCCTGAACTACAGATTTTTCTCCTCTCCCCTTCGTTTCCACTATTTATTTATTTATTTACTTTTATTTAGCTTTTGTCAACCGGGTAAGTGCACTAGCCATAAAATGACTATTTTCAGGCACGACCCGGGAGAGTACAGACATGCAGAAACTTAACAGGATAACATAACAGGAGAGCAAATTATAAGTGCTTTACATACAATGAGTTAAAGAGGATACAATATATCAGAACATACAAAGTAAAGCGCTTTACATACAATGAGTTAAAGTGGATACAATATATCAGAGACATATAGAGTAGACCATTCCTAAGTTCATAGGTGCCTACCTATGCAATGAATAGAGAGGACCTTGGATAATAAATTATCAGGTGACATATTATATGAACAGAACAAGGTACACAAAAACAAAAACAGGTAATACAAAAGGAAGAAATAACCATTGAGAGCAGGGGGTGTCATTAAGGAAAAGGTTGGTAAGTGAGGAAGAGGGCAGCATGCCATGAAATTAGATTTTATGAGTCTATGTAAGTTTAAGGGAGATGCCTGCAGTGCAAGATTGTATATGGGCAGGGACAGGGGGCTTGGACAGGCTGAGGCAGTAAGAGGGTTATATAGTGGTGAGGAAATACTATTGTATGGCCAGAGACATCAGTCATTAGGTAGGGTGAAAGCAGGAACAGGTATCTGCAATCAGCAGATTCGAGCGCAGTTTTCCTCTTAAAGCATGTGTGGGAGCTAGAAAGTCTAATGTCAAGGGGAAGGGAATTCCACAGCTGTGGAGCCGCATGCTCAAATGCAACAGTTCCTTTCCTAGTGTGGCACCTCTGCAAATTCAGAAAGGATTTATCAGCTGATCGTAGACTATGTAGGAGGAACAAGCATAGCTGCAAGACACCTAGGGGTTTGATTTCGAATTATCGAATCAATAAGAGAGCCAAGGTAGTATTTCCTACTAGCTACTGGAGAGAGCCAACCAAGATCATTATAAAGCTGACAATGGTGTTTAAGCCGAGGAGCAGAAGAGGCATAGCAACATATGTTGTTATACGTAATATCCCATCTGAGTAGGTCAGTTTTATGAGCAGCCCTAAATAAGGGAACCCTATAGGTTAGGGTGGGGAGCAGAATCCCCCTCGCAATGGCCATTTTAGCCGATGGCATGAGCATATAACTAGTCTTATATGCAACACCCAGTTTGGAGATGACAGCTCTGCAAACAGAATGTACGTGAAGATTAAGATCAAGAGATTGATCTAGCAGGATGCCCAGGTACTTGAAAGAGGTCACACATTCCTAATTGACCTCTAAACCTGCAATCATTAAAGTGTTGTGCAAGCCCGGAGCTTTGGGGCTGATCCAAGCAGCATGGCTTTAGTTTACTAGTGTTGACAGCCAGTTTGTGGTCATATAGCCAGTTTTGGATATTGTTAAAGTCAGAGAAAAGGGCTGTGTTGATAGTGTCTATATTAGTAGAACTTGTATAGAAGACAAGATCATCAGCATATAGAATAGCAGAGCTGGATTTTAGAGCAGCTCCAATGTTATTTATATAAAGATAGAATAGGAGGAGCCCTAGGATGGAGCCCTGATGTACACCAATGTTAATGGTGGTACTGTTCGATAGAGAGGAATTAAATTTCACCACTTGAGTTCTATTTGTCAGGTAGCTTTCATACCAGTCAACAACAGAGGAGGAGAAATGCAGGTGTCGAAGTGAAGAGAGAAGCACAGTGTGATCAACAAGGTCAAAAGCTATGATTCCCTTGTGCTTATTCCATGTATTTTTGAACCCCACCACTGTTTTTGCCCCACCACCACCACTGTAAGGCAGTTCCAAAAGATGTACCACTCTTTTCGTGAAGAAGTACTTCCTCACATCTCTCCTGAATCTACCTCCCTCCAGCTTTGTAGCATGTCCTCTTGTTCTTGAGCATCATTTCTTCTGAAAAATACTTCCCTCCTGTACCTTATTTACCCCCATGAGGTATTTAAAGGTCTCTATCATATCCCCCTCCCTCCTCTGATCCAGGGTGCACATATTGAGGTCCTTTAGTCTCTCCTCATAGGGCCTTTGATGCAGACACTGCACCTTTTTAGCTGCCTTCCTCTAGACTGTCTCCATTCTGTGTCCTTCCAGAAATGTGGTCTTCAGAACTGGACACCGTACTGTAGGTGGGGTCTTTTCAGCAATCTATACAGAGACAACATCACCTCCCTCTTTCTGCTAGTGATACCCCTCACTATGCACCCCAGTATCCATTAACCCTCCCTACTGCCATGTCACACTGCCTGGCCACCTTTAGGTCATCCGATATGATTACCCCAGGAGCCAGATATTCAAAACTTTGCCAGGTAGGCAAAGTGATTGCTCCCTGTTTGCCCTGAGTTTGTATCCAAGTGCAATATTCAAACAGAGCTGTGGCACACTCTAACAGGGTTAGTGCAAGTACAAAAAATAATGTATGTCGTGAGCAAAGGGAGAGGTGGGGTCTTGAATCTTGGCACAGCACAATATTCAGTGTGGTAGCAGTGTGCAAGGGGAATAGTGCAGGCCAGATTGTGTAGCACAATTACCACCAAGAAGAAGTCTGACTTACTCCAGGCAACCCGAGCTGTCAGCGGAGCCACTGCAGCTAACAATCACATTGGGGGAGCACACCTGCTACCTGGTGCCTTGTGGTCCCCCTGACCCTCCGATCCATGGCCCCCTTAATAGAAAGACATCCCTGGTGCCTAGTGGCTGGCCCCATATCATATCACATATTCCCTGGCATCTAGTGACACCCCCCCACCGATCCCCATCCCTGTACTAGTGTAAGCATTCCCTGGTGTCTGATGGCCTCCCCCACACAGCAGGCACCAACCAACCCACCTTGCCACCCCCCTTACTGGTTTCACTGCTGCTGTGGATCCACTACAGTGACCAGTACAGCCCTCCTCTCACTACCTCAGTTGGCTTCCGTATGGACTGACAGGAAGCACACATTTTTTGTACTGCAGAGGGAGCTCATGTACTGTAACAGTGTGTGCACTGCCTTTACAGTACAGAGGATGAGCACTACCTGCCAGTCCATATGATGGCAGACTAAGGTAGTGAGAAGAAGGCTGTGCTGCTCACTATAGTGGATCTGTGCCACTGGTGAAACTATAAAGGGTGGTGGCAGAGTGGATTGGTTAGTTCTCCATTGGTATGGGGGGCCACTGGACACCAGCGAATACTTACACTGGTACGGTGATGGGTACTGGTGGGTGGAGGTTCCACTAGGTATTAGGGAATATGTGATATGATATAGGGCAGGTGATTGGAGGGTTGGGGGGACCACTGTATGCCAAGGACTTATTATATTCTAATGGAGCTGGTGTTCAGAGGGTGGGGGGGACAACTAGATACCAGAGACTTATTTTATTCACATGGGGCTAGTGATCAGAGGATGATGGAGACCACTAGGCACAAAATAATTATTTTATTCACACAGGGCAGGTGGTTGGAGGGTGTGGGGATCACTGGGCACCAGTGATGTTTTTATTTTAATGGGGACAGGGAACATAGCATGGGGGGAACCACTAGACACCAATGATGGCTTTATGTTAATGGAGATGAAGATCAGAGTGTGTAGGGGGACCAGTAGGCACCAGAGATGTCTTTATTGTAATGAGGATGGGGGATCGGAGGATGGGAGGACTGCTAGGCACCAGGGAGGTCTATATCTTAACGAAGATGGGGACTGGAGTGGGTGGGGCTGACTATAGGAGAGGCACACACCTGCCACTACTTTCCATGCAAATTAGCCCATAAAGGGGATTTTCATATGGCCCCTTAGCACCGTACATGCTCAATGGGCTCATTTGCATGGTGTCAGATGAATATTGTGCTGGGGGCTCCAAGCACTATTGGGCCTGGGGGCACTATTCCCTGAAGTGCCAGGATCCATTGTGGGGCAGCTCCACTCGATTTAGCACTGTGCCAATATGCCCCTGTAATCAGTGGGATAGTGTCAGTGCACAACCCAACTGAATATAGCATCCTTGGGGTCAGAGGCAATGGGAAAATGCAGTGCAAACCTTTGCATTGTGCTTTGCCCATTTTTCAATATCCGGCTCCAGGTCTCTTTCTTGCTTGGTGGTCAACAGTACCACTCAACTCATTTATACTCTGTCCAAGGCTCCTACGTGCTGACTGCAGTATTTTGCACTTTTTTTGCATTGCAATACAGCTACCATACTCTTGGCCTCTCCTCTAGTTTCTCAAATCTCTGCTCACCCTTTCCACACATACCCTGGAGTGTTCACCTGATTGCAGATTTTGGTGTTATCTGCAAAGAGGCAGACCTTCCCTTCCAGCTCCTCTGCCACGTCACTTATAAAGACATTAAAGAGGACCAGTCCCAGCAATGATCCCTGAGGTACCCTGCTGGTCACCCCCCCCTCCACAGAATGAACTCAATTTACCACCACCATTTGTCACCTATCCCCTAAACAATTTCTGATCCAGTTTACCACACTTGGACCCACTCCTAAACTACCCAGCTTGTTTACTAGTCTCCTATGTGAAACGGTGTTAAAAGTTCTGGTGAAATCTAGGAAGGCCATGTCCACTGTTTCACCCTGATTTAAATCCTTTGTCACCTAGTCAAAGAAATCTCAGATTCATTTGACATGACCTCCCAACTATGCTGCCTCAGGTCTTGTAACCCACTGGATTCAAGACTTTCCACAATACTTTCAACGTATCCATTTTTTCACACCACCTCATAAACGTGACAGGTGTCACTTTTCAAATCATGGGTGTGATGTGTTTTTACACTTGTGGCATGAAATGACATTTCAGTCTATATTCTATAAATATCACATGTCATATTGATAAGAAGAGTCTTAAAGTTACTTTTTAAAATTTGGGATCAAAATTAAAAAAAGAAATTATTAAAGTAACTTTGTGTGCAGTGCCAGCCTTTATCCCAGCAGGTAATGCATTGTAATCCTGTGCTGGTGAGCTTAGTTCAGGAGCAAACTCAGTGAGCCAGATGGATGGGTCGAGACTAAGGGGACAGCGCTGCCATGCAGCAGTACTACCCCAGCCTGGAAAGAGAAGGTTCAGGGTTGAACATAAGGGCCCAAGTACCATATAAGGAAGAGAAATCTGTGGTATAGGTGAACCAATAAAATGTATGTCACTGTGGCATAGGTGAATAAATAAAATGCATGCTTCAGGAGCTTACTGCATTCACATTAGATCTTCCTCTCCCTGTAACAGACAGGAAGTGTGTCTTTTGCAAAACTAGCACAACCAGGCAGTTTAGGAAACTGGGGAGGGGTCTCAAGCAAGTAGCTACTTCTGTCACTTTCTCAGAAGTACTACCTGTGAGAGGCAAAGGAGAGCATAGGAGTGCATGCACCAGGAACTTTAACTCATGGTTGAAGAACTGGTGCTGTGAGGAAGGGTTTGGATTCATTGGTGACTGGGGACCCACCTGGAGGGATGGAGGTTTGTTTCAAGCCTGGCCTGCATCCATCCTGGAGGAATCCAAGCACTCAATGATAAGTTTAAATGCTACATTGACAAGCATTTAAACCAGCAAAGGGGTGGGCAGGCCAGCAAGAAGGGTACCCTGGTTCACCCCCACAGCTAGCAGGGAACCAGTGAACCAGAGGAGTGGCTATTTCTGCAAAGCAGTGTGCAAAAGATGGAGATTAGTGCCCAAGAGGTGGATAAGCAGAAAAGGGCAAAATTCAGCAGAAGGGCAGACAGCAAGGAGAACCAGGGATAAATGACAACCAAGGAAGGGGATGGAGTAGAACAGTGAAACAGTCTAGGGAGGTCAAATCACGGAAAGCCATGTGTGCAAATGCCAGGAGCCTTAGCAACAAGATGGAAGACCTGGAGGCTGTCATGGTACAGTCAGACCTGGACATTGTGGCCATCACTGAAACCTGGTGTAATGATAACCACGACTGGGAGATGGCCATACCTGGCTACAACATATTCAGAAGAGACAGAGCAGGCAGGAAAGGAGGAGGAGTGGCACTGTATGTGAAAAATGACATAAGGGCCACAGAGATCCAGGAGGAACAAAATGGGGGAGAGATACTGTGGGTTAAGCTGGAAAGGAAAATGGGGACAGCCATCCGCACAGGTGTGGTCTATAGACCACCAGCCCAAGGAGGAAGAAACAGATAGGAGTTGATGCTAGCCATCCAAAGGATGGCAGACAAGGGTGAGGTAGTACTGGTTGGAGACTCTCAGTATTCCAGACGTGGACTGGAGCATCCCAGCAGCAGCATCTACTAGGAGCAGATTTATCCTGGACTCCCTTCAGGGTGCCTTCCTCAAGCAACTGGTCATGAAACCAACTCGGCAGAAAGCAATACTGGACCTTGTGCCCACAAACAGGGACAGTGTGATGGGGGTAACAGTGGGGGAGCACCTGGGAAACAGTGACCACCAGTCATTGTGGTTTGAAATCACAGAAAGAGCAGAACCAAACCACACAAAAACACGTATCCTGGATTTTAGGGGGGCAGACTTTGGGAAAATGAGGAGATACTTGAAAGAGGCATTAAGGGGAATGGGAGAGGAATCAGGGGTTGAGGAACAGTGGGCAGTATTTAAAATGGGGATTACAAGAACAACAGAATTATGCATTAAGCAAGTTAGCAAGAGGAAAAGGAAGAGGAGACCATTATGGTTTTCCAAAGAGGTAGCAAAGAAAGCGAAAGCCAAAAAGATTGCATTCAGGCAATACAAAAAGACACAGGCAGAAGGGGATAGGGAGAAGTACCAGGAGAAGCAAAGGGAGGCAGGGAGGGCAGTAAGGGAAGCCAAAGCTCAGACAGAAGAACACATTGCAAAATCAGTGGATAGAGGGACAAAACCTTTACAGGTACATAAGTGAAAAAGAAAGACAAAGGGAGGGATAGTGAGACTGAAGGGGAGGATGGGGGCGCGTGGAGCATGACAACAGTAAAGCTGACATATTGAACAGGTATTTCTGCTCAGTCTTTACTGAGGAAGAGGGGGTAATGGGTCTGAAGGAGTACAAGGGTGAGAATGGTGCAGAAATGGACACAAGTCCCTTTACACGAGAAAGGGTCCTGAAGGAACTGGAAGTAATTAGAGTTGATAAAGCAATGGGGCCAGATGGGGTGCACCCGAGGGTCCTTAAAGAACTAAGAGAGGTGGTGGCTGAACCTCTGGCTATCCTGTTTAGCCGATCACTGGAAACAGGGGAGGTACCCAAAGACTGGAGGACAGCAGATGTAGTCCCCTTATACAAAAGTGGGAACAAAGAGGAAGCAGGGAACTACAGACCAGTCAGCCTCACCTCGGTAGTGGGGAAGATCATGGAAGCACTACTGAAGGAGAGATTGGTGAACATCTGGTTGTCAATGGACTACAGGACCCAAGGCAGCATGGTTTCACTAGGGGAGGTCTTGTCAGACCAACCTCAGTGAATTTTTGACTGGGTGACTAGGAGGTGGATCAGGGAGGGCAGTGGACATGGCCTATCTGGACTTCAGCAAGGCCTTTGACACTGTGCCACATAGAAGACTATTACACAAACTGGGGAATATGGGTGTGGGCAGGACAGTAGTGTGGTGGGTAGGTAACTGGCTGGGTGGCAGGACACAGAGGGTGGTGGTAAATGGCTGTCACTCCACAGGGGAAGAGTGACCAGTGGGGTACCACAGGGATCAGTGCTGGGACCAGTCCTATTCAACATCTTCATCAGTGACATTGCAGGACCTAGAAGGCAGAATTTCACTGTTAGCTGATGACACAAAGCTCTGTAACAGAGTAGACACACCAGAGGGTGTAGACAGAATGAGAAGCGACCTGCAGAAACTTGAAGAATGGTCAGGGTTTGGCAGTTGAAATTCAATGCAAAAAGTGCAAGATAATGCATATGGGGCACAAAAACCCTGGCACAATATATCAGTTGGGGGTGAGGATATAGCATGCACCAAGCAGGAAAGGATCTTGGGGTTGTCATCTCTGATGACCTCACAGTAGGGAAACAGTGTGACAAGGCAGCAGGTAAAGCAACAGGATGCTGGGATGTACAGGCAGGGGGCATCACCAGCAGGAAAGGGAGGTCATAATTCCGCCATACAAGACACTCAGTGAGGCCCCACCTGGAGTACAGTGACAGTTCCTGAGACCATACCTACATAAGGACATAGACAGGGTAGAGAAGGTTCAGAGGAGGGCAACAAAGATGGTGCATGGATTGCATCACAAGTCCTATGAAGACAGGTTGAAGGAACTGAACATGTACTCCTGGAGGAGAGGAGGAGAGAGGGATATGATAGAGACATACAAGTATCTTTCAGGAGGAACAGGGTGCAGGAAAACACTATTTTTAAGCGAAAAAGATGTTCCAGGACAAGAGGCATGGGATGAAGTTGGAGGGAGGGCGATTCAGAGGAAACATGAGAAAGAATTTCTTCACAGAATGGGTGGTGGACAATGGAACACCCTACCAGAGAAGTGGTGGGGGCTGAAACAATCACGGGATTTAAGAATGCATGGGATAGACATGAAGGAATTCTGGAGGTCAGGGGTAAGGGGCAACAGACTTCTAGGAAAACAAACTGAACTTACAAGCTCAAATGGGCAGACTGGGTGGGCCATAGGCCCTTATCTGCTGACACTGTCTATGTATCTATGTATCTATGTAACCAACTCAATAAAATTTTTATTTGTCCAGAAAGAATTCCTATCATTGACAACTGGTGTACTGGAGGGTGGCAACTGTGGCCCCCCATATAAAATTGGGGATAGAGACAACCTGGCTAACCATAGGCCTGGGAGTCTGATGTTGACAGTGGGAAAGTTGCTTGAGTCAGTCAGTTATCAAAGAGCAGATAATGGACCTTCTGAGAGAAAATGGACTTATGACTATTGCTGGCCTGTCAGCAAAGTAGTAACATAACGACTCACAATGTTGGTGACCCAGGTTTAGGAATGGACAAGGGTTGTCAGAAGCTTTTCAGGGGAGGCGGTTTGAGCAGCCCAGAAGATACTCTCCTGTTCTGGGGAGGGAAGGCAGCTTGCTCCATACCATGATTGCCATCTTGGAATCAACAGGTAGCATAGCAGCAGGAGTGGGTGGGGGACATTGCTTAATGGTGATGCAAGGCACACAGCTGCAAACTTATGCACAGTCCCACCTGATGCATGATGTCCTAGGTGGTGGGGAGAAAAATCACAGTGGAAAAATCCTAACCTACGCAGGATGATAGCTGACTGCAGGCCCCACACCAGTGACTGGTCAATCTCCTCCACAATTGGGCACTGGGAACCCCCATAAGACCTGCCATCAGTGGAGGCATAGGGGACTGACAAGAAACTGAGGTAGGTACCCAGAGAATTAGGGTGACAGGGCTTGGAATGCCAGCTGGATTTGGGCAGGTTGGCTGCATGTGCAGAAAAACTTTAAGAAAAAAAAAGAAAATGGACTAATGGACAGAAATCAATCTGAGTTTACAAAGTGGATGTCATACTGTATCAAATTATTCTTGTTAACTTGTTCAACACAGTGATGCACATGGTAGCCAGGAACCAGGCAGTAGACATCCTATAGTTTGACTTCAGTAAAACATTTGGTTCTGTGCCACAAAGATGACTAATCCAAACATTGGGTATTAGCACTTTGTGGATTAATACCTAGTTGTCTGACAGGACACAAAGAATTATCCTAAATTGCAATTTCTCAAACATCCAGAAGATTATTACTGGGGTACCCACAGGGTCAGTACTGGGACCAGTACTGTTCAATAGGTTTATAAGTGACATATTGTGTGATAGGAGTGAGACTGCACAACAAGGCATGCTACAAGGCTCTGCAGAACGGTAGACACTACTGAGATATAAACAACATGAAGAGAGATTCAGAGGGCTTCACAGTGATCAGGGACATGGCATTTTTAAATTTCAATGCCAAAAAATGCAGGGTGAAGAATATTTGCAATAGGTATTCATGAATACTGGAAAATACAGAATTAATTGGGTCATGGTGGAATCCTGGATATTAGAAATGGATCTGGGGTAATAATAATAATAAAAAAACAACAGTATGAAATCTCTGTCTCACTGTAAGAAGATATATGGAAAGGCAAACCAAATACTGGTGTGTATTAGACAGGGCTTCGCCTGTCAAAATAAGGAGGTGATCTTGTCAATATACAGGCCCATGGTTATGCCAAATCTGGAGTACTGTGTACAGTTTTGGAATCCTTATCTAAACAAGCATTTGCACGCCGAATGTTTGCTTGCTGGTATTATCATTGGTAATACAGGAGTTAGACAAATGCAGAATAGGAATGGCAGTGAAGTATTGAACTTTGCGTGAACCCCACCTCCATCCTGTAGAGACAGACAGGCACTGGGGTATGTTTTTGGGTACTCGCCCATGACGGTCATGCCATGTCACCTCACCCTATTCTGCAGACTCCAACACATGTAGAGGTGTGTCTTAGGGTGTTTGGCTTTACAGTCACCCCATTCCATGAGGACATACAGTGAAATGGATGCAGCATAGGAGAATAGGGTGAAGTCTGGGGCCGAAGAGTCCAAGGTACACCTCGATGCCTGTCAGTGGCTGGGGAGTGGGGATGTAATGGCACGAGCAGTAAAGTCGGCAATCCAAAGGCACACCCTGATGTCTACGAATCTGTATAGGATAGGACGTTATGGTTAGAAGCCCTAATGCCTGGGGCGTTTGTTGGTATTTGCACTACAAATTTTCAACATGGCCTTTTTGTGACCCCACCTCATGAAAGCATTTGGGACCTCTTCTCATGAAGAGTGGCAGTGTGATTTTGTCAATGTGTCCCAAACATTGAGTTCCAACAGCGACAGTGCGATTCTGAGCCACTTGTATGAAAACACAGATCGGGCAGGATGTGAAGAATGACAGCTGTAGCATCCATAGGGAGGTGTGAAGAGATGGCAATGTTGAAAGCCTGTAGTGGGAATATTAAAAATGCTTGCATTTCTGAGCATACGTAGAAACTGTGCAACGCATGCGCATAACACAGTCATTTTATGGACTTTCGCCACCAAATTTTGAACATAGGCATTTTAGGACCTCTGCTCATGGAAAGTGTCACTGTGATTTTCTTAAAGTGTCCCAAACACTGATTTCCCACAGCAAACACGCTATTCTGAGCTGGAAGTGCAAAAACACATTACGGCCAGGATGTAAAAAAATGACAGCTGTACTGTATATAAGGAGGTGCAGAAAAATGGCAATGTTGAAAATCTGGAGTGAAAATATTACAAATTTGCAAAATTATGAACGTGTATGGAAACTGCACAGTGCACACTCATAACACAGTCATTTTATGGACTTTCATCACCAAATTTTGAATGTAGGCATTTTAGGACCTCTGCTAATGAACAGTGTCACTGTGATTTTTGTAGTGTCCCAAACATGGATTTCCCACAGCGACTGCGCTATTCTGTGCTGGAAGTGCGAAAACACATTTTGGCCAGGATGTGAAAAATGACAGCTGCACTGTTAATAAGGAGGTGTGGTAAAATGGCAGTGTTGAAAATCTGGAGTAAAAATATTGCAAATTCATGAAGTTACAAGTGTGCGTAGCAACTGAGCAACACACCCTCGTAAAACAGTCATTTCTTGGATTTTTCTCCCACCAAATTTGCAACACAGACTTTCTGAGAGCCAACCTCATGAACACTGGCACTGTCGTTTCGTTAACCAGTCCTGAAAGGTGATTCCACACAGTGACCGTGAAATCACCTTTTGGGACCGAATAACGTCATGACAGTGACTGAATTCATGAGGAGGGGTCCCAATAATCTCAAGTTGAAAATTTGGTGCCAAAATTCCCAAAAATGCCTGAGATATGCACAAAAGTTGAAAAAACCCTATTTATGCCATTATACAGCATACCAGCATTTCCTCAGTTCGCGGTTGGCTTTGAAGAGTGCAGACGTGTTCCCAGTCCACCGAAGATCGTCACACTAGGCTCCGAAGGTAAGTATGGGGTAAGGGGGGTGTGGGGAGGCAGGGTGCGCAGAGAGTGGGCGCGGGTTGGAGAAGGGTCACCGGACTCGACGAGGGACCATTTTTTGTTTTAGAGGGAAAAAAAAACATTGTGGGACTTTTTTTTTACAGGGACATTTAACAGGACATTTGGCATGCTGGGGTGGGCTCCTAGCATGCCAACTGTAAAAGGCATTGGGACACAGATGGACACAAACACTGGTTTCTTCAGTTGTATATTTCAGCGTTGTTTATTGATAAGTCCAAAGCGAAATTAAACAAACAAAATACTAGTGGACTGATTCGTCAAAAAAAAAAAAAAAAGAATCAAAATAAATCGGCTTAAAGTCAGCATTAACTTCAAAACAAAGAGATTAGCAAGTTACTTCAACAGATCTAGTAGTCACTAGTCTGGATAGGCGTTTCCACTACAACACCCTAAAACAAATCTGATCTACAGCTTTGCCTGGTCTGACTATATAGGGCATAAAAGCCTTCTGATAGGTCAGTTTGCCTGTCTATCAATTAAATGGTAACATTTTTGTTTAGCTTGCTTTAAAAGAGACAGAAAAATATAACTTTTACGTTATCTGGATGATTTATTACAGAAACATCAGTTTATTTCAAGGTTATCTCCTTTAAATGGCAAATAAAACAACCATTTCCTCGATTAAACGCCTCCCCTTGCAGTCCAGTCTATAAAAAAACAGAAAAAATGGCTGTCCGGCTCTTAGAGAGAGAATTTGCAGGGAGGAGTTACTGAAGAAATTCACACCTTATGCTAGCTACAGAGGATACAAGCATACGAGGGTAAAATATAAACTTCTGTACCTATTCCACCCATTTTGTTCCTTATTTAATTTATTTAGTTGTTCTGCCAGTTTGATAAGAAAAGGGGGAAGGGTTAAGCACACTAAATCCATGAGGGATTACCACAGGCAAGTTCAGAGTTAAGTTTACCGGCTTATTTTCAGCCGTATTATTTATTTCACAGCGAGCTGTCTTGCCGAGAAGTATTTGGTGCCTTCAGACCGTGTGCGTTTTATCTTGGGCAACAGCTCCTGATGGTTTCTTGGCAAAACATTATTTCTCTAAAAAAAAAATTATGATGTGATAGCTGCACGAACGTGTGAACAGTTGCACAGTAAGCTCTAAAGTCAGTTGGGGTTTGGTTTAAGCCGTAGCAACAGCGGAATCGGACTTGCAACTAACAGCTTTATTTCAACAGCATTTTGGGAGTTGAGGGGAGGCTTTTACACAAATGGATACCTCCTATTTAATTTTAGGGCTTATAATTAAATGAAATGTGACCATCCTCAACATCTGTAGAAGTACACACTGTAAGTTGGGTATGGCCTATAGGGCCAAATACAACCTGACCCCAGGGGCAAGACTCGCGCTTGCTCGAGGTGTGCTTCTTCCCTCTCTCAGCTACGGACTCCCCCTATTTGCCCGGTCCCTCCAAAACCACCTTGCCCGGTGGAGCACGGCATATAACAATATATGTCAGTTTGCACTTGCCGTCCCTAAACTCACCCATCGATGTCATCTCTATGATAGACTCCGCTAGTTGCCCCCAGCTGAATACCTGGACTTTGGGGTTGGATGCTTCACCAAGAAGGTGCTCGCTACTGGCTCCCCCAGGAACTGGTGGATCTCCTCCCAATTACGCTCTGCCCTATAAGCTTAGGTCACAGTCTGCTGGACTGCTCAAAATCCCTCCCACTCGGTCCCTCTTGGGGGGTCGAGACTTTGCTGCCTACGTGCCTAGACTCTGGAACTCCCTACCTGATCATGTCCGCATGGCCCCCTCCCATGAGACTTTTCGCTCAACCCTGTGGTCGCACTTAAAGTTATCATCAGTGTGTAACTGTTTCAAGCCTCCGTAGGGGGATGCCTCTTTTATTCTCCACTGATGAATCTCAGCTGTCACAAATGTCTATCTACGCATTGACTGTCATATGATGCTATTACTGCCTGTGTATATGTCTTACCACAATTTGTTAGTACCTCCTGTTATAAGATGTGTCTCCTAAGTTGCCTTGTATGTATTCTGTATGTTCTGTACTCTCCCGGGTCGTTCCTGAAAATAGGCATACTACTTGTCTAGTGTACCTACCCGGTAAACAAAAGCTAAATAAATAAATAAAAAAATAAATTTATGACGGTTCTAATATTTTGGCATTTGGAGGAACAAACGACAGACACATAGCTCCTATTAGCTTCACCTCGTTTACAGAGCACCTATAATGGTACATTTTATTCATGTACATGTATATTTGTATTTTATCCTGCATTATAGGGTTAAGGCAGGTTACAGGACCACTCTGAAATTATGACCATAGAAGGGTTGGGGGGGAACAAACAGACAACATGAAAGTAAAAATAATAAACACAGGTGGCCAGCCTATGTGCACAAACATAAAAACAAAACAGAACCAAAAGGATATTTCTAAGTCATACTTCATCTTGTTATTATACCTTATTATGTACCCTTTTACACAAATGTAGTGTTTTGTTGGGAGGCAACTGTAGCCAATGGGGGATTGGGCACCCCCGTCGGCATATGGGGGGGGTGCAATAGTCAAGGGGGATTGGGTACGCCCCTCGGCACAAACCTATGTTTTGTGTGTGTGTGGGAGGGACATTATGCCGATGGGGAGTGGGCTCCCCCATCGGCAAATTAAACTCAGATGGGGACTGAAGCCGGTGGGGATTGGGGCCTCTGTCAGCAAACAAAGACTGTTTGGGGGGACACATGCTGCTGAGGGGGACTGGGCACCCCCTTGGCACTGGGGGCTGCATAACACTGTTTGTGAACGCTTCGGCAAGCCACCCGCCATGTTCACAAACAGTATTATGCTACTTAATGTTCCGCCCTGCAATGATGTGTCACTCCCTCATTGCAGCAGAATGACTGACACTGCAATGACGAGGCGGCCCCTGATTGCTGCGGTGAAAACGTTTGTACTTGGTGGCACTTTTGGAGACCAGTGTCATAGGCACACTGTGCCTCCATTGGTCCACCAGTGCCAAGCCCCCAAATGCAGTGTTTCCCTTGGCTGTAACAGTGCCGCGCCTCCACAACCCGCTTCTCTCCTAAGCTGTCGCATACTGTTTCTTGCACATGCACGCAAGCAAATATAAAAATGACAGGAAAACAATGGAAAACTAAAAAAAAAAATCTACAGACTCAAACAAAATGCCAGTTCTTGCCAAAGTATTTTCCTGATATTCAATAGATTCAGATATTATGCAGTCTTTTTTCTAAGTTGAAAGTATTGTATGCAACACAAGATGAATGGGTGTTCATAAAGTGATTGTCCCTCTTCATTTCGACATAGAGTTGTAACTTTTAATACAGAATTCATTTTGGCAGGAATTTCCCTAACGAATTCTGTATTACACATTGCAAACTTGAAGTTGCCCCTCATGGAGTTTTAATTGTTAATTTATGCAGAGTATTCCACATAAATTAACGAATAAAACTACATTGGGGATGAGTTTCTAATGTTTAATACATAATTCAATAGGGAAATTCCTGCCAAAACAAATTCTGTATTAGAAGTTACAACTTTTTGCAGAACATTTAGAGAGATCACTGGTTGAACTCCCGGTGGCGCTCTTTTATCTTGTGCATCCCCCCCCACCCCCGCAGTATTTATTATGCTATTTCTCTGCATGGACAGAGCAGCTCTTAGTCTAATATGTCCACTTTTCATTTGCAACACTTTTTGACCTGTTCTTCTAACTCACTGTGCTGGCTTTTGTTTTAATACTACTACTACCAATACCATAATACGTGTGCAGCCAGCAAGTGCCAGCGAAGTGAAGAAGCTGCATTATTTTCTGCCCATACCATATGAAACTGCATCACTTACTTCAGAACCATGAACACGATGTCACTAACCTGATGAAAAGGTGGACTGCACTGGGGGACAAGGCCCAAGGAGGTGCTCTTTTAGTTTGCAGTGGCCAGAGTCCAGGAAGCTCAGTTACAACTGGGAGATTGGGGCAGGGGGGAGCACGGACAGAAGACATGGAGGACAGCAGTACCAGCACTGGACCTTGCTGCAGTGGACCATGGGACTCGATTTGAGAACTGCAGTCCTGGGAGGGATGGATCACTAGTAGCAGCAGCACACTGCAGGCCAGGGGCAATGGTAAATGTCAGAGGCTCAGAGCAATCTGAACAATAGCAGCAGGTATGGTACTGGATGCTAGTAATCAGCAGCAGCAGGTTACGGTATGGAACTGGAGTGGAGCTGGTAAGCAGCTGCAGACACAAAAACATCAACAACTTAAACAATTGACTGATCGGACATATGCCCCTAGCCAGCACTTGCAAAAGGGTAACTGAACTTCTCCCGTTATTAGCAGCAGTGGCAGCGTGGATGATAGGATAGCAAACTGGCAGGCTCAAGCAGCTTCTTACAAGAAGCAGTGAAGCAGCAAGTGACCAAAAATGAATCTTTTCAAAGGCTCACCCTAAGGCAGTCTTAGTTATACCACCACCTTAGGAGAGACTGGTACAACATGCCAGTGGCAGGAATCTTAAAAACAACATTCCCGAGGTAGACTCTATTATTGATTGGTCCAGGTCCACTAGCCATACTGTGTGCATGAGATACACATGTGAAAGGTAGTCTGCTGGACCAATCAGTAATGGTAAATTGGATCGTAAATCTGCTGGCTATCACTCCAGACTCAACCGAGCCAAGCTTGACTGCCATGGCCAGCGCCAATTACAGTAGCTGCTGGACTTAAATTTATGGCACACAGAGATATTGCTGGCATGCAAGATATGTCAGAATATTTTTTCTTTTAGATCCCTGGCTTCACAGTTACATGGCCAAAGAGGAAACTGCCCTGAACTACTGGGGTTAAAACCCCATTGAAAAAATAGGTCCTGGAGCCAAATCCCCAGCCCAGCAGCATAGATTGATTTTCATACAGGTGCTGGGGTTTCTTGATGAGGTACCGGGGCAGAGCCCCAGCTGACTCTGGCATACGAACATACTAAATTTGCCAGCAGATAAAGGCCTAGAGGTCTATCAAGTCTGCTCAAATGTGCAGCTAGCACCCCTTATTCTGCAGCTGCCCCTCCCTTCCACCCTTCCCCTTCATTAACCCTCCCTCTTGTCCTGTCCCATCCTCGTTTGAAGCACTCCACTGTTCTACTGCACACCACTTCAGCAGGTAACGCATTCCACA
Organism: Neoceratodus forsteri; assembly: GCA_016271365.2. NCBI lineage: Eukaryota > Metazoa > Chordata > Ceratodontiformes > Ceratodontidae > Neoceratodus > Neoceratodus forsteri. The sequence goes on along the minus strand of JADMNL010000040.1, from coordinate 41,148,280 downwards.
CAGCCACCACCCTCTCTGTAAAAAAGTGTCTCCTCATCTCCCTCCTGAACCTTCCTCGCTCCAGTCTCATATCATGGCCCCTGGTGGCCCTCCCCTCCCTTACTTTGAACAGCCCCTCTGTACCCGTCTTGTTTATTCCTTTCATGTATTTAAAGGTTTCAATCATGTCACCCCTGTCTCTCCTCTCCTCCAGTGAGTACATGTTCAACTCCTTCAACCTCCTCTCGTATGATAAGTCCCCCAGCCCCTTGATCATCTTTGTCGCTCTGCACCCCCTCCAGTAACTTAATGTCCCTCTTCAGATATGGACGCCAGTACTGCACGCAGTACTCCAGGTGTGGTCTAACTAATGACCTATACAGTGGCAGAATCACCTCCTCCCTCCTCGAGGATATACCCCTTGCACTACAACCCAGCATTTTGTTGGCCTTTGCAGCTGACTTCCTACATTGTGCAGAGTTGTTCATTGACCCTATAATGAGCACACCCAGATCCTTCTCCTCCTCTGTTTGGGCTAGCTGCACTCCCCCTAGCTGGTAACTCCTCCTTGGGTTCTTCATCCCAAAATGCAGCACCCTGCACTTTTTGGCATCAAAGCCCAGTTGCCAGGTGTCTGACCAGGTTTCAAGCTTTGCCAGATCATCCTGCAACCCTGCTATCCCCTAGGTCATCCACCACTGCGCCTACCTTGGTATCATCAGCAAACAGACTGATCTTTGCTCTTGATGTCCCATGATATGTCTGCAATGAATATCCCAAACAACACTGGTCCCAACACTGAGCCCTGTGGAACACCGTCCGTCACTGCCCTTGGGTGTGAGAGCTCCCACCACCACCACCCTCTGTTGCCTTCCCTGCAGCCAGTTTCCTACCCATCTCACCAGCTTTGCACCCGCCCCTGTGCCTACTAACTTCCTTCCCAGCCTTCCATGTGGCACTGGAGTCAGATGCCTTACTGAAGTCAGATACAGGACATCCACTGCATGGCCCTGTCCAGTTGCCTAGTTACCAGTCATAGAACTTGACCAGGTTGGTTTGGGGGATCTGCCACATATGAAGCCATGCTGTCTGCTGTCCTGTAGTCCTTTGACCTCTAGGAGGGCCACCAGCCTCTCCTTCAGGATAGTCTCCATTAGCTTACCCACGATGGATGTGAGGCTCACTGGTCTGTAGTTTCCCGGTTCATCCTTGGGGTCACTCTTGTGGAGGGGCACCACATGAGCCATCCTCCAGTCCTGAGGTACACACCCTGAATGTAGTGAGGCATTAAATAGGTCTGCCAAAGGTCCTGCAAGGACCTCTGCCAGCTCCTTCAGTACCCTGGGGTGGATGCCATCTGGGCCTGGCGCCTTGTCCACCCTCAGTGCCTTCAAACCCTCTTGAACTCTGCTCTCCATGATTTCCCCATCTGTCACCACTTCCCCCTGCTTCTGCCATTTCTCCCACCTTGGGTGTCACCCCCCTCTTCTCTTTAGTAAATACTGAGCAGAAGTACTCATTTAGTGGTTCCGCCTTATCGCACCCTGCTTCCACCCAACTCCCCTCCTTCCTAATCCTTACTATGTGATCCTTACAGCTCCTTTTCTCCCTGATGTACTTAAAGAAGTCCTTCTCCCCCTTCTTAATGCCTTGTGCCAGCCTGAGTTCCGTAGATGCTTTGGCTCCCCTTACTGCCCTTGTCACCTCCTTTGATTCTGTCAAGTACTCCTCCCTGTCCTCCCCCCTCCCTGTTTTCTTGTATTTCCTAAAGGCAGCTCTTTTCCTCCTTACCTTTTCCATGACCTCCTTGCTCAACCAGATTGGTTTCTTAGCCCTATCCTTCTTGCTCTGGGCTTTGCAGCAGGTTTTGGTTGCCTCCACTATCCCCAGCTTTATGAGCTCCCACCTCTGGTTAGTGTCCATACTAGATTGAATTCTGGCCAGGTACCCTTTTACCACTTACCCAATCCTCCCAAAGTCAGCCCTCCTGAAGTCCAGCACTATTGTGCCAGATTCCTCTCCTTTCTTACCCATATCCAATGTGAGCCATACTGAGCGGTGGTCACTCCCTGACAGCGGTTCCTCCACTGTAAGTTCTCTCACAAAGTCCCCATTTGCCGGCACAAGGTCAAGGGTATTTCCTAACCTGGTTGGTTCACTGACCATTTGCAGCAGGAAGCTGTCCTGGAAGGCATCCAGCAGTACCTGCTCCCTTCTGTTCCTGGTGGTTGGGGTGCTCCAGTCCACTCCTGGCATGTTGAAGTCCCCCACAATCACCACACTACCCTTCTAGCAGGTCCTCCTGATCTGTCCCATTAGTTCCCTGTCTAACTCCTCCGTCTGAGATGGTGGCCTGTACACCACTCCCATTCTAAGAATCCTATTCTTGGAATCCTGGATTTGCATCTAAAGTGACTCCGTACTACCCTCCTCCCCTTCCTCCCTTACACACTTCAGTCCTTCCTTCACATATAGTGCCACCCCCCCTCCTTTCCCAATCACCCTGTCCCTATGAAATAACATGTACCCTGGTACAGACAGGTCCCAGTCATTGTACTGGGTGGCCAATGTTTCCATGATGGCTGCAATGTCCACGTCTCACTCTGCCATGAGAACCTGTAACTCTGTAGTTTTCCTCCCAAGGCTCCTAGCATTAAGGGTAACCACGTTCCACCCTTTCCCCCCTCCCATCCTGCCCTCCTTTCCTAGCATCACCAACAGTACTTGCCATTTGTCCTTTGTCACTGTTTTGGGGGTTAAGCTCATATGGATTCCTAACCTGTGGTCTCTGCATATCTCTTCCCCAACTGCCACCCCCCACTCCTAGTTTAAATTCCCAACTTCCTCTATGTACTCCTCCATCCTCTGTTTCAACACTTTCTTTCCCTCCTCACTCAAATGTAGTCTGTCCTTGGCATAGAGACTACTGTCCTCCCAGGTCCTCCCCACCCCCAAACCCAGCCCATACCCTTGCACAACACCAGGTTCTTAGCCATCTGTTAAATTCCTCTATTCTCAGCTTTCTTGTTATGCTTGTCTTTGGCACGGAAGTATCTCTGAAAAAGTTACTGATCTTCCTGCCTCCTCACATAATTGTGCTAGTTCCTCAAACCTCCTCTGGACTGTATCTACTGTCTTGTCAGCCAGGTCATTTGTCCCAAGATGTATAATTAAATGAGGCTTGTCCCTACCCCTTCTAGCATATTTCAGAACAGACTGTCACACCCTTTCTGCTGTCATTCCTGGTATGGCCTCCACCCAAATGCGACTATGCCTCTCCCCTTGCTACCCCACCTAACTCCTCTTAGTATTGAGTCCCCCAGCACTAAGATTCCACCCCCTCTTACTCCCTGCTTGCTTCCATTCATCTCCCTCTCTCATTTCCAGCTCCTCTTCTTCCTCCTGCACATTATTTCCCCCTTTTACCCCTTTGCAATTCTCCCAGCAGAACTTCCCCTGCTCCAGTTTGGTCCAGGCATTTATCAATTACTCCTCTAATTTCATCATTTCCCTTCTCCACCTTCTTCCTCTCTAGCAGTGCACAACTATTTTCTGAAGACCCTTCACAAATGCCCACTCCCTCTCTCTTCATAGTAACCTGTTCTCTCCTTTCCACTCCATGACTTTTGCCACTTCTTCACCTCCCCTCACAAGTCTCTATCTCCTGCTTCCATTTGTCTTTTGTCTCCTGACCTGGTTTCCCCAGCAATCGTTCTTCCTGGCCTGGGTCCCTTTGTCTCTGCTTCCCTTCTTCTGACCCTCTCCTCACCACTGTTGGCTTAAATCGCCCTCCCTCATCTCCCCTTCTTCCTCCCTCCGGTATTAGGCTAAACCCACTCCCAATCTGCCTTGCCTGTCTTAGTTCCTCCTGCAGACCCTCAATCTCCTTTCTAAGTTTTCTATGTGGTTGCACACTAAACATCCTCCCACACTCCAGGCAATTTTTAGAAAGATTGGTACACCACAGTTGTTGCAGCCTACCACCCTACCCATTGCTGTCGTTGCCCACCAGCGACCCCCCACTCTTCCAGATGCAGGATACCAAACACTCCCCCAAGTCTCCCCTCTCCCTCCTCTATCATGGCAAAACATTTTCTTTATTTCCCTTACCTCCATTGTTGCACACATTTAGATATATTGAGCAACTGCTTTTATATTCCTATCCTTCCTATCCACACTCAAAAACAGACTTTAAGTAGCCATTGCACAACCTTCTTCAAACTCCTACTCCTCCTTTCCCAATGCAATATCAATGAAAGTAATAATAAAGCTCCTAGATTTGCATTTACTTCCTTCCACTGAGAGAGCAGTCACCTCTTCACTTGCTGCTGTTCCTTTCCTGGATGTCTGCTTTTTGCTATGACAGGTGCATATCCTTTGCCTGTTTGAGAGTGATGTCAGAACCCCTGGTATAAAGGAAATAATGGACCAAGGGTGGGACCAGCCCAAGTCTTCCAGAAACAATCAGGTAGCTGAGGCTCTGGTCAGACCATTAGCACCCTTCCCCCACTCTGCACTCAAACTTTGCAGCTAGTGAAGCCAGCAACAGTGAATCACAATTCTACTCAAAGCCTCCAAAATAGGTTTGCTACCCAAAGAAACAGGATTCCAATTCAAACAGCTTCACCAACAACACATCACATAGGCTTGGAATTAGAAGTTATATGTCTCCAATTCAAAGAAACAGACCCAGTTAAATCACACCAATTATGTTTTAAAACAGAAGAAATAGGCCTCTACAAATGCAGCCTGCCACACAGTGAATCAAATAAATGAGCCCACTTATAGCTACCTAAACAGGTTTCAAAATTCCAACAGCCCCAAACAATTCCCTGCATAATTCCACTGCTGGTTACATCACACAAGGCACTGCCCTGCAATGACAGTTTTCCCCCTCATTGCAGCAGCCAAATCATTTCAAGTTGGTGGCATTCTTGCAAAACTAGTGTCACCAGCAGTGTGTGCTCGCATTGGTGACTCACGGCCAAGCTCACAAAAGCAGTGGTAGCATTGGCCGCAACAGTGCTGCACCTCCACAACCCATCTTCTCTCCTAAGCTGCCACATGTTGCTTGTTCATGGGCACAAGCAAACATAAAAATGAGTAGGTGACAGGTTTCCCTAGATTGCTGTTTGAAACATTGCCAGGTTTTGAACAGAGTGACAGAAAAGGAAATCTATGATTGTGTGAACTGATTTCATGGAGGAAAATAGATGCTATTTCTATGTCACTAAAAGAAGTCTCACCTAAGAATTTCTGCACCTACAGCCATCCATTGCTTAACATTTGAACAGAGCTATACCTGGGAGCTAATTAAGCCACTTTGGGACCCAGAAAACTAATATAAGACTGCTTTGATGCTTTTAAGTTTGTAAAATATCTAAAACACGCCAAAAACAGCCCATTATAAGTTAATGTCAATAATTAGGAACCATGGTAAGATTTAGACAATTTAGCAACAAGCAGGCTCATAAAAGAGCTAATTAAAGATCCAAATTTCACTCTGTGCTCTGATTTACAGCTTGTTCTTTTCTTATGCTGGAATCTAGTTTAAATAAACAATCTTGCTCACTATGTTTTAAAACATTGGGGGCATGAACTATGACAAATGTATCATGAATTATGTTTATGCAAAGAGAGTAAAACATGCTACATAACTTTTATTTATCACAGTTACATTTCAGTTACTGGTTTTCAGAACAGTAGAAATGTCAGTAAAAAATAGAGACAGAAGTACATACAACTTGAGCCAGCTGCAGTTGTGTAGGTTTTAAACTAACTTTAATTCTGTTATTTGGAGACACAACATAATTTAATTTCAAACTTTCACTTAATATTAAAGCATGTATTGGAATCACAGGAAAAGGCCATTTTGGAATATTTGAGAGCACTGTATCAAGAAAAAGTAATAAAATTATATGTTTTTCTTTAACAGAATTTTAGTTCTGATAGCTCTGAAGGTGGCGTTGTGTGCACTGCTGTTTTTATTTCTTTGTAGAGTCTTAAAGATATAGTACACCTTTCAAAAGATTGTATATGTTACCAGTGGTGGAGCTAGAGGGGGGGCTGGGGGGGCGTTCGCCCCTCCTGGCTGCCCCAGTGTGAGTAGTGCTGCCCCACCACCACCTTTATTCACTGTTTAGTGCCCATTGCAGAGCCCATGATTAACTGAATGCCCCCATCCCGGCTCCCAAGTGCTCCCAAACCTGGCTCTGCCACCGTATGTTACTTGTAGAAGCTGAACCTGCTGTATCATGAGAAAATAAAGAATGTTGAATTTTTTCTGACCTGTAATCTGGCAGACAGGCCACAGAGGTCAGTTAAAATCAATACTTAAGAGCCCTGGCAAGATTCAGAATTTAACAAGCACACTCATAAAAGAGCTCATTAAGTATTCAAACAGCAGTCTGTGTTCTGATTTAGGGCCTGTGCTTGTCTTATGCAGTTAGAAACATAAGCTAAAGACTCCATTACACTAGTGTCAGAAAGTACTATCAGCATTATAAAATTCATAAACTGGAATGAAGTCTTGCTACAATTAAGTAAATTACCATTTTAAAATGGAATTATAACTTTGAAATGACCATCCTATCACAAAATGAGCATTGTCAAGGTAAGCATTACCTCTATCATCCATTGCTTAAAGTTTGAACAGACCCTACCTGATAACTGGGCCGTCAGGACACAGACAATTAGTGTAAGACTGCTGCGATATTTTCACTTTTTTACAATATCTAAAACATTCCAAAAAAAGACCCAAGATAAGTTGCAGTCAATAATAGGGAACCATTGTAAGATACAGAATTTTTAGCAACAAGCATACTTATAAAAAAGCTCATTAAGGATTCCGACACCATTGTGTTCTGATTTACAGCTTGTGCTTTGCTTGTCTCCTGCAGGATCCAGACAAGAGGAAAAGCCAGAAACCTTTATAGCCCAACTGTACCTGTCTTTTGCACCCGACCAGGAAGGAACTATCTCGGTATTCAATAGCTGCCTAAATGAAATCCAGGATTGGATGAGGTCCAGTTGGTTGAGGTTGAATTCTGGGAAGACCGAGGTGTTGGTTTTGGATCCGAATCACCGGATAGGGGGACCTGTGGCTGGCTCCCCTTCTGGGGTGTTCTGTGGGGATGTCGAGTTACCTGTCTCTGAGCAGGTGCGAGATCTGGGGGTGATCTTAGATGCAGGGCTGACACTGCAATCTCAAGTGTCAGCTGTGGTAAATTCTTCTTTTTATCATCTGAGAAACATCACCAGAATCAAGCACCTCATTCCGTCTGGCGATCTGCCAACTCTGATCCATGCCTTTGTGACCTCAAGCCTGGACTACTGCAACTCATTTTACTCGTTTGGGCTTCTGGGGGTTGATATCTGCCGCCTGCAGCTGGTGCAGAATTCCGCAGCCCAAGTACTTAGAGGTGCTCCTAGATCTTCTCATATTACTCCAGTGCTGCCTGAACTGCACTGGCTGCCAGTTCAGTGGCGGATCACCTTCAAAGTCGGATTACTGACTTTTAAAGCTCTGCATGATCTGGGCCTTGACTACCTGAAAGAACTCTTGATTCCTTACCGCCCTGTGAGGTCGCTCCACTCAGCCAACAAGGGGTTGCTAGAGATTACTAGGGATATATTAAAATCAGCTGGGGCCCGGGCTTTTATGTTTGTGGCCCCATCCCTTTGGAATTCTCTACCCCATCGGACAAGGGAGTGTACGACCTTGGGGAGTTTTAAACAGGCTCTCAAATCCTTTTTATGGGAAAGGGCCTATGGTGTCTCTGACTGATGATTGTATTTGTTTTTAACAGTTTTTGTATTATTGTTTGTATACTTTGCTTGTATCTTATCTTTCTGGAATGCGCCTTTGTATTCAAAAGGTGCAATATAAATAGAAAATTATTATTATTATTATAAAATGAAGAATCAGTCCAGGCTCCTAGATAAACAAGCAGTAAAACCATTTCCCCCACCAAAGCCCAAAATGAATGGACACAAAGGTCTGAATGCAGGATAAAGAAATACTACAAGAATTCAGAGTTTATGAAGCTCTTGCAACCAATTAAAGCAGACAGACAACATTTATTCATTTGTTTGCATTTATTTAAAAAGAAATGCAGTTGTAAGGCCACACCACAGTAGTTTTATATGTATAAGAACCAAAAATAACTGTTACTGAATCAACATCAAATAAACAGTAATGTGTACCAGCAGCTGCAGGTTTTCATGCTTCTTGGATTTAAAACATCAACATAAATTGGAAGTTTGTAATTCAATATAACAAGTTGTGCTGAAATATTCATGTAAAAAGAGTTTTTTTTTAATTCTTCTTATTCTCAACTTACTCTGAACTTACTGAAGCAATGCTTAGGAAGCTGTATCTACAGGTTAGTTTGGTCATAGGGAAGTTCAAACATTTTGAAGCCTGATAATATTTGTGAGTAAAAACATATTCAAATACATTGCAAGCAGAATTTGTTTCTTAAAAATATCACAGCATGATGGACATTTGAATGTGAGAATTTTCAAATATTTTTATCCAGATTTGCTTCCATCCTGGACATCTGAAGAAACGTTGAATTATTACAGCATTGCATTACCCTGCATTCAGACCTTTGTGTCCGGAACTGGTTTTACTGCTTGCAAGGACATAGCATAACATTACTCCCTAATTGTGATCACCTGCCAACTTTATCACCACTATTTGATGTTTTGTATCCATGAATCCACCTACAGCTGCTGCTACACGTTACTGTTTATGTGATGCCGATTCAGTAAAAGTAATTTTCAGTCCTTACATAAATAAAACTACTGTAGTGTGGTCTGTTATCACAATTCACTCAAAAAAGACATACACTGGCAACAGTCAGTCCATCCTTTATTCTACATCTCCTGCAACCAACAAGGTACTTTCAGACAGCTAGCCTTATCTCAAAGTTAATAAGAATGGGGGGTGGGGGGGTTGAGTGACAGGCGTGGATGCCTGATGGAAATGCTGTTCAGTTCATGTGGAGTTTTTAGTTTAAAACAGAGCAGCACGGTTCACTTTATGTATCTGGTTAGGATGCAATCATCTGGAAGTCGATAGACATATGGTTACAAACATGTTATTAATGAAGCCTGGCAAAAGTTGTGAGCAGTTACGCTACTGGAGAAGATAACAGTTTTGTTCCTGTGACAAGTCATTTGTCTATGAAGTTTTTGCCAGCTTGTTTTATTTAGTTGTTTATTTTATCAGCTGTGCATATAGAATTATATGATATCAAGCATGAGAAGTTGACTGTTTATAACTGTGAAGCACTGCAATGCTGACATATGGCTGGGACTCTTTTGTATGTCATACAAATGGATTGATTATTTATTTTTATTTAGTTCATTATGGATTTTAAACTGTTGTCTATTTGCTGTCCCTGTATATATTGTTAGTATAACATTGCTATGTGTTACACCTCCTGTAAGGTGCCCAGAGCCTCTGGGATTGGGCACCATATAAATAGTTACTAACTTACTAGTTTGAATTTATAATGTGCTCATTTTGCCGAACCATTTTTTTATTTATAAGGTACTCATTGTTGGTGAACCAGTGTTCCCAAATTTACTTGCAATTAATGTGTATTACGTTTGCAATGCGAACATGATTAAATGTTATCAGGCCATTCACTAAGGCAGTTTTATTTCCTTTAACAGATGTTTCACAAATGCTGCTGTAGTTTATTGTTAATATTCATGGCATGAATCCATGCTTCACTTTGTTTTCTGACAGCAGCAGAGAGCTTGTAATTATAATGTATCATGTGTATCCTTTAGCATTTACAAAAAAAGAGGGATTACTGTTTTATGGGGAAATGTGCTAAAGTGCTACATATCAGGGTTATTTCCCTTGTCATAAAAATAAACCTATTTATTGAATAATTGAGTTACTGTATGCAGTTGTCCTTCCATTAATTATGACTAAGTGATCTAGTCCTTGAAAAAACTTTGTTTAAATCAATCTTACATGGGTGGCATAAACCAGACTGCCAGATGAGATCTTCAGATGTTCTCAAAGCTCTGTCCTTTCTGGGTAATGGAACCATAGTTGTCTACCGCCTGTGCCTCACTTTCATCAGAGCTGTTCTGAGAGCCAGACTTTTTTGTCACACTCTAACTTTCGCATACATATCTTGCCTGCCCTTATAAATGAAAATTTGATTCCTGAACTGTAACTACAATAACTGCCAAAAATGCCTTGAATGAAGGTTCCACTTGTTCTAGTCTGGGTAGGACAGATTTGGGATAGCTAACAGTATTTTAAAAGCAAAAGACATGAGCATTACAAAATGAATTGAAATATCTTGAAAGTTCATTGGCTAAAGCCGTATCCGACAGTTGATGAAGTCCTAGTCTATCACCATGAGTCAGAATACTTTACTAACATCACTTGTATGCCAATACTTCTGAGCTATTTTACAATCAAAATGATGCACCTCACAAGATATTATTTCACCTAGTTGCATCCTCTCCCCCCACTCACATACACATTGAAAGAATGCAGCTTTTTCTTTTTAAAATATATTTCCCCTTGAAACTCCTCCACCAGCACCACCAAGCTGCTGAAAGCCACCCTCCACTGTCCATCTTATTCATCAGGTGATTGCTGCAGGCCAAATGCTTACTTGGTTAACATGAAAAGACTATTTGTGTTAATGCAGAGTCCCTTGAGAGTTGTAATTTCTGAGAAGCACTTGAGCATAATACAGACCTGTTTTGTACAATAAGAGTGGCTATTTAATGTTAAGCAGGTGAGCAGGCAACTGACACCAGAATATTGTCAACAATGATAAAGAAATTATAGGCCCCTAATTTCAATTAGGTAATGGGAGCTGGGAGCTGGGCAAGGGGGTGGGGGCAGGTAAGATTGTGACAGTTTGATGGTGGGGTGGTGAAAAGAGTTTTTAAAATGAGATGGTGAGATACTTAGCAGGGCTGGATCTAGCCCGTCTCAGTATGACTCCCACTGAAGGCAGATTAGAAAGGAAAAAGGATAGAAGATAGTAAGAAGCATGTACATTTTCAAAACTTTCAAGACTGATTTTTGGGTGACTCTTCACTGCAAACTGTCATGCAGCACATACTGTAGATTTTGGAAAGTATTTCTCTTAGACCAGGAATGGGGGAGGGTGGCCAGGTGGACAGCATGCAGTGGGGGGGGTTAACAAGCACAGCACCTTTCTCCTAATTATCCCTGGGCTGCACAACTACTAAATGTCACACTGGCATCAACTCATAATTAATGTAAAATCACACACATTCAAAAAATAAGGGTCCACTGCAAGTCTGAAATCGACTCCTGCAGCCATACACTGACACTGCCCTGACAGTGTCCCAAGTTCTATGCCTTTTTAATTTTATTGGAAGCACAAACACTCAAAGCAGGTTGAACTGTGAGGTAGGACAGCACCCCAAGTTATTTAACAATGTAATTTTGTTTTTTATCTCCTGCAAAAACAACCACTCAAAGCAGGTTCAGCTGTCAGGGAGGACATTACCCTGTGTTGTTTCCTTGAAAACCTTAAACTCAAAGCCGGTTCAACAGAGAGTAAAGCTGAAAAGTAGGTGCAACAGGAGTATGTGACATGTGGGTAAAATATGTGATCGCAATCTCAATCGCAAAACAGTTTTTTGTTTTTAAAAGATCCATGGTAGAAGCAGGTTTAATAGTAAGGCATGAATGGATCAAGTGAGTACATACCTATGCCATTGTGCTCTTCACTTCTTTCGAGTTGTATGGAGCGCGTGATATGCGGGTAAAAAGCGCAATCAGGATCGCAATACTGTATGTTACAAATATCCACATTTTAAGCACAATTACTAATTCAACAGGCAGTAACTAACTAGGCTGGTGATGTTCTCTGTGACACAAGAAGCAGTAAATTGGCAATGCAGAACATAGTCACCACTGAATTTCTTTAAGTGACAGGTGACTTTCAATGGCTTTTTGCATTCAAAATAAAATCTCTTGAGGACCAAAAAGCACCTCGCTGGCCGCAAGTTGCCCACCACTGATTTCTGTGCATTTCAGGTGCTAGAACAGGAACAGAGGGAGCGGGATGAATAGCATGCAGTGGGAAGGAGCGGGAGGGTTTCTTTTCATTTCGGGGGATGGGAATGGAGGGAGCGGGGTGGATAGCATGCATGCAGTGGAAGGGAGCAGGAGGGTCTATTTTCATTTCAGGGGACGGGAATGGAGGGAGGGAGTAGGGTGGATAGCATGCAGTGGGAGGGAGCGGGAGGGCTTATTTTCATTTCAGGTGGGATGGGGAGTGGGGCAGACAGCATGCAGTGGGAGGGAGCAGGAGAGTTCATTTTCATTTTGGGGGACAGGAACGGAGGAAGCATGCAATGGGAGGGAGCGGGAGGATTCCTTGCAGTCCAGGATGGGAACTGAGGAAGCGGGGTGGACAGGTTTCAGTGAGAGGGAGCGGGAGGGTTTATTTTCACTTTGGGCACTGGGTTGGGAAGTGGTGTGGACAGCACTGCAGTGGGAGGGTTTACTTGCATGCCTGGTGCCACAATGGAGGGAGTGGAGTGTACAAAAATGTATTGCAGGCAAGGCACGCCTTGCAATGATGAGGCACTCCCTCATTGCAGCAGCTAGTGTCTTTCAGGCACGCCCTGCAATGATGGGGCACTCCCTCATTGCAGTGGCTAATTTCTTTCATGTTGGTGGCATGCTTGCTGAACTAGTGTCAGCAGCAGCATGCCACCACATTGGATAAGGAGGGCCAAGCCTGCAAATGCAGTGGTGGTATTGACCGCCACAGTGCCGCACCTCCACAACCCGCTTCTCTCCTAAGCTGCCACAACATGTTTCTTGCACATGCAGGCAAGCAAACATAAAAAGGAGAAGTAAAGGCTGGAAAGTATCTGAATGAGTGCAAGAAAACATATTAATGGTCAATGGAGAGAAACATAACTACAGGGTCTGGAAGGCCAGAACTGTACTCGTTGTAGGCAGGGCAGGGCAGGACAGGGGAGGACATGACAGCAACTTACAAATACTTACAAAGGCATTATATGGAAGACACCACCAATTCTTTTAAGATAAATGGTCAGACAACCACAAGAGGCCACAACCCAAAACTAGACAGGGTAGTTTTTTACAGAAAGGGTTGTGGAGAGACAGAAGTTGCTAAAGTCATAGTCAATGCCAATAGTTTCAGGTTCTAAATTCATAGTTATCATAAGTATCATAGGTTATGTAGAGCTTTTTTAGACCAAAGTCCATTATAGCTCACCAAGTCATCTACTATAACCCAAAATATTATTAGATGCCAGGCGTGTATCCAAGCGGGACTTAAAGCTAAGTATACTACTACTGGTTAGTACTTCCAATGGGAGCTCATTCCAGATTTTTACCACTCTGATGGAAAACCAGTGCTTGCTTCTAACAGTATTGAACCTATCAGAATCAATTTGTAAAGGGTGTGATCTAGTATTAAAAATGTTATGTTTAAATTCTAAACCCAGGATCTCACTTAATTTCACGTCCATTGTTGCTTTGTATACTAAACACATATCTTCTCTCATTCTCCAGTATTCAAAGGAATATAGTCCTAGGGTATTGAGTCTAGTATTATAATCTAGCCTCTTAACCTCCTTAATCCTGCAAGTTGCCCTATGCTGTATCCTCTCTACAGCAGGAATTTCCCCTTTACTACCAGGAGACCAGAACTGAGCACAATACTCTACATGTGGCCTAACCAAGGATGTGAAAAGAAGGAAGAGAACATCCTTACTCCTACTCTTAATGTCTGTATTTATGGAGTATGGCTAGCTGGACGCACTCAGAGAGTAATGGTCTGTGGGGAGCTCTCGAACCCTAGAGAGGTTGGTAGTGGACCGCAGGGCTCAGTCCTCGGTCCGATCCTGTTTAATGCATACATATCGGACATCAGAGGGTATAGGTGTGAAATTAGTCTCTTCTGCTGATGACTCCAAGATGGGAGCAGTAGTTGAGGGAGAAGAGGGGAGGTTGGCCCTGCAAGGGGACCTGGACACCCTGGAAAGCTAGGCTCACACATGGAAATTAAATTTCAATATCACCAAGTGCAAGGTGTTGCATCTTGGGTGAGGAAACCCTAAACACAGGTACACCCTGGGAGGGGAGGTGCTGGAGGCCTCAATAGGGGAAAAAGACCTAGGGGTCATGGTGGATGCATGTATGAATAACTCTGAGCAGTGCAGGAGAGGCTAGCAAGGCAAACAGGATGTTGGGTTGCATCATAAGGGGGATCACCTCTAGGAGCAAGGAAGTGATTCTGCCACTGTACAATGGACTGGGTAGACCACACCTTGAGTACTGTGTACAGTACTGGAGACCACACTGAAGAGGGACATACAGCTCCTGGAGAGGGTACAAAGGAGGGTAACTAAGATGATACGAGGGCTAGGGGATTTGAAGTATGAGGACAGACTTGAGGAGCTCTGCCTGTTTTCATTGGAGGAGAGGAGAGATGGGGGGACATGATTGAGGTCTTCAAGTACCTCAAGGGAATAAATAGGGTAAACATGGAGGGGATCTTTAGACTAAAGCAGGGAGGTATTATCAGAGGGCATGGCTTGAAGTTGGAAGGTGGAAGGGTGAGGGGAAGAGGAGGAGGTTTTTCACTGAGAGGGTGGTGGACCCTTGGAATGCACTGCCTGGTGAGCTGGTTCAGAGATCCATAGTGGAGGGCTTCAAGAGAGGGTGGGACAGACACAGAAAGTGGATGTATCAGATGATGGCCTGTCCTGGGGGGTGGGGATGGATGATAGGGGTTTCTAGAACACAAGGGAGGGGAGGGCCTCGGCACCCAACTAGGGATCTGAGGTTCGAGCAGACTCAATAGACCATAAGGCCTAATCTGCTGGCAAATAGTATGTTAGTATGATATTCTACTAGATTTGTTGATAATCTGATTGAATTGGGACTTGAAGCTGAGATCATTACTTATTTTAATACCCAAGTCTCTTTCATCATGAAATTTAGTTAGAACCTGTCCACATAATATATAATTTGACTGTACATTTCTCTTCCCAAAGTGCATTTCACTGCACTTATCAATATTAAAGGTTAGTTTTTTCTCCTCTGCCCAAGTCTCCAGATCTAGTAATGCCTGCTGTAAGACAGCTACAGTACATCATCGCTAGTGTCCACAATATGTCCCATCCTTGTGTCATCAGCAAACTTTGATATCCATACATCTAAGGTAGTACTCATGGATGAGATATAGATATTGAACAGACAGGGACCAAGTATGGAACCCTGCAGTACCCCACTGGTCACCTCCACCCAACCAGAATATGCCCCTCTTATGCCGACTCTTTGTTTTTGGCCTGAGAGCCATGCTCAAATCCATTGGGTTAGCTCACCAGTTATTTCATGTGTTATTAGGGTGTCTATAAGTTCCTCATGTGGGACTTTATCGAATGCATTGGAGAAGTCCAAGAAGATAACATCCACAGAATGCCTGTCATCCAGAGCTTTGCTGACCCTTCCATAAAACTCCAACAAGTTAGTCTGGCACGACCTACCCTGTACAGATCCATGCTGAGTATTGTCTATTGCACCTGTTGACCTCAGATGATCTGTAATATGATCTTTAATGATACCTTCCAAAATTTTACCCAAGATTGCCATCAGGCTAATAGGCCTATAGTTTTCAACCTTTTGTTTCGTACCCTTTTTGTGGATTGGTACCACAACAGCCTGTCTCTAGGCCTCTATGACTTTCCCCTCCTGTAGTGATTTTAGATAAATAGCTATAATAGGGTTGACCAATAATTCTGCCAGTTCTTTAATAACTCTACGAAGTAAACCATCCGGACCTTGCGATTTGTTTTGGTCAATGGTCAAAAGCCTTTTGAGCACATCGTCCCTAGTGATGACAGGATGATAGAACTAGATTATCACAATGATTTATCCTAGAGGATGTCTTTTTATTGAAGATAGAGGCAAAAAAGTTGTTATAATGTTCAGCCATCTTGATGTTATCAATAATCATATTACCAGATGAATCTCTCAAGGGTCCAATAGTTTTACTTACACCTCTCCTGTTGTTAAAGTAGGTGTAAAAGGATTTATAATTATCCTGAACCCTGTTGGCTAGCCTGATTTCATGTTCTTCTTTTGCCCTTTAGATATTGATTTTAGACTTTTTCAAAAGTCTTTTATGTATGGTCCAACATTTCTTACTTTTACTTTTCCTTGCTTTACTATATGCTTTGTTCTTCTTTTTTATAGATTTCCTCACACTAGGAGTAATCCACTGTGGCCATATTTTATTAACCCCTGCATATTTGTGAACCACTGGTGTATATGCTTGTATAAGGGAAACAATTTTGTTAGTCATAAGTTCCCACATGTGTTCCAAGGCTAGGTTTTCAAAATATTTCCCCCAATTCCATGACACCAAATCTGATCTCATACTGGCAAAGTCTGCTTTATAGTATTTGTAGAATAGTGTACTCCCCCCTGGTTGTTTTCCAACCTTCCTTTATAAATAAAACTAGCCATAGCATGGTCACTGGAGCCTAAAGGGTGTATGACTTTACAATCATGGATATTATCCATAAGATTACTTAGGACTAAATCCAATAGATGAACTCCCCTGGTATTTGTAGTAATGTACTGCATCCTGCCTGCCAATAAAACAATTTCAATAATAATAATAATATTAATAGTACCCAGAGCTACCAAAGACATCACAAATAAAATCAAAGCCCTAAATGAGTGGCTCAGGAAGTGGTGCTTCAAACAAAATATTACTTGTTTAACTTACTGGGAATATTTTCTTGATAGACCCTCCATCTACTGCTGGGACGGTCTACACCTAAGTAGAAGAGGAAGCACAATTCTTGGGAAAAAAAATTGCCACATTTATTCACAAAGCTTTAAATTAGATAATATGGTGGAGGATGGATACATTTCCATGTCTCTTATTAACAAAAATGACATATATACACTATGCAATGTCCAATCACTGAACACAAGATCCTTAAATATTATAAAACTTGCTGAACTTGAAGCTAAAATCAATACTCACAACATAGATATTATTTCAATAACTGAAACATGGTGGGACACTGATTCTGACTGGACCAGACAAATACCAGATTTTAAACTTTATCACAAAGACCAAACTCATAGAAAAGGTGGAGGAGTATGTTTGTATGTTAGGGACCATATTCCCTCCTTCAAAAATAATATTTGAATAAATACAGAAAGTTTATGGGTAACAATCCAATTTAAGGTACAACCACAAATACTCTTAGGGACATGTTATAGGCCACCTAATGAAAACCTTGGTTACACTAATTTATTAGTGACCAAAATTAAAAACATGGCAAGAAAAGGTAATGTCATAATAATGGGGGATTTTAACATGCCAAACATTAACTGGAACAATTTACCTGGTAAATCAGATGCTAACAAGGATCTTCCTTTCAGGGATAATTGATTTAGGTTTAGAACAAATTATTTCAGAACCCACTAGAGGAAACAATATATTAGATTTTTTATTTACAACAATTGATATTCATATTTCTAATCTATCTATAGTAGATACTCTCAGGAATAGGGACCATAAATCCATATTTTTTAGTCTACCCTATCATCAACAATATTTAAGAAATAATATATTGCTTAAACAACATGATAAAGCAAATTTCAATTTAGTTAATCATCAGCTAAAGAACATAAAGTGGGAACAAATTATTTTACCTTTATCAGTGGAACATGCTTGGACTAGACTTAAAACCATCATTCTGGATTTGGAATCCAAATATATACCAATAAAAAATAAATATAATCCAAAAGATTATATTCCTACATGATTAAATAACAATATAAGAACATTAATCAAACATAAAAGAAGATGTTTTTAAAATTAAAAAAAAAACAGCAAAGAAATGTTATCATCTTATAGTGTTTCTGTAACAAAGTTAAAATCAGCAATTGTGAAATCAAAATGAAACTTAGAATTTAGGATTGCACATATAAAAAATGATCAAAAATCAATGTATTCTTATCTAAACAAGAAAAAGGCAACACTAGAAAAGTAGGTCCACTAACAATTAATAACACACCAATAACATCAGATAAAAGTAATAGCTGATCATCTAAATAAATACTTTTGTTCTGTTTTTTCACACCTAGATATACATCAGACTCATACAACAAAACAATCTAATAAATCTAATTACTCCATAACTATCAATCACACAAAGGAGGCACTGAAAACACTTAATAAAAAAGGAAGCCCAGGACCCAAGGGGATTAATCCCAGATTCCTGCTAGAAACTATTGATACAGTATCCCTTCCCTTGACCATCATTTTTAATAAATCCCTTAATGAATCAGTAGTTCCTACTGATTGGTTGACAGCTTATGTAACACCCATTTTTAAAAAGGGGAATAGATCTAACCCTGAAAACTACCGACCCATAAGTCTAACCTCGGTACCATGCAAAGTAATGGAAAAAATTATTAAAATCCTAATAGAAGTTGAAGTCTCAAACCTAAATCTTCAGGACATTACACAGTATGGTTTTAAACAGGGATATTCAACAACTGCCAATCTGATTGCTTTTTATAATCAAATTCATCTTGAGCTGGATGCTAGGACCCCATGGATATCATTATTTTAGATTACAGTAAAACTTTTGACCGTGTATCCCATACAAAATCGATCAATAAACTGACCCTGATGGGAATTTCATCAAGTTTAATTAAATGGGTGAACAACTGGTTAACTAATAGGACCCAACAAGTAAGGATTAATGGATTCCTGTTGGACGCGGGTGAGGTGACTAGTGGGGTCCCACAGGGTTCTGTTCTTGGACCTGTGTTGTTTAATATATTTATTTCTGATATGCAGACCAGTTCTAACACCCACTTATCAAAATTCACTGATGACACCAAACTGGGAGGAAGGGTCTATACACTAGATAACAGGAACCAACTGTGCACAGATTTGCAAACAATTGAGAATGGGCATTACTAAATGGCATGGAATTTAACAATATCAAATGTACTGTACTTCACCTTGGTAATAATAACCCATGTCAATCTTACAAACTAAATAACATGCCGCTTAAAACAACTAACTGTGAAAAAGCTCTTGGGATTACTGTCAATAACAAACTATCTTCTAGCAACCATTGTAATAAATTAGCTAAAAACTCAAATGGACTACTTAGAAGAATAAATCGCATGTCTGTGACTAAACTAGAAAATTGTATTATCCCCCTGTACAGGACATATGTTAGACCATACTTAGATTATGGGTCACCATTTTGGAGCCCATATCTGAAGAAAGATATAGCAACCATTGAGAGCATTCAGAGGAGAGTAACATGGATGATACCACATTTAAAACACTTACCATATGATGACAGGTTGAAAAAATTAAAACTTCATTCACTGGAAACCAGGCGGCTAAGGAGAGACCTCATGTTTCTCTACAAAATTCAAGATAAACAAACTCTAATGCAACAATGTGGAATTAACTTTTCAACAAGTAATTTAGTCTCTAGACTACATTCTAAACAACTTGCTATCCCCAAAGCAAACACCAATAAGAGACTACATTATTTCACACTTAGGGCCCCCAGAATATGGAACAAGTTACCCAATGACCTTGTTACTAGCCCCAGTTTTGAAACATTTAAAACCAAACTAGATCTTTGGTTAGAAACTACTAACAGATAATGATCCACAAAATTGTGGGGGGTACTCTCGATGGGCAAATTGCCTTCTTGTGCCCCACTCTACCAAGTAATACCAAGTAATAATTTTTATTTATGAGGTGCCTTTCAGTTGTTCAAGAAAACGTGATTCCTCTGCACTACTTGCTTGGAGGGAATCCTAGTTAATACCGGGGAAGTTAAAGTCACCAACCAGTATATAATTCTCTGTTGTAGTAATACTACTTATAAATTCCAACAATTATACTCCATCCTGTTGTGAAATGGATGAGGGTCTATAGATCAGCCCTATGTTGATATGAGCGGAATGTGGTGGAGAAATTTTAACCCACAGGGTCTCTGACCCATCCCACTGAGATGTAATAATTAATTATGTGACTATGGTATCCCTAATATAGAGGGCCACCCCACCCCCTTTGGTATGTTTCCTGTCCTTGTGGTACAGGGTGTATCCAGGTATGTTCTTATCCCAGGGGTCCTCCTCTTTCCACCAGGTTTCTGTGATGGCACAAATATGAATGTTGGAATTACGCAGTGTATAGAGGAGTTAATCAGGTTTATTATTCAAACTCCTGGTATTTATAACCAGAAAGTTCCATGTTCATGGTGTAACATTCTTTCTGCCATTATAAATTGATCTGGGAGTCCCTTTGTTCCCCCTGCCTGAAGTTTAAACCCATATTGATAGTGTGGCATAGTTTATTGGCTAAGATGAGCTTTCCTTGCCTATTGGAGTGCAATCCATCCCTGGGGAACAGCATCTGGTTGTCAAATGTTTCCCCATGCTCTAGGTATGTATACCCTTCCCTATAGCATCATCTTTTTAACCACCCATTCAAGGTCTCTGTTCTTAGTGTAAGATGCTCTAGGTACTGGTAGTAACCCAGATACCATAAGATCACTGCCGTTTTTTTTGTCAAGTCTTTCCCAACTTGTTCAAAGTCCCTCTGAATGTCTGTTAGGCTGTGTCTTCCTACATCATTTACTCCTGCATGAATTAAAGCCAAGGGTTTAGTAGTGTGATCTTGTAAACCTGGCAACAGTTGTTTTATGTTGTTAATTCCTGCTACTGGTAACACACTTACTGTAGTTTGCATATTCCTATGTCTGCATAGTATGTAATCTGTGTAGTGCAGCATTGAATCTCGTATGACAAGGACATCCCAAGGTATAGTTTCACCATCTAGTGGTGTCTTATGGTTGATATTACTGGCTTGGTCAACTAGGGCAGGACCTAGCTCATTTCTATGATTAATTACATGAGGTGTTGATGCTCCCTGAATTAAGTGGCCATTTATGTCATTAAAATTCTCATCTGGATTGGATAGCTGGAGGGAGTGGCACTGAGAGCTTCCAAATAATGATGTGTGCCTAGGCAGGTAAAATCAGGGCAGAATGGTTGACTCTTGCCTTCATCTGTCCTCAGTTATCAATGTATCTATGTATGGTATCCATTTAACTTAAAACTAGATCCATAGTACTTGACCAGATATGTGCCAAAGGTATTTATCTGGCACTAGACCCCCTCCCCCACTAATGGATATCAACAATAGTGGCAGCATTCTCATCCCCTGGCCCCCACCACTATAAGTGCAGATAAGAGCATTGTGTGGCCAGACGTGGGGTCATGGTCTGTGTAGGGCCACATGGCAGCATCCAATCTGATGCCCAGCTGAGCACTAGAGTCGATCCCCTGCAAACAGAGGGTTGTGGAATACAAAGACCTTCATGGACAGCCACATCCTGAAAGATAGAATCTGTAAATAAAAGTAAAATCTGAAAAATGGAACAGCTGAACCAAGCCCTCCATGCTTGCTGGAAGCATCTGTTGCCAGGTCAGATTGGCTCATGAGATAAAAACTGAAGAGAGTGGGAAGGGGTAATTGCATGGAGAAGACAATTATGGATTCCCCCTCCCTTATAGAATGCCACCATCTTCTGCACCCTGTCCACAGTGTGGAGAAAACCTTCTGAATCATGCAGCTGCATGCCAACCCCAACATGACTACCCACATTGTCATGTGAGCAGAGTAGGATGGTGTGTGAAGGGGTGTGCAAGCAATTGTGTAGTATCCACAAAAAGCCCTAGTAGTGCAGAGGGGCCACTCTGTGTTCCTGCAAACTCCTCTACATCTGCAGAGTGCCAACATTCTGTTGGCGATCAAGCCCTTAAGCAAAAGCATTAAGGAATGTTATCTAGCTCTGTCTCAGTGACATAAACACTAGTACCTAAGACAAACTGACCATTTTTATTTCTTACTGCAATGCACATGGCACACCAGTTTTTCTTTAGCAAATCTTCTTCTAGTTTTGGCCCATATCTCCTTTCTGTGCTGCAGTGATTATTTTAATATGAGTTGTATGCCTTGCGTGAACAAGAGTCACCATCTCTATAATCTCTCTTACACTCCAGAAATCTCTAGCAGATTACAAATAAGTGCAACAAAACCAAAAAAATATTCAAGTTATATCACTTCAGCCTAGCCATCTTTCAGGTCTATTCTCCTCTTCAAATGTGTCTTTCACTCACTCTCTTGTAAAAAAAAGTTCAGAATTTCAGAAGTTAAGTTTTATAAATGGGTTTAAAAATAAAGGAAACTTCACTGGATAAAAACAGTCAAGTGACTGTGCATTAAAATGATTTATTTATTTGTTTATTTAAAATTTGGTAACTGGTAAAAGCACACTGAGCCAGGGCTCATTTCCAAGTATAGCCAAAATAGCTTAATGCACCATTATCCTGATCCTAGACCCAACTAGATTAGTTATTAGCCACATCACACAGGATCAAATCAATCCCCTACACTTAGAACTGACCTTCCATCACAAAGATTGCTGCCACCTTTTTAAAACCCTTCAATGAGGCCCTAAAAATGAAACTACATTAAATAAAAAAATAATGATTAAATGTTGTTTCACTGATCACCACACTCTCCTTACACACATAAACAAATTAGAAAAATAAAGTCCTGATTCATTACTAGTGTTTCTTTGCTGTCAGTGAACATCTTCATCCTATTTTTACCTGTTTAACAAGGATGTCTCTGCTGCTTACCATACTACAAGTAAAACAGAGTCTCTGTCTTCACATGAGGCCTTCGTTGGGTATGTGTATACAGTATGTTGGGAAAGGAACATGCTGCCAGTGAAACTGTGCAGAATCTTGAATCCCAGTGTTCCATGGTAAACATTCCATCTGTTGAATATGGGGAAGACAGAGAAAAATAAAGTGTAAGGAAAGGAGGCAATAATACTATGTTAACACAGAGAAGGTGTTAAATATAGAATAATATATGGGGCTGTGTGCTTAGTACTACACACCTGAGGTGTTGGATGCTACATAAACCCAGAGGGCAAAACCTAAGAGTTTATGAAAACATCCAACACTGAGGGTGTGTGTAAAATTTGAGTTTTACACACAGCCCTACGTTTTATTTTATATAATTGCTGGGTATCATTTATTCACCACATCAATTACATGAAATACAAGAGGTTCCTGAGCTACCATGGACCGGTCAGGTTTCAGCGTGGTCTGTGTTCCCAAGTGACAACAGTAGAAATGTTAACCTTTTTTCTTTTTTTAAAAACAGGCTCATTGTTGGATGTTAGACCAGTGAAATTTTTTTTATTAACTTACCATCAAGTCTGAGTGGCAATGAAGCATTTCTCAGTTGGTGGTCAGTACTGAAGAAGGAAGAGCCACAGCTGGAGCATGGGTAGAACTAGTGAAACTGGGCGCATGTTCACCATTATAACAGTGAATTACAACCCAGTTTTCTGTAGGGAAAAAAAGAGATAATAATGGATCTGCAACTGTGTATTATGGTTTTTTGTACACACCCAAGGTGTGGGATAACCTATAAACCTCAAGAATGAAGCTGGAGAGGTGTATGAGGTCATCACACACCAAGGGTGTGTAAAAAATAAATCCATAAGAACATAGTTGCATATACATTATTTTTACAGCTGCGTGGGCAGAGCTCTGCAGTCGTATTGCCATTATCTAGTAAAAGCACTGTGGAAGCACGTGACTGGACCGCTGTCCAGTGTGCTTCCACAGTGCTCAGGCACAGTTCCAGTCATTGTGTTTACGTGGCCCTTCCCCTCCTCTGGCTGCATAAACACCCCCCCTTCTCAGGGCACAACTTTTTTCTTCCAGAACAGCAGAAGTGATGGCCACTATTCCCAAGATGGCAATGTAACTCTAACTGCACATGTGGGAGTATTGTGCATGCACAGATTTGTCATTGCTGCCATCTTGGGCACGGTGGCTGTCAGAGTGGATATGGCAGACTCCAGCTGTGGAGAGAAGCCATATTGGCTTTGTCTGATCAGAGCTTGTATACAGTTTCAGGTTTAAAAGAGCCAGTTAGGTTGTCTTCAACTCCTGGTTCAGCAGTAGTTACAGTTAATGATCCCCGTCCTGGTCTGTATTCACTGTAAACAACCAAGGCAGTCATGCCAATAGTCTGGAAGACACATGCCCCATGCACCAATACCATTGAAGTGTTACATTTTGGGCAGAGCAAGGGCTGAAAAGTAATTCTGTGTCCTCACTTGATGTACTTTTAATTATGTGTGCCCCCCTCCCCGAAATTATTTTGGCATGATGTCCTTGTAAAAGTTTGCCTGTACTTTGAAAGTCAGGATTGACAGGGATAGTGCCAATAGTTGTATCAGCATCATTCTTTTGTTCTGTGGAAGGAAGGTGAGTCATTAAACAAGAACCTTTTAACATTTACGTGTATGTGTGTATGTAAAGATGGTGGAAGGGAGTACTGCCTCTTTCAGATAAAGGCTTGCATTTTGAAGTGTGTGTAAACGTAGAAAAGGAGCTGATTCTGTGTTACCAACCAGCCTCCTTGTTCTTAAAATCAGGAAATCCAAACACAGCGATTTACACCCATTAACACCATCTTTGCATATTTTTCACAAAAATACACTGAGAAGATAATCAAACGTTTTCATCTCTCTCATCTTTAATTTTTAAAAATGTCAAAAGACAACATTTAAATATAAAAAAATTAAAAGTTAAACACTAGCACTTCGATGAAGGAGATGTAAATGGTGTGGGTAGCTTCCTTGTTCTTATAACCAGGAAATCCCAAAACAGCGATTTACACAATTAACACCCTCTGTTTATATTTTCTTACAAAAATACACTGAGAAAATACTCAAACACTTTCATTGCACTCTTCTTTTATTCTTAAAAGTGTCAAAAGTCTACAGTGAAATATAAAAAAATGTATCCAATTAAATAAAAATTGAAATGTTAAACTCTGCTTTTTAATGAAGGAGTCATAAGTGGTGCAGATACACATAAGATCTACCAAACAAAAACAACAGCCATTATAACTACGTCCATATATAAAATGGCATATGATTAAATTAACAAAAAAAATATGAGAATAGAACATCAGTGAAGGAAAAAGAACAGTCCTTTTTATTTGCACCAAACATAGAAACGTAGAATTTGACGGCAGATAAAGACTGCTTGGCCTACCTAGTCTGCCCATTTCCCTACTTGATGGATAAGCTGCAGATTCTAGTTTATCAACAGCTTACTTCCTCCTACCCCCCCACTAGAACTGCCTTATGTCTGTCCCATGCATTCTTGAATTCTCCTACTGTTCCTGACTCCACAACCTCCTCAGGAAGGGTGTTCCATGCATCCACAACCCTCTCTGTGAAAAAATACTTTCTAACATTACCTCTGAGCCATCCCCCTCTATCTTCAAATTGTGCCCCCTTGTTCTTGCACATCTTTTTTTCTGAAAGATGCTTCCTTCTTGTACTTTGTTAATTCCCTTGAGATACTTGAAAGTTTCTATTATGTCCCCTCTCTCTCTCCTTTCCTCAAGGGCATACATATTAAACTGCTTTAGTCTCTCCTCGTATGATTTCTGGTGTAGACTCTGCACCATTTTGGCTGCCCTTCTATGAACAACCTCTACTCTGTCTATATCTTTGCGGAGATGGGGTCTCCAGAATTGCACACAGTACTCCATATGGCATCTCACCAACTGTCTGTACAGAGGGATAACAACTTCTTGTTTTCTACTGTTGATACCTCTCCCTTTGCATCCTAATATCCTCCAGCCCTCCTTACTGCCTTCTCACATTGCTTGCCCACCTTCTGTTCATCTGATATTATTACTCCTAGATTTCTTTTGATTTTTGTTGTTGTTATTACCTCACCTTCCATTGTGTACTTTTCCCCTGGGTTTTTGTTTCCCAGATGAATTACTTTGCACTTCTTTGCATTGAATCTGAGCTGCCATATATTTGACCATTCCTCCAACCTTGCCAAGTCCCTTTTCATCCTTTCCACCCCACCCTGTGTATCAACCCTGTTGCAGATCTTTGTGTCATCTGCAAAGAGGCATGCTTTTCCTTCCAGGTGCACTCCAATGTCACTTATAAAGAGATTAAAGAGGACTGGTCCCAGTACCGAACCTTGCGGTAGCCCACTAGTTGACCTCCTTTCTTCACTGTGGACTCCGTTTACTAATACCCTTTGCATCCTGTTGTCCAGCCAGTTTTTTATCTAGGCTACCACCTTGGGACCCACTCCAAGGCTGGCTAACTTGTATGTTAATCTTTTGTGAGACTGTGTCAAATGCCTTGCTAAAATCTAGGTAGGCCATATCCACAGCCCCTCCCTGGTCTACTACTTTGGTCACCCAGTCAAAGAAATCTATTAGGTTCATCTGACATGACCTTCCTGCTGTGAAACCATGCTGCCTTGGGTCCTGTGCCCCACTGGCCTCTAGGTACTCAACAATAGCTTGGCAGAAGACACCACGAGAAAAGACTGCTGTGTGACTGGACTTCTCTGCTGGGACTAAAGAAGAAGAACTTTTGTACTTGGACCTTTAATTTAGGGTAAAAAAAATTAACAAACAAAACAAAAAAAAGTGTGTGTTTGTCTGGGTTAACTGAACTGAATGGGTATCTGAACAGTTATGTAGGTGTAAATCTCAGGTGATTGAAAGGACTTAATATCTGTGAGGTTTAAATTACTTGTAGAAAGATCTAATAAGTAGGGGGAGTGGCTTAGCTAGAAGGAAGTTACATTTAAAGACTGCCTTAGAAAGATTCTGCTAATAGCTTGGCAGAAGACACCAGGAGAAAGGACTGCTGTGTGACTGAACTTCTCTGCTGGGACTTCTGTCTATTGCCCTCCTTCCTTCCCCTCCATCCCCCCCACCCAAAGCTAGTTCTATTTTTATAAGCACAGGATTTGACTGACAACAGGAACTTCCTGTTTGGGAGCAGGAAGTGAGTGATCACAGAACCACCAAAGACCCACCATCCTAGAAGGGCAAGAGTAGCTCTCTGGCCCCTCTAGCTGCTGGAGGTCTGCCTCTGAGCAAGTAAGTGGTCTACTGAGAAATATAGGATATTCTTGTCTCAGAACAGGACAATCAGGAGCTTAAAGGGCACACAGGCAGAAAGTAAGGAGAGGAGAAAAAAAACAGAGGAAAGAGTAAGGATTGCAAAAGTTAAGGGCCAAAAATAAGACATGATTGAGTGGTGCAGTGCAGTGGCTGTGGAGCAACAGTCTTCCGGGAGTCGTTCTGGTGGATGGGTGTTGTCCCATCTGCAG
Organism: Neoceratodus forsteri; assembly: GCA_016271365.2. Classification (NCBI taxonomy): domain Eukaryota; kingdom Metazoa; phylum Chordata; order Ceratodontiformes; family Ceratodontidae; genus Neoceratodus; species Neoceratodus forsteri. Next base: position 41,120,967 of record JADMNL010000040.1, on the reverse strand, counting down.
GCACCTCTGGGCTGAGGAGGAGGTTGCTCAGCTCCAGGCTGAGTTGGCCAGGATTTGTGGGACCTCCTCTTCCATCCAGGGACCACCAGTGCCACTGCTGTTACCTCAGAGGTTGCCAAGAAAGAGGAGTGGTTGGACCACAGTGGGCTCAGGGAGGATGAGGGTGGTAGAACAGAGGTGCATCCCTCCAGTTGTACCTCTCCACAATTCCTATGCCATTCTGGCAAAGTGTGGTTCCCTATGGAGGCACCTGCATTGGAGACCAAGGAGGATGCTGGGAACCTCCACAAAGGAGACCCACAGGAGGGTGGCAGGGGACCCTGAAGGGGAAGGAAACAACTCCTGGTGGGGGACTCCATTGTTAGGAAGGTAGAACTGGGAGAGGAAGGGAAGAGGGAGTTAAGGTGCCTGCCTGGCGCCATGGCTTGGAGGGACAGGGAGCGAATCCTCAGGATTGCCAGAGCAGCTGCACAGGGGAGGGAGCTGGATGTCATTGTCCACCTAGGGACAAATGACCTGGCTAAGAAAGGGATTAGAGAAGTGCAGGAAGAGTTTGTGGAATTGGGGAGGGGCCTTAGTCAAGTAGCACGCACGGTAACCTTCTCGGAGGTGCTGCCCATCTATGGCATAGGAGAGGTAGGGTGTTCCGCACCATGGGATTCAATCAGTGGTTGAAAAACTGGTGTGGAGCTCAGGGATTTGGCTTCATTGAGGACTGGGGGTCCACCTGGAGTGATGCAAGCCTATACTGGCATGATGGGCTGCATCTGTCTGGGAGGGGAACCAGGATCCTAGGTGATAGGTTTAAATGCTTCATTGGCAAAGCTTTTAAACCAGCCAAGGGGAGGCACTGGAAAGAGCAGGAATTCCTAGCCCTCCCCAAATAATCATGGTAGTAAGGCGCAAACACCAACATAGAGGTGTCGATAGGGAGAAGGGCAGGGGTAAATGGAGAAAGTGACAAAGGCAAGAAGGACAGGGATGGGGCAAAAGGGAGTAAGGACATCAGGAAATGGAGGGTAATGAGTACCAATGCCCGTAGTCTAGGCAACAAGCTCCCTGAGCTGGTGGCCTTGATGGAAGAGGGATGCCTGGATATCGTAGCAGTCACAGAAACATGGTACACAGAGAACCATGACTGGGATGTTAACATACCAGGGTACATAACCTACAGGAGAGACAGGCAGGGGAGAAGAGGGGGAGGATTAGCTCTCTATGTAAAGGAAGGGATAAAAGCAACTGAACAAAAGAGTAAACAGGGAGGAGATGAGGCACTGTGGGTCACCTTGGAGACTGGAAAGTGCACCACAATCTGCACAGGGGTTGTGTACAGACCCCCACATCAGGGGGAGAGAATGGACAAGGATATGATAGAAGACATTCTTAGAATGGCAGAGAAAGGGGAGATACTGTTGATGGGAGACCTGAATATGCCAGATGTTAACTGGAGCACATTTGCTGCAGCCACATCCAAGAGCAGGGCCATTCTTGATGCCCTACAGGTGGCAGGCCTTAGACAGCTAATTTCAGAACCCACTCATGAGGGAGCAATCTTAGACCTCATACTCTCAAATGGGGGCAGTGAGAGGATCTCAGATCTAGAAGTGGGTTGCCATCTGGGGACAAGTGACCATCAAACAGTGTGATTCATGTTAAACTCAGCTACAGAGTCAAGCCATACAAAAGTGAGGGTACTGGACTTTAGGAGGGCTGACTTTGGCCAGATGGGAGAGTGCCTCAGAAAAGCACTAGCAAACAGGATAGAAGGAGGTGTGGAGCTACAATGGGGAATCATCAAAACTGCCATCACAGAGGCAACAAGCCTTTGTGTGAAGCAAATAAACAAATCAAAATGAAAGAAAAAGCCACTATGGTTCTCAAAAGAGGTGGCTGTGAAAGTCAGGAAGAAAAAGATAGCATTCTGGAAGTATAAGGAAACACAGAAGGAGCAGGACAGAAAGTTGTACCAGTTAAGGCAGAAGGAAGCAGGGAGGGAAGTCAGAATAGCAAAGGCCCAAACTGAGGAAAAGATAGCCAACTCAGTTAAGAAGGGGGATAAAACCTTTTATAGGTACATCAGACGTGAAAAAGACAAAGGAGGGATAGTGAGGCTGAATAGAATGAGCAGTGGGTGGGCAGAGGGGACAGTGAAAAAGCAGGGATACTGAATGAATATTTCTGCTCAGTATTCACAAAGAGGAGGAAGTGCCTAATCCAATTAACAGAAGCACTCTTGATAGAGGTCGATCCCAGTCCTTTCACAAGAAAGGGTTCTGCAAGAACTCCTAAAACTGAAGGTGGACAAAGCAATGGGTCCTGATGGAATTCACCCCAGAATTCTAAAAGAATTAAGGAGGAACTAGTGAAACCACTGGCTACTCTTTTAATAAATCATGGGAGGATGGTGTGGTACCCGAGGACTGGAGGAAGGCGGATGTGATTCCCCTTCACAAAAGTGGGACCAAGACAGAGGCAGGAAACTACAAACTGTCAGTCTGACCTCTGTGGTAGGGAAAGTGATGGAGTCACTTCTGAAGGAAAAAATAGTTGAGTACCTAGAGGTCAGTGGAGCACAGGACCCAAGGCAGCATGGGTTCACAGCGGGAAGGTAATGTCAGACGAATCTAATAGATTTCTTTGACTGGGTGACCAAAGTAGTAGACCAGGGAGGGGCTGTGGACATAGCCTACCTAGACTTTAGCAAGGCATTTGACACAGTCCCACAAAAGATTAATAGTCAAATGAACCAGCCTGGGAGTGGATCCCAGGGTGGTAGCCTGAGTAAAACATTGGCTGCACTACAGGACACAGAAGGTAATTGTAAATGGAGTCCACTCTGGAAGAAAGAGGGTTACTAGTGGGGTACCGTAGAGGAGTTCAGTATTGGGTCCAGTCCTTTTAATGTCTTCATCAGTGACATTGAAGAGGGACTGGAAAGAAAAGTATGCCTTTCTGCAGATGACACAAAGATCTGCAACAGGGTTGATACACAAGGAGGCATGGAAAGGATGAAAAGGACTTGGTAAGGTTGGAGGAATGGTCAGAAGTATGGCAGCTAGGATTCAATGCAAAGAAGTGCAAATAATGCACCTGGGAAACAAGAACCCAGGGAAGAATACACAATGGGTGGGGAGGTAGATAACAACAAAAAGGAAAGGGACCTGGGGGTAATCATATCAGATGACCTTAAGGTTAACAAGCAATGTGAGAAGGCAGTAGGGAGGGCTGGGGGTATACTGGGATATATAGGGAGAGGCATCAGCAGCAGAAAACAGGAAGTTGTTATCCCTCTGTACAGACAGTTGGTGAGACCCCATCTGGAGTACTGTGTCCAGTTCTGGAGACCCCATCTCTGAAAGGACATAGACAGGATAGAGGTAGTCCAGAGGAGGGCAACTAAAATGGTGCAGGGTCTGCAAGAGAAGCCGTATTAGGAGAGACTAAAGGAGCTTAATATGTATACCCCTGAGGAAAGAAGAGAGAGGGGGGCATGATAGAAACTTTTAAGTACCTCAGTGGAATCAACAAAGTCCAAGAGGGTAGCATCTTTCAGAAAAAGAGACTTGCAAGAACAAGGGGACACAATTTAAAGATAGAAGGATGGCGGTTCCAGGGGCAATGTGAGGAAGTATTATTTCACATAGAGGTAGTGGATGCATGGAACAGCCTTCCTGAGGAGCTGTGGGTCTAAAACTGTGGGAGAATTCAAGAATGCATGGGACAGACATAAGGCAATTCTTGTGGGGGGTAGGAAGAAATAGGCTGTTGGTTAACTAGGATCTGCAGCCTATCCTGTAGGAAGGGAAATGGGCAGACTAGATGGGCCAAGCAGTCCTTATCTGCCATCAAAGTCTATGTTTCTATGTTTCAGAAGTGATTCCATAATTTTCTCTACCACTGAGGTCAAACTGGTTTGTAGTTTCCTGCCTCTGCCCTGCTCCCATTTTTGTGAAGTGGAATCACATCTGCCCTCTTCCAGTCCTCTGGTACCACCCCATCCTCCCATGATTTGTTAAAGAGAGTAGTCAGTGGCATTACTAGTTCTACCCTGAGTTCTTTTAGAATTCTTGGGTGAATCCCATCAGGCCTCATTGCTTTGTCCACCCTCAGTTTCAAGAGTTCTTATAAAACCCTTTCTTCTGTGAATAGACTGGTATCAACCACCCTATTCAGAGTGTTTCTCTTGTTTAGTTTAGGTACCTCCCCCTCCTCTTTCGTTCTGAATACTGAGCAGAAATATTCTTTCAGTACCCCTGCTTTTTCACTATCACCCTCTGCCCACATTTCCTCCCCCTTATTAAGTCTCTGTATTCCTCCCTTGGTCTTTCTTCACTCCCTAATGCACCTATAAAATATTTTTTCCCCCTTCTTAACAAAGTTGGCTTTCCTCTCCTTGGTTTGGGCCTTTGCTATTCTGACTGCCTTCCCAGCCTCCTTCTGCTTTAACTGATAAGGTTCTCTGTCCTGCTCCTTCTGTGTTTCCTTATATTTCCTGAATGCTATCCTTTTCTCCTTAACCTTCCCATCCACCTCTTTTGAGAACCATAGTGTTTTTTTCCTTCATTTTGTTTTGATTTGCTTCACACAAAGGCTTGTTGCCTCTGATGGCTGTTTTGATTATTCCCCATTGTTCCTCTGCCCCTCCTTCTTGCCCGTTTGCCAATGCTTTTCTGAGGCACTCTCTCATTTTTCCAAAGGCAGCCCTCCTAAAGTCCAATACTCTTGTTTTTGTATGGCTTGACTCGATGGCTGTGTTTATTGTGAACCACACTGTTTGGTGGTCACTTGTTCCCACATGGCTACCCACTTCTAAATCTGAGATCCTTTCTCCTTCCCCATTTGAGAGTACCAGGTCTCAGATTGCTCCCTCCCAAGTGTGTCCAACACTAGCTGTCTGAGTCATGCCCCCTGTAGGGCATCAAGAATGACCCTGCTCTTGGATGTGCCTGCAGCAAAGGTACACCAGTTAACATCTGCATATTCAGATCCCCCATCAACAATATCTCCCCTTTTTCTGCCATTTTAAGGATGCTTTCTATCATTTCCTTGTCCATTTCCTCCCCTGAGATGGGGGACTGTACAAAACATATACTCTGTTTGTTCTTGAATTTTTAAGTCCAGCACATATTTTAGTTGCTCTCAAATCCTTTAAAGAGTTATGAATTAAAAAGAGCTGATGATTTGTGCTTGCAGGAATCAAACAACACCATCAATATGCTTTCAATTACCCTAGCACTAGTTTAAACTGTTCAACAGTGTCACAGAAATAGACACAGTGCAACAGCAATACCAGTGGCGAACATTCAGCATTGACAGATGCTTGTCAAAGGATGTGCTTGCTCTTTATGCTTCCAATCCCCTTTTATGCCTTGCTGACACATAAAATGTACACATCTTGTTCATGTTTATTTCTTATTTAGAAACAATAGCCCACACCTTGTATCCTGTTCCTTTACAATTAACTTCATTATTATAACTCATTATTTATAAGTCTTCCACAATATTTAGTGGACAGTCAATCCATTTACTCCCTTAAAAGAAGTCTGGATCAGTGGATGGAGTCCACCACCTCTTGGGTTTAATTATTTTCCCACCATGCTGGTGGGGGACAAACTCGATGGGCCACAGCCTACTTTCGTCCTCTGATACTAAGTAAATAACCACAATGTGCCAATGTTTCTTATGTAAAACTGCACTCCAGCTCAAGAAATTATTATAGGTCAGATCACTCACATCTTATATTGACTCCTTCCTGATCTGTTTAAACAAATAAGAGCGATTGTCATAAAATTGAATTTACTACAAAATCAATGCTCTATAAGTCATACTGCCTCCTTAGAGTGTACAGTGACTGTATCTTACGTAATTTGACTGACCAGTTAAAAAAATGGCAGTAGGTCCGTTGTGGTACTGGTTTTTCATAAGCAGCATTCACCCCCTTAATATTCCTGTAAGCCCTAAATCTTCCTGCCTCTTAACCTTTGCTATGTTGCGGACTGATATATCAGTCCAAAATTCTCATACGTTCTAATTCTGTCAGTAGCCTAAGGCTTAAGTATACACAATAAGAGTGTGTTATAAAAATTTCTTAGCTGACTAGATCCAAAACGGCTCTTGAGTCCAATCCACTACCAGTCCTTCATAAGCCACTTCCTGTATGACATTGAACCTTTTGTTTGTTGAAATAAGTAGCCTCTTACACAAATTAGAATGGACTCTGTACATGTATGTTTCTCGCACAACCCCCTTCTAAAGAATGAAATACAATAAATCCAGGATTATTTTATAATTAATGTCTATTAATCATGTCATATGACTGGTACAAGAATTACCGGCAATCACTCTAACTGCTAGTTTGATATGTATAATGTACTCCTGTGTCCAGCCAGACACTAAGTGATTGGGTTAGGAGTGCCTCCTTACCTCAACCAAAAAATAGGAGCTTATGAAGTACAAGTCAATGCAGGAAGCTTAAACTAAGTAGTACTGTTAGCACACTACACAGAGCATAGTACTTCAGAGGGTGAAAATGATAGCTCTACTGATTTAAGCAGTACTTGCTGTAAAAATAGGGTTGTGCAAGGCGGTGGAAAATCCAACTAAAATGGCTATCCATATTAGAATAATCAAGGTTAGAGAATGGCATGGGAGTTGGTCATGCAATAAAATGCAATTATTTTTGCCTGCCTGCACCTTCGTGTACTGTTAATAAGTTATGAAGCTGTTTTTGTGTGGCGAAACATGATTATAAATGCATCTTCCATTTATCCCAAGCCACTTAGATGAATGGAATGCAAAAAAATGGCATGCACAAAGGGTTCTGAAAACAGATCTGTCTGGTGAGGATTTGGTTCTATAATCTACAGTAGCATTGCTGGCATGGGTGTCATTAGTTCATTTCGGGAGAGGTGTTTCACTTGCAAACTACTTCATGACAGTTCTCTAGCTTGTAACTGCTAACCAACTTCTCCACTTTCTGTGCATACAACTCAGCTTTAAAAGCTGCTACTCGCTACACATCTGATTACATCAATGCCCCCATCTTTTGAGTTGTGACAAGAGTTCTGACTCTGGTACATGGACCATTGTAGCCACACAAATGATAGGTAGCAGTTTCTCATTTTTAGTTTGTTACTGGTGACAAGTTGACAAGTTGCTGTCAAATAGAACACGTCTACTCACTGATGACAGAAATCTGAAATATGTTTGGCGTTTGTGTATGTTGATGCGGTTCAGCAGAGGCAGGTGTTGGGGGAGGCAGCGTAAGTAGTTTTCAGTGCACTGCCTGACCACTCAGAACTGAATATCAGCCATGAAGACCAGACACAGTACAAAAAAAATGAAACAATACATTACTGTGATAGGTGAGCCTTTAGTGCTTTTATTTGTGAAACAAAGGCCATAGTACTGTATTAGAAGGTCAGAGGCAAAACAAAAAAAAAATTACCTGTTCTACAAATCTTGCAAACTGATGGACATTACAAAGCCAACACTGGAAATAATGAAACAATTAATTAGGCAGGCAGTATGTATAAATTTCAAACTGAGATTAAATATTGATATGTATGCATTCATCAGTGCAAATTAAATAGATCCACAACATGATCATCACCCCCAAAAAAAATGAAAACAAAAACAATCTTGATCTACATTATGACTCCCAGGCTTCGAAGGACATTTCTAAGCTCGCATAGAAATCCTCCAGGGCTGCTAGCTCATCTGCCGAGGGAGACTCAGCCACTGGGCTGACGGCACTTCCATAGCTGCCACCCAAGATCACAAGCCCAGACACTCCCCTTGCAAAGCTGAGAACCCCCCAGGGCTCCCAACTCATCTGCCGAGGGAGAATCAGCCACCTAGCAGATGACGCTACCATAGCCACCACCCAAGACCACAAGCCCGGACACTGTCCTCACTAAGGTACGGCAAAAGCCACCAGCCAATCGGAATGTGAGTGCCTTTTGCAGCCTTGTTACGATTGGTCCATTGCCCATTTTTCCTTCTCTGTGTTTAAAAAGTATCTGAAAAGGACTGTAACTGCCAGTTTTCAATGCTGTTTGATGTTACTTTTAGCAACTGCTGTTAGCCTGATTTCTTTTTCTCTTTGTGTTAAACTGAGCTAAGTTTAAAGTGTTCATAGCCCTCCCTTGATTCTGCTGCCTGGACCCCAGACTCCTGGGTGCCAAGTGTAATCAGCCCTTTTGTTTTGCAAATTGTTTTTACTGCTGGTCTGCGTGGCCTTTGTCTCTGGCCAATATTTAGTGCTCTCCTTTCTCCTCTCTCCCCAGCCGAGAACCCCCCAGGGCTCCCAGCTCATCTTCTGAGGGCGTCTCAGCCACCGCGTGGATGGAACTTCTATAGCCGCTGCCTGAGACCACAAGCCCGGACACTCTCCTCGCTAAGGTATGGCAAAAGCTGCCAGCCAGTCAGAACATGAGTGCCTTTTGTGGCCTTGTTCCAATTGGTCCATTGCCCATTTTTCCTTCTCTGTGTTTAAAAAATCCTGAAAAGGACTGTAACTGCCAGTTTTCAGTGCTGTTTGATGTTACTTTTAGTAACTGCTGTTACCCTGATTTCTCTTTCTCTTTCTCTTTCTCTTTGTGTTAAACTGAGCTAAGTTAAAAGTGTTCACCACCCTCCCTTGATTCTGTTACCTGGACCCCATACTTCTGAGCGTCAAGTGGAATTGGCCCTTTTGTTTTGCAAATTTTTTTTACTGCTGGTCTGCATGGCCTTTGTCTCTGGCCAGTATTTAATTCTGTCCTGTCTCCTCTTTCCCCAGCCAAGAACCCCCCAGGGCTTCCAGCTCATCTGCCGAGGGAGACTCAGCCACCGGGCGGATGGCAGTTCCATAGCCTCCGCCTGAGACCACAAGCCCGGACACTCTCCTCACTAAGGTATGGCAAAAGCCACTTTTTCTACCCACCCTCCTCCCCACCCCATCTCCTATTAAATACCTTTACCCCACCACACCCACGCCCCCATTCCCCTCTGTCACTTATTACGATCATGTTCCAGGCCTCTCCTCACATCACTGAGGCTCAGGACTACCAAATGTGTTAATTTATCCTTGATCCATTAGCTTAGGAAGGAATCCCGGCACTGATCTGCTTACTTAGGAAGAAAATCTGCAGTGCTGTGAATAGGCAGCAGCTGATGGTATTCTACATCAACATATTCATGAATATTGAAGCAGTGGCTTAGGCTGCTAATTCAATTTATAGGCTACAAATACCAGTCAGATCAACTATCTCTGCTATCTGCAAGGCCTCATCATGTGGGGATCCCACTGGCTCCACTATCTCTTCCTTCTCTCCCTTGTGCCAGGTACAGTACATAAGCTCTCACAATCTTCTAGCCGGGAGGGAACATAGTCTTCTGGTGGGCTGTCATGTGCACTGTAACTTGTCTTATAATTATCTCTGTGCTCTTAGACTCCCCCACCTGCAGCCTCTTATTCGACCTATTATTAGTGGTGGGACTTGGGCCGAACTGCCCCTACAGGGAACACCCATTACTCTACCATGCAATAACTTCTCCCTACATGTTACAGCCAGGGTCTTAGTAGTTGCTGTCTTAGGACAGATTAGCTCTAAACATGAGGTCTTATATACTCGTCCCGACACCCCTCATAGATGGACATGGGCAAGTGATTACAAAATGACTATTGCTGCACTAAGGAAGCTCCTACTCTTCCTTCTGTTGTGCTCAGGAGACATTGAACTTAACCCTGGCCCAGCTGAAGTTCTTACTTCTCCATCGGACCTAGCAAAGCTAAAAGTAATGTGTTTTATGCATGTGAATGAATGCATGCAGCCTGTTAAAAAAGTTAGCCCTGATCCAGACCTGGGTCAGTCATACCGTACTGGATGTCCTAGTGGTTTCTGAATCATGGCTCAGACCCGCAGCACCTGACAGGGGAAATTAACATCCCAGACTATTCATTATTTAGAGCTGACAGGCACACTAGAGGAGGAGGAGTAGTGGCCATCTACGTCAAGGACAAATACTCGGCTTCATTCCTAGACTCGTTATCTATTGCAAACCAATTCAAATGCCTGTCATTAAAGGTTGAGATATCCTCCTCTACTGCGCTTTGTGTCATAGGTTGCTATAGACCTCAGTCTGCTGGTTCTCAAATCCTCACACATCTAACTACTATTACGGAGCATGGCTCCCCTGAAACAGTTATTCTTGGGGATCTTAACTTTGATTGGATGTCCAAGGCTGCTGCACCATTTAAAGAGTTCTGTGATGCCCACAGGCTGACACAACTTATTGGTGAGCCTATGCACCCTAATAAGAAGAATACTGCTAATAGCACACTGCTTGACGTCATTCTAGTAAGCAAACTGCACCTGTTCTCCCTTGCAGGAACCTTCTTCTCTGATGTTAGTGACCATTGCATCATTGCTGGCATAAGACCTGTCCAGAATCCACTATCCTCATCAAGATTTTCCTCTAAGAGGTCCAGACGTAACTTCAATCAGTCTGCCTACCTTGATGAGCTAAAATACTCGCTGCACTGGCAGAACATTTACCTAGCTAATTCAGTCAACTTGGCATATGATATCATTTCTGAAATTGTATCTGGGGCCTTAAATAAGTATGCCCCTCTTGTAAAAGTCAGGGTAAGTAATAGAGCCTGTTGCTGGTTCCTCTCAGAACTCAAAACAGCACTGTTGGTCAGGGACAAGCTCTGGAAAAAAGCATGAACAACTAAATCCCCCTATGGATTGGTGTCACTTTAGGAAAGCTAGGAATACATGTACTAAGATGATAAAAGAAGCTAAGGCCTCCTTTTGCCACTCAGAACTGGACTCTGCCACCAGGAGCTCATCTAAATTTTGGAAGTTTATTCAGGACATGTCGAGCCATACACCGGGGAACTCTCTGCCAGCAAAGGTCAACTCTGGCAGTGCCAACATCTGTGACAAAATGGAGATTCTGGATGCATTCAGCAACCACTTTGCCACCGCAGGGCTAGCATTTGACAACTCCCACGCATGTTCCTTACGTTCCCAGATGGGTGCACAGAATACTGAACTTCTTCTTACCAACTCAGTCTTTTCCCTCCAGCCTACTTTGCTGAAAGAGGTAGAAGAACTCCTATTACAGTTGGATTCCAAAAAAAGCACTGGTGCTGACTCTCTTGACCCATACTTTCTAAAGGTCACCCACCATGTTTTAGCTGTACCAATCACCCATCTATTCAATCTCTCACTGTCTCATGGAATCCTCCAACCTAAGATTCATACTAAGAACATTGAGGAGCCAAAGAGCCAAAGGCCCATATTTACTCCTGTATTAATAGGCAAAAGCAAAATAAATAAATAACAAAGATGAAAACCAGACAAAATTAATTTATCCAGTTGGGACTTAAACATTTCTTTGGAGCTGCTAATAATCACATCAAGCAGTAGTGCATAGGGCACCTTTATGGAAAACAGCCAATGCTATCCCTCTGTTTAAATCAGGGGCCCCTGTGGTCTTAACAACTACAGGTCAATTTACCTACTCCCTATACTGTCCAAATTGTTGGAAAAAATTGTAAGCAAGCAGTTGAGAACCTATGTAGAAACTATGAACCCACTAATCCCAATGCAATCTGGCCTTAGGACACAGCATAGCACCATTACGGCCATAGCCAAAGTGACCAATGATTGGCAGTGAGACCTGGAGAATAGAAACTTCGCCTGTGCAGTGTTCTTAGACTTAAGCAAGGCCTTTGATACTGTTGACCATGGCCTGCTCCTCTCCTCTCTGAGGGCGATAGGCCTGGACCTACTATCCTTGCATTGGTTTGCTGACTACCTCTCTGACCGGTGGCAGCAAGTTAAGGCAGAAGGTGAACTTTCTCCCCTTAAACCCCTGCGAAGAGCGGTCCCCCAGGGATTAATTCTTGGTCCCCTACTGTTTGCAATTTCCATAAACAACATATATACCAACATAACTAAGGCCAATATTCATCTGTTTGCTGATGACACGGTACTTTGTCTAAGCCATCCTTCACCAGAAGCTGCCTGTGGAGACCTACAAGCCAAATTCAATCTACTTCAGAGCCAACTTTTAAATAAAAAGTTCTTACTAAATGCCAAAAAAACTAAGGCAATGCTGTTTTCACCACTTCTTCATGTAGCAAACCTAGCCAGTGCTGGCTTTATTCCACAGATCACCACAATCCTGAGAGAAAACCTAGAATTTGTCAATAAATTCAAGTATTTGGGAGTGTGGCTGGACCATACACTCTCCTTTATGGACCATATCAAAGATCTGCTAAAATAATTGAGGCAGAGGCTTGGACTGTTTTTCAGGATTAATAACTTCCTTACTAGAAATGCCAAGCTGTGGCTGGTACAAACAACATTTCTCTCCTCGGTTGACTATGCTGACTTTCTTTATAGTCACTGCCTTGCCTCTCATCTTACTAAATTGGATACGTTGTATCACAGGGCTCTGAGATTTATTACCGGCTTACCTTTTTCCATTCATCACTGTGCCCTTTACGCTGCCATGGGGTGGCCTTCCCTTCAGTATAGGAGAAACAGAAATGCTGTACTCTGAACGTTCAGAGCTATTATCAAAAAAAGTACTCTACATATCTTTCTGATTGTCTTCCACTATGCAAGTTAGGGAATTATGTACAGAGAAGCTACTCCCTTATTTCTTTAAAGGTACCTAAGCTTTAAACACACTTTGGGAGAATGGCTATAAACTTTGTGCTGCCATCTCTATAGAATAAAATACAAAATCACTAAAGCTTAGTACTTCGGTCAGTCTATCCACCTTCAAAACAGTATATGCCCATTCGATCAAGGAATTTTGTGACTGCTTCCCCCGATCATAAATTTCCCCTGCACCTACAGCGCACCTTGATGGCATCTGTCTTCTTCATTATGCCTGGCCTTGTGGCCTCTCCTTTCCATTTCTACTAGCACTTTCTGCACTCTGTTATCTAATTGTGCTCTCCATCCTTCTGTCCTGTGTCTCCTCTGTGGCTTTTATCTCTCCCCCTTGTACCTTCAACCACCCTGCCTGTACTCTACTTCCCCTCTGCCTGCCACACCTCCTCTTCTACCCTGTTTACACTGATTATGAACACATTGACTGTCTTGTTTCACAAGGCACTCTATGCAATATACCATTACCTGTTGTCCTCGAATAGTTCGCCCAGCTACTGTTGTTAGACACATTACTACACGAAGAAGGAATTGAACCACTGTTCTCCATTTGTGCCTCCATTAAACTCTTGTGTCACTGTATTGTATAGTAATGGGCAGACTGGGTGGGCCAAGCGGTCCTTATCTGCCGTCAAATTCTATGTTTCTATGTTTCTATTATTGGGATGTTATGTTGTGACTGTTTATAAATTGTATATCCTGTGTTCCTGTGTTAACCAGGTCCATCTTGCAAATGAGCTATGCTCAATGGTGTTCGACTGGATAAATAAAGATTTTGATTGATTGATTGAGTGAAACAAAACATTGTTGATCGGAGATCTTGCTTATCATTAAGGACCTGAAAATGTAAGCATCTTTTCACTGTTTTTTTTAATTATTCATAAACTGCGTTACCCCAGCCGTGTCACTCCAGCAACCTGGCTTAGGTACTAAATGAGTACTTCTGCTGTATCTTTACAAGGGAAATGGATGGTCCAATTCTACAGAGGGATGTTAAAGTAAAAGGTGGGGAGGGGGGTCACTAACATGTGACAAGATACCTATGGAGAGAGTGTGGGAGGGCATTAGGTCATTAGGACAGACAAGGCCCCAGGTCCAGATGGGATCCACCCCTGAGTCCTAAAAGAGTTGGTGGATGTCCTGGCAGCACTGCTGATGGAGTTATTCAACTCCTCCCTCCAAATGGGAAGTGTACCATTGAACTGGAGAATGGTGCACATAGTGCCCCTCCATAAGAGTGGGTCAAGGGACAAGCAGGGAACCATAGACCAGGCAACCTGATGTCCATAGTGGGGAAACTATTGGAAAGTATATTGAAGGAAAGGCTGATGAAGATCTTTGCGGTAAGTGGATATCAGGATGTCAGGTGACACGATTTTGCCAAGGGGAGATCTTGTCAGACTAATCTGGTTGAATTTTTTGATTGGGTGGCAAGATCTCTGGATGGTGGTAGGCTGGTTGATGTTTTGTATCTAAACTTCAGTAAGGCATTTGACTCAGTGCCACATGGGAGACTGCTATGCAAGCTGAGTGACTTGGGGTTGGGGGAAAGGTTGGTGAGGTGGATTGGGAACTGGCTAAGTGACAAACAACAGTGGGTGGTGGTAGGGTATGAGCTATTGACTCCTTGAAGGGTCATAAACGGGGTCTCTCAGGGTTCAGGTCTGGGTCCATTGTTACATAATTCTTTCATTTCAGACATTGTGATGGGAGTTAAGAGTATATGAACCTGTTTGCTGATGACTCCAAACTAGGTGCAGAGCTGGACATTGAGTGAATGAATGAATGAAACTGTATTTATAAAAGTGCCTATTCAGAACCAAGGAGCTGTACATAAACAAAACAAATAAAAATTTAAAACACACATTACAATCTAAATGTTAAAATCCATAAACATACCAAATCATAAAACATCAATTTCCAGATTACATATTCAATTTCAGGAACTATCAGGGTATACTATATTAAACAAGTGTGTTTTAATGCCATCTTAAAACTCTGGATGGTCAGGCAATCTCTTACCCAACGAGGTAGAGAATTCCACAGGATCAGGGCTGCAAAAGCAAAGGAATATGCCCCCGATGTCTTTAAACAAACCCTGGGAATCTCTAGCAATCCCTCATCGGCAGATCCGAGAGGACAGAGGGGGTGATAATGGCACAGGAGATCTTGCAGGTAATGGGGTCCCTGGTCACGTAGAACTTTATTGGTCAGTAACCCTACCTCGAAGGTGATCCGCCAATGTATTGGCAGCCAGTGCAGTCCGCCGAGCACAGGTGTTATGTGACTGGTTCTAGAAAAACCAGTCAATAACCTAGCTGCCACATTCTGCACTAGCTGCAAGTGGCAGATATCAACCCCCAGTAGCCCTAGGTAAAGGGCATTGCAGTAGTCAAGGTGAGGGGTTATGAAGGCATGGACCAACGTTGGAAGATCATCAGGAGAAACCAGATGCTTCACCTGGGTGATATTCCTGAGATGGTAAAAAGAGGATTTGACGACAGCCAGCACCTGAGATTTAAGGGTCAAGCCATTATCAAAAATAAAACACAGTTTCCACACCTGATCTGAGGTTGTCAGCTGAACACCCACGAGGCAAAGCCCGAAGGTTGTCCTGCTGACAAACCCACCTCCTGATGATCTGGGTCCACAAGCAACACCTCAGTTTTAGCCTGGTTCAACTGCAGCCAGCTGGTACTCACCCAGTCCTGGATCTCAGACAGACAGTTGTTAAATACTGAGAGGATCACATCTTGTCCGGGCACAAAGGACATGTACAGCTGAGTGTCATCTGCATTACAGTGAAAACTCAGACCGTACCACCTAATGAGCTCTCTCAATGGCAGCATGCACACTGTGAACAACATGGGTGACAAGATGGAGCCCTGTAGTACCCCACACGATAGGGGGAGGGGGGACCAAAGAATGAATTCCAGACACCACTCTCTGAGTCCTACCCTCAAGGAAAGATCAAAATCATCTGAGGACCATTCCCAATAGTCCACAGATGAACCACAGGTGCTCCAGCTGCACACCATGGTCCACAGTGTCAAATGCTACAGAGAGAGACATCGAGGATGACCAAGATGGAACAAGTCCTCTGATCTCTCTCTATTAGGAGGTCATTTATCACCCAAACAAGGGCTGTCTCAATACTATGCCTCTTCCTAAATCGTGACTGGAGAGAATCACAGATAGCGTGGCTGGACAAATCATCATCCAGCTGCAGCTCAACCACCTTCTCAATAACCTTACCCAAAAAGGGTAGGTTAAAGACAGGTCTGTAGTTAGCTAGACAGTCCGGGTCAAGGGAGGATTTTTTAAGGAGGGGTCGAACAACAGCCTCCTTTAGGGGATCTGGAAAGACCCCCCCTCCAATGACCTCCAGACTATCTCCGCTAGGACAATGCTGACTTCATCTACGCACCCTACAAGAAGGCGCGTAGGGCCCAGGCCCAAACTACAGCTGGTTGGCCACAAAGTCTGGATGGCCCTCAGGATATCCATGTTTTCCCAGCTGGCTGAAGTCAGACCAGGTCAACTGGGTGCTCACCACCTCCTGCCTACCTCACAATGCTCACTAGAGGGGGCTGGACAGATCCCTGACCTGATGGTGGCAACCTTATCTGTGAAGAACTGAGCAAACTCATCACACTTCCCTTGTGAAAAAGCTCCGCCAGACTGAAGACAGATTGGACTGCACAATCTGTCCACAGTCCGGAAGAGCTGAGCTGGTTGGTTCTGCACAGTGGCAATCTCCCTGGACAGGAATTCTGCCTTCTTACAGGTAATTTCTGATTGATAGACTGTTGTCAGTAGGTCTAAACCTCACTCTCAGGTTCTTGGCAATATTGGGAATGCAAGTAAACACAGACACTTTGCATTAGAGTAATAAACTTGTTTATTACCACCTAAAAGGATAAAATCACAGTTGCCCTAAGTAGTTCTTACCAATATGAACCGGGATCCAGTGCTAAGCGTTCCCTATACCTCAAGGTTTCTTTGTGTCTCTTGGGATCTCCGAGGTACAAGACTTAGTGTCTCATTATATACCTATGATAATTACTATGATAGAAACATTTCTAGTTACAGAGATGAGCCCTATTGGCTAAATTAGAGGAGGCTCCACGGTCCAAGATAACATTATACAATTTTGTAGTAGTCATCATTTTGTGAAACAAAAGAGTACTTATACAGAGTCTTACATAACTCAGTGTAGTAGTACAAATCACGGAAAGGTGGCAATGCCGACTTATATATCATAATTATTCCAAGGACACAGGTGTCCTAACATCTTATAAGTAAGAAATACACAGAAAATACATAGAAGAATTTATATGTATTAGCAAGCAAAGTGTATTACAATAACATGCGTACATATCCTGACATCTACTCTTATACAGTAGATGCCCTTAGTCCTATATGTAAATACAACATATACCTAAGCACTAGCTGTCTACGGTGTACCTCTGAGGGTATCAATAAGGGTGCAGGGACCTCGTGTAACACTGTATAATGGTCCATCAGTTTAAGTCTGTCACACTCTAGACCCGATTTCTGTCAGCCCCTCTCTAGCCTTCGTCCCACCCTCCTCATCTCCTTCATGGTCCCATCGAACCAGGGAGACCTTGGGTGAAGAGTGAGTGGGTGAACATGAACAGGAGCTATGGAATCCAGGGCCTCTGTCACTGCTTTATTATAGGCTAGTGCTAGATTCCCCGGATCCATGCATTCACCTATTTTACTCGATAGGTTCAGCACTGCCATCAGGCCTCCCGGGTTACCCCCCTCAAAGGGTGGTACCAGGCCATCTCTGTAAGGGCAGACCTATGGGGGGAGTCATGAAGCTGAACCCCATGGTGTGATGGTGAGACCACCCAACTGGCTCCACCACCAAGTCAGAGATCTCCATCCCCAGAAGAAACATCAAGTCCAACGAATGACCATAAATGTGGGTTGTGGAAGTGACAATCTGTGAAAGGTCCAATGAACTCATCCATTGGAGGAAGTCCTGACCAAATTGCTAGAGTTCATTGTCAACCCAATCATTTAAATCCCCCAGAATCAACCATCTAGGTAATCCCAACACTACGTAGATGATGAAGTCCATGAGGAGGGAAGGAGGGCACTCCAGAAAGACCTAGAACAACTGGAACAGTGGTCAGTCACATGTCAGCTGGGTTTTAATGTTAGGAAGTGTAGTGTACTTTACTTGCAAGCTAGGATTCCAGGGTACTGTTACAAGTGGGGGGTACAGTTAACTGTCTCAGAGAAAGAAAAAGATCTGTGAGTAGTGATCACTGGTATAATGAATCACTCAGGACAATGCAGGAAAGCAGCTGCTAAGGCAAACAGAATGCTGAGGTGTATTGCTAGGGGATCACTTCGAGAAGGGAGGATGTAATTTTGCCACTGTACAAATCCTTGGTGAGACCGCACTCAGAGTACTTTATGCAGTTCTGATGCCCTTATTTAAAGAAGGACATTATGCTCCTGGAGAGGGTCCAGAGGAGGGCATCTAAGATGATCCTTGGAATGGGGGATTAGCCCTATGCGGAGAGACTTTGGGAGCTAAACATGTCCTCTTAGGAAGACAGAAGAGAAAGAGAGGACATGATCTATTTAAGTACTCGAAAGGTATTAATAGAGTAAACACAAAGGGGGTGTTCAGACTGAAGGGAGAAGGGACCATGAGGGGTCATAGCCTGAAACTGGTTGGTGGGAAGTATAGAAGAGACATGACAAAGCATTACTTCATAGAAAGGGTGGTGATGCCTTGGAATGCACTACTTGAGGAGTTGGTATCAAGTGAATCAGTGGGTTGTTTTAAGCAGGGATGGGATAGATATATGGGCAGGATACAGGTAGTGCAAGTAGAGACCAGGGGGACTCTGAATGGAAATCAGGGGAGGGATGGAAGGGAGAGAGGAGGAGGGCAGCAGTTATTAAAGTGTGAGCTGCATCTCGAGCAGATGTGATACACCTCAAGGCCTAATATGTTAGCATTTTCATATGTTTGTATGTTTCCAAATAATTGCCACAAAAAACATTCTTGTACTTGGTATGTGTGTGTGTGTTTTTTTTATTTCACAAAAAAAAAAAGTCCAAATTGCTTTAAGAGGCGATGGGCTTGAGGACACTGCAGTAAAACATTTACCTGAACTGTAAGTCAGGGTCAGTTCTAAAGTTGCTACGTGCAGGTTTCTTTTTTTTTTTTTTTTTGGTTTGTTTGTTTCTAGAAGAAAAAGAAGAAGAAGAATAATCAGCATTTATATAGCGCTTTTCATACATCCAAAGCACTTTACAAGCAATGCTAGACTGGTAGTGAAGTGACTGAATGTGTGGTGGCAGCCATATCGCACATTATCACCCACACACACAGCCTGGATAATTGAATGAACCAGTTTATGGGAAGGGGAATGTTGGTCAGGACACCGGAAATGTTCCCTACTCTTTGCGAAGAGTGCCCTGGGTTCTTTTACTTCCACCTGGACACCCACAGGACAACACCAGGATGGGCAGAAGGGACCTCGGTTTAACATCTTATCCAAAGGACGGCACACTCCAGCAGTACAGCACCCCCCAATACTGCACTCAGATGCCAGCGATTTTTAGGTGCAAGTCCAATCCCAGTGTGGGACGAGAACCCACGACCTTCTGGTCCAGAGGCGGATGTGCTACCAACTGAGCCACACTGACACCTTCTAAACAGTACCTTTGTTTCAAGGCTGAGGGTGGTTAGCTCACATCTGGGTGTTATACACCAGAACCATAATAAACAAAGTTCTCACACAACAGTGTGGATGCAGAATGTACAGACTCCTCCAGAAGGTCTCCCAAATGTTGTCATTTTCCAGGCCTTAATTTACCAAGATTGATAATCCTTAGCGATACGGGACCTCTGGTACTTCTTTGTTGCAACATAATTATGGGGAAGTTTTAATTGAATGTTAGACATCCTAGACCTTTAAGTTTTGTTGCTACTCCCGAGATGTTCCAGTTCAAAATTCGTAAGCATGGTCCTTTGTTTCTTTTGTTGGAGTGGTATAGTCAATCTAAATATATTTCAGATTCTAAATGGAAATATCACTTGCCATCTCTATATCTATTTTTATTTCTATAAGATGTTGATGTGGAGGTTTGACTCATGTTTACTTCAAATGCTGAATTTTCTTCTGTTGTTACTTTCAAGACTACACTGTTATTTATTATTTCACCTTTTTGTTGTCTTCCTATTATCTTTTGTTTTTCTTGATCTAAGTAGAATAATAGATAGGTTAGTGTGCATTACAAGGGAGTAATTCCATTGAGAGGTTCCCATGTCCCCAAGAACTTCAAGATGGAATTACTTCTTGTACTTCTTGCACAGTAAGCTATTTGTTATTTTTTTAATATGTGGATCTCATTTTATTTTATTTTTGTATTCATCATTTTGTAATGGGCGGTTGGTCACTGCAGTGAAGGACTGTCTCAGTCCTGGCCAACCACTGCACTATCTTGCTCCCGCCCCTCCCCTGTAAGTAGGCTATAGTACAAAACAGTGTTTTTAAATTTGGTCGGCCATCCAGATTCATTCAGGCGGTGGATCCAAGCTGGTGATATGGGGCAGCTAGATGCTGCAGGTCAGCAGATCCCCACCCATGTGACCATTAAAAGCACTTACTTTGAAGGAAAGAAACCCTAGTTAACCACGATCTACTTACTGTAAATGCAACTTTCATCACATATCTTCAAAAAAGAAAAGGGAGCTTACAAAGATTTTAAAACATACTTGACTTTTGGTCTGGTAATGATGCCAAGGAAAACCGAAAAGACTGCGAAACACCAGAGTGCAGTAAAGCAATATGCCAAATCAATTAAAAGCCTTGACATGCAAACAGAACTAAAAGCTGGTAACAAAATAACTAAAAAAAATCTGCAATGTCACTGGACTATTTTGAGGAATCAGAAGGCTCAAAAGAGCATCCCGACAATCAGGAAATGAGTCACCTCTCAGTAAACAACTAAAAATCTTACCAGCTCTGATATTTACAAGAAGGGATGATCCAAAGAAGAAAAACAACCCTCCAGAAAGTAATAAAATGGTAGTAGAGATTGACGAAACCGCTGCTCCTGAAACTGATTCTCTACCTAGCCAACCCAAAAGACCAGCAGGCATTCAACAAAGACAGATGGACTCAATGAATAAAGACACGATGATCATACTCCCAGAGACAGATAAAGGTTTACAGAGAATGAACCTGGAAAATCAGAGGAACCAACAACACAAAGATCTGAGCTTGAGAGCTGAGATACCACAATCAGAACAAGGTACAGACAGTTTTCTGCCTTTTTTGCTAATAAAGTACAATGCGATTAAATGAATATTAAAGTGACTGTTAGATCTCAAGAGCATATAACTGGGTTGCCTTTAAAGTTGACTAGCCCACCAAAAAGTACAGGGAACTTGATAAAAATTAAAAGTACCCAGGAGGGAATGGAAGGGCTGAGTTCCCTTGTGTTAGCTAAGTAGCAAGAGGTAACAGAACTTTGGGGGGGGTGCATGTAGTACTTCAAAATCACCAGTACTTCAGAAAGCCTCCAGGCCTACACCTCCTATTATAGGGGATTGTTCTAGGAAACTTGCTGAACTAGGGTAGAACTCAGAATGGTCAAAAGGAGGGTGACATGAAAGAGCAACAAACACAACAAACAAAAAACAATGTAGAAAGAATGGAGTGTAAACACTAAAGATAAAGAATTACAAAATAATGAAGTTACTGTAGTTCCCCATGAACTATGGACCAAAACAATTTGGGAGCTGTGAGAAGAAAATGAGAGAAGATACTAGTGATGCTCACACAAGAAGAAAACAAAGATTCACTATTTTCCTCTGATGGAGAATCAAATGAGGAAGTAGACAATTTTTCAGAGGGCAAGAAGGAATAAAGTCAGGCCAGGAAATGCCTAAGTGTGCAGAATTGAAATTACAGCAAATGGCAAATATGAATATAAAATTAACATCAATAGAGAAATTGGAGAGCAAGATTGACACTTTCAGTTCAACTGTTTAACTGTCTTTTACTAGAAAACCAAATGATTAAGGAATAACTTGCTGAGCTCGAACAAAGTGTGATGACAATATTAGATGACAACACCAGTACAGAGGCAAATCCAGGATATAGAAAAAATGAATAAAGAACTAAAAGAGAAAATAACTGATTTGGAATCTAGATCTTGGAGAAAAAAACATGAAAATACTAGGGATACCCGAATCCTGGGATACAGAAAAAAACATTGAGGGAAACCTTTCAGCAAGTAATAGTGGCTTTCCTAGATGTTATCCTAGCAGAAATAAATATGGAACTTGATAGAATCTGCTGAGTTTACTAGCCTAACCATTCAAATCAAGGCCACTTAGATCAATTATGGTCAAATTTATGAGATACCAGGATAAAGAGAGACTGATAGCTGTAGTATATAAAAAAGAAGAATTAACCTTATGGGAGATCAAGTAGCAATTTACAATGACATACCCTAAGACATTCTAGCAGAAAGGAAAAAAAATGATATATTATGGAGCAAGTTACTGTATGGTAAAATAAAATTAAAGCAACCATGTTTTTTCCTGCAAAGCTTAAAGTGATCATAGAGGGGTTCAGATGTGTGAATAACACGGTGGAGGAAGCAGAAAAGGATTTGAAAGATAGATGTCCTAAGATTTTTAGGGATGAAAAGTGTTTAGACTAGATGGACTAATGGGAATAGGAAGCTCTATCTAGTAAAAAGGAATTGGGAAATACACGAGGACAAAAAAGTTCGGTAAAGTTATCGCTCAGCTAGATATGTATGTAATTTCTTTGCTTTTTCTTTGGTTGTGGGAATTGTAAAAAGTTAGAGGAATATTGATTACATTAATAAGAAATAAAGATAAAAGAGAACTGATAGCTTAGAGAAACAGTTATAATTCGGGGGAGTTGAGCATTAGTAAAAAGGTAAAAGAGGGAGATGCATCATGGATTAACCCAAGAGTATTTGCAGAAAGAGAAGGAGACATGGAATGTTAGAGTTTGTAATAATAGAGAGGGAGTATGTTACTATGAATACTATATTTATTGTTTGTTGGTTATTTTGGTTCTTTGTCTTACTATTAAGTAATTTTGTTTGGAAAAAACATGGGGGTAATAACTAGTATACACAGATATAGATATGGATAGTAATCTAACTATATTGAGAACTTCTTCATGGAATGTAAATGGGATTAATTCTGCTATAAAAAAACATGAATATTAAACTACCTAAAGAAATTTAAAATAACAGGAAATGCATTTAGAATAAAAGAAAATAGTTACATTAAAATGTAAATGGATCTCATATATTTTTGCATAACCTGATACAACACAAAAGGCTGGAGTAGCCATCCTGATAAAAAAAATCTAAATTGCTCTGTCCTAGACATTTTCAGAGATAATAATGGAAGAATATTACTGGTAAAATTAAAATTAAATAACACTATTTTTACACTAGATTCTATATATGCTCCATTTGTGGACTATTCAGATTTTGTGGCAGAAATTACTCAGGCACTGGTGTTTATACAGGCATCTAATATTATTTACAAAGGGATTTTAATAATGTATATATTCCAGAACTAGATAAACCCCTGAAAGTTTCACTAAGTCATAAAATACAATAAAGATTACTGAATGATTTCCCTCATCTACATGATTTAGTTGATCCATGGCACTTGAGATATCCAAGCTCCTGAAATTTTACATATCACAACAGAAAAAAATAATTTTTTTCCAAAAATAGATTATACATTTATATCAAAATCATTAATAAAAATCCTTTCGTCAGTCAATATCAATACCATAGTTTATTCAGATCATGCACTCATAACGCTGGACTTAAAAAACTATAACCAAAACAGGAACTTTACCCAAAGTTGGTAATTCAATAACCAATTACTCAAATATAAAAATATGTCAAATATTCAAAGAAGTTATGAGTTGTGGTTCTTCAATTTTGATAGAAGCACCCCAGTAGTCAAATTATGGGATGCATTTTAAATAGTAATTAGAGGGTCCTGTATCTCATATCAAGTACCTGTCAATAAGCATAATATAGAAGAAAAAATAAACAAAGACTAAAGGAACTAAATGCACTAATAATAACGGACTATAAGAAATGTCATAAAGAGTGGTATCAACTTGAAGCCCAGCAAATAGAAAAAAACAGCCAAGTACTGTCAAACATAAAAATTAAAAGGGTGAAATACATCCAGGGTGATAAATCTGGAAAATTGTTAGCAAACCTACTAAAAAAAGAACAAACCATTATAGAAACATTAACAGATACATAGATACATAGACAGTGTCGGCAGATAAGAGCCTATGGCCCACCCAGTCTGCCCATTTAAGTTTGTAAGTTCAGTTTATGTTTTCCAGGAAGTCTGTTGCCCCTTACCCCTGACCTCCAGAATTCCTTTATGTTTATCCCATGCATTCTTAAATCCCGTGATTGTTTCAGCCCCCACCACTTCCTCTGGCAGGGTGTTCCACTTGTCCACCACCCGCTCTGGAAGAAATTCTTCCTCACGCTTCCTCTGAATCGCCCTCCTCCAACTTCATCCCATGCCCTCTAGTCCTGGAACATCTTTTTCGCTTAAAAATAGTGCATTCCTGCACCCTGTTCCTCCCTGTAAGATACTTGTATGTCTCTATCATATCCCCTCTCTCCCTCCTCTCCTCCAGGGAGTACATGTTCAGTGCCTTCAACCTGTCCTCATAGGACTTGTGATGCAATCCATGCCCCATCTTTGTTGCCCTCCTCTGAACCTTCTCTACCCTGTCTATGTCCTTACATAGGTAAGGTCTCCAGAACTGCACAGTGTACTCCAGGTGCCGCCTCACTAGTGTCTTGTATAGTGGAATTATGACCTATCTTTTCCTGCTGGTGATGCCCCTGCCTATGCATCCCAGCATCCTATTTGCTTTACCTGCTGCCCTTGTCACACTGTTTCCCTGCCTTGAGGTCATCAGATACACAGAGGAATAATGTAATTGAAGATGAGAAGATGGCAGAACTTATTACAGAAACTTATAAAGGAATTTATCAGAGGCCAAAGACTTGTGAAGGCCAAGACATAGAAAATTACTTGAAAAAAGCCAGATTAAAAACTTTAAAATGTAATGAGGGTAATTTTAGTAAGGAAGACCTAAATGAAATGATAAAAACACTCCACAGAGAAAAAAAAACACCAGGGTTAGATGGCTTTACAGCTGAATTTTATATTGGGTTCTTGAAAGAATTGACTCCCTGGATAGATTTAAGCCTTAATGAAGTACAGTATTTTAGCAGGGTCTAGACTTCCCTACCTCATGGCAAGAGGCTAGAGTTATCTCAATACCAAAAGAAAGGGAAAAAAAAAATTGTAGAAAGTTATAGGTCAATAGTGCTATTAAATATGGATTACAAAAGTATTGCTGGACTAATAGTTAATAGAATTAAAATATTTTGTTATTTATTGGGAACTCAGAATTACAAACCTTTGAGCTAGGAGCTTGTTTACAAAGGATCCTCGTCAACACTTAAGGAGATACATTTTGTTGCAACAGCATAATTACAGCAGACAACATTGACACTGGGGTTGTACTACTAACATAGAATTTACATAGGATGGGGTAACAAATACATTTACAGTTTACACAAGTCAAAACATGAATGAAGCAGTTGGTAGCATTGTCTTTTTCCCAGTGGAGGTACACAATGAGAAGCCATCTGAGAGAAGTTACAGTAAGTGCAGAGAGACAAGTTGGGGTTTGGCAAGTGCAGGTAGGTGGGGGGAGTGGGAAGGGCGGAGAAGAGGTCAGGAAAATGGGCTACAGGTAGTGTGGGTGTACTGGACAGAGGGCAGGTGAGGGGAGGAGTGAGGCAGAGGAAGTGGACAAGGGACAAAGGGCAGGAGGTAGTGTGGGTGAACTGGACAGAGGGCAGATGGAGGGAGGTAGTGAGGGGTACTGGACAAAGGACAAGTGAGGGGAGTTGGTAGGGAGGGAAGGGGTGGGAGAGGGAGTAGGTGCAACCCAGCCAGGGCAAGTGGGCAGTTGAGTGGTGGGATGGATGCAGGGATTACGATTGACATAGGCAGTGCACTGGAGGAGAGATGGATTTATGGAGTTTGGATTTGAAGTGCTTTAGGTGTTGAAGGCTGGTGATTGAGTTTGGAATCTCATTTAGCCAAGTGGGAGCCCTTACCATGAAGGCATGCCTCCACAGGGATGATCTCTTGAAGGGAACAGTGAAGGCATGCCTGGAGACTCTTCTTGTGACATGCTCACCTGAGGCAGGTCTGAATGACACCTGCAGGGAGACAAGTGCCAGTCCCAATAGGGCCTTCTTTCCTAGTAAGCAGGTCTGGAGCTTTATTCTATCCTGGAGGGGGAACCACATTTCCTTATGTAGAGCTCACAGGTGTGTGTGATGCGATCCACGTCCAGGACAAATCTGCATGCTTTATTGAGGGTAAGGTGGACTTTGTATAGGCTAGTGTCCATGGCAGCACCATAAACCACGTTTCCATAGTCCAGGATTGGCAGGATTGTGCCATTGACCGCCTGAAGCCTGGCTTCAGGGGTGAGGCAGAGCAGAGTCTGTAGATTGTCCCCAACTTCCTGCTTGCAGCCTTAGTGATATTACTTAAGTGCTTGTCGAAAGAAAGGGACTCATCGATTGTGACCCCCAGGTACTGGAAAAAGTGATCCTGTTCTAGGGTGGCATCCGTATTGAGTGGTATTTTAAATGGTGGGTGGATTTCCTCTTCTGGTGACCGATAAAGAGCATTGTCTTAGTCTTTTTACTATTGAGTACTAGGAGGCTGGTGCTTAACCATTCCTGTAGCAGGTCGAAGTTGCACTGTAGGTTCCTGGTCAGCGTGTCTTGGCAAGAGCCTTTAAGGAATAGCGCCATGCCATCTGCATAGAGCAGGACTTTGGCAGAGGGGCATGCAACTGAGAGGTAATTTACGAAGAGGCTAAACAGGAGTGGGCACAGTATGGACCTTGTGGGACCACAACTGTGACTTTTCTGGCCTCTGAGTTGGTACCATTAATCTTCACCTTCTGTGAGTGCTCAGACAGTTAGCTAGAGAACCATCCAATCATGTCTGAGGACAACCCAATGCAGGTTA
The DNA here is from genome assembly GCA_016271365.2 of Neoceratodus forsteri. Taxonomy (NCBI): domain Eukaryota; kingdom Metazoa; phylum Chordata; order Ceratodontiformes; family Ceratodontidae; genus Neoceratodus; species Neoceratodus forsteri. The sequence goes on along the minus strand of JADMNL010000040.1, from coordinate 41,094,117 downwards.
ACCTGTGGAGCAGCAGCTTGTGATCCACAAGGTCAAATGCCTTAGATAGGTTGATACAGATTGCTCCAGCTAGTTGTCCCTGGTCTAGAGCCTTGTGGACATAGCCTGTGAATTCAATGAGGGCCGTGTTGGTACTGTGCCACTTGCAGAATCCATGTTGTTGTGGGCTGAGGAGGTTGTATTTGTGTAAGAGGGCAGAGAGCTGGTCAGCAATGATTTTTTTCAGTGCTTTGGAGAGAGAGAGGAGAAAGGATGGAGATGGACCTGTAACTGGACACAAGCGAATGATCCCTTCCTTTTAGAACTGGAGTGACCAGGGAAGTTTTCTAGGTAGATGGGAAGGCTGACATCCGAAGTGACGTATTAAAAAGCTTAGTGATAGGTACAACCACTTCAGGGAGGGTGATTGAGATAAGTTTCATATCAATCCCGTCCCCACCCATCCTTGTTTTATCCAGCACTCTTGCAAGGTATTTAGCAGTCTTCTTAGTGGTCACCTGCCAAAAGTAGAATTTTGGGCTGGTGCTAGGAAGGGGGGAGTGTTCACAGCTCAGTGTTTTGTCCTCATGAGCAGTTGTTTTAGGTGGTATGACTGCACTGTAGTCAGTAAATGCCTCATTAAAAATATTGGCTATGGTAACTTCACAAACAATGACTTTGTCACTGTAGTGGAGCATGGTTGGTGGTGACCTGTCACAAGTCCCTACAAGGCCCTTAATGGTAGCCCAGAATTTATTGCCATCTTTTAGGCACTGGGACTGCTGATTTCTGTGGTGGGAGGCCTTGACTTGTCATATTGTCCATGTACACCTATTTCTAGCAGCTTTGTAATTTTAGACATTCTCTACTGTCCCTGATACCCTTGCTCGGTGCCATAGTAGATCAAGTTCCCACATCAAACCAAGGACTTGGGGGGTGATCCAGTCTATGCACCTCCCTTTTATAATTTTCTTATGAAAGGGGGCATACTTGTCTGCAGCCAAGCTAAACTGATAGAGGAAGAGCTGGAGGGCTGCATCAACAGAGGGACAGGTATCCAGGATGCTCCAGTCTGTGTTGGCCAGGTGTTTCTTGAAGGTGGCCATAGAGCAATTTCTGATGACTCTGTTATTCACCAGCCTTGGGGGTAGTTTTGGCAGCTTCGAGGACCATTCACATAGGACAGGAGAGTGGTCAAGCAGCGCATCTGGGAGCACCTGGACATTGGTAATTCTCTTGGGGTGGGAGGTCAGTACCCAGTCAATCAGGGTACTTGTTCCCATTCTGTAGTTGATTCTTGTGCAACTCTGGACCACCTGTGTTAGGTATACTCCAGTAATCAGATCCCTGTGTGAGGAACTGAAGCTGGATAGCCAGTTAGAATTGAAGTCACCTAGCACAATAGTTTCCTTATTGTGACTTGCCTGGGTATAGAGGTTGACAAAATCATTTAAACAAAACAAAATGATGTAAGAAACCACTATGGTTCTCAAAGGAGGTGGCAGTGAAGGTTCAAGAGAAAAAGAAAGCATTCAGAAAGTACAAGGAATCACAGAAAGAGCAGGACAGAGGATTGTATCAGTTAAAGTGAAAGGAAGCTGGGAAGGCAGTCAGAACAACAAAGGCCTGAACTGAGGAAAAGATAGCCAACTCAGTTAAGAAGGGGGAAAAAACCTTTTTTAGGTACATCAGGGAGCGAAGGAAGACCAAGGGAGGGATACTGAGGCTTAATAAAGGGGACGGGGGTGGGCAGAGGGTGACGGTGAAAAGGCAGAGATACTAAACAAATATCTTTGCTCAGTATTTACAAACGAAGAGGTGGAGGTACCTAAAACAAACAATAGAAACACTTTGGATACAGAAATTGATACAAGCCCATTTACAGAAGAAAGGGTTCTGAAAGAACTCTTAAAACTGAAGGTGGACAAAGCAATGGAGCCTGATGGGATTCATCCCAGAATTCTAAAAGAACTAAGGGTAGAACTAGTGACACCACTGACTACCCTCTTTAACAAATCATGGGAGGATGGGGTGGTACCTGAGGACTGGAGGAGGGCAGATGTGATTCCCCTCAACAAAAGTGGGACCAGGGCAGAAGCAGGAAACTACAGACCTGTTAGTTTAACCTCAGTGATAGGGAAAATGATGGAATCACTTCTGAAGGAAAGAACTGTCAAGTACCTAGAGGCCAGAGGGGCACAGGACCCAAGGCAGCATGGATTCACAGTGTGAAGGTCATGCTAGACAATTCTAATAGATTTCTTTGACTGGGTGATCAAAGTAGTAGATCAGGGAGGGGCTATGGACATGGTCTACCTAGACTTTAGCAACGCATTTGACACAGTTCCACACAAAAGATTAATATACAAGTTAGCCAGCCTGGGATTGGGTCCCAAGATGATAGCCTGGGTAAAAAATTGGCTGGAGAATAGGACACAGAGGGTAATAGTAAATGGAGTCCACTCTGAAGAATGGGGGGTTACTAGTGGGGTACCACAGGGTTCAGTATTAGGACTGGTCCTCTTCAATGTCTTTATAAGTGACATTGCAGAGGGATTGGAAGGAAAAGTATTTCTCTTTGCAGATGACACAAAGATCTGCAACAGAGTTGATGCACAAGGTAGGGTGAAAAGGATGAGAAGAGACTTGGCAAGGTTAGAGGAATGGTCAAATGTATGGCAGCTTAGATTCAATGCTAAGAAGTGTAAGGTAATGCACCTGGGAAGCAAAAACCCAGGGTAAGAGTACACAATGGGGGGTGAGATACTAACAACAACAAAAATGGAAAGGGAACTGGGGTAGTCATATCAGATGACTTAAAGGTGGGCAAGCAATGTGAGAGGGCAGTAAGGAGGGTTGGGGATACTGGGATGCATAGGGAGAAGCATCACCAGTAGAAAACAGGAAGTTGTTATCCCTCTGTACAGATAGCTGGTGAGACCCCATCTGAGTACTGTGTGCAGTTCTGGAGAACCAATCTCCAAGGACATAGACAGGATGGAAGCTGTCCAGAGGAGGGCAACTAAAATGGTGCAGGGTCTGCACCAGAAAACATATGAAGAGAGACTAAAGGAGCATAATATGTATAGCCTCGAGGAAAGGAGGAAGAGGGGGGACATGATAGAAACTTTCAAGTACCTCAAGGGAATCAACAAAGTCCAAGAGGGTAGCATCTTTCAAAAAAAGAGGTGTGCAAGAACAAGGGGGCACAATTTGAAGATGGGGAGGCTGCTCAGAGGTAATGTAAGGAAGTATTTTTTCACAGAGAAGGTTGTGGCTGCATGGAACGGCCTTCCGGAGGAGGTTGTGGAGTCAAAAACAGTGGTTGAATTCAAGCATGCATGGGACAGTCTTAAGGCAATTCTAGGGGTTGGGGGTAGAAAGAAGTAGGCTGCTGGTTAACTAGGATCTGCAGCTTATCCATTAGGTAGGGAAATGGGCAGACTGGGTGGGTCAAGCAGTCCTTATCTGCTGTCAGATTTTATGTTTCTATGTAACCCCATTTGCTGGCATCCAGGTGGAATGTATACCAACATGACAATCAGCCCTTCCTTCCCCTTGCCCATGAGGTTTTTAACTGCAAGGCATTCACAGTTATTGCTGGCAGCAGGCAGTTGGACTTTATGGCACTGGAGATAGTTGCGAGTGTAGATTATGCAGCCACCCCCTCTTTTTGCTGTGCGATCAAGCCTATACAAGTTGTACCCAGGCAGGGAGATTGCCATGTCAGCAGTTCTGGGCATGAGCCAGGTTTCAGTCAGCGCGATAACATCAGGTTGCACAAGTGCCACCCAGGCTTCAAACTGAGTGAGCTTTGCCAGCAGGCTGTCAATGTTTAAGGATACAATCCTCAACCTCCCTGTGGATGGCTGGGTCTGGGTGTTGACAGGCATAGGGCCAGGGTTGGGGTGAACATTTCCTGAGATCAGTAGTAGGATCAAGATGAGCATCCTAGGTAATTTAGGGAAAAGGCAGATTGTCCTTGCTCTCCGGTGAGTCAGTGCTTTGTGTGTTGTTGAAGGGGTGTGGAAGCGCTGTGCTCCCCCTGGTTTGGATTTGAGGGAAGAGACTCTGTACGGTCTTCTTTATATCCCCACTTAAGTCTGTTGCGCAACATCATCTTTCTTTCCTTTTCTTTACTATCATGTAGGCTGGCCACCTACAAATCTCCCTTCTTGTTTTCCTTTCTGTCTCTTTCCCTCTTTCCCTTTGCCTAGGAAGAGCACTGCCTGCCACCACCTGGTTTGCATGCTTGACTGGCTGTTATGCTAGTAAAATAAATTTGTCAAAAATCCCTATTTTAGAGCGTTAGAAGCAGAGCTGCTCTGTTAAGCCATTCTCGCATTCCTGCATGAATGTGCGCAGGATCGCAGTGCTGTGTAGCTGCTATACTGAAAAGCGCAGCTTTTGTGACAAGAAATAGCACCCAGGTATTTCCCTCTTTATGGCCATTCTAGTACCTGTGTTGCCTACCAATGTAGGCTGTCAGGAAGTCTAATAAAATAGATGTTTGCCTTGGGATGTTTAAAAATAGATAAAGAAAATGCCCCTGTATTAACAGTGAGAGAAGGATTTGGTGTTCACTTTCCTATCCCTCAGTCTTATTGTAGCGTTAAAATAAAGTGTTTCCCAGATAAGTTTCCTTTCTGCTCAAGGCAAACCAGGACTAAAATAAAATAGAAGCAAGTAGTTTAGTGCTCTTGCACTGCTCCTTTTAAGAGCTGAATTGTGGTTGTCAGCTCTGTGTTTTGCACTGTAGCACATACAGACGCTGTCTCCCACAAAGTCAGCCTTTCAAAAAAAAAAAAACAATTCCCAAAGCTAGCAAAATGCTCTAAAATGTAGTTGCTAGATGCTAAATATGTTCCTCTGTGATTTGCATATTATTGTTGTACCTTTCAGGTTGTTTTGAGAAGGTGTTTGCCCTGAGAGTGTTTAGTAAGCGCCAAAAACACTGACAGGTTCTCAGGGCCCTCTTGTAAACAACCTAAACTGGTAAATATTTTCACAGAGGGTTTCTCTTGTAAATGAATGCTGTTTTCTTGAGAAACTTCCTCCATGACCAGCCAGCTTGCCTCATTTATTTCTTTTTGAAGGTTTCTCTTTTTCTCCGCCTTTATAAACAACAAAAAGTCCTACCTTGCAACAAAAGCCCTGCACTGAGGTAACAGCCTGAATTGCAGTACATGCAAAGCCAAGCTAAATAAACTTGCTGTGTTTTTCTTTCTGTGACTGTCTTTTGTTCCAGGAACTAAGCCAAGATAACACTTCTGTTTGGTAACTCACCTAACTGTGCAGTGCAGGCCTTCTCTTAGGGGCCAACACCCCTTTGCTCTCCTATTTTTTCCAAGAGCTTCTGTCACTCACAGTAGGCAGGTGGGGCTTCAGGAGGAGCAATGTTTAAAAATCGATTGTCAGCTTTCCTTTTGTGTATATAATGCCTCTGATATATATATATATATATATATATAGATATATCTATATATATATATCTATATGTATATATATATATATATATATATATATATATATATATATATATGATGCCCTTTTCTAGGCTGTGCTTTATAAATATTTTTGTTTAGTTTAGCAACTTTTCTTAGATTAGGAGGTGGATCCTGTTGCATCATGTGATTCTATTGTATAAAAGGAATCCCCTTCTCAGTCAATGCAGATCAGTTCAACCTTGGAACAGGTTGAGGTAACACCGAGGGTGGACTGATGCCAGGTCCAGACTGTGTAATGTTTGCTTGAATTTTGTTTTCTTTTCTCTGAAAGTTATTATTTTATTTATTTTGTAAATAAATTTACACTACTGTGTGACTTTTGTACATACTGTTTGTGTCAGTGCTTTACTCATACAACCCACTACTACACTGGTGTTAGAAGTGGGATTGGTTTGTGGTCCAGGCACATAGGGGGACTCCAATCATGATATCTGCCCAGATATCCAGAGTGAGCAGAGGAGTGGTACCATGGAGGATAAACCTGAGATGGAGATGGAGACAAGGGTGACTGGTGTGATGACCAGATCCAGGGTGGAACAGACAGGGGAACCACTACTACCTGGTCTGCTCCCAGAAACCCATCCTAAGGTGAAGAGAGATGCAGCAGCAAGGGTGAGTTTTTCTGATCTTGGTGAGGAGGAGTCAATGGAAGAGCCACCTGTCGATGTCCCTCCAACAGATATAGCAGAATTATTGAGATGGTTGGCTGTCCGCCAACTTGAAATGGAGCAACACAGGGAATGAGACCTCCAAGAACGAGAGCAGGAGAGGCAACATCAGGACCAGAGATGGGCCAAGACCCTGAGGGCACTCCGAATCATCTGAACAGGCAATAGAGGGCAGGACACCAGCCCTAAAGACATTAAATTGACTAAGATGGCTCCCACTGATGAAATAGAGGCTTACCGTACCACATTTGAGAGGGTAGCCAGAGCTTGTAGGTGGCCCCAAACTCAATTGGTTGTGAGACTGCCCCTTATTTAACTGGAAAAGCCCAACTGGCTTATAGCAACATGGAACCCAGATATGCTGAGAAATATGAGCTAGTGAAGAAGGAAATTTTAAGATGTTATGATATTAATGCCGAGACTTGCAGGCAAAGATTTAGATCTCTACGCTGCCAACCCTCATACAGCCCCAGAGAGACCTTCATTAGGTTAAAAGAACTTTGTGTAAAATGGTTACGACCTGAAGAAAAATCTAATACCGAAATTATTGAGACTCATGCATACCTATCAACTGTGCCACATTATGAAGAACGTTCCTTATTTTACTTCACGAAAGCTCCCTGTTCCACATTGTGAGGACTTGTTCCACATTCAAAGTCAACATTTCATAGCAAAAATCCATAGTAAATGATGCAAAAAATATATTCAATTAATAACAGACTTTCTGAACATAAATGCAACATGTTAACAGTGTTTTGAGCTTCACAGGTAAAGATTTGATTAAGTGTTCCACATTTTGCCACTTCTGTTCCACATTTTGACAGGCAATGTTCCACTTTTGGGGGGGGGGAGGTTGAGAGGTATGCTCTGGTGGTGGAACAATTCTTACAAATCCTTCATAATGAGGTGCAACTCTGGGTGAAAGAACATAATCCTGAGTCAGCAGAGGTAGCTATCACCCTAGCAGAGGACTTTTTGTCAGCAAGGCCATCAGTTAAAAGGAATGTCAGGGGAGACTCTCAAACCTCTGCAGTTAAATCTCCCCCTTCTTCCTGCCCCTCCCCTGCTGAACAGAGTGCTGTCTGATATGAAATAAGATCTGGGAGAGGAGGGAAAACTTGTACTAATGAAACCATCTGCCATCACTGTAATGAAAAGGGACATATTACCTGGTTTTGTCCTAAAAAGAAAACAACCCAGCCCACCTGGCCCTACTAACAACTGGATACTCAGTAACAGAGGTAACAATTAATGACATGACAGTGTTGGGTCTTCTGGATACTGGCAGTAAATATGCACTGATCCACCCTGAATTGTTGAGTCCTAATTATAAAACCGAAACACCAGTGGATGTGGTACGTATTCATAGGGACACACACAGATACCCAACTGCAACCATTTAATTAACTGTCAAAAACCAGAAGACTTCTGTGTGTGCAGGTATGGTACCCAACTTGCCAGTATCGGTGGTTCTGGGGTATTGTTTCCCTGGCTTTGATTGTTTACTTGGTACCAAACAACATATGGCAGCTGTCACAACTAGGGCTCAAACCGGTAGGAAAAACTGTTAGGGGACATGTTCCCCTTTGATGAAGACATCATGGGTACCCCAGGAAAGATGAAGAAGACCAAAAGAGAGAAAAGAACTTTGAAAAATATATGGAAAAATAAAGGACTGACTGAAACACCTGTTGAAATAAATGGAGTAGCCATTGATCAAATATGTGATGCTTTCTTAACCCCCTTTCTTTCAGCAGGTGGGCAAACTACCAACTAAAGGTGCCCCTGAAATGGTTGTTAAGACTGACATTTTGTGTAGAAGATGTATTCACCCAAAATCAGGGGAAAAAGTGGACCAGTTAATGATGCCAGCAAAGTATAGAGAGCAGCTACTGTATGTGGCACATGTGGGGTACCTCAGGGATCAGTTCTGGGGTCAGTCCTCTTCAATATCTTCATTAGTGACATTGCAGATGGACTAGAGGATAAGGCTTGTCTGTTTGCAGATGACACCAAGATCTGCAACAGAGTAGATGATCCAGATAGGGTGGGCAGAATGAGAAGAGATCTGGATAAACTAGCAAAATGGTCAGAAGAGTGGCAACTGGGATTTAATGCAAAGAAGTGCAAGATCATGCACATAGGGAAGAGAAACCCTGACACTACCTATAGGATGGGAGGGGAGTTGCTGGCAGTCACAAAGGAAGAAAGAGACTTGGGCATCATCATCACCGATGACCTGAAATCATCCAAGCAGACCTCTAAAGCAGTAGGTAAGGCTAGGAGGATGTTAGGGCGTATTAGTAGGGGTATCACAAGTCGTAAGAGGGAGGTATAATCCCTCTTTACAAGACACTGGTTAGGCCCATCTGCAGTACTGCGGGCCTCACCTTCACAAGGACATTGTCCAAATTGAGGCAGTCCAGAGAAGGGCAACCAAAATGGTGCAGGGACTGCATCAGAAGACATATGAGGACAGATTAAAGGAGCTCAATATGTATACCCTTGAGCAAAGGAGGGGGAGAGAGGTGATATGATCAAAACATTCAAACACCTTAAGGGCATTAACAAGGTGAAAGAATCTAACATGTTTAAACATAAGAAAAATGGCAGGACAAGAGGACACAGGATGAGATTAGAGGGAGGTCGATTAAGGAGGAATGTGAGGAAATTATTTTTCACAGAAAGGGTGGTGGATGCATGGAATGGTCTTCCTCAGGAAGTGGTGGCTATGAATACAGTGCAGGGCTTCAAACAGGCATGGGATAGGCATAAGGGAGCAATACAGATGAGTATAAATAGATAGGCCACTGACAGAGCAAAGACCAATGGCACATTTATAAGGTAGAAAAAGAAATGGGCAGACTGGATGGGCCATGTGGTCCTTATCTGCCGTCAACTCCTATGTTTCTATGTTTCTATGATTTGCCCTGTTCAGGCCATGCTGGTAGGTACTGGACCCTGGCACATTTACTGCAACATTTTTACAGGCCAACTATCCCTGACCATTTGGCTGAATATTGCAAATCATGTGTAGAATGTCAGAAAGTAGCCCAAATAGGGAAACATGACTTGGTACCATTAGAACCCCTACCACTGGTGACTACACCATTTGAAAGGATGGCTATGGATATCGTAGGCCCGATTGAAAAAGTGCTGAGGGTAATAGGTTTATACTTGCAGTATGCGATTACGCAACCAAGTACCCCAAAGCTATACCCCTATGTTCAATAACCACTGAACAGATTGCTGAAGAATTGGTTAGAATCTTCAGTAGGTTAGGAATTCCTAAAGAAATTTTGACCGATAGGGGTAGCAACTTCAATTCAGCCCTACTTCACCCTATCACCCCCAAACAGATGGATTAGTGGAGAGGTTCAACCAGACTCTCAAGCGTATGTTGAGAAAATCTGTGCAAGATGAAGGAAAACAAGCATTTGTCAATGCTGAGTGTTTGCTTGCTGCCATTGGCATTGGTAGTGTAGGAGTTACAGAGCTGCATAATAGAAATGGCAATAAAGTATAGAACTGATCCCACCACCACCCTACAGAAACTGACAGACATTGGGGTGTGCCTTTGGGTCATCAGGCATAACGGCCACACCATTTCACCACACCCTACCCTGCAGACCGTGACGAGTGTCACGGTGTGCCTTGAAGTCTTTGGCCCTTATGCGCACCCCATTCTATCAGGAAATACGGTGAGATGGGTGCAGTATAGGAGAATGGGGTGAACTTAGGGGCCAAAGAGTCCAAGGCATACCTCGATGCCGCTCACTGGCTGCAGGGTATGGAATGGTATGAGCATTACAGGCGAGAATCCCAAGTCACACCCCTGATGCCTGTCATTCTCTACAGGGTGGGTCATTATGGTCGGAAACCCTAACGCCTCAGCCATTCATTGGTATTATCACTCCAAATTTTCCACATGTTTGTTTTGTGACCCCCACCTCATGAACAGTGGCAATATCAGTTTGTTAGCCGAAAGCTGCTTTTGCACAGTGACTACAGCATTTAGCACCACAGGTGCAAAAACACATTCCGAAGAGGATGTGAAAAATGACAGCTGTACTGTTCATGGGGAGGTGTAAAAAATGGTAATGTTGAAAATCTGCAGTGAAAATATTAAAAAAACTGGTGAAGTCATGAGCATGCATAGAAACTGTGCAACGCACACCCGTAATGTAATTAGTTTGGGGATTTTTTACAGCAGATTGTCAACACAGGCATTTTGGGACCTCCGATCATAAACAGTGTCACTGTGATTTTCTTTATCTGTCCCAAACAATGATATCTCACAGCGACCACGCATTTATGCGCTGAAAGTGTGAACACACATTTTGGCCATGTTGTGAAAAATGACAGCTGTACTGTTCATAAGGGAGTGTGGAAAAATGTCTCTGGTGAAAATCTGGACTGAAAATATTACAAAGTCATGAACTTATGAGGGTGCGTGGAAACTGCACAATGCTCACTCATAACACAGTCATTTTATGGACTTTTGTCACCAAATTTTCAACATAGCCATTTTAAGACCTCTGCCCATGAACAGTGTAACTGTGATTTTTTAATCTGTCCCAAACATTGCTTTCGCACACCGACTGCACCATTGTGCACTACATGTGCGGAAACACATTTTGGGTGAGATGTGAAAAATGGCAGCTTGACCGCTCAGAAGGAAGTGTAATAAAATGGCAATGTTGAAAATCTGGCGTGCAAATATTAAAAATTCGCAAACTTGCGAGTGTGCGTAGGAACTGCACAACGTGCACTCCTAAAACAGTCATTTTTAGGAATTTTGTCACCATATTTTCAACATAGCCTTTTAATACCTCTGCTCATGAACAGTGTCACTGTGATTTTCTTAATCTGTCCCAAACATTGATTGCGCACACCTACTGCACCATTGTGCGCTACATGCAAGGAAACACATTTTGGGCAACATGTGAAAAATGACAGCTGTGCTGCTCATAAGGAGGTATGATAAAATGGCAATGTTGAAAATCTGGAGTGCAAATATTAAAAATTTGTGATCCGCTTGTGACGTCAGCGACCCGGGTTCGAGAACGAGCCCGGTCACAGGAGGGCCGGCCGGGGGGAGAAGGATCGAACATCCTATGACAGCTCTCCTTCTCAGGGGAGAGGGTAGGGGATAGGTCCAGCACCTGCTGACTCTTAGTGGAGGCTGGGAGTATCACAGGATGTGTGGCCCAAAGTTAACTGGGGGAGGAGCGGAAGTCGGCGTATGCCATGACGTCACCACGCTGCCCCCACAGAAAATGGAAAATTGCTCGCTGGCTGCCAAGATGATGGCTCCCCATTCCCTGAGCACCTCCAGTACATGCCAAGGAACTCCTGTTTCTCAGCAGCATCCCCGGGCCCTAATGAAGTGTGTGCTGAGGTCTTCCCCTGTCCTCCCCGGTGCCCTTCCCCCTCGGAGGAGGGGGACCCATCCGGCGAAGGGATACGCCAGGATATCCCGGGGATTGGCTCTGATCTGAGGACCTGAGGGGGGCTGGGTAAGGTCAGTGGGGTCGAAGGGAACTTGTGGAGCCTGAAGGAGTGGGGGTCAGCGAAGCATGGGAGGTGGTATAAACATATAATGCAAAAAAAAAAATTGTGAACTTACAAGCGTGCGTAGGAACTGCTCAATGCATGCTCGTAAAACAGTCATTTTTAGGAATTTTTTCACCAAATTTTCAATATAGCTATTTTAAGACCTCTGCTCATGAATAGTGTCACTGTGATTTTCTTAATGTGTCCCATATATTGATTTCACACACTGACTGTGCCATTGTGTGCTACATGCGTGGAAACACATTTTTTGTTTTTTGTTTAACCAGGTATAGCACACTAAGCTGAAAGCTTTTTTACAGGAGCGACCTGGGAGCACAAGGAGGTTAAGTGACTTGCTCAGGATCACACAGTATGCAAGTGGAAGCTGTGGGATTCAAACCCAGGTCTGGTCTGCTGGATGTCACCAAATTTGCAGCTCAGAGCCTTAGACCACTGCGCTATACTGCCTCCTGAGGCAGTTTTTGGCAAGATGTGAAAAATGACAGCTGTACTGCTCATAAGTAGGTGCGGTAAAATGGCAATGTTGAAAATCCAGAATGCAAATATTAAAAATTTGCGAACTTACGAGCGTGGGTATGAACTGCGCAACACATGCTCGTAAAACAGTCATTTTTAGGAATTGTTTCACCAAATTTGCAACATAGGCTTTTTGAGAGCCCACCTTATGAACACTGGCACTGTCATTTTGATAATCAGTACCAAAAGGTGATTTCTCACATTGATTACAAAATCACCCTTCGGACCCAATTAACGCCATGACAGTTCAGGAATTCATGAGGAGGGTCCCAAAAACCCCATGTTGAAAATTTGGTGCCAAAATTCAAAAAAATGCGAGATATGCAGTAAAGTTGATAAAACCTTATTCATTACATTATACAGCTTATCGGTATTTCCTCAGTCCACGGTCGGCTTTGAAGAGTGCAGTCATGTTCCCGGTCCACTGAAGATCATCACACTGAGCTCCGGAGGTAAGTATGGGGTGAGGGGGGTGTGGGGAGGCAGGGTGCACAGTGTGTGGGCGCAGGTGCACTGGGAGACCTCCGAGGGAACTTTTTTTGCTTACAGGTTGTTTCTGTTTTTTAAAGGAAGACGATGCAGAACGTTTGCCACGCTGGGGTGGGCTCCCAGCATGGCAGCTAGAAAGCTGTTTGGGGGGCTGGAGCTGATGGGGGATTGGGCACCCCTGTCAGCAATACGGACTTGTGCCACACTGGAGTGGGCTCCCAGCGTGGAACCTGGAAAGCTTTTTTTGGGGGGCGAGCGTGGAACTGATGGGGGATTGGACATCCCCATCAGCCATACAGTATGTGCATGGGGGAGAGCACGTGAGCATGCAATATGCATGCGTGCGTGGGGGGAGCTCGGCTCACGGAAGTGGAGCTCTCCCTTTCAACTGTATGCCACTGCATTTTCAATTGCTGCCATAGACAGCAGCAGCATTCATTGGAGAAGTACGACAGCGCCTGCAAACACACTGACTGAACTGGAAGACACTGACACACCTCCAAAAACTCAGATGATGGCATTATGTTTCTTGCAGATGCATGCAAGCAAACATAAAAATGGAACCAATACCTTCCCTTATTACTTTTTGCCTATAGAGAGGTCCCCTAGGCCTCTACTGGGTACTCTCCATTTGAGCTTTTGTGTGGACGAAATCCTTGCGGGCCCCTTGATGTTGTCAAAGAGTACTGGGAGGAAGGACAAGAGGTTGCAACTACCAGTATCGCTGAGTACATGGTCCAGCTGAGAAAGCAACTTGTAAAATATACAGAGGAGGCTCATAAAATGCTAGTCAGGCTCAGCAGAACCAGAAACACTATTATGACTCAAAGGTTTCTGATAAGGAATTTCAAGAGGGAGATAGGGTGTTGCAGTCATTACCAGCCACAAAGAACAAGCTTCTCATGAAGTGGCAAGGGCCCTATAAAATCCTTAAGCGGGTGGGCAAGGTCACTTATGAGATTGAAACACCCAATAAATGCCCTGGCAAGAGAATATACCCTTCCAACCTCCTGAAAAAGTGGCAAGAAAAACCTGAGTCTTCAGCTAGTATGCTCATTATGCCAGAAACAGGGGAAACTGACATGGATGTGGCATATACAGTAGCCAATTAGAAGAAAAGGGCCAGTCAGGAATTAATGAATTAAACATAAACCCTCTCCCTAGATGAGCAAAAAGAAAAAAAGTTAAGACAGGTTCTTATTCAATTTGAAACAGCCATAACTGTAGAACCTGGGAAAGCTGTGGGAGTAGAACCCATATTCACACCTCTTCTCCTCCTAGCAGACAAAAACCATACCAATTTCCTGAAAGGGTGAGAGCAGGGGTACAACAAGAAATTCAAAAAAATGAGAAAACTGGGTATTATTGAACCCTCAAAAAGTCCATGGGCATCTCCCATTGTAGTTGTTCCTAAGAAGGAGGGTGGTATCTGCCTGTGCCTGGATTTCAGAAAGATAAACCTGGTGTCCCAATTCGATGGGTACCCAATGCCCCAAACCAATGATTTGATTGGCCACATAGGTAATGCCCAGTATATAACAACGTTGGATTTAACCAAAGGATACGGGCAGATTCCTTTGGGTCAATTATCTCATAAGAAAACAGCGTTCAGTACTCCCATTGGTTTATTTCAGTTCATGACTATGCCATTTGGTCTTCATGGAGCACCAGCAACATTCCAGAGGTATATGGGTCAGCTTTTAGCCCCCCATACTGCATATGCAGCTGCCTACCTGGATGATGTGGTCATTTTTAGCCCAGATTGGCAGACCCATAAGGAACATTTAACAGCTGTTTTTAAAACTATTAATGGGGCTGAGCTGACCCTAGTAAATGTGCGGTGGCCATGAATGAGACACGGTATTTAGGTTTTATTCTGGGTAATGGTCAGGTAAAGCCAAAAATAACCAAAGTAGAACCAATAGTTAACTGCCTGGTGCCTGAAACGAAAAAACAGGTGAGGTCATTTTTAGGACTTATTAGCTATTACAGGAGGTTTTTGCCCAACTTTGCCACTGTAGCAGCACCCCTTACTGACCTCATCAAGAAAAGAAGTGGAACTACTGTTAAAAGGATGCCTGAATGTGAACAGACATTCTAGTCCATTATGTGCCTTATGTTCCTCACCAGTCCTGAGGTGACCTGATTTCGAAAAGTCCTTTGAAATGCATACTGATGCCTCCAACATGGGCATTGGAGATGTTTTAAGCCAAATTATTGATGGGGAAGAACATCCTATCCTATATATTTCTAGGAAACTTCATGATAGGAAGCAACGCTACTCAACTATAGAAAAAGAGTGCCTAGCCATCAAGTGGGCAATAGAGGCCTTGCGTTTTTATCTGAGGGGAACTGAATTCATTTTGGTTACAGACCACAATCCCCTGTGCTGGATGAACCAAATGAAAGATAATAACGTAAGAATACTCAGATGGTATCTAGCACTGCAGCCATACAAATTCCATGTCGAGCACAGGCCTGGATCTCAGCACAAAAACGTGGATTTTATGTCCCGCTATGCTGCAGGCCTAGAAACAGATCCTGATGATCTGAACCATACTGTCCCTGTAAATATGTAGATTTGTAAATAGAAATAGAAAGATAGATTATTGGATCTATATATATATTTTTAATTTTTTTTATTTTTGGGTGTATGGTGTAAGGGAACAGGACTTAAGATAGTTCTGTAGATAGCCAATAGGGTAGTCTTTTAGCTTCTATAACTGCACACCCGAGGGCAATTGTTTTGATGATCATAACCAGTATGCTACGGTTGTATTACTATGAGTGGTAATGGTGTAATGACATCATTTTGTATAAGGGTGCCCTGGGGTGGGACTTCTAGAGAGGGCGGGCGGAAGTCCCAAGAATCCCCCTTTGGTTGTTCCAGGGGACTCACCCTTTTCTTTCTGTAGGATTCCTTCTGTAGGAAACTAGTTGGTTTCACCCCCCCAGTTTCCCTCTGGGCAGGATGGCATGTGGCAGCGCTGTGCCCCCCCCCCCAGTTTAGGTTTGAGGGAAGAGACTCTGTACTGTCTTCTTTATATCCTCCTTTAAGTCTGTTGCGCAACAGCACGTTTCTTTCCTTTTCTTTACTATCATGTAGGCTGGCCACCTACAAATCTCCCTTCTTGTTTTCCTTTCAGTCTCTTTCCCTCTCTCCCTTTGCCTCGGGAGAGCACTGCCTACCACCACCTGGTTTGCATGCTTGACTGGCTGTTATGCCAGTAAAATAAATGTGTCAAAAAGCCCTGTTTTAGAACACTAGAACCAGAGCTGCTCTGTTAAACCATTCTCGCATTCCTGCACGAACGTGAGCAGGATCACAATGCTGTGTAGCTGCTATACTGAAAAGCGCAGTTTTTGTGGCTAGAAACAGCACCCAGGCATTTCCTCCTTAATGGCCATTCTAGTACCCGTGTTGCCTACTGATGTAGGCTGTCAGGAAGTCTAATAAAACAGATGCTTGCCTTGGGATGTTTAAAAATAAAGAAATAAAATGCCCCTGTATTAACAGTGAGAGAAGGATTTGGTGTTCACCTTCCCATCCCTCAGTCTTATTGTAGAGTTAAAATAAAGTGTTTCCCAGATAAGTGTCCTTTCTGCTCAAGGCAAACCATAACAAAAATAAAACAGAAGCAAGTAATTTAATGCTCTTGCACTGCTCCTTTTAAGAGCTGAATTGTGGTTGTCAGCTCTGTTTTGTGCACTGTAGCACATACAGACACTGTCTCCCACAAAGTCAGCCTTTAAAAAAAAAAACAATTCCCAAAGCTAGCAAAGTGCTCTAAAATGTAGTTGTTAGATGCTAAATATGTTCCTCTGCGATTTGCATATTATTGTTGTACCTTTCAGGTTGTTTTGAGAAGGTGTTTGCCCTGAGAGTGTTTAGTTGGCGCCAAAAACACTGACAGGTTCTCAGGGGCATCTTGTAAACAACCTAAACTGGTAAATATTTTCATGGAGTGTTTCTCTTGTAAATGAATGCTGTTTTCTTGAGAAACTCCCTCCATGACCAGCCAGCTTGCCTCATTTATTTATTTTTGAAGGTTTCTCTTTTCCTCCTCCTTTATAAACAACAAAAAGTCCTACCTTGCAACAAAAGCCCTGCATTGAGGTAACAGCCTGAACTGCAGTACATGCAAAGCCAAGCTAAATAAACTTGCTGGCCCAGATATTCAAAAGGGTTGCACCATGCGCAACAGGGTTGCGCATGCGCAACTCCAAAAATGCGCCATTCTCTGATATTCAGAAGGGGCCAGTTGCACCACCAAAAACATGCTGAGCAACAGCGCAATGGAAATGAAGGCATGCGAACAAGGGGCGGTCCATGCATAAAGTCGCAATGCGATATTCGAACACTCAGCCAATGCGCAAGAGTGGCTCAGCCGAAGTTGCGCGAGCAGCGGAATTGAGCCAAAATAAAAGGCTCAAGGAAGCGGCGCAAGAACCCCTAGAGGCCGCAAACTGGGGAGAGAGACAGAGAGAGAGAGAGAGAGAGACAGGAGCTGGAAGGGCAGAGAGGGACAGTGGGTCCAGGAGGACAGAGAGGCCAGTGGGGGGCCCGGCAGTGGAAGCAGCAGTGGAGGCAGCGGGGTAACACAGGAACAGCAGCCGGGGAGGCAGAAGCCAGGAGATGGATAGTGACAGCTTCCACATGGAAGTTGTAATGAGGGTGAGACACCATGCTGCAGGGGACGTGGTCAGGAGGGGCCCGTCAGCGGTATGCCCCGACAGGTGGTATCGTGCCTGCATCAGCTTCGAGCTGTACACAGACGCCGAGATGCAGGCTGGTACTGCCTGAACAGGGCAATACTGAGACGGCTCTGCTAGCTGTGCAGTGATGTGATGCAGGCACCCTCACGACGGAGTCACGCCTGTCCGTGGAGACCAAGGTGACAGCCTGCATGTGCCTGCTTTCCACGGGCACCTTCCAGAGGCCAACAGGGGACACCACAGGCATTACACAGTCGGTCACGTCCACGCATCCTCACCCAATTCCTCTTGCGCGATTGCTGCCTCATGCTGCGGAGTACATCCATTTCCCAGCACCGCCGCAGAGCGTACAACAAACATGCAGGAGTTCACAGGGTAGCATGTATGCCTGGCGTTAGGGGCCATAGACTGCACCCATGTGGCCATTCACACGCCACCTGGCCCGACGGCCAGGCATATCGGAACCAAAAGGGGTTTTCCAGCGTCAATTGCCAGGTGGTGTGTGATGCCACTGGGCCGATTATCAATGTCTGTGCCACACCCTGGCGGAGCACATGATGCTTCATATGGCACCAGTCTGGACTGTGCCATCGATTCGAGAGTGGGACACATCCCCACGGGTCATCTAGTGGGTGAGTACACATGTGCGGAATGCAAACTCTGGGCAAGGGTGGGAATGACACAGGTGCCATTGTAGTGGCACACAAGGATGTGGGCAATATGGACCTGACATGACACTGATCTCCACTATCTCCACACAGGTGACTGGATACCCACTCCATCCCTGGCTGCTCATACCGCACCGTGCCCCCACGACCCCAGCGCAGCTATGCTTCAATGAGGCACATGCCGCAACACGAACATCATAGAGCGGGTGTTTGGGATGCTCAGGGCATGCTTCCGATGCCTGACACCCGGCGGAGCTCTACAGTACAGCCCCCAAAAGGCCTGTGGGATATTCCTGGCTGTTGCATCCTGCACAACATGGCCAAAGACCATGGGATAGCCGTACAGGTCCAAGAGGGGACAGTGATGGGGACGCCAGTGGCGCCTTGATGTTGGTGATGAGCAGCCCCCCAGGACGGAGGGACCCCCAACTGACCCGGCAGGCCCAGCTGCACTGGGACACCATCGCAGAAGAGCACTACACCCAACACAGGTAAGTCAAGGGGACATGTGCAGGCACACTGTCCATGCCAGAAACCACAGGCACACAGGGGAACACACGTGCATGAAGGTCAGGGAGTTGAAGGTTCCAGGCATACCAACACACCATCAGAGAGGGGTGAGCACTCATATGGACACACACACACACCAGGCAGCGTACATGGGCAGCAGCACAGCACTGCAGAAATGACATTTCCAACACACAGCACCACCGACCACCCCCACCAACTGGACTGTCCACGTACGTGTGTCAGGACCTGGGCACCCTTGCACCTTGGTGTACAGTGCAATGCAGGCATCATCATGCACACGCACCTGTGGACAGCAGTTGGGAGAGTGTGGTGGTCCGTAGTCAGCTGCAGTGAGCAGAGCACCCAGCAGTGCACTGCCCACCATGACACACATTGCACACAGGGCAGCACCAGACAGGGCCTGCACTGGGAGACAGATCAATCAGGTAGCACTGTCCCATGGCCACCACGGATGCGTGGGTGGCCCCACCGTGGCCCAGCAGCACTGGCAGGCTGAGCAGGGGCCACATCGGGTGGCGCTGGTACACCACCAGGGGTCCCACTGTGCGAACGCTACCTTGCCCGCACAGGGGTCTGCATCCTGCCAAACAAACTTGCACCAGGGGTGCTCAGGATGCCCACAGCAGAACCCAGCGTCGACAGGCCTGGTGTCGCCACGACGCCGGAATGGGGAGTGGAGCGCACTGTGTGGGTGTGTGGTACAGGGGCACCTGACAGTGTGGCCACGCGTCCGCGACAGAGACCACTGCCTGGGTCAGCCTGTCAATGGCAGCGGTCACATCCGTCCGCATAAGGACCAGCCGGCTCGGTCCCGAGCACTACTCCCTGCTATGCGCCCACGGACACAGACAGTGCCTCCATCGACCTTGCAACCCGCCCCTGCAGCTGTACCAAGTCCCGCAGCAGGCGGGTGTGTGCGCCCATCAGTACTGTGCCCCAATGGCATGACCCCAGGGTGTGGATGGTCCTGGTGCACAGCTTCTGTCGAGGTGGGCGCGCTGTTACGTCCAGGACCAGCGTATAGGTGGATCAGCGGTGGGGACATGTGCCGCTGCTTGACACTGTACCCCCAGACCTGGTGTACAAACTGCTGCTGCCGCCCTCCAACTGCTGAGCCCCAGGTCCACCTGTTTCCACCTGCGCTGGACAACAGTGCCAGACACCTGCACAGCCACCGGTGCTGCCCCACCGGTGCTGACAGGCACAGCCTGGGACTGTGCCAGCATGCTGGTACACAGGTGTGAACCAGGAAGGCCCAGGGGGCACGTGGCTGCCTGCCATATGCAAACGTCCATGGAACACACACCTATCACTGCCCATTGCAGGCCTGCTGCACATCAATGGTGCAGGTGCTGCCACTGCCATAGGCACAGCATGCTGGCATACCTGCATGCCAGACTGCTGAGACACAGGCTGTGCACCCCCTGCACCCGTATCACTGACACCAGAGTTGTTGGCCCAGCGTGCATGCTGCTGCAGTGCCTGCAGGCTGGTGGCGGAGGTGGATGGTCCCTCCTCCACATCCAGCAGGTCTGCATCACTGTCTGGACCCACCACCACCACCGTCTCCTGAAGACGAACAGGATCTGTAACAGAAAGAGAGTACATGTGAGTGCATGTGAACAACAGCCCCCCAACAACACCACCATGTCATACCGTGCAGTGATGGGCTTCCACCTGTCTGGAATCCTCCGCCTGGTACCCATGGCACACGGCGGCATGGCCACGACCAGTGTCTCCTCTGTGAGGGGTCAGCTGTAACACCACTGGTGGGCCCCCACCAGTGCCAGCACGCGCGCCCTGAAGGCTGCCACTGTCTCCTTCAGCCTCCTGCGGTCAGTCCCCATCTTCTTCTTGCATTCCTGCAGCGCTGCGCGGCTTCCGTGCAGGTTGACGAGCCGAGCTCCCTCCCATGCAGCTGCACGTTCCTGAGGGTGGCCCTCCGTCCCACTCAGTAGTGGCTCATCCTCCAGGTAGGCCTGGAAGAGGCCTCCGTCTCTGCCGCGGTGAAGTTTGGCCTCCTCCCACGCCCCGCCGTCTCCACCTCAGCTTGCTCTGGTCAGTCATGGTGATCTGTATGGGTGGAAATGGACACCTGTCACTGTGCAGTCGACAGCATTTCCCCATGAGCATAGCTGCCGCCCGGGGCGGAAGCTCCCACGCTTCCTCTTCCCATGAATGCAGAGATACTGATGAAAGGGTGCCCTTTGTCCCTTTCTAAGTGCCCTTTCATGCTCAGCCCCTCAACCTTTATCATCCTCCGCCATGAGCATTGTCCTAAGCATCACACAGCATGTAACTCACCTCTCACCTGCAGTAACCAAATCTGGCCAGCACAACCCACTGTCGCATTTTATAATGCAACACATGCAAATGAGGTGTGGCGCAACTATAATGACATGCTAATCGTGCCCTCGCCTATGAATGGCTGATCGAATGATTTGCATATGTCGGTGAATATCGACAGCGTATTTGCGCTTTGCGCGAATACGGAAGGTCCGCTGAGCCAATGGCGAGGTTTGTGGCCGCGCGTTACACTGCATTGCACATGCCCAGACAGCTTACGCATGCATCTATCATGCTGCAGACCTGCTGAGCGCGATAGGCGATTCAGGCCATGGCCACCATTGTGCCAGTGGCACTACAGCACTGGGCACTATATGGCGCTGTGGCACTACTGCACGATAGTCACTGTGGCACTGGTGCACAGCTTGGCAGTTGCGCAGGATGCCTATACATCTGATGGCGCTGTGCGTAGCCTTGCGTCATTGCCGTGACCTTGTGTATGCCCTCTGACCCGGGCGCTGTTGGCATGCCGTAGTATATCGCCTATTGTGCGCTGTCTGGTGACGGCGCCATGTGAAGTGACGGCGCTGTTCGAACAGCGCCATTGCTTCCGTGGTGGTGGCCTCATTGGGCGCAACAACTCCACGCGGTTACGGCGCAGCTGGGCGCCATATTGCCTGCTGTAAAGTTGGTGCCATGGCTAGGAGGAGGGCGGTCCTGGAGCCAGATTGAAGTGGCCAACCTGGTGGCCCTAGTTGAGCCACACTATGATGGCCTGTATGGTGGGCGCCCTCACCAGTGCCAGGACTCAGCTGTGGCCAGCAAGTGGCCACTGACCTGGTGGAGGTCACTGGGCGGGCCGGTCTGCTGAGCAGTGGCGGCACGGTACAGTGACCTCGCCGGAGAAAGCAGAACTTTGTCGCGGCTGGTGGTCGCTGCCAGGCAGCGGGCGTAGTGCCTAGGCCAGGTGAGTGTAGCATCTATGCACCTATATTCTCTGTAGGGGTGTGTGTGTGCTTGGTGGCTGTGCATAGGTGCCGGCTCGACACGGTTGGCTGTGTCAGTGTGTGCAGCTGTGCGATGGATGGTTATGGCTGTGTGGGCAGGCACTCTCACTGGGGCAGGGGGCACTCTGCTTTGAGTCACACTGATGTTTGTCTCAACATATGCTCTCCCCAGGCAGGAATCTGAGGGCGCGGGGTGAGCCGGTGGCGTGGGCGTGCCAGGACCCCAGTGCCGGGGGTGTTGTGCCCCAGCAGCAGCAGCGAGCAGCAGCAGCGGCAGAGCCAGCTGCTGGAGGAGTGTGAGTATCATTACTTCATGGATGCTATATGCATGTGGGGGCAAGACCACCAGCCCTGCACAACACAACCATGCAGGAAAGGGAGGTCATAATTCCACTATACAAGACACTGGTGAGGCCCCCACCTGGAGTACAGTGTACAGTTCTGGAGACCATACCTATGTATGGACATGGACTGGGTAGAGAGGGTTCAGAGGGGGTCAACACGGATGGTGCATGGATTGCATCACAAGTCCTATGAAGACAGGTTGAAGGAACTGAACATGTACTCCCTGGAGGAGAGGAGGGAGAGGGGGATATGATGGGGACATGCAAGTATCTTACAGGGGGGAACAGAGTGAAGGAAAACACTATTTTTAAGCGTAAAAGATGTTCCAGGACTAGAGGGCATGGGATGAAGTTGGAGGGGGGACGAGTCAGAGGAAACATGAGAAAGAATTTCTTCACAGAACGGGTGGTGGATAAGTGGAACACCCTGCCAGAGGAAGTGGTGGGGGCTGACTTGGTCACGGGATTTAAGAATGCATGGGATAGCCATAAAGGAATTCTGGAGGTCTGGGGTAAGGTGCAACAGACTTATAGGAAAACAGAGTTAACTTACAAGGTCAAATGGCCAGACTGGGTGGCACATAGGCCCTTATCTGCCGACACTGTCTATGTATCCATGTATGTATGCACAACACAGGTGACATGCATCACTGTGCAGTATCACAGCACGTCTGTGTATGCGTCACTGGTGGTCCAGGCATGCACTGGGCACATAGCTGTGTAACTGGCATCGCACCACGTTGCCATATCACTTGCCAGCCTTGTTTGTGCTGTGATGGACATGGGCAGTGTGTGTGTGCAGTGGTGCACATAGCTGGTGCCGCCTGTTTGTGATGGCCATGTGCATGTTCACTGTGGGTGGGTGCATGCCATCACAGGTGCGGGCCACTGGGCTATATGGCTTGCAGGTTGGGTGGTGTTCAGGGTTGTGGTCAGTCACAGCCATTGACTGTGTTCCCATTTTCCTAGGCCTTGAAGTTCTCTGGAGGATAGATCGAGACATTCGGGGCCTGACACAGGTGTCCCTTGAAACCCAGGCCATTCTGGAGTCCATTAGGCGACATGGCCTGCGGAGAAGGCGTCACAGGGGAGAGCAGAACCAGGTGCAGGATAACCAGCCAGCTGGGCCTTAGAACACAATACCTTTCCCACTTCTCCCATCCCTACCACCCTGCCTTCCCTCTCCAAGTTGTTCATCCCTACCCCTTGCCCACCCCTACCTTGTACCCCTACCCCCCCTCCTGTAAATAGTTCTCTTGTTGGTTTTGTCATTTACATTTTTATAATACATTGATATTTTGATATGAATACTGTGTTGGTCTCTGATTTGCAGCTGGCTATGGTTGCTCAGTTGCAGTGGTGTACATGCCATCTGGTGGTATGGTCCTGGGTATGTGTGTGTGTGTGTGTGCGTGTGCTTGGGGAGGTATCTCCGGCATGGCAGTGACTTTCTGTTGGTCTTGCCGTCTGCTGCCACCCACTGCTGGGTGCACAGGGTGTGTCTGGCTTGTATGCTTCTGTGCTGCATGGGGCTGACGTGTGCTGGGGGGACTGCATGGTTTCCTGCAGTGCCAGTCACTGCACATGGGTGGTGTCTTGGGGTCACAGTGCAGGGTGTGCTGTGCATATGGGGGGCTGATGTGCACTGTGGTTGTCAACCCCCTGTGTGTGGCACTCTCCGCCTGCCAGTGGTTGTGCTGGGGTGTCAGGGCTCTGCTATGCTTTGTTGGCTTGTCCCCATGGGCACGTGGATCATCCGTCCCACCCCCAGTGATGCTGTGCTTGGGGTGTGCAGGTGTGGTGTGGGTTCTGCAGTGTGTTCCTGTGCCCATGTGGCATGGCTGGTGGTGGGCCCCAGCCTGCCTCCCTGGATGTGCAGTTCCATTGCTTGGGGGGGCTATGCTTTGCTATGGCAGCTCTGGAATGCTCAGCTGAGCTTCTCTGGTTGCGCCATAGCGCAACATTTTGGCTCAGCTTCTCCTTCCTGGTTGCGCGATGGCGCAGTATGTGCGATATTCAGACATTGGTTGCTTGCGCAATTTGCTCTGCTCCATGTTTGAATATCGCACCTGTTGCACATTTGCGCAACTGGTTTGTGCTTGCTCCTGCTGTTGCGCTACTTTTGAGCGCAGTTTGAATATCCGGGCCGCTGTGTTTTTCTTTCTGTGACTGTCTTTTGTTCCAGGAAGCCAAGCCAAGATAACACTTCTGTTTGGTAACTCACCTAACTGTGCAGTGCAGGTCTTCTCTTAGGGGCCAACACCCCTTTGCTCTCCTGTTTTTATCCAAGAGCTTCTGTCACTCACAGTAGGCAGGTGGGGCTTCAGGAGGAACAATGATTAAAAATCGATTGTCAGCTTTCCTTTTGTGTATATAATGCCTCTGATATATATGTTTGATGATGCCCTTTCCTATGATGTGCTTTATAAATATTTTTTGTTTAGTTTAGCAACTTTTGTTAGATTAGGAGGTGGAGCCTCTTATATCATGTGATTCTACTGTTTAAAAGGGATCCCTTTCTCAGTCAATGCAGATCAGTTCAACCTTGGAATAGGTTGAGCTAACACAGAGGGTGGACTAATGCCAGGTCCAGACTGTGTAATGTTTGTTTGAATTTTGTTTTCTTTTCTCTGAAAGTTATTATTTTATTTTTTTTGTAAATAAATTCACACTACCATGTGACTTCTGCACCTACTCCTTTTCTGTCAGTGCTCTAATCATACAACCCACTACTACAAGGGGTGCAAAGGCTGCTAAGCAGTCCTGGGTATAAGCACAGTATCGGCATGTTGAGTCCTGGGGGGCTGTGGTACCTGGCATGGGGTACGGGAGGACGGTCAAATAGCTGGGTGTTACTACTCCCACTGGGCTGGAGGACTCTTTTCTGCAAGTACACAGCCTTGGTGGTTCGAGGTATTATCCAGGTACAGGCCCATTATAGGCAGTTTTTCCATCAGGAGAATGATAAATTGTGCGTTGTGGACTCGGGGGACTGGGGGGGTGGTATAGTCAAAACCCATTCTTTTTCCTGGTTTCAGCAGGAATCCAGTCATTAGTCTCAGCCAGGCAGCACCATCTTGTGAGCCGACCTTGGGCACTGGTCTGTGGCTTTCAGTATGTGCAGTTTAATAATTAATACTGCTGTGTCTGCAGGTCAGTGAGATACACCGATTCCTTCAGTTGGAAAATTAGGCTGGTTTAGAGTTCAGTGTGGTGTCTTCTAACTTAAAGAGTTAAGATTAACCCTGACAAGTGTTAGGCCCTATAACTGCATTCTGTATCTTTAAGGGGAGTTGCAATATTAGTGAGAGGGGAGGATGAAGACTGCCTAGGGGCGGTGCCGCGGGGGAGGTAGAGTATTTAATAAAGGCTGAGGGTGGGTGAAAAATTCAAGTTGGAAGGAGAGAAAGTGAAAAAGAAATGGGATTAGCTGCAGGGCATTGCTTACTGTTGTGACACAAATGAAACCTGGTCTAAACAGAGAAATGTTCACAAAAAGCTGTATCACTTTACGCTTAATTTCTGATCCAGGGTAAAATACCACAGGACCTTAAAACAAAGAGAGCTGTAATACTTTATTTATTTATTTAGCTTTTGTTGACCAGGTAAGTACACTAGACAAAACTTATGCCTATTTTCAGGTATGACCCGGGAGAGTACAGGAAATTAGCAGAACATACAGAGTACAAACTGAAGCAAGTAAGGCAGATACAATGAGTTCAGCAGAAGCAATGCATATGTAGCAGACAACTCAGGTTACAACAGTGAACACAGTAAGGTATACAAATATAGAGTCACTAAAACAAGATTGCAAGCAATATAATCATATAATATATATATATATATATATATATATATACATACACACATATATATTATATATATATATACAGAATATACAACTATTCAGAGGGCTATGCCCAGGCAGGCTGGTAGTAACAGTGAGATTGGAGCCAAGGTACAGGAGATGTAATGCTCAAGTGCCGGGGGAATCCGGGAGGATTGAAACAGTCACATACTGAAGAGAGCCTCAGGTGGTTCTTCAGGGAGGTTCATAGGTATGCCTGGGAAGGGGAGGACTGGACCAGGACAGGAAAGGAGTTCTTTAGTCTAGGGGCACATGACACAAAATTTCTGTCCCCCATATAGGTATGCATAGCAGGTACTTTAAGGATAGCAGGGCCCAATGACCTTAGGGAGTAGGTAATGGGGATAGCCAGCGCAAGGAGTTCCACCAATCTAGGAGGGATGCCTGAGCCCAGAATCTTACCTGTGAAGCAGCCCAGAACAAAGTTAATGTAGTTGGATGGGGAGAGCCAGGTAAGCCTACTATACAGATCACAATGGTGAGTGAGACAAGGAGATATAAGTGCAAAACGGCAAATATTATTGTAATCTACTGTCCACCTGGTAAGATGGTCCTTGGAAGTACAGGTGAACAATAGGAGCCCATAACAGAGGGATGGTAGAAAAACACCTCTGGCCAGTGCTAGGTTAGCAGCTGTAGTTAGTTTATTCTTCGCCCTGTAAGCCAGACCCAATTTCCAGTTAACAGCTTGACATACATTGTGAATATGGTGGCCAAGGTTGAGCTGAAGGTCAAGCGTCACCCCAAGGTATTTGACAGAGTCAGTGGTGAGAACAGGAGCATCACCAATGCCCGAGATGCACAGGGGGACAGGGGAGGCCTTTACCTTAGCCAGTGATCCAAACAGCATGGCCTGAGTTTTGTTAAAGTTTAGGACCAGCTTGTGGGATGATATCCAGGATTGTATATTCCTAAAATCATCACTCAGTTGGTTAATTACCCCAATATCCCTGGAATGGGTGAGGATAACCAGGTCATCAGCAAATAGGATAGCCTTGCATGAGATAGTTGAGAAGGGAAGATCATTGACGAAGATGGAGAAGAGTAGGGGCCCAAGGACTGACCCCTGGGGAACTCCTTAGGACACAGCAGTGGTGTCTGAAAGCACCTTACTATATTTGGTAAGTTGCTGCCTGCCCTGAAGGTAGTTGGAGAACCACGTAAGCACTGGAGAAGACAGACCCAATGACACAAGTTGTGTACCTAGAACGACATGGTGAACCAGGTCAAAGGCCTTAGAAAGGTCAATAAAGATTGCCTCAGAGAGTTTGCCCAGGTCCATAGCAGCCCTTATCCCTGATGTGACAGTGACCAGGGCTGAGGTTGTACTGTGCCCCTTATGAAAGCTGTGCTGTGAGGGGGAGAGTAGCTCATGAGACTGGATATAATACAAGAGTTGCCTCACCACAACTTTCTCAAGAAGCTTACTAATAGCAGCTAGCACCATCAATAAGCATGTCAGGGGCCTCACAGGAGGAGGATTCACTCACTATGTGTTTAATATTCCTCCAGAAGCTCTTGTGTTCCTTAGCTGAAGTCCATATGGCTTAAAACCTGCACTGTAAAAGATCCTGCACTTGAAACTAACCCTGGAGTGCAAAATTGCTATAAACAGGCTTAGATTCACATTTAAATTAGGATTCACAGGACACTTTGGTGATAGGTCTCCAAGATGCCATATATATATGGATCAATTTGGATTCATGTCTTTCAGAAAAAGAGACGTGCAAGAACAAGGGGACACAATTTAAAGATAGAGGGGGGTGGTTCCGGGGCAATGGGAGGAAGTATTTTTTCACAGAGAGGGTAGTGAATGCATGGAACAGCCTTCCTGAGAAGGTTGTGGAGTCTAAAACTGTGGGAGAATTCAAGAATGCATGGGACAGACATAAGGCAATTCTTGTGGGGGGTAGGAAGAAATAGGCTATTGGTTAACTAGGATCTGCGGCCTATCCTGTAGGTAGGGAAATGGACAGACTAGGTGGGCCAAGCAGTCCTTATCTGCCATCAAAGTCTATGTTTCTATGTTTCATAAAGGGAAGGACCATGTTTCAAGATACAAAGAGAATACAACACGTTATCCAGGAAGTCAATTCCATACACGGAAACTATTATATAGTATCAACTGATACTACAAAAGTCTTTGATCTGTTGGATAGGCCTTTTTTTAAGCCTTAGAATATTGGAAAATCCCCAATAAATTAATAGACCTTATCAAAAAACTATGTGAAAACAATAGTAAGATTTACAGCAAATTCACATATCGCATCACCTTTTGCTATGTACAATGGGGTGAGACAAGGGTGTCCCATGTCCCCTGTTCTATATATATTGAGATTGGAACCCTTTTTGAACCACCTTAGGAATAATATCTTAATTCATGGAATACCTACCAAAAAGGGCAGTATTAAAATAAACACATTTGCAGATGATGTGTTGTTGATTCTTAAATAGATTAATGTCTCATTTCTGCATTTTATGTCTGAAATCTTAAGTTATACAAAGGTGTCAGGATATGAAGTACAGTACAAGTCTCATTAAACTGTTCTATCAACTCACTGGTGTAGCATTTTTTTTTAATTCTTTTCCAACCATTCTTCACTGCCTATTCAACTCACTTGTACCTATTTAGTGATATGGCAGTAGCTGTTTTGCAGTGTTTATGCAATGCATTTTCATGGCATTGTTTATAAATATCACAGCATTCCTTAAGAGCATTGTTTATAAATATCACAGCATTCCTTAAGAGTTGTTTAGTCTGCCTTCTGAAATGAAGCTCATAAGCACTCAGCTGAAAATAAAGCTTACCGTCCTAACAGCTAGTTGCAAACCAACACTAAACTTTAAATAATTAATTGAATTAAACACTGCACAGATTAGGAAACTCATTGAACAATGCTACATCAGTGAGTTGAGGGAACAGTTTAATGTGACTTGTATTGCATATGAACAAAAATCTATTATTTGTAAGATTTCAATAAACAATTATAGTTTGGACCAAGTGATCAAGCAAGACTTCATGTATAGTAAATCCTTTAAATATTTGGGATTTAAATCTTTAAAAGTCAAAATGAAACTATTAACAGAAATTATGATAAGCCAAAGACAAGATTACAATATTACTAGATAATTGTATGACACTTTCTATTTCTTTGTAGGGAGGAATAGAAACCCTAAAAATGATGGTTCTTCCTCACCTAATGTTTGCATATCAAGTGATACAAGGTATTCCCTTGCTCAACTGGTTCAACAATAAGAGAATAATTTTCTCAAAATACTTATGGAAAGATGGGGCACCTAGGATTTCATGGGGCCAGTTGGTGATGCTGAGAAACACAGGGGGATACAATTGTACAGACCCTATAAAATATACAATTATGAACCAGATCAGAATTATATGGGAATGGGCATTCCATGAACTAGAATTAATCTTAGAAAAATCATTAGATGGAAAGGATACCCATGAGGGAAATAATTTACTATTAGAAATGTTGTATTCCCCCCAAAAATTACCAGAGCAATTTAAATCACTAAACACCCAAATTAAGTTGTCCTTTAAAAGTTGACTACAGAATAAGAGAGTTCATAGTTATTTTTAAATATATGGTCTAGCAAAGCTATCTGGCATGAAAACCATAAAGGGAAATGGCTACTTGTCCCAGCAAGCATTTACTGATTAATAGAGTGATTTTAATGGGATAGATAGATTAATTGTATGCTCCCAGTTAGATTTTTGTATATACAGTGGCATCCCCCAGGATGAAACCCACTTTTAAAGCACTCTGCAGTATGCTGCAGCAGACCTACTGAATAAAACAATATAATTTCAATGGCAATTAGACCCTTTTGTTATGCATGAAACTGTGGCATTCACTTTATCCTGGCAGTGTCACATTTTCCTGAATGACAAAAGGGACTAATTGCCATTGAAATTACATTGCTTTCTTCATCAGGTCTGCTGCAGCATTCTGCAGAGTGCTGCAAAATGATGCAGAATTGGATTTCATCCTATAATGTGTATGATTTTAACTAATTGTACTGTTGCTGTTTTGTACAGCACCCAGAGGTTCTTGAAATGGACACTTTTATAAATAAAATATCTATCTATCTATCTATCTATCTATCTATCTATCTATCTATCTGTCTATTTTCTTCTGATTAAGTAAGAGTTAAATAAATGGATGCAGCTAATACATGAAGGACATTGTTGTTCTTACAGTAAGTTCATACAGTTATGTTCTCCACAGAAAAAAATTAAAATTATTTAAATTATCTTACTATAAAAACAAAATTTAATAAATTAGTTTCGACTGTAAAGAAACAAAGTTAATAGACTTAATAAGATTAATTAAGAAACAAACCATGGCCATGGAGATGGGAATGGAAAACCTACTAACAAGAATATATCAATGGATATTTGGAAACCAGAAAGTCACATGGGAAAAAACTAACAAGAAATGGAGCAAAGAGTCAGGGTTATTATTAATGGATCAACAATGCAGAAATTTAAGAATAAACTCTATAAAGGAGTATTCCTAAGCCAAGAACAAGACAATACAGAAAAAGATCCTTGATAGGTATTATGTTATTCTACAAATTCTAGGAAAAAATGTAAAAGATGGGATCAATTAGCTGGCACCAATGTGGCCAAATTGCACATTTATTCCATTATTTATGGGGCTGTAAAGATATATAGAAATGGTGGCAACAAATGAATAAATTATGAGAGGATGTAATTAGAAGTATAATACCTCTTAAATTTGAAATAATGATTTTAGGGAATATGACTGGATCACAATTTAATAAAGCACACAAAATAATCTCAATTGCTTCAATAACTACAAAAAAAAAAATATTCTGGAGTAGTGGAATGCCCACAGAATAGAGGCTTTTGAAAAAGAAAACTGGTGGTACTTATTCCATGAAGCCATATCCTTTGAGAAACGTTGAGAATTAACAGAATTGAAAGAGGAAACAGACCCACCATGGAAAGAAGTTATAGCAATGTTGCCACCATTAATTACTATCTAAAAAACTTCCTAAGTAAATATGTATTACCCTCCTCATTATAAATTATGCATGTCACCTTTCTTTCTGTAATATGCAAGAATGTTATGCTTCAAGTTGTTTCTCCTTTTATAATCGGTATAAATAATTATGAAATGAATTGATGAAAAAAAAAAACAATAACAATTGTGTATAAAAAAACATTGGTAGGCTGTCCTACCTTTTTATGTGCTTGGGGAATGCAGGATCAACCAGATATTTGCATTTTTCAAGGAGTTGAAAGAAAAAAAATGAGGAAATGTCCAGCAGACATGATACAGTCTCATTGAGCGAGAGATGGCCGCCATGTTTCTGAAAGTGTTGTGCCCACCCAGAGAGAGAAAGCAGCCAATCATTAATCACATTTTGTATCTGGGAGGACACTGTTCTGTGATTGACATAGCCTGCTGTAGGAGAGTCCTGTGCTTGTGCTGTTCGGTTTTAGTGACAATAGTATCGTTCCGAGCTCCGAATGATAATATTATGGACTTGGAATGATACTATTATCAGTTTGAATCGATGGTATTATCACTTGTGCAGCAGTGATATCAGCACAATTTTTGTATGGTTTAGGATACTATTATTTTGCAAATCCATACATTAGAAAATATTATCATCAGCTAAACACCATTTTAAATGAGTTTTGTTCAATGGTCTAACCCTTAATAAAATGAAACATTAAAACAGGGAGTGTTCCTTCCCTACTGCGATCAAAAAATTGGTTATTCTTTGTTGATTTTTTAATCGCAGTACTTTCTATTGATTTGGAGTTTGCCTTTACCTTTCTGCCTTTGTCGTGTGGATGCGTTAAGTATTTTTTCCTGAGTTTTGGTCCATTATTACGATTGTCGTTTTAGCCTTGACTCCCATTTTTGGAATTGCTCTTTTGCTCTAAAATGAGATGTCGTATGTTTTTGTTTTGGCTGAGTAAACATGCCAAGCCTCTGTTCTCATTCGCCCGATATCTGTAAACTGCACAGTATATTGTGCCAAGCAAATTTAGAACTTAGAATATCTTTGCATATATTATATATAGCAATTATTAGAGCAGTGGGATTCTCATTCTTACATTTGGGTAGACCTTTAAAAAAGATGGTCTGAGCGATTATTTCTTTTTCTATTAGGATTTCTTTTATTTCTGATGTTAGACCCTCTTGTTTATTTTTGGTCTTGTCTGTCTTATTGCTGTGTCTTGTATGTTCACATTCTGCACCACATCCTGGACAGAATGTACTGTTTTTCCCTCAAATATTTCTAGCCTCATGTTTGTGCCTGCTTCTTCCACTATTGTTACATTTTTTTCTTTTACCTGTATCTCTTTGTTTACTCTTTTTTCTTGGC
Organism: Neoceratodus forsteri; assembly: GCA_016271365.2. Lineage (NCBI taxonomy): Eukaryota > Metazoa > Chordata > Ceratodontiformes > Ceratodontidae > Neoceratodus > Neoceratodus forsteri. The sequence goes on along the minus strand of JADMNL010000040.1, from coordinate 41,061,574 downwards.
AGTCTCAATAACTTGATTTTTTGCTGTGGTTGAATCTTCCTGTATTTGTTCTTGTTTACCTATCTTTTTTTTGCTTTCTTTTTCTTGATCTTAGTTCCTTGATTAAGTCCTCAGTTTCTTTTACCTCTTTATTACCTATTTCTTATGTTATACCGCTTACTGTTTTTATATTTTCTCTGTTATGCTCTACATTTTTGTCTCGTATATTGTCCTGGTTCTGGGGAAGAGTTTTGAACCCTTTAACTCAGAATTTCTTTTAATAATTCTCTTCAGAATAGTATAATAATTTTCATTATTAAATGATTCCCTATCTCAAATTCCTTTTTAATATCTTGAGTACTGTTTGTCACATTATAATTTTGACTGATTTCTTCTCTAGTCCCATTTGTGTAGATATTTCCTTTTCCCAAGGTCTTGGCCTGATTTCCTTCTTTTTACGGCTGCGTGGGCGGAGCTCTGCAGACGTATTGCCATTATCTAGTAAAAGCACTGTGGAAGCATGTGACTGGACCACTATCCAGCGTGCTTCCACAGTCCTCAGGCATAGTTCCAGTCATTGTGTTTATGTGTCCCTTCCTCACTGCACGCTGCAGAAACACACACCCTTCTCAGGACACTACTTTTCCTTCTTCAAATGTGGAAGTGATGGCCACCATTCCCAAGATGGCTGTGTGACTCCATCTGTACATGAGCAAGTTTTGCACATGTGCAGATCTGTCATCACTGCCATCTTGGGCATGGTGGCTGTCAGAGCTGATACGGCAGACTGCGGCTGTGGCAAGAAGCTGTATCGGCTGTCTGATCAGAGCTTGTATACAGTCTCAGGTTTAAAAGAGCCAGTTGGGTTCTCTTCAATTCCTTGTTCAGCAGTAATTATAGTTAATGATCCCCGTCCTGGTCTGTACTCATTGTAAACAATCAGGGCAGTCATATCGATAGTCTGGAGGGTAAGTGCTCTCCCTACCTCATTGAAGTATTTCATTTTGAGAAGAGCAAGAGCTGAAAAGTAATTCTGTGTTCTCACTTGATTAACTTTTAATTGTGTGTGCCCTCCCCAAATTATTTTGCCATGATGTCCCTGTAAATGTTCCCCTGTACTTTGAGTGTCACGGTTGATGGGGATGGTGCCAAGAGTTGTATCAGCATTATTCTTTTGTTCTGTGGAAGGAAGATGAGTCATTAAACAAGTCTGTTTGCAGAAGACACAAATCTCTGCAACAGGGTAGACACACAGGAAGGGGCTGCTAAGATGGAGTCTGACCTGAAGAAACTGGAGGAATGGTCCAGAACTAGGCAGCTGAAGTTCAACACCAAGACACCAAGAAATGCAAGGTCATACACCTAGGAAGATGCAATCGAGGGACAAATTACTTCCTAGATGGGGTGCAACTAGCTGTAACAAAACACAAATGGGATCTTGGGGTGATCATAATGGACGATCTGAAAGTCAGCAAGCAATGTGGAAAGGTGGCTCAGAAAGTCAGCAGCGTCTTGGGATGCAAAGGAAGGGGCATTACTAATATAAAGAGGGAAGTAATTATGCCACTGTAAAGGTCCCTGGTGAGGTCTCATTTGGAGTACTGTATCCAGTTCTGGAGGTGACACCTAAAGAAAGTCAGTGATAGTCTAGAGATGATACAAAGAAGGGCAACAAAAATTGTGCAGGGCCTGCATCATGAGCCATTTGAGGCAATGCTAAAACACCTTAATATGTATTCCCTAGAACAGAGAAGAAATAGACCCTGAATAGGGCTCTCACGCTCAGCCAGGCTGAAGACACTGCCCCCGGATGGCCAGCCCTTACTCTGTTGCCACCCAAGCCCCAAGACATGACCACAAAGCTCAGCAAACTGAGCAGCCCCTGAACAGGGCTCTCACCCTCCACCAGACTGAACACTCTGCCCCGGATGGCCGGGCCATTCCTCTGCTGCTGCCAGAGCACCAAGACCCAGCCACGAAGCTCAGCAAGCTGAACAGCCCCTGAGTAGGGCTGTCACCCTTCACCAGGCTGAAGACACTGCCCTCGGATGGCCATCCCTTTCTCTGCCAACACCCAAGCCCCAAGATCTGGCCACAAAACTCAGCAAGCCGAGCAGTCCCAGAATAGGGCTGTCACGCTCCACCAGGCTGAAGACACTGCCCCCAGATGGTCAGCCCTTCCTCTGTCACTGCCCAAAGTCTGAGACCCAGCTATAAAGCTCAGCAAGGTACGGCTCCCAGCCAACCAATCAGATTGCAAGTGACATTTATTTAAGTGCTCCTTTGGCTCCATTGCCTGTCTCTGTATTTCTTTTCTTTTCCTTGCTGCTCGGCGCTTTAAAAAATATAATTATACAAGACTGAATGAGCTAGCTAGGTTTAATGTTATGTTTAAATGTTTTTAGATATACCTATGGATGATTACAGCTCTTTAGTGAGTAATTTTAAAGTGTTCAATTTAAGCTCCTCTCTCCACCAATTTGGTGCCTAAACCTCCTTTGTCCTATAAATTCCCCTGATCCCAGCCCTTTCCCCTGCTGTTTCTTTCATCTCCCTTTTGTCTGCTCACTACTTAATCCCACCCCCTGTTTTGTTTCCCCAGCCAAGCAGCCCCTGAATAGGGCTCTCATGCTCCACCAGGCTGAAGACACTGCCCCCGGACGGCCATCCCTTCCCTTGCCACCCGAGCCCTGAGAGTTATCTAAGCCCACCCTATGTGGGCATTTTCAATTATAGACTCCAAGCACCACATTATCTGCTTTTTCTTCTAGCAGCCTGATTCCCCATTGGTCCCTTATACCTTCTCACCTCTAGAGGGCTTCCTCTGGCTGTAATCCGGTGTTCTCACCAGTTTAGCTCTCTCTCTACTGCACCACCACTTACCTTAAGTATTGTATCGTAGCCTTCTGCCCTGACTCTAACAATGCAGATTTTAAGGCATCTCCCACCATATGTGTCTGTACTCCTGCTATCCCTCCCCTGTTGCTATTACCCAGAGGCCACCGAACACAAACTTCCTATCATCCATGCTAACTTCTACTCGATGCTTTTCACAGGAACGTCTTCCTCCTCATTTGCCCTGTTTCACCTCCACTGTCCTGTACTCCCCAGTGCTTCTCTAACCACCCTATCTGACCTGATCATCACCGTCCTACACCTTGCCACATCTCTCCTTCAACTCGCACCTCCAGTCAAGCTTGACTGGTGCAACCCTCTGTAAGCATACAAAAACAAATGATCTCCATAGATCCACTTTGCTACTGCTTCTCCTGTCTGCTAGCAACATTCACCCAACCCTGGCCTGCTAATGTCAGGCCCAACTACTCCTGCACAATCCCCCTTTACCCCATAACCCTCCCAAATTGTCTAAAAATTGTCCACCTGAATATCCGCAGCCTCACACTCAAGCTCCCCTCGCTGCAGACAATGGTCCATGTCTATATCCCTGACATAATCATAATATCTGAAACCTGGCTGATGGACCATATTCCGGACCAGGCTGTCGCTATCCCTGGTTACACAATTACTCACCAGGATAGGGATGGTAGAGGTGGAGGAGAGTGGCCTTCTATATCTCCATCTCCTTGCAGCTTACCACTATGCTTTCTGTCTCAGTCCCATCCTCCCATAAGACTATCCTACTGAAACTCTCATTGCCCTTCACCACTCCCCATTCATAGCTGGGGTCTATTGTAGACCAAGACTCAACCCCTCAATAGCTACTGATCTTATCACTAAACTAACATCCAATGCCCATGCTGGTTCATTATACATTCTGGGCAATTTCATCATAAATTGGCTGGATCATTCTATGTCCAAAGCTTGCTCCAATATAGAATCCATAAATCTCTCCCAGTTAATACAACAACCAACCCCGTTTAAATAACAAAACACAAAATCATTCCCTCCTGGACTTAGGACTCACTTCCCACCCTCACAGGATAATGGACTCTTGTCTCCACCCTGATGCCATAATCGACCACTAAATGATCTATGTGGTACATAAGATACATAGGCCAGAGATCCTTCACAAAATTATCCTAACTAAATCTTACTCCTCACTCGATCTTCTCCCTATGCACCACTAACTGGTACATTCAGACTGGTCTGCTCTTTCCACTGCATCCTCAGTAGATGATGCCCTAAATTCTTTTGTTAACAAGTTCCTGCATATATGGAACTGTCATACTTCTATACGTAAGACTAGAGTCTGGGGTAACTACCTTCCATGGGTGACCCCTGAGCTACTTTTTTGTCAAAGAGCTCGGGATCTAGCATGACATCACTATAAAGCATCCTGCTGCCATGTCACCCACCAACATTACAGAGAGCTCCGTAATGCATGTACTAAAGCAATCAGATTAGCCAAAACTGAACATTTTCACTCAAACCTCCTAAACAACACTATTAACCCATCCAAATTTTGGAAGGTAGTTCAATCTGTCTTCTCCCCTACTACTAAACCACCCACCCATATATTCAAGCAAAATCTCTCCTCAGTATCTGAACCTATGGCTATTGCAGAATGCTTCAATACTCATTTTATGACTTGTACCTCATCACTCCTACCTGCTTCATCCACACTCTCTACAATTTCCTCTATCATCCCTCAACCTTCCTCTCCTACCTCTACCACCCCTTCCCTCCTTTTCCCCCAGCTCCAGTCTCCTCTCCTTTGGCTGATTTCTACTTCACACCAATCACTCCTGTAGCAGCCATACAGGTGTTCCTGACTATTAATCACAGATCTCCTGCAGTACTCTGGCAGCTTCCCGAGGGTCTGAGAGGGCTTAAGGACGCCATCCCCCATGACTGGCCACAGATCTCCTGCAGTGCTCCGGCGGCTTCTCCGAGGGTCCAAGAGAGCTTAAGGACACCCTCCCCCACAACTGGTCACAGATCTCCTGCAGCACTCCGGTGGCTCCCCCGAGGGTCCAAGAGGGCTTAAGAATGCCCCCCTCATGACTTGCCACAGGTATGGCAGCAAGTGCAATCTGTGCATTTTGGAACCCAGTTCTCTGCTCCTAATCCAAAGAGGGCCCCGCTGTCACTTCGATCCGGCTCCCCACCTCGCCCCACCACCCTTGGTCGGCAGTGCATTATATAGAAAGTGTCAAGTGACGACCAAAAACCAATCAGCCTACTTCCCCATTAGCAAGCAATCTCATTCCACCACTAGAGGCTGCCACTGCAACCAAAATCTTTTTTGACTATCACACTCTCAACCATTATGTTTCTTGCTCTACAATTATGCCTGTTACTTCTATATCCACTTTCCCGCCCGCCGCTCTCCGACCTCACCACCCCCATCTCGACCTCCCTTCATCTACCCTCCACTCTGTCCCCCACCCTCCTCCTCCTGAGTTGCCCCTTCCTCACTCTCTCTGGCACATCACCTCAATTCTACCCACGATCCTTCCACCCCTCCCCTCACACCAAACCCACTCCTTCCCCCCCTCAACCTTCCCCAACCATTCACCCCTCACTGTTCCACTCACACCTGCTAAACCTAGAGGCCTTTCTCCAGTGCCTAAACCTCCAAGCTCCACCCCCCTAGGTGCACAAATAGCAGACACAAGCAGTACACCACACTCTCCTTACCCCTGCTACTCTTACTCCTGGCAGGTGATATATATCCAAACCCTGGCCCCACAGCAATAAACCGAAACTCACCGGCGCATGCACCCCATCACTGTTTTTCACCTAACTTACTCCCCAAGGGCCTCTGCATATTCCACATTAATGCTGGGAGCCTTTTCCCCTAAACTTGATACCCTCTCTGTCTGGGCAAGTCAGTATCAACCAGACATACTCTGTATCATGGAGACATGGTTCTCCGCCAAAATCTCCAACCCCTCTCTTGCCATCCCAAACTATATCGTGTTCTGGAAGGACCACAGCAACTGAGGTGGGGGTACGTCAAACACTCCATTAAGTGCACCGTTACTTTCAAAGAATCATGCCCATCCTCCCATGAATCCTTAATCACTCACCTGTCCTTCCCCTCATCCACCCCTTCTACATATGTGTTCTGTATACCCCTCCTAAGCCTTCACCTGACTCCCTCATCACGGCCATCTCAACCATTTCATCGACCAATTCAAATGGAGAACTCATTCTACTAGGTGACTTCAACCTAGACTGGCTCTCCTCCTCCACCAAACTAGCAGCCCTGAGGATCGAAGCCCTAAATCTCTCCCAGCTAATCCAGGAACCCACCCGACTAAATCACCGATCACAAAAATACACCCTTCTAGACTGGATTTTAACCAACCACCTGCACAGGATCACCACCTCAGGCATCCTTTCCGATGCCCTTAGCAACCACTGTATTACCTACTGTATCTGTAAAATCCGTTCACTGCACTCCGGTCCCAAATTCATCATAACTCATCCCCTACATCTCCTCAATGAATCCACCCTACAGCACGACCTGTCAGATGCGAACTGGCTCCCAGTCTTTGCATCCCATGACGTTGACACCACCCTTTCCCACTTCTGCAATACTTTCCTAAGTACATGGGACTGCCACACTCCTCTCAGGAAAGCCAGAGTTAAAAAATACCACCACCCCGTATCACAGCCAACATCATCACCTTGAGAGACAAGGCCTGGAGGTGATACAAAACCTCCCTCAACTCCTGTGACCTCCTATCCTACAAAAATCTGAGAAACAACTGCACCAAAGCAATTTGATAATCTAAGGCCCATTACTTCAAGGCTTAACTCACCCTTCACGAAGCCTCCCCAGCATCCTTCTTGAAGGTGATTAACTCTCTCATCGACCCACCTGCCAAACAAGCCAGTCCAAGCCTCAACACTGATGGCAAAATCGTGTCCGATCCTGCCTGTGTATCCGAACTTTTCAACTCTTTCTTCATCTCCTCTGCCCTGCCTGACTCACCACCTCTTCCAACCACCTCCACAAATTCCCCCCCTCACACCACAGCTTCCACTTTCCACCATTCACACCCCTGGAAGTCTATACCACTCTCACCTCTCTCAACCAGTTCAAAACCAGCCCATATGGCTTGCATCCTAGGCTGCTCCTCATCTCCGCCTCGGCCATAGTCAGACCTCTAACACATATACTAAACCTCTCACTCACCACAGCCATGGTCCCCTCCACTTGGAAACTCACCAAAATCCTTCCTCTCCATAAAGGTGACGACCCCTCCCTTCTGGGAAATTACAGACCCATCTCACTCCTCCCTTTCCTCGCCAAAATCCAAGAGTCCCTCGTGCTATCCAAATTGTCTCCTTTCCTCTCAACAAACAGCTCCCTCTCCCCCTTTCAATCAGGCTTCAGAAAATCTCATTCTACTACCACCACCTTATTACTAGTAACCGACACTATTCTCTCCACAATGGACAATGGGCAAACCACTACCACCATTTTCATTGATCTGGCAAAGGCCTTCAATTCAGTCACCCACCCTCTACTGCTTCACAAATTAAGCTCCTTTGGCCTTGCCCAACTTGCCATAAACTGGTTCCACTCCTACCTCTAGAATAGGAAGCAGCAAGTACAAATAGGCGACTCCATCTCACCCCTCTACCCATCCTCTCAGGCATCCCCCAAGGCTCCATCCATGGCCCCATCCCCTTCTACCTATTCATAAACAACCTCCTCTCTGCCTGTCTCTCCTCAAACGTGCACCTGTACGCTGATGACACCATTATCTACGCCTCAGGCCCCTCTCATGACAGTGTACAACCAAATCTCCAAAGCAATTTTAACCGAGTACAAGCCTGGCTCCTGAAAAAAACAGTTAAAACTTAATGCAAAAAAACCAGTCTCTATGGTGTTCAGCACCAGACAAAAGCTCTCCTACCCACCCACCCCGATCTCCACCTTGATGAAGTTTCCCTCGAGTCGGTACCCTCCTTAAAGTACCTGGGAGTCTGGCTGGATGCCAACCTCAACTTCTCCACCCATGTCGATGCCATCTGTACCAAACTCCGGCCCAAACTCGCCATCCTCTATCTCCACAAAGCCAGCCTTCCCCTTCCCACTCGGTGTGAACTAGTATGCAAAACCATCCTGACATTGCTGGACTATATGGACGTCATTTATGGCACAGCCTCTACCTCCTCCCTCTCAAAACTCGATGTCCTGCTCAACTCCTTCATTCGATTTGCCACTGCCTCCCCACCACTCACTCATCACTGCCTCCTATACTCCACTCTATCCCTGATGCCACTCTCACATAGGCGGACCACCCACAGCACTTCTCTCATAGCTAAATATTGGCTTAGCTCCCTTCCCCCCTACCTCTCCTCCCGTCTCTCTCAAACCATATCCCCAGACTAATCACTCCGCCATAGACATGCACATCCCTTCCACCTCTCACACCCCCTCTCTGCCTCTGGGCAAGTTGCCTTTTCCTACCGGCTCCCACTGCTTTGGAACAACCTCCCACCCAACCTCCACCAGGCCCCCTCCCTATCAGCCTTTAAACAGCTACTCAGGCTTATCCCTTCCACTCCCTGCCAAAGCTGCACATCTGACCCCTCTTTACTCGGGCCTAGTATTACCCTCAGTTGACACTCCAGGTAAACTATTACTCCACTTGCCAGGTCAAACTGCTTAACCCCCCCCCCCACTGTACCTTTCTCTTTGCTAGTCCACACTCTGGACAAACCACTACTGTAAATATGTCTATACATGCACTTGTAATATACTGCATAAACGATTGTTTAGAAATGAAATGTCACAATGTTTTCCCATCGGCTGTTACACCAAAAATTGTAACCTTACTACCTAATACTGAAACGTCCTTATACTGTATCCGACTTCAAACCAGTTCTCTCGGGTGTACCATAGGGATCAATTCTTGGACCGCTCCTCTTTAGCCTGTTCCTTAACTCCCTCCCAGATATCTGCCAGGAGAAAATAATCTTATACGCTGATGATGCTGTAATTCTCTTCCCACAAGGATCCAAACTCCCTACGTAAAAAGCTCTGCAACTTGCTTTTAGTGTTGAAAGGTGGTTCCTGGATAGCAAACTTGTGCAAACCACAATAAAACAAAAGCCATGATCTTCTCCAATCACCAAAACAAAAATAGGCATACTCCTCACCATACAAACCTCTGTGAATTACACTGGACCAATTAAATACTTTCAAATACCTTGGCATCACTTTTGACCAAGGCTCACCTTTGCAACCCACATTGACAACACTGCTAAAACAGTGAACCAACGCCTTGAATACACTATTCCGTAAACTCCAATTTCTAAATAAAGCGCCATTGAGAATAGCTATACAGAGTTCCATAATCTCAATCATTGACTATGGCCTTATTATTTATGGCTCAGCTACCTCCACTGCTCTAAGGCGTATCTCAATCACGCTAAATAAGGCTCTGCCGGCTCTTCATGGGGCTCAAAGACTGACTCACACGCAGGATCTGTATCATGAATCAGGTTGGTTGAACCTATCAAATCGCTTATTTATCTCCACCTGCACAATGGCAAAAAATCTATCTTGGGACTGACTCCATTATGTATTCAAACCCATCTCGACTGAATCCTGGCTCACACCTCCACCAGATCTGAACCCAACCTTCCTGGTTCCGAGATGCCGGACTGCACAGGACAAAGATCTTTCGCATACAGGGCCTCGACATGGTTCAATGCGCTTAGTCCACCTACTCTATCCTCAACCTCGCTGGAAGCTTTCAAATCCATGCTCTATGCCCACCTCACCACCACTAGGAACTGTGACTGCGCTAGATAAAGACTACTACTCCTCATGTCCATCCTCACATCTGAGGCCTCTTCCTCCCTGACTAATGAACCCTCTGGTACCTCTACTACTTCCTGTCTCCCACCCAAACTCACTCGCCCCCTTTTTTCCTGTCCCCTCTCACTTACTCTCCCGCTCACCACCTTTCCCTCCTCTCTAGCCTCCTGTTGGCGCCTAATGATCACCCTCTCCCTGGAAGTTTCCTTAACCTCGAAATTGTCTACTCGCTTGAACCTGTTATAGCTTGTTTTTCTATGAAACTTAAAAACGTGACTGCCTTAAACTGTTAATAGCACATTTATGATGTAACTTTCCTGTCTGGTTTTACCTGTAATGTGTATCGTGCTTTGTTAAATGTTCTTTGTGACATGGAACCTTTGTAAAAGAGCCCTGGCTCAAAGGTATTAATTCCTAGACTAATAAACTAAACTGTACTATTTCATCTGTAACTTGATATTTGCTTGTATTTCTCTGCCTTCCACATTGTACTCTTTGTACCCGGGTTGCACCTGAAAACGAGTCTCTGCTCAGTGTGCCTTTCACGGTCACCAATTTTAAATAAATAAATACAAATTAATGAATCCCTCCAAAGGTTCCTTACCTGATGGCCTGCACTGTAAGCTTCTGTCACTATCTGCACCTGCTATTGCCTGCCAACTATCCCTCTTACTAAATGTATCTTTCTCAATTGCCACTGTTCCATCAGCTTGGAAGCATGCAGTTGTGTTCCCTCTACTTAAGAGTGGTGACATGTCCTGTCCAGACAACTATCAGCCTATCTCTCTCCTCCCTACCTTAGCTAAACTTCAAGAACATCTTGTTCTTGATCAACTCTCTGCCTACCTCTGTGACTCCACTTTCTTCACTCCTTTCCGGTCTGGGTTTAGAAAAAAATCATTCCACCTTCACCTCCCCGCTACAGCTAACTGATGCCATCTCCTTTGGAATGGACAATGGCCTAATTACCTCTGCCATCTTTGTTGATCTGGCCAAAGCCTTCGATACAGTATCCCATTCCCTTCTGCTGAGCAGCCTCTCCTCTGCTGGCCTAGCCCCTTCTGCCACAAGCTGGTTCAATGCCTACCTGACTGGCAGGTCGCAATCAGTATGTATTGCTGATACCACTTCATCTCCCCTGCTCCTAAGTTCTGGTGTCCCCCAGGGTTCAGTGATTGGCCAGCTTCTTTTCTCCATTTTCCTAAATGACCTCCCACGGGTTTGCACGTCAGCTTGCATACACATGTATGCTGATGACACTGTTGTATATACTTCAGGCAAATCCTTTACTAATGTCACTACCAGGCTCCAGCTTGACTTCAACAATGTCCAACTCTGGCTAAGCCAAGGCATGCACTCCATGGTATCAAATTCATCTCTAAATTTTGGTTCAGCTCTCTCTCTCTCTCTCTCCCTCCTATATCTCCTCCTCTTTATGCTGCCCTCCCCCTTCCCAATACTCTTTAAGATCCTGTGACTCGAGGATCCTGGCAATCCCCCACCATTCCACTACTTCTAGGCAAAACGCTGTCTCCTATTGCCTGACAAAATTATGGAACTCACTCCCCCCACAGGTTCAGCACTCCTCTTCCACAGGCTCACTTACAAATGTCTTACAAAACTACCTAATCACCAAACTGTACTTGCAATTGACCAATACTGGGACAATGCTCCTTGCTAAGTGATCCTATAAGGGAGATGATAGCAATAAATTACTCACTCCTTTGCTATCACGTACACCACCCTAGCACTACCTTCACTTTCCTGCCCCCTTGCACCGATGGCCCCTAAATTACAACCCTAGCCGACATGAGTGTATGTATGCATGTGAAATCGCCTAAATTGAGTACTCTGTTGAGAACAGTTTCCCTCTATGTGTGCTTGTAACTAGCAAATGTTCTGCTCCGTCTGATCTGTTCTGATATGTCAAACACTGTGTGCCTAATTATGTTATGTCCAATGTATTACACTGTGTTTTTTATAATTGCTTTTTGATTCTGTATGACTAATTTTGTTGTATTAGGGCTAATGTACTATATTGTGTTCCATATCTACTGTTTTTGATTCTGTAATCTTCCCTCTATCCTTTCCCCAGGACGTTCTGTGAGACAAGCATCTTGTTGCTCAGTGTACCTTTCCTGGTGAAACTATTCAATAAACAATAAATAAATAAAATATGATAGAGACATTTAAGTACCTGAAGGGGATCAACAAGGTACAGGCACAGGATCTCCTACAGGTAAACAACTCCACCTGGACCGGGGCCACGATATACGACTAAAAGGGGGCAAATTCAGGAGCAACACAAGAAAGTACTTCTTTACAGAAAGGGTGGTGGAGCCTTGAAATGCCCTCCCAACATGTGGTAGGGTCATAGACAGTCAGGGAGTTCAAACTGACATGGGACAGGCATTGAGGAGAACTTAGCACAGTGGTCTGAACAAGTGTGTGGGGTAATACACATGGGCAGACTAGATGGTCCATGCAGATTCCATCTGCTGACACATTCTATGTTTCTATGTTTCCATATTTCTATGTTTAGGATCTTTTAACATTTGGGGGGGGTGTGTGTGTGTGTGTGTATCTGCGGGTGCATGGGTTATTTTTACTCAACAGTCAATTTTACATGGCTTACTGAAGAGGGTTGTGGCATTTGAAGGTATTTGGCATTGGGTCAATTGACCCTTTGGAATGTACAGACGAGGGCCGACTAGGGGTACACAGTAGATGGCTTTGGAAATGTACCGCTTCCTGCCCTGCACAGGGAGTACATGAAATATCAGCTACAGTAAACTGGACTTATTTATTGATTTATTTGCTTATTTGAAATATGTGTCCTGGAATAACACGCTGAGGGATGAGCAGTGGCTTTCCAGCTGTGTCCTGCCCTCCAAAAGTTTATCTTGCAGAGAAAAGCAAATTAAATGTACAGGAAATATATTTTGTTCTGTTGGTGCATACCTGTATTCGCGTTTCCCCCCACTTCCTATAAATGATGAGATTGTTGAAGCACAGCTCCTGCCAAATTTCAACTAACAGCTTTTTGCCCCTGGGTTCCGAAGCAGTTTTGCTATGGAGTTTGAAGAGTCATGCCCTCTTATTTAACCCCTTTTATCCCAGCAGCTGGCTCACCAGCTGACTGCCCCAACTTCCCTGGATGTTTTTAAATAGGTCTTCGCCCCTTTGTCTAAGACAGTCACCTTGCACCTCCTGGCCTTGCCAAAGTCTGACTCTATAAAGGAGTGCAGCTGCAGTGGTACTGCAGCAGTATCACGTGGAGTCTTCCTGTCAGGGGGCATCGGAAGAGTTAACATCTGTAGCAGTCCTCACCTGATGATGAAGATCTTGTGTTGTCTACTCATGATTGCACTTTCGCAGTAGATGTTTGCCTAGTCTGTGAGAAGTGAGAAAGGGGCATTACTGCAATGGTAAGACTGAAATGTTTAACCTTTATAACTTTGTTTTCTGCTGTCTGATACATGATCCTAGGTGGTTCACCACAGCAGCAAGAGTCAGTGAATGTGGGCGCTTGATGTAAATGACACAAAACAGTGTGTGGGAGTTCCAATTAGATCTGAGCTCTCATTGTTATATTACAGCTGTACCAACAGGCAATAAGATCAGGAAGGGATCGCCTGCCAGCATTCGGAATGGCTGAATGGAGGACAGTTGGGGCAAGGGTGCGGGGTAACATAATTTTCACAGAGGGAGGGAGTGGTGAGATAGAACAGTTATATGTAGCCCTTTGAACTGTACCCTTGAACTGTAACTTGAGTCAAATCACTGTCAGTTTCTGCTGTTGAATTAGAAAAGTTATGTGCCCTAAAACTACATCTTCTCCCGAGCTGACTCTGACCCTTGCGATTTTAAGAATTTTCCTGGACTTACTGTATTGTATCAGGCTTGCACTTTATTGCATTAGGTATGTTCTCTGTTGATGTATGTAGTTTTGCATTATATGAATAAGTGTGTTGCATGTGCACATGTATTTTTTCAGAACAAGGCTGTATTTGCTGTTGTTTCAGGCTGCCCCCCCAAATCTGAGATTCTTCTTTTATTTACAGTGACCACTGCCTGTTTGTTTAGACCCCCTCCACCAAAGCAGAAGTTGGCTATGTGCTGTAAATAATTTGTGAATGATATTCTGAGCAATGTGGTAGTTCTGCCTGCCCCCACCCAGCCTCCTGAGAAGTGGTGGGCCAGGAATTACTGATATGATAGACTGTCTTCATGCTGCCCTCCCCCTCTCTGAGCTTCCATCCCTTCCCCCTCCTGATGCTGACATGAGAGGTGGCAGTTAGACTGCATTTTTCAAGTTTCAGTTCAGGCCTGTTTGCCTTACTGTTGAACATTTGAAAGTATTCCTTTCAACTCTTATGAATTTCTCATAGCGCTATTTTTACAGTCAAATTTACCCTTGCTCCGCAAAGGTTTACCAATGTTCCTCATAATGTTAGAGCATTTTCTGGACACACAGGGCCTGATTCTCAAAGTGGGTTGCATTTGGCTCAAGCTGCAGCAGACAGCAGCTTATGCCAAAACCTCATGTGCCAGGGACCCTGCACTTGATTCAGGCACAGGAGGGGTCCCGGCACCTAAGTCTCCACACTTTAGGCAAGCCCTCCAACGCTGTAAACACATGGTACATGGGAGGGTTTTCCTCCCATACTGTAAACACATGGTACATGGGAGGGTTTGCCGCAAGCCCCATGCAGCAATTGCTGGATGTCCCCAAGCCTCAATCCACGCTGTGCCCCCATACTGAATGCAGGGCAGGATCCCCTACTCAATCCCCGATGTGTCCCTCAACATAAATACATATTTATTGAAACCCCCCTCAGCCCAGATTCAGATGTCCCCGTCAGTATGTCAAATATAACAAACCCTCTCACTGGTGGCCCTGTGCCCCCAACCTAAGCAGGTAGTGCTCCTCCCCATCCCCAGACAGAGCAGGGGACCAGCACAGCCCTCCTCATACCTCCACAGCCAGTCCCCGACTGAACTGAATGTGCAGCGGACTGTACAGTGTATGCGCTAATAGTTATCTGAGCGGGGGGAGGTTGCAATGTATATATTTATGTTGAGGGGCACATTGGGGATTGGGCAGAGGATCCTCCCTGTATTTTGTATGGGGGCACAATGTGGATTGGGTGGGGTCTCATATATATAGATATAGATATAGATATAGATATAGATATAGATATAGATATAGATATAGATATAGATATAGATATGGTACATGTGGGGCACACCGGGTTTGGGGAGGTGGGACCTACGGCACTAATGCTACAATATCTCTCCCAGGGGAGATATTTCTAAGTCCCCTTAGACCAGCCCTGGCTGGTCAAAGGGTGCTTAAAATTTCTCCCTCTGGGAGGGGTTTGTGAATTGCATTTCTGGGCTGTGGCAACTTGTATTTGCCACAGGACCCCTAACATTGTGTCGTAGTCCATGTCTGGGTGCAGGAATGGCACAGGCCCCATTTGGGGCAGGCAGACTGCGTTTGACACAGGTTGTCTTTGTGAATCGCTCCAGGCATAACCTTTGGCTCAAGGAGCACCTTGCACCATTCTTTGTGGTGCAAGCACCTTGCACCATTCTTTGTGGCGCAAGCACCTTGCACCATTCTTTGTGGCGCAAGCACCTTGCACCATGCTGGAGCCTTTGTGAATCTGGCCCACAAATTATTAAAACATTGAACTAACTTAGAGACATCCCTTAAACACTGAACATATGGAGCTCTCTATTCTTAGACATACTATTCTTTAACAAAATTCTGGCCATTTGCTCTGAATTTTGAAGGCAAATGCTATACATTTTAATGCTGAGAGGTATATTTGAATGTCAGTATCACTAATTATTTATTCCAAGGCTACTCATTTAGCTCATGTATTGAATCCTGCATACACCACCCTTATTCTCAGAACTACTGTACTCTGCCTCTTTGCCTTTTTACCGTTTCACCTTTTTATCAGTTTTAACTCATCCACCTCCCGACCAAATGCTTGTCACACCAAGTACTGACATGCCATACCCCTTAACCTGTTGTCACTGAAATAAGGACCACCAAAAATCAAAATAAGGGACACTGACCACCATACTGAGGCAGTGTTGGAATTACAGGGAGCTAGCTGAGGCTTGCCCCTCCCAACCCTGAAGTGAGCCCCATAGCTCAGGCAATACCGCCATTGACTTATCATGGTAAGGGAGGCTCAGTTTAAAGGAGTACTAGAGTCTGAATTTGTAAAAAAACATACTGTATGTTGTGTGCTGTATTTTGATTGTGTGACCCTCCCTTTATCTGCTATTAGGAGTTTTCTTCTAAATTAGCCTGCTAGTTTTATGGTAATTTTATGGCCCCTGGGGATCTCCATCTTAGCATGGTTTACTGCTATTCCTCCCTATAATGCCTCCTTGTCTCATGTGATAGTGATGTATCCTGGATGTATCCTGGACCATGCATTCAGCAAGAACTGGTTTAGAGTCAATTTTACAACAGTAGAGTTGTGATATTAGGTACTTTTCCTTATATAGTGAGTACTAATGACTACATCAACACTTGAGGGCTAACTGAGTGGGTTATTCTGTAGGAAAACAGAGTCTTTGCTTGCATTGATGATCTGGGGTGATGTGTGTACTTTTAATAGCTGTGTGTAGTTTGATGAAATGAAAAGTTTTAAAAGCAAAACATTTACTTCTGATGGCTAAACCTAACACACACACACACACAGAAAACAAAAGTATTGAATTAGAGCTATTTAGTGGGGGCTAGAACATCAGACTCCTATCTCTAGTACTTGCTGAATCAGTGGTCCCGGATGCATCACTATCACATGGGACAGAAGGCATTGAAGGAAAAAGAAGAGCAATAAACCATTGTAAGACTGACATCCCCAGGGGCCATAAAACTGTCATATAATTAATGTATTGTACCAAGCTACCCTGCTTCTTTCTCTGTACTATGTTTGCCAAAATTACTGATTATGCTTCCTGTATATGCCTATATATTATTCAAGGTTCCACGAAAGTCATGCCTGAAAACAGTCCATTGGATCAGTGTACCCACCCGGTCATTAGAGACATAAATAAATACTATAAATAAAAAATAAATAATTAGCAGGCTAATTTGGAAAACACTTTTAATAGCAAATGAAGGGAAGGACACACCAGGGTACACATGCAAATCAAAACACTCTGCACACCATATGCTTTTGCAAATTCTGACTGCAGTACTCCTTTAAAGATATAACCCACATAGGCCCCCCTTAGCTCCCAAAGCTTTTAAAGTGTAATTCCTGCACTGTAATGCAGCACACATTCACAGAAACATAGAATGTGATAGCAGATAAGGGCTGCTCGACCCACCTAGTCTGCCCATATTATTGATTATTTGTTGTTTGTTTTTGCTGCAGACCTCACTTTTTCTATGGCACCATCTCTCTCCCTCTCTTCCTTAGCCACCATCTTGGGCATGACTGACTCCAGAGCAAACTGCACATGCGCAGGTATTGCACATGGACAGTACTGTTACTGCTACCATCTAAGGTACTGCTGATTCTGGTGCAGTGACAACACTATGTATTCCTTTCATCGTTCTTGCTGCTCTGAGCAGCCATATCAACTCTGACCAGAGTTTGTTTATTATTACATGTGTAAGCAGTTAGTGCTGAAGACAGTTTTCTAACATTATCAATGTGTAAGTTCTGCTGCCCCTTGGTCACTCTGTGTTTTTCTTACAGTCTTTCTTACACACACACACACACACACACACACACACACACACGCTTTCTCACTTTCAGTCTGTCTTCTCATGATAGTCACACACACAAGCTCTCTCTCTCTCTCTCTCTCTCTCAGACATTCGCATTCACACAAATGGACTTTTTTTTTTAATTGCTAGGTAAGACCGATCCTGCATTGCACTAGGTGTCTCCCGATCTGGACGGGCAGCGGGATTAACAAAATATTTGTTTGATATTTGAAAGGCAGGATCAACCAGATAAAGAATAAAAAAGTAAATTGAAT
Source organism: Neoceratodus forsteri (assembly GCA_016271365.2). Taxonomy (NCBI): domain Eukaryota; kingdom Metazoa; phylum Chordata; order Ceratodontiformes; family Ceratodontidae; genus Neoceratodus; species Neoceratodus forsteri. The sequence continues at coordinate 41,043,822 of JADMNL010000040.1, read as the reverse complement.
AAAGATTGGGAGGGTGGTGAATACTAGTGACTTGTCTGTAAGCAGAAAGCAGAGCCACCATATTTATTATACTGTTCAGCCCACCCACATGAAGTGACGGGGTACAACTGAATGACAGTCGAGGATGGTGCTAGTGAAAGAAAAGTTTCAGAATGCTGTAAGAACTTGTTTTCAGGTTATTATGGCATTTGGGAGAACCTTGTAGACGGTTTGATGAAGAGGGTCACCAGTAATTATAATACAGTTACATAGGCAGAGGCAGACTCAACTTGCTTAAATTCCTGAAGTTGATAAAATCACATACATTTGAATCATATATAGACATTCCCAGGATAAAGTTTACACCCCCCCAACCTAGCAGGTTCAACAGTTCTGAACACATTTCCATTAAAATACCTGGATTGGTCTGACATGCAAATTAGGCAACAAAACAGTTTTTTTAATAAAAATGGAAGCCACACATGTTTTTCATTATCTTTTTATTATTTTCAGTTACCCCCACCCAGTTACCAGAATATGGACTATTTTTAAGTGCAATAAGACACTCTAGTGTATGCTATTATGGTGATATAATCATATTTCTTATGTTAATTTAATGGCACTTTGCTGCACCTTATGCCTAACAATGCACCTGAGGTGTGTGATTATGTAAGTAGTAAAACACAAATGGGTAAGGGCTGGTTTGTGATAAACACATGACTAAGAGCGTAGTGAGGCATTGTGTCCTCACTGCACCTAAAAGTGCATTTATAACAGACTAACCCTTTGTGTTGCCATACTTACAAAATTTGATATGTTGAGAAACTGTGCCATTTTCTTGTAATTAGTCACTGCACTACACTTGTTACTGTTTAGTGTCACTAGGGATGTTGTACTGTACCAGAGTGTGTTTCATAGACCAATTGGGTTGCTACATTAGGCCAACGGTAATGTGATTTTCTTAAGGTCTTTCCAGCAACATGCTACCATGAGTGTCCGAGGAGGTCGTGAGGGCCTTGCTCGTCCTGCCTTCCCCCAAGCCAAACCCCCACTGAATCTACGGGCACCACAAGTGTTCAGGAGGTCATGAGGGCCTTGCTGGTCCTGTCCTCCCCCAAGCTGAACTCCCGCTGAATCTACAGGCACCACAAGTGTCAGAGGAGATCATGAGGGCCTCGCTGATCCTGCCCTCCCCCAAGCCAAACCTCAGCTGAATCTACTGGCACCACAAGTGTCCGAGGAGGTCATGAGGGCCTTGCTGGTCCTGACCTCCCCCAAGCCAAATCCCCGCTGAATCTATGGGCACCACAAGGTATGCTACACCTTTTTGCTGGGGCTCAGAACAAATGGTAGTCTCCAATCCAGCCAGCTGAGAGCAAAGAACTTTGAATCTTGGTGCCATTTTAAGGGACCAGACAATTTCCATCGGCAGACCAATTCTGATAGTTTTTGGCTCCTTGTTTTGTGTCTCTAATACTGTGTACTGTTTACTCACCAAAGGGTGCTTTAATTTTCAGTTGTGGCTTAGTAGTTTAAATTTATTTTAGTTCAGCTACTCTACAACTGCATAAGTTCAGCTGCCTAACAACTACAAGGGGCTTTAATTTATTTTAGTTCATCTGCCTAACAACTGCAGGGAGTTTTAATTTATTTAGTTCAGCTTCTGTAACGAGCAAGACTTAGTTTGTAATTTGGCTGCAGTTTCCCAGGGAAAATCCAGGTTTCTGCCAGCAGTTTAAATTGTACATCTGCAGTCTCTCCGCATTTTAACAGTACTGCCTTATCACTGCAAGGAGCTTAATTTACTTAACTTAGCTGCTGTAAGGAGCATGATTTAACTCGTAGCATGGAGCTTAATTTGCTTAGCTCAACTTCTGCAAGGTGCATGATTTAATTTGTAGTTCAGCAAACAGCCTGGCTCAGCAGTTAATTAAGTTCCCCATCTCAACCAGCTGCAACAGACTAAAATCTACACAGCATCTAGGATTTAAATTAAATGTTTGAAACTGTGAGCCACTCCTCCTGCCTACCTGTTTAATAATCCACTCTTTCCTGTCTTCCCCAGTGTCCGAGGAGGTCGTGATGGCCTCGCTGGTCCTGCCCTCCCTCAAGCCGAACCCCTGTTGAATCTACAGGCACCACAAGGTATGCTACACCATGTTGCTGGAGCTTAGAATGAACGATAGTCTCCAATCCAACTAACTGAGGTCCCGCCACCTTAGGTGGGCTCAGCCTTATATAGGCTCACTGGATCACGTGATTTTCTCTTTTTTTTTTTCTATCAGCCCACTTTTCCTTTAGCAGGTTATCTGCTTTCACCACTAGTGGCCACCCTAAAACTTCTGAGTTACATAAAACAAAACATCAATTCTCATTATGTTTCCACTGCATCTTATCATACTTTGCTTCATTACACCCCTAACAGCCCTTCCACTTTCCTCCTACCCACAGCCACAGCCTTATACCAGTTTATCAGGCAGTAGAGCATCTCCACCTCCCTCCCATGCCACCACCATCAGAGAGCTGCCTCCTCAACACCTCATGGTAAAATGGTATCACGGCACTTCCATCTTGCTGCCCTCTTTCCACTCTGGACTAATTGCACTATGCTTTTCTTATCCAAATAACTCTTATAAACCCTCACAGACACTCTATGCCCTCCATAAGTTGCCCAAAACCAAACTGCTACTTACACTGCTGCTGCTTCTTGCAGGTGACGTCGAGCATAACCCTAGCCCAACTCACCCCAACCCCTGTGCAAATCTCAAACTACCTAGGGGTCTTAAACTAATGCATCTGAACATATGCAGCCTATTGAAAAAGATAACCCTCTTCCAACCAAATGTCCTTACACTGTGCCCAGATATTCTGATCATAACCGAAACATGGTTGAAGCCACACAATTTGGATGCTGAATTAACAATCACACTAATTCGGCATGACTGCCAGGGAAATAAAAAGGGAGGAGGCATTGCCATGTTCATCTCTGCTCACCTTCAGTTCACCCCTATCCAGCTCTCCATGTCCATGCTTTCAATTGACTCCTTGCTAATTGAGCTGTCACTGCCACACTCAATCCCTGTATTTGTTGCTGGGTCCTACAGTGCCCCCGACACTCCTATGCCTCTCATAATGGACCACCTGAACACCCTTAAACTGCTAGGTTCTGAGGGAGAGCTTCTTATTCTTGAAGACTTCAACTCTAACTGGCTTTCCAGTGCAAGCTCCAAGCTTTGGAGCCATGTGGCTGCACTAAATCTGTCCCAACAAATTTTGGAACCCACTCATTTGAATCACAAGTCCCAGAACCACTCCCTACTAGACTGGGCCCTTACCACACACCCACACTGGATTCTAGAGTCACGACGACTTCCGGACTCACTAAGTGACCACCACATGATCTACATGGTAAGGAGAATATTCAGGCCTAAAAGCTCCCCCCCCCCGTAAGTTGCTCACCAGGTCCTACAAATCCCTCGACCTCCCAGCACTACTATATGACCTGTAAAACTCAGACTGGTCCTGCATCCACCAGGCCCCCTCCATAGACACTGCCCTTGACCTTTCAAGTCTAAATTCCTCACTGTATGGAACCTCCATGCACCTCTGAGAAGGACCCGTGTAAGGGGTGCCCACCTGCCCTGGGTCACCGCTAATATTATCAATCAACTTCATGCCAGGGACCTAGCATGGAAAGCCTATAAGGCATCTAACACCCTGGAATCACTCCAGCTGTACCAAGTACTCCACAACTCCAGCAGCAGTCTCCTACAGCAGGCCAAAGCAAGCTATTTCAAGGCCTCTTTCCACTCCAACCTAAATCACCCTGCAAAATTCTGGAAATCAATCAAATTGCTTCTCACACCCTCAGCCCAGCCTCCCACCCCAGCCCTAAATAGTGATAGCTACACCTTCACTGACCCAGGTGAATTGGCCTAGGTCTTTAGTACCTTTTTCACCAGCTGCGCGGCCTCTCTTCTATCCACACTCCCCCAATCCCTCCCAAGCCTGCTCACTCCTCACACCCCCCGGGTTTCTGCTTTCACATGGCCACCCCTACTGAAATGCTAAAAGCCCTGAGGGCACTTATCTCCATGCATTCTGGGCATTACACCTCGTTACTAAGGTGCACAACTGGATGGTTAGAGTGTGACGACTCTACAACGACTTTTAAACAGAGACTGCCACGTCACTTGAAAAATGCATATCTTCTAATATTGAAGAATTATGACAACCTTCATATTTCAGAAGAGTAGGACAAAACATGTAGCATTTTAAGATGACTACTTTGTCCAAAAAACATTCATAACTCGTTACAATGTTGTAAAATTTACAACTGTAAATGAACAATACAATTTCAACAAAATGGAATTCTAATACAGACATTACATACACTGTGACATGTTAGATCTTGTGTAGATCAGTGACTACATGAAAATTGCTGTAGTGGCTTCAATCAGCGCCAACAATATTCACAGTCACTAGAGAAACTATGATTACATGTCTATAAAAGATTGTACATCTAAAAACTGAGGACTTACTACTCTCCTCCTCTGTACATCTCTTTAAAAATACATGTATCAACTCATATAGAACAACAAATTGATATGACTTATAAGCTCTTACTCTTTGCAAACAAAGAGAACTTCTCAGTTATTATCGTAGATTACTGAGCTACCCTTATAACATTCAACAAACATTCCACTCTGTCACAAGTCGTCTTTTAACACTTCAATTTGTCTAGTGACTCTTCACATATAGAGAACATCATTCATTCACCATGCAACAGTGTAGAACTATCACGCTTTCATGCGTAGTACTAGTATTGTACATATGTAAAAACAACTACCTTTATTGATAATGCAAGAAGCTGAGTTACACAACTGTTAATAATAACCAATTACTGAATCTAATTTAGTGACTCTTACAACTGTTTAAAATTACTTGTACATAATAGAAACATTTGTTCTCAAGTGTACATTGTTAATAACTAGTTTGATACTTGAACTAAAAATAGCAGTGTAGCACTACAGTACAAGTGAATGTTTTAGATATTATTCAGCAGTATAGTAACAACATTTAACTAACCATAAGTTTGTTAAAAATGCATTCCATGACAGTTTTAGTATTTACAAGTTAAGAATTTACATAGAAGCCAATGTAGAATTGATAACATGTCATTTGTTCATATAAAACATTGAATTTTTGTACTGGCTTCACATAAGTAATTGTACATTGTGATGTAAAAAATATTGACAATTGTAAATCAGGCACTGTTGCTGATCACAACAAACTGCATACCTGTTCCTGACAATATTTATGATTGCCTCAATTGAGGGGTCGGGTGGGAATTTTCCATTTGCACCTAGTCAGTGACATATTATTTAATAATAACAATCAAATGTCACAAAACTTACATTTGTGTAAATTTTACTACTTAGACAGTCAGCATATGGTTTTTCGCCTACCCCAGGAACATATCCACATTAGCAGTCACACAATTACAACAAAACACTTGTCTATCATGTGTGTAATCACACTTCACAACCGACTGACATTCTCTTATTAACATAACACACAAGTAATGCACTACACATAATTACAACATACAACCATTTTTTAAAAAGTAACATTTTTTACAAACTCCATTCACATTCAATAGCAAAAATATAATGAAGTGCCACAGCTTCAGCCTGACTATTAGAATTCCAGGTTGAATGCCAGAAACTACTTCCTCACATAAAACGAAGTGAGTACTGAAGCATAACTAAAAACACACACAACACTTGATTAGTTTCCATATATCACACACTTACCCAATCCATAGTATACAGTTATTATTATTCTTACACATTTACATATTTGACAAGCAATGATTGCACACATACAAAGATTGTATTGTGAGACTGTTTGTTAACAATTTAACTTTGATTGGACCTTTTCTCCATTTGACAAATGGCAATACATTTTTGAAACCATAACCACCTGTGTCGACTCCTTACTTTAAATACATTATGACATAAAAATAAGTGTCTATGACTTAAGCATACAATCAATGTTTACTAACACTGCTACAACTATACCTCCATCTATTTGTTTGGTACCTATGACATACAGTCAGTATCAAGCATATGCAACGATGGAGACATTGCATGTCACATTTGACAGAATTCATAACAGTGTCAAAAACTCAGCAATGTACTTACTTTTCATGTGCCTAAGCAGTCATTATTACTATACCATGGTGCCACACATCAGCACTCAACAGGTCACAGCTGTGACTATACCTGTACCATTCAATCACTACTATGTGTACTTAGAGTCCAACAAAATGACGTTTCTCATTGGCTGCAAACATCCTAACAACCTTATGTTAATCTTTTTTACCATACATGAAGGGTTGACAATATACTGAACAAGGTTTACAACTGTTTAAAAACATGTTCCATTATTATAGCGATAAGTCACTCCCAAGAATTGTGTTAATGTTCAGTCAATCACCCTATAGAGACATGTGCCGGACAGCCACACCTCATGCCACAACACACCCCTGTGTGTGTGTCCGTGTGTGTGTGTGTGGTGCTGGGGGGGTGAACTCACAGTTACTGTTTTCAACCCTATCAGCAAATTTCCTCACTTTTGTCACTGTGGAACAACCCTAACAAATGCATTAAACAGAGTTTTTTGCCTTCAATGTCCATTCTTTTTGAGAATGATATTGAAAAATTGTTAATGTAACTCGCTTCCACCACATGATGTATTGTGGCATAGTAACAGGAGCAGCAACGCAAACAGAAATGATAACAGTGGCACACATGGCAACACAACCATGAATGAGAACAGAAAGGGTAATGCACACAGTGGCATACACAGAATGAAGAAGCCAAGTGATGTCTTGTCACATAATGGTAATGGTGCCTGTAAATTGAAATGTCAATGGGCATGGTGACAAAGTGAAACAGTTAGCTAAACAGTACAGTACACACCAATGGCTAAAAAGTAACAGAAACACAAACGAAAATGAAAACGCGCAAAGGCTGACGATTGGTGGCATTGGGGTGCATTGGACCATCAGCCCCACTCTCACCCCATGACATGAGTAAAGCAGCAGAAGTACAATACAATGGGGTGAGAATTGGGACCATTGATCCCAATCCACACCCCAATGCGGTAGGGGGGGCACTGGGGTCCAAGGGGTTTTCAAGCCACCACAGCGAATTTCCTCACTTTTGTCGCTGTCGTATCAACCTAACTAATGCATTAAATGGAGCTTTTGCCTCTAATTTCCCTTTTTGAGAATGATAACAAGAAATAGTGAATGTAATGCAGCGGTGAAGCGCTGCATGGCCCCAAGGCCCCGCATCACATGATGTGTTGTGGCACACTAACAGGACAGCAACGTAAACATAAATGCAATAGTAGTACATTGTAACACAAGCACTAATGAGAACAGAAAGGTAACACACATGGTGGCGTGAAGCTGGGAATGGTCTGCTACGCGTGATGTGTTGTCACATAGTAACATGGTGCCTGCAAACAGAAATGTCAATGAGCATGGTGATGTAAAGTGAAACAGTAAGATAAACAGTACCGTAGACAGAAATGGCAAAAATAGCAGAAACGTAAGCTTCAAATGAAAGCAAAAGGATAGCGCATATGGTGGCGCAGACGGCGTATGGTAAGTGAAATGGGTACTGATCTCATAAGCGAGGGCAACAGTAACAGTAGTGTAAGCACAGAGGGGTTTTCCAAAACCTGCATTGAGAAAAGACAGTAGTACAAATAATGTATGCAAATAATGAGATGTCGCAGAAAATGAGATCTTGGAATACTAAATACATTATATCTTTCAAGGGACGATGCTACGCCAGAAAAAATTAAAAGTCATATTATTTACAACTGTACTGGCTAATTTGAATCTTAAGCTCTGCAGGGGCTAAGAAGTTTTCTATTGAAAGTCCAGATCTCACACCGCTTCGAGATACGGGCCCTGGAATGCCGGGCATGCCAGAATGTTATCCTATGGGAAAAAAGAAAGGTTCGAGCACCATAACTTTGCCTCCTGTAATGTTTTTTCACCAAACTACTGAAAGGCACATCTGTGGGCTGTTGGCTGTCTTCCTCCAAATTTCAGGAAAAAGACCAAACCGTTATTTTGCAGCAGGACTCAAATGATTTTGTTAAGGTCGCCGTAATGTTATCCTATGGGAAAACCATCAATTTTGGAGTGCCGTAATTTTGCCGCTTTTTGATATTTTTCACCAAACTACTGAAAGGTTATCTGTGTACTGTTATTGTCTTCCCAAATTTCAGGAAAAAGACCAAACTGTTATTTTGCAGCAGGTTGCCAAAGTGATCCTGTAATTTCTTGCGCCGTAATGTTATCCTATGGGAAAAACTCGCATTTGGAGTGCCATAACTTTGCCGCCGGTAAGCATTTTTTTCAATACAACACTGAAAGGCACATCTGTGAGATGTCTGCTGGGTTCCCTCCAAATTTGAGCCCAAAACTCCAAAGTCAGTTATTTTGCAGTGCCAGCAAGAATTGCTGTCATTTTCCACAGACTAGAAAATTACTGTCGTCATTTGTAAAGCTTTAGTAATTTCATACACTTTGTGAGCACGAAAGCAATTTTGTGAAGTACTTTTTCCAGAAATTTGAAAAACATATTTCTGGGTTGTTTTACCAGAAATAAAGACATGGCAAGCATCCTCAGGGCCACTAGGTGAATACAAAAAAAATTAGGTTGCTAGAGGGTCCCAAATTTAAATGCCAACCATTTTTCTGATCACCAACTGAAAACAAAATGGCCGATTTTGGAAGTAAAATGTATTTCGCGAAGTGTTGAACTTTTGTTAATTTTTCCCATTGACTTATAATGGGAAACTGTTTTTGAATAACTTTTGAACTGCTAATATTTTTCTCATGAAATCTTGAAGGCACATCAGGGACCCCGGCTGCATGTTCCCTGAAGATTTCGGCAGGTCACGTAAACTGCATTTACCTGTAGGCGCCACTAGAATTCCAGAAAAGTGTAAACGCATTACAGATCACACTCTACAACCCCACAGTCGTATATCTGACCAGTACAAAACTTGCAGATATCAAGGCCTATGGTTCTTGATCATAAATTCCAAATTTCAGGCAAATCCATCAAACGGTTGCAAAGTTATTAATGTGCAAAGTTTTGGGGTTTAACATAGAAATGGCTCCTCAGCCCTAACTATGGTAGCACTACCTGCTACCATAATATATATATGTGTGTGTGTGTGTATATGTATATATATATATATATATATATATATATACACACACATATATATATCTATATATTTCTGTATTTTTCAGGTGAGGGGGTTGACATGGACATGTACTCATGGTATTGTTCTGTATCACAGGTTACAGATACTGTTGGTGTGCACATTCCAGTGCTCGATTAGAACTTTTTGCATAGAAATTTGCAATGGATAACTGTCAAGCACATGAAGCTTAATATTTTTGGGGGGGGATGGAGGGAAGCATATTTGCAGGTTTGCCTGTAATGCTTTCTTATTTTCTTACTTCTTCACAGATTTCATCTGCATCCTTCTTGAGTCTGGTTGTTAATGATGGTTATGGTCATCTAGTGAAACAACTTCTGCTTGTTGCATGTGAGCCCCAGCCTGAAGGGGGGGGGAGCCTGATGTTGAAGAACTTGTTTGAATAAGGCCACTTTGTCAGAACAATAAAGCATCTGGAAGTTTCCTAAAAAAAAGAAATGAATGACTTCTTACAACTTAATTGTTATGTGTCCCTCCCTGGTTCTCAAATCTCAATCCCTAAAGTTAAGTTACATTTCAAAGCCACATCTTGTCAACTAACACAACCTATGTGCAATATTTGCTGCAGTCTTTACAAAACCATGAAACAGATTAAATAAAATCTTCATACTTACCAGAATGGATTTCACATGGATATTACATCGCTTCCTGTCTGTACGGTACAGCTACGGTACCATTTCCAATGAGTTTTGGCGATGGAGCCTTTTTTTGTTACCCTGTAAAAGAAACAAAAGAAGTGTACTGTATGTGTTTTACCATTGCAGCTCTGAAAAGCTACAGAAGACAAAACATACAACTAAAGGAAGTGAAGCAGACAACAAACATGAGTACACATACTCACTTTATGGTTTAAATATTAAGAAGCTTTCTGTTTGTGGCTGATGGATGTGGTGGTCCGGACAGACTTATGGTGGCAGTGGTGGCAGTGGATAACATCAGTCCTAGTGGTAGTGGTCCGGGGGGGCAGACAGACTCATGGTGGCAGTGGATAACATCATTCCCGGTGGTGGTGGTCTGGGGGTCAGACAGACTCATGGTGGCAGTGGTGGCAGTGGATAACATTAGTCCTGGTAGTGGTGGTATGGGGGGTAGACAGACTCATGGTGGCAGTGGCAAACATCAGTCCTGGTGGTGGTGGTCTGAGGGCAGACAGACTCATGGTGGCAGTGGTGGCAGTGGATAACATCAGTCCCAGTGGTGGTGGTCCGGGGGGGCAGACAGACTCATGGTAGCAGTGGTAGCAGTGGATAACATCAGTCCCAGTGGTGGTGATCTGGGGGGCAGAGAGACTCATCGTGGCAGTGGATAACATCACTCCCGGTGGTGGAGGTCCAGGGGGGCAGACAGACTCATGGTGGCAGTGGCTAACATCAGTCCCAGTGGTGGTGGTCCAGGGGGGCAGACAGACTGATGGTGTCAGTGGTTAACATCAGTCCCAGCGGTGGTGGTCTGGGGGCAGACAGACTCATGGTGGCAGTGGTGGCAATGGATAACATCAGTCCTGGTGGTGGTGGTCCGGGGGGGCAGACAGACTCATGGTGGCAGTGGCTAACATCTGTCCCAGTGGTGGTGGTCAAGGGGGGCAGACAGACTCATGGTAGTAGTGGATAACATCAGTTCCAGTAGTGGTGGTCCAGGGGGTAGACAGACTCATGGTGGCAGTGGTGGCAGTGGATAACATCAGTCCCACTGGTGGTGGTCCAGGGGGGGCAGACAGACTCATGATAGCAGTGGCTAACATCAGTCCCGGTGGTGGTGGTCCGGTGGGGGGCAGACAGACTCATGGTGGCAGCAGATAACATAAGTCCCAGTGGTGGTGGTCCGGGGGAGGGCACACCACCTTTTAAAAACTTCAGTTGAAACCTGCCAACATTAACCACATCATCATCCTCATAAAGAAAACTGCTCTCACAGTCATCGATGTCTGAAGTCTGCCCACTGGGAAATTCTTTCTCCATTGTGTCGTCATCTACGTCAGTGATGGGCCGTTTCAGGCAGCCACTGCCAGTGCCACCAGGATGCTCCATTTCCACATCAGCAAGACCACCATGACTAGGCTGGGGTATGAATACCGATGTTGCAGTCTCTGCTGGTATGTGCCTCTCATTCATTTTAATGAATGTTAGCAAACTAACATTTGCAGGAGACAGGTTTGTCTGACGATCCCTGACTATTGCACCTACTGAGCTGAATACCCTCACAACACTTACACTGGAGGGTGGACATGTGAGGTACTTCAGTGCCACTACAGTCAGCTCTGGCCATTCACTGACCTTTCTACTCCAGTACAAAAGAGGATCTTCAGTTATTGACAGATGCCTGTTTTCAGACAAATATAACTCAACCATTTTCTGTGCCGCACTAAGTCCAGTTGTTGATGCATCATCCTGTTCTCCTGAATCATTTATTTCACAAATACCCACTTGGGACAAAGCCTCCCAAAGTGGGTTGACGCCAGCCACTTTGGATGACAGACCACCTAGAACTGCAGTCCCCTTCCCCTTGCAGGATATGCTTGATGGTCCTCCAGGTACACCTTCAGCCGGATTATGCTGCTGAGGTTTGCTGACCTTGGCACGTGACTTCTGTGCCCCATGAACCAAGTGCACCAGTTGACCACTGATATTTTTTACCTGTTCAGGCCCTCCCTCCAGTACTGATGCAGGTCCATGTTTGTATCATGGGTCCAGCATTGTTGCTATGGCAAAGTTGTCACTACGCTGAATGCTCACAATGTGATGATTCTGGTTGAATACTGTCAGCATGTGTTGCAGCAACATACTGCTACAACCGTCTCCGGCAACATCAAGGCTATGCTGTACATTCACCAATGCCTGCCTCAGCACCCGCAGCAGTGGAATTGATTGGCTAATGGAGGCAGACTCGCCACTCACTGCCTGTGTGGCATGTTCAAAAGGCAGCAAAATTGTTATTACAGAGTCCACGAGGCGTCACTGTTCAGTCTTCATAGACATGGAGGCCCCGGAACTGTCACGGCTAGTGTGCATAACAAGATATTCTGAGATGGCTTTGCATTGTTCATACAACCTCTCTGTCATGTATAACGTGGAGTTCCATCGGGTGACAACTTCCAGCTTCAAGCGGTGCTGAGGCAGGCTGTTTCATATCTGCAACTGCCGCAATTAGTCACGGGCCTTTCCTGATCGTGAAAAGTGAGAGTAGATACATTGTGGAATGGTCAGCATTTCCTTTACATCAGGGTGCTGTAGAAACTCCTGCACCACAAGATTTAAACAATTGGTCATGCATGGAACACAAAAAAAAAACACCATTCGTGATGCATTTCACCACATTTGACCCACTGTCACTTGCAATAAACCCAGCTCTCAGGGACAGAGGGTTTAGCCATCTGTCAGTTTCAGTCAGTACCATGTCCAACGTGTTCTCACCAGTGTGTGAACAGGTCACACTGCACATAGCAATCATTGCATGCTGTCGAATTCCAGGAAGATTTCTACAGCGGCAATCCACTTTACTGCACTGATTATTCACACCACCAACATCACAAACAACCCCGGCACCTGTGCCCAGTGTGCAATTATACACAGATATGAACTCCCTGCTGTTTTGCCATTGTCCACATATCCATATTTAAATGGATGAATAGAGAGAAGGAATGTTGAAGGGCATGTCTTACTGAGTTGGACACAGTGCGGAACAACTCAGGGACAGCACGGGTAGAAAAGTATGTCCTAGATGGGACTTTCCATTTTGGAGAGGCACATGCAGCAAACTGCCGGAACCCAGAATTCTCCACAAAGGAGAAGGGCAAAAGATCAATTGTCAGCACTTCTGCTACAGCAGCATTGAGTTCACATGACACTGTATGATTCAAGGGTACTTCAGCTAATGCGCAAAAACACTCTGTAATGTGCGCTGATTTAAACGTTTTACACATGGTGTATTGATCACAAGGGGTTGTGCTCTGAGATGAATTGCATTGGCAGGGTGTGGAGTGTGAACATTTGATGAAGACGGTTGCACTGGAATGATGACAAACCCATAAATTATGTTATTTTGCCAGATTTGCCAACTGGGGTTGATGTACCACTTGCACTAGACATACTGCATTCACCACCACCACCACCACAAAAACTGCTACTCTCACCAGCACTGGACAACATTTCAAAGTCATTATGGTCCTCCACCTCATCATGCCTGTAGTAATCCTCTGCTCTTTTAACAGCATTACTGCACACATTTAATTTCCTACTGGGCTTAACAGTCATGGAAGGGGATAACATGCTGGCTATGGTTGCCAGTGATGTGGGTGAATGCCCCACTGTGGTATTAGCTGCCAGCTTGTGCTGGGTCCACAGTGCCAAGTGCCTATTCTTAAGATGCATATGCTGTCCTCCTGTGCCCAGATGGCTCCCCTTTTTACCTCAACTCACATGCACATGGCAAACCTGGCAGACTGCAACTGAATCATCATTTGTATCTTGAACAAAAAAATCCCAAACAAGGGAGTGAAATGCTCTGCTTTTAACATGTCCATGATGATGTGGCTTATTTAAGTCCGTTATTTTAAGCACTGAAGTGGGGGGGTGGCACATGTTGTTTCGGACACTGCTCACCTGGACTGCAGCTGACCACCATGACTACCTGTCATATTGATTACTGGGTCGTCATCATCATCATCAACTAAAACCTGTAGATCACAAGTTTTTTCGGGGGAGGGGATTCCTGCAAACAGACTCAGACACAGCCACTTTTAATTTCTTTTTCTCTAGTTCCCAGCTGGGGTCAATTACATCATCATCATATTCATCAGTGTCATCCACATCCACATCTTCTGCTTGGATGCTAGCATGTGGACTGCATGTTGCAACCACAGCAACATCATCATCATCATTATCACATTCATCATCAGCATCTACACCATCACCTGATATTTTTTCACCACACTGTGAATCACTGCCTGGAAAATGCGTGACATTAAGTGCCACGGTGGACGGAATATCACATTGTATGCTATCGTTGACATGATCATCAGAATCCTCAGGTTCAGTTACTGGGATGTTACTGGGAAGTATGACATCACCTACATCTCCACTCACTTGCACTGCTTCACACTCAATATTTTTGGAAATGGTACACTGTTCGGAATTAGAACTTGATGCAACAATACTAATACTACCTTCACCACCACTAACACCAGTAAAACTAACACCACCAGCTGGGAAAACATAATCTCCTCCAACTATGAGTGAAGCTACTGATTGGGCTGTAAAAAACATTGCAGGAGAAATACCTTTCCTCACATCAGAAATGCACTTTTGCTTCTGCGTACTACTACCATGCCCACAGACCATCTTACTGCCAACATTGCCATTGCGAGAAACAGCTTTGCTTGCATGTCTCTTTGCAGGCATTTTGGAGGATCAACCACAAATATAACCAAATTCAGATTTTGATACATTCACTCTCTGATTGGAGGGATGCTGGCTGGATGTGAAGCCAAATAAACAACTGTGGCTTCAGCAACAGATAAGAGGCTACTATGAGACTGTCACAGAATTAAAACAACTTCAGTAACCAGTGGTGCTGATGAGGTCACAAAAACAATCCAATCTGGTAAAAAATACCTTTTGAACGTGAGGGTGGGGGGGGAGCACTGAATACAGACAGTGCTGATTTTTACAGCACTACAAGCAGCAAAACTAAGAACAGATACCACGATCACAGTACAAAATCAGGCAACTGCAGTGGATAGCAGGTTGAAACTGCTGCACTTGCAATTACACTAGTCTGTGGCACAATAAAAGGTGTATTATTTGATGCACTCAACACTGCACACACACTCACACACAGAACAGTTTGTGTACAATGCTGAATGAGGAATGTGCTGCAAATGCAAAAGTTCAGTACTCTGCCACATTAAGTATTGTACATTTGTAATGTAAACAACCTGAACTTATGAACTCCTACACCACATCCATACAACATACAGCAAGAAAATTTCTGCTATTACTGACAATATTACTATGTGTACATTAACACAGTCAGTTATATAACAAAAATATAACCAAAAAACAAAGAAATCACTGTTTCTCCAATTTAAATCTACCTACACCACAGATACGCCCCTCCCCCAAAGCACACTTTCACTGTCTTTCACCACACACACTCAGTCTTGTAAATTAACATTCAAAATCCACACAAAAACAAAAACGCTCAATGATACGAGCACAGGAGGGTTTCCTATAATTGATGAACTAAAGTTGGATCCCAAAAAACAAACAAAAATGCTTTTTGAACAGCTTTTACAAGATTCCTGTCACAGACAGCTATCAGAGCACACTGTCTCCTACTCCTTCCTACTCATACTACCTTAAACTGAGGCTGTGCAGATCAATATAGAGCCCATGTGACCTGAAATCCCATGAATCACTGCAAAATTCACCTTTGGAGCTCAAAAACAAGGCGAAGTTAGTCGAAGTGCACTGCCCTCAATGCACTTAGCCTTAAAATTGGCAGAGTAGTGGCCTGGGGAGATGGAGTAACACGAAGCCATTGTTTCTAATGGGCTTTGCGTTCCTCATTATAACACGAAGTACTCCGATTCGCATTGTGGAGCACTCCACGAATCCTCCTTTGCTCCACGAATCACTTCGCCGAGTGGATTGAGCCCACTTCACCCACCACTACACATGAGTGTGCAAATGCAAGCTCACATCAGGCACAAAGTCCTAAATAAAGCGTCCTTATGGAAATGGTAGAGCAGCAGCACAAGAGGGGGAATGAAAGACAGGGAAAAATACCCTGGTTGGCAGGATGATCACTGACCTCTGAAGATCCCGCACTGGTGACCAAGGTTCCTCCAGGATCTGGATCTATAACTCAGTGGATCCAGAGATTTCCCACCACTCTGCCACAGAAGACAAGCCATGAGGGACTCAGGGAGAGGTAAGTCTTCAGAGAGGCTGGATGATGGAGTTGGGAGAACTGGAGGGAAGTGCGGCCAGCCAGGGGGCATAGAAGGATAAAATATGAGTTAAAGAAATACTAAAGTTAATTAAATGGACAGCAAAAGGATTATTAAAGAAGTAAAGCAAAAATAAAAACATATTAAAGTTACTGTATGTCTCTAACAAGCTCTGTTTTTTTACTATGTTTTTATTCATTCATTTTTTTTTTTTTGAAAAGTTTCACCAGGAAAGGCACACTGAACAGCAAGTTGCTTGTCTCACAGTGCATCCGGGGGTATAGGGATAAACAAAGCATAAAGCATACAAGGTAACTTACACATACTTTAACATACATTATAATAAAAAAGCAGCAACATAGCAGTATATATGCTACCCCTGGGAGGGTATCATTAGGAAGTATGGCTTGGGTTTTCATTGCTATGCTGATGATACCCAGCTATACTTATCCTTTGCCCCAGGAACATCTAACACAAATGGATGTGCTAAATAGCTGCCTTGCTGAGATCAACGACTGGATGGCCTCCAGCTGGTTGCAACCAAACCCCGATAAGACAGATGTATTGGTGGTGGAGTCAAACAGAGTG
Organism: Neoceratodus forsteri; assembly: GCA_016271365.2. Lineage (NCBI taxonomy): Eukaryota > Metazoa > Chordata > Ceratodontiformes > Ceratodontidae > Neoceratodus > Neoceratodus forsteri. The sequence goes on along the minus strand of JADMNL010000040.1, from coordinate 41,026,985 downwards.
CATGATAGGTTGGCCTCTGACTCAGACACTTGACTTGTTCTGGGCTCTGTTTCATTGAAGGCCTCCTCTAGGGTGCGTAATCTTGACGTCATTCTTGATAGGAGTTTGACTATGGAGACACAGATATTCTCTGTTGTCCGCTCCTGTTTTTTCCATCTTAGAAATGTCACCAGGATAAAAATCCTTGTTCTGCCTCTGGACCTCCCCACTTTGATACATGCCTTAGTTACATCAAGGCTTGACTACTGTAATGCGCTCTACCTCAGGGTCACGGGAGGATCTCGCCACAGACTGCAGCTAGTGCAGAACACAGCTGCTCAATTGCTTACTGGGCAATCAAAGTTTTGTCATAATATACCTGTGCTGCATGATCTGCACTAGCTGCCAGTCAAGTGGGGCTTCTCACATATAAGACCCTACATGGTCAGGGCCCTGGTTACCTGTTAGATGTTCTCATACCTGCTGTCTTGACACAGGCCCTCCACTCCTCCTCCTCCTGTGGAGGCTCCCTAGTGATTCCCAGGTCGAGGCTGAAATCAGCTGGTGACAGGGCTTTTAGTGTAGCCACCCCTGCCTTGTGGAATTCTCTCCCCTCCGGCGTTAAGGGGGCCCCCGCCTTGGAGATTTTCAAGACTCGCCTTAAGGCCCTCCTATTTGCCCAGGCTTTTTCAGATTACTATTAATCTGCAAGTACTGATTTGAGTATAGATGCTGAGAATTTGCTATTTGTTTGATGTTTATATGGATTATTGTATTTTAATAATTATTTTTGTGTTTTATTGATATATTTTTGAAACGTGTTTATATATTTGTGCGGCACCCAGATCCTCCGAGATTGGGCATCTTTTAAATAAATCTTGCCTTGCCTTGCCTAAACAGGTACTGGACTATGTCTGCACTACACATAGTAGAACTTGAGGGAATGGTAGTGTGAAGCTGCAATGTATATGAAATACATGAATAGTACAGTAACAATACAACTGAATTGTTAGCATTAGTTATACAGATACAGGAGCAGATAGGTTGACATCATTGTGTATTAGCAAAGCCTAAAACACCACTCTATGCAGTAACTACAGTTAGAGTGGAATAATCAGGACAGCAACAACATAAGAGCTAGTCTGCTGTTGGCAGACAGGATGGGGATGTGGTCAAAGTGCATGCTAAGGGACAGGTGCAATGACTAAAATTTGACTTGAGGACTAACTGGGAGACAGTTAAAATGGGGGGGTGAGACAGATCTGGTACCAGCAAGAGGGGAAAAAGGGGGAAGGTCAGGCAGGGGGGGAGAAGGATCTGAGTGGAGATAATACCCTTACAAAAAGTTCTTCGGAATACCACTGGAATACCACTCATTTGCCATTGCAATACCACTGTGATTACCACTGTACTACCATTAAGGTTTTCATGGTATCACAGTGGTTTGTTTCAATTCCATTGTGATGCCATTGTACCACTGTTCTACCAAATCAATAAAAATAATAAAAATTTAAACTACCATAGTACAACCATGGTACCACTGGGTAGTACCATTGCACATTTTGTAGCTCACCACTGTGTTGCCATTGTGTCACATTTGGTAAGGGTAGGTAGAAGAGGAGGTAGTTGACAGGTTCAGGGGCATGTGACAATTAGGTGCATGAACAGTTGACTGAGAGGAAGTTGTGTAAGGCAGAGGATATAGAATAGGGGAAGGAGGTGTGGTGGATCTGAAGAAAAGGAACATTGTTTAACCAGAAGTAGCACCCTAAGCCAAAGCTTGTTTCCAGATGTGACCTGGGAACACAAGGAAGTTAAGTGACTTACTCAGGATCATACAGTATGCACCTAGGTGGCTGTGGGATTCAAACCCAGGTCTCCAGGTCAGAGCCTTAACCCACTGCACTATACTACCTCAAGGTAGAGGAAGAGGGAGTACATTCCAGAGTTTCGGAAGGCGATATGAAAAGGCAGTCTATGTCTCCTCTCATCTCAAAATGCCTCTGTTTCCCCCCCTTGCTCTCATGACATAAGCAAATTTTGTCCAAATACTGTTTGCCAGATTTGTGCATGAAAAATCCTGTCTTGCATGGTTTTGTGCATGGAATTCTTGCAAAATAGCAAACTTCACATGGTTTTTGTTCAAACATGAAAATGGCAATTTTAGGCAATCTTACTTGAAAACATGAATTGTGCATGATTTTCATGCTTGAAAAAGAAAATAAAAAACATTTTGCCGAGCCCTAATGAGAATGTATTGGTAAAATAGAGGTCACTTCCTTTGAAAGGTCAGTGTGTAGTACCCAGGATGAGAGGAGGGCAGTTCAGACCAGCACACTGAATGTAGTTGATTGTCTTCCCAGTGCATCCTGAACAATCACTTCATCTCGCTTAAATCTCATGTCAATTGGTGAAGTCAACCCAAACCAGATACTGCATGAGTTTCAGAAGAGTCTTTGTAGCACTGTTTGAGTTGATACTGTATGATGCATTAACATAAAGTTTTCAAGAGTGGAACTGTTCCAGCCTTGTATAGCACTGACAAAATAACATAGGAATGTTTCTGGCTCATTTGATTTTTTTTTTTGCACACTTACAGTATAGCACATGCTGCACATTCCTTTTGTTACAACAACCAGCAATTAACCAGTTAAACTGATGTTCTTTCTGCCTCAGCGCAACTTCTCTTTAAGGTGTGTGACTAGGAAGAGAAGTGTGTGTGTGTGTGTGTGTGCACTGTCTAAGTATCAGCTGCTCCTTTAACAAACACTCCCAAAATGCATTGAGGCATGGGAGGGACTTATACTTTCAACTGCTTGATGTTTAAGTCAGGTTTTGGATGAATAATTATTAACTACTTCAAAGTGTTTGATTCATTGGAAGGAGTGCTACCAGACCCTGTGAGGACTTGGGGGACAACTGAAAGAAAATATGAAAACCTTCTTCTAGTTTCCCAGACTATACAAAGGTAAGTGAAATATGAGTTCGAACAGGGTTTGCTATTCCAGTCTTTGCTTTAGAAACATTGAGTGACCCTGAAGAGGCCAATCAGAGTGTATTTAGGCATGCTGACACTCCACAGCTCTAAGTTATGATAATCCAAGGTGTATGAGGCGTTCCAGCACCAACCTGATCTACCTAGCACGTCTCTCATAAAAGGGGATGTTTTCTGTACAGGCAGGTAGTGGGAACAAACAGAACCCTCTGTGTTTATGCTAAAAAAACCTTAGGAAAAAAATTCTAAGGAGGTCAGCGATAAAGTTTAACTGACTAAGCAGCGCAGGCATGATCAGGGATCAAAGGTGAGTACAAGAACTACCTTGATGGTTTTCCTGTGCTGTTTGGTTTCAAAGAAATTTCAGTTTTACCCTTCCAACAGAAAGGCGTGGCAAAAAAAGGAACCTAATGCACTGTACATTGATTGTTAAATACTGCTGATTATGATACCAGGTTTGCAACAAATTATTCATTTTCCTGGCTGATGGAAGTTAAAACACACACTATGTACGCTGTAGCACAGAGGTTTAGTTTTCAGAGGTACTATTTCCCCCACATTCTGTCTTAATGATAAGACTTTTGTGCGCCACTCAAACTGAATACAATTTAAATGCAGAACATGACATGCTGCTGCATTTCTCTGCCCTTACATGTAATAGGAATAGCAGTGAAGGGGGCATCAGATGAGTTATGGCACACTTGCTGCATAATTAGCTGTATCTCTTCTCATATAGACAACTTTTATAGTGTCACCCACTAGGTAAGTTAATAGTGTGCTGTACAACCACCAAGCCTGTACTGGTACTTTTAAACCTCATGGAAATCTATGATTGCACAAGCAGCATTCTCATGATCTCACTACCAGTGTCAGTGGCTCAGTAGCTAGCCCACTTGACTCTAGAGCCAGAAGATTGAAAGGTTGTGGGTTCTAGCCCCACACCAGGTACATGGGGTAGTACCCATAAATGACTCTATAATGGAGTACGAGGAGGAGCTGCACTATTGAGGTGCAGATGGTGGTCCTGTCAGTCCTTCTCTGGTCACATTACAGGTGGAAGTTAAAGATGCCATGGCACTTATCAAAGAAGGCTAGGGGAGTTTCACTAGTGTTATAGCCAGTAAGGACTATGTAACCCACCCCCACCCTCGAGGATGTATCTGGATAGAATTTATTTATTTATTTTTTATTTTAGTCTTTGGTAACCTGGTAAGGTCTACTAGGCTCAAGTGCATGTTTTCAGGGGTGACCTGGGAGCACTGGGCGGTTAAGTGACTTGCTCAGAGTCACACAGTATGGAAGTGAAGCTTGTTCACACCTCATTCCTCTACCCTCTAGGCTAATGTGTGTTTTCTGAGCACACAAATTATGGGTAAATACAGATGATAATGAATGTCAAAATTGTGGATGAAATTTATTAAGTAAAGGACCACCGGGCCCAGCCTACCTTATGCTATCTAGGCCTACTTGGCTCATAGCCTATTGCTTGCTTTATTTGGTAACAGGGTCCATAGATAAGAGAGTCTATATTGTACCCATTTCAACTGTGCTGGTCCCATATTGTACATTATATGCAACTGTGTCATTTCCTACATTATAAGCTACTGCTGTTTCTTACAAGGCCCTATGTGGAAAATGTATTCCAATATTTGCGTAGTTTTTGTCCCTGTACCTATGATCATCAATGCTATTATGGGTAAATGTATTCTTACCCCTATAACCTTCCCACCCTTTCTGTCCCCTACCCACTTGCCACAACTGGAAAAGAGTCTCCTGGGCTCTGTTTGCGTACCTGGTGAAATATGTTCAAATAAATAAACAAATATATGACTCCATAAAGGACCACTAGTGTAAAAAGAGCATTTTATTTACACCTATTTGATTTCCTTCTAAGTGATAAAACACAAGAGGGTGTTGGTTGTGCTGGAATAAACATTTGCCCAAGGGCATAGTAAGGCACAAAGCTGTAGGTGAACTGCCTTCAGCCTTGGAAGTACATTTTACACAAGCCAAACAAACTGACAACATGGAGTGTCTTTTTGAGCTTATAAAATAGATGACTTTGCAAATCTGAAAAAAAAAAGAAAAAATAAGGCAAGTTTGAAAAAATAATGAAATCCTTTAAAAAAATTATGTGAAATAGTCCCACTTTAGAAGAGTGACATTTACATACTGTTGTGTTTCTCAGTCCTCCCCCCATTGTTAGAGACTGACATGCTGGACATTGTTTCAGTTCCAACTCTGCTGGCACCCAGCAGAATGGAGTAGGATTTGTACAATTGGCAACTTGCCAATCCATGTTCCTATTCCTGCTGGGGGATGACTAGTGACATAGTGAGGACAATTTGCACTGGAGTTGGAAGCTTTTTTGTTCAAAAGTTGGTGATGTGGGACATACTGTGTGAACTGTAGTGAGGAACTTTTCTATGATGCAAACTCCCAATTTGGCAGTGTCGTCTGGTCATGCTCTAGTGTTTAGATTTACATTTTAAATACTGATTCAGAGGACGGGAAGGCTAAGTGAGACAGGGAATGTGCAGGTGTACTGGTGAGCTGGCGGAGATATACAGTTACAGTCAAATACATGGTTAGATATTTCCTGGCATTTCTGTGATATTTCCAAAGAAATTTCCTGCTTTCTGCATTTCCACAGTAGGGGCAGCAAAGAGAAACTCTTTAGAAATTTCCCAAAATAGCTAGAAATATCTGACTATGTCTGTGGCCACTACTGTAGTGGCAGTGCCTGCTTACAGTGACAGAAAGTAATGAAGATGCAACATATGAAGAAAATACAACTAGTAATAAAAAGCTAGCATGACTGCAGGCTGGTTCAGATTGTCAGTATGTTGTGTAAGCAATAAGACACCACAGGGTGTGCACTAGACACATCTAGCGTACAGCTAGGGGGCATAGTTAGGCATAGGGCCACAGGCTGAGAGCCTTCAGCTCCTGGCTGTGCTCAAGAAGTGTTTAGCGCACACCTCCAGAGTATCTCATTGCACTTATGAAATGGCCATCTATATTGTAGATGCATGTCAGAATTAAAATAATTAGGACTGAGTAATAAAGAAGTAAAATGTATTTCTTGATTTTAAATGAAATAGTACCTCTGCCTGGGTGTATTGTGTTTTTTTTGACTTGAGGACATTTGTCCTACTGTGGCCTCCATAGTTGTTGTTTTCTGTTTTTGGTCATGGTTGTCATGGCTTCCCCACCCCCCTTAGACACACACATCTTGTTTTATTTTGAGTTATTTCTAAAAGCAGCATTTGTTTTATTCCTTTTTCTGTGTTTTTTTGTTCTGTGTTGGATTGGTATGGCAAGGAGTGAGTGAGCATGGGTACCAATGCAGCACCAGCTATGAGAGAGTCAGTGTGTGTCACAACATGCATACTATGAAGGCAGAAGTTCCAACCCACATATTAAACTTGCAATTAACAAGATTCTGGTACTTAAATTTTTTTTTATATTTAAGTGTGAGGCGGTGTGGAGGTGGGGTTTAAGTAGAGTGTGTGGCAGTTTCTTTAGCAGTCTCTCCATCTGTGACTTCAGTCCATGGCTCCGTTTGTGCTGCTACAGCTTGTTGTGTATTTTGGTGCTGTGGCAGGATTTGTTTGCTCTCACCTACAGAACTAAGCTTCAGTTCTCTGAGGGACACTGAGGGTATGTTCTGGGCATGGCAAAAGAATTATGTTTTAGTATGCAGTTTGTGTTCATGTAGCAGTTAACAGTAATGTTGAAGGTTAACAGTAACAGCATTCCATGCAGGCACTGATATTGAGTGCCTGTCTAGGATGAGCCTTAACTGGACTCATTGCTAGCCATGCGTTAGACAGTTTCAGCGCATGGCTAAAACCAATCAGGTTGCTCAAGAGACATTGTCCATTTCATAAAAGTATGTATTTTGACTTCTAGTCTAGGTGGGAAAAAAGGTCTGCCACTGTAAAAATAAACATCTTAAGGTGGTAGAAGGATATGTTGGGTAAAGTGGCAAGGCTGGCACTTGCACTTTTTTATCAATTCTTTGTTCTAAGAAAAAACTGTGGGTGCCAGCTCGTGCTAGTCAATCAGAAATCAGTTTTATAATTAAGCAATAATATAAACAAGGGTGTAGTGAATCATGAGATATCATCACGCCTTGGGTGTGTTATGAGGCAGAAGGTGAAGCTGAGTGCCTTCAATCATTAGAGATGCAGCAAATTTAAATTCCGCTGATGAAGTGAACGCAAAGTTGGCACTTTGCGTTGTCACTCCGCTATGCATAGTGGGCAATGCAAAGTGCTCACTCCGCCTTGTCAGTACCACTTCACGTTAAGGCGGAATTGCAATGTGAAGTAAGGTGAAGTCATTGTTTTTAATGGACTTCGCATCCCTCATTATGATTCTAAGTGATCCACTTGGTGTTTCAGATTTGGCAGCCCCCTACACATCACATGACTCACAGTACTGTAAGTCACATGTTCTTTAGCTAGGCAGGAAGAAAGTGAGTCATACAAGCGGACAATTTTACTTTCTCCTGTGCAGATGGAGAAAGAGAGGAGTGTGTTTTGTGACTGCGGATACTTTGAGATCAGAGCAAGGAGGCGATTTAAACCTCGATTTAGAACCAACAACTTTTTTAAAAGCTCAATTTTTTTGTCTTTTCTGTACTCTTTTTTTACTTAATTTGTTCTTTCTGTAAATTTTATTTTTCTTACCTTTATAAGTAGTTAGTTGTTTGTCTGTGTCTGTGTGACTGTGTGTGTGTGTGTGTGTTGTGTGACAGTGTGAGTAGTGATTGCTTGGACTGAGGGAGCTCAGTAGGAGAGATGGACCAGGGTGAGGGAATGACTTGGGTGGGGGCAGCTCTGGGAGAGCATGGTAGTGGTGAGCGTCGTACCATGCGCATGTGTGGAGGAAATGGGTGTCCATTCCTGTTGGACCATTCAAAACTTGTGAGTTTCCTCCCCCCCAAAGCAGGATCAGCACCGCCTCCTGTCCTGACTCTGAGGCAGTTGAACCACCACCAAGTCCAGCACCAGGTCCTCTGGAGCAGGATGTGCTTGTTCCCCTGGGTCCAGGTGTGGATCCCATCCCTGTTCAGCACCATGACCAGCCGGTTGCCAGTTCATCTGGCTATCCCCTACCTGTGCCTGGTCCTTCTCGCACCTCTGTTGTTTGGCCATTTTTTGACTGTGTTGGGGGGGACAGCAGTGTGGTCATGTGCTGCCTATGTGAGGTGGAGCTGAGCCATGGCCCCTGGGGGACTCACCTGGGGACTAGAGGCCAGCACACCCATATGCTCAATCACCAGCAGTTGGAGTGTCATGCTGCCACAGAATGGACCATGCCTGTACCTACTGGCCATTCTGTGGCAAAGGGTGCAGCTGTGCATTGCGGCATCCCTAAGAAGAGGAGGGACACGGCAGGACCTGCTGCTCCACCAGCACCCCCCACCACCACCACCAGCAGGTCAGCCTGTAGAATGTGTGGACCCCAGAGAACTGCATGTAACACAGGCTGACTTGGCAGTTCTCTGGAGTGCTGTTGAGGATAACAACGAGAGAGTGAGTGCTGTGGAGCAGCAGCTGGATCACATTGAGGAACATCAGTTGCAAATTATGTCCATGCTGGAACTGCTGCTGGATCACCATGGAATCCCGCTTTAGTTTTTTTTCCTCACACCATGTCCCCACCCACACCTTCCTTGCTGTGTTATAAAATGTATTCCTCCACCATCCCCAACCCTTGTATGAAATTATGCCCTTTTTTGTTGTCTTCTGTATGCGTGACACTTTGTATTCCGAGCAGTGCAAGTATACTGTACTAAACTGCATGTGTGCAGTCAGTCTTCTTTCCAGTCTGTGTATGTACTGCAGACATTGTCCAACTCCCTGACTTAAAAACAAACATTAATGAGTACAATGGTGGGGTGGTGAAGCATGGAGAGATACTACAAAACAGGCTTACAATACATCCAAGTAACTATTAAAAAAAATTAATGTTTGTGATTTGTGACGTGATCGTGAATCATGATTTGTGACTGCATTTGTGACTGTGATGATGAAGAAATGTGAATGCCTATGGCTGTACTTCTCTGATGAGCTGTAGCTTAAAACTCCCAGACTTAAAAACACGTATCAATGAGTACGATGGTGGGGTGGTGAAGCTTGGAGAGATACTACAAAACAGGCTTACAATACAGCCAAGTAACTAGAAAAAAAATTAATGTGATTCGTAACGTGAATGATCGTGAATCGTGATTTGTGACTGCATTTGTGACCGTGATGATGAAGAAAGTGATTTGTATCACGAGTGACTCGTGATGATGGTCCTGACTTAAAAACACATATTAATGAGTACAATGTTCATGCAGAATTAAGCACCACACCTGTCCAGTACTCTGAAGGGAAGTCAAAGAAACAACTGTGACTTAAATTACAGATGGAGATTGGGCCCTAAAGAGATGCAAATGCACAGACAGATTAAGATTGCGCTGTGCACTGAAGAGATGCAGACACAAAGGCTCAACACCTAACCAGTGCTCACCATCAGAAATTAAAATCTGGAAAAGAATATCTTTGCCGGTTGGGGCAGGCCACGGGGGGGGGCAGTGTACTGCACTGCTGCAGTAACAATCACTAGTATTAGTACCAGTAAAGATACCACAAAGAAGTACAAAAATCACACTGCTGCAGTGGATAGCAGCTTCACATTGCTGAAATTATTATGTGGCACAATAAAAGGTGTCTGATTTAATGACACACGTCACACACATACTTACACACACACTAAGTAATGCATAGCAAATTGAAAACTTCAGTAATATAACCACATATTTTAAACAAACTAAAATTATGCACTGCTGCAGTAACAGTCACTAGTATTAGTACCAGTAAAGATACCACAAAGAAGTACAAAAATCACACAGGTGCAGTGGATAGCAGCTTCACATTGCTGAAATTATTATGTGGCACAATAAAAAGTGTCTGATTTAATGACACGCATCACACACATCCTCACACACACACTAAGTAATGCATAGCAAATTGAAAACTTCAGTAATATAACCATATATTTTAAACAAACTAAAATTATGCACTGCTGCACCACAACAATCAATAAAAAAATGCCAAGAAATATTGAAAATATTACTGTGTGTACATTAACAGAGCTATACAAGAAAAATATCACCGAAACAGAAATAACTGTCTTTTTCTCCAAGTTAATCTACCTCCACCACAGATACGCCCTTCCCCCAAAGCACATTTCCACTGTCTCTCAGTACACAGACTGAATGTTGTACATTGACATTCAAAATCCATACACAAACAATAAACGCTCGATGATATGAGCACAGGAGGGTTTCCTATAATCGATGAATTAAAGTTTCAGCAAAAAAAATGACTCAAAAAGGCTTTTTTTAACAGCTTTTTGAAGGTTTGAATCACAGAGAGCTCTCAGAACAGATTGTCTCCTACAGCTTCCTACACACACTATCCCAAACTGAGGCAGTGCAGAACAATCTAGAGCCCATGTGACCTGAAATCCCATGAATCACTGCATAATACTCCTTTGGAGCTTAAAAACAAGGGGAAGTGAGGTGAAGTACATTGTTTTCAATGTACTTCACCTTAAGAATTGGTGGAGTAGTGGTTTGGGAAGGCAAAGTAACGTGGAGTCAGTGTTTTCAATGGACTTTGCGTTACCCATTAATAACACGAAGTACTCCGCTTCACGTTGCGAAGCACTCTGCAAATTCGCCTTCACTCCGCGAATCACTTTGCAGAGCGAATTGGGGCCACTTCGCCCATCACTATCAATCATGCAAGAAGTAATGGTATGCCATGATATGGTACACAACACCTTGAAGTGCATTACTTGGATTATATAATGATCTCAATGTGTTAAGATACGGCTGTTTTTTCTGTGTAGTACACACCTGTGTTAATTGTAATATACAATAGCAAGAACATTTCCTGGACTCTGCTTGTTCAGTGTGTGCCTGGCAAATTGATGTTATCCCCGGTATAACCTCACGGGTGTGAGGTTATTCAATACAACCTCATGGGTCTAGTCTCAGCACTGTGAACCACTTGATGATTGTTTGCCAATTGATGACTCTTTGCCAACTGATGATTCTTTGCATCTTCTTTTAAGAAACAAAAATATTTTTCCACACTAACTAAAACATCTTAAAATTTTTTTTTTATTCTGTATAACAACAAGCCATTGTATAATAGCAATAATGCACTCCAGGGTGTGTCATGCTGGGATAACCTCACTTCTGGGGTTGTTGGATGCACTTGGTCTGCTGTCTCATGCCCAACCACCCCAGGCATGAGGTTATCCTAGCACGACATACACCCTGTCATGCATTATTGTTTAATTGTCACAGGTCAGAGACTGCTTTGGCAAGTCAAATTTTAGGAGTTATTTGCCCATTTTATAAACTTTAATAAAAGGTTATAGAAGATCTACTTGCCATGTTGATGATCTGGTTTTCTGCCTCAAGTCATGGGCATTATTATGGCCAGTGGTGAGGGGAGATATGTAATTGAGTATCCCAGCAGACACTGTTCTCCTTCTAGGGAAGGCAGGATGGCTGTGGTAACCTATTTCATTGCTGCCCTCTGGTATCCAAGGGAGGTAATAGCAACATTAGCAATGTGGCAATGTGTTTGGGTGATAAGATTGAGGACCTCTCTGACACCCCTCCCAAGTAACTGGAGATTTTGAAAGAGAAAAGAACTGTATGAGAGGCCCCACTGTAGGCTGCATGTTCTGGGGGGGTTGGTGGACAGGTGTAGAGGCACAACAATATGTTTCCCAAAATCAGATAACCTCAGATTCCAATTTTTTTTTATTTTAGAATCAACATATTATGCACCTCTCACAACTGGGCAGTGTGTACTCCCTCTGCCCATCCACTACTCATAACCTTGCAACTGATAGAATGAAGCAGGAGACTGGTAGAAAGGCATTTGTGTTCTCTGGATCTGGATCATCCTAGAACAATAAGATACAGTCCAGTTCAGGAGTGGTCTTATTCCTTAAAGAGGCCCAGGATATCATGTATGTCTTGGCTCTCGATTGTCTCTGTCAGTGCTGCCATCCCACATAATTAGCTGCTGAATTTGTCCAATCCTGGTTTGTACTAAATCTATTTTTTCTACTGTTTGTATCTTTTTAATTATAGTGGTGCGGTAGCGCCCTATAGTTAGGGTTGAGCAGGAGTTTCTATGTTGAACCTCAGACTTTGCACATTAATATCTTCACGACCATTCAACAGATTTTCACTACATTTTGCATGTGTGGTCTTGCAGGGCAGATCTCTTGACATGCTAGGTGTCATTCTGGTCGGATCTGTGGATTCCAAGATGCAGATAGTGAAAAAATGTAAAAAAATATTATTGTATTTTACTGTTTGTCACCTAGCATGCAGACAGTTTGAAATTTTGATCTGAAATTTTTAGGGTACAAAGGGCTTTGTCCAGAGATGTGCTTTCCACTGATTTGATGAAAAAATATTAATCCATTCCAAAGTTATTACATTTTAAAATGTTGGTTCTGCGCATGCTCAATTCAGTCATTTGGAGAGCTGCATGGATCAAAAAAAGAATTTGGTCCATATGAAAAAAGGATCATTTTTCATATGGGGCTTATCCTTTTTTTGTGAGAAAGAACTCCTTTTCTGTATCGCAGCCATCTTGTTTCTGAATTTTAGAGAAATACAGATTTTAAAACCCACAAAAAATTTACTCTTTCACAGACACCAATACATGTATCTTGGTCATCAGGACCCTGTTAGGTGGATTCTGCAGTTAACTGCTGCTAAAATGACACCAAATGTGTTTTTCCCAGGTTTTAAAATCTTTTTTTTGTGACTCACTTCCATTTTTTCATATGGCCATATGAAAAAATAATACAACAATGTGAAAAAAGGGTCCCTTCATATGAAAAAATGGGAAAAACGAGTTCCAATTCTTTTTTCATATGAAGGCATCCTTTTTCATATGCTTTTTTGTTCATATGAAAAAGGATGCCCTCATATAAAAAAAAAAGTTTTGGAGTTCGTTTTTTTTCCCATTCTTTTTTGTATGAAGGAATCATTTTTCATATTCTTTTTCATTCATACAATGAAAGAATGCCTTCATATGAAAATAGAATTTTGACTTATTTTTTCCCATTCTTTTTTGTATGAAGCCATCCTTTTTCCTATGACTTTTTTCATTCACACAAAAAAAGAATGCCTTCACACGAAAAAAGATTTTGGACTTATTTTTTTTCCCCACATTTGAAATTCAACGAGCCATAACTCTCTCATTGATTGGAGTTAAGGAATAATCTACATATCAATACAAAGGTCTTAGTTACAAGCATGATACATAACTCCCTTAAAAAAGATATAGGGCCAACATAAAAAACATAAAAATTAAAACATTTTAATTTCTTATAGGATAACATTGGAACTTTAACAAGCCATACTCCCTCAATATTGGGACTTAAGGGGCTATATATATATATATAATCAAAACAAGGGTCTTAATGAGTACTGCAAGAATAACACATATCCTCCATAAACATTTTTGGGCAATATAAAAAAAATTAAAAATTAAAATTCCTATAGAATAACAATGGAACTTCAACAACATCAACCATCTCTCACTATTTGGACTTAAGGGACAAACCATATATCAAAACAAAGGTCTTAATGAGTGCTACAAGTATAACACATGTTCCCCCATTAACATTTAGGAGCAATATAACAAAAGCATAAAAATTAGAAATGCGAATTCCGATAGGATAACATTGGAACTTTAACAATACAATAATACAATACTTTAATAATTCAATGAAGCAAATACATTACTGTTTTGGCAGAAATGGGAGTGCAGGGCCCATTCACAGCAACATACATGTATACATCTATGGAGAGGGCCTTGGGCTCCCACAGGCAAATAAGGATATGATTATATTATCTCAAAAGTAAGGAATTCATTGCAAAAACTTTGTTAATGCATTAGTTAGGGTTAAATTAACAAAAGTAGGGAAATGTGGCATTAGGGTTCCCAAATCTAATGCCCCACCCCACCCTACAGGCAGTAACAAGAAAAAAAAAAGCATTGCTATTTAGTTATCCTGTGTCTTTGAAAATCAGGTGTGGGGTGTGCCTTGGAGTTGTCATCCCTAACGCTCACCCTATTTTCATATATTGTTCACATTTCAGTTTATTTACTGATGGAATGGGGTGAGCGTTAGGGTTGGCAACTCTAACACCACATTTCCCTACTTTTGTCAGTTTAATCCTAACTAGTGCATTAACAATGTTTTTGTTTGCGATGAATATTTTATATAACTTTTGTTCTGCTGAAGGTAAGCTGTTTTACCATTGCTGCTGTCTCCATGGGACACCCATGAAAACGAGATGTTGCATTTCATGGGGTTATCCCTATTGGAGCAATTTCAATGAAACAAACAAAAACAATTTGTTCAAAAAGTTGATCATGGTCAGATACTGGGTCAGACCTGAAAATCTGATAGTTCAATGATGAGATTGATCTGTTTTCCAAGAGGAAATACAACCACTGACTATAAACACAGAAACACAGAATTTGTCAACAGATAAAGACTATTTGATCCACCTAGTGTGCTCCTCTTTTCCCTGCCTATTCTGATACTACAGACTCAACCTGGCCTCCAGCCACCTCCCCCCTGCTTTGAAAGCAGTTTTCCTTGATACCTATCCCATGCATGCTTGAAGCCCACCACTGTTTTTGCAACCACTACCCCTGCTGGAAGATTGTTCCAATCATCCACCATGCTCTCAGTGAAGAAATAGCTCCTCATATCCCTCCTCAGCTTTTCCCCTCCAGTTTCATTGCATACCTCTTTGTTCTTATTAACTGTTCTTTTCTTTTTTTATTTAAATTTTTCCCCTTCCAGTGGGGCTGGTGAGGGGCTCAGTCTCTGGTCCCCAGCTCCCACTCCTGATGCACCTGGTAAGTCCCCCACAGGTTGCCTCCCCAGGACAGGGTCGAGGGTGAAGGGTGTTGACTTTCCCTCCCCCCTCAGAGACCAACATCTAGACTCCAGGGGGCTGGTGTGAGAGCTGCAGGGCCATCATGGAGCCTGTCAGCTCTGAGTTTTCACTTTTCTCCCCTTCCCTTGCCATGGCCACCTGAATTCGTCTAGAGGCACGCAGATGCAGTGATCCACAGCACCCTTTCTATTCTAGCTGTTCCTGACTGCACTACACTTGGGCCTCTACCCATGGGCAGCCTTGCAGTGGCCATGACTGGGTCCCAACCTGGGAGAGGAGAGTAGCTCAGTGGCCACATCAGCCTCCCTCACCAACCCCAGATGACTGAGACTCATTCTTGAACCTGGGCTGCTGGCATGGTGTGAAAAACAGTCTCTTCCTCTACCTTATTCACCCCATGAGGCATTTAAAGGTCTCTGTCATGTCCACCTTCTCCCTCCTCTCTTCCAGGGTGTGCATGTTTAGGTCCCTCAGTTTCTTCTTATAGGACATTTGGCACAGCTCCTGCACCAGTTTTGTTGCCCTCTTTTGGATGGCCTCTACCCTGTCTATGTCTTTTCTGAGGTGTGGCATTCAGAACTGGACACAGTACTTCAGGTGTGGTCTCACTAATGACCAATACAGTCACAACACCTCCTCCCTCTTTCTGCTGATGATACCCCCTTCCTATGCACCCTAGCATCCCACTGGTTTCCCTGCTGCTTTGTTGCATTGTCTTGTCACCTGAGGGTCATTCGTTATGCTTACCCCTAGGTCCCTTTTCTGTTTAGTGATCATCAACACCTCTCCCTCATTCTCTACTCTGGTTCTCAGTTTCTGCACCCAAGGTGCATGATTCTGCACTTTTTTTCCCATTGGAACCCAGCTACAATTGCCTTGACTATTTCTCAAACTTTTTAAGGTCTCTTTTCATTCTCTCCATCCCCTCCAGAGTGTAACCTTATTGCAGATCTTGATGTCATCTGTCTGCAAAAAGGCACACCTTCCCTTCTAGTTTTTTTCTGCAATGTTACTTATAAAGACATTAAAGAGGACTCAGAAAAGCACTAGCAAACAGGTAAGAAGGTGGGGTGGAGCAACAATGGGGAAACATCAAAACCGCCATCACGGAGGCAACAAGCCTTTATGTGAAGCAAATAAACAAATCAAAATGAAAGAAAAAAACACCATGGTTCTCAAAAGAAGCAGTGGGGAAGGTAATGGAGAAAAAGATAGCATTCAGGAAGTATAAGGAAACATAGAAGAAGCAGGACAGAGAACTGTACCAGTTAAAGCAGAAGGAAGTGGGGAAGGCAGTCAGAATAGCAAAGGCCCAAATAGAGGAAAAGATAGCCAACTCAGTTAAGAAGGGGGATAAAACCTTTTATAGGTACATTAGGGAGCAAAGAAAGATTAAAGCAGGGATACTGAGGCTGAATAAAGAGGAAGATGGTTGGTCAGAGAGTGACAGTGAAGAAGCAGGGATACTGAATGAATACTTCTGCTCAGTATTCACAGTGGAAAAGCAGGGGGAGATACCTAATCCAGTCAATAGAAGCACTCTGGGTGGGGCGGTTGAGATGAGTCCTTTCACAGAAGAAAGGGTTCTGAAAGAACTCTTAAAATTAAAGGTGGGTAAAGCAATGGGACCTGATGGGATTCACCCCAGAGTTCTAAAAGAACTAAGGGAAGAAATAGTAATATCACTGACTATCCTTTTTAATAAATCATGGGAGGATGGTGTGGTACCTGAGGACTGGAGGAGGGCAGATGTGATTCCCCTTCACAAAAGTGGGAGCAAGACAGAGGCAGGAAACTACAGACCAGTTAGTTTGACCTCAGTGGTAGGGAAAATGATGGAACCACTTCTGAAGGAAAGAACTGTTGAGTACCTAGAGGCCAGTGGGGCACAGTACCCAAGGCAGCATGGATTCACAGCAGGAAGGTCATGTCAGACACATCTATTTGATTTCTTTGACTGGGTGACCAAAGTAGTAGACCAGGGAGGGGCTGTGGACATGGTCTACCTAGACTTTAGCAAGGCATTTGACATAGTCCGACACAAAAGATAAATAAACAAATTAGCCAGCCTGGGAGTGGGTCCCAGGGTGGTAGCCTGGGTAAAACACTGGCTGGATAACAGGACATAATGGGTAATAGTAAATGGAGCCCACAGTGAAGAAAGGAGGGTTACTTGTGGGGTACTGCAGGGTTCAGTACTGGGGCCGGTCCTTTTTAATGTCTTTATAAGTGACATTGCAGAGGGACTGGAAGGCAACGTATGTCTCTTTGCAGATGACACAAAGATCTGCAACAGGGTTGATATGCAAGGTGGGGTGGAAAGGGTGAAAAGGGACTTGGCAAGGTTGGAGGAATGGTCAAATGTATGGCAGCTTAGATTCAATGGAAAGAAGTGCAAAGTAATGCATCTGTGAAATGAAAACCTAGGGGAAGAGTACACAATTGGGGGGGAGATACTGAGAACAACAAAAATGGAAAGGGACCTGTGGGTAGTCATATCAGATAACCTAAAGGTGGGCCAGCAATGTGAGAAGGCAGTAAGAAGGGCTGGGGGGATACTGGGATGCATAGGAAGAGGCATCACCAGTAGAAAACAGGAAGTTGTTGGCCCTCTGTAGAGACAGTTGGTAAGACCACATCTGGAGTACTATGTACAGTTCTGGAGACCCCATCTCCGCAAAGACATAGAAAGGGTGGAGGCTGTCCAGAGGAGGGCAACCAAAATGGTGCAGGGTCTGCACCAGAAGACATATGAAGAAAGACTAAAGGAGCTTAAGATGTATAGCCTTGAGGAAAGAAGGGATAGGTGGGACATGATAGAAACTTTCAAATACCTCAAGGGAATCAACAAAGTCCAAGAGGGTAGCATCTTTCAGAAAAAGAGATGTGCAAGAACAAGGGGGCACAATTTGAAGACAGAGTGGGGATGGCTCAGAGGTAATGTGAGGAAGTATTTCTTCACAGAGAGGGGTGTAGATGCATGGAACAGCCTTCCTGAGGAGGTCATAGAGTCAAAAACAGTGGGTGAATTCAAGAATGCATGGGACAGACATAAGGCAATTCTAGTGGAAGGAAGGAGGAAGTAGGCCGTTGATTAACTAGGATCTGTAACTTATCCGTTAGGTAGGGAAATGGGCAGACTAGGTGGGCCAAGTGGTACTTATCTGCTGTCAAATTCTATGTTTCTATGTTTCTATGACTGGACCCTGTACTAAGCCCAGAGGAACCTCACTGATCACTCTCCCTTCTCCTGACTGAATGCCAATAACCAGCACTCTGTCACCTATTTGTCAGACAATTATGTACCACGTTGGCCCCCCCCCGAGCTTCATAGTTTTTTATGAGCCTCCTATGTGGCATAGTGTCGAAAGCCTTACTGAAGTCTAAGTAGGCAATGTCCCTCACTCCCCCGATCTATTTCTCTGGTCACTCAGTCAAAGAACTCTATCAGGTTTGTCTGGCATAATGTCCCCATGTGAATCCATGCTGACATGTCCTTTAACCTGCCAGATGCAAGGTAATCTACCAGGCTTTCCTTTACAAGTGATTTCATTAATTTCCCCACTACTGATGTCAGACTGACCAGCCTGTAGTTGCCAGCTTCTTATCTACTGCTGCTGTTGTGGAGTGGGACTACATCTGCCCTTCTCCAGCCCTTTGAGACCACCCTGTATCTAGTGAGTTAATGAACAGGCCTGTCAGAGGTGCAGCCAGTACATCCCTGAGCTCCTTCAATACCATTGGAGGTACCCAATCCAGCCCCATACATATGTCCACTCTGGGATTCACAAGTCCCTTCAGGACTCTTTCCTCTTCAAATGGACTTGTGTCTGCTTCCCTCCCTCCAGTGGTTCTGTAACCTATATTTGGCCCACAGTAACATTCATATAAGGGATGATAAGGAATGAGAAGCTTTTAGGCCAAAACTGCTCTTACAGAAGCTTAAGGTGTATAGTACTGCAACTTAATATGTATCTATCCCTGCCCCAGTAAATATTTATTTATTTAAGTTTATTTTTAAACTCAGTCTGTGTTTTACTTTTTATAATCTCTAAAAGTAGGGCGTTCCAGGAGTTAGTAATTCACTGGGTGTAGTAATATTTTCTTTCTAAAGTGAGAAATGTTTTATCCACAATTTAAAGTGGGTGACCTCTGGTATCTACTATTGAAGTATTTTTAAATTAATGCCTAATTCAGTTAGCAGTTATGGGTCATTAATAGCATCACACATGATAAGTAAATCAATTCTCATTTGCCTAGACTCCAGTGATGGTACTAATATCTTGTCCATGATGTCAGAAATACTTTTAGTAAATTTTCTCTGGACTCTTTCAAGATTACCTCTGTCTCCTTGACTTGATGGATACCAAAATTGTGAGGCATAGTCCAGATGTGGACATGCATTGCCTTAAAGAGAGAGGCATAAGACAGATTTACCCCTTGATCTTATATTTCTTTTAATTGCCTTGGTAATACTACTTGTTTTGGCAATGACTGCATTTAGGTGTTTTGTATATCTCATGTCATTAGAGACATATATTCCTAAATATTTCTTGTTTTTGGTTACTAATAGGGTATGGACACATAGACCCTTTCCACACTTGCATTCTTATAACACTACCAGCAGTCTATAATGTTTCAAGAACGGCAGCCATAGATCACGTTCACAATGTAGCATGGTAAAACCGTGCTATGAACCGTGTTTAAAAACTGTGCTAAAACCCTGACTGGAGCAGGGTTTTAGCACAGTTTCTGACCAACACTGTTGCCGGTTGAGAAGCCAAGTGGGCCAGCAAGGTGTCGGAGCACAGTGTGGACACTCTGACAACTGTGTTCCAATACAGAAATTCAAAACATTTTGGAAATGTTTGTCAGTGTGGACAGGGTCATAATGTTTTGGAGTGCATTTTGTTTTTTCTACCCAAATGCATTACCTTGCATTTATCAGCACTGAAAGTCATACCCCATTTCTCTACCCACATGAAGATATTATTATGGTCGCTTTGTGTACTTGCATTTTGGGCTGAAGTCTCACAAGGTCCCCCAAGCTTTAAATCATCAGTATGTTACATGTCTAGTTAGATCTAATATACAGTATCTGAAATAAATCCCCGCTTGAAACCATGTCTGAAACGGAAGTATGTCCATTTATTACTACCTTTTGTGACTTATCTTCTAGCCAGTCTGTGATCCAATTCATGAGCATTTTACTTATATTGGCAATTTTTGGCTTTTCAACAATTGCCCAATGTGGCACTAAATCAAACACTTTACTAAAGACAAGATATACGATTGTATATTGTCACATTGTCACTGTCAATTGTCATTGTCAATTGTCATTGTCACATTGTACTTTAATGTCCAACATTTGACTTATGTTTTCATACTGTATAAGCAGATCAAGCTGGTGGTACAGCTTCTTTCATTTTAAAACTCATGTTGGTCATGATCCTGATCATCCACTAAAGATACAATAGTGTCTTTAGTTATACTTTCTAGTAACTTACACACAGTGGAAGTAAAGCTAATTGGCTTATAATTGTTAGGGGAGTGTTTTGTTCCTTTCTGAAGATAGGAACCACATTTGATCTACTCTATTCATTAGGTACTGTCCCTGAGTTTATAGATCTCTCTAACAGAATTGTTAGTGGGTGTATTAAATACGTTAGCATAATTTATAACATATGACCAGAGGTGTTATCCAGTCATGGTGAAGCATAGATTTTTAGTTTGTTTGATCTTATTTTCAATGTCAAATAAAGATATTTAAATTGTTTTCACATTTACTGGTGTCTTGAGGTGATCAGCTTAGATTGTTTTACAAATACTCCACAGAAGTAGTTATTAAATGTTTCAGCCATTTCCTTAGGATCATTTATTGTAACATCATTAATGACCAGGGGGCCTATCTGCCTTTGTGGAGTTTTCAAAGAGTTTATATGAGCAAAAATGCCTTATTGTTTACCTTCTTTGCATTTATTACAAGCTGATATTCCATATTTCTCTTTGCCTTTCTGATCTCTTGTTCACATTTTTTGTAGCTTTATAAAAGCTTCCTAGGAAGAAAAGTTTTTGTGATGATACATGAATTATATAGTTGATTCTTTTTGTTTACCAGTTGTTTATTTTTTTCTATTTAACAATTTTGCTCTTATTTTTTTATTTTTGTTTTTGTGAATTTTAGGTATGTATTTGTCACTCGGGGACAGAATAAATTATTTTAGCATTACCCATGTTTCTTCTGTATTTTTGTTGACCAATACAGAGTTCCAGTCTATTTTAGATAGTTCTTCATTTATTTTGTCAATATTTGCTTTGTTATAAAAATAGATGTTAGTAATTCCAGTCTTGTTAATGTGCTTTATAGTTACCTCAAAATGCACCATATTATGGTCACTATTACACAAGGGAAGGGGGCAGTTTTGTACTTATTTGTAGTGATGTGCTCTGTTCCTAAGTGTAAGTCCAAAATATTTTCTCCCCTTGTGGGCTCACTGACATTTTTCAAGTTGCTTGGAAATTGCTACTATAGTTTATTTCTGGAAGTACTAGCTGCAGTGTAACAATTTCAATTAATCTCGCCCAAGTAAAAGTCATCCATAAGAATTTGATCACCAAGCTCACTTGCTGTTTCAGTTTCAGTTATTAATTCATTGGAGGTTTCCAGTGGGGTGTCGGGGGGTTGCATACTCCCACAGTTAGTGGAGTAATCTTATTTTTGTATATTTTTAGTGAAATAGTTTTAGTTCTGGAGAGTGGGTTTTTTTCACCTAATCAGGGATGTCAATGGAATGAATGCTATTCCTTCTATAGAGGGCAGCCCATTCTGCTTTCCTACTGGTTCTGTTTAACTTATATAGGTCATATCCTTTGATATTTATTCCCCTTTATGTTTCATCAATATCATGTTTGATTATTATTGCCACTAATTCATCAGTCTTATTACACACATTGCATGCATTCAAGAGCAAGTTTTACTGATACTTTTTGCTTGTTTTTATTTATTTTTAGTGCAAACAGAATTTTTCATCAGTGACGGAGCAGTACTTATGAAAGGTATCAGAGTGTCCCTCACCAATTCAGTTTAAACACATCCTATCGAGGCATTGTTTTAAAGACATTTCCCAGGACCTTCAAACCAAGTTTATTTAAATGTAAACTATTCCTCAAATAGAGGTTACTACTGTTTCTGAAGTTCTCACAATGATTCACATATTCAATATTCTCCATAGTTCACCAGTTTGAAAGTCTAATATTTATTCTATTGATCGAGAGATTATTTTCTGGCTGGGCTTTTTATGATAGGCAGTATACCAGATAGCATCACTTTACATCCTTTAGCCTTTAGCTTTCTGCCTAGTGAAATATGGTCCTGGCATACAGTATATCCTTTTTGGGGAATTTATGCACACCATTATTATCTGCATGGATGATTACTGATTGGTCATTTGTCTTTAACAAATAACTCTTCTCTTTGTCAGCATCACTAATCTTAGTGCCTGGCAGGCAGGACAATGTGGTGTTGGTTTTATCAATCTTACATATATGGCTAGCTGTGAACCTTATTATGGAATCACATGTTACAGGTTTCTGAGGCAAAGGTTCATTCTAATTAGCTGTTCCATTTTATTCTTCTTATGAGCATTCATTTGCAAGTGGACCATATTTATTACTGTTAATGACAGGGAATCATATGCACCCAAAGCTCTTCTCCCCTTGTTATGTTTTCTTGAGGTGCCAGACACCACTCATCTTCCTCAAATAATATGTTCCCTCTACCTCTTTTGGCTATACGCTCATTGTTGCTCAGGTTACTAGGGTTAACAGCTTCCTCTTTAGCACTTTATTTTTCACCCAAATTGACTTACTAAAGGGTTTTCTGCCTCAGTTGTGTTAACACATGGTGCAATATTATATATTTCTAAAATTTTGTTAGCTCACCTTTTAATGTATTGCACTCTTTTTTAAGGTACTGTAGATAAATGAACACATTTAACACAGACATAGCTATCTTTCATTCTGCATGGCAATGCTGGTGCATACATAACACAACATGGACATTTTACAATGGATCCTTCCTTGTGCAGAAGTTCCAAAATATCCTTTGTGGGATCTATAATTATTGTTTTCCTGTGCTTGCTAAAGTAGCTCATGATGAAGTATTTTTGCCTTTGAGACCTGACCAAGCAATCCCCAAAAGGATGGCCTGCTCCCTCTGGTCTCTTGGTGAATGGAAGCAGATGCACTTGCCTGTGCAGTGCACTGCATCTGCACAGTCTTGCTGATGTGCAATACAGGGCTGCTTATTTACGGCTGAGAATGAAAGAAGCTTTCCTCTGCACTTCCAGTTTTGGCATTGTTTAAAATAATTATTAATAATTAATTGAATGGAGGCAGAGCTGAATCAGGTTTGTGGTGTTAGTTGCTCTGGCTTCTCAGAAGGAACTAGAAGGGGACAGGATCAGATGTGTTTCAGTACAGTAGCTGCTTCTTGTTGTTTTTACAGGGTTTCTTGTGGATTTTATTTGGTAGAAGGTTATTTATTTTCTTTCTTACTACTTCTAAGGGGCTAGCAGGGTATTGTTTTTGGGGCTGTTGGAAGTTTGAAAATTGGTTTGGTGGCTGTAAGTGGGCTCATCTGTTGGATGTTTCGCTGTGCAACAGGGTGTGCTGGTGGAGGCCTATTTCTTCTGATTTAAAACCTATTTGGTGGGATTTTCTTGGGGCTGTTTCTTTGGTTGCAGGACCTGGAGGGGCAGACACAGGGCTGATACACTCTCTTGAGAGTCGGGTGTAGGTCCTAATCCCACCCTCCCCCACCACTCCCTCCCCAGAGCTCTGCTTATTTATAGGGGAACACCTGCCCTGCAATTGGAGGAAAAGGCTGCAGGTGCAGCTCATGTAGTTCTAGCCACTGGGGGTTGGATTTAAAGGCTGGGAGGGAGGAGCTTAGGGAGTTGTTCACTTCCCTTATAAGCTTACTGTGTTGTACTGCACCTAGTAACAGGGTTACCGGTTTACTGTGGGACTGTATCTAGGATTAATGGGTGACCTGATTAGTCAGTAGGGGTGTATCTTGGACTAGTGGGAAACAGTGGCTCACCCAAGGAAGCCTACTTGGAGGGGGATGGGACCACACGTCATTAGGGCTGGCATCTTTGGGAGGTGGTGAGTTGCACAGGGTGTGGGGCAGCCATGATACTGGACTGGGCTTGGAAGTTCAGTGGTTGCCCAATGTGCTATCAGCTGGCACAGCTTAGGGAGGAGGTTGTGGGGATTAGGAGACAGTTTAGGGAAGAGGGAGGTATGGTTGGGGAAGAAGGTAGGGGATCTCCCACGGGGCTTCACCAAGCACTAGGGGTGGGGGCATAGGGAAAGGAGTTCAGGAGAATACTTTGTGTTCACATAGGGAGCCTGGCAGAGGGTGCCCAAAAGGAGGACACTACCAAGGAAGCAGGCAGGTAACTGGGGACCCTCACAAAGGGAGGACAGAGGGACAACATTTTCAGGGAAATAGGCAGATGGCTGGGGCTGGACAGAAGGAAGCAAGGTGGGGAGGTGGATTGGACCTTAAGCTCAGTAACCGCTTCAGTTCTCTTCTTCTGCTTGAGGATGGGGGGTATGATGTAGCCCACGACAGAGGTAGTTAGAGATGGAAAGGGAGTGGGGCAGGAGGGAGGGCCAGATAGCAGGAGGAATGGGGGAACCTGGAATGCAGGAAAATGGGGGAGCAGTGGATCAGAGCAGGAGGGGTGGGAAGAGGGAGGAAAGTGCAGGAAAAAGGACCAGTTGGGAGGAAAGGGCAAGGAGAAGGACCAGAAGTACAAGGAGGATACAGTAAAGGGAGCTGAGGGTTTAGGCCAGGGGAGCATGACAAGCAAGGAGGGACTGAATGAAGACAGGAAGGAAGGGAGGATGAGCCAGGATAGTTTAGCAGATGTGGGAGAAGGATCAGTCGCGAACAGTGAGGGGGGAGTTAGCGAGGTGCAGAAGGATACTCAGGAGGAGGCGGGAGCATGGGATCGAGAGAAGAGGGGTGGCCAGGGTAAATGAGGGGTGGATGTGGCACCCACCCAGATAGGGGAGGAACAAGGAGCCGGCTGGGTGGAGGGGCCAGTAGAAAGGATGAGGGACATGGAAGGGGGGAATGGAGGAAAAGGAGTGGTCAGAGTGGTCCTGTTGGGGGATTCTATGATCAGGGGTATCAAATGGGACAGGGAGGGGGAAGTCTGGCCTGTTAGAACAAAATGCTTCCCTGGACTAACGGTGCACAGAGCCAAGCATGAGGTATATCAGCTGGCAAAGGATTGTGGGGGTTCCCCAGACATACTGGTCCACCTGGGTACAAATGACATTGAGGGAAATAGCAAGCTAGAGATACAGGCATGGTTCAAGGAGTTTGCCAAGGTCTGTCATGACATAGGGTGTGCAATTTCCTTCTCAGAAATCCTGCCAGTGCCAAGGGCTAGTGGGGAACACAAAAGGAAGATTAGGGAGATAAACCAGTGGCTCAGGAGTGGTATGAGGCCAGAGGGTATGGGTATGGGTTGATGGGGGATTGGGGGAGACCTGGGAGGATAAGGAACTGTATGCTAGAGACAGGCTCCATCTCAATTTGGAGGGAAGGGGAATCCTTAAGTTGAAAATAGAGGGGTTCATTGGTGAAAAGTGGGGTTTAAACTTGTGAAGGGGGAGGGATGGGAGAAAAGGCTGTCGAGGGGGGTCTTATAAAGAAGGGACTCTGTCTCCACACCCCTGGGGAGCTGGAGGAATGCAGTAAAAGGCCAACTGGTAAAGTGCAGACCAGGGGAAAACAGAATCCCCATGGGAACACAGGCAGAGGAAATGGAAGTATAGAGAAAGGGTGGAAGGTAGTCTTGCTAAATGCCAGAAGCTTGGCCAATAAAATGCCTGAGCTCCAGGCGATGCTAACTGAGGGAGCAGTGGATGTGGCAGTGGTCACTGAGACCTGGGCCACTGCAGAACATGACTAGGACCTGAACCTGGAGGGTTACACTATGTTCAGGAAGGACGGGGGGAGGAGGAAGCAATAATAGTCAAAAGCTGCATTGGCATGGGGAGTAGAAGGTGGAGGGAACCGTGGAGGCATTCTCACCACCTTGATAACAAGGGGGCAAGAGGAGTAAAAATAGAGTGATGTATAGACCCCCATGCCTGGTGGAGGAGCTGGAGGAGATCTGATGGCAGATGCTGGGAGATACTGCAGATTGGGCAGGGGAAGGGTGGTGGTGTTGGGGGACTTAAACATGCCAGGAACAGACTGGGAGACATGACATACTCGGTGGCCAGGAAACAGAGGTTGTTGGATGTCTTTCAAGATGCGTTCCTAACTCAGCAGGTGGGGGAACTGACCAGGGAGGTGCGGGTACTGGATGTGGTCCTGGCAGACAGTGACCAGATTGGGGGCCTGGAGGTAAGGAACCTGTTGGCAGGGAGTGACCATACCACGGTCTGGTTCTGCCTGGACCTAGGAGGGGTAGAAGGCTGCACAAAGATGGAGGTAACTGACTTCGGGGGGGGTGGATTTTAAGGAAATGGGAAGGATCCTTAAGGAGCATTTGGATGTGATTGGGTCAGACATGGACACCGACAGTAGGTGGGAAATAATCAGGAGAGGGGTGCAGGATGCTACCAGAACCTGTGCCAGAGTAAGATTAAAATGCGGTAGGGCCCAAAAACCCTTCTGGTGGACCAGGGAGGTCCAAGAGGTGGTGCAGGGAAAGAAGGCAGCCTATAGGCAATTCAAGTGCTCAAGGAGTGAAAGGGATTGAGGGAAGTACGAACTGATGTCTAGAAGGGCCACTAGGGTGGTGAGGGTGGCAAAGGCAAGGAAGGAGCAGAACCTGGCCAGGGAAATTAAGAGAGGGAACAAGAGGTTCTTTAGATACACTGGGGAAAAACGAAGGGTGAAGGGGCAGATTAGCAGGATTAAAACAGGGGAGAGATGGGCACAAGACTCAGGGGAGCAGGTTGAGGTACTAAATGAGTACTTCACCTCAGTTTTCACCAAGGAAAATAGGTGCTGCATCATACATGGGGAGACAGTGATACTGAGAGGGGACCCTTACAGTCAGCGAGTCTGAGGGAGAGGGAGGCATCACTGGCAGGAGGGGAAGGCTAAGCAGGAAGAAGAGGTAGTGGAGATGGAAATCACAGCAGAGGTGTGAGAAGCCTCAGGTCCCTTAAGATGGAGAAAGCACCGGGGCCAGATAAATTACATCCCAGAGTGCTGAAGGAACTTGCGGATGTCCTGGCGAAACCCCTGGTGGAACTTTTCACCATCTCTCTGAGGACAGGGTGGTGCCCCAGGATTGGAATGTGGCGCATATAGTGCCTATCCACAAGGGGGGATCAAGGGAGGTGGCAGGGAACTACAGGCCTGTCAGTCTGACATCAGTGGTGGGCAAGGTGATGGAGGCATTGTCAAGGAGAGGCTGGGGGGAGACCTGGAAAAGTCAGGGTGCCTGGACGATAGACAGCATGGATTCGTCCCAGGGAAATCGTGTCAGACAAATCTTGTGGAGTTCTATGGGTGACGAGTGCCTTGGACCTGGATAGACCAGTGGACGTCCTCTTTCTAGACTTCAGCAAGGCATTTAACTCTGTTCTCCACGAGGGCCTGTTGGATAAGCTGGAAGAAATGGGGTGGGGAACCAGATGATCAGATGGATAGACAATTGGCTCCAGGACCGGACCCAGAGGGTCTTAGTTGGTGGGAGAGTCTCTTCCCCAAGGAGGGTCATTAGTGGGGTCCCACAGGGATCAGTCCTTGGGCCCTCCTGTTCAACGCCCACGTCTCTGACATAAGGACAGGTATAAGGAGTGAGATGAGTCTTTTTGAGGATGACTCCAAAACTGGGGGGCGTGGTGGATGGGAGGAGGAGGGTGGCCCCACGGGGACTTGGAGGCTCTGGAAAGATGGTCTAGAAAGTGGAAGCTGAGGTTCAATGCAGGGAAATGCAAGGTACTGCACCTGGGGGCCAGAAACCCAGGCCAAGTGTACACCTTGGGGGGGAATGCTACAAGTCTCGATGGCTGAGAGGGACCTGGGGGTGGTGGTGGATGTCAAGATGAACAACTCGGAGACTTGTAGAACAGCAGCAGCCAAGGCCAACAGGATGCTGGGATGCATTGCTAGGGGGATCACTTCCAGAAGGAGGGAAGTGATACTCCCTCTGTATAACTGCTTGGTGAGGCCACACCTCGAATACTGCACGCAGTTTTGGAGGCCACACTTAAAGAGGGACATTAAACTCCTGTAGAGGGTCCAGAGGAGGGCAACCAAAATAATTTGAGGCTTGGGGGACAGGACCTATGCGGAGAGGCTTGAAGAGCTAAATATGTACACATTGGAAGAGAGAAGGGACCGGAGGGACATGATAGAGGTCTTCAGGTACATGATGGGAGTAAATAGGAGAGGAACAGTCTGAGTGCTTCAAAGGAAGGAGAAGGAGGCAACTAGAGGGCATGGGTGGGAGCTGGAGGGGGGAAGATTCAGGGGAGAAAAGAGGAGGTGCTACTTCACTGACAGGGTGGTGAAGCCATGGAATGCGCTGCCCAGGGGGCTGGTGAAGGCAGAGACAGTGGAGGGGCTCAAGAGGGGTGGGACAGGCACAGAGGAAGGGTTCTGGAAGCAAAATCCAGTGCAGCGAGAATATCCAGAACTGGGAAAGGAGAAGCCAGAGAAGGCGAGGGGGCAGCAAGGTCAGCTCCCAGGGTGGGGGATGACCAAACGAGCAGACACGAAAGACCATTAGGCCTATTCTGCTGGCGTTTTAGTATGTTAGTATTTAGGTAATAATGCCTTTATGAGGCTAAATAAATACAAAATCCAATCTCACAGTGCCCCAGACTTGTATAAAAACAGGCTGAAAGTCCTTTGGACCAGTGAGAGTAAAACAGAGTTTTGCTGTCAGTTCGCATCCCTTAGTAACATTTAAACAAACATAAACAACAGATGTCAGTACATTTTTTCATTGTAGTTTTTTTCTTTTTGGTAAAATAGTTATGGAAGTAGAAACAGAGTGGCAGGGCTGCCGTAATGCTTCAGGGAATGGACTCTGACTATATGGGATGTGCAATAGTCTTACAGAGACCTCAGATGCTTGCTATAGGGCTGCTCATCTAGGGGCCAAGACTGGAAGCAGCCTCTCTCTCTGCACTTCCAGTTCCGGTGTGTTTTAAAATACTTTTTTTAGGTAAAAATGCCTTTATAAGGCTAAATAAATCCAAAATCTGAGCTCACAATACTCCAGACTTGTATTAAAGTGGACTGAAAGTTCTTGACCCTAGGGACAGTAAACAGAACTGGTACCATATATGAATTTGGACCCCTACCTCCCCACTCTGAGTCCTCACTGGGTGCAAGCTGGAAGAAAAGCATACACATGGCCACTACCACTTCTGGTAATGATAGGTTCTTTATCCTCCCGCACCTCCCATACATAGTTATCGCCAAGCCAACCTTTCAAACCATAACCTTAACGGTTAGCTTTCCCCCTAATTTAACACAGGTGTATAGACACCTCCCCCACCTGAAGCACAGGGGATGAAAGACATGAGGGAAGATAAACATCACCCTATCTGCCAGAAAGGTTATCTTTCTGCTACTGCTACTCTCTGGCAATGTTTACCTAAACCCCGGACCAACAACCCTGAGGAGCAGGGGGGCCCATACAGTGAATGTCCTAAAGATAGCATCGCTAAACATCTGCAGCCTAACTGCCAAATTCAACCAGCTCCAGGCTTGGATGACCATCCATGTCCCTGACATACTCTGCCTAACTGAAACCTGGCTGTCGGGTAGGATCAAAGATGGTGAGGTGGCCATTGAAGGATTCCAAGCATTTCAACTTGATAGAATAGGCAGGAAAGGTGGCAGCTGCCTCCAATATGCCAGAAACTCACTGAGTTGCTCTGTCCTCCCCATCTCCAAAGTTGTAGAGGATTATGAGCTACTAGTGGTAAAAATACAAGTCAGCCTAAAAGGCAAGACCCTTACCATCGCCACAACCTACCTGCCCCCCCAAGAAAGCCAAGGAAGGCCTTCCTCTTGTTATGGAAGAAATTAGTGCACTCAGAAAGGGCTTACAACTCATCTTGACCAGTGACTTTAATATTAACTGGTTATGTAAGGAGGCAACACCCTCCAAAGACTTAATCACCTCCCACAATCTCACGCAACTTGTAACTCACCCCACCAGGCAGAACTACAAGGCTGGTACCAGCACCCTCATTGACTGGGTCTTAGCTAGCTCATTGACTCGTTTCTCTGAACTCAGGGTTCTCCTGGACATGCTAAGTGACCACTCCCCAATCCTCTTTATATGGACCACTATACTTGCCAAAAGCCCACCCCGCCTCATCGAGAGCAGGGTTCTGCAGAAAGGCAAAATTGGATCCCTCAAATTGGCCCTGTCTGCCTACAACTGGTCCCCCATCAACAAGGCACCTACGCTGGATCAGGCCCTTAGTTTTTTCATTGAGGGCTTCAATTCCATCTGTGATATCTATGCACCATGGATAAAATGGAAAATTCGGGGGGAGGTTAACGGCTGGATTGATGGCAAGCTCCTCTCCCTCCTAAAGGAGATGGACTGCCTCTGGGAAAAAGCCTTAAACTCAGGCAGCTAGCATGACCTACAGTGCTACAAAACAGCTAGAAATCGGTGCACCAAACTTATCAGGCTTGCAAAAGCCAATTTCCATAAGACCCAGCTTAACAATGCATAGGGAGATGGAAAGAGGTTTTGGGACAACATCAAGAACATCCTTGGTAAAGATCAAAAGCAGCACCCTAAGATGCTCAACATTAATAACTCATCCTCCTCAGAATTGCTAGCCATTGCAGATGCCTTTAACCAGGCCTTTACAGACATGTCCTTAGTGCTGCCTCCAGACTACCTTCTGCCTGTGGAGGACCCAGTTTGGGCCAACCTGCTCATAACTAACCACCCAGCCTTCTACTTTAAGAAGGTGACGGGGAAGGAGGCCCTAACGATGGTCAGAAAAGTCCTAGGCAAAACCATATTGGGGAGTGACGGGCTAGACATGAAGTTACTATCTCTCATCCTTGATATTCTTATCATGCCCATAACAATGCTATTTAATAAATCCTTGGCCCTAGCTCAATTTCCAGAGGTATGGAAGCAAGCCCTGGTAACTCCAGTGCATAAGAATGGTGACAAGGCGCTGGTGTCAAACTACAGGCCAATATGTATCCTCCCCCCACTATCCAAAGCTTTGGAAAAAATCGCAGCAAGTCAACTCACAGAATACCTCAATAAGTACAATCTGCTCTGCCCAAACCAACATGGCTTCAGGCAAAAACACGGTACCACCACGGCACTGCTGGAATACACTGACTATGAGCACAAGGCGCTGGGTGAAGGCAAATTGGTGGGGTCCATCTTCATTGACCTCACCAAAGCCTTCGACACTGTCAACCACCCTCTACTAGTACTCCAGCTGCAAAGATTGGGTGTGGCACCAAACACCGTGAATTGGTTCAGTGACTACCTAACACACAGGAGCCAGCGAGTCAAAATCAGGCACACGTTATCCAGCTCCAGAGGTGCACTCCTAGTAGTCCCTCAAGGATCAATTCTAGGGCCCCTGCTTTTCAGCCTCTTTGTAAATGACCTACCCACAGCCTGTGACACCAAACTTATTCTGTATGTGGATGATGCCGTGCTGCTGAGCAGCAGCACCTCTCAGGTTGCCCTACAAACAGAACTACAGAACTCTTTCAATAAACTCAAGGACTGGTTCAGTAGACAAAATCTGCTACTAAATTACAAGTAAACCAAGGTCATGCTACAATCCAGCCCCTACAACAAACACAAGCATGCTCCCCTCATAATCACCAACAAGGCTGGTGAGCAGATTGAGCAGGTGCACTTGTTCAAGTACCTTGGAGTCACCATTGATGACTCTCATTTATATGCACCACGTAGACTCCCTTGTCAAAGTGGTAAGTGCGAAGATTGGGGTCATCTATAGGCATAAGAAATCCCTCACCTGGAAGCACTCTGAATCTCAGTCTCCAGCTCCATACTTTCCATGATAGACTATGGACTGGTGGTCTATGGAGCTGCTACTAATACTGTGCTTAAAAGGATCCAAATTGCACTCAATAAGGCATGCCGCCTCACCCTGTGTGCAGATCACTACACTCATACTTGCACCGTGTGCGAGCATGCAAACTGGCTTAACCTAAAAGACAAGATCAAATACCAAACTTGCCTCCCGGGAAAGAAGGCACTCCTTGGAAAACCCACCCTGTATAGGAAACCCAATGAGGCTTCTCTCCAACACACATCACCAGATCGGAGGAAGAATGGAGCACTGTCCATACCATTCCGCTGAACCTTACTAGGGCAGCATGCTTTCTCCTGTCGGGCCCTCTGATAAATGAACTCCCGATGAAATTACAAACAAACAACAGCCTGTCTCAATTCAAGTAGGCTCAAACAGCACCTAATATCTAACTCAAAATGCCTGCTTCCTGAGGCCCCACTTGATAGACAGGCCTACCCCCCAGGTAACACCCAGTGGACTACTTAGAGAACCCTGCCTCCATTGCAGCTCAGCCAAGGGGCTTAAGTAAGCTATCAGTCCTCTTTAAACACACTTGGTACTGCCGCCTCCCAAACCCTCCCCCCACACACACACCACACCATTAAAGCCGCCTGGAGCTGATCCCCCATCACAGCCCCCTGCTTTCACTGTCCCCCAGATCTCAATCTCTGCAGTTGGTTTCAAACCCAATCCCCCTTGTTTCACTGTCACCCAGCCTCTTTCCATCTGGGATAGCATTAAACCCTATGCAGTTACTCTGCCATAGTCTATCAACAGATTTGAGGTTTCCAGGGTAAAGCACCTAGGGCAACTGATTAGAAATAGCTTACTATTCAATTACAACTGCTCAGTTTTTTTCTCCTATTTGTCTAATTGTCATGTAATCACTCTTTAATGCCTAATGATCAGGCCTCTGTAACCACTGAATATGTGTATTGTCTTATTGTCCACCCTGACGTAGAACCTTTGTAAAAGAGCTCACGCTCAAAGGTCTTTCTGAAATACTAATTAAACAATTAAACAATTAAAAGAACTGTGCTGTCAGCTTACACCCTTTAGTAGCCCCCAGGCACACACACACACAAACAGATGTTAGTAGATTTTTTTCTTTGTATACTTTTTCTTTTTGGTAAAACATTTACATTGGCAGAAATAGAGTAGCAAGGCAACACTAACACTTTAGGGGATGAATTCTGACTCTAGGGAATGCGCAATAGTCTGAGAGAGATCTCTGATCCTTTCCCCTTCCACTGTGAAGACAGAACAGAAGTATTTGTTTCAGAATGTTCTTTTTCCTGATCATCCTCTGAGCAGACTCCCTCTGTACCCCTCAGTCTAACAGTTCCTCCTCTTGTTTTCCTTTTTCACTTATGGTATATACCTAAAAAAAGGCCTTGTCCCCTCTTTGTTTACTCCTGACTATTCTTTCCTCAGCTTGTGCCTTAGTGCCCCTCATCATCTTCCCTGCTTCCCTCTGTTTTTGCTGGCACACATCTCAACCCTCTTCCCTCTGCTTCTCCTTGTATGTCCTGAGCACAGCTCTTTTTGCCCTTACTTTTGCTGCCACCTCCCATGAAAATATGTTGGTCTCTTTTTCCTCCTGCTTTTGCTCACACTTTTGCACGGAGGTTTGTTGTCTTCACTATCCCGTCCCATAATCTGGGCCACTGTCCCTCCCACCCAACAGGGTCACCCCCCCCACTAGTGCTTCTTTCAGGTATTCACCCTTTTTTTATCTGCCTTCCTGAAGTCCAGGGTCCTCATCTTTGTATGGTTCAACTCTGCTGCCATTGTAATGTTAAACCACTCTGTCTGGTGACCACTGGTCCCCAGGCAGCTTCAACCCTGACATCCTCAACACTGTTCATAAGCACCAGGTGCAGTATTGCCCCATCATGAGTGGGTTCCTTGACTAGTTGACTCAGAAACACCCCCTGCAGGGAGTCTAGGATGACCTTGCTTCTAGCCAAAGCCATGACCAGGAGGCTCCAATTAATATCTGGTAGATTGAGGTCCTCCATCAGCAGTACCGCCCCCATATCTATCATCTTGCTAATGGCTTCCCCCGTTTCCTTGTCTAGATCCTCCTCATGTACTGAATGTCTGTAAATCACCCCAGTGCAAATAGAGGTACCTGCTGCTGTGTCCAGGATGACCCACAGTACCTCCAGATCCTCCTTATCTGTTGCCTTGATATCTTAACTGACATGTAACACTACCCCTCACACCTTTCTCCCATCCATGTTCCTCAAGTGTGTGTATTCTGGTATAGCCAGAATGAGTCAGCTTTTTATAAAAGAGGAAAAAATAAAATGAAGAGGCAAACCAAAAAACACATTATAAGCACTTTCCAAACCATTTAATTATAAGTCAGTGGGTGCAATTTTGAAAACGTTTAGCTTTGTGCCATGCAAATTCCCAATTCAAAGTGAAAATTAATTCAAAGCACAACATTAGCTATTTTTGAGACAGCTTAAAGAAACTTTGAGTGCACAAAGGTTGTTTAAAAACAGTATCTAGAGAGCAGCCAAAAAAAAGTAACAAAGAACAGAAAGGGGTTGCACTAGGATGGTAGTGCTGGCAGATTCAAACATAACACAGTTCCAAAAAAGGCAGGCACATACCACCTCAAGAATGTACACACCACACACCACAGCAGGACTATTGTATTCAACCACATTTATTGGAAAATAAAAAACAGAGTCATAAGAGAGAAAGGGCAGTGGGGTGGGAGGTAAAAGGGCGTCGAGAGGCTATCTCTTTTGGGCAGACTCAATGGGCTGAATGGTCCTTTTCTGCTGACAGGATTCCATGATTCTATGATAAGACAGGCAGCAACAACCTGATGCATTTCGTAACCCTTTGATAAAGGAACTGGAGGGTTCTAAAAAGCGTCAGGCTGTTGCTGCCTGTCTTATGGCTCTGTTTTTTATTTTCTAATAAATGTAGTCGAATACAGTATTTCTTCTGTGATGTGTGCATTCTTGAGGCAATATGTGCCAGACTTTTTGAAACTGGTTAAAAAAAATGCTAATAGATGCTCAGGCAAAAAGTACAACTCCATGCTGGTCATAGGAGTATGTCATGGTCATAGGAGTATGTAATGTGCAAAACAAATAAAAAAAAAAGCTCTTCAAGGAGCAAAGTGCTGTAGCAGTTAGAATGTGCCAAACATGGGTGTAAAAATGCATACACCAAGTAAGCCACGACTTACAAGTTGACTGGGGGGAGGGGCAGCATTCGGGGACCTAACCATTGCTTTTTTTTTTACTTCTACTGTCTGTGTTGTGATTTGAATGTTGTGATCTGTTTGAATCAAATGTAATGCTACATTCATTTAACCAAAGTACTGGTTTATTGTTTACTCTTAGTATGCAGTTCTGAAGCACAACATGTGGATGGGGGTCTGTGTAACAAATATGGGTATTGTCTACAATGGGGAGGAGGCACCAAAGGGTTGTGGCTTACAAATGTTATTTTCCTAGCTACACCACTGGCTTCCCTTACAGAAATATAAGTGTGCTGTGCACATGCAGAATGCATGCCACATGTTTAATTGGGCAATATTTGCATGTGGTTCACATACATAAAGTTAACATAGGCAAACCAGGTCTAAAAACCAAATCAGGACACATTCTGAAACATGGACATACTGTACTTCAGAATACAGTGAAGACCATTGTATTTATTTGTACCAATATTAGCCCCTGAAAGTGAATGTCTACCATAAAGCAGGGGTACTATTTAGGTAGGGCAGAGGGGAGCAGTTGCCCTCCCCCCCACACGTGTGCCTAGGCTGTTCTTATGGTGTCACAATAATGGCATTAAATTTGCATTTAATCTTTTTCACAATAAATGCTCCCTGTCCTGTGTGCACTCACGTTGCAGGTGCACTCCTGGCTTGACTGTGTCTATATTGCATTGTCCATTATCTCTACCAATTTGCGGTGGTGCCATCACATGTAACATGGAGGAGCTCCAGCCAAGCAACAGCATGAGTCATGCTTATGCAACACTATCTTTCCCACCACATAGTAGACAGGCTGCACACTACAGCTTGGATGAGTCAGTAAGCACTGAATTCTCAATAGCTGTGTTGTGGTGGCATATTTTTGTTGGTCTACTCTTACTGAGTCTCCATCTCCCCTGGTGGCTGAAAAAGCAGAGGGTGAGCTGGAAGCTAACTTGAGACTGGACTACCTACTCACTCTACTATGCTTACCTCACAAAAAAACAGCAGCACCCCCCTCACAGCAGAAAGCTAGGCCTAGCAGCAGTGGTGACAGCAGTGTGGGTGGCCTTCATAGGTCTTGACCAGTGCAGTGTGGCAGCAGCCAAGCAAGAAACAAACAACATAGGTTGGGTGGGTTCAGTTGGTGAGATCCCTTCATTGCAGACCACATTGGGGACCTGGGATGGTTAGTTCTAGCATCCAGCTTCTGGCAGAAAGAAGAAGAAGGAGCGGACTGAAAACTGGGCCGGTGGCACACTGGGCCAGGCTGCAGATTCTGGCCAGATGGCCAGCTAAGTAAAAGTAAATATATTTTCTTACAGGTGCATTGGGGAAGGAGGAAGGACTGAAATATTGATGTGTTTTCATGTTTCTGTGCTTTTGGGTGTCTTCATGACCCATATGGGATGGGTACTGAATGGAATGGAATAGAATAGGGAGAGAAACTGGGATGACATTTATTTTTTTTTTTTGGGGGGGGGTCAGAACTTCAGCCAAGAAGAAAAATGGTTAGTAACTAGATGGGTTTAAGCCCAAATCTGATGCACTGCTATGGGTATAGACAGATGAATCTTAAACATTTTAATTTCTCCTGATTTGCATATCACTTTTCAGTCATAACAAATAAGTTTTACCTTTTAGAGATGTTCCAAACATTCTAGAGCTTGCCACCTAGGGGCTAACTAACACCTGGCCTCCACTGGTTATTGCCCCCCCCGCTGAAATCTGAAATGGCACTCCTGCCATAAAGTCTAAATTTACAGGACATCCTATATGTGAGCATGTTTTTTATGAGAAATGGATGAGGAGCAGAGCAGTTTTCAGGGGTAAAATTAGGGCTGTCCCTTGCCTTAAGTCCCACTATAGTCAGGCTTATCCCCCAGTGAAGCTGAACTCCACATCCCCATGCTCAGGCACATTATGACATAGGACAAGGGAGAGTGCAGGGTGTGCACCATTGAAATGAATGGGGGTATTTTGTTATTATTGATGGAGAGTTGGAGATTAATGGTGGTGACTAACAAACACATTATTAGTAGAACAGTGGCCTTCATTATTCACCAACTCGCCATCATAATGTATAAAATAGTAATAAAAAATAACTCCATTCATTTCAAGGGAATACACTCCAGCACTCTGCCCTATGGACATCATCTCTTAAAGATTCCTGCCTCTTGCTCCCTAGTACTAAGGTAAGAGACTCTTGACTTATATCTATACTTGGTGGGTTGTCTGCAGCAGCATGGCTGCACCTGCTACAATGTGTGTGCATAGGGGGAACTTGCCATGTGGGTGGGTGTCAAATTATTGCTACTTTTGTGTTTACCTCTTAAAGTGTGTTTGTATGAAAGTAATAAAAACTATGGAGAGAAAATAGTAAGAGTACAGGCAAGACAGAAGTAATTACATAGTTTTTTGGGTAAGTATGTGTATTGAGGGTGGGAAGAACCACATGTGTTTCCATTGGTATGTGTGCTACAGTTCAGCAGTGCAGCTGAGATGAGGGGGGACAAGAAAACTAAAGTATAACAGTGGTTATAAGCATGCCGTGTGTGTGCACAGGGTTTTAAATAATTGATTAGCAGTTTTTTTTTCTTGGACAATACTAACTCTACAGAAAATATTTATATAGGTTTCCTAGAAGTGATATGTTTTTTAAACAAAGTGAGGCAAGTGCTATGCATTTTCACAAAGTTTTAGCACTTTTATGAGCAAAACGCTAATCAGTTTTTAGAGTAAAATACAACCCTGGTGCAGATGTATGCAGATTTGTATTGAAGTACACGTGAACCATACGTCTGCAGGCATTATAGCTTAGTGACTAAAGGCACTGAACTGCAAACCAGGAGACTTGGAGACCTAAGTTTGAATCTCATCAACCCCCACTTGTATATGGTGTGATCCTGAGCAAGTCACTTACTGTAACTTGTATGTGTTCAGTTATCAGTGACCACCTGTTTTTGGCACACATGCCACATGCACGCAAACTGTTCCAATTTAACATAAAAAGTGTGCTTTCTGCACTTGCTTGCTGCAAGCATTCCACATACGAACGTACAAAAATTGGCAACAGAAATCAGGCCTCTAGGTCTATCTAGTATGCTCAAGTGTGCAGCTAGAACCTTACTTTACAGCTGACCCTTCCCCTCCTCCACCTTCCCAAATACCCCCCTCTCACCCTGTCTCACCACCTCTTGAAACTACCCACCATCCTACAGAATACCACCTCCTCCTCCAGCAAAGCATTCCAAACTACTTTCTCTGTGGAAAAAGTGTCTCCTCATTTCCCTCTTACACATACTTCCTTCCAATCCAAGGCAATGCCCTCTCATGTCCCTCCCCTTCCAGAGCTTGGATTTCTCTACAGTACCAGACTTATTTATTCCCTTTAAGAACTTATAGGTCTCAATCATATCCCCCTGATTCCTTCTGTCCTGCAGGGAATACATGTTTAATTCCCTTAATCTCTCCTTGTAAGGCATATACTGCTATCCTAGAATCAGCTTTGTCACCCTTCATTGTACCCCCCTCCAACAATCTCACCGCTCTCTTCAGATAAGGGCACCAGAACTGCAGACAGTATTCCAGGTGCAGTCTGACTGTGACTTTTAGAGTGGCAGAGTGACATCCCTGCTCCTGGAGGAGATGCCCCTCGCTATACAACCCAGTATCCTGCTGGCCTTCACTGTCACCCTCCTGCACTGTACTGGATTGTTAATATTCACCATTATTACCACCCCTAGAGCCTTTTCCTCTTCAGTGGTACATAGCTGCATCCCCCTAGTTCATACCTCTCAACTGTCCCTGATTTTAGGGATGTCCTTGATTTTGCCTCAGATATTTCCTCTGTCCCTCGTAAATTTTGTGTTCTTGTGACAAAATAGTGGAGATTAAAAGCATAAAATAATGTCAAGCATTAAAGTAACAGACTTGTTATTCTTCAGAAAATGCATACTAACATAAATCATTTTATTCTTTCAGCTTTCTGAGTGAATAGTATCAGATTTTAAGATGTGTCCCTGATTTGGGATCTTTGTCCCTGATTTTTTTAAGCCTTGTCCCTGATTCATGAGGCAAGAGGTTGAGAGGTATGCCCCAGTTGGTGACCCCTTCTAGGATTCTTTGCACCAAAGTGTAATACTTTGCACTTTTTCACATTAAACCCCAACTTCCATAGCTCTGACCATTCTGCCAGCTTAGTCATGTGTGCAGTCGGTTCCAATTAACATTTAAATCATACTTTCAGTATGCATATCACATGCGTAGTTTTATGTGTGCAGCATGAAAACATTTCATATAATTATTTCTGTAAGGGTTCAATGGTGTTTGTATATTTGAACTATGCTGCAGTCATTAGCAGGTGAGATACAAAAGACCCCAGGCAGCAGAAGAAATCCTGAAACGTAATCTGCAAATTATCTTTCAGGATTTCCTCTGCTGCCTGGTCTCACCTATATGACTTCAGCATAGTTCAAATATACAAACACCATTGAACCCTTGCAGAAATAAGAGGCATATTTACATCTGAAGAGCAATCCTTTACTCCTTGGATTATGTGAAGGCACATCACTCTGGTGTCCACTGACCCCCGTCTCTAAACCACTGCCTAGGCATATCTTTTCATACCAGCCTGATAGTCTGGTGGCCCACCTATCTCCCAATGCAGACAGTTCTCCAAAACACCCACCCCCATTTCCCTGAAACTCACCTTCCTTTCATCTGCACACCTAGCTGCTGTCTACATCCTGCAAGTCACTTCTGCTTTTGAGTCCCACTCTTGAGTTCTTGTATGTGTACAATGTCAGCAGCATGACTTGATACTGTACCTGAAGTGACAGTACTTGCAGAATGTAGACGGTGGCTGACAGTGGAGGTGAGCATAGGGTAAATCATGTCCACCATCTCAGGGCCACAGAGTGTTGGGGGGGCGCTACAGGGAGTGAGAGGGAAGAGACCAGTGTTGGATCCAGATTTTATACTGGGGGTGCTGAGGTGGTGTGCATACTTGATAAGCATTTTTGTTAAAATTTTTGCAATCCTTTATATTGCCTGCTATTATCTTTTTCATTACATTTTTGACCAAAAATACAAATGTAATCTATACTTTCGAATGTATATTTCTTATAAATAAATCAGACTTCTTCAACAAAGTGAAATGCAGCAGCAAGTAAGTTACAATGAGGCGGTGCAGCCACCCCTCCCCCCACATCTGCCACTGGGAAGGACAATAGATTACAGGGAATGGTTTACATTTATTTCGCTACTGGAACCCGGAGGGTGGTGAGACATTAGACTACCAGAGAATGAATATGTCTTTATTGGACTACTGGGAGCAAAATACTACCAGTGAATGGGTTTGTATTTATTGGGCTACTGGGAACAGGAGGGGGAAGAATGCTAAACTACCAGGAAATGTATTT
Organism: Neoceratodus forsteri; assembly: GCA_016271365.2. Lineage (NCBI taxonomy): Eukaryota > Metazoa > Chordata > Ceratodontiformes > Ceratodontidae > Neoceratodus > Neoceratodus forsteri. The sequence goes on along the minus strand of JADMNL010000040.1, from coordinate 40,986,237 downwards.
GTCTTCTTTGAGCTACCAGAAGTGGGGAAGGGGAAGGACACTAGACTACAGCAAAATGGGTTTGTATTTATCTAGTTGTACACAGTGGGAGAAAGGAGGTACACAAGACTACTAGGGAATGGGTTTGCATTTTTTTTATGTATTAAGGAGCTGGCCAGGGCAAAGTTACATTGTTTTAAAAGTGTACTATTATTAGTGCCCTATTAAAATATGGTTCCTGGAATTAACTAGTGCTGTGCTGGAACCCTTAAAATACAAGAACACCCTGTATGCATAGAGAAAACCTTAATTTGCAGGGGCACTTTGGTGTCTTCGGCACTAACATACTACCTATATTAGATTAGGGAGGTGCCATGAAGCATTTTAAAAGTAGCACCAGCCTTGCTAGCAGGCAGTGAGCTATGCTATTAACACTCAATGCAGTGCTAATCTAATTAGTATGGTGTTACTGTTTTAGAAATCAGGTCCAGTGACTGTAAACCCCATTGAGTTCTTCATTGACTAAATTCTTCATTTGGCACAAATAAAAAGCATTGTCAGTATTGCACTTGTTGGGGAAAGATATAAGCACAAACAAGGAGAGAAGAAAACATGAAAGGCAAAAGGACAGTAGCAGAGTTAGCGCATGGGTTAAATTTGGGGGGTGTGCCTTAAAGTCAGGAGCCTAGGTAACAAACTAGGTGAGTTACAGGCACTTGTGGCAGACACTGAAGTGGAACTGGTGGCAATCATAGAAATGTGGGCCACAGGTAAAAATGACTGGGAGATGACAGCACATAGGTATTCACTATTTATTTATTTATTTATTTATTTAAGGGAATCAGATACACCTATGAGCCAGGGGCTCTTTTACAATAGGTCCACATCAGGTTACTTGAAACATTAGGGCAGGCAGTGGTTTTGTGCAAAAGAGAAATAAACATTGCAGCCGGAGGGCTTTGTCAATTACCAAAACATCACAATTGTGCAAATCACTTCTGTAACAATTTCAACAATATAGATTCGTATAGGTAGCCATCCAACAGAGGGAGGCGAGGCCAGAGGCTGGTGAAAAGAGGGAGAAATTGAGGGAGTGGGAGGTGGGGCAGTGAGAGGGTCAGCGAGGAGGTGTGTGGAGGAGGTAGAGGAGAAGGGAAGGAGTAAGGAGGGAAGGGTGGGGTATGGGGGGTGGAGGGAATAACCATTTAGGTGTAGCAGTTGCAGGAGGCACAGGAAATGAGGTATTGATGCAGGCTAAGTTTAAAGGCACCCAGGGTTGCTTTGCTGGTAACTTCTGCTGGCAGGGTGTTGAACCAGGAGGAGGCTCTGAAAAAAGGATCATTGGCCTTGGGTAGTCCTGCAAAGGGGACCAGTGAAGGAGAGGTTGTTTGAATCCCTGGTTTGTCATGGGCCACTATATGGTCTCAGCAGTGCCTGTGATCCAGGGGGTAGTAGGTCCAATGTTTGCTTTTTTACTAGGATGCAGATTTGATATTTAATTCTGCCAGATAGTTGGAGCCAGTTTGCATGTTCGTAGATCTCGCAGGTGTGTGTAAGGTGATTTGCAGATGTTTGGAAATGACATGCCTTGTTTAGTGCTGTGGTAATGCGTCAAAGAGCTGTGTCAGTGGCAGACCCATAGATCACAAGCCCATAGTCTATTATAGAGATTACTGAACTGTGAATGGCAGTGCTCAGGGCTTCATCCGTGAGGCAGTTTTTATGTCTATAGAGCAGGCCTATGTGGGTATTCACAGTTGTTGCTATGTAGCTGATATGTTCAGAGTATCCAAGTGTTGGGTCAAGAATCACCCCAAGATATTTAAATAGATGTACTTGTTCAAGGGTGGCCCCTTTGCTGTCTGAGATGGAGAGGTCTCTGTTTTTATGTTTGCTGTAGGTACCATGGAACAGCATTGATTTGGTTTTGCTGTAGTTAAGAATAAGCTTGTGGGATTTAAGCCATGCCTCTACATCAGTGAAGCTTTCTTGTAGTAGCAACTGAAGAAAGGAGGGGTCAGAGTGGGAGGTGAAGATGACAGCATCGTCGGCATAGAGTAGGATTTTTTCTGAGCAAGATAAAGGGAGGCTGTTTAGGAAAATGCTGAAAAGCATAGGACCCAGGATGGATCCTTGTGGGACTCCTGATCAGACCAAGAGGGGTGTTGAGAGGGAGTCACCAATTTTTACCTACTGTGTTCAGTCACTGAGGTAGCTTTGAAACCAAAGAGTTGTGTCCCGAGTTAGACCTATTAGAGATAGTTGTTGAAGCAGTAGTGAATGGGTGACGGTGTCAGATGCCTTTGATAGGTCGATGAAGGTGGCACCAATTAGATGCCCTTGGTCCAGGGCATTGTGGATGTAGGAGGTAAGCTCTAGGAGTGCCATGGTTGTGCTGGGACTCTTGCTTGTAACAGGTTTATTGCCACTTTTGTGGATAGGTGTCACCATCGTTGATTTCCATTTTGGGGGGAACTGTGAGAGCATGAGAGATTTGTTAAGGATTTTGGTGTGGGGGTCAGGACTTCATCGAGGGTAAGAGCAAGGAGTTTCAGGTAGAGGGAGTTGCTGCTTGATCTAGACTTTCCAAGTAGTTGAAGGATGTACTTTTTTGTGATGTCCTTGGGGACGGCTTTGAAGTAGAATGGCGGATTTCCCTCCAAATTTCTGACTTTGACTGAGTTAATGGTATCTAGAGGGGTATCAAAGAAAGTTGGTGGTAAAACTTGGCTAAGGTTGGTAAATGCTGCATTAAAGGCATTTGCCACGGTGGCTTGATCTGTGATGATGTGGCCATTTAGGTGGACCATAGCGGATGGGACTTTCATTTTTTTTCCAGTTAGTTCCGTTAGGTTGGCCCAAAACTTATTTCCATCTTTCCAAGAGTTTGTTAGCACTCTTTTGTAGTAGTTGGCCTTTTCATTTCAAATTGTGCAGGTGCGGACATTTCTTGCAGCTTTGAAGGCTTGCGTGTCTGCCCAGTTTCTGGTCAGCTTAGCACATTGCCAGAGGAGATCCCGGGCCTTCATTTGCTCAAGAAGACCAAGGTTGATCCAAGGGTTGTTAATACCTTTAGTCATGTGTTTCATGAAGGGTGCATGTGTATCACAGGCTGTGTTGAAGCTTTGGATAAAGTAGTTGAGTGCAGTGTCCACATCTTGGGCTGCATCTATAGGTGTCCAGTCGTGATCTCGTAGGCATGTTTTTAGCAGATACAGGTGGCCAGGCAGTAGTTTCTACTGTTGATGATTTTAGGGGGGTCTTGATGACTTTTTTGGACCATGAGAGTAGGACTGGTGAGTGGTCGCTTATACAGTCATGGAGACTAATGTATTAGTAATGTGTTCAGGGAGGTTTGTAAAAACCCAGTCCAAAAGAGTTGAGATACAGTTCTGTAGTTTACTCGGGTGGGTGTTTTAACCATTTGGGAGAAATTGGCAGCTGCCAAGGCATCTTTATACTTATGTGCACTGGGGGAAGAACAATTTACATCAAAGTCCCAGAGAAGGATAGTTTCAGATTTCTGATCTAGGGAGTGAATGACGTCCAGTACGGAGTTCAGTCTTTGGTTGGTGAGTTTGAGGGGTATGTAGACTGATGCCACCGTCAGTGTTTTATGGTGGGTCCCCAGATATATTAATGTGGCAAGAACCTGGATGTCACTTGCAGGGTGAGGTATAGGTAAGGTGTGCCCGATTAGAATGTCCTTTAGGTACAGGGCACATCCTCCCCCCTTCTTGGAGCATCTGTTTTGCCTGAAAATGGCATACCCCGGAATTGTTATTGCAGTGTCGGGGTCTTAGGTGATAGCCATGTTATGATTCCTGATATTATACCTGGGTTGTGGAGTGTGACCCAGGCAGTGAAAAGATCCAGCTTTTTGAGGAGGCTGCAGATATTGATGGTAGCCAGGCAGACCCCCCAGACCTGTCAGCACCACAGGGACTAGACTGTTGGGGGCCAGGGTTTGGGTGGACATTACCTGAGATGAGAATCAGCATCAGAATTAGGGACTTTAAGAGAGTTTTGATATACTTCTTTTGTCCCCGTACTGTTAATATATTAGGAGCCTCTTTAAAGGGATAGTGATCTGAGTGAGAGAAACCTGTTAATAGGAGAGAGATGCCGAGGAGCATGGGAACATGTGTTCTTGATGGGAGAGCCATCCATAGGGGAAGCGGTCTGGGTGGTGTGTTTTGGGCAAGAGTTAGGGAGTACTTGTACGTGATCATCCTTGGGATAGATAATGGGAATTCAGTGGAGAGGTCGGTGGTATTTTGGGGTCTCAGTATAACAGCCCTTCCAGAGTAGATGATTAGATTGAGAATAATAAGCAGGCTTACTTGTGGGAAAGTGGTTCCCATACTTAAGCATAGAGAGAGGTCAGAGATTTTGTTCTCTGGGGCAGAAGGTATGGGCTTTTAAGGAGGAGGTGGGATAAGTCTACTGATAGCCAATAAGAGCAGAGTAGATGAGAACTGGGTGGTACCCTTGAGGATTTAATACAGGTCGGGGACGTGGTGGGCGGGTGTGACTGGCAGTAGCCTGTAGGAGTGAGCTAAAAAGCTCAGGTGGGGTTTAAGTGTATTAAACAGGAACAGGGTGGTGGGTGGGTCAAACATCAGGCAGCTAGGCTCCCTTCCTGGAGGTAATCAGACCCTGAGGGGTGTTCATACCTGAGCTTCTGTGAAGGGCTGGTGAAAAGAGAAGGACAGAGGAAATTAAATAAGAGAGGTGGGGGGGGCTGCTCGTGGAGCTAAAAATAAATGCAAAATTGCTTAAACGGGGGGGGGGGGTGTTGCAGACCAAAATGTTAGGCAAGGTGCCACAAGGGCTGAGAGACCAAAAACAGGGCTATTTAAAATATGATACAAGAGTAAAAAGGTGAAAAGGGGGGAGTTCAAAGGCCTGAGCTGAGAGCGCTACTGGGTCTTACAAGTGAACACACTGCAGGCATGTAGATTAAATCAGCAAACTTCAACTATAAAATGCTAGCAAGACAGTATTAACATAAATCATAATCTTGTATAATATAACTCAAGCATTAACAGTGCAGAGCTATATGGAGTCAATTGGAGTGCTCCTGGGGCTGACTGCAGTCAGTGGGTCACAGCAGTAACAGACTTTGGAATTAAACCCAGAAACAACTGTCCTCATGTAAAAAAGAAAAATCAGGCAGCCAGTTCTCCGTTCCTTGAGGTAATCAGTCCCTGAGGGGCTGGTGGCTTCAGATCTGGACTGTGGATGGCAGTCTGGCAGGTCGGGTTCGTCGGAGAACCATGGCTGTGGCTCTCAGACTACCTGAGCTTCTGTGACGGGCTGGTGGCTTCAGACCTGGACTGTGGATGGCAGTCTGGCAGGTTGGGTTCATCAGAGAACCACGGCTGTGGCTCTCAGACTACCTGAGCTTCTGTGAGGGGCTGGTGGCTTCAGACCTGGACTGCGGATGGCAGTCTGGCAGGTCGGGTTTATCAGAAAACCATGGCTGTGGCTCTCAGACTACCTGAGCTTCTGTGAGGGGCTGGTGGCTTCAGACCTGGACTGCGGATGGCAGTTCAGGTGAACTGGTAGGGGGGAGGAGTTGCCCTTTTTGTCAAGGGGGGCATTGGAGTTGCAGACAATGGAAGTATTGGGGTAGCATTGGGGAGGCTGAGTCAGCATAGGTGCAACTCATGGCAGCCTCAGGCAGGAAAGTGTGCTCATGGGTGATCTATAGGCCTCCAGGACAAGGGGAGGAAAAGGACAGAGAACTCAAACAGGAACTTAAAAGAGGGGCAGCAAAAAGGAAAGTAATGGTGGTGGATGACCTAAACTGGTCTGATGTCGACTTGGAGGTCACGGTGGCCAAGAGTGACAGGAATCAGACATTACTGGACTTCTTCCAAGTTTGTCTACTGGTGCAGCTTGTTAAGGAACATTCCAGATGAGCACAGTCATTGATGTGGTGCTCAACAACTCAGACATGGTGGTTGCTGTAGGAGTACGGGAGCTGCCTAGGGAACAGTGACCACAACTCTGTGTGGTTTGAATTGGCACTCAGGGCTGGCAACCTACAATGAAGAACCAAAGTCCCTGACTTCAGAAGGGTGGACTTCAATAAGTTGAGGGAACTGGTCAGGGATAAGTTAGTAGGGATGGAGGACATAAGGGGGGGTAGAGGAGAGATTGAGGGCAATAAAGGGAGCCATCCTCAAGGCACCAAAGGCAAGCATAAGAACAGTATCTAAAAAAACAGATTTAAGAGACCACTTTGGTTCTCAGCTAGGGTAAGGGACGTGGTTAGGGCCAAATAGAAGACATTCTGTAAATACAAGAAAAACCGGGGAAACAGAAAGGGAGGATTATCTACAGGAAAATAGAGAGGCAAAGAGGGTCATTGGGGAGGTGAAAGTGGACATGCAGCTGCATATTGCAAAGGGGATCAAGAACAGAGAAGAATTTTTTTTAGATATAGCAGTGAAAAAAGGGGAAGGGGCATTGCACAGCTAGTTGAGGGCAGTAGGGTGATAGAGGAGGATGAACAAAAGGCTGCAGTCTTGAAAGACTACTTTTGCTCAGTATTCACTAAGTAGAAATGCAAGTCTCTGCCAGAAAGTAGCATCAAAGCAGCCATTAAGGGAGTCCCAGAAATGAGGTAGCTAATATTTACTAGTCAGAGGGTTCTGAAAGGGTTGGCAGCCATTAAGATTGATAAGGCCCCAGGACCTGATGGGTTGCTTCCAAAGATACTTAGGAAATTAGCAGCAGAACTGGCTGAACCACTGGCTGGGCTGTTCAATGGCTCACTTAGGTCTGGAAAAGTCCCAAGGGATTGGAGAATGGCAGACATTGTACTGCTTCATAAGGGGGGATAAGGAGCAACCAGTGAACTACAGGCCTGTCAGTCTGACCTCCATTGTGGGAAAGCCATTGGAATCACTAATCAAAGAGGGCCTCATGGACTACCTAGAGAGTAATGGACTCCAGGAGGGATAGCAAACAACATAGTTTCATGGCAGACTAACCTGATTTTTTTCATTGAATGGGTGACCAAGGAAGTAGACAAGGGCCACGCTTTGGATCTGCTTTGCTTTAACTTCAGCAAGGCTATTGATTTGGTACGGCACAAAAGGTGGCTCAAAAAGATGGAAGACCTGGGTGCAGCTAAAACCATAATGAACTGGGTGGGTAGTTAGCTAGAAAGGAGGCAGCAGAGGGTGGTGGTCAGTGGGGTTAAATCAGAGGAAAGGGAGATTATGAGCAGGATTCCACAGGGATCTGTCCTGGGTCCAGCCCTCTGTAACATGTTCACTAGTGACACTGGTGAGGGAATCCAGGACAGGCTGTGTCTCTTTGCAGATGTCACAAAACGGCGTGGGAGGGTGGATAGTGATGAGAGAATAAGGGATATGCAGATGGACCTACAAAAACTAGAGGGATGGTCAAAGGTCTGGTAGTTAAAATTCAATGCAAAAAACTGTAAGGTAATGCATTTAGGGAAAAGGACTCCCAAGATGGAGTACTGGATGGGTGGAGTGAGACTTAACACTACAGAAGAGGAATGGGATCTAGGAGTTATCATCAATAACGCCTTTAAACAAATGATTGTTTGTTTAATTAGTATTTCAGAAAGACCTTTGAGAGTGAGCTCTTTTACAAAGGTTCCACGTCAGGGTGGACAATAAGACAATACACATATTCAGTTTTTACAGTGGCTTGATCATTAGGCATTAAAGAGTGATTACATGACAATTAGACAAATAGGAGAAAAAAAAACTGAACAATTGTAATTAAATACTAAGCTATTTCTAAGTAATCCTAGGTAGCACACCCCTGGAAACCTCCAAATCCATTGATAGACTATGGCAGAGTAACTGCATAGGGTTTAACACTATTCCAGATGGTGAGAGGCTGGGTCACAGTGAAACAAGGGGGACTGGGTTTGAAACCAACCTCAGAGAGCGAGAGGTGGGGGTGGATAGTGAAACGGGGGCAGGATGGGGGAGCAGCTCCAGAAGGCTTTATTGAGTGTGGTGTGTGTGTGGGGGGGGGAGGGTTTGGGAGCGGCAGTACCAAGTGTGTTTAAAGAGGACTGATAGCTTACTTAAGCCCTTGGCTAGGCTGCAATGGAGGCAGGGTTCTCTAAGTAGCCCTGCTGGGTGTTACCTTGGGGTAGGGCCTGTCTCATCAAGTGGGGCCTGAGAAGCAGGTGCATTTTGAGTTAGACATTAGGTGCTGTTTGAGGCCTACTTTGAATTGAGACAGGCTGTTTGTTTGTAATTTCATCGGGAGTTCATTTATCCAGAGGTGGGCCCGATAGGAGAAAGCATGCTGCCCTAGTGAGGTTCGGCAGAATGGTATGGACAGTGCTCCATTCTTCCTCCGTGTGGTGATGTGTGTTGAGAGAGAAGCCTCGAGCAGGTTTGCTATACAGGGTGGGGTTTTTCCGAGGAGTGCCTTCTTTCCCGGGAGGCAAGTTTGGTATTTGATCCCGTATTTTAGGTTAAGCCAGTTTGTACACTCATACAGGGTGCAAGTATGAGTGTAGTGATCTGCACACAGGGTGAGGCGGCATGCCTTATTGAGTGCAATTTGGATCCTTTTGAGCACTGTATCAGTAGCAGCTCCATAGACCACCAGCACGTAGGCTATTGTGGAGAGTTTGGAGCTGGAGACTGAGATTCAGAGTGCTTCCAGCGTGAGGGATTTCTTCTCTATGAGGACCCCGATCTTTGTGTTTACCACTTTGAAAGGAGTCTACGTGGCAGAGTAAGGAGAGAGTCATCACTGGTGACTCCAAGGTACTGAACAAGTGCACCTGCTGAATCTGCTCACCAACCTTGTTGGTGATTACAAGGGGAGCATGCTTGTGTTTGTTGTAGGGAGTGGATTGTAGCATGGCCATGGTTTTCTTGTAATTTAGTAGCAGCTTTTGCCTACTGAATCAGTCCTCGAGTTTATTGAAAGAGTTCTGTAGTTCTGTTTGTCGGGCAATCTGAGAGGTGCTGCTGCTCAGCAGCACAGCATCGTCCGCATACAGAATAAATGGCCAGTGCAACAAGGCCTATAGCAAGGCTAACATGATGCAGGGATGTACCAGGAGGGGTATTGATAGCAGAAGAAAAGAGGTAATACTTCCCCTATACATACCCCTGGTGAGGCCTCACCTTGAGTACTGCATCCAGTTCTGGAGCCCTCCCCTCAGAAAGGACAGGGATAGGTTGGAAACAGTGCAGCACAGAGTAACAAAAATCATTCAGGGCCAGCAGGGCAGATCCTATGAGGAGTGCCTCAAGTCACTAAATATGTACTCACTGGAAACCAGAAGGGAGAGGAGAGATATGATAGAAACCTTCAAGTTCCCTAAAGGAATTAACAAGGTAAACTGTGGGGAATTATTTACCCTGAATGCCAACTTAAGGTCAAGGGGTCACTAGTGGAAATTAACAGGAAGGAAGTTCAGGAGACATGTAAGGAAGTTCTTCCTTACAGAAACAGTGGTGGAGCCTTGGAATAGTCTGCTGTCCGAAGTGGTGGGTGCAAACACAATCAGGGGATTTAAGCAGGCATGGGATAGAATGAAGGGAATAGAAGTCACCTGGGGTGACAATAACAGGGTGGAAAATGGGGATAGGACAGGGAGGGTTAGTAACCTAGAAGAATAGTAGGTTCCAGGGAAGGTACCAGGGATTATAGGGAATACTTCTATTTATTTATTTTTATTTATAACTTTGGTAACCGGGTAGGTGCACTGATACCAGGGACAGTTTTCAGGCATGACCCGGACCACCATACAGTGAAACAGAGTTACAAAACAGCAATGTGTAAGACTGTAGACAGTTTGACAATAAATACAGGTTACAATAATCTACAGTTGTCAATAAATAACAGGCAACAATGGTACACTAGAATACAAGGTCACATGAAAGCATAGCTCCACATGATACAAGGTCATATAATACATAGATCCATTAGGCTTGTCCATGTTTAGTAGAAAAAAAATGCATAAATTTACATACTATATACAGCAGGACTGGACAACCCAGGGCAGCAGTGGCACCTGGAGGTTGCCATGAGCCACTCTTTGAGGTGAGATTTGAAGTGATCATGGGTGTCGATGGAGCGGAGCTCAGTAGGCAGTTGATTCCATAACATGGGGGCAGCTACCAACAGGGCTCTACCGCCCATATTTGTGGATACCCAGGGAATATTCAGAGGGGGGGGATACTGTGTGAGTGGAGGCAGCGATGAACAGCACAGACCATGAGGATGGCTGCAAGGGGGGAACTTCTGGCTGGTCCAGATGGCGGGTCCACAATGCTGCCAAGGGCGAGGTCGAAGCGGCCTTGCAGCAGGGATCATCCTAGCAAATTGTAGAGGACACAGTGGTGAGTAGAAAATGGGGCCAACAGGGTAAAATGGCACGCACTATTGTAGGCAGAAGAGAGCTTGGTCATAAGGGTTGTGGACATCCTAGCGTAGATGGGGGAGCAGTAGCCCAGGATTAGGAATAGATTTCCCTGGATGATGGCAAGTCAGGCCTCTGGGGTGAGGTATTGCTGCAATCTGTAGGCAGCACCTAATTTTTGGTGGAAGCTTCAAACCAGCGAGTTGATGCAGTTAAAGAAAGAGAGGGAAGGGTTGAGTAGAACTCCAAGGAATTTTAAGGTGTCGACTTCTTCCAGGACTTGGCCATCAGGGGAGATACGTTGAGAGTGGGGAGAGTTTTGGATTTGGCTAGGAATGGCTTGGATCCGAACAGCATGGATTTAATTTTTTTTAGCATTAATCAGAAAGAGGTTTTCCGCAAACCAGTTGTAGGCCACAGCATAGTTATGAGTAAGAACAGAAGAAATAAAGGCGGTGATTTGTCACTGTAGTAAAGTATGAGGTTGTCAGCATAGAGCAGAGAGTTGCATTTGAAGCTGTCCGAGGGAAGGGAGTTAATAAATAAAGAGAATAGAAGGGGGCCCAGAATGGAGCCGTGAGGTACACCCATAGAGACTGGCAGGGTGGGGGAGCTGGTGGTTCCAATATACACAAATTGGGTATGACCGGAGAGGTAGCTCAGGAACCAGTTTGTATCCTCTTGAGAGCTGCCGAGACACCGTAGTTTAAGGAGGAGGAGGAGGAGGAGGGCATGGCTGGCCTTGTCGAAGGCTTTTGAGAGGTCTTCAAAGACCGAGCCGGTGGCATTACCATGGTCCATGTTTAAGAGGATGTGGTCTATCAGTAGTGCGAGGGCTGTGATGGTGGAATGGTTCTTGTGGAAGCTGTGCTGTTGGATAATCAGGAGGTTGTGTTTGCCCATGTACTCAGCAAGCTGGTGATGGGTAGCTTTCTCGACTACTTTACTAAGGTGGAGAAGGATGGACATGGATGATAGTTGTTCATGGATAGAGGATCACCTGCTTTGAAGATGGAAATCACCTTGGCAATCTTCCAGTGGTCGGGCATAGAGGAGGAGGAGAGGGCAAGGTTAAAGATACAAGTGAGAGGCTCTATGATGGCTGGGGAGACAAGCCTGAGAAAGACTGGGGAAAGACCATAAGCACCGGGGGACCCATGAATTGGGAGGCTTTTGAGGAGCTTAGCAGTGTCAACAGTTGAGAGGTCTTTGAAATAGAAAGGGGGTGGGTGAGGATGGGTGGTAGGCCTGGCAGGAGTCGACAAGGGGTTTGAAAGGGGGACCGAGCAATTTGGCTGGTCATTTGGAAGCTTACTTAGATACAGGGACAGGCCAGTGAACTTGTCATTGAATTCCCTGGCCACTTCCAGGGGGTCCATAATGAGGCCATCTGGGGAATTTAGTTGTAGGGGTACCTTGCTGGAGTGGGGGTTTAGGAGGGAGCCGATGGATGACCAGAATTTCCTAGGGTCACCAAGGATAGCCTGTTGGAGATTGCAGAAATGGTTCTGTTTGAGGGACGTGGCCAGATGTTTACATAGATTTCTCTGGCACCTATCGGCATCCCAGAGGGCAGGGGAGGGGAGGCCTTGTAAGTGGACCAAGCATGATTTTTATCTATTTATTTCGTTTTTGTTGACCGGGTAAGTGCACTAGACAAATCCTGCCTATTTTCAGGCACGACCCGGGGGAGGCTGATACGGATTAATGCTAAGTGACCTTGAACCAGATTAAGCTGTTGGTATTTTTAGTGAATGAGGGAAATTTGGCCAGGACACTGGGGAAATTCCCCTACTCTTATCGATCAGTGCCATGGGATCTTTAACATCCACCTGAACTACCACCAATCCAGGCAGATGGGACCTCGGTTTATCGTCTCATCCGAAAGATGGCACCTCAGAAGTGCAGCACCCCTCTCATGCTGCACTACAGTATCAATACTGGAATATTAACCCAAGTGCCAGATGTGGGAACTGAACCCATTGCCCTCTGTTCTCCCGGCCTCAGAGGTGAGTGTGCTACCTACTGAGCCACTGACACTACCTTCATCAGAGTAAGGCGGTCTTTAACGATTCAGTGTGAGCAACCACCTCTAAACCTGCTTGTAGTGACAGGAAAGTGCCTGTCCTGGAGGGTCATAAAGGTCTGTGTAAACAGGGTTACTGCCAGAGTCACGTCGGAGAGTAAAAAGCAGACCAGTCTAGAGCCCATGCCTCCTTGAGGAGGCTTGTGGTGATGGGGTTCCTGACGCTCCGGAAGGACAGGTACTTGGGGGGGGCAATTAAGCTTGGATGACCAGAAGAGATATATAGGGGAGTGGTCACTGATAGAGTCCACCATTGTACCAGAATGCAGTACACAGTCATCCCTGTTTGCAATTATCCAGTACAGAAGGGTCTGGGTGGCTGTGTGTGGATTTTGACTGGTAGAGAGTGTGGTAGTCTGGACCAGGTTGTATTGTTTCAGGTGGGTAACATAGTCCGGCTGTTGGGTACTCAGCCAGTTTAAGTTGAAGTCCCCAAGGAGAATGGAGTCTTTATGGGGGGATAAAGAGCCGAAGCCCAAGAGGAAGCTGTTTAGACCCTCAGTTCCAGCAGTGGGAGGGTTGTAGCAGCAACCTATGAAGAGTTTCTTAGTGTTGCCTAGGATTAGTTCAGAGAGGAGCCATTCACTAAGTGAGTTGGGATCAGACCAGAAGACAATATTGGCTGAGAGAGGTTCCCTTATGAAAAGTGCAACACCACCTCCCTTTTTTTTTTGCCTAGTCTATCAACGCACAGGGAGGAGTACCCGGGTAATTGATAAGTGGAAATGGCAAGGTGGGCCTTTATCCATGTTTCAGAAAGTCCCAGGATGTGGAGCTTGTTCAGTATAGTGTGATCTACACCTCCAGGTCAGGGAACTTGGAGGGAAGACTAAAAATGTTGGTGTGAGCAATCTTCAAACCAGGAGAATTTGCCCAGATGCTGGAGGAGGGAGTGATGTGGGAGTTTGGTGGCCCAGGGTTGTATTCGACATCCGCAGCTAGGAGGAGAAGGAGGGATAGCAGAAGTATATAAGGGGAGGAGGGAGCAGAGGGAGAGCAGGAGAGGCATTCCTGATTTGAGAGAAAGGAGAGTGTGATAGGCCCAAGTGAGGATAGTTCCCTTGTAGGGCATAGCAGGGAGAAGTGGGTGGCAGAGAGGAACACAAGGTGCTCTTGGTCTCGGCTGAGCACAGTAGTGCAGGAGTCTGTCAGCACCAGGAAAGCTAGCAGTAAGACAGCGAGAAGTGTGAATTGCAGCAGGTTCGTGTTGTTAGGAGCAAGCTTGTAAGGGGAGAAACAGTGTTGGGAGGTCAGATCAAGTCTAGCAAGACACTTGCAGTTCCTTATCTGGTAAATTTAGGAGAGAAGAGGAGAGTGAAACAGGAAGAAGACAATCGGGTCGGAAAATAGTGAGTGAAACAGGGAGCGAAACAGTGCAAAGACAAGGAAAAAGTGTCCTAGAAAGGATGGGATTTGACTAGGCGAGGGGGAGACTGATTTGCACGTTGCTAAGCCCCTTCCCACATTCTCCGATCGCCACCCTGTATAATTAAAAAAATTCCCTGGTAGTCCAGTGGTCCCTCTCCCCTCCCCAATTGCCGATCACCATCCCATTATATATTTCCTAAAATTTCCGTGTTAGTCCAGTGGTCCTTCCCTGTCCCTGATCGCTGTCACATGAACTACTAATTAACATATCTCTGGTGGTCTAGTGGACCCCCACCATGGAAGGTTGTGCCCCACCACCCCACCCCCCATCCCGAAACCAAGCTACCAACTGACATAGCCCTCTCTCATCACCATGGCCAGCTGCTCACCGAGCTGTCATGGAGCACATACTGTATACTGTACATGCCCATTAACTGACAGCTCAAGGTGTTTCTACCAGGGTAAGTTATTTTTATTACTCTGGATGGTGATCATATACCTTTTAATTAAAAATAACATTGGATGGCTTAGTAGTGACAACTACAGTAATACATTGTCCCTTACGTTCAGTACTGTAGTTGCAGGTGTTGTTTTGGATCACCTAAAGTGTTTTGCCTGAAACAGCTGCATTTGTTTCTCTATCTCTGAAAACTAGAAGTCACTGGTTTTCTGACCTAGGTTGATGCCTGTGTGTGGACAGCAGTGAATCTATAGGGCATGTATTACTCTAATGATTATTTTTATGATGGGGCTAGGTGTTTGCTGGAGCTGTATTTAGAAGCATCTGGGTTATGGGTGAATAGATTTTTGTAGCACTATCTTTTATAAGTTCAAGTTATGCAGCTCGAACCAGATGGTTGTTTTCTGCTCAGCAAGCAGCTGCTCCCTTGGCTGTTGTGTAACGAGAGGAATGGCTTACTGTGTGAGACAAGCATGTGCTTGCAGAAATGTTGATCTCAGCATAGTTTCCTTGGAAATACACATACCATGCATGCTGACACCACAAAATCAACTGAAATGTAATAGTGAGGGGAACAAGTCATCATTCCCAATTATATATTGTTATGTCACTTTCATCTAGGGCCCTTGGGCAGACTGGATGGACCACAGGTTGTTTTCTGCCTGTAAATGTCTATGTTTCTATTCTTGTAAGCACTATCCTTGTGTAGTACCTTTTTTCACTTATTTATGATTTGTTGGGAAAGGCGTTTTCAACTGAGGCTACTCTCCAGGGGTAGCACAGGGCTAGGGAGACGATACAACTGTACAACAATAGTAGAAAGAAAAACTGGTACAGTACATGCATGCCTGACACAAGTGTAATCTCTCTATCTCTTCCTCACTTGATTTTCATACAGGTATATGCACAGTACATAAATTACCAGTTGGTTGGATTTTTTGCATCTCAGAACTATTCCATTTATCAGCCTTCGACCTGACAGATGGACAAGACAAACCCTCACCCCTACCCCTCATGTCTAGGGGTTTGATATTATAATGTCTCAGAGAGGGAGGGAGGGAGTGAGGGGATCTGACCACGTGGGTCACTTTCAGCTTCAGATTGTACATTTAGATGGTTACTGACCTTGGCTATAAACTGGGTTTGAATTTTAGGCAGCTGGAGACCGCCAACATGGATTTAGTTTCACTCTAATACTCAAGAATTCACTGTCCAAAAGACTTTGCTGTTAGTTCTGAAAAACATGGGGTTAAGAGACACCACAGGCATGTACTTCATTTCAACAGATTCAAGTTCAACACAGCATTTGGATACAAACAGTGCACCATTTTATTTTCTTCAATAAAAAAGGCTCAAGCCACATTTTCCTCGAGGTAAACGTATTTATATAAGTGCACTTTTACTGAGCTCACCCTTCCATACTACGACTTTGGTAGTGGCACAATTTCTTAGAGGGAAGGGGGATTTGAACCTCTAGCCTGCCACATTATTGGTGGCTGAACAGGCTCCTCATTTTACTCTCTGAAAACCCAAAACAGGGGGTCAGTTCTTGTTGGTTCCCACTATCCAAAATCTCGCCATTTCCTGAAAGAACTACAAATTTCCCTTTTTCCAGAACATAAAAACTGAGGAAACTTACTTGCACTTTCCTGACACTTTAAGCGAGAGACTGATGATTTCCCCACAGGCGGGGCAGGTAGTAACTTTTACCAAACTGTGGTGGATTTCTACAATAGGGGAAAGCTGGACTCAGTTCTTCAATTTACCCCAGAAATATGTACAGTCACCTAGGCTCCCCTGCACCCGGCCCAAACAAGAGGACATCAGCGAGGGGGGGCCTACCTTCCGAATTGCAAAACTACAGGAGAGTCAGACATCTTAGATAGCCTTTACCTGGTGGACATAAGGAAGCGAAAAGGACAGGAACTGTCACTTCATACCCCTCCATTGCTCCAGCTGCCACCTGAATGTCTGGGCCCCTTCTGGCAACCACCATAACTCTTGCTGAGCTGAGGAGATGACACTCTTTCCTTACATACCTCTACAATGTTGCTGCCCTCCTTTCTGCTCCTGCCCCACCGGTGGCTGGTGAGAACTTGCTTTTGCTGCCATACTTTGGGTAGAGGGGCTGACATCCCCCTCATACCACAGACCTCGTCAGCTTTCACATGCTGGGTCACCTGACGCCACTTCAATAGCCGAGATGCTCCCTCTCACACACTGTCCTCATGACTGACTAACTGACACTCTCCCTCTCACCTGATAGGCACAGAATCCTAAGTGAGTGCATGCATGTGCCCTCAGCAGGTGTGTACACGCTCACGGTGTCTTAAAGGCACCTTTAGTAACTCCCTGCATTGGCAAGGGGGTTACACAAGTAAATAAAAACTACAAATTGAGTTGTGCAAAAATAATCAGTACACTGACCCAGAGTACTACACAGGATAATGCGAGTTTGAAGGTGCAAAGATACAAACTGGGAGAAAAAAACAAGAAAAAAAAAGTACAGCAAATGCAATAAACTGTTGCTGTTTTTTTTTTTGTACTTTATGTTTTTATTTTGCAATTGTAAACAGATTACAATTCCATATTTGAGACAAGCGTATATAGTAACATGACATGTCCATATGGAGACATACCTAATCTTCTTAATATTAGGAACATTGCCTCCCAAATATTGCGATACCTCATAAGGAGAGTGATACTATATATACTCACTGAATAAACAAACATAAATTCTGGCTGTAAATGAGTCCATGAGCAGTGTGACTAATTTGAGTTCAAAAGTTCAACAAAGTAGTTCAGCATGTCACTTCCTTAGGAAGGACTAATGGCGTCACACTATATAATCTTAAATTATGTTTACTGTAAGAGTTTAATAGAAGCAGCATGACTATTATTAATATAAATTTCCCATAAACTTTGCTGGATGGAGGTAACTCCATATTCTTTAACAAGGTGAACCAAACATCAGAGCTATCCCCCCTTAATAAAATTCTGTATTAATTCTAGAGATGTTAATTAAATCTAGAGGAGCCCTGCCATAACTCAAAAATAAAGGCTCACATTATGTTACAAACACCCCCATGTGAGGGTTCTATAAGAGCTCAAATAATTCAAAGAATCATAGTCCAGGTCCCCAGGCCATCATTTAGGCTAATCACCATCACTGGGTGGAAAGGAAATAACAAAAAGAAAAGTTCAAACTTGTTTTATTTCAGTCCCTTTCGGCCTCTTCCAGGTCGCTATCCCCAAGATCAGTGTCTGCATGGCGTGATGAGGTTTTTCTCTGTGTTTCAAGTTGAGCAGCCCATTTTCCTGCCTCTGTCAGATCCGCAAACACCCAGACCTTGCCTGCATGCACCACCCTCAGCCTGGCCGGGAACACCATCACATGGGGAACGGAGGCCTCTCTCAGTTTTTTATGAACCCCATCGAATTTCTTACGCCTCATGTGAGTCACATAACTTAAATCCGGAAAGAGACATATGGAGCGTTCATCCTGCATCAATTGGCTTGCTTCTCTAGCCATTCTCAGGATCTGATCCCATGTCCCAATGTCATTGGTCACCACCAATAGAGTTCTCGAGGTATCTGTTTCCTCTCTGTAGCCCTTTGACATGTTTCAATAGGCTTTCTGCAGCCCAAAGTGAATATTCTGGCCCTCCGGCACTAATTTCCCACCCAACCAGGCCTGCAGGAAAATAAGAGGGTGATGTCCCTCAATCCCTTCTGGCAAGCAGAAGATCTGCACATTGGATGAACAGGCCTGGTTCTCGAGTGTCTCTAGCCTGGCCTTTAGGTGAGTATTTTCCTTGACAATAAGAGTAGTGGTTGCAGAAGATGAATCTGTTGATGTTTTAATATCCACCATCTCTGTCTGTAGAATTTCCACAGTTTGCTCAACCATGGTAACCCGGGTGCCGAAAGAGTTAATTTTAGTATTCAAATCTGCCACCGAGGTGATAGTTCTTTGCAGCTTGACCCCAATGTTGCCCATGGTTTCTTCTGATTCAGGCTGTACTATGAGTTGAGGATCTTGGCCTGACCAGGTTGAGGAACATTAGCTGCTTTTTCTCCAGAAGCTCCAGTGTGATCCTTTCGAGGATTACCCATTTTGTTGAATGAAGTGTTCTCTTTCAGATGGGTAAAGAAGATTTGTTAAATTTTTGCTCAAAACAGGTAAAATCTCGAGTTTTAAAACTTTGTATGTTAGAGCTCTAACTCCCTGCTGCTTGTTAGCTTGGGCTCCATAGTGCCCCCCTTTGTATTTTAAAGTGCAATACAAATGCGTGCATTCAAGCAGTAGTCAGGGGCATACTTCTCAACTGTCCCACATTATGAAGAACAGTTTCTCATTTTGCCTCACAAGAGCCCTCTGTTCCACATTGAAGTGGTCTGTCCCACATTGCACATTAAAATTTTAAAGAAAAAAATCCAAACAATAAATGCAAAAAATGCATTGTTCAGTGAACAGCAAACTTTGTGAACATGAAAACATACATTCCTACAGTGTCCTATGCTTCTGTCTCCATGATTTGACAAAGTGTTTCACATTTTGCCTTTTTGTTCCACATTTTGAGAGGCAGTGAGCTATGTTCAAGGAAAGGTTGCAAAAGCTGTCCCCCAGAAAAGCTTAGGGAACAAAACAGAAAGGGAACAAACTTGAGGTATGCAAGCAATGGGAGGAGGGGTATATGAGAAGGGCATTGGGAGAGGAGGGGCTAGTTGCTGGAGCAGGTATGAAAAAAGAGATACTGTAGGAGGTCTTTGAAGCAAAAGTGCCAGTAAGGAGTAGAGAGAAGAATGGGGGCTTGTTCCAGAGAAGGGGAAGGTGAGAAGAAGAAGAAGAGGCAGACTGCCCAAAACAGTCGTACATCAGCAAGAAGAGAAGGACAGGGGATCAGAAGAGCAAAGGGAGTTTGATGACGGGACAAAAGGGGAGGAGTGAAGGAAGATAACACAGGAGGGAAATGAACCAGAATTTGGTGAGAAATGTGATACAGCATGAACAGTGCTCAGCTTTAAGGAAAGAGAAGGAGAAAGAGAGGCTCAAGCAGAGGAAACAGTGGTGAGAAAGGTGTTTTTATGGATGGTATTGCTGTGGAAAGAAGAATCAATTATATGATCCAGCCACATACCAAAGTACTTAAAAGGAGGATTTGTTCCAGAATGGCAGTACTGTATCTGGAGTCTAAATATTGGGGAGTTATGGAGCCTTGTAAGTCTTTGCTTACTGCCAAAGGTCATGGAGACTGTTTTTTGACATTAAGGGAGAACTGATTCAAGCTGAACCAGCACTGGACATTCTTGAAGTAATTCTACAGTACTACTTCCAACTCCAGTACTGAGGAACCTGAGACATATAGTACATCCACACACACTATGGGTCCTATGCATCAATGTTATGTACCCCGCGTGGGAGCATGTAACACAGGGACATACAACAGTGTAGCATGCATGGTACAATGGATGGTCAAGCATGAAGCACACATGCCTACATGTGTAGGCAGCCCACATGAAGTAGCGCAGCCATAGTTCATGGCGCATATGCGGGGGCGTGACCATGTAGGCTCAACATGCATGCATGATGCCAGATATGATGCCCAGGTGCATGTGCAGAGGCACGGACAACTAGAGCTGCTGGAGGGCTGCTGTAAGTGTCTGCATGCAGAGATGCCAGCAGCATCCACAACAGGATGGGAAATCACGAAGGCACAGGAGGCACAGAAAGTGTGCACTCTGGACCACCATGCATGCCATTGTGTGGTGTGATATGCCATTACATGCCAGTCATGCCCAGTAGGGGTACAAATGCAACCCTGATCGGCATGGTGTGCCCTCAATGTGCAGGCACAAAGTACTGGATGGCAACCCACCATCCCACAGAGCATGGGGACACCAGGTGTATAAGGCAGACAGGACACATTCCTCCGGCCATAGAAAGAGACATCTCCCAACCGAACTGGAGGGGATGCAACCCATACAGTCCATGGCATCTGCAAGCTAGTGTGATGGAGTGCCACTAACCAAGCCCCCTATGAAGCATGTTGTGGCAATGGGATCCAAGGGAGGTGGTCATGCAGTAAGGGCACTGCCATACATACCCCCCACCACATGTCCAGGACAGCACCACACAGGCCCCCCAAAGGGCACATGGCACACCCCAACATGCTCACATCACAACTCCACACATGACCCCAGCCTCCCCCCTGGCAGGTGAAACCCCATGCAGGAGACAGTAAACCACACAGGTGTGAAGTGCACTGACATTTATTCAGTGAACACACAACAAGCAGTACCTTGACCTTAGGGGCCATGGGCAGAGCTTGTGCCTCGTACAGTGTGGCATAGTGGGTTCTTATATAGGAGAACATGGCTGCCACCTAGCCACTGGTAAAATGTGGTGTGCCAGGATGGGTGCTGCCTCAGGTGCAGACATGTCCCCCGGCACTGCATGCCTCTCTGTGCTGCACCCATGGGTGTCACTGGTTGTGGTGGGGTGTCCTCCACAGTCCAATCATTCTCTGCCATCTCCTGTGTGTTGTTTACATTCGTGGCATTACCTTTCGCATCTGCGCATGGGAGGGTCTGCATGCTCATTTATGGTGGGGTCACAGGGAGGGTCTGCATATCCTGATCTAGCCCTGTTTGTGTTGCACTAGCCACTATGCAGCCCTGTGGTCTCGCCTCCACTGTCTAGTACACCTATGCTTCTTGTCCTGCATACCCCGTATTGCCTCTGCTTTGCACGCCGCATAGCTGAGCTCTACATTTATGGCACTTTTCCACATGCTTTGCACACCACAGTGCATATGGACCATAATGTGGACAAATGTCCTACATTAAGAGAGCTGACCCCCATTTTACCCCTTAGAACTGTTCTGCTCCACATCAGAGGGTAAAGGTGTTGCCCACACAGAGAGAAGGCTGCATACTCATATTTTAAAGCACACAATTGATAATACTCTACAATCCTAAAGCAAGTTTAAGTGCACACACAAATACACAAGTTACAGATTGATGTAGTAATCTTATGTCCCAGGTATAATATTTTATGGGAAAAATGGCTGGAATCTTTTTTCACTGGTTCTTTGGATCCACCACTTAAGCAGCTAAATCTTTTACCATCGGGGGTGACACTTTTTAACAATGAACTGTTCACATGTTTTAACTGATGTAACTAATGTCAGGAGACACATGAATAAATAACCTCCTACATTTAAAGCCATGTGAGGACTGTGTGACTGTTTTCTATTGTAATTGTTATACAAATATTTTTAACTGCTTTAGAAATGCAAGCAGCTGATCAATAAAAGAAACTACTACTACACAAAGTAGTGTTCTGAATTTGTATTTCCATATTTTTTTTTATATGATGTTTTTCCCCTCTTCATCCCCAATGACTCCCACTCCTTCGGGCCACCATGTTCCTGACTTACCCTGACTGTCCCCTCTCGAGCCGCTCCTCAGTCCCACATCACAGCAGACCCTGAAGTATCCCGGCGTTACCCGTGCTCCAGGTTGGTCCCCCTCCTCTGAGGGGGAAGGCACCAGGCAGGCATACCAGTACACTCTAAGTAGGTCCAGGGTGCTGCTGAGACTGACAGAGGGCTCCTTGGAGGACTCTGGTGATAGTGGAGAATGGCAGCCATCATCCGGTGGCCTTTAGAGCTGTTTCTGTTTTCCTGGTTGTTTTGTCCCTCCTGCGCTGCTACTTATAGTGCCCCTGGTCTCCACTGGGGGCCATTACAGAGCGAGGCTTGCCACCCATCCCACCCCAGGAGAAAAGAGCGGCCCTCTGGATGCTCAATCCTCTCCTTCTCCTGCCAGACCCCCATGCCCAGAGTCCATTCCCGAACCCAGGTTACCGGCGTGGTGTGAGGTGTGCTGTCCAGTGCCTCAACTCTCAGTGCCACAGGGCCGACCCGTTTTTACATATTTGATGAAGTTTACTGTAAGCAATAAGACATGATGGGGTGTGCATTAGACAGTTCTAACGCATGGCTAGGAGGCATAGTGAGGCATGAGGCTGCAGGCCGAGTGTGTCCAGCCCTCTAGCCATGCGTTAGAATTATCTAACGCACACCCTAGAGTGTCTTATTGTGCTTATAAAATGGAGATGTGTGATCCCCCAACAAAGGGATCATCATGGCATCTAACTGTAGCCTACTGAATGGGGAGGACTTAAAGGAGATGTTGGCCAGCAAGATCAAGGCATTTCTGGACAATAATGGGCAGGATTCACCCCCTTCCTCCATAGTGTGGGATGCATTAAAGGCATATCTGAGGGGAAAAATAATCTCATATACTACACACCTTAAAAAGAAATCCACACAATGTCAAGTCCAACTTGAGCAAGAAATGGAGGCATTAGAAGCTCAACACAAACAAAACCCAGAACTGGAAATTGAGGCCAAATTGAAAGAAGCAAGGAAAGAGTTAGAAAAATTTTTAGACTTAAAAATTGAGGGATGCCTCAGATATGCAAAGCAAGTGTATTATGAGCAGAGTAACAGGGCAGTCACATTACTGGCAGCTCAACTACGGAAGGAAGTGGTAAACCGGACAGTTTTCAAGCTTAGAAAGGCCCCTAATACACCGCCAGTAACTAAACTGAAAGAAATAGCCCAGACATTTGTGACTTTCTATGAGACCTTATACAAACAAGAAAGAAGCCCTCTCCATACTCAAAATGTGCATGCATACTTAAGTGGAGTTATGCTATCCTCGGTTAGTGTGCTGGATGCAGAGGCCTTGGAGCACCTATCTCAAAGGAGGAAATAACACAACATGTGAAGGGTTTAAAAAAACAAAAGGCACCAGGCCTAAATGGGTTTCTGTCAGAATTTTATAAAGCTTTTCTCCCTGACCTTGTGCTACCTTTGCAGAGGGCCTTAACTCAGTATTGAGAGATGGAGAATCTGCCCCTACCTCATGGAGTTATGCACAAATAACAGTACTGCCCAAATCAGATAAATATCTGATGGAGTGCAGTTCATACAGATACATATCATTGTTGAATACAGACCTCAAATTGTTTACTGGTATTTTGGCCAGTAGATTGCAGTTAATAATTGGCTCAGTGATAGACCATAACCAGACTGGATTCATAAAAGAGGCTCATTCAAGATAATATTAGGAGATTTCTCAATATTATTTCCATACAAAAAATTAAAAAAACATTTCCAAATTGCTATAGGGGTTGACGTAGAGAAAGCGTTCAACCGGGTTGACTGGTATTTTTTACAACAAACCTTATATAAATTTGGGTTGGGAGACAAGTTCATAGGAGCAATAAAAGACCTCTATGCAAGACCTGAGGCAATGGTTAGGGCCAATGGCTGTCAGTCAGATAGATTTAGTTTGGGAAGAGGCACTAGGCAGGGTTGGCCCCTCTCACCCCTTCTCTTTGCCTTATCACTAGAGCCCCTAGCAGCCACAATTAGGAACTCTGAGTCAATTAAGGGGGTAGAGGATGGTGGTGTTGAGCACAAGATTGCCTTGTATGGAGACAATGCGCTGCTTTTCCTGTCTGACCCTTCCGTCTCCCTTCCCCCCCGCTAGAGGTGTTGAATGAATAACAGGAGCTGGTGGGCTTTAAAATAAACCAAAGTAAATCAGAGGCTCTCCTATTAAGTGGAACTCCACCCCAGGGATTTAGAGAATCCTTCCCTTTTGCTTGGGCCTAGAAAAACACAATCAGATATTTAGGGTTACAGAGATCCATTGACACCACTTTATTTTTTGCTAACAATTATAAAAAGCTTCTACATGTGGTAAAACAAGATTTAGTGAGCTGGAAAATTCTCCCGTATCAATTTATATCAGGGCACAAGTGGTTAAAATGAATGTTTTACCCCACTTTCTGTTTTTCTTTCATAACCTTCCAATTATGATCTCAGAGGACTACTGGAGCGAGCTCAGTGTCTCCATCCAGAAATTTGTCTGCGGGGGGGTGGTAGACCAAAACTTTCTCACAATCTGTTGATGACACCCGGGGGGGAGGTCTTGGCCTCTCAGACTTTAAATGTTATTATTTGGCAGCCCAAGGGCTGTGGATCTTGTCCTGGCTCAAAGAGAAGGAGGAGTCTGGTTGGTACCAGATAGAAAGGGAGCAGCTAGTGGGATTGCCTCTATGGGCACTGCCCATGGCCAAGATCACCAAGTCAATTTGGACTAAAATATGCAACCCATGGACCAAACATATGATAGAAACACTAATAAAGTTAATGGACAAAATGGATTCCCCGAATAATCTTGGCCTGTTGTCCCTAATTAGGCACCATGTGGACTTTATCCCCCCCACCACAGATAAAGGTTATGCATTTTGGGAGAGAAAAGGGTTGGTGTGTTTCTCTCATTTTTTCCAAAGGAACATCTGTATGAGTTTTACACAGCTTAGGCAGAAATTTAGCCTAAGAAAAGTGGATCACTTCAGATACCTCCAGGTTATGAACTTTCTCCTACAGAATAATCATCAAGAATTGGTCCTGAGGCCCTGTTCGGTACTAGAGGACCTTTTCTGTTGGTGGGTTTGGCTGGCAATTAAATTAAAACCTATCTCTCAGTTGTACACCTTACAAATAGAACATTCCAACTCACCAGCAAACAAAATTAGGATACAATGGGAGAGAGAGAAGCAAATTTACTACTAGCATCAATCACTTGGTCCTTAAGATTGGGAAGGGGGGGCAGTCACTTCTTCTCCAGCTTGGAGATAGTTTAATTGGAAATTACTTACCAGGTATTTCCTAACTCCCAGCCGAACCAAACATTTTGACTCCTCAAATTCTGATTGGTGTTGGAGGGACTGTGGTGAAAGGGGTCCCCATTGGTATGTCTTTTGGGAATGCCCAAAATTAAAACCTTTTGGCAACAAATACATGCCCAAATTCAATCCATCTTAGAATTTCCCTGTCCATGTTCATTGCAGGCATTGGTGCTGGGAGCAGAAAAACCTTTGGTGAATGCCAGGGGGAAGCATATGCTGTTCCATATTTTCAGATTAGTGGCACTTAAATGTATTACTGTGCAATGGCTTTCCCCTGATCCTCCGACCATCTCTATGTGGCATCAGAGAATGGCGGAAGTAGAAAGAATGGAAAGGCTCACTGCCTTAATCCACCTGGGTTTAGATACATTTTTGTCTGTGTGGTCCCCCTGGCTTACTAAATCCCTTGGACATGAGGGAGCTCCAGAGTTGGATGAGCAAATAGGAACCCATCCCCCCAGACCTGATACTAGAGTATAAAATGCTTTTTAAGGTTAAAAATTGATGACAATTGTACACATCAAGTTGATATAAAAGTTGTTTATTGGCTACTAAGTTTGGAAAGTTTAATATGAGATTTGTTGTCTGGTTGACATGGTCAAGAAGTGGGGGGCCGCTCTCCTCATTGGTAGGAGGTCCTTTAGAGGGGCAATGCTGATCTGCTCCTCGGTCCTTTTATCAGCAGGGGGATACTGCTGATCCTATATTAAAACACAAAAAGAGACTGGACATTACCACTTGGCAACTAATAACTTCATACTGTTAACATCTCAAATTGCTGTATGTTATAATATCTGTAATGTAAGATGGGCTCGGTAGAGCCGTGCATTGCTTGTAACTTGAGAATTAAAAATAAAGTTTTAGAAGTATATACAAACGTCAGTGTATTGTTTTAAATACTAAAACAGTTAAACAAGGAATGCATTT
Organism: Neoceratodus forsteri; assembly: GCA_016271365.2. Taxonomy (NCBI): domain Eukaryota; kingdom Metazoa; phylum Chordata; order Ceratodontiformes; family Ceratodontidae; genus Neoceratodus; species Neoceratodus forsteri. The sequence goes on along the minus strand of JADMNL010000040.1, from coordinate 40,960,256 downwards.
TGATGTAAAATAGTTCCTTCACCTGCATTAGGCTTTTTTTTGACCATATACCATACTGACATAGACAGGGTAGAGAAGGTTCAGAGGAGGGCAACAAAGATGGTGCATGGATTGCATTACAAGTCCTATGAAGACAGGTTGAAGGAACTGAACATGTACTCCCTGGAGGAGAGTAGGGAGAGAGGGGAAATGATAGAGACATACAAGTATCTCACAGGGAGGAACAGGGTGCAGGAATACACTATTTTTAAGCAAAAAAGATGTACCAGGACTAGAGGGCATGGGATGAAGTTGGAGGAGGACTATTCAGAGGAAACATGAGGAATAATTTCTTCACAGAACAGGTGGTGGACAAGTGGAACACCCTGCCAGAGGCAGTGGTGGGGGCTGAAACAATCACGGGATTTAAGAATGCATGGGATAGACATAAAGGAATTCTGGAGGTCAGGGGTAAGGGGCAACAGACTTCTAGGAAAACATAAACTGAACTTACAAGCTCAAATGGGCAGACTGAGTGGGCCATAGGCCCTTATCTGCCGACACTGTCTATGTATCTATGTATCTATATAATTTTTGTCCTTCTGTGGCTTCCATACCTATACTTGTTCCTGGTTGTCATGACTACATTGTCATCCCCCCCAACACACACACATATATGTTGATTTAAATGAAGGGCTGAAATTACGGACTGCAGGTGTGGGGGGCCGATTTCTTGATCAAGACAAGCCAGTATATTTCAGCCTGGGATGGGAGTTGAGTGGGCAGGCAAGTGAGGTAAAAAAATGGCATCTGCAGGCTTTTTAGTAGTGGCTCATTAATTTCCTCATAGCCCTACATTCAGCTGGCCCTCACTTCTTTTAGCCATGCATTAGACAATTCTAATGCATGGCTAATGGCCAATCAGGATGCAGGATTTTGTCTTTCCCATTTTATAAACATTATTAAGGCCAAGGTCCCACATTTTATCACATTTTGAGTGCCAGTGTCTCACATTTCAGTGACAAAAAGGATGAGTGGCACATACATTAATTTCAATGAGCAAGGAGCCACAAACTGTGGGGAGGTCATTTAAGAAGATGGAAAACAGGACTGGACTCAGGATTTAGCTGTGAGGAACACCTTAACAAATTTTGGTGTGGGGGGGTACTTAGTTGGACCAGTGGGATCCTCCCTGACAGAAACCAGCTGAACCAACTGACTGAGAGGTCAGAGAGACCCACACCATCAAATTTCTCACTGAAAATAATGCACATCACTATGCAAGGTAATGCACATCAGGAACAAACTCCCCTATAATGCAATGTCTGATGGGGGAGAGTAGTGGTCAGAAAGTACATCAGAAGAAAAGGGTCTGGGAGCGATAATTCTGAATACTCTGAAATCTAGAGTACAGTGTAACACACTAGCCTGGAAGGGAAACAGGATACTGGGTTGCATATGAACAGGAACCAGCAATTCAGCTATATGTGCAGAGGGAGCTTTCTTATGAACTGTCATTTTTTACTGTTTATCTGTTTGTTTGTTGTTTTGTTGAATTTTGTTGACCCGGTAAGCCCACTGGGCCTAGAAGTCCTCTTTTCAGGAGCGATCGGGAGGAGGGGGGATACAGATGATAAGCAACTGGAATTGAACCAGATTAAGCTGTTGGTGGTATTTTTACTGAATGAGGGAAATTTGGCCAGAACACCAGGGAAGTTCCACTACTCTTTTCGATAAGTGCCATGGGATCTTTAACATCCACCTGAACTAACACCAATCCAGGCAGATGGGACCTCAGTTTAACGTCTCATCTGAAAGATGGCACATCAGAAGTGCAGCACCCCTCCCATGCTGTCAGTACTGGGATATTAACCCAAGTGCCAGATGTGCTGAACCCACAGCCCTTTGATCTCCCGGCCTCAGCGGCAAGTGTGCTACCTACTGAGCCACTAACATTTGTTTTAGTAATTATAATACAGGAGTTTGTCTAACCTGCTTCCATTTGCAACTCGGACATTTGGATTAGAGCCACCATTTTGGTTCTGAACAGCCAGTGCTGGACCAATCGGAACCTCTGGGGACCTAAAATGGAGACTGTCCCCAGAGACCTTGTGGGAGTGAATTTCTGTAGGAATTGTAGTTTTTAAGGTTTGGAACCTAAATGGACCTGGAGGGAGAGCCCTTTCTGTGACAGACAGTTCCATCAGCCAACCTAACCTTTTGAATCACTGGGAAAGACGAGAGCTGCCTGCAGCAGTGAGTCAATCAAGAGTTGGAGGTTGGAGAATGAACAGCTTGAGTCATTCAAGCAGCTGCTTCTGTGTAGTAGCACGGGGATTTGGTGGGAAGGCTGTGTTTGGCCTGCCTGCCATCATCTTCCAGTGTGAATAAATCTGTGAGAGTAAATCAGACTTAAACCCAATAGTGTTGATTGAGACCTGAAGCCTGAGGAAAGAGGGTGTAATTGTTGCTTGTGTGTGGACCGAAGACTTGCTCCAGGAGTGATTGGCCTGTCAGGTACCAAAGCGGGCCGCAGAACGAAGGGTTTGCATATCATGGAAAGCCATGTGTGCCAATGCCAGGAGCCTTAGCAACAAGATGGATGATCTGGAGGCTTGCAGTCAGATCTGGACATTGTGGCCATCACAGAAACCTGGTGTAATGATAACCGCAACTGGGAGATGGCCATACCTGACTATAACATATTCAGAAGAGAAAGGGCAGGTAGGAAGGGAGGAGGAGTGGCACTGTATGTGAAAAATGACATAAGGGCCACAGATATCCAGGAGGAACAAAATGGGGGAGAGATACTGTTGGTTAAGCTGGAAAGGAAAATGGGGCCAGCCATCTGCACAGGTTTGGTCTATAGACCACCAGCCCAGGAGGAAGAAACAGATAGGGAGCTGATGCTAGCCATCCAAAGGATGGCAGACAAGGGTGAGGTAGTGCTGGTTGGAGACCTCAGTATTCCAGATGTGGACTGGAGCATCCCAGCAGCACCATCAACAAGGAGCAGATTTATCCTGGACTCCCTTCAGGGTGCCTTCCTCAAGCAACAGGTCATCGAACCAACTCGGCAAAAGGCAATACTGGACCTAGTGCTCACAGACGGGGACAGTGGGATGGGGGAACAGTGGGGGCACACCTGGGGAACAGTGACCACCAGTCATTGTGGTTTGAAATCACAGAAGGAGCAGAACCAAACCACACAAAAACACGTATCCTGGATTTTAGGGGGGCAGACTTTGGGAAAATGGGGAGATGCTTGAAAGAGGCATTAAGGGGAATGGGGCAGGAATCAGGGGTTGAGGAACAGTGGGCAGTCTTTAAAATGGGGATTACAAGAGCAACAGAATTATGCATTAAGCAGGTTAGCAAAGGGAAAAGGAAGAGGAGGCCATTATGGTTTTCTAAGGAGGTGGTGGAGAAAGTGAAAGCCAAAAAGACTGCATTCAGGCAATACAAAAAGACACAGGCAGAAGGGGATAGGGAGAAGTACCAGGAGAAGCAAAGGGAGGCAGAGAGATCAGTAAGGGAAGCCAAAACTCAAACAGAAGAGTGCATTGCAAAATCAGTGGGTAGAGGGGACAAAACCTTTTACAGGTAAATAAGTGAAAAAAGAAAGGTAAAGGGAGGGATAGTGAGACTGAAGGGGAGGATGCGGGCAGTGTGGAGGATGACAACAGTAAAGCTGACATATTGAGCAGGTATTTCTGCTCAGTCTTTACTGAGGAAGAGGAGGGTAATGGGGCTGAAGGGAGTACAAGGGTTGGGAATGGTGCAGAAATGGACACAAGGCCCTGTACACGAGAAAGGGTCCTGAAGGAACTGGAAGTAATAAGAGTTGAAAAGCAATGGGGCCAGATGGGTTGCATCCCAGAGTCCTTAAAGAACTAAGAGAGGTGGTGGCTGAACCTCTGCAAATCCTGTTTAGCCTATCACTGGAAACAGGGGAGGTACCCAAAGACTGGAGGACAGCAGATGTAGTCCCCTTATACAAAAGTGGGAACAAAGAGGAAGCAGAGAACTACAGACTAGTCAGCCTCACCTCGGTAGTGGGGAAGATCATGGAAGCACTACTGAAGGAGAGATTGGTGGAACATCTGGTTGTCAATGGACTACAGGACTCAAGGCAGCATGGTTTCACCAGGAGAAGGTCATGTCAGACCAACCTCATTGAATTTTTTGACTGGGTGACTAGGGAGGTGGATCGGGGAGGGCAGTGAACACGGCTTATCTGGACTTCAGCAAGGACTTTGACACGGTGCCACATAGAAGACTATTACACAAACTGGGGAATATGGGTGTGGACAACACAGTAGTGTGGTGGGTAGGTAACTGGCTAGGCGGCAGGACACAGAGGGTGGTGGTAAATGGCTGTTACTCCACAGAGGGAACAGTGACCAGTGGGGTACCACAGGGATCAGTGCTGGGACCAGACCTATTCAACATCTTCATCAGTGACATTGAGCAGGACCTAGAGGGCAGAATTTCACTGTTTGCAGCTGACACAAAGCTCTGTAACAGAGTAGGCACACCAGAGGGTGTAGACAGAATGAGAAGGGACCTGCAGAAACTTGAAGAATGGTCAGGGGTTTGGCAGTTGAAATTCAATGCAAAGAAGTGCAAGATAATGCATATGGGGCACAAAATCCCTGACACAATATATCAGTTGGGGGATGAGGATATAGCATGCACCAAGCAGGAAAGGGATCTTGGAGTTATCATCTCTGATGACATCAAGGTAGGGAAACTGTGACAAGGCAGCAGGTAAAGCAAATAGGATGCTGGGATGCATAGGCAGGGGCATCACCAGCAGGAAAAGGGAGGTCATAATTCCACTAAACAAGACACTAGTGAGGCCCCACCTGGAGTACAGTGTACAGTTCTGGAGACCTTACTTAAGTAAGGACATAGACAGGGTAGAGAAGGTTCAGAGGAGGGCAACAAAGATGGTACATGATTGCATCACAAGTCCTATGAGGTCAGGTTGAAGGAATTGAATATGTACTCCCTGGAGGAGAGGAGGGAGAGAGGGGATATGAATGAGACATACAAGTATCTTACAGGGAGGAACAGGGTGCAGGAATACACTATTTTTAAGCAAAAAGATGTTCCAGGACTAGAGGGCATGGGATGAAGTTGGAGGGGGTATGATTCAGAGGAAATGTGAGGAAGAATTTCTTCACAGAACGGGTGGTGGACAAGTGGAACACCCTGCCAGAGGAAGTGGTGGGGGCTGAAACAATCACAGGATTTAATAATTTGTGGGATAGACATAAAGGAATACTGGAGGTCAGGGTTAAGGTGCAATAGACTTCTAGGAAAACATAAAGTGAACTTACAAGCTCAAATGGGCAGACTGGGTGGGACGTAGGCCCTTATCTGCCAACACTGTCTCTGTATCTAGGTATCCATGTAGAACCTTTGCTGAATTGCAAATGGACTTTATCCGACCTGTGGCAAATAGTTGTGTTGCTAATAAGTGTGCTGAATGTGTAGTGTGGGTTGGGATCTGGTTCCCCACTATTGTGTATGTTATGCTAACTGGAAGCTGCTCCAGCACTTGTTACGGACTAAACCTGAACTGCCTGCTCTGGTCTAGGCCCTGCCATCTCAGCCTAGACTGCTGCTCCCATCACAGAGACATTTCCGACGAAAGACCTGCTCGGGGATTTGGCTCTCTGCTCAGCATCATTGAACAGGTAGTGACCACCATGGTGAGTCGTGTAAGCCATGCTTCCCCTGGCAAACTGGAACAACATCCAGAGGTCTTCAAATCATTAGTCCTGCCTCCTGGTCTGGGTAGAGTGAGTATTAAAAAGGCTAGCACCCTGCAAAGAAGCTGCAATAATTGTGTGCCATCTGATTTAGTTGTTTGGGTTTTTTACAACAAACTGAGCCATCTGGCTCCAGATTACAAATTCTGGGTTGATGTGCATGTAATTGCTTTCTTTCCTAAGGGATCCAACAACAGCTGCAATGCCGGCTTACCCCAGGCAATGCTTCAGGCTAACCTGTTAACAACTGGGTACTCATGGTTGTGTGACTGTATACAAGGGACTCAGTGTGCATGCATATTCAGTCTGAATCAATCAGATCTGTTAATGATCTTCTAGATTAATCTCCCACCCCTATTCACATCCTCCTGAATAAATCAGATAGTGTTGTTTTTGCATTTAACCTGGCCAGTGTGTACCTTTTTGGTGGTGGCATTGTACTGCTATTGAACTGTTGTATTACAGGTCTTTATTCTACAGGGGGTCTCCATGGCACTTGCAGGTAATACAGCCCTGGTGTCAAGTGCAATGAGTGTGGGCTCAGTATTACTGTCATATGTGAATGTTACTTTGCAAATCTGTGTAGGCCACTAGAAGGGTTGGTGATGGGGTTATAGTATCCCAGAGGGCTATACTAACAGCAGTTACGGTATGACAGAACCATTCCTCCAGGTGGAGGCACCCGTTCAATGAGCTCAGGCCCCTCAACCTGTGCCTAGTCACGCAGGCAGGGGTAGTAGCCCATGGGATAGTGCCACCTAGGGGTTACATAAAGATGGTAAGAATTAAGTGTAATGTACTGGTATTCCAATTTGTTCAACTTTTTGAAAATTGTCCATATATTAAGTTAGTATAGGTTACAGTTGTTTCATTACAGGCCACCCTGCTCACAAGCCCTCGGACCTGTAGAGCACAACAGAAGCCTCAACTCACCACCATAGCTCCCTGCAAGGCTACCCTGCTCTCAAACACCCCCACCCATAGAGCTCAATGGATGCCTGAGCTCACGACCATAGCTCCCTGCAAGGTTGCCTAGCTCACGAGCCCCCCTCCCACCTGCAGAGTTCAATGGACACCTGGGCTCACCACCACAGCTCCCTGCAAGGTCACCCTGCTCACAAGCCCTCCTGCCCACAGATCTCAACAGATGCCTGAGCTCAGCAACATGGCTTTCTGCAAGGATGCCCTGCTTATAAGCTCCCCCCCACCTGCAGAGCTCAACGGACACCTGAGCTCACCACCACAGCTCCCTGCAAGGTACAGTGCATCAGAAAAACGGATGGCTGAATTTCTGTCGGCAGAGCAGTAAAGATAAGTTTCTTTACAGTTCACTGCCTGCACGGATTGTGGCACTTTCTTCTGTTACTTTAAAGGATCAAGGGATACTCTGTACTATTGGGTACCTGCTGTGGTTCCTTATGATTCAGCAGTGCGTGGGCCAACTGTATTGGTTAGAATGTTGTAGCTAGCTTAGTGAATGGCAGCAGTCAATAGCCTTATGAGGTGGCATTTAATGTATTTAAGACCATTTTATGCTGCTTTTACCTGTTTTCTTCTGTGTGATCTTTCCTCCCTTCTCTGGCCGCTCCTGAGTCCTCATGCGTGTGCAATACAATCTGAGGCCCGGAGCAGCCCCCCTCCCCCTACTGTGTCTCTGTTCCCACTCTGACCTTAAGGCCTTTGTTGCAGGCTACTAATCCTCCCTTTGCATTTCATTACAGGCCACCCTGCTCACAAGACCACCCCACCTGCAGAGCTCAATGGACACCTGAGCTCACCATCACAGCTCCCTGCAAGGTACAGTGCACCAGGCTAGCCCATTGCCACTGATGCAGTGACTCCCCCAGCCCATCTCCACATTTATAGATATAGAAACATAGAAACACAGAAACATAGAATTTGACGGCAGATAAGGACCGCTTGGCCCACCCAGTCTGCCCATTTCCCTACCTACTGGATAAGTTGCAGATCCTAGTTAACCAGCAGCCTACTTCTTCCTACCCCCACCCCCTAGAATTGCCTTATGACTGTCCCATGCATGCTTGAATTCCACCACTGATTTTGACTCCACAACCTCCTCTGGAAGGCCGTTCCATGCATCCACAACCCTCTCTGTGAAAAAATACTTCCTTAAATTACCTCTGAGCCGCCCCCCTCTATCTTCAAATTGTGCCCTCTTGTTCTTGCACACCTCTTTTTTTGAAAGATGCTACCCTCTTGGACTTTGTTGATTCCCTTGAGGTACTTGAAAGTTTCTATCATGTCCCCCTCTCCCTCCTTTCCTCGAGGCTATACATATTAAGCTCCTTCAGTCTCTCTTCATATGTCTTCCAGTGCAGACCCTGCACCATTTCAGTTGCCCTCCTCTGGACAGCTTCCATCCTGTCTATGTCTTTGCGGAGATTGGGTCTCCAGAACTGCACACAGTACTCCAGATGGGGTCTCACCAGCTGTCTGTACAGAGGGATAATAACTTCCTGTTTTCTACTGGTGATGCCTTTCCCTGTGCATCCCAGTATCCCCCCAGCCCTCCTTGCTGCCCTCTCACATTGCTTGCCCACCTTTAGGTCATCTGATATGACTACCCCAGGTCCATTTCCATTTTTGTTGTTGTTAGTATCTCACCCCCATTGTGTACTCTTCCCTGGTTTTGTTTCCTGGTGCATTACCTTGCACTTCTTAGCATTGAATCTAAGCTGCCATACATTTGACCATTCCTCTAACCTTGCCAAGTCCCTTCTCATCCTTTCCACCCCACCCTGTGCATCAACTCTGTTGCAGATCTTTGTGTCATCTGCAAAGAGACATATTTTTCTTCCAGTCCTTCTGCAATGTCGCTTATAAAGACATTGAAGAGGACCGGTCCTAATACTGAACCCTGCAGTACCCCACTAGTAACCCTCCTTTCTTCTGAGTGGACTCCATTTACTATTACTCTCTGTGTCCTATTCTCCAGCCAATTCTTTACCCAGGCTGTCATCTTGGGACCCACTCCCAGGCTGGCTAACTTGTATATTATCTTTGTGTGGGACTGTGTCAAATGCCTTGCTAAAGTTCTAGGTAGGCCATGTCCACGCCCTCCCTGATCTACTACTTTGGTCACCCAGTCAAAGAAATCTAATCAGATCTGCCTGGCATGACCTTCCCGCTGGTGAATCCATGCTGCCTAGGGTCCTGTGCCCCTCTGGCCTCTACATACTCAACAATTCTTTCCTTCAGAAGTGATTCCATCATTTTCCCTACCACTGAGGTTAAACTAACAGGTCTGTAGTTTCCGCTTTGCCTTGCTCCCACTTTTGTGAAGGGGAATCACATCTGCCCTCCTCCAGTCCTCAGGTACCACCCCATCCTCCCATGATTTGCTAAAAAGGGTAGTCAGTGGTGTCACTAGTTCTACCCTTAGTTCTTGTAGAATTGTGGGATGAATCCCATCAGGCCCCATTGCTTTGTCCACCTTCAGTTTTAAGAGTTCTTTCAGAACCCTTTCTTCTGTAAATGGGCTGGTATCAACTTCTGTATCCAGAGTGTTTCTACTGTTTGTTTTAGGTACCTCCCCCTCTTCATTTGTAAATACTGAGCAAAAATATTTGTTTAGTATCTCTGCCTTTTCACAGTCTCCCTCCCCTTTATTAAGCCTCACTATCCCTCCCTTGGTCTTCCTTTGCTCCCTGATGTACCTATAAAAGGTTTTATCCCCCTTCTTAACTGAGTTGGCTATCTTTTCCTCGGTTTGGGCCTTTGCTGTTCTGACTGCCTTCCCAGCGTCCTTTTGCTTTAACTGATACAGTTCTCTGTCCTGCTCCTTCTGTGATTCCTTGTACTTCCTGAATGCTTTCTTTTTCTCTTGAACCTTCACTGCCACTTCCTTTGAGAACCATAGTGGTTTCTTACATCGTTTTGTTTTGTTTATTTGCTTCACACAAAGGCTCTTACCTCTGTGATGGCAGCTTTATTATTCCTCATTGTTCTTCCACCCTCCTTCCTGCCCATTTGCTAGTGCATTCCTTAGGCACTCACCCATTTTGGCAAATTCAGCCCTCCTAAAGTCCAGTACTTTTGTCTTTGTATGGCTTGACTCTATTGCTGTGTTTATTGTGAACCATACTGTTCGATGGTCGCTAGTTCCCAGATGGCTACCCACTTCTACATCTGTCGCATGACCACTCATGTGCCCATTGGCCCTGAATCAATCTCCATAGTTCCACTACTGCAGAATTGTGTGGCCACTAGGAGTCACTCTGGAGCCTGACTTTCCCCTGCTATATCTCTAATATAGAGCCATCTGCCAAATACTTTGTATACGGTTCTCCTGCTAGGTACTCCTTCACTATCAGCCATTCTCAGTGAAACACCCCACCCCCAATCCCTGTGTCTAAGTGGGATTCAAACCCTTGACCATCTACACTAAAGGCAGTGATCCTACTGCTAGGCCATTCAAGAAGGCTAACTTATTCTATCCTGCTAGACCCTTTATCCCTCTTAGTCACCCCCCCCACTGTAACACCACCTGACTTCTGGCTCTAGGCACTTCTCTAATTGTGATGCCACCTGGCTCCCTGGGTTTTCCAACCCTTGCTACCACATCAGGTTTTGCTGCATCCCTGCAACACCATGTCACCCTGTAATGTCAGTCCTGCTACTGCTAGCCATGGTATTGTACCTCCTACTCTGTACATGACACAGTGCCCATACCTCATCTCTTACTTCCATTAGTGTATACTCATGTATTCCACACACCCCCCACATCCTGCCTGGGACACAGCCTGTTGTACTTTAGCACACCTGCTGATTCTACTCTTGCCCTTAGCAATAAGGGCATTGCCACTTGCAACTATGATTTAACCTTCATGCATCATAGCTGTCTCACGCCCCCATATACCACCTATTATAGGTGCTAAGTGCCCCAGAAAAAAGGAGTTAGCCATACTCCGTGGCTACTTGAAAAAACTAATTTTCCTCCTGCTTCTTGTTCAGGGAACGTAGAAGTGAATCCGGGCCCCCAACCCCCCTTAACTCCCTCTCAGATTTTGAGGCAGCACCAGGTTTGAAATGTATGTTAATTAATGCATTTAGCCTCTTAAAAACATTGAACCAAATGAAAATGTGGGTAGCTCACACAGATCCTGATTTCTTAGTTATGGCTGAAGCGTGGCTTAAAAGCTCAACCATCAACCAACAGATTATGATTCCTTCTTTCAATGTCTTTATGATGGACAGATTCATTAGGGGAGGAGGGGTAGTTATTTACATAAATGATAATCTTGATTCTTCCAAACCCTAGTACTTTCCAAGCCCAAGGAATTTGAAAGTCTTGCAATAAAGATCCAACTACCTTCTTCTGAGGCTTTCAATATTATTGGATGCTATAGATTACCAGCCAGGGGCTTTGAACTTTTTTCAACCATTAGGAACTTTATAGCAACCAATACTAATGAAATTATTATTTTGGGTGACATAAATCTTGACTGGCTCACACCTAAGGGGAGTGTGCTAAGACTTATGTGATGAGTTTGGCTTAATGCAGTTTATCACAGAACCCGCCAGGATTAATACAAACAACAAGGATAAAAGCACTGTCCTTGATGTCATTCTTACAAATTACCCCACAAAATCTCACGCACTGCAGTTTTCCGTAATGATGTAAATGATTGTAATATTGTCATCTGCACTCGTATCCAAGAAAAACAGTCTTACTGCTCCAAGTTTGTAACAAGATGAAGCTTCTGCAGATTCAATATTGGCAACTATCTAGCTGACCTTAGGTACATGAATTGGCAGAGCATTTACCTAGCCACAACAGTGGATGATGCCGTTGATACCATTAATGATACCCTAACTGAACCTCGCTTGTAAGGTGCAGAGTTAGGAAGGTTACACACCCCTGGTTTACACCGGATCTGAAATCATCTCTTCCTCAGCATAAGTTATGGGTGAGAACAAGACACACCAAATCCCCTGCTGACTGGCAGGCATTCAGATTCTCAAGAAACGCTTATGTTAAACCTATCAGAACAGCCAAAGCCAAGTACTATGTTGATACCCTGGAAGAGGCCAAGGATAAGTCATCCGAAATATGGCAGATAATAAAATCTGTAGAATGCTTTAACCCCCCCCCATACCAGTAAAACTTACAGTTTCATAGTTGTTTACAAGTTCAGAGGACCGAAGCCTATATGGAACTCGCCACCTCTACTAATTAGGGGTGGAAGGAATATTTTTTATCACCCATGTATAGGTCTAAGCTTTTTTAAATTGTTCTACACTATTACTGCCAAAAACACTACTTGGTAATATTACTTACTTGGTATTACTTGGTATGAAAGAATAGAGGAAGGCCAGAACCCATCAAGACTGTTCCCCACACTATGTGGGACATTATTTATCTATTATCCCTCAACCAAACCTCTAATTTATTTTTAAAGACAGTGGCACTAGTTGCCTCTACCAATTCTTGTGGCAAGGTGTTCCATACAATGGATGCTCTTATTGGAAAAAAGTTTCCCCTTTTGCTGGTTTTATAAGTTTTTACTTCAAGCTGTTTATTATGCAGTCTTGGTAGTGAGTTCCAAATTATTGGAGCTCTTTGTGTGAAATACCTCTGCCTCTTAATGGCTTTGCAAACATCTGTCTTTAATTAATAACTATGTGATCTACTGAGGTTTTTGGTATATTTTCTTTAGACAAATATCTTCCAACAATGTTTCCCTCTGAAAGACATTAAAATGTATATCAAGTCTCTTCTAATCAGTCTGTATTCCTGGGAGTATAGGCCTAGTGCCTTCAACCTGTCCTCATTACTTTTGCCTGACATGTAGTCAATTATTTTTGTAGCTCTTCTCTGAATTTTTTCAGGCATCCAACAGAAGTGGGAGAACAAAAAGGAGCGCAGTACTCCAGATGTAGTCATACAAGAGTGGAATAAAGTGGAAGAACTATCTCGGGTTTTTTGCTCTTTGTATGTCTACTAATACAGCCCAAGATCAAAAGATCAAATATGATTTTTTTAACAGTTTTGTTGATATGTGTATCAAATTTCATGTTATTAGTAATAGTAATACCTAAATCCTTTTCTTCTGTAGTTTCTGTAAGCTCAGCATTATTCATAACTAGCATTATTGTTATTTCTTCCCATGTGCATAATTTTACATTTGCTGCTATTGAAATTCATTTTATTTTCTGTTGCCCAATTACAGATGTTATTGACATTTTGTTGTAGGCCTGCCACAGCTTGTACATTGTTTATAATGCACCCCAGTTTGCAGTCATCTGCGTATTTACTGATCCAGACAGCACTTGTTGTTTGCATACATGAAATGAGTATATTAAAAAGAGGTGGGCCCAGGACTGAACCCTGGGGCACCCCACTAGTAACTGATGTCCAATTTGATTTGTGGCCCCTGATAACTACCCTTTGCTTCCTGTTCTGCAGCCATGAGGCTATCCATTTTATGATGTTTATATTCAATTTCATATTAATGAGTTGATCTGTAAGAATTTTGTGAGATACTGTATTGAAAGCTTTTGCATAATCCAGGTATACAACATCCACAGGCATTACTTTATCCAGCACATCACTAACCAGCTCATAGAAATTCAGAAGGCTTGTCAAGCAGGATGTACCGGGGGGTGAAACCATGTTGAGAAATATCTATTTTACCAGTATTGTTAATATGATCTATTATCTTATGCTGCAGTTGTCTTTCAAGAAGCTTGCAAATGATGGAGGTAAGGCTTATGGGCCTATAATTACTAGCCACTAGTTTATTACCACCCTTAAAAATTGGAATGACATTGGCTACTCTCCAAGATGTTAGTGCTCTACCCTCATTCATTAACAAATTAAATAATGCAGTCAGTGGTCCTGATATTTCCTTTATAAGTTCTTTCAAGAACCCTGGTGTGATGTCATCAGGCCCAGGGGATGAGTTAGGTTTTATTGTGCAGAAGACAAAAAGGTTTCACACAGGGAGACTGGTGCTTCAGTAAAGTTCAAAATGAAATACAAAGACAGTCAAGCACTCAGCACCTCCTATTACTCAGACACCAGAGATTGAAGCAAAAATATATATTTATTGATAAAACTTAACAATAAATAGATATTTTTGCTTCAGTCTCCAGTGTCTGAGTAATATGAGGTGCTGAGTGATCGGTTGTCTTTGTATTTCAGGTTTTATTGTACCAATGGCATCAATAACATTTTGTTCGGTAAACACTATTGGTGTGTCGAGACAATTTGTATTATCAATATCCATATTCTCCTTTTGTTTGAACACTGTACAGAAGTAGTTATTTAGAGCAGAGGCCATTCCGATTTTGTCATTAATTATTTACTTGTTGGATTGTAAGGGGCCAACATTTTTGTTTCCCTTTTATTGCTCCAATGTAGTTATAGAAACATTTTCTGTTGTCTTTAGATTTATTAACTAACTTTATTTCTAAACTTATGTTAGATGGCACAGAGATTTATGACCAAGACAGTATATTGGATGGATTGAATGCCTATTTTGCCCCAGCAGGCTTGGCTTTTGACTCCTCCCCAGCTGCTGGGTTGGTTGGTGGGTCCCTACCTGCAGATGATCTCTGGGGCCCAAGGCTTACAACTCCTTCCAGTTGTCTCCAGTAACTTTTAAATAAGTTAAAAATCTTTTAAGGAAGCTGGATGATAAAAGAGTGCTGGTGCTGATGGGATTGACTCCATTTTTCTAAAGAAGGGGAGTCACCTGCTAATCGCACCCGTTCTACATATGTTTAACATCAATCTCCATTGCCATGGTACTTCCTGCAGGAAAATAGCCTTCATACTGCCCCTAGATAAGTCTGGTGACCCAAGTGACCCTAATAACTAAAGATCATTTTCCATTCTCCCAGTTCTTTCTAAACTTCTCAAAAAATTAGTAAATAGCTAAAAGAGTACCTAGAAAATTCTAATCTTTTCAACCCACTGCAATCTGGTTTCAGACAGAACCACAGTACTGTTTCAGCATTGGCCAAAGTCGCCAATGACTAGTTTGCTGCACTTGACACCAAACAAGTCATGGACACCATCTTCCTAGACTAAAGCAAGTACTTTGATACTATCGACCATATTTTCCTCCTCCAGTGCCTTAGAGACTAAGGTATGGCTGGCTCCTCAGTAAGATGGTTTTCTAGTTACCTGGCAGATAGAACCCAACTAAGTAAAGCTGGTGGACTCCTTTCTGACCCCTTACCCATCAGAAGAGGAATACCACAAGGGACCATTCTAGGGCCACTATTACTCTCCATTTATATTAACTCCCTCAATAGCAACATCCACAAATCTAAGTTGCACTTTTTTGCAGATGACACTGTCTTGCACACTTCCAAGCCTACTCTGACAGAAGTGTGTGCTGAACTGCAATCTGATTTTTAACCAGCTGCAGCACAACTTAATCAGCTCTAAGTTACTGCTGAATGCTAAGTAAACGAAAGTGATGTTTTTCACTTCCACCCATCCTTCAGCAACCCAGCATAATTTGTCAGCGCCAACACCCATAACAACTATTTTTGGGGACTCTTTGGAGGTAGTAGATAAATATAAGTAACTGGGAATCTGTCTGGATAGGAAATTGGCATTTGGGAGTTCAGCTTGATTGTCTTCCCAGGAAGCTAAAGGCAAGGTTAGGATTCTTTTATAGGAATAACACATTATTTTTTACAGATGTATGATGTAGAGAGGTGCAAACCACCTTCCTACCTCTACTAGACTATGGGGACATCATTTACAACTGTAGCATGGCAACTACTCTATGTGAACTATATATACTTTTCACCATGCCCTGAGATTCATAACAAATACACCATTATCAGGAATTAGGCTGGACTTCCCTCAAGTCAAGAAAATTGTTTCATATTGATACTTGAGTCCTGAAAATCATTTGGCACAAACTCCCTGCTTACAGTTCCTCACTCTTTCACAGGTCCCATATTACTTACTCGCTAAGGAAATCCACCTACTTAATATTGAACATACCCAGAGTGTATGCTTTGCATGGTAGAGGTGCAATTAGCTTTTCTATCCCTTCAGTCTGGAACAGCATTCAATCTGTGTTTAGGCTCCCTGACCTTGTCTCCTTAAATGTTTTCAAGAGTGTGCCCAAGAAGTACCTCAAGGATATCTGTCACTGTCACAATAGCTAAAGCCCCTCCTCTAACATGATGGTGAAGAGTTTGCAATTACCCCACCATTTATCCCCAAACCTTCTCTTGCCCTCTTTTTTTTTTGCACTTCCTAAGGGTGCATGTCTGGCCAAGGTACATCTGGCCAGGTGTCCTAAGCCTGTTTTTTGATTGCATTGTGCCTTCTGTTTTCTACTTGCCTGTGTTATGTTCCAGTAATGATTGTATCCACATTGACTGTCCACTGTATTGTTAACAAAATGTCTGATCTGACTCTAACATCTAAAGAGAATGTGTGCTGGACCTCTATATGTATATCTGTATTTCTAAGTATGTCTTGCCCTGTGTATATTGCTGTCTCTACTACCTATGTCTCCCAGGACCTCCTTGTGAGTGAGCTTATTCAATTAAGTATTTCCTGCAATAAACTGAAACTGAAACAGTTGCAAATATTGGTCTTGTCCATGTGTCTGCCACCAATTTCCAAAAACCCATTATATATGAACAGTGAAAGAATACATATTCTGTGGTTTCAAAATATTGTACACATTGGGGTTGGTTGCACATTGTATCATCAATTTGCTTGTGTTTGTAGTTAGCTTTCACATTTAATTTCTCATGACAGCTTAGCCAATGGACATCCCACATATGTGGGGGAATTCTTGTTTCTGTCAATAGTTTTAGAAGTGAAGGTACGCATGGTGTGGGTCAAACTTCAAATACCACTGGTACCGAGCAGGTTTTATTTAAAATGTCAGTATAAAGTTGTTTCTGGTGTAAAGTTAACATCACGTGGCTGGTGACCTGCCACTGTCACAGTCTAGAGAAGGTTTCTTTTAAGCAGACTGGTGCTAGGGCAGATTGTTTTACCACTTTTAAAGATCCAGATTCCCACTGAGGAAACAAAGGATGACAGCTGTTATACAGAGTCTGTATTAAATAATAAAGGTTCCCCCCAGCCTGCTATTTGTATGTGTTTTAATGTGAAGCAAAATCAGTTCTAGATACCAAAGTCCCTTTTTGAAAACATTGGGTCATGTTTTCCAGATGCAGTGTGCTATGCATCTTTTAAGCCTGCAGTATAGATTATACAAGGTGAAAATAAAATCTGTGTGACAAAAGAGTTTTTTTGTTTTTGTATATTTACTTCTGATGAGAGAGGAGAGGCCACAGTTAAAGTCACCTCCAAAAACAATGTATTGGGAGGTAAATAAATATGGCTGAACAAGTTTCATTAGTTCTATTCTTTCTGCTTTTGTTTGGGGGCATAGATGTTAATAGAGCTGTATAATTTATTTTGAATTTTTGTGCCTAATATTAATGCCCTTCCAGAGGCCAAATCAGTGAGTATTAAAATACTAACATCAAGGTTTTGAAACAATATACTTAAACCGGACCATGTTTCTGTCCCAATTGTCCAAAAGGAAGGACCATTACACCATGCTTTTTGTGACAGTGTTATCTCGTATAAAGTATGGTATCTAACAT
This sequence comes from Neoceratodus forsteri, assembly GCA_016271365.2. Lineage (NCBI taxonomy): Eukaryota > Metazoa > Chordata > Ceratodontiformes > Ceratodontidae > Neoceratodus > Neoceratodus forsteri. The sequence continues at coordinate 40,942,872 of JADMNL010000040.1, read as the reverse complement.
CCTGCAGAAAGTAAATGCCTGGCTGCATCTGAAATAAACATGAAAAAACTGCATTCCTTTTTTCAGCTGTTTTTATGTTGTTGACATTTATGGTGTACATATATAACTGGGAGGTCACAGGTATACTAAGGGGTTAATAAAGACCATTTTTCTCCTACGTTGTTTTACCTCTTCTACTGGCTGCACCTTTAGATTACAGTTTAACTTTTGCTGTTCTTTTTTTGTTTTTCAGTGTCATTATTTATTTCAGTGTCTGTCATTGGGTCAATCTGTGAGAACAACAGTGATGGGGTGTCTGATTCTTTATCAGATTCCTCCGATGGGTTTTGTAATGCCTTATATTTGTTTAAGATAGGTACTTTGTCAATCTTAGACACTTTGGGATTTGGAAGGCTCCATGTCTGCCTTCCTCTTTTTACCATTTGTCTTTTTTGCATTCTTACGGTCAAGGGGGACATAATGATTTCTTCAGCACTTATACAGCAGGAAGGGATTTCTGTCAGTGCTGCATGTAACTCTACCATCTCTGAGGGCATGGAGGGTTCCTTTTCCATTATTTCATTAGGTTGTAGGCTTGTTTGGGGCTCTGTGAGGGTGGCGGGGTCTGTAGCTAAGGTTTGTGATAGTACATACCTCGAGAGTTTCAGTTGTGGGTGTGCTAGTATCCTGTACCATTTCAGTTGTTGTTCTTTGTGTTCTAGAGGCTATCCTATTTTGCTGTACTAGTGATACATAAAGTCTTTGTTCAGCTCCATCTGCCTGGTCTGGTTGGTTGTGTGTTGCCCAAGGGCAGTTCTCAAAGGATAACCAATTTCCTCACATAAATTACATTTTCCTTCATTTTCACATTGAATGCTGGAATGACCAATTTCAATACATGGTGAACATCTAACTTTATCACAAATGCTACTTCAGTGGGCTGTGGACCCACACTTGTAGCATGCCTTGGGCTGGCCTGGGTAGTACAATACTCCCCTGTCTCTCCTTAAAAAGAAACTGGTAAATGCAACATCCCTAAGTCAGTAGTTTTCAGCATTATCTTTACCCTTCACCCTCCATCTAAATGTTTTCTGCATCTGTAATTGCTTCTGGCTCCCCTATGACATTGCACCTCTGCTTGAGCCAGTATACCAGGTCAGTGCCACTCAACCCTTCATTTCTGAATAAAATTGTTACTGTTTTCTGTGCTGGTTTATTTAAGGTCATTACAGTAAAAGGTGTCCATAGTGGTAAAGTTTTTAAAGTATTGTACTTTATCCAAAAGTACTCTGATCCTTTTAGTGTCTTACAACTAACGTCAAAAGTGGCTTCTCCTGATACATTTATGAAAGCATAAATCTCATTGGCAAAAAACATTAATCGAGCCTTTTAGTAAGGTTCTTGCAACAAATACCCAGTCTGGGGCCTGTTCCATTCCTCCAGTATATCTTAACCTTACTGCATTGTGTCTTTTGGCTGGAAATGCCAGTATGAGAAAAAAGGAAGCACAAGGCATTGGGTTTGTTCTGTTAACTATTTTCAAAGTAGCTGCAAGAGTTGAAATGGGAGGTGTATTTTCTGATAGTTCGATTTCTTCAGGAGTCCTCTGTCCCATTTGATAAGGATTTCCCTGCTGTATTTTCCCTGCTTTCTCTTTGCATAGCCTGCATTGTGGCATTTCCAGCAGTAATGTTCAATACAGAGTTCTGGGTTAATCATAATTCTGGTGGCAGTTCTGGCAAATTACAGACATTATTCTGGTTTGATGGCTTTAGTTGTGCTTCCGTATTTTCAATAGTAATTTTAAAATTTGTACCTTTTGGTTGAAGTCCTCAGGTCATAGCATCTTATTGTACGTACGAACATACGAACATATGAAATTTGCCAGCAGATAAAGGCCTAGAGGTCTATCAAGTCTGCTCGAATGTGCAGCTAGCACCCCTTATTCTGCTATTGTGAGAGGTGCCAGAGACCCACTGGCTGGTATCTGATGTTTCCTGCCATTCAGCCACTTTCAATGCTGCTTCAATGGGCCATTTATTCATTTCAATCTGTTTTGCTTTCAGTGGCAGGGGGCATTTTAGGCCAAGTCTATTTTGGCTTGTATGTGCCATCCCTAAAAATTCTCCTTCCTCTACTATTGTGCTTGCTTGTACCATATCTCCTGATATACTTGTGTTGTGTGGGCTGCTTTTCCAGCATTGTGTCTTATTTTTGTATTTATTTATTTCAGTTTCACAATTACAACTTTTGAGCCATGGTGGCTCTTTTACAAAGGCTCCAAGTTAATAGACACAAAACATTACAATACAGAAAACATTCAGTACAGAAATTTGACAAGAAAGACAGAATAACTTGGAGTGGAAATAGTTGTATAAACAAATGCAAAAGCAGATTTCATGGCAAGCAACCATATTTATAAAAAACAGGTTAACATAATACAGGTAAATTAGCAGCAAGCAAATAGTCCTGTTACTAAGTGCAGAAAGTGGGGAGGTAGCAGCCAGTAATGGCTTTGTCAGGGAAGAGTGCATGGGGTGAGTGGGGATAGGAGGTGGGGGGAGGTGGAGGCAGCTGCCTGGAATGGCATTGTCAATGAGGAATGTGTGGGGGTAAAAGGGGTAGCAGGGTAGCAGCCGAGTGAGGTGAACCCAGTCCAAACATATGCAAGGAGTGGTGGGTGGCTGCTGGGAGATGGTTGAGACAGGGCATAAAGGGTGTGCAGGGCATAGGGGGAGGAAGAGAGAAGGGGAGCCAGTGTAGTAAGCCAGGAGCACAGGAACAGAAACCAGTCACTATTAATTGCAGTCACAGTGGTCAGTTCCTGCCAAGAGGATATGGAGATCTTTTTTAAAGGGGATGATTTTTTCTTGTTGTAAGAGGGTGGAGGGCAGGTCATTCATCCATTGGGGGCCACAATAAGAAAGGGAGCACTGGGAAAAGGTGGTTCTTTTAAATGGGACATGTAATACGCCCTTAACTGAACTTCTGGTAGTTTTGGAAGTTAGGCTACATTGGAATAAAGTTGCTGTTGACTCAGGTGTTAGTCCTAGGAGGGCTTTTTTACCAATTAGGCATGCTTGATACTTTGTCCTTAGGTGAAGGGGGAGCCAACCAGTCGAGGAACAAAGATTACAAGTAAGAGTAAAGTGATCATCTCCTAGTATGAGCTGACATGCTTTATTGAGGAGTAGTTTTACATGTTTTAGTGTGGTCTCAGTGGCCACATGATATATGATTATGCCATAGTCAATAATTGTCAGTATGGAGCTCCATGTGATGAGGTTGAGAGCCTCAGGGGTCGTGTTTTTTCTGTGATGGTATAGGATCCCAAATATGATATTAGCTGATTTTATGACATGATCAATATGGGAGGTGAAAGAGAGGGTATCATCTAAGTGGATGCCAAGATATCTGAAATTAGAGATCTGTTCAATGACATCTCCTTTATGACTGGATGATTGGGGGTCTGCATTCTTTTTAGAGCACTCAAGAGTGAAGTGCATAGATATAGTTTTTTTGTAATTTAAGAGGAGCCTTTTATGTGAAAACCATGACTTGAGATTGGAAAAGCAGTCTTGAAGAGCTGCAGTTATTTCTGGCAGATGATTCCCAGGAACAGAGATCACTTCATCGTCTGTGTAGAGCAGCATCTTAGCAGGACAGGTGCTGAAGAGTGAATTGATAAATAGGCTGAAGAGTAAAGGCCCTAAAATTGATCCTTGGGGAATCCCCAGAATAACATTCTGTGGTTCAGAGGAAACTCCTTTTATTCTAACACAATGCTTCCTATGTGACAGGTAGCTTGAGAATCAAGAAACTGTGTCAATGGACAGGTCCAGTGTCGAGAGGTCATCGAGCAAGATTGGGTGATTGACAGTGTCAAATTCTTTGGTTAGGTCTATAAACATAGACCCCACCATCTTCCCAGAGTCAATGGCATCATAAAGATGGGAGGTAATGTCAATGATTGCAGTGATAGTGCTGTGGGATTGTCAGAACCCTTGCTACTGGGGGCAGAGTAGATTGTGTTTGATCAGGTATTCCATGAGTTGGTCTGACACCATTCTCTCTAGGGCTTTTGAAAGTGGTGGTAAAATGGAGATTGGACGATAGTTGCCCAAGTTTGTTCTGTCACCATTTTTGAAGACTGTGGTGACTAGGGTAGTTTTCCATCTATCAGAAAATATACCAGTCCTGAGGGATATGTTAAATAACTTTGTGAGAGGAAAGGCTAGTTCTTCCAATGTGAGAGTGAGCAGCTTCATGTCTACTGAGTCACTGCCGATTCTGGTTTTGCCTAAAACCCTTCTGACATATTTTCTTAGGGAGAAGTTTTTGGAGAGCTGAGGGGGGTCTTTTGGGCACTTCTTAGTCCAGGAGCAGAATTTTTGAGAGTAGTCGCTCAGGGTGTCTGGAAGGATGGAGACATTTTTGATATGCTCGGGGGAAGTAACTAGGAGCCAGTCTATGAGTTCTGGTTCCTGTGCGGTAATTCATTCTGGTTGTCTGACTGATCATCTGCATAAGGTAGAGACTGGTTATTTTATCTCTTACAACTATCATTTCCTGCACTAACCAGTTTTTGTTGAAGTCCCCTAAGATAACCTGTTCCCAGTCCTGTTTAGCCTTGCTGAAGTGGTCATTGAAAAGCTAAGTCCCAGTCCTTGCTTTCCAAGGGGTATGTGTACTGTTGTCACTAACAGTGTTTTACATTGTTGCCCAATTGAGAGTTTTATTGACAATATTTGAGCTTCTTTGCTAGTGGTGTTATAGGACATGGCTTGTCCACTGATGTTACTGCTCAGGTAGACGAGGCACCCTCCCCTTTGTTTGGCTAGTCTATCCAGTGGGAAGATGGTATGCCCCTCTAAAGAGATTGAGGTATCTGGAATCTTGAGTGAGAGCCACTTTTCTGTAACTGAGGTACTGTCAGGCTTGTGTATCATAACCCATGCCTGGAGCTGGGATAGTTTGGGCAGAAGGCTGCCTATGTTAATTGAATCCATTTTTATTAGCCCGTGGTGTGTGTGTGTGGGGGGGTTATAAGAGATAACAGGGCCAGGGTTAAGGTGGAAATTCCCAGACATTAACAGAAGGATGAAAATGATCCTTGTGATGCAGCACTTCCACCAGGATTTATGAGTTTGAGCTTGTCTATGACTTACGTGGTGAGGTTTTGAATAATCTTCGGTGTTGGAATAGGTGCCCATCATGGCCATGACAAGCTCAGGTGTGATGGGTGTCAGCCGGTACAAGCTCGAGTGGTGGTAGCACAAACTAGTGCCAGCTGCATTAGCAGCCTGGTTAATCAGTGTGCCAGATCTATAAGAGTGTTCACTACTGAGTATTGGTAAGGCATGGGGGGGTCTCCCAGTCATTCCATCATATTCCCCAGTCTGTGAGGTCAGGAGAAGGAGGACCAGTACATAGTAATACAATGGTGCGCCCAACATGGTAGCACCCCAGTGGCTGTCCCCTTAATAAGGGAGGAAGTGTCTTTAAAGGGGAGATGTTGTCAGCAGCAATCTGTACCATTATTAGTGGGAGGAACTCCCTTCAAGGGAGAGACATGTTCAGTAGCAGTAGCTGGGCGGGCTTTGGGGGGGGAGGAGGTGTATTTAAAGAGTGACGGGGTGGGGTGCGTGGGCGTGAGAAAACTCAAGTTAGCACACAGCAGAAAAACAAAAGAAAAGAAAGGGAAAAAGGTTCTCAGCCAGGATTTGGCTTTGGCGGGCAGGTAGCCTATATTAGTGGCAGTCCTGCTGAAGCCAGTCAAACACGGTTTTATTTATTTAACTTTTGTTTACCAGGTAAATGCAATGAGCCAATGCCCATTTTCATGCATGACCTGGGACCATAAATATACAGTCAAGATGTTACAAATAGCATAACACACACAATGAACAAATACAATACAAAGTAACATATTCAAAAACAATGACAACATACTTTACTAAGAAAATATTTCCTTAGCTAGACTTTAAAAGTTTGATGGCTTAGCTGGCCCAGTGGCACTGAGGGTTGAGGTGCTAGACGCCACACCTCGCTCCACACCAGTGACCCAGATTTGGGAATGGACTCAGGTCACTGTGGGTCAGCAGGGGCAGGGAGGAATTGAGCATTGGTATAACTGCTCTTCCTCTCCAGGGAGGGGGGGCTCCAGATGTTGGCGCTCTGGTAACCTCTAGCGGAGGCTGGAGGATGGTGCACTGATGTCTCACTGAGGGCTGGTGAGTTGGGGCATGGCTTGGCCTCATTGCACACCCCACTCATGTACAAGGGAGAAAACAGGAAATAAGGGTGCACGGTTGCGGCAGCTTTATGGCCGTCTAAGGGACGCATGGCCTGGGGACTCCACCATGGTGACTGGATCCTGGTTCAGTGTGCAGTAAGGGTGACTCTCTGCCACCCCGTCATGGGGGCAAGCCGCAGGGGTAATTAGCGGTGGGGCTCTCCGGGGCCATGGCAGACTGGATGGTGGCTGAATGGGACAGATGCCAGGATGGGACGTGGAAAGCAGACAGGTAAAAAGGATTAACAAAAAAAAAAAGTTTGGCTAAAATTACCATAAAGTGATACAGGAAGTTCATTCCAATATTTAGCTACTGTATAAGAAAAAGAGCGGTCCCTAGTTTAGTCTTGGTTTTAGGAACATTTAGTCTAACCAATTCACTAGACCAAAGTTCCCTATCATTATTTTTAATCTGTAATAATGAATAGGGGGGAGAGTTCTCCCTATGATGACGAACATTATCCATTAAGCAACAAAGACTAAACAAACTGTTTAGCCTCTGCGGAAGCCAGCCTGAGAGTCTATAAAGTACACAATGGTGTGTAGAATAAGGCAACTTAAATGTAAATCTACATATACTATAGACAGAGCCTGGCATCCAACATGGTGGCATCATAAATTTAACCTAAGGGACCTGTGGCTTCCCTACGAACCCATCCGAACATCCACACTGCCTATTAAATAGTGAAACCATTGAAATAGTGCTCTAGAAGTCTTGCGTGGTTAATCGATCCATTTTTGGCATTATTGGACAAAGCAGAGAGCGCCAGTACCGTAATCATCCAGACCGTCATTCCTTCGCAGCACCACGCTTCCAGGCCGCAGCAGCGCCGGTGCCTATTCCTCAAGTTTCCAGCAGAAGTAGTACACAAAGGGCTGCCCTACTATGCAAACCCAAGGGGGCAATGACTGAACAACCCCCCCCCACAAACCTGGCGCAGGACATCGCGAACATGACAGCGATGCTGAGTAAAGTGCTGCAAGACACAACGGAGCTGAAACTATCCTTGTCTAAGATTACAGAGGATCTTGGACTACTAGTTCTCAGGGTGGAAAGCAAAGAGAAAGTGGCCAAGTTACAGGTGGACCAGATATCCCAGCACGATGGATACTTGAGGGAGCACCACAGTCAGATTCAGTACCTGCTCTCAAAAGTGGACGATCTGGAGAACAGAGGAAGGAGGCAAAACATCCGGATTGTGGGCATCCCGGAGGGTATGGAGGGCAGTGACATGATATTCCTTGAAAACGCCCTTCCAGCCATGCTTAAACTCGAGCACGAACCTGATCCAGAACTCCAGAGGGCTCACTGCTCTCTAGCCCCAAAACCCAAGCAAGGTGAGTGCCCCTGTCCTATTTTGTGTAAATTCTTAAGATATCCAGTAAAAGAGCAGTATCTGAGGCTGGCGAGGGAAATGAAGACAGTGATATGGCAGGGCTGCTTGATCCAACTTTACCAGGATTATTCACAGGACCTGGCAAGGAGAAGAAGGGCCTATGCAGGAGTGAAGCAGCAGCTGTACAAAAGGGGCATACCAACCTCCCTGTGATATCCCACCTCACTGAGGGTTCAGCACAATGGGGTTTACTACATGTTTCACTCCTCAGGAGAAGCTGAGCACTTTTTGCTGACCATCCAACAGAAGGGGAGAGACTCATGAATATCCCACCATGCCCACCTGGAGCAGAACGATAAGTTATGGAGCACCCCCCCAGCACCCATGGAAACTTCCCTCGGTGCTCAGTCTAACCTGCAGGAGAAGGATGATCAATGGCATAGAGTCCAGAGGGGTAGGTCAAGGAAACCGGGCAAGGCTACAACTAACAAGAAACCCACTTTGAGGAAGAACCACTCTAGGAGCCGCCAGACACTACAGATCCTGTCGGACGACAGCACGCTCTCTCCTGTTACAACCCCAGTTAACATTTCAAATCGATTTGAGCCTTTGGGAGGATCTCATTCCGACTGCATTGGAGCTAGGGACCAACCCTGAACTTGTGGATCCTAAAGACCTTACAGATCAGAGCCTGCTAGTGGACTGGGCCCCCTCTGCAAGGACTGGGACGAGTACGGAGAGGGGCAGCAGGACGAACCTCCACCACCATCTTGAAGCTGGTCCTGCTAAGACTTGGAGTACGTATTGGAGGTTACCCCTTGAGAAGGTAGCGGGGTAATTTTCTATCTCTGGGGGCAGGTAGCTGGGTTTAGAATGTCAAGTTTGGGCACAACCTGGGTTTCAATGCCTCCCGGAGATCATCCTGCAGCAGTTCCACTTTAAGGTGCCCAAATGGGCCGATTGCCTGCTCAGTCCATGCCAGATGGACCTGGCTATATGCAATGGCTTTTGCTGCTCTGTTAACTGGTATGTATGCCACAGTATTCACTTATGAGGTTACCATGAACCGCGAGCATGTTGTTTTTCTCTTTATACAAACAGATCCCCCCCCTCGCAGGCATAAAGCGAACAGGCCTACATCCTAGCAGCTGCTGTTTAAATCAAGTATTGTAAGAATGGAGCATGGGAGCAATGTCTCCTGCCCAGATACCTACGTCCACTTTTCTGCTGCGACATTATATATGTAGGTGACTTCCTGGGAATCAATAGTTATTGGGAAGTTAGGGGAAGAAATTGGGTTAGATGACAACAGGTTTCTCTTGTTGTGTCTGCAACCTGGTTGTAATATGTAGCACAGTGAAGGTGGATAGCTTGTGACCGCAGCACAGTGCTTTGTTCTGCTTACATAAAATTGTACCCCCACCCAGGAAACTCCAGGCATCCTACCTAAATATGACATGGTATACATAAGGGGGCTAGCTTTATTCGAAGAGTTATAAGGTAGTAGTAGTTGCTGTCTTACAGTTTTACAGTTACAGCTGATGTTTATTAAATAAACTGCTTGGGGGCCCACGGGTGCCCGAGGGTATGTAGGAGGTAATAGTTATGGGATTATTGTCCCCTCTTTTAGTTGAGGGGCTGAATAGCTCTGACAAATTGACATGCTCCACTCCCAGAAGTGGACTCCGTGGCCATGGGTCGCCTTGGATATGGGAGGCTGGGCTGTTACAGGAGTTCCGCATAGGTCAGGGTATGTTTAAAGGGTTTAAGGAAGGGGAAGCAGGGGAAAAAAAGTTATGGAGGTCTTTAGGACCACACAAGAGTCTGTGCATATAACATGCAGGGTTGGAAGTGAGGGGAACGAAGGCGGACACTTCTGGTACTACAAATCAATGCGGCTTGGTTCTGATTACATTAACAAAACAAAATTAATAAGAACCTGGATGGGGGGTACTTTTTAATAATTAAAACAGATGGCTGGTAGTGATATGATTACGGCTACATCCTGAAATGTGAGGGGTTTAAATTCGTCAGTTAAAAGGAAAAATATTCAAACTCAGCTAAAATCCTTGAAATCACAAATTGCCTTCTTGCAAGAAACTAAACTGACTCATACATAAGCTAAGAAATTAAAGAGGGACTGGGTGGGCTGGGAAGTCCACAGTGCAGCAAATAAGACCAAGAGAGGGGTTTCTATTTTGTGTCACAAACATCTCAAATGGCAACTGCGGGATCACCATGCAGACAAGGAGGGGAGATGGGTAATTGCCAGGGTTAATACCTCCATAGGGGACATTCTTCTAGTGAACCTGTATGCCCCTAATGAAGATCCCCTGCAATTCTTCTACAGGGTCTCACAGGAACCATTAGGGATGTTGATCGAAGAGATGGATGTTATATTAGGAGGAGATTTCAATCTGGTGTTGGATGCCCTCATGGACAGATCCAATCAATCAATCAATCAATCAACGTCTTTGTTTAATCAGGCGATCACCATTGAGCAAGCTCATTTTCAAGGTGGACCTGGGTTTGTTAACAAGGAACAAGGGACAATATACATGGGCTGTAACACACAAGAAAATAGTAATAATACAAATAAAGTGAGATACAATAATACGGTATATACAAAGTATCAGCAGGTAGCATTGACAGTAGTATATGTTTGGAACAGAAGATACAGCTAGTTTTGGGTAGGACACAATTTTTCATAAAAGTAAAGAAATATACATATCAGGTGCACCGAACACAAATAAAACCTAATATAAAAAGATATCCAACTCGAAGCCTGACTGTCATCCAAAAGCCATTAGAGCTCTGAAAGACCTACTTGCCATGCATAAATTACAGGATATCTGGAGGATTGCCCACCCCACCATAAGGGATTACACTTATTTCTCAGAGGCCAAACAGGTTGCTAGTAGATTGGATTATTGGTGCATTTCTCCAAATATCTCGGTTAGAACTCTGGATGTTAATATTGCTCCCCTATATTTATCTGATCACGCTCCACTAATTCTCTCGTTTGCCCCACCCCCCCCCCCAAATCAGTGACATGGAGGCTTGACCCTTTGCTGTTGCAAGAGTCTGAATTCAGGGATTGGCTCCAGAAAGAGGTGAAGACATACTTTCTGGACAACCCCGAGGGGTCATCCTCAGCTGCGGCCATATGGGAAGCTTTTAAGCAACTATAAGGGGCCAAATTATAAGTTATGCATCCTATCGTAGAAAGCAGATAGAAAAGGAAACTAAGGAATTGGAAAATGAGTTGGCAGGAAAAGAAATGCAATATAAGAAAGACCCAAACAAAATATAGGACCCAGAGTTCCTACGTGAGCTTTTGGCACTGCGAATGAAGCTAAATAAGTTAGCCTCTAGCAAGGCAGAACTCCAAATTTTAAGACAGAAATACAAATATTGGGCAGAGGGCAAAAAAGCTGGGAAGCTCTTAGCATACAGATTAAAAAAACAACTGGCTGACAGGTACATAGCACAACTGAAAGATCCCAAAAGGGACATCTATAGCAAACCTGACTCCATAAACAGAATTATGCTTTCATTCTATGACTCCTTATACAGCTCCCACATTATCTGGGATAAGACCAAATTTAATAAGTTTATGGAGGACACGAATCTGCCAAAACTTAAAACAGTCCAATGTGAACAACTAGAGGGGCCCATAGAAGAGAAAGAAATTCGGGATGCATTCAATAAAATGGCAGCATGAAAAGCACCGGGGGCCGATGGCTACTCAATTGATTTTTATAAAGTCATCCAAGACACTACTGCTGTCCCCATGAGAGACATGCTTTGAGAGGCTCTGACAAAAGAATCACTCCCTTCTATGCTCAGGGAAGAAATAATTACAGTCCTTCCTAAGGAAGGGAAGGATCCAAAACTCCAAGTAAGCTGTAGGCCTATTTTGCTTATAAATGCGGATACTAAGATCCTGGCAAAGGTGTTGGCATTACTACTAGAAACAGCCCTTCCTAACTTAATTCACACCTCCCAGGTGGGCTTTGTGAAGGGCCGGGCTAGATTGGACCACCTTAGATCTCTAGTATCTCTCATTCAAAAGGCAAAGCTAATCCAAACCCCGGTAGCAGCCATCTCAGTGGACTTCGAGAAGGCCTTCGATTCAGTCGAGTGGGACTTCTTGCATGCCGTTCTCCAACATTACAATTTTGGTAGAGTCTTTAGAAGTTGGGTCAATACTCTTTACACAGCCCCCCCATGGCTAGGTTGCTGACAAACAACAACATCATCTCTGAACCATTCGAATTACACAGTGAAACTCAGCAAGGATGCCCTCTGTCTCCAATGCTATTTGTCCTAGTTATAGAAGCACTAGCAAGTGCAGTCAGGGAACACCTGGAGATTACAGGTATAGACATGGGGAATATCTCTCACTCTGCTCTATTGTATGCTGATGACTGTCTGCTCTTAACTGTGGACTTCCTCACATGTGCACTGTATGTAATTGATATTTTGCAAAGATTTGCAGACATATCAGGTCTGAAAGTTAACCAGGGCAAAACAGAGGTTCTCCCCTTAAATTCCAAACTTTCATCTGGGGACATTTCTAGTGTAGGTTTGCTTCTGTCTAAGGGAGGCATTAAATATTTGGGAATTAAGATACTGGCTTCTGTTGTCCCCATGCCAGAGGCCAACTTTGCTCCTTTGGTTCATAGCTTAAAAGAAGAAACCCTGAGATGGAAACAGTTGCACCTGTCTTTACCAGGTAAGGTGGCAGCTATCAAAATGTTGCTAGCACCTAAGGTGTATTACATTCTTTCCCATCTTCCAATCATAATCCCCAAAATATGCTTCAAAAAATTAGACAACATAATCCATGCATTCCTCTGGGAAACAAAACTCCACACTTTAGTAGATCCAAGCTTCATGCCTCTTGGGAAAAGGGGGGCTGGTGTCTCCCTAACTTTCAAAAATACGCCCTGGCTTTCTCAGTAGCCACTATGGTCCACATGTTTTGGGCACATACTGAGCCCATGCCGGGCTGCATAGTGATTGAAACTGGGGCTCTTTTGGGAAATCACGTCAGGGTATTTGGGCACTCACCTACCCTCCCCCTTTTGTCACTGGCTGACTATTAAGGCTGCACATTGGGCATGGAACCAGGTAGGGATTATCACCAGGTCCTGTATGAATCCAGGGAAATATTTACCCCTCTAGAACAATCCCAGGTGATCCATTGATCAGAGACCTTTTGTGTGGGAAACATGGAGGGAAAACCAGATATACCAATTAAGTGATATCCTAAAGGGCGATGGTTGTACATTAGACAGCTTCGTTTCTCTACAAAAAAGATATACTTTAGAGAAATCAGAATTCTGGAAGTACCTACAACTTGGGCATCTCTGCACAAGCTCACTGCTGAGGTTATGCTTCTGCATAATCTGTCACTCCAAACATAGTGTCCCCGGTAAAAGTTTGCATTTATCAAACTGGGTTTGGGAGAAAAAAGGCCTAGCCAGTCTAATATATAGATACATGAGAGATGACTTACCAGACCCCTCATAGCCAGCCAAGCAGAGATGGCAAAAGATGTTGGGCTGTGTCATATCGGCACGTGAATGGAGCAGAAGTTGGACTTTGATCAAGCGAAAGTGTAAAGAGCCTCGAAGTTTTCTAATCCAAAACAAAATACGACACCTTTGATACCGCACCTCGGCAGTGCTGCACAGAATGGGCCTAATAAAAGAGGATGTATGCTGGAGGTGTAAGTCACAAGGAGCAGAGCTACTTCATATACTTTGGCGGTGTGACCCTCTTCGCTCCTTTTGGTCCTCAGTAGCCCACTGCTGCTCCAGTATCATGTCGGCTCAGATTCCCCTCTGTCCATTATTCTGGGTCCTGGGATCCCTCCTTCAGGTGGTGGAGTAAATGGCCCACACCTTGTGTGGCTTCTGCAGGCTTCTATCCTGATACTTAGTAAATGGAGGACTAAAGAGGTCCCCTCCCTTATGGATTGGTTGATGGCCATGACTAAGTTGCAAAACTACACCATATGTCCAGTGACACTCTGCATATTTACCTGGAAAACTGGCCTCCTTTTATGCACTTCATTCAAGGTATCACCTCCTTCAGTATGGATTCGGCTAGTAAAGCCCTGTTAAAGCCTCCTTGAGGGCCTCCCTCCCCTCCGCCAACTTACATGCTGCTAGTAATAGCATTGGATAATTCAGAAAGTCCTCCTCCTCCCCCCAACCATAGCCCTGCATGCTAAATGTTAACTGCTGTTATCTATTGTCCATGCTCAGTGAGTGGTACACTTAGTTAGTAAAGATAATATCTGCTGTAAACCAAGTTATCTTTTATGTGAAACTAAATGTACTTTGATTGCAGAAAGTGAACTGTTTATACTTTTGTCTAATGTGAATGGTAATTGCAACTGTTGTGATACCTCCATAACTCAATAAAAATTTAAACTGCAAAAAAAAAAAGTCTACATATGCTATGACATACTGAGGTCAGGAGAGATGATTCTTGTTTGGCCAGATCCTTAAAAAGAAAAGAAAAGAATTATAGTTAAGCAAGGATTTAAATTTCAACAGAACTCCCAACCATTGATTTATCTCATGACTTAGAGATTTTATGTTATTGGAGAAAGTTAAATTTGGATCCAGCAGGACTCCAAGATATTTAAATTGAGTAACCTGCTCCAATTTGTTTCTAAAAGAATTCATTATTATTAGATCAGAAGATTTGTCTAGTCTCTGTCTGGAACCAAAAAGCATACATTTGGTCTTCTTACAATTTAAATGTAAGTGATTTCCTGTTAACCGATTACTCGATACACAAAAATCCTCACTTAATCTTCTATTTATTGCTTCTGCCAAGGCTGAACTGCAATGCAAAATAATATCATCAGCATAAATCAAACAATTTGTATGTTTCATTTTAGGTTATATGATATCAGTGAATAAAGTGAACAGAAGTGGCCCAAGGAAAAAACCCTGGGGCACTTCATTTTCACTCATCCTATAGGTAGAAAAACTTCCATTTAACCTCACCTTCAGGGGCCAATCAGTTAAATAACTTTGGAACCACTCAAGCTGTGAATGTTCAGACCAATGTTCTACAGGCTCCCGAGCAACAGGCAATGGTTCATTAAATCAAAGGCCTTGGACAGGTCCATGAACGCAGCACCAGTGAGCAAACCATCATCCATTTCCACACTGGTGTGGTTCATGAGTGCCCGTACCATGAAACCTACGGAAGCCATGCTGCTCAGGAGTCCTGAGGCCAGTGGCCCCATCTGCAGTACTGCATGCAGTACTGGAGGCCACACCTTCACAAGGACATTAACCAAATTGAGGCAGTCCAGAGAAGGGCAACCAAAATGGTGCAGGGACTGTATCAGAAAACATATGAGGACAGATTAATGGAGCTCAATGTGTATACCCTAGAGCAAAGGATGGCGAGAGATGATAGGATCGAAATATTCAAACACCGTAAGGTTAACATTAACATTAACATTAACAAGGTGAAAGAGTCTAACATGTTTCAATATAAGAAAAATAGCAGGACAAGAGGACACAGCATGAGATTAGAGGAAGGGGATTAAGGGGTAATGTGAGGAAGTTCTTTTTCACAGAAAGGGTGGTGGATGCATGGAACAGGCTAACTCAGGAAATGGTGGATATGAATACAGTGCAGGGCTTCAAACAGGCATGGGATAGGCATAAGGGAGCACTACAGATGAGTATGAATAGATAGGCCATTGACAGAGCAAAGGCCAATGGCACATTTATAAGGTAGAAAAAGAAATGGGCAGACTGGATAGGCCTTGCGGTTCTTATCTGCCTTCAACTTCTATGTTTCTATAAACAGTGATTTGTTTATTCACACATTTTTCAAGAATTTTACCTAATGGTGGAAGCAGGGAGATTGGGCGATAGTTGTCATATTCCCTGTACCACCAGTTTTATAAATTGGTTTTATAACAGTTTGTTTCCAATGGTTAGGGAAACATCCTGTAACAAAGGACAAGTTAAAAATCAAATTAAGAGGATAAGTGATATGATCATTAGAAACCTTGGCTCCAATTCACTAGCCCCCAGACTAGTATCAGAGATATGTTGTAGCAATTTATGAACCTGATGTGGCTTTATGGCTCTAAAATAAAAAGCAATACTTAAATTGGAAATTCGGATGGAATTTGTATCCTTATTTGGAATTTGATCAAAGGATTGTGTATATTTGGACAAATCAAGAAACTTATCCAAAAAAGTGTTGCAAATATTCTATTTGTTAACTCATGAGCATCTTTAATGACTAGATCTACAGATTCTTTGGTTTTAGGATTTATAAGTGAATTTATTGACTACCAAAACTTTCTGGGGTTATTTAATCCAGAGGTCTGTAATGCCTGGACATAGTTAGATTTACTTTGCCTAATTTTTATTTTACATTCATTTCTTAGCTAACTACTGTACCTATCAAAATATGTGCCAGTTTTAGTTACTTTATAAAGCTTCCAAGCTGCATCCTTAAGTTTCATTAAATGAAGTATGATAGCCATAATCCATGTATTTGCTGTTCCTCTGACTCTTCTAACAATCTTAGGAAAATGTTTATTTTGCAATTCCAAAAGAGTGGTAGTAAAGTATTCCACTGCAATGTCCACATCTGGAATTGCATTTAAGTAGGTCCAGTCAACCTATTGTATATCAGCTAACTACCCACCACTTATTTCATTTGTAAACTTATGATACAAAATGAATCTGGGAGGTGGCTTAGTTCTTTTGCACTTTCGTGTGCAATAAGTGGTCAGATGGTCACTTATCACATTAGGGAATACACTGGCACTTTTAACATTTACTGGTTTATTTGTAAATACCCAATCTAGAATAGTATGATTAAGACTCCCCATATTCATGCGTGTAAAGGTATAAATACATTGACATAGGCCAGCATTAAATAATGTCTCAATATTTGGATCTGTTTTAGGGTCCCAATGTATATGAAAACCTCCTATAACCAAAAGGTCACCCCCAGAATTTATGGTTGACACTAAATATAAAATATCATCAAACCCTTTTCTACCGGTTTTAGGGGGATTGTAAACTATGCAGTATTTCACTTTATAACAGCCATGCTGTTTCACTTCCAACAGTAGCCATTCACAGTCAGTGGTGGGTTTATAAACTGGTGTTATTTCAGTTACATCGAGCTCAGATTTATAGAATACTAAAATACCCCGCCCTCATTTTTCCCACCCCTATCTTTACGAAAGTGCCTGCAACCTTCAAGAACAACTAAATTATTAGCTACAGAAGGTTTTAACCAGGATTCTGTTAGACTAAAGATATCTGGGTCATAATTACCTACCTAAGCCTCAATTTCAGACTGTTTTGACAAAAAACTTTTAACATTGAGGTGGGCAATTCTAAGACCAGTTGTTTGCCAATAACTATTATTTAATAGTATATAATGAGCAAGGGGTCCAGGAGGCTAAAACAACTAAGGCAGTTTTTTGTGTTAATGGCTGTTTTAGCATACATCCTAATGTCATAAACTGCCCCATTCCTAAAACTACCCCAACACTTCACATGTAAGGACATTTGGTAAGTGGAGGCAGTTAATGTATTAGAATAGGAAAAATACTTGAATAGTCAAGTGTTGTCAACTTGTTGGTAAACTTCATTTGTAATACACATTAAACCAAACCCTGGTCCAACAATACTAACCCCAAAAACAGTGTATATATATATATATATATATATATATATATATATATATAAAATACAAAATCACATACCCCCACAATGCGAAGCATTATAGGCTACATATACAAATCACCACAGAATATTATGCTGGTTCAACTTTAAACAGAAGGCATGGTGCAAGGCCTCTCACACAGTTTGCAAAGGGTGTCAAACAGACGAGGCATACTGATGAGTCCTGGTAGGATGAAACACGTGTCTATGTCTTCTGTTGGCACCCTATGCAAACTGTGTGAGAGGCCTTTCGGCACCATGCATTTCTGCTTAAAGTTGAACCAGCATAATATTCTGTGGTGATTTGCATATGCAACCCATAATGCTTTGCATTGTGGGGCATGTGTGATTTTGTATTTCTTTGAAACTTGGCTTCCCGGCCAAATGCCCTTTAGGGTAACCATTGCCTCAGTGCTTGCACTCAGAGGTTCTTTATCTCATATATATATATATATATATATATATATATATGCATTGTGGGGGCAAGTGTGATTTTGTATTTTCTTGAAACTTGGCTTCCCAGCCAAATGCCCTTTGGGGTAACCCTTGCCTCAGTGTTTGCTCACAGAGGTTCTTTGTCTCTTATATATATATATATATATATGTGTGTGTGTGTGTATATATATATATACAGTATATATATATATATATATATATATATATATATATATACAGTATATATAATATGAACCTCCCAAATTAGCACTTAAAATTTACCCAGTAAATTCAAGTTATGTGTGTATACCAGTGGATTACTTAGTAAGTAGATTAAAGGACCTGTATATTAAGTGTATTGTATTCCAATACACTGTAAATATCACTATAGTCTTTTTGTTTAGTAAATGCCATTTCAGTCTGTGACTGTCCTTTGGTTTAAATTGTAACAGAGTAGGGAAGTTTCAGGTTGCAGCACAAAGGCAATAGATACAGTAAACTGTTACTCATACATGAAACAGCCTTGATGTTCAGTCACCACCAGTAGATTTTAGTTAACAGCCTTCCCCGGTGACTTCAGCCAGTAACTCCGCCACTTCTGCATAAGCTACTCATGCGTGCAGCCACTCTGTGGACAGCCACTAGTGTGGCTCTGCTTTTATCTCTGCAGTCTCCACCCCTCTCAATGCATCTGTACTACTTCCTCCTGCCTGGTAACCCCCTCACTTACTGGAACAGGGTAAAGTTAGTAAGTGTAACTGTTCCAGGTGCCTAGGCTTCCTCCAGTCACTTGGTGCACAGCAAAGCTGGAAACAGCGGGAGGTGGGAAAAAATGCTGAGGAGAACTGCAGGTGAAGGATTCAAGTAGATTGTAGCACTGCAGCCAGTAGAGCAGATGTCCAGGTAAAATGTAGCTGCACTTTTATCTCTGCAGTCTCCGCTCCTCTTGAGTCACCTGTACCACCTCCTCCTGCTCAGTAGCCCCCTTGTTTACCAGAAAAAGGGTGAAGTTAGTAGATATATCTGTTCCAGGTGGCCAGGCTTCCTCCAGTCACTTGGGGCACAACACAGCTGGAAACAGCATGTGGTGGAAAAAACTGCTGAGGAGAACTGCAGGTGCAGGGATCAGGTAGATGGCAGCATGGCAGCCTGTGGAGCAGGTTACTGAAATCTGTTTGTGCCCAGTCAGAAGAGAGCCATGGAGAGTGGCCTACCTTGATGCAGAGAGCCAGCCAGGAAGGAGTGGATGGTGGCCCCAGGATGCGTTCCACACTGCTAGACAGGAGCACTGGAGCTTTGGGGGCACCTGATCAGGGATGTGATCCTAGGGAAAGAGAAACAGCAGGTTAAGGCCAGATATAGGATACAGGGGAGCAGTGAGGTCTAAATTGGGGGGTGGGTTTTCAGACAGATGAACAAAGAGGTTTTGTTGCACAAAGAGGTTTAGTTGCTAAGTCAGAAGGGAGGGTTTCAGCTAAAGAGAAATGGAGAGATTAAGTAACTTAAGTGGGGGAGTGGTGGTAGCCAAAGGAGCATTTTACAGGGCAATTCAGGTGCTTAGGCCTAAGAGATTTAAAATACAAGAAAGGGATTAACTGGAGTTCTTAAGGGGGAGTTTGAGTGCTAGGGCATTAGGGTGGCAAGAGAGAGAATAAAAAAAGAAAATTAGGCCTTAGGGGTGGGTGGTAGAGGGAGATTTGCTAGGGGGAGAGATTAGCCTGTAGAGGCTTATTTTTCAGAAAAGCATGTTCAAAAGGTGGAAGAGAGACAATCCAGCTAAACACAGTATAAACCCTGTTCCAATATTATAATTTTAGGCATTTATACAGTGTTCAATAGTTAGATTTAGTCTAGGCAGCAACAATTCCAGAGTATACTCTTTGAAATTCAGGTTAGCGCAAAATTCAGGTTAGCACAGAGTAGAGAAACAAAAGAAAAGAAAGGGAAAAGCTTCTCCGCAAGGATTTGGCTTCAGAGGGCAGGTAGCCTTGTGTTCACCCAGTCTCTTTAATTTTCTCAGTGTTTTCCTCCCAGCTGACTGTCGGTGTCTTTGATGCTTGGTCATAACTGACAGCCAGCTGGGTTGTGTTTGACAGGCCTGTCTTGGAGCTCTTCCTTTTCTGATTTTACTCTGCAGAGCTCCATTTGTAATTGCTGTTTTCTTTTCAGGTACAGCTGTTTTTCTCTTACTAGTTGTTACATTACTTTTTAAGTGTCGTTTTTGTTTTCATTTTCTCCCACTGTCTGAGGCTGATCCTCCAGTTCAGTATTTGTTCTGGTATTCTCTCCGGCTCCAATGGTCAAAATTTCCATTTGCTTGTTTGTTATAACTTCCTTTTGTTTTGTAAATTCAAGTTCCCTTTCCTCCATACTGAAGGTATACTCGGTTTTATTCAGTGCGGTCTCTCAGTGTGCCAAGACAGGGGAGAAGACCTGCTCCCCTGCCTCCATGAACTCTATCCTCTCTCCATTCACTCCAGGGGTCGCCATCTTGGCAGCATGCTAGAATGACAAAGGTTCTCCCTACTGGCAATAACAGGGGAATTGCTCCAGTGCCCTGGCCAAATTCCCCCCATTCCCTTAAAACAAAAAGTCCCTGTGGAGCCTGTGCATCTGCAGCCATAGCTACAAATCCATGAAGGTAGCACATTAGTACTACTGCATTTGTGCCATCAAGAAACACTTGTATGTTGTTTGTATTACCTGATGATTACTGTCCATAACTGATTGTGTGGTCTTGACCTTTTGCTGCTTGAGGGAGTGCAGAGTTAGGGTTTGAAACTCTAGCACTAGATCTCCTTACTTTAGTACTGGTGAACTGAACCCTTACTGCTGCATTAATGCAGTTTTTTGCCAAGAATTTCCTTTCATTTTGAGAGAGTGGAATTGTTTCCTAATGGGACCTGCATGAACAGATGCAGATGCACAGGGCCCAGGAAAAGTCCATCTTGGTGTAGAAGTGCAGGGTCATCTGGGCCCTGCACGTCCATACAGTAACATATATCAATAATTTGTTTGACTTTGGGGGGGGCTAAGGAAACACAGGGCCTCTGGGCCCTGTACTTTCAAGTGGCTACAGATCTAGATAAGCTGGGTAAAAAGTCCATCTGTCAGCAGTAGTACAGAGCCCTTTGGCAGCAATAGTGGTAGGGCCTCATACCAACAGAAGAGTTCTCTTCACTATATGGTGTGTGGGCCTGTGGGGCTGCAGCTTCCCTTCTCAGGATGGGTGGTGGTGCCACATGACAGTGTCATTCCCTCCAGCCTCAGCCCATCCATGTGGCTCAGTGAGCTCACCCCTGGACTCAGCTCATTGGCATAGGATCACAAAGCACTACCCACAGGGCCAAAGGATGGCACGACACAAAATATTTCTTAATAATTAATTTTGCTAAATTTTGACACCTAATTTTTATAGTAGTTTTATAACTCCCCTTATAAACATGATATGACTTGAAGTGTTTATACAATAGTGATCAAAATGCAATTTGTGACACAAATACACATTTTGGCCAGGATTTGAAAAGTGACACCTGTCATGTTTATGAGGGTGTGTGAAAAAATGGCTATTTTGAAATTGTGGAGTGAAAATATTGAAAATTACCAAAGTTATGTTGTGAGCATGGAAATTGTTCAATGTACATTTATAGCCGTGTTTGTGTTTTTTTCTTTTTTTTTACATTATTGACTGCAGATTTTTACCATACTGTTCTTATGACCCTATGGCATGAACCAGGTAGGTAAACATTTTCAAATCCTACCTGAAAGATTATTTCATAGCACAAATGTGAAATCACCATTTGGGATGGATTTAAAAAAAATGTCTCCTTCCTTGTGCATGAGATGGGGCCCAAAAAAGGCCATGTTGTAAGTCTGGTAGAAAAAAATAGAAAATGTGCAAAGTTATGAGTAAACACTGAAACAGTTCAGTGTTCACTCATAGCTTGATCTTTTACCATGTTCTTATAGCACATTTTCAACATAGTCATTGCAAGGCCTCACCTCGTGAAGCTGAGTAGGTGAAAATGTTCAAATTTCACCTGAAATGCAATTTTACAGATCAACTGCAAACCACCTTTTTTGATGGATTTAAAAGAATTCACCTACCTTGCACATGAGGTGGGGTACCAAAAAGCTCATGTAAAAAATTTGGTGTAAAAATATTTAAAACTGACAAAGCTATGAGTAAAAGTTCTAAATGCATTGAAATACATTAACTAGACTTAAGTTTGTTTCCCATATCGTAGTTGGATTCTAGAAGGAGGACATCATTTTGATTGGAGAGTGGATCTATGACTTGGGACTATCTTTTATTGAGTGAGTGAGTGAGCGAGTGAGTGAGTGAGTGAGTGAGTGAATGTGTGTGGTGGGGAGTGGGTGCTTAGTGGGGCAGGGTATGGGAAGCCAAGATCTACAAGAGACTGTTTTCTTCTTTTCTGGTTAAAACTTAAAAAAAATAACAAATCACTGAGGGTGAGTGTAGTTAACACTGGGGATTTGGCACCCCAGAATTGGAATAGTCTTCAGTGGTATCAGGGGTGGGCACCACAGTGTTATCACCTATGTATGGGGGGCAGGTGATCTGAAGTTGAGGGAGTGGTATAAAGTTGTTCATGGGGTGGGCACACAGTCCTCTTCAAGAAAAAGCCACATGGTGAAGCACAAGAGACAGTTGGCCGATGTGGGAAGGGGAGGAAGCATTTTGAAATATTTACAAACCATAAGGATCATGGGAATAATGTGAAAGAGCCGGCTGAGCTGGGAGGCGGAGTGATCATGTAAATATGAGGTTTTTCAAGTTTAAGCTGAAAAACAAATTACCATTGCATCACTCTGAGTGTGGTAAAGGACTTCTCAGCTGGCAAAGTGAAAAGTGGGTCCTATTGCTCAGTCGTATCGGGTCAATATGCCGTATACAATATGGTGCAGGTCAAAACCATGCAACACAGACAGCATGGGTGGAGACAGCGACAGGGTGCAAAATTGAGAAATTGTGTTAAGAGCAGTTGTGCATCCAGTCTCTGTTGCCTAGGAGAGGATAAGAACTCTGCATGTAGAGCAGCTGCTGTGGCTCGATAGGATGAGCTGCAGGCAGCAATGAAAGTGGTGCATCTGTGGATTGGGTTTTGAATCCTGGTCCCCATTGTATGTCAATTGATTTTAGTTCACACTTTGTGTGATATATATTCTCACTCCCTCTGGAGTTGATTATTTAGATTGGGGGGTTCAGGAGGCACAGCCCCCCTCATAACAAGGGATGTGAGGGGGTAAGCCCCCTGCAAAACATAAAGAATTGCCGCTGAGCAATATACCATGCTGTATTGACAGCATGGAATATTGCTGCGCTATTTTGGTGTGCTGCAATATGATCCTGTGCCTTGTTCAGCTGGGCACCCAGGAACTTGTGGTGCACAGAAAACAAATGATTAGGCATTATTAAAAAAATGTGTCTACCAGAATCTAACTAAATGGGTACTGTTTAGTTAGGCTCAGGTGTTTGTTTTTTAGAAATACATCATTTTTAAGTGTTTTCCATGTTTTTAGTAAAAACAAAAAAAGCAAGACAGCTGTCATGACCCATTTTTTTTTCTCATCACTTGAAATGCACTCATTTTGTGAAGGGAAAATGCTTGTGAAAGGTATTTTTATTTTTTGTATTAGAGGGTTATTTTAAAACTCTACTGAGCATGCTCAAAAAAAAAACATTGAAATCTTTATCTCTGGAACTGATAAATATTTTTTCATGAAACCTTTGAAAGGCAATACCTTGGCATAGACTGCTTCTACCCTAAAAGTTTCAGAAAAAGATGTGTACTGTCTAGGCTGTAGGTGAGAGCAAAAAAAAAGGTTTTATAAAAAAAAAACATTGAGGCTCATTATACACCAACATTCCATATATCAGAAACTGCACAAGCTGCCCTCACAAAATTTCTCCAATCTTGAGAACTTGCCTCCAAAACAACATATACCAAAGTTTGGGAATTTTGTCAACAGCCACCAGTTATTAAGGTGCACAAATGGGGGTTTAACATTAAACACTCTACTCAACCCTAACAATACTGGGGGCTTCTCTGCCAGTCTAACAGATAGATAGATTGATTTTTATTTTATTTTAGTCTTTGGTAACTGGATAAAGACCACTAGACACAAGTGTCTGTTTTCAGGGGTGACCGGGGAGCACTGGGGAGGTTAAGTGACTTGTTCAGAGTCACACAGTATGCAAGTGGAGGTTGTGGGTATCAAACCCAGGTCTGCTGGATGTATCATTCACAGTTACTCTAAACTCTAGGTTATACTGCCTGTATGGATTGATAGATAGATAGATAGATAGATAGATAGATAGATAGATGTGGTGGTGGTGGTGGTGGTGTGATAGAACCACTGTGCTTTGATTAGATAAGATGCTTCTATGATAAACCCATATGTCTGTATCTAAATACTGTAACCATATCTAGATGGAAGAACCTGAAATTCGACAAGTGTATGTTTGGGCCTAAGTTCTATTTAACCTAAAAACATGGAAATGATGGTTTAGTGGTTTACAAGTTCTAGAAGGTTGGAAACAAGAATATATTGTTAAAGACCTTTTACTTGCTCTCTAATACTGAAAATGCTATGTGTTCAAACCAGAAATGTTCAGGTTATTAGAATTTGCCCAAAGGATGATTTGCTATATGGCTTAACTGATAGCTTTGTAGATTCTAAATTATTAAGAAAACTGTCTTCCATTTTAATGCATGTGCAGTTCCATTTCATTTTTTTAATTGATCTGTTTATCAGATTAGATTTCAGAGGAATTCATCCTAATATGGTTCTATGTGACAATGGTGAAAGCCCAAAGGCGGTCACCATTATCGCGAAGTCA
This sequence comes from Neoceratodus forsteri, assembly GCA_016271365.2. Taxonomy (NCBI): domain Eukaryota; kingdom Metazoa; phylum Chordata; order Ceratodontiformes; family Ceratodontidae; genus Neoceratodus; species Neoceratodus forsteri. The sequence continues at coordinate 40,918,221 of JADMNL010000040.1, read as the reverse complement.
GAGTGCCGAAAACATTTTTGGCACTCTGACACCCCGGTGCACAGAAAAACAGCACTGGAGACATACATTTCAATGCTTTCTGGGGGGGCTGCACCCCCCACACAGGGGGCTTCACCACACACACCCCCCTACTAAAAGATTCTCAACTCCAGGGGGTGCATGTCGGGGGGGTGAAAACATGTAAAAATAAAAGGTTCAGGATGGGCACAATAAAATTGCACCAGTGCCTGGACCCGGTACCTCACCCACCCCAACCACAGACCAACCCCCAATGCCACGACACAGCTCAGCAACCCACTACAGTGCCACCCCTTACAGCTTCTCCACCCCCTCCAAGCCCATGCTCGCCACGCTCGCTCCCCCCCACACGCGTACATATAGTGACATCCTGTTGCCCATTTCACCCACCCGCCATCCAGTCACCCTACCCTCCCATCACTGTGAAGGATTCAGTGGGGAACGAGTCACCGTTACGGATGGCACCATTCCCCATGCGCCCTCCTCATGGGTCCCCACTTAATACAGTTAATATAGCATAGAGTAGCTACATAAAATCAACAAGGTCAAATCAGTGGATAACATAATACCATTTTTCCAACCAATCAAAGACCCTGAACTTCTAAAGCTGAAGTAGAGCTCTTAATTAAAACTTGCATGGCTGGAGGAGGCCATGGTCTATTTTACTTGAGTAAGTCCCAATGTCTTTTTTCCTTATATGGATTTTTTATATGGTGTTTTTTGCAACAGTGGTAGTTTCCATTTTTGTGAGTTAAAATCTGTTATAAGACACGACTTCCATTTTCATGTGTCTTAGCAGTCAAGTAAGTGGATAAAAGAAGGGAAAAACCCTGTGCATAAATAAAAATACTTGGCGCTCTAGTCTAAGGCCCTGTCCACATTTGTGTTCTTGTAATGTTACTGTCAGTCTGTAACATTACAAGAACAGCAAACATGGATCATGTCCTCTCTCTAGCATAGTAAAACTGTGCTACAAACCATGTTTAAAAGCCATGCTAAAACTCAGATTGGAGAAGAGACACAATGTCAGACCAACACAGTTACCTTAAAGAGCAGTTGAAGACTTCAGGAGAACTTTAACAAAACATAATATTTAGACCCAGTTCAGCTTATATTTCACAGCAGTTCTGTATTTCTCCTCCCCATTATTTATACTGAGGCCATCTGCATGAAAACAAGATATTTGCTCCTGAAGAGTTAATCTACTCCTATTGTTTTCTCCATACCTGAGGTCATAATGCACTGCTTGTCACATCATAATTACTCCCATGGCATCAGAATGTTTTTTGGTTTTTTTTTTAATTTTTGTTTTACCAGGTGAGATACACTAAGCTGAAAGCTTGTTTACAGGTGCAACCTGGGAGCACAGGGAATTTAAGTGACTTGCTCAGGGTCACACAGTATGCAAGTGGGGGCTGTGGGATTCAAACCCAGGTTTCCATGTTTGCAGCTCATAGCCTTAAACTGATGTCACAACAAAGGATTATGACATGAAGTAGGAAGTAAGCTATAGAGACAGATGAACTCAATGGATAAAGATCCTGTATTTATGCAAATATCCTCAGTAATAAATAATAGGGAGGAAAAATCTATGGAATATATACAGAATCAAAGTTAAATTGCACCTAATTTCAATGTTTTTCAAACTTTTCTTTGAGGCATCAGAAGCTCTTTAAACCATGTTAACAGTAGTGTGGACACATACCATGCTGTAACACGGTTTAAGGCAATCTCTGTCACACTCCTGCAGCTGTTTAAATAGTGCCACAAGGAATAAGGGAGAATTTACTTACATCACCAAGCTTGCAGTGAGCTCCTGAACAATATGATGTCATTTTCTGCTGCATCCATTACTGCACCCTGTCGTGATTTTCCTGGTATGCTTTTCAGCACCCTCAGTGCTTTTCAGTACTGCCACAATCATGCCTGGAGACTGGAGCACCAAACACGGTGTCAGAGCGTAGTGTGGTTGTTCTGACAAACCATGCTCAAGCACGGAAATAAAATGTCTTTAAAAATACATCCAGTGTGGACAGGGTCTAGAACTTCTGTGTGGACAGAAACAGATGCAGCTACTTCGTGAATAGCCTGCAGTGCCAATTTCAAAGTTTGCTACAGATCAGTCACACTGTGATGATGCAGCTGCTTCATGAATGGCCCGAATCTGTGATAGGTATGGTAATGTTTGATGATGCAGCTGCTTCATGGATATTTTTTGTATTCCTCATACTAAGATGCTGAATGTATTAAAACTGGGTTGTGTTTCTCATTCCTGTTTAGTGGGATTCTCATGGGCGGTGTATGGGCAGTATATGGAGATAGGGTTAAAAACTCTGGTATTACATTTTCTTACTTTTGAGGCTAAAATTCTAAACTCTAATTGTGAATTAATGCAATATTTGTGCAATGAATATATATTTATATACATATATTATAGGGGCACTGTCGTGACCCTATAGTTAAACTCAAAATTTTGCACTTTACTTACTTTGCAACTGTTCAAGCAATTCACATGAAATTTTTATGTGCCATCAGGGAGAAATGATCTTTTGATGTGGCAAGTTTTGTTTTGGTTGGATGTGTGGGTGAGGAGATACCAAGTGTCAAAAAATTTGAAAATCACCATTTTGTTGAATTCTGTGTCACACCAGTGTGCAAAACTGGCTTTGGATTTTGGTCTGAAATTTTTAGGGTAGAAAGGTTTTGGGCCACAGGTGTGCCTGGTGAAAAAAATATTAATCTGTTCAAAAGTTATTTAGTTTTAAAATTCCCCATTATTTTCAATGGTATAAGTTAGATGTTAGTCTTGAAACAGGATTCTGTGTCACAAACGGGTAATCCTTTGTCACAAATGGGGAATCTTTTTTTGTACTGCTGCCATCTTGGTTTTTATTAATGAGGCAAACAAAGTTAATGTTTTTAGGGTAGAATGGTCTTGGGTCCCCATATTCACATTGCACACAGCAACAGGCACGAGGGTGTGCCTTGGGGTTGTCAGCCCTGATGCACACCACATCTCCTACATTGTGCCCTTGATTGGCATGAGTGTTAATGACCTGAAGACATATCCCCCATGCCTGCAACTGCGTGCACGGTGGGGGTGCGCTGTTAGGGCTGGAAATCCTAACACCACATTTCCCAACTTTTGTCACTGGAATCCTGACTAATGCATTAACAAAGCTTTTGCAAAGAATTTATGTATGTGTGTGTATATATATATATATATATATATATATATATATACACACACACACACACACACACACACACAAACATATCGATAGAAGTTTGGAAGTGCTGAGGTATACCTCGCACTGAGGCACTCAAATTCACATGGTGACTGTATAAAAATTTGGCAGCACTGAGGAGGAAATAGGTACCTTGAGGCCTTGTTGTATGCCTCAGCACTTTCAAACTTTTATACGATCACCTCTGTACGTAGATATATATGCATATATATATATATATATATATATATATCTATACGTGTGTGTATATATGAATGTATGTATATATATTCTTTGCAAAAAAGTTCATTAATGCATCAGTTAGGGTTATTTCCACAGCGAAAAAAGTGTGGAAATTCAACGTTAGGGTTATCACCCCACCACCCCACCCCTTGCCCTATCCTCAAAACCCTAACTCTGCATCCCCCCCCCCCACACACACACACACACTTGCAAGCAGGGGAATGGCCAAGGCAACACAACCAATCAGAGCCAACCAGCATCAGGTAGCAGATGTAACGTTGAACTTTCTAAATGTACTGCAAGACACATCCATCATCATGGGTTACCAACTTTTAGTGCCTTGGGGGTAGACATGCATGCTGAACAACCATGGGTGATGCCCCACAGTAAGCATTTTTGTGTTACAAACAGCAATAGCTAGATTTAAGCAGATGCCAATATTTCAATAGTGAAGAAGTGATGTAACACACAGTATGGTATCCACAGATAGTTTCTTGGAAATGAGAGTTAGAATAAGCCTGCCAACAATCATTGTATGTTTGCATTTATTTTTCTGATAGTGAGTCAGTCCTAATAACAAACGGCAGTAATAATAAAAGTCATCATTAGTAGTATAGTTTACAAGTAACATGTAAAAGCAGCAGTTGTAGCATCCAAAGCTAGCAATAACGTGCTACTAATGAGTATTATCAGGTAACACAGCCACATAATAACATGTGATGGTGCTAGTTTCATACTTGAGCAGCATCTTAAAGGTAGTATGTGTCATCTCTATCTGTCCTGCTACCACATGCCCGTGTGGTAGCCTGCAGCAACCCAACTGTTGAATAGTGACACATAAAAGTCAGTATTCTGAAAATGTGTATAGGCTAAGACTCATTATATGAAGAAGATATGCCAGCAATAAAGTGTCATCATACTGTGCTGGCAGTATAGAGTCAACGATACTATATTTGGTTTTTCATTACATAGTGTTATGTGAAATAAGTACACTGCTGTGATTATTGTGGTTACAGATGTGACAGAGTGGTATAGTGTGTTACAATCTTGCATGTGTCTTGCATATATGTGTGTGTGTGTGTGTGTGTGGGTGGGTGGAGGGGAAGGAAGGGAAGGGGAAATTGTTTAACCAGGAGAGGCACAATAAGCCGAAGCTTGTTTCCAGGTGTGACCTGGGAGCACAAGGAAGTTAAATGACTTGCTCAGGGTCACACAGTATGCAAGTGGAAGCTATGGAATTCAAACCCAGGTCTGGTCTGCTGGATTTCACCAGATTTGGAGCTCAGAGCCTTAAACCACTGAGCTATACTGCCTTATGTCTGTCTCTCTCTCTCTCTCTCTCTCTTCTCTCTCTCTCTCTCTCTCCCTCTCCTCTCTCCTCTCTCTCTCTCTCTCTCTCCCCTTCCATTGAATTCCACACTTTTTCACTGTGGAAATAACCCTAACTGATGCATTAATGAACTTTTTTGCAAAGAATATATATACTGTGTGTATATATGAGTATATATATATATATATATATATATATATACACACACATACATATATACACACACCGTCTGTGTGTGTGTGTGTGTGTGTGTGTGTATATATATATCTACTCACGGGGAGAATGCGGAGTTAGGACTTTGAGGGTGGGAGTGGTGTGGTAAACCTAATGTTGAATATTCACACTTTTGTTGCTGTGGAAACACCCCTAACTGATGCATTAACAAAGTTTTTTGCAAAGAATTTCCTTTCTTTTTGAAAAAGTGTAATATATTGTAAGTAGTAAATGATATGGGTTGGTGGAAGCCCGGGGTGCTTCAGGCCCTGCGCTCCCACCAAGCTACCCATTTGTACATAATGAAATGTGTCTGTGGGAGCATGGGCCCTCCAAGCCCTGCGCTCCCACTTACACATAACTATACAGCCATACAGTAGCCCTATTAGGCAAGGAACCCTTGTAACACTAATTTGCCAATGTTTTGGGAACTGTAGCAGCTAGGAAGAAAATTCAAGTGTTGTTGTAATTGTGACAGTAATGTCCATGTAACCTAAATTGACTGAATCCATATCTCACATCATTTATGAGATATGGGCACCAAAAAGCACTGTGAATGCTAACTCTGTGGGCATAATAGTGGCCCACGGACATGAAAATGAGCAATTGGAATATTAATGCCCAAATATCTCAGTAACCATACAAGGTAGAAAAAAAAAATAAAAATGTCATGGTATTCATGGCTTTGCAACCTACTTCTGGACTTAAGCCCTCTATAGAGGGACTAAGAATTTTTGTGATGAAAAATCCATATCTCGAAACATTTTTGAGGTACGGGTGCCACAGTGTTATCCTATGTGAACGTTTCTGAACTTTGTAATGTAGTAACTATAGGCCTGTTCAATGTTTTCATACCAAACCACCACAAGGCACATATATGGGACTAGGGCTTGCCACCCTGAAATTTTCAGGCCAATAGCACAATCCACCTTGCCACAATGAAGTGACAAAGAAAACACATAGCAATTGTGTTCATGCAGTGTTACCGCGATTACTTTAATGTTACCGTGACAGTCCTATCTCTATAATGGGAATGTTATTGTGCACACAAAAATGTTGCCATGGTTACTTTTTTCCCTGAACACAATTGTTTTTGTGGCAACAAAAAATGTTGCCATGATCAAACAATGGCAAAAGTTTGAAAACCATATTTGTGGACCACCTAGTAAAATACTAACGCCAAGGGCATGCTCCTCAGCGCCCAATTAGGTATACACAACTGTTGGTGTTTACCAAAGGGCATTACCTTTTGAATTACATTTTTCCTCTGTCGCTAACTGAAAAACAAGATGGTGGCAGCACAAAAACTATTTAGGGGAGCTCATCAACATAAATGTGATCACAAGCGTTTTTGCAATGCACATATACATTTTCCCATAGGCTATAATGGCACATGAAAAAATTGAATAACTTTTAAACAGAGCAATACTTTTACACAAAATCTTCAAAAGGCACCAGTTCAGCCCAGGCCACATGTAGACAATCAAATCTGAAGCCACTTAAATGCATTCTTCAGTGCAATATGGCTTACCGAAAAATGCACAAAAAGCGTGATTTTTCACTGTTTTAATTGCCCCACAGTTCCACAACTGTACATCCAACCAGAACAAAACTTTCCAGATCCAGAGATATATGGTAGGCAGTTGTGCATTCCAAATTTCAGGCAAATCAGATAAACGGTTGCAAAGTTATTAAAGTGCAAACATTGAGGTTTCACAACCCTACTGTAACTATACTGGCCCTACCAGGCCAGTATAAATATATATATATATATTCTTTGCAAAAACTCCATTAATGCATCAGTTAGGGTTATTTCCATACTGACCAACATGTGGAAATTCCACGTTAGGGTTACCACCTCACCCCATACCCCCTCCTCAAAACCCTAACTCCACATTCCCCCCCACCTCCACCCCCCACACACACACATATGCAAAACACATGCAACATTGTACAACACTATACCACTCTGGCACATCTCTAAGAACAATAATCAAGAAATCACAAAATCTTCAAAAGGCACCCATTCAACCCAGGACAAATGTAGACAACCCAATTAGAACCCGCCTAGATGCATTCTTCAGTCCATTATGCCTGGACAAAGAATTCACAATATTGGGGAAAATTCACTTTTTCAGCACACTACAGTTCTGCAACTGTACATCTTACCAAAATGAAAATTTCCAGATCCAGAGATCTGTAGAAGATCTTTCGACATTACAAATTTCAGCCAAATCGGACAAATGGTTCAAAAGTTATTAAAGTGCAAAATTGTGAGGTTTAATATAGAAATGGCTATGCAACCCTACATATTGTGGCACTACTGTGCCACTATAATATACATATATATATATATATATATATATATATATATATATATATATATACACACACACACATATATATACATGTATACATACATATATATATATATATATATATATATATATATATATATATATCTTATACGGTGCAGTCACACCACTATAGTTAGGGTGAAACAGCACTTCTATGTTAAAGTCCAAACTTTGAGCCTTAATAACGTCGGAGCCATTTAATGGATTTCATGAAATTTGGCCTACGCAATCTCTAGGGATAGGTCTCTTGATCGCCCATATTTTGTGGGAATCCAGTGAGTGGTTTCTGAGATATAAAGTGTTGAAAAAACAGAAAAATCAGGAACTTTTGACATTTCTTTGCTCCCCTGCATCTCAGGAATGCCTTTACGTTGTGTACTGAAATTTTCAGGGTAGAAAGCCCTTGGGTCATAGATGTGCATTTTGAAAGTTTGGTGAAAAAATTATTAATTAATTCAAAAGTTATTTAAATTGTATTTTCCCCATTATTTCCTATGGGAAGAAGTTAGATGTCTATGCAGCACATTTTCTGCAGCAGAAAAAGTGAAAGTTGTGCCCACAATATGTTGGATTTCTGCTGCATAGTATAGTGGGTCTGTTGTTCGATGGCCGCAATGGTTGTGTTTTTTTTTTTTAATTTTCCCTGGTGGCTACAGCTTCTTTCAGTAAGATTCCCCCATCCACATGTACGTGTGATCCCAGTATTCCCAAACTGTTTTTTCCCCATAAAAATATCCTGGTAGTCTAGTGGTTTTTGGCCCCCCTCTGCAGCCCCGGTACCCACTCCTTTTATTTGTCTGGTGGTCTAGTTGCCCCAATAATGCTAACTTCACTTATCAGCAAGATTATTGAAAGATTAATTCATTCAAAAATTTCTGAACATATTAAAAGTTCTGGTAGCACAGATATTTCTCAGTATGGTTTTTTCACTGGTAGGTCATGCGTAACAAATCTCCTTAGTTTCTTTGAGCCAATTAGCGATGTGCTAGATAATGGCTTTCCAGTGGATGTCATATTTTTGGATTTTGAAAAGACATTTGATACTGTCTCACATAAAATACTGATTGAACACCTACACAATTTAAATCTGGATATGCATTTTATTAATTGGATCTCATCATGGTTACATAATAGATATCATATGGTGGTTGTTCGTGGTCACAAATCCAATTGGAGTCTAGTAACCAGTGGTATACCACAAGACTCTGTCCTCGGACCTCTACTTTTTAATGTAATGATTACTAGTATGCAAACACTAAAGACGTCTGGACAAATAAATATGCAGACGCCTGTAAAATAGGTTGCACTGTGAACAACACTTTATCAGCAAATATATTACAAGATCATTTAAGTAATTTAACAAATTGGGCAGTAAAAATTAAAATGAAATTCAACAATGCAAAATGTAAAGTTATGCATATGGGGAATAATAACAAAAAGTACACATATTCAATTCAAAATGTAAAATTAATGACCTCTATAGAGGAAAAGGATTTGGGTATAACAATTACAGACTATTTAACATTTAATTTCCATACTAATAAAACTGTTAAAAAATGTCACATGATTATAAGTAATATTTTGAGACATATCAAAAGTAGAAAACCATCAGTTATATTGCCCTTATATACAAGCTTGGTTCTTCCTCACTTAGATTGCTGTGCTTCATTTTGTGCCCCAACCTTTTTTTTAGTAAAAGTTTATTTTTATACAGGTAGAGATAGTTTTCATCATTGGGTCATAGACCCCTTTTCAAGATGGACCTGTTTTTGACTATTGGCTATCAGCAAATGACAGAAAGAGTACAGCGTACAGTAACTAAAAGGGTTAATAAAATGGCTGAAATAGATTATGGTACCAGATTAAAAACATCACAACTGTATTCTTTGAAGTACAGAATTTTAAGAGGTGATCTATTCTACACTTATAAAGCATGCCAAAATGATTACTTGTTAAATTCTATTGGATTAGAAAAAACTTTACAAATAATTTTACTAGATCACATAATTTGAAACTAAAATCAACCCTATGTAAAACTAACAAAAGGTTGACATTTTTCACTCAGAGAATTCCTCCTATTTGGAATACACTACCAGCACACATTATAAATTGTGAAAATGTAGAACAGTTTAAAAAAAGACTTGATGAATACATGGGTAATAAGAAGTTTTACTTCCACCGCTGATATCAGCAGGTGGCGAGTTCAGAAATAGGCATCTCGCCTTTTGAACTTGTACCAATCTATGAATCTATGAACCCTCTGCTGTCCCACCACCTCACTCCCACCCACATCCTAAAGCTAGCAGCTGATGGACCAGCCCAGTGTTAGTCTCTGTAACACAGCCTGGTTGTGCCACAAAGTAAGCAATTGTCCCGCACACCTAATGTGCAAAAATACTGTTTACTTTGCACATAACTTCTCTCCGTATAAGATATGTGGATTGCTGCTCCACTGCTGTTAGCAAGGAGCCTATGGTGCAGTGGAAAGACTCTGGTTATAAGTTGGCAGGGTCAATGGTTCAAGCCACTCCAATAACTTTTTTTGGTGGGTATCACTTGATAAGCAAAAAAAAATGAATACAATTATTTTGCCTTGCTGTTTTTTTTTTTAATTATCCCTTGTGGCAACAGTTTGTTTCAGTTATACTCCCTTAGCCACATGTGCATGTGACCCCAATACTCCCAGCATTTTTTTTCTTCATGAAAATACCCCGGTGGTCTAGTGGTTTTCCATCCCCCCGCATCCCTGATACTCACTCCCTTTATTTACCTAGTGGCCCCCACCCTCAAAAACCTCTGCAGTCCCACCACCCCACTCACATTCCCATCACAAAGCCAGCAGTGCATGGACCAGCACAGCGATCCTCTCTCCAACACAACTGGCCCACCCACTGACCTGTCAATGAATGAGCACGTCCTTGTAAGAAGATCATGCTTATTCATTTATTTATTGAGAGCTCAGTGGGCAAGTCAGCCGTGATACTGAGAGGAGGGCTGTGGGCAGAAACCTTGTAATATTGAATGTGTGCAGTAAAAGTGTTCAGTTTGGCACTTTTTTACAAAAATGAACTGTGCATATGTAGTAGGTGGCACCTCATTGCTACACTTAGCAAAATTAGCTGCTCTGTTAGTGTTTTATTTCTTCAACAGTAGCTGTTGGATTTTTTGGCTACACTGCTGGGCAACTGCATAGGTATGGGGGCAGCCATGGCCCCTAATTATGCAATTATTTATTTGTCTAAATGGGATGAAAAAGTTATCTTTGGTACTGAGAATCCCTTTTTGGAACAAATAAATTTTTATAAAAGATAAATAGATGATTTGTTTTTCATTTGGAAAGGCACTACTTTGGAATTAAAGTCATTTGTTGCATATTTAGAAGAATCGAACTGTAATCTGAAAGTTGAACTGAAAACAGATCCCAAAGAGATTAATTTTTTGGATTTAACAGTGAAAAAAGAAAACAATGGGGACATTAGTACAACATTATTCAGAAAAACCACTGATAGGAACAGTATTTTACATTTTCAGAGTTGTCATCCCTAGCATGTCACAGAAAACATTCCTATTGGACAGTTTTTGAGCTATAAACAGAATTGTTCTCGTAATGAAGATTATGAGAAAAATGCAGAGGAACTTATTAAATGGTTTTTAGAACGAGCTTATAATATGGAAACAATCAATAGAGGATGTGAAAAAGCAGAGCAGAAATGGAATGTTAAATCTGGACGCATTCAGAATATAAGAAATGAAAGAAGAAAAGATACGATTCTGAGAAATACTGTACATATAAATGATGCCCCCCCATAATCCTGACCAAAAAAACAAATCTATACTTGTGGATGGGACACTTATAAAAGATCAAGAAAAGGGGGAGGGTGATTACATTGTGAAACAAAAAACAAATTCTAAGGAGAATGTAATTAAGGTAGATCAGTCTAATAAAGATCTTCACCAAATCTCATGTTGGCTAAGTAGGATAGCAACCCAAGGGTATGACCTGGAAGCATATAATTTAATTTGTACAGGAAAGAAGTAGTTTTAAATTAGATAAGCTGTATTTTAAACATTATGAATCTACTGCAACCCTAACCAGCCTGATAGCCCATATGTTGAGAGCAGAATTAGGGTTACCAACAGTTGCAGATGCTCTCATTATGGTGACTAGGGATACTTCCAACCCTACTAATTCAGTTTACTTTATGCTCCCTAACATGGATATGGCAGAATTGGTCTGGGCTAAGCAAGGCCTGGTAGACTCTTTGGGATTACTGTTATCAACACCAGTGACCTGGTCAACAATTTGGAAAAATGTTTATAATAGGGCAAAAATAGGAAAAATGTTAACATGTGATATATTCTAAACAACTCTTGTAAAACTGAATTGGGAGTTTGGAATTTCCCGTGAAACCTCAATGATCTCTATTTTTGGGCTGGATACATTGGAGGGAGAAACTGCTACTAATTTGCCATCATTATTGCGGATGATTTTATCAACTATTATCAAAACCCATATACTTCCAGAAGAATTTGTGGAGGTGAATAGAGTTTGGAATGATAAAGAGGCTACTCAGACTAACTGTATTATTGGTTCTGCACAATTGTTAGTATTACTTTTTGAAAATAGACGTGTTGGATGAGGTGGGTATTTACATGGTGGAATTGAATGAGTGGGAGACACCAGGTCAATCTAGAGCCATGCAACCTTGACTAAGTTTTTTGGAAATACAAAGTAATGAGTCCTCATTAGAGCAGGAAGGGTGGTCAGAAAGTAACCCTGGTTATAATGTCCTTAATTGGAATATAGCAGGACTCCATAATAAGTTTGTGGATCCGCAGTGGGTTGCTTTTATTTCTCGACATGAAGTGATTATATTCCAGGAGACATGGGTTTTAACATCTCCTTTCCTGAATGGATATGAAATTAGTTTTGTGCCAGCAATTAAAGGGAAAAAACATGGGAGGAACAAAGGAGGTCTGGTTACAATGATCAAAATTAGGGAAGGATTAAGGGTAATCAAAAGTTACTCTCCAACTCCCGAGATCCTTATGGTAGTGGTTAACTGGGACCTTTGTATGGTTCTGATTGTTAACATTTATATTCCACCATGTTTTCACACTTACTCTACATATGATTTTTGGTCCAAACTATAGATGGAAATAGATTTAATGATACAGTCAAATTGGATAGATACTGTTCTTTTAGCTGGGGATTTTAACGCTAGGATAGCAGAGTTCGATAATTTATCATTGTTACAAGAACTATCATATATGGAAGATTTGGAAAAAAGAAATACAACTGACATGATTGTAAATGAGGCAGGGAGATGTTTTAGTACTTTTATCACAGAGAATAATTTCTTGATTCTTAATGGGAGATTAGAAGGGGATCGTCGGGGTGATAGCACTTTTTTCTCCCCAGTTGGTAAGAGCGTAATTGATTTAATATTATGCTCTCCTTTTAGTTATCATTTCTGCAGGAGATTATATGTGGCTATGAGAACAGAAAGCGATCATGCAGCAATTTTGTTGGATTTTAGGATTTCTGATAGTGTCATTCCTCCCCCCAATAAGCCCTTGGTGAATATTGAGATTAGTGGGAAAAAAAAGGTTAAGATTGAATAATGAGTCGATGCAAGGAGTTTGGAACCTTTTATACTTTTCTATTTTTGTCGAGTTATTTCAGCAGGTACATAATGGCTCCAAAGGTGAAAGGATCAGTGAATTACTAAACATAGGGTATCAACAGATTAGGACACTGATTTACTCAGCTAATAGTGTTAAGCCCCAGTTAGCATCCTGGTTTGATGGGTATTGTAAGAGAGAGAAAAGAAATTTGATGAGGGCCATCAGGCAGACAAAAAAAAATCCAAGTAAGATGGCGATTATAAATTTAAATAAAACGTGAAGGGAGTACAAGGAATTTCTCCGTCAGAAAAAAAGAGAATTTACTGAAAAACAATGGGGTGTTATGTACCGAGTTATTAAGGAGGGTGATATTAAGCTTTTTTGGGCTTTGGTGTCCAAGGGGACAGCTGATCAGAATTCTAGACCTCCCATATATATCCCCAAGGAAACTTGGATATCTTATTATAGCCTACTATTTAATAGACATTCTACCAACGATGATGATGTGATAGAAAATTTTAACATTGAGGGGGAATACACATCGTTAGTGTTTTCATTTGGAGAGGTGGAAGAAGCCATTGTGAATTTATCAAATAATAAAGCACCTGGACCCGATTTGATACCGGGAGAAATTTACAAGGGGCACTTGAATTATTGGGTAGTTTTTTTTACTAATTTTTTCAATATCTGTTTAAAAGAGAGATTTATTCCATTATCTTGGACAAGAAATATAATAGTTCCAATCCATAAAAAGGGCCACCTTTATTTGCCATCTAATTATCGCCCAATCAGTCTTATTGACATTAGTAGAAAAATCTTTGCTAAAATAATATTACATAAATTACAAAATTGGATAACTGCAAACTCCCCTTTATCGATGTTTCAAGCAGGTTTTCATAAGGATTGTTCTACGATAGATAATATTTACATTTTAGCACATCTGATAGAAAAATACAGATCATTTCGTAAAATGAAGCTGTATGCTGTGTTTGTAGACTTTTCTGCAGCATTTGACTCGGTTAATAGAGTCAAGTTATGGGACATATTATTAAATAGACGTGTACCATTAAATTTATTAGCCCCCATTATTAGGTTATATTCTCACACAACATCGGCTATTAGATATGATAATAAGGGCAATATTTCTGACTATTTCAGCACAACTTCTGGAGTTAAACAGGGATGTCCTTTGACCCCCCTTCTTTTTAATTTGTATATTGATGCCCTTCTGACTTATAAAGATATAGATACTCTTGATCCCCCAAAAATAAAGAATATCCCAGTACATTGTCTGGCCTATGCAGACGATTTGATTATTTTTGCTTTATCTGCTCAAGGTTTACAAAATAAAATAAATCAATTTTGCTCTAAATGTAAACATTTGGACTTATTAATAAATATGAAAAAAACTAAGCTGCTGATTTTTGCACCCTTACAGGGACATCAAATTAAACCAAGGATTTATTTAAATAACAAACTTATTGAAGTGGTATCCTCTTATATATATTTGGGGGTGAAGTTTGCTTTGAATGAAAATTGGATAGAGCATTGTAGAGGACAAGTGATTAGGGCAAAACTGATTGTTAGGGCTCTCTTAACGTTTTGCTAGGAAATATGCAGGATATTTGGTCTCGCCAGCATTGATAGCCGGCGAGGCCAAAATTAATCCTATTCTTTTGTACGGCGCAGAGGTCTGGAACAACAATGTCCCTTCATGGTTGGAGATCCCACTTTCTCTCTACTATAAATCTTTATTGCAGGTTCCACTTGCCACTTCTAATGTTATAGCTAGGGCTGAATTGGGTAGAGTACCTATTGTTACAATAATTTATATACGTCTCATGAGCTATTGGATCAAAATTATTAATCAACAGACTAATATTATGCCTCTATTATGCCTTAGAGAAAAACTATCTTGGCACAAACAGAATTTTAGGTCTCCTTGGGTCAAAAATATTCAACGTATTTTGGGCAGTGTTAATATGCTTCATCTTTGGATAGATTGGGAGAAATCAATATCAAAATCTTATGTGTTTAAGGAGTATGTCAAAAAGAAAATACTTAGGCTTGCCTATGATAAGCAAATGGAGCTCCTCAGAGCTCAAAGTCAGGTCAGATGGTTAGCTCAAAATAAAATTGATGTATTTATAGAGAAATATCTTACTCTTGGGCTGACCTTGTTAGAAAGAAAAATGATTACTTGGGCAAGACTGGGAATCATCTGTTCTAAATATTCTTTTTTTTAATAAGACGACTCCACCCAATTTAGGTTTGGAGTTTTTCAGATGTAACAAGGGTTTTCAAGAAGATCTTTATCATATTACGGTACAGTGCCCTTTATATAAAATCCTGCAGTTTAATCTGTTAAATGATTTCCTTACTAAATATGTGAATGGAAAATATGATATTTTATTCATACTTCTTCACCCTCAGACATTGGAGGAGGCTAAGATGGTTTCAAGTTTTTTTTATCAGGTGTTGAAACACAAAGAAAAACGTCTCTCTGCCTATGACAATTAATTTGTTCATGGATTTTTATGTGTTAAAATTTTAAATGTAATATTAGATTTAATATTTTTTTTTTCTTTTCTCTTTTTTTGTATATAATTTTATGTGCTTAGTATGTTGTAAAGGCTTGATTGCTGAACAATAAAAACACTGAAACCTTGAAAACCTTGATGCCCCTAAATTTATAACTACTTTCAGTCTGCAGGCCTTCTTATTTAATGATATAATTAATAAACATTGGCATATTCTTTCAGCTGAAAGCAAAATTCAAAATTTAGTTCAAACTCCTAGAATTGTTTAAAAAAGGGGAATAAACTTAAGGGATACTTTGGTACATAGTTATTATAGTGGAGATATGACTGAACAAGATAGAGATAAAAAAGCATTTTGACAAAAGGTACTTTCCAGTGTGGAAACAGTCAGTTTTGTAAATTCATTAGAATTAGTAAAGAATTTCAACAACCTGTAACAGGGAAACGATATGATATAAGAACCTTTGACAATTGTAATACCGCTAATATTGTATATTTGGCTTGTTTTAAAAAATGTACTAGCTTTTATGTGGAAAAAACACTCAGAAAGGTAAAGAAAGAATAGGACAACATGTACGTAGTATAGCACAAGCTGATGGTATAAGTGCTCTTTCACAGCATGTAAAATCTCAGGGCGAGGAATATTATTTTTGTTTTCAAATTATTGAAAAGGTTTTTATAGGTCCTAGAGGAGGAGATTTAGATTTAAAATTGTGTCAGAGAGAAACATATTGGCAGTACATTATGAAATCATATGCTGCCCCAGGATTGAATGAATTCTTCCAACTTTCTCCATTTTTATAATTGATATTCTTCAATAATTATGTACATTTATTTATTAATATGTAGATTGGTATATGCATACACTTATATGTGTGCTTTTACAGGTATTGTACTGGAACTAGCTATTATTATACCTGCACTTTAATGGTAGTGTAATTTGATATTTAACTTTCAATTTTTAGGGGGTGTTTGGTATTGTATTTACTTAAAAGGGTGGAGAGCACATTACCTTTAAACCTTACCTTTAAGTATTGTATATAAGGTGTATTACCCCCTACTACCATAGCCCTGAAAAAGCATAACTGTGGCACGAAAATGTTAGGCACTGTGGGAAGAGGCACTATTTATCTTGTTTGCTGGCTGACCTGCCTATTTTTGGAATAAAAGGCTTTTATCCTACTACATTTTGGTGGATTTTTTATCTGAAGTGGACAGTGATGAGGTGCCGACCTATAAAATATTCTGTCAATGAAAGAGCATGTTCTTGTAAGAAGAACATGCTTATTCATTTATTTATTGAGAGCTCAGTGGGCAAGTCGGCCGTGGTACTGAGAGGAGGGCTGTGGGCAGAAACCTTGTAATACTGAATGTGTGCATTAAAAGTGTTCAGTTTTGGCACTTTTTTACAAAAATGAACTGTGCATATGTAGTAGGGGGCACCTCATTGCTACACTTAGCAATATTAGCTGCTCTGTTAATGTTTTATTTCTTCAACAGTAGCTGTTGGATTTTTTTGGCTACACTGCTGGGCAACTACATAGGTTTCTCCTTCAATCTTGATCAGCAGGACATATCTTCTAATGGCTAAAGCAGTAAGTAAAATTAATGATATGCAAGCAGGGCTAACATTTGTTACAGCATGTGCCATCCAATGGTGTTTACTGCATCTCACATTGTATACTTGCTAACACAACATATGCCATCTTGCCTGCACTTGTAATGTTATGCTTTTCTTTAAAGAACAGCATAACTACTGCATCTGAATTAATTACATGTATTAATTTTATTATTTATAGGACAGAATAACAAGTCTATGGAAGAAAAGTGAAATTTCCTATCTTGTTGATACAGTAAATTCTATAGGGAACCCCAGAATTATGATGAGTGCAAGCAATATAACCTCTCATTGAAATGTGGGATGCGATAAGTGCCCTTATTGAACAAAGGTATAATGTGCAGAAAACTGGACTATGCTGCAGGAAAAAATGGAGACTGTTTCAGCAACAGTTTTTTTAATCAAGTCTACTGGAAAGGTACGACAAAAAACACAGAGTGGTATGATGCCCTTCACAAACTGTGGTTTGCAGCAGGAAAGCCAAAACTAGGAGAATGCCACTATGGAAGTAAGTAAGTAAGAACAACTATAATTGATAGAAAAGTGATGGAAACATGGTGTACTGCTCTATATCACAGTGTGGCAACAACATTGTATATTACAGGAATACCACCTCGGCCACAGCTTCCTCCACAACCAGGGGATTCTGATCTTGCAGCTGACTCTTTGAGTGAAGGTGAAACATCATCTGATGAAGTTGCAACAGATGATTCCTTGATGCAACCTTCAGGTAATATTGAACTAGAAATCTGCTACTTATGCAGACTAACTGATTTCTGTTGGTGAAGTACATTTGCAACTCACTGTATGTTTTCCACTATTTCTCTATCTGTCTTTTTTAAATGACATCAGAACAAGGATCTGACAGGGATGTGAGGGATGATTCTCCTGTTGAAGTGCAAGGATCATTAGATGATGTTGCAAAATAACATGGTTTGGAGCAACCATCAGGTAAAGTTACAGATAATGGAGTATTTGAAATGTTTAAAATTTTATATTATAAATAAAATTTTAACCATGTGTTTCTGTCTTTCTTTCTAATTACAACACAACTCAGAATGCAGATACTGCAGAAACTGGAGCATCTCACAGGTGTTGTTGAAAGAGGATTCGCTGCACTCGGTGAAACTCTTAAACAGCTAACAGATCTTCAGCATATTGAGGCAGAAGCTGCGAATTCACGTGTTGCTATTGATTGCCAAAATCAGTCCATTTTTCATTAAATTAACTCAGACTTAGGGCAAATTAAACAAATTATGGGACAATCATTGTCAGGGAGTGTATCTTCTGAAGATGTGCACAAAGACAAGGATAGCATGCATTGCGATATGCTTTTGAAGTACTATATTGCGGCTGTTGGCAACAAAGGTATATGCTACTATTATGTCAGTTTGCTTTTGGCCCTTTTTGAAAAAAAAACATGTTATTCAGACATTCGTTTGTTGTTGGCACAGGTTACGACAGCATAGCATTGTTATAGTAACTGACAGACTTTATTTCTTGGTTTTACTATAGATGTCTTTGTTAAACAAAGTGTACTGTGAGTGACACTAAATGTTGTTCTTAGTGAGACATAATGCGCTATGCAATTTGAGTGCATCTTTTGTTCCCGGATTCCCAACCAGGAATAAACTCATGCCACAACTTTTTTTTACTTTTTGGATGCTCACTGACACTGTTTATTGTGTCATAGGCACAGTTATCTGTTTACATCCCAACTCAAATCACCATAATTCAACAGTTCATATTACATTCTGGACATAACAGTCCCCATGCCCAACTCTGGATGTAATAGTCCAGTCTTCTTCTTTGTGAATCTTCATCCTGTTCTCTCCCTGTTCACCATTCTTCTCGGGTCCAGACCTTGTAATCTGGCCCTCCCTTTTTTGCCACCATTGGGTACCACATTACCCAGACCACTCCCCTCCCCTACCAGGTGTGGACACCACGATCCACCACTTAGCTCTATGACCCTCCCCCACCTCCCCTTTACTTCCATGCCTGGGTTCCTTTGACCCCAGCCCATGGTACCTACCCCCCTCCCCTCTATCTGCCCCCACATTTTCCCTTGCTCCTGCCAAACCTTCCCCTTTCCTTCTTGTACCACTTGCCACATACCAGCAGGACTCCATCTAGTCTCCCGGCCCCCCGGCCGCCCACTGTGGGCCACCCCAGTTCCTATGCCAGGCCTCACCCTGCCACCGGGGGCATCTCTTACCCCTGTGCCTAACATCATTGTGCCTATGTACCTGCCAATCAAATATGTTATTTTCAGGAAGGGTGGCGGGAATTTACAGCAAAGAAAGAGGGTGAGCTTAGAGCTGCATGCCCATAAATACCCCTAGTGCCTTTGTCGTAGCCTCCTCCCCCAAGCCCTTCCTCTCAGCCAATGGTAGGCCACCCACCCTCTGCATGACATCAGTGGGCCCAACCCCCTTACATCCCCCATCCTCTACCCTCCCAACTCCTATATTCATGGTTGGGCCCCAGGACAAATTGGCCTGCCTTTTAATGGCAAACCTCCTTGTCCCCAGATTCCCAACCAGGAATAAACTCATGCCACAACTTTTTTAATTTTTGGATGCTCACTGGCACTGTTTATTGTATCATAGGCACAGTTATCTGCTTACATCCCAACTCAAATCACCATAATTCAACAGTTCATATTACATTCTGGACATAACAGTCCCCATGCCCAACTCTGGATGTAACAGTCCAGTCTTCTTCTTTGTGGATCTTCATCCTGTTCTCTCCCTGTTCACCATTCTTCTCAGGTCCAGACCTTGTAATCTGGCCCTCCCTTTTTCGTCACCATCAGGTACCATGTTACCTGGACCATCCCCTCCCTGCCAGGTGTGGACACCGCGATCCACCACGTAGCTCTATGACCCTCCCCGCCCCCCCTTTACTCCCACGCCTGGGTTCCTTTGACCCCAGCCCATGGTATCCCCCTCCCCTATCTGCTCCCCATTTTCCCTTGCTCCTGCCAAACCTTCCACTGTCCCATCTCCAGCTTGTGATGGAAGATGGGGCTCCCACCCTTGTGGGTTAGCCTTTTAAACCTCTCCTATTTATGCCTTCCACTATCTCACCAAAAGGCCGTAGGAACAAACCCGTGCCAAATTCGGTGAGGTGTACCCCGTCTGATCTGTACACTGCTTCTTGGTTATATGAGATGTCCCTATGTTGTATGTGGATCCCCCCATCTCTATCACCACCCTGGCTACCTTCCTGTTCAACTGCTTTCTTGTTACTTTCACTGCCTGGGGCCTCTCTGCCCCCCTCTCTGAGACGTAATCTCGGACCACCCGAGTACCACCCTGGGCCGCCAGCTCTTCACTCTTTTGAGATCTGATATAATGGCCTTCATCAATGACCCCCATGGCATGGACACCAAGTCATTGTCCCCCAGGTGAATGATGATAATATCTGGGATGGGCCACCAAACCCATAGCTCTTCTAACGGGGTAGCAGCTGTGGCCACTTCATGCCCGTCAGGCCCCTCCATCTCACTTTTGTGTGTTTGATTCCTGGTTTTAGCTGTGACCACACTCTTGTGGCCTCTGCAAATCTCTCCACCCAGTAGATAAAGGAATGCCCCATGATCCAGACCTGCCTCTTGGAGCCTGCTGAGGGGAGAAAAAGTAGGACACCTGTTAGTCACTGTCAAAACCTTACATATCTTTTATAACAATTCAATCCCCACCTCCTAATACTCATGACCTCATCCTCACCTGCACCAAAACTTGCCGCCTCCGATGCTGCCCCTATGCGAAATGAATGGGGGGGGTCTTCAGGATTCTCACCCGCAAATGTCAATGCTTTTTTCAGAACTGCCCCCACCTGATAACCTGTCACTGGGGACCTGTCCCCGTGCATGAATAAGGGCCCCTTACCTCTGCCTCTGATTCTCGCATAAGCACCCATTGCCTGGACTGTGCATACCTCTGCCGGACCCTCTATCTGGAGCTCCACTGTGACACCTTTTCCAACCTGGTCCGTCTTTGACCTATGCAGCAGAATTCTCACCTTTTTCTCCTCTAGTGTCACACATCTCTCCAGTAGACCTGCATCTGTTGCCCCTTTCCTGGGAGCCACCATTTCCCCAACCCGAAGTGCCCCTTCTGCCATAACGGCAAATATGGCCTTGAACAGGCAGGCCTTGTTTGCTGAATAGCATATGTGGTCAACCACCTGAACTAGCTTCGAGAGTAGGGGCCCCATCAAGGGCCTTCTCCTATCATGCCATTTTCCCTGGCTCCTCTGCCAGCCCACTACCATCCATTTGGTGGTTCAGCTGGCTGCCACATCTACCCAACCCCTATCCATGCAAACCCAGCTGATCCACACCAGCTGTACCCCCATGGTGGTGTGTACCAGCCCCTCCTCCCATTTCCTTACTACGTATTGTACTACCTTTTCCTCCCTAACTGTTTTTTTCGTCTCCCATCCCCTTCTGGTCCTGAACATCTGGAAACCTGCCCACACCTTCTCATATGCCCTTATGGTGCCGGTCACCCATGACCCTTTGTATAAATGCCCTGGTCTTCTCTTTCCAATCTCCCACAACCGATCCGGTATCCTGGTCCGGGTGCACGTGCCCTATGGTGCCAGCTCTTGAAAGCGTTCTATCTGCAAATGAGAAAGATAGTCAGCTACCCCGTTCCGTGCCCTCTCGATGTGTCTCGCTCTGCAAGACAGGATGAGTTGTAAACCCACAAGAATCATGCCCCTCAGCACTGCACCTACTGATTCTGTCCTGCCTGTTTGCCTATTAATCACCTCCACCATGCTCTTGCTATCGCACCAAAAAACTGTGTGGCACCCTGCCATTCATGTACCCCATACTTCCAAAGCTACCCATATTGGAAACATTTCGAGGAACATGATGTCCCTCGTCCATCGCCATTCCTGCCATCATGCTGGCCATGCTTCAGAGATCCATTCCCTTTGAAAATAGGCACCCATCCCCAGGCCCCCCGCTGCATCTCTGTATAGCTCCAGGTCTGTCTTAGAGACCCAGTCATCTTGCCAAAACATCACCCCATTGTAAGATTCCAGGAATGTCTCCCATACCCGTAAGTCATCCTTCACCTCCCCCCTTTGTTAATGTCAACTCAGTGATGAGGCAACTTTGCCTTCCCGTGACCCTTCCTAGTCTCCTAGTAAATGCCCGGCCTGGGCTTATGGTGTTGCAGACAAAATTAAGGTGCCCCAGCAGCTATTGTACCTGTACCAGTGGCACCCTCCTCCTCCCCACCGTGGATACGAGCAAACCTTTTAGCCATACTACATTTTCTCCTGGAAGGTGAAAACACTCATCCTCCATGTCCACCTCAATCCCCAAAAACTCTAGCCTACACACCAGGCCCTCAGTTTTTCCTGCTGCTAAAGGGATCCCTATTATCCTGCACATGTCCTGGAAGTCCGCCAGCATCTTCTCTGCCTCGGCCTGACTTGACCCTGTCATAGATTCATAGGTTCATAGGTTTTATAGAACTTTTTAGGACTAATGTCCATATTGCTCACCAAAGATTAAGTATGCCCCTTAATGGAGTTATCACTCAAGTGTACATCAAAATGACCCTTGAAAATATCCATAGTCTCACTGGTAACCACCTCTATTGGCAATTTGTTCCGTATTTTAGAAACTCTCACTGGGAACCAATAACTTCTTTTTCTTGTCCTGCAACATTCGGTCATTCTGTAGTGGATGTGCCTGAGTGTTATAAACTGTTTCCCTGAGTACTAGGCCCAGTTGTTCCCATAATAGGTCATCGTGCAAGACTCTATAGACCATACACAGGTCCCCACTCATTCTATGAAATTCCAGACTGTAGAGTCCAAGTTTGTTTAATCTATATTCATAATCCATGCCCTTTACTTCATCCATCCTTATAGCTGCTTTCCTCTGAATTTTCTCTAGGGCATTTATAGAACCCATATCGCTGGGAGCCCAGAACTGGATGCAATACTCCAAGTGAGCCCTAACTAAGGAGGAATATAGTGGCAGTAAAACCTCACTACTTCTGCTTTTTATATGTTTGTTTATACAGTTAAGTATACTGCCAGCTTTCTTGATTACTGGTTGACAATGCAAATTAGAACTCAAGTCATTTTTGACCCTTACTCTCAAATCATGTTAATCTTTGACAACATCCAGTACTCTGCCACCCAGCATATAATTTGCTTGTGGATTTTCCCTCCCAGAATGCATGACCATGCATTTATCAATAATTGAACGTAAGCTTCTTTAGATTTGCCCAGCTTTCCAATTCCCCCAGGGTGTACTGAAGGGTTTTAATTTCTTCTAAGTTATTTACTGTATGACCAATGCATGTATCATCTGCAAACTTAGTTAACCAAACTCCAGCTGAAGTATTAAGTGATGAAATGTAGATGTTAAAGAGGCAGGGGCCCAACACCAATCCCTGAGGGACCCCACTAGTCACTTGCTCCCAGCTGGAGTAAAATCCCTTAATACAGACTTGCTGAGTTCTGCCAGTCAGCCATGACTCCACCTATCTTGTAGTATTACCACCCAAACCCATGTCAATAATGGCGTCAATAAGTTCTCCATGAGGAACTTTATCAAAGGCCTTGGAGAAATCAAGAAAGATGTCATCCACAGCCTCACCATTGTCCAAAGATTTACTAACTCGGTCATAAAAGTCCAGCAAATTAGTCAGGTAAGATCTTGCCTTCATAAATCCATGCTGGGTAGTGTCAATCTGCATCAGTTCCCCAATATGTTCTTTTACTATGCTCTCCAGAATTTTTCCCAGGACAATCATCAGACTAATAGGTCTATAGTTGGTCACTTCTTGTTTGGAACCCTTTTTAAAAATAGGAACCACTGTGGCTTGTCTCCATGCATCAATAACCTGACCTTCCTCCAAAGACTTAGTAAATAAGGCAGCAACTGGGCCTGATAAGGGAACAGCCAATTCTTTAAGGATGCATGGATGAAGACCATCAGGGCCTGCTGATTTGTTGGGGTCCAAACCTTGTAGCAGCTTTTGTGCTCTTGCTGCTTCCACAATAATCTCCCCTGTTTTTAACTGGTCGCTGTGACTTTTTTTAGTAGTAGTTTTAGTATTAAAAACACATACTGTTGCCATTTGTGCTTTGTCAGTGATTATATTACCCACCTGATCTTTTAATGGGCCTATAGTAGGAGTACCCCCCCTTTTTTTATTTATATACTCATAAAATGATTTATAGTTGTCTTTAACCCTGCTTGCCAATCTCAGTTCATAGTCCTGTTTTGCATTTCTAATACTAGTTTTAGTCATCCTCAAATTATTTTTATACTTTACCCAGCATTTCCGAGTACCACTTAATTTAGCCCTCTTGAATGCTCTATTTTTGTTTTTAATATGTTTTTTAACTGTTGCATTTATCCATGGTGTTTTTTGTTTCACTTTATCAGTTTTTTAATTAGAGGGATATATGTCTTAATTGCTGCATAAAGTTTGACCTCAGATATCTGCCACATATCGAAAAGGGATTTATTATTAAAATCCAGGGCTCAGTTCCAAGTTGTCATTTCATTATAAAGTCCCTCAAAATTAGCTTTAATAAAATTATAAATAGCTGTATTGCCAGAATCATAGCCTAAATTACCCTTATAAATAAATCTGACCATAGCATGATCACTAGACCCAAGGGGAGGGATAACCACACAATTAGTAATATTATTGCCAAAATTGTTTAGAACCAAGTCCAGAATATTTTCTCCCCTAGTGTTATGTTGAACTATTTGCTCCATGTTAGTTAATAGGAAAGTCTCCAAATAGACTCTTTCTACATCAGTTACTGTTTTTGGGGTACTCCAGTTTATCCCTGGGAGGTTAAAATCCCCCATAAGTATGGCATTATTTGTAGATGATAGTTTATTTACATACTCTAACAACAGGGGATCTTCCTTTTGTGAGACTGATGGAGGTCTATACATTACTCCCAAATTAATACAGTTTAAAGACTTTGGGAATATTTTGACCAACAAAGCTCCAATAGTTGGGCACAAAGTTAATTCTATTTTTTCAGCATTAATATTATTTGAAATATAAAATGCTACCCCTCCTCCTCCTCCTCCTCCTCTAGTGCTGTTCCTGTCTTTATGGAATAATGTATACCCCGGGATATTTTCATCATCCCTCCACAAGGTCCTTGTAATTGCACATATGTGAATATTCTGTTGGCATAAAATATACACAGGTTCATCAAATGTATTATTGAGGCTCCTGGCATTAATGAGAAGAAAGTTCCATTCTGTAAGGCTTGTGGGGTTAGTACTATTTATAGTGTCTGTGAGAGTGGAAAGGCCCCCCCCCCCGCTTTCTAGTTTAAATTTTGGTCTATTTGTTGTCTAAGCCTGTTAGCAAAAATCTGTTTTCCCTGTTTATTAAGATGCAGCCCATCTCTAGCAAATAATTTTTGGTTCAAGAACCCACCCCAATTCTCCGAAAAAGTAAACCCCTCTCTAATACATCAATGCTTAAGCCAACCATTTAGTATTATTATGTCATTTCTTTTGGAGGGACTTGATCTGTGAACAGATAAGAGTCCCGATATGATTAAGTCACCCCCTTGCTTTTTAATCATTTCACCTATAGTTTCAAAGTCTCTTTGGATATCTATCATGGGTCTTCTACCCAAGTCATTGATTCCTGCATGGATCAGGGTAACTGGAGTTTGATTATGTTCCTATAACCCTGGAAGGAGTTGTTTAATATTATCTATACCTGCTTTTGGCAGAGCACTGACTGTAGTATACTGATTTCTAGTTCTACAGATTATATGGTCTGTGTATCATATCATAGAGTCTCCAATAACCAGAACATCGTTAGGGGAATCCAAATGACTTATCTTTCTGGTGTTTTGTGCAGTCTGAACTGAGGGAGGTGAAGTAGGCTCTGTGTGTTTCAACAGATTCATCTCACTTGAGTTCACACTACAGGGTTCATCCACTAAAGCACTGTACCTATTGGGAGTTAAGATATTGGTACTACCCCCTATGTTTCTTCTCCCTTTTTTACCAATAGGTTTTTTAACCAAACACCAGTCATCTTCCTCAGAATTGTTTCTAGTTTGTAATTCGTGGTGGGTAGGGTGCTTGTGTGGTACTGTGGATATAGTATCAGCCACTGAGTCTATGTACTCTTCCAGGCTGCTAATTTCTGCTTGTACCTGAGATCTTTGTTGTAGCTGAGCAGTTTCAGCTCTTAAAATATCTATCAATCTACAATTATCACATTCAAAATCAGGACAGACTTCACCATCAGTGTACATACCACAATTTAGACAGCACTTCATTTTCATACCCAAATCCATGGCCATTTTATAACTTAAATGATGTTGGTAGGCCCAGTGTCCAGTGACCCAGCTGACACCGCCCCCACGTCTGTGTATCTGTGTGCAGCGATGCGCGCCCTGCCCACGCTCACCCTGCATGCTGCAGGGCCAAGTTAAGAGCCTGTGTGTGACCCGGAAGTGCCTCCAAGGGTCAAGGGATGCTCCCGATATCAATAGAAAATCATCCAAGCAATGGACTACCCTTCTGTGCCCATACCGCCACCTAAACTCCCACTAAACCCATGAGCTGAAGACCTCAAACGTTGAGCACACTATGGAACAGCCCATGGGCATGGCCTTGTCAAAATACAAACCTCCCTCAAATTGAAAACCTAGGTGATCCCAATCTGCTGGTTGCACTGGTAGCAGCCTGAATGCGGATTCAGTATCTGTCTTGGCCAACCATGCCCCATCCACCACTCATATCAACTCTATTGCTTGGTCCAGAGATGCGTAGGAGACCATGCTGAGAGCTTCCAGAATCCCTCCATTCACCGACCCCTCCTTCGGATAGGACAGGTGATGAATGAGCCTGAAGTCACCTTCCTGCTTCTTGGGTACCAAACTAAGGGGAGGCACTCAGAAATCCAAGCGGGGGGGACAGGCCAGCGGCCCTTCCACCCAACCTGCCCTCACTTCTTTCTGGATCTCCTTCCAGGCAATGTCTTCCTTCCCTTGTAAAGATCCCAAGTTCTTAGCCTGCATTCCCACCTGCACCCCCTTAAAACCCAGCAGAAACCCCCCGAAAACCCCTTTTCAACAACTCTCCCCTCTTTTATCGGGTTAAAACTAAGTCCAGTGGTCCATCACCACCCGTTTTATGGGCGTGTGTGCTATCCCATACCCCCATCTCTGCTCCGGCTGCTCAATACTAGTTCCATCCGTAATTATTCGGATAACCTCCTCTCCCAGGCCCCCCCCGGCCTCTGCCGGCTCCTCCCTGCTGTTCCGATGAAATGACTCCTGAGCATTCCCACTGGCTGGTCCACTTTTGTCGCTCCTTACCTTGCAGTTAGTGGCTGAGTGTGACCCCCTGCAATGGAAACAGCTGTGCTTGAACTTGCAGCTGGGCCAGTTACAGGAGGCCCGATTGTAAGCCCAGCATGTCTTGGCACCCTGGGCCTAAGACCCCTTTCTTCTCTGCTAAGATCCTTGCGCCAATGTCGCTCCCAACAGAGACCTAACCCATAGCTCGGCATGGGTGCAATCCCGTCTCAGATCACCCTTTGCTGCCATGCATCTCTGGAACATCTCGTCGTGCTTGAGCCACCCAAAACCTAACTTAACCCGGTACGCGCTCCTGATGATTGCCATATAGGTAAGCAACGGGATTGCTAAATCTGGCCATTTCTCCAGCACCAAGGCACTGTAGATCAAGAACACCACCTGCCATGTGTCAATATTCTTCCCTTTGAATTTGGCCTCCTCCGCCTTGCACCCCTCCACCACCAGCGCTACAGCCATCTCCGACTTACCCACCAATTCCTTGTGTTCATATTTTGTGGCTGTCTCCTCATCAACCAGCCCAAAAACATCGACATACTCACCCTTCCAAATCTTGTCTTTTATTGATGCTGGGACGTGGTCACCCAAGGTGAAACCTGGTGGGCCGTCGTACAGTTTCCGTGCCCCACTTGATGATGCCGGCCCCTCACCATTTCTTTTTCCTTTTTCCTTAATAGCCCTTTTCCCATATCACCCAATATCCCCTCGATATGCTCCTGTAGATTTGCCTCATTATTCATATCTACGTTGTCCTTACCCCCTTCTGTTGGCTGCTCGGATGTCTTGTCTGGTTCTGCCCCTGGCCTTGGCACTGTTGGTGCACTGTGACCTGCCCTCCTCTGTCATTTATTTCCTCTTCCTGTGCCACCCTGATCGTCCTGCTCTTTTTTGCTTCCTCTGGGTCTCCTCCTTGGCCTCCCTCTACTTAGCCGCCTCCATCAACTCTGTCATTTGCGCCATCAATTTGGCCACCTCTGCAAGCATGGTAGCACTGGATGTTGGGGCTCTCTTTGGTGCCATCTCTTCCTAGCAGCATACTGAAAATTTTGTGAGATAGGTCCCCCAACCCCATGATCCGGGCCTTCCTCTTTTTTTTTTTTTTTTTTAAACTTGCCACCTGCAGGCTAGTACGGGCTGGCAGCGCCCATGTCTGAATAACTTACTGACCAGCTACTAGCTGGCAGGGTGGGCATATACCCCACAACCAATGCCCCCCTCCAAACCCTGACTGTAAATGGCTCCTCATCACGAGCCAGATTCTCAAGCTTCTCATATGCCATTCCAATCACCTTACCATGCTGAGTGAGGTAGCCATAATCTATCCCCCTTGAACTCCTCAGAAAACATACACCTATGGCCACTGCCAACCTATGAACAAAATGCTACATCCCGCAGCCACCTTCGTGCCATGCCAATAATCTCCTGGTGAGTCTCAAACCCACAAACCTTGCTCTCAGATGCAACCACCCGAGCCACCACACCACAGGGTGTGCTTATCTTGTTCATGCTGCACACCCCTTCCCCCACCATGTGGCAGCCCCTTTCTTGGCTCTCCTGGCTGCCAAACAAAAACCTTTTTTTTGAATGCGCCCCCACGCGACCACATGGGCCTGCCTTGTGGTCCCAATGCCTCCGTGCTTCCCTTTCACTGTCAGTTCTCGGTTCCCCCTCTACTAGTCCTAGGCCCAGACTATAGATGTTAGATTAGCAGAATAGTAAATGCGCATTTTGATTTTTACAAGTACTGTCTGTATAAGCCTAATGCATTCTCCTTGCGGCCCCTTATTTTCTCTCTTTTTTTTTTAAAGCTATTCACATCCTTGGAAGCTTGCAAATTGTAGCATCCATTTTCTTTCTTGCCACCTAAGGCATTGCTTTAGTGGTCAAAGGCACCTACCATCTGCACACCAAACCTGCCCCCCTTAACCAGTGATCACATGTCTCAGTGCGCTTGCTCTGCGTGTTGTTCTGGGCCCAGGAACTGGCCTACCCACCGTCTACTGCACGGATGCTGGACCCTTATTAGAAATTTGGCCCCCCTCACGGCTTGTGCCTCTGACCTCTTTTCATTTCCCCCTTTCCAATTCCCACGTAAGCCAACTGATGGCCACAAAACATTTGCCCTGCCACACTGCCCTGATAGGCCTCTCTGCCCCTTTCCAAGCCGACTGCCACAGACACTATGAGCACACCAGTGTCGTATGAGCACTCCCCTCACCCCGTCTGTGGGCATCTGTGAGGATGGATCCATGACCCCAATGCTCACTGCCAATGCTGTTGGCTACTCCTGCCCTCATCTCTACAACAAACCCCCCTCTCCAGCTGCAAGGTTTAATACAGCCAGGGGCCCCCCATCCCGACCACCGGATCTGTCAGTGCTGACTACCAAAAACACAACAAAATGCCCAGATCTGTCGCTCTGAGACACTGCTACAGCCTGGCCCACCCACGTGATTCTCAGATCACTGGCCCCTTTTGGGCCAGCCCTGCATCCCGCTCCATTGTTGAGCAACAAAACCTCCTACACTACCATGCGGCCAAACTTGTGCTCCTTGGTTGAACCATTCTGCTCACATGGACCAGAAGCTTGCCACAACCGCATCAACCCACTAAGCAGTGGCCAAACAACTAAAATTACCCAACTTAGGCAGCAGCCAAACAATCACGATTTATGAACTTAGGCAACGATAAAAACTGAAACCAAGCAAGTAAACTGTGCCTTACCTGTGCCGGTGAATGTGCTGAAAAGAGAATTTCCAGCAAAGAAAGAGGGCAAGCTTAGAGCTGCATGCCCATAAATATCCCTAGTGTCTTTGTCATAGCCCCCTCCCCCAAGCCCTTCCTCTCAGCCAATGGTAGGCCACCTGCTCTCTGCATGAAGTCAGTGGGCCCCACCCCCCTTACATCCCCCCATCCTATCTCCTCTACCCTCCCAGCTCCTATATTCGTGGTTTGGCCCTGGGACAAATTGGCCTGCTTTTTAATGGCAAGCCTCCTTTTCATCCAAAGATTTGATACACTGTAAAAGAACACTTCTATTTAGTAAGGTGGTGACAGTGATGTAGGATACATATGGTTGTTCTTTGCTGTTTAATAAATCCATGGATAGATTTGTAATAGATTACTTGTTTGCACTACCTGCCTTATGAGCCATGTGTTACTTTAGCTTCGCACATCTTTTTTTTAAGGTTTTATTCATTATCAATTAGAAATCCTTGCAAAAAACAACTATGAAAATGTTTTTCTCTGATGGCACACTGAGATAATGCAATAGCATTACAAAGCATATTGAGGTCACAGGGTTGTGGGTTCAGTCCTGGACAATGCCTCTTCCTAAGAAGTTTTGAACCATTTTTTTGTTTGTTAATTATGGGAAATCATCTACTGTTCTTCTTTATGTGTTGGAAAATGGTACATTTAAATTTTGTCTTTTTATAATATGTGGTGTGTTCTCCACAGTTTGTTGCTCCTGTCTATGGTTACACTGCCAGCTACTAATTATTGAAGACAATATACTTTTTCCAAAAGTAAGGAAATTCATTGCAAAAAACTCTGTTAATGCATCTGTTACAGTGAATACCACAGCAACAAAAACATGGAAATGAGGCATTAGGATTTCTAACCTTGATGCCCCACCCCCAGAGTTCCTACCCCTACCACCTTCCCCCATCCCCGCACCATCCAAACACAGTGTGCCATTGGGTCATCATGGCAAACTCTTACCCATTGTCATATACTGTAGCATGCAAGCCTGTTTACACATGGAATGGGGTGAGAGTTGGGCCTGATGACCCAATGGCACAATACTACTGCTGCTGGTGTGTGGAGGGTGGGGGATGGGGAGGGAGGTGGGGTGGGAACTTTGGGGTGGGGTGTTAGGGTTGGAAACCCTTATGCTTCATTTCCCTGCTTTTGTCGCTGTGGTATTCATCTTAACTGATGCATTAGCAGTGTTTTTTTGCAATGAAATATATATATGTATATATACACACACACACACACACACATACATATGTTCTTTGCAAAAACTGCATTAAAGCACCAGTTTGTATGAAATGTGGCATTGGTGTTTCCAACCCTAACTCCCCACTCACACGGCCAGGCAGGAAAAAGAAAAAAAATTATATTTTTCACTGTCCTGACTGTTGGCAAATCAGAGTTGGGGTCTTCCATGGGTTCTCAACCCTAATGCTCACCCTACTGTGATATAGTCTTCAGATGCACAGAACCATGTCTCCCCATATGTTTCCAACAACTTGTAGGCCCTGCCTGAAGAAAACATATCACATTTCACCTTATTTGGTTACGGAATGAGGTGAGCATTAGGGTTGAAAACCACAAGGATGATTCCACCTCTGATTCACCGTCAGTACAGCAAAAACAGTAATTTAATTACTTTTGTCACGTTAATCTGAACCCTAACTGGTGCATTAATGCAGTTTTTTTGCTAAGAATGTCCTTACTTTCTGAAACAGTAGATTCATATCCCTATTTACACACCTCTGGGACCTGTGTGAACACATCCATCTGGTTAAGGTAGCACAGGGCTCTCTGGGCCCTGTGCTTCCCTCCCTCCATAGAAGTACACATCCATTTGACTGTGGAAGCACAGGGCTCCCTGGGCCCTGCATTTCTATGTCTCCAGAAAATCAATTATGTGCCTGGTTGTAACAGTTTTTTTTTTTGGGGGGGGGCTCTCTTCAAAAGAAAAAATATATATGAAGTCTCCCTCTTAACTACCAGCAGCCAATTGTATATGGGCAAAAATGTGATTTTCAGTTTTTTACCCAACAGTCAGTAAATTTTTGTCAATATTCCTCTGAAATTTGCTGTGGTTGTAGTGGAAGATGAGATACACCTTTGGTACACTTTTAATGATGGTTAGTTTTTTACCGTATTTAGTACCATGGTAAAGACTGGAGATAATTTAGGGGTACAGTGCATACCCCATGAATGTATGGGGGGGATTATGTGTTAGTGTTGTAGTACCCATTTATACCTTTTTAATATATACATTTTCCCTTAACTGCAATTATTGACAGATTTATGGCTTGTTAAAGTGGCAATGTTATCCAATGTGAATTTTCATTTTATGTATTTTTATTTATTTATTTATTTATTTATTTATTTAGATTTTGTTTACCAGGTAAACCCACTGAGACCAAAGGTCCCTTTTTCAGGGGCGACCCGGGGTGAATACACCACCAACTTTACCTTAGGTACAGTATACAGCTTCGAAAATATATTTACAATTTGTATATAAGGTACAGCATACAGATACAAAAAAAAATATATATATATATATATACAGTTCATACAGGAGGTTGCGTAACTGTAAGGCAGAGACAGAGAGCATGTAGCAAGTACCAGCATTTGGAGAAAAATTGCATTGCCCAGGGGAAAAAAACAAAAGTCCAAGGGTCATTCAAAGAGAAGAACATAACACAGTTTGTAAAGAGTATACAGTTGATAGAGGTTAGTTGGTACCAGGGGCGCCAAGGATTCGTAGATAGTCACATAAGGTCATGACGGGTAGGGAGTTTATCTAGTGGTTACAGCAGCAGTGGCTCAGTTCTAGGAGGTAGACTTTGAGACTGGCCTTGAAAGAGGAGAGGGAGGGTTTGTCAAGCAGGGAAGAGGGGAACGAGTTCCAGAAATGAGGGGCGGTGAACTGGAAGGAGCATTTACCTTGATTGGTGTGGATGCGGGGTATGTTCAAGAGTCGACTTGAGGTAGACCGCAGGTTGCAGAGGGACTTTAGGGGTAAGCAGGTCGCTAAGGTGAGGTGGATGGTGTGTGGAGAGGAGTTTGTAGGAAAGGCAGGCAGGGGAAAAAGATAGTTTAAGCTGAGTGCCCGGCCAGTTAAGGTCCTTAAGAGCCGCAGTGGTGCCGCCTAGGGAGGAGTGGGTTACCGAGCGAGCAATGCGGTGGTAGAGGGTGGAGAGATTGGTTAGCTCAGTCTCTCTGAGGAACTGTAATAATGGAGAACTGTACAGTAAATAGGGGAGGAGGTTGCAGTTAGCAATGGCTCTATGTGCCTCTCCAGAGAGGGAGTTCCCAAGGCGGTATAGCAAGCCCAGTCTCTGGTGGATGGCTTTAGTTAGGACATCTATGTGGGGTTTGAAGGTTAGCTCCTGGTCAAGGGTAATCCCAAGATACTTAAATTGGTCAGTGACCTCAACACGCATTCCTTGAGCTGATGTTATAGTGAGAAGACCACTATGGTCTTTACCCAGTCACCGGGTCCCAAAGAGGACAGCTTTTGTCTTGTCCTCATTTAGCTTGAGGTGGTTGGCAGTTAACCATGTTTCAAGTTTTGCCAGGCAGGCTTGAAGTTCAGTTGCGATAACGGAGGATTGGGGGTCACTGTGATAGATTACCGTATCATCAGCATAGAGCAGTAGATTGCTGGGTGCACACACCTCAGCTATGTCGTTCACAAACAGGGAGAACAGCAGGGGTCCTAATATGGAGTCCTGGGGTTCTCCAGTGATCACCGGTCTGGGGCTTGAGTTGACGCCTTGCCATCGTACTGTCTGAGTTCTGTTAGTCAACATATTCATCAATATTTGCAGGTAAGCCATATTCAATATGGCCCCTAACTTTTTTGCGGGTATTATGTGTTAGTATTGTAGTACTCATTGAGACCCTCTTTTCCTACATAGATTGTCCCATAACTCCAAAGACTGACAGAGTTACAGCTTGTTAAAGTTGCAATGTTATCCTATGAAAATTGTAATTTTTTAATTTGAATCTGTTTTTTGTATGGCCCTGAATTTTTTAAGGGCATTATATGTTAATATTATAGTACTCATCAAGACCTTTCTTGTGATATACAGATTGTCCCTTACCTGCAAATATTGATGGAGTTATAACTTGTTAAATTGGAAATATGGAAAAAAAAAGTGTTGTAGTACTCAAGACCTTTCTTGTATACAGATTGTTCCTTACCTGCAAATATTGATGAAGTTATGGCTTGTTAAATTTGACTGTCAAGAGTCTTAAATCTACCCTAAAAGCTTATTTATTTAGTCTAGCCTTTTCAGAATTTTAGTAGTTTGAGCTATATTCAGTATTTATTAGACTAATGGTATTTGTGTTTTATTTATCTTTTATCATTTATAATCTGTTTATACTGTACAAGCGCTTTGATCATAATTGAAATTGCACTTTTTTAAATAAATAAATGATTAATTGATTGATTGAAATGTAGAAAAAAACTTAGTCCAAATTCTTCTTTCATATGAAGGAATTCTTTTTTTGTGAGCTTGTGTCATTCTCACAAGACAGGATTCCTTCATATGATGAAAGAATGTGATAAAAAATGAAGGCCACATTTTCTTCATATGACGGTAATCTTGTTTTGTATGGCCATACAAAAAAATTAAAAATTGTCACACGAGAAAAGAGTTTTAGAAAATGTGTTGAAAACACATTTCTGGATAATGTCTCCCAAACTCTAACTGCAGAATCCAGTTAATGGGGTCCCAATTAGGAAGATAGATGTGCTGGTGTCTTTGCATGATATGATTTTTATGTGTTTTCTAAAACATTTTTTTTATGGGGGGGACAAGGAAACAAGATGCCCACCATAGGAAAAAAGTATTATTACTCACAAGACAGGATTGCCCTCATAAAAAACAGAATCCTTGTTTGTATGGCCAAATACATTTTTTGTATGAAACAGATATCCAAAAAAGCATACTGAGCAATGCTTAGAAATGAAATTTCAAATCCTTATAACTCTTGAACAGATTAATATGTGTTTCACCAAATAATTGAAAGGCACTGCTCTGGCCCAAGCCCTTTTAACCCTGAAAATTTCAGATCCAAACTTCCAAACTCGCTGGGTGATAGGTGATGATAAAAAAAAAAAAAACAAAAGACCAATTGGTTGTATGGCTGGTAAAGCTGGCAACAACAGGAGGCTGCAATAGGTTGGGTCACACCTGATTTGTTATGCACACTGCAAATTGTTTACTGTGCACCTGTATTGTCCATTCAGACTGAAGTCAGATCCTTAGGACTGGCCATGAATTTTGACTGCAGAACAAATAGAAATGTCAGTACAAGACCATTTTACAGCAGTTCAGTATCTTGCCTCGATCCTGAAAATGTTACATTTTACCACAGATTATTTCAATTAACAAGACCAAAACTTTATATCTGGTTAGAAGTGTGTGTATAATATTCCCATTCCCTTACCCTTCCTGAGTGATGACATATCATATGATGTATACTGATGTCCAACTGAATGCACCATTTGTACTATAGTTAGTTAATTAGTCAGCCAGTCAGTCAGTCAGTCAGCATTGGTACTCCTATTTAGTTAGCTAGTCAGTCATTTATTTCACTATGAATCTGTATTATTGTAGCACAATTGTTTTAACCCCAACCTTTTGACTTACTGCACATTGGTTGGTTCTGTAGTTATTAATTTTTATTCATTACAACATTGCATTGTTTTGTTTGCCCATTTCCCTTAAAGTTTCGGCTTCTAATCCCTTTCCTGTACATCATTTCTAAATAAATAAAAAAAAATACATGCATATTTATAGCTATAGCTATAAATAACATATTTATTTACAATTGTATAGACAGGTGGAAATGAGCAGATTAGGTGGACCAAGTGGTCCTTATCTCTGCAGAACAATTCTACATTTCTATGGTTTCTATGTTACATTAATGAGAGGTAAGATCCAGGAGTGGAGAAGTCACAATTTAGTGTATATAGGTCATACCACTGGTGGGAGGATAACATGTCATTCCACTGCAACCTATTGGGTATTTGATGCCATGCTATTTTGCAATGATTTTATTAGTGTGTCACCTAGTTTTAGCTGAAATATGACATTCTATCTATTGCAAGCTCTTTATCTGGTCCACTGCTTTCAGTGTCCTTGTTCCAGATTCTAAATGGAAATATTGTAACATGTTCTAAGTGGGAAAATATGCATTCTTAGAAAAATAAATATTTATATAGCATGATCTATTTCCCCAGTGTATATACTGATTCTTTCATTGGTATCTGTCTGTCTATCACCGGTGGTGAATGAATTGAGCAGATTAATTCTGTTATTTTTTTCATATAATATATTTTCTCTGGAAACAGTATTCAACTAGGAACATGTTGGTTCCACCCAGGAAATAGTGATTTGATTTACAATCTTGAATTACAACAAATATATTTTACAACAGAATTATTCATTTTATGCCAAAAATAAGGTAAAACAGAAAATCATATCCAAAATAGTGTCACACAAAATACAGAATGGTTTGTTTGCAGTTGAATTATACATTTATCATCACACCAGTGATAAGACCTTTTGCTTTCCGGTTTGTTAGTTAAAGTACGGGTCTTACCACGCAATCCTGGAGACCAATGTTTTATTCCAAGGCAGCACAAACACACACATACACACACAAAAGCAGAAGTTTCACACAAAGTCAAAAATAAAAATTGCCATGGTGATTAATAAAACACCCTTTTTTGTTGTTTAGAAAGATGGTCCATTTGCATTTCTAGCATTGCTTAGTTGGAAATAAATCATTTACCAATCTCAGTGGTTTGGGGATACTGTTTAGACTGTTTTTTAAACTGCAGGCAAAGGAATTTTCTTATTTTTATTTAGTTATTTATTTATTTTTTATTTTATTCTTTGATAACCAGTTTGGCTTACTAGGCAAAAATGCCTGTTTTCAGGACCAACCCCGGAGCACTGGGAGTAGTTAGAAGACTTGCTCAGTCACACAATATGCAAGTAGAGGTTATTGAAATCAAACCCAGATGTTCCTTAGATGGTAAAAAGAGGACTTGACAACTGCTGACACCTGCAAATGCAGTGTCAGCCTGTCATCAAAAATCACCCCCAGGTTTTGCACCCATTCGGAGGAAGGAAGCTGGGCACCCCCAAGACAAAATCCAGTGAGTTGTCTGGCCCCCAACTCCTCTGTACAGTGACCCGGATCCACTACCAACATCTCAGTCTTTCCAGAGTTCAATTTCAACCAGCTGAAACTCATCCATTCCTGGATTTCTACGAGACAGTTGTTAAACACCAAGCATGCACTATCCTGGTCAGGTGCAAAAGACAGATAGAGCTGGGTATCATCAGCATAGCAGTGAAACCTCTGCCCATACCATATTATAATGTCTCTGAGGGGCAGCATATACACCGCGAACAACATGGGGTACAACACCGAGACCTGTGGGGCCCCACATGGCAGACAGAATGGATCAGAGGAAAAAATCCACAACACCACCCTCTGAGATCTGCCAGTGAGAAAGGATTTAAACCATCTGTACCAGACAGGCCACAGATGAACCTCAGGCAATCAAGAAGCACCGCATGGTCCATGGTGTCAAAGGCTGAAGAGAGATCAAGAAGTACCAAGATAGAAGGACGCTTCTGATTCCTTGCCATCAGGAGATCATTGAGCACTCTAACCAGAGCAGTTTCAATACTATGCCTCTTATGAAAACTGGACTGAAGAGGTTTGTAAATGTTGTGGATGATCAAGTGGTTCTCTAGTTGTAGCGCCACAACTTTCTCAGTTACCTTCCCAACAAAGGGGAGGTTAGAGGTCAGTCTGTAGTTTGCAAAGCAGCTTGGGTCTAGAGCAGCTTTCTTCAGGAGAGGTGTCACCACCGCCTCCTTCAGGGAACTAGGAAACTCACCAGCCTCTAAGGAGTACCAAACTATCTTTGCTAGGACCGTCCTACGATGCCACAACAACCCGTTAACAGAGAAGTTGGACCCTGGGTCCAAATTACAGCATGTTGGGTGCATACCCTGGGCAATCCACACAACACCCACAATTTCCAGCCGGTTGAAGGAACTCCATGTGAACCAAGGAGAGGTGACCAAACACTGACCACTATCAGCTCCCATAGGGTGAGCCTGATGGAGCTCCGCCCTGATGCTGGCCACCTTATCCACAAAGAAGTGAGTGAGCTCATCACAATCTGTGAAAAGGCTCTTCAAACCTGAAGATAGGTTGGGTTGCACTGCCTGTTCACGGTTCGAAAGAGCTGAGCCGGTGGGTTGTGAGCAGCTGCAATCTCCCCGGACAGGTGATTGCTAATTGATAGATTTGATAATGTTCCATCAATCTAATGTAGTCAGCTAGTGAGGTAGATTTCCACCAACAAAGTTCTAACCTTTATCCAACTCACCACAACTCCCTCAAGGTCCCATCAAACCATGGAGACCAAGGGTGAAAAGAGAGAGAGGACAAACACAGACAGGAGTGATAGAGTCCAGGGCTATAGTAACAGCCTTATTATAGACCTGATCCAGACTCTGTGGACTCCTGCTTGCAACCAGAATGACCAATAGGTCTAATACCGCCAATAGACCATCAGGGCTCACATCTCACAAAGGGCGGTATCTGACCATCTCCACAGGGAACGGCCTATATGGGGGGTATAGAAACTGAACCTTACAGTGTGATGATCCGACCATCCAACTGGTTCCACCACCAAGTCAGAGGTTTCAATCCCCAGGAGGAAAACCGGTAAAGAGAGTGACCAAACTTATGGATAGCAGAGGTAACAACCTGTGTGAAGCCTGGTGATATCATCAACTAGAGGAAGTCCTTCCCAAATTGTGAGAGTT
The DNA here is from genome assembly GCA_016271365.2 of Neoceratodus forsteri. Classification (NCBI taxonomy): domain Eukaryota; kingdom Metazoa; phylum Chordata; order Ceratodontiformes; family Ceratodontidae; genus Neoceratodus; species Neoceratodus forsteri. The sequence continues at coordinate 40,879,067 of JADMNL010000040.1, read as the reverse complement.
CTTCATTGACCCAGGCAATAAAGTTGCTCAGGACCATCAACCTGGATGACCCAAATGCCATGTTGACCATGAAGTTGGCTACTTCCTGGAGGAACCACTTCTCACCCCTGGGTGGACGGTACATGAGAATGATCCTACAGCCTACACCAGCAACCACATTACATTCAAATGAGCTGGCCTTCTCAACTGGCACACCTGCAAGGTCCAATTCTGTCTTGAAACAGATAGCTAACCCCCTGCCCCTGTGGTCCAGTCTCGAGTGTTGTGTCATCGAGTACCTTGCCAGAACAGCAGCCTCCAATATGGGGACAGCATTACCATCCAGCCAGATCTCAGTGGTGCAGACCAGATCTGCTGTCCCAATAAGATCTGCAATTATTGCAGTCTTGTTCTTAATCGATCTGGCATTGCATAATACCACTCAAGTCGGACGGGATTCCGGGGCTACCTGAGCTATCGGTCCACCTCTAGTGGAGCCCTTGGGTATTGAGACCAGGCATGGAGGATTATGTTCCAGAGTCCTTTTTTCCCCAGGGCATCTCCTGGGCCTCACTACCCTGATATGAGCACTCCGCTCACTCTCTCTCAGATGTTTGGAACCTCCAGCCCAGCCATGTCCCCGATCAGCAATTCCCAATGCTCTACAATGTTGATATACTATATGCTGTAAAGAGAGGGCATCAAATGGGTGGAGGTCCTGAAGTTCAGAGGGTGAGTAGTAAACAACCAGGAAAGCAGTCTGCCAACACATCTAGGCACCAATATATCACGTCACACACCCAAGAAACCCAGAACACTGAAAACCACAAGTAATGCAGCACATAACAGTAAAATAATTCAAATTTTCCAAACCAAAATAATTCAGTCCTCCACTCTCTCACAGAGTGGTGGGCAGAATTCTAAAAACAAAACAAACCCCCCAAAAACTAAAATAAAACAAATTCTACTCCCTTCATAAGTAACCAGTATAATGCAGTCATCCACTCTCTCTCACAGAGTGGTGGACAAAATACAAAGTAAATTAAAAAACAGAAGCCCCACCCCTATTGTATATCAAAAAATACTTCACTCCTTCATTCTCTTTCACAGAGTGGGGGAGGGAGGTCAACAAATAAAAACCCCACACACTGTCTCTCACACAATGGGGGAAAACAAATATACAACAAATAAAACAACCCCAGACCCCAATAATTATAACACATTCAGAAACTAAAAAGAAAATTAATAAAAAACAAAGAAAGTTACTTGACTTCTTAGTCCATTAGTAGGTCCTTGAATAGTCCAGCACTTCCTAGTTACATAAGGCTTTTATTAAATCCTACCATCAGTTCAGAAAGTATTCTCAAGCATTAATAGACCACAGAAATAGAAGAGAGAGAGGTCTGACCAGGGTGTCGGTAGAGAGGTGGGAGCAGATGACAGTTCCCAATAGAGGAAAATCTTCCCAGAGATCAGTCTGCTTGTCTCTGACCATGATAGATCCAAATCTTGACCCAAAAAAGAAAATCTTCTAGGATTTCCTAAGCAAGATTTACTTCACCCAGGGCAGGGAAATAATAAAGACACTAATTGCAGGTGGTACTAAGAGGGCAACCCCAAACCCAAGCCAGTGAGTAGTCCCCATGGGATAAAGAACCCAAAACTATGATACCCAGGTCTGGATGGCCCTCCAGCCATCCTCCCTGGCTATCTATAAGAACCACCACTATTGTCTGTCGAAAGACATGCAGATAAGAAATCAATAACAACAGTTGCAGTCAAAAAACTGTGAACAAAAATATAGGAGATGACTGTACTGCATATGCACAGCAGTTTTGGTTTTTAATAGTATAATGAAAAGCACTCAGGCATTTGTGTCCAGCAGCCAAAACAACTGTAAATCTGTTTGGCCTCATCATAGTTATTTATTTATTTATTATTTATTTGAATTTTGGTAACTGGGTGAGCCAGCTGAGACAGAATGTCCCTTTATTAGGGGCAACCCTGGGGAGGGAACAAAGGGAGATACAGAAATATAATTACGACAGTACACAACACTTTTATAATAGGTCAAACATTGAAAATAAAATAGAACATAAATAAATTAAGTTAAAAATCACATAGCACAAAAAGCAGAACAGCAATGAATGAGAATATATATAATGCATATGCAGCAGATACCAAATGATGCAGAGCATACAGGCACATCAGTAGTAGATACAATTGAATGTAACATGAATAAATAATAACACAACCTGTGTAGCACATAAGCATAGTAAATAATGTCCAGAATCTGAGGGGGGGAAGCATAAGTAGCCCATGAAACAGAATGGGTAAGGAGGGGAGTGGAGATTGCGCAGAACATAAAACGGGAGCAGGAGCAGCCCATAAGAGAGGGTGGGAAAGGAGGGAAGTGAACTAGAGGCTTGAAAATATTCCATTTAGCAAGGAGATGCACCCCATCTCTCTCTCTCTCTCTCTCTCTCTCTCTTTCTCTCTCCCCTGCCTTCCATGTTTTGCTGCTGGCTGCTGACAGACCAGGATTTACAGTCTACAGTGCTCTGCCAGGCACACTGGAATGAGAGCAGAATTTATCAGTTTGTGCTCTGTAACACCATGCTGAAATACCGACTGATAGATACAATTATATTTTCTCAAAAAGTAAGTAAATGAATTGCCAAAAAACTTCATTAATATACTAGTTAGGATTGAAGGAACAAAAGTAGGAAAATGTGGTGGTAGGCTCTCCAACCCTAACACCCCATCCCTAACCTGCAGGCAACAAAAGACAATGGGTGTGCCTCGGGTTTGTCAACCCTAATGCTCACCCCATTCCATCAGTAAATAAGCTGAGATGGGTACAGTATATGAGTATGGGGTGAGTGTTAGGGTTGACAACCCCAAGGCATACCCATGTCTGTTTTTGCCTGCAAGGTAGGGGTGTGGTGTTAGGGTTGGAAAACCTAACATCACATTTCCCTACTTTTATCACTTCAACCCTAAGTAGTGCCTTAACAAAGTTTTTTATAATGAATATATATATATATATATATATATATATATGTATATATATATACACACACACACACACACATACACAGAATAAATAATGGGTATGGATGGTATACAAGGATGTATACCCATCAAGAGAGCTAATTAGGGCTATGAGGCCATAAGCCTGAACAGTAAACAACATTATTGCCCTAATTAGCCCTCAAGATGGATATACTTCTGAGTGTTTCACCCTTACCCATTGTTTGTTGAATATAATACATTAGGATGATTACTGTTATGAAGATTGCATTTGTGATCACATTAGGGCACATGAAAGTCTTCTTGCAGCAAGGAGGGGAAGGGTGTGTGGTGAGTGCAAGTAGGTGTTTGGGGGATTTCTGAGTCTGGGAGGGTTCTGTGTGTTGTTTGTTTTCTAGGTTCCTTTACAGCTTCTTAGTTGGCTTTGATAGTTCCCTAATGATATGTTAACTATGTTATCAGTATTGACCCATTAATTGTTTGATTAGTGTAGGTATATAGCTTTAATTAGTGCAGGTATAGAGCTGTAATGATTTGATTAGTAGGTATATACTTCTAATTGATAGGTTAGGCACAGGTATACAGGGAAATAAATGATTGTCTTTTCTGTGGGGAAATATTACCATCCATGTATTATACTGTATATATTGTATATATAGGGGATATGACATGGCTTGACTGAAGATATCACGTGTATTGTCATGAGAGGCTAATGATATTTTGATATTTCACAAGTGGAGAAGCCACTAGTGAGTTGTCTTAATATCATTAGTCTCAATTGAAGATAAATAGGATATCTTTGGTCAGGCATATCATGTTCAGTTTATACAGACATACATTTTGGGATAAACATGACTGGGAATGTGTAGAAAAGTGAAAGTGACTTTGAAATGTGTGACTAACTTTCAGATTTTTTTGGAATTACAGTACATGTTTGGGAGAGGTTTCCAAGATGTACTACTACTGTGCTTCTATTTAACTCACTGAGCCCCATAGTTTAGCGTTATGGCCAGTACATAATGAAAAAGTCTGATATACAATTCTCTTGTTTTTTGGAGGCATTTGTTCATCAGAAAGGCGAAAAAAATGTCTACCTTTTTTGCTGATTATAAAAAATCTAAAAGGTATCTATAAAGGAAACACCACTCATGGTGTTGATATTTTTGAGCTGAACAACTTTTGTGCTCAAAGGACCATCATATCATTTTTCATTTTAGTTATTTGCATTTGTTCATCAAAAAAATAAAATAAATAATTTTCTGCCATTTTTGCTGAGTATTAAAAAAATCTAAAAGGTATCTATAAATGGAACACCACTCATATTGTAGATATTTTTACGCTGAACCACCTTCATGCTCACAATAACATGCTATCATATTTTTTAAAGTTTTTCAAATTTGTTCCTCAAAAAAGTCAAAATAATTGAATCTTCTGCTATTTTTTGCTGACTATAAAAAGTTAAAGGTATCTATAAATGAAGAGTCTGGGGTGCTAATCTTTTGTGCAGGCCTGAACTCTACTTTTTTGTTTTCTCAGTGTATATTAACATTTGTAGCTCGGCCTATTGTCTTGTAGCCAGTCTCTTTTGCAAGTTGGATCTATAAATGAAACATTACTTATTTTGTAGAATGTTCTTTGCTAAATGACTTTTGAGCTCACTATAACATGGTATAACGTTCCCTTGAAAAGTTATCTTAAAGGTATTTATAAATGAAACTCCTCCCATTGTGCAGATATTTTTGTTCTGAGCAACTTTCATGCTCACAGTACCATGCTATATATTTTTTTTGTTTAAAAGTTATTCTCATTTGAATATGATATAGTGCTTTATGATATGAGAGCACAACTGCTGACCCAGTGGACTACCTAAGAGAAGTGTGCTGTTAATTTGCATCGTACCACAATTTGGGGATGGGAAAAATGTTTTAAATCACTACTGTGTGATGGGGAGGAGGGAGAACACTGAAAAATGGAGGCTGAAGGAGGAACAGCATTACACAGGACACCAGGGACCCATGGCACAGCTGAGTCAATGGGGCCCAGAATCCATAAGAGGCCATAGTTGTAGTCCTTCCCCAGAGAGTAACCAGTGACTGAGCAGAACATGGCATGGACTACCTAAGGGAAGTGTATGGTTTAATTTATATTGTACTGAGTTTTAGGGATGGGGGAAATGTTTTAAATCACTTGGGAATGGGGGAGATGTTTTAAATCACTACTGTGGAATGGAGAGGATGGAGGAAACTGCAAGAAGGAGGCTGAGGGAGGCACTACATTCCACAGGATGCCAGAGACATGTGCTACAGCTGAACCAATAGGGTAGCTGTAGCCACAATAATTTACCCAAGTGACCCCTCACATGAGTGACCCCAAAGTATGATTGTCACAAAGCAGGAGTGTGTGGCATCTGGAACTAGATGGCATTTGTGGACATCTGCAGAGTCTCCACGGAAGACCGCAGGCCACAGGTCACACTGCACAGAGCAAGTGAGATAAGTGTATGTAACCTAGATGTCATGTCCACACAGACCCCTGTCTGCTTCTCACAATGCAGGTTGAGGGGTCTGGGTTCTGGATTGGATGACAAAAGGGGCTCAATGCCAACAGTAGAACTATTTGTGAGGTGCCTCCACCCAGAGTAACCTTAAAGTGGATCTCATGACAAGTTAGTGCAAACCTCTTGGATGCTGTGCCTACACACTGCCACAACCAGTGGTCCCACACATGAATTAGCATAAAACACTTTACTTTGCATTCAATGGTACAATTATTGGTGAGTGTTTTTTTTTTTGTTGTTAGTTGTTTAACCAGGAGTAGCACATTAAGCTGAAAGCTTTTTTTACAGGTGTGACCTGGGAGCAGAGGGAAGTTAAGTGACTTGCTTAGGGTCACACAGTCTGCAGGTGGAAGCTGTGGGATTCAAACCCAGGTCTGGTCTGCTGGATGTCACCAGATTTGCAGCTCAGAGCCATAAACCACTGTGCTAAACTGCGTCTCCTTAATAATGTGCTCAGAGTAACCACACTTACCAACAGGCTCTTGACTTTTGGAACACACCCTGTACACCTGCAAAGAATGGTTTTCAACAATAACAATACACCATTTAGCTTTCCACAATAGACTAGCTCTTGGTAATGATATGCTCATGGACAGTGTTAACATTTAACAACAAACTTTATTTATTTGGAGATTAACAAGTGGATAAGGGATGCAAAGTAAAAAAAAACTGATTAAAAGGCATTTCTGGTTTGGTATAACATTTAAGCAATACATTCAGTCCCCGTGGACAATCTAGTTAAAGTCCCATGGTACCCAGATTTCCACAGTTTCAGGCCTGGCACATTGCAGCTGGTTGACCAGCATTGAGGCCCTTAACAAATACATTTTGAATTAATTCTTTAACCCCTCTTTGATAGAATCAGCTTGGTAGAAGCAGAAGCAGAAGCTTTTAACCACAAACAATTGTAATTCCCAGGTCCGATGACCTACACAACAGTGAAAACAGCAACTTGGCAACTGGAGAACAAAATGAGCTATCAAACAACTTTACCTTGGTTGCAAGGACAGGCCCTGATATTACTCACGGTATCGTGGCTCCTCGAGCTGACAATGGTGTCAGGTTGATTTGTCCTGGAGCAGGATTTGATCTGCTGACTCTCAGCTACAGGCTGTAATCTTCTGTTCTTCTGGAACAGGACCAACATACAGGAACCAGGGCTGGCACGACTCACCCCCACCTCTGGGCATACCCCCAGAGGTGGCCACAGACCAACACTGAAATGTTGCAGTGGTAACTGACTCCCTGATCTGGTCTGAAGACAGTGGCAATTTAAAGTCAAAGTGCTCTTGAGCCTCTTAAGGTGTGGGCTCTGCATAAGAAATTCAGTCGCTGATGCAGTTTTAAGTAGGCCACACAGCTTGCCCACTTTGCAGGTGGTAGTCTCTGGTAGTAAGCTGGAAAACGTATCTTCAAGTCTTCTCCAAAAACTGTGAAGCAGGAGACCAATTTAGCAGTAACAGGCTTCACTTTTAAGCGGCAGTCCCTGAGGCAGAATTCTTACTTTACAGCACTGTTAATTGGCTATTTTCCACAGGCTCTCGAACAGTTCAGGCGGGATCAGCAGCTTTTAACTGAAAAAACATACTCCCGATCAGCTTGGGGTATTGCAGTGATACAGAATCATTATAAAAGCTCTGAGTTAATTGCTTTCCTAGTTTAAGTACTTAAGCAAAACCAATGATTTTAAATTTTTCTTGTGATGTCATTGGATTGTAATGTATTTATGGTGGTAGTTAGATTTATGTGTTAGCTTTTGATAGTGTTCAAGGAATCCGAAACACATCAAGCCCACAGAATGATGTGGTTTGTTTTTTAATTAATAAAAAGTTTACATTTATTTGTAACTAAGCCATGGAGTCACATTTGTCCATGCTGATGTGTGCCAGTCTTTTTGCAGTATGATTACTTGGCTGACTAACCAGAGCACCATCATCCCTGTGCACACTTTCCAGTGGAACCGAACCCCAGTACAATGAATGCTCAAGTATAACGAATGCCCGTCAGGGCTCCCATCTGCCTAATTGTCATTGATTGCGCATAGTACAATTCTGATTGTTAGATGCATTGAATAAATTGCATTAAATCTGCAGCATTTTTGTTACTTTACTACCTGACTGCTTTGTGGTTCTGTATAAATATAATCACCAGTATACCTGTTACATCCACAGTAGTGTATCAAAGGGAACATGAAATGTTCTGGTTATTCTGTCGACACATAGTTGAGGATTTTGGATCTGCTCAAGGCAGCTGTGAGTCTTGCCAAACTAGCCAGTAAGACTGGTTATTCAAAGTTGACCATCTATACATGGCACAAACAAGAAACCTCTCTATGGGAGTTCATTGTGGAGTGTTCAGATATCGAAGGTCTCCAGCATAAAAAAAAATCACTGAGCCAATGAACTGGAGATTGATTGTGCCACCCAGCTGTGGTATTCCCAGCAAAGAGCAAACAGTGTGCCTCTCTCTCTCTGGTTCAATTCTGTGGGAAAAGGATGTTCATTTTGCCCATGCAATTCACAGACCAGAAAGCTCTTTTAAATGCTTGATCAGATGGCTTAGGAGATTCCGGCATCGCCATGGCATCCGTCGCATTGTCATCATCACTAATGAGATTAGATCCTGTGATCATGCTGCAGCAGAAGCATTTCTGTAAAAAACTTAAGGACATGTTGACAGGATATTCCCCAGATCAAATTTACAATAGGTATGAGACTGGTCTGTTCAGGCGCTGTCTCCCTGACGTAACACTGGCTGCTAGGTCAGAAGTTAATGCCAGCAAGGGATTTATAGACAGACTAACTTTCCTATTATGTACCAGTGCAACAGGAAGCCATAAACTTCACTCACTTTGCATTGGCAAATATAAAAACCCCAGGTGTCTACACCACACTAACATGGATGTACTGCTTGTCATTTACGATAGCAGCAAAAATGGCTGGATGTCGTTGTGACAGAAATGGGAAGGAAAGAGTTAATGGTTTGGATTCTGTAGATGCCTTATTTTTTTAGCAGTGTGGAAAAAATACACTGAGGCTGAAATCCTCCAGCAGCAACCAGCTTGTGGAATTCCTAGCTGCTAGATAAGAGCTGGGTCATAAATCTCGAGTGGACATCTCCAGACACACCAGACCTTGCAGACACGGACACAGGGCAGTTTGAATGGATTGGATCATTCAAATATAAACTTAAGGTGAAAAGGAATATAATTGGTCACCAATAGGTGTTCACTCTGATTGGGACAATTAAATAGATACATGTTAGTTGGTTGGTGCAGTTAAGGGAGAATAGGAATGACCTAGTCTCCATAGACTATATAAGCTTCTGTAAGACAGAGAACTGGCTCTCTTGCCCTGGAAGCTGTGAGGGAAACATAAGCTTGGAGCCTACCTGGTATGTCCGTGGAGCTGGCAGTTAGAACAGGGTCCAGTGTCTCTTGTAAGGACAGGAAAGGGTAAGTTTAGTGATAGTATATTTCAGTAATAGCCTTCTTCTTTGCCATCTGTTGTTTAAAAACATTTGTTTACTTTTCCTGTATAAGTGTTATTCTCTTGTGTTGTAAATACATTTCCTGTAAATGCTCATTGCACTTTCTGTTAAGTAAAAGCTATTTATTTGCTCAACAGTTGTGACTCTGATGTTATTTTTCTAAGGTAAGATTTGGTTTTCCACTGGCTAAGGTAAACTCTGTGTAGCATCCGCCACCTGAAAGAGACACACTACCAGACTTTAACTTGTGCAATTGCACGTGTGATTTTCAAGTTTGTACACTTGAAAGAGGTGCGAGAAAGAAAGTCCGGCTGGTGTATGTGAATACCTGAGGACACACACACCTCTCTAAAAGCTGTTTCAGCCCAGAGGAGAGGTGGGTTGTCACATACTGCTGGCAGTGGTGGGTGATGATAGCGGATCATGAAGCACACTGAGATACAGAGTTTGCCAGTGGAACAGTTACCTTAGCATTGCAAAACAGGATATACAAGAGGATACATTTGTACAACAGTTTTATTTGTTTCTAGATAGCACAGTAAAGTGTAGCAGTAGAGAATGAGCTCCACGGAGTATGACTCACTTACTGTAACACAGCTTTTGAAAGGTGCCAGGAAAAGGGATTCAGCCTGAAAGTCTAAAGCAGAAGAAAAGGCAGACCTCATAGCTACCTCTTGGCACATGATCTGAAGCAGACTGTCACTGGGGTGAGTCAGGAACTGAGGCAGCAGACCCCCCAAACCAGCTTGAGGCACTGCGACTGCAGCTATTGCTGCAAGACAAGGCATTGGAGGCGAAAAGACTGGATGCTGAAGCAGAAGCAAGAAGGTTGGAAGCAGAAGCAAGAAGACAGGAAGCAGAGACAGAACTTGAAGAAAAGAGACTGGCAGACAGAGAGAAAGAAGTGAAGACAGAGAGAAAGAACGACAGCATGAACTCCAGAGACAACAGCACGAGAAGGAGATGATGACCCTCCGCAGTCAGCAAACCGTGAGTAATGGTGGAGTGAGTTTACCTCATGAAGCCAAAATGAATTCTAAATTGTTCCCTCAGTTTAAAGAGGGAGATGACCTTGATTTATTTTTAAGGTAATTTGAGAGAGTATGTAATCAATTACAATTAAATAAGGCTTCCTGGTCAACTTATCTCACACCCTTTGGACGGGAGAGCGCTGAATGCATTTGCTAAAATGAGTAATGAAGACTATGCTGATTATGATAAAGTAAAAACAGTGTTGTTGAAACGTTTTGAATTAACTCCTGAGGCTTATAGAAGAAAATTTAGGGAGTTAAAGAAAAGCCCAGAAGACAGTTATGCAGAACTGCAGGTTAAACTGTATACTTACCTTGATAGGTGGATGGAGGGGGCTAAAGCAACTACTGTGGAACTGATTAAAGATGTATTGGTGAGAGAACAATTCCTTAAAATTGTACCTGAGGACATGCGTGTATGACTCATAGACAGGGCATGCGCCTCTTCCACAGAGGTGGCAGGAAGCGCTGACAAGTATCTGTCTAGCCGGCCACACACACAATGTAAGTCTTATGGTATGGGGGCAGCACATGGGTATAAGGGATCCCAGGGGGCAGCCCAAAGGAAACCAGCCTGCACCTGAGCCCAAAGTAGAGCCCTCTGGTTCTAAGGGGACTCAAGAAATAGGTCCCAAGAAATGTCATATTTGCAATCAAGTGGGACACTTGAGATATAACTTCCCTCAGAAACTGGTTAAGGGGCAGAGATATTGGGCGGGGGTGATCAAAAGGGCACTGGTGTGTTTGTAGGGTGTGTCCAGTCTGAAGAACCACTCTCCTCTGATGAGAATCTGCGTCCCGTTACAGTTAATGGAATAGTAACACAGGGACTATGGGACACAGGTGCTAACATCTCCCTGGTAAGGCAAGATCTCATTCAGGCAGAGCAGATCGTGCCTGGGAAATACTCCAAGGTTCGGCGATTCACAGGGCCACCAGTCCCATTACCAATGGCTAGAGTCTTCCTGAGCTGGGAAGGGGCCATGTAGAAAGGAGGTGGGAGTTGTAGAGGACCTACCTGTAAGTATGATTGTGGGGAAGGATTTGGACCCCAGTAAAAACTGGTGTGTGTTGTAACCGTAGTCAGGCACAAGGGCAAGCTTCTGAGGGGAAGAGGGTTGACTCTGGTGGTCCAGCCACACCCCTCAGCAGCTGAGGAAGTGTCCAGCACAGGGAGGGCTGGCTAGAAGCTGCAGTCCAGAACCCCAGTCACAAATAGAGGAACCCACAGGACTTCCTTCAGAGGGGCACTGGGAAGGGTCAGGCAGGGCAGCTGGAGTGCTGCACAGCTGAACTGACTACCCTGAAAAACTGAGGGAACTAGCTCATAGGGCTGAGCATTCTCAGGGGGTAAAGAGTCCATTTACTGGGATAATGGGCTGTTGTACAGAGAATGTACAACAGAGGAAGGGCTAGCTGGTGAGGTACTCCAGCAGCTGGTAGTCCCTAAGGTTCACCGTCAGCAGCTTTTGGCCCTTGCACATGATATCCCTTTTTCAGGGCACTTGGGAGTGAGGCGCACGAAAAAGCGCCTCACCAACAATTTCTTTTGGCCTGGTATTGGCAAGGATGTGGCAAATTATTGCCGGACTTGTCCACAGTGCCAGCGGGTAGGAAAAATGGGGGACAAGGCCAAGGCAGCTTTGGTGCCCCTGCCCATTATTGATGAACCCTTCAAGAGGGTAGCAGTGGACATAGTGGGGCCATTGAGCACCCCAAGTCGCACTGGCAAGCGGTATATCCTGGTAGTTGTAGACTATGCCACTAGATACCCAGAGGCAGTGGCCCTACATCCTCTGAGGCAGGACCAGTGGCAGATGCACTGTTGGAAATATTTAGCCGGGTGGGCGTTCCCCAGGAGATACTGTCAGACCGGGGTGCCAATTTTATGTCAGGATTAATGAGTAGTTTGTGGGAGAAGTGTGGGGTAAAGCAGCTCAAAACCTCCCCATACCATCCCCAAGCTAATGGTCTAGTGGAGCGATTTAATTCAACCCTTAAGACCATGCTAAGGACTTTTGCTGACCAGCATAAGAGAACTGGACAAATATTTGCCTCATCTCCTATTTGCATACAGGGAAGTCCACAGGAGTCCACAGGGTTCTCACCTTTCGAGCTCCTGTTTGGTCATAAGGTAGGGGCCACTAGATTTGATTCGGGACGAATGGGAGGGTGACCGCGTGCCTCCCAAGGGAGTCTGTTGTGGAGTATGTCCTGAACTTCAGGACCCGCCTTAGGAAGCTCATGGGGTTTGCTCAGGAGCACCTGGCCACTGCATAACAGCGGCAGAAAGTCTGGTATGACCGTGGGGCCCGAGCCAGAGAATATGTGGTGGGACAGCGAGTGATGGCACTCATCCCTGTCTGACAGAATAAGTTACAGGCAGCATGGGAGGGGCCATTCTCCATTGTCCAAAAGGTTAGTGACATCAATTACATGATACAGCTCCCGGACAGGAGATGCAAGCGAAAAGGTGTATCATGTTAACATGCTGAAAGCCCTACCATGACAGAGAGGAAATGGTCCTCGCTGTATGCAGTGCTCAGAGGAGGAAACTGAGGTAGATCCACTGGTGGACCTACTTGGGAGGCCAGGGTGCATCCTCTGTGGACAGCCTTACCCTCTCGGAACAGCTGACACCAGCCCAGGTGCAAGAAATGGGGTGTGCTGAGAGAATTTGAAGACATGTTCACAGGAAACCAGGGTACACCACGATGGCAGAGCACCATGTGGATACAGGGACCCAGGATCCCTGAAACAGTCCCCTACAGGGTACCTGAGCATGTTAAGCAGACTGTGAAAGAGGAGCTCAAAGAGATGCTGGAACTGGGGTAATCCAGGAATCTAGTAGCCCCTGGGCATCACCGTGGTACTGATCCCCAAGGGATGGCACCACACGATTCTGCGTGGACTACGAAGCTTAACAGCTGCACGGAGTCTGATGCTTATCCCATGCCCAGAACAGATGAGACCCTGGAGCGACTGGGGGGAGCCAAGTATTTGACCACAATAGACCTAACAAAGGGCTAATGGCAGGTACCTCTGACCCCTGCGGCCAGGGAAAGATCAGCGTTTGTTACTCCATTTGGTTTATATGAATTTAAGGTAATGCCATTCGGAATGAAGAATGCACCTGCAACCTTTCAATGGCTTGTAGATCACATTCTGTCTGGGGTAGGTGAGTTTGCATTGACTTATATGGATGATATAGCCATATATAGCCAGACCTGGGATGAGCACATCAAGAATGTGCGGGATGTGTTCCACAGGTTAAAGAAGGCAGGTCTGACAGTCAAGGCAGAGAAGTGCCAGATAGGTATGGCAGAAGTATCCTACCTTGGGCACCGGGTGGGTAGTGGACACATCCGTCCCGAGCCTGCCAAGGTTGATGCCATCCTGGCCTGGCCTACTCCTACCACAAAGAAACAGGTCAGGGCATTTCTAGGGACTGCAGGGTACTACCGAAGGTTTGTTCCCCACTATAGCGATCTGGCTAAGCCCCTGACAGACCTAACCAAGAAGGAAAGCCAGATGCAGTGAGTGGTCAGAGGCTGAGGTTGCTTTTCATGAGCTAAAAGGGCCTTAAGTGGCCCAGCTGTAGTGGCTAGCCCTAATTATAGTTTAAAGTTTATGGTTCATGTGGATGCCTCAGATCATGGGCTGGGGGCTGTGCTGAGCCAAGTTACTCAGCAGGGGAGGAAGCACCCAGTTGTGTACCTCAGCCGAAGGCTTTTGCCCAGAGAGGAGGCATATGCCACAATTGAGAAGGAATGCTTGAGAATAGTGTGGGCCCTTCAGAAGCTGCAGCCTTACCTATATGGGAGAGAATTTACTGTGGTCACAGATCATAATCCCCTGATTTGGCTTCATAGGTCCAGTGGACAAAATGGTAAACTACTACGTTGGAGTTTGGTACTGCAGGCATTAAACATGACCATACAGCACATAATGGCAAACAAAATGCAAAATGCGGATGGGCTATCTGGGCAGGGCTAATGGCCTGGCTGGATACTTTGGCACTTCCAGTATTGCATGAACTGCTGTGTCACTTGGGGTAGCCCAAGGACACCTTCATTATCTGGGGAGATGTGACAGAAATGGGAAGGAAAGAGTTAATGGTTTGGATTCTGTAGATGCCTTATTTTTTGTAGTGTGGAAAAAATACACTGAGGCTGAAATCCTCAGCAGCAACCAGCTTGTGGAATTCCTAGCTGCTAGATAAGAGCTGGGTCATAAATCTCAGTGGACATCTCCAGACACACCCAGACCTTGCAGACACGGACACAGGGCAGTTTGAATGGATTGGATCATTCAAATATAAACTTAAGGTGAAAAGGAATATAATTGGTCACCAATAGGTGTTCACTCTGATTGGGACAATTAAATAGATACATGTTAGTTGGTTGGTGCAGTTAAGGGGAGAATAAGAATGACCTAGTCTCCATAGACTATATAAGCTTCTGTAAGACAGAGAACTGGCTCTCTTGCCCTGGAAGCTGTGAGGGAAACATAAGCTTGGAGCCTACCTGGTATGTCCGTGGAGGCTGGCAGTTAGAACAGGGTCCAGTGTCTCTTGTAAGGACAGGAAAGGTAAGTTTAGTGATAGTATATTTCAGTAATAGCCTTCTTCTTTTGCCATCTGTTGTTTAAAAACATTTGTTTACTTTTCCTGTATAAGTGTTATTCTCTTGTGTTGTAAATACATTTCCTGTAAATGCTCATTGCACTTTCTGTTAAGTAAAAGCTATTTATTTGCTCAACAGTTGTAACTCTGATGTCATTTTCTAAGGTAAGATTTGGTTTCCACTGGCTAAGTAAACTCTGTGTAGCATCCCCACCTGAAAGAGACACACTACCAGACTTTAACTTGTGCAATTGCACGTGTGATTTTTCAAGTTTGTACACTTGAAAGAGGTGCCGGAAAGAAAGTCCGGCTGGTGGCAGCGAATACCTGAGGACACACACACACCTCTCTAAAAGCTGTTTCAGCCCAGAGGGAGAGGTGGGTTGTCACAGTCGTTATATTTTTAGAAGGTAGTTCTTTGAATGCTTTGTGCCATCCTTGAGGCAATACCTTAGAAAAATGAAGCTGCCACCAAAAGCAATCCTGCTTCTCAATCAGTGCCCTGCTCACCCCTCAGAGTCAACCTGAAGTCCAGGGATGGTAAAATAAAGACTGCATTTCTGCCTAAAAACTCCACTTTCCAGATTCTGCCACTTGACGTGGCATAATCCCAACTTTTAAAAAACATTACTGGAAAAGACGTTTAAGCAAACATGTGTCTGCCAGTGACAGAGTCCTCAGAACTCAGATGGGGGTGCAGGAGGTTTTAAAAAAGAAGAATATCAGAGACAGTATCCACATTGTGGGCAAAGCCTGGGTGACTGTGACAACTGCCACAATCCACAACTGTTGGGTGACCACACTAGGACCCACTTTCCCTGCCGACTTCAGTAAGTCAGCTGCAGATGAAGAAGATGTTGATGACACCACTGAAATCACACAGATTGCAACCAAGCTAAACCTAACTGAAAATAAAAAGGAAGCATCTGATATAATTGATGCCTAGATTAAAAACAACAAAATGCTGCCAACAGTATATTAACTGTCCAATTCAGACATTGTGTCAAGTGTAGCAGCTGATGGTAGAGAAACAGAACCAGAAGTGAAATCAGATGAAGATGAGGACAACAAGGAAGAAACCATGGAGCAACCAACAACAACAGAAGCTGTAAGAGATTTAGAAACAGCATTAGCATGGCTTGAATGGGAGGATACAGAGCCAATGAAAGTCCATACAGCATGCACCTTAGGTTGCAGAAAGAACTGGCAGACGATCTGGTGGGGCGGCTGGCAGTTCTCTTCAATAGATCCCTGGAGATGGGTGTGGTGCCACTGGAGTGGAGAACAGCTCATGTGGTGCCCCTCCACAAGACAGGACACAAGGATGACCCAGCCATTCAGTTTGACCTTGATAGTATGCAGATTTATCAAGAACATTCTAAAGGAAAGGCTGGTGAGATACATTGAGGAGAATGATCTACAAGATGGAAGGCAGCACTGGTTTGTGGCTGGCTGACCATGTCAAATAAGCCTGATTGAATTTCTTGATTGGATCACACAGGGAGTGGACAGATGCCAGGGAATGGACATCATGTACCTGGACTTCAACAAGGCCTTCAGTTTTGTACCAGACAGGAGGCTGATAATGAACAAACATATCTAGAGGTAGGGAGAAAATGGTAAGATGGGTAGACAAGTGGTTGAGTGTCAGAACCCAGATAGTAGTGGGGGGGGAGAGTTCTCCAGTGCCAAGGAGGTCACTAGCAGGGTCCCACAGGGATCAGTGTTGGGGCCAGTGTTGTTCAGTGTCTCAAACGTAACATAGAGGAAGGCATTAAAGACAAGATTTGCCTGTTTGCAGATGACACCAAACTCTGTGAGAGGGTGGACACAAAGGAAGGGATTCAGGACCTGAGGGAGGACCTCGGTAAACTCAAAAGATGGTCATTAATCTGGCAACTTGGCTTCAATGCCAAAAAGTGCAAAGTAATGCACATAAAGGCCAGGAATCCTATGGTGGAGTATTACCAGGGGGGTTCATGCAGCTGCTTCAGAGGAGGAAAAAGATCTGGGGGTGGTGATAAATAGAGACCTAAAACACACCATTTAATGCAAGAAGGCAGCAGCAAAGGTAACAGGATGCTGGAGTGTATCAAAAGATGATTCAGTAGTAGGCAGAGTGAGGCCATTTTGCCATTGTACTGGCCAGTGATAAGACCGCATTTAGAATACAGGGTGAGATATTGGCATCCATACCTTAAGAAGGACATAACTATTCTGGAGGGAGACTAAAGGAGGGCAACCAAGATGATCAGGGGCAATAGAATAGGTCCTACAATGAGAGGCTGGGACCCCTAAGGATGTACACCCTGGAAGAGAGAAGGGAGAGGGGTGATATGATGGAGACCTTCAAATACCTGAAGGGGATAAACAGATTGGAAAGAGAAGGTCTCTTTAAAATGAGTGACAACAGAACCACGAGGGGCCATAGCCTAAAGTTAATGGGGGGGGGAGGTTTAGGAGGGATGTTAGGAAGCATTTCTATTTGGAGAGGGTGGTGGCCACATAGAATGAGCTGCCAGAAGAGGTGGTCTCAGTAAAGATGGTGGGGTTCTTTAAGAGGCCATGGGCTAAACATCTAGTGAACCCATGGGACCGAGGAGGTTGAGTAGGGCAGGAGGGAGATACATGGGAAGGGGGCATGGTCATTGGCATAAGCCATAGACTCTGCATCATTTACTGAGCAGGTTCAATAGACCAAATTGTCCTTCTTCTGCTTACTAGTTCATGTATTTGTATGACTTGTACTGCTACTGAGACCAAACATTCTAAACTTGAATGAGTTAAGAATTAAACAATAACACACAACAGGCTGTGTGTAATGCTGGATGCCCAATCATGCCTAGCATAGTTGGGCACAAAGCCACAGGCCAAGTGTGTCTAATACAAAGGTGTGACATTATTCTAGCGTAATGCACACCCTGGAGTGCATTATTGCAATTATAAAATAGCTTGTTTGTAAAAAGAAAAGAAAAAATATATTAAAAAGTTTATTTAAACTAGATTTTGGGCAAGATTCACAAAGCTTTGCCCCAGTGCAAATTCTGTTTCCATGGTTTCAACTCTCTTGCATCTTTGTAAATCATGTGCTGGGTGTACCTTGGGGTTGTCAACCCTAACGCTCACTCCACTCTCATATACTGTACCCATCTCGGTTTATTTACTTAAGAAATGGGGTGAACATCAGGGCTGACAACCCCAAGACACACCCTATGCTTCATTTGTGAAGATGCTAGAGAGATGAAACTGTAATGATTTTTCCTGTTGCTGCCTGCAGGGTGGAAGTGTGGTCTTAGGGTTGGAAACCCTAATGCCAGAGTTCCCTACCTTTGTTGCTTTAACCCTAACTAGTCCATTGATGAAGTTTTTTGCATAGAATTTCCTTACTTTTTGAGATAATATAATTGTATCCTCTTTTGTCCATGAGAGAGCAGGGCCCTATTGGCCCGGTGCTCCCATCCCTCCTTAGATGCATCCATATATGTTGCTGTGAAAGCACAGGGCCCTTGTATTTGTAGTAAAACAGGAATGAAATTGACAGCATATCCTTCTTACTACCTAACCTCATGAACCTGAAATCCACACCAAAACATGATTCCACACCACCACAATGTCATTGCATGTCAGAAGGGAGAAAACACAGTCTGGCCAGGGTTTGAAAAATGACAGCTGTCACATGAATGAGATGGTGTAAAAAATGGTTATGTTTAAAATTTGGAGTCAAAATATTTAAAATTGCCAAAGTTACAAGTGAGCGTAGCAAACTTTCAGTGTATGTGCATATCTTTACAATTTTTATATGCTTTTTCCCAAAAATTTCAAGATGGCCATTTTAAGACCCACCTCATAAACAAGGCAGTGAAAATGTTCAAATCCCCACCAAAAGTTGATTTTGCCAAGTGACCATGGAATCACCTTCCATGCCTCATTTGTGAAGTTCCACCAACATTGATCATGAGGTGGGATCCCAAAAAGGCCTTGTTGAAAATTTAGGTTCAAAATATGCAAAAATAACAAAGTTATGCATCCAAGTTCAAAACCCCTTGAAATACACTGAACAGCATTTACTTTAGTTTCTCACATTGAAGTCAGAGGTTCCATAAGCAAGATGTCTTTGATTGGAGAGTGGATCTTTACCCTGGGACCTGTTCAGGTGAGTGAGGGTGTGTGGGGTGGTGGGTGCGATAGGGATGCAGTTGAGGAATTTGGGGTAAAAATATTGAAAATTAGCAAAGTTAGAAGCCTGCATTCTCAAAATGTAATGTAGGCTCATAAATTTGTTGTTTTTTAATAGTTTCATACCAAATTTTCAACATATCCTTGTTATGACCCTGCCTCATGAAGAAGGGTTGTGAACATTTTCATCTCCTGGCCTAAACGTGATGTCATGCAGGGACTGTGAAATCTCCTTTTGGAACGCAAAAACACATTTTGGGCAGGAGTTGAAAACTGACAGCTGTCACATTCATGAAGAGGTGCTATAAAGAAATGGCTATGTTGAAAATGTGGGATAAAAATATTGAACATTACCAAATGTATGAGCCTGCATTTGTAAAATGCAACATAGCCTCATAACTCTGTTTTTTTTTTAATATTTTTAACCCAAATTTATAACATAGCTTTTCTATGATCCTACCACATGAACAAGGGCAGAGAAAATATTCAACTCCTGTCTGAAGGATGATTTCGTGCAGGGAACGCAAATTAAAATCACCTTTTGGGAGGCAGTCCACTTCAACAAAATGGAATTTCCTCCTTAAAAATGCTAGAAGTCTCAATAATAAATTCAACAAATTTACCTTTACCCTACACACATTAAATATACACATTTGTGCTATCACCAAAACCTGGTGAAGAAATGAAGACCCTTGGGACAAGAACATTCCAGGCTATATCTTATATCATAAGGACAGAAGACAGTCGGGGGGGGGGAGTTGCCCTATATATTGTCAATAATATCACTACAGAAAGTATAGAAACCACTCACTGGCCAAATGTAGAGACTTTATGGCCAAGAATTTACCCGCCACATTCAGCAAAAATCAATCTTGGGCTAGTATATAGGCCTCCATCTATTTCACAACAGGAGGACTCCTCATTACTGGACTTTATTAATAAAATATATTTAGCTCATACCACCATATTACTGGGTGATTTTCATTTCTCTGTGATCAACTGGGATACTCTGAGTGCAGAAACACAAACTGAAATGCAATACCTAGAAACCTTCATACTGGCTGGTATGGACCAGTTCATTACCATGAATACTGGGGTAACCATACACTTGATCTGGTCCTGAGCAACATGGAAAACAGCATTCATGACTGTAGTGTCCTGACCCCCCCTCAGCTCCAGTAACCATTCCATGGTGACCTTTAGCTACATAGGTGTACTGGGGAAAGATATAGGCAACACAGTAATTTACAATTTTAATAAAGCCGATTTTCAAAACATGAGAAGCGAAATGGCCAAATGGGCTTGGGAAACCGCTTTCACCAATCAATCCCTCCCTAGTATGTGGGAGTTGTTAAATGATAAGCTCTCCACCCTGATCTAAATATATACACCATCTATAAAGAAGTATGATAGGGCCAGAAATCCGATCCCCCCATGGATGACTCCAGCTGTTAGAAAACTTATTAACAAAAAAACAAGGCATTTAAAAAAGTCAAACAAAGTGGAAATCAAACATGCTGGGAAGTCTATAAAAATGCTTAAAAAATCTAAGAAAGGCAGTATGATTGCAAAAAACAAACATGAACTTAAATTAGCTAGTTGGGAAAAGATAACTACAAATCCTTTTGAGCTTATGTCAATAAAAAGAATGGTGGTGGTAAATCTATAGGCCCACTAAAAAATCAAGATGGGACTATGATCATAGAGAATCACCTGATGGCTGAGCAGTACAACCATTATTTCTCCTCTGTTTGTAATACAAGAACTATTATCACAAAAAAAACACTTGGACCAAACATCTGAACATGGTCTGACACTAGATATCACAACTGTGCAACAACGGCTTCAGAAGCTTAATCTTAATAAGGCACAGGGCCCCGATGGAGTTGTTAAAGAGCTGGCAGAGCCACTGGCAGGCCCAGTTACAACTATATTTCAAAAATCTATAAATGATGGGGAGGTTCTGGAGGTCTGGAGACAAGCAACAGTGGTGTCCATCCCTAAAAAGGGATCTAGGCAGGAGGTGACAAATTATAGGCCGATCAGCCTGACAGCAGTCTTGGGTAAGGTCTTGGAAGGTGTCATAAAGGACCACATCACTGAGTTACTAACTGAAAAAATTGACAGTGCACAACATTGGTTCACCAAGGAAAGGTCATGCCAGACCAACCTACTAGAATTCTATGGTAAAACTAGTAAGGCCCTAGACAACCAAGATTCTGTCGATGTCATCTTTTTGGATTTCTCGAAGGCATTCAACAAGGTCCCACACAGGGAGCTTGTCTATGCCTTAATCAACCACAGGGTCCATGGGAAGATAACACAGTGGATTATGGCATCGCTCTCCAATAGGAAGCTGTGAATATGTGTAAAGGGTTCGTATTCTAATTGGGCGGAGGTGACCAGTGGTACGCCCCAGGGATCGGTGCTTGGCCCCTGCTTCTTTAATGTCTATATATCCACACTAAATACTACACCTGGTGTATGGCTGTCCAAGTTTCCTGATGATACTCACATTGGGCATATTGTCAACAACCAGGAAGATAGAAATACCCTACAAACAGCTCTGGGAGAACTTGAATACTGGGCAAAAATTAAGAAACTAACCTTTAACATTGACAAATGCACAGTTATGCATTTCGGGAAGAAAAATACCCAGACACAGTACTTCTTTGGGGGGGGGCACTAAGAGTAGTACAGAATGAGGGAGATCTCAGCATCAGAGTTAGCAATGACCTTAACCCTAAATTGCATTGCAACCTTGACATCAAAAAAGCTAATAATGTACTACACTGTACTGTATAAAAGTGTAGAAACAGGAAGGTCATGCTGCCCCTGTATACCTCCTTGGTGAGGCCCCACGTCGATTACTGAGCACAGTTGTGGGAACCTGGAGGAAAGGTGAGATGAGGGCAATTGAGAGGGTGCAGAGGACAGCCACCCATCAGATAAAGGAGGTCAGGGGGATGGATTATGACAACAGACTCAAGTTGCTAAGTCTGTATTCCCTGAAATATCATATTCTAAGGGGGGACATGTGCATGATCTACAGGACACTAACTGATATGATACTGTGGAAGCAACTAGGCCTTGTATTCAGGGATCAGGTATATAATACCAGAGCTCACCCCCTACAGCTAGAAGGTGAATGATTTAAAAAAAAAAAAAGGAAACAGTGGTTCTCCGTTAGGGTGACCAAGATATGGAATGAACTTCCTGTCAAAGTGGTGGCCAGTAGTAGCATGGATATATTCAAGACACGCCTAGACAACCAGCTTGTCACTAATAATATTGTGGGTTATTCTTAAATCTATGGTGAGCAACAATGGATGCACGTCTTCCAAAAGCTCTGAAGCACCTATGTAACCAATGTAAAAAACATTTTGGCCAGGACTGGAAAAATGACAGCTGTCACATTCATGAGGTGCTGTAAAGATACAGCTATGTTGTAAATTTGCGTTAAAATATTTTAAAAATTACCAAAGTTACAAGTCTGCATTCATTAAATTCAACATAGTCTCATAGGTTTTTTTGTTTTGTTTTCTTAATATTTTTACACCATATTTTCAACATAGCCTTCTTATCACCCACCTCATGAACAAGAGCAGAGAACATTTTCAACTCCTGCCTAAAAGGTGATTTCATGCAGGGAGTGCAAAATCACCTTTCTAGACGGATTTGCCTAATGTCAGTGCAATTGTTCATGAAGTGGGGTCCATAAAAAAGCATGTTGAAAATGTGGGCCAAAAGTTTGCAAAAATGCCCAAGTAATGGCATTATGTTCAAAACCCCACTGAAATAAATTGAACTGCATACCTGTTTCTTCAGTTCGCAGTCCAGCTTTGAAGAGTGAAGATGTGACTACAGTCTAGAGAGTTTTACGGCATTGGACCCCCTACGGGTAAGTAAAGGCTAGGGGGGTGCAGGGTGGTGGGCTCTGAGTGGGGCAGTTGGGTGGTGGGAACTAACAGCTGCAAAAGACATTGATGGACTGTTTTCTTTTTACAGGGCAAAAAAAAGGGCAGATTGCTGCACTGGGGGTTTGGGCAGACTCAGTGTTACAGTTTCATTTGTGGGAGGGGTGTGGGGTGGTGGGTGCTGAGATGGAGGTTGGGTGGGTGGGATAAAATATGGAAAACAAAAAACAAAAATGATAGAGGATTCCTGCACTGAAAGATTGGGCACCAGTGTGAACATAATCGCAACACTGGGGGATTAGGCACCCCAGTGTCACTGTTATGTTTAGGGGATGAGGGAGGGTAGGATGGGCATGAGGGAAATATATTTATTAACAGAAAAATGTCTGGTCTTGCAGTCGAGTGTCACGGCAGAACACGGCACAGTCCGTGTCCAAGATGGCTGCCAAGCTCTATTGCGCATGTGCAAGTGGTCACGCATGTGCAACAGAGCTTGTTGGCCATCTTGAACATGGCAGACTGAACCATGTTCCACAGTGACCTCCATGTGACAAATAGTGGTGTGCGACTGGAGTTAATAAAGAGAGTGGACTAGTTCAATTAGTGGTAGAGTGATAGTGCTGTAACTCTAAAGCCTATGTTGTTTGTTCAGAATCTGGTGAGTTGAGCTTCTTTTCTTGTTGCAAGAGGTTTACAGGGCTTCACCTACTGTAGCCCTAAAAAGGATTCTGTTTTCGTTTCATACAGGAATTTGAAAGTGCGTACTGAGCATGCTCAGTATCCACATTTATAAAATGTACTGCCTTTATAACAGATTAATATTTTTTCACCAAATGAGCAAAATGCATATTTGTGGGCCAGCACCTTTATACCCTGAACATTTCAGACCAAAATTCCAAACCCTCTGGGCACAATGCTCTTAAAAAACACAGTAAGAAATCCTGAAAAATTCATTTTCTACACTACCTGGATCTAAGAATCTACACATTCGACTGGAACAAAACTTGGCACATCCAGAGAACTACCCCATGAGACTTCATGCAAATCCATTGAATGGTTGCGAAGTTATTTAAGTGCAAAAATTGGGGTTTAACATTAAAGTATCTGCTCAGCCCTAACCTTAGTGGTGCTACCACGCCGCTAAAATACATATTCTTTACAGAAAACTGCTTAAATGTAACATTTAAGGTTCATGCTAAAGAGAGAAAAGTAGGGAAATTTGGTTTTAGGATATCTAATGCTAAAACCCCACCCACCCCAAAACAAATCAGGGTACAGTCTTCCTTGCGGTTGTCAACTCTAAAGCTCACCCCTTTAGGTCTATATGTTTCTGAAGTGTATGGAATGGGGTGAGCTTTAGGGTTAACAGCCCCAAGGAAGACTGCATCCTGATTTGTTTTAGAGGTGGAGGTGGGATTTTGAGGTTGGAACCCCTAAAACCCCATTTCCCTACTTTTTTTCACTTTAGCTGAACCCTAAATGTTGCATTAATGCAGTTTTTTTTGCAAAGAATTTCCTTACTTTTAAAGGGCACAGGGTCATACTGCCATATGACAAAACAGCGCAGCTAAAAATGCTGCAGCCAAACAGTGCCAAACACAAACAGAGTCGGGCAAAACGGCAACCTGTTTGTGACAGCGCTCCCAAGTGAAAACAATGGGTGTTTACATACTTTTCCAGGGGAGTGTTGCCCCCCGCACCACCTGCATGGGAGGGCTTCACCCTTCACACCCAGGGAACTTAATTACCTAACTCCGGGGGGGGGTGGGACTTTGAGGATGGGGGAGAAACTCAGGATGGGGAAAGTTTAATTTTTTTTTTAAATGCCCACAAAAGTTGCAGCAGGGTAGACCTGGGGGGAACTGAACCATGGTCCCAGGTCTCCCGATTGCACCATGTGCTGGTGCTCTAGCCACTCCACCATGGGAGTGGCTCAACCAGGCAACCAGCACACAGCAGCTTTTCCTGGCTCCACTTCACCGTCCAGCAATAGGGGTAGTGGTATATCCTTATCACTATTCTACCCCGTCAATGTGAATTCAAGCACTGTATGAACAGCACATTTAATACTGCACTGTCTTATTTATGACCCTTTAGAAGATAGTATAATCAAATCCTTATTTGCCTCGAGCCCTGCACTCTCATCCATCAATACTTTCTGAGATAGTGCAATCATAGCTCCCTCCTCAAGGACCTACTCTCCACTGTCTCTGCATTTCTGGATGTTCTTCCTGACCCAGTCACTGACTGCACACAGCCAGCACATCTGCCCACCCAAAAAGCAGAATGCCCCTGACTGTGGGCTCCCTCCTCAAGGACCCACTCTCCCTGTGTTGCTGGATGGCATTTCTGACCGAGTCGCCAACTGCACACAGCCAGCATACCTGCCCGCCCAAGAAGCAGGAAGTCCCTGACTGGGCACTCCCTCCTCAAGGACCCGCTCTCCACTCTCTCTGCATTGTTGGATGGCCTTCCTGACCCAGCTGCCAACCGCATACAGCCAGCATGACTGCCCACTCAAAAAGGTATGCTTCCTGAAGAAACCTTGCCTCTGCTTACTTTCTGGCACCTGTCCTCCTGCTTGCAGATTGGCTAATCATCCCCCCAGCTGGAGACCATCATTGGCAGTGCCCTTAGCGCCACTTCCACTTTGTTTTCCTTCACATATTTTTGTGTGTTAGCTTATAAATCAAACTACTCGCTGCTTTGTATTTGCCTTAGTTTTTATTCAAATTTCATATAGCCTCGGGAGTTCTTGCTTTTA
Source organism: Neoceratodus forsteri (assembly GCA_016271365.2). NCBI lineage: Eukaryota > Metazoa > Chordata > Ceratodontiformes > Ceratodontidae > Neoceratodus > Neoceratodus forsteri. Next base: position 40,853,497 of record JADMNL010000040.1, on the reverse strand, counting down.
ATTGTATACTGTTCCCTGCTCTGTATTTGCTTTGTGCTATGTAATGTATTGATCAATTGTCAAACAGCTTTCATTTAAGAGTTAAGGTGCTCTTAATTTTTCCTCATCCTTTGTTACCTCAGTTTGAAATTTTCTGTTTAATTTCTTTTCCTTTTTTCTATCTCCTAAGCCCCACCTGTTTACTTTTTCCTCTCTATCCAAAAAGGGGTCCGATTTTTCTCCTGATTGTTCAGGGCTGACCCCTGAGTTCCCCTCCCCCCATGTCTTGCCCTCTCTTCCTCCGTACTTTCCCATTTGCAAGTTACACATCTCTACCACTTGAGCGCACTGTTACTACAGTAGAGCTCTTTCTGACTCGGCTAACTGCTGATTACCCATTACTTCAATGCTGTTAAGATGATCTAATAGTGCCATGCTGATTTAAGTGCCTTAAGAATTTAACACCCACATATCTAGTATCCCTCATAAACTTAAAGGTAATCCTGAAACCAAAGGCGAAGCTCCTACCACTGTGCTAATCGGGCAGCATCCCTCATCTTAATCTCATCTCCCTTTCTAATCTTGTGTCTATATTGACTCACCTTCAAATAGTTTTCACATTAAGCCTTCCCCTCTTCTAGGTTTAAACTGTCTGCACCCCTGAGGCTAAAGCCAGTGTTGTCCATAGCACCTTATCTGCAGCAGTAGCTCTAGGTAATATGACCATTCAGTTATTCCTTTATAATTGGTCCACTCAGTGTCTGGCTCCTGTTAATTCTACGTAAGCAATAACACATGACGAGGTGTGGGTTACGTGCTGATAAGAGCACGCCTAGGGGTGTACTAAGGCACGCGGGCTTGCGCCCGATGCCTTATGCCCCTAGGCGTGCTCTTATCAGCACGTAACCCACACCTCGGAGTGTGTTATTGCGCTTATAAAATGGGCTTATCTATTGATTATTTAATGAATAAAAAGAAAAAGCGATAAAGTAAAAAATATTTAAAAAAAGAAGGTTTAATAGTTCAAATAGGAAAAATAGTCCCTTATGAAGTCAGTTTAAAAAAATGTTTCATTTGAATTACTGGGTTTCTATGGCTTTCTTAGGTTATGTTTACCTGTTTTAAGCAGTATATTTTGAGAACCAGTATGTGTTTTTACTGACAGGTGGCACTGTGTCTGTGTATGTGACTGCATCTGTGTGATCAAATATTGGGAGAAATAAATGGGCGCGATCGTGTTCTTAGCTGGCGCTGGGGTGAGTGTCCGTTACTGGGTACAATAGAATAGCGCTTCTTGGTTCTGTGAAACTGTGGCGGTAGGGAGAAATAAATTTTTCTGAGTTTTTTCGGTAGTGAAGTCGACGAATTGGGAGCAGTGTGTGTTTTTTGCGCGATCGTGTTCTTAGCTGGCCGGTGGGAGTGAGAGTGTCCGTTACTGGGTACCGTAGAATAGCGCTTCCTGGTTCTGTGAAACTACGGCGGTAGGGAGAAATAAATTTTTCTGAGGTTTTTTCGGTAGTGAAGTCGACGAATTGGAAGCAGTATGTGTTTTTTGCTCGATCGTGTTCTTAGCTGGCGGTGGAGTGAGAGTGTCCGTTGGGTGCCGTAGAATAGCGCTTCCTGGTTCTGTGAAACTGCGGCGGTAAGGAGAAATAATTTTTTCTGATTTTTTTTATTCAGTAGTGAAGTCGACGAATTGGGAGCAGTGTGTGTTTTAGTTTGAGAGGTTTTTTTTTTGGTAGTGAAGTCAATGAATTGCTAGTAGTGCTGCAGAGAGCGTGTTCGTTTTGGAGGCTAGGAGCGTAGTGTGTCTGGGGTGTCAGAATACTGCTTCATTTTTTTTTAAACCGCGACGGACACTGACAAAAATGAAAAGGAACAAAAGTATAGTTTTGCAGTTTGTGTCAGAAGGGGGATTTTGTGGTATCTGAGTTATATATGGTGACAGTACTGTGATACTGTGCTGGTGCGACTGCCATTGTGGTGGATTTCTGCCGCTTCAGTGAGCTCTGGTAATGAAGGTTTGCGTTTAGGTTTGGCAGAGCTCACTGATTTTTGTCGTTATGGGGCATTATGGTGGGCAGTAGTCCCGGTTGGCTACAATATCATCTGATAAGGACACGGCTCAGATGATGTTGTAGCCAATCAGTGCCTTGGGATTTTTTAGCCCATTTTATAATATCAATTATCCCACCACTCCTGGTCACTATATCCCACTCTCAGATGTCTGCCACTTTTGATTAGCTGCCTAACCTCATATTATACCAAAACATTACCTCCACCCTGCCATCACTACTTTCAGCCCTGCACTTTCCTTTACATTGAGGCATTTGCAGTGGAGCTGAGCCCCTCCCTTCCCCTCCCCTCCTTCCCCTTGCACTATTCAATGTCATAATCTCTGAAAAGGCAGGAAAGTTTGCCCCATAGTCCAAAACCATATGCAGATGCTAAAGCTACTTTAATGGTGCGCAAAAAGGATGGCCTGGCAACTTCTGTCACTCTCGGGTAACATCCATCCCAACCCCGGCCCCTCGCCCCCTACACCAGCTCCCCTAAAGAGATCTGGTGGCTTGACAACAGCATCCATTAAAATCTGCAGCCTCATAGCCAAATTTGACTCATTACAAGTCTGGATATTGAAACATAACCCCGATGTGTTCTCCATTGTAGAAACATGGCTCTCACCAAGATTTCCAGGAATGGCCAATCAGCTTAACGGGTATACTTCCTTGGCTTCAGGCTGGATAGGATTGGGAAGCAGGGTGGGGGCTGTGTCATTTATACCAAGAACATCATCCTAGGATGCGTCCTCCCATGCCCTTCCACCAGCAGAAATGTACAAATGCTTAAACGTATGCAAGGTGCTTGCAGCAAAAGTCTGACAATTGTTACGATATACATATCCCCAAAGAGAAATCAACAGGCTCCACTGAAATCTTCAGCTATATCTCCAACCTGGACTAGAACTCAGACGTTCTTGTCTTAGGTGACTTCAGCATCAACTGGCATTCATCTGATGCAGCACCATACAAAGATGCTATCTCCTCCCTACACATGTCACAGCTTGTAGACTGTCTCATGAGAAGGAATTATCAAACTGGTTCCAGTTCACTGCTGGACTGGCTGATTACAAATCAGCCTGAGAGAGTTACCCTCCCAGTTTTCCTCCCTGACTCTATCAGTGATCATGCACCTATAATCTGTACCTGGTCGAAAAAAAAACCCAGAACTCTGGTAAAACACACACCTCCAAAGTACTAAAAAAAGAGCAGCTGGCCTCTTTCAGAGAGCACCTTTTGCAACTGAACTGGTTGTATCTTTTCACAACTAATGATGTTGATTCCACACTTGATCACTTCATCTAGACCTTCAATATGGTCTGTAATATTTAGGCCCCTCCCATCAGGCACAAAACCAAGGGGCGTAGTATGTCTTGGACCACTTCAGTCCTCCTTGAGCAGAAGAAACTTAGGGACGATCTCTGGCACAAAGCCAGAAATACTGGCTTCTGCATATAGACTTCCAGAGCTACAAAACTGCTCAAAATAATTCCACCAGGGATATTCACTTAGCAAAGAGTCTCTACTTTAAGAACGAGTTGTCTAGAAACTGGTGAGATAGACACAAATTCTGGGATAATTTGAAGACTTTCACTGGTAAACCCAACAAATCCTCCCCAACCTACTCAGTCTAAATCATTCAAGCATGTAATCATTCAAGTTTATTGGCAGGAAAGCTCCATTGAGCAAGCTCATTTACAAGGAGGTCCTGGTAGACAATAGAGGTCAAATATATGGACATATACAAGGAAATGTGCAGAATAAATAGAGAGTGCACCAGCTGCCAAAAGGAGAACAATAACATTTACACAATGTGTACAATAAATTGCCCAAATACACAAGGTAAGTTACACACTGCTTACAATGAGAACACAGGTACAACTGATCTTTTGGGATTGTACTTGATAATGATACTGTGCAATTGGGCCTTTCATTTGTAATAGACAGTATCAACTCAGGTGGCAGTGCTACTGGAGAGATACAGTGTGGTTGTAGTCATAGTATTGGATGCAGCGAGAAAAGAGAAGGAGGAGTATGGTAGGGGGAAGGGGGATGAGAGTGATTTAGGGGTGCCTAGAGAGGCAGAGGTGTGGACAGGGGGTGGTGTATGGGGTAAGCAGAAAAAGAGGGGTAAACCAAAGTCAGTGGAGGTGGAGGGAAGAAACAGGGGGAAGAGAGATAGCTAATTAGATCAGGCCTAATGGATCAGGGGTGCCTGACCTATAGTTAGCAGCAAACACAGGGTTCGCGTAAGCTAACACTGGCTAATCATCTGAAGTGATTTAGAGGGATCAAGCTTTGAAGCTTGAGGCTAGATTGTGCCTTGTTCCAGGCAGCCAGTAGGGCATGGCTTATGGCCATAGCTCCAAAGTGGGAGCAGGAGCCTGGGACATCTAGCATGATATAAGAGCTACTGCAAAGGGGTAGGCACTGTTGGTCCACTGAAATATGTTTGAGAAGTAGGGGGGAAGTTGTGACAGAAGAGCTTTGTATAGCCAGGTGACAGAGTGGATGAGACATCTGGTTGCTGGAGAGGTCCACCCCAAGTAGCCATAAAGGTTGCAGTGATGTGTATGACAGGGTGAATTAGAGATGAATCGAATCGCCCTGTGATAGAATGTGTCCAGCTGGTGAAGCAGGGAGTCAGAGGTTCTACCATATAGTGTATCAGCATAATCAGGTAGAGTGTTAAAGGTTGTTTGGACCAGACATAGTCTGATCTCTGTGTTAAAAAGAGATTTATTTCTATAGAGAAAACCAATTATTTGATGAAGTTTCTTTGCTGGTGAGTCGATGTGGGCTGAAAATGTTAGGTGTTGATCTAGAACTCAGCCAAGGTATTTACATTTTTTGACTGGCTCAAGATCATCATCGAGAAGAGTCTTGATGGGAGCAGGAATGTGAGCATGTTTGGGACAGAGGTCAGGTGTTTGGAGTAGAAGAACATAACTTTCATCTTTTTTGCATTTAGTAATAAATAAATAGGCATGTACAAGGTCTAATTTATTCAGTAAGCTACTCACATTAATATGCAGGTATTTCAGTCCTTTAATAGCTGCAAATTCAGCAGGTGAGGCTAGTGCCTGTGGTGGGCTAGGGTTTAGTTCGACATTGCCCATGCAGATTAGCAGCAGGAAAGTTAAGTACTTGATCCATCTGTAAAGCAAATTAATTTTGGTATGATTAGGATGCCTATGCGGTGAGTAATTATGATGCACAGAAGATAGGAGGGATACAGGGTGTGGAATACCAGTGCTACCCGAAAGGGATGGTGGTAGGAGGCTGTTAAGAGCTTTGACATTAGAATTGTGGGAGTATCCCAGAGGGGGTTAAATGCTGTATGGCATCCTGCGGTCATGAGTGGGCAAAAGTGAGACCCTAATGGTGTCTTTATTATAACAACATTGGGGCTGTGAGGATGGGTCTCTGAGTCTGGGTGCGGGATAGGATGGTGAGGGATGTGGGTGGGAGATAATAGGAAGCATAGGAGAAATTTCCCAGGAAGTGAGGAACTAATGAGGTATAGCTTGTGATGTATCATAGTGTTACTTTTGTGATACCTTACAGGACCCAGAGTTAGGGCTTAGATTTAGCAATGAGCTATGCTAGCTTATTAATTTAGGTTATAAATAGCCCTAATGAGCTATGCTAGCTTATTAGGCTAGGTTATATATAGTCTGAACAGATCCAGAAATAGCCCTGCAAAACTAGGGCAGATGTGCCTTACAAGAGTGGTAACTTGCTGTATACGCAAAGACAAATAAAATGCATGAATAGCAGTTGGAAGAAATGGGTAGAATGTAAAAGTGACAGTGAGCAATCATAGGCTAGAGGCCAATGAGGTGCGAGTGCCTGGGATAAGGAGGAGCCAAAGTCTATTTAATAGCAGCCAGGGTTGGGAGGGAGGGTGGGGGAAAAAAATAAATTTAAATTTGCAAGAGGATGTAGTGCAGTCTCCAGTAGCTTGACGCAATAGTGCTGAGGCACCAATGAGAAGCTAGGCTACACGTGAAATGCCCAATAATATTCTGGGCTTTGGATCCCCTGCTTGAAGCGAGCTTATAAGTTAGCATACCTTCTTGTGATGCAGTCTGGGAGCAGCTAGCGAGACACAGCTGGGGGGCCATAGCCTGGAAGGAAGCGTAGGTCACCCGGTTCAAGGGCGGCACCTGCGGAGGAAAGGAGAAAGATGGTTTAGCATTTAAGTAGATGAGCAGTGGGTGGATGCAGGGCTAAAACAAAGACAGGATTAATGGGCTGGCTAAAAGGTACAGATCGTCGGCGAGGGGGATGACAATAACTAGTCTGGTAGGGGGTGTCTTGCCTTGGTGCCACAGATAGAAAGACAGGAAAAAAAAAAACAGATTAATGAAGGAGTCGGTGGACAGGAACTTGATTGTTCAGCAGGCTGCTGGAAATGAAGAAAAGTTCAGAATTGGAGGAAATGTTATATATTTATTTTTTTATATCAAACTGAAGGTGGGGTGGGTTATGCTATGATGGGAGGGAAAGAGAGAGTGTGGGGGGGGAGATAGAGAGAGAGAGACAGTGAACAGCGCTAGAACCCGCAGGATTATAAATTTAACAAAAACAGCAATTTTAGGGTGCTACAACTACCTAATTGCAATGCTAGCTGTAATTCTAGATTAACAAACAACAGTTACAAGGTATAGTAGCTTCCTAGTTGTGGCATTAATACAGCAGTAAAAAATGAAAATAAAACAAAATTATGCAACCAGCATTTACAGCACATCATTTCCTAAAAGCAGTCCCAGTACTTTCAGTGCAATCAGGAAAATCAAGCTGAGCAAAACAGCAGTTACAATTCAATGCAAACAGGAAAGTGTAAATTAACAAAATGGCAGTTACGGAGTATTACAGCTTCCTAGCAAAAATTACAGTTTAAATTTGCAAGGGGATGTAATGCAGGCTCTGGTAGTGTAACACAATAGGGCTGAGGCAGCAATTAGAAGCTAGGCTATTCGTGGAATGCCCAAAGACATTCCAGGCTTTGGATCCCCTGCTTGGAGTGAACTTGTAAGTTAGTGTACCTTCTCGTGGTGCAGTCGGGCAGGCAGCTAGCGAGACACGCTGGGGGGCCATAGCCTGGAAGGAAGCATGAGGCACCCGGTTCAAGGGTGACACTTTCTTGTGGTGCAGTTGGGTGGGAAGCTAGCGAGACATCTACCGGGGACCATAACCTGAAAAGGAAGCATGTGGCACCCAGTTCAAGGGCAGCACCTTCTTGTGGTGCAGTTAGGCGGGCAGCTAGTGAGACATGGCCGGGGTGCCGTAGCCTGGAAGAAAGCATGGGGTGCCCATTTCATGGGTGGCACGTTCTTGTGGTGCAGTTGGTTGGGTGGCTAGTGAGACATGACCATGGGGCAGTAGCCTGGAAGGAAGTGTGGGGTGCTCGGATCAAGAGTGGCACCTTCTTGTGGTGCAGTCGGGTGAGTAGCTGGCAAGACACGGCCAGGAGGCCATAGCCTGGAAGGAAGCATGGGGCACCCTGGTTCAAGGGTGGCACCTTCTTGTGGTGCAGTCGGTTGGGCGACTAGCGAGATACGGCCAGGAGGCCATAGCCTGGAAGGAAGCTTGGGATGCCCGGTTCAAGGGTACAATAACCCAGGAACCTGTAACTATAGCTAACACCTTTAATAGGGCTTTTACAGACCTAAGTAGCATGCTCCTTCCAGATTTCTTTCTACCTCCAGATGTCTCCAACCCCCTCAACTCATCGGTCTTCCTGGCTGGCCCTTCCCCATCTTTCCACTTTAAAATTATCACCCAGGCCAATGGAAAAAAATACCTCCCACTAGTTTTTGGGAAAACCAGAGTGGGCAGTGATGAGCTTGATCTCTAGCTTGTTGCCTTAACCGTAGATGAGGTAGTACCACCTCTTATTTGAATCCTGAACTTCTTGCTCATTAATGGCAAATTCACTCAGGCATGGAAGACGGCCGTGGTCAACCCCATCTTCAAAAGTGTGGTTATAGCAAGCCACACAAATTATAGGCCAGTCTCTATTCTCCCCCCTCTAGCAAAAACACTAGAATGAATTGTCTATGACCAGATTGTTGACCACCTTGACAACTATCAGCTGCTTTGCCCAGGGCAGCATGGCTTCCAAAAACAACACAGCACCACCACCACCTTGGTGGAGCTCACAGGCTACATACACAATGCTCTTGACTTTGGCTAGTTGATGGGGCAACTTATATCGGCCTCAACAAGGCCTTCAACACAGTCAACCACAAACTTCTACTGGACCAGTTAACCCTCTTGGAAATCTCTTACTGTATGTTGCTTTAGGAGTTACCTCTCTGAGAGAACACAACAAGTGAAAATTGCTGACATCTTCTCCGAAAGCCAGGCTGTAATTACAGGGGTAACTCAGGTGTCAATTCTGGGCCACCTGCTTTTCAGCCTGTTCTTGAACCACCTCTCCTGAGCATGTCTTGACAAGGTCCTCTCCTGTGCTGATGATGCGGTGCTTTTTTCCAGCCAATCAGACCCAGTAATGCTGGAAAAACAGATGCAACTTAATTTTGCTGCCGCCGAGTCCTGGTTCATCAATGCTAAGCTCCTATTAAACTACAAAAAAAACCCATCAAACTATGCTGTTTGCCTCCACCCATAACTGGCACAAATCCTACCAACTGCACATAGTGAACTCTCAAAATGCCCCCATAGAGATGTCTCAGAGTTTCAACTATCTCAGGGTAATCTTGGATAGTTCAACAACAAAAGACAGTTAGTTGTACTCACACTACAGAGCCAGAAGCAGGGAGCTCCAGTGAAGGAATACAAATCTGGCCAATTGAAAATCATGTACACAAATGCTCACAGTCTGGGAAACAAGATCCCAGACCTTCAGGCAATAATGACAGAGGCTAAACTGGACATAGTAGACATTAGCGAGACATGGTTTACCAGTAACCACACTTGGGAGACTTCAGTACCTAGCCATGTACTGTTCAGAAGAGACTGATGTGCAAAAAGGTGGGGTGGAATGGCCCTTTATGTCAATGAAAATATCAAAGCTACAGAAATTCAGAATACACATAAGGAGCCAGAAGAACTGTGGGTCACCCTGGAAACAAGAAATGGGACAGCCGTACGAATTGAGGTTGTCTACAGGCCTCCAGGCCAGGGGGAGGACATAAACACATTACTGTTAGAAGATATATAAAACATGACAGCTAAAGGGGTGGTTCTGATAATGGGAAACTTCAACATGCCAGACACAGATTGTTCAATACCAGGAGGAACATCTGCCAGAACTAGACACATAGTGGATTCCCTGCAGGGGGAGGGCCTCAAACAACTGGCACAACAACCCACAAGAGACAGGGCTATCCTAGATCTAGTACTGACTAACAGGGAAATTAATTGTTTAATTAGTATTTTGGAAAGATCTTTGAGCGTGAGCTCTTTTACAAAGGTTCCACGTCAGGGTGGACATTAAGACAATACACATATTCAGTGGTTACAGAGGCCTGATCATTAGGCGTTAAAGAGCGATTACACGACAATTAGACAAATAGGAGAAAAAAACTGAGCAGTTGTAATTGAATACTAAGCTATTTATAATCGGTTGCCCTAGATAGCACAGCCCTGGAAACCTCCAAAACCATTGCTAGACTATGGCAGAGTAACTGCATAGGGTTTAACGCTATCCCAGATGGTGAGAGGCTGGGTGACAGTGAAACAAGGGGTATTGGGTTAGAAACCAACTGCAGAGAGCGAGAGGTGGGGAGATAGTGAAATGGGGGGCTGTGATGCAGCCCAGCAGCTCCAGAGGGCTTTGTCGAGTATGGTGTGTGTATGTGTGGGGGTTGGGAGGGGCAGTACCAAGTGCATTTAAAGAGGACTGATAGCTTACTTAAGCCCTTGGCTAGGCTGGAATGGAGGCAGAGTTCTCTAGGTAGCCCTTCTGGGTGTTACCTTGGGGGTAGGCCTGTCTATCAAGTGGGGCCTGAGAAGCAGGTGCATTTTGAGTTAGACATTAGGTGCTGTTTGAGGCCTACTTTGAATTGAGACAGGCTGTTGTTTGTTTGTAATTTCATTGGGAGTTCATTTATCCAGAGGGGGCCCAATCGGAGAAAGCACTCAGCCCTAGTGAGATTCGTTGGAACTGTATGGACAGTGCTCCATTCTTCCTCTGTCTGGTGATGTGTGTTGAGAGAGAAGCCTCGAGCAGGTTTCCTATACAGAGCTGGGTTTTTCCGAGGAGTGCCTTCTTTCCCAGAAGGTAAGTCTGGTATTTGATCCTGTCTTTTAGGTTAAGCCAGTTTGTATGCTCATACAGGGTGCAAGTATGAGTGTAGTGATCTGCACACAGGGTGAGGCAGCATGCCTTATTGAATGCAATTTGGACCCTTTTGAGCACTGTATCAGTAGCAGCTCCATAGACCACCAGCCCATAGTCTATCATGAAGAGTATGGAGCTGGAGACTGAGATTCAGAGTGCTTCCGGGGTGAGGGAATTTCTTATGCCTATAGAGGACCCCGACCTTTGCGTTTACCACTTTGACAAGGGAATCTACATGGTGAGTATAAGTGAGAGAGTCATAAATGATGACTCCAAGGTACTTGAACAAGTGCACCTGCTCAATCTGCTCACTAGTCTTGGTGATTACGAGAGGAGCATGCTTGTGTTTGTTGTAGGGGCTGGATTGTAGCATGGCCTTGGTTGTCTTGTAATTTAGTAGCAGCTTTTGCCTACTGAACCAGTCCTCGAGTTTATTAAAAGAGTTCTGTAGTTCTGTTTGTAGGGCAACCTGAGAGGTGCTGCTGCTCAGCAGCACGGCATTGTCTGCATACAGAATAAATTAGGTGTCACAGGCTGTGGGTAGGTCATTTACAAAAAGGCTGAAAAGCAGGAGCCCTAGAATTGATCTTTGAGGGACTTCTAGGAGTACATCTCTGGAGCTGGATAACGTCTGCCTGATTTTGACTCACTAGCTCCTGTGTGCTAGGTAGTCATTGAACCAATTCACGGCGTTTGGTGCCACATCCAATCTTTGGAGCTGGAGTACTAGTAGAAGGTGGTTGATGGTCTCGAAGGCTTTGGAGAGGTCAATGAAGATGGACCCCACCAATTTGCCTTCATCCAGTGCCTTATGCGCATAGTCAGTGTATTCCAGCAGTGCCGTGGTGGTACTGTGTTTTTGCCTGAAGCCATGTTGGTTTGGGCAGAGCAGATTGTGCTTATTGAGGTATTCTGTGAGTTGACTTGCAGCAATTTTTTCCAAAGCTTTGGACAGTCGGGAGAGGATAGATACTGGCCTATAGTTTGACACCAGTGCCTTGTCACCATTCTTATGCACTGGAGTTACCAGAGCTTGCTTCCATACCTCTGGGAATTGAGCTAGGGCCAAGCATTTATTAAATAGCATTGTTATGGGCATGATAAGAACATCAAGGGTGAGAGATAGTAACTTCATGTCTAGCCCGTCACTCCCCAATCTGGTTTTGACTAGGACTTTCCTGACCATTGTTAGGGCCTCCTTCACTGTCACCTTCCTAAAGTAGAGGGCTAGGTGGTTAGTTATGAGCAGGTTGGCGCAACCTTGGTCCTCCACAGGCAAAAGGTAGTCTGGAGGCAGCACTGAGGACAGGTCTGTAAAGGCCTGGTTAAAGGCATCAGCAATGGCTAGCAGATCTGAGGAGGATGAGTTATTAATGTTGAGCATCTTAGGGTGCTGCTTTTGATGTTTACCAAGGATGTTCTTGATGTTGTCCCAAAACCTCTCTTCATCTCCCCATGCGTTGTTAAGCTGGGTCTTATGGAAATTGGCTTTTGTGAGCCTGATAAGTTTGGTGCACCAATTTCTAGCTGTTTTGTAGCACTGTAGGTCATGCTTGCTGCCTGAGTTTAAGGCTTTTTCCCAGAGGCAGTCCATCTCCTTTAGGAGGGAGAGGAGCTTGCCATCAATCCAGCCATTAACCTCCCCCCCGAATTTTCCATTTTGTGCGTGGTGCATAGATATCACAGATAGAATTGAAGCCCTCAGTGAAAAAACTAAGAGCCTGGTCCAGCATAGGTGCCTTGTTGATGGCGGACCAGTTGTAGGCAGACAGGGCCAATTTGAGGGATCCAAGTTTGCCTTTCCGCAGAACTCTGCTCTTGATGAGGCGGGGTGGACTTTTAGCAAGTTTAGTGGTCCATATAAAGGAGATTGGGGAGTGGTCACTTAGCACGTCCGGGAGAACCCTGAGTTTGGAAAATCGAGTCGGTGAGCTAGCTAAGACCCAGTCAATAAGGGTGCTGGTACCAGCCTTGTAGTTCTGCCTGGTGGGGTGAGTTACGAGTTGCGTGAGATTGTGGGAGGTGATTAGGTCTCTGGAGGGTGTTGCCTCCTTACATAACCAGTTAATATTAAAGTCACTGGTCAAGATGAGTTCTGAGCCCTTTCTGAGTGCGCTAAATTCTTCCATAACAAGATGAAGGCCTTCCTTGGCTTTCTTGTGGGGCAGGTAGGTTGTGGCAATGGTAAGGGTCTTGCCTTTTAGGCTGACTTGTATTTTTACCACTAGTAGCTCATAATCCTCCACAACTTTGAAGATGGGGAGGACGGAGCAACTCAGTAAGTTTCCTGCCTATTCTATCAAGTTGAAATGCTTGAAATCCTTCGATGGCCGCCTCACCATCTTTGATCCTACCCGACAGCCAGGTTTCAGTTAGGCAGAGTATGTCAGGGGCATGGATGGTCATCCAAGCCTGGAGCTGGTTGAATTTGGCAGTTAGGCTACAGATGTTTAGTGTTGCTATCTTTAGGCCATTCACTGTATGGACCCCCCTGCTCCTCAGGATTGTTGATCCAGGGTTTAGGTGAACATTGCCAGACAGTAGCAGTAGCACAAAGATAACCTTTCTGGCAGATAGGGTGATGTTTATCTTCCCTCGTGTCTTCCTGTGCTTCAGGTGGAGGAGGTGTCTACACGCCTGTGTAAAATTAGGGGGAAAGCTAACCATTAAGGTTATGGTTTGGAAGGTTGGCTTGGCAATAACTGTGTATGGGAGGTGTGGGAGGATAAAGAGCCTATCGTTACCAGAAGTGGTAGTGGCCATGTGTATGTTTTTCTTCCAGCTTGCACCCAGTGAGGACTCAGAGTGGGGAGGTAGGGATCCAAATTCGTATATGGTATCAGCAATGCCAAAAGAAGTAGTGATGAGTAGTAGTAGGTGGTTGCACTCCATGGTAGTTTGTTTGGTGTTGCTGGCCTGCTTAACTGCTAGCTGGTTTATAGTTGAAAGGGTATATAGTCGAATTAGGGTGAGGTCCCTAACAACAGGGCAGGTAGAGCAGTAATTGAGAGGAGTTAGATGGAGTGGCTGGAGAAAATGTTGAGAGCTAGTGTGAGATCCTGTGGGTGGGACTGCTTTAAAAAGGGGTGGTGAGAAAGTGGGTCAAGTCATGTATTGAAGACAGGGAGGCCAACAGCATGAAAATGTGCAGCAGTGTAGTGACCAATCAGCTGCTATACTGAGGAAAGGGGCAGAGTACGGGTCTATTTAATACTGTGAGGAGGTGGGGAAGGGGGGCTGGGTGAAGAAATTCAGTCCAGAACACAGCACAGAAAGAGATTTACATAGATACATAGACAGTGTCGGCAGATAAGGGCCTATGGCCCACGCAGTCTGCCCATTTGAGCTTGTAAGTTCAGTTTATGTTTTCCAAGAAGTTTGTTGCCCCTAACCCCTGACCTCCAGAATTCCTTTATATCTATCCCATGCATTCTTACATCCCGTGATTGTTTCAGCCCCCACCACTTCCTCTGGCAGGTTGTCCCACTTGTCCACCACCCATTCTGTGAAGAAATTCTTCCTCACATTTCCTCTGAATCATCCTCTCTCCAACTTCATCCCATGCCCTCTAGTCCTGGAACATCTTTTTTGCTTAAAAATAGTGTATTAAAAATAGATTTCCCTGAGATCAGGAAGTGCCAGGTGTTGGAAAATCAGCCAAGGAGCAAAGCTGCCAAGCTCCTCCACTGGGCATCCAGTCAAAACAGCAGCATTCAAAAATTCAAAACCATGAGTTTTGGAGGTCCGCTGTGTATCTGAATCTGTCCAGGGGTTAGTCGGGTGGTCTGTTAGCTGTGGCCTGCTCGGAGAGAGCCAGGGCCACAGGAGCAGCTTGGGAAGCGCACAGATGGGCTGTCTGTGGAACAAGGAGAGAAACACAGAGGATTAAATACAGCTAGAGTACAATAGCAAGCTCAGTGGGGGGCAGGCAATGGGGTAGGACAAAGCAGGAGGTAAAGAGGTGGTAAATGCAGGGCAACTATTTAGAGCTAGAAGAGGAGTTAATGGGGGGGTCTGTGCTTTCGCCAGGACATCTGATGAGGACAGCAGCAGCAGGGGGGGGTGTAAGTGAAGGGTTTGTTGGTAAGGCAGAGAAGAAAGTAGGGTGTTTAGAGAGACAGCATTACAAGTGGGGCAGATAAATTAATAATTAGCAGAGTGACCAGTGTGGGGAAGGGGCAAGGTTTGTCAGTAGGACAGAAATGGAAAACTGCAGCAGTCTTGCTCAGTAGCTAGGTCCAGCAGCCAAACATCAGCTACTATACAATACAGTTTGTCCAGCACTAGATTGCACAGCACTAAGTATCACCAATAGACTAGACTAATGGCTTGTAATAGACTAGCTAAGCTGGCAGGTAAAGTAAGACTAATTGATGCATAACAGATGTAAATTACATTAACAAACATTCAGTCCAGAACACAGCACAGAAAAAGATTTCCCTGAGATCAGGAAGCGCTAGGCATTGAAAAATCAGCCAAGGAGCAAAGCTGCCAATCAGTGCCTGGCTCCTCCACTGGGCATCCAGTCAAAACAGCGGCATTCAAAACCTCGAGTTTCGGAGGTCCGGTGCGTACCTGAATCTGTCCGTGGGTCAGTCGGGTGGTCTGTAAGCTGTGGCCTGCTAGGAGAGAGCCAGGGCCACAGTAGCAGCTTGGGAAGCCTGCAGATGGGCAGTCTGAATCTGTCCAGGGGTCAGTCAGATGGTCTGTTTGTAGTGGCCTGCTCAGAGAGAGCCAGGGCCACAGGAGCAGCTTGGAAAGCCCGCAGATGGGCAGTTTTAATCTGTCCGGGGGTCAGTCTATGGTCTGTTAGCTGTGGCCTGCTTGGAGAGAGCCAGGGCCACAGGAGCAGCTTGGGAAGCCCGCAGATGGGCAGTCTGAATCTGTCCAGGGGTCAGTCAGGTGCTCTGTTAGCTGTGGCCTGCTCAGAGAGAGCCAGGGCCACAGGAGCAGCTTGGGAAGCCCGCAGATGGGCAGTCTGAATCTGAATCTGTCCAGGGGTCAGTCAGGTGGTCTGTTAGGTGTGGCCTGCATGGAGAAAGAGAGAGCCAGGGCCACAGGAGCAGCTTGGGAAGCCCACAGATGGGCCATCTGTGGGAAAAGATCACAGATCTCCAGGTAGAAGGTCACCTGGGTGCCAGTGGCCATCACATGGTATGGTTCAATTTGGCCACTAGAACTAAATCATCCCATTCTAAGGCACAAATATTGGACTTCAGAGGATCTGACTTTGATAAGATGGCCAACAGAGTTAAGCTAGCCATGGCAAGAAGAAATACAGGTGAGGGGGAGCAGGCAAAGTGGACAAGCATTAAGGATGCAATACTTGAAGCAACATCCCATTGTGTTAAAGAGAAAAGGAAGTGCAAAAGAAGAAGGAAACCACTTTGGTTCTCAAAAACAGTAGCAGAAAAGGTCAAAGGCAAAAGGCTGGCCTTCAGGAAATATAAGGGAATGTAGCAGGATGACGATAGGGAGGCATACCAAAGTTCCCTAAGGGAAGCAGGGAAGGTAGTAAGGCAGACAAAGGCCCAAACTGAGGAAACACTAGCATAAGCAGTAAAAGAAGGTGACAAGACTTTCTATAGATACATTAGTGACAGGAGAAAGTCCAGAGGGGCTATTGTTAAGATCAAAGGGGATAAGGGGGCGTGTGAGGAGGAGGACCATGTAAAAGCATCTATCCTAAATAAATACTTCTGCTCAACATTTACTGAAGAGAAGGTAGGGCAGCACCCACAGCTCAGCATCATGGACACGGAGGGGGAGGGAGGTGTGCACTAGTCCCTTCACAAAAGAAAGGGTCCTACAAGAGCTTGATAAGCTCAGGGTAGACAAGGCAATGGGACCTGATGGCATACATCCCAGGGTGCTAAAGGAGCTAACGGTGGAACCAGCAGAACCATTATAAGAACTGTTTAGTGAGTCTCTGAGCACAGGAGAGGGCCTAGAAGACTGGAGAAGGGCTCATGTGATCCCGCTCCACAAGAGTGGTAGCAGGGAGGAGGCAAAGAACTACAGACCAGGCTGTCTTACCTCAGTAGTGAGCAAGATTATGGAGGCACTCCTTAAGGAAAGGATAGTGCAACACCTGGAATCCACAGGAGCACAGGATCCAAGACAGTATGAGTTTACAACAGGAAGGTCCTGTCAAACTAATCACATAGATTTCTTTGTCTGAGTAACCAGAGTGGTGGACCAAGGGGAGCAGTTGACATCAGCTACCTTGACTTCAGCAAAGCTTTCAAAAATGTTCCTAATAGAAGATTGATTAATAAGCTGGGTAGGCTTGGGGTGGGTCAGAAGTTGGTGAACTGGGTGGCAAACTGGTTGACAGGCAGAAACAGAGAGTGATGGTAAATGGTATACAGTAAGAGGAGATGCTAGTCACAAGTGGGGTACCTCAGGGATCAGGCCTGGGGCCAGTCCTTCAATATCTTCATCAGTAACATTGCAAATGGACTGGAGGATAAGGTTTGTCTGTTTGCAGATGACACCAAGATCTGCAACATAGTGGATTATCCAGATGGGTTGGGCAAAATGAGAAGAGATCTGGATAAACTGGCAAAATTGTCAGAAGAGTGGCAACTGGGGTTTAACGCAAAGAAGTGCAAGATCATGCACATAGGGAAGAGAAACCCTGAAGCCACCTATAGGCTAGGAGGGGAGTTGCTGGTAGTTACAAGGAAAGAAAGAGACTTGGACATCATCATCACCGATGACCTGAAATCATCCAAGCAGACCACTAAAGCAGTAGGTAAGGCTAGGGGGATGTTGGGATGTATTAGTAGGGATATCACAAGTCATAAGAGGGAGGAAATAATCCCTCTTTATAAGACACTGGTTAGGCCCAATCTGGAGTACTGCATGCAGTGCTGGAGTCCACACCTTCACAAGGACATTAACCAAATTGAGGCAGTCCAGAGAAGGGCAACCAAAATGATGGAGGGACTACATCAGAAAACATATGAGGACAGATTAATGGAGCTCAATATGTATACCCTAGAGCAAAGGAGGGAGAGAGGTGATGTGTTTGAAACATTCAAACACCTTAAGGGCATTAACAAGGTGAAAGAGTCTAACATGTTTCAATATAAGAAAAATAGCAGGACAAGAGGATGCAGCATGAGATTAGAGGGAGACTGATTAAGGGGTAATGTGAGGAAGTTGTTTTTCACAGAAAGAATGGTGGATGCATGGAATGGCCTACCTCAGGAAGTGGTGGATATGAATACAGTGCAGGGCTTCAAACAGGCATGGGATAGGAATAAGGGAGCAATACAAATGAGTATGAATAGCTAGGTCATTGACAGAGCAAAGGCCGATGGCACATTCATAAGGTAGAAAATGAAATGGGCAGACTAGGTGGGCCTTGCGGTCCTTAACTGCCATCAACTTCTATGTTTCTATACCAGAATATTTAAAGTAAGCAGATACTTTTTTGCTGCCAAATGGCAAGTAAATGTAAATAGAAACACCGGAGTGTGGCAAAGAGACCTCTGTGTGTCCAACAGCCCCTGTGCTTTGCAAAGTAAGGCTTCACCAGGGGGCAGGAGTATGGACCAGATGACCTCCTTAAATACATCTCATATAGTAATGTCATTATTTAAATTACATCATATGGTCATCTGATGTTTAAACATTTTGGTATGAAATAAATCATACATGTAAGGCATTATACTTCAATGTTTATATGTTATATGCTTAATTATTATGTGATGTCTCTAAAGAAAGAGGGAAATGTTAGGAAAGGAAAAATAACTCACTGTTACTTAAACACAATTATTACAAGACAGACTCATAAAAGAAATTCATAAGTAATTCATACAAAAAACAAAGCACTTACTAACTCAAAAGGATACCACGTTGGTTGAAACATTACTTGTATTCATAGTTTCTGTGTTTGAAATATTGCATTACATAAGCACATGCTAACTGGTAAGCAAATCTTAATCCATTTGGAGCAGAAGGTGAACAAACAAGATAGTGCTAGGATACAGGTTAGAGTAGGAAGCAAACAATCCACGTAATTAAGACATAAAAATAGTCCAAATATTGTGGTAGCCACAGACGCCAGTGCTTTCAAACCTTCTCCAACTGTAACAAAAGAAATACAAAAATGATTAGATAGAGAATAATGTATGGTAACTACAGCATAAGCAGGTTGTGTTTGAGGGTTGAGAGATGGAGGTGAACCCCGAGAGCAGCTCGGAGTCTCAAGGTCATCTCATCCACTCGAGATGGAAACACATGCCGAGTTGTGTGTGTGTTGACCATATTTTATTTTTATAGTATATGTTTTTACACTAGACTGACAGACCATCACTGAAGTGAAAACAAAAAATCTTGCCATTTTTTGTTCTACTGCCATATCAAAATCAAATTTCCAGACTTTTGAAAGGTAAACGGTATGACTTGGGGCACTGGGTGGTTAGTTAGTAGCTTGGTGTAGAATAAATGAGAAATTTAAAATTGTGTGACCTTTGAACTGTGCATAACAACACTTTAGAATGTGCATAACGATTTAGAATGTGCTTAACAAGGATTTTGATCAGGCTGATTTTTATACATAACAAAGGGTAACCAAATACTATAAAGAAGATTATTTATTTTTGTCATATTTAACATAGAGGATAATAGCTGAGTAACAGTGGTTAACCATGATGTAGTCACCTCAAGCAGTTGCCAGCACAACCAAGTAAACCTTGAGAGCACAGCTCAAGAGGTTTACAGTTGTCATGGCAACGGTGAGAGGTGATTGCATCCGTGGTTGACCACCGTTACTGAGGCATTGTATTTTGTAGTGTATGGAAAAACTAGTTACTGCGGGGGAAAAAAAAACGTTTTTTTTCAATGTGCATTTGTTCTCCTACTGAGCTTTGAATGCCTCCTGCTTTGAATGTTGAGCAACTGAAGTGCTGAAATTAGCCATGGGATCTATACTGCAGTGGGTCTGTAACTGTCTGAATGGAATGTGTGTTTTGAATGAATATCCAAGCAGCAGATCACCTTTCCTTTCCAAGAATTCTGACAGGTGGTGTCATTCTATCCTGTAATCTCATCATTATGACATAGTTAAGCAAGGTTTACATCATACTGATCTCATAACAATGGGATTATCAGGTTATAAACTGATTGAAAACAGGGGTTAAGAGACACTGTCCATACACTATATAATATTCTCAGCTATCAATACTCACACAAACACAACTGGTGAGCTTTATAATCACTTTAAAATTACACAGCCACCTATTTTTATTTATTTACTCTGACTTACATGTCATAAAATAAATGCATGTATTTTTAAAAAGAATACAATATAGTGGTGAAATTGTCATGGTAATATAGTAAGGGAAGAGTTTGTGAAGGGGAAGGAAGATACAAGTATGGAGAAGCTATTTCATTCATCTTAGAATGTCATTGTGGGATTTACAAATATGGTTTCAAATCCCATTCATGATTTAAACCATCTGGGATCAAAGCATTTAGCAAAAAGATCCACAAACGTTCCCTTTGGAAAAGTATATTCGACAGTCACCTTCTTTTCTTCCTACTCTGACCTGTTCCAAGCCTATAAATCTGAGGGTGCTTGGATCACTGTTATGGTTCTCAAGGAAATGTACTGCTACAGGACTGTCTAAGTCAGAGCTCCTAATATCCCTAACATGTTCTTGGATATGAACCTTGAGATAATGTATGGTGTGGCCTGCATAGAGTTTGTTACAGCCACACCACAATGCATAGACTATATAAGTAGTAATTCATGTAATAAATTGTCTAATATGTACCTCTCTCTGGTTCGTAGGGAATGGATTATTCTTTTTAAAACTATGTGCATTTATGTTATGACATGTAAGTCAGAGTAAATAAATAGAAATACTGTATGTGATTGTATAATTTTGAAGTGGTTAAAAAGCTCGCCAATTGGTGTTCATGTGAGTATCACTAGCTGAGAGTATGTTAAATATGACAAAAATGAATAATATTCTTTCTAAATTTTTTTTCTTTACAGCTGGAGAAGGTTTGAAAACACTGGCGTCGGCTGCTACCACAATATTTGGACTATTTTTAAATCCTAATTACATGGATTGTTTGCTCCTGACTCTATCCTGTCCTGTCTGTTCACCTTCTGATCCAAATGGATTATGGTTTGCTTACTAGTTAGCATGTGCATATCTAATGCAAAATTTCAAATACAGAAACTATGAATATAAGTAATGTTTCAACCAAAGTGGTATCCTTTTGAGTAAGTAAGAGCTTTCTTTTTGTGTGAATTACTTATGAATTTCTTTTATGTGGCTGTCTTGTAATAATTGTGTTTAAGTAACAGTGAGTTCTTTTTCCTAACATTTCCCTCTTTCTTTAGAGACATCACATAGTAATTAAGCATATAACATATAAACATTTATGTATAATGCCTTATATGCTTGATCTATTTCATACCAAAATGTTTAAACATTAGATTACCATATGATGTAATTTAAATGATGACATCACTATATGAGATGTATTCAAGAATGTAATCTGGTCTATACTCCCGCCTTCTGACGAAGCCTTACTTGACGAAGTGCTGGGGCTGTTGTACACACAAAGGTCTCTTTGCCACACTCCAGTGTCCCTTATTTACATTTATTTGCTATTTGGCAGCAATAAATTACTTTAAATATTCAGTTATTTGTATTCCTTCACTGCAGCTCCCTGCTCCTGGCTCTGTAGTGTGAGTGCAACTAACTGTCTTTTGTTGTTAAACTAAATGGCAGCCGCCCAGCACTTGCACCCTACTCTGGTTCCTGAGTGCAGCACCATTGTTCTTGTTTGTCATCTTGGAGAGTTCCCTTTCTTTCACTCATCACAGTGACCTAGTAGCTAAAGCAGCCAATGTTAAGATTGGCCAACTATTTAGGCACAAGCACTGCCTAACAGATGGTGCCCTAAACCTAGCCATTTCCAGTTCTGTCCTATCTGTGATTGATTATAGACTGGTATTATATGGTGCTGCTGCTGATACAACCCTTAAGAAGGGTCAAAGTGACCCTCAATAAAGCCTGCTAGCTTGTCCTTGATGCTCTCTGCTTAACACATACCTGTAACCTCTATTTCCAGTCAGGGTGGCTAAACTTGGACTGCAAAATTCCGTACCAGGTATGCCTTCTAGCTAAAAAGTCTGTGCTAGGGCTTGTATCTCCTGGTGTTCAAAGCCTTCTCTTCCCCACTGACAATACCCATACCATTAGGGAGTCTAACATCCTGAAAGTTCCTTTCTGCTGCACCGCCCAGGGCTGGTGCTCCTTCTTATATCGTGCTTCCCTCTGGCTGAACTCTCTCAGCAAGGAGATGCTATCCAATACTAAACTCGGCCCATTCAAAGCTAAGCTTTGTGACTATCTTGCAACCCTAAGTAGTTGTGACTGCTACCTTTAACCTGCTCAAGCCCCTATCAACACCTCCACTTTCCCCTCCTCCTCCTACATCCCTCTGCATTCATATTTCTCTCAATGCCTCCCTCAGTTTCCCAGCCATGTCCCTCCATCTCCCCCACCCACCACCCAGATCTACATGCCCCTGCCCCATCTCCCCTCACTCCCCTATCTACTCCCCTCATCCACTAAATTTTGACAAGGCTTACTTGGCTGCATCAGTCCTCCCCTCATCCCCTCTCTCTGAGTCCTTCCTTCACTATCCCTCTCCTCCCCTCACCCCCTGCTACCAGTCCTTTCCCATCCATGGTCCTCTCTCCTTCTTCTTCCTTGCATTATTAGTGCACTTATGTTACACATGATTTTGCTGTTGCATATACTGTATCATAATATCTGTACTTTTGTAATCCTACATGTTAAACGTCTGTATTTGAATTGCCTGTTTGTTTTCTAGTGTTAACACTGTTTTGACTTCTATAATTTAACTACTGTATCCCTGTTTTGTCATGATGTGGAACCTTTGTAAACAAACGTCCAGCTCAAAGGTTGAAATCTGAGATTTCAATAAATAAATAAATAGTCCCTTTTGCCTATGGGAGTGCAGGGTCCTCTGGGCCTTGCACTTGCATCCCTCCATAGATGCGTGTATGCATGTTGCTGTGGAAGTGAAGGGTCCTCCAGGCCCTGCAGCTCCATTTGTAGGACAACAGCAACCAAATTGTCAGCATAGCCTTCTTATTACCTCAGCTCATGAACTCAGTACTGAAACTTTTCAAATCTCCAAATCTGCAGAGCTCAGGGATTTGGCTTCATTGGGGACTGGGGGTCCACCTGGAGTGATGCAAGCTTATGCTGGCATGATGGGCTGCATCTGTCCAGGAGGGGAACCAGGATCCTAGGTGATAGGTTTAAATGCTTCATTGGCAAGCATTTAAACTAGCCAAGGGGGGAGGCACTGGAAAGGAGCAGGGAAATCCTAGCCCCCCCAAAAAAAAATCACGGTAGTGAGTGCAGTAAACACCAGCAGAGAGGTGGCCATAGGGAGAAGGGCAGGGGTAAATGGGGAAAATGACAAAGGCAAGAAGGACAGAGATGGGGCAAAAAGGAGTAAGGTCATCAGGAAATGGAGGGTAATGAGTACCAATGCCCACAGTCTGGGAAACAAGCTCCCTGAGCTGGTGGCCTTGATGGAAGAGGGATATTGTAGCAGTCACAGAAACATGGTACATAGAGAACCATGACTGGGATGTTAACATACCAGGGTACATAGCCTACAGGAGAGACAGGCAGGAGAGAAGAGGGGGAGGAGTAGCTCTCTATGTAAAGGAAGGAATAAAAGCAACTGAACAAAAGAGTAAACAGGGAGGAGAAGAGGCACCGTGGGTCACCTTGGAGACTGGAAAGGGCACCACAATCCACACAGGGGTTGTGTACAGACCCCCCATGTCACGGGGAGGGAATGGACAAGGATATGATAGAAGGCATTCTTAGGATGGCAGAGAAAGGGGAGATACTGTTGATGGGAGACCTGAATATGCCAGATGTTAACTGGAGCACATTTGCTGCGGTCACATCCAAGAGCAGGGCTAATCTTGATGCTCTACAGGTGGCAGGCCTCAGACAGCTAGTTTCGGAACCCACTCATGAGGGAGCAATCTTAGACCTCATACTCTCAAACAGGGCCAGTGAGAGGATTTCAGATCTAGAAGTGGGTTGCCATCTGGGAACAAGTGACCATCAAACAGTGTGGTTCACGTTAAACTCAGCTACAGAGTCAAGCCATACAAAAGTGAGGGTACTGGACTTCAGGAGAGTTGACTTTGGCAAGATGGGAGAGTGCCTCAGAAAAGCACTAGCAAACAGGCTAGAAGAAGGGGTGGAGCAGCAATGGGGAATCATCAAAACTACCATCACAGAGGCAACAAGCCTTGTGTAGCAAATAAACAAATCAAACAAAAGAAAAAACACTATGGTTCTCTAAAAAGGTGGCTGGGAAAGTCAGGAGAAAACGATAGCATTCAGGAAGTATAAGGAAACACAGAAGGAGCAGGACAGAGAGCTGTACCAGTTAAGGCAGAAGGAAGCAGGGAGGGAAGTCAGAATAGCAAAGGCCCAAACTGAGGAAAAGATAGCCAACTCAGTTAAGAAGGGGGATAAAATCTTTTATAGGTACATCAGAGAGCGTAGAAAGACAAAGGGGGGAAAGTGAGGCTGAATAGAATGAACGGTGGGTGGACAGAGGGGGACAGTGAAAAAGCAGGGATACTGAATTAATATTTCTGCTCAGTATTCACAAAAGAGGAGGGGGAAGTGCCTAATCCAATTAACAGAAGCACTCTTGATACTGGGGTCGATCCTAGCCTTTTATTAGAAGAAAGAGTTCTGCAAGAACTCCTAAAACTGAAGGTGGACAAAGCAATGGGGCCTGATGGAATTCACCCAGAATTCTAAAAGAATTAAGGGGAAACTAGTGAAACCACTGACTACGCTTTTAATAAATCATGGAGGATGGTGTGGTACCTGAGAACTGGAGGAAGGTGGATGTGATTCCCCTTCACAAAAGTGGGACCAAGACAGAGGCAGGAAACTACAGACCTGTCAGTTTAACCTCTGTGGTAGGGAAAGTGATGGAGTCACTTCTGAAGGAAAGAACTGTTGAGTACCTTGAGGCCAGTGGGGCACAGGACCCAAGGCAGCATGGGTTCACAGCAGGACTGTCATGTCAGATGAATCTAATAGATTTCTTTGACTGGGTGACCAAAGTAGTAGACCAGGGAGGGGCTGTGGACATGGCCTGCCTAGACTTTAGGAAGACATTAGTCCCACACAAAAGATTAATAGTCAAATTAACCAGCCTGGAAGTGGGTTCCAGGGTGGTAGCCTGGGTAAAACATTGGCTGGACAACAGGACACAGAAGGTAATTGTAAATGGAGTCCACTCTGAAGAAAGAGGGGTTACTAGTGGGGTACCGCAGGGTTCAGTACTGGGTCCGGTCCTTTTTAATGTATTTATAAGTGACATTGCAGAGGGACTGGAAGGAAAAGTATGCCTCTTTGCAGATGACACAAAGATCTGCAACAGGGTTGATACACAAGGAGGCTTGGAAAGGATGAGAAGGGACTTGGCAAGGTTGGAGAAATGGTCAGAAGTATGGCAGCTAGGATTCAATGCAAAGAAGTGCAAAATAATGCACCTGGGAAACAAGAATACAAGGGAAGATTACACAATGGGGGGGAGGTAGTAACAACAAAAAAAAAGGAAAGGGACCTGGGGGTAATCATATCAGATGACCTTAAGGTTAGCAAGCAATGTGAGAAGGCAGTAGGGAGGGCTGGGGGTATACTGGGATGCATAGGGAAAGGCATCACCAGCAGAAAACAGGAAGCTGTCATCCCTCTGTACAGACAGTTGGTGAGAACCCATCTGGAGTACTGCTTTCATTTCTGGAGACCCCATCTCCGCAAGGACATAGACAGGATAGAGGCAGTCCAGAGGAGGGCAACTAACATGGTGCAGGGTCTGTAAGAGAAGCCGTACGAGGAGAGACTAAAGGAGCTTAATATGTATACCCTTGAGGAAAGAAGGAGAGGGGGACATGATAGAAACTTTAAGTACATCAGTGGAATCAACAAAGTCCAAGAGGGTAGCATCTTTCAGAAAAGAGACGCAGCAAGAACAAGGGCACAATTTAAAGATGGGGGCGGTTTAGGGGCAATGTGAGGAAGTATTTTTCACAGACGGGGTAGTGGATGCATGGAGCAGCCTTCCTGAGGAGGTTGGGGTCTAAAACTGTGGGAGAATTCAAGAATGCATGGGACAGACACAAGGCAATTCTTGTGGTGGGTAGGAAGAAATAGGCTGTTGGTTAACTAGGATCTGCGGCCTATCCTGTAGGTAGGGAAATGGGCAGACTAGGTGGGCCAAGCAGTCCTTATCTGCCGTCAAAGTGTATGTTTCTATGTTTCTATGTTAAAATGTGATTCTACATGATCACAATGTTATTCCATGCCACTGGTGCAAAAAGACAGTCTGGACAGGACTTGAAAAATGACAACTGTTATGTTAATGAAGTGATGTAAAAAAATGGCTATGTTGAAAATTTGGGGTCAAAATATTAAAAATTGCCGGAGTTATGAGTGAGCATAGCAACATTTCAACTGATGCACATAACTTTCTCATTTTGATGTATTCTGACCCAAAATTTTCAACATACCCTTCTTGTGACTCCACAAGAGTGCTGAAAATGTTTAAATCCTGCCTAAAAGGTGATTTAACCAAGTGACCACAAAATCTCCTTTTGGGGCTTATTTCTAGAATTACAATGCCACTATTCATGAGGTGGGGTCTTATAAAGGCCACATTGAAAATTTGGTGTCAAAATATTCAAAAATGGAAAAGTTATGCATCAAAGTTGAAAACCCCATTGAAATACATTGAATCACACTTACCTTACTTTCTTATGTAGCAGTTGATGTTTCCAGCAGCAGACGCGTCTTTGACCAGAGAGCTGATCTTCACCCTTGGACCTGTTCAGGTGAGTAAGAGTGTGTGGGGATGTGGGGGAATGCAGGGTGGTGGGTGCTGAGTGAGAAGTCAGGGTGGGGGTCAAATTGGCGAGGACCATTTTCTTGTTTTACAGTTTAAAAAACAAAAAGAGATAGGGGGACTGTTTTCTTTATTTCAGAGAGGACAGTGATGTGAGGGTAGGGGGTGCCACTAGACACCAGGGAAAGAAAAAATGTCAATGGGGACAGTGTACAGAGGGTGGAGGGTACCAATATCAGTGTTAGTGGCTCAGCAGGTAGCACACTTGCCTCTGAGGCTGGGAGATTAGAAGGTTGTGGGTTCTATCCCCACACCAGGCACTTGGGTTAATATCCCAATACTGACTCTGCAGTGCAGCATGAGGAGGGTGCTGCACTCATGAGATGCCGCCTTTCGGATGAGATGTTAAACTGAGGTCCCATCTGCCTGTTCTGGTAGTAGTTCAGGTGGATGCTAAAGATCCCATGGCATTTCTCAAAAAGAGTTGGGAATTTTTTTATTAAACAAGAGCAAGAAAATTGTACAATCAAATTCATAATTCATTTTTCAATACACAATACATAAACATCTGTCCAATGTGCAAGATCATAACAAAAGCTAATTTTCTATTTACAATCATATTTACAATACTGTGAAGCAGAATAACTTCCTTTTGGGAAAAAAAAACATAAAAGGTGTACATAAATTCATCACCTTCACCTAAACCAAACCTTTTAACCCTTTAATCCTTGAAGTAATAGACTATTAATCCAAAATCCACCCACAATTTTTCCAGTATTTTTTGTGCATAACCCTTGGGAGCTTGGATTCTTCAGTGTGATAAATAACTTGCAATTATGTTTGAATTTGACACAAAACTTGTTCTGCAGTAAAAGATTTGTGCTGCAGCAAAAATGCACATCGTGCTTTCCATAAGTAAAACCTACAGAAAGTAAATATGAGTCATAATGTGCTAGGATCATATGAGGATAGGTTATAATTAAAGACACCATACACTAACGTTTCATAGGATATGAGGATCAGATGCTTGCCTTTCCATTTGTGCAGTAATAGGGTCCATACGGATGCACTGAATGGGCATTCTATGAAAAAATGATACATTGTCTCCAGCGTTTCAGGGCAGGTATTTCGGGGAGACATTCTCTCCTCTATGGATTTGTGTTTATGGTTGCCCCGAACACCAAGGCACCCATGGCATGATAGCCACGTGACATCCCATAGCTTCAAGGGAACCTATTGCCAGTGAGCTGCTGAAACATTAAGTTAGGGTCTATACTATTTCCTTGTGGGTCTTTAATTGGGGGTCTCTGAAAAGTTATCTAATATGTAATGATACATCTGTTTTCTTGTTGATGTGAGTAATTTATCTGGGGCAATATGCCACTGGCGAATTTTGAAAAATGCTGGGATCATATACAGTAAAGGGACATAGTTCTTGAAATTTCTAGGGAGTTCAAAAGGCTCCTGATTCCATATCAAAAGTAGAGGAGCAGTTTGATGTTTAACTATGGAAAACCAGAATGGCGAAGAGGCCTGTAAAATATGCAATATGCCATGTAAAAAAAATAAGGTATGAAAAAAAAACTGTAGGATTTATCATCCCCACTCCCCCAAAACAATAGTCAGAGTAGCGATATTGCCTTTTGACAGGGTTTAACCTGCTGCCCCAAAATCTGTGAAAGAACACATTGCAGCCTTTGGCCTCTAGTGCCAATGGTAATGGGTATATTGAGGCCACGTATACAAAATGGGGCAGAATGAGCGTTTTTATTAGAAATACTCTTTTCCTTTTGGATATGGATCTACCTTTCCAGGACATTATTGTCCTATTTGCTTTTTCAATGGCCAGCATCCAATTATGGGAAGAGTCATCATTACTACCAAAAAAGAGCCCCAATAGTTTAGTAGGGCCAATAGCTACAGGTATCCCGGAAAACAGACTGGCTTGTGCAGGTGCTGACTCTGATGGCATGTATAACAAAGAACTTTTGTTATAATTTAGCTTCGACCCGTACTGATTTTCAGAAGTAGTGATGGTTGCTGTCAGATCAGAATCTCTGAGAGAGGGAGTGGGACAAGTGTACAGATTGTCTGCATAGGCTATAATGGCTGGCAGTGGTGCCCCTGTTGGTAAGAGTATGCTTGGGATTCTGGGGTGCTGTAAAATCTTTTACAGTAGGGGATCTATCTGGAAGGCATATAGTATGGGGCTTAAAGGACAGCCTTGGTGTGCCCCTCTTTGCCCTAAAAATGGTGTCCCAGGGGAGATATTTATATGAGGGGTGATCCAGGCAGTGTGGTATAGTAGTTTAATCCACTGAATAAATGTTCCTGGGATATGGTAATGCTACAAAATCCGGAATAAGTAGTTACGATTGACCCGGTCAAAGGCTTTCTCTTGATCTAGGGAGATTAACATTGCAGGATTAGCTGTAATGGAAGAATATACAATGTCTCTTAATAAGGAAAGGTTTTGTTTAATAGATCTGCGTGGGACTGCACATGTTTGGGACTCAGCCAGAAGGAGAGGAGCCACTGCCAATATTCTGTTCAGCAAAATGGAAGCTAGGATTTTATAGTCAACACTGAGTAAACTAAGTGGTCTCAAGTTTTTTATGTCCGTCCCCTTTTTTTTTAAACAATAAAATCATAATAGCATCAGAAAAATGCATGGGACGTGAATGTGATAGCAATAAATTGTTCAACGCTATTGTCAGAATAGGAGACTATATGTATGTATGTGATGCTGGTAGAAGTCAGTTATGAGGCCATCTTGTCCTGGGGAGGTAAGTTTCTTCAGACGGAAACTGGCCTGTTCGGTTTCTAACACTGAAATAGAAGCAATAAGGGAAGATACTTGTTCCTGAGAGATATTTGGTATGGTGATGTTTGTAAGAAGGTCAAAAGGTCCCTTAGTGGGTGACACTTCCCCAAACATATGCTCCAAGTATTTCTGTGCTACTTTTTTTATATAAGGTAGTGTAGTATAATGAGTATTCGTGTCTGGATCCACTAAACTCTCTATGTAGGTGGCTGCCACTCTGTTTGAACAACCCTTGAATAAATCCAAGGAGGGTTTAGAGTTCTGAGTGCCACACTGTGCCTCCATTTTTAAAGACATGGCTCTATTATATTGGTGGACTCCATCTGAGTTTTGACCTCTTTAATGGCCTGAGCATTTTTAACCTGATTTTCATATGCATAGGAAATAAGATCTTGTAACTTTTGACTTAGTTTTGAGCAAGTAAGGTATGCAGATAGAGTTTTGAACCTAGCTTTACTCTGATAGAATTTCTTTAAGTCCAATTTCGTGTCCTCCCACCATTTTAGGGGAGAGGGATAGGCTTCCAGAACAGTGCACCAGGTTCTTAAAAGTTCTAAACATGCTGCATCTATACCAGGATCTACAAATAGGGTATCATTTAATTTCCATCTGGAGAAAGGTACGTAAGGCAGAGGTCCCCCTGCAGGAGAGCAGGTTAAGGAGACTGCCATATGGTCCGAGGTCTCACAAGGGATAACTGTCCCATGAGATACAGTAATGCTATTAGATAAAGAAAGTCAATTCTCGAGGAATGTGTGCCCCTATAATAACTTTTTTTTTTTTCCTTTGGATGTATTGCACTCATTCCATCATTCATTTTAGCAGTAGCTAAAATTTTATTCAGGGCAGCAGAGTTTCCAAATATTTTTTTGTAGCACACCCTCTATCACTCAGGGATAATCCACAGTTAAAGTCTCCTCCCAAGATTACTTGCCTGGAGGTGTGCAGGTATGGTTATGATTAGATGAAAAAGCTCTGATTTGGCAGCAATACTCTGGGGGGCATATACAGTAATGATTCTTAATTTTAGTTTCCTAAAGAGGCAATCAAGAAGCATAGCCCACCTGGGGAGAATATCCAGCACTTTAGTTATGTGAAACTGATATCCAGAAAAAAGAATCCCTAACCCATAGCATAAATCCTCCCTATGAGCCCAAAATGAGGGACCCCTTGACCATTTCAATTTAGCTTGTGTGATTTCATGCCTTGTTTTCATTCTGGTATCTCATAGTAGGTAGATGTCATGAGGCGAGTCTGCTAAAAATTGTATGTTGGTAAGCTGTTTGCAGAAGGACTTCATACTGCATACAGGTAAACACCTTATGTTAGTGGTAGTATGTATAAGGGGTTAGGCAGAGAGGAAAAATTAAAAGGAAAATTCACCTTTTGGGAGGGAGTCTTTTTTCAGCTTTGGAAGTTTTTTCCTGTTCCTCCAGGGGGACCTCCATTTTGGAACAGGATGCCCTGGAGGAGTCAGTGTCCTCTTCCTCTTCAGCATACCCCCATTGTGTATGCTTTTTTGCTAGTGCCTGGAATTTGTTTCTGGTTAGGATTGTCTTCCTAGGGGTGCAGGCATCAGATTCCTTTTCCCTTTCTCTCTCCTATAGTTCTTCACCAAAGTAAGTCCGGGGGGGGAGCCGCATATGACCCTGATCTGAAACAGCATCTTCTATTATGTGGGTTGATTCATTGCCAGTGGGGGTCATCTTGTTCTGTTTCCACATGACTGCTACAGGGAGGAGGGAGGGGGGTAGAGCCACAGGTTCAGAAGCTGAGGTGCCCGGTGTCTCTGTGTCTTGTTGAGCTAGAGGGGTTACAATTAGAGATGCTATCTCTTCTCTGCATTTGAGGGCCTATGTCTGAGAATCCAATATGAGAGCCACTTGGTCCTGTGGGGGCCTACCTAACCTGTTATGGTCAGCCCAAGAGCATTGCTGATATATGTGGCTAGCTCATCACACAGATTGTAGAGTAGGGGGTTAGGGCAGCCTAAACTAACATGTCCATAGGCCAAGCATAAAGTGCAACAGGGTTTGTCACAGGACTAACTAAGATGAGTCCAAGACCCACACTTATGGCAAGTTCGGGGCTGCCTTGGGTAAAAACAAATGCCCTTATCCCTCCGGATGTAAAAACTACTGGGGAGATGTACAATGCCGCTCTCATTCTGATGCAGTCGGACCTTAATTTTCCACCCCCCTGGTCCACACAAAATCATCATCCAAAATAGGTCAAGGGGTATTTAGAATCTCGCACCTCTGGCACAGTCAGTTAAAAAGCAGCCCATAAAGGAAAAGTTTTTACTAGCTCATACTTTGCCCAAAATGATTCCAAAGTTGTCACATTTTTGAAACTAATATCATAAGTTAGTTCCCCATGTACATGAATAAAAGCAAACAATTCAGATGGGCTAATACCTGTCCTTCAGCATATTGTGGAGAACTGTTTTCCTGGTTGGAGCAGTGGACACATCTCCTAAATACTTCTGCCTTACAGCATTACGCCGCTGAGCAGGCTGTCCTACAGCTATAAACAAGTCACTTAATTTGAATGGTTTGTCTGTATTCCTGGAACCTGCTTGAGGGAATGAGTCTTTCTGTATAAGTTCAGAAGGCATTTAATCTTCAGAAGAAGAAGAAGAAGAAGATTCCAGTTGTGCACTGTTGGGGCCCATGTAAGGTAAATCCTGAAACTGTAAATATCCTTCTGCTGTTTTAGAATAGTCCTGAGTGCTCCCTGGAGCCTTAGAGGGTTGTTGCAAGAAGGCTGCTGTTGAGTGAGAAGTTTGGCTGGCTGGCTGAGCTGCAGAGATTATCTCTGCAGCACTGACAGGTCCCGGTGAGGACCAGGGATCTGTTTCCCTAGGTGTCTGCCATCCGGCTGCTTTTAATGCAGCTGCAGGGGACCAAGTGGTAGAGAAGTCATGCTGATTCCTGCTTGTCTGCCTAAGGTTTGAAGAAGCAGGTTGATTAGAAGTCTCATCAGAAAAGTTTGTCTCAGCATTACAGGGTGAGAGAATAGTTTCAGCAGAGCGTCCTGCAGCAGCAGGATAAGTTGCTTCTGGTATATCAACATTTAAGGCATTTTCCTCTTGTACCAGTTGCTTCATAAACTCTTTATGCATACTGAAGCTCTCTTGAGAAAGATCAGATGAAGATACAGGAATTGAATTAAAGTCAGTACATCTCTTCTATCCTGAGTGAGAGGAGCCATGGGGGTGGGGTTAGAGTTGTCTTCTGCATTAAAAGTAGCAATTCCAGCTTCAGGTTCCATTCCATTGGATCTTGCTGAGTTTGGCAAGTTAGCAGCTGCTCTGCTAGATTCTTCTTCCACCTCACATCCTCCATCTTGGACGTCAGCCATCTTCTGCTGTCCAGCTCCAAACTGAGCCCCTCCACTCTGTAGGAAGTCAAGCCCCCCTGCTGGCAGAGTATGGGAGTTTCTCCAGTGCCCTGGCCAAATTTCTCCTCATTCACTGAAAATAACACCAACAGCTTAATCTGGTTCAATGTCAGTTGGCATTCATCTGTATCCCCCTCCCCCAGGTTGTACCTGAAAATAGGCAGAATTTGTCTAGTGCACTTACCCGGTCAACAAAAACTAAAATAAAAATAAAAGACTAGACACCAGGGAAAAATACAATAATTATGGGGGCAGTGATCAGAGGGTGGGGGTGCCACCAGACACCACTGAAATACTTAATCATTATGGAAATGATGATTGGAGGGTAGGTGGTTGCCAATAGACATTAGGGGAAATATAAAATAATAATAAGGATGGCAATCAGAAGGTAGGGGTGCCACTAGAAACCATGGAAAAGTTAAATAATTATGGTGATGGCGATTGGAGTGGGGCTACTAGACACCAGGGAAATATGAAACAATACGGGGATAACAATTCATACATACATTTTCATATGATGTTGCCATTTTTAATTAGTATAAAAATGTTCATAGGAACATAAATATCATATGAAAATTTTCATTTGAACAAGACTATCATATGAAAATGTTTGTATGAACTAAAATTTTTGTATGATATTTTCATTCATACAAAAAGTTTCTTATGAATGTTCAAATGAAAAAAGCAGAAATTAGTCATGAAAAATTATTTAAAAGATAAAATAGAGTCAGCCCAGTGGTGCAGAGGGTTGAGGTGCTGGCGCCTTACCTCATCCCATGCCAGCGACCCAGGTTCGGGAATGGACTTGGGTCGTCGGGGGCTGGCAGGGGCGGGAGAAGATATAGCATCCGTAGGACTGCTCTTCTCTCCTGGGGGTGGGTAGTGGGGTCTTGTCACGCTGCACCAGCCTCTGGTGGAGACCAGGAGCACTGCTGATGCACGCAAGAAAGAGGGAGTAACTAGAAAAAGTGGAAAAACTGTTTCACGGTAGCCGGATGACGGCTGCCTGGCGCTCTGAGGCCATCAAGGTCCTACCGAGCTCTCCATCTCAGCAGGATCCCTGGGGCTAAAATGGAGCACTGGTCTTCCCCCTTGGCTGGTGCCTTCCCCCTCGGAGGAGGGGGACCCATCCGGCGAAGGGTTATGCCGGGTCACCCTTGGGATCGGCTGCGATCTGAGGCGGAATCTCAGGGGACGGATGGGTCAGAGGACTGCCTTGGCAAGCCTGAAGGAGTGGCTGCCGTGGAGCACGTAGGGGTAGAAAGAGATAACGCAAAAAAAAAAAAGATAAAATAAACACAACTCAGGCTAATTTCTGCAATGGTTAAGTGCAGAATCCACCTATTGGAGTTCCAATGAGCAACATACATGTGTTAGTCTCTCTGCAGGATATCATTTTTGTGGCTTATGATTTTCTTTTTTTTTTTTACAAAAAAAAGTCGAAAACAAGATGGAAGCAAACAAACAATGATTTTTCTTTAGCTAAAAAGGATTGGCCCTATATGATCCTTTCATACAGCTATTTTGAAGTGCTTACTGAGCATGCTCAGAACTGAAATTTCAAAATTAAATAACGTGGAACAAATTAATATTTTTTCACCAAACCAGTCAAAGGGAATATCTGTGGCCAAGGCCTTTTTACCCTGAAAATTTAAATTCAAAATCCCAAACTGTCTTGCTGCAAGGTGGTAACAAAACAAAACAAAACAAAAAAAATAGCCAAAACATCGATTGTTTTTACATTTTTGCATGATACGCATCTCAGAATCTGCACATCTGACCAGAACAAAACTTGCACGTCAACAGATCTTCCCCACCAGACTGTGAATGCAAAAGTTCATACAAATCTGTTGTGAAGTAATTAAAGTGGAAAATTTGAGGTTTAACATAGAAACTCCTGCTCAACCATAAATATAGAGAATATGACAAGGCCTGACTGAAGAGATCACATTTACCTTAATGAGAGTCCAATGTTACCACGATACAGTATCTATAAATATCTGTATATAGTCCTCTTCCCCTTTCTGGTGGTATCTGGAAACAGGCTCCGGCTTAGTGTGCCTTTCCCAGCTACCAACTTTTAAATAAATAAATAAAAATAAATATCTCATGAGTGGTGAAGCTACGAGTGAAATATCTTACTATCATTGGCCTTGAGTGAAGATAAATATGATATCTTGAATTAAATCCCAATTCTGACACTGTAGTGCAGCATGGGGGGGGGGTGCTGCACTCCTGAAGTGCTGTCTTTCAGATGAGATGTTAAACCGAGGTCCCATCTGCCTGTTCTGGTGGTAGGTCAGGTGGATGTTAAAGATCCCATTGCACTTCTGGAACAGAGTACAGGAATTTTCCTGGTGCCTTGGCCAAATGTTCCCCCGTTCACTAAAATACCACCAACAGTTTAACTTAGTTCAAGGTCAGTTGGCATTCATCTGTATCCACCTCCCCCAGGTCGTGCCTGAAAATAGGCAGAATTTGTCTAGTGCACTTACCTGGTCAACAAAAACTAAATAAATACAATCTTCAGTCAGGCAATATCATATTCTGTTTATACAACATATTGTCATTTTAAAAAAACTGATCTTGTTGATTCTGCCATTTTCAGACTCTCATTCTATATACTCATTTTCACTGTAGAGAGACGAAAGCGAGTACAGAGGAATTGAGTCAACAACTTCAGAAAATTAATAATAATAATAATAGCTTTATTTATTGAGCGCCTTTCATATTATCGAGGCACTTCACACAATCACAGACAATTCATGAAAACATAATTAAAATCACAACAAATCAGGAAATGCCTTCATCCATAAAAACATTTTCAGTGCCTGCTTAAAGCTCCCCACACTCCTGAAGATGACGGGGGAAGAGAATTCCAGAGGGTTGGGGCAGCAAACATAAAAGCATGCACCCCAGATGATTTCAAACTTACCCTTGGAATCTCCAGCAACCCCATGTCAGCCAAGCGGAGCTGCTGCACAGGGGTGTAACAAGTCAGAAGCTCTTTCAAGTAATCAGGACCAAGTCCGTGTAGGGCTTTGTAGGTTAACAAACTTACCTTAAAGGTGATCCGCCACTGAATTGGCAGCCAGTGCAGATTGCGCAGCACTAGGGTAATATGAGATCTCCTAGACACCCCAGTCAATAAATGAGCAGCAGCGTTCTGCACTAGCTGCAAGCGGCAGATATCAACCCCAGGAAGCCCTAAGTAAAGGGAGTTGCAATAGACAAGATGCAATGTCACAAAGGCTTGGACCAATATGGGCAGATCACTGGACAGAACAAGGCGCTTGATCCTGGCAATGTTCCTCAGATGATAAAAGGCTAACTTAATGACTGCCGACACCTGATGACAAAGGATCAGCCTGTTGTCAAGTATCACTCCCAGGTCACACACTCATTCAGAGGTAAGGATCTGAGCACCCCCCAAGAATGAACCGGAGAGTGAATCAGTCCTCAACCACTCTGTCCTGCATCTCGAGTCCAGCACCAAAACTTCAGTTTTACCTGCGTTCAACTTTAACCCACTGGAATTCATCCAATCTTGGATTTCAGTGAGGTAGCTGTTAAATACTGAGAGCACACTAACCTGGCCGGGGCCAAAAGACAAGTAGAGCTGGGTGTCATCAGCATAGCAGTGAAACCTCATCCCATGCCATCTTACAATGTCTCCAAGGGGCAGCATATACACTGCAAACAACATGGTGGACAGCACCGAGCCCTGGGGAACCCCACAAAACAGAGAAAAAGACCCAGAAGAAAAAATTCCTGAGACAACTCTGAGTTCTACCAGTGAGGAAAGATGAAAACCATCTAAGCACTGTGCCAGTCAGTCCACAGATGGACCTCAGGCGCTCGAGCAGAACCCCATGGTCTACAGTGTCAAAAGCTGAGGAAAGATCAAGGAGTACCAAGATGGAGCAGTTTCTCTGATCTCTCACCATCAGGAGATCATTGAGCACCCGAACCAGAGCAGTCTCAGTACTGTGCCTCTAACGAAAACCAGATTGGAGAGGTTCGTATATACTATGGATGATCAAATGGTTCTCCAGTTGCATCACCACAGCTTCCTCGATAACCTTTCCCACAAAAGGAAGGTTCAAGAAAGGTCTGTAGTTAGCTAGAGTATCCGAGTCCAAAGAAGCTTTCTTCAGAAGGGGTGTCGCCACCGCCTCCTTCAGGGAGCTTGGAAACTCACCCGATTCCAAGGAGCACAGAATAATCTGAGCCAAGACTGGGCCAATGATATCACTACAACCCAAAATACGAGAGGTAGGGCCCAGATCTAAATTACAGCACATAGGGTGCATCCCCTGGACAATCCTCATAATATCGACGAACTCTGGCAGGTCAAAGGTACTCCAGGAAACAAGAGGCATAGCGACCAAGCACCGACCAACAGCATCCCCCATAGAATGGGTCAGATGGATCTCTGACCTGATGTCGGCCACCTGATTCGCAAAGAATCAAGTGATCTTGTCACATTCCGTTTGTGAAAAAACTCAACAGAGCTGCAGACAGGTTGGGTTGCACAGCCTGTCCACAGTTTGGAAGAGTTGGGCTGGTCGATTCTGAGTGACAATGATTTTCCTGGACAGAAATTCTGCCTTTTTGACGGGAGATCACTGATTGATAGAGCTGATAATGCTCCAACAAAATAAGATGGTCGGCATCCAAAGTAGTTTTCTGCCAGCGCTGTTCTAACCTACATCCTAACCTCTGCAACTCCCTCAAAGGCCCATCGAACCAAGGTGCCCAAGGGTGAAGTGGAAGGGGGCGAATGTGGACGGGAGCAATCGGGTCAAGAGCTGAGGAAATGGCCTTATTATAGGCCAGAACTAATGGCTCTGGACCTGAGCAGGCATCGATGAACTCTGAGAGGTCAATCACCGCCGCCAGGTCTTCAGGGACCACATCCTGCAAAGGGCAGAAACTGACCATCTCCACAGCAGCATACGTACACAGGGGGGCATAAAAATTGAACCTCACAGTGTAATGATCGGACCAACTGACAGGTTCCACCCCCAAATTGGAGGGCTTAACCCCAGGAGGAAGACCAAATCCAGGGAGTGGCCACCATTATGGGTAGCTGAGGAAACAACTTTTGTGAAGCCCAGTGATATCATCAACTGGAGGAAGTAGACACAGGCATGAGAATGTGTTGCTATAGCAACTGTCACTCGGGCTCGCGTCTACTTTTCTGAAGCCACTAACTAGCTCACTCTGCACTCTCACTCCTCTCCCTATAGTAGGCGGCTTCTTTTACAGAAAAATAAATAAACTCAACATAAAAAAATCACTTTTCTTATTATTTGAAGAGAGAGTGCCTTATTTTAAGTCTCTGCCATCATGTCATTTACCACTATTAACAGTATTCAGTCATACTACATTAGAGCACCAAAAGTGAACATGCTTGTAAGGTATGGTAAGTAAGGTAAACTTTATTTATATGGCGCCCAATCCCAGGGTCTCTGGGTGCCTTACAAAAATCAAAAACAAGCAAGATGACAAGTAAATCAAAGCTGTATAGGGTTATACAAATAAAAGCTAAAATTCAAGCATAAATAGACATTAATAAATAATAATTAATACTTAAAAACAGCTGCAATCAGTCCAGAAGTGCCTACTTGAAAAGATAAGTTTTTAGACCCATGTTGAATGCCTCCAACAATGGGGCCTCCCTTATAGAGCTGGAAAGAGAGTTCCAAAAGGCCAGAGCCTGGCCACCTTGAATGCTCAGTCACCTGAGGTTTTCATCCTAGCCCTCAGAACTGCAAGGAGACCCCTGGTGGAGGAGCAGAGGGAGTGGACTAGAATGGCAGATGTAAGGAGATCAGTAAGGTAGCGAGGGACTGAGCCGTATAGGTCCTTATAGGTGAGCTAGCCCACCTTGAAGATGATGCTCCATCTGCTAGGCAGCCAGTGCAGATGTTGAAGGACCAGGGTCACATGACATAACCTAGGCAGGCCCGTCAGTAACCTGGTTGCTGCATTTTGCACTAGCTGCAGTTGGCAGAGGTTCCCTCCACTGACCCTGAAGTATAGAGCAGCTATACAGTACTCTAACCTGGATGGAACAAAGGCATGCACTAGTGATGGCAAGTCCTCAGGCAGAACTAGCAGTTTAATCTGGGCAACATTCCTTAAGTGGCAAAAAAACACTTTGGACAACAGATGACACCTGAACATCAAGCATCACCCTGTCATCGAGGAAGATACCCAAATTTCTCATCCTAGAGGAAGCCATCAATGGGGTGGTAACTAGGATTAGTCTTGTTGCCACCCTGGAGGCACTCCTATCACACCCATGACCAAGATCAATCACCAGGACCTCTGTCTTTTCAGGGTTCAGCCTCAACCAGTTGGAAGACATCCAGTCCTGGATCTCAACCAGGCAGTTATTTAGTGCTCCCACAATGCCATTTGTTCCAGGTGCAAGAGATATATACAGCTGGGTATCATCTGCATAGCAGTGATAACCCAGACTGTAATGTCTAATGAGCTCTCCTGGGGTAGCATGTACACCACGAACAACAATGGTGACAGGATTGAGCCTTGAGGAACTCCACATGGCAGAAGCTACAGAGAGGAGGAGAAATTCCCTATCACTACCTGTTGCTTCCTGCCCAAGAGATAGGACTCAAACCTGTGGATGACAGTACTGGCAAGTCCACAATACTATCAAAGGTGACACAAAAGCACAATGTGGTCCACAGTGTTAAATGCTGAAAGAGAAATTGAGGAGAATGAGAATTGACCGGTCTCCTCTATCTCTTGCCCTAAGGAGGTCATTTGTACCCTGACCAATGCCATTTCCGTGCTATGCCTAGCCCTGAAACTGGACTGGAGTGGCTCATAGATCTCAAAGGCCACAATATCAAAACTCATA
Organism: Neoceratodus forsteri; assembly: GCA_016271365.2. NCBI lineage: Eukaryota > Metazoa > Chordata > Ceratodontiformes > Ceratodontidae > Neoceratodus > Neoceratodus forsteri. Next base: position 40,814,063 of record JADMNL010000040.1, on the reverse strand, counting down.
GTATGGATAAACTTTTTTATACCTGCCAGGAGACCCTTCCAGCCCCACACGTGACTGGCCATACATCTCCCTTTAGTAGAAGTGACACCTATATAGTGCACAGTGTGCTCATATCCTTCTGGTGGTTGACATCCCCATCTAGATGGGATACTGATGTGTAACTGAGGAAGACCAGATGGGTTTGTTTTTTTCTGATGTCAGGTCAGCAGCCACGAATCAATGGGCTGTCAAGAAAAGTAGGTCTCCCTTATGACAGGAGTCCAGCGATAGAAAGGATGGCAAAAAGTTGTATAACCCCCCTTTACTTTCCATTGTGAGCACCGTCCTTATTGCTGAAGTACTCCCTCATCTGCACGCTGCAACATTTAAAAACTTATTATGCTGTAGTTTGTATTTTGCTCTCCATGTGATCAGTGCCACTGATCCCTGCAAATTCCTTGGTATGGTTTTCATCATAGGACACAACACCCACACCACCTCAGGTAGCAGCAAGTTGCAAGGAAGGCCAGCAGGCTGAGCAGAGCAGCAGACTAATGGCGCATGCAGTGCTGCAGCAGCAGAGGGATTGGGGAGTACAGTGAGTAACATGGGTCTTGTGACTTGAGCACGTTCAAGCATGCTTAGAATCACCCCTGGGCCCCCTGCACCAGATGGTGTAAGGCAGGCACCTGCATCATATGGCATAGCAACAAGTGTGGTAGCATGAGGGAGAGAGTGTGTGACCACCAGGACCAGAGAGGCAGTAGTCATAGCGCAAGTCCCATGTGGGAGTGCCAGAGTCTGGGATGTGTATGTGGATGTTGCATGCAATGCGGATGCAAATGGCAGTCGAAAGGGGAGGACACACATGGCAGCAGATCAGCAGAGGTCAGAGGACAGGAGCCAGAGGGGAGAGGTGACCATACTAGTCCAACAGCAGTAGGCCACACCAGTCCAGCAGCAGAGGAGCAGTCCACCAGCAGGTCAGCCAGACTGAGCAGCACTGTGGGTGGTGGTAGGACCACAATAACAACAAAACCATCTGGAGCCTACTACAGCCAGCAAGTAGTAGCCGCTAGATAAGGTGGTGGGGCAAGGGAGGTGGGGAGATGAGCCCTAGCAGTGACAGGAGAGAGGTGAGCTGTGTTCCAGAACTTCTGAGTCCTGACCAGCTCAAGCCAGCAGTGTAAGGTGGCAAGCCCAGAGGGGAAGGGGGTATTTAGGGTTGGGGCTGGGGTTTTTGCTGGCATGCAGTCACTCACTCTTTCCCTTTATCTACATAAGCATCTCTGTATTTTAATATGTCGTATTGCTGAATCACCAGCCTCATAAATCTAGTACAAGGCTTAAAGAAATCAGGGTCACATCTTAAAAAATTGGTATTATTCCCTCAGGAAGCTAAATCTAGTAGAATGAGAAGAAAGGTGTGGGGGACCGCTATCAGCATGGGCTGGGAGGGTGGGGAGAGGGGACACAGATGGAAGAACTGAGGTAAGTAGAGTCCTAGAAGGACTGAGGCACTGAAGGTAGACAAGGCACCAGGGCTGTGGTATCCACCCCTGGGTACTGAGGGAGATGGCGGAGGTGTTGGTGGAGCCACTGGCGGATCTGTACAGCACCTCACTGGAGTCAGGATGTGTGCCACTGGACTGGAGGATGGCACATGTAGTACCATTACACAAGAGCGGGCCAAGGGATGAACTGGGTAATTATTGTCCAATAAGTCTCACCTCCATAGTGTGCAAACTCATGGAAATGATACTAAAGGAAAGACTGGTGTCGTACCTGGAGGACAATGGCCTCTAGGATGTGAGGCAGCATGAGTTTGTTTCAGGTAAATCTTGTCAAACCAGCCTCATACAATATTACGACTGGGTGACAGGTGAGCTGGATAAGGGTCATGTGGTGGATGTTCTTTACTTGGACTTCAGCAAAGCCTTCGATTCGGTACCTTATGGGCAGCTTGGGGAGAAGCTAACTGTGTAGGGGTAGGGGCAAAAAGGGTGAACTGGATTACAAGCTGGCTGAGTGGCAGGCTGCAACGAGTGGTGAGAGGGGAGCCATCAACTCCAAGGCCGGCGACGAGTGGGGTGCCACAGGGCTCTGTGTTGGGGCCAGTATTCTTTGGGCTCTTCATATCAGACATTGCACACAAGGTGGTGAGCAAAGTAAGTCTGTTCGCTGACTACACAAAAATCGGAGCAGTGGTGGATGGAGAGGAGGGATGGAAGCAGCTGCAGGAGGACCTATGCAAGCTAGAGGAGTGGTCAGAGAGGTGGCAGCTGGGGTTCAAGAAGAAGTGTAAGGTTATGCACTTTGGGGTGAAGAACCCAATGACAGAATACTGGCTGGGGGTTAAGCTGGGGATCACTGAGGAGGAGAAGGACCTAGGGGTAATGATAACAGGGACCATGAACAACACTGCCCAGTGCAGGAGAGCGGCTGGAAAAGCGAACAAAATACTGGAGTGTATAGCGAGGGGATTTTCATCCAGGAGAAGAGAGGTGATCTTGCCCCTCTACAGCTCGCTGGTAAGGCTGTATTTAGAGTATTGTGTGCAGTTTTGGAGGCCATACCTAAATCGTGATATCAGGCTACTGCAGGGGGTGCAGAGGAGGGCAACAAAGATGATATGTGGAATGGGGGGGAAGAGACTATGACAGAAGGCTGGAAGACCTAAATATGTACACCCTGGAGGATAGAAGGAACGGGGGGACATGATAGACACATTCAGGTATCTGAGGGGAATCAATAAGGATGGGGCAGATGGAGTCTTTAAGTTAAGGAGGGGAGGGTCACCAGGGGCATGGACTAAGAATAAAGGGTGGAATATTTAGGAAGGAAATGAGACACTATGTCACAGGAGGTGGTAACAAAATGGAACACCCTACCAAATGGGTGGTGGTATGTAAATCTGTGAACAGCTTCAAAAGAGCATGGGACAGGGAACGGGGAGAGTGGGAGTGGGGGGTGGCAGTGGGATGACAAAGGGGGGTGGGGCAGCTGCAAACTAGGGGTCTGGCTGCGCACTCGAGCAGACTTAGATAGAACAGGTGGTCTGTTTCTGCAGGCACATTCGTATGAGGGTCTGAGAGTAAAATGTATTTTCTGAAGAACAAGTCAGTAACTCAAATGTTTGACATTATCTTGTCCTTAAAATCACTACTGTTCAGTCCTGTTAACATACTTTAAGAGGGACAGAGACACATTTTGATAGAAAAGGGATGTGCCTGACAATTGGGGGCAGTTGAGACATATGTACCCCTTACAAAATCCTGTGCTCTTGACCTGATTTTTTTTTGGGGGGGGGGGGTGATACGAACAGATATGAAAGCATTCACTCTCTCCTCCTCTACAGGAAGCATCTCTTAATTTTAATGTTTCATACCCCTTACAAAACCCTGCACTCTTATCCCTGTAGCCTGCTTTTAACAACTCTTAGTCCTCTCACATCCTGGAGCTTCACGAGGGTGAGGGCCAGTAGTTACTTTATTTAGCAGGAATTAAGAACAAAAATAAATTATCCATGTGACTGTCAGTGATAAAACACAGTAGTGTGTGTTTGTGTGTGTGTGATTTTAAGGGAATAATGCATGCATTGCATAGTTGTGAGAGATGAGGCATAATCAGATGCTCCAACCCAACACGTGCATTATTACTTTATTATCACTCACTCACTCACTCTGGGGTAAATATGCTTTGAAATAAACTTTTGTTTAGAAATGTTCTTACATTAAAATGAGGTGTGTAGCTGTAAGAGAATAACCAATGGTCATGTGTTGTGGCTTGAATGAGGTTATCATTTAGCATGCTGAGACTGCCAAGGAACCTGGTTACAAGTACCTCCATGGCTCTCACTGTTGTCTCATCATCCCTAGGCTGGGTTCTGTGGCATTCCCTGCTTTAGTTGGGGTATGGGTATATTACACCCATAGACCAGATCACCTAAGCAGTACCTGATCATGGTGTGCATCCTCGTGATTCTCTCACTGCAACCGAGAATGTAATGTAAAAGGGCTGAGACATGCAGAACAGTTAACCTAACAGAGTATTTAAGAGAGGTTGCTTATTTGCTTAGATGATAATGCAGAGCAAATTAAATAGGTTTTGTTCTTCCTTTTGGATCTGGTGTTGTGTGTCCGACTGCCAGTCTCATCACTTGAGCACTTAAGCAGTTAACTGGGATCAATTTTAGGGTTGAGATTGAGATGGCTGTCGTATTCATTTATGTTTTCACCTAAAAAATGCCTGTAGGGAACTCTGAAAGGGTTGTAATTTCTTGGAATCTTGCACATGTGCTGCTGCAGTTCATGCAATAACATGAAGAGCTTTTTTGTTTGTTTCTGTTCTAAAAAAACTGAGCTTCCAGTGGCACAGATCTCAAATACTCAGAGTGCACGTGTGTTGCCTGTGATGGCACTGGAACTGTAGGTATGATTCTGAGCTGCATATATGTTTGTACTCTGGTACATATTGATGCGATTAGCTGGTTATTATATGAATACAATCATTTTATTGAGAGAAGTATTTAGACCCGTTTTTTCTTATAAACTGATATGCTTATAACAGGATGAACAACAATAACTGCAACCCTATCACGGTGGGAACCTGAGTGGTAAACTGGGAGACTTGCCTTTCCTGCTAATGCATCACCAGTGCAGGCTTAATGGTAAATTAATGTTTCTTACAAAGATTTCAGCAGCACATGAAGTTCAAGTGGGAAATGAGACTAATAATAATAAAAATAAAGAAAATTGGGAGACTAGGCGGGGTGGGGGGGGAGTTCTCCAGAGTTGGAAAGTTGGAAAGGAATTATATTTTATGAGGTTTTTTTTTTTGGTGGGGGGGGCATCTTGCTTTTAAAGCAGCAATGCATTATAGTGGTGAAAATATTGACCTACACTTCTATTTTAGGTTACCCCTTATCTCCCACTTGTATGATGCACTTTTTCCATTTTGACTTATTTAGCACTTTTTGTCACATTTAAAATATTAAAAGGATTAAAGGAGTGCTCCATTTTAATATGGCTTAAATGGTTTAACCAGTATTTTTAGATGTTTCTCCACATTTTGTTTTTGTCCCATAAGGTAAAGGAGCTGTCTGCTGTGTGCTAGTTCATGATAGGTGCACAAAAGGTGATGTTAAGCATTAGGTGTTCAAAAATGAGTACTGGTGAAAGCACAGTCCAAGCCATTAAAGGAGCTCTCCTTTTATTATTTCAACTGTGAAAAAGTGGTAAAACAGATTTGTATTGAAAAAATGTGCATCATACAAGTCAGAAGATGGGTTGCATTATCAAATAGAAAAAGGTATAGGTCAAAACTGTCACCGCTATCATGCGCCCCTGCTTTAAACTAGCCCCCCCCTCCCTCCCCCACCACATCCCATTTAAGGCAATGGCACTGATGCTGTGAGCTCATGATGGATATATAGGTGCTGAGCCCTAGAAAGCACAATGTAATTCCAGGAATTTCCAGCACTCTTGAGTCCTCTCAGTTGGGTACAAGCCCACCTTGAAAACTTAGAATACATGTACCTAAATCTATTTATTCTATATTCTAATTTAAATAGGTGTCTTAAAGAAATAGTAATATGCAGAGTATTGAAAGTACAATGTTTACTAACACACAGACACGTGGTAGGGCCATACCATAGTGCACCCACCCCCCATTCTGGGATACACACACACACACACACACACACACACACTCTCACACACTGTAGCAGCAAACAAAATATAAAGTTTATTAGGAAACTCCGATGCCTTCCTCCCCCAAAAAATGTGAGTTCCTCATTGAAGTTTAAAAACAAGGCTTTTAAAGAGCATCTTCAGTTTTTTTTTCTTCTCATATTGAAGGGCAGTGACTGAGCACCCAGACTTCTCGTTACCGTACAGGGGACTCCATTCCCACGGACACCAGCTGGGAGGCTTTCATCTCTGACCCTGTGCCAGGGGTGGGGCTTTGACCCCTGACCCTTTGGCCCCACCAAAAATGGATTTGACCTCTGACCCCCGTGCCAGTGGTGGGCTTTAACCCCTGACCCTTTCACCCCACCAAAAATTTTACAAACCCGGCTCCTATGCATGTACTTAAATGTCTCTATCATAAACCACCTGTCCCTCCTCTCCTCCAGTGAGTACGTTTAACTCCTTTAGCCTACTCTCATACGGTAAGTCTCCCAGCCCTTGGATCATCTTAGTTGCTCTGCGCTGCACCCCTTCCAGTAATTTAATGTCCCTTTTCAGGTACAGACACCAAAACTGCATGCAGTATTCAAGATGAGGTCAAACCAGTGATCTATATAACGACAGAATCACCTCCCAACCGCCGACGTTATTCCCCTTGCTATGCAACCCAGCATTTTGTTGGCCATTGCTGCTGCCTTCCTACACTGTGCTGAGTTGTTCACTGATCCCATGATGACCACCTCCAGATCCTTCTTCTCCTTAGTCTCTGCCAGCTGCACCCCCCCCCACCAAGTTGATAGTTTCTCCTTGGATTCTTTGCTCCAAAATGCAGTACTTTACATTTTTTGGCACTGAACCCCAGCTGCTAAGTGTCTGACTAAGTCTCCAGCTTATTAAAATCTCCCTGCAGACCCCTCCACCAGTCTATGTCATCCACCACTGACCGCATCTTGGTGTCATCAGCCAACAGGCTGATCCTGCTCTTGATGCCCATGGAAATGTCTGCAATGAAGATCCCATATAACACTGGTCCCAGCACCAAGCCCTGTGGAACCCCGCTCGTTTTGCCCTCGGGGATGAGAATTCCCCTTCCACCACCACCCTCTGCTGCCTTCTCTGCAGCCAGTTTGTCACCCATCCCACCATTTCTGGTCCCACCCCAGTGCCTTCAAGTTTTATTCCAAGTCTCCCATCTAGCACCAAATTGAATGCCTTGCTGAAGTCCAGGTAAAGGACAACCACTGCATGGCCCTTGTTCATATGCCTAGTTACCCAGTCATAGTAATCTACCAGGTTGGTTTGGCAAGATCTGCCCATGGTGAAGCCATGCTGTCTGCTGTCCTGCAGCCCATTGTACTCCAGCAGGGACACTAGCCTCTCCTTCAGGATTGTTTTTCATTGGCTTCCCCATGATGGATATGAGGCTCACCGGTGAATAGTTCCCTGGTTTGTCTTTTGGACCACTCTTATGCAGAGGAACCATTGACCCAACCTCTAAACTTTGGGTATGCATCCTGAATTCAGGGAGGCACTGAATAGGCCTGCCAAGGGCCCTGCCAGGATCTCTGCTACCTCCTTCAATACCCTGGGGTGAACGCCATCAGGCCCCGGTGTCTTGTCCACCCTCAGTGCTCTCAAGCCCGCCAGGACACTAGCTTCTGTGATCTCCCTGCCCATTTAATCCCTGCCCAGCTTTTACTGCCCTCCACCCCCCTTGGGTAGCTTTCTCTTTCTTAAATACTGAGCAGAAGTAGTCACTGAGTGCTTCTGCCTTTTCTCCCCCCTTCTCAACCCATCCCCCATCCTTCTTAGTCCTTACTATCTGTTCTTTACAGCTCCTTTTCTCCCTGATGTACCTGAAGAAGCTCTTCTCCCCCTCCTTTATGCCTTGTACCAGCCTAAGCTCTTTGGTGGGTTTTGCTGTTCTTACTGCTCTTGTCACCTCCCTTGCCTCCTGCAGATACTCCTCCCAATTGTCCCCACTTCCTGATTTCCTGTATCTCCTAATGGCCACCATTTTTCTCCTCACCTTTTCCACAACCCCCTGCCCCGCTCATCCAGCTTGACATTTTTTCCCTGGCCTATTTACTCTGAGTCCTGCTACAGGAATTGGTAGCCTCCAGTATCCCCTTCTTTATGAGCTCCCATCTCTGGTCCGTGTCCATACTAGGCTGGATCCCGGCCAGGTACCCACTCACTACCTCTCTCAACTTTGCCAAATCCACCCTCTTGAAATCCATCACCTTCTTGTTGGATGCCACCCCCTCTTTGTCCATAATCAACCTGAACCATACTGAGTGATGGTCAGTCCCTGCTAATGGTTCATCCAACTTGATATCCCTCACAGATTCGTAAGCACTAGGTCTAGGGTGTCCCCCCCCCCCAGTTGGTTCGCTGACCACCTGTGACAGGAAGCTTTTCTGAAAGGTGTCCAGTAGTACCTGCTCCCTTTTACTGCTGGTGGCTGGGGTTCCCCAGTCAACCCCCAGAGGGTTGAAATCTTCCACAACCACCACACTCCCTTCTTGCATGCCTTCTTAATCTACCTTGCAAGTTTCTTGTCCAACTCCTCTGTCTGGGAGGGTGGCCTGTACACCATTCTCATATGGAGAGTCCTATTCCCGGAATCTTAGATTAGCAGCCATAATTACTCTGTTTCACCCTTATCCCCACCCTCCTCCCTAATGCACTTTAGCCCCTCTCTCACGTGTTCTGCCACTCCCCCCTCTCCTGTTTTCCCTATCCCTGCAGAATATTCTGTACCCTGGGACCGCCAGGTCCCAACATAGAATTCGGTGTCCCGTGTTTCTGATTGCTGCCATGTCCACCTCCCTCTCCACCATGAGGGCCAGTAGGTCATTCATTTTATCCCCCAGGTTCCTAGCATTCATGGTGACCACCTTCCATCCCTTTACCTTTCCTTGCCTATCCCCCTGCCCTCCACTTCCAGCATCCCTTCTATTGCTTCTACCTAGTTCATTGCCCTTGTTCTAGGTGGTGTAAGCTTGCTCTGCTTCCCATCTCATGGCCCCTGTATGTAGTCCGTCCACCTGCTACCCCCTCTCCTAATTTAAATGTTCTGCTGCCTCAATATACTCTCCAAGCTTCCATTTTAGCACCGTCTTCATTTAGGTGAAGTCTATCTTTAGCGTACAGACTATTGTCCTCCCAGGTCTGTCTCCACCCTCCCACTAACCCATACCATTTGGTATGATACCATTTGCTTAATTGTTCGTTAAACTACTTGATCCTTTGCTTTCTAGCCATGCTCACCTTGTGCACTGGTAATACTTCAGAAAAAAGTTACTGATCTACCCTCCCCCTCACATAAAGTTCCCAGCTCCTCAAACCTCTTTTGGACTACCTCTAATGTTCCTCTTTTGGACTACCTCTAATGTACTATCAGCCAGGTCATTTGTCCCCAGATATAAAATGAATTGAGGTCTCTCCCTTTCCTGTTCAGTATATTTCGGGACTGATTGACCCACTCTTTCAGCTATCATCCATGGCATGGCCTCCACCCATATACGACTATGCCTTTCCCCCTTGCTGCCCCACCTTATCCCCCCAGTATTGAATCCCCCAGTACTAGTATGCCCCCATATTTCCATCTGTCTGCTTCCCCTCCCGTTCCTGTCCTGGCTGACTCCTCCTCATCCTTCTCCTCCAGCACATAATTCCCATCTGTCCTTGTTGCCATTTTTCTCCTGCCTGCATTTTCCTCTAGCACATATCTCCCCCTTCGTGTCCCTGCCATCATTTCTCTCCTCACTGACTCCTCCTCCTACACACAATTCCCCCATGTGTTCCTGTTGCCTTTCCCCATAAGTGTTCTCCACTGCCACAGCTGCTATGCCCCTGATGTTTTCTTTATCCACCCTGCTCCACTCCTCTGCATCCCTGCTCCATTGACCATCCCTCCTACTGTTTCCTTCTCCCTTTCACCCTTGCCATCCCCTTAGACCAGCTACCGTCCCTTGTGCATTCCCCTCCTGGGTATCTCACACCCCTCCTCCTCCACCAATGTCACTAGCACTGCAAACCTAGTGCCTGCCTCCTCTGCATTGCTGTGCCTTGGTTCCACCCTCCTGACTTGAGTCTTTCCTCCAGTGCTAGGCCCCTAGTTTGTTTTGCTCCCAATCCCCTCCTCTGATCTGATGTACCTCCCATATTGAGTCCTCATGATTCTCCTTGGGGGAGGCCCTTCTGCCCATAGTCCTCTCCCCCACCCCCATCCTCTCCAACTCCTTCCCAAGCCACAGCACTTTTTCATCAAGGCTCTTCAGCCTGTGACAGATTGGACACCCTCCTAGCTTCCACAATGTGTTCATCCAAACTTCTGCCCTACATCCATTGCAGCACACTATTCTACCCATTTTTTTAACAGTACTATTTAGAAAATACAGTTCTAACTAGCAAACACAGGCTGAGAAAGTACATTCCTAACAGGTTACCTACCTGGTTACCTACTAGCCCTGACCCAACTAAAAATGTAATACCAGCTGTTCTTGCAATGAAAAATACCATACCTTACCGTAAGCTGCAAGAAGCACAGAGCAGTACCATCTATATCTTTTTTTACCCATTATAGATTGAGATGCTGCACCCTTTTTTCTCACCCCCATATACAGTAATGCTCAAGAACAGTCTTACCATCAGTTTGTAGTCAAACAGTGATCAGCTCCTTCCTAGCGCTACTACAGTTTGTCCCTGATGAGATTTCTGCCAGTGACCAGCTCCTGCTGGCATGATTTCTACCCTGTGCACTAAGCCCTGGCCTCTAGATGGCAGCACCCTCCTCGATCTTACTTGGCTGGTTTGCTTTCTTCTATTTACTCACTCCTTCTCCACCCAGGAACATTTAATAGAGGTCGGGGCCAAGGTGCATCGGTGTTCGCAACTATGGCAATGGCTTCCTCCCTGGCTCTAACTCCTCTTCTTCTGTTGTGAGAGCAGTGGATGACAGTCCTTTTAAGGCAGGCCACTCTCTCAAAAATCATCATCCTTCTTTCTAGTTGGCTCCCCTAGGAGCCCACATCAGCCCCTCGCTCCTTGCAGGATTGGTGCTTGGTTCCCTTGCCAGATGGCTCTTCTAGAAACCAGCACAGCTCTATTTCCCCTTCCTTCCTGCTGCTTTGAGTGGATGGCAGGCCAAAAAATCAAGCCCGATACCAAAAAAAAACACTTCTACTGTGGCTCAATCATCACCCCCACTCTGGGTGACCTCCCGTTCCCTTTGGTGGCTACGGCTGCAGCTTCCTTCCTGGCTCCAACTCTTTTTCTTCTGTAGGGAGAGCCATGGCTGGCAGTTCTTTTAAGGCTGGCCACTCTCTTGAAAATCAGCACCCTTCTTCCTGGTTGGTTGGTTACCCTAGGAGCCCATGTCAGCCCCTCACTTCTTGCAGGATTGGCGTTTGGGTCCCCTGCCCGATTGGCTCTTCCGGGAACCAGCACAGCTCTATTGCCCCCTCCTTTCTGCTGCTCTGAGCAGACGGTGGGCTGGAAAAACAAGCCTGGTACCAAAAAACCTGCTTCTACTCTTCAATCATCTTCAATCATAACCCTGACTCTGGGCGACCTCCAATCCCTGTTGGCAGCTAGGGCTGCGGCTTCTTCCCTGGCTCCATCTCTTCTTTTTCTGTAGTGATAGCAGTGGCCAGCAGTCCCTTTAAAGCTGGCTGCTCTCTCAAAAATCAGCACCCTTCTTCCTGGTTGGCTCCCCTAGGAGCCCATGTCAGCCCTTTGCTCCTTACAGAATGGATGCTTGGCTCCCTTGCCTGATTGGCTCTTCCAGGAACCAGCACAGCTCTATTGCTCCCTCCTTCCTGCTGCTTTGAACAGATGGTGGGCCAGAAAAACAAGCCCAGTACCAAAAAACAATTCTACTGCAGCTCAATCATCACCCCAACTCTGGGTGACCTTCTGTTCCCATTGGTGGTTATGGCTATGGCTTCCTCCCTGGCTCCAACTCCTCATCAGTCCTTGCAGTTGTCAGCAGTATCCTCATTATGCTACCATCAGAACTGAGGTAGGAAAGCTAAAATAGGAGCTGTGCTTTCACCACCTCACTCCCAAAATATTGATGTAATACTGAAAATTGTACAGAATGACTCAAGAATCAACCAGATAAGTTTATCTGATGATGTATAGGAACATTAAAGATATCAGTAAGACATATAGGAATATAGAAGATATCACTATGATGTATAGGAACATGGAGATATCGGTGATATCTTTTCTGTCTGCCTGAGATAGCACTTTTTTTATCTTTGTTGATATCCCAAAACATATGTTGTATTTTATTATAGGACTGTGGTAATGCCCTTATAGTTATGGTTGAGTAGCCTGTTTCTTGTTAAACCCCTAACTTTGCACAATAATATCTTCAGCTCTATTTGATAAAATGAGATGAAATTTTGTATGTGTTATCTAGGAGGCAATGTCTTCATGTGTGGACATTTTTGTGATGGCAGCTTGTGTGGTTTCTGAGATCTGCATGTGTAATTTTTTGTAAAAAATAACATTTTTTCCTATACTTAACATTTTTCTTTGCTCTCCCCTACAACCTAAATGGAATAGAATTGTTCCTGCCAAACTTGCTCTGGACATGCATCATGTCCCAAGGCTGGGCCTTTGACAGGTCTGGTGAAAAAATATTAAAGGGTTCCCAAGTTATAAAATACTTTAAAATTTACCATTTTCCAACCTGTGCATGTACAGTAGAATATTTCAGATAAGGTTCTGTGTTGAAAGTAAAAATTTGATGCAGCATTTGCTTTTGCACCACGTAATTGGCAGGGCACCAACATTTTTTGTGCCATGCCAACCGCCATCCTGTTGATTTTTTCCATGAACCAACAAGCCTGGAAAATACATTAAAATGTTGGTATTTTTAAAAAATGAACAGAACCTAGTCAAACAGGATACATTTAGCTAACATCTGATGTTTGTTTTTTAAAACAAGGGCCAGAAATACCTTTTATTGCCACCCAAAATCCCAGGTGCCCACCTTAGTGAGAGGAGCCTTTTGCTCAGATTCTCTGTTTGAGAACAATGGAAGTTTCTTGACTCCAGCAGCTGGAAGTTGTGCTGCGGGATGAAGTAAGAGCAGTGAGCCGCCTCTTCCCTGGTGTCTAGTGGTGCCCCCCATCCTCTGATTGTCTCCCCTAATGAATATGGCTTTCACTTGTGTCTACTGGCACCCCCACCACCTTCTGATTGCTGTCACAGTCTGCAATTAAAAAACGTTTGTTGACATGTTTTGGTTTGTTTTCTTTGTTTTTAACAACACCTGCAAAAAATAAAATGGTCCCTGGCATGTCAGTTTTGTTATAACCGTTGTGAACAGTGATGTGACAGGTTCACTCCCTTGAGCTTGGATTAGCCATTCTCCATACATCAGCTGAAATGTTCATTTAATAGTTTTGGTAAAGCTCTCCTTGCACTAGGTATGGGCCTTTTTCTTCCCCGGACATGATTGTCCAAAGACATTGTCCAGAACTATATTGAAGTCTCTCCCAAGAGCTATTACATGTGGACTGATACTGCACTAGTTTTTGAGACTTTCTAGAAATAAACAGGGTCATCTCCATTAGGGTTGATATTAATCCTATTGTTGCCTTCTGCCCCATAAGGTTACCCTTCACCAACACCCATCAAACCCCTGTATCCTTATACACCAGCTACTCTTTGCATGCCCCACTATTTGGAATTATAGGTACTATGATATTCTGAACTGACCCACCCTCTACAGAGTTTCTGGGCATCATTCTGTGTGGTGTGTATTATGTCTGCACATGTTTTATTTAGCTGGGCCATAACCTTAATGCACTTCACTGGGTGTCCTAGTCACAATAGATTCCAGGAGACTAGTTTTACCCCCTTATGGGCATGCAGAGTTAATTATGACATCTGGCATTTCCTTTGAGTGCTATTGGCCTCCAAAACCAGGAAGTGCAGCTCTCACCAGTGCAGGGCAGGGTGCTGGTCTAAGGCTATACGAATCTCAAACTAGAACTAGGACAGACTGGTAGACCAGTACTCCCAAGTCATAATCGAAGAGTGCACAAGAAAAAGCAAATAATGAAGCTGCCCAGCTGCACCTGGGTAATGGTCTCAGGCTGGGTTGTTGAGAATTGTGCTCTACCTGTATTTGCAGATGGTGATGGTAATTTCACAATAAACCACAGAAGTATTGTGACCTGAGCATGGCTCTGTTATTTGGTTTTCCTTGTGCACTCTTTTGATTTGGATTTGGGAGTGCCAGTTTACCTGTCTGTCCAAGTGTTATGGGCCGCCCCACTTCTTTTTCTCCTGGTTCTCCAGGTTACATTTCACTACCTGTTTAGATACTGTAGGACTTGACACTGTGCACCATGATTAGATAGTAAATAAATAACATGTAACACCAAAAACACAGCTTAAAACCAACAGTGAAAATATGTACACAAATTTTGCCTTAAAACAGCTATGCTCAATCTTTCCTCCTGTCACCTCCATCTCTACCCTCCATGCTATACTTACAGGGCAAGACACCAAAAGGGTGACCACCCAATATTAGGCTGTGGACAATATACGGTATATCAACTTAACTCATTACCACCTGGAGCACTATTTGAAGTCCAAGTTCTCCATTGCTTAACCTTGATACAAAATGGCCGCTGATGTATAATTTAGTTAACTCTGTCCCTGAGTCTCTATTCTGCAAAAAGTAGTTATTTAGTTTTAGGATTATAAACAAATTGGCTTCTTCATTTGTAGAAGCGTTCAGCACCGGTCGGCCTGCCGGGACAGCAGTTGGATTTCCACTTTCAACGCCGGTGACCCGGGTTCGGGAATGGATTCAGGGAACTGGAGGGCCAGCCAGGGACAGAAGGATTGAGCATCTTATGGGCTGCTCTCCTTCTCTGGGGGGGGATGGAGTGAGTGCCTGATGCATGAGTGACTCCTGGCGGAGACCAAGACAACCTCGGGAGATCGGTGCTTAGACATTGGAGGGACAGGGTGGATGCAGGATGTTATTGCACATCCCCAGCCCGGGGATTAAAACAAAGAAAAAAATAACAGAACTGGCCACCATCAATGAAGTCTGCCCCCAGCTTTGATTAGCTTCCAGGCTGGCTCCCCCCAGATTAGTTACATGTATTGTGGCACTACGGGCTGGTGCTGCAATACCACCCCTTGGGGGGCAATCCAGGGTTGCCAGGGGAGTGGAGGCCAATTTGGAAGTGGAAGCATGGGAGTCCATGACAGGGCGGATGCACCGGCAGCCGGGACAGGCAAAAAGGGGTATAAAAAAGAAAGAGTGCACTTGTCAGACAAGTAAAAAAAATGGTATTAAATGCCTTTACACATAAGAAAGTAGGGCTAACACATCTACGCATTGACGTTCAGACTGCAGGCTTCATCAAGGGGCCACAATGACAGTATCCTGACTCATCTTCTCTCCCCCATAAGAATACATGCAGACCACTCAGACATCGTAGTGGTTTATATATCCCTGCAACCATTCTGAGTATTTAAAACAGTAGAGTTTATGAACAGTACACATAGCAAACAGAAAGAAAGGAAATGAATCAAATACATTGCAAACCATTAAAAATTATTCAACAGTGCCTTCAGTTGCCTCTTCGTTCCAGTGTGCACCTGATGTTCTCCCCAGCAATGCTTTCCATATCTCCTTGTGGCCTCTCAGATGGTTTCCACCAGAACGCTTGATGTCTGCAAGTG
This sequence comes from Neoceratodus forsteri, assembly GCA_016271365.2. Lineage (NCBI taxonomy): Eukaryota > Metazoa > Chordata > Ceratodontiformes > Ceratodontidae > Neoceratodus > Neoceratodus forsteri. The sequence goes on along the minus strand of JADMNL010000040.1, from coordinate 40,798,665 downwards.
CCTTGGCTACTGCTCTGTATTCTCTGTGGGCCCCCCATTTCTTTTCAACATAAAGAACACAGGTTACTCCATACTGTAAAGCACCTGTCTTTCATAGTATGCCCATAACAGGGTTGAACTGCTTCCTTGCATAAATTATTTATTTGGCAGATCGTGAACAATAAAAATTCTCGACCCTCCCAAGTCGCAGTCTTTTTCTCTTTGGCATATCTATTATTTCTTCTTTATTTTGGAAGCAGAGAAGCCACGCTATGATGGCATGTGGCTTACCACCTGGTGCAGGTAAAGGTATCAGTGTTTGGTATGCCTGGTCATACTCGAATAGCTCAATGCAGGGCATACTATATTTAGAATCTGAAGTAGTACAGTCTGCTGAAATGCAATTGCATTGTTCCCTTCAGCTTTCTCTATAAATCCCAGTATTCTTATATTGTTGCACTTGCTTCTCGCCTCCAAGTCCAGCATCTTTTTTTTGTAGTTAATGCACCTCCCATGGTGTATCATAACCACTGCCTACCAGCTCCTCAATTTTATCCACATCTGGCATCTGTCCTCCACAACTTTAAAGATCTTGTCAGTATTCTCTAGAGCAGATTGAATGGTGAGGACCATTCTCGTAATGTGGGAGATTTCCCCCGGCATGGCTGACATTTGTGAGCTGAGGTGTCTGAGTTCCTGTAGGACTGCAATATGCAATCCCATCTGTTCTACATCAAGTGAGCTGCATCACAGAATGTCTCTCAGTTTACTGCACTTGCAAGGTGAGTTAACCTCTAGTGGCACACCCCACCCACTGATCACCATCTCCATTGTTCCATTTTGTATTCCCTGGTGTCTAGTGGCATTCCCCACTTGCTGATCACCACCCCCATTGGTACATTTTGTATTCGTTGGTGTCTAGTGGCACCCCAACCCACCATTCTCTGTTCCAGATATTCAGTTTTGTATTGTGTCTAGTGGCACCCCCCCACATACCATTCACTGTTCCAGATATTCACTTTTGTATTCCCTGGTGTCCAGTGGCATACCCCACCCCTGATCGCTGTCCCCAATATCTGTTTTGTATTCCCTGGTGTATAGTGGCACCCCCCACCCTCCACTTGCAGCCAGAACCTGAAATAAAGAAAACAGTCCCTCAAGGTTTTTGTTTTTCCAGAACCTAAAAACAAAGAAAAGGGTCCCTCTTCAATCAGCCCCACCACCACCTCTCACTCAGCACCCACCACCCAACAGCCCCTCAGTACACCCCACATTCTCTTACTCACCTCAACAGGTCCCAGGTTCAAAGTCCACTCTCCAATTGAAGACACATCGTGCTGCTGTAAGTGGCAACTGCAGTATAGGAAACTAAGGTAAATGTGGTTCAATGTATTTCAATGGGGGTTTTAACTTTTATTCATAACTCAGCCATTTTTGACATTTTGACACCAAATTTTCTATTTAGAGATTTGACGACCCCACCTCATGAACAATATGATTGTCATGATGCAACTCCTACCTGAAAGATGATATCACATTCGCTTGGTGAATTGACCTTTCAGGTGGGATTTGTGTAATGACAATCAGATTGTTCATGAAGTGGTATTATTTATTTATTTTATTTTATTTATCAAGTCTAGGATTACAAATACCTTTGAGCCATGGCTCTTTTACAAAGGTTCCACATCAGAGAAATACAAATTATGGGGAACATCAAGACAGGCATTACAACAATGTGGACATTGCAAACAGAGTACAGATTAATACACTTCAAGGGTAGCATTGTAACAAGGCAGCCAGTGGCATTTGTCAGAGAAAATAGACAACAGATAAGAAGTGCCAGAGTCATAGGAGAGGGAAGAGGGTGGGGGGGGAGAAGGAATGTAGGAACGGTGGTGAGAGGGTGAAAAGTGCAGCATTGGGTATATCAAGATGTGAGGGCAGAATCCAGTGAGGAGGGAGGGAGGGACAACTAGAGCAGAAAGGAAGTGGAGAAACAAGGTTAAGTTGGGCAGTCACAGGAGCTGTTGGTAGTGAGATAGTCCTGGAGCCTAGTTTTAAACATACCAATTGTTGGGGCAGAAGAGATGGTGGGGCTGAGGCCATTGAACCAGAGTGGTGCTCAATAAGCAAAAGAGCGTTGTCCCTGTGAAGTGTGACAGTGGGGGACTTTCAGTAGCTGTAGCGTGGATCTCCTAAGGCACCATTTGTTAATTCGGTGTTGTAACAGAGTTGAGACCCGAGAAGGTGCAAGACCAAGGTAGATTTTTTTGACCATGGAGCAGGTGAGAAACTTTATGTGGTTTGATAGTTGGAGCCAGCCGGTCTGAGTGCACAGGTCACATGTGTGGGTGAGACGGTGAGCACCAGTGATGAGCCGACATGCTTTATTTAAGGCAGTTGAGAGGTATCTAAGGGTTGTGGTTGTGGCCGAGCCATAAATGATGAGACCATAGTCTATTACAGAGATCACAGAGCTCAGGACTGCAACCTTCAAAGCTTCTGGCATGAGGTGTGGTCTGTGTTTGTAGAGGAGACCAAGCCATGTATTAGCAGCTCTAGCTACATTATCTACATGAAGTCCATAGGAGAGATTAGGGTCAAGCTGTATCCCTAAGTATTTGAAAGACCCCACTTGATCTAGAGTGTTCCCCTGGGTGGTGGAGATAGCCAAGTGGTGTAGCTTGTGTGGGTTATGAGAGCTGCAGAAGAGCATAGATTTGGTTTTCTTGTCATTGAGGACCAGTTTATGATTAAGAAACCATGTCTCTACAGAACTGAAACCAAGCTGAAGGTTGTGTGGAAGAGTTGCAGGATCTTTGTGAGTGGAGAATACAACAGCATCATAGACATATAGTATGATCTGCTCAGAGCAGTGGTAAGGGAGGGAGTTTAAGAAAAGGCTAAAAAGGAGGGGTCCCAGTATGGATCCCTGTGGGACACCTGAGTGAACAAGCAGGGTGCTAGAAAGAGCGTCTACAATTTTTACTCTCTGTGACCAGTTTTCTAAGTAGCTTTTAAACCAGAGAGAAGAGTCAGGTGATAGCATTCAGTAGTTGGTGTATTAGTAGTCCATGGTGTACTGTATCGAAGGCCTTGGAGAGGTCGACGAAAATGGCCCCTGTGAGAAGGCCGTTGTCAAGGGATTTGTGCAAAGCTCCAGTGAACTCAAGAAGGGCTGTGGTGGTGCTGTGACCTTTCTGGAAGCCGTGTTGTTGTGGACAAGGTATATAGTATTTATCCAAGTGGTCGGTAAGTTGATCAGCCATGATGCACTCAAGTGCCTTAGACAGTGGGGGCAGTATGGAGATAGGGCAATAATTTGAGTGAATCGTCTTGTCCCCACTTTTATGGATGGGTGTCATGGTGGCTATTTTCCATAGGCCCGGGAATTTTCCACAGCTGAGAGAGAGAGAGAGAGGTTTAGGATTTTTGTTAATGGATGAATTACCTCATCAAGGGTGAGCAACAGAAGCTTAAGGTCCAGGGTGTCGCTACTAGATCTAGATTTAGAGATAGCTGCAGTAATATAGCGGCAAGCTTCATTCAGCCTTACCTTCCTGAAGTAGAAGAGGGGATGGTTAGACTGAGGGGCTGAGGTATTTGGGGAGTAGGCCATGTTTTCAAAAAAGTCATGGAGTTGAACAGCACTAAGGTCTGAAAAAGCCGTGTTAAAGATGTTTGCGATCAACTTGGGGTCAAGGGTTGAGGATCCATCAACCATTAACATGGCTGGAGAGATTTTTGGCTGCTTCCCTGTGACATCCTTGATATTGTCCCAGAAAGCATGACCATTTCCCCATGTATTGGTGAAAGCGTCTTTGTAATAGGTGGATTTCATTAGCTGTATGGCTTTTGTGCAGGCATTTCATGCTTGTTTGTAATTTTGGATGTCCAGTTGTTTGCCAGTGCCCTGGCAACTGCCCAGAGGTGATCCCTTAGTTTCAGCTGTGAGAGAAGAGCTGCGGTGACACATGGGTTAGAGAGAGATTTTGTTTTGCACCTTTTAGCAGGGGCAAAGAGGTCACAGGTTTTGTTGAAAATTGAGATGAAGTGATCAAGAGCCAAGTTAACATCTGTTGCTTCATAGATGGGTAGCCAGTCTTGTAGAAGCAGGTGTTGTTTGAGATGTGGAAGTTTTCCACGAGGAAGGACTCTGCTAGTGATAATTTTGGGAGGGGGCTTAAGGAATTTGTTAGACCATGCACACATGACTGGGGAGTGGTCACTGAGTGAGCCTGAGAGAATGGTTGTACGAGAAATCCTTGTGGGTTGAGTGGTGAGGACCCAATCCAAGAGGATACTGGTGCCAGTCTGGTAGTTAATCCTAGTAGGGGAGTTTACCATTTGCGTGAGGTTAGCAGCTGAGATGGAGTCTTTATAGGCACTGGCACTCGATGCTAACCAGTTTATGTTGAAATCCCCTAGTAGAATAAGTTCAGCTTCGGGAAGATGAGAGTTGATAAAGATTAGGACGTCATTGAATCCATGTTTAGGGTCCCTGGGTGGGATGTATATGGAGACAATAGTCAGGGCTTTAAGGTTGGGACCTAGGACAATTTTTATTGGCAGAATCTGGGCTGAGGCAGAAAGTGATGGAGTTGCTACAGGGTGCCAAGACAGGGAGTCTTTGATATGCATTGCACAACCACCACCTTTTTTGGATATCCGGTCCAGCCTGTGGACATTGTAGCTCTGTATTGTTACTGCTGAGTCAGGAACTTTAGGTGACAGCCAAGATTCCACCACTGCAAGGACGTCAGGGTTGTGTTGGCATATGAAGGCTTGGATTGCATCCACCTTCGGTAGTAGGCTGCAGATATTAATGGTTGCAAAGATAATGGCACCTGGAGTTTGTGTGTGGCCTGAGCTTCTAGGGCCAGGATTGGGATGGACGCCACCTGAGATGAGAAGGAAGAGTAGGAGTTTTAAGGAGCAGAGCCGCAGCTCTTTGAGAGATAGTTTTGATTGTTGTTTCCTGGAGTAGAAGTTGCAAGGTTCCAGGCGGAGTCCCATATGGACTGCAAGTAAGTACAGTATAGTGAGGTGGACACACTTGTTGAGAGTAGTGGTCGGGTTAAGTAACCAGGAATTTTCAAAATGTGCACCAAGAACAAGTCTCGAGTGGAAGTGGAGAGTTCCCTTGGAGTAGCAGTGCAACCAGAGTAGAGGGTGGTGGGGGTGGGGGTGGCAAGGACCAGGGAAAAGAGAAGAGGGGGATACAGTAGTTAGAGGTGTGTTCAGCAGGAGATAGTGTGGGCCACTTGGAAATCAGCTTCCACTGGTATCAAATCCAAAAGTCAGGGCTAGTACCTTGCAGTACAGAGGATTTTTGAAAAACTGTTTAGGTTCCAGAAATTGAGGGGTCAGTGGCCTGGTCAAGGCAAGCTGGAACCCTGATATAAAGTAGAAAAACAGGATTTTTAAAGGGTGGAGAAGTAGGCTGGTCACATCAGAACAAAAACAATAAATATAAGTGGGCAGGTTGAGAGAGCAAAGCAGATGGTGTGGAGGAGGAGGAGAGAGGAGAGAGGAGAAGGGTTGCAGAGCAGAGAGCAAAAAGAAGGATTTACACAGTCAAGGCTCTAAATTCACTTGTAATATCAACTCAGAACTTAAAATGACTGTAAGAATTAAACAAATTATTAAACCCTAGCACATAAATTAACAAGAGACACAGAGGGAGATACAGTAGTTAGAGGTGTGTTCAGCAGGAGACAGTGTGGGCCAATTGGAAATCACCTTCCACTAGTACCAAATCCAAAAGTCAAGCCTAGTACCTTGCAGTGCAGAGGATTTCTGAAAAACTGTTTAGGTTCCAGCAATTGAGAGGTCAAGTGGCCTGGTCAAGGAACGCTGGATCCCTGAAATAAAGTAGAAAAACAGGATTTTTAAAGGCTGGAGAAGAACGCTGGTCACATCAGAACAAAGAGAATAAATATAAGTGGGCAGGTTCAGAAAGCAAAGCAGACGGTGCGGGGGAGAAAGAGAGAGGAGAGCGGTTGCAGGGCAGAGAGCAAAAGAAGGATTTACACAGCCTAGGCTCTAAATTCACTTCTAATATCAACTCAGAACTTAAAGTGACTGTAAGGATTAAACAAATTATTAAACCCTAGCACATAAATTCAACTAGAGACGCAGAGGAAGATAAAGAAGTTAGAGGTGTGTTCAGCAGGAGATAGTGTGGGCCACTTGGAAATCAGCTTCCACTGGTACCAAATCCAAAAGTTAGGGCTAGTACCTTGCAGTACAGAGGATTTCTGAAAAACTGTTTAGGTTCCAGAAATTGAGGGGTCCGTGGCCTGGTCAAGGCATGCTGGATCCCTTAAATAAAGTAGAAAAACAGGATTTTTAAAGGCTGGAGAAGTAGGCTTTTCACATCAGAACAAAGAGAATAAATATAAGCGGGCAGGTTCAGAGAGCAAAGCAGATGGTGTGGGGGAGGAGGAGAGAGGAGAGAGGTTGCAGGGCAGAGAGGAAAAGAAGGATTTACACAGTCAAGGCTCTAAATTCACTTGTAATATCAACAGAGAACTTAAAATGACTGTAAGGATTAAACAAATTATTAAATGCTAGCACATAAATTAAACTAGAGACACAGAGGGAGATACAGTAGATAGAGGAGCGTTCAGCAGGAGATGGTGTGGGCCACTTGGAAATCAGCTTCCACTCGTACCAAAGCCAAAAGTCACGGCTAGTACCTTGCAGTACAGAGGATTTCAGAAAAACTGTTTAGGTTCCAGAAATTGAGGGCTCCGTGGCCTTGTCAAGACACGCTGGATCCCTGAAATAAAGTAGGAAAAACAGGATTTTTAAAGGCTGGAGAAGTAGGCTTTTCACATCAGAACAAAGAGAATAAATATAAGTGGGCAGGTTCAGAGAGCAAAGCAGATGGTGTGGGGGAGGAGGAGATAGGAGAGAGGTAGCAGGGCAGAGAGAAAACGAAGGATTTACACAGTCAAGGCTCTAATTTCACTTCTCATATCAACTCAGAACTTAAAATGACTGTAAGGATTAAACAAATTAATAAACCTAGCACATGAATTCAACTAGACACACAGAGGGAGATACAGTATTTAGAGGTGTGTTCAGAAGGAGATAGTGTGGGCCACTTGGAAATCAGCTTCCACTGGTACCAAATCCAAAAGTCTGGGCTAGTACCTTGCAGTACAGAGGACTTCTGAAAAACTGTTTAGGTTCCAGAAATTGAGGGTCCGTGGCCTGGTCAAGGCGTGCTGGATCCCTGAAATAAAGTAGAAAAACAAGATATTTAAAGGCTGGAGAAGTAGGCTCGTCACATCAGAACAAAGAGAATAAATATAAGTGGGCAAGTTCAGAGAGCAAAGCAGACAGTGTGGGGGAGGAGGAGAGAGGAGAAAGGTTGCAGGGCAGAGAGCAAAAGAAGGATTTACTCAGTCAAGGCATTAAATTCACTTGTAATATCAACTCAGAACTTAAAATGACTGATAGGATTAAACAAATTATTAAACCCTGGCACATAAATTCAACAAGAGACACAGAGGGAGATACACTAGTTAGAGGTGCGTTCAGCAGAAGATAGTGTCAGCCACTTGGAAATCAGCTTTCACTGGTACCAAATCCAAAAGTCAGGGCTAGTACCTTGCAGTACAGAGGATTTCTGAAAAAACTGTTTAGGTTCCAGAAATTGAGGGGTCCATGGCGTGGTCAAGGCACACTGAATCCCTGAAATAAAGTAGAAAAACAGGATTTTTAAAGGCTGGAGAAGTAGGCTGGTCACATAAGAAAAAAGAGAATAAAGATAAGTGGGCAGTTTCATAGCTCAAGGCAGACAGTGTGGGGGAGTAGGAGAGAGGAGAGAGGTTGCAGGGCAGAGAACAAAAGAAGGATTTAAACAGTCAAAGCTCTAAATTCACTTCTAATATCAACTCAGAACTTAAAATCACTGTAAGGATTAAACAAATTATTAAACCCTAGCACATAAATTCAACTAGAGACACAGAGGAGATAAAGTAGTTAGAGGTGTGTTCAGCAGGAGATAGTGTGGGCAACTAGGAAATAAGCTTCCACTGGTACCAAATCAAAAAGTCAGGGCTAGTACCTTGCAGTACAGAGGATTTCTGACAAACTGTTTAGGTTCCAGAAATTGAGGGGTCCATAGCCTAGTCAAGGCGCACTGGATCCCTGAAATAAAGTAGAAAAACAGAATTTTTAAATGCTGGAGAAGTAGGCTGGTAACATCAGAACAAAGAGAATAAATATAAGTTGGCAGGTTCAGAGATCAAAGCAGACAGTGTGGGGGAGGAGGAGAGAGGAGAGAGGTTGCAGGGCAGAGAATAAAAGAAGGATTTACACAGTCAAGGCTCTAAATTCATTTCTAATATCAACTGAGAACGTAAAATGACTGTAAGGATTAAACAAATTATTAAACCCTAGCACATAAATTCAACTAGAGACACAGAGGGAGATACAGTAGATAGAGGTGTGTTTAGCAGGAAATAGTGTGGGCCACTTGGAAATCAGCTTCCACTGGAACCAAATCCAAAAGCCAGGGCTAGTACCTTGCAGTATAGAGGATTTCTGAAAAACTGTTTAGGTTCTAGAAATAGAGGGCTCCAGGCATGCAGGATCCCTGAAATAAAGTAGAAAAACAGGATTTTTAAAGGCTGGAGAAGTAGGCTGGTCACATCAGAACAAAGAGAATAAATATAAGGGGGCAGATTCAGAAAGCAAAGCAGACGGTGCGGGGGAGAAAGAGAGAGGAGAGCGGTTGCAGGGCAGAGAGCAAAAGAAGGATTTACACAGCCTAGGCTCTAAATTCACTTCTAATATCAACTCAGAACTTAAAGTGACTGTAAGGATTAAACAAATTATTAAACCCTAGCACATAAATTCAACTAGAGACACAGAGGAAGATAAAGAAGTTAGAGATGTGTTCAGCAGGAGATAGTGTGGGCCACTTGGAAATCAGCTTCCACTGGTACCAAATCCAAAAGTCAGGGCTAGTAACTTGCAGTACAGAGGATTTCTGAAAAACTGTTTAGGTTCCAGAAATGGAGGGGTCCGTGGCCTGGTCAAGGCATGCTGTATCCTTAAATAAAGTAGAAAAACAGGATTTTTAAAGGCTGGAGAAGTAGGCTTTTCACATCAGAACAAAGAGAATAAATATAAGTGGGCAGGTTCAGAGAGCAAAGCAGATGGTGTGGGGGAGGAGGAGAGGGGAGAGAGGTTGCAGGCCCCCAACTATGCAGAGAGGAAAAGAAGGATTTACACAGTCAAGGCTCTAAATTCACTTGTAATATCAACAGAGAACTTAAAATGACTGTAAGGATTAAACAAATTATTAAATGCTAGCACATAAATTAAACTAGAGACACAGAGGGAGATACAGTAGATAGAAGAGCGTTCAGCAGGAGATGGTGTGGGCCATTTGGAAATCAGCTTCCACTCGTACCAAAGCCAAAAGTCACGGCTAGTACCTTGCAGTACAGAGGATTTCGGAAAAACTGTTTAGGTTCCAGAAATTGAGGGCTCCGTGGCCTTGTCAAGACACGCTGGATCCTGAAATAAAGTAGGAAAAACAGGATTTTTAAAGGCTGGAGAGTAAGGCTTTTCACATCAGAACAAAGAGAATAAATATAAGTGGGCAGGTTCAGAGAGCAAAGCAGATGGTGTGGGGGAGGAGGAGATAGGAGAGAGGTAGCAGGGCAGAGAGAAAACGAAGGATTTACACAGTCAAGGCTCTAATTTCACTTCTCATATCAACTCAGAACTTAAAATGACTGTAAGGATTAAACAAATTAATAAACCTAGCACATGAATTCAACTAGACACACAGAGGGAGATACAGTATTTAGAGGTGTGTTCAGAAGGAGATAGTGTGGGCCACTTGGAAATCAGCTTCCACTGGTACCAATTCCAAAAGTCTGGGCTAGTACCTTGCAGTACAGAGGACTTCTGAAAAACTGTTTAGGTTCCAGAAATTGAGGGGTCCGTGGCCTGGTCAAGGCGTGCTGGATCCCTGAAATAAAGTAGAAAAACAAGATATTTAAAGGCTGGAGAAGTAGGCTCGTCACATCAGAACAAAGAGAATAAATATAAGTGGGCAAGTTCAGAGAGCAAAGCAGACAGTGTGGGGAGGAGGAGAGAGAGAAAAGGTTGCAGGGCAGAGAGCAAAGAAGGATTTACTCAGTCAAGGCATTAAATTCACTTGTAATATCAACTCAGAACTTAAAATAACTGATGGATTAAACAAATTATTAAACCCTGGCACATAAATTCAACTAGAGACACAGAGAGATACACTAGTTAGAAGTGCGTTCAGCAGAAGATAGTATAAGCCACTTGAAATCAGCTTTCACTAGTACCAAATCCAAAGTCAGGGCTAGTACCTTGCAGTACAGAGGATTTCTGAAAAAACTGTTTAGGTTCCAGAAATTGAGGGGTCCATGGCGTGGTCAAGGCACACTGAATCCCTGAAATAAAGTAGAAAAACAGGATTTTTAAAGGCTGGAGAAGTAGGCTGGTCACATAAGAAAAAAGAGAATAAAGATAAGTGGGCAGTTTCATAGCTCAAGGCAGACAGTGTGGGGGAGTAGGAGAGAGGAGAGAGGTTGCAGGGCAGAGAACAAAAGAAGGATTTAAACAGTCAAAGCTCTAAATTCACTTCTAATATCAACTCAGAACTTAAAATCGCTGTAAGGATTAAACAAATTATTAAACCCTAGCACATAAATTCAACTAGAGACACAGAGGAAGATAAAGTAGTTAGAGGTGTGTTCAGCAGGAGATAGTGTGGGCAACTAGGAAATAAGCTTCCACTGGTACCAAATCCAAAAGTCAGGGCTAGTACCTTGCAGTACAGAGGATTTCTGACAAACTGTTTAGGTTCCAGAAATTGAGGGGTCCATAGCCTAGTCAAGGCGCACTGGATCCCTGAAATAAAGTAGAAAAACAGAATTTTTAAATGCTGGAGAAGTAGGCTGGTAACATCAGAACAAAGAGAATAAATATAAGTTGGCAGGTTCAGAGATCAAAGCAGACAGTGTGGGGGAGGAGGAGAGAGGAGAGAGGTTGCAGGGCAGAGAATAAAAGAAGGATTTACACAGTCAAGGCTCTAAATTCATTTCTAATATCAACTGAGAACGTAAAATGACTGTAAGGATTAAACAAATTATTAAACCCTAGCACATAAATTCAACTAGAGACACAGAGGGAGATACAGTAGATAGAGGTGTGTTTAGCAGGAAATAGTGTGGGCCACTTGGAAATCAGCTTCCACTGGTACCAAATCCAAAAGCCAGGGCTAGTACCTTGCAGTATAGAGGATTTCTGAAAACCTGTTTAGGTTCTAGAAATAGAGGGCTCCAGGCATGCAGGATCCCTGAAATAAAGTAGAAAAACAGGATATTTAAAGGCTGGAGAAGTAGGCTGGTCACATCAGAACAAAGAGAATAAATATAAGTGGGCAGGTTTAGAGAGCAAAGCAGATGGTGTGGGGGAGGAGGAGAGAGGAGAGAGGTTGCAGGGCAGAGAACAAAAGAAGGATTTACACAGTCAAGGCTCTAAATTCACTTGTAATATCAACACAGAACTTAAAATGACTGTAAGAATTAAACAAATTATTAAACCCTTGCACATAAATTCAACTAGAGACACAGAGGGAGTTACAGTAGTTAGAGGAATGTTCAGCAGGAGATTGTGTGGGCCACGTGGAACTCAGCTTCCACTCTTACCAAATCCAAAATTCAGGTCTAGTACCTTGCAGTACAGAGGATTTCTGACAAACTGTTAAGGTTCCAGAAATGGAGGGGTCCAGAGCCTGGTCAAGGCACGCTGGATCCCTGAAATAAAGTAGAAAAACAGGATTTTTAAAGGCTGGAGAAGTAGGCTCGTCACATCAGAACAAAGAGAATAAATATAAGAGGGCAGGTTCAGAGAGCAAAGCAGTCGGTGTCAGGGAGGGGAAGTGAGGAGAGAGGTTGCAGTCAGAGAGCAAAAGAAGGATTTACACTGTCAAGGCTCAAAATTCACTTCTAATATCAACTCAGAACATAAAATGACTGTAAGGATTAAACAAATTATTAAACTCTAGCACATAAATTCAACTAGAGACACAGAGGGAAATACAGCAGATAGAGGTGTGTTCAGCAGGACATAGTGTGGGCCACTTGGAAATCAGCTTCCACTGGTACCAAATCCAAAAGCCAGGGCTAGTACCTTGCAGTATAGAGTATTTCTGAAAAACTGTTTAGGTTCCAGAAATTGAGGGGTCCAGGCACGCAGGATCCCTGAAATAAAGTAGAAAAACAGGATATTTAAAGGCTGGAAAAGTAGGCTGGTCACATCAGAACAAAGAGAATAAATATAAGTGGGCATGTTCACAGAGCAAAGCAGACAGTGTGGGGGAGGAGGAGAGAGGAGAGAGGTTGCAGGGCAGAAAGCAAAACAAGGATTTAATCTGTCAAGGCTCCAAATTCACTTGTAATATCAACTCAGAATGTAAAATGACTTTAAGAATTACAAAATTATTAAACCCTAGTACATAAATTCAACTAGAGACACAGAGGGAGATACGGTAGCTAGAGGTGTGTTCAGCAGGAGATACTGTGGGCACTTGGAAATCAGCTTCCACTCGTACCAAATCCAAAAGTCAGGGCTAGTACCTTGCAGTACAGAGGATTTCTGACAGACTGTTGAGGTTCCAGAAAATTGAGGGGTCCATAGCCTGATCAAGGCACGCTGGATCCCTGAAATAAAGTAGAAAACCAGGATTGTTAAAGGCTGGAGAAGTAGGCTGGCAACATCAGAACAAAGAGAATAAATATAAATGGGCAGGTTCACAGAGCAAAGAAGACGGTGTGGGGGAGGGGGAGTGATGAGAGAAGTTGCAGGGAAGAGAGCAAAAGAAGGATTTACACTGTCAAGGCTCAAAATTCACTTCTAATATCAACTCGGAATGTAAAATGACTATAAGATTTTAAAAAATTATTAAACCCTAGCACATAAATTCAACTAGAGACACAGAGGGAGATACAGTAGTTAGAGGTGTGTTCAGCAGGAGATACTGTGGGCCACTTGGAAATCAACTTCGAGTGGTACCAAATCCAAAAGTCAGGGCAAGTACCTTGCAGTACAGAGGATTTCTGACCAACTGTTTAGGTTTCAGAAATTGAGGGGTCCATAGCCTGATCAAGGCACGCTGGATCCTTGAAATAAAGTAGAAAACAAGGATTTTTAAAGGCTGGAGAAGTAGGCTGGTAACATCAGAACAAAGAGAATAAATATAAGTAGTCAGGTTCAGGGAGCAAAGCAGACGGTGTTGGGGGGAGGAGGAGAGAGTAGAGAGGTTGCAGGGCAGAGAGCAAAAGAAGGATTTACACAGTCAAGGCTATAAATTCATTTCTAATATCAACTCAGAACTTAAAATGACTGTAAGGATTAAACAGATTATTAAACCTTAGCACACAAATTCAACTAGAGACTCAGAGGGAGATACAGTAGTTAGAGGTGTGTTCATCCAGAGAAAGTGTGGGCCACTTGGAAATCAGCTTCCACTTGTACCAAATCCAAAAGTCAGGGCTAGTACCTTGCAGTACAGAGGATTTCTGAAAAACAGTTTAGGTTCCAGAAATTGAGGGGTCCGTTGCCTGGTCAAGGCACGATGGATCCCAGAAATAAAGTACAAATACAGGATTTTTAAATGTTGGAGAAGTAGGCTCATCACATCAGAGCAAAGAGAATAAATATAAGTGGGCAGGTTCAGAGATCAAAACAGACAGTGCGGGGGAGGAGGAGAGAGGAGAGAGGTTGCAGGGTAGAAAACAAAAGAAGGATTTACACAGTCAAGTCTCTAAATTCACTTCTAATATCAACTCAGAACGTAAAATGACTGTAAGGATTAAACATATTATTAAACCATAGCACATAAATTCAACTAACGACACAGAGGGATATACAGTAGTTACAGGTGTGTTCAGCAGAAGATATTGTGGGCCACATGGAAATCAGCATCCACTGGAACAAATCCTAATGTCAGGGCTAGTACCTTGCAGTACAGTGGATTTCTGGATAACTGTTTAGGTTCCAGAAGTTGAGTGGTCCGTGGCCTGGTCAAGGCACGCAGCATCCCAAAAATAAAGTAGAAAAACTGGATTTTTAAAGGCTGGAGAAGTAGGCTGGACACATCAGAATAAAAAGAATAAATATAAGTGGGCAGGTTCAGAGAGCCAAGCAGACGGTGTGGATGAGGAGGAGAGAGGTTGCAGGGCAGAGAGGAAAAGAAGGATTTACACAGTCAAGGCTCTAAATTCACCTCAGAACTTAAATGACTGTAAGAATTAAACAAATTATTACACCCTTGCTCATAAATTCAACTACAGACACAGAGGGAGTTACGGTAGTTAGAGGTTTGTTCAGCAGGAGATAGTATGGGCCACGTATAAATCTGCTTCCACACATACCAAATCCAAAAGTCAGGTCTAGTACCTTGCTGTACAGAGGAATTCTTAAAAACTGTTTAGGTTCCAGAAATTGAGGGGTCAGTGGCCTTGTCAAGGCAAGCCAGATCCCTGAAACAAAATAGAAATACAGGATTTTTAAATACTGGAGAGGTAGGCTCCTCACATCAGAACAAAGACAATAAATATAAGTGGGCAGGTTCAGACAGCAAAGCAGACAGTGTGGGGGAGGAGGAGAGAGGAGAAATGTTGCAGGGCAGAGAGTAAAAGAAGGATTTACTCAGTCAAGGCATTAAATTCACTTGTAATATCAACTCAGAACTTAAAATGACTGTTAGGATTAAACAAATTATTAAACCCTGGCACATAAATTCAACTAGAGACACAGAGGGAGATACACTAGTTAGAGGTGCATTCTGCAGAAGATAGTGTGGGCCACTTGGAAATCAGCTTTCACTGGTACCAAATCCTAAAGTCAGGGATAGTATCTTGCAGTACAGAGGATTTCTGAAAAAACTGTTTAGGTTCCAGAAATTGAGGGGTCCGTGGCATGGTCAAGGCACACTGGATCCCTGAAATAAAGTAGAAAAACAGGATTTTTAAAGGCTGGGAAGTAGGCTCGTCACACCCGAACAAAGAGAATAAATATAAGTGGGCAGGTTCAGAGAGCAAGTCAGACGGTGTGGGGGAGGGGGAGTGAGGAGAGAGGTTGCAGGGCAGAGAGCAAAAGAAGGATTTACACAGTCAAGGCTCTAAATTCACTTCTAATATCAACTCAGAACATAAAATGACTAAAAGGATTAAACAAATTATTAAACCCTAGTGCATAAATTCAACTAGAGAAACAGAGGGAGATACAGAAGTTAGAGATGTGTTCAGCAGAAGATATTTTGGGCACATGGAAATCAGCTTCCACTGGAACCAAATCCAAAAATCAGGGCTAGTACCTTGCAGTACAGAGGATTTCTGAAAAACAGTTTAGGTTCCAGAAGTTGAGGGGTCCGTGGCCTGGTCAAGGCATGCTGGATCCCTAAAATAAAGTAGAAAAACAGGATTTTTAAAGGCTGGAGAAGTAGGCTGGTCACATCAGAATAAAGAGAATAAATATAAGGGGGCAGGTTCAGAGAGCCAAGCAGACGGTGTGGAGGAGGAGGAGAGAGTTTGCGGGGAAGAGAGGAAAAGAAGGATTTACACAGTCAAGGCTCTAAATTCACCTCTAATATCAACTCAGAACTTAAAAAGACTGTAAGGATTAAACAAATTATTAAACCCTAGCACATAAATTGAACTACAGTCACAGAGGGGAGTTACGGTAGTTAGAGGTGTGTTCAGCAGGAGACAGTATGGGCCACGTGGAAATCTGCTTCCACACGTACCAAATCCAAAAGTCAGGGCTAGTACCTTGCTGTACAGAGGATTTCTGAAAAACTGTTTAGGATCCAGAAATTGAGGGGTCCGTGGCCTGGTAAAGGCATGCTGGATCCCTGAAATAAAATAGAAAAACAGGATTTTAAAAGGCTGGAGAAGTAGGCTCGTCACATCTGAAAAAAGACAATAAATATAAGTGGGCAGGTTCGGTGAGCAAAGCAGACAGTGTGGGGGAGGAGTAGAGAGGAGAGAGGTTGCAGGACAGTGAGCAAAAGAAGTATTTACTCAGACAAGGCTCTAAATTCACTTCTAATATCCATTCAGAACTTAAAATGACTGTAAGGATTAAACAAATTATTAAACCCTAGCACACAAATTCAACTAGAGACTCATAGGGAGATACAGTAGTTAGAGGTGTGTTCAGCCAGAGATAGTGTGGGCCACTTGGAAATCAGCTTCTACTCGTACCAAATCCAAAAGTCAGGGCTAGTACCATGCAGTACAGAGGATTTTTGAAAAACTGATTAGGTTCCAGAAATTGAGGGGGTCCCTAGCCTTGTCAAGGCAGGCCAGATCCCTGAAATAAAATCGAAATACAGGATTTTTAAATACTGGAGAAGTAGGCTCATCACATCAGAGCAAAGAGAATAAATATAAGAGGGCACTTTCAGAGATCAAAGCAGACGGTGAGGGGGAGGAGGAGAGAGGAGAGAGAGGTTGCAGGGCAGAAGGAAAAGAAGGATTTACACAGTCATGGCTCTAAATTCACTTGTAATATCAACTCAGAACTTTAAATGACTGTAAGAATTAAACAAATTATTAAACCCTAGCACATACATTCAACTAGAGACATAGAGGGAGTTGCAATACTTAGAGGTGTGTTCATAAGGAGATAGTGAGGGCCACGTGGAAATCAGATTCCACTCGTACCAAATCCAAAAGTCAGGTCTAGTACCTTGCAGTACAGGGGAGTTCTGACAAAACTGTTTAGTTTCCAGAAATGGAGGGGTCCAGAGCCTGGTCAAGGCACGCTGGATCCCTGAAATAAAGTAGAAAAAGAGGATTTTTAAAGGCTGGGGAAGTAGGCTCGTCACATCCGAACAAAGAGAATAAATATAAGTCTGCAGGTTCAGAGAGTAAAGAGGACAGTGTGGGGGAGGGGGAGTGAGGAGAGAGGTTGCAGGGCAGAGAGCAACAGAAGGATTTACACTGTCAAGGCTCAAAATTCACTTCTAATATTAAATCAGAATGTAAAATGACTATAAGGATTAAAAAATTATTAAACCCTAGCATATAAATTCAACTAGAGACATAGAGGGAGATACAGTAGTTAGAGGTGAGTTCAGCAGGAGATACTGTGGGCCACTTGGAAATCAGCTTCCACTGGTACCAAATCCAAAAGTCAGGCTGGTACCTTGCTGTACAGAGGATTTCTGAAAAACTGTTTAGGTTCCAGATATATAGGGGTCCGTGGCCTGGTCAAGGCACGCTGGATCCTTGAAATAAAGTAGAAAAACAGGATTTTTAAAGGCTGGAGAAGTAGGTTGATCACATCAGAACAAAGAGAATAAATATAAGTGGAAAGGATCAGAGTGCAAAGCAGACGGTGTGGGGGAGGAGGAGAGAGGTAGCAGGGCAGAGAGGAAAAGAAGGATTTACACAGTCAAGGCTCTAAATTCACTTCTAATTTCAACTCAGAACTTAAAAGGGCTGTAAGGATTAAACAAATTATTAAACGTAGCACATGAATTCAACTAGACACACAGAGGGAGATACAGTATTTAGAGGTGTGTTCAAAAGGAGATAGTGTGGGCCACTTGGAAATCAGTTTCCACTGGTACCAAATCCAAAAGTCTGGGCTACTACCTTGCAGTACAGAGGACTTCTGAAAAACAGTTTAGGTTCCAGAAATTGAGGGGTCCATGGCCTGGTCAATGCATGCTGGATCCTGAAATAAATTAGAAAAACAAGATTTTTAAAGGCTGGAGAAGTAGGCTCGTCACATCAGAACAAAGAGAATAAATATAAGTGGGCAGGTTCAGAGAGCAAAGCAGACAGTGTGGGGGAGGAGGAGAGAGGAGAAAGGTTGCAGGGCAGTGAGCAAAAGAAGAATTTACTCAGTCAGGGCTTTAAATTCACTTGTAATATCAACTGAGAACTTAAAATGACTGTTAGAATTAAACAAATTATTAAACCCTGGCACATAAATTCAACTAGAGACACAGAGGGAGATACTCTAGTTAGAGGTGCATTCAGCAGAAGATAGTGTGGGCCACATGGAAATCAGCTTTCACTGGTACCAAATCTAAAAGTCAGGGCTAGTACCTTGCAGTACAGAGGATTTCTGAAAAAACTGTTTAGGTTCCAGAAATTGAGGGGTCCGTGGCGTGGTCAAGGCACACTGGATCCCTGAAATAAAGTAGAAAAACAGGATTTTTAAATGCTGGAGAAGTAGGCTGGTCACATCAAAACAAAGAGAGTAAATATAAGTGGGCTGGTTCAGAGATCAAAGCAGACAGTGTGGGGGAGGAGGAGAGAGGAGAGAGGTTGCAGGGCAGAGAACAAAAGAAAAATTTACACAGTCAAGGCTCTAATTTTACTTCTAATATCAACATAGAACGAAAAATGACTGTAAGGATTAAATAAATTATTAAACCCTAGCACATAAATTCAACTAGAGACACAGAGGGTGATACAGTAGATAGAGGTGTGTTCAGCAGGAAATAGTGTGGGCCACTTGTAAATCAGATTCCACTGGTACCAAATCCAAAAGCCAGGGCTAGTACCTTGCAGTATAGAGGATTTCTGAAAAACTGTTTAGGTTCCATAAATTGAGGGGTCTAGGCATGCAGGATCCCTGAAATGAAGTAGAAAAACAGGATATTTAAAGGCTGGAGAAGTAGGCTGGTCACATCAGAACAAAGAGAATAAATATAAGTGGGCAGGTTCAGAGAGCAAAGCAGACGGTGTGGGGTAGGAGGAGAGAGGAGAGAGGTTGCAGGGCAGAGAGCAAAAGAAGGATTTATACAGTCAAGGCTCTAAATTCACTTGTAATATCAACTCAGAACTTGAAATGACTGTAAGAATTAAAGAAATTATTAAACCCTAGCACATAAATTCAACTAGAGACACAGAGGGAGTTAAAGTAGTTAGAGGTGTGTTCAGCAGGAGATAGTGTGGGCCACGAGGAAATCAGCTTCCACTCTTACCGAATCCAAAAGTCAGGTCTAGTACCTTGCAGTACAGAGGATTTCTGACAAACTGTTAAGGTTCCACAAATGGAGGGGTCCAGAGCCTGGTCAAGGCACACTGGATCCCTGAAATAAAGTAGAAAAACAGGATTTTTAAAGGCTGGAGAAGTAGACTCGTCACATCAGAACAAAGAGAATAAATATAAGTGGGCAGGTTCAGAGAGCAAAGCAGTCGGTGTGGGGGAGGGGGAGTGAGGAGAGAGGTTGCAATTCAGAGAGCAAAAGAGCAATTTACACTGCCAAGGCTCAAAATTCACTTCTAATATCAACTCAGAATGTAAAATGACTATAAGAATTAAAAAATTATTAAACCCTAGCACATAAGTTCAGCTAGAGACACAGAGGGAGATACAGTAGTTAGAGGTGAGTTCAGCAGGAGATACTGTGGGCCACTTGGAAATCAGCTTCGACTGGTACCAAATCCAAAAGTCAGGGCTAGTACCTTGCAGTACAGAGGATTTCTGACAAACTGTTAAGGTTTCAGAAATTGAGGGGTCCATAGCCTGATCAAGGCACGCTGGATCCCTGAAATAAAGTAGAAAACCAGGATTTTTAAAGGCTGGTGAAGTAGGCTGGTAACATTAGAACAAAGAGAATAAATATAAGTGGTCAGGTTCAGGGAGCAAAGCAGACGGTGTGGGGGGGAGGAGGAGAGAGGAGAGAGGTTGCAGGGCAGAGAGCAAAAGAAGGATTTACACAGTCAAGGCTCTTAATTCACTTCTAATTTCAATTCAGAACTTAAAATGACTGTAAGGTTTAAACAAATTATTACACCTTAGCACACAAATTCAACAAGAGACTCAGATTGAGATACAGTAGTTAGAGGTGTGTTCATTAAGAGATAGTGTGGGCCGCTTGGAAATCAGCTTCCACTCGTACCAAATCCAAAAGTCAGGGCTAGTACCTTGCAGTACAGAGGATTTCTGAAAAACAGTTTAGGTTCCTGAAATTGAGAGGTCCGTGGCCTGGTCAAGGCACGCTGGATCCCTGAAATAAAGTACAAATATAGAATTTCTAAATGCTGGAGAAGTAGGCTCATCACATCAGAGAAAAGAGAAAAGATATAAGTGGGCAGGTTCAGAGATCAAAACAGACAGTGTGGGGGAGGAGGAGAGAGGAGAGAGGTTGCAGGGCATAAAACAAAAGAAGGATTTACACAGTCAAGGTTCTAAATTCACTTCTAATATCAACTGAGAACGTAAAATAACTGTAAGGATTAAACAAATTATTAAGCCCTAGCACATAAATTCAACTAGAGACACAGAGGCAGATACAGTAGATAGAGTTGTGTTCAGCAGGAAATAATGTGGGCCACTTGGAAATCAGCTTCCACTAGTACCAAATCCTAAAGCCAGGGCTAGAAACTTGCAGTATAGAGGATTTTTGAAAAACTGTTTAGGTTCCAGAAATTGAGGGGTCCAGGCATGCAGGATCCCTGAAATAAAGTAGAAAAACAGGATATTTATAGGCTGGAGAAGTAGGCTGGTCACATCAGAACAAAGAGAATAAATATAAGTGGGAAGGTTCAGAGAGCAAAGCAGATGGTGTGGGGGAGGAGGAGAGAGGAGAGAGGTTGCAGGGCAGTGAGTAAAAGAAGGATTTACACAGTCAAGGCTCTAAATTCACTTGTAATATCAACTCAGAACTTAAAAATGACTGTAAGAAATAAACAAATTATTAAACCCTAGCACATAAATTCAACTAGAGACACAGAGGGAGTTACAGTAGTTAGAGGTGTGTTCAGCAGGAGATAGTGTGGGCCACGTGGAAATCAGCTTCCACTCTTACCAAAGCCAAAAGTCAGTTCTAGTACCTTGCAGTACAGAGGATTTCTGACAAACTGTTAAGGTTCCAGAAATGGAGGGATACAGAGCCTGCTCAAAGCACGCTGGATCCCTGAAATAAAGTAGAAAAACAGGATTTTTAAAGGCTGGAGAAGTAGGCTTGTCACATCAGAACAAAGAGAATAAATATAAGTGGGCAGGTTCAGAGAGCAAAGCAGACGGTGTGGGGGAAGGGGAGTGAGGAGAGAAGTTGCAGGGCAGAGAGCAAAAGAAGGATTTACACTGTCAAGACTCAAATTCATTAATATCAACTCAGAATGTTAAAATGAGTATAAGAATTAAAATGTTTAAACCTAGCACATAAATTCAACTAGAGACACAGAGGGAGATACAGTAGTTAGAGGTGTGTTCAGCAGGAGATACTGTGGGCCACTTGGAAATCAGCTTCGACTGGTACCAAATCCAAAAGTTAGGGCTAGTACCTTGCAGTAGAGGATTTATGACGAACTGTTTAGGTTCCAGAAATTGAGGAGTCCATAGACTGATCAAGGCACGCTGGATCCCTGAAATAAAGTAGAAAACCAGGATTTTTAAAAGCTGGAGAAGTAGGCTGGTAACATCAGAACAAAGAGAATAAATATAAGTGGTCAGGTTCAGGGAGTAAAGCAGATGGTGTGGGGGGGAGAAGGAGAGAGGAGAGAGGAGAGAGGTTGCAGGGCAGAGAGCAAAAGAAGGATTTACACAGTCAAGGCTCTAAATTCACTTCAAATATCAACTCAGAACTTAAAATGACTGTAAGGATTAAAAAAATTATTAAACCTTAGCACACAAATTCAACTAGAGACTAAGAGGGAGATACAGTAGTTAGAGCTGTGTTCATCCAGAGATAGAGTGGGCAACTTGGAAATGAGCTTCCACTAGTAACAAATCCAAAATTCAGGGCTAGTACCTTTGCATACAGAGTATTTCTGAAAAACAGTTTAGGTTCCAGAAATTGAGGGGTCCGTGGCCTGGTCAAGGCACGCTGGATCCCTGAAAGAAATTACAAATATCGGATTTTTAAATTCTGGAGAAGTAGGCTCATCACATTAGAGCAAAGAGAATAAATATAAATGGGCAGTTTCAGAGATCAAAACAGACAGTGTGGGGGAGGAGGAGAGCGGAGAGAGGTTGCAGGGCAGAAAACAAAAGAAAGATTTACCTGTCAAGGCTATAAATTCACCTCTAATATCAACTCAGAACTTAAAATGACTGTAAGGATTAAACAAATTATTAAACCCTAGCTGATAAATTCAACTACAGAAACAGAGGGAGTTACGGTAATAAGAGGTGTGTTCAGCTGGAGATAGTATGGGCCACGTGGAAATCAGCTTCCACACGTACCAAATCCAAAAGTCAGGGCAAGTACCTTGCTGTACAGATGATTTCTGAAAAACTGTTTAGGTTCTGAAAATTGAGGGGTCAGTGGCATGGTAAAGGCACGCTGGATCCCTGAAATAAAGTAGAAAAACAGGATTTTAAAATGCTGGAGAAGTAGGCTCGTCACATCAGAACAAAGACAATAAATATAAGTGGGCAGGTTCAGTGAGCAAAGCAGACGGTGTGGGGGAGGAGGAGAGAGGAGAGAGGTTGCAGGACAGAGAGCAAAAGAAGGATTTACTCAGACAAGGCTCTAAGTTCACTTCTAATATCCATTCAGAACTTAAAATGACTAAGGATTAAACAAATTAGTAAACTAGCACACAAATTCGACTAGAGACTCATGAGGAATGCAGTAGTTAAATTTATTGTTCAGCCACAGAATAGTGTGGGCCACTTGAAATCCAGCTTCTACGTACCTAATCCAAAGTCAGAACAATAAGATGCAGTACAGGAGGATTTATGGAAAACAGATTGAGGTTCCAGGAAATTGAGGGGTCCGTGGCCTTGTCAGCATGAGCCAGATCCCTGAAATAAAATAGAAATGGGATTTTTAAAAACTGGAGAAGTAGGCTCATCACATCAGAGCAAAGAGAATAAATATAAGAGGGCACTTTCAGAGATCAAAGCAGACGGTGAGGGAGAGGATTAGAGAGGAGAGAGAGGTTGCAGGGCAGAAGGAAAAGAAGGATTTACACAGTCAAGGCTCTAAATTCACTTGTAATGTCAACTCAGAACTTAAAATGACTATAAGATTTAAACAAATTATTAAACCCTAGCACATAAATTTAACTAGAGACACAGAGGGAGTTGCAGTAGTTAGAGGTGTGTTCAGCAGGAGACAGTGAGGGCCACGTGGAAATCAGCTTCCACTCGTACCAAATCCAAAATTCAGGTCTAGTACCTTGCAGTACAGAGGATTTCTGACAAACTGTTTAGGTTCCAGAAATGGAGGGGTCCAGAGCCTGGTCAAGGCACGCTGGATCCCTGAAATAAAGTAGAAAAACAGGATTTTTAAAGGCTGTGGAATTAGGCTTATCACATCCGAAGAAAGAGAATAAATATAAGTCCGCAGTTTCAGAGAGTAAAGAGGACAGAGTGGGGGAGGGGGAGTGAGGAGAGAGGTTGCAGGGCTGAGAGCAACAGAAGGATTTACACTGTCAAGGCCCAAAATTCACTTCTAATATCAACTCAGAATGTAAAATGACTATAAGGATTAAAAAATTATTAAACCCTAGCACATAATTCAACTAGAGACACAGAGGGAGATACAGTATTTAGAGGTGAGTTCAGCAGGAGATACTGTGATGACGGCAAATCAACCACTCTACAAACAAAAGTCAGGACAAGTAGCTTGCTGTACAGAGGATTTCTGAAAAACTGTTTAGGTTCCAGAAATTGAGGGGTCCGTGGCCTGGTTAAGGCACGCTGAATCCCTGAAATAAAGTAGAAAAACAGGATTTTTAAAGGTTGGAGAAGTAGGTTGGTCACATCAGATCAAAGAGAATAAATATATGTGGATAGGTTCAGAGTGCAAAGCAGACAGTGTGGGGGAGGACGAGAGAGGTTGTAGGGCAGAGAGGAAAAGAAGGATTTACACAGTCAAGGCTCTAAATTCACTTGTAATATCAACTCAGAACTTAAAATGACTGTAAGGATTAAACAAATTATTAAACCCTAGCACATAAATTCAACTAGAGACAGAGAAGGAGATACAGTACTTAGAGGTGTGTTCAGCAAAAGATTGAGGGGGCCACTTGGAAATCAACTTCCACTGGGACTAAATCTAAGACTCAGGGCTAGTACCTTGCAATACAGAGGATTTCTGACAAACTGTTTAGGTTCCAGATATTGAGGGGTCAGAGGCCCAGTCAACGCATGCTGAATTCCTGAAATAAAGTAGAAAAACAGGATTTTCAAAGCCTGGAGAAGTAGGCTGGTCACATCAGAATAAAGTGAATAAATATACATGGGCAGGTTCAGCGGGCAAAGCAGACGGGGTGTGGGAGGAGGAGAGAGGAGAAAGGTTGCAGAGCAGAGAGAAAAAGAAGGATTTACACAGTCAAGGCTCTAAACTCACTTCTAATATCATCTCAGAACTTAAAATGACTGTAAGGATTAAACAAATTAAACTAACACATAAGTTCAACTTCCACACACAGAGGGTAACAGTAGTTAAAGGTGTGTTCAGCAGGAGATAGTGTGGGCCACTTGGAAATCAGATTCCACTGGTACCAAAATCAAAAGACAGGTCTAGTACCTAGCAGTACAGAGGATTTCTGACAAACTGTTTAGGTTCCAGAAATTGAGGGGTCCATAGCCGGGTCAAGGCACGCTAGATCCCTGAAAAAAAGTAGAAAATTAGGATTTTTAAAGGATAGAGGGGTAGGCTGGTCACATCAGAACAAAGAGAATAAATATAAGTGGGCAGTTTCAGAGAGCAAAGCAGGCAGTGTGGGGGAGGAAGAGAGAGGTTGCAGGGCGAAGGCCAAAGAAGGATTTACACAGTCAAGGCTCTAAATTCACTGCTAATAGCAACTCAGAACTTAAAATGACTATAAGGATTAAACAAATTATTAAACCCTAGAACATAAATTCATCTAGAGACACAGAGGGATATACAGTAGTAAGAGGTGTGTTCAGCAAAAGATAGTGTGGGCCACATTTAAATCAGCTTTCACTCGTACCAAATCCAAAAGTCAGGGCTAGTACTTTGCAGTACAGAGGATTTCTGAAAAACTGTTTGGCTTCTAGAAATTGAGGGGTCCGTGGCCAGGTCAAGGCATGCTGGATCTCTGAAATAAAGTAGAAAAACAGGATTTTTAAAGGCTGGAGAAGTAGGCTGGTCAAATCAGAACAAAGATAATAAATATAAGAGGGCAGGTTCAGAGAGCAAAGCAGACAGTGTGGGGGAGGAGGAGAGAGGAGAGATCTTGCAGGGCAGAGAGCAAAAGTAGGATTTACACACTCAAGGCTCTAAATTCACTTGTAATATCAACTCAAAACTTAAAATGACTGTAAGGATTAAACAAATTATTAAACCCTAGCCCATAAATTCAACTGGAGACAAAGAGAGAGATACAGTAGTTAGAGGTGTGTTCAGCTGAAGATAGTGTGGGCCACTTGGAAATCAGCTTCCACTGGTACCAAATCCAAAAGTCAGGGCTAGTACCTTGCAGTACAGAGGATTTCTGAAAAACATAAAGGTTCCAGAAATTCAGGGGTCCATGGCTCGTCAAGGCACGCCTGATCCTGAAAGAAAATTACAACACTGATTTTTAAATTCTGGAGGCGCAGGCTCATCAAGCATTAGAGCAATGATTTCACGTGGTCTATATTATCTTCCTGCTGAACACACCTCTGACTACTGTGTCCTCTGTGTGTAGTTGAATTGTGTTAGGATTAATCATTTAATCCTACAGTCATTTTGTGTTCTGAGATGATATTAGATGTGAATTTAGAGCCTTGACTGTGTAACCTTCTTTTTTTTCTGCCCTGTGACCTCTCCTCTTCCTCCTCCAATTGCCTTGCTTGCACCTAACCTGCCCACTTATATTTATTCCTTGTTCTGATGATGAGTTGACTCTCCAGCTTTTAAAAATGCTGTTATTTTATTTGTGGATCCATCCTGCCTTGACCAGGCGCTTTGACCAAATTTCTGGAACCGAGAGTTTTTCAGAAATTTGTACTGCAAGGTACTAGCCCTGACTTGGATTTGCATGTGTGGAAGCTGATCATGACCACACTATCTTTTGCTGAACACACCTCTAACTACTGTATCTACCTCTGTGTCTGTTAATTTATGTGCTAGGTTTTATTTGTTTAATCCTTACTGTCATTTGGGTTCTGAATTGATTAGAAGTGATCAGAGCCTGTGTAATCCTTCTTTGTGTTTCGTCTGCAACCTCTCCCACTCTCCTCCTCCCCAGACCATCTGCTTTTCTCTCGAACCAGCCCACTTATATTTATTCGCTTGTTCTGATGTGGCCTGTCTACTTCCAGCCTTTAAAAATCCTGTTTTCTCCTTATTTCAGGGATCAGCTGCCTTGACTAGGTTAGGACCCCTCAATTTCTGGAACTCAAAGTTTTTCAGAACCGTGTATTGTTTGGTACTAGACCTGACTTTCAGATTTGATAACAGTGGGTGATTTTCACTTGACCAATCATTCCCCGCTGATCATCAACTACTGTACCTCTGTGTGTGAAGTTGAATTGTGTGCTAGGTTTAATAATTTGTTTACTTCTTACAGTCATTTTAAGTTCTGAGTTGATATGAGATGAGATTTGAGATCTTGTCTGTGTAACCCTTCTTTGCTCTCTATGCCTGCAACCTCCTCTCTCTCTCCCACCCCACACCATCTGCTTTGCCTCTGAACCTGCCCATTTTATGTTTATTCCCTTTATTCTGATGTGAACAGCCCACTTCCCTGCATTTAAAAATCCTGTTTTCACTTTATTTCAGGGATCCAGTATGCTACTTACCAGGCTTCATTGACCTCCTCCACTTTCTGGAACCTAAACAGTTTTTCAGAAATCTCTAACTGCAAGGTACTATCCTGGCTTTGTATTTGGTACCATTGGAGCTGTTTCCAATTGGCCATTCTTATTCTGCTGAACACACCTCTAACTACTGCATCTCCTCAGTGTCTCTAGTTGAATTTATGTCTAGGGTTTAATAATTTATTTAATCCTTACAGTCATTTTACATTCTGAGTTGATAGCTAGAAGATTTAGTGCCTTGACGAGGTTCCATATCCTTCTTGCTCTCTGCCCTGCAACCTCTCTCCTCTTCCTCCCACACTGACTCCTTTTTCCTCTGAACCTTCCAACTTAGATTTATTCTTTTTGTTCTGATGTGATGAGCCTCATTTCTCCAGAATTTAAAAATCCTGTTTTCTACTTTATTTCAGGGATCCAGCATGCTACCAAGCCACGGACCACCAAATTTCTGGAACCTAAATAGTTTTCTGAAAATCCTCTATACTGTATGGTACTATCCTTGGCTTTTTGGATTGTATGCTGCAAGCTGATTTCGATTGCCATCATTATCTCCTGCTGAACACACTCCTAACTACTGCATCCTCAGTGTCTCTGGTTGAATTGTGTGTTGGGGTTTAATAATTTATTTAATCCTTATAGTCATTTTACATTCTGAGTTGATATTGTATGAATTTAGTGCCTTGATGTTTATATCCTTCTTTGCTCTCTGCCCTGCAACTCTCTCTCCTTCTTCTCCCCACACCCTGTCTGCTTTACTCTCTGAACCTGCCGTGACTTAGATTTATTCTCTTTGTTCTGATGTGATGAGCCTACTTCTCCAGCCCTTAAATCCTGTTTTTTCTGCTTCATATCAGGGATCCAGCATGCTTGACCAAGCCACGGAAAACTCAAGTTTCTGGAACCTAAACGGTTTTAGAAATTCTTGGTATTGGTAAGGTACTAGTGCTGATTTTGGATTTGGTATGACTGGAAGCTGATTTTCATGTGGCTCATTACTATCTCTTGCTGAACACACCTCTAACTACTGTATCACTTCTTGTGTCTTCTTGTTGAATTTGATGTGTGCTAGGTTTTAATAATTTGTTTAATCTTTACAGTCCTTGAAGTTCTGAGTTGCTATTAGAAGTGGATTTAGAGCCTTGACTGTGTAAACTTCTTTTGCTCTCGCCAGCAACTCTCTCTCCTCCTCCACTTCCATACTGTCTGCTTTTGCTCTCTCTGAACCTGCCCACTTATATTTATTCTCTTTGTTCTGATGTGACCAGCCTACTTCTCCAGCCATTAAAAATCCTGTTTTTCACTTTATTTCATCGGATCCATCGTGTCCTTGACCAGGCTACGGACCCCTCAATTTCTGAAAGTTAAACTGTTTTTCAGAAGTCCTCTGTGATTGCAAGTGCTAGACCTGACTTTTGATTTGGTACCAGTAGGCTGATTTAAGTGGCCCTTACTTCTCCTGCTGAACACACCTTTAACTTGTATCTTTCCTCTGTTTTTAGTTGAATTTATTTGTTCGAGTGTTTAACAATTGTTTAATTCTTACAGTCATTTTAAGTTGTGAGAGATATTACAAGTGAATTTAAGAGCCCTGACTTATGTAACCTTCTTTTGCCCTCTGCCCTGCAACCTTGTCTCCCTCCTCCTCTCCCCCACACTGTCTGCTTTTCTCTCTGGAATCCGCCCTATTTATATTTATTCTCTTTTTTTCTGATTTGACCAGCCTACTCCTGCAGCCTTTAATACCTTCTGTTTTTCTGCTTTCTTTCAGGGATCCAGCATGCCTTGACCAGGTTATGGACCCCTTAATTTCTGAACTTAAACAGTTTGTCAGAAATCCTCTTGTACTGCAAGGTACTAGATCCTGACTTTTGGTTTAGTACCATTGTGCTTGATTTTCAAGTGGCCCACACTATCTCCTGCGAGTACATCCTCAACTACTGCATTCTCTGTGTCTCTAGTTGAATTTATGTGCTAGGGTTTAATAATTTGTTTAATTCCTTACAGTCATTTTAAGTTCTGAGGATGATATTAGATGTAATTTAGAGCCTTGACTGTGTAAATCCTTCTTTTTTCTGTCTGCCCTGCAGACCTCTCTCTCTCTCTCCTCCCCTCCACACTGTTCGTTTTGGTACCTGAACCTGCCCACTTATATTTATTCTCTTTGTTCTGATGTGATGGAGTCGTCATTCTCCAGCTTTAAAATGCTGTTATTCTACTTTATTTCAGGGATCCATCCTGCCTTGAGCTAGGCGACGGACCACTCAATTTCTGGAACCTAGACAGTTTTCAGAAATTCTCTGTACTGCAAGGTACTGGCCTTGACTTTTTGATTTGTCATGTGAGCTGATTTCCATGACCCACATCATCTCTTGCTGAACACACCTCTAACTACTGTATCTACCTCTGTGTCTCTAGTTGAATTTATGTGCTAGGGTTTAATATTTTGTTTAATCCTTACTGTCATTTTAAGTTCTGAATTGATATTAGAAGTGGATCTAGAGCCTTGACTGTGTAAATCCTTCTTTTGCTCTCTGCCCTGCAACCTCTCTCCACTCTCCTCCTTCCCCAGACCATCTGCTTTTCTCTCTGAACCAGCCCACTTATATTTATTCGCTTTGTTCTGATGTGCCCAGCCTACTTCTCCAGCCTTTAAAAATCCTGTTTTTCTGCCTTATTTCAGGGATCCAGCTTGCCTTGACCAGGCTATGGACCCCTCAATTTCTGGAACCTAAACAGTTTTTCAGAAATCCGGTGTACTGCTTGGTACTAGACCTGACTTTCAGATTTGATAACAGTGGAAGGTGATTTTCACGTGACCCACACTATCTCCTGCTGATCACTCCTCTAACTACTGTAACTCCCTCTGTGTGTGAAGTTGAATTTATGTGCTAGGGTTTAATAATTTGTTTACTTCTTACAGTCATTTTAAGTTCTGAGTTGATATGAGATGAGAATTGAGAGCCTTGTCTGTGTAAATCTTTCTTTTGCTCTATGCCCTGCAACCTCTCACATCTCTCCTCCTACCCCACACCATGTGCTTTGCTCTCTGAACCTGCCCACTTATGTTTATTCCCTTTATTCTGATGTGAACAGCCTACTTCCCAGTATTTAAAAACTCCTGTTTTTCACTTTATTTCAGGGATCCAGCATACTGCCTACCAGGCCACGGACCACTCAATTTCTGGAACCTAAACAGTTTTTCAGAAATCCTCTATACTGCAAGGTACTATCCTTGGCTTTTGGATTTGGTACCATTGAAAGCTGATTTCCAAGTGGCCATCTCTATCTCCTGCTGAACACACCTCTAACTACTGTATCTCCCTCAGTGTCTCTAGTTGAATTTATGTGCTAGGGTTTAATAATTTATTTAATCCTTACAGTCATTTTACATTCTGAGTTGATATTAGAAGAGAATTTAGTGCCTTGACAGTTTATATCCTTCTTTTGCTCTCTGCCCTGCAACCTCTCTCCTCTCTTCTCCTCCCCCACACTGACTCCTTTTTTCTCTGAACCTTCCAACTTAGATTTATTCTCTTTGTTCTGATGTGATGAGCCTACTTCTCCAGAATTTAAAAATCCTGTTTTTCTACTTTATTTCAGGGATCCAGCATGCCATGACCAAGCCACGGACCACTAAATTTCTGGAACCTAAATAGTTTTTCAGAAATCCTCTATACTGCATGGTACTATCCTTGGCTTTTGGATTTGGTACCATTGAAAGCTGATTTCCAAGTGGCCATCACTATTTCCTGCTGAACACACCTCTAACTACTGTATCTCCCTCAGTGTCTCTAGTTGAATTTATGTGCTGGGGTTTAATAATTTATTTAATCCTTATAGTCATTTTACATTCTGAGTTGATATTAGAAGTGAATTTAGTGCCTTGACAGTTTATATCCTTCTTTTGCTCTCTGCCCTGCAACCTCTCTCCTCTCTTCTCCTCCCCCACACTGTCTGCTTTACTCTCTGAACCTGCCGACTTAGATTTATTCTCTTTGTTCTGATGTGATGAGCCTACTTCTCCAGCCCTTAAAAATCCTGTTTTTCTACTTTATATCAGGGATCCAGCATGCCTTGACCAAGCCACGGAAAACTCAATTTCTGGAACCTAAACAGTTTTTTAGAAATTCTTGGTATTGCAAGGTACTAGTGCTGACTTTTGGATTTGGTATGACTGGAAGCTGATTTTCATGTGGCCCACACTATCTCTTGCTGAACACACCTCTAACTACTGTATCACTCTCTGTGTCTCTTGTTGAATTTATGTGCTAGGGTTTAATAATTTGTTTAATCTTTACAGTCCTTTGAAGTTCTGAGTTGCTATTAGAAGTGGATTTAGAGCCTTGACTGTGTAAATCCTTCTTTTGCTCTCTGCCCAGCAACCTCTCTCCTCTCTCCTCCACCCCCATACTGTCTGCTTTGCTCTCTGAACCTGCCCACTTATATTTATTCTCTTTGTTCTGATGTGACCAGCCTACTTCTCCAGCCATTAAAAATCCTGTTTTTCTACTTTATTTCACGGATCCATCGTACCTTGACCAGGCTACGGACCATTCAATTTCTGAAAGTTAAACTGTTTTTCAGAAGTCCTCTGTACTGCAAGGTACTAGACCTGACTTTTGGATTTGGTACCAGTGGAAGCTGATTTCCAAGTGGCCCACACTATCTCCTGCTGAACACACCTTTAACTTCTGTATCTTCCTCTGTTTCTCTAGTTGAATTTATTTGCTAGTGTTTAACAATTTGTTTAATTCTTACAGTCATTTTAAGTTGTGAGTAGATATTACAAGTGAATTTAGAGCCTTGACTATGTAAATCCTTCTTTTGCCCTCTGCCCTGCAACCTTTCTCCTCTCTCCTCCTCCTCCCCCACACTGTCTGCTTTGCTCTCTGAACCGGCCCACTTATATTTATTCTCTTTGTTCTGATTTGACCAGCCTACTCCTGCAGCCTTTAAAAATTCTGTTTTTCTGCTTTCTTTCAGGGATCCAGCATGCCTTGACCAGGTTATGGACCCCTTAATTTCTGGAACTTAAACAGTTTGTCAGAAATCCTCTGTACTGCAAGGTACTAGATCTGACTTTTGGATTTAGTACCAGTGGAAGCTGATTTTCAAGTGGCCCACACTATCTCCTGCTGAGCACACCTCTAACTACTGTATCTCCTTCTGTGTCTCTAGTTGAATTTATGTGCTAGGGTTTAATAATTTGTTTAATCCTTACAGTCATTTTAAGTTCTGAGTTGATATTACAAGTGAATTTAGAGCCTTGACTGTGTAAATCCTTCTTTTGTCATCTACCCTGCAACCTCTCTCCTCTCTCCTCCTCCCACACACCATCTGCTTTGCTCTCTGAACCTGCCCACTTATATTTATTCTCTTTGTTCTGATGTGACCAGCCTACTTCTCCAGAATTTAAAATTCCTGTTTTCTTACTTTATTTCATGGATCCAGCGTGCCTTGACCAGGCTACGGACCACTCAATTTCTGGAACCTAAACAGTTTTTCAGAAATTCTCTGTACTGCAAGGTATTAGCCCTGACTTTTGGATTTGGTATGAGTGGAAGCTGATTTCCAAGTGGCCCACACTATTTCCTGCTGAACACACCTCTAACTACTGTATCTCCCTCTGTGTCTCTAGCTAAATTTATGTGCTAGGGTTTAATAATTTGTTTAATCCTTACCATCATTTTAAGTTCTGAATTTATATTAGAAGTAGATCTTGAGCCTTGACTAAGTAAATCCTTCTTTTGCTCTCTGCCCTGCAACCCCTCTCCTCTCTCCTCCTCCACCAGACCATCTGCTTTGCTCTCTGAACCTGCCCACTTATATTTAATCTCTTTCTTCTGATGTGACTAGCCTACTTCTCCAGCCTTTAAAAATCCTGTTTTTCTACTTTATTTCAGGAATCCAACGAGCCTTGACCAGGCTATGGAGCCCTCAATTTCAGGAACCTAAACAGTTTTTCAGAAATCCTCTGTACTGCAAGGTACTAGACCTGACTTTTGGATTTGGTACCAGTGGAAGGTGATTTCCATGTGGCGCACACTATCTACTGCTGAACACACCTCTATCGACAGTAACTCCCTCTGTGTGTGCGTACTTGAATTTATGTTCTAGGGTTTAATAATTTGTTTAATTCTTACAGTCATTTTAAGTTCTGCGTTGATATGAGAAGAATTTAGAGCCTTAATAGTGTAAATCTTTCTTTTCCTCTCTGCCCTACAACCTCTCTCCTCTCTCCTCCTCCCCCACACCGTCTGCTTTGCTCTCTGATCCTGCCCACTTATGTTTATTCTCTTTATTCTGATGTGACCAGCCTACTTCTCCAGCCTTTAAAAATCCTGTTTTTCTACATTATTTCAGGGATCCAGCATGCCTTGACCAGGCCATGGACCACTCAATTTCTGGAACCTAAACAGTTTTTCAGAAATTCTCTGTACTGCAAGGAACTAGTCCAGGCTTTTGGATTTGGTTCCAGTGGAAGCTGATTTCCAAGTGGCCCATACTATCTCCTGCTGAACATACCTCTAACTACTCTATCTCCCTCTGTGTCTCTAGTTGAATTCATGTGCTAGAGAGTAATAATTTGTTTAATCCTTGCACTCATTTTACATTCTGAGTTGATATTAGAAGTGAATTTAGAGCCTTGACTGTGTAAATCCTTCTTTTGTTCTCTGCCCTGCAACCTCTCTCCTCTCTCCTCCTCCCCCACACTGTCTGCTTTGCTCTCTGAACCTGCTGACTAATATGGGTCAGTGCATGAAATAGGGCTACCAAATTGTGACATTTGTGACATTTTTTGAAATTCATAATTTATCAAAACAAATGTTGTTTTTGGGGAGCCATCATGCACCTAATGTAAATGTTATATGGTGCAGTATAACTCCTTTGCTCTGTCACCAGTAATACCAGTTACAATGTCGCAGTATGTGCATGTAACGGGGGACATAAAACTGTGTATGCCCATGTAACGGGGACATAAAACTGTGTTTGCTCATGTAACGGGGCACATAAGTGGATGTGCATAATGGGACATACTGATAATGTTATCATTTGGCAAGGGACCTTACATAACAGCACATGCAATAATAGATAGGAAACAGTTGTGCAAGTTAACAAAAAGTTTTATAGGTTGAAGTAAAACGGGTAATGAAATCAAAATTGACAGTAAAATGGTTTACTCTGAAAAAGTCTCAACAAGTATTAATTTTCACTCCTAAACTATAAATACATACATAAATATGTATATGACTAAACTTTACAGGCTAAACGCTAACTACTGAATTATACCAGAGTACATACTAAAATTAAAAAAAACTGCTGGAACAGTAACTACAGATCTACTGAACTATACCTAGAGACTAAACTATAGGCTAAACAGTAACAACAGAACTAACTGCCTCTAAACTACAATAGAACTGAATAGACTCTACAGGAGATAAGAAAATTATGTACAGAAATTACAGTTAGGGCAATGCAATGATGCAGTTTCTGCAGTCCACCTTAATGCACAGTAAGAGCAGTGTTTCAATCCCATCTTTGTTGCAGCTTGCTGAACTTTTCTGCAATGATCTTTAATTGTTCTTCTTGTAATCCATAGGGGCCATCTCCTTCAAGCTGTAGCGGC
Source organism: Neoceratodus forsteri (assembly GCA_016271365.2). Lineage (NCBI taxonomy): Eukaryota > Metazoa > Chordata > Ceratodontiformes > Ceratodontidae > Neoceratodus > Neoceratodus forsteri. The sequence goes on along the minus strand of JADMNL010000040.1, from coordinate 40,764,299 downwards.
CCCTGAAAAATTTGTATTTTCTTCACACTGTCAGTGTCTTGCCTTCATGGCCAAGAAAAAAACACTCTGACGGTTCTGTAAGAAGTTCACTGAGAACATCTGGTTTAAGGTGTCTACTGCTGTAACTTGACCAATGTAGAATTCCTTAGAATAGTAGACAGCATAGAATTTATCGATCTCTGGTTCCAACAACGTTTTTTTCTTCTTCTGAACTTTTGGTTGCTTGAAGCGGGCCTCCAATTGTGGAGCAGTGCAGTGATTTGACGTGCTTGCACTGTGTGTGCATGCCCCTGTCTTGCAAAGTGCTAAAATGGCTGTGGTGGCTGCTGTTGCACCAGGAACTGCAGGAGTACTGGAAGAAGTTGTGTCACTGGCAGATGGGTGGGCGTGAGTGTCAGGATTGTGCATGACCAGACACAATGTCCACAGCAGTAGAGCAAGTAAGAGCAGTGTCACTTGTGTTTTGTGAACATTGACAGCGGCACAAATGTAGCCGAATCCAATTAGTTTCTTCGACTTCCACTCTTCCACCAGACTATGGTTCACACAGGCCCAGCTTCATCAATGCAATGTGTACAGAAACATGTAAGGTTTCTTGTGGCCACCACACCATCCACTAGTGACTTGACACTTTGTACGAGTCGTGTTCCGGTACAGCTTTTACATCTCCTCTTGGCTCTCTTTTTATTTCATTTTCACCCACCCAGAAAAATGTTCTCCTGCGGTGAGTGCACACTTCAGTGTCAGTGCCTTTTGTTAGTTCACTGTGGCAGTATTTGAATAGTTCTTTTGCATTCCGAATTACTGCGCTCCGCGATTGTACTCCCATGCTTGCCTTAGACTTTACCACTGCACTTTCCCCATCTGAGGGCCCCTTCCCATGTCTTGATCCAAAATAAACATGCTCAATTGGAAACCCATACTTGCTGTTGGAAAAGGAAATATCATAAAATGACCATTTAGACTTGTACTGCGCACCACAGCCATCTGTGAAGTGAACTTGCTTGACAATATTCAGTGATCGAACGTTCATGAGGTGTGCATTTGCAATTTCAACAAAATGCCGTACAGCATAGTGATCATGCTTGAGATCACTTGATATGAAAATGAGAGAGTCTCTGACAGTGGCTTCACAGAGATTACAGTTGTAATATGTAACCACAGGGTGAACTGTTTCTTGCTCATGGTGCCAGTGGGCTGACTGTACTTCATCCTGTAGTTTACAGGTGTAGTTCTCCGCGAAGTCTAACACCATCACCACCCAACCCCTGGGTACGAACTGCCTTATCTGTTTAAACTGATGCTGCTGCCATGCTGCAACATGCATATGATGACCCAGGAAGAAAAGGTCATCTTTAAGGACTTCTACCAGCATTTGGACAGTAGAGCATTTATTTTTCAAAACCTTCCTGGTCTGTTGCACTTGGAGGCCATCAGCCCTTCTCATGATTTTAATCTGTCCCTGCAGCCATGTTGTCCATTCTTGTCCATGTTTCTGGACTAGGTCTTCACCACATCAACAAAATTTCCGTGCTGCACTCTCGCATGTTTTTGCACGCAATCATATTTGAAGAACTTTTCCAAAGGTAGTCTGGGACACATAGTAATTTCAACTGCCTGATAAAGATCTGCAACTTTGCAGCATGGAAGTTTATATTTATTGACAAGACGATTTATAGCCTCAAGCTTCAGTGACGCATTAGCACAGTATTCACAAAGACATTGTTCAAGTTTTTGCTGCCCTGCAAGTTTAATGTGCCTTGGTCATAAAGTGCCAAATTTTCATGCTTCAAGTGGTGTGTCTGGGTTCTGTTGCATAAATTCTTGGTGAAGATGGTCAATAGGTTTGTCGAGGTATGACCTTGTTTTGCCTGACTGTTTAGAAAAGGCCTTTTTGTGTGGCAGAGGTGTGGCACTCTCTTCAAAGAATTTTTCCACTTTCCACTCTACTCACCGTTTCGAGTGGCAGTGCAGAGCAGTGTGTTTTTTTGGTTTCAGTCTCTGTAGAAGATACTCTCATAAGCCTCTTCCAGCTCACCCCCAATGTTGAGCTTGCAGTTCTTAGCAGCTTGTATTTTTTTAAGACTACAATGGTTTTTAAAAATTCCTTGTTCCTCTGTCACTTTTCTTGCGATTGTTTTTTAGCTGGGACAACTTCTCAGATACAACTGACATAAGTTTATCTTCCAGTTGTGCTCTTGGAAGCACACCACGCTTGGCCAGAGCCGCTTTCTTTGATGGTGAGCAAGATGCCAATATCCGCTCCAATGTTATTGAAAATTTAGTGGGTGATTTTGGCAATGCCTTTCTTGCTGTTTGCACCGACTTTCTTAGAGCGGCATTATATGGTTCCACTGCTGTTGTGAATGGCTCTTTTCCTGGCAGGATCATCGCCGAGGATGGTGTGGTGCTGGTGGCCACTGGTGAGTTGTTGGTGGCCACTGGAAGAGTATCTGTGGTGGTGGCCATTGAAGAGGTGACAGTGGGCACTGGTGATGCAGCGACGGGCACTGATGATGCAGCGGCGGGCACTGGTGATGCAGAAGCGGGCACTGGTGATGCAGCGGCAGGTACTGGTGACGCAGCAGTGGCACATCTTTTTTCATGGTACTTTCTGCGTTGCTTCTCATTTATTCTTCTTCTTTTCTGACTTGTCATGTTGGCTCGCTGAACTCTTTTTATCTCCCTCCAGTGTTCCCTCTGTGGCAATGCATTCTGATCATTAGGACGTGTTCGTTTTGTTGGCCTACTACTTTTTTCTACAGTTGATTGGGTCTTTTGTTTCTGTGCTTCTCTGTACCTTCTCATTCTCTCCTTTGCCATGTCATTATAATGGCTACGCTGATCCTCAGTCATGTTGTCTCTGTTTTTCTTGGCACGTGTTGCATTTTTTTCCAAATATGCTTGATACCGGCCTTCGTCCTTCTTTATATTTGCTCTGTAAAGCCTGTTTCTTTCTTTACTTGATTGAGCAGTAGCAGTATTATGCAATACTTCAGTGAGCACTGCTGCAGCAGATAAACATGGTCGTCTTCTTGATTCCATCCTTAAGAGTTTTCAGAAAGTCTGTAGGAACAGAAGAAGAAGATTTAAAAAAGAGGCCTCTTCTGTTAATGTAATTGACATTTTGGAATAAAAATGCCATTCAAGATGTGGTTAATGCCACATTGGCAAAAATATACAAAGTGAGAAGCAGTAAATTCTGGAATCGACAAGGCGGGTCACGAGAACAGGTTAATGGAGCAGTACCAAAGGCATGACCCCTGAAGTGGATTACACGGGCAAAAGGACAAGATGACACATGACGTGCTTCGCAGGACAAAAGTCAAACAACGAAATGGAGGCACAGTGCCAAAGGCATGACCCTTGAAGTGGTTTACACGGGCAAAAGGACAAGATGACACACGACGTGCTTTACAGGACAAAAGTCAAACAACGAAATGGAGGCGCAGTGCCAAAGGCATGACCCCTGAAGTGGTTTACACGGGCAAAAGGACAAGATGACACACGACGTGCTTCGCAGGACAAAAGTCAAACAACGAAATGGAGGCGCAGTGCCTGAAGCAAAATGGAGGCGCGCAGCCACCTGCCAGCAAACAAAATGGAGGTGCGCAGCCACCTGCCTGCAAACAAAATGGAGGCACGCAGCCACTTGCCTGCAAACAAAATGGAGGCGCGCAGCCACCTGCCTGCAAACAAAATGGAGGTGCGCAGCCACCTGCCTGCAAACAAAATGGAGTCCCACCTGCCTGCAAACAAAATGGAAGCACTCAGCCACCTGCCTGCAAACAAAATGGAGGCCCACCTGCTTGCAAAGAACCACACTCAGACAACACTTGGTAAACAGGCCTTGTACAGTATGGGTATACAATACCAAAAATATACAGATAATGTATGATTAGCCTGTTGATGTCACACTAACAAAATCCCCATTGAGGTGCCCCAACCCCTAACCAAACTTCAGAAAACATCAGACCGCATGGCGTGAGCCTTTATCTGGAAGCCTGCTGTGGTATGTAGGCCTCGAGTCGATCATTTGGAGCACAATAAGTGAAAACATTCACTTTTGGGTGCCAAATGATCCACTCGGGGCCTACACACCACAGCAGGCTTCCAGATAAAGGCCAATACCCTGCGGCATCCCCCCCCAACAAACACCAAGCAGCATTTTTCTAACAATCCCACATTCGACTGGTTCAAACACAGCGGCATCCCTCCCCCTCCAACAAACACCAAGCAGCATTTTTCTAAAAATCCCACATTCGACCGGTTCAAACACAGCAAGAGCACTAGTGAATTTTGCTACACGGGTGCCAAATGATCCACTCGGGGCCTACACACCACAGCAGGCTTCCAAAAGGCCCATACCCTGTGGCATCCCCCCCCCAACAAACACCAAGCAGCATTTTTCTAAAAATCCCACATTCGACCGGTTCAAACACAGCGGCATCCCTCCCTCCCCCAAAAAACACCAAGCAGCATTTTTCTAAAAATCCCACATTCAACCGGTTCAAACACAGGGGCCTACACATCACAGCAGGCGTCCAGATAAAGGCCCATACCATAATCCCCCCCCGCAACAGTTTTAATTCAATCAGTTGACATTGTGGGCATTTATCTGGAAGCCTGCAGTGGCACGTGGACCTCAGCTGCACCATTTGAAATCCCAAATCTTATGCACAGGCAGACGCAGCTAATAAAATGATGCTGTGCCTACCAGTTATGTGTTGATTCACTGGGTGCCAAATGATCCAGATTTGGACCACACCATGTGGCACTCCCCCTCCCCACCAAGCAAATACAGCAAGACGGTGAACCCCAAACCCAGGCGCATGCTTCCAAAAAAATGCCCCACACCATGCACCCCCCCAGCAAACAATTTTAGTCCAAGACACAGCAACAACATTTTACTACATTTATGGCACCCAGGCACCCCACCTGCAAAGCATGTGGCCAGAATGAGACAGCACAAAACCAGCTAGCTGAGCACACCCATCCAAATTATGCCTTTTTAAACTGATTCGGAGCAACATAAACACTGGAGGCATGTGCAGTCTTTTTTAAGGGGCCTGCCATAATAGTCAGAAAATTGTGTTCCCAGAGGTTTTTCGCTCCTCATCCCTATTAAAGTGCACTCAATAATCGCCTGTTAGAAATTACCTTCAAGTCACAGGTTCCTTTCTTTTAATGCCCACCAGTTCAGAGTCAAGGGAAGGAAGCGGGACTGCAGAGTGTCTAAACCCTGCTCAGTGCCCGATTTTATGCAGGTTGTGCTGGAGAAGCCATGACCTGGGAATTAATTTTGAACTGAGGCTAAAAATACGGAGCGTACATATGCCGAAAGATGCGCTTGCTCTTACCTGGTTATGGTAGTTGATGGAGTCTCGCCACGTAACGCTGGGGGACAAAACGACTTCGGTGCTGGAGTGTGGCACGAAGAAGGGAACACTTTTGGCTGGGACTGCTTCTTTTATACCCCCTTGATGCCCGACACACTATAAGGCCACATCACTGCATGTCTCGTGCTCTTGTGTGGCTCCCCCACCCCGTGACCTCTCGGCACGAACATCCGGGCAAGTGGACATGAACCTGTTGCCAGGTAAATGAAATAGATGCAGCTTAGGAAAATAAATGGGGAATCGAGAACAAAGCCTGTCCATAGGCTAAAAGGGACAGCAATGAAGGGAACCATATAACAAAATTGGGGAAAATTTAATTATAAAAGAGCCCTTTGCTAAAATGTCTGGACGTAACTAAGGGGGACATATGAAGTTACATCCGAGACGGATTTTCTTAAGGCTGTTTTTGGGAGTGAGTGTAACTAATACATGCAGCAAAAAAGTTCAGAGCACACAATAAATAAGTACTATGCATGAGAAAACGTTATTCCAAAACATACAAACTTTTACAAAACAATTAATACACATAATACTGGCATGGGAAAAAAATGTCACAAAGCTTGCACCAGTTCTTGTTGGAATTTGCACTTAAAGATGTGGGAATTTACCATTAAGAAATGTGCCATGGCATTCTGGTTAAGTTTTTTTATCTGCTTGCACTGTATTATTTCAAAAACCACTGCACTACATTTAATAATGGGTTTCCTGCATTTGTGTTTTGGTAATGTCTTGGGGACATTAGAGGGAAACTATAGGTAACCCATTTTAATGCACTGACCCATATTTATTCTCTTTGTTCTGATGTGACGAGCCTATTTCTCCAGCCTTTAAAAATACTGTTTTTCTACTTTATTTCAGGGATCCAGCATGCCTTGACCAGGACACGGACCTCTCAATTTCTGGAACCTAAACAGTTTTTCAGATATTCTCTGTACTGCAAGGTACTAGCCCTGAATTTTGGATTTGGTACGAGTGGAAGCTGATTTCCAAGTGGCCCACACTATCTCTTGCTGAACACACCTCTAACTACTGTATCTCCTTCTGTGTCTATAGTTGAATTTATGTGCTAAGGGTTTAATAATTTGTTTAATCCTTATAGTCATTTTAAGTTCTGAGTTGATATTAGAAGTGGATTTAGAGCCTTGACTTTGTAAATCCTTCTTTTGCTCTCTGCCCTGCAACCTCTCTCCTCTCTCCACTTCCCTCACACCGTCTGCTTTGCTCTCTGAACCTGCCCTCTTATATTTATTCTCTTTGTTCTGATGTGACCAGCCTACTTCTCCAGCCTTTAAAAATCCTGTTTTTCAACCTTATTTCAGGGATGCAGCGTGCCTTGACCAGGATACGGACCCCTCAATTTCTGGGACCTTATCTGTTTTTCAGAAATCCTCTGTACTGCAAGGTACTAGCCCTGACTTTTGGATTTGGTACCAGTGGCAGCTGATATGCAAATGGCCCACACTATCTCCTGCTGAACACACCTCTAACTACTGTATCTTCCTCTGTTTCTCGAGTTGAATTTATGTGCTAGGGTTTAACAATTTGTTTAATCCTTACAGTCATTTTAAGTTGTGAGTTCATATTGCAGATGAATTTAGAGCCTTGACTTTGTAAATCCCTCTTTTGTTCTCTGCCCTGCAACCTCTCTCCTCTCTCCTCCTCCCCCACACTGTCTGCTTTGCTCTCTGAACCTACCCACTTACATTTATTCTCTTTGTTCTGATGTGACCAGCCTATTCCTCCAGCCTTTAAAAATTCTGTTTTTCTACTTTATTTCAGGGATTCAGCGTGCCTTGACCAGTGTATGGACCACTCAATTTCTGGAACTTAAACAGTTTGTCAGAAATCCTCTGTACTGCAAGGTACTAGCCCTGACTTTTGGATTTGGTACCAGTGGAAGCTGATTTCCAAGTGGCCCACACTATCTCCTGCTGAGCACACCTCTAACTATTGCATCTCCTTCTGTGTCTCTAGTTGAATTTATGTGCTAGGGTTTAATAATTTTTTAATCCTTACAGTCATTTTAAGTTCTGAGTTGATATTACAAGTGAATTTAGAGCATTGACTGTGTAATTCCTTCATTTGCCCTCTACCCAGCAACCTCTCTTCTCTCTCCTCCTCCTCCACACCGTCTGCTTTGCTCTCTGAACCTGCCCACTTGTATTTATTCTCTTTGTTCTGATGTGACCAGCCTACTTCTCCAGAATTTAAAAATCCTGTTCTTCTACTTCATTTCAGGGATCCTGCAAGCCATGACCAGGCCACGGACCCCTCAATTTCTGGAACATAATCAGTTTTTCAGAAATCTTCTGCACTGCAAAGTACTAGCCCCAACTTTTGGATTTGGTACGAGTGAAAGCTGATTTCCATGTGGCCCACACTATCTCTTGCTGAACACACCACTAACTACTGTATCTCCCTCTATGTCTCTAGTTGAATTTATGTGCTAGGGTTTAATAATTTGCTTAATCCCTTACAGTCATTTTAAGTTTTGAGTTGATATTTCAAGTGAATTTAGAGCCTTGACTGTGTAAATCCTTCTTTTGCCCTATGCCCTGCAACCTCTCTCCTCTCTCCTCCTCCCCCACACCATCTGCTTTGCTCTCTGAACCTGCCCATTTATATTTATTCTCTTTGTTGTGATGTGAACAGCCTACTTCTCCAGATATTAAAAATCCTGTTTTTCTACTATATTTCAGGGATCCAGCATGCCATGACCAGGCCATGGACCCTTCAATTTCTAAAACCTAAACAGTTTTCAGAAATCCTTTATACTGCTAGGAACTAGCCCTGGCTTTAGGATTTGGTATTAGTGGAAGCTGATTTCCAGGTGACCCACACTATCGCCTGCTGAACACACCTCTAACTATTGTATCTCCCTCTGTGTCTCTAGTTGAAGTCATGTTCTAGGATTTAATCATTTGTTTAATCCTTACAGTCATTTTACGTTATGAGTTGATATTAGAAGTGAATTTAGAGCCTAGACAGAGTAAATCCTTCTTTTGCTCTCTGCCCTGCAACCTCTCTTCTCTCTCCTCCTGCCCCACACTTTCTGCTTTGCACTATTAAACTGCCAACTTATATTTATTCTCTTTGTTGTGATGTGACTAGCCTACTACTCCAGAATTTAAAAATCCTGTTTTTCTACTTTATTTCAGGGATCCAGCGTGCCTTGACCAGGCCACGGACCACTCAATTTCTGGAAACTAAACAGTTTTTCAGAAATTCTCTGTACTGCAAGGAACTAGACCAGGCTTTTGGATTTGGTTCTAGTGGAAGCTGATTTCCAAGTGGCCCACACTATCTCCTGCTGAACACACCTCTAACTACTGTATCTCCCTCTGTGTCTCTAGTTGAATTCATGTGCTATGGTGTAATAATTTGTTTAATCCTTACAGTCATTTTACTTTCTGAGTTGATATTAGAAGTGAATTTAGAGACTTGACAGTGTAAATCCTTCTTTTGTTCTCTGCCCTGCAACCTCTCTCCTCTCTCCTCCTCCCCCACACTGTCTGCTTTGCTCTCTGAACCTGCCGACTTATATTTATTCTCTTTGTTCTGATGTGACGAGCCTACTTTTCCAGCCTTTAAAAATACTGTTTTCTACTTTATTTCAGGGATCCAGCGTGCCTTGACCAGGCCACGGACCACTCAATTTCTGGAACCTAAACAGTTTTTCAAATATTCTCTGTACTGCAAGGTACTAGCCCTGACTTTTGGATTTGGTACGAGTGGAAGCTGATTTCCAAGTGGTCCACACTATCTCTTGCTGAACACACCTCTAACTACTGTATCTCCTTCTGTGTCTCTAGTTAAATTTATGTGCTTGGGTTTAATAATTTGTTTAATTCTTATAGTCATTTTAAGTTCTGAGTTGATATTAGAAGTGGATTTAGAGCCTTGACTTTGTAAATCCTTCTTTTGCTCTCTGCCCTGCAACCTCTCTCCTCTCTCCACTTCCCTCACACCGTCTGCTTTGCTCTCTGAACCTGCCCACTTATATTTATTCTCCTTGTTCTGATCTGACCAGCCTACTTCTCCAGCCTTTAAAAATCCTGTTTTTCTACTTTATTTCAGGGATGCAGCGTGCCTTGACCAGGCTATGGACCCCTTAATTTCTAGAAACTAAACAGTTTGTCAGAAATCCTCTGTACTGCAAGGTACTAGACCTGACTTTTGGATTTGGTACCAGTGGAAGGTAATTTCCATGTGGCCCACACTTTCTCCTGCTGAACACACCTCTTACTGCTGTAATTCCCTCAGTGTGTGTAGTTGAATTTATGTCATAGGGATTAATAATTTGTTTAATCCTTACAGTCATTATAAGTTCAGAGTTGATATTAGAAGTGAATTTTGAGCCTTGACTGTGTAAATCCATCTTTTGTTCTGTGCCCTGCAACCTCTCTCCTCTCTACTGCTCCCCCACACTGTCTGCTTTGCACTATGAACCTGCCGACTTATATTTATTCTCTTCGTTCTGATGTGACGAGCCTACTTCTCAAGCCCTTAAAAATACTGTTTTTCTTCTTTATTTCAGGGATCCAGCATGCCGTGACCAGGCCACGGACCACTCAATTTCTGGAACCTAAACAGTTTTTCAGAAATTCTCTGTACTGCAGGGTACTAGCCCTGACTCTTGGATTTGGTAAGAGTGGAAGCTGATTTCCAAGTGGCCCACACTATCTCTTGCTGAACCCACCTCTAACTACTTTATCTCCCTCTGTGTCTCTATTTGAATTTATGTGCTAGGGTTTAATAATTTGTTTAATCCTTTCTGTCATTTTAAGTTCTGAATTGATATTAGAAGTGGATCTTGAGCCTTGAGTGAGTAAATCCTTCTTTTGCTCTCTGCCCTGTAACCTCTCTCCTCTCTCCTCCTACCCCAGACCATCTGCTTTGCTCTCTGAACCTGCCCACTTATATTTAATCTCTTTGTTCTGATGTGACCAGACTACTTCTCCAGCCTTTAAAAATCCTGTTTTTCTACTTTATTTCAGGGATCCAACGTGCCTTGACCAGGATATGGAGCCCTCAATTTCAGGAACCTAAACAGTTTTTCAGAAATCCTCTGTACTGCAAGGTACTAGACCTGACTTTTGGATTTGGTACCAGTGGAAGGTGATTTCCACGTGGCCCACACTATCTACTGCTGAACACACCTCTATTGACAGTAACTCCCTCTCTGTGTGTGTACATGAATTTATGTGCTAGGGTTTAATAATTTGTTTAATTCTTATAGTCACTTTAAGTTCTGAGTTGATATGAGAAGTGAATTTAGGGCCTTAACAGTGTAAATCTTTCTTTTGCTCTCTGCCCTGCAACCTCTCTCCTCTCTCCTCCTCCCCAACACCGTCTGCTTTGCTCTCTGAACCTGCCCACTTATGTTTATTCTCTTTATTCTGATGTGACCAGCCTACTTCTCCAGCCTTTAAAAATCCTGTTTTTCTACTTTATTTCAGGGATCCAGCGTGCCTTGACCAGGCCATGGACCCCTCAACTTCTGGAACCTAAACAGTTTTTCAGAAATCCTCTGTACTGCAAGGTACTAGCCATGACTTTTGGATTTGGTACGACTGGAAGCTGATTTCCAAGTGGCCCACACTATCGCTTGCTGAACACACCTCTAACTACTGTACCCCCTCTGTGTCTTTAGTTGGATTTCTGTGCAAGGGTTTGATCATTTGTTTAAGACTTACAGTCCTTTTAAGTTCTGAGTTGATATTAGAAGTGAATTTAGAGCCTTGATTGTGTAAATAATACTTTTGCTCTATGCCTTACAACCTCTCTCCTCTCTCCTCCTCCCCCATACCGTCTGCTTTGCTCTCTGAACCTGCCCACTTATATTTATTCTCTTTGTTCTGATGTGACCAGACTACTTCTCCAGCCTTTAAAAATCCTGTTTTTCTACTTTATTTCAGGGATCCAGCGTGCCTTGACCAGGCTATGGACCCCTCAATTTCTAGAACCTAAACAGTTTGTCAGAAATCCTCTGTACTGCAAAGAACTAGACCTGACTTTTGGATTTGGTACGAGTGGAAGCTGATTTCCACGTGGCCCACACTATCTCCTGCTGAACACACTTCTAACTACTGTGTCTCCTTCTGTATCTCTAGTTGAATTTATGTGGTGGGGTTTAATAATTTGTTTAATTCTAACAGTCATTTTAAGTTCTGAGTTTATATTAGAAGTGAATTTAGAGCCTTGACTGTGTAAATCCTTCTTTTGCTCTCTGCCCTTCAACCTCTCTCCTCTCTCCTCTCTCCTCTTCCCGCACACGGTCTGCTTTGCTCTAAGAACCTGCCCACTTATATTTATTCTCTTTGTTCTTATGTGACCAAACTACTTCTCCAGCCTTTTAAAATCCTGTTTTTCTACTTTATTTCAGGGATCCAGCGTGCCTTGACCAGGCACCGGACCCCTCAATTTCTGGGACCTTATCTGTTTTTCAGAAATCCTCTGTACTGCAAGATACTAGCCCTGACTTTTGGATTTTGTACCAGTGGCAGCTGATTTCCAAATGGCCCACACTATCTCCTGCTGAACACAGCTCTAACTACTGTATCTTTCTCTGTTTCTCTAGTTGAATTTATGTGCTAGGGTTTAACAATTTGTTTAATCCTTACAGTCATTTTAAGTTGTGAGTTGATATTGCAGATGAATTTAGAGCCTTCGCTGTGTAAATCCTTCTTTTGCTCTCTGCCCTGCAACCTCTCTTCTCTCTCCTCCTCCCCCACACTGTCTACTTTGCTCTCTGAACCTGCCCACTTATATTTATTCTCTTTGTTCTGATGTGACAAGCCTACATCTGCAGCCTTTAAAAATCCTGTTTTTCTACTTTATTTCAGAGATCCAACATGCCTGACCAGGACACGGACCCCTCAATTTCTGGAACCTAACAGTTTTTCAGAAATGCTGTGTACTGCAAAGTACTAGCCCTTACCTTTGGATTTGGTACGAGTGAAAGCTGATTTCCATGAGGCTCACACTATCTCTTGCTGAACACACCTCTAACTACTGTATCTCCCTCTGTGTCTCTAGTTGAATTTATGTGCTAGGGTTTAATAATTTGCTTAATCCTTACAGTCATTTTAAGTTCTGAATTGATACTAGAAGTGGATCTAGAGCCTTGACTGTGTAAATCCTTCTTTTGCTCTGTGCCCTGCAACCTCTTTCCTCTCTCCTCCTCTCTCCTCCTCCCCCAAGACCATCTGCTTTGCTCTCTGACCCTGCCCACTTATATTTATTCTGTTTGTTCTGATGTGACCAGCCTACTTCTCCAGCCTTTAAAAATCCTGTTTTCTACTTTATTTTAGGGATCCAGCGTGCTTTGACCAGGCTATGGACCCCTCAATTTTTGGAACCTAAACAGTTTTTCAGAAATCCTCTGTACTGCAAGGTACTAGTTCTGACTTTTGGAATTGGTACCAGTGGATGGTGATTTCCACGTGGCCCGCACTATCTCCTGCTGAACACACCTCTAACCACTGTAACTCCCTCTTTGTGTGTAGTTGAATTTATGTGCTAGGGTTTAATAATTTGTTTAATCCGTACACTCATTTTAAGTTCTGAGTTGATATGAGAAGTGAATTTAGAGCCTTGACTTTGTAAATCTTTGTTTTGCTCTCTGCCCTGCAACCTCTCTCCTCTCTCCTCCTCCCCTACACCGTCTGCTTTGCTCTCTAAACCTGCCCACTTATATTTATTCTCTTTATTCTGATGTGACCAGCCTACTTCTCCAGCCTATAAAAATCCTGTTTTTCTACTTTATTTCAGGGATCCAGCGTGCCTTGACCAAGCCACGGACCCCTCAATTTCTGGAACCTAAACAATTTTTCAGAAATCATCTGTACTGCAAGGTTCTAGCCCTGACTTTTGGATTTGGTACCATTGGAAGCTGATTTCCAAGAGGCCCAGACTATCTCCTGCTGAACACACCTCTAACTACTGTATCTTCATATGTGTCTCTAGTTGAATTTATGTGCTAGGGTTTAATAATTTGTTTAATCCTTACAGTCATTTTACGTTCTGAGTTGATATTAGAAGTGAATTTCGAGCCTTGACAGTATCAGTCCTTCTTTTGCTCTCTGCCCTGCAACCTCTCTCCTCTCTCCTCCTCCCCAACACTGTCTGCTTTACTCTCTGAACCTGCCGACTTATATTTATTCTCTTTGTTCTGATTTAATGAGCCTACTCCTCCAGCCTTTAAAAAAACTGTTTTTCTACTTTATATCAGAGACCCATCGTGCCTTGAACAGGCCAAGGGCCACCAAATTTCTGGAACCTAAACAGTTTTTCAGAAATTCTCTGTACTGCAAGGTATTAGCCCTGACTTCTGGATTTGGTTCGATTGGAAGCAGATTTCTAAGTGGGCCACACTATCTCTTGCTGAACACACCTCTAACTACTGTATCTCCCTCAGTGTCTCTAGTTGAATTGATGTGCTAGAGTTTAACAATTTGTTTAATTCTTTCAGTCATTTTAAGATGTGAGTTGATATTGCAGATGAATTTCGATCCTTGACTGTTTAAATCCCTTTTTTGCTCTCTGCCCTGCAACCTCTCTCCTCTCTCCTCCTCCCCCACACTGTCTGCTTTGCTCTCTGAACCTGCCCACTTATATTTATTCTCTTTGTTCTGATGTGACCAGCCTATTCCTCCAGCCTTTAAAAATTCTGTTTTTCTACTTTATTTTAGGGATTCAGCGTGCCTTGACCAGTGTATGGACCACTCAATTTCTGGAACTTAAACAGTTTGTCAGAAATCCTCTGTACTGCAAGGTACTAGCCCTGACTTTTGGATTTACTACCAGTGGAAGCTGATTTCCAAGTGGCCCACACTATCTCCTGCTGAGCACACCTCTAGCTACTGTATCTCCTTCTGTGTCTCTAGTTGAATTTATGTGCTAGGGTTTAATAATTTGTTTAATCTTACAGTCATTTTAAGTTCTGAGTTGATACTACAAGGAATTTAGAGCATTGACTGTGTAAACCTTCTCGCCCTCACTCTGCAACCTCCCTCCTCTCCTCCTCCCCCACACTGTCTGATTTGCTCTCTGAACAGCCCACTTGTATTTGTTCCTTTGTTCTGATGTGACCAGCCTACTTCTCCAGAATTTAAAAACCTGTCTCTTCTTCATTTCAGGATCCTGGTGTCATGACCAGGCCATGTACCTCTCAATTTCTGGAATATAATCAGTTTTTCAGAAATCTTCTGCACTGCAAAGTACTAGCCCCGACTTTAGGATTTGGTACGAGTGAAAGCTGATTTCCATGCGGCCAACACAATCTCATGCTGAACACACCACTAACTACTGTATCTCGCTTTGTGTCTCTAGTAGAATTTATGTGCTAGGTTTTAATAATTTGTTTAATCCTTACAGTCCTTTTTAGTTCTGAGATGATATTAGAAGTGGATTTAGACCCTTGACTGTGTAAATCCTTCTTTTGCTCTCTGCCCTGCAACCTCTCTCCTCCCTCCTCCTCCCCCACACCGTCTGCTTTGCTCTCTGAGCTGCCCACTTATATTTATTCTGTTTGTTCAGATGTGACCAGCCTACTTCTCCGGCCTTTAAAAATCCTGTTATTCTACTTTATTTCAGGGATCCACCATGCCTTGACCAGGCTATGCACCCCTCAATTTCTGGAACCTAAACAGTTTGTCAGAAATCCTATGTACTGCAAGATACTAGCCCAGACTTTTGGATTTGGTATGAGTGGAAGCTGATTTCCATGTGTCCCACACTATCTCCTGCTGAACACACCTCTAACTACTGTATCTCCCTCTGTGTCTCTAGTTGAAGTCAAGATCTAGGGTTTAATAATTTGTTTAATCTTACAGTCATTTTTCGTTTCTGGGTTGATATTAGAAGTGAATTTAGAGCCTAGACAGTGTAAATCCTTCTTTTTGCTCTCTTGCCCCACAAGCTCCTTCTCCTCCCACCCAACACTTTCTGCTTTGCACCTGTGAAATCCGCTTTATATATTTATTCTCTTGTTGTGATGTGACCAGCTCATTTCACAGAATTTAAAATCCTGTTTTTCACTTTCATTTCAGGGATCCAGCGTGCCTTGACCATTCCACGGACCACTCCAATTTCTGGAACCTAAACAGTTTTTCAGAAATTTCTGGTATGCAAGGAACTAGTCCAGGTTTGTGATCTCCAGTGAAGCTGATTTCATGGCCAACACTGTCTCCTGCTGAACACACTCTCACTACTGTATCCTGTTTTCTAGATGAATTCATGTCAATGATTTACACTTGTTTAACTTTACAGTCATTTTACATACTGAGTTATATTAGATGAATTTAGAGTTTGACAGTGTAAACCTTTTTTTGTTCTCGCCCTGTAACCTCTCTCTCCTCTCCCACACTTCTGCTTTGCTCTCTGAACTCGACCATATTTATTCTCTTTGTTCTGATGTGCTCACTTCTCCAGCCTTTCACACTGTTTTCATTTATTCAGGGATCCAGTATGCCTGACCAGGCTACTGACTTCAATTTCTGGAACCTAACAGTTTTTCAGAAATCTCTGTACTGCAAGGTACTAGCCCTGACTTTTGGATTTGGTACGAGTGAAGCTTTTCGTGGCCCACACTATCTCTTGCTGAACACACTTCAACTACTGTCTCTCCTTCTGTGTCTATAGTTGAATTTATGTGCATGTTTTCAAATTTGTTTAACTTTATAGTCATTTGTTCTGAGTTGATATTAGAAGTGATTTTAGCCTTGACTTTGTAAGTCCTTCTTTTGCCTCTGACCTGCAACCTCCTCCCCTCTTCTTCCCTCACACCATCTGCTTTGCTCCTGAACCTGCCCACTTATATTTATTCTCTTGTCTGATGACTAGCCTACTCCAGCCTTAAAAACTTGTTTTCACTTATTTGTGGGATGCAGCGTGCTTGACCAGGCTACGACCTCAATTGGGACCTTATTGGTTTGTCAGAAACTCTGTACTGCAAGGTACTATTCTGACTTTTGATTTTGTACCAGTGGTAGCTGATTTTAAATGGCTCACACTATCTCCTGCTGAACACACTTCTAATTACCGTATCTCTGTTTTTGTTGATTATGTGCTATGTTTAACAATTGTTTAATCCTTACAGTCATTTTATGTTGTGGTTGATATTGCAGATGAATCTAGAGCCTGACTGGAAAACTCTTTGCCTCGCCCTGCAACCCTCCCTCCTCCTCCCCACACTCTATGCTTTGCCTCTGAACCTGCCCACTTAT
Source organism: Neoceratodus forsteri (assembly GCA_016271365.2). Taxonomy (NCBI): domain Eukaryota; kingdom Metazoa; phylum Chordata; order Ceratodontiformes; family Ceratodontidae; genus Neoceratodus; species Neoceratodus forsteri. The sequence continues at coordinate 40,747,672 of JADMNL010000040.1, read as the reverse complement.
ATTATTCTCTTTGTTCTGATGTGATCTGCCTATCTTCAGCCTTTTAAAATACTTTTTTTCACTTTATTTCAGGATCCAGTGTCTTGACCAGTATGGACCTCAATTTCTGGAACTTAAACAATTTGTCAAAATCCTCTGTATTGCAAGGACCAGTTCTGACTTTTGGATTTATTGCCAGTGGAAGCAGATTTCTAAGTGTGCTACATTATCTCTTGCTGAACACAATTTCAACTACTGTATCTCCTGTGTCTCTAGTTGAAGTCATACCTAGGGTTTAATTTGTTTAATCCTTACAGTCATTTTACTGCTCTGAGTTGACATTAGGCGAACTTAGCTCAGACAGTGTAAACCTTCTTGCTCTCTGGCCGCATAATCTCTCTCCTCCCTCCTCCTACCTAACACTTTCGTTTGCACCAAACCCGCTCTAATTTATATTTATTCTCTTGTAGTGATGTGAATGTCTACTTCAGAATTTAAAAATCCTGTTTTATACTCTTATTGAGGGTTCCAGTGTGCCTTGACCAGGCCACAGACCCCTTTCTTGAATATAAACAGTTTTTCAGAAATCTTCTGCACTGCAAAGTACTAGCCCACTTTGGATTTGTACGAGTGAGCTATTTCCATGTGGCTCATACTATCTCATGCTGAATACACCACTAACTACTGTATCTCCTCTGTGTTCTAGTTGAATTATATGCTGGTTAATCATTTGCTGAATCTTACAGTATTTTAAGTTTTGAGTTGATATTTCAATTAATTAGAGCCTTGACTGTGAAATCCTTCTTTTGCCCTATGCCCTGCAACCTCTCTCCTCTCCTCCCTAACACTTTTTGCTTGCGCCTGAACCTGCCCATTTATATTTATTCTCTTGTTGTGATGTGACCAGTCACTTCTCCAGATATTAAAATCCTGTTTTTCTACTATTTTTTGGATCCAGCATGTCATGACGAGGTATGGGCCCTCAATTTCTGGAACCAAACAGTTTTCAGAAATTCTCTAAACTGCAGAACTAGCTCTGGCTTTAGATTTGCATCAGTAGTTTCTGATCTTGCCAATATCTCCTGCTGAACACACCTCTAACTACTGAATCTCACTTTTGTCTCTATTTGAAGTCATGTCTAGGATTTACATTTGTTTAATCCTTAATATTTTACGTTTGAGTTGATATTAGAAGTGAATTTAGAGTAGACAGAGAACTTCTTTGCTCTCGTCTTCAACCTCTCCCTCCTCCTGGCCCTATAATTTCTGCTTGCACTTTGAAATGCTAATTATATTTATTGTCTTGTTGTGATGTGATCACTACTACCCAGAATTTAGTAATCCTGTTTTTCACTTTATTCTCAAGTCAGGTTTTGACCAGGCTACGACCACCCAATTTCTGAATGAAATGTTTTTCAGAAATTCTAAGTGTACTGCAAGGAACGACTGTAAGTATTTGGATTTGTCTCAGTGGAAGTTGATTTCCAAGTGGCTCACACTATTCCTGCTGAACACACCTTCTAACCACTGTATTCTCTGTGTCTTAGTTGAATTCATGTGCCAGGTGTAATAATTTGTTTAATCCTTTCAGTCATTTTACATTCTGAGTAGATATTAGAAGTGAATTTAGAGCCTTGACAGTGTAAACCTTCTTTGTTCCCTGCCCTGCAACCTCTCCTCTCCTCCCCTGTCAATGTCTACTTTGCCTTCGAACCCTTAATTTATATTTATTCTCCTTGTTCTGATATGACTTGTTTCACTTTCCAGCCTTAAAAAATACTGTTTTTCATTTTACTCAGGGATCCTGTTTTCCTGACCAGGCCAATGACCACCATTTGGAACCTAAATGTTTTTCAGATATTCTTCTGTACTGCAAGGTACTAGCACTGACTTTTGATTTCGATATGGAAGCTGATTTCAAGTGGCTCACACTATCTCTTATAACACACCTCTAACACTGTATCTCCTTCTGTGTCTATAGTTGAATTTATGTGCTAGGTTTACTAATTTGTTTCATCCTTTTAGCATTTTAAGTTCTGAGTTGATACTGTAGTGAATTTGATCTTGACTTTGAAAATCCTTCTTGCTCTCTCTCTCTGTAACTTCTCCTCTCCACTCCTCACACGGCCTGTTTGCTCTGCAGCTGCCCACTTATATTTATCTGTTTGTTCAGATGTGACCAGCCTTCTCCGGCCTTAAAACCTGTTTTTCACTTTATTTCAGGTCCACCATGCCTGACCAGGCTATGACCCCTCAATTTCTGAACCTAAACAGTTTGTCAGGAAACTTGTGTACTGTAAGGTATTAGCCTGACTTTTGGATTTGGTATGAGGGTGATTTATGTGTCCCACACTATCTCCTGCTGAACATACTTCTAACTACTGTATCTCTCTGTGTCTCTAGTTGAAGTCAGTTCTAGGATTTAATAATTTGTTTAATCTCAGTCATTTGCCTGTTGATATTAGAAGTGACTTTATACAGACAGAGTAAATCCTTTGCCTCTGCCCTTCAACCTCTCTCTCTCCTCCTGCCCCATACTTCTGCTTGCACTTGGAAACTGCCAACTTATGTTTATTGTCTTGTTGTGATGTGTCCAGCTATTACCCAGAATTTAAAATCCTGTTTTTCACTTTATTTCAGAATCCAGCGTTTCTGATCAGGCCACGACCACTCAATTTCTGGAACTAAACAGTTTTTCAGAAATTCTCTTACTGCAAGGAACTAGACCAGGCTTTTGATTTGGTCTTGTAGCTGATTTCCATGGCCCACACTATCTCTGCTGAACACACCTCTAACTACTGAATCTTCCTCTGTGTCTCTATTGAATTTATGTGTTAGGTGTATAATTTGTTTAACTTTTCAGTCATTTTGTAGATTCTGAGTAGATATTAGGAATTTAGAGTTTTGACAGTAAATCCTTCTTTTGTTTCTGCCCTGCAACCTCTCCTCCTCCTTCCCAAAATGTCTACTTTGGTTTCTGAACCTGCCACTTATATTTATTCTCCTTGTTCTGATGTGACGAGCCTATTTCCAGCCTTTAAAATACTGTTTTCACTTATTCAGGGATCCGTGGCTTGACCAGGCCACAGACCACTCACTTTTAACCTAAATAGTTTTTTCAGATATTCTCTGTACTGCAAGTACTAGCACTGACTTTGATTTGGTACAAGTGAAGCTTTTCAAGTGGCCCACACTATCTCTGCTGAACACACTTCAATTACTGTATCTCCTTCTGCTTATAGTTGAATTTATGTTAGGGTTAATAATTTGTTTAATCCTTATAGTCATTTTAAGTTCTGTTGATATCAGAAGTGAATTTGTTTGACTTAAACCTCTTTGCCTCTGCCCTGCAACCTCCCTCTCTCCACTTCCCACACCGCCTGTCGGTTTCGAACCTGCCCACTTATATTTATTCTCTTGTTCCAATGACCAGCCTATTTCTGCAGCCTTAAAACTTGTTTTTCATTTATTTCAGGGATGGTAGCCGCTCCTGAAAAGACTATGGACGTTTCACCTCGGAACCAGTTTGTCAGAAACTCTGTACTGCAAGGTACTAGACCTGACTTTTTGATTTGGTACCAGGAAGGTATCATGTGGTGTGATTCTCCTGCTGAACACAATTTTACTGCTGTAATCTCAGTGTGTGTTTTAATTTATGTCATAGGTATTAATAATTACTTAACTTTATATAAATATTATAAGTTCAGAGTTGATATTAGAAGTGAATTTGTGTTTCCTGTCTGTGTAAACTCTTCCTTTTGCCCTCTGCTGCCTGCTCTCTCCTCCACTGTTCTCCACACTGTCTGCTTTGCACCTGAACTGCCGGGTTATATTTATTTTCTTGTTCGATGTGACGAGCCACATTCCAGCCCTAAAATCCTTGTTTTTTTCCTTATTTCAGGATCCAACGTCGGACTATTCCATTGACCACTGTAATTCTGGAACCTCACAGTTTTCAGAAATTTCTGTACTGCAAGGTACTCGCCCTGGACTTGGATTTGGTACGAGTGAAGTTGATTTCAAGTGGGTCCATTATCTCTGCTGAACCCATTTCTAACTACTTTATCTCCTCTGTGTCTCTATTTGAATCATGTGCTGGGTTTAATAATTTGTTTAATCTCACTGCCATTTTAAGTTCTAATTGATGTTAGAAGTGGATCTGAGCCTTGACTGAGTAAATCCTTCTTGCTCTCTGCCCTGTAACCTCTCTCCTCTCCTCCTCCCCAGACCATCTGCATTGCTCTGAACCTGCCCACTATATTTTCTCTTGTTCTGATGACTAGACTATTTGCTCAAAAATCCTGTTTTTCTACTTTATTTCAGGGATCCAATGCTTGACCAGGATATGGAGCCCATTCCTTAGGAACCTAAACAGTTTTTCAGGAATCTTCTGTACTGCAAGGTACTAGACTGATTTTGATTTGTGCCAGTGGAAGGTGATTTACGTGGCTCCACTATTACTGCTGAACACACCTCTATTGATGTAACTCCCTTGTGTGTGTGTGTACTTGAATTTATGTGGTTATTTCATAATTTGTTTAATTCTTAGTCACTTTTGTTCTGAGTTGATATATGAGAAGTGAATTTAGGAGCCTTAATATGTAAATCTTCTTTGCTCCTCATGCCCCAAACCTCCCTCTCCCTCCCTCCTCCCCCACAATCTCTGCCTGTTTTTGCTCTCTGAACCTGCCCACTTATGTTTATTCTCTATTATCAGACGGTGGGGAGGAGGAGAGAGGAGAGAGGTTGCAGGGTAGAGTAACAAGAGGATTTACACAGTCAATGGTCTAAATTCACTTAATATCATCTCAGAACTTAAAATGACTGTAAGGGTTAAACGTAATTGCCCCTAGCACATAAATTATCTAGAGACCATAGAGATACAGTACTTAGAGGTGTGCCAGCAGGAGATAGTGTGGCCACTTGGAAACAGCTTCCACTGGTAGTAAACTAAAGTCAGGGCAAGTACCAGTGAGGATTTCCAAACTGTTTAAGTTCCAGAAATTGAGTGGTCTATACACTGGTCAAGGCATGTTGACTTCGAACAGTAGAAAAACAGAATTTTAAAGGCTGGAGGAAGGGTCACATCAGAACAAAGAATAAATATGGCAGTTTTGAGAGCAGAGCAGACAGGAGGGTGAGAGGAGAGAGGTTGTAGCAGAGAGCAAAGAAGGATTTACAGTCAAGGGTCTAACCACTTCTAATATCATCTCAGAACTTAAAAGACTGTAAGATAACAAATTATTAAGCCCTAGCATGTTCATCTAGAGACACATAGGAGATACAGTACTAGAGGTGCTCAGTATAGTGGCCACTGGAATCAGCCCACTGGTAGTAAATCCAAAGTCAGGCAAGTACCTGCAGTACAGAGGATTTCTGACAAACTGTTTAAGTTCTGAAATTGAGTGGTCTACACTGGTCAAGGTATGTTGAACTCGAAATAAAGTAGAAAACAGAATTTTTAAGGCTGGAGGAATATTGGTCATCAGAACAAAGAGAATAAATATAGGTGGTAATTAGAGAGCAAAGCAGACAGTGGGGAGGAGGAGGAGTAGAGGTTGTAGGGCAGAGGGCAAAGAAGGATTCACAGTCAAGGGTCTAACCACTCTTCATATCATCTCAGAACTTAAAAGGACTGTAAGGGATTAAATTATTGCTTCCTAGTACATAAATTCAACTAGAGACAAAGAGTGGGTGGTATAGTGTTAGAGGTGTTCAGCAAGATAGTGGCCCACTTAGAAATCTGCTTCCACTTGTAGTAAATCCAACGTCAGCTAGTACTCTGGTACAGAGGATTTCTGACAAATGTTTAAGTTCCAGAATTGAGGTCCATACCTCAAGGCACGCTGGATCTCTGAAATAAAGTGAAAACAGAATTTTAAAGGCTGAGAGTTGGCTGGTCACATCAGAACAAAGAGAATAAATAGGGGGCAGGTTGTGAATCAGCAGGTGGGGGAGGAGAGAGGAGAGAGGTTGCAGGCAGAGAGCAAAAGAGGGATTTTCAAAGTCAGGGCTCGATCATCTGCATATTAATTCACAACTTAAATGACTGTAAGGATTAAACTAATTGTTAAACCCTAGCACCTAAATTCAACTAGAGAAACAGAGGAAGACAGTAGTTAGAGGTTCAGCAGGAGATAGTGGGCCATTTGGAAACTAGCTGCCACAGGTACCAACCAAAAGTCAGGCTAGTACTCAGGTACAGAGAATTTCTGAAAACTTAGTTCCAGAAATTTAGTGCCCATGGCTCAAGGCACGCGGGTCCCTGAAATAAAGAAGAAAAATGATTTTAAAGGCTGGAGGTAGCTCATGTTCCAGAACAAAGAGAATAAATATAAGTCGCAGTCAGATTGCAAGTTGACAGTGTGGGGAGAGAGAAGTTGTAGGCAGAGAGCAAAAGAAGATTTACAGTCAAGGCTCTAAATTCACTCAATATCAACTCAAAACTATAATGACTGCAATGATTAAACAAATGACACTTTATCACATTATTCAACTCCACGCACTGGAGGAGTTACAAGGCAGCAGAGGTGTGTTCAGCAGGGAAAGTGTGGGGCTACATGGAATTACCCACTACCAAATCCAAAGTCAGGTCTAGTACCTGTAGTATAGAGGATTGACAAACTGTTTAGTTTCAGAAATGGCGTCCATAGCCTGGCACGCCGCATCCCTGAAATAAAGTAGAAAAAGTGATTTTGAATGGAGAAGTAGGTGGTCACATCAGAATAAAGAGAATAAATATAAGGGCAGGTTCAGAGAGCAAAGACGGTGGAGGGAAGTGAGAGAGAGAGAGGTGAGGGCAGAGAGCGTTAGTTGATTTAGTGTCAAGGCTCTAACCACTTGATATCATCTCAGAACTTAAATACTATGGGATTAAACAAGACAACTTAGCACATAAATTCAACTATAGACACAGAAGAAATACAGTAGTTAGAGGTGTTCAAGAGATAGTTGGCTACTGAAATCAGCTTCCACTGTATCAAACTAAAAGTCAGGGTAGTACCTTTGCAGTACAGAGAATATCTGAAAACTGTTAGGTTCAGAAATTGAGTGGTCTGTGGCCTGGTGAAGGTACGCTGGATCTCTGAAATAAAGTAGAAAACAGGATTTTTAAATTGGAGACTGGTCACATCACAACAAAGACATTAATATAAGTTGGTGTTTGGCAAAGCAGAAGTGGGGGAGGACAGAGGAGAGAGGTTGAGGGCAGAGAGCAAAAGAAGATTAACTCTGTCTATGCTCTAAATTATCATCAGCTCAGAGTAAATGACTGTATGATTAAACAAATTATAAACTTAAATAGACTTCAACTAGAGACACAGAGGGCGTGTTAGAGGTGTTCAGCAGGCGATATTGGGCTGATGGAAATCATTCCACGATACCAAATCCTAAGCCAGGGCTAGTTCCTATAGTATAGAGATTTGAAAACTTTAGGTTCCAGGAATTGAGGGTCCATCCTGGCTGCATGTTGATCCTGAAATAAAGTGAAAACAGGATTTTAATATCTGGAGAAGTAGGCTGGTCACATCACAACAAAGAGAATAATATAATGGCAGGTTCAGACAGCAGATGGTGCAAGGAGGAGAGAGAGAGTTGCAGTGCATAGGGCCAAAGAAGGATTTACACAGTCAAGGCTCCAAATTTGAAATATCAACTAAACTAAAATGACCGTAAGGATTAAGCAATTATTAAACCCTACACATAACCAACTAGAGACACAGAGGAGATACAGAAGTTAGTGGTGTGTGTTCAGCATGAGATAGTGTTTGCCACATGGAAATTGAAGCCACTGCACAAAATCCAAAAAGTCAATAGTGCTTTGCAGTGCAGAAGATTTTTGAAAACTGTTTATGTTCCAGAATTGAGGGGTCCATGGCCTAGTCAAGGCATGCAGGAACCCCTGAAATAAAGCAGAAAACAGGATTTTAAATTTGAAAAGTAGGCATTTCACATCACTACAAAGAGAATAAATATAAGTCTGCAGGTTTTGAGTGCAAAGCAGAAAGGGTAGGAGGAGAGGAGAGAAGTTGTAGGCAGAGAGCAAATAAGGGATTTACACTGTCTAGGCTCTAAATTACTTCATATCAATCAGAACGTGAATGATTGTAAGGATTTAAATTATTAAACCCTAGATCATACTCAACTAGAGACACAGAGGAGATAAGGAGTAGAGGTGTGAGATAGTGTGGGACACATGAAAACAGCTCCACTCTACCAAACTAAAAGTCAGGGCGGTACTCGCAGTACAGAGGATGTCTGACAACCTGTTTAGTTCCAGAAATGAGGGTGCATAGCCTGGTCAAGGTATGGGATCCTGAATAAAGTAGAAAACAGGATTTTAAAGTCTGAGAAGTAGGTTTTCACATCTGAACATAATAAATATAAGTGGCAGTCTGAGACAAAGCAGACGGTGGGGAGGAGGCGGAGGAGAGAGGTTGGTGTAGAGAACAAAGAAGGATTTACAGTCAAGGGTCTAAATCACTTCATCATCTCAGAACTTAAAAGGACTGTATGATTTTAAACAAATTATTAAAACCTATCACTAACTCCTGAGACCCAAAGGATACAGTAGTTGGTGGTGTGTTCAGATGAGATAGTGCTGGCCACATGAAATCAGCCACTAGTACTAAATCCAAAAGTCGGGTTAGTGGTTTTTATGTGCAGAAGATTTCTGAAACTGTTTATGTTCCAGAAATTGAGGGTCCGTGGCTGGTCTGGCTTCTGATGCCTGAATGAAGTAGAAGAACAGGATTTTTAAATTCTGGAGAAGTGGCTGGTCACATCAGAACAAAGAGAATAAATACAAGTGGGCAGTTCAGAGAGCAATCTGATGTGGGGAGGAGGAGAGAAGAGAGAGGTTGCAGGTAGAGGGCAAGAAGGATTACACTGTCAATGCCTAATTTCACTGTAATATAACTCAACAAATGACTGTAAGGATTGAATAAATTATTAAACCCTAGCACAAATTCAACTAGAGACACAGAAGGAGATACAGTAGTTGAGGTGTTCAGTGATATATGTAATACTTGGAAATCAGCCTACTGTATTAAACTAAAAGCTAGGTACTTGCAGCAGAGGATTTCACAACCGTTTAAGTTCTAGAAATGAATGGTCCATACACTGGTCAAGGCACGCTGAATCCCGAAATAAAGAAAAAACAGAATTTTAGAGGCTGGATAGTAGGCTGGTCACATCACAACAAAGAGAATAAATAGGTGGGCAGGTTCAGAGAGAAAGCAGACAGTGGGGGAGGAGGAGAGAGGGAGAGGTTGTAGGCAGAGCAAGGATTTACACAGTGGGGTCTAAATCCACTTCAATATCATCTCAGAACTGCAAGGATTAAGGATTAAACAAATTATTGCTCAAGCATATAACTAACTAGAGACACAGAGAGAGATGCATAGTGGTGTAACTAGCAAGATAGTGGGCTTTAGAACTCTTCCCACTGGTAGTAAATACAAAGTCAGGCTAGTACCCAGTACAGAGGATTTTGACAAACTGTTAAAGTTCCAGAAATTGAGGGTCCATACACTGGTGAAGGCACGCTGATCCTGGAATAAAGTGGAAAACAGAATTTTAATGGAGGAGAAGGTGATCGAACAAAGAGAAAAATTTAAGTGGGCAGGTTCAGAGAGCAAAGCAGACAGTGGGGAGGAGGGAGAGGAGCTGTTGTAGGCAGAGACAAAAGAGGATTTCCAGTCGGGTCAATTCATGGCATCAACTCACAACTTAAATGACTGTATGGTTTTAAACAAATGTTAAACCTTACACATAACTAACTAGAGAAATAGAGGAAGATGCAGAAGAGGTGTGTTCAGTAGAGATAGTGTGGGCTATTTGGAAATCAGATACTGGTTCAAATCCAAATTGTCAGTACCTTGGTGTACAGAGAATTTGAAAAATGTTAGGTTCAGAAATTTAGTGGCTGTGGCTGTCTGGCACGTTGGTCCTTGAATAAAGAAGAAAAAGGATTTTTAAAGGCTGGAGAAGTAGGCTCGGCCACATCAGGAACAAAGAGAATAAATATGTTTCAGGTTCAGATTGTGCTGACAGTGTAGGAGAGGGCTAGGCAGAGAGCAAAAGAAGGATTTATGCAGCCGGGGTTCTAAATTACCCAATATCAACTCAGAACTTATAATGACTGTATGGATTAAACAAATTATTAATTTATCATATAATTAACTACACGTATCGAGGAGTTACAGCATGGAGGTGTGTTCAGCAGGAAAAGGGCGCATGGAAATTTCTCCACTGATCCAACTAAAGTCAGGGTTTGTACTTAGTACAGGATTGACAAACTGTTAGTTTCCAGAAATTAAGGGTCCATAGTTTGGTCAAAGCACGCTGCATCCCCATCAGGTAGAAACCAGGATTTTAGCTGGAGAAGTAGGTCAGCATCAGAAATAAAGAGACAAATATAAGGGCAGGTTCAGAGATAAGTTTTGCCCAGGAGGAAGTAGTGAGAGGTTGTAGGGCAGAGCAAAGAAGAATTTACAAAGTCAAGGCTCAAAATCCACTCAATATCAACTCAGTATGTTGTTGACCGGGTGATTTAACAAATTATTAACCCAGCAGCGAATTCATCTTAGAGAAACAGAGGGAGATACAGAAGTTAGAGGTGTGTTCAGCAGGAGATAGGGCCACTTGGAACCAGTTTCACTGTAACCAAATCCAAAAGCCAGGACAATCTTTCAGGTGCATGTGAATTCTGAAAAATTGTTTAGGTTCCAGAAATTGAGTGGTCCGTGGCCTGGTCAAGGGCAATACTGGATCCTGAAATAAAGTAGAAACAGGATTTTAAATTCTGGAGAAGTAGGCTATCACATCTGAACAAACAGAATAATTATAAGTGGGCAGTTCAGAGAGCAACTGTGACGGTGTGGGGAGCAGGAGGGAGGAGAGAGGTTGTGCAGAGAGTAAAAGAAGAATTTACGTAAAATCCACTTAATATCATCTCAGAACTTAAAAGGACTGTAAGGAATAAACAAATTATTAAACCAGTACATAAATTCAACTAGAGACATTGAGGAGACAGAAGAGGCAAGCCCAGCAAGTGATAAAATTTAGAAATCTGCTTCCAATCGTATTCAACCAGAAGTCAGGCACACCGGTGCACAGAGAATTTCTGAAAAACCGTTGAACTGAGAAATTTAGTGGCCCTTGGCCTGTTCAAGGCATGCTGGTCCTTGATATAAAGTAGAAAACAGGTTTTTAAAGGTTGAAGTAGGTCACTAGTTCAGAAGAGAATAAATATAATGATGTTCAGAGAGCAAAGGATGCAGTGTGGGGGGAGGAGAGAGGAGAGAGTTGCAGGCAGAGAGCAAAAGTATTGAAATCAAGGTCAAATCACTTCAATATCAACCTAGAACGAAATACTGTAGGATTAAACAAATTATTCCCTAGCACATAAATTCAACTAGACACATAGGAAGATACAGTAGTTGAGGTGTGTTCAGCAGGATAGTTTATTCTTAAATGGGCCCACTGGTACCAAACTGAAAAGTCAGGCTAGTACCTTGCACATGATGATTTCGAAAATTGTTAGGTCTTGAAATTAAGGGGTCCTGTTGGTCACAACGCTTGATCCCTTAAATAAAGTAGAAAACAGGATTTTATAGGCTGAGAAGCAGGCTGGTCACATCAGAAAGAGAATAAATATAAGGGCAGGTTCAGAGCAAAAGCAGACGGTGGGGTGGAGGAGGAGAGAGGTTGCAGGGCAGAGAGCAAAACAAAGATTTACAAAGTCAAGGCTCTAAATTCACTTCTATCAACTCAGAACTTAAAATGAGGTACGGATTAAACAAATATAAATTCAACCACACACACAGGGGGAGTTACTGGTTAGAGGTGTTAGGAGTAGTGGCCACGTGGAAATCACCATCCACTGTACCATCCAAAAGTCAGGTCTAGTACCTGCAGGTTGAGGATTTGAAAACTAGTTCCAAAATTAGGGTCTATATTCGGCTAACGCTGGATCCATGAAATAGTAGAAAGGATTTTTAAAGGCTGAGAAGTAGCTGGTCACATCAGAACAAACAGAATAAATATAAGTGGGTGGGTCAGAGAGCAAAGCAGATGGTCTGGGAGGAGGCGTAGGGAGGAGAGGAGAGGTGAGGCACAGCAAAAGTAGGATTTACGCAGTCAAGGCTCAGACCACCGTATCACCAGAACTTAAATGACTGTAAGGATTACAACTGTTAAACCCTAAATCAACTAGAGACACAGAGGAGATAGTAGTTAGAGGTGGTTCAGTAAGATGTGTGAGCCTTGGGAAATGGCCACTGTTCCAAATCCAAAGGCTGGGCTAGTACTTGTAGTACAGAGTACTGAAAACTGTTAGGTTCCAGAAATTGAGGGGTCTGTGTCCTGGTCATGGCATGCTGGATCTCTGAAACAAAGTAGAAAACAGATTTCAAAGGCTGCATGGTCTTCGCATGTGAACAAAGAGAATAAATATAAGGGTAGGTTCAGAAAGCAATGGACAGTGTGGGGAGGAGGAGAGAGAGTTGAGGGCAGAGAGCAAAGAAGATTTACACACAAGTCTCTAATCATCTGCAATATCAACTCACAACTAAATGACCTGTGATTAAACAAATTGTTAAACCCTATATTAAATTCAACTAGAGAAACAGAGAAAGATAAGGTAGTTAGAGCTGTGTTCAGTAGAGATAGTGCGTATTATTTGGAAATCAGCTGTCATTGCAAAAATCCAAAGTCAGGCTAGTACTTTGCACAGAGGATTTCGAAAACAGAAAGGTCCTTGAAATGAGGTCCGGTGCCTGTCGGCAGGCTGATCCTGAAATAAGTAGAAACAGGATTTTAAAAGGCTGCAGAAGTAGTCTGTCACATTAGAACAAAGAGAATAAATATAAGAGGTTCTAGAGCAAAGCAGACCGTTAAGGGAGGAGGAGAGGAGAGAGGTGAAGGAGAGAGCAAAAGGATATACAAAGTCAAGGCCTAATCACCACTAATATAAACTCAAACTCAAATGACTGTTAGAATTAAACAATTATTAAACCCCTAGCACATAAATTCAACTAGGCCAGAAGGAGCTACAGTATAGAAGTGTTCAGTAGGAGAGAAATACGTGGGAAATCAGCTTCCACTCACCAAATCCATAAGTTCGTGGCTCAGTACTTTGCAGTACAGGATTTGACAAACTGCTGTTCTAGAAATTGAGGGTCCATGGTCGGCGCACGCTGGATCCCTGAACAAAGTAGAAAACAGGATTTACAGGCTGAGAAGTAGTCTGTCACACTGAACAAAGAGAATAAATATATGGGCAGGTTCAGAGAGCAAAGCAGACGGGTGTGGGGAGGAGGAGGAGAGAGGTCTAGGCACAGGCCAAAAGTATTATTTATACAATCAAGGCCTAATTCACTTAATATCAGCTCAGTCCTTAAAGGCCTGATGTTGAACAAATGATTAAACCTTGAACAGAAATCAACTAGAGACACAGAGGGGTACAGTAGTTAGAGGTGTTTAGCAAGCGATAGTGGGCCACTTGGAAATCAGCCCAGTCGTATCAACCAAAACTCATGGCTACTACTTGGTACAGAGGATTTTGAAAATTGTTTAGGTTCCAGAAGTTGGGGGTTCATGGTCCGCAGGCACGCTGATCCCTGAACAAAGTAGAAAACAGATTAAAGGCTGGAGAAGAGGTTGGTCACATCAGAATAAAGAGAATAAACATAAGTGGCAGGCAGAGAGCAAAGCAGATGGTGTGGGGAGAGGAGAGAGGAGAGAGTTGTAGGCAGAGAGCAAAGAAAGATTTATACTGTTAAGGCTTAATCACTTCATATCAACTCAGAACTTAAAGTGACTGTGCATTAACAAATTATTAAACCTAGCACATAAATCTGGCACACACACACAGAGGGAGTTACTGTCATTAGAGGTGTGTCAGTAGTAGATAGTGTGGGCGACGTGAAATCACTCTCTACTGGTACCAACCAAAAGTCAGGTCTAGTACTGCAGTACGAGGATTTTGAAAACTGTTTAGGTTCCGAAATTGAGGGCACCATATCTTGTCAAGGCACTTGATCCTCAGTAAAGTAGAAAACAGATTTTAATGGCTGGAGAAGTAGGCTGGTCACATCAGAACAAAGATATTAAATATAAGTGGGCAGTTCAGAGAGCAAAGCAGATGGTCTGGGGAGGAGAGAGGTGAGAGGTTACAGGCAGAGAGCAAAAGAAGGATTTACCTAGCTCAAGGCTCAAGATCCACTCTAATATCAATTCAGAACTTAAATTTGACGGTAAGGATTAAAATGTTATTAAATCCCAGTATGAATTCACTCCAGAGAAACAGAGGGAGATACAGTAGTTAGAGGTGTGTTCAGTAGAGATAGTGTGGGCCATTTGGAAATCAGCCCACTGTAACCAACCAAAAAGCCAGGACAACTTTCTTTGCAGTACAGAGAATTTCTGAAAATTGTTGTTCCAGAAATTGAGGGTCCGTGTCTCGGTCAAGGCACGCCGGATCCCTGAAATAAAGTAGAAAACAGGATTTTTAAATTCCAGAAGTAGGCTGTCAGATCCAACAAACAGAATAATTATAAGTGGGCAGGTTCAGGAGAGCAAATCAGACTGTGTGGGAGCAGGAGGGAGGAGAGAGGTTGCAGAGCAGAGAGCAAAAGAAGAATTTACGGGTATAACCACTTTAATATCATCTCAGAACTTAAAAGGACTGTAAGGAATAAACAAATTATTAAACCCCTAGCATAAATTCAACTAGAGACACTGAGGAGACACAGTAGTTAGAGGTGTGTTCAGCAAGTGATAGTGTGGCCGACGAAATCTGCTTCCAATCGACCAACCAGAAGTCAGGGCTAATACTCTGTAGCACAGAGAATTGAAAACTGCTTGAGTTCCAGAAATCTAGTAAGGCCTTTGGCATGTTCAAGGCACGCTGGGTCCTTAGATATAGCAGAAAAACAGGTTTTTAAAGGCTGAAGTAGGATCATCACATAAGAACATAAGAGAATAAATATAAGTCGACAGGTTCAGAGAGCAACTGTGACAGTGTGGGGAGGAGGAGAGAGGAGAGTGTTGCAGAGAGCAAAGAAGGACTGAAACTGTCAAGGCTCTAAATTCACTTTAATATCAACTCAGAACGAAATGACTGTAAGGATTAAACAAATTATTAAACCCTAGCACATAATCAACTAGAGACACATAGGAAGATACAGTGTTAGAGGTGTGTTCAGCAGGAGATAGTCTGGGCCTCTTGGAAATCAGCTCCACTGGTACCAAATCCAAGAGTCAGGGCTAGTACTCAGAGTACAGAGAATTTGAAAAACTGTTTAGTTCCAGAAATTGAGGGTCCGCGGCCCGGTCACGGCACGCTGATCCCTGAAATAGAAGAAGAAACAGAATTTTAAGGGCTTGAAGTTGGCTCTCCACATCGAACAAAGAGAATAAATATAAGTGGGCAGCTTCAGAGTGCAAAGCATGTGGGGAGCAGAGAGAGAGGTTGCAGGGTGAGAGCAAAGAAGGGATTTACACAGTCAAGGCTCAAATTCACTTTAATATCAATTTGAACTTATAATGACTGTAAGGATTAAACGTAATTATTAATCCTTATGACATAAATTCAACCACACACTGAGGGAGTTACAGCAGTAAGAGGTGTGTTCACCAGGAGAAAGGTAACACATGGAAATTGCCTTCCACCGGTACCAACCAAAAGTCAGGTCTAGTACCTGCAGTACAGAGGATTTCTAATACAACTGTTTAGTTTCCAGAAATTAAGGGGTCCATGCCTGGCTGGCATGCTGCATCCCCGAAATAAAAGTAGAAACAGGATTTTGAAGGTTGAGAAGTAGGCTGGTCACATCAGAACAAGGAGAATAAATATATGGAAGGTCTAGAGAGCAAGCAGACGCCAGAGGGGAAGTGGAGAGAGAGAGGTCAGAGGGAAGATAAAGAAGGATTACAAAGTCAAGGTTTTCAACCACTTCTGACATCAACTCAGAACTTAAAATGACTATATGGGATTAACAAATTATTAAACCCTTAGCAACATAAATCCAACTATATCACGAAGGAGACACAGTAGTTGAGTTGTGTTCAGCAAGAGACAGTGGGCCACTTGAATTGAAGCCCACTTGCACCAAACTAAAAGTCAGTTCTAGTATTTTGCAGTACAGAGAATATCCGAAAACTGTTTAGGTTCCAGAAACTGAGTGGTCCGTGGCTCGGTCAAGGCATGCTGGATCCCTGAAATAAAGAAAACAGTATTTTAAAGGTTGAGAAGTAGGCTCATCAGTAACGAGGAGAATAAATATAAGTCGGCAGGTTCAGAGAGCAAAGCAGACATTGTGGGGATGGAGGAGAGAGGAGACAGGTTGCAGGCAGAGAACAAAAAGTAGGATTTAAACTGTCAAGGCTCTAAATTCACTTTCATCTACTAGAATGTAAATGACTGAAAGGATTAAACAAATTATTACAGTCTCAGCACATGAATTCAACTAGAGCCACAGAGGGAGATACAGTAGTTAGAGGTGTGTTCCAGGAGATAGGGCCACTTGGAACTCAGCCCACTGAACCAAATCTAAAAGCCTGTCTAGTTCCTTAGTACAGAGATTTTGAGAAACTGTTTAGTTTCCAGAAATTGAGGTCTGGTCGTGGTCAAGGCCTTGATCTCTGAAATAAAGAAAACAGGATTTTAAATTCTGGAGTAGTAGGTCAACAGCACAACAAAGACAATAACAACATAAGTTGGCAGTTTGGCAGCAAAGCAGGCGGGAAGAGAGGACAGAGGAGAGAGGTTGAAGGGCAGCTAGTAAAATAAGGATTTACTCTGTCTATGCTCTAAATTCACTAATACTGCACTAAAACGTAAAATGACAGTAGGGATTAAACAAATTATTAAATTCTAGAACATGATACTCAACTAGAGACACAGAGGGAGATACAGTAGTTAGAGGTGTGGTTCAGGAGATATTGTAGGCTGATGGAAATCAGCCCACTGATACCAAACTAAAAGCCAGGGCTTAGTTCTGTATAGAGAATTTGAAAACTGTTTAATTTCAGAAATTGAAGGGTCCATGGTCTGGTCATTGCGTATGCTGGATCCCTGAAATATAGTAGAAAAACAGGATTCTTAATATCTGGAGAAGCAGACTGGCTACACTGCCCATAGAGAGAATATATATAGTGGCAGGTTCAAAGCAGCAGTTGGTGTTGGGGAGGAGAGAGAGGAGAGAGGTTGTAGGCTAGGGCAAAAGAAGGATTTCCCATACGTCAAGACTCTAAATTCACTTGAAATATCAACTCAAAACTTAAAATGACTGTAAGGATTACAAATTATTAAACCCTAGCACATTCAACTAGAGACACAGAGGAAGATACAGAAATTAGTGGTGTGTTCAGTATGAGATAGTGTGGCTACATGGAAATTATGCTCACTGCACCAATCCAAAGTTGGGGCTAGTATTTTGCAGGAGAAGATTTCGAAAACTGTTTATGTTCCAGAAATTGAGGGGTCCGGTGGCCTGGTCAAGGTAACGCTTGAACCCCTAAAATAAAGCACATAAAAATGTGATTTCAAAATTCCAGAAGTAGGCATTTCAACATCACTACAAAGAAAATAAATATAAGTCAGCAGGTTTTGAGGCAAAGCAAAAAGTGTTGGTAGGAGTAGGAGGAGAGAGGTTAGGCAGAAAGCAAAAGAAGGATTTACACTGTCTAGGCTCTAAATTTACTTCTAATGTCAACTCAGAACGTAAAATGACTGTAAGGATTAACCAAATTATTAAACCCCAGATCATGACTTCAACTAGAGACAGAGGGAAAGATACAGTAGTTAGAGTGTGTGTTCAGCAGGAGATAGTGTGGGACACATGGAAATCAGCTCCACTCTACCAAACTAAAGTCAGGGCTGGGCACTCTCTAGCACAGACGATTTCTGAAAACAGATAGTCCCAGAATTGAGGGGTCCGTAGCCTGGTCAAGGCAGTTGCATCCTGAAATAAAGTAGAAAACAGGATTTTAAAGGCTGGAGAAGTAGGTTGGTCACATCAGAAGAAAGAGAATAAATATAAGTGGGCAGGTTCAGAGAGCAAAGCAGATGGTGTGAGGGAAGAAGAGAGGAGAGAGGTTGCAGGGCGAGAGCAAAAGAAGGATTTACAAAGTCAAGGCTTCTAACCACTTCAAATATCAACTCAGAACTTAAATGACTATAATGATTAAACAAATTATTAAACCTTAGTACATAATTCAAATATAGACACAGAAGGAGATACAGTATTAGAGGTGTGTTCAGCAAGAGATAGGGCCATTTGAAATCAGCCTCCACTGCATTCAAATCCAAAAGTCAGGGTTAGTACATTGCAGGCAGAGAATATCTGAAACCGTTTAGGTTCCAGAAATTGAGAGGTCCGTGGTCTGGTCAAGGCATGCTGGATCCCTGAAATAAAGTAGAAAAACAGGATTTTAAGGCTGGAGAAGAATGTTTGTCACAATTTGAACAACAGAATAAATATGCGTTATAGTAGGTTCAGAGAGCAAAGCAGACAGTGTGTGGGAGGGAGGAGAGGAGAGAGGTTGCAGGCAGAGAACAAAAGAAGGATTTACACTGTCAAGGCTCTAAATTCACTCTATTATCAACTCAGTATGTAAATGACCGTAAGGATTAAAACTTATTAAATCTCACATGAATTTCTTCTAGAGAAACAGAGGGGATACAGTAGTTAGATGTGTTTAGCAGGATAGGGCCACTTGGAAATTGCAGCCCATTGGAACCAAATCCAAAAGCCTGACTAGTTCCTGCAGCATTGAGAATTTCTGAAAACTGTTTAGGTTCCAGAAATTGAGGTCCGTGTGAATGGTCAAGGCACGCTGGATCCTTGAAATAAAGTAGAAAACAGGATTTTTAAATTCTGTAGAAGTAGGCTGGTCACATCACAAATGAAAGAGAATAAATATAAGCTGGCAGGTTTTGAGTGCAAAGGAGTGTGTAGCAGTAGAGGAGAGAGAGAGAGAGAGGTTGCAGTTTAGAGAAGAAAAGAATGATTTACACTGTCTAGCCTAACCACCCCCCTGAATATCAAACCAGAAAAAACGAAATGACTGTAAGGATTAAACAAATTATTAAACCCCAGATCATGACTTCAACCAGAGACACAGAGGGAGATACATGTTAGAGGTGTGTTCAGCAGAGGATAGTGGTGATGCATGGAAATCAGCTTCCACTGCACTAAATCCAAAGTCAGGGCTAGTACTTTGCAGCACAGAGGATTTCTGACAAACTGTTTAGGTTCCAGAAATTGAGGGTGATAGCCTGATCAAGGTACAGTGATCCTTGAACAGTAGAAAAACAGGATTTTAAAGGCCGAGTAGTAGGCTGGTCACATCTGAACAAACAGAATAAATATAAGTGGGTAGGTTCAGAGAGCAGTGCAGACGGTGTGGGGAGGAGGAGGTAGGAGAGAGGTTGCAGGGCAGAGAGCAAAGCATGATTTACACAGTCAAGGGTCCAAACTAATTTCTAATATCATCTGAACTTAAAAAGGACTGTAAGGATTAAACAAATTATTAAAACCTAGCACATTAATTCAACCAGAGACACAAAGGAGACACACAGTGGTCAGTGGTGTGTTTAGCATGAGATAGTGTTGGCCGATGGAAACTGGGCTTCACTGCACTAAATCCAGAAGTCAGGTTGATACTTTGTAGCACAGAGAATTTCTGAAAACTGTTTAGGTTCCAGAAATTTAGTGGCCCTGGCCTGTTCAAGGCATGCTGGTCCCTGATATAAAGTAGAAAACAGGTTTTTAAAGGCAGGAGATGTAGGATCATCACATCAGAACAAAGAGAATAAATATAAGTCGGCAGGTTCTAGAGAAGCAGACAGTGTGTGGAGGAGGAGAGAGGAAAGAGGTTGCAGGACAGAGAGAAAAAGAAGGACTGAAACTGTCAAGGCTATAAATTCATTTCCAATATCAACTCCAGAACGTAAATGACGGCAAGGATTAAACAAATTATTAAACCCCAGTATTATAAATTCAACTAGAGCACATAGGAAGATACAGTAGTTAGAGGTGTGTGTCAGCAGGAGATAGTCTCGCTTGGAAATCAGCCCACTGGTACCAAATCCAAAAAGTCAGGGCTAGGTACCTTGCAGTACAGATTATTTCAAAAATTGTTTAGGTTAGAGAAATTGAGGGTCCGTGGTCGGTCAAGGCACGCTGATCCTGAAATAAAGTAGAAAACAGGATTTTTATAGGCTGGAGAAGTAGGCTGGTCACATCAGAATAAAGAGAATAAACAGGTGGGCAGGTTCAGAGAGCAAAGCAGACAGTGTGGGGAGGAGGAGAGAGAGAGGTTGCAGGGCAGAGAGCAAACAAAGATGTACATGTCAAGGCTCTAAATTACACTTCTCATATCAACTCAGAACTTAAAATGAGTGTACGGATTAAACAAATTATTAAACCCTTGCAGTACAAATTTATCACACACAGAGGAAGTTACAGTGTTAGGAGGTGTGTTCAGCTGAGATAGTGTGGCCACGTGGGAAATCACCATCCAGTGGTACCAATTCCAAAAGTCAGGTCTAGTACCTTGCAGCACAGAGGATTTTCGAAAACTGTTTAGGTTCCAAAAATTGAGGGTCCAAAGCCTGGTAAAAGTAGGCTTGATCCCTGAAATAAAGAAGAAAACAGGATTTTAAAGGCTGGAGAAGTAGGCTGGTCACATCATAACAAACAGAAGAAAATAAGTGGGCAGGGTCAGAGAGCAAAGCAGATGGTCTTGGGGGAGGAGGAGAGAGAGAGGAGAGGTTATGGTACAGAGCAAAGAAGGATTTACACAGTCAAGGCTCTAGATCCACTCTAGTATCAATTCAAACTTAAATGACTGTAAGGATTAAGCAAATTATTAAACCCCAGCACATAAATTCAATTAGAGACACACAGAGGGAGATACAGTAGTTAGAAGGTGCTCAGCAGGAGATAGTGGGCCACGGAAATCAGCTTCCACTGTACTCAAATCCAAAAAGTCAGGTCTTAGTACTTTGCAGTACAGAGGATTGGACAAACTGTTTGTATGTTCTAGAAAATGAGGGGTCCTATAGCCTGGGCAAGGCATGCTGATCCCGGAACAAAGTAGGAAAACAGGTTTTTAAGGGCTGGAGAAGTAATTCTGGTCACATCAGAACAAAGAGAATAATATAAGTGGGTAGGTTCAGGATAGAAAGCAGACGGTGTGGGGGGAGGAGGAGAGAGAGAGAGAGGTTGCAGGCACAGAGCAAAAGAAGGATTTACACAGTCAAGGCTCTAGATCCACTTCTAGTATCAATTCAGAACTTAAATGACTGTAAGGATTAAGTAAATTATTAAACTGTAGCTCATAAACTAACTAGAGACACAGAGGGAGATACAGCATAGAGGTGTTCAGCAAGCAGATAGTGTGACCGGCGGAAATCAGCTTTCACCGTACCAAATCCAAAGGTCAGGGCTAGTAATTTGCAGGCACAGAGCATTTCTGGAAAAACTGTTATGTTCCAAATGAGGGCACGTGTCCCGGTCTCGCATGTTGATCTCTGAAATAAAGTAAAAAACAGGATTTTTGTAAGGCTGCATGTAGCTCTGTCGCATCAGAACAAAGAGAATAAATATAAGGGCAGGTTCAGAGAGCAAAGAGACAGTGTGGAAGAGGAGAGAGAAGAGAGTTGGTAGGCAGAGAGAAAGAAGGATTTACAGAGACAAGGCTCTAATCATCTGCAATATCAATCACAACTTAAATGACTGTAAGGATTAAACAAATTGTTAAACCCTAGCTACTTAACCAGAGAAACAGAGAAGATACAGTAGTGAGAGCTGTGTTCAGCAGGAGATAGTGTGGGCCATTTGGAACCGAAGGCTACTGGTACAAAAATCCAAAGCCGCATTAGTACCTTGTAGCACAGGATTTCGAAAACAGATAAGGTCCCAGGGAATGAGGGTCCGGTGCTCGTCAAGGCACGCTGATCCTGAAATAAAGTAGAAAAATGGATTTAAAAGGCTGGAGCGTAGTCTGTCACATTAGAATAAAGAGAATAAATATAAGGGCAGCAGGTTCTTAGAGCAAAGCAGACAAAGGGAGGAGGAGAGAGGAGAGGTTGGGGCAGAGAGGAAAAGAAGGATATACACAGTCAAGGCTCTAAATTACTCTAATATAAACTCAGAACTTAAAATGACTGTTAGAATTAAACAAATTATTAAACCCTAGCACACAATTAACTAGAGACACAGAAGGAGATACATTAGTTAGAAGTGTGTTCAGCAGGAGATAGTAGGTCATGTGGAAATCAGCTTCCACTGCATCAACATCCAAAAGTCAGGTTCAGTACTTTGCAGTACAGAGGATTTCTGACAAACTGTTAGGTTCTAGAAATTGAGGGTCCATGGCCTGGTCAAGGCACGCTGATCCGGAAATAAAGTAGAAAACAGTTTTTTAAAGGCTGGAGAAGTAGTCTGGTCACAACAGAACAAAGAGAATAAATATATGGGCAGGTTCAGAGGAGCAAAGTAGACGTGGGAGGAGGAGAGAGGAAGTAGGGCATAGAGCAAAAGTATCATAATAATCAAGGCTCTAAATTCACTTCAAATATCAACTCAGAACTTAAAAGGACTGTAAGTTTAACAAATCATTAAACCCTTGCACTGAAATCAACTAGAGAGACAGAGGGGTACTGAATCAGAGGTGTGTTCAGCAAGGATAGTGTACACGGAAATCAGCTCAGCTCCATTCACAAACTAAAGTCATGGCTAGTACTCTGGTAGTACAGAGAATTTCTGAAAAACTGTTCAGCTCCAGAAATTGAGGGTCCGCGCCTGGTTAAGGCACGCTGATCCTTGAAATAAAGTAGAGAAAAACAGGTTTTTAAAGGCATGGAGAAGTAGGCTGGTCACCTCAAAATAAAGAGAATAAACACAAGTGGGCAGGTTCAGAGAGCAAAGCAGCGGTGGGGAGGAGGAGGAGAGGAGAGGTTGCAGGGCAGAGAGCAAAAGAAAGATTTACACTGTTAAGGCTCTAATTACTCTCATATCAACTCAGAACTTAAAGTGACTTTTAAGAATTCAACAAATTATTAAACCCGCAGATATACATTCAGGCACACACACACAGAGGAGTTACTGTCAATAGAGTGTGTGTTGAGCAGTAGATAGTGTGGGCCACGTGGGAAATCACCTTCCACTGGTGCAAATCAAGGGTGGGTCAGTACCTTGCAGTACAGAGGATTTCTGAAAACTGTTTGGGTTCCTGAAATTGAGGGCTCCATATCCTGGTCAAGGCATGTTGATCCTGAGTAAAAGTGGAAAACAGGATTTTAAAGGCTGGAGAAGTAGGCTGGTCACATCAGAACAAAGAGATAAAATATAAGTGGGCAGGTTCAGAGAGTAAAGCAGATGGTCTGGGGGAGGAGGAGAGGAGAGAGGTTGCAGGGCAGAGAGCAAAAAGAAGGATTTACTCAGTCAAGGCTCAAGATCCACTTCTAATATCAATTCAGAACTTAAAATGACGGTAAGGATTAAACAAATTATTAAACCCTAAGCACATAAATTCAACTACACACACTGAGGGAATTACAGCAGTAAGAGGTGTGTTCAGCAGAGAAAGTGTGGGCCACATGGAAATTACCTTCCACTGGTCCCAAATCCAAAAGTCAGGTCTAGTACCTTGCAGTACAGAGAATTTCTGAAAACTGTTTATGTTCTAGAAATTAGAGTGGTCCGGCCTCGTCACGCACGCTGCATCCCTGAAATAAAGTAGAAAACAGGATTTTAAAGGCTGGAGAAGTAGGCTGGTCAGATCAGAACAAGGAGAATAAATATAAGTGGGCAGGTTCAGAGTGCAAAGCAGACGGTGTGGAGGAGCAGTGAGAGGAGAGAGGTTGCAGGGCAGAGCAATAGAAGGATTTATACAGTCAAGGCTCTAAATTCACTCTAATATCAACTCATGAACTTAAAATGACTGTAAGAGATTAAACAAATTATTAACCTTATGACATAAATTCAACTTCACACACAGAAGGAGTTACAGCAGTTAGAGGTGTGTCAGCAGGAGAAAGTGTGGGCCACATGGAAATTACCTTCCACTGGTACCAAATCCAAAAGTCAGGTTAGTACCTTGCAGTACAGAGGATTTCTGACAAACTGTTTAGTTTCCAGAAATTAAGGGTCCATAGCCTGGTCAAGGCACGCTGCATCCCTGAAACAAAGAGAAAACAGTATTTTAAAGGCTGGAGAAGTAGGCTGGTCACATCAGAACAAGGAGAATAAATATAAGTGGGCAGGTTCAGAGAGCAAAGCAGACGTGTGAGGAAGTGGAGAGGAGAGAGGTTGCAGGGCAGAGAGCAAAAGAAGGATTTACAAAGTCAAGTGCTCTAAATCCACTTCTAATATCAACTCAGAACTTAAAATGACTATAAGAATTAAACAAATTATTAAACCCTAGCACATAAATTCAACTAGAGACACAGAAGGAGATACAGTAGTTAGAGGTGTTCAGCAAGAGATAGTGTGGCCACTGGAAATCAGCTCCACTTGTACCAAACCAAAAGTCAGGGTTAGTACCTTGCAGTAGAGAGAATTTCGAAAACTGTTTAGGTTCCAGAAATTGAGTGGTCCGTGGCCTGGTCAAGGCACGCTGGATCCCTGAAATAAAGTAGAAAACAGTATTTTAAAGTCTGGAATAGTAGGCTAGCCACATCACAACAAAGAGAATAAATATAAGTGGCAGTTCAGAGAGCAAAGCAGACAGTGTGGGGGAGAGAGGAGAGGTTGCAGGGCAGAGAACAAAAGAAGGATTTACACTGTCAAGTCTCTAAATTCACTTCTAATATCAACTCAGAATGTAAAATGACTGTAAGGATTAAACAAATTATTACACCATAGCACATGAATTCAACTAGAGACACAGAGGGAGATACAGTAGTTAGAGGTGTGTTCAGCAGGAGATAGTGTGGGCCACTTGGAAATCAGCTTCCACTAATACCAAACTTAAAAGCCAGGGCTAGTTCCTAGCAGTATAAGGATTTCTAAACTGTTTAGGTTTTAGAAATTGAAGGGTCCATGGCCTGGTCATGGCACGCTTGGATCCCTGAAATAATGTAGAAAACAGGATTTTAAATTCTGGAGTAGTAGGCTGGTCACATCACAACAAAGAGAATAAATATAAGTTGGCAGTTTAATAGTGCAAAGCAGATAAGTGTGGTGCAGGAGGAGAGAGGAGAGAGGTTGCAGGCATAGGGCAAAAGAAGGATTTACACAGTCAAGGCTCTAAATTCACTTGAAATATCAACTCAAAACTTAAAATGACTGTAAGGATTAAGCAAATTATTAAACCCTTGCACATAAATTCAACTAGAGACATAGAGGAGATACAGTAGTTAGTGGTGTGTTCAGCAAGAGATAGTGTGGGCCACATGGAAATGCACTGCACTCAAATCCAAAAGTTGGAGCTAGTACTTTGCAGTGCAGAAGATTTCTGAAAAACTGTTAATGTTCCAGAAATTGAGGGGTCCGTGGCCTGGTCATGGCATGCAGGATCCCTGAAATGAAGTAGAAGAACAGGATTTTTAAATTCTGGAGAAGTAGGCTGGTCACATAAGAACAAAGAGAATAAATAAAAGTGGGCAGGTTCAGAGAGCAAAGCAGACGGTGTGGAGGAGGAGGAGAGAGAAGAGAGGTTGCAGGGTAGAGGGCAAATGAAGGAATTACATAGTCAATGCTCTAAATTCACTTGTAATATCAACTCAGAACTTAAAATGACTGTAAGGATTACACAAATTATTAAACCCTAGCACATAAATTCAACTAGAGACACAGAAGGAGATGCAGTAGTTAGAGGTGTGCTCAGAGGAGATAGTGTGGGCCACTTGGAAATCAGCTTCCACTGGTACCAAATCCAAAAGTCAGGGCTAGTACTGGTAGTACAGAGGATTTCTGACAAACTGTTTAAGTTCCAGAAATTGAGGGGTCCATACACTGGTCAAGGCACGCTGATCCCTGAAATAAAGTAAAAACAGAATTTTAAAGGCTGGAGGAATAGGCTGGTCACTCAGAACAAAGAGAATAAATGTAAGTGGGTAGGTTCAGAGAGCAAAGCAGACAGTGTGGGGAGGAGGAGAGGAGAGAGGTTGCAGGGCAGAGAGCAAAAGAGGATTTACAAAGTCAAGGCTCTAAATTCATCTGCAAAATGAACTCACAACTTAAAATGACTGTAAGGATTAATCAAATTGTTAAACCCTAGCACATAAATTCAACTCGAGAAACAGAGGAAGATACAGTAGTTAGAGGTGTGTTCAGGAGAGATAGTAGGCCATTTGCATATCAGCTGCCACTGGTACCAAATCCAAAAGTCAGGGCTAGTACCTTGCAGTACAGAGGATTTCTGAAAACAGATAAGGTCCCAGAAATTGAGGGGTCTGTATCCTGGTCAAGGAACGCTGCATCCCTGAAATAAGGTAGAAAAACAGGATTTTTAAAGGCTGGAGAAGTAGGCTGGTCACATCAGAACAAAGAGAATAAATATAAGAGGGCAGGTTCAGAGAGCAAAGCGGACGGTGTGAGGAAAGTGGAGAGAGGGAGAGGTTGCAGGGCAGAGAGCAAAAAAGGATTTACAAAGTCAAGGCTCTAAATCCACTTCTAATTTCAACTCAGAACTTAAAATGACTATAAGGATTAAACAAATTATTAAACCCTAGCACATAAATTCAACTATAGACACAGAAGGAGATACAGTAGTTAGAGGTGTGTTCAGCAAGAGATAGTGTGGCCACTTGGAAATCAGCTTCCACTGTACCAAATCCAAAAGTCAGGGCTAGTACCTGGCAGTACAGAGAATATCTGAAAAACTGTTTAGGTTCCAGAATTTGAGAGGTCCGTGGTCCTGGTCAAGGCATGCTGGATCCCTGAAATAAAGTAGAAAACAGTATTTTTAAAGGCTGGAGAAATAGGCTCGTCACATCAGAACAAAGAGAATAAATATGGGTCAGTGCATTAAAATGGGTTACCTATAGTTTCCTCATGTCCCCAAGACATTACCAAAACACAAATGCAGGAAACCCATTATTAAATGTAGTGCAGTGGTTTTGAAATAATACAGTGCAAGCAGATAAAAACTTAACCAGAATGCTATGGCACATTTTTAATGGTAAATTCCCACATCTTTAGGTGCAAATTCCAACAAGAACTGGTGCAAGCTCTGTGATATTTTTTCCCATGCCAGTATTATGTATTAATTGTTTTGTAAAAGTTTGTATGTTGTGGAATAACGTTTGTCATGCATAGTACTTATTTATTGTGTGCTCTGAGCTTTTTGCTGCATGTATTAGTTACACTCACCCCAAAAACAGCCTTAAGAAAATCCGTCTCGGATGTAACTTCTATGTCCCCTTAGTTACGTTCCAGACATTTTAGCAAAGGGCTCTTTATAATTAAATTTTCCCCACTTTTGTTATATGGTTCCCTCCATTGCTGTCCCTTTAGCCTATGGACAGGCTTTGTTCTCAATTCCCATTTATTTCCTAAGCTGCATCTATTTCATTTACCTGGCAACAGGTTCATGTCCACTTGCCCGGATGTTCGGTCGAGAGGTCACGGGTGGGGAGCCACACAAGAGCACGAGACATGCAGTGATGTGGCCTTATAGTGTGTCGGGCATCAAGGGGTATAAAAGAAGCAGTCCCAGCCAAAGTGTTCCTCTTCTTCGCTACACTCCAGCACCGAAGTCGCTTTTGTCCCCAGCATTATGTGGCGAGACTCCATCAACTACCATAACCAGGTAAGAGCAAGCGCATCTTTCGCATTTGTACACTCCGTATTTTTAGCCTCAGTTCAAAATTAATTCCCAGGTCATGGCTTCTCCAGCACAACCTGCATAAAATCGGACACTGAGCAGGGTTTAGACACCTGCAGTCCCGCTTCCTTCCCTTGACTCTGAACTGGTGGGCATTAAAAGAAAGGAACGCTGGACTTGAAGGTAATTTCTAACAGGCGATTATTGAGTGCACTTTAATAGGGATGAGGAGCAAAACCTCCGGGAACACAATTTTCTGACTATGGCAGGCCCTAAAAAGAATGCACATGCCTCCAGTGTTTATGTTGTTCAATCAGTTTAAAAGGAATAATTTGGATGGGTGGTGTGCTCAGCTAGCTGGTTTTGTGCTGTCTCATTCTGGCCACATGCTTTGCAGGTGGGGTGCCTGGGTGCCATAAATGTAGTAAAATGTTGTTGCTGTGTCTTGGACTAAAATTGTTTGCTGGAGGGTGCATGGTGTGGGGCATTTTTGGAAGCATGCACCTGGGTTTGGGGTTCACCGCTTGCTGTATTTGCTTGGTGGGAGGGGAGTGCCACATGGTGTGGTCCAAATCTGGATCATTTGGCACCCAGTGAATCCAATACATAACTGGTAGGCACAGCATCATTTTATTAAGCTGCGTCGCCTGTGCATAAGATTTGGGATTTCAAATGGTGCAGTTGAGGTCCATGCACCACTGCAGGCTTCCAGATAAATGCCCACAATGTCAACTGATTGAATTAAAACTGTTGCGGGGGGGCGTATGGTATGGGCCTTTATATGGATGCCTGCTGTGATGTGTAGGCCCCTGTGTTTGAACCGGTCGAATGTGGGATTTTAGAAAATGCTGCTTGGTGTTTTGTTGGGGGGGGGGATGCAGGGGTATGGGCCTTTATCTGTAAGCCTGCTGTGGTGTAGGCCCAGGTGGATCATTTGGCACCCAAAAGGAATGTTTTCACTTTATTGTGCCCAAATGATCGACTCAGGCCTACATACCACAGCAGGCTTCCAGATAAAGGCTCACGCCATGGTCTGATGTTTTCTGAAGTTTGGTTAGGGTGGGGCACCTCAATGGGATTTTGTTAGTGTGACATCAACAGGCTAATCATACATTATCTGTATATTTTTGGTATTGTATACCCATACTGTACAAAGCCTGTTTACCAAGTGTTGTCTGAGTGTGGTTCTTTGCAAGCAGGTGGGCCTCCATTTTGTTTGCAGGCAGGTGGGCCTCCATTTTGTTTGCAGGCAGGTGGGCCTCCATTTTGTTTGCAGGCAGGTGGCTGAGTCTCCATTTTGTTTGCAGGCAGGTGGGCCTCCATTTTGTTTGCAGGCAGGTGGCTGCGCACCTCCATTTTGTTTGCAGGCAGGTGGCTGCGCCCCATTTTGTTTGCAGGCAGGTGGCTGCGCGCCCATTTTGTTTGCAGGCAGGTGGCTGCATGCCTCCCATTTTGTTTGCAGGCAGGTGGCTGCGCACCTCCATTTTGTTTGCTGGCAGGTGGCTGCGCGCCCATTTTGCTTCAGGCACTGCGCCCATTTCGTTGTTTGACTTTTGTCCCGCGGCTATCGCCGTGTGTCATCTTGTCCTTTTGCCCTGTAAACCACTTCAGGGTCATGCCTTTGCACTGCACCTCCATTTCGTTGTTTGACTTTTGTCCTGTGAAGCACGCCGTGTGTCATCTTATCCTTTGCCCGTAAACCACTTCAAGGGTCATGCCTTTGGCACCGCGGCTCCATTTCATTGTTTGACTTTTGTCCCGCGTAAGCACGTCATGTGTCATCTTGTCCTTTGCCCGTGTAAACCACTTCAAGGGTCATGCCTTTGGTACTGCTCCATTAACCTGTTCTCGTGACCTGCCTTGTCGATTCCAGAATTTACTGCTTCTCACTTTGTATATTTTTGCCAGTGTGGCATTAACCACATCTTGAATGGCATTTTTATTCCAAAATGTCAATTCCATTAACAGAAGAGACCTCTTTTAAATCTTCTTCTGTTCCTACAGACTTTCTGAAAACTCTTAAGGATGGAATCAAGAAGACGACTATGTTTATCTGCTGCAGCAGTGCTCACTGAAGTATTGCATAATACTGCTACTGCTCAATCCGTAAAAGAAAAAGCAGGCTTTAGAGCAAATATAAAGAAGGGCGAAGGCCGCTATCAAGCATATTTGGAAACAAATGCAACACGTGCAAGAAAAACAGAGACAACATGACTGAGGATCAGCGTAGCCATTATAATGACATGGCAAAGGAGAGAATGAGAAGGTACAGAGAAGCACAGAAACAGAAGACCCAATCAACTGAGAAAAAGTAGTAGGCCAACAAAAACGAAACACGTCCTAATGATCAGAATGCATTGCCACAGAGGAACACTGGAGGGAGATAAAAGAGTTCAGCGAGCCAACATGACAAGTCAGAAAAGAAGAAGAATAAATGAGAAGCAACGCAGAAAGTACCATGAAAAGATGTGCCACTGCTGCGTCCACCAGTACCTGCCGCTATGGCCACCAGTGCCTGCTGCTGCATCACCAGTGCCCTCCGCCAAGCCATCAGTGCCCGCCACTGCATCACCAGTGCCCACTGTCACCTCTTCAATGGCCACCACCACAGACACTCTGCCAGTGGCCACCAACAACTCACCAGTGGCCACCACCACCACACCATCCTCGGCGATGATCCTGCCAGAAAAGAGCCATTCACAACAGCAGTGGAACCATATAATGCCGCTCTAAGAAAGTCGGTGCAAACAGCAAGAAAGGCATTGCCAAATCACCCACTAAATTTGCAATAACATTGAGCGGATATTGGCATCTTGCTCACCATCAAAGAAAGCGCTCTGGCCAAGGTGGTGCTTCCAAGAACACAACTGGAAGATAAACTTATGTCAGTTGTATCTGAGAAGTTGTCCCAGCTAAAAACAATCGCAAGAAAAGTGACAGACAGAGGAACAAGGAATTTTAAAACCATTGTAGTCTTAAAAATACAAGCTGCTAAGAACTGCAAGCTCAACATTGGGGGTGAGCTGGAAGAGGCTTATGAGAGTATCTTCACAGAGACTGAAACCAAAAACACACTGCTCTGCACTGCCACTGAAATGGTGAGTAGAGTGGAAAGTGGAAAATTCTTTGAAGAGAGTGCCACACCTCTGCACACACAAAAGGCCTTTTCTAAACAGTCGCAAAACAAGGTCATACTCGATAAACCTATTGACCATCTTCACCAAGAATTTATGCAACAGAACCCAGACACACCACTTGAGCATGAAAATTTGGCACTTTATGACCAAGGCACATTAAACTTGCAGGGCAGCAAAACCTTGAACAATGTCTTTGTGAATACTCGCGCCATCGGCCACTGAAGCTTGAGGCTATAAATCGCCTTGTCAATAAATATAAACTTCCATGCTGCAAAGTTGCAGATCTTTATCAGGCAGTTGAAATTACTATGTGTCCCAGACTACCTTTGGAAAAGTTCTTCAAATATGATTGCATGCAAAACATGCGAGAAGTGCAGCACCGAAAATTTTGTTGATGTGGTGAGGACCTAGTCCAGAAACATGGACAAGAACGGACAACATGGCAGCAGTGGACAGTATTAAAATCATGAGAAGGGCTGATGGCCTCCAAGTGCAACAGACCAGGAAGGTTTTGAAAAATAAATGCTCTACTGTCCAAATGCTGGTAGAAGTCCTAAAGATGACCTTTCTTCCTGGGTCATCATATGCATGTTGCAGCATGGCAGCAGCATGGTTTAAACAGATAAGGCAGTTCGGTACCCAGGGTTGGGTGGTGATGGTGTCAGACTTCAGGAGAACTACACCTGTAAACTACAGGATGAAGTACAGTCAGCCCACTGGCACCATGAGCAAGAAACAGTTCACCCTGTGGTTACATATTACAACTGTAATTCTGGGAAGCCACTGTCAGAGACTCTCTCATTTTCATATCAATGATCTCAAGCATGATCACTATGCTGTATGAGCATTTTGTTGAAATTGCAAATGCACACCTCATGAACGTCGATCACTGAATATTGTCAAGCAAGTTCACTTCACAGATGGCTGTGGTCGCAGTACAAGTCTAAATGGTCATTTATGATATTTCCTTTTTCAACAGCAAGTATGGGTTTCCAATTAAGCATGTTTATTTTGATCAAGACATGGAAGGGCCCCAGATGGGGAAAGCGCAGTGGTAAAGTCTAAGGCAAGCATGGGAGTACATCGCTGAGGGCAGTAATTGGAATGCAAAAGAACTATTCAAATACTGCAACAGTGAACTAACAAAGGCACTGACACTGAAGTGTGCACTCACCGCAGGAGAACATTTTTCTGGGTGGGTGAAATGAACATAAAGAGAGCCAAGAGGAGATGTAAAAGCTGTACCCGGAACACAGTCATACAAAGTGTCAAGTCACTAGTGGATGGTGTGGTGGCCACAAGAAACCTCACATGTTTCTGTACACATTGCATTGATGAAGCTGGGCCCTGTGTGAACCATAGTCTGGTGGAAGAGTGGAAGTCGAAGAAACTAATTAGTCTGCTACATTTGTGCCCGCTGCCAATGTTCACAAAACACAAGTGACACTGCTCCTACTTGCTCTACTGCTGTGGACATTGTGTCTGGTCATGCACAATCCCTGACACTCATGCCCACCCATCTGCCAGTGACACAACTTCTTCCAGTGCTCCTGCAGTTCCTGGTGCAACAGCAGCCACCACAGCCATTTTTAGCACTTTGCAAGACAGGGGCATGCACACTGATGCAAGCACGTCAAATCACTGCACTGCTCCACAATTGGAGAGGCCCGCTCAAGCAAACCAAAAGTTCAGAAGAAGAAAAAACGTTGTTGGAACCAGAGATCGATAAATTCTATGCTGTCTACTATTCTAAGGAATTCTACATTGGTCAAGTTACAGCAGTAGACACCGTAAAGCAGATGTTCTCAGTGAACTTCACAGAACTGTCAGAGTGTTTTTTTCTTGCCATGAAGGCAAGACACTGACAGTGTGAAGAAAATACGAATTTTTCAGGGGCCGCCAGCTTGAAGGAGATGGCCCTATGGATTACAAGAAGAACAATTAAAGATCATTGCAGAAAAGTTCAGCAAGCTGCAACAAAGATGGGTTTGAAACACTGCTCACTGTGCATTAAGGTGGACTGCAGAAACTGCATCATTGCATTGCCCTAACTGTAATTTCTGTACATAATTTTCTTATCTCCTGTAGAGTCTATTCAGTTCTATTGTAGTTTAGAGGCAGTTAGTTCTGTGTTACTGTTTAGCCTGTATTTATAGTTTAGTCTCTAGGTATAGTTCAGTAGATCTGTAGTTACTGTTCCAGCAGTTTTTTTTTTTTAGTATGGACTCTGGTATAATTCAGTAGTTAGCGTTAGCCTGTAAAGTTTACATACATACATATTTATTTATGTATTTATAGTTTAGGAGTGAAAATTAATACTTGTTTAGACTTTTTCAGAGTAAACCATTTTACTGTCAATTTTGATTTCATTACCCGCTTTACTTCAACCTATAAAACTTTTGTTAACTTGCACAACTGTTTCCTATCTATTATTGCATGTGCTGTTATGTAAGGTCCCTTGCCAAATGATAACATTATCAGTATGTCCCATTACGCACATACACTTATGTGCCCTGTTACATGTGCATACACAGTTTTATGTCCCCTGTTACATGTGCATACACAGTTTTATGTCCCTGTTACATGGGCATACACAGTTTTATGTCCCCGTTACATGTGCATACAGTTTTATGTCCCTGTTACATGGGCATACACAGTTTTATGTCCCCCTGCTACATGCACATACTGTGACATTGTAACTGGTTTTACTGGTGACAGAGCAAAGGAGTTATCCTGCAACAAATAACATTTACATTAGGTGCATGATGGCTCTCAAAAACAACATTTGTTTTGATAAATTATGAATTTCAAAAAATGTCACAAATGTCACAATTTTGTAGCCCTATTTCATGCACTGACCCATATTAGTCAGCAGGTTCAGAGAGCAAAGCAGACAGTGTGGGGAGGAGGAGAGAGGAGAGAGGTTGCAGGGCAGAGAACAAAAGAAGGATTTACACAGTCAAGGCTCTAAATTCACTTCTAATATCAACTCAGAATGTAAAATGAGTGTAAGGATTAAACAAATTATTACTCCCTAGCACATGAATTCAACTAGAGACACAGAGGAGATAGAGTAGTTAGAGGTGTGTTTAGCAGGAGATAGTATGGGCCAATTGGAAATCAGCTCACTGAACCAAATCCAAAAGCCTGGACTAGTTCCTTGCAGTACAGAGAATTTCTGAAAAACTCTTTAGGTTCCAGGAAATTGAGGGGTCCATGGCCTGGTCAAGGCATGCTGATCCCTGAAATAATGTAGAAAACAGGATTTTAAAGGCTGGAGAAGTAGGCTGGTCACATCAGAATAAAGAGAATAAACATAAGTGGGCAGGTTCATAGAGCAAAGCAGATGGTGGGGAGGAGGAGAGAGAAAGAGGTTGCAGGGCAGAGAGCAAAAGAAAGATTTACACTATTAAGGCTCTAAATTCACTTCTCATATCAACGCAGAACTTAAAATGACTGTAAGAATTAAACAAATTATTAAACCCTAGCACATAAATTCAAGTACACACACACAGAGGAGTTACTGTCGATAGAGGTGTGTTCAGTAGCAGATAGTGTGGGCCACGTGGAATCACCTTCCACTGGTACCAAATCCAAAAGTCAGGTCTAGTACCTTGCAGTACAGAGGATTTCTGAAAACTATTTAGGTTCCTGAAATTGAGGGCTCCATAGCCTGGTCAAGGCAACGTTGGATTCCGAAATAAAGTAGAAAACAGGATTTTAAAGGCTGGAGAAGTAGGCTAGTCACATCAGAACAAAGAGATTAAATATAAGTGGGCAGGTTCAGAGAGAAAGCAGATGGTCTGGTGGAGGAGGAGAGAGGAGAGAGGTTGCAGGGCAGAGAGCAAAGAAGGATTTACTCAGTCAAGGCTCAAGATCCACTTCTAATATAAATTCAGAACTTAAGATGACGGTAAGGATCAAACAAATTATTAAACCCTAGCACATAAATTAAGCTAGAGACACAGAGGGAGATACAGTAGTTAGAGGTGTGTTCAGCAGGAAATAGTGGGCCACTTGGAAATCTGAGCTCCACTGTACCAAATCCAAAAGTCAGGGCTAGTACCTTGCAGTACAGAGAATTTCTGAAAACTGTTTAGGTTCCAGAAATTGAGTGGTCCGTGGCCTGGTCAAGGCACGCTGGATCCCTGAAATAAAGTAAGAAACAGGATTTTTAAATTCTGGAGAAGTAGGCTGGTCACATCAGAACAAAGAGAATAAATATAAGTGGGCAGGTTCAGAGAGCAAAGCAGACGGTGGGGGAGGAGGAGGAGAGGTTGCAGGGTAGAGGGCAAAGAAGGATTTACACAGTCAAGGCTCTAAATTCACTTGTAATATCAACTCAGAACTTAAAATGACTGTAAGGATTAAACAAATTATTAAACCCAGCACATAAATTCAACTAGAGACACAGAAGGAGATAGTAGTTAGAGGTGTGCTCAGCAGGAGATAGTGTGGCCATGAAAATCAGCTCCACTGGTACTAAACCAAAAGTCAGGGCTAGTAAGTTGCAGTAAAGAGGATTTCTGACAAACTGTTTAAGTTCCAGAAATTAAGGGTCCATAACCTGGACAAGGCATGCTGGATCCCTGAAAGAAAGAAGAAAACAGAATTTTAAAGGCTGGAGGAGTAGGCTGGTCAAATCAGAACGAAGAGAATATATATAAGTGGGCGGTTCAGAGAGCAAAGCAGACAGTGTGGGGAGGAGGAGGAGGAGAGGAGAGAGGTTGCAGGGCAGAGGGCAAAAGAAGATTTACAGTCAAGGCTCTAAATTGACTTGTAATATCTACTCACAACTTAAATGACTGTAAGGATTAAACAAATTGATAAACACTAGCAAATAAATTCAAATAGAGAAACAGAGGAAGATACAGAAGTTAGAGGTGTGTTCAGCAGGAGATAGTGTGGGCACTTGGAAATCAGCTTCCACTGGTACCAAATCCAAAGAGTCAGGTCTAGTACCTTGCAGTACAGAGGACTCTGAAAACAGTTTAACTTTCAGAAATTGAGGGTCCGTAGCCTGGTCAAGGCAAGATGGATCCGTGAAATAAAGTAGAAAACAGGATTTTAAAGGCTGAGAAGTAGGCTGGTCAGATCAGAACAAAGAGAATAAATATAAGTGGGCAGGTTCAGAGAGCAAAGCAGACGGTGTGGGGAGGAGGAGAGGAGAGACGTTGCTGGGCAGAGAGCAAAGAAGGGTTATACAGTCAAGGCTCTAAATCCACTTCTAATATCAACTCAGAACTTCAAAGGACTGTAAGGATTAAACAAATTATTAAACACTAGCACATAACTTCAACTAGAGACACAGAGAGTGATACAGTAGTTAGAGGTGTTCAGCAAGAGATAGTGGGCCACATGGAAATCAGCTTCCAGTCATACCAAATCCAAAAGTCAGCGCTAGTACTTGCAATACAAAGAATTTCAAAAAACTGTTTAGGTTCCAGAAATTGAGTTTTCCGTGGCTTGGTCAAGGCATGCTGGATCCCTGATATAAAGTAGAAAAACAGGATTTTAAGAGCTGGAGAAGTAGGCTCATCACATCAGAACAAAGAGAATAAATCTAAGTCGGCAGGTTCAGAGAGTAAAGCAGACAGTGTGAGGGAGGAGGAGAAGAGAGGAGAGAGGTTGCAGGCAGAGAGCAAAAGAAGGATATAAACTGTCAAGGCACTAAATTCACTTCTAATATCAACTCAGAATGTAAAATGACTATAAGGATTAAATAAATTATTAAACCCCAGCACATATATTCAACTCAGAGACACTGAGGAGATACAGTAGTTAGAGGTGTGTTCAGCAGGAGATGTGTGGCCACTTGGAAATCAGCTCACACATACCAAATCCAAAAGTCAGGGCTAGTACCTTGGTACAGAGAATTTCGAAAACTGTTTAGGTTCCAGAAATTGAGTGGTCCGTCAGCCTGGTCAAGGCAGGATGGATCCCTGAAATAAAGTAGAATAACAGCATTTTTAATGCTGGAGAAGTAGGCTCATCACATCAGAACAAAGAGAATAAATATAAGTGGGCAGGTTCAGAGTGCAAAGCAGACAGTGTGGGGAGGAGTAGAGAGAGAGAGTCTGCAGGGCAGACAGAAAAGAAGGATTTACACAGTCAAGGCTCTAAATTACATCTAATATCATCTCAGAACTTAAATGACTGTAAGGATTAATCAAATTATTAATCCCAAGCACATAAATTCAATTACACACACAGAGGGACTTACAGTAGTTAGAGGTGTGTTCAGCAGGAGATATTGTGGGCCACGGTATTCACTGTTCACGGAACCAAATCCAAAAGTCAGGTCTAGTACCTTGCAGTACAGAGGATTTCAGAAAACTGTTTAGGTTCCAGAAATTGAGGAGTCCATAGCCTGGTCAAGGCATGCTGGATCTGTGATAAAAAGTAGAAAACAGGATTTTAAAGGCTGGAGAAGTTGGCTGGTCACATCAGAACAAAGAGAATAAATATAAGTGGGCAGATTCAGTGAGCAAAGCAGACGGTGTGAGGGAAGAGAGAGAGGAAAGAGGTTGCAGGGCAGTGAGCAAAATAAGTATTTACACAGTCAAGCCTCTAGATCCACTTCTAATATCAACTCAGAACTTAAAATGACTATAAGGATTAAACAAATTATTAAACCCTAGCACATAAATTCAACTAGAGACACAGAAGGAGATACAGTAGTTAGAGGTGTTTTCAGCAAGAGATAGTGTGGTCCACTTGGAAATCAGCTTCCACTAGTACCATATACAAAAGTCAGGTTAGTACCTTTCAGTACAGAGAATTTCTGAAAATCTGTTTAGGTTCCAGAAATTGAGGGTACGTGGCATGGTCAAGGCACGCTGGATCTCTGATATAAAGTGGAAAACAGGATTTTTAAAGGCTGGAGAAGTAGGCTCGTCACATCAGAACCAAGAGAATAAGTATAAGTCAGCAGGTTCAGAGAGATAAGAAGACAGTGTGGAGGAGGAGGAGAGAGGAGAGAGGCTTGAGGGCAGAGAGCAAAAGATGGATTTAAACTATCAAGGCTCTAAATTCACTTCAAATATCAACTCAGAATGTAAAATGACTGTAAGGATTAAACCAATTATTAAAACCTAGAACATGAATTCAACTAGAATTCAACTAGAGAAACAGATGGAGATACAGAGTTAAATTCAACTAGAGACACAGAGGAAGATACAGTAGTTAGAGGTGTGTTCAGCAGGAGATAGTGAGGCCCACTTGCAAATCAGCTTCCACTGATAACAAATCTAAAAGTCAGAGCTAGTACCTTCCAGTACAGAGGATTTCTAAAAACAGTTTAGGTTCTAGAAATTGAGGGTCCTGTAGCCTGGTCAAGGCATGGTGGATCTTGAAATAAAGTAGAAAAACAGGATTTTTAAAGGCTGGAGAAGTAGGCTGGTCACATCAGAACAAAGAGAATAAATATAAGTGGGCAGGTTCAGAGAGCAAAGCCGACGGTGTGGCGGAGGAGGAGAGATGAGATAGGTTGCAGGGCAGTGATAAAAGAAGGATTTACACTGTCAAGGCTCAAAATTCATCTGCAATATCAACTCAGAACTTAAAATGACTGTAAGGATTAAACAAATTATTAAACAATAGCACATAAATTCAGCTAGACACACAGAGGAGTTACAGTAGTTTGAGGTGTGTACAGCAGGAGATAGTGTGGGCCACTTGGAAATCAGCTTCCACTTGTACCAAATCCAAAAGCCAGGGTAGAGCCATGTGGTATAGAGGATTTCTGAAAACTGTTTCTTTTAAAGAAATTGAGGGGTCCGTGGCCTGGTCAAGGCATGCTGGATCCCTGAAATATAGTAGAAAACAGGATTTTAAAGGCTGGAGAAGTAGGCTGGTCACATCAGAACAAAGAGAATAAATATAAGTGGCAGGGTCAGAGAGCAAAGCAGACAGTGTGGGGAGGATGAGAGGATGCAGGGCAGAGAGGAAAGAAGGATTTACACTGTCAAGGCTTTAAATTCACTTCTAATATCAACTCAGAACTTAAAATGACTGTAAGGATCAAACAAATTATTAAACCTAGCACATAAATTCTACTAGAGACACAGAGGTATATACGAGTTAGAGCTGTGCTCAGCAGGAGATAGTGGGCCACTTGGAAATTAGCTCTCTCGTACCAAATGCAAAAGTCAGGGCTAGTAACTTGCAGTACAGAGGACTTCTGAAAAACTGTTTAGGTTCCATAAATTGAGGGTCCTTGGCCTGGTCAAGGCACGCTTGATCCCTGAAATAAAGTGGAAAAATAGGATTTTAAAGGCTGGAGAAGTAGGCTCAGCCACATCAGAACAAAGAGAAGAAATATAAGTGGGCAGTTTCAGAGAGCAGACAGACAGAGGGGGAGGAGGAGAGGAGAAATGTTGCAGGGCAGAGAGCAAAAGAAGGATTCACTCAGTCAAGGCTTTAAATTCAGTTGTAATATCATCTCAGAAATTCAAATGACAGTAAGGATTAAA
Organism: Neoceratodus forsteri; assembly: GCA_016271365.2. Taxonomy (NCBI): domain Eukaryota; kingdom Metazoa; phylum Chordata; order Ceratodontiformes; family Ceratodontidae; genus Neoceratodus; species Neoceratodus forsteri. The sequence continues at coordinate 40,708,296 of JADMNL010000040.1, read as the reverse complement.
CAAATTATTAAACCCTAGCACATAAATTCAACTAGAGACACTGAGGAGATACAGTAGTTAGAGGTGTGTTCAGCAGGAGGTAGTGTGGTCCACTAGGAAATCATCTTCCACTGGTACGAATCCAAAGTCAGTTTAAGTACCTTGCAGTACAGAGGATTTCTGACAAACTGTTTAGGTTCCAGAAATTGTGGGCCCAAATCCTTCTCAAGGCACGCTGGATTCCAGAAATAAAGTAGAGAAACAGGATTTTTAAAGGCTGGAGAAGTAGGCTGGTCACATCAGAACAAAGAGAACAAATATAAGTGGGTAGGTTCAGAGAGCAAAGCAGATGGTTTGGGGCTGGAGGAGAGATGAGAGAGATTACAAGTCAGGGAACAAAAGAAGGATTTACACTGTCAAGGCTCTAAATTCACTTCTAATATCAACCCAGAACTTAAAATGACTATAAGGATTAAACACATTATTAAACCCAGCACATACATTCAACTAGAGTCACAGAGGAGATACAGTAGTTAGAGGCGCGCTTCAGCAGGAGATTTGTGCCACTTTGAAATCAGCTCACTCATACCACAGAGGAGATACAGTAGTAGAGTTGTGTTCAGCAGGAGATAGTGTGGGCCACTTGGAAAATAGGCTTCACTGTATCAAATCCAAAAGTCAGGGCTAGTACCTTTCAGTAAAGAGGATTCTGAAAAACTGTTTAGGTTCCAGAAATTGAGGGTCCATGGTCAGTCAACGCATGCTGGATCCCTGAAATAAAGTAGAAAAACAGGATTTTTAAAGGCTGTAGAAATAGGCTCGCCACATCAGAACAAAGAGAATAATTATAAGGGGAGGTTCAGAGAGCAAAGCAGACGGTGTGGGAGGTGGAGAGGAGAGTGGTTGCAGAGCTGAGAGCAAAAGAAGGATTTACACAGTCTAGGCTCTAAATTCACTTCTAATATCAATTCAAACTTTATAATATAAGTAGGCAGGTTTAGAGAGCAAAGCAGACGGTGTGGATGGGGAGGAGGGTGGAGAGGGATGCAGGGCAGAGAGGAAAGAAGGATTTACACAGTCAAGGGTCTAAATTCACTCTAATATCAACTCAGAACTTAAAGTGACTGTAAGGATTAAACAAATTAATAAACCATAGCAAATAAAGAGGTGTGTCTAGCAAGAGAATGTGAGTCACTTGAAATCAGCTCCACTGGAACCAACTAAAAGTCAGGGCTTGTGCCCCGTAGTACAGAGGATTTCTGAAACACTGTTTATGTTCCAGAAATTGAGGGGTCCGTGGCCTTGTCAAAGCACACTTGCAAATCAGCTTCAACTGGTAACAAATCCAAAAGTCAGGTCTAGTACCTAGCAGTACAGAGGATTTCTGAAAAATTGTTTAGGTTCCAGAAATTGAGGGGTCCGGTCTGGTCAAGGTACATGAGATCCCTGAAATAAAGTAGAAAACAGGATTTTAAAGGCTGGAGAAGTAGGCTGGTCACATCAGAATAAAGAGAATAAATATAAGTGGGCAGGTTCAGAGAGCAAAGCAGACGTGTGGGGAGGAGGAGAGGAGAGAGGAGAGAGGTTGCAGGGCAGAGAGGAAAGAAGGATTTACACAGTTAAGACTCTAAATTCACTTCTAATATCAACTCAGAACTTAAAATGACTGTAAGGATTAAACTAATTGTTAATCCTTGCACATAAATTCAAGTAGACACACAGAGGAGTTGCAGTAGTTATACGTGTGTTCAGCAGGAGATATTGTAGTCCATTTGGAAATCAGCGTCCACTCATACTAAATCCAAAAGTCAGGGATGGTACCTGCAGTACAGATGATTTCTGAGAAACTGTTAAGGTTCCAGAAATTGAGGGTCCGTGGTCTGGTCAAGGCACGCTGGATCCCTGAACAAAGTAGAAAACAGGATTTTTAAAGACTGGAGAAGGGCTGTGCACATCATAACAAAGAGAATAAAAATAAGTGGGCAGGTTCTGAGAGCAAAGTAGACAATGTGGACCAGAGGAGAGAGGTGAGTGGTTCCAGGGCAGTGAGGAAAGAAAGATTTACACAGTCAAGGCTCTAAATTCACTTCTAATATCAACTCAGGACTTAAAATGACTGTAAGGAGTAAACAAATTATTAAACCATAGCATAAATTCAACTCAACACACAGAAGGAGATAGAGTATTTAGAGGTGTGTTCAGAAGGAGATAGTGTGGGCCACTTGGAAATCAGCTCCACTGGTTCCAAATCCAAAAGTCAGGTCTGGTACCTTGCAGTACAAAAGACTTCTGAAAACTGTTTAGGTTCCAGAAATTAAGGGGTCCGTGGCCTGGTCAAGGCACGCTGATCCCTGAAATAAATTAGAAAACAGGATTTTAAAGGCTGAAGAAATAGGCTCGTCACATCAGAACAAAGAGAATAATTATAAGTAGACAGGTTCAGAGAGCAAAGCAGACAGTGTGGGGAGGTAGAGAGAGGTTGCAGGCCAGAGAGCAAAAGAAGGATTTACACAGTCAAGGCTCTAAATTCACATCTAATATCAACTCAGAACTTGAAATGACTGTAAGGATTAGGCAAATTATTAAGCCCTATCACATAAATTCAACTACAGACACAGAGGGAGATCTAGTAATTAGAGGTGTGTTCAGTTGAGATAGTGTGGACCACTTGGAAATCAGCTTCCACTGGTACAAAATCCAAAAGTCCGGGATAGTACCTTGCAGTACCGAGGATTTCTGAGAAACTGTTAAGGTTCCAGAAATTGAGGGTCCGTGGCCGGCCAAACACGCTGGATCCTGAAATAAAGCAGAAAACAGGATTTTAAAGGCTGGAGAAGTAGGCTGGTCACATCAGAATAAAGAGAATGAATATAGTGGGCAGGTTCAGAGACCAAAGCAGACTCTGAGGGGGTGCAGGAGAGGAGAGCGGTTTCAGGGCAGAGAGAAAAGAAGGATTTACACAGTCAAGGATCTAAATTCACTTCAAATATCAACTCAGAACTTAAAATGAATGTAAGAATTAAACAAATTATTAAACCAAAGCACATAAATTTAGCAAGAGACACAGAGGAGATACAGTAGTTAGAGGTGTGTTCAGCAGGAAATAGTGTGGGACACTTGGAAATCACCTTACACTGGTTCCAACCAAAAGTCAGGGCTAGTACTCAGTACAGAGGATTTCTGAAAACTGTTTAGGTTCCAGAAATCGAGGGATCCGTGGCCTGGTCAAGGCAAGGTGGATCCCTGAAATAAAGTAGAAAATAGGATTTTTAAAGGCTGGAGAAGTAGGCTGGTCAGATCAGAATAAAGAGAATATATATAAGTGGGAGGTTCAGAGAGCAAAGCAAACGGTGTGGGGAGGAGGAGAGAGAGAGGTTGCAGGGCAAGAGGAAAAGAAGGATTTACACAGTCAAGATTCCAAATTCACTCTAATATCAACTCAGAACTTAAAATGACTGTAAGGATTAAACTAATTGTTAAACCCTTGCACATAAAATCAAGTAGCCACACAGAGGAGTTGCAGTAGTTATACATGTGTTCAGCAGGAGATTTTGTAGGCCACTTGGAAATCAGCGTCCACTCATACCAAATCTAAAAGTCAGGATAGTACCTTGCAGTACAGAGGATTTCTGAGAAACTGTTTGGGTTCCAGAAATTGAGGGGTCCGTGGCCTGGTCAAGGCACGCTGGATCCCTGAAATAAAGTAGAAAACAGGATTTTTAAAGACTGAAGAAGGGGCTGTGCACATGAGAACAAAGAGAATAAATATAAGTGGGCAGGTACCGAGCAAGCACACAATGGGACTGGAGGAGAGAGGTGAGGGTTGCAGGGCAGTGAGGAAAAAGAAGGATTTACACAGTCAAGGCTCTAAATTCACTCTAATATTAACTCAGAACTTAAAATGACTGTAAGGAGAAACAAATTATTAAACCATAGCACATAAATTCAACTCAACACACAGAAGGAGATAGAGTATTTAGAGGTGTGTTCAGAAGGCGAGACAGGGACTTGAAATCAGCTTCCAGTGGTTCCAAATCCAAAAGTCAGGTCTGGTATCTTACAGTACAGAGGACTCTGAAAACTGTTTAGGTTCCAGAAATTATGGGGTCCATGGCCTGGTCAAGGCACGCTGATCCCTAAATAAAGTCGAAAACAGGATTTTAAAGACAGAAGAAATAGGTTTGTCACATCAGAAAAAAGAGAATAATTATAAGTAGACAGGTTCAGAGAGCAAAGCAGACAGTGTGGGAGTAGTAGAGAGGAGAAAGGTTGCAGGGCAGAGAGCAAAGAAGGATTTACTCAGTCAAGGCTTTAAATTCACTTGCAAAATCAACTCAGAACTTAAAATGACTGTAATGATTAAACAAATTATTAAACCGTAGCACATAAATTCAACTAGAGAAACAGAGGCAGATACAGAAGCTATATGTGTGTTCAGCAGGATATATTGAGGGCCACTTGGAAATCAGCTTCCACTGGTACCAGATCCAAAAGTCAGGGCTAGTACCTTGCAGTACAGAGGATTTTGAAAACTGTTTAGGTTCCAGGAATTGAGGGGTCCGTGGTCTGGTCATGGCATGCTGGATCCCTGAAATAAAGTAGAAAACAGGATTTTAAAGGCTGGAGAAGAGGCTGGTCACATCAGAACAAAGAGAATAAATATGAGTGGGCAGGTTCAGAGAGCAAAACAGATGGTGTGGGTCAGGAGGAGAATGAGACAGGTTGCAGGGCAGAGAGCCAAAAGAAGGATTTATACTTTCAAGGCTCTAAATTCACTTCTAATATCAATGCAGAATTTAAAATGACTGTAAGGATTAAACATATTATTAAACCCTAGCACATAAATTCAACTAGAGAAACAGAGGAAGATACAGTAGCTAGAGGTGTCATCAGAAGGAGGTAGTGTGGGCCACTTGGAAATCAGCTTCCACTGGTACCAAATCCAAAAGTCAGGGTTAGTACCTTGCAGTACAGAGAATTTCTGAAAACTATTTCGGTTCCAGAAATTGAGGGGTCCGTGGCCTGGTCATGGCATGCTGGATCCCTGATATAAAGTAGAAAACAGGATTTTTAAAGCCTGGAGAAGAAGGCTGGTCACATCAGAAAAAGAGAAAAATATAAGTGTTCAGGTTCAAGAGCAAAGCAGACAGTGTGGGGAGGAGGAGAGAGAGAGAGGTTGCAGGCAGAGAGCAAAAGAAGGATTTCACAGAGGGCTCTAAATTCACTTCTAATATCAACTCAAAACTTTAAATGACTGTAAGAAATAAACAAATTATTAAACTCTAGCACATAAATTCAACTAGAGACACAGAGGGAGATTCGTAGTTAGATGTGTGTTCAGCAGGAGATAGTGTTACCGCTAGAAATCAGATTCCACTGGTAACAAATCCAATAATCAGGCTAGTACCTTGTAGTACAGAGGATTTCTGAAAAACAGTTTAGTTCCAGAAATTGAGGGTCCGTAACCTGCTCAAGGCACGCTGGATCCCTGAAATAAAGTAGAAAACAGGATTTTAAAGGCTGGAGAAGTAGGCTGGTCACATCAGAACAAAGAGAATAAGTATATGTGGGCAGGTTCAGAGAGTAAAGCAGATGGTGTGGGTCAGGAGGAGAGACGAGACAGGTTGCAGGGCAGAGAGCGAAAAGAAGGATTTACACTGTCAAGACTCTAAATTCACTTCTAATATCAACGAGAACTTAAAATGACTGTAAGGATTAAACAAATTATTAATACCTAGCTTCTAAATTAAACTAGAGAAACAGAGGAAGATACAGTAGTTAGAGGTGTCATAAGCAGGAGATAGTGTGGCCACTTGGAAATCAGCTTCCACTGGTATAAAATCCAAAAGTCAGGGTTAGTACCTTGCAGTACAGAGGACTTCTGAAAACTGTTTAGGTCCCAGAAATTCGGGTCCGTGGCTCTGGCTCGGCACGCTGGTTCCCTGAAATAAAGTAGAAAACAGGATTTTTAAAGGCTGGAGAAGTCAGGCTCGTCTCATCAGAACAAAGAGAATAAATATAAGTGGGCAGTTTCAGAGAGCAATGCAGACAATGTGTGGAGGAGGAGAGAGAGAGAGGTTGCAGAGCATAGAGCAAAGAAGGATTTAACAGTCAAGACTCTAAATTCACTCTAATATCAACTCAGAACTTAAAATGACTATAAGGATTAAACAAATTAATAAACCCTAGCAAATAAATTCAAGTAGAGACACAGAGGAGATACCGTAGTTAGAGGTGTGTTCAGCAACAGATAGTGTGGGCACTTGGAAATCAGCTTCCACTGAACCAAATCCAAAAGTCAGGGCTTGTGCCTTGCAGTACAGAGGATTTGGAAAACTGTTTAGGTTCCAGAAATTGAGGGACCATGGCCTTGTCAAGCACACTGGATCCCTGAAATAAAGTAGAAAACAGGAATTTTAAAGACTGGAGAAGTAGGCATGTCACATCAGAACAAAGAGAAGAAATATAAGTGGCAGGTACAGAGAGCAAAGCAGACAGTGGGGAGAGTAGAGAGGAGAAAGGTTGCAGGGCAGACCGTAAAAGAAGGATTTATTCAGTCAAGGCTTTAAATTCACTTGTAAAATCAACTCAGAACTTAATACGACTGTAAGGATTAAACAAATTATTAAAACCTAGCAATAAATTCAACAAGAGACACAGATGGAGATACAGTAGTTAAAGGTGTGTTCAGCAGGAGATAGTGTGGCCACTTGTAACTCTGCTTGAACTGGTACCAAATCCAAAGCCAGGGCTGGTACCCTGTAGTACAGAGGATTTCTGAAAAACTGTTTAGGTTCCAGAAATTGAGGTCCGTGGCCTGGTCAAGGCACACTGGATCACTGAAATAAAGAAGAAAACAGGATTTATAAATGCTGGAGAAGTAGGTTGGTCACATTAGAACAAAGAGAATAAATATGAGCGGGCAGGTTCAGAGAGCAAAGCAGACGGTGTGGGGCAGGAGGAGATAAGAGAGGTTCCAGGGCAAAGAGCAAAGAAGGATTTACACAGTCAATGCTCTTAATTCACTTCTAATATAAACTCAGAACTTAAAATGACTGAACGGATTAAACAATTATTAAACTCTAGCACATAATTAACTAGAGACACAGAAGGAGATTCCATAGTTAGAGGTGTGTTCAGCAGGAGATAGTGTGGGACACTAGAAATCAGCTACTGGTAAAAATCTAAAATCCAGGGCTAGTACCTTTGCAGATAGAGATTTCTGAAAAGCTGTTTAGGTTTCAGAAATTGAGGGATCCGTGGCCTGGTCATGGCATGCTGGATCCCTGAAATAAAGCAGAAAAACAGGATTTTAAATTTGGAGAAGTAGGCTGGTCACATCAGAACAAAGAGAATAAATATAAGTGGGCAGGTTCAGAGAGCAAAGCAGATGGTGTGGGGAGGAGGAGAGAGAGAGAGGTTGCAAGGCAGCGGGCAAAGAAGGATTTACACTGTCAAGGCTCTAAATTCATTTGTAATATCAAATCAGTACTTAAAATGACTGTAAGGATTAAACAAATTATTAAACCTAGCACATAAATTTACCTTACACACAGAGGAGTTACAGTACTTAGAGGAGTGTTCAGCAGGAGATAGTGTGGGCCACTTAGAAATCAGATTCCTCAGGTACCAAATCTAAAAGTCAGGTCTAGAACCTTGCAGTACAGAGGATTTCTGACAAACTGTTTAGGTTCCAGTAATTGAGGGGACCATAGCCAGGTCAAGGCATGCGGTATCCCTGAAATAAAGTAGAAAACAGGATTTTTAATTCTGGAGAAGTAGGCTGGTCATATCAGAACAAAGAGAATAAACAAAAGTGGTTAGGTTCTGAGAGCAAAGCAGATGTTGTGGGGAGGATAGAGGAGAGAGGTTGTCGGGCAGAGAGCAAAAGAAGTATTTACAGTCAAAGCTCTAAATTCACTTCTAATATCAAAGCAGAAAATAAAACGACTGTAAGGATTTAACAAATTATTAAACCATAGCACATAAATTCAACTAGAGATACAGAGGAGATGCAGTAGTTAGAGTGGCTCAGCAGGAGACAGTGTGGCCACTTGGAAATCAGCCCACTGGTACAAAATCCAAAAGTCAGGGCTAGTACCTTGCAGTACAGAGACTATCTGAAAACTGTTTAGGTTCCAGAAATTGAGTGGTCCGTGGCCTGGTCAAGGCACGCTGGATCTCTGAAATAAAGTAGAAAAACAGGATTTTTAAATTCTGGAGTAGTAGGCTGGTCACATCACAACAAAGACAATAAATATAAGTTGGCAGTTTCAATGTAAAGCAGAAAGTGTGGGGCAGGAGGAGAGAGAGAGAGGTTGAAGGGCAGAGAGCAAAGAAGGATTTACTCTGTCTATGCTCTAAATTACTTCTAATATCAACTCAGAACGAAATGACTGTAAGGATTAAACAAATTATTAAATCCTAGAACATGACTTCAACTAGAGACACAGGAGATACAGTAGTTAGAGGTTTGTTCAGCAGAGATATTGTAGGCCAGATGGAAATCAGCTCCACTGATACCAAATCCTAAAGCCAGCTCTAGTTCCTAGTAGTATAGAGAATTTCTGAAAACTGTTTAGGTTCCAGAAATTGAGGGTCCATGGCCTGCGTGGCATGCTGGATCCCTGAAATATAGTAGAAAACAGGATTTTAATATCTAGAGAAGTAGGCTGGTCACATCACAACAAAGAGAATAAATGTAAATGGGCAGGTTCAGAGCGCAAGCAGACGGTGTTGGGGAGGAGGAGAGAGGTTGCAGGCATAGCGTAAAAGAAGGATTTACACAGTCAAGGCTCTAAATTCACTTGAAATATCAACTCAAAAGTTAAAAGACTGTAAGGATTAAGCAACGTACTAAACTCAGTACATAAATTCAACTAGAGACACAGAGGGAGTATACAGTGGTTAGTGGTGTGTTCAGCATGAGATAGTGGGCCACATGGAAATCAGCTTTCGTAATAAATCCAAAAGTCGGGGCTAGTAATTTCAGTGCAGAAGATTTCTGAAAACAGTTTATGTTCCAGAAATTGAGGAGTCCGTGGCCTGGTCAAGGCATGCTGGAACCCTAAAATAAAGCATAAAAACAGGATTTAAAATTTGGAGAAGTAGGCATTTCACATCACTGCAAAGAGAATAAATATAAGTCAGAGAGTTTGAGGCAAAGCAGAAAGTGTTGGGTAGGAGGAGGAAGAGAGAGGTTGTAGGGCAGAGAGCAAAAGAATGATTTACACTGTCTAGGTTCTAAATTCACTCTAATGTCAACTCAGAACGTAAATGACTGTAAGGATTAAACAAATTATTAAACCCTAGATCATGACTTCAACTAGAGACACAGAGGAGATACAGTAGTTAGAGGTGTGTTCAGCAGGAGACAGTGTGAGACATCGAAATCAGCTTCCACCATACCAAATCCAACAGTCTGGGCTAGTACCTTGCAGTAAAAGCGGATTTCTGACAAACTGTTTAGGTTCCAGAAATTGAAGGGTGCAAAGCCTGGTCAAGGCACAGTGATCCTAGAAATAAAGTAGAAAAACAGGATTTTAAAGGCTGAGAAGTAGGCTGGTCAAATCTGAACAAACAGAATAAATATAAGTGAGCAGGTTCAGAGAGCAAAGCAGAAGGTGGGGAGGAGAAGGGAGGAGAGAAGTTGCAGGGCAGAGAGCAAGAAGGATTTACACAGTCAAGGGTCTAAACCACTTTGAATATCATCTCCGAACTTAAAAGGACTGTAAGGATTAAACAAATTATTAAGCCCTAGCACATAAAGTCAACTAGAGACACAGAGGGAGATACAGTAGTTAGAGGTTTGTTCAGAAAGAGATAGTGCGCGACTTAGAAATCTGCTTCCACTGGTAGTAAATCGAAATGTCAGGGCTAGTACCTTGAGCACAGAGGATTTCTGACAAACTGTTTATGTTCCAGAAATTGAGGGTCCATACACTGGTCAAGGCACGCTGGATCCTGAAACAAAGTAGAAAAACAGTATTTTTAAAGGCTGGAGGAGTAGGCTGGTCACATCAGAATAAAGAGAATAAATATAAGTGGGCAGGTTCAGAGAGCAAAGCAGACAGTGTGGGGAGGAGGAGAGGAGAGAGGTTGCAGGCAGAGAGCAAAAGAGGATTTTCACAGTCAAGGCTCTAAATTCATCTGCAATATCAACTCACAACTTAAAATGACTGTAAGGATTAAACAAATTGTTAAACCTTAGCACATAAATTCAACTAGAGAAACAGAGGAAGATACAGTAGTTAGAGGTGTGTTCAGCAGGAGATAGTGGGCTATTTGAAATCAGCTGCCACTGGTACCAAAACCAAAAGTCAGGGCTAGTACCTTGCAGTACAGAGGATTTCTGAAAACAGATAAGGTCCCAGAAATTGAGGGGTCCAGAGCCTGGTCAAGGCACGCTGCATCCCTGAAATAAAGTAGAAAACAGGATTTTTAAAGGCTGAGAAGTAGGCTGGTCAGACCAGAACAAAGAGAAAATATAAGTGGGCAGGTTCAGAGAGCAAGCAGATGGTGCGAGGGAAGAAGAGAGAGGAGAGAGGTTGCAGGGCAGAGAGCAAAAGAAGGATTTACAAAGACAAGGTTCTAAATCCACTTCCATATCAACTCAGAACTTAAAATGACTATAAGATTAAGCAAATTATTAAACCTTAGCACATAAATACAACTATAGACACAGAAGGAGAGAGTTAGAGGTGTGTTCAGAAGAGATAGTGTGGGCCACTTGAAACCAGCTCCACTGTACTAAATCCAAAAGTCAGGCTAGTATCTTGCAGTACAGAGAATATCTGAAAACTGTTTAGGTTCCAGAAATTGAGAGGTCCATGGCCTGGCCAAGGCATGCTGGATCCCCGAACTAAAGTAGAAAACAGTATTTTAAAGGCTGGACAAGTAGGCTTGTCACATCAGAACAAAGAGAATAAATAAGGAGTCGGCAGGTTCAGAGAGCAAAGCAGACAGTGGGGAGGAGGAGAGAGGAGAGGTTGCAGGGCAGAGAACAAAAGAAGGATTTACACTGTCAAGGCTCTAAATTCACTTCTAATATCAACTCAGTATGTAAAATGACTGAAGGATTAAAACAAATTATAAACTTGCAGATGAATCTACTCTAGAGAAACAGAGGGAGATACAGTAGTTAGAGGTGTGTTCAGCAGGAGATGTGGGCCACTTGGAAATCAGCTCCACTGGAACCAAATCCAAAAGCCTGACTAGTTCTCTGTTGCACAGAGAATTTCTGAAAACTGTTTAGGTTCCAGAAATTGAGTGGTCCGTGGAATGGTCAAGGCACGCTGGATCCCTGAAATAAAGTAGAAACACAGGATTTTTAAATTCTGTAGAAGTAGGCAGGTCACATCACAACAAAGAGAATAAATATAAGTGGGCAGGTTTTGAGTGCAAAGCAGAAAGTGTTGGGTAGGAGGAGAGAGAGAGAGGTTGTAGAAGGCAGAGAGCAAAAGAATGATTTACACTGTCTAGGCTCTAAATTCACTTCTAATATCAACTCAGAACGTAAAATGACTGTAAGGATTAAACAAATTATTAAACCCTAGATCATGACTTCAACTAGAGACACAGAGGAGATACAGTAGTTAGAGGTGTGTTCAACAGGAGATAGAGTGGGACACATGGAAATCAGTTTCCACTCGTACCAAATCCAAAATCAGGGCTAGTACCTTGCAGTACAGAGGATTTCTGACAAACTGTTTAGGTTCCAGAAATTGAGGGATGCATAGCCTGGACAAGGTATGGTGGATCTCTGAAATAAAGTAGAAAAACAGGATTTTAAAGGCCGGAGAAGTAGCTGGCTCACATCTGAACAAAGAGAATAAAACATAAGTGGGCAGGTTCAGAGAGCAAGCAGACGTGTGTGGGAGGAGGAGGGAGGAGAGAGGTTGCAGGGCAGAGAGCAAAGAAGGATTTACACAGTCAAGGGTCTAAATCTACTTCTAATATCATCTCAGAACTTAAAAGGACTGTAAGGATTAAACAAATTATTAAAACCTAGCACATAAATTCAACTAGAGGACACAAAGGAGATACAGTAGTTAGTGGTGGTTCAGCATGAGATAGTGTACACGATGGAAATCAGCCACTGCACTAAATCCAAAAGTCGGGCTAGTACTTTGCAGTGCAGAAGTCTTCTGAAAACTGATTATGTTCCAGAAATTGAGGGGTCCGTGGCCTGGTCATGGCTTGCAGGATCCCTGAAATGAAGTAGAAGAAGGATTTTAAATTCTGGAGAAGTAGGCTTGTCACATCAGAACAAAGAGAATAAATACAACTGGGCATGTTCAGAGAGCAAATCAGACGGTGTGGGAGGAGAGAGAGAGGATGCAGGGTTAGGGCAAAAGTAGGATTTACACAGTCAATGCTCTAAATTCACTTGTAATATCAACTCAAAACTTAAATGACGGTAAGGATTAACAAATTATTAAACCCAGCACATAAATTCAACTAGAGACACAGAAGGAGACAGTAGTTAGAGGTGTGCTCAGCAGGAGATAGCGTGGCCACTTGGAAATCAGCTCCACTGGTAGTAAATCAAAAGTCAGGGCTAGTACCTTGCAGTACAGAGGATTTGACAAACTGTTTAAGTTCCAGAAATTGAAGGTCCATACACTGGTCAAGGCACGCTGAATTCCTAAAATAAAGTAGAAAAGAGAATTTTTAAGGCTGAGGAATAAGCTGGTCACATCAGAACAAAGAGAATAAATATAAGTGGGCAGGATCAGAGAGCAAAGCAGACAGTGTGGGGGAGGAGGAGAGAGAGAGAGGTTGCAGGGCAGAGAGCAAAGAGGGATTTAAACAGTCAGGATCTAAATTCATCTGCAATATCAACTCACAACTTAAATGACTGAAAGGATTAAACAAATTGTTAAACTCTAGCACATCAATTCAACTAGAGAAACAGAGGAAGATACAGTAGTTAGAGATGTGTTCAGCAGGAGATAGTGTGTGCTATTTGGAAATCAGCTGCCACTGGTACTGAATCCAAAGTCAGGGATAGTACCTTGCAGTCACAGAGGATTTCTGAAAACAGTTAAGGTCCCAGAAATTGAGGGTCCATAGTGCTGGTCAAGCACGCTGCATCCCAGAAATAAAGTAGAAAACAGGATTTTAGAGGCTGGAGAAGTAGGCTGGTCACATCAGAACAAAGAGAATAAATATAAGTGGGCAGGTTCAGAGAGCAAAGCAGACGGTGTGAGTTAAGAAGAGGAGGGAGGTTGCAGGGAGAGCAAAGAAGGATTTACAAAAGTCAAGGCTTCAAATCCACTTCTAATATCAACTCAGAACTTAAAAGGACTATTAGGATTAAAACAAATTATTAAGCTCTAGGACATAAATTCAACTATAGACACAGAAGGAGATAAAGTAGTTAGAGGTGTGTTCAGAAAGAGATATTGTGGGCCACTTGGAAATCAGCTTCCACTGCACTCAAATCCAAAAGTCAGGCCAGTACCTTTCAGTACAGAGAATATCTGAAAAACTGTTTAGGCTCCAGAAATTGAGAGGGTCTGTGGCCTGGTCAAGGCACGCTGGATCCTTGAAACAAAGTAGAAAACAGTAATTTTAAAGGCTGAGAAGTAGGCTCACATCAGAACAAAGAGAATAAATAGGAGTCGGCAGGTTCAGAGAGCAAAGCAGACAGGTGGGGAGGAGTAGAGAGGAGAGAGGTTGCAGGGCAGAGAATAAAAAGGGATTTACACCGTCAAGGCTCTAATTCACTTCTAATATCAACTCAGTATGAAATGACTGTAAGGATTAAACAAATTATTAAATCTCTAGCACATGAATTCATCTAGAGAAACAGAGGAGATACAGTAGTTAGAGGTGAGTCCAGCAGGAGATAGGGCTACTTGGAAATCAACTTCCACTGTAACCAAATCCAAAAGCCAGGACTACTCTTGCAGTACAGAGAATTTCAGAAAAATTGTTTAGGTTCCAGAAATGAGTGGTCAGTTGTCTGGTCAAGGCACGCTGATCCCTGAAATAAAGTAGAAAAACAGGATTTTAAATTCTGGAGAAGTAGGCTAGTCACGTCTGAACAAACAGAATAATTATAAGTGGGCAGGTTCAGAGAGCAATGCAGACGGTGTGTGGGAGGAGGAGGAGGAGAGGTTGCAGAGCAGAGAGCAAAAGAAGAATTTACACAGTCAAGTGTATAAACTCACTTCTAATATCATCTCAGAACTTAAAAGGACTGTAAGGAATAAACAAATTATTAAACCCTAGCACATAAATTCAACTAGAGACACTGAGGAGATACAGTAGTTAGAGGTGTGTTCAGCAAGAGAGAGTGTGGCCCACTTAGAAATCTGCTTCCTATCGTACCTAAATCCAAAAGTCAGGGCTAATACCTCAGAGCAGAGAATTTCTGAAAAACTGTTTAGGTTCCAGAAATTTAGTGGCTCTTGGTCTGTTTAAGGCATGCTGGGTCCTCGATAGAAAGTAAAAAACAGGTTTTTAAAGGCTGGAGAAGTAGGCTCAATCACATCAGAACAAAGAGAATAAATATAAGTTGGCAGGTTCAAAGAGTAAAGCAGACAGCGTGGGGAGGAGGGAGAGGAGAGAGGTTGCAGGCAGAGAGCAAAGAAGGACTGAAACTGTCAAGGCTCTAAATTCACTTCTAATATCAACTCAGAACGTAAATGACTGTAAGGATTAAACAAATTATTAAACCCTAGCACATAAATTCAACTAGAGACACATAGGAGATACAGTAGTTAGAGGTGTGTTCAGCAGGAGATAGTCTGGGCCTCTTGGAAATCAGCTTCCACTGGTACCAAATCCAAAGGTCAGGGCAAGTACCTTGCAGTACAGACTATTCTGAAAATTGTTTAGGTTCCAGAATTGAAGGGGTCCGGTGTTGTCAAGGCGACGCTGATCCCTGAAACAAAGTAAAAACAGGATTTTTATAGGCTGAGAAGAGGCTGGTCACATCAGAATAAAGAGAATAAATATAAGTGGGCAGGTTCAGAGAGCAAAGCAGACGGTGTGGGGGGAGTAGGAGAGAGGAGAGGGTTGCAGGCAGAGAGCAAAACAAAGATTTACAAAGTCAAGGCTTCAATGCACTTCTCATATCAACTCAGAACTTAAAATGAGTGTACGGATTAAACAAATTATTAAACCCTTGGCACATAAATTCAACTACACACACAGAGGGAGTTACAGTGGTTAGAGGTGTGTTCAGCAGAAGATAGTGCGGTCACGCGGAAATCACCATCCACTGGAACCAATTCCAAAAGTCAGGGTCGAGTACCTTGCAGTACAGAGGATTTCTGAAAAACTGTTTAGGTTCCAAAAATTGAGGGTCCATAGCCTGGTCAAAGCACGCAGGATCCCTGAAACAAAGTAGAAACAGGATTTTTAAGGCTGAGAAGTAGGCTGGTCACATCAGAACAAATAGAATAAATATAAGGGCAGGGTCAGAGAGCAGCGCAGATGGTCTTGGGGAGGAGGAGAAAGGGAGAGGTTGCAGGGGCACAGAGCAAAAGAAGGATTTACACAGTCAAGGCTCTAGATCCACTTCTAGTATCAATTCAGAACTTAAAATGACTGTAAGGATTAAGCAAATTATTAAACCCAGCACATAACCAACTAGAGACACAGAGGAGATACAGAGTTAGAGGTGTGTCTTGAGCAAGAGATAGAGGAGCCTCATGGAAATCTGAAGCCACCGCATCAAATCCAAAGGTCAGGCTAGTACTTTGCAGTACAGAGCATTTGAAAAACTGTTAGGTTCCAGAAATTGAGGGTCCGTGTCCTGAGTCAGCAGTTCTGGATCTCTGAAATAAAGTAGAAAAACAAGTTTTTAATGGCTGCAGATGTAGATTGTCACATCAGAACAAAGAGAATAAATATAAGTGGGCAGGTTCAGAGACAAAGCAGACAGTGTGGGGAGTAGGAGAGAAGAGAGGTTGCAGGGCAGAGAGCAAAAGAAGGATTTACACAGCCAAGGCTCTAAATTCATCTGCAATATCAACTCGGAACTTAAAATGACTGTAAGGATTAAACAAATTGTTAAACCCTAGCACATAAATTCAACTAGAGAAACAGAGAAAGATACAGTAGCTAGAGCTGTGTTCAGCAGGAGATAGTGTGGGCCATTTGGAAATCAGGTGCCACTGGTACAAAACTAAAGTCAGGGCTAGTACAACATTTGGTACAGAGGATTTCTGAAAATCAGATAAGGTCCCAGAAATTGAGGGGTCCGGTGCCTGGTCAAGGCAAGCTGGATCCCTGAAATAAAAGTAGAAAACAGGATTTTAAAAAGGCTGAGAAGTAGTCTGGTCACATTAGAACAAAGAGAATAAATATAAGTGCTGGTTCTTAGAGCAAAGCAGACCGTAAGTGGGAGGAGGAGGAGAGAGAGAGGTTGAAGGCAGAGAGCAAAAGAAGGATATACACAGTCAAGGCTCTAAATTCACTTCTAATATAAACTCAGAACTTAAAATGACTGTTAGAATTAAACAAATTATTAACCCTAGCACATAAATTCAACTAGAGACACAGAAAGGAGATACAGTAGTTAGAAGCGTGTTCAGCAGGAGATAGTGTACTACGTGGAAATTGAAGCCCACTGCATTCAAATCTAAAAGTCAGGCCTTGTACTTGCAGTACAGAGGATTTCTGACAAACTCTTTAGGTTCTAGAAATTGAGGGTCAATAGCCTGGTCAAGACACGCTGGATCCCTGAAATAAAGTAGAAAACAGGATTTTTAAAGGCTGAGAAGTAGTCTGTCACATCAGAACAAAGAGAATAAATATAAGTGGGCAGGTTCAGAGAGCAAAGCAGACGTGTGGGGAGGAGGAGAGAGAGAGAGGTTGCAGGCATAGAGCAAAGGTATTATTTAGACAATCAAGGCTCTAAATTCACTTCTAATATCAGCTCAGAACTTAAAAGGACTGTAAGTCTTAAACAAATGATTAAACCCTTGCACAGAAATCCAACTAGAGAGACACAGGAGGTACAGTAGTTAGAGGTGTGCTCAGCAAGCGATAGTGTGGGCCACATGGAAATCAGCTTCCAGTCGCATCTAAATCCAAAAGTCATGGCTAGTACTGTGCAGTACAGAGGATTTCTGAAAAACTGTAAAGGTTCAGAAGTTGATAGATCCATGGCCTGGTCAAGGCACGCTGGATCCCTGAAATAAGTAGAAAACAGGATTTTAAAGGCTGGAGAGCGTAGGCTGGTCACATCAGAATAAAGAGAATAAACATAAGTGGGCAGGTTCAGGAGAGCAAAGCAGACTGTGGGGAGGAGGAGAGAGGAGAGAGGTTGCAGGGCAGAGAGCAAAAGAAAGATTTACACTGTTAAGGTCTCCAAATTCACTTTCATTTCAACTCAGAACTTAAAGTGACTGTAAGAATCAAACAAACTATTAAACCCCAGCACATAAATCCACACACACACAGAGGGAGTTAACACAATAGAGGTGTGTCTGCAGTAGCAGATAGTGGGCGACGTGGAAACCACCTGCCACTGGTTCAACCAAAAGTCAGGTGTCTAGTACCTTGCAGTACAGAGGATTTCAAAAAACTGTTAGGTTCCTGAAATTGAGGGCTCCATATCCTGGTCAAGGCACGTTGATCCCAGAAACAAAGTGAAAAACAGGATTTAAAGGCTGGAGAAGTAGTCTGGTCACACTGAGAACAAAGAGATTAAATATAAGTGGCAGGAATCCAGAGAGCAACGCAGATGGTCTGGGGAGGAGGAGACAGGAGAGAGGTTACAGGGCAGAGAGCAAAGAGAAGTTTACTCAGTCAAGCTCAAGATCCACTTCTAATATCAATTCAGAACTTAAAATGACGGTGATTAAACAAATTATAAACCCAGCACATGAATTAAATAGACACTGAGGAGATAAAGTAGTTAGAGGTGGGTTCAGGCAAGAGATAGTGTGGGCCACTTGGAAATCAGCTTCCACTGTACCCAAATCCAGAGTCAGGGCTAGTACCTGCAGTACAGAGAATTTCTGAAAAACTGTTGAGGTTCCAGAAATTGAGTGGTCATAGCCTGGTCACGCCACGCTGGATCCCTGAAATAAAAGAAGAAAACAGGATTTTTAAGGGCTGAGAAGTAGGCTCACACTCTGAACAAAGAGAATAAATATAAGTCGGCAGGTTCAGAGTGCAAAGCAGACAGTGGGGAGCAGTAGAGAGGAGAGAGGATGCGGGCAGAGTAAAAAGAAGGAGATACACAGTCAAGGCTCTAAATTAATTTATAATATCAACTCTTAACTTATAATGACAGTAAGGATTAAACAAATTATTAATCCCTATGACATAAATTCAACTACACACTGAGGGAGTTACAGCAGTAAGAGGTGTGTTAGCAGGAGAAAGTGTGGGCCACATGGAAATTACCTTCCACTGGTACCAAATCCAAAAAGTCAGGTCTAGTACCTTGCAGTACAGAGGATTTCTGACAAACCGTTTAGTTTCCAGAAATTAAGGGTCCATAACCTGACAAGCGAACACTGCATCCCTGAAATAAAGTAGAAAACAGGATTTTTAAAGGCTGGAGAAGTAGGCTGATCGCATCAGAACAAGGAGAATAAATACAAGTGGGCAGGTTCAGAGAGCAAAGCAGCGGGGTGTGAGGGGAAGTGGGAGAGAGGAGAGGTTGCAGGGCAGAGACAAAAGAAGGATTTACAAAGTCAAGGCTCTAAATTCACTTCAGATTAAACTCAGAACTTAAAATGACTATAAGTACAAACAAATATTAAACCCTAACATAAACTCAACCATAGACACAGAAGGAGATACAATAGTTAGAGGTGTGTTCAGCAAGAGATAGTGTGGGCCACTTGAAATCCACCCCACTCTGTTCAAATCCAAAAGTCAGTGCTAGTACCTTTGCATAGAGAATATCTGAAAACTGTTTGCTCCAGAATTGAGTGGTCACCTGGCATCAAGACACGCTGGATCCTGAAATAAAGTAGAAAAACAGTATTTTTAAAGGCTGGAGAAGTAGGCTCGTCACATCAGAACAGAGATAAATATAAGTCGGCAGGTTCAGAGAGCAAAGTAGACAATGGGAAGGGAGGAGAGAGAGAGAGGTTGCAGGGCAGAGAAAAAAAGAAGGATTTACACACTGTCAAGGCTCTAAATTCACTTCTAATATCTCTCAGAATGTAAAATGACTGAAAGGATTAAACAAATTATAAACCTAATCAGGAAAGGAATTCAACTAGAGACACAGGAGATACAGTAGTTAGAGGTGTGTCAGCAGGATAGTGGGCCACTTGAAACAACCACTGAACAAAATCAAAAGCCTGATCTAGTTCCTCAGTACAGAGAATTTCTGAAAACTATTTGTTCCAAATGGGAGTCCGTAGCCTGGTCAAAACACGCTGATCTCTGAAATAAAGTAAAAAACAAGATTTTTAAATTCTGAGTAGTAGGCCGGTCACATCACAACAAGACAATAAATATAAGTTGGCGGTTCCAAGTACCAAAACAGAAAGTGTGGGCAGGAGGAGAGAGGAGGGTTGAAAAAGGAGACAAAAGAAGAATTGACCTTCATGCCCAAATTCACTCTAATATCAACCAGAACGAAATGACTGTAAGGATAAACAAATGAAAACCTAGAACATATTAACTAGAGACACAGAGGAAGATACAATAGTTAGAGGTGTATTCAGGGAGTATTGGAGGCAGAAGGAACAGCTCCTGATACAAATCCAGCAGGGCTAGTTCCAACAGCATAGAGAATTTCTGAAAACTGTTGAGTCCAGAAATTGAGGGGTCCATGGCCTGGTCATGGCATGCTGGATCCTGAAATATAGTAGAAAACAGGATTTAACATCTGACTGGTCACATCACAACAAAGAGAATAAATATAAACAAGGTTCAGGAGCAAAGCAGAGTGTTGAGGAGGAGGAGAGAGGAGAGAGGTTGCAGGCATAGGTTAAAGAAGGATTTACAAAGTCAAGGTCAACCACTAAAATATCAACTAAAACTTAAAATGACTGTAAGGATTTGCCAAAATTATTAACCTTAGGTACACAACCAACCAGACACAGAGGAGACAGAAGTTAGTGTGTGTCTCATGAGATAGTGTATTACATGGAAATCAGCCACTCCAACCAACCAAAAACAAAACTAGTACTTGCAGTAGAAGATTTCAGTAAAACATTTATATTCCAGAAATTGAGGTCAGTGGCCCGGTCAGAAACCATGAACATAAAATAAAACATAAAACAGGATTTTTAAATTTGGAAAGTAGGCATTTCACTACAAAGAGAATAAATATAAGTCGGCATATTTTGAGTGCAAAAGGAGCAACCGGTGGAGGAGTGAGGAGAGTTGTAGCAGAGAGCAAAGAAGGATTTACACTGTCTAGGCTCTAAATTACTTCTAATGTCAACTCAGAACGTGAAATGACCATGAGATTAAACAAATTAATAAACCCTAGATCATGACTTCACCTAGAGCACAGAGGAGATACAGTAGTTACAGGTGTGTTCAGCAGGAGATAGTGACACATAAAATCAGCTTCCTCATACAACTAAAAGTTCAGCTAGTACTTGCAGAACAGATTTCCTAAAAAACTGTTTAGGTTCCAGAATTGAAAGGGCATAGCTGGTCAAGGCACTATGGATCCCAGAAAAAAGTGAAAACAGGATTTTAAGGCTGGAGAGTAGATGATCAAATCTGAACAAACAGAAAATATAAGGAGCAGGTTCAGGAGCAAAGCAGATGGTGGGGGAGAAGGAGGAGAGAGTTGCAGGGCAAGAGCAAGAAGGATTTACACAATAAGGTCTAACCAATTGACATATCATCTCCGACTTAAAAGGACCAAGGATTAAACAAATTATAAGCCTAGCACATAAATTCAACTAGAGACACAGAGAAGAGAAGTGTTAGAAGTGTTCAGTAAAAGATAGTGTACGACTTAGAAATCAGCCGCCACTGGTACCAAAATTTAAAAATCAGGGCTAGTACCATACAGTACAGAGAATTTGAAAAACAGATAAAGTCCCAGAAATTGAGGGCCCCAGAATGTCAAAACACCATCCCACAAATAAAGAAATACATTTTAAAAGGTGGAAAGTAGGCGGTCACATCAGAACAAGAGAATAAAAAGGTGGGCAGGTTCAGAGCAAAGAACGGTGTGAGGAAGAAGAGGGGAGGTCGAGGCAGAGAGCAAAGAAGGATTAAAGTCGGCTCTCATCCACTTCTAATCAACTCAGAACTTAAATGACTATGACTAAACAAATTATTAAACACAGCACAACTAACTACAGGAAGGAGATACAGTTAGAGGTGTATTCAAGATAGTGTGACACTGGAAACCAGGCCCACTCATACCAAATCCAAAAGTCAAGGCTAGTACCTTGCAGTACAGAGATATCGAAAACTGTCGGTTCCAGAAATTGAGAGAAGTAGCTGGTCAAGGCATGGATCATGAAATAAAGTAAACAGTATTTTTAAAAGCTGGAGAAGAAGGCTTGTCACACCAGAAAAAAGAGAATAAATATGAGCCAGGTTCAGAGGCAAAGCAGAGGTGTAGGGGAGGAGGAGAGGAGAGGTTGCAGGGCAGAGAGCAAAAAGGATTTACAGTATCAGGGGTCAAACCACTTCTAATATCATCTCAGAACTTAAGGACTGTAAGGAACAAACAATTATTAAAACCCAGCAATAAACTAACTAGAGACACAAGGGAGATACAGAAGGTGTGTTCAGTAGATAGTGTTGGCGCATGGAATTGCCGCCAAGCACCAAATCCAAAAGTTAGCAGTACTTTGCAGTGCAGAGATTTCTGAAAAACGATTATGTTCCAGAATTGAGGGGTCCGGGCCTGAGTCATGGCTTGCAGGATCCCTGAAATGAAGAAGAACAGATTTTAAATTTGAGAAGTAGGCTGTCAAGCAGAACAAAGAGAATAAAGCTAACTGGGCATGTCGAGAGCAAACGACGGTGTGGGGAGAGAGGAGAGAGGATGCAGGGTAGAGGCAAGAAGGATTTACAGTCAATTCTCTAAATTCTTGTAATATCAACTCAAAACTTAAATTAACGATAAGATTAAACAAATTATTAAACCATAGCAGAAACTAACTAGAGACACAGAAGGAGACAGTAGTTAGGTGTGCTCAGCAGGAGATAGCAAGGCCAATGGAAATCAACTACTGGTAGTAAATCCAAAGTCAGGCTAGTACTGCAGTACAGAGGTCTCACAAACAGTTTAAGTTCCAGAAATTCAGGGGTCTACACTGGCCGCACGCCAGTCCCCAAATAAAGTAGAAAAGAAATTTTAAAGGCTGGAGGATAGGCTGGTCCATCAGAACAAGAGAATAAATATAAGTGGGCAGGCTCAGAGGCAAAGTAGACAGTGGGGAGGAGAGGAGAGGAGAGGTTGCAGGGCAGAGAGCAAAAGAGGGAAAACAGTCAGGATCTAAATCATCTGCAACATCAATCACAACAAAATGACTGAAAAAGTTAAAAACTGTTAAACTCTAGCACATCAACTAACTGCAGACAGAGTAGATACAGTAATGAGATCTGTTCAGGGAGATAGTGTGTAAAATTTGAAATCAGCTGCCACTGGTACCGAATCCTAAAGTCAGGGCTAGTACCTTGCAGTACAGAGGATTTGAAAACAGTTAAGGTCAGAATTGAGGGTCCAGTCTGGCAGACAGCTGCATCCTGAAATAAAGTAGAAAACATGATTTTTAAAGGCTGGAGAAGAAGGTCACATCAGAACAAAGAATAAATATAAGTGGGCAGGTTCAGAGACCAAACCAGACGGTGAGTTAAGAAAAGCAGAGGTTGCAGGCAGAGAGCAAAGAAGGATTCAAAGTCAGGCTCTAAATCCACTTCAAAATATCAACTCAGAACAAAAAAGGACTATTAAGATTAAACAAATTATTAAACTCGACATAAATTCAACTAGACACAGAAGGAGAGCAAAGCAGTTAGAGGTGTTCAACCAAGATAATAGGAGCCACTGAAATCAGCCCCCTCGCACAAATCAAAAAAGGAATAGTACCTTGTACAGAATATCTGAAAACTATTTAGGCTCCAGAAATTGGAGATCAAGGCCTGGCCAAGGCACGCGGATCCTTGAAAACAAACAGAAAAAAATGTAATTTTAAAGGCTGGAGAAATAGGCCGTCACATCAGAACAGAGATAAATAGGGTCGGCAGGTCAGAGCAGCAGACAGGGCAGGGAGGAGTAGAGAGGAGAGGTTGCAGGCAGAGAACAAAGAAGGATTTACAGTGTCAAGGCTCTAATTCTTCTAATATCAACTCAGTATGTAAAATGACCGTAAGGATTAAACAAATTATTAAATCCTAGCACATGAATTCATCTAGAGAAACAGAGAGAATAAGTAGTTGAGGTGAGTCAGCAGGATAGTGGGCCAATTGAAATCAGCATACTATAACCAAATCCAAAAGCCAGGACTACTCTAGTACAGAAAATTTGAAAATTGTTTAGGTTCCAGAAATTGAGAGTCCGTGGCTTCAAGCACGCTGGATCCCTGAAACAAAGTAGAAAACAAGTTTTAGATCAAGATAGGCTGGTCACATCTGAACAAACAGAATTATAAGGGCAGGTTCGAGGCAAAGCACGGTGTGGGAGGAGGAAAGGAGAGAGGTTGGGCAGAGACAAAGAAGTTACACAGTCAGGGTATAAACCGACCTAGCATCATCTCAGAACTTAAGGACAAAGGAATAAACAAATTATTAAACCCTAGCACATAACCAACTAGAGACACTGAGGAGATAAGGAGAAAGAGTGTGTTCAGCAGGAGTGTAGACCCGTGAAATCAGCCCACTCATCAAATCCAAAAGTCAGGTCTATACTTTGCAGCACAGAGAGTTCTGACAAACTCTTTAGGT
The DNA here is from genome assembly GCA_016271365.2 of Neoceratodus forsteri. NCBI lineage: Eukaryota > Metazoa > Chordata > Ceratodontiformes > Ceratodontidae > Neoceratodus > Neoceratodus forsteri. The sequence continues at coordinate 40,684,464 of JADMNL010000040.1, read as the reverse complement.
TCTAGAAATTGAGGTCAATAGCCTGGTCAAGGCATGATCCTGAACAAAGTAGAAACAGGATTGCAAAAGGCTGAAGCAGTCTGGTCACATCAGAACACAGAATAAATATAAGTGGGCAGGTCAGAGAGAAAAACAGACGGTGGGGAGGAGAGAGAGAGAGGTTGCAGGCATAGAGCAAAAGTATGTTGCACAATCAAGGCTCTAAATCACTTCTAATATCAGCTAGAACTTAAAAGGACTGTAAGTTCAACAAATGATTAAACATGCACGATCAACTAAACACAGAGGGGCAGTAGTTGAGGTGTGTTCAACAAGCGATAATGTGGGCCAATGGAAATCAGCCAGTCGCACCAAATAAAGTCATGGCTAAAATTTTGGCACAGGATTTCAAACTATAAGGTTCAGAAGGAGAGGTCCATAGCCGGTCAAGGCACATATATCCCTGTAAAGCGAAAACAGATTTTAAAGGCTGGAAGTAGGCTGGACACACAGAATCAAGAGAATAAACAAGGGCAGGTTCAGAGCAAAGCAGACGGTGTGGGGAGGAGGAGGAGAGGGTTGCAGGGCATAGGCGAAAGATTTACACTGTTAAAACACTAAATTCTCATATCAACTCAGAAATTAAAGGACTGCAAGAATTAAACAAATTAAAACTTAGCATAAATTCAAGCACACACACACAGACGGACATGAAGGTGTTCCAGCAGATAGTAACACGTGGAAATCACCTTCCACCGGTACCAAATCCAAAGTCAGGTCTAGTACCTTGCAGTACAGAGTTTCTGAAAACTATTTAGGTTCCTGAACCAGGGCTCCATATCCTGGTCACGTTGGATCCCTGAAACAAAAGTAGAAAACAGGATTTTAAAGGCTGAGAAGGAGTCTGGTCACATCAGAACAAAGAGATTAAACAAAGCGGGCAGGTTCAGAGAGCACGCAGATGTCTGGGGAGGAGGAGAGGAGAGAGGTTACAGGGCAGAGCAAAGAAAGTTTACCAGTCAAGGCTCAAGATCACTTCAACATCAATCAGAACTAAATGACAAAGACTAAACAAATTATAAACCCGAGCACATGAATTCAAATAGAGACACAGAGGAGATAAAGAAGCAGAGGTGGGTCAGCAAGATATAGTGGGCCACTTGAAATCTTCCACGCACCAAATCAAGTCAGGCAGTACCTGCAGTACAGAGAATTTCTGAAACTATTGAGGTTCAGAAATGGAGGGTCAGGAAACAGTCACGTGACGCTGGATCCCAAGAAAAGGAAGAAAAACAAGTTTTTAAGGGCTGGAGATGTGGCATACATCAGAACAAAGAGAATAAATAGAAAGTAAGCAGGTTCAGGTGCAGCAGACAGTGTGGGGGCAGGAGAGGAGAGAGAGCAGGGCAAGAGAGCGAAAGTTTACACAGACAAGGCGCAAAACCACTAATATCAACTCTGAACTTATAATGACTGTAAGGATTAAACAAATTATTAATAACGACGACATAAATTAAACTACACACACTGAGGAACAGCAAGAGGTGTTCAGGGAGAAAGGGCCATGGAAATTACCTTCACTGGTACCAAATCAAGTCAGTCCAGTACCTGCAGCACAGAGGATTTGACAAACTGGTTAGCTCGGAAAAAACAATCCAATCTTTCAAGGAACGCCATCCTGAAATAAGTAGAAAACAGATTTTAAAGGTGGAGAGTAGGCTAATCACATCAGAAAAGGAGAATAAAATAAATGGGCAGGTTAGAGAAACAAGAGACAGTGTGAGGGAAGTGGAGAGGAGAGAGGTTGCACAGAGAACAAAGAAGGATTTAAAAGTCAAGGCTCTAAATTCACTTCTGAATTAAACTCAGAACCTAAAATGACTATAAGTATTAAACAAATTATAAACCCAGCATAAATTCAACTATGAACAGAAGGAGATAACAGTTAAAGGTGTTCAGCAAGAGATAGTGTAGGCCACTTGAAATCAGCTTCCATAACCCCAAATCAAAAGTTCAGTGCTAGTACCTTGTACAGAGAATATCTAAAAACTGTTTAGGTTCCAGAAATTGAGTGGTCGTGGCCTGGCCAAGGCACGGATCCCTGAAAAAAGTAGAAAAACAGTATTTTTAAAGGCTGGAGAAATAGCTCACAAACCAGAACAAGGAGAATAAATATATTAGCAGGTTCAGAGGCAAAGAACAATGTGGGAAGGAGGAGAGAGGAGAGGTTGCAGGCAGAACAAAGAAGTTACTATCAAGACTCTAAATCACTCTAATATCTACTCAGAATGTAAAATGACTGAAAGGATTAAACAAATTATTACACCCAGCACAAGAATTCAACTAGAACACAGAGATACAGTGTTAGAGTGTCAGCAGGAGATAAGGTGGGCCACTTGGAAATCAGCTTCCACTGGAACCAAATCAAAAGCCTGGTCTAGTTCCTTGGTACAAATTTCTGAAAACTGTTTAGTTCCAGAAATTGAGGGTCAATGGCCCAGATCAAGGCAGCCGGATCTCTGAATAAAGTGAAAAACAGATTTTAAATCTCGAGTAGTAGGCCAGTCACATCACAACAAAGACAATAAATATAAGTTGGCAGTTCCAAGTGCAAACAGAAAGTGTGGGGCAGGGAGGAGAGGAGAGGCTAAGGGCAGAGAGAAAAAGAGGTTTACCTGTCTATGCTCTAAATTCACTCAATATCAACTCAAACGTAAATGACTATAAGATTAAACAAACTAACAAATCCTAGAACATGACTTCAACTAGACACAGAGGAGATACAATAGTTAGAGTGTATTCAGCAGGAGATATTGTAGGCCAGATGGAAATCAACCACTGATACAAACCAAAAGCCAGGGCTAGTTCCTAGTAGAAATTCCAGAAATTGGGGTCTGTGGCCTGGTCAAGGCATACTAGATCCCCGAAAAAGTAGAAAAACAGGATTTTTAAAGCTGGAGGTAGGCAGGTCTCATCAGAACAAAGAGAATAAATATAAGGGGGGCAGGTTCGAGCCAGAGCAGACGTGTGGGGGAGGAGAGAGGAGAGTGGTTGCAGAGCTGAGAGCAAAAGAAGGATTTACACAGTCTAGGCTCTAGAATTCACTTCTAGTATCAATTAGAAGTTTAAATGACTGTAAGGATTGATAAATCATTAAACCCTAGCACATAATTTCAACTAGAGACACAGAGGTACAGTAGTTAGAGATGTGTTCAGCAGGAGATAGTGTGAGACCATTTGGAAATCTAAAGCTTCCATGGTACCAAATCAAAGTCAAGGAGTTAGTACCTTACGCAGTACAGAGGATTTGAAAAACTGCTGGGTTCCAGAAATTGAGGGTCCTTGGCCTGGTAAAAGCATGCTGTATCCTGAAATGAAATAGAAAACAGGATTTTTAAGGCTGGAGAAGTAGGCTGATCACATCAGAACAAAGGGAACAAATATAAGTGTGCAGGTTCAGAGAGCAAAGCAGACGGTGTGGGGGAGGAGGAGAGGAGAGAGAGGTTGCAGGGCACAGAGCAAAAGAAGGATTTACAAATTCAAGGCTCTAAATTCACTTGTAATATCAACTCTGAACTTTAAATGACTATAAGGATTAAACAAATTATTAAACCCTAGCACATAAATTCAACTAGAGACACTGAGGGAGATACAGTTGTTAGAGGTGTGTTCAGCAGGAGATACTGTTGGCCACATGGAAATCAGCTTCCTCTGGTACCAAACCTAACATTCAGGGCTAGTACCTTGCAGTACAGAGAATTTCTGAAAAACTGTTTAGGTTCCAGAAATTGAGGGGTCCATAGCCTGGCCAAGCCACGCTGTATCCCTGAAATAAAGTAGAAAAACAGCATTTTTAAAGGCTGGAGAAGTAGGCTGGTCACATCAGAACAAAGAGAATAAATATAAGGCGGGCAGGTTCAGAGAAAAATAGACGATGTGAAGGGAGGAGGAGAGAGGTTGCAGGGCAGAGAGCAAAAGAAGGATTTACACAGTCAAGGCTCTAAATTCACTTCTAATATCAATGCAGAACTTAAAATGACTGTAAGGATTAAACAAATTATTAGACCATAGCACATAAATTCAACTAGAGGCAAGAGGAGATATTGTAGTTAGAGGTGTGTTCATCAGGAGATAGTGTGGGCCACTTGGAAATCAGCTTCCACTGGTACCTGATCCAAAAGTCAGGGTTAGTACCTTGCAGTACAGAGGATTTCTGAAAAACTGTTTCGGTTCCAGAAATTGAGGGGTCCGTGGCCTGGTCAAGGCACGCTGGATCCCTGAAATAATGTAGAAAAACAGGATTTTTAAAGGCTAGAGAAGTAGGCTGGTCACATCGGAACAAAGGAAATAAATATAAGTGTGCAGGTTCAGCGAACAAAGCAGATGGTGTGGGGGAGGAGTAGAGAGGAGAGAGGAGAGAGAGAGAGGTTGCAGGGCAGAGAGCAAAAGAAGGATTTACAAATTCAAGGCCCTAAATTCACTTCAAATATCAACTCAGAACTTAAAATGACTGTAAGGATTAAACAAATTATTAAACCATAGCACATAAATTTAACAAGAGACACAGAGGGAGATTCACTAGTGATTAGAATTGTGTTCAGCCAGGGAGATAGTGCAGGCCACTTGGAAATCAGCTTCCACTCGTACCAAATCCAAAAGTCAGGGCTTGTACCTGGCAGTACAGAGGATTTCTGAAAAACTGTTAAGGTTCCAGAAATTGATTGGTCCGTGGCCTGGTCAAGACACGCTGGATCCCAGAAATAAAGTAGAAAAATAGGATTTTTAAAGGCTTGAGAAGTAGGCTGGTCACTTCAGAATAAAGAGAGTAAATATAAGTGGGCAGGCTCAGAGAGCAAAGCAGACAGTATGGGGGAGGAGGAGAGAGCAGAGAGGTTGAAGGGCAGAGAGGAAAAGAAGGATTTACACAGTTAAGGCTCTAAATTCACTTCTAATATCAACTCAGAACTTAAAATGACTGCAAGGATTAAACTGAATATTAAACTCTAGCACATAAATTCAACGAGATACACAGAGTGAGTTACAGTAGTTACAGGTGTGTTCAGCAGGAGATAGTGTGGGCCACTTGGAAATCAGCTTCCACTGGTACAAAATCCAAAAGTCAGGGCTAGTACCTTGCAGTACAGAGGATTTCTGAAAAACTGTTAAGATTCCAGAAATTGAGGGGTCCGTGGTCTGGTCATTGCATGCTGCATCACTGAAATAAAGTAGAAAAACAGGATTTTTAAAGACTGGAGAAGTAGGCTGTGCACATCAGAACAAAGAGAATAAATATAAGTGGGCAGGTTCAGAGAGCAAAGCAGACACTGTGGGACCGGAGGAGAAAGGAGAGACGTTGAAGGGCAGAGAGGAAAAGAAGGATTTACACAGTCAAGCCTCTAAATTCACTTCTAATATCAACTCAGAACTTAATATGAATGTAAGGATTAAAGAAATTATTAAACCATAGCATTTAAATTCAACTCAACACACAGAAGGAGATAGAGTATTTAGAGGTGTGTTCAGAAGGAGATAGTGTGGGACACTCGGAAATCAGCTTCCACTGGTTCCAAATCCAAAAGTCAGGTCTAGTACCTTGCAGTACAGAGGACTTCTGAAAAACTGTTTAGGTTCCAGAGATTAAGGGGTCTGTGGCCTGGTCAAGGCATGCTGGATCCCTGAAATAAAGTAGAAAAACAGGATTTTTAAAGGCTGGAGAAATAGGCTCGTCATATCAGAACAAAGTGAATAAATATAAGTAGGCAGGTTCAGAGAGCAAAGCAGAGAGTGTGGGGGAGGAGGAGAGAAGTTGTAGGGCAGACAGCAAAAGAAGGATTTACACAGTGAAGGCTCTAAATTCACTTCTAAAATCAACTCAGAACTTAAAATGACTGCAAGGATTAAACTAATTATTAAGCCCTATCACATAAATTCATCTACAGACACAGAGGGAGATACAGTAATTAGAGGTGTGTTCAGTTGGAGATAGTGTGGGCCACTTGGAAATCAGCTTCCACTGGTACCAAATCCAAAAGTCAGGGCTAGTACCTTGCAGTATAGAGGATTTCTGAAAAACTGTTTAGGTTCCAGAAATTGAGGGGTCCGTGGCCTGGTCATGGCATGCTGAATCCTTGAAATAAAGTAGAAAAACAGGATTTTTAAAGGCTGGAGAAGTAGGCTGGTCACATCAGATCAAAGAGAATAAATATAAGTGGGCAGGTTCAGAGAGCAAAGCAGACAGTGTGGGGGAGAAGGAGAAAGGAGAGAGGTTGCAGGACAGGGGCAAAAGAAGGATTTACACAGTCAAGGCTCTAAATTGACTTGTAATATCAACTCAGAACCCAAAATGACTGTAAGGATTAAACAAACTATTAAACCCTAGCACATAAATTCAACTAGAGACCCAGAGGGAGATATAGTAGTTAGAGGTGTGTTCAGCAGGAGATAGTGTGGGCCACTTGGAAATCAGCTTCCACTTTACCAAATCCAAAAGTCAGGGCTAGTACCTTGCAGTACAGAGGATTTCTGAAAAACTGTTTAGGTTCCAGAAATTGAGGGGTCCGTGGCCTGGTCAAGGCATGCTGGATCCCTGAAATAAAGAAGAAAAACAGGATTTTTAAAGGCTGGAGAAGTAGGCGGGTCACATCAGAATAAAGAGAATAAATATAAGTGGGCAGGTTCAGAGAGCAAAGCAGACATTGTGGGGGAAGAGGAGAGAGGAGTGAGGTTGCAGGGCAGAGAGGAAAAGAAGGATTTACACAGTCAAGGCTCTAAATTCACTTCTAATATCAACTCAGAACTTAAAATGATTGTAAGGATTAATCAAATGATTAAACCCATGCACATAAATTCAACTACACACACAGAGGGATTTACAGTAGTTAGAGTTGTGTTCAACAGGAGGTAGTGTGGGCCACTTGGAAATCAGATTCCTCTGGTACCAAATCCAAAAGTCAGGTCTAGTACCTTGCAGTATAGAGGATTTCTGACAAACTGTTTAGGTTCCAGAAATTGAGGTGTCCATAGCCTAGTGAAATCACGCTGTATCCCAGAAATAAAGTAGAAAAACAGGATTTTCAAAGGCTGGAGAAGTAGGCTGGTCACATCAGAACAAAGACAATAAATATAAGTGGGCAGGTTCAGAGACCAAAGCAGACGGTGTGATCGAGGAGGAGAGAGGAGAGAGGTTGCAGGGCAGAGAGCAAAAGAAGGATTTACACAGTCAAGGCTCTAAATTCACTTCTAATATCAACACAGAACTTAAAATGCTTGTAAGGATTAAACAAATTATTAGACCATAGCACATAAATTCAACTAGAGGCACTGAGGGAGATACTGTAGTTAGAGGTGTGTTCATCAGGAGACAGTGTGGGCCACTTCTAAATCAGCTTCCACTGGTACCAAATCCAAAAGTCAGGGCTAGTACCTTGCAGTAAATAGGATTTCTGAAAAACTGTTTAGTTTCCAGAAATTGAGGGGTCTGTGACCTGTTCAAGGCATGCTGGATCCCTGAAAAAAGTAGAAAAACAGGATTTTTTAAGGCTGGAGAAGTAGACTGGTCAGATCAGAACAAAGAGAATAGACATAAGTGGGCAGGTTCAGAGAGCAAAGCAGACGGTGTGGGGGAGGAGGAGAGAGGAGAGAGGTTGCAGGGCAGAGAGCAAAAGAAGGAATTACAAAGTCAAGGCTCTAAATTCACTTGTAATATCAACTCAGAACTTTAAATGAGTATAAGGATTAAACAAATTATTAAACCCTAGCACATGAATTCAACTAGAGACACAGAGGGAGATACAGTTGTTAGAGCTGTGTTCAGCAGGAGATACTGTTGGCCACTTGGAAATCAGCTTCCCCTGGTACCAAACCCGACATTCAGGGCTAGTACCTTGCAGTACAGAGGATTTCTGAAAAACTGTTTAGGTTCCAGAAATTGAGGGGTCTGTGGCCTGGTCAAGGCTTTCTAGATCCCCGAAATAAAGTAGAAAAACAGGATTTTTAAAAGCTGGAGAAGTAGGCAGGTCTCATCAGAACAAAGAGAATAAATTTAAGGGGGCAGGTTCAGAGAGCAAAGCAGACAGTGTGGGGGAGGAGGAGAGAGGAGAGTGGCTGCAGAGCTGAGAGCAAAAGAAGGATTTACACAGTCTAGGCTCTAAATTCACTTCTAATATCAATTCAGAACTTTAAATGACTGTAAGGATTAGACAAATCATTAAACCCTAGCACATAAATTCAACTAGAGACACAGAGGGAGATACAGTAGTTAGAGATGTGTTCAGCAGGAGATAGTGTGGGCCATTTGGAAATCAGCTTCCACTGGTACGAAATCCAAAAGTCAGGGTTAGTACCTTGCAGCACAGAGGATTTTTGAAAAACTGTTTCGGTTCCAGAAATTGAGGGGTCCTTGGCCTGGTCAAAGCATGCTGTATCCCTGAAATAAAATAGAAAAACAGGATTTTTAAAGGCTGGAGAAGTAGGCTGGTCACATCAGAACAAAGGGAATAAATATAAGTGTGCAGGTTCAGAGAGCAAAGCAGATGGTGTGGGGGAGGAGAAGAGAGGAGAGAGGAGAGAGGTTGCAGGGCACAGAGCAAAAGAAGGATTTACAAATTCAAGGCTCTAAATTCACTTCTAATATCAACTCAGAACTTAAAATGACTGTAAGGATTAAACAAATTATTAAACCATAGCACATAAATTTAACTAGAGACACAGTGGGAGATACAGTAGTTAGAGGTGTGTTCAGCAGGAGATAGTGTGGGCCACTTGGAAATCAGCTTCCACTGGTACCAAATCCAAAAGTCAGGGCTAGTACCTTGCAGTACAGAGGATTTCTGAAAAACTGTTTAGGTTCCAGAAATTGAGGGGTCAGTGGCCTGATCAAGGCACGCTGGATTCCTGAAATAAAGTAGAAAAATATTATTTTTAAAGGCTGGAGAAGTAGGCTGGTCACATCAGAATAAAGAGAATAAATATAAGTGGGCAGGTTCAGAGAGCAAAGTAGACGGTGTGGGGAAGGAGGAGAGAGGAGAGAGGAGAGAGGTTGCAGGGCAGAGAGGAAAAGAAGGAGTTACGCAGTCAAGGCTCTAAATTCACTTCTAATATCAACTCAGAACTTGAAATGACTGTAAGGATTAAACTGATTATTAAACCCTAGCACATAAATTCAACGAGACACACAGAGGGAGTTACAGTAGATAGAAGTGTGTTCAGCAGGAGATAGTGTAGGCCACTTGGAAATCAGCGTCCACTCGTACCAAATCCAAAAGTCAGGGCTAGTACCTTGCAGTACAGCGGATTTCTGAAAAACTGTTAAGGTTCCAGAAATTGAGGGGTCCGTGGCCTGGTCATTGCACGCTGGATCCCTGAAATAAAGTAGAAAAACAGGATTTTTAAATACTGGAGAAGTAGGCTGTGCACATGAGAACAAAGAGAATAAATATAAGTAGGCAGGTTCAGAGAGCAAATCAGACAATGTGGGACTGGAGGAGAAAGGAGAGAGGTTGCAGGGCAGAGAGGAAAAGAAGGATTTTCACAGTCAAGGCTCTAAATTCACTTCTAAAATCAACTCATAACTTTCAATGACTGTAAGGATTAAACAAATTATTAAACCATAGCACATAAATTCAACTCAACACACAGAGGGGAGACAGAGTATTTAGAGGTGTGTTCAGAAGGAGATAGTGTGGGCCACTTGGAAATCAGCTTCCACTGGTTCCAAATCCAAAAGTCAGGTCTAGTACCTTGCAGTACACAGGACTTCTGAAAAACTGTTTTGGTTCAAGAAATTAAGGGGTCCTTGGCCTGGTCAAGGCATGCTGGATCCCTGAAATAAAGTAGAAAAACAGGATTTTTAAATCCTGGAGAAATAGGCTCGTCACATGAGAACAAAGGGAATAAATATAAGTAGGCAGGTTCAGAGAGCAAAACAGACAGTGTGGGGGGAGGAGGAGAGAGGTTGCAGGGCAGAGAGCAAAAGAATGATTTACACAGTGAAGGCTCTAAATTCACTTCTAAAATCAACTCAGAACTTAAAATGACTGTAAGGATTAAACAATTTATTAAGCCCTATTACATAAATTCAACTAGAGACACAGAGGGAGATACAATAGTTAGAGGTGTGTTCAGCAGGAGATAGTGTGGGCCAATTGGAAATCAGCTTCCACTGGTACCAAATCCAAAAGTCAGGGCTAGTACCTTGCAGTACTTAGGATTTCTGAAAAACTGTTTCGGTTCCAGAAATTGAGGGGTCCGTGACCTGGTCAAGGCATGCTGGATCCCTGAAATAAAGTAGAAAAACAGGATTTTTAAAGCCTGGAGAAGTAGGCTGGTCACATCAGAACAAAGAGAAGAAATATAAGTGGGCAGGTTCAGAGAGCAAAGCAGACGGTGTGAGGGAGGAGGAGAGAGGAGAGAGGTTGCAGGGCAGAGAGCAAAAGAAGGATTTACACAGTGAAGGCTCTAAATTCACTTCTAATATCAACTCAGAACTTAAATTGACTGTAAGGATTAAACAAATTATTAAACCCTTGCACATAAATTCAATTAGAGGCACTGAGGGAGATACAGTAGTTAGAGGTGTGTTCTGCAGGAGATAGTGTGGGCCACTTAGAAATCAGCTTCCACTGGTTCCAAATCCAAATGTCAGGGCTAGTACCTTGCAGTGCAGAGGATTTCTGAAAAACTGTTTAGGTTCCAGAAATTGAGGGGCCCGTGGCCCGGTCAAGGCATGCTGGATCCCTTGCAGTACAGCGGATTTCTGAAAAACTGTTGAGGTTCCAGAAATTGAGGGATCTGTGGCCTGGTCAAGGCACGCTGGATCCCTTGCAGTACAGAGGATTTCTGAAAAACTGTTTAGGTTCCAGAAATTGAGGGGCCCGTGGCCCGGTCAAGGCATGCTGGATCCCTTGCATTACAGAGGATTTCTGAAAAACTGTTTAGGTTCCAGAAATTGTGTGGTCCGTGGCCTGGTCAAGGCACGCTGGATCCCTTGCAGTTCAGACTATTTCTGAAAAACTGTTTAGGTTCATGAAATTGAGAGGTCCGTGGCCTGGTCAAGGCATGCTGGATCCCTTGCTGTTCAGAGGATTTCTGAAAAGCTCTTATGTCCCAGAAATTGAGGGGTCCGTGGCCTGGTTAAGTCAAATTATGTAAAAATGATGTCAAATTATGTAAAAATGCCCCAAGTTATGACCATTCATTGCAATTTTGCTACACACACTCATAACTTTGGAAATTTTTAATATTTTGACCCCAGATTTTCCACATGGCCTTCTTATTACCCCCACCTCATGCATGTCACAACTGTAATTTTTCAAATCATTGCTAAAATGTGTTTTTGCATCTGTGGCAACATTTTTTGGAATGGCATTGCAGTTGCACAGAATTACATTTTGGCAGGGATTTGAAAATGTTCTGTACTGGGTACATGAGGTGGGTTAATAAGATAACTATGCAGACAATTGTTAACTGTTGTCCTATAAATGGAAGTGCAGGGCCCAGAGGGCCCTTTGCTTCCACAGCAGAGCAGCATACATATATGCATCTACAGAGGGATGGGAGCCAAGGCCCTGAGGATCATGCTTTCCCTCAGACAAATAAGGAAACAATTATACTATCTAAAAAAATGAGGAAATACATTTTAAAAATATGTGTTAAATCTATAGTTAGAGTTACAGCCACAAAAATAGTGAACTGTCGTGTTAGCATTTCCAAACCTAATATCCCATTGTCAGCCCTAATGTTCACCCAGTTCTCCTATACTGTACCCATCCCAGCTTATTTACTTATGGAATGGGGTGAGCATTAGCGCTGATGACCTAAAGACCCCCCCGATGCCTGTTGGTGTGTGCAGGGTGGAGGTGGGATGTTAGGTTTGGAAACCTTAATGCCACATTTCTCTAATTTTGTGGCTGTAACCCTTACTAGAGCATTAACGCAGTTTTTTGCAATTTAATTATATGTCACAGTGGTGCGGTAGTGTCACTATAGTAAGGGTTGAGTAGGCACATTCATGTTAAACCATGATGTTTTCACTTTACTGTCTTTGCAACCATTCAACAGATTTGCACAAAATTTTCCATGCACGGTCTCATGGGGTAGATTTCTTGACATGTCAAGTTTTATTCCAGTGAAATGTGGCTAGTGAAAAAACATAAAAAATTGCAGTTTCTTGCTGTTTTGTTTTGGGGGGGGGGTGCCATCGCATAGTCCCCAGATGGTTTGGAATTTTTGACTGAAATGTTCAGGGTAGAAAAGGCTTGGCCCACGGTAGTTTCCTTTGCTGGTGTGGTGAGAAAATCCATTCTAAAGTTATTTAATTTTAACATTTTTGGATCCTGAGCATGCTCAGTAAGCACTTGAAAATAGCTGTATATTGGGTAGCCATTTTTTGGTAGGGCACAAACCCTTTTTCTTTCTGCTGTCCCTATATTTTACAATGTTTCCCTGGTGTCTAGTGGCACTCCCATCTGTCTAATCACTATACCCATAAATGTTAACATTTCCCTGGTGTCTAGTGAAACTCCCATCCTTCTAATCACTATCCACATAAATGTTAATGCTTCCGTGGTGTCCAGTGGCACTCCTATCCCTCTAATCACTATCCCCATAACTTTTAATGTTTCCCTGGTGTCTAGTGGCACTCCCATCCCTCTAATCACTATCCCCATACATTTTAATGTTTCCCTGGTGTCTTGTAGCACCTCTCACCCTCTGATTACCATCCTCATATGTTTCACTGTGTCCCTGGTGTCAAGTGGCAACCCACCCTCTCATCACCGTACCCTTTCTGTTTCATGTTTCCCTAGTGTTAATGGTACCCCCACCTTCCAATCACCATCCTTGTGAGTTCGTCCTTTTTCCCTTGTGTCTAGTGACCCCCCAACCCTCTGATCGCATCCTGATTAAAATACAGAAAATGTTCCCTTTACATATTTTTTTAAACTGTAAAAAAGAAAATGGTCTCTCGCCAATCTGACCCCCTCCACCCCTACCTCCCAGTCAGCACCCACCACCCCAACATCCCCATGCACACACCCTCACTGATCTGAGCAGGTCCAAGAATCAAGATACATGCTCCGACCATAGACACATCTTGCTACTGGAAATGCTGACTGCTATATGGGAAAGTAAAGTAACTGTTGTTCATTATATTTCAATACGGTTTTCAACTTTGTGGCATAGCTTTGCTATTTCTTCATATTTTTGACAGCTGATTTTCAACATGGCCTTTTTGACATCCCATCTCATGAACAATGTCAGTGGAATTACAGGAATCTGTCTGGAAAGGTGATTCCATGGTCCCTTGGTGAAATCACCTTTCAGGCAGGATTTAAAAATTTTCACCACCCTTGTTCATGTGGAGGGGTCATAAGAAGGCTATGTTGAAATATGGGGTAAAAATATGTAAAAATGGCAAAGTTATGCACATCCATAGAAATGCTGGTATGCTCGCTTGCAACTTTGGTAATTTTAAATATTTTGACAATGGATTTTCAACATACTGTAGGCATTTTTGTACACCACCTCATGAACGTGACAGCTGTCATTTTTCAAATCCTGGCCAAAGTGTATTTTTGCACCTGTGGCATGGAATGATGTTGTGGTGGTGTGGAATCACATTTTTGGCAGGGATTTGAAAATGTACTGTGCATGAGGTGTGGTAGTCAGAAGGCTATACTGACAATTTTGTACTGAGGTCCTACAAATGAAAGCACAGGGCCCTGTGGCAAGATACATACATGTATGCATGTATGGAGGCATGGGAATGCAGGGCCCAGAGGCCCCTTGCATTCCCATAGACAAATAAGGATACAATTACACAGTCTCAAAAAGTATGGATGGATGAGAGTGCAAATCCCGGAGGGCCCTGTTCTCCTACAGGCAAATGAGGATATGATTATACTATCTCAAAAAGTAAGGAAGTTCATTGCACAAATCTTTACTAATGCACTAGTTAGGGTTAAAGCAGCAAAAGTAGGGCAATATGGTAGTAGGGTTTCCATCCCTAACACCCCACACCTAGGGGTGTGCCTTGGGGTTGTCAACCATAATGTTCACCCCATTATCATATACTGTACCCATCTAAGCTTATTCTGGAAACCGTAATGATACATTTCCCTGCTTTTGTCACTTTAACCCTAAATACTGCATTAATGATGTTTTTTGCTATTAATTTATTAAAGTGGTGCAGTAGCACCATTATAGTTAGTTTTGACCTGGGGATTCTGTGTTATACCTCATATTTCATATTATTATATCTTTGTAACTGTTCAATGAATTTGCACAAAACTTTGCACGTGTAGTCTTGAGGGGGTAGGTCTCTTGATGTGCTGAGTTTTGTTCTGATTAGATGTGCAGCATTTGAGCTGCTCATAGTGAAAACATTTAAAAATCACCAATTTTTGCATTTTTTGTCATCACACAGTGCCCAGATGATTTGGAATTTTGATCGGAAATGTTCAGGGTAGAAAGGCCCCCTGCCTTTTGCTGGTTTGGTGAAAAAAAATATTACTCCATTTCAAAGTTATTCAATTTTATGATTTTGGGTTCTGAGCATGCTCAGTCAGCCTGTTCTGAGCATGCTCAGCCAACCTAAAAAAATAGCTGTCAAAATTTTTATTTATAACCACCTACCGTCACCTCATAGCTCACGACTAATAATGAGCTTGTTTGCATACTCATTTTTTTGGCTGTGGGTGGAGCATACAGCCATCTTGCTATCTGTAGCTGAAAAAATGGAGTATCGTGGAACACATGTTTTGAACTTTTCAATTTATCCTTCCATGTCAACAGAAATAAAATATTCCCTTCTTTCTGTTAAGAATGCTAGAGACATAACTCCATTTTGCTTATCAGATGCCATTAATAAACTGAAACAGCTTATTAAATATTTGTTAAATATTGGTTGCCTATTAAACTGGAGATTTGTTTACCTTCTTCAGAATGCAACAAACTACACATTTAAATACTTAGCATTTAAACAGCTTCCTGATACTAGTTTCACTTGGGAATATATTGTCTTTCAAGAAAGATTCATACCTCATAAATGTCACCTTTTCCCAGAAAATCTATGATTTACACTGTTTATTTAACCTCTACAGACATTATCTGATGAGCATTGTCTCAGACATATGCCAGGTCTTCAGTGACTCTGCTTAGACTAAAAATATGTCAATCAGAAGCCATTTTCTACTATGCTTTTTGAGAAAAAAAAATATATTGAGCTACAGCAAACACACACACGCACGCACACACACACACACACACACACACACTCTCTGTACACACCATCCTCATGGGTACAACATTCAAAATAAATACTACATTCTAATATGTTATAAAGGAATTGTTTGCATCACTGAACACAATGAAGTTCAGTTTAGAGTAGATTTCCTTTAAATATTTCTTATCCTATATTTTGTGCACACACACACACACACACTACACACCATCCTCATGGCCACACCACTGCCGGATGGCCTGGGTTCAAGTGTCAGCTGAGGCACTTATTCTTTCTCACCTCTGTTTGCTTGCGTTCCATAAAATATGTGCACCACACTTCTATGTGATTGTTACAAGTAAATGGTTGTGTTGCCATTGAGTTATGCATTTGAGAAAGAATAATGTGCTGGGGGATGGCCCAAGTTCCAGTTGTCTCAGTGGCTCAGCTGGTTGGTGCAATCAGAACAGTATTCTGGGCAGCCTGGGTTCAAGTCCCAGATGAGGCACTTATTCTGTTTCACCTCTGTTTGTATGTGTTCCATAAAATATGTACACCATACTCCTATGTGATTGTTACAAGTAAATATTTGTGTTGCCATTGGGTTGTGCAGTTAAGAAAGAGTAATGTGCTTGGGGATGGCCCAGGTTTGAGTTGTCACAGTGGCACAGCTGGGTAGTGCAATCAGAAAGGTATTTCTGGTACCCTGGGTTCAAGTCCCCACTGAGGTACTTATTCTTTCTCACCTCTGTTTCTATGTGTTCCATAAAATATGCACACCACACTCCTGTGTGATTGTTACAATAAAGAAACTGTTTGTTTATGTCAGTGACCACAGTGAAGTTCAGTTTAGAGAAGATTTCCTTTAAATATTTCTTATCCTATATTTTATATCCTGGAAAGTGCAGAGGAGATGCTACATCTCATTGTCATAGGGATCTTTATTTACTAATTTTTCACTGTATTTACTCAGCCTGTCCCAGATTAGAAGCAATATCTTGTTTTCAGTGGGGTCATGATTTTCCCATTTTGATAGAGTATTTCTTCAGGGTAGCCTAGTCCAGAGCTCCCATATTCAAAGGACATGTTCAGCGCATCCCGTCGGAAAAGGGAGATGTGCAACGCAACTTCAAGAATGCACCACCGCATGATATTCAAACATGTGGGATACGCCTGTCACAAGTGAATGGGTCAGAGTGCACACAAACAGTATGCCATGGAAGTTGAGGATGCATTCCCATGCATATGCTGTGCTGTGGCAAACTCAGTGGGAAATTCACCCCTCACAGCCCAGAGCAGCACAGCCCACAGCAAATCCATGAATAGCTGTCCTAACCCAGCCAGCCACCCACAGGTGGGCTGAGGAAGTGCACCCCAGGTGCACAGCAGCCTGGCAGCCCTGGTGGACTAGAGGTACCCACCCCCATCCCTGATTGATCCAACTCCATCCCTGAAGAGCTCCATAGTGTAGGGCCCCCCTGGACCCAATCACACCAGAGGAAACCATGGTCCATATCCGTACGATACAGGACCCCCACCCACCACCTTGATACATAGATAACCCCACTCCCACCATACCTGACCTGTTGAGGAGACTGGCACTGCCTTTCACACTCAGCCACAGACTGCACTGGACCCGGGCTGGGGACTTGCACTCCAGAATGACCCAAGTGGCTATACCATACATTGGGGCACTACACAAGCTGTGGACCCACCAGTGTATGCAGCTGTGTGTATGTCTCTGGCAAACCGTAAGAGGGAATTGACACATCTCCAATGCATGCCTTGTCGATGCTGCATCTTCCTGCTGTCATACACTCTTCCCCATTCCCCTGTGTAACATGTTACCCTCCGGACTGCTGAGGTATTCTGGGTGCCATGGAGTGCAGTATCCTGCAGTGCTATTTGTTATGTACACTCCATGCTATGCGTTTGCGGTTCCCCGATTGTACAAACAAATCAGAGGTTGGCTGTAACATGCCTGTTCTGAGACCTGTGTGAGTGAGTACAGCATTGACTTTCACCCGCACTGAGCAGTGCAATGGCACCAGGACAATGGATCTGCATGCCAGTGCCTCAGGTGTATAGCCACTGGGCATTATCACCCGCACACAGCTCGTACCTATGTATGACACATTCCAGCGTTCTACTGGTAGTGCTCCACCACCAGAAAAAAAGATTTTATTTCTTCTGTGAACTATCCAGGCTAAATCTATAGCAATCAGCAGGCATATTCTAGGAAAACACATTGTAAAAATGTGTAAAAGGAAGACCACATTGAAACTACCTCTCAGCAGATCTGCATTGTGCAAATTCATTAGAAATAATGGGTAAAAGCATCCTAAAAGCTCTCCACAGATGTATCAGCTATGCCCAGAGCGTCTTTTAAACTGAGGGAACTAGAAAAATTGGGTGAAAACAACAAGTTATCCCTCCATAGGAAGCTTGTTCTGTTCAAAGTCACTGTTTACAACACTATATTTTTGATTTTTTTTTTTATATTGTAAGAACAGTTCCCTATGTGCCCTATGTTTTCAAAAATGTCAGTGTATGCCTGGTTCATGAATTATCATGAGCTTATTTGCATACCCTTTCCTTAAAATTGAGGGCACTAGAAGAACTGGCTAGATATTTCTCTATTCACTGCAGAAACAGGAGACTACTTCACAGTAAAGAAATCATGTCAGCTATATACTGTTTGCACAATGCCTCATTTTGAAAATAAACATCTGGGGCCAGGTTCACAAAGTTTTGCCCTGGCGCAAACCTTGTTTGTGTGGTGCAAACAGGGTTTTGCACCATGATGGTTTTCACAAAAGCCCTGTTTGCACCCACAAAGTGGTTTTGCCATGGGGCAAAGGTTTAAGGGAACCACAATACAAATGAGGGAGGTGGGACCTGCATATCCACGCATTCCCATTCATGAAGCATTTTCTCCACGCAAGGGCCTTTTGTGGGGGTTCCCTTGCATGGAGAAAATAACACTGAGGAAAACCTCCTCTTAATTCTGTGCAACCCTAGTAGATGTCAGATGTAGTGCAAGGCACCCCCATCCCATGACACCATTTTCCTGGTAGTCTAGTGGTCCCTCCCCCCTCCCCGATCTCTGATCGCTGGTGCCTAATAAAAATACCCCGGGCAGTCTAGTGGTCCATCCCCCTCAACCAATGACTGATCACCATCCCATTATGCAAAAAAATATTTCCAGGTAGTTTTGCGGTCCCTCTCTGATTGCCAATTGCCCTTCCAGTATTTTTTTCTCAATGTTCCCTTGCAGTCTAGTGGTCCCTCCCTGATCACCAATCACCCTTCCGGTATTTTTTTCTCAAAGCTCCCTAGTAGTCTAGTGGTCCTTCCATGTCCATGATCCAAGTCCCATGAGATATGGAAAATATAGCTCTGGTGGTGTAGTGGACCCCAACTCTGTCTGGTACTTACCCCACAACCCAGCTCTCCTGAATCCAACCCCAACCCATGACCAGCACAGCCATCCTCTAACCAGCACAGTTGGCCGCTGACTGAGCTTTGAATGAGTGCATACTGTATACAGTATGCACTCATCGACAGTGATTGACAGCTGGTTGTTGGGTTGGGGTGAGCAGGGTGGTGGGTCACTATCTGACAGGTTGGGGTTGGGGGTAAGCTAGATCACCAGAGATATGTTTTTCTGTATTTCACAGGATGGGGATCAGGGAGAGGGGAGGGACCACTAGACTATCAGGGCACTTTTAAGAAAAAAATACCGGGAGAGCGATCAGCAATTGGGGAGATGGGAGGGACCTCTATACTACCAGGGAATTTATTTTATGTGGATGGCGATCAGTAATCAGGACAGGAAAGGGACCACTAGATCACCAGTGCTGCAGCTGTGTCAGGCAGGAGCTTTGGGGCACTCTATGACACCCTCAGCCTATGCAAATGAGCCCATAATGGGCATGCAATTGGTCAGCTAGCACCTTGCATGCCCAATGAGCTAATTTGCATGGCTGGCTTTGTGAATGGCAAATAGCATAGCGGCACTATACATTGAAGTGGGGTATTCTAGGCTGTAAGTCGGGGCAGTGCTACAGGGGTTTATGCTGGTTCCACCTGGCCCCTATTCATAGCCCAATAGAGCAGTGTGATAGTCAACTGTGAATAGCAACTTTTGGACCCTGCACAATTGCAAGATGCAGCACAAACATTTGTGCTCCACTTTGCGCTTCTTTGTGAGTCTGGCCCCTGAGATATTATATTGTTGTAACCACTACAAAAATAGGAAACTGCCCCTTCTAGTAGGGAAAATAGAAGACAAATTCATATTGTACCCACAATGCCTTGTTATGCACATCTACATACTAGGTACTATACTGCAGTCACCACTAATAAAATAGGAGACTGCACCACTGAGTAAGAAAAATTTAAGTAAGCTTTATAATCTACCAAGAATTCCTCATTGCTATTTGTTAATTATACAATGAGTATCAAAATACTGAGAGCTGATTGGCTGGCTGGCATGATTTACAACGTGTAAATCTAGCCATCACTCCACAGGATGAAGTGCCAGTACCAGCCAGCCTCATCTTTCCTCCAACATCAAAATTCTTTGCCCTTACACTAGTCCCCTGCTGAACTGCCCACTAACCATGAAATTCAAAAACAAAAATAGAACTGCTCCTTCCCTTAGCCGGCTAAAGCCTCCCGACACAACTTTGAAATAAAGAAAACATAGCAAAGTTTCAATACCTTGAGACTGTCTCCTAGTGATCACCTATAAAATCTATCACCTCAAGGTTGCGTACTTCTTGCTGCTTCAAACTGTCCCCTCTCGTGGTTGCAGGGTTTTCCACTCCAGTTACTGGTTCAACACTGCACATGCGCAGAAATGGAAAACCCTAGCAACCCTGGATAGCAACGCTACCAGCCCTGCACTATTTATTTCTCAGGGAGCAACAAATTCAAAGAAAAAACTAAAAATGTAAGAAAAACTTTTCCTTCACCTTTTTTAATCAAAACAAACAAGGGGCACATTGTATAATCGCAATAATCCCCTCGAGGGTGTGGGTAATGGCAGGATTTACCCACTTCTGGTGTGGTTCACTCACTTGGCTAATGGCCTTGTGACCAAACTACACCAGGCATGGGTAAATCCTGCCATCACCCACACCCTCTCATGGTATATTGCTTTATTAGCCTATTGGCTGGAAGTTGTTAGGCAATTAGTGTCAGTGGCTTAGCAGGTTGCACACTCACCTCTGAGGCCAGAAGATCAGAAGGTTGAAGGTTCAGTCCCCACACCAGGCACGTGGAGTAAAATCCCAGTTCTGACACTGTAGTGCAACATGAGGGGGATGCTGCATTTCTGAGGTGCCGTCTTTCAGATGAGACATTAAACCGAGGTTCTGTCTGTTCAGGTGGATTTTAGAGATCCCATGGCACTCTTTGAAAAGAGTAGGGAAATTTTATTTACAGAAGATAGCAAAAAAATAAGTCAATATCTGTCAAATGAAATCAGAAAACAGTTAAATACAAAAATTAAGAAAGTACTCTGTGGAAATCTGACTACAGTTTTCAAAAAACATTAGCTGTAACAGATGTTTATCCATGGTATACAATTTTGAAAGGCAATCCATGTCAATATGGGTGACAACAGCATGAGAAATCCATTTTTGCTGCATTGTAAAGGTGCACCCCACCTGTCACAGATAATATTTTTTACAAACTGCAAAATAGACCTGCAATATCTAATCAGAATAACAGTTCCAAACTGGTGGAATATATATATATATATATATATATATATATATATATATATATATATATATATATGAACAATTTCATTGTAACTGATGAAAAGGCAGGGAAAAGCCACATGATGCTTACTTGTTTCTAAAAAGCGCTGCTGGTATGGCATTCAAAAAGAAAACAGGATTGCATTTCAGGGATAGTCATACAAGTTGGATGGGAGCAAAATGGTTTGTCAATAATTTGTGCTTCACAGAGTCATGAACAGACAATTTATCATACAAGCTAAGTCATACGATGTTCCACATATGAAGAGGAACCTTACGGTTAATGAGTTGTAGCAGTGCTAAGTCCACGTGAGCAGGAGGGCAGAATTTAATCTCCATGGGGGGATAATTCAGTTCAATAACTGAATTATAGAGGCCACACCAAGGAAGCCTAGCACAGTCAGCAAATACAGTATCAAGTGCCTTGAGAACAATTTCTTAACTGAGAAAAGTATATATGTTGGGAGAACGTGATGATACTCCCAGCCTGAGCCCCAAATATAGGCAGCAGGCAGAATGGCAAGAAGAGGCACTATTCAGTCTGAAACTAAAGGATTCCAGATGGTAGTGGTGTTACGCATAAGAGGAATAAAATTACCAGAAAAAAAAACACAGTGGTAAAAGGCTAAGGGGTTGATTATATTTAGGTCCCCTCTGGCTCAAGGCTGGTAAATAATGTCCTGTTTAATAGGATTGAGACAGGATCCCCACAGACATTGAAAAAATGAACTAAATAATCTCACCTCCAAGGAAAGGGGATGGAAACATATCACTGAGGTATATAAAACAAGGAAGCAACAGGGTCTTTATCAGATAAACACACTTCCATTTTGCTAATGCTCTATGCTTCCAAACCAACAACTTCCCAATTAAAAATATCAACATCAGAATTATTAAAGTAAATACCTAAGATCCATATGGGGTCAGTGCGTACAGCTATTTCTGTGACATGGGAGAGGAAGTCATGTGCAGGAGAGCCAACAGGGACAGCTGCACTTTTAGAATAATTAACAGTAGAACCAGAAACCTGGGAAAACATCTGTTGTAGGGAGAACACTGTGTCCCTGTCTGTGCTATCTGAAAGCAGAATGCAGACATCATCTGCATATGCCAGCACTCTAAAGTTTACTACATCAGGACTGAGAGTAATGCCTCTAAATCACAAATTGTGCTGTATGAAACACAAGAATGGAACTATGGAAATTAACTACAGCAGTGGGCTGAGGGGGCAACCCTACCTGATACCCCGCTGATGTGGGATGGTGTGACAAAACAGGAGTTTATTTGGACTTCTCTAAAGCCTTTGATAAGGTGCCACACATAGAATTGATTCAAGACCTATCTAAATTAGGAATAGACAGGAGGATTGTTAGCTGGATAGAGGCATGGCTTACTAATAGGAGACAAGCTGGAAATATACTTGGAGCAGTGTTTGAATGGGCAGAGGTTTCTAGTGGCATACCTCAGAGGTCAGTCATGGGACCCTTTTTTTTAACATTTATGTCACATCATAACTGGAAACTCTAATGTTTGATTCTCAAAATTTGCCAATGACATCAAACTGGGGTCAATTATTGATATAGAATCAGATAGGAAACTGTTACCGGTGGAGTTAGACAAGTTTAACAACTGGGTTACTTTACAGAAATTAGAGCTGAACATTGGAAAGTGTGGAGTAATTCATACGGGGAAAAGAAATCCCAAGGTAGACAATTTTCTTAAGGGGAAACCCCTTGAATCTCTTGAAGAGCAGAAAGATCTTGGTATCTATATAACTAATAATATGGAGTTTAAAATCCACTGTAACACAATAGCATTGCGGGTAAATTCTATGCTAAATAGTATTAGGAGAAACATCCAATGCAAAGAAAAAGACATTATTATGCCCCTTTATACTCCACTAGTTAGACCACACTTGGAGTTCTGTGCCCAACTTTGGTCACTGGGTACAAAGACAGAAATCAAGACCCTGGAAAGTATTCAACACAGGGTAACTAAGATGATTCGGAGCATAAAAGATCTTAGCTATGAAAATAGAATGAAAGATCTTGGTTTGTTTTCTCTTCAATACAGAATATTGCATGGTGATCTGTGTTTAGTTTTTGGAGTGTTAGATAACCATGATCTGTGGGACTGGTTGGGTCTCAGGATGATGGACTCAAATTACAATACTAGATCATATGTGAAAGTCAGGAAGAAAAAGATAGCATTCCGGAAGTATAAGGAAACACAGAAGGAGCAGGACAGAGAGCTGTACCAGTTAAGGCAGAAGGAAGCAGGGAGGGAAGTCAGAATAGCAAAGGCCCAAACTGAGCAAAAGATAGCTAACTCAGTTAAGAAGGGGGATAAAACATTTTATAGGTACATCAGCTAGCGTAGAAAGACAAAGGGAGGGATAGTGAGGCTGAATAGAATGAACAGTGGGTGGGCAGAGGGGGACAGTGAAAAAGCAGGAATACTGAATGAATATTTCTGCTCAGTATTCACAAAAGAGGAGGGAAAGTGCCTAATCCAATTAACAGAAGCACTTTGATAGGGGGTCGATCCCAGTCCTTCCACAGAAGAAAGGGTTCTGCAAGAACTCCTAAAACTGAAGGTGGACAAAGCAACGGGTCCTGATGGAATTCACCCAAGAATTCTAAAAGAATTAAGGAGGAACTAGTGAAACCACTGGCTACCTTTTTAATAAATCATGGGAGGATGGTGTGGTACCCGAGGACTGGAGGAAGGCGGATGTGATTCCCCTTCACAAAAGGGACCAAGACAGAGGGTAGGAACTACAGACCTGTCAGTCTGACCTCTGTGGTAGGGAAAGTGATGGAGTCGCTTGAAGGAAAGAATAGTTGAGTACCTAGAGGCCAGTGGAGCACAAGACCCAAGGCAGCATGGGTTCACAGCAGGAAGGTCATGTCAGACGAATCTAATAGATTTCTTTGACTGGGTGACCAAAGTAGTAGACCAGGGAGGGCTGTGGACATGGCCTACCTAGACTTTAGCAAGGCATTTGACACAGTCCCACACAAAAGATTAATAGTCAAATTAACAGCCTGGGAGTGGGATCCAGGGTGGTAGCCTGGCAAACATTGGCTGGACAACAGGACACAGAAGGTAATTGTAAATGGAGTCCACTCTGAAGAAAAGGGTTACTAGTGGGGTACCTTAGGGTTCAGTATTGGGTCCAGTCCTTTTTAATGTTTTCATCAGTGACATTGCAGAGGGACTGGAAGGAAAAGTATGCCTTTTTGCAGATGACACAAAGATCTGCAACAGGGTTGATACACAAGGAGGCGTGGAAAGGATGAAAAGGGACTTGGCAAGGTTGGAGGAATGGTCAGAAGTCTGGCAGTTAGGATTCAATGCAAAGAAGTGCAAAATAATGCACCTGGGAAACAAGAACCCAGGGGAAGAATACACAATGGGTGGGGAGGTAGCAACAACAACAAAAAAGGAAAGGGACCTGGGGGTAATCATATCAGATGACCTTAAGGTTAGCAAGCAATGTGAGAAGGCAGTAGGGAGGGCTGGGGGTATACTGGGATGTATAGGGAGAGGCATCATCAGCAGAAAACAGGAAGTTGTTATCCCTCTGTACAGACAGTTGGTGAGACCTCCATCTGGAGTACTGTGTCCAGTTCTGGAGACCCCTTCTCCGCAAAGACATAGACAGGATAGAGGCAGTCCAGAGGAGGCCAATTAAAAGTGGGTAGGTCTGCAAGAGAAGCCGTATGAGGAGAGACTAAAGGAGCTTATATGTATACCCTGAGGAAAGAAGGAGAGGGGGACATGATAGAAACTTTTAAGTTCTCAGTGGAATCAACAAAGTCCAAGAGGGTAGCATATTTCAGAAAAAGAGACTTGCAAGAACAAGGGACACAATTTAAAGACAGAAGGAGGGTGGTTCAGGGCAATGGAGGGAGTATTATTTCACAGAGAGGGTAGTGGATGCATGGAACAGCCTTCCTGAGGAGGTTGTGGGGTCTAAAACTGTGGGAGAATTCAAGAATGCATGGGACAGACATAAGGCAATTCTTGTGGGGGGTAGGAAGAAATAGGCTGTTGGTTAACTAGGATCTGCGGCCTATCCTGTAGGTAGGGAAATGGGCAGACTAGATGGGCCTAGCGGTCCTTATCTGCCGTCAAAGTCTATGTTTCTATGTTTCTATATAGTCTACAACTAAGGGGAGACAACAGTTATAGTAAGAAGAGAGCCCTACAGTTCAATCAGAGGGTACTGTCTTTCTGGAACTCCCTACTACTTGATATTGTGGGAAGCAGGAACATGATAGATTTTAAGAATAAACTTGATAATCTCTGCTTATCCCATGGTATCTAGGGATATCAGATAAAACACACTTTTTTTATAAGCTGGAATGGGCAATAGCCTAATTAGGCTTGTTAACACCTATCATACTTATGATAGAGGATTAGACATGCTGAGGTACATAATAAGTGAATCCATGAAATAAATGGGGGAGGGAGTCTGTATTAACGTGAGATATCAAAGAGGTAAGAATGGGCAACGTAGTCAAATACTTTCTCTTGGTCCAATGAAAGCAAAAAAATCAGAACATAAGCCTTGTTTGCCTCTTTCAAAAAGTTAGCGGAGGACGATTAGGTTGTCAGAGAAATTACGAGTTGGGACAGCACAGCATTGGGCTGGGGACAGAAGGACCACAGCTGCAGAGGAAATTTGAGTGGCCTACAATCGGGTGAGTATTTTGTAGTCAGTATTTAGGAGGCACAATGGTCTTCAGTTTTTCAATAGCATTCTATCATCCTTTTTATATCAAAAAATGAGCAAGCAATGAAATCTTTTATTGTTGAGCTTAAAAAAGCTATACACAAATATATAAATACATACACATATCGTAACTACATACACATATCGTAAATACATACATCAATACATCGATAAAATCATCATTTGGGACCAAAACCCCTACTACATTCATAAAAGAAGAATTCAGCAGTGTTATTCAAACTTGTTACTGGGGATTTCAACATCCAGTGCTTTAATCATTCTTATATTTCATTTCTATCAGCCTATACTATGAGTCAAAAAGGACACTCAGAGAATTCTTTAAGTTATAGTCAAGCAGCATTATCTGGACCCCTTAAATTAAGTAAAATATATTGCCCACATTCAAGTTTCCTAATTTCTACATATTATCTAGATTAGAGTGTTGCATACCAGAAACTCAGAGATTTATTTGCATAGCCGTATTTTCTTCTTTTTCTTGTTTATTGCTGAGAATAATTTGCAGTTCTATTCACCGCCCAGTGATCAGCTGTGTGTATTAAAATAGTTGTTAAGTCTCCACAGCTCACTGTGTATCTAGAATCAAGCAAATAGCTTAACCAATAGTTCCTTTCATGTATATACCAGGAATACTCCCAGAAGACGTGTTTTAAGTCTTCTGTTCCTCCTACTGCACAAGTGCATTTTTTATTTTCTAGTAACAACCACTTGTGTCTGGTATTAAGCACATTGCTAGGGAACCTTTCAAATTTGTAAGTGATAAATATTCTACAGAGATCTAGGTCTGTCAGAATATAAAGGTATGGTTTATACCCAAACCAGATATTATACTTAAGAAACCATGACTTCTAAGGTGGCCAAGTAGCAGAGGTTGCTAGACTGCTTCCAGAACGTGTTCTCAACAAAGCACACAAGGGAGGGGCATGTCCTGGATGTGGTTCTGGTGGATGGGATCTGGTAAGGGACCTGGTTGTAGAGGAACCCCTGGCTGGGAGTCACCATGACACTGTCTGGTTTCAAATTAACATGGGGGTTGGGGGAGAGCTTTTGGACACTGGCTGTGGACTTCAGAGCAGCAGACTTTATGGGCATGGGAAGCATTCTCAAGGATCACTTGAAGGGGGTTACAACAATGACAGATGTGAAAAAGAGATGGGAGGTCATTAAACGGGGACTGCATGAGGCAGTCAGGATCTGCACTAAGGTGAAGCGTAAGGGAGCTAGGTCACATAAACCATGCTGGTGGTCCAGAGAGGTCCAGGTAGCAGTCAGGGAAAAGAAGGCAGCCTAGAAAAAAAATACAAAACAATGAGAGGAGAAATTGAAAAGGAAACTTACCATCTTGCATCTAGAAAAGTCACCCAGATGGCGAAGGGGGCAAAGGCCGCAAAGAATAACAGCTGGCACAGGGGATACATGGAGGGGAAAATGGGTTCTTCAGGAACATTGGGGAGAGGAGAAAAACCAAGGGCCAGATCGGCAGATTGAGATCAGAAGGAGGATGGGTGGGAGAGGTGAGGGACCAGGCGGAGGCATTAAATGAGTACTTTGCCTCTGTGTTCACTAGGTAGGGGGATGGGATACTTATAAAGCAAGTCACGGTGGGGATAGAAGGGCTAGAGGGTAGGACTGGGAGGAACAGAAATGGAGCAGAGAGGAGGTACCCAAGGGGTGTCACATCAGGATACGGATATGAAGGCCAGTAAGGTGGGGGGACGGATGATGCTATCTCCACTGAGCAGGTGTGGAAAGCCCTAAAGTCCCTAAAGAAAGATAAATCTCCTGGGCTAGATGGCATTTGTCTGACAGTACTATGGGAATTGGTGGACATACTAGCTGCACCGCTGGTGGAGCTCTTCAACAGATCGCTTGAGACAGGGAAGGTACCCAGGGATTGGCTAGAGGCACATGTGGTGCCTATTCATAAAGGGGGTTCAAGGGAAGTGCCAGGTAACTATAGACCCATCAGTTTGACATTGGTGGTGGGAAATTAATGGAGAGTATACTGAAGGAAAGATTGTGGGTTTCTTGGAGGAAGTAGGAGGGCTGGATAGCCGACAACATGGTTTTGTGCCAGGAAGATCATGTCAAACTAATCTTGTGGAGTTCTACGAATGGGTACCATCTGAACTGGACAGAGGAAAGCCTGTGGATGTACTATTTTTAGACTTCAGTAAGGCATTTGATTTGGTCCCCCACAATGACCTGATGGAGAAACTGACGGGGTTGAGGGTGGACCCATTGATGGTCAGATGGATAGGAAACAGCCTAACTGGATGCACCCAGAGAGTAGTGGTCAGTGGGGAGCTCTCGAACCCTAGAGGGGTCAGTAGTAGGGTACCACTAAGCTCAGTCCTGGGTCTGATCCTGTTTAATGCATACATATCTGATATCAGGGAGGGAATAGGGTGTGAAATTAGTCTCTTCACTGATGACTCCAAGATGGGAGCAGTAGTTGAGGGGGAAGAGGGGAGGCTGGCCCTGCAGGGGGACCTGGAGACCCTGGTCAGGTGGGCTTACACCTGGGAAATTAAATTTAAATTCCTCCAAGTGAAGGGTGTTACATCTAGGGTGAGGGAACCCCAAACACGAGTACACCTTGGGAGGGGATGCACCAGAGCCCTCAACTGGGGAGAAAGACCTGGGGGTCATGGTGGATGGAAGTATGAATAACTCAGAGCAGTGCAGCAGAGCAGTTGTGAAAGCAAACAGGATGTTGGGATGCATTGTAAAGGGGATCACCTTGAGGAGAAAGGAAGTGATTCTGCCACTGTTCAATGGTCTGGTTAGGCCACACCTTTAGTACTGTGTGCAGTACTGGAGACCGCACTGAAAGAGGGACATACAGCTCATGGAGAGGATCCAGAGGAGGTCTACCAAGATGATATGAGGACTAGGGGATCTGGCACATAAGGAAAGACTTAAGGAGCTTGGCCTGTTTTCATTGGAGGAGAGGAGAGACAAAGGGGACATGAGTGAGGTCTTCAAATACCTCAAGGGAATAAATAGGGTAAACATGGAGGGGATATTTAGACTAAAGGAGGGAGGTATCACCCGAGGGCACATTTTGAAGTTGGAAGGTGGAAGGGTGAAGGGGGAAGAGGAGGAGGCTTTTCACTGAGAGGGTGGTGGAACCTTGGAACGCGCTGCCTGGTGACCTGGTTCAGGATTCTACAGTGGAGGGCTTCAAGAGATGGTGGGACAGATATGGAAAGAGAATGTTTCAGGGAAAGGCCTGGACCAGGGGGGTGGGGATGGGTGATAGGGGTTCTGGACACAAAGGGGGGAAGGCCTCGGTTCCCAACTGGGGACCTGAGGCTCGAGCAGACTTAATAGACCGTAAGGCCCAATCTGCTGACAATTAGTATGTTAGTATGAACCATCTGGAATAACGTGAGTTTCCAATGGTAACCAGATCATTTTGATTCCACCAGTTCAGGATTCACTTGTTTATGTATTTTTTATACTTAAGACTAATTAACACACCTTTATCTATTAATAAGACAAAGAACCTCTGTGTGCAAGCACTGAGGCAATGGTTACCCCCAAAGGGCATTTGACCGGGAAGCCAAGTTTCAAAGAAATACAAAATCACACATGCCACCACAATGCAAAGCATCATGGGCTGCAAATGCAAATCATCCCCACAATATTATGCTGGTTTCACTTTAAGCAGAAACTTAACCCAGATAGACCATCTTAGGGTAGCTGGTTCATTCCACTGGGGTATCAAACAGACGAGGCATACTGATGAGTCCTGGTAGGATGAAACACATGTCTATGTGTTCTGTTGGCACCCTTTGCAAACTGTGTGAGAGGCCTTTTCGGCACCAAGCATTTCTGCTTAAAGTTGAACCAGCATAATATCCTGTGGTGATTTGCATATGCAGCCCTTGATGCTTTGCATTTTGGGGGCATGCGTGATTTTGTATTTCTTTATTTATTAATGTTTTAAATTTTTGGAGGTTGTGTGTTTTTAAAATTTCCAAGATATTTGGATATCAGAACTTTGTATTTGTGTAATTAAACCATTTTCTTTTTTCTTTAAGGCATTCATATGTAAGATGGCCTTCTGCTAACTTCATAATCCTTAACCAGAAAAATATCTTTCTGAATTGCACAAATGCCCTTATATTATTAATGCCTAGTTTTGCTCTGATATATGCAGCTGGGCATGAGAAACCCAGTCCCAGAGTTTTCCTCAACAATTTAAAGGCAGAAATAGTCAGATCTTCCATTCTTTTAGTTTCTCATACTTCCGTTCCATAAAGAAGTTGTGCAATATGTTTTGTTTTAATTTCACATATCACTGGTTCGATAGTTTGTCCCCCATATCTATAATTAAATCAATCCAAGCCTTAGGCTGTTTTGGTTAGCTTTTCTGCTATATTATCACTTTGTATTTCCCATGTACAGTTACTTTGGAGTGTTACCCCAAGATAATTATAGTTGTAAACTATTTCCATTTTTTGGTTTCCTAAATCCCATTTGTTTGCATGCTTAGTCGATGTACCCAATATAACAGTTTTAGTTTTTTGTAAATTAACTTTTAACTGTAATTCTTCCTATCTTTTATATAACGTATCTAACTTTTTGTAATCCGAATTTTGTAAGCGAAAATAATACACAATCATCTGCATGGGCTAGAGCGGGACAGGCTATTTCTTTAATTTTAGGTGAATCTGAAGGGCAGGACAATAGGTCAGTCAGTAAGATGCTTATGTATAGAAAAATGGAGGGGGGGTGAGAACTCAGCCCTGTCTTACTCTTTTATTGATATTAAATGAGGCTGATAAACCACCTGAGTAACCTATTTTAACTTTCGCCCATGTCTGGGAATATAAGTTTTTTATAATACATATCAGATTTCTATCTGTTCCTCTGGATGACATTAACTGCCACAGGGTACCCTTTGAGATGGTATCAAACGCTGCAAGTAATCTATAAATATAGTGTAGAGTTTTTGTTTATGCTAGTATATGTATTTTTCTACAAGATGACGGAAAACATAGATATTGTGAATGATGGAGTAATTTTGGGGGGAAACCTGCTTGTAATATGGATAGCTCTATCCCAGATAGCTCTATAGTTCTTAGACTTTGTGACAGTGAGCCTCCCCAAATCCATGAAAAAGATTTTGAGCCTCCCCCAAAAACTGAAATAATCTTGGGCCTCCCCAAAGAAAAATAACATACTGTACTTTGTACACAATGAATAAATTGAAACCCCTCTGAGTACTTGGCTCCCATTCAGTTCTTTGTCTTATCCTGATGTGGTACCTTTGAAAAAGAGCTCCTGTGCTCAAAGGCATTATCTGAATAACAAATAAATAAAATAAATGAATATTATTCATCTTATTGTAACCACACACACACACACACACAGACACAGGCCAGTCTACTTGCTCTGCTATTTTCATTCCTGAATCGTTACCCCTTGTTGCAGTACCTTCATGGGTCAGACTACTTTCTCTGTTTCCTCTCTATATGAAATAACCTTCCTACATACTTTGCCCTTCCCCATCCTTCCCTGCTCCTAAGCAACTTCTCTGGGATTACTTTGCTCCTTCCTGCTATTGCTCTTAGCACTTCTATGCTCAACCCTTGTATCTGGGCTATTCTGCCATCAGTCTACAAATTGATCAATTACCACCACTCATTATTAGTTTATTCTTCATATTTGTTTGCACTGTTGTTCACTGTGTATTTCTTGATTGTTTTGCAGTTACCTTTTGAAATGTATTCACTCCCCTACCCTTCCCTGGGTACACCTGGAATGAGCCTTGGCTCATTCACCTTCCGTTGTCACCTATTAGTAAATAAATACATAAAATTCACCTACTATTATCCTCTTTCAGTTTGCTTCATCTCTTCACACAACATACATAAAACTCAAAATTTAAATACAGTACTTTTTCAGACTTGCTTGAGCCTCCCCTAGAACAGGTTGGGGCCTCCCCAGGGGAGGCTGGCCTCACCATTTGAGAACCCCTGCTCTATTTCTACCCTTATTTTTTCTAAGATGGCCCTAGACAATATTCTCAGACTCATGTCCCACAGGCTGAAACATTGTGGGGTCCGCAGTACTTCCTTTTTTATGAATAGGTACTATGGACAAACCTTTCCAGGATTCTAGATATTGGTTTTCCTTAATACACTTGTTTAAGTATATTGTAAATATCTTGCCTCATAGAGTAGCATTATTAAGATAAACTTTCAGCAGGGTTGCCATCCGACCGTGGAGCTTTATTTAGTTTTAGGGTATTTATTGATTGTAAAACCTCTTCTTGTTGTATTACTATCGGTTTCACATATCCTGAAGATGGGCTACTTATTTCTTCCTGGATTACTGGCTCCCAAAACATATCTGTAAAGTGCTTTATCTATTTTTCTTCATCAATGTACATTTATATATATATATATATATAGCCAGTTTTATATTGCCACTGCCTCTAGCAACCAGGTTCCAAAATGTTTTAATACTATTCGTATTTATAGCATCAAGTATATCTTGCCATTGTTTTATTTATTTATTTATTTTAGTTTTTGGCATCTGAGTAAGGCTCACTAGGCACAAGTGCCTGTTTTCAGGGGAAACCTGGGAGCACTGGGCAGTTAAGTGACTTGCTCAGAGTCACAAGGATTGCAAGTGGATATTATGAGAATCAAACCAAGGTCTGGTTCGCTGGATGTACCAAGCTCGTTCACAGCTCATTACTCTAACCTCTGGGTTATATATATATATATATATATATATGTGTGTGTATATATATATATATATATTTTTTTTATGGACTATTAAAAGTTTATGCTCTTTTTTTTTTTTTTACTATGATTCAGTTCTTTCAAAGTACTGGGAGATTTTTTAGCTTTGTGGGATTGGTAATTTTGCCTTATTCTTCTTTTAAATTTCCTGCATTCATATTCATACCAGCCTTCGTAATATTTATTTAAATGTTTTGATAATGTAACCACTACCTCCAGTTCTGTCCTAATTATTTTAAATGTCTGTCAAGCATTTGTTCAATTGTTCAAGTGACAGCACATATAAACAAACTGGCCCAGATATTCAAAAGGGTTGTGCATGGCGCAACAGTGTTGTGCCATGCGCAAACCACTGATGCGCCCCAGCACGATATTCAAAAGGGAAAAGTGCGCGGCACAAATCACAATGCACCGGAGTGCATCAGTAATGTATGCAGGTGCAGGTGGGGAGGTGTGCCCATGCATACCCTGCACAGCCCGCTATTCAGCCCGGGATGTACAGAGCCATGCATGCACGACCCCTACCTGTGCCAGCACAAAGTTGATCCCCCCAAAAAAAAGGAACAACGGATGGCCACCCACAGGTGAGCTGCCGCATTGCAAGGTGAAACACGGCAGCTGCCACCTGTGGGTAGCCGCCCGAGCTCCCGCTGCACCTGGTGGTGCCCCCATGCCCGATTGCGGGCATTAGTTAAAAAAAAGAATTCTGTCCAATATCCCTGGTGGTCCAGTGGACTGCTGTCTGTCCGATCGCGGGCAATAGTTAAAAATATAGAACTATGTCCAATATCCCTGGTGGTCTAGTGGACCACTGTCTGCCCGATCGTGGGCATTAGTTAAAAATGCAGAACTGTGTCCAATATCCCTGGTAGTCCAGTGGACCGCTGTCTGCCCAATCGTGGGCATTTGTGTAAATAAATAAGAATGCCGTCCAATATCCCTGGTGGTCCAGTGGACCGCTGTCTGCCCAATCACGGGCATTTATATAAATAAATAAGAATGCCGTCCAATATCCCTGGTGGTCCAGTGGACCGCTGTCTGCTCAATAGCGGGCATTTGTATAAATAAATAAGAATTCTGTCCAATATCCCTGGTGGTCCAGTGGACGCTGTTTGCTGATCGCGGGCATCTGCATAAAAAATAAATAATTCAATATCCCTGATGGTCTCTGGCGGTACCCCTCCCCCACCGCCCACTGGGCCCCACGCCCCTCCCCTGGTCAGCCGGTGGTGGCTGCACCGCCTGCGCCCTGCTGCCAGCAGACTGACACCATCGGTAGGGCTGTAGTTCATTGGTTCACTTGTGTGAGCCAATCGGTGTGCAGCCCATACCGTGCTACATTTCATATATACATATCTGGAAGTGTGGCACGGCATTTCATGCTGCACACCCATTGGCTCACGCTATGGACCAATGGGCATACATCCCTACCAGTGTCAGTCAGCGGGTGGCAGGGTGGCAGTCGGGTGGGGTGCTGCCGCCCGCCGGCTGACCAGGGGGGAGCGGGGCAGTGGGGTTCAGTGGGTGGGTGGAGAGGGGGGTACTGCTAGACCACCAGGGATATTGGAATTATTTATTTTTTTATACAGATGCCCGCTATCGGGCAAACAGAGGTCCACTGGACCACCAGGGATATTGGACGTCATTCTTATTTTTTATACAGATGCCCACAATCAGGCAGACAGCAGTCCACTGGACCACCAGGGATATTGGACGGCATTCTTATTTTTTATACAGATGCCCGCAATCGGGCAGACAGTGGTCCACTGGACCACCAGGGATATTGGACGGCATTCTTATTTATTTATACAAATGCCCGTGATCAGGCAGACAGTGGTCCACTGGACCACCAGGGATATTGGACAGCATTCTTATTTATTTATACAAATGCCCGTGATTGGGCAGGCAGCGGTCCACTGGACCACCAGGGATATTGGACAGCATTCTTATTTATTTATACAAATGCCCGCGATCGGGCAGACAGCGGTCCACTGGACCACCAGGGATATTGGAATTATTTACTTATTTATACAAATGCCTGCGATCGGGCTGTGGAGCACATTTCTGGCTGCAGGGGGCATCTGTGCCCGATGGCTGCTGCCTGGCAGGGTGCCAGGTGCAAGTGGTCGGGGATCGGCACATCTGCATGCAAATGGGGCCATAATGACATGTAAATGGCCCCATTTGTGCCGTGCATACATTATGGCCCCCCACCCCATTTACATGTCAAGTTTTGAATATCACAGTTGTGGTGCATAGCGCAATGGAACTTGTGCTAGCGCATCCCCATGCTCCACTCTGGCCATTTGCACTGGCGCAGTGCCACTGTGCCATGCACACTGTGGGTGGCCAGGGTGCGATGTTCAACGATGTTGTGCCAGGGCGCAGCTCCGTTGAATATCGCCCAGTCCATACCCCTGCTCAGCTTAGTTGCGCTGTGCCCAAGCTTGCGTCACAGTCTGGTGCAGTTTGAATATCTGGGCCACTGTATTTTGAGTGAGAAAGGATTGTGAAACTATATTCCAGATTTTCGGTCCAGATTCTATATTCCATAACATCTTTTTATTTGACTGAATTTCTGTGAAATGAACACTCGGCTCATTACCCAGCTGATGATTAAAATTGCTTTTAGAAAATGTCAGGACTAGAGGTAAGTGGTCACTTTCTGTTCTTTCTACTATATGTAAATCTTCCCAGCATAAATCAAAACCATTCAACAGAGCATGATCAACAACTGAAGCCCCTCTTGTTGATAGATGAGGCCATTTATCACTTGTATCCCCTTTCAGTTTTCCATTTAGTGGATAACAATTATGTTCATTCATAAATTGAATTATTTTTTCCCTGCTTTATTAATTTTTAAATCTTTTGAGCTTCTGGTTGGCATACTTTCTAACCTATTATTATAAGCAAAAAAATAATTTTCTGTATATCCATCATGTTTGCCTGTCCTGGCATTAAAATCCTGAAGTACTAATATGTCTAGATGGGCAAACCTGTTGTGCAATTCTTGAAGACAAAGATTCAATTTTTCCCACAGATTCTCATTATAGAAAGTAAAATCCAGATCAAATGGTTTGATACCTTTTATTGGACCAACAAGGATGTTACAAAAAGAACAAAGAGCTTTAGCTTTCAGACCAACAAGTCCTTCTTCAGAAGCCTAATGGGAGTTAACTCTTTTTGTAACATCTTTGTTGGTCCAATAAAAGGTATCAAACCATTGGTTCTGGATTTGTTCTTACCAGTACCAATACATCATTAAACATTTTGTTTGTCATTATAAAAGGTGGAATTACGAAAAAACAAAAAATGAGCAGAGCTTAGGACAAAGTGGGAGGGAGTACCCCAGTCATTAGAATCTGATTGAATAAAATTACTAGCATAGTGCCAAGCTTGTCAATAAACATTTTATAGCATTTGGGGGAGAGGCCATCAGTACCAGTGGCAATGTTAGAAGGTAAAGTGTGGATGGTTGTCATGACTTTCATGAGTTGAATATGATGCATCAGGGAAGCCTGCAAGTTGTCAGGCAGAGTGAGGGGGAAGGACAGCAGCCCAATTTGGGATTTTGTGATAAAAGGTGCACCAAAGGTATACTTAATGTGGATATGGAGCTGCGAAAAAATGTCACCAATGTCACCTGTCTGAGGGGCCCATGGAGTCCATCAGAGTAACCACATGTGCCAACTCTGAAGTCTATCAGTGTGTCTTTTATACATGTCCATGGACTGTTTTCTACCCTGTGTACCAAACTTACTCTCTTGTGACAAAAATCTTGCCCTATCATATTGGTATTGGATCATTTGAGATCTTACACTTTTTATGTCAGAGGTAAGGTCTAAACCATGTGTGTGCATATAGGAAATCAGAGTTTGCAGTCAGAAACAAAGATTCAAATACTGTAAGTATCAGGAAGTACTCCGATGCCATGTTTGGCATTGGAAAAAGCAGTGGAACTCTTTCTTAGAGTCCTCCCACCATACTTCAAAGTCATCATAAGCACTGAGAACAGCCAGCCTTCAGGCATAGCAGCAAGGTGTCTGCTTGCAGAGCCCACATCCTGGGTTCAGGGATGGACTCAGAAGTTCAAGGGCCAGAAGGGGGGAATAGCATTGAGCATCCAGGGGACAGCTCTCCTTTTTCAGGGGTAGGGGAAAGATTGTCCGGAACTCTAAGAAACCCTGGCAGAGGCTAAGAGTTCTGCTGCAACTGTTGCCATCAGTCATTGGGGGTGAGGAAAATGTTGCATGTCACTGCATGTCCTGCCCCCGAAGATCAACATCCAAAAATGGCTGGACATCCCACCATGATGCCAGCCCCCAGTCCCACTGTCCTTACTGCACCTCCCAGTCCCATCCAAGAAAGTGTTCCACTGGTTGGCTAGCCCAAGTGGCCCCACCTGGGTGGGGCAAGCCCAGGGAGCCCTGATGGTGGCGGTGATGCCATTGATGGTCTATATGAGTTTCCACATGGGAGGATCACCTCAGTGGTCCTGCCTTGTGGGGACAAGCCAGGTTGGTTAGTGACCATGGAGGTTACAGTGGGTAGTGAGATTCAGTGGGAAAGGGCAGCTCTATAGGGGAGTGCCAGACACAAAATAAATAAATAAATAAGCACTGAGGACAGTCCATCTGTCAAAAAAAACCTGGAGCCAAGCATGACAGACAGAAGGATCTGCCAGTACAGAAGTATTTAGCCTCCAAGGCCTACAATGGGAAGTAGTGGAGGGTCTCAAGGTACAAGAACAATGAACAGCAATGTGGTCCGAGGACTCAACTGGGATAACTTGCAAGAGAGACACCATTAGAATATGAGATAAAAACAAAAAATCAATATGAGTCTGTGATGGGCCTTTTGAAAACGTAGGGTGGGGAGCCATATTTGACAATCGTTGGCAATCCTGCAATTGAACTGTAGAAACCGTGTCTCTAAGGAAATTTGAATCACAAAACACCTTAAAAGTCTGACCACCTTGATCCAAAATACCCAACCCACAACTGAAGTCACCACCCCATATAACATATTTATTAGTATGGAGGAAAGGCTGTAGAATACCAAATAATTCACTCGATCAGACTTTATTTGGGGAACATAAACATTAATAACTCTTAAAGGAAGAGGCACAAGCATCAAATCCAGTAACAAAGCCCTTCCAAAAATACATCAAAAAGTCTTTGCAACTTAAATTCAAAACTCCTGAAAAGAATGTCCACCCCATTACAGGTGTCAAGGCCCTGTGACCAATAGGATGGACCTTGTGCCCATAAATTCTTGGCTGCAGATAATTCAAAAGCCATTCTGAGGTGAGTGTCTTACAGTAACAGGATACTACTAGGAAGGGAACAGAGGACAGAGAAAGTGATCGTCCTCCTTCAGTGGAACTTAATACTGTTGACATTTAAAGTCAACACAGAAATCTGAACATGTTGGAGGAAAATATATAATGAAAGGAGTGTGCCTCCATTTTTCCCATTTTGAGAAAGGGTCCTATTTCTCACTCACTTTGCAGATTGCTCATCATGTTGGTCATCAACTTAAAAAGGGACATTCATTTGGGAAGAATGTAAGGAAGTGTCTGAGCTACCCTCTTCCTCTTTGGTGTCACCCCATTGGGAAGAAGAGGCCAGAGTGACGTAAGTGTTATGAAGAGAAATATATGATTTGGGGGGAGATTTTGCTTTGCCTGTATGTTTCCAGCCTCTTTTCTTTTGTGCCAGGAGTTGAAAATGATGAGTTTCCATGGGGGAAGATTTAGGGGTAGGGGGCATTGGGGAAGGAAGATTCTTAGACACATCAAGTGGCACTGGTGGCATGGGGTGTGGCATGGAGGTCTCGGGGGGGCAGAGTCCATATCCAGAATAGGGCAGGTGGGGGAAGGAATGACAGCAAGAAGATACTTGGGTTTTGGAAAAGAGAGGTGGCAGGATCAGATGAAGGTCAGCAGCTAAGGTTTGACCTTGAACTATCAAGACATCCTGATTAAGGCCATCAGTCCAGTTGTGAGATGCCCAGGGACACTGTCTAAAGGAATGGCCCTGTTCACTGCATAGGTTACATCTATCGCCATGTCACATACAGAGCTGAGGTGAGTTTGAGACACACACTTGTGACAGGTCTTAGGTTGGCCAGGGTGGAAGTTAATACCTTTGTACACCCAATGTAGAAATTGCCCAGAAAGTGAGAAATACCAGAGGCAATCTGATGCAGTTTTACCTTGACCCTCCCCCTTGAGACTTGCTTGTTGTCTATGATAGGGGTGGGGATACCTAAGACTTCACAACATTTTCAAAGCCAATACAAAGCATCAATAATGTTTACACATTCGTTCTGGAATAGTTGGGTAACTGTTTTGAAAGTAGGCTTGGATAAAGGTATGGATAAAAAGGGGAACCACAGGGGGAGGCTTTGACCTTTTCCAATCTAAACCAAAAATGGTCTAATAAGGAAAACATACAGAAACTGACATCAGAAGTTTCCTCACCAGAAATATGAATGACTGCATACAAGTCTGCAGCCAGGAAACCCATTGATTCAGTCAATAACTTGTGGACAACATATGTTCTCTCTGGGGGCAAATCCAAGTCCCCCTTGTATCATAACCTGACCACAGTATGTCTCTGTTTGGGATACCTCGGTAGAGAGAACAAATTCATCATTTT
This sequence comes from Neoceratodus forsteri, assembly GCA_016271365.2. Lineage (NCBI taxonomy): Eukaryota > Metazoa > Chordata > Ceratodontiformes > Ceratodontidae > Neoceratodus > Neoceratodus forsteri. Next base: position 40,645,312 of record JADMNL010000040.1, on the reverse strand, counting down.
AAAGGAGCCATCAGGACCACACTAAGTTGTTGAAACTGGAGCAGAACTAGCACAGTGGCCAGTATTGGAAGCTTCTGACTGTGAGATCTGCACAGCAGCAGTAGATTCGTCTCCCAAAAGAGGAGGTCAGGAAGTCACAAGGGACTGGTCACAAAAAGCTCCAGATGGTGGGGAGTCAACAAGGAGAGTGTCTATGGGAACAGGATTAAGTGCTGTGCCTGGGGGAAAATATCTGTACTGTTCCAGAGGAACCCAGAAAACTCTATGAGCTGCCTTAGTCCAGCCCACTGCAAGGAGAGCTGCTTCAGCGGACCACTTATGCAGGTGTTTTTGAGTAAAAGGAGTTACAGTAGAGGTGGTATGCAGGGAAGCAGACTCCTTTGGGCCAAACAATATTTCAGAAAAATAGAGAGATGGACCAGGTGCACCCTGAGAACGTTGGAGAAACAGAGTTGGCAGATGCAGCAGCTAAAGCTGCAAGTTTGGGGGGGGGCTGTTGTGTTCAGTTTGAGGAAGAAATGCTCAGGAGACAGAAAAGAGTCCTGAGACAGAGCTAGTGCACTGGAGCAGGAAAGCCACTCCTGCAGTAGCGGTACACTCCCTGGTAGTAAAAGAGCAGCAGGGAAGCAGAGTCAGGCAGAGATAAACTGAAAACAAAAGGCACAGGCCAGTGTTCTGGGAAAGCCAGTGGAACAGGTGAATCTCGGGTGGTAGACTGTGTAGCAGGTGTAGGACCATCTCAAGGAGGAGAAGAAAACATTCCAGGAAGAGTCAGTGGGCAATAAGTCACTATGGTAAGGTAAATATAATTAGTCCCTAGGCGATTTTTCTCAAGCTGAAATGCCTTTTCTTCCTCAGCAAGCGTACTGAAAGAGAAACTTTTTTCCCCCTCAAGTTCCAGGTATAAATGACATTCAGCAGCTTGCACAGCAATTTCTGATGAAATGTCAGCAGAAATAGATGGAAAAGAAAACTGACCCATAGGCAGCAATGTAGTAGGCAAAAAACTATCCAAAGAATCAGAAGCAGAAGTGAAGAGAGCCTCAGATGAAGCAGAAACAGAGGAGGAGGCTCTCTCTCTTGCTGCCAGCACATCGGCGTTCTCAGCTTTGGTTGGAGCAGCCATCTTGGCAGAACACCAGACAGCCAAGGAACCTCTACTAGTAAGAGAAGGGGACATTTTTATTATTATTCAATACAAACCAAAAAAAATCAACAATACAGATACAGAAACCGAAAATAAACAATAATCATCCAGGAAAGAAAATATACAACTGATTTACAAAACAAAAGATAAAACAAAGAAAACACATACGAACCACCTACTAACATCATATTGAAAGCAGGCTTAATCTATTCTCCCACAGCCATACTAAAACAGTTATAGCATAAAATGTAGTAATCCATTAATACACCCTACAATCTTCAGGAGCTCATAGATCAAAGCTCACCCCACCCAATCAATGCCTTCTCATAAGAGAGCACAGAGATAATCCCCCATCTTAGCCTTCTCAGTAAAGTATATAGCATCCAATTCAACCTGTACTTTAAATAAAACATCATTTACTGTAACCACCTCCCCATGCAGAAACCTCTGACATCTCACATGCCAAATAACCCATTTCAGACATGCCAAAATAACAAAGACAGTGCCCTTGTTCCACAGTAACCATGGACCTGTGAGCTGCCCATATACCAACACTTCATACATCATGTAAGAAAAACAGGAGGTATTCCAGAAGGCATCTAACTGTAACCAAAATGGGAGTATAGATGGACAGGTGAAAAATAAATGTGTCATGGTTTCCACTTGTGCAGTATAGTCCGAAGCCTGACAAAACCTATCCAGGGATGATTTATGTTTGTGATTGCCCTGTACGTTAAGCTTGCCATGACCACATATCCAATTGTATCTTGCATTTTCTGGGGGATCCTGGGTTCCAACATACAACCTAACAATAGAGAACAATCAATCAAAGAAGTAACCTTAAAAACAGGATCTTCAAAATACCTTTTATCTACTGTAGTTGCATAAAACTGTTTACGAGAAACACTAACAAACTAACAAAGCTCTGCCTTCCATAGTCTAATATATTTTAAACAGAGTTGTACATGACGTGGTAGGGACTTCTCCCACTATGCCACTTACCCTTCCCCCAGGCTTTAAGAAAGCCTGCCTCCCACAATCTCATAACCTGAGTTCCTACACCACCCTGTCCCAGTACTAAGAGGAGAATATTAGCATAAAAATAATTCCCAAAGAAAAAAAAGTGGTTGCAACATGTTTAGTCCCCCATCTTTTCAAGCCCTGTAGGTATGACAGCACTTAACAGGATTTAATTGACTAACTGATAATAAAGTAAAAAACAAACCCATAAATCTGGAATGTATACTGAATGGTAGGGGAAATACAAGAGATATATACACAAATAAAGGTGCTTTAAATGCTCGTATTAAATAATCCCTTTTTATTTTGTCATCTTCCATGCCTTCCATTTCTGGATTTTATTAAATGCCGCATCATAAATATTAGTCCAATTACTCTGGACCACTTCCTGTGTCCCAAAGCAGATTCCTAAAATTTTAATTTGATCTTTTCTTTCCAGCATCACAAAATCAGGATCTTCTTGTGCCCTGCCCAAAGCAAATACCTGATTTTTATCTTGTTTACTCGAAAACCTGTTGATGCTCCCCAAAAATCTACAATGCTCGCAATCCTGAAGGTAAATTAGCCACCATTAAAACACAATCATCTGCATAAGCCTTGACCTTGGTACATGCCACCCCTGTACTATGAAGAATAGGCAAAACCATCTCTTGTGTTTCCAAATCCCTAAAAATTGGGTCCAACCCAAAAATATACAATAAAGGGCTGAGAGGGCAGCCTTGCTGTACCCCATTCTTAATTTGCATCGGAAAGCCAAGACGCCCATTAATCATAGGTCACACATGTGCCTCCCGGTACAATAGATGTAACATCGCAAGAAAACTTTCTGGAATACCATATCCTGCCAAGACATCCAGAACATAATCATGTTTAACCACATCAAAAGCAGCTTCCTGGTCCACAATGAATAATAGCCATCTAAATTCATCAGTAACCCCTGTTCCACTGTTTCTCATAAGAAAATGAAATTCTGCGTTATACTTCTCCCTAGGATTGCACAGGTTTGTACTTCTAAAATATTAACTTTAGTTATAGTGGCCACTCGGGCTGTGAAAAGTTTAGCCAAAATGTTGTAGTCTGTTGTCAACAGACTTAAAGGCATCCAATTATGCAGGTCCCATCGATCACCTTTTTTGTAGAGAAAAATGATGACGCCTTCCCTCATACTGGCACTCACCTCCCCTATTGCCACCATTTTCAAATATTCTTCCATTAATATAAGGGCCAACTGATCAACAAACTCCTTGTAAAAGTCATTAGGGATGCCATCACTCCAAGGGGATGTATTAATGGATAATTTCCCTATAGCAGCCCTCACTTCCACCCCCATAACTGGATCCAAGAGACGAGACTTCGCAGTTACAGTTATCTGGAGAAAGGTCAACTAATCCAGAAAAGAATCCTGGTTTGGCAAATTTCCCACCTAAAATTTATCATGTATATACTGCTGTACCACCTGTTGCATGGAATCAGGATCTGAAACTATCATACCATCAACCTGTTTCAGTGAAGCCATAATCCTCAGTCCTGCCCTATCCACCGGACTATCATATGGATTTACCTGTGCTTTTGTCCCATGCATACTAAATTTCTGATTGTAGGCCTTGGTATGCTCCTGTGTTTGGTGATAAGTAAACATCTGGGCTTTGATATCCCTAATCAGGTTAGTGAGATCCATCCCAGTCTCCCTCATCTGCGTGACCAATTTCAAAAACTTGGCCCAATGTCCCAAATACTGTATGTATTTCTGCTTAGCTACTCTAGATGTTAAATGTATTAATAAAGCTTTAAGATCCCATTTAGTGTCCTCTCACCAGTCTATGGGGCTATCATATAAAAATCTGACCTCATGGCGAGATTCTAAGAAAACCAAAATATCTCAACGGTGAGAGTCCATTTGTAATATAGAGGTATTCATTTTCCCAAATCCCCTGCCCATAGAGACAATACATCCATCCCTTAGGACAACTTTCACAGCAAAATTGTCCAAGGTTTCTACTGGAAGTACTGAGACCGCTGCACCAGTCATTCTGTCTGACAAAAAGCAAAAATATGTTCTATTAAAGTGCCTTTATAGAACATGTGGGTGGGAACCTCTCCCAAACTGTCATACACATCCTTTAGGCCATTGTGTTCTAGAATTCCCTGCAACAGGTTAGTATCACAATATACTTTTCCCACTTTCCTACCCCAATCCCTACTGGACACTCCACAATTAAAATCTCCACCCCACAGGATTATCTTTGAGGTGTCCAGTAAAAGCTCTGCTAGTCTTAATTAAGAACTTCTATCAGCTTTTGACTGGGGGCATAAATATTAACAAGTCTATAGGAAATCTCAGTGATGACAACATCTGTTAGTAATACCCGACCTGGAAATACATCAATAACTTTTAAAATAGTTGCAGGACAACCAGAAAACAATATGCCCAAGCCGGAACATATATTTTCTCCTAAAGTCCAAACTGAAGGCCCCCAACACCACTCAGCCTGTGCTTGAGCTAGTTCCGATAGGGTATGCAGTCTAGTATCTTGTAAAAATATATTTCCTTTTTCCATTTGCAGCTTTGCAAAGGTAACCTGTCTCTTGACATCAGTTTTGATACTACTGACATTTAATGTTATTAATGCAAGAAACAAGAAAATGGGAAAAACATTTTAAGCAAGCATAAGGAATATTATATAGAATTTTTCTTTCTTTTGCTTTTTGGCTTTAGACTTAGTCTCAGGAGCTATATCCCCAGCCACCTCAGGTTAGGAGAAGGCTATGGAGGATACCTCAGAACAACCATCCAATTCAACCGACTCCAGATCCATCAACACCTCAAAAGCATTCTGAGTAGACAAAGGTTGTAGCTCAGTAGGAAGGAGAGGCACAGTAGAGTGTGATGCTGCCTTTGACCTGGTCTCCCTCTGGAAGGGAAGGTCAGGTACTGAAACAGGAGGAGGCATTGGTAATGCCATGTGAACATCAGCAGACTGTTGTACAGGGCTGTCCTCAGGTGTGTTTGTACTGTCACCGCCTGAAGGCAAAACCTCCTGGCCAGATACAAAACCACATTCCACAACCTCTGAAGGGGTGGCAGGGGAGAAGAGACTTCCACAGCAGTGACAGAGGTAAGGTCAAGCGAAGGGGAGGCAAGTACTGGTGACACCTCTGGGGGGGTCATAACCAGCAATTCTCTCAATTCTGGGTCAAGCAGCTCTCTGGGGATAGGGCTCAAATGGGTCACCTTGGGTCATCAGCTCTGCAAACCTCATACATTCCTTTTGTGCTGTAGCCACATACTCATCCTGTTCTGCCTGCACTGCTTTATCCAAACTATTATAGATGCCCAGGCACAAGTGTTAAAAGAATGCCCATGCTCATCACATAAATTACAGTGAACTGCCCTGGTGCAATGTAACCCAGCATGCCCCAAATCTCCACATAAACCACATTTCAATCTGGTACACACACTGCTAAGATGCCCCACATCCCCACAATGATAGCAGGCATGAGGCTGTCCTGGATAAAATAGTACGTCTCTATCCCTCCCAAAAAAAAAACAGTTAGGAAGGTACTTCATCTCACCCTGTTCCTGTTTCAGAGTTACTTTATAATACCAGCCACCCGTCCAGAGGTGCTCCTCATCAAGAATGGGCTCAGGGTAACCATCCACAGTACAATGTTTCTTCAATCAACAGGTGATGTTTGTCACATTAACTCCTTCATTCCGGAATAAGATATTAATCCGTTTGAAGGATGGCTTGGTAAGTGGAATAGCCAAAAAAGGCTTCCATAAGGTAGTATTTTTGAGCAACTGATACTGTTTCCAAAAGCGTTCTAGGCCCACAGGGTGCTTGAAGCTAATATCGAAAATCGTATCACCTGACATATGTATGAGAGTATAGATCTCATTAACATAGTACTTCATACTATTCTTCAATAGAGTTCTGCCAACAAATAAATGGTCTGGAATATCCTCCTTATTTCCCCCTGTACCTCAGGCGCACCACATTTCTGCAGGCTGCAGGCTCAACAGACAATTTCACTGTCTCAGGAAACAGACATTCCATAACATTCATGGACCACGCATTGATCCTATGTCTACCCTCCCACTCAGAGGCAATACGGTGTTGATGCAGATTTGCCTCCACCGAATCTTTTAATGGTGGTGGGACAGAGGCTTCCATTGCTCCTGTACCTACTTCTTCAAGGTCCTTAACACCATGTGGTGGAGTGCCTGGAGTACCACCTTCCCCTTCCAATTCCATGATATCAGACATCAAACCCTGAGTAAGCTCAGTATCTTGTTGTGACACCGTACCCACAGGAGGCCCCATAGGTTGTCCAGGGGGAATAGATGCTGTAGTGTCTCCAGGATCAGAGGATCACATAGCAGTATTTACTAGCCGGGCTCCCCCCCAAAAAAGACTTAGGGCAGTTTGCATCCCACCCCTTTCCAGTCTTCATCCACCCAGCTCCTTGTGATGCAGTGTGAACCCATGCAGTTCCTTCTAGATCAGACCCTTCCCCCAATGAACCAGAAGATTGGCAGCCTCTACAGGCAAAAAATCTTTTACTCTTAATATGCCTTTTTTACAGTTTTTTCTGCCATAATTTTGGCAGCTGCTGCTGCCTTTTTTCCCAGACTGCCATCAGAGATGCCAATGGAAAAAAAAGTTTTGAGAAGGTGGGGGGATAGGCACCCCCAGGTTGTTTTCTACTGAAGTCAGTGCCTGACAGAGAGGTACCACACTAGGGGAAGAAGAAGAAGCCACTCTTTGGTTGCTAAAACATTAGGCTGCATGTTACTCTCTGGAGTGCTCCCATCCAGAGCCTCAGCATTCAGAGACAAATTTACCTGAAGATCCAGAGAGCCAACCGCATCATCCCTTGGGTCAGCAAGCAGTCCCATTTCCTCATGTCATTCCAGTAATCCAAGTAAGGCCTCCTGGTCCTGAAAACTGCCTTCTCATGCCGTCCATCTCTAAATCCATCCCCCGTCGCCTCAGCTCCTGAAGTAGGTTCCATCTTGCCATAAACCTCCATTTCTCCTCAAACATCAAAAGCTGCAACATAGCTGATGGCAAATCACAATCAACTCCTCCCTCCACTAATTGTACCCAACCAGCACTGTCATTCGCATCTTCCACTGATTCCTGTCACTCTACATCCATCAGTAAGTCCAGTGCATCCATTACAGTAGCAGCATTGGGAGAGGTGTCTAAGCACTTTGAGACTGAGGAGGAGAGCAGCTCCTCAATCCCACTCACGTCCTGCTCCTCCATCCATCGGGATAAGCTGGCCACACTGCACCAGTCACAGTACCCCCTACCACAGAGTAGGGGAATTTTTTTTTTTGAATAAACAATACATCTCAGGAATGAAAGCAAAGGAAAATTCATACTGACAAAATTTCTACAAACTAAGAATATGAAGAAAAAAAGGCAAAAAAAAACACATTTTCCCTCAAAAAAAAAATCCCTTTCACTCCATGTTCACACATGTAGCCTACTTTCACTATATGTACAATACATTTTTCACAGCCAGTTAATATTTCTGCATAATTTCTGGAAATGACCATATTCTAAATGCTCCCTTTCGTTCTGTTTTTCATGCGAAATAGCAGACTCTATCTGTTTAATAATTACAGGGTTTGGTACAATTTTATGTTGCAATGAAAATTGGCATCAGGTTTGCCACATGTAATATTTTATGCTAGCAGAAATTATATTTAAGGTACTTACATTATATCTTTGTAGAAAACCTGCATGATCCCCTAGAACTAAACTTTCATAGGACACATGGCTAGTGGGAGATCCTTTCCACTTGCAAATAAGATCAGCCCAAAACTGTACTGCCACTCCACATGTAAAAAAAAATGTTGTTGCTTTTCTTCCAGACCAGTGCAGTCTAGTCTGATGCATACTCTTTCTGCAGTGGACTTATGTTTAAAGTTACTCTTAACCTCCAGTTTACCTCGACAGCTCAACCATGCTACATCCCGCATTTCCGTAGGTACCCTTTTATCATTCAATAATTACCTGCAAGTGGTAATTTCAATGGGAGACATTTTGGAAAGTCCACCCTTACTACACAATTAGTTCCCATTATTTCAGCATATAAAGATTCATGATTTAGCGTTTGAATTCTATCCTTATGCATCTTCCATATTCTCAATTTTTTAACAGCTGAAATAGCAAACTTAGGAATACATAAATTCTTTGACATTTTTGGTGTCTCCCCATCCCGATGACAAGAGAACTGTCAAAATAAAACTTGTGTCCATTTTTCCCATGGATGTAAGGAATATCCTTGTTTAATCTTAAAGGAGGCATTATAAAAAAATGAAAAGAAAAAAAACAATTGGGTTTATCATCCCCAAACCATCCTGTCTGACCTGTAAATAGGTGAAGTCTCTCTTCACAGGGATAAGTCTGTTTCCCCAGACCATTTGAAAAAAGGTGCTTAATAATCTGGTTTCTAAACCCAGGGGAATGGGGTACACTGCGCTAAGGTGTAAAAGGAGTGGGAGTAGAAATTTGTTTATATTTAGAATTATTTTCTTTTTAGAATAAGACCAAGACTTCTATTGCTGGTCTTTTTGTTCCCCTTTATGCATGGCTAATTCCAAAGTAAGGGTGGCCAATTCCCCCGTCCTGAACTGAACACCTAAAATCTTGATGGGAGTTTCTGATATTACAATATCCCTTATATGTTGTTCCCTGTTTCTATGTCCTAACTTAATCCCTGAGCTTTTCCTAAGATTGACTCCTGAACCTGTTATTTTTGAATATAAATCCAGTTTCTTTATTGCTTGTACCCCTGATTCCAAGTTTTTCGTTATAAGACAGAGATTGTCTGAGTATGCTGCAATTTTTTGCAGGCGACGTGACAAAGACAGAGTTATCACTTGTATTCTATGTTCATAATATATAGCTCTTATCAGAGGGTCCAATGCACAAGTGTACAAAAGGGGGCTGAGAGGGCACCCCTGGCAGACCCCTTTGTGTAATGTTACCACATCTCCCATAATCCCATTTACTGTAGGATGTATTGTGGCCTCAGTGTATAGGAGTTTTATCCCATTAATAATTGACAAGGGAATTCTATAATTCTGTAAAACTTTAAATAAAAACCTGTGTGCCACATTATCAAAAGCTTTAGTTTGGTCCACTGTCAACAGAAAATCTTGTACCTTGTTATGTCTGTCAACTTCACACAAATTCCTCAATAATCTTAAATTCTGCTGAATCACTCTATTAGGGATCGAACATGTCTGTGCCAGATGAATAATGTCACCAGCCACAGATTGTAGCCTTCTGCATAATATTGTTGATAACAATTTATAGTCAGTGTTCAGGAGGCTTATGGGCCTCCAATTCTGAATATCAAAGGGGTCCCCTGTTTTGAAAAGAAAAATTACCAATGCTTCAGTGAAATTTTTACAGAACTTACCTCTGAAAAGTAATTCATTATACACATTAGGCAATATTTCACTCAGCTCACCCTTTAAGTGTTTATAGAGCTCATTCATGAGTCCATCTTATCCAGAGAGACACCACTTTTTAAGCTTGAAATCAACGAATCAACTTCACCTTTAGTAATTGGGAAATTGCATCAAAGATTAGGAATGTTATACCAGTTAAAAAAGTATTTAACATATGAAGTTAGGGTAATATTGGTTAATAGTTTGCTGTTTTCAGTTATTGATTATGGTTTAGTAATATATTTTTTTACATCAGAAAGAATGCGTTATAAGCTTACAATAACTTATCATAATATTATTCGGTTCGTAACAGGTCAGAATAGGAGAACTCATCATTGTTTACTTTATAGCTTCTAGGGTGTCAATCATTAATTGATAGATTTAGATTACGTATATTAGTTTTTTTACAAAAAATTAATTCAAGAATTTTGCCGAGTATTATCTGTGAAATGTTTCCAAAGATGGTAAATGAAATTGGGACAAGGTCACAAGATAATTTTAAGTATAGGATTCCCTTATGTAAAAGTACATTTGCTCAGAATTCTTTAATATATTATGCAGTAAAATTGTATAATGATTTACCTTGTCATATTGTACAATGTATTACAATTCCGGTATTTAAGAGGGTTTTAAAAAAATTTTTGTTAGATGAATCAAAGTGCTGTTGTTTTAAATGATATTGTATTATTGTATGTTTGTAAATGTAATTGTTATATGTTTGTTGTTGTGACTGGGCGCCAGTGAAAATGGGCAGATTGTTGCTCACTGGTTATACAGAATAAAAATGAATAAAACAAAAACAAAACAAAATTTCACCTTCTAAAAGCTTAGCTTTTCCTGCATCCAATTTTGGTACCAAAAAACTAATAAAATCGTCCCACTAAATTTGTGCCTGAAAGGGCATGCCAAACAAACTTTTGAAATGGGCCTGAATGACTTGTAACATCCCTGGTGCCATCAAATTCTTTTTTCCCATATTATCATTTAAACCCTCCATTAGTTTTGACACCACTCACTTTTTGCATGCAAAAAATGGGTTTTTAAAAGGTTGTTTTCTGTCCCAAACTTCATTTCAGCCTGGAGTGATATGCCTCTGTCGTACTGAAATTTACGCACTTTTTTTATTTCATCTATTTGCAATTCTAACCTGGAATCAGCTCTGTTTGGGTTTGAAAGTAGATTATGCAACTGGTTCCTATGTTGTAAGTATTGTAGATAGTCAACTTTACTTTTTTTCTTTCCTTGTTTTATAAAAAACTCTCTGAAAGCCATTTTAGTGTCAGGCCACCAGGAGCCCCAATCAACATAAAAAGCTGCCACAGATTTCCTTACCAAAAGAACATCCTGCAGTCCTTTATTAATCGCCTGGTCAGTTAATAAGGTCAAATTCAGTTTCCAGCATCTTTCCACTGCGGGAAAAGTTGGTGGGATGTTTTTAAGGCCAGTTTCACATTTTAAAACCTTGTTGTCTGAGAATTCACAAGGTGTAACCATACATCCAAGTGGAACTAAATTTTTTGATAAAAATACATAATCTATACGTGAACAGTAAATATTTCTTTGGTATGTATAACCAGGATCATTATAAAGATATGTATATGTATCCTTACAGTCAGCCACATTAATTGTACTTGCTAAAGCATGGGAATCGCAATAAACTTTCTGTTGAACATTATTCTTTATTTTAATGTCTAAAGAGCAGTTCATGTCTCCTGCCCATATAACTTGTTTTGAAGTAAATAGCCAAGATTTTATTTGGTTAAAAATATCAGTCCTTGCAGTTTTTACTTGTGGCACATAGGTGTTTATTAAACAGAGCTGGAATCCCTTAAATATACAGTCAATTATCAGTACCCTTCCTAGAACAATGTCCAAAAGCCTTTGTACCACAATAGGATCCCCACCCCGTCTGCAGCATCAGGCCTGAAGGTCAAAAAGGAAGGGGCCCATTTCCAAACTTTGCTTGATTAATATCCTGGATTGTATTAAACCTTGTTTTCTGCAGGAAAACAATATCTGCTTTTAAATGCTGATGAGAAGTCAGAGCTGCTATCTATTTTTTAAAATTCTTTATACTGCAGGTATTTAAAGAAACAATGCTAATCGAGGACATAAAGGGTAAAGTTTAAGTTTTTTCTTTATCTTTTTTCCCCTTTTCCTCCCTTTTTTCCTTTTGTCTTCCCTGTTTCCTAATACTGCTTCCTTCTCTTACTCCATCTCGGAGGCCATTTCAGATCTAGTAGAGAGATCAGATTCTGAATCTTCCTCCTGCTCTTCTAAAATTGGAAAAGCATTTGATGTAACAATAGGGGCGCTAGAAGGGGTCTGTTTACTGGAAGCTCTTGTTACTCTTTTAGAGCGAGACACCTGAAAATCTGTTGTAGATGCAGCAGGACTGGGTTTATCCTTAGGATTTTTCATCAACTGGGGGGGGGGCATAATCTGGGAATTTAAAGAAGAACCTGGGCTATCTTCAGTCTGATCCTTGTTATGTTGCCTAAGATCCATGTCTGACTGTGCAGTGTTCATGTGTGTAGTGTTTGTTGTTTATTTGTTAGGTGTTCTAACCTCTGTGTCCTCAGCCTTCTGGTTCTCAGCCCTCTGATCCTCTCTTTCCTGCTCTGCTGGCCTAAATATTTTTTTGGCCTTATTAAGTAAATCTTCTTTTTGCAAACCCCCAGGCCTATTTTGGCCAGCCCAAGGACACTGGTGGCATGCATGTTCTGCTTCCTCTCACAGATTACACTTAAAAGTGTTTCTGCAAACTGCACTATCATGATCAAATTCATTACACAGGGCACACTTTACTTTATCACAAACACTACTTAATGTCTGGGGCTGACACATTTGCAACAAGATCTGGGCTGTCCGGGGTAAAAGCATACCCCCCTATCTTTACCCTCAAAAAAGCTGTTTTGAATATGTTGCACTTCATTTCCCACCATTTGTAGCTTAATTTTAAATCTCCAGCCCCCAGTCCCAATCCCTTCTGAGTCAATAATTGGTTCTGGTGGGCCCAGAACCTCGCACTTCTTCTCAAGCCAGAATAGAACATCAACTGCATTGACCCCTTCATTTCTAAACATAATGTTTATGTATTTAAAAAGGGGCTTCATGATGGGAATAGCCCAGAAGGGGGTCCACAAAGATTGATATTTGCATATCTCATACTTCTTCCAAAATCTGTCCAAACCAGCAAAAGTCTTGAAGCTCACATCAAATGTATCTTCACCCCTTATATTAATAAGTGCATATATATCTGATGCTTGAAACTGCATCGAGTCTTTTAATAACCTTCTTGCCACATAAGTTTTATTGGGGTGTTCTTCCAGCCCACCCTGTAATGCAGATGCACTACATTTCACCGTGGGGCTTGGTCCAGTTTGTTGTGGTGAAATAAATCAGAAAAATGAGGCCCAGTTTTCTCAGCAGCCCTGTTGGGGGATGGTGGGGTAGAGACATCAGAAGTATGGCCTTCTGACTCAGACTCGTCAGGTAAAGGAGTATCTTCTCCCACATGCAGTTCTGTAGTATTATTAGAAAAAGTAGCCTGACCTGTTTGTGATTGAGATGTAGAAGCCATTGGAACATCCTGATGTATAGCATCAGTAGAAGAAAAATCCATTTATCATGCGGTATCCACTGCCCATTTTCATTTTGTATCCACCCTGCCTGTGACAGAGCAGTTTCTTTGGATCATGTCATGTTAGGGAAAGCAGTCTGGGCCGACTGAAGTTTCTGCATAGTCTCTGTGTGAGTCACTTGGTGTGCCCTGGAAGGCCCTGCTTTCTCATTCTTTTGCAGCTCAGCTGTTGCTGCCTCACTTGGAGCTTGAAAGGCCACACCCACCCCAGTCAAGGGCTCCTGTGAAGCACATGTTAACCCTTGAGAGTCCACAGAACTCACATCATGAGCTTGAATCCCAGCCTCAACTGTCGATATAATTCTGAAAGAAATTCTCCCCACTGCATGGGCTACTCCATGCATATCTCCTCAGGTCTGTCCAGTCTCGACTCTTCTCTCACTGTGCATATAATCCCCTTGTGATTCCACAGCCCTAGCTGGGGATTGCTCACTGGACTGCTGCTGCAAAACCACATCCTCCTCCTCTGCTCTCCACATACCATCTGCCATTCTTGCTCAAAACAGCATGGTCCACCTACAGGAAGAGTAGGGGAATTTCCCTGGTGCCCTGGCCAAATTTCCCCATTCACTAAAATACCATAAAAAGCTTAATCTGGTTCAATTTCAGTTGGTTGCCATCTGTATCTCCGGACAAGCCTGAAAATAGACAGAATTGCCTAGTCCTCCTTTCCGTCAACAAAAATTAACTAAATAAACTAAACATATTGCTGCAACCATTACCAAAATAAGAGTTAGCTGATTTACAAAAAGGGACTACTTTGTGTCCAAATGCAATTACAATAATAAATTATGTTTTTGAAAACAGTTTTATTATTCTGTTTAATTTTATAGCTTTAACAATTTTTCTACACTTTATAATTTACATTGCAACTCATGTATAATTAGCAACTGTCCTGCAGATGGCAGGAGGGATCAGTTCTAGCCAGGTAAGTGTGTAATTTATAATGGAACTCGTATATAATTCAGCGACAGCCCTGCAGATGGCAGCAATGAACATTACATTTTGCACTTTAATATCTTTACAACCGTTGAACAGATTTGCATGAAATTTTGCATCCTTGGTCTTGTTGGGGTAGATCTCTTGATGTACCATGTTGTGTTCCAGTCAGCTGTGCAGATTTCAAGATGAAAATAGTAAAAAATATAAATCCTGGGTCCCTTGTTTGTTGGCACTATACCATATTTACTGACTACTACTAAAAGTTTACTGCATGATGATGATATACAGTAATATTATATGTCAGTTCATCTTCTGATGCACTGAATTTGACATTGAATACCGATTTTTCTTTGCTGAATGATTGGCTTACTAAGCATCATCTGTTGTTGTATAATAAAAAAACTGAATGCATATTATTCGGTTCCAAATCAAGACTAGTAAAAAGTCCCACCCTTCCTATATTAGATACAACTGGTGCCAAGCATGAACAGTTTTTTTTTTGTAAACCAGGAGAGACACACAAAGCTGAAGTTTGTTTACAGGTACAACCTGGGACCACAAGGAAGTTAAGTGACTTGCTCAGGGTCACACAGTATGCAAGTGGTGGCTCTGGGATTCAAACCCAGGTCTCCAGATTTGCAGCTCAGAGACTTAAACCACTGCACTATATTGCCTCCAGGTTAATCACTTCAAGTACCTTGGATTAATTCTAGACTCAAATTTAACATGTAATTCAGATATAAAATCAATCTGTAGACAAACTAATTCGAAGCTCTGTGCTTTATTTAAGTTACAAAACTGTTTAACTTCAAAAGTTAGACTATCTGTAGCTAACTGTGTATCATAACCTATGCTAAATTACAATTCTTTCATTTGTTCTAGTCTTGCTAGTGCTGAACTACCTTTACTGATTTCTACATTTTATGGGATCTGTAGATGTGTGTTAAAATTGCTCTTCAAAACTCATCAATCTGGTTAGTTTCTACCTAAGTTTAATAGTTTATATAATTTAAACTATCTTGTAGACAACACCCTAAGGTAAAAAAAAAAAATACTGCCTTTACTCACTGTTTCAATTTAAAAAGACACCAGACTCTTAAGATCCATTGGTATAAGTAAATTAATGATATCAAGCATCTTCACAAAAATGTGTGAATACGCATTTACTGTCTATGCAGTAATGAACTTGAAATTATCTTCCAGAGTTTTTACAGTATGCACACAGTCACTAAGTATTTTAAACTGCAGTTAAAGAAACATTTTCGTAACAACTGTAATATAATTGTTATTAACAATTTGTATTGTACTAAGACTAAGTTTATGTATTTATAACCAATTAAGTCTATTTACCTGTAAGATCTTGGTTGTTTGTAACATGGCCCTGGGTCGTGCATGAAAAATGTCCTTGGATCATTGTACTTACCTGGTCAACAAAAATGTTAAATAAATAAATACGTTGTAAAAAAAAATCACTGTTTTTTGCTGTTTTTTAATGTCATCAACTTGCTCCCAGATGTTTTGGATTTTGGGCTGCAGATTTTCAGGGTAGGAAAGGCTTAGCCCACAGATGTGCCTTTTGCTGGTTGTAATATGTTTCAAAGTTATCATTAGGCATTTGTAAATCTCACAACACAACACCTGTCATGCATTATTGCTTGCACAGAACTCATGTGTAATTTAGTGACTGCCCTTCAGATGGCAGGAGGGATCAGTTCTAGACAAGGCAAGTGTCTAATTTATAATGGAACTCATGTTTAATTCAGTGACTGTCCTACAGATTGCAGTAGTGAGCAATACATTTTACACTTTAATGTCTTTGCAACTGTTCAATGGATTTGCACGAAATTTTGAATGTACGGTCTTGTGTGGATATGCAGATTCCGAGATGTGGATCACAAACCAAAAACAAAACTCTGGTCTGAGCCAATTTGACTGCACAGAGCTTTTAAGATTTACAGTTAACCAGATATGATCAAGGTCACAGAGTAAGTGGCAGTGCTGGGACTCAAACATGCAGATCCAATTTCAAAGTTCTATGTTTTAAGACCAAAGGCTAACTGGTAGCTGTCAACAGACATATAAAAAGCATTATGTTAAAAAAAAAAAAAAGAAACAGATGGCAGGGATATATTTCGGTGAGAGCTCTGGTGAAAGAGTAATCAGAGCTCTAGCATGCATATATTGATGAGGTGTGCTGTACGGATTTAAAGTGCTAACAGGTGTCCAATATACCTCCTGAGAGAGCAGTGCAGAGAACAAACCCATGTACAAGCACAAATAATTCTTATAACCAGTGGTGGATCTAGCAGCTGTAGGATCTTTAGTAAAGTTGGATCCATCACTGGCTTTTAAATGACAAACCATTTAAGCCATCTAGCCTATATACAGTCATTTATTTCTAAGACAACAAACATTCACTTCATCATGCCCTACCCCCCAGAGTTACAATGTACAGTACAGGATAACACACAAAAGAAGTATTCTTTTTTTAAACAGGGGAGACACACTAAGCTGAAAGTTTGTTTACAGGTGTGATCTGGGAGCACAAGGAAGTTGAGTGACTTGCTCAGGGTCACACAGTATGCAAGAAGGGGCTGTGGGATTCAACCCCAGATCTCCAGGTTTGCAGCTCAGAACCTTAAACCACTGTGCTATACTGCCTCCCATTCTGTCTACTTGCTTACAGCAAACCTCTTTAACTTGATCTGTCCCCTTTCGTTATTGTCCCAGGAGACTTTGTAATATCCTGTTCCTAAAGTGATTGTAACTACTCCTGCAAACCTCATGGCAGGGAGCTGCACTCTGAGCAGTCGGGGCAGTTTGCAAAGTATAAACTGTTAAATGCTACATGCAGAAATGCAATATTCAGACACAAAATTCAAATGTCCCTACTCATCATCTTTCTCTCTCTCCCCCTCCCCCCATTCTGAGATTTATGACAGTCATGCTCTTTTAAAAAACAGGTTAATTTTAAAAACCAGTTTGTGTGTGTAAACATGAAGATCCCTGCCATGCTATGAACTTCTTCCAGTGAGTACAATATTCAAGCCAGCCATACATGATATATGTGAATGACTAGTACAGTATGCACTGCAAGCCCATTGGTCCACAGTGTGGACCAATGGCTTACAGCTGTTACTGTAAGCTGTCATTCGGTGGGCAGAGGTGGTTTGAGGGGGTTTGCTGCTGCCTGCCGATGACAGGGGGCTGGGTGGGCAGGGGGTCCTGCGTGGGTGGGGGGGCAGCCACTGGACAACCAGGGATGTTATTTGTAGGGTTTACTGGTGATTGGGGATATGGGCGGGGTCAGGGGGTACCACTGGACTACCAGGGCTGGAGGTGTTATTAAATGTCAGTGATCAGAGCATCGGGAGGGGTGAGGGGGTGTAGTAGACTACCAGGGCATATTTAGAAAGTTATTTATCAGTGATTGAGGCTATGGGGAGGGAGGGGATACCACTGGACAATCAGGGATTATTTACAATGTCTTTTGTTGGTGATCACAGCTACTGGGAGGGAAAAGGGTACCACTGGACCACCAGGGAGTTATGTGGGTGTTTGTGGATGTGTGCTGGGGGGAGCCACCCACGACTGGTGGTCACTGTGTTGCAGTGGCCCACCTGTGGGTGGCTACCATTTGAGCCTTCTTTTTGGGGCTCAGCTTTGTGCCCCAGTATACGGTGCATCTCAGGGTTGTGCCAGCATATGCGCTGCACATCCCAGGCTGGATATTGGTGATGTGCCACATATGCATGGGCTTGCCCTGGAGACTTCTGCATACTATCTTTGCATCCCGGGACATCACACTGTGCAAGTCCCTCTTTGAATATTGCACTGGGGCACTTTCTAAGATGCAGTAACTCAGTTGCAACTAGCGCAACAAATTTGAATATCTGGGCTAGTATGTATACAAATATTATTATTTAAAATGTCCCCAAAAGTACAAGAAAGGATTAAGATCTAAAATATTTTAATCCACTGGGTTTTATTTATTCACTCTTTTGTTTTGCCACAGATCACATTGTGGGTGATTGCTGAATATATGAATCTCTATTCCCTGCAATCACTGTGAACAAAAAGGACCCTCTTTTGGATTTAGTAGCTGATGGCTGGATTTTCTTGGTGGCTATTGTTCAAATCACACAATGTGTTGAAGAGGGAAAGGAACATCATGGACTGACACTTAAGACACGGCTGCAGAGGAAATGGGCATACAACACAGGGCTATACAGGAATTTTATATGTAAAATAAACAGTCTACAGTAATATGAAGCACTGTAATTCATGGACCATAGAGCAAATAAGACACTCACTTACACCGAATTTTTGCAAATCACATTATCAATCATTTGTATACCTGTAGTGGACTCCATTTGAAATCTGAATGCAACATATGCAGTCCATAACAACAAAAAGGGTCCTAACTTGGATTTAATAGCAGAAGCCTGGATTTTTTTTGTGGCAAGGAAGGAACTGAACATCACAGACTGAAAATTAAGATGTATCTGCAGCAGATATGGGTGTATAATACTCAAGCTGAATTTTTTATGTAACATAACCAGTTTGTAGTTATATGATGGGCTGTAATTCAAGGACCTTAGAACAAATAAGACACTCAGTTATATTGAAATTGTGCAAACAATGTTATGAATGGTTTATATACCTGTAGTGGACTCCATGTGAAGTTTGAATGTAACATATGCAGTCAGCAACAACAACAAGTGTGGTAACTTTAGGACCCATGAATAAATGAGATTCTTATACATATTGAATTTGTGCAAAACCTTTGATGAATGATTGATTTATTTTATTTTATTTATTTAGTTTTTGTTGACCAGGTAAGTGCACTAGACAAATTCTGCCTATTTTCAGGCACGATCTAGGGAAGGGGGATACAGATGAATGCCAGCTGACCTTGAACCAGATTAAGCTGTTGATGGTATTTTTAGTGAATGCGGGGAAATTTGGCCAGGACACTGGGGAAATTCCCCTACTCTGCCTTCAGGAGTGCTGTCACTTCCTGTGAATGGGATGGAGGGACCATTTTGGTGCCAGACACAGGAGGAGAAGGAAGTGACGTGGAAGTAGAGGAGATGGCCTCCTCCTCTACCCCTAACGCTACAGAGGCTAATTTTGTGGTAGAAGAAGAAGGAAGTGTGGACATGGATGTGCCTGAAGAATTATTTGAATCTGAACTAGATTTCATTCAGCAAGAAGAAGATGCTGCAAACAGCTTACAAAAGAAAAAGCATGGTGAGACTGTTTTAGTTATTATCTCTGATAAGGAAACTTAAAGAACTGTTCCTTAAGGAAGCTGAATGCAAAAAACAGAGGGAAGTTTTGCAAGCTGAAGTCCTGGCTATGTAGTCAGAAAAAATGACAGCTACAGAAAATGACTCAGCGATGTTAACACAGCTGCAAAATCATGTAGCAACATCAAAGGAAACTGCCTGCTGCTGGAAAGATGTTGCAAGAGATACGGCAGCACTAGCTGGCAGCTTGTTGTGGTGAAAGCCAGAAATATCCAGTAAACCTAGTAAAAGCTCAGAAGGTAAAGCAAAATGTTTAGGCACGTCCCACATCACAAAAACAAAAATGCTAATTATTAAGAAAATCCCCAGTAAAGAAGATGGATTTCAAACAGCACGCACTGCTGAGACAGCTGGTTTATTGAATGAAGAAGCCACTGCAGCAAGAGATACAGTGACAAACGCTACAGATACAGAAGCTTGGATCCCAGCGAGAGCTCTGGAAGGAGCAGGCTGGATTTTATCACAGGACAAACAATGGGTTTCAGACCCAGAAAATATAAATGTGCAGAGGTACCAAAATAATTCTAATATGCAGCAAACTGAGGTAAATACAGAAAATGTGCATAATAATGAGAAATATAACAATCATGGTGTACAGGATTCTGAGAGTACTCTCACTACAACTAAAGGCCCCAACAGTGACTTGAAAATACAAGTAATGACACTGCTCAGCAAAATAATGATGAACAAAGGATGACACCTCCAGACAATATTTTAAAAGATCCACCAAGAAGGGACTGATTAAACCCAATGTTTTGCCTAGCTGACTTATTTCAAAACAAGGGTGAGCCAGCCCCTAGAAAGAACTCTGTAAGGCTGTTAGATAAGGAAGGCCTGAAGAATCCTCCTGACAGACTACATATTGCAAAAAACTTATTAAAGGCATCAATGAGGTTTTTCTCTTCAGAGATTTTTGCTCTGATACACTTGGGGAATGGGAACTATGATATTAGTTTTAAAACTGTCTCTAGCCTTGATAGATTTTGGATGCAACACCAGAATGTTAAAAATACTCTTATTTGGATACCATAAATGGCCGTACCATTGACCAAGCCTGCAGTTAGGATAAGTACTGTTATGGTCCTCAAAGAGGGGGTAAATGTGGAGGATATTTTATTAAGGTTGAGACAAAGCTGTGAGGTACTGGACAGACCCTCCCCCATTCTAGATGGTGAACAGATCTGGAATGGGGGATGGAAGATTAAGATTAAACTGTATTCTACTAACAATGGTCCAGTTTACCTCCCGAGCATATTTTATCTGGGAAAGGACAGAGGTATATTGTTTTACAATGGCCAGCCAAAATCATGTTATAAATGTGGGTCAAGAATGCATTTAAGCTCAATGTGCGACACTCCCCGCTGCAGCCATTGTCTTGAATATGGGCACACTTCTCTTAATTGTGTGAACCTTTTCCAATATAACCTTTACAAAAGAACAGGGCATGGGTACAGAAAATGCCCTTGGGTGTCACACAATCGAGAAGACTGTCCCTCTCATGAAGTACTGATCAACAGGGAGCAACAGGTGCAAGCAAAAAGAGTAGCTAGGGTAGCACCTGAGGCAGAGACACAGCAGGAGGAAGCAATCAGCACAAACAATCAGGAAACAGATTCATTACCCCAAGAAGTGCCAGGGGAAGCAGAAAGATAGGAAATTGTAAGTAAGGGAGCTGATCAAAAGGAAAAGGAAGCTGATAGAACCAGAGATGTGGAAATGGCCCCACCACCCCCACCCCCGGTAGAACAGCCATCTAAGAAAGTCCAAGCAAAAAAAAAAGAAATAGGTTTGGGAACACTCTGATGGGTAAAGCTAGTAGCAAGGAAATCCCACTAGGAAAAGGGGACTGGAGGATAGGGAACACATTTTCAGCATTAAGTACAGAAAACCAGGATGAAGATATGGATGGGGAGGGGTCAGACTCCTCCTCATTGATTTCAATGACTATGGAGGTAACATCAGACCAGGATGGAGGGGGAATAGAAAGGCCTATAGTTCAGTGTACAAGGCGCAGATGAATTATTAAAACTCCCTAGGACTGAAGTTATAATTTGAATAAATGGATTCTTTGCATATTTCTTCCTTAAATGTAAATAGTATAAAGAATCATAAGAAAATGTTGACAGTATTAAATGTTTTGCAAACCCTCAGGTCAGATATAATTTGTTTACAAGATACTAGAATAAAAACTATGCTGGAATTACAATTAGGGAAGAAATATTGGTATAAAGGGCCCTCTTTTTGGTCAGTGGGAGAAGAGGTTTGTGATGGTGTGGGGATATTATTTAACAATACGAATCTAAAAATATCCAAGTTAACTGAAATAGTCCCAGGCCGGGCTCTTCTTTTAGATTTTTCTTTAGGCCCAGAAAGGTTTAGGTTAATTAAAACATATGCCCCGCAGACAAAAGCCCTTAGAGTATCCTTATTCAAACAGATTAGGCCTTATTTGCACACTTCTAGACTTATTGCATGGGTTGTTGATTTTAACTGTGGGATGGAGAAATCAGAAAGAGGTTAAAGAACTGAGAAACTATTTTGTGACTCTAATGCACTGAAAGAAATAGTACAAGATGCACATTTAATAGATTCATATAGAGCTTTATATCCCACAGGCGGAAACACATTCTTTAAAACCTCATTGTCCACCAGGATAGACTTCATATTTTCCTCCAAAATATTAGATTTAGAAGCAGCATCACTAAGAGCTTGGTAATTCACTGCTCATAGATCAGTAACAATAGGTATTAGATGGGCACAGACCCAAGATGCAAGAAGAATATGTGGAGACTTAATAGCTCCTTGCTGCAGAATGAAAAAGTGAAAATGAAGTGGGGGGGGGGGAATGGTTTGCTAGGTTGTCTGTTGCAGGAATGTATGAGGACATCGCCACCTGCTGGGAAGATACAAAAATTGCATGGAAAACCTTTTTTCAAAATAAAGCAAAAACAGAGGCTAATAGAGAATACTTAACTTACTTAAAGCTAAGAGGACTGCTACAGAAACTTATATCCCTAACAGAGACAGAAAAGACAGATTATAGGACCCAAAGAGCAAGCATAAAAAAATGTTTTCTTTGCAATATGATAGAGTGAAATCATTAGAACTGGAGATGAGGTTTGGCACTAGTTTAACAAAAGGCTCTACAGATCCCTTTAAAGAATGTAAGAACAGGATAGATCATAGAGCTATTACTAAATTAAGATCTGAAGACAAGGAGATGAAATTCATGTCAGAGGAAATTTTAGAGATAACAGAAAAACAACTAGAAAAAGTATTCTGTCATCCTGCAATAGAGAATAAAGAGGACTTTTTAGAATGAAATTTGCCAAAACTTACAGTGGAGGACGATGAGGCCTTAGCTTCCTCTATTACTGAAGAAGAAATTAAAAAAGCTATAAAATCCTTAAAAAATGATTCAGTGCCAGGTACTGATGGAATTACATCAGAATTATATAAAACATTCATAGAAGAAATTGTGATAGCTCTAGAAATCATTTTCAATAATATGCTCAATGGGGATGGCCTAACAAAAACTATGAATCAGGCAATTTTGATGCTACTATACAAAAAAAGGAGCCAGGGAGGCTATAAACAGCTGGGGGCCATTGAGCCTTTTCAATACAGTCTTAAAAATATTAAGTAAAGTTCTTTTAAATAGGCTCCTGGTGGCAAGTGAAAAACTGATAGAAGAAGAATCAGCATTTATATAGCACTTTTCATACATCCAAAGCACTTTACAAGCAATGCTAGACTGGTAGTGAAGTGACTGAATGTGTGGTGACAGTGGCCATATCGCACATCATCATCCACACACAGCCTGGATAATTGCATTACCAGTTTATGGGAAGGGGAATGTTGGTCAGGACACCAGGAATGTTCCCTACTCTTTGTGAAGAGTTCCCTGGGTTCTTTTACTTCCACCTGGACAATACCAGGATGGGCAGAAGGGAACCTCAGTTTAACATTTCATCTGAAGGACGGCACACCCCAGCAGAACAGCACCCCCTAATACTGCACTCAGATGCCAGCGATTTTTAGGTGCAAGTCCAATCCCAGTGTGGGACGAGAACCCACAACCTTCTAGTACAGAGGCGGATGTGCTACCAACTGAGCCACACTGATAGTCAGACCTGTGCTATTCCAGGAAGGTATTAATACGATAATTTTATTATGCTGAGAGAAATGTTTTATAAGTCTCCAAAAAATGAAATAAAAGGCTACCTAATAAGCATAGATCAGGAGAAGGCCTTCGACCAGGTATCGCATAGTTATCTTTTTCAAGTACTTAAATCTTATGGCCTTCCAGAAACATTTATGAAATGGCTCAAGTTATTATATGATAATGCAGATTTTTTACCAAACATAAATGGGTGGATAGGGAGAGAAATGGCCATCAAAAGAGGGGGTTAGGCAAGGGTGCCCCCTTAGTCTGCTCTTACATGTTTTTGTATAGATGGGCTACTTAGGAAAGTAGATAATCATAGCGGTATACTTAGGATACAATATAGTGAGCAGGACCCCCCCCCACAAAAATCCTAGCATGTGCAGATGATCTTGTATTGTGCATTTCACCTTCCACTAATGAAACAATCATTTGTCAATGCAGAATGTTGATTGCTTTGGTCCGTTGAGCTCAGTCATTCCCCCCCTGTCAGTCACTCATGTTTCTCCCAGTGCTGCAGGCTGCCCTTTTGTACTGGGTTCCTACCTGCATTGGCACCTTTTTCTGCCCACAAAGAAATCTGCAGCAGTCATGATAGAGCTCTGTTGAGCTCTCTCACTCCCCCTCTCTCACTCGCTCATTCTGTTTCTCCCACCACTGCAGGCTGCCCTTTTGTACTGGTCCCCTGCGTGCATTGCTGCCTTTTTCTGCCCACAAAGAAATCTGCAGCAGTCCCAACAGAGCTCTGTTGAGCTCACTCACTCCCCCTCCCTCACTCGCTCCTTCTGTTTCTCCCAGCGCTGCAGGTTGCCCTTTTGCACTGGGCTCCTGTCTGCGTTGCCGCCTTTTTCTGCCCACAAAGAAATCTGCAGCAGTCACAATAGAGCTCCGTTGAGCTCGCTCACCCCCCCTTTCACTCGCTTGTTGTGTTTCCACTGGCGCTGCAGGTTTCCCTTTAGTACTGGGCTTCTGCCTGCATTGGCACCTTTTTCTGCCCACAAAAAAATCCATAGCTGTGCTGACAGAACTCCATTGAGGTCGCTCATTCTGTTTCTCCTGGTGCTGCAGGCTGCCTTTTTGTACTGGGCTTCTGCCTCTGTTGGCATCTTTTTCTGCCCACAAAGAAATCTGCAGCAGGCCAGATAGAGCTCCGTTGAGCTTGCTCACTCGCTCATTCTGTTTCTCCCACCACTGCAGGCTGCCCTTTTGTACTGGGCATGCATTGCTGCCTTTTTCTGCGCACTAAGAAATCCTCAGCAGTCCCAACAGAGCTCCTGAGCTCACTCACTCACCCTCCCTCACTTGCTCATTCTGTATCTCCCGGCACTGCAGGCTGCCCTTTTGTACTGGGCTCCTGCCTGCGTTGGTGCCTTTTCGTGCCCACAAAGAAATCTGCAGCAGTCCTGAAAGAGCTCAGTTGAGCTCAGTCAATCCCTCTCTCTCACTCGCTTGATCCTAATCTGTCACAAACATTGATTTCCGACAGCGATTGCGCTATTATGTGCCGGAAGCACGAAAACACATTTTGCCCAGGATGTGAATAATGGCAGTAGTACTGTTCATAAGGAGGTGTGAAAAAATGCCAGTGTTGAAAATCTGGCATGAAAATATTTCTAATTTGTGAAGTTACAAGGTTACGTGAAAACTGCACAACACACGCTCATAACAGAGTCATTTTATGGAGTTTCATCACAACATTTTCAACATAGGCATTTTAGGACCTCTGCTCATGAACAGCATCACTGTGATTTTCTTAATGTGTCTTGAACACTGATTTACCACTGCAACCACACTATTCTGCTCCAGAAGAGCAAAAATACATTTTGGCCAGGATGTGAAAAATGACAGCTGCACTGTTCATAAGGAGGAGCATAAAAATGGCAATGATGAAAATCTGGAGTGAAAATATTGCAAATTGGAGAAGTTATGAGCATGCATGGAACCTGTGCAATGCACGCTCGTAACACACTCATTTTATGGACTTTCATCACAAAATTTTCAACATAGGCATTTTAGGACCTCTGCTCATGAACGGTGTCATTGTGATCTTCTTAATGTGTCATGAACACTGATTTCCCACAGCGACCACGCTATTCTGCACCGGAACTGCGTAAATACATTTCGCGCAGGATGTGAAAAATGACAGCTGTACTGTTCATAAGGAGGTGTGTAAAAATGGCAATGTTAAAAATTTGGACAGAAAATATTGCAAGTTGGTGAAGTTACGAGCGTGCATAGCAACTGCACAATGCACGCTCGTAAAACAGTCATTTTTTTGATTTTTTTCCACCAAATTTGCAACATACAGTTTTTGAGACCCCACCTCATGAACACCGGCACTGTCGTTTCACTAATCGGTCCCAAAAGGTGATCCTGCCCAGTGACCACAAAATCACCTCTTGGGACTGAGTAAAGCCATGTCAGTGGCTGAATTCATGAGGAGGGGGCCCAATAACCTCATGTAGAAAAGTTGGTGCCAAAATTCCAAAAAATGCCTGAGATATGCAAAAAAGTTGAAAAAGCCCTATTTATGCCATTATACAGCTTACTGGCATTTCCTCAGTTCGCTGTTGGCTTTGAATAGTGCAGACGTGTTCACGGTCCACCGAAGATCATCACACCAGACTCCGGAGGTAAGTATGGGGTGGGGGGTGTGAGGAGGCAGGGTGCGCAGTGGGTGAGCATGGGTTGTGGGATGGGCCAGGGAGGCCATGAGGGACCATTTTCTTTTTTACAGGTTTAAACAAAAAAAAAAAACATTGCAGGATTTTTTTTTTTTTTACATGGGCATTGGTCATGCTGGGGTGGGCTCCCAGTGTGCCAGCTGAAAGTTTGGGGGGCTGTAGCTGACATGGGATTCAGCACCCCAGTCTGCACAAGGGGCATTAGGCATGCTGGAATGGGCTCCTACCATGCCATCTGAATGTTTGGGGGGGTCTGTAGCTGATGGGGCATTGGGCACCCTATTGGCACATATTCAGTGCTGGGGGGAATAGAACCGAGGGGCATTGGGCACCCCTTCAGCATACACTGACCGTTTTGGTGGGGGGACCATTATGCTAATGGGGAGTGGGCTCCCTGTTGGCAGCCTGAACTCGCATGAGGACTGCAGCTGACAAGTATTGGGGCCCCTTCGGCAAACACACACTGTTGTGGGGGGGCACATGCTGCCATGGGGAACTGGGCACCTCTTGGCACTGGAGGCTCACTAATATTGTTTGTGAACATGACAGCAAGCCACCGCCATGTTCACAAACAATATTACAGTACCAATGTTCTGCCCAGCAAAGATGGGTCACTTCCTCATTGCAGCAGAATGGCTGATGCTGCACTAATGAGGTGGCCCCTGATTGCAGCGGCTGAATCGTTTCAAGGTGGAGGCACCCTGGCTGAACTAGTGTCAGCAGCAGCATGCCACCCCACTGGGGAAAGTGGGCCGAGCCTTTAAAGGCTGTGGGGGCACTGGCCACAACAGTGCTGCACCTCCACAACCTGCTTTTGGCAAGCTGCCACAATATGTTTCTTGTGCATATGCGCAATCAACATAAAAATCATTCAGAAAGTTCTCACAATCCTCATTCTCCAAAATTAATTATAGCAAGAGCACAGGAATCACTTTAGGGGATACCCCAATGCCAGGAGAAAGAACATATGCAGACATTGGGATCACCAGAAACCCAATAACAATATTAGGGCTTAGGTTTGGAGGGGAAGACTGGATAAACTATAATTGGGACATTGGAATTCAGAAAGCAAATAAAATGGTGGCTCTATGGAGGGGCAGGCAGATTGCAAAAAAAAAAAGAGAGGGTAATTAATTAAAACATTACTGATACTGATTTTTTTTTATACTTATGTTACATAATCCCCCTGCCCCCAAACTTGTACACCTCGCTATATAGCATTTTTATCCAGGCACTATGGGGAAATAGACTAAACCCAGTCAAGAGGGAAATCACTTATAGGTCACTTAAAGAAGGAGGTTTAAGTATGGTGAACCCCATAGCTTTTTTTAGCAGTATCTTTTCAGTATACAATATAGGAGGTGCACTAAAGCCAGGGAAAAAGATTTGGAAATCTTAAGTCTTAGATTGGGTAAATTCTAGCTTAGAAACCTGGATTCAGAAGAAAAGTAATGCACTATGGAGAATTACTGGACTGCTACATTATGGCTTAGAACAGATTAAGAATGCTATGACATGGGGAATCACAAGCCAACAGCTACACATCCAAGACAGGAAAACAATATATGCTCACATTATTCTGTCAGAAAGAAGAGAGGATGTGTCCTTTCCTGGGTGTTCACAGAATGTGATCATTAAAAATATTAAAATGCTGTCATCCAAAAGGCTACCAGAATTCTTGTGGGATACAGTATGGTTAGGATTGTATGAGAAATTATATGTAAGGAATAATAACAAGCATAAGCAGCTACAGGAGAGATATTGTTTAGTGACACTTGAAACTCAGGAGCACCTGTTTATTGATTGCCTGTATGTACATTTATTTTGGTCTTTCTTAGCAGAGAAATTGGAGGAACCTCTTCTTGAAAATATAAACTATCCAATGTTAATGTATGGAGAATATAATAGAGGATGGGGTAAATATCACTGAGAGACATTATATGTAATATTTTCAATCATTCAGTATTATATATGGCAGTCCAGATGCATGTGGGTGACCCAGCAAAGAGTAAAAAGTTACAGAGAAATGAGTAATAATATTCAAATGGCTACACAGAAAGTATGGGCTGTAGATGGGAAAATGTACAATGATGAGAAAGTTAAGCACCTATGGATTTATAGTGAAAGATGGTTTAAACCTCCATGGAAAGGTTGTATTTAAAGAAAAAATTTTTTTTTTTTATTATTGAAATTAAGTATCTTATTTATGTACACTGTATTATGATTTGATGGGTATTGTATTTGTTTGTAGTCCTTCTTAATAAAAATTTCCCCTACTCTTTTCGAGAAGTGCCATGGGATCTTTAACATCCACCTGAACTACCACCAGAACAGGCAGATGGGACCTCGGTTTAATGTCTCATCCAAAAGATGGCATCTCAGGAGTGCAGCACCCTCCTGATGCTGCACTACAGTATCAGTATCTGGGGTCCATATGTTTTTGTTTTTCTCTTTTGTTTTTTTTTATTGCTTTTGCTTTTGAATATGTGTTTATTTATCTGTATGGCACCCAGAGCCTCTGGGATCAGACATCTTTTAAATAAAATGTTCCTTGCCCTGTCTTCTAACCCCCCTGCCTCAGAGGAGAGTGTGCTACCTACTAAGCCACTGACACTGACAAATTTGTACATCTAAATGAATTTTTTGGGATATTCGATGATGTGCAATATATAGTATAATGTCATCCTAAACATTAATCCTAGTAACTATTGTGTGGTTAATAAGCATATTCCATATGTATAAGAATCTAATTT
Source organism: Neoceratodus forsteri (assembly GCA_016271365.2). Taxonomy (NCBI): domain Eukaryota; kingdom Metazoa; phylum Chordata; order Ceratodontiformes; family Ceratodontidae; genus Neoceratodus; species Neoceratodus forsteri. The sequence goes on along the minus strand of JADMNL010000040.1, from coordinate 40,616,172 downwards.
ATTCTAGGATCCCAAATGTACTACCCTTTTTGTTGTTGCAAACTGGATACGTTACAGTCAACATTCAAATGAAGTCCACTACAGGCATACAAATCATTGGTAATGTTGTTTGCACAAATTCAATATAGCTGAGCGTGTTAATTGCTCTAAGGTCTTTGAATCACAACCCTTCATATTAGTGCAAACTGCATATGTTATGTACCAAATTAAACTGGTGTCTACTATTGTACACCCATTTCTGCTGCAGACATGTCTTACTTTTCAGCCTGTGATGTTCAATTCCTTCTTCAACACACTGTGTGATTTGAGAACTAGCCACCGAGACAATCCAGGCTTCAGCTATTATATCCAAAAGAGGCTAATTTTTCTTTAAAATGACTATGGGGAATAGAAAAGCATATTTTTTGCCAATCACTTACGATCAGTAGCAAAAAAAAAAATCTAAGAAACAAATACAAAATAATCTAAAATAAATAAAGAAATGCAACATCCAATGTACATTGTCTGACAGGCTTTTGAGACATGCCACCAATGCACAATATGCAATTAAATCTTGAGAAAGTATTTAAAAATAATAATTCTTTAAATAGTTCCCAAAAGTACAAGAAAGGCTTAAGATGTAAGCTAAGGTTTCATCCACTAGGTTTGAAACTTTTTTTTTTGCTCAGCATTTTTTTTTTTGAAACAGATTGCATTGTGGGGTGACTGCTAATTAGTGCCTTTGGAACACATTCATTTTTAATTTTTTAAAGTGCGTTGTGCTATTAAAGAAGGAGATTAAAACAATACTCGATTGTAAACTTTCATTCATGACACATATCGATTAACTATCCAAAAATGATTGCAGAGACTAGACATCTTCTACTGCATCAAACATCTTCTTAACAGCGAGGCCAAAATAAGCTTGATTTTATCCACATTTCTCCCTCTTATTGACTACACAGACAATCTATATAGCCACTGCCCCAAATCCGCTTTAACTAAACTGGATACATTATATCACAGAGTGCTAAGGTTCATTACCAATGCTCCTTATAACATCCAGCACTGCTCCCTCTATGAGCAACCAGGCTGGTCATTGTTTACCACCAGAAGGTGAGAAACGCTTCTCTCTGGACCTACAGAGCCATCACAAACAAACTCCTCCCTTACATCACCAACCTCTTTAAATGTACACCCGGGGTCTATTCTCTCTGCAGATACTCCTAGATCCTGCTTGCAATCCCCAAAATAAGAACTCATTATGGGGCCTTCTCCATAAGCTATGCCCTCCCCATGTTATGGAATAACTTTCAGAAATCCTTAAGACTTTCACATATTATTGAGATTTTATCATTTAAATCCCTTCTAAAGTGCACATTGAAGGAAACGTGTAACTGCTATTCCTAATTTGTCCCAGTTCCTGATGATCTTAGATGATACTCAATCTTCAGCACTTCACTAAGACATGGGCAACTGTGATTCAACACTTAACCTTTACCTGGGTATGCATAGTGCCTATTCTGTAATGGGACTCCTCCAGATGTATCCATAACCTTATCCTGTTCATATACTCCCTCACTCTGCGTCCTTCCTACCTACCTACCTCCTCCTCATGTCCCACCTCCCTTTGCACTCTTATTGCTACATTCTTCTTGCTTCCCCAATCTATGCTTATGTAAAATGTCACTGTTTATTTCTGCATTTCACTTTATTCCTGACAAGCATTGTATATTGTATTGTATTTTGTCTTAGCCATGTCCACCTAGGATCACTTTGTAAATGAGCTTTCTCAATGGTGTATGCCGGATAAAATAAAGATTAACTGATTGATTGAATACAGTATTTATATTTACATCCCTTACTGGTCTCATACAGAAGGTAAGTATAGGGCACTTGCTGTTCCCAAAATTCCCTTAGGAATATTGTTCTCAAAATGTTAAAAAAAAGTTGTAAATGTTTTGGGTAGAAAAGGAATGACACAGGCAGCTTAAGCGGTGGAATTTTTAGATTTTGTTAATGACTGATGAACAGAGTAGGTTGAACATTTCATTCTATGGAAAAAGTTACTCCGTGCTCACCTTAATCCCTGTTATCTTGTCACAGTCTCCATTTGCCTCTATAACAAAAAGGAGAGGCTTCTGCATGAGTGGGGACTAGTTTACAACAACAAAAGAAATATTGAGAAATAAATATCTGTGCAGGTGAGACTTGGAATGAAGCAGGTTACTGGTAGCTGAAGTATGTAGGTAATCCTGCTCCATTTTCAGCTCTGTAACCACATGTGGCACCATGCCTGCAACAATCTGTTTGCTTGTATTAGCTTCCATTTGCCTCTATAAAGATAAAAAGAGGCTTCTGGATGAATGTGGAGTAGTTTTTATTATAGCAAGAAATGTAGGGACCTGCATGTCTGAGCTGGTAACTTTCAGGACAGGGCGGGCTACATGTTTGACTCTGTCCACATTCCAGCTCTGAAACAAATTACCGCTCCATGGGGAAAATGTTCTTTCTTCTTACCCTCTTCACATTTTCCTCATATATCTCTGTAGGGAAAAGAAGCATTGGAGTGAAAGGGAAGTTCTGAAAGAAAAAAAGGAACATGTTAGTGATTCAGAAAGTTCCTGTCAGGAACTTCATGGATAGGGTTGGTGGTCAGCTTGGCAAGAATGATTGATGACCTGTGATGCCAAAGGTTTAATGATTTTTTTTTAATGTTTTTTCTGCAATTTGAAAAAAAGGAGTTTTTTGCCCAGGGAAAGGTTGATTTGTTTTAGTATGTGGAAGCGGAGCTTATTATGGTATTGTACTGTCAGGGAGAGTGAGGGGAAATCATTGCCAGTCAGGGCATTGGCTTTATGTTCTGTCTCTTACTCACTGTCTGCCAAATGTCTACACTAATTTTAGTTAGGAAAATAACTTCCCTAATAAACAAAAAGATACCCAGTGATTAGAATGGCAAAATGCCATTCCCAAGATGGTGGCACCAATGAAACTGTGCATGCGCAATGCTCACACATGAGCAGTTCAGTTCCAATGTGGAAGTGGCAGATGGCACAAGAAATAGTGTGATCCTGTCACCTGTATTGCGACTGGCTGTTGCAGACTGTTTTAACTGTTTTGGAGTGTCAGAAGGCTACACTTTTGACACTCCAAAATGGAAGCATGCCATGGTAGGCTGTTTTTAGAGTCACCAATTGCAAAATGGCTGCAGGCTCCACCCACACAGCCATAAAAATCATAAAAAGTGATGTTTTTTGATGTTTTATGTCATCAATTTATGCCCAGGTGGTTTGGAATTTTGGTCTGATATTTTCACAGTAGAAAGGGCTTGGTCCACACTGGTTTGGTGAAAAAATATTAATCTGTTCCAAAGTTATTAAATATAAAAATTTCAGATTCAGAGCATGCTCAGTAAGTACTTCAAAATAACTGTATAAAGGAGGGTGGCTTGGATGCCTAGAGTCATCTAATGGCTCATGAATAATATTGAGCTTATTTGCATACTCATATTTTAAAATTGAGGGAATTAGAAAAAATCATGTGAAAACTACAAGCTATCCCTCTTTGGGAAGCTTGGTCTGTTCAAAATCACTGTTTAAAACAATTTCTTTTTTATTTAATCTTTTCACATTGCAAGAAGAACAGTTCCTTATGTACCCCTTGTTTTTAAAAATGTCACTGTAACTGTGGCTCATAAATAATCATGATCTTTTTTGCATATCTGTTTTTAAAATTTAGAGGATTGGAAAAAAAACTATGTGAAAATTACAAGCTATCCCTCTTTGGGAAGTGTGAATTGTTTCAAAACATGGGCCATGAATCCATATGTTTAACATTAGGGTTATAGAAGGAAAGTACAGAGCACCAGCCCAATCAGTGGAACTGGACAGGGAGTTAGTGAAGCAAATAAGGAGGGTGTGTAGAAAGGGGAGTGTAATGATTGTGGGGGATTTCAATCTGCCTGGGGTAGATTAGAGCACCCGTGCCACCTTCAGTGCCAGGGAGCAGGTGCTCCTGGATGCAATCCAGGATGGTCTCCTGACGCAGCTGGTCAGTGGGCCAACATGACTAGGTAACACGCTGGACTTGGTGCTGTCAAATGGGGAAGCAGTGAGGGAAATAAGGGTGGAAGTCCAACTAGCTGGCAGTGACCATCAAACAGTGTAGTTCACTGTCAAGTTGGGCAGGGAGTCTGGAGGCACAGTAACAAAGGTGGTGAATTTTAGGAGGGTGGACTTCAGGAGGATGAGAGAAATACTGCAAGGGAGACTTCAGGGTATTAGGCCAGAGATGGATGCACAGTACAAGTGGGAAATTATTAAAACTGGGCTAACAGAAGCTACAGAAGCTTGCACCAGGACTAAGAGCAAGAAGTGCAGAGCCAGGAAACCATGCTGGCTGAACAGAGAAGTGTTGGAGGGAGTGAGGGTGAAGAGAGCTGCATACCAGAAGTTCAGCAGAATGAGAAAGGAAGAGGACAGTGAGGCTTATGTGAGTTGGTCCAAGGAGGTGACCAAGCAAGTGAGAGTAGCCAAGGCCTCCAGGGAGCTAATGTTAGTGCACAGCATCAAGGGAGGGGAGAAGGACTTTTTAGATATGTCAAGGGAAAGAGGTAGTGCAGAGACCATATAGTGAAAAAGGGAGAGGAACAAGCAGAAGTACTAAATTAATGCTTTTGCTCCATCTTTACTAAGGAAAAGGATGGTCCACTACCACCATGGAATGGGAGGGTGGGGAGGAGGAGAAGATGATGGACAGAATGGTCAATGGAAGTAGAGTACTAGGGAGTCTGAGGGCATTAAGGGTGGACAAGGCACCAGGTCCTGATGGCATCCACCCCAGGATGCTGAGTGAGAAGGCGGAGGTGTTGGCTGAGCTGCTGGCAGACCTGTACAGCACCTCCCTGGACACAGGATAGGTGCCTCAGGACTGGAGGATGGCCCATGTGGTGCCCTTCACAGGAGTGGCCCTAGGGATGAGCCATGAAATTATTGGCCTGTCAGTCTCACTTCCATAGTAGGTAAACTTATGGAGATAATCCTGAAGGAGAGGCTGGTGTCATTCCTCAAGGGTAATGACCTCTAGAATTGGCAGCAGCATGAGTTTGTCTTGAGACCAATCTAATAAAATATCATGACTGGGTAACAAGAGAGCTGGATATGGGTCATGCTGTAGATGTCCTGTACTTGGACTTCAGCAAGGCCTTCAATTCAGTGCCTCATGGGAGGCTGGGGTGGAGATGAAGCTGACAAACTGGATAAGAAACTCACTGCAGGGGAGGCTGCAATGGATGGTAGTGAGGGGGAGCTCCCAACACTTAGACTGGTGATGAGCGATGTGCTGCAGGGCTTGGTGCTGGGCCTGGTGCTATTTGGGCTCTTTATCTCAGATATTGCACAGGTGGATGGAAGCAGAGTTAGTGTGTTCACAGATGATACCAAAATGGGGGCAGTGGTGGATGAAGATGATCTATGGAAACAACTACAAGGGGACCTAAGCAAACTGGAGGTATGGTCGAAAAAGTGGCAGCTGGGATTCAATGTGAAAAACTGCAACGTTATTCACTTTGGGGCAAAGAACTCAAGGAGGGACTATTGGTTGGGAGGGGTGAGGCTGGGGATCACTGAGGAAGAGAAAGAACTAGGGGTGTTGGTAACAGGGAGCATGAACAACTCCACCCAATGCAGAAAAGCAGCAGCTAAGGCAAACAGGACGTTGGGCTGTATTGCAAGGGGTTTCTCATCCAGGCATAAGGAGGTGATCCTGCCCCTCTACAAATATTTGGTCAGGCCTCACTTGGAGTACTGTGTGCAGTACTGGTGGCCATATCTGAAAAGGGATATTAAATTACTGGAAGATGTGCAATAGAGGGCAACAAAAATGTTACGGGGATAGAGGGCAAGGACAGGCTGAATGAGCTGAATATATACATGCTGGAGGAGAGGAGGGGTGGGCGATATGATTGAAATGTTCAAGTACTTGAGGGGGATAAACAAAGCTAGTATTGAAGGGGTGTTTAAACTGAAGAAGGGTAGGGACACAAGGGTGCACAGACTAAGATTGGAGGGCAGAAGATTTAGGAGAGAGATGAAGAGGCACTACTTCATGGATAGGGTGGTGTCTAAATGGAATGCTCTACAAAAGTGGGTAGTATCACGTAAGACAGTAAGAAGTTCTAAGAGGGCATGAGACAGAGCATGAGGGAGGGTCTGGGTGGAGGGGGCAAAGGCTGTCATGGGAATGACAGATGGGAAGGGGGTTGGGGTAGCTGCAATCTAGGGGGCTAGCTGCACACTCGGGCAGACATTGATAGACCTGGTGGTCTGTTTCTGCTGGCAGATTCGTATGTTTGTAGCAGTCAAATTTGGTGTACAAATATTAAAAAAACAACAGTTATGAATCTACGTTGCATTTTGTGAATGCAGACTTGTAAGTTCAGTAATATTCAATATTTTTACCCCAGATTTTCCACATAACCATTTCTTTACAGCACCTCATGAATGTTATAGCTGTCAGTTTTCATCTCTTGCCAAAAATGTGTTTTTCATCCCAAAAGTTGATTTTGCAGACCCTGCTCAAAATCACCTTTAAGACAGGAGTTGAATACCTTTGTCTACACATCTTCATGAGGCAGGGTCATAACAAGGATATATTGCAAATTTGGTGTAAAAATATTACAAAACAACAAATTTATGTGCCTTTGTTCATTTTGCGCCTTTGTTACAATTTCCAAATACAAGCTTGTAACTTTGGTAATTTACAATATTTTACCCCACATTCCTCACCTGCAGTCCTATCAGCTCTGGCCAGAGTTTGTATAACTTACAGTATTTTAAAACAGACATTAGAGTACTGATTTTGTTCATGTGAACTAAAAAAGTTTCAGACAATTAAATGGCTTAGATATAAGCACACTTCAAAAAAAGACTTTTGGCAATATACAGAAACAGGAAAGTATTGATGGCTGTTTAAGTTTGGATCTGTCGATGTAGGATAAGAAAACATTGACACAGTGATATCAAAAGAAGTAATGTAGTGTAGGGGCTAAGGCTCTGGGCATTGATCCTGGAGAACTTAGTTTGAAACTCACAGCGCTCAATTAATATGGTCAAAAGTTGTTGTTTTTTGTAGTTAACTCATGCATTTATAAAAAACTAATTATAGAAAAACTCTCATGCAGTTATGAGAACTAATTACAGAAAAAAGAAGTGAATGCACTAGTTAGTGCAGGTGGCAGGCATTAGACAGCTAGTTTCGGAACCCACTCATGAGGGAGCAATCTTAGACCTCATACTTTCAAACAGGGGCAGTGAGAGGATCTCAGATCTAGAAGTGGGTTGCCATCTGGGGACAAGTGACCATCAAACAGTGTGGTTCACGTTAAACTCAGCTACAGAGTCAAGCCATACAAAAGTGAGGGTACTGGACTTTAGGAGGGCTGACTTTGCAAGATGGGAGAGTGCCTCAGAAAAGCACTAGCAAACAGGCTAGAAGGAGATGTGGAGCAACAATGGGAATTATCAAAACTGCCATCACAGAGGCAACAAGCCTTTGGTGAAGCAAATAAACAAATCAAAATGAAAGAAAAAGCCACTATGGTTCTCAAAAGAGGTGGCTGTGAAAGTCAGGAAGAAAAGATAGCATTCTGGAGTATAAAGGAAACACAGAAGGAGCAGGACAGAGAGCTGTACCAGTTAAGGCAGAAGGAAGCAGGGAGGGAAGTCAGAATAGCAAAGGCCCAAACTGAGGAAAAGATAGCCAACTCAGTTAAGAAGGGGATAAAACCTTTTATAGGTACATCAGCGAGCGTAGAAAAGACAAAGGGAGGGATAGTGAGGCTGAATAGAATGAACGGTGGGTGGGCAGAGGGGGACAGTGAAAAAGCAGGAATACTGAACGAATATTTCTGCTCAGTATTCACAAAAGAGGAGGGAAGTGCCTAATCCAATTAACAGAAGCACTCTTGATGGGGGTCGATCCCAGTCCTTTCACAGAAGAAAGGGTTCTGCAAGAACTCCTAAAACTGAAGATGGACAAAGCAATGGGTCCTGATGGAATTCACCCAGAATTCTAAAAGAATTAAGGAGGAACTAGTGAAACCACTGGCTACTCTTTTAATAAATCATGGGAGGATGGGGTGGTACCGAGGACTGGAGGAAGGCGGATGTGATTCCCTTCACAAAGTGGGACCAAGACAGAGGCAGGAAACTACAGACCTGTCAGTCTGACCTCTGTGGTAGGGAAAGTGATGGAGTCACTTCTGAAGGAAAGAATAGTTGAGTACCTACAGGCCAGTGGAGCACAGGACCCAAGGCAGCATGGGTTCACAGCGGGAAGGTCATGTCAGACAAATCTAATAGATTTCTTTGACTGGGTGACCAAAGTAGTAGACCAGGGAGGGGCTGTGGACATGGCCTACCTAGACTTTAGCAAGGCATTTGACACAGTCCCACACAAAAGATTAATAGTCAAATTAACCAGCCTGGGAGTGGGTCCCAGGGTGGTAGCCTGGGTAAAACATTGGCTGGACAACAGGACACAGAAGGTAATTGTAAATGGAGTCCACTCTGAAGAAAGGGGTTACTAGTGGGGCTGCAGAAGTTCAGTTGGGTCCAGTCCTTTTAATGTCTTCATCAGTGACTTGCAGAGGGACTGGAAGGAAAAGTATGCCTTTGCAGATGACACAAAGATCTGCAACAGGGTTGATACACAAGGAGGCGTGGAAAGGATGAAAAGGGACTTGGCAAGGTTGGAGGAATGGTCAGAAGTATGGCAGCTAGGATTCAATGCAAAGAAGTGCAAAATAATGCACCTGGGAAACAAGAACCCAGGGGAAGAATACACAATGGGGGGGGGAGGTAGTAACAACAACAAAAAAGGAAAGGGACCTGGAGGTAATCATATCAGATTACCTTAAGGTTAGTAAGCAATGTGAGAAGGCAGTAGGGAGGGCTGGGGGTATACTGGGATGTATAGGGAGAGGCATCATCAGCAGAAAACAGGAAGTTGTTATCCCTCTGTACAGACAGTTGGTGAGACCCCATCTGGAGTACTGTGTCCAGTTCTGGAGACCCCATCTCCGCAAGGACATAGACAGGATAGAGGCAGTCCAGAGGAGGGCAACTAAAATGGTGCAGGGTCTGCAAGAGAAGCCGTATGAGGAGAGACTAAAGAAGCTTAATATGTATACCCTTGAGGAAAGAAGGGAGAGGGAGGACATGATAGAAACTTTTAAGTACCTCAGCGGAATCAATAAAGTCCAAGAGGGTAGCATCTTTCAGAAAAAGAGACTTGCAAGAACAAGGGGACACAATTTAAAGATAGAAGGAGGGCGGTTTAGGGGCAATGTGAGGAAGTATTATTTCACAGAGAGGGTAGTGGATGCATGGAACAGCCTTCCTGAGGAGGTTGTGGGGTCTAAAACTGTGGAGAATCTGCAAATGCATGGGACAGAAATAAGGCAATTCTTGTGGGGTAGGAAGAAATAGGCTGTTGGTTAACTAGGATCTGCGGCCTATCCTGTAGGTAGGGAAATGGGCAGACTAGATGGGCCTAGCGGTCCTTATCTGCTGTCAAAGTCTATGATTCTATGTTTCTATGTTTCTATGTTAGGATTAAAGCCACAAAAGTAGGGAAATGTGGTGTTAGGAGGTTCCCAACCCTAACACCTCTCCCCACCCTTCAGGCAGCAACAGAAATTGGGTGTTCCTTGGGGTTGCCAACCCTAATGCTCATCCCATTCTCATATACTGCACCTATCTCAACTTACTTACTCATGGAATGGGGTGAGCATTAGGGATGGCAACCGCAAGGCTCACCCTATGTCTGTTGCTGCCTGTATTATGGTGGTGGGGTGTTAGGGTTGGAAACCCTAACACCAAATTTCCCTACTCTTGTTGCTTTAACCCAAACTAGTGTATTAACAAAGTTTTTTGCAATGAAGATATAGATATATAGATATACAGATATATCTATTCTTTGCAAAAAACTATGTTACTGCAGACAATAGGGTTGTAGAACGCAAAGCGTACGAAGAAGGGAAATGAAAAACATTAGGTATTTGTGTCTCTGGAATGTTGGTGAATCAGTGTGGGTCTTATTTTGGGTTGTCAACCCTAATGCCCACCCTTCCCCCCAGCCTGTAGCCTCCTGTCCAAAGCATAAGCTACAGCTCCAACCTAGTACCTCATTGATACAGTATGGCCAACATAATCTGTCGGTGCTTTCTTCACACAGGGCCCATAGGGCTCTGAGTGAATACATCACATCTGACCTCTTCTGATCAGGGGACAGGATGGGCATTAGGGTTGATAACCCCAAATAAGACCCCAGGCCACCTCTGATTCACTAATATTCCAGAGACCCAAATCACTAATGTTTTTATTTCCCTTCTTTGTGCACTTTGTGTTCTACAACCCTAATGTCTGCATTAATGTAGTTTTTTGCAAAGAATTTCCCTTCTTTCTCTGATAGTGAAACTGTATCGTTATTTGCAAAAGTCCCTTTGGGACCTGTGCAAAATGAGACAAATACAATATTGGAGATAGTCCTGACCCCATTCATGGGCCCAGCAGACCATAGCACACATGTTGATACCTTGTGGGTGAGGTTCCCTGACCCACCAGAGTGTGTGGCATCTGCACCAACACACTGCTCCATCCCTACCCAGGCCACGGCTGGTGCTGTCAGCAACTTTCCCATCAGCCTTGTCCCACTAAACCGGCACACTAAGTTCACACCTGAACTCAACTCTGTGGCACAGTAAGGCAGTGTATTCCCCAGTGGTGCAACGGACATCCCTGCAAGCAATGCTACTTAAATTCTTTGCTTTTAAATATTTTGGCCCCAGACTTTCAATGTAGTCTTCTTATGACCCTACCTCATAAACCCCGTAAATAAAAATTTTCAAATACATGTTGAAACATCATTCCAGGCCACAGGTGTGAAAACATGTTTCAGACAAGATGTGAAAAATGGCAGCTGTACTTTTCATAAGGTGTCGTGAAAAAATAGCTATGTTGAAAATTTGGAGTCAAAATATTGAAAATTATCAAAGTTATGTGAATGTGTAGAACAATTACAATGAATGCATGTAACTCAGCCATTTTTAGAAATTTTCTTTACCAAATTTTCAATATGGCCTTTTTGGGACCCCACCTCATAAACACTGGCAGTGAGGTTTCGTTATTCAGTCCTGAAAGGTGATTTCATGCAATGACTGCAAAATCACATTCCAGGTTTGATTAACAAAATGACAGTGCCAGTGTTTATGAGGTGGGGTCCCAAACAGGCCATATTAAAAATCTGGTGAAAAAAATTCTTAAAAATGGCAAAGTTATGAACATCAGTTCAAAACACCATTGAAATACATTTTATGGTACTTGCCTTTATTCCTCAGTTCACAGTTCAGCTTTGAAGAGTGCAGACATGTTTCAGTCCATAGAAGATGACAGTGTTTGACCTCCTGTGGTAGGTATAGGCTAAGGGGGATGTGGGGTGGTGGGTGCTCAGTGGAAGGGTCAGGATGGGTGGAGGGAGACTTTTCTTTTTTACAGGTCAGAAAAAAAGAACACATCGGGGGAATTTTTTTTAAGGACATGCATTTAAGCTATTTCAAGACACTGAGAGTGGGCTCCCCAGTGTCCCACATTGCTGGGGGGGGGGACTTGTAGATGCCAAAATGGGGATTGGGTTCCCCAATGTTAGAAAGCATATTATAAACAACAGGTAGTGGGAGGAGGGCATCCAACACTGAGAATGGGCATCCTGATGTCAGATTATACAAAACATTATTAATAAATTATATCTAGACACTGGGTTGGGCTCCCCAGTGTCTCACACTGCTGGGGGGACTTGTAAATACTAACAAGGGGTTTGGGCCCCCAGTGTCGGCAAGTACATTAAAACATGTGGCTGTGGGGGGGAGGGATCTGACACCGGGGAGGGCATCTCGGTGTCAAGAGTATACAAAATAAATCAATAAATAAGTAAGCAAATAAATACACTGAAACCTGAGATTGGGGACCCAGTGTGCAGGTAACAGTTTAAGGCACAGCACAGTTAGGATGGGGGGGGCTACAATGACAATAGCCCTCGTCACTGACAACTGAGTCATGGCAGCAGCAGGGGCATCACTATACAACACTTTTGTCAAAAATGACAGCTGTGTCATATAGAGCAACTAGCTGTTTTTGCAAACATTCAGTTGTCCATAGAATGTTGATAATTTGAACTGCACATGCTCAGAAACAGAATTTTTGTTAAATAATTTTAAAACTTCTTAACAGTTGGACTTAAAAAACACAAAAGCACATACCTTGGACCAACCTTTATCACCTGAAAGTTTCAGGTTTCAAAGCCTCATGTTTGTTTAGTTATCAGATGGCAAAAAAAGTCTTAACATTTTCAAAAATGATGAGTTTTACATTTTCCTGCATCTCTGTACTTTTGCTGCTACTAAACCGATCTACATGAAATTTACAGGATTAAGGGATCCTGACACAGAGGCTGTGTGAGCCAAATGTCATGTAAATCAGTTGAATGGGAGCAAAGTTATTAAGGTGCAAAAATTTGAGTTTAACATAGAAGTGCTTACTCAACCCTACTATACAGGCACAACTGCACCTGTATAATATATTAATGGCAAAAAACTTTGTTAATGTATCAGTTAGGGTTCATATTACAGTAACAAAAGTATGGAAATGTGGTGTTAGGGTTTCCAACCCTAACTCAGCACCCCCTTCCCCAGAAGCAGCAGAAGGGGGAAGGCAACACAACCAAGCAGAGACAGCCATCAAAGGGTAAAACAAACAACATATAACTCTCTGAACATAACACAAGCGACATCCATCATCATGGTCCATCAGCTGTATGAGGTCTGCTGCCATGCCAGTGTCTTAGGAGTATGCCACATGCTCCCTAGAGACCTACCAGGAGGCTGATGGGGTCATTGGAGGAACAGAGAAGTGTACAGTTGCAATTTCTCAACAGCTGTCAAGTTCTTCCCCTCCCTCTATTCATTACTCACTATTACCATGCATTATTCATTTCTAAATATGGAAATGAATTTATTAATTTCAAAGGGTAGTACAGGCCAATCATGCCCTACACTCCCATTCATCCATAACTGACTAGTGCAATTTTGTTTTGTGATGGGGAGATGGCTGCACTTCCATCCATCTCTAATTAATAAATAGTATAATCAGTTCCTTACTATCAAGTCAGAGTCCTCCACAGCTGACTAGTACAATTTTTTTTATCAGGGAGGCTTGCTGCATTCCCATCCATTCCTAATTTGCAAATAGTGTAATTAATTCCTTACTTGGCAGTGGGAGCACAGGGCCCTTTGGGCCCTGCGCTCCCATTCCTCTGTAGTGGAGTACTACAATTTTTTTTGGTGGGCACTGTCTGCACTCCCATCCATTCTGTCAGCCTCCTGGTAGGTTTCCAGGGAGCACTTTGGAGTGCAGTGCATGCAGTGGCCTCTCCCCCATAGTGCAAAGCATGCAGGCATAGCCCAAAGACACTGGCATGGAAATGGACCTCATACAACTGGTGGACCATGATGACAGATGTTGTATGTTTTTTGTCTTACCTGATGATGGCTGTCTCTACTTGGTTTCCTTGCCCCTTCTGCTGTTTCTGGGGGTGGGGAATTTGGAGTTAGGGTTGGAAACCCTAACACCACATTTCCATACTTCTGTTGATTTAATATGAACCCCAGCTAATCCACTAACAAAGCTGTTTGCCATGAATTTCCTTAGTTTTTGAGATAGTTTAATCATAGCCGTATTTGCTTGTCAGAGCACAGGGCCTCCAAGCCCTGCACTACTATCCATTCATAATTTTTAAGAGATTGCAATTGTATCCTTACTTTTCCCTTTGGGAGCACAGGGCCCTCTGTGCTCCCATCACTCCATAATGGTATGCATATTTGCATGTGGAAGTGCAGGACCGTCCTTCACAATTTGTGGTGAAAGAAAATCCTTGTTAGCAAATTACAGAAAAGGATCCTGTTCCATGTCTTTTTTCCACATAGTTTGTGAAAAAAGATTTCTGCATGCTAAAAAAAACACATTTCTAAGTGACTATTCAAAAAACTATCCCAAGAATGGGATTTTGGGTTCCAATTAGGTAAAGACAACTGTTGTCTACTAAACCCATGTATTTTTTAAGTTACTTAATTTTGTTGTCACCGCTAACTGAAGACAAGGTGGCAGTAGAGATGCAGTGAAGTAAAATTCCACATGCAAAGTAGTCGCGGAGTGGCCACTTTTCGCTAGTGTTCTGCTACACGGAGTGCCCATTTTAAACCCTCACTTCACCACTTTGCATTGTAATTATGACTTTGTGTTGTGCACTCTGCATTATTCAGCTTTAAGGTGGAGTGAGAATTCACAGGCAGCCCACACACATCACATGGCTTATACAGTGTAGGCCACACGCTTCAGGCAGGCAGGAGGTTATGGGCAAAAATACTCTCCAACGTGGGCTTACTTACACATTTTGCATGGGGTATGACAAATGGCTCAGCTCTGTGAATGGCCACTGGGGGTGGGGTGTGGACATGTGATGAAGAGGAGTTGCACAGGTGACAAGCCCACAAATGAAGTTATTTTCCCCATTTTACATACAGGGGTTGATGTATCACTTGCACTAGGCATACTGAATTTACCACCACCATCACTGCTACTCTGACCACCACTTGACAAGATTTCTAAAGCATAATTCTCTCCCTCATCATGCCTGTAGTAATCCTCTGGTGTTATTTCATCGCTACTGCAGACATTCCTACTTGGTCTTACACTCACAAAAAGGGATAACATGCTCAGTAAGGTTGATGATGAGGGTGAATGCCCTACTATGGCATTAGCTGCCATTTGGTGCCAGGTCCACAGTACCATGTGCCTGTTCTTAAGATGTATATGTAGGCCTTACATGCCCAGATGACTCCCCTTTTTATCTTGACTCACACACGCATGGCAAAGCTGGCAGATTGAAACTGACTCATCATTTGCATTTTGGACAAAAAAATCCTAAACAAGGGATTGTGATTCCTTACTTTTTTTTAACTTCTTTTTTTCCACCTTCCCTACTCTTGGAACCCCACTTCCTTGGGAGTCACCAAGTGGTGCCTACATCGCTCCCTCCTTGACCTACCTGATCCTGTGGATGATCCCCATAAAGCCTTGGTATACCCCCCAGGTGGGTATGAGGTGGGACCAACACCCTGATATCCTTCTTGTTACATCGGGCACCAAATGGCAGGACAGGCAGGTGGGAGCAGCAAGGTCACACCAGTGCTCCATCTCCCCAGCACTCCGAGAGAGTGCTTTTCCCTGTTCTTAGGGGAGTGGCATGCACCTTGATGTCAGGCCATCTCTGCTGATGTCCACCACTCCCCAACCATCTCTGCATAATCTGCATGCTTGCTGTACCTCTGGCTTCCACCAGGTGCCAGTCAAGAGCTGAGCCTGTACCCCTCTCCCTCCCAGGAGAGGGGAACTGTCCTCCAAATGCTCAATCCTCTCCCTCCCTGCCAACCCCCAATGGCCCGGGCTCATTCCCAAACCCAGGTCACCAGCATGGCATGAGGTGTGGCATCCAGTGCCTCAACCCTCAGCACCACTGGGCTGGCTAGTTATCCCCTACTTTTAACACATCCCTGATGCTGCTTATTGGACTCCATTTTTTTAACCCCTGAAATGATGGGTTTGCTACATGATTTTTCAGGCTGAACACACTTGGACTCCAACCGACCACCACAACTACCTATGATTATTACTGGCTCATCATCATTATCATCAACAGAGACCACTAAATCACAATTTTTTTGAGGAGGGGGGATTTAATGCCAACAGAACCAGACACAGCCATCTAGACTTTCTTTTTCTCCAGTTCCCAATAGGGGTCACTGACATCATTATCATATTCATCAACATCATCCGTATCCATATTTTTAGCTTGGATGTTGTCATGTGGAGAACATGTTCCAACCATAGCATCATCATCATCATCATCACCACCCGAAATTGTTGCGCCACATCTGGCACTTGGGTTAATATCCCAGTACTGACACTGTAGTGCAGCATGAGAGGGGTGCTGCACTTCTGAGGTGCTGTCTTTCAGATGAGATGTTAAACCGAGGTCCCATCCACCTAGATTGGTGGTAGTTCAGGTGGATGTTAAAGATCCCATGGCACTTATTGAGAAAAGTAGGGGAACTTTTTTATTGAAAACTTGAAACAAAATATACAAAATTGCATTACTGCATACAAAATCATAATGAAAGAAATCAACAACAGAAAGAAGTATTACAGCATACATGAACTTCAAACATAAATAATCCGTATTTGTACATAACCCCTGTCCCATCCCCACTAAAAGAGTAGGGGAATATTTATTCAAAAACTGAAAACACAATATACAGAAGTGTATTACATAAAACCCATGCAAGGCGCCTAATTCTCCTGCTGCTCCTGCTCTCCGGCAATGTGAACCCAAACCCCGGGCCTGTCATCCCTGCCACGCCCCTGCCCACTGTTGGCAAAGGCTTTCGAATCGCCTTTATTAACATATGCAGTCTCCCCAAGAAAATTGCAGCCCTCCAATGTTGGGTCACCCAACACTCCCCGGATATTCTCATGCTTGCTGAAACCTGGCTCTCCTCCCTCACGCCTGACTCTGCCATCTCCCTTCCTGGCTTTACAATTTTCAGGGCTGATAGGATGGGTCGGCGTGGAGGAGGGTGCGCTATCTACTTGCGAAACTCGATCCTCGACACCCTCCCACCTGAGCTTAACCATGGGTAAGCCATTACCCAAAATCACCCACTACCCTGGTCGTGGTCCACTTACCTAACTGCGCTTTATCTGCTCTCGGGTCAAGCAAAGACTCCGCAGCCTCCTCTCTCCTTGACTACCTGGCTACCTTACCCCCGAAAGCTGAACAGCTAATTATGGGTGACTTGAATTCAAATTGGCTCAGCTCCTCATCAGATAATCTGAAAAATGACCTTGCAGCCCTTGACCTGTCCCAACTGGTCACTCAGCCCACTAGACTAAACAAAGTAACAGGAACAAGCTCCCTCCTGGACGTCATCCTCTCTAATAGACCTCATAAAGTCGTCTCCGTTGATGTCATTGCGGACTCACTCAGTGACCACTCCCCAGTCATCTGTTTCTGGTCCTCCCCCACCCTCAGCCCTGGTTTTAGCAGGACCCCCCACCGTCGGTTTCTCCCCGGAGGTCTCACCAACCTCAACGTCACCTCGCCCAAATCGACTGGTCCCCACTAGCCAGCGCTGCTGACGTAAATTCTGCCCTTACCTATCTCTCCACGACCTTCAACCACGCCTGTGACCTGTATGCACCCCTAAACACTCATAGGATAAAAAAACGGACTGCTGCATGGATCACTCCAGCGCTGATCCAACAACTAAAAAAGAGAGATAACCTCTGGCACCTAGCTAACGACTCCGGCAGGGTTGCTGACAGGCAAGCCTACCGGGCATCCCGCAATCAATGCTCTTGGACAATCAAGCAGGCTAAAGCCAGATTTTACCAGGCCACATTGACATCCACCTGGGGCTCATCCAGAGCTTTCTGGGACAACATTAAAGATCTAAATGGTAAGACCCGCTCCCCCCCTCCATCCCAGATTGACATAAATGGGACTGTCTCGACTGACCCCACCTGTATTGCTAACTGCCTCAATCAAACTTTCACTGACTTAAGTGCCATCCTCCCAGCCCATTTTTCTGACCCAGTTGCCAAACCCTCCCACGTACCCATTTCCAGGCCGCAATTCCACTTCCGAGTGATCTCACCCCACGATGCCAAACCTTTCTTAATAAAGGCCCTCGCCTCTCAGAACACTACCAATGACCCTCTCGACTCCAGGATTTTTCGCCTCGTGCTGGATGTCATGCTCACCCCGCTGACGCTTATCATTAACAAATCCCTATGCCTTGGCCAATTCCCTAAGGCCTGGAAGCATGCAGAAGTAACCCCCATCCATAAGTCGGGGGACCGCACTCTGCCTAACAACTACAGGCCCATCTCCATCCTTCCCCCCCTATCCAAAGCCTTAGAAAAAATAGTAAACACTCAGCTCTCGGAATACCTTACTAACTACAACCTTCTGTGTCCGGAGCAACACGGTTTTCGCCCTGGCCATAGCACAACCACTGCCTTTCTGGAATTCTCCCACCACATTCACTCAGCACTTGACAAAGGTCATCTTGCAGGGCGGTCTTCATAGACCTGTCCGGGCGCCGACACGGTGTGCCACCCCTACTACTTAACTCCCTCAGCACACTAGGTCTCACAACCGGCCCCCTGAAGTGGTTCGCAAGCTACCTACACAACAGGTCCCAAAGAGTCAAACTAAATGGGACCCTCTCCTCCTATCTTCCAGTATTCTCGGGTGTCCCCCAAGGCTCCATCCTTGGCCCAACCCTTTTCAGCCTATTCCTGAACACCCTACCCAGCTCCTGCTCCAGTAAAATATTACTCTATGCGGATGACGCTGTTATCCTTGCATCACACCCTGACCCACTCCCACTCCAAAGCATGCTGCAAAGCGCTTCCTCCAAACCGAAAGTGGTTCGATAATCACCGCCTAGTCCTGAACCTAAAGAAAACAAAGTCCATGCTCTTTTCCCATCGGCAAAACAATGCCAGAAACTTCTCCACATCACCACCAGCACGCCCTCCCCTGGAGCAGGTCGCATCCTATAAGTACCTGGGCATCACCTTCGACTCGGCCTTACTTTCCACGCCCACCTCAAAGCACTGTCATCTGCTATAAACTCCCAGGATCGGTCTTCTCTACCGCCATAAAAGACTGTCTCCTGAACCCACCTTTAAAACTAGCCATCACCTCCTGGTATTATCGCTGGCTGACTATGGGCCCTGTCTCATGCTGCTGCTGATGCCTCTGCCTTATCCAAAGTTCAGACCTCTATTAATAAAGCATGTAGGCTCCTTACCGGTGCCCACAGCAGAACCCACACCTGTTCACTATACTCGCCGCTAAAATACTCACTCTTGAGGAAAGGCTGAATTATCAAACCTGCCTACTGGCCAAAAATCCTTGTCAGGACTCTGTCCTCCTGGGGTCTCTGGACCTTTGCAGTGCTGCTAAGGTCACTGCCAACCAGTATGCCACTACAGCCACTTTCATAGTTCCCAGAGCAAGGACCTCTGCTGCCAAAGATCTTTCCATCACCAAGCACCGTCCTGTTTCAACTCCTTCCCAAAACTATCTCCAAGATCCCTGGTATTGGCCTTCAAAGTGCCCTTAGCCAGCATATTGACAGCCGATGTTGTAAATGCCTGTAGCTGCCTCTTGCCTGTCCCCTCTGCCCTATGCCGGTCCCTACTAATCCCCTTTTCAAACCCCTCACCCACTGGTCTTTTTATACCTACATATTAGCCTGGCATGCTCATTTGTGAATACTGTAACTATTATTGTTTCACCAATGTTATTTACCTACTTAACTTGTGACTTGCTGTCGATTTGAATCTCTTGTTGCTCTTACCTATGTTAGTACCTTCCACAAGTTTAATCCAGCGCAGCCTAGCTGTCTGCTCTCTCCAAGTGTATATTTCTTTTTTTATGTATCCAACCTGTTTTGTCATTCCCCTGTCCTAACCTCACTTTATTGTTGTCTCCCCCCTTTTTTTTTTTTGACGAGGTACCTTTGTAAACGAGTCTTTGACTCAAAGGTTGTAAAACTGATCTCTACAATAAATAAATAAATAAATAAAACATCATACAAAATCAGAGAGCAAGAAATCAAAAAACAGAAAAGTATGATAACATACATGAACTTGAAAAATAAATAATCCGTACATGCACATAATCCCTATCAAATACCTACTAAAAGAGTAGGGGAATTTTTTATTCAAAACTTGAAAGTAAAATACATAATAGTTTTACTGCACACAAAATTATAATACAAAAATAAAAGTAAAACAGAAATAAGTATTTCATCAGACATGCAATACAAAATTTCATTTTTAGAGTCCCAAAACCTAAAAGCTGACCCCCCCCCCACTAAAAGAGTAGGGGTATTCCCCCAATGTCCTGGCCAAATTTCCCTCATGCACTAAAAAAATACCACCAACAGCTTAATCTGGTTCAAGGTCAGTTGGCATTCATCTGTATCCCCCTCCCCGAGTCGTGCCTGAAAATAGGCAGGATTTGTCTAGTACACTTACCCGGTCAACAAAAACTAAATAAATAAAATAAAATCATTGGATGGCAAAGGCATGATCTCAACAGCACTGGAAGAAATGCAACATTGTGAGTTATCGTAGCCATGTTCAGAATCATGTTCAGCTACCATGGGGATGTTAATGGGGAGTATAACATCATCTACACTGCCAGTCACAGCTTTAGACTGAACTATATTTTTTGAAATGGTTAACTGGTCAGAAGTGGAACTTGAGGCAGCAATACTCATGCCAGCAAAAACTGCACTGACACCACCAGTTAGGACAACATCTTCTCCAACCATGAGAGAAGCTACAGATTGCACTGTAAAAAACATTGATGGAGAAATTCCTTTACCGACATCATCTATTCACTTCCGTGTACTACCACACCCATGGGAAAATCTTGCCACTGGCAGCAGTGTCATGGCCAGAAACAGCTTTGCTTGTACGTCTCTTTGCAGGCATTTTGGAGGATCACCAAAAAAATTCTAAACAAATTTAGATTTCTGAACTTTCAGTCTGGGCCGGTGGATGTGAAGCCAAAATAAACAACAACTGTGGCTTGCAAATGGAGATTGGGCACTAAACAGATGCAAAAGCACAGACAGATCTAGATTGCACTGCACAATTAAGAAGAGATGCAGATGCAAAATCACAACACCTTAACCAGTGCTACAAGTCACAATCCAATCTGGAAAAGAATACCTTTTGCTGGTTGGGGAGGAGGGTGCAGTGCATTGCAGTAACAGTCCAAAACCAAGATACCACAAAGCAGAACAAAATCACACAGGTGCAGTGGATAGTAGGTTTACACTGCTGCAATTACTCTGTGGCACAATAAAATGTGTCTGATATGATGGCACGCGTGACACACACTCACTCACACACACACACTACAAGTAATATGTAGCAAATTGAAAACTTCAGTAATATAATCAAATCTTTTAAACAAACTGAAATAATGCACTGCTGCACCACAACAATCAGCAAAACATTGTCAAGAATTACTGAAAATATCACTGTGTGTACATTAACATCGTTATACAAGAAAAATATAACCAAAACAGAAAGACTGCTTTTTTCTCCCAGTTTTAACCTACCTCCACCACAGACACGCCCCTCCCCCAAAGCACACTTCAAGTGTCTGTCAGTACACAGACTAAACATTCTAAATTAACATTCAATATCCACACACAAATAATAAACACTCGATGATATGAGCACAGGAGGGTTTCTTACAATCGATGTACTAAATTTTGAGCAAAAAAAAAGTCTCAAAAAGGCTTTTTTAACAGATTTTAGAGGATTTGAATTGCAGGGCTCTATGGGGAAAATGTATCTATCTACCACTAACAGAACTGAGGCTGTGCAGAACAATCTAGAGCCCATGTGACCTGCAATCCCATAAATCACTGCAAACTTCACCTTGGAGCTCAATAACAAGGAGAAGTGACGTGAAGTACATTGATTTCTATGTACTTCACCTTAAAATTGGTGCAGAAGTGGTTGGGGGAAGGCGGAGTAATGTGAAGTCTTTGTTATCAATGGACTTCATTATGACGCGAAGTGCTTCGCTTTGTGTTCCGGATTACTTTGCAGATTCTGCATTACTCTGTAAATTGCTTCATGGCATGAATTTTGGCCACTTTGCCCACCTCTAGATGGCAGTGGCATACAAAAAGATTCTGCCTTTGCAGCACAGGATTCCACGTTTCTGAAAAAGGATTCTGCATTTGCAATAAAAAATCCTTTTTTGAGTGGAACATGTAACTGGCCCAAAAGGAAATATTGGGAAACTTTAAAATTTTATAACTTTGGAATGGATTAATATTTTTTTTCACCAAATCTTCAAAAGGCACATCTGTGACCTAAAACCTATATACAGTAAAATGTTCAGACCAAAATTCCACACCATTTTTTTGCAGTGGCGTGACAAATAATTTCACCAAAGCTGTAATTTTCACATTGTTTTACAATCTGTATCTCCGCACCCACACATCAGACTGAGACTTATTAAAGACAAAATAGAAGCTGAGATCAACCACAAAAACCTCACTGATAGTACTCAACATGGATTTCCACCAGGTTATTCTTGCACTACCAATCTCATCACATTTTACAACAATTTAAGTGAGAGTTTGGATAACAACATCCCAGTAGACGTACAGTTGCAGCCATGATATGATCAGATATTTCCAGATATTTTGTGAAATAGCTAAAGAGTTTGTATCTGCTGGCCCATAGTGGTACTGCAGGCAGGCAGGAATTTCTCTAGAAATATCACAGACATTTCAGGAAATATCAGGCCATGTCTATGGCTGCCACTGTAGTTATGTTAGACTTTTCCAAAGTCTTTGACAAAGTCCACTATAATGAAATTATATTAAAACTATATAATATTGACTTCAGTTATCAGATTATTAACTGGATTAAAAACCGTTTATCTGACAGCTCTCAATCAGTGCATATAAACTGGACACTGTCCAAACCCGGTCCAGTAACAAGTGAAGTCCTGCAGAGATCAGGCCTCGGGCCAACCCTTTTCAATCTCCTTATATCAGATATCAATTCAAATATTAATAATACCTTGATAACATTTTCTGATGCTGCAAAATTAGGAGATGAGGTTGATACCCCTAGTCAGTACGCATCTATGGTGGAAGATTTTAAGAAAATTGAATATTGGGCAGTAGCAAATAAAATGTTGTTCAATGAGGACAAATGTGTTGTGTTGCACTTTGGGAAGAAGAATAATCCATTATACCAGTATACAATGTATAACAAAAAGCTAACCCAAGTTGATAAAGAGTGAAACTTGGGAATAATTATAAACAATCAGCTATCAGCTACTGATCAGTGTAAAAAAGTTATTCTCACTGCTAACAGAATTTTGAACTGTGTGAAGAGATCATTCACTAATAAAAACAAACAAGTAATTTTTTCATTATATAGATCCTAAATACTTTTAGATGTGGATACGTTCCACCTTTTGGAGCCCATACTTGAAGTAAAATGTAGAATTACTCAAAAGAGTTCAAAGAAAAATGACTAAAATAATCCCAAGGCTCAAATATCTACCATGTAAGGACAAGCTCGTAGAAACAGGGCTGGTTTCTTTTGAAGAAAGACATAAAAGGGGTGATTTGTTACAATTGTGCAAATTATTAAAACACCCAAAATTAAAAAAATCTTGCAGCTTTCAATATCATAAAAGATTACCAAACTTGCATAGTCATGATCAACAATTAAAGGTACCTAAAGTTAATACAACAAAAAGTAGATCAGTGAAGGAATGGAACAAGTTGTCACAGTATGTTATTGATGCTTCATTATTTTAAATATTCATAGCCAGACTTGACTCATTTTTAGGATGGAACAAAAAACCTCTAGGTAATTAAATATACCCAGAATGTCATGGGTGACTTTCACAATGGGCATAAGCCTCCTTATGTCCTGACAAATTGAGTAAACTGAGTAAAAGCAATGGATGCACTTACTCGCAGATCAATTACAAAATGATCTTACAGTTCATTTTTTATGAGGTGTCCCAGACAAACTTGATCTACTGTATGTGAATAAGCATGGAAAATGTCAGCATACTTCATGAAATCAGCTGTTTTTTCAATGTACAAAAATTGTTCATACTCTCCAACCCCTATGTCACTATGAGTTATGAAAATGATGCAGCTCTCTAATCAAATATGATATAGTCAATAGATTATATTCCAAGCAAATAAATTAATGCATTATCTGTGATAATTACAAATTCAAAATTACTTCAGTAAGAACGTTTTTAACATACCCGCTTTTAAATAACTAGCGCATGTTGCTATGTGACATTTTTTGGACGATGCTCATAGGAGGAGTAAAAATCCTTTACCCTAAATTGTCAATATCCAGCTGATTTTCCTCCATATAGTCACACATACCCACTCGCTACTAGTGCAACAATCAATGAGGGGTGGAGAAGCTGAACTGGGGAAATAGCATGTCTGCCAAAATCTGGATTAGTTTCTCCCACTACAGTATCTATTTTGTACAGTGTAAATAAACCCATTTTCAACTATCTGAACTGCAGACCACAGTTCAAATAATAAAATCCCAGAAATTGCCGGTGCCCCAAGACAATGCAGGAATCAATGGCGTAATGCATTGGTTAGACCACAAGCCCCTAACCCAAGTGATCGCAGCTTCTAATCCCACCACCCACTCATTGTGTGACCCTGAACTAGGTACTTTACTTTCTTGTGCTATAGGCCCTCTGCCATCAAAACATCACTAAACAAGATGAAACTGAAAAATGAAAAAGGATAATGTAGTAGATATAGATAAATGATTCAAAAAAGATGCATGAATAGTGAATGCATTGTTACTGGTATCTGTCAGACGGTCCTTATTATTAGTAGCACCACATTTTGCAGTTCTACCTAAACACTTAAATAATAATACCAAGAAACCATTAGTGCACAGAATAACGGCTACATAATAAAAGGCAGCATGATTCTAAGTTATGATGCCTGTGTGAGTAATGTGTTTGCGTGTGGGGGGACTATGGACATTGTCTTGAATGAATAAAACAAAATAACACCATTTATTAACAAAACAGAAATTATTCATCACAAAGGGTAGGTACAGCATTAAAAATTACTTACAGTATTCACACACAGCAGTTCTTCTGTATCAACTGCAAAGTCTGACATTTTCACTGAACTCTCTTTTAAACTTTCTACCTCACTTGCCTTGCTCTGTGATGAAAAGTTATTGATACAACATAAAGAACACGATACAATAAAAGGTTAGAAGTAGACATCACACATAATTTTAATTTAAAGTTAGCGGTAATGTCTTCATTTTCATTGAACTAATTGAAACTTTCTCTTTAGTTTGCTGCTGTCACTGTGAATATAAAAAAATTAAATAAGTCATCACCAATATAATGTAAATTGGAAAAATAGAGAGAGTATGCGCCTTACACACTGCTATTGTTATTTATTTATTCATTTGTTTAATTTTTTTCTTCTCTTTTTTTTTATTTCTTTATACCTCCTCAGCTGGGGGGGGTTCGTATGGTTTCCCCCATTCAGTGGACTCCTCTGTCCCGCACTGGCTGCAGCCAGAACTCTGACCCCTTACATTCCGCCCACCCCAGGCTGTATCACAGTGGGTACTTACCCTGAACACTGTGGAAGATCTGGGGGCCGGGCTCAGGGGAGCTGACTTGAATGTGTCCACAGCAGCGTCACAGGGCCAGCCTTTACATTGCGTGCTGGAGGATTAGTTTTTTCCCCTCATGATCCCACCCACAGTGTGGGTAGGCATGCAATGGCATCAAGCATGCTTCCATGTGCAGCATGTCCAACGTTGACCTGCATTGACCCACACTTTGTGCCCCATGAGCCTGCACCAGCCCCCGGCCACAACCATGAACCAGCAGCTCAGAGGCATCCCCCCCACCATTCATGGAGGAGGAGAGTAGTCCTTGGAATTCTTGATCATCTTCCCACCTGCCGACCCACAGACACGCAAGGTTGCTCCCAACCCCAGGTTGTCTGAATGGTAAGAGGTAAGACACCAGCACTGTAGCCCTCTACACCATCAGGCTGGCTCTTTTCTTTTTTTTTAATTTAAAGCTCAAAGCCTGAAGGGGTTTAGGAGGTTTACTGAGAGACAGCCAGGGCAATGCAAGTAAAGGAAGGTAAATGCAGGTCCCCAGAATGGTGCCGGGTCTTTACATTCTGGAACTATAGGGAGGGAGATAGCTGGGTTGGGGACACCACTAGGCACCAGGGACAAACAGTTTTATAAGGGTCAGGGCAATTGAAGGATGAGAGGTGCCCCTTCACACCAGAGAAAGGATGCTGAAAACCAAAGAAAACAGCTTTTTCTCACGAAAAATCATCTTTTTTTGTCACTCGTAATATGAAAAGCAATCTTTTTTTTTGTATTTCGTGATGTGCAAAAAGATTTATAAAGGTCAAAAACACAAACTTCAAGGCTATTTATCAAACACCCAAGTGCAGAATCCAGCTACAAGGGTTGCAATCACCAACCTACTGTACATGTCTTGGTAGCTCTCCTCAACATCAATGATATGGTTTTTCAAACTTATATTTTAGGAAAAATGGAAAACAAAATAATGGACAAATGAAAAAGGATTTTTCACTCATGGAAAAGGATGACCTCACAAACAAAAGAAGATTTTTTTTTTTATTTCATGCAGCTATTTTGAGGTGCTTACTGAGCATGCTCAGAACCAAATTATACAGATTTTAAAATTAAATAACTCTGGAACAGAGTAATATTTTTTCACCAAACAAGCAAAAGGCATATCTGTGGCCCAGCCCCTTCTACCTGGAAAATATCAGGCCAACATTACAAACAGTCTGGGCAGTAGCCAAATTCAAAGAAATCACATTCAAGTCAAAGGGAAAAAACTACAAAAAATTTACTTTTTTCACTATCCATATCTCGGTAACTACATATCAGAATGGAATGAAACTTGGCATATCATGAGAGCTACCCCCCAAGACTACACATGCAATATTTTATCCAAATCTGTTAAATGGCTGTGAAGTTATTAGAGTGCAAAATTTGGGGTTTAATATGCAGTAGAAACCCCAGTTCAATCCTAACTATTGTGGCGATACCGTGCCACTATAATATATAAAGGCAATTTCTTTGCTGAACTGGTTGAACTGGAATTTGTTCTAACTGATAACAGCATGCTTAAACAGGGGTGAGTTCTTTTGAACCAAAAGGCAGGTGTGCCCTGCATTGACAATTAAGAAGAATTGAAAGCAATGTGACAGCTATGAGCTGTGTTTTAAAATGTTCACAGGGCACTGAAATTCCATACAAGCTCAGCAGGCATTTTGCCAGCAAGTTTTCCTTCAATTTGTCTCATATCTCTACATTATCCTTTCAGACCTGTAATGAACCTCCAAGCTGGAGAACAAAACTCATAGCTTTCTACTGCAACCTACACCAGCAGTTTTGACTGGAGGGTATTTACCACTCTCTGCATCACTCTCTGGCAAGCATTGCTCATTCTGTGAAAACCAAATACATTACCCAATGCTCCCATCCTGCATCATGAATTGATGTGCAACATATTAACCTCTAGGGTGGTTGTATTTTCCCTTCAAGGAAATAGTTCAGACCTAAAGTGTTTTCCTTTAACATGAGCCAACTCATAATTTCAGGCATAGTTCCATTATTCTGAATTCTAGCTTGCTTGTTAGCTTTCAATATGTGGGCATTTCAGTCAGAGGGTGTGTTGTACCTCAATTACTTGTAATACACTTGCCACCTACACTGCTGCTGCAGTGATGATGTCACAGTGTAATCTGTCTGCACTAAGTATTGCAACAGGTACCAGAATAGTATAAAATCACACATGCCCCCACAATGCAAAGCATCATGGACTGCATATGCAAATCACCACAGAATATTATGCTGGTTCAACTTTAAGCAAAAACGCATGGTGCCGAAAGGCCTCTCACACAGTTTGCAAAGGGTGCCAACAAAAGACACAGACACATATTTCGTCCTACCAAGACTCATCAGTATACCTAGTCTTTTTGACACCTCACTGGAATGAACCAGCTACCCTAAGATGGTCTATCTAGGTGATATTGTGGTGAACCCAATTAAAACAAAAAACAATTTAAAAGGCAAAGAACCTCTGTGCGCAAGCACTGAGGGATTGATTACCCCAAAGGGCATCTGGCCAGGAAGCCAAGTTTCAAAGAAATACAAAACCATACATGCCCCCACAATGCAAAGCATCATGAGCTGCATATGCAAATCACCACAGAATATTATGCTTGTTCAAGAATATTGTCCATAATAGTATGCCATGCACCTCAATTTGCCAATCAGGATAAGTATGTGTACGCTGAATGCTGAAAGTATCTAGTCATTTCTAACCTGTCATGTTGGTCACAAATGATTCAATAGTTCTCTGCAACCAGATGTTGGCACACTCCAGTCACAGCACTCAGTGCACACAGAATGCACGGTGACAGCAGCGCTGTCGTGGGTTTGGGGTGGAACAGTGGATTCTGGGTAGTAAAGGTGTTGCACAACCCTCAGTCATAGAGTCTACAAAATGTAAAATATCAGGAGAACTGTACAGTGGAACATTTGGAATCTTGTATGAAACTAATAGAAACATAGAACATGGAAACATAGAATTTGACGTCAGTTAAGGACCGCTTGGCCCACCCAGTCTGCCCATTTCCCTACCTAATGGATAAGCTGCAGATCCTAGTTAACCAGCAGCCTATTTCTTTCTACCCCACCCCCTAGAATTACCTTATGGCTGTCCCATGCATGCTTGAATTCAACCACTGTTTTTGACCCCACAGCCTCCTCTGGAAGGCAGTTCCATGCATCCACAACCCTCTCTGTGAAAAAATACTTCCTTACATTACCTCTGAGCTGCCCCCCATCTTCAAATTGTGCCTCTTTGTTCTTGCACACCTCTTTTTTTGAAAGATGCTACTCTCTTGGACTTTGTTGATTCCCTTGAGGTAATTGAAAGTTTCTATCATGTCCCCCTTCTCCCTTCTTTCCTCGATGCTACACATATTAAGCTCCTTTAGTCTCTCTTCATATGTCTTCTGGTGCAGACCCTGCACCATTTTAGTTGCCCTCCTCTGGACAGCTTCCATCTTGTCTATGTCTTTGCAGAGATTGGGTCTCCAGAATTGCACACAGTACTCCAGATGGGGTCTCACCAGCTGTCTGTACAGAGGGATAACAACTTCTTGTTTTCTACTGGTGATGCCTCTCCCTATGCATCCCAGTATCCCCCCAGCCCTCCTTTGAATGCTGGCTATAAGATGAGCCCTTTTCCTTTAATATTTAAAAAAGTTTTGAATGCATACAAATATAGAAAGTCATAACAGATCTGCAGTGAATTATGGAAAATTAATCATATTTATTGTTTCCATGACATATAAACCACAAGAGCAAAGCTTGAGTGGTTTATAAAATGTCAACAAACCCTTGTGGAATATTTTTTCTGATAAAAGGGAGTCTGGCCCATTCTGCCTCCTGAGTGGTCAAAACTTGGCCACAATGGGAGTATGTTAAGGCTTATAAACTAAGTAAAGTCTGAAAACTAACATTAATGTTAAAGAAAAGCAACAGACAGCGCAATTAATTTATAATAATAATAATGTTTATTTTTAAGGAGCCTTTCAAATTATCAAGGTACCTAACAAATTTAAAAACACATCAATTATCCAGATCATAAAATAATATAAAACAGATAATCTATTACAAAATTAGTCATTCACCAAAAGCTTGAACCCACAGGTGTATTTTTAAAGCTTGTTTGAATCTCTCCACAATCGTGCAGTCCCGTAACTGACAGGGTAGAGAATTCCAGAGGGTTGGGGCCACGTGCATGAATGCCCTGGCCCCAGAAGATTTCAGACACACCCTCAGAATCTCTAGCAACCCCTTGTCAGTTGAGCGGAGCAATCATCCAGGACAGTAGGGGATCAGAATTTCTTTCAGGTAACCCGGGGCCTAGTCCATGTAGGGCTTTAAAAGTCAACAGACTGACTTTAAAGGTGATCCGCCACTGTACCGGCAGCCAGTGCAGTCCGTGCAGCACCGGCATAATATGACAGGATCTAGAAGTTCCCATAAAAAGCCAGGAAACAGTATTTTGCACTAGCTGCAAGCAGCGGATTTCCACCCCAGGTAGCCCTAGGTAGAGGGAGTTGCAGTAATCAAGGCATGAGGACACAAAGGCGTGGACCAGCATAGGAAGATCATTGGATGGAACAAGGTGCTTGATCCTGGAAATATTCCTCAGATGGTAAAAGGAGGATTTGATGACAGGTGACACCTGCGAATGCAGAGTCAGACCCTCATCAAAAATTATCCCCAGGTTTTGCACCCGTTCAGAGGTCGGGAGTGATACGCCCCGAAGGAAAAGCCCTGAGGGTGAACCCACCCCCAGCCTCCCATCCAGCTTGCTGGATCCACAACCAACACCTCAGTCCTTTCTGAGTTCAGCTTTAGCCAACTGGAATCCATCCACTCTTGGATTTCTGTGAGGCAGCTATTAAAGGCTGAGAGAGCTCCATCTTGGTCAGGTGCAAAAGAAAGGTAGAGCTGGGTATCATCAGCATAGCAGTGAAACCTCAGCCCATACCTTCTTACAATGTCCCTGAAGGGCAACATGTAGACTGCGAACAACGTTGGGGACAGCACTGAGCCCTGAGGAACCCCACAAGACAGGGAAACTGGGTCCAAGAAATAAACCCCAGATGCCACTCTCTGAGTTCTTCCAGTGAGGAAAGATGTAAACCACCTGAGGACTGTACCTGACAATCCACAGAGGAACCTCAGGTGGTCAAGCAGAACCCCACCCCATGGTCCACAGTGTCAAATGCTGATGAGAGATCTAGAAGAACCAAGATGGAATGTTTTTTATGATCTCTAGCCATCAGGAGGTCGTTGAGTGCCCGAACCAATGCTGTCTCAGTGCTATGTCTCTTTCCAAATCCAGACTGGAGGGGTTCATAGATGTCAGGGATGGTCAAATGGCTCTCCAGCTGCACAGCCACTACTTTGTCAATCACCTTCCCTAAAAAGGGAAGGTTAGAGATTGGTCTGTAGTTTGCATGGTAGTCTGGGTCCAAAGAAGCTTTCTTTAAAGGAAAACTGTCATAAACCCCATTTCCTTCCAGCCTCTACTCACCTGCCAACTTGCAGTGAGAGGGTTTCATTTCTGTTGCAGGGCACGTCTTTTAGTTTAAATTGTGTTTTTAATGACCCGGGGTGAGAGGCGCCATTTCACAGATAGAAGCAGCCAGAGCCACAACCTGTATGCAAATCAGGTTAGTATTGTTCCGGCTGTGTGCCGGAAGGCTCGTTCATGATGAGTGGGGCACAGTGCTATGAAGTAAAAAGAAAAAATGGGCCTTGTAGCAGTTTTTGAGCTGAGTCTTTAGAAACAAACCCAGTCAAAAATGGAGCAGTCTAACCTATTTAATTTTTTAATGTAAAATTGCAGCCTTGAGGTCGGGCATGCGCATTAGCTTTAGGGCGCTAATGCCATGCCCAAACTCAAGGTTGCAATTTTCCATAAAAAAATTAAATAGGTTAGACTGCTCCATTTTTGACTGGGTTTGTTTCTAAAGACTCAGTTTAAACACTGCTACAAGGCACACTGTTTCTTTTTACTTCATGGCACGGTGCCCCACTCATCATGAATGAGCCTTCCAGCATACAGCCGGAATAATACAAAGCTGAAAAGGTCAAGCTCAGTCTTGCAGTGTGGCGGCACTTTCTAAATGTTGCCTCCAGGACAGCACACTGAACTACCATCAAGGCAAGAAAAGGAGCAAATTAAATAGCAAAGGTTAGCTGAAAACTTAAAATAAACATAATGGTTGTACTAATTGGGCATTTCTGCAGCCCTAGTAATTGTCACTGGGGTTTATGACAGTTTTCCTTTAAGAGAGGTGTTACTACCACCTCCTTCAGGGAGCTAGGAAACTCACCTGTTTCCAAGGGGCACCAGACTATCCGTGCTAGGACTGGACTGATAGAATCAATACAACCCAAAATCAGGGAAGAACCCTGTAGAACTAGATGGGGTAACGCTGGAGGCCACCAAAGAGGAAAGGGATCTGGGGTAGTCATAGAAGACATCCTCAAAGCGGCTAAACAGTGTGACAAGGCACTTGAAAAGGCTAACCTGAATACTAGGGTACATAGGGAGGGGTATAATAAGTAGAAGAAGGGAAGTGGTGGTACCATTGTATAACTCCCTATTAAGGCCTTGAGTACTGTGTTCAGTTCTGGATGCCCTATCTCCAAAAAGACATAGACAGGATGGAGACGGTACAGAGGAGGGCAACAAAAATAGTGTCTGGAATGCAGCATATGTCATATGAGGAGACTCAGAGCTCCCAATATGTATTCCATGGAGGAAAGGAGAGAGAGGAGGAACATGATAGAGACCTACAAGTATCTGAAGGGGATCAACAGGGTACCACAGGAGAGTATCTTTCACATGAAGGGGGAAAACTTATGGGAACTTGAAGAAGTTCGACTTCACTGAAAAGGTGGTGGAGAGATGAAACAGTTTCCCCCAGGAAGTGGTGGGGCTGGCCACTGTTCAGGGATTCAAGAATGCTTGAGATAGGCACATGGGAATTATCAAGCTAGGGCAAAGGGGGGCTCTTGTTGTAGCATCTAGAGTACCTTAAGTATTAGAAAGAGGGACAGTGCAGACTGGATGGGCCACAAGGCCCTTATCTGCCAACAATATTTATGTATCCATGTACGGTAGATGTGGTCTTCCAGCACAAGGACAAGTTAACTAAAATAGAAACATGTTAGAATATATCCTAAAAATAGCTAAAATGTCCATGTGACTCTGCTCATATAGGCTATACTTCTGCCTCTTAGTGTAATAAACGGTGCAAAACAGTAAGGACTTCAATCAAACTTTTTTTACAGTGTGCACCACCACATTGGGTTAATGCTACAGGCTATCAACTCTCATTAAGCAAAAGTCAGGAGACAGTTCACATTCTAACACAACCTTATTTTTATTGTAAAACCAATGCATTTCACGGTGCTAACATTTAAAGCCATTCAGAGGTTCATATACAGCATCTCCAACCAGAAAATTCATTGCAGTGGCTCAATTTATTTATTTATTTATTTTAATTTTAGTAACTGGGTAAGCCCACTGAGACTATGCTGTCTCCTTTTCAGGGGAAACCCATGGGAGGGTACAGAAGATGAGGAATACAAAAGTAATAACACAGCCATGAACATACAATACATAGGCGTTGGTATCAAGGAATACAGATTAAAGAGGCATACATGAATACAAATGACACCCTGTACATACAATAACAGCACTGATATGAGAAAAAGATACAAAGATAAGTTAATAAAGCCCAATACAATACAATGCAAAGCAATGCTATACATTATTTACAAAAAAATGTAGATTTCCAGGGTTGAGGGGAGTGGGTGGTGGAGAACAAGGCTGATACAGGCAAAAATTACGATCAACATTAAGCAGTTATGCACAGTAGTGTGGAAGCATATGTGCATCAGATTAGAGAATCTACTGCAATGCAAAAGTGTAACTCATATCTAGGAGACAGGCAGTATCATGAGTTGAGGTAGCAGGCTCACCAGGAGGGATTGACATTAAGTATGGAAAAGAATAGAGTTAATTAGGTAAAGCAGGAACAAGTTCCTAGACCGTAGAGGTCATTGAGCAGGGCATTTTTTAAACTGGGGAGGGAAGTGCAAGAGAGGATAGATGGAGGGAGGGAATTCCAGGTCCAGGGTGCAGCATAGGCAAAATATCTCCTACTTGCAGCTAGGCGTGTAGAAGGCACAGTTAATATAGGGAGAGAGGAGGAAAGTAGAGTCTGGCATGCTGATTTTCTCACCACAATATCAGATAGACTCAGAGGAGTGTAGAGGTGGGTGAACTTATAGGTAAGGTAAAGGGAGATATACTGGAATTTATGTTCTATTGCATATATCCATTTCAGAGCCCTACATCTGTGGGTCCTCGCAACATGGAAACTTCCATCAGTGCACATGTGCACACACTCACATCACAGCTGATGTTTTGGCAAAAATTCTGCCCTCCTCTAAGAGTGGTACCATATTTTAGGGATGCTTAAATAGCTGTTCTGGTACCACATTAACTAAGCAACCTAACCTGCAATCACTGTGGCAAGCTAGCTACATCATCATCATACACAGTGCAATGTTCACGTTAAACAGAAAGTACTCTCATGCTTTCTAAAAAAATTCAAATTTCATTCTGGTTAAAAAACAATTTCTAATGGAAGCATCTTGCAGTAACTTTCACAGGTGCCTTCTTATAATGAAATGAGCTTTGCATTGCCCTTTCTATCTAACACATTTGATATGAGTATTTATAGCCTATGTTGTACACTCTCTGGCTAGTATGAAACAGAGTGTACATAGGCTGTGAGTACTAACAAATGTGTTAAACAGAAAGGTCAACATGGTGTAACAATGGATGTCAAGAATTCATGGGGCTATCTTGTGGACTGCAGAAGCACAGAGTCCTCTGGGCCCTGTGCTTCCATGTGGTCATAAATACAGACTCACAGGGCAAAGAATCCATCTCTCAGCTAAAACACAGGGCACTTTGGCACCCACAGGCGAAAAGGTGCAGGGTCCTATGCTAACAGTAGAGTTCTCTTTACTAAATGGTACTTGGGCTTGTATGGACAACCCTGGACCTACCCTTTCTAGGCAGGGGGATGGGGTCACATAACAGCACTGTCCCCCCAGCCCCAGCCCATCCATCTGGGTTACCGAGTTTACCCCCCTGGCTCAGCTTACTGGCACAGGATCACAAAGCACTACCCACTGGGGTAAAGGCTAGTATTACACAAAATGTTTCATATAGGCTATGCATTGACTGCTGGTCAGGTAGAGGGTTATCTTCAAGGTGAACCTTCTCACCTATAAGGTCCTACACGGGCTTGGCCCTGGTTACCTGGCTGAATTCCTAACACCTTGCACCTCGTCCCACTCCCTCCACTCCTTCACAAGGAGCCTCCTTGAGGTTCCCAGGACTAGGCTAAAGATGTCTGGTGACAGGGCCTTTAGTGTCACTGGGCCAGTCCTGTGAAACAGTCTACCTCCATCTCTTAGAAATTCCCCAACAGTCAAGACTTTCAAGAGGGGTCTCAAGGCCCATCTCTTTGACCCGACCTTCCCGAGCAAAAAATAGTCTGACCAGTGCTGTGCTATTTTATAATGCTGCTGATTTGATTTTATGCTATTTATATATTTATTGCTGTGTTTATTTTACCTGTCTCATTTACTCATGCTAATCTTATTTTTATTTTATTTTAATGGTATCGGAATTGCAACCCTTTGAGTCAGAGACTCATTTACAAAGGCTCCACGTCAAAGAACACTGAACAATGTGGACAAAACAAAATAACATGATACAAAGTGAATATAAAATACAAGTTAGCAAAAAAATTCCTATACAGGGTGGTAGCTAAAGTATGACACTTCAGATTTTTCACAGCATGACAAGTACCAGTATTCTTTGTTCTATTTTGTGTGTAACACCCATAGCCTCTGGGATTGGGTGCTGTACAAATAAAATTTGCCTTGCCTACTAGTTATTATTATTTTTCTTAATTTTTACCCCAGATTTTCAAGATAGTCATTTTATGACTCCCCTTATAAACACGACACGTGGCATTTATAGAATACTGCCTGAAACATCATTTCACACAAGTGCGAGAACACATCTCATCCAGAATTTGAAAAATTACACCTGTCACATTTATGAGGTGGTGTGAAAAAATGGCTATGTCGAATGCTTGGAGTCAAAATATTGAACATTAGCAAAGTTATGAGTGACTATTGAAATATGTCAATGGTCGCTCATAACATGGTCATCTTACGACCCCAACTCATTAACTCCACCAGACTACTAATGGTTGGTGACCACTGCGGAAACAGAATTGCAGAAAATGTGTTGTCAAGAAGAGAAGAAATGTGGTAGCCATGTTAGTCCAGTCAACAATGTAGAGAAAAAAATATGTTGCAGGTGATACCTTTTATTGGACTAACAAAATTATTCCTCAAATAAAAGAAAAGAATTCTCTCAGTCATAACCTTCTAAAAAATTTCTCCAGGTCTGAGTAAAGTTGTATTTCATCAAGTTTTGAAGAGGGACAGAATGTCAGACCTTTAGAGAGAACTGACATTTCTGGCTGTGATAGCAGATGGCTGGAAGGGTTAATTATTCCATTGGACATGATCATCCAGTTGCCAGTCTTAGTGAGGTCTGATTCAGTGCTCATTGTGGACCCATATCTGGAGTGTATATTCACTTCCATTTGATTACTAGTATGTGGCAAGGTAGGGTCCTCTATATGCTGTATAGTTTTAATTCCAAGAGGCTGAAGGTCTAAGGTCCCCTCTGAGTCTGACTGTTGTGTGCACTGTGAGCTGAACTCTTTAGTCTGTGTTGTTCTGGGAGCAGTCCACAGGAAGGTAAGATCCTCAGTTTCTATGTCACTTTTATTGTGAGACATGAAACCACCATACTCTTCCTGTAGGAGAATCTCTAGTTTCTTTTTAACAGGTACCTTCTAAAGACAATGGTATGTATTTTTATTCTTTCCTGTCCTGATTTTTTTACAAATGTTAATTGATGGTCCAGAGCCAGAGTAAAATTAAGCTGCCCTTTGATCTTACAAGTTGAGCTCTTCAACAGACATACTCCATTGACTATTTAGAGTCTTCCTGTTTGTAAGGTGTGTGAATTGGCTGTAAGACTTTGATGTGTACAAAATCACACATGCCCACACAATGCAAAGCATCATGGGCTGCATATGTAATTCACCACAGAATGTTATGCTGGTTCAACTTTAAGCAGAATTGCATGGTGCCAAAAGGCCTCTCACACAGTTTGCAAAGGGTGCTAATAGATGACATAGACACGTGTTTCGTCCTACCAGGACTCATCAGTATGCCTCATCTGTTTGACACCCCAGTGGAATGGACCAGCTACCCTAAGACAGTGTCTTGGATATGTCGTGGTGAACCCATTAAAATAATGGCAAATAAAATAATAATTTTATTTTTGTGGGTTCACCATGACATATCCAAGACACACTGTCTTAGGGTATCTGGTCCATTCCACTGGGGTGTCAAACAGACGAGGCATACTGATGAGTCCTGGTAGGACGAAACACGTGTCTATGTCATCTGTTAGCACCTTTTGCAAACTGTGTGAGAGGCCTTTTGGCATCATGCAATTCTGCTTAAAGTTGAACCAGCATAACATTCTGTGGTGATTTACATATGCAGCCCATGATGCTTTGCATTGTGTGGGCATGTGTGATTTTGTATTTTCTTGAAACTTGGCTTCCCAGCCAAATGCCCCTTGGGGTAACCCTTGCCTCAGTGTTTGCGCACAGAGGTTCTTTTAAATAGTTTTTTATTTTAATGGGTTCACCACGACATTTCCAAGACACACTGTCTTAGGGTAGCTGGTCCATTTCACTGGGGTGTCAAACAGACGAGGCATACTGATGAGTCCTGGTAGGACAAAACATGTGTCTATGTCATCTGTTAGCACCCTTTGCAAACTGTGTGAGAGGCCTTTTGGCACCATGCAATTCTGCTTAAAGTTGAACCAGCATAGCATTCTGTGGTGATTTACATATGCAGCCCATGATGCTTTGCATTGTGTGGGCATGTGTGATTTTGTATTTTCTTGAAACTTGGCTTCCCAGCCAAATGCCCCTTGGAATAACCCTTGTCTCAGTGTTTGCGCACAGAGGTTCTTTGTCTTTGATGTGTAAACTGCTAGTCTATGTTTTGAATCCACATCTAACCTGTATATCTGTCATGTTGTTCAGCTGCTTCCACTTTGACCTGAGGAAGAGGGTTTTGTCTCTCCAAAGCTAGTCTTAGAAATAATTTTGTTAGTCCAATAAAAGGTATCACCTGCAACAATTTTTTTCTCTACATTGTCAAGAAGAGAAAACTATTTCAATGCACATAAATAGTAAACGATGGAAACAAATATTTTTTTTTGATACAGGTTAATTAGAGCACATAAGTAGCATATAGTTATTATTGGTTAAGGGTTTCAGTGAAATTCAAGAGAAGAATTGAATATTTATTGTTTAGAAAAATGCAGATGTTCTTTTTGTTCCCCCTAACTGGTATGTCTAACTGTGTTGCTTAATTGTTTTGTATCATAGGGAGGAATCATAGGAAGGATACTGAGCTAAATGGGCTTTCGTCCTATATGCTCACCATTTGTTCTAATTTCTAATCTTATTCATATAACTATCCCATTTAGATTTAAACTCAGTAGTTGTTTGGCTAGCCACAACTTCCAATGGTAATCTATTCCAATCATACACAACTCTGATTAAACCACCGTGTACTTGGTACTTTTTTTCCTTTTTGGTGCTGTTGGCTGCATCGGATGAGACCTAGTATTGTACATACTAATGTTTGATTCAAGACCAGTGATATTCCAAAGATCATCACTTTGCCAAGCCTTATGCACTAAGCACATGTCACCTCTTTTTCTTCTCTCCTCCAATGAATACATAGTCAGCTCCGTTAGTCGGGTTTCATAATTTTTCCCTGCCATATTATGAATAACTTTTGTTGCTTTTTTCTGAACCGGCACCAACAATATTGCATCCTGTTTTTTATATGGTGACCATACCTGTGCTCCAAACTCCATAGTAGGTCTCACCAAAGATATATACAGAGGCATAATAACAGTCCTGCTTCTAGATGATATATGCCTCAGTATACAATTTAAAATTCTATTTCCTTTTTGGGCTATTTTTTGACAGTGTGATGAAAAAAACATATCGCTGGAAACTGTTATACCCAGATCTCTTTCCTCAGCTATTGTCTTTAGTGATGCATTTCCTAATTTATAGGGTAGTGGAAATGCATCACTAAAGACAATAGCTGAGTATGACTGTAATATTTATAATAATCAATAAAAAAAGTCCTCATCTCTTTTTGAGAAGTGCCATGGTATCTTTTATGTCCACCTGAACAACACCTCAGTTTAATGTCTCATCTGAAAGACAATACTTCAGGAGTGCAGCATCCCCCTCATGATGCACTACAGTGTCAGTATTGAGATTTACTACAAGTGCCTAGTGTGGGGATAGAACCCACAACCTTCCAGTCTCAGAGGTGAGTGTGCAACCTGCTGAGCCACTGACGCTGCTGAGAACCTGTGATACCTTTCTCGGGATCAAGACATGCCTGTTGGGGGCCCAGACTAGCTTTTATTGAGAGGGATTTCCCTAGCACTTTATTATTTATGCACAGAAGTTAACCGGACACCAACTAGCTGGCTCACTGAAAGCTTCACAGTGCTTGTTTTATATTGAATATTGATGGTGTGCCATGGACTGGCTTGAGGGCAGGGGTATCCACCTGCATTTAAGGTTGGGAAACACTCTCATATAAAGTTTTTATTTTGTAGTATCTCCAATGCACAGCCTCTTTTTTACAATTAAGCCTGAGATACACAAAGTACTTTATCTTTTGGTAAGTATACCGGGCTGCCCCAGGAAATGACCTTTTGTTAACTCTCACCTTCCACAGCAATGCCACTCTTATTGGCTCCCCAGTAGTTGATTTGGCCTGAATAGTTTGGTGGGGGGCTCAATATGACTAATGTGACTCATGGTCATTGGGCCACACCAGCTGTAGACCTGAGGCAGGGCTCATGACTGGTCAGCTGTTTCAGTGGGTGGCTGGCTGGGATGTTAACCCATCTGGTTCTGCTTTTATTGAAACAGAGTGTCACCTCTAGGCATACTTGATGGTTTCAGTGACTGCCATGGCTCTGGAGCAATGACTGAGGTGGTGGGGGTCAGAGCTGAACACATTTTTTGGGGGGGCATGTTCTGCTCCAGATATACTCCAGATATGTAGTGTTATGTGGACTTGCTACAAAAATCCTAATTGCCTTACTTCTACTATTATCAGGTGATATAGAATGCAACCCTGGCCCAGTCCCCTCTCTCTCCTCCCAAGTACCAAATGGGTTGAAAATAGCCCATCTAAGCATCAGTTGCCACCTCCCTAAGATCACACTACTTCAACCCCTCATTCTCAACATCAGCCCTGACATCCTCATTATATCTGAAACATGGCTAGATTCTAAGATATCTGATGAGAGTATCTCAATACCAGGCTACTCCCTCATCTACCAGGACTGTTGTGCCATGTATATTACCTCCTCCATCCAGTTCGCTCCTATACTCAAAACATCCCTCCCAGAACTATATGAGCTACTTCTAGTAAAGATCCCACTCCCTTTCTCTTTACCTATTTTTATTGCTGGTACTTATTGCTGCCCTAATCCCTCCCGTCTTCTATCAAAGTACTACTAACTACCCTTCAGTCTCACTCTTCTACAGGGGAACTTCATATATTGAGAGATTTTAACATAAATTGACTCTCCCCCTCCCAAAACAAAACCAGGAATGAAATAACCTCCTTATATTTAACCCCAGCTACTAGGTGAATCTGTGCGACTAAACTCAACATCTCAAAACCACTCCTTAATAGACTGCGCTCTCACCTCCCATCCTCATCGTATTATCACATCTGGTACCCTTCCAGACTCTATAAGTGACCACCACCTCATCTTCGCTGTTTGTAAAATCCACTACTCAAAAGCTCCACCTAAAACCCTAATACTTCATTCATACAAATCCCTAGATCTGTCTCCCATACTGAATGACCTATCTAGCTGTGATTGGTTCCCCCATACACCTTGTTTCTTCAATTGACTCCATTTTTCACTACTTCCATTCTAAACTCCTTTCTATCTTGGACCATTATGGCTTCCTAAAACACACCTGAGTGCATGGTTCCCACCTCCCCGGGGTCTCTGCAGAACTAATAGCATTCCTACATACTAGAGATTGGCCTGGAAATTGCACAAATCCTCCAGTTTACCACTTGCTTTACAAACATACCATACTCCAAGAAATGCCTGCAAAAGGGCAACTAGACTTGCCAAGGCTGAATACTTTCCAGGAAATTTTAATAAAAAGATCAACCACCCATCCAAATTCTGAAAGGGGGTTCAATCCCTCTTCTCCCCCATCCCAAACACCAGGACCATT
The DNA here is from genome assembly GCA_016271365.2 of Neoceratodus forsteri. Taxonomy (NCBI): domain Eukaryota; kingdom Metazoa; phylum Chordata; order Ceratodontiformes; family Ceratodontidae; genus Neoceratodus; species Neoceratodus forsteri. The sequence goes on along the minus strand of JADMNL010000040.1, from coordinate 40,575,266 downwards.
CCTCAAAGTGGATAATGTCACCCTGTCTGCTGCCCTCCCTGTAGCCACCAAGTTTAATACTTTCTTCACCTCCTCCACCTCCTTCTTGCTCTCTACTCTGCCTCCTATCTTTTCACTATCCTCCCCCCGAGCCCTCTCATTCAAGTTTTCCATCCCCTCTTTTTCTTCTTCACTACTATCTCCACTGCTGCTGCTTTCAAATCCCTTCTTGCCTTTAACTCTTCTAATGGTAAGTGTCCCTCTGAATTTGACTCTAAAATTCTATATCTCTCAGCTCCAGCTATTGCTGTCCATCTTGCTTCTCTCCTAAATCTCTCTTTCTCACTTGTCTCCATCCCATCTGACTGGAAACATGCTACTGTAATCCTTCTTGCAAAAGGTGGTGATTCCTCCTCCCCTGGAAGCTACCATCCTATCTCCCTACTCCCCACTCTTGCCAAGCTCCAGGATGCCGTGGTACTATCCCAACTCTCCTTCTACCTTGACTCATCCTCCTTTTTCACTCCTTACCAGTCTGGTTTCTGGAAATGCCACTCCACTACCATTTCCCTCTTTAGGCTCACTGACTTCATACTAACTGGCATGGATCAAGGACTTAATTACCTCTGCTATCTTTGTTGACCAAGCCAAGGCTTTCAACAGTGTCTCGAATCCTACCCTGCTCGCCAAACTCTACTGCTGGGCTCTCAAATGCAGCTACCAGCTGATTCTGATCCTACCTAGTGGGGAGAACATGATCTTTTCAGATCACCGACAAAACATTCCCTCCTCTTCCCATAAATACTGGGGTCCCCCAAGGCTCTGTGCTGGGCCCGCTGTTATGCTCTGTCTTCTTAAATGACCTGTCTTTTCACCTATATCTACATGTATGTTGACAACTCTGTCCAGTATACATCTGGTCCCTTCCCTGCTGATGTAGCGTCTAGACTTCAGGTTGATTTCAACAACATTCAACACTGGTTTCACTCAAATCAGTTATTCCGGAATGCCAAGACGACAGTCTCCATGACCTTCAGCACTAAGCAGAGATTCTCTCAGCTCTAATCCCCCCTCTTCCACACCCTTGATGGGACCTTCCTTGAGGACAATTCCTCCTTTTGGTATCTTGGGGTCTGGCTTGACCAGAACCTCAACTTCCCTGAACACATCGATGCCATCCACAAAAAGTTGCACCCCAAACTGGCTGCCCTATACAGAAATTGTGGATGTATCCCACTGCCAGCTCAGTGAGTACTGATCCAGAAAATGATCCTTCCTATATTGGACTACGGTGATGTAGTCTGCAGTGCCACTCCCAGATCTTCCCTAACCAGGCTGCACTCTTTTCCATTCCTTCTCTTTGCTCTTGATAGTCCTCCCCACACCCATCACTGCAACCTCTAACAGTCTCTCTCCCTTCCCTCCCTAGCAGACAGATGTCATATTCACTGCACCTCCTTTCTAGCTAAAGTCTGGTTTCACTCACTCCCTTCATATCTCTCCTCCTCAATCTCCTTCAAACCACCTTCCTCTCACTCCCTTAGAAGCCCTGACTCCTGAATCTTAACCCTTCCTCTCAGGCCCTTCACAGCAGGCCAGTCAGCCTTTTCCTACCACTTCCCAAATATATGAAACTCCCTTTCCCAACCTGTCCAGCTCACTTCCTTGCTGAAGATCCTCACCTCCCTCCTAAGAGATATTTTCTCCCCTGCCTGCACTTGTGCTTAAAATCCCCTCCCTTATCTTTTTTTTATTTTGCCTCTTGGTTCCAAAAACCTGGTTATCACATATTAACTTCAATGTTGACCCATGCTTTTTTGATTTGATTAGTATATGTAACTCATAAATTCTTGTCCTGTTTTGTTATTTGTCTGTAGCTTACCATTATTTTTTGTCATCCAATTTATACTGTATGTGCCATTTTATACTGTATGTGCCATTTTATGCTGTATGTGCCAATTTATACTGTATATGCCATTTGATGCTGTATGTGCCATTTTATACTGTATGTGCCAATTTATGCTGTATGTGCCAATTTATAATGTATGTGTAATTCTATTACTGTATTTGCCATTGTACCTGCTTGTATGCTTACTATTATCCCTCTCACCCTCTCCCCCAGGATGCATCTGTAAACAAGCATTTCTCTGCTCAGTATGCCTTTTCTGGTAAAAGATTTCAATAAATAAACATGTGTAGGACTACTGGGGATTGTATTTGTTATAATTGTTCACCCATTTATTAGGTATACTGATGTATGGTTAAAACCTTGACTTTATGTTTTCCTAGCACTTTTTTGTCTTAATGCTCAAGAGGAGGGTTAGGGATTTTAGACATGTATAAGTCTTGGGGTTCGAATTTACTGCATATTACAGTGTTATTTTTTTCCTAAGACAACACTCTCTTGTACGTAGAGTAGTTCATGTGGTGGCTGTAATAGATGGAGGAGAACAAACCACTGCACCTGGTAGTGATGGGCCAGTAATGCCTTGGCCTATACCCTGGGAAAGGGGCGGTAAATACATTACTCCCTCCCTTGGAAGAACCAGTACAGTTTGTTTGTATATTGTTCTGTTAGCTCAGTTGGCTTTTCAGGTTGTATTACAATTCTATAGGTCACAAGGCATATGGTATTGGCAGTTTTGTGGTCTCTGGAAGATGGATGGGGGGTCAGAGATGTCTGTCTGTGGTATCTGGAATAAATTGATGTTTCAGACAGTTTATCCCCATCACATTACATTAGGTTAAAATTCTTACATATAATGTCAATGGCCTGACTAACCCAATAGAAAGGAAAAAAAATAATGACATATTCATCTGCCCCCTAGCTCAACCTGCTCATGTCACTCTCCCCTCCCGCGCAATACCAGCTCCCTAGTTCCTCACCCTATGCTAGCTTTTCACCACTACGCTCTCTTAGCCTGGCAAAATCTTGTTTGACTCTGACTTCTAGCATTTGGTCTCCAAAGCACTTATTGTAACTATCACTTGTGGTGTCTCACTATTGCACTGCCTCTCGTTGTAAATTACTGTGTGACTTGCAATTTGTTCAGTTGATTTTTATGTTATTTTACTACTTCAGCTTCTGTATCCAAAATGTACCTTTGTTGTATTGTTACCCTGTTTGTATCCCCAGGTTGCACCTGGAAATGAGCCTCGGCTCAGTGTGCTTTACTCCATTACCAACTTTTAAATAAACACATAAACAGACATGTCTGATGGTGAAAAAACAGGTTTTATTTTTCTTCAAGACGCTCATCTCAAGGATGCAGAACATCAGAAATTAACACAGTTCACCTATTGGGGGGGGGGGTCCACTACTTCTCACACAAATCTAGGTGGAGGAGGGGAGTGGCTATCCTTATCCTGAACCGGGTTGCATTTAAAACTGAATATGTCTTAACAGATGAAGATGAATGATATGTGTTGGTTAAAGGTACTTATAATGATCAGAAATTAACACTGGTGGTCTCCATATATGCTCTGCTAGTGTTTTTCTGACACTTTTTTTACAATGATTGCAAAAAGGTCAGAAGGGATTGTGATTTAGGGTGGAGACCTAAATCTCACCTAGCAGAGAGTGGCTGGCTCCATCCTTTTTGGAATCAAGCAGTTATTGCAGTTTTATACAAGCACAGCAATGATCTCACCTCATGCCTGTCATATCGTCCAAATACTGAATGTGGATTATAAATTCCTGACTGCTATCCTAGCTAAAAGACTGGAGGATATTCTTTCACAGATTATTATCCAGGATCAAACTGGTTTCATAAAAGGGCATCAGGCAGAAGATAATGTCTGCTGAATGTTACCTATCATAGATCATTTGAATGAGGAGGGGACCCCAGCATTAATCCTGGGCATCGATGCCAAAAAGGCATTTGATCAAGTTATTTGGCAATATTTATTTGGAGTCCTTGCCAGGTTTGGGTTCTCCACACAGTTCATCTGATACATTCAAACATTATATCAGTACGCTGCAGCTTATGTGAGGGTGAATGGGACCCTGTCTGGGAGATTTGCATTAGGCCGGGGAACTAGACAGGGCTGCCCTCTCTCCTCACTTTTATTTGCTTTGTATATTGAACCTTTAGTCTAATGGATTAGGACAGATCAAGTGACTTGGTGGGTGGCAGTCCTGGGAAGAGGACATAGAGTTGCATTATATGCTAATAGTTGCCAAGCTCATGACACGTGCCAGAAATACTCTAAACTTCACCGAGACAGGCCAGTGCTTAGTTTTAATTTTAATCCCCCTAGTTTCTTACGGACCCATTTCCCGAAGAAGTTGATGTTTCCCATGGTAAAGTATTTAGGCATAACAATATGAAATACTACCAAATGCTTATTTCAAGACAACTTTATACCTTTAATGAGACAACTGGGAGATGATATTAAACGTTGGGCATTTCTTCCACTACCGATGTATGCCCACATACAAGCAGCTAAAATTAACATTTTACCTAGATATTTATAAGTATTTCAATGTGCTCCAGTAAAATTAAGCAATACATACATTTTTAAATGACTTGCAGAGACAAATAGTTAGATTTATCTTGGCAAACATGTAACCCTGGCACTGTTATACCAAGGGTTGCTACCTCTGCCTGCTTCTCTGACTGCAAGTTGAGGGGCCTGGGTTCCAAATTAACAGTTACTGTGGCTCCCTGACAAGCAGTAGTGCTACAGTTTTGGTGCCTCCACACATAGTAGTGCTTAAGTGGGTAAATAATAGAATTATTACTGCCTTCTGGGAAGCTATACCTACCCACGACACCAGCTAGTGGCCTAACACACAGACTGAAAACAAACAATGTACTTTTCTTGCAATGCCACATTTAATGGCTAGCGCTAATAATATGCACAGCAGCTTCACACTTATGAACAGGGTCAGGACTTCTGGCATGCACCCTGCACCCCTGTAAGGAACAGGTTTTCAGCAACAACAATTCACTTTTGCAGTACCCTTGGACTGGCTCAGTAACCAGGCACTGAGTAATAATATGCTCACAGACCAAACTTAACATTAAGCAAAAAATCTGGTTTATTAAGGGGAAGTTAACAAGGGAGGGGCATACATTTAGTGTAATTATTGTAATACTGTATTTGAAGAGACAGCAGTTTTTATTCCCCAAATATAGTCTCTGAATTGGTCAGTTTAACCAGCTGCTGAGTACCCAGATTATTAAAGATTGCAGGCCTGGAGCATTGCAGCGAGTCAGCTAGCATTGCAGCTGGATGGGGCTCTTGATGGAAGAAGGGTGATTATTAGACAAATGAAACACTTGCAAACCATAAAATAATTGTAATTCCTGGCCAGAGGGCCTGCAATCACAGTTAAACCCAAATGACTTATGGAGCAAAATCAGTTGATACCGGTTCTCATTTGGTTGTTGTGGGGGGCTACCCTGATTGTACACCCAGACAGATGGAAGAAATGGCAGGTGACACCATGGACCTGCTGGCCTTCCAGGATTCTGGTGGGGATGGGGGCTGACATGACTCATCACCTCTTCACGGACTTTCCCTGTAGGTGGCCACAACCTGTGATTTGATTATCCACAGGGGCTGACTCCACAAGGCTGGTCTCTTGCCAGGCAGATGGTAACGCTGGTGCAGGAACAGTCATTAGGGCCAGAGATGGCGCAAGCCCAGTGCATGAGTTTTGGTTTGGTAAGCAGATTGAAAAAAATCGCTTTACTTGCAGCTAGCAGACTGGCTTAACATTGGCAGAAAACAAACCAAAATAACTGGCAACAGGTCTCCCCTTTTATCAAATGTGGCAGGAGACCAATGCAACATTCACAGACTCCAAAGGGCACTGGAGTCCTTAGGCTGAGAATACCTCTCACAGTTCTTTCAGCTGCCCTCATTTTAGGCAGAACACTCTCTCACACCAAAATCTCTGAACTCCATCAGGATAGCTGAGGATTGCTTTCTCCGGTTCTGCATCTCAGTAGTTTAAGTATCCACAGGGTGGCAAGACAGGCTGAATTCTACACAATTGATTTCAGTTCACCACACAGACTTTTACCTTTCTCTAGAGCTTGAGCCAAACCTCTAAGTCTGTCTGCTGCAGAGGTATTGTTTCTTTCTTCTTCTTCTTCTTCTTCTGCTTTGAGGCAGTCCAATACTTTCAAGTCCTGCAGGGAGGCAAGACAGGCCTTTTCCCTGCATTTATCTCATTCCACACACAGGCTTTTTCCTTCTCAGTGACTCGAGCTGAACTGCTCCCTGTTCAAAACAGTCTCAACAGAAGAACTGGGATCTCTGTATTCTGGTTGGCTGCCTTTGCTGTCCATCACAGTCTGAGTGCTCTCATTGGTTAATTTAGACACCAAACAAGGGATGTTCACAGTTTCAGCCAGAAGACACTGTACTTAAGGACCCCTTGAGGACCCCATGGGTTCCGACTGTTCCAAATAGCAAAGTCCTGGACCAAACATGGTGGTTCCCATGCTGAATAAGTAAACAGTCCACATTTAAAGATTACCTAAACAAGCAGTTTTTTAAAACTGCAAACTCCAAAATCTGGCTTCATAACAAGATAAAGTAGAGGCTGCTGTTTGCATTTATGTTAAAACTGCATTTATGTAAATAATATAAATGCAGTTTCATAGCTTTTGAAAAATGTAAACATCAGCCTTTCACTTTCAAAAAACAGCCTTTGTTTCTCCCTAAGATGGCTGCCAAGTCTGTTAAGTGATGAGTCATGATGACATCATCTGAGCCAAAGACAGAGACCCAAATATATTTCTATAGTGCTTACTAGTTCTTCTTTCCCTCTTTGTTTTGAATTGTTGAACCAGAATGATCAACACCATGTATTAACTCATGGATTATTTTGATCAGTACACATGTTAGGCTATGATTTTGTTAATTTAGTTTACTTTAACTTGTGGAAGATGTTTTGCAATCCAGCTGACTTTTTCCTTGGCAAACTGCATTACAGTACAACACTTCAGTTACCTGATGATCTAATGGTTATGTGATGCACTGAATGTTGATTTTTTGTTAGTAAGGAGAGACACACTAAGCTGAAAGCATGTTTGCAGGTGTGGCCTGGGAGCACAAGGAAGTGTAATGACTTGGTCAGGGTCACAAAGCAAAGTACTAGTCTGGTTCAGTTCCAAAGCACATGCTCTCTTGTTAATCCACAAATAAGGCTTTCTTTTTCCATGTAAACCCCCTGAACTTAGCCTGCCTTCTGATGAACACCCCACCATCCATACCTTGTCCTTAGTACTGTCTGGTGCCACATATGTGCTTACAGTCCCATGAAGAGAATTATCATACCACAGATTGTAATCTTGTACCTCAGAGAGTTGTGCACACCTATACCAATATGCATCATCAGCTGACACTGTTAAAAAATGATTCCCAAATCACTCTCCAGTCCACATTCTCAGTGTTTGACTTCTGCTCCCACAGTAAACATTGAGTGGATCACCACCCTTCTGCACAGTGAAGGCAGTATGTACAGTGTCCCTGTTGTGTTTTTTCCCCGCTCATTAACCAACAACTAGCTCTTCCTGGAGGTCCAAGCAATAAGCATCATGACCCACCAGAAAAACTGCTGTTCATGCCCTCATAAGGGCTGTACTTAGAATGGGTAACAATATTATTAGCAGGAGAGGCATACTAATACCTTGAGCAAATCCACCCAACTTCCATTGTCAGTCTACTCCTTTACCTGTGATCTGCAGAACCCTGCAGGACAGTTCCCAGCAATTCTTCTCCAGTAGTTTTCTATGCTGTACTCCACAATTCGAGATGGCTGGCTACCAACCTTCCAAATCTTGAATGAGCTATACACAACTCCCTCAATACTGTCCTAACAAATGTCAACACCCCCCCCACCACCACCTGAAGGTAATCTCCCTACACTAAATTCAAGTAACAGTTTAGGTGCAGCCCTGCCACTCTATTTGTCATCGCTGGCTACTCTCATCCACAGTCAGGTAGTGATCACGATGTTGGCAGCCCCACATTTCAGATCTCACAGTGATCTGCTCAACGTCCTCCTTCATGTCTTCAACTAACCTGAATATAGCTATACGCTGCTGGAATGGCCTCTTCAGTCCCTCTCTGGCATTCATTCTTCTCACCTGCATCCCACACCAAAAACTGGTGAGTTCACTACCCTTCTTCATCATGAATGTGGTTAGTACAGTCTCTCATGTTGTTTGTACATATTAATATTAAACATGATCTTCTGGTAAGCCAGGCTGATAGCTGCATTGCACAAGTTGAAAAATAGGCTTTCCTACCCATGTAAGATCTAAGCCACCTATGATTAGGCACTATTAAATGATGTGCATAATGATGTGCACACCCATCATTTAGCAGTGCCTAATCAAAGGTACCCTAGATCTTTTAAGGATAGGAAAGCCCATCATTCCCCTTGTTCCCTGTTGCTATCAGCCTGACTTACTGGAAAGATATTTTTATATTTGATATGTCAAAATAAAACAGGGACTCTACTACTTGCATTCATGGTGCAAAAGGGTGATGAGCTCACCAGTTTTCGGTGTGAGGAGGAATAGTGATAAATGAATACCAGATGGGGACTGAGAAGGCCACTCTTGAAGGTACTGCTATATTCAGGGAAGGGGGAAGACAGAGGAGAGAAATATGAGCTGATTACTGTGAGAAATAAGATGTGGGCTGCCAGCACCTTGATCACTACCTGACCCCGTTGTCCTGGCCAACATTCCCCTTCCCATAAAACCAGTTCATGCAATTGTCCAAAGCTGTGTGTGGATATTAATGTATTAAAATGACTGCCACTACATGTTCAGTCACTTCACTACCAGTCTAGTATCGCTTATAAAGCACTTTGGGATACAATGTGTATGACAACTACTGTATAAATGCGAATTCTTATTATTATTATTATTTTCCATGGAAAAGGAAGACAAGACAAGATTGCATTTGAGTTTTGAGAAAATATGAACTCTAACGTTGGACTGAACAAGAACTTTGCTACAAAAAAGTGGTGGCTGTAGGGGGTGGTGAAGGATGTGGCTGCACCCCCACACACACACACATAGTAATGTACTTGCATGCTGCTGCTGCATTTCACTTTGTTGAAGAAGTCTGATTTATTGATTGTACAAATGTTTACATTCAAACTATGGATTACTTTTGTAGGTTCTGTCAAAAACATACTAGAAAAAAATAATAGAAAATACAAAGGTTTAGTAAAAATGTTAAAAAGTGCATATTTAGCATGCACACCACCCCAGCACCCCCACTGTAGCATCTTGGATCCACCATAACCACTAGACCACCAGGTTATTAAAGATTTGTACTGCACTGTGGTTTGCCACAAAGAAAGTCAGTTGGATTAAAACACAATTTCAGCATGTTAAAATAAACAAAATAAACAGAACCATAGCCTAACATGTATATTATACAAAATATTGCACATGGTTTTGACCTTTTTGGTGAATCAATGCTATACAAATGGAAAAAAATAACTAGTTAGCACTATGCAGAGCCATACATCTTTCTGACTTTGGCTCAAATGATGTCATCACATAACACATTTGGCAGCCATTTTAGGAAGCAGGTAAGACAGTTTTTTTTTGAAATCAGAAGGCTGATTTTACAATATTCAAATGCTCTGGAACCACATTTAGGTAAATTTATATATATATATATATATATATATATATATATATATATATATATAGTTTTAGCCTTAATGAATACAGCAGTGTTTCCTTTAGTCACCTACGAGTCAGAGTTTTGAATAGTTTGTTGTCAAAATGTTGTTTAGGTATCCTTTAAATTCATTGTTACAAGCAACAGTACTATTTAAGCTATGAACATTTACAGATGGTGGAAGTTCCCTCTCTGCTCTATTAGAAAATGCAGAGTAGAGACTCACAGGGCTTTTCCTGGCTGGTCATGAGCTTCATTTTACTTGGACCCAGCCCAAGCTGTGTATACTATACACAGGCTAAAACTCTTAAAGGGACAGCATGGCAGCATGACTCTGCACACTCATGCAGGCCAGCATCACAGTATAATTGTACATAGATTTCAACTTCTTTACTGGATATCTGCCAGGCAGTGGGCACAAGAGGAGCCCAGGGAGATACTCAAGAAAAGCCCCCACAATTTGGGGGTTACACTCTCCCCTGCTCAGGAAACTTGGGATCCACATCAAGTCTATAATATAAATAACAATTACTATGAACCCCTCTGTTATATACAGGTCTAGACCATACATTATTATATACAAAATCTGTTCAGATATAATATAACTATGTACAAAATAGCATGCGTTACCTTTAAATTATATTTCTTTTAAGTAATTGCATAGTTTAGTTAGTTGCATATTGTCATGACATTCTGATACTTAAACAGCACACACTGTTTCAGACATTAACCCATATGAAATGATGTTTTGACCTACTGAGACCCTTAGGCATTTAAACAATGTCACAATAAACTTGCACTTTTATCAACTGACCACTTTACTCTGTGAGGGCGACCCCTAAGATATTGAGTGGATGGCTTATTTATTATTTTAGAGGATGCAGTGAAAGCTATTTTGGGCAGGGAATTAGCTGTAACATATGCTTCCTTATGGACAACATTTAGGGGCATGTCAACAGGCTTTCCTGGTGTGTCATAAGTGAGCCAAACCACAGGTTTCACAGTTCTTTCAGATCGTCTAGGTGTAGCGGGCATTGACACTGGCATTTCAACATTAGTATTCAAGTTCATGACCCCCAGCTTATTGTCCACCAGTAAGGCAGCTTTTGATGAAAAGGATACCACCACACTCTCTTGGGATTCAGGACTGGTTAAATGTTCTTCACTTTGTACATTACTTTGGTTCCTTGGCACTTGAGGCTCATCTTCATTAGAAAGTGGTATGTCCACAAGGATAGAGTCATCCAACGCACAGTTAGCATTCTCAGCAACAGCAATACTTTCTTGTACATGAAATAGTTCACTTAGCCCATTTAATCCAGCATCACTTTTGGATTCACCTCCATGTTCACCATTGGTTCAGTCTGGTTCAGGCACATTAACTTCAGATAACTCCACCAAGCAGAGAAAGTCTTCAATTTCAGAAGTCACTCTTTGAACATCACTCTCTGGAGATTCAGGGATAATTGAGAAAGCAGGATTTTCTGAGGTCACTGGGCTGTTAGAGCCATTACTGGAATTATGAAAGGAGGCTTCTTGGAAAAAAACTGAGCTAGTTTGAAAGAAGGATAAAAAGCAGCACCAAACTCACTGTCATGATCTTGAGAATTATAGTCCTGGTCAGCTCTGGCACTATTGGAAGGAGGCTGTGACTGTTGGGTGGCAGAAGTCTGATTTGATTTCTTGTTATGAGTTGCAGACCTAGTTATAGGCCTAGTGGGAGCTCCAGCTTATGGCACTGTATTCAATAGTATTTGCCCAATTGGCAGAAGGTGGTTTCTGTGAATGATCTTAACAGCATGAGGGTACCCTTCTGGATGCACCTTGTGGACTGGCAAATCATTCAGATAACTGATGACAATATATGGAATGTGATTCCAGTGGTCAGCTATTTTGCTGTTGTCTTGAAAGCCTAAATTGTGCATCAGCACATGGTCTCCTACTTTAAGTTCTTGGTCCTTGACGTCTCTGTCATGGTGAGCCCTGTTAGTCAGATTTTCCTTTGTGGCCATGGTACATGTAAGTTGGTATGCATGATTTAGTTGAGCTTTTAACTTTTTGACATACTGTAAGTAGTTATCAGATCAAGCACCATTAGGAGACACTCCAAAACAAACAACTACTGGAAGGCGAGCTTCTCTGCCAAACATGAGGTGATATGGTGAAAACCCAGTAGCATCATTCTTCATACAATTATAAGCATGTACAAGGGCACTTATTTGTTGACTCCACCTAGGCTTATCTTTAGGGTGCAGGGTGCCAAGTATATTGAGTAAGGTTCAATTAAACATCTCCAGTTATGGATCTCCTTGGGTATGATAGTGAGTAGTTCTAGACTTTCTTACACCCCAGATGGACAACAGTTCTTTAATAAATCTAATCTCAAAATCCCTGCCTTGATCTGAATGGCTTCGTTAAGGGGCACCATAATGCACAAATAATTTTTCCATGAGAATGTTTGCTACAATAGAGGCATTTTTGGTCTTTGGTTGGATAGGTCTGAGCATACCTCATAAAATTATCAGTTACTATCAACATATTTTGCAATGTTTTTCAAATCTGGCTCTAAGCTTAGAAAATCAATGCAGACAAGCTCCATTTGGGAACTTGTAGTTATATTGACCAGTGGTGTGGCTCTCTGAGGCTGAACTTTTTGCTGAAGGCACCTACTGTAAGTTTTAATGCACTGTTCAATGTCTAGGTCCATCTTAGGCCAGTAGACATGTGCATGGGCTAGGTCTAGTTCTCTCTCTGAATGTCAACTGGAGTTAGCTGTACTAAAGAACTTAAATCTAGAGCTGCGAAATTATAGTAGGCAACTGGCACCCAAGTATCTGGAGGCCCCAAACAATCTTTCAAGCAGTTAACAGTCTCTAAAGATGGAATTTCATCTTGATTGAACTTGTGGCACAATGCTTTTACTGATTGTTCAGGAATATGCACCCACGGTTGATCTGAGGCAGGTCTTTGTGAGAGAGCATCAGCATCAATGTAATTTAGGCCTGGTCGGTATTCCACTGCATAATCATATGTGGATAAAGTGGAAAGCCATCTATATCCAGTAGCATCTAATTTGGCAGAGGTTTGTACATATGTCAATTGGTTGTTGTCAGTCTTGACCAGGATCTTTGCACCATACAAGTATTCATGGAACTGATCCACAATTGCCCACTTGAGAGCAAGAAATTCCAGTTTATGTACTGGATAATTTTTTTTGAAGGTGTCAGACTTCTGCTTGCAAAAGCTACTGGGCATACCCCTTCTGTGTATTCTTGATAAAGTACGGCCCCTAGACCACTTAGACTGGCATACATGTGAAACATGTAAGGCTTTGATGTATCAGCATACACACAGTCAAAAGTCCATCTTGAATCTAAGTGATCATTAGGTCAGAAATAAGTCTTTTTAGTCTCTTTATCTGTGTTTTTTTTTTAACTTTTTGTGAGTAGGTGGGTACCCTTGAGTCAGGTTTAGCAATGGCTGTACTACCTTTGTGTAGTCTTTTATGAAACAGTGGTAATAACCACAGAATCCAAGAAATCTTTGAAGTTCTTTTAGGTTGGTGGGCTTTGGCCAGTTGGTTAACGCCTCCACTTTACTGGGGTCAGTTTGTATACCCTCTGACACAATGTGGTCCACATACTTTACAGAACTTTGGAAGAACTGCCATTTGTCTATTAACAGTATGAGACCAAACTCCTCATGCCTGTTGAGAACTCTAAACAAGTGAGTCTCATGTTCTTCAAGAATTTTCCCAAAGACAATGACATCTTCAAGGTATACTAGGCATTCCAGGAGGTTCATGTCTCCCACAGCACGTTTCATAAGCCTCTGAAAGGTTGCGGGCACACCCGAGATTCCTTGTGGTTTTCGGAGAAATTTTTAGAATCCCAGATGACAGATAAATGCTGTTTTCACCCTGTTGTCTGGAGCCATAGGGATCTGGTAATATCTGTTGTGTAGATCAAGGACAGAAAACCACTTACTCCCATTCAGACAGTCCAGCACTTCTTGTATACATGGCATAGTATATTGATCGGAGACAGTTATTTTATTTAAAGATCAAATGCACACATATTTCATAAAAAGCTTGAATTCACATCCCTGTGTCATGATTAGTGTTTTCTGAAAATATGTTACTTGGTTTTGTGGTTTTCTTTAAATCAGCATTTGTTAATGTGCTCTGCAGTAACTGAAAACAGTTAAGAAACAGTGAAGATTTTTCTGTCCCTGTCAGTGAGCAATGACGTCATACTTGTCCAGTCTGTTGTTTCTGCAGTTAAGTCCCTGATTGACAAAATAAGCTGTTGCAGTTCCCAGTTAGAGCAGTCTATAGATCTAATTGTTTTCACTCAGAGTTTGTTACTAACCCATCTGGTTTGTGTTTAGAGAGATATGCTTAAAATCTCTCTTTCTGTTCTCATGAAAAGTTGATCATTTGGGGTTTAGTGCTGAATTGAAGTGGTATGAATGAATGTCTAATCCTGTTCCTCCAGCCGTCTGGGATGGGAGGCTCTCCAAAATCGAGCATATTGAGTGAAACTTCACATTCTGCTCCATTCTAGCATTTAGATGGCAACACAGCAGTATCAGCACAATAAACATTTGCCGAAGTGCAACCTCTTCTGGGTCATCCAGCATCAATATTTTGTTTGTCACATTCTTCTGCAGCTGCACCTCTCTGCTGATGATGCACTCAGTATTTGGGGGAGAACTATAGCAGAGGAATCCTTTTTGCAAACAATCCCCACAGGTTCATCCCTGTCATTCACTTCAGGGTGCATTTGCATCTCATAGGCTTTCTGGATGAACATGCAGTGCTCTCCCTGTCTTTTTGTTTTGTCTCTCCTGGCACAGCTGAGCAAGATGGCCAAAAATATGCGCATTAGTACCAATTAATACAGGGAAACCATCATAGAGGCCAGAAGGAGGACAGACCAAGGCTAGAGTCTCCTGCTACAGAGGATGGAAACGATAGCCACACTTGCAGATACCCAAGATAAGGATACGACTTGTCACACCACTCCCATGCCCATGACAGACAGGTTCTGACAGCTATTTTGACTTTTACCAGGGCCAGCCTTAGTAGTCACACCCACTTTCAGCTCTCAAATTTCCCTAAGTATCTCTTGGAGGCCAGGAACATCAGGGGCAGGCCCTCTCTCAGGGGTAGAAGTTGCAGTTGCCACACCAACCCAAAGATCCAACAATTCTTTCTCCTTCTCTGCTTCTCACATTTCCTGCATCAAAGGGATGTATAAGGGAGGATTAACCTTATGATCTTTTAACCTTAACTTGAGCAATAGGAAGCTGGAGTACCTGGCAGACTTTAATATTTGGTCTAACCTAACTCGATTCAGCTGACTTGAAGCCACACCTACTCTCCAAAACACTCTCTGTAGTGCTTTCTCTAATCGGGTCAAATAAGCTGACAGCAGCTCCCTTTTCTGCTGTCTAGTAGCCTTGAATCTTCACATAAGGTCCTCACCAGTCTCTGGGCTACCAAACAGTTTCCATCGCAGCCAAGTAGTCTTGCACAGGAGCATCATGATTGGTGGATCTCAATGCTCAAATGGTATTCAATGTGGACCCTTTTAGGCTCTCCATAACTCTTTTTCTTTTTTCAGCCTCTGTACACTGCCACTCTTGCACAACAGGCGATATATAGTCCATCCATATCTCTAGATCATCTTCCACGTGGGATGTGGGAAAGGTGCCAGAGAACACTCTTAACCTACAGGAGGAGTCCTGACTGACAGGAGGAACATAAACAGGTGCTGGTACTGGAGCAGGCACAGGGGCTGGGGCTGGGGCAGTTGCAGGTACAGGGGCTGGTGCAGGTATGGGCCCCGAGGGAGGGGTACCTGCAGAGGTCTAGAACAAATTTTTTAAGTATGCAAGGGTTTGATCCTCAGCCTATAACAGTTTATCAAGCTTTTCTACTAATCTTTCAGGTTTAGGGGACCACTCTGGTGTAGATGTCATGCTATACATGGTAACTACCTTCCAACCCACCATGGACTCATCAGGGGTAAGGACACTGGGTACCCTCTCACTGTCCACAAGGTTACTATATTTTACCAGGTTCATTCAATTTTGAGCAATCAGATCAGTCATTCACCCTTTTACTGTTGCTTTACCCAGGCATTTTACTTTACTTAAGGCTCCCTCACTAATACTTTAATTGGTGCCTAGTGGAATATCTATCAACAACAGAGCCCTTTGGGGGTCAACCTCCTCAGCTTCACACCAGCCCAATAAATGATGTACAGCCATTTTATCAGCAGGGAGCTCAAGATTAGAGCTAGAAACTTTCTACATCTTAATACCAGCATTCATATAAAATTTAGATGCAATTTTGTGTTTTGACCACTAGGCGGTAGTAATCCCAGCAGTGCCACCAATGATGTAACCCTGGTGCCGTTATACCTAGGGCTACTACTCCTGCCTGCTTTTCTGACTGCAGGTTGAGGGGCTTGGGTTCGGAATTAACAGTTACTGCTGATCCCTGACCAGCAGTAGTGCTACAATTATGGTGCCTCCACACAAAGTAGTGCTGAAGTGGGTAAATAATAGAACTAGTACAGCCCTCTGGGAAGTTATACCTACCCACAACCCCAGCTAGTGGCCTAACATACAAACTGAAAACAAACAATGTACTTTTCCTGTAATTCCACAGTTAATGGCTAGCCCTAATAATATACACAGTAGCTTTACTCTTACGAACAGGGTCAGGGCTTATAGCATGCACCCTGCACCCCCTTTAAGGAATAGTTTTCAGCAACAACAATTCACTGTCATAGTACCCTTGGATTGACTCAGTAACCAGATACTAAGTAATAATATGCTCACAGACCAGGCTTAAAGAGCTGCTGATGCCTTAAAAAAAACTTTGAAACACAATAAGCAGATATAATTCAGCTTCCATTCCATATATATTCTAAAGTGTCCTCCTCTCAAGTATTTATTACTAAGAACATTTGCATGAATACATGATTTCTTTCCCCTCAGGGTTAATCTGCCTCTATAGTGGACTCCCTATTTCAAGTCATAATCCTCTGCTGTGACATCAATCTGTTGCCATGGGACTAACTGTGATGTCACAAGCAGTGCATTATGACTTCAAGTAGGGAGACAGCAATAGCAATAGAGGAACTCTTCTGGAGCAAAGATCTTGTTTTCATGCAGTTGACCTCAACAATAAATAACAGGGAGCAGAAATACAAAATGTAAAGTGAAATACAAACTGGATTGTGTCTAAACATTATGTTTTGGTAAAGTTCTCCTGAAAGCGTCACCTGCTCTTTAACATTAAACAAGAAATCAGATTTTTTAAGGGGAAGATAACAAGGGAGGGACATGAATTTAGTGTAATTATTGTAATACTGTATTTGAACAGATAGTAGTTATTATTCCTCAAATTAGTATCTGAATTGGTCAGTTTAACTAGCTGCTGGATACCCAGATTATTAAAGGTTGCAGGCCTGGAGCATTGCCATCAGTAGGCACCCGTCTAAAGATCGTCCCCTCATACAAGTATCTAAGAGTCTGGTTGGACCCACAGTTAAATTTCACTATTCACATTTATTGCATGGCCACTAAACTTTGCCCTAAGCTTGGTATACTATACTGTAACAAAGACTCTCTCCCTCTCCCCATATGTAGAGAACATCTAACAAAAATAATTATGCTAGTCTTTGATTACACTAACATTGTTTACTGCACTGCACCCTCTACATCACTTTCTCAACTTGATTCCCTCTGCTATGCCTTCTGTCATTTTGCCTCCAATTCTCCATTACAGATTGCACCACTGTTCTCTACTATCCTCTCTGAACCTCCCTCAGCTTACACACAGGTGTCTCCTCCACTCTCTATCCTTCATTTCCAAATTCTGATTCAATCTGCTCCCCAGATACATCACTTTCTTCCTCTCCCCTGCCCCAGCCTCAACTTACTCCCGATGTTCTAGGGACTCACACTCTTTCTCACTCCCCACTCCATCCTTGAACATGGGCAGATCTGCTTTCCACTATCGTCTCCGCTCTCTGTGGAACACTCAGTCTCCTCTCTTATGCAACTCTTCCTCTCACTCCTCTGTCAAATTGCTGCTCCATCTCCTACCTTTCCCTACTTGCTCCCATAACAGCTCTTAGCACTTAAAATGTTTGTCCCCTTATTGTAGCAACACTGATTTTGAGTTACTTCATACCATGTACAGTTGTCTCATCGCATTTGAAATGTTTGTCCCTTGTTGTAACTACTCCAATCTGTGATACTCCATTCCATGTACTGTTGTCTCTCTGTGTAGCCTTTTTTGCTGTATTGTATTCATTGAAATATTTTATTATGCTTACTATTGTGTCATTTTGTACTGGATGCCTTTTACTATATACTGTGATTCCCATGCTCCCTGTCCCCTGGGTCACACCTGGAGACGAGTCTTGTCTCAGTGTGCATTTCCCGGTCACCATATATTTAAATTAAAAAAAAAAGGCTGGCATTGCAGCTGGATGGGGTCCTTGATGAAAGAAGGGTATAATTTGATAAATGAAACACTTACAAACAATAAATCAATTGCAATTCCTGGACGGAGAGCCAGCAATCACAGTTAAACCCAAATGACATATGGAGCAAATCAGTTGATGCCAGTTCTCATTTAGTTATTGCAGAGAGCTACCTGATTGTACTCACTGCACCCAGAAGAGATGGGAGAAATGGCTGGTGACACCATGGACCTGCTGGCCTTCCAGGATTCTGGTAGGGACTGGGGCTGACATGACTCGCCTCCTCCTCTTCACGTCCTTTCCTTGTAGGTGGCCAGCATGGTGGCATGTCTCTGCACATTCACACAGGACAGCATCACAATACCATTGTACATAGATTTCAACCTCTTTACTGGATGTCTGCCAGGCAGTAGGCACTAGAGGAGCCCAGGGAGCTACTCAAGGTAATCCCCCCAATGTGGGGGGGGGGGTTACAAACAGAAAAAAAAGAGTAAAAAGTATCCTTCTCTGAGCACAGACATTTAGTAGTGGATGGGTAGTCCCAGCATTAGGGGACTACTGGATAGCAGTACAGATTAGGGGGGCCTTTTAATGGTGAGGGCACATTATTGGGCATATTGGAAGGCAATAGAGGAGGACAATATGGATGAATGTCCACTTACCTCTATTTTGTTCGACCCTGTTCATCTTAAAATAAGGGAACCATCTAAATATATTGCTTTAGAGGCTCCTTTTACATCCTGGAATTGATTTCTTGAATGTTGCAAGGTACAACACCACCAATGGAGATTTATTTGGGTTGTGTGGGACAAACATTTCCTGCCCAGCAAACTAAATCTGCGGTACCATCAACAAGCTCAATGAAGTTTCCAATACCCAGAACAGATGTTGCCTGGAGATGAAGTAAAGACATTCGAGGAGTGCCAAAAAGACCTTGTGTGGTTGGTTAGGGACTGGTTTTATTATTTTCAAATGCAAACATATATACAAGTATCCATGAGGCATCAAAATTATATACTGGACATAGACCTGGCTGAAGCTATGTTAGGGAATTTGTTAACTAATAGCTCTCAAAAAGGGTGATATCCCATATATATTAATATCTATATTTCCATAGAATTACATTAGCTGCATCCTTAGTGCATAAATGGGAGACTGAAGCCAGTTTTCAGCTAATAAAGCAGGAATGGAGGAGGAGGAGGATATGAGAGGGATCCTTCAGACTGTATTCATCCCCAATGTGGCATGAGTATACATGGAGGTTAAAGCCAAGATATTTTATTACCCCCTAAGGTTAAAGCAAAATGTGATTTCACAGTCACTGTGGAATGCTGGAGGCATTGTGGGGAATCACAAGCTTCCCATGAACATATTTTACATTCCTGTCCTGTTCTAGGAAAGTATAAGGTGGTCATTACATACTATTTTGCAAAATATTTTTACTTTAAAGATACAGGTCCTCCACTGCCAGAATTTTGTGTTGGGACTCCTACCCAAAACAATTCAAGGGACTAAACAGCTTTATTTATGGTATATATGTATTACAGCTTGTGGCAAAGCCATTACGTGAAGATGATTGCTACAAGACCCCCAAGATTGTCAGACTGGATACGGATTATAGAGGAAATTGCAGGAATGGAGCAAATCACCTATCAAGAAATGGAAGGGGAAATTATTTAACCAGGAACAGCAAACTAAGCTGAAGCTTGTTTCCAGGTACAACCTGGAAGCACAAGGAAGTTAAATGACTTCCTGAGGGTCACATAATATGCATGTGGGGGCTGATGGGATTCAAACTCAGGTCTCCAGCTCAGTGCCCTTAGCCACTACTCTATACTGCCTCCCTCAAGTACAAAACAGATTGGAGCAACATGCAGAGAGGTGAACGAGACAGAAACTATCCATCGATATGATTGATCATTGAATATTTGCTAAGATTTTATACCAATAAAGCTTAACTTAGACCAGCATACACAATTCAGGTGGAAAGCACTCAATATGTTTTATAATGTTCCATTCCAGAGCCATATCCCTCCTCTGCCTTGGAACTCTGGAGACTTTTAATACTTGTAACACCATATGGTAGACTACAGCCTTCAGCCAAGTGGCTGCATATATGTCTGTTTGAATACACAGTATTTCTCTTATAGAAAATATTACAGGATTAAAATATATGATAATATACTTATTGTGGAAATTTTACCCGAGGTTGACTTTCATGTTCAGTATTTTGTTTCTTATTTGTTTTCCAATTACTGTATGTTACGGTATTGTTCTTATATTGCTATTATTATTCTGTATAAAACATGTATCCCTGTTCGCACTGGAAAGGTAAGCATATTCAATCAAAACCATGCTAAAACCCGGTACATTCAGGGTTCAAGCACGGTTTTCAAACATGGTACTTAACCATTTGAATGCGGACATGCAACAAGTTCAGAGGTGCAGGTAACACTTAGGCACACAATAAGATTACCAGCACCCCAGTGTGCACAGGATGGGAGAGAAAGACAGAGGGAAGAGAGAGAGAAATATAAGAGAGAGGAGAGAGAGAGAGAGAGAGAGAGAAGAAGAGAGAGGAGAGAGAAGAGAGAAAAGAGAGAGAGAATAACATTCTTGGATGGGAGTAAGGATACTCCTGAGGGAGAAGCAGCACCTGGGATATGTCAACAGGTCCTTGTGAAGAAGCAGGCTGAGATTCCTGTATGGACATGCTCCATGAAGGCTATCATCCCAAGCGTTGTGCCCCAACAGAGACCGGACACAATACCAATGAGGACTTAATTTCTGCAGGAGCGTGAACACAATCCGAAGATTATCTCATAACCTCTTATTTGGATAACCAGAAAATGGAGATCAGTTACCCAAGAATATACCATCACTAAAATAGAATGACCACCAGTAAACCCCAAAAGGGTGAAAAGGAAAGCCCAACAAAGGAGTTGCATACAAACATTTGGAGGATGGAAAGCAGGCTTCAGGCAAAGAATTGATGACTGTTGAAGCAAATTTCCAGTCTGAAGAGGGGCCATGACACCCATATCACTGGGACAGTGAAATGTCCCACAAAGTGGAGGCCAAAGAATTGAAGTCACACTCAGCAGTAGAGGTCTGCGCAGTCAACCCCTGAACCACTTACAGCCAATCCGGCACCTGTTCAGAAATAACCAAAGGAAAGTTCTGAGAACAATGGGAGAACAGTGGGAAGTACATAGCATACTGCCCAAGAATGCCTTAAAGACTTTAGAATGAGTCATTGCAAAGAAGGAATGGAAACATTCAAAAACACTACCTGTTACCACTCAGCCAGTGGAGTCTTCAAGCAATGCACCTTCCCTTACTTTGAATCTACATACGACCCTTTTTGTTCCAAAGGAACCCAGTATACCATAGAAACTGACCCAATGACTCTCATTCTTGACAATGCGTGTGAGTTACAGGAACTGGAAGTGCATTCAACAGAGAAAATGCCATTGGACAGTGATGCACAATCTGAAGGGCAGGACCCAGTACCAGAGACTAAGGTTATTCATGTTATTCTTGAAAAGGCCCTTGTGGAGGACATAAAGCTGAAAATGGAAAGCACACAACCTCTCCCTGAGGATGAAGCAGTGTCAACTACAAAGACTGGACATGAGCCAAAGCCCATGATAAGGCTGTCATATGACACCAGTGGTGCCTCCTCTGATACCCTAGCCATGTTGTTCACTAAACTATTGCTCCTGTGATATATTCTCCATTATGTTGCACACAAGATCAGGTGATAAAAATGTGTATGAATACCACTTACTTGTGGAGTATAGATACAGACATCAAATATCTAGCTAAAAATGTGATGTTATAAACATGAATAAAAAAAAAATCAACCAGATCCGGTGAACCTGTCTTCCTCCTAAGCTAATGTGCACCTACTGCATGTGCACTGTTTACTAAATATTAGCTACTCACTCAGGAATCATAAAAACATACTATTATTCCACAGAAAGTGAGATACATACATACATTTGGAGCTGATATGATGCACAGTGATTGCAGTGCATAACAGTCATTTAACTTGTCTTTAGAGTCCAAGATACTCTGGAACCACATGTCGTAACACCATAATGAAACAAGAATTTGTCAATGCAGAATGTTGATTACGTTGGACTGTTGAGCTCGCTCAGTGGCCCTGTGTCACTCACTCATTCTGTTTCTCCCGGTGCTGCAGGCTGCACCTTTGTACAGGGCTCCTGGCTGCATTGGCATGTTTTTTTCTGCCCACAAAGAAATCTGCAGCCGTCCTGACAGAGCTGTGTTGAGGTGGGTCACTCGCTCTCTCTCAATCATTCATTCTGTATCTGCTGGCACTGCAGGCTGCCCTTTTGTACTGGCTTCCACCTCTGTTGGTGGCTTTTTCTGCCCACAAAGAAACATGCAGCAGTTCTGACACAAGTCCATTGAGCTAACTCACTCCCTTCTCTCGCTCCTTCAATTTCTGCCGGTGCTGCAGGCTGGCCTTTTGTACAGGGCTCCTGCCTGCGTTGCTGCCTTTTTCTGCATACAAAGCAATCCGCAGCTTCATGATAGAGGTCTGTTGAGCTCGCTCACTCCCCCTCTCTCACTTGCTCATTGTGTTTGTCTCAGCGCTGCTGGCTGCCCTTTTGTAGTGGACATCTGCCTGCATTGGCACCTTTTTCTGGCCACAAAGAAATCTGCAGCTGTCCCGACACAGCTCCGTTGAGGTCGCTTTCTCCACCTGTCTCACTCTCTCATTCTGGTTCTCCTGGTGTTGCAGGCTGCTCTTTTGTACTGGGCTTCTGCCTGCATTGGCAGGTTTTGCTGCCCACAAAGAAATCAGCAGCTGTCCCGATGCAGCTTCGTTGAGGTGGGTCACTCCTCTCTGTCACTCACCATTCTGTTTCTGTTGGCGCTGCAGGCTGCCCTTTGTACTGGGCTCCTGCCTCTGTTGGTGACTTTTCTGCCCACAAAGAAATCTGCAGCAGTCCTGACACAGGTCCATTGAGGTAGCTCACTCCCCTCTCTCACTCTGCTCTTCCACTCTGCCATGCTGCAGGCTGGCCCTTTGTACTGGGCTTCTGCCTGCATTGCCGCCTTTTTCTGCCCACAAAGAAATCCACAGTAGTCATGATAGAGCTCCATTGAGCTTGTTCACTGCCCCTCTCTCACTCACTCTTTGTGTTTCTCCCGGCACTGCAAGCTGCCCTTTTGTACTGGGCTTCTGCCTGCTTTGGCACCTTTTTCTGTCCACAAAGTAATCTGCAGCTGTCCCAACAGAGATCTGTTGAGGTCGCTCACTCCGCCTGTCTCACTTGTTCATTCTGTTTCTCCTGGTGCTGCAGGCTGCCATTTTATAGTGGTCTTCTGCATCTGTTGGCATCTTTTTCTGCCAACAAACAAATCTGCAGCAGTCCCGACAGAGCTCCGTTGAGCTCGCTCAGTCCCCCTCTCTCACTCACTCATGCCGTTCCTGTCCTTTTCTACTGGGCTCCTGCCTGCATTGCCACCTTCTTCTGAGCACAAAGAAATCTGCAGCAGTCATGATAGAGCTCCACTGAGCTCACTCACTCACTCCCCCTCTTTCACTTGTTCATTCTGTTTCTCCTGCTGCTGCAGGCTGCAGTTTTGAACTGGGCCCCTACATGCATTGCTGCCTTTTTCTGCCCACAAAGAAATCTGCAGCAGTCCCAACAGAGCTCTGTTGAGCTCACTCACTCCCCCTCCCTCACTCGCTCGTTCTGTGTCTCCCGCTGCTGCAGGCTGCCATTTTGTACTGGGTTTCTGCTTGCATTGGTGGCTTTGTCTGCCCACAAAGAGATGTGCAGCAGTCTCGACACAGCTCTGTTGTGGTCGCTCACTCGCCCTCTGTCACTCACTCATTCCATTTCTGTGGGGGCTTCATGCTGGCCTTTTGTACTGGGCTCCTGCCTGCACTGCTGCCTTTTCCTGCAACCATGCTATTGTGCACCGAAAGAGTGAAAACACATTTCGGCCAGGATGTGAAAATTGACAGCTGCACTGTTCATTATGAGGTGTGGCAAAATGGCAATACTGAAAATTTGGAGTGAAAATATTGCAAAGTTGCGAAGGTATGACCGTGCGTGGAAACTGCGCAATGCACATTCGTAATACACTCATTTTATGGTCTTTCATCATCAAATTTTCAACACAGGCATTTAAGGACCTCTGCTTCTGAACAGTGTCACTGTCATTTTCATATTGTGTTCTGAACATGGATTTCCCACAGCGACCATGCTATTCTGCACCGGAACTGTGAAAACACAGTTTGGCCAGGATGTGAAAAATGACATCTGTACTGTTCATAAGGAGGTGCCGAAGAATGACAGTGTTGAAAATCTGGAGTGAAAATATTATAAATTCATGAACTTATGAGCTTGTGAGCAAACTGCGCAATGCACGCTCGTAACACAGTCATGTTATGGAGCATAGTCACACAATTCTCAACACAGGCATCTTAGCACCTCTGCTCATGAACAGTGTCACTGTCAGTTTCTTAATCTGTGCAGAACACTGATTTCCCACACCAATCGCGCTATTCTGCACTGGAAGTGCGAAAACACATTTTGGCCTGGGTTTGAAAAATGACAGGTATACTGTTCACAAGAAGGTCTGACATAATGCCAATGTTGAAAATCTGGGGTGAAAATATTGCAAATTTGCAATGTTATGAGTGTGCATAGCAACTGCGCAACGCACACTTGTAAAATAGCCATTTTGGGGATTTTTCCCACCAAATTTGCAACATAGGCTTTTTGAGAGCCCACCTCATGAACACTGGCACTGTCATTTTGTTAATCGATCCCGAAAGGTGATTCCGTGCAGTGACAGAGAAATCACCTTTCTGGGCTGATTAACGCCATGACAGTGATATAATTCATGAGGAGGGGTCCCAAAAACCCCATATTGAAAATTTGGTGCCAAAATTCCAAAAAATGGCTGAGATATGCATCAAAGTTGAAAAATACTATTTATTCCATTATACAGCTTACTAGCATTTCCTTAGTTCGTGGTCAGCTTTGGGCGTGCAGACGTGCTCCCGGTCCACTGAAGATCGCCATGCCAGACTCCAGAGGTAAGTATGGAGTGAGGGGGTGTGGGGAGGCAGAGTGCACAGTGGGTGGGCACGGGTTGTGGGGGGCAGGAGACCGCCGAGGGACCGCTTTCCTTTTTACAGGTTACAAAAAAAAAAGACATCAAGGGACTGTTTTTCATTTTGTTGAGGCATGTGGCACACTGGGGTGGGCTCCCAACATGCCAATGGAGTCTTTCTTTTTGTGGGGGCAGCTGTAGCCAACAGAGAAGTTGGGCACCCCGTCCACAACACACAACAAAAGCGGGTACATAATGCCAATGGGGAGGGCCCCTATCGGCAACATAAATATTGGGGCACTGCAGCCAATGGGGATTGGGCCTCTGTCAGCAAATAAACATGGTGGGGGCACATACTGTTATGGGGATTGGGCACCTTCTCGGCAGGAGGTTATTGATTGTTTGTGAACATGGCAGCAAGCTGCCGCCATGTTCACAAACAATATCAGGGTTTCAAGATCCCGCCCCTGCAATGACGGGTTGCTCCATCATTGCAGCGAATGGCTGACACTACAAAGACGAGGTGGCCCCTGATTGCAGCGGATAATTATTCAGTTGGTGGCATGCTGGCTGAACTAGTGTCAGCAGCAGCATGCCACGGCATTGGGGAAGCAAGAAAGCCTTTACAGGCTGTGGGGCATTAGCCACAACAGTGCCACACCTCCACAACCTGCTTGTGGAGAAACATGCCGCAACATGTTTCTTGTGCACGCGCAATCAACACAAAAGGAAAACGCTTCACTCTGCATCACTAGGCTTCCTCAGAGTTAATCTGGAGGAAGCCCTGTAATGTCAGGGCAGAACATCAGTTCCTTTTTTCATCATAGTGTTACTAAACGGTTCCACAATGGCTTGCACTCTAAAGATGAGTTAAATGCCTGTTTTTCACTCCAGTCTCTGTGTGTCATATCAGCTCCAACAGTATGTACTGTATGTGCCTCACTTTTTGTGGAACAAAAAGTATGTATTTATAATTCCTGAGTGAGCTGGCTATGGAGGGAGGTGGGCACACTGGACCTGGTTGTTTTATTTGTGACGGTTTAATCCAGGAAACATTGCCAGGTCTCACATGGCAACTACTTTTTGCTGCTATTGATGTTATAAACATGTATATAACTGTTCTGATTAGCTAGAAATCAAGTGTTGGTTAGAACTACACAGTACATTGGACATATGGACATCAGGAACTTTATGTTGATGAAAACATCAAGAGTCCAGCAGGAGGAGCGTATAAGTCCCCCTAAAAATGGGGACTTCCCTGTATGGCCTCACAAGCTGTACTGCTGTTCTCCTATTCCCAACTGGACCTTTCAGTATGTTGTCACTCTCTGATCTCCTGAAGTACAGGACTGTGTGGTGGAGGATCAGCAAGGCAACTGTGCAGAACTTCCACTAGGAGTCCCAGGGGAAGTCACACCCAGGTTTGGAAATCTTCATGGTTAGAGCTGCATGTGAGGTCTCATGATTACAACCCTTGGACTGGCATTAGTGTTAGGACTGGAACTTCAAGACAGCACCACTGGGAGCTGCAGCAAGTATGCTCCAACCCCAGGACTGGTAGCTGGGTCAGGAACTAAACCAGAGCCACCATATTAGTTCTGAGTGTGTGGCCATGTCTTAAATGGGCAGGAGCTAAATTTCAGCACATAGGACTGTGTGTCACCACCTTCTAAACTGCCTGACTCTGCACTGGGCCATGTGACCTGTAAAACAAATGTAGTCCTAGCCCCAGGGGAGGCAGCAGGGTCTGGACATAGGAAACACAGCACTCGAGGAGTTTAACTAAAGACAGCAGGATTCTGAATTAAGAAAGCAGCAAATTGTAAATAAACGTGGTGATGACCATGCATTTCAAGCCCTATGACCCCACAAAGGCTTATGGAGGGGTCAGAGCTGAGGCTGAGAATCTCCTTTGGGAATGTGAGCCCATTACTTGCTTGCAACACTTCTGAGACTGCACACATGCTTTGCAGGATCAGGCTGACATTCACAGCCCTGCCACTCTGGGAACTGTTAAGCCAATTGGATGCTGAGTTCAGCTTAGTATAGAAAGGGACTGCAACAAAAATCTGGGCTACTCAATTATGTGTGTCTGTAGCCAGGAGAACCTGTGTTCTAGTGGCTGAAAGGAATGAAACTCCACAAAGAAGTATGCAACCATGCCTCACCCACCAGTAGATTCCAGACCTTTGTTGTGCAGACAAAACACAGAACACAGTCCACAGGAAACTTTTCCAGTATATTAGCAGAGGACTGCAATTTTATTCTGATTAAAGACTTCTACATTAACAAATTGCAAATCATTAAACGATGAGTCGGAACTCTGCAAGACAAACACCCCTAGCGCCTCGACTCTCACGAGTCTTCAAAGAGGCACAGCTGCGCACTTTCTCCTTTGTGGAGTTTTATTTGCTGTAAGGTTGGCCACCTTTTGAAGTGCTGCATGACTGAATTTTGGATTTGTTGCTTCGCAGTGTCTTCATTTGGATGTGCTGAAAGGAATGGCAGGGGACCAGTGTGCATACCTGAAGTGAATAAAGAAAGCGGTTTGTGAGACTGAGACAAAGTGTGGAGCTGGTTCTGGACCTGCCTCTCAGTGACTTTTCCCCCACAGGGAGTGATCTCCACAGTGAAGCCACCAACTGACTGAGGCAGTTGCTCATAACAGGGTTCCTGCACCCTGCATTTGAAGCTAGGCTAACAACCAAAAGAAATTAGAGAACAGAGACCAATGAGACCGCCTAGATTAACTCCAGGAAGATGGCTCTCCAGCAAGATCATGTCCAGCATCTTGCCTGTTCAGTTAGCCCACCACCAAAGGTATCCTCAGAGGTCAGCAGAAAGGTGAATAACCACCAGGATTTTGGCCCTGCAACAGTGGTATTTAAATTGTGTGTTAGACCAAGGGGAAAACCCCTAGGTGGACTCTGAAAAATTACTGGGCCCAGGTGAAGACCTGCAGGAGGCCAGCTGGCCCCATATTTTGGAGTACATGTAACCCCCACCCCCACCGCCACTTGTTTAACTAGCAAGCACATCACCCATATTTTCTGTCTAGGAGAAAGAGAGGGGTGGGGGTAAATGAGTAAATACTGAAACACAAAATGACCATTACTAAACCCAGATCCTGAGGAGAGAAATTTTGCTAGGGGCTATGCTAGGTCTGAACTTCTGGAGGGGTACCCAGTAATTCCACACAGGAAGCAGTAACAAGATTGTCCATACCAGGCTGTGGTTCTAGAGTGTGGCTTTATTCCAGCATTGGTGCACAAAAGTAAAGGTGGACCCCCAAGGCTTTTTACTTCGTGGCACAAGGCAATGCAGAACAACATCTGTAGCAGAAAACTCTTACTTTCCATATTGCATGGACTTCTTAACTGTTCAGCTGCATAGCTTCACCTGAAACACACATCTCTTCTAGCGGCAAGGACCACAACTTAGAAAATTTCCCATATGGCATAGGATTAAACACTTGGCAATGTGGCACTGGCCGCAGTGGAGCACTCTGGTGCTCAAAACTAGCAGAAACCCACACTAGGGGGTAAACATTCTCTTCAGGCACTGGCCACACGACCTGAAAAATAGGCACCCTTACAGAACCTGAAGTGCTGAACTAGTCACTCCAGATAGGAGGTTGACCCTCTTTTGCTTCCTAGTCAATACTCAGCCATTCTTTCAGAGTTACACCTCAAACTTTAAGCAAAACTTAGAACTATGCATTTTGGAATGGCTTTCACATTCAGCATTAGAAACACATTACTTTGAGTGCGGGTTAAAGTACTGAACAATGTGTCAAGTCTCACCGGGACTCCATGATTGTCCGCCAACTTTAGGAAAAGGCATGAGAACAGTCAGAAACAGAACTGGGTCCATAGATCCCTTTGTCAGAGTAACACCCCAAAGAAAACAGGCAAAAGCAGGTACATTCCACCTGGGATGCCCAAAGTCAGATTACTCTCAGTTTGTACACAACAGACAGCTTCAATGTCCTGGATCAAAGTCAGGGGATTGCCCCTCTAATCCATTCTGCAGTCCTCCTCATCTCATCGGGGATGAGGAAACCAGGAACTCCTGCTGGACGGTTTCCACCACTTCTACAAGGCAGGTAGATGTTTCTCAGAACTAGGTTGAGAAAAAGAAAGCTCTCCTCAGAGTTCACAATGCATGTTTTCACTTCTCCACTGCTCAGTCTGCTGACACAGAACTAAGACTAACTGAAAATTCTAAAAATCCCCACCCACAGGTAACTACTGTGGCTTATGCTGCTGCGAGAGTTCTAAATTACATCACCTCACTGCTCTCTTAGCTGAGACCAAGTAAACAGAGGGAGCAGGAGAAAAATCCATGTAACTAGTTATTCACCAGCTGCCTTCCTACCCTAGCACTGACACTGATGGGATTCTAGTAACCCCAGGGGACGAGGGCTTACATACAAATAGGGGTTGCATGAATGAGGGTACGATTCCACTATCTCAAAAAGAATGGAAATTCTTTGCACAAACTGTGTTAATACACCAGTTAGTGTACTGCTGGGAAGTGGGCAGTTTGTGTGTGGGTTTATTACTGCTACCCAGTGTTCCCATCTTCTCTTCTGCACCCTTGTTCTTCCCTTGCTCTCCCCTTTTAATAAAATATTTAGTAAACTGTATATCACTGTTTGGGGGTTGTTACTGTGTACAGTGTTATGGATTTGGAGAGGAGCTGTTTGGGCAAATGTAACCCCTATATGGCGCTATCCCAGGGGCTACTACCCCTGCCTGATTTGCCACTAACAGGTTGAGGGGCCTGGATCCAATGGTGGGCGCCTCCACCCGGAGGTCAGGGTTTGCAATAGTTAAACTAACTTGGTCACAGCCCTCTGGGACACTGCAACCCCTTTCTTCCCACTAGTGGCCCACACAATATATCAGAATTACCTTCTCAGTATACACTTACCCCCAGGACTGGTTCCGCACTGGGACCTCCTGTGAAATAAGATACAGTGCAACAATCACAGTACAGTACTTTAACATAGACAAATACCTCAGGCAGTATAACTTTGCTGAAACAAGCAGCTCTGATTTATTTAGGGGATATAACAAGGACAGGGGAAATCAGGTTAATTAGCTTATCACTTTACTATCTACCTGTGGCTCTGTGCACAGGCCTATCCCTACCAGTTACTGTCCCTGGGTACCCAAGCCCTAGTGGCTAGTCCAAACCGTGGCAGCTGGTAGGGCCCTTTCACACAGTGAAAAGAAAATTAAACAGTCAGCAGTACAGTAATCTATCATTGATTTAATGTGGCAATTCAACAGGGAGTGACCCTGAATTAGTACTCACGACCTCCAAACAAGATAGGGTCCTTCAATGTCAGCAGGGCTACTCTTGAGCTCCAAGAGACTCCTCACACATTTATATGGTAAACAGTCACAGGCAAAAGTCACTTAATGGCAGCAGGATTCACTTGAGGTACACAAACCTCTTCACACATTTATATGGTAAAAGAAAGCACTATACCAGGCAGGCTGCATCTGTATCGATCGCCAATTACTGCACAATACCGAGGAGAACACACAGCAGATTCAGTTCTGACAGACCCAGTGCAATTCCGCAATTCCTCCAGTCTTCTACAGGGTGAGCCTGGTTTCTACTCTTCAGATATCCTTTGATTCTCTTCACAGGACTGATTCAGTCCTAACAAGCAGTTACACAAGCTGCAGACTGGAACTCTGGGCCTTACACATGTTTTTTGACTAAAACTGTGCACTGAAGGAGCACAGGGTTCCTTTCCCCTTCACTGCCAGAGCTAAACTGAAACTCCAACAGACAAAACCGGGCACTTCCTTTGAGTTCCTCCCAGTTCTTGACTGGATTGGCTGTCACTCACAATAGACTGCTGCTGTTGGTTCAAAAAGGCGCAGAAGTCTAAACTACATCTCCCAGAGTCACTGCCCATACAATCCTCTTGTGGCTGGCTCAGATTATGAGTCCAAGTTCTGATTCGTCCAAGGCACCATTTTAGAGCTAGCTTACCCCACACTGATTGGTCCAGTTCAGCAGTTCAAAACCAGAATGGGGAACTAGGCAGACACTGTTCTGACTGCAAAGAAAGCAGGTTAGACAAACTGTAATTTCATTATTACTCTAAATGGTTTCTGGAAAACAGTTACATCTTTCAGATAGGTTCCCTTTGCACTCTAGTGACTGCAAAATGGAGTGAATTGGCAGCAGCTTGAGTGGTACTCAATCAAAGAAACACACAGTCCCCCATACAACTAATTATGTCTGCAAGCAGACAGCTCTTAAAGAGACAGTACCAGAGGCTCTAAAACACTACTGATAAATGGCTTAAACGCCAAACACCATTCAGGCTTGGAGCATTCAAGCAAGCTCCTGGAAGTCTTTTGGGAACCCCATTTGCAGGGGGTTACACCTTCCTGGCCTGGGAAAGCTTGACGTCCTCATCAAGCAAGTACCCCCATAAGTTTTAACTGCAACCATATACATTTGCATTAGGCTCACACATGTAATCGTCAGTCAGTATATCATTTTACCAAGAACACATTTCTGAAACATTGCAGTACATCACTCTTTACATAGTATTACACACACATTGTACCATAACTCAAGTTATTACCTCTTGTACATGAAATCTGAAGAGAGGGGGCCCTTCCCTATCAGTTACCTTGGGGCTGGACGGGGCAAGGGCACCATACTTAGAGGGCAACACAAGTAACTTGGAGTTAGCACTGATGCTCAGTTTGGGCAATGAGCTCGGGGACACATACAATCCTTTATGGACAACATTGAGAGGCAAGTCCACAGGCTCCCAAGTGAATCATAACTGAGGTGCACCACAGGCTTTACAGCTCGACCAGTCTTTCTAGGGGGAACTGTTACAGTCTCTGCACTCTGAGCCTCATTTTCAGCATTGTCCTCACTTGTCAGGAGTCTCCTGGGGGTAGAGAGGCTAGAACTTGGGGCACTTTTAGCTCCAGGAGTTATAGTTTCTGAGTCCACAACATTTGGCTCGCATGGAGAGCTTTCGGACACTGGCAGTGGACTGTCAGGGCACTCAAAATACTTCTTGTTCGGGTGTATCACCAGTCTGCCCCAATCTATAATTTTCCTCCTGAAAGCTCAAACAGTTCAACCATGCACAATGATTCCATTTCATCTGATCTGATGCTTTGCACTTCACTTTCTGGGAGCATTGGCTCCAGGATGAAGCTGGGGCTTAGACAGTCCAGAAGGCCCAGCTTCATCTCCAGTATTGACTAGGGATTGCCCCAAAACAATTGACTCAGTTCATAAGAAGGATAGTATTCAAAGTCACTCACTTTCTTCCGATATGGACTGACAGTCATGCTCAACTGGGACTTGTGGAGGGGAACACTTTAACTTTGCTTCTGTAGGTGCAGACTTTCTTGATCTTTTCTTAGCAGCAGCTCTAGTCACTGGTCCAGAGGGGGCATCTTCTGGGGGCTCAGACTCAATCAAGATTTGTCCAATGGGCAGTAAATGATTTCTATGCATTGTTTTTACATCTTTTGAATTATTCTCAGGCCTTACTTTGTACACTGGCAGATCATCTAGTTTGCCCACTACAATGTGAGGGAGATGGTGCCATCTGTCAGCAATCTTGTGCTTGCCATGCAGTCCCAGATTTCTTAGCAATACCCCGATCTCCTCCTGGAGTTCCTGTGCTTTCACCTTTATCATACCTTTCTTTGTTGGCCAGATTTCTTTGGCAGCCATGGTTTGAGCCAGTTGGTACGCATGAGTTAGCTGGGCCTTTAACTTTGCACATACTGTAAATAGTTGTCAGCTTGAACCCCATCAGGAGAGACCCCAAAACACACATCTACCGGTAGTCGAGCTTCTCTCCAAACATCAGGCGGTAGGGGAGAACCCAGTGGCATCACTTTTGGTGCAGTTATAAGCATGTACCAGGGTGCTAATTTGTTGGCTCCATCTAGTCTTGTCCTTTGGGTGCAGGGTGCCTAGCATATCTAGCAAAGTGCGGTTGAAACGTTCAGGCTGAGGGTCCCCTGGGGTGGTAAGGAGTGGTTCTGGACTTTCGCACTCCCCACAGAGAAAGCATCGCTTGATCAGACGACTCTCAAAGTCTCTCCTTGATCAGAATGGATTCTTTGTGGAGCCCCATAGTGAACAAAAAGTTTTCTACAAGTACTTTGGCCACAGTGGATACTTTCTGGTCTTTGGTGGGAAAGCTTGAGCATATCTCGTGAAATGGTCAGTGACCACCAGCACATTACTGATATTTCTTTGATCTGACTCCAAACTCAGAAAATCAATACAGACCAGCTCCATGGGTGCACTGGTGGTTATGTTAACAAGGGGGGCAGCCCTCTGGGGCAAAGCTTTCCTCTGTAAGCAGCAACTACAAGTTCGAATGTGTTGCTCCACATCAGCCCCCATCTTAGGCCAATAGAATCTGGATCTCACCAAGTCAAGTGTTCTGTCTATACCAAGGTGCCCCATGTGGTTGTGCAAGGACATCAGTACTGAGTCTCGAAAGGCAGTGGGCAGCTAGTTGTTGTTTGTCTACTTGTCCCCTCTGTCTACTGTTTCTCTGTATAACAGTTTATTGATCAGTTTCAACTTAGGACCTTCTTTGTATAATAGTGCAGTTCTCAAACTGTGGAGCGTAATTTGGACACATCTTTTCCTGCATAGAGGGCTTCTAAAGCTGCTTTGATCATGGGATCGCGGGATTGAGCCCCTGAATACCGTCATTGTCCAGCTGAGGCAGTGCACCAATGTCTGTTGCAGAAAAGTGGCAATAAGCAGCAGGTATGCAATTTCAGAGGGTCCCAAGCAATCCACCATGCAGTCCACTGCATCTGTGGACATTTGTTCCTCCCTGTCAAACTTCCGGCAGAGTGCCCGAATGTCAGGTTCTGCCAATCGGACCCAATCATTCTGGGGAACAGGCCTCCGGGAGAGAGCATCAGCATCTATGTGGGTCAGACCTGCTCGTATTCGAGAGCATAGTCATATGTAGATAATGCAGAAAGCCACCTATGGCCAGTGGCATCCAACTTAGCTGAGGTCTGCACATAGGTCAACGGATTATTGTCAGTTTTTTCTAGTATTTTAGCCCCATACAAGTACTCATGGAACTGGTCAACAATAGCTCACTTCAAAGCTAGGAACTCTAACTTATGTACAGGATAGTTCTTTCGGATGGGGTCAGGCTTCTACTGGCAAAGACCACTGGTCTCAGGCCATTCTCGTGCTCTTGGTACAACACAGCCCCCAACCCTTGCAAGCTAGCATCAGTGTGCAGGACGAAGGTTTTCTTGGATCGGCATAGGCCAGCACTGGAGCATGGGTAAGTTGATATATGATCTCATGAAAGCAGTCTCACAATCAGGGTCCAGTGGGCCCCAAATACTTCACCTGGATGAAAATACACTCTTTCAGTCTTGAGGGACACTGACTTTGTATTTTTGTGGGTTGGGGATACCCTTTGAGTAAGGTTAAGTAAAGGCTGGATCACTCTTGAATAGTCCTTGATGAAACCGATAATAACCACAGAATCCCAGGAATCTTTGCAGTTCTTTAGATTTTGGGCTGTGGCCAGTGGTCAAGGCCTCAACTTTACTTGGGTCGGTCTCTATTCCTGTGGATACTATGTGTCCCACATACTTTACTGATGTTTGAAAGAATTGACACTTATCAATGGACAGTTTAAGGCCAAAGTCCTCCAGTCGGTCCAATACCTTAAATAATCTGCTCTCATGTTCCTCCAGTGAGCTGCCAAACACAATAACATCATCTAGGTATACCAGGCACTCTAGTAAGTTCATGTCCCCACTGCACGCTCCATCAATCGTTGAAAAGTGGCTGGGGCACCTGAAACCCTTGAGGCATCCTCATGAATTCATAGAAGCCAAGCGGACAGATAAAGGCTGTCTTCTCACAGTCCTCTGGGGCCATCGCGATCTGGTAGTACCCACTGCGAGAACCAGCACAGAGAACCACTTGCTCCGCTTAGGCAGTCCAAAGCATCCTGAATGCGGGCATTGTGTACTGATCAGGATAGTCCGACGTTTAAGGTGTGATAATCACGCACATCCTTACTGTCCCATTCTTTTCCTCACTACCACAATGGGGAAGCATAGGGCTTCTGGATTCTTGTATTACACCAGCAGCTAACATCTCTTGCAGATGCCGTCTCACATCATCTATATCAGCAGGTGCCAGGCGTTGAGACCTTCACGAAATGGTCTTTTCGTCATGCAGCCGGATATTGTGCTCAGCTCCTTGCAACGCATCCCACGTCCCATTCTTTTAAAGAAAACACCTGGTCTCTCTGGGCAAGCTTCTCACTGATCCTCACTTTCCATTCAGCTGGCAATGGGGAGTCACCGAAATCAAACAAGTCAGGCATTACTCTGTCATTCTTCCCGAACTCTTGCTGCTGGGTAGTACTGCAGTGTCTGCACAATGCACTAGCCAGGATGCAACCTCTATTTACCTCGAATGTCTCTTTCAGACACATTATGAACTTGGACCATTACCCTTCTGGCATAAGCATGGGCTCTAGCGGGCAAAATACTAGGCTTGACCAGCAGTCCCTCTGGCAATTTTCCATCGCCTGGTGCATCCAACATTAATATTTTATTCTTAACATCCTTTCTGATACGGACCTCTCCCTGTAAGGTACACTGGGCATTTGGCGCCAGGATCAGAGACTCAGGATCCTTCTTCCATACAATTCCGACCGGTTCCTCTGGTTCTATTTTTTCAGTATCTCTCTGTGCCTCATAGGCCTTCTTAATTAAAGCCGGAACTCTTAAAGCTCTACTAGTCTTTGACCCCTGTTTTTCATAACACAACTGTGCCAGCCTTCCGAACATATGAGCATTTGTTCCAATCAACAAAGGGACACCATCATACAGTCCAGTGGGGGGACACACTAAGGCTAGGGTCTCTACTTGTTCAGCCACTCCAGCCACGGAGGTGGGGGAAAGACAGCCAAATTCGGATATACCCAGAATAGGGTAGGCCTTCTCACTTAACCCCATACATGCAGTCCTTCTAATGGTTGTAAGGGTACATCTGACAAATGCTTCTGATACCAATCCTGGAACATAATTGTCACTTGGGAGCCACTGTCTAATACAGCTCTTGTAGACACTCATTCACCTTTACAGTGGTCTCCATGGAGGACCCACTATTCTGGACCAGTCTGAGAGGCGGTAGTGGGGGCCTGGGCAACTGACCTTGCCACAAAAGACGTGAGTTAGCTTTTTGGTGCCCTCACTGGGATCATTTTGTGCACCTCTTAACCACTGATTTGTTCTCCAAGCTCTCTTTGTAGCCTATATGCAACTTTGTCAGTGTCTTTTGGGGACCGCATTCCCTCTTCATGTGCCCATCCTTCCCGCACTTATAACAAAACATACTTTCTGGAGTTTGAGCACGCAGGCGCCACACTGGGAGCCAGGGCGGGGTACTACTAACTGAAACCTTGGTGCCATCTCTGTCTGCAGGGCGTGATAAGCATTTGGAGACATCTTTTCAGTTTCTCCACTTCCATGGTCAAGGAATTGAGTTTGGAGCTGTTATCAGCAGGAGATACATGGATTGGTACCCCCACCCCATAACGAATGCAGTCGGATATGGTCAGGCCCGTACTTGCAGCGTGGCCTTCATAAAGGACTGTTTTTGAATTCCTCGATTCTCTCAATAGTTCGCCCCCATTGTGGCATATCATTTTCCTTGTCAGAGCACTCATTGACTGTCAACCTCTGCCCCTGAACTTCACTTGATGGGTCACCTCAGTCACCGGTCGTAGCCGCAGCTATTGGTGCAGGTCCTCCCGAGGTCGCTTTTCTCAACTCCTCGAATTCTCTCATTAACTCATCATAGGAGGGTGGGATTCCAGTCGATTTGCCAGGTGTAACTGAAACAACAGCAGTTCTGAGAAGGGGCAGACTTAAGGATCCTGTCCAGTCTGGTTTGGTCCAGTTCAATCGCTGGCAAACTACCCTTTCTGAGGCATTCTTGCAACAATTTTTCCAGCCGAGATACATACACAGACAACAACTCCTTGGTACTGTTGTGCATTTCTTACTCCACCATAGATCCTCATCAGAATCTGGGCTCCCATACATATCTCCAAGGCCTCAAGATAGGCCTGTGCAGTCACTTCAGGTTACTGGCCTGCTTAGCATGGATGGTAGCCAGGGCAGGACCTCGGAGGCTCTCACTAACCCTCTTCGCTCGGCTTCCGAGCATTGCCATTCTAGCACTTGGGGGCAACATAGTTCATCCAGGTCTCCCAGTCATCCTCCCCTTGGGGGTGGGAGGTGCCAGAGAAGATCCTCAACCTTGAAGAGTCGTGACTAATGGCAGGTGCAGAAATAGGAGTCTGCATTGGTTCAGCCACCATTACGGGTACTGAGCGGAGAGGGTGTTGGGAGGAACACCCCAGGTGGCAAGAATAGTTTCTTCAAGTCCTCCACAGTTTTCCTTCCCAGAAACCATTTAGCAAATTTCTCCTCAAAAGTTTCAGACAGTGGTGGGGGCTCATTCCCCGGTCTTTACTGTACTTAGTTATCACTCTCCAGGCAGTGAGGGCTCTCTGGGGTAATGGTCTGTGGCACTTTGAGCTATCTATGGGATCCTTAAACTCTACTAGGCCAGGAAAGTGTGGGTGAGCAGATTAGCATGCCGACCCACCACCACAGGGTTTTGTAAACCTTCCACCTTGGAAAGTACTCCTGTACAGTGTCCTGATTGATACCCAGGGGATGTCCAGGATAAGCATAGCATTTTGGGGGTCAATCTCCTCCCAGTACACCACTTCCACCAGCCGATGCAGCCACTTCTGTCGGGTACCTTTTTTTTTAACAGTGGTTTGTAAATATGGCCACTAGAGGACACACAATCCCAGCGGTGAGCCTCCAAGATGTAACCCCTATATGGCGCTATCCCAGGGGCTACTACCCCTGCCTGATTTGCCACTAACAGGTTGAGGGGCCTGGATCCAATGGTGGGTGCCTCCACCCAGAGATCAGGGTTTGCAATAGTTAAACTAACTTGGTCACAGCCCTCTGGGACACTGCAACCCCCCTTTCTTCCCACTAGTGGCCCACACAATATATCAGAATTACCTTCGCAGTATACACTTACCCCCAGGACTGGTTCTGGCACTGGGACCTCCTGTGAAATAAGATACAGTGCAACAATCACAGTACAGTACTTTAACATAGACAAATACCTCAGGCAGTATAACTTTGCTGAAACAAGCAGCTCTGATTTATTTAGGGGGATATAACAAGGACAGGGGGAAATCAGGTTAATTAGCTTATCACTTTACTATCTACCTATGGCTCTGTGCATAGGCCTATCCCCTACCAGTTACTGTCCCTGGGTACCCAAGCCCTAGTGGCTAGTCCAAACCGTGGCAGCTGGTAGGGCCTCTTCACACAGTGAAAAGAAAAATTAAACAGTCAGCAGTACAGTAATTCCATTTGGATTTAATGTGGCAATTCAACAGGGAGTGACCCTGAATTAGTACTCACGACCTCCAAACAAGATAGGGTCCTTCAATGTCAGCAGGGCTACTCTTGAGCTCCAAGAGACCTCACACATTTATATGGTAAACAGTCACAGGCAAAAGTCACTTAATGGCAGCAGGATTCACTTGAGGTACACAAACCTCTTCACACATTTATATGGTAAAAGAAAGCACTATACCAGGCAAGCTGCATCTGTATCCCTATCGCAATTACTGCACAATACCGGAGAACACACAGCAGATTCAGTTCCTGACAGACCGAGTGCAATTCGCAATTCCTCCAGTCTTCTACAGGGTGAGCCTGGTTTCTACTCTTCAGATATCCTTTGATTCTCTTCACAGGACGGATTCAGTCCTAACAAGCAGTTACACAAGCTGCAGACCCGAACTCTGGACCTTACCATGTTTTTGATTAAAACTGTGCACTGAAGGAGCACAGGGTTCCTTTCCTTCACTGCCAGAGCTAAACTGAAACTCCAACAGACAAAACCGGCACTTCCTTTGAGTTCCTCCCAGTTCTTGACTGGATTGGCTGTCACTCACAATAGACTGCTGCTGTTGGTTCAAAAGGCGCCAAGTCTAAACTACATCTCCCAGAGTCACTGCCCATACAATCCTCTTGTGGCTGGCTCAGATTATGAGTCCAAGTTCTGATTCGTCCAAGGCACCATTTTAGAGCTAGCTTACCCCACACTGATTGGTCCAGTTCAGCAGTTCAAAACCAGAATGGGGAACTAGGCAGACACTGTTCTGACTGCAAAGAAAGCAGGTTAGACAAACTGTAATTTCATTATTACTCTAAATGGTTTCTGGAAAACAGTTACATCTTTCAGATAGGTTCCCTTTGCACTCCTAGTGACTGCAAAAATGGAGTGAATTGGCAGTAGCTTGAGTGGTACTCAATCAAAGAAACACACAGTCCCCCATACAAACTAATTATGTCTGCAAGCAGACAGCTCTTAAAGAGACAGTACCAGAGGCTCTAAAACACTCACTGATAAATGGCTTAAACGCCAAACACCATTCAGGCTTGGAGCATTCAAGCAAGCTCCTGAAGTCTTTTGGGAACCCCCATTTGCAGGGGTTACACAACAAAATTCTGTTGTTCCTGGGGAGCGACATCCAGGTACCTTATTGCTATGCCAGGTGGAGGCACCACATCACTGCTAAACCTGAATGCCCAGTGCAGCACATTGACTACAACCCAGTGTGGCCTCTTCAGAGACTTCACTAGTGTGACCCCGTAAGACCCCCGACAGTCACTACACTTTTTTATCTTTGTGTTGGCTCTATTGTTCCTATTTTAGTCCATCATATATAGTAATATAGTAATATAGTAACAAAGTACTTCAAGTTCAGGTGGGGCTCAAAGTCTGTCACGTCTGCCCCACTGTTTCACATGACTATGTTGTGCAAACACATACCATTTGATACAGATATAGTTCAAAAGCCTTTCCTTCAGCCCATACTGCCTCACTCACTTATTTATTGAACCAATGATTTAGTGGCCTCCAATAATGCATTTTTAAATTCTGACCCATTATTCCATGTTCCTTATATTGTGTGCAGATCCCATAGATGCTTGTCTATTATTGTTCTCCTTTTACTGTACTGTACCTTCCTAAAGTCAGGGACTACAGTGCTGGATCTATATTG
This sequence comes from Neoceratodus forsteri, assembly GCA_016271365.2. Classification (NCBI taxonomy): domain Eukaryota; kingdom Metazoa; phylum Chordata; order Ceratodontiformes; family Ceratodontidae; genus Neoceratodus; species Neoceratodus forsteri. The sequence goes on along the minus strand of JADMNL010000040.1, from coordinate 40,534,808 downwards.
CTCATCATCAGTACTGTGTTGAATTTTACGATGTTATGATCAATCTACTGGGTCTTTATCAGTAATGTTCCTGTTACTATCATGCTTACGCAAAACAAGGTCTCATATTGCTTCCCTCTAATGGGATTGTGTGTGCACTGTGTGAGGAAGTTGTCCTTCACTGTTTACAGGGAACTCTGACATCTTTGGCTAACTTCTGCATAGGTTTACCATTATACAGTATGTCAGGGAGCTGAAAGAGAAACTGTAAGCTGTATATTGATTTTTTTTTATCCCCTAATAGCAAAATGTCTGCATTCCTTGCAGCCTTCTTAATGGCCCTGAAATGTATATAACTGCTCGTGATGTCAAAAAATGACATAGTTTTTCCTTTTTTCTTTATAATGTAGTTTTAAATCCTGGCAGATCACGCTTACGTATATGTGGCCACTGATGTTGATGCATGCTTATACATTGAAAATGATGCCAAAGCACTGGCAGGCTCGTCAGTGGATGAGTTCTAAATCCCATGAGATAAACACTGATAAAAGTTATATAACCAGAGCTGTACTCACTCTTGCATTTCTTTTGCTGAAATGAGGAGTGTATTACATTGAAATCTGTGCTTGAAATTGTACATCGAGCTTGTCTTTCAAATGCAGATTTCCATGTAATACATCCTGTAACCTTACTGACACCCTTGGACAACACTACTGCCACTCTTGGTGGTAAGAGCACTGCAGTGTAGGATTCTCTGCCTCTTCCCCTGCCCACACCCCTCCAGCTAGGGACAACCAGAATACTTAAACCTTACCTCCCCAACTGGTGTGCCTGAAGGTTGCCAAGAGAGAAAGCTGCTGCACTGGATTGACCTGAACACCTTCAGTAATGTGAAACTGCAAATAAGGACACCAACACTTGGATTGATGAAAAATTAAGGTAAGCTTTACTGAAAGAATTGTAAAGTGTTTTGCAGCCATGAATGGCAATCAATATATACAGTTTTGCAGTTAAAATATCAGAAACTAGCCAGCCCAGTGGCGCTGAGGGTTGAGCACTGGATGCCACCTCGGCGCTATGCGGCGACCCAGGTTCGGAGACAGACTGGGTGGCTGGGGTCGGCAGGTGAGAGGGAGGATCGACATCCCAATGAATGCTCTCCTCCCTCAGGGGTGGGAGACCAAGAATGCACTTGTGTTCTGCATCCCTTCCATAGCCAGTCGAAGCACTGGCAACAGGAAGGGATGGAGGTGGCTCAGTTCACCGGAGTCGGGAAGGGGAGACGTTGGACGGCGCATGACAGGCACAGCGTGCAACAGCACGCCACCACTTGGGACGTATGTCCCAGGCACAGGACGTCTCAGAGGGCAGGGGATTAAGGGGAGAAAACAGAAAAAAACACCTCTCAGCAGCCCTGGATGAACGCCGCTCTGGTTCCATCTCAGACCACTAAGAAGGGACAGACCCCACTGTGCAGGAGGAAAAACAAGAGGTGGCACTCTAGGGGCAGATCCCATGGAAGGTGGAATGGAGGAAATGAGCGCCGGAAGGAGTGGGCACCAAGAGGAGATAGGAGGGATAAAGAGAGAAAGTAAAAAAAATATCAGAAACTAACAAGATATGCAAATTGCAATACAGGATAACACTTTATTTTGTTTCCTCTGCAGAGTAATCCACCCCACCAGTCCCCCACTCCTGGAGACTGCAGGTAATCCACCACCCGCCAGCCTTCCAGATAATACAGATGGTCTCAGGATTAAGCCCTTCCCTGGCCTAGTCACTGAACCTATTACACACTTTAGCCTTAAGGCCATGCAGTGGCTTCTAGGCCTTGTCCCACCTCAGACAGCCCACTCACTCCTTGCCCTAAAACACTTTTTATTTTGTTTATTTCGTTTTTGTTGACCAGGTAAGTGCACTAGACAAATCCTGCCTATTTTCAGGCACGACCCGGGGGAGGAGGATACAGATGACTGCCAACTGACCTTGATCTAGATTAAGCTGTTGGTGGTATTTTTAGTGAATGAGGGAAATTTGGTCAGCACACCGGGGAAATAACTCTTTTCGATAAGTGCCATGGGATTTTTAACATCCACCTGAAGTACCACCAATCCAGGCAGATGGGACCTCAGTTTAACATCTCAACCGAAGACTGCACCTCAGAAGTGCGCAGCACCCTCCCATGCTGCACTACAGTGTCAGTATTGGGATATTAACCCATGGCCAGATGTGGGAACTGAACCCACAGCACTCTGATCTCCCGGCCTCAGAGGCGAGTGTGCTACCTACTGAGCCACTGACACTGCTCAGGCCTGAGATGCTGCATGTACAGGAATTGCCTAATGGGCAAGCAGTGGCTATCAGGCCTTTTCCCACCTTGGTCAGCCCACTGGCCCTTTACCACACATACCCTCCTGGTATCCCACAGCAGTTTCACCTTTAAATACGACTCTAAGACTTTAACAGTTCAGTTCTTGCATTTAACATTAGAGATAATCAAAGCACATAGCAATCGGTTTTAAAACATTGACATGTGTACCCTTATGATCCAGGGTTATTAGAATCCCAGTAAGACCTACTGGTAGGCAGGGAAGGCGGCTATGAAACTCCAGTTAAACGGGTTTCACACTGTCTCACTCTGTTCTCAGTCTCAGCTGAGACTGAGAGATGACATCACCATAGAACTGTCGCAGCTGCATAAGCCACATTGGAATCTGCAGCAGAGGGAGTGAGATAGAATGTTGGGAGTTTTCAAAGTCAGTTTTCTGTTTACCTCCTGGGGAGAAGGAGTCTCCTGTTTACTGTCAAGCAGGAAGGAAGTGTCTTTTGTTTACCTTTTGAAAGAGAAAGTCAGTGTCCAGTTTTAAGTGGTGGAGACCGCTGTCCAGGTCTCAGTGCCCCTCCCTCTGGGGGTAAGTATCCTCTGTGGATTCCAGGGCAATCCCCAATTTCCACTACAGAAGAAAGCTGCCTTTATTTCTACAGTTTCTGTTTTGGTCTGACAAGAGGAAACAAGTTGTACTTCACCTGTGGGGCACCTGCAACGAAAGGGTGAGTGATTTGCTCTAATTTGAGAGGGCAAACAATATGTTTCTTCAGTTTGGAAAATGTGAAGAAAGCTGGGATGTGAACTACTATTTGGGAGGCCTATTGTACTAGGACAAACAAATGGAGTAGTTTAAAAATCTAAAGTCTTTATGGATTCAAGTAATGTTGTAGAGGGGGTGATTCAGGTCATCCACCATTTAATCTACATTTCAAAGTTTTAGTTTCTGTTTGTCCAGAGAAATGGCCGGGTATGGGCTGTGGGAGCTGGAGGTGGGAACACCCCCCATCTTTAGTAACCAGGTCCACCTCTACGGATTTCTACTGTGATTGCTACTTGCCTCATGCGCCTGGCCAGTGATGAGGTAGGTACCCAGACGTGGGTCGCAAATTGGAAAATCTCTCTAGGAGTCGCAGACTCTAAGTGGTGTGGGGAGCCACAACTTGGGAAAAGAATTCTCCTTGTTTGATGGGAGTCAGAAGGAAGTAAGAAAATAAATCTCTCTAGGAGTCGCAGACTCTAAGTGATGTGGGAGCCACAACAAGTAAATTGGGTTCATCCTTTAAATGGACCATCAGTCAAGTGGCCGGCAGGGGAACCGGGCCAGTTGGGCTGTGTATCCAAAGCGCATACAAGTCCGGGGCTGAGTGCCTGGTGGGTCCAGAGCCAGAAAACAGTAGAAATGGGTTCATTCTTTAAATAGACCACCTTGTAGCCTCTGATCTGCATTTACAGTAAATGTAGCCCCTTGGGGGTCCATCTAAGCTTTGTTATGTTCAGCTAATTATGAATAAAAGCCACACACTGAAAAATCCCAATCCTGGTTCTGGACATTACAGTTATTGCTTCCTGTAGTCAGATTTACTTGGGTGCCCCTTTGCAGAGTAGCCAAACCTAGGTCCCCTTGTGCCAGGTAACCTCATCCTCCCTGAACCCAGGTCCCCACCAGGTATTGCTGCCAACGCCAACAGCCTGCCACCTGTCGTTTTAGTAAAAAGGCAGGGTGAGGGGTTACACATGTAATATACAGTCCACAGCATTTGCACATAAACAATCAAGGACACATTCCCAATCTTTTAAAATTCAGTCCTTCAGTTAGACAGCAGTCTTTTGTGAAGGATTTGAGGCAAATTTAGTTCACTTCAGTGTCTTTTTCCTTTAAAGCAATCCTCAAGGTTGAAGAAATGTTTATTTACTGTACCACATTCCTTTTGACTACTGAAGAAGATTTTGAGGGCCCTCTGGAGTGAGTAGCTGTGGAGTTGGAAACTAGAGAAGCAATGAATTCTTCTGGTGACAGCTTTTTTTTCAGTGAAGACATCTTGACAACTTTTTGAGTCAACAGGTACTTGAAGCACCAGGGTAACTATTCTTTCCCTGCTCTCACTCACTACCCTGTCTGACCCTGCATTGGGATACAGGTGATCCCTTATTCACCTACACTTTACTTTAGTGAGGGCTGTCCCCAGGCTCTATCACAAGCAGCAGGCCTTTTCTATCTGGACATCCTCTTCACATGGGTCCCTCCTTCCCGGTCACTCTCCCTACTCGAACTCCTGTTGCACTGGCTGTGCAGCTCCTTATATCCCCCCAAATCATTTAGATATGATAATTCCCTCTCACTGAGTGGACACTGACCAGTCCAGAGGCTCAGGACCAATCAAATCTCTTTCTGCAGCAACATCATCCACAATAGAATCAATAGCCCTTTTGAACTCTAACTGCTTTTCTGAAGATTCTGAGGCTGTTTTTCCTGTCAGCCTGGATTCCTATTTATTTCTATGTATTTTTCCAAGGTTTAAACACTTCCACTCCCTTCCTGACTAGAAAGCCCATATTCTAAGCTTTCTCCAGAATATTTTTTTATAAAAATTCCTCCTTGGGAACCCCAAGTTGCACTCAGTAAATTATTCAAACAACACTTTCTGAGTGACTTTTACTTCAGATTTCCTCACATATAGTCTTTTCCCCTTTAAATAAGTTGTCCTCTGCAGTTTACAGTTGAAAATCTAAGTACCATATTCATTCTCCTACGCTTAGCTCCACCTTCTCTGTCTCAGAACTGCATGGATTATGCCTCCCAGGATCCACTCTCCCTTTCCAGGTTAGCTACTCCTTTATTTTGCACTTTAGCTACCACAAACTATTTTTCTCTGATAAGGATTATTCTGAGCTGCAGTCCTGCCATGTTTGAGGCAGAACAAATTAAAATTTGCTTGGCAGCAGGCTTTTAAAATAAACTGTTTCCCTTTACAGCTTCCCTAACTGTCCTATGCTTTTGCAGCCACTGACTCATTAAAATGGCTCTGTTTTTTAAATTAGACACTTTTGGAACACCATTTCATATTGATGAGGTCCCCAGAACTCCTCTTTAACCCCTTGTGTTTTTTTCATTAAAAAAAAGTGTTTTATTGTGTTTCTCCTCGGATGAATGTCAGGGGTCCCTTTTTCCTCAGCAGCTTTACTGTGGCTCTAAAATGGCTCCCAGCATGAGTCTTTTAAAATATTTGTGCGTGCTTTTGACTTCCATGAGCTCTTTAATGCTTGATTCCAGGACTGTGCCCACTTTATTTATTTATTTACCAACGTGTTAGTCAGTCCCTAAAATTCGTCCTGGCACTTGTCACCTGCTCAACTAAATAAAGAAATATCTGGTTGTCCTGCCAGCAAGAGGAGCACCTGTCTTGCAACTCACTCTCTTACACAGGAGTTCTGCTGTAGGCTGGGGCCTGCTTAGCGACTGGAGTCAGAGTTTTGTGCAGCTGCACAGTGGCTGCTGCTGGGGGTTCCTCTAAAAGTGCATCCACACTCTGCTGTGGAGCCAACAATCAACTACTCACTCTCGCTATTCCTCTCTCTGTGGTGCATCAGCACCTGCAGCTACAGCTCTGCAATTCATTTTAAACAACAGCAGATTGTCTTCATTTCTTTCTGATTTCAGTACAAATCCATTAAAGAAAATAAATATTTGACAGGCAGACCCATGCTGGCCTGAATTAACCACTGGATCACCAGGTCTTTTGCTGCAGTAGCCAGGCATACATTCACTAGTCCACTGTCCACCAATTACAAATATTTCTTTGTTCTTGAATTCTTGACTTGTTATTTATTAAAATATGACAGTTACTTCACTGATTGCATAAAAGCGTGTGTGCGTGTGTGTGTGTGTGTGTGTGTGTGTGTGTGTGTGTGTGTGTATAAGCCAGGGTAAGGCAGTCATTTTCTTCTCCCCTTTAGCTACAACAGATGTGTAACACTACTAATATGCTCACAGCTGAACTATTTATTGATTTAATTACTCCTTTCCTCTACAGGGCCACCCTCCCTGTCTCTGGCAGCACCTCCTCCCCGGACTTGAACCCGGTACCACCACCCGCATCCTAAAGGTGCCAAAGGTACCCTAAAGGTATCCAATTGTATCACTTTTTATTCTCAGTGTAACAGGCATTACATGACTGTTGCAACCCTTCATTTCAACAAAGAATACAGCTCTGATTATATAACATATATCAGTGTTTATTTTATGAGGCTTAAAATTGTTAAAACTCATCTGTGGAAGAACCTATCTGTGCTTTGGCACCATTTTTGTATGTGAGTGTGTATCAACATCAAGCGGCTGCAGATTGTCTTCATTTCATTCTGATTTAATACAAGGGTTTCACACTGTATTAAAAGGAAACAAAATATATATATATATATATATTTTTTACATTTGAGTAGGTATATAGGATATAAAAGATCACATTTATTTTTATCTGCAGGTTTCTGATCTCTATGACCTCATAAGTGGCAGAGCCACAAACTCTGCAGATCAAAAATAAATGTGAAATTTTTAGACAGCCCATGACATATGTCTTTTTCAAACACATTTTATTAATTTTCTTTTAAAAGGCATACATTATACCATATCCATTTGCTTTATATTTCATATAGTTAATTATCAACTCCACCCTCCCTCCTAATAATTTAACAGAAAGTAGCATTTCATTATATACAAGCTTCATACAGAATTTGATCATTTGTTCTCAGGTTATATCCAATTTCTCCTAATCTACTTACACAGAAATTTGCTTGTTCTGTAATATTGCTTACTGCTATTCAAAGTGCATTATGTATTACTGCTTTGTGCAAAAATCCCATTTGATCGTATTTCTTCAAATTATTATTACATTTACAATGTATTTTTTCCTATCTCATTGTTTCTAATATTATATTTTTCCAGATAGCCATCTCAGGTATCTATACACTTTTCCATTGTCTTATAATACATCTGTTCACATTAATACATGCTATATGTACAAATCTACTTTGTCCTTCTATGGGAAGATGTTGAATTGAAGAAGTATTCAATAACAAAGTTCTGCTCCATTCCCAAAATATCATTGATTAATATTGATATTTGTTACCAAAATGTCTTTACTTTGGGACAAAGTACTAAACATGCATTGCTTCAGCAATCCCACCACATCCTGTATTACAACAGGGAGAGACTGAATTGGTAACTCTATTCAATAAGTATTGTGGAATAATATATTCTATGAAGTATAAAGTACTGGATCTGATTCATACTGTTATTTATTGCACCATTTCACTTTTTATAAATAGAACTCCACTTAGATTCTGAGATGGCTATTAATAAATCTTTCTCCCATTTCTTCCTAAGGTCTAGTGTCTCATTTTTTCTAGATTCCAAAATAGCCTTATAGATGTGAGACGTCAATTTGATTCTCCCTCTATTGTTCAGTATAATATCAAACAGGATATTGGTCTCAAAATCAACATTATTTTTCTCTATTAATATTTGAATTACTGAGCAAATTTGTAAGTAATTAAAAAACATTCTTAGGCACTCCATATTATATCTGTAATTGCTGAAATGGCTTCATGTTTTGATTTATAAAAAGTTCAGCTATACTATGAATACCGTATTGATGCCATCTGTTTATAAATGCTGAATTAAATAATGAGTAGTAATTATTGTTCCTTAAGGGTGACTTCATACTTAATTGATTCTCAGTTTTTAGAAGTAAAATCATTTTCCAGTTTTAAGGGTGTCTCTTAGAAATATATTCTGTATATTTCCATTATTTCCTTATTTAGATTTTGAAAAAAGTTATATTTAACTATGATGGTAAATCGTTACCTGATCAAGTATGTCCAGGGTGGAGGATTTACAAAGAACATTCTTTAAGAGGTTCTAATAGAGTGTATAATAATAATAGTTTAAATTTGAAATTTAAAATCTAAATATCATATCTCAAATATAGTTTTGTTTTTAATTCAACTTTTGTTTTTTCAGTATAAATGTATTCATTATTTTGTCCATCTTAATCCACATAGTGTCAGGTATACGAATTAGAAGTGTCTGGGATATATATATAAGTGTGGCAATACATTAATTTTAATTACCTTTGTCCTACTAAAGATATATGTAAACCTCTCCACCTTTCCAAGTCTTTTTCAGTTTCCTTTACCAGTGGATTCAGATTCAGATTTAGTAGTTGCTTAACATCATTTGTCAATTTAACTTCTAAATATACTGTACTCTGTGCTTGTATTTTAAATTGAAAACTAGTTCTATTCATGTTATTTTTTGAAGGATTTAGCAATAATGCTTCTGACATTTTTCAGTTTAGAGTGTAGCCTGATTGTGAACCATACTCTTGGACTATCTGTAAAATTTTTGCAATTTCTATTTCTGGATTTTTAAATATAATATAATATCATCTGCAAATTATGATAATTTTAAATCTTTTGCTCCTAAATCTGAATCCATTGATATTCTTTTCTTCCCTAATTACATTAGCCAAAGGTTCAATAATTATGCTAACAGAAGAGGTGACAGAGGCACCCCTGTCAGGTTCCTCTTTCTAACAAAAAGTTATGGAGATAGTATTATTGGTTAATGTCCTGGCCTTAGGTGTATTGTAAATCTCTTTTATTCATGACACAAACTGTTGTCCTATTTTTGCTACTTTTAGCAATTCCATTAGATAAAGCCTCTTACCTTACCAAAGGCATTTTTTGGCATCCAGGGATACCACCATGTCATTATTATTGTTTTTCCCAAATTCTTTTTATTTGAGATTTAAAATATAGCCATTATTACATAACTTATTTTTATAATCATTATCAATACATATACATGTGTGTTACATATTTAAGCATAACTTATTTATTCCCCACCCCATCCTTAATTATAATACATACAAATGGTGATCTGTCTATACAGTTAATATCATTTGGTAGCTTCATTATCCATGGAATATTAGATTTGCAGTAATGGAGGAAACATCTTTAATATTTCATTCCAAGTGGTAGCTATAAATCATCTTCCTCATTTATATGATCCATCATTTTAATGATAAAAGGTGTTTTTGAAATTATTACTCCATTTATTTATTTCAAAAGAGAGAGCTGGTGGAGTTCAAGTTTCTAATATTAATCTTTTAGTAGCCATGGTGGTGAGTGCTATTATTTTATTTTATTTTATTTTTTCCTAATCCCAAGGCTTCAACATTATTATGAATAAAATTTATGGTTTAAATGGTTTATCTATTTTTCAATTTTGATTTTTGCTTGCTGCCACATGTGTGGATTTCCTTACAGTCCCACATTATATGAAAATGATCATTTTTTGTTTTCTTCTGGTTATGCCAACATGTCTGTATATAACTATTGTCAATATGACTTAATTATATTGAGTGATATATGCTGTCTCTGTGATCTTGAACTGATGGATTTATTTTTAGCATTTGTGTATAACTTATTAGCTTGGATTCAAACAATTTCTCCATTTAATATTATCCCACTTGATCTTCAGATCTTCCCCTTGGTTTTATATTTCTGTATCATTTTTATGCTTTTTTAATATTCTTTGTGATAACCTTTTCATTAAAAAAGTCATTATATTGATCTTGTTTTTAGTATCATGATTATCTATAACTTTCATTACATCCAAACATGTGTTAAATGGTTTTGCTTTGTTGGCATTATGTATTTGTCAAATTTGCTTTTTATTATTAAATATTTTAGCCATGCATTTTGTATTTGCTGTTCTTGACATTTAATTAACAATGGAGAGTTTGACATAAATTCATCTTCTTCCAAGCAATCCATCCAGTTTACAAGATTTAGGATTTTTAATTCCTTTTTTTATTATCACGGCATTGTGTTTTTCCCATGTTTTGGAATTTCCAGTTATGCTGGCAGTAATTTTAAAATTACTCATTGGAAAAAGTGTGTTATCGTTAATACAAATCTTTTGTACAGTATTAATAATGGAATGTTTGATATTACTAAAATTCTAAGGATATGCCAATATGTCTTGTACTGTTTGTTAAAATTGGATTTTTCTTTTCTTAATAGCCTTTGACTTAGGGACTGATAGAAACCTTCCTCATCTGTTAGGTGGTTGCCAGAATTTACCCATTGAATTGCCTGTTTCATTTTTGTGGCCCAGTAGTCTTATTATTAGTATTATTAGTAGTAGTATTGGGTCTGGACATCCCATGTCTCCTTCTTTCCATAACGTGATCAATTTATCCCAAGCGATTCTGGGAGCCTCACATCACCATATAAAGTTGTTAAAATTTTTCCTCATTTGTTCAAGCCACTATATGGATATTACTCCCTGTGTACCTTGATACAAAGCATCATATGTGGAATAACCATCATTTTTAACACTTCAATTTCACCACAGAGGATAAAGCTTTATCTTGCCAAAAACTCAGCATGTTTGTTATTATGACCATATGCAATTTTAAGTTCTGTTCCATTGTTTTTTGTAAATTACTTGTTAATTGGATGCCTAAGTATTTTATTGAATCCTAAATTTTCATTTCAGCAATAAATTCTTTTGTGTCACAATTTAACTTATTTATTATCAAAATCATAGATTTAGACTTATTTAATGTGTAATTTGATAGTTCTGAATATTTATTAAATTCCTGTATTAATTTGGGATATGTATCTTTTAGATTTGAAATCATTTGAGAATATCATCTGCATAAACATTTACTTTAAAGTGGCTGATTTCACCCTTAGACCAAATGATTGCTGTGTTTGACCTAATATGATTTAATAAAGCCTCTAATGTAATTATGAACAGTGTTCGAGATAGGGCAACCTTGTCTAACTCCATTTTGCATTCATTTGTATTGGTTTCGATTTAAATTGATTTATTTTGAATGTTGCTTTGGGGCTTTTGTATAATGATTTTATAGCCTTTGTAATGTACATAGAAAACACACATTTTTCTACTGTGTGAAACATAAAATTTCATTTCACTAAATCAAAGACTTTTGAGGCATCCAAAGCCATTGCTATTGTTTCAGGATCTTTTACTTTAATTAAGGAAATGGTGGCCTGAACATCTCCCAATCCCTCAAAAATATTCCTTTGTTTGACAAACCCTTTTTGGTCTGTATGAATAATGTTTGGTATATGATTTTGTATTTTTAATATAATTAATTTAGCCATTATTTTGTAATCACTGTTCAGTAGTGCAGTTGGCCTATAATTTTCTGGCAGAAGTTTATCCTTATTTTCTTTAAGTAGTAATATGATGTCTGCATCATAAAATGTTAATGGAGATCCATTCCTGTCACCATTTCCACTTCAATTTATGCATCCAAGGTAATAGTTCTACCTTGAATGGCTGATAAAACTCTATAGTGAAACCATCAGGTACTGGTGCCAAATCATTTTTCAATGAATTGATGGCATCTAATACATCTTGTTTGGTATATTGGTCTGAGTTAATTAATCATTCCAGTAACTTGCTATCTTCCAAATATTTTGTCATTTCTATTATATCTTTACTACTGTCATTATTTGTTTGGCAAATTATATATAGATTTATAATATTCTATGAAGGCCATGGCTATTTTTCATCCCTGGTAACTATTTTATTTAGTGTATTTTTTAATGCTGGTAATTGTGTTGTGTTCTTTTTGCTTTTTAAGTGTATATGCAAGAACCTTACCTGATTTATCAGCAAAGTGGTATTGTTTATTCTTAAATTTTAAATAATTGTTTTCCACTGTTTTTCTAAAATCATTTTTTAAATATTTTTGATCTAATATAGTTTGATATTTAGTGGGATTTATTCTAATTTTATCTTGTAAATCAATAGCTCTCTCTTTAATTGATTTTTTCCTAGACATCTTTATTTTAAGCAATTTGGTATGAAATTATGGCCCTCTTATTTGTAGCTTTGAGTGCATCCCATATTCCAATTACTTTTGCCCTTCATAGTTAAGGTGCAAAATTCCAATATTTGTGTTTTTCATTAGAGATACAAAGTCTGCATCCTGTAGTAAAGTGTTCAGAAAAGCCATTGTGTTATAAATTTACTATCTTTTGTAGGTAAAAATTCAACATTATCATAGAATGATCCAAAATCGAGATTTCCTTATATAATTTTTTGTAATCTCCTTTATCAATTCATTATTTAAAAAAATGTAATCTATTATGGAATGGACATTTATGTGTCTAGCTTTATAGGTGAATTTGGTTTTTACAGGATTTTTGTTTTTCCATACATCACATAAATTGTGTTCATTTACGAATGTGTTCAGGAAATTAGTCTGCTAGATTTGCTTAAGAAGATTTATCTATCTTAGGATTCAATAAAGCATTCAGGTCACCTCCAGTCAATATTTTCTTAGAGTCTAACTCTGCTAAGGCTTGAGATATTTGGCTAATAAATACATCATAAGAAATGAATGGACCATAAATAGATCCTAAAATTATGTCAACCCCATATAAATGTCCTTTTACTAAAATTATCCTCCCCTCATTGTCTTGCCACTGCTTAATAAAATGGAAGTCTATACATTTTTAACATTAATAAGGCAACCCCTCTGCTATTAGTGATGTCTTAAGAAAAATAGACTTGCAAACCCATCCTGTCTTTAATTTTTTATGGTTATTAACATTCAAATGTGTTTCTTGTATAGCTAAGATATTTACTTTTTTTTCATAATTGTATTGCAGAATCAAAGTTTTTTTCTTGTAATTGTTTATTCCATTTACATTCCATGTGGAAAACACAAGTTCAGGAGATCCTACTAATTTATTCATCATAAGTTATTTCTAACATTGTCTTTAACCTCTTTTTTGTCTTGATACTGCAAAAAATAACTCTCCAATCTGTATCCAACTTCTGAAAATCCCACGTATTTATACAACCTACAAACCACTCTTTTTTGTTGTTGCCCATGCAAAGTATCCCCTATTTTCTTTATTAAAGACCTTATGCAAGTAGAAACCTGCAATTGCACTGGAAAAACTTATTCTTCATGCACTAATTCCAGTCCCCCTTGCTGAACCCAAAATATTACATCCTCCATTGGCTTATTACCATTTTTTCTTAATGCCATCTAGTCTGACAGGATTAAGGAAATAAAACAAGGTTGTGATTGTATTTTCCCCCTATCTTGGGGGATATTGTTCAAATATTTTAAATACATATTAATTTTAAGAACAATAAGTGGAAGACTAGAAAAGAGAAAGAAGGAAACAAAAGAAAAGAAAAGCGACAGAGAAAGAGAGACAGCGAGACAGAAAAAAAAACAGATCCTTAAATGTTTCTTTTGTACTAATTGTCCATCTTCACTCATCTTCCTTCCAACTCCTTCTTCCCTCAGTCTTCCATAATTTTCCAATATGTTTCTTCAAAGTAGATATCTACTTTTTCCATCTTTTAGGTATCTTGGAACATTTCTGGAAATTTAGATTTCAGGTCCTTCACAGCCTCTTGTGCAGTCTCATATAAATCGATTGCCTTTAATAAAAAGGTTTAGCTTGTTAGGTGGTACAAATATGGATCAGGCACCGTTTTCCAGATAACAGTTTGTAGGTGCAATATGTCTTCTATTTAGTGCTGCTCCATCCAAATGTGTTTGTTTAAATACTTGACTCATTATTTTATCTCTGTCTTCTGACTTTTGCATTTTTACAATGATGGCCCTAGGAGGTTTCATCATCTTCAAAACAGACTTCCTGGAAAACATAACTGAACTTCTTAACTTAAATGGGCAGACTGGGTGGGCCATAGGCCCTTATCTGCCGATTACTGTCTATGTATCTATGTATGTATGTATCTGGTCTCTGCCTAAGGACTCTATGCACTCGATCATATTCCATTTAAAAGTCCTCTTTAGAATTTCTAGAAGGGAATAAAAGATTGCATCAAGATTTTTGTTAAGTCGGCCTGTTGGTCCCATTTTTCTGGGACTCCCAATAATCTTAATTGTTTTCTTCTGGATCTGGTTTCAGCATCAATCATTTTAGTTTGTAACTGTTTTATTTCCTGATCTTGATGGGAAAGTTACTTCTTATATAGAAATTGTCAGCAGATAAGGACCGCTTGGCCCATCCAGTCTGTCCATATTTCATCAGCACCATATTGTCTTCCACCTCACTTATCCATTTTTCAGCAGTGACAATTTTCTCTAAGTTTACCTTATTTGAGATTCCTATATTTTTTAACGAGACCTTTGTATTGTCCATTTCAGAGACTAGCTTACTCAATGGGTCCATCTTACTTTTAATAGTAAGGATTTCTTTAAAAGGTCTTAGCCCATGGGGGGAGTCAGCTTTTTATTCTTGTAGGGCCTTGTTTGTTTCATTGTCTTTTGTCTGGCTTCCCTCCCTTCCCTTCCAGTGCCAATATTGAATATTCTAAAAATCTTGCCCCTCATCTTCTGAAGAAATTAAATCCTTTGTAACTTCAGCCCCATTTATGTCTGTTTCAGTATTTTTCTCACTTGTTACTTCTGAGCTAGATTCTGCACTAACCTGAGCAGCCATATTGAGGTTGGCACCTTTTTTTCCATAGGTATTTCCAAAGTCTGAGAGGGTGTGAAAATTCACTCCTGTTTCTCTCGCTCTCCTTTCTACCTTCTCTCATCCCAATTCACTCCATTTCTGGAGGAGGAAATATGTATTTTCCTGCTAGATTAGGGGCGTGTTTATTTTATATGCTTTTTTTTGCAAATGCAGGTGAACAGCCTGAGAGATTATTGTATGAGCTTGTTATATGAAGTAACTTAGTAACCCTACCTCCTTTGCCACTCCTCACTTTCCACACACTGTTCTTTTGTCCATCTTTTCAGTGTCTTATCTGTTAACTCCTTTTTCATCCTACCTCCACACTATTGGAGTTTTCTTTTCAGAAATTACCACTTTCTTTATATACTCTTATAACAGTGTTTCCTATATTTCTGTCTTGATATCAAACACTTTGAGAGAGTGTATAGAAGAGAGAAAGGAGACACTCATACACTCCTAAGATTCGATCAATTTCCAGGAGATTACTGACCAACTTTTAATGCATGCAGAAGTAAAGGAAAAATACATATATAACCTTATCTCCAACTTGTAACTTCTTCAGCATTCTGTTCAGCTTCTTCAGTTCAGAAGTGATGTATGGCTTTATCCAGCAGTTGCATGTCTCTTGAGTGTAGGTGCCAAAAGTCAGGCAATAGCGTCGAAGAAATACAGTGTTGAATGTGAACATGAAACTGAAATTTCTAACCGTAACGCTGTTTTTTGCACATGTCTCCACGTTCATTATTCAAACAAATAGGCCAACTCCAATCACATCCTCCAATCTCCCATGTGGAAGTGGTGTTCTGTTTAAAGGTGCATTCACCTCCCTGTCTTAAACAGAACTGCTCAGTTATTTCTAAAAGTAACAAGTGCGCTCTTAGTAAAATCTTTTATCTTTCAGAGTGGCACTCTGGCAAATACAATTTCTGTAATGAATCAAACTTTAGACAAAGTTTCACATGAAAAGATGCTGGCTGTGGACTGCAGATTGCTAATGAACTCCTTCATGGTGCTGCGTTCAAAGTTCTGTGTCAGTGAACAAAACTCCTCCTCCTCCTCCTCCTTCTATTCCAGCATTCTGTTGAGGGGGTTTAGTGTGTGTGTGTGTGAGTCTGTGTGTGTGTGTGTGTGTATGCTTGTGTGTGCGTAAAATATTTAAAGCATTTTTTTATGTTGTTATGCCCCCCTCTTTACCTTGACGAAACCCATCTGGTCATCCCCAATTATATCTGGCAATACCTTTTTTAAGCTCATAGCTAAGATTTTAGTAAATATTTTATAATCTGTATTTAGTAAGGATATTGGGTGGTAATGAGGAACATAACTTTATATTTTACCTTCCTTAGGAATGACCAGTATTTGTGCCTCATCAAAGGAGGGGGGCCTATATGTAAATGTATTAAATAAGACATGCAGTTTTGGGACTAATATTTCCTTAAACATTTTATAAAATTCAATACCAATACCGTCCAATACATGTGCCTTGCCTGATTTTAATAATTTAAGTGCTTCTTCAATTTCTATTTGTGTGGCAGGTTAATCTGTTATGTTTTGCTGTTCTATAGATATTTTGGTATATTTAAGAATGTAGAATTGTTTATTGTAGATTTTTGTGATTTGTACAATTTTGTATACTAATTCAATTCTTTTCATTTATATCAGATTATTTTATTACTATCTGTCCCAAATTATATTCAGATTTTATTTCTGATATGCATCTTTCTGCTTTTTCTTTCTGCAACTGATATGCTAACAATTTACCACTCTGATACATCTCAGAATAATATTTAGCTTTAGCATACAACATTATTCTTTCAGTTTTTTCATTATTTCTGATATTCATTTTTATATTTTGTTAGTGATTTTAAATATATATTATTATTAGTTGTGACATATTTCTGTTATATATCCAATAGTTTTCCTAACTGTTTTCTTTTTCCTTTTTTTTTTTGGCTAGCAGCTGAACTACTGTAGCAATTGTTATACCTCTTATTACTGCTTTATATGCATCCCAAATTATATTAACTGATACCTCATTATCTGTATTACATTGAAAAATATTCCTGGATTTCCTGTTTAACTTTCTCTATATACGTTTGATCTTTTAACAGTAATGGATCCATTTTCCAAGAGTGGCTGGGGGTGGTATCCCTGGATTCCAAGGCCAAACATAATGGTGCATGCTCTGTTAGTAAAATTAGTTCATATTTAATTTCTACAATATCCTGATACAATGAAGAAGATCCTGATATCATATCTATTCTTTAATATGATTTAAATCTTGCAGCATGGTATGAACATTCTTTTTTAATCTGGGTATGCACTTCACCAAAAATCCTTACTTGCCAAGTCTTCCATCCAATTCAACAAAATAGCAGCTTCATTTTTATTATAATCTCTGCTTCCAGATGTTGTACCCTACTTTGGATTAATTGTTAGGTTAAATTCCCCCACTATAATATAAGGTTGTGAAAAAACAGATAATACTAAGAAACATTCAGGTACAAAAAGTTAGTGCAATACTGGGTGGAACATAAATGGATGCAACTGTCATGATTTTGCCATATTGCTTTATAGATATAATTACAAATCTACATTCTTGATTAATATAATTGTTTAGTATTTCTATATTTAGTTTTTGTTTGTAGTAAAATAGCAGTATGTCAAAATTTGGATGTATGCAATGAATGTATTATTTTCCTCCCACATTTTATCTATTTTACTGCTTCATTAATAGTTAAATGCATTTCTGCAGACATACTGTGTCTGCTGTTTTTGTTTTAAATATCTTAATTTTTTCCATTTTATAGGATTAATAAATCCCTTTATGTTCCATGTTATAATTATTAGGTCATCCTGCATTTTAATTATTATAAAACCCATTCCTGAGAACTTTGCATCCATTTTAAATTTTAACCATTCTTCTATTTTATTCCTGCTACTCTCTTTTCTTGATTCCAAAAGATAATCTATCTCTATCATCTCCTGCCCTACCCCATACACTTTTTTCATCATAAAAATAAAACATATAAGCCAACACTTCACTTGCCCCCATATTCTTTTCAGAATGCTCAGTCAGGATTAATAGAAATTCTAAAGACCCCAACACCCTATTATCCAATTACCAAGTAGGCACTACCTCCTTTCTCAGCTTAAAGAGCTAAAAGGTGCCCCCCCAACTGTAATAAATATTAACACAGTTCAAGTATTTGTTAGTTCAAATTTTCGTTGCTTGCAACAACTTTGAACTTTACAAAAAGTCTAAGTCTTCCTAATTTATAATGACTTGGTATTGTTTTTCATTATCAGTCCCTATCTTTGTTTTTGCTTGAAGATCATTATTTTGTTTCTTATCTGGGTCATCCTGGCTTTGAGCATTATTTTCTGTGTTTGAAGCCCTTTCTGCTTTATTTGCTTTCTCTCTTTTCTCTGCTTCTTTCTCTGTTTCTGTCTGCATTTCTGTTCTTGTCACAGAAGTACCCATATTTTGGTTTCTTGATTGATTTTTATCCATATCAAAATACAAACCCAGTGTTTCTTTTACATAGTTTTCTGTGCTCTTTAATTAATCAAAAACCTTATAGCTCCCTTGATGGATAATCTTTAAATTATTAGGCAGTAAATGTTGGAATTTTACATTTCCCATAATAAGGTTTTAAGTGGGTTAAACAATTTCCTTTGTTTATAGATATTGGGACTCAAATCTTGAAAAAACACTTGTTGTTTATTTAAGTAAAGTCCTTTCCTTCTTAAAACATTAATACTTTTCCGCTATCTTGAAATCTAAAGAATCACACATATATCGCCGTTGGTATATATTTATAGTATTAGAAATTCATGCAGGTGTTCTTTGTACTCTATCTATTTCAATTCAGTCTCTCCATTACTCCTTTCAGCCATTCTTCCAAGAAATGTTTTATGTCTTGGCCTTTACTTTTTTCAGAAATGTTTAGCATTTTTAAATTGTTTCTATGAGATCTCCATTCCAAAATCTTCCATTTTATCTTTCATCTCTTGAAGTTCTTTAGATTGTCCTATGACTTTTACTTCTAATTGAGGCACACAGTCTTCTATATCAGAAACTCTAGTTTCTACTTCTGCAATTTTTTCCATGCATTGATTTAATTTCACTTCTGGTATCTTTTATCTTTTTGATAATTTGTTCCATTTTTTCTTCCATCCCTGAGAATCCTTTTTTTAAGTTCTGTATGCTGTTTCAAATATTCTTTTATTTCATCTTTCTCTTCCACATTTAGTGTATCTAAATTCTTAGTTTCTTTATCCTGCTCTGTTATTTTGTGTACAAAAAAAAGGAAAAGCCCTCTGGTATCAGCAAGTTTCCTCATTCTTCTAAATTTCCAGAAATACTTGACTGTTCTCCGAAAACATTTCTGGACCAGTTATTCCATTGCTGCTGTTTTAAGTCCTTCTAACTAGCTCTTGCTTTAGGACCAATCTTAGTTTTAATTAAAGTATTAGGATCTTCTAGATGTCTTTTATTTTGAATTACATTGTCAGCATCCTCTTCCTCCAAACTTCACTGTTTATTATGTACTGTACCTCATCCTCTTGATCAGATTCACTTACTTATGTATCAGTCTTTCTGTTTTTGATTATATTTCTGGTAGTAATTTTATAAACTTTTTGCTTATTTGCTTCAACTACAGATTCTGTTTTATTCTTAGCTTTTTCAAGAACTGTTTAGAAAGAAATCTCTGAAGTCTTTTATTTCTTTTCTACTCATAATTCTTTTTGCATATAGATTTTTGTATCACCACTGGAGCCTGACAGACTGCATGGCCCTCCCTCAGAGGTACTCATCCTCTGTGCCCAGAGTGTCCACTCTGACTGACCCTGTAATTCCCCAGAGCTTGCCCCACAGGTGGAACCAGGGAGAAGAATGCTGGCTTCTCCTCCCACTAGAACATTATCCCAAAGCTGTGTGTGGCCACAGGGATGCATCATGGAGCCTGTCAGCTCCCTGTTTTCACTTTTCCTTCCATCCCCTCCCCAGCAATGTAAAGATGCTGGTACTCACCTCCTGACCCACACTGATCTCCAGCCACCACCAGAAGGCAGTTAATGGGTAGGATGACAGAGCCTCCCTTTCCCTGAGTGAGGAGAGCAGTCCTCCAGATGCTCAATCCTCTCTTGCCCCTGCTGACCTCCAGCAGTCCAGGCTCATTCCTGAACCCAGGTCACCAGCATGGCGCAAGGTGTAGTGACTAGCACCTCAACCTCCAGCATCACTGGGATGGCCCATCTACTCATAATTTCAGGACTGTTTTTACTTTCTTATTTCTATTTCCTTCTTTTCAGATTTGCTTGTCATCTTACAGAGCTACCCTGTTTTTCTGGTACTGCTCATGCGACCATGGATACAACACTGCCAGATATTTTAAACAGGTATTTAAGCAGATTTTAGATTCAGGCCTTTAATTAGTTTTCTTTAAAGAATCTCAGATTTGAGCTCTTAGCTTTAACTCATGACTTACAGAGCTGCCATGTTGGATATTTATTGACAATTTGCTCATGATTATACAGTATGTGCTGTCAAGACTCTTAAAACTGCTTTTATTGTTTTTTAAATAAATCAGTAGGTCAAGTTGCCAATGTCTTACAGAGCTGCTGTTTTGCGTACTTCAGTAGTTGGCTCATGAGTTATATCTCCAATCCCATTTGGAGCATGCAAACGACTGTGCTTTTTATGGTGATTTTTGTACATATCAGCAGGCAAACTGTAACTGCAGCACACAGTTTTATGAATAGAGTGGTGCTTTCTTTCCTCAAATATGTTAATTTACATGGTTCATGCCATTCATATTTTCAAGTTTCCAACCTCTTATATGTCCAAGCCATCTTCTTTGTTGATAAAAAGCAGGTACTCAGGAATTTCAAATGCCTCAACAGTGCCAAATCCCAAACAGCTTTCTGGTAATGTTCATTTACCCTTTTATAAAACGTAAGCATCCACCATCCAGCAATGTCCAAAAGATTGTTGTCAGCAGCTTCATAAATTAACAAGCATTTGTCAATGCCGAATGTTTGCTTGCTGGTATTAGCATTGGAAATGCAGGAGTTAGACAAATGCAGAATAGGAATGGCACTGAAGTATTGCACTTCATGCCAACCCCACCTCCATCCTGTAGAGACGGACAGGCATTGGGGTAAGTGTTTGGGTCATCACCCATGACATTCATGCCATGTCACCTCACCCTATTCTGCAGAAACTGACATATGTTGAGGTGTGCCTTGGGGTGTTTGGCTTTACAGTCATCCCATTCCATAAGGACATACACTGAAATGGGTGCAGTATATGAGAATGAGGTGAACTCTGGGGCCGAAGAGTCCAAGGTACACCTCAATGACTGCCACTGGCTGAGGGGTGGGGGTGGGATGGCATGAGCAGTACAGTTGGCAATCCAAAGGCACACCCCAATGCCTGTCAGTCTGTACAGGGTGGGGCGTTATGGTTAGAAGCCCTAATGCCCCAGGCATTTGTTGGTATTTGCACTACAAATTTCCAACATGGCCTTTTTGTGACCCCACGTCATGAGAGTATTTGGGACCTCTTCTCATGAAGAGTGGCAGTGTGATTTTGTCTATGTGTGCCGAACTTTGCGTTCCAACAGCAACTGTGCCAATCTGCACCACATGTATGAAAACACAGATCAGGCAGGATGTGAAAAATGATGGCTATATCATCCATAGAAAGGTTTGAAGAGATGGCAATGCTGAAAATCTGCAGTGGAATATTAAAAATGCTTGCACTTCCAAGCATACATGGAAGCTGCGCAACGCATGTGCGTAACACAGTCATTTTATGGACTTTCAGCACCAAATTTTCAACATAGGCATTTTAGGACCTCTGCTTATGAACAGTGTCACTGCAATTTTCTTAATGTGTCACAAACACTGATTTCCCACAGCGACCATGCTATTCTGGGCCAGAAGTGCAAAAACACATTTTGGCCAAAATGTGAAAAATGACAGTTGTACTATTCATTAGGAGGTGCAGAAAAATGCCAGTGTTGAAAATCTGGAGTGAAAATATACCAAATTCACGAAGTTAAGTGTGTGCACAGCAACTGCGCAATGCACGCTCATAAAACAGTCATTATTTGGATTTTTTCCACCAAATTTGCAACACAGACTTTTTGAGAGCCTGCCTCATGAACACTGGCACTGTCTTTTTAATAATCAGTCTAGACAGGTGATTCCACGCAGTGAGTGTGAAATCACCTTTTGGGATTGAATAATGCAATGACAGTGGCTGAATACATGAGGAGGGGTCCCAATAACCCCATGTTGAAAATTTGGTGTCAAGATTCCCCAAAATGCCTGAGATATGCACCAAAGTTGAAAAAACCTATTTATGCTATTATACAGCTTACCGGCATTTCTTTAGTTCTCAGTCAGTTTGAAGAGTGCAGACGTGTTCCCGGTCCACCGAAGATCATCACGCTGGGCTCCAGAGGTAAGTATGGGGTGAGGGGGATGTGAGAAGGCTGGGTGCACAGAAGATGGGTGCAGGTTGGGGGAGGAGCCACCGGACTCAATGAGGGACCATTTTCTGTTTTACAGGTCTTTAAAAAGAAAAGCAAAACATTGCAGGACTTTTTTTTTTCAGGGACATTTGGCACACTGGTGTAGGCTCCCAGCATGCAACCTGAGTGTTTTTTTGATGGGCTGTAGCTGACGGGGGACTGAGCTCCCCCATCAGCACATGTGCAGGGCAAGAGCCAAGGGGATTGGGCACCCCCTTGGCACAAAACAAATTTGGGGGGGACTATATTGCTGATGGTGAGTGGGCTCCCCATTGGCAAATTAAACTGGAAGGGGGACTGAAGCTGATGTGGATTGGTCCCCTGCTGGTAAACAAAGACTGTTATTATGGGGGATGCATGATGCTGAGGGGATTGGGCACCCTCGGCACTGGGGTTGTGTAATACTGTTTGCAAACATGGTGGCAGCTTGCCGCCTCGTTCACAAACAATATTATACTGGGCAAGGTACCGCCCTGAAATGATGGGTCACTCCCTCATTGCAGCAGAATGGCTGACCCTGCAATGATGAGGCGGCCCCTGATTGCTGCGGCAAAAGCATTTTAACTTGGTGGCACTTTTGGAAACAGTGTCATCAGCACACTGTGCCTCCATTGGTCCACCAGTGCCAAACCCCCAAATGCAGTGCCTCCGTTGGTTTCCACAGTGCCGCACCTCCACAACCCACTTCTCTCCTAAGCTGCCACATAATGTTTCTTGCACATGCGCGCAAGCAAACATAAAAATGGTCAATTCTGTTGTAAAAATGTTAATGTTCACACCAAGAAGCACAGAGGAACTAATCCATTCTGGCATCTGTCTGCACCACACTGAAAAAAACACTGCCACTTATTTGGAAATTCTGACAATGCCCAGAGAACTCAGAGTGATGTTAACCTCGACTGTTACAACCAACCGTCACCTGTCAAAGAAGCTCCACTACTCATTGCAGCCTCCTGGTCTGTGTGCACCACATAAGTACTTATTCTTGTATCATCATCTCAGGGAGGAAGCGTTTCAGAGAACTCACCAGCATAAATTAAATTCCTTGCTGTTTAATCAATAGACCTGCATTTAGGTAGAGGAGGTTCATTGCAGAATGCTGACTCTCCCCACACTGCTCACCTTCTAAGCACCTTGTTGCTCTGCCCTCCCCTTCCCTGAAGTCCCCATGGCATATGTCATTAAACAATGCCAGTGCCTCTCTGGCAAGATTAGTTCTTTCAATGAAGGTTTTACTCTTTTTCTGTTTGATTTCACTGCTCTGTTTTTAACTGCCGCAGATGCTATTGTGATGTCATAAGCATTGTTCAAGCTTGTCTCCCATAGGTTAAGAGCTCTGTTATGACCAGCTTCAAGTGGAAATCGATGTCGACGAGTTGACCCACCAGAGATTGAAATAAGTGATTTATTCTAACTGCATGTCAGTCACACATGAAAATAAATGCATTTATTTGCTAAATTGTATTCTCACAGTCATTTTATAAATACATTTTAGAGCCAGTAAGAAGGCTGCAGGGAGTGCAAGCACATTTGTGATAATGGGGCAAAAACATCAGTATACAGCTGACAGTGCCCCTTTCTTTAAAGTCTCATATCAGCACAGTTCTTTCCTGGTTAGCAGCAATCATAATTTCCACCCCACTGCCTCATCCCTGTCTTCCTCCTGATTTAGTAGCATATAAATTACCCCAATACTGCATTTCTTCTCCAAAGTGCCTGTTAGTTTAACAAATGGATAGCTAGAACTCCCAAACTCTGCCCTCAAATTACTTATGCTCAACTGGTGAAGATGGAGGTAATCTTTTGTAAACAGCTTGCTATCCTGCCAGAAGGTTACCCAGCCCCCTGTATAGTGGTGTCCCTCCTCATCACACCAACTCTTTAGCCACATGTTAAACTCTTGATTTTAATTTGTCTGTGCTCTCCTAGCACTGGCAACAACTCATAAAAGGCTGCTTTGATCCTCAACAGTCTGCCTAGCTCCATCTTTTTTTCTCCAGCATTTCCATTGCCAGGGCATTGGTGCAAAGATGTACCAGACCACCTGGCTTCTCCTCTTCCCTTCTTGGTAGCCTCTCCAAGTGAGATATGAACCTTTCTGCAGTTGCCCCTGGAAGGCATAGAACTATGCTAGCCCATCCAAAGTGACACACTTCCTTCCCCTCCCCTTTCCTCTCACTGAACTACTGAGTCCCCTATTACATTGAATTGTTCCTTGCTACTCCTTTCACTGCCTGATTCTCTCCCAGTGGTAAGGACTACATGCTGCCTCTTACCAGGGCATCCATCAGCTGCCTGCATTTTGGTGCAGTCCTACTGAACAAATTCCACGAGAGGTAAAAATCTGTTCTGGTAGTTTAGCCCTTTTTTGCCACCCTTCCTCCTTCTGCCCAATCACCTCCCATATTGCTAGCTGCAGAGAAATTAGGTTACATCAAGTTATTCTTGCACATGGGTATCTATAGTAGCGAATGTCTTTTATAATTTTCATTGATAAAATGTAATTTTACTGCAAGATTACTGGCATCCTGTAATCACTAATTATGTTGTCTGTATCCAGAGTTTAGCACATGCATCCTAGGCACTAATATGTTGCCACCCTAATGTATTATCCACCATTACCCTTGTATCCCCTTTGACTGTCTGTGATTATATTGTTCAAAAGCTTTTTATCCCAATGTACAATACACAGATATATATGCTGGGCATGTTATTTTCTCCAATACAAAATCATCAGGTAACCTAACTGTTTGCATTGTGTTGTATTGTCTTTTTAACTCAATGTGGAACCTTTGTAAAAGCACCCCCAGCTCAAAGGTGTATTATAATCTGAGATCTTAATAAGTAAATAAAATAAATAAGAATTTAGCAGTATGAATTATGGTATTGTGTCTTTAAATATTCACTTTTAAAGGGATGCACTTTGTTGGCGTAGCTCCACCCCTGAAGAAGTTCAGAGCAATCCAAAGCACTGGGGTACTAGCCATGCTTGTCCCTGCTGAGTGAAGCTTGTTAAAATAAAGACCTTTGAGAACAGTTCTCCATGCTAGCCTTTATTTTCACACAGTGCCTGTCACTGCATGTGTCATGCTTAAAATGGACCACCAAAGTCTTCAGATATTTGGAGGTATGGGTGCCACCAGACATCACCAAACTGCTTCAATACAACCTCCACAAACTACTAGGGGACATATACAGTAGAGTGACTGACAGAGATGGAAAGAACATCCTCTTACAGTGTGTGTGTGTGTGTGTGTGTGTGTGTGTGTGTGAGTGTGGGAGGGGGAGGGGTGGAGGCTTGAGACTGTTCATATGACTATCCTGCCATGTCTAAATTTCTTGTTCTCAACCTTACCAATCCTAGCCCCATTCTCCACCTGTAAACAGTTGCAAAATTACCTTCTTCATTTGTCTGGCTAGACAGAAGGCTGCAGATAAGATGGCAGTACTAACAGTACCCAAAGGAAAGGGTCTCCAAAATATGAAAATGTATTACTGCACTGCACAACTCCAGAGCTTTGTAATGGTAGAAGTGATGCAAAATGCCCCATGCTGGGAGAATATGGAACAAATGGGCCTACAAAAGATCTGGTTACCCCCCAACAGTGACATTTCACCAGCAAGGTCTCCCACAGTGACTACAGCACCAAGCCATGGTGGGAGATCCGCTGGAACCCGCTGCTGTCTGTCGAGGGTCCTGCAGTCCCCCCAATCAGCTCCAACTGGAGTTTAGAATCCTTAAGTGGGGGTGTGGGGGACACAGTCCCCTGCATGAGGGGTTCGGGCAGGTGAAGCCCCCCAAAGAAAACAAGAGAACAAAGTGCAAACCTGCAGCCATCTGCAGAATGTGGTCGACCTGCCGGTGTCGCTGACAGGGCATTCGACAAAATGTTTGTCAGACTCCGTCGTGGATCCCAAAAGATCTAGCTAACAGAAATCCCATTTGCAGCATGGGAGCCCTTGGCACCCATGTAAATTGATAGTCCCTGGGTGAAACTGATAATACAAGTGTAGGGCCAAATATATCACACATGGAATATGGACAAAGATATTAATAGGCTGACACCATTCAGGGTATGCACAGACTTACACCAATATCCCTCAACCCTGGGTTTCAAAGATGGAAATGATGTGGCCTGGTTGAAGTAGGCCAACTTCTGGAAGGCACCAGTGTTAAAACCTTTCAGCAACTCTGTACCGAATTCGGATAAATTCAGATATTTCCAGTTGCGACACCACCTCACCATGGAACTGTGTATATCAACCCATAAATTAGAAAGTAAAAGGAGTAAGACAACTCCTGAGTGACTTAATCAAACAAGAACACTCAAAAAAAGTTATTTTTGATTCTGTACTCAACCCCTAAAGGGTTAAAAAGAGATAACATAGTTCATATTAAAGAGAAATAGAATATGGAGACAGGAGACAATATTAACGAGCAAGAATGTGACAGCATCTGGGTTTCAGCACACAAAACCACAACCTCCCCAAACTGGTGCAAGTTTTGCTGGCAAGTGAATGTAAGGCACTTCAAAACTCCTGTGATCTCTAAGCATTATGAAGCACACCAGTCTGATCAGTGTTGGAGGGGCTATGGAGAACAAGGACATCACACTCATATCTTTAGGGTTGATCAGTGGTAAAAGACTTCTGGTGTAAAGTGGGTAGAACTTTAGGACAGATGTGTGAACTCCCTCCCCCTGCTCCTTTAGAAACCTAATACTGGGCTTCACACCAAAGAACCTCAAGCGCAAAAATAAAAAGTACCCATACAACATCCTAATCTCTGCTACACTAAAAATCATTATCCAGAGATCTTTGATATCCACCCCACCTGACAGGGGGGGTTGGTTGCAGAACTGCAAGAACATTTAGGAAATGGAAAGGGTCACCTTGTGGCTGCAGCAAACCTATAGGAGTAACACAACAGCAGATGGTACCCGTTTATATCATACCTAGCATAGAGCAAGCTGACATTCTAGAGGCCTTGGCAAATGCAGACTGAACCCATAGAAGGCTTTGCACCATGAACAAGGATGGCTAAACCTACCTGGGCCATATGAATGGCAACCACCTCACTACAGATGGGCAGTAATCCCATAGTCACTCATGGCCCTATGAGGAATTCATATTGTAATATAAATAGGCTCCTTTTCCTGAGGCTAGGTATGATAATAGACAAACAATCTGAACCACTAGGTGAACTGTACATAAGAATGCACACTGAATCAGTGGACCTTTTGTACTGCATGTTTAGTTCCTCAGTTGTGTATGTTCTTATTTGTTTATTTAATTTGTATGCGTTGTACTTTGTCTGTTTCTTTCTACTCATTTGTAATGTAAATGAATTGTATTTGTTGTAGTATACTCCTTACAACCTTAAGTAAACATTATTGTATTTATTTATTTATTTAGTTTTTGTTGACTGGGTAAGTGCACTAGACAAATCCTGCCTATTTTCAGGCACGACTCGGGGGAGGGGGATACAGATGAATGCCAAGTGACCTTGAACCAGATTAAGCTGCTGGTGGTATTTTTTTGTGAAAATATTTTTTCTTTACAAAAAGAAGAGCACATCCTGGTGGTTCACTACTGCACCAGGCACCCTGCCTTCTAACAAGAAATGCAGCGTGTAAGCCGGCACAGTGGCATAGAGGGCTGAGACACTTTGCACCTCACCTTTTATCGTGCTGACGACCCAAGGCCAGGAGTGAGTTTGAGTTGTCAGGGGTTGATTGGGGGGGAGTTGGATAAGCATCTGATGGACATTTCTCCTCCTCCTCCCGGGAGGGTGGGATGTGGCTCCCTGACTATCAACAACTCCCAGTGGAGGCTGGGTGTACAACTGCCAGAGCCACTCATGCATGGGGGGAGGTGATGGTGGATGTCTGCGGATCAGGTGTGGGAGCATGCCAGAGCCGTGCTGATGTCACTGCACATCCACACCTCTGAGTAGGCAGTGTAACAAGTAAGAGGAAACTACCCAATGGCCATAAGGAAGATGTTGCCCTGCAGCCACCTTGTCCATGGCCGGACACTGCCCTCCTGAGTCCCACTATCCTCCACTCTTACCTCTGCCTGCCTGGTTCCATTGATACATTATACAGGAGCACCATTGAGCAGAAGGCAGCCTCGCCCAAGGGGGCTATGACCAGAGGAATACTGCAGGTGAGCCACATGTGGAATGGAGGAATGAGACAGCAGCCCTCAGGCTGGGAGAATTTCAGGATGGACAGGATTAGGTAAAGGGTCAACCGATGGGACTCAGAAAGCCAGCATTCAGAATGAAATCGAGTTAATAAAAACAATAAAAATTAAATGCAGCTACTGGCAGCCCATCCCAAGTGACTCACTATGACCCCTACAGCCCCACACACACACACATGCACACATTCTGAAACTTGACAACCCATCACTGGTGACAGAAAGTATTGACATAAAAAGCTGCTTAAAGAGGTAGGAAATTTGCGGCTGCCTCTGATGTTCCTATTTACAGAAATTATTTTATTTTAATTGTTTATTAAGAATGTATATTTGAGCATAAGTGCTTGTTTACAAAGGTTATATATCAGGGTCAGCAAAATACAAACTAAAATAACAACAGCTTCAAGCAATTCCATATGAGTACAGGCAAGACAAAATACAATAAATACAATAGCAGCAACTTCAAGAGTTCCAGAGGAATACAGTAAAATACAGTAAAAGTACAGTGTTAGACAACAATGACTGTTGCAGTCTAAAGCAGGGCAAAGTCTACAGATGGGCAATATTCCAGTTAAGTTTTTTAAGTGGGCAAAATCTGGGAAATTAAGCAGAGAGTCAGGCCATTCATTCAGCCAACCAGCAGCCCTTACCAACAAACTCTGGTCAGAACCACAATGACTGCCAATGCATTAATATGGTAAGAGATATAGGGCCTGATTCTGAATGGAGGTTTGGAGCAGTGGAAGCTGCAGCATAAAAGCAACTTGTGCCAGCACCCTTGCGCCAGGGACCTGCACCCCATTCTCTATTGGGCAGGGTCCTGGAGGCTATGTCCTGTGGTTTGCAGCAACCTGGTCCAGGTGTCAGACGGCGCACTGGTGGTGTTCATCGCAGGCCATGGGGTGGCTGTGCCCCATTCCAGTCCCTGTTGCAAGGGCATCCCCTTTCCCCATGTGCCCCATCAAACATCAAAACAGTGCCCCAATAGCATAGCAGCTCCTCCACCCCTGATCCCCGATTGCTGATACATTTTAAAAGTATGCTGAGTCCCCCTCCTGATAGTGCCCACATAGTAAAAGTATTCCAGACCCTTCTCCAATCCCTGCTGTTGTTCACAGGTAACAAGAATACCTCCCATACCCCCTTCCCAACCCCACAGGTGCCAGTACTAATATTAATTAGGTTCATTGACAGTTCAGTCAGCAGCCGGCCATGGAGGTGTGAGGTGGGCTGTGCTGGTTGCAGGCTCTGCCTCTTAATATTAATACTGACACCTGTGGGGTCAGCGGGCATGGGAGGGTATTCCTTTTCATGCAGACAACATCAGGGATTAGGGAGAGGGTCTGGAAATTAATATTATCATTTGCTGCATGATCGTGGATTGGGGAGGGGGACTGGAGAGTTATTATTCTTTTGTGCGGCACTATCAGGAAATGGGGACTGGAATACTATCACTATGTGTGGATGCATTGATGATCAGGGAGGTGGGACTGGAACATATTGTTAATTACAGCACTACCATGAACTGGGAGGGTTACCAGGACACTATTAACACTGCCAGCACCTTCAGGGACCAGGGAGGGTGGAGCAATATTAATATTATTTGTGACATAGTTGGGGGTGGGAGAGGAGAACACAGCACACTGTTGTATATGGGCCTTACTACCCCTGAGGGAGTATTCTCAGTACCCTTAGACCAGCCCTAGCTGGTCTAAGGGCACTTACAATTTCTCTCTCAGGGACAGTTTTGTGAATATCAATTTAGGGATGCAGCAGCTTGCATCAGCCCCATGTTCTCTTGCCCGTGTTGCAGTCCATTTTTGGGTGCATGTGGCACAAGTCCTGCTTGGGGCAGGCAGCCTTTGTTTGTGAATAGCTTCAGGGACAATCTCTGATACAAGGTGCCACTTGTGGCATATATGTTTGGTGCAGGCACCTTGGGTCAGTCACTGGACTTTGAGAATCGGGCCATTAGAATTAATGTGTGACAGTGTGCTGTTTTCTTGTTCCTGCTGCTCACTCTCTTTACTTTAGGCTATCTTCCTCCTTTTCCTGGTCAAACAATCAATCAATAATCTTTATTTTACTAGGTGAAACACCATTGAGTTAACTAATTTAGGCCTATATATGCCTGTAGGTGGCATCTGAAAGCATAGCCACTCAGGCCAATAATGCCTGTAGATGTACCCAGCCGACTTTCACTCAGGCCTGAAATGTCTGAGAAAGTCAGCAGTTTTACCTAAATATCAAACAAACCAAATTGCTTAGAATTGATTGCATAGAGCTGATAGAAAGGTAATTTTGTGCTGAACAACTTTGCCACTGATACTTTGTATCTATCATGTATACTTTAGAATTATTCACATTTGTTTAAGGTATGGTGTGCATAGCTGACATTTGTCTCTCAAGCTCGCCTAAGCACTTTGAAAAATCTGGAAAAAACATAGTTGTTTGGTATATCAGCTAGTATAAAATGAAAACCAAATTGATTATAATTGATTGCATAGCACCATTGGAAAGATACTTTTGTACTAAACAACTTTGCCACTGGCACTTTGTGTGTAGCACTTACGGTTCAAGACGTATTCACATTTGTGACATGCTGATTATGGCTTGATTTTGCTAAGAAAGGCCCAGGATGCAGTGATAAGAGTATACAGGACACAAGTGGTAGAAATCTTTAAGAGTTCTTGTGGTGTGAGTTAAGGCTCATTTCCAAGGTGAACATGGGTAGAGTATACATAACATACATAACATTTCTGAATAACAAGGAATACATTGTTGGTGTTGGGAACATAATATCAACATAAGTGTAGTAACACTGGAAAAATGCATTTTGTACATAAGATTGCAACAGATTGCCTAACCAGGGAATGGGAGTAGCAATTTGGTATAGAAGGTATAGAAAACGGAGATATGCTGGGGTAGAGGAGTGGGAGCGATAGGAGAAATAGGGAGATGACACACCGGGACAGTGAGGTAAAGGAGAGAAAGATACAAGTGGCAACCCTCGGTTCAATCCGTTAGGAATTGCACTTGCACGACTTACTGAAGGACTGTCTAAGTAAAGTTTTAAAGGTGGAGAGTTTCACAAGGCAAGCCAATTTCAGTGTTTTTTTGAAGTTGGTTCCACAATGAGGCTTGTAACTTTGGAGATAGTAAGTGTTATATACGATGAGCTTCTTAAGGCATAGTTATCAGGCACACTGATAGGCAGGCAGTCGGAGATATATTGAGGAAGCAATTTGGTAAGGGCTTTGAAGGTCCAGGTAGCTGCATTTTTTTCCCACCTGAATGACAGAGATGTCCAGCCAACAAGGGAGTAGATACAACAGTGGTGTGTAGAGTAGGGTGCACCAGGAATGAATCTTAAGGTGCGATGATATAAGGTGTCTAGCTTGGATAGGGCAATGCTAGTTCCTTGTCCATACAAGATGTCTGTGTAGTCCAGGAGAGGGAGAAAGGTGGCTTGGATTAGTGTAGTTTTTGCTTCTCTGGTGAGTAAGTGCTTAATCCTGTAAAAAAGACCAAGTCTCTGTTTTAGTTTTTTTTGTCAGCTCCTCAATGTGTCCTGAGAAGGTTAACATTCTGTCGACCCACACACCCAAATATTTAAATTTGGCCACTGCTTCTAGCGGTTCACCTAGAAGGTAGTAATTTTCGCTAAAGTGGCTAGTGGTGTGGGTATGGGCTATTAACTGACAGTGAAAAAACATAACCATTGTTTTCTTTGCATTTATTAATAGTTTAAGGTATAGTAAGTTCATCTGAAGTCTTAAAATCAACTTGGAGGTCTCTACATGCCATTTCAGGAGAAGGCCTATCAATGTACAGCATGGTGTCATCTGCAGAAAGATGAATATTAGCAGAGTTTATACCAGTGTTGATGTTACTGATGTAGATAGTGAACAGGAGAGGGCCCAAAATGGAACCTTGTGGGGCACCTCTCGACAGGGTATTTAAGGAGTGAATTCTCCACCAGCTTTTATCTGCTGGCAATGACCATCAAGGTAGTTGTGAAACCATTTAGTGGTCGTCAGGTCCAGCCCAGTGTTCCGAAGGATGTTCAGGAGCAGTGCATGGTCTACCATGTCAAAAGCCTTGCTTAGATCAAGGAACAAGGCACACAAATGTTGCTTGCCATCAAGTGCTTTCAGTTGGTCATTGGAGACTTCACTAGAGCAGAGGCAGTACTATGACATGGTTTGAAGCCAGACTGTGAAGGTGTAATGAGATTATATGACTCTAAATACTTTCTTAACTGTGAATTAACTATTTTCAAATGGGCTATTGAACCGCATCCAGCATTTTTTAGTCCTGGTAGTCTCCTCCCACTTCTACAGCATATTTTAAAATTTTAAATCTTATGTAATTCTCATTCTATTGGTTCACTCCAACCTCAGGTAAACACCTGTTGCATCCCAGGTAGGATGTTTCCCCTATCCCCTTCCCTTTTCATGTTGTAATCTGCTGATAGACTCTCCCATAGTAAGCTGGCTCTCCTCCCTTAGCAGTTTTCATTCCCCACTTTCTTCTACAATACATATGCTGTCCCTTCCAGATGCTAGTTAGATGAGCTGCCCTTCCTTCCAGAAGATGCTGAGTAGTAACATCTTTCCATAGCATGCTGGTTCCCTCTCTTTATAGAAACATAGAATTCAATGGCAGAAAGAGACAGATGGCCCATCAAGTCTGTGCATAGTTGGTACTATCTTAACTCCATCCTAGTGCTTCAATGGGTTCCTCTCTCACTTCTGCTTCCTCGCCCTTCCTGGTTCCTCAAAGTGAGATTGCAAGTCCACTGGCCCTGTGCCATCCTTTGAACCCATTAATGATCCTTCCTGCAACATCCACCTGTAATAATTTGTTACAGTGCCCCACCAACCCACCACCCTTTTGTGAAATAAAACTTCCTGACATCCTTCTTCTGTTCTCCTCCACTAATCTCCAATTGAACCCACACATGACTGTATCTCTACCATGACTCCTCTTCCATTTGGCCTCCAGACCACGCATGTTCAGGCCAGGGGTTAGGTCAGATCTTCAGACGTTCCTTGTATGATCAGCCTTGCTGGCCCAGAATCAATAGTCTTTCTCAGATGAAGACAAAACTGGGCACTGTACTCTAGAGGAGGCCTCACCAGTGATATATATAGAGAGACCGTATTACACCTCCCCCACACTGTAAAACCACTCCCAATACACCCCAGCATCCTTTAGGCCTTGTTGCACTGGCTGGTGTGCTTGTTTTAGTCACATGCCTGATGATGAGGGTTTTGATTTTATTATTTGCCTTTATGCTGTTATGCTGTACACCTCCCCTCCACCCGCTGCCTTAGTATGTGTATGTAATAATTGATAATACCTGGGGCTAAGCTCATCAGGTACAGTATGCTGACTGTAAAGTTCTTTATCAGTTTGAAATCAGGTGGGTTTTCCAATTACCATTTAGAGATGTTTGACAGAAAAAATAACCTTGAATCAAATTATGGGTCTCTGAACCAGACTTCTACCCAGCCAGAAAAGAATAGAAATGAGAACTTTTGCAAGTCTAAACTAAGAAAAATAGGTTTACATCAATCAGAGAGCAGGTAGGCATAAGCTTTCTGGGACTCCTTGGGAAAGGTGTCAGCCTGAGAAGCCAATTAACAACAGATTACTGCTGTAAAATAAGAGCAACGCACGTTAGAACAATCTACTCTTTGACTTCTACATAGCTGCTTTGCTTTTGGCCGGGGCACACAGTAACATAATTGACAGCTGGCATTGCTTTGTTAATTTTGTATACAGCATTATTAGCACTCCTGCTGTACTGTGCCTCTCAACCTTTTACAAAAGACAATAGCACGTCCCTAAAATCAATCAGAACACCTGCTCACTGTGTGAAGCCCACTGCTCCCCGACAGCAATGTCTCCTATATTCATACTATCCACAGATTCCTCAGATGGAGATGTCACTTCTAATGGACAAGTAAATCTCTGGTACCGGTGATCAGAAACACAGAAACCACCTACAACAGCTGATTTAAAACTGCTTCCAGTATTTAAGCCAAAAAAATAACTACATTTTGGCAGATTGATCCAGGAGCATCGACTCCAGCCTAGGCTTAGGCAAAAAAAAAACTATAAAAAAAATTTTCCTTTGTGAATTTTTCCCGGAGGTGGTCTAATCCAAAAAAAAAAGAAAGAAGTTCATGAAATAAGCAAATCTCCCTCTGCTCTGGTATATCGGAGCTGTCTGCCTTGCCCAGCACTGCTTCTTACAGTTAGGTTCTTCAAGATCAATGGCAAACATTATATAATATTTTTCCCCCACTGGCATTTTCTATGGAAGAGTAATACAACTGAATATTTTGAATAGAAACAGTTGGTCTCCAGTTGTCTTTTTCGTTCATGTAGATAGTGTATTCATCCATAAGCGGACCACATCAGAACAGTCAGCTCCGACATCCCCCCGCCCGAGTCCTCAGTTTGTGTCAGTTCCTGATATTATTTTAGGAGTAACATCTAACAGTTGTGCACGTGAAACTCTCCTAGATGTGTGCCAGTAAACTCGTTCCTCTAGCTGCAGAAGATGTATTTTTTCCTGACTTCTGATTGACAATTTTTTTTTTGTTAATAGAGAAACAAAATATGGTTAAGATTCTATTCGCCATGCTATTTGATTACATACTGTTGGAGACAGCAGTTTCATCATTAACTGTCATCCAATTTGTCTCATCAATTTGAAAAGTTTTTTTAAGTGGTTTTTCATTTACTGTATATATTCTGTTGTTCTGTACAAGTAGACTACCACATTTCATTCTGCTGTGTTTTATTTAACAAAGTCATCCAAAGTAAATTAGTTGCAGCTGATGGGGAAAAAATGCTATGCCATTACAGAATATAAATGACAGGGCATCCTTTGGATGCCATATTATTCCTACGCTTATTACTCCTGCATGATGCTTTGATAAAAGGGGATTCCTAAATGTAAATAAAACAATAGTAAAGAAATGTAGTAAAATAATGCAGGAGGAAAAGCAATAAGATGTCACTCTCTTTATTCATATTTCTGTCTAATGACTTCCTCAGAGAACAGTTTAGTTGCACAGTACATCATTTAGCTGATTTTTGCCAGGGGACCTTGGAAGGGTGTAGTTCAACAGTACACAGTCTCATCTGCTGTCTATAGCATGCTAGATATACGTTAACTTCAACTGGTACACAGAGATTCCTCCTCTTTGCCGAGCAGTTGCACATTTATATCCTACATTAAATGCCTTATTGAGAACTGCCTTTGCAGTAGTATTTGCAAACCTCCCATTTCTTACGGACGTACTGCAGGCAGGACCCTGAGTTTAGCTGTAAGAGGTAGAAAGCAAGGAAAATGTCCAGTTCATGGTGTTAACATTGCCAAGTTCATGGATTAAAAGAATGACCAGTAATAAATATTTGGATGCAGGGTTGCCACCTTTAGAACAGAAAAAATGCAGCAAAGCCTGACAAGCACACACCGACAGGGACATCAGCACTGATCACCTTGGTCAATCGATTCTAACCCTAGCATCTACTTCCAGCATGCATTTTATTTCAGCCTTTTGTTCTTGTTCCTTCTACACATGGCGTTTCATGGATTTTGAGTGTTTATGCTCC
The DNA here is from genome assembly GCA_016271365.2 of Neoceratodus forsteri. NCBI lineage: Eukaryota > Metazoa > Chordata > Ceratodontiformes > Ceratodontidae > Neoceratodus > Neoceratodus forsteri. The sequence goes on along the minus strand of JADMNL010000040.1, from coordinate 40,498,559 downwards.
TTTTAATACTGTCACTCCTTTTCTGCTGACAAATTCAATGCCTCTACATTCCTAACCATGCTATCTCATTCTGTAGTCTCCTCATTAGAGCGCAAACCTCTGATAGCTTTGCATATTGGAATACCAGTCTGCACCACAGTGGCAATGCAGTGAAAAAGGTGCCCATGGGGTCTTATTCAGGTTGAAGCTCCCTTTTTTGCATCATCACATTGCACACTATTTTTTAGCACTCTCCATCTCATTTAAGTATATAAAAGGGGACTTTCCTGATGAGTAAAAAATATAGATGCAGACCTCTTACGAGGGTTAGGCAATATTGTTTTCAAGTGCACAAATCATGCAAAAGCCTGTCTTGTGAGATGGGTGTTATCACAAACATGGGAATGATTTTGCCATTTGTTTGCATATTGGCATAACCAAATGAAAATTACTTGGTTTTAAATGAATTTGCTAAAGGTTTTGTAAAGGTTATCACTAGTTTTCACACAAAAATAGCTATTTCACACAAACAGCAGTGATTTTCACTAAAAAAAATAAACTTAGGGCTATTAGACCACCAGGATCATAAGCAATCCTAACCAGGTCAGAACTTTGTCAAGATTGCCAGTTGTGTTTGAAACCTTGAAAATATTACATATGAACATACGAAATGCCAGCAGAAACAGGTCACATGGTCTATCAAGTCTGCTTGAATGTGCAGCTAGCACCTTATTTGCAGCTGTCCCCCTTCCCCTCTCATGTTTACCTCCTCCCTCTCACCCTGTCCCATCCCCTTTTGAAACTATCAATTGTCTTACAGGATACCACCTCCTCTGGCAGAGTGTTCCACTGCGCCACAACCCTTTCTGTGAAAAAGTGCCTCCTCATTTCCCTCTTACATCTTCCCCCTCCAATCTAAGACTGTGACCTTTCATGTCTCTCACCCTCCTTAGCTTAATTGTTTAACATCTTTAAGTACTTAAAGGTCTTAATCATATCCCCCTCGATTCCTCCCCTCCTCCAAAGAGTACAAATTCAACTCACTCAGCTGCTCCTCGTATGGTTTGTCCACCAATCCCTGGATCAATGTTGTCACTCTGTGCTGCACCCCTTCCAATAATCTGACATCCTTCTTTAGATATGGGTGCCAGTACTGCACACAGTACCCCAGGTGTGGTCTGACTAGTGACCTGTAGAGAGGCAGGATCGCCCCTGCTCCTTGAGGAAATTCCAATCACAATACATCCCAGCATCCTGTTGGCCTTTGCAGCCACCTTCCTGCACTGCTCTGTGCTGTTCAATTCCTGTTATAACCACCGCATATCTTTTTCCTCCTCAGTGGTACCTAGCTGCACTCCTCCCAGCTGGTAACCCCTTCCTGGGTTCTTTGCTCCGAAGTGTAGTACCTTGCATTTTTTAGCACTGAACCCCAACTGCCACTTTTCCAACCACTCCTCCAGTCTGGTCAGGATATCTTGCAGCCCCTGCCACCCTGCTGGGCTTTTGCTTCAACAAAGAAAGCCTTCTGGTTTACTTAAAGGGTGATGTTGTTGTGGAATTTGCTCCCCTTGGAAATTATAGTAGGAAGTAAGGACATGAGGGAATTTAAGGTTAAATTAGATGATTTTATGCATCAGAATAATATTATTTTATTTATTTATTGAAATATTTCACCAGGAAGGCATGCTGAACAACACGTTGCTCATCTTCCGGTATGACCTGGGGGCAGGGGGACATGAGGATAGTATACAGATATTTGGTACACAATAAAGATATACAATCTGATTACATTCAATAAAGTGAGCAGACTATACAGAAGTAATGAAAAGGAGGAATGCTAACTGGTATGAAATGGATACAATGCTAACAGTCTTGAACTAGCTAGATATGATAGCACAGATATATTTGGCAAACACTTGGTGAGACACAGCTTTGTAGTCAGAAAATGACTGGGGCAAAACTGTGAGGAGAGACACAGATAGAACTAAATTTGCAAGGTGTAACAAAAGTGCAAGGTTGACTATAAGTGCAATAGAGATTAGGGGTTAGCCAATAATTACAGCTAAGAAGGAGGGGGGAAAGGTGGATGGGTGGGAAGCATATAGGCAGAGAGCAGGGGTGGAAAGGGAGATTTGGAGGAGGGGAAGGCAAAGGAAGGAGGAGAAGAGTCTGCCAGGACCTGACTCCTCCAGAATGCTGGGGACCCTGCCTGCACCAGGTGGAGGTCAAGCATGAACAGGAAGGAAGCAGGTTATAGTCAGTGGGAGTTTGCGCATGTCAGAAAGGAAGGAAGTGAGGGGGAAGAGAAGGGTCTGCCAGGGCCTGGCCCCTCCAGTTTGCTGTGGACCCTGCCTGCAGAAGGCAGAGGTGGAGCATGACATGAGGGAAGCAGGTTGTAGGCAGCTGAAGTAGAGCATGACAGGAGGGAAGTAGGCAGTGATGGGGAGTAGGCTTCAGAAGGACCAAGAGAGAGGGAGGTGGGAGAGAAGCAGGGCAGAGACCCAGCCCTTTCAGGAAAGAATGGGGTGGGAGAAGGAGGGGAGAAAGGTGTTTGCCAAGGTTCTAGACCCCTCCAGGATGCAGAGACCTACCAGGGCCTAGGGCTAAGCAACGGTGAGTGAGTCATGAGAGTAAGGTGGTGTACAGAGGAGGGAATGGGGTGGGAGTAAGGTGGAAAGGAATGGGTGCTGGGGGAGGATATAGGGGAGGGTTTTGCAGGAAAGAGGTGGGAGTGAATCTAAAGCAGGCTCATAGAGCAACAAGTTAAGGAGGATTGTAGCAGGAACAGCTAGCAGAGAGAAAGTTATATAAGGCAGAGGCAAGGCAGTTGGAGGAGGAGGAGTGCCATATTTGAGATGGGAGGGAGTTCCAGATTTTGGAGAAGCGATGGAAGAGGCCTGATTGGCCGATGAGGGTGGTACGATGGGGGACTAGCAGGGTTCAAGTGTCAGAAAATCTGAGGGAGTGTGAGGACGGTGGGGGGAGGGAACATGAGAGGTAGGAAGGCAGTACACCAAGCCAAAGCTTGGATGTTAGCTTGGCATAGTGAACCAGGCATCTGTTAACAAGCAGGGGAAAGGACAGGGTATGGCAAAGGTCACAATGATGGATTCGAGATGGGGTGTCAAGAACGAATCAACATGAAGAAGTTGAAAAGAGAGTACAATCTGGTGAGGAAAGATATGGGGTGGCACCATAGACTACATCACAGTAGTCAAAATGGAGAGGATCATCTTCTGGACAAGTTCTTAAAGGGCCATAGGAGGGATGCAACTGCAATTCCTGTAAAGGGATCCAAGTTTGAGGTAAAGTTTTTCAGAATGGCATCAATGTGGCCAGAGAAGCTGAGGTGTTGGTCCAGCCAAACCCCAAGGTATCTGAAAGAGGGGGTGTCCTCAAGGATTGTCCCATCAAGGTTGTGGAAAGGGGTGGAGCCTAGAGAGTTTTTGCCTAGTGCCGAAGGTCATGGAGACTGCCTGTTTGGCATTTAGGAATAGCAGATGTGAGGCAAACCAGAGCTGAACCTGGTGGAAGTCATGCTGAAGAGTGGTGGCTACATCAATGATGGTTTTGCCAGATGTGAACAAGACAATGTCATCAGCATACATAGGAATAGAAGAGGAAGGGGGAGCAGACTGAGAGAAGCTAATTTAGGAAGATGGAGAAAAGAATAGGGCCAAGCACAGAGCCCTGTGGGACTCCTGTGGAGACTGGGAGGGGTGGAGAGATTGCATTCTGAATCCTGACTGATTGTGTTCTGCCTGTGAGGTAAGCTCTAAATCAGGTAAGAGCAGGAGTAGACAAACCAACAGCTGTGAGGGAGTCAAGAAGGAGGGCATGGTAGACTGTGTCGAAAGCCTTGGTGAGGTAGACAAAGATGGCAGAGCTGATGAGGCCATGGTCCATCCCAGTAAGGATGAAATCAGTGAGCCTAAGGAGGGAGGCGGTAGTGGAGTGGTTCTTCTGAAAAACAGATTGGAATGGGGTGAAGAAGGAGGAGGAGGAGTCAGTAAGAAAAGCGGTCAGTTGAGAGAGGACCAGGTGTTCTTGGAGCTTAGCAAGGGTGGGGAGGAGGGAGATTGGGCGATAGTTGGCAGGGGAGGAAGGATCACCACTCTTAGGGAGAGGGAGGACCACTGCATGTTTCCAGGGTGTGGGGATGGAGGAGGATGTGAAGGAGAGATTTAGAATTAGAGAGAGAGGGTAGACAATAACAGGGGCTGAGAGGTAGAGAAGTTTAGGGTCAAGGTCATCCAGAGAGAAGCCTTTCAAGGGATTTAGAGAGAGAAGGGCTGTTAGTGTCTCCTCAAGAGAGATAGGAGAGAATGAGAAAGAGGGGTGGGTACAGGGGGCTTGAGTGGTTGGAGAGGGAGAACGAGTGGAGGAGAGACTTGGGGGGAGAGATTTTAGAAGGGTTGAAGTGCAGGAGGTGAAGTAGGAGTTGAACTCCTGAGACACCATGCAAGGTTCAGACTCTAATGTGTTGTTTATATTAAGCACGGGGGTGGGGATGTGAGGGGGGAGAATAGTGAGTGGATTACTTTCCAAAATTTGGGGGACAAGTTTAAGTTATTGAAGAAAGAGGATTTAAAACATTCAGACTTGGCAAGTCTGATTGCTTTAGTACAAGTGTTTCTTAGCCTGCGATAATTAATAAGGGCTGATGGGAGTCAGAGGCCTTGTGTTTCCTCCACTCTTTATTGTGCTCCCTGAGGCAGGCCATTAATTCAGGGGTGATCCAGGGATGATGGATACCTTGGACTCTAGTGCATTTGAATGGGGCATGTAAGTCCCAAGTAGCTATAAATCTGTCTTTGAAGTCAATCAATCAATCAATCAAAGTCTTTATTTAACCAGGCAATCACCGTTGAGCAAGTTAATTTTCGAGGTGGACCTGAGTTTGTTAACAAGGAACAAGGGACAATATACATGGAATACAACACACAAGAAAATAGTAATAATACAAATAAAGTGAGATACAGTAATACAGTATATACAAAGTATCAGCAGGTAGCACTGACAGTAGTATATGTTGGAACAGAAGATGCAGCTAGTTTTGGGTAGGACACAGTTTTTCATGCAAGTAAAGAAATATATATATCAGGTGCACTGAACACAAATAAAACCTAATATAAAAAGATATATAGTGATACGGTATGGAGAATTTAGAGCTGGAACCAGGGTCAAAGAAATGTGGAAGGACAGATATGGGGCCAAAAAGGGAGAGGGAAGAGTCGATTATAGATGGATCAGTCTTTTAACAGTAGTAATTAGAGTGTGCTTGGACTTATAGGAGTCACTATTTAGGTAGACAGGCACAGGACTCATTATGATGTAGATATAGAGATTTAAAAGCTGCTAGGCTGATGGGGTGAGTTAATTTCAAAGTTTTTTGCAGCTTGTTCCACAGTTGAGGGAGCACAAAGCTGATGGCTGCTCTGCCAATGCGAGATTTTGCTTTGTAAACATAAAGGTAGATATATGAGGTGCTTCTCAGGGCATACTTCCCCAGAGTGCACAAAGGTAAACAGACAGAGATATACTGGGGCAGTTTATCTGAGATAGCTTTGTATGTCCAAATCACAGCATTTTTTTGCTGTCTGTAAGCAAGGGATGACCATCCCACTGCCTTGTACAATGCACAATGGTGGGTTGAGTTTGGAAGACCTGTGATAAATCTTATGACTCTGTGATAAAGCGTATCGAGTTTGGCTAGGGTACCTGCAGGTCCCTGACTATATAGAAGGTCTGCATAATCCAATAGGGAAAGAAAGGTAGCTTGAACCAGTTTCAGTTGAGCATCTCTTGTGAGGAGATTATTAATCCTAAAGAACAGACCATGTCTTTGTCTAAGTTTCTTTGCCAGTTCTTCTAAGTGATCTGTGAAAGTAAGTCTGTGGTCTAACCAGACCCCCAGGTACTTGAACTTTGGTACGTAGTCCAACAGCTCACCTAGAATGGTAGTGATCTATGGAAGTGTCCCAGAAATTGCAGGATTTATTGCATTTTGAAGCTGCAAGAGGAACATTGCTTTGGGTTTTTTTGAATTTAAGAGCAGTTTCTGATTTATAAACTGATGTTGCAGCAGATTAAATTCATTTTGAAGGGCTTTACAGACCACTTCAGGTGTGGGACTACTAGCATAGAGTACTGTATCATCCACGAATAGGTGTATTTGTGCTTCTTTGATGGGGGCATCTACGTTGTTAATATAAATGGTGAAGAGCAAGGGACCAAGAATGGAACCTTGCAGTACACCCCTCAATAGGGGTTTTGTTGGAGAAACTTCCCCTTCTGCATTTACTTGTTGAAGTCGTCCTGAGAGGTAGTTGGAGAACCATTTAAGGGATAGGGAATCCAAACCAATGTTTCAGAGGGATGACAGAAGCAGTCTGTGATCAACGGTATCGAACACCTTGCTTAGGTCTAAGAAAACTGCACAGGCAAAGTTTTTTTTGTCCAATTCAAGCTGCCAGTCATTTGTCACCTTGGCTAGAGCAGAGATTGTACTGTGCTGTGCTCTAAAACTGGATTGTAACGGGTTGAGCAATTTTTCAGATTCCAGGTACTTCTGAAGCTGGAAGTTCACTATTTTCTCCAGCATCTTTGACAGGATTGGAAGTAGGGAGATTGGCCTGTAGTTATTGAGGTCACTAGGATCTCCTGACTTAAAACAAAGGACCACAAGTGCATTTTCCAAATGGGCGGTAGGTCACCCTGGGACAAGGATAAGTTGAAGAGATGAGCAATTGGGACTGCAAGGACACAGTAGCTGACCTTTAAGAAGTACGGGCCAATGAGGTTGGCCCCAGCACTTTTCCTAGTGTCCAGCTGAAGGAGATCTTTGACTTCTTTCAGGGAGGTAGGCTGCAGAGAGAAGGATGGACTGGGGATGGGTTTTTCTTGTGTATCCAATCTAAGTTGTTGGCAGAGGATATTCACGAGAGAGGAGTCAAAGGCTAGCCCTGAAGTGGCAAAATGATTATTGAGAACATTGAGGATGGACGGTCTGTCGGAGATGACAGTATTGTTGATCAATAATTTAGTAGGTAGGGAATTTACAGTGGTGTGACCTTCAATGTCTTTGATAGTCCTCCAGAATTTGGAGGCATTTCTTGAGGAGTTCTCCAGCTGAGAGTGGTAGAAATTAGCTTTGGCTTATCTGACTATTTTGGTGCAGAGGTTTCTTGCCCTCCGGAAAGAATTCCAGTCATTTATTAAATTAGTTTTCCTAGCAGTTCTCCAGAGTACATCCCTCCTCCGCAGAGCATCTTTCAGGTCTTCTGTAAACCACTGATAGGATTTGTTTCTGGCACAAACTTTTACCATGGGAGCATACTTGTTGAGAGCCCCTAGCACAATTTCTGAGAAAATATCATAAGGCGTAGCGAGGGACTTGGCTAGATAGAAGTCCTGCCATCGCATGGAGTCTCTTAGGTCTGATATATACCCATGGAGATCAAAGTTGCATATGCATCTTTTAAAGGAGAATTTTGATGCAGTTGTGGATATAAGAGTGGATCTTACACACGCGATGAAGTAATGGTCACTAATATCAGAGAAAAAGATGCCAGCATGGGAGAATAAATGGGGTTTGTTAACTAAAATAATATCCAAGAGAGTACTGTTATTAGGGTTGAGCTTGTTATGACAATTAGATTCGTTTATTAGCTGTAAAATCCCAAGGGAATCACAGAACATTTTAAGTGGGGTGGATGCACTGGAGAGCCAGTCTAACTTGAAGTCCCCTAGTATGATACACTCTGAAGATGCCGAACTCAGGATGTTTCTGAGATGTTTTAACAACTGTAGTCCAGCTGATGGGGGTCTGTAGCATCCTATTATACATAATGAGACACCGGTGGCAATTTCAATCTTTAATGACAAGCTTCTGAATTCTTTTGGGACAGAGATTGAGTCAATTATGGAGGCAGGTAATTTATCCTTGATGTAAATAGCTACCCCACCACCTCTGGTTTGCCTGTTGTCTCTTAACAAAGAGTAGGAGGGGATGTTAACTTTGTTGTTACTGGTCACCAATCAGAGCCAGGACTCCATAATCACCAGAACATCTGGAGCAGTATGACATACCCAATCCTGAACAGGTGATTTTTTTTAATAGGCTACATACATTAACATGCAAGAATGTAAGCCCTTGATACTTTGTAGCTCTGCTTGGGATTCCATGGTGCCAGAGGGCCTGGATTAGGCTCAACATTTCCTGAGTATAGTAAAAGCAGGAACAAGAGTTTCCTGCAGAGTCCTAGGAGAAGTGTGGGTGGCTGAGTCTTCTTTTGTTACGTGATTTGTCTGCGGCAGTATAGAGAGTTCTGAGGCTAGTTCCCAGTTTTCCGATGCTGCATACACTAATACCTTGACCAAAAGAGTCAATTGGAGTAGGGGGGAGTATGCAGAAGGTGGTGTAGCCCTGTTGGCAGGCTCTAGGAGAGTTCCTGTATGCTGGTGCAGGTGAAAGACCAGCAGTGGGCTAGGGGAAGTTAGAGCACATACATGTTCTTCTACTTGATAGGAAAAGTCCCAGTTGGACAATGTAAAAAGAGAGCCATTCTCCACTCTAGGAGTTATTTTTTGATTTATGTTCTGGTCCAATACATGTAAGATGAACAGAGACAAGTATAGAAGCAGATAATATGCCCTCATTATGAGATTATCACCCAATGGGCACTACAAGTGCAGGCAAGAGAAGAGATTCGCAATAGAGGAGAATTTCTTAGTCCCTTCAGAATACTACTATAGGCAGTGGAGCCTGAAGCAGTAATCCTTAAGTACAGCTCCTAGTCAGGCTAATAAGAAAAGAGTTCACCTGACTATAGAGTAGTACTAGAGGCAGAGAGGCTTTGAAGCAAATTTCTTAGCTACTACTCTGGAGCAGACTAAGTACTAGAGAGATCACCTGACCTAAATCAACTGCCTTAGCAAGACAGGATATGCTAGTGAGCAATAAGCAAACCTAAAGTACGAAAATGGTATGCCACAGCAAGACAGAATGAGATAAAGCTGCTAGAAGGCTTAGTTGCAAAAAGGGGTTGGAAGGAATTGCAGTTGTTGACAGTAAGTAACCAATAAATTGAAACATCAGATAGGAGTGGGTGAGACTGTGTGCTTTTAAGGAGGCCTGGGGGATGGGATGAAAAATCAAGGAGAAGTTTGCAGAGCTACCACTGAATCATCGCATACAGTTGGAGAGAAACTGCAGTGGGGAATGGTGTTACTTTACACAGGCCGAGCAGAACAGGCTAAATTAAAATATATAAATTAGGAGCTGAGTACAGGATGCAGGCTTAAATTAAGCCACACATCTCGGGTGCTTCTGTCTCAGGTGAGTGAGACCAGCCAATCAGGAGATCTACACAGGCATGGAGCCAATAGCGCTACTCCTGAGAAGGTGCCGAATTGAAACAGCAAATTGCAAGTGATGATCTGTTCAGTGTTCACACAGCCCAGAGAAATCATGGCAATTTTCAAGCCGCCATATCTTATCTATCTCTTTGGGGATCAGGCTCCTTGCAACTTAGAGGTGCTATGGCTAGATCGCGGACTACTGCCCGTGGGGCAAGTGGCACCTGTAAGGAAGGAGACAGCAGATTAAATAGGAGCAGATGGGGGTGTCTAAACAGAGACACACAAAGAGAGCTGAGCACCAACTTGAAAGACTAAGTCAGGGGCAGTTTCAGACAGAGGCAAGGTGCAGCTAACTCGAGAATCCAAAACAAGCACAAAAGAACAGACTGATGGGGAAGGCAAGAGGGACAGAACAGAGACAGAGGAGGACAGGGGGACAAAGGAAGATGATTAAGAAAGAAAGTCAAGGGCAGGAGCCTTAGGCTCAAGACAGAGGCTACACAGATTTTACAATTCACTGAATTTTCTAAGTAAGTCCATAGCAGTAAGCTTGTAAATCCAGTACAGTCTTAAATAGGATTAAAAAACTAGGTATTAACAAAGCCAGCAAAACTATTTTATAAACTCAGTTCAAGGCAGTGTACAGAGTGAAAGCTTAATTGGGGAAAAATCAAGGGGAAGTTTGCAGAGCTAGCACTGAATCAGTGCACATACAGTTGGAGAGAAACTGCAGCAGGGGGAATGGTAAGTTACTTTACACAGGCTGAGCAGAACAGGCTAAATTAAAATATATAAATTAGGAGCCGAGTACAGGGATGCAGGCTTACATTAAGCCACATGTCTCAGGTGCTCCTGTCTCAGGTGAGTGAGACCAGCCAATCAGGGAGCTTTACACAGGCATGGCGCCAATAGCGCTACCCTGAGAAGGTGTCACAATTGAAGTGAAGGCTTGGTTGATTGAAGTGGCAGATACAATCGGGGACCAATCAGAATTGGATATATCATTGAGGAGAGAGTTTAAGTCAAGGGAACTTAAAGAACAGAGTTGTAGGATTTTATGTGGCTGTTTAGGTCTGTGGACCTTCTGACCATGAAGACAGGATGGTGATTACTGAGGGCATCCAGGAGGATGCCAGACTTGATGACTTGGTGTGGGTGGGTAGAGCCCAGTCTAAGAGCGAGTGGTTTGGGTTTTGTGATTTAGTCGGGTAGGCTCTTGGATGAGAAGGGAGAGATTTAGAACAGAGATATCACTTTGTGTCATAGAAGCGTTGATGACAGCCAGTTTATATTAACAACAGGATACTGTCATTAAATTAAGGCAAGCTTTAGTGGACATTTTATCTCCTCCACTCGAACAAACCCATGAAACTAGCTGAAGTTAACGTGTATATCTAGCACACCATAGACAGCAGATGAGACTGTGTACTGTTGAACTACACCTCCCAAGGTCCCCTGGCAAACAGCAGCTAAATGATGTACTGTGCAACTAAACTGCTATCTGAGGAAGTCCGAGACAGCAATATGAATAAAGAGAGTCAAATCTTATTGCTTTTCTTCCTGCATTATTTTACTATATTTCTTTACTATTGTTTTATTTGCATTTAGGAATCCCCATTTACCAAAGCATCATGCAAATGATTTATGCAGGAATTATAAGTGCAGGAATAATATTGCATCTAAAAGAGATGATTCTTAACCAAAATCATACTGACAATCTGAACTGCAGCTAAAACAGTACATGAGACTGATGACAATCAGTCTTGTCATTTAAATACTGTAGGAGTACAGCGTCCCCTCCAACAGCTGCAAGTCATATACTTTGGACAACTATAGGTATGTTAAATAAAGCACAGTAGGATGGCATTTGGCAGTCTACTTACATAGAACAATAGTATGTGTAAATGAAAGACCACTTTAAAAAAAAGGAACACTTTCAAATGGATGAGACTGATTGGATGATAGCTTCATGATGAAACAGCTATCTCCAACAGTAATCAAACAGCACTGTGAATAGAGTTTAAATGTATTTTTTTCTCTGTTAACAAAAAAAAAGATTGTCAGTCAGAAATTGGGAAAACAATCTTGTGCAGCAACGAGGCAACACATTTGCCAGCACACATACCCACTGCCTCTCTCTCACTCTCTCTTTCTTGCTTGCTCAACCTTGCTGCAGTAGTATTGCATGATTATATGGCTCACTGTTGCCTGTGATGGATGAGCTGAGAAAGTGGCTCATTGAAGGAGAAGTCTAGGAGGAGGAGGGCTGTTTATGCCGGTTGGGGCTGTTTGTTTTCATTCTTTTTTAAACCACCAGCCCCTTCAGTTGGGACAAAGTAAACAGTGCAGCGGGGATGAGGACAGAGAGAAAATAGTGTTGAGGTGGAGGGGAGAAGAAGAAGAAGAAGAAACACATTGTAGTGAATGGAAGACATGGAAAGATTTTCAGGAAGTTGTGCTTCAATTCCACACCCTCATAACAACAAAGGAATGCTGCATTAGGAATTCCAGTCACATACCCTTCTTCTGATAGCAATACATCAGCACAGCATCATGACACAATGCTGTAAAAGGAGTGTTAGCTAGCTTAGTTCTCCAGGAGAGGAGTTCTAAGCATTCCTTAACTTACTTCAGCTATTGTACTGGTTGGCAATGAGGTAGAAGCAGTTTTAACACTGGGGTTAACCAAGCAGTGCCTTTTTTGTAGGAGATAAGTTTGTACTTTATTCTGCTAAGCAGAGGTAATCCTTTAGTTAGGGTGTACAGGAAGCAATATGCATGCATGCTTATCAGTACCTACCATGAATTGACAGCCCTTGTTGCAGATCACCTTAGCTCTATTTAACACAGAGTCAGTTGCAGCTGGGCAGACTGGGAGGCCATAGTCGATGAATAACAGAACAGAACTAGACACAGTAAGGTTGCTGTGATTTATATACAGGGCTCCCAGTCACCTGTTATGGAGCTCCCAATCTCCAGGAGTGCAAAGGTGCAAATGGAAGAAAAATAGTCCAGGCCCTAAAGAAAGGAGACACAACCTTTTCAGGTACATTAGTGAGAAGAACAGGGTGGGATTGAAAGGGAGGGAGGAGGTATGAAGGGACCTAGAAAAAGCAACAATCCTGAACAAATATTTCATTCGGGTATTCACAGAAGTGGAAGGAAAAGAACCACTATTGGGTAATAGGAGCACCAGTGGGAGAGAGGTGGACACCAGCCAATTTATGGAGGAAGGAAATTTGACCATGCCAATTTGCTTAAAAAATGGTATGAAAGGCCTGAAGACCAGTCATCTTTCTTTATTTCACCTGATACTACTGATGCTGAGTTAAAATCTGCATATCAGAGGTTGCAAACTAGTGCAGGACTTGCTGACAGAAAAAAACATCATCTGATTTGTCTCAGAGTGAATGTGCTAAATTACAACAGCTTTTGAAATGTTTTGTAAATATTTTTACTAGTGTTCCAGGACAGGCTAAAGATGTCAGTCATGACATAAAAGTTACAGCTGGCCCCATTAGACAGAAACCATATAGATTATCTAAGAGGGTCAGATCAGATGTCCTGCAAGAAATAAACAAATTTCTGCAGTTTGGGATAATTGAACCTTCTGTAAGCCCTGGTCATCACCAATAGTATTAGTAACAAATGAAGGTGGGGTACGGTTATGTTTAGATTTTCGCAAAATCAATCAGATTTCCCAGTTTGACAGTTATCCAATCCCCAGGATTTATGACATCCTAGATCAAATTTGCCAAACTAAATACATATCTACTCTAGACTTAACTAAAGGGTATTGGCAGATTCCACTCAGCAAACCATCTAAGGAGATAACTGACCTTTAGTACCCATTATGGTCTATATCAATTTGTGTAAATGCCGCTTTGTCTCCATGAGCTCCTGCCACCTTCCAACGGGTACATGGACAGACTTTTAACACCACATACAGGGTACTGCTCTGCTTACCTTGATGCTGTGGTTGTTTACATGACCTTCAGAATGTTATCCAAATCATGCATGATTCTGGCCTGACCATAAATCCTATAGAAATGTACCTTGGTGATGCAAGAAACATGGTACTTAGGATTTCAAAATGGGAAAGGTACAGCTTGGAAATTGATCCCGGCTGAAGCTGTAGCTAAATGCCCAATCCCAGAAACAAAGAATCAGATACTGTCTTTCTTAGGTCTGGCAGGGTACTATCATAGATTTATTCCAAATTCATACTATTGCTAATCCCTGTCATACCTTTCCAAAAGAAAGTACTACAACAAAAAACTCTTCCTTTCTTTCTGTCTTCTGTTTTTCTACCCATACTTAGTTGTACACGCTGTACTGTGAGGCTAAAGAATAATTACTTTCTCTGGCAGTCTTAAATAAAAGTACTGTGGATCCTCTTGTCCCTGTTTAAGAGAGCCTGTGTTACTGCTATTTTGTAATGGTGAAAAGACAGAGAAGCTGTCTTTCACTGCACTCACTCCTGTATCTTTAAAAAACTGAATTTGGTTTGGGTCAAGTACACTGTGCACTCCTGTTGAACAATGTATAATGTGCTGAAACCTGCTATAATTTAACTAAAAAGCACATATCTGTAAGAGAGACCCTGTTTAAGTTCATCTGTGTGAAAGAAAAGCCCAGAGGATAGTTTAGGTGTGGTTCTGTGTACCTCCAATAGTTATGCAGACAAGAATGAGGATGTACTTATAGGCATGAAAATGAAGGCATAAAGGTAGCAAACCTCAGTATAAAGAAATCTGTATATACCTGTATTTTATTGCACTCAGAGTAACACTCAGAACAATGTTTAAACTGTTCAAAATGTTTAAATATGAATGACAAAGCTGCAAATACATTTCTCTGCTTTAAGCTTGTTTTTGTAAAAAAAAAACCTGTAGCTAGGCAAGTTTTTTTTTTTTTCTCCCTCTCCTGTGTACTCATCAATCACTCACTGGCTTCTAGCTGGGTGCTATGGGTGTCCTATAGGGAGTCAGCAGCTCCTGTGCTGCCTGTCTTATAGTATCCCTATCTGTCTGTCACCTTGTGAGGGAGGAGTTACACATCATTTAACACCCTTCTACCTTATTAAGGATTTTAGATAAAATACCATGTCTTTGTGATAATACAGTTGCTGACTAACAGATTATTTGTATTGAGGTATTTTATTTGCTATTCAACAAATGTTTTAATCAGAATATAAAGAGTGTTTTGTATATTTTGATTATTGAAGGTCTGTCCAGCTTCTTAGGGAGGAGTTGGCTGGATATTTAAGAGCTGCTTAGAGACCTTAGTCAGATCAAGTTAGGGATTGAACTTGGTTGGGTCTCCTTGAAACTGGATCTCTGAGTCTGAGATCAAGCACAGACCCATGACAGGAGTCAGTTCCCTTAACTCCTGAGCTATGCCTTTTATTTTATTTTCTAGTTAGGCAAGTAAGTGCCCTGAAATGCTGAATTATTGATTTTCTGAAACTGTAATTTAAAAACAGCTGAATTGTTGGAATGATATAAACTGCTGTATCTCTGCATGTTCTGAACTGAAGAACTGTAATGCAAGAAAATGATAAGCTTGAGTTATTTTATTTTATTTTAATATTTTATTCACAATTAATCTAGACATCCCTTTGGTGTGTCCATCCACAGTTCTATTTGTCTGGGTGGTCATCATTACTGCATCTGCAACATATTTGTATATTTCTTAATGATAAGGCATTAGGCAAGCCTATTTTCAGTTCATACCATTTAGTGTCTCTCGGGTTTCCTTTCAATTTTCATTCATTTTATAAAATTT
Source organism: Neoceratodus forsteri (assembly GCA_016271365.2). Lineage (NCBI taxonomy): Eukaryota > Metazoa > Chordata > Ceratodontiformes > Ceratodontidae > Neoceratodus > Neoceratodus forsteri. Next base: position 40,483,430 of record JADMNL010000040.1, on the reverse strand, counting down.
TAGACATATGGGAGTGGGAAATCAGAATTCAAAGAATAACTTCAAAATAGAGAGGGTTCCCACTCAACCTTGAACTCAGATATAAACTGAGAAATACTGAACACTCATAATTGGTTATTTTAAATTGTGGCTCTTTTATTTTTAATCTTTGTAACATTTCAGAACTTAAATGTTCCTTCTTCAGACAACTGAGCCTATGATTAAATCCAATATTCGCTTTTTAGATAATCGATTTTCACAATATTTCAAATGGCACAGAATTCTGATCTCTAAATACAAACACATAAAGAGAGATTATACTAGTTTCAGTTTCACTGAAAACAAATATGAGAAAGTGCATGGAAAAATACAAAGTGTAGAGATAAGCTTAAGCAGGGGGAACTAATCTGCACTACACTGTTTAAAATGTCTAGAGTTCTGCTAATAGGCTGTTTAAACTTATAGGCAGAGATGGTGTTTCAAGCCACTTTTTAGCCTCCCTGTTCTTATTTATTTCTCATTTCTGAAAAAAAAAAAAGAAAATGTTATATATATGTTACTATAGAGCCAATCACATTTAAACTATCTCAGGGTTCACAAAACTCTTGTATATATTTTCCTTGAAGCACAAACAAGCATGTTGCCAGAATCAAAAAGAAATTCCTTTAAGAGGTACCAAAACTTAAGTTACCACCTCTGTAGGAAGAAAGAAAGGGCTTCTTGAGCAAAATGTGCCTCAATTAAATGTTAAAATCTAAACTGCAAGAATAATAATAATTTTGGTTTTCTGTACCTTGCCAGCATTTTATTGCTCACTTTCTCTCTTAACATAGAAGTGTTTGTGCATAAAAAAAGCTCTGTCACAGCACTTGTGTGTTCGAATAAATAAAGAACCTGCCACCATTTGACAGGATGCCAACAGTAACTCATTACAATGTGCTTCTTCTTACTAGAAGTAAATGAATGAAGAGACAGGGCCATAGGGTGTGTACACACTGAAAGCATATTTACGTCACTAGTTGAGGGACCGTGAAAAAGAAAGGATGATATATAGAAGCCAGAAAGAATTCAAAAGAAAAGATCATAAAAAGCTTCATAAAGAGCTAGGTCATACAAAATTGCAACATAAGAGATTATTGGAGACAGCTTAGTTGCAGCAACAATATCAGGAGTATGATACAAAAGCATACATAAATATCTGATTCAGTGTAGTAATATGCTTAATCAAAAGTAATCCAAATCAGGTTTTCATTCAGTCCATCTTTCTTCTTATGAGTCCTTAATGTAAAAATCCACCAGGCTTCTCCAAAAGAATGGACTCTCAACTGCCCCCTCTCTTCCATTCATGTACTTGTTCCAGTCCAAAAAATTTAAGGGATGAGATTTGATGTTTTCTTTCCATGAAATGTTTTGCTAGTGGTGACCTAAGATCCTCTCTTCTGATACAACTTTTATGTTCTTTGTTTCAAAGGTCTTGTAGTTTCTCCTATATAGTACAGAGAGCAGGGATATACAGTGCAATAAATGACATAATCAGAATTGCTTGCGATGAAGCTTCTAATACCGTGTTTCTTATCTGTGCATGCATTTTTTATATATTTGGTTTTAATTCCACTATTACAGTGCACCCAATTACCATGAGTGGAAAAAAAAAAAAGATTTAAAATCTCGTTTAAGCCTCGTATGAAGTAGTTGTTCTGGTTTCCAGTGTTGAGTTTTTACCAGTTTATTCCTCAGTGTCATTGTTTTCTTAGCTGTTATTATAGGCTTTTGAGAGAAGATGTGGGATCCGGTTTCTGTGGCTTGAAGAATATTCCAGTTCTTATTTATAATATTCTTAATCCTCACAAGTATTCAGAAAACTGGGTAGACATAACCATTTTATCTGTTCCTGATGTGTTAATGTCCTTGTCTTGTAATAATTCTTCTCTTTATTTTAAATCACATTTTAACTTTGCCTGAATCAGTGTTTCTTTCTTATAGCCCCTTTCTTCAAATCTTCCTGTGAGATCCATCACATTCTTTTCATATCTAATACTGGCCCCGCTATTCCTTTTAACTCATAGCATCTAGCCATATGGAATGTTATCCTTTAAGTTTCGGGAGTGAAAGCTTTTAGCATATAGCAGTGTATTTCTAGCAAGGTCTTTGCAGTATAAATCAGTAATAATTTTCTAATTTTCTTTAATGAGCATAAGGTCTAAAAATGAAATTTGTTGCATATCATACATAAGTGTAAAGGATAATGTCGAAGATGCTTCTTCGAGATATTTATGAAATAGTTTTAAATCTTATGTGTTTCCTTTCCAAATAGTCAAAATGTCATCAATAAAATGTTTATAAAGTAAAAGACTAGCTCGATAAATGTTTGTATCTGATTGTATATATTTTTCTTCAAACAGCACCATATACATATATAAATTGGCATAAGAGGGTGCCATTTTTTCCCCCATCGCTGTACCAGGTTTTTTGAGAAAAAAACTTATTTTCAAACCCAAAATAATTATTCTTTAAAACTATCTGTTAGTTTCAAAATAAACTCAATATGTGGTGTCCTTGTGTATTTTTCAACTAAAAATATTCTAAAGCTTCAATCCCTCCATCATGTGGTATGCTGGTGTATAAACTCCTGACATCCATTGTCACAAGTAGGCTGTCTCCCAAATCATCATATTCCTGATTCAGATTATTCAATAGCTGTATACAAGGGTGGGATATTGAAAGGGGTTGCGCATGGCTCAACAGTGGTACACCATGCGCAACCCACTGATGCACCCGCAATATTCAAAGGGTAGGCGGACCGCGAACCCCGACACGCCAGGGTGCACCAGTAATGTATGCGGCACAAGTGCGAGGCGTGCCCATATGTGGGAAAGTAACGAGATATTCAGCCCGGATGTGCGGCGCATATGCAGGCACAAACCTGCTTTGCACCACATAGGGGAGTGCAAAGATGTGCCCATAAAAACAGAAACATGTCAGGGGACACACACAGGCAGGCCATGGTATTGCTGGGTGCAACATGGTAGCCACCTGCTGTGGGTGGCCACCCAACCACCCGGGACGCAGTGGTCCTGTGGACCCTACCCCATTGCCTGATCATGGGCATTGTATGTAACCCACCCAGGTGGTCCAGTGGACTAGATCTCCTACCTGATCATGGGCAAATGTAAACTAGAACCCTGGTGGTCCAGCGGTACCCCTTCCCCACCTGCCCACTGAGCCCCACCACCCTGCACCCCCTCGGTCAGCAGCAGGTGGCAGCTTCCCACTGCAAGCTGCCAAGCCTCCCGCTGACTGACAGCATACAGTATGGCTGTATGCCTATTGGTCCACCACGTGGCCAATGGGTTGTAGACTCGGTATGGTCTGTACGCCTACTGGCCTGCCACAGTGGACCAATAGGTGTACAGCCATACTGTACGCTGTCAGTCAACAGGTGGCTGGGCGGCTTGTGGCGGGGAGCTGCGTACTTCACAGTCCTGGAATGTGAATGAACCATTCATAGATTTTGACCGTGTAGTACAGTACGGTCTGCACACCCATTGGCCAAGTGTTGGACCAATAGGCATACAGCCAAACTGTACGCTATCAGTTGGTGGGTGGCTTGCGGGTGGGAGCTGCCACCTGCTGCTGACCGGGGTGGCACAGGGTGGCTCGGATCAGTGGGTGGCAGGAGAGGGGGGTACCACTGGACCACCAGGGTTTTTATTTACATTCACCCATGATCAGGCAGGAGATCGGGTCCACTGGACCACCAGGGGTATTATTTATCACATATGCCTGCGATTGGGTAGGAGATTGGGTCCACTGGACCACCAGGGATATATTTCTACTATGCCCATGATTGGGCATTGGGGCACATTGTCCACTGAGGGGCAGGGGTCATCGGTCCCTGACTGCTGCAGCCTGGTAGGGCACCAGGCGCAAGTTGCCGTGGATCAGCACACCGCATGCAAATGGGGCCATAATGACATGAACATGGCCGCATTTGTGCCTTGCATACATAATGGCCTCATTTGCATGCTCATGGTTTAATATTTCTGCTGCACATAGCACAACCTCACTTGTGCTGGCACAGCCCCTGCTCCCCTGCTGCCACTTTGCACTGGTGCAGTGCCACTGCCCCATGCTCAATGTGTGCACCCTCAGTACCATATTCAATGGTGCTCTGCCATGGTGCAGCACCACTAGATATCACCTGGACTACTCCCTGGCTCATCCCAGTTGCACTGCGCCCAGGCTTGAACCCCTGCCTGGCGTAGTCTGAATATCCCACCCAGTGTTTGGTGTCTTTAAGTAATGACTACATCTCAGGTACTAGTGTCTTACAGCAATGATCCACATAGATATGTATTCTCTGGAGAAAAGGGGAGGGCTTTGATAGACATTCAAGTACCCCAGGGTTATGAACAAGGTACAGGAGGGTAGCATCTTTCAGAAAAGAAGGTGTACAAGAACAAGGTGGCATGATATGAGGTTAGAGGAGGGTAGACTTAGGGGCAACGTGAGGAAGTACTTTTTTCTTTTTTTTTCTAATATTTTTATTTGCTTTTCAAAAACTTCAAAAGACAATCAAATACACCACTTATTCATTCTACTACTAATATCATACATTATAATAATCATCCTTTTCACTTAATTGCCAACTATGTTCAATTTAGGTTTCGATAAATTAAATTAAATTAAAATTAAAGTAAAAATAAAAATGAAAGTGCAACCAGTATATCCATGCTTTTTTCATCCAATTCTTTCCACATTCTTATTGTTCACCCATCCTTTGCCTCATACATATTCATCTTCCTTTTTTCTTTTATCCCTTTTTTATAAACATTTCAACTGTCCCCCTTCTTGACTCCTTCTTTCTACTTTCTATATACCTTCTGTCATCATCCTTCATTTTCTCAGCTGTTTGTTCCTTCCCATAATATTCAACTCTCTTCCTCTAACAAAGAAGCCAAAAATGGGGCCCAGAGTCTTGTAAATCCTTCTTCCCTCCCCCCCCAACACATAGGTTAGCCTCTCTAACCCCAATGTCTGCAGCACCATCCTCCACCATCCTTGGATTGTTGGTGCAGTTTGTGAGACCCAAGTATTCTGGATCCCGTGATTGAGCCAGGACATATAGTACCCTGATCCATCTGGGCACAACGCCCATTCCTCCTCTTTCCATCTCCCACCCCAAATAAACAACCCAGAGGGTCTAATGGCAACTCCTTCCAGCAATCCTTCCCACCCTAGATACCACCTCCTTCCAATATTTCTGCAGTATTGGGCACGCCCAGAACCAGTGCATGTATGTCCCCTGTCCCGAGCCACACCTTCCACATAAAGGTAATACTTCAGGGTGCGCCTTGTGCACAATCACCGGTGGGTGGTACACCCTGTGAATAAATTTATGATATGCCTCCTTATATTTATTGCATGCCATAATCCCAGAATGCATTGGGAGCAGTAATTTCCAATTTTTATCAGTTATGCCTCTGCCAAGATCTCTTTCCCACAGTTTTTTAGTTCTTAACATCCTATCAGGAAGTATGTTACCTCTCTTTACCACCCGGCCTATAAACCCTTTCTCTTGGTTTTGAGCTGCATAAATCACCTTCTCCACCGGGTCCACCTCATATATCCCTTTATTCTCCTTTCCTAGACTTCCCATATATGCCCTTGCTTGCAAGTACCTGAACTTTTCTCTCTTACCACCTCCTACCACCTCCTGCAGTTCCTGTAGTGAACAGAACCATCCACCTACTAATAGGTGCCCTAGACTCTTTATTCCTTTTCTCTCCCAATTCCTGAAGCCTATATCTTCCAGCCCTGGCAAGAAGTAGGGATTACCCACCACAGGCATCAATAGTGTCTCCTTCCCTTGTGTTCTCCCTTTCCACCTTAGTTCCTTCCACACCTTAAGTACCTGCACTACTAAGGGATTGACTTATTTTCCCATCCTATACACCCTCAGCCCTTTGCTATGGAGATATGCAGCTATTTTACTCTGGACGGCAGTACCCTGTTGTAATTCAACCCGACTTGGCAACCTTGGGTTTATAGAACCAGTCCACCACATATCTTTGCTGTATAGTTAAAAGTAATTTCCAAGTCTGGGAAATTTAGTCCCCTTCTCGCTGTCTGCCTTTAACCTCCCCAAACTAAACCTCGGTGCTTCCTTTCCAAATAAAGGTAGCAAAGGCCTTCTCTAACCTTTGAACATCCTCCCTAGACAGTCCTATATGTAGCATTTGTAGCAAGTACAAAATCCTGGACAACATATACATTTTTATTATATTAATTCTGCCCAGTCATGACACTGGTAGCTGCATCCACCTTTTTAGATCTGCCTCAATGATTTTTATCAATTTGGTATAATTTAAATTATATAGTGACCCCAAGGACCTACCTATCTGGACCCCTAAATATGTCAGACTCATCCCCGCCACCTTGAGTCCCCATTGTCTTACCTCTTCTCCAGCTCCCTTAAACCACAGTATTTCCGACTTTCCTAAATTAATTTTGTACCTCGAAAATACTCCGAACTCCTCTACCAGTGACAGAAGAGGGGGAACCAATCACCCAGGATCCTTCAAAAACAACAACATATCGTCTGCGTATAGTGCCAATATATGTAGCGACCTACGCTCCCCCCACCCCCTTGCCATCTCTAATTGCTATATCCAGAGGTTCTATCACAAGCGCAAACAATAAGGGGGAGAGTGGGCAGCCCTGCCTCGTACCTCTCTCCAAATTAAACCTCTCCGACCTACTACCATTAACTACCACCTGCGCCCAGGGCCGTCTATACATTGTCTTTACTCATACCAGAAATGGTTCACCCAGACCAAACCTCCCCAATATTTCAAACAGGTAGTTCCATTCCACCCTGTCAAATGCTTTTTCCACATCCATTGTAAGGATCCTTATATTCATTTACCCTATTCGCCTCCAAAGTATATTAAGCAGCCGTCCATATTATGATGTGACTGTCTTCCTTTAATAAACCCCATTTGGTCCAGGTGAGCCACCTCCGAGTATCTCCTCCAGCCTACAGGCCAAAACTTTAGCCAATATTTTCAGATCACAATTTAACAGTGATATCGGCTGATACGAGGTACATAGTTCATAGTCCTTCCTCCTTTTGGTATGAGGCATATGACAGCATCATAACACGTATCTGGAAAGCTAACCTCTTCCACCTCTCCATTCTGTTGGAACACTCTACAAAGCACCCTCACAGTTTGTGCTCCCATCAGTTTGTAATACTACACCAGGTACCCATCCAGTCTGCTAGCTATCCCCTTTGGCAATTTTTGGATAGCTTGCATCACCTCCCTCTCCGTTATTGGTTTCCTAACTTTTCCCTCTGTGTCTGCGTAACTTTTGGTATTTTTATTTACCCCAGGAATTCCAGCATCTTTTCTTTCGTTCCTGTGTCCTCTGCCCAATATAACCTTTGGAAGAAGGCCCTAAAGGCTCTTTGCAACTCCTTATCCTTGCTCTGCAGGGTGTCCTGATCATCTCTTACCCCCATAATTCTTTTCAACCTCTTATCTCCCTTCATAAAGTTAACCACCAATAGGCCTGGTTTATTTCCCCATTCAAATATATATATCTCTTGTTTAATAATCCAGCTTTCCCTGCTTCTGATCTCAAATGCATATTCAGAGCCTCCCTCACCATGTCCAGCATTTGATGGCCTCCCTTTTTCTCCACGGCCACCCTCATCTCTAACTCCTTTAATTTATTTTCCAACTTACTTCTTTGTGCCCACTGTTTCCTCTTTATCTGAGACACATATTCAATAATTACTCCTCATAAACACCTTGCCCATTTCCCAGAGAGTATTTTTCGAGACCACTCTTTATCATTTGTTGCCATGAACAAATCCCAACTGTCCTCCAGATGTTTTCTGAATTCCTTTCTGAACCATATATGTGGGGAATTTCCATAAGGAGGTCCCTGCTTCTCCTCCCTTGTATTTTCATTACCACCATTATGTGATCCAAAATATGTATAGGGCTGTGTCGTGCTTCCCATATCCAGGCATACCATTCCCTTGTGACGTAGTTGTAATCTATCTGTGTCCATGTTTTGTGGGTGTTTGAGTAAAAAGTATACTCCCTCACTCCCAGGTTTGCTGTTCGCCATACATCCACCAGCTCTAATTCTGCCATTCCCTCTTGCCATTGTTGCATCCCCCCGATATCCTCCCTTTCCCTTCGGAATTGTCCATTTTCGAGTCCATTGCCCAATTCAAATTCCCTCCCATTATTAGTCTCGGGAATTGCTCCCGGACCAGTAAATCCAGCAAAGAGGCATAAAATTGGTAATCATGTACCGCCGGGGCATATACCGATCCCAAGGTGATCTGCTCCCCATCTAGGGTTCCCGAAATAAAAATATATCCCCCCTCCTTGGTGTCCCTAATTACCTTCTGCACCTCCATGTTCAGGCCTTTATGTATCAAAATGGCTACTCCTCTTTTATGAACCGAGGCAGGTGCCGATAACACTTCCTCACCCACTCGGGACAGTTTGGCATGCTTTACCTCTGTTAGGTGCGTTTTTCAATAGAGCTATTTGGCTCCTCTTTGAGGGCTGTCAGCAGCATAGGACTCTTACTGGATTTATGATACCACAAACATTCCAAGTAATCACATTAATACTTTTGTTAACAGACATTTATATATATTATTCTTTCCTTACAACTTCACATTTACCATTAATAGCATGATAACTTCATGATACTCAGTTTCACTAGTTGCACTTTGTTCATAAAAAAAACCTCATTATCAATACAAACAATCTTAACAACAGTTTAAACATATAACTTTGTACATGTTTCCCTCTGTCTCCCTTCTGCCCTATTAACTACTTCCCCAAGCCCTCACCCATACTCCTCCCTTCGACCTTCTCACTATTTACTCCTCCCCTCTTTTCTGGTCTGATGTACCTCTCCCACCTCCTCACACTACTCCCTCTGGCTCACATGTTCCCGCTTTCCTTTCCCACACTCCTGCCCTTCCCTCCTCTTTCTGGAATCACCCCCAACCAAACGTGTCCCTTCCTTCCCTCTCCCCTCCCTTTGTATAACTCTCTTTCCCTTAAACACTATCAGTCTCCCCGACTCGAGTGTCTGCCTCATCCCCAGATACTGAAAAAGATGCTCCCACACTCTCCCTCCACAGCCAGTTTAATTTTGTGCCCCTTGCCCTAGAACTTCACCCCTCTAACTGTCCATCTTCCCTGCAGTTACCACCCTTGTTTCCTTTCCCTTCTCTCATCGCCACTCCCCTCCCACCATCCTCCATTCCGCCTCCTTCTTTTCCATAGTGAGGCCCTTCCCCTTCCTTCTATCCCTAATCTTTCATTGGTCTTCCCCCTTTACCTGCACCACCCAGGTGCTCCAGAAATAGATGATTTGTGCCACCAGAAAAGACAAGCAGGGAGATTAGGTCATGCTTAAAAATCAACGCGCCAAGCCCCTCTCCCGTCTGCCTGCCTCCCACTGTGACCCATACGCTTCTCCAGCTGGCCTCTCCTCTCAAGACATCTTGGGCCTTCCTCTTCACATCCAGGTATTTCTATCACGTAGCATTGGCTCCCATTCCTAACGGCACTGCAAGCAGCCTTCATATGCCCCCTTCAGGCCTCTTTGCCATTTTCAGGACAGTCCGCCAACGCCTCATTTCACAGTGTCCCAGTCTATTTCCATGGACAGCAGTGGTAAAATAAACTTTGCCAATAAACACTCTTTCCCCCTCCAGCATGAACTTGAACAATGAAACTGCAGATCAAAACACGAATGAGCAGTAACTGCAAAGCCAGTCTCTCCTCCTTTGCTTAAGTCTATAGACAGAGTTCCCAACCCCTTTACTACGTTTCTGGGCTATAGCTCAATGCAACTTTTGCCTCAAATTCTTCACAAATTCCTTTGCTTTCTCCACCTCCCAAAAGGAATATGTGGCCCCCTCATGTTTTATTTTTAAAGTGGCCGGGAAAACCAAAAAGTTCTCGATCTTCAGGTCAAGTCGTTGCTGCATGGAATTATTGAATGATTTCCTTCTGTTCAACAGTGGAGCTGAGTAATCCTGTGACATGTATAAATGATGGCCCTCATACTCCACCTTTCCCTTCTCTCAAAAAGCCTTCAGCATTAGCTTTCTATCCTGGAAATGGTGAAACCTAAATATTATTTGTCTCGGCGGCTGTTCTCTCGGTGGCTTGGGCATCACAGTCTTATGAGCCCTCTCGAGCTTAAACTTTCCTTTTATGGGCTGGAGACCCAGCAAGCCAGGCAGCACTCGTACACAGAAGTCTAGCACTCTCCCCTCCATACCCTCTGGCAAACCTCTCAGCCTCAAATGTAGTCACCTATGATAATTTTCTTGGTAATCAAAGGCGTCTTTTAAGTCGTTCAACTCTTTTTGGAGGCCACAACCTGCCCAGAAGCTCATCTTCCACATGTGAAATCCTTCTTCCATCTCCAGATTCTGCCCACTTGCACCACCTGTTGTTCCTGGATTTTCTGGAGTTTTAGATCTAGTTTCCTTCTAATTTTATTAAGCGGGACTCCAACGCTATGGATGACCTGCCCGTGACTTCTCTCCCCAGAGCTGCAACCTCTGCCGCTGATAGTGATACTAGGCTGCCCCCATCTTCTCCTTTCTTCACGCTTTTTGCTGCTGCCCTCTGGCTCTTTGAGACTCCCGAGTCAGATAGCTATCCATCTTGAGTTCATATTCCACAGGATATGAATTTTCTATAGTCTCAGGCACTTTTTAACTTTTTATTTGTAATTTTAAGCTGTTAAGAGGGAGCAGTGCAGAGGTTCACATTGGTTCAGCGAGCTACTCATTAGCGCCCTCCAGGAAGTACTTTTTCACAGAAAGAGTAGTGGATGCTTGGAACAGCCTCCCTGTGGAGGTGGTGGAGGAAAACGGATGGGGAATTCAAGAATGCATGGAATAGACATAAGAGTGCTCTCACAATAGGGAAGAGAGATTAAGCCACAGATCAACTAGGGTATGTGGTATTGCATGAGGTAGGGAATGGGCCAGACTAGGTGGGCCACATGGTCCTTATCTGCAATCACCTTCTATGTTTCTATGTTGACCTCAAGTACCAGGTTGTCCATGTGTGGAGCAAAAGATAGGATAGTGTATAGAATTACCCAAAGGTATTTAAAAATGTCCACCTGTTCAAATTTCAGGCCCCTGGCATTAAGGATATCGAGAGGGCAAACATTTGTTAGTTGCAGGCATGCGAAGAGCATGGTTTTAGTTTTTTACAGTTAAGGACCAATTTGTTGTCATGGAAACAAATATCTATGGGTTGAAAATTGAGCTGAAGGTCAGATGTGAGATCACCATGGAGTTTTTAGTGTAAATTACTGTATCATCAGCAAAAAGTAGTATATTGGCAGACTGACATGCATCCAGCAGCAAAGCTGTGTGGAATTGAAAAATTCCAAATCAGCGTAATTTTGAAGAAAGTTCACAACATTCAGTGAAACTTCACAGAATTGCACTGAAATTTCACAGTAATTTTTACAATTTAGTAATTTTATCATAACTCAGCCGCTGTTCAAGCTAGAGCTCTGGCACATTTACTCTTTGGGTCGATGGCCACTAATGTTTCAAATATCATGAAATTTTGATGGACAGTTTCAAAGTTATAGGTGCTCAAATGTTGTCATTTTATTGTTTTTGCGGAATTTCATGAACATTTTTATCTGCATGTATCTCAACCATCTATTGGGTCAGGGATCTTAAATTTGGCATGGTTTCTTGATGACAGGTGTTCTAACAATGTACCAGATTTCATGACAATATGATGCATCATCTCAGAATTACATGTGCTCAGAATCTGTCATTTTATTGTTTTCAGGAAATTTCATGAAAAAATTCATCCGCATATAACTCGCACTTTTTAAATAAATTTTATTTGAGTTATGCAAATGTAAATACAGTAGGGACAAGACGACCTTACTGCAGGGTTACAGGGAACAGAGGGTCATCATGGTTTATATATTCAGTATGAAATGCGTTCCCTCAGTAATAACCTGTGCACACAACTACAGATTACTGTGTCACAAATAAGATACAGGAGAGAAAAATAATTTCACAGAAAGTAATACTCTGAATGTAAGAGTCTGAGTGTGGGGACCTAGTGTTGTACATACATCCCTAATATACTATACTAATGCTGAAAGCCGAGTTGTGGCCTACTGCCCCCAGCTATTACACTCTAAGCTGGGCATCTGTAGGTGTTCTTGGGGCTCCTGGGTGCCTTCTGTCACACTCCCACCCATCCCCTTATGGTTTTAAGGCCTGTGGCAAAGCCATGGTATGGATGTACCTTCCTGTGGGGGCCTGCACCATAGTGGATGGGCTAATAAGGTGATGAGGTGGTGAGCTCTCGGAGGTGGTAATAGCAGCTAACTTGGGGTAGATTAGTATCTGTATTGGAGCCCTTCTGTTCAGAACCTGGTTGTGCTGGTTAGCACTTACAGCTCCATCTGGTTAACTTCAGGCCTCCCTCCTGCTGTGGTCCTAGATCATTCCTTCATGGCTTCCTGTAGGATCCCACAGCTAGGTAATTTCTGATGAGGTCAAAACCATGAGGATGGGGGTGCCATCTGTAACAGAGAACAAAATACACACAAAGAACACATTTCTTGGAGGCATAACATCAGCTGGGTTTGCACCTTGTGAACATCTGATGCTGGGCTTTGTCTCTAATCCCTTGCAAGCAGTCTCCCTTGTGTCCCATTCTGCTTCTGGCTCGAGGGATTGGGGGGTCTGTCCTCCTACCTGGGCTTGGTTCAGTAGTGTGCGTGGACTAACAACAGCATTGGACAGCAAAGCGATGGCCTCCTTTTGTCCAAGCTGCCAATTTACCCACCTCCCCATCAAGTTAATCCCTGTGAGGCTTCCAGCAGATGTGAAAGTTGACGGTAGCATTACTTTGAAGATGTGAAAGCTTATCTAGGGCTGGCAGCAAAGCTAGAGATGCAAGGACTTCACTCAAGGTAGGTGCTGTCTGGGTCCTCCATTTGCAGAGGATAGCTCCTTTGGTTTGCAAGGCCAGGAGAGCCATCCACCCGAGCTCTTGTTGAGATAGGTGGTGAACTGGAGCATGACACCCAGAATATAGAATTGTGGGTCTAGCGGGAAATAGGTATGGAGAATCCTGTTGCCCAGCTGGTTGATATCCAGCCAAAGGGTCCATATATTAGGGCATGCCCAGATGATGTGGTGCAGGTCCCCCCACCACATTATTGCACCTCAACACCTATTTTCTACAGTGAGTTTGGCCTTGTGTAGGACTATAGGGTATGGTACCATGAGTGGGGAATCTTGTTTGTATAAGTCTGCTATGAGGATCCTTATACCATCTGTGAGAGTCCCTCCATGCTCTTTCCCAGGGTCCTGCCTAATTTGGGACCCAGCATTTTCTCCCACCTGTTACTGAACTCTTCTGACTGGGAGGAGGGCATCCCAGATTTTAGTGTATATCCTCCCTTCAAGACCTTTGGGCGGCCTTCTCCAGACAAAGATGTCATTGGGCAATTGCAAGGATGCGTAGTGTAGTACCAGTTGTACTGCCTCCCTTATTTGGAGGAACCTCCAAAGTCAGCTTTCTGGAGTCCCCATTTTTCTGAAGAGATGTAAGGGTGCCATTCTCATGTATGGTATACATAGGAGGTGGGCAAATCTGTGAAAACCTCTTTCCTGCCAGAAGAGCCACCAGACCACCTTTCTGTCTATAAGGATTGTGCCACAGCGGGGCAATATCCAGAGGTCTGGGATGTATCCCCATTTTCCCATGTGCTCTATTCCAGTATGTAACCAATGCATCTATGGTGGGATGTCTGGTTTTGGGGCTCCTCACCTTGCTAAAAAGGAGGGTGGCTGTATCTGCCACCTGACCCTCTGTTCTTTCCATTTCCACCCATTGGGGGGACAGGGGACCCTGAGTGTTGGTCCAGTGGAGTGTCTGTGCCATTTGGAAGGCAATCTTATACCCCTCCATCCAAGGCAGATTCCACCCTCCCTTGATCAATGAGCTCTCAGCTTGTTGAGGCTGAAACAGGTTTGGCCCCTTCCCATAGGAAATCCCCCACTAACTTGTCAAAGGCCTGCACCCACCTGTTGGGCAGATGGATTGGGATATGTGATAGAAGGTAGCTGACCATCGGGGCAGTGACCATTTTGACCACTGCGATTTTGCCAGCTAACATGAGCTTAAGAAGGCGCCATCTGTCAAACTCTGTTTTGGTGGACTGCAAAAGTGGGAGCATATTTGCCTTCCAGAGATCGACTATGTTGGGGTAACACTGATCCCAGATAACTAGTGCACTTTGGGGCCCACATCAGCTGCAGACTTGCTGCTACATCCTGTTGGCACACTTGGTTAAGGGGAAGCAACATAGTTTTAGACTGATTTAGTTGCAGCCCAGAGCACAGTGGAAATTCCTTCAGAAGCTTCAGTGGTGGGTGGGGGGTAGTGATGCTTTGGCTTCTTCTACCAGGATAAGCAGGTCATCAGCGTACATTAGTGTTGGGTAGGATGTATTGCTGACTCTCACCCCCTTGATCCCTCAGTGGGATCTGATGGCGGTGGCCAGGGGTTCTACTGCCAGGACAAATAGCAGGGGAGATAGAGGGCACCCCTGTCTGTTGCCATGCCCTAGAGGGAAAGGAGGGGACAGGAGATGGTTGGTGTTGACCCTCACTGTTGGGGCTGTGTAAATCATGAGAATTATGGATCTGAATATGTCCCCCACTCCAAAGTGTGCTGGGACCGAGTGCAGATAATCCCAATCCAGGGAGTCAAAGGCCTTCTCGAAGTCTACTGCAAAGGTGGCCGCATGTGTTCGGAGACACTTTACCTTTGTGAATAAGGTTAACCAGGGCTCAGAGGTGGTCTGTGCTATGTCTCCCTGGTACAAAGCCCACCTGGGAGGGCAGGATCAGGTCAGTCAAGAATGGACTAAGTCTGGCTGCAAGGATTTTTGCATATATTTTGCTGTCAGTGTTTATTAGGGATATCGGTTGATAGCTACCTGGAGCAGTGGGGTCCTT
The DNA here is from genome assembly GCA_016271365.2 of Neoceratodus forsteri. Taxonomy (NCBI): domain Eukaryota; kingdom Metazoa; phylum Chordata; order Ceratodontiformes; family Ceratodontidae; genus Neoceratodus; species Neoceratodus forsteri. The sequence continues at coordinate 40,468,369 of JADMNL010000040.1, read as the reverse complement.
TCCTTTTTTTGGGATAAGCATTATCACAGCTTCCCTGAGCATGGGGGGGCAGACATCCTAAGTCCTCCACTTCCCTGTACATTAGGGCTAAAAGGGGAGATAAAAGGTCTGCCAGGGTCTGATAGTATTCTACGGTGAAACCGTCACTCCATGGGGACTCCTCGGTTTTGAGTACCTGTTTGGCCTCCTGCACTTCCTGAGCTTCAATCAGGGTGTCCAGCATTTGGGCTTGGATCTGAGACAGCTTCAAGACAGGGAGCTTATCCAAGAAGTGCTGTGTGCCTACCAGTAGTGAGTGATGTGTGGAGGAGTAGAGAAACAAAGAAACATAGACGCTGACGGCAGATAAGCACCGCAAGGCCCATTCAGTCTGGCCATTTTTTCTACTTTATGAATGTGCCATATGCCTTTACTCTGTCAATGGCCTATCTATTCATACTCATCTGTATTGCTCCCTTATGCCTATCCCATGCCGGTTTGAAGCCCTGCACTGTATTCATATCCACCACTTTGTGAGGCAGGCTGTTCCACATGTATCCACCACCCTTTCTGTGAAAAAGAACTTCCTCACATTACCCCTTACTCGGCCTCTCTCTAATCTCATGCTGTGTTGTCTTGTCCTGCTATTTTTCTTATATTAAAACATGTTAGACTCGTTCACCTTGTTAATGCCCTTAAGATGTTTGAATGTTTTGACCATATCACCTCTCTCCCTCCTTTGCTCTAGGATATGCATATTGAGCTCCATTAATCTGTCCACATATGTTTTCTGATGCAGTCCCAGCACCATTTCGGTTGCCCTTCTCCAGTCTGCTTCCATTTTGTTAATGTCCTTGTGCAGGTGCGGCCTCCAGTACTGCATACAGTACTCCAGATGGGGTCTAACCAGTTTCTTGTAAAGAGGGATTATTACCTCCCTCTTACGACTTGTGATACCCCTACTAATACACCCCAACATCCCTCTAGCCTTACCTACTGCTTTAGTGGTCTGCTTGGATGGTGTTAGGTCATCTGTGACTTTCTATAGATACATTAGTGAAAGGAGAAAGTCCAGAGGGGGTATTGCTAAGCTTAATGGAGAAAAGGGAGCATGTGAGGAGGAGGACCCTGTAAAAGCATCTATCCTAAATAGATACTTTTGCTCAGTATTTACTGAAGAGAAGGTAGGGCAGGGCCCACAGCTCGGCACCATGGGCACAGGAGGGAGGGAGGTGAGCACTACTCCCTTCACAAAAGAAAGGGTCCTACAAGAGCTTGCTAAGCTCAGGGTGGATAAGGCAATGGGACCTGATGGCATACATCCCAGGGTACTTAAGGAGCTAAGGGTGGAACTAGCAGAGCCATTAGCAGAACTGTTTAATGAGTCTCTGAGCACAGGAGAGGTCCCAGAAGACTGGAGAAGGGCTCATGTGATCCCGCTCCACAAGAGTGCTAGCAGGGAGGAGGCAGGGAACTACAGACCAGTCAGTCTTACCTCAGTAGTGGGCAAGATTATGGAGGCACTCCTTAAGGAAAGGATAGTGCAACACCTGGAATCCATAGGGCACAGGATCCAAGACAGCATGGGTTTACAAAAGGAAGGTTCTGTCAAACTAATCTCATAGATTTCTTTGACTGGGTAACCAGAGTGGTGGACCAAGGGGGAGCAGCTGATGTTGCCTACTTTGACTTCAGCAAAGCTTTCGACACTGTTCCACATAGAAGATTGATAAATAAGCTGGGTAGGCTCGGGTGGGTCAGAAGTTGGTCAACTGGGTGGCAAACTGGTTGACGGGCAGAAAACAGAGAGTGGTGGTAAATGGTATACAGTCAGAAGAGATGCAAGTCACAAGTGGGGTACCTCAGGGATCAGTCCTGGGGCCAGTCCTCTTCAACATCTTCATTAGTGACCTTGCAGATGGACTAGAGGGTAAGGCTTGTCTGTTTGCAGATGACACCAAGATCTGCAACAGAGTAGATGATCCAGATGGGATGGGCAGAATGAGAAGACTAAAGCTAAACTAGCAAAATGGTCAGAAGAGTGGCAACTGGGATTTAATGCAAAGAAGTGCAAGATCATGCACATAGGGAAGAGAAACCCTGAAGCCACCTATAGCTGGGAGGGAGTTGCTAGCAGTCACAAAGGAAGAAAGAGACTTGGGCATCATCATCATTGATGACCTGAAATAATCCAAGCAGACCTCTAAAGCAGTAGGTAAGGCTAGGGGGTGTTAGGTGTATTAGTAGGGGTATCACAAGTCGTAAGAGGAGGTAATAATCCTTTTTACGACACTGGTTAGGCCCCATCTGAGTACTGCATGCAGTATTGGAGGCCACACCTTCACAAGGACATTAATCAAATTGAGGCAGTCCAGAGAAGGGCAACCAAAATGGCAGGGACTGCATCAGAAGACATATGAGGACAGATTAACAGAGCTCAATATGTATACCCTTGAGCAAAGGAGGAGAGAGGTGATATGATCGAGGCATTCAAACACCTTAAGGGCATTAACAAGGTGAAAGAGTCTAACATGTTTAAATATAAGAAAATAGCAGGACAAGAGGACAAAGCATGAGATTAGAGGGAGGCTGATTAAGGGGAATGTAGGAAATTCTTTTTCACAGAAAGGGTGGTGGATGCATGGAATGGCCTACCTCAAGAAGTGGTGGCTATGAATACAGTGCAGGGCTTCAAACAGGCATGGGATAGACATAAGGAGCAATACAAATGAGTATGAATAGATAGGCCACTGACAGAGCAAAGGCCGATGGCACATTTATAAGGTAGAAAAAGAAATGGCAGACTGGATGGGCCTTGCGATCCTTATCTGCAGTCAACTTCTATGTTTCTATGTTTCTATGATGCCCAAGTCTCTTTCTTCCCTTCTGATTGCCAGCAACTCCCCTCCCAATCTAAAAGTAGCGTCAGAGTTTCTCTTCCCTATGTGCATGATCTTGCACTTCTTTGCATTAAACCCCAGTTGCCACTCTTCCGACCATTTTGCCAGTTTATCCAGATCTCTTCTCATTCTGCCCACCCCATCTGGATCATCTACTCTGTTGCAGATCTTGGTGTCATCTGCAAACAGGCAAACCTTACCCTCCAGTCCATCTGCAATGTCACTGATGAAGATATTGAAGAGGACTGGCCCCAGGACTGATCCCTGAGGTACCCCACCGTTTACCTCCATTCTCTGTTTTCTGCCCGCTAACCAGTTTGTCACCCAGTTGACCGATCTCTGACCCACCCCAAGCCAACCCAGCTTATTTCTTTATTTTTATTTATTTAGTTTTTGTTGACCAGGTTGCACTAGACAAATTCTGCCCATTTTCAGGCATGACCCGGGGGAGGGGATACAGATGAATGCCAACTGACTTTGAACCAGATTAAGCTGTTGGTGGTATTTGTTTTAGTGAATGGGGGGAAATTTGGCCAGGGCATGGGGGAAATTCCCCTACTCTCCAGTGGGGGAACCCTTGTCGTCTTGGTTCCTGACCAAGATGGTGGCCGCTGAGGTTGTTGATGGATGCTTCTGAAGCAGGAGAACTGGTCTCTTCCCCTGCTTCTCCTCGCTCTGAGACCATGTTTTCTACTGCTTTGCCTACAGAAAGGATGCTACATCTTGACTGCTACAGACTTTGTCCCCATGGATATTTTTCCTGCTACATCTGTTTTGAATCCTGATTTGTATGAGGGTTCTCGATTCCTACTGCTGATTCTGTTGTCTTTCCTGAGCTCCGCTCCATTGTGTTACAACTGTGAGCTGAAGAGGAGCTTTATGCGCTCCGTCATAAGGAATTGCACAATGCCTTGCTTTTGGCACAGGAAACTGCCACAATTGTTTGGGAACCTTGCAATTTATATAGTAGTAAGGACTCATCCGTTTTGCAGCAATCGGCAGTTGTTGAGAACCCTGTTGGTGTTTCTACAGGTTTCCCTTATTCTGGACCTTCACCTGTGATTCAGCCTTCTGCTGGTGAGTCAGTACACCCTTTATCGGAGTTTGAGGGAGCACCGGGATTGGATTCTGAGAACGGACTCTCAGACAAAGACTGCTCCCTCGCTGCTTCTCCAGTTCGTTCTTCTGCAGATGTCTCGGCCACGCTTCTTGTGGCTGGATGGATATGCTCTGCTTCGGGACAATGGGTCTCTGGCCACACTCAGATTACCACTTCTCCTGTTTCCACGCAAACCGTGGACAAGCTGCTGCTCTTCCCATTCTTGCTCCCTCTGCACAGCTTCCTTCTGACCGTTCTATGTCTGGAACTCTGTCTCCCTTACATCTCTCTTCGGAACTTCAGCTTTCTAGCAATCCTGTTCTTGTTTAGGATGCCCTGATCTTCCACAGCCAGCCTCACCTGTCCCTTCCACTTCAACTTCCCTGATGATACCCCTGATGCACTGCTGAATTTGCCGAGAACACTGCTCAGAGACCATATGCTTCACTTTTCATTGGCCCATATATCCGGCTAAACGTCACAATGCTGTTAGACTTTTATATAAAGGGGGTTTGTCTGAGTTTCCTGATAGGAGGTTTGTAGCTAAAACTCTATTGAAGGGCTCCATGAAATTTTTCGCTAAGGAAATCTACACCCTTATTCATATGTCTGGGGAGTCCACATTTGTCGGAAGTTTTAAGTTGAATTCGGGGATGCAGAGATTTTGGGCTCAATTTAATGCTTTGAAAGACACTTCTTTATGGGCCCCTTTTGAAGCTATTCCCCTTACTAAGCTTGAATACAAAACTATTACCATTCTCTTTTGGAATGAGGGGGTTAGTATCTCTGACTTGACTTATTGGCTGAAGCAAAGGTGTTCGGTTTTGGGTTCCCTGGAGACGATTTTCGATGATGAGCATATTTGGACTGGGGGGTGGAAGGTGCGGATAATGCTTCATATTACAGATGCTGGTCTTAATCACCTTCCTAACTGTTTTTTTGGGGCCGAGATTGAGGTGTTTCGTTCTATGCTGGTCAACCGAAAGCGTGCTACAAGTGTGGTTCCTGTACTCACTTAAGCAGCCTGTGTGACCAGGTCAAATGTAACCTTTGTCAGGAATTGGGACACACTAGTGGCAATTGTCTCAATGAACCTAAGTGCAATCTACACGACTCAGTGGGTCACACGTATCAGAGTTGTACCTGGGCTGCTCACAATCAGTCAGACTCTGCTGATGCAGAGGAACAGAGGTTGCTGATAGCTGTGGCTCAGAGAACAACGCCCCCCCCCAAGACCACCTGAAGTTCTTGTGGTCCCTGCCACAACAGCTTTAAAAGTGCTACCGGACCCCCGGCACCCCTTGATGGTGTTATTCAGCCCCTGGTATACCGAGATGATTCCAACGGAATCCTCCTCTACAGGTATGCCCCCACCCAGGTTAGTAAATGGTCCTCTAAGAGATCCCAGCGGGATGAACAACCTGCCCCAAAAGTATCTAAAACTTCAGAGTTCCTTTAGTAATAAGTATGGAGGCTTTACAACCCTCTGATCTTTCCGGCGTTGACTCAAAGAGTTCCTCCTGTGGTCTTCCCAGGTGGATCTCCTGCAGATGCAGAAACTCATACTCCTCCTGTTGTTACTCATCGTAGATCTCAGAGGACAAGGAGAAAACCCCCTTGAGTGTACTCTCCACCTTTTTTTTACATCTTCTTGAATGTCCTCCCTACTCTTGGGTGCACTGAATGTGAACAGCATTAAGAGTCATAGAAGGAAGTGTTTAATGTTATCTTTTTTCCTGTCTAGCTCCCTACAGGTTATCTTTTTGCAAGATACTAGATTGCACACTGTTGCAGAATTGGGGCAAGCTACAAAGCAGTGGTATGCTGGAGTTTTCTTCTGGTCTATTGGGCCTGATACCTGCTCAGGAGCAGGGATTTTGTTTAGATTCAGTTTACAAATGCATCTTACTAAATTTATTGGCTTGATTCAAGGGCATGCTTTGATACTTGACACTAAAATTGCTAACCTTTATTACAGATGTATCAATTTATATGCACCACAAACCAAGGTTGATAGGGTTTTCTATTTCAAGCCATCCAACCTTATTTACTGTCTTCTCAGGTGATAATTCTGGGTGGGGATTTTAATTGTGGACTTGATAAACATGACAGGGTGTTCAATCTACTACAAATAAGATTTATTGTGATATGTCTACTCTGAAGCATGTTATTTCCATGTCTCATCTGAAGGATGCTTATTTGACTACTTACCAAACTGTTCATCCGACGTTTCAGAAGGGTCCCTTGGCTACTAGAATAGATTTTTTCTTTATTTCCACATTTTTACCTGTTTCTTCTATAAAGGTTATAGAAATAGAATTTTCAGACCACAAATTACTGCATTTTTGTTTGAAGTCTGCAGTAACATTTTCTCAGGGTCCAGGTTACTGGAAGTTTAATTTCTCCTTCTATCCCAAGCCATTTTAATAAAGAATCTCAAGTATTTTGTGTCTCATAAATGTTCTGTCTTTGATCTGTTTGACTGTCCTGCCCTCTGGTGGACAGACGTCAAAATGGATTTGAGAAAGCTGTTAAAATCACACAGTAAGCAGTTTGATTACACTGTTTATTTTCAGTACCTTCTTCAAGGAAAGTAGTTGCAAAAGCTGCAGTCCTTGTCCAGGACTACTACTCATGATTTTAAGGAACAAGTTCATTTACTTCAGACAGACATGCAAACTTTACATTTGAGACAGGCAGAAACTTTAAAGACACATCAGAGTTTTGGCATAAAAGGGAAGGCAGCAGTGCTCTGCCATTATTTACATTGCTCAAATACTGTTAAACGTAAGGTGATGGACTGTCTTACAGACTTGGATGGGTGTGTCTATACAGACAGACAGAACATCTTCCATATAGTGACTCAACATGTTTCTTCTCTTTCCTCCCTTCCTTCTTGTTTTACTGTTGAATTTGATACATTGTTGCCACCTTTCTCATGTCCCCGTTTGTCCTCCTTTCCTAATGACTGAACTGACTGCTGATATTTCAGCTCATGAAGTGGAACAGGCAATACAGTCCTTGCCCAATAATAAAGTTCCAGGATTGGATGGGTTTACTTCAGAGCTGTATAAACTTCTTGGCCCATTGCTGTCCATGGAATTGGCTGTGGGTTTCACCTTTTGTTGAACACAGCTTCAGTTCCTTTGGACATGGCTCAAGGTCTTTGGTCTTCTTCTACAAAAGTTGATAAAACTGACTTAACTAATTGGAGCCCTGTTAGTCTTTTAAATACTGATTTCAAAGTATTGCCAAATTCTACAAACTAGACTGTGGCAGGCCATCCATCTTATTTCCCACTCAGACCTATTCTATACCTGAAAGGAAGATGAGTGATCATTTTCTCCTTCTATGTGAACTTATTGAAAGGGACATCTCTGAGGGCTTGTCGGGGTTCTTGCTACTGTTGGATCAGAAGCAAGCCTTTGACGCCATTGGACATACTTATGGACAGTGCTCTCGAAGTATGGTATACCAGAGCCCTTCATTTCTTGATTGAAGTCTATTTATGCTGTAGCTACAGTATCCCCTCTTATTAATGGTTGGGTGGGCCCTCTGATTCCTGCGAAACATGGGGTTCGACAGGTTGCCCTCTTAGTCCCCTCCTATATGTTTTAGTATAGACCCACTTCTGAGGACTTTGAACTCCTGATCTTCACTGACTCACATCCGGGTGGACACCTATACTGTTCTTTATATTGCATTAGCTTATGCAGATGATCTTACTATGTTAGTTGGTGATGCAACCTCTGCTTCTCAGGCTATGACTATCAATCTTTCGGTTCCTTATCGGAACTTCCTCAACATGTCAAAATGTGTGGGGCACCAATTTGGCAGGCCTCAATTCTTTTACTTCAGTTGCAGGATTACCTTGTCTATCCTGGGTGTCCAGTTTGGTTACCAAGATTTTGACATTTTAAATTGGTCTTCTAAACCTTCCCAAGCTCAGCAGATGGTTAAGCAATGGAACCCATGGCATATGAGTATGCTGAAATATGTTTTCCTTGTTAAAATGTTTATTTTGCCACTTTTATACATATTTGTTTGTTGTCCCTCCTCCCTGTCCTTGGAAGTTTCTTGCTTAGTATTTTTTCAGGCAGTGTGGGGTAGCAGATTAAACAGTTTAAAGAGGAATATTTTGTATTTGCCTAAATCTCAGGGTGGCCTTGGTATGGTTAACCCTGTGGTCTTTTCTATGTGTTTATATAGTTGCCAATCTTAGGTTTGTTTTGACTCGAGTCAACAGGGCATGGACCCCTTCATATGTCTTGACCTGTAGTCCTTGGTCTCACAATGGGAAGTAACTCTCTTAGAGTACTCGTTACTCTAATGTTTGTCCTTCTTATGTTAGAGATATTTTGTCAAAATTAACAGCTGGCAATTACTAGCTGCAATGGTGTGAGGTCAACACAGGAGATTTTGTATAAGCAAATCCTTTCCACTACATTCCGGGAGCTGATTTCTTCCCTTCCTGTCCTCCCACTTTGACACCAGCTTTGCTTGTATTTCTAAATAACCCCAGAATCCCTAAGAAATGTGAGACTTTCATTGGCCAGTTGCCACAATCACATAAAAGTTAAGGAACACCAGAAGCATAAACAGTTCTGAAAGGTATTGCTGTAGGCCTATATGTATCACTCAACTGGAAACAACATATCATTTATTCTTTTCCTGTTCTTATACATTGAATTTTTGGTCCATTTTGGCAACCAGTTGGAATATGTTTCCTTTTCACCGCGATGTCTTTGGAAGTTGTGTTGTACAGTTCTTCTGATGCCTCTTGGCAGGCTTGGGATGCCTCTACATTGCAGGTCATTCTCATAGTACTTAAGTGGTACATCTGGAACTCTCGCTGTTGGTTTACCCTGCAACAAAAGTCTGTACCACTTCCTGACCTAGTTGAAAAAGTTGCTTGGGAAATTAAGCTGATCTTTCACCATGACATGAAAAATCGTCCTGTTACCTGGATTTTTCAGGCATGGCGGAATCTTCCATGGGTTATAGACTCAGATGTCCCCATTACTTAATTTTGTTTTCATGATATGCTGTCCAGTTGTCAGATTCCATATCTATCCCAGTCTTTACCTGACTGGGGGGAGGAGTATTCGTACCATTGGGCAATTACGTTTGATGCTACAGTGCAAACCACTATTTTCTTTCTAATGTTTATGTTTTCTGATTTTGTAAACTGTTATGCTGTTATGCTGCCTTTGTATATTTCTGGGTTTCCAATTTTTTTTTCCTTTCCTGATGATTCAGTGTGCTATAATACATGTCAGTATTTCTTTTTGTTTGACAATCTTGCAATTTACGATTCCCCTACTCTTTTGTGGTGGGGGGGATGAAGGGTGGGGATGTTTTTGTTCTGGTTTTGATTTACTTTTTTCTTTTTATTATGATTTTGTATGCTGTAATACTCTTCTGATGATGTTTTGTTTTCCTTTTGACCCTCTAATACTTTTCTTTCTGATTTCTGTTTCTGTTTATTATGAGCTTGTATGTTGTAATACTTTTCTGTATTTTTGTTTGAAAATTCTGAATAAAAAATTCCCCTACTGTGTAGACAGGTGTCGCTGTGTCTACGGGGAATTTCTCAGTCTGATGGAGGAGGACAGTGAAGGAGGACGTGCTATGGATAGTGAGTCTGCATGCCTAAGTGGGGAGCATGGTGCAGCTGGGAGGCTTTCCGCTGCGGTGGAAACAAGTGGAGGATCCACTGAAAATAGGGGATTTTCAGATTCCCCCACCACACTCTTACCTGAATCTTCAAGATGCCCTGGTGCAGGTGCTATGCCTGTAGCAGAGGACGAGGATTTCGATGATGTGGTTCGTATGAAACAGGATCTCTTGCTATAAGCAGAAGTCTATTACAGAACCGCTAAGTTACACGCAGCTGAAGGAAAGAAAAGGAAGCGTTTGGTGCATGGTTCACCATTGCCTACCACAGAATTTATGGCAAAAGTATTTGTTGCAGCCCCCCAGGCACAAGTAGTCATAACCCCAGATTTACCCCACATGGAGACGGAGACTCATACTCGCTTACAGCAGGATCTTCCATGGTCCCCTGAGTGAGCTTTGGAATGAGCTGGTTGGATTCAGACGGAGACAAGTCAGTGGGTTGCGGATACCAAAATTCCACTTCCAGGTTCGGGTGTTGCTACGGGGATACCGGGGGGATCTGAGGATAGCCTCCTCCATATCAAGGGAGGTCAAGATGAATCTTTGCCTAATGATGCACTACATGGACCAGCTTTAAGCCCCATTACAGGTTCCATTCCACCATTAATTGCTGCAGCAGATGCAGTGATGGTTATTTCAGATGTTTCTGATTCTTTTCCTGACTATTTATTTTTCCCCTGCACTGACTCCCTCACAGCAGGAGCTCCCTGAAGCTCCACATTTGAATGTTGGTTCCCCTCAGATGAGAGCGAGTTAGTTACTCTTCCTGATGTGCCTCCTGACATTGATCCGGTACTCCCGACTTTAACTGTTTCCTACCTTTGCCAGTCTTTTCAAAAGCCTGTCTCTTTAGCTAAATGCCGCAATGCTGTTTGGCAGCGTGTTTTGGGACCTGTTGACAACATGCCTGATTGTTTCTATGTAGGGAAAGTTTTACTAAAGCAGATGCTTGGTTTTTCTCCTCTGAGGTGTATGCCTTGATTCATACCCTGGTGGAGTCTACCTACAACAATAGTTTTGTTCCCTGACGTCCCTCAATCGCTTTTGGATGAGGTATGCTCTCTTTAAACAAATCCTGCCTGGGCCAATTTCCAGGTCATACCCCTCACAAAACAAACTTTTAAAGTGATTACGGTCCTTTTTAGACATGAGGGGGTGGATATTGTGGACATTACTTACTGGCTAGAGAAACGTTGTCAAATTCAAGGGAACCCAGAACCGATTTTTGATTCTGAAGGATTTTGGAACAGAGGATGGCAGTACAAAGTGACTTTATCAGACTGCTGAAGGGCTTCAACATCTTCCCAGCTGTTTTTATCTGGGCCTGGGTAAAGGCTTTATCTTTTATCCTGGACAACATGCCATTGCTACAAATGTGGTTCCAGTAGACATTTGAGCAGGACTTGTGACACGCTGAAGTGCACACAATGTGGGGAATTGGGGCATGTCATGACCAACTGCCATCACCCTCCGAAATGCAGCCTCTGTGAGGAGAATCATTCCTTTATAGACTGCCCTTGGGCAGCTCACAATACTACTGATAGAGATTTTACTACTCAGGATTTTTATTTGAATGTTGCTTTAAAAACAGTTTCAAATCAGTATGGGCCCCCCTCCATTCAGCAGGATACCTTCTGAAAGGCCTACTGTTCCTCCTTATGAGGTTTCACCTGCTACAATCCCATCTTCTGAACCTGAAGAGGGTCTGCCTCCTGGCTTGCCTCCTACTGGGGTTGAACCAGTTGTTTCTGAGATGCCTAAAGACACGGGCACTATGCCTTCCTCTCTGCCTCTGGAAGGAGCCTTTACCATAGTCAATAATCGGAGGAGTTTATGGAATAAATCTGTTGCCTCATCTTCAGATATCTTCCTACTTCACTTGCATAATACCTTTTCTACCTTACAGACCAAAGATCCTGATATAAAAACTGACCTTAGTAGTGGGGTCGGTATCTGTATAAATTCTCCCTCTGCAAAGTCTACACACTCTGTAGACATCGTTACAGGACGTGCTTTGCTGTTGGATGTTACTCTGTATGATTTACCCTGCCAGTTTATCAATGTGTATGCTCCACAAACAAAAACAGCCAGAATTGAGCTTTTTCACCTCATACAACCGTATCTATTTACCACTCAATATGTTTTTTAAGGGGGTGATTTTAACTGTGGGTTATATTTAAAAGACAGGGGCCCCCGGGCCCAAAAACTGTATTGCAACACAAATTGCTTAGCTGCTTTGATATCTCAAACCGGGTTGATGTTGATAGATGCTTGTGGACACTTTGGAATGCCAGATTAAACCTATTTTCGGGTCAGTCTTGATACTAGAATTGATTTTTGGTTTATATCTCCTTCTTTAGAGATTAAATGTGTCAAGACCCTCCCTGTTGCTCTATTTGATCATGCTATAATAGAGCTGTCAGTTTCTAATTATGATGGAATGCAGCAGGGGCCTGGATATTGGAGGCTGAATTTGGAACTTTTGTCTCTTCCGACTGTTAAAGATGGTTTGATTTCCTTACTTGAAGCATGCAAATCAGTAAAAATCTTATATGACACTTCACAGGAGTGGTGGGAGGAGACTAAACTTGATATCAAAAGGTATTTCCAGCATATTGGTAGATTGAATGGGAAATTCAAAAGAGACCAATATTTAATTTACAAAACACTTACCAGAATTTGATTTTTCAAGCTTCCCGAGGTGATGTGCATATTCTTGCAGATCTGGCGGAGACTAAACAAAATATGAATGACCTACAGTACAGCAGACTCAGATCCCTGGAACAGGAATGTAAGTTTGGAACCCAAGACTCACAGGATTTCATGACTCCATATCAATTTTGTGCTCAACAGCAATACTGAAAACGGATGTCTTTAGTTCAGAATGTTAAGGGCCTTCTTTGCACTGCCAAACTTGATAGATTAACAGCTGTGGAGGATCATGTGCATTCTCTTTTTAGCACTCAGGAGTCCTCTCCTGATGCTCACAAGGCATGGTTAGATGGTTGTTCTCTACCGCAAGCTTTATTATCAGATCAACAGGTACTTGTATTACCACTTACGCAATCTGAAATATTGGCCACTTTGGCACTGGTTAAGGATAGCTCTGCCCCTGGGACAGACTGAATCCCTTATGAGCTTTATAATGTGATTTTGCAATATTTGCTTCCTGAATTTTAGAATTATTTCAAGACATGAGTTCTTCTGGGAACTTGCCTGACTTCATGGGGGATGGGTTAGTAATCTTTATGTATAAATCTGGTGACAGGACAGATCTTTCTAACTGGTACCCCATTACATTACTAAACACTGACTTTAAATTATTTATTAAGTTGTTAAATAACAGGCTTTTGCTTTGTGCATCTTCACTTGTGCATCCTTCCCACACTTGCACTATCCCTGAACAGAGTAGTATGGATAGTTTAATTTTATTGAAGGAAATTCTGACTTGGGAGGAGTCCTGGGACTTAACTGGGTTTATCCTTAGCTTAGACCAGGCCAAAACTTTTGATATGGTAGATTATGATTATCTTTGGAATTGCCTGGCCAGATCTGGGATTCCAGTTACTTTTATATCCTGGATACAATCTTGTTACACTAATGCTAAGGCTAAAGTTTATTGTAATGGGTGGATCGGGAAGAAATTCGAGGTCACCGGAGAAGTTAAACAGGGATGCCCTCTTAGTCCTCTTTTTATCTTTTTACATTGGATCCTTTACTTCGTCGTATTAATGACAATGCTGCTATCCAGGGGGTTTCCTTTTCTAGCACCACAGAGGAAATAAAAAGTATTGCGTACTCAGACAATATTTGTTTTATTGTAGGAGATTTGCCGTTGGCAGTCTTAATGGGGCATACTCTCTTGGAATTCACAAACTCCATGGGAGCCCAAGTGAATTATGTGAAAAGTAAATGAGTCCCCTTTGGCACGGTACAATTTTCAGAATCTACCTTACTCAGGATCCCTATAATTACAGAGACCTGTACAATTTTAGGACTCACTTTTGGTTCTGGAGATCTGGCTCACTTAAATTGGACTTACAAATTGGACTTAGCACATGAGAAGATTTTACATTGGAATAAGTGGATATTGTCTAAATTAAAATGGGTGTATATGGTTAAGACCTTTTACTTCCCATTTTTTGTACCTTGCTGCAATTTTCAGCCTGTCTCCCAAGGCTGGAAACTAAATCATATGGTTGTTTTTCTTGTATTTGGGGTAGTAGACTGAATCCCATCAAGAGATGCTTATTGTTCGGGTTAAAAGATCGGGTGGGCTTAAAATGATTAACCCCATTGTATTTTTCTTTACAGTATTTGCTAATACTAATCTAAAACCATTGTTGTTAGACTCTGGGAAAATTTGGATTCCATGGGTACAGGACTCGCTTGCTGGAATACTTCCTTTTTGGCTCCCACATTCTTGCATTCATAAACAGCAATCTCTGCACAGTATCCCTGAGACTTTACAGGTTGGGAAAATAAAACTCTGGAGTTTAGTACTTGAACATTTTTTCCAACATGATTGGAAAACATTATATGCTCACCTTATAACAACCTTTTTTCGAGATACGGCCTATTTTGATTCCAAACCTACTTCGGACAAATTGCTGATTGGGAAAATGTTAACATCTCCCCTTATTCCTATCTACAGTATATGTGGGAAGTTATGTGGCTTTCCCTACATGGGAAACTCAATGTTAAAGGTAACCTAAAACATAGCTTAACCAGCTTAATCTGGTTCAAGGTCAGTTGGCATTCATCTGTATCCCCCTCCCCCGGGTCGTGCCTGAAAATAGGCAGGATTTGTCTAGTGCACTTACCTGATCAACAAAAACTAAATAAATAAAATAAAAATAAAAGTGTGGAATACCGTTACTGTCCTAGAGACACTTGTTTGGATACTGTGGAAACAATGGATCATTTATTTTATTTTGCCCTTTGTACAAAACTTGGAATCTTCTATGGAACAAATGGCCTACATCGCCCTTTTATGATTTAACCTAGAGATTTTAAATTTTGAATTTCTTCCTTTTGTGTGGACTAAACACAGCAGGGTTACACTCTGGCTGTTTTTGGTTTGTTTTAAATTCTATATATGGCATGTGAGAGGTAGGCTTACACTGCAACAAATATTGTATACTGAAGAGCAACTCTTTCACATGATATCAACTGCAGTTCTAAACAACAGACTATTAGAGAACAAGTCAGTGCCACCCGAAATATTTCGGTCTTGGTGGCACAGTATTGACTGGTTCTAGCTGATGTTGTGGATTTGGATCATTGTATACATACCTCTGTTAGTATTGTTCTTTCTAAAACGCATCTGGGTATTGTGCTTCCCACATTTCCCTACCCCCTTCTGTGTGGTGGGAGGAAGATTCTCATTTATGTGTTTCTGAGTTCTCCATTTATAAGGCATGGATAACTGATTTCGCATTCCTCTACTACTTTGGTTGAAAGGGAAGTATTTTAGTTTGTTCATGATTTCTATTTACTTTGGGGGTTATAGAAGTTTGGTTTGTACATAGTAAGTATATAGTAAGAATTGTAGTATATTTATTTTGGTTTATATTTGGGATTCCTGTATGCTGAAATATTATTTCTGTTTTGATCCTTCTGGTTTTGTATGATGTAATACTGCTTTGTATATGGTTTATTTTATGATTTTGATAAAATTCCCTACTCTTTTACTGGGGGTTAAGTATTAGGATATAATTTGGGTCTTACAGATTTATTTGAAAGTACTCTAGAAACAGTATGAGTGTACTACTTATTTGATTTTTTCTTATGATTTGTATGTTGTTTTGTGTGAATTAACACTGTTTTGTATTTATTTGATTTTTGAAGTTTATAATAAAATTTCTACTCTTTTCGAAGTGCCATGGGATCTTTAACATCCACCTGAACAGGCAGATGGGACCTCGGTTTAACGTCGCATCTGAAAGACGGCACTCAGGAGTGCAGTACTCCCCTCATGCTGCACTGCACTGTCAATATTAGGATATTAACCTAAGTGCCTGATGTGGGATAGAACCCACAGCCTTCTGATCTCCCAGCCTCAGAGGTGAGTATGCTACCTGCTGAGCCACTGACACTGCCATCAATCTTAATTAATCAATCTTCTATGTGGAACAGTATTGAAAGCTTTGCTGAAGTCAAGGTAGGCAACATCAACTGCACCCCCTTGGTCCACCACCCTGGTTACCCAGTCAAAGAAATCAATGAGATTAGTTTGACAGAACCTTCCTGTTCTAAACCCATGCTGTCTTGGATCCTGTGCTCTTATGAATTCCAGTTGTTGCACTAGCCTTTCCTTAAGGAGTGCCTCCATAATCTTGCCCTTTACTGAGGTCAGACTGACTGGTCTGTAGTTCTCTGCCTCCTCCTTGCTGCCACTCTTGTGGAGCGGGATCACATGAGCCCTTCTCCAGTCTTCTTGGACCACTCCTATGATCAGAGACTCACTGAACAGTTCTGATAATGGCTCTGCTAGTTCCACTATTAGCTTCTTTAGTACCCTGGGATGTATGCCATCAGGTTCTATTGCCTTGTCCACCCTGAGCTTAGCGAGCTCTTGTAGGACCCTTTCTTTTGTGAAGGGACTTGTGCACACCTCCATCCCCCCGTGTCCATGGTGCTAAGCTGTGGGCCCTGCCCTACCTTCTCCTCAGTAAATACTGAGCAGAAGTATCTATTTAGGATAGATGTGTTTCCTTTGTCCTCCTCCACACACTCCCACTTATCCCTTTGATCTTAGCAATACCCCCTCTGGACTTTCTTCTTTCACTAATGTACCTATAGAAAGTCTTGTCCCTTCTTTTACTGTTTGTGCTAGTGTTTCTTCAGTATGGGCCTTTGCTTATCTTACTGCCTTCCCTGCTTCCCTTAGGGAACTTTGGTATGCCTCCTATCTTCATGCAGCTGCATTCCTTATATTTCCTAAAGACCAACCTTTCGGCTCTGATCTTTTCTGCTACTGTTTTGAGGACAAAGTGGTGTTCTTCTTCTAGAGCATGGAGTAAATGTGGTCATGATGTCGCTAATGTCCTTTGGCATGATGACTACCTGGCCTGTGTTGTCCTTGAGCCGCAGGATATGTCTCTCCACCTGCTGCTTCCTTAATTGGTACACTAACACCTTCCCTGCTTTGTCTCCACCCTCCAATATCTGTGTTTGAAGTGCAGAATCGCTGCTTAGGCCTTCCTGGTGAAAGTTGGTTACTCTCCAGCCTGATGCCCAGTACTTCTTTGCCTAGCAGGGAACTGGGGTCAGGGACATTGAGCTGCTTATATTCCCTTTTGGCTTGTGCCAATTTGGTCTCAAGGCCCTGTAACTGTTGTTCTCTCTCTCCCACCACCTTCTAGGGACATACTCCATAACTGCCCCCCTGACAGTAGCCTTATACACCTCCCAGGTATTGCCTGATGAGGTGTCTTGTACTGGGATATTTTCCAGGAATGTGGTATTCTCTTGCATTATTCAAGGTGTGAACTCTGGGTCTTGGAGGAGATCAGGGTCTACTTGTCATGTTGCCCAGTGTGAAATGCATCTGAACTGGGCTGTGGTCTAATATTACCCTGGGAAGGATGGAGAATCCAGGACATTGTGGAGTTAATGCAGGGGCAGACAGCCAGAAGTAGATTCTGTTGTAAGAGGCATATGCTTCTGAATGAAAAGTGAAGTCTTTGTGTCGAGGATGGAATAGGCACCATGTATCAACTAGCCCTATATCCTCCATCATTTGGTTTAACGTGAGGACTGGCTCTGACATGCGTTTCTTTGCTTGTTGGGTTCCTATCCATATAAGCTTCCAGGGTGAGGTTAAAATCATCTCCAATAAGTGGCAGGCAGCCCTTGTGGAAAAGGCAAAAGCCTGGGTCATCTTGATTCTGGGCACAGCTATGACATAGCACTATGGGGCCTGTGGGGGTGTCATATTGGGCTAAGATTCACCTTCCATCTTGGTCTGCTAGTGTTTTTACCTGGCAACATGAAAGAGATGTGTGGATCAATATCACCACCCCTCTTTTCCTAACAAATGCCCCGGCATGTACCTCCTGGCCTACCCAATTTCTGACTAGTGCTGTGTGGTCATTTTGGGCTAGCTTTGTCTCCTGTAGGAAGGCCACTTGGGAGCACATTCGCTTCAGGTGAGAGAGAAATTTTTTCCTTTTTACTGGGGAATTTAAACTCCTCACATTCCAGGTGTGACAGACCACCTCACTTATTTTACAGCAGCTGGATAGTCACTGTATCATCCCAGTCTAGCCCTTGTGTCCAAACCAGTTCCAGTGGCTGTCCTGTCGGGACACTCCTGTATAATAATGCCCATTACTCCCTCTATGGGGGTGTTATCTTGCACAGTCTGTTCTACTGAGGATCCTATACAATAATGCTATAACAGTTAAAGTTTGCTGTACCAAAGCTAAGAATACAATAAGCACCACTCTTTAAACAAAGAATTAACACACATATATCTCAACTATTTACATTTTATGGGAACAGTTGTTCCAATGAATGAATGAAAAAAGACTTGAATTGGCACTACATGACAACGGCAAGTGGAAGCCTCGCTCGTTTAATGCAGGTGTGCCCTGAGGCGCTGGGAGATAACTCTACCCCTACTGCTTGCTGGCAAAGGCCTCTGTGGAGTGAGTTCAGGCAGACAGTTGTTGCTCCTTCTGCCGTACCCAAAGCCATTGCCTCTTTTGTATTTCTCAACGTGCTTTACCTGTTATTATCAGCTTTAGTGGCCATTGTCATATTACCTGCCAATAACGATGTTGTCTTTCTCCTGAAGGAGTGGGGCCCCTTATTATAAAATTTTGCATCCTGCCCCCCCCAGTGCAAAAAGACAAGTCACTCCCCAACCCCCCAGGTCTCCCAAGGAAAGGGGGGACTGCATACTACGGTGGATGACTTGGGGGGGGGTGGAGGAGAGCCATCTCTTTCCAGCAGAGAGCTGAGCGTGGCTAACTGCCGTTCCTGGCTAGCCCCGTGATGGGCAGAGGAGATAGTCAGGCATGTATGGGGACTAGTTGAGTGCTGTATTTCTCCTCTCCCCAGTTATCCATCTTAGTGCCTCTGAGAAAAAAGAAGGGGCAGGGAGATGGTGAACTGAATGCCCTATGCAAATTATTTGTCCCTCTTCATGGGATCCAGGTCCATGCTCCAGGCCCTGTATACTGTTGCTCAGTTCTGGCTGCAGTCCACGAGGTATCAAGTACCCCAGGAAGGCCCATCCAGGCACCCACAGGATGCAGAGAACTGTTATATCAGGGCTTCTAGGCTCTTCCTGTCTTGCCTTGGGCGATAGGGAGTTGCAAAGGTATGTCATCATCTGGCTGTCCCACGGGGGGGGGGTGCTGGTGCTTGGACCATTGCTGTCTGCTATCCCCACCACCAGTGGCCCCAGATCTTATTCACTGTGGAGTTGGAAAGGAAAAAGAAAGATGCCACAAAGGGGTGCACAGGTACAGCCCAGGTCAGTCAACACATATTATAGCCCCATCAGTCCTAGTAGTGTACATATTCTTTTCACTTCATGCCAGGTTTAAGCAGTGAATGGTTCTAGACTTAGTTCTGGTGTGCTCTTCAGTGGCCTTCTGCAGGGAGGGGATGCCTATCGAGTGGGAGCAAGGGGGGCAGGCAATATTGCCCAGTCTCCTCCCCTGCATATACCAGCAGGCATCCTACAAGAGCTCCTTCTGCCATTAGCTGGGGAAGGGGGTGCCAGCCCAAGTGGCTATTTCCCAACCTTAAGTGGAGGTGTGCTTGGCCCTATTTTATATCCCCCACCCTCCGTTATGTCGATGGCTCAGGGCAGCATTATGGAGCCCCCCTCTAATGACCATCCCCTGAAAAGAAAACCTCACTTATCTGACACCTTTTAGCCCAGCTGGATCTGGGTGTAGTAAAGTGATTAAAGTCCTTTGGCTGATCCTGTCTTCTCTTCATGCAGTGCACTGCACCTGGGGACCAATGGTCCTGGAAGGGCCTGCAGTGGAGCTCGGGGCTGCGGCCTGAATTTCTGGTGTTTGTTCCTTCTCATGGTTGGCTCACAAGACCGTGCCCTCCGGGACTGCCTCTGCTGCGGTCACTCCCTGAGCTTCTGGGTCATCATTTACAAAGTCCATCAGTGGGTCATCTGCAAGGATCTCTGAGCTGATTAGGGACTGCAGTGGGGCAAACTTGTTGTTCAAGAAGTAGGGGCTCACCAACACCAGCTCCTCCTGGTGCTCAGGCACAGAGTAGTCATCCTGCAGGGCTTCTGTTCAGGTTCTCTCAGCTGGGTGTTCCCTCCGCTGGTGTCTGGCCTACAGGGCTCACTTCCTAGAGCCTGGGGATACTTCTCCTGGATCATCTTGGTTTTCCTCACCGATCAGACTCCTCGATGCACCTCAAGTCCATTCAAGCCACTGCTTGGGAGATCTTCGGTACTGGCTGCATTGAGGGGATCTGCCTCTTCTCCTCGATGGCCTCCATTCCCTGGCTGAATTTTGTGTGTGCCAGGTTTTGTAGGTGAAGTCCTTGGCCACCTGTGGTGTGGAAAAATTGTACTTGGTACCATTGTGCGGGTGGCCAGAGAAATGAGGGATATCTGATGGAGAATGTCTGGTTCACTTCATGTAGCAGTTTATGCACCTCGGTGTATTCCGTACATTTTTTTGGCTAGGATCCTTAAGTAATCCTGGAATACAGGGATCCTTTGCCCATTCCAAAGCACTTGGCCCATCTCCCTGGCTTGGGCTTGCATCACCTCTTTCTTGGAGAAATTTAGAACGTGAGCCAGGACAGGACGTGGTCTTTCTCCTTCTTTGAGCTGCAGTTGAAAGCATACGGTGGGAGCACTCTATAGTTATTCACGCGTGCTCGGAGGTGAAGCTTGCGGGAGAACCCTCATCAGGAAGTCATTTATATGACCCTGTTTGCAGCCCTCCAGGAATCAAAGGAACCGCAGATTGTTTCTGTAGTTCCTATTCTCCATATTGTTGAGTTTTACCTGGAGCTCTTGGATCTGCCTGGCCTGTTCATGCATGGTGGTACAGTGGCCATCCACCACCTCGGCCTGTGCAATCACTTTTGCTCTACAAAGTCCACTCTTGCATCTATATTTTGGAGGGCGGCCATGGCAGTGTTATAGGAAATTGTGACCTCCTCCATACTTTTGACCATTATCACAAATGTTTCTTTTATGGTGGGCTCCCCTACCCCTTCGATTTGCCACCGGTCTGAGGTTGCAGTTTTCCAAAATTGGCTCTGGTTTTGCCTTTACCCCATGGATCGAGATTGGATTTGGCTCTCTAGAGTTAGTGGAATATTGCCTTCAATATGGTGAGTAACCAGCACCAGGTTTACTAATTTAAATTACTACTCTATATCAAATCAGGCCCAGGGTGTCAGTTTCAGAAGAGTCAAGTGGCCATCTTAGTTGCTGGCCAAGCCACACCCCAACTCAGCACCTTTTGTGCTAGACATGTATAAATTAGTACAGATAACCTTTTTGGAATGCTCATAGAATTTTCTAAATATGGAGAGAATTAGATAAGAGATTTTTAAGTTACAGGAGTTCAAAATGTTACTATATATATATATATATATATATATATATTCTTTGCAAAAACTCCATTAATGCATCAGTTAGGGTTGCTTCCACACTGACAAAAGTGTGGAAATTCCACGTTAGGGTTACCACCGTACCACCCCACCCCACTCCACGCCCCCTCCTCAGAACCCTAACTCTGCATTCCCCCCACATACACACATGCAAGGAAGGGAAGGGTCAAGGCAAGACAACTAACCAGAGACAAATAGGATCAGGTAACAGAAGTAACATACAAGTCTGTAAATGTTCCACAAGACACAGGCATTGTCACAGTATAGCAACTGTATGAGTTCTGCAGTCATCATAGGGGCTTGGGGGTACACACACACATCTACACATAGTGTATTAGAAATTACAGTTTCTGTGACCCTAGCAACAGTCATTGGATATTTGCATTTTTTTTCTGATACAGTGAGTCAGTCCTAATAACAAACAGTGGTAATAATAAAAGTAATATTTTTTTAGCACAGTTTACAAGTAAGATGTAAAATTAACAGTTGTAACATGCAAAGGTAACCATAACATTCTGTTAATGAGTATTTCTAGGTAACGCAGCAGCATAACAACATGTGATGGTGGTAGTTTCCCACCTGAACAGTACTAAACTGCTGTGTATGTATCAGGTCTATCTGTTCTGATACCACATGTCTATGTGGTACCAGCGATAATAGCAGTGACCCAGTTGTTGAATTATGACACATATATATATATATAAAATTAGAGGCAAAAAACTCTGTTTAATGCATTAGTTAGGGTTGTTCCACAGCGACAAAAGTGAGGAAATTCGCTGTTAGGGTTGAAAACCCCCTTGGACCCCGCCCACCCCCAACCAGCATTGGGATGCGCATTGGGATCATCAGCCCTATCTCTCACCCCATGACATGTGTAAAGCAGCAGAAGTATAGGAGAATGGGGTGAGAGTTAGGACCACGATCCCAATGCTAATCTCAATGCTGGGGGGGTGGGCAGGATCCAAGGGGGTTTTAACCCTAACAGCGATTTCCTCACTTTTGTCACTGTGGAACAACCCTAACTAATGCATTAAAAGGAGTTTTTTGCCTCTAATTTCCCTTCTTTTTGAGAATGATAACGAGAAATAGTGAATGTAATGCAGCGTAAGGGCTCCAGCCTCCGCCAACATGATGTGTTGTGGCATACTAACAGGGACAGCACGCAAATAGAAATGCTAACAGTGGCACATAGGTAACACAAGCACGAATGAGAACAGAAAGGGTAACGCACATAGAGGCGAGGACGGAATGGTCTGCCACGTGATGTGTTGTCACATAGTAACATGGTGCCTGCAAACAGAAATGTCAATGGGCATGGTGATGTAAAAGCGAAACAGTAAGATAAACAGTACTGTAGACAGAAATGGCAAAAAATAACAGAAAGCATAGCCTTGAATGAAAGCATAAGGATATACGCATGGTGGCACAGACGTCAATGGTAAGTGAAATGGGTACGGATCTGCAAGCGGAAAGGGCAACAGTACAGTAATGTAAGCACACAGGCTGGTTTTCCCCAAAACCTGCATTGAGAAAGACAGTGAGTACAAATAATGTATGCAAAATAATGAGTATCGGCGCAGAAAATGAGATCTTGGAATACTAAATACATTATATCTCAGGAACCGTATGACGTAGAAAAAAAATTTAAAAGTCATATTATTTACAACTGTCCTGGCTAATCTAAATCTTAGTCCCATGGGGGGCTAAGAAATTTTCCGACGAAAAGTCTATATCTCGCACCGTTTCCGAGATACGGGCACTGAAAGGCGCGGCGAACGCCGTAATGTTATCCTATGGGAAAAAAAGAAAAGTTCGGAGCACCATAACTTTGCCTCCCTGTAATGTTTTTTCACCAAACTACTGAAAGGCACATCTGTGGGCTGTTGGCTGCCTTCCTTCCAAATTTCAGGAAAAAAGACCAAACCGTTATTTTGCAGCAGGGCTCCAAATGATTTCTGTTAAGTGTCAGGCGCCGTAATGTTATCCTATGGGAAAAACTGTCAATTTTGGAGTGCCGTAACTTTGCCACCATGTGATATTTTTTCACCAAACTACTGAAAGGCATATCTGTGTACTGTTGGCTGTCTTGCCTCCAAATTTCAGGAAAAAAGACCAAACCGTTATTTTGCAGCAGGGTGCCAAAGGATTCCTGTAATGCTTCGGGCGCCGTAATGTTATCCTATGGGAAAAACTGTCAACTTTGGAGTGCCATAACTTTGCCGCCATGTAATATTTTTTCAATACAACACTGAAAGGCACATCTGTGAGATGTCGGCTGCGTTCCTTCCAAATTTCAGCCCAAAACTACGAACGGTTATTTTGCAGTGCAGTGCCAAAGAATTGCTGTCATTTTCCCACAGACTAGAAAATTACTGTAGCAATTTCGAAAGCTTTCATAAAATTTGCGACACTTCTATTGAAACAAAGTAATTTCTGAAGTACTTTTCCAGAAATTTGAAAAACATATTTCTGGGGTGTTTACCACAAAATAAAGACATGGCAAGCATCCTCAGGGCCCAACTAGGTGAATACAAAAAAATTAGGTTGCTAGAGGTCCCAAATTTAAATGCCAACCATTTTCTGATCACCAACTGAAAACAAAATGGCCAATTTGACTAGTAACAGGCCCATTTGCGAAAGTAAAAATGCATTTCGAAAGTGTTGAACTTTTGTTAACTTTTCCCATTGACTTATAATGGGAAACTGTTTTTGAATAACTTTTGAACCGTTTAATATTTTTCATGAAATCTTTGAAAGGCACATCAGGGACCCTGGCTGCCACGTTCCCTGAAGATTTTGGGCAGTCTGCAAACCGTCACGACCTGTAGCGCGACCACAGAATTCCAGAAAAGCGTGTAGCGCACAGATCACACTTAATAACTCCACAGCCGTATATCCAACCAGTATGAAACTTGGCAGATCCCAAGGCCTATGGTTCTTGATCATAAATTCCAAATTTCAGGCAAATCCATCAAACAGTTGCAAAGTTATTAAGGTGCAAAGTTTTGGGGTTTAACATAGAACTGGCTCCTCAACCTAACTATGGTAGCACTACCATGCTACCATATATATATATATATATATATATATATATCAATATTCTGTGTACAGAGTAAGTATCATTGTATTAAGAAGATACGTCAGCAGCAATGTGTCATCATACTGCGCTGGCAGTATAGAGTTGGTTATACCGTACTTGTTTTTCATTACATAGTATTATGTGAAATTAGTACAGTGTTGTGATTATTGTCCTTGCAGATGTGCTGGAATGGTATAGTGTCTTACAATGCTGCATGTGTCTTGCATATGTGTGTGTGGGGGTGGTGGTGGGGAAAGCAGATTTAGGGTTTTGAGGAAGGGGCGTGGGGTGGGGTGGTGGAGTGGTAACCATAACGTAGAATTTCCACACTTTTGTCAGTGTGGAAACAACCCTAACTGATACATTAACAGAGTTTTTGCAAAGAACTTCCTTTCTTTTTAAAAAGTGTAATATAAATAGAAAATGGTATGTGTTGGTGGGAGTGTGGGGCCCATCCCACCAAGCTGCCCATTTGTGCATAATGATATGTGTCTGTGGGAGCGTGGGCCCTCGGGGCCCTGCACTCCCACTTACACATAGGTATGGAGCCATACAGCAGCCCTATAAGGCAAGGAACCCTTGTAACACTAATTTGCCCATGTCTCGGGAACCGTAGCAGCTAGAAAAAAATTCAAGTGTGGTTGTAATCATGACAGTGAGTAGTTTTCGCAACATAAGTCAACTGAATCTGCATCTCACATCGTTGCTGAGATATGGGCATCAAAAAAGAGCTGTGACTGCTAACTCCGAGGGCATAATAGTGGCCTCACGACATGAAAATGAGCAATTGTAACACTAATTTGCAAATATCTCAAAGAACTGTACACGCTAGAAAGAAAATTCAAATTTCATGGTTTTCATGGCTTTCCAACCTACTTTGCACTTAGTCCCCATGGGACTAAGCATTTTACATGAAAGTCTGTATTTCAAACCATTTTCAAGATATAGGCCCTGAAAGGCATCATGGCCACTGCAATGTTATCCTATGAGAAAATTTCTGAACTTCAGAATGCTGTAACTATGGGCCTGTTCAATGTTTCCATACCAAACCACCAAAAGGCACATCAGTGGGACTAGGGCTTGCCACCCTGAAAATTTCTGGCCAATAGCACAATCCACGTTGCTACAATAAAGTGACAAAGAAACAACTGCTGCAATGTTATCCTATGGGAACATTTCTGAATTTCAGAATGCTGCAACTATTGGCCTGTTAAATATTTTCATACCAAACTACTGAAGAGCACATCTGTGGCACTAGGGCTTGCCACCCTGAAAATTTCAGGCCAATAGCTCAATCCACCTGGCCACAATCAAGTGACAAAGAAAACAACACATAGCAAAATTCTTCTATCTCTATAATGGGAATGTTAGAGCACAAAATTTTTTTGTCGCGGTTACTTTTTAGAGTTAGCACAATTGTCTGCACAGCAACATAAATGTTTACAAGATGAAAAAATGGAAACAATTTTAAAAACATATTTCCAGACTAGCTGGTGAAAATCTAATGCCAGGGACATGTTCCTCGGGGCCCGATTAGATAAACACAATGGTTGGTGTTTTGCAAAGTGCAATATTTTTTGAATTACAGCATTTTTTCTCTCTCACTAACTGAAAATAAGATGGCAGCAGCACAACAACATATTTGGGCAAGCTCAACAACAAAATTTGATCACAAATGTTTTTGCAGTGCACATATCAATTTTTCCATAGGCTATAATAGGACATGAAAAAATGACATAACTTTTGAACAGAGCCATATTTTCCACCAAATCTTCAAAAGGCACCAGTGTAACCCAGGACACATGTAGACAACCCAATCTGAACCCACTCAAATGCATTCTTCAGTGCATTATGGGTGGGCAAAGAATTCTCATCATTGGGTTACATTCACTTTTTCAGCTCGCTACTGTTCTGCAACCGTGCATCTGACCAAAACAAACATTTCCAGATCCAGAGATCTATGGTACATCTTTCTATATTCTAAATTTCAGGCAAATGGGACACAGTTCAAAAGTTAACAAAGTGCAAAAGTTGAGGTTTAACTTAGTAATGGCTACGCAACCCTAACTATAGGGGCACTACTGTGCCACTGTAATATATATACAGTATATCATGTCCATATATTTATATATTATATATATATATATATATATATATATTATATATGTGTATATATATATATATGTGTGTAGTGTATATATATATATATATATATATATATATTATACATATAGAGAGAGAGAGAGAGAGATGTAAGTATAATTTTTTAGTTTTTGTTGATTGGGAACAGAAGAGCTAGACAATACTGCCTATTTTCAGCCTTGTCCCTGGGGACGGGATGGGAGGATATAGAGAGTGAGATCTGGATCCAAATCTTAAAACTTTGACTTCTGTAAGTCTTCCTGAATTTCCTCTGTAATTCAACTCAGTGTGTTATAGGACCCAATGCTGTTTTTGCATGTCCAGGGATCTACCATATTTTCTGCTCATGTTCATCTGCCAAAAATTCCAAA
Organism: Neoceratodus forsteri; assembly: GCA_016271365.2. Lineage (NCBI taxonomy): Eukaryota > Metazoa > Chordata > Ceratodontiformes > Ceratodontidae > Neoceratodus > Neoceratodus forsteri. Next base: position 40,441,501 of record JADMNL010000040.1, on the reverse strand, counting down.
CAAGCACAGGTTGTTCTGAAGAAAAAAAGAAAACTTGAGGAGAGACAAGCCCATATGCTTATCCTCAGATTTTAATTTTTTCCGAACCTGACTGCTTTCATTCTGTGTTTTAAGGTCAACTTTAATCAGTGACAGGAACGTGGACTGTAGTGCTAACCCATCAAGTTAAGAAAAACTCTGCTTTATATTTCTCGGCAGCAGAATGTAGTATCAAATCTGAGTTTAAACCTGCAATGTTCCAACTCCCTAGCAGGTGCTCTAACTGCAGGACCATATTGCCTCCCTAGCATTATTTCAGCCTTTATTGTTGTTTAATTTTGTTCCTAATTGTGTGCCAGTCTCTGAGCCACATATCCAGTAAAAGGATGGGCTAGGGGGATTTTTAGTGTGCATTACCAAATCTAGCTGAAAGCATTGTTTGAAATTTCCCAGAGGTAGACATGCAGCCCATTATTAGAAACAACTTCCATTTACAGCAAATATATTTTTTTGAAAACCTCCATTGTTTTGCTGTTGTCCTGCTTGTCTGGCATGCAGTGTAAAAGCAGCAGTGTAAAGGCTGACTTGAACTATAAAGAATCCATCCAAGTGCAGTATAAATATGGTTGGATCATCTTACAGGTACTAAACAAGCTGCACTCCAGCACCTCACCGAGCCTTAAATGTTACAGTCTGACCGCTTTGCATAGATTTCATGGTTTTTAAAACTGTGTTTATAGCATACATTTCATGCTTAGTGATTCATCAGTTTATTTTTAATCATACAGGGTTCCACCTTACTGGACAAAGTTTATATGGCCAGCATGAACTCCAACAGTCAAGATCATCTGATCTGTATTGGTGACAGGAAGGCTATTACCAGGTAATATTAATTGATTTTCTAACCAGGTACAAACTTTCTCAACACAGGTGTCATTCACCTGAGATATGCAGTTATGCAATATATTTTATAACAAGGTGGCATGATGTCTTAATACAGAAGTTCATTTCTCTTAGTACAGATTACATTAAAGCAGGAATGCAAGTTATGGTGAACATTTTGAACTCTACTTTTTTATTCCATTTCAGATTGCCCCTTCGCTCCAGTCTGTACAACATCCATTTTCCCCACTGTGAGTCTGCTTTAGCATTCTTTTACATTTGAAATAAGTCAATGAGTGACCTGCTGTCATAGTAGATCAGCAAGCTATGCCTGATGCATGCTACATGTACAATAGTTCATTTTTTTCATAGGAAAAGAGATGTTAGACAAAGGGGGCGGGATATTCAGACTGTGCCAGGCTGTGGCGCAAGCCTGGGCACAGCACAACTTGGATGCACAGGGGCATTGACAGGGTGATATTCAACGGAGCTGCACCATGGCACAGCACCATTGAATATCGCACCCTGGCCACCCGCAGTGCACATGGTGCAGTGGCACTGCACCAGCGCAAGTGGCCAGAGTGGAGCGGTGGATGTGCTAACGCAAGTGCCCTTGCAATAGGTGCAACTACCACGATATTCAAAAGTGCACATGCAAATTGGGCCATAATGTATGCAAGGTGCAAATGGGGCTCCAGTGGGCGGTGGGGAGGGGTACCACTGGACCACCAGGGTTGGATTGAATTGTCATAATATATTACTGACACCGCGAATTGGCTGCAGCAGTCCACTGGACCACCAGGGATATGGGACTATTAAATTTCAAACATATGCCCACGATCGGGCTGTGAGGAGTCCACTGACCACCAGGGATGTGGGAGGGTTGATATCACTACATATGCCTGTGATAGGGTATGGGGGGCTGCCATCACTCAGGTGCCGCCAGAGTTCGGGTGGCTACCCACAGCTGGTAGCTGCCGTGATCGCCCTGCAATTATGGCAGCTCACCTGTGGGTGGCCAGCTGTTGGTCCTTTTTTTGGCTCACCTGTGCAAGCATAAAGTAAAGGCCCTGCGCATGCATGGGCTCAGCACATCCCGGGCTGAATATCGGGATGCGCGGAGTATGCATGGGCACGCCTCATGAGCCGCACATTACTGATGCGCTCCGGTGAATCAGGATTTGTGCCCGGCACATTCCTCTTTTGAATATTGGGCCAGGGTGCATCAGTGGGTTGTGCATGGCGCAACTGTGTTGCACCATGAGCAACCCTTTTGAATATCTGCCCCGTGTATATAAAAACAACCAAGAATACTAATAAAAATATGAATCAAGTCAGACCAAAAGGAGTACTCCTTTTATTATTGAAAAAGTAAAAAAAAAATGGCTAAAGCAGACTTAAAATGAGGAAACGAAGGTGCTATACAAGGCAGGAGATAAAAGGCACCATGGAGAGCTAATGCTAGCTTTTTTAGTACAAATCTGATATAGCTGCAGTAAAGTTTGAAATGGACACATATGCATTGCAAAACCATCATTACTGTTTTATTCTGCATTTCTTAGGCCTTTACTTGACCAGAAGCATAGTTTATTATGCTGCAGTGAACTCTAAATATTGTGCTTTAAAGCAGCAGGGCATGATAGTGGGGAATATTTTGACCTGTACAGTACCTTTTTCGTTCTATTTTAGATTACCCTTTTAGTATGGCTTGTTCAGGATTTTCTCAATAATCCCTGTTATTTGTAAACACCCATTGCTTAACAGCACTTTCCTAGTGACTAAAATGAACTAGCATGCAGCAGACCATGCTCCCTGACCTTATGGTACAGTACGTATACAGCAACAGCCGAGCTGAGAAATCTGATGAAAACCTGGAGTTATCCACATAAACAGGAGAAGTGATTTATTATTTCAAATGTAAAAAGTGCTGAAGCAGACTCAAAATAGGGAACGAGGGGTAGTATGCAAGACCATAGATGGGGACAATCTAACATTAAAGGAAATATTACAGGTAAGAATGTTCACCGTAACATACACTGCTGTTTTCAGATAATCTCCAGAAAGCAAATGAAGGGCCCTGGTTTGAAAAGGATTTTGCCATAGACACATTATGAGAGAAATCCTTTTAAGATTATAAACATAAACATAGAAACATAGAATTTGATGGAAGATAAGGACCGCTTGGCCCATTTAGTCTGCCCATTTCCCCTACCTAACGGATAATCTGCAGATCCTAGTTAAACAACAGCCTACTTCCTCCTACCCCCCACTAGAATTGCCTTATGTCTGTCCCATGAATTCTTGAATTCCCCCACTGTTTTTGACTCTATGACCGCCTCAGGAAGGCTGTCCCACGCATCTACAACCCTCTTTGTGAAAAACTACTTCCTCACATTACCTCTGAGCCGTCCCCTTTCTATGTAAGCAATAATACCCAACAGGGTGGGCAGTATTGTGCTATACTGGATCGCCCAGGGGTGTAATGAGGCCCGACACTGCAGGCAGAGGGCCTTATAGCCCCTGGAAGGTCCAGTATAGCACAATACTACCCACCCTGGAGGGTATTATTGCACTTAGAAAATGGCACTGTAAAAAAAAAATAAGTTTAATAAAAAAATGTTAATGAAAAATTAGGATAAAGTTAGTTTTGTAATAAAATAGTCCCTCCGCCTGCATTAGAATGATGTATAGAAGGCACTACTGTGTTTGAGTTTTTCACACACACACACACACACACTCACGGCTTAAGTCCAAATGTTGTACTTCTTTTTCTTTCTATCCATCCTATTGCTTGTTGATCACACCCCCACTTCCCAGAACACACTCGCTGGAGTTCCGTGTTACTGACAGTTTCCATTTGACAGCATGGCAGGGGATGTCTTCTGTGCAGTGTTATCCCAGTCGCTTTTTGATCATGACCCCCCTCCCAAAACACACTCGCTGCTGGTGTTCCTGGTTGCTGTCAGTGTCCGTCTGACAACATGTCTGGGAATGTCTTCTTTGCAGCGAGAAAAGTAGGAATGGATATGGAGTAGTTCACGGTATGTCAGCTTCAAGAGCAAGCATCACTATGGCAATCAGTCGCTAAGCTGACTAGTACTGTTGGACTTGCTACCACAACAAAAGCAGTTAGGTAGTTTGAGAAAAAAACGTGCAGATCATTTTGCTGGCTGCCCTCACCCAGTCATTCAATTACACTGTGGAACCGGTGTCATGACGTTGGGACCATACTCGTAAGGCAACCGATCTGACATGATAACATTGTATATGTGTCAGCGAGAGCGGAGCAGGAGAGGTAAAGCAAAACTGCCGAATGGTACAGAGACTGTACACACTGAACTGGTATCAAACTATTCTTTTTATTTTTTAAATAAGTGTTTGAGAAATGTTTTTGGCAAGGGGCAGCAAATGGGATAGGGAGCGGAGCCTGGGTGAGCTGGGAAGCTGTCTGCAATGTACACTTAGCGCTTTTAGTATAACACACAAAGTGCTTAAAATTTTAAATGTGGGCTATAACAGCGATAGTGTGTACCAGATTATTATTGCTGTGTGTGTGTAGTAACAGAAATCGGAGATCGGAAGAACGGCTAGAGGACTGGGGTTCGGTCTCAGCTCTCGGAATATGAGACAAAAAAAATGGCAGGCATTTAAAATTTCATTGGCACGATGATAGAGGTAATCAGGTTGGTTGTGTCAGGCACTTTTTTTATCCAGGCTCTGTTACCTGATAGGCACCCACCTTGCCATCAGTATCAGCCAATCAGAGCCCAGTAATCTCTCTGCCAATTTTCTAACTTCAAATTGTGCCCCATTGTTTTTGCACATCTCTTTTTCTGAAAGATGCTACCCTTTTGGACTTTGTTGATTCCCTTGAGGTATTTGAAAGTTTTTATCATGTCCCCCCTCTTCCTCCTTTATTCAAGGCTATACATCTTAACCTCCTTTAGTCTTTCTTCATGTGTCTTCTGGTGCAGACCCTGTACCATTTTGGTTGCCCTCCTCTGGACAGCCTCCACCCTGTTTATGTCTTTGTGGAGATGGGATCTCCAGAACTGTACACAGTACTCCAGATGTGGTCTTACCAACTGTCTCTAAAGATGGCCGACAACTTCCATTTTTCTGCTGGTGATGCCTCTCTCTATGCATCCCAGTATGCCCCCAACCCTCCTTACAGCCTTTTTACATTGCTGGCCCACCTTTAGGTTGTCTGATACGACTACCCCAGGTCTTTTAGTTGTCAGTATCTCACTCCCCATTGTGTACTCTTCCCCTGGGTTTTTGTTTACTAGGTGCATTACTTTTCACTTCCTTGCATTGAATCTTAGCTGCCATACATTTGACCATTCTGCCAACCTTGCCAAGTCCCTTTTCATTCTTTCTACCTCACCTTGTGTATCAACCCTATTGCAGATGTAACCCCTCTGTTACCCGGGATTACTAGAATCCCAGTAAGACCTAGTGGTAGGCAGGGAAGGCAGCTTGCGAAACTCCAGTTAAATGGATTTCACACTGTCTCACTCTGTTCTCAGTCTCAGCTGAGACTGAGGGATGACATCATTTAGAACGGTCGCAGCTGCATAAGCCACACTGCAATGTTGCAGTTGGAGGTTAGAGTAGAACGCTGGGGAATTTGAAGTCAGTCTGTGAGTTGAGTAGAGTCTGTGCAGTCAGTAGAAGAGGTGCTCTGCTGTAAGCAGGCCCTCAGAGCTCTAAGCTCTGTCAAAGAGCTATTTTTTGTTGTAAAGGTGTGTGTTCTCACCTGAAGAGGAACACAAGAAGAGCACACTGAAGTGGTGGAGACTGCTTTCAGTGGCTCAGGGCCCCATCCCTGCAGGGATGGGGGGAAGGAATCAGCCTACTTCCAGGGGCAACCCTCCCGGTCCTGTTAGGGAAAAGAAGCTGCCTGATTTAAGTTCATGCTGAGGCACCAGAAGCTCTGGATGAGAGTTCTTTGAGGAGAAAACCTGTGGGGCACCTGCAACCAAAGGGTGCATTCGCTCTGCTAAAGGGCCATGTGTTTTCACCTGAATTAAGATGAAACTAAAGAGACTGTTACTTTGGGGTCAGGAAAAGGCAGCCAAGTACAGTTTGGAAGATGTGGGGATTGGACTGCTTAACTCTGTGGGGGGCCTAGACTAATGGACACAGCCTCTTATTAAGTATGTTCAAGTTCAGCACAAATGGGATGTAAAGACAGTAGATTGAATGTGGCATACATTTAAAAAAAATCTACACAGCAAAGTGTTTTAAAGGATGAGGTGTTACAGTCTAGAGAAATGGCTGGGTATGACTTATGGGAGCGAGAGGTGGGAGACCCCCCCCCATCAGTAGTAACCAAATTTACCTCTACAGATTTGCTCTGGGACACCTGTTGCTTTCTCTCAGGTACTTGGCCAGTACCTGAGGAAAGAACCCAGACATGGGATTGATGAAGAAGATTCCCTATGGAGCAGAAATGCTCATAGGTGGTTTAGGGAGCCACCAGTAAATGTTTCCATGCTATATGGAAAGTGTCCAAGTGGCTGGCAAGGGAGCCAAGCCAGGGAAAACCCAGATCAGCGTACAAGTTTGGGCTGTGTGCCCAGTGTGTTTCAGAGCCTGAGGGCTAAAGTGATGAGGATGTGTTCTGGTCTCCTTAAATCTGCATTACCAGGAGTGTAGCCCCGTGGGGGTCCATCTATGCTTTGTTTATTCTGTTGGATGTGAATAAAAGCCACACTTTGGAATCCCACTTCTGATATTGGACATTACAGTTATTGCTTCCTTTGTCCGGAGTTACTTGGGTGCCCCTGTTGCAGAGTAACCAAACCTAGCCAATGTGCCGAGTGACATATTACATAGATACATAGATACATAGACAGTGTCGGCAGATAAGGGCCTATGGCCCACCCAGTCTGCCCATTTGAGCTCGTAAGTTCAGTTTATGTTTTCCTAGAAGTCTGTTGCCCCTTACCCCTGACCTCCAGAATTCCTTTATGTCTATCCCATGCATTCTTAAATCCCGTGATTGTTTCAGCCCCCACCACTTCCTCTGGCAGGGTGTTCCACTTGTCCACCACCCGTTCTGTGAAGAAATTCTTCCTCATGTTTCCTCTGAATCGTCCTCCCTCCAACTTCATCCCATGCCCTCTAGTCCTGGAACATCTTTTTCACTTACAAATAGTGTATTCCTGCACCCTGTTCCTCCCTGTAAGATACTTGTATGTCTCTATCATATCCCCTCTCTCCCTCCTCTCCTCCAGGGAGTACATGTTCAGTTCCTTCAACCTGTCTTCATAGGACTTGTGATGCAATCCATGCACCATCTTTGTCCTCCCCGAACCCAGCCCACCAGATAGAGCTGTCAATATAGAAACAGCATACCTGGGTGGGGGTTACACAGATCTTTCTGTCATCTGCAAAGAGACATACTTTTCCTTCCAGTCCCTCTGCAATGTCACTTATAAAGACATTAACAAGGACTGGCCCCAGTACTGAACCCTGTGGTACCCCACTAGTAACCCCCCTTTCTTCACTGTGGACTCCATTTACTATTACCCTCTGTGTCCTGTTGTCCAGCCAGTGTTTTACCCAGGCTACCACCCTGAGACCCATTCCCAGGCTGGCTAATGAGTTTATTAATCTTGTGTGTGGGACTGTGTCAAATACCTTGATAAAGTCTAGGTAGGCCATATCCACAGCCCCTCCCTAATCTAATACTTTGGTCACCCAGTCAAAGAAATCAATTAGATTTGTCTGACTTGACCTTCCTACTGTGAATCCATGCTGCCTTGGGTCCTGTGCCCCACTGGCCTCTAGGTACTCAACAATTCTTTCCCTCAGAAGTGATTCCATCATTGTCCCTACCACTGAGGTCAAACTAACAGTTCTGCAGTTTCTTGTCTCTGTCTTGCTCCCACTTTTGTGAAGGGGAATCACATCCACCCTCCTCCAGTCCTCGGGTACCACACCATCCTCCCATGATTTATCAAAAAGGGTAGTCAGTGGTGTTACTAGTTCTTCCCTTTGTTCTTTTAGAATTCTGGGGTGAATCCCATCAGGCCCCATTGCTTTATCCACCTTCAGTTTCAAGAGTTCTTTCAGAACCCTTTCTTCTGTAAAAAGACTAAAATCAACCTCCCTATCCAGAGTGCTTCTATTGACTGGATTAGGTATCTCCCCCTGCTTTTCCATTGCGAATACTAAGCAGAAGTATTCGTTCAGTATCCTTGCTTTTTCACTGTCCCTCTGTGCCCAACCACTTTGCTTTTTATTCAGCCTCAGTATCCCTGCCTTAGTCTTTCTTTGCTCCCTAATGTACCTATAAAAGGTTTTATATCCCTTCTTAACCGAGTTGGCTATCTTTTCCTAAGTTTGGGCCTGTGCTATTCTGAATGCCATCCCCGCTTCCTTCTGCTTTAACTGTTACAGTTCTCTGTTCTGCTCCTTCTGTGTTTCCTTATACTTGCTGAATGCTGTCTTTTTCTCCCTAACCTTCCCTTCCACATCTTCTGAGAACCATAGTGTTGTTTTATTTCATTTTGATTTGTTTATTTGCTTCACACAAAGGCTTGTTGCCTCTGTGATGGTGGTTTTGATATTTCCCCATTGTTGCTACACCCCAGCTTCTTGCCTGTTTTCTAGTGCTTTTCTGAGGCACTCTCCCATTTTGACAAAATCAGCCCGCCTGAAGTCCAGTACCTTCACTCTTGTATGGCTTGACTCTGCAGCTAAGTTTATCATGAACCACACTGTTTGGTGGTCGCTTGTTCCCAGATGGCTACCCACTTCTAGGTCTGAGATCCTCTCTCCATTCCCATTTAAGAGTACAAGGTCTAAGATTACTCTCTCCCAAGTAGGTTCCAAGACTAGCTGTCTGAGGCATTCCCCCTGTAGGGCATCGAGAGTGGCCCTGCTCTTGGATGTGGCTGCAGCAAAGGTGTTCAGTCAGCATCTGGCATATTCAGTTCCCCCATCAGCAATATCTCCCCTTTCTCTGCCATCATAAGGATGTCTTCTGTCATTTTCTTGTCCATTTCCTCACCCTGAGATGGGGGTCTCTATATAATCCCTGTGCAGATTTTGGTGCCATTTCCAGTCTCCAGGGTGAAATACAGTGCCTCCTCCCCTCACTGTTTACCCTTTAGTTCTGTTGCTTTTATCCCTTTCCTTACACAGAGAGCTACTCCTCCTCCTCTTCTTTCCTCCCTGTCCCTCCTGTTGATTCTGTACCCTGGTATGTTGACATTCCAGTCATGGTTCTCTGTGTACCACGTTTCTGTGACTGCCATGATATCCAGGCATTCCTCTTCCATCAAGGCCACCATTTCAGGGAGCTTTTTACCTAGGCTATGGGCATTGGCACTCATTACTCTCCATTTCTTTATGCTTCATTTCTTTTTACCCCATCCCTATCCTTACTGCCTTTGTCTTTTTCTGCATTTACCCTTGCCCTTCTCCCTATCGACTGCTCTATCTTGGTGTTTACCTCACTAAGTACCCTGATTTTTTGGGGGGCTATGATTTCCCCTTCTCCTTTTCAGTGCATCCTCCCTTGGCTAGTTTAAATGCTTGCCAATGAAGCATTTAATTCTATCACCAAGGATCCTGGTTTCCCTCCTGGATAGATACAGACCATTGCACCAGTATAGGCCTGCAACCCTCTAGGTGGAGCCCCAGTCCCCAATGAAGCCAAATCCCTCAGCTCTGCACCAGTTTTTCAACCAGTCATTGAATCCCATGGTGTGGAGTACCCTAGCCTCATCCATGCCATAGACAGGTAGCACGTCTGAGAAAGTTAACATGTGTGTTACTTGTAAGCCTGTGCCCTCCAGAAACAATCAACTACATCTCTGACCCTCCGCCACGGGGAGTGCCTTCTTTCCTTTCAGACACCTATTTCACAGAGGTTAACAGGTCTAGTCACAAATGACTGCAAGTATCTCCCAGCTACAGTTCCTCCCTGACAAATTAAAGTCAAACTAAGAAAAGTCAACCCCAAAAACAGAGAATCAATACTAGTTACTTACACAGGTCCAAAAAGTAATAATGGTAGTTTACTCACCTGGTAAAGGAGATTGTGGGGGAATACATCTCTGAGGCACTCCACAGTCATGACATCATGGGTTGTGTACATCTGATAGGTTGCTTGATGCACATGTGACTTGAAGAAAGTCCATCTCCCAACTGAGAGGTGAGTCTGCTCTCCTATGGTCAGTTTGATGTATTCCAAAGCTGTATCTGTAACAATAATCTGTTAATACCTTTTGCTATTAATGGGTGTAGATATGTAGAGACCACTTAGCAGTAGAAAATTGTTGTATAACTTTATTTTGTTATTGTACTATACATACAGATGTCAGTGATGTCCAAATCTGCTAATTTGTAATAGCAAGTATCATACATTCATACAATGTATGAAAACTTGTTGAGTCTTTCACACGTCTGTTGGGCGGGATGTGGAGTGCCTCAGAGATGTATTCCCCCACAATCACCTTTACCATGTGAGCAAACTACCATTGTGGGGGATAAACTCTGAGGCACTTCACAGTCATGACATCATGGGTCATTAAAAAGCAGTAATCCTCTGCTAGAGAGGGTCAGGTGTGTAGTCTTGAACCAAGTCCTTGCATACGGCTAAAGATTTCCTCTGCAGTATTCCCATTTTCTCTGCCAAGGAAGTTGTGATTGCTCTGGTAGAGTGAGCCTTCAGATCTCTTGGTGCAGTCGAGTTATTCACTCTGTATGGTTCCGTGATTGCTGTTTTAAGGTACATGGCAATCAATGATTTTAAAGCTGGTTTTCCTTTTCTATGCAGCATTATGAACAGTCTGTTTTGCATATTTCCTCTGTCATTGATAGGTATGTGCTAAGTACCATTTTCATACCCAGTATTTTAAGCTGAGGGTTGTTTTGTATCTCCCCCTGAGGGTGTTCTGCAGATATTTCAATAGTTTAGTTGATGTGGACTGTCAATGATACTATTGGTCAGAATGACATTCTAGGTCTAAGGGATATTCTGACAGTGTAGAATGTTAGGAGTAGGGGTCTGAATGAGTGTGCCTGTAGTTCTCCTCCACATCTGGCAGATGCTAGTGCCATCAGGGAGGGTCAACGTCTGTGTCAAGCCTATGTCATGTGCTGGGCCCTGTTTGCTCAAGAATGGTATGAGAGGTCTCATGTTGCACTTGGCCCATGGCACTATGTCTATCAATGATGACATTACTCCCAGTACTTGTGAAACTGTTTGGAGTTCTGAATTTCTGTGTTTCTGTAATTGTGTATTCTGTGCAATAATTGAGCAGACTTGGGCATTTACTGGGTCACTGAGACCCGGATTTGTGTCGATCAGTGAGCCTAGACTATCTATAGACTGGCTAGGGATGATAGGTAGCTTTTTGATAGATTTTTACATGGCTGCAATTTTGTAGGCAGTGTACTACTGCATTTGTTCTCGAACGCACTGTTGTACTGTTCTGTCTTGATCAGCTGGTCGTTCAATAGGGTATTACTTGTATGCCCTTAACTCTCTTTTTTTTTATTACTGCAAATGCTATTGTTACCATCGTGAACAGACTTGGGGTTGATGGTAGGTTGAATGGTAACACTTGTATTGGTATCGTTTTCCCAATATGTGACATAGATGGAATTTGCAGTGTGATATAAGTGTCCTACAAATGTAGTGAAGTTAGGCAATCGCCTGAGCTTATAACTGTGAGGGTGGACCCGACTGCTTCCATTTCTAGGAAGTGAATTGTACAGAATTGTTTAGGTCCAGAACTGGTCGGAGCCCTCTGGTCCCTTGTTGGGTACCTTCTCAAATATGGAGTATCCTCCTTTCCCTTTTTTGTAATGTGTTACCCTGTCTTTGGTCTTGTTGCGCAGTAAGTTTGTCAGTACTGTTTGGACTTGTGTCAGGGCAACATGTTTTTCGTCACAGGGAATAGGACTAGAAGGTTCTTTGTTGGTATGCAAGAAAGTTGTATCACATATCCTAGTCTTATTACTTGTAGGACCCACCTGTCTTGTGTGGTTTGCTCCCATGCTTGCATGAAGAGTAGTAGTCAGTCACCGACTGGAATGTTTTGGTATTGCTTGAAGCAATAGTAGTTGTTTCAACTGGGCTCTGTGTGGGGGAGTAGTTTCCTCTACCTTGGTTGGGAACCCTTCTAGTGCAATATCTGATGCAATGTTTTTTTTTTGTTTGTTATTTTTTGTGGGCATGGCTGCCTGTAGTAGCGTAACCTGTAGTTGTAATTGCCCCTGTCTTGTCTCGAAAGGAATGAGAATGGTATGTTTGTCTAGCTGGCAGATAAGTAGATCTGTTTGACTGGTCTTTGGTATCTTATCCTTTTTTCCCTTGGGGTATCTTTCTAGAGCTTAACTGCACAGTCTGTTTTCTCCTGTTTGTTGAAATGTTGCTGTGCTGGGGCCATAGGCATTAGTTATTGCGGGATCTCCACAATGGTGAGATCCCGCTGTTTTGCCCCTCAGAAAGATGGCGCCCGAGGTCTCACGAGCATTGGGGGCCAATCAAAGGGCTGCTCCCATGCTGAGCAAGATCTCAGACCAGAAGAGATGAGGGGGAAAGGAGCAAGAAGTTTGGGCATTTCTATGGGCCTGGGGGCCATAAAACAAACATTTTGGTCAGCTCCATGTTGGTCCATAGCCTTAAATACCCTGTATAGGGTACAATGGTAGCGTGGATGTCACAGAAAGCTGCGTTTCAGTCGGGTTTTATCATGGAGCTAGAGGCCATTTAAATGGTGACCTGCCACAGAAACTGGGATACCTGGAATAGAGATAGGGCCACTGCCCTGCACTCAGACACCGCTGTAAGGGGTGCCAAGCTGAGATTTGCCTTGCTGCCCTTGTACAGGTAATTCGATGAGCCCTTTTTTTTTCTCTTTAGGAAGTGTTTGCTCCTGTAACCGCTATCAGGGGTATCCATGTAGTCAAATCTTGTTACATTAAAAGACCCAGTGGATACTTTATGGACATTTGCTCTTGGAACCGCTAGCAGGGTATCCAGGTAGTCAAATCTTCTTACATTATAAGGCCCAGTGGATACCTTATGGATGTTTGCTCCTGGAATCATTAGCAGGGGTATCCAGGTAGTCAATTTCTTTACATTATAAGGGCCAGTGTATACTTTACGGTTGTTTGCACCTGGAACCGCTAGCAGGGGCTTCCAAGTAGTCAGTTTCCTTACTTGTAACTTGCACTGTTCTACTTAAAAGTCTTGTAAACCGATGTTGTGATATATGCAGAAGCTATACATCATGCATTAGTTTTCTGTACTTTTTGCGTGGTATAGTCTAGTGCGATAAGCACAAACTGAAAACTAGAATGCTGAATTTTGATAGCATCCTGTATTTAGTAGCAATTGTCCTATAATTGTTGTATATATGGCTTATACTGAAATATTATGAGTCTTACCATTGCCTCTAGATTTAGTTAAATATGTTGTACAGGTAGGGTGTGCTGCAACCTTGATTCAGCTGCAGCTCTTTGTTGTGGCCATTGCAGTAAGCTGAGAGAAGGTACATAGAGAGGGTGTTTTTTTTTTGGTGGGGAAGAATTTAGATATATTGTTTTATATATTTATTATTTCTCTTAATTCTTCCCCTGCACAGTAAACAATAATTTTCTGCACTGCACAGGCTATTGCTGTGCCTGTGCATTAAAGTGTGCACTGTCCCTTTAAATGTGGTTAGAGTGAGGGACTCAGTGTTATGCTGCCTTGCCCACAGCTGTGGTAATAGTGCTGCCTCCAATGTATTTTCCCCGTTGTTAATTGATTTTCAGATCGTTGCCCCTGTATTTAATTATTCACATTGTGGTCTGCTATTGCAGCTTGGTTGGTGCTTTTAACAAATGCCCTTTGTGCTGGTTGAACATTTATGAGTGTAGTTATGCTCTCCACAAGATGGCAGCAGTGACTCTCAGTCCATCTCATGTCTGGCAGCCACCTACACCCATAATACTGCATGGGTAAGGAGTGAGTGGAGAGCTTTTCCAAGATCACAGCAGCAAGTCTCACGATATTCTGTCCTGCAGCTGCTGATCTGGATAGACAAGTTAGGTTAGTCTCTCAGTGCTCCTCCTCCTCATGAGACCTACTTGTTTATGGTGTTTTGGTCAGGTAGATGATAAAGGAGTTTCCTCTACCTTTTGATAGAAGAAGGAGGTGAGTTTAAAAGACATAATGTGCCATAAAAAAAGTCTGGAAAACATGTCATTTTGAGGTGAGGCACAGAGGGACTGAGAAAATGCTTCAGAGACTGTTGTGTAGTGATTTCTTGAGTGAGCACTTCAGGTGCTACTATGCTTGTAATGGGGAACTGTGGCACATTACTTAGTATTTTAGATGTCTGGGACGCTGGCAGGGTACTCCAGATGTTCTAAGGTGGCCACTTGTTCATTTAACAATGTATAGACTCTGGAGCCACTGGCAGGGCTCCAGGTCAGTCATCTTAATAAGGTGGTATGCTTGTTCTAAACAGTACGTAGGGGAACTCAGAGTACATGCCCAAGTAAGGGCTGAGAGCCTTAATTATGTAGTAGCTCCTGACATACTGAGCTCCTGGGACCCCTAGTAGGGGTTTCCAAGTAACTGTGGCTATGGAATCTGTTTGGTCATCTGTGACAGATCTCGGACAATACATGGCTCAGTTAGCATCCTTTACATTTAGCATCCTTTAAATTTCAAAAATGTGATAAATTATCTTGTTCAAGCCCTTTTTTATTAAATTAATAGGGCCAAGTCATGCATTCACATTGGTATGCATTACTTTTGTCACGCACAGTACATAGTAGCAGCTCCTTAATTAATATGTGATTGTGCCTTTAAGAGAGAAAAAACAACTGACTATTAGTGAAAGAAATGACTATTAAAGTTCAATATTTCCCAAATAGTTATTTTAATCAAACCTCCTTGAATGTTGACTCAATATAGTACAGTGCTGTGTGTCATTTTTGGCCCTTTTGTATGTCTTGGTTATCTCTGGGTTAATGAAGGCATGTGCCTTTGGGGGGGCAGGATGAGTTAGCTAATCCTTGGCTTGGCTGTGCTGTGGTAAAGTGAGGGAGGAATCCTCAGCATTGCTGCTTGTATAATAGGACACAGTTCTGGGGCAGAAGCATTTTTTTTTTGTTCTGTAAAACATGCTTCTTCAGTTCTCTCTCATGGTCAGTGTTAAAAGTTAGAGGGCTTTGCCTTGAGAAGCTGTAGCAATTGCTAGCTCCATTCTCCACTGCAAGATATGTTGGATTTAGTCAAATCTTGTTTGTTTATCCTCATCTAAGGTGGTGGCTGAAGTCTCGTGAGAGCTGATAGCCAGTCAGCTTGCAGCTCTCATGTAGCAGGAGATTTGTAACAAGAAAGAAGTAGGAGGATGGGATGCTGCTAGAAGTTGTTTGAGAACCTGGGACCATAAAATAACATTTGGGTGGCTCCATTTTGGTCCACAGAG
Organism: Neoceratodus forsteri; assembly: GCA_016271365.2. Lineage (NCBI taxonomy): Eukaryota > Metazoa > Chordata > Ceratodontiformes > Ceratodontidae > Neoceratodus > Neoceratodus forsteri. The sequence continues at coordinate 40,426,187 of JADMNL010000040.1, read as the reverse complement.
CCTCCTTTTCTCAGTAGAGACTGTTTTTGGGTAGAAAATAGCACAAAGTGGTTGTGGGTGCTTTGATTTAGTGCCACTGAATTGCAGTAATGTCTGAATTCAGCTCAAGCATTTTAAGCATTTTCTAGTGCAAGGAAACTTTTCTGGGTGAGTTTGAGAGTACCTTTTGCAAGTGGGGCTGTAGAGAGTCAAACCCAATTCTCCAGAGTTGCAGCTCAGAGCCTTAAACTGCTGTACTATGCTGCCTCCCTTGTGTTCAATTATGTGGATCAGACATTATTTTAGTTTCTGGCACTGCTAGCTGGGCTGTTCAGGTAGCTAATAATCTCTATACTTGCACAATGTGATAATGTTCATAATTTGAATACTATGCTGGCAATTTCTCAGCTAATATTTTCCTAAACAACCAACGCTAGTAGAAGCCGCAGTGCTAACATCTGTAAGACTGCCAGTTTTGCAATTTTAAACAGTTGCATGTCTGCAGAAACATACTGTTGTGATCTTGTTTGATCTTTGTTGCAGGATATTAATAAATGGCTTAGCCAGGTGGCTTCTTACCTTAGTAATGAAGTTATTCTTTCTAATAAACATTGTTCTTTACAAGAAGCACACTAAAGCTCCAGAGTGTGCTGCAACCTGTTTTGATGCACATAAGGACTCACCATTGGAGAGCACACCCCTCCTCAGGTGGGGATGGACTTCTTCAAGTCACATGTGCATCAAGCAACCTTTCAGGTGTACAAAACCCATGATGTCATGACTGTGGAGTGCCTCAGAGATTATCCCCACAATTCAATTCAGTGTAGTCTAGTAAATAACCACCTTGATTTAAGGAAGCTTTGGTTGCTTTCTCTCTCTCTCTCTTTCTGTCTCAGCAGGTCCTATGAGCTAAAATCACAAGGTTCAATGACAAATAACCCCCACCACCACCACCCCATGCTCTCTTTCCCTTTCTCCCTTAAGCCTTATGTTGGCTACTGATTTTTTTTAAAGTGTGTCATTTTCACATGCAAAGAGAGTGTTCATACAGACATTTCATGCTGTTTGGTTTTGCTTTCTTGTGTTTTACTTGCAAATGAGGCCTTTGGTAATTTATTTTTTTATTTATTTATGATCACAAGTAGAATTACAACCCTTTGAGTCTTAAACTCCTTTGCAAAGGCTCCACATCTTTGTACAGAGATTATAAACATTGAGAACAATGTAAATAGAGTGAACAATGTAACTTCAGATTGGCTCTCTCCCCATTTGTTATGTGAGGCAATACTGCCTGTCACTGAGATCACCTCTCCTTTATGAACCAACATCCCTCAGACTAAGGCAGTGAGTTTATAATGAAATTAGTCGTGCTTGGGTACTCTGTCCACACTTCTAGGTACCCAAGATGTCACCTTGTTGGGCCAGACTGAGTAATTAATTATTTATTTAAAATTGGTGACCGGAAAAGGCACACTGAGCCAAGGCTCGTTTCCAGGTGCGACACGGGTACGAGGTGTACACTGAAAGTAGGAGAGAAGTACAAAAATTTCTTACTCTAGGCATTTGGTACAAACATTAATGACATTTCACAGAGGTGTGCAGTAAAGTGCAACTAAACACAGCATCTAGGACAGTTCATGTCTAGAAATAGCGTATACAGTATGTTACAAACATTTTTATATACAGTGTTTACAATGGGTGTCACAAAATAGTGTGAAAACTAGCACTGAGGTTGTACAGTAGATTAATAGTATACAAAATTGGGGTTGGCGAGTCCAAAATATTGATCAACAGAGGCCACCAAGGGTAGGCTAGGCCCATGTTGGGGTGGGACCAGGTGAGCAACTAGGGCAGGAAGGGAGGGAGGGAGGAGCCTGATGAGTGATTTAATAACTGAGAGGGATGAAGCCTGGTGAAGGCTGGGAGGGAGATTGTTCGACAGGAGGGGGAGATGATAGGAAAAGGCAGCTTGGCCAGAGGCAGACAGGGGACGTGAGAGGTAGAAAGTGCATGCGTCTCTGTGTAGGTGGGAGTAGCCTGAGTAGCTGGCTGGAGAGAGGTCGGAAGAGAGGTAGAGGGCTAGGGATCCTAACCAGTATTTGGCTATAAGGGAAGCACAGTGGGTGGTCCTCCTGTGCTAGAGTGGGGTCAATGATAGGGTGGAGTAGAGGAGGCAGTGGTGGGTGAGTGGGGGAGAGGCAGTGGTGAAATGACAGAACGAGTTGAGAAGGATGTCAAGTTTTGAGAGGGTTGAGGATAGGACTGTGCCATAGATGATGTCCGCATAGTCCAGCACAGGCAAGATTGTTTTGCATATGAGTTCACTATGAGTGGAGAGGAGAAGGCTGGCTTTGTGGTGATAGAGGATGGACAGCTTGGGCCAGAGTTTGGTGCAGATGGCCTCGATGTGGGTTGAGAAGTTGAGGTGGCTATCCAACCAGACTCCCAGGTACTTGAAGGCAGGTACTGAGTCGAGGGGATATCTGTCCAGAGTGTAGATTGGTGGGAGGGGCAGGTAGGGAAGCGAGCTTTTGTCTGGTGCCAATTAATAAGGATATTGTGGGCTCTGCACCAGCTTAAACTAGATTTTTATTTCTGGAGTGGATCTCAAGAGATATCTGGAGTATCTGGGGATATGAATCACAAAACAATACTAACCTCGCTATCCCTTCCCAGGTGCCAAGGGATAGTCCAGAGGCCTCTCAAACATCAGTTATTTCCCATCTTCTGCCCTCCCCCATCCTCCAAGACTCATAAAAAGTAAAACAAAAATGTGCCAGCTCCTGCCACTGTGCTAGGGCCCAGTACAGCCTTTGTAATCAATCTCACCTTGTTAGCCCATAGGGGGCTGAGGGAAAAAATAACATGATAGAAGGGCTCCAGACAGAACTCAGACACCAGTAATATTGTTTCAGGATAGTTCCAACACTATCCTGACAATGTGACCCAGAGAGGATCTACTTCCAACAAGATTACTCTCCTGATAACTGAGCTATCCAGAGAAGGTAGAACACTGCAGTTTCTGCACTATCAGAGAAGCATAGAAACATAGAATCTGTCAGCAGATAAGGACCATACAGCCCACCCAGTCTGCCCATTTCCCTACTCACTGCTGCAGCCCCGGATCCTATTTGATCTGCAGCTTTCCTGCTCTGCACAACTCAAGGGTATCCTTATGTCTATCCCATGCACTCTTGAACCCTGTATTGTTTTTACACTCACCACTTTGGCTGGAAGGCTGTCCCTTGGCTCCACCACCCTTTCAGTGAAAAAGTACATCCTAACATTACCCTTGTGCCTTCCATCATTTATCCTCATATCATGCCCCTTTTATTGTGCAGAGCTTTCTCTGAAATATGCTTTCTACCTGTACCCTGTTTATTTCCCTAAGGTATTTGAACATCTCTATCATATCTCCCTTCTTTTCTCCATTGAATAGATATTAAGGTCCTTAAGTTTTTCCTCATAGGGCTTCTGGTGCAGTCCATGTATGATTTTCGTTGCCCTTCTCTGGACTGCCTCAGTTTTGTCAAGGTCCTTCTGGAGATGTGGTCCCCAGAACTGGACACAGTACTCCAGCTGAGGCCTCACCAGTGATCTGTACAGTGGCATCACCACCTCTTTCCTCCAGCTTGTTATGTCCCTCTCTATGCACCCCAACATTCTGTTTGCTCTCCCCATCAGCTTTTCATACTGTTTGGCCACCTTCATGTTGTCAGATATGATAACCCCCAGGTCTCTCTCCTGACCTGACTTGTGGCCAGAATTTCCCCACTGGCCCAGGTGCACGACCTTGCACTTTTATCATTGAAACTCAACTGCCAGACACCTGACCACTCCTCTATTAGGTTTAGGTCCTTTCTCATTTTTTCCTACCCCTCTGGTGTGTCCATTCTGTTGCAGATCTTGGTGCCATCTGCAAAGAGGCACACCTTTCCATCCAGATGCTCTGTAATGTCACTAATGAAGACATTGAATAGATCTGGCCCCAGCACCAACCCCTGTGGCACCCTGCTGGTCACCTCCCTCTCCTCAAATTTCAAGCCATTTACCACCATCCTTAAGTCCTGTCCCTTAGCCAGTTCATAACCCTTTACCACCGTGGGACCACTCCCAGGCTCCCCAATTTATTTACCAATCTCCTGCTGCAGGACGGTGATGAAGGTCTTGCTGAAATCCAGGTAGGCCACATCCACTGCCCCTCCCTGATCTACCACCCTGATTACTCAGTCAAAGAAATCTACAAGATTTACCTGACGGGACCTTCCCACTGAGAATCCATGCTGCCTTGGATCCTGTGCCCCGCTATCCTCCAGAAACTTCACAATCCTCCCCTTAAGTAAGGACTCCATTAGTTTCCCCCACTACTGAGGTCAGTGTACAGGCCTGTAATTGCCTGCCTCCTCTCTGCTTCCACTCTTGTGAAAAAGTACCACATCTGCCCTCCTCCAGTTTTCAGGTACCTCCCCCCTCTCTAGTGATGCACTGAAAAGAGCAGCCAGTGGTTCTGCCAGCAGTTCCCCATGTTCCTTTAATACCCTAGGGTGGATCCCATTTGGCCCTATTGCCTTATCTGCTTTTGTTTTCCCCAAGTTCTTCTAGGACTCTTTCCACCATGAATCAGCTGGTGTCTACCTCCCTCCCCTGAATACCCCTCTTAATGAGTCTTGGTCCCTCACACTCACCTTCCCTGGTGTATACTGAGCAAAAGTATTTGTTCAGTATCTTAGCCTTTTCTAGGTCACCCTCCACCCTTTCTGCTCCTTCCTTCTTCAGCCTATCAATCCTGTTTCTGATCTTTTTCCTCTCACTAACGTATCTGAAGAATGCCTTGTCACATTTCTTAATAGCCTGGGCTATACCTTCCTCTGTCTGTACTTTAGCCTTTCTAATTATTTTCCCAGATTCCCTCTGCTTTTCCGGATATTGTTCTCTGTCCTTATCCTTTGGTGTCTCCTTGTAGCTCCTGAAGGCTCTTTTCTTTTCCCTTACTTTCTCAGCCACTACCTTCAAGAACCATAATGGCCTTTTTTTTTCTTTATTTTATTCTTGCTATGGATTTTGACAGTGACCTGTTACTACTGTTATGACTGGCTTGAGTCTAGACCACTGTTTTTCTACATCTCCCCCTGTACCTTCCGTTGCTAGGGCTCTTTTGAGATTTCTACTCACCTCTTTAAAATTAGCCTTCCTGAAATCCAGGACCTTTATCCTTGTATGGCTTGCCTCCTCTACTGCAGTTACCTTAAACCATACTGTCCTGTGGTCACTGGTACCAAGGGGACTGCCCTCCTGCACATATGTGATCCTGTCACTGTTGAACAGGACCAAATCCAGTACAGCCTCCTCTCTGAGGCTGTACTGGAAACTCAAAATAAAATAATTATTTTTTAAGTATAATTCTTTTACTTTAATCTAATGATACACTGACCTAAATTTTACATCTCTGCATATGAATGGGCCTTTTTCTTTTGTTTTACAGTGGATTTCTTCTGCATAGTTTAGCGTAAATACATCTCATTTCCAGTGGGGGTCTTGATTCTACTCATTTCTGCAACCTGGGTAGACTGTATCACTGGAAGATTAAGTTACTTTCTCTGAGGTCACACAGTAAGCATTTGGCTTTAGTGGGATTCAAAGCTGTGATTCCACAGTTACCAACCTGGGCGAGGATTCCGAAATTTTTGCCTGGGTGCAAACCCAGGTTTGCGCAAACAAACCAAGATTTGCACAGAGTTGCAATTCACAGAAGCCTGGCTTGTGCATTCAAACCGGGTTTGCATTCAGAAAAAGTGTGTGGGGGCCATAATGCAAATGAGGGGAGGGGGCCTGAATATCAGTACATTCTGATTCACAGAGCATTTGCTCAGTGTAAGGCCTTTGTGCAGTCCCTCTGCACAGAGCAAATACTGCCGACTGAGACAATGCCTTAATCCTGCACAACCCTACAGGTTGGTGGAGTTACTGTGGCAGCCCCCTGCCCGACCCCCAGCACAATACTCCCTGGAGTCCAGTGGTCCCACCCCCCCCACCTGATGCCTATACAAGATAAAAAAAAATATGTTTATCCTGGAGTCCAATGGACACTTCCCCCATGCGATCCCATGCCCAATGTCACCAAGTGTTATCCGTGGAAGCTAGCAGTCCCTCTTGCACATGATCTCATGCTCGGTGTCACAGAGTGTTATCCCTTGTGGCTAGCATTCCCTACCCCCACCTGATCCCATGTCACTAAGACAAATAACTGTGGCCATACTTAATTCCTGCATTGCTTGCCTACAAAGTTGAACTGCGAGCTTCACATGTGCAGGAGACACAAATAACCATAAACATACACACAACGTAATGGTTCTGATTGGAAGAAATGCTACAGGATGGAGAGTTTAACTTTGGAGGCAAACGATGAAGAAAGTAAGTACTGCCACAGTTTTTTGTTTTAGTGACTGCACAGAGGAAGAACTTTTCAAGCATGTTACAAACAGTGGGCCCTATACACGAATGGTCGGCATGGCTAAGTCTGGCATTATTGGTGAGTAGCCATTCCACACCTCTTCGCCCCAGCGGGATACCGAAGGAGGAGTGCAATAACGACATATGCACCTGATCCACTGGTGCCGATGGGCAATGCACTGGGGGGTGGGCGAGGGGCAGGCCGGCACTACACGCCATGCACAAGGCACATAGTGCTGGCTATGGGGTGCATGGGGTCACCGTGTATGCCAGGGAGTCCCAGATGTCACCCCACATGCCCCATGCACAACCTGCTGGACAGAATGAACTTCCACCTACTCCCAGGGTCCCAGTACTGGGACACCAGAAACCACCCACCCCAACACACAGCTGTATGTTTGGTGACCCCCAAACCCACATCACCCTTACCCCACACAGGGGCACCGCACAAGGCTGCGACCCCTCCACAGCTGCACCACATGGCACCCCCAACTGGCAGTGTTGGCCCCCCAGCCCCCTCTGCCTGCTGGCATGCCTCCCACCCAACCCACTGCAATGCTCGGTGCCAATGGAGGGCCAGAGGCATTGTCCTCCCTCACCTGCCACAGCTGCCGGACGTCAGTTGCGCAGGGCTCACTGCCAATGCACCCCCCACTGCACAAGGGATCCAGTGCAGGTCCCAGTCTGGGCATCCAATTGGATATCCAGTCATACCCGCGACCCCACCCCCAGCCACCTTGTGGAGTGCTGTGAGCTGGGGGGGCAGGGCCACAGACAGGGGGCTGGCGGTCATGAATGCTGCCGGTGTGCAGCTGTCTGAAGGAGCACAGCTATGCAGGTGGGAGTACACGCGGATTCCGCATACCTCCACCCCTTCATGATTAGGAGATTAGGGCCCAATGATACTTCAGCTATACATAGAGACACTGTGAGAGATGTTTGTATTTTGGGTGCTTCACTGTTTCTCCACAGCATCCCACTAGATTGCACATGCTGAGTTAGGGACGTCAGTTAGGACCCAGTGTGTGATGCTGCAGAAATGGCAGATGATGCTCCTGATTGGCTCTGTTACTGCACCCCCTTCCTGACGCAGGGCCCACACTCCCTATGCAGGGCTTGTACAAACCTTCTGGCCACCAGTAGTGGCAGTGCACGTGACAACAATTAATGTGGCATAGTACAGTAATGGTAGTGCACATAGCACAGTGCAATGTTTGCAGCACATGGTTAATAGTGCAGTGACAGCCGTACATATGAAACAGTTCAGTGAGAGCAGTGCACATGGCATAGCATAGTGACGGCATTGCACACAGCACAGCACAGTGCAATAACAGCAGTGCAATTGGCACAGCACAGTGATGGCCGTGCCCATGATGCAGCTCAGTACTGACAAGCCACATGTTACAGAACAGTGATGGCAGACCATGTGACACAATGCCATGTCCGCTATGCACATAGTACTGCACTGTGGCAGCAGTACATGCTGCGCTGTGCTGGCTCTGTGTTGTGTTATACACAATGGCGTTGCCACATTGTGGTGTGTGCTCTGCCAACACTATGCTGTGCCATGTGCAGTGTAGACACCACAACATGCCACATGCAGTGCTGACACAGCAGTGTGCCAGGTGACGGTCTGTCACTTTGCAGTGCCATGTGCACTGCTAACACTGCAGGGTGCCATGTGCACTGCCAATAACACATTGTGCCATGTGCTGTGCAGACATTGCATTGTGCCACATGACATGCAGACATTACATTGTGCGGAGCTATCAGTGAGCTGTGCCACAAGCACCACAGGCACTTCACTGTGTCATGTGCAATGCCAGCACAACACTGTCATGTGGCATACTGCCACTGTGCTGTGCCATGGTGATGCCAACACCACACTTTGCCACATGCAGTACAGACACTGCCCATGTGTCACATGCAATGCCAACATTGAGTACTGTAAGCTTCAGTTTTGAACAAAGGTGAGTAAAACCAAGTTTTGATGCATACAAATAACAAAATATGGTGAGTAAGGAATACAAATTAAAATGCTACAAAATTATTTTGTGTCATTTGTCTTTATTTATTTTGTTTTGCAACACATTGCAAGGTGAAGTAAAGAGCACTTCATAATTGAACTTTTCTGGCCTGCAGAAACATTGGTAGTGTTCTATTTGCATCACCACTTCCCTGGTTCAAAACAAGCCGGGATGTCAAATGGCTGGTGGGGGCGGAAGGTAAGGCATACGAGGAGAGGTTGAGGGCACTGAACATGTACTTCTGGAAGACAGAAGAGAGAGAGAGAGAGAGAGAGCATGATTGGGACCTTCAAGTACTTGAAAGGGATAAATAAGGTTGATAAGGTGAGTCTCTTTAAGCTGAGTAGCAACTATAACATGAGGGGCAGAGTCTTAAGCTGGAGGGTGGGAGGTTTGGGAGGGAGGTCAGGAAGCACTTCTTCACAGAGGGTGATGGACACTTGGAATGCGCTGCCAGAAGAGGTCATCTTGTTGAAGACAATGGGCAGCTTTAAGAGAAGTTGGGACAGGCATGGGGAAAGTAAAGATCATGGATAGGGAGGATGGGAGGGGTGGGAAGGGAGGACATGGACATTAGCTCAAGCTGTGGACCCTTCAATATAAGCAGACTTACTAGCCCCATGGTGCTGAGGGTTGGCGCTGGATGCCACGCCTCACGCCACACTCGGCAACCGGTTGGAAGCGAATTTGGAAGTCAGGGTCGATCGGGGAGGAGCAGGATTGGAGCGTCCGTCCGACAGCTCTCCTCTCCTGGGAGGGAGAGGGGTTCTTGTCCCATGGCACTAGTTGCCACTGGAGGAGACTGGGGGATATGGCAGCTGAGGGGTCGAGCAACGAAGGATGTCAGATGGTCGCCACATGGCGTGGGCGGGCACGCTCACATCTTGCGTAGGCGGCATTGCACCTCCTGCGTTGGGGGGGGGACAGCAAAGGAAAACCCTGGCTCTGGGGAGGTGAATGTGTTTCCCTGTGGACATGTCCACATGCCCAATGCTGTCCTGAACCCGATTCGGCTCTCCATGGTCCTCCGCCTCTCATGGGGCTGGGAGAGGAGGGAGGACCCAGCATACGCAGTTTCCTGGTCAGGCAAAGATTCAGGTGGGTGGTGGAGGCATGAGACCCTGTGGCCCACTGGAGAGATGCCTGAGAGTCCAGTGTAAGGAGGGAAAAAGAATAAAAAAAAAAATGAGCAGACTAGAAAGATCAAATGGCCTTCTTCTGCTGGCTTCTTCGTATGTTCGTATGTATGTTCGTAGTGTAACGTTCAGACATAACCTGTGCATTTTACTGTATATGTACACCAAAGTTTCAGCATAGCCTTCTTATTATCTCAACTAATGGACCTGGCAGGGGAAAATTATCAAATCCACGCCAAAATATCATACATGCTATCGAAACATCATTCCATGCCACAGCTATGAAAACATATTTGGGCCAGGATTTGAAAAATGGCAGCTGTTGCATTCATGAGGTTCTGTGTCGAAATGGCAATTTTTTAAAATTTGTGATCAAAATACTGAAACTTACCAAAGTTAAGAGCCTGTGTTTGTAAATTTCAGGGTAGGCTCATAACTTTGCTGTTTTTTAAGATTTTTGCCCAAAATTTTCAGCATACCCTTTTTATGACCCCACCTTATGAACAAGTGAGCCCTGTGGTGGGGAGCCCCCAACTCCCTACCAGGACTGGATCCAGTACAGGTGATGCCTTCTGAGATAGTGCATTAGGCAGACAGCTATCAAGCTGCTCAACCTGGCTGCCATTTTCCCTTCAGTGGCAAAGTATGCAATGCCAACAATGGGCATGCCATGCGTGCGTCCACATGTAGTATGCCCGTCAGCTGCTCTGCCTTCTTGCTCCCACTGTATTGGCCAGGCGTGCCAACACCTAGCCTCCGCTAGATGTCAGGCAAATGCTGGTCCCTGTTCCCCACCCTCCCCAGGAGAAGAAAGCAGTCCCTGTGATGCTCAATTCTCTCCCACCCCAGCGTGCCCCTAATGACTTGCTCGCACTGCGAACATGGGTTGCTGGCATGGCAGGAGGTAAGGCATCACTGCCTCAGCCCTCAATGCAACTGGACATGTCTGCACAAGCAGTTTTTGATTTTGATACCTAGGGTTAGATTCACAAAATTTTGCCTCAATGCAAAGCCGATATAATTGCACTGGTGCTAGTGGTCATCTCTACCCCCCCGGCATGTCATCGCCAGCAATGTGGTTGGTGGTGCTGAGGTCAGATGCATGGTGTGGGTTTTTGTTCCCTATTATAGACCCTCCCACCTACCTCTGGGGGGGGCGCTGTATGGACAGCTACATCACGAAGGCGTGCCACTGAGCTCACATGGGGTTGGGGGGTAGTGGCTCTACTGCAGTTGAGTGAGAAGATTGTATTTAAACAATAGGGTATGACACGCTGTGTGTTACTGTGAGATAATCACATGCTCCATGAAGTAAGGCACAAGCAAAGCTGAGTCATTCAACCCTGGTTGAATGCCTCCAGCTCCTCTGACAGTGCAATCAACAGGGTTGAATGCCCTGCCAGAGGAGCTGGTGGCATTAAGGATGTCAAATAGCTTTAAAGGAGATATGACAGGGTCTGGGGGAGAGTCATGGTGGAGATGGCAGGAGGATGGGGGGCAACGGTGACTTAACAGACTGGGTGCTGCACATTCAATCACACTAGATAGACTGTAAGGCTGGAGGGGTACAGAGAAGGGCAACTAAGATGATCCTAGCAATGGGTGAGAAACTATGAGGAAAGACTGAGGCCTTGTTCAGACAAAAAAGAGTTAGGGAAACCATATGGCATACTCTGAAGCTGGAGGGTAGAAGATTTAAGAGGGAAATGAGGAGGCACTGCATCATACGGAGTGGTAACAGGGTTGAATGCATTGCCAGAATGCATATCGACCGTAAATCTAAACTTTCACAACAAAGTCCGTTACACCGACAACTTTGATGTTGGCTGTAATGCACTTCAAGGGAAATTTAATAGTTTCTCCATGTTGGCCCCCCACGAACAAAGCCTGACTCAGAGTTTGTATCTAAAACAGAACTAGAAGAGAAGATTAGAATGACTGCTCTTATCTGAGCAGAAGAGCACCAATCACGTGAAGCAGTGCGCCATCTTGTGATTTTTAAAATTCAGGAAACGTTCTCATTGACATATACAAAATTCTCACAGAGTGGTTAACTGCACTTAAGGGATTAACTGCTCTCTCTGTGCAAATAAGCCTGGGCAGAAAAATGAAGGTATATATTACTTACATTTAATAGAGAAGTCACTTAGGCAGTGCTTTGGTTAAGAAGATTAGTTTCAAAAATGACTATTTTGTGAACTTGACCAGGTAGTGTTACACATGGCTGGCTGGGCCATTCCCTGCCAAAAAAGAAGAACCACGGATGAAAGCAACAAGGAGGTAACTCATTATAACTTATTATGACAAGTTAAATTACTAGTGCCCCTGTAAATGAGGTCACCGTGTGGATAACCCACTGATCCAATCTACTGTCATCCCCCACCCACCTATCGCACAATGCCATATTAATACTGATTGCTGTGCTGTCTAGTGGCACCACCTGCCCTGTGATGCTTTTTCCTTCTAGGTTGCTTGAAAGGACAAAGCAAAGAACCTTACCAGAGCAAGGGAAAGGATTAAGGCTTCTTTTGGCTAGGCAGATTTACTGTGTGTTGTTATTTTTATTTTGTACTCACAGGGATTGTTACTGTTTGTTGCTAACATTTTATTGCTTTATTTTCTCTGATTCAAATTGTTGTTGCTGGGTATACCTTCTGCTACATTATTACAGGGTGTGCCTACAGGTGTGTGCTAACAGATTACTGCTGTAATCTTCTGATTCAAATTGTCTTTTGCAAGGTATATCTTCTGTTACTGCTTTATTTTTCTCCATAGCAAAGTGTTTCTTACAGGGTATATCTTCTGTGAAATTATTACAGGTGGTGGTTTGCAGGTTTTACAGTTTTATCTAATTTTAGGATAAGCTTTCAGGGCTACTGCATTTGTTGCTGGCTGATTGTTTCTGCTCTTACCTTCTTGTTTCTTTTGTCCGTGGTTGTTCTTTTTGGCAGTGGAAGGGCCCAGCCAGTCACCCACCCACATCTCCAACTGCCCCACACTAAACTCCTTTTATAGGGTAGCACAGTCGTGACATTTCCTGTGGCAAAGCAGGAAGGGGCAGATCAGTGGGGTACCCACACAGTGACCTCATTTACAGAGGCACTAATAATTTAACTTGTTATAAAAAGTTATACAGAAACAAACAAACAAACAAAGCACATAATCAAACTTTTGCTTTCATTTTCTTCCTTCTGGTTACTCTGACCAGGTTATAAACCCAGCAACTTATCTGGAATGGATATCATTAACTGCAGGTACCGTGGAACACTTTTCAGAAGGGCAGTTTTACAGGATTTAGGACACTGTCCTATAGGCTGGGCCACTGGAGATCTAAGGGCTCAGCTCCAGGCAGCATGGGTAGAGATTGCACACCTCAAATTGCATATTCAAGAGGAAATATATTATAAGAACCACCTGTCATTTCCCCAACATCCAAAAGAAGCACCTTGACTGAAAAGCGTAGTTGATCCAGGAGGTTGGCAGGTGGTTAGGAGGGGCAAATTGGGTGCCCCATCACTCGGTGCTCCCCAACATATTACCTCCACAAACCATATAAAAACTACAAACAGGTATCTGCCTCTATCTCCGAAATCAAACAAAGCGGCTAGCACAACAAAACTCACCCAAAACAGGAACCAAAATAAAAAAAGCAAGAGTGAAATCCAAACTTCTGATCATGGGAGACTCCATGATTTGGGGAGTTGATACCTATCTCCAGCCAGGGGTAATGGTCAGATGTCACCCAGGTACATCATCATGGAGAGACACTGACCACATTGCTAAAATTGTTCAGGAAGAAGGAGAAAACATTGACGTCCTGGTACATATAGGGACTAATGATCTCGCCAGCCGGTCAGTTGTGGAGACCAAGGAACACCTGACCAGGCTGGGTGACAAACTATCATCCATTTCATCTGGCATCTCCTTCTCTGAGATCCTGCCAGTCTAGGAGAGTGGGGCAGATGGACAGAAGGTCAGAGAAGGGGGAGATAGGGGAGCTAAACATGTGGCTCAAGGGCTGATTCCAGGAAAAAGGACACAAATTTGTAGGGAACTGGCAACAGTTTGGGAAACATAGAAACATAGACTTTGACAGCAGATAAGGACCGCTAGGCCCATCTAGTCTGCCCATTTCCCTACCTACAGGATAGGCCGCAGATCCTAGTTAACCAACAGCCTATATCTTCCTGCCCCCACAAGAATTGCCTTATGTCTGTCCCATGCATTCTTGAATTCTCCACAGTTTTAGACCCCACAACTTCCTCAGGAAGGCTGTTCCATGCATCCACTACCCTCTCTGTGAAATAATACTTCTCACATTGCCCTGAACCGCCCTCCTTATATCTTTAAATTGTGTCCCTTGTTCTTGCAAGTCTCTTTTTCTGAAAGATGCTACCTCTTGGACTTTGTTGATTCCTTGAGGTACTTGAAAGTTTCTATCATGTCCCCTCTCCCTTCTTTCCTCAAGGGTATACATATTAAGCTCCTTTAGTCTCTCCTCATACGGCTTCTCTTGCAGACCCTGCACCATTTTAGTTGCCCTCCTCTGGACTGCCTCTATCCTGTCTATGTCCTTGTGGAGATGGGGTCTCCAGAACTGGACACAGTATTCCAGATGGGGTCTCAGCAACTGTCTGTACAGAGGGATAACAACTTCCTGTTTACTGCTGCTGATGCCTCTCCCTATACATCCCAGTATACCCCGCCCTCCCTACTGCCTTCTCCATTGCTTGCTAACCTTAAGGTCATCTGATATGATTACCCCTAGGTCCCTTTCCTGTTTTGTTGTTGTTACTACCTCCCACCCATTGTGTATTCTTCCCTGGGTTCTTGTTTCCCAGGTGCATTATTTTGCACTTTTGCATTGAATCCTAGCTGCCATCGTCTGACCATTCCTCCAACCTTGCCAAGTCCCTTTTCATCCTTTCCGCCTCCTTGTGTATCAACCCTGTTGCAGATCTTTGTGTCATCTGCAAAAAGGCATACTTTTCCTTCCAGTCCCTCTGCAATGTCACTGATGAAGACATTAAAAAGGACTGGACCCAATACTGAACCCTGCGGTACCCCACTGGTAACCGCCCTTTCTTCAGAGTGGACTCCATTTACAATTACCTTCTGTGTCCTGTTGTCCAGCCAATGTTTTACCCAGGCTACCACCCTGGGACCCACTCCCAGGCTGGTTAATTTGACTAATAATCTTTTGTGTGGGACTGTGTCAAATGCCTTGCTAAAGTCTAGGTAGGCCATGTCCACAGCCCCTCCCTGGTCTACTACTTTGGTCACCCAGTCAAAGAAATCTATTAGATTCATCTGACATGACATTCCGCTGTGAACCCATGCTGCCTTGGATCCTGTGCTCCACTGACCTCTAGGTACTCAACTATTCTTTCCTTCAGAAGTGACTCCATCACTTTCCCTACCACAGAGGTCAGACTGACAGGTCTGTAGTTTCCTGCCTCTGTCTTGGTCCCACTTTTGTGAAGGAGATCACATCCACCTTCCTCCAGTCCTCGGGTACCACACCATCCTCCCATGATTTATTAAAAAGAGTAGCCAGTGGTTTCACTAGTTCCTTCCTTAATTCTTTTAGAATTCTGGGGTGAATTCCATCAGGACCCATTGCTTTGTCCACCTTCAGTTTTAGGAGTTCTTGCAGAACCCTTTCTTCTGTGAAAGGACTGGGATCGACCCCCCTATCAAGAGTGCTTCTGTTAATTGGATTAGGCACTTCCCCTTCCTCTTTTGTGAATACTGAGCAGAAATATTCATTCAGTATTCCTGCTTTTTCACTGTCCCCCTCTGCCCACCCACCGTTCATTCTATTCAGCCTCACTATCCCTCCCTTTGTCTTTCTACGCTCACTGATGTACCTATAAAAGGTTTTATCCCCCTTCTTAACTGAGTTGGCTATCTTTTCCTCAGTTTGGGCCTTTGCTATTCTGACTTCCCTCCCTGCTTCTTTCTGCCTTAACTGGTACAGCTCTCTGTCCTGCTCCTTCTGTGTTTCCTTATACTTCCGGAATGATATCTTTTTCTTCCTGACTTTCACAGCCACCTCTCTTGACATATAGGAAAAGTTATTTAAATTTGATGGACTGCATCTGACTAAGGAGGGAGTCAGTGCATTGGAGCAGAAGTTTGACACCTTTGCAGAATATTTAAACTAGCAAATGGGGAGAGGAGTGCAGCACCTCATATGTCAAATGGGAAGAACATCCCTCCCCCCTCAGCTAGTGGTCAAACAGGAGTTCAGCATGTTTGCAGTTCATTTGCATCACCAGATAAGGAAAAAAATATGGGGAATACGACACACAGAGGAAATTCCAGGCCTCACCCATCAACTAACACACCAAAATCTGGCCAATTGAAAATCATGTACACAAATGCTGCATGATCTGGGAAACAAGATCCCAGACTTGCAGACAATAATGACAGAGGCTAAACTGGACATAGTAGCAATTAACGAGACATGGTTTACCAGTAACCACAATTGGGAGGCTTCAGTACCTGGCTATGTACTGTTCAGAAGAGACTGAGGTACAAAAGGGTTGGGGAGAGTGGCCCTGTATGTTAATGAAAATATCAAAGCTACAGAAATTCAGAATACACATAAGGAGCCAGAAGAACTATGGGTCACCCTGGAAACAGGAAATGGGACAGCTATACGAACTGGGGTTGTCTACAGGCCCCCAGATCAGGGGGAGGACTGAGACACATTACTGTTAAAAGATAAAAAACATGACAGCTAAAGGGGAGGCTCTGATAATGGGAGACTTCAACATGCCAGATACAGATTGGTCAATACCAGCAGGAACATCTGCCAGAACTAGACACATGGTGGATTCCCTGCAGGGGGAGGGCCTCAAACAACTGGTACAACAACCCACAAGAGACAGGGCTATCCTAGATCTAGTACTGACTAACAGGGAAGGGATCACAGATCTCCAGGTAGAAGGTCACTTGGGGGTCAGTGACCATCACATGGTATGGTTCACTTTATCCACTAGAACTAAATCATCCCATTCCAAGGCAAAAATATGGGACTTCAGAGGAGCTGACTTTGATAAGATGGCCAACAGAGTTAAGCTAGCCCTGGCAAAATGAAATACAGGTGAGGGGGTATAGGCAAAGTGGGCAAGCATTAAGGATGCAATACTTGAAGCAACATCCCATTGTGTTAGAGAGAAAAGGAAGTAAAAAGAAGAAGGAAACCACTTTGGTTCTCAAAAACAGTAGCAGAAAAGGTCACAGCCAAAAGGCTGACCTTCAGGAAATATAAGGGAATGCAGCGGGATGAAGATAAGGGGCATACCAAACTTCCCTAATGGAAGCAGGGAAGGCAGTAAGGCAGGCAAAGGCTCAAACTGAGAAACTACTAGCATGAATAAACAGTAAAAGGAGGGGACAAGACTTTCTATAGCTACATTAGTGAAAGAAGAAAGTCCTGAGGGGGTATTGCTAAGATCAAAGGAGATAAGGGGGCGTGTGAGGAGGAGGACCATGTTACAGCATCTATCCTAAATAGATACTTCTGCTCAATATTTACTGAAGAGAAGGTAAGGCAGGGCCCACAGCTCAGCAACATGGACACGGGGGGGAGCGAGGTGTGCACTAGTCCCTTCACAAAAGAAAGGGTCCTACAAGAACTCGATAAGCTCAAGGTGGACAAGGCAATGGGACCTGATGGCATACATTCCAGGGTACTAAAGAAGCTAAGGGTGGAATTAGCAGAGCCATTATCAGAACTGTTTACTGAGTCTCTGATCACAGGAGAGGTCCGAGAAGACTGGAGAAGGGCTCATGTGATCCCGCTCCACAAAAGTGCTAGCGGGGAGGAGCCGCAGAATTACAGACCAGTCAGTCTTACCTCAGTAGTGGGAAAGATTATGGAGGCACTCCTTAAGGAAAGGATAGGGCAACACCTGGAATCCATCAAAGCACAGGATCCAAGACAGCATGGGTTTACTAAAGGTAGGCCCTGTCAAACTAATCTCATAGATTTCTTTGACTGGGTAACCAGAGTGGTGGACCAAGGGGGAGCAGCTGATGTCACTGACCTTGACTTCAGCAAATCTTTCAATACTGTTCCACATAAGAGATTAATTAATAAGCTGGGTAGGCTCAGGGTGGGTCAAAATTTGGTCAAATGGATGGCAAACTGGTTGACGGGCAGAAAACAGAGAGTGGTGGTAAACAGTACACAGTCAGAAGAGATGTAAGTCACAAGTGGGGTACCTCAGGGATCAGACCTGGGGCCAGTCCTCTTCAATATCTTCACTAGTAACATTGCAGATGGACTGGAGGGTAAGGTTTGTCTGTTTGCAGATGACACGAATATCTGCAACAGAGTAGATGATCCGGATAGGGTGGGCAGAATGAGAAGAGATCTGGATAAACTGGCAATGTGGTTGGAAGAGTCCTAACTGATTTAATGCAAAGGCAAGGTCATGCAATATAGGAAGAGAAACCCAAGCCACTTATAGGCTGAGGGAGTTGCTGGCAGTCACAAGGAAAGAAAGAGACTTGGCCATCATCATCAGTGATGACTGAAATCATCCAAGCAGACCAATAAAGCAGTAGGTAAGGCTAGGGGATGTTGGAGTGTATTAATAGGGTATCATGAAGTCGGAAGAGGGATGTAATAATCCTCTTTACAAGACACTGGTTAGGCCCCATCTGGAGTACTGCGTGCAATACTGGAGGCCACACCTTCACAAGGATAGTAACCAAATTGAGGCAGTCCAGAGAAGGGCATCCAAAATGGTGCAGGGCCTGCATCAGAAAACATATGAGGACAGATTAACGGAGCTCAATATGTATACCTTAGAGCAAAGGAGGGAGAGAGGTAATATGATCGAAACATTCAAACACCTTAAGGGCATTAACAAGGTGGAAGAGTCTAACATGTTTCAATATAAGAAAAATAGCAGGACAAGACGACACAGCATGAGATTAGAGGGAGGCCGATTAAGGGGTAATGAGAGGAAGTTCTTTTTCACAGAAAGGGTGGTGGATGCATGGAACGGCCTACTTCAGGAAGTGGTGGATATGAATACAGTGTAGGGCTTCAAACAAGCATGGGATAGGCAAAAAGGAGCAATACAGAGGAGTATGAATAGATAGGCCACTGACAGAGCAAAGGCCAATGGCACATTTATAAGGTAGAAAAAGATATGAGCAGACTGGATTGGCCTTGCGGTCCTTATCTGCTGTCAACTTCTATGTTTCTATTTTTCTGTGCATACCAAAACCTGGAAATTACACCTAAGGGTACGCTACTGAAAAGATAGTCCAGCACGCCAACCCTGGCCCCTTGACTCTTTGGATGCCCTGGTGTCTGATTGGCTATTGTCATAGTCACTTAGATTTTTCCTGTTGTAAAACAATCAAAATCTGCCACTCTTGACTGTCCTGTGCCACCAAGTCAATAGTTTTCACTGGTGTCTACTGTCATCCCCCACCCACCTATTGCACAATGCCATATTAATACTGATTGCTGTGGTGTCTAGTGGCACCACCCACCCTGTGATGCTCTGGCCCTGGCACTGCAAATGTCAGGCCAGGACATCAGAGTTGTACAATAGGAGGGTGGGGAATGACAGTAGACACCAAGGGAAATTCCTGGCATGGTGGCACAGGACAGCTGAAGACAGCAGAGGGTGACAGTGGACAACAGGGAAATCTAAGTGATTATGTCAATGTAGAATCAGAGTGTGTGGTTAACTGGACCAGGGTGTGGCTGGACAGACTCTTGCACTAGATTTTGAGTCTCCTTTTGCATGCATGGGTAATCACATGCCTAACTTCACAAAACTGTAATTTTCAAAACATCTGTTAGAGCACTGCACAAATGACTTTGCTGTGAAATATAATATTAAATAACAGATGCAAAGTATAAATTACCGTGAATTAACTCCAGGAATGCTTTTATCCATGTTAACTTCAATAGGCAGATATAGTTAATCCATTGAAAACAGTAGCCTCCATTACGTTCAATAATATGTAATATACATCTACGATAAGTAATGACAGTGAAGACTGTCAGCATCATTCTGTGCCACAGAGTCCAGACTACACAATAAGTATCACATTAACATAATATGATGTAAAAAGTTACAATTTAAATGAAACACTCATCGAAATTGCTGTGGATGTCAATGTGCAATGCTATTGCTATAGGCTTTCAAGGAGCAATAGCTGCTGCTGCATTTTAAATAATATATACTGCCACAATACCATGATGACAGTGCGTGATTTTGCCATTAATCTTTGCCACGTAGTCTGGTCTACACAAAAAAAACTCCAAAATACAGTGTTATTGCTTCTGAGCATAAAAAATTGAACATAAAGCATGCGCTACACTAAAATCCTGTGGATGTCAATGAGCACTTTCCAAGATTTGACATCCACAAGATAGCAGTGCATTTTATGTACTGGTGATTGGCAGCACTGATAAGCGCTGCCATTCTAGTCTTTTTTTTTCCAGTTCTATGGTACTTACTGTACATATGCATGGTAAAATTCACACTCCACAGAAAGTCAATGCAATAACTAACACATACATACTAAAGTAAATCCTATACAAAAGCTACACTTTTAAATGTGGACTGATAGACTTTTACCTAGAAGAGTAAATGAAGGTAAAGGACTTAACATATGTAAATCCCACCTGCAATCTGCATACACCCTCCTTCAAACTGCACATGCTGCTCTAAGCTTATCCTTCACAAGATAACAAAAAAAGGCCAGGGTGTGGCTGGCTGCCTCCTTCGAAAGAACTCACTAGGTCAGGTAAGAACATACAACAGTACTTTTGAGTTTTTATCATATAGCTAAACCTAGAGACGTTGCAAAATCTTATTTAGAGGGCAAAATTCACACAAAATCATCAATTTCACCATGCAAAATATTTTGTGGAATTTGGCCGTTCCATAGACTATTTTGTGGGATGCAAAATTGCAAAATTTCACCCGAAATGGCGAAATTTCACCTGCGAGTGGCAATTTTTGCCATTTCGCAAGTAAAATTTCATGCTCTGCAAGTGAAATTTCACACTTTGTGGGCGAAATTCCACATTTTGCATCCATGAACAATTTCGTCAAATGGCCGAATTTCATGAAATATTTCACGGAGCAAAATTCGTCAGTTTCGCACAACACTAGTTAAACCGGAAAATGTTACAACTGTTTAGCTCTGTAGCTTTTTAGTAATACTACCACACTCCTGAAACTTCAGAGAGTAAAACAAACCTCATTGGGTTGTGAGTGTTTTCCTGCTTTTCGAAGTGTTTGCAGGATCTGTTTGAACAGTTTGAACTGTTTGGGCCTCTTCACAGAGTACTACTTACAAAGTAACCTGCTGTTTTAGGTGAACCTTTTATAGCTATTATGTGGGTTTTTTTTACTTTGATTCCTTAGGAAAACCACAAAAAGCTCTCACTGTAGTGTAGAATGCACTTCAAACATTTAAAGAGACAGTAACACCACATACTTTAAGCAATACAAACTGAAAGCAAAGTCCAACTTCTGTATTCCTATTCAGACACTAAACCTGACATACAACAGGCTAGTGCACAGGAGAGAACACAGTTGTTTTAAACTTTTAATGATGTACAAACACACATAACAAAAACAAACATACAAATCCACAGATGCCCAGTCTGTGGGGGGCAAACAACACAGACAAACAAATACTAGAACAGTTGCTGTGCAGCAATACACACAAACCACTACATTTAACATAAAACATTTAACATGACAGGTTTATCTAATGCTAGCATCTTTACTTCATTATACACTTAACCAAGGCCATTCTTGTCCAGTCCTTTATGGGTAAAAACACTATCCCCATCACATTCCTCCCCACACAAGAGAAAACCAGTGACTACAGGTTTTCTACCACTATCTCATGCTCACGAATAGGGGAGTTCTAGCAATTTAGGCTACCTCTTTCTCTTTTCTCTTCAGTTCTACACCTGCACCAAAATGTGACAAAAAGTTAGCATTCACCTGTTTTGTACCAGATTTATGCAGATACCATGAACTTATATGGTTGTAGTGCCAGATACCACTGCATAATTGTCTGATTCTGATCCTTCATTTGATGGATCCACACCAAAGGATTGTGATCCGTTATTAGCTGAAATTCAGCACCTCATAAATAGAACCTCGGAGCCTCAGTGACCCATTTAGCTGCTAAACACTCTTTTTCTATCATGGAGTACTTGTGCTCCTGGTCAAACAATTTCCTGCTAACATAAATAACTGAGTGCTCCTCTCAGTTATGAACCTGGCACAATACAACACCTATTCCATTTGTACAATAAAGGGTTTCTCAAAATAAGGGCTTACTAAAACAGGTGCGGAACAGAGTGCAGCTTTGATACTTAGAAAAGCATCATCACAAGTCTCATTCCATTGCACTGCATTGACGTAACTATTTTTGGTCAAACTGGTCAAATGGGAAGCGAGACTGGTGAAATTCAGTGTGACTCACCGGTAATATCCAGCTAGTCCCAAAAATGACCGTACATGCTTCTTAGTGACTGGTACAGGACTTTTAACTACATCCTCTACTTTTGACAGTTCAGGTTTAACCAGTCCATTACCCAATACATACCCTAAATAACTTGTTTCAGCCATAGCAATGGCACACTTATTTGGGTTTATTGTCAGTCCTGCCTGCTTAATAGTACAAAGTATTTTTTTCCAAATGATCAACATGGCTTTCCCAAGTTGGACTTTGAATGACAAGATCACTAAGGTATATAGAACAATAATTTTCATGGGATCCAAACAAGTTGTCCATGTAGCTCTGGAAAGTGACAGGCATGCCATGTAATCCAAAGGTCATCATGGCAAACTGAAAGAAACCCACAGGGGTTGCAAAAGCAGTTTTCTCATGGGACTCTTTTGCTAAAGGCACCTGCTGGTAGCCCTTAGCAAGGTTCAAAGAAGTGATGTACTTGGCCTTTCCTAGCTGATCGATAAAGTCATCGGCCCAAGGCATAAGATAACCATCAAAAACAGATGCTGCATTCAATTTCTGAAAATCTAAGCATAATCTTATGACACCATCTTTCTTGGGTACTACCATAATGGAGGAGGACCAGGGACTCTTTAATGGTACAATAATCCTTAGCTTTTCAAGTTTTTCCCATTTCCTTTACCTCATCCTCCCTCACTCTTTCAGGTAATCTGCCTAATAGGTCTGTCCTGTTTAGATGTATTGTATGCTCTTCTCCTTTTGCTCTCCCTGGAGTGGATGTAAATATGGACCTAAAACGATGCAAACCAGTTCTGATTTCCCCACTCTGCTCAGGGGTTATCTGGTCATTAATCTTTACCATGGATACATTCCCTGATTCTTATAACCTATTATAGCTTAGTTTCATGTCAACATTTTCCCTATCTGGCACTATGAACAGTGACAGTTTTGGTTCAGTTTTTTCCACCCATTTTCGTAACAGATTAACAAGATATATTTTCTTCCCAGATTTCTTATTAGGAGTCAATACCTTATATGTGACCGGTCCTATACATCTAGCAACCTCATAGGAACCTTGCCATTTCATTAAAAGTTTGTTTTCTGATGTGGGCAGTAATAACAAAACCTTGTCCCCAGGTTCAAATAGTTTTATCCCCACTTTCTGATCATACCAAGCTCTTTGGTCCCTCTGGGCCTGCAGACAGTTTTGGTGAGCAACCTCCACATTATTTGCACATTCGTTTTCTCAGCTCCATCATGTAACCATCTACCAACTTCCGTTTTGTGTCCCTTTTTCCCTCTGCTCTTAATCACATCCAAGGGACCCCTGGGTTATTGACCATACAACAGGGCAAAAGGGGAGTACCCCGTGGAAGCTTGTGGGACCTCACGATAAGTAAACAGTAAGTATAGTAAATACCTATCCCAGTCCATCCCCTCTTCATGTACAAATTTTCTTAACATGCATTTAATGGACTGGTTATACCTTCTACCATGCCATCAGTTTGAGTATGATAGGGAGAGGTATGGATGGCTGAAATCCCTAGCAGTTTGTACAGCTCCTTCAACAACTAGGCATTGAAGTTGCTGCCTTGATCTTTTGGTATTCCCACCCTACCGAATACTTTAATTCTTCCGCGCAGTCTTGGAGGCATTGACTGTGTGTAATGGAATAACTTTAGGATATTTTGTATTCATGATCCCCTATTACAAGAATGAATCAGTTCCTTTTGGCACTTTTCTCCTGTGGACCCACAATATCTAGTGTAATTCATCAAAGGGGGTATCTATCACTGGTGTAACCCCTCGACGGTGCTGCTCCTAGAGTTACACCCCTGCCTTTCCTGGCCTAAACAAGGTTGAAGGGCCTGGGTTCCCAAACTTACATTAGACTGGTGCTTTCACATTAGGTTCTATAATATACAGTGCCTTCACCCCGAGTTTAATTTTAAAGTGGGCTAGCTGTTACCTGGTACAACCCCCAGGGATGTTATAGCAACCACAATTACCATTTGCCACCCCAACACATGACCCAATTTTCAGTTCTCCGCATTTCAGACATTTGGTAATTAAAGACTCTAACTAATAACATGATCATGACAACCACTTGCATGTATTTTGTGGGACATAGGTGTTAGGAAGAGGAAACAGGAGGAGTAGAGATTATGCATTGATTCTATTATTTACAAAATGTACAATTGATTGGTTTGTGCTGGTGAAACCCTCCAGCTGGGTAAGTACCAGATTAAACAGAAAATAAATCACATTTTACCAACTAGAATGATACCCAAAGCCCTGGCTATCTAAACTGAATTAAATCGGATGGAACACATTTCATTAAAAAAAAAAAAAAATTAATTAAAAATAAGAATGATGCATACCACCAGGCAAGGCATAGCCATAATGAAGCAGACTGGGAGTCATATAAAAAAATGCTTTAAACTTGCTAAAAAGGGAATTGTCTTGGCTAAAAGGAACTATGAGTTTGTATTATTTATTTATTTATTTATTTTATTTAGCTTTTGTTAACCAGGTAGGTACACTAGACAAGACAATTGCCTATTTTCAGGTACGACCCGGGAGAGTATAGGAATAGCAGATTTAGGTACATACAACGACATTGTACAAATTAGACATGTTACAGTTCATGTGAGGATACAGATTCAACACAGCATACAAAACATGGTAAGGCATAGATTATACAGTATTAACATAACAACATAAACACCTTATGGAAGCCAAGAGCAGTTCCAGGGGCACAGTATCAAAATCCTTCAGATGTGACACTATATACAGCTTAGCAACCTCTTGAAGTCTGGTCTTTTGTCCAGGACTAGCTCCAGAGCAGAGGAGTGCTGTGATGGATCAATTCATGGTGGTTTGGGGCAGCCACAGGCTGAGGAAAGTTTGAGATGGTTCCATAGGGAGGAACAGAGACACATCTGTGAGTGTGCAGCACTGACCAGGGCAGGTAAGGAGTTCCACAGTCTGGGAGGGAATGCAGCAAAGTCCCAACCACCCATTTGAGTCCGTGTAGCCGGTGTCTTGAGGAGGGCCTGTCCCTGGGACCTGAGGGAGTAGGAGGAGGAGACGGATGGAACAAGAAATTTCACAAGCCCTGGAGGGGTGCCAGTGCCATGGACCTTTCCGGTGAAGCACCCTAAGACAAAGTCTATTCTATGTGGTTAGTGGGTGAGAGCCAATTTAGCCTGCTATAGAGGTTGCAATGGTGATTGAAATGGGGGGCAGACAGCGCGAAGCAACAGACATTATTGTAGGTAGTGGACCACCTAGTGAGGTGGACTTTGGAAGAGCGGGCAAACAAGAGGAGCCCATAGCAGAGCGAGGGTAGGAGCACCCCTCTGGCAAGTGCAATCCGAGCTGCCGGAGTAAGATTACTTTTTGCTCAGTATGCCAGACCCAGTTTGCAGTTTACAGTATTGCAAGTATTCTGAATGTGTAGGCCAAGGTCAAGCTGTGGGTCCAGCATCATCCCAAGGTATTTAAAGTTGTCAGTAACTGGGATCTTGACCCCATCGACACTAGAAACCCATAGTGGAGTGGGGCGGCCTTAATCTTGGCCTGAGACCCAAAGAGCATGGCCTGGGTTTTCCTGAGATTTAGAACCATCTTATATGACAATATCCAGGACTGGATGTTCCTCAAGTCCTCGCTCAGGTGGTGATTTATGACCCCTATCTCAGGGGAGTGAGTCAGGATGACCAGGTCATCTGCATAAAGGATAGGCTTGCAGTGGATAGCAGCAGCCGGGAGTTTGTTCACGAATATGGAGAAAAGCAGGGGTCCCAAGACAGAGCCTTGTGGGACACCGACGGTAACAGGGATAGTGTCCGAGAACTCCTTCCCATGCTTAACAAGTTGCTGTCTGCCGCTTAGATCATTGGAAAACCAGTTGCGCACCTCAGGTGATAGACCATAGGAGCTAAGCTGGGTGGAGAGCATGGTGTGATCAACAAGATCAAAGGCCTTAGACAGATCTATAAAGATGGCTTCAGAGAGTTTGCCTTGGTCCATAGCCACTCTGATCCAAGATGAGACCGTGACAAGGGCAGAAGTTGTGCTGTGCCCTTTCCTAAAGCCATGCTGATCAGGGGACAACAGGTCATGAGACTGCAAGTGCTCTGAGAGTTGCCCTGCCATGACCTTCTCAAGAAGTTTGCTGACCGCTGACAGTATGGATATTGGATGGTAGTTTTCTATGAGTTTGGGGTTTCCTTGTTTAAGTATTGGGACCACCCTGGCTACTTTCCATACTTCCGGAATGACACCTGACGATAGGGACAGATTGTAGATATGGGTTACCATGGGGGCAATCTCACTGGCACCAAGACTTAGAAGTTTCAGCTCCAATCCATCATGTCCAGCACTCGAGAAGTGGAAGAGACCCAAGAGCAGTCTCTGCACCTCTTGCACTGTCACCACCTTAAAAAGAAGGGGCAGGTAAGATGAGGATGGTGCAGCCCATTTTTCACCCTTCTCCCCTCCCCCATGGGGGAGTGACAAGGTAAAGGTATATAGGTCCGAAAAGTATTGGTTGAATGCATTTGCGATGGTCAGGAAGTTGTTCAACTGGCACCATTGATGATCATATCCGAGGTCTCACCGCTCGGGGTCCCACTGACTATATTCTTAATGTTTCTCCAGAACCTCCTGGGGTCCCTAGCAGTGTGCAGCAACACAGATTTGCAAAATTCCCCTTTGGCCACCCTAATAGCCTTCTTACACAGATTTCTGAGCATCCTGTACTGCAGAAATATGGCCTGTTCTGCCGTGGCATTGAATTTTGCCCAGCACTTATCGCTGTACTTCATAAGGGTTAGCAGATTGCCCTGCAGCCACTTTGTCACCGAGCCCCTGACCCTCCATCTGATGAGGGGGACATGTTTATCCTGCAGCACCCTGAACACCGTGAGGAAGTGACTGGCTGCTGATGAGGAGTCCTGTGCATTCCATACTGCTGACCAGTCAGCGTGCTGGAGATCAGCATGGTAGGAGCCAAGATCAAACCTTGAGTAGTCTTGGACCTGGATAATTTTTGTGGGATTTTCAGAGAAGGGATCTTCCACACCCCGTACACAGGGGAGTGGTCCGAGATGGAGTCAGAGAGACTGCCCAAAAAGCTGATCCTCTCTGATCGATTTGTCATGACCCAGTCCAGGAGAGAGCTCCCTCCCCCATTGGGTGGGCATCTAGTAGGCTCCTTAATCAGTTGCAACAGGGAGAGACCAGCAAGGAGTGGTTCATATGCTTTGGAGTTGCAACCAAGCCAGTTTAGGTTGAGGTCACCTAGGATAATAAGTTCATTATGTCGGGTCACAGCACCTACAGTATCCAGGAGGACGGACAGCCCCTCCAGGCTGCCCCTTGGGGGATTGTAGGTGAATACAACATGTATCTATTTGGTCATCCCGAGCAACAGCACCGTGTGCAGGAACTCACAAGGGGACTGCACAGGTTGTGGACAGGGTAGCACCGACAAGTTAAGATGGCTTTTATAAAAGACCAAGATGCCACCCCCCCTCTTTTTTCCTGGGCGATCAAGCCTGAGGAGGTCATAGCCTGGGAGGGCACATGCGGAGTTTGGTATGGTGAGTTTAAGCCAGGTTTCTGTTATTCACAGGATGTCAAGGGTGTGGTGGGTGACCCAAGCCAGTAGTTCCGCCAGGTTGGGCAGGATGCTACGAATATTGAGATGGGCTATTTTCAGCCCTTTGACCACCATCCCGCCCAGAGCAGCAGGGGCCATTTAGCAAGGCAGGCCAGGGTTTAGCTCGATGTCACCTGATAGTGCTAGGGTCACCAGGAGTAGCCATAGGAGATGTTTTAGGGAAGGGGAGACATCCCTGGCACGCACCCTGTGGCCATATCTCCAGACCAGATGTGCATGGCACCGAAAGCACCTCAGGTCAAGACTGCAGAGAACCCAGGCAGGGGGTCTGCCTTCCGCTAATAGGCTGGAGAACATGAAATCAGTTTCCTCCAGCAGGTAGCAAGTGTCCCATGGTTCACCCGCTCTAGGGACATCTGCACCAATATACCAGTGGATGCCAAGGACAGTGAGGATACCGCAGGCTAGTGTGCATATGAGTGGATGCAGCGGTATCCACTTAAATAGGTACTGAGGGTTCCCATGTTCATACCAGTCATAGACTGACTGAGGGGAATGGTCCAGAAATCAGTGCTGGTCACTGGCCCCAACTCCGTGGCCAGTGGTGATTCCCATACCACTACCAGACACCTGATACCACCCTGTTTTTTGGCAGTACCTACCTATTATTACCACCTATCTATTCTCACCACAACAGTTCAGAGCTCGTACCTCCAACAGTACCAAACTAAGCCCCTAAGTTGGTGAGCACCAGTGCTATGTTGGTAGGCAGGTCACCTGTAACACATTGGGGATTATAAAACAGTACAGTTCACAGGGATACTAATGCTGTTAGAGTAGTAAAAAAATATAAGCCAGTGCAGTTCAGTTCACAGGGATACTAATGCTGTTAGAGTAGTCAAAAATATAAGCTAGTGGACCCCTCGATGCCCCACTAGATACAGGTGAACATATGCCAGCCCCTCAGCAAACTGTACAGCCCTCTTAAAACAAAGATGTATCTTACACCAAACAAACTGCTTTAAATATTGTGTATCCTCTGCTACTAGTTAATGGTTGTAACACAGGGTACTGTAGGAATTGATGGAACAAATTATGCTGATATTGTTTGTCCAATCATATTACTTAGTGTTTGCTATAATTGCAGCACTGGATAGTATATCAATTTTAGGTTAGGTTAGAGTTAGAGACTTTATGGTGCCCAAGATCCCGCCTGTGGCCAGTGCCGATTGGTGCTGGTCTATTCAGGGGCGTGGCTACCAGGCATTTAATGGGAGAAGGGATCAAGGTGGGCAGGCCTAAAACCCCACACTGCAGCAGCTCCTTCTGATGCTGCTCTCTCCAGCCCCAAACAATCCTTTCCCCCCAAAGGCACTAGCAAAGTCACGAACAGTGTTCGTCGGGAGAGGACCGTACTAGGGTTCAGGATAACTATAAGACCTTCTACTCTATATATTAATAGTAAAAGGGGAAGAAACAATAATGTTGGGCCCTTAAAAACACAGGATGGTTCACTTATAATAGAGAACTGTGAGCTGGCAGAGGAATATAATAAATATTTTTCCTCAGTGTTTAATAAGGGGTCACAAAGAAAATGGTACTCTGAGGAAAAGACATAGATTGGATAAAGTTTAATGGTAGATCCTACTGATGTTGTTAAAAGACTAAAAAATATTAACCAAAACAAGGCACAGGGACCGGATAACATGCACCCCAAGGTAATCAAGAAAATGGCAGAATTATTGGCTGGTCCATTTTCTTGGCTGTTCCAGAAATCTCTGGAAACAGGCGAGGTTCCTGAGGTAAGGAAAAAAGTGGTGGTTGTCCCAATTCATAAGAAAGGATCTAGACAGGAGGTCGCAAACTATAGGCCCATTAGCCTGACCTCAGTTTTGGGCAAAATTTTGGAGGGTATAATTAAGGATTATAGTATAGAATTCTTAACCATTTCAGGCAAAAGGATATTACACAATGCGGGTTTACCAGTGGGAGGTCATGTCAAACAAACCTTCTGGAATTTTACAGTAAGGTCAACAAATCCATGGATACAGGCAACTCTGTGGATATCATGTTCTTGGATTTCACCAAAGCATTTGACAAAGTCCCTTACGAGGAATTGGTCAAGGCCTTAATTGATTTAGGTTTCCCTGTCTGGGTTTCTCAGTGGGTTGAGGCACGGTTGAATGGAAGAAGCCAGAGTGTTTGTATAAGGGGTGAATACTCTGGCCATGTCAGAGTGACTAGTGGGATACTCCAGGGCTCTGTCTTGGGACCTTGTCTTTTTAATATATATATATATATATATATTTCATCTATACAGATTCAGTCAGGGGTCTGACTTTCCAAATTTGCAGATGTTACTTGACTTGGTTGTCCAATTAATAATGAGGAAGATCAGCTCTTCTTACAAACAGTCCTGAACAACCTGGAGACATGGGCCTTACAGAAAAATCTATTTTTAATATCAAAAAGTGTATGATCATGCATCTTGGTAATAATAACATAAAATTTAAATACATCCTGGGGGGTAGTGCACTCAGAGCTGTTAAAGACTAAAAAGATTTGGGCATATGTATCAGTAATGACCTCAGTTTTAGCGTGCCGTGCAGTAAAACTGTCAATAAAGCAAGCAGCATAATGTACTGCATTCAGAAGCATATAAAATGTCAGGATAGAGAGGTCATGATTCCCTTGTACAAGGCACTGGTGCACCTCCATGTGGAGTACTGTGTGCAATTCTGGGCTCCACATAAAAAAGGAGATATTAAAGCTTTGGAGAGGGTCCAGTGGAGGGCTACCAAGAGTGTCAAGAGTACTGTAGGACAGAGCTATGAGCAAAGGCTGCAATTTTGGTATATGTATTCCTTGGAATTTCATAGAATGAGAGGGGCATGTGTCTGATTTACAGGGCTTTGACTGACATACATCTGTGGGATCTATTGGGACTGATGCTAAGGGATAAATTATATAATACCAGAGCCCATCCCTTTCAGCTGGTCAAAGATAGATTTAGAAAGGAAATATTAGTTTAACATTAGAGTGGCTGAGATTTGGAACATCTTGCCTTGCGAGGTTGTGGAAAGTAAGATTATGTTAGAATTGAGGACAAAGCTTGACAAATATCTCATAAGTAGGGATATCTAAGGTTATTCTTAATATATAAATGCGAGCTAATGGACTAATGTCTTTAAATGCTCAGTAACATCTATGTAATCTATTTCCCCACCACTGGTACCAGTTCCCAGACATGTATGAGACCCTTGCAATCTCACACTATACCTTGGGTACCCAGTTACCAAAGTCGTGGATGGTTGCAGGCCTGGTGGCATTGGCCAGCTTTAATTTATAGAAGAAAACAGATTTTAACTTTAAAGCACTTTAACAAACAACAACTTTTGGCTTTTGGCAGAAGTGTAGGGTTTGCCCTGCTTTTGGCAGTGGAGCAGAGATTTTTTAATTTATTTATTTGTTTAGTTTTTGTTAACTGAGTAGGTGCACTAGCCATGAAATGACTATTTTCAGGCACGACCGGGGAGAGTACAACAATCAAAGACAGGTACATAGCATGAGTACAATGAAATGACAGTAGCATACATCAAAACAGTTAGTAGTAATGAATGCATGCAGCCAGAACAATAACAATCAATATAATTCACATAGCATTTTAGGCAGAGAAAACCTACACAGTCTAGAAAGAGATACCACAACATTGCAGTAAACAAATATTGTTCAAATTAGTCACAACAATGAAGATTCAAGTAGGCAGCGAAACAAGGCAAGGGCAAATTCCTGACTGGGAAGGATGCATTATCAGGGCCTCTGAAACAAGACTCAGGTGTTGGGGAGGAGTTGGGGTGGATTAGCTCTCAAGGAGATAGTAAGGGTAAGAAGTGCTATGAGGTAGGGAGGTTAAAGTTAGGCCAGGCAGCATCTGGCGGGTGAGTGGATTAGGGAGGATTAAAACAAGTGCAGAGATCAGCAAGGGATAGATGTAAGCGCAGCTCTTTTTTAAAGCTGTCATGAGATCCAGATATTTGAAGTGCTTTTGGGAGAGAGTTCCAAATCTTAGGAGCAGAGTGATGGAAGGAAACAGAGCCTTTTGATGTTTTACATCTAGAATTCTAGATACATTCAGCAGGGATTTATCTACCAATCACAGTCTATAGGAGGAGGTCTGAGGTACCAGCAATGTTGCAAGTGCTGAAGGGGTCTGGTTTCTGAGTATAGAGTCAATCAGGGAGCCAAGAGAGTATTGACGGCAAGCTGAGGGGGATAACCAGCCAAGGTCCCTGTACAGTTGGCAGTGGTGCTTAAGCCATGGTGACGAGGAGGCGTATCAACAGATATTATTATAAGTGACATCCCACTTATGAAGGATAGTTTTGTGTGTGGCAGCAAAGGTCGGCATGCCATAGGTGAGGGCAGAGAGTAATATGCCTCTGGCAATAGCAAGTTTAGCAGAGGAAGTCAGCATGAAACTGGACTTGTAAGCAACCGCCCAGTTTAGCTTTCACTGCCTTGCAGGCAGATTGTATATGCAGGCTGAAGCCCAGCGATTGGTCCAGAAGAATGCCCAGGTACTTAAAAGATGCAATGCATTCTACTTGTGTGCCACTGCAGTCTTGCACACAGATTGCCCTCGATGTAGCAGACTGAACAATTCAGGAGGAGGTAACCAGAAGGTTATAAAGGTTGAAGCTTGGGTTAGACATCCTGAATATTCAGCACATTTATCTATTGGGCATATTCAGCACATTTAAATGATTAGCCCACTCAATACATTTATATGCCCGACACGTCAGGTAAGATAGAAAACTGTCATTTCTGGGTTACAAAGCACAGTCCAAATTTTCTTTTCAGGGTCTCAGTCCATTAATTCCTTCGGTCCCATAGCTGCCATATGGCATCGGAACCATCCATTGCTGAACCCGATCCAAAATGGCCACTGGAAAAGAATGAGTTAATGTGGCATTGCGGCTATGGCTGGCCGCTCCACAGGACATCTTGACCATATAGCTAGCACAGTTACATTTCAGTACATTTACATGAGACTTTTGGGCTCACTTGGGTTCCCCAAGTGCTGTAGTTGCAATGCATGGGCTCACTCGGGTCCCCCAAACAGTTGCGATGCTTGGGCTCACTTGGGTCCCCTCAAACAGTCATGGTCAGCAAAGGTGCTACTCTGTCCTGGGCTCACTACGGGTACCTCTAGAACATACGTGATCTGTAACAGTTTCACTAAAGGATCCACCCTCACTGGGCTAAGGTTATACGCAGCAGTAGGGTGCCAACCCATGAACAATATCACCAAGAACAGTCACTTGGGTAACGCTGCCACAAGTTGGCAAGATTATTTTCTTTCTTGCACCAAGGGGTACAAGAGTACTCATTCAGGCTCCTCATGGTAGATCTTCTGTGATGAAGGCTACCAAGTGCTTCAGTTTTCTCACAACTCAGGATTTTTCAGCTCTCTCACAGTTGCTTGATGTCATCTGGTTCAGGTCCACATCTTTCCCTGAAGTGGATGGGAGGACTAGCACCTAGGGGACATTCTGGCAACCTCCAGGCTAGCAGGCGCAACATTAACTAAATTATTTTAACTTAAACTGCAAGAAAGCATGAAAAACCCCTCCTGGATGCAGGAGCTTGGCTGAATTACCAGGCCCATTTACTTTGCTGGGGGCCTGAGCCCCCACCCCTGTGGGGGGGCTCCTGCTTAAATCTCTCTCGATCTGGCAAAATTCTGGAAAACACAGTCTCTTATAAGGCTCTCCTGAGGCTCCTGTTTGGCTGAGAGTTTTAGGTGCAAGACTTCTGATTGACTGTAGAACCTTGTAGTCAGAAAAATGAATTATGCATGAGCCTCACTTGATGCACAGTTGGTTTGCTGTTCTGGTGCCTAGAATTAGGTCCCTGAATTTCCCCATGAGTACTTGGTCTTTTCCCATGAGCTTCGGCTAATGTTCCACGTGTTCTGGCTTTATTATCCTGGCTTCTGATTGGCTGTGGCTGCTTTTGTAATAGCTGCTTAACCCACTGCCCCTTAGCAGATCAAGCAAAGTCTCAAATAAAAGTTCTGGTGCAGCCAGAATGAATAACATATTTGCCCCAATGCCACACAGTCCATAAGCCCTGAATGTGTACTTGCTGTTGCTGCACAGATAAATAAAATTGCTCAGTCCCTTATCATGTCACTGCTACCAATATTTTAGCTCCTTGACATGCAGCAGCAGGCAGGCTATGTGCCCTGAGTTCCAAAGCTGTCTGGTGCAGCCAGGAGCAAAGTATTTATTTATTTTTTAATACTGTCCCCCCTTGCAACAATTTTCCCAATCACAATGCAGTTACACCTATTTATTTTTAAACATTTCTTTCCCTTTTCTTTCTCCTTCAGCCACAGCCAAGAACAAGTGCGAGGTGTAGCGACCAGCACCTCATCCTCCATCACCACTGGGCTGGCTGTTACACACTATATTTGAGGGACAGACTTGGTTTGCTGGCCAAGGCACCCAGCTTCACCTGAGCTCTTTCCTTCTAAGACTGCTTGAAAGGCAGAGTAGAGAAACTTACCAGAGCAAGGGAAAAATGATTAAGACTTAGTTTGGCTAAGCAGATTTACTGTGTGGTGGTGTTTTTATTTTTTACTCAAAGGGATTGCTACTGTTTGTTGCTAACATTTCATTGCTTTAATTTTTCTCTGATTCAAATTGTTGTTGCTTCTTCTGCATTATTACAAGGTGTGCCTACAGGTGTGTGCTAACAGATTACTCCTGTAATCTTCTGATTCAAATTGTCTTTTGCAAGGTATATCTTCTGTTACTGCTTTATTTTTCTCTGGAGCAAAGTGTTTCTTACAGCGTATATCTTCTCTGAAATTATTACAGGTGGTGCTTTACAGGTTTTACAGTTTTATCTAACATTAGGATAAGCTTTCAGGGTTACTGCATTTGTTGTTGACTGATTGTTTCTGCTCTTACCTCCTTGTTCTTTCGTCCGTGGTTCTTCTTTTTAGGCAGGGGAAGGGCCCAGCCACCCACCCCCATCCCCAACCACCCCACGCTACACTCCTTTTATAGGGTACCACAGTTGTAACATTTCCTGTGGCAGAGCAGGAAGGGGCGGATCAGTGGGGCCTCCACAAGGTGATCTCATTTACAGGGGCACTAGTAATTTAACTTGTTATAACAAGTTAAACAAAGCACAATTAAACCATTACTTGCATTTTTTTCCTTTTTCTCCTTCTAATTACTCTGACTAGGTTACAAACCCAGCAACTTATTTGGAATGGATTTCATTAACTGCAGGTACTGTGGAACAGTTTTCAGAAGGACAGTCTTACAGGATTTAGGACACTGTCCTACATGCTGGGCCTTTGAGATCTTAGGGCTCAGCTCCGCAGCATGGGCAGAGATGGCACGCCTCAAATTTCATATTGAAGAGGAAATACATTATAAGAACCACCCGCCATTTCCCAGCATCCAACAGAAAAACCTCGACCCAGAGGGTAGTTGGTCCAGGAGGTTGGCAGGTGGTTGGAGGAGCAAATCAGGTGCCCCATCACTCTCTGCTCTCCAACACATTACCTCCAAAACCATATAAACACTACAAACAGGTATCTGCCTCTATCTCTGAAATCAAATAAAGAGGCAGAAGACACTGCAGAGCAGGACACTGCGGCACAGGAGCTAGCACAACAAAACTCACCCAAATCAGGAACCAAAACAAAACAAGCACAAAGGAAATCCAAAAAACTTCTGATCATAGGGGACTCCATGATTCGGGGAGTTGATACCCATCTCCAGCCAGGGGTGATGGTCAGATGTCTCCCAGGTACATCAGCATGGAGAGACACTGACCGCATTGCTAAAATTGTTCACAAAGCAGGAGAAAACATTGATGTCCTAGTACACATAGGGACTAATGATCTCACCACCGGTCAGTTGTGGAGACCAAGGAACACCTGACTAGGCTGGGTGACAAACTATCATCTATTTTGTCCGGCATCTCCTTCTCTGAGATCCTGCCAGTCTGGGAGAGGGGAGCAGATGGACAGAAGGTCAGAAAAGGGGAGATAGGGGACCTAAACACGTGGCTCAAGGGCTGGTGCCAGGAAAAAGGACACAGATTTGTAGAGAACTGGCAACAGTTCTGGGAGTGAAAGTTCTTTAAATTTGATGGACTGCATCTGACTAAAGAGGGAGTCAGTGCATTGGGGCAGAAGATTGACATCTTTGCAGAATATTTAAACTAGCAAATGGGGAGAGGGGTGCAGCACCCCATACGTCGAATGGGAAGAACACCCTTCCCCCCTCAGCTAGTGGTCAAACAGGAATTCAGCATGTTTGCCGCTCATTTGCATCACCAGGTAAGAAAAAGGTTTGTCTCCCCATCGGCCTAGGGGTAATGCCAAACTTCACCCAACAACTAACACACCAAAATCTGGCCAATGGAAAATCATGTACACAAATGCTCACAGCCTGGGAAATAAGATCCCAGACCTGCAGGCAATAATGTCAGAGGCTAAACTGGACATAGTAGCAATTAGTGAGACGTGGTTTACCAGTAACCACACTTGGGAAACTTCAGTACCTGGCTATGTATTGTTCAGAAGAGACCGAGGTGCAAAAGGGGAGGAGTGGCCCTGTATGTTAATGAAAATATCAAAGCTACAAAAATTCAGAATACACATAAGGAGCCAGAAGAACTGTGGGTCACCCTGAAACAGGAAATGGGACAGCCATAAGAACTGGGTTGTCTACAGGCCCCAGACCAGAGGAGGACACAGACACATTACTGTTAGAAGATATACAAAACATGACAGCTAAAGGGAGGTTCTGATAATGGGAGACTTCAACATGCGGATACAGATTGGTCAATACCAGCAGGAACATCTGCAGAACTAGACTCATAGTGGATTCCCTGCAGGGAGGGCCTCAAACAACTGGTACAGCAACCCACAAGAGACAGGGCTATCCTAGATCTAGTACTGACTAACAAAGAAGGGATCACAGATCTCCAGGTAGAAGGTCACCTGGGGCCAGTGACCATCACATGGTATGGTTCAATTTGGCTACTACATCTAAATCATCCCATTCCAAGGCAAAAATATGGGACTTCAGAGGAGCTGACTTTGATAAGATGGCCAACAGAGTTAAGCTAGCCCTGGCAAAAAGAAACACAGGTGAGGGGTACAGGCAAAGTGGGCAAGCATTAAGGATGCAATACTTGAAGCAACATCCCATTGTGTTAGACAGAAAAGGAAGTGCAAAGAAGAAGGAAACCACTTTGGTTTCTCAAATACAGTAGCAGAAAGGTCAGAGCCAAAAGGCTGGCCTTCAGGAAATATAAGGAACACAGCAGGATGAAGATAGGGAGG
Organism: Neoceratodus forsteri; assembly: GCA_016271365.2. NCBI lineage: Eukaryota > Metazoa > Chordata > Ceratodontiformes > Ceratodontidae > Neoceratodus > Neoceratodus forsteri. Next base: position 40,389,104 of record JADMNL010000040.1, on the reverse strand, counting down.
CATACCAAACTGTCCTAAGGGAAGCAGGTAAGGCAGTAAGGCAGGCAAAGTCCCAAACTGAGGAAACACTATACGAACAGTAAAAGAAGGTGACAAGACTTTCTATAGATACATTAGTGAAAGGAGAAAGTCCAGAGGGGTATTGCTAGCTTAATGGAGAAAAGGGAGCATGTGAGGAGGAGGACCCTGTAAAGGCATCTATCCTAAATAGATACTTTTGCTCAGTATTTACTGAAGAGAAGGTAGGGCAGGGCCCACAGCTCAGCATCATGGACACGGGGAGGGAGGTGAGCACTACTCCCTTCACAAAAGAAGGGTCCTACAAGAGCTTGCCAAGCCCAGGTGGATAAGGCAATGGGACCTGATGGCATACATCCCAGGGTACTTAAGGAGCTAAAGGAGGAACTAGCAGAGCCATTAGCAGAATTGTTTAGTGAGTCTCTGAGCACAGGAGAGGTCCCAGAAGACTGGAGAAGGGCTCATGTGATCCCGCCCACAAGAGTGGGAGCAGGGAGGAGGCAGGGAACTACAGACCAGTCAGTCTTACCTCAGTAGTGGGCAAGATTATGGAGACTCCTTAAGGAAAGGATAGTGCAACACCTGGAATCCATAGGGGCACAGGATCCAAGACAGCATGGGTTTACAAAGGAAGGTCCTGTCAAACTAATCTCATAGATTTCTTTGACTGGGTAACCAGAGTGGTGGACCAAGGGGGAGCAGTTGATGTCGCCTACCTTGACTTCAGCAAAGCTTTTGACACTGTTCCACATAGAAGATTGAGAAATAAGCTGGGTAGGCTTGGGGTGGGTCAGAAGTTGGTCAACTGGGTGGCAAACTGGTTGACAGGCAGAAAACAGAGAGTGGTGGTAAATGGTATACAGTCAGAAGAGATGCAAGTCACAAGTGGGGTACCTCAGGGATCAGTCCTGGGGCCAGTCCTCTTCAACATCTTCATTAGTGACCTTGCAGATGGACTAGAGGGTAAGGCTTGTCTGTTTGCAGATGACACCAAGATCTGCAACAGAGTAGATGATCCAGATGGGTGGGCAGAATGAGAAGAGATCTGGATAAACTAGCAGAATGGTCAGAAGAGTGGCAACTGGGATTTAATGCAAAGAAGTGCAAAATCATGCACATAGGGAAGAGAAACCCTGAAGCCACCTATAGGCTGGGAGGGAGTTGCTAGCAGTCACAAAGGAAGAAAGAGACTTGGGCATCATCATCACTGATGACCTGAAATCATCCAAGCAGACCTCTAAAGACAGTAGGTAAGGCTAGGGGTGTTAGGGTGTATTAGTAGGGTATCACAAGTCGTAAGAGGGAGGTAATAATCCCTCTTTACAAGACACTGGTTAGGCCCCATCTGGAGTACTGCATGACAGTATTGGAGGCCACACCTTCACAAGGACATTAACCAAATTGAGGCAGTCCAGAGAAGGGCAACCAAAATGGTGCAGGGACCTGCATCAGAAGACATATAGAGACAGATTAACAGAGCTCAATATGTATACCCTTGAGCAAAGGAGGAGAGAGGTGATATGATCGAGGCATTCAAACACCTTAAGGGCATAAACAAGGTGAAAGAGTCTAACATGTTTAAATATAAGAAAAATAGCAGGACAAGAGGACACAGCATGAGATTAGAGGAGGCCGATTAAGGGGGAATGTGAGGAAATTCTTTTTCACAGAAAGGGTGGTGGATGCATGGAATGGCTTACCACAAGAAGTGGTGGCTATGAATACAGTGCAGGGCTTCAAACAGGCATGGGATAGGCATAAGGGAGCAATACAAATAACTATGAATAGATAGGCCACTGACAGAGCAAAGGCCAATGGCACATTTATAAGGTAGAAAAAGAAATGGGCAGACTGGATGGGCCTTGCGGTCCTTATCTGCCATCAACTTCTATGTTTCTATGTTTCTATGACAACTAATTGGTACACAATTTCTTTGGTGTTGGGGTTTGTACATTCCCTATACAAAGTATAATTTTTGAATCACATACCGAGTATTCCCATACAGCTTACCCACTGATTTAGACAGAGCACTTTATTTATTTATTTAGTTGGTTTTGTTTACTGGGTAGGTGTGCTAGCCATAGAAATGACTATTTTCAGACATGACCTGGGAGGTTACAAACACAACAGTACAGAACAAAGAAAGGGCAAAGAATACAGTGGCGGGGTGGGGCTTTTAATAGCAATAGAACGGTACATTTTATGTAGATACAAGGCGATGGAAAAAACAATCTGAGATTAACAGCAGGATATAGCTTTTCAGTGATACAGCACAATTTGTGTATGAGGTAAACAACCATAAACACCTGGCAGAAAGGAAACTAGTACAAGTCCAGGGTAAGTGCCAGAAACATATCAAACAATTATATTGCTTAAAAGCTAAGCTGCTAAGCTAGTAAACAGCTACAAAATACATATTACAAAACACTAAGAGCAGTTAATGAAGGTAGGAGTAGAAAGGAGCAGGAGAAATTACACGAGGCCAGAAGTAAGGAGATGAGGGGCAGGTAGCATAGAAGTTGAGGAGGACTGAGGCACGTACAAAGGGTAAGTTTACACAGATGAGACCGATAAGCTTTCTTAAAGTATGGATGGCTAGGCGCAGACCAGATTGCTAGGATAAGGGAGTTCCAGAGTTTGGGAGGGCAGCACAGAAGAAAATACAAGTTTCCTTGGAGGTTTTGCATCTCGGTAATTTTAGTAGGGACTGATCAGAGGACGGTCGGCCATAAGTGGAGGTTGAAGGAAGGAGGCAAGCAATACAGGGACATTGGTTCTAATGATGCTATCCACCAGTTTGCCAAAGGAGAGCAGTTGATAGTTTCAGGGGGAAGGCCAGTTTAGGTTAGTATACAGCTAACACCAATGTTTTAGGCATGGAGATGCTGAGGCATAGCGACAGATGGAGATATATGATGTGTTTCATTTGTGTAAGGATGCCTTTGAGGCTTTAATATAAGTTGCAGCTCCATAGGCCAGTAAAGGGAGGAGAATACCTCTAGCAATGTCCAGCCTGGCTAAGAGTGTCAAGATATGAATAGCCTTATAGGTGAGCCCGATTTTGGAGTTCACAGACTTACAAGTAGATGTGATATATTGGTCAAAGTCTAGGGACCCATCAAGCAGGACTCCCAAGGTATTTTAAGAAGCTTACAGTCTTTAGTGGAGACCTGTCGAGGCAGGAGATACTAAGTTGACTTTGAGCAAACCTGAACTTAGCAGCAATGCCAAAAACCATAGCCTGAGTTTTTCCCACATTAAGCAGGAGTTTGTGCCTGGAGAGCCAAGTCTGAACAGCATGAAAGGCAAAGGAGAGGCTGAGGTAAATCTCAGACATGTTCTTAGAGCTATAGTATAGAACAAGGTTGTCTGCATAAAGGAGAGATGAGAAGTGAGGGGTGTCCAGAGTAATATGGTTAATAAAGGTAGAGAAAAGAAGGGGACCAAGGATGGAAACCTGGGGGGACACCTATGTGTATGGATGCTGGATCCGATACAGCAGAGTTGAATTTCACGACTTGCGATCTGTTTGTGAGGTAGCTATTAAACCAGGACACAGATTGTGTTGAAAAGCCCAGAGATGAGAGACTGGAGAGCAAAAGAGGGTGATTTACAAGATTGAAGGCTTTAGTGAGGTCAATGAATATGGCTCCCATCAGAAGACCGGCATCCATTGCACCAAGAGCATCATTCGTGAACTTGAGCAGGGCAGTGGTGGTACTATGCCCTTTACAGAAGCTGTGCTGATCTGGTGAGAGCAGGTTGAAATTGGATCGATATTCAGTAATTTGGTAGACTACCAGTTTCTCAAGTATTTTTCCTTGGACAGAGAGTATCGCAATGGGCCAATAATTGGATATGACTTTCCTATCCCCCTTCTTGAAGACAGGGGTTACTCTTGAGATCTTCCATATGTTAGGGACATGACCTTGACAGAGTGATATGGTATAGATTCTTGCTAGAGGGGAGTTTGCTATAGCTGAGGGGTCATTGCAATGAATGCCATTCAGGACCACATCATTGGCAGGGTTGGATTGCTTGGTGCCCAGGAAAGTTTTTGACATGTGACCAGAATTTCCTAGCATCACCTGCAGCACCCAGTAGGAGTTCTTTGCAGTAGTTTCTCTTAGCTAGTCTGATTTGCCTCTTGCAGTGACTCCTCTGCTCTCTGTAACTGTTATAGTCAGCTAGGAGACCTGTTTTTTTATAGTGTCTCCAGCTTCTGTCCCTAGCCCAGAGTAGGGCAAGCAGGTCTTTGTGGAGCCATTTCATTTGCATACCTCTAACACGTCGTGTAATAAGAGACGTGTGTCTGTTCTGAAGAGCCCCAAACTGGGCGAGGAAGTAATCAATGGCCATTTGAGTGTCTCTAGCCGAGTGGAGGAAGGACCAGTCAATGGAGGAGACCTCAAATAGGAACTTAGCTTGATCCAATCCAGTGAAGTTTCTGAAGGTGATGTATTTAGGTGGCAGCGATGGGATTCCTGAGGAATGCCAGGTACAGAAGATGGGAGAGTGGTCACTTATGGTGTCTGCTAAGGTGCCTGCTGCCACGATTCTATCAGAGTGATTTGTCAAGATCCAGTCTATCAGGGTACCAGAATTTGAGGTAGCTGAGGTTCTGGTTGGGCAATTTATTAGTTGATGCAGACCACATCATTGCACTATGGATAGGAGGGTATTTTGTGCATCACTAATCCAGTTTAAATTTAGGTCACCTAGTATTAGTACTTCATTGTGACCGATAACGGGGGAGACCTTTGCAAGCAGCTCTTTGATGCTGGGGATACCGCTTTTCAGGGGGTTGTAGATGCACACTATGTAAAGTTTTTTAGTTCCCAGGAGGAGGGTCATGTGCAGGGATTCACAGGAGGAGAGGGCTAGGTTAGAAGTGATGGATAGGTCAAGATGTGATTTGTAGTAAATAGCAACCCCCTTCCCCTCCTAGTGGGCTGTCTGTCACATCTAATGAAGTTATAGTTTGGTATGAAGCATGAGAAGTCCAGGACGGACGGCCTGAGCCATGTTTCAGATAGGCATAGAACATCTGGGTGATAGTCACCCAGGTCTCGAGCTCAGAGAAATTACAGAGCATGCTTCCTATGTTGATATGCACTATACATAGCCCCTTAGTATTAGTATTAGGTTTGGTCAGAGTAAGGGTGCCACACAACGGGACCCTGGTTTAGTTCAACATCACCCACTAGGATGAGCACAGTTAGTAGTAGGTAGCATAGTTTTCTATGCATAAAGGGGCTGAGAGGGATTAAGAAGTGACAAGCACCTTTTTTATGGTGCACAGGCCTAGTTAGAAAATATATTTAGGGAGCACAAGTGGAGTGAGATCAAAGCACTTAAGTGGTGTGCAGAGCATGTTAGAATAAGTGAAATCAGTGTGTGTAAGCTGTGACGGCATGGATACAGGTGGAGAAAATGTCAATGAGAGCATTTAGACTTGGGTTTACAATGTGATGTAAAATATGAACAGAGGAATGATGTAGCTGTGCAGTTTGAACTTTATCTCTGCCGCACTGTGCCCCACCCTCCTCCCACCCAAGCTCGGCATTTACTTTTATAGCTGGTGGTCATGTGGCTAACAGTCCACTTTCCCATTTGCTCTCTGTAGGCATTGATCACTAGGGGCACCACCTCCCTGCTTCTCCCAATACCGGTTTATCAAATTCTAGCTACGTTGTATTAATGGCATATCCCTATTCACCAAACTGCCACTACTGTAACTCGAGATTTTCCTTAACAGACAATGCTAATCTCAACTATGGCCTACCACGCCGGTGACCCAGGTTCGGGAGTGAGCCTGGGGTGCCAAGGGTCAGCAGGGGGAGAGAGAGGATTGAGCATCTGGAGGACTGCTCTCCTCTCCTCTCTCAGGGGGAGGCTGCCATGTCATCCCACCCGCTGATCGCCCTCTGGTGGTGGCATGAGGGCATTATGGGTCAGGAGGCATGCTCCGACGTACTCACTTCGGTAGGAAGGGGGGACAGAAGTAAACCGGTAGAAAAAGGAGCCTGGCAGGGTTCTATGATGGCCTGCCGCACTTGAGGGCCAACCCCTATTTCTGGATTGGGTCTCCGAGGAGGAGGAGGGGGGGCACCTCCTTCCTGGCCCTGCACGGGGGGGGTGGTAATCCATGAGGAATTACCAGGGTCAGTGAGTGCGGGGACTGGCAGAACCTGATGGAGGCTTGGGGAGGAAAAAACCTGAATGAAAGAAAAAAAAAGCATATATGGTATGTAGCTCACACATTTATAGCATGATCTTCCTCTGGCTGGCCAATTAGGTTGTGACAAGACCTTAGCCAGACTATTAAGATGCTTCTTTTGGCCAGGCATCAATGATCAAGTGGCAGAATATTGCTGAGCATGCCAGACTTGCCAAAAGGTAGCTGCTGCCACCAAACAGGATGTAGTGCCTTTAGTGCCAATGCCAGTTATAGAAACACTATTTACTAGATTAGCTATGGATGTGGTGGGACCTCTAGAACGTAGTACTAAGGGTAATAGATTTATATTGGTAGTTTGCGACTATGCTATATGTTATCCTGAGGCAACACCATTATGAACAGTAACGACTGAGAAAATAGCTCAGGAGTTACTAAAAATATTTAGCTGAATGGATGTCCCTAAGGAGATTTTAACAGATATGGACAGTTAGTTCAACTGTGCTCTGGTAAGATCACTGTATAAAGCTTTGGGCATTACAGCAATTCACACTTATCCCTGCCATCCCCAAACAGATGGCATGGTTAAGAGATACAATAAAACCTTCAAACAAATGCTTTGAAAGTTTGTTGCTCTTGAAGGAAAAGACTGGGACAAGTATCTTTCTCTCCTACTTTTTTGAATACAGGGAAATGCCCCAGGTGTCAACTGACTAGTCTACATTTGAGATGTTATTGGGATGAAATCCCAGGGGCCCACTAGATATTGTAAAGGAGACATGGGTGGAGGGAACCCTTAAAAAGAGCACTATTTTAAAATACATAGAAATGGTGCACCAGCACTTAGCAATGTGTTTAGAGCTGGCCCATGTGAATCAGGAAAAGGCCCAAATATGCCAAGCCCAATATTACAGAAATGGAGTTCTGGGTAAGCAGTTCAATTCAATTCAACGCAGGAGATAAGGTGTTATTACTGCTACTGACCACAGAAAACAAACTCCTCATGAAATGGCAAGGACCATACTCCATATTGAGAAGGGTAGGAGCATTGACATATGAGGTAGAATTTCCAAGGAAACAACACCTCTTAACTACAACATGCAAACTTGCTAAATAAATGGGTAGAGAAACAGCCCCGCCAAGTAATGTTCATGTGGCCTTCACAAAGAGCAGATGACATAGATAAGGTCTATGAGAGACTCACTGTACGTGATGACCTGAGTAATATAAAAGTAAACACTTATTTGACCACTAAGAAAACTCCGCTTGATTTGATTCTCAAGAAATATGAGAAAATATTTGCCTCTGTTCCTGAAGTAGCAAAGGAGGTTGAACATTTTTTTTTTTGTTTCCAATTGTTTAACCAGGTGAGACACACTAAGCTGAAAACTTGTTTACAGGTGCAACCTGGGAGCACAGGGAAGTTAAGTGACTTGGTCAGGGTCACACAGTATGCAAGTGGGGGTTGTGGGATTCAAACCCAGGTCTCCAGATTTGCAGCTCAGAGCTTTAAACCATTGTACTATACTGCCTCCCCTTGTTATTACAACTACCACAAATAAACTAATTTGGCAAAAAACATATCACTTACCTGAACATCTAAGAAAAAAGGTGGGCGGGGAAGTGCAAAACATGAGAAAACTAGGGATAAGGGAAGAATCACATAGTGAATGTGCCTTTCACATGGTCATGGTAAGAAAGAAAGAAAGAAAGAAAGAAAGAAAGAAAGAAAGAAAGAAAGAATATGTCTAGATTTCAGACATCTGGACTAAGTCTCATTGTTTGACACCTACCCCATACTCCAAGTAGAAGATCTTACAGGTCATTAGGGGAATGCTAAGTACATCAGTACCTTGGATATGACCAAACAGTACTGTCAAATTCCCCTAGCCAAAACATCCCGTGAAAAAAACTGCTTTTACCACCCCACTGAATTTTTACCAGTTCAGTGTGATGCCCTTTGGATTACATGGTGGACCCACAACATTTCAGTGATATATGGATCGTGTATTGGTACCATCTGGAGAGTTTAGTGCAGCATACCTGGATGACATTATTGAATACAGCACAGATTGGGAAACACTCTTATCACACTTAGATACCATTCTTGCAGCTTTGCAAAAGGTAGGCCTCACCACAAATCCCAAGAAGTGTGCCATAGACATGGAAGAAACAAGATAGTTGGGGTTTGTGTTGGGAGGTGGAAATGTTAAACACAAAATTGCAAAAGTGGAGGAGGTAGCTTAAAGCCAATGCCCTCTGACTAAAAAACAATCAGAACTTTTTGGGCCTTGCTGGCTACTATTGGCACTGTATCACTCAATTTTCTGCAATTGCTGCACCCTTAACAGATAATTGACCAAAAAGGCACAGTCATTATGGCCTGGTGGCTCTAAGGGTTGAGGCATTGGATGCCACACCTCACAACACGCCGGTGACCTGGGGTCAGCAGGGGAGGGAGAGGCTCGAGTGCGCTACAACAGTTCTCCTCTTCCGGGGTTGGGGAGGATGCCATCCTGCTCCTTGGTTACCCCCTGGTGGAGGCCGGAGGGTAGCGTCAGAGAACAGGAGGCAACAGCGTGGCTACGTGATGTGCGTGTGCCTCCACACATGTGTGTTCATGGCCATAAGGGGATGTGACCAGAAAAGCAGAAAATGGACGGGCTACTATAGGCTACATGAAACTCTGCTGACTGCCCAGCATCTCGCTTCATTTCCAGACTACTGTGATTGCCCTTACGGTGCTCAGAGTGCCGGCATTATGGTGCCAGGTAGTCAGGGTGCCAAATGCGGGATTCACCGCCACCTCCCCAAGGTTTGCCCCCCTGAAGTTAGTATCTTTAATTGGGGGTGTGTGGAGAAAAGTGATCAGTGACATTGCTGATGGGCACCCTAATTGCCCGGCTTCAGAAAGCTGACCGTTCTGAAGGTGGAACGGAAACCCGTGACTGCCCCAATCTGGATTATGCACGGGGTGTGAAGGGAGGACAGACCTCCCCTTTCCCACCCTGCCATGGGGGGAAATCTGTGGGGGACATGGGGCCTGCAGTACCAGAGGGAGCCAAGGCGGATTGAAGGTGGCTGTCAGGGGCAGAGAATCCTGTCTGTGGGGGTCCCAGGGGGTAAAACAGAAGATAAGAAAATAAAAAGCACAGCCAAATAAGGTGTGTTGGACACCTCAGTGTGAGGATGCCTTTCTTGTCCTAAAAGCAGCACTTTGTTCCTCCCCAGTTCTAAAGGAACCAGACTTTAATAAACCTTTCCAACTCTTAGCCAAATAACAAACATAGAAGAACATCATATTTTGTATGCTAGTAGGAAACACTTTGATCATAAGAATGTCTAGCAGCTACGTGGGTCATGGAATCTCTAAAGTTCTATCTATTAGGGAGGGAAATTGCGTTAATCACGGACCACAATACTTTGTGTTGGTTACAGCAGATGAAAGACAAGAATGCTCATTTGACACTGGCACCTAGCCATGTAATCTTATACGTTTACTGTGTTACATCAATCAGGTAAGCAGCATATCAATGCTGATTACATGTTGTGTATGGTGCTGAAACTGACAAAGATCATCTCAACTCTCAGAAATTTCTAGGGAAATTAATGGGTGATAAGGACTCAGAAATAGGAACACTAGAAAACCATGTATACTTCCAGGTTTTCTTTTATGGAGGGAGGTATGTGTCCGGATGTTTTTTCAAGAAGCACATTTATGTATGTGAGTTCATTACCCCCCCTCCGGTTTTCTGCCCAGCCAGGAAGCTGGTTCTTCCCGGGGGACCAATTCTAATTATTTTCTGTACCTTATATGTACTGTAAGACTGTTCCAGTATAGATAGAAGACACTGTGTTATGACTTACACTCTGCCCTGTCACACTGGCCCTCTCTGGAAATGAAGCACAGTAAAACTGCTTGTGTTGTGCTGTATTGCACAGCCACAGGAAACCATGAGCACAGCATGTGTTTTCTTCTTAATTTAATCAGTAACTGATGTTACTGATGTTAAGAATGGTACTTACGAAGAAGATGGTAATCCCTCATTCTCTGTTTTGGAGAGTATTTCTTGATCCAGAAGTGGGAAGATAAATTGGACTCTGGTATTGCAGTAAAATGAGTCCCTATAGAAACAGATTGCTGGGTTTAAGTATGTATATGTATGTTGTAAGTAGCTAAACAATATCAGGAACCAATAAGATTCCAGATTCAACTAGAGTTATTTACATATGCACCACCCCTCATCATGTGACTATGTGGGGCAGGGCAGGTGACTATGTGGGCAGGGTATATAAAGGGAGTCAAAAATCCCTGCAGTTGTCAGCCTGCCTTGCTGGTGGATGGGCTGTGAGGATCCTGCAGAATAGCAGGACTGGGCCTAGTCCTGTAAGGTAACATGTACCCAGCTGGGACTTAAGCAGAGTATACTTATCCCAACCAGAGGAGATAATATTTTAGATCTGGCACTCTGTGATGATGATATAATAGTAGAAAATATTGCAGTTAATGAGCCAATTGGTAATAGTGATCACAATACCATTACATTTAACATCGTACAAAGCTACATTTATAATTCCAATCATACTAAAATATATCTTTATGATAAAGCCGACTTAGGTACAATGAAACATATTATTGGAAACATCAACTGGGATTCCTTATTGGTAGGCTCTACCCCGGCACTTTACTGGGAAAATTTTAAGAACATAATTTGTCAACTCAAGGAACTATATATTCCATCCAAAATTAAAAATGAGAACCAAAATAAAGTTACCAAGTGGATGAACCAGTCTATCAAAAAATGCATTAGATTAAAACTCAAGAAGTATATTAGATATCAAAAAACTAAATCTTCCACAAATCGGATTTCCTACATACAGATCCAAGAAAATGTAAGATTATGATAAAAAGGGCTAAATGTAATTGGGAGCAAAAATTAACATCTACTGCTAACAAACCCAACAGTAAGCACTTTCATTCTTACATTAACTCTCTGAGGAAACCTACCTGTCAAGTTGGTCCTATACTTGACAATGACACATTATTTCATGATCCAAAAAAAATGGCGGATCTGTTTAATCAAAATGTTTGCAAACGCTTCTCTAATACTTCTAAATCATCACATGACTCAGTTCTGTTAGAACACTACTAATGTTTCACAAGTCAAATTTTCTACTAACACTATTAAGGATAAGATATTGACATTAAAAAGGCAAATACAGTCCTGGTCCAGACAACATAGCAGGACATTTATTATTTTATTGGTGGATGTTATTATAACTCCTTTAAGACTGATGTTTGATTATTTTTTGGCTATGAATTTTGTTCCACAGGATTGGAGAGAAGCTTATGCTATCCCTATCCATAAAAAAGGCCAAAAAAATAACTGGGAAAATTACAGGCCAATAAGTTTATCGTCCTTTGTTTGTAAATTATTGGAAGGTTTAATTAAAGACATGGTATCATCTATTTTGGATTGTCATGATGTTGAGCAACATGGGTTTACAAAGGGCAGAAGCTGTTTAACTAATATAATCTGCTTCTATGAACAAATTAGTTCCTTATTTGATAAAAACATACCATGTGACATAATTTACATCGACTTCAGTAAAGCCTTTGACATCATGCCTCATTGGGCTCTAATTACCAAACTTCATAATCTTAATACAAACAGCATTGTAGTTAATTGGATAATTAATTGGCTTCAAAATCATTCCCAGCAAGTCTCTATAGATGGGTATGAATCAGTTTGGGGGTTAGTGACAAGTGGGGTACCTCAGGGCTCAGTATTGGGCCCATGCCTGTTTCAGGCATTCATTGCTGACCTTACTATAGGCTGTTCATCTTTTTCCATTTAATATGCAGATGATGCAAAAATAGGTGGCCCCTGTGCCTCTGATTACCAAGCTGATATTATACAAAGAGACCTTGATCACATTTCTATATGGGTTAAGACCTGGGGAATGTCATTGAATACCTCTAAATGCAGACAGCTCTCCACCTCAGGAGGGATCTAGTGGGCCTCTTGGTGCTTGGTTGCCCCCCAGTAGAGGCTGGGTGGTAGTGCCTCCTCCGAGAGCCTGGGCGCAAGGCCGGGGAGGGTGGAAGGGGCTTTGCTTGGATCTGCAGTGAACATGCATGCCTCCACGCACATGAGTCACCGCTTCCAGGGCTCTGGGCAGTTAGAAGGGAGAAAAATGGTAGAAATTGGGGGACAACGCTCAATGAAGCCTGTTCTGCCAGGACACGCATAGCACAGGTAAGTTCCGGAAAGACCCCACAGTCCAGTAGGGTGGCAGAGGATTGCAGTGGCCTGCCGCAGAGGAGAAAGAAGAATTAGCACAAAAAACTTCTTTCAGTTTGCCTCATCTTTTACACCTAATATTTCAAACTCAAAATTTATATACAGTACTTTTTCAGACTTGCTTGAGCCTCCCTGGGAATAGGTTGGGGCCCCTCCAGAGAGGTTAGCGTCACCATTTGACAAACTCTGCCTTAGATAATTCTGCCAAAGTGGACTGAAACAGGATGTATCCTTATCTAGGAGGTTTTAGTCTGGTTACCCATATTCCAACTCCAACCCTGTGGAATTCTCTACCTCATCGGTTGAGAGATTGCCTGACTGTCTAACGTTTTAAATCAGCCCTAAAGACATATTTGTTTAATCTGGCATATCCAGATTTTTAAAATATATTTATTGATTGATTTTAGGATATTGTTTTAATTTTATGTATTGATCTGTTGTAAAAGCGCCTTAGTTTTGGAAAGGCGCTTTTTAAAAATAAAGTATTCATTCATCGTCTCATCTGAAGGACAGCACACCCCTAATACAGCACTCATGTGCCAACATTTTAGGTATGAGTCCAATCCTGGTGTGGGATGAGAACCCACATTCTTCTGGTCCTGAGGTGGATGTGCTACCAGCTGAGCCACACACACGTTTAGCATTATGACATCAGATTCTGCAAGATTCACCTTAAACCATGCTGTCTGTCCATATTCTTTAAGTACCAGTTGTAAATTCGGGTAAGACCACAGCAGGTTATCCAAGTAAATAAGCATGTTATCCACATACAGGGAGATCTTTTGGAAACTACACCCAACTTCTATGCCTTTAATGCTTTCATGTGTTCTAATTCTTTCCACCAATGGTTCAATACTGGTTGTGAACAATAATGAAGAAAGTGAGCACTGTTGCCTAGTACCTCTTTAAATGATTATTCTGTCTGACTAGGTCTCATTTGGCTATACTTTTGTCTTATGATTTTCATAGAGTTCTCCAAGCCATCCCCTAAGCTGTGGCCTGAAGCTCATTTTCTTTAGGGTTGCCTGCAAGAAGTTCCAGTTCGGCCTGTGTAACATCATTTCAGCATCCACAGCATCCACAGCAATAGCTGCCTGTTGCCTTCTTGCTCCCTTGATTCCCGATTTGATACTGAGAAGGCATTTAACTTTGTACAGCATGTCCTGTTGTAGATGAAGCTAGCCTGGTCTGGGTGGATAAGCTTTTCTATTACAGTTTGTAGTCCTGTGACTAGAATTTTGGAGAAGAGTTTAGCATCTTGATTAAGGAGGGCTATTGGGCAATAGGTCCAACAGCTGCTATGTTCCTTGCCTTCTTCATGCAAAACTGAGATATGCACCTCTGACCAGGAGTTGGACATATTTGGCTAGTGGTACCCCTACCCCCACCCTCTGATTGCTCACTGTTTATCAGGTCTGCTTCCCTGTTGTCTATTGGTACTCCCAGCCACCGATGACTTGTTCTATTGCTCCCTCTGGACAGGCCCCAGTGGCAACCCACCCCCCGCACCACCAGAACTGAGTACACCCCCAAGACAACCACCCCCCATACCTCTCATGCAGGACTGTGCAGTGATCCCAGTATAACTACCAGCACAGCCCTCCTCTCACCTCCTCTGCCGACCTCTGTATGGGATGACAGGAAGTGCGATTACAATATACTGTATATAGCTACCAGGACCTGCTGAGAGGGAGCAATGGAATGGATCATCTGTGGCCTGGGGTTACCAGTAGACAACAGGGAAAACTGACATGATACAGCAGCTGGCAATCAGAGGGTGGGGGGATACCACTAGACAATAGGGACACCATAAACAGTATGGTGGTAGGTAATTGGAGGGTGATGGGATACCACTTAACACCAGAGAAATCTTTCATAATATGGCGGTGGATGATAGGTTAGAAGGTGTCACTAGGCACCAGGAAAAAGCTATTCAATTATGGGGCTGGGTGATTGATGAGTGGGGGTTCCACTGTACAGCATGGACTCATGATTATAACGGGGATGGGTGATCGGAGTGCAGGGCTTGCCCCAACTAAGCCTGACATGGCAGTCAGCCACAGGTAGAAGAAGAATCAGCATGTAGTGCTTTTCATGCACATTGTATCCCAAAGCACTTTACAAGCAATGCTAGACTTGTAGTGCAGTGACTGAATGTGTAGTGGCGGCCATATCGCACACCAGCAACCACACACAGCCTGGACAATTGCATGATCCCATTCCAGGAGAGACACAAACCTGCCACAGCTTCCCATGCAAATAAGTCCATAATGGGCATGCATACAATCCCTTAGCACTTTGCATGCCCATTAGGTTCATTTGCATGTTGCATGTTTCTGGCTGAATATCGCGCCAGGGGCTCTAGGTGCTATCAGATCTTTTACAGTACAGTAGCTTCTCGCTGTTTTTACATTGTTTCTTGTGGATTTTACTTGGTAGAAGGTTATTTATTTTCTTTCTTACTACTTCTAAGGGGCTATCAGGGTATTGTTTTGGGGCTGTTGGAATTTTGAAAACTGTTTTGGTGGCTATAAGTGGGCTCATTTGTTTGATGTTTCACTGTGTTGCAGGCTGCATTTGTAGAGGCCTATTTCTTCTGATTTAAAACCTATTTTGTGTGATTTAACTGAGGTTGTTTCTTTGAATCAGAGACCTATATCTTCTAATTTCAAGCCTATTTTGATGTGTTGTTGGTGAAGCTGTTTGAATTGGAGACCTGTTTATTTTGGTAGCAAACCTATTTTGGGGGCTTTGAGTAGAATTGTGATTCATTTTTGCAGGCTTCACTAGCTGCAAAGGTTAGTGCATCATGGGGGAAGGGTGCTAATGGTCTGACCAGGGGCCTCAGCTACCTGATTGTTTCTGGAAGACTTGGGTTGGTCCCACCCAAAACCCCTCATCCCACCCACCCCTGGTGTGTGATTTCCTTTATACCAGGGGTTCTGACATCACTTCCTCAAATGGGCAAAGGCTATGCACCTGTAATAGTAGAAGCAGACATCCAGGAATGGAACAGCAGCGAGTGAAGAGGTGACTGCTATCTCAGTGGAAGGGAAGTAACTGCAAATCTAGGAGCTTTCATTGTTACTTCTTTGCATTTTTATTGCATTGTGGAAAGGAGGAGTAGGAGTTTGAAGAAGGTTGCGCAATAGCTACTTAAAGTCTCTTTTTGAGTGTGGATAGGAAGGTTAGGAGTATAAAAAGCAGTTGCTCAAGCTGTCTAAATGTGTACAACAAAGGGGTGAGGGAAATTAAGAAAAGAATGTTTTGCACTGATAGAAGAGGGAGAGGGGAGACTTGGGGGAGTGTTTGCTATCCTGCATCTGGAAGGGTGGGGGGTCGCTGGTGGGCAATGACAGCAATGGGTAGGGTGGTAGGCTGCAACAACTGCGGTGCACCAGTCTTTCTAAAAATTGCCTGGAGTGTGGGAGGATGTTTAGTGTGCAACCACATAGAGAAACTTAGAAAGGAGACTGAGGGTCTGCAGGAGGAACTAAGACAGGCAAGGCAGACTGGGGGTGGGTTTAGCCCAATACTGAAGGGAGGAAGAATGAGAGATGAGGGAGGGTGATTTAAGCCAACAGTGGTGAGGAGAGGGTCAGAAGAAAGGAAGTAGGGACAAGGGGGCCCAGGTCAGGAAGAATGATTGCTGGGGAAACCAGGTCAGGAGACAAAAGACAAATGGAAGGAGGAGATAGGGACTTGTGAGGGGAAGCAAAGAAGTGGCAAAAGTCATGGAGTGGAAAGGAGAGAACAGGTTACTATGAAGAGAGAGGGAGCGGGCATTTGTGAAGGGTCTTCAGAAAATAATTTTGCACTGCTAGAGAGGAAGAAGATGGAGGAGGGAAATTATGAAATTAGAGGAGTAAATGATAAATGCCTGGACCAAACCGGAGCGGGGGGAAGTTCTGCTGGGAGAATTGCCACAGGGGCAAAAGGGGGAAATAAACTGCAGGAGGAAGAAGAGGAGCCGGAAAGGAGAGAGGGAGATGAATGGAATCAAGCAGGGACTAAGAGTGGTGGAATCTTAGTGCTGGGGGATTCAATACTAAGAGGAGTCAGGTGGGGTAGCAAGGGGGAGAGGCATAGTTGCATTTGGGTGGAGGCCATGCCAGGAATGACAGCAGAAAGGGTGAGACAATCTGTTCTGAAATATGCTAGAAGGGGTAGGGACAAGTCTCATTTAATTATACATCTTGGGATGAACGATCTGGCTGACAAGACAGTAGATATAATCCAGAGGAGGTTTGAGGCACTAGGACAATTATATGAGGGGCAGGAAGATCAGTGACTTTTTCAGAGATACTTCCAGTGCCCAAGGGAAGCACAACAAGAAATCTGAGAATAGAGGAATTTAACGGATGGCTAAGAACCTGGTGTTGTGCTAAAGGGTATGGGCTGTTGGGGGGGGAGGGACCTAGGAGGACAGTGGTCTGTATGCCAAGGACAGACTACACTTGAGTGAGGAGGGAAAGAAAGTGTTGAAACAGAGGATGGAGGACTACATAGAGGAAGTTGTGAATTTAAACTAGGAGTGGGGGGTGGCAATTGGGCAAGAGACATGCAGAGACCACAGGTTGGGAAACCATATGAGCTTACCCCCCATAACAGTGATAAAGGACAAATGGCAAGTACTATTAGTGATGCTAGTAAAGGAGGGCAGGATGGGAGAGGGAGGAAAGGGTGGAAGGTGGTTACCCTTAATGTTAGGAGCCTTGGGAGGAAAACTGCAGAGTTACAGGTGTTCATGGCAGAGGGAGAGGTGGACATTGCAGCCATCACAGAAACATGGGCCACCCAATACAATGACTGGGACCTGTCTGTACCAGGGTACAGGTTATTTTGTAGGGACAGGGTGATTGGGAAAGAAGGAGGTGTGGCACTATATGTGAAAGAAGGATTGAAGTGTGTAAGGGAGGGAGGAAGGGGAGGAGGGTGGTACGGAGTCACTTTGGATGCAAATCCAGGATTCCAAGAATAGGATTCTTAGAATGGGAGTGGTGTAGAGGCCACCATCTCAGATGCAGGAGTTAGACAGTGAACTAGCAGGACAGATCAGGAGGACCTGTGAGAAGGGTAGTGTGGTGATTGTGGGGGACTTCAACATGCCAGGAGTGGACTGGAGTACCGCAACAACCAGGAACAGAAGGGAGCAGGTTCTGCTGGATGCCTTCCAAGAGAGTTTCCTGCTGCAAATGATCAGTGAACCAACCAGATTAGGGAATACCCTTGACATTATGCTGACAAATGGGGACTTTGTGAGAGAACTTATGGTGGAGGAACCGCTGTCAGGGAGTGACCATCACTCAGTATGACTCACATTGGATATGGGCAAGGAAGGAGTGGAATCTGGCTCAAGAGTGCTGGACTTCAGGAGGGCTGACTTTGGGAGGATGGGGGAAGTGGTAAAAGGGTACCTGGCCAGGATTCAGTCTAGTATGGACACTAACCAGAGGTGGGAGCTCATAAAGTTGGGGATAGTGGAGGCAACCAAAACCTGCTGCAAGGCACAGAGCAAGAAGGCTAGGGCAAAGAAACTGAGCTGGTTGAGCAAGGAGGTCATGGAAAAGGTAAGGAGGAAAACAGCTGCCTTTAGGAAGAACAAGAAAACAGGGAGAGGGGAGGACAGGGAGGAGTACTTGATGGAATCGAAGGCGGTGACGGGGCAGTAAGGGGAGCCAAGGCATCTATGGAACTCAGGCTGTCACAAGGCATTAAGAATGCAGAGAAGGACTTCTTCAGGTACATCAGGGAGAAAAGAGGCTGTAAGGACCACATAGTAAGGATTAGAAAGGAGGGGGTTGGGGAAGAAGCAGTGTGCGATAAGGCAGAAGCACTAAATGAGTACTTCTGCTCAGCATTTACTAAAGAGAAGAGGGGGGTGACACCCAAGGGGGGAGAAATGGTAGAAATGGGGGAAGGGGGTGACAGATGGGGAAATCATGGAAGGCAGAGTTCAGGAGGGTTTGAAGGCACTGAGGGTGGATAAGGCACCAGCCCCAGATGGCATCTACCCCAGGGTACTGAAGGAGCTGGCAGAGGTCCTTGAAGGAACTTTGGCAGACCTATTTAATGCCTCCCTACATTCGGGGTGTGTACCTCAGGACTGGAGGATGGCTCATGTGGTGCCCCTCCACAAGAGTGGCCCCAAAGATGAACTGGGAAACTACAGACCAGTGAGCCTCACATCCATCGTGGGTAAGTTAATGGAGACTATCCTGAAGGAGAGGCTGGTAGCCCTCCTAGAGGCCAAAGGACTACAGGACAGCAGACAGCATGGCTTCATATAGTGCAGATCCTGCCAAACCAACCTGGTGGAGTTCTATGACTGGGTAACTAGGCAACTGGACAGGGGCCATGCAGTGGATGTCCTGTATCTGGACTTCAGTAAGGCATTCAACTTGGTGCCGCATGGAAGGCTGGGAAGTAAGTTAGGAGGCACAGGGGCAGGTACAAAGCTGGTGAGATGGGTAGGGAACTGGCTTCAGGGAAGGCAACAGAGGGTGGTGGTGGGTGGGGAGCTCTCACACCCAAGGGTAGTGCGAGCGGTGTTCCACAGGGCTCGGTGTTGGGACCAGTGTTGTTTGGGATATTCATTGCAGACATATCATTGGACATCAAGAGTAAGATCAGTCTGTTTGCTAATGATACCAAGGTAGGAGCGGTGGTGGATGACCTAGAGGGATGGCAGGGGTTTCAGGATGATCTGGCAAAGCTTGAAACCTGGTCAGACACCTGGCAACTGGGATTTAATGCCAAAAAGTGCAAGGTTCTGCATTTTGGGATGAAGAACCCAAGGAGGAGTAACCAATTGGGGGGAGAGCAGCTAGCCCAGACAGAGGAGGAGGAGGAGGAGGAGAAGGATCTGGGGATGCTCATTACAGGGTCAATGAACAACTCGGCACAATGTAGGAAGGCAGCTGTAAAGGCCAACAAAATGCTGGGTTGTAATGCAAGGGGTATATTCTCGAGGAGGAAGGAGGTGATTCTGCCATTGTATAGGTCATTAGTTAAACCGCACCTGGAGTACTAC
Source organism: Neoceratodus forsteri (assembly GCA_016271365.2). NCBI lineage: Eukaryota > Metazoa > Chordata > Ceratodontiformes > Ceratodontidae > Neoceratodus > Neoceratodus forsteri. The sequence goes on along the minus strand of JADMNL010000040.1, from coordinate 40,369,570 downwards.
GGGCAGTACTGGCACCCGTATCTGAAGGAGGACATTAAGTTACTGGAGGGGATGCAGCGCAGGGCGACAAAGATGATCAAGGGGCTGGGGGATTTATCATACGAGAGGAGGCTGAGAGAGTTGAACATGTACTCACTGGAGGAGAGAAGGGACAGGGGGGATATGACTGAAACCTTTAAGTTCATGAAAGTAATAAACAAGACAGGTACAGAGGGGCTCTTCAAGGTAAGGGAAGGGAGGGGAGGGATACCAGGGGCCATAATATGAGACTGGAGGGAGGAAGGTTCAGGAGGAAGATGAGGAGACACTTTTTTACAGAGAGGGTGGTGGCTGGGTGGAATGCGTTTCCTGCAGAAGTGGTATCCAGAAGAACAGTGGACTGCTTCAAAAGGGGATGGGACAGGACAAGGAGGAGGAGGGTCAATGAAGGGGAAGGGTGGAAGGAAGGGGCAGCTGTAGAATAAGGGGTGCTAGCTGCACATTCGATCGGACTTGATAGACCTCTAGGCCTTTATCTGCTGGCAAATTTCGTATGTTCATAACATAGTCCTCTATTCAGTTGAAAAGTACCAGTGAGCTACCCAACTGAATATAGCATCCACAGGGTCAGACACAAGGGCAAGCACAGCGTAAAACTTTGTGCTTCACATTTGCCCATTATTGAATATCTGGGCCATGATGTCAGAATGCAGTTATTCTTTTCTGATGTCACATCATTGGTATTACAGGATTTGAATATCACTCTTTCCAAATGGGAAAAAGTGCCATGCATCCTCGGGGTCGGGTGCAAGGGTATCCTATGATTTGAGTGAGTGAATTATAGCGAGTCTATCTGGGCTAAGTTAAAACAGTGACTGTGAAGTGGGCTACAGTGTTTTATTCATATATATATATATATATATATATATATATATATATATATTATAGTGGCACGGTAGTGCCACTACGGTTAGGGTTGCATAGCCACTTCTATGTTAAACCTCAAAGTTTGCACTTTAATAACTTTGGAACCATTTGTCTGATTTGCCTGAAATCTGCAATGCAGACCTGCCTACCATGTATCTCTGGATCTCAAAATTTTTGTTCTGGTCAGATATATGGTTGCGGAACCGTGGGGCACTCAAAAAGTGAAAAATCACCCCTTTTGCAAATTCTTCGGTAAGCCATAATGGACTGAAGAATGAATTTCAGTGGGTTAAAATTTGTCTACATGTCTCCTCAGTTGAACTGGTGCCTTTTTAAGATTTGTTGAAAAAAATATTGTTCCGTTCATAAGTTATTCTATTTTTTCATGTCTCATTATTGCCTACAGGAAAAGTTATATGTGCAGCTCGAAAATTTTTGTGGTCATGTTTTTTGTTGTCGAGCTGCCTGAAATTGTTTTTGTGCTGCCATCATCTTGTTTTCAGTTAGTGAGAGAGAAAAAAACATTGTAATTCAAAAAATAGTGCACTTTGGTAAACACCAACAGCTGTGTTTACCTAATCGGACCCTGAGGAACATGACCCTGGCATTAGTTTTTCACCAGCTGGTCTGGAAATGTGTTTTTCAAATTTTTTTCACCATTTCACCATTTTTTGTTCTGGGCAATATTTTATGTTACCGTGAAAATAATTGCGATCATAAGAAAAATAACGACGGCACTATTTTTTGTGTTTGCGTTCACATTCTCATTATAGAGATAGGAGTGTCATGATAACATTTAAAATAATTGCGGCAACACTGCACAAACACATTTTTAAATGTGCTGTTTTCTTTGTTCCTTCATTGTGGCTAGGTGGATTGTGCTACTGGCCTGAAATTTTCAGGGTGGCAAGCCCTATTCCCACATATGTGCCTTTTTGGTGGTTTGACATGAAAACATTAAACATGCCCATAGTTGCAACTTTCCAAAGTTGAGAAATTTTCCCATAGGATAACACTGCGGTGCCCGTGATGCCTTTTAGTGCCCGTATCTCGAAAATGGTTCGAGATATAGATTTTTCACCGCAAAAAGGGGGACTAAGTACAGAAGTAGGTTGGAAAGCCATGAATATCATGACATTTAATTTTTTCTACCTGGTAAGATTACTGAGATATTTGGGAATTACTGTTCCAACTGCTCATTTTCATGTCCATGGGCCACTATTATGCCCACAGAGTTAGCATTCACAGCGTTTTTGGTGCCCATGTCTTATAAATGATGGGAGATATGGATTCAGTTGACTGTCACATGGAGGTCTCACTGTCACAATTACATCCACATTTTAATTTTTTTTCTAGCTGCCACGGTTCCCGAGATATGGGCAAATTAGTGTTATAAGAGTTCCTTGCTCTATAGAGCTGCTGTACGGCTCTGTAGCTATATGTAAGTGAGAGCGCAGGGCCTGGAGGGCCTGTGTTCCCACAGACACATATCATTATGCAAAATGGGAAGCTTGTTGGGAGTATGGGTCCCTTTGGGCCCCGTGTTCTTAGCAACACGTGCCATTTACTATTTATATTATGCTTTTTCAAAAAGAAGGGAAATTCTTTGCAAAAAACTTCATTAATGCATCAGTTAGGGTTGCTTCCACAGCAACATAAATGTGGAAATTCAACATTAGGGCTACCACCCCATCCCCATGCCCCCATCCTGCACACACCAACAGACGTGGTGTGCCGTGGGGTTGTCAGTCTTAACTCTCACCCCATTCTCCTATACTCTAGAATGTCAGCTTGCTTAAAGATGGAATAGGGAAAGAGCTGGGGCTAATGACCCCATGGCATGCCCTGACGTCTGTTGGTGTGTACAGAATGGGGAGTGGGGGTGTGGTGGTGGGGTGGTAACCCTAACGTTGAATATATATATATATATATATATTCTTTGCAATAAACTGTGTTAATTCATCATTTAGGGTTAAAGCACAAAAAGTCAGGAAATTACACCTTTAGAGTTGCCACTACCACCCCCATATTGTGTACCCCCCTCCTCCACAGACTGACAGATTCCATGTGTCAGCATGTTGACATGCCACAGTAAAGAAGAATGGGGATGGGGTGACATTTAGGCCTCATAACCCCAACGACACACCCCGTGTCTGTCAATCTGTACAGGAGGGGGGTACACGATATGGGGGAGTAGGGGCAACCCTAAAGGTCTCATTTCCTGGCTTTTTGTGCTTTAACCCTAAATGATGCATTAACACAGTTTTTGGCAAAGAATTTCCTTACTTTTCAAGAAAGCATAGTAAAGTACAATGTCGCATAAGTTGGTGGGAGTGTGGGGCTCGACCTGCTTGAAACTAAACAAATTTTCATTCATCAGAGTTGCAAGATTCCACACCTGTTTACATTTTATACACCTAACCACTGAAAATTACCTCCATGGCAGTAAGGCTAGCTACCCTATAAATGTCAAGCCACTATCACAAAGGAGAATGCCATCCGCAAAATGTAAACTGTGTCACGCAATACCTCCACAGCAAATTAATGTTGTGACACCTAAACAGCCTAATTCACATCTACAGGACATCCCCTCAACGCCCTCCAAATTTCAAGGTAAAAGACCAAACTATTTCCAAAATGCAACATTTTAAAGTTTGAGATTTTCATTCATCAGAGTGGCATAATTCCACACACGTTAACATTTTACACACCTAACCACTGAAAAGTACCTCTGTGGCAGTAAGGCTAGGTACCTTATACATTTCAAACCACTACCACAATGCAGAAGAATATCTGCAAAATGTAAACTGCATCACGCAATATCTCCACAACAAATGCATTTTTGACACCTAAATATCATAATTCACATCTACAGGACATCCCCTCAACATTCTCCAACTTTCAAATTAAAACACCAAATCGTTTCTGAGATATTTAATTTTAAAGTTTTGCACCTTTAAAAGTTCTTTGATTGTGAGAATCGACCACAAATTCGTGATCAAAAACCATCTTTGATTGTGAGGGGACATCTGGTCATGAAATTTGTGCTATCTGGTCCCTTCCAGAGACATTTGGTCCAGCAAAAATCTGGCCATCTCATCCCACCCTTACGAACAAAGCTTGTGATCAATCTCGTGATCAAAGTATTTGCAGGCTCACAATCAAAGAACATTAAAACTACATTTTTGACACAAGTACATTCAACCACAGAAATGCCTCGATAGAGAGAAGCCCTGTGAGCAAAATCCATCCTAGTTTAATTTCACAAGTCGCCTCGGGCTGAGATTTTTGATTTTTTTCAACCAAACTATGTGGCCATCTCATCCCTCCCTCATGAACGAAGATCGTGATCAAATCTCGTGATCAAAGAATTTTCAGGCTCGCAACCAAGAATTTGCAGGTTCGCAATCAAAGAATTAAAAATGTTAACACTCAATTTTTTGACACAACTACTTTAAAACACAGGCATGGCTTGATAGAGGAAAGCCCCCTGAGCAAAACCCATCCTAGTTTGACTTCGCAAGTCACCCCTGGGCTGAGATATTTGATTTTTTCCAACTGAAAAATCTGGCCATCTTGTCCCTCCCTCATGAACGAAGATTGTGATCAAAGAATCTCGTGATCAAAGAATTTGCAGGCTCATGATCAAAGATCATTAGCGAGCCACGATCAAAGAATTTAAAAGTCTAAAACTCTATTTTTTGACATAAGTACATTAAACCACAGGCATGGCTCAATAGAAGGAAGCCCCCTGAGTAAAACCCATCCAAGTTTTACTTCAGAAGTCACCTCTGGGATGAGATATTTGTTTTTGCCAACTCCAGACTGAAAACAAGATGGTGGCCATCACGATCAACAAATTTCTCACAATCAGAGATTCTTTGATAATGAGCCTGCAAATTCCTTGATAGCGAGGAGTGACCAGATGGCCAAAACCCCATTCTTCTTTCACAAAATAACCATATAAATTTTTCCATAGACTTATAATGGGAACTAAAAATTTTAATAACTTTTGAATAGATTAATATTTTTTCACCAAACAAAAAGTGGCATATTCCTTGACCCAAGCTCTTTCTACGTGCCAAGATTCAGACCAGCAGAAAATATGACTGCCGCGCAGTGCCACTGAAAAAAACTGAAAAATTGACCACTAAACTGGCGAAAAGTGCATTTTTCAGCATTTTGGTGTGGAAAAACCATAAGTCCAACCAAAACACAACTTGGCAAATCAAGAGAACTACAATGTTGCACAACACATACCAAATTTCATGCAAATCCGTTTAATGGGTCCAAAGTTATTAACGTGCAAAATTTCAAAATTAACATAGAAGTGCCTTCATCACCCTAAATATAGGGGTGTGACCGCACCCCTATAATATATATTATAGGGGAGTGGTTGCACCCCTATAGTTAGGGTTGAGTAGGCACTTTAATGTTAAACCTCAATATTTGTGCATTAATAACTTTGCAACTGTTCAATGGATTTGCCCAAAATTTTGAATGCATTGTCTGGTGTGGTAGATCTCTTGATTTACCAAGTTGCATTTCAGTCGGACTTATGTTTTTTGCACAGCAAAGCGTTGAAAAAGGCATTTTTGCCACTTTTGACATGTTTTTTGCCCATGGTGATGCAACCACACTGTGTAGTCTTTTGGTCTGAAATTTGGAATGTAGAAAGAGTTTGCATCAAAGAACACTCCATCATTTGTTTGGTTAAAATATATTAATCCGTTTCAAAGTTATTTAATTTTTTATTTTTGGGGTTTGAGCATGCTCAGTTCACTCTAAGATTTATATGTATATTTTTTGGACTAGGATTGGGCTCAGGGTCAAGGGTTTTCTCAACTCAAAGACAAGGATTTTAAAAAATCCTATTCCATCACCATCTTGTTTTCTTTTTTCTCCCAAACAAAATGTTGTAGCTTTCTCCATGGGTGACTTTTTGGTATAATGAGGCATGGGTTTTGTTCAGGGTGACTCCCTCTACAAACCCATACCTTTGGTTTCCTTTGTTTTGTCCAAAAAATAGCCTTTTAAAATTTAAAAGTTCTTTGACTACGACTTGCTAATGATCCTAGTCCGCGAGCTGTCAAAATCCTAGTCCACAAGCCGATCCTCTTTCATGAGGCTGCAAAATTCTTGTCCGTCACTTTGTGACCAGATGGCCCTTCTCGTGGACAAGGATTAAGCTGACGGTCAAGGATTTTGCTACCTCGCGAAAGAGAATCGGCACGCAGATTAGGATTTTGTCAGCTCATGAATGAAGATTGGGTTTTTGAATCCTCTTTTGTGAGGTAACAAATCCTAGTCCACAAGCTGTCAAAATCCTAGTCTGCCAAATGATCCTCTTTCATGAAGCTGCAAAATCCTTATCTGTCACTTTGTGGCCAGATGGCCCTTCTCGTGGATGAGGATTAAGTTGACGGTCAAGGATTTTGCTACCTTGAGAAAGAGGACAGGTTCATGGACTAGAATTTTGTCAGCTCATGGATGGGGATTGGTTTTTTGAATCCTCTTTCATGAGTTGACAAAATCACAGTCCGTGAGCTGTCAAAATCCTAGTCCACCACCCAATCCTCTTTCATGAGGTAGCAAAATCCTTGACCGTCACTTAGGGACCCGATGACCAAAATCTGATTGTCAAAGATTTCTCATGGATGGCAATTTTGACAGCTCGCTGATAGGGATTGATCTGACAGTTGGGGATTTTGCTACCTCACAAGCTAGGAATTTTTTAACTTTAAAAAACTTTCCCATTGCGTTGTAACTTTACAGTTTGGTCTTTTGACTTGCAATTTTCAGGGTGTTAAAAGGGATGCCCTAGAGATGTGAATTATGCTACTTAGGTGTTGGAAAGTTAAGCGGTTCCATAGATATGGCACCACGAAGTTGAGATTTTTCCCACAGGATAACATTGCGGCACCCATTATGCCTTTCGGCTCCCGTATCTCGAAAATGGTTCACGATACAGAGTTTTTTTCTGCAAAAAACTTGTAGTCCCCTCATAGGGGGACTAAGTACAGAAGTAGATTTGAAAGCTATGAGTACCATGACTTTTGAATGTTTTTTCTACCTTGTACGATTACTGAGATATTTGGAAAATAGTATTCCAATTGTTCATTTTCAGGTCCGTGGGCCAGTATTACCCCCTCAAAGTTAGCACCCACAGTGCATTTTGGTGTCCTTATCTCATAAATTATGCAAGATATGGATTTGCTCAATGTCACATGCAGTACCCGTTGTCACAATTACAACAACACTTGAATTTTTTTTTTCTAGTTGCTACAGTTCCCAAGATATTGGCAGATTAGTGTTACAAGGGTTCCTTGCCATATAGGGCAGCTGTATGGCTCTGTAGCTATGCATAAGTGGGAATACAGGGCCCAGATGGCCCATGTTCCCACAGATGCATATTGTTATGCAGAAATGGGCAGCTTGGTGGGAGTGTGGGGCCCAACACATGCTATTTAGTAGTTATATTACACTTTTTGAAAAAGTAAGGAAATTCATTGCAAAAAACTTAATTTAATACATCAGTTAGGGTTAAAGCAACAAAAGTGAGGAAATTAGATGTTAGAGTTGAACCCCATCCCCCCAACACCCTACCACCTTCCTCCACAGACTGACAGGTGCCGGGGTGTGCCATGGGGTTGTGAGGCCTAACTTTCACCCCATTCTCCTTTACTGTAGCATGACAACCTGTTTACACATGGAATGGGGTGAGAGTTGGGCCATATGACCCCATGGCACACGCTGGCACCTGTCAGTCTGTGGAGGAGGGGGTAGGGTGTTCGGAGGGTAGGGGCTCAACCCTAATGTCTCATTTCCTCCTTTTTGTTGCTTCAGCCCTAACTGATGCATTAAACAAAGTTTTTTGCAATGAATATATATATATATATATATATTACATTTTAAATATATATCTTGCATAGCAAATTATATTATAGTTTATGAATATGACTGGAATACATACATACAAACATATGAAGAAGACAGCAGAAGAAGGCCAATTGGTCTATTAAGTCTGCTCATATTGCAGGGTCCACAGCTTGAGCTAACATCCCTGCCCTCCCTTCCCACTCCTCTCATCCTCCCTACCCATGATTCTTACCTTCCCCCATGCCTATCCCAGCCTCTCTTAAAGCTGCCCACTGTCTTCAATATTTAACATACTTAACATAGAAGCAGAAAATTATGACAGAAGGAGACCAAGGGTCCATCTAGTCTGACCATGGTAACTCAGGGGAGATGCAACATATTGACTCCAGTGGGGTCCTGCTTCTACTCAGTTTCTTGGCTGGGTGCACTGGAGCCTTGGAATATTATGTAATTTGCTGCACAGTATGCTGACTCTGGTGGGATTTAAACTTGTGATCTCCTGGTTCCCAAGCTGGTGCTTCTAACCACTGGACCTCACTGCCTCCTAGTCTTTGAGGATGGTAGAAGGGGAATGCTCAACTTCAAGTGCAGCTTCTATTAAAGTGGAACATGCACCTTGCGGCAGTTCCAAGATAAGACAGCAGTCAGTTCCCCCCCCCACACACACACACACACACACTGTTCTTCTGCTGCACTGTTACATCTGTCTATAAGCAGTGAGGAATATAAGAACATCCCACCCAGGGGAAGAAATTTTCCAGCTGCCTGACATTTCCTAATTGCCAACCCAGCAATCTTTCATTTTGATCAGTAAAACTTGACATCATGTGATAAAATCCACATGCAACAGTGCTGGAATGACACTTCAGGTTTGGCAGATGCAACTTCACTTTGGGCTGCCCTGTGGCCTGGAAATAGTGTTGTGCTGCCACCTAAGGGAACTGGGGTTTGTACAAACCCAAGGATCACATGTTGAAGCTGGCAGATGCGAGGTGCTTGGCTCTCAGAAATGCTGGGGAGTGGGCCTACCAGCATTTGTGCACCCCCTGCTGGAAGAATTCGGGAATGGAACTGGTGCCAGTGGTGGCAAAGACTGCCATTCACCTGTCCTCACAGTTGGAAGAAGGATGCTGCTGTGGCAGTCTGAATATTGAGGTGTGAGGACAGGGAGAACAAAGAGGAACCCAACAGATGAAAACCATAGACTTGGGCTGGCAGTATAGCCTATAGGCTAGAGTAATGAGCTGTGAATGAAAGTGGTACATCCAGCTTCCCTGGGTTTAAATTCCCATAACCTCCACATGCATTCCTTGTGATCCTAGCAAGTTACCCAACCACCCCTGTGATCTTGGGTCACCCTGAAAATGGGCACTTGTGCCTAAGTGGGCCTCACCTGGTTATCAAAGAATTTAAAGAGCAGCTTCCTAGTAGCTGTCTGCCTCAGCCTGTTTGATAACATACTCCCTCAGACATCTCTCTACAAAATGTGGCCGAAAAACTCCTTTCTAGTTAAGTTTGGTCCCTTGTAAAATTAAAATACAGCAGGTCGGCAAAAAAAAAAAAGACCGGCTTCCTGATCTGCAAACTATGCCTCCACATTGGCTCACACAGACCTGTTTTGTGATGTCACAAAAAAGTCTGTGGAAGTGTGCCCTATTCAGTTCTATGGGGCTGATATTTTCCAAAGATTTTTACACCCTTTATCGGTGGGATTTTAGTAAATCAAAGCAATCGATCGACTAATAGGGACTCTATTAGTCGATTTAATGCTTTGATTTACTAAAATCCCACCAATAAAGGGTGTAAAAATCTTTGGCAATATCAGCCCCATAGAATTGAATGGTGTGCCCTCACATAGCATTTATTTTGTGACATCACAAAACAGGGCTGTTTGGGCCTACGTGGGGGCATAGTTTGAGGACCAGGAAGCAGGTCTTTTTTTGCCGACCTGCTTTATTTTAATTTTACGAGAGACATAACTTTAACTAGAAAATGAATTTTTCAGCCACACTTTGTAGGGAGATGTCTAAGGGGGTAAGTTATCAAATAGGCTGGGACAGGCAGCTACTAGGAAGCTGTGCTTCAATAAAACAAAAAGTATCATAAAAAAAATCCAATATGAGCTTTGGGAGTTATGGGGCATATGGAGGCCCTGCCCCTCTCTCCTCTTACTTTCAGTGATATGTGAGCTACAGGAGCCCAGTTCAGAGCTATGGGGGATGAGCTCCAGTGGGAGCCACCCCCATAATTCACACACTGATGCATAACAAAATGAAAGCATCCCTCCCCAACGTTGAAGTTCACTAACTGAAGAACTGAACTGGGAAAACTTCTGATTTACTGAAGCTACAAACATGAATACAGGGGTAGGTAGAGTTTTCTACTTTAAGCATTAATATGCCTGGTAACAGACACTAAGCCGCTAGCATGTTCTAATTGGGCATCATTCATTATGGGCAAATGGCTACTACAGCAAAATATCTAATAGCCCAAACTGACATTACTATGTCCATTAGTGGGAGCAGACATGAGACAATAATTCAGTTACCCAGATACAGCTATGCCTGTCAAGATGCAACACAATACCTCACAGTATTACTGTAGATATATAATTATATATATATAATAACTGTAAATAACTTATTCATATTACAAATATTATAGAGGTGCGGTCACACCTCTATAGTTAGGGTTGAGTAGACAGTTTAATGTTAAACCCCAAATTTTGCTTGTTAATAACTTCACAATCATTCAACAGATTTGCACAAAATTTGGAATACACAGTCTTGGATGGTAGATCTCTTGATTTGCCAAGCTGCGTTTCAATCAGGTTTGTGGTGTGCGTGCAGCTAAACTTCAAAAAACATATTTTTAGCCCTTTTTTGGCAAATGTCAGGGTCATTTTTTGACATCATGCTGCACCCACACCATTTGGAATGTTGGCCTGAGATTTTCACGGTAGAAAGAGGTTATCCTAAAGAACAATCTAGCTTTTGTTTGGTGAAAAATATTAATCTGTTCCAAAGTTATTACATTTTAAAAGTTTGGGTTCTGAGTATGCTCAGTTCAGTCTTTGAGACAGATGCACAGTTTCGATCTAGGATTCCTGGTCGTGGAGGGGTGGTGAAGAGGGATTGGGAAATCTTTGAAAATCCCTCTTCGTGAGAAAAATTTCTCTTCACCAGCTGCCATCTTGTTTTCTCCCTTAGCGAGGGGAGAAAATAAAACCTCACAGCTTGCCCCATGGTCTTCTTTTCTAAACACCAAGGCATGGGTTTTGGTGAGGGAGACATCCTCTACCTGCCCATGCCTTTGTTTGTTGTTTTTTTTAACTTAAAAACTGCACTTTTAAACTTTAAAATCCCTTTTAGCAATCCCTTTTCTCCAGCCAATCCCTTTTCGCCAGATTGGCTGGAAAGGAGGGGCTGTGAAAAAAGATTGTTAAAGGTAACTGTGCTGTTTTCCTTGCTGTCTAGTGGACCTCCTGACTCCCTTAAAACATTAATTCCCTGGTGTCTCGTGGCCTCCACTCTCTGATCACTCTCCCCTGTTTGTTTTTGTTATTTTTGTATTTTCCGACATTGGAATGCCCACTCCAGTGTCAGATAACCTCCACCCGTAGCCCATTATTTTTGAAATGTGCCATTTGGGGGGGCCTAATCATGTGGCTTATACTCCCACAACCTCCCCAGTAGCTTTGAACACTGGGGAGCCCACCCCCAGTGTCCGCAAATGTTTTTTTAATGTACCTGAAAAAAAGAAAACAGTCCCCCAATGTCTTTTTTTTCTATGCAGAATTCTGCATGGAACTGCCCCTCTATTACCGTTTGTTTGCTGACATCTGTGTGCCCAATCCCAGTGTCGGCACTTATCCCCCCTCCACTACTGTGGTATACTAGAAGCCCACCCTAGTGTGCCATAATAATTAAATTATTATTGTTATTTTTCCAACACCAGGATGCCCACTCCCGGTGTCTGATGCCCCCCTGAGCCCATATATTTCCATTGCCAATGGGGTGCCCAATCCTTGTGTAAACATTTTTTAGTAACCTTTCCCCCGTCCAGTACTCAGGGACACTGGGGAGCCCACTCCCAGTGTCCAAAAATGGTGCTTTTCTAAACCTATCAAAAAAGAAAACTGCCCCCAGATGTTTAGTTTTAACCTGTAAGAAAGAAAATGGTCCCTCGTTGTCTCCTCCATCCCCCCTCCCCCATCCCCCACCCTCCCACTGAGCACCCACCTCCGCACACACCCCTTTACCCCATATCCTCCGGAGGTAGGGCTCTGTCATCTTCTGTGGTGCTGGACATGTGTGCACTCTTCAAAGCTGAAACCTCAACTGAAGAATCAAGGTAAACACCATACAATGGCAGTCATAGGGGGTTTCAACATATGTTGATATCTCTGCCATTTTTAGGAATTTTGTCCACAAATTTTCAACATGGGATTCTTGGGACCCACCTCATGAACACTGACACTGTAATTTTGCTACTTGGTCCCAAAAGATGATAGGTGGGGTCCCAAAAAAGCCTTGTTTAAAATATGGTGCAAAAATACCTAAAAATGCCTGGGTTCCACGTGATCATTGAATTTTTCTATGCACGTGTGTAAATTTGGCAATTTATCATATTTTCACTCCAAATTTTCAACATTGCCATTTTTTAACACCTTTTTCAAATCCTGCCAAAAATGTTATTCTGCACCTATGGTGCAGAATGGCGTTACAGTCACACAGAATTACATTTTGATGGGGATTTGAAAATTTTCTGTACTGGGTTCATGCGGTGAGGTGATGAGAAGGTTATGTTGAACATCTTGGGTGAAAATTATTTAAGATGGCACAGTTATGACTATTTGTTGCAATTTCACTACACCTGCTCATAACTTAATATGTGGAAGCGCAGGGGACTTAGACCCCTGTGTTTCCACAGCTAGATACATATCTGCATCTGTGAAGGGATTCAGACCCTGTGCTCCCACAGTAAAATAAAGTTACTAATATACTAGCTCAAAAAGTAAGGAAATAAACTGCAAAAACTTTGTTACTACATCAGTTAGGGTTGAGGCAACAAAAGTAGGGAAATGAGATGTTTGGGCTGAGACCTAACACTCCATCCACCAAACCCACTAGCCCACCCCACACCTAACTTCTACAGACCAACATGCATCAAGGTGTGCCTTAGGGTCATCGGGCCTAACTCTCACCCCATCCCATGTGTCAGAAAGTTGACACGGTACAGTATAGGAGAATGGGATGAGAGTTAAGCCCAAAGTGTGTTGGTCTGTTGAGGATGGGTGTGGGTTGGGCTGGAGTGGTTGGGTAGGGGGTATTAGGGGCTCAACCCTAACTGATACATTAATGAAGTTTTTTGCAGTTTATTATATTATGTAGATGTAGATATATAATATATATTACTTATACCTTTATAATATAAATATAGACTACTTTCTGTAAATATATATTGAATGCACTATTTCTACATCTTTTCTTATAGCAAAATATGTATTCAAACAAAGAAAGCAGCCCCAAAATGTAGTTGTGCTCACAACATAAATGTAAATAGTACTTACGGTACACTGGATCAGAAACTCCAAAAGACAATTCTTAGATTTTCCACCAAAAAGTTTATTTGTATGAAAAATAAAATGTTGTAAAGCCAAAACTAGCAATAGTAAAGATCAGACCTCCCACAGGTTTGACATTTCAGGCTGTTCTCGTGCTTACTCAAGAACAGTGAGCCCTATTCATGATGGCTACGCAGCCCTATGCATGGTGCATAAGCCCAGCACATAGATTGATACACACAGAACATGTGGAAGCAGCTTCCACATGGTATGCACTACCCTGCGAAGTGCCACCATGCGAACATGCATGCCAAAGTGGATGCGCGTCCGTGCAGGGGCATTCCCGCATATGACTGTGTTGCACATGCATGACATATTTTACATCTGAAGGGCACGTCGGGTCCTTGCATGTGTGATACACATTCCAGAGGTAGCTGTAGACAGCCTACATGTTGCACAAATGGCAGGAGTGGCCAGTGAAGCAAGCCAGAGGGCGCACGGCAATGCCCACTGTGACACAACATGCCAGCCATGCATGCAGTGATGCAAGGCACAGGACCAGCAGCCACACACGTGCCTGCAATCTGCCATGTGCGACCACCACTTGTGCGACAACACTGGCCATACGGCCTGTCCCAGCATGGTGCGCATGCCACCCAGCAGGCACCACCAAAGCTGCACACACAGCATGGCATACTGTGATGAACAGGCAGACACACACAGGATGCAGGCCACAAGGCCCAGTCACAGAAGCATGCAGAACACACACACGCACAGGCCTGCCCGTGCACACCGTGCCAGGGCGAATAACGAGACACACACACGTCGCTGTATTAAAACACCTTTACTGGCACAAAACACAGGGCCCACACAGAGCACACAACAGCAATGAAAAAAGGGGGGAGGGGTGGTCTGCATGGATGGCCCATGGCCTCAGTCCAAGTCCTTCTCTGTGGCCACCTCCAGGTTGGTGGATGGGTCAGCTCCTGTGGGCCGTGGAGTCTGTGAACTTCTGCTCCTCCGACACTAGCCTCCAGATGGGTCCACAGTACAGCTGAAACAGCGAAAGCAGACAGAGGGAACTGATGTAAGTGACCCTGTAACCAGCAACAGCCACAGAACCAGCAATGGCACACACACACACACACACACACACACACACACACACGTCCAAGAGCAACCTACCTTGGAGGGTGCATGGATGGCCCCTCAGGGTAACCACTCATGCCAGGCCCACCCATCTCCCAGTGCTCCAGCACCAGCACTGCCTTTCGACACGGGGTTCCCCTGCAAAAGAACACAAGGAAACATTTGAGCTGTCATGCCCATGGCACAGACCCATACCCCCTGCCACACACAAACACACACACATACAACCACGTGTACCAGCTGCAGAACCTACCTGCCTCTGCTCTGTAACCTTCAGCAGGGCACCCACAAGCAGTACCTCCTGATACACAGACTCTTCCACTTGGTACAGCTACCTTGGCAGGATGAGCCTGTTATGTACCTCCCCCACCGGCATTGGTGGTGCAGCTTTCACCATTGCTGCCACAATTATAATGGTGTTCCCGTGGCTGGCAAGCCCACACCACTTGGGCACACCAAGCCCTAAAGGGCATGTGAGCCACACCATACAACATGCATGGCACACACGTGTGGACATGCAATGCCGCTGTGAGATCACTCAGAGCAGTGCATACAGTGGCAGTGTGATATGCCCGGGGCACTACTATATATGGTCCTCCTCAAGGACACCATTGCTGAGTGCTGTGGCAGACTGAGTCACTGCCACTAAGCATTCTTCAGGTCATGACTTGTTGCACAGACGCTGCATCCCACCGACATCCTACAGAGGTACCGGGTCAACCACGGCATGCTACAGTACGTCTATGGCCTAGTGGAGAATGCAGTCTGACTGAGCACTGAGCGCTCCATGGCCATGTCCATGGACACAAAGGTGCTATGCGCCCTCCAGTACTATGCCATGGGCACCTTCCAGAGGGTGACGGGTGATGTGATGGGTGATGTGATGAGGTGAGCCAGTGATCCGTATCAAGGGTGCTGCACCAGGTGACTGATGCCCTGATGTAGCACCAGTAGAGGCACATCTCATTCCCTACATATGAGCCAGGTATCAGGGCTGTCAAGGGTGCATTCATGGAGAGGTATGGCATGCTGAACATGGTAGGTGCAATAGACTGCATGCATGTGCCCATCTTCACACCATCCACCAACAAGGAGGCCTACAGGAACTGTAACGGGTTCCACAGAGCATCAACTGTCAGGTCATCTGCGATGCCACAGGCATTCTGACCAACATCCTGGCATGGTACCTGGAGTCATGCCACAATTCATACATCTTCGAGAACAGCAGGCTGAGATGCCATTTGGACTGGCAACCAGAGGGCTACGGCTGGCTGTTGGGTGAGCTCCCAGCATGATGTGCAGATATGTTGGCTACACGTGTACTCCAGAACTACTAATGGCTCTGTTTCACTCCCACATGCACAGGTGACAGTGGGTACCCACTGAGGACGACACTCCTGACACTGTATCTGGCTCCACGGCACCCTGCTGAAGAGGCATATAATACAGCACATATACGGGCATGCGGCATCATGGAACATACCATAGGGCTGTTGAAAATGCATTTCTGATGCCTGGACCACATGGGTGGCACAATGATACTTGCACCAGGGATGGCGTGCAGAGTGTTCACCATCTGTGCCATGCTGCACAACATCTGCATGTGCCACATGGTTCCACAGCCCCCTGATGTGCACCGAGAAAAGGACAGCGAGGGACCACTGCAGCAACCCCATGGACCAGTGCTGCCTGGGGAAGGCACAAGGGTGCTGCCAAGGGGCAGCCAAGCAGTAAAATGCACGGTGGTGAGGGCAGTGCACCATTGTGTGATCCATGGCACATTCGGCAGGTAAGGCGGAGCGCATACTGGCGATGATGACTTTGACAGACTAGGCCGGCATGTGCGTGGTGTGCATGCCACAGTGGGGATGCATATGTGTCATGCCACCAGCGTACACCTAACACATGCAGGCTGCCATGTGTGTGACATGTGTGTGGTGTGCCATGGGTCCCACTGTTGGCACACCGCTGTGTGCAGTGTGTACCATCGTGTGCGTGTTGCATGGTGAGTGTGTGGGGGTGTGCCTAGGTGTGGAGCAGTGCATGCCTGTGGCACAAGTGCCCAGCTCCCTTCCCAGGTGGCACAGGTCCATGGGGTAGCACTGAGGGCTGGCATGTGTGCTGTGGTGTGTGTGTGGGGGGTGTGGTGGTGGTGTGTGTGGCGGTCATGTATGTTGGTGTCATCCACTGTGCTTAACTGGGTCTCTGGCCTCTCGGTTGGTGGCCACCATGTCCACACCCCCTTCCTGCCACTGTCATGTGCCATGCTGTATCCACCAGCTGTGTGGCCCCTGGGACACCTGTACACAGTGTGAAGTGTGTCACTGCTGATGCCGGATTCGATCTTGCTGCCACCCGCTGCCAGGTGGGGACACTGTGGGATACTGTGACGTATTGCCTGTGGTACCATGGGTGTGGGTTCTGGTGCACTGACCAGTGCCACGGACACATCCACAGCAGGAGCAGTGGGCTGTGCCAGTTGGGTGGACAGATGGGTGACTATGGCCAGGAGGACATCTGCAGTACACTTCTGGGCATGAACCCCCATGGCCACCTCCTCCACCAGGCATTCCTGGAACCACAACCCTGCAGGTACCACATCAGCCATCCACTCCTGCATCCTCACACCCATGGCAATGCTTTCTGTGAGCCTCTTATGCACTTTCACTGACCCTGACATAACCACTGTGAGGTGGTGTACTGCCTCCATGCACTGCCTTGTCACCAGCAGGCAGTCCCTCTCCAGCCCCCGGAAGTCAGGGTAGTCGTTAGTCAGGAGAGAGATGCTGGTGCCCTGTCAATGGTACCTTGGCAGAGGGGGGCCCTCGGAGGCTTCCGTGTCCAGCTCCTGTGACACAGGTGGTGTGGTGGGGCTTGATGTGCCCACAGTTGCAGCACAGCTGTCCTGTGATTGCCTAGAGACTTCCTCAATGCTGCAATCAGGTCTGGATGATGGTTGCTCGTCCTCAGCAATGCACTCAGGTGTCTCCCCATCATCATTCACCTGGTTGTGCAGTCCCGTGTCAAGGCTGCTTCCCTCCTCCTGGTGCTGCCACTCTGGTGTACATCCCCTTTCATGTTTGTGGTGGTCTTCGGGTGTGGCAGACTGCTGGGTGTCGTCTTCCTGCATGTCCTTGGTTCTGTGTTGCTGCTGCCCTGTCTGGGAGATGGGGGGACAGCGTTTAGTGCACCTGTATGTACATCATGTGCAGTGTCATGCCCTATGTTTATGCCATCACCCACCATCACCACCTGCCCTCAGTGGCCCTCCTCCTCCGACTCCAGATGGTCCCTCCCCAGCACTGTCTTCGTGCTGCACTGTGGGTGGGAATTGTGAGAGGTGGTCAGTGACTGTTGCCATACTACAGTATTGTGGTGGTGCTCTGTGTACACCCGCATTGCACTCACTTGGCATACTATAGAGGCAGTCTGGCTCACCATCTGTGAGGACATTGCTGATGGTGTCCACAACCTGCTGCTCAATAGGCATCAGTGGTGGGTCAGGAAGTGGTGGGCCACTTCCTGTGGTGCCCTATGAGTGCCGTGCCCTGCTCAGCTGTTTCTTCACCTGGGACTGGAGGTCACACCACTTGTGCTTGATGGCCACCAGTGCACGTGCCTCCGGTCCGGCGGAATTGATTCGCACCTGCAGGTCCAGACAGATGTGGGCCTTCATCTTGGCTGCGGTGCCCAGTGACTTCTGCCTGAACAGCACGTCATAGTGCTGGTGGACTTTGGTCATAAGGATGGCCACCTGTGCCCTGTGAAGTTCAGAGATTGCTGTCACCTACTGCCACACCCACCCATTCTGTGTCCACTGGCATTGCCGGTTTGGTGCGTGGTGTCTTTTTCCACCCGCTCCTTG
This sequence comes from Neoceratodus forsteri, assembly GCA_016271365.2. Lineage (NCBI taxonomy): Eukaryota > Metazoa > Chordata > Ceratodontiformes > Ceratodontidae > Neoceratodus > Neoceratodus forsteri. The sequence goes on along the minus strand of JADMNL010000040.1, from coordinate 40,351,205 downwards.
GAGCTGTGGTTGCTGCTGGCATTCTCTGAGGACATCTTGCATCTGCACTGTGCGTATTGCTGGTGTGTGGTGGTTCCGTATCACCATATATGGTGGGGTCAAGGGGCATTTCCTTTGACTCGCTCTGTCTCTGTCCTGCCCTTGTGTGTTGCTCCGGCCCTCCTCTGTCACTGCCCCAACCTCCTGGGGGCATGTTGGTCAATATTAATTCATGCCCATAGTTCCGCGGTGGCTCCCGGCATGCAGCTGCATGCCACGTTGATGACAGTTTTGTGCGTAGCAGCGGGCTTAGTCAATAGGGCCCAATGTGAAATGCCAGTCCTGTGGAGAGGTCTGTTATTTACTACTGCTACTTTTGGCTCTAGTTTTATAATTTTTTCTTTATCATACAAATACATTTTGTGATGAAAAATATAAGACTTGCCTTCTGGAGCTCCTGGTGTAGTGTGCATGTATGTGTGTGCCTAACTTCTGCTGTGAATAAAATATGAATTTTGTTTGCTTGTAAAATACAGTATGTATAGAATATGTGCAGAATATATATTTGTATTTGTATCAAATTTATTTTTGCAAATACCTGCTGTGGTACTGTGTACATATTTGCATAACTAATTTGCATATTACAAAAGTACAATTTATCAACCAAAATCTTGGTGATTTCTATTTTTAAAATAGTTTTGAATTTACAGCATTAGCTTACAGACCAGAGGGAAAGATAAAGAGTAAAAAACAAGTACATATAGGAACTCACCCTGACATAAAAAGGAACTAAACAGGGGCAGTATAAATACCAATTTGAGCTTTCATGAATTGTGAGATCAAGAAGTAAGCCCTGTGTGTAAGTATAAATATATAGGCAGGATTCACAAAAGGGATGTGCCCAGTGCATCCAACATATGCCAAAACATTCCCAAAATGTGCCCAAGGGTGATTCAGACAGGGTGACTATGTGCTGGTGCAACCCTGATGTGCCGCAAACCACCTGTAATGAGATGTGGTGCATCTGTAGGAGCTGGGCTGGGTGCCCATGCATACTGGATGCAACCCCATTCACAGTCTAAACCTGTGTCACAAATCTGGGGTGGGTTGGGCCACAGCAAGATAAGTGTTGGATTTTTGACTTAAGTTGGGGGGGGGCCACCTACAGGCTGGGTGCCGCACTGTGGGCAGCAGCACACAGGGACCTGACCACCCTGGCAGCCCAGTGAGGCCGGGGGGTCAGCTTGCATTCCAGCCCTGCTGTGCATTGAATGGGCGCTCGGAGGACTTCCACCACTACCTGCCACCATGGTGGCTCTGTATGGGGGATTGGGGGTGTGCGGTGCTGCACTGCCGCTGTGTGCTACGCTGTACAGGGCTTGGGGTGGGGGATGAGATGCCCTGCCCCAATGGACTCACTGCCTGTCATGGAAGATGCTCTGGAGCAGCCTGGGATGCTCTGGGGCATCCAGGGCTGGGCGCACCAGTGCTATTCACAGAGGGGATACACTGGGGGCATCTCCCGGTGCCTCCTCTGTGAATAGCCCATTTTGCACCCAGTGCATCTCACCTGCGTAGGGGCAGTCGAGTGGCAATGTTGAAAATCTGCAGTGAAAATATTAAAAAAACTGGTGAAGTCATGAGCATGTGTAGAAACTGTGCAACGCACACCCATAATGCAATTAGTTTGGAGATTTTTTACAGCAGATTGTCAACACAGGCATTTTGGAACCTCCGCTCATGAAAAGTGTCATTGTGATTTTCTTAATCTGTCCCGAACAGTGATTTCCCACAGCAACCACGCATTTCTGCGCTGGAAGTGCGAAAACACATTTTGGCCATGGTGTGAAAAATGACAGCTGTACTGTTCATAAGGAAGTGTGGAAAAATGCCAGTGGTGAAAATCTGGACTGAAAATATTAGAAATATATGAATTTATGAGGGTGCGTGGAAACTGTGCAATGGGCGCTCGTAAGACAGTCATTTTATGGACTTCTTTCACCAAATTTTTAACATAGCCTCATGAACAGTGTCACTGTGATTTTCTTAATCTGTCCCGAACATTGATTTGGCACACCGACTGCACCATTGTGCGCTACATGCGCGGAAACACATTTTGAGCAAAATGTGAAAAATGACAGCTATACTGCTCATAAGGAGGTGTTGTAAAATGGCAATGTTGAAAATCTGGAGTGAAAATATTGAAAATTCGCAAATTTATGAACGTACGTAGTAACAGCGCAACGCATGCTCGTAAAACAGTCATTTTGGGGAATTTTTTCACCAAATTTTCAACATTGGGTTTTTGGGGGCCTACCTCATGAACTGTGACACTGTCATTTCGTAAATCGGTCCCTAAAGGTGGTTCTGTGCAGTGACCGCGAAATCACCTTTCGTGGCTGATTAACAAAATGAGAGTCACAGAATTCATGAGGAGGGGTCCCAAAAAACCCATGTTGAAAATTTGGTGAAAAAAATCCCCAAAATGCCTGAGATATGCATCAAAATTGAAAAAAAAACTATTTATTACATTATACAGCTTACCAGCATTTCCTCAGTTCGTGGTCGGCTTTGAAGAGTGCAGATGTGTTCGGTCCACAGAAGATCATCGTGCGGACTCCAGAGCTAAGTATGGGGTGGGGGTGCGGAGAGGCAGGGTATGCAGAGGGTGGGTGTGGGTGGGGAGTCGGGTCAGGATAGTCAGAGAGGGAAAGTTTTCTTTCAGGTTTCTTTTTTCTTGGATGATGCAGGGCTTGTGCCACGCTGGGATAGGCTCCCAGTGTGTGGCAGCTGGAAAACTGTTTGGGGCAGGGGCATTGGAGCTGACAGGGATTGGGCACCCCCATTGGCCATCTGGACTGTTTAAACACTGGGATGGGCTCCAGCGTGGCACAGTTGTCTGTTGGGGGGGAGCCGATGGGGATTGGGTATCCCGTCGGCCATACAGTGTGGGGGCACATTAGCATGCAATATGCGTGCGTGCGTGTGTGGGGGGGGAGCGCATGCACAGGCAGTAGCTTCTTGCTGCTCACTGAAACAGAACTCTGCCTTTCAACGGTACAGCACTGCATTTTCAACTGCTGTCATAGACATCGGCAGCATTCATTGGCCAACTGTGGCCATGCCTGCAAACTCACTGACTGCATTGGAAGATGGGTGTCACACCTACGAAATTTTGGATGATGGCACTATGTTTCTTGCACATGCGTGCAACCAAACATAAAGCTGCAGGGGTTTGGGTAAAGTTTGAAGTGCTGATTAATATCAAAGCAATAGGAGTAAGGTCACTACGTTCTGCTTGTTGTCACAGTATAAATAGGAAGCTGTTTTTTAGAAATGTAAGTAGGAAACTGCACAGAGTTTAAACACTAGGGATAAAACAAGCTTTGCAGTGTATTTTGTGTACAAGAGCATTCAGTGAGTTACAAGAATTTTGAGTCTCAGTTTCCTACATGTGGGCTGTCTTTTTTAGAATCATCTAGATCACAACTCAAACCATTTCTAAAAACAACAACAGCAAGCTGTACAGTACTGTTCCCGTTTTTCAGACATTGTTAATCTTTTTCTTTAATTTACCCAAAAAGCATTGAAGAATGTTGATACACCACTGAAGAACTTCTACGTTAGAGATTTTATTCTTTAAGGTACCAAAGCAGTATGGAAAAAGAAAATATGCACAATAGATGTTAATATAATCTTTGAGTGAAGAAAAAAATCCCTGAGGAAGAGCTATCCTTTTCATCTTCACACATTGCATTAATTTCTGTTATGCTTATTTTCTTTGTCTTATTGTTCTGATAACTAAAATAATACAGTCTTTCACAATCTCTCTCTCTCTCTCTCTCTCCCCCTCTCTCTTTCTGAGTTACATTTTCATTAGACACGAGCTGCAAAATGACAGCAAGTAAGAGAGCAACAAGAAGAGCAACCAAACACAGGGCAAAGTCATTATAAAAGATTCATAGGTTTGCATTTTTCTGTTAAAACGTCAAACCCTGCTGATGCAGGTTTATCAGTATAGTTCATATGCACCAAGGTTCTTGAACATCTGGAGCCCCTTCCTTAGTCACAATGGGATGGGTGGTGGCATAACATGGGTGCATTCTCCCTGTTATACTGTCACCCATTTGTGCTGTATAAAAAGGTTTTTCATAGTCACAGAGGGAGAGGTCCCTCATGCAACTAATTGAAAAGCAAATGAGCTTTCCAGATGTCAGTGAGTAACTCACAAACTTACTGGTGTGAAAACCATATATACTGGCATTATGGCAAGCATCAGAGGCATGTTGCAAGTCCGTGCAGTCCGGCACTGCTGCCCAGATGTTTGCCCACTCCCCATACCTTATGGCCCACTGTTGGACAAGGCAGAGTCCTAATTATTCAAGCCCACTGGCCACATCCCTGGTAGTCCAGTGGCACTCACATGTTCCCCATTGCTGAAGACTTCCCTGGCATCCAGTGACCAGCCCCTATCCCATTGCACCTCAACTGTGGATTGACTGTTAGTGTCCTTGCCAGAACTCTGTCCCTTGCCAGTCTGAGGAATACATTTACAGCAATGCAACTCCACCCCCACCACAGTGCTTATCTGAGGATGTTTAACAGGCAGGGAGGTTCAAAAGCATGTAAAATGAGTACCAAGGGCCACATTGTACTTAGAATGGCCTTAAAGTCCATTTGTATGGTGGGTCCCTTTCCTGCACTTTCAAAGACTTTAGCACTCAAGATGGAAGGAACTGCTGCCTGTCACCTCATTGTTCATAACACAGTAGGGTCCTAAAGTTGTGGCTGGCGCATTGTGGCCCTATGGGACCACTGCTCAACAGTCACTGTCACTGTGAATTTGGGCTCTGTTGTTTTTAAAATGATTGATGCTACCACTAAAATGGAATGCTGCTTAAAATGCAGGTATGTTACCTGTCACGAGTTAGAGAACAGTAAAGTCAGTTTTATGGATTCAGTTTCACTAGTTTATATACTTAGCAACATAGTGACATCATACTTTAAGATCAGAAGGGAGTCTTGGTCCATCAGATCTGTCCCCCCACCCCAATTCATGAGCAGAAATAAATATGCATAGTGTGCAAAACTATGCTAATTTAAAGTGATTCCCTACCCACTCCTCCAACCAGGCTACCATGTGACTCCCTTAGTAAGCAGAAACGTGTCCAGGTCTTTCCTTGCAGGTCGGTGCTGTCTTCAGGTCCACTGTCTCCACTGGCTGACTGCTCCATAAGTTCACCACCCTCTGGGATAAATACCACCTCCCTAACAATCCTCCTTTGAGCTTCAGAGTGTGCCCAAGTTTTTGCTGGAGGATACTAGATCAGATATCTCTGTCTGTTGAATCCCACTGATGTCCTTGTACCTGCAGCAGACTGAGAGCTTGTGTCTGCTCATCCTCCTGTTCACCAAGGTAAACATGTTAAGGTACACCTGTCTCTCCTCATTGATTTTGTGCCCATAGTTTTGATCATTTTGGTGGTCTTGTGTTGTACCATCTCAACTGCCTCTGTGTTCTTTTTTTTTTTTTTTACTGAGAATCCCAGAACTGCACCCAGTGCTCCACGTGGGGCCCAAACAAGGTCTTGTGAAGCGGCAGGATTACTTTTCTTGCCTGCTTGTAACCCCCCCATTTGATGCACTCCAATATTATACCACCCTTCTTGACAGTGACCACACATTACATATGAATCTGCCAGCAGAAACAGACCACACTGCCTATCAATGTCTTCCCAAGTGTGCAACTAGACCCCTAGATTGCAGCTGCTTGTCGTGCATAAGCCCATTGTCTATTAAGATCCCATGGTCCTTTTTCCCTTCACCACAGCAAGACCAACCCCACACAGTTCTAGCTCTGCTTTTTCCTCCCCAAGTGTAGCACCTTGCATTTGTCTACACTGAATCTGAGAATCCAGGAGTCCAACCAGTCATCCAGATTGTTTAGGTCCTATTAAAAGTATGTCCCCATTGATGAGGGAGTCCAACACTCTGGTCAACTTAGTGTCACAGTGAACATAAGATGCCTGATAGAGACACCAATTTCTGAATCATTGATGAAACTGTAGAACAGCAGTGGCCCCAGCTCTGATCCCTAAGGGATTCTACTGAAGTACCCCTGTCCACTTAGAGCAGTGCCTGTCCAGAACAAACATTTGATTCCTAACCCAAACCAGTTAGCAATCCAGCTTGTGTGTGCCTTGCATATACGGCACTGGTGTACTTTGCACAAATTCTTGTCATGCACCATCATGTCAAAGGCCCTGCTGAAGTCCGGAGAGACTGCTTCTCTGGCCCATCCCCTGTCCACCGCCCTGGTCTCCCCATCAAGCAAGGTTTTATTTCTAAAGTGCCCTTACTCTGAGGCTCAGGGCACTTTATAAAATACAGGCATATGAAAACAATTGTGCGTTCACTTAAAACTAACTAAAACATCAGGAATAAAAGACAGAGTACTAAGCTCCGAAGGCTTCTCTAAAAAGGTACACCTTCAGACCCCATTTGAAAGTGTCTGCAGAGGGGGCCTCCCTCATGGACCTGGGAAGCGAGTTCTACAGGACCAGTGCTGCCACCTCAAAGGCACAATCTCTGAATATTTTTAACCAGGCCCTGGGAACTGTTAGGAGGCCCTCCTCAGCAGAACGGAGGGAGTGCAGGGGGTGGATAGGAGTCAGAAGGTCATGCGGATAGCCTTAACCTGAACTGTATAAGGTCTTGTAGGTGAGTAAGCCCATCGTGAAGGAAATCCTCCACTAGATCAGCAGCCAGTGCATCCCACTGATGTCCTTGAATCTGGAGATGACGGAGATCACATGTCTGTTCAGCCTCCTTTTTGCTAAGGTAAACTTGTTAAGATAAGAACCTTTGCCTCAGCCACATACTTCATCATTCTGCCCATGATAATAGATTGCTGGTCTGACATGAAGAGCATGCACATGTGGTACTGGGGCCAGGTGCTGCTACAAGAGTTAGCCAAACCAGAAACTTAAGCAGAGAACAAACTGTAGCTCCAGTTCAAGGAAAAAGTATTTGGTCCAGTCAGCCAAATTTAGTTCACACTTTATAAAGTGCCAAGAAGATTTATTTTGTACAAAATCACCACTGGATAAAGTGCAGGGGAAATGCAATACAAATGCATCAAACTGCAAGACCAAAACTGTGATAATGCCACAGGCTGGACACTTCTACGCTTTGCTCACCAGAGCTTCATCAGGGAGCCTGGACCTTGCAAGGTACTGTTATCAAGATGACTGGCTTCTAGTTGCCCAGGTCCAACTTTGCCCCTTTATAAGGATTGTAAACAAATTGGCCATTTCTGAATCCTCTGGCACCACACCTCCCTGAACAGGCACATAAAAGATACTGCAATCATCCCTGCCCACAGTTCCTCAACTCCACTATGATCCTGGGACATTTCTTGTCTGCCCCTTGGGATTTACATGGCTTGATTATCACCAGGTTTTAAGTTACCAGGGCTGGCATGTTGTTTTCAGGATGCATTATGGCAACTCCTGTTGCCAAAGACTCTTCTCTGAGCTGCCTCCCTCACCAAAGGGCCCCTTGTGAACACCACAGTGAAGTATGCATTCAGCCTCTAAGCCATCACCACTGGCTCTCTAGCAAGTTCCTCCACTGTTATTCTGCTTTCATTGGCCCAGTCCCTTCCTTTCACCTGTCTCCTTCAATTTATATAGTGTAAGAATGCTTTAGTGTTGCCTGTAGCTCCAGCTCCTATTGCTACCATGACTTACAGGCCCTCTGTTGTTTCTGAATTCTAATCTTGCAATCCCTCAGTGTTACTCTGTACTCCTCCCCCCCTGAGCTGGAAGCAATCTGTCCTTTTTCTAGTGGTCAGAAAACATTTTTGTGTTCATGATCAGTTGCCTCAGGATCTTTTTGAGCCATTAGGGCCACTTCTTAACCCTTTAACCCTTATTGCTAACATGGATACAGACATCTATGGTTGCTTCAGGCACCTTCTTTTGTGTACCCCACATGTGCTCTGCATTACCAGCTTCATCCATCTGCTCAAGTAACTCCCCCTTTCCCCTGGTCAACCCTGATGGACTCTGTGACTCTGAACTCCACCCCCACCCCAATGCCCCACTCATCTTCCACAATGAATCCCTCCTCTATAAATAGAGCAACTGTACTCTTTTTCCCCATGCCTGTCTCTTAAGAATAGACTACATCTATCTACCACAGTGTCTCAGTCATTGTCTTTTCTCATCAGTCCTCTGTGAGTGGCACTTCATTCTGGCCTTTGAAGTGCATCAGGCTCCTCAGCTCACCCATTTTGCTGGGTGCACTCCTCATATTGGTATGCTTGCAATTAAGTAATATTGCCCTTTTCTGCTTCCTTGCCCACCTGAGTCTGCTCCCACTCATTCACCTGCTTTTCTGTCCTTTCCTCCCTCCCTCCATGATTCCCTGAACTTTGCTTCCTGCCCTTTGTGAACCCCTTTCCTTACACCTGCCCATTCTCTATCCTCTGCAAAAGGCTCATACAGGTTTAATGAATCACCATACAGAACTCACGGTTTGAAAGAGAAGCATCTGAAGCTAACTACTGTTAAAGGGAGACAAAATGTACACGTCTGAGAACCTGCTTACTACAACTTTAAAGTTTGCATGAAACCTTTCTTTGTTAATGGTTTAATCCTGGCTACCAATTCAAACAGTGCTTTAGTACAATGATGGCTAATTCATTAGCAACTAATTGACACTGCATTTCACTGGCTACAGACCTGATATCATGTACTGTAGCTGATGTGCAATAGTTTGCTTCAAGTATTCATGTCCATGCTGTGAAACATGAAATTTGAGCAGCATACTGTTGCACAAATAGTGTGCTCCCTACTATGACTGTGCAAACCTCCCAAAGTTCAGTCTTGCAAAGTGGATTGTCAAACCAGGTAACATTCATAAAAATGTTTCCCACAGATCATAAGGCACTGAATCCACATTAAATTGCATCTAGGGTTTAGTCACAAATCCACACTTGATGTCGTATGTATGGAGACTACAGCCATAGATGTGGAAAAACTGTTCACAATTAAAACTCTGTATGGGTACAACCTACTGTGGTTGCAACTAAAATCTTGGATTGAACTGGTCGGGGGAGGCAGAAGCTTAAAGAGGGTTTACTAAGAAGAGATGGGAGGTATGGCTGGTATGTAAAGACTAGAAACAATCTATTCAGTTTAGTGATGAGTGGAGAGGGGCCCTAGTCAGCTGCAGGGACTGTGAGATGGCTATCATCCAGGTGTTGTGCTGAAGGCACAGTGTATGCTCACTCTATCAATGATTTGCAGCACTCGGTTCACAGCTGGCTGCAGAGCAATATGAAATATGCCTACTGTACAGCTAAGCTCTAGCCAGAGCCAATATGGCTGTTGCGAGCTGCCAAATGACCAAAGTTGCATGCATGCATAGAAAATGTTGAATGACCAGGTGTAACTTGGCCGGTTTTTAGAGTTGTTTCTCCAAATTTCCAACATGGCCTTTTTGGGACCCCATCTCATGAAGATTGCCACTGTCATTTCATTCGCTTGTCTGAAAGGTGATTTTTGCAGAGCAACCGTGCCATTTTGAGCCACAGGTGCGAAAACACATTTCAGGAAGGATGTGAAAAATGACAGCTGCACTGTTAATAGGGAGGTGTGCAAAAATGGCAATGCTGAAAATCTAAAATGAAAATATTAAAAACTGACGAAGTTAGGAGTGTGCGTAGAAACTGCGCAATGCTCGCTCGTAACACAGTTGGTTTTTGGAATTTTTTCACCAGATTTGCAGCATGGGCTTTTTGGGACCCAACCTCATGAACAGTGGCACTGTAATTTCATTAATCAGTCCTAAAAAGTGATTCCTTACAGCAACCGCAAAATCACCTCTCGGAACTGAGTAATGAAATGACAGTGAGAGAGTTCACAAGGTGGGGTCCCAAGAACCCCATGTTGAAATTGTGGGGCCAAAAGTCCTAAAAATGGCTGATATATCAACATAAGTTGAAAACATTGACCGCCATTATACCACGCTTACCTTTGATTCTTCAGTTTGAGATTCGTCTTTGAAAAGTGCAGACATGTCGGTCCAAAGAAGATGACTGCGCCAACCTCCGGAGGTAAGTATGGGATAAGAGGTGTGTGGGAGGTGGGTGCTCAGTGGGAGGTGGGGATGGGGAGGGGGACTGATGCGACGATGAGGGGCCATTTTCTTTTACAGGTAAAACAAAATAAAGACAATGGGGAATGGTTTTCTTTATTTACAGGAAAAAAAGCATACATCTGGGCACACTGGGGTGGGCTCACAGGGTTCCACATGAGTTGGGGGGCATGATGCCGACACAGGGATTGGGCACCCCGATCTCGGCACGGGGACGGGTAATGGAGGGAGCGGGGAGAACAGCAGCAGTGGGAGGGAGTGATAGAGTTTTATTTGCTGCTTGTGCTGGGAGGGAATGGAGGGAACAAGGAGGACAGGCGCAGTGGAAGTGTGCAGGAGAAGTGCCATCTGCAAGATGGTGGTTGTGATGCAATTGCGCATGCGTGGCATTCGTGCATGCATGGGATGCCGGTGCCAGCAGAACTGTGCATGCTTGTGAAGCGCGCATGCACAGTTGTTGTTCCGGAATATGGAACTAACAACCAAAATAATGTGGCTGTTACTGTGTGGCAGCTGATTGCGGTGGAGTGTTACAAGCTCCGTTGGACTTTTGGAAGGATACTTCCAAAAGTCCAACAGAATCAGCTGTTTTAAGGCTATGATCGTGAAATGGCTGTAGGTGCTGCCCACAGCTGTAAAAACTTACCTGGGGTCTGAAGCAATCTACCACTACTCCTCTCTCTCAGTGACCCGCAGTTTCTAGGGGATTGAGAATGGTGGTGAGTGGGCCAGACTGAGACCGCCAGCTGAGGAAGGCAGTCCTAGTTTCACAACCACAAACCATTTTGCATCCCTGCAGAAAAGGAATTAGACATCTCCTAAGGGAGGCTGTACATCGATTACCAGACACACAAACAAGACAACACCTAGGAGAGGGAAGGGCAGAAAATCACAGGTACAACTGAGAAGTTGTTGGTTGTGGTGGATGGCCAGAGAGATGAAACATGTGGTGTGAGGAGGCAGTCAGGATAGAAGGATAGACAGATACCTCCCGTGGCTTCAACCAGGATGCATACTAGGGAGGAAACATAGAAGCATAGACTTTGATGGCAGATAAGGACCGCTTGGCCCACCTAGGTCTGCCCATTTCCCTAACTACAGGATAAGCTGCAGATCCTAGTTAACCAACAGCCTATTTCTTCCTACACCCCCCACAAGAATTGCCTTATGTTTGTCCCATGCATTCTTGAATTCTCCCACAGTTTTAGTCCCCACAACCTCCTCAGGATGTTTGTTCCATGTATCCACCTCCTCTCTGTGAAAACATACTTCCTCACATTGCCCCTGAGCCATCCCCCTTCTATCTTCAAATTATGCCCCCTTGTTCTTGCACATCTCTTTTTCTGAAAGATGCTACCCTCTTGGACTTTGTTGATTCCACTGAGGTACTTAAATGTTTCTATCATGTCCCCCCCCCCTTTCCTCAAGGGTATACATATTAAGCTCCTTTAGTCTCTCCTCATATGGCTTCTCTTGCAGACCCTGCACTATTTTAGTTACCCTCCTCTGGACTGCCTCCATCCTGTCTATGTCCTTGTCGAGATGGGGTCTCCAGAAATGGACACAGTACTCCAGATGGGGTCTCTCCAGCTGTCTGTAGAGAGGAATAACAATTTCCTGTTTTCTGCAGGTGATGCCTTTCTCTATACATCCCAGTATCCCCCCAGCCCCCCCCCACTGCCTTCTCACATTGCTTGCTAACCTTAAGGTCATCTGATATAATTACCCCCAGGTCCCTTTCCATTTGTGTTGTTGTTACTACCCCCATTGTGTAATCTTCCCTGGGTTTTTGTTTCCCAGGTGCATTATTTTGTACTTCTTTGCATTGAATCCAAGCTGCCATACTTTGACCATTCCTCAACATTGCCAAGTCCTTCTCATCCTTTCCACACCTTCTTGTGTATCAACCCTGTTGCAGATCTTTGTATCATCTGCAAGAGGCATCTTTTCCTTCAGTCCTGCAATGTCACTTATAAAGACTTTAAAAGGACTGGACCCAGTACTGAACCCTCTTGGTTACCACTAGTAACCCTCTTTCTTCAGAGTGGACTTCATTTACAATTACCTTCTGTGTCTGTTGTCCAGCCAATGTTTTACCCAGGCTACCACCCTGGGACCCATTCCCAGGCTGGTTAATTTGATTATTAATCTTTTGTTTGGGACTGTGTCAAATGCCTTGCTAAAGTCTAGGTAGGCCATGTCCACAGCCCCTCCCTGATCTACTACTTTGGTCACCAAGTCAAAAAAATCAATTAGATTTGCGTGACATGACCTTCCAGCTGTGAACCCATGCTGCCTTGGGTCCCGTGTCCCGCTTTCCTCTAGGTACTCAACAATTCTTTCCTTCAGAAGTGATTCTATCACTTTCCCTACCACAGAGGTCAAACTGACAGGTCAGCAGTTTCCTGCCTCTATCTTGCTCCCACTTTTGTGAAGGGGAATTACATCCGCCTTCCTCCAGTCCTCAGGTACCACACCATCCTCCCATGATTTGTTAAAATGGGTTGTCAATGGTGTCACTAGTTCTCCACTTAATTCTTTTACAATTCTGGGGTGAATTCCATCAGTCCCCATTGCTTTGTCCACCTTCAGTTTTAGGAGTTCTTTCAGAACCCTTGCTTCTGTGATAGGACTGGGATTAACCCCCCCTATCCAGCGTGCTGCTGATAATTGGATTAGGCACCTCCCCCTCCTCCTCTTTTGTGCATACTGAGCAGAAGTATTCGTTCAGTATCCCTGCTTTTTCACTGTCCCTCTCCGCCCACCCACCGTCCTTTCTATTCAGCCTCACTATCCCTCCATTTGTCTTTCTGCACTTCCTGATGTACCTATAAAAGGTTTTATCCCCCTTCTTAACCAAGTTAGCTATCTTTTCCTCAGTTTGGACCTTTGCTATTCTGACTTCCCTCCCTGCTTCCTTCTGCCGTAACTGGTCCAGTTCTCTGTCCCGCTCCTTCTGTGTTTCCATATACTTCCTAAATGCTATCTTTTTCTCCCTAACCTTCCCCATCACCTCTTTTGAGAACCATAGTGGCATTTTCTTTTATTTTGATTTGTTTATTTGCTTCACACAAAAGGCTTGTTGCCTCTGTGATGGCAGTTGTGATGTTTCCCCATTGTTGCTCCACCCCTCCTTCTAGCCTGTTTGCTAATGATTTTCTAAGGCACTCTCCCATCTTGCCAAAGTCAGCCCTCCTGAAGTCCAGTACCCTCACTTTTGTATGGCATGACTCTAGCTGAGTTTATCGTGAACCACATTATTTGGTGGTCACTTGTTCCCAGATGTCTACCCACTTCTAGATCTGAGATCCTCTCACTGTCCCCATTTGAGTGTACAAGGTCTAAGATTGCTCCCTCATGAGTGGGTTCCAAAACTAGCTGTCTGAAGCATGCCACCTGTAGGGCATCGAGAATGGCCCTGCGCTTGGATGTGGCTGCAGCAAAGGTGCTCCAGTTAACATCTGGCATATTCAGGTCCCCCATCAACAGTATCTTCCCTTTCTCTGCCATCCTAAGGATGCCTTCTATCATATCCTTGTCCATTCTCTCTCCCTGTCATGGGGGTCTGTATACAACCCCTTTGCGGATTGTGGTGCCATTTCCAGTCTCTAAGGTGACCCACAGTGCCTCCTCTCCTCCCTGTTTACTTTTTTGTTCCATTGCTTTTATCCCTTCCCTTACGTAGAGAGCTACTCCTCCCCATCTTCTCCCCTGCCTGTCTCTCCTGTAGGTTGTGTACCCTGGTATGTTAGCATCCCGGTATTGGTTCTCTGTGTACCATGTTTCTGTGACTGCTATGATATCCAGGCATCCCTCTTCCATCAAGGCCACAAGCTCAGGGAGCTTGTTACCCAGACTACGGGCATTGGTACTCATTACTCTCCATTTCTTGATGGCCTTACCCCTTTTTGCCCCATCCCCGTCCTTATTGCCTTTGTCATTTTCTCCATTTACCCCTGCCCTTCTCCCTATTGACATTGAGGAGCCAGACACTGTAGCATCCCCAGGTTAGTTGGCAGTTAAAACATTAAAGGAAAACTACAGTGAAATTGGCAAAACATGCTGTGCAGATTGTTTTGATTTAAGGTATAATCCTAGGCCCAGATATTCAAACTGCACCCAAAAAGTGCGCAACAGCAGGAGCAAGCACAAGTCTATTGTGCCCATACGCAACAGACGCAATATTCAAAAACAGAGCAGGCCAAACTGCGCCTACAGCCAACGACTGAATATTGCACCATTTGTGCCATAGCGCAAGTAGGGAGGGGAAGCTGAGCAGATCTGATGCGCCATAGCGCAACAAGGGATGTTCAGCTGAGCAGTCCAGAGGCACCATAGTGCAACCAGGGACATCCCCCAGCAGCAGTGCAGCAATGCAACTGCACAACCAGGGAGGTAGGGACCCACCACCCATGCCACAGATGGGCACAGGAACACACAGCAGAACAGATATTGTCCCCCACCTCATGCACTGTGCAACTGGGGAGGACCAGAATAACCACTGGTCCATGGAGACAAGCAAACAACCCACAGACGGGCCATGGTGCCCCATCACACCTACCGGCAAGCTGTGACTGGCACACAAGGAGGGCTGACCCCCCCATGCCACACCATCCCCCCCAATGCAGAGCACACTCTGCACCGTGACTCCCAGACACCCCTCCATGAGCAGTGACCACCACTGCAGGAAACCCCATGCATGCCACCACCCCCACTGTGACACTGCAACCCTGTGCACCACAGAACCATGCAAGCCAGCCCCACCACGAGCACCCATCAGCGGGTGGCAGCACACAGCAATGCAACAATGGCAGACACAGTGCCACCATGCACAGTCCCTGAGGTACTGCTGAGAGACCAACCATGCATCGGCACATGAGGTACCCCACACGGGACAGGGCGTGCCCTTGACACCACCACCAGTGGCACAGCACCCTGCACAGTAGTCCAATGACACACCCCAACCCACCACTGGCCACAACAGCCAGCACAGACACCCACAGTGGTGTGTGGAAGCATGCACCACACCAGATGCCACACAGTGTATGGACATACACCCACCCATACCCAAGGGCACGACAACACAGGGACGCAGTGGTGGGGCAACCAAGCCCCCATTGTGGGCCCATGTAAACTGTGTACACACAACCCGCAGTCCTCCATGGCATTGGAGTGCCAGCCACCCTGTGCAGGCACTGTGGACCCATACACCACCATCATTCGCCCAGATCACAAGTCACAGACAGTGGGGCACATCCCCTGCAACACACAAGGCACAGCATGGAGGTGGGACAACAACTGTGGTGCCCACAGTGCCACCCGAGGCAGGCATGCACCACACCAGTGACAGGAGGCAACCCAGCAATGTGACGGGTACAGTGGCTGCTCTGCAGGGACTGCCACCACTGACATGCCAGCATACTGTGCAGGACACAGGCATGCATGTGTGTCAGCTGCACAGGCCATGGACGGGCCAATGGGTGCACCATGGACACAGAGCATGCACCATGGACCACTGCACACAGTCATCCAGTGCACAGGGAACAACACACACACCACAGACACTGACTGATAGCTACCCCCACACCATAGTCACCTCCACACGGACACACACACACATCCATGACCGTACCACCCCTGATGCCATGCACACCACTGCAGCTGAGCACCTATAGCCTGCTGCAAATCAGAGACCACCACAGTATTCATATCAAAATTAAATGTATTGAAAAAATATATAACAATCAACTATATACAATAATACAAGAACTATATACAATATAACATATGAACTATATACAAGGTTGGGGGCCATAAACAAGGTGGGGGTGGGTAGAGGGCAGGGGTGGACAAATGGGACGGGGAAGGAGGGGTGTGAGGGTGGGTCAAGGGGGGTACAGGAATACTGGGACCAATCCATCCCTAGCGGGAGCGCCTCTCCCTGCTCTGGCTTCTCCGGGCCCTGTGCCTCCTCAGTACCCCGGTTTCATCGATGCATCGTAGGATGTCCAGTGATGCCCTTGCCACCACCAATATCACCCGCAGTGCCTCCCAGATCTCACGAAGCTGGTGGGTACCTAGGACAAGGGAGCACAGTCAATAGGTGTGAATGCACAACCCCATACAGCCCACCCACTGTGCATGGCATACGGCCGTGGAACATACCACTGTGATGGTGTGTGACCACTGGCAGTGATCACGTCCACATGACCTGCCCACCCAGGCACATACAGCCATGCGGAATGCTGCACACACCCACCGGCCAAGTCATGCACAGCACCACCGTGGCCATTTAGTGACATGGCTATGTGGTGCAAAGGCAGTGGCACAACCATGTACGTGGTGCACGCATGGACCACCATTGACACACTCCCAGACATGCATTGCCACTGGACAGTGTTGACTGTAACAAGTCGCGTGCATGGCAGTGGTGTCGATGGATGGTGGCCATGCCCCACTGCCCACCCTGTCACACAGCATGCAATAGTAATAATGGATGTATGGCACTCACCTTCATCGGGCTGGTCAGGTGGGCAGTGAGGGCCCTCGCCCCACCTGGCTGCACCATCCTCCTCCCGCCACCGCTCTTCCCTCACACGGCAGCATTCCTCTGGGCCTGTGGGGCAAACAAGGAAAGAGAAACATCAGTACAATCCTGAAGCAAAGTCCCCCTGCCCCCAGGTGTGTGCCCTCCCACCCAGCCAGACCCACCCATCCCACACACTGTGAACACCACCACAGCCAACCCCGGACGGTCCCTCTCCTATGTGCTGGACACATACAACACTGTTACCCATATGGACAATAAAAGTGTGTTGACAGAACCCCTACCTGGCCGTGGCACCATGCCCCTCCTGGCACGTGCCCACAGGCATGCCAGCAGCTCCAGCTGCCTCTTCTGCAGGTCCCTGTATCGGTGCCTGCACTGCTCTGCACTTCTCCCCCATCCAGTGGCCTCCTCAAGGGCAGTGGCCACCTTCTGCCACACCTGGGTCCTGGCCCTGTCGAGGGGCGCCTCCCCGAATGGAGGCCGATGGTGTGGCTCCACAATGGCCACTAGGTTGGCCAATTCAATTGCAGACCACTGGGCTGCCCTCCTGTGTGTCATTCTCTGTTGTCTATTTGGCAATATGGCACTCTGCAGCACGGCTCCCCACATGCAGATGCTGCGCGGTACAGCGCTGCCATTCCCTATCATGCTGTCACCGAACAGCGTGATAGAGGTACACCCATGCCTGACGCATGGTGCCTAGGGGTCAAGGGTCTCAGGCGCATGGACACACACAGAGCCATTGGAACACAATGCATGTAGTGCGATTGGCTGCCTATGTGCCAGCGCCATAGCAGCCTACTGCACAGTTGGCCCATTGCACCTGTGATGGCCCAGTGCCACAGCACCATGTAGTGACCATCGTTATAGCACCACTGGCACAATGGTGGCCGTTCCCTGCATTGCCTACCATGCACAGCATGTCATCAGCGTGGCAGACGCTTGCATCAGCTACCCAGGCATGTGCAATGAGGTGTGTACTACGCATGTCACAGAACTGCGCCATTGGCTCAGGACGTTCAACACAATTGCGCAAAGTGCAACAGCGCGATATTCAGCCGTCATATGCAAATCATGTAATGAGCCATTCAATGGCACAGCAGTGCAATTTGCATCTACTTAAAGTTGCTCCTCGCCTCATTTGCATGGGTTGCATTATAAAAGTGCGACATTGTGCTGCAGTGGCCATGGTCAGTCACTGCAGTCTATTGGTGAGTTGCATGCTGTTTGGGAGTGTGGACTGTGGATTTAGGTACATGCATGGGACTGCACAGTCACAGGTAACAACTGCCATTCTTACAGGCTACATAATGACCGAGCAGGTTGTTGGAGAGGAGGAACACAGTGGTGGTCATAAGGTAGTTCTAGGGGGTGGAGGTAGGAAGAAGTAGGCTGCGGGTTAACTAGGATCTGCAGCTTATCCATTAGGTAGGAAAATGGGCAGACTGGGTGGGCCAAGCGGTCCTTATCTGCTGTCAAATTCTATGTTTCTATGTTTCAATGGGAGGAGGAGGAGGCCTAACTTTACAAAGGCCGAAACCGAGGCCCTGTTCGAGGCCTACCTAGATCAGGAGCCACTTCTCAGTGGACGGCGGGGAACACCTCAAGCCCATGCTGCTGCATGGGAGGAGGTGGCACGTGCTGTGAACCTGCATGGCAGCCACCAGTGCTCTGTGTAGGAGTGTAAGAAAAAGATGGGCACGGACAGGAGGAAGATAAAGGAGAAGGTGGCTGCCATCAGGGCAGCATGAGCTGCAACAGGTGGGGGACAGCCGGAGGTGGTACAGCTGACCCCACAGGAGGAGAGGCTTGCTGGAAGCATGCAGCGCAGTGCCATTGAGGGTGTTCCGGGTGGTGGCTTCCGGATGGGTGGTGGCCCATCACTGCATGGTAAGTCATGGTCTGTCTATGGGGGGGGCCGGGTAGGTCACGTGCAGTAACCGACTTTGCTTTCCCTTACAGATCCTGAGCATCTGCATGGGTCAGCGGTGGTGGGCCTGTCCACTGAGGACAGTCAGCTGGAGTTGGAGGAGGGCTCATCCACCTCCACAGGTATGCGTGGAGCATTGCGACAGTGGGGCCGCCTGGCTGTCCACACTGATGTCGTTTTAACAGGTGTGGAGGAAGCCCTGCCTGTGTCCCAGCGTGCTGGTGTCCACGGATGCCAGCATGCTGTGACTGTGGCCGGTGCAGAGTCTGTCACCGGTGATGATGACGCTACCATCATGGGCAGTGACACATGTGTGCCACGGGATGGGCACACAGCAGGGCAATTCGTGCCCATGGCTGTGGGTGGTGCTGCCGTGGAGGCCTGTGTGTCAGCACAATCCCAGCCTGTGCCTCTCAGCACCAGTGGGGCAGCACTGGTGTCTGTTCAGGACAGTGGGACTGTTGCGGCCACTGCGGCAGCACCACTGAGCCCTGGGGAGTGGCAGCCAGAGGGGCAGCATCAGCAGTCGCCCAATGGGCTTGGGGTACAAGGTTCAGCAGCAGCATCTGTGCACCACCTGTGGACATGCCCAGACCTGGTCCTGGTGCGCAGCACCCATCCTCAAGGGGTGCTGATCATCAGGGCCGTGCACACCCTGAGGGACAGGATGCCGAGGAGGCACATGACCTCTTGGACAAGCACACCCACCTACTGCAAGCATCGGTCCAGCAGCAGATATGGCTTGCGACATCCATGGATGCACTGCGTGTGGCTCTGGAGCGGGCAGAGGAGCATCGCAGCAGGGACACCGCACTGATCCTGGCAGGGATGGACCATTTGCGGGAGGATGTGACTGCTTCCATTGACAGGCATGCACAGGCATTCACTGCTGTCATGGCCACAATGGGCACACAGTCAGGTGACCATGCATCGCGGACACCACTCAGTGCACTATCCACCCCCCGTTCCCGGCGTCGTGCGACTCCCACCCTGTCGACACCGGGTTCAGCTGTGGGTATCCCGAGCACTCCTGGCACAGGCATGTTCAGTGTGCTGCAGACCCCTGTGCAAGCATGGTTGCGTTCACGCAGTGGAACTCCTGGGGGACCATCGGTGCCACCCCATGAGGCCAGTGGTCAGCCTGTCAGTGCTGGTGGGTCTCAGCGGGGCTGCCCATGCATCCGTGGTGGCCAGGACACTGTGTCGTGTGACTGACCTGTCTCCCAGAATGGCTACTGTCTGGTGCTGCCCTGTGTGCATTGTGTGTTTCATTGGGCAGTGCACGGGTGGGTACACGGCCCTGCATGCGGACACACAGTCCACCTGCACACCCTCCTGGCTGCTGTCCACAGTTGCGTGTGCATGATGATGCCTGCATTGCACTGTACACCAATGTGCAATGGTGCTCAGCATCTAACACGCGCACATGGACAGGCAGTGGGCGTGGTTGCCTGTGGACATGTGTGTTGCTAGGGTTGGCGTTCTGGGTCGGTGTGCCTCCTGCCCTCTGTGCACGCTTTGTGTGTTGTGTGTGTGTGCTGTGTGTGTCCATCCATGGCATGTTAATCCTCACCCATCCCTGGTGTGTGTGTGCTTCTGTGCCCTGCCACTTCCCTTGATGGCATGCACCCCTGGTGTGTGTGTCGATGCGTGTTTGTGGGTTGTGCCTTAGCCACTGGTGGTTGCACATGGCCCCATGACTTACCTGGGTTGGCTGAAGTGCTCCTCCGTGATGGTGTCCCGGTGCAGCTGTGCCAGCCGGATCAGTCAGGGGTCCCGTCGGCCAAGGGGGGTCTGCCCATCACCATCATCACCGGAGTCTCCATCATCCCCATTGCTGTCCCCATCTTCAACCTGTACGGCTATCCCACATTCCTTGGCCATGTTGTGCAGGATGCAACAGGCCAGGAATAGCCCACAGGCCCTTGAGGGGCTGTACTGTAGGGCACCGCCAGAGGTGTCCAGGCAATGGAAATGTGCCTTCAGTATCCCGAACACCCGCTCGATGACATTACGTGTGGTGGCATGTGCCTCATTGTAGCATTGCTGCGATGGGGTCACGGACCGCTGGTAGGGTGTGAGCAGCCAGGGACGGAGTGGGTATCCACTGTCACCTGTGTGTAGAGGGCGGAGGTTAGTTTGGTGATCAGCATCGCCCTGCCCCAAGCCATGTAGGCCACTACCCATGTCACCTCTGGCGATGCCCCCCAGGCCCTATGATTGTCCATGTGGTTTGCATACTCACCCACTAGGTGTCCAGTGGGGATGTCCCCACTCTCAAATCTGTGGCACAGTGCAGACTGGTGACATATGAATGAATCATGTGCTCCCCCAGGGTGCATGGCACAGGCATTGATTATGCGCCCCCTGGCATTGCACACCACCTGGCAGTTGATGCTGGCATAGCCCTTGCGATTGATGTATGCAGCCCCCTCGGGGCCAGGTGGTATGCATATGTCCACATGGGTGCAGTCTATTGCCCCTAGCCCACTAGGCATACGTGCTACCCTGTGGAACTCCTGTATGTTTGCTGTGCACTCCACTACTGTGCTGGGGAAATGGATGTGCTCGGTATCATGCGGCAGCAGTGCGCTGAGGAATTAGGTGAGGTGGCATGACGTGGCCGACTGGGTTATACCTGTGGTGTCCCCAGTTGGTCTCTGGAACATACCCATAGTGAGCAAGCACATGCAGGCTGTTACTTTAGTCTCCAATGACAGAGCATGGCTCCGTCGTGTGGGTGCCTGCATCACATCACTGCATAGCTCACAGAGCCGCCTCAGAATTGCCCTATTCAGGCAGTACCAGCCCACAATCTCAGTATCAGTGTACAGCTCAAAGCTGGTGCAGGCTCGGTACTGCCTTTTGGGGGCATACCACTGACGGGCCCTTCCACGGCCACGCCCCCCTGCCGCCCACCTTCTCACCCCCCTCATAACGGCCTCCATCTGGAAGGTGGCACTGGCCATGTCCCTGGCTTGTGTTCACCCCCCCTGGCAGCTGTTGCTGTATTTCCCCTGCTGTCCTCCCTGCTACTTCCCCTGCACCAGGAACACCTGCCTGTGCTGGCCTCTGTGCTCTGTGGCACTTCCCCCTTCTGCTCTTGCTGTGGCTTCCCACACCTTCCCTGTGCCTGGGTGTTCAGAGTGCCCTTTCCCTGGCCTGCCTTGTTTGTGCCTCCTGCCCTGTCTGTCTGCCTATGGTTCTGACTCATGTGGCTTCCCTGTAGCATTCTTGCGCCTCTCCCTTGCTCCTTTTTATTTTGGCTCATTTCCGCTATGGCGCAACTTCCGCTTGCTCCCCTATTGCACATGGCGTAAGTCGTTGAATATCGCACTGTGCCATTTATGCATGGTTCCTCCCCCTTCGGTTGCACATACCTTCATTATCATTGCACTGTTGCTCAGCATGATTTCAGGGGTGCAACTTTCTCCTGCTGAATATCGCAGAATGGCGCAATTTCAGACTTGCGCAGGCGCAACCCTATTGCTCATGGCTCAACTCTTTTGAATATTTGGGCCGTAGTGTTTCCTTTCAGTTCAGTTCACAGTTTTGTGAACCATAAAACAGATGAGATCTACTCTAACAACCACATTGTAAACTGTAGAACTACGTGCCATTTATGTTGGTTGCTGCAAGTGTAATGTGCTCTTTGTGGGAAGGACACCAGGACCACTGCGATCAAGGATACAAGAACACATTAAAGCTATCAATAATGAAGAATCACAGAATGCTTTTGGTCAGCGTTTTAAAAATGCCTGCAATTGCAGTCCAAATGTGTGTCAGTTTAGACCATTAGAGCACATTGTTAAAGCTGAGAGGGGAGGTAATAGATGGAGGACTTTTGACAGGAGGGAAGAGGCTTGGATGTATTGGTTGGCCACAGTAGCCCGACATGGGCTGAATGAAATCATGATCTTCGATCATTTCTGTACTGTGTATACATTATGTAATGTACCAGTTTCTGCTTCCATGTTCTTATGTATTAGGGAGCATTGCAACTATTTTTCAATATTTTAATCTGCTATTTGGATGTGCATTAACAGCTAACGTGTCTTTTTCTGTGTGTGCTCTGTGAAGACAATATTGTTTGGTAGGACCATAATAATTAATGACAGAAATGAATAAAGTGAAATTGGGGCCTTTGGTTCCACTGACAACTTTCTGTGTACAGATAGTTCTCGCCATATTATGTTTGAATTCAGTTCACTTTAACTGTGGGTCATGAGTCGTTGTCATCTATCACACTAGGTAAATCTGACACCCCACCCATTATCCCAGAGTTTACTAAATATTCAGGGTCTAAATATTTATTAGTGCAAGCAAGGAAAAACATTTTTCTGCTTTATTTAATCCATTTTTAGTCTTCTGTTTATTACTCTGACCCCACTTACTTGCTCTTTGTGTCATGATTTCGAGCGAGCTAGTGAGCGGGCGAATCCGCTGAGCAGTCCGTTCTTTTTTGTTCCTCCTGTCGCTGTTGCTGTTGAAGACCAGTGGGATGTGGGGAATTTGTATCTGGATTCTTTGAATGCTGTTTGGAAGACCCTGAGGCTGAATACTGGGGAGTTTCGGTAATGCCCAGGTAGCAACGGTATTTGCAGCGGTTTTGCTGTGGCCGGGACGTATTCCTCGTCTTTTAATTATTGTATATTGCCTCACTGTGTATGTGTGGGTCTCTCATTTGGCTGGACCTGAATGGTTTGGGGAAGTGGATCTACAGGTGGATCACTCCAATGAGGACTGTTACCAGAAGATTGTGGATGTAAGGATTTAATGACACATGGACTGGAATGGACACTGAACTTGGTATTTGAATTTGGAAATCTATTACTGGATCTACATTGGTGGATTTGTGGCTGTGGATTTGGGGACTATAGAGGCTCAATTTGCAGTCAGTGAGTAGGCCTGAACTGGCCGGGGTCTGTGTACTGGTCTGTGGCAGCTCGGGGGTCCGTGCTCTATCTGGCAGGGAGCCGGTGGCTGGAGCTCTGTCCCCTAGGGATCCCCAGGGGACTGATTGTGTTAGGTTCTGGCGGGGGTCTCATCGCCGATTGTGTTGGGGTCTGGCGGGGGCTGGTGCGGCCTGGTTACAGACTCTGGGCCAGATTTTCAGGGTTCTACCCGGCTGTAGAACTGATTGGTCCTGAAGAGGACTATTCGGATTCTTTTCCTGCTCCTGGTCACAGTCAGACTTTTATTTTATTCCTTTTGGGCAGTGACAGTGCCTTAACATTTTCATTTTTTTGCTTGTTTTCTGGAAGATGTTTAAACTCGATTTTATCACCTGGTGGCAGTGAGAGTGCCATATACAGTATATCCCTAGGCCCTGATAGTGAGAGCATCAGTGGCCTGAGGACTATTTGCCATTATCATTGAAGGAAAGATTGTTTATATCATTTGCCTAGGGGAGTAAGCTCCTGAGAATTTTTCAGTAGTCCTGCTGGTAGTGAGAGGACCATCGGGACTCAGATTATTTGTTTTTACCCTCATACATCTTTACGACTGCACTATTATTATTTTGTTTTTTATATTTATTGATGTTATGCTTATGTTTGTTTAGTATAATTCTTTTTTGTCCTCCTCTGAGCTGTGAGAGGGTTTTGGGGTGGGGAAGTTCTATTATTTGTGTTCGGTGTTGTAATTGTTACTTGATATATTGTAGGGTTATGATTTTAGAATTATTTGTGTAAAGCAGAAGTGTGTGATTTGTATGGGTTTTACTTTTAGATTTATTGTGTATATTGCAACTATTTTTAGGGTAGTCATTTTGTAAGAAAACTAGGATTTTGTTATGGTGCTTTGGCTCTAGTTTTAGCGATTAGCCTGTGGAATGCATCTGTTTGCCCCCGGTCTTATGCTATTAGTCCTCTTCTTTCCATGCCTCCGCCTATTCTCCCCTGCCTTTTTATCTACCAGTGCTGTTAGGTGCTGGGCATTGTACATAGGAGGGATTGGGGTGGGTGTGGTGGGGGGCATGGACATTGAGGTCAAGGGAGCGGCCCTCTCGCATAGGGCTGATTAGGTCCAGAAGACGGCCTGGGTCAAAATGGAGGCTGGAACGTGGTAATCCATGTCCAGTCCCCATACCCAAGGGCACCATCTCTTTTGATGGGCAAGTGGCTGGGACGGCCCATGAACCCCATCCAACTCAAGTGGTGTTATGCAATGCCAGATCTATTAAGAACAAAACTACAATTATTGCAGATTTTGTTGGAACAGCTGATCTGACTTGCATCACCGAGACCTGGCTGGATGAAAATGCTGGCCCCATCTTGGAGGCAGCAATTCCAGTCGGGTACTCAGTGATACACCGCCCAAGATTGGACCACGGGGGGGGTTGTGGTCTGTTTCAAGATCAAATTGGGCCTCACTGACGTACCAGTAGAGGAAGCTGAATCCTTTGAATGTACTGTGGTAGCTGGTGTGGGCTGCAGGATAGCTCTCGTCTATCGTCCACCCGGGGACAAAAAGTGATTCTTGCAGGAAGTGGCAGATTTTGCCACCGACATGGCATTGGAGTCCCCCAGACTGATGGTTCTGGGCGACTTCAGTGCCTGGGTCGATGATGAACTCTCGCCTTTTGGTCAGCACTTCCTTCAGTTTATGACATCACTGGGCTTCACATAATCATGGTCACTCTCTGGATTTGGTTTCATCCTGGGGATTGAGGCCTCTGACTTTGTCTGATCATTACACCGTGAGGTTCAACTTCTGTGCCCTCTTCATAGGTCTGCCTCTGTGTAGATGGTCAGTTACCGCCCTTTTCGGGATGTAAGCCCTGAAGACCTGGCAGCGGTGATTGATCTCTCAGAGTTTCATGATGCCAGCTCGAGACCGGAGTTGTTGGTTCTGGCCTATAATAAGGCCATTTCCTCAGCCCTAGACCTGATAGCTCCTCTCCGTGTTCGTTCCCTCCCACTCCGCCCCCAGGCCCTTTGATTTGATGGGTCTTTGAGGGAGTTGCGGCTGGTGGGACAAAGGTTAGAACATCGCTGGCAGAAATCTGCCCTGGAGGCTGACCGCCTTAGCTTGGTGGAGCATTACTAGTTCTACCAATCAGTGATCTCCCATAAGAAGGCAGAGTTCCTGTCCAGGGAGATTGCTGTCGCTCAGAACTGACCAGCTGAACTCTTCTGAATTGTGAACAGGTTGTGCAACCCAGCCTGTCTGCAGCTCAGTCGAGCTTTTTCACAAAAGAGTGTGATGAGGTTGCTCAATTCTTTGTGAATAAGGTGGGCGACATCAGGTCAGAGATCTGCTTGACTTGCTCTATGGGGGACACAGTTGGTCGGTGCTTAGTCACTATACCTCGTACTTCCTGGAGTACCTTTGACCTGCTGGAGTTCGAGGATATTATGCAGATTGTCCAGGGGATGCACTATACGTGCTTTAGTTTAGATCCAGGCCCAACTTCCCTGATCTTGGGTCGTTATGAGACCATTGGCCCATTTCTGGCTCAAATTATCTGGTGCTCCTTGGAATTGGGTGAGTTTCCAAGCTCCCTGAAGGAGGCGGTGGTGACACCCAGTCTGAAGAAAGCTTCATTGGACCCAGACATTTTTGCCAACTACAGACCTATCTCGAACTTTCTCTTTATAGGAAAGGTTATTGAGAAAGTAGTGGCAATCCAGCTGGAGAACCATTTGACCATCCATAATGTCTACAAACCTCTCCAGTCGGGTTTTCTTAAGAGGCATAGTACTGAGACTGCTCTGGTTCGGGTGCTCAGTGATCTCCTTATGACAAGAGATTGGAGAAACTGTTCCATTCTGGTGCTCCTTGATCTCTCTTCAGCCTTTGGCAATGTAGACCATGGGGTGCTGCTCGAGTGCCTGTGGTCCATCTGTGACCTGTTAAGTACAGTGCTCAGATAGCTTTCATCTTTCCTAGCTGGTAGAACACAGAGAGTTGTGTAGGGAATTTTTTCTTCTGACCATTTCTCTCTGTCTTGTGGGGTTCCTCAGTGCTCAGTGCTGCCCCCATGTTGTTTGCAGTGTATATGCTACCCCTTTCACTGCTATGCTGATGATACCCAGATCAACCTGTCTTTTGCCCCTGACCAGGTTAGTGCTTTTTCAGTATTTAACAATTGTCTTGCTGAAATCCAAGACTGGGTGAATTTGAGCTGGTTAAAGTTGAACTCTGGAAAGACTGAGGTTATGGTTGTGGACCCGGGTCGTAGGATAGAGGGGTTGAGGACTGATCAACCCTCTGGATTATTTCTGGGGGGTGCTTAGATCCTTACCTTAGAATGGGTGTGAGACTTGGGAGTGGTGCTTGACGATGGGCTGACTTCATTATCAGGTGTTGGCAGTCGTTTAGTTAGCCTTTTACCCTCTTAGGAACATTGCCAGGGTCAAACACCTTGTTCCATCTAGTGATCTGCCTGTGTTGATCCACACCTTTGAGACTTCTTGCCTGGACTACTGCAACTCCCTTTACTTGGGGCTTCCTGGAGTTGATATCCACCGCTAGCAGCTAGTGCAGAATGCTGCTGCTCGATTGCTGACAAGGGTGTCTAGGAGGTTGCATATCACCCCTGTGTTGCGTGATCTGCACTGGCTGCCTATTCAGTAGTGGATCACCTTTAAGGTAGGTTTATTGACCTACAAAGCCCTACTCGGACTTGGTCCCAACTACTTAAAAGAGCTTCTGATTCTGTACACCCCTGTGCGACAGCTCCATTCGGCTGACAGGAGGTTGCTGGAGATTCCGAGGATTACCTTGAAATCTTCTGGGGCCCGTGCTTTTGTTTGTGGCCCCTACCCTCTGGAATTCTCTGCCCCATCAGCTCTGGGAATGCATGACTGTGGGGAGCTTTAAACAGGCACTTAAGACTTTTTTGTGGAGTCAGGCCTTTTATGAACTATCATGATTTTTATTAGTGGCCTATTTTTTAATTGTAATATTTCTATGGAATTTGTTTTAACATTGTAAAGTGCCTTGGCACTTGAAAGGTGCTCAACAAATAAAGTTTGATTATTATTATTATTATTATTATTAAGGATGTTCCACTAGTAACCATCACTGGGCCCCAGCTAGGAAATTAGCAGCAAACAAAAAAACTGGGCAGCTGTGTAAGCTGCAAAAACATTAATTACTCACATACTAATCTGTATGGGCAAAATTTGGAAATAGCAGAAAATTAATAAAGAGAAATTATGTGGTGGTTCCATGGATCTTCCAAGTGTTTCTCCATATCACTTCAATAAGTTTCTGCACATCCAGAGTAGTCCAAATGTAGAAGTGGGGATTCTGAAAAATTGCTAATGGAAACAAGGGGGGAGGCCGTTAATGATAGTGACAAAGTAATGCAAGCAACTTAATACTCATGTTTTGTTCTTCATGTTCAAAACTGTGGATTCAATTCTGTCATTCAGCCTAGGCGCAAAGAGAGCTCGTAACTGAATGAACCACATTACTTCCCTTCTGAGAGTGAGGGCATTAGATCCCTTCTCCTCCTACCTAATCTGAATCATTCTATTCCACAGAAGTTAAATTCACATAAGTTCTCTTTACTATTTTTTTGCTGTTTCTAAATTGTGTCCATACAGATGTAATATGCGAGTAATTGACTATGGTGTTTTCTCTTTCTGCTTTTTGGTGTTTAAGCACCAATCACACACCTTTTTAATCTATCCCTAGCTCAAGGGGACCTCTCTTCAGTTTAGAAAACAGCCCATGTGATACCACTGTTCAAATCCAGAGATCCAAGTGATCTAAATAATTACAGGCCAATATCCCTGTTGCCCATACTATCGAAACTGCTGGAGAAACTGGTTAATTCCCAGGGTAGGAGTTATCTGGAATCTGCTAACCTGCTCAACCATGTACAATCCGGCTTCAGACCATGGCACAGGACAATATCTGCCCTTGCGAAAGTCACAAATGAATGGCAGAGAGCTCTAGACGAGAAGAGCTATGTGTGTGCCTTATTTCTTGACTTAAGCAAAGCTTTTGATACAGTGGACAACAAACTACTTCTGGTTACACTCAGATATCGGACCCAGCAGGGATACTATCCAAACAACCAACCTAGCAAAGCAAAGCTTTTGATACAGTGGACAACAAATTACTTCTGGCTTGCCTCAGATATCGGACCCAGCAGGGATACTATCCAAGCAACCAACCTAACATAGATGGTCAACTCTCCTACTAGAAAAAACTACAAGACTGGAACCAGCACTCTCATTGACTGGATACTTACTAATCACCCCGGACCGGATAAAAAACACCACCATTCTCTCCAACTCCCTCAGTGACCACTCCCCTGTGATCTGTACCTGGACAAATAAATTCCACAAACCACCTCCAAAAACCATCCAAAGTCGAATGCTACCACATGGAAACCTTGCTAAGCTAAAGACCTGCCTCCTACAACAAGACTGGTCCCCTATCTACAATACACTGGATGTTGACGCTGCCCTAGACTTCATTAAAACTTTCAACACTGCCTGTGACACCTACGCGCCTTTCAAAAAATGCAAAATCAAAGCCCTTTCTAATCCCTGGCTAACAGCCAAACTACTGGCTCAGCTCAAAGCACGGGACCATCTTTGGGCTATAGCCAGGGCCACAGGCTCCATAGCAGACTCACTCAACTATAAACAGGCGCGCAACCTATGTACTTCACAAATCAGGCAAATGAAGAGCTCCCTAATTCAAGAATGCTCTTGAAACCACTTGGGGTGATGGGAGATCCTTCTGGGATAATATACATAATATTATGGGGAAACAGTCCAAATCCTCTCCCACGGCAATGAACATTGATGGCTCCACTACCTGTGACCCTAAGGCTATTGCCGATGCCCTAAATAAAACCTTCACAGACCTCAGTGGTGTCCTCTCACTGGATTTCTTCCATGACTTGTCAATTCCAAAACTCGTATCCCAAACCACCTCACCAAACTGCTATTTCACTTTAAAATAGTTAAGACATGTGAAGCCTACAGATATATAAAAAAGGCCTGCTCTAAATCCAGAAATAGCAGTGACACCATTGATCTAAAACTTCTGTCCCTCACCTTGGAAGAAGTGATCCACCCCCAACCAAAATTCTCAACCTCTCCCTGTGCCAAAGTAAATTCCCCAATACATGGAAGGCCACTATAGCCAGTGCATAAAGGGGGCAACAAATCCACACCTAGGAACTACCGACTCATATCTATACTTCCAACCCTCTCCAAAGCCCTTGAACGGATCGTGGCGGATCAACTATCAGACTACCTACAAAAGTATGATCTACTCTGCATTCAGCAGCACGGTTTTAGGAAATGACACAGTACGTTGACGGCCCTACTAGATTTCTCTAGTGAAACTGACAAAGCCTTGGATAAGGGTCATTTAACCAGAGCTGTCTTCATAGACCTCACAAAGGCCTTTGACACTGTTCACCATAGCCTTCTAATCTCTCTTCTGCTCAACACTGGACTAGCTGAGGGATCAGGAGCCTGGGTAAAAAGTTACCTGACACAACGTTCTCAAACAGTAAAAATCTTTGAGGTTCTATCTGACTCCAAACCGGTCCTCTCTTGTGTCCCCCAGGGCTCAGTTCTAGGTCCCCTCCTCTTCAGCCTATTTCTAAACATGCTTCCCAAATCCTGCCCTAAAAAATTAATACTCTATGCTGATGACGCTGTAATTCTTGCCTCTCTTAAGGACCCAAATCCACTACGACAGAGCATGCAGCTTGCTTTCTCATGTGTTGAAAAGTGGTACCTTGAGCACAAGCTGGTTCTAAATCAAAAAAAAAAAACAAAAGTCATGCTTTTCGCCAGTCATCAAAACAGAAATAGGCATACCCCACTTGTCATAAAAACTTCTCTAGGAAATACACTAGAACAAGTGAACACCTTCAAATACCTTGGTATCACTTTTGACGAATGTCTTACTTTTGCAGCCCATATCGATAACACTGCTAAAACAGTGCACCAACGCATGGGAATTTTGTACCGGAACAGTCAATTTTTAAACCAAGCTGCCTTGAGGATTGCTGTTCAAAGCTCCATCATCTCAATCATAGACTATGGTCTAATTGTCTATGGCTCAGCAACTACCACTGCACTAAAGCGCATTTCAACTGCACTGAACAAAACCTGTCAACTCCTCACTGGAGCACACAGACGGACCCACACTTGTGACCTCTACGTGGCAACTGGTTGGTTACATCTCTCCAATTGTCTCATGTATCTCACCTGCATGATAGCAAAAAAATCAATCCTGGGACTCACTCCTCCATGTATCCGGGACCTGCTCTGCCTGAACAATGGCTCTCGTTCCATCAGAAGTTTGGGCCACCAACCTTTCCTTGTCCCTAGATGCCGGACTGCTCAGGGACAAAGATCTTTTGTCTACCATACCCCTACCTGGTACAATGCCCTTAACCTGCCCTCTCTATCCTCCATGACATTAGGAGCTTTCAAATCCATACTATACGCTCACCTCACAGCCTCCAGCTCCTGTGACTGCTTTGACTAAAGTCTCATTCACTCTTAGTGCACTTACTTTTTGTTTTACCCATCCACCATGATCTCCTCCTTGACAAAGACAGCCTGAGTACCACTAACCTGGTTCTGTCTGCTTCTAACTTCATATTATCCCTCTCTTCCCCCTCAAGCTCTCCAAATCTTTATTCCTTGTCCTTGACACTGCCTCTGGGTTCCTTTTTCTTTTCCGTACATAAGTGTTACTGTTTAAGTTGTGATCTTGTTAAACAGCTTACTGATTGTTTGTAACACTGTCTACTATGTTTTTGTACTTAATGACGTGGAACCTTTGTAAAAGAGCCTTGGCTCAAAGGTATTAATTCCTAGAACAATAAACTAAACTAAACAATGTTGGCCTGGACTCACAACCATTGAAATGGTTTACCAGTTACCTCACTGGTCAATCACAACAGGTCAAGGCAAAAGGGAAATATTCCCTGCTGAAACCCCTGCTGTGTGGTGTTCCCCAGGGATCTATCTTGGGCCCCCTGCTCTTCACCTTGTATATAAACAATATTGACAATGGTGTTAAAGCCACCAATGTACATCTCTTTGTGGATGATACTGTTATCTACATTGCAAGGCCCAGCCTAGAACATGCTTGCCAGGATCTCCAATCAGACTTCAATCAGCTGCAACTAAACTTACTGAACCAAAAGCTTCTCCTAAATGCAAATAAAACAAAGGCCATGATCTTCTTGCCACTTATCAGTGCATTAAAACCCCCCATCCTGGGTGTAGTACCTCAAATCTCCACACTCCTTGGCAAATCCTTAGACTATGTGACACAATTTAAATACTTGGAGTGATATAGACAGCCAGCTCTGAGTGCTGTATCATTTTTTTTTTTTTTGCAAATAACTTTATTTTATAACAAATAACAATACAATAAAAGACCCCCCCCCCACCAAGGGCAATAACCCCTTTACAAACTTCCATACTGTAGATTATCATAAGTTGTCACATATTAAAAAACAGAAATAAAAGGGGATGCCCTCCCAAACCCTCCCAACCCAACCCACCCTTCCCACCCCGACCCAGGGCAGCATTCCTTTTAAACCAGACGACAGAGAGAGAGAACCTAATAATATAGACCAGAGTGAGTTAGCAATCTTTACATCAGGTAACCAAAGCAATTATAAATTGCTTAGACCTTAAAACAAAAAATGATCGACCTAAGTGTCTCCAGAGGGGAAAAGAGACTATACCTTTCGGTCCAGAATGGTCCCATATATCAGTGTAGGAGAGAGGGGAATATATTAGGCATATCAGGATAGATAGCCTGTCCAAAGATGGGAGGAATCCTACCCTACTAATAACCATACTTGACCTTCAAAATCCTCGAAAGGTTATCCCAGTACTTATTAAATTTTTTAGTTGAATTGAGAAAATTTGCTACGGACCTCTCCGCATTTAAGGCACCAAGAAACTCATCCCACCATTCCTTATGGGAAGGAGATCTATCAGTGTGCCAGTAATGGAGAAGGAGGAGCTTCGTTACCAGAACCACCAGGGCCACCTGATACTTGAGCCACCGTGAGGTATATGGGAGAAAACTTACCAAAATACAGACATCGCATTAAAGTAGTCCTAAATGTTAACATAAGGGCCTATCCATAGCTTCACTAACTCCCCAGAGTTTAACTGCTTGAGACATTCCCATAATTTGTGATAGGTGGTACTAGCAGGGTTGCCACACATCTTGCATTCTGGGGAATTAAGGTTATATATACGGGAGAGTTTAGCCGGGGAGAGGTAGAGATTATGCAGAAGGTTAAATTGTAGACCCCTTAATCTATCTTGTTTGACATATACATATAGGTCCGACCAAACCTTACTCCAGTCTTCCTCAGACCAACCCATGGAGAGGTTTGCCTCCCAGTAATAAGGTATTGGGGAGATGTTAGTGTCCCTCTTGGCTATAATTGCTTTATATAATTTAGAGACTGGTTTACCAGATAACATCAAGTCCCTCATTTTCCTTAGAAACTCCCCTGCTTCAACCGATCCTTTGGTACCCTTAGGAGGGAACTAATGCATCTATGAGTCTGATACAAGTTGCACGCCGTTGGGTTCCACCTTGAGCCCCTCCACCAATACAGAGGCCGAAATAACTGAGCCTTCTGAAGTGAAATCAGCTATCTTTGGATTAACTGGAAAATACCTCACATCTCCTTATCGACTGTTTCCCGACCAGAAGGTTAGGGTTCTTTAGGATGGGCTGCATTACATCTTTGCATATGGGATACACAGAAACGAATATAGCTGGTGGAGAGCCCTTATATCCCACCCCACTGGGGAATCTCTTACTTTGGCAGGAACTTTTGACCACGGGATGTACAGGCAGGCTTCAAGGTCTGAATTAACACTATGTGCTAACGACCTATCCAGCTTAAGCCCCTCGGAAGCTACTTCCCCGCCTGACACCCATAAGACTACCCTAGCTACATGGTTGGCCAGATAGTAAATATAGAAGTCCGGGAGTTGTAAACCCCCTACCATTCTTGAACGGGTGAGTTTGCTATAAGCCCTGCGTGGAGGTTTCCCCTTCCATAAAAAATCGGTACAATATTTGTAAATCGGATTAAAGAAGGACCTGGGAAGGTATAGATTAAGGTTATACAGGGGGTAAAATATTTTTGGTAGGATCATCATTTTGATTGTATTTATTCTCCCCCAGAAAGATAATGGAAGCTTTGACCACCTTTCCAGGTTCTCCTTGACCGACCCAAATAAAGGTTTAAAATTTAAGTCTACCAGATCAGTTAAGTCCTTGGAAATTTGAATTCCTAAATACTGCAGAGACTTAGGCTGCCATTGTAGGCCCAAGGATGCACACCAACTTTGTTGCAGGAAGGGGGAGAGTGGATAAACCATAGTTTTACTTTTGTTCAAATTATAACCCGAAATTTTACTAAAATCCGAAATAATTTGAAACACACGGGGAAGTGAATTCCGGGTGTTGCGAAGATGTAGAAGTATATCATCAGCAAAGGCTGACAATTTATACTCCGACCTCCCTATGCAAATCCCTTGAACTTGCTTGTCATTATTAATAACCCTGATTAAAGGTTCCAAATACAAATTGAACAGATAGGGGGAGAGGGGACATCCCTGACATGTGCCCCGTAGTAGGGGAAAAGCAGCTGAGATCAAGTTATTGCATTGAATCCTTGCTGAGGGACATGTATAAAGAACCCGAATAAAGTCCAAAAATTTCTCTGGAAAGCCAAATTTAGATAATACCTGAAACATAAAATTCCACTCCACCCTATCAAAGGCTTTCTCTGCATCCAAGGACACCAGAGATGCTTCCATATCTGGGCTCGAGGATGCAAAGATTATATAAAACAGTTTTCTAAAATGGTCCCCTGACGAACGGCCCGCTACGAAACCAACCTGCTCTGGGCTCACTAGGTCCAACCACGAGGATTTAATACAGGTGGCCAAAATCTTGGCATAAATCTTAATATCGATGTTTAATAGTGAGATTGGCCTATAGTTACCCACCAGATCTAATGGTTTACCGGTTTAGGTAGTAAAATAATTCTCGCTTCAAAAGGGATGGGTCTTTGATCCCTGTTCCTGCCAAAAGCAAAAGTTGCTGTAATAACGGTATCAAAAGATCTTTGAACGACTTAAAGAAAAGGGCTGTAAAGCCATCCGGCCCTGGGGCTTTATCTATCTTTAGAGCGTCAATAGCTTCAACAATTTCTTTTTGAGAGAAGGGAGCCGCTAGCCTCTGACTACTCTCTTCCGAGAGTGAAGGGAAAGGAATACTTCCCAAAAACTCCTTTATCATAGTGTTCCTGTCCGAAGAAGGGGGCATATTAGAGTATAAGTTTTTGTAAAAGTCAAAAAAGATTCCTAGTATGCCCTCTGGGTCAGAAACTGTATTGTTAGTCTCAGGGTGTTTCAGCCCTGCCACACTCTTAGCTGTTGCCCTCTGCTTCAACTGCCAAGCAAGAATTCTTCCAGCTTTACTACCTTGTCCTATATATAAGGCCTTTAGTTTAGAGGCTCGATTCTCAACCCCTTCCCGTAACGTGCTCGCGTACCAAGCCCTGAGTGTAGCTAATTCTTGATCGTGATCGGTAGATCTCACATCTGATCCCAGCAGCTGTAGGGCTCTAATTCTTTCTAAACAGTTGGATAGAAGACGCGTCCTATTCTTTTTATGAACTGATGCTAGTCTAATTAGCTCGCCTCTCCATACGGCCTTCAGGGCCGACCATGTCTGGTCCACCGCATTGATAGAGCCCCAATTAGATGTAATTGCAAAGGACATGAAGGAGCGAAAATGACCTAACAATTTGGGATCCTTCAATAAAGAATCATTTAAAGACCATGAGTAAGATCTAGGTGGAGCAGACAGTGGACGGCATCGAAAACCTATGGGTGAGTGATCCGAGATTACCCGACTCTCTATAGTGACTTCAAAAATGAAGGAAAGAATCTGGTAGCTAATCAGGAAAAAATCAATCCGAGAATAGCTTCTGTGAACAGGGGAGTAGAATGTGAATTCTTTGGCGGTGGGATTAAACATTCTCCATGGATCCGTTAGACCCAAGGAGGAGGTTAACTCAGCCAACGCCCTCTGGGATGGAGACAGATCTGCAGCTCTGCACCATGAACGATCAATACGATTGGACTGTACCTGATTCCAGTCTCCTCCTAAAATAACGGGGCTATCTGCAAGGGGAGCTATTAATACAGCCAGCTGGGTAAAGAAGGAGGGTGACTCCTGATTCGGGCCATAAATAGACCCCAGCACTATGCTAATTCCCCCCAGCTTCCCTGAGACTACGATATATCTACCATTGGGGTCAGAAAAAATCTCTGTGGGGAAAAAGGGGACTCCTTTTGCCACCAAAATGGCTACCCCTCTTTTGCTAGAGGAGATCCCTGCTCCAAATACCTGACCTACCCACCTTTTCCTAAAATGATGGAGCTGCTCTTGGGGTATATGAGTTTCTTGAAGAAAAACAATTGATGGATCCAGGTTTGCCAGATGATTTAGAATAATGTATTTTTTCTTATTATCCTTCCCCCCTTTTATATTCCAAGAAATAATATTCAGGTTGCTAACCATATGATATTTCAACAAAAAAAAATAGGATCATTTGGAAGCTGCCTGCACCCACCCTAATATCCCCCACGTACCCCACCCTTAAAAAAGGACACCTAATAGAAACTTCCTTATCCCCATCCCAACCTCCCCTAAGCACCAACCTCCAGGCCCACGGCCGACTCCATAACCACTGGACCATGACGTGCACCGAAGTATGAGCCCCTCCCGTGGCCAAATGAGAATAAGTATCACATTCCCGAGAACTTAGACAAAAATTATGTAAACCCCTGACTAAAGCATTGCCCCCCTAAAGGTACATCAACAGTAACCTTGAGAGAAAAAAGATAATAGATCCACCCTGTAATGCCCTTTACACTCGTAGATACTGGGTATCAGAGTAGATCTCATTGAGGGGCCATAATAGCTGACACCACTGATGATACACCGAATGCGTGCCCCAAATTGCAAAAAGGAAAACCTGAAAGACCCAGAACTACATGTAGCAGTTCCTAAGAAGGAAACGTTGAGAGTCCCTCTATGTACCCAGTTGATATGTTAACCAGATATTTTATCATAACTAGTAATACCTATAACGTAAATGTCCAAACAATACAAATCTCGTATTGGACTGGCCTTAAAATAAATCACCTCCAGAAGTCCTGGATATTAACTGAAAGAGAAAAGACTGGGGCATGCAGTAACTCGTATATATTTACAATGGTTGCCAGCCCTAACAAGCTTAATAGAAAACATATTATTGGGGCAACCCCTCCATATAAAATATATATTCCCCCAGTTCGTTAACAATTTAATGTCCATGGAAAGGGTCCATATATAACTACAACGAATGCAGCTTCAGCACACTAAAATAATAGCAGTCTCTCCTTGATCATTGCTAATAGAATGCAGAGTAAGAAAATGTCCCGACTGCAGATCTATTCACCCCATTGGGAATAAATCAGGCATCATCTTGCTAAGATGTTTTAAGGACTCCTCCAGAGTGTCAAATCGTTTTGGCCCATCCTTGAAGAAGATTTCCAGCCTAGCCGGGTACAACATACGGTGTTTGACTTCTGCGGCCCACAATTTGGATGTAATGGGTTGGAAGTTAGCTCTTGCCAGGCGTATTTTCAGCGTTAGATCGGGAACCACCGGAAGCTTCTTGCCCTCCCATAAAATTGCAGGTAGTTTCCTCGCCTCCTTCAAGATATGCTCCCGATCGAGGAAATTGAGGAGCTTGAAAATTAGAGGCCTGGGGGTCTGTCGAAATTAGTTTTTGCCCATAAAACCCGATGGCCTTCGATGATATTCTGGCCCATTAGGCGAGGCCCGACTATTTTCTTTTAAAAATTTCTGCAAGAACAGAATTGTATTCGGGCCTTCCTCGCTTCTGGAAGTCCTAAAGGACCAAATTGTTGCAGCGATTCCTTCCCTCGAGATCGTTGAGATGGTCTTCTAATTTAGCCACTGCTCTCTGCACTCGCACCATGGCTGGGCCGAGTTTATCAGTGCTTCTTTCCAGCGACTTAAATTGGTCTTCGGGCGCTGGTGACTCTCCGAGCAAGCTGCGTTAGTGCAGGTTTGAATTCTGCTACATCTTCTATTAATTTAAAGAGGGCTTCCTTAATTGTTGAGAGTTCACCGTATACTCGGTAGGGGTTAGTTCATCCTGAGAAACTGGTGGGGACGAAGCGTCAGGGCTGTTTTTGCTTCGAGCTCCTGCGGCGGGGTTTCTTCCATCTCGTGCCCGACCGCTGAAAGGCATTAAATACAGTAAATCGCTACTATTAGAAAGGGTTTAGCTTAATAAACTGCGCTAGAATGTGGAAAATAACGTTAATTGTAACACCGGAGCGGGGAGAGTCTCAAAGCAGCTGCTATTCCTCCAGGCACATCACGTGACCCCCCGCTGTATCATTTTTTAATTCTTAAAAATAACAGAAATGTGGTATTGAATGTGTCTGCTGGAAATGTCAGTGCACTTGGAGTGACCTCCCTCACTCATCCCCCCCCCCGATCTCAGTATGTGAGATGACCACATACACAGGAACTTAGATAAAAAAATCTAACACCTGCAAGGCCAAGATAATTGCAGGGCTAAAAGGTACCTAAAATCAGGGACATCCTGTTTAGCTAGTTTTTTTTTTTATCAGTAGCCTAGTTGGCAGGAAAGAACATATTCATTTTCCAATGTTTACAGGAAAGGAAGCAAAGTATGACACTTCTCTGTGAAATTAAAAAGGCTTTGATATCTGTGAAGATCAGGAAGACCCTTTTTCATCAAAGAGGTGTCATTTGAGAATTGATGTTATGCTGAGAAAAACAGAATCTTACTGCCTTATAAGGATCCTGTTTCCTGTAGAGATATATTTTTAGTAATAAAATCCTGTTAGGGAGGCAGTACAGTGACCTCATTCAGGGGGCTGGAGAAAGCAGCTTTTAAAAACTATGATTCTGGTTTCATAGAATGACTTCTTTACCTGACTTTGAAACAGCAACATCAAGCCTTTAGAAGATAAGTACAGTATTTTTTGTGGATAGGAAATATAGTTGCAGTTTTACACCTTTTTGTTTAATGACCTGTATGTTTTTGTGATAAGAGTTCTGTATATTATTGTTTACTATTTTACCTTTTGCTTAGTAAAGATATATTTTAAAAACAGAAACTGCCTGGTGTGCCTTGAAACATTTCTTTGGTTTTAAGTGAAGTTAGATGGTTTTAAAGCTGACACTGTGCATGAGTTTATGGGTGTACCAAACTGGGAAGCAGTTTATGAGTTTTCTCTGGGTCTTACATAGAGTTCAAAAAGGGTTCATTTTGTAATACCTGGTTAGGTGTCCGTAGGCAAAGATATCTGGCCCCCCAAAAACAGAATTATCTGAGCCTGACAATTGGGTATGCTAACAAGAGGATAACAAGTTTGAATCCATCCAGAACTTGTGACTAAGGTGACTTGAATCTACAAAATTGACATGAGGGCTACCTTGTTCTGTTCACTGTTCTCAAGACTACGCTCAGAGGTTGGCACTTTGGGAGTAGAGGGCTGATCTGCTGAGTAAGTCTGTGACACTTGGGAGTCTGGATCAGCCAAAAACTCTCCTTTTCAGACCGTATAGAGGAGCTGTCAATTTAATTTAAAAGTAGACTTGGAATATTGTATAGGCTTAAGCACGTTCTTACCCTGGATGCCAAGAAAAAGCTAGTCCAATCCACCTTTTATGTCTATTGGGCTACATAGACTTCCTGTACAGTTAAGGCCCAACCCATGCTCTTGCCAAGCTTGACACTCTGTATCATCGTTCCTTAAGATTCATCCTCAGTTTGCCGTACTCCACCCACTATTGCTCCTTCTACTCCATGGTAGGCTGGCCTTCCCTTTCTCTCAGGAGGCAAAAGAACTCTGTGGCCCTTCAGGATGATTACCAGCAAACTTCCACATTACATAAGAGTGTCTGCCTTGCTGTGCAACTGGGAGTTACTTACCAACAAGTAATTTCTATATTTCCTTGTTGATCCCTAAAGTAAAACTTCACTTTGGCCATTCCTCCAATAGCCATGTACTTCCCCAACTTTGGAACAAGTTGCAAAAACAATGGCATTGGCTATCCCTACTACCCTGGCCAAGTTCAAAACTCTGTATGAGTGCTCTTTCAGTGAGTCTTGTAACTGCTTCCCCTGATTGTCAGCCCTTCTTGTTCTGCAAATTTACATGTCTGGCTGCCTTACCTCATTAAGCTCTTGCTCATCTGTTTTCTTATTGTATAACGTGTAAATATCATGCTCTGGTCTGTATGGCTGCCTTACTTCCTTCAACTCCTGCTCTTCCTTGTTCTTACTGCCTACCTTTGTAAATATTATGCTATGTCCCCTCCTTTACCTGTATAATCTTTTGTATCTACTGTATCCATAGACACACTTTCATCTGTAAAATCTAGTGTATGTACTGTTCATTTTGTTGTAAATATGATGTTTTATTTTTTACTCAAATCAGTGTACTTAATATAAGCTTTGTCCTACATTGATGTATTTAATGATGTCATTAATTCTCTGTTATTCAGCCTGTTGTTATTGAGCCTGTTTTACCTGTGAATTGTTCATGTGAACTTGTCCAGGTCCACCTTGGAAATGACCTTGCTCATACTGTAGGTGTTCTGCCTGGTTAAATGAAGATTGATTAATTGATTGATAGATTGAATGAATGATTGAAGTAATTGTGGTTAATTTCCTTTTGGATTATTCAGTATTTTAATGTCACAAAATTAATGGTGTACTATCACTTTAAGCAAGTATTCTGAATTGTATACATGCTGTATTCGGCCGTTTTTAGATTTGCCACACAACACTACCAATTAGTGCTTCGAGTCAAGTGATGTGTGGAGGCAGGTCTCCCATTCAGCTGTTTGGAGTGCCGCTCATCATGCTCAACCAGTTGGGGTCAGCACAGGACACCAAAAGTGAGCCTTGCTGTTTCAGCCACCATCTTGTCTCAGGGTCATGAGCCCATGCCTAATAGGGTTCCCCATGTCATTTTCTCACCCAACTGGCCTTTGAGAAGCAGCAGGAGCTATGTTCCCTTCACAAACATTTTTCAGTCAATTAGCACATGGAGTGCTGCGTGCAAGCAAGTCTGCCCCTCTGTCGCTCAAGTCACTTCTTTCCAACATTCCCACGTGTGGACCCAGTGCATGTGTGGGACAGCATGAGCAGCAATCCTTGAGGTAGTTACCAGGGGGGGGTGCCAAGGGACTCTGCTACCCCTCCATGCTGCAAACCGTAAGTGTATTCACTAACTTGTAAACCTTGGTAGTACAGCCACTCAACTGCATTGCCTGTATTGAGGAGGAATTAAGTGTGGGGGGTTCATTTTCACAATTTGTACCCACTCGTGTGTTATTCTCTCATTTGGCACTAAATATCGTGGCCGCCGCTCAACTGTTAATGTATTTTTTCACTTTTGCCCTTATTGCAATGCCTACTTACCGCTGCCCACAACCCCAACATGCATCTGGAAACAACTTTCGGCCAGTTCAATAAGTCTTTCCAGGTAAAACTTGGTGGGTGTGGATGTTTATATGAGAAGCTGCCACTACACATGTACAGTCACTTAACTAATAGTCTCTCATTGCTTGCAAAAGTGCTTTGGAATATGTGTATGAAAAGTGTTGTGTAAAAGCTAATTCTTCATCATGGATATGCAAACCCATATGCTGGGTAGATTGACAAAGCTTACCCATGATGGCTTGCACTGGCTTTGTGTATCTAAAAGTATGCATGTGTTAGTTTGAAGGGCAGTTAGTCCATGGTCTTATAAGAACACACTGTA
Source organism: Neoceratodus forsteri (assembly GCA_016271365.2). Lineage (NCBI taxonomy): Eukaryota > Metazoa > Chordata > Ceratodontiformes > Ceratodontidae > Neoceratodus > Neoceratodus forsteri. The sequence continues at coordinate 40,309,699 of JADMNL010000040.1, read as the reverse complement.
CTGTGAAGTGGGTAGGGTCAACTATTGCCCCATGTTGAGCTTCTTACAGGAAGACTAAATATGGGTATTGCCTGGTACCTGACTGTAACAGGTATGTTACTGTAAATAGAATGAAGGTGCAGTATGTGTGTAAATGCTAAGTCTACCTTATTATATGATTGTTTTGTTCTTGGTTTCAGGTATGACTTACTTATCTTGCCACTTCCTGGGACTCGGTTACAAACAGGACTGTTGCCTTAATCAGGTTTATCATGTTAGATTATGGCAAAAGTGATTAACTATGCTTAGCTAATTTCAGTTAAAAATATAAATATGGATAAACAGGGGAACAATTCATGAATACTAATCATTGGCTATCTGAAATTAAAAAGAACTTAGCCAAGTTATTTTTTTGAACGTGAGAAGCATTGATACTGACACATGTAAGTAGTAATAGAAAAACTTTCATTTTTAAACAGGATATAAATGGCAGTTCATTTACAGTACTGTTAGGGCAAGCCCTATTTCACAAGGTGTTTTTTTATTTTATTTGTATGATAATCAAAAAGAAGGATAGTAAACTCTACAGCACATATAATATAAGCATTTTGAAGGGTACAGAACTTAAATACATGATCATAATTAATTTAGCACCTCCATGACAACTCATCTGTCATGCCTCGGCTCAATTATACATAACAGTAATTTTATTATACATTATGAGCTTGAAATTATGGTCTTCTGATATCTTTTCAGTTATCTGTCTGGCTAACTTTGGTAGTTCATGTGTTAGAGTATGATGCAAGAGTATTTGGATATTGTACTCCATATCCTCATCAGTACTCCAGACCCCATCTGGAGTACTGCGTCCAGTTCTGGAGACCCCATCTCCACAAGGACATAGACAGGATGGATGCAGTTAAGAGGAGGGCAACTAAAATGGTGCAAGGTCTGGGAGAGAAACTATTTGAGGAGAGACTAAAGGAGCTTAATATGTATACCCTTGAGGAAAGGAGGGAGAGGGGGAACATGATAGATACGTTTAAGTACCTCAGTGGAATCAACAAAGTCCAAGAGGGTAGCATCTTTCAGAAAAAGAGATGTGCAAGAACAAGAGGACACAATTTAAAGATAGAGTGGGGATGGGTCAGGTGCACTGTAAGGAAGTATTTGTTCACAAAGAGGGTGGTGGACGCATGGAACAGCCTTCCTGAGGAGGTTGTGGGTCTAAAACTGTGGGAGAATTCAAGAATGCATGTGACAGACAAGGCAATTTTTGTAGGGAGTAGGAAGAAATAGGCTGTTGGTTAAATTGGATCTGCAGCTTATCCAATAGGTAGGGAAATGAGCAGACTAGATGGGCCAAGCGGTCCTTATCTGCCATCAAAGTCTATGTTTCTATGTTTCTATATATTCAATTCTGTAATGGGCAGTTCCATACATCCTGTCATTTAGACTATGAGATAAAATCAGGTTTTTTTCATATTATGTAAAATCCATCCTTGTCATCTACTATTAAAGAGGTCCGTTTGCTTTTCGAGTCCACGTGTTATTTTCTCCACTGTGTATATTTGCTTCATTATGGATGCTGACAAATCACTTAAAGTATTACCTAGTATTTAGAATTTCCAGTATTAACACAACTGATGTATTTGGTGTGACAAAACATATCTGACTGAGAGACCCCAATATGATCCTCCCAGAAATAAGTTATCCCCCCACCCCATGTTGGGCCTAGTGATCTAATGCCAGTGCTAAGGTTTCAAGGATTTAAAAACTGGCTTTCCACCCCCTTACCCCACCCATTTTAATGGAGCACAATGTTTACAACCCCCTTCTCTAGACAACCTGTGAGAATACCCCTCCAGCACATCTGTTCAGGCCCCTTGAGAGGGTGGGGAGCCTGGAATAATTTTCAGGGCCTAGCACAAAAGAGGGGCCAAGGCTACCAGGCATGCTAGTGCAGCTGCATAGGGTCCCCAGAGTTTGAACTTTTCCCAGGGCCCAGAATTCCTCTCAAGGGGCCTGCATCTGCTTGAGACATTCTCTTAAGGAACAATTTTATAAGAAGTACTACACACAAGAATGTGTGCACATCTCTGTATGAAGTGTCTTTTGTTTCACTAGGGTAATAAGCTTAAACTCTGGGAATGATATGAACAAGGAAAATGTTTGTGCTTTCAAAACTTGTCAAAATGCTTTGGGGAGATTTACCTATTATTTTGGGGAGAGCCACAGCTCTTTTGGAGAAAAACTAGCTTATGGCCTTATCCATATAGATGACCAGGGTACGCTAAAAATGAATGTATCCCAGCCATGGCCCTGCATCCCCCTAGGCACATTCATACTCAATGACATATTTAGCCATCCAATCAGATGTTCGTGCTGGTCTGCAAGTGGATCCTTGCCTACAAAGGAGACACTGCATATCAGGATATGGCATTCCTCCAGGACTGCTGCATACCTACCAGAAAATATAACTGTTTTTAAAAGAAAACTGGCAGGTGCCAGTGATGACACCAGCCCCTGCAGAGGTTCCTGGGGCTGGTGCTAGAGAAGCAAGATCCAGTTAAGCCCAGGATTGTGATATGTGATTGGGCGTAGTGGGGTATAAATCTGCTAACGTTGTCTCTAGGCAGGTGTAGCAGGCACTCACTCTGCTGGCCCTCCACATTACAAAGTTTTCATCCTCGATCAAGTGCATACCTGCCCATACCCGTGGCCCCCGTGACCCACCCACCAATGCAGTCAAGTGCGTGGCTCAGGGATTGAGTGTGGATGAGGCAAACATCATGCTTTGTGCCAGTGTATCCAATGGCAGGGATCCAGCATATCAAGGGCACTCTGTAGCTTTTCCTGGTCCTCATGTGGACAGCTCAGGAAGCTACTATGGATCAAGCCATTAGTCTGCATTTAATGTGCAGGGCCTCCATGTTTAACGAGGTACAAGACCATTTTGTGTGAGCAACTCCTATTCAAAATAAATTGCCCTGACTCCTCCAGTGCAAGTAATATGGATTTTGTGGGCCAGAAAAAGACAAGGCAGGGCTCACATTCATAGCAATGGCAGATCCTACTAGGAATAGTGATGTTGCTGCAAATGTGATGTGGCCCTGGGGAACACAGCAAGGGCTACAAGCTCAGATTGACCAAGGTATTTTAAAAGAAAAGGTTAACCCCTGCTGTTTGCCCTAGTCCACGTGTGTGCAAATCTAGTCAGAAAACAGCAAACCTTTGGTTCACCACAGTGATTTTTAAAATCCACACATACCTTCAAACAGTATGTACCTACCATGGTGTGAGTAGTATATTGCTTCACACGTGTTCGCCTTTATTTTTTCTCCCTTGCTCAATGCATAAATTACTACATAGACAATGACAGCAGAAAAAGACCAACAGTCCAACTAGTCTGCCTAGACTTCACTGTCTGCCCTGGACCTATTGTCCATACAGGTTTTTATCACTCCCGGTCCACCCCCCTGCTCCCCTCATTAATGCTACTGTCCTCAGCAAACACCAAACCCTTCACTTCATCCTAGTCATGCCTAAAACCATTTATGGTCTTGAAGCCCACCACTTCCGCTGGCAAACTGTTATACAAATTTACCACTCTTTCCATATAATAGAATTTCCTCACGTTTCTTAAACCCTCCCCCATGCAGTTTCAACTCATGACCTCAGGTGCTTGTTTATTAAAACATATGAACATGCGAATATAAGACAAGCCAGCAGAAGAAGACCATTTAGTCTATCAAGTCTACTCATATTGCAGGGTCCACAGCTTGAGCTAATGTCTCTGCCCTATCTCCCCACTCCTCCCATCCTCCCTACCCATGGTTCTTATCTTCCCCCTATGCATATCCCAGCCTCTCTTAAAGCTGCTCTCTGTCTTTAATGAGATGACCTCTTCTGGCAGTGCATTTCAAGTGTCCACCACCCTTTCTGTGAAGAAGTGCTTCCTGACATTCCTCCTAAACCTCCCACCCTCCAGATTAAGACTGTGCCCCCTCATGATATGGTTGCCACTCAGCTTAAAGAGACTTTCCTTATCTACATTATTTATTCCTTTCAAGTACTTGAATGTCCCAATCATGTCCCCCCTCTATCTCTCTCTCTCTCTCTCTCTCTCCTGTCTTCCAGGAAGTACATGTTCAGTGCCCTCAACCTCTCCTCGTATGCCTTGCCCTGCTGACTGGCTATCATCTTTATAGCCCTCCTCTGTACCTTCTCCAGCAGGTTAATGTTCTTTTTGAGGTGTGGGCACCAGTACTGAACTCCATACTCTAGATGCAGCCTTACCAGTGACCTGTACAAGAGCAGTATAACCTCCTCTCTCCTATTACTGATCCCCCTAGCTATGCATCCCAGCATCTTGTTTGCCTTTGCTGCTGCTTTCTTGCACTGCATGGAGTGCTTCAAGTCACTAGTTGTCATCACTCCCAGGTCTTTCTCCTCCTCGAATGCAGCTACTCGGACTCCACACAGGTAATTCTCTGTCCTGGGATTCTTGGCTCCAATATGCATAACTTTGCATTTCTTGGCATTAAAGTCAAGCTGCCAGATCCTGGACCACCTCTCCAGCTTTTCCAGATCTTCCTGTAGGTCCTGTATCCCTTCAGATGTGTCCACTCTCCCACAGAGATTGGTGTAATCTGTGAATAGGCACATTTTGCCTCTAATGCCATCCCCAATGTCATTGATGAAGACATTGAACAACACTGGCCCCAGCACAGAGCCCTGTGGGACCCCACTGGTTACATCTCTGGTGCCAGATAACTCTCCCCCCACCACCACCCTCTGGGTTCTGTTCCTCAGCCAGTTTTCCACCCATCTGACCATCTTCTCCCCAACTCCAAGATCCACCAACTTCCTGGTCAACCTTTTGTGGGGAACAGAGTCAAAGGCCTTACTGAAATCAAGATAGAGGATGTCTACTGCTTGGCCCCTGTCTACTGTCTTAGTGACACAGTCAAAGAAGTCAATCAGATTTGTTTTACACGATCTCCCCCCATGAACCCTTGCTGCTTCTCATCCTGGAGACCATGCTCCTCTTGATATGCCACCAAGCTTTCCTTTAGTATGGTCTCCATGAGCTTTCCCACAACGGAGGTCAGACTGACTGGTCTGTAATTCTCTGGCTCATCCTTGGGACCACTTTTGTGAAGAGACACTACATATGCTATTCTCCAGTCCTGTGGTACCACACTTGACTCTAGTGAACTATTAAATAGGTCTGCTAGTGGCACCGCCATCTCCTCAGCCAGTTCCTTTAGTACCCTTGGATGTACTCTGTCCGGGCCAGGTGATTTGTCCATTCTTAATGCCAGCAGACCCTCCCTCACTCTATCCTCCTCTATCTCTATGCCTGTGTTTCCCTCCCTCCCGCTCCTCTTTTCCCTCCTGAAGGCACTGGTCCATCCTTCTCCATGGTGAAGACAGAACTGAAGTATTCATTTACTATCTCTGCTTTTCCTCCATTATCCTCCACCCACTCCACCCTTTTCTTAAGCCTAACAATCCCTTCCTTCTTGTTCCTTTTCTCACTTATATAGTGAAAGAAAGCCTTCTCCCCTTCTTAATTCCTTCAGCAATTTGCAGCTCCTTCAGTGCCTTTGCTCGCCAGACTTCCTTACTTGCCTCACTAGCCAACCTTAGGTAATTTTCCATATCCACCTCTCTCTTGGTCTTCCTGAATTTTCTATAGGCCAGCCACTTTTCTCTTACTGCCTTGGCAACCCCAGAACTGAAACAGCTGGGTGCTTTGGCCCTTGTGTTCTTCCCCCTGAGCCTAACACTCTCATCAGTGGCAACCAGTATTTCTTCCTTAATGATGGATCACTTTTGGTCCACCCCCATATCTGCTCTGATGCCCACCAGATGGCTCCTTAGAATCTCTTCCATTTTCCTGAAGTCCACCCTTCTGAAATCCAAGATTTTGGTCTTAATCGGGATGCTTTCCCTGCCCATATCCAAATGAAAACACACTGTGCAATGGTCACTTCCCCCCAGTGGCTCCCTGACCATTAAACTATGTTTGTTTACAGTTCTTGATTAACTCCCATTGCATCTTTTCTGGACTTGGCCCCCCCCCCAAGAAAAAACATAATTATGCAGTGGGATGGGAGGAAGATAGCCACAGCCGTATTGACTTTGGCTAGAGCTGGTTAAATGTTGAGATATATTCAGAGTACTTGTAATGTAGGATTATTAATGTTCTCATGTCCAGGACATTGAGAGTTTTCTGACAGAATATTTACAGTTTATCCTCCTCACCCCTCTTCCTGTTCTTGGAGATGTACAATAATAAAGTCTTAGGTACAACAAATAAAAAGTTCTAATCTTGTACTGTCTGCAGCCCTGTCTATGGAATAAGGGATATTTAGCTTCTAAAATATGACAGATGACAAAACTCAGGCCTTTATTATCCATATTTTGAAAATGTTGTGATTTTAAAATAGTGCATCACTAAATGTATGATTATCACTGTTATGTATTTATAATGTAATAATATGACACTTAATTGCATATACATGTTCCAAGTTTACACAGAACTACAGAGTGTTGCTACTATCTTAGGACTATTTATTACTATGTGTATTTAAATGAACACAAAAATCCATGAATATTTATCACTGAATAAATTTATACAAGTTTGGTAACAGTTAGCGCTCCCCCCCAACAAAGCCCTGGTGAAAGTGAGCTAAGCAATAAGGCATGACAAGGTGTGTGTTATTGTGTAATAATGTCACTCCTGGGGTGGGTTAAAGTACGAGGTGAAGCTGAGCTCTTCCACCACCCTAGGAGTGATGTTATTACACAATAACACACACCTTTATTCTTTATTCTTGGTGTTTGCTACCTCCCTCCTAATGCTTCTTCAAATTAACTGGACTGTCTTATCTCTGAAATAGATTCCGCCTCTCCCCTAGGTGATCTATTACTAACTGGGGATTTTAATATGGGTGAAATTGATTGGGTAAAACACTGCTCTATCTCTAGTGCTGGCAAAAAGTTAGTAAACATTTGTTAACAATGTAATCTTACCCAGGATGTATATTTCCCTACTCAAGGGAATAATATATAAGACCTGGTATTGCATAGTGGTAATCTAGTACATCTCAATCTAAATGTCATCCCCCCATTGGTAATAGTGACCACTGTTCAATTAGGTTTCAATTGGAACAAATATCTGTTCCCTTAAAAAATAATTCCTCACTATTCTATCAGTATGATAATGGTGATATCTCCTCCATTACTAGAAGTTTGGATTGCATCGACTGGCATTCAGTTTTGAATTCAGTTAGTATTGATGTATACTTTTCATTATTATATAAATAAATAATTTATTTAAGGCACACATACATTCTGACTAAGAAAAACATGGCTTCAGGTCGATATTCACCCAAATGGGTGAATAAATCAATTAAAACATTATTTAAAAAGAAAATTAAAAGGTATGCGGTTCATCTTAAAACACGCAGTCCTTCTAACTGGAATTTATTTAAGAGTATTCAGACTAAATGCAAACGGTCTATCAGAAAAGCCAAAAAGTCATGGGAATATAACCTATCATCCAAAGCAAAGAAGGATACTAGCAAGTTTCTTTGCTTACATAAACTCTCTTAAAAAAAATCTTGTCATGTAGGACCTATTTTGGTAGATGGGACACAAATTACTACACCCTTGGAAATGGCCAATATTTTCAATTATACATTTTGTAAAATATTTTCCAATGAACAAAGGGCAGATTCTTGCAGTAATCAAACTGGAGGTTACATTAATAGCTCTATGGAAGATGTACATGTAAAATTAATATCCTTAAAAGGTAAGCTAAGTGTATCCCCCGATGATATTCCTGGGCACTTTTTGTACTTACTTGCCGATAGTTTGGCACTTCCTTTAAAACTACTGTTTGAAAACTGTATTAAGTTAAATTTTGTCCCTGAGCTATGGAAAACTGCCTATGCTGTCCCAATTCGCAAAAAAGGGACAAAAAGTAATTGTGAAAATTATAGACCGATTAGCCTGACTGCTCCCATGTGTAAAATAATGGAAAGTTTAATTAAGGATATTATTTCTCCAATTCTAACTTCACTTGACACAGAATAACATGGTTTTAAGAAAGGCCGTAGTTGAGTGACCAATCTATTATGCTTTTATGAGGATGTGAGTTTGCAATTAGATAATAAATTAACATATGATGTTATACATGTTGATTTTAGTAAGGCATTTGACTTATTACCTCATTGGGTCTTATTACAGAAACTTGTTTTTCTAAATATTATCCCTATTGTTGTGAGATGGATACTTAATTGGTTAAATGGTAGAAGCCAGCGGGTTTTGATTAATGGACATCTATTAGAATTGAGTAAAGTTACTAGTTGAGTGCCCCAGAGCTCTGTCTTGGGACCCACTCTTTTTCAGATATGTATTTCAGATATTACAAAGAATTGCTTTTCTAATATCCTTAAATATGCTGATGTCATTAAAATTGGCAGACTATGTTCCAGCCAGGAACAAATTGAACAATTCCAAGTTGACTTAAATAGTATTACTAAATGGATTAACCAGTGGGGTATGAAATTTAACTATGCTAAATGCAAGGTTATGCATTTTAGGAATTTAATCCTTGTCATTCAAATGTGCTAGATAATAAAAGTACTGAACACAACTAAAATAGAGAAAGATTTGGGCGTGTTGATAACTAATGATCTTCTGCCCAATTTTCAAATAAATTCCATCATCTCAAAGGCTAATAGGGTTATCTGGTCCATTCTAAGGAACTTTAAATCTAGGGACAAGAATGTCTTGATGCCTCTGTATAGAGCTTATGCACGGCCACATCTGGATTTTTCTTCTTCTTCTTTATGGTCCCCATTTAGGAAATATGATATACTGCATCTTGAGAAATTCCAGAGGAACTTTACTAAAAAGATCAGTGGTTTACATTATGATACTTACGAATCTAGATTAACTAAATTAAACCTAATGTCACTTTCTACTAGGAGATTAAGAGGAGATTTATTGCTCTTGTTTGATATTATGAATGATCCTTACTTGATCAGCAATCTAGGGTTCTCATTTAAGGATGACATTTTTAATCTTAGAGGTCATTCACGCCAGTTGAAATGTAGGAATTTTCATCTAATGCCCAGGAAATTCTTCTTTACCATCTGCAGTATCAAACCTTGGAATTCCCTTCCTATTGAAATAATTTCAAGCTGTTCGAAGAACATATTTAAAAACAGGTTAGATAAGTATATTGAGGTTAATTCATTACTTTGTTATTATTAGTATTGGTAGCAGTTTTGGGCCTCACAGCTCTCTTGCTACCTAACCACCTTAGTATGAACCTTGGAGTGCCTTATTGCAATTATACAATGGCTTGATGTTATACAAAATAAAAAAAAAATGTAAATGTTTTCAGTAGATTTTTTGTATTTCTAAAGACAAAAGAGCAATGAAAAGCTCCAATAAATGAATATAGTGATGTTATTGTGTAATATCATCACTGTCTCAGGCACCCACTGACCAATCCGAATACAAGACATGTCCTTGCCATTGTATAATGTACATTGAAATGTAGATTACTCTGTGTATTGCAGTAAAACTTTTGCATGACCACCTTGCTGTGTGCATCTGTTTTTTGTTTTGTCCTTTCCTTTGCTTGTTGTTAGAAGTTTTTTTTGTAAATTTGACTGATAGTTTTATGGCCCCAATAGATCCTCATGTTTCATGGCCCCAGTGGATCTCCACTTTTGAATATTTGGTTGTTTTTCTTTTTCTTACAAGGCCTCCTGTCCCATGTGACAAGGATGATGATTTTAAGACCACTGATTTAGTGAGTGGTCACTGCTGCTGCAGTAGCACCAATCTACCGAGGGCTATGGTTAGGAAGAATGGAAAGCAGATCCTGGGGATCTTTAGGGCAACAGGATGGGAAGGAGGGCTGGATGTCATTATCCACATGAGGACAAATGACATGGCTAAGGATGGGAAGGGGATAATTCAAGATGAGTTTGGGGAGTGGGGGAGGGGTGTTAGGCAGATAGCAAACTCAGTGACCTTTTCTGAGGTGGTACTCTACACCAGGCACTTCAACATGTTGTTGAGGGAATGGTGAGGGGTTCAACTACACTGGTGACTGGGGTCACACCTTGAGGGATAAAGGCCTGTACAAGGGAGATGGACTGCATCCATCCCATAGGGGGACCACAGTCCTCAATGAACAGTTTAAATGTTACTTTGGTAAACACTTAAACTAGGCAATGAGGTGGTGGAAGAAAGCAGGGAGACATAATCTGCCCCTCACACACACACAAACTAGAGTAGTCAGCAGGGAGAACCCTAAGGGAGACAAATCCCCAAGGGTACCTTATAGAAAGAAAAACAAATTAATAATAATGAAGAGAGACTGGAATGAGAACAGAGGCAGCAAGGAGAGAGGGCAAAAGGGGAAAATGGGGAGCTGACAAAAAGGGTGGTACTAGAAGTTGGAAGGCCATGTGTGCCAACACTCAAAGTCTGGAAAATAAAATTCTGGACTTAAATGCCATCATGGTGAGGCTGACCTAGACATAGTTGCCATTGCAGAATTATGGTGCATGGAGAACTTGACTGGAATATAGCCATACCAGGGTATACTCAGTTCAGGGATGAGAGTACTGGGAAAAAGGGGAAGGGGTATCTCATCATCTGAGAGATAACAAAAAGCCAACAGAAGTACAGGGAACATGGTGGGGTGGAGGTACTGTAGGTCACCCTAGAGATGGGGAATGGAGACACTATTCACATAGACATGATCTACAGACCTCCGGAACAAGGGAGAGAGTGAGATAAGGTTCTGGGGAAGCCACCCAAAAGATGGCAAATAAAGGGGAGGTGCTTCTGGTGGAGGACTTCAATCTGCCTGGTGTAGATTGCAACATCCCAATTGCAGCTTTAGCTAGAAGCAGGGACATCCTGGACTCCTGCAGGGGGTGTTCCTCAGGCAACTAGTTAAGGAACCCACTTGGGAGGGGGCAATACTGGACTTTGTACTACCGGGGACAGTGTTTGATGTCATGGTGGGTGGCCACCTGGGGACCAGTGATTACTGTACTGTGTGGTTCAATATAAGGACAGGGCAGAAATTAACTACACAATGATGAGGGTCTTGGGCTTCAGGAGGACTAATTTTAAGATGATGGGGGAATGCCTTGGGGATACCTTGGTGGGTTGGGGGCTAGGGTGGAGTAGAAGAACTTTTGGTGAAACTAAAAGGTGGCAGAGTGAAGGCAACAAACGTCTATGCCAAGTTAGTAAGCATTGGCAAGAAGAAAAAGAGACCACTGTGGTTCTCTAAGGAGATGGCATGGAAGGTAAGGGCAAAATATTAGTATTCAGGAGGTAAAAGAAAACACAAAAGGAAGAGGATAGGGAGCTGTTGAGGCAGGGAAATTTGCTAGGAGTGCAAAGGCACAAACAAAGGAGAAAATAGCTCAAATCAAATCAAATCAAATTTTATTTATAAAGCGCTTTTCAAAATTGTCAAAGCACGAATACAATACAAATAAAACAACCAATAAATAAATATACATTTAAAAACAGTTAAAAGACAAGAGGTAGCTCGGGAAGTAAAGAGATGAGACACAGTGTTCAGGTATGTAAGCAAAAAGAGAAAGACTTGAGGTGGGATTGTAAGACTAAGAAGGGAGGGGAATGTGTGGAGGGGAACCAAGAAAAAGCAGACATCTTAAACAAATACTTTTGTTCTATGTTCGCAGCAGAATTGGAAGGTTAGGGACCACAGAAAAGTGACTTGGGCATTGAAGGAAGGGAGGTGGACACTAGTCTATTTACAGAGGAGAGAGTCCTGAAGCAACTCACAAATCTGAAAGTGGATAAGGCAATGAGGATAGATGGAGTCCATCCAAGGATACCAAAGGAGCTCAGGAAGATGCTTGCTATATATCTGACAGCCTTCTTCAACCTCTTAACAGAGATAGGAGTGGTTTCAGGGGACTGGAAGAGGGTAGGCATAGTCCCACATTACAAAAATTTCACTGAAAAGTTCTGGCTCTGTGTGCTCTCATCTTAACTCTTGTCCTAACTTTCCTTCCCCCCTCCTCTCGTTCCTTCAGGAGACGCTCTGCTTGTATCCTCATCATCCCCCCCAGGTTCTCAACTGCTGGCCAGACATCCTTCTCCCACCAGTTTCCCAAGCTTTGAAACTTTCTTCCTGCCAACATTTGTAATGCCCCTTCATCCCGGGCCTTCTCCTCTCTCATTCATGCTTTCAACTCCCCCATATGTAATTGCACCTACCTAAATTCTTGACCTACCTTCCCTATCCTATTGAAAGGCACTTTGTTCCCTTGTTGTCAGTATCCTCCTCCCCGTACCCTAAGCTATTTGCACTATGAAAATGTATACTCCTGTAAAACAATACTGAAGCACTTACTATGTATGTTAATTCATCATATCTGTTCAGTAATGTCTATCCTTGTTTGCCATTGTTTGCCAACTGTTGTCACTGTCATCACCTGCTGTACAGATCCCATTTTCCACTCGCCCCCCCCCCCGGACACATCTTGAAACAAGTAATTTTTGCTCAGTATGTCTTTCTGATGAAACATTTAAATAAATAAATAAAATGGATGTAGGGAGGAGGCTTGCAACTACAGGTCAGTCAACCTGACTTTGGTGGTGGGGAAATTATTGGAATCATTACTGAAGGAAAGGATAGTGGGATACCTTGAATCCGGTGGCTTAGAAGATCTGAGACAGCATGGATTCATGAGGGTAGGTCTTGTCAAATGAATCTAATAGATTTTTTTAACTGGGTGTCCAGGGAATTGGATCAGGAAGGAGCGGTGGATGTGGCCTACCTAGATTTCAGCAAGGCCTTCAACACCGATCCACATAGAAGATTAGTAAGCAAGCTGGGTAGCCTTTGAGTGGGACTAAAGGTGGTAAGCTGGGTAAGAAATTGGCTAAGGGATAGGAGTCTGAGTGTGGTGGTAAACAGAGTTCACTCTGAGGAAAGGAGAGTGATCAGTAGGGTATCACAGAGATCTATACTGGGACCAGTCCACTTTAATGTCATTATTTGTGACATTGCAGAAGGGCTGAATGGAAAAGTGGGCCTATTTGTGGATGACACTAAAATCTGCAACACGGTAGACACTCCAGGGGTGTGGAAAAAATAAGAAGGGATCTGAAAAAGCTACAAGAGTGGTCAAAGATTTTACAACTGGGCTTCAATGTATAAAAGTGCAAAATCATGTACTTGAGGCACAGAAACCCAGGGGAGAACCATAAATTGGAAAGATAGGTATTGACAACCACCAAACAGTAAAGAGACCTGGGGGGTTATTGTATCTGATGACCTAAAGATGACTAGGCAGTTTGACAAGGCAGTCTGGAGAGCTAATGCGCTGCTGGGGTACACAAGGAGTGGCAGGTATCACAGGCAGAAAGAAGGAGGTAGTGTTACCACTTTACAGATCACTAGTAAGACCTCACCTGGAGTACTGTGTTCAGTTCTGGAGACCTCATCTCCAGAAGGACATAGAGTGGCAGCGGTACAGAGGAGGCAACTAAAATGGTGCGGGGTCTGCATCAAAAGCCCTATGAGGAAAGACTGAAGGACCTTAATATGCATACTCTGGAGGAACGGGGGGGAGGGCTATGATAGAACATTTCAGATACCTTAAGGGTATAAATAAGGTTCAAGAAGGAAGCATTTTTCAGAAAAAAAAGATGCTCAAGGACAAGGGATCATGCTATGAAGCTGGAGGTGGGTAGACTCAGGGGAGATGTGTGGAAGTACTTATTCGTGGAAAGGGTGGTGGATGCCTGGAACAGCTCTACCAGCAGAGGTGGTGGGAGTGAAAACTGTAACAGGGCTCAAAAAAGCATGGGATAGGCATGGGGAACTTTAGTGATAAGACAAAGGGGATAAGCTGGAGATCAAGTAGTGTCTGTGGTGATGCTGTAGGAAGGGAAAACTGGGCAGACTAAGTGGGCCAAGCGGTATCTGAAAGAAGGCAGTATAGTGCAGTGGTCTAAGACTCTGAGCTGCAAATCTGGTAACATCCAGCAGACCAGACCTGGGTTTGAATCCCATAGCTTCCACTTACATACTGTGTGACCCTGAGCAAGTCACTTAACTTCCTTGTGCTCCCAGGTTGCACCTGGAACAAGTTCTGACTTATTGTGCCTTTCCTGGTGGAACAATTTCCCCTTTCCCCTATCTGCTGTCAAATTCTATGGTTCTATGTTTCTGTTTAGAACCTGATGTTCTAGCCTTAACTAGATAACTCTTTCTAATACAATTTATTTGTTTTATAAGTGCAGTATGGTCTAATTGACAAGACTGAATGTTTCGCTTTTAAAGCTTTTTATTTTATCAAACTATCCACAGCCATAAAAAAAGGCATAAGAATACCCCCTCCCCCCGGTCATCATTGCTACAGTTATTGAAGACTCTGGCCATTTCTTTACAGAATGACACACTCAGTTTTCCCTTGGGTGTTTGCCAGACTGTGAATATATCCTTTATTAATGCTCACAGGGTAAGGTTAGGCACTTAAAATATGTTCTTGTTATTTGTGTACTGTTGTGTTAACCTCCTATGCTGTAATCTCCTGGGTCGTGCCTGTAAATAGGCAAATGTTTTTTTCTAGTGCACCTACCTAGAAATGAAACTAAATAAAAATAAATAAAATCCCAGCTGTACTGCTGTAAACTTGACATTAAAGCAGCTGTTGCTGAATATATGGTCATAGATTCATCACTGTCACATGGGACAGGAGGGTTTGTAGGAAAAAGAAAGCAATGCAAAATTCAAACATGGAGATCCCCAGTGGCCATAAAATTAGAAGGAATTAAAAAAATTCCCAACAGCAAACAAAGGAAAGGACACACTAGAACTACACTTACAAATCAAAACATTCTGCATGACATATTTGTTTTGTAAATTTTGACTGTAGTTCCTCCCTCATAAAGTCTGTAGTCCTGGGCCTTAGAAAAGCATAGTTGAGGAAGAAGAGGGAGATGAACAAAGATAAACTGGTGGGGGGGGGTAAGGGATGCAGTGAGAATGGAAGATATGTGGGGAGTTATAAGGGAACTATAACAGAGGTGATTAACTCATGCATGAGGATGGTTACCAAGAGTTACAAGCACTGGAAACCACTAAGTTTTTCCAAGGGTGTGTGGACTGTGGTGAGGGTAAAAAGACTGGCTTTTAGTAGGAATAAGAAAAAGCAGAGTTCTAGGGTTAAAGATTTTGTATTTCCTCTGTTTGGCCATGGCAACTATTTACTCTGGAAATTTGCATTTTGGGTAATTTTGCAGATATTAACTCCAAATTGAAGAGCGGGCAAGTGGTGATCTTTGTGGGGGGTTACTAAGCTTCTTATAATGAGACATTAGACACAGATGTCATTATCTACCGCTAAAGAATGAGTTCAGGAGCTGCTTATGGCACTAAACGCAGAGAAGGCCATGGCCATCTTTAACAATACTTTACAGAAATCTCAGGAGATATGGAGTCCATGGTTGTGCCCCGAAGGTGGTAAGAAGGTTGTTAACATGTGCTGAGTTTCCACATTAATATAAAAGAGGCAAATAAAGCAACTATGTCAATGACACCAGTAACTTGCACACAAATTACTAAAACAGGTTCCAAATGGGTGGATGGTGGCACCAGACAAAGAGAGGCGAGAGTCAGAAATAGGTTCCAAATAGTTCTCGGGCTTTTTATTCATACCAAACCAGGGAGGGGAAACACGGTCACAGGGAACACTTATTATCCCTACTCTCCTATACGAGGAGAACTCCAAATGTAATGACTGTAACAGCTCCACTTTATGAGTGGTCTATATGCCATAATCAGGAGATCACCATGCTATCTTTCCAATACTACCCTGCAGTACACCTCTACCTAGGGCCTATTACCTGGAGTACTCCACTCTAAGAAATTCTAAAATGTATTACTGTAACACTCTACATTAGTCATAACAGGCAGTTCATGCACGGAAGAATTTTCTCTGTCGTCGGGAAGAAATTGGGTTGCAAGATAAAATAAAGGGAACATCTGGCTAACTAGGTTAACAACTAAGGGACTGCAGAGAGGATTTTGTACAGGCCATGAGTCTCTCAGCCACACCCCACCTCTTTAGAGTTGCTGGATTTTTAGGAACAAAGCAAAGATGTCCTCAACTCAGAATCCACTGAAGGCCACCGGAATTGAAGCACTACAAACCCGGCCACAGTCCTCTTCTGGACTACCGGGACACAAAGAAGATGATGATGCTGACCATCTGGCCCAAAGCCCTCTTCTGGACTGCCAGGCGATGAAGAAGAAGATGCTGACCAACCAGCCGAAAGTCCTCTTCTAGACTGCCGGGACATGAGGAAGATACAATACCCAACTGTAACCCTCTTCTGGACTGCTAGGACATGAAGATGATTCAATACCCAGCTGCAGCCCTCTTCTGGATTGCTGGGACATGAAGAAGATTCTGAAGAAAGGAGGTCTGTGAAACACGGACAACAATGGGGTTCTGGGCACCAAGGCTGGATGAGCCGAGGACTATGTAAAATAAGAAACAGGATGATGATGCAAGATACAGCAGCAGAGGATCTGGATAAAACTTCAATACAAATGATAAAACAAGAAAATGGACCTTTGTACCAGGCCAGGCCGTACTTTGGGGAAACTTGAAGAGTGGAAAACAAATAACAGGATGTTGCAAATGACTGCAGCACAGTTCCTTGAAGATCTGCTGCTGACTGCTTCGAAGATGCACTGGAGATGACTTCTGGAGTACCTTGGAGAAGATTTATCTGGATACCAATGGTGAAAAGATTCTGGAAAACTTCTGAAGACTGATTCAAACACTTTGTAACTTGAAAAGCTGGTACACAAGGCAATACTTTCTGGCACATTCACTGTTTGTGAATCTATCTGCCCGATCCTTACTGAAATTGTCTGGAAGTCTTTGGCGCAGGGGGTCTTTCCTGATCCCCTAAAGGAGGCGGTCATTTGACCACTCCTTAAAAAACCTTCACTGAACCCAGACTGCTTAGCTAACTACAGACCTATCTCTAACCTGCCCTTTGTGGGTAAGGTTATTGAAAAGGTGGTTGCACTACAACTGGATGACCATCTTACAAATCACAATGTCTATGATACTCTCCAGTCAGGGTTTAGGAAAAGACATAGCACTGAGACCACCCTTATCTGGGTTTAAAATGATCTCCTAATTGCAAGAGATCAAAAGGCTCATACTATTCTAGTCCTTCTTGATCTCTCTGCAGCATTTGATACTGTGGACCACGGTGTGCTTATGGAGCACCTGCGGCTTTATTGTGGACTGTCTGGTACAGATCTGCACCAGTTTCGATCTTTTCTCACAGATCGGAAGCAGAGGTTTGTCACTAGAATTTATTCCTCTGACGCCATCTCTCTGTCCTGTGGGGTGCTGCAGGGCTCCATTTTAGCACCCACATTGTTCGCAGTTTATATGCTGCCATTGGGAGACATCATTAGGCAATACAGTCTGGGTTTTCACTGCTATATAGATGATACCCACCTGTATTTGTCCTTCAATCCTGGACAGGAAGATGCAATCTCTATGCTTAACAGCTGTCTATCTGAAATCAAAGATTGGATGAGTGCCAGCTGGCTGAGGGTAAATCCGGGATAAGACTGAGGTGCTGGCTGTGGACCTGGGTCACCTTCAGGTGGTTCATAAGGCAGAGGTTCCATCGGGCCTATGGCTTGATGGTGTCCAGCTCTCGACCTCAGACCAGGTACGTAATCTGGGTGTTATCATTGATGACAGCTTTACCCTGAAATCTCAGGTGTCGGCTGTTGTCAAGTCCTCCTTTTACCATCTTGGGACTATCACCCAAGTGAAACACCTGGTTCCTCTGGCTGATCTCCCTACCTTGGTCCACGCCTTCATGACCACCCGCCTTGATTACTGCAATGCCCATACCTAGGGCTACTGGGGGTTGATATCCGCTGCTTGCAGCTGGTGCAGAACACAGCAGCCAGGCTTTTGACTGGGACATCTAGAAGTAGTCATATTATGCCTGTGCTGCATGGACTGCACTGGCTGCTGGTTCAGTAGCGGATCACCTTCAAGGTCAGTTTACTGACCTATAAAGCCCTACATGAACATGGACTACAGTATCTACAAGATCTCCTTACTCTCTACTGTCCCTCTCATTCACTCCGCTCCACTGACAAGGGATTGCTAGAGATTCCCAGGGTTCATTTAAAGACATTTGGGGCACGTGCATTCTCCTATGCTGCCCCTACCCAGTGGAATTCTCTACCTCACCGGATACGAGGCTTTCTGACTGTCGAGAGTTTTAAATCGGAGCTTAAAACGTTTTTGTTTTTAAAAGCTTTTGGAGAATGATTTTATTGTTATTATTATGTCTGTTATTTTAAATGTTGCTTTATTTGTACAGAGCTTTGGTTCTTGAAAAGTGCTTAAAAAATAAAATTGTACTTATTTACTTTTTGTAGCTGTACTAGCAATGCAAATAAAGTCTCAGTTCTTGTTGCAGTGGTCAAATATGCAGTCAGTCTCAATGTCCAGACCACAGTAAATATACAGGCAGTTCACTTTTCTGGTTGAACCCTAGCACTGGTGGACCTGTCTAAAAGGGGTCCCTCTGACTAGTTCAAAAATGGCCTAAGGCAACACCTTCTTACTAGGACAGTTTGTGACTGCCACTAGGACTCTGACACCTATAATGCCCACTCACCCACATTCTCCTTCCCCTTCCTTTTACCCCCACTCTTCCCCCTTGTCCTATCTCTCTGTCTTCCTCCCCCCCATGCTTTTTCCCCCAGTGGATCAACCTTATAACCAACCTACTACCACTACCTCCCAACCTCCTAGACAAAGCCACTTCTTTGGCCGCCCACTCTCCCCCACCCTAGTCTCCCCCTCCCCTCACCTTGACTCCTCCTCAGACTCTCACACTAGGTGTCACACCTCTTTATCTCCTTCGCTACATACAAGCAGTGTCCTTTACCCTAGTTGAATGCTCTTGACACTGTACTATCACCATTGGTACTATGAATGACATTGTACCCTTATTGTATACTAGCTACCTACTATTCGAGTATTGTATATAAACTGTTTGTTATTGTTGTCATTGTCACTGTTTGACATGGAACTTTTTAAAAAGAGCCCTGAGCGCAAAGGTATGATCTGAATCCCTAAATAAATAAATAAAATAAAAAATAGTTTGGGTTCTTCCTGTTACTGCGGTTCTGTATAGCTAGCTAGACTTTGTAACCATCTGGGGTCACTAATGCTGCTGGGCCCCTATAACACCTGGGGAATCTAAATGACTAGCGGTGGGCCTAACTTGCCCCTTTAACATAGCAGTGTGCCTAACTTGCCTCTTAATGTAGCAGTGGGCCTAACATACCCCTTAATGTAGCAGTGGGCCTAACTTGCCCCTTTAATGTATCAGTGGGCCTAACTTGAACTTAATGTAACAGTGGGCCTAACCTGCCCCTTAATGTAGCAGTAGGCCTAACTTGCCCCTTGGATCTTGAGCTTTCCTTGCCCTTTTAAATAATCATTTGGGTCTGTTTTGCCCCTTTAATAACTGGGCCTGGCTTGCCTAGGTCCCTTTAAGATCATTGGGCCTTTTCCTGAATACGCTCATTTTAAATACATTGGGCCCCTTTAAACACACTGGTCCCTTTATGGCTGGACCAGCTTGTAACCCTGGCCCCTTTAAGATCACTGGGCCTGCTTTAAATTATGAGCCTTCCTTAGGTTGTGCCCTTTTCAATCATGGGCCTATTGGACTGAGTCCTTTTCAAATACACTGGGACCCCTTTTTGGTCATTGGGCTTTTCCTGGGTGAGCCCCTTTCAAATAAACATGTGGGCACCTCTGGTCAGCTATGCCCCTTTCTGAACAGGGCCCCTTTAAGTACTGGGCCACCATTTATAAGCCCCTTTAAACACTCTGGGCTTCTCTGGAATCAGCCCCTTTAAACTGCTGTGCTGGCTTGGGCTAAACTATCACTCACTAGCTCAACAATGACTCTCTCATAAATATTTATGCCCTTCTGAGGTCTTTCTGTGGCTGACCCCTCTCCGGTGGGTGTCACTATGCTCCAAAGGCTGAAATTATTTAAAGTAGGACCACCATGCCCAGCCCTTCATGGTACTTGGTCGTTTTCTCTTGCGTCAAGCGCAAACAGTTTTAAAGTAAAATAAATACACTTTTTCTTTACTTTGTGTGGTGAACAGCATGTAGCAGTGTGCTGTCGCCTACTCACCACACCATTAGGAGGCAGAAGCTGAAGATGGGAGGTGGAGGTGCTGCTTGGAGAGGTAGGGGAGCTTCAGGCAGGTTTCGGACAGCAGGGACCTTGCAGAAAGTCCCAAAACAGTGCAAAACGATGCAGCAATGCTACCGCCACAACCGAGAGACTGAAATTGGATTTAAACTTTAAAAATAACAAAACGAAGCACCAAACCCTCCTGGGGGCACCATGGGACATTTCTTCACTTTACTGGTGGCTCAGGATGGCACAGCAGACCGGACAACTGTGCAGGTACATTTCTTCAGTGACTGGAGGCAGGGTGGCACACAGCAAAGCCTCGGGGACAGCTTCAGCCTTCCTGGCAAGCCCATCTCATCCATCCTCACTTTCTATATCCTCACTCCTCCACAGTCACCATGATTCTGCCTAACAGAAACTTATTTTTTAAACTGCAGCACTCTGTAGTCTAATTCTGGAATCATGGTAGGTGCCACACAGTGGGCATTCCATCAGCTCAGTCTAACATTCCATCAGCTGCAGCATGGCATAAAGTCTTAATTTTTGCATTATTTCTAAGCTATTCACAATACCTTTGGCAGGCTTTGTAACAGGGTTTGGTGTTGGCATTTTGGACACCTGGGCATTTCTAGGGCACCTTTTTACTGTACTAAGACACCTATAGCTGAACACTTTTCTATTCTTTATTTTTCTGTGGTGCTTTATTTTAAGTGTCCTTAATTACACTGAAACTACTGTATAATGGCAATGTAACTACTATGTAACTTCTGTGTAGTTACATGTAATTACAATGTAGTAGTTAATGAGTTTCTCATTTGTGGTTTGGTGTAGTTACACAATTTGCATGAACTGTTAGTTATTGAAATTACTGTTGCCTCCCTTCTGCCTCAAATCAATTCCATCTGGCAAATGCAACTATGTATGCTGCACTTTGCAACAGCTGTTACATGTGGAGTTACAATTTCAGCATAAATCAGTTTTTCTGTTGTACTTTGCAACAGCTGTCACATGTGTAGTTACACTTCCAGCATGAATCATTTTTTTCTTTTGCACTTTGCAACAGCTGTTGCATGTGTAGTTACAGTTCCAGCATAAATCAATTTTTCTGTTGCACATTGCAACAGCAGTTATATGTGTAGTTATACTTCCAGTATAAATCAATTTGTGCCAAAAGAGAGACAAATGTGGTTGCATGTGTAACTACCAGTTCATGCAGTTTGTATAACAACACACCAGGAATGGTCCCTACCTATGTATCATTTGCCACCCACCACCACTCCACACAGCAGATTGGTGGTAAAGTATGGTATATAGCCATGTCCCACCCCCAGCCACCTACCTAGGCTGTAGCAGGCCAGGAGTGTTGATGCAGAAGAGGTGTGGATCAATGCCAAAAAGGCAGCACATTTCTTAGTAACTACAGCACTGTTACAAGCCAATAAGTAAGTATGTAAATTATTTTTATTGTGTAAGTAAACAATGTAGTTGCATAGCAATTAAGAATATTAGATTGTATGTTTATTAAGCAGCAAGTGCATGAGGAAATGATTTCTGAAGGAAAGCATACATCAGAACTATAGCACTGACATTCAATGTAAGTTTATAGTAGTTACACCCTTCTTCATATGCTTTAAGTGTCAGTTTCTGCATACTTACTTTGTAAATATATGTTAGTTAGAAATTAACTGGAAACATTGCCACAGAAGCAGCACATTCCTTAGTAACTACAGCACTGTTACACCCTTCTTCTTACACTTTATTTTAACTGTCTGTTTCTGCGTACTTACTTTGTAAGTTCATGTTAGTTAGGCATTAACTGTGGAAACAATGACACAGAACCAGCACATTCCTTAGTAACTACAACACTGTTAAAAGACAATAATTAATTATGTAGATTAATGATTTTTTATTGTGTAGCAATTTACAATGTTAGATTGCATGTTTATTTGAAGTTCTTTTATCTTGGTTGCACAATATACAAGTGGTGGCTTTGGGATTTGAACCCAGTTCTCCAGGTTTGCAGGTCAGTGCTTTTAATTGCTATGCTATACTGCAGTAACTTCAGGAGGGAATGATTTCTGAAGGATAATTTTAAATGTCACTAACTACACTGCAACAACTGTATAACTATACTGTAACTGCACTGCTATGTAGTTGTTAACTAGTTTCACAATGTTGTGTACTTACATAACTTTAAATGTGCTGCTTCTGTAAGCTTGTCCCACACCTCTACTGCACCCACACCTCTGTCCTGCTGTTGCCCAGGTGGGTGGCTGGGGGTGGGGCATGGCTACCCTTTAATGAGAGTTCTAATTCTTCTGTACCTGAGACTAAAGTGTCTAGTTGAACAATGCTGAACAGTCATATGACTGACTGATTGTACATCATATGTATTGCACCCTCACTTTAGTTGCTACTGTGTTGTGTTTTAACCATAACATTGAATTTCCGCACTTTTGTCATTGTAGAAACAACCCTAACTGATGCATTAACAAAGTGTTTTGCAAATAATTTCCTTACTTTTGGAAAAAGTGAACATATATAGTAAATGGTATGTATTTGTGGGAGCATGGGGCCCTTCCCAAGATGCCCATTTGTGCATAATATTTGTCTGTGGGAACGTGGGCCCTCCGGGTCCTGCACTCCCACTTACACATAACTACGGAGCCTTATAGGGCAGGGAACACTTGTGACATTAATTTGCTCATATCTCAGCAACTGTAGTGGCTGGGAAAAAAAATTCCAGTGCTGTTGTAATCATGACAGCAAGACCTCCATGTGGAATAAATCAACTAAATCTGTATTGTGCATTGTTTCTAAGATACGGGCACCAAAAAGCCCTGTGAGTGCTAACTTTGAGGGTGTAATACTGTCCTACGGACATGAAAATGAGCCATAATCTCCAGATATCTCAGTAACCTATAGGGTAGGAAAAAAATTCAAAATTCGTGGCATTCATGGCTTTCCAACCTACTTCTGCATTTAGGGGGCCTAAGAAATTTTATGATGAAAAATCTGTATCTGGAATCGTTTTCTAGATATGGGCACTGAAAGGTGTCAGGCGCTGCATTGTTATCCTAAGGGAAAATTTCTCAAATTTAGAATGCTGTAACTATGGGCCCCCCCGTTGAATGTTTTGGTATCAAAGCACCAAAAGGCACATCTGTGGGACCAGGGCTTGCCACCCTGAAAATTTCATGCCAAAAACACAATCCACCTTTGCACAATGAAGTGACAAGGAAAGTAACACCTTACAAATTGTGTTCGTGCAGTGTCATTGCGATTACTTTAATGTTTTCGCTGCACTCCTATCTCTATAATGGAAATGTTATCATGCACAGAAAAATGTTGCAAGGTTGCTTTTTCTGATCGCGATTGTTTACGCGGCAACAAAAAATGTTGCCGCGATCAGAAAACATCAAAAGCTGAAAAAATATATTTGCAGACCAACTACTAAAAAGCTAATGCCAGGGTAATGCTCCTCAGGGCTCAACTAAGTAAATGCAACTGTTGTTGTTTACCAAAGGGTATTATTTTTTGAGTTACAATGTTTTTTCTTTGTCACTAACTGAACACAAGATGGCAGCAGCACTAAAAAAATTTCAAGGAGCTTGAGAACAAAAATGTGATCGCGAAAGTTTTTGCAATGCACACATAAATTTTCCCATAGGCTATAATGAGATTTGAAAAACTTGAATAACTTTTAAACAGAGCAATATTTTTTCACCAGATCTTCAAGAGGCACCAGTTCAACCCACGCCACAGGTAGACAAACAAATTTGAAGCTGCTCAAACATATTCTTCAGTCCCATTATGTCTTGCCAAAAGTTGGTGATTTTTCACATAGTGAGTGCCCTACAGTTCCGCAACCGTACATCTGACTGGAACAAAACTTTCCAGATCCAGAGATCTATGGTTGGCAGTTGTGTGTGCACAATTTCAGGCAAATTGGACATACAGTTGCAAAGTTGTTAAATTGCGAACTTTGAGGTTTAACATAGAAGTGACCATGCAACCCTAACTATACCATCCCTATTGAGCCAGTATAATATATATATATATATATATATATATATATGCAGTGGCAGTGAGGATAAAAAACACCAAATATTTGCCATATTCTCAAGGTCCTCAGGCCTACAGTGAGGATATCATGTTTATCCTCACAGTAGGTCATTTATCCACATAGTAAGTCATGAAGAGGCATGATCTGCACTTGACCACAACTGCTCACAAACGTTTTTGAATGGTGGGAGCTGCCAGCTCGAGCAGTAAAATCAGAATTCATCTGCTCACTTGCATACCAGCTCCCACTCTCCAGTTTCATTTCCGTCTGGCAGCACACTTTCACTTTCTCCCCATAACTTTTTTCAACAACAGAGACAGAAGATATAGCTATTGTGGAGGTCATTAAAAAAGTGTAAACAGAACAATTCTATAAACTCTCCTGGCACCCAGCATAGCATACCACATTAGAGCTTTACAAATGTTTTAATCTCGGTTGCACATTTTAAGCAGCACACCAACAACTCCACAGTAACCAACAACACAGGCTCTCCTCCAAACACTTTTCCTACATCCCCCTGATTGGCAATGAACTGCTATACTCAGCAAAATTGACCACAAGGAGCTCCTCCACCAAACTGCAAGCCACTGCAATTCTTAAAATCCCCTCATATCCTTTTGCAAAACATGTTACAAACCATCTTACATCCATTTCCAGCCAACCTCCGTCTGAATCACACTGCCTCTGGCAGCCGGCAACCAGCTCCTCTACTAGGCAAAGGAGAACCAGAACCAGTCACTCCTCAAGACTTCAATCACTCGTGCTTCAGTACTGCTGTACAATACAAAAAGCAGGAGCAACCAGATAAACGATCCATTAAAAGAAACCCACGGCAAATCAAACAAAAAAATACTTATAATATTTAATAATTATTTAGCCCACCCACACAAACAAAATCAACTAATACAATGCTGCATTCAGAAACACAGGCATGTAGGGGCTCTAACTACCATGCCAGTGTCCTAATTTACAAGAAACACCAGGAATGAAACAACAAAGTGAAAAAAAAAATCAAAATGTACATATATAAAAAACATTAAAATCAAAACCAAAACAACAACACTGCATAACTGAAATATGCAATGGGTCGACTGGAGATGTCACTGATATTTTCCCCCTCGTGCAGTTTGACCGTGCGTCCTCACTCATGGCTACGCCCACCA
Organism: Neoceratodus forsteri; assembly: GCA_016271365.2. Lineage (NCBI taxonomy): Eukaryota > Metazoa > Chordata > Ceratodontiformes > Ceratodontidae > Neoceratodus > Neoceratodus forsteri. Next base: position 40,284,169 of record JADMNL010000040.1, on the reverse strand, counting down.
TGAGATCATACATCATACTGCACTGGGAATATCAGTGATATTTCCAATATCCCCATTGCAAATCCCATATCTATATCTATATCTATATTGATATATAAATATATATATATATATATATATATATATATATATATATAGGGATACATGATGGGCAGGAGTGGGATATGGAAAATATTCTCACTCCTGCAGAGTGAGCTGTGTACTCCCATGAGTGCCAAAGGCACGAGTGAAAATACACAGCTCACGAGGCAGGAGTGAGAATATTTTCCATATGCCATGATCTGCCCATCATGTGTGCAATTTATACCACAGGGGTGAGAGCTGCAGGAACATTTTTTCTGAGTCTGTTTGTTTCCTGCTCATTCTGTGTGTGCTGTCAGTGTCTGTGTGTGTGTGTGTGTGTGTGTGCGTGTTATGAATGAACTGGGAGTCAGAAACACAGGAGAGTGTGTTTTGCAAAGCTAATTGAGTGAGTCAGAGGCTCAGTGAGAAAGACAAACTGCTGCAGGTAGCACTGAGAAACAGAACCTGCTTTGTAAGACTTTCATTTAGAATTAAAGTTGTTTTGAAGCTGAGATCAGCACAGTAATGGGCTAGCAATGTTAGGAAACACAATGGAACATACGTGAAAGTCTTTTGCAAAGCTAATTGAGTAAGTTGCAGCTTCAGTGAGAATGAGAAACTTTTTCTGAAGCAGTTTCCTCTAGAAAGCAAGCTGCAGTGCATTTATCCTCACTCTGGTGACATCAGCGGAGTATGGATTAATGTCAATATTCTCACTCTGCTGATGTCATCAGGATTTATCCGCGCTGCAGTGGAAATAACACAGGTTATCCTACTGAGAAAGCTCTCTCCCCCATGGTATAAATATATATATCTAGCTATCTATACATATATATATCTATATATATCTCTATATATTGTGTATATATATATATATATATATATATCTCCAGGTAGGTGCACTGATTCAATGGACCGTTTTCAGGTACAACCAGAACCATTAAGATGGTACATAGGTAATACAGACAATACACTTACATTAACAAAGAATGGTACAGGAAATAGAATACACTGAATATACTGAGTACAGCTAGGTACATTTAAGTGCAAGAATACAGATGAAACACAATAGAGTAGCAGCTAAAGAGCAGGTGCAATATATATGATGTACAATCAGTCAGTCTTATGACTATTCAGCATCATACAACAGGACATAAGTAAGGAAGAATTAGGATTCTCATCTGAAGGTAGCCATGCCCCACCCCCAGCCACTCACCTGGGCATCAGCAGGACAGGGGTGTGGGTGCAGAAGATGTGTGCATCAGTTTTACAGAAGCAGCACATTTAACATTATGTAAGTACACAACACACATTGTGAAACTAGTTAACAACTACATAGTAGTGCAGTTATAGTGTAGTTATATGGTAGTTACAGTGTAGTTAGTGGCATTAAAAATTATCCTTCAGAAATCATTCCATCATGAAGTTACTGCAGTATAGCATAGTGGTTAAAAGCACTGACCTGCACACCTGGAGAACTGGGTATGAATCACAGAGCCACCACTTGTCTACTGTGACCAAAAAAATAAGCATCTGTCAATGCCGAATGTTTGCTTGCTGGCATTGGCATTGGTAGTGTAGGCATTACAGAGCTGCATAATAGGAATGGCAGTGAAGTATTGAACTGAAGCCAACCCCACCACCACCCTGCAGATACTGACAGGCATTGGGGTGTGCCTTTTGGTCATCAGGCATAACGGCCATGCCATTTCACCACACCCTACCCTGCAGACACCCACATGTGTCACGGTGTGCCTTGGGGTCTTTGGTCCTTATGTTCACCCCATTCCATCAGGAAATATGGTGAGATGGATGCAGTATAGGAGAATGGGGTGAACTTTGGGGCCGAAGAGTCCAAGGCACACCTCGATGCCTCTCACTGGCTGCAGGGTGTGGGTGGGGGTGGAATGGTATGAGCATTACAGGCGACAATCCCAAGTCACACCCCTGATGCCTGTCAGTCTCTACAGGGTGGGGCGTTATGGTCAGAAACCCTAACGCCTCAGGCGTTTGTTGGTATTTTCACTCCAAATTTTCAACATGGGTTTTTTGTGACTCCCACCTTCTGAACAGTGGCAATATCAGTTTGTTAGCTGAAAGCTGATTTTGCACAGTGACTATGCCATTTGGCAACACAGGTGAGTAAACACATTTCAAACAGGATGTGAAAAGTGTCAGCTGTACTGTTCATGGTGAGACATAAAAAATGGCAATGTTGAAAATCCGCAGTGAAAAATTTAAAAAAACTGGTGAAGTTACGAGCGTGCGTAGAAACTGTGCAACGCACACCCGTAATGTAATTAGTTTGGGGATTTTTTACAGCAGATTGTCAACATAGGCATTTTGGGACCTCCGCTCATGAACAGTGTCACTGTGATTTTCTGAATATGTCCCAAACACTGATTTCCCACAGCGACCATGCATTTCTGCGCTGGAAGTGCAAAAACACATTTCAGCCATGGTGTAAAAAATGACAGCTGTACTGTTCATAAGGAAGTGTGGAAAAATTACAGTGTAGAAAATCTGGACTGAAATTATTACAAATTCATGAATTTACAAGGGTGCGTGGAAACTGCGCAATGCTCACTCATAACACAGTCATTTTATGGACTTTTGTCACCAAATTTTTAACATAGCCATTTTAAAACCTCTGCTCATGAACAGTGTTACCATCATTGTCTTAATCTGTCCCAAACATTGATTTCACACACTGACTGCGCCATTGTGCGCTACATGTGCGGAAACACATTTTGGGAGAGATGTGAAAAATGACAGCAGCACTGTTCATAAGGAGGTATGGTAAAATGGCAATGTTGAAAATCTGGAGAGAAAATATAAAAAATTCGCGAACTTATGAGCGTGCATAGAAACTGTGCAACACATGCTCGTAAAACAGTCATTTTGGGGAATTTTTTCACCAGATTTTCAGTATAGGATTTTTGGCGGCCTACCTCATGAACTGTGACACTGTTGTTTCATAAATCAGTCCCAAAAGGTGGTTCCATGCAGTGACTAAGAAATTATCTTTCAGGACTGAATAACAAAATGACAGTGCCAGAATTCATGAGGTGGGGTTCCCAAGAACCCCATGTTGAAAATTTGGTGAAAAAATTCCCAAAAATGCCTGAGATATGCATCAAGGTTGAACAAAACCTATTTATTCCATTATACAGCTTACCGGCATTTCCTCAGTTCGCGGTCAGCTTTGAAGAGTGCAGACGTGTTCCCAGTCCACCGAAGATCATCACGCCAGCCTCTGGAGGTAAGTATGGGGTGAGGTGGGGGTGTGGGAGGCAGGGTGCGCAGAGGGTGGGAGCGGGGGTCAAGACAGTCAGCGAGGGACCGTTTTCTTACAGGGCATGTTTTTTAAGGCGATGCAGGACTTTTACCATGCTGAGGTGGCCTCCCAGCATGTCAGCTGGAAGGCTGTTTGGGGGGGAAGTGGAGCCGACGGGGGATTGGGCACCCCTGTCAGCCATACGGACTGTTGCCACACTGGGGAGGGCTCCCAGTGTGGCACCTGGAAGTCTGTTGAGGGAGTTACAGTTGAACTGATGGGGACTGGGCACCCCTGTCGGCCTTACGGAACTGTTGCCACACTAGGGTGGGCTCCCAGCGTGGCAACTGGAACTCTGTTGGGGAGAGCGCAACGGAGCCGACGGGGGATTGGGCACCCCCGTTAGCCATACTGAGTGTGTGTGGGGGCGCATGAGTATGCTGGCTCCCAGCGTGTTACTTTTTATGGAGGACAGAGCTGTCTATTTTAGCTGATTCAGTGCAGTGCCGATGTGTAGGCACTTTGCATACTGCCGATGCAGTAGTATGCAGATTGCCTACACGTTGTAACCGCTGATTGCAGCATTTTTTTGCCTTCAACTGTACACTGCTGCATCTGAAGGACTGTCATAGACAGCTCTGACATTCATTGGTGGGGTGCGGCCGTGCCTGCAAAAGGCAGCAGAGCACTGGAAGTGGGGGAGGCACACCTACAAATTCTCATATGGTGGCACTATGTTTCTTACACATGCATGCAAGCAAACATAAAAAGGACTATAAATAAACATGCAATCTAATATTGTAATTGCTATACAATAAAATATAATTAATTTATATAATTACTTGACTTTTAACAGTGTTGTAGTTACTAAGGAACACGCTGCTTCTGTGGCATTGTTTCCACCGTTAATGCCTAACTAACATGTACTTACTTTAGTGCACAGAAACTGACACTTAAAATAAAGTGTAAGAAGAAGTATGTAACAGTGCTGTAGTTACTAAGGGATGCACTGCTTCTGTGGCATTGTTTCCACAGTTTATGACTAACTAACAAGCATTTGCAAAGTAAGTACTCAGAATCTGATACTTCAAATAAAGCATACAAAGAAGGGTGCAACAACTATACACTTACACTGAATGTCAATACTGTAGTTCTGATGTATGCTTTCCTTCAGAAATCATTTCCTCATTCACTTACTGTTTAATAAACATGTCATCTAATATTCCGAATTGCTATGCAACTGCATTGTTTACTTATACAATAAAAATAATTTACATAATTACTTATTGGCTTGTAACAGTGCTGCAGTTACTAAGAAATGTGCTGCTTCTGTGCTATTGACCCACACCTCTTCTGTACTCACACTCCTGGCCTGCTCTGGCCCAGGTTGTTGGTTGGGGGTGGGACATGGCTACATACCATGCTTTACCACTGATCTGCTGTGTGGAGTGGTGGTGGTGGGTGGCGAAGGATACACAGGTAGGGACCCTTCCTTAGCCATTATATGCCCTTCCCACTGGCTAAACAGTGTGGCTGCCATAGCACTATCCTTCACATCAAGCTACCCCATCACTCTCACTATACCATGAGGGCTGGGGGTCAAGGCGGTAAAAATATGCAGACCAGTAGGTCCCTTTACTGGAAAACAGCAGTAATGGGAAGACCACCCATCCATAACCCACAGTTCTCCACTCCACACACAGTGCAGGATCCATTCTTCTCCTGGTAAGACCATTTGATTGGACGGCTGCCGTTGTTGACAAGGCCTGGGAATGCACATTTGACACATTGCCTGCTGCCTGTGTGAACAGGGTCCTATATTAGATTGCATGTTTAGTAAGCAGTACGTTCATGAGGGACTGGTTTCTGAATGAGAACTTGCAACACAGCTACAGTACTGACATTTGATAGATGTAAGTGTGTGCAACTGCAAGCACATGTTACCTAGGCATTAACTGTGAAAACAGTACCATTATTTCTTAGCCACAATATTGTTCTAGTGCCAATTAGTAATTTTGCAAATAAAATATTTTTATATACAGTTACATATCAATTCACAGTATTAGACTGCATGTTTACTAACATGTAAGCTCAGGAAAAACTGGAATACAGATATGGAACATCATCTAAAGAGTTGCCAGTCAGTGCATATAACAGTAGCAGACTGAAGTTGCATTGTATTCATATTTTAGTTAGCATTCTTATTAAACTTTAACATTTTTCTGTGTGATTACCTTTAAAATAAATGTCAGATAGACATAGACAGTTGAAACAGTGCACAAAACCTGCAGTTACAGCATAGTTATACAGTAGCTACAGTGTAGTAAGGGACACTTAAAATAAAGTTTTACCAAAAAATTAAAATTATGTACCTATCATAATTCTTGATCTTCTTGTGTACTGTCACCGTTCATCACTCTCTGGATGATAGCCGGAGGCACAGCACCCCATGGGAGCTGTTTGTTTTGTAGGGGGAGGAGCCAGTGCCAGAGGCGGTGCCACCCTCAAGGCTGACGCACTATGTGGCACTCCTGGGTTGGCCAGCAATGGTCATCGGCTCCTCCTCCTCTGCCCCAGTTCTGCTCTCTGAAGAGAGAGGAAAACAGAAGGATAGAGAAAAGACAAGAGCGAGGCAAGGGAGCACAAGGAATAACTAAAGGAAAGGATGTAAAACTGAAAAAAGATTAAGCCAGCCAGAGGACAGAGGAGGAGAACCTGAGGGTGTGGACTTTGGCCCTAGCCCCTTGGAGGCCAAACGGACAAATAGAGAAGAGAGAAAGATAAAGTAAAGAGGAAGAAAGATAAGGGGAGGAAGAGAAAGACCCCACCATATCCTATACCCAGAAAGAATTCTCGAAAAAAAAGTTTGACATTTGAGAGGTCACTGAGTCTGTTGCCGTCCCATAGTGACTGCAGAATTTGGCTGATCCAAAGTTAGGCCAGGTGCCCAAAACCTCCAGTTGGGGGAGATGAACAACAGCTCAGACGGAGTCTCAGAACTGAGTACTTTGTGGCTTGAAACGGTGAGATCAGTGTATTAGATGGACAGTCTCAGACATCAATTCCTCCCAAAGAGAAGGTGTGGAGATGGTATCTCCCCCCCCATTGCAGTACAGGATGGTGACAGCCACCCTGGGACAGGATCCCTTCCAGTTACCGTTGTCTCATGAGGGAGAACCCACAGGGTTCAAGGGGGAATCCAGTCCAGAACAAGTCCTACTCCCCCAAAAAAGGGGGTATTATATAAGGAGGGAGAAGGAAAGTCCCTGTAGGCCCTCTCCTCCCCTCCCCTCCCCACCCAGGGGAGATCCCCCCACCACCACTAGGAGTTAGTCACTGCCCACAGGACTGGACCAAGTCCTGGAGGAACCCCCCATCTGGGAAGGGAAGAACCCAAAGGGAGTTCCTAAGGCCAGAGCAAGAAGCCCTACTTGCCCTCCCTCCTAGGGTGGGCCCTCTATCACTTAGGAAGGCAACAGAGGACCCAGAGGTACCAGTGGACCTGCCCCCAATTGGCCTTAAGGAGGAGGAGGGCAAGTGGGGGGGCATCACCTAGGAGCTGATGCCCAGAGGGAAAGGTGAGTGGGTGCCAGTGAAGAATGGTGAAGATACACAGGAAGATCAAGAATTGCAATAGGTACTTCATTTTCATCTTCCCTGTGTCAGTCTTCACCATTCATCACTGTCTGGGTGAGTACTGAGCCACCCTGAATGGGGCCCAGCACTTCCCTTAGGGATGTGAGTCCCTCAGCCTCTCATCAGGGATGATCATGAAAGGAGGAGACCCATTACAGTCCAGTTAGGCCTGCAAATGGTCAGCGTGAGGTGGGGCCTCCCATTACCTGGGAGATGGAAGTCACCCCTGTAATTCCTGCCTCGCCCTGTGGGAGAAAAGGTGGGTCCCATGGAAAGTGGAGGCAAGCACCCTACACTGGGCCAAGGGTAACAACCTTGATAAGTGAAGCCAAGCTGTCCACCTAATTCAGATTGCTGTCACTGCTAGCCTTGAAGCTACCTCGTTGGCATCGTAAGCAGTGTTGGGTAAGTTACTTTTTCTATTACTTTCAGTTACGTTTGGAAACTTGTTCCAGGAAGCTCTGTGCAGTCACTAGCAAGGATGGAGAAGTACTAGAAAAAGCAATACACCTCACAATTATAGTTACTTATTTATTTTTATACAAAAGCAATACAAAAATAATAAATAACTATAACAGATTACATTTTTTTGAAAGTAGTAGGTTAGTTACTAGTTACTTTCAAATAAATGTAATCACTTATGGGTACGTATTTGTTTTGTATAAAAATAAGCAACTGTGACTGTAAGGCGTATTACTTACTCCAGTACTTCTCCATCCTTGCTAGTGACTGCACAGAGCTTTCTGGAACAAGCTTCCAAAAGTAATAGAAAGTAATAGAAAAAGTAACTTACCTAACACTGATCATAAGACACCCTTGCCAGGTGCCTTGTGTGCTCCAGGCCCTGTGTGGAGAGGGCAATGGCCTGTCTGGTTGCCTCCATATCAGGCAGCAATGCCAGCACCTGGCCTAGCATTGACCAAAGATGCCCGTTGTAGGCATCATGGTGTGTCTGATGAGCAGCAATGCTGAGCATGATACACACCGAGGAGAACACTCTCCATCCCCAGTAGTTGAACTCCACAGAGTCCTCATCTGGGGGTCAGTCCTGCACCAGGTGTCTATGCCCAGAAGGGGTATCCAGTAATCTTATTCCTGAAGTGGGATGAGACAAGGTCCTTGTAGACCCCTGGGGTGTGCAATATCTGCACTAGCAGTCCATATTGGCTGTAGTTGGGGCAGATGGGCACTGCCAGGTGCAGGACAAAACCTCCTGTAAGGGAATCAGCCAGGGAGGGACCACCAGGTGGTCCACACTGAATTTTCTAAAGAAGACATACATTGTGCACTCAGTATTGTGTCTTATGATGTGGGATAGGTTCAGGTCGCTGACCAGCCTTTGTAGGAAGTGTTGAAACTTTGTCTGATCAGTGTCTGAGGACAGATGGACAGAGGTATCCTCTTCCTCAAAGGAAGAAGATGAGCAGGCCAATAAATCTGAAGAGCCTAAGTCCAGCTGTTGCAGGGGAGACAGGCAAAAGACCTGTTTGTCCATAACCCTGACATACCCGGAGAAAGTGGCAACAGTGGCTCTGAACTGCTTCAAGGTCAAGGGCCCTGAAAGATCCATGTGGCATTGGGAAATGAGGAGGTGCTGCAGATGCAACAGGGAGACAAAATTCATCTTATGTGAGCAACCTCTACCAGGCCTAGGGAACCTCTCTGATGATCTTGGACCTCCTGAAGATCTTCTGGTCTGCGCAGTTACTGGCCTCTCAACCAGCTCAAAGCAGTCAGAACTGAGTCCCGAAGTGAAAACTCCCCTTTGAGAAGATCAGGGCAGTATAGAATCAGAAGGGCAGAACCCAACCTCACCAAATGAGGCCTCCCTCGAAGGGGACAAGGGAGAGAATGAGGGTCTGGCACTGTGACTCCTCCCTGAACCCTGAAGGGTCCCTGGAGTAAGTTGCTGCCCCACACCCTGTCCCCTCAACTCTGTCAACTCTGTGGTTGACCTCTTCCTCACTTCCATAGCTAGGGACTGCTCCAATCCAGCAGGCACCCCAAGGGAGGTCATAGAAGAGGGAGTCAAACAGCACCAGGACCAGCAGCTGTCCTGGCCCCCAAGACCCAAACTACCATCCCCTCAGACCAAGGGCCACTATCGGCAGGTCTGCTCCTGACCTTTCCACCGTCATGGGAGCTGGCACCGACCATAATCACCAGTGCCAAGGGAAGGGATGCTTGGGAGGGCACAGAGGTACTGGACACTGGAGGATGCTCAAACTCTGAGGAGTCAGGCAGCCAGTCCTGATCAGTGTCCCAATCATCTGGCTCTGGAGAGGAGAAGATCCAGAAGATCTCCAGACAAGCTGCCCCAGAGCTTTTCCCACAGGATGACCCAGTACCACTTGTGGTACCATGCTGATCACTGGAGCCGTGAGCAGCCCTGGGATCCAGAATGGCATAGGCAGACAGCACTGATGAGCCACCCATGCTGGGCCCAGCAGGCATGAGCCATGACACTGGGGGAGCCTGCACCTCTGAGGAGGTGACTGCCTGTGTGGTGTTCCTGGCCCGGCCCCTGAGAGGGCCAGACCATTCCTCCAGCACAGCGGAAGAGACCTCCTCCATGACAAGGCTAGAAGGGGAGGAGGCCTCCTCCTTATCAGTCTGTATAGAACTGAGAGGGGACCCAATGGAAGGATGGGAAGACCTGCCTTTGAGTCCCTTGTATGACACTACCCTCTGAAAGTTGGCAGATCATGGCCTACTTTCCACATGTGGTGCTCCAGTACTCCACAGTCCATGAAGAAGCAAGCATTGCAACTATCCATATCATAAGATGGACCCAGGCAGGTGAGGCATCGGTCATGCCAGTCTGTAAATGGACATCAACCAGCGCAGGGACACAATGCATAGGAGGATGGCCTGCCTTGGAAGTATGCTTTTTGTCCCAGCATGAATCCGACATAACTTGTGATAACTAAAAAAAGATAATAAGAAACAGACTCAGAACTGCTTCAAGAAAGAAAGAAAAAGGAAAGATCTTACCAGATTCATGCAGTAAACAGTGTTGAGTTACTAGCAGATGACAGAACTGCAATGGACCAAAAACAGTGTCGACAATGGCATCAAAACAACTGACTAGGTCGCAATGTCACAGATGAAATTTCTTCAGCAGGTGCAAGGTGCTGCAATCTCGACAGTGGGAGAAGCAGAACTGGGGCAGGGGAAGAGCTGGTGACCGTTGTTGGCTGACCCATGAGTGCCATGTAATGCATCAGCCTTAAGGGCAGCGCCGCCTCCTGCGCTGGCTCCTCCCCTACAAAAAAAAAAGCTCCCTTGGGATTCTGCACCTCCAGCTGTCACCCAGACAGTGGTGAATGGTGAAGACTGACACAGGGAAGATCGGTAGTACCGTACTGTAGTTACACAATTTGCATGAACTGGTAGTTATTGCAATTACTGATGCCTCCCTTCTGCCTAAAATACAATTCTTTCTGGCAAATGTAACTATCTATGTTGCACTTTGCAACAGCTGTTGAATGTGTAGTTACATTTCCAGCATAAATTAAATTTTCTGTTGCACTTTGAAACAGCTGTTACATGTGTAGTTACACTTCAAGCATAAATCAATTTGTGCCAAAAGAGACATGGTTGTAGCTGCATGTACAACTACCACTTCATGCAAATTATATAGTTAAACACCAGTTAAATGTGATAGTAATTAAGAACTTCATAGTATTTACAGTGCAAGAATAGTGTAGTTTCTTCATAGAAATGTGTGTCTTAACTACATAATACACAAATGTAAAACTAATTAGCAACTACATTGTAGTTACATGTAACTACACAATACTTACATAGCAGTTACACTGTAGTTATACAGTAATTACAATGTACTTAAGGACACTTAAAATAAAGTGTTACCAATTTTTTTTCCTTGTATGTTATTTGATGTTTGTCCTCATAGCTACTGTATGTGCCTACTGTCAACTTGCATGGGGGCTGGTTAGGGTGTGGGGGTCTTTTATCGGTGTTAGATTGGGATTTTTCTTCTCTTCTTTTGAACTTGTGCTGGCAAATGGGGACTTTGTGAGAGAACTTATAGTGGAGGAACCGCTGTCAGGGAGTGACCACCACTCAGTATGGCTCACATTGGATATGGGCAAGGAAGAAGTGGAATTTGGCACAATAGTGCTGGACTTCAGGAGGGCTGACTTTGGGAGGATGGGGGAAGTGGTAAAAGGGTACCTGGCCAGAATTCAATCTAGTATGGACACTAACCAGAGGTGGGAGCTCATACAGCTGGGGATAATGGAGGCAACCAAAACCTGCTGCAAAGCCCAGAGCAAGAAGGCTAGGGCTAAGAAACCGATCTGGTTGAGCAAGGAGGTCATGGAAAAGGTAAGGAGGAAAAGAGCTGCCTTTAGGAAGTACAAGAAAACAGGGAGGAGGGAGGACAGGGAGGAGTACTTGACAGAATCGAAGGAGGTGACAAGGCAGTAAGGGGAGCCAAAGCATCTATGGAACTCAGGCTGGCACAAGGCATTAAGAGGGGAGAAGGACTTCTTTAAGTACATCAGGGAGAAAAGGAGCTGTAAGGACCACATAGTAAGGATTAGGAAGGAGGGGGGTTGGGTGGAAGCAGGGTGCGATAAGGCGGATGCACTAAATGAGTACTTCTGCTCAGTATTTACTAAAGAGAAGAGGGAGGTGACACCCAAGGTGGGAGAAATGGCAGAAGCAGGGTGGGAAGTGGTGACAGATGGGGAACTCATGGAGAGCAGAGTTCGAGAGGGTTTGAAGGCACTGAGGGTGGACAAGGCACCAGGCCCAGATGGCATCCACCCCAGGGTACTGAAGGAGCTGGCAGAGGTCCTTGCAGGGCCTTTGGCAGACCTATTTAATGCCTCACTACATTCGGGGTGTGTACCTCAGGACTGGAAGATGGCTCATGTGGTGCCCCTCCACAAGAGTGGCCCCAAGGATGAACCAGGAAACTACAGACCAGTGAGCCTCACATCCATCGTGGGTAAGCTAATGGAGACCATTCTGAAGGAGAGGCTGGTGGCCCTCCTAGAGGCCAAAGGACTACAGGACAGCAGACAGCATGGCTTCATATGTGGCAGATCCTGCCAAACCAATCAGGTCGAGTTCTATGACTGGGTAACTAGGCAACTGGACAGGGGCCATGCAGTGGATGTCCTGTATCTGGACTTCAGTAAGGCATTTGACTCAGTGCCACATGGAAGGCTGGGAAGGAAGTTAGTAGGGACAGGGGCAGGTGCAAAGCTGGTGAGATGGGTAGGAAACTGGCTGCAGAGAAGGCAACAGAGGGTGGTGGTGGGTGGGGAGCTCTCACACCCAAGGGTAGTGATGAGTGGTGTTCCACAGGGCTCTGTGTTGGGACCAGTGTTGTTTGGGATATTCATTGCAGACATATCATGGGACATCAAGAGCAAGATCAGTCTGTTTGCTGATGATACCAAGGTAGGCGGTGGTGGATGACCTAGGGGATGGCAGGGGTTGCAGGATGATCTGGCAAAGCTTGAAACCTGGTCAGACACCTGGCAACTGGGCTTTAATGTCAAAAAGTGCAAGGTGCTGCATTTTGGGATGAAGAACCCAAGGAGGAGTTACCAACTGGGGGAATGCAGCTAGCCCAGACAGAGGATGAGAAGGATCTGGGTGTGCTCATTACAGGGTCAATGAACAACTCGGCACAATGTAGGAAGGCAGCTGCAAAGGCCAACAAAATGCTGGGTTGTATTGCAAGGGGTATATATCCCTCGAGGAGGGAGGAGGTGATTCTGCCACTGTATAGGCTCATTAGCTGACCACACCTGGAGTACTGCGTGCAGTACTGGCATCCGATCTGAAGAGGGACATTAAGTTACTGGAGGGTGCAGCACAGAGCAACAAAGATGATCAAGGGGCTGGGGGACTTATCATACGAGAGGAGGTTGAAGGAGTTGAACATGTACTCACTGGAGGAGAGGAGAGACAGGGTGACATGATTGAAACCTTTAAATACATGAAAGGAATAAACAAGACAAGTACAGAGGGCTGTTCAAAGTAAGGGAGGGAGGGACACCAGGGCCCAATATGAGACTGGAGCGAGGAAGGTTCAGGAGGGAGATGAGGAGACACTTTTTACAGAGAGGGTGTGGTGGCTGGGTGGAATGCGTTACCTGCTGAAGTGGTATGCAGTAGAACAGTGGACTGCTTCAAACGAGGATGGGACAGGACAAGGGGGAGGGTTAATGAAGGGGAAGGGTGGAAGGGAGAGGCAGCTGCAGAATAAGGGGCGCTAGCTGCACATTCGAGCAGACTTGATAGACCTCTAGGCCTTTATCTGCTGGCAAATTTCGTATGTTCGTATGTTTGTATGTAACTGAGGTAGGTTATTGCAGTCCATTGTTCTGCACACATTTAGAAGGGTACTTTTGTATTTTTCATGTCCCTTATGACTGTGCTGCACTTGTATTTCATATGTTTTGTGATTTCTTTTCACTTATTCAATAAAGTTTATTTAATTGCAAAAACAAAAGTGAAGAAGAGTGTGAGGGGAACCAAGGAAAACTAAAAGAGATGAGGAGTATGGTTAGGAAATCAAAAGTAGAAACGGAATTAAGAATAGGCAAAAGTGTAAAAGGGGGAATAAAGTATTTTTCAGGTACATCAGGGAACAAGGAAATCAAAGGGGAGAATATCAAGTTTAGGAGGTAGTTTGGTGAAGGATGATAGACAAAAGGCATATTTATTAAACAGCTACTTTTTCTTTGTATTCATGATTGAGAAGAGGGGCCACTACCAGAAAGTGGCATAAAGGCTTTTCAAGAAGGGTGAGTATACTGGAGCAAGCAGAGATCATAGCATTCAGAAATGGCTTGTAGCCGATAAGCTGGACAAGGCACCATGTCCCTATGATTTACATCCAAGGGTGCTGAAGGAATGGGGTCCAGAATTGGCAGTATCTGTCATGGATCTGTTCACACAGTTTCTGGAAATGGGGGAGACTGAGTGAGACTGGGGGTCTGCAGATGTGGCACCATTCCACAAGGGTAGAGACAGAGAGGACCCAGGAAGCTACAAGCAGGTTAGTATGTTGGTAAGCTTCTGGAAACAGAAAAAAATAGTAGAATACCTGGAAGCTAACATGTTGCAGGACAGTAAACAGCACATTTGTGGCATGAAAATTATGTCAGATCAGTCTGATAGTAGTCTTTGACTAGATCACCAGGGTGGTGGACAGGGGGCAGGTGGTTTATGTGCTTTATTCAGCTTCAGCAAATCCTTTGATGAAGTTCTGCACAACAGGCCATTAGAAAAGCTAGAGGATCTGGGGATAGAAGAAGGCTAACAAGGTGGCCAGAAAATTGGTTGGAGGGATGGAAACTGAGGGTTGTAGTTAATGGAATTAAATTTGAGACCCAGGAGGAGTGTCGTAGGGGTCGGTCCTGAGTTCTGTCTTGTTCAACATGTTTATCATCAAGACTGGGAAGGGTATGCAGGGCAAGATGTGTCACTTTGCAGGTGACACAAAACATTGCAGTATGGTGAACAGTGATGCTGCTGTCAAGTAACAGAAGAAGGAGCTGGAGATATTGAAAATGTGGTCCAAACTACATCAACTGAGGTTCATTACCAAAAATGTACAGTGATGCATATTGGTAGTATGAACCCATTCAAGGAGTACTGGATGGATGGTGTACCATTAGCAACAATAGTAGAGGAGATGGATCTGGGAGTTATCAATAGCACTGTTCTCAATTCTTCAGGTCAGTGTAATACGGTATATACAGCAGCAAAGGAACCAGAATGTTGGGATGTATAGAAAGGGGTTTCAATAACAGGAGAACAGAGGTCATACTATCACTATATCAGTCTCTGGTGAAGCTCCACCTGCAGTACTGTGCTCAGTTCTACAGCCAACATCTGAGCAAGGACCAGGATAGGCTGTAGACAGTGGAGCGGAGGGTCACCAGACTGATCCAGGGTCAGCAAGGCAGGACACACTGTATGAGGTGATGGGTAGACCTGAACATATACAGTACATGCTACAGACTAGGAGGAAAATGAAGGATGTGACTGAGACATGCAAGCTGATGATGAGGCTGCATTATGCTGTGCTCTTGACCTCAGGTTATCAGGGAGCCTGATGCATCCCCTGCAGCTGATCCAAAACATGGATGCCTGTTTGCAGTAGTGCATCAACTTAGGATAGGCTTATTTCTATACAAGGACCTACATGATACGGAACTTGATTTCCTGAAATATCTTCTCACCCCACATAGTTTTGCCCTCCCTCACCACTAAACTGAGGCTGGCTTACTGGCAGTAACCCAGTCAAGACTAAAGTTGTCTGGGGACAGAGCATTTTCAGTGGCCGCACCAGTGTTTTGGAATTACCTCCACATATCCCATACATATAGAAAAACTCAAGAGAAATAAATTCTTCAGGGACAGAGTGGTATAAGGATGGGGGGCGGGGATGGGAGGGTTGGTGGTTCTAAGGGTGAGGGAAGAGTTAAGGAGGGTGAGCAGAGGAAAAATAAAAAGGGGGTGACAGTAATGGGGCAAAGGAAGGGTAGAAGATGTATTAGTGAAGGGGGAAGGTAGGGGGCAGGGAAAGACAAATGGAGTGGATTGCCAGTACAAGGAGCATAGAAAATAAAATTCCCAACCTGGAGGCAATCATTGTGGAAATGGACGTGGCTCTGGTGGCTATAACAGAATCATGATGCATCAACACCCACAGCTAAGATGTGACCATTCCAGAATACTACATGTTCAGAAAGGATAGGACAGGGAAGAAGGGGGAGGTTATATGTGAGGGAAGGCATGAAGTCCATGGAGATACAAGGAAACAACAGTGATGTGAAAGTACCGGAGGTTCTATGCATTGGCCTAGAGACACAGTCCAGAGTCTTGATCCATGTGCAATAGGGCACAGACCACTAACACAGGGAGAGGAGTTGGACAGGGTTCTAGGGGAGATCATAGGCAAAAAGGCAAGAAAGGAGAAGTTATTCATTATGGTGGACTTTAATTTGCCTGATGTAGACTGCAGCATTCTTGTCACAGCTACAACAAGAAGCTGGGTCATCCTTGACTCCTACAGGAGGCATGTCTCAGGCAGCTGGATACAGAACCTACTAGGGATGGGGCAATGCTGGATCTTGTTCTTATGAGGATCAAGTGAATGAGAGGAGGCCAGGGACTGTGCAGAGGAAGACCAAGAAAAAGCTACAATTTTAAATGAATACAGTACTTCTGCTCTGCCTTCCCAGTGGAGAGAGAGGGGATGGACCAATATGTATCAGCAGGCATGAGGGGTGGACACAAGGCCATTTTCAGAGGAGACTGTATGAAGAGGATTGGAAGCACTAAAGAAAATAAGGCTATGGGGCCAGATGAGATCCACCCAAGGGTACTAAAAGAACTGAGGGTAGTGCTAGCCCTCAGGCAACACTATTCAGCAACTCATTGGAGATGGGAGTAGTTTCCAGAGGACTGGAAGAGTGCCAATGTGGTCCCTTTGAGCAAGACTGAAAACAAGGAGGAGGCTAGGAATTATAGGCCAGTCAGTCTCACATCAGTGATGAGGAAATTAAAAGAAACCCTGCTGATGGAGAGACTAATGGACTACCTGGATACAAATGGACTTCAAGATCACTGGCAGCATGGATCCACCGGGAGGAAGGTCATGTCAAACAAATCTCATAGATTTCTTTGACTAGGTGACTAAGAAACTGGATAAGGGGACCAGCCTGGTAGTGTTGAGGGTTGAGGCACTGGATGCCTTACCTCACACTACATCAGTGACCCCAGATTTGGATTGTGCTCCATGGAGGGACGTAGCTCCCTTCCTGGCCCCGCCAAGGGGGGTGATCTGTGGAGGGGTCTCTGAGATTGTCAGAATGGTCTGGCTGGAAGATGGGTGGTGGGGGATGGAGTTCCTGCCCCCAGCGTGCCTGGGAGTATAAATAGATAATAAAAAAAAGGAAACTGAATAAGGGGAAGGCAGTGGATGTGACCTATCTGGACTTCAGTAAGGCCTTTGACACTGTGTCACAAAGGTGACTAAGAAACTTAGCAACCTGATGGTTGAAGAGACAGTGGTAAATTGGATATCAAACTGGTTGAAGGATAGAAGGCAGGAGTGGTGATAAATGGCAGTCACTTGGGTGATGGGAGAGTAACCACTGGATCACCCCAGGGAGCAGTACTGGACTGTGTTCTCTGCAATCTTCAATGTTTTCTTAGGTGACATTGCTGAAGAACCAAAGAAGAAGGTGTGTCTCTTTGCAGATTAAACAAAAATCTGCAACAGGATGGACACTCAGGAAGGGTTGGAAAAAATGCCAAGGAACCTGGGGAAACTTGAGGAGTGTTCTAGGGTGTGTCGAATTAGGTTTCAATGCCAAAAAATGCAAAGTCATGCACCTAGGGATGGAAACCTGGGGGCTTTGTATAAGATGGGGGATATTTACAGTCACCAAGTGAGAAAGGGACCTTGGGGGTAATCATATCTGATGATCTCAAGGTGGCAGGGCAGTGTGACAAAGCAGTACAAAAGGCTAGCCAGATGCTGGGTTGCATAGAAAGAGGGCTTTCAAGCAAGAGAAGGGAGGTAATTTTGTCATTATATCTCTCACTAGTAAGACCTCATCTGTAGTACTGTGCCCTGTTATGGAAGCTGCAGCTCTGCATTGAGAGGGTAGAAGTGGTCCAGAGGAAGGTTACCAAAATGGTATGAGGGTTGCATGACAGCTGTACAAAGGAGATGCTGCTGGATCTCAACATGTACTCCTTGGAGAAGAGGAGAGGAGAGTGAGACATGACATAATTGAGACTTATAAGTACCTCACGGGGGTGAACAAGATGTAACAGAGAGGTCTCTTTCAGTGCAGGAGGAGTGCCACAACATAAGGACATAATGCAAAGTAGATCCCTGCTATAGGGAAATCCATAGATAATATCTGTATTTCAACACTTGCTGCCACCCAGATGCCACACTTCAACTGTTCACAATAAAGAATGACGGGGGGGGGGTGCACATAAATGTCACTCAAAACATTGAATACTTTCTTCTGTATTTTCTTTTAACTTATGTTTTATTCATTTATAGAATGTAACAAATACAAGCTCTTCCACACAAGGAACATACAGAAATACAATAATCAAGGGATATTAGTATCCCATATTAGTCAGTATGATAATGTATCACTTGCTTATATACGTAATCAGGGAAGCAATTCAGAATTGACAATAGTAATGCAAAAATGGCCATAACTCTGGAACTGTAGCCCAAGAGCGCATGACATTAATCACTCACAGAATAGTCCAAAAATTATTTCAAAGCTCCCATGCTCTAGTGGGCTGTAGGTATCATGCACAGGTGAAATGATAACTATAGCACTAAGTTTAACAGTCATGTAATATATGGATTTTCAAAATAATACCCCTAAAAAGCATACAAAAAATCCCTTGTAATACACCGGTGCAAACTCAATAATAGTATCGATGGAATCCCGTAATACTATCATTGAGGTCCCATAATACTATCGATGGAAGATCTCAACAATAGTATTACTGCAAACTGACTAGAGCTCAAGCACCACCGGACAGCTCGCACTAAGCACAAACCGGCTTTTACTGTAACTGTCACATACAGTAAAAGCCGACAAAACATCCATGTCGCGCTTACAGTCTAATATTTGGATCCCACTGCAACTTCTTTTGGGATTTAGCCATCAATATTCAAAAATCCCCTCAACCAGCAAAAAAAAGACAGTACGTCATGTACTCCAACTCAGAGTCTGACTAAATCTCCACAGCAACAGTCGCTCGCTCAAGAAACAAAAAAGATGTTACTGCTGTTTCATTTTGCAGTTTCTTTAACACTGCACAGTTTTGCTGTTTGAATTTTGGAAACACTTTCGATGATGCCACAATCATTGGCTCCTACTCACATGAAAATCACCTCAGCACCCCAACTGAAGATTCCTCATTCTATGGCAAAGTTACACACTTACAATTTCTTCACATCCATATACTACAAAAAATAACAAATACATTCTTGTATTACAAGGCAGTTCTTCATCTTGAGGATCTGGGGGCACTAGAAACCTCTCGAGCTTCGCTCTCAAGGTTTACTGTGCCCCCAGATCCTCTCGATGAATTACTGCCTTGTAATACACCAGAATGTATCTATTATTCTATTTATATTCAGCTTCTTTTCACTAAAAGCACATACATCATTATCAATTAACTAAGGTACAGTTACACCTTAAAAACCAAATTGATCTGAGCAAAATTTGATATTATACCTAAAATTAACAAACCACATCAGAAGGGAAGGGGGACAAAGGCAGCACCTTTAATTTATAATTAACAATATGTACAGCATAGATCTAAAGAGCAACAATGCCTAGTTATTTATTTATTTAAGTCTTAGAATTACAATACCTTAGAGTAAGAGATTTATTTACAAAGGCTTCACGTCAGGGGTGCTCATACAGAAAATACAATATACAAAGGTTTCAGGCAAGGAATACAAAATGGGAGCAAGGATGTACATAATGCAAAGTGAATATAATGGCAGTAAAATACAGACTTTGGCAGGAATCACAGCAACACACTGACTGCTAAAGAAGGAGAAAGTTTGAGAAAAACACATTGAATGGCGGTAGGATATTGTGAAAGCAATCCGAAAAGGACTTTGTTAAATACAGAGGATTAAGGAATGAAGATAGACAAAATGTAGGACATAAGAAGGGAAGTACTAGAATAGTCAGTGCAAATTTAGAGTAGGGGAAGTATGTGGCTAAGCAGAAACAGTCTGAGTTGACTTGGTCACCAGTAACAAGTAGAGAGGAGAAATGCAGGTGGGGAGGTGGAGGGCTGAGTACCCACCCAGGCTAGAGACAGTCACAGCTGTTGCTATCAAGTAGGTGCTGATGGAGTTTGGATTTAAAAGAACCTAGCTTGGGTTCTGCCAGGACATCAGAAGGGAGGCCATTTAACCAAACAGGTGCTTTATACAGGAATGCTCACTGCCCTTGGGTAGTCCTACAGAAAGGGACTTGGTGTGATGCTTTTGAGAAACTTCTCATACCATGGGTGGTAATGGTCCAAGTAAGGCGTTTCTGTGCCGAGGGAGGAGTAAGACCAAGGTATATCTTTTTAGCCAGTAGACAGGACTGGTAGGTAAGCCTGCCTTTGAAGTTTAGCCAGCTAGTTTGGTCATAGAGGTCACAGGCGTGGGTGAGTCTGGTCGCACCTGTGACCAGACAGCAGGCTTTGTTTAGGGCAACCTTAATTCTATTAAGTATAGTGTCAGTTGCAGAGCCATAGATGACAATCCCATAATCAGTTATGGAAAGGACCAAGTTTGTAACTGCAAGGTGAAGTACATCAGTGGTCATACAGTTCCTGTGCCTGTAGAGTAGCCCAATTCTTGTGTTCACTGCCCTACCCACTAGGTTAACATGTTCACGATAGGATAGAAAGCAGTCGAGGGTTATCCTGAGATATTTGAAGCCGGCAACTTGCTCCAGTGGTAGGTGGTGGCTGTTGAGAATGCTCAGGCACGCCCCCTTTATGTTTGTTTTGGGGGGTTAGTGAATAACCTTAGTTTTTTTTTTTTGTAATTAATTTTGAGTTTGTGAAGTGCAAACCAGGACTCTATTTCAGCAAAGCTTTTTGAAAGGTGTTCTCCTGTGGGAGGGGGTCAGGGTGACTGGAAAAGATGACATCATCTACATAGAAGAGCAGACTGCAAGAGCAGGCAAGTGGAAGGGTATTGAGGAAAAGTCTGAAGAAAAGGGGACAGAAAATAGAACCCTGGGGGATGCTGGACCAAATGGGTAGGCTGGAAGAAAGAGTGTTGAGGATTTTGACACGCTGCATTCTCCCACTTATGTAATTGGTGAACCATGAGGTGCCTCCTGAGAGAGACCGGTGGCAGTGAGGGCAGCTACTTGGAGGGCATGATTAACCATGTCAAAAGCTTTTGCAAGGTCAATGTAAACAGACCCTATGATGTGACCACAGTCAAGAGCTTTATGGATAAAATTAGTAAATTCAAGAAGGGCTGAGGTGGTGCTGTGCCCCTTCCTAAAGTCATGTTGCTGATGGCATTGTAGATTGTACTTGGTGATGTATTCAGTCAGTTGATAGGATATCATCCTTTCCAAGGCTTTAAACAGAGGGGGAAAGATGAATACTGGGCAATAGTTTCTGTGGGAGGCCCTATCATTACTCTTGGGGACTGGAGTCACTACCACAGCTTTACACTGTTGGAGGAATTGTCCTAGACAGAGGGGCAGATTTGGTTGTTTGGAGAGGGGAGAATTGTATTACGACTCATCAATGCCTTCTAATACTGCTGTCTGGTAATGTGTACCCGAATCCATGGCCTGGGTCACAACCCCATCCCACCATCAGCAATTCAAATGGTTTCAAGTTTGCCTCTGTTAACATCTGTAGCTTATTGCCTAAAATTGACCTCCTCCAGGTCTGGGTTGTGCAACCACTCCTTAACATAATAGGAGCTTCCAATATCATAACCTAAATGATAAAAATTATTTAGCCTAAAAGAAGTAGCTCTATGCAATTACCCCTCTGATGCAGCAATACTAACTCTGATAAACTTTATGGAAATGTGATATTTATAGTAATATGTCAGTAGATCAATTCAATAATACTAGCAGAGAAAAAGAAAATGGTACTGCCAATAAATGGAGTAAGTGAGATGGGGGATTCACACCCAGCAAAAGTGATTTCTTAAGTGTCTTCCACCTCTGTTGCCTGCCTTGTGGATTTTCTAGCAGCTGCCATCTTCATCGCCCACTTCCTTGCGTCGCTAGGGTCTGTAAATACAAAGATCTTACTATCGTGTATGATGCAAAGTTTCTTTGGGAACTGGATGCTATCTGTGATATTCAGCTCCTGTAAGGTACTGCAAACTCCTTCAAACTTTTTCCTACACAGTCTGGTTGCATAGGCAAAATCAGGGAACAGATGAACAGTAAAACCTGTCAAAAATGCACTCTGGAGGTCAGGCCCTCTACTCCCACAGTGCCCAACCTCAAAGTGCAATATGTGAACAGGAGACAAACAGGGTAACCCTCCTGTCTGTTTCTGATCTGGTCAACTACCAGTCTTGAGTCCTGGGGTCAAATATGAACCCTTTTTTGCTAGCATGCCCAGGTAACAGATTCAAATATCACACCTTCTTCAGGGAAATGCAGTGCAATATTTAACCCAGTGGGCACCCAACCTGGTTCACAATCCCCCTTTCGGCTCAGATGAGACCAAGGTACTCTTCTTACCTTGGTGCATATGGTAACACACTGTAAGCGCTTAACAGTTCTGTCAGAATTATCAACACTGTCCCAGCATTCACACTCAAAAGGAGAAAAAGACTCAGGCAGGACTTCAAAGAAAACAAAGTTTACTAAAACTAAAAATAGTAAATGAAATACAAAACACAGAACATATAACATTTAGGGTACAGTCATAAAAATAAACAGACAATTATAAGCAAACCACCTTACTGAGTATCTAATCGTACCCTAGTTTCAATTAACAAATAGTGGTGGTTAAATTACCTAATTTTGGCTGAAGTGTTTCTGAAGAGTGTGTTCTTTCAAGAGTCCAGAACTAAAAAAGCACTCTTTTCCACCAGCCTTGACCATATCTATCGGGGGGGTGGAGGGTCCTACCCAGCTTGTGAGGTCACAGCTCAGAGGTGATGATAGCTGTGAGGTCACTCACATTTCCTGTATACCAAATTAGTCTCATGCACCTGCATATTCCTTTGCACTACACTTAAAAAAAAAACTAATATATATGTATACATTTATACAATAGGGATGAAGGAATAACACTCTCAATAAATGTTGTTATTTCACCCACTATTGAATATCAGGCAGCTGATGTAGACACTGTGGAATATCTTCACAGATATTCCACAGTGTCTGCGTCAGCTGCCTGATATTCAACAGTGACTACGTTGGTGCCTTATAGTCCAACAGTGGTTACATCAGTCAGGCAGCACAACCTTAAAAACAAACACGTTTCCACATAGCATTTCTTTCCACTATGTACATTCCCATACAAAGACAAAACACTGAAAAGGCACTCATAAAATATGTCAGAGACATTGCAATTCATTTGTTGGACTGTTTCAAAAGGTATAACCTTTCTACCAGTTTCTAAAACTGAGTAAATATCAGGATGGAAATGATGTAAAGCAGAAAAGGAAACTCTGTATCTCAGTTTTTCACTTAACAGTTAAACATGTCCACAGTTCTATCATAATAGGAAAATAGACAAACCCTTGAACACAAAACCAAAACTGTATTAAAAATTAACAGATACTAACTGTATACATTTCAAAAGCTGTACAATTAGAAACTCCTTCCCTGGAGCACTTTGAGAATGCTGAGCACGCCAAGAAGGCAAAAATCACAAAACGGACTGTCACAGCATACCTACATGTTTCTTTTCCCATGGTGTTCCCTCCTCTAATGCAGACGTTCACTCTCCTCATCCCAAAATGGCACCAGCTCACACTTCTGTACCCTAAAAATAAAATGATTCCCTCTTACCACGAGCAAGACAACTCCAAACATATCCACACCCACAAATAACAAATGACCAATTAGAAAACAGGATACACAGATAGCAGACATAACCAATCACACACTGCATACAGACATCCATCACACAAACAGCCAATATGAATCCACCCACAACAGTAATGAGAAGTCACACACCAGCTCCATTAAGAAAGCTTACTCATACCTGCAGAGAGCATCACCTACAAAAAACAACACAAACCCTGCACATAACTATGATCCCCTATTGTATAAATCACACACATGATGGGCGACTTGTGGAATATGGACAATATCAGCACTCGTGCAGAGTGGCCTGCAATAATATCACTCGTGGCTTTGCTACTCGTGATATTATCACAGTTCACTCTGCATTCATGCTAATATTATCCATATTCCACAGTCGCCCATCATGTATCCCCTATTTATATATATATATATATATATATATATATATATATATATATGCTACCATAGTTAAGGCTGAGGAGCCATTTACATGTTAAACCTAAACTTTTGCACCTTAATAACTTTGCAACCATTCAACAGATTTGCCTGACATTTGGAATACACGCTCAAGAACCATACATCTTGGGATCTTTCAACTTTCGTACTGTTCGGATATACGGCTGCAGAGTAATTAAGTGTGATCTGTGCGCGTTTACACTTTTTTGGAATTCTTTGCTCGTCTCTACAGGTCACATGGTTTGCATGACCGGTCTGAATTCTTTAGGGAACATGCGGCTGGGGTCCCCAATGTGCCTTTTGAAGATTTCATGAAAAAATATTAAACGGTTCAAAAGTTATTCAAAAAACAATTTCCCATTATAAGTCAATGGGAAAAGTTAACAAAACGTTTGACAGTGTTGCAAATGCAGTTTTTACTTTCACAAGTGGCCCTTCTACTGTCACAAATCTGCCATTTTGTTTTCAGTTGGTCATCAGAAAAATGTTTGGCATTTAAATTTGGGACCCTCTAGCAACCTAATTCTTTTTTTATTCACCCAGTTGGACCCTGAGGATGCTAGACATGTCTTTATTTTGTGGTAAAACACCCCAGAAATATCTTTTTCAAATTTCTGGAAAAAGTACTTTCACAAAGTACTTTCGCATTTGTAACACTGTCGAATGAATTTGCGAAAGCTTTTGCAAAGTTCGACAGTACTTTTCCAGGCTGTGGGAAAATGACAGCAATTCTTTGCCACCCTGCTGCAAAAGAATGGTTTGGTCTTTTGGGCTAAAACTTGGAGGGATCGCAGCCAACATCCAACACATCTGCCTTTCACTGTTTCAGTGAAAAAATATTACAGGGCAGCAAAGTTACAGCACTCCAAAGTTGACACTTTTTCCCATAGGATAACATTACGGCGTCCACCGCATTACAGGAATCCTTTGCCGCCCTGCTGCAAAATAACAGTTTGGTCTTTTGGGCTGAAATTTGGAGGATGTGCCTTTCAGTGGTTTGGTGAAAAAATATTACAGGGAGCCAAAGTTATGGCACTCCGAACGTCTCTTTTTTTCCCATAGGATAACATTACGGCATTCGCCACACCTTTCAGGGCCCGTATCTTGGAAACGGTGCGAGATACGCACTTTTCATCAGAAAAATGGGGGCTAAGTATAAAACTAACCAGGAAAATCGTAAATCATATGACTTTTAAACTTTTTTCTACGTCGTACGGTTCCTGAGATATAAGCAATTTAGTATTCCAACTCCTCATTTTCTGCTCCGAGACCCATTATTATGCATACATTCTTTGTACTCACTGTCTTTCTCTATGCAGCTTTTCTGGAAACCTAGCCTGAGCACTTACATTACTGTTACCCTTACCGCTTCTGCTTGTGGTTCCGTACCCCTTTCATTTACTGTTCCTGTCTACGGCACCATGTGCGTTACCCTTTGCATTTTCATTTGCGCTTGCATTTACATTATTTTTACCATTTGTGTCTACAGTACTGTTTATCTTTCTGTTTCACTTTGCGTCACCATGCACATTACCATTTGCATTTGCGGGCACCGTGTTACTATGTGACAAGACATCATGTGGTGGGAGCGCAGGGTCCTCGCCGCATTACATTCACTATTTATCATTATACTTCTCAAAAAGAAGGGAAATTAGAGCCAAAAAACTCCATTTAATGCATTAGTTAGGGTTGTTCCACAGCGACAAAGGCAAAGAAATTCGGTGTTAGGGTTGAAAGCCCCCCTTGGAACCCCAGCCCACACCCCCAACTGGCATCGGGGTGCGCTTTGGGGTTGTCAATCCTAACTCTCACCCCATTCTCCTATACCTCTGCTTCTTCACACATCTTATGGGGTGAGAGTTAGGGCCAGCAACCCCAATGCGCATCCCGATGCTGGTTGGGGTGTGGGCGGGGTGCAAGGGGGCTTTCACCATAACACTGTGTGTGTGTTATAATATATATATATATACAGTATATATATAAATATATATATATATATGTATGTATATATATATATATATATATATATACACAGATATATATATATATATTTTTTTTAATTAGTGAGCCACAGTTTTATGGCAGATCAGAATTACCCCTTTGATCTTCAGCTGACATTCCTGAGCTATTTCTCTTAGTGATGAGAAGTTTAACAGGTAACTGTCAGAAGTTGGCTTACTTCCTGAGAGGTCATAAAATGCAGCCTGTTTATGGCCAGTTACCTAGATTCACAGTAAATGGGTGTTTTACAGTCTGTTACAACCTGGTACCTAAAGGAAGCTCTTAATTAGATTTTCCACTCAGAGGGAGAACAGTATTTTTTTGAAAATCTAAGGTCCCATGATACCCTATGCTGACTGCCATACTTCACAAGCAGAAATTCAAAGAAACATTTAATTATAGTAAAATATGATACAAATAATAACAAGCAGATTGCTTATCTGTCGCAACACCTTCTGCGCTTACAGGACCAAAATGTTTAGCGAGATCCAGTGGCTTGTCCCGGGTGTCCATACTATCCAACACTTCCATCATAATTCGGGGCCGATCTGCCAAAGTTAGGGCTCTGGATTGAATGAGACTTGCAATTTAAACTGATCCCTGAGCCAGTCTGTAAGAAATAAGATGGCATGGTCCCCCTCGGAGCCCTTGGGCAAGCCCACCAAATGTACTGTCTGGCTATGAACCTGGTTCTCCAGGATTTCTAATCTATTATATACAGTATATGCTGGGCCTCCTTGGCTCATTGGGACATCACACTTTTACAGGTTTCAGAATGGAGTTGGACTCCTTCCATTTCACCCTAGGGTAAATCGACCTCTTTTTCCACTGTGACCAGTCATCTAGTAAGTAAGTACAACTTTTGGTTTACTGATGTAGAAGAGGCCAGTAGCTGCTGCATTTTTTGGCCCAGCATCTGGAGTGTCTCCTATGTACCCCCCCAAGGAGTCTTGCTGTGTAGATCTGGTGCTCAGGCCTGCAGCTGTCCCCTTGCCGTCATCATTTCTCCTGTTTGACTGTGGCTGGTTGTGATTTGACTTACTCATCCTGTAGAGAGAACTCTTCTCCTATGATGAATGTTAAATGTTTTTAGAATCTTTCCTGTAAAATGAATGCTTATAAAGCTTAAAAGGGCATAGCCTTAGGAGCTGAGGTTGAGTACGACTTCTCTGCTGGGGCTTCACAGTGCCCTTCCCTTCTGTATTTTTACTTTATTCCAAGTAGTTCAAATAGGCATATGGTTAATCCTCTGTGTTTTGCCAATATTAAGGGCTTCCTCAGGAGAATACTTTAAAATCTAAGGTAAAACAGAAACATTTTTTACAATCATCATTTATACCATTATATACATTTTTTGCATTTAAATTTTTCACAGGTTTTTCTACTACATCTACTCACAGTTCAAAATATCACTCTTCTCAGAGTCCATGTTGCCTTTTTTATTTACGTACTCACACCATTAAACCTATAACAAAACCATTTTTTAGTTTTTAATAATCAATGTTTTTTTTTGTTAGTTTTTTGTATACTTGACCTTTGTGTCCACCACTAGGAGGCATACACCAAGAGCGGTCCAGCCCCTGCCTTTACTGTATGCTGAGCTTCACTGATCTTCTCCAACTGGAAGAGAGATCAATTATGAAGGGAAGGCAGACTCCAACAGGTGCAGAAGCAGGGATTCCTTGACAGCAGTTCTACCTGAATCCCCCTTGGAGTGCACAGTCTGGGCTCCTTTTTTCTGCTGAGGCAGCTTCTCTCCTTGCTTGTTTTGCTCAGACCCAGCCAGTGGTTGCTCTATCAGCATAAGGAGCTGTTGGAACACTTACCCAGAATTCCTGGCTGCTGTATGTAAATCAGCATTTGTACTGCTGTACCAACTACTGAAATAGTACTTGGCTAATAGAAAGCTCTCAGCTGGAAGCAACAACTCAGATACAAAGGGTGCCCCTCAGAGGCTTACACCAAGAGTGGTTCAGCCCCTAACCTTATTGTCCGCTGAGCTTCACTGATCTTCACCGACTGAGGTACCCACTACTGAAATAGTGGTTGGCTAATAGAAAGCTCTCAGCCAGAAGTCATATCTACTTCTCATTCTTCCAAGTATTGCTATAAAGCAATCAACTATTTTCACCTAAAAGCCTATATAGAGTAATACATCCACTATGGATCTTGTAAACTGCAATTGCTGTGGCACACTGTTTAGCAAAGCATTTATCCTCAGAGTGGGGCACTGTCCAACATGTTTCACATTCAGGGACCTTAAATCTGAGCTGCATGCAGCCTGGGCTGAGACACAATACCTTCATGCTATCATACATCAGGCCCCAGTGGGCAATGTCAGAGAGCCTACTGGTCCTAGACACACTGCACAAGCACCCCTACCTCCAAGGACAAACAGGTCAGGGGTCTGGCAGACAGTCAGAAACCATTGAACTATGAAAAATCCTCTCCTAAGGGGAGTTCCAATCCTATTCCGACATTGAACAGATATACACCACTATCTCCCAGGGCAACTAGCGTAGATGGCGTTGATGGTTCTCCAACTTGTGTAATGGGTGTTGAACATTCTCCACATCCAAACCAGCACAACGAGGTGCACTGCATCACTGAACATGCTAAATCAGAAAAAGAAGAAACCTAGCTGGCCCTCCGGTGCAGCGGTTGGATTTCCGCTTGCGACGCCGGCGACCTGGGTTCGGGAATGAGCTCAGGTCATCAGAGGGCCGGCCAGGGGGAGAAGGATCAAGCATCCCATGACTGCTCTCCTTCTCCGGGGGAGGACGCGGAATGTCTCCGATGCATAGGGACACCTGGTGGAGGCTAGGAGTACCCCAGCATACGGGACAACAAGGTTTCCAAGGGGTGGGATGGATGCTGGCATCATTGCATGTTCCCGCCCCTCTAAGGGGAGAAAAATCTCAGCCCGCCTCTCGCCGCCTAAATGATGTCCACCCCTCGGGCTGCTATCAGCTCCCCAGGCTGACTCCCACCCTATCCCATTGTTTGTGGCACCCAAAAGGGGGATGGGTGCCACGTCTCTGCCCTGAGAGGTAATGTATGGGGTCCCAGGAGTACGGCTCATGTGGGGATGCCGCAGCCGAGGGGTCCGTGACCGGGCGGACGATTGGCAGAGAGAGGAGGAGGGCACAAAAAAATGTATAAAAAAAAAGAAAGAAAAAGAAGAAACCTGTTCTAATAATAGGTGACTCCATGATTAGGGGTATAGACCCTCACCACCAGCAGGACCATGCTTCAGTTGCAGTCAGGTGCCTCCCAGGGGCATCAGCATGGAGGGACACAAGCTCCATCAAGGGGATCATACACACAGTGGACCACAACACTCATGTCATTCTCCACATAGGTACAAATGACCTGGTCAGTAGGTCAGTGGCAGAAACTAAACAAAATATCTCCAGGGTGGGCGATAAACTTTCCTCTCTTTCAACCAGTCTCACCTCAGAGATTTTGTCTATCTGGAATAAGGAAGACAGCAAGCAGAAGATCAGGGAAAAGGACATCACCAAATTTAAAACCTGACTGAGAAACTGGTGCCAGGAAAAAGGTCATTGGTATATTAGTAATTGGTGGGACTTCTGGGAACAGGAGTTTTTTTAATTCAATGGCTTGCACCTCTCTAAAGAAGGTACATGAGCACTTGGTTAAAAGGTTGAAGTCCATACTGGTCAGTTAAGCTAGTGGGTGGGGTGGTGGCACAGCCACCCCTTACACCACAAGGGTCACCTTGTGCCCCTCCCCATCTCCATCTAGTTTAGCATGCATATGCTCCTATCATACACACAATAAGTAACACAACACACATATGCAACAAAGTCAGGATAAGCCTTCAACTAACCAGAATAAACAGTCCTGGAAGGCAAAGTGTGCCAACACTCACAGCCTGACAAACAAAATTCCTGATCTCACAGCCATGATGGCAGAAGCACAGTTAGACTTGGTTGCCATTACGGAAACATGGTTCACCAGGAACCACACATGGGATGTCACCATCCTGGGGTTCACACTATTCTGGAAGGATCAAGAAGGTAAAAAGGGGGGGTAGCACTGTATGTAAAAGAGGACATCAATGCAACAGAAATCCAAAGTAAGCAAAGCAAGGCAGAGGCACTTTGGATTACCCTCAGAGCTGGAGAGAAGGCCCCAATCCAGATCAGAGTTATCTTCAGACTCTCATCCCAGGAAACTGATATAGATAAAGAGCTCATGAAGACCATATTGATGATGGTAGACAGGTGAGAGTTGCTGCTGGTAGAGGACTTCAGTCTGCCAGATGTGGACTGGTCCTCATACATAGCATCGTCTGAATGAAGCAAAGATTTCCTGTTTGCACAGCAAGGAGAAAGGTGCACGTTTACAACAGCTGGTGAATTCCCCCACCAGACACAAAGCAGTACTGGACTTGGTGCCCACAAACAGCACAAGAGTCTCAGATGTGCAAGTAGGGCTCAGTCTGGGGACCAGTGACCACAGGACAATCCAGGTAGAAGATACCAGTCACACTAAAACCAAGGTTCCAGATTTCAGGAGGGCTAACTTTCCTGAAATTAAATGTATAGTCACTTCCATGCTAGCTGGCAGAGACTCAGATGTAGAAGACTGGTGGGAGGCCTTAAAACTGCTTTAAGTACAGCTACAGCTACATGCACTAGGCAGATCACCAAATCCCCCCCCCCCTAAAATCCACTCTGGTTCACCACGGAATTTGCAACCAAAATCAAGGGAAAAAGGAGGGCTTTTGCTAAATGTAAAGAAACTAAAAGTGAATTAGATAAAGAAGAATACAAAAAAAAGCTGAGTGAGGCTGTACTGTGCTGAGGGGGGGAGTGGCCCTTTATGTCAATGAAAATATCAAAGCTACAGAAATTCAGAATACACATAAGGAGCCAGAAGAACTGAGGGTCACACTGGAAACAGGAAATGGGACAGTCATATGTGCCAACTAATGGGGAAAGGATCACAGATCTCCAGGTAGAAGGTCACCTGGTGGCCAGTGACCATCACATGGTACGGTTCAATTTGACCACTAGAACTAAGTCATCTCATTCCAAGGCAAAAATATGGGTCTTCAGAGGAGCTGACTTTGATAAGATGGTCAACAGAGTTAAGCTTGCCCTGGCAAGAAGAAATACAGGTGAGGGGGTACAGGCAAAGTGGACAAGCATTAAGGATGCAATACTTGAAGCAACATCCCATTGTGTTAGGGAGAAAAGCAAGAGCAAATGAAGGAGGAAACCACTTTGGTTCTCAAAAACAGTAGCATTAAAGATCAGAGCCAAAAGGTTGGCTTTTAGAAAATATAAGGGAACACAGTGGGACGAAGATAGGGAGGCATACCAAACTTCCCTAAGGGAAGCAGAGAAGGCAGTAAGGCAGGCAAATGCCCAAACTGAGGAAACACTAGCACGAACAGTAAAAGAAGGGGACAAGACTTTCTATAGATACATTAGTGAAAGGAGAAAGTCCAGAGGGGGTGTTGCTAAGATCAAAGGGGATAAGAGGGAGTGTGTGGAGGAAGACCAAGGAAAATCATCTGTCCTAAAGAGATACTTCTGCTCAGTATTTACTGAGGAGAAGGTAAGGCAGGGCCCACAGCTCAGCACCATGGACACAGCGGGGAGGGAAGTGTACACAAATACCTTCACAAAAGAAAGGGTCTTACAAGAGCTCACTAAGCTTAGGGTGGACAAGGCAATAGGACATGATGGCATATATCCCAGGGTACTAAAGGAGCTAAGGGTGGAACTAGCAAAGCCATTAGCAGAACTGTTTAGTGAGTCTCTGAGCACAGGATAGGTCCCAGAAGACTGGAAAAGGGCTCATGTGATCCCACTCCACAAATGTGGCAGCAGGGAGGAGGCAGGGAACTATAGACCAGTCAGTGTTACCTCAGTACTGGGCAAGATTATGGAGGCACTCCTTAAGGGAAGAATAGTGCAACACTTGGAATCCATAGGAGCACAGGATCCAAGACAGCATGGGTTTACAACAGGAAGGTCCTGTCAAACTAATCCCATAGATTTCTTTGACTAGGTAACCAGAGTGGTGGACTAAGGGGGGTGCAACTGATGTTGCCTACCTTGACTTCAGCAAAGCTTTCGACACTGTTCCACATAGAACATTGATTAATCAGCCGGGTAGGCTTGGGGTGGGTCAGAGGTTGGTCAACTAGGTGGCCAACTGGTTGGTCAGAAGAAATGCAAGTCACAAGTGGGGTACTTCTGGGATCAGTCCTGGGGCCAGTCCACTTCACTACCTTTATCAGTGACATTGCAGATGAACTGGAGGGTAAGATTTGCCTGCTTGCAGATGACACCAAGATCTGCAAGAGACTAGATAATCCAGATGGGGTGGGCAGAATGAGAAGAGATCTGGAAAAACTAACAAAATGGTCAGAAGAGTGGCAACTGGGGTTTAATGCAAAGAAGTGCAAGATCATACACATAGGGAAGAGAAACCCTGAAGCTACCTATAGGTTGGAAGAGAGTTGCTGGCAATCACAAGGGAAGAAAGCGACTTGAGCATCATCACCACAGATGACCTGAAATCATCCAATCAGACCACTAAAGCAGTAGGTAAGGCTAGAGGGATGTTGGGGTGTATTAGTAGGGGTATCACAAGTCATAAGAGGGAGGAAATAATCTCTCTTTACAAGACACTGGTTAGGCCCCAGCTGGAGTACTGCATGCAGTAATGGAGGCCACATCTGCACAAGGACATTTACGAAATGGAGGCAGTCCAAAGAAGAGCAATCAGAGACTGCATCAGAAAACATATGAGGACAGATTAACAGAGCTCAATATGTATGCCCTAAGCTGGCCTGGTAGTGCTGAGGGTTGAGATGCTGGACGCCACTCCTTGCTCTACGCCGGTGACCCAAGTTCGAGAGCAAGCTCGGGTCATTGGGGATCAGCAGGGGAGGGAGAGGATTGAGCATCCGATGGACTGCTCTCCTCTCCTCTCCAGGAGGGAGGGCAGCAGGGTTGTCTGGTGTCCCAGTGACCCCAGATGGAGATCAGAGGCACTGCAGGATGGTAGACCAAATATGTGGGGGAGCATGGCTGACACCGGCGGGGTAGCCATGAACTATGGCTTCATTGCATGTCAGCTCTGGAGGGTGGAGGGAGCTCATGGGGAACTCACTATGGAAAACCCCTTCCAGCCCTAATAGGTGATGACCCCACAGTGCCTAGCCACCACACGCCCAACACTGGACCCCTTCCTCTGCCTCTTCGATCTCTCCACGGACCTTAGGGCATGGGGGTCCCGCAGTGAAAAAGTAATGTCCTTGAGGAGGTGGGGGTTACAGTGGGTGGTACAGCAGCATGTGAGCTGGGAGCCTGAGAGAGTTCTGGTGCTTGGAGGAGATACAAATAGAACTTAAAACAATATGTATACCTTAGTGCAAAGGAAGGAGAGAAGTGATATGATCGAAACATTCAAACATCTTAAGGGCATTAGCAAGGTGAAAGAGTCTAACATGTTTAAGTATAGAAAAATAACAGGATAAATTGGCACAGCATAAGATTAGAGGGAGGCCGATTAAAGGGTAATGTGAGGAAGTTATTTTTCACAGAAAGGTTGGTGGATGCACGGAACTGCCTAACTCAGGAAGTGGTGGATGTGAATACAGTGCAGGGCTTCAAACAGGCATGAGATAGGCATAAGAGAGAAATACAGAGGAGTATGACTAGATAGGCCATGACAGAGTAAAGGCCTCTATGGTACATTCATAAGGTAGTAAAAAAGGGCAGACTGGATGGGCCTTGTGGTCCCTATCTGCTGTCAACTTCTATGTTTCTATGAGGCAGGAAAGGCAATTAGGAGATCAAAAGCACAGATGGAGGAGAAAATATCACAAGGGATCAAGAAGAGAGACAAAACCTTCTTCAAATATGCAAAGGACAAAAGAAAGAGTAAGGGGGGAACAGTCAAGTTAGCAACAAAGGAAGGCAAGATGGCAGAGACAGACGAAGACAAAGCAGAGTTACTAAATGATTTCTTTTGCTGTCTTCACCATAGAAGACAGCAGGAAGGGTCCTACACTAAGCAGGTCAGTACACAACAAGACACAAGACCCTTTACAAGGGAAAGGGTCCTAGAAGAGCTAAATAGGCTCAAGGTAGATAAAGTAATGGGGACAGATGGCATCCACCCTGGGGTACTGAAGGAGCTTTGGGAAGAACTCACCACACCACTGGCTGAGCTTTTCAGCAAGTCACTGGAAAGTGGAATAACACCTCAGGACTGGAAAAGGGCAACAATAGTACCTTTACACAAGAGCGGAAGCAGGGAGGAGGCAGAAAACTGCTGACTGATCAGTTTGACCTCTGTTGTAGGGTAGGAAAAATTATGGAGTCACTGCTAAAGGAGAGGATAGTGAAGTACTTGGAGGATGGCAAAAAGATTGACCCCAGGCAACATGGCTTCACAGCAGGATGCTCTTGTCAAACTAATATGATCGACTTTTTCGACTGGGTCACCAGAGCAGTCGTCCAGGGAGGAGCAGTGGAAATTATGTACCTGGACTTCAGCAAAGCCTTTGACACCGCCTTCCCCACAGAAGGCTAGCTAACAAATTAGAGCATACAGGAGTCAATCATAAGATAGTGAACTGGATCACCAATGTGTGCAAGATAGGATGCAGAGGAATGCTTGTCAATGGATCACTATCAAGGGAAGGCAAAGTGACCAGTGGTGTTCCACAGTTGTCTGTGCTGGAACCTATCCTCTTTAGCATATTTATCAGAGATATTGCAAACAACTTGAAAGGGAAAGGTTTGCCTGTTTGCAGATGACACAAAACTCTGCAACAGAGTAGACGCACAGGAAGGAGCAAAAGGTATGGAGCCAGACCTGAAAAAAACTAGAGGAATGGTCCAGGGATTGGAAGTTGAAGTTTAAAGCCAAGAAGTGCAAGGTTATGCACATAGGAAAAAGTAACCCAGGGATAAATTACACACTGGAAGGGCATCAGTTAGTGGAGACAAAGACAGAAAGACACCTTGGAGTAGTCATTGGGAATGACTTAAAGGTTGGAAAACAGTGTGAAATGGCAGCACAGAGGGTGAGTGGTATCCTTGGCTGCATTTGTAGGAGAATTACAAGTAGAAAGAGTGAGGTTATCATTTCTCTGTACAGGTCCTTGATGAGGCTACATTTAGAGTACTATGGTCAGTTTTGGAGGCCCAACCTCAAAAAAGACATAGACTGCCTGGAGACGGTATAGAGAAGGGCTACAAAGATGGTGCATGGACTGCATCATGAGCCATACTAGACAAGACTCATGGAATTAAATCTGTACACCCTTGAGCAGAGAAGAAACAAAGGGGACATTATCAGAAATTTAAAATACGTTAAAGGAATCAGCACAACACAAGCAGGAAACCTCTTCCAGCAAAACAGGGATGCGTGTACAAGGGGGCACAACTTGCGTCTGGTAGGAGGCAGGTTCAGAAGCAACCTGAGGAAGTACTTCTTTGCAGAAAGGTCATAGACCCATGGAACAGCCTACCTCAGGAGGTGGTGGAATCCAAGACAGTACGTGAGTTCAAACTCGCATTGGGTCAGACATTGTGGACACATTAGTATACAGTCTAAATAGGGAGGTGGGCAGAAACGCAGGAGACTAGATGGGTCATGCGGTCCCCATCTGCCGAAACAATTGCTATGTTTCCTATGTTCCTACTCATTATGCTCCCTTCCACCACAGGCAAAAAAAACTGTGCCATAGATTTGAAATTTAATTTGGCAGGAACCTATCTCTTTGATGCCATATTTTCTATAAGCTAAGTCTAGTTTTGGCTCCTGAAATATGTAAAGCAGCACCTCTTGCAATTTTTAGAGATGCAGTGGGAACTGCCCTGCAGTCCTTTTATGATCACTGAATAAAAAGGACTCTGTATTCCTTCTGAACGAACAATGTGTTGGATTGCTTCATGGTCACCTCCATGTCTGTCACCGATATTGTCCCTACTGGCCACAGCACTGCACTATTTCAGTCATGTGGGAACAAGGCACTGTTTTTAAAGTTAAACACAGAAAACTGCAATCCAGCTGTTTGCTGTGAAGACCTCGGTGTATCTCTTAATGCTGCAGACTTGAACAGATAGCCAGCAAGTACTTCAGACGTCCTTGTGCCAAAGGAAATTAGGATCCCAGTTAGTTCACAGCAAGTTTCAAAAGTTATGGGATCTCAGAAATCCAACTTGTCTTTCTCCCTCTGAGAAAAGGTGATCTTTGTCATGGAGTCAAACTGAAGTAGTTACTGAAGTTTGTGCAGTCTGTAGGTCTCTCCTCTTTTCCCAGTTCCACCATGAGAGGGAGGAGGAGGAGTTGGAGCTCATTTAAACAGAGCCAAATGATATGCTGCTGCTGCTAGTATCATGATCAATCCCTGACATTTCCTGCAGAAAACTCATCCTTAATATGTTGCTGCCACTTCCCATCCTTATCAGTGCCCCTGAGATGCCAAACAGCCAGAGCTTTTTAGTTTTTAGCCTCATTCTCCCTGGTCGTCCATCCCGGACATCCATGCATTATTCTCCTGGGTAGTGCCTGAAAATAGGCATCTTACTGCCTAGTGCACCTACTCGGTAATGAAAAAACAAATAAATAAATTCTGGTTCCAAAGACAGTTTGTAGTTTGTATGTAGCTCTTTCTTCACAAATACAAATTCCCATGAATTGTAACAATGAATGCATATATATATATATATATATATATATATACACTATATATACATATATATATATTCATACAAAAACTTAGTTAATGCATCAGTTAGGGTTCTTTTATAGTGAAAAAGTGAGGAAATTCAATTTTAGGGTTCCCACCCCTTACACCCCACCCCAGCCCACCCCATCAACAGGTATCGGGTGCATTGGGGTCCTGCCCTCTAACTCTCACCCCATCCCATGTAAACAAGCTAAAGTGGTGCAGGTAGGAGAATGGGGTGAGAGTTGAACCAGGACCTAACGCACACCCTAATGCCTATTGGTGAAGGGCTGGAGGGTTGCAAGGGGTGGGAACCCTAAAATCAAATTTTCTTGCTTTTTTCACTGTAGAAGAACCCTAATTGATGCATTAACAAAGTTTTTTTGCATAGAATTTCCTAATTTTTTAAGAAAGAATAGAAAAGTAGAAAGTTGCGCATGTTGGTGGGAGCGTGAACCAACTTGTAAGTGTCAGGCCACATTACACACCCAATGACTAAAAAGTACATTCACAATATCAAGGCCAGCCACCAAACAAATGTTAATCTAGTACAACAATAGAAAACGCTGTCCACAAAACGTTAACAATGCCACACAATATGTCCGCAAAAAGTATATTGTCTGACAGGTAAACACCTCTATTAACATCTACAGGACATGCCGTCAACACCCTCCAAATTTCAAGTAAAAAGAACAAACCATGTCCAAGATATGACATGTCAAAATTTGTCATTTTCATTTGTCAGAGCAGCACAGTTCCACACCTGTTGACATCTAACACACACAACGACTGAAAACTACATCCATGACACTACGGCTAGGTATCCTATCAATTTCAAGCCACCACCACAAGCACAGAATGTAAACTGTACCATGCCATATCAGCACAAAAAAAATATTTTATGACACGGAAACGCTGTAATATTCATCCACAAGACATGCTGTCAACACCCTCCAAATTTCAAGTGAAAAGACCAAACCGTGTCCGAGATATCACATTTTAAAGTTTGAGATTTTAATTCATCAGACTGGCACAGTTCCACACCTATTGACATTTAACACACACAACAACTGAAAACTACATCCATGACACTAAGCCTAGGTATCCTATCAATTTCAAGCCACCACCACAAGCAAAACACTGTCTGCAACACGTAAAGTGCGTCATGCAATATCTCCACATAAAAATGTTTCTCAGACACATAAACCCCATAATTCACATCTACAGGACATGCTGTAAACACCCTCCAAATTTCAAGTAAAAAGAGCAAACTGTTTCTGAGTTATTAAATCTTTACATTTGGTAATATTTCCCCGTCTATTCCATTATAAAAAATCTGGCCATCTTGTCCTGTCCTCACGATAAAAGATGACAATCAAAGAATCTCACAATCAAAGAATTTGCAGGCTAGTGATAAAAGAGTTTGCAGGCTAATGAACAAAGAATTAAAACTTTAATAATTTACAAAATTGAAAGAATTGCGGTAAACCACTGCTGTGGTTCGACAGAACGAAGCCCCCTGAGCAAAACCCATCCTAATTTGACTTCCTAGCGCACCCCTGGGCTGAGAAAATTGATTTTTTAATCTGGCCATCTCATCCTACCCTCACGATGCACGATCGCGATCAAAGAATCTTTTGATCAAAGAATTTGTAGGCTTGTGATCAAAGAATTTGCATGGTCATGACCAAAGAATAAAAACTAGTGTAATTTACAAAATTTACACAATTGCAGTTATCCACCACCATGGTTCATCAAAACAAAGCCTCCTGAGTAAAACCCACCCTCATTTGTCTTGCTAGGACATCCCTGAGCTGAGAAAATTATTTTTTTTATCTGGCCATCTCGTCCCTCGCTCGCGATGCGTGGTCACATTCAAAGAATCTCGCGATCAAAGAATTTGCATGCTGGTGGTCAAAGAAATTGCTTGCTCACAAACAAAGAGCAAGGGACAAGATGGCCAGATTTTAAAATCAATTTTTGTAGCCCAAGGGTGCCCTATTAAGTAAAATAAGGGTGGGTTTTGCTCAGGAGGATTCCCTCTTCCACATCCGAATTAAAAAGTGTAGTTTGTATTATCCCTGGTAGTCTAGCAGCCCCATCCCCATCATAGCAATGTACATAATGATTTATGTTATCCTTGGTAGTCTAGTGGCCCCACCAAATGAGTATCATATTAATATCTTTCTTCATTATCCCTGCTAGTCTAGTGCCCCCCCACCCACGATCGGTAGTTCTTAATAATTAATATTCCTATCCCTGGTAGTCTAACGGTCCCCCCTCCCATCATAATAAAATGTACTTCTATTTAGCAATATCTGGTAGTCTCATGGCCCCACCCCCCAGCCCTGCCAGCCCACTCAGCACTCTCTCACCCTTCACCAGCTGTTGTGACTGGCACAGCCACCTGTCACCTCCATGGCCAGCGGTCGACTGTAGGGGAGTATTACCAGCGGCAGTTGAAAGAGGCACTTGAAAATAATTTCAGAGCACCTTTCAATTGTCACAGAATAGCTGCCAGCGGCAACTGGCCATGGAGGTGAGAGGTGGTCAGAGCCAGTTGCCGGCTGTGGAAGGGTGGAAGGGCACTATCGCGATCAATGTTTCTCGCGATCAAAGAATTTGCAAGCTCGCAATCAAAGATCATTAGAGAGCTGCAAATGAAGAATTTAAAAGCTGGAAACTATTTTTAGAATGATTTGGATGGAACCAAGGCCATGGCTCAATAGATCGGGGTCCCCTGAGTAAAACCCATCAAAATTTTACTTCAGAAGTGACCCCTGAGCCAAGATATTTGTGTTTGTGCGATCGGAAAACTGAAAACAAGATGGCGGACCTCGCGGTCAAAGAATTTTTGAAATTCCTCGAGAACAAAGATTCTTGAACCACGAGGCTGCAAATTCTTTGACCACCAGGCAGGATGAGATGGCCAGAACCACATTCTTTGATCGCAAGATATACATATAAATTGTCCCATTGACTTATAATGGGAACTTAAAAGTGCCATAACTTTTGAATGCCCTAATATTTTTTCACCAAACAAAAAGCGGCATGTTCAGCCACCAAAGCTGTTTCAAACGAGCCATCTCACAGAGCAGCATGCCACACAACAACCGTGCAGGACCACATTAAGAATGCCAAAAGGTGCCTCCAAAAATTCATAATTTTGCATTTTTCAGTGCTTTCGTACACAAAGACCGGCACTGCGACCAAAATGCAATTTGGCAAATCAAGAGATCTACCATGCCTCAACATGTGTACCAAATTTTAGGCAAATTCATTGAACGGGTCCAAAGTTATTAACGTCCAAATTTTTGACTTTAGTATGTAACTGACCGCTCAACCCTAACTATAGTGGCGTGACCGCACCACTATAATATATATATATATATATATTCATTGCAAAAAAAACTCCATTAATGAATCAGTTATGGTTGATTCCACACCAAAAAAAGTCTGAAAATTTGATGTTATGATTTCCAACACTACCCCCCCAACCTCCACAGGCCAACAGGTGTTGGTGTGTGCCTTGGGGTCATTGGTCCTGCCACCCCATTCCATGTGTAAACAAGTTGAGATGGTACAGTATAGGAAAATGGGGTGAGAGTTAGGCCCAACAACCCCAAGTCACACCTTGATGCCTGTTGGCCTGTGGAGGTTGGAAGGTGGGGAGTAGGGTTGGTAACCCTAACATCAAATTTCTAGACTTTTGTTGGTGTGGAATAAACCCTAACTGATGCATTAGTGGAGTTTTTTTGTGATGAATTTCACTTATTTTTGAGAAAGTGAAATGTTACTCATACGGCATCTATATGTGGGAGCACAGCGCTCTGGGCCCTGTGCTCCCATACACCTACAGTATAAATATGGGGACATAGTGCAGGAGGGCCATGTGCTTTCAACTTTGCATAATTGGCCCTGCGCTCCCACCCACCCATGACTGTAGAGGCATAGTGTAGGATGGTCCTGTGCTTCCGGTTTAGCAAAAATGTTATGCTCTGTGTCCTGCGGTCCCACCTACCCATAAATACAGACACATAGCCCAGGCCTAGAGGCATTCCAAGTAACCTTTGTACTGCAAATGTGGCAATATCTCAGAAACCATAGCAACTTTGAAAGAAATTCCTTTGCAGTTGTATTCATGACCTAGCCACCTCCATGCATGCCTAAGCTGCACTTAGCGAAAAATCTGTATCGCGAATCATTTTCAAGATATGGGCACTGAAAGGCACAGAGGCCACCACAATGTTATCCTATAGGAAAATGTGCAACTTCAGACTGCTGTAACTCAGGAACCAGTGTAAATATTTTTACCAAACAGGCAAAAGGCACATCTGTGGGGCAAGGGCTTGCCATCCTGCTTATTTCAGCCCAAAGGTCCTAGCTGTTTTCTTGCTATGAAGTGGCAAAGAAACTGCTTTTTGGGACTGTGGAACTTTCACAAAAGTTCTGCAAAATTTCATGAAAGTACCATTGGTTTAGCTGGGAGAGCTTTCACGAAAGTACTTTGTAACTTCCACGAAAGTCCCTTCATTTTAAATGCAGGACTTTCATGAACGTACCTGCTGAACTTTCGTGAAAGTCCACGGAATCTTCATGAAAGTTCTGCAGCCAAGATGGCAGAAAAATTTAAAAATCATATTTTCAGGTATACTTTCGGAAAACTGAAGCCAGGGTCGTGTTCCTAGGGCCCCGATTAGGTAAGCTCAACTGTTGGTGTTTACCAAAGGGTAGTATTTTTTGAACCACTGTACATTGTTTTTTCCACATCACTGACTGTAAACAAGATGGCGGAGTAGCAAAAGTACCAAACCCATCTGCAAAAGTAAAAAGTTAATTCGAGAATGACGTATATATTTTTTCCCATAGGCTATAAAGGGAAACTGTAAATGTCTTGAATGGATTAATATTTTTTCACCAAACCTTCAAACAGCACTTCCCTGATGCAGTCCCCATATATCCTGGAAATTTTGGATCAGACAGACAAACCGTTCGTGCTGTAGAGATGAGCATAGAATTTGCCAGAATTGCCCAAAAAAGTGATGTTTTTCACCTTTTTGGCATTCTGCAGATTCACAACCACACATCCAACCAGAACGCAACTTGCCAGATCCAAAGATCTATGGCAGCAGACAGCGCATAGAAAATTTCAGGAAATCGGACAAATGGTTGCAAAGTTATTAAAGTGCCTACTCAACCCTAACTATACCTGCACTGCAATGCAGCTATAATTATAGTGGCACGGTAGTGCCACTATAGTTAGGGTAAAAGGTAACTTAGCAATTACCCTGTTATTATAGTGGGTTGGGTGACAATACTGAAAAGGTGGCTCATGTCGCTAGTGTCTACGACACTGTAGATCAGTCAACTTTTCATAGAAATCAGGGTCGAAGATATTTTTTTAGAAGACTAAAGGAGTGAGAGCTCTAGATAAATACAGTAATCACCTGCTATGACATATGGAAAGAACAAACAATATAGGAGCAACAGCATGGCTTTTCTGTTCCCCGGGGTTGTCCTAGTAGCAGTGATCGCTGTAGTGCCAGAGAACTGAGCTGTAGTAAAAT
This sequence comes from Neoceratodus forsteri, assembly GCA_016271365.2. Lineage (NCBI taxonomy): Eukaryota > Metazoa > Chordata > Ceratodontiformes > Ceratodontidae > Neoceratodus > Neoceratodus forsteri. The sequence continues at coordinate 40,241,851 of JADMNL010000040.1, read as the reverse complement.
CCAAAATAACAGTTCAGTAGTATTATAGACAACAGTCTTTTTTACTGCTGCTGGTGGAGCCTGTAGCCGTCTTACTGTAGCTGGGAAAATGGGATGCCAAATCACACATTTTTGGAGTTTTCTGTGTTTCGGTCCACAACTGCAAATCACTACACCAGTTGAATGAAATACTCCCTTCTCTCTGTTAAGTAGACATTTACAACATTATTTTTCTATCTTGCCTCTCTAGTCATGCCTGCTTTAAGTGACCTGACAGCTAGTGTCTTGGAGTAGGCATGCATCATTTTAAGGGCATATAAGATAAATAGCTTTGCAACAGCTAGCTAACTTCTATAAACAATGAAAATATGATTTTCTTTCAAGGGTACTTCTCAGTCTGCAAGCTGTCCTGCATTCCACTGCTGCCTGCTCTCAGATTACCTTGAAACACATTTGAGTGTTAACCCTTTATTATCTTGGTAGTTAATCTTCAGCCTTCTTGTGTTATATACATAAAAGCTGAAATTTTATTTTAGCTGCATGTCCTTTAGAGAATTTCCCTGTTTAGACCTATAAAGACATTGGGCCCAATTCTCAAAACAGTTATGCCAGGCATAATACAGTTGCACCAATCTGAATGGGGCAAATTACAAGCTGCGCTAAACAGTTGCGACATGTGTGATTCTTGAATGCAGCATGCGCCATGTCGTAAACACAATGCACCAAAGTACACTTATTCCACACTTGCGCCAAACTCTGAGATATGCAGTGGCATAAACCAACTTGCCCCACAGAATTGGGCCACTAACCCCATTGGCATGATTCTAGAAGTAACCAAATGCTAAGACATGCCTCTTGAAAAAGGCATAAGTTACACCAGGTTGGAGCAGGAGTAACTGCAGCAGAGTATAAAGGAATACCCAGTGACACAGACTGCAGAGTCACTGTTGAACAAGCAGTGTGAAGACGCTCCTGCTGATAGTGAGAGCATGATGGCAGCACCAGCATCCATACTGGGACTATTCCTACTAGACAGGTGGTACAGACACCGCAGGTGGCATGATGGCAGGAACCAGGGGAACAGGCTGCAACCAGTGTGGCACCAACCCACCAGATGCCATGCATCATGTGTGTACAGAGCCAGGACCTCATGCCTGGACATCATGGAGGAGCAGTGCAGCACACGCAATTACCTGCCAAAGGCCATCATTGCTGAGCTGTGTGATGACCTACGGGAAGATCTAAAGAGTGCTACCTGTAGGGGGCACCCTGTTCCAATGGAAGTGAATCTAAGTGCATCATTGTGCTTTCTCACCACTGGAACATTCCAATTCCCCCCACTGGTGACACTGTAGGCATTTCACAACCAGCCTTGTCCAGGTGCCTCAGGCAGTTCCTAAATGCGATGATGGACCACATGGACAGTTACATTGCATTCCCAAGGGATGCACAGCAGTAGGCAAAGGAACAGGCCTTCTATGGTGTTGCACACTTCCCTCATGTGCTTGATGCCATCGACTGTACACACGTGGTCATCAGAGCACCACCAGGTGAGGCTAAGGTGTACATCAACAGAAAGGGCTTCCATTCCATGAATATGCAGGTGGTGTGTGACAGCCAGTGCCACATACTGGATGTGGTAGCCAAGTACCCTGGTTCCAGCCATAACTCCTACATCCTCCGGAACTGCAGCCTATATGAAATATTTGAAAGGGGACAGATTACAGGCAGATGGCTCATTGGTAGAGCCAGTGGGTGTAACATGTGCCCTGCACACTAATGGTGCGTCACTTACATCCCACAGGTGACAGTGGATACCCACAGCTGCCACTGGTCATGATACCACTATGACACACACACACACCACCAATGAAGTGTGCTACAATGAGGCCCATGCCTCCATCCTTGTCATCCTTGAGTGAACATTTGGCATCCTGAAGGCCTGATTCTGTTGCCTGGACTGATCAGGAGGGGCATTGCAATACAGCTGTGAGATGGTGTGCAAGATATTCATGGTGTGCTGCATGCTGCAGAACCTCACACTGAGGAACCGTGTGCCACTGCTAGACCTGGACGAGGATGGGGCTGATGAAGATCACCGGAAAGCACATGGCAGACAACCATGAGACCATGCATCATTGAGCCAGGCAGAGCAACATGCCAGATGTGAGCTGATAGCCCACCACTCCAGCTGAATGACAACAATCACCAGCAGGTGGCACCGGCAGCAGTTGGCGAGTAGTCTATGGAGAGCAGACCACCTCACAGCCATGCTGCCAGGTGGTTGACACCAGTCATGGTGACACTGTATAGAGCTGCCAATGTCCACCAGGTGCTAACACCTGACATGGCCAGAGACACCCACAGTGGTGTGTGAAAGACACCTGTCAGGCAAGATAACAGGACATACAGCACACAGCATGGCCAGACACATTGAGTTGTGCACTATGTTGAGGGGGACAGTGCTGGATTGTAGTAGAACACTCCCAACACTCACAGGATGTCACTTGGGGGGACTGGGGTGTGGGTTTGTGTGATGGTCATAGAACATAGTGTAGTGTGCAACAACATATGTGAGACATACGCAACTGCAATGAATGCTGTAAGGGAAACCTGCAACAACACAGCTGTGGTGTCAGCAGCACACATACCGCAACACAGGCCACATATGCGGCAACAATGTGCATGTGCAATGTGCGTGCAGTTCACCACCAAGATATGGCAAAACACAAATGCATGGAAATGAACAGAATGTGTCCCACGCCAACATTCCACACCAATTGCCATCACATTGATGTGTACTGTATGTACAGTCAGGTGCTGCCCATAAACCATGGGCACTGGATTGCAAACAATGCTGCCATGTCTGGTGTGTTGCACTGGGTAGACAGTACACACTGGGACAGCATGTTGACCAGGGTACCATCCTCTAACCTCGCAGATGTGCATATGTGCAGAGTCACGCACATGCATTTTATGGCAAAAAGGGCACACAAATGTAACTTGTGGCAGAAAAAGAAGCACATGCAGTGGCCATTGGTCTGCACATGTCACATGCAGGAACACATGCAGCTGTGACCCCATGATTCCACAAACCACAGAAAGAACAAGGAAGAGGGAGACTGACATTGAAGGGCCAAAACAACACCACAATGACCAGTCTCAGTGGCAGGATGCCCAATTGTATAGCTGCTGAAACAGCACAGCTGATAAATCTGGTCCAGCAGTGGTGAAGAACACTGCTGCCACAAGGCTGCAGGGCCCACACCGCTACTGAAAGGGACAATGTGTGGCGGATTATTGGGGCATGCTTAGAGAGGGTCTCTGGCATGAGGCGCACCCCCTGGCAACTCAAGCACTGCTGGAAGAACCTTGCAAGGTATGATCCTGGGATCCTCCAGCAACTGCTGGATATGGCCTCCAGGAGGGACATGGAAATCAGGACTGGTCAGCAACCTGCAGAAGATGAGTATGTCACACAGTCACCACCCTGGCAGACACCATTGGCATCCAGTGCATGGCTGTGTGCACATCACGCTGACACGTGTTACATGTCTGTACAGGTCACAGCAGTGCTGCCCCAGGCTCACAGGGGACTGGCAACATGGCACGGGAGCATCAGGCAGTGGAACAGGAGGCAACCCACAGCTGTCCACGTCAAGATAAGTGGTGCCCACCAAGACAATGGGACCACAGTGTGACTGCATATCGTTAGGCAGCGGTGTGGACCTCTGCTAGCTAATACATGGCATATGGGTGGGACATCATGTGCACCAGGGGTGCACATGGGCATTGTAGCATGATGGTGTGTGCAGCAGAGGGGTGACATGTGGTGGTATGGCCATGGTGGGAGGGAAGGTGCAATGTGCAGTGACTGTGGGGTGGACTGCATCTAACCCCATCCCTCCAGAATAACACCTGTACTGTTGCAAGGGCACTGCTGTGATAGCTCACTGACATGTGTCCTGTTTCCATGATACAAGTGGACACCATCATATGCCTTCCCACCACAAGGCACTTCTGCAGACCATGGATGACCAAAAAAGGAGGGATGCATGAGCCTACGAGCTGTGCACCAGGCACCGGCAGAGGAGGGCCCATCCACTGCCCCCGGAGACTAAGGATGAAGTGGATGGTAAGGAAGAGGCAGACACCTGGCCAACAGCACAGGGACAACAGGCCGTAGAGGACACCCAGCAGGACCCTGGGAAAAATGGCCAGGATACTCGTGATGGGGCACAGGACAGTGGCATTGCCCCTGAAGATGGCCAGCAGGATGTGGAGCACATAGCAGAGGCTGTGTTGATCAGGGAGCAGGAGGAGGAGTCAGGAGGTCATGGGGCCATGGCGAAGATGGAAGATGTGCCGATGGAGGAGCCACTGGAAGGGCCAGGCAGACCAGTGGCCGTGGCGGAGATGGGGGGCCAAAGCCCCACACCAAGGAATTGAGCCCATCAACACCGTGGACCAGGGGCATGTGCAGTAGGCCATGGAACAGGTTGGGTGGTAGCATACTCCCATCCAACCACCACCACAACAATGGGACAGGGACCAGTTGGCCTAGTGGAGGCCATCATGCAAGATATTGCTTGGTTGTATGGTTCCCTTAGAGCCCTGCTGTCTGCACTGTGGGATTGTAAGCTTGGGAAGGACTGCCGGGCACTACATTACTCAGTAGTCTTGCATTGGGAGGCACCCTGTTGTTGTGGGGGGTAACCTGTACCTGATATTATTGTTCTTGTGGGGGGCATTACCCTGTACCTGACTTTAATATTGTTGCAGGAGATGGGAGGTTTTCCTGTACCTAATTTTACTGTTGTGTGCAGGGATGGGGTTTAATTTACTGTTGTTGCAGAGGGGTCACCTGTTACCTGTCCATACCGTTGTTGCGGGGGAATCTCCTTTAACATGCATGTACTGTTGTTGCGGGGGTGGGGGATAACTGTTTACCTGTTACGAATGTTGTTGTTGCTTGTGGTGTTGGGGGGGTTCCTTTGTCATATTTTCAGTGTTGTGGTGGGGGGTTAACCTTTGTAGTGTGGAATGTTTATATTTGGGGGAGGACTGTTTCGTACTTCAATAAACTACTGTTATTTGTTACAGACACACCGTGTCACTGTGTGGTCTTTGCCTAGTGTTCCCTGTGTTTCCAACATGTGTGCATGACATCGTAAGTATGCGGTCACATGCATGTAGCACTATGGTGCTGTTGTATGTGTGGGCACACATGGATGGGCAGTGGTGGTGCACCACAGTGTACCCATGGTGTGTGTGCCATGTCACTGAGAGGTGTTGCATGCACACATCGCTGCATCTATTGGAACACCACACAAGGTGTCCTCTCCTAGTATCTACACTGCCAGCTGTACCTATCCCAAGACCCATGTGAGACGGCTATACACTACACAGGAACAACTGCTCCGCAAGGTATATTACATAATAGGACAATGCAGTGGCAGCATGCTATGCTGGTGTTCCATGTACACAAACCCCTGCAATGTGTCAGACATTCCAAAGGGCCAGCTGTGGGCCTTTATGGCACCACTCCACCTAAGGGCATACAAGGCTCTAGAAGTGGCACCAGTAGCACTTGGCCATGGTGGGGCATTACATCATCTAACATCAGTAATGTGCTGCCTGGTGCTGCACACCTGTTGTGGCGACACTGTACACAGAATACTGTGGCCATGGCCAGTGCATAGTGCCTCTTGGCTACAACAACCATTAGTGGTGGCACTGTCTTGGGCGTCATGCCTACAGGTCACATGCCGTAGGCTGGTGCCCATGCAATGGATATCAAGGTGCATGCCCTGTTCACAGTCTCCCAGTGGTGGGCCTTGGGGATGGAACAGGCAGTGCAGTGCTGACACTACATCATATGGGCCCATGGCAACTGTTGTGCATCATGCCTCCTTCCCTGTGTACCGTGGTTGCAGTGATACATGCATGCCCCCCTCCACAACCTGCCTATCCCAGCATCCCCACGTAGTCAGTGCAGTGTACTGCATAGTAAGCAGGATGTCCTGACACTACACACACACTGCTGTCCCTATGTTGGTGTGTGCAAACATGCACATGCAATCATGTATACACCATGCCCCACAGTGTACACTTATGGGCCATGACTGCCATGCCATCCTTCAAATGCACATGCACAGCACCTCCCCATGGCATACTGCCCACCCTTCACTGTTTGCAGGCCCATGTGGCCGTATTGAACTGCTGCTACCCACATTTGACTGGCAGGGGAAGTAAGATATCAACAATGACAACAGCACGTGTGGTACAATGCTTTATTTTGTGAACACATCTGTGCAATAACATGTAACAAACAAATTTGTACAACACACGTCATCCTTTGTGTCCAATAATGACTATGTACAAGTGACTGCCCAATTCATTTGCACCACCCCTGCATTGTGCACACCATGTGATCCATCCCCCCATACACACCCACAAGTGTGCTCTCCCTCAGTGTTGTCACATGCCGTCCCCATATGAACATGGGTATTTAAACTCTCCCATATGCAGTTCAACTATGTTGGTCCTATTCATGGGGGGTATCACTGTGTTTCAGCAACGTGGCACAGGGCATGGGCACTGCCCTGCTGGGCTGTTGTTTCACCCATGACTGTGCAACCCTGGCACTGCACCTGATTTCCCTTCCCCCTGCCTCCACACTGGCACTGCACCGGTCTCGGACTGTGTCATTGGTGGATATAGTCCATAGCTTCTGTCCCTGCCTCCTGGGCTGCATGCCACTGGCTTGTTATGTGTCTTGCACCACTACTCCCTATGTGCCACCATCTTCTGTGCCTTGCACCACTCCATCTGCTGGCACACTTGGCTGCTGTCCACTGACTGTTAAGGCCTGTGCCAGCATGGTGCTTTGCACTGTGGGGGTTGTAGTGGTGGTGGCTGTTGTTGTGGGTGTGGCTGTGTGTGTGTGGTTGGCCCTTCCCTGGTGGACTGTATGGTGGCCACCCTGACTGGCTCATCACTGCCACTGTCTGACACAGTGGTTCCTCTTGTGTGCATGGACGTGCCCTGTGTGGGCAGGTGTTGTTGTGCTTCCATGCCCAATGTTTGTGTGGCATGGTGCATGTGTGCACCTGTTTTATGGCTCAGTGGTTCTACTGTTGCCTCTGTGTGGACTGCATCCCAGGGCACCATGGAGACGGCACATTTCTGGCCTTAGCACATCAGCTATGGCCAGCAGTGCTGCTGTCATGGCTTCTGTGTGGCATTGCTGCTGCATGGCCATGTGCTGTAGTGTGCTGTTACCTTGCCATAGCACCTCAAGCTGACCCTGCAAGCAGTTTCTCAGGTCACGATGTCTAAGGGGATGACATCTGTGTTGTGGGGGCATGACTGTAGTGCATGTGTGATGTCTGCCAGTTGTAGCTCCAGTCGCTGGTGGTGTTGTGCTATACTGGTAGACATTGCACTAAGCTGCTGTGATAGTCCTGCCTGTCCTTTCACCACAGACAGCAATATATCCCTATGTAGAGCGGTGGCATGAGCTGTTCCTGCAGGGTCTGGGTTGTCTCATCCAGGCGTGCCTCCAGCTCAGACATGCTGATTGGACTGGCCTCCTCAGCCACATTGTCATGCAGGCTTGGTGTCTTGACTGTGTCCCCTGCTGTATTGTCCTCCTATTACTTACTGGTCCTCTGTGGAGGCCATGTGGCAACTGGTGTCCACAGACCTGTCAGACTCTCCCTGAGCTGTATGTCTGTGTTCCATGGACTCCGCCCCCATCTCCGACACCTCCAGGGCAGTGTCCCTCTCCTATGCAGGCTCATCATCCTGACTCCTCAGAGCCTCCCTAGCCATCTGTTGTGCCACTGGATGTAGCTGTGCTGCTGTCCCCATCACTGTCTGGCTCCTCCTGGCTGGCTTGATGTACACCACTTGCTTGTGGGTCCCCTTCTCTGTGTCTTCCAGGCACTGCTGTGCTCTGTGTGTGGGAGAGGGGTTAATCACTTGCTATCCATGTCCTGCTGTTACCCATGGCAAATCTGCCCCTGCTATGTATATGTACAGCCTTGTGGCTTCGGCCGCCATGGTCCATGAATGTGACTGGCAGCCTCCGGAGAGACAGGTGGGTCAAGGCCTATTCACATGCTATCTGTGTGGATGTCTGCTGTGCTGCAGTGATAATCCCAGTCACTGTTCTCTGGTTGTTGCCACAGGTGCCCTCAGGTAGATTACCCCCCCCCGCAGTGGTGTGCTACTGGGCTAGGTGCTGCTGGCATCACCATCACATGCACCACTGACATGTGCCAGCCACACAGCAGTTGCAGTCTCACACACTGCACATGCCTTCAGGTGCACCCCTCCACTGCATATGCCTTCAGATACATGCCCCCCCCAAAATGACCATGCCTTCAGGTGCACCCCCCACTGCACATGCCTACAGGTGAATGCCCCCACTTCATATGCCTTCAGGTACTTGCACCCCCACACTGCAGCAGTGTGCTACTGGGCTAGATGCAACTGGCAACACTGTCACATGCACCGCTGACATGGGCCAGCCACTCAGCAGTTGCAGTCTCACACACTGCACATGCATGGTTATGCTGGCCATGCAGGGTCACACTCCTGAACATGCATGGTGGTGTGCATGTTTGTAGTGTCACAGGACACAGTACCATGCCTGTCCTGCTCACATTGCACTGTGGCACTGTGGGACATGCCTGTGGATTGTTGTGTGCTGCACATGTGTGCATGTACATGCTGTCACACACACTTGTGCCACACTCTGTCACAGTGGTATTCACACACCTCACCTCACGTGCATCCTTGTTCATGTTGCACTCATTCCTGGCTGCTTACCTGTGCTGCTCTGCAGTCTGTAGCCATTGATATCAGTGTCCCCACTGATGCTGTGGTGGTTCAGGTGGGCTGCTATCTGCTCCTCATGCTCTATCAGGGGCTGTTTCTAGGTAGGACCTCCACCTGTGGCCTGGGCACACTGCCTGTTGTGTGCAAGCTTTTGTTTGCACCTCCTCTTCATGTCATTATGCTTCTTGTGGAGGTCCCTCATGGTGCGTCTTCATAGGGCACTGCATTGATTCCCATGGCCACCTTGTCCCATGCTTTTTTCTGTTTGTTCTTTGGGACTTGTCACCTTCCTTGCTGAGCAACAGGTCTGGCTTGGTCTCAATTGCATCTAGTAGGATGTTTATTTCTTCATGGCTGAAGATTTTTTCTCCTCTGCCTTCCTGTTGCAGTGTACTCCATTGTCTGTTGTCCACCAGCCACAGAGACTTGCACCATTGCTGAGGGTACAACTGCATATACCCTTGCTGTGACATGCACCCTTTTATATGATGCAAGTTGCAACTTCTGACATTGGATTTGCACTTTGGCGCAAGTCGCAAATGTACTAGACATGTTGCAATTTTATTGGCAACATTTGTGCTTTGGCACACATTTCTTTTGAGAATAGGGCCCATTGTGTTTTTACAGTTTTTTAACCTCATCACCTCTCATTTTATTTTGCTGTCCAGTGTCCACCTCCACATTTACATTTTTTATTTCCATTTGATCAAGCTTCAGAACATGTGAGGCTAGCAAGGAGGAAGGCTCACAGCTGTAGCTACAGCAGTCTGTATACTGAGGGCACAACATTCCTCGAGCAGTTTGCTGCCCCTCTATGCATACTGATGTCCTGGAAAAGCTTGTAAGAGACTCTGGGTACATCATGTCCCACACCTCACTGTAACATAGTAATTTAATGTTGTAAGGGACATGAGGTCCATCTTGTTCAACCACTCACTCTAACATAGTAATGTAATGTTGTAAGGGGCACTAGGTCCATCATGTCCAAATCTTCACTGTAACATATTAATTTAATGCTATAAAGAACTCTAGGTCCATCATGTCTAACCCTCATTGTAACACAGTAATTTAATGTTGTCAGAGACATGAGGTTCATCATGTCCAACCCCTCACTGTAACATAATTTAATGTTATAAGGGACTATAGGTCCACCATGTCCAGCACCTCACTGTAATACAGTAATTTAGCGCTGTAAGGTACTCAAAGTCCATCATGTTCAACCCCTCACTGTATATATTAATTTAATGTTGTAAAGAACTCTAGGTCCATCATGTCCAACCCCTGATTGTGACATAGTAATTTAATGTTGTCAGGGACTCAAGGTCCATCTTGTCTGACCCATCACTGTAACATAGTAATTTAATGTTGTAAGTGATACTAGGTCCATAATGTCCAAACCCTTACTGAAACATAGTAATTTAATGTTGTAAGGGGCTCTAGGTCCTTCATGTCTAGCCCCTCACTATCTCACTATAATATAGTAATTTAATGTTGTAAAGGACTCGATGGTCCATCATGTTCAATCCCTCACTGTTTAACAAGAATTACTGTTAAGTCTTAGGAAGTATCTGCATTCCAAAAGAGACATGTAACTTTATTTTAATTAACTGAAGAAAAGCTAATCCCTCCTGATACAGGAAATGAGTGGATTAAAATGTTATAAAACCAGACCCACATTACACCTGTGGTTTGAGCAGTCAGCCTCTGCTTGATGCAAGAGACTTATGACTGGGCTTCAACTATCCAGGAGTCCGGGGCATGACACTTTTGCTGAGAGGGCTGTGTGTGGCACAGGAAATGGTGAGGGGAAAACACAGAGAAGGGTCTATGGCAGCCAGGTGTGACAGGCATGCTGGTTAAGGCATGGGTGGGGGATTTGTGACACAAACACACTGTGCATGTGCAAGTATTATGGCTGACTCCAGGGCAAACTGCACATGTGTGAGGATCACACATGCATAGTACTGTAACTGCTGCAGTATTAATTATGGCTGACTCCAGTGCGGTGACAGCACTACATATTCTTTCCAACTCTCATGCTGCTATTAAAAACTCTCCAGAACCATATTGGCTCTGACCAGATTTTGTTTAGTCTGCCACAGCAAATGGAACACGTCCACCTGTCTGTGCTAGCTAGACAATTTGATGAGAATGGAACTAACCATGATAGTAATTCTAAAAACATCTCTCTCTCTCTCTCTCTCTCTCTCTATATATATATATATATATATATATATATATATATGCACACACATATATATACAGATATATATATATAAATATATATCAGCTGCCATACTTCACTGTAACATTTGTCAAACAGATTTCATTTGCGACTTTGCAAGCAAAACATCACCAGTACCTGAGCACTTTACCAATCGAAAGAGTAGATGATCCCAAAAACAAATAGGAAAGGCTGGATACATGTCTGCTTGCTGAAGGGGAAACAAATGATGTATGGAATGAAGTAAGTGAGACAACTGATAATGTGGATGCTCACAGAAGTGGGGAAGGAACTGTGAGCATGGTGGATTCAGGACAAATGCCAACTTGTAGTGAGCTGAAAAATTAACAATAAAAGAAATCATGCAAAGGATGACAGACAAAGTAGGCATTCCATAATTTTTATTCAAACAGAGAAACTGATTACAAATGATCCACAGGGGTAAATGCTTAGATGCAAAACATGACAGTGCACAGAGAGGCTCTATATTTGCTATGTTTTTACTGAGCACCACAGCAGCTTGTTTTGCAATGCAACAATGCAGGTCCTATTACTAAAACCAAGCGGGACTGCTTTTAACCAATCAAGATTGACAAAAAAATGTTGCTGGTAGCCCGAGATGGTAGCCAATCGGGAACTTGTGCATGACTGATTACTGTTAATCCTTCTTCATCTGCTGTGTGCTTGTTGTGAGGCTTTAGGGGCTGGTTGGGGACTGAAGAGAGAGATAGAGGGTTGGTGATCAGAGCCAATAACAGAGGTGGAGAATACACTGTAGTCAAAAACAAAAAAGTGATAGCTGCTGCCATAAAACAGGTTAACTGTGTTAATACTGTGACATTGGAAATATTCCACAGTGATAAACAAGCTGCAAATGGTCTCTTTACTGCAAATTAAAATCTCAGTCAGGTGCACCTTCACACTGAAAACTCCATTCTCGAATAGCCCTATTCTGTAAATCCCTAGGAACTAGTTAATTTCTCCATATATTTTCAGCTTTCTTTTTTCCTAAGTACTGCGTCTCCGAGTTCTAATAAACTGTATTAATATTAGTTGAAAGTCCAATTCCTTATGCAGTATAGTACCTGGAAATGTTCACACTTTTGCAACAGCTTGTCTCTGCTATACATTTGCACTATAACTAGCAAGAGAGCAAAGGTGGACCTGTCTGTTTCCAGTCAGCATATACCTAATGTATTAACTTTTTATTGCCCAGTAACTGGGTGTTTATTCTATGAGGATGTCACTTGCACATTGTGTTGTAACTTTTAGTTGATTTGCCATCTGTGTTAATTTCAAGTCTAGCTGCTTACAAGGGTTATGTGACTTGTAATATAGAATGAATCAATCCCCAGTACATTTTGCTCTGCATGCATCTAATTAATACAATGCCCATGATATAATTAGCCTAATTTCTAACATTTTTAATTTTTTTTACATTTATATGCAGGAGCATATCAATAGTGCATTTGATCTGTGATCTCCCATGTTATTTTACCAACCTTCATTCCAGATCCAGACACAATTTTTGAGATATCATATCTCAGAACTTATAACATGAATACCTCTGTGACTTGTTATGAAACATTATTGAGGGCCCGGTTTTGTATTACAATAAAAGCAGACTATCCTTAGTGGAGTCAGCAGTTTTAATTAATTTAATTAGTTCCTTCAGTCAGCATGTCATAATTATTCACATTCTGGTGAACAGGGAGATCTTTTAGCAATAGCACAGCATACCTTAATGAAGTCCTTTTGTTTTGGTCTTATTTGAATCCCTACTTTTATGGTAACTCTGGCAAACACTTGTAATCACATTTTTTTAAAGCTGTTGTAATTTGAAGTCTAGCTGCTTATGAGGGTTATATGCTTTTTATTATAGAATGAATCAATCCCCAACACGTATTGCTCTGCATGAATCTAATTAATACAATGCACAGAATATAATTAACCTAATTTCTTATGTTTTTTATTTTCTTACATTTATATGCATGATCATATCAGTAGTCAATCTGATCTCTGTGACCTCCCATGTTATTTTACCAAACTTCATTCTGGGTCCATACACAGGTTTTGAGATATCATATCTCAGAACCAGTAACATGAATACCTCTGTGACTTGTTATTGAAAATTATTGAGGGCCCGGTTTTGTATTACAATAAAAGCAGGCTATTCACAGTGGAGTCAGCAGTTTTAATAAATTTCAGTAGTTCCTTCAATCAGCATGTCATAATTATTCACATTCTAGTACATCAGGAGTTCTTTTAGCAATAGATCTGTTGGTATCAGTATGCTTTTTGCAACTCAGTTATTCATTCTACTTCAGCACAACCTCCTGAGTCTAAAACTCTTGCTCAATGCTAAAAAAAACAAAGGCAATGTTTTTCTCCCCAATACTAAATGTGTCCAGTCACTCCTCACTGGGCACTCAGAAACAAATAATGTCTCTTTTGGAGGAACCTATTGAGATGGTGGACAGATTCAAATACTTAGGTTTTTGGATAGACCACAAACTCTCTTACACAGTTCACATAGAGGAGCTGTGTAAAAAACTGAAACAGTATCTAGGAGTATTCTTCAGAATTCAACACCTCCTTACCCAGAAAGCTAGGAAATACTTGTGCAATCCACATTCCTCCCCCTCCTAGACTATGCCAACCTATGATATAGCCATGACCCTAGTACTGCATTGGCCAAGCTTGATACATTGTATAATAGGGCACTAAGGTTCATCACTGGTGCTCCTTTTAAGACTCACCATTGTTCCTTACATGCTATGTTAGGCTGGTAGTCCTTGAGTACCTGGAGGATCATAAACGTGGCAACCTGGACTTACAGAGCCCTAACTGGCAAACTGCCGCAATACATATCTAGTCTCCTAACCAATACCCCTGGAGCTTATTTGCTTAGGAGACACTCTTACCTCTCACTTGATGTCCCTTGATATAGAACTCACTTTGGGTACTCAGCTCTTAGACATGCCCTACCAGCCCTTTGGAACTCCTTACAGAAATTACTGAAGCTTTCTTCCATTGTTAAAATGGCAACATTTAGAACATTACTAAAAAAACACATCAAAGACTCCTGCAGCTGTTACAACTAATGTCTAATTCTGGTTAGTAAGTAAGCTGCTTGGCTAGTACACCTCGTCTCTTTCTCCTTCCCTCTAAACAATAACCTTCAGCCCTACCACTAATTTATCCTTACTACTCATATATTCATCCACCCTTTTCCCCATGTTCTTCATCAGGGCTCTTCTCTAATTTGTCTCCTATCTCCTTCAACTTGTAGTAACATGCTCAGCCTCCCCAGCAGATTATGGTTTGTCTCCTGTGCGGGCTCAACCATATCATATTGTTCTCAGATGCACTTAGTGTACACTTGTGAGACAATGTAAATAAAATGCCTTTTTGTCCTCCTGTTTTTTTTCTTTCTTTTTTCCATTGTACACATATGTATATTACTTTTTCTATTCTGGTTTTGGCAATTATTTTAGTGTGTAATATTTACAGTCCTTAATTGCTTTTTGTGTATGACCTTCTTCTGTGTTGATCAGCTTTGTATGAATGTCCAGGTCCATTTTGTAAATGAGCTTTGCTCAATGGTGTTTCACCTGGTTAAATAAAGATCTGATTGATTGATTGAAGTAATATCCATGGACCACTGCTATTGATTCAGTGCTGTTGATAGTGTTACATTCTTTCACACTTTTTAATTTTGTTCTGTACTATTTGCTCAGATCATAATATTGGTATATACACTTGTATGCTTGTGGATACTCACAATTTGTCTCTTTGCTTTTAACTTGGGTACTATATAAAAAGGTAACCAGCAGCTCTGTATATAGCCCCAATAATGCCTCAGTAGGTGCTGAGGTCCCTTTCAGAAGTTGTCACAGGTGGAGGTGACAGGGCTGGGTAGTCATCTCTGGGAGCTTAGTTAGGGGCCTATGCTAAGGATCAAGAGCACAGCTTTTATTCCTAACCAACGCACCCCCCCAAAGAAATATAACAGTAACACTGGGTGTGCCCTATATCCCAGTGTCGATCGTCATCTCCGTCTTGTTTCTTTTTTTTCACTACATGTGCAGGTCATACACATACACACACACACACACACACACACACACACACACACACACACACACATATATATAGATACATATATATCTCTTTATTTTTAACTTTTCTCCACCCAACCCTTCCTCTCAGTGCCCATCATCCCACCCCCCAGAAACATAACAATGATATTGGGGGTGCCCAATGCTCCAGTGTCGATCGGCATCTTCATCCTGTTTTCTTTCTTTCACTACCACTCATTTGCGATAATTTCTTTATATATATATATATATATATATATATATATACACATACACATACCTATACATATATGTATGTGTGTATATACACATACACACATACACACACACATATAGATATGCACGGTCATGCCCCTATAGTTTGGGTTGAGTAAGCAGTTTAATGTTAAACCACAAATTTTGCACATTAATAACTTTGCAACCTTTCAACTGATTTGCACATATCTCATAATGTGCACTGTCAGATGGTAGATCTCTTGATATGCCAGGTTGTGTTTCATTCAAAATTGTGGTTTTCACGCAGCAAAGCACCCAAAAACTCAGTTTTCGCTTTTATTTTTGCCCATTTTTGCCCATCATGCTGCAGCCACACCATTTGGAATTTTGGTCTAAAATGTTCAGGGTAGTAAGAGGCTTCCAAAAAGAACAGAACAACATTGGTTTTGTGAAAAAAAAATCAAACCATTCCAAAGTTATTTAATTTTGAATTATCAGGTTCTGAACATGTTCAGTTCGGCCTTTGGAATGTACAGTATGTATGTTTTGTGAAAGAGGACTGGGCTCACGATTAAGGATTTTATCACCTTCAAATGGCTTTTGACTTAACCACCAGGTATCACTCAATTGACAAACAAATACTGTATATGGCTAGCAGCCCTTACTACACTATTGGCTGCACAACAGGAAATGTCTTCACTCTAAACTGCAGACCTTGTTCCCCCTTCTTTTCACAACCTCAACACTGTAGGTGGCAGAGCATACCTGCCACCACATTTGCCTGGATCTCTATCTCATCCTTGAGTCAAGTAAAAAAAAAAAAAAAAAGGAAAAAAAAAACCTACTACAGAAGGCACACCAAACACTCAACCAAATTTCAAAGACTGTACCTTTATAGCCTAGCCCTCTTGTTACTGATACTATCAGGGAAACATTCACTCAAACACTGGACCTAAGGAGGTAACCCTAATAAATGGGCCCTCCCAAACAGAGTTCTATTATGCTGTCCACTATCAACATCTGTAGTCTCCTCAACAAAACTGACACCCTCAAAGTCTGGGTGGCCATGAACAACTCAGACGTACTCTCCATCGTTGAAACCTGGCTGTCACCCAAAGTGCCGGATGCAGCAGTTGCATTGCCAGGATATACGCTCTATTGACTGGATATATCTTCTAAGCGTGGTGGGGCTGCACAATATACTTAAAAATAGTATTAGAGGGCTGGCTTTACCTTGGGTGGACCTTGGATGCCCTGCACAGGCACTTGCTGTACAACTGCTCCTGGGTACACACAATAAAACTCTCACAGTATTCTCTGTCTACGTACCACCTAAGGACCCAACCCCCAGCCTACACAGTATTCTGGACCATCTTCTGGAGGAAAAGCACCTTGCTGAGACAGTAATAATGGGGGACTTTAATATAAACTGGCTGTCATCAGCAAATGGAGCTATAAAGGACTCCTTAGCATCCTTACACCTCACTCAACTCATCAGCTTACCCACCAGGATAAACTATAAAACAGGTACTGTACTAGCACCACCATTGACTGGATCATATCAAGTCACCCTGATCGCATCTCTAATGTGAGAGTTCACCCTGACTTCATCAGTGACCACTTCCCTATCACGTGTAGCTGGTCAAATAAATTCCACTCCCTCACCCCTAACCATCTACAACTGAATGTTAAAGTGTGGGCATCTAGATCTACTAAAGTGCCAACTCCAATCCCATGACTGGTCCCTCCTGGACTCTGTCAGTGACATCAATGTTGCTCTTGATCACTTCATCAAGGTTTTCAATACAGCCTGTGATACCCATGTTCCATTTAGAAAGATGAAGGTCCATGGAACTATTAACTCCTGGATCTCATCAGAACTCATTACCAAAATGAAACATGACCATCTCTGGCTCATTGCCAAGTGAACAGAGAGGCAGTATGACTCTCGGGCATGCAAAGCAGACACAAATGCCTGTACAAGGGTGATTTGTGATGCAAAACAACACCACCATAAAAAAGCTTCTGTCAAACTCCTGGGGTGACAGCAGGAAATTCTGGGCAAACATAAAAGATGTCACGGGCAAAGTACAGAAGGTCTCTCCGATTACGTTAAATCTTGAAGGCAATCCCATTACCGACCCTCTCTAAATTGCAAATACTTTTAATACTGCCTTCATTAATCTATCAGAGGTCCTCCCTAAAGACTTCTTTGAAGATGTTCCTGCATCGGCTGCCCCATGCTTGGATGCAGAGAAGCCTGATCACCCTCCGTTCTACTTCAAACAGGTATCTGCCACCCAGGTCAGGAAACTGCTATCCAAAGTATTGGGGAAAACCAGACATAGTGGGGACTCACTGGACCTCCAACTTATTGCACTTACCCTAGAAGAGGTTCTCCTGCCTATAACTAAAATACTCAACCTATTCCTCACTCTGTCCCAGTCCCCAGAAGTCTGGAAATCCACACTGATCACGCCAATGCACAAATCAGGTGATCGAACAGAACCTAGCAACTACAGGCCAATATCCACCCTCCCTCCACTGTCTAAGGTTCTGGAATGCATAGTAACCAACCAGCTTGTGGACTATCTTGATAAGTACTCCCTGCAATGCACACAGCAGTAAGGCTTTAGGAAAAAGCATTGCACGACTACAGCTCTGCTAGAATTCACTTGCTTCATCCAACAGTCCATCGACAATAGCAGTCTGGTAGGAGCGGTGTTCATAGACCTTACTAAGGCTTTTGACACCCGTAAATTACAAACTCTTCCTTGACCAACTCATAAAGACTGGTCTCTCACCTAATGCACTAAAATGGTTCAGCAGCTACCTTGCCAACAGGTCAGAGGGTGAAGATTTCAAATTCCATCTCGGAACTGCACTGTATCAGATCAGGTGTACCCCAAGGGTCCATCCTGGGACCCCTTTTGTTTAGTATCTTCCTAAACAACCTAGCAAAGGCCTGTCATTTAAGGACCCTCCTTTATTCAGATGATGCTTTCATCTTTGCAAGTCACCTGGCTCCCATCGTGCTTGAAAACATCCTCCAACATGGGTTCCTTGAAGTTGAAAAATGGCTCCAATCCCACAGGCTAGTTCTAAACTACAAAAAAACAAAACTTATGCTGTTCTCATCCTCCTGCCATAAACACAAGTCACATGCCCTCACAGTTAAAAATAACCAAAGAGCCCCCATTTAACAAATCCAGCACTTCAGATACCTTGGAGTAACCCTAGACTGCCACCTTACCTACAAGCAACATATTGATATTGTTGCTAAGAATGTAAATGCTAAACTAGGACTGCTCTACAGACACAGTCAAAGTCTGACCCCAGAAGCACTTAGGCTTGCAATCCACAGCTTGGTACTATCTGTTATTGACTACAGCTTGGTTATATATGGAGCTGCCACAGCAACATCTCTCAAAAGACTAAATCCTCCCTAAACAAACCGGTAGGCTTATCACTGGTGCCGGCTACCTCATCCATACTTGTGATCTATTAGCCCTAACTGGGTGACTCAAACTACAAGACTGCATCTAGAACCACTCATGTATACTTGCCAAGCAAGTGTTGCTTGGAGCCCTGCCAATGGGCATCACCAGTCTTCTATCAAAGCCTCAAAAGTCGCGTCACAACCGGTCCTCTCTCTCTGAACTCTTTCACATTCCCAGGGTTTGGACCACCCATTGCCAGCAATCCTTCCCTTACAGAGCTCCTAACTGGATGAATGGCCTGAGTTGTGAACTGACTAGCATACCTCAACTTACCCAGTTCAAGCATCTCCTGCATCTGCACATACTGAAGGAAAGTGAGTGTACCTGCTTTAATTAATCGTGTGACTTGCACCTCATCTGGTCCCCTGCATTCTCCAGCCTCCTTGACAAGGCCCCTGGCTGCATCCTTCCTCCCCTGCTCAATTGCCTCTCTCACCCTCCCCCCTACCTGTCACTTCTGGACCCTCCTACTCTGTCCCACTAACTTGCCCACTATGACCCCTGACTGATTCTTTTCCACACCTTTCTTCCTCCCCCCCCCTTTCCTCCCTCCCCCCACACCTCACCATCCCCCTCTCCTGTCACCTTCTCCTTCTGTGCTTGCCCCCATTCCCACCCATTCTACCCCTTCCTACTTCACTCAACATGCTTGACAATGCTGCCTGGCTGCATGCCCCCCCTTGTTCTCTGTCCTGCTGCTACTCTTCATCCCCTGACTCACCCTTCCTGATTTCCAAATGGGATTACCCACCCACGTTTTTGCCTATAAAGTCCTAGAATGCCAACTATGTATCTAATTGCAATCACCTATGTTTACTATGTATTGTGCTGTTCTACTGTTCGCTGTGTTTGATATTATCTGTACATGTTATTGTGCTTTATACTCTGTCTGTTTTGTAACCCTCTCCCCATTATTGATGTGGAACCTTTGTAAATGAGCTCCACTGTGCTCAAAGGTATTTTGTAATCCTAGATTGAAATAAAGAAAAATAAATAAATAAATAAAATCCCTGTCCACGAGGAACAATTCCCCTTTCGCAAGCTGCCATCTTATTTACATTTTTCGCCATGTACAAAATGTTGTAACTTGCTCCACTGATGTGTTGTGTGGTAACTGAAGCATGGGTTTTGTTCAGGGTGACACCCTCTACAAGCCCATGGCTTTGGTTTGCTTCATTTCTCTGAAAAAAATGGCAATTTTTTATTTCAAAAATCCTTGTTCGTCACTCACTTCCAATACTTGTTCACGAGCTGTCAAAATCCTTGATCACGATTTCCAGATCAGATGGTCCTATCTCACGAATAAAGATTAGCTCGTGAACAAGGATTTTGTCAGCTCACGAAAGAGGATCGGCTCATGAAAGGGGATTTTGACAGCCTAAGTAGCGGGGATTGGTTTTTTGAATCGCTTTTCACAAGCTGTCAAAATCCCCTTACACGAGCTGTCAGAATCCCCTTTCATAAACTAATCCCCTTTTGTGAGCTGACAGAATCCTTGATCCCAATTTCCAGAACAGATGGCCCATTTCGTGAACAGGGATTTTGTCACCTTGCGAAAGGGGATCGGCTCATGAAAGCGGATTTTGACAGCTCACGAATGTGGACTGACCACTTCAATGGGGATTTTAACACCTCACAAACTAGGAATTTTAAAACTTTCCCAGTGCACTGCAAATACATTTGTTGGTCTTTTAGCTTGAAATTTTTAGGGTATAAAGGGGTGTCCCAGAGATGTGAATTATGCTGTTTAGGTGCAAGAAATTTCATCAGTTCCATAGTTATGCCATTAAAAAGTTGATATATTTTTCATAGGATAACATTGCGGTACCCTCAGCATCTTTCGGTGCCCATATCTTGGAAACTAATCGAAATATGGATTTTTCACTTCTGTGCACTAAGCACACATGGAGGTTTTGAACTCATGATTACAACTGCAGTGGGATTTTTTTATAGCTGCTAAGGTTACTGAGATATTGGCAAATTAGTGTTACAAGGGTTCCTTTTCAGCCCCATAGAGCTGCTGTATGGCTCCGTAGCTATATATAAGTGGAAGCGCAGGGCTCAGAGGGACCACACTTCCACAGACACATATCATTATGCAAAAATGGGCAGCTTGAAGGGAACACAGGGCAAGGAGGGCCCTCACTCACATCAACACATACCAGTTACATTACACTTTCTCAAAAAGTAAGGAAATTCATTGCAAAGACTTTGTTAATGCATCAGTTAGGACTAAAGTGACAAAAGCAGGGAAATGAGGCATTAGGGTTGACACCCTAACACTCCCCCATACCTTACCACCCCACCCCACTCCTACCCACCACAGACCAACAGGTGACGGGGTGTGTCTTGTGATCATTGGGCCTAACTCTCACCCCATTCTCCTGTACTGTATCATGTGAGCTTTTTTATACATGGAATGGAGTGACAGTTAGGTCGATGACAATGATCCACAGACCAACAGGCACCAGAAAGCTCAATACTTTAACCCCAGAGATCATCATTCTCTCACTCCACATTCCATCTGCGAACAAGCTGAGATGGTACAGTATAGGAGAATGGGGTGGGAGTTAAGCCAGATGACCCCAAGGCATACCCTGATGCCTGTTTGTCTGTGGATTGTAGTGGGGGTGTGGGGGGTAGGGTTGTTAATCCTAACATCAAAATTCCAGACTTTTTGTGCTGCAGAATCAACCATAACTGATGCATTAATGGAGTTTTTTGCAATGAATTTCCCATCTTTTTTTTGAGAATGTGAAATATTACTACTATTGGATCCATAGACAGCAGTGTGGGCCCTCTGGGCCCTGTGCTTCTACTCACCCATCAGTGAAGAGGCATAGCAGAGGAGGGCCCTGTGCTCCCTGTTTTACACAATGGGATGCATATTTGGGAGAATTGGCATTCTGGGCCCTATGCTTCCACCCACCCGTAAGTCTAGAGACATAGTGACTGACGGCACCATGCTCCCAGTATTGCAGGATGGTATCCATGGGTGGGAGCACAGGATCTGTGGGCCCTGCACTCTCATCTACCTATAAGTATAGAAACATAGCACAGGATGTCTCTGTACTTTTAGTTGTCCATAATTGTATCCATGGGTGGAAGTGCAGGCCCTCTGGACCCTGTGCTCCCACCTACCCACAAATACAGACACATAGCACAGGCCTAGAGGCATTTCAAGTGACCCTTGTAATGCTTGTTTGGCAATATCTCAACCACAGCAACTATGTAAAGAATTCTTTTACAGTTTTATTCATGACCTAGCCATCTTCATGCATACTCAACACACCTAATGGTGTACTAAGTTTCACTTAGTGAAAAATCCATATCTCAAACTGTTTTCCAGATATAGGCACCTATATGCCACAATGTTATCCTATGGAAAAATGTGCAACTTTGTATTGCTGTAACTCTGGAACCAGTGTAAATATTCTCAGTAAACCAGCAAAAGGCACATCTGTGTAGCAAGGAGTTGTCACCCCACAAATTTCAGTCCACAATTTCTCACTGTTGTCTTGCTATGAAGTGGCAAAGAAACTGGGCTTTTGGGGTTGTTGCACTGTGGTAATTTTGTGAAAGTTCCATGTAATTTCATGAAATCCCATTGGTTTACAAAGAGGAGCTTTAGTGGATGTTCTGTGGACTTTTGTGAAAGAACCACGGAGTTTCGTGAAAGCACCATTGGTTTACATGGGGAGTTTCATGAAAGCTTTGCTTACTGTCATGAAAGAACAGAGAAGTTTCATGAAATTACCATTGGTTTACATGCAGGACTTTCATGAAAGTACTGCATACTTTTGTGAAAGTTCCTCATACAAATCAATGGTACTTTTGCAAAACCTTTCGAGAAAAACATATACAGTATCTGTTTCCTGTAGGCTATAATGTGAAACTTTAAACATTTATAACTTTTGAATGTATTAATATTTTTTCACCAAACCTTCAAAAGGCACTTCCCTGACTCAGTCCCCATAAACCCTGAAAATTTCATAGCAGATGGACAAATCATTTGTGCTATGGAGACGAGCAAAGAATTGCCAGAAATTGAGGCCTTCTCACAACTTTTCACACTCTGCAACTCAGCTGCCACAAATCCGACCGTTACAATGCCAGCAGACCGCACATGCAAAATTTCAGGCAAATCTTACAAGTTTGTTGCAATTAATTTTCCTTCTTTTTAAGAAAGTGAAATGTTACTCATTTGGTATCCCTAGGTGTGAGCGTGGTCACTCCAGGCCTTGCACTCCCACCCACACATCAGGGTAGAGGCATGGAACAGGAGGACCCTGTGCTCCCAGTTTTGCATTATGGAAAGTACTGTATATGTGGGAGCACGGGCCATCTGGGATCTGTGCCCCTGCCTACCCATGAGTATAGAGGTATAGCATGGGAGGGAGAGTGCACCCAGTTTACCATAAATAGTCTGCATAGGTGAGAGTGAGGGCCCTCTGGTCCCTGTGCTCCTATCTACCCACAAGTGCAGTCACATAACACAGGCCTAGAGGCATTACAAGTAACCCTTATAATGCTTATTTGGCAATATCTCAGTAACCACAGCAACTATGGAAAAAATTATTTCACAGTTGTATTTATGGCCTAGCCACCCACAAGTACAGTCACATAACACAGGCCTAGAGGCATTACAAGTAACCCTTGTAATGCTTATTTGGCAATATCTCAGTAACCACAGCAACTGTGGAAAAAATTATTTCACAGTTGTATTTATGGCCTAACCACCTCCACACATGTTTACTATACCTAATGGTGTACTAAGCTGTGCTTAGGGAAAAATCTGTATCTCAAACCATTTTTGAGATCAAGGCAAGGTACCACAATGTTGTCCTATGGGAAATGTGCAAGTTTGGACTGCTGTAACTCTGAAACCAGTGTGAATTTTTCACCAAACTATCAAAATGCACATCTGTGGGGCAAGAACTTGCCACTCTGCAAATTGCAGCCCAAAAGACCTAACCGTTGGCTTGCTATGAAGTGGTAAAGAAAGTGGTATTTTGGAGTGTTGAACTGCGGAACCTTCATGGAACTTCTGCTAAATTTCACAAAACTCCTATTGGTTTACATGAGGGAACTTTTTCAGAAGTTCTGCGGTACTTGTGTGAATGTTCTGCCATTGTGGATGCAGGACTTTCATGCAGGTATCCGCAGAACTTTATCGAAAGTCCACATAGCATGCAAAATTTCAGGCAAATCTTAATTGTTTTGCAATTAATTTTCCTTCTCATTGAGAAAGTGGAATGTTACTCATTTGGTATCCATAGGTGGGAGCACGGGCCTTCCATGCCCTGCGCTCCCATCCACACGTCAGTGTACAGGCATAGTGCAGGAGGACCCTGAGCTCCCAGTTTTGTATAATGGAATGCACTGTATATTTGGGAGCACAGGCTCTTTGGGCTCTGTGCTCCCACCTATGTGTAAGTATAGAGACATAGTGCAGCAGGTCCCTGTGTTTTTAGTTTTACATAATTGTATCCATAGTTCAAGTTCAAGTTTATTACATTAAAGACTTCGTTGAGCAAGCTCATTCACAAGGAGGTCCTGAGGCACATACAACATACAGTTCTAATTACATAGACAGGAGATATAAAATGTAGAACAACAAAGAAAAAAATATATAATACAAGAGGTATACACAATAGAAGTCCTTATGCTATATATGCAGTACATTCCAGCTTTAACCTTGCCCTAAATTATGCAACACATTTCAGCTTAATAAGTAGAGGGCCAGTTGGTACCTAGGAAGTTGACTTGGCGTTGGGGGCCTAGTAGCACCCACATATGTCTTAATTTAGAGATAGCTAGTGTTTTGTAGGATTTAATTGATACAATGCTGGTTAGCTTCAGCATGGCTTGTAGTTGGTTCCAAATGTTTGGGAGAGCATATGAGACAGCTCTTTGGCCAGCTGTGGTACATGTCCTGGGAACATCTAGTAGGATAAGGTCAGATTTCCTTAGGGAGTAGGCACTATGCGAGATGTGTATGAGAGATGTTAAATAGACAGGCAGTTTGTGGAGTAGTAATTTGAGGGTCCAAATGCCAACATGCAGGAGGTGTCTGGTGGCAAGAGAGGTCCACCCAACTGCTGCATAAAGATCACAGTGGTGGGTCCTGTATGCAGAGTTAGTAATGAAGCGAAGAGCACGGTGATAGAGTACATCCAGTTTAGATAGGCTCAAGGTTGGGGAGGAGATAAAGATAACGTCTCCATAGTCAAGCAAGGGAAGGAATGTTGCTTGGACAAGTCTTTTGTGGGTCGTGAGAGAAAAGAGGGTCCTATTTCTAAAGAAGAAACCCAAGCGTCCTTTAAGCCTCTTTGATAGATCCTCAATGTGGTCATTGAAGGAAAGCTTGTTGTCTATCCACATACCTAGATATTTAAATTTAGGTACGACTTCCAAGGGTTCGCCGAGGGAGGTAACTATGACGTTTTTAGGTGGGGTAGGTAGGGCACCAGACAAGGCAAGTCTCGAGAAAGTCATTGTCTTGGTATTTTTGTCATTTAAGAGAAGCTTTGCATTGATAAGGTTGCTTTCTAACTGGATAAAGTCAGCTTGGAGTGCTTCCCTGACTTCAGTTAAGGATGAGCCTGATGCGTTCAAAACCATATCGTCTGCAAAGAAATGTATGCTAGAGTTCTTTATGTGGGAGTCAAGGTTGTTGATGTACAGGGAAAAAAGGATTGGTCCTAGGATGGAGCCTTGAGGGACTCCTCTGGCAATTGGAAGGGGGCAGATAGTAGGCCATCAGCTTTGACTTTTTGTATCCTTCCTGTGAGATAACTGTTAAACCACTGTAAGGTAAGTGGAGTAGCACCTATGTAGGCAAGACAGGTGATTAGGAGGTGATGGTCTACAGTGTTGAAGGCCTTACTGAGGTCTAGAAAGACTGCACCAGTAACCTTCTTGGTGTCCATAGCATGGATCCAGTCATTAGAGACTTTAGCCAAGGTTGAGATGGTACTGTGCTTCGACCTGAAGCCAGATTGGGCCGGGTTTAGGAGTGAGTGCACTTCAAGGTGATTTTTTAGTTGGTTGTATATAAGTTTTTCCAGCACTTTGGTGAGAATGGGCAAGACAGAGATAGGACGGTAGTTGTTTAAGTCACAAGGATCTCCTGATTTGAAGAAATGAAGAATATGGGCAGATTTCCAGCAGGATGGAACAGTTGCTGTGGTAATAGAGAGGTTGAAGATGTGAAGGATGGAGGCTGTGAGCTGGGCATAGCCTAACCACAAGACAAATGATTCAAGGCCATCATCCCCTGCACTTTTCTTGGTGTCAAGGCTAAGAATTATGTATTCGACTTCTTTGTAGCTAAACAGACACAACTGGAAGGAATGAGGTGGAGTAGCATGTGTAGTATCTGGGCTAGTGTTGCTGTTCACTCGGCTAGCGTATGGGGAAGAGTCAAATGCCAACCCGGCAGTGGCAAAGTGAAGGTTAAGTTCTTCGAGGATTCACAGTTTATTTTCAACCATCCCATTCTTGGCCAGAATCTTGGTGGGAAGGGAGGAAGCAGCAGGATGGTCTTCAATGGATCTCAGTGTCTTCCAGAGTTTTGGGGAGTTCCCTTTGGCCTGCTCCAGAGTGGAGATGTAGAAGTTTGCTTTAGTAGCATGTACACTTTTAACACAGGCATTTCTGGCAGTTCTAAACACCTGCCAGTCTGCCAGGTCCTTAGTGCGCCTGGCCCTAGCCCATAGCTTGTCTCTATTGGTGAGTGCAGATTTGAGTGCTTGGGTGAACCACGGATGCGAGATTTTCCACACCCTCATTTTAATAAGAGGAGCATGCTTGTTAATTAGGGTGGTGAGGTTGTCATTTAGGACAGAGATGGCGGTACAGCAGATTTGGCAAGATATAGGTCTTGCCACCTGATCCTAGCTGGATCGGTTAGGAAGTTTACTGAGTTGAATTTATGGAACGAGCATTCAATTCTGAATTTAGGGTGCTGCTGGGTTTTAGATTGGAATCTTGTACATACAACGATACTGTGGCCACTTACGTCATTATGGAAAACTGCAGAATGTGAGATTTTATGGGGATGCGAAGTTAAGATGACATCTTTTATTTTATTATTTTTTTTTATTTTAGTTGTTTAACCAGGTATAGCACACTAAGCTGAAAGCTTTTTTGCAGGAGCGACCTGGGAGCACAAGGAGGTTAAGTGACTTGCTCAGGGTCACACAGTATGCAAGTGGAAGCTGTGGGATTCAAACCCAGGTCTGGTCTGCTGGATGTCACCAGATTTGCAGCTCAGAGCCTTAGACCACTGCGCTATACTGCCATCTAAGAGTGAGCTGTTGGCAGAGTTAGAAGCATTGATTCTTGTGGGTTCAGTTACTATCAGTGTAAGACCCAGCTCATCACAGATGGCTTTTAGGTAGTGGGATTTAGCAGTGAGTCAATCCATATTGAAGTCCCCTAAGATTATTGTTTCCATGTTAGCAGCCAAAGTTATGGATTTCAACACGTTAAGAATTTCTGTGCCTCCTGATGGGGGTCTATAGCCACCAATGATTGTGATGCACTCTGAGGATGGAAGGTGAAGTTTAAGCGAGACAATCTCGTATTCCTTGTTCTTAGTTTTACAGGAAATGCTGCTAACATCAAATTTTGATTTGGAGTATACAACCACCCCCCCCCCCAAATCCCTATCAGCCCTAAAGAGCTTGAAGCCCAGTATAGTAATTTGTGGATCAGTGTTGGTCTTTTTTAGCCATGACTCGTAATTAGAATCAAATCTGGGTCAGTGTGGGCTGCCCAAACTTGAAGATGATCAAGTTTTTTGAGCAGGCTTAGAATATTGACCATTATCAGTTTCATCCCAGGAGCAGCTGCAAACTCTTACGGAGAAGTGATTTGAGTTGGTGGAACTGGATTTAGTTTGACATTGCCTGAACAGAAAAGGAGAACTAGAAACATTTTCTTGAGGGCATTTATCAGGTAGAAGTGGGCTCTTTTCGTATGGGTTCTTGTGTGGTGTTCAGTCATTGAGGTACGTCTAGCCAGGGCATAGGAGATACTGACATGGCTGTTCAAGGCTAGCAGGAGAAGTGCACGGAAAGACATTAGCGAAGGGAGAAGGGCCAGAGGAGAGGGATGATAATTAAAATGAAAACCCAACAGATTAAGAGTAGGGAAGCAATATGAAGATGCAGCAGGAACTATGATTGTGGGTTCCCAGGCTGGGACGACTTCTGACTTAGCATGGATCGGTGCTTTATGAGTCTTAATTTTGCCAGGATTAGAAGTAGAATGATAATGCAGGCCATATTGCCCATGATTGAGTACAGTGATTTGTGTAGAAAGACCAATAATCCCTCTAGTGGCAGGTCTGTATAAACTGCTAATGGAAAACCAGCCACTAAAAAAAAAAAAAAAAAACTTCTATTACACAATTGAAATGTGCTTAGTTCTATCGAAAATCTATTTGTAAAAAGTGCCAGGTGGCTGAAGCAGGGGAAAAGCCCTGACAATCAGAGCGGGTTTGCTAGAAGCACCCGTGTTCCGATTGGCTGCACTGTCCCGTACCTTCTAAGGAGCTGTAGGCTGGCGTCCTGGTCTCAGTCGGTGGCTGGCTGGGTGCCAGCCGACTGTGGGGGAGCTGAAGCAGCCTTGTTCAAGGGGAGGCAGCTGGAGAGAAGAAAAAAGAGCAGGTCTTAAATAGCATAGAGGATAGGATGGGTTAGATTTGAGCAGTTTAGTAAGACAAAAGGTAGTTAGACTTTTCGGCACCAAGGCAGAGTGCTTGTCTGGGGGGGCTGCAGGAGGCGCACTGAGACAGAAGAGGTGTAAGCACTTCAAAACACTAGTAGAAATTACAATCCAGCTAATACAGTTGAAAAACTTCTATTACACAGTTGAAATGTGCATAGTTCTATCGAAAATCTATTTGTAAAAAGTGCCAGGTGGCAAAGCAGGGGAAAAGCCCTGGCAATGGCCAATCAGGCGGGTTTGCTAGAAGCACCGTGTTCGATTGGCT
The DNA here is from genome assembly GCA_016271365.2 of Neoceratodus forsteri. Classification (NCBI taxonomy): domain Eukaryota; kingdom Metazoa; phylum Chordata; order Ceratodontiformes; family Ceratodontidae; genus Neoceratodus; species Neoceratodus forsteri. The sequence goes on along the minus strand of JADMNL010000040.1, from coordinate 40,212,982 downwards.
GCACTGTCCGTACCTTCTAAGGGAGCGTGGCGAGGCGTCCCTGGTCTCGGGTCGGTGGCTGCTGGGTGCCAGCTGACCGTGGGGGAGCTGAAGCAGCCTTATTCAAGGGGAGGCAGCTGGAGAGAAGAAAAAAGAGCAGGTCTTAAATAGCATAGAGGATAGGATGGGTTAGATTTGAGCAGTTTAGTAAGACAAAAGGTAGTTAGACTTTTCGGCACCAAGGCAGAGTGCTTGTCTGGGGGGGCTGCAGGAGGCACACTGAGACAGAAGAGGTGTAAGCACTTCAAAACACTAGTAGAAATTACAATCCAGCTAATACAGTTAAAAAACTTAGTTGAAATGTGCTTAGTTCTATCGAAAATCTATTTGTAAAAAGTGCCAGGTGGCTGAAGCAGGGGAAAAGTCCTGGCCAATTTGAGCAGGTTTGCTGGAAGCATCTGTGTTCTGATTGGCTGTGCTGTCCCGTACCTTCCAAGGAGCTGTAGGCAGGTGTCCTGGTCTCGGTTGGTGGCTGGCTGGGTGCCGGCCATAGCCGGCCATAGGTGGGCCCTCTGGGCCCTGTGCTTCCACCTAACCATGAGTGTAGAGGTATAGCATGGGAGGGACAGTGCTCCCAGTTTACCATAAATAGTCTGCATAGGTGGGAGTGTGGCCCTCTGGTCCCTGCGCTCCCACCTACCCCCAAGTACAGTCACACAGCACAGGCCTAGAGGCATTACAAGTAACCCTTGCAATGCTTATTTGGCAATATCTCAGTAACCACAGCAACTGTGGAAAAATTATTTCACAGTTGTATTTATGACCTAATCATTTCCATGCATGCATGCTTACTACACTTAAAGGTGTACTAAGCTGCTCTTAGTGAAAAATCCTTATCTCAAACCGTTTTCAAGATCTAGGCATGGAAAGCTGCCACGGGTGCCACAGTGTTGTCCTATGGAAAAATTTGCAAGCTCAGTCTGCTGTAACTCTGGAACCAGTGTGAATTGTTTTACCAAATCAGTAAAAGGCATATCTATGGGACAAGGACTTGCCACCCTGCAAATTTCAGCCCAAAGGACCTAACTATTGGCTTGCTACGAAGTGGCAAAGAAAGTGGTGTTTTGGGGTGTTGAACTGCAGAACCTTTGTGTAACTTCTGCAAAATTTTACAAAAGTCCCATTGGTTTACATGGGTGAGCTTTTGCAGAAGTTCAGCCATACTTGCTCAAAATTTCCACCATTGTAGATGCAGGACATTCGTGCAAGTACCCATGGAACTTTCATGAAAGACCACAGAACTTTCATGAAAGTCCACGGAACTTTTGCATAAAAACTTTTAAACCATTTTTCTGGGCATCCTGGCGAAAAAACTAATGCCAGGGTCATGTTCCTAGGGCCCCATTTAGGTAAACCCAAGTGTTGTTATTTACCTATGGGCTGTATATTATGAATTACAACATTTTTTTGTGCCTCGCTAACTGACAACAAGATGGTGGATTTGCAAAAGTACCAAAGCCATCTGCAAAAGTTAAAAGTGCTTTCACGAAAGTAAAATGTGCTTTCGAGCCTGACATATTTTTTTCTTATAGGCTATCTTGGGAAACTTTAAACTTCAATAACTTTTGAATGGATTAATATTTTTTCACCATCAATTTAAAATGCACTTCCCTGATCCAATCCCCATATTCCCTGAACATTTTAGACCAGACATACAAACCATTTAGACTGTAGAGATGAACAAATAATTTGCCAAAAATGGCCCAAAAATTGTTGTTTTGCACTTTTTTTTTGACACTGTGCAGCTCCTCAACTGCACATCTGGCCAGAACAAAACTTGCCATATCCAGAGATTTATGGTAACAGACTGCGCATGCAAAATGTCTGCCAAATCGGTTGAGCAGTTCAAAAGTTATTAAAATGCAAAATTTGGGGCTTAACATAGAAGTGGCTGTTCAACCCTAATTATAGCTGCACTACCATGCAGCTTTAATATACAGAATATATACATCATATTGGTTGATGGTTGCTAAAGGAACCAATAATCATAAGTATGAAATAGACAACTATATTTCCAATGATGTTTGGACAGTATACTATACTACTACATTTTATGATCCAGATATCATTGAGTTTAGCAATAAGGAAACAGTAAATATGGAATTTTTTGAGACGTGAGCTTTAGCAAAGTATATTTTTCCATAGATACTTTAAAAAACAGAAAGCTGCTGGACCAGATCAGATACCAGCTAAAGTTTATCTGCCTTTGACCTCTCAATGGGTACCTGTTTTTTTTGTACTTAATCTTTTTATTGAGCAATATTAATTTTTACAGGTATTGGTAACCAATAACATCGTTCTCTATGGCTGTAAACTCATATTACTACTCCTTTCACAATAACCAGGCATCATGAAGGATCTAAGAGCAAACAGGCAACATTTCACAATAATAAACTGAGAAGTGTCGGGCTTACCTTACACGTCCACTCCTAGTATCAAGTAACATAGAGGTCGGGTGATCCTAAGCCTTGCCGTATTGGCACACAGGAGGAATAGATTATACCTAAACTACTATGTAGACTTGGGGACTATATGGCATTCCAGATATGGGATCTCATGGTACCTGGGAAGAAAACATATATGTAAACCATAGGTATCAAGCCTTGTCCTGGAATCTTCACATGGGGGCCTTAATCTGTCTTTTGCATGTTTACCAAGTGGTGAGACATGTTTTCAATGATAAACCTTAGATAGGAGGTCATATAGTTTCATACTTGCCTATGTTTCCCCTGCTACAACAAGTGATTCTGGTGAGGCTGGCCAAGTTCTCCACTGCCATAAGCCATTCTTTAACTGTGGGGATCTCAGTTGTTCTCCATTTACACAGTACCAAACGTTTAATCTCCACTGAGGTCTGTATGATCCACAAGTGAAAGGGTTTTGTCATACCCACCACTTGGGGGGCGGTCCTAATATCCATAGTCTAGGGTCCAGTGGGACAGGACAATTTAGAATGGTAGAGCAATGCTGGGAAATACCCAGCAAAAAGGGCAGTAGCGGGGGGCAGAACATAGGATGTGCAACAGGTCTGTCTTTGGTAGCTGGCATCACCAGTAGGTGTCCATCTGGAGGACTCCCATGTCTTTCGGCTGTGCCGGGGTTCTATACCATAGGTGCAGCACCTTATTCTGGATAAGGAGGCTCTTTTGGTCATTGCAGGCTTGATGAGTACTAATCCATCCCAGACGCCATTCTGCCCCTGATATGGGGGTGCCCAGAATTGCTTCCCACCGTGTTCTGGCTGTTTGTGATGAGTCTGGTGCACTCACTCTGTCTGCCTGCTTTCCATGTCACACACCTGGCCCTTACTGTGATTGGGAGGTGTTCCAACACAGAGGTCTTTGTATTTGTACACACTAGACAGTCACATCTCTGTTTCCCCCACTGGTTGAGCAGGTTTTGTATTTGAAGGTGTCTCCAGAAATCCCCTTTGGGCAAATGATATTTCACCTAGAGCCTTTGGAAAGACTCCATGGTGGAGCCATCCTCTGTCATGAGGTCAGACACATTTGTAATCGATTTCCTGGCCCATCCCTTCCACTGAATTAGTTTTCTGTCAATGCATAAATAGTTGTTGTTCCATAGAGGTGTATGGCATCCTAGGTTGATGCATCTTTTGGTCTTTAATCCTACCCTCATCCAAGTCATATAAAAGTCCTGAATTGTGACCCAACATCTATACTGTTTAGGTAGGGTGTGGCCTAGTTATGCTGGCAGAGGGGACCTTTGTAAGAGATCTGTTTCTATAATTGTCCAGACCGGGGCGCTCTATTATCATTATGGAATCCCCTCAGGGTCTTGGCCATGAGGAAGGTTACTGAATATTGGGCAAAGTCAGATAAGTTCCAGCCTCCCCTGCTCCATGAGGCCTGCAACTTGGCCCTGCTATACTGAGGGTGAGAGGAACCCCTTAGGAACTTGCTAATCATACCATTTAATTTCTGGGCCCAAACAACAGGGAGAATTATGGGGAGGTGGGATAATAGATAATAAATTCTAGGGGCTGCCATTAGCTTTATAGTGGCTATTTTCCCCACCATAGTTAGTTGCAGGAGTTCCCATCTAGCCATGTCTTTCTGTAGTTTTACTATCAAGGGTTTCATATTAATATCAACCATGAACTTCAGGTCTGAGGATATTGTGATCATTAGATATCTTATTCCTCCCTGAGCCCACTCTAGGCCTCAATTACCAAAATCATTCGGAGTCATTTGTCTATTAAGGGGCAATATCTCTGATTTAGCTATGTTAATTTTAAGTCCTGAGAACTCCCCAAATGTCTTTAATTGACTAACAATATGGAGAAGACTGTGTGGTATGTCGCTGGTCAGTATTAAGCAGTCATCCGGATATAGTTTCATTGTGTACTGCCTCCCCCTATTGTAATCCCCTTGATCTGGGGGTGCTCTCTGAGTGTGTTCGCCAGTGGTTCCATTGCCAAAACAAATAACAGTGGAGATAGAGAGCAGCCCTGTCTGGTGCCCCTGTACAGGGAAAAGGTTCAGAGAGGGTCCCATTCATCAATACCCTTGCCTTTGGCTGGTAATACATGGCCTGAATCCATGACTTAAAATATGGTCCAAACCCATAGATGCCCAGGACAGTATGCAGATACTCCCATTCCACCGAGTCAAAAGCTTTTTCAAAGTCGATTGTTACTGCGGCTGCGGGGGATGGGAAATCTGCTGCTACCTGGAACAGGGGATATAGCGCTCTGAGGTGGTCAGAGCTAAGCCTGCCATTAATGAACCCTTCTTGGGAGGGGTGGGTGATATCCAGTAATACTGTCTCCAGTCTCATGACCAGGATCTTTGCTAGAATTTTAGCATCCACGTTTATTAATGATATGGGTCTGTAGCTGGCAGGGAGGGTATGATCTTTCCCCTCTTTGGGGAGGACCATAATTACTGCTTCATTCAGAATCATTGGAAGCTCCCCCAGTTCCTGAGCCTCCTGAAGCATGTGTAGGAGGGTGGGAGTGATCAGTGGGCATACTAGCTTGTAAAAATCCACTGGAAAGCCATCACCCCGGGGCTCTATGTGGAGCCATGCCTAGTATGGCTTGGTTAATTTTGGTTTCAGTAACTGGGACATCCAATGCTGCCTTTTGTTTGTGCATTAGTTTGAGGATGGGTAGGTGGGCTATAAAGTTGTGATAGTTATCCCACTTCCAGTCCACATGGGAGGAATACAGGGTGTGGTAAAAATGTGTCATTATATCATTAATCACTTTGTGGTTCTGGGAAAGTATACCTTTTTTATCTTTGAGCTGCAGGATGGCTCTTTCAGCCTGCCGTTGCTTCAAACGGGAAGCTAAAAGCTTACTGGCCCTCTCCCCATCTGCCAAGTACTTATATTGGACCCTCTGCAGGTATAGTTCAGCTTTCCGGGTAGCCGAGCAGTTGAGCCATAGTCGGAGAGCCATAAGGTCATACACCAGCTGAGGGTTGTTTAGGGCACCGGGGTTAGTTTTATATTGGGATCCCAACCGTTTGAGTTCCCCCTCCAGTTGAATTTGCTCTCTGTCCCTTTGTTTACACCTATATGCCCCATAGCTTATGATTTTCCCTCGAATAGTGGCCTTATAGGCCTCCCAAGTGTGGGCTGCTGAGGCGGCACCTGCGGGGTTGTCCATGAAGAACTGTTCAGTCTCCTCCTTAAGCCATGGGGCAAACTCCCTATCCTGAATGAGCAGCGGGTCCAGTCTCCATAGGAGGGATTTCCTATTCTGTGGGGCTGTTAGTAGGTTTAGAACCACTGGGGCATGATCCAACAGGTATAGTGGAGCTATATTGACCCTGGCTGAGGCAGCTGATAGACAGCCAGACGTAAACCAGTAGCCCAGCCTATTTTCCTAGGTGCAGGAAATAGGTATAGTCTCTATCTGAGGGGTGCAATAGGCACCACATATCTGACATCTGATGAAGGGAGAGAAGTTCTTTAAGTGTATGGAGAGAGCAAATGTGAGGTTTGGGTCTGGCATTAGTACAATCCAGTAAATAATCCATTGTGAGGTTGAAGTCCCCCCCCCATTAAAATACCTGGATTATCATAGGAGACATCCATAATTTTTTGGGAGAGGGAGTCAAAGAAGGCTGGGGGCATAAACATTGATTAACAGCACAGGGCCAATAGGGGTAGAAACCTTCAAAATTATTCACCCCACTTCCGTATCTTTAAACACTGCTAGTGGCTGCCACTGCAATTTATGGCGTAGCAAAATAGAGACACTTCTCTTCGCTGATCCAGATATGCTATGGGCTTCCACCCCTACCCAGTCCCTCACCAATTTTTGGGCTTCTTGCGAGCTCAGCTTGGTCTCCTGTAAAAATGCCATCTGGGTGCCCAGCTTTTTTAATCTGACCCAAATATGCTTTCTTTTCATAGGTGAATTAATACCCTTCACATTCCGGGTTGTGGCTACTTCATCCGGTGTATTAGCCATAAGTAGGATATCTCCATTTTGCAAATGAGCGTATGAGAAATACACACCAATATAGTACCACGAGTCCCAATGTACTGTTTCTGTTACCATTAGATTGTATCATTGTCCCTGTGCCAGACTCCTGGGCCTTGGAGTATACCCTCTCTGGTTCCCTGCCTCTATACTGATACCTGGTGTATGGGCGTGGTTCCACTCTAGCTCTTATTTTCTTTACATGTAATAATGGGTGTCTAATAAGCAGGGTGAGCCCCCTTAATAGCTATACTGCTGGCCCAAATGGTCCAATACACATCATAGGGGCTGGCATCTCTAACAACATCTGAGACGCCCCTTGGAATAACCACAATTCCAACATAAGGATAAACAACAGATGCAATAACACTTTTTTATTTTTACAAGTATGTACAAGAATTTGAGGTATGACCACCTATAGTGATCTAGAGTAGGGCGTTAGCCCTCCTCCTCCTCCTCCTCCAATGGTCAAGCATGTCTCCTCTTGGGGGAAAGACATTAGCTTGTCCCAAACTTCCAACCTTGTGGCTTTACCCCAGAAAGAGATGAGGTTGTGAAGGTAACTGAGGCCAGCTAGATCTCCTTGCCCACATGTTTTTGTACCTATCCCCATAGTAAAAGCAAAGGATAGGCTATCTGGAAAGCATATACTTCTTTATCCCATGCACCCTCCTGCCTCTCCTTCCAATTAGAGGTGTTGGTGTGAAAGATGGGGCAGGAGGTGGGGGGGTTTCTCCCCCTCTTCGGAGGGTGCATTATACTGCCAGGCTCAGTTTCCGTTCCATTGCATGCCTTCCTTTCCGTCTGTCAGCAACAGTATTGCATAGATCCTTATGCAGTGGCATGGGGTTAGGCCTGAGTAGTCCTGAAATATTTGTACAGTATTGCCCTACTACGTTAGGTGCTTCATATCCCTGGCTCCCCTTAAGAATATTTCTTTCTCAGGGTAGCGCAGAAACTTGCATAATATTGGCCTCAGTCTTTCTTCATTTTGTGGGCAAGGGGCTAGAGACCGCTGAGCTATTTCCAGCTCTGGAGGGATCATATTGTTCCTACCAAGTATCTCTGGGAGGCAATGTCTCAGAAAGGCTGTCATGTCTGTGTCTTCTGTGCCTTCAGGGATCCCTATGATTCTAATATATTTTCTCCTCCCTCGGCTCTCTAAATCATCTATTTTAGCCAAACGGTATGGCAGCTGGCTGTTTTAACCTCTCAGCTGACAACAGTGTTCATGCAGGATGCCATCTTGGCACTTGAGAACCATTTCTGTACCAGAGACCCTATCAGTCAAAAGGGATAAGTCCTTTTTATTCATGGTGGTGGTCTCTTTTAATTCTGCTGTGTCTGATAGTACCTTAGTAAGCATGGCCATAATGTTCTTCAATTGTAGCTCCAAGTTCAAGGTCTCAGATAGGGCTGCTCCTTCCCCCTATCCCTGGTGCCCCTCCATGAATCACTCAGGATGGTAACACTGTAACTTGAGACTGGTGGTCTTTCCTTGTCCAATATGCCCAGATGTGTGCTTTTCCAGACTGCACTCAGTTTTGTTGTATTTAGCGCTCAGATATCCAGATTCCAGCAATTGTGGTGTCAAAATACTGGCCCGTACCTCCAGATGTCAGATCCATCAAGTAAAGAGGGATAGGTAGTAATAAAACTGTAGGATGGCTCCTAATAGGACATCTAGTTACAGCAGCTACTCACTTAAGCATCCACCAGCTTGGTTGGCTAGCTCTGCTCCCCCCATGGGTACCTGTTTTAGTATATTATTTCAATCAATGTTGTCAGGATCTCAAGTTTCCATATTCCTGGAAGGGATCATTAATAATTTCAATATTTAAGAAAGGCAACAAAAATGATCCTAAAATGTATAGACCAATTTCCCTTTAAGATACCATGGGGAAAATCTTTACAGAGATTATCTTAGATAGACTACAGAAACAACTTACACTTTTAGGGGGGCTGTCAGAATTTCAAGCAGTCTTTTGCCCTGGACTTAGCACAATGGATAATTGTTATATACCAAGACATCTCTACGAAAAAATATGTTGGACTAAGTAAGCAAAAACTCTATGTGGTATATGAGGATTTCAGTTCAGCTTTTGATACCATCTCACATAACTCACTTTGGGAATTAACGAAAGAAAAGGGGATATCAGTAGAGTTAATACCCATTATTAGAGAGCTTTACACCAATACATGGGCCCAAATCAGACAGGGTAGTCAAGGGAACTATTCAGACAAGTTTTCAACAAATAGAGGGGTAAGGCAGGGTTGTGTCCTTGTCCCCCATCTATTTTGTATATATATTGATAAACTATTAAATCAGCTTAATAATTCAGTTACAGATTCCCCTAAGATTCTAACAAAAAACTGTAGGATTCTTGCCTATGCTGATGATCTGGTACCTACGTTACTTACACAGTCTGGCTTAATGGCTAAGTTAAAAATATTGCAAACAAATGCTAGTAAATACAGTTTAAATATAAATGAGACAAAAACACAAGCAATGATTTTTGGTAAAACATAAAAGGATAAGGTCTGGATAGCGAGAGAAACCAGACTGAATACTGTCTCAAATTATTTATATTTGGGACTACAAATCACTAATTATGGTAGTTGGAGCCAGCATAAAAAAAACATAACTAAGGCAAAGCAGACTGCAACTTCTGTCCTGATGTTCAACAGGAAATATGGTGGTAATTCCATGAAACCACTTCTTAATGCTGTAAAGGCTAAATACTACTCACAAGCTTATATGGAGCAGAAATTTGGGATATTAAGGACTTTAACACAGTAGAAATTCTGCTTAATAAACTTCTCAAGGTGAGTTTGGGGCTAAGTAGCTCCACACCCACAGTAGTAATTAAAGCTGAACTAGGACTATCAAGTTTAAAAGCACTTTTTTTTGAGCAGGAAAGTTAATTACTGGATTAAACTCCTGCATTTAAATAATGCCAGGTTGCCTCAAATGTGTCTAAGGGAAAAGCATGACTGGCTTAATTTGAACTTGGTTGGATCACATTGGCTCAAATCTGTTCAAAGTATTTTAAGGGAAGCAAATCTGCCTTTTTTAAGAAAATTTATATAATAAAGGAATAACAATTAGTATAAGTCACCAAAAATTTGTAACACAAAGATTATTGGAGCACTATGCTCAGCAAGATTTATAAGCCGTAACAAGGCTGTACCATGACTATGGTAAAGTGATGCGACATACTATGTGACCATATCTAGACGCCCTAACAGATCCTGATCTCAGGAAACTTTATATTAAATATCAGCTGGAAATGTTTCCTAGCAAAGTGTTATATGCCAGACATAGTGGAGATTATACTGCTCAAGCAAAATGTTGTGCCTGTAATAATCCAGGTGAGGAAAATTTGGAACATGTTATGTTTAATTGTACCTGGTACCAATCATCAAGGAGAAAGTGGCTAGATCCCCTCTGGAAAACTATCCAGACAACAAATCCCCAGAGCCTTTTGAGCATAGCATTCACTACACAGGACGAGCTGATTATTAAAAAAGTGGCTGGGTACCTATATGCTACTAGTAGGATACGGGTTAAAAAGGGAAAATTAACATGAATTTACTTGTATGCACTTTATTTGCTAGTGATGTATTAAAGGAATGTAAAACTATTTATGTAATTTTTATATGCTGTATTTTAATTTTGGTTTTGTATATGATTGTAAAGGTCTGTTTGACCGATCAATAAATTGTTTAACTAACTACAGAATATATCAATGAAAGAATGGCTCAGCACTCAAATTCTGTAGTTCAAAAGGTGCACAAGTACAACATATTTATTCTGGCTGGATGCCAAGTGAGAACCATAGCCCAGTACTTCAACCCTTCAGTGGGCCTTCCTTAGTGGCAGATCTAAGGAAGTGACAAACCAAGTTACATTTATACAAAAAAATATTTAAAGTGACAGTGTAATTTTGTGAAACACACAGTGCTAATTCCCAACTAAGAAATGTTGCAAAAGCTTATATCTAATGCAACAAAATGTTTAAACAGGGTTATATTTTAACTTAATATTGACCAAGCAATATTAGGTACATACTTTTCTGCAAGAAATATCCCATTCATTGCAATTATTAAACCCTGAGTTCCAATACAGCAGGAAATCACTTAAATATATCAAAAATAGAAACTGTACTGATATTTGGAGTTATAAAAGATTATACAGTTAGCCTCTCTAACAGATATTAGACTGTGGAAGAAAAAACAATTAATTGATTACCAATTAACATAGGAGATCAACCTTGAATGCTAAAGGTCAAACCATAAGAATAATACAACATAGTTAAATCCTTCAGTTATTATCGTATATAATCATATAACCCATCTGTTGATAATCTTTTTGTTTAGAGTTCATGTATCAAAGCAGGAGAAAGAAAAACTTAGAAGAATAAGAAAATTAACAACCAAAGTAATGAGGATATTTGGGGGAGGGGGGGGGTAAAGGTAGTGATGGGCAGAAACAGGGATTCAAACTAGAGAAACAAAGTGTTTATATAGTAATTAGGTGATCTGTGAAAGATTTTACTATCATGAAAAACTGAGGAATAAAGTGAATATTCAATGTATGACTCACTTTTCCAAAATTAAGTCAACCTCATTATCAATGCTGAATCAGTATGAATTGGTTTAGGGCTTCATTATTTGAGTACTTATGACATATTGAAAAAAGTAATTGAGTAAAACAGAAAGAATAGGGGTTGAAGTAACTGGAATAATCTTTCCCAAAGACCACTAAGTAATGAACCTTTTTTCTGAGCTCTGTGGGCATATATTTCTGTAGCTCTCACTGTGCTTTTAATCAGAATTGCAGGGTTATGTGTATTCCTGTGAAGAGAAAAAGGAGAGAAAGGAGAACATTTTTAGTTATTCATTTAAGTTCAGAAAATATTTAAACTCATTGACAGTCATATTTAGGTATCAGGAGAAATCTATTTCTTCATTTAAGCCAAGTGGAATAGCAAGAACTGCACATGCATGACTCATGGGCATGTGCAGTCCCACTGGTGCAACATGCCATTAGCTGCAACTATGCATGCATGAGTGCGATGCATGTGCAGTTGTGTTGTCACCACCATCTTCTGGATGGCACTCCTCCCGCACCCTCCCACTGCTCCTGTACTCCCTGCTCCCTTGGAGCACTGGCAACAAAGAGCACCCTCCTGCACCCTCCCACTGCTGCTGTCCTCTCCACTCCCTTCATTCTCCATCCCTGCACCAACATCGGGGTACCCAATCCCTGTGTCAGCATTATGTACCCCCAACTCATGTGGCACACTGTGAGCCCACCCCAGTGTGCCCAATGTATGTTTTCCCCTGTAAATAAAGAAAACCATCCCAACATGTTTTGTTTTTTTTTCCCAGTAAAAAAGAAAACAGTCCCTCGTCATTGCCCCAGTTCTGCCTCCCCTTCCCCACCCTCCCACTGAACACCCACCTCCCCTTACCCCACCTTACCCCATACTTAACTCCGGAAGTTGGCGCTGTCATCTTCTCTGGACTGAGACACATCTGCACTCCTCAAAGTCGATCCGCAAACTGAAGAATCAAAGGCAAGCGTGCTATACTGGCAGTCAATGGGGTTTTCTACTTATGATGAAAAATCAGCCATTTTTATGAAATTTGGATCCATATTTTCAACATGGGGGTTCTTGGGACCCCACCTCATGAACACTGTCATTATCTTTTCGTTACTCAGTCCCAAAAGGTGATTTTGCGGTTGTTGTGTGGAATCACCTTTTGGGACTGATTAATGAAACGACAGTGACACTGTTCATGAAGTGGTATCCCAAAAAGCCCAGGTTGCAAATTTGATGGAAAGATTCTAAAACAGTACTATGTTATGAGTGTGCATTGCGCAGTTTCTATGCACACTCCTAACTTTTCCAATTTTTAATATTTTCACTCCAGATTTTCAACACTGCCATTTTTGCACACCTTCTTATTAACAGTACAGCTGTCATTTTTCACATCCTGCCCAAAACTTGTTTTAGCACCTGTGGCACAGAATGGCATGGTCACACCATGAAATCACCTTTTGGGACAAGTGAACAAAATGACACTGGCACTCTTCATGAGGTGGGGTACCAAAAAGGACAAGTTGAAAATGTGGTGCAACACCTCCAAAAAATGGTCAAATTACACCTGGGCATTCAACATTTTGTATGCACACGTGTACTTTTGGTCATTTGGTAGCTCATCACAGCCATATCAGCTCTGGCTAGAATTTGTTTGGGATGTGAGTTGTTTGCATTGATTATGTTGTTAGCTGCTGTATCTTTTCTCTACCCTCTAGTTGGTATTGGCTCATTAATTCCTATCAGTTCTAGATCCAAGAATTTGATTTTTTTCTTTTAAAATTGTGTGTGAACCTAAGCCTCAAATCATTCTCATTAAGGTATATAATAAAGTCCAATATTCATTTTACATCTCCTTGCCATATCCCTATTATATTGTCAATAAACCTATACCAACCTACAAGGTTACTGATGAATTTGTTCATGTTTTTTTATTTTGATAAGTTTCTCCTCAAAATATCCAATGGACACATTTGCATACAATGGAGCTAAGGCTGCCCCCATCGCCGTCCCACAAGCCTGTAGAAAAAATTCTTTATTAAAGAATTATTAATTGTGGGTGAGTGCAGAGTCTATGGCCCAGTGTAAAGAATGTGAAGAAATCAAATCTTGGTTGCTAAAATAGTGGTCAATAACTGTTAGGCCTAAATCATGCCTGATCGAAGTGTACAGACTGCTGACATCCATTGTTAGACAGCTCTAGTTCACATCCCAAATTCTACCTTCCAATTTATTTAGCAAGTCCATGCTATCACATAAAAATGAGTCTAAAGTACAGACTTTTGGCTGTAAGAAACTGTCAATAAGTGTACTCAGATTGTGGGTGAGGGAGCCTATGCTAGAAATGAGTGGTCTCCCAGCCGGATTCAGTCCATCTTTGTGAATTTTAGGTAGAATGTAAAAAGTAGGTATCACTGGATAGTTTACCTTTATATAATCTGCCCCTTTCTTAGTAAGCCACCCACAATTTGAACCCCCCACTCTAAAAATTCTCACAGTTCTGCTTGGTATCTAGTAGTAGGGTCACCTTTCAGTTTTTTTTTAATTAACCTGATCTGATAGTAATTCATAACACTTGTCCTTGCACATTTTTTCTTTCATAAACACCACATTACCCCCCTTTGTCTGATTTTTCACTCATTTGGCATCTGGGTAGAATAAATATGTTACACTTGTGCACCTTTTGAAATACAGAATTTGAGTGCTAAGTTGTTCTTTTACTGATTTATTGTATGCTGGCTGCTTTTTATGGCTGTGGGCATAGCCCAGCAAATGTTTTGCATTTAGAAAAGGGCTGATGTCATTTTTGCAACCAAACAACATGATAGATTATTAAAAATAGATTCCTCTGCTGAAGCCTCATTACTACGCTGCATGTGTGTGCATGGGAAACTGTAGAGCACTATTTTTCATCTGGCTTGAGGGGTTAATTGAGCCCACAGAAAGTTAACTCATTATCTTCTGCAGTCATTCTGTGTCAGATTACCAATGGATAGTAAAGACATCATAGAAAGCTATTGGAAGTAGAATGGGTTAAACACTTCCTGAAGCTTCCTGAATAACAAATAAGCTCTGCTGTGCCCTCAGTCTCTAGGAACACCTCATTAAGCCATTTGACACCACCATTGTAAGAGCAGTCATTCTGCTACTTTGCAGGACATTTCATAGCAAAGAGTCCCAGTGATGCCTGTTTCCAAATAATACACCAACTTTATTTTCTCAGGTGGGCAGTTCTGGGCTACTGTTTATATTCTACTGAATATTCTTAACCTGCAATTTGTGACTATAGGTGTTTACAACTGAATGATAGTAACCACATGTGTTTCACTTGCAAATAGGTAGGCATGTGTGTATCTAATTTTTGTTTGACTTAGGTTACACATAGAATCTGATCAGTTGATAACATGCTATATTGTGATTAAATGAAATGATAAATGGGGCTTTGGTTTCTTTTACAAATTCATTTTTCCTGACCATGGAAATAATAAAACAAAAATTTCTCAAGAAAATGTTTAAAAATTAGGAATTTGGCAATAATTTAGTTGATGTGGTGTAAAAAGCTGCTCCTTGGAAAATTACCTGGTTGGGGGGGGTGGCTGCCACAAGCAGAATGTTACTTCATGGATGGAGGAGTGCATGGCAGCAGAAGAGGCATGATGGCATTAAAAACTTAATGGTGTGGCTGTAGAGGCACCATTATTTGATCATGACTTTGGTAGAGGACTAAGTGTGACTTGGGGTGGGGGATCATCAGGAATTGAGTGGGTCTTGGTATTTTTAGCACAATGGTTTTCTGAAACTTCAACCTTCAATGGGTTAGACACTTCATTCATCCATACAGTATGTCACTAAGCCACATACAGTGGGGCATGGGTAAAAACCAGATCACCAGACCCAGACCAGAGTTTTAAAATCTGGACTGGGCACATCTTGTGCACATATTCATACCCAAAGAAAATCAGAGTAGTAAGTGAGGTAAACACCAAGACAGAGCAGTTGATAGGAAGAAGGGCAGGGGTAAATGGAGAAAATAACAAAGGCAATAAGGACAGGGATGGGGTAAAAAGAGTTAAGACCATCAAGAAATGGAGGGTAATGAGTACCAAAGTAGTTTGGGCAACAAGCTCCCTAAACTTGAGGCCTTGATGGAAGAGGGATGCCTGAACATTGTAACAGTCACAGAAACATGGTACACAGAGAACCATGACTGGGATGTTAACATACCAGGGTACACAACCTACAGGAGAGACAGGGAGGGTAGAACAGAAGAGGGGGTGAGGAGTAGCTCTCTATGTAAGAGAAGGGATAAAAGCAATGGAACAAAAGAGTAAACAGGGAGGAAAGGAGGCACTGTGAGTCACCTTAGAGACTGGAAATGGCATCACAATCCTCACAGGGATTGTATGCAGACTCCCATGGCAGGGAGAGGGAATAGACAAGGGTATGATAGAAGGCATCCTTAGGTTGGCAGAGAAAGGGGAGATACTATTGATGGGGGACCTGAATATGCCAGATGTTAACTGGAGCACCTATTTGTTGCAGCCACATCCAAGAGCAAGGCCATTCTCGATACCTGCAGGTGGCATGTTTCAGACAACTAGTTTTGGAACCCACTCATGAGGGAGCAATCTTAGACCTCGTACTCTCAAATGGGGATAGTGAGAGGATCTCAAATCAAGAAGTGGGTAGTCATCTGGGAACAAGTGACCACCAAATAGTGTGGTTCATGATAAACTCAGCTACAGAGTCAAGCCATACAAAAGTGAGGGTACTGGACTCCAGGAGGGCTGACTTTGGCAAGATGGGAGACTGCCTTAGAAAAGCACTAGCAAACAGGCTAGAAGGAGGGGTAGGGCAACAATAAGGAAACATCAAGACTGCCATCACAGAGGCAACACACCTTTGTGTGAAGCAAATAAGCAAATCAAAATGAAAGAAAAAGACACTATGGTTCTCAAAAGAGGTGGCAGGGAAGGTTAGGGAGAAAAATATAGCATTTAGGAAGTATAAGAAAACACAGAAAGAGCAGGACAGAAAACTGTGCCAGTTAAGGCAGAAGGAAGCAGGGAGGGAAGTCAGAATAGCAAAGGACCAAACTGAGGAAAAGATAGCCAACTCGGTTAAGAAGGGGGATAAAACCTTTTATAGGTACATCAGGGAATGAAGAAAGACAAAGGGAGGGATAGTGAGGCTGAATAGAAAAGACAGTGGGTGGGCAGAGAAGGACAGTGAAAAAGCAAGGATACTGAACAAATACTTCACTCAGTATTCACAAAAGAGGAGGAGGGGGAGGTGCCTAATCCAATTAACGGAAGCACTCTGGATAGGGAGTTGATCCCAGTCCTTTCACAGAAGAAAGGGTTCTGAAGGAACTCCTAAACCTGAAGGTGGACAAAGCAATGGGGTCTGATGGAATTCACCCCAAAATTCTAAAAGAATTAAGGGGAGAACTAGTGACACCACTGACTACCCTTTTTAACAAATCATGTGAAGATGGTACGATACCTGAGAACTGGAGGAAGGCGGATGTGATTCCCCTTCACAAAAATTGGAGCAAGACAGAGGCAGAAAACTACAGACCTGTCAGTTTGACCTCTGTGAGAGGGAAAGTGATGGAATCACTTCTGAAGGAAACAATTGCTGAGTACCTAGAAGCCAGTGAGGTACAGGACCCAAGGCAGCATGGGTCCACAGCGGGTAGATCATGTCAGACAAATCTAATTGATTTTTTTGACTGGGTGACCAAAGTAGTAGACCAGGGAGGGGCTGTGGACATGGCCTACCTAGACTTTAGCAAGGTGTTTGACACAGTCCCACACAAAAGATTAATAATAAAATTAACCTGCCTGGAAGTGGGTCCCAGGTAGGTAGTAGCCTGGGTAAAACATTGGCTGGACAACAGGACACAGAAGGTAATTGTAAATGGAGTCCACTCTGAAGAAAGAGAGGTTACTAGTGGGGTACCGCGGGGTTCAGTACTGGGTCCAGTCCTTTTTACATTCGCTTGCGTGCATGCGAAAGGAATGTTTTGTCACAGTACAACTTTTTGGAGGTGTGTGACCCTCCTGTGCAATCCAGTGCTCCATGTAGCAGGCATGATCCTACCCCGCCAATGGATGTGCAAGCTGTCTATGACAGCAGTTCAGCTGCCCTGGTCTTCAGTTCAAAGAAAACGCCCGCTGCAATCAGCGGTGGCAACATGTATGCATTTAGCATATTTAATTTATTACTATTATTAGCTGAGATGGGAAAGGCAGAGCAGCAAGATGGCCATGTTGCTGCTCTGCTCCGCATCATGCTACAAGAACGCTCTGTTTTTTATAAACTTTTAATGAACCTTTTCATTTTATTTTTTAACTAACTGATGAATGAAACTTATTTTCTTTTGTTTTTGGCTGTGTGCCGGTGGGCTCAGCTTTGGATTTAGTAGCAGCATTCTGGTATTGCTGGCAGCTGGTACCCAACAGAGCCCCCTTTTGAATGCTCCTTAATGGAGCACTGCCAGTAAATTTTAAGCTTTCCGACCTTAGCTGAGCTGATGGAGTAATGTCAGTAAAAATTATTTTATGACCGGAGCCAAGCTGAATTGAGAATTTTCCTCTAGCTGCTGAGGCATGGTTTGGGGGAAACTGATTGGTAATAAAAATGCCCAGTGCTTAGAGTTTTTTTCTGGTGGACAGTACTCGCTTAACTCTGGGCACTTACTAAACCAATGCTGTCTTGATTTTATTAAGCCAACATTTAAAGTTAGCCGGCACTTAAGGAGAAAAACTGAAGAACTGGCTAAACAGACTTACATTGTACAGGCCAGCTGACTATGAAACCTGGAGCTTTTCATATAGTTTGAACTGTCTCAGAGATTATAAAGTTATGAGCTTTAGCCTGTCTTCTGAGGATCCTCTCCTATTATGGCATGGAGATGAAAGAGGAGGAAACAGGAATTAGAGCCCGAACCTGATCGGTCAAGTGTAGCACCAAATGTGCTGTTATGTTCATTCTGATTTTATAAAAGACAGAGTCAGTTTGTTGATTGGATTGGTGATGAGCAAGTGGCAACCATGAACAAGAAGATATGGATAAAATGCCGCGAATTCAAGGTCGGAAGAATGGAGGGATGTCTATAAGTTGTGTCAGAGCTAGCAGGGGCTAGTAAAGCTGGACATATGGAGGAAATGGGCCAATGGGCTTATTACACTGATGAAGGTGGAGTGGAGAGGAGCCACAAACTTTGAGATGTTTTAAAGCGTGTCCTTTCAGCTTTTGCCTACAAAGGACACTGTTAACAGCAACTGGGGAGAATTGAACCACAGGGTACTGTTACCCAGGAGGTACCAGTTTTATATTTTTTTCTTTGCAGGAATTAAATTTTTCTGACTTTGGAATCAGACCTGAATGTCTAGGTTTTCTTCTCTGCAACATTATGTAATTTACAATTGAAACCTGGACTCTTGCCTAAGGAGCAATATCATGTGGTGAATTTAAAGTTTATATACCCTTGGGGAGCCCCTGGTGTTTAACTGGTGTTTAAAAAGTCAAAAGTGCAGAGACTGGGCCAGTGTGAACACAGAAGCACATTTTGAATTCTGAGCAATGTTCATATCTTGTGGCCCAAAAATATCAGTGAGACTCTGGGTTTCCTAACAATTTTACTGTATGTAAAGTTATTTAATGACATGTTCCTTTTCAAAAGGCCCTCTCGTTGACCAAATATCTACGTAATTTAGACTCCTAAAAATTCATTTTGATTTACAGTGGACCGTTTTGCGGTCCTGTAATCAATCTATTTAAAGTTTGATCCACACTCCTGATTCTAAAAGGAGCCAGACGTTCCTTCTTATACTATAAAATGGACTCCTGAGATAATAGGATCCTCAGACTCTTGGTTTAAAAATTGTTACACTCCTGATTAGCTTGGAGTCACACCACTGCTCAATATAATTTTAAACTTAATCTTTAGCAATGAATGATTTCCGACCTTAGCTGAGCTGATGGAGTAATGTCGGTAAAAAATATTTTATGACTGGAGCCAAGCTGAACTGAGACTTTTCCTCTAGCTGCTGAGGCATGGTTTGGGAGAAACTGATTGGTAATACAAATGCCCAGTGCTTAGTGTTTTTTTCTGGTGGACAGTACTTGCTTAACTCTGGGCACTTACTAAACCAATGCTGTCTTGATTTTATTAAGCCGACATTTAAAGTTAGCTGGCACTTAAGGAGAAAAACTGAAGAACTGGCTAAACAGACTTACGTTGTACAGGCCAGCTGACTATGAAACCTGGAGTTTTTCTGATTCTAAAGGGAGCCAGACGTTCCTTCTTATACTATAAAATGGACTCTTGAGATAATAGGATCCTCAGACTCTTGATTTAAAAATTGTTGCACTCCTGATTAGCTTGGAGTCACACCACTGCTCAATATAATTTTAAACTTAATCTTTAGCAATGAGTGACGTATGAAGGTTTATAACATGTTAGTCTTTTCAACTATTTTAATTTGTGCTTATCAGAGAACAGATTTTGTTTAATAGCAGGTAAATTACTAGTTATGGTTAGATATACCCCGGAACTCCAAAAAGGAATTAAATGTTTTTAATAGGCAGGGGTCATTTTCTCCAGTTTGTAGGTCTGGTTTTCTGGCATCCCACTAGCCAATTAATAATTGATAATTTCTAGTAATCAAGGGCGATCTGTTGGGTAGCTTGGACCTGTAAGTTATAACATATAAGTTTTGAACAAAATGCATTTCTAATATGGATCATATAAAGAAATACTTATCTCAGTTAGCAATGACATTTAACTAAGAACTTGTTTGGACGTGTCTGATCATTCCGTATTCACTGTTTTATGTGTTTTTATGCATTTATGTATGTGTATGTGTTTTGTAATGACTTAATTGTCAATTGAATAAACTTAAATATATATATATATATATATATATATATAGTTATTAGCTGTGGGCCCTAACTGGGCTCAGGGATCAGAGTCACTGGGGCTGCTGGAAAAAGAAGAAACATGTTCAAAGTTTTTATAGCTGCGCAAATTGTGATGCAAAAGAAAAGAACAAAGCCATGGACTACATACATGACAACCTTATTAACTATGTCTGGCTGTGTTATTTATTCTTCAGTGGCCGCCCCATCCAATCATTCTGTGTGAATTCCACACCACATACCAAACCGGAGACAATGGCATCACATTTTCAGTTACATGGCTATGTCAAAAAAATGGGGCTCCAATACAATACTGTGATATATTGCCACAGTCCAGTGCTTGCAACTTGAGGCTCGGGACAGGTCTCCTCTGACCACACATAGTCTGGGTGGTCCTAGGAGGCCTGAGCCTTGCCTGCAGCAGACTGGAGAATAATATAAGGATATGTTTTTTTTTTTTTTTGACAGCCACATGACAGAAAAAGGATGGCGATGCCTGGTTTGGTACGTGGAATTCCTCCTGCAGCTGCTTAAAGTTTTTTTTTTTTGGGGTGCCATTTTTTATTTGTTATAGCCTGGCACTGTCAGCACTTCATTCTCATTACCCTAAATGTGTCAGCCCATGGAGTACCATACAAAACAGCAGCAAGAAACAGTATGGAGCGCTACAACGCACACCTTCAATTGCCATAAAATGGTAACAAAATGCACCAACATGTTTGATTCTTTCCTTTTCTTTGATGGTGACATATATAGGAAGGTTGCGGGGTGGGGGTAAGGGTGGGAGTTAAATAAAATCCTGCCTGATAGACACAGAATGGGCTGGACTCTGGAGGCGGGTTTTCTCATCTCCAGTCTTATCCAGCAACATTGCCTATCAGCAATTTGGGACCAAAAGAGATTAAAAGAAATCAGAGGTATTTATGCAGCCTGTGGAACAGGGTTGGGAGTTGTGGTTCCCCTATCATTCTGCCCTGCAGCCCTCCGCTCCAATGGAATCACACCACCCACACCAAAACACTTAATCCTCGGGTTACTCAAATGAACTGCCTCTGTAAGCTGTAGCAGTGGAGCTGGTGAAATTTAACAAATGTTAATAAACTGCCTTGCTTACTCCTGGTCCTGCTGCTGCCACTGCAACTTTGGTTTTCCACTGCCAGCCACCCAGCATAGTCTGATGCCACACAGTTTATCTCCTGGGTGGGCAGGGCGGGTTCCGTTCCTTCATAGGTTGCGGGTGTGGGTGGGGCCGCTTCTCGCGATCAGGACTTAAATTTAATAACTGGGACACCTGACTGGGGTTATCAGCATTCATTCATTGTTTCTTTGCTTGCCATTTCCAATAAGTCTGGTAGCAGCAGGAATGGGTGTCCAAGAGAGGCACCTAGTGCGTACGGACTCAGTGAGCCCAGGTGGCTAATTTCCAGATGTTTGGGGGGGAGTTAATTTGGATACACAGAGAGCAGAAATGGGTCTGAGCCCTATGCAGCAGCAGTGAGCAAGCAAGCAACAAACTGAAAAATACTTTAGGGACCGGAGAAACCAGTATATATATATATATATATCTCTCTCCCTCCTCTCTCTCTCTCCCTCTCTCTCTCTCCCCTCTCTCTCTCTCTCTCCTCTCTCCCTCCCTCTCTCCCCCTCTCTCTTGCACAGCCTAGAGACAGCTTGCTTACCTGCTGCTTTCAGCCCTTTCCTGTTTTGCTTTTGTGGTGGTTTCAACTTAAAATAATGATTTAGACAGATATAGTGCAAAGAAAGGGGTCTTCTAAAGGCTAGTTCACATTTCAAAACTAAACTAAGTAGCTAAGCAGTCTTGTAAATAGGGTGCTCTTCTTGAATATGGGAAACAAGTGCCCTGTTCTGAATTGTTAACATAATTATTATTTGAAAACACAGTTCTAACCCTACAAGCACTGCATCTGCTATTTATAAATCTGCTTATATCTGCAGTCTGCCTTCTTCAGCTATCTGAATGAACTACCATGGAATCATTCATTTATTCATTGTATAGGTAAACATGCCTGTCTTGTGTGAATATGCCTATCAGAAGAAAAGTAATGCTTATAAAAGTAATGGTCAAGTACTTGTACTGTTGTGTGTTGCTGGTATACAGCTGTGCAGCGTGTGTGTGTGTGTGTGTATTGGGGATTAATGGCATGCATGTTGTACGATTACTTTAATGCAGTTCACGTTAAGCCAGAAAAGTTACTGTTGAGTGGATTCATATGAAACGTGCTCTTTTTTTTTTTTCAGTTGTTTAACCAGGAGTTGCACACTAAGCTGAAAGCTTGCTTACAAGTGCAACCTGGGAGTAAAGGCGAGTTAAGTGACTTGCTCAGGGTCACACAGTATGCAAGTGGGGGCTGTGGGATTTAAACCCAGGTCTCTAGGTATTAGAAGCGGGGAACAAGTCAGAAGTAAAGTGAATCATAGCTAATCACCCTATGACATGAATATGGTGATTTTTGTTTCTGTTTTACCTTATTTATGGTACAGGGAACATGTCAGTTGGAACATTTATCTGGTATAACATTTGTAATAAATAACTAGGCACGTTACTATTAATACAGTTAAACTGTTGTGGGATTCCAGACCCACACAGTGGACATTTTGTAAATGACATATGCATGTAATATATGGATGGTAACCAACTATTAAACATGCTACTAACATTAAATGTAAACAGTTAATGTGGATTCCAGACCCACGCACTTCACGTTTCGTAAATTACATATACTATGACTGTAGTATATAGATGTGACCAATCATTAAGCAGGTAAATTGTTCCTATGGGATTCCAAACCCAACCTATACAAGGCACATTCTGCAAATAAATTAAAATGTGATTATAATGTATGGTAGGTAAGTTCTGACATCCGAATACCTTAGTGCCATCCTTGTGAGGTCAGAATCTGAAAACAACATTGATCTGAGGTCACATCGATGCTGGTGTAACCAAAGTGGAATGTTGCTGGGTAGCAGGGTTTCCTTTCTGAATTACAAGTTACAACACTCATTTATGGCTGCTAGTCAACTACCGTATGTTATTTATTATAATACACAGGAAGGTCAGACTCATACAAACATATATAGTTCCTAAAACCAAATGTATGGCTTTTTATGCTGGAAAATGCATACAGAGTAGTTTTTGCAAACATAATATTACAATCAGCTCCTGTGCAGTAGTGGTTTTGGTTCACGTAGGGTGCATTCACTTTGTCTCCTGATGAACTGTGTTATATAAATTAATGTTCCACTTGCAGAATTTAAAAACATATATTTAGGTACAGCACACTAATACGTTAGCTACTGTATGCCTGCAAGACTTAACCACATTTTCATTGTTCATGCAAAATAAAATTAGATTTATTCTTTGTATTTGGGCTGCTCCTATAGGGTGTCCACTTAACTTCTCAGTTGTCTGCTGGTGACATCATAACAAATTTACTGTTTCATAAACTGAGCATTAATTCCACTTGCAGAGAGTTTGCAGAGGTAGATGAAGTGCACAGAACAGAGATCTTTGTTTTAATAAAAATGTCTTGTGTAATAAATAAAGGGGGTGAGATTTCCATGTAAAATGAAATACCATCTGAAATGTATGTCTTTTAACTGCCCCCCCCCGCTCACACGACTAGGTGTTAACTTCTCCACCATTGTCCAACAGGATTACACTGCTCATGCCTGGTTCCCAAAAAGGGACAAAATTGAGCATGTAAGCAATTTTCACTTATCCTGTCAGTATTGGGGGGAGGTGGGTACCTTAAGCTGATGCTGTTTGAACTTAATTTAATTTACATATTCTATGATCATTTTCGATTAACTTAAAGCATAATTATTTAAAACAGCATTACACTATTGCTTATTTCCGTAGGTTTATTTTTATATGATTTGATCCCTCAGCACTGCATTACTGAATAGAATACATTTGGGGAACTGCAGCAGCAGCATGAAACTTTGAATGGCTTCAATGAATATTTTATGTGCTGTTAAGGTGCAGCGATCATTTCCTGTGGTGGATATGACATAATAAACATGACTGTTAGCTCCTAATTGAAAACATCAGGATTTCACAGGACCCGCATGTGCTGTGCTAAGTTGAGTAGGGAAATGGGACTCTTGACCCCTACCATCTAGAGATCTGTATTGGTATATTGCCGAGACAGTTTTAGACAGAATAAATAACACTTTGTCCATAGCCTCCATGAAGAAGCAGCATAGCAAAACCGATGAGCAGCAATGAAAGTATTTGCTTAAGGAACTGGACGTTTAGAAGCCAGTGATGTCCGCTAATGAGAGATACAGAACAATAATCAGGATGACTTCCAGAATTCCATTCATTTCTAGCATCGGTATTAACATGCATTATCAGAACTCACTGACCCTACAAAACCAAACAGCATCAAAAAGATCAATTTTAAACTATGTATAAAGCAATTATGTACATTAGGGAAGGAACAGGCATCTGAGTAAACACAATCACATACAACAGATGAAAATGAAAACAATGCACATTTCCTCAAGGACAAAAATGATCAAAACATATTCATGCAATGAAGTATACTGAAAGGCAAGGCATGATATCATATCTTGCTCACAGTAAAATTAGTGATACTAGCATGTGCTGAACACACAGCTTGTTGAATTTTGGTGAATCTGCTCATTTTTCTACGACACCAGGGACTCTCAAACATTACTGTGTATACTTCACTTTAGGACTCTTGTTATCTGTGCTGTATCCAGCCACTCTTCTGACTTATCACCACATTAAAATGTACTGAAACCATATTTCTTTTGTAGTACATGGTTAGCACTCTTCACCATAGGAACTCCAGTGAAAGAAAATCTCATCATAGCACTGTTTGAGGATCTCAAGCCATAATATCACTGGTCTGACATCAGATCAAAGGTATTATGATTAAGAATCCTGCCAAAAGAAGCATGTGATAACAATTTTAAAAACTGGCTTGAAAGAAATGCTGTTGCAATGGTGAGACTGCATAAAGGGATGGTCTAACTTAGGTGTAGTGCTGATGATGAGCGTCATTGCCATAAAGCCACGGTGTGCTTGTTATGGTGAATGAGACTGTCAGCCCAAGTGGCATAAGAGTCATTGACACAATGTTTTTTCCTGTGACTTTAAG
The DNA here is from genome assembly GCA_016271365.2 of Neoceratodus forsteri. Classification (NCBI taxonomy): domain Eukaryota; kingdom Metazoa; phylum Chordata; order Ceratodontiformes; family Ceratodontidae; genus Neoceratodus; species Neoceratodus forsteri. The sequence goes on along the minus strand of JADMNL010000040.1, from coordinate 40,187,801 downwards.
GGTAGGTCTGTATAAAGGTGACGCATGTTACAAGTGCCCTGGTGGTGAGTGACAGGGACAGGCATCCTTGCCATGGAGCTGGGACATCGTTATTATAGAAAGCAAGGCTGAATGACAGCTGGCACTATGTGAGTGAGAGTGAGTTCTGTGGCCATGAGTAAACTTGACTTAGTCTCATTTAAGCAGCCATTTTTTGGTGTAAGTGTTGCAGTGGTTCACAAGAAGTCCCATGTATTACAAAAACAAGACATAGAGATTTATCTGTTATGATGCTGGTAACACTGTCTTGGGATTCCATGACATCATAAACCTCTTAGAGCTTCACTGTCGAGGTGTATGATGTCATGGTTTGCATTGATTGAGTTACAGTTAAGTAACAGATAGAGTCCATGTATTATTGTTTTTGTAATGGGCAGCTCATTATAGTAAGTAATGAAAGAACACAAGAAAGCATTAGTAGTAGTGCCATGAACACATGGTTAGGGATGTAGCAAGACATGAGGCCACAGTCTGAGTGCCCTTATGCCCCAGGCATGCATTTATGGCATTACTATCAACATCCCGGAGCGCCTGATTTCACTTATAAAATGGTAATTAAGTAATGAAAATAATACATGTGAAACTGTAATGGCATTGAACTTATTTTGTGAATTTATTGAATTATTGTAAAGAGAAGGAAAATAGTCCTAAAACCTGGGGAGACATAAAACGCTTTGCTAATCATGTGTGACACTTTATTTTTTTATTGATTTTTTAGCAGAGCTTGGTTGCAAATTATGAAAGCAATTCTTGTTGGTAGCTATGGGGTGAAATGTTAGTTGGCGATTGATAATTTAGGTCAGTGGAACAGAAGTGATACTGAAACTTTTTAGGTGTAAGCAGAAGTGTGATTAAGCATGGCTGATAGCAAATCAGAATGAAGCATTATGAGAACTCCTTTTATAAATGTTTATATTGTCAAACATCAGCTCCATAAAGAATCAATTATCTAATTTTCCGGTGGTGCCTATCCACTTATAATTTATCATGGTGGAGGGGGGGCTTCATCTCAGGACACTGAAGTGTGACTGGAGTCTAGCTTGCTTTAAAATGTTATGGTATTTGTCTTGTTTTAGCCAGATTTATATAGAGCAATTGTTGCATACTGTGATCCTGAGGTTCTTGGCTGATCTTGTAAGACTAAAAACAAGACCTTAATTAGGTGATGTGCTATGAATTAAAGTGACTTACTGTAATTGGCAGACAGAAGCATTTTCACATACTTAAAAGTGTTAGTGAATTAGGCTCTTACAAATTGTGTAGTAAGTGTAGCATTCTTTTTAGCTTTTCAGAAAGTAAAATAACAACTGTCGCTATGTTTACTGCTTAGCATTTGCACAAAACTAGAGGGAATGTGAGGACTGACAGGGCCAGCAGACTCAAAAATAAACTTAGTAATTGTGTAACTTAGCCAGCTGCCTTGAAAGCTTGCATTTTGATTATTCCCCCCTCCCACTCCCTCAGATTCTCTGACACTCACACTTTGTTGGTCCCCCGTTGTACCACTCTCATCAGTCAGCTAGGCTTTACCCATCATTTTCTGCAAATCTGGAACTCCCCCCCTCAAAAGAGCACTCCTCCTCCACCTACTACTACTACTACTCCCTCCTCCTCATATCTTTCTCTCATCTAACTGCTCCTGCTTTAACCCTCCTTAATGGTCCTCCTATGCCTCTGCTCCTCTCCAGGATTCACATCACCTATGTAAATCTGTAAACCTTCCAACCTCCAGCCTGCTTCTCAGCACGCCTCCTCTCCCTTCACCGTTATGTACTATGTTCCTCAATTATGCCACTTGTAATTAAATGCATATTTCACAGGCATGATATATTTAATTGTATGTTATGTTACAAATGAGACTGTCAGATTATTTTGAATTTTACCTGCATGTTTTGTTATAAATGTAATTGAATGTTTAATTTCTTGGATATGTTAAATGTTAAACTGTATGTCTAATTCTTCATCCAATTGTACCCCCAGTTCGCACCAGGAGATGAGCCTTCCTGGTGAAACTTTTCCAATAAATAAATAAATACATACATTCTCCGCTAGAATGTACAGCACCCTAAATAATAATTCCTGTGGGGTTATGTAAGTGACTTCCAAAATCCCTTTGCTCTGTCCTAGGCCATGTGATCATGGTGAATTCCCTTAACTGGCCTCTGCTGTGGACCGAAACATATCTGGTTCTATGCCACTGTTTACATACAGGACATCATCCTAGCTGAACTTTGAAGACTGCATACATTAAACAGTGTGTTTTGCTAAAATTGCACTGATTTTGATTATGCTTTCTTAATATGTAGATGAAAAAAAGCCACTAAAAACTAAGAAACAACTTTCATGGCTGCAGCCTATATTCTGCAGCATGTTTTCTTGAAGATTTGTATTTTACTGTCACATGCAACTTATGCTCCAGTACATCTCACAGTCCACCAAATACAGCAAATGTAAAAGAACATGAACCATAAGAATTCCCAGTTCACACTATACATCACCAGTAGTATTTCAAAATCAGCATCATGGGACTGATGACAGTAAGCCACAGTTCTGGCATTTCCTGTTGCAAAGTCCTCTTTTATGACTTTGATGGGCAGATTTCCAAAACATAAGGGATGGCAATTTAAGAACTGAAACACAATCAGCAGTGATACATTTCACTACATAAAACACTCACACTCTTCAACCTCCTTAGTGGCTTGTGAGCAAATACAGCAGGAACAGCAGTTGGACTCGAAATGGGAAGCGGACGGAATGGTAAGGCGCTCTTCTTAGTTCCCAGTGAACTGAATTTATAAAAATGCTTTTCACTAGTGACAGGGCAGTAGCATATAGCAGATAATGATGATAAAACTGTTTTTTGTAAACATTTAAACTGTAGCTGAAGTGGTTAAAAATACTGAATGTCAGGTACTGTGAGGCAGTAAATGGAATGCACATTTGCAAGCTCTCTGTGTGTTTATCTTTGAGTATCTAGATTTTAGTGTGTCTGGACAGACCCTGGAAGTCTCAATTTTATTATGTTTGCTTGCGTGCATGTGCAAAAAACATCTTGCGACAGTGCAACTCTTGGAGGTGTGTGCGTGACCTGGCCAATGTAGTGCTTGCTTGAGCGGGCATGTCTCAGTTGCGCCAATGGATGGGCGAGCTCTGGATGACAGCATCTTGGCTGCAGTGGCTTTCACTTGAAAGGAAAGAGCCACTGCAGTCTAGAGCAGCATGCTGTCTGTACGCAGCATATTAAAGGGGACAGGAATATGTTGTTTCAACTATTTAGATATATGAATTTGTGTGTGTTTTACATTGGTGGTGTTTCACAGCTTGTTGATAGATTTTTACACTTTTTTTTATTTTCATTTTTCCGTTCATCTTGGTGGCTAGCCGTGACACACACTTCCAGTGCCTCCAGTCGCTGATTTCGCAAAGTCGTAGTTTCATGACATAGCCCAACCCACTCGCGATGTGTAAACAAGGACAACGCACAAGAGTTTGAATTCATAGGGTACATAGTTGAATTTCAATATATTGTTGTGCTTCAATGATGTACTTTTTTTTTGTGCTCTGTGTTGCAATATTTTTTTAATTATTCTGGTAGCTTCTTATAAGTGGTATAATGTGGGAGTACCGTGCATCTCTGTGAGAGATCTGACACTCATGCATGTCACTTTTTCCGTTAGCTCATCATTATGTCTCGTCTTAGTTGTTGATTCAAACGTGGCTCGCAAACATGCCATATTTTGCTGTACTGGTTAAATAAAGAAATGACAGTTCCATATTGTGGTGTCCCATCCCTGTCACTGATTGCCATTTGACCAACACACAGCAATTATTTCATTTCGGTAATGCAGTGGCACACCTGATCCAGATCTCTTGGCGGACACTCGTTTCAGTGGTGAAGTATCTCATTCCGACTATGATCGCCGACCAGATAATGAGACTTTTTTTTTGTTGAATCTGACAGTTGTCAACCCCGCTCCATCCACATACAGCATAGTAATTTCTCATGCTGTGATCAAAAAAGGTGGAAAAAGCATAGCCTGTGATACCTACCCCCCCATAAGCAACCTAAGTCAATCACTCACTCAGAAGACTGCCCGTTGGAGAGAAGCACATTCATCATCTTGTCTGCTCTGCTGTCCGTAAACTGAAACATGAAAGAATTAAACTCATTTATATTTCAAAACTCAGCCTACTGACATCTGTGGATGTGAGATGATGGTTGTGCTGCTTGCTGAAGTGTAGTCCTTGGTGGGGGGGTACCCTGCGTGTGTGATGGGGGCCCTGAGTGGTGATGGGGTTTAAAAATGTTGCTTTGGAAAGAGTATATATTTTGTGAATTTTAGGTGGACATTTCTCCTTTATTTTTAGTTTGGTGGCAGCAATCAGCTGTTTAGAAAGTACAGGAATGGCCAAAATTTAAAAAAAGAAGCAGGATTCTACAGCACTGCAAATTCCGTTTGGATTAATTTGATGATACATGTCATCATAAATATTAAACCAGACAGAATCTCATAATCACGCTGATCACAGAAATCTAATACAGCCATGGCAAAATGAATTACTTAGTCAGTGAATACGTTCAACTTGCTGCTTATGAAAATACATACATTGTATATGTAGATAACTTCCTGGTTGCTGACAGCTTGACACGAGCCTATCACAGTGATCCATTTGAATGTTTGAATGATCACGTCACTATTCTGACTACCTCGCTCACTTTCCAATGATCAAAACACGAAACATGACCTGAACATTTAGATAAACCGCCATACTTAATTTTTCTTTGGCTGACAACTCGTAAATTATATAAAAAACTTTGCAACAGTTAGAGACAGGATGAAATTATATGTAGTCTGACAAATAATGGCATAAAACCACTCATGGGGCTGAAATACACACAACATCTCCTGTCCTCTTTAAGGGAACAATGTTCTGCGGTGCTTGTATAGTTAGCATATTAAGGCTGCAGTGCTGTCTGTTCGTCGTCCCGTTCTGTTGTTTTCATGGGTAGTGCACATTTCTTTCTTGTCTTTTATGGATTTTCTGGTTTGGGTTTTATATATTCATCTGGATTTGTTTTCCACCATAAAGCATACTGTGTGTGGGGGAGGGGGGGCTCTTGAATCATTGAGATGACTTCAAATCATACCTGTCAACTGTCCCTAATTTTCAGAGAGGTCCCTCATTATGTCTCTAAATCTTCCTCTGTCCCTCGTAAAATCTGTGTTTTTGTGACTTAATAGTGGGAATTGTAAGCATAACGTATTCTCAAACATTACAGTTACAGACTTGTTCTTTAGAAAACACATCTTACTCTAATTCCTTATTCTATCAGGTTTCTGAGTGAATATTACCCGATTTCGAGAGTTTCTCTGACTGCTAGTCTTTGTTCCTATTTTTTTTATCCGTTTACGATTTATGAGACAAGATGTTCAGTGGTATGCTTCAAATCACAATTAAGATCACATTATAAACAAACTATTTTGCTTAACATGCACTTTTTTTATCATTATCAAATAATACAATCAACAGAAGTGTGACATCTTAATCAGTCTAACGTGTACTATGGTTTACAATGTTCGTCTCTTAGCCTTTGGGATCTCCATGCAATCAATATGGAATTGATTTTTGCGTGCGTCTTGCCTATGCACCCAAGTGGCAGTCTAGTGGTGCAAGATAAGGAATAGCAGCAGCAAGTGGCGCAAACTAGATGTTTCATGGCTCTGATGTGGATGAGAGTCATTCCTGCCATCACTGATCACACAAACTGATATCACAATTCTGATGATTATAAACCATAGCTATCATGAAAGAAGTTCAAGGGATTTCCACAGGACCCACCCTGCCATGCACATTGATTTGTAGAAGGTTATCCCCACAGTGAGTGGGGAGCCTCTGACACTAACAGAGAGAACAGAAATCATGTTTGATCGAATAGGATCTCTGTTGTGAACACAAAGTTCTATAAGCCGCCATCCCTTTTTATGGGACGGTAGCCTGATTTCTAAGAAGCTAGTCCCTCACAATATGCTTAATATAAAGCGGCATCCCTGGCCTTGGGGTCATAGTGAGCGATTACGGCCAGTTGTGCAAGCAAACACCAAAGTTATAAGTAACAGGCATGGAAGCGTATACATTTGGAAACAATTAAGAGTGCATGGGACGAGGGATCTCCCCACAGAAGAAAGAACAGTGATAACAGTACCAATTTAAAGTAAAGGTATCAATGCAGAAACAAAGCGATCTTGCCGTAATCCTTCATTATCACCCACTTGGGTTTTAAGCGCGTTTGTTTTTCTTATTTAATTTGATACAAAGTTAAATTTCACTTACTATGAAAAATATGCGTTTGTTCATATGTTTTATAAGCGTGCCTTGAGGGTGGGGTGGGGGCTCAGAAATGTTCAGAGCGGTAACTTAAACAAATGAAATAGTTACTGCGGACATAAGTAGGCCAAATATAATATCTGGGGTATGAGCATATTTTAAGAAGGAAATACACCACTCTTTTATTTGTATTTTTTAACCATATTTAGTGTTTTCCGGAACCACAATGAAGAAGCTGTATTTGGTAATATGTAGCCAGGGTACTTCCCTCGCAGGCTCAGGCGGGTGTTCGCGCTGAGATGGTCAGTCTAGTTTATCAAAGATGGGTGGGGCTGCCTCAGAGAGATCCTGTAGAAGTACAGTACCTGTATGTGATCTCCACTGGCTGCTGTACCATTTGGGACAGAGCTGGGATGGGTGCACCGCTGGGTCCTGCAGTCTTTTCCAGTTACATTATTGCACAGGACTCACATGAGGTCTGCAATGAGAGAGCCACTACTGGGACTCAACTGGATGCAACCCAGAACAAACAAAGACGAGCCTAGATTAATAACATCAGCTAAACCTACATTATTGGATAGGTTGGTGTATGCCGAATAAAAAGGCAGAATGTCAATCTCCCCCATAAGAATTAGAAAAAGAGATACACTACTTATCTTTGCTAAAACAATGGAAGCTTAGCTTACCAACGGGGAAACGGCCAGGAGCATTACAAAATTCAGGTAATTTTTCAGTGCTCACTGGGTAATGATTAAAGAGATTTATAATTGCATTGCATTCTTGCCTTAGGGGAGTTAAAGAGTTATCTATTTACTACTCCACTACAGTGGTTAAGGTACCCTATCTGAAGTAGCAGCAGACTGGTATTTACATGTCTCAGGCCCTGTGCTCCAGTGGTCAGATATTCAGATCAATGGACTGAAAATGAGAGAGCACAGGTTTGGAACCTGTGGCAACCACGCTCATGTGACCTTGAGCAGACCACTTGACCGCCCCATCCTTATGCCCTCTAAGCTGTAAAACAGGATTGAAGAAGGACATCAGTAAAACGAGATGCTGTATCTCAGCCAGGTGAGACAGGGTACTTAAAAAAGGGTTAATAGTATGGGATCCACTGAAACAGCACCTCCTAGCTGTTTGTTAAATACATCCTAGGGCCATTTACTTTAATAATTATCCACCATTTTAAAGTATTTGTTGGGCAACAGTGGTCTTCATTTAGCCAGGCCAAGCCAACTAAAATGCAATACCACCTCTGCTCAATACCAGCCTTCTTCTCCTCAAACTAGATGAAGAACTAAAGCACAGAGAGGACATCTGACTTCTTGTATATCACACAATGATCTCACAGCTGTGAGGCTGGCATTTTATAACGGGAGACAATTCCCCCCCCCCAGGGCAATTTCAGTTGCCTGGGCCAATTTGTAATACTACAAATTCATGGTCACTTATGGGATGTATTTAACCAAAGTTATACAATAACAGGCTTGCAAAGGTATACATTTGGAAACAATTAAGAGTGCATAGGACGAGGGGGGGAAGATCTCCTCCACAGAAGAAAGAAATGGTGATAACGGTACCAATTTAAAGTAAAGGTCTCAATGCAGAAACGAAGCAATCTTGCCATTATCCTTCATTATCGCCCACTTGGGTTTTAAATGTGTTTGTTTTTCTTATTTAATTTGATACAAAGTTAAATTTAACTTACTATGAAAAATATGCACGTTTGTTCGTATGTTTTATAGCATGCCTTGAGGGTGGGGGTGGGGGCTCAAAATCTTCAGAGCGGTAACTTAAACGAATGAAATAGTTACTGCGGACATAAGTAGGCCAAATAGAATATCTGGGGTATGAGCATATTTTAAGAAGGAAATACACCACTCTTTTATTTGTATTATTTAACCATATTTAGTGTTTTCTGGAACCACAATGAAGAAGCTGTATTTGGTAATATGTAGCCAAGGTACTTCCCTCGCAGGCTCAGGTGGGTGTTCGCGCTGAGTTGGTCAGTCTAGTTCTTTTATCTTTCTCTTGGTATTCAAACTCATTAGCACAGGCTCTGGCATTGGCCTAGCCATATGGCTTCCAGTAGGCAATAATTTCAGGCATGTGGCAACTGTAGCGCAGTTTTTACACAGAGTCCATTCATAAACATCAACGATATTAGGACCATCTCTAATACCAACCGGGAACCGGACCGCTACTACCAGCAATAATAAAATGGAAATGAAGCAAAATTGATCAATTCAATTACATTTCAAAGATTGATAAGTTCAATTCACTGAAATAGGTGACTTGAAATATTACCATTGAAACAGTGGAGCAGTCATTACGATGGGCACCTTATGCCCCTCCATCTCTTGCAATCTGTAGTATGATCTGTAGTGTGAGCAACAGCAGTGCTAGACAGGGCAAAAAGGAAAAAGTTCTAGCCTGCCTATAAATGACCCACCTAACAGTGGGTCTGTAGTCATGCACCTGATCTGTAACAGTAGCTGAAAGGTGGAAAAGTGGACAATAGAAAAATATTTTTACTTGACAAAGTTTAGCTTCAGTAAGGTGAAATTTGTTCTTTCAATTAGGTTTTGGGACAGTTGTTTCTAATTTTTACCCATATTTTTAACACCACTGGGTGTAATTTATCCAATGTTTTAAAACCCCTACCGCTTTCACTGTGTATAAGATTTGTGTAATCACTGATTTTATTTCCAGACCAATGTCACCTTGCAATAGTATTATGACGAATCTTCTATTTGCTAATACTTCTCTCTCTTTCACTTTTTTTTTTGGCAAAGTTGCAGAGTGCTAATAATCAGCTTAAACTCCCAAATGGGTGACTTGAGCAGGGCAGGAGCAGGCGCATGCCTAACTCACGTGTACGCTTGCACATTCTTTTTATAATGAAATATTTTACTGAGAACCTTTTGTAAGAAACAATGAAAAATGCAGCAGCAATGAATGATATTGAAAGATCAATAATAGCAGGTGTTATGTTACAAGAATAACAAAAGTGCAGGGTGGAGGGACAGATGCAAATTGATATAAGTATGTCAACTTGACAATATAAGATTTAACATAAGATCTTGTAAAAGAAAATATATTATAAAATGTGATCACACTACTAATAAAAATATGTAATTTTGTGTTAAAAGAACAATGTCCATTTCCACTCAATGAACAACAATCTAAAAAAAAAAAGCTAATCATGATGCAAATCATGTATACGTGTTAGATTTATAAAATACCCCTTTTCCCCAGATTTCTTCAAAGACAGGGACTTTATTTAGGTAATCATAGGTTCATATTTCTAGTAAATATGAGGAATCTATTGTTGCCACCCACTGAGTTACAGTAGGTGGGTAGGGTTTTTGCTAGTATTTGATTATAACTTATAGCCTTCTTTGCCCCCATTATTAACATGAAGAGAAGTTTCAACTGTAGCCCTCTGACAGCCATTGTATTTGATGGAATATACATTTAGACAAACAGTGGGGTAATCAGACCCAGGCAATCAAACATAGTTTGTAATACCTGGATAGGGGCTGTCCAATAGGGCATCAAGACTGGGCAACCCAAGAAGACGTGCACATGATCTGCCTGCAGTTCCCCGCATGTCCTCCAACAATGTTCCAAATACTCCCCCAAGAATTTCACCTTCATGGTAAGGATTCTGAAAATGCTAGTTTTTACTACTATGGAAATCTCTCTCTCTCTCTCTCCTTCTCTGTCTCTCCTCCCCCATCATGTTGCAAGAGGGCTGAGAGACAGAAACAGAGAGAAGTTCAATGCGTTCCTTTCTGAATGGACCTGAAGTCTACAATACAGATTATCTCACTGTTCCCTTCCCTATTAGGTCAGTGATGCACACTTAACAAATGAATAGCAGTTGAGGATTTCACACTTTATGGTAACAAATGTTGCCCCCCCCCGTGTGTTTTTGTACAATGACATGACAGATGGCTGCAAATAACAGCTTTGTTACATCATAGTTACCTGACTCAATTACAGTAAATGGCCAGACCACCATAATAGTCTAGCTATTCCACTACTTGCAAACTTCTACGCTCAATGCTGCACATTAGGCTGCATGCTAAACAATGACCTAGAACCACAACTGGGTTTCATTTGATAAATTTATTTGTTTATTTATTTAACGCTAGGATTACAATTACCTTTGAGCCAAGGCTCTTTTACAAAGGTTCCACGTCAGGACAATACATACATGTTAAACAATGGCATACAACATTAAAGACAGCAGACAGCCATATTCATGAGTGGCATCACGGTAAACAGGATACATGAATAACACATACAAAGAATCATTTCAGAAACCTAGAACAAATCAGGGAGGAAGGGTGAGAGGATAGGGGGTGGCAGCCGAGAAAGACTAAAAGAGAAAAAATAGATAGACTTGGTATTTAACAACCAGGGCCCTGCCATTCTTAAAGTTTATATTTGGGGAAATTGTTTAACCAGACAAGGCACACCAAACCAAAACTTGCTTCCAGATGCAACCTGACAGCACAAGGAAGTTAAGTGACTTGCTTAGGGTCACACAGTATGCAAGAAGGAGCTAATGGGATTCAAACCAACCTCTACAGGTTTGCAGCTCACTGCCCTTAACCACTCTGCTATACTGCCTCCTATTTCATTTGGACCTTCAAGTGGCCATTGTGCGAACTTTGCAGGCAACCCATATTAGGCATGCTTTATATTGTTTAATTTTCTTTCTACTACCATGCCATGGTTTTCTAATTTTGTTACACAAAAAAAGAGTCAAGACATGAAAACAGCAATGATGTCATTTTTTGCATTACTCTAAAATGCAGTAGGTTACCTGCAGTTTACCAGTGGCAGAAACAGTCCGTTAGCTTTAGCAGCTCTTTGTATGTTCATGCATACACACACTGTGTATGCACAATAATGAGTCTGAGAAACATATAAGCCACAATATAGTCTCATAATATGACATGTTGCTAATTGTCTTACTTACCTCTACTGTCACTATGTCCTGTGCAAAGACAATGTTATCTGTCCTACTAACGTTGCAGCACTCCATTGTAGACCTCCTTCAATATATTGTTCAATAGATATAAAATACAGTAATCAAAACCATTACAGTACATGGCAGCACTTCTGTGATTGTCGTGTCTTTCTGACTTACTAATGCTATTCATGTTTTGCACTCGGCTAACACAGAGAGACCCCCTGATGTGTTTGAAATGCAGACCTCAAGAGATCCAACAGGAGATAGAAACACTGTAGCCATAGACTGCCTGTCTGATAGCATGTCATAAAACATACAAAGTATTACTTTCTGCTGCTTTTCAATGCTGCAAAGTGCTCTATAGCAATAACAAGTCTACAGATAAGATGCATCAAAGCACAGCACTGATCTCAAACCATATTTTCAAACTTAGAAATCCAAAAGAGTCAAAAAAGAAAATCCGCTACCTAAATTGCAGGGCTGCTCAGCCATAAAAGAGCTTCAGCTTCAGTGCTTTATTAATAAATACACCTACCAGCACTGTGTTAATGGTCAGCAAATTCATGGGTGGTCAAATGGTAGGGGGGAAACCCAGAAAAAAAACTTTCTATAGCACTTTAAATAATGCAATAATGATTTATTTTCCACAACTTAACTACAAATTGCAATAAAGTGCTTACACCAATTTAATCTCATACAAACGTACAGTCTCCTACCATACATATGCCCCACCTGAGCCCAGGGCATCTAGTCACTAGCCGCACTACTAGCCCCTGTGCTTCACTGCTACTGACTTCCCCAGGGCTCGCATTCCATATCCTTCATTCTTCAATACTCCAAAGGAGCATATGCAACATTATTTAGAAAATCCTAAAATTTAACAACTACCTTAATCACTTACATGCAACTAAATGCATCAACAAAGTGGCCATTAAAGCTTCTGTTCCATTTTATGTAAAAATTATTTCTATTACAAATAAATTTAAACATTGCTCAAAGTTCTAAAATAATAGACTGTTCACATTAAACATATTCACAGCATATGCAATTCAATAACCTATGCCCTGCTATATGTATGATTGCATTGTTACACTTTAGGGTTCACAATGTGTATATAAAATATGTATGTGTGACAAGGCTTCCCATTCAATATAGCCTCTTACAAAATGCAGTACCATGCCATATCAATCCATTTAAATAAGCAGCTATTATAATTCTATTGTTACTAATTCTAAAACAAATACTAAACTCCAAATTCACAGTATCATAATATAACTGCCACCAATTCAATTTACTTTACTAATGTCCACCACTGAATGGCTTACCCATAACAGAGTCAGACTCATGTCATGATCGATACTAATTACTCACTAAAACGACTCACATGCAAATCTTAGCCAATTCATTTGCAGCCCATAATTAAGGCTTCAAATTCATATTTATCGATCTTGACAGCAAAAGAAAAGAAACTCAGAACAAGGACAGCCAGAAGTAATACAGGATGAGAATAAAGCAATTTGATCCAATGTTCAGTATTGCTTGCATTTCAAATGCTATGCTTCAGTTCTACATTAAATTGTATGTCATTGATTGAAAAGAAAAAAACAAAAATTATTTTTTCCCCCAATTGTTTAACCAGCAGAGACACAGTAAGCTGAACGCTTGTTCACAGATGCAACCTAGCAGCACAGGGTAGTTTAGTGAATTGCTTAGGATCACACAGTATGCAAGTGGGGGTGTGGGATTCATAAACCCAGGTCTCCAGATTTGCAGCTCAGAGCCTTAAACCACTGTGCTTCCAATGTAAACTATTTATTTGTAAATTTGACAATTTGGTTAATTGTCCAGCAATTTTAGCATAATTGAACGCTATGCATTGAATAGTAACAGAGCCACACTACACCCTAGCAACTTTGCACTTTGATGACAGATCGATAAATATAAATTTGAAGCCTTAATTATGGGCTGAAAATGACCTGGATAACATTTGCATGTGATTCATTTCAGCGAGTAAATATTGTAAATATTGTCAATAACGAGTGCAGTCTGACTGTGTCATGGGTGAGCCCATTCACTGACGCACATTAGTAAATTGAATTGAGTGGCACTTACACTACTACACTTTTGGAGTTCAGTATTTCTTTTAGAAATAGAAACAATACAATTCACATAACTGCTTATTTAAATTGATTGATATGGCATGATACTGCATTTCTTCTAAGAGTGCTATATTATATGGGATGTCGTCTAACAGATATATATTTTATATACACATTGTGAACCTAAAGTGTTTAACAATGTAATCATACATATAGCATAGCATAGGTTCTTGAAATGCATATGCTGTGAAACCATTTAATGTAAACAGTCTATTCTTTTAGAACTTGCAACAATGTTTAACTTAATTTACAATATAAATGTTTAACATGGTTTTACCAAGTAAATACCACCAATAATGATTGCAGTCTGACTCTATTATTCACACTTCACATGCAGGTATTGGAAGGAATGGGTTGTCAGTTGATCTCTTACTATACCTGCACACTGAAGCAGACTTAGATAGGCCAGGTGATCTGTTTCTGCTGACACTTTCATAGGTTTGTATGTTCACCATATACTGCAATAAATGTGTCTATATGGTATAACTACATTTTTAACATTACTATCTTTATCATACCTCTGCATCTCTATTCTTTCTATGGCAAGCCCTACTCTGCACACCCTTCCCTTTTTCCCCTCATAAGTACCCTTCCCACCATCTGCCCCCTCAGTTGTTACTATCTCCACACACCTATGAACACCTGAAACTGTCTGCCACAACTGTTACAGCCCATGACACAAAGGCACACACCCCAACACCTCTCTCTCTCTTTGCAAGATGGGGGTGGCACTTGCCATTACTACAATACCTCACTACCATTCCTATTATGCATCTGCCACTCCTGCACTACCAATTCCAATACCAGCAAGCAAACATTCGGCATTGACAAATGCTTGTTTTTAAATATACTGTCAGAGTCTAGCACATAACTAAATGAAAGCTCTGAAAGATAGAAAAGTAGAGCTTTAACAGGCACTGTGTGTGATGTTTGTGTTGTATTGAAGGTAGTTAGTGCAGGTCAAAACACAAATGTTTTCTCATGTTTTTCTGCCCTGTGCTGGCAAGTTTGCAAGTGGCTTTTCCAGATGTTTAATATTCCTATGTAGTGCAGTGTTAGATATCTAAAAGGGGTGAGCTTTAGGGATGCAGTTTGACAAAGAAAGGTGAAAGCCTTTTTGCTGGATGCACTTTATTGAATGTGAAGTTTCTTAGAGTTTCTTTCCTGATGTTTAATAGCCCCACATGCAGCTACTGTGTCTTGTTTGGTATTTAATGGAATAAATGAATGAATTGGTAATGAGATTACTGGGTATTATGGAAAAAAAACTTAAAAATACATCACATCTCAGTATCTGGGAGAATAGGACTGAAGTACATGTTATTAATGCATGTACTGTACATTAGGTAGAACTTGAGTGGATTCTTTTTTTTATAACCAGACTGGAGACTGAGTGTCTGAAGTAAAAACAAACTAAATAATGTGTATACAGTAAAAGTGTATGTGTTGAGTAGGGAGAGTGGGGGACACTTGATAGAGACATGCTGTTAAATAGAAATCATGTGAAACTGTTGAAGTGGTCTACCTGGCTATCTCGGCTATGTGTGTGTGTGTGTGTGTGTGTGTGTGTGGTGTGTGT
This sequence comes from Neoceratodus forsteri, assembly GCA_016271365.2. NCBI lineage: Eukaryota > Metazoa > Chordata > Ceratodontiformes > Ceratodontidae > Neoceratodus > Neoceratodus forsteri. The sequence continues at coordinate 40,172,710 of JADMNL010000040.1, read as the reverse complement.
GCGTGTGTGCAAGTGTGTGTGCGTGTGAATTTAGTGTTCATGAAAGGTACTAGATTGATAGCACTGTAACCTGAAGTCCTCTGTTTATCCACATGACAGGTAGAGTATGGGCAATCACAGTGCAAGCTTGCGCACACTGCCCCACACTGGTGCCATGGAGGGACCACCATGTATGCAAGACAGTAGTTCAGATGCATTTACATTCAGTCCTTGGCCTCTCAAGTGAGACTGCAACCATGGTTGCATAGCCTATGCATGAATGCATTTTACAGGTTAATACATACAGGCCCTGTTGAAATCGACCGTCGAGCCGAGGGGTGAGAGAAAGTCTCAGTCAGCCCAGCCTAGCCTAGTTCTAGTTCTGTGGTGACCGTCCGTCATGACATCGGATCATGGAAGACTGGAATAGAGTCAGGAGAGTTTATGGGAATTTCTGGAAAGCTTACAGGATTTCTGGAATTGTGGTGGTGGAGTCATTGGCTGCTGCTGCTGCCTGCTGAGATCGACCGTCGAGCTGAGGGGGTGAGAGAGTCAGTCCAGCATAACCTACTTCTAGTGCCATGGTGACCATCCATCACAACATCGGATCATCGAAGACTGGGATAGGGTGAAAGCGAGCGATGAGACAGCTGCTGCTGCATAGGATCGGAGTGAAGAGTCGGACTACTAGAGGAGACTTTGAGCTGAGGCAAGTCCCTTATAATCTTCAGGGAGGGTTGAGAGGTATAAGGCTGGCTGAGCGCTGCCCCGAGTGTGGTTAAAGTGGGTTATTTATTATTACTTTAGTCTTCTAAGTGACGGCAGCGTGCCATGGCGTGTCGGGGGCGCGCTTCAAACAGAATGGGTCGGACAGCTGTTTTGTGCTTCCTGCTTCCATCATGAAAAGCATTTCATGGCACTTCGGCTTCATGCAAATCAGAGCTTTTTTTTTTTGTTTAGTTTATTTAATCTTTGGATGGTGTTTGTCCTGCTTCCACAATAAGAAGCATTATGTCAGTCGGATCACCAATCCGATAGAGCACCAGAATGCTTGGGGGTGTAATGGATCTACAGTACCTCAGTTTTTGATGTGTTGAGATTACAGACTGTGAGGGACCCTAATGTAAGCAGGACCTGCCAAAGACTTGAAAGTGAAATCTCTGAGTTCCACAGAGACACCAACAGATTATATGCATGCAGAGCTAAGGTTTGATGTCTATTGCCTAAACAGGGGTCCTGTAATCTGGATGGGACCTGACAGCTTGGGTGACAGGTTCCAAATATAAAGCCAATAAAGGACATCCCTGACAGGTGCTGTGGTGTAATGGGAGGGGATTGGAAACATGACCATTAACTTTGATATATGCCTTGGGCTCCTGATAAATTACCCCCAAAATGTTATTAAAAGAGAAGGAATTGTGTTATACAGCAAGCCAGCCAGTTACAACTTGCTATGATACAGCCCTTACTTCCCTGGTGATAGCAGCTTACTGAGCTTAGCAGGCATCACACAGTGTGTCACTGGCAATGCTAGAACCTGTGATCTCAGGCTGTACAGTATGTTTGTCACTTTATTTAGCAGCCCTGCCCTAGCAAGCTTACACATGTATTCCTGTCTCTTAGGCATTCAGATCTTTTTGCTATTCCCTGTTTGTCAGCCAGGCACTTTTTTTTTAATAATTGTTCATGTACATGGGGGAGGGGCACCAGAGTGCAGACAGGATCGGGTCAAGATGCTTGCCACAGTAAAAGTAGCCAGCAAAGTAAAACCAGAGATTTTTATGTTCTATATAAATTTAACAATGTACAGGGTCAAATTGGCACCAGCCCACTAGCCAAATGCTGGTAGATTTTCTTTTGGGATAGTAAATAATATTTCAGTAAGTACACTACCTGGGCCAATGGAAATGTCTTTGGGGCTAATGGATTTTCCTGTCATCAGCCCTGCTGTCTAGTGGCTGCAAAACTTAATTTCAACCCCTGATGTATTACTGCCTCCTAAAGCTTTGTATATCTTTTCAAAGGCTGGCAGCCATCCTGCGTCTGTGAAGCACGCATCTAAAAAGAAATGTGTATTGTTAAAAGATGCTTACAATGTTCCTTTAGTTGTTTCTGCATCTGGCACACATCTTGCCACATGAATGAAATCAGAGCTACAGGGTATATCAAGGCTAAAACCCTTCTAGCAAAAATGAGATACGGAGATGAAACAACAAAGTATTTATTTTTAAGGGTGCAAAGATAGGATAAAGCACTGTAATGTACTCACTGTAAAATTGTTACAATATTTTTCTTGAGCACCATACCTCCTTTTTGCTAGAAGGGTTTTAGCCCTGCCATACTGTGTAGCTCTTGACTGTCTTACTGTTTACCTCTGATTTCAGTCACTGTTTTTTAGTGGAAAGATGTGTTAGATGCAGAAATAAGGGAAAGCAGTACACATTTCTTTTTTGATGCCTACTTCACCAACTGTAACTAAAAGCCAATAGTCTGATAATTGTTGGGGTTGTGGCTAGTGGTGTGGTGGCATGGCTAGTGGTGTGAATGGACCTCTGTGGGACTGGCTACCTTGACGTGGTACAGAGGCTTGTCACAATGCAATATTGTAACTAAAACCCAGTCTGTTAGTTTGACAACTGTTGGAGGTGTGGCAAGTTCTGTGGTGGCATGGCTAGTGATATGTGAATGGATGGCTAACTTGATGTGGTAGAGGCTTATAACTAAAAGCCAGTCTGTTAGTTTGACAATTGCTGGTGGTGTGACTAGTGGTGTAGTGGCATGGCTAGTGGTGTGTGAATGGTCTGGCTAGTGGTCTGGCGGCATGGCTAGTAGTGTGTGAATGAACCTCTGTGTGACTAGCTGCCTTGATGTGGTACAGAGGCTTGTCATCATGCTATGTTGTAACTAAAACCCAGTCTGTTAGTCTGACAATTGCTGGTGACAGCATGGCTAGTGGTGTGCTGGTATAAAACACAGGAAATGACGCTTGCGTCAGGTGAGATGGCACGAACAGGGCATGGACAGTGCGGGGAAGAGGAAGCTGGCCCGAACGGGGGAAGGGGTAGCAGTGAGTCCACTTGGCATGCAGATCTGAAATTCCTTGCTACACCACTGATACAGGGCCCTTATCAGAGGATTTTTTTAAACTTTTCAACAGTCACATCGAAAAAGTCACCAGATGATGTATACATTTATAAACAAGCACACATAAAACATACAGGGCCCTTACGTGAGGGACATTTATACATTTACACAGGCTTAGTCTCTTTTAATGAATGTTTTTTAAAAGAGTTGCATTAATTTAAAGGATTTATGGGTAAAGACATGCATGTTAAGGTAAATGAAACAGGTATTTAAAGGTAAATAACCATAGGGTACTTCCATGCTTGCAAAGTTTTGTTTGCACCATCCTCCTCAGAGGTTGTACTTTAATTCCTGCCTGTATGTAAAGTTCCTCACTTGTCCCATCTCCATCTCTCCCTCCCAGCCGTTCCCCAAGAACACATCCATCCATCCATCCATCCTGCATTCCTCCCCATATCCCATTGGGCCCCTACCTGAAGAAGCAGGGCAGCAGGACACTCCGGTTCTGCAGGTGGGATTCAGGTGAGACAAACACATGCTCCAGGCTCTGCTCTCTCATACTCAGGGCTGGGCAAAGTGTTTGGTACAGCTCGGTGCTGACACTACGGGGCCAGTACTGTTCACTGCTGCTGGCTGTCTGTAGCTCCTGTCCCTGTGTCCGTCTCCACTTTTGATCCCCAAAACTTCCAACTCAGGTCGCAAATGGGAGCAGCGAGAGGCTGCGGCTGTCCAATAATGATGGTCCTCCCCCGCTGTGCGCAAACAAATGTTTCAAACCACCAGCCCAGTGAGCACTGAGCAACGACGAACCAGCACAGGCAAGCAAGGATACACACTGCCACAAGAATTACTGCAGAGGCAAGTCAGTGAAAAACTCCAGCTCCACTACAATATGGGAACTTTGAGCCCTTTGATAGAGGGAGAGGCGCCCATTCCAGTGACAGCCGACCCTGGTACTCCAAAGCACTGACTCTGTGTGTGAGAGTTGGATCTGCTGGCCCCCACTGCTGCTGCTCTCAGCCCCTCCCAGTGACCAGTGGTGGACACGGCGGGGGGACATATCAGTGCACACATAGCGGTCACCATTCCTAGCCTGACAAGGGAACTGGGGCTTGAATCTCCCGCTTCCCATGATACCTACCCGATGCACCCATACTACTGCTAGCAAGGTTTACACATCCATTACATCACAGCGGGGGTCTGAGGAAAAAACAAGTTGCATTTTAATGGCACCTTTTAAATGGATTAGAATGTGAGATACTGACACAAAACATGGGATGTCATTGGTCCTCAGAAAGTGATGGACTGGCCCCTCAAAATGTGGGACAATGGCCCTCACAATGTGGGACACAGACACTCATTAAATGTGGGATAGTGCTACAGCATGTGGGACGCTGACACCAAAATGTGGAAACTGACACTCAGAAGGTATAACACTGACAAATGCAACACTAGCCTCCCAATGTGCAACACCAAAAGAAAGGAGATTCTGGCTCAGTACACTGGAATCTAGTACCATTGCTTAGCAGGTTTACTTTTGCTTTAAGCAAAGAGTTATGAATTCCTGCTTTAAGAGTTTCCAGCATCTTCTTTGCATGGGCAGTACCTTTTTTTATGTGGGACACAGTAACACTTGGAGGTAGAATGAGGGTGATCCTTCATAAAGGGGGGGCAACTGAAAGAGTATATATTACAGAAGAAACTGATACAGCCTGACTTTAAAGTTTCAGCACTCTTGACTTACACCACATCATCTGGCACCTTCTTCCATACATTTACCACTCTCCATGAGTCAATAAAAACAAATGCTTCCTTGCTAACTAATCCCTCCCCACTTCCCACCACCCCTGTATGCCCTCTTGCCCTTCAGTCCCAAATACACTGTATTGCCCTGATCAAATCAACTGTTCCTTTTTTTTACTTATATTTTTACTACTCCTCTCTGGTACAGCCAATATCCTCCAGGTCTTGCCCACTCCCCCCCAAATGCCTAATGCACTTACCCCTATGCCTTTCAACTTTGAGCTTTCCTGTGGCAGAGTACGGCCAAGCCTGAAAAGCACCTGTAGAAGAGGAGGTTTGGGGGTGGAGGAGAGGGGAGAGGGGGAGATATATATATGTATATTCAGGGATGTCCAAGACTTTGCCTTACCATGTTTCTCTCCCTCCTAAAATTTGTTTCTGTGACTGAACAGTAGGTAACACAGTTACAGACTTGCTCTTCCGCAGACAAAGTATTTTACACCAATACTGCTATGCTGCCTGCTTCAGGCAATAGAACCACTTGAGAAACTGTCTCCCTCATTTTACTTCTTTGTCACTGATTTTTTTAAGCCATGTCCAAGTGCCAAATACCACTGCAAATACCTGCAAGTGAACGTTCGGCATTGACAAATGCTTGTTAACGTTTTTATAAGTAACATTGCAGAGGGACTGGAAGGAAAAGTATGCCTCTTTGTAGATGATACAAAGATCTGCAACAGGGCTGATACACAAGGAGGTGTGGAAAGAATGAGAAGGGACTTGGCAAGGTTGGAGGAATGGTCAGAAGTATGGCAGCTAGGATTCAATGCAAAGAAGTGCAAAATAATGTACCTGGGAAACAACAACCCAGGGGAAGATTACATAATGAGGGGGTAGTAACAACAACAAAAATGGAAAGGGACTTGGAGGTAATCATATCAGATGACCTTAAGGTTAGCAAGCAATGTGAGAAGGCAGTAGGGAGGGCTGGAGGAATACTGGGATGTATAGGGAGAGGCATCACTTGCAGAAAACAGGAAGTTGTTATCCCTCTGTACAGTCAATTGGTGAGACCCCATCTGGAGTACTGCATCCAATTCTGGAGACCCTATCTCTGCAAGGACATAGACAGGATGGAGGCAGTCCAGAGAAGGGCAACTAAAATGGTGCAGGGTCTGCAAGAGAAGCCATATGAGGAGCGACTAAAGGAGCTTAATATGTATACCCGTGAAAAAAAGAGGGAGGAGGAGACATGATAGAAACTTTTAAGTACCTCAGTGGAATCAACAAAGTCCAAGAGGATAACATCTTTCAAAAAAAGAGATATGCAAGAACAAGGGGACACAATTTGAAGATAGAGGGTGGATGGCTCAGGGGCAATGTGAGGAAGTATTTTTTCACAGAGAGGGTGATGGATGCATGGAACAGCCTTTCTGAGGAGGTTGTGGAGTTTAAAACTGTGGGAGAATTCAAGAATGCATGGGACATACATAAGGCAATTCTTGTGGGTGGTAGGAAGAAATAGGCTGTTAGTTAACTAGGATCTACAACTTATCCTGTAGGCAGGGAAATGGGCAGCCTAGGTGGGCCAAGAAATCTTTATCTGCCATCAAAGTCTATGTTTCTATGTTTCTATATTGCTGATCCACTCACTCCAGATGATCTGGTCTGGCGTTTACCTATCTGGTCTGCTCCTGATGGTTCCATTTTCAACCAAGCCAAGGAAGGGTTAAAAACAGACATCCAGAAATGGACCAGGTATGTAAAAGTCAGACTGGACAGTGCAACCAGAGTGACCAGACCAGCAGTATTTGTACAAGTTGCACCCAGTAGGGCCAGTTTAGATTTTTACAGAACTGCCGTGGTTCATGTCTGTCAGTACAGTTTTTAATCAACCAATTAATCTTTATTTTATACTGAAAGGTATGTGAGCAAAAATGCCCATTTACACAAACATCCAGTTAAGCATAAAGAGAACAGAACATCAGGTCAAACAATTACATAGTAAAATACAATATAAACAGGTCTGTAATAGTGAGACTTTTTGAAATGCTATTTGACTTACCATACTCATGCTTGTCTACCCACTTACTCAGTCTCCTATTTGTTTCTGTCCTTGTACTAACTAATTCCTGTTGCTTGATATCAAGGGGTTGTTGATTTTTATATTGTGTGTGCCTGAGGTGGAGCAACAATAAAAGATAAACTATGCAATAACCTTAATAACACACCTACCCTAGTTTACTTTTACCTATCACCCATTTTTTGGCCTTGTACAGTCAGATCTTCCTTCAAGAGAACAAATTGTAATGAAATGTGTAAGATTTACATTGACATTTGGGTACATGCACTTTTATATTGAGTACATGCACTTTTATATTATACTAAATATGTGTTTGTGTACTGTTTAGCACTCTCTAAAAAATCAATTAAACACATCAAATGTCTTCCTAAACATGTCTCAACAATGGGTGGGTGATTCAGACATGGGCCAGTCATGGGCACATGCCTGGTGCAGTGCAACTGGGATGTGTCAGGGCATAGCCAGGGTGATATTTAACGGTGCTGCGCCATGGCTCAGCACCATTGAATATGGTACTGGGACCACCTGCACTGTGTAGGACACAGTGGCACTGCACCAGCGCAAGTGGCAGGAGAGAAGCAGGGGGCAGCACCAGTGCAAGTGCAGCTGCACTAGGTGAAGCAAGAGGGATATTCAGACTTGAGGATGCAAATGAGGCCATTATGAATCCAAGGTGCAAATGGGGCCATTTGCATGTCATTATGGCCCCATTTGCATGCAGGTGCACTGATCCCAAGTGACTTGCATGGGCCAATGGGCGTGCAGACCACACTGTACTACACAGTCCCAAAATATGAATGAACCATTTACATTTTGGGACTGTGTAGTACAGTACAGTCTGCACACCCATTGGCCCACACAGTGGCTAATGGGCATACAGCCAAACTGTACACTGTCAGTCAGTGGGCAGCCAGGTGGCTTGTGGGTGGGGAGCTGCTGCCCACCTGTTGACCGGGGGAGTGGGGTGGTGGGTCTGAGTGGGCTGGTGGGGAGGTGTGTGCCAATGGCCCATCCAGGCATTTATTTACAGCAGAAGCTTGTGATTGGGCTGGGGATTGGGTCCACTGGACCACCAGGCAATAATTTATTATACTTAAGCCCACAATCGGGCTGGGGAGCAGGTCCACTGGACCACCAGGGAATATCTTTTTACTTAAGCCCATGATCAGGCTGGGGAGCGGGTCCACTGGACCACCAGGGAATATTCTGTTTTACTGAAGTCCACAATTGGGCGTTGAGGTGCGTTGCCCACGATCATGCTGGGGAGTGGGTCCACTGGACCACCATGGAATCTTTTATTATACTGAAGCCCATGATTGGGCTGGGGAGCGGGTCCACTGGACCACCAGGGAATCTTTTATTATACCGAAGCCCACGTTCGAGTGGGGGGGCACAATGTCCGGCCTGTGTCTGGGGTGGTCGGGTGGCCATCCACAGCTGGTGGCTGCCATGTTGCGCCCTGCAATATGGCAGCTCACCTGTGGGTGGCCAGGTCTTGCTCCTGCTTTTCAGAAGCAGATATTTGACCCCCCTGTACAGCGCAAGGTGGGTTTGTGCGGAGCTGAATATCGGGATGGGAGCCAGATATGCATGGGCATACCCCCCCACATGCGCCACATACATTACTTGTGCACCCCGGTGCATCAGGAGTTGCGCAGTGCAACATCCCCTTTTGAATATTGTGCCGGGGTGCATTGTGGGTTGCACATGGCGCAACACTGTTGCGCCATGTGCAACCCCTTTAAATATCCCACCCATTGTGTTTATCTTCCACCTTGTCACAACATAGTGTTTGCAGTTAAGGTACAGCACCTTCATTTATATGATGGCCCGGTTCTGTTGAGTTGATTGCTATAACAGTGCATAGAGTAAAATGTGAAACATATAGGTAACTGTAATAGAGACGTGGCATTATTTTTATATCTGCCCTTTCTCAATGTACCCTACTTTGATTCAGTTAGTATATGCAATGGCAATTCATGTATATGTTTAAGCCTATGAAACACCCTTATCTAGTTAATTAATTTACAACCTCTGGCTCTGCCAGAGTTTATTTTGTTCAGGCACCACACTCCTTGAGCACACCATAAACCAAACCCGTTTATAATGTATATATATTAAACTTTCCTCTCCCCCTCTCAGTGCCCACCACCCCACACCTCAAAACATAACAGTGACACTGGGGGTGACCAATCCCCCAGATCAGCATCTCTGTCCTGTTTTTTATTCTATTTAACCTGTAAAAAGAAAACCGTCCATCCATGTTTTTTACACTGTTACAGTCCCCCCACCTGACCCTCCTCACATGCCCCATGCCCTTACATATTCATAGGGGGTTCAATGCCATAATCCTGTCTGGATCACAGGCACATTTTCACTTTTCAAAGCCAGACCATGAACTGAAGAAACAGGTATGCTGTTTCACTATCCCCTCTAGCACTAATCACTGATGGGGTCCATACTTGGTCACCTCCTATTTTCCATATTCATCAATGACCTGCCTCTTAACTGTGGTGGTGCATCAGTACAATACTACATGGATGATGTCACTCTACTTGATCTTCCAAGGATATCCGCACCCTGACCACGAATTTTGAGCTAGACTTCCACAACCTAGAATCTTGGTTCTTAAATAACCTGAGAAAAAAAACAAAACTATACTCTTTCATCACACCTCCTTCAAAACACCATATGACAAACCCTTCCTCTTAAAAACCTCCTTGGGTACTCCACTGGAAAATGTCTCATCATTCAAATACCGGGGACTCATGCTTGATGAGAATCTACTGTTTGAAGCACACATAAACAACACTATCAAAACCACTAATGAAAAACTTGGACTGTTCTACCACTCAGCACCCTACCTCTCAATGCATACCAGAGTGACCACTGCCTCTGCCACCCTACTCCCTGGTCCATTCTATGTGGCACCTGTCATCCACTCAGTTAAGGCTCTGTTATTGAACAAACTAAAGAAGACATACCATAGGATAGCTCACTTTGCCACCTCGCCCTCCATACTCACCACTGCCTTGTACTCAACAAACTAAGTTGGCCAACCTTTGACAATAAATTTGACTTCCTATGCACTATACCACCTTTAAGTTGATGAATCAGACCCCCCCAACATCTGATGGGCCCGCTATCCCTAAAACCTACCCCTTGTGTACTAAGACTTTCTTGCCTACCATTACTGGAGCTTCCAAAGGCCAGGCTAAAGATAGGACAAAGATCCTACGCCATCACTGCCCCCAAAATTTGGAACAATTTGCCCGACCCTCTGCTTTACTGTGAAACCATTAACCAATTCAAAAAACTCTACAAGGATGAGTTCTTCAACCCCTCTCCCCCCAGTGCAGAGTTAACTGTTATTAACAAGTAAGGCCACATGTGACCAATGCTATGCATCTCTCTCAGTCTCCACAATGGTCATAAACAGCCTCCCTTCTCCACACTTCCCACTCCTCCTCTGCCTAGAATAATATCTAACTGTAACATCGGTAACATCTGACTGTAAGCAGTTGAATCTGGCTATTCTTAGTTATCTTGCTCTTTAAATTATTGACATCTGGTATGTGAATGGCATAAATGTCCCTGCACATGGTATAAAATGTTAATCTTCCTCCTGCCTCCCCTGGCTACCTGCAAACTGCCTGTAATCTTGAATCCTTCTGTTACAGACTACTCAGGAACTGTTGTTATTTACCTATGACTTAACTGTACATTGTGATTCACTGTACTAGTCTATGTGTATTATTGTATTATGTTTTGTTCTTGGAATGCTTTATTCCTTGATTAATCACTGAAAAAGGGACTTTTTCTCAGTTGACCTACCCGGTCATCAGAATTCAAATAAATAAATAATTTTCATCCAGCATTGCATTTTCTGAAATTCTGCTTGCTTGGGAAAAGGGAAAGAACAGGCAGAAAGTCAGAGAGAAAGAGATAAGTGAGCTCAATGCATTACTCAAGGACAGGCGCCACACAAAGGGGAATCACTTTGTCGGAAACTGGGTCAACCTCGGGGAAAGTGAGGTCTTCAAATTCAATGGCCTCCACCTGACTAAGGAGGGAGTCAGGGTGCTGTGCCAGAAAACTGACCTCCACATGGGAAATTTAAACTAGCAGGAGGGGAGATGATGGTAGTTCTAGAAAAAGCACACATAGAACCTGCTGTCTCTCCTCCTCCAGCTAGCACCATAGCTACACACTCCAGGATAGCAAAAGCAGATGGCAGGAAACATAAAACCTTTTCCAATTCTGCAGATGATCAAAGGAAAAGGGGAAACAAAAACATAAAAAAAGGCAAAGGGACAAACAATAAGATCAAGAGGGGCATAACAAACAAAGTGACACATCAAGAATGGTCAGCGCTATGCCTCAGTGCACACAGTCTAGCTAACAAGATGACTGACTTCACTGCCACAATGGCTGAGGCAATACTAGACTGGGTTGCCATGATCAAAACATGGTTCACAAACAATCACAGTTGGGAGGTGACTATCCCAAGGTGTAACTTGTTCAGAAACGATAGGACTGGGAAAAAGGGAGGGGGTAGCTATTTATTTTAAGGATACCATCAATGCCACAGAAATGCAGCCAGCACAATGGGAAATGGAGGCTCTATGGATCACAGAGGTAGGAATAATCTACAGACCCCCACATCAGGAGGAAGCCAGGGATAAGGAAATCATGGAAACCATCCTCCAGATGTCAGACAAAGAGAATGTTGGTGCTGGTGGGGAATTTCAATCTGTTGGATATAGATTGGAGTGCCTACACTGTGGCATCAAAAAAAGGTAGGGAATTCCTAGTCACACTACAGGAAGCAGGCCTAAGTCAACTAGTGACATCACCCACAAGGGGTAACGCGATTCTAAATCTGATATTCACAAATAGCAAAAGGGTTCTGGACTTCAAAGTAGGGAACCACCTGGGCAACAGTGACCATAACATGGTATGGTTCACAGTAAAAAGGACTGAAGACTCCACACACTCCAAACTGAAGGTCCTTGACTTTAGGAGGGCAGATTTCACAAAAATGAAGGCCTGCCTGAGGGACAGCCTTAGTAACACAACAGAAGGGAACACTGAAGAATGTTGGATAAGGTTGAAGGATGCAATAACCATGGTCACATCACAGTGTACCTATCAGGTTAGTAAGAACAAAAGGAGGAAAAATCCACTATGGTTTTCCAAGGAGGTGGCAACCATAGTGAAACAGAGGTGCATAGCCTTCCGAAAGTACAAGGAATCAGGGAACAAAGTGGACAAAACAGAACACAAACAGAAATGAAAAGAGACAGGAAAAGTGATAAGAAATGCAAAGGCTGAGACAGAGGTTATGATAGCGCAGGAAGTAACAAGCATTTGCCAATGCCGAATGTAGTCTCACTGGCATTGGTAGTGCCAGAGTTAGAGAGACACATAATAGGAATGGCAGTGAAGTATTGAAGTGATGCCAACCCAACCCCCACCCTGTAGAGGCTGACGGGCATTGGGTTGTGCCTTTGGGTCATCAACTATAATGCTCATGCCATTGTACCTCACCCTACCCTGTAGACACTGACAAGTGTTGTGGTGTGCTTTGGGGTCTTAGGCATTTTACTTACCCTATTCCATAAGGAAATATGCTGAGGTGGGTGCAGTATAGGAGAATGGGGTGAACTTTGTGGCCAAACAGTGCAAGGCACACCACGATGCCTGTCACTGGCTGCAGGGTGGGGGTGAAATGGCATGAACATTGCAGCCAATGATCCCAAGTCACACCCCTGACTCCTGTCAGTCTCTACAGGGTGGGGTGCTACAGTTGGAAACCCTAACACCATAGACATGTGTTGGTATTTCATTCCAAATTTTCCACATGGGCTGTTTGTGAGTCCACCTCATGAAAAGCAGCACTATCAGTTTGTTAGCTGAAAGGTGGTTTTGCACAGTGGGTATGCCATTTGGCAACACAGGAATGAAAACACATTTTGGGCAGTATGTGGAAAATGACAACTGTATTGTTCATGAGGTGATGTAAAAAAATGGCAACACTGAAAATCTGGAGTGAAAATATGAAAAATTGGTGAAGTTATGAGCATGCATAGAAACTGTGCAACACACGTCCGTAAGCCAATTATTTTGGGGATTTTTTTAACCACATCTTTAACATAGGCATTTTGGGACCTCCCCTCATGAACAGTGGCACTGTGATTTTGCTAATTTGTCTGAAATTTTGATTTCGCACAGTGACCACGCCACTGTGTGCCACAGGTGTGAAAACACATTTAGGGCAGGATGTGAAAAATAACAGCTGTACTGTTCATAAGGAGGTGTGAAAAATGCCAGTGTTGAAAATCTGGCGTGAAAATATTGCAAATTTGCGAAGTTACAAGGGTGCGTGGAAACTGCGCAATGCACACTTGTAACACAGTCATTTAATGGAATTTTGTCACCAAATTTTCAACATAGGTATTTTAGGACTTCTGCTCATGAACAGTGCCACTATCATTTCCTCAAACTGTCCCAAAAACTGATTTTGCACAGCGACCGCGCTATTCTGCGCTGGATGTGTGAAAACACATTTTGGCCAGGATATGTAAAATGACAGCTGTACTGTTCATTAGGAGGTTTAGAAAAATGCCAATTTTGAAAATCTGGAGTGAAAATATTACAAATTCATGAAGTTACGAGCGTGCATGGAAACTGCACAATGCACACTTGTAACACAGACATTTTTTGGATTTTTTTGCACAAAATTTGCAACAAAGGCTTTTTGAGAGCCCCCCTCATGAACAGTGGCACTGTCATTGCATGAATTGATCCAAAAGGTGATTCCACACAGTGACTGTGAAATCACCTTTTGGGGCTGAATAATGCCATGACAGTGCCTGAATTCATGAGGAGGGGTCCCAATAACCCCATGTTGAAAATTTGGTGCCAGAATTCCCAAAAATGGCTGAGATATGCACTAAAGTTGAAAAAACCCTATTTATGCCATTATACAGCTTACCAGCATTTCTTCAGTTCATGGTCAGCTTTGAAGAGTGCAGACGTGCTCAGACGTGCTCCTGGTCCACGGAAGATCATTGCACTGGACTCCAGAGGAAAGTATGGGGTGAGGGGGGTGTGGGGAGGCAAGGTACGCAGAGGGTGGGCATGGGTTGTGGGAGGGGGGCAGGGAGACTGCGAGGGACCATTTGCCTTTTTACAGGTTTTAAAAAAAAACAACATTGCGGGACTTTTTTTTGCAGGGGATTTGACACGCTGGGGTGGGCTCCCTGCATGCCACCTAAGTGTTTTGGGGGGCTGTTGTAGCCGACCGGGGATTGGGCAACCCCATCGGCACATACTGAAGGGGGGAGACATGAGCCAAGGGGGATTGGGCACCCCCCCTGCATACAACAAAAGTGGGGATACATTATGCTGATGGGGAGGTTCCCCATCAGCAAAATAAACGGAGGTGGGGATAACGCCGATGGGATTTGGGCCCCCATCGGAAAAGAAAAAATTTTGGGGGGTGCATGATGCCGTGGGGGATTGGGCACCTCTTAGCATACATTTTAAATGTGAGTTAGGGTCATTATGCTAATGGGGAGTGGGCTCCCCCATCGGCATTGTGACAGGAGGTGGCGACAGTCACTGCCGCATGTTGCGTGCATGTTGGGAGGCGTGTTATGGTCCCGCTGCATGAGAGCATCGCTCTCATTGCAGCGGACCTTTTCTTAGATCTGTTGGCCACATTAGGGATTCATGATGTCAGTGCCTGCTGCTGGCTGATTGGAGAATGAGGGACGCACCTACTGATGCGTGCCCTGCATTTGCCCAACAGTGACTGCGCCTCCAAATCTGCTACTACCACAATATGTTGGCTGCGCATGAGTGAGCCAACATAAAAAGGGGTAACAACACCTTCTACAGGTACATACGGGAAAAAAGGAAGACTAAAGGAGGCATTGTTAGAATCACAAAAAAAGGACAGAACTCACAGAGCAAGCTGGGGAGAAGGCAGAGGCACTCATTGAGTACTTCTGCTCAGTCTTCACACAGGAAGCAGATGGAAACGGACCAACACTAGGTATAAAGAAGTGTCCAATTGAAGGAATAGACACGGATCCCATCACAGAGGAAAGCATCCTATAGGAAATAGACAAATTAAAGGTAAATAAAGCTATGGGGCCAAATGGGATACATCAAAGAATACTTAAAGAACTTGTGAAAGAACTGGCAGCTCCCTTAGCAGCACTCTTCAACAAATCATTGAGGAGTAGGGAGGTGCTGGAGAAATGGAAGAGATCAACTGTAGTACCACTCCACAAGAGTGGAAGCAAGGAACAGCCAGAAAAACACAGTGTGGTTAGTCTAACGTCAGTTGTGGGAAAGCTGATGGAGTCCCTGTTGAAGAAAATAATTATAGCTTTTTTGGGGCAAACTGGTCAGCTTGACAAAAAATCAACATGGCAGGGAGGTTCTGCCAGACAAACCTGGTTGATTTTTTCAATTGGGTCACCAAAAGAGTGGATCAGGGTGGGGCAGTGGATGTGGTTTACCTGGACTTCAGCAAAGCTTTTGACTTTGTTCCGCGCAGGAGACTAGTAAAAAACACATGGGAGTCGGGCCTGAGGAAACTAACTGGGTCAGAAACTGGTTATGTGGGAGAACTCAGAGAGTATTAGTGAAATGGCACTCTATCAGAAGAGGAGAGGGTGACTAACAGGGTCCCACAGGGCTCAGTTCTGAACTAATCCTCTTCAACACATTCATCAGTGATATTACAGATGGACTGAAGGGAAAGGTGTGCTCGTTTGCAGATGACACCAAAATTGGCAACAGGGTGGACACACCAGAGGGACAGCATAGCATGGAAGCTGATCTCCAAAAACTGGAGGAGTGGTCCAGGACTTGGCAATTGAAATTCAATGCCAAAAAATACAAGGTCATGTACCTGGGAAAATGTAACCCAGGGAAACTACTCAATTGGAGGAGAGCAGCTGGTGGCTACTAGGCAGGAGCAAGACCTGGGATTGATCATATCAGATGACATCGGGGTCAGTAAACAATGTGAAAATGCAGCACTAAAAGCTAGTAGCATCCTGGGATGTATAGGGAGGGGCATCACAAGCAGAATGCATGATGTAATCATGCCCCGTATCAGTCCCTGAAAAGGCCTCAACTGGCGTACGATGTCCAGTTCTGGAGGAGACACCTCAGAAAGGACATAGATAGGCTGGAGACAGTACAGAGAAGAGCAACAAAGATGGTGCAGGACTTTCATCAGAAACTGTACAAGATAAACTGGATGACCACAAATTACTGTATAGCAGATTATGTTAGCTTCCTGTTTATATTAGCTATATTAGCTGAAAGCAAAGAACCGCTAATATAAACAGACTGCTAATATAATCTGCCATGCTAACTGTACTCCAGCAGTAAGCACTGAGTGCTAAATATATCAGGTGCTAATATGTACAACTGGAGTCATCACACTAAATATATCAGGCGCTAATATTAATTGCTATATAGTATACTCCCTAGAGCAACACAGAAATCGTGAGGACATGATCGAAACATTTAAATACCTTAAAGGCAACAACAAGATGCACATGCAGAACCTCTTTCAATTAAAAGACTACAACAGGATTAGATGGTATGACCTTAGACTTAAGGGAAGAAAATTCAGGAGCAATATGAGGAAATTCTTCTTCATACATTGTGGAACCATGGAATAGCCTGCGAAGGGGGTCGTGAGACCCAAGACAGTGGGGGAATTTAAGTGGGCATGGTACAGGCAATGTGGGATACTCAAGCAGGCAGCTAAGTAAGGGGGGGGGTTGGAAAACAAGGGCAGACTTGATGGATCATACAGTTCATACCCAGCTGCCGAGAACTTCCATGTTTCTATGTTTCTGTGTTTGCTGTTCAATGGACATTCATACCACGTAGACCAGCTCTCTCAAGCCGAAACCCCCACCTGGATCACCTCCATGGCCAATAATAGTGAGATTCCTAAGCTACCTTGAGAGGCAGCATGTCATTTCCAAATCGAAGGAGCTCCAAGCCATCCTATGGGGTAACGCAAAGCTGAGGATAACTCAGGATGTCCCCTATGAAACTCGTCAGAAGCAATCAGCATTTCATCCCATGGTCAGCAAGCTAATAGCGGCAGGAATTCGCTTCAGAATGGTCTATCCAGCTAAACTGCAAGTGGCTATTGAGGGAGTCTGGCATTCCTACGAATCCCCAGAGCAGGCAACTGCGGATCTCACAATCAAACTACCCAATTTATTTAAGACTGGCTGAACTGTTATCTCAAATACCTAAGGCTTTCAGTCCTTAGTCTTGTGGGAGTGAATTGCATACCTGTTTTGGATCCCTTCTCCTTTTCTACTTTCCCCTCTCTTCCTTCTCTCTTCTGTCTCTCTCGGGTTGGTTTTGGAGGGCTCCTGGGGTGTCCTGAGGCCTAGCAGGCTTAATTCAGTGGTGCAATCAATGGTCTGTTCCTGTGGGGAGGGGGGGTAGGAACCTTTGTTTAGTGTGCATTTCCCTGCGCCACTAATGGGGACTTTTTTTTTAGTCCCATCAATTATAAGTCCCCCGATCACTTCCCCACCCTTCAGGGTGATCTAATTTCTGTAAATTTTAATATGTTATGTGATAAGGGTTTTTTTTTGGAGACCTCTATCCCCCTGAGGTCTGTTTCACAAGTTTTCTGGGTCTATCCAACCTCCTCTGGAGCAGCATTCTCGATCTTGAGTAGGTTGGTCAACCTACAACCAGATGGATTTATTTTCACTTTCCCTGGAATTGGCTCTGTATTCTCTCTATATCGCACCAGAGAAGGGGAAGAAGGGCGGTCTCCCGGGGAAGCTTAATGAGCAAGGTAGTTGCCAAGCACTTCTGGTATACCTCACTGAGGTAGTCTCTGGCACCAATGCTCAGATCTGGTATTTACATGGAGCTATAGCTTCCCAAGGGAAGGTCGCCTATTGGGTTGGGTCCTCTATCCTGGAGACTCACATACTCAAAACTACCTTCAAAGGGGGACCTATTGTACATAGTTTGAGAGGGTTTTGGGGGGTAGGGGGATTTCACGAATCTGTTGACTTTCCAGACTATGGCAACGATGGAGATGAAAATGGAGCAGTTATTTCTCTACATAGTCTCAGCTTTACAAACATATACAGGAAACTATCGGGAAGGGTTCTCTTGTTTCAGTTCTATCTTTGTTCGAAGGGGGAGGAGGGTAGGGAAGGGGACTGGAGTGTGCCTCTTGGGGTTCTTTTTTCACTCACTGACACAGGATTATTGTCTCCTTCAAAAAGTTGGTAATGACTTCAGTAACAATTAAAATTGCCGCATGGAATGTTAGAGGAGTCAGAGACATGACTAAAAGATATCAAGTTCTCAAAAATTGCATTATCTTAAATATAGACATCCTTTTGATGCAGGAAACCCACCTTTTAGCTACCAAAACAAATGGGTTATGCAGACAGGGGTTCTCCCAAGTTTTTACTGCCTGTGGGTCGTCTGCGAGCAGGGGGGTGGCAATTCTGATCAAGAAGCACGTTTTGTTCGTAGCAGAAGAAACACTATCGGAACCAGAAGGCAGATTTATTTTAGTTAAATGCACGCTGAACAATAACATGGTAGTATTGGGCGCAGTCTATGGCCCAGTGGGAGGTAGTGTGGAGTTCTCTATGTGTTTGGCAGACAAGCTGAGCAGATTTCTGCATTCCAGGATAATTATTGGGGGAGATTGGAATATCCCCCCCAACACAAGACTTAGATAGAACATACAGGCCACTAAAGCCCCTATCCCCCCCGCAGCAAACCCTAAGGGACTTTATGGGATTATTGGGTCTGTGCGATCCATGGCGCCTATTTAACCCCTGTGGTCAGGTTTTCTCGTTCCATTCCCAGGTTCACCAGTCGTGGTCTAGGCTGGACTATATTCTAACCAGCATTTCACTTTTAGCTGGCCTTCACCAGACTGGTATGGAACCGATTGTCATATCAGACCACTCGATGGCATGGCTAGTGTTCTCTCCAGACCCATGCAGTCAAAGGGACACTACTTGGAAATTGAATATACAACTCCTAAAAGAGGAGTGCATAATCTCTCACATAAGGGATACAATCTTTTCTTTTATGGATACTAATAACGGCTCCATCAAAAGGGTTGATCAAATATGGTGTTCCTTTAAATGCTACATTAGGGGTGAATTCATTAGGCTAGCTTTAAATAGAAAAAGCAAAGGGAGGCAAGAATTATTTCTCTGTCAAATCAAATCAAGGAGACCGAAAATACCTTATCCACATCTTCCTCTTCAGGTCTCTTGGAAAACCCTGTTGAAACTTAGAAATGAATATGCAGATTTATTAAAAGAAAAAGCTGAATATGCCATCCTTAAAACTAAAGCCCGCTATATTGATCAAGGCGAGAAGCCGGGGGAAGAATGCTTGCCCTCCGGTTACGGGAACTAGAGAGCTCAAGGCTCATCCCTTCTATACTAGTCTCAGACAGCTCTATTAAGACTTCCCCACGTGATATCTCTCAGGTTTTTGAAAAGTTTTATAAATATTTATACAGCAAAAACCCTTCACAGGTCACACCCTCACATATAGAACAATATTTGGATAGCCTTGACCTCCCGTCTCTTCAAGCACATCATTGTTTGAGTCTGTCTTCCCCAATCACCTTGGGGAGGTAGAGGAGGTGATCAGAGGGCACGCATTAGATAAGTTGCCAGGACCAGACAGCTTCCCCTCCAACTTCTACAAAACCTTTTCTAGTGAATTAGCCTCCCTCTTCTTGAATTTATTTGAATATATTTTTACCTTGGATACTCTAGATCCTTCTTTGTTGGAAGCCACGATAGTTCTCATCCTGAAGCCCGACAAACAACATAGTGATCCTGCCAGTTACCACCCAATCTCGCTTTTAAACTATGATATCAAAATTCTAACAAAAATCTTGTCTCTCAGAATCAAATGAGTGGTTGAGCCCCGAGCAGGTGGGATTTGTGCAAGGTCGATCTTCAGCTGATCACTTGCGGACCCTTTCCCATATCCTCCAGGTTGCTCAAGACTCCCAGATCCCCATGGCTTTAATCTCATTAGATACAGAAAAAAGCCTTTGACAGAGTAAACTGGGAGTTTCTCTGGACAACTCTTAAGAAAATGGGCTTCCTAACAGTTTTCATTCAATGGATACAGATGGTTTATCAAGCTCCCTCTGCCAAAATTTATTGTAATGGTGTATTCTCTCCATGGTTCTCTTTATTTACTGGTACCAGGCAAGGCTGCCCCTTATCTCCCTTTCTATTTAATCTCTATATGGAACCCCTTCTACTTAGTATCAAGCGTGCCTCCCAGGTCATGGGCTGTACAGTATATCAACAGTCTCTAATCCTTTCAGTATACGCAGATGATATTCTCCTTCATCTGGCCCACCCCGACGTAGCGTTATCACATGCATTACAAATCAGACAGTTTGGACTCATAGTCAATTATAAATTAAACTTATCGAAAACTGTGATTTTTCCTCTAAATGCCCTTACCCACCAGGCTAGCTTTGCTCACCTAGGCATGAAATGGTCCCCTCACTGTATCAAATATTTGGGTATTCATCTCATCAAGGACCCAGATACTTTCAGGAAGCTTAATCTGGATGACTTAATTACGAACATTCAACAGGACATTCAAAGATGGGGAAACCTTCCCCTCTCAATATGGGGTTGTATCAGTATTGTTAAAATGAATGTCCTCCCTCGTCTCTTTTATCCCCTAAATTTATTAAATCTCTGGCTCCCATTGTCCTATTTTCATCATTTCCACTCCGCCCTCTCCAAATTTATTTCGCGGGACAAACATCCCAGACGCTCTTTCATAAAACTCAGCCTTCCTAAGGAATTAGATGGGCTTCGTCTTCTTAATTTCATCTTCTACTATTGGGTGAGCCACCTGTCAAAAATGGGAAGATGGTTCTCAGACACAGGCGATGGGCACCTACCAATCGGGTTACAATTATAAAGGAAGCATCTTGGTCTGCATGGCCTCAATTCCTCAGGAATATTTTTCTCTCCTAGTTCTGCATTGCTAAATTCCATACAAAATTCAGTGGTGGGAGTTTCCATTAGGGTTTTAGCTCAGTGCTGGAATTTTTTTAACATTCCATACAAAAAGGACACGGCTCAACCCCTTCTTTGAAATCGAAACATTAAAACAGGGGGATCACTGCTTTTTCTGGATTGGCTTCCTCAGCTACAGGAGGTTTCAGTAGAGGACCTGTACGGTCAAATCACTATCCTGTCATCCCCTGATATAATAGCTAAATTCAACATCCCTCAGAAATATATTTTCAAAGTGTTTTAGCTGAGACACCTAATGGTGTCCAACTTTGGAATTACATTATCACAATCCCAGGTTAGGCCCTTTTTGGAACAGGTACAGATATAAGCCAGTAAGCCCCATGGAATATCCGCGATTTACTCTCTTCTTTTGGGAATCAAATTCCCGAATGCTCTCACGGGTTCTAAAGTTTGGACTCCCCTTTTGACTGATGATAGTCCTATGTGGATTCAGGTTTGGAAGGACCTGCATAGGTATCTTACCCAAGATAGACATAGACTTATTCAGTATCATATTTTAAATAATATGTATTACGCTCCTGTTAAACTAGCCAAACTGGGTAGGCTTCCTGTGGCAACTTGTACCAGATGTGGTTCATCTGAAGGGAATCTGATTCATATTTTCTGGCATTGTAACAAAGTGGCACCACTCTGGAATGCAATTAAATCCAGTCTAGATCCTCTACTGGGATTAAGGGACTTGTTTACTATAGAGATATGTATCCTTGGGATGTTTTTGACCATTAATATTAAGGAGCATAGATTTCACATGGCCTTAATTTCTATTGTGGTCAAAAGATTGGTTCTTAAGCATTTGGTGGACCAATTAGTCATAACAAATGAGGAATGGCTGAAGGAGATGTCACTTTGTTTCAATACTGAGCGGTTGATAGCCAGCTCTCGGAACTGTATGGATGCATTTAACCGCAAATGGGGTAAATTATGTGCCTTATATTTGAACTGAAATTTTGCAAGTACATGTCTCTGCTTATTTTAGTTGGTTAAATTTATCCATCTTTGGCAAATGCTGACTGTTAGTTTCTAATTCTCGAGTATCGTTGTGCTGTTATGTATATTAGGCACACTCCAGGGGAGGGGTGGGGAGGAGTGGGAGGAAGGAGGATTTTGTAGGTGTATTGGTATTGTTTTAGTTTTATTTGATCCAGAGACAGACTGATGGTTGCTGCTTCTTGTCTATCTTGGCCAGTATTCTTGTAAGGCCAACATTGTAGCCTCCTTGCTAGTTATGTGTAAGACGAACACAATAAAAATGTTGAATTTCAATGGAGATTAATCAGAGTTTAGTTTCCTACTGTAGCTTCAACTAAACACCAGTCTCTGAGGTTCACTTTGTTTAGCAAGTTGCTGTTTAGAAAATGATTTGAAAGGCGCTTTACACTAATCTCTCAGAAGGGGGTAAAATAGTAGCCAATGTGTAGAAATGAAACAGAATTCAATCCATGCCAGATTAACATCAAGAATAATGTGGAGAATGTCCTATATATATAGAAGATTAACAAGTGCACCATTAAAAATCAAACTCCAGTGATCATTGCCCACTACTTGTTTAGTATTTTACTATATATAGCTGTATTTTTAGGAATTCATTAATTTAGATGAAATTTCCTGTGATATATCTAGATATAACTAAAGATTTACTGAAACATACCATATCTCTGGTTACCACTGTTTACAGAAGTAGTTATTAGGAATTGTAGAGGGTTATCTGGTGGTGAAGGCTATGAAATACTAGCATTAAGGTTATGAAATAGTAGCACTAAGTGTAATCCAGCTGATGGGAATTCCTCTTTAGCTAAATGGTTTGACCTGCTTGCTCTGACACATGGGATAACTAGTTTGATTATATGGTATGGCATTTACTCTTTATGGCATGATACTCGGTTTATAGAGGACGTCCCACACATGAGCAAAATAAGGACAGAATATTGTTAAAAATGGTAGGACCCTAGGCTGATTGTCTTGGCTCAACCATCATTCCTGCAGCATCCCAAAGACCCACTGATTCCCTGGAGCCACTCATTTTTTTTTTTAATATTCTTAGTGGATGGCCTGCAAATGGTGCTTAACAATGTACTGTACTGTATAAAGTCAGTCCTCATTCACTGTCTCCAGTGTAGATGGGCTGCATATCTCAGCAATCCAGGTTATGCTGAATACATTTGCAGACATGGACACATTGCTAGCAGTGCATTTTTGGCTGGTCAACATTATACTTGTGCGGATCCATTTTCAGCAGTGAGTTTGTGAGCTGGGTGAGTGTGAAGCAGCCTGAGGCTGCTCACTGTGAGTTTGTGGTGCATGATAAGTTCAGATAATTTTATGACAATATGGTGAGAAACCAGTTGGTACAGAATACATCCTCATTCCTCGTCACATACTCATGGGCATCTGATTATGAAGCCAGAATCACTGACTCTCTAATACAGTTTCTGAAAGTATATGCAGTTGTAAATTGTCTTTCAGCAGATGAAAGGTATGGTTTGGCTTGGTCGGACCAGTGTCATGTCCAAGTGATGACAACTGCTACCGGTGCTCTTGGTGCCCCAGTTCTGCAGTGATCATTCTATGGCAATAAATGTGTGGAAAATCTACAATCACAAACCACCATCAAAATATATCAGAGCCAGTTCATATAGGCATTTCAATACAAAAAACTTCCTTTATGACCTGAATTGTAGCCCTAGGGACCATGTACAGTACATCTAGTCCCTGATATAGGAAGCGTTCATTAGAATCTGTGACTTTCATACTACTATTAATACTACCACAGTGAAAGGTATAAACGTTGGGCCAGATATTCAAAACTTTGCACCAGGCAAAAAACGTTTGCACAGGTTTAGCGTGGGATTAGAGCGGGTCTGCTATATTCAAAAGGCCAAATAGCGCGGGCAAACTGCATTAGCGCGGGGCAAAATCATAATGTATGCAAGGAGCAAACTGACATGAATACAGGTGCAATGCTAAATTCAGTGACTAGCGCCATGCTAAGTGGTTTTGCATGACTTAGCGCAACACTTAGTGCGGTGCACATTACCGCCCAGGAAAAGCTTGTCTTAACCAAGGGCAATCAGCTTTGCTCGGTGTTTGCATGGCTTTTGCACAGCTTTACGTGACCCTAACAAATAAATATGATACATAGACAAAGCCAAACATAGAGGAAACATGCTGCTAACTGATGGCATCACAACAATGCCCTCATCTGCCACCAGTCCCAGCCATGCCAGGCAGTAAGTGGTGACCCTGCTGCCAGTGGACAGCATGGCAGTGTGGTCATACAGCACACACCTGTGGACTACTCTTCTGTGGACACCAACAGATGGCCAGCTCACACACATGCAGCACTGTGGGCATGGAGGATGTTGAGGGGAGAGTGTATGGGTGGTCAGGCTGTGCCACAGACCAGGTGTGGACACACGGCTGAGACACATCATGCAGTGCACATGGGCCAGTATTGGGAATACCCCAACACCAGTGTGCCTTTCTGATAATATATGCCCCCCCCCGGCCACATACCGCACAGCTGTACAACTGCCACAGCACACAAAGCTGGACATGTATATGTAACTGTGAGCATCCCATGCCAGAGGTGCAGCATCTGTCGGTCACACAACAGCGTAAGAATAATGTCCACTGTCACAATAGTGCAGTCATCATCACTGCCCTACACACCATAGGCAGTGCTGTGTCCACACACTACTGGCTCCCTTGCTACTGTAGTGTCTGCTGTGCACTGTAGCATGACCTACAGTGTGACAGTTGCATGCAGCACCACCACCATCTGTGCCTATGCTGTGTTGTCCCAGTACAACTGCAGGCAGCAGTGCATGTGAAAGTACAGTGTTCAAAACTGTATAATATTCCCTGAACTGTTTGCACAGCGCTAATACGTTTGCTCGGGTTTAGCGCAGGGCTAAACCGTTTGCCCGGTGCAAACTATATGCAAATCAGGGCATAATGAGATGCTAATTGGATGTTTGCCCAGAGATTACCTAAGTAGGCTCATTTGCATGTCACTTTTGACTATGGCAAAGTTTAGCGCCGGGCAAACGTGTTTGCACCGGGCTAACTGTTTAGTCCTGCGCTAAACCCATGCAAACTTGTTAGCACTGCGCAAACAGTTTGGGGAATATTTTACAGTTTTGCACACTGTACTTTCATATACATTGCTGCCTGCAGCTGTACTGGGTCCATACATTTGCTGGCACACACATTGGCCACATAGTTCACCTCTACCTACCTTCACATCGCTGTGCACTGTGTTGCTGTTGTGGTTTGCACTTCCTGGTTTCCATATTCAGAGCTGTCTTATTCAAGGGCTGTTTGCCCTGCAATCCCAGCCCAGTTTGCCCGGCCTCATTCCCATGCTATATTCAGAATCTGTTTGCCCTGGGCTATTCCTTTTGAATATGGCTTGCTTTGTGCTCTGGGTTAAATTTGCCCATCGGGCAGTGCTACTTTAACCCCGGGGCAAAGTTTTGAATATCTGGCCCTTTATGTGTTTCTTGACTGAACTATTTTATCTATATTTTATCTATATGTTTACAGAGATACAGCCTGGGATAGGCATTACAGAACTAAGGGTGTTGCTGACAGTATTATTTACCCAAAGCTTTTATCTACTGCCATTTGTACACCTTCAGGAAAAGTGGGCTGCCTTCTGACTGGCAAGTCTATAGGCAACTCAGAAATAAATGTAAAAACTCCCTTTATAAAGCCTAATGTCACCACTACAAATTACTACAAAATGAACACATTTGTAGCCCCACAGAGTTCTGGAGACGTTAATTCTTTGATCAAAGGGAAGGCTGCTGATCTCCTGAGCTCCCTCACTGCCCAGGGCATCACCCTTACAGAACCCCCACATCCATCACCACTGCATTTAATGAATTTTTCACTGATCTCCAAGAATTCACTTCTCTTTCATAATTCATCTGTTCCTCCCTCAGCCCCATCTTCCCTGGGCACATTGGGGCTTTCCACTTGAAGCTGGCCTCCCTCAAAGAGGTCCAGAGGCTTCTTGCTAATTTGAAAGTTGAGAGCTCACCTGGTCATGACACCCTTGAGCCCAAGTTTCTTAAGCTGGGTGTTCCTGCCTTCACTCTCTGTTCATGATTTATTCAGCTGGTCCTTAAGATCAAGCACTGTTCCTGATAAATGGAAGGTAGCTGTAGTCATATATGTGCATGGGGCAGCCCAAAACTGTTGCAAAAACCTTTAGACCCATATCTATCCTTTGTCCATTGGCTAAAATTCAGGAGTGCTTAATATAAAATCACCTTCAGAACTACCTGGAACATCACTTCATGCTGTCCCTCTACCAACATGGTTCCAGAAAGAATCACAGTACCCTCACTGCTCTGATAAAAGTAACCTCTAACATATTCCAAGCCATGGACCAAGGTTCTGCACTGCTGCCATTTTTGTCGACCTTACAAAAGGGTTTGACCTGGTGAATCATAGTCTCCTGCTCCAGCAGCTACAAGTTCTTGGTCTTGATACCAGTGCCCTAGACTTGATCCAAAACTATCTATCCTGCCGCTCACAAAAGGTCAAGTGGGCTGGTTCTCTCACTGGCCTTAGACCCATAATGCATGGTGTTCCACTGGGTTCCATTTTGGGTCCTGTGTTGTTCTACCCATTTATTAATGATTTACCCAGCAACTGTGGAGGGGCCTCTGTGCACCTCTATGTGGATGATGCAATCATCTATCGCTCCTCTCCTGATGTTGATCTGATAAACCTAAAACTTGCATCTGACTTTTCTGCCCTCGAAGATTGGTTTAGGTGGAATCAACGTGTTCTTAATACAAAAAAAACAAAAATCATGCCATTTTCCCACCTACCCTCCTGTACAAGTACCCTCTCCCCTCTCAGCATTACTTCTCTCAATGGTGATGCCCTCGAGTTTGTCCATACCTTTAAATACCTGGGAATCACCCTAGATACCTCACTCTCCCTTAATGCCCATGTCTCCATCCTAATTAAATCACTGATCCAAAAGCTAGGTCTCCTCTATCATATCCACACCTTCCTCACTTCTGCCTCTTGCCTTAAGATTGCTTCATCATCCCTTCTTCAACTCCTACTGTATGGTGCTCCTTTATTGCTCTCAACCAATGCTAGTACCCTGTCTCTCCTAACACGGGCATACTGCAGGGCGGGAAGGTGTGCCTTGGGGGGTCAATGCCCACCACCACCACCACCACTGTGATGTCCTCTCTTCATTGGGTTGGTTACTATATGAATCTAAACTGAGGTACACCACCATGAGCTTCATGCATAAGCTGGTCCACAAATTTACCTTTTCTTGCCTCAGTGAGACTATCTGCTTAAGACAAGCTCCACATGCCCTAAGATCTGCCTCCTTCCCCCTTCTCATAAGGCCCAGCTTGCAACTAGCTGTTACCCATAAGTCCTTCTCTTTTTATTCAGTGTCTGACTGGAACTCCCTTCCTCCCTCCATCCTGTTTTGCTCCACTCTTCCTAAGTCCCAAACTAATTTGCTTTCCTCTCCATCTGCCTCTGCAACATGCTCCTGCTTCCAGTGATGCCTGCTCTACTCTTATATTGCTCTATTCCTTCTCCTCTTCCTACCTGACCTCTGATCTGGGCCCCTCTCCTTGCCCTCTGCTCCTTCCTTAATGTATTACTTGCCATTTGTCTGCATCGTACCAATAATATCCATCTGCTCTCAGTTTACACTGTTTGTGTTCTCATTTTGACAAAGTCATGTATTATGTAATACTGATGTGTAAATACCTATTTTGTTATCTGTTATATTATGCTAGTATCATATTTGTATCTTATTATGATTTATTGATCTTCTAATTCCTGTATGTCAATTGTTGCTACTGCAATCTGTCTTTCCTGCATTATTGCACTGTTTTGTATTTATTTTGCTGCACTCCCAGGTCAACCCTGAAAAAGGGACTGCAACTGTCTCAGTGGACTTACCCAGTTACCAAAACTCAATTAAATTAATAAATGTCACAGCAAACTTTGATTTGTGCATTCTTAGTGTTGTGCACATGTCTAAGTCCAGACTGCAATTTATATAATAAATCAGTTCAGTCACATAAGTTATAATTTGGGTTGATACCATTGTTTCCAGGACCTAGGAGATGCACTCCAGGATGCCACACATGGTTAGTGAAAACAATGGTTTGGACATAGTGGAATGGCTAACTATTGTTTTTAAAAAAATAATTGGAGTAGGGAGTTCTGTCAAGCTACAGGAAAGTGGCAAATGTTATACAGTATTTCTGTTTTAAAAAGTAGAGAGATGAACCAATCAGCAATTGATCAATCGCAGTGTTCTTCTATTAGTAATAAGTAAATCACTAGAGACCTCAATAACAGGCCGCACCTCGAGTACTGCATGCAGCTTCGGAGGCCACACTTACAGAGGGACATTGAACTCCTGGAGAGGGTCCAGAGGAGGGCCAAAATGATTTGGGGCTTGGGGGACAGGACCTATGAGGAGAGGCTCGAAGAGCTAAATATGTACACATTGGGAGAGAGACGGGACTGGGGGAACATGATAGAGGTCTTCAGGTACATGAAGGGGGTAAATAGGGGAGGAGCAGTCAGGGTGCTTCGAAGGAAGGAGGATGGGGCAACTAGAAGGCATGGGTGGAAGCTGGAGGGGGGAAGATTCAGGGAAGAAAGGAGGAGGTGCTACTTCACTGAGAGGGTGATGGAGCCATAGAATGCGCTGCCCTGGGGGCTGGTGGAGGCAGAGACGGTGGAGGGGTTCAAGAGGGGGTGGGACAGGTACAGGGGAAGGGTTCTGGAAGCAAAATCCAGTGCAGCGAGAGTATCTGGAACTGGGAAGAGAGAAGCCAGAGAAAGCGAGGGGGACAGCAAGGTCAGCTCCCAGGGTGGGGGCTGACTGAAGGAGCAGACACAAAAGACCGTTAGGCCTATTCTGCTGGCATTTTAGTATGTTAGTATAACTTAAATTAGCATGACGATAGGTTTGATCTGATTAAATATAGTTAATATTATCAACACACTTCATAGATTAAAAAGCAAAAATAAATTGTGCATAATATTCAGGGGCAGAATTCTGAATTTATTTTAACCTCGTCTTTCCCCTGTAAAGGGTTCTACGTAGCAGCCCCCATGAAGTCCAGAATCCTGCAATGCCAGCTTTCTGCATGATGTATGTAGCCCAAATGAGTGGTAGTTTCCTCCCTGCAGCTGTGTGATCTGCACAGCTAACAGCTCCCTGTGTCCCAAGTGGAATATGTTACAATTCCTTTCGACCCCTGGTGCCTAGCCTCAGCCCCAGCTGAACTGCTCATACTTTTGGGGGGGCATACAGCCATTTTTTTTCTTTAATTCTTAGGTAACTGGAGAAGGCCCACTAGACACAAGTTCCTGTTTTCAGAGATGACCCAGGAGCACTGGGGAGGTTAAATGACTTGCTTAACATCACACAGTATGCAAATGGGGGTTGTGGGAATCAAACCCAGGTCTACTGCATGAACCAAGCTCAATGTACCAATATATCATATAATGTATCAGTCAATGTACCAAGCCTTAACAATGCAACCCAGTCCTCAATCTGGGGGTGTTATAAATGAAGTCCTCACTCTAGTACTTCATCTACTGCATATAAATGATTTATACTTGCACACAAAAGGGTTGATATTAAAATTAATTTATGATTCATAAATGGGGAGAGGCATACAGTGATTGAAGATTGTAGGAGACTACCCAAGGGCACAAACAGGCTAGGAGAGTAGGCAGATAAGTACAGATGCAGTTTATCAGAACAAAGTGGCAAAATTCATTTTGAGATGACGCTAGAGACTGAATAATGGGTTAGAGTTGGTAGATACCTAGAAGTTACAAAAAAAGGAAGAATAATTGTCACATGGAGTTTATCTGATAGAAAAAAAGACTGTATGCTGATTGCACAGCGACACCGTTACCGGAAACGACAGTACTGCGACACAGTGACGGGTTGCTGTACTGTCACCATGGAACCCTAGAACTGCTTTCTTGGGGTCTTTCACCCCACCCCAAATCAACTCCAACTCAGAGTTGATTATGTTTAGTACAGGGTGGTGCGTGGGCAGAGTCCCCCATAAGGGGGGTTCGGAGAGGCAAAGCCCCCTGAAGAAAACAAAGTGTTCATGGATGGATTTATGTCGACAGCAATTGCGGTCGACATAACTCCATCAAATATATTTGTTGAACTGGCATCGTAGAGCCAAAAAAAGACTATTGTATGCCTATCCCGTTTACTGGGGTAAAAGACTTGTATTTCTTCTACAGAAAAACAGAGCAATTTGGCTTACAAATGAATTCATGTAATCTACAGGAAAATACCTGGAGTTAACGGAAAAATGCCAAATCTGGGAGCTCTGGACACACTCCGTTAATAAATGGCAGCATGCGTGACAAAATGGGGGTGGGTGCTTGGATCACTGAAGAATCAAAAATTTATTGTAGTACAATTAATTGTACAGGACATGGAGCAGGATTCACAAAGAAGGTCAAAAATCCCACAGCTGAGGGAAAAAAGCCTGCAGCACTGTGGAAACACAGTTACGCGTTATTCTGAAAGAAAACTTGTGCAGGTGCAGAATTCCGCAAAAATCCCCGCAGTTGTAGAAATTGAGCAGCTGTGGAAATTCAGCAAGTGCTGAAAATCCACAACTGTGGAATCTTAACTGCAGAAATGGCTTAGGAGGCACAGCAACAGTGAACCTAATTAGCTGGAGCAGCAGACTTTAACATTTCTGCCATAGCATGAAGCAGAAAGCACTCTCAGAGAGACCAGCAACCAGTCTCTCAACTAGGACCACTGCAGCACAACGGGTACCAGCAATACCATAGCAGCACAGTGGCTGTCTATCACTGCTGGTTGTCCCTCTTTGGAGTGTTCCTGTTGCCTGCAGGAGTAACACTCACTGCAGGCTGTTTAGGGTCTACTGCCTCTGGGGCTCCTTCATGGGCTACACTGGGTCTGGTGGTGGTTGTTTGTTGCCATTCAATGGCAATGTGTGCTAATGTTGCTGTAACTTCAGCCACTGAAATACCCCCGGGATGCTATTACCTGTGCCTGACCTCCACTTTAATTGTGCTTCAATTGTTGGGGCACTACTGCAGTTTCCTGAGGGAATGTTAAGCCTCACTCCAATGTGTGTAACATTTTTTCCGCAACTGCTTAAAAAATCTGGCTGAGAGTAGCCTTTGAGAGGCTGTGCCATACTTATCAATTACCTTTTTTTCTGAGAAACTTCCACAGCTGCACTTTTTTCCACAGTCCATAGTGTATTTTTTTCCGCAGCTGCGGAGGTTTTTGTGAATAGCACTCAGAGCAATTTCCCCTTTTCTTCCATAGTTACAAGAAGTTTTGGGGACTTAGGGAAGGTTGTGCACCTTCAGAAAGCCTTGTGAATCCTGCCCATGTTTTTCAAGGGTCAAAGGGACCACTCTTCCCCACAGGCAGCTGACTAATGGTAGTGGTGTCCACTATGTTGTTTTGTTGATTGCTCAGCAGTTGCAGCTGTACCTTACACATCTTGCACAGGCTCCCACATGTTCTGATATTGCCCAGTTATGTGTCTATTCTTTACCATGATTATATTTTTGGATGTGCCTTCTGTACATCCTTATAATACATGGTACTCTTCAATTTCTGAGCTTTATTTTTATAGTTGTATATTTAATTGACATTTAATTTTGCTTTTACATGTATTGTGCCAGGACTGGCTTTAGACTGGATCTTGTATTGGCTATAATTTGTCTCTTTGTTGAATGCCTGGGTGGTAGCCTTTCGACCATTCTTGTAATAATATACTTTTTTTTGTCTTTTGTATTATTTTCCAATTATGTGACCATTTTCTGTACTGTGGTTGTGTTTTGTTATGTTCCTTATAGCTCTTCACCTTCCCACTTCTTCCCTCCTTTTTTCTCGTTACCTTTTTCCAGTTTTGCAATATTTCTTTGCCGTTTCCCTACTCTCCTCCCACCTTGCCATCCTTCTTTCCCTCCCCTCCCCCTCCACTGTTCTCATCTAGTTGTCATAATTTTCTAACTCCTGTTCCTCTAGTAGGCCCTTGCCATGCCAGACTTCCCTTACAGCTTACTGCAATGTGTATTACTTACTTTTTTGGACTTGTACTCAGAATGGCATCTTAGCCATTTACAGTACTTTACTTTGTGTTTCTGACCTTTGATCTTCCTGTTCCTGCTTGCTTCTTTCCTTCTTTTATTACTTTTTATCACTTGCTGTCACTTTTCATATACTTCACTTTTTCCAAATGTCTATGTGTATTAAATATTAGGGTAGTACTGTGACACATTTTGGTATAATATCTACTACGTATGTGCTTCAGATGCATATTATTCTTTACCAGTCCAGTCTACTATTCCTTTACACTTACTGCACTTAAGTAGGAGTGTCTGCATCTCTGGCCCCATCCCTTGACAAAGACTCACATTAGATGTGATGCTTCTTTATCCCCCCCCCCCCCAAAGCCCTTATTTACTGATCACGGGTCCAACAGAGTAATCCTCTCTGGACAGCAGAAATGTCTTCACTCTACTAATGGAGGCTTGACACTTTAGTAATTTTCAATATTTTATACCAAATTCCTCACCTGCAGCCCTATCAGCCCTCGCCACACCATATTATTCTAGCTATGTATTTCATAGATTCTAAATAAAGTATGTAACATGTACTTACAATACTTTTTCATGTCACTGATCAGATTGTGTAAAGCCTGGTAGTTGCTCTCAGAACCTGAGGCAAACACTGACTGTTTTCTCATGCTATGTAAGACCCCCTATTTATCTTTTTCTT
Organism: Neoceratodus forsteri; assembly: GCA_016271365.2. Lineage (NCBI taxonomy): Eukaryota > Metazoa > Chordata > Ceratodontiformes > Ceratodontidae > Neoceratodus > Neoceratodus forsteri. The sequence continues at coordinate 40,139,865 of JADMNL010000040.1, read as the reverse complement.
AATGTGTGTCAGTTTAAAATAACATGATCTAATTGGTCAGTCCTATTTCAAATGTCTAAGGAATGTAGCACTTACTTCTTCTAATCTATTAGTTACCTAGCTACTGAACACTATTTAATTGCATCTAATTTAATATAAGACAGCTGTAATATGTTAGTGATCCAACATGAATTCAGTTTGAGATCCCTCAATCTGCTACAGCAGGGATCTACCCTGGATTTCTCTGTTAGTGTTTTTAATTTAAGAGTGCCTCTTTGTTTGTAGAAAATCCACTCTGAGCCTTTGTTGGGCATGAGACTCCTGTCACCTAATTTAATCTATTACTCTCTCCTGCAGTTCTGAAATATTAATGTACTTTAAAAAAAAACACATTTCATGTGGTTATAATCATTACCTAATGTTTACGAAATGAATTCTTGTGGGAGGCAAAACATAGAGGATTAACCATATGCCAATTTGAACTACTTAGAATAAAATGAAAATACAGGAGAACGTATTCAGTGTTTTGAGTGCAGTTTATGCCCCCCTCCCTCATTCTTTATGGCAAACAGTTGAAGTGCAGTATCTGAGTGGCAGTAAGCATTGAAATACACACATTACCCATGGGTTTCCCTACAGTTGAGTCTACTTTGGATTTGGACTTTTGCTACAGTTGATACATTGTGGTACTGCCACAGAGGTTGTCAATTTATTTATATATTATTGTATTGCATTCAATGTTTATATTACTTACTCACGGTTCTTAGCACTCTCTGTTAAAGCTTATAGGAAAAGGTAAGGTTACACATCTGAGAAGGGATGCCTTTTCAAAAATAGGAGGTAGTGTGGGTACGGAATATCATTTTGCCACATTCACAGATACAGAGAAGGAGCATTTGTTGGGATAGATCAGAGGTGGCTGGGACATAATGTACACCTTAATAGAGAACAATAAACATTTATTACAACAAATAAAGAAACTATAGTGTGAAGATTGTCACCCTGAGTGGCATGCCCTCACCCTGGCTCAGTATTAGGCCCATAATAAAGTACCAAGAGGTTTACGAGTGTATGTTGAACATAACGTGGGCATAAAATCAGAAAAACCTGATAAAAAAGGGATGGAATTCAAACTAGGTGCTCTGTGGATTTCATGTATGCATTGTGAGAGGCTATTATTGAGCAAAGGGACAAAATATTGGAGTCCTAATTAGGAACAGGAAGCACTAAAAGCAAAATTACAGTTAGAGGAATTTAACAAAAATCTGGAGAACATAATGGAAAAATTATTGTAATACAAACCAACCCTGATATTACAAAAATCCATAAATTTCAGAGAGATACGAACGATTATAGGGATAACAAGGTTTATACACACAAGAGGTTTATACCAAGAACATCACATAATCACCTGTATAGACATCCTGAGAGTGGAACAGAGTGTGATGATAGTTACTCATGCCCACGCTATAGAAGAGATAGACAGGAGACACATACACCATCTGGGTCTTTTTCTGGACCAGAAAGGGAATTAGTAGATACATCTCTGGCCACGACTGAGAGACAAGGCTGCTGGAACCTTTTTACATGACCAGAGCCAGAGGACAAATTAAAGGGGAACAAGAGCAGACAATCACAGGTGGAAAAACAAGCACAGGAATAGGGAGAGGGCAAGGTGACACCAGGCAAAAATACCCCAAATAGGGACAGAGATAGTCTCTATATTTAATTTAAGTCCTAGACAACTTCCTGAAGTAGAGGAAGGCCTATTGTCAAAAGGCTTGTCATTCATGTTAATAAGTTTGAACTAGAATGTGACTTTTAAAAATTCAATAGAACGTTGAGGCTTAAAACACAGTTTGCAGAAGATACTAACAGGGACTTTTATCAGCAGAGTATAAAAAAGGCTTTGGCTGTAAAATCCACATAAAATCCATCACTTGGACGTAACCCATCTGTAGAAATGAATGCAAATATTATCAGGACTGAAGTACAGGCTCTCTTTACATCAAATGATGACATGAAGCCCAAAACAGATAACCTAACTGGTAGGAAAAGGACAGCTTTAAACAATTTAAGCAAAGATAAACAGATCATTATTGAGCCATCAGAAAAGGGAGGCAGAATGGAGGTAATGGATTTTGTTAACTATAAAAAGATGTGTCATAGCCCACATTTATTATAACTCTTGAAAGTACATAGATACATAGACAGTGTCGACAGATAAGGGTCTACAGCCCACCCAGTCTGCCCATTTGAGATTGTAAGTTTACTTTATGTTTTCCTAGAAGTCTGTTGCCCCTTGACCCTGACCTCCAGAATTCCTTTATGTCTATCCCATGCATTCTTAAATCCCATGATTGTTTCGGCCCCCACCACTTCCTCTGGCAGGGTATTCCACTTGTCCACCACCCGTTTTGTGAAGAAATTCTTCCTCACGTTTCCTCTGAATCGACCTCCCTCCAACTTCATCCTATGCCTTCTAGTCCTGAAACATCTTTCTCGCTTAAAAATAGTGTATTCCTGCACCCTGTTCCTCCCTGTAAGATACTTGTATGTCTCTATCATAGTCCCTCTCTCTCTCCTCTCCTCCAAGGAGTACATATGCAATTCCTTCAACCTGTCCTCATAGGACTTGTGATGCAATCCATGTATCATCTTTGTTGCCCTCTTCTGAACCTTCTCTACCCTGTCTATGTCCTTATATAAGTAAGGTCGCCAGAACTGTACACTGTACTCCAGGTGGGGCCTCACTAGTGTCTTGTATAGTGGAATTATGACCTCCCTTTTCCTGCTGGTGATGCCCCTGCCTATGCATCCCAGCATCCTATTTGCTTTACCTGCTGCCTTGTCACACTGTTTCCCTCCCTTGAGGTCATCAGAGATGATAACCCCAAGATCCCTTTCCTGCTTGGTGCATGCTATATCCTCACCTCCCAACTCATATATTGTGCCAGGGTTTTTGTGCCCCATATACATTATCTTGCACTTCTTTGCATTGAATTTCAACTGCCATCCCCCTGACCATTCTTCAAGTTTCTGCAGGTCCCTTGTCATTCTGTTTACACCCTCTGGTGTGTCTACTCTGTTACTGAGCTTTGCGTCATCAGCAAACAGGGAAATTCTGCCTTCTGGGTTCTGCGCAATGTCACTGATGAAGATGTTGAATAGGACCGGTCCCAGCACTGATCCCTGTGGTACCTCACTGGTCACTTTTCCCTCTGTGGAATGACAGCCATTTACCACCACCCTCTGTGTCCTGCTGCCAAGCCAGTTACCTACCCACTGCACTACTGTCCTGCCCACACCCATATTCCCCAGTTTGTGTAATAGTCTTCTATGTGGTACAGTGTCAAAGGCCTTCCTGAAGTCCAGATAGACCATGTCCACTGCCCTGCCCTGATCCACCTCCCTAGTCACCCAGTCAAAAAAATTCAACGAGGTTGATCTGTCATGACCTCCCCCTGGTGAAACCATGCTGCCTTGGGTCCTGTAGTCCATCGACAACCAAATGTTCCACCAAGCTCTCCTTCAGTAGTGCTTCCATGATCTTCCCCACTACCGAGGTGAGGCTGACTGGTCTGTAGTTCCCCACTTCCTCTTTGTTCCCACTTTTGTATAATGGGACTACATCTGCTATCTTCCAATCTTTGGGTACCTCCCCTGTTTCCAGTGATCGGCTAAACAGGATTGCCAGAGGTTCAGCCACCACCTCTCTTAGTTCTTTAAGGACCCTGGGGTGCACCCCATCTGGGCCCATTGCTCTATCAACTCTTATTACTTCCAATTCCTTCTGGATCCTTTCTCATGTAAAGGGACTTGTGTCCATTTCTGCACCATTCCCACTCCTTGTACTCCCTTCATACTCATCAACCTCCTCTTCCTCAATAAAGACTGAGCAGAAATACCTGTTCAATATGTCAGCTTTACTGTTGTCATCCTCCACGTGGCCCCCATCCTCCCCTTTCAGTCTCACTATCCCTCCCTTTGCCTTTCTTTTTTCACTTATGTACCTGTAAAAGGTTTTGTCCCCCTCTACCCACTGATTTTGCAATGTGCTCTTCTGTCTGAGCTTTGGATTTCCTTACTAACCTCCCTGCCTCCTTTTGCTTCTCCTCGTACTTCTCCCTATCCCCTTCTGCCTGAGTCTTTTTGTATTGCCTGAATGCAATCTTTTTGGTTTTCACTTTCTCCGCTTCCTCCTTTGAAAACCATAATGGCCTCCTCTTCCTTTTCCCCTTGCTAACCTGCTTAATGAATAATTCTGTTGTTCTTGTAATCCCCATTTTAAATACTGCCCACTGTTCCTCAACCCCTGATTCCTGCCCCATTCCCCTTAATGCCTCTTTGAAGCATCTCCCCATTTTCCCAAAGTCTGTCACCCTAAAATCCAAGGTACATGTTTTTGTGTGGTTTGGCTCTGCTCCTTCTGTGATTTTAAACCACAATGACTGGTGGTCACTGTTCCCCAGGTGCTCCCCCACTGTTATCCCCATCACACTGTCCCTGTTTGTGAGCACAAGGTCCAGTATTGCCTTCTGCCAAGTTGGTTCCATGACCAGTTGCTTGAGGAAGGCACCCTGAAGGGATTCCAGGATAAATCTGCTCATAGTTGATGCTGCTGCTGGAATGCTCCAATCCATGTCTGGAATATTGAGGTCTCCAACCAGCACTACCTCACCCTTGTCTGCCATCCTTTGAATGGCTAGCATCAGCTCCCTATCTGTTTCTTCCTCCTGGACTGGTGGTCTATAGATCACACCTGTGCGGATGGCTGGCCCCATTTTCCTTTCCAGCTTAACCCACAGTATCTCTCCCCTATTTTGTTCCTCCTGGATCTCTGTGGCCCTTATGTCATTTTTCACATACTTGGTATTTCTTGGTATGAAAGAACAGAAGAAGGCCAGAGCCCATCAAGACTGTTCCCCACACTATGTGGGACATTATTTATCTATTGTCCCTCAACCAAACTTCTAATTTGTTTTTAAAGACAGTGGCACTAGTTGCCTCTACCAATTCTTGTGGCATGGTGTTTCATACACTGGATGCTCTTATTGGAAAAACGTTTCCCCTTTTGCTGATTTTATAAGTTTTTACTTCAAGCTGTTTATTATGCAGTCTCGGAACATGTCTCCTTTTGGAGAGTGTTAGACCACATTTTTTCCATTAGATCTGGTGAATTTATTAAATTAAAAACCATAAGCATATCACCTCTTAATCTTCTAGTCTGAAGATAGAAAAGACCAGTAGCTTTTAATCTGTTCTGATAATCCAGGTTTGTTAATCTTGGAATCATTCTAGTTACTCTTCTTTGAACGTGTTCAAGAATTGCTATGTTTTTTTTTTGGTTTGGATTCCAGAAAGGGGAGCCATAGTCTAGATACGGTCTAATGTATGCTCTATACAATGGAATAAGGCATTGTTCAGTGCAATTAACAAAAGTGCGTTTTATTTGCCTCAAAAGTCTATTGGTCATGCAAGCAGTTCTAACACAGTGATCATTTGATGTAAGTTTACTATTAACATATATCCCTAAATCTTTTTCACAATTTGATGAGTGAAGTGGTAGTCCGTTTATATAATATATCATTTTTGGACTATTTACACCGAAATGCACTACTAAACATTTCTCTTGATTAAACTGCATATGACTTACATTTGCTCAAAGTGTAAATTTTTTCAAATCCTTCTCTAATGCAGAAATATTTTCTTGATTATTAACCTTGCCCCCCCAATTTAGTATCATTTGCAAATTTAACCATGAAGTTATTTGGCCCTGTTTGTAAATCACTGATAAAGAGATTAAACGATGTTGGTCCCAAGACCGACCCCTGTGGTACACCACTTGTCACACTACCTGAATCAGACAAGATATCATTAATTCTGACTCTCTGAGAACAATTTGTCAACCAGTTTAAAGTCCAGTTGACAATGTCAGATGACAAACCAAGATTGTGCATTTTAGTAATGAGTTTTTCATGTGAGACTTTATCGAAAGCTCTACTAAAGTCCAAATGAATTACATCAGTAGGGATACCTACATCTAGTAGAGCACTTATATTATTGTAAAAATATATCAGATTGGTGGTGCAGGAATACTTGGGAGTAAACCCATGCTGATTTGAATCATAAATTCCTAATTGTTTACAATCTTGATCTATTAGAGACTTCATTACTCGTTCCATTAATTTACTAGCCACTGAGGTCAGGCTAATTGGACGATAATTTTGCACAGAACCTCTATTGCCTTTTTTAAATATGGGAATAACTATTGCTGAATGCCAATCATTTGGTACAGTGCTTTCTTGTAAGGGTTTGTTGAAGATAATTGACAAAGGTATAGAAATATTTATAGAGGTTTCGATCAGAAACCATGGATGAATACCGTCTGGGCCCAGGCTAGTATTTTTTTTTTAGTTTTTTGATAGCCTGTATAATGTCAGTTGGATAGAACCTATGATAATCCTCATGGTGAACTTTAAATGTACTAATAGGTGATTTTTGAGAGAAGACAGAACTAAAGTATTTATTAAAGAGATTTGAGGTTTCTATATCAGATAGAGAAGAGCCATTGGTTATAATGGGACCAATGGTCCTTGATACACCTTTTTTACTATTTATATAGGAGAAAAGAGATTTGTGACAGTCTTTTGTGTGAGCTAGTTTAAGTTCTAGCTTATTTTTTCCAATTTAATAGAATTTTTTAAGTTTTTCACTGATAGTCTGTATTTATGTAATACAGTAGTTTTAAATGGAACAGAACTATTCTTAAGTTTCCTAAAAAGTTTAATTTTTATTTTAATCTGATTTTTAATTCCTTTATTATTAAATTTCCTCTTAGATGGAATTAAGGTATTTTCCAAATAATGTACAATGTTTTTAAAAAAGTCCCAAGCTGGTTGTGTTGTACAATTAAGAATATTAGATTTCTAGTTTATGTTTTTTAAGTATTCACTGATTTTAGAAAAATTTGCATTATTATAATTTTTTGTACAGTATAACTTCCTTTGTGTAGTTTTAAACTGTTGAATTTCAAAAAGAATAGATGAATGATCACTGGTCCCAAGTGGATCCCAAATTTGTAAATTGCTAATTTGTTGCTCTATGTTAGTAAATAATAGATCCAAAATATTAGGACCTCAGTGGGTTCAGTAACAAGTTGTTGTAATCCAGTACTAACTACCACATCTATTAGTCCTTTCTCAGCATAGGACTGTCCTGAGAATGAGTCCCAGTTAATATGAGGGAGGTTAAAGTCACCAAATATTACAGTATCTTGAGATTCTGAAAATGTGTAATTTCTTTAAACATATCAGTTGAGTAATCTGAATTTGCAGATGGAGGTCGATAGATGTTATCAATAGTTATATAGGACTGCTCCTTCAATAAGATTTTAACCCATATACTTTCCAAAGGAAAGGAGAACACACTTCAAAAGAAGGAATATCATTTCGTATGTACATACAAACTCCACCGCCTTGCTTATCTAATCTGTTTTTATAATATAATTTATAACCTGGAATTTCTCTGGACCAAATTGAGGATGCATCCCACCAAGTTTCAGTCACTCCCACCACACCTATATTTAAAGTTTTACATTTGGCTTCGAGTTCTGCTAATTTGAGTTGGTTTAAAGATCTTGCATTCAAAGCTAGGAATTTACATTTAGTTGTAATAATATTTGGTAAGTATTCAGAGACTTGGGAATAGACCCATTCTACCCCATTGTTTTTAGTTTAAACAATGGTTTATGATTTTAGTGATACTTTTCCCCATAAGTGTACTACCCCTACGACTGAGATGTAAACTATCCCAGCAAAACAAGGAAGAACGATCTGAAAATGATTCCCAGTGGGTAATACAGGGTATATCCTACTTAAAACACCACTTTCTCAGCCATTCATTTAGGGTTTTGATTTTCTGCGTCATGGTAGATGTTGCTATCGGGACAGGTAGAATTTCAGATATACATACACAGCATTCCCTATCAAGTAACAGGCTACATAACGTCACATAGTCCTGTTGTAACTGATTAAATGGGGTGTTGTTTATATCATTAACATCGGCATGCTTGATAACCAGTGGATTTTCCCCCACATTTTGTAAAATTTTTGGCATCATGGAGGTAATGTCATATACCCTGGCCCCACGGAAGCTAGAACAAGTGCGGTTGCTCTTGTCACTATTGCATACCACCCTGTCTATGTGCTTAATGATTGAATCTCCCAGGACTAACCCTTGTTTTGAGACAGTAGGGGTACAAGAATCAGAAACAGGTGATTGTTTAACACACTCTGGAGTGATTAACTTAATAGGTATTGATCTGGTAGCTTGAGAACTACTAGGACAAATATTCATGGGCATTAACTCCTGATTGAAAAGTGTTTTTAAACCATTATTATCAACAGAGGGTGATGCACAGGATTAATCATGTAGCACTTCATTATTTGATACAGTCAATTGCTCAGTACCACTCCTCCTCCCTTCCTACCTGCCCTGTCTCTTCTGAATATGTTGTAGCTGGGTATGGCCATCTCCCATTCATGGTTATCATTACACCAGGTTTCAGTGATGGCCACAATGTCCAGGTCTGACTGCACCATGACAGCCTCCAGATCCTCCATCTTGTTGCTAAGGTTCCTGGCATTTGCACACATGGCTTTCCATGATTTGATCTCCCTAGACTGTTTAGCTGTTCTACTCCAGCCCTTTCCATGGTTGTCCTTTATCCCTGGTTCTCCTTGCTGTCTGCCCTTCTGTTGAATTTTGCCCCTTTTCTACCTATCCACCTCTTGGACACTTATCTCCATCTTTTGCACACTGCTTTGTAGAGACATCCACTCTTCCAGTTCACTGGCTCCACTGCTAGCTGGGGGGGTGGGCAATTAGGTACTCTCCTTGCTCTCCTGTCACCCCCCTTGGCTAGTTTAAATGCTTGTCAGTGTAACATTTAAACTTATCATTGAGTGCTTGGATTCTCCTCCAGGATGAATGCAGACCACAGAAACATAGAAACATAGACTTTGATGGCAGATAAGGACCACTTGGCCCACCCAGTCTGCCCATTTCCCTTCCTATTGGATAAGCTGCAGATTCTAGTTAACCAACAGCCTGCTTCCTGCAACACCCCACTACAATTACCTTATGTCTGTCCCATGCATGTTTGAATTGCCCCACTGTTTTAGACCCAACAACCTCCCCAGGAAGGCGGTTCCATGCATCCACCACTCTCTCCATGAAAAAAAATGTCCTCACCTTACCCCTGAGCTGTCCCCCCTCTATCTTTAAATTGTGCTCCCTTGTTCTTACACATCTCTTTTTCTGAAAGATGAAGGAGGGTCCTGGACTTTGTTGATTCCCTTGAGGTACTTAAAAGTTTCTATCATGTCCCCCCATCCCTCCTTTCATCAAGTGTATACATATTAAGCTCTCTCAGTCTCTCTTCATATGGTTTCTGATGCAGACCCTGCACCATTTTAGTTGTCATCCTCTGGACTGCTTCCATCCTGTCTATGTTCTTGCATAGATGGGATCTCCAAAACTGCACACAGTATTCCAGATGGGGTCTCACAACTGTCTGTGCAGAGGGATAACCACTTCCCTTTTTCTACTTGTGATGCCCTGTCCTATGCATCCCAGTATACCCCTGGCTTTCCTTACTGACTTCTCACATTGCTTACCCACCTTTAGGTCATCTGATATGTCTACCCCCAAGTCTCTTTCCATTTTTGGTGTTGTTAGTACTTCCCCTGCTATTGTGTACTCTTCTCCTGGGTTTTTGTTTCCTAGGTGCATTACTTTGCACTTCTTTGCATTGAATCTAAGTTGCCATATGTCTGACCATTCCTCCAACCTTGCCAAGTCCCTTCTCATCCTTTCTAACCCCCCTTGTGTATCGACTCTGTTACAGATCTTTGTGTCATCTGCAAAGAGGCATACCTTTCCCTCCAGACCCTCTGCAATGTCACCTATAAAGATGTTAAAGAGGACTGGACCCAGTACTGAGCCCTGAGGAACTCCACTAGTAACCACCCTTTCTTCAGAATGTGTTCCATTCACTATTACCTTCTGTGTCCTGTTTTGCAGCCAGTTTGCTACCCAGGCTACCACCCTGGAACCCACTCCCAGGCTAGTTAACTTGATTATTAGTCTTTTGTGTGGGACTGTGTCAAATGCCTTGCTAATGTCTAGGTAGGCCATATCCACAGCCCCTCCCTGGTCTATTACTTTGGTCACCCAGTCAAAGAAATCAATTAGATTCATCTGACATGACCTTCCTGCTGTAAATCCATGCTGCTTTGGGTTCTGTGCCCTGCTGGCCTCTAGATACTCAACAATTCTTTCTTTCAGAAGTGATTCCATCATTTTCCCTAGCACTGAGGTCAAACTTACAGGTCTGTAGTTTCCTGCTTCTGCCTTGCTCCCACTTTTGTGAAGGGGAATCACATCTGCCCTCCTCCAGTCCTCAGGTACCACCCCATCCTCCCATGATTTGTTAAAAATTGTGGTCAGTGGTGTCACTAGGTCCTCCATTAGTTCTTTCAGGATTCTGGGGTGAATCCCGTCAGGCCCCATTGCTTTGTCCACCTTGAGTTTAAGGAGTTCTTTCAGGACTCTTTCTTCTGTAAATGGACTGGTGTCAACCCCCCTACCCAGAGTGCTTCTATTGTCTGGTTTAGGTAACTCCTCCTCATCTTCTTTTGTGAATACTGAGCAAAAGTATTCATTCAGTATCTCTGTCTTTTCAATATCTCCCTCTGCCCACCTCCCCTCTCCTTTATTAATCTTCACTATTCCTCCATTAACCTTTCTATGCTCCCTAATGTACCTATAGAAGGTTTTATCCCCTTTCTTAACTGAGTTGGCTATTTTTTCCTCGGTTTGGGCCTTTGCTATTCTGACTGCCTTCCCCATTTCTTTCTGCTTTAATTGATACAGTTCCCTGTCATGCTCCTTCTGTGATTCCTTATACTTTTTGAGTGCAGCCTTTTTCTCCTTAGCCTTCCCTGCCACCTCTTTTGGGAACCATAGTGTTTTTTTACTCCGCTTTGTTTTCTTTATTTGTTTCACACAAAGGCTTGTTGCCTTTATGATAGCAGTTTTGATTTTTCTCCACTGTTCTTCCGCCCCTCCTTTTTGGCCATTTGCTAGTGCATTCTTCAGGTATTCACCCATTTTGCCAAAGTCAGCCCTTCTAAAGTCCAGTATCCTTGTTTTTGTGTGGCTTGTCTCCAAGGTTGTGCTTATTGTGAAGCACACTGTGCAGTGGTCACTTGTTCCCAGATGTCTACTGACTTCTAAATTTGTGATCCTCTCTCCATTTGAGAGTACCAGGTCTAGTATTGCTTCCTTCTAAGTGGGTTCCAACAGTAGCTGTCTAAGGCCTGCCCACTGCAGGGCATCAAGAATGACCCTGCTCTTGGATGTGGCTGCAGTACATGTCATCCAGTTAACATCTGGCATATTCAGGTCCCCCATCAACAGTATCTCCCCCTTTTCAGCCATTTTGAGAATGTCCTCCATCATTTTCTTGTCCGTTTCCTCCCCTTGAGACGGGGGTCTGTATACAACCCCTGTGCAGATTGTGATGCCATTCCCTGTCTCCAAGGTGACCCAGAGTGCCTCTTGTCCTCCCCCTTTACTTTTTAGTTCTGTAGCTTTGATCCCTTCCCTTACGTATAGAGCTACTTCACATCCTCTTTTACCCTCCCTGTCCCTTCTGTAGACTGTGTACCCCGATATGTTGACATCCCAGTCATGGTTCTCCGTGTACCATGTTTCCGTGACTGCCACAATATCCAATTTTTCATCTTCCATCAGGGCTACTAGCTCTGGAAGCTTGTTTCCCAGACTACGGGCATTGGTACTCATTGCCCTCCATTTAATGTTGGCTTTATCCTTTTTTCCCCATGCCTGCTCTTATTGCCCTTGTCTATTTTTCCACTTACCCTGTCCGCCCCTCAGTTGACCTCTGTACCTCAGTGATTACCTTACTACCTGCCATGTTTTGTGGGGGAGGCTTGAAATTTCCTGCCTCTTATCATCACCCCCCGCTAGTTTAAAAGCTTGCCAAGGAAGCATTTAAACATAGAAACATAGACTTTGACAGCAGATAAGGACCGCTTGGCCCATCTAGTCTGCCCATTTCCCTACCTACAGGATAGGCCACAGATCCTAGTTAAGCAACAGTCTATTTCTTCCTACCCCCCACAAGAATTGCCTTATGTCTGTCCCATGCATTCTTGAATTCTCCCACAGTTTTAGACCCCACAACCTCCTCAGGAAGGCTGTTCCATGCATCCACTACCTCTCTGTGAAATAATACTTCCTCACATTGCCCCTGAGACCGCCTCCTTCTATCTTTTAAATTATGTCCCTTGTTCTTGCAAGTCTCTTTTTCTGAAAGATGCTACCCTCTTGGACTTTGTTGATTCCACTGAGGTACTTAAAAGTTTCTATCATGTCCCCCCTCTCCCTTCTTTCCTCAAGGGTATACATATTAAGCTTCTTTAGTATCTCCTCATATGGCTTCTCTTGCAGACCCTGTACCATTTTAGTTGCCCTCCTCTGGACTACCTCTATCCTGTCTATGTCCTTGCGGAGATGGGGTCTCCAGAACTGGACACAGTACTCCAGATGGGGTCTCACCAACTGTCTGTACAGAGGGATAACAACTTCCTGTTTTCTGCTGCTGATGCCTCTCCCTATACATCCCAGTATGCCCCCAGCCCTCCCTACTGCCTTCTCACATTGCTTGCTAACCTTAAGGTCATTTGATATGATTACCCCCAGGTCCCTTTCCTTTTTTGTTGTTGTTACTACCTCCCCACCCATTGTGTATTCTTCCCTGGGTTCTTGTTTCCCAGGTTGCATTATTTGCACTTCTTTGCATTGAATCCTAGCTGCCATACTTCTGACCATTCCTCCAACCTTGCCAAGTCCCTTTTCATCCATTCCATGCCTCCTTGTGTATCAACCCTGTTGCAGATCTTTGTGTCATCTGCAAAAGGCATACTTTCCTTCCAGTCCATCTGCAGTGTCACTGATGAAGACATTAAAAGGACTGGACCCAATACTGAACCCTGCGGTACCCACTAGTAACCCCTCTTTCTTCAGAGTGGACTCCATTTACAATTACCTTCTGTGTCTGTTGTGCAGCCAATGTTTTACCAGGCTACCACCCTGGGACCCACTCCCAGGCTGGTTAATTTGACTATTAATCTTTTGTGTGGGACTGTGTCAAATGCCTTGCTAAAGTCTAGGTAGGCCATGTCCACAGCCCCTCCCTGGTCTGCTACTTTGGTCACCCAGTCAAAAGAAATCTATTAGATTTGTCTGACATGACCTTCCGCTGTGAACCCATGTTGCCTTGGGTCCTGTGCCCACTGGCCTCTAGGTACTCAACTATTCTTTCCTTCAGAAGTGACTCCATCACTTTCCCTACCACAGAGGTCAGACTGACAGGTCTGTAGTTTCCTGCCTCTGTCTTGGTCCCACTTTTGTGAAGGGGAATCACATCCACCTTCCTCCAGTCCTCGTGTACCACATCATCCTCCCATGATTTATTAAAAAGAGTAGCCAGTGGTTTCACTAGTTCCTCCCTTAATTCATTTAGAATTCTGGGGCGAATTCCATCAGGACCCATTGCTTTGTCCACCTTCAGTTTTAGGAGTTCTTGCAGAACCCTTTCTTCTGTGAAATGACTGGGATCGACCCCCCTATCAAGAGTGCTTCTGTTAATTGGATTAGGCACTTCCCCCTCCTCTTTTGAGAATACTGAGTAGAAATATTCATTCAGTATCCCTGCTTTTTCACTGTCCCCCTCTGCCCACCCACCGTTAATTCTTAATATCACTCCCTTTGTCTTTCTATGCTCACTGATGTACCTATAAAATGTTTTATCCCCCTTCTTAACTGAGTTGGCTATCTTTTCCTCAGTTTGGGCCTTTGCTATTCTGACTTCCCTCCTGCTTCCTTCTGCCTTAACTGGTACAGCTCTCTGTCCTGCTCCTTCTGTGTTTCCTTATACTTCTGGAATGCTATCTTTTCTTCCTGACTTTCACAGCCACCTCTTTTGAGAACCATAGTGACTTTTCTTTCATTTGATTTGTTTATTTGCTTCACACAAAGGCTTGCTGCCTCTGTGATGGCAGTTTGATGATTCCCATTGTTGCTCCACACCTCCTTCTAACCTGTTTCTAGTGCTTTTCTGAGGCACTCTCCCATCTTGCCAAAGTCAGCCCTCCTAAAGTCCAGTACCCTCACTTTTGTATGGCTTGACTCTGTAGCTGAGTTTAACGTGAACCACACTGTTTGATGGTCACTTGTCCCCAGATGGCAACCCAATTCTAGATCTGAGATCCTTTCACTGCTTCCGTTTGAGAGTATGAGGTCTAAGATTGCTACCTCATGAGTGGGTTCCAAAACTAGCTGTCTAATGCCTACCACCAATAGGGCATCAAGAATGGCCCTGCTGTTGGATGTGGCTGCAGCAAATGTGCTCCAGTTAACATCTGGCATATTCAGGTCTCCCATCAACAGTATCTCCCCTTTCTCTGCCATTCTAAGAATGCCTTCTATCATATCCTTGTCCATTCCCTCCCTGACATGGGGGTCTGTACACAACCCCTGTGCAGATTGTGGTGCCCTTTCCAGTCTCAAGGTGACCCACAGTGCCTCCTCTTCTCCCTGTTTACTCTTTTGTTCAGTTGCTTTTATCCTTCCTTTACATGAGAGCTACTCCACCCCTCTTCTCCCCTGCCTGTCTCTCCTGTAGGTTATGTACCCTGGTATGTTAACATCCCAGTCATGGTTCTCTGTGTACCATGTTTCTGTGACTGCTACAATATCCAGGCATCCCTCTTCCATCAAGGCCACCAGCTCAGGAGCTTGTTGCCCAGACTACGGCATTGGTACTCATTACCCTCCATTTCCTGATGGCCTTACTCCCTTTGCCCCATCCTGTCCTTCTTGCCTTTGTCACTTTCTCCATTTACCCCAGCCCTTCTCCCTATCGACACCTCTATGTTGGTGTTTGCCGCACTTACTACCATGATTATTTGGGGGCTAGATTTCCTGCTCCTTTCCAGTGCCTCCCCTTGGCTAGTTTAAAGCTTGCCAATGAAGCATTTAAACCTAACACCTAGGATCCTGGTTCCCTCCCGGACAGATGCAGCCCATCATGCCAGTATAGGCTTGCATCACTCCAGGTGGACCCCAGTCCCCAATGAAGCCAAATCCCTGAGCTCCACACCAGTTTTCAACCACTGATTGAATCCCATGGTGGAACACCCTAGCCTCTCCTATACCCATAGATGGGCAGCACCTCCAAGAAGGTTACCGTGTGTGCTACTTGACTAAGGCCCCTCCCAATTCCACAAACTCTTTCTGCACTTCTCTAATCTCTTTCTTAGCCAGGTCATTTGTCTCTGGGTGGACAATGACATCCAGCTCCCTCCTGTGCAGCTGCTCTGGCAATCCTAGATTCGCTCCCTGTCCTCAAGCCATGGCACCAGGCAGGCACCTTACCTCCCTCTCCCTTCCTCCCCAGTTCTACCTTCCTAACAATGGGTCCCCCACCAGGAGTTGTTTCCTTCCTGCAGGGGTCCCCTGCCTCCCTCCTGTGGGTCTCCTTTGTGGAGGTACCCAGCATCCTCCTTGGTCTCCACTGCGGGTGCCTCCATAGAGGAACCACACTTTGCCAGAATGGCATAGGAATTGTGGAGAGGTACAACTGGAGGGATGCACCTCTGTTCCACCACCCTCACCCTCCCTGAGCCCACTGTGGTCCAACGCTCCTCTTTCTTGGCAACCTCTGAGGCAACGGCAGTGGCACTGGTGGTCCCTGGATGGAAGAGGAGGTCCCATAAATCCTGGCCAACTCAGCCTGGAGATGAGCAACCTCTCCCCTCAGCCCAGAGAGGTGCCTGCAGATGGGACAACCCGGCATCCTCCAGAACGTCTCCTTGAAGACTGCTGCTCCACAGCCACTGCACTGCACCACTCCAATCATGTCTTATTTCTGGCCCCTTAACTGTTTTCAATCCTTACTCTTTCCTCTGTTTTTTCTCTCTCTCTTACTTTCTGCCTGTGTGCCCTTTAAGCTCCTGATTGTCCTGTTCTGAAACAAAATATCCTATATTTCTCAGTAGACCACTTACTTGCTCAGAGGCAGACCTCCAGCAGCTAGAGGGGGCTGGAGAGCTACTCTTGCCCTTCTAGGATGGTGGGTCTTTGGTGGTTCTGTGATCACTCACTTCCTGCTCCCAAACAGGAAGTTCCTGTTGTCAGTCAAATCCTGTGCCTTTAAAAATAGAACTAGCTTTGGATGGGGGGGTGGAGGGGAGGGAAGGAGGGCAATATAGTCCCAGCAGAGAAGTCTAGTCACACAGCAGTCCTTTCTCCTGGTGTCTTCTGCCAAGCTAAACCTTTCACTTAGGAGCTTGGTTCCCTTCATGGACAGATGCAGACCATCGTGCCAGTATAGAACTTAATCTCTCCAGGTGTACCCCCAGTCCCCAATGAAGCCAAAGCCCTGTGCTCTGCATCAGTTTTTCAACCATTCATTAAACTACATGGTGTGCAGTACCCTAGCCTCACCCCTGCCATGGACTGGCAGCACCTCTGAGAAGGTAACCGTGCTTGCAACCTGTCTGAGGCCCCTCCCCAACTCCACAAATTCATCCTGCACTGCACTGATTCCATGCCTAGCTAGGTCATTTGTCCCAAGGTGGACAATGATATCTAGTTCCCTCTCCTGTGATGCTGCTTCTGAAATTGTGAGGATTCGCTTCTTGTCCCTCCAAGCCATGGCACCAGGCAGGCATCTTACTTCCCTCTCCTCTCCCTTCCCCAGTTCTACCCCTAACAATTGAGTCCCCTATCAGAAGCTGTTTCCTTCCCCTGTGGTGTCCCTTGCCACCCTTTTGTGGGTGTCCTCAGCATTCTTCTTGGACTCCACTGAGGGTGCCATCATAGAGGAACCTTGCTCTGTCAGACTGGTATATGATTTGTGAAGAGGTACAACTAGGGGGCTTCAGGCTTGAACAAGACCATCAGGCTTGAACAAGCCTCCATCCTTCCAGGTGGGTCCCCAGTCACCAATGAATCCAAACTCTTCCTCACAGCACCAGTTCTTCAACTATGAGTTAAAGTTCCTGGTGCATGCACCCCTATGCTCTCCCATGCCTCTCACAGGTAGTACTTCCAAGAAGGTGACAGAAGTGGTACTTGCTTGAGACCCCTCCCCAATTTTCTAAACTTTTCCTGAACTTCCTTTGGCTCCCCATTTGCCAGGTCATTAGTACCTAAGTGGATAATGACATCCAGCTCACCCTCTCATCTTGCCTTCCCAGTGATCCCAGGATCTTTCTTCCATCCCTCGATGCCATGGCACCTGGTAGGCACCTACCTCCCTGTCCTCCCCCTCCTGTGTTCCTAGCCGGATCCCTCTTATGATGGAGTCCCCCACCAGGATTCACTTCCTCCTCCTCTGTGGTCCATTGCTCTCCCCACTGAGGTCACCTCCTTGGCTAACCTCCACATTCTTTCCTTCCACTTCTCTTGGTACCTCTATTTGGTTGTCCTCATTTGCCAGTGTGGTATATGAGTTCTTGAGTGGAATAGGATCTGGGATGTGTCTCTGCCTGATCACCCTAACCCTCCCTGAGCCCACTGTCATCCAAGTGCTCCTCGTTCTCGGCATCCTTTGTGGCAGCGATGTTGGACTGGGTGGTCTCTGAATAGGGGTGATGGTACTCCTGACCCAGTTTACTTCTGCTCTGAGTCTGACTACCTCATCCTGCAGTCCAGAGAGATGCATGCAGATAGGGCAGAACCTCAGTGTCCAGAAGGTCTGCCTGAATATGGCTGCTCCACATTGCACTTTGCATTTCTTTCTAAAGGTAGTCAACTGTCCATATATTGAAGGAGGGTACATTTTAGTAACTTTAGATGTCTCTGACCTTTATACTTCTATACCCCATGATGAAGGGGTTGAGGCAATGGGAAAGTTACTAGACACAAGGCCAGAACCATGGTATCCCAAACAAGCATACCTCAGAGTTTGGCCGACTTCATTCTCAGTAAAAAATATTTCTCATTTGGAAGAAAATATTTCAAACATTGCAGTGGCACAACAATGGGGTCTGATATGGCTGCGGGGTATGCTATTGTCTATATGTATAGTTTTGAATTAGAACACATACTTAATCTGGAATGAAATCTATGTCTCAGTAGTATTAAAATCTATAAGAGATTTATTAATGACCTCTTTATTGTCTGGCAAGGTGAAACCATGTTAACAGTAGAAAACATAATAATTTGCACTTTACCATGAACTACAGCAAGGAAAGTGTTGACTATTTGAACATTTCAATAAGATTCACTGATACAGGTTGCAAAATCACACTGTTTCAAAAATCTACCACAAGAAACACAATCTTGCATGCTCAGAGTTATCTTTCCAAGAATCTGGTATAAAGCATTCTGTGTTCACAATTCATAAGAATAAGAAGGAATTGTAGTCAGAACTCAGATTTTGAGAAAAAAAAACACAAAGTGCAATGTGGAGGTTTCAACACAGAGGATACAATAGAATTACATTACAACATGCTTACCAAAGGGTTCAGAAAGTGGCACAGACACAAGCATTAAAGAGCACCACAAGAGCAGTTGTAACCAATAGTGTGGTATTTTCCATCAAAAACAATGATACAATCCCACAAATTAGAGGAATACCGAATTCTCATTGTATCATCCTTAAGGATTATCCACTGAATGGAGAGGTGTTTCAGGAGTCACCTCTGGCAGCAGTCAAAAAGGTTACTACCATTATAGACAGATTGGTGCATACTGACCATTACAAACAGAGGATACCCCAGTGACAACAACTCCTATTAGGGCCATTAAAGCCTGGCAGGGTGCTACGTGGTCGCTGTTCATCCTATGAACACACCAGGAAGAAAACAAATATACGGGCACCCATTCACAAGCAAGGAATACACAATTAGAAAACATATCACCTATGATTCTATGGGGTTGTATATTTACTGCAGTGCCCATGTGACAGGATCTGGTGCCTGGAATTGGTACCACCCTCCTCCAGAATTGGTGACTATAAGAATTCTTGAATGCAATAAGATGAAATGTATCTATGAAATGGATTTGTTAAACCCAAACATAGGGATAAATAGGGACTTATCCAGCTTCTGTTTCATGATAACCTCAACCCTGATTATATCATTTTTTCACAAGGCAGACAATGAACTCCATAGCCCATTCTATTTGTTACTGCCTTAGGAATCCTCTGGACCAACTTCCCTTCCTGCAGAGCTGTGACTCAAGGAAGGCACTTAGCATCCCTCAACACTTTGCCACCTGTTGTCAAATTCATTCCCCAGCCAGTTAAGTCACCAAATGGGAGTGGCTTCCTCTTCCTTTGTGGATCTCTTCCACCTACCCCTTTGTCTCCAGTTTGGAGGACCTGCACATTGTCTCTGGTTGAAATTTTAGGATTTTTTTTTGTGGTGCTCTCCCACTCCTCCAGGTCAGCATAGGAGTTTTTGATGTTGGCCGGGAGTGGTAATGGCCTCTGACACCACTCTGTCAACCTCCCTGTACCAACCACAGACCATCCGACCAACTGCTCAAGCATTCTAGGTGGCAGTGTCTGGGGACATGTCAGCCTCTAGGTGAGGGTGAAGGTTCTCAGTACTCCTGTCAGATCGGCATGGAGACTAACCACCACCACCCTCAGCCCAGAGAGATGCATGTATGTGAGGCACCACCATAGTACCCTAAATGTTTTCATGAGGACAGCTGCCCACTTCCCACTTCAACACTCCATGCATCTTCCCTTGGTCTTATATGTCACCTTCTTATGTTCTGCATAAATCCACCACTGATATCTTTAAGTCCTCTGTATCTATTGTTTTAGCACTGTGCACTGTGACTAGCCCTCTGTAACAGTTAAATACCCTTTTTCTGACAATTTTGAGAAAGCAACAATGGCCACAATTTGGTTCAGAACAGAACAATTCCCATCCTTTGACAAGTTTCTATGAAATGCAATATAATTTAATATTTGTGCTGATGTATACATCAATATTTTTTTTCTTCAAGAATAAATTGGAGGCACACCATAAACACACATAACTAAAAATACCTAATTAGATGTAATGTCTTACTATTACAGTGTAACTCATAATAGGAATAATCAAGATACAGATGAAATACAAACAGCATGCTAATTATGCATATCATCAGTAAGACAGAATATAGAAAGGCCTATACAGTTAACCACATATCAAACATCAAGTCTAATTCCATACTTTTGAAAGTACTCAATGCTGACAATAACAGTTTCTAACTAAGAAAAGTTATTAACACAGCTACAGGTGTGAGAGCGAACAATAACACAAGCTAGGGAGTGGACAGCTGTAACACTGACAGAAAAAAATAATCTTGTGATACTGAGTGTTGTGAAAATGAGGTGCACTATTTGAAATAATAAACAAGTAGCACTTGAAATTGACCATCTCTGAAACCAAAATATGTCTTGTACAGTACCCATGAAAGTGAATGACATTCCACATGTAAATGATATCATCTCCTAATGTGGAGAAAGTCTCTGAAAGGGTGAAGTGCACAAAGTTACAGTGATTTCTTTATTTGAGCATCCAATTTCATCATACTAAATAAAGCAATCAGACATGTGGCAACAAATAATATTTATTCATACCAGCAGTCTGTTACTTGATCCACCCCCCCAAAAAAAAAATCAACAGATGAATCACCTGGTTAGACAAACATCTGGACATTGACATTAGCAATGTACAACATGTTTTATTCTCTTTTACATTAAATTATTAATACTGCTATAATTTAATAGACATGTGCCGATTACCTCACCCTTTCCAGTACAGCATGCTTCTGAGCAGAGAAGCCACATGGGGAGCTTTAGAAACAAAAACAGTGTGTCCTGTCATTTGTCATGAGTTGAATGTCTGTATTTCTGCACTTTTTGCCACCCAGATGCTGCACTTCAACTGTTTTCCATAAAGAATGAGGAAGGGGGGGCATAAACTTCACTTAAAACACTAAATACTTTCTCCTGTGTTTTCACTTTTTTCCAAGTAGTTCAAATTGGTATATGGTTAATCTTCTACATTTTGTATCGCACAAGAATTCATTGGGTAAACATTAGATAATTATTATAACCACGTGAAACGTTTTAAAAAAATACATTAATATTTCAGAACTGCAGGAGAGTAATAGATTAAATTAGGTAACAGGAGTCTCATGCCCAACAGATGCTCAGAGTGGATTTTCTACAAACAAAGAGGCACTCTAAAATTAAAAACACTAACAGAGTAATCCAGGGTAGATCCCTGCTGCAGGAGACTGAGCAATCTCAAACTGAAGTCATGTTAGACCAGTAACATATTCCAGCTGCCTTATATTAAATTAATGGTAATTAAATAGTGTTCAGTAGCTAGGTAACTAATAGATTAGAAGAAGTAAATGCTACATTCCTTAAACATTTGAAATCACCCTGGCCAATCAGATCATGATATTTTAAACTGACATACATTAACTAAAAGATAAATAGGGGGTCTTCCATAGCATGGGAAAACAGTGTTTGTCTTAGGTCCCAAGTGCAACTACCAGGCTATACACGGTCTGATCAGCACACTAAAAAGTATTGCAAGTACATTTAACATATTTTATTTTGAATATATGAAATACACAGCTAGAATAAAAATTACAAGAGGTGTTGTTTTACATATTTCAGAGCCAAAACAACTGTACAAATGGAGTTGGCTTACAGAAAATATGAAATTAGTGAACCAGGTATCTGCCAAATTAAATTTCAAATATATGGCACAGTTTGTTTGTTTTTTTGCCTGTGGTAGAGAGGGACACAAGGAGTACATAAAAAAATTAAAAAACACCACTGATTATTAAAAACTGTAAATGGTTTTGTCATATGTTTAATAATGTGAGTATCAAAATTAAAAAAGCCAAAACAGATTTTGAGAACAGTGAATTTTTGAACTGTAAGTAAATGTAGAGATATACATGGGGGGTATGAGTGCAGTCCACTTGGCCCATGATAAGGGACATTTAACTGGGGCTGTGTTAATGGGTGTCACCAAGGCTTTTGATTTGGTGCATCACAATTTACTGTTGACAACTCTTTTGAAACTTGGAATATCTGATGAAGTTATTGGCTGGTGTGGGAATGACTTAAGTGACTGAACTCAGATTACTAAAATTAATGGTCATTTTACCTCTCTGCTTCTGTCTCACTGGGTGTTCCTCAGGGTTCACTTTTGGGTCCTCTTGTATTTGGTATTTTTTTTAACACTCTCCGTTCTGCATATACCAAATCACAGATAATACTCTACACAGATGATGCAGTAATCCTCATGAATGGACCTGATTTTCATACTATTCAAGGTGTTTTGTCTCATGATTTTTTGATAGTTCAAAATTGGTTTAGAAATAACAAACGTGTTAAATGAAAAAAAAATCTAGGATTTTTTTTCAAATCTCAGAAAAAGATTGGATGAGGACTTTGAACTATTCTTGTGTACAGTCACTGGTGCAGCCATAGAACAGGTCAGGCAATTTAAATATCTGGGCCTCATCATAGATGAGGGTATGACTTATGAGCCCCAGATAACTAGCATGATTAAAGTGGTCCATCAAAGAATGGATGCTTTATACAAACTGAATCCGCTTTTAATCCCATCCACTAGGAAGTTGTTGGCTCAATGTTTCTTGCTCCCTGTTATCGATTATGCTTTATTATTTTATTTTTTTTCTGCTAGGGTGGGTTATTATTCAAGGTCAGAGTACTATTAAATCAGATAGAAAGATTTTCTACTCAGCTTCCATCAGAGACATGTCACTGCACCCTACTGAAGTAAGCATGATGGCTTCCATTAGATTATCAATACAAATTCCATTTGGGACTTTTAGCTTAGAAGGTTACATTAAATCTGTTACCCGCTATTATACAATAAGTGCTATTTTTAAAAACACATAATACTTCAGTCTTTACTCAGCACTCAGTTAAATCACTTTTCACAATTCCAAGAATGAAAATTCATTATGCCAGAAAGCCCTACTGTACTCCCTTCCATACTTTTTCAATTACTTGCAGATTCATTTTAATTGCTTAGATGATTGTATTTCTACTTGCTGAATGAAGTTGTGAAGAGTTTTATCTGATGAGAGTGAATGTAAATGTTTTGTATAAACATATTAATATTCTATAAACTGTTGATGAAATTATGTGTGTTGATTGTATTTTGATGTTGTTTTACCTATTGTTTTTTTATTTACATTGGACACCCTTGAAAATGGGTCTTTGGCCCATGGACTTTCAGTTTCAATAAAACAACAAACGTCACAAATTTAAATGCAAGAATATATATATATATATATATATATATATATATATATATACACACACACACATATATATATATATATATATAATGGTATTAATGATGATTGTGAAAATGTAACCCCTAATATTGGATGAAGCGTAGAGAATCAACCATATTCCTATTTGAACTACTTGGAATAACGTGAAAATACAGAAGAAAGTATTCAATGCTTTGAGTAAAGTTTATGCACTCCTTCCCCCATTCTTTATGGTGAACAGTTGACATGTAATGAAGCTTGATGGGGGCAGCTTAAGAGGGAAGTGAGGAAATATTTCTTCACAGAAAGGGTGGTGGATTCCTGGAACAGCCTGCCAGAGGAGGTGTTGGGGGCAAAGACAGCAGGGAGCTTCAAACATGCATTGGATAGACATGTGGGCATAATAGGGAAAGAAAGGGAGGAGGTAGGGACATCTGTGATCAAATAGGGTATAGAGTGTAAAATAGGCAGGAGAAACAGGGCAGACTAGATGGGTCTGCCAGTTCTTTTCTGCCAACAACTTATCTGTCTCTCTGTGCTCTGCTAACTTGGTGTAGGCCTTTAAAGGAGCACTAAGGTTTCATGTTTTTAACATGACATACTGCCTTACTTAATTTATTAAAGGCAAGACACGGCAAGACACTTTATTTACATAGTGCCCCATCCTGGAGCTCCGGGCGCCTCACAGAAACAAACAAGATTAATAAAATTAAAATAATAAAGAGTAAAATCAAATAAGAAAATAAGCACATCAGATATTAGCAAAATAACAGCATCATGCCCCAGAACACATTGTAATCAAAAAAGTTTTAAGTTTGGATATAAAGATGGTCAGTAACAGGGCACCTCTTACCTCTGGGGGATGGTGTTCCAGAGAAGCGGGGCCACCACTTTGAATGCCCTATCCCCTGAGGATTTTAGCTGAGATCATGGAACAGGGAGAAGTCCTGCATCTACTGACTGAAGGAAGTGGCCAGGAGCATATAGAGTGTGGAGGTCTTTCAGATAGCCAGGACCCAAACTGTGCAGAGTCCTGGAAGGTAACAAGCACACCTTGATATCAGTGCACCATGGCACTGGCAGCCAGTGCAGAATGCAGAATGCAGAGAACTGGCATGATATGCTTGGACTGAGAAGAACCAGCAACCAGCCTGGCTGCTGCATTCTAGACCAGCTGCAAGTAATGCAACAACTTTGCAGGTAACTCCATGTATAGGGTATTATTGTAAGCCAGTCTTGATGAGACAAGTGCATGCACCAGTGTTGTTAGGTCAAATGGCTCAAAAAAGAGCTTGATCTGGGAAATGTTCTGAAGATGATAAAAGCCACTGCAGACAACAGATGACACATGATGTTCTAATGTCACCTTGGAGTGTGCAATGACCCCCAGATTCCTCACCCTATCTACAGCCTCAGGAGTAACACCATCCAAGACAGTGAAATGGTATAATCATTACTTGAAGCTGATCAACCAAGCCACCCCAGCCCACCAGTAGCACCTCAGTCCTGAAGGATTCATCCTAAGCCAGTTGGCCGCCATCCAGTCCTGAATTTCCCTAAGGCACTCAGTCAGTTCCAAAACAGCTGCCCTGCCATCAGGGGCACAAGACACACAAATTGGATATAATCAGCATAACAGTGAAAACCCAAGCCATATCATGTAATGATCTCCCCCCAATGGCAACATGTATACAGCGAATAGAACGGGAGCTAAGATTGACCCCTAAGGCGCATCACATCAGAGCACAGCACAGCCAGAGATGAAAGAGCTGGGTGCTACCTGCTGCTCTCTGCTGGATAAGAAGGACTCAAACCACCTTAGTACTGTTCCTCCAAGTCCTATATAGTGCCTCAGACCAGGTCAACAGCACCCCATGGTCTACCATGTCGAAAGGCAAAGTGCAGTCAAGCAGAATGTCCACTCTCCCTTGCAAGGAGTAGATGATTCTGCACCAAACATCCATACAGACTCCAACTCAGCACTCATAACTGCTGGTGCAGTACTCCTGTCTTAATTTTGAGCTTTGCCAGAAATTTACAGGAATGTGCCAAGTAAATGTACAATTATGTAACTTCTATGTCCTGTTATTTGTAATGTGCTGTAAGCTGTAATCAAGTAATGTTCCTATTTCCTTTTTTGAATGATGTGGAGCCTTTGTAAATGAGTCTCTGACTCAAAGGTCTTTCTGAAATAATTTTAAATTGGTGTGCTGTGCTTAATTACTTGGGATTAGTCAGTCTTAGTGCACCCTGACCAGAGTAGTCTCTGTACTATGACAAGGCTGGAATCTTGTTTCATTTTATTTATTTATTTATTATGGTGTAGGATTAACACCTTTGAGCTAAAAGCTCATTACATGGGTTCCACGTCAGATGAGTACATTACAAACATCAGTTGACAGGACAACAGTTGAGAAAAAGAAAACTTGAGCATTCACATAGTATGGACAGGCATTTTCATTGGTATAATAGCTTAAACAGTGAGTAGGAAGGAATTAGCTTCAATTATATGAGAACAGGTGAGGAAGAAATGTTTTCCTTTTAACATTAAACTTTACAGGCAGATCAGGGCTGGGGAAGGGAACCACTAGATCACCAGGAAATTTTTTTTAACATTTTAAATGTTGGGTAGATTGGGGCTGAGTGGGGTCTGCTAGATCACCATGGAATGTTTTCCTTTTAACATTAAACTTTACAGGAAGATTGGGTCTTGGGGGAGAGACCACTAGATCACCAGGCAATTTTTTTAACATTTAACTTTATGAGCACATTGAGGCTGGGTGGACCATGACACATAAGGGCTCCAATAGTGGCGCAAATGGTCAAACTTTCCCAGAGGTTGAACTTCTATGTACCCTGAGACCAGAATTTCACCTTCTGGGAGGGTTTTGAGAATCCCAATTTAGGGGATGTGGCAGCTTGCATCTGTTGCATGCTCCCTAGTGCCATGCCACAGCCCATTTTGTGCCGTATGGATGGAGCAAGCACCATTTGGTGCATGCAGCTTGTGGTTAATGCAGGCTACCTTTGTGAATCACTCCCAGTGCATCTTTTGGTGCAAGTGAGACTTTGCAACATTCTATGTGGTTCAAGCCCCTTGTGCCATGCCGGGAGCATTGAGAATCGGGCCCCTGGTGTTACAAAGAACTGTCCTTTGGGGGTAGCTGAGTCAGCCAGTCCATTGACTACCTGTTCACCAGAAATCTCAAGAGCACTGGGGAATAGGAATCAGGCATGTGGAGGCCCCTTTCCTGGCAAAATCTACTCCTACGGCACCTCCTAGACACCACACTCCTGATCCTGTACCCCTTCTCACGGTCTTGCCCATGGAGCTAATCTGCATTTTGAACAATGCCCCAGTGCACCTCCAACCTTCTACAACAGTCAGTCACTACCACCAAAAGGGTACAAGGGAGCTAGTGGAGAAGATGCCACTGCTTCAGTTGCTCCACAATGTGGATCAACAGGGGACTAGATGCTGTGTAGAGCATTACAAAACAATCCCTACCAAAATTCATTTCATAAATAAATAAATAAATCATGCTCCTGCAGAAACTCCCCACTCCACCCAACCAACCCAAAACTGGAAAGAATTAGCCTAACCCACCCATCATACACACCAGCAAATCATCAAATTAGCTATAAAAACAATTTACTACACGTAGACAATCACACACTCCAAACACTCCTTTGAACAACATACAACTGAAAGATAATCATGAAAAGCAGGCTGAATTAACAACAAATACACTGATGTTAGTTAAAATAATTTCTAGAAATAGCCCATCTTGTCCGATTCTTTAATGTCCACAACTTCAACTGAGAAAGACTAAATAAAATATAATGTAGGCAGATGAAATTTTCATTGCAGAAACTTTTGAAAAACTGAGGATTAGTGAAATCAGAACCCTGCATCTCTCACCAGGCAGGAACAAGCTCACCAACAGAGAATACAGTCCAAGGAATAGCTTGGCAGAAGACACCAGGAGAAAGGACTGCTGTGTGACTGGACTTCTCTGCTGGGACTAAAGAAGAACTCTTGTACTTGGACCTTTAATTTAGGGTAAAAAAAAAACTAACAAACAAAACAAAAACAAAAAAGTGTGTGTTTGTCTGAGTTAACTGAACTGAATGGTTATGTGAACAGTTATCTAGGTGTAAATCTCAGGTGATTGAAAGGACTTAATAGCTGTGAGGTTTAAATTACTTGCAGAAAGATCTAGTAAGTAGGGGGAGTGGCTTAGCTAGAAGGAAGCTACATTTAAAGACTGCCTTAGAAAGATTCTGTTAATAGCTTGGCAGAAGACACCAGGAGAAAGGACTGCTGTGTGACTGGACTTCTCTACTGGGACTATATTGTGGCCTTGATGGAAGAGGGATGCCTGGATATTGTAGCAGTCACAGAAACATGGTACACAGAGAACCATGACTGGGATGTTAACATACCAGGGTACATAACCTACAGGAGAGACAGGCAGGGGAGAAGAGGGGGAGGAGTAGCTCTCTATGTAAAGGAAGGGATAAAAGCAACTGAACAAGAGAGTAAACAGGGAGAAGAGGAGGCACTGTGGGTCACCTTGGAGACTGGAAAGGGCACCACAATCTGCACAGGGGTTGTGTACAGACCCCCATGTCAGGGGGAGGGAATGGACAAGGATATGATAGAAGGCATTCTTAGAATGGCAGAGAAGGGAGATACTGTTGATGGGAGACCTGAATATGCCAGATGTTAACTGGAGCACATTTGCTGCAGCCACATCCAACAACAGGGCCATTCTTGATGCCCTACAGGTGGCAGGCCTCAGACAGCTAGTTTCGGAACCCACTCATGAGGGAGCAATCTTAGACCTCATACTCTCAAACGGGGGCAGTGAGAGGATCTCAGATCTAGAAGTGGGTTGCCATCTGGAAACAAGTGACAATCAAACAGTGTGGTTCACATTAAACTCAGCTACAGAGTCAAGCCATACAAAAGTGAGGGTACTGGACTTTAGGAGGGCTGACTTTGGCAAGATGGGAGAGCGCCTCAGAAAAGCACTAGCAAACAGGCTAGAAGGAGGTGTGGAGCAATGATGGGGAATCATCAAAACTGCCATCATAGAGGCAACAAGCCTTTGTGTGAAGCAAATAAACAAATCAAAACAAAAGAAAAAGCCACTATGGTTCTTGGAGGTGGCTGTTAAAGTCAGGAAGAAAAAGATAGCATTCCAGAAGTATAAGGAAGCACAGAAGAAGCAGGACAGAGAGCTGTACCAGTTAAGGCAGAAGGAAGCAGGAAGGGAAGTCAGAATAGCAAAGGCCCAAACTGAGGAAAAGATAGCCAACTCAGTTAAGAAGGGGGAATAAAACCTTTTATAGGTACGTCAGGGAGCGTAGAAGAAAAAATTACTCACCTTAGTAATGTTGTTTCTTCTAATGGAGTCTTGCTATATTATAGACATTAGCAGTTTGATCCAGCTCTAGAACTGCCCGGAGTGAAATGGTTAAAACCATTCCAAAATAGAATTTTGGCACGAGAGCAGCTCTATCTGTGTCATTTCAAACTTGAACTGTCAGATCTTTCGAGCCAAACTCACTAAGGTCTGTGTGAAGCTGTAACCTACACTAGCCAAATGGCTACCTAAATAATAACAACCATTGATGGTCCCAACACCCAAGACTCAAGTCAGGGGACCAGAAATACTAACACCATTCTAATAATATGAAAATGGAACATAAGTATATTAAAACACACCGCAGTACACATACACACCCCAAAGTCCCAAAGGGGACAAAATGCTAACAAGACATAAGTAGTGCCACACTAAGTTGCCTGCACCCACCAAGTAGAGGTTCTGAGAGGGGCAGGTTGGGGGAGGTCTATAATATAGCAAGACTCCATTAGAAGAAACAACATTACTAAGGTGAGTAATTTTTTCTTCAAACAACATGAAGTCTTGCTATATTATAGACATTAGCAGAATACACAGCAGTACCTCCATGGAGGAGGGGCAGAACCTACTTAGGGAATAGGCTCTGAAGAACAGCTGTGCCAAACTGAGCATCTCTTCTGGCCTGGACATCCAGGGAGTAATGCTTGGTAAAAGTGTGTACCGTTTTCCAAGTAGCAGCCTGGCAAATCTCTAATAAAGGGATATCTCTGGCAGCAGCTAGAGACGCAGCTGTACCCCTGGTAGAATGAGCCCTCAAACCGGGGGGCTCTGCCCACTTTCTGATAACAAAATTGGATACAAGAGACAATCCACCTGGCTATTGATCTCTTAGTGGCAGGTTTGCCTTTCCCAACTTCACCATAGGTAAGGAAAAGTTGGAGGGATTCGAACCTGTGACCTTTGGTACGCTCTATATAATAACTAAGAGCTCTCTTAACAACCAGGCTGTGCAACCTCCTCTCACCCGAAGAGGAGTGATCAGTGAAAAATACTGGAAGGGAGATAGATTGATTAAGATGGAAATCTGAAACCACCTTAGGCAAAAACTTCCTATTAGTCCTAAGGACTACCTTATCCCTGTGAAGAAATAAAGTCAGTCTCCACTGACAAGGCTTGCAATTCACTTATGCATCTGGCAGAAGTGATAGCCACTAGAAAACAGTTTCCAAGTTAGGTACTTAAGCTCTGCAGAAGACAGAGGTTCAAAAGGGGTTGCATTAACTGGGCAATGCAAACATTAAGGTCCCAAGCAGGGCCGTTTCGAAAGGGAGGATTAGTATGGAGTAATCCCTTAAAAACTTGGAAAACACAGGATGAGAGGAAAGAGGGATGACTTTCCTGCTGACACAAAAGCAGACACAGCTGCCAAATGAACTCTCAGGGTAGCTGGTCTGAGACCCAAGGAATTAAGATGTACCATGTAATCTAACAAAATGGGCAATTCAGCAGATTCTGGGAAATATTTTCCCAGCACACCAAATGGAAAACCTTTCCATTAAGAACTATAAGTAGCCCTAGTGGAAGGCTTTCTGGAAGCCTTTAGGATCTCAAGAACACCCTGAGAGAGGTGTAAATCAGCAAACTCTAACTCCTCAAGAGCCAGGCCTTGAGGTTGAGGGATTTGAGGTCCGGATACCAAACCCTTCCCTGGGCACAAGTCAACAGATTGTGATTCCTGGGGAGGCACAGGGAAGATGGACTGTCAGAGACAGAAGGAGTGGGTACCAGGGCTGCCTGGCCCAATCCGGGGCAATCAGAATCACCCTGCAAGGCTGAGATCTGATTTTGACTAGTACTTTGAATAGGAGAGAGGAAGGGGAAGCAAGAGAACTTCCCTCCCAATCCAGAAGAAGGGCATCCAGGGAACTGAGCTCAACACTGGAGGCCTGCAACAGAACAGAGGAAGTTTGTGATTGTCTGGGGCTGCAAAAGATCTATCTGAGGGATGCCCCACCTGGCAAAAACTATCCCCAACACTTGAGGATCCAGGGACCATTTGTGATGGCCCTGGGAAATCCTACTGAGGGCATCCGCTAGGACATTGTCCTTCCTGGAAGATGAACTGCTATGAGGGAAGTGTTCAGGGAATAGGCCAGAGACCACAACTTCATTGCCTCGGTGCACAAGGCCGAAGACCAAGTGCCCCCCTGTTTGTTGCTGTACCACATTGTTGTGGTGTTGTCTGTTCTGACTTGTATCACCTTGTCGTGGACACATGCAGAAAAAGCTTGAAGACCTAAAAAGACAGCTCTGAGTTCCAGTAAATTGATGTGGAGCAGAGATTCCTGGGGGGACCAAACTCCCTGAGTGGAAAGGTCGCCCATGTGGGCTCCCCAACCCAGAAGGGAAGCATCTGTAGTGAGAGTCAAGTCATGAGAAGGGGAAATGAAGGGGACCCCCGCTCTTAAATTGCTCTGATCCTGCCACCACTGGAAGCTAGGATCAAGGTTCGAGTCACTGGGACCAACTTGGAAGGGTCTCTTCTCTGAGACAAAAGGTTCTCAAGTGAAACTGAATGTCTCTCATCAAATCTGGCTCCCTGCACAACAGCTGTGGATGTAGCCATGTGCCCCAGGAGCTGCAGAAAGTGTGTTGCTGGTCGAGACCTGCAGAGTGAAGGAAGAGGCTAGAGCCACTAAATTCCTTACCCTTTCTGGGAAGAAAGTCTCTGGCTAGCTTTGTGTCCAATTCTGCCCCTATAAAGGTGAGTACCTGGACTGGTTCCAGAACCGACTTTGGTAGGTTTAGCAGAAAACCCAGGGAGGTGAGAAGCTGCTGGGTGACCTGCAGGTGAGTTTTACCTGTTCTGGGGACTGGCCTACAATGAGCCAGTCATCTAGATAGGAAAAACAGCAATCCTCTGCCTCCTTAAGTGGGCCACTGCCACTGCTAGACACTTTGTGAATACCCTTGGAGCAGAGGTAAGGGAAGGGCATTGCTCTGAACTGGTAATGACCTGAGGGCAGTTCGAATCTGAGGTACTTTTGATGGATCTTCTGATTAGGACATGGAAATAGGCATCCTTGAGGTCCAGGAGGCTAGCCAGTCCCCTGGCCTTAGGGAAGGTAAAATCATTGCCAGAGTTACCATTTTGAACTTTGGTTTCAAAAGATGCTTGTTCAGATATCTGAGATCTAAAATGGGCCACCATTCTCCTGTCTTTTTTGGGGTAAGGAAGTATCTGGAATACAGACCCCTGCCCTGATGCAGGGGAGGAACCCTTTCTACTGCTCTGAAAGCTAACAGGGATGAGACCTCTGTTTCCAGAGCGAGGGTCTCTGAAGCACTTGCAGGTGGAAAAAGTCTGCTTCTCAACTTGGGAAACTTTTGGAAGCTGAGAACCAGACCCTGGCTTACTACTTCCAGAACCCACTTGTCTGAGGTTAAAGAAGCCCAATTCTGACTGAAGTAAGCCAGCCTGCCCCCACTGGTACAGGAGAATCGGCCCTGGGCACCCCATCAGGTGCCTGTTTCTCAGGAGCTTTAGGCTGGAGGGTGGGGCAGGCCTGCCCACCCCTCGTCTGCCCCTGCCTCTGAAGACCCCTCTGAGCATAGGCAGGAGGCCTGAGTCTGAGTAGAAGGCCTGTGAAAGGCCTACCCTCCCTGAGGCATGCCTTTGAGGGTGGCTTGCAGCTCCTTAGCCTGGGCACTCTTGTAAGTAGTCCTATATTCATCCATCTTCTTCATGTAATTCTCTGTCTGCTCTCCAAACAGAGAATTTCCCACCACAGGAAAATCCATAGCCTTAGTCTGGGTATCCTGTGACAAACTAGTACACCTGAGCCAGGCCAACCCTACGAAAGCTACAGATGTGGCCATGACCCTAGAGGAAACATCATTAACATCCACAGCAGCATGAAACTGAACCTTAGAGGCTTCAATGCCATCAGCAGCCACCTGTTCTAGTTCACTAGCCAGCTGGCCATGGGCCTGCTTGGCCAGTTGCATAACAGTATCCCATCTAGATTTCTGATACCTAGCTACATAAGCCATATAATTTGCTTGCCTGAGTCCCAGAGAGGCTGCCATATACTGTTTTTTTGCCATGGCATCAATCTTCCTGGAATCCTTGTCAGGAGGATGTGAAGCCAAGGGAATATTAGCTTTATCACAGACAGCAGCCTGAACTACCCCAACATGACTGCATTGCTGAGAAAGGAATTCTGTATCAGGGCCTGACAATGTATACCTTCTGTCCATCTTTTTATCTACAGGAGGCACAGAATTAGGAGCTTTTAAAATTTTAATTGTTTGTTTCCTAAAAAGACTTATGTAAAGGAATAGACAATCTCCTAGACTCTGGAATATCCATCATTTCTACAAAATCAGGCTCCTCTTGCTCATCCACAGCCTCTTCTAAAGGAAGCTGGAGGGTTTCAGCAACTTTTATAAAACATAAAATGAGATGGGGACTCAGACAGCATAGGGGAGATTCTAAAGGTCTGTCTGGGAGATGTCGGTTCAATGGGCACACCCAGACCTTCACAGCCACATTCATACTGTTCATAATCCTCCTCCCCTCCTCTGGTTCATAAAATTCATCAATATCATAATCCTGAACCACTGGGACCGACGAACCAACCTTTTACCAGATAGTGGTGCTCTCGGACGGACCCTGAGATCAGTGACTGGACAATTTGTATGGCTTTTGCTATCTCTGCAGCAGTTGGAGAAGGAATTTTGGACTCAGACCTGCTGATTTTCTTGTTTTCTTTACTGGAATTGGTTCCTCAGAACCAGCTTTTCTTTGCCTGAGGAAGTCTGGCCCTGGTCAGATGGCACTCCCTCTGGTTGGTTGGCACCGAACGGGCTGTCCATCGGGTCAGCGGACTTTGGCCTCTCGTTCCCTGAGCCTGCCCAATCTTTTTCCAGGGTGGCTGCAGGGAAATTCTTACATACCTGGCAGTCTGACTGGAGGTGGTCAAACCCAGACAATAAAACATGTGGTGTGTGGGTCAGCCTTGGCAAAGACTCCCCACAAACATCACAGTGTTGAAACCCATGGGCCCGTTTTTCTTTTGGGTTTCTCAGACATAATGCCAGCCTAACCAAAACTTGCCCTTTAACGGCAGTGCTAGGCAGAACACCTTATCAGTTCTAACCGTGTGTCACGGGTATTGGAAAAAGCGTAATAAATCCGTTTTTCTAGAACCGATAAGAACGGGAACCGCACTCTAAAATAGTAACTTTTAGTTTTAAATGAGTTTAAACCCACTGATCGGTTCAAAACCAAACCGATAACTACAAGTTCCACACAGACAAAACCTTCATTTACTTACGGTTACCACAGATAGAGCTTGAACCGAGCGGTTTTGCGGTTAAATAAAACTATTCTCGGTTAAATCCAACAGAAAACACTTTTAAACCGAAAGAAGCCGAGCAGAATGAGAAATCTCCGGGCGACTGTTCACTGAGGCGGAGTAAAGAATCTGACAGTTCAAGTTTGAAATGACACAGATAGAGCTGCTCTCGTGCCAAAATTCTATTTTGGAATGGTTTTAACCATTTCACTCCGGGGCAGTTCTAGAGCTGGATCAAACTGCTAATGTCTGTAATATAGCAAGACTTCATGTTGTTTGAAAGACAAAGGGAGGGATAGTGAGGCTGAATAGAAAGAACGGTGGGTGGGCAGAGGGGGGCAGTGAAAAAGCAGGGATACTGAACGAATATTTCTACTCAGTATTCACAAAAGAGGAGAGAAGTGCCTAATCCAATTAACAGAAGCACTCTTGATAGAGGTGATCCCAGTCCTTTCACAGAAGAAAGGGCTCTGCGAGAACTCCTAAAACTGAAGGTGGACAAAGCAATGGGTCCTGATGGAATTCACCCAAATTCTAAAAATTAAGGAGGAACTAATGAAACCACTGGTTACTCTTTTAATAAATCATGGGAGGATGGTGTGGTACCCGAGGACTGGAGGAAGGCGGATGTGATTCCCCTTCACAAAAGTGGGACCAAGACAGAGGCAGGAAACTACAGACCTGTCAGTCTGACCTCTGTGGTAGGGCAAGTGATGGAGTCACTTCTGAAGGAAAGAATAGTTGAGTACCTAGAGGCCAGTGGGGCACAGGACCCAAGGCAGCATGGGTTCTCAGCGGGAAGGTCATGTCAGACAAATCTAATAGATTTCTTTGACTGGGTGACCAAAGTAGTAGACCAGGGAGGGGCTGTGGACATGGCCTACCTAGACTTTAGCAAGGCATTTGACACAGTCCCACACAAAGATTAATAGTCAAATTAACCAGCCTGGAGTGGGTCCCAGGGTGGTAGCCTGGTAAAACATTGGCTGCACAACAGGACACAGAAGGTAATTGTAAATGGAGTGCACTCTGAAGAAAGAGGGTTACTAGTGGGGTACCTGAGGTTCAGTATTGGGTCCAGTCCTTTTAATGTCTTCATTAGTGACATTGCAGAGGGACTGGAAGGAAAAGTATGCCTTTTGCAGATGACACAAAGATCTGCAACAGGGTTGATACACAAGGAGGCGTGGAAAGGATGAGATGGGACTTGGCAAGGTTGGAGGAATGGTCAGAAGTATGGCAGCTAGGATTCAATGCAAAGAAGTGCAAAATAATGCACCTGGGAAACAAGAACCCAGGGGAAGAATACACAATGGGGGGTAGTAACAACAACAAAAAAGGAAAGGGACCTGGGGGTAATCATATCAGATGACCTTAAGGTTAGCAAGCAATGTGAGAAGGCAGTAGGGACGGTTGGGGGTATACTGGGATGCAAAGGGAGATACATCAGCAAGAGAAAACAGGAAGTTGTTATCCCTCTGTACAGACAGTTGGTGAGACCCCATCTGGAGTACTGCGTCCAGTTCTGGAGACCCCATCTCCGCAAGGACATAGACAGGACAGAGGCAGTCCAGAGGAGGGCAACTAAAATGGTGCAGGGTCTGCAAGAGAAGCTGTATGAGGAGAGACTAAAGGGGCTTAATATGTATACCCTTGAGGAAAGAAGGGAGAGGGGGGACATGATAAAAACTTTTAAGTACCTCAGTGGAATCAACAAAGTCCAAGAGAGTAGCATCTTTCAGAAAAAGAGATGTGCAAGAACAAGGGGACACAATTTAAAGATAGAAGGGGGGGGCGGTTCAAGAGCAATGTGAGGAAGTATTATTTCACAGAGAGGGTAGTGGATGCATGGAACAGCCTTCCTGAGGAGGTTGTGGGGTCTAAAACTGTGGGAGAATTCAAGAATGCATGGGACAGACATAAGGCAATTCTTGTGGTGGGTAGGAAGAAATAGGCTGTTGGTTAACTAGGATCTGCGGCTTATCCTGTAGGTAGGGAAATGGGCAGACTAGATGGGCCAAGCAGTCCTTATCTGCCATCAAAGTCTATATTTCTATGTTTCTATGGAGTCCAACACCAAATCACTTTCTCCTTTTCCATCTCTCACCCGGAACTAAGAGGAGACTAGATAATGCAGATCAAAAATCTAAGCAGGACTCACTCTCTCAAGAAGAGCCCTGGTGACATATTGGCAGTGTAGGGAGAAGACAGACAGAGACAGTACCCACGGGGCCCAAAAACATGGATCAACCACCCAGCAGCTAAAAGCCACAAGGACAAAGTTGACCCTGTAGGGCTGCCAAATGAAATCACCACCCAGAGCACCCGCACACCCACAGGAAAATCTCAGCCTGAAAACTACTCACAGCCACAGTACTTAGGCTTGGTTCAACCAGGTATACATAGGCACTTTAAAAGAACAAATTTCAAACTAGGTACAGTTAGTACAGAGAAGAATAATCTATAATAAGGATAAAAGGATGTTGGCGGAGCTATGGATAGCAAGACGACTCCTCACCTAACACTACTTGAAGCCATTCAGTAATATCCATTTCACTACAGTCCAGGCACCAAATCCAATTTCCCATGTGAAGCTAGAGTGGTGAAGGAGATTGCAGAACAGGGAGTGCAGCAGGGCAGAATCAAACCAGCAACTGCAGCACAAACAAGCCATTATACAACAGACAGTACACAGGGTGCCAGCAAAAACAGTCTGCTCTGCAAGTTGAAGCCACTCCTGGTCTCCCAGTATCAATCCAGAAACATAGTAGCAGCAGTCAAGTTGGAAAAATCAGCTTCTGTGTTAGAGCCACTGCAGAGTGGTGGGACAGTAGTTACCCAGTCCTGTGGTAAGTTGTACCAAGACACTGATGCGGCTTGCAAGTAGCAATGAACACCATGCAACTCCAGAAGTCAAATAAAAGGTGCACAAGGTAAGAGGGATCCAAAAACACAAAAAAAGTCAGTACAGGATTAAAAACATTTTAAGCTTTTAATCTGATGTCATCTAGGATGTATAGAAACAGCCAGAACTGAAACACATAGAAATCAACAGCAGCAGCAATATAGCTATTGGAGTCGAACAACACAATAATTAACACAGCAGTATGTAAACTTAGCTTAAAACTATTGCAGGCAGTTTAATAAAAAGGAATAAAATGACAACTAAAATAGATTAAACCAGAACTCACTCAGAGCTCAGCAGATGGACCACACAGCATAGTGGCCATCTCAAAGCACGTTGCTTATAGAATGTTCATAACTTTGAGCTATTAACTTATTTAGTTACTTATTTTCTTTCTTTCTTTCTTTAGTTATCTAAATAATTATTTTATTTTAGTTTTTATCTGTTGTGTTCATTATGTGGTTTTCTCTGTATGGCACCTTGAACCTCTGGGAAAGGTGCCCAAAAATAACCTTGTTTTGCCATAAGCAAGATATGCTTGGAGGATCTGTTCACTAGGAATGGAAATACTGAGATGAGAGGGCATGGGTGGAGGCTTGTTGGAGGGAATTTAAGTGGAAAATTAGGAAGTTCTTCTTCACCAAGAAGTTGGTGGAACAATGGTATAGATTTCCAAAAGATTTAGTTGAAGCAGAGACTATTAATGGGTTTAAGGCTGGGTGACAGTGGAACAGATTCAGGGGCATAATAGCACTGAAAGGTGAGGTAAGGAGGGTGGGGATTGGTGGGGGAGGCAACTGGGGAAAATAAGGAGTTGATCCAAGAAGTAAACCCTATTTGTCAGAAGGTTAGTTGAGAAATAGGAGGAAATCTGAGCAGAATGAGTCTTTTTCTGCTGTCATTTCTGTGCTTCTAGGTTTCCACATTTACATTCCTTATGATGTCCACATGTTCCTGCCATTTAAGTAAATTTGTGAGGCAGCGTGGCCCACTGATGGGGAGCACTAGCTTAGGAAACAGAAGATCACCTGAGCCAACATACTCACTGTGACCCTGGGCACTCACCTAACTGCACAGCGTTCCAGTCCACCCAATTGCACAGATGAGTACAGCAGAACCCTGCTGAAAATGAGATGCTCCATCCAAAAAGTCCCACCTCATTGGTCTGTGTGGGTGTCTGTTTGCATTTGTCTGTGTCAGTAGATTTGTTTTTGTGGATTTTCATGTTTTTCTGCTTGGAGTAACTACACCATTCTTGAACACATAATCTATGAAAGTCTTCTGGACTGAATTTCTGCAAAACATCACCACCAGGTATCAGCATTTTTCATTCTAAATCAAGGTTTCTCAAGCTGTGAGGCCAGCTTCCCTGGGGAGGCCCCAGTCTTTTAGGGGGAGGCTCAGGAAAGTCTGAAAAAGTACTGCATTTAAATTGTGAGTTTTCCATATTTTGTGTGAAGGAGTGAGGTAAACTGAAAGAGGATAATGGTAGCTGAATTTATATATTTACAAATCAATGATCAGGAAAGGCACACTGAGCTAAGGTACATTTCAGGTGTACCCGGGGTAGCATAGGGAGTGAATACAATTAAAAATGCAACTACAAGACAGTCAAGAAATACAAAATGAAAATAGTGTTAAATTTTTGCAAAGCATCTGATGCCACTGGTTATGCCAGACCTGTTACAAACAGGGACAGCATTGCAAACATCACAGTGGACAGTCCCCAGGGTATTAGTGATCTGTACTGTGTAGTTTGGTATATGGATAGGGCAGAAGAGAAACCACACAAGGAAGAGGGTCCAGAGACTTCAGGAGGGCAGATTTTGGAGAAATGGGCAACCATCTCAGAGATTACCTTAAAGGAGGGTCTAGCCAGGGTTTTTTGGAGACCCTATGGCATAGGATTATACAGGGTATAGTTAAGGCAATGGCATGCTGCTTAAAGGAAGTTAGTGTGGGAAGGAAGAGGTTGCTGTGGTTCTCAAAGGAGGTGGCAAAGGTAGTGAAGGAGAAAAAAACAGCCTTCAGGAAATATGGGGGATGCAGCAGAAAGAGGACCAGGAGGTATACCTGGCAAATCAAAGGGAGGCAGGAAAGAGGGTCAGAGCAGCGAAAGTACAAGCAGAAGAGAAAATATCCAGGAAGGCAAAGAAAGGGACAAGACCTTTTCCAGGAGCATGAGCAAGAAGAGGAAAATACTGTATGAGGAAGGACAGTGAGAATCAGAAGGGCAGGGGAAAGGGGAACTGCGAAGAGGAGGATCCAGAGAAGGCTGACATTTGAAATTATTAATTTTGCTCAGCCTTTACAGCAGAGAGAGGGAGGGCAGACCAGCATGTAGTAGACATCTCCAGCGGGTGGAAGAAGTGGACATTTTGTCCCTTTACGGAAGAAAAAGTCCCAAAGGGGTTGGGAGTGCTTAAAGTGAATAAGACAATGGGGCTGGACAGGATTCATCAAAGGATCCTAAAGAAGCTGAGTGACATGCTAGTTGCCCCTCTGGCAACACTGTTCAGTACCTCTTTAGAGATAGGGGTTGTACCAGAGGACCGGAGAAGGGCCGATGTGGTCCTTCTGCACAAGAGCAGCAACAAGAAGGAGGCTAGCAACTATAGGCCAATCAGTCTCACTTCAGTGGAAGGAAAACTGATGGATACCCTACTGAAGGAGAGAATGGTAGAATACCTCAAGGCAAAATGTGCTACAGGACCACCGGCAGCATAGCTTCACAGGGAGGAGGTCAGGGTGACTAGGGAGGTGGACCAGGGAAGGGCAGTGGATATGGCCTATCTGGACTTCAGTAAGGCCTTTCACATTGTGCCACACAGGAGGCTACTGAAGAAACTAAGCAGCTTTGTGATAGGGGAGAAAGTGATAAACTGGGTACAAAGTGACCGAAGGATAGGAGGCAGAGGGTGGTGGTAAATGGCAGGCACTTTGGAGACAGAGGAGTGACTTGTGATGTCTCATAGTGATCAGTGCTTCGACTGGTCCTCTTCAGTGTCTTTATAAGTGACATTGCAGAGGAGCTGGAAGGAAAGGTATGTCTCTTTGCAGATGATACAAAAATCTGCAACTGAGTGGACACTCACAGAGGATGGAGAGAATTCATAGAGATCCGGGGAAACTGGAGGAGTCGTCTCAGTTGTGGCAACTGAGTTTTAATGACAAAAAGTTCAGGGTCATGCACCTGGGGTGAAGAAATCCAGGAATTATGTAGAGGATGGGGGGGGAGGTACTTGAGGTCACCAAGCAAGAAAAGGACTTCGAGGTAATCATATCTGATGACCTCAAGGTAGCTGGTCAGTGTGACAAAGAATATTGGTAATTTTAGTGGGATGCTGGGTTGCATAGGAAGGGGGGTTTCTAGCAAGATGAGAGAGGTGGTGTTGCCCTGTATAGCTCACCCGTGAGACCCACCTGGAGTACTGTGTCTAGTTCTAGAGGCCACACCTATGACAGGACATAGACATGGTGGAAGTGGTAAAGAGGAGGGGCCACCAAAATGGTATGAGAACTGCATGAGAAGCTCCCATACCCAGTCTCCCATTTCTGTTTTTTTTTTGTTTTGTTTAGCCCATTGCTTGCATATGCTTGGTTCCTCAAACATATAACCAGTATGAACTGATGCAGAGAGGTGACTGAAGGTTCCCATACCCAATCTGCCATTCCCATTTGATTTTTTTTATTTGCCTGTGCTTGTGGGTCCTTGGACCCAGCATGAATTACAGCAGAGGCAAGTGAAATCTCCCATTCCTGATCTCCCAATCTCCTGGTGCCACAAGCAAACTGAGTATGTACACCACGAC
Source organism: Neoceratodus forsteri (assembly GCA_016271365.2). Taxonomy (NCBI): domain Eukaryota; kingdom Metazoa; phylum Chordata; order Ceratodontiformes; family Ceratodontidae; genus Neoceratodus; species Neoceratodus forsteri. The sequence continues at coordinate 40,099,001 of JADMNL010000040.1, read as the reverse complement.
CAATATAGTATAGTATGGTACAGGGTACTGCATTGTAATTGTTGTGGCGGGCCAGAAATGAGCAGCAGCTAACACAGGAGTTCAATAAAACAAAAGTAAAAAATACTGCAATGTAAAACCCTTAACTTTTTGTAATCTCCCACTTCCTCCTACTATCTTCAGTACTGTACTTATTAGACACAGATCTACAGGTAGAGTAACAGCTACAGTATTAATGGAATGCTGATCATCCGGACTCTGGATTATCTGAACAGTTCTGATGTCTACCAGGCAGTTCAGATAATCAAGATTGTACTGTATGAATTGTATGTGCTACTTAAGCAACTGGTAGAGTACTGCAACTACCTGCTGCATTTAATCTGTAGCTAGGATTTTTTATAACTATTGTGATCGCAAATTTTCTCACTGTAAGTATTACCTGAGCAACCACTCCCATCGTCACGGGCCAAAAACCACACCACTGGGTTTTGTCTTAACGTCGCTTTATTTGATCAAATATCTCACACATGCATGTGGGACTTCTACAATGGAGAAGTTCCCTGATTACAATTTACAGTAGCTTTTTATAAGCTAGATTTTGCACTTCTTATCTTGAAAATACCAACATTTCAGTATAAGCCAATCATAAGACAGCATAACAAGTTTTCAGCAATGTAAAATAAAACATGCAATTCATTTCTTTCCCATTACTGCTTGATACATATGCCTGGGTCAAGCTGACCTGAGAGAGACAATGAGTTTCACTCACACCATAGCAACGTACAGCTTATCTTCAATGCCACTACGTGCTCTTATCTTTATATTTTGTCCAAGCCTGCCATGCAGGCTGGTACAACCAGTTCTGCTCAGTTTTATCTAGCTTTCTGTTTTTTACAAATGTACTTCAAGTAACCTCAGTACAAATTCTATAACCCTTAAAAGAACAAAACATGAACTCAGAAATGTCTACTACATTCATTATTACTTTGTTACAGCATGGCTTTTAAAGCAAGCATAGCTTCAAGGCATTTAATAGCAAATATAGCTTTAGGATATGTAAAAATTCCCTTACACTATCCACTTGCTTAGCTACTGCTAACTACCCTGCTACAACCTGAAAGTTGTTTTGAATTCCTGCTCGCCCTAGCAGAGTTGATCTTAATTATTATACTTGGTAGTAGCTGGTGGTTTGAAATCATTCTCTGCTGCTAACAAACTAACTAGAGCTAAGTGTACTACCTGCTAGCTGCTAGTTCCCTGATCCTACTGAAGCACTACCATCACCCTATCCTAATCTGGTCCAAGTTCTACACTTAATCAGATTGCTTACCCCTTGCCTAAACTGAGGCCTTATCAACACCCTATCGGGGGGGGGGGAGTATTTTGTTTAGTCAACAGCCTAACTCTGCTTGTACTATACCATAATCTGGCCCCTACTGAAGCCATACCTATCAGACTTTTTGAGTGGTCTGAACTAGTTGCTTGACTAATCCACCATTCCATATCTGCTTTGATGCTTTGCTTTTACTGAGGTTTTGTCAGTACCCTATCTGAGTGGAATGAGGGTCCTGTTACTTTGCTCTGCCAATACTGAGGCCCTGCCTCCCCTTCACTACCTAGGTGGCTCTAATTTGAGTAATTGTTGGGATCCAGTTTCTATCATTATCATGTTTGTTGCAATGCTACTACTCTTGACCCACCTTTCCACTATATCGTTCCCTTGAACTTCTTGGGCCCTCTGCAGCTAAGGTGGTCTTCTTACTGAACTTCATGCTGAAATTATGACCACATGATCCTCCTGAACTACACCTTAGTTCCAAAGCCCAGCAGCCATTCTCCCGCTACAAATTTAACCTATGACTGTTGGTGTTAGAAGAACGTGTTGGGATCATAAGCTAGGGCTATGTCTCCAGGACCTCTGGTAAGTCTCTTCTCCTTAAAAGAAAAAGTTGGAGACTGAAGCACTTCCTTAGAGGCTCCAGAAGCCAAACTTTAATGCTACATTTACTGTCTGGCAATCCTCACCCCAACCCAGGCCCTGCAGAAAGCCCTTGGCATGGCTCTTTGAGTCAAGGGAAACTGAACATTGTCTCACTAAACATTGGTAATCTCCTATCTCGTCGGGAGTGGTGCTGCTGGAGTGGAGAACGGCACGTGTGGTGCCACTCCACAAGCGCGTACCCAAGGATGACCCAGGTAACTTATAGACCAGTCAGCCGGACCTCAGTAGTGTGTAAATACATTGAGACTATACTAAAGGAAAGGCTGGTGAGGTACATAGAAGAGAACGGTCTACAGCATGAAAGACAGCACAGGTTTGTGGCAGGCAGATCGTGTCAAAGGAACCTGATCGAGTTCTTCGATTGGGTCATGAGGGACATGGACAAAGGTCAGGTAGTGGACATCATATACCTAGACTTTAGCAAGGCCTTCGATTCTGTGCCACACAAAAGGTTGATAATGAAGCTGAGGGATCTAGGCGTGGGTGAGAATATAGTAAGATGGCCTGAAAACTGGTTGAATGGCAGAACCCAGGGAGTAGTGATTGGGGGTGAGTTCTCCAGCACCAAGGAGGTCACCAGAGTGGTTCCTCAGGGATCAGTGCTGGGAGCTGTGTTGTTCAATGTCTTCATAAGTGACATTGGGGAAGGTATTAAAGGCAAGGCAAGGCAAATTTTATTTAAGAAGATGCCCATCCCAGAGGCTCTGGGCGCCGTACATCAATCAAATAAAAACAGTACAGCACAATAATAATCAATAAAATACACTGCTCCAAACAAGTTAAAACAAAATTTGCTACACAATTTGCTTCATTCAGTTACAGCTACATTTGAAATCTCTAAAACTAAAATAAAATTTAAAAAATTAAACAATATAAACTATAAAACATAGTCCAGGAATGCCTGATCGTACAAAATGCCTTGAGTCAGGGCTTAAAAACCTCAACAGATGGGGCCTCCCTAGCAAAATATGCCTGTGTGCGAACGACTCCAAACTCTGTAAGAGAGTGGACACCAAGGAGGGGTTACTGGACCTGAGGGATGACTTCGCAGTACGAGAGAGATAGTTGGGAATCTGGCAACTTAGTTTCAATGCCTAAAAAGTGCAAAGTGATGCACATAGGGGCCAAGAACCCTAGGACAGAGTATTACATAGGAGGGGCTCACGTCACTGCTTCCAAGGAGGAAAAGGATCTAGGGATAGTGACTATGAGTGATCTGAAACACACCTTCTGTGTAAAAAGGTGATGGCAAAGGTTAACAGGATGCTGGGGTGTATTGCAAGGGGATTCAGTAGTAGGCGGAGCAAGGTTATTTTACCATTGTACAGGTCACTGGTGAGACCACATTTAGAATATAGCATGAGGTACTGGCATCCTTACCTTAAGAAGGACATCAGCATGCTGGAGGGAGTCCAGAGGAGAGCAACCAAGATGATCGAGGGGTTACAGGATAGGTCCTATGAGGAGAGGCTGGGAGCCCTGGGGATGTACTCCCTGGAAGAGAAGTGGCAGAGGGGTGATATGATAGAGACGTTCAAGTACATGAAGGAAATTAACAGATGGAAAAGGGAGGGTCTCTTTAAAATGAGTGACAATAGCACCACTGGGGAGCAGAGCCGGAAATTGATGGGGGGGGGATTCAAAAGGGATGTAAGAAAGCATTTCTATATGGAGAGGGTGGTGTCCACCTGGAATGAACTGGCAAAGGAGGTGGTATCAGCAAGGACGGTGCGAGCATTCAAGAGTACCTGGGACAAGCACAAAGGAAACCCTTGGGACCAAGGAAGGGGAGAAGGGGGGGAGAGGGAGGCATAGTTGGGGGAGCAGAGTCATTGGCATAAATTGTAAGGCCAGACCCTGCCAAGCAGATGTGGTAGACTGGATGGTCTTCTTCTGCTGGCTCTATTCATATGTTCATAACTTGCTCCATTCAAAGCCTGTGTAGCATTAGTGCAACTAGATGTTATTTCCCCTACCAAAATTTGCCTAAACCCCAAAAAACCTGACTCTGCCATCTCATTACCAGGTTTCAATATCGTCAGGGAGGATAGACAAGGCAAGTGAGGTGGGAACTGCTTGATCTAGCTCAGATCTGACCTGCACGCCTCTAAACTTGAAGTCAAAGTCCTGAGTAGAGACTGTGAATGTCTGGCCATTAAACTACTGCTGGGATGATGTCAAAAATCTCTTGCCCACTTTATGGTCTACATCCTACCTGGTAAACAATAAGAAGGGTTGGTGTCCATTTCAAAATATCTTACACAATTTTCCCAGAAATGGGAATTCATAATAACTGATGTCTTTATTGTTAACTGGACTGCAAAGTGCAGTACTAGGCACGACAACATAGAAACATAAAAAGTGTTGGCAGAAAAGGATCAGTAGGCCCATCTAGTCTACCCTGTTTCCCCCGCCTAATACTACACCCTGTACTCTACTTGGTCACAGGTGTTCCCTCCCTCCTCCCTTACCTCAGTCTATAATCCTGGGTCGCCCCTGAAAAAGGGACCTCCGGGGCCCAGTGGGCTTACCCGGTCACCAAAATTTAATAAATAAATAAATTAATAATACCCATGTGCCTATCTCATGCATACTTGAAGCTCCCCACTGTCTTGGCCCTACCACCTCTTCTGGCAGGCTGTCCCAGGTATCTACCACCCTTTCTGAGAAGAATTATTTCCTCACATCTCTCTTGAACTCTCCCCCTCAAGTTTCATAGAATGCCTCTGTATACTGGTGTTCCTCCTCCTTTGAAAGAGGCTCCCCCCTGCACTTTGTTCAACCCTGTGAGGTAATTATAAGTCTCAATCATGTCCCCACTCACTCTGCTCTTTTCCAGGGAATTCATGCCCAGCTCCCACAGTCTCTCCTTGTATGACTTCTCATAAAATCCCACACCACTATAATAGTCCTTGTCTGGACTGACTTCACCCTGTCAATGTCCTTACAGAGGTGTGGCCTCCAGAAATGGATGCAGTACTCCAGGTGGGGTCCCACCAGTGAACGATACAGAGGCACCACCACCTCCTCCCTTCTCCTGCTAGAGATCCCCCTCCCTATGCATCCCAGCTTCTGGCTCACCTTGCCTACTGCCTTTCCACATTGCCCTCCCACCTTGAGATCATCAGATATGGTCACCCCAAGGTCCCACACTTGCTTGGTAACTGTAAGAACCTCCAATCTTCTACAGAATCCCTGGGCTACCCTGTCCCAGGTGCATGACTTTGCACTTTTTGGCATTGAAACCCAGCTGCCAGTCCCTAGACCACTCCTCTAGTTTCTCCAGATCCCTTTGCATTCTCTCCAACCCCTCCTGAGTGTTAACTCTGCTGCAGATTTTTGTGTCATCTGCAAAGAGACACACCTACCCCTCCACTTCCTCATCATTGTCACTTACAAAGAATTTTTTTTTTTGTACATTATGTTTCGCTCCTGTCACCAGAGGTGGGCCATCTCTCAGGCGGAGCCCACTCAGCCGCTCCTCTACTGCCCCACCTTAACTCCTTCCCCCAACTGAGGAACTGGGTGCTGGATCCCCCCTTGAGAACCCCATATGGGGAAAGCAAGGACCACAGAGAGTCAAGTCGGGGGTTGGAGCCAGCATAGGAGCCTGCAGGAGCAGCCCTGGAGAATCTGTCATTGCTTCCCTACTTACCGGGTTTTCCACCTTGTGTGTGTTGCCCCCGAGATGCCAAACATGCAGTGACATCTGCATGAGGGACGTGCCCTCACTGTCATCTGCCGGCACCTCCCCTGAAACTGTACGCTCCCTGTGGTACCTCCTAGTCTCCACTGGATGTCACCGCAGAGCGAAGCATCCCCACAAACCCACCCCAGGAGAGGAGAGCAGTCCTCTGAATTCTTAATCATCTCCTCTTCCTCCTCCTCCTGCTAACCCCTGGCAACCAGAGTCCATCCCCAAACCTAGGTAGCCGGTGTAGCACAAGGTGTGGCATCCAGCCTCTCAACCCTCAGGTCCACCAGGCCAGCTGTTTATGAAGACGCTGAAGAGGACAGTGCCCAGTACTGATCCCTGTTGTACTCCACTGGTTACTGTCCAGTCCCCCGAGTGACTGCCATTTACCACCCCCTCTGCCTCCTATCCTTCAACCAGTTTAATATCCAGTTTACCACCTTCTCTCCAATCAGCAGGTTGTTAGGTTTCTTAATTATTCTCCTGTGTGGCACAGTGTCAAAGGCCTTACTGAAGTCCAGATAGGAGGCATCCACTGTCCTTCTCTGATCCACTTCCCTTGTTACTCAGTGAAAGAAATCTATGAGATTTGTTTGGCATGATGACCATCTCCCCCCCCCCCCCCGTGAAGTGATGTTGTCAGTGATTTTGTAGCCCATGTGTCTCCAGGCGCTGTATCAGTCTCTTCTTCAGTAGGGACTCCATTAACTTCCCAACTACTGATGGAAGATTGACTAGTCTGTAATTGCTGACCTTCCCTGCTGCAAATGTTCTGCATAGGGACCACATTGGTCCTCCATTCCTCTTGAACCAACCCTGTCTCTGGTGAGGTGCTAAACAGTGTTGCCAGAGGAGCAGCTAACACCATGCTCATCTCCTTCAGTACCCTTGGGTGGATCCCTTCTGGCCCCATCGCCTTGTTTTCCTTTAGGGCATCCAACCTACAGTGCACTCTCTCTTCTGTAAATGGATTTATGTCCACCCCCCTTCCCTTAGTGCCTGTTAATGCATGTCAGCCCATCCCCCATTTCCACTGTGAATACCAAGCAGAAGTATTTGTTTAACATTTTAGCTTTTTCTTGGTCTTCCTCTGCACAGTCCCCACATCCTGTACTCCTAATCTTCAGTATACTACCACTTGTCTTCCTCTTCTTGCTCATGCAGAAGAAAGTCTTATCCTTTTCTGAGTTTGAGCCTTTGCTGTCTGTATCCTCCTTCCTACCTCCCTTTGTTTCTCTACATACACATCCCTCTCCGCCTATATTTGGGTGTCCTTGTACTTTCTGAAAGCTGTTTTTTTTCCCCCTTTACCATCTTAGCTACCTCCTTTGAGAACCACAGTGATCTCTTTCTCCGCTTACCCTTGCTTATTACCTTTAAGAAGCTTGCTGTTTCCTCAGTTATTCCCTTCTTTATTCTATTTAATTGTGAACCACCCATGCCACGGCTACAAGCATGTTGCCGATGCCAATTACAGTGCAGGCAACATGCAGCCTGACATTACAGCAGCAGGCATTATGTCTCCCAGGAGTTACAGTGCCAAAGCCCCAGAGGCGGCAGAAATTTGGTGGGCTCAAATGGTGACATGAGTGAGGGGCAATCTAAAATCAAGATCACCTTTGTTGCAGTGCCCTAATTGTGGTGCCAAAATGTAGTCGGCAACTTGACGGGATACGATTTAATTGTGTCTCCATGCCCCCAGCTATTCTCTCCTTCAAGGTAATTCCTAAAGCAGTCTCCCATTTCTCTAAAATCTGCTCTCCTGAAGTCTACAACCATCATTCTTGTGTGTGTGTGTTTTTTCCCCCCTGCCCAGTTCATTTGCTAAACCACACAATGATTGCTTGGACCCAGGGGCCTAACCACTGTGATGTCACAGAATCACAGAAATCTGACAGCAGAAAAGGGCCTCACTGGCCCATTGAGTCTGCCCTTTTCCCCATCCCTTACTCATCTCCTATTTTACAGGCCCTCCCCTTCACACTCTTACCAACCCCAGATGTGTGTACCATGCCATTTTGAATTCCTCCACTGTTCCAGCCCCAACCACTTCTCCTGGCAGTTTATTCCAGGCCTCCACCACCCTCTATGTGAAGAATTTCCCCCTCAGATTGCCTCTATATCTTCCACCTTCCAATCTTAGGATATGCCTTCTAGTTTTAGTGCCCTCTTTCCTTTTAGATAAGCTCCCCTCCTTCACGTTATTGATCCCCTTCACATACATAAAATATTCAATCATGTCCCCCCTCTCCCTTCTAGTCTCCAATGTCTACAGATTCAATTCCCTGCACCTCTGCTCGTATGGTTTCCCCTGCATGCCAAGCACCTTCTTGGTTGCCCTTCTCTGAACCCTCTCCATCGCATCTATATCCTTGCGTAGGTGCAGTCTCCAGAACTGGACCCCATACTCCAGGTGCAGCCTCACCATGGCCTTCTACCGAGGCATAAGCACCTCCCTTCTCCTGCTAAGTATGCCTCTTCCAATCCATGCCAACATTCCATTTGACTTCCCCACTGCTTTGCTGCACTGGCTACCTACCTTAAAGTTGCTTGATACAATAATCCTCAGATCCCTCTCTTGCTCCATTTTTTTGATTACCCCAGTGTGCAAACTGCTTGCAGATTTTATGCCCCAAGTGCATCGCCGCACTTTTTTGGCATTGAATTTCAGCTGCCATGTTTCCGACCACCCCTCCAGAATCCTCAGGTCCTGCTTCATGGCTTCCACTTCCCCCTGGGGTGTCCACCCTATTGCAGATTTTCATATCATCTGCAAATAGGCACACCTTTCCCTCCAGACCTTCTGCTACATCACTGATGTAGACACTAAAAAGGAGTGGTCCCAGAACTGACCCTTGGGGCACACCGCTCATCACCACCCTCACCTTGAAGTGCACCCCATTCACCGCCACTCTCTCGCTTCTGCCCTCCAACCAGTTTTCTACCCATCTAGTTATTTTCAACCCTCCCATAAGATTTCTAGCTGATTTACTAGCCTTCTGTGAGGGATGGTATTGAATGCCTTGCTGAAGTCCAAATAGGCTATGTCCACCACCCTTCCCTGGTCAACCACCTGTGTCACTCAATTGAAGAACTCTATCAGGTTTGTCTGGCATGACTTCCCATTTATGAAGCCATGCTGTCTATCATCCTGCAGGCTGCTGTCCACCAGGCAGTCTACCACCCTTTCCTTTATTAGTGCCGCTATCACGAGATCATGTGATGCAGAGCACCTGGTAGCTGCTTCTCTGGAGTTCTCTGTCCACCCGACCCTCATATTACATTCAAACTCATCTTTTCTACCTTAGAAGACTGCTCCTGTCGTCATATCTCGAGGCTAAGAGGAGTGAGACTCACCCTACGGCATCTAATGGAAGTAGAAATGAAAAAAGCTGTTCCTAAGCATACAGCCCCTGCCTCCCCGGAGAAGGCCCCCCCAAAAAAACAGGGCCTCGGCTAGTCAGCAAGCTCAGCCAACGGGTGTTGATGCCATCACTACAGAGCCGCTTTCACTTGCGAGATTTCTGGAGGAATTCCAACCTTTCAAGGTGGAAATGAAAGAGCTAACTGGAGAAATTAAAATGCTAACTCAAGCTCTCGAGGATCTATCATTGCGTACGTCTGATAATGAGACCCGCATTCGATCCCTTGAACGGAAGAATGAAAAACTCGAACCTGAAGCAGTTTCTGGCATCTATAGCAGACTTCTTTGCTGGTTACATTCCTCTAATCTGGCACCGATAAACTACTGGTCTTTATATTTCCCTAACCCTGGTCTTGATTGGACATGTATTTGGAAAACTTGTCATAAATTTTTCATGCAAGACAGGCTTAGATTAATGCAATTCAAGCTACTGCATAACATTTATTACTCTCCCCTAAAACTGACCAGATTAGGTATGATATCTTCTTCCTCTTGCTATAGGTGCCAGCAGGACACTGGGATCTACTACATATTTTTGAGTTGTCCCAAAGTGGCCCACTCTGGGCCAATATTAGCGTCGAGTAGACCCTCTTTTGGGACTGAATAAACTGTTGCAGCTGAGATCTGTGTCCTAGGAGATGTCTCTTCCATTGTAATGCCTAATGGAAATTTCATATTTGTCTGATATCTGCATCTGTTAAAAATCGTACTTAGACACTGGAAGGACACTGTTGATATTTCTTTATGGCGAGTGGCTTCAAGAACTCCTTCTAACCTTAGAACTGAAAGAAATATTGCTAGTCTCCAGAATAATCTACGTAAGTTCAATCGGATCTGAGGTCCTCTATACGATTTATTCATTACCTGACAAGGCATGACATCTTATGTGTTACATAACTGAAGTATGTAATGTCTGTGCTGTGTGGGGTGGGTTTGGGGTTTAGGGTTTATGTGGGGGGGTGGGTGGTGGATTGGGTTGAATACATCTAATGCCATGTCATTCTCATTTTCTGACACAATGTCTCTTGTACATTTTTGGTGGACAGATGTATTCACTTTATGTAAAACCTCAATAAAATTTGAATGGCAAAAAAAAAATTAGTGCCTTCATCACCTTACCCACCATTGAGAAGGGCTGACAGGGCGATAATTCTCTGCTGCCTCTTTACTGCCTCCCCCTTGTGCAGTGGCACCACATCTGAACTCCTCCAGTCCTCTGGCACACACCTTTTATCGAGAGACAAGTTAAACAGTCTTGTCAGTGGGGCTGCCAGCTGTTCCTTCAGTTCCTGGAGTATTCTCTGGTGCAAACAGTCAGGCCCCATTGCCTTGTTCACTTTTAACCTGCCCAGTTCCTCCCTTACCCTGTCCATGCAAAACTGACTAGTATCCATCTGTTTGCCTACCCTATCCCTCCCACTCAATTCTGGTCCCTTACCCCCCCCCCATGAAAACTGAGCAGATGTAGCTATTCAACTCCTCTGCTTTCTCAAAGTCCTTTTCCAGTTGTATTCCTCCCTTCCCCTGCAACCAAACTATCTCCTGCCTCGTCTTCTTTCTTTCTCCCACATACCTAAAAAAAGTTGTATCTCCTTTTGGCCTGCCTAGCTATCTTCTCCTCAGTATCTGCTTTAAGCCTCCTTATCTTCTGCCCTGCTACCCTCTGCTTTTCCCTGTAAGCCTCCCTGTCCTCCTTCTTTTGTGTCAACTTGTATTTTCTGAATGCCCTATTCCTTTCCTTCACAACCCCTGCTACCACCCTTGTAAACCAGAGTGGTCTCCTCCTTTTCCTGTTCTTCCTCACCTTCTTAACACAAATTTCAGTGGCTTTCAGTACCCCTCTTTGATGGTTTCCCATAACTCCTCCACATCCCCTATATTCCCCTTCCCAGTCATTTCTTCCCTAAGTATCCTCCTCATCCTGTCAAAGTCCTTCTTCCTGAAATCTATAACCATTGTGCAGGTTTGATTTTCCCCTCTCCCCATCTTTACCCTAAAACATACAGCCCTGTGATCACTTATGCTCAGTCTGTCACCCTCCACCCCCTCTTCCACACAGTATATAAATTAAATAAAATAATTACTTCCTTGCATAGAATTTCTTTGTCTACAATTGAAGCTAATTCCCTGGCTACTTTACTCCAGCATGCATTTATTAATGGGCATGTCCATAGATTATGTACTAGGGTACCTGTTTGATTACAATTATGTCAACATAAAGTAGAGTATAATGGATTAATTTTTGACAAAGAGCGAGGTGTTATATATGCTCTAGTAATTATTTTCTGTTATATACTCCTATTCTTATCAGATATTGTGTTTTGTTGGCATTTATATGAACATTGTTTTCCATTGATTATCTTGTAAATAGACTCCTAATTCCCTTTCCCATGATTTATATTGTTTTATTTTTTGTGTTTTCTGTGGAGAAATACTTGATTTGTAAAATATAGATAATCATTTCATTTTTGTCATAAAGATAATCATTTCTTTTTTTTTCAACTCTTTTTTGATAAATTGAGATTGTAAGTTTTGTTTTTATTACAATATGCTTTAAATTTCTTGAGTAGGATTGAATATATAATTTTTTTATTTTAGGATTTATTAGTACTTATTTGTATTCTGTATAAGACATAAACCGATTATTCTTTAGAAATTGTTTCCATATCATAATTCCTTCTTTTTGAAGTAGTTTATATATTTTAAATAAGTCTGTGTTATTTTGAGTTGTATTAATATTACATGGTGCATGCAGCCAAGGAATGTTTATATTTTTTAACTTTGTTTTGGCTTTTTGCCTACTCATATACCTGATGGAGTAAGTCTTGATCTTTCAATCCTTTGTAGTTAGAGTAAAACAATACATTTTTATGTGGGTTTGAGAACGAATCTCTAGATTCATTTTTAGGATTCCATCTTGTAAAACAAGCATATCATTCTGTGGGTAAAACATCCATTTCCACATAACAGCCAATACCTGTGTTAATAAATAAGAATAAGGGTCCAGACAACCAAAACCTACCTCCTGAAATGCTAGTATTATTGTATGCTATGCCATTCTTTGTTCCCCCTCTACAGAAATTTAGAGAATATTATTTTCAAATAAGAGAACCATTTTTGGTTATGTGAACCAAACATTGACTACAGGACAAAATATGGTAAAACCATAATTACGACTGTGGGCAGAGCCTACAGGAGTATTGCATGTACAAAAGGAGTGATGTCATGTTTTCTGTCCATGAAACTGACTGAAGGTGTAAATAGTCTCCTCTGCCTTACCCTCCTCCAAGAAATGTTTTCCGCCCTCAAATAAATACGCTTTCATGTTAGTCAATGGTTGCAGGGTACTATTTTCTTTCTTAAATGGGTAGTACAAGAACTAGAACCTGAGTAGTGGGAGGCAGCATTGTTTTTTGGGGGGACGTAAAGTCCACCCCACCTCCACCCAAGAAGCTCCAAAAGGTCCATCCCACCTTTTTTTTTAATTCATGTGGGAGGGGCATGCGGTGGATCTATCATCCTGAAAGAAGACTCACATGTTTGGGATGTGGACCAAGGAACAGAACAACCCTGACAGAAGATACTTAAAATGCCTTCAAACTGACTTAAGAACCCTTGGAACAAATGATTAGCAGAGTCACCTGGAGTCTCAAAAGGAAAGACTAAGAAATGTCTAAAAACTAAAGAAAATAGACAGCTTGCAGGTATTTCTTAAACATTTATATACTAAAACCAAAGTTCAGGTTTTGGGATTAACAATATTTGTTTACCATATTCTATGTTTCGGGAAATATCCCTTCATCAGGAAAATTGGTTATCTAAAATAATAAACCAACAATAAAATATCATGATATATATAAAAACTATAACCTCAATGTTTTCATTGTGTTAAAAAAGGTAAACAAAAAGACTGTAGATAGGCCCTTACATGTAATTACTTCAAAATTGAATCAGCCACGTTCTTCATATCATAAATAGTCAGTTCAACTCCCACCATGTCCTGAAGAGAACAAAAACAATGCTGGGTAACCTGGAAAACGTACTAACCAAATAATTTACACAATATTCTATACTCAAAAAATAACTGAAGTACATTGAAAAACATACCCGATATAAACATCTTAATGCAACTAGTTTCTGTGCATCGCTTGTGATTCTATCTGCAATAATAAACATTAAAGCTTTTTTAATTGACAAGAATGGGTCAAATTGACCTCTGTATGTTAATCTATTAAGTGCCCCTGATAAACACTTCTTAATTATTAACATTAAAGCCAGGTTGTACTAACCTGTTGCACATGATACAAACTTGTCTCCCGCCTTTACAAATCCAAGTGTCATTGCTTCCTATGATGTAAAAATTACTTTTTGTTAATTAGCTAGAACGCAATCTACATTTGCAACACTGATTACTATCTAATGTTCTCATTACCAGAGCGAATTATACTTTGTGGTACATGAAAGCTCAGTTTCATTTTATACTTCAAAACTTTTGTTTAAATCTATAGATACATATTCAGTCCATAGGAATAAGAATCTTACGCACGTGGTTGTGTCTCTTCAGGTAACCCCAGTGGGAGTAACTCACATGGGCCGCAATCTCACTTCTTATAAACTCAATACTACTCCCCCAGATCTGGCATCCTGACAAAATGTCATACGCAGGCCTTAGAAGTTTTCATTTAGAGTCCTTAGACTGATTCTGTGCAGTTTTGTTATACACTGATTCTGTATTGAAATCTGCACTTATCAGGCTCATGGTCTCATTTTCTTGGGGGTCCTTGACAAGTATTTTTATTTGGCACTTATACTTACGAGTGATACTATCATGCATCATGTATATGTATATATGTTTAATTTGGGGCTTGTTTTCAACTTGCAGTTTTTCCTAATCTGAGGATTTTGTCTCTCATTGTCTGTTCTTTAAAACACAAGGACACTTGCAATGTAAGTTGTAAGCTCATCTTACATGTATTAGAGAGAATGCTATCCCAAGGTTTATTTATCACTAGAATGCTTTCTTGAAGCATACTGAGACATTTTAAAATTTATGTGAGAAGAACTCTCTGGTTGTTGATAATTCTTGATAACCTTTGCCCTTCTGAGGCTTCTCAGTTACAGGTAAAAGCATACTGGTGTTAATTAGCTTCTCTGACGTAATCTTCAGTTATGTTTTAAATGAATATGTTAAACCAATGAGAATTATTTCTGTTTTATCAACATTATCTGGTGTTACTAGTATGGGATTTTCAAAATAACTGCCACAAAGCTTCTGAAGAAGGACATGGTTGGTTGGAAAGCTAAATCACTTTGTTCTTTTGTGTTACATCCATGTTGGTCCAATAAAAGGTATCAAATCATTTGTTTCTGGATCTGTTCTTAAAAGGACCAATACGGCACCTACAACATTTTTTTGCATCATGTTAAAATCAGAAATATACATATTACTACCAGTTTTGCGTTCTCACTTCAATCCAGTGTTTTGTTTCTGCCTATGCTGTTAGAAGAGTTTTTCTAATTTTCCCTGGGTGTTTTATGATGTCTGGGGGCTGTCATTCAAGTTTGTTTTATTGCATCTTCTCCAAGTTAGTCTTCAGAGTGTACCCTTTGGTTTGATGTCTAATAGCCCCTAGAGTAGGCCAGTGTCTTGTTACAGTGTCTTGCTTAGCCACACCAGAGAAAAAACACTGCAGCCTGGATTAACAGTGCTATACAATATACTATAGAAAGTTACATGTTTAAACACACTCACACAAACACACACATATATACACACACACACACACACATATACACACACACACACACACACACACTCACCAAGCAGAACACAGCTGGATAAGGTACCAGTATTTAGGAAACTTGTCATACTTTCCCAGAGTTTAGCAATGTGAATCCTAACTGTGACTATAGGTGTTTATAACTGAATGATAATAACATTTGCTTCACTTGCAAATAGGTAGGCATTTGTGTCTAATTTCTATTTGACTTACTGTAGGTTACACATAGACTCTGAAACATTCATAACATGTTGTATTGTGATTCAATGAACTGATAAATGGGGGTTTTGGCTTCTTTTACAAATTCATTTTTCCTGACCATGGATATACTAAAACAAAAATTTCTCAACAAAATGTTTTTAAATAAACAGTTTAACTCCAGCAGCAGAAGAAGCGTGTTGGCATTTAAAGCTTAGTGGTGTGGATGTAGAGGCACCAGTATTTAAGCATGACTTTGGTAGAGGATTAATTGTGACTGGGGTGAGGGAGGGAGGAGGAGTGAGTCTTGATATTTGTAGCATAATGATTTTCTGAAACTTCAACCTTCAATAGGTTAGACTCTGCAGCCATCTGTACAGTATATCACTAAGCCATATGCAGTGTGGTATGAGTAAAACCCAGGTCACCAGACCAGGACCAGTGCTGTAAAATCTGCACTGGGCACAGCTTGTGCAAATATTGCTGATCTAGTGGATCAAATAAATACGTGCAAATAAATAAATAAATACTCGGCTTCACCTCGTGCTTCAACCTACCCCAGGAGTGACGTTATTACATGATAACACACACCCTGTCATGCCTTATTGATTAAATATGCCCTTTCTCAATGTACTATACTTTGATTCAGTTAGTGTATGCAACAGCCTTCATATGAACACTCTGGGCTTCTCTTTGACACTGATGTCTATTTACTTTAGCTATTGTATATTGTTTGAACTGCTTTGGTCTTCTTGATGTGGTGCCTGTGTGCCTAAACTATGTCATCAGTTTATCTACTGCTACCCATGTATCTCCAGTGAGTGATTGTTATAACTGTCTGCTCTCCAAGCCATTGTTTTTGGACTTGTTAACTGTGCAGTCTTTGCATTAGTTTCAATGAGGTGCCTTTGTAAATGAGTCTCTGGTTTGTAAATCTGATATTTTTTAAATAAATAAATAAATGTTTATGTTTAAGCCCATGTAACACCCTTATCTAGTTAATGCATTCACAGTCGTAGTGGCTCTGCCAGATCTTGTTTTTATAGTTTGTACTGGGCCCCATAAAGATAGTGACAATGAGAAGGCCTCCTGCTGGCTACCCTTAACATCTGCATCCTCACTAAAAAGTTCACCCCCTACAGGGCTGGATTGCCCAGCACTCACCTGATGTCTTAGCCCTATCAGAGACATGACTCTCACATAAAATACCCAGCAGAACTATCACCCTTAGTGACTACACCCTCTACCGTGCCAACAGGATTAGCAAGAGGGGCGTCGGCTGTGTCATCTATGTTAGATCCTCTTTACGCTCCCTGGAGGTACATACACCGCCACCCTTGCATGGACCCCAGACCCCAAGCTCAGCCTGGGCAACCCAGGTAAAACACTCTACATTATGGTGGTCTATATCCCCCCCCAGCAACCAAAAAATTGCTTTTGAGTCAGTACTGGACAGTATCTCCCACCTCCTGCCTAGGAGTGAAGTCATTTTACTGGGTGACTTCAACATCAACTGGCTGTCAACTACCTCATCCCACAGCAAAGACTCAGCCTTAGCTTGTGACCTCACCCAGGTCGTTAACTCCCCGACCAGACTGGACACCAGAACAGGGATCTCCACCCTCATCGACCTTATCTTCACCAACAGGCCTAAGAACATCTCACAAGTCACTGTGCTCCCAGACTCTATTAGTGACCATTCCCCTGTGATCTGTCTATGGTCCACAAAACTCACACTCCCCTACCCGAACATCACTTTGCATAGATGCCATAAGAAAGGAACCCTAACACACTTCAAGTCTCACCTTGCCTCCTGCGACTGGTCCCCCATACACACAGCCCAGTTGGTAGATGCCTACTTCTTTGCCATATTCAATAGGGCCTGTAATATTTACGCACCCCTCTCCAAACAATTACTTAAGAAAAGAAACCTCCCTTGGATTTCCCAAGCTCTACTTGATCAAATGTGCCAGCGGGATAACCTGTGGCATAAGGCCCTTGACTTGCCCTTGACTGGCCCTCAGGATCGGCAAAAATACAGGGAGGCTCATAATGAATGCACATGGGCCGCCAAGCAAGCCAAAAGTGCCTACTACAATCAAACCCTCACCTCAACTTGGGGGTCTGGGAAAAAATTCTGGAATAATATAAAGGATCTTTGCGGGAAAACTGTTTCCTCTACCCCTGGTCAACTAATGGTACATGGGGCTACCATTCATGACCTCCTGGCTGTCGCAGATGCCCTCAACTCCTCCTTCTCTGACCTCTCTAATATTCTCCCTACTGACTCCCTTAACCCCACCACCCTCCCTCCATGTCACCTCTACCACCCCCCCTTTAGGCTAAGAGTCATCTCTTGTAATGAGGCAAAACGCTATCTTACCAAAGCACTGGTGAGCTCTTGTTACAGCAGTGATTCCCTGGACCTTAAACTCATTCGGCTTTCACTGGATGTGATGCTATCCCATCTCACAGAAATCCTCAACCTGTCCCTATGCCTCAGCCAATTCCCCTCAGCTTGGAAAAGAGGTGTAATCACGCCCATCCTGAAGAGTGGTGATCCCACGGCTGCAAGCAATTATAGGCCGATATCTATCCTGCCACCCCTCTCTAAGGCCCTCAAAAAAACAGTATTGGATCAACTAACTGACTTTCTTTCCAAGTTCGACCTGCTCTGCCATGAACAGCATGGTTTCTGGAAGGGCCACAGAACCTCCACAGCTCTCATGAACTTACCACCTTTATCCATGAGGCCCTTGAGCAAGGCTACGTGGCAGGGGCTATATACGTTGATTTGGCCAAAGCCTTTGATACCGTCAATCACAAGCTCCTACTCCACACACTTCCATCCCTTAACTTTGCTGCAGAGGTCAGCGCCTGGTTTAAAGATTACCTCTCCAATCAGATGCAACAAGTCAAAATAAATACTTCTATCTCAATATGCAATCCAGTTTGCCCAGGTGTCCCGCAGGGGTCTATATTTGGTTCCCTTCTCTTTACCCTCTTCCTTAATTCCTTCCCTAAATCATGCACTGGTCACATGTTACTATATGCCGACAATGCCGTAATCTTTTGGAAGCACCCCAACCCCGACACCCTCTAAGCAGCTCACCAGGGCCACTTTAGGGAGATAGAAAAATGGTTATCAGAGCACCGCCTTATCATCAACTATAAGAAAACTAAGGCCATGATCTTTGCTCACTGCCAAAGCCCTCACTGCCACGTGTCTGTAGTTGTACAAAATGCCCATGGCTCCACTCTCAAACAGGTCCCCAGCTTCAAATATCTTGGAGTCACCTTGGACACTTCCCTCTCCTACCACAATCACATTCAGCAGGTCACCTCCTCAGTTAACACTAGACTAGGGATCCTTTACAGGCATAAACATTGCCTACCCCCACAGGCCATGCATCTCGCTATGTCCTCCTCAGTCCTATCCTTGGTGGATTATGGAATAATCATCTAAGGATCGGCGGATCAAACGGCCCTGCACAGCATTAACCTCACACTTAACAAAGCCTGCAGACTTGCCTCGAGAAGTGACAGGTCAACTCACACATGTGAGCTTTATAACCAAACAGGCTGGCTAAATTTCCAAGGCAGACTCAAGTACTTTACCTGCCTCCTTGCCAAACAGATTCAACTTAAACAAGATCCGATTGGCCTCCGCCCACTTATCCACACAGCCCCCCATAGACAGACCCAAAGGTACACAGTTAACCCCACCCTATTAGTTCCCCAGTGTAGAACCTCGCTGGGACAAAGATCCTTCCACTATCACGCCCCCTATTGGCTTAATGGACTCCCGTCCACCATCTTCTTGACCCACCATCTTAGCCTTTTTACATCTAGTCTCAAACCCTGGCTCTTTGACTCGACTACCTGTGACTGTAATTAGTCCCTCATTCATTCTATTCACACCCCCTCCTTCTTCTCAGAGAATAATGCTACTCAGGAACCCAGAGGGAAAGATTATACTAATGCCAGCCTCCTCCCCATGTCTCCCATTGCCTGTATATTAAGACTCGGGGTCCCTAAGGATCTTATGATATTGTATCCTGACTTAGCCCTGGCACAGGCTTTCATGTGCTCCCTGTTGATGTAACGTAATGTAATGCCATTCTTTTTATATTAAATCCTAAATTTACCGGACCTTGTAGTATTACATTGCAATTATGCAAGTTGTGATACCTGTATATATAGTCTGCCTGTATGTTACCCTGTATGTATTTTTTACATTCTTGATGAGGAGCCTTTGCAGACGAGTCTCTGATTCAAAGGATTGTAATTCCAATTCTACTCAATAAACAATAAACAAACTTTTGGAGACCAGTGTCATCAGCACACTGTGCCTCCATTGGTGCCAAGTGCTAAGCCCCAAAATGCAGTGCCTTCGTTGGCTGCCACAGTGCCGCGCCTCCACAATCCGCTTCTCTCCTAAGCTGCCACATAATAATAAAAAAAAGTAAGCCTCTGCTGTATTCTTGCCAGAGTTAAGGGCAAAATATTGCAAGAACTGCAGTTATTTAAACAGTCAGTCAGATTGGAATGATTGTAGATTTATTTCAACACCCACTGCACGTCAGCACACTGACAATTGGACTAACTGAAATAATAAACCCATCTTTCTCATTCTTAGCAGAGGAACAAGAAATGTTCAGTGAGTAGACAGAAACGTAATTCTGCTCCAAAAATGTAACTAAGTTCAATATACAATATAAAACATAGTTTGTTCTCAATCAACCACAGCAGTAGCACTAGCAGACGTTAACACAATTCAGGGTATATTCATAATGTTAGGAAAACAAATGTCTTTATTAGCAATAGCACAGCCACGGCACAGCAGCAGCACCACTGGTCAGGTAAAGATGAGTATGTTGCAACTGAACACACAGATATGACTGTCAATCAGTCTAAGCTTGCACTGCATGCTGCTGCTATCATGTGCAGTAATAGTATGCATATCAATCAACTCAACAGGCAGCTACAAGCCTATGTGCTAGCAATAAATAAGCAATAAGTAAATAAGCATGTTTAAATCTGAAAGGCAGGCAGCCAGCCACAGTCTGAAGATGAGAAAGAAAATAATTTATTTGGATTATGATATGGCAAGACAGACTCAGATTATAAAATAAATATATGACAACTCCTCAGTCTCTGAATAAATTGAAAAGGAATAGAAATTAGATGTTCAACATTTTAAAATGATTTTTGAATTCACTTTCACTTACTTTACTAGTCCGAGTTCAACTCTCTCCTCCAGGCTCCTCTCCTCTCCTCTCCTCCTCTCCTGCCTCTCCAACTCCTCATGCTGTGGGCTCAACTCCAGTCACCTGGGGCCTGCCTGGTAGTGCCACTGCAATCCCCTGAGGCCACCGACCCATGCAATATGGCCAACACTGACTTACTGTGGTGATGTCCCCCCAAGAATGCACTACCTGACCAGGCCAGCCCCTGCCCCACGAACAGACTCTGTCTCTGGCAGACTAGCTCTTCTCTAGTCTAGTGTCCAAGTCAAGGCTCACTGTGACTCAGCTCAGGAGTGGCTGATCTGCTCCAGGCCAACCCACCTGCCCAACACCTTGTGGCTCGCTTTGGCTTGCCTTGCTCCTCAGTGCTAGCTGCTGCTAGCTCATTGGATGTTCTGCTCTGCCTCCAGCTCCACTGTTCACCAGTCCACCTTACCCAGGCTCCTTGCCTACACACTGCAGTGCTCCTGGTCCTGAGTCAACTTCCGGGAGTCACCGACAGCTCTCCACTCTGACTACTCTCCACATCAGTCAGCACTGCACCACCAGCTCCCCTTGAGTCGACCCCTCGTCCCCTCAGGCTCCTCTCCGGTGCCTAGTACCAGTTAGGCTGCCTCACTGGTACACTTTCCTGAACTGTCCTCCTTGGCTCAGGGCTCAAAAGCAATTTTTTTAAGCACTACTTCAGTCTATCCTGAACTCTCTCTCTCTCCGATGACTGACGACTGGACTAGACCACCACCCACCTCACTGCTGCTGCTACCAACAGACAACTCCTTGACAGCATCTCACCACCACCTCGTGCAGTCCCATTCCAAGACAGTGCATGCACAACTACTGGTTCCTCCCTCTCTCTTTAGACATTGGTGGAGGGTTAGTGACCCAGAGCCATGGAGACAGTTATTGGCTAAAGCAAGCGCTGCTGTGCTAACAGACAAGCAAAATGGTTAGACTTCACCTACACACACAAATAAAAAAAAAAAGGAGTAAACAGTTAATGGAGACATCAAGTTTGAATGCCTCAGTGTCTGTTGGCAGCATGATCAAGCAAGCCAGAATGCAAATAAGCCACAACGGGACCGCCGACTTAAGGGAAATGCAACTGCACTACATTATGGCTGCAATTCAGTGCAATTGCAACTGCGCTAAATTGCAACCCACGATTCTGACAGCCGATGGCGACTCCAGGGTCTACCACAAAGTGCATGGAGAAGCCAAGCTCAGATCTAAAACAGATGGCTACTCCCCTGCTCCTGAGTTTCACTCTGGGGCAGTGCACCACAGAGTACCCAGGGAGAACGGCATCCTCTAAAACCAGACCAGCATCATCACCTACCCAGGTCTCTGTAATGCATGCCAGATATACCAAGGAAATCAAATCCGCAATAATGGCGGTCTTGTTCCTAATCGATCTGACATCGCAAAGCACTCCCCTCAGGGGCTTTGTAAATTAGTAAATGTACGTTGTTCAGTACTGAATTTATTTTAGGCACAGTAGGTTTTGAATCATACTGAGGAAGTCAGATTTGGTGGAACTGGAGCTGAGATCTGTGAGTCAGATGGGGTGATTATGAAAGTAGGAAGAGCATCAAAAAAGATCTGGAATTTGGAGAGAGGTGTTTTGTTGTTGTTGTTGTCAGGTTTTTCTTTTCTGCTTTTAATATTGCCCAGTGTACCAGTCTGTGTATAGATATCTGTATCAATGAATCTGTGAATTTGGGCGTGTAACGTGTTTGTAAAGGGGTGGAAGATCTGAGCCTCCATTCCTGTTACAGGTGTTGTCTTTAACTTGGAGTCTCAGCTAGCAGTTAAGATGTGGATATTTTTTTGATTTTTGCTTTGTTTTGCTGAAATTGCAGTGTATAAGGCATATGGGAAGTGTTTGATGTGCGCGGGTGACATATGCACTGTCCGACAGTAGTGCATAGTAGCATCCCTCATTGTAATGAATGGGGAGCTAAAAGGAATGTAGATTATGACTCCCTTTTAGTTCATTATAGAGAGGGGTTACTGCACTGCTAGTATTGTAATGTTGGTAACTTAACTGCTATTTGTCAATGTCTGCTTTACAATATGTTTTAATAGGGGCCATATATGTGTTAATTCCTACTATGGGTGGAAGTTTTGGCTCTGGCAAAATGATATTTTTAATTTAGAGTAGAACACAGATAAGCCTCAATGCATGTCAAAACAGCCAAACAAAGCCGGCCTGTTGGCGTTGAGGGTTAAGGAGCTGGACGCCACACCTTGCACCACGCTGGCGACCCGGGTTCGGAAGCGGACTCGGGTCACTGGGGGTCGGCCGGGGGGGAGAAAGGCTGAGCGTTCAATGAAAGCTTGCCTTCTCCGAGGGGAGGGTGGGGATCCATCCCTGTGAGCGGTGACCTTTGGAGGAGACTAGGGGCATGACAGCTCGTCAGCACCTCAGGGGTTTGATTGGTCACGGGCGGAGACCTATGGACCAATCACCTCTAGGGGTTGCATCATCAAGGGGGAGGACATCGCGGACATCAGCGCTCATGCCTTGATGTCAAGGGCCAGCAACATCCTCACAGAACAGGGAAAACCACCCTCTAGAGCCGGGTAGACAGAGCACCGAACCCTGTCCTCATGTGCCACAGACTACCGCTATCTCAGGGACCGGAGAAGATGGTAAGGTACAGGGGTTTCACCCCACCCCAAACCCCAACAAGGGGTAATCCACAGCAGGATGAGGAACCCTCAGCAGCTGGTAAGTTGGTGGCAGGGACGGGTTTCATTGGCGACTCCTGAAGGGGCAGCTCTGGCAGGGATGTAGGAGGGAAGAAAAAGAAATTAAAAAAAAAACAGCCTAACAAGGAGAACACATCGTGTTGGCTAAATTAGAAACTCCTAGTTTTCAAAACAGCATTACCTCTCCAACCCCCATTGACAAGGAGATGGTGAATGACAGGTGTGAATGATCTCAGCCTTTGCTGATGTCAGCAACTTATTCAGTGTGCAAACCTCACAATAATGTGCTATGACCCAGCGTCCAGCAACCCTGGAAAAAAGGACCACAACAAAAAGGCACATAAACCAAATATTGTTAGCTTTGTTACAAAACCTGAAATGCACATAGTTTTTAAAGCAGTGTTTACTGACTGGTGCTGCCTGTTTTACTTGTAAAAAACATTGCACATGATTTTTACAACTTTGGAGAAACTGGCCCTATAAGCTCGCTGACAGAGAATACTAAACTTTGAGGTCCTGAGATTACATCAGCAGCAGCGTTTCACTGATACATGCTGTTTTGAACAGGTAGTGAAATCAGGGTTACAAAATAGTTCATTACTTTAAAATGAAGTAACATAGAAATCTAATTTTTGGTATGAGATTTACTGGGGGTATGCATATTCTAATTCTGTAATGTAGCTCTTTTGACCAGATGGTATCAGTTGCTCTCTAACTGTAGGATTCTGTATCCTCCAGGGGTCTATTAAATTATTCTCTTCCAAGAATGAATTTAATATACTTGATATTTTTAATTTGTATATGCAATATTTTCATCCTTGTCCAGATAAAGGTTTCTTAGTGCATTGAAATCCTCCATCAGAATTATATTATCTACCTGTAATTTAATTAAGGCTTGAGTTATTGTTGCAGTGAAATTAGCATAGTTTTTAAAT
The DNA here is from genome assembly GCA_016271365.2 of Neoceratodus forsteri. NCBI lineage: Eukaryota > Metazoa > Chordata > Ceratodontiformes > Ceratodontidae > Neoceratodus > Neoceratodus forsteri. The sequence goes on along the minus strand of JADMNL010000040.1, from coordinate 40,075,028 downwards.
GGACCGTGCACTGACCCCACAGTTAAACTAATATTATTAAACATAGTTCCTTTAATTATAGATATTCACCTTTCTTGGTCTTTCCATTTAACTTGTAATGGAAAATGTAATTGTTTCCATATCAAAATTGTGACCCCAGCAGATTTTTTTGTTCCTGTTGAGAAAAAATTGCGAGCAATCCAGTTCCTTTTCAATTTCGTATTTCCATGTCACTCAGATGTGTCTCCTGCAATGCTATGATATCTAATTTTAATACATTTATATATGACAAACTTCTTGTTCTTTTAATAGGAGTGTTAATCCCATTAACATTGTAGATGGCACATCTAATTGCTTTTGGATTAGTCATGGTTATATTCCTTTGAAAAATAACATCCAAAGATACGGAATATGCTAAGTTTGTACGTTGTAAAAGCATGTGCTTCCTCCTTTTTCATACAATCATCAATCCCCTTTCCACTTGACTCCAAGTTCTTTTTCTTTTTTCCCATTCCATCTTTATTACTCTAGTATAAATATCACTAACCATTGCATTGGAAAAAAGAACCCTTCCCCCTACCTTACTGTGTTCTCTTCTCATATCTCTTCCTTTATTATGCAGCCTAATAAGGCTACTTCTTGCCCTCTTACTTAAACACCCCTTCCCCCCTTCCAGCAGCCTTAGTTCATCCTTCTTTCTACCTATTTAATTGAGCCTCTTGTCATTTATAGACATCTTAACCTTCCTCTCCCTTCCATTCTAGCTGGGTTATCTTAATCAGAGTAGGGATTTTATCCGGTAGTTCTTTTTCTGCATCATCCATGTTACCATATGTATACCACATATCTTTTATGAACACTTTAAACTTTGCAAGATACATAACATTTTATTTGTATTTTTTTTGTCATAGTTTCTTCCTTAAAAAAGGTGCACTTTCTTTTTTCCTGCACAATGTCATTGGGGAAATTATTATAAATTGAGATGGTTGCTTCCATCAGGTTTATACATTTTTTTATATATCACTTGCATCGATAAGTCTTTTTCTTCGGACCAGAAGAATTTTTCCACAATAGGGCATGGAGGGTCCAGCACCTGGGATTTACCTGTCTGAAATGTACAATGGATTCTGTCCAGATCAAATTCTGTTTCTGTTGGATCCATATCGAAATATGCTGCTGCAATTTTTCTAAAATACTCTTTTAAGCCTTCTGTGTGTCCCAGAATTCAAGAACCTGAGAATCTGCATATTCTTCCTCCTAGATCTTGCTTCAAAGTCTATTGTCCCCTCTTAAATACTTTTGTTCTTGCTCCAAAACATTAAAATGTCTTTCATACGGGTTCAATTTATCTTCTAGATCCGAGATTCTCTGTTTTGCTATTTTTTATTCAAATCTTATTTCTGAGTTTTCTTTTACCAGTTGTTGAATTGTTTTATGGAAATTGTCATTTTTTTCTTCTTCCATAGGCACTAGTCTCTGTATGCTAAGGTCCCATTTCTTGAACTTTGACATTAGAGTTATTGCCCATGGGGGAAGGGGGTTATACTCAGAATTTAAGTCCATGCCATTGTTTCCTAAATGAAGTGATATTTTTGGATCTGCCAATCTTGCATTCTGTTGTGAAACAGCTTGTTTCCCCAGTTGTTTTTGATTAACATTATCTTTTTCCTGAGGATAACATGAGGCTTTAGTTATAATTATGTTGCCCTCTCCCCCCCCCACACATACACTTTCAATAAGTACATAATTTGTACCTGTTGAAAATAAGAGCTTAGAATTAGTAATTACTGAAGTCATATCTGGGGGTTTATCATTGCCTGTGAACTGCTCCCTTGTCGTACATGTTTCACATGCTTCAAAGAGTCTTCTGTTGTCACTTGTGTGTCTGCCTCAGCTACACAGACATTTGACTTGGCATACCTGGCTATCCACTCCTCCATCTCCTCACATACCTCTCCATCACTGCTGCCACATTTCAGGTTTTCTTCAGAAGCAGTAGCCATGAATGGAAAGATCAAGATGTTATTTGTTGGTTCTACTTCCATGCGGGTGTTTACTGCTTGAGAAGCTATTGCTCCACTCGAAGACTTCTCCATTTCCAGACTTGTCTCCTGGTGTTGCTCTGAATTCTCACTCATGTGGACTGACTTCATTTCTTCCTCAAAAAGGTTTTTGAGGTCCTCTTCTTCTTGTGGGATGAGTTTTGATAGTTACAGCCCCTGATGCATTTATGAAGCATATTGGCAACAGCTTGTGTTTTTAAAAAGAATATCGGGACTGTATTTTTAATTTGAGCTTGCCTGGCATGTTTGTTTAGGGGCTTCTCAATTTTTTCACTTGTTTTGGGTGACAACATTGCTGCTTTTGTAACTTCTTTGTTCTTACTCTTATTTTTGGCTGCTTTCATTTGGGTCTGCATCTCAATTTGCCTTATCAATTTTCCGATACTTTTTGCTACACCTGGTTGGTTGGACTAATTTGAGTTTTTCCAAGGCATCATGCTAAATCCAAAAGATCTAAAAGCTTTAGCAGTTCTTTTTGTGAGGTTCTCAGATTCTTCTTGTAAATATGTTGGTTCATTTAAACAGCTCATTCATCTCAGTAAGGATTGTGTTTCAGATCATTTTCTTACCGAAGCTGCTGATGCATGTTGTACACACCAAGAGAGAGGGTGCACACTGTATACTCAGTCAGTCGCCATAACTACTAAGCTCCTCCTCACAGTACAGCCCACATTTCTCTGCATGATTTCCCATCAGGCCCTCTTAAAATTGTGTGCAATCAGTCTCAGCTGTTTATTATGTATTTGTTTGATCATTTTATACTTGTCTGACTACATTCCACTGGAATTTGATTCTTATATTTATGTTACTCTATAACCTCTGCCACTGACACAGATCCTTTGTAAAAGAGCACTTGTGCTCAAAGGTATTCTCCAAAATGTTCAATAAATAAACAAACAAACAAAGAGATGACATATGAACATATGAAAATGCCAGCAGATGAAGATATTATGGTATATATAGTCTGTATAAGTATGCAGATCATGCTGCAATAAATAAATAATCAATATCTGCTGGGCTAACCTGGATAAATAAAAATCAAACAAAACATTAAAACAGCAAAATATTTGCATTTGAATATACATGTTTTCCCTTACAAACTACATACTTTCACTGCTTGTGTATGCAGTGATATGCCCCTTGGCCTATTGTAAGGCACTGATAATGCTGTCTAGGGTCCTTCAGCTGTTCTTGGGTTATTAAAGAAAGGTTTCAGCATTCCTTAACTTTCAGAGAACTAAGAGCTGCTCAGTGAGTTTCCTGGAACTTTCATATGAGTTGGAACTAGCTTTCATGACTCCATATCTTATTAGAATTGTGCCCCGGTTTGCCTTTGCAGGTACACACAATCCACTTAGTGCTTGCACATTGCTACTTCCAATATGCATGAAACCCAGCAAACTGTTTACTCAGCACTTACCAACTCTGTTTCCAAGTCACAAATCCAGAAGCAAATAGTTTGATACCTTTTACTGGACCAACATAGATGTAACAAAAAGAAAACAGTGCCTAAGCTTTCAGACCAACCAAGTCCTTGTTCAAGTTGTTGCTGGCATAAGCTTCCTAGGAAGGACTTGGTTGGTCTGAATGCTTTGACAGTTTTAGTTTTGTTACATCTATGTTGGTAGAATAACAGGTATTGAACCATTTGCATCTGGATCTGTTCTTACAAGGACCAATACAGCAACTAAACTAATTCTATATGTCCAAGTCAAACACATTTTGAGACTCACAAACCTTTCAAATATGCTGCCTGGAATTTTTTAGCAAAGTGAGTATCTAATAGAAGCCATAAAATGAATGTGTTATCACATGATCTGCAACTTATTTCTTCATCAGAAGTTGATCACCACATTGCTATTTCCAATCTAAGACTTTCCGGTTTGGACGTGACCAAGATGGCCACTTAAGCAAAAAGCTCTTCACCTTGGGCTGCTAATTTAGTTCTTTTCTCAAAAGTCAAGATTATCAAATGCAATTTTTTTGCCAGATGTTTTGCTAGATTTCATCAGGATTCCTTCCCAGGGAACAGAATATATAATTTTTTCAAATTCCATTGTAATTTTCCTGCCAGAATATTTTTTGAAAGGTCATCTGAGAAATGGCTGGTGTGAAGTCTCCTAGGGCGGGAGCAGCTCATTTTCTAAAACAAGTTGCCGACACAACTATTCATCTCATGCTAGAGAAAATCCTAGCAGAAGTAACTGGAGTGAAGCAATCTATGGCTAACTTGGAGGAAAAAATGGCTAATTTGAGTTTACAGCTCTGACACAGAGATGACTCTAAGACAGATGTACATTCAAGCTCATAAACAGGACATGGAGATACAATTAATAAAATCTGAAACTGAACTATTGTGGGACAAACTAGACAATCTGGAATGCAGGGCTCATCAAAATAGTATTTGTATTATTGAGGTCACTGAAGGAGTGCAGGGGAAAGATGTACTGTAGCTGCCTTCCAGAAAACACTCCACACATTAATATTAACCTACAAAATTATCCCCTTAAGGATCCAAATGGCTTTTATTTATTTATTCATTGAAATGCTTCATCAGGAAGACACACTGAGTAACAAGTCGCCCGTCTTCTGGTGCGACCTGGGAGAATGGGTACGATAGGAATGAGACATTAAACATTCAAGTTACAAGATGAACATTAACATATAATTGTAAGGCAGGTGTTACAAACAGTGCTACAACAGTGTTGTGCATGACAAGTAGAAAGAGTGGACAATAATAAGTGCTGGGTTAATAAGTAAACAAGTGCTTACATGAAAGAAAAGGGGGAAAGAGGGGGAGGGATGCAGTAGGGGGAGGGGGAAGAGTCATGTCCCTGGAGACCCCCTCAGGATGCGAGGAACCCTGCAAAGGGACTGGTGAGACTAGAGAGAAGGGGATAAAGCAGTGTCCCAGAGAGAGCCCTTTATGATGGCTGGGGAAGGGGAGTAGATCAGAGATATAAGCCCCTTGGGGTGGTAGGTGAAGGTAAGTGTAGAGAGGTAGGTTAGGGCTCACAGATCTCTTGTTGCTAAACCTAAGTCAGGAGAAAAAAATTGTACTATCCTTGCCTATTTTTGAGATTTCCCACCAAAGAGAGACTACTTCAGCTTGCTAGGGAAAAAGGCTCCCTTAGGTGGCACAGACACAGGTTCTCCCTTTATCAAAATCATTCAGCCAGGCTTACAAAGAAAAGAGCCACTTTTAAAGACTTAAAATACTTATTACAAAGCATGGGAGTGCGCTATTGAATGGTCTACCCTGCCATTCTTGAACCAGAATGGAATGGTGTTTTTCACAGCTTTCATGACCGCTCAGAAACCACAGCATTTGTACGCAGAATCTGGGGAAGGGGGCATGGAACCCTCAGTGTCCCAAACTGTCAGTTTGCCTAAAAAGCCCTTGGACATTTCAGTTCTGCGGATGGATATTTCTCCTTACTCTCCTCTGCCATCCACCAGCTCTGTCCTGCCTGACCAATAGCAAAGAAAATGAGGAAGATCTCAGAAAAGGTTCCAGTGCTCATTAGCCAGCACAGCTGCAACAAAATCAACAGCTGTGGAGCAGAAGCAGGGGCTCCATAGCACCGGTAGCAGATTCATCAGCCTCTGACTTGCCTCCAGAAAGACCAGTTATGCCAAAATTCAATGCATCACAGGATCAGTGGAATCAATTCCCTCTGCCTGACTGGCATGAGAGATCCACTAGAGGCACATGAACAGTCAACTAATTTCTCTGATGGTTGTGTGTATTGTGAGTGTTAAGTCATTCTTAATGTGATGGTGAATGTTATGTAGGTTTTTCTGAAATGAAATGCTTAGTATACTAGTTATTATGCGGTAACAGTCCTTCCCCCCATTTGCAATTGTACATAGTCCTAATAAGCTTTCCCTGCCTTTTCCCGCTATAGGGGACTCTCCACGCTGTACCTTGTTACCACAGACTTTCACCCTCCCCTCCGCTATCTATACACAATCACCTGTCACAGCGGTTTGGTAGGTTTGCTGCCCCATACCCTATTGTTATCATGCATAGGGGCTCCCACAGGCTTTGACAGGCTATCCTATCTAGAATTAAGCACTCAGCTAAGGCTCTTGTCATACCACCACATGACAGTGTTTCCCCATCCTAGCATTGTCATTTGATTGTAATTGAGGTTAGGTGGGACTCTGTGAGCTCCCATCTGGCCTGTGATTACAGAATATAATTAACCTTCTGTCTCCCATATGTATTGCAGAGCAAACCATACAGTCAACCTGTCATGGTATATACCCCTTAAAAGCTCATACTTTGGTGGGGATGCTTTCAGTATTAGCACCTGGGTGAGTGTCCTCTGAGTGATGTGCTGCCTCTTTGCCCCATCCCAATTCTTTTCAAGCCTTGGCATGTAGGGTTGACTTGCAACCTTCCCTTGCATCATGATCAGGAGTTGGAGTAGCAATCAGTTTCCTGCATGATGGCAGGGGTCTCGGAGGAACCTAATTTTCAACATTGGCAGGAAACAGAAATGGGGGAATACAGTTAGTAGTGCACACTACTGATGAAAAGCAATTAAACAAGGATGTGCACTAGCAGCACTTGCCCCTGCAACAGCTGGATTTTAGATGTTCACATGGGGAGGCTTATTCAGACCCTGGGGGTTATTGGAACATGCAGTTATTCAATAGAAGAGGTCTCCAATTACCCACAATGGGACTGTGGTTTTCAGTGGAAGGCTTAGATGGACACCCACCAGAGACTTTCTTTTATGGCATGGACAGTTGGTCTAACAGGAAATAGATTAGATGCTATTGTTATTTCCTGTTTCCTCCCAGTGCTACGTGGCTAGCCTGCTTCCTCCCACACTGTTCAAACTTCAGCACTGCTACATCCAATGCTCTTAGCATTTGTTTAAGGGTCCTTCTTGCCCTATCAAACTGGATGTTGGCTGTGGGGGTGCCAACATCTCCATGGGGTCATTCATGGGACCTGGCATGAGAGGGTATTCTTGTCAGAAGCTCAAGGGGGGCCTGGATGATGGAGTACACTGGCAAAGTCCAGATGCCCCCATCACTTGGACAATGCTGAGTATGGACAGGATAAGCATAAGATCTAGAACGGTGTCTCTACCAACTCTGGATCTTCTTTGTTCCACCACAAAGGCTACAATCCAAGCAGGCACAGTTCAGCAGACAGGCAGTGTATTCCCTTAAAAAGGTGAGCAGTATACTCTTATTTTTTTCTAAGGTTATCTCAGGCCTGAAAGAGTCCTTTAGGATTAATGTTTTAGCCAGTCTAGTACTATGACTGAATTGATGCAGTTTTTAACTATTTTCACTCTACCCAAACATTGAGAATGGGGCCCTAAGGCACCCACTCCATCAACCAGGTAGAAGAATATGGCTGGTATATGATAATAGTTTAGACAGAGGTTGGGGTACCTACCTAGATTTGGGTATTCCTTCAGTTGCAAGGCATAAGGGTAAACTCCTAGGGACTGATGAAATCTGTAATAATTTCCCCACGGGTCCATTAATTCACTCTCTTTAATACTCTACATTGGCACCTTAGGAAAATATATGTTCCAGGTCTTTTTCACCTTCCCCCATTAACTTCTCCTCTAGATCAGGCCACTCCTTCACCTCAGCATTTTATTTTCACTCTTTGGGGATCACAACCTCTTTTCTCATTCCTAATAAGCATGAGACAATTTTTTTGAAACTCTGCCCCTTCTCCCTAAGCCCAAGGAGCATGATCAGAAGAATCCAGCAGCCAATGTAGGGAATAGGAACTTTCTATTTCTCCCGTCTTTGCCTGTGGAATTCTCCCTGTTAGGTTATTTATTGGTCGTATTATACTGGAGCAGTAGCACCAGTATAGTTAGGGTGAAACCTAACTTCTATGTTAAACCAGAATATTTGAACCTTAATAACTTTGGAATCGTTCAACAGATTTGCAGTCAATTTGGTATGCCTACTGTCTTAGGGTATGTCTCTTGACTTGTCAAATTCCATGTGAATCTGTTGCGCAGTTTCTGAGATGCAGAGTTTTGAATAAACAGAACAATCTATGTTTTTTTTTTGCCATTTTTTGTCAATCTGGAACTCAGAAAGAGCTTTGGGTAGTGATATGAAATTTTCAGGGTAGAAAGTGTTTGCCTCACAGATGTGTCTTTTGAAGGTTTGGTTAAAAATACTGATCTATTCAAAAGTTATTAAACTTTTATTCCCCATTATTTCCTAAGGGAAAATTTATATGCCAGGCACGAAAATGCAGAATTTGCGCTAAGATCATAACATGTGCAAACTACTGTCATATTTTTTGCAAACAAGGGAGTGCTTTGTGCAAATTGCAGAGATCTGTAAAGCACATCCTCAGCTCCACACACACATGCTGAAAAGTAGTCCATAATCCAGTGAAAAGAAACAATAGCATCACAGGTATACAGAGCAACACTTTATTATGGTTGCACCAGAAAAATAGCACAGCCATCCATGCAGATCAGGCTCCAAACCTTGACTAGTTTCACACTTCAAGTGCGTCATCAGGAGGATGACACACTTGTAATGCGAAACTAGTCAAGGTTTGGAGCCTGATCTGCATGGGCAGCTGTGCTATTTTGCTGTTGCAACCATAATAAATTGTTGCGACATGTACTTGCGGTGCTATTGTTTCTTTTCACTAAATTGCAGAGATGCAGTCCTTTTTGTGTTTCAGGTGTTTGGAATCCCTTCACTCTGTTGTGTTGTTTTCCATGTTCTTTATTTTCACCAGATGCTTAGCTCAGTCCTCTTAAGGAAAAGACTGTGCTGAGATATATGCCACAGGCAATGTTTTCTAAACGTAACCTGCCAACATTTAAATCTTTGAAAAATCTTGGATAAGGTCCTAACCCATCCCAGATCACCCGATAATCAACCCAATAATTAATTAAATGTTTCCATAGTGTGGTGGTCCCACCCCACTCCCAATATGGATGACCCGCCGGTTAAATAAATACATTATTTTCCATAGTGTGGGGACCCTACCTAGACCCCAATCTACCATTGACCCACCCTTTAAAGAAATTGTTTTCCATAGTGTAGGGACCTTCATTGGTCCCTGATCTCTCATTGACCCACCTATTAATTATATAAATTATTTTCTGAACTGTAGGGACCCTCCCTGGTCCCTGATAGCCCATTGACCCACCCACTAATTAAATTATTTAATTTCCATAGTGTAGGGACCCTCATTGGTCCCTGATCTATCATTGACCCACCCGTTAAGTAAATAAATTATTTTCCATAGTGTAGGGACCCTCCCTAGTCCTCAATCTACTGTTGACCTGCCCATTAAGTAAATCAATTATTTTGTGTAGTATAGGGATACTCCCTGGTCCCCAATCTCCAGTTGACCCACCTGTTATTTAAAAAAAATATTTTCTGTAGTATTGTAGTCCCCTCAAACCCCTCACCCACCCCTGTATTGTACAGCCCACCCTGCTACCCCAACCCAGCACAGCTGTCCAGTCAGCAAGCAGCACAGCCCTCCACACACTTCTACAGCTGCCCACTGACTGAATTGTGAATGACAACTTACAATAAACAGTGCAAGCTGATTGGTTGACTGTCAACACAAAACACAACCTGTCAACATTAAAATCTTAAAAAATCTTGGATAGGGTCCCACCCCATCCCCAATCACCTGATGACTCACCCAATAATTAATTAAATGTTTCCATAGTGTAGTAGTCCCACCCAGGTCCCTGATCTGGATGACCCACCAATTAAGTAAATAAATTATTTTCCATAGTGTAGGGATCCTCCGGTGCCCCTGATCTCCTGTTGTTCCAACCGTTAATTAAATAAATTCATTCTGTAGTGTATGGACCATTTGTTGTCCTCAATCTCCCATTGACCCACCTGTAAATAAAATAAATTATTTTCCAAAGTGTAGGGACCCTCCCTGGTCCCTGGTGTCCTGCAGACCTACCTGTTAATTAGTTAAATAAATTTCCATAGTGTAGGGACCCTCCCTGGTCCCTGATCTCCTGTTGACCCACCCACAAATTAAATAAATTATTTTCCCACCCCCACCCCATCCTGCAGACACTGACAGGTGTCAGGGGTGTCCCTTGGGGTTATCGGTCCCAACTCTCATCCCATTCTCTTATAGTGTTCCCATCCCAGATTATTTATTTACGGAATGTGGTGAGCATTAGGGCTGATGATCACAAGGGACCCCCCCGACATGTGTCTGCAGGATGGGGTTGGGGGTGGGTGAGAGTTGGGGCCAATGTGCCCTAGGCAGATCCTCGAAGCCTGTTAGCGTATGCAGGTTTTGGGTGATGGTAGAGCGTTAGGGTTGGAAACTCTAAGGCTGCGTTTCTCTGCTTTTGTGGTTGTAGTTACAACCCTAACTAATGCATTAACAATGTTTTTTGCAATGATTTATAGTATTAGTCATGTTATCTGGGTTGAATGTACTATGGTTAGCAATATTTCTCACATTTGACTATCTTGCCTATATGTTTATTGTTTATTTTTATAACTTTGATAGGAAGAGAGTATCTATGGTTATTATTATTGATGATTTGGCATTCCTTCCCCCCTTCATATGTTTCTTTGTAGACTGGAGAGTAGTCAGGCAAACTTTTACCCTGTAGCCCATAAGATATGGGTGTAGGCTCACCATGAGCACTGCAGGAGGGGACCCGTGCCATCTGGTAAGCAAGACACCATGTATACTATTCAGTATTCATGCTTGTTTACAAATTATTATGCAGGTAGCTGGTTGGATTTATGATTTTGTCTCTACCTTCCCCCTGCATAGTTATTATTCATTATAAATGGGGGCTAACACATTGCAAATTATATCCTGGAATGTACAGGTTAGAAACTCTCTTATTAAAAGAAAACAAATCCTTACCCATCACTGAAAAATTGCTGTGGCATAGCCTTTCATCAACAGAGTCACCTCATAGACGTAGAGGATCAAAAACTAATTTGGGAATGGGTAGGAAAAGTTAGCAATTCCGATTACAAAAAGTCAAGAGGGGTGGCCATTTTGTTTCATAAAAAACTCCAGGCACAAGTTACAAAATCTGCCTTCACCTCAGAGGGTAGATTGGCAATAGCTAGGGTAATAACTGACTCAGAGTCACTATTATTGGTAAACATTTATGGGCCCAATCAAGACTCCTCAATCTTCTACCCAGACAGCCCAGAAAATTTGTACCCTGCTGGAAGACAGGCTTATTCTAGGAGGGGACTTTGGCAAGGTTTGGAACCATTGCTTGGATTGGTTGAGAGGCACCTCTTTTCTACCCACTAGAAGTAGGACAGCACTACAGGCCTTGGCCCAGGAATTCAAGCTGGTTGATTCATGGCATAACTTACACCCAATGACCAGGGACTTCATGTTTCACTCAGGACCCCATAAGGTGAGCAGTCATCTGGATTTTTTGTTCTCAAGGGGTCACAGATGCAGGAGGTTCGGCAAGCCTCCATAGACCTTATAATGATTTCTGACTATGCTTGCACAAGTATAACTGTATTACTGGGTTTTAATGTCTCTGCAGCCTCTAGATGGTGTATGGATACATTTTTACTTTCATGCAAGGATTTCCCAGGATAGCTAAAAAGGAGATTGCCCTATATTCTGAGTGCAATGATTCTCCTGAGATATCAAGAGCCACTCTATTGGACACCTTTAAGGCTTACATTTGAGGGTGCATTATTAGTTTTGCAGCATACAGTAAAATACAAAGAGTTCAAAAACTTGCAAAGCTTGAGCAGACCATAAAGGCCAAAGAAAAGGCATACAATTCTCTTTCCAGTCATTTGCCCGGGTTACAGAGGGAAATTATGCAGTTAAAATATCGAATTAACACCCTAACATATAACAAGGCTCATAAAGTAGTAATGAGAATCTTGCATAAATGCTTGGAATCAGAGGAGAGGGTAGGAAAGTTCTTATTGTACAGAGCTAAAACTAAGCAGCAGGCTAGACACATTACCTCGATCTGCCACCAGTCAAGTAAAGTCTTTACCAAATCAACTGAAATTGCAGCTGCCTTTCATGATTTTTTATTCTAAATATAAAAATTCAAGAGGAAGGAGGCTCCCATAACCCTGCAGGACTTTCTGAGTGATACCCTCCCCCTTAAATCCCTTACACCGCAGAAAGCAGCCTCCTTAGAGTCCCCAATCGTACTATCAGAAATCCAAGCTGCAATAAAATCATTGTCTAAGAAAAAAAAAAAACTGGTCCGAATGTTTACTGGAGGGGAATTTTACCAGGTCTTCAGGTCGCAGTTAGATAAGAAATTATTGAAGGTGTTTCAAGAGTCATTCCATAGAAAATACTTTCCTTCCTCCATGTCCAAGGTGCTGATTATTCTCCTCCCTAACCCCAGTTGGTGTCCAACTACAGATCAATTTCCTTGCTTAATGTTGATGTTAAGATTTTAGCAAAGCTACCAGCCAATTGCCTAAGTGCTTGGCTTCCCAATATTATTGATTAACACTAAACGGGATTCGTAAAAGGCAGGATGGTCATGGACAGTATCAGAGTTGTTCTGGATGCCATGTGGGGGGCAGCCCAATTGGGCAACGTGAGTGTGCTCGCCAGATTTGCCACAGAAAAGGCAATCATCTCCATTGAGTGGGAATACCTCTACACATTAATTTCATTCATTTATTTAATTTTGGTAACCGGGTAGGCCCACTGAGACCTGTGGTCCCTTTTTCAGGGGTGACCTGGGGTTAATTAAAAAGAAACAGCACAGTAACACATCCGTTATACATTCAGGAAGCAACAATAAATACATCATACAGGGGTGTACAGCATTATTAGTCCACATATTTCTTAAAAAGACACAAGACATAATTTACAGAGCAATATTGAAGGTATAACTCATAGAAGTGCATGTGTTCACAGGTTGAGACCTGTTATGCTACCTTTAATCATTTTTATGTTTGCTTGCACGCATGTGCAAGAAACATAGTGCCACAATAAGAGTTTTCATAGGTGTGCCTCCCCCACTTCCAATGCCCTGCTCCCTTTTGCAGGCGTGGCTGCACCATGCCAATGAATGTCTAAGCAGTCTATGACAGCCATTCAGATGCAGTGGCGTACAGTTCTGAGGAAAACACTGCCACAATCAGCTGTGTTAACATGTAGGCAATTTGCATACTGCTGTTGGCAGTATGCAAATAGGCTTCAAGTCAGCACTGCATCTGAACTCTCATAGACAGTTCGTCCCCCCCACAAACACCTACGTAGCATGCTGGGAGCCCACCTCGGTGTGCTCATGCACTTCTCCCCCCCGCACACCGTATGGCCAATGGGAGTGCCCAATCCCCCATCAGCTCTGCTGCTCCCCCTACAACAGACTTCCAGGTACCATGCTGGGAGCCCACCCCAGCATGGCAAAAGTCTGTATGGCTGACGGGGGTGCCCAATCCCACATTGGCTCCACTATACCCCCCCAAAAATGGCTTCCAATTGCCACGCTGGGAGCCCACCCCAGCATGGCAAACATCCGCATGGCTGACGGGGGTGCCTAATCCCCCATTGGCTCCACTGCCCTCCCCAAAAATTAAACTTCCAGCTGCCATGCTGGGAGCCCACCCCAGCATGACAAAAGTCCCGCATCGCCTTCTAAAAAGAAAAACACACCTGTAAAAAAAAGGTCCTCGTTGACTGTCTTGCCCTCCCCAACCCACACCCACCCTGTGTGCACCCACCTCCCACACACCCACCCCATACTTACCTCCATAGCCCAGTGCGCAATTTTTGGTGGACCGGGAACATGTCTGCACTCTTCAAAGCTGAACCCGAACTGAAGAAATGCTGATAAGCTGTATAATGGCATAAATGGGGGTTGTTCAACTTTGGTGCATATCTCGGCTATTTTGGGGAATTTTTTTCACCAAATTATCAACATGGGGTTCTTGGTGCCCCACCTCATGAACTCAGTCACTGTCATTTGGTTATTCGGTCTTGAAAGGTGATTTCACGGTCACTGTGTGGAACCACCTTTCGGGACTGAGTAACGAAATGACAGTGTCACAGTTCATCAGATAGGCCCCCCCAAAACCCTCTGTTGAAACTTTGGTGAAAAAATTCCCTAAAATTGCTGTTTTTTATTTTATTTATTTTTTGTTGACCGGGTAAGTGCACTAGACAAATCATGCTTATTTTGAGGCACAACCCGGGGGAGGGGGATACAGAAGAATGCCAACTGACCTTGAACCAGATTAAGCTGTTGGTGGTATTTTTAGTGAATGAGGGAAATTTGGCCAGGACACCAAGGAAATTCCCCTACTCTGCGGTAGGGGGACCATCTGGCCATTTTGGCTGCTAGCCAAGATGGCAGACACAAACCAACCGACAGGAGATCTTGCTGCTTTGGAAGACCCGACAATGGAAGTATCTGACTCTATGGATGTTACCCCGATTTCTGCTTTACCCCCGGATTTGGATTCTACTATATGAGATTCTAAGGCTTTAGAGACTGTGAGTGATTCATTTAATTTAAACATTTCTGAATCTGTACCAGACCTGCCTAGCGACTCGGACTCAGAGTCAGTGGCCTGCTGTACGGCGAAACAGGATATTGTGAAAGTAGATGCTATGTCAGCACAAGAGAAAGAATTGCGACTACAGTTTGCTGCAGAAGAATGGAGGTTTTTCCACAAGCGAGCGCAACTTGAATCTTCGCTGAGATAGCTATGGTCTGACAGTAGCAATTCGTCTGCCATACACAACCAGCTGACTAATACGGATGTGCCGGTTGTCAGCACAGAGTCTCAGAGTTGGGTGGCACAGGTAGAAGCCGCTGAAGAGGCAGAACAACTTGAGACATCAACTCCTATGTTGCCTCCCACTACTATTTTATCAGGAATGGCTGATATGAGCTCAGCGGGGCTCGGCCTAAGACGTGCAGTGGAGTTAGTGGCTCCTGCATCAGACAGATCCTCTTGGTCGGTTCCCTCAGCACTGAAAGCGGCAGGCTGGTTCTTCGACACATCCTCAGGCAAGTGGCTTTCTGATACCTTTCTGATTATCATGCCCACAAAAAGTACTCCTCTGGCAAAATCATCTGCCAGCTCCAGAGGAGAATGAAGCTTTAGAAGTCCCGAAGGAACTGGCCTTTACACAAAATCCTGAGTTAGCGTTTTTGAATACTGAATCAAATCCTCCCCAAGACCCTAAGGCTGCTCCTTCAGTTCCATCCTCTGTGCCTCAGCGGCCCCTTAACCTAATTAATAAGACTGCACCAAAATGTTATGCTTCTCTCTTCAAAACCCCCATATATCCAGCAAAGAGACATAATGCTGTGTGTCTTACTTATTCGGGTGGCATTGATAGCCCACCGGATAGGATTTTTGTTGCCAGGAGATTGCTAAAAGAATCTATGAAATTTATGGCTATGGAACTATATGCGCTGATTCACATCTCTGGGGAGACTACATTCGATGTGAGCTTTAAAACCGCTTGGGGGTTAGAGCACGTCTGGGTTAAATACAGCCAACTAAAGAACTCTTCTCTATGGTCCCCCTTTATTGTTATCCCTTTGTCTAAACCAGCTCATAGGGTTGTTACTGTGCTTTTTAGAAACAAAGGTGTGAGTGTACAAGATTTGATTGTTTGGTTGAAACATCGCTGTAGCATACTGGAAGATCCTATAGCCATCCTTGACTCTGAAAATATTTGGACAGGGGGTTGGAAAGTGAAAGTTATGTTGAATACTGCAAATGAGGGTCCAACACATTTACCAAATTCCTTGTTTTTAGGTTGTGATAGGGGAATCCTCTTTTATGCAGGACAGCCAAAAATGTGTTATAAATGTGGTTCACTGGAACATCTCAGTAACACATGTGATTTGGCAAGATGTACTGTATAATTTGTGGGGAGCTGGGTCATTTTAGCTCATCTTGCTTAAATGAAAGCAAATACAATTTATGTGGGGAACTAGGTCATACTTTTCAAAATTGTACTGCTGCTGCACATAACTCACCTGACCAGGCTGATGGGGCAGAGCAGCACTTGTTAATAGCTTTAGCACAAAAGAAATTTAATAACCAGGGGTTTTCTTCTCCTGTCCTCTCAAAGAGCTTACCAGTCTCTCCTGCGCCCCCCCCCCACAGAGTGGAGGCCTCTGGTAATGCCTGTCCCCCCAACAACCAAAGTCAGTTCCAGTACCATTGGAAGACTTTGCTTCAGCTGCCGTCCAAGAGCCCTTACCTCAGCCCCCCCCCACAGATCCAGTTGAAGGAATTTGAAATGCCCCCTCCTCCTATGCCTAAGCAAAGACCTGGAAACAGAGTCACCAGACAATCTACCAGGGAGACTGTTGACAAACTGATACCGCTGCAATCTGCTGCTATCCCAACCTCAAATAAATTTGATATCTTACAGTCTGAACATTCAGACATTGATTCACATGTTTCTTCAGTAGATTCTTCGGTTCCGGAGGGTACTACTGATACGGAAGGGATGGTTTATCCTCGAGGACAGCAGAAACAGAAAGCGTTAAATTAAAAAACACAGATAAGCAGTGCTGGAAAAATCCTTTTAAACAAACATAATGACTGAACCTTTCTCCTTTCACACAATTAATGTAAACAGCATTAAGCAGATAAACAGACAAAATATGATTTTTTCGGTATTGGCTCACTTCCACCTTGGGTTTTTTTTTTCTACAAGATACATGACTTCATACTTTGCATGAAATACAAATGGCCTCTAAGGCCTGCGACTTAGGTCCTTCCTTTTGGTCATTAAGTACAGAGCCATATGCGGGTCAAGGTATTCTTTTCAAATATCCAGATACAAAAATTCTTAAACTTTTTGACCTACTTTCAGGAAGAGTTTTAATTCTAAATGTTCTTATTCAAGAAACACCATATAGATTAATTAATTTATATGCCCCCCCAACAAAAAGCACAACGCTGCAAACTTTTTAAGCTACTTGAACCTTATTTGTACACTTCTGATAACATTATTTTTGCTGCAGATTTTAACTGTCCCATGACCGCGAAACACGGCAAACAATATTGTGACTCAAACTTGTTATCTAACATGATCCGTACAGCAAATTTTCGTGGATGCTGTCTATCATTTTACAGAAAAGACTCTCCCTACATTTCACAAAGGTCCTCTGCACTCCAGTAATGACTATCTTTTTGTCTCCCCTGATCCATCTATATGGAAGTCTGAAGTGTTAGCTCTCAAATTCACAGATCATCATATGATTTCAGTAACCATTGGACCGGATACTGGACAATGAAGGAGGTTGGGATTTTGGAAATTTAATTCCTCTTTACTGTTGAATCCACAACTGTATGCACAATTACATAATTTTGTTTTAGCATGTAAAATTGTTATGGTTTTTTTTTTGATAGTCCGGTATTATGGTGGGAAGACACCAAGCACAAACTTACTAAGTTATGTAAACAACTTAGTAAAGGGGTCTCACAGACTGAACATTTGGCCTACTTGCAGAATAGAAAAGTACTGCAACAGTTATATTCAATCTCTTTTGAAACAGGTCAAAATTCTACTTCTCAGATCTCCCGGATCACAGAAAATATGGTTTGGTTTCATGCTAATAGAGCAAAATCCTTGTTATTTCGACAACAGTTTTGTACTCAGGGTGACTTAGCCACTGCTTGTCTGTATGAATGCTGGCAATCCCAATCACATAAAAAATGCATTTCTGCTGTCCGAGATAAAGATGGTGTGGTGTATCAAGACACAAGGGATATAATTAGAATTGTGTCTGAATATACTTCCCGCATGTTTAACCCCCTTACCAGCCTCTATGTTAGGATTACAATCCTTTTTGAAGGATTCCTATATCCCTGCATTAGAAGAGGCAGAAAAGAACCTTTTAATATCCACAATTTCGGTTGCAGAACTGAAATCGACACTATCTTCTATGACCGGAAAGAAATCACTAGGCCCAGATGGTATCTCAGTAGAGATTTTGAAATTCGTAGGTAACCTCTGTTTGGAGGAATTGGCTTTGGTGTTTAACACAATTCTGAGATCTGAACTTGTTCCTCTATCCATGAATTCTGGAAGCTTAACTTTCATCTATAAAAACAATGATAAACTCGATTTGAACAATTGGCATCCTATTACACTATTGAATTCAGATTTTAAATTACTCATGAAAATTTTGGCAAACACTATCTTTAGTGGCTGATAAATTGATTTCTTCAGCACAAGTATATGCTATTCCAGGAAGGAAAATTCAGTCTCAACTTTTTTTCCTAAGGGAATTGGTTGAGCATGGAAAGAGGGGGACTCTAGATGGTTACCTGCTCTCCCTGGATCAATCAAAAGCCTTTGACAGAGTAAATCATGATGGTTTGTGGACGATTCTAATGCATTGTAATATTCCTAAATATTATGACATGCTGGCTAAAAAGCCTGTATCGCACAGCAACAATTTGTCCAGTCATTCAAGGATGGAAGTGGCCTCTCATTTCTCTCAGAAGAGGTGTTTGACAGGGATGCCCTCTCAGCCCTATCCTGTAAGCCTTTTTTATAGATCCCTTTTTGCAAAAAATTAATGATTCATTGGAAGTACATGGTTTATGGTCCCAAGAACAGATTTTGCCATACAAAATTATGGCTTATGCAGATGATATGATACTTATAGTACACGATGAAGCTTAGGTTCTCATGAGTTTAGCTATCTGTACAGAATTTGGTACTTTTACAGGAACTGCTGTAAATCTTAATAAATGTTTTGGTCAACGTTTGCCATACAACTTAAATACCTATGAATCCATTGCTGGTATTTCAATAGCTCCGGATCCTTTGAAAATTCTAGGCATATGTTGGGGAAACATAGAATTAGATATTTTTAATTGGGAAAATAAATTTCTGTTAGGTCAACGAAAAGTTGCTCTATGGAATAAATGGAAATTTGGAAAAAAGAAAAGGGGTTTTCTCATTAAATCTTGCTTAATTCCAGTTTTTCTTTATCTTAGCTATGTATTCCCCCCACCAAAGTCCTTAGAAGTTGGGCTTTTAGGGATATTCTTCTAGGCCTGTTGGGGAAGCTGACTTAATCCTATTAAGCAAAATATCATATCTTCCCATTAACCAGGGAGGCCTTACCATGCCTAACCCTATTTTGTTTTTTAATAGTTTTTTTTTTTATTTTTGAACATTTTCGACCTTTATTGTTGGAGGAGGCACATGGGTTGGAAACTGTGTTACAAACAAATTGCATGTGCTGGCTTCAGTTATGAGAAGCACAATCCCTGAAGTGTTTTAAAAAATCAGCAATGGTTCCAGAGTATAGAAGAAGTACTTTTTTACGTATCAAACAATGGGATATGTTAACGATTCATGTACTTAATTTATCTAGAAAACAGTTGTATTTTCATTTATTGGAGACAATTTGCCAGGTAGAGACTGTTTGTGAACTGCCCACTACAGTATAGATCTAAATTGCGGAGTTTCCTGGTAAATAAACGTATACCTACCCATGTGTGTGATTTTCATTGGTTGGCCTGTCATGGCAAGATAAATGTCAAAGTCAATCATAAATGCAAGGCTAAACAAGACAGACTCTGCACAGGGCCTGATTGTTTTCAGCAGGAAGAAACTACAGAACATCTCTTGTTTTCTTGTTCCTTCATATCTGGTTTTTGGGCCCTCATAGCACAGGAATGGAGGGAGGATATTTTCTTAACCTTATCTTTGGAAAACTTGATGTTTGGAATATGTGATGCCTCTTGGACTAGTAAATGGCATTACAGTACACTGCAAGTATTTGTCACAGTGGTTAAGTGGCAGATATGGTTGGCTAGGTGTGCTTTTACACTACAGCAACAAGAAGGCTCACTATTAGAACTGTCACATAAAATACTACATCACATGAAAAGTATATATATAAAGCTGAACAAACCTCCCTGTCGAATACTCGGTTAATGGAGTTATGGATTGTATTCCCTTGGATCACTGACTCAGATGCTCCAATAACTTAAACTTATTTATGCACTAGGACAGTTTTAATCACTATACAGGGACTTACTGTACTGTTCCATACATCTGTTTGTTCTTTTACTGTTTAAAAAGTTTTAAAAGTTCAGCTGAAGCATCAGTAATTTAGACCTATTAGGGATGGGATTTAAAAAAAAAAATTAAAGAAGGGAGGGGGTTTCCACTACTCCTTTGGGGGGACAATTGGAGATTATCAAGGGGAGTGGGAACGAGGATATTGGAATGCTGCTTTTTGCATTATTAAATGGAATCTTCTGTTTTCGACACTGATAGCGGGAAGGGGAGGAATGGGTTATTAACATGGTTTTCTTTATTTTGAGATTGTAACACAAACTAATATTTATTATTTTTTCTCTTGTTTTCTTTTTAGTCTGTTTTGAATGATATATTGACTTGTATATATTTATTTTTTTATTTCTGGTTTGACCTTTGGCTTTCATTCAGAATTATTGTATGAATTAATGCTGGTTTAAGTTTGTTTTTTTTTTCATAGTCCTGTATGCTGTAACATTGATTGTATATATTGTTCTGATTTTCATTATGATTGCAATTAAAAATTCCCCTACTCTTTTCAATAAGTGCCATGGGATCTTTAACATCCACCTGAACTATCACCAATCCAGTCAGATGGGACCTCTGTTTAATGTCTCATCTGAAAGACAGCTCCTCATAAGTGTAGCACCCCTCTCAAGCTGCACTACAGTGTCAGTACTGGGATATATGAGCTATGGGATATGGGTTTTACGAGTGTGCATTGCGTAGTTCCTATACACGCTCGTAACTTTGCAAATTTTTTATATTTTCACTCCAGATTTTCAACATTGCCATTTTACCATACCTCATTATGAGCAGTACAGCTGTCATTTTTCACATCTCACCCAAAATGTGTTTTTGTGAATGTAGCGCATGATGGCATGGTCGGTGTGCGAAATCAATGTTCAGGAGAGAGTAAGAAAATCACAGTGATGCTGTTCATGAGCAGAGGTCTTTAAATGGCAAGGTTGAAAATTTTGGTGACAAAAGTCCATAAAATGAGTGTGTTACAAGTGTGCATTGCGCAGTTTCCACACACCCTCGTAAGTTCACGAATTTGTAATATTTTCAGTCCAGATTTTCTACACTGGCATTTTTCCAAACCTCCTTATGAACAGTACAGCTGTCATTTTAAACACCTTGGCTGAAATGTGTTTTCGTACTTCCAGCACAGAAATGCATGGTCGCTGTGGGAAATCAGTGTTTGGGATAGATTAAGAAAATCACAGTGACACTGTTCATGAGCAGAGGTCCCAAAATGCCTGTGTTGACAATCTGCTGTAAACAATCCCCATACTAATTACATTATGGGTGTGTGTTGCACAGTTTCTATGCATGCTGGTGACTTCACCAGTTTTTTTATATTTCACTCCAGATTTTTAACATTGCCATTTTTTTATACCTTCTCATGAACAGTACAGCTGTCATTTTTCACATCCTGTTTGAAATGTGTTTTCGCACCTTTGGTGCCAAATGTTATAGTCGCTGTGCAAAATCAGCTTTTGGCTAATGGACTGATATTGCCACTGTTTATGAGGTGGGGGTCACAAAAAACCCATGTTGAAAATTTGGAGTGAAAATACCAACGAACACCTGGGGCGTTAGGGTTTCTGGCAATAATGCCCCACCCTTTAGAGAATGACAGGCATCAGGGGTGTGACTTGGGATTGTCGCCTGTAATGCTCATGCCATTCCATCCCCACCCACAACCTGCAGCCAGTGAGAGGCATCGAGGTGTGCCTTGGACTCTTTGGCACCAAAGTTCACCCCATTCTCCCAGACTACTCCCATCTCATCGTATTTCCTTATGGAATGGGGTGAGCATAAGGCCCAAAGACCCCAAGGCACACTGTGACACTTGTCGGTGTCTGCAGGGTATGGTGTTGTGAAATGGCATGGCCGTTATGCCTGACAACCCAAAGGCACACCCCAATGCCTGTCAGTCTCTTCAGGGTGGTGGTGGGGTTGGCTTCAGCTCAACACTTCACTGCCATTCCTATTATGCATCTCTTTAACTCCCACACTACCAATGCCAATGCCAGCAAGCAAACATTCAGCATTGACAAATGCTTGTTACTTGTACCAACAACACTGGTTAGATCTCAGTAGGTGAGGTCTGAGCTCATCCCTGAAAATCCTCAGGGAAGCCAATGATTGGATGCTACTTATGAACAAATGAATATACAAAGAAGCCAGCAGAAGGCCATTTGGTCTATCAAGTCTGCTGGTACTGCAGGGTACACAGCTTGAGCTAATGTTCCTGCCCTCCCTCCCCACTCCTACCATCCTCTCTAAACATGATCCTTGCCTTCCCTCATGCCTATTCCAGCATCTCATAAAGCTTCACACTGTCTTCAATGAGATGACCTCTTCCGGTAGCGCATTCCGAGTGTCCACCACCCTCTCTGTGAAGATATGCTCCCACCCTCCAGCTTAAGACTGTGCCCCCTCATATTATGGTTGCCACTCAGCTTAAAGAGACTCTTCTTATCAGCCTTATTTATTCCTTTCAAGTACTTGAAGGTCCCAATCATGTCCCCTCTCTCTCTTTCCTGTCTTCCAGGTAGTACATGTTCAGTGCCCTCAATCTCTCCTCATGTGCCTTACCCTGCTGACCTGTTATCATCTTTGTAGCCCTCCTCTGGATCTTCTCCAGCAGGTCGATGTCCTTTTTGAGGTGTGGGCACCAGAACTGAACTCCATACTCTAGATGCAGCTTTACCAGTGACCTGTACAAGGGCAGTATAACCTCCTCACTCCTACTATTGATCCCCCTAGATGTGCATCCCAGCATCTTGTTTGCCTTTGCTGCTGCTTTCGTGAACTGCATGGAATGCTTCAGGTCATAAGTGATCATCACTCCCAGGTCTTTCTTCTCCTCTAACACAGATACTCTGACTCCACCCAGGTAGTACTCTGTCCTAGGATTCTTGACTGCAGTATGCATAACTTTGCATTTCTTGGCATTGAAGCCAAGATGCCAGATCCTAGACCATTTCCCTAGCTTTTTCAGATCTTTCTGTAGGTCATGCATCCCTTCAGCTGTGTCTACTCTTCCACAGAGCTTGGTGTCATCCGCAAATAGGCACATTTTGCCCTTAACGCCATCTCCAATGTTTATTGATGAAGACAATGATCAACACTGACTCCAGCACCAAGCCCTGTGGGACACCACTGGTTACTTCTCTAGTGCCAGATAACTCTCCCCCCACAACCACCCTATGGGTTCTGTCCCTCAGCCATTTTTCCACCCATCTGGGTTCCCCAACCCCAAGAGCCACCAACTTCCTGATCAACCTTTTGTGGGACACAGAGTCAATGGCCTTGCTGAAATCAAGATAGAGGATGTCTACCACTTGGCCCCTGTCTACTGTCTTAGTGACGCAGTCAAAGAAGTCAATCAGACCATGCTCCTCTAGATATTCCCCCAACCTTTCCTTTAGTGTGGTCTCGATGAGCTTGCCCACAGTGGAGGTCAGACTAACTGGTCTGTAATTCCCTGAGTAATCCTTGGGGCCTCTTTTGTGGAGGGGCACTACATGTGCTGTTCTCCAGTCCTGCAGTACCACTCCTGACCCTAGTGAACTATTAAATAGTTCTGACAGTAGCCCTGCCAGCTCCTCAGCTCATTCCTTTAGTACCCTTGGATGTACTGTTTCTGGGTCTGGTGTTTTGTCCACTTTCAATGCCAGCAGCCCCTCCGTCACTCTATCCCCCTCTATCACTACATCTGTGTTCCCTTCCCCCTGCTCTTCTTTTCCCTCCTGAAGGCACTGGTCCATCCTTCTCCCTGTTGAAGATGGAACAGAAGTATTCATTTAGTATCTCTGCCTTTCCCCCATTATCCTCCACCCACTCCACCCCTTTCTTAAGCCTAACAATCCCTTCCTTCTTGTCCCTTTTCTCACGTATATATTGAAAGAAAGCCTTCTCCTCTTCTTAATTCCTTCAGCTATCTGCAGCTCCTTTTGTGCCTTTGCTCTCCGGACTTCCTTACTTGACTCACTAGCCAACCTTAAGTAATTTTCCCTATCCACCACTCTATTGGTCTTCCTGAATTTTCTATAGGCCAACCTCTTTTCTCTTACTGCCTGGGCAACCCCAGAACTGAACTAGCTGGGCGATTTGCCCTTGTGTTCTTCCCCCTGAGCCTAACGCACTCATCTGTAGCAACCAGTATTCCTTCCTTAATGATGGACCACCTTTGATCCACCCCATATCTGCTCTGATGCCTACCAGATGGCTCCTTACCACTTTGCCCATTTTCTGGAAGTTCACCCTCCTGAAATCTAAGATATTGGTCTTAGTCGGGATGCTTTCTCTGCCCATATCCAACTAGAACCACACTGCAATAGTCACTCCCACCCAGTGGCTCCCTGACCATTATTTCCTATACATGCTCCTCATTTGTGAGCACCAGATCAAGAATTGCCTCATCTCTTGTTGGTTCAGTGATGCCCTGAGTCAGGAACCCACTCTGCAGTCCTTCCAGGATCACCTGACTCCTAGCACATGTTGTAGATGGTATGCTGCAGTCCACCTTGAGCAGGTTGAAGTCCCCTACAATTACCACCTCTTCTTTCCCCACAGCTTCCAATATTTATGAGTTCAGTTCCCTGTCCCTCTCCTCATCCTGACTGGGTGGTCTGTAAACTACCCCCAACTTCACCTTCCCCCTGTAACTGAACCCATAATGCCTTCACCTCCCCTTCCTTTTACTCCTCCCTCATGCAAGTTATTCTGTCCCTGATATAAACTGCCACCCCTTCCCGACTACCCTGTCCCTCCTGCATAGTTTATGTCCAGGGATCGCAAGGTCCCAAACATGGTGTGATGTTGTCCAAGTCTTGGTTACTACAGCTATGTCCACCCTCCTGTCTGCTAATAGTGCCTGCAGGTCGTCCATCTTGTTTCCAAAACTCCATGCATTCAGAGACACCACCCTCTGCCTAGAATCTGACCTTCCTTCTCTTCCATCTATTCTTCTATTCACATTTATCCCCTCTGTGTGCACCCCTCCATGTACCCTTGTTATGAGTTCCTCACCCCTCCAGCCTTTGCTAACTTCGTTCTTGCCCCTTCCACCTCCTCCCTCCAGACCTGTTGCATCACCGTGGGGGGGTTCACTGACCTCTTCCTCCTCTCAAAATCTCTGGTCCTGCATGCTTACCATCCCCCCAGTAGTTTAAATTAAGTGAAGTGGTTATATATTCTCCCAGTTTGTCCCTGAGTACCCTCAAACCCTTCCTATTGAGATGTAGCCTGACTGGTGAAAAGCGTGCTTTGTTTGATCAGGTCTCCTCCCAGTCCCCAATACAGATCAACATCTCCTTCCTGCACCATTTCCTCAGCCAGTCATTAAAATCCTCTATTCTTCTTTTCCTGGCTGTGCTGGCCCTTAGTACTGGTATCACTTCTGAGAAGGCTAGCGAACTTCCTTCCTCCCTGCAGATTTTCCCCACCTCCATGAACTTACTTTGTACTACCTCAGCCTCCTCCCCAGCTAGGTCATTTGTTCCCAAATGTATAACTAAATTGGGTTTTCCTACAATCTCCCTTACTATTTCCCTTATTCTTGGGCCCACCTTCCCTGCTGTCATCCCTTGCATATAAACCAACTTCCTGCTTGCATTTGGGTCCGCTTTCCTTCCCCAGTGAATACCCCTAATTATGGAGTCCCCTATGATAGCAAACCTTCCATCCCCTGCATCTGTGCTACCCATCCTTCCTTTCCACCTTTGGTACTGGCTGCTTCCCCACCTAACTGCTCCCTCTGTACCCTGGTGAACTTATCTCCACATCTGCAATTTATCTCCTTAACTATTTTTCCATCTCCTATTCTGTCCCTCCCCTTCTGACTATCTGTATCTGCTTTCAGTTTTCCTTCCCCTCTTCCTTTCCTGTTCTCTCCCTCGCCCATTCTCCACTCTATTTTGCCTGCCTCCGTTTCCCTGCTCACCTTGATTAGAGTCCCCTGTACTCCTACTGTCAACCATAGCTCAACCTGACCTTCTACCTCACATTCTGCTGCCCCCTCCCTCCTTCCAGACAGATGTGCAAATCTATTCAATGAAGGCACACGTTTAGAATTTCCCACCCCTGATGCCACTATTATTCCCACCCCTTCCCCTTACCACTTACCATTCATCCACCCTGGGGTCCCTAGTCCTTTGAGGAAGAGATACTCCTATATATTGAGTGCTCCTCCCCACTCCCATCCCCTGCCTGATGCCGTCACTCCCCTGGGCATCACCTGTCTGCCTTTCCCTCCACTGCTCTGCTCCTCTGATGTCCCACACCAACCTCCCCTGCTCCCATCCGAGCAGTCTTATTTCAGCCCTTAGCTGCTCCAGGCTCTTACACACAGGACATCCCCCTTTACTCCACATTACCCCCAGAAAGACTGCTGCCCCACAGCTATCGCAGTTTACCACTCTCCTGCTTCCCATACATGTACCTAATCCCCCACATCCTCCCAGCCCAGCTTTTCCTTGGAAGCCCATTCCACTGGGCAAGGGTGAGGAAGAGGAAGGACCTATCTCCAACTGAGATTCTCACCCTGGACACTTGTAATAGTTGGAGTTCCAACGTTCTTAATGTTCTAATGTTCTGTTTTGGTAGCAAAAGATTTTTTAGGCCTGGGGGGAGGTATTGTCCTGCATTAGATTATATATAAGGAATAGGGTGGGGTAGGCCAACCTGCCCTCTAGAGCTGGCCAGTTCAAGGACTATAACACTATACAGTGATGGTCAAGCAGTCTGGCTGAGTTGTCAAATCCCACTGTTTTGTGATATAAAGTTTTCAGTGTCTGGTGTTTGGTTCTCTTGACAGAGGCAAACACATGGGCTCCACGAAGCAGGGTAGGACATAAAGTACCTTGAGTAATTTTTTTAAGAGATTCAGGGGTAATAAAGGGGTTCAGTCAATAAAGGAGGCCCACCTTTTGATTAATAGTTTTGGTTAGGTGGTTGAGATGGGTTTTGTATGTACCGTCCTGGACAAGGTAGACCCCTAGGTACTTGATGGAGCTAACCACCTCTATTTTCATACCATCTGCCAGAAATAGTTTGAGTGTTGCTGTACAGTCTGAGCCCAGTCTCCTGGGTCCATTTACCATTGACTTTTTTTTTTACCGTTGAGAACTAGCTTATTGGTAAGCAGCCATTTTTCTAGCAGCAAGAGATCATTACCTATCTGCTTATTTAGTTGCATCTCATTTGGGACAGTACTGTAAAGTATCGCATCATCTGCGTATAGGGTCAATTTAGATTCTCCAGTGTGTAGCAGGAAATCATTTATAAACAGAGAGAACAATAGTGGTCTGAGTATTGATCCTTGTGGGACCCCCTCATGTATGAATTGCCAGTCAGAGAAAGCCCCACCCCATTTGACAATTTGAGATCTATTATCCAGATAGTTATATAACCATTTCATTGAGTGGTTGTCTAGTCCCAGGGATACTAGCTTCCCATTAGTAGTAAGTCAAAAGTTTTGGTGAGGTCTATAAGACCCCACCTACTAGTAGACCTTTATCTACTGCATTTAAGATGTTTGCGGTCGGCTAACAAGGGCAGTATCAGTACTATGTTGTTTCCCGAAACCATGTTGTTCTGGTATCACAATGTTATATCTCTCTAGGTAATCTTGTATTATGGGTCCAAACTTTACATGCCTCTCCTACAGCAAAAATAGTGACAAATGGAGTGGTATTTGCCTCAATCCGACTGCAATGGGGTACTTGCCATGGGTACCCTCTCTCGCCACTATTATTCCTAATTGCATCAGAACCCCTCCTCTACAAACTGAGGCAAAGCCCCCAAGTTACAGGTATTGCTTGTGGGCTGAGGTAGGTTAAAACCCTGGCCTTTGTGGATGATTTGCTCCTTACCATATCAAAACCATAGGCCTCGCTGCTTGCGGCCCTCTCTATCTTAAATTAGAGGTTGGCTGGGGGGGGAGGATTGAGTCTCCCCTGGATTGCTCTCCTCCTCTGGGGAGGGAGGGAGGGAGGGTGGGGTGAATCACTGAGGCACTGGCTCCTTACCTCTTCCCACACTGATGGCCGGGGATTTGGAGTGACCTCAGATCTCAGAGGGTTGGCAGGGGGGAGGAGCATTGAGTCTCCTCTGGATTGCTCTCCTCCTCTGGGGAGGGAGGCTGGGGTGAATCACTGAGGCACTGGCACCAAGCGGTGGCCAGGGATAGTGCAGGCTCAGTGAACAAAGTGTGGGTTGGTGCAGGCAGGCATCTCACGGGCTGCATGAGAGAGTGTGTACGGCAGCATCCTGGATGCCATTGCATGCATGCACCACAAGGGGGATACAGGGAGAAAAGCAGCAGTCCTCTGGCATGAATGATAGCTGGCTTCCCTACACCACAGCAGACTTACTTAAGCTAGCTCCCCTTCAGCCTCCAGGTCTTCTGCAGTGTGTGGGATGGATCGCTGCTCTGATGTGACCCTGGGATGGCAGGGCAAAAGGGATGAGCTCTGACTGGGTCTGGGTCAGCAGCTAAGAAAGTCTCTGGAAGCAGGGGAACCATAGGACCACCCCCAGCTGAGAAGGTAGTAAAGAAGTCAGGAAAAAACAGAAATGGTTATCAATTTTGTTGTGAATTTTTCAGGGTACTGAGGGTTTGCCTTACAGATGTGCCTTTTGCTGGTTTGGTGAAAATATAATACTTTGCTCTGGAGTTTTGTGGCTTTACATTTTGTTGAATTTCCCAAGGGGTAATATTGTAATGTGAGGTGTAAGCAACCGTTTCTTTGTCACTTCATGCATAAGAGTGCAGGCCCCCCCCCACATAAATACAGATAATATTAAGGAGTAGTTCAGGGCTTGGGGGGCCCTGCACTGCCTTAGAGAAATATGGATACTACTAGGGACTGGTGGGTGGATAGCAGTGCTCCCACACACAAATAGACAGAGGGTTATGGAGTGATGGGAGCGCAGGGCCCTGTGCTCCCACAGGGAAATAAGGATACAATTACAATCTGTTAAAAAAAATTATGGGGGGCGCTAATGAGCACTGAATACAGGCGACGTAAAGCTCCACATCACCACACCATTTAAGTTTAAACTCGTATTTCAGCAAAGTTAATTTTACGACTAATCAACAAACTGCATAGAAGACACAATGGAGAACATGGAGGAATACTTAGTTTCCGGTAAAACAACTAGAAATGCCTCTAAAACAATGAATAAAAAATCCGGCCTAGGAGACGTGCCAAACACCACCACGTTGGGGCCTATATCCCCCTCAGTGGCCGAGATTGCAGTACTGAGTCGAGCGGTGGGAGACCAGGTCCTGCAGGAACAGGGGCCACGGATAGATACCTTTGAGATGAAGATCGCTTCAATTGCCTCGGAAGTTGGAGAAAATGCAAAATGTACTACTGAGATGGAGCAGACAGTCTCGAGTTTAAAGGATGCTAGAACTAAGATTCCAGACCGAATTTTTGCCTTGGAAAGGGAGACAGAGCAATTAAGAGAAACAGTAGACTACCAAGAAAATTATAACAGAAGGAATAATTTATGGCTTTGTGGGCTGGCAGAAGGCAAGGAATGTAGGAGTGCTCTTTAATTCTGCTTGAAAATGCTACCTATGCTCCAGGGGATGCAACTAAAGAATGACTTCTTAAAACTGGAGATAGCACACCAATCGTTAACCCCAAAGCCACTGGCTGACCAACCGCCCAGAAAGATTATCTTTTGGATGCACAGTTTTCAAGACCGCCAGGAAGTAATGTCTGCATACAGGGCCAAAAAAACTTGTATACGAGGGATTAAAGTTAACATTACACCAGGACTTATCTCAACGGCTTCAGAAGAAACGCCAAGCCTTCAACGAAACAATCAATATGCTGCAGGAGCGTAATCTCAAATTTTTTCTTGCATATCCGGCTACTGTAAGAATCCACTGGGAAGGAGCATCTTACTCATTCTGGGAACCTCATAAATTAAAAGCATTTATCTCAGACTGGGACAAAAAGCATAATCAGGGAAAATGAATCCTGTAACTGGTAACCTTATGTTTCTCTCTGTTTTCCTGTGGATTAGCATCTAGCTGATCAAAATTCTGTGGGGGTGATACCTCGAGGAGCCACTGCTCGCTCCTCCAGTGTGGCAGACCTCAGGCAGGGCCTACATTCCCCTTGCAATAGCTACGACTATGGGACATTGGGTTAGCGTGCCTCTGCCCTAATTTGGTTAAGAAAGGGTGGATTCTTGAAACTTCTGGAATTGGCAGGGACAGGCGACCCATGAAGTAAATGGAATATATGTCGGGGGGAATACGATAGCAGTATTTAGGAACCCTGTGCTGTTATAATGGAGGCCATGCTGAGGGGTGCGGCGTGGGGGGTGGGGGGCTTAGAGGGAGTCTTACAGAATGCAGGATCGAGCAGACAGCCCACCGTAGGATATAATATCCATGAAAGCATCAAAAAGTAAACTGGGGATAGTAGAATTCTAAGGTGGTACTACAAAAGGTTTCCTTGCTGAGTTATGGGCTGCAATGGTAGTGTGGAGGGGGGATGGAGCTTAGCACATGTGGGAGAATGGGGATTTGGAACATGTCAGCAGATGGGACTGTTAGTTCTAAAAAGAGTATATATAAGAGTACTGGAATTGTAAATGTGTTGAAATGAGTGTTAAGGGGAGGGAGGCAGGGGTGGGGGGTTTGACATTGAGCAGAGTTTGAGAGACTTAATGTTTTATTGTTGTAAGGTCAATGTTATTGTTCATGTTAATGTTAATTGCAACCAGTGAATGTCAAGAGTGGTGAGTGTTATACAGAGAACAAATCTAGGGTGGAAAAGGGCTTTGGGATTTTATAAAATGATGTCTACTGTGCAAGAAGATATCATTGTATCCTGGAACATAAAGGGAATTAATATTCCCATTAAAAGAGCCAAAATTATATCTGCACTTAAACGAAGGACAGTGCAAGTGGCAATGCTCCAGGAGATTCATTTACTACCCAAAGAGCATGATAAATTAGTAGTGGGTTGGGTGGGAGTTTGCCACACTGCATCTTACTCTTCGCATAAAAGAGGGGTAGCAATACTGATAAAAATTCCCCACTAGAAGTAACACAAGTACTTAAGGATAATAAAGAGAGAAGGTATGTGTTTGTAAAAGGTAAACTGCATGGCTCTGAAATTACATTAGGCAATATTTATACTCCTGCTACATATGATGCTAACTTCTTTCAGTACATGCTGGATATTTTGCAACGGGAGCAATTCGCAGGGCTTATCTTTGGGGGGGGGGTCAATTGCATTATGGATTGTGCCTTAGATTATAAAAGGCATAGGCAGAAGACAAAATCGGACCACTGCAAATTGGGCTAGGGCACTGCAAGATGTGGACTTGATCGATAGCTGACATACTTTGAATCCTGGACTTGAAGAATTTACATTTTACTCTGCATCTCTTGACTCATGGTCAAGGCTAGACCACATATTTATTGCCAAAGAACTGTTTGTTAAGGTCAGAGAAGTCACACATAGCCTGGTCATGCTGTCAGACCATACAATGGTACAACTATGTTTGACTGGAGTCATGGGTGGAGGGAAGCTGGGTCAATGGAGATTCCCTAATTACTTACTATGTAAAGAAAAGTTTAGGGACTTTTTAAAATCGGAATGGAAGGAATATTGGGCTAATAATAAGGATTCGATCCCCTCAAAGGGTCTTATATGGGAAGCAGGTAAAGCTTTCATTATAGGGGTAATAATTGGCTACACAGCTAGATTAAATAGGGAAAAAAGAGAGAAAATAAACAATTTAGAGAAAGCAATCAAAGAGTTAGAAATAAAAGTCCTACAAGATAACAAGGTGGAAGATAGACAGCAGTTAAAAATAGCCAAGGAAGCCCTCAATGAGACAGTGACAGGTATGGCACAGAAGAATATGCTCTTTGCCTGACAATGGATATACGAATGGGGAAACAAACTGGGCCCCTACTTGTTCGACTAATGAAAGGGGGGAGGGTTCTTAATAAAATTGTTTCAATTAGGGGAAATGGGAATCAGATAACTAATCTGGTAGAAGAAATTAGGAACATTTTAAGGGACTTTTATTCTAGGTTATATAAAGCAGAATGTGCAGGAAATGAGGAAAGGGCAAGCTTATTCCTGGATAGTATCAAACTTCCAAAATTAACAGAAGAACAAGCAACTGTATTAGGAGCAGAGATTTCTGAGGCTGAAATTAAAAGAGCAATATCCGGGCTAAAATCCGGTAAGGCAGGGAGTCCTGATGGATTTGGGGTAGAATACTATAAGTTAATGAAGGAGGTACTAGCAGGCCCAATGTATAGCGTGATTAAGGAGGCGGGGGAGGGGGGAGAGTTACCAGCTTCATGCTCCCTAACTAATCTTCATTTACTGCTGAAACCGGATAAAGACAGTATGGAATGCGTTTCTTTCAGACCTATCTTATTGCTCAATTGTGATTGCAGAATTATTGCAAAAGTCCTGGCCATGCATTTGGAAACCATGTTACCCCTAATTATTCACCCGGACCAAATGGGTTTCATTAAAGGATGAATGTCATATCACAACATTAGAAGACTTTTTAATGTTGTGTGGTGGGGACAAAAAATCCAGGGAAAGCATGCATATTATCTGTGGATGCGGAAAAGACGTTCGATAGAATCGAATGGCGTTACCTCTTCAAGGTATTAAAAAGATTTCGGTTGGGAACTGACTTTATTAAACTGATTAAGATACTATATCATAGGACCAAGGCAAGAATCCTGATAAATGGCGTTCCTTCAGAAGAATTCCAGCTTTTCTGGGGCACGAGGCAGGCCTGCCCCCTCTCCCTCTTATTGTTTGCCATGGCAGTTGAACCAGTGGCGTGCAAGGTGAGCAAGAGTGGCGCAATTCAGGGCATACAGACACAAAATGGTGCCCAACATCACATATCCCTGGAGGCAGATGATTTGATATTTTATTTAACTAAACCAGAAACCTCAGTGCCAGCCCTATTGGAAGTGGTACGGGAGTTTGCTGCCTTTTCTGGTTATAAGCTAAGCATACATAAATCTGAGATTATGTATTTAGACACGGAGGTTAGTTATAGAGGGAAACTCACATGGGGGCTGAAGGCAGTAGGTCAAGATTTTACCTACTTAGGGATAACAGTGGGTAGGGACCTAAAAGAACCATATAGGTTAAATTACTCCCCAATTATTAAAAGAGTACAAGATGATTTAGCTAGATGGAATGGACTTCCTATATCATGGATAGGGAGGATCAACCTTATAAAAATGAATATACTCCCCAGGTTATTATATATAATGCAGATGGTTCCATTTAACCCATCAAAAAAGATTTGAAACAGTTGGATAAGAGTTTCACTAATTTTATTTGAAGAGGGGGCAAGCCAAGGATGGTACTAAACAGACTCAAGGCCTTGAAAGATAGGTGAGGTATGGAATTCCCGGATATACAAGGGTATTTTCTATCGGTGCAGTTTAGATACATACACAGTTGGGTCTCAAAGGGGGAAGCAGTAGCATGGCTCAACATGGAACAGGAGGGAAGCCTGAGCCATCTTACAGCCTATCTGGTACCAGGAGGAGATGGAGCATATGCCAGACTACCATGCCCTAACCTTAGGGTAACCGCAGTGCTAGAAGCTTGGTAGTGTATTAAAAAAAGAGGGAAAGCAGTCAGAAATAATACACTGTTGGTACCGGTGGCCAGGAATCCAGATTTTCTTCCGGGCTGGGTGGACAAGGGATTTACAGTTTGGGAAGCCAACAGGATTAGGTGTCTAGGGGATTTGCGGGGGAAACAGGGCATCTTCACATTTGACATAATCAAGAGGAACCTCAGACTGCCAAGATCACATATGTACCGCTATTTACAAGTCAGATACTATGCAGAAAGAGTCTTGACACAAACGCCAAGAGGAGAGATAATGACTCAGATGGAAAAGGAGATACGAGGGGCATACAACAAGGAGAAAGGATTGATAGGGAGAGTGGCAAAATTAGACATGACGTGCTTTGATGAACCTGAAATGGTGAGCAGAGACAAATGGGAGAGGGATTTAGGTTGTGCCTTCGATGATGACATGTGGGAACAGATAGTCTCCTCTCACATGGGCCTCTTGGCTTGCAACAAACTTAAAGAGACACAGTACAGATTCCTCCATCATCTATTTCCCCCCCCGATAAGGGTTAACAAATATGACTCTGAAATTTCACCTATGTGTGGCAGGCGCTTGACTGAGAGGGGTACTTACCTGCACTATTTCTGGGGATGTAAAGTAATTCAAAGCTACTGGGACCAGATAAGGAAAGAAATTGGTTCAATGTGGGGTCAACAACTAGACTTATCCCCAATTTCTCTACTATTTGGTTTAACAAGGGATGGAAGGGAGGATTGGTCCCTGCATCCCAGATGGGTAAGGGTGTTACTTATCTTAGCCAGACAAATTTTACTGAACACATGGGTCTTGTGTGTGGTACCCACAACCCAGATGTAGAGGAATCTGATGTTGTCAACAATAGCAATGGAGAGATTAACATTTGCTCTGAAAGGGAAGCTGGATCTATTTTCTAGGATATGGGCACAACTAATAGCAACACTGTCCCTAGTAGAGGTAATTATCTTGTCGGATGGATTCGGGGGATATGTGTGTGATTCTTGTAGTTGTGGGATTGGGACTTTTCAACACTTACAATATGGTAATAAAAATAATGTTAATGGAATGGCATACATTAATTAATAGATTGAAAAGGCATATTTAAAATATGAACTCGGTTGCATTGTTGAGAGTTCATTTTTCTATCTTTATTTGTAGGAGTTAAATTGAGAGATATGTAATATTGCCTACTTTATTAGATACCAAGGAGTCAGTCTCCAGACACATTTAAATAGCTCTTTTCATACACAGTATCCAAAGCGCTTTACAAGCAATGCTAGACTGGTAGTGGAGTGACTGAATGTGTGGTGACAGTGGCCAGATTGCGCATCATCACCCACACACAGCCTGGATAATTGCATGAACTGGTTTATGGGAAGGGGAATGTTGGCCAGGACACCAGGAATGTTCCCTACTCTTTGAGAAGAGTGTCCTGGGTTCTTTGACTTCCACCTGGGCACCCACCAGGACAACACCAGGATGGGCAGAAGGGACCTCAGTTTAACGTCTCATTCAAAGGACAGCACATCCCAGCAGTATAGCATCCCCCAATACTGCACTCAGATGCCAGCGATTTTTAGGTGCAAGTCCAATCCTGGTGTGGGACGAGAACCCATGACCTTCTGGTCCAGAGGCGGATGTGCTACCAACTGAGCCACGCTAACACCCATTTAAGTGGTTGATAGTAAAGGCTGAAGTATATGGACTGGATTCTGCACATGTTCGGGGTTATGGTTAGGTTGCATATCTGAAATTAATGGGGGGCACATATCTGATATTGTTCAGGGTGCCAAGGTACACTTTCTGTCATGTGTGCCCCCATTAAATATTGCTTGTTCTGGAGTTAGGTTAGGGTTAGGTTATATGTCTGTTCGAGTTAATGCAGGGCATATATCTGATATACAATAAATTTCCAATTCTAGATACAGTTCAATGGTTCAACAGCTATCTTTGGAATTGCTCACAGCGGGGTCAAGATTGGGGACGTCATCTCTGATAGCAGGCCGGTCTACTCAGGGGTCCCACAAGAGTCAATCTTGGGGCCCCTAATGTTCAGTATTTTCCTAAACAAACTCCCAGGATCCTGCCCCAGTCGTATGCTCCTGTACGGTGACAACACAGTTATTTTCACCAGCAATCCTCACCCCAAGCACCTACAAGTGGACCTCCAACTTGGTTTCTTCTCAGCCTAAGCTTGATTGAATGAACAGACTAGTGCTTGACTATAAAAAAAACAGACCATGATCTACTCCAGCTCCCTTAGTAAGCAGAAGACCTGCCCCCTGTCTGTCAAGAATGACACTGGTGACACACTGGATCTCGTACAGCACTTTAAGTACCTGGGTATCACAATTGACTCTGCCCTGTCCTATGTCCAGCACATAGACAATACCGCAAAGGCCATCAATTCCAGAATTGGGATACTCTACTGTCACTAACACAGCCTAACAAACGAAGTGCTGAACCTGGCCATGGGTAGTTCAATTGTCTCCCTCATCGATTATGGCCTGGCCATATACAGGTCGGCAACAGACACTGCCCTCCGCTGCATCTCTTTGGCACTAAATAAGGCCAGCTGCCTTCTCACAGGTGCTGCAAGATTCACGCACTACTGTGAACTCCATGTTCGGGCAGGTTGGCTCCAACTGAAGAACAGAATTAAATACAAAACCTGTCTACTTGTCAAAAAAGTATCACTAAATCTGCTAACACTAGGAGTGCACAACCTTCTCACATGACACACGAGTGCTAGGCTGACCAAAAGCTCCAACAGTCAAATCTTTAGCGAACTTAGATGCCACACTGCATTGGCACAATGTGCATTCTCCTGCCGTGCACACCACCTGCAATCTCCGGAGTGGCAACTGTTGGTGCCTTCAAGCATAAGCTTCATCAGCGCCTCAATGCAGAGGACAACTGTGACTACGTCCTTTAACTTTTGGTGCATGCAAGCAAAGTCTTCATCAGCACCTCATTATCATGGACACCTGTGACTGCATCCACTTACCCCCCTCCCATAGTAATCACCTGCTGCACTTAGATGCACCTCTTAACCGAGGGGGCATCTCCCAACTTCAGCACTTCTCTGATCCCTACCCTGGCCCTGCCTACCCCAACCCCTCCCTTCATTCCTCCACTATGTCACCTTTGTCTGTTACCTTCTCTGCATCTATCTTCTCTAGGGTGTTCAAATTGATGGACGCAGGCATGCATTGTTCAAAGCCTCAGCAGTGTCTACTTTTGTGAACCTTTCTCTAACTTATGGTACCATCTCTGTAAATATATAAATTGTTGTTCTCTGCTATTTTCTGTTCAACTGATGTGGAACCTACAAAAGAGCATCCACTCACAGGTGTTACCCAAGAATGCAATAAATAAATAAATGTTATCCTGTTATGTGATGTTCAATACCCGATTGTCAATTGCTACCTTGTTATGCTATGTTTTCTACATGCCTTCCTGTTAAGTCATGCTGTGTCTGACTACTTACTTTTCTCTGAAATGCTGTAATACCTGCTGTTGTCTGTATCTTGTAATCTCCTGGGTCGCACCTGAAAATAGGCATATGACTGTCTAGTGTGCTTATCCGGTTAACAAAAGCTAAATAAATAAATATTGTTCAGGGTGCTCAGGTACTGTATACTTTCTTTCATGTATGCCCCCCATTAAATATTACTTGTTTCAGAGTAAGGGTTAGAGATAGCTGTTCAGGTTAGTATTACAAAGATGTTTGTGACTTAGGGTATGAATACTACTAAGGACTGATGCATGGATGGACCCTGCACTCCCACACACAAATAAGGATACTAATTAAGGAGTAATGCATAGAAGGCAGCCAAAGAGAAATACATATATTATTAATTTGTATAAAAAATAATCAAACAAACTAGGGACTGATCCATGGAGGGCCTTGTGCTCCCACACACAATTATGCAGAGGAGTATCGAGTAATGGGAGGACCCTGCATTCCCACAGAGAAATAAGTATACAATTACAATCTCTTATCACAAACAAATAAGCTTTTGATTCTATTTTCTCAAACTATGGAATTCCCTGCAAAAAAACTTTGTTAAGGGACCATTAAGGTTCCAGCATTAAAAGTAGGGAAATGACATCTTAGGGTTCCCAACCCTAAGACCCCATCCCCACCCTCAATTTCTTACCCTAACACCTCAACCTCACCCTGCATACAGGAACAGGTATGAGGGGTGTGCTTTGGGGTTGCAAACTCTAATGCTTACCCAATTCTCTTATTCTGTACCTATCTTAGCTTGCTTTATTTATTTATTTATTACTTTGGTGACCAGATAGGTGCACTGATCCAGAGGACCATTTTCATTCAGGACCTGGGCCACAAGGTGTCAAAAAATAGGTACACGTACAAATAGTCAGTTACAAGATTCAATACATGCATGCCCAACAGCTGGTGGTGAGGGTGGAGAGAGACAGAAACAGTGGTAATGCAATGACAATGTGCAGACAGGTAATGTTATATCAGTATGTACATAAGCATAGCCAAAATACAGACAGTGCTTACTTACTCTTACTCCAGTATCTAGCGAGAGGATGAACAGAACCATCAGAGATGCAGCCAGCATCTCCCTGAGTTCCCTTAGTATTCATGGATGGACTCTGTCTGGCCCCCATTGCCTTATCCACTTTCAGATTGAGAGTTCCTTCAGGACTCTCTGCTCTCTGTAAATGGACTTGTGTTCACCTCTCTTCCTTCAATGCTCTTGTCCCATTTCTGTGGCCTTTCACCTTCCCCTTCTTTTGAGAACACTGAACAAAAGTATTTCTTCAAGATTTCTGCTTTTTCTTTATCCCCCTCCACACAATACCTCTCTTCCCTTCTTAGTCTTACAATCCCTCCCCTGGTTTGTCTCTTTTCAGTTACATACAGTACGTAAAAAAATGTCTTGTCTTCTTTCTGAAGTTTATGGGCTATTATGTCCTCTGTTTGTGCTTTTGTGCTCCTAATCAATTTCCCTGCCTCCTTCTGCTTCTCCAGATGCAGATCCCTATTCTCTTTCTGTGTCTACTTATATCTTCTGAAAGCTAACTTTGTTCTTTATATTCCCAGCCACCTCCTTTGAGAGCAATGGTAGTCCTGTTTTTCTCTTGCCTTTGCATACTAGCCTGAAGCAGAAGTTTGTTGCTTTTTCTATGCTCCCTTTTAGTTTCACCCAAAGTTCCTTAACTCCACCCAAGTCGCCCCCTTCTGCCAGGTCATCCCTGATGCATTCCCCATCTTTTTAAAATATGCCCTCCTGAAGTCCAGGACCCTCATCCTTGTGTGGTTCAATTCTGCTCCAGTACATATATTGAACCACACAGTCCAGTGATCACTGGTCCTCAGGTGGCCTACCACCATGATGTCTGCAACACCCTTACAGAAATAATTGTATGAAATGGTTTCATGCTGCACACATAAAACTACCCAAGTGATATGTGTTCTGCAAATATGATTTAAATATTAAATTGGAACCGATTTTATGCATATGGCATGTGAGCAGCAAGCAAGTATGGAAACCATGATTTTTATGGTAAGTTGGGACAGACTGCATGCATGTGGCATGCATGCAAAAAAGCAAGTGATCACTAATAACTGCACAAGTAAATGTTAAGTAACTTGCTCAGGATCACACCATACACAAGGGAAGTTTATGAGATTTAAACCCAGGTCTTCATGCCTTCAAGTATCCTGGCTTGCAGTTCAGTGTCTTTAACCACTGAGCCATACGGTTTGCACACATATGGCTCACTTGTACTTCAGTGCATACTGTATCTGAATACATCTGCATGCATGAGGCATGCTTGTAACCAATGTATTCTTTTCAGTTTTCTTCTCTCCCTCATTTCATTTTCACAGTTGAACTGTTGCACACATACCAATGGAAACACGTTTCCCCACCCCAATACACAAACTTACCCACAAAACCACTTAATTAATTCTGTCTGGCCTGTACTCCTACTATTTTTTCTCCATAGTTTTGAATACTTACACTTTGACTTTAAGGTGCAAACACAAACTTAGCAATAACTTCACACACACACACACACACACACACACACACACACACACAGCCAGTTCCCCCCCTCTCATACAGAGACACTGTAGCGGTGTGCCATGCTGCACAGACAACCCACCAAGTATAGATATAAGTAAAAAGTCTCTTACTTTAGTACTAGGGAGCCAGAGGCAGGAGTCTTTAAGAGATGATGTCCATGGGTCAGAGTGCTGGGGCGTACCCCCTTGAAATGAATGGAGTTATTTTCTATTACTATTTTATATTTTATGACTGAGAGTTGGAGAATAATGAAGGCCACTGTTCTACTAACAAGGCCCTTGTTGTTAGTCAAGCGGTGGCCTTCATTAATCTCCAACTCTCCATCAATGATGTATAAAATAGTAATTAAAAAAATAACCCCATTCATTTCAAAGGTGCACACCCCTGCAGTCTCCTTTGCCCTTTGTTATAATGTGCCTGAGCATGGGGATGTGGAGGTCAGTTTCACTGGGGGG
Source organism: Neoceratodus forsteri (assembly GCA_016271365.2). Classification (NCBI taxonomy): domain Eukaryota; kingdom Metazoa; phylum Chordata; order Ceratodontiformes; family Ceratodontidae; genus Neoceratodus; species Neoceratodus forsteri. The sequence goes on along the minus strand of JADMNL010000040.1, from coordinate 40,034,770 downwards.
GGCATAAGCCTGACTATAGTGGGGCTCCAATAGTCGGTGCATACCATACCACTTAACTGTCTGTGAATGCAAGGGACAGCTGCAAATCAGGAGAAAATTAAATATATAAGATTCATCTGCATATTCCCCAGGACAGTGCATCAGATTTGGGCTTACACCCACCCAGTTACTAACCAATTTTTTTCCTGGCTGAAGTTCACCCCCCCCCCAAAAAAAGAACAGATTTTTCTCCCTGACTCCATTCCATTCCATACGACATCCCTATGGGTCATGAAGTGACTGAATGGTGAAGAAACATGAAAAACACATCAATATTTCAGTACTTCCTCCTTCCCCAGTCCTCCTGTAAAAAAAAAGTTATTTACTTTTACTTACCCAGCCATATGGCCAAAACCTGCAACCTGGCATAGTGTGCCACCAGGTCAGTTTTAAGTCTGCTCCCCTTCTCTCCTTCACTAGAAGCTGGATGCTAGAACCGACCATCACATGTCCCCAATGTGGTCACGACCAAGTCACCTCACCATATGAATCCATCCAACCTGGATTTCTTCCTTCTTGCTTGGTTGCTGCTGTGGCTGCCACCACACTGCACTGATCAAGGCCTATGAAGGCCACTCACACTGCTGTCACCACTGCTGCTAAGCCTAGCTTGCTGCCGTGGGGGTCTGTGCTGCTTTTTTGTAAGGGAAGCCTAGTAGAGTAAGTAGGTAGTGGTAGCCTAGTCTTGAGTTAGCTTCTAGCTCACCTTCTGCCCCTTCAGCCACCAGGGGAGATGGAGACTCACTAAGAGTAGAACAACAAAAATATGCTGCCACAACACTGCTATTTAGGGTTTAATGCTCACTGACTCCTCCAGGCTGTAGTGTTCAGCCTGTCTACTCTGTAGTTGGAAAGACAGTGTTGTACTTGCAAGGCTCATGTGCTTTTTCTTGGTTGGAGCTCATCCACATCACATGTGATTGTGTCACTGCTAATAGGTGGAGAGACTGGACATCACAGTACAGACACAGTCAAGTCTGAAGAGTACCTGCAGTGTGAGCACACACAGGCCAGGTGGGCACTTATTGTGCGAAAGATTAAATCCAAATATAAAGCCATTACTGCCACACCATAAGAACAACCTAGGCACAAATATGGGGGGGGCAGGCAACTGCACACCTCTGCCCTACCTAAATGGCACCCCTGCTTAATGGAAGAAATGCATTCTCAGGTGCTAATACAATGGTTTCCACTGTGTTCTGAGGTACTGTATCTCCATGTTTCATGATGTGTCTTGATCATCATGTGGGTTTGTGTCCCTCATTGTCCCTCATTTTGAGTGTCCATGTCCCTCATTTCAGTGACAAAATGTGAGTTATGGTGCATGCTTCCAAAACCCTACTCTGCACAAAGAGTACTGAGCATGGCCATAGTGTATATGCTCAGTACAGAATAAAAAGGGAAAGTAAGTGAGATAAAACAGTCATGGAGAAACACTTTTGTAGCATTAAATATGTATAATGGATTTGCATGGTACAAAACAAACAGGATAGGCTTCACAACACAGAGGCCCCACTTCATACATCTGGAATGGGGCCTGCTGAATGGCTATATCCTAGGCATTTAATGGAATAAGCAAAAATACTTTATAGATTAATGGTGATTTAATGACAAAAATCAAAAGTCATTAAACAGCTTGCAAAAGGATCAGAATTAATGAGTTTACCTAGTTTTTATGGGAATTTAAATAAAAAATGTTAATGACTAATAGCTAGTAGTATAAGAAATAGACACTGATGTGTTTTTTTAGATGAGATTTGCACCATCATGCAGCATGTGAACCAAATGTGATGTTTAAATGGTATTCACATTAGCTTAACTGCTGCACTCATGTCAAGCATGCAACATGTGAAACTGATGTAATTTCTAGAAGATGTTCACATCAGCTTACCTGCTGCGCACATGTTAAGTTTGCAGCATGCGAACCTGATTTGCCATTTAGACCTGGTTCGCATATGTTCACTTAGTGTATGTGAACCACATGCAAACATTACACAATTAAGCATATGGCATGCATTCTGCGTGTACACAGCACATCTATATTTCTGTAAGGGCACTGTCCCCATTAGTTAGTATGAGGTCCAGTATTACTCCCCATGAGTGGGTTCCCTAACTAGTTGTTTGAGGAATGCCTCACCTACAGGGAGTCCAGGATGTCCCTGGTCCTAGCTGAAGCTGGGGTGCTCCAGTCTACATCCATCAGATTTTCCCCCATCAGCAGCACCTCTCCCTTATTTGCCATCTTTTGGATGGCTTCCCCCAGAATCTTTTCCAACTCCCCCCTCCCCCCCCCGTGCTGGAGGTCTGTAGATTGCACCGTACTTCTATCATGAACCTTCTCAAGGATGACCCACAGTACCTCTGCCCCTCCCTGTATTCCCTGTACCTCTGTCTCTTTTATGCTGTCTCTCACACCAAAAGCAACTCCCCCCTTGTTTCCCCACCATGCCCTTCCTGAACACAGTATAGCCTTGTATAGCTATATCCCTGTCATGGTTCTCAGTACACCATGACTTTGTAATGGCAGCAATGTCCAAGTCAGCTTCTACCATGATGGCCTCTAAGTCCAGAATTTTATTCCCCAGATTTTGAGCATTGGCACACATGGTCTTCCATCTTCTAGTACCACCCCTGCTCACCAGCTCCCCATTTTCCCTTTTGCCTTTTCTCCTTACCATTTTTCTTTCTATTAGGCACCCTTGGGGTTTTGTCTCTCTTAAGGTTCACCCTGCTGACTACTCCAGTTTTTGAGTGGTGACAGTTTATGTGTTCTTTCTTCCTTCTGCCATCCCCCTCAGCTAGTTTAAATGCTCACCAATGTAACATTTAATCCATTCACTGAGGACCACAGTCCCCCTCTTGGATGGATGCAGTCCATCTCCCCTGTACAGGCCTTTATCCCTCCAGGTGTGACCCTAGTCCCCAGTGTAGCTGAAATCCTACTCCCTGCACCACTCCCTCATCCACTGATTGAAGCTCCTGGTATGGAGTATATTGAGTATGGTAGGGTATGGTAGGGTATGGTATGGCACAGTATGGTACAGTATGGAATGGTATAGTATGAATAGGTCCTTCCCCCTGTCGTAGACAGGCAGCACCGCAGATAAGTTCACTGAGCTTGCTACCTGCCTAAAACTTTCCCCTTACTCCCTGAACTTCTCCTGTATTATCCCCTCAACGGTCCCTAGCCAGGTCATTTGTCCCCAGGTGGACAATGACATTCAGCCCTCCCTCCAGTCCTGCTGCCCCAGTGATCCTTATGATCCTCTCTCCATCCATTCTTCTCTGAGGTTCTCTGCCACTCTCCTTGGGGTCTCTGCTATGGAGGACCCCCACATTCTCCCTGGTCACTTCCTCTGGTGCTTCAACAGGACAGTCCAGCCCTATATGAGCAGCGTAGGAGTTGCGTAGTGTTACCAGATTAGGATTGTGCCTCTGTCCCACCACCTTTACCCCACCCTAGCTCACTGTAGTCCAGCCATTTCTCATTCCAGGCATCCTTTGAGGTATCAGCATTAGACTTGGTGGTCTCTGGGTGGCGGAGGAGGTTTTATTTATTTATTTTTATTCATTTATTCAAGTTTAGGATTAATACTTTTGAGTCAAGGACTTGTTTTCAAAGGTTCCAAGTAAGTTAAACAAACAGATACAGACAACAAAATACATAGCACAGCAGTGGATTACAAAATAAGTTTACAGAGGGTTGTGCATACTTATAATATTAACTAATACATAGGAGTCAAGGTTTCATTAGTACATAGGAGTCAAACACTGTAAGTTTCACTAGTACATAGGAGTCTAATATTGTACGTGACAGAACTAAGTGCGGGCATAGTAGTGTTAGAAACAGGAAAGGGGGGAGAGGTCAGGGATTGGGCAAGTGGAGGGTGGGGCATGGGTGGTTGCCAGAGTGGAAGGCTGAGCTCACCAGTGGTGGCCAGGGGTGAGAATGGGGGTTGGGGGTGGTAAGCAGCCCAAGCTAGGCATTGTCAGATGTTCATGCATGTAGTTGATGGAGTGGGTGATCTGTGTGTGTGTGTGGGGGGGGAGGTTGACAGTTTATTGTAGTGTAGACTATGCTAGGTAGATATTTTGTGAATGGGGGGGTTGTTGAAGAGAACAGGAGGGAGGAATAGTGCAGGAGGCAGTGGTTGGGTACTTAGAGGCAAGGGTTGGGTGGGATAGCCTAAGGGCTCTGAATCCTAGCCAACTTAGCCCACAGATTACAGCCTCCCTCCTCAGTCCAGGGAGGTGCATGCAGATGGTGCAGCACTGCAGTCTTCATAAGGTCTTCCTGGAAACTGCTACCCCTCAGACATTACATTGCAGCTCTCCTAGCATACTAACCATTTACTCTTGCTGCTTCTGTTGAAATCCTCTTGTTCCCTTACCCTATATAGGGTGTTTCACCTACTCCTAAATTTCTGTGCACCTCCGACTCTCTTTACTCAATTGCAGTGAATGTGCTAGATCAGGAGTTAAACAAGATTCTTACCACAGTTGCCAGGTAAAAACTTTTAGTCTTCTGCTCCTCTTGCAGAGGGTTGTGCATGATGGCTCCTGGGATTGCTGCCCTGGTGAATAGGGAGGTGTGGTCTCCTAAATTGGTCTTGCAAATATGCTGCTTTTAAAAGCAGAAGCAAAATGGATCTCGGCACACCTGGACTCTGCTTTTACAGGTCACAAGCCCCTCCCATTTAGCTGCCTCAATTAGCAGTTAAGTGATGGGGAAGGGGGTGCTGTAGCTGCTTCCCCCGTTCCTCTCCCAAAGATGCATCTGTCATTTGTGCCAGTGAGGGTGAAATCTCAGATGTATAAGGGAGATTATAATACAACCTAAAACAATCCCCAATTTCATCATCTCCATACTTTAATCTACCATCACTTGACCTAATTTGTGCAACATTTTTCACTCCTTCCCTGCTTTGCAGCAGCCAGAACAGACATTTTCACAGCGTCCACACCAAAATAGTTGCCTGCCTGCATTAGAAGAAGAGCCCTTTCTGTTACAACATTGTGTGCAGTGTTATATTCCCATTTTAAGCATTGCAGTACTGTATTTGGTATCTCTCTACATTAGCATTCTCTATGTTTGATTTTTCAGCCACATTTATTTTCTTCCCCAGCTCTACAATATGCTGATCATCGATCTTCTTTTTATGACAGAGAAAGGAAATAATAGCTACTTACAGGACTGTCTTTAGAACTCCCCATCTCACTGATGCAGATCTTTTACTTACAGGACTGTTAATTAGGTAATCTGTTGCTTGATATAAAACTGATTGTAATATGGCAATTAATTCTTTACAAAATAAAGGACAACTATTGGTTAAAACAGGACAAGTGACAACAAACTAGCGAGGATTAATTCCCCAGTAATGCCTGCTAGTGTACTGCCTTTGACTGCCAGACAAAATGCGCTATTGCTCAGGATATAAAATTGGAAAATTTGATACCTCACCCACCATCCAGTGGGAACTCTGACTAATCAGACATACATCTATATCACACTGCAGTAGAAACAATGGAAGATTTTATTACTACCTTCTCCATCTGTGGTGTGATGGGCATCACGAGTTGGGTTGATAAAGAATATGAACAAAATTTCCTAGTCAGCGGGACCGCCAATCGCGACACAGACAAGCAATGTTTGCTCTCGATCTCAAAGCAGGCTGACAAAAATCCTAGAGGTTCTGCTGAACATAATTGTGGTGTGCAGAAACCGGAGAATTCACTTGCTGGAAAAGCAGCAATGATTCCTTTGGATGATACAGCACCTTCTATGAGTGACATAAAAAGAAAAGACAAGAAAAAACGTATTAGTGAAACCAAAACCATACAAGCGAATCTAAAAGCAGACATGTAAATCTAAGCCAAGAGTAGCTCGATGATCTTGAGTGGCGCAAGTGCGAGCCCAACATGCATAAGAACACCAGTTGGGCTTGCAATGTATTTAGCAACTGGCTGCAGGCAAACCATCTCTTTGTTGATATCAGTACCATACTGGTGTGTGAGCTTGCTAAGATACTAAGGCAATTTTACGGATCTGTATGAACACAAGATTCCAAGTAATATAGCATTAGCTCATACACTGGTCTAAGAGCTGGTCTAAATCACTAAGTAAAAAGCGTGGCAGTCAATAGGAAGATAAATATAGCATTATACCCAGAATTTCATGCAGCCAACAATGTCTTTGTGGCTGTCTTGAAAGAATATTGATGAGCTGGCTAGGACATAGCCTCTCATCACCCCAGAATATCGGATGCTGACCTAGCTAAAATAAGAAATTCTCCCAAGCTATCACCAGCATCTGTGTATGGGCTTGTATGCAGACTCTGGTTTGAACTTCAACTAGGGTTAGCAAGAAGAGGCAGAGAGGGGGCAGAAAGACAGCTTAAACAGGATTATTTTGTCTTTAAACAAATGTGGGGAAGAGTATATAGCACTCGCTTTCAATGAAAGCACAAAGAATCACAGCAAAATTTCTGAGCCGAACAAACAAGCATTACAAGGAGTCTTGTACTCCCAACCTGGCAGCTGAGACTGGCCAGTGGCCATGTTTAAGGAGTATGTAGCAAGGTGTCCTGCAATTGTCCCCGCTTTTTACCTTCATGCCTTAAAATTGCCCCAGAGCACCTTAGATAAGAAAACATGTTGGTATACTAAGCAGCCCATGGGCCGTAACTATCTAGGTGATCTTTTGGCTGTGACTTCTCAGGACGCAGAATTAAGCACAAGGTATACCAATCATTGTATTCATAGCATGGTTGTGCATATTTTATCTGAGGCTGGTCTCACATCTCAAGAAGTTATGTCTGTGACAGGGCATAGATGCAAGACTAACCTGAGAAATTATTGGGCACTATCTTACAAAGATATAAAAAACGGTCAGTTATACTGCCTGCCGCTGAGAGCAGTAAAAAGTAAGATGACAATAAGAAATCCAAAAAAACTTTCAGCATGAGCCCCTTATCCAGCAATGAAAGTATGCCACAAAAGAAAACCTCTGAACACATTGAATTACCTCCAGTGTCTGTACAATACCCCATTCCATATCCAGAGAATGTGGGAACAGCACAGAACGAGTCGAATGACAGTGCCGAAAATACATCTCGTGCTGCCAAAAAATAGATTACAGAAATTGTCTCCAAAAGTCCCCAGACATTTAGTTCAGAGACTTATTGTAATCCATTCAGTCTGTCTAGCTTCACTATCCATGCAGCAGTGAGCTTTAATTATTACTCACCAATGAGTGAAGCATCAAAGTGAAACTAGCTGTGACGCAGATAGAAATGTTGGTTGCGCATAATGGTGCACAATATAACATCCAATTCTGATATTATATGTATTGATGTTGTCAAATTGCAATGTTTCATGTATCAGTAGTAGAATTATTCAGCGTAGCATTAGAGATTGAGAACAATTATGCAAATTACAGTCAGCTATCCCACAATTCATAGGAAGCATAAGACATAAGTATTTTCTGATGATGTAAAACTTGTATATTACACTTTTCCGACATGTTCAAATGATATATACAAACATTAAAAGAGTTGTGTGAAGAAACACAACATTGTGTGAATTTGCAGAAATAAACACCACCATATGAATAAAGATGGTATCAAACAAAACGTGTCTTTCCTTTATTTAGTTCATAAAATATGTGCACTGCCATGAAAATAATTTGCATAAACACCTGCATATTTTATTATATTTTACACATCACTTGCCGTGCTACAAGTGCATTAAGCCACTTGAAAGGAAGCTTCTACTAGGGAATTAATGCATGGTTGGGTGCTTGGGACACTTGATCTTCAGTCTTGTGCACCCCCCCAACGATGCATTAATTCCCTAGTAGAAGCCTCCTTCCGAGTGGCTTAATGCTTACAAGTCAGCCTTATTCAGTAAAGTGGTATCTAGCTTCCAGGCCTTGCTTATGCTCTGGTTACCCACCCCCAATAAATGTATCAGTACAGGGGTGTGGTCTGCGAAGGCCATAGTTCCATGTGGGACTTAGTGTAGAATGGGAACAAGTGTCTGAAAAATTAAACCCAGGTCTAGGTGGCTATAGGCTTTGGCAGAATGTGAATAAGAAAAAATTACTCACCTTAGTAATGTTGTTTCTTCTAATGGAGTCTTGCTATATTATAGACATTAGCAGTTTGTTCCAGCTCTAGAACTGCCCCAGAGTGAAATGGTTAAAACCATTCCAAAATAGAATTTTGGCACGAGAGCAGCTCTATCTGTGTCCTTTCAAACTTGAACTGTCAGATCTTTATGAGCCAAACTCACTAAGGTCTGTGTGGAAGCTGTAACATACACTAGCCAAATGGCTACCTAAATAATAACAACCTTTGATGGTCCCAACACCCAAGACTCAAGTCAGGGGACCAGAAATACTAACACCATTCTAATAATATGAAAATGGAACATAAGTATAATAAAACACACACACGCGTGCACATACACACCCCCAAAGTCCCAAAGGGGACAAAATGCTAACAGGACATAAGTAGTGCCCACACTAAGTTGCCCGCACCCCACCAAGTAGAGGTTCTGAGAGGGGCAGGTTGGGGAGGTCTATAATATAGCAAGACTCCATTAGAAGAAACAACATTACTAAGGTGAGTAATTTTTACTTCAAACAACATGAAGTCTTGCTATATTATAGACAATAGCAGAATACACAGCAGTACCTCCATGGAGGAGGGGCAGAACCTACTTAGGGAATAGGCTCTGAAGAACAGCTGTGCAAACCGAGCATCTCTCCTGGCCTGGACATCCAGGAGTAATGCTTGGTAAAAGTGTGTACCGCTTTCCAAGTAGCAGCCTGGCAAATCTCTAATAAAGGGATATCTCTGGCAGCAGCTAGAGACGCAGCTGTACCCCTGGAGAATGAGCCCTCAAACCAGGGGGCTCTGCCCACTTTCTGATAACAAAATTGGATACAAGAGACAATCCACCTGGCTATTGATCTCTTAGTGGCAGGTTTGCCTTTCCAACTTCACCATAGGTAAGGAAAAGTTGGAGGGATTCGAACCTGTGACCTTTAGTGCGCTCTATATAATAACTAAGAGCTCTCTTAACATCCAGGCTGTGCAACCTCCTCTCACCCGAAGAGGTGATCAGTGAAAAATACTGGAAGGGAGATAGATTGATTAAGATGAAAATCTGAAACCACCTTAGGCAAAACTTCCTATTAGTCCTAAGGACTACCTTATCCTATGGAAAGAAATAAAGTCAGTCTCCACTGACAAGACTTGCAATTCACTTATCGTCTGGCAGAAGTGATAGCCACTAGAAAACAGTTTTCCAAGTTAGGTACTTAAGCTCTGCAGAAGACAGAGGTTCAAAGAGTTGCATTAACTGGGCAATACAAACATTAAGGTCCCAAGCAGGGGCGGTTCCCGAGGAGGATTAGTATGGGTAACCCTTAAAAACTTGGAAAACACAGGATGAGAGGAAAGAGGGGATGACTTTCCTGCTGACACAAAAGCAGACACAGCTGCCAAATGAACTCTCAGGGTAGCTGGTCTGAGACCCAAGGAATTAAGATGTACCATGTAATCTAACAAAAGGGCAATTCAGCAGATTCTGGGAAATATTTTCCCAGCACACCAAATGGAAAACCTTTTCCATTTAGAACTATAAGTAGCCCTAGTGGAAGGCTTTCTGAAGCCTTTGGGATCTCAAGAACACCCTGAGAGAGGTGTAAATCAGCAAACTCTAACTCCTCAAGAGCCAGGCCTTGAGGTTGAGGGATTGAGGTCCGGATACCAAACCCTTCCTGGGCACAAGTCAACAGATTGTGATTCCTGGGAGGCACAGGGAAGATGGACTGTCAGAGACAGAAGAGTGGGACCAGGGCTGCCTGGCCCAATCCGGGCAATCAGAATCACCCTGCAAGGCTGAGATCTGATTTTGACTAGTACTTTGAATAGGAGATGAAAGGGGGGAAGCATAGAGGAACTTCCCCTCCCAATCCAGAAGAAGGGCATCCAGGGGAACTGAGCCCAGCACTGGAGGCCTGCAACAGAACAGAGGAGTCTGTGATTGTCTGGAGCTGCAAAAAGATCTATCTGAGGGATGCCCCACCTGGCAAAAACTATCCCCAGCACTTGAGGATCCAGGGACCATTCGTGATGGCCCTGGGAAATCCTACTGAGGGCATCCGCTAGGACATTGTCCTTCCCTGGAAGATGAACTGCTATGAGGGAAGTGTTCAGGGAATAGGCCAGAGACCATAACTTCATTGCCTCGGTGCACAAGGCCGAAGACCGAGTGCCCCCGTTTGTTGACGTACCACATTGTTGTGGTGTTGTCTGTTCTGACTTGTATCACCTTGTCATGGACACATGCAGAAAAAGCTTGAAGAGCTAAAAAGACAGCTCTGAGTTCCAGCAAATTGATGTGGAGCAGAGATTCCTGGGGGGACCAAACTCCCCGAGTGGAAAGGTCGCCCATGTGGGCTCCCCAACCCAGAAGGGAAGCATCTGTAGTGAGAGTCAAGTCGTGAGAAGGGGAAATGAAGGGACCCCGCTCTTAAATTGCTCTGATCCTGCCACAACTGGAGCTAGGATCAAGGTTGAGTCACTGGGACCAACTTGGAAAGGGGTCTCTTCTCTGAGACCAAAAGGTTCTCAAGTGAAACTGAATGTCTCTCATCTGAAATCTGGCTCCCTGCACAACTGCTGTGGATGCAGCCATGTGTCCCAGGAGCTGCAGAAAGTGTCTTGCTGGTCGAGAGACCTGCAGAGTGAAGGAAGAGGCCAGAGCCACTAAATTTCTTACCCTTTCTGGGGGAAGAAAGGCTCTGGCTAGCTTTGTGTCCAATTCTGCCCCTATAAAGGTGAGTACCTGGACTGGTTCCAGAACCAACTTTGGTAGGTTTAGTAGAAAACCCAGGGAGGTGAGAAGCTGCTGGGTGACCTGCAGATGAGATTTCACCTGTTCTGGGGACTGGCCTACAATGAGCCAGTCGTCTAGATAGGGAAAAACAGCAATCCTCTGCCTCCTTAAGTGGGCCACTGCACTGCTAGACACTTTGTGAATACCCTTGGAGCAGAGGTAAGGCCGAAGGGCATTGCTCTGAACTGGTAATGACCGAGGGCAGTTCGAATCTGAGGTACTTTCAATGGGATCTTCTGATTAGGACATGGAAATAGGCATCCTTGAGGTCCAGGGAGGCTAGCCAGTCCCCTGGCCTAAGGGAAGGTAAAATCATTGCCAGAGTTACCATTTTAACTTTGGTTTCAAAAGATGCTTGTTCAGATATCTGAGATCTAAAATGGGCTGCCATTCTCCTGTCTTTTTGGGGTAAGGAAGTATCTGAATACAGACCCCTGCCCTGATGCAGGGAGGAACCTTTCTACTGCTCTGAGAGCTAACAGGGATGAGACCTCTGTTTCAGAGCGAGGTCTCTGAAGCACTTGCAGGTAGAAAAGTCTGCTTCTCAACTTGGGAAACTTTTGAAGCTGAGAACCAGACCCTGGCTTACTACTTCCAGAACCCACTTGTCTGAGGTTAAAGAAGCCCAATTCTGACTGAAGTAAGCCAGCCTGCCCCCACTGGTACAGGAGAATCGGCCCTGGGCACTCATCAGGGTGCCTGTTTCGCAGGAGCTTTAGGCTGGGGGTGAGAGCAGGTCTGCACTCCTCGTCTGCCCCTGCCTCTGAAGATCCCTCTGAGCAAAGGCAGAGGAGGCCTGAGTCTGGTAGAAGGCTTGTGAAAGGCCTACCCCTACCCTGAGGGGCATGCCTTTGAGGGTGGCTTGCCGCTCCTTAGCCTGGGCACTCTTGTAAGTAGTCCTATATTCATCCATCTTCTTCATGTAATTCTCTGTCTGCTCTCCAAACAGAGAATTTCCCACCACAGGAAAATCCATAGCCTTAGTCTGGGTATCCTGTGCCAAACTAGTACACCTGAGCCAGGCCAACCTACGAAAAGCTACAGATGTGGCCATGACCCTAGAGGAAACATCATTAACATCCACAGCAGCATGAAACTGAACCTTAGAGGCTTCAATGCCATCAGCAGCCACCTGTTCTAGTTCACTAGCCAGCTGGCCATGGGCCTGCTTGGCCAATTGCATAACAGTATCCCATCTAGATTTCTGATACCTAGCTACATGAGCCATATAATTTGCTTGCCTGAGTCCTAGAGGCTGCCATATACTGTTTTTGCCATGGCATCAATCTTCCTGGAATCCTTGTCAGGAGGATGTGAAGCCAAGGGAATATTAGCTTTATCACAGGCAGCAGCCTGAACTACCAAACATGACTGCATTGCTGAGAAAGGAATTCTGTATCAGGGCCTGACAATGTATACCTTCTGTCCATCTTTTTATCTACAGGAGGCACAGAATTAGGAGCTTTTAAAATTTGAATTGTTTGTTTCCTAAAAGACTTATGTAAAGGAATAGACAATCTCCTAGACTCTGGAATATCCATCATTTCTTCAAAATCAGGCTCCTCTTGCTCATCCACAGCCTCTTCTAAAGGAAGCTGGAGGGTTTCAGCAACTTTTTTTAATAAAACATAAAATGAGATGGGGACTCAGACAGCATAGGGGGAGATTCTAAAGGTCTGCCTGGGGAGATGTCCGGTTCAATGGGCACACCCAGACCTTCCCAGCCACATTCATACTGTTCATAATCCTCCTCCCCCTTCTCTGGTTCATAAAATTCCTCAATATCATAATCCTGAACCACTGGGACCGGAGAACTGACCTTTTACCAGATAGTGGTGGTTCGGACGGACCCTGAGACAGTGACTGGACAATTTGTATGGCTTTTGCTATCTCTGCAGCAGTTGGAGAAGGAATTTTGGACTCCAGACCTGCTGATTTTCTTGTTTTCTTTACTGGAATTGGTTCTCAGAACCAGCTTTTCTTTGCCGAGGAAGTCTGGCCCTGGTCAGAGGGCACTCCTCTGGTTCGGTTGGCACGAACCGGGCTGCCATCGGGTCAGCGGACTTTTGGCCTCTCGTTCCCTGAGCCTGCCCAATCTTTTTCCAGGGTGGCTGCAGGAAATTCTACATACCTGGCAGTCTGACTGGAGGTGGTCAAACCCCAGACAATAAACACATGTAGTGTGTGGTTCAGCCTTGGCAAAGACTTCCCCACAAACATCACAGTGTTGCAAACCCAGTGGGCCTGGTTTTCTTGGGTTTCTCAGACATAATGCCAGCCTAACCAAAAACTTGCCTTTTAACGGCAGTGCCAGGCAAGACACCCTTAACGGTTCCTAACCGTGTCACGGGTATTGGAAAAAACCGTAATAAATCCGTTTTTTTTAGAACCGATAAGAACCGGGAACCGCACTCTAAAATAGTAACTTTTAGTTTTTAATGAGTTTTAAACCGACTGATCGGTTCAAAACCGAACCGATAACTTACAAGTTCCACACAGACAAAACCTTCATTTACTTACGGTTACCACAGATAGAGCTTGAACGGTTTTGCGGTTATAATAAAACTATTCTCGGTTAAATCCAACCGAAAACACTTTAAACCGAGAAATGAACCGAGCAGAAGGAGAAATCTCCGGAGCGACTGTTCACTGAGGCGGAGTAAAGAATCTGACAGTTCAAGTTTGAAAGGACACAGATAGAGCTGCTCTCGTGCCAAAATTCTATTTTGGAATGGTTTTAACCATTTCACTCCGGGGCAGTTCTAGAGCTGGAACAAACTGCTAATGTCTATAATATAGCAAGACTTCATGTTGTTTGAATATGCATTCCTTACCAGTGGGATTGAGATATCTCCATGAATCAATTAGTTTGTGGTCTTTCATTATGGCTATGAGTGCCTTAGCACTTCTAGAAAGAAGGCTTCCTCTCCACGAGGAACGATCCATAATGCTTACCATCACTCAGTTAAAGTCGCCATTTAGGATCCATGGTCCCTCAAAGTCAACCATTTCCATGGATAAACAGTGAAAAAAACCTAGTGTGTCTATATTCTGACCATATACTGAGACAACTCCCAATTTCTGTCCAGAGTTAAGTTGTATTTGTGCCAGGATGTACCTCCCCCTTCCACTTACTTCTCTTTACTTCCCCATACTTAAGTGACAGTGCCTTGAAAATGTGACCTAAGCCACATACATCAGCTGAACCCTAGCCTTAGAAGTGAAGTATGTTCCTGCCACTCTCCTCCCCAGTTCTTATCCATGTGACTACCTTTCTTGTCAGTCATATGTGTTTCCTGGATGCATAAGATTTTCACTTGCACACTCTTAACTTTCCCTAGAATGTTTTCCTTTTTGCATGAGTTTTTAACCCATTGATCTTCCTTGAGCAAACGTTGAGGGTACCAGCCATTCATACTTAAATAAAAAATAAATACATGTGCATTTAGATGAACTGTGAATCTTAAAACATGTTCAGATAGCAGAAGTTGATTAATTATAACAGATAAACAATTAAAATAACTTTCTCCCCAACCATCATGAACTTAAACCCCACTTCTATCCCACTTCCTTTGCACAGCCCTCCCATCCCATTTGGCCCCCCCAGCTCCGTAGCCCAGAATGCCAACTGGATGAGGGCACTGCAGTGGTATGTTTAAAGAGCCCCTCACAGTTATAAAGAGAAGTTCTGAGCTGTGTACTTGACTGTTTCCCCAGCCTAACATCCCACCCTTCCCCATTAACCCAAAGATAGCTAGAAGCAGACTAACATCTACAGTAATAGGAACTTCACTGCCACTAACAAGGTGATCAGTCTCACCCCCACCCACATCCCATTTGCACACAGTGTGTGCAGTTTCCCTCTGACTGAACTGGTGGCAAGCTACAGGCAAGCACATTGGTAACACTTTTACAATTTAACACTGATTAATGATACCGGCAAATAGATATCTATTGCAAATCATATTACAGTATAGCTCTAAGTTTGAAATAATTGCAAACATTAATAACCAGAGCAGTAGTATAAGCAGAGTCCAGTGCAAAGCAATGGGACTTTAAATGGTTCCATGGGATGTTGAGACACCTTCACTAAGCTGACACAGCAGGTCAGTGCAAAAAGTAGGTTGACGATCCCTGATGTCAAAACCAGCCCCTCAAGCGCACCCTGTAGACCTTGTAAGCATGTTAAACAAGCTAGGAGAAATGACCCTCAGGAGATGACAAACAATAAAGCATATAAGTTTAAATGGTCTAATTAAGAGAAATCTCTGAGCCATTCCATTGGGTGCATGTCAATATCAAGTATCCGGTGTGTTCATGTCCAGGTGAGGTTTGAGGACAATAAGTGGTGCCAACTAACCTCCCTTGCTGTTACCCATAGCCCAAAGCAATGGTCAGGTGGTAGGAATAGCTATAGCGGTAGTCTGACATATCCTCCTCTGTTTTAGTCAAGTAAGCGAGTGTAGCACAAGATCAGAGCAATCAGCAAGAAAAAAGATTCCAGTTTGATACCATAGTACGGAAGCTTAGTCTAGGTAAGATTAGCAGAATGAACTATGTTAGCCCCCTTATTCTTCTGCTCATCAGACCGCTGTACTCTCCATGGTACCGTTGTGAGTGGAAGAGTTGTGAGGGATAGACCCCCGGATAGCCAAATTCAAAACCTCATGAAGCTATATGGCATGGTCAGAATTTCATTAGAGATTATATTTATTAGTAGGCTTCATTTAGATTGTGAATTTTCCCCCTCATTAATGAACCGCTATGTGCAACCACAACCAGCTATTCCTTTACGAGTGTTTGTTTGAGCTGCTTGGTTTCAGCTGCCATGCCAACACAGATCACATATTCGCAGCAGTAGTGGGGGAAGGAGTAGGTGGGCACTGAGAGGAGTCTACGTGGCAGGTTTAGCTTGGTTGTGGACTTCCAGCTCAGCCTGAGGGAGTGGATTCAGCTTGGTGCCAATGTCCCCAGCAATCATCCCACAAAGACCCAGCATCAGAAACCCTGCCTGCTCAAATTCTAGTTGATTTTACCACCCAATAGCAATTTTATAGTATTGCAGGTCTGAATCAGCAATTTATTGTACAGTCTGAGATAATTGCTACTGCTTATGCACGAGTCTTGCTGCCCAGCAGTTAGAAATACATGATGAGTGATCCCCCAGCAAAGTGCTACATTTCCACCCAACCAGTTTAGACAATTACCCCTCACACAGTATGCTGTATATACCTGATCATGCATTCACAGAGCTCTTGTAGTCACAGTGTTGATTCCCCAGCCCTGATATAATAATTTCTCCACAGGACAAAAGTGTACATGGAGGGCAGCTGGTCACAACGGTCACATCAGACCATCCTGGTGGATGAGTCTATCCATATTTTAGAGCCTCATAAAACAGCTCAGTTCAATGGAAGAGCAGATCAGGGCCAAGACCTACCCTCCATGGCTGCATCTCTCTATTGATAAAGTCCTCAGCTTTTTGGGACTTCATAAAAAATATTGAAGGGCAACCTGATTTGTTGATTCTTAGTTTACTTGGGTATAAGAGGGCAAATTCCCCAAACAAGGTGATGCAGTCTGGCTTTATCATTCATGAATTTTTGTTGGTGGAGTTGCAGGTACTGGCTGAAATCCTGGAGGACTAGCACTCATCACTTTTCCATCGATGTTGGACCATGTGCTGGGACAGCACAGAGCATCTTCTCCTTTTCAGGAAACCAGAAGTATTTTATCAAATAATGCCAGGGCCAGACTCTTGTCTTCAGTTTGGGACCTGTACAATGAGCTTGTTGTATTTCAAAATGTGAAGCAGTAGGTTCAAATCCCAGCTTCTGATGAGCCATCATTGTACTGCTTGGCTTTCCTCCTTTGCCACCAGATCTCCAGGGAGCCTGATAAGCCAAATATTGAAGCTTCTGGCTCTGTTTTCTTAGTTTTCCACTCTGGAGCAAAACATTTTGACTTTTTCAGTTAGGGTTTTACTATGCTGGGATAGGTCAGCTATCACATCCTCTTTTTCACCAGTCTGCTTCTCTGCTTCATCTAGATGACATGTGCGTGTTGCTAAAGGTTCTGCTAAGCCGGTAACCACAGACTGCAGATGTATAAACTGAGCAGTGAGATTCATAAATCTTGATTTAGCCTCCTACTGAAGGTTGGTATTTGGCATAAGAGCAGCAGCAAATGTGGAATCTCTTGTGTCCCTGGGGGCTTCCACCTCTGTCACCATAGCCTGAGCTTGGGTGCGGGCCTCTGCCTCTGTGGAAGTTGCATTTGATGTGCCATCAAACTGAAGAGCTGTCTGCTTTTTTTTGGTGGTTTTGAAGTAGCCATCTAGTCAGAGTCTCTAGTAATAATATTCTCAAAGGCAGAAGCTATTTATCAATTTTCTGTCATTTTATTTTCAGTGCTATGAGGAGCCCATTTAGCATCCACTCTCCATGCTTTGCGGTCAGACCACACCCCTTCCCTGTTTGCATCTTCCTGACTACACCAAAACTCAAGTGCTTCATTTTTGTGACAATTTCTCTAATTTGTGGCAGTTTGCTTCAAAAACATAATGTACGTATCATTTTGTTTCAGGTAAATCCTACAGTGTTAGGCGTAATTGTATAAATTATGCTTGATGTTTGGATATGGTTAAACCAACTTCTAAGTGTTTAGCAGCATCAAAACTTCAACTGCACAAAACATGCTGTGCAATTGACTGAACCCCAAAAAAATGTTTAGGGCACCAAAAGTAAAGGACTTGTCTGGGAGACAAAACAGATTGATTGATTGCAGCCTATAATTTGGGATTTTTTTCAGTAGTAAAAGCAGAAGTAACAACTTTATTTTTACAGGATTTTGACAATTAGAGACTTCCCATGCTTTCAAAATCATTCTACCAAAAAAAGTATGGTTGCATTTGTAACCCCCCTGCGAATGGGGTTCCTAAAGCTTCCCTGGAGCTTGCCTAAATGCTCCATGCCTGGCTGGGCGATTAAATGCTGTTGCCAGTGACAGCTTTTGAAGCCTCCGTGTACTGTCTTTTTAAGGGTTGCCTATTTACAGCCCTGTTCAGCTGAACTGAGAGGGGGTTGAGTGTTGCAATGCTCAAGTCTCGCCTGGGCTGCTGAGTAAGCGCTCCATCCTGCCATTGCTAGTTGTACAGAGGGAACCCTCTAAAGGGATGTAACTGGTTACTGATAATAAAGTAGGGTACTAATGATAAAGTGTGGTGTTCTAACCTGCTTTCTTTGCAGTAAACGACTGTTCTGCTTATCTCCTCCATTTTGGTCCAGAACTGCTGAATTGGACCAATCAGTACCTCAGGACTTTACAAAGCCGGCTGACCAATGGAGAAACTGCTTGTAATTTGGGAAAGGCATTATGGGCTATGGTCCTTTTTCCGCACCACTGCGAGCAGGAGCCACTGATTGGCAGGTACCACTAGCCAATGGGATCGGGTATGCCCGAACTGAAAGGAGTGCCACAGGCTGCAAGGGGGCAGATGTGTTGTGGCTAGGAAGGAGAAGGGAGCTCTAGGCTCCTGCACTGTGTGAGTGTTCACGCAGGAAGTGCGTGAAGGCCTGAGGTGGCCGTTTCTGCCCTTTCGAGTGATTCGGACCAAATCCGCGAGCGTGCAGTCAGAGGAGGCTGGTGCCAGCCCAGCTACCTACCAGGCTCAACCTGAGAGGACTGGAGAATCTGCTGAATCATGCTCGGTCCACCCGTGATGTTGAAGCTGCCGTTTACTGCCCAAGTCTGCTGCAAGTTCGTGTGGGGCCTGGAAGCAGCTGCCTGGTATAGTACCCCTCTGTTGTTTGCCATATAAATGTGTGAGGAGGCTGGTGAAATACAGGCTCAGCCCTGCTGGTGGTGACGGAAACGGTATTTGATGGAGCCGTGAGTACTGAACCAGGGTAGCTCCCTGCCAAGATTGCAAACATTGGTCTCAAGTTGTTTCGTTATACCGCTGACTGCCAACTGAACTTTCTTCCCATTCTGACCTGCTCAGGATTGTAAAGGTTATCTGTTTCAGGGCCCCAACCAGCTGCCACGATGGACTAGCTGTTAGGGCTTGAGTACCCAGGGACAGCAAATCTTAGATCTAGGCCTGTGCACAGAGCCCTAGGTAGATAGGCATAGTGATAAGCCAATCATCTTGATTTCCCCCTGCCCCTGTTATTTGTCTCCCTTGAATAAATCAGATTGTTCTTTCTGCAACTACACCCTGGCTACTGTGTGCATTACTGGTGAACTGCTGCATAGGGACTATGATATAACTGTACCTTACTTTACAGGGGGTCCCCGGAGTGAGTTGAGAGATACTAGCCAGGGGGTAAGTGTACTGGGGAAAAGTATTGTTGGTACACTGTGTGAGCCACTAAGCGGAGGATGAAAGGGGTGTTACAGTAACCCAGAGGGCTGTGACCGAGGCAATCTCGACAGTATTAACCCTGACCTCTGGGTGGAGGCACCAGTCAACGGATCTGGGCCCCTCACCCTGTCTCAGTGGAGGCAGGCAGGGGTAGTAGCCCTAAGGGTAGTGCCCTTGGGGGTTACAAATTGGAGGCACAGCTGGGATTAGTGTCCCCTAGTGGCCAAGTGAGGAAGTACATAAGAAATGGAAAAACTGGAAGGGGATATTTTGGGGAAAATTAAGTTGGGGCCTATTAAGACAATGGTACACAGACTGATGGGGTGGGGTGAAGCCGAAGAGCTGGACTCCCAGAAAATTGTGTTACTGTTAGATGTGCCCCTGGGAACCCCAACTGCTGACATCATTTCCGCAGCAGAGTGAGTAAAATGTTTAGGCAAAGTGGAGGTAAAAGGGCGTATGGCTGACCTGCTCAACCAGGCGTTGCAGGTGCTACTCCTGTGCAGTGTGGCCATCGACCCCGAGAAGGTACCTCCAGTGATTTACCCGGAGGGTGCCTCACAGGGATGGAGGCTAATTCATATTCGAAGTGGGTCAGTCACTCCTGGGGGTTCCCCCCAGATGAATAGTTTTAAAGATAAACTGCTTAGATTGCTGGCTGTGGAGGGGAGAAACTACCCAGGAACTGCTGCAAGCGTTGGATTTTTCTAGTGATGCTACCCCTCAAGGTTCCCCAGGCACCTCCCCCTGTCCCCCCAAGAGTTCTATTTTGGCTTCACTGCCCCTAGTAGTCCCTCCTATACAGCTCAATTCCTACCGTAAGCTAAAACTTTTTTCTGGCACAGTGACAGTGCCTCCAGGGGAGGATGACCTGGAAGCTTGGATGGACTATGCCACCCCCTTAGTCCAGGAATGGCAACGCTCTGAGGGGGAGAAAAGGAAGAGACTGATGGAGAGCCTGCGGGGTCCTGCTTTAGAAACCATTAGGTTTTTGCGGGCCACCAGTCTGGAAGCCACTGCCTCAGAGTATCTCTCTGCTTTAGAAGGGGTGTTTGGGAGTACAGAGACTGGGGAAGATTTATTATGGAAATTCAGGTCTGCTAAGCAGTGGAGAAATGAGAAACTATCCGCCTTCATCACTAGGGTGGAGCGGGCTTTGCAGAAGGCCTATAGAAAGTGGAGAATCACTGCCACAGCCTTGAATCAGGTCAGGTTGGAACATGTTTTAAAGTCTGCTAGATTCTCTAGTGTAATACTGTTAAAACTTAAGTTACATGATCGATGGGCTACTCCGCCTGAATATTGTCAATTGATGAGGGAAATTAGAGAGGTGGAGATCGATGAAGAGGGGTGGGAGCCATGTGTGGGGGCGGTGAACCCTAGTGGGACCCCTGAGCCTAGCACCCCTGAGGAGATCAGCCTGTCCGGAGGGTCTGAGGGATCCCCAGATTTTCCAGGTGCTGTGGGAATGTGAGTTATTTCCTCAGACCCCCACATAGAAAGTGAGTTGTGGGCCGAGGTCGGGAATTGATGGGAACTCTTGAGGGACTTGAAGCAATCTACTATGTACCCTGTTAGGTCCGGGGCCCCTGAGTCAAGCAGAAACCAGAACCCCAGCCCAAGGGAGCCCCCTCACCCATCTCAGGGCCCCCCTCGGATAAGGTGTCCACCGCCAAATAGTGACCCCCGGGACCCCAAGTTCTGTTACCATTGTGGGGAAGATGGGCATTTTCAACCTGAGTGCCAGAGGCAGGAGAATTTAAGGAAAGTCAACAGCAGACTGATCACTTGGCATCGTCGGGCCCAGTCTTGACCCCCCAGGAAAAGTTTTGTGACTCGGGCCCATGCTCAGCCAACTCTCAATGCTGTGGCCCCCGACTGGTCTGATGTGGTCGGGCCTTCAATGCAGACCCCGGTGTGAGTAAATGGGATTCCCACCCGAGCTGTATTAGACAGTGGCTCTCAGGTAACCATCTTGTTTCATGATTGGTATCAGACACACTTACCTGAGGTGCCCCTGCAACCCTTGAATGGTCTACATGTGTGGGGGTTGAGCGACAAGGCATATCCGTATTTGGGGTATATCCGAGTTTGGTTATCATTCTCTGCATCTGTGGCTGGAATGGATGAGCAGGTGGAAACCTTAGCTTTAGTTTGCCCACCCACTGGACTGTATGATGGGGTGCCTTTGTTGATTGAGATGAATGCTCATATGTTTGGACGATTGGCCCAGTTGTGCTCAGAAAAGCAAGCATTCAAGACTGGGCGAGCCCTAAGGATACCCGCTGTGATCCAAAAGGCAGTTGCAACTCAGAAGAAGGTTAGCCAGGAGGAACCTGAAGGTCCGGTGGGTGTGGTGTGGAAAAAGGATCCGGCCCCAGTGATACTAGCCCTGAATGCCCAATGTGTCCTGCATGGAGAAGTACGACTAAAGACAGATGTTAAGAATAAGTTGTTGATGTTGGATGCGCCTGGGGAGGGAAGATTGCCTGAGGGACTGTTGGTAAAACCCAGTATCTTGCCGTCTAGAGCTCATGCTTATGTCAAGAGGGTGATGGTTCAAGTGCGTAATGTGTCCGACAAAGAGGTTCAAATAAGAAGGGGGTGCACCCTGGCAAGTGTCCATTGTGTAGATACTGCAGTACTGCCAAATAGCAAGGGTCCCAGGACAGACGACCGAGTTACTCCTGACTTGTTTGATTTCGGTGACTCCCTGTTGCCAGCTGAATGGAAAAGGAGGATCAGTGAGAGGCTTGCCAAGAGGGACCAGGTTTTCTCCCTAAAAGAATGGGATGTGGGATGTGTGCAAGGGGCTGGGCATCACATTTGGCTGCATGACGAAAGGCCTTTCCGAGAGAGATCCTGGCGCCTGGCCCCGGCTGACATAGATGATGTGAGGCGGTATCTGCAAGAGATGTTGGCTGTTGGTGTGATACAAGAGTCCAGAAGCCCCTATTCCTCCCCCATTGTAGTGGTAAGGAAGAAGAATGGGGCAGTTTGGATGTGTGTAGACTATCGCACTTTGAATTGGCGGACCATCCCAGACCAGTATACCATGCCACGCATACTGGACGCCTTGGATTGTCTAAATGGCAGTAAGTGGTTCTCTGTGTTGGACCTCCGCAGTGGGTACTACCAGATCCCGATGGCCCCAGAGGACCAAGAGAAGACTGCATTAATTTGCCCCCTAGGTTTCTACGAGTTCATTCGGATGCCTCAGGGGATTTCAGGTGCCCCAGCCACCTTTCAGCACCAGATGGAGTGGGCCATGGGGGGACATGAATTTGCTCGAGTGTCTGGTCTATCTAAATGATGTCATAGTGTTTGGCCATTCGTTGGAAGAACACGAGCAGCGATTATTCAAGGTCTTGGATCGGTTGGAGGAGTTCGGCCTCAAGCTGTCTATAGACAAGTGCCAATTCTTCCAGATTTCTGTGAAATATGTGGGCCACATAGTGTCCACTGAGGGCATAGAGACTGACCCTAGCAAAGTGGAGGCCTTGACTACTTGGCCTCAGCCCAGGAACTTGAAAGAGCTGCAATGGTTTCTGGGGTTTTGCGGATATTATAGGCGATTTGTCAAAGACTATTCTCGAATGATTCGCCCCCTCCTCAACCTCACTCAGGGGTACCCTCCTACACACAAAAAGTGTAAGAGGGTTGTGCGCTCCGAGATGGAGAATAGGTATTTCCAGCCGAATGAATTGTTTGGGGATCGTTGGACTGTTGAGTGTGAGGAAGCTTTCTATGACATCATATATCAACTTACACATGCCCCCGTGTTGGCCTATGCTGACCCAGCCAAGCCCTACGTTCTCCATACTGATGCCAGTCTTCAAGGATTGGGGGCTGTGTTATATCAGGAGCACTTGAATGGTCTGAGACCTGTAGCTTTTGCCAGCAGAAGTCTGACTCCTTCAGAAAAAAACGATCCCGTGCATAAGCTAGAGTTCCTGGCTCTGAAGTGGGCCATTGTTGATCAGTTTCATGACTCACTTGACGGTGCCAAGATATTGGTGAAGACTGATAACAATCCTCTGACCTATGTACAAACCTCAGCCAAGTTGGACGCCACTGGCCACAGGTGGCTCTCTGCCTTGGCCACCTATGACTATGCTGTTGAATACAGAGCCGGCCTAAACCATATAGATGCGGATGCCCTCTCTCGGAGGCCTATGTCCCAAACTGATTGGATCAGGTTGTCAGAGCCTGGCATAAGAGCTCTTTGCCAGAAATTCTACAAGGAAGAACAGGTGTCTCCGGATGCTGTGAACTGTATGGTGGATTGCTTGGGGCCATCTGAGAACTGCATACCTGCTGCCTACTGTCATTTTTCCGCACTGGACACCAGTTCACTGCCCCAGTTTGACAATACTAGTCTTCAACGGGCTCAATCCCGAGATCCTATGATAAAACCGGTTGTGGAAGCTTTGCAGGCCGGGCGGGATGTATCCAAATTGCACTCCACCGACTTAAGAGCCACCGTGTTATACAAAGAAGGGCCCAAATTAAGGCTGATTAACCAACTACTATACAGAGAGACTGTGAATAAGGATGACCGGTTCGTCAAACAACAGCTGGTGCTGCCCTCAGAATTAAAGGAACTGGTCTTAAGGTCCTTGCATAATCAGATGGGGCATCTTGGCATAGACCGAACACTTGATCTGGTACAGACTCGGTTTTACTGGCCAAAAATGAATACGGATGTAGAGCAATATGTCAAGACCTGTAGCCGTTGTTTACAAAGGAAAGCCCTACCCCAGAGAGCTGCTCCCATGGTCAACATTACTACTAGTGCCCCTATGAGAACTGGTCTGCATTGATTTCTTGAGTCTAGAACCAGATCTGAAAAAAATCAGTAACATATTGGTGGTCACCGATCATTTCACCCGGAATGCACAGGCTTTCCCTACTAAGCATCAGGAAGCAACCACGGTGGCTAAGATACTTGTTGAAAACTTTTTTTGTCGACTATGGGGCCCCCCAGCGGATCCATTCTGACCAGGGAAGGGACTTTGAGAGCCACTTGATTAAAGAGATGCTGTCTTTGTGGGGGGTGCAAAAGTCAACTTTGTGGGGGGTGCAAAAGTCAAGAACCACCCCTATCATCCTCAGGGGGATCCCCAGCCTGAAAGGTTTAACCGCACATTGCTCGACATGTTAGGCACATTGCAACCCAAAGACAAACCGAGATGGAGCCAGCAGATTAGCATTCTGGGCCACACTTATAACTGCACCAAAAGTGATGCCACTGGATTTTCCCCGTACAGACTGATGTTTGGGAGAGTGGCTAGATTGCCTGTGGATGTGTGTTTTGGAGTTTCCCCCTGATGGTGTGCAAGCAGAAAATCATCTACAATACATACAGAAGCTGAAGGCCCAGTTAAACCATGCTTATCAGTTGGCCCAGACCATGGCTGCTAAAAGAAACTTGGCCAATAAGGAGAGGTATGACAAGAAAGTGAAGACATTGGAACTAATAGAAGGGGATAGAGTGTTACTGAGAAATCTGGGACTGCATGGAAAACATAAAATTGCTGACCGATGGCATCACCTCCCTCACATTGTTGTGGGACAACTGGCAGATTTGCCTGTATATAAAGTGCGACCCGAAAACAATTCCAAAGATGTGAAAACTATACACCAAAATCAACTGCTGCCAATCAGGCAAATCCTGATTGAAGCTGAACCTCCAAATGCCTCCACCTCCAGGCCTGTGACTAGATCTGCTGCCAGGGAAAGAACCAAACCCTTGGATTCTTCAGCAAGCCAACCAAGAGGGCCTTGTCCAAATCCTGCAGAAGGAGATGATCAACAATCGGTGTCAGAAGACAATGAAGATGATATTGAATATTATCCCTCTTACAAACTGAGCCAGTTGTTTTGGGGCAATCCTCTTGTTAACTCTGGATATGAGGTTGGGCCTTCTGGACTGTTTGAGCCCCATACTTTGTCTCCGGAACCAATGCCTCCAGAGGATGAGCTGGGTAGCAGCAAAGCCCAAGGGGTGGGGTCCTTGAGCCTGGCTGAACTGTCTGGCCTGGCTGAATTATCTGACTTTTTAGAAGAAGAGAGTGAGGTGGGGGGACAAGCCAGTGATATGCCAGAACCGGAAGAATATTTTGAATGCCCTAATGGTTCCTCACTAGTATCTAAACAGCCCTCAGCTGAGCCCAGTGGGGTGGGTCCTGGGGAAGAGGGTCAGGCCCCCAATAGTACTATGAGCACTGGGCCATTTTCCCCTGTGGAGATTCCCATTACTAATGTCAATGAGGCTGAATTGGAATCAGGGCCTGTTTCAGGGTTTCCCGAGACCCCTAGATGCTCCAGCCGAGAAGTACGGCCTGTAATAAAGTTGAGATATGAGTCTCTGGGTCAGCCAGTGGACCTGCCCTTAAATGTGGTCCACAAAGGGGTGTATGTGTCCCAGAGCTCCTTGCCTAAGCTAGCTTTGGGGGATAACTCTAGTCTGTTAGTGTTACCCTTTGGGTGTGGTGCCCCTGCTTTAGGTGACCCGCCAGTAACTGAAATGGAGGGGTTCCCCCAGTCCCGGAGTCATGAGCAGGAACTATTGACCTGATTGGGGAAAAGAGGAACAAAAGGTTATGTGTGTGTAACATTGTATAACCCATAGTACACTGTGAATATAATATTCACGTATGTAATGTAAAGTGTGATGTAGTGTCCATTAAGCTGTTTGCCTTCAAGTGATTTAAGGGTAATTACTTGATGCGGACGCCAAGTTTTTCCAGGCCAGGAAGGGTGTAACCCCCCCTGCGAATGGGGGTTCCTAAAGCTTCCCCAGAGCTTGCCTAAATGCTCCATGCCTGGCTGGGCTATTAAATGCTGTTGCCAGTGACAGCTTTTGAAGCCTCCGTATACTGTCTTTTTAAGGGCTGCCTATTTACAGCCCTGTTCAGCTGAACTGAGAGGGGGTTGAGTGTTGCAATGCTCGAGTCCCGCCCGGGCTGCTGAGTAAGCGCTCCATCCTGCCATCGCTAGTTGTGCAGAGGGAGCCCTCTAAAGGGATGTAACTGGTTATTGATAATGAAGTAGGGTACTAATGATAAAGTGTGGTGTTCTAACCTGCTTTCTTTGCAGTAAACGACTGTTCTGCTTATCTCCTCCATTTTGGTCCAGAACTGCTGAATTGGACCAATCAGTACCTCGGGACTTTACAAAGCCGGCTGACCAATGGAGAAACTGCTTGTAATTTGGGAAAGGCATTATGGGCTATGGCGCTTTTTCTGCACCACTGAGAGCAGGAGCCACTGATTGGCAGGTACCACTAGCCAATGGGATCGGGTATGCCCGAACTGAAAGGAGTGCCCCAGGCTGCAAGGGGGCAGATGAGTTGTGGCTAGGAAGGAGAAGGGAGCTCTAGGCTCCTGCACTGTGTGAGTGTTCACGCGGGAAGCGCGTGAAGGCCTGAGGCGGCCGTTTCTGCCCTTTAGAGTGATTCGGACAAAATCCGCCGGCGTGCGGTTGGAGGAGGCTGGTGCCAGCTCAGCTACCTACCAGGCTCAACCTGAGAGGACTGGAGAATCTGCTGAATCGCGCTCAGTCCACCCGTGATGTTGAAGCTGCCGTTTACTGCCCGAGTCTGCTGCAAGTTCGTGTGGGGCCTGAAAGCAGCTGCCTGGTATGGTACCCCTCTGTTGTTTGCCATATAAATGTGTGAGGAGGCTGGTGAAATTCAGGCTCAGCCCTGCTGGTGGTGACGGAAATGGTATTTGATGGAGCCGTGTGTACTGAATCAGGGTAGCTCCCTGCCAAGTTTGCAAACAGTGGTCTCAAGTTGTTTCATTATGCTGCTGACTGCCTAACTGAACTTTCTTCCCATTCTGACCTGCTCAGGATTGCAAAGGTTATCTGTTTCAGGGCCCCTACCAGCTGCCACGATGGACTAGCTGTTAGGGCTTGAGTACCCAGGGACAGCAAATCTTAGGTCTAGGCCTGTGCACAGAGCCCTAGGTAGATAAGTATAGTGATAAGCCAATCATCTTGATTTCCCCCTGCCCCTGTTATTTGTCTCCCTTGAATAAATCAGATTGTTCGTTCTGAAACTACACCCTGGCTACTGTGTGCATTACTGGTGAACTGCTGCATAGGGACTGTGATATAACTGTACCTTACTTTACAGGGGGTCCCCGGAGTGAGTTGAGAGATACTAGCCAGGGGGTAAGTGTACTGGGGAAAAGTATTGTTGGTACACTGTGTGAGCCACTAGTGGGATGAAAGGGGGGTTACAGTAACCCAGAGGGCTGTGACCGAGGCAATCTCGACAGTATTAACCCCGACCTCTGGGTGGAGGCACCCATCAACGGATCTGGGCCCCTCACCCTGTCTCAGTGGAGGCAGGCAGAGGTAGTAGCCCTAAGGGTAGCGCCCTCTGGGGGTTACACATTTAATAAATGTAAAATATAAAATCATAATGCTGGTACACTTCACAGCAAAGATTAAATCTATAGGCATGTATATGGAAAAACACAGGCAGGATTTATATAACACATAAGCACCTGTTTTAAAGCTGTAAGACGGATAATAGTGTTGGTAAAGCACATGATAAAACTGACAAAGAATTACTAGATTGGGATATATGGCACAAGAGAGGTAATACTCCATACAATTCTGATTTTTGTTATTTGGTGGCCACCGTGTGTTATATTTCATAGGCTTTTTGTGGGTATGCCACCCTAACAGTGACATTTCTATGGCAACGTACGTTGATATTGACTACAGTGCCATGCCACTATAGAAGTGCCGCTGGAAGGGGGCAACCACTTCCCCTGACTTACATCCCTTCCCCAAATTAACTCTGACCTGCAGTTGGAATCCTTTTAGTTCAGGGGTGCGGTATGCCGACCCCTGCATGGGAGAATAGGGGGTGAAGCCCCGATGTAAAAAATAGACCCGAACAGTGTGGCTCCATGTCGACTGCAACTTGCAGTCACCATGGAGCCCGTCACTGTAATGCCAGTCACAATCATTTTTGTTGTGCTGGCATATACAACCCCTTTTTGTGTCCCTAAAAATTACACAGGAGTGGGAAATGTATGCATATGCGTACTTTTTCCAGCTGGTGGAATCAGATGTCACAGAACACACCATACAAAACTGGGTAAAACCTGGCACACAAAAACTATAGTTTAAACTAGGGAAACAGGTATTGATATTTCTAGATTAGAGGTATGCCATGAGACATCAACAGTTTACGGGAAAGAAAAATAATAATTATTTTTCAAGAGACTGTAGAGTGTTTTGTTAGCCAGCAAAACCCATAGAACTAACATTTTTTGTTTTTATTCAGAGATGATATTCCTATTAGGCTGTTGAATAAGTTATTTATAGAAGATTTTAGACCCTAAAATCTCTTCAAGAATTTCTGTGCATTTTCAAAAGTTGGTACTCTTAAACTATGTCTAATAAAAGTATAATTTCTGCTAAACAAAAAATTTTTTTGCTGGTTTTGTATTTTGGTAACTAAGGGTTGGATTTTTAACCTGTCAGGAGCTAAGTCCCACTCTGCAGCCAAGAGAAGTGGGCCAAATTCTCTGCATCTGCAGTGGTTGCTATTTTCTGCCCACACTGCGGAGTGAGATATTACATCTGGTCCCACCAGGCATTATGTTTCAGCACAGCTGTGCCACAAAAAATGGCCACAAGCTGCCATAAATTTGGGAGCTGGCCACAAACTGGCTTCTGCTTTGAAAATATGTCCCATGCAAGGAAAATATCAGTTCTACAAGTGAAGGCCCACTTACGGCAATTTTCCTCACACCTGCAATGATTTCGGGAAGGGGGTTGAAAATCCATCCCTAAAACTTTAAAATGATGCAAGAAAAACACTAAGTCATCTGATTTATAGATGTTTAGAAAGGTTATAAGAGTTATCCGACTGAAATGGCAAAGAGAATGTAATAAGGTACTTAATGATCAACTGCGAAACTAATTAAACAACAAGATATAAACAGGAGTTGAATGAACAGCTATTACCCCCTGGGATGCACCATGTGTTACATACCCCAATGTATAATTAGTGCTTTTTATGTTGGCTCGCGCATGTGCAGCCAACATATTGTGATAGTAGCAGATTTGGAGGCGCTATCACTGTTGGGCGAATGCAGGGCACACATCAGTAGGTGCGCCCCTCATTCCCCAATCAGCTTGCATGCCGGCTCCACACCATGCGTACTTAATGTGGCAGTCACATCTAATGAAAGGTCTGCTGCATTGCGAGCAAAGCTTGTCATGTGCAGTGGACTTTCTGACGTGCTTTCTGTGGTGGTGAAAAAAGATTAACATGGCGGCACACTGCCAGCCACACTGCTGACTACGGGGGTGCTCAATCCCCCTGTTGGCATGCCTGCCCCATGTATGTGCCGATGGAGCCCACTCCCCCATCAGCCGCCATCTCCCATTTGTTATGCCAAGATGGTGCTCAATCCCCGGGGTTCTTGCCCTCACGCTTTTGTTGTTTGCCGACAGGGTGCCCATCCCCATCAGCTACAGCATCCCCCTCCCAAAAAAACACTTAGGTGGCATGCTGGGAGCCCACCCCAGCGTGCCAAATCATCCTGAAAAACAAAAACCATCCCGCTAGGTTTTTTTTTTAATTGTTTAACCAGGAGTGGCACACTAAGCTGAAAGCTTTTTTACAGGTGCGACCTGGGAGCACAGGAAAGTTTAGTGACTTGCTCAGGGTCACACAGTATGCAAGTGAAAGCTGTGGGATTCAAACCAAGGTCTGGTCTGCTGAATGTTACCAGATTTGCAGCTCAGAGCCTTAAACCACTGAGCTATACAGCCTCAACAGTGCAAGGGTTCATGAGGTGGGCTCTCAAAAAGCCTATGTTGCAAATTTGTTGGAAAAATTCCCATAAATGACTATTTTACAAGCATGCGTTGTGCAGTTTCCATGCACACTCGTAACGTCGTGAATTTGTAATATTTTACTCCAGATTTTCAAAATTGGAATTTTTCCACACCTCTTTATGAACAGTATAGCTGTCATTTTACACATCCTGGCTGAAATGTGTTTTCGCACGTCCGGCGCATTATTTATTGAAATAGTTTCACCAGGAAAGGCACACTGAGCAACAAGATGCTTGTCTCCCGGTGCCACCTGGGGGGAGGGAGTGAAAGGGAGTTGGATAACATTCAGGTTATCAACTGAGCAAATAACAGAGGCAAGTAGCAGCATATGGCTACAATTGCATTAAATGACAAGCAACAACACATGGAGTACATTGGATATTGTATGGCGCATCTAACAATTACTTGACATATAACAGCAATACAAGGGAAAATTTAGCACACAGTAATATGCAGGTATAAGCAACAGGAGACATAGAACACATGATGGTGCAGGACAAAAAGGCACAGGACAAAAGTGCATAGGTTGGGGCTATATGTCAGCATTTATAGCAAAGCTAAGGCCGCTGGTCAGGCAGTGGGGAGGGTAGCAATTGGCGCATGGCCGAGTCAGGTACAGGAGCAATTAGAGTTGAGAAAGTTAGCTAAGGTGGTAGAAAGAGAGTGGGCAGAGGAGGAATTC
This sequence comes from Neoceratodus forsteri, assembly GCA_016271365.2. Classification (NCBI taxonomy): domain Eukaryota; kingdom Metazoa; phylum Chordata; order Ceratodontiformes; family Ceratodontidae; genus Neoceratodus; species Neoceratodus forsteri. The sequence continues at coordinate 40,003,901 of JADMNL010000040.1, read as the reverse complement.
CAAATTTGAGGTGGGAGATCATTCCATAGCTTGGGTAACTGGTGTGAGAGGGTGGCTTGCCCGGCAGTAGTCTTCCACCTTGGGATTGATAGTTGGCGGTAGTCGCAGGATCTAAGATAATGGGCGGGGAAGGGAGCAGCTGAGAGCATGGAGGAGAGATAGGAAGGGATGGTGCCAAGCCATAGATTAGATACATATTTAGCACGGTGTGAAATGCAGCGGTTTCTGAGGGACAATAGTGCCAGGAAACGGTAAAGGTCGCAGTGGTGGGTAAGGGTTGAGGCATTGAGAGCAAAGCAGCAGAAGGCATTAAAAAGTGTGTCCAGCTTAGATAGGGTGGACTTAGGGGCTGCACTGTAAACAATGTCACAGTAATCAAAGGAGGGGAGTATCGTCTTCTGGATCAGTTCATGTCAGATGGGGGGAGGGAGGCTACTGCGGTTCCTATAAAGTGCACTGAGCATGGGGCATATTTTTTTTTTCAATAGCATCAATGTGGGCTGAGAAGGAAAGATGGCAGTCGAGCCATACCTCCAAGTAGTGGAATGAGGAGACATCTTCGAGTTTTTGACCATCCAGGGTGTGGAAATTGGGAAGTGATGGGAGTATGGACAGGCGCTGTCATGTGCCAAAAGTCATCGTGACAATTTTTTTTACATTTAGGGAGAGCTGGTGAGAGCTGAACCATTGCTGTACTTTGCTGAAGTCAGCTTGGAGGTTAGTTTGTACCACTTCAAGGTCAGAGCCTGAGGATAAGAGTACAGTGTCATTTGCATACATGTGGATTGAGGTAATAGAGCAGATGAGCGGTGTCATTTAGGAATATAGAGAACAGTGTGGGTCCCAGAACCGACCCCTGGGGGACACCGGTAGTTAAGGAAAGGGGGAGGAGATAGCATTTGTGACTCTAATGGACTGGGTTCTGCTAGAGAGGTAAGATCTGAATCAGTTGGTGGCAGCGACAGAGAGGTCTGATTCAGTGAGACAAGAGAGCAATATGGGGTGGGAGACGGTGTTGATGGCTTTTGCAAGGTCAACAAAGATAGCTGAGATGATCAGCCCACTGTCCATACCAGTCAGGATGGAGTCGGTAAGCTTTATCAGGGAGGATGCAGTGGAGTGTCCCTTTCTGAAACCTGACTGGTAGGGTGTGAAGAAATTAGAGTCAGTGAGGAAGGAAGGAAGTTGGGTGAGCACAAAGTGCCCTTGTAGTTTTGCTAGTACTGGGAGGAGGGAAATAGGGTGGTAGTTGGAGGGGGAGGTGGGGGTACCTACTTTTGGGAGGGGGGTGACAGTGGCATGCTTCCATGCTTGGGGGATGGCAGCAGCAGCAAAGGATTGGTTTAAGAGTTTGGCAAGCAGAGTTGCTATGGCGGTGGCAGAGAGGTACAGGAGTTTAGGGTTCAAGCCATCTGGGGATTTGCCTTTTGAAGGATTGAGAGAATGTAGTGCATCCAGGACATCCGCTGCAGAGATGTCATTGAAGAAAAAGGAGTGAGGCCTAGTCAGGTTCATTACATCTGTAGAGGGTGCGATAGATGCAGGGTTTAGCAGGTCAGAGAGGAGAGTGGCAGCACAAGTGGAGAAATATATGTTGAACTCAATAGTGACTGCTGTTGGCTCAGCGAGAATGGAGTTGTTAATACTTAGAATTGGAGTGGGATTGGCAGCTGGTGGGGTGAAGAGGGAGTGAATGACCTTCCAGAATTTTGAGGGGTTATTTAGGTTGGACTGTAGGGAGCTGCTGAAGTACTCTGCTTTAGCTAGGTGAGTGGCTCTGGTACACTTGTTTCGGAGCATGCAGTATGCAGAGAGATGTTGTGGGAGGTGTGAGGATTTATGCATTTTCCAGGCTTTGTCATGAGTAGTTTGACATGCAGTCAGTTCTTGGGTGATCCACAGCAGATGGTTGCCTTGTACCCTTGTACATCACAGCGGGGCATGTTTGTCCCAGACACTGAGGAAAGTGACTTTAAAGTGGAGAAAGACATTGTCAATGGAGTCCATAATGGGGGGGGGGGCCCAGTTTGCTAATGCAAGGTCGTCTAACACCGGGGTGAGATTGAGGGATTTGAAGGAGCATTGGACTAGAAATTTAGGGGGGATTTTAAGCGGTGGATTTTGTGCACTAAGAAAGTAACGTGGTGGTCACTGAGGGAGTCAGGAAGAATACTGGCATTTATGACCCAGTGAGGGTGTGTGGTAAGAGTCCAATCGAGGAGTGAGTGGTTACCAGATTTTAGGTTAAGCCAGGTAGGCTCAGTAATGATTTGAGAGAGGTTTAGAGCAGCAATTTCAGTCCTGGTTTTGTTCAGGGCAGGAGCTAGCCAGGTGCGCTTTAGATCGCCCATAATATAAGGTTCCCCAGTCAGGGTTAGGCAGGAGATTTGCTTGAGGAGGTTGGTGACAGCAGAGGATGGTGTGCCAGGTCAGCAGAATAGCGCGGTCACTGTGTGAAATCAGTTTTTGGGACAGTTTTAGGAAATGACAGTGTCACTGTTCATGAGCAGAAGTCCTAAAATGCCTATGTTGAAAATTTGGTGACAAAATTCCGTAAAATTACTGTGTTACAAGTGTGCGTTGCGCAGTCTCCATGCACCATTGTAACTTCACAAATTTGCACTATTTTCATGTGACATTTTCAACACTGGCATTTTTTTACACCTCCTTATGAAGAGTATAGCTGTGATTTTTCACATCCTGCCCTAAATGTGTTTTTGCACCTGTGGCGCAAAATGGCATGGTCACTGTGCGAAATCAATGTTTCAGACACATTAACAGAATCACTCTCCCACTGTTCTTGAGGGGAGGTCCCGAAATGCCTATGTTAAAGATGTGGTTAAAAAATTCCCATAAGTAATTGGGTTACTGACGTGTGTTACACAGTTTCTATGCATGCTTATACCTTCACCGATTTTGCATATTTTCACTCCAGATTTTTAACATTGCCATTTTTTTACATCTCCTCATGAACAATACAGTTGTCATTTTCCACATCCTGCCCAAAATGTGTTTTCGTCTCTGTGTTGCCAAATGGCATAGCCACTGTGCAAAACCACCTTTCAGCTAACAAACTGATCGTGCCGCTTTTCATGATGTGGGCTCACAAAAAGTCCATATAGAAAATTTGGAGTGAAAATACCAACACACACCTACAGTGTTAGGGTTTCCAACTGTAGCACCCCACTCTGTAGAGACTGCCAGGCGTCAGGGGTGTGACTTAGGATCATTGGCTGTAATGCTCACACCTTTCCACCCCCACCCCCACCCTGCAGCCAGTGATAGGCATCGTGGTGTGCCTTGCACTGCTCAGCCACAAAGTTCACCTCATTCTCCTATACTGCACCCACTTCAGCATATTTCCTCCATGGAATGGGGTAAGTATAATGCCCAAAGACCCCAAAGCGCACCACGGCGCTTGTCAGTGTCTACAGGGTTCGGTGATGTACAATGCCATGAGCATTATAGCTGATGACCCAAAGGCACACCCCAATGCCTGTCGGTCTCTACAGGGTGGAGGTGGGGTTGGCGTCACTTCAATACTTCACTGCATTCCTATTATACATCTCTAACTCCAGCACTACCAATGCCAATACCAGCGAGACAACATTCAGCATTGACAAATGCTTGTTTATGGTTGCTAAAATGGGTACTGAAACAATTATAAACTTCCATCTGTTTTATTTTTGCCATATGAAGAGGTTTGTGAGACAAAATCATCCCTCTGTGGCTTTCTTTGCTTTTCCTATGCCCATGAGCACATTGTTTTATATGTTTGCAAGGGAAGAGCTGTGTTTAGGCTATTATTTGTCCTATGTTGCTATGCATTCATGTATATATTGTGTTTGGCTAATACTCAGGCTAATACCCAGCACTAACACTGTAATGCAGCCCTGGAGGATGCTGCACTGTTGAGGTGCTATCCCTTGGATGAGACTTTCAACCAACATCCCTTCTGCCCATTTCTGGTGACTATCCAGGTGGAAATTAAAGATCCCATGAAAACTATCATAAGAGCAGGGAATTTTTCTTGGTGTCCTGGCAGAGATATTGCAAATTTTTAATTCAACAAAGTTGATACAAAGCTGCAATATTTGCATTTGCGAAAGAATGTGCGAATTCCATAGCTGAACTGCCAGCTTCACTGGCAGAGGTTTTTTTAAAGCTTCAAAACCCTTCCCCCATCCACTGTGCTGTGAAACTACCCCCTCTCTCTACTCAAGAACATAGAAATGACCTATATAACCCCACTCCACCACCCCCACTGGCACCCTCCTTCCTCTTCCCCCTGCCCTCAGCGAACATTGCACTGCTGCTTTCCTGTATACAAAATGTAACCCCTTTACCCCACCCATGCACCACACATAGTCCCCCACCTCCTCCCACCTGAGTCCTACTGTCTTTAGTAGTTACTCTTAGTTTACTACCCATCCCTTCTGGTCCCCGCCACCCTCTTCCCCCTACCAGCACCTACAAAATGCAGCACAACTTGAAAATAAAGAAAATGGGCCCCCAGTGCAGAGCATCTGCTCTGGTCAGTGCCAAGTATGACTCCTCGTCTTGTAATGGCATGAATGAATGAATGAATGAATGAATGAATGAATGAATGACATCTTTGCTCCGAGTAAAACCTGACTGGTTGAATTTTCAACCAATCATGTTTTACTAGGAGCTAAAGTGTCACCATTCATTCATTAAAGGGACACTGTCAACCTGTTTTTCGTCATATTATTTCTAGTTAAAATGCTGCATTTTATGATTGCTTACCTTCTCTAAAATTCATTGATGTTGCTGTTCATTTTGTCTGTCTCCTTGTTTAGTAGAACTGAAATGCATGCTAATGTATATTTATAAACAATCGTGCTTTGTTTACAATCCTGGATCTGTTCTTACTGCATACTTTCTGAGCATTAGAAACACACCCAAACAGTGCAGTCACTCTTGAGGCAGTAGCCTCCTGAACTCCCACTGCATCATGGGGGATAGACTGTGTTGTGGGTGTTCCCACATCCAGGAAAGATGCAGGTGGAGCTGATCAAGAAATGCAAACAAACCTGTGTTTGTGTGGTAACACCAGTATGGTGGGCAGTCTGTTTTTCACTTTTTTAAAGAAAAAAGAGTCAGAATCAAACTACCAGCTACATCAGCAATCTTAGAGAATGTTGACTACCATAAAATGTGTTTTTTAAAATAGGGACACTTTGAGACCTAAGGAGGGTTGACAGTGTCCCTTTAAAGCCATTACGACATGGGAGTCAGCAATGAACAGAGCAGATACACTGCACTGGGTTACCATTTCCTTTATTTGCTGGTTATATTTTGTGGTTGCTGGTTGGGGGAGGAGAGTGAAGAGGACTGAAGGGGGTGGGTGTGGGACTGGGAGTCAGTATTAAACACAGTGGGACTTGGGTGGGGAGGTGTATTTGACAAGCAGTTTGGGGGAAAGAATTACATTTTCTCACAGAAAATCAGCAGCGTGATGTCTGATGAGGTGGGGAGAAGGTGCCGGGGGGTTGTGTTGGAAGGAGTACCTTTTTTTTTTCTCCCAATTCACCTTGGGATTCATCAGCAAATTGACTATTCACTACTCCGATTTGGCCAATCTGCTTGTTGAATAACAATGCAAATTTCTGTCCTTAGCACTGCAAATTTGGTGAAATTCATAGAATTTTTTACGGAGCAAATTTGGGGAACTTCACACATCTCTTGTCCTGGCCAACAATTGTGAATAAAACCGGACCATGTAACCCACCACCAAGATGCTCCCGGAAATGAGTTCACAGCATAGCCTGCCTTTTGTGGTCAACAACTGCAAATAAAGAAACAAACAAAATGTTTTTCTGGCTGAGTATCACTTGTTGCTGTGTAATAGGAAAATTATCCTGAACACTTATCATTGTGGTGACATAGGGGACTGAGTTCATGTCTGGGCAGTTAGTATCACCATGGCAATGGAAACATGGATGTTCTGACGTAACAGATTGTTGTCGTGGCTATTATGAAAATAGTGCAGCATTAATTGGCTGGCATGTTGTGCAAGTAGTGTCATCTGCAGTGTTCTCATGGCAGGTAGGTCAATAGTGCTGATCACAGCAGATACAACAAGCATTTGTCAATGCCGAATGTTGTCTTGCTGGCATTGGTAGTGCAGGAGTTAGAGATGCGTAATAGGAATGGCAGTGAAGTATTGAACTGACACCAGCCCCACCCTCACCCCCACCCTGTAGAGACTGACAGACATTGGGGTGTGCCTTTGGGTCATCAGCTATAACGCTCATGCCATTTAACTTCCCCTACCCTGTAGACACTGACAAGTGTTGTGGTGAGCTTTTGGCCTTATACTCACCCCATTCCATAAGGAAATACACTGAGATGGGTCCAGCATAACAGAATGGGGTGTACTTTAGGGCTGAAGACTCCAAGGCACACCTTGATGCCTGTGACTGGCTGCAGGGTGGGGGTGGAATGGCATGAGCATTACAGCCAATGATCCCAAGTCACACTCCTGATGCCTGTCAGTCTCTACAGGATGGGGTGTTACAGTTGGAAACCCTAACAATGTAGGCTTTTGTTGGTATTTTCACTCCAAATGTTTAACATGGGCATTTTATGACCCCACCTCATGAAGAGTGGCACTATCAGTATGTTAGTCGAAAGGTGGTTTTGCACAGCGACTATGCCATTTGGTGACACAGGCACAAAAACACATTTTGGGCAGGGTATGAAAAATTACAACTGTATTGTTCCTGAGAAGGCATAAAAAAATGTCAACGTTGCAAATCTGGAGTGAAAATATGCAAAATTGGTGAAGTCATGAGCAGGCATAGAAACTGAGCAGCACACGTCCAACACCCAATTATTTTGGGAATTTTTTTAACCACATTTTCAACATAGGCATTTTGGGACCTCCTGTCATGAACAGTGGCACTGTGATTTTGTTAATGTGTCCCAAAAGTTGATTTCCCACAGCGACCACTCCATTGTGTGCCACAGGTGAGAAAACACATTTTGGGCAAGATGTGAAAAATGACAGCTATACTCTTCATAAGGAGGTGTGAAAAAATGCCAGTGTTGAATATCTGGCATGCAAATACTGCAAATTTGTGAAGTTACAAGGGTGTGTGGAAACTGCAGAAAGCATGCTTGTAACACAGTCATTTTATGGACTTCTGTCATCAAATTTTCAACATAGGCATTTTAGGACCTCTGCTCATGAACAGTGCCACTGTCATTTTCTTAATCTGTCCCTAAAAGTGATCTCCCACAGAGACCGTGCTATTCTGTGTTGGAAGTGCGAAAACACATTTTGATCAGGCTATGTAAAATGGCAACTGTACTGTTCATAAGGAGGTGTGGCAAAATGCCAATGTTGAAAATCTGGAGTGACAATATTACAAATTCACGAAGTTGTGAGCGTGCATGGAAACTGCGCAATGCACACGCGGAAAACAGTCATTTGTTTTGGGTTTTTTTTCACCAAATTTGCAACATAGGGTTTTTGTGAGCCCACCTCATGAACAGTGGCACTGTCATTTCGTTAATCAGTCTTGAAAGGTGATTACGCCGTATCTAGACTATGGCTCCCCTTTCTGGAATCCAAACCAAAAAAAAGACATAGCAATTCTTGAACAGGTTCAAAGGAGAGTAGCAAGAATGATTCCAAGATTAACAAACTTGGATTATCAGAACAGATTAAAAGCTATTTGTCTCTTCTCTCTTCAAACTAGAAGATTAAGAGGTGATATGCTTATGGTTTTTAATATAATAAATTCACCAGATCTAATGGAAAAATGTGGTCTAACACTCTCCAAAAGGAGACATGTTCCGAGACTGCAAAATAAACAGCTTGAAGTAAAAACTTATAAAACCAGCAAAAGGGGAAACATTTTTCCAATAAGAGCATCCACCTTGCCACAAGAATTGGTAGAGACAACTAGTGCCACTGTCTTTAAAAACAAATTAGATGTTTGGTTGAGGAATAATAGATAAATAACATCCTACATAGTGTGGGGAACAGTCTCGATGGACACTGGCCTTCTTCTGTTCTTTCATACCAAGTAATACCAAGTAAGTAATACGCAAAGTGACCACAAAATCACCTTTCCAGACAGAATAATGCCATGACAGTGACTGAATTCATAAAGAGGGGTCCCAATAACCCCATGTTGAAAATTGGGTGCAAAAATTCCCATAAATGCCCGAGATATGCACCAAAGTTGAAAAAAAATGTTATGCCATTATACAGCTTACCAGCATTTCTTCAGTTCACGGTCGGCTTTGAAGAGTGCAGACGTGTTCCCGGTCCACTGAAGTCCTCCAGAGGTATGTATGGGGTGAGTGTGTGTGTGGGGAGGCAGGGTACGCAGAGGGTGAGGGTGGGTTTGGAGGATGGGGCAGAAGAGACCATGAAGGACAGTTTTCTTCTTTTACAGGTTAAAAGAAAAGAAAGACAATGAGGGTCAGTTTTCTTTTTTTGCAGGTGTTTGTTTGGTACACTGGGGTGGGCTCCCAGTGTACCACCTGCATAAAGGGTAGGGTGACCACAGTTGATGGGGATTGGGACCACTGTTGGCACAGAAATGGGTGGGGGGCACCCGCATGATGCCGAGGGAGATTGGGCACCCCTCGGCACACAGCAGACATCACACATCAGGGGCTGGGGACATTATGCTGATGGGGAGTGGGCTCCCCATAGGCAAACTAAACTAGGCAGGGAACTGAAGCTGTTGGAGATTAGTCTCCCGTTGGCAGGAAAAGACTGTTGGGGCGTGTGATGCCGAGGGGGATTGGGCACCCCCTCGGCACACACTTGGAATGGGAGGGGGGCATCATGCCGACGGGGAGTGGGCTTCCCCATCGGCAAATGAAGTGGCTGTGGCAGTCAGTGCCGCCATGTTTACTAAAGTGCTTCACCAAGAAAGGCATGTCGGGAGGTGTGTTATTGTGCCACTACGTGACTAGTTTGGCTCTCATTGCAGCAGCACTTTTGTTTGATATTTTGGCCAATTTACATATTGCTGGTGTCAGCGCCTCCATGGTGGCTTATTGGGGAATGAGGGACGCACCTACTGATGTGTGCCCTGCATTTGTCCACACTGAACGCACATCCAAATCTGCTACTAATGCAATATGTTGGCTGGTGCCCACACACGAGCCAACATAAAAAGGAAACACTTTAAAATTATACAAAGTAAACACAGCTATTTATTTGGCTTGGGTTTCAATTCTAGGTGCAGTTTTCTCCATTGTAAAGGTACTTTTGCCAGTAGAAGATTCTGCTGGTATACTGTGGCTCTAGCAGGCCTAAGAGTGGGATGATAAAACCAGATTATAACCAGGCAAAATAATTTTCAAATAATGCTGTATATTTTTTACTGGCAGTAAAGGTAGTAGTTTGAGTTCCTTTGTATATTTATAGCAGTGGGAGGTGGTAAGTGGGTGGCTGTTTACAGGAAACTGGGCATCTAATCAGATGTCTGGGTCAGCATTGTACTGCCCCCCACATTTGCATGAAGTAAGGCACCATGGGATATGGCAGTCCTCCAAAGACTGTCATATCCTTGTCAGGACATCAGTGCTTTTCATTGGTGTCAGGGGCCAGTACCAGACTAGTCCCAGTCCTCCTAACCCACACATACAGCTGGGGGCAGCTGGAGAGGGAGCCACTTGTGCTACATGGAGAGTTCTGCAGCTGAGTGGAGAGGCACACAGGCATTATGGCAGCCCTTCACACTGTATAGTCTCTGCCCCCTTTGCCAGCCTTATGCAATGTGGAGCATGCCTACAGGATTGGGTACATGCACACCCCTCTCCCCCTTGCCTGCCCTTGACTCTCCCAAGTGCATAGCAGTGTGCACAGCAGGGGATTGGGTGAGCTGGTGGCTTGCAGCCAGGGCTGGAGAAATGCAGAGGTCCCTGCAGCTGTGGATCACTTTGTGGATTGAGCCCAAAGTCTTTAGCAAAAGTAGAACAGTCATTAGCCAGTGCTGTTCTATTCTATTCTATTCTATTCTATTCTATTCTATTCTATTCTATTCTCTTTCCATCTTCTCTTCTCTTCTCTCCTCATTTCTTCTCTTCTCTTCTCTTCTCTTCTCTTCTCTTCTCTTCTCTTCTCTTCTCTTCTCTTCTCTTCTCAATTCTGTTCTATTTTATTTCACTATAGTCGGTTCTATTCTGTTCTGTTCTGTTCTAACCAGTTTAAGTGGCATATTTGCTTTTTGATGGAACTCATTTTTCTCTTTCAGAGATCAGTTTCTGTCACTTCTTAAAACATACAATTGCTTCTACGAAGATAAGAAGAACCTACAGCTCACATATGTTCAGGTAAGAGTGGATCTAAAAACTATTTATTTAGCCTAGCCTACTCTGATTATTAAGCCACGGTTCTAATTATTGAATCTTAAACTGTTGTATTTATTAATTATTGATATGTTTATTTATTGTATTGTACAAGCGTCTTGATTGTTAGAAAGGCGTCTTTTACAAATAAAGTTTGCTTTGCTTTGTATCTTACAGCATGTTTGGGATGGTAGTGTAAATATCACCCTGGCAGGATCAACTGCAGTTATGAAATTGTTTTAGTAAAATACCGTTAACTGGAAGCTCGATTTTGTCAGGTCACTACTACAGAAAATAACATGACATTGGACACTGGATCACATGTCTCAGAGGAGCATTTATTAAAAATATTCATGATGGTGGAATTAGAGGGCAATGAGGCATATCCTACACTTAAGGGAAAAGAATAAGAAGTAAAGTGAGGTAAAGTGAGATAGCATATTTTCATGAAGGAGGATGGAAGCTTAAGTGCAAGTCTATCCAGGTGTGAGCTTAGGAGAGCAGCTAGTGCCACTTGCAGTATCGGGGGACCAAATGCAAAGCTGCATCAGCAGGCTTCAGCATCGGGGTACCGAAGAGAGCCACATCAGCAGGCTTACTGTCATGGGTAAGCAGCCAGTGGTCTAAGCAGGAAAGTCCTGAGGTCTGAACAGGAGGATTTTCCAGGAGGATTTTCCCTGTTTGATTGCAAGGGTTTCCCAGCATGAGGAGGGCCAATCAGGCTACACTAGAAAAATCAATCAGGACGCTGGCTCAGGAGCCAATCAGGCTGAGCGGCACCTGATTCGAATGAATGACTGGGCTATAAAGAGCTGGGCCCAGTCGCTGTTTCATAGTCTATCTGGGAGCTTAAGAGAGTGGCAAGTGCCACTTGCAGCATCAGGGGACCAAATGGAGAGCCGTATCAGTAGGCTTCAGCATCAGGGCACTGAAGCAGCTGCATCAGCAGGCTTACTGTGGTGGGCAAGTGGCCAGCAGTATAAACAGGAGAGGCCAGCAGTCTGAACAGGAGGGTTTTCATCCTGCTCACCCACCCTGGCCTCTATTAAATGGTCAAGGTGGGAGGAGTCAGCTTCAAGAAGAAACAAGGAGCTAAGAGCTGGAGAGCAACAGTAGGTGCTGCCTTCTAGGGGAAGGCACGAAGACAGAAGGGACCAGGAAGAAGCTGAAAGCTATGTGGATGTCAATGACTCTGGCTGAATGCAGTGGGTAAGTCTGTCTAGCAATACTTTGTTTGCAGAGGGGGAGGGCAGGAGTGGGACTTCTTAAAGTGTATGTTGGCATATGACACTCTCTGTAGGGGCAGTTTAAATTGTGTTTTTGGTATAAGACATTGTTTTGTAAGTGTGCGTCATTTAGTAGGTAAGGCATCATAGGCAGGCAAGAAATAGGTGGCACTGTGTTCTTACCTTTTATTTTCTGATAGTTGATTTTGGGGGGTGGATCAGGGAGAAACATAGGGAATGCGAGGTTCCTTTCATTTACTGTCCTGTAAGTTTCTCGTGGAGGCAGGACTAGTGAAAAACATACAAATAGTACTATTTGTAAAAAAAGTATTGGTAGTACTGTATTCCTGTGGTACTGTCATTTCATGTGAGCAAAATACTGAGTGAACATGGGTAGAATAGTGGGCTGTAATGGTTGTGGGACAGCAGTTTGGATGAGCATTTTTTGGAGGTTTGGGGGGGTATCCAATCTGTCTCAGGCTCAGAAGGCTCTAGGAGGAGGTGCTGTGGTTGGGCAGGTTGTTGGAGAGGATGGGAAGGGGGTTACTGGGACAAGAGGGTCACCCCAAGAGGGTAATATGAGGGAACTGCATGGGATAAGCTTCGGATCGGGGGGAGGAGTAAACCAAACTGTGGACCAGAAACAACTGGGGGAAAAGGTTACCCCATGAGGGTGATATGTGAGAACCACTTTTGAGGAAAGTCTGGTTGAGGAAGCAGGGTGTACACAGGAGAAAAGCAGATTGGAGACCTGGCACTGTAGGGAGGGCAACAGGCAGGAGGGAAGAACCAACACACAGCAAGCCAGTGGGGGCAGGAAATAGGTTTGCTGTCCTGGCAACATTGGGAGAGGAGAGAGGAAAGGATCACCAAAAGGGGCAGGAGAGGGGGATGGTGGGGCAGGAACAAGGGATGGAAGTAGAATGGAGGAAGTCAAGGGTAATGGGGTGGGGCAGAGGGGGAAGGGTAGATGAAGGGAACAGTGAGGAGGGAGATGGGAACAGGGATGGGAGTGGGGTTGAGAAAGCAGAGGGGGTGCGGGGTCCAGTGAGGATGGGGGGGGTTGTGGAGGTTAGTGAAAAGCAGGCAGGGAGATGGAGGGTAGGTCGAGGTGGGGAGCCAGGAGGGGGAGGGCAGAGCTATAAAGGTGGTGGGCTCCAGTGATGGCTACCTTGGTGGCAGGGTGGAGGAGGGAACAAGGAATAATGAAGGGTGATACTAGTGCTGGGGGATTCCATACTAAAAAGGATAAGATAGGGCTGTAAGGGGGAAAGACACAGTCGAATATGGGTGGAGGCTATACCTGGGTTAATGGCGGGCAGGGTGGGGCAGTCAGTTCTGAAGTGTGCAAGAAGGGGCAGGAGGAAATCACATCTTGTGGTGCATGAGGGTATGAATGACCTGGTGGGGGAGATAGTGGAGGTGGGAAGCGAGTGGTTTGAGGAACTGGGAAGGATGTGTGAGGAGCTGGGGGAATTAGTGGCCTTCTCAGAGGTGCTCCTAATGCGGTGCACAAGTAAGGTGAGAAAAGGGAGGATTAGAGAACTCAACTCATGGCTGGGGGAGTGGTGTTGATCCACGGGGTATGGGTTTGTAGGAGGATGGGAAGGAACCTGGGACAACAGCGATCTATATGCAAGAGACAGGCTATACTTAAGTACAGAGGGGAAGGGAACATTAAAACAGGGGATAGAGGAGTACATATCAGCAAAGGTGAGTTTAAACTAGGTGGGGGGGGTGGTGAGTGGACAGCTGGTAGGCAGGAAACCCAGAGAGAGGAGCCCAATGAGCTTACCCTCCCCAAGATAACTGGGGAGGAGTCAGGGTAGAGGCACAGAGGGACGGGGAACCCAGGGAAAGACAAAGAAGGGAACAGGGTGGTGGGTGGTCACATTGAATGCAAGAAGCCTAGGCAGTAAGGTAGCTGAGTTGAAAGCTCTCAGCAGTGAGATGGGTGGACATTGCAGCCATCACAGAAATGTGGGCTGCCCACTACCAGGACTGGGATATGATGATCCCAGGGTAAAGCATATTTAGGAAGGACAGAGCTAAGGGGAAGAGGGGGCATGGCAATCTATGTATGAGAATTGATAATGTGCATAAAGGAGGAGGTGGAGGGAGATGGTACAGAGGCCCTATGGATGCAGTTTCAGGACTCAAGATGGAGGGCACTGAGGAGGGAGGTAGTATACAGACCCCCTGCACAAGGGAAGGACCTTGACAGAGAGCTAACTGAGCAAAGCAGAAGGGTCTGTAGGAACGGGGACACAGTGGTGGTGGGGGACTTCAACCTACTTGGGGTAGATTGGAGCACTCTAGCCACCATGAACATGAGGGAGCTGGTCATACTAGAGGCATTTCAGGATAGTTTCCTGGTACAATTGATATATCAGCTGACTAGACTGGGGAAGACTCTGGACCTGGTACTTTCAAATGGGGGGGGGCTAAAAAGGATCTGAGGGTGGAGGACCCTTTGACTGGGAGTGATCACCACTCGGTGTGGTTCACGCTCAATATGAGTAGGGAAACAGGGGGTACGGGGACCAGGATGATGGATTTTAAAGGGGCAGACTTTAACAGGATGGGGGAAATTTGGGGCAAGCATCTGGCAGGCATTTGTCAAGACATGAATGCTAGTCAGAAGTGGGACATTATAAAACGAGAGCTGAAGGAGGCCACTGGGATGTGTACAAAGACACAGAGTAAGAAGGGAAGGGAAGGGCAAAGAAGCCCAGTTGGTTGTCCAAGGAGGTTATGGAGGAAGTAAGGGCCAAGATAAGGGAATTTCGGAAGATGAAAAAATCTGGGGGGGGGGAGGTTGACAAGGAGGAGTACACAAAGAAGTCCAGGGAGGTTACCAGGCTAGTTAGAGCTGCCAAGGCCTCAAGGGAACTGAGACTGGTGCAGGGTGTTAAGGAAGGAGAGAAGGACTTCTTCAGATACGTTAGAGAAAGAAGGAAGAACAAGGACCAGATCGTGAGAATTAGGAAACATGGAGGGTGGGTGGAGAAGAGAGGGAACAGGCAGAGGCATTAAATTAATTCTTCTGTTCTGTGTTCATGGAGGAGAAAGGGTCAGATACCCCAAGGAGGTAGGGTGGTAGTGAGGGGGAGGGTGACTAACGTAGGGATTAGAGAGGACAGGGTGAGGGAGGGATTGAGTGCACTAAGGGTGGACAAGGCACCGGGATCAAATGGCATTCACCCTAGGGTACTCAAAGAGCTAGTGGATATCCTGGCAGGACCACTGACTGACCTGTTCAATACATCCCTGGAAACAGGATATGTACCACAGGACTGGAGGATGGCCCATGTAGTGTCTATTCACAAAAGTGGCATCAGGGATGAACCAGGCAACTACAGGCTGGTGAGCCTCACATCGATTATGGGAAAACTCATGGAGATAATCCTAAAGGAGTGGCTGGTGACCTTCTTAGAGGACAATGGTCTCCAGGACAGTCATCAACATGGGTTTGTTTCAGGCAGATCCTGACAGACAAATCTAATCAAGCATTACCACAAGGGCCATGTGGTGGACTTCAGCCAGGCCTTTCATTCCGTGCCACATGAGAGGCTGGGGGGAAGCTGGAATACATAGGGATGGGATCAAAGATGGTCAGATGGATCATCAACTGGCTCAATGGAAGGCAGAAGAGGGTGGTGAGAGGGGGAGCTGTCATCACCAAGGGAAGTGTTGAGTGAGATGCCACAGGAATTGGTTATGGGACCAATTCTATTCAGGATATTTATAGCTGATATCTCACACAGGGTCCAGAGTAGGATCAGTCTGTTCTCTGATAATACAAAGATGGAAGCAGTGGTAGATGGCATCGAGTGGTAGAAGGGGCTGTAGGAGGACCTGACCAAACTACAGGAGTGGTCAGAAACATGGCAGCTGGGGTTCAACTCCAAGAAGTGCAAGGTACTGCATTTCGGAACGAGGAACTAGGGGAGGAGCTATCAGGTGGGAGGGGTGCAACTGGAAAGTATAGAGGAGGAAAAAAGGATCTGGGGTGTTTATAATGGGCAGCATGAACAACTCTGCTCAGTACAGAAAGGAGACAGCAAAGGTCAATAGAATATTGGGGCGTATAGCGAGGGGAATCTTCTCCAGGAGTAGGGATGTGATCCTTCCCCTATATAGGTCCCTGGTCAGGCCTCACCTTGAGAACTGTGTGCAGTACTGGCACCCATTCCTGAAGAAGGATATCAAATTGTTGGAGGGGGTGTAACATAGGGTGACAAGGATGATCCAGGCATTGGAGTGAAAGTACTTCGCAGATAGATTGGGTGATCATATACTCCCTGGAGGAGAGGAGGGATGGGAGATATGACTGAAACCTTTAAATACCTGAAGGGGATAAATAAGATTAATGCAGAAGGGATCCTCCAGCTTAGAAGAGGGAGGGATACAAGAGGTCATCACCTGAGGCAGGAGGGGGGAAGAGTCAGGAAGGAAATCAGGAGACTTTTTTTCTCAGAAAGGGTGGTGGACAGGTGGAATACTCTACCCAAGGAGGTGGTTTCCTGTAGAATGGTGGGTAGCTTTAAAAGGGTTTGGGACAGGGTAAGGGGGGTGTTAAGATGAAGAAGGGGAGGAGGGAGGGGCAGCTACAGGTTGAGAGGCTAACTGAACATTCGAGCAGACTCTATAGGCCATATATAGTAGGCCTGCTTCTGCTGGCATTTTTGTATGTTCATATGTAACCCTTACCCCGGCCAAGAGCAGCATCTTGAAACACAGAGTGCTGCTTCACTTTGAACAAAAACGGTGCTTGCTCAAAGTGTATGTATTCAGTGCAATTATCTTTAATTCCTTATGTGCACCATACATAAAAACAAAGCACTCAAAGTTCATTATCTCATGTTCAAGAAAGTTAATGATGAAGTCCAATAAATGTCCCTTCAATGTCCTGTGCAGCCAGTATAGTGTTATGCTTGTGCAACTCTGTTAGTTTGGTTTTGGCCATTCGCACTCTCTATTCCAGAGGAATTACCACGCTGTAGGGGTACGAAAGGCAAGGAACCCTCAGAGAGGGTTCCACCCCTAGAGGTGTCACAGGACAATTCCCGAGGCTAAAGGTACCTTAGGAATCCCCAAAAGAAATGTAGTGCAATCATTTCCCAAAGAATGAGGTGAAATGAAGCATATGAGCAAGTAGTAACTGTGATGTAGGGGCAGAACTGTAATGTAGTAGTAGAGAAGCATAGACAGTTTAGCAACATAATGAGATACTCAGTCTGATAACGTAATGAAATGCCCAGGTTTGCTAATAATACTAATGGTTTGCATTGAGAATGAGGGGACCCTCTAAGGAGAGAGGGAATGGCAGGACATCCTCCACCTCCATCCAACAGCGGAACTTACCTAAGGAAACTAGGGAACACTACTATGCTAACTAACAGTTATGACCTGAGGCAATGGAGAAGAGAAGAAAATCCCTATGAGGAGGAAATCTCTAGGAATCCAAGGCCTAGTTCAGCTTCCCTCCAGGCTTGGGATAGTTTATTTAGTGACGGCTCTGCAGCTGCAATTTGGAAAACCCAATTAAAGGGAGGTGGAAAATATTCCAATTTGGAGGAAGAATCTCACTCAAACCCTCTAGTGGGAACACCATGGAAGGTTGCAAGAAAACTCTGCAACAATACATGCAACCAAGGTGGAGGAGGAAAGCAATGACTGCCAAGACACTCACCTGGTCTACCCGCCCCAAACTCAAACCTGGTGAACCAGAAGCAGTTGTAGGGAGAATGTGGTGAAGGCACCTTGCTAGGGAAACCACTGAAGCCAATGGACAACTGTTATAGTGGAACACTAGAGCCAAAGGAGATCTACTTTACCAACCTTCCCCGCTAGTCTTAAATTCTACACCAGAAGCTGCTGTCACATAGCAGGCAGCTAAAGCCAAGCCCAGGGTGAGGACATTCCCAGCTATGGGCCAGGTGAGAAGGATCTTGCCCCAAGTTGGACACTGGCAAGATCCAGATTAAATGCAAGAGTGAGACCATTGGCTGCAAGAACTGTGCACCAAGAATAGAATGGCTGGCATGCAACAGAATTAGATTGAACTGAGAAGCTGGTGAGTTGATTGAGCACTGGTGGGCTGATCGTAATGAGCAGTGAGTGATGAGACCTTGCAAGGTCAAAAGCAGATGAGTAAAGCAGACATCCCAGAGGCTGAAGTCGAGAGGATGCAGTAGGCATGAGCAATCAATTGCATAAGCAAGCATGGACCTATACGTAGGTCAGTAAACAGAACAGTAATAAGTGGACTCGCACGTAGGTCTGCATAACATAGTAGCAATGAAACAGCACTGAATAGTGGTGCAAATCAGCCAGACATTTAAAAGCCAAATCAAGGTGACAAATACTCTGAGGATTTTTAGCAGCAAAGGCAGGATTTAAAATAAAAATAATTAGCCACATGGGGCCATGACTCCCTAAACACTTCCCAGTCCCCGCGATAGGACAAATAAGAACATAATGGAAGGGCCGAGAACCACATGCAGACATTAAAGCTAGTTTAACAGCCTCAGCAGGAGCTTTTAGCTGACCTCAAAAGTAGAACAGGGTGAATAACATAAAAGTAACATCTGTATGGAGTACACTGAGTTGTAACTGCAATAAACATAAATAAAGAGACACAATGCTCTGAAAGCAGGTATAGCCAGGCAGTGCAATGAAGCTGTTGCAATGAGGTAAGTAGCATGAGATAGCATGATTGAGATGCATAGCTAGGTTCAGTGTAAGTCTGACTCAGGTGAAAACAATTGAGTATGCAACATGGAGCAATTATGGTTGAGCTGAAACACACAGATAATGATTACAGTTGCATTGCAGTAGTTTGAGAGTTGTGGGTAACAGATCAAATAGTAGGAACTTCTGGAGCAATATGCTAGGAGATTAGAAACAAAAGCCCCCCAAACAGAGACAAAACCAAAGACACACAAACAAAGAAAACAGGGAACAAGACAGAAAAAAGCACACACAGCCGAAGGCAAAATACGAACCAGAAGCAGGAAAGAAACACAGAAATCCAGCAGACAAGCAGGAGCAGTGAGGGGGGTGTGGGGGGTCAGCCCCAACTAGCTCAGAGGACAAACCGACAGAGCCTTCAGATGCAAAGAAAAAGTGCTTCAAAATGAGGCTGAGAGGAACTGTTTATATAGCTCAGGAAGTGGGAGTGGCTGGCTGCTTGGCCATTGAACTCCAGGTAAAGTCTTTTCAAATAAAAACATAAAGCCAGAAAGGCAGGCTGGCTGGCAGGTTACTTCTGGTAACAAGAGCGAGGGGTCCTCCTTGCTACGTCACCTGTCATATTTTGCAATTAGCTTTTTCAAAGTCTGACGTGCTTTTAGTAAACTCTTTTCCACACAGAACATTGAAACTGTCCATCCTTCTGAAGTAGGGACCTCTGGACCTTTATTTTCCAAAAAGTGTATAGCCTGTGGGGGTCCACACACTTCAAAAACATGTCAATCTTCTTTCCTCCTGACATAATGAACTTTAACATGTCCAGGGTAACCTGATGCCCTTCCATGAACCAGTTAGCCATGACTGAAGTTTCAGATGGGATTCTGCCCACCCTGGCCCCAACCTGCCTCTGACATTCCTTTGGGGTTACACCAAATGAGCCTTCAATACCCCAGAATTTCCAAAGGACTCCCAACTTTAAAACTCACATTCAGCACATGTTTGTGGTGATAAAGGGGCCCTGGCAGGTGTATTCAAGCTGTATCTCTGGGCATGTACACCTCAGACAACTCCTAAAAGAACTGTCCTATGTAGCTGTATTCACAGATTTGTTTGTCCTTTGTTACAGACATGAATGCTGGAAGAAACACCTCTTCCCTTTCTGGTAGCTTGTCATAGCTTAGCGCAGAACACTTGTCTCTCTCCTGGCAATTGACACTCTTCAGTACCTGCAGAGGATTGCCCCTTGCATCTGCAGAAACTGAACTCCCTCTCACCTCTCTGAGGACTGACCCAGTGGGGTCCTGCAGGCAATGGTCTCCCCACTTCTTCTGGCACTGCTGATATTTTCACTCACTGAGGTGAGAAAAAGAACAGAAATCCTTCACCCAGCCTCAGCACAGGCTGGCAGGCATCTCCACACAGAGCACTGCTGTTCTCACACTGAATTGACTCAAACTCAACCCCCCCCCGTCTCAACAATCTAAACGATCCCTCCCCTGCAGCTGACAAAGAGTTGTGTTGCTGTGAGAGTTCTAAATTACATAATCCATTCTCTTCTCAGGCTAGCGGAGTAAACAATGATGTCATCTGTAAAGAGCTTTTAACAGCTCCCTACAGGCTGCCCAGGAACCTTCCTAGTCTAACACTGATGTGATTCTAGTAACCCCAGGGGACTGGGTGGTTACACTCACTGCCAGCCAGACGAGCTTGATCTCTGCAGCAAGGCTTTGGTCTACACACAGGCCATCCAACCTCTGAGCACCCTATGGGGCAAGGTGGCCAGGTTCACCCCTAAAGCATAGGCAGGTTGCACCACAGAAACAGAGGCTTGCTGAAGCACCTTCAGCTCCTATCCTGACATACTATCTCATGACTTTTCAGTGGCTCCAAGAGACTGCCTGAAGTGTGCCTTCACAGACAGCACTGGTGATCCTTATCCAGATCAGGACCACCAGCCTGTCTATCCCCATAGGCCTCTAAGGAAAAGCAATCTGACCTATGCTAACTACAGGGTACCTATCCCCACACACATTTCACAAATTGAGACTGTAGACTGCTTTAGAAACATACATTAGGTATTGCTATGCATTCCCCAAGCCCCAGTACTACATACTCTACACCTGCAAAGTAGAAAAAATGTTTAACATTCTCTATTTAAACATTTCTAAAAAAAAAAAAATTCCAAAGGAGGACTCCATGGACTCCTAAACATCCTCTTCATGTATTCTTTTCTTCGCTCAGGAGCACCTGCAAAAGAAAGCATTCCAGAACACATCCTGCAAACATGAAACAACCTGCAAGAAAAAAAAAACAGTAACCAATCCTCCCACCAGCAGATACAACACAATTCAAAAAAAGATTTTAAAGGGGTTTCTACAAAATGCAGCATAGAAATGTCTAAATAAACATATAAACATTTGGGGTGAGGAAGGCCCTTCAAAGTCCTGGCTCTAAGGGAAGAAATCCTGAGTGTACATGGCACTCCATGCAAGAAGAGTCTCTTTAGGTCAAAACCTGCTGAAAACTGTTCTTGGCACAGGCTCCAGGCCTGCTAAACTGCAGTCCAGATCCAGAGTCTGTTTTCATCATCATCATCATCATTTTATTGAAAGAAAATTCAGAGCGATCTCTTGTTTACAATTGCGTTCAATGAAAGTAAACATAAAAAATGCATAAAATACAAAGACGTACATACATAGTCAGCACTATATATATTAGTTATAGACAATAAAATCACATTTTATTATTAAGTATTTAACCTCAAATCACGTACCTATCACCCAAAACAATCACAATGATTGCATGCCAAGCTATCTAACAAAGCTCTAAATCGAGCAAAGGAAGGGAGGGAGGGTAATTATCTTAAGTTTTCTTTGCAAATACTCCTATATTTTAGGGACAGATGCAGCTAAGGCAAAATCTCCCATCTTACTTCTGTGTACAGGCACATGATAAGCTAATCTTTTAGATGAACGCAGGGAGTGTTTTGATATATTTTTGCTTTTGAGTATTTGCAACAGATATGTTGGTAATTGTTTTATAACAAATCTGTATATGTACAAATACCACAGCATGTCTCGTTGGGTGGTTAATGAGGTCCATTGTACTTGTTCATATACTGTAATTGACAGTGATGTATAGAATATGGTAGGTTAGTAATAAATCTAAGCATGCGGTGGTATAGGAAACCTAAGGAACTTAAGGCAGATAATGCTATATTTTTATAAATACAGTCCCCATAATCTAGCAAGGAGACAAATAATGAATTTACTTACATTTTTTTAACAGGATAATTAAGGTGTTTTTTATATCTGTAAAAAAAACTGACAACTTTTTCAATTTGTTTGAAAGATAGCAGATATGGGCTTTAAAGTTCAGCTGCTCATCTAAGATCATGCCCAGGTATTTTTATTCATGTACTTTTAGTGTGGCACTACCTTTAAGTGTGATTATTTGATGTTCTAAAGATGGCTGTTTTTTCCTTGTAAATAACATCTATTGCGTTTTTTTTTTCATTGAACAGTAAACATAATTGTAATAGGGCTCCCTGTATATTGTTAAAGTCATGCTGCAGTTTTTGAATAGCCATGTCCAAGGAGGTATGATGAATATATAAAATTGTATCATCTGCGTATAGCTGTATTTTCACACTATCAGAACAACTAGCAAATCATTTACATACAGCAAGAATAACAGGGGCCACAAGACAAAGCCCTGGAGAACTCCTTTATTAATGATGGTTGTGTCCGAAGTGACCCCACCTATTTTAACATACTGCAAACATGATGTCAAATATGAATGGAACCATATCAAAACTGAAGGTCCCATTCCAAGTGCTTTTAAAGTATTAAGCAAGATGTTAGGATCTACAGTATCAAATGCCTTGTACAGGTCAAGAAACACTGCTGGAGTAATTTCTGATCTGTCTAAAGCAGTGAAAATGATATCAGTTATCTTAGAGATGACATGTACTGTGTTATGATGTTTCTTAAAATCTGATTGCTTATCTGAAATTTAGTTGTATCGATCTAAGTAGCTAATAATTCTTTTTTTTTTTTTTTTTTAAATTTATTCTCCAGCTCCACAGCCCTCATGTTCTGGGGGAGTCCCAACTCTGTCACCTCAACGCATTCTGGGGAAGTACCAGTCCCATAACCCCAGCATCTACCATCCAGCACCAGCTGTATACCTTCAGGGCTTGCCCCCCCAGTGGATTCTGTGGGGGGTTCTCCCCTACCAAGAACAGATCCAGTGTGCTGGTGCTATGGCTAGTTGGGGACAGAGCCTATGAACTCCCCCTTCATCCACCATAAGCAATTTCTTTCATTTTCTTGTTCCCTTTTGGGAGCAGAGTATACAATGACACCTGCGACGATGATGCACATGCTCCCATTCGCACCCCGTCAAGCGTCTGCACCACTCCACGTATCTGCAGCTTCAGTGTGCCAGCCCCCAGATACCGCTAGGAGCCAGGCAAGCACCAACCACTGGTCTCCCCCCTCCATGGAGAGAGTTGTCCAAAGATGCTCAATCCTTCTCCTTCCCTGCCAGCTCCCAGTGGCCCATGCTTGTTCCAGTGTGGCATGAGGTGTGGCACCCAGCACCTCAACCCTCAGTGCCACCAAGCCAAGTAGCTAATAATTTCACTACATAACAATTTCTCAAACACTTTCTGAAAAACCAGAATAACAGAGATTGGCCTATATGAATTTGGACTTGAAGGCCCCCCCTTTAAATATAGGAATTACAGATGATGTTCTCCAATCATCGGGCAGGCATGAAGATCTAATTGACATACTGAGCAAGTAGGCTAAATGTTTAGATATAACCTTGGTAGATATTTTTAGAAAGCTTGCCATCAGGTCCTGCCCCTTTACTAGTATCTAGTTTGTTGACTTCTGTCTCTGTTATATATTTGAAAGTAAATATGGGTATATATATATATTTTTTTAAATCTACTTCCAAGGGTGGCATTTGGACATTTTAATGTTCTTTCTCAAAAGAAAGACCAACCTCTGCAAAATAGTCATTAAATAACTTTCCTTGCTCTTCAGGTTTATGCACAATGGGCCCAATTCATGAAGGAATATTGTGGCTACTTGGACAGAAACACAGAAACATAGAACTTGATGGCAGATAAGGACCGCATGGCCCACATAGTCTGCTCATTTCCCTACCTAACAGATAAGTTGCAGATCCTAGTTATCCAACAGCCTACTTCCTCCTACCCCCCACTAGAATTGCTTTATGTCTGTCCCATGCATTCTTAAATTCCCCCACTGTTTTTGACTCTATGACCTCTTCAAGGAGGCTGTTCCATGCATCTACAACCCTCTCTGTGAAGAAATACTTCCTCACATTACCTAAGAGCCGTCCCCCTCTATCTTCAAATTGTGCCCCCTTGTTATTGCACATTTCTTTTTCTGAAAGATGTACCCTCTTGGACTTTGTTGATTCCCTTGAGGTATTTGAAAGTTTCTATCATGTCCCCCGTCCCTCCTTTCCTTGAGGCTATACATCTTAAGCTCCTTTAGTCTTTCTTCATATGTCTTCTGGTGCAGACCCTGCACCATTTTGGTTGCCCTTCTCTGGACAGCCTCCACCCTGTCTATGTCTCTGCAGAGATGGGGTCTCCAGAACTGTACACAGTACTCCAGATGTGGTCTTAAAAACTGTCTGTACAGAGGGCCAACAACTTCTTGTTTTCTACTGGTGATGCCTCTCCCTATGCATCCCAGTATCCCCCAGCCCTCCTTACTGCCTTCTCACATTTCTGGCCCACCTTTAGGTCATCAGATATGACTACCCCCAGTTCCCTTTCCATTTTTGTTATTGTCAGTATCTCACCCCCCGTTGTGTAGTCTTCCCCTGGGTTTTTGTTTCCCAGGTGCATTACTTTTCACTTCTTTGCACTGAATCTAAGCTGCCATACATTTGACCATTCCTCCAACATTGCCTAGTCCCTTTTCATCATTTTCACCTCACCTTGCATATCAACCCTGTTGCAGATCGTTGTGTCATCTGCAAAGAGACATACTTTCCCTTCTAGTCCCTCTGTAATGTCACTTATAAAGACATTATAAAGGACCAGCACCAGTACTGAACCCTGTGGTACCCCACTAGTAACCCTCCTTTCTTCACTGTGGACTCCATTTACTATTACCCACTGTGTCCTGTTGTCCAGCCAGTGTTTGACCCAGGCTACCACCCAGGGACCCACTCCCAGGCTGGTTAAGAGTAATCAGAAGCTGCTTCTGATTACTCTATGATTTTTGTAATAAAAAAAAGGTAGTGCGATTGTCATGAGAAATCCTGTGCTCCTGGGATGCCTCCACCCCAACCCCCAGTTATCACTTCAAATGACAGGATATGTTAAACAACAGCAGATCTCTGTAATGTAATTGACTTCCAAAGACTTGCATTTTATGGTCTTGTTGTTGAGCTGTGCTTCTTTGAAGGCCAGAAACTAAAATATCCATTTTATTGCATCTTCAGAGGAAGCCCAGTTAATTTTACCTGATGTTACAAAGCATATTGCACCTCACTGAGATCTGGTGGAGTTAGTCATAGAAAGTCCTTTGATGTCTTTGAAAAATTAGGAAAACACACTAGATCAAAGAGGAGCAGAAACCACTCCAGATCAAAGAGTCATACTGGAAGTAAGTTTTTGCTTATGTCATCTTATTTAAAATACCCCCTGAGTGATAAGACATCCTGGTTGTATAATTTTAATAAACAGAGGAGGAGCTGGATGACATCATGGAGGAGGCAGGTTCAAAGACAGTCTTTAATTATGCTGTGGCTGACCTTTAGAGACATTCTTTGTTTGGACTCTCTGAAGCAAAAACATCTACTTCAAGCGCTGTTAGAAGATATGCATTAGATAGACAAATCTAATTGTCTGATGATAGGAATTTGTTTGCACTTTTTAAACCTTGTTCTTTTAAGTGATTGTATGCATTGTGATATATTGTTCTATATTTACATTTTACATTTGTATCTATTTTAAAGTAAACCTCTATTTTAAAGAGACTGCTTGGTGTGCCTTTGAAATTCTTTCTTTGACAAGTGAAGCATATATGGTTAAAGTTTACACTGTGCATAAGCTTAATGGTATAGCAAACTGGGAAAAGGTAAGAGTTTATCTGAGGTCTTTCATAGAGTTTTTAAGGGTTCATTTTGTATACCTGGTTAGGTGCCCATGGTGAAAGATATCTGGCATTTCCCCCGAAGAGCAGAATTATCTGAGCCTGTACAGTGTGTACGCTAGCAAGAGGTTCTCAGTTTGAATCCCTCTAGAATTTGAGACCAAAGGTGATTCGAACCCACAAAACAGACAGGAGGGTTAGCCTGTTCTGTTCCTGCTCACAATATTGTGCTCGGAGGTTGGCACTGTGGGAGCAGAGGGCCTGACCTGCTGAGTGGGGTTGAGACAGCTACGTGCCATGTAACTCAGGTATGTAGCCACCCCACAGTTGCCTGCACTCACTGAGCCCCCTCCATCCTATGCACAATGAGGATATGTTTCCCCATGTGCCTGATCCCCCAGTCTATCATAGAGATCTGCATGGAGGCAGGCCTGGGGACAGTGCGGGGGGTGAGCCAGCACTCTGTGCATTCATGAACTTGTGGAGTGCTGTGTGTGGGGGCTGCTGGTTCCATGTTTAGAAGAAAGCCATCAACCACCAGTGCTGGTTATGCCCCCCCAGGAAGCTACCTCTGGACACAGAGAACACAGTGGGGGACAATGGCAATGGCCCCCCCAACAATGTTGCCCCTGACATCAGGGTACTCCAGGAGGATGGGAGTCAGGCAGATGGGGTACCCCCCACATCGGTATGATCAGTACTCTGTGCACCGGTCAACAACATGGTGCCCATTCTGTGCAAGGGATACACTGTGGATCCTTACCTGGGCAGTCTATTGGCTGCCTGCCCAGATCCACTGCTCTACACCTGCCTACCTCCCATGGACCTGCATGCCGGGGGACGGGGCCATGTATGGGAGCTGGGTGGGGGCTGATGTTTTTGAATGCAGCCCCTGCACAGAACTCCCATTGGTGTGGAGCTGCATGCCCCGATATGCACCTCATGCACGTCTTTTTATGAATAGGGCTCAATGAGATTATTATGATTCAGAAACCTAAGCAAAGCTGTGGCTGTGGCCTTACCCAGTAATGAAGTTATGCAAGTTATGTATTTCCAGGTTTTCTTAGGGTTTTCTGAGGGATCTAAGAGTTGAGTTGTATAATAATCCAATTTAGCCTGCCCAATTGTTTTTGTGCACTTGTTTCTTATTATCCTGAATGCTAATATATCCTCTGGAGATTTTGTTTTCATTGATTGATTCCATATATTTTTTCCCCTAATAAGTTGTTTTATTTGATTATTTATCCAAGGGGTTGCTCTGTTACTTACCTTTTTTTTTTATTTCAGGGGCATGTTTATTTATCATTTCTGAAAATAAAGACTTAAAAAATACCAAGCAGTTGAGATGTCTAGGCACACGTATAATAGCTCCCAATTAATTTCAAACAAGTCCCTTAAAAAAACCTGATTGTTAAATCTAGAAAATGTATGTGCAATTATTGTACATGCAGAAAATGTAGCTTTCGAATTGTCTCTTATACATGCAAAGCATTAGTGGTCACTAATGTCAGCCTCGAATACTGATGCAATGTCTTTCTGTGGTGTTGTTGTTAGTATAATATCAGTTAGGGAGTCCTTTTCATGGTTAGTTTTATGAGGCCTAGTTGTTTTTTTGATCATTTGGGTAAGATTCAAGGTGGCAAATTGATTTATGATATCCCGATCAGGGCTATCAAAGTCCCAGTTTAGATCTCCCAACAAAATAGACTCTTGGTTCAAGAATAGTAAAATTAAAGTTCTTAATGGACATAATGTATCCAAAGCTGCTGAAGGTAGCCAATAACAAGCAGCTAAGTGTACAGAGAAGTTGATAGACCCTATCACTTTCAGCACCAGGAACTCCAGTTGTTTTGATACAGTTTTTGCAAGCACAACTTGACCCCCATAAGAATTTCTCAGGTAAAAAGCCACCCCCCACCTCTTGTTATTCTATCTAACCTATATAAGTTATAACCCTCTATTATGACTTCTGAGTCAGAAATTCTTTTGTTAAGCCATGTTTATGAAAATGCAAAAATATCTGGATTTGCAGAATCTATTAGTGACCTTATAAAGTCCATTTTTGGAAGAAGACTTCTTATGTTTAGATGTAGAATCCCCATGTGTTTCCTGCCACAAAAATCTTGAAGAGAAAAATCTTCCCTGTGTGTTTCTGGGCTAGGATTCACATGGACATTTCTGGACAGTAATGACAACAAATGCCTCGTAAAGGCAAGCTGTGCATTGTTTAGAGTAGTTCTTTTCCTATAGCAGCATAATTGAACAACAGAAAAGGCATGATAATGTGAGTAAGTCATGCT
This sequence comes from Neoceratodus forsteri, assembly GCA_016271365.2. Lineage (NCBI taxonomy): Eukaryota > Metazoa > Chordata > Ceratodontiformes > Ceratodontidae > Neoceratodus > Neoceratodus forsteri. The sequence continues at coordinate 39,976,190 of JADMNL010000040.1, read as the reverse complement.
TATGCCATGGTTACTAACATACATAAAATAATTTATACAGTCACTTCTTCCTTTATACAAGTTTGGGAGAAACGGTACATCTTCATCCTGTTGTGGATAATGCTTTCCAAATCTCGTTAATAACACTACCCCACCCATGATAAGAAAGCTAAAACCAATGACTAGCTTTATAATAACCTCCATACTCTATATTACAAGCTAGTTAACCTTAATGCAATACAATTGTTATAAGACAAATTATCAAGTAACTTAGCTAAGATTAACAGTATTGAAGAAAATTATTTAAGTCAAATACTTGTTAAAACGGCTGACTTACTATATGTATTCACTAACTATATTAAAATAAAGAGGAAGCCACGATCACTGCAAACATCCCCTTAACTCGGTCCATTGATAATCAGGAGAATAAAGAATCTTGCAGGATATTTTTACAGAGCGGTGTTCATGACACTCATGCTTGCGCTGTGTAGTGAGCACGGAGTTTTAAAGTGTTAATCCCCTCCCACAGAGGTGATCCCGCTCCACTATTGGCTTGCCACTGAGCCCCCAATTACTGCAGTTAACCCTAGCCTCTTGTACACACCTGTAAGTAACCTTTCATACAGCATTCCTAGTCTCAAAGTAAAAGGCAGCAGTTGTTACACCACTCACAGTCTCTGATTGTAGGCAGCAATTTTTGTGAAACAGCCCAGGTGTCAGATGCATTGTTCACAACAGCTGAGGTTGCAGATCGGGGAGGGGGGGGGTCTCTCATGCTGTGTCTCAAAGTAAAAGGCAGCAGTAACAAGATGTCCCCTCAGGTGTTCTTGCGGGGGGAGGGGCCGCTTTTCAGACCAACAGTTCAAGGGACATCTCCACTTATGGGGCACAGTCACTAAAATAAAATGTAAAGAGGAAACGTTTGGCTTACCAGTTCCTGAAGTATGGCTGCACAGCTAAATCACCTCTCTGGATCTAGTTGCAGACAAATATATATATATATACATAGTATACAATGCGGGGTGATTTACTATCAACAATAATGGAAAGGTGCCTGGGGGTAGTCACATCAGATGACATAAAGGTGGGCAAGCAATGTGAGAAGGCAGTAAGGAGGGCTGGTGGGATACTGGGATGCATAGGGATAGGCATCACCAGTAGAAAACAGGAAGTTGTAATCCATCTGTACAGACAGTTGGTGAGACCCCATCTAGAGTACTGCGTGCAGTTCTGGAGACCCCATTTCTGCAAGAACATAGACAGGAAGGAGGCTGTCCAGAGGAGAGCAACCAAAATGGTGCGGGGTCTGCATCAGTAGACATACAAAGAGAGATTAAAGGCACTTAATATGTATACCCTCAAAGAAAGGAGGGAGTGGGGGTACATGATAGAAACTTTCAAGTACCTCAAGGGAATCAACAACGTCCAAGAGGTAGCATCTTTCAGAAAAAGAGATGTGCAAGAACAAGGGGGCACAATTTGAAGATAGAGGGGAGATGGCTCAGAAGTAATGTGAGGAAGTATTTTTTTCACAGAGAGGGTTGTGGATACATGAATTGACCTTTCTGAGGTGGTAGTGGAGTCCAAAACAGTGGGGGAATTCAAGAATGCATGGGACAAACATAGGGCAATTCTAGTGGGGGGTAGGAGTAAGTAGGTTGTTGGTTAACTAGGATCTGCAGCATATCCAATAGGTACTGGAAACAGGGGAGTTACCCAAAGACTGGAGGACAGCAGATGTAGTCCCCTTATACAAAAGTTGGAATAAAGAGGAAGAAGGGAACTACAGACCAGTCAGCCTCACCGCGGTAGTGTGGAAGATCATGGAAGCACTACTGAAGGAGAGATTAGTGGAACATCTGGTTGTCAATGGACTACAGGACCCAAGGCAGCATGGTTTCACCAGGGGGAGGTCATGTTAGACCAACCTCATCGAATTTTTGACTGGGTGACTAGGAGGTGGATCAGGGAGGCAGTGAACATGGCCTATCTGGACTTCAGCAAGGCCTTGACACTGTGCCACATAGAAGACTATTACACAAACTGGGGAATATGGGTGTGGGCAGGACAGTAATGTGGTGGGTAGGTAACTGGCTGGGTGGCAGGACACAGAGGGTGGTGGTAAAATCTGTCACTCCACAGAGGGAAGAGTGACCAGTGGGGTACCACAGGGATCAGTGCTGGGACCGGTCCTATTCAACATCTTCATCAGTGACATTGCGCGAGGACCTAGAAGGCAGAATTTCACTGTTCGCTGATGACACAAAGCTCTGTAACAGAGTAGACACACCAGAGGGTGTAGACAGAATGAGAAGGGACTCTGAAACTTGAAGAATGGTCAGGGTTTGGCAGTTGAAATTCAATGCAAGGAAGTGCAAGATAATGCATATGGGGCACAAAACCCTGGCACAATATATCAGTTGGGGGGTGAGGATATAGCATGCACCAAGCAGGAAAGGGATCTTGGGGTTATCATCTCTGATGACCTCAAGGTAGGGAAACAGTGTGACAAGGCAGCAGGTAAAGCAAATAGGATGCTGGGCTGTATAGGCAGATGCATCACCAGCAGGAAAAGGGAGATCATAATTCCGCTATACAAGACACTAGTGAGGCCCCACCTGGAGTACAGTGTACAGTTCTGGAGACCATACCTACGTAAGGACATAGACAGGGTAGAGAAGGTTCAGAGGAGGGCAACAAAGATGGTGCATGGATTGCATCACAAGTCCTATGAAAACAGGTTGAAGGAACTGAACATGTACTCCCTGGAGGAGAGGACGGAGAGAGGGATATGATAGAGACATACAAGTATCTTACAGGGAGGAACAGGGTGCAGGAATACACTATTTTTAAGTGAAAAAGATGTTCCAGGACTAGAGGGCATGGGATGAAGTTGGAGGAGGACGATTCAGAGGAAACATGAGGAAGAATTTCTTCACAGAACGGGTGGTGGACAAGTGGAACACCCTGCCAGAGGAAGTGGTGGGGCTGAAACAATCACGGATTTAAAATGTATGGGATAGACATAAAGGAATTCTGGAGGTCAGGGGTAAGGGGCAACAGACCTCTAGGAAAACATAAACTGAACTTACAAGCTCAAATGGGCAGACTGGGTGGGTCATAGGCCCTTATCTGCTGACACTGTCTGTATATCTATGTATCTATGTAGGGAAATGGGCCGATTAGGTGGGCCAAGCAATCTTTATCTGCCATCAAATTCTGTTTCTATGTAAATCTTCAGATCAGGTTCTGCCACACCACCTCTGGACCTGGTTGCTGCTGAATAGAGTTTGAGTTGGGTTCACTAGGACAGATGCACCTATGTTGGTCTTTCCACTTGGCGCTTGGCAGGGGACTTCCCCATGGAAGCTGGATTTGGCAGGACAGATGCACACACGTTGGTCTCCTCCACTTGGGGTTTGGCAGGAGACATGCATCATAAAACTGCAGCCACATTGGTCTCCTCTGCTTGCTGCTTGGCAAGAAACTTGCACTATGGAAGCACTCAAGGATAATACCACTCAGGATGAGGACCATAAACAATTATCCCATCCTGATGAACAAGTCTTTGGATGTGCACAGTCTCTTTTCCAATTTTGTCCTTTACTTGGACAGAATCTAGGTAGACAGTGTGACCAAGCTCCCAAAATGTTAACATGTCACGGCACAGTTTGAGTCCCACAGACTCACACACATTGGGTTTAATGATAGCTCTGGCTTCTTCCCATAACCATGTCTCTCTGTTGTCCTCTATGACATCCGATGTCCATCTTGGAAAAGATGGATATTTGTGTCCATACTTGGTCTCAGCCCTAGCCAGAGCTGGTCAAGCCAGCTTTGGATGTTCACACTGGAAAAAGCAGTCCATCCCTGTAATTTCTACAATTTCTGAGCCCTGAACAGTCTCTTGTGGGTCACTTGCAGTAAGGGCCACTGACAGCTCAGACTCACCACCAACTGCTTACTAACATGCTGCATTTATGCTTGCTCTACAAGCTCTGCCAAGGAGCTGATAACAGTTTCAGTCCCAGACACAGTCCACTCCTCACTACATTCCGAGGCAGGTGCTTCCCAATGCAAGGCATCCTTTAGCTCATCTTCCCCGATTAGGCTCGGACTTGGGCCTGCTGCCCATAGATCTATTGACTCAGTCTCTGGCATGTCTCTTTCCTCCTTTTCTGGGGTAGAAAAGACCATTTCTTCCTGTCACTGCATGTCATTCAGGGTCACACCCTCAATAAACTCTTTGACTAGCTCTTTTGGATTTTTCAGCCTGCATGCAGTTTCTCCCTATGAAACAGTGATGGGGCCCCCCCACACAGACTCCCAGTTGGAGCTTAACATATTGCTTTAGCCTTTGCTTGCACCAGGCCACTACTCTCACACAGTCCGTATTGCTTTCAGCAATCTTTGTAATGTGAGATGATAATCAGGACATCCCTCCCAGTCTTCATGTGTACAACACAGATGCTCACTGGAATGCCAGGTAATGCAACATTTGCTGATGCCCCTTCACACTTGTATAACTGTTCACACTGTGCTAATTCTCTTTCTTGCTGTGCTGCCCATACTCGGGCATGGAGTGGATAGCCAGTTTTCCTTAATACCATTTTTTGTTCTGCAACAGAACAACACACAAGTCCAAATTACTCATTTGCACTCTGAAGTTAGCACACTAGTTCTGACTGGTTTAATCTGAAAAAAAGCCTCTTTGCTTTCTCTCTCTCTATTTTGCTGAAACTGCTGCCTGAATCTGGACATTTGTTTCAAACACTTTCTGCACTATTGTTGAAACTTTTGCCTGAATTGCTCTTTGTTTCAAACACTTTCTGAACATTTGCTGAGTGTTTTGTACCATTGGAGCCCTTACCCAACATGGCGTCTGGTTGTTTGTTTACTTTCTCTGGTCTATGCCCCAACATGGCCACTGAACTTTTTCTCTGCATTTTACACACAGTGCTTTATCTTGCATTAGTTCTCTTACATAGCTTTTGCTCTTTCTATGCACAACCTTTGCTATTTCACTTTTGGAACAATCAGCACTGTCTTTAAACTCTTTGCACACTTTCCTCAACTTTGTTTAGTACTGCTCTGAATAGACATACAGCTTGTTTGCTTGCTACCAGCGATCAGCTACCACAACTTAGTCCTTCAGCCTTCAGTTACTTTACTTAGCTTAATCCCTTGCTGACTTTAACAGTAGATCTCTCTCCTTGCACGCAGTTCGTTTTCTTTGTCATTGGTGTATTTACAATGGTAGCTGGTTCCCTCTGTGGATGTTTTTTGTGGCCTTCTTAGCAATTTGAGGACTTTTAGGGGTCGGTGGGGTCAGCACCTTGCACACTCACATTCATTATCTTGGCGGTCGCTAGCTGGGAGAAGCCTGATTTAAACTGTTTAAAGTCCAAACAACAAAGTTCAAAGTTTTTTCTCTTTGGCAACGATCCTGTTGCTGCTGCCTGCTCTGCACTGCATGCATGCATGCTCTTCACTGTCTCCTCCTCGAACACTCCTCTAACACTGAAACTCCAGAATATGGGTGTGACTTAGCTGGCTTAACAAATCACACAACGACATGCAAATAAACTCTCTCTCTCTCTTGCTCATACTCCCTCATGATGATCGTTGAGCAAGTAAATTTAAACTGCAAACTGAACGTTTTTTCTCGGCTTGAAATTTTAATGGGCAAGGCACTTTCTAGGCAATTGGGCACAGTTTTTTTTTTACATTTCCTTTAGCGACTCCCCCGGTTTACATCACAAACACTTGATACTTGCTGTAGACTTGGGCACAAATATTCTCTTTGTCCACAACTACTTTTAAACATGAAATCTTTACATTTGAATAGTCTTTTAAGTACTTTGTTTGGGGCACACATTGCTCAGTTCAAAAGTCCTTGGCATCACAGTTCTTCACAAGCACTACAGACAGCACACTTTTTTTCCACCAAAAGCACAGACAGCAAAAATTTCCTCTGAAACACAGGCAGCAAAATCTTTGTGATGGCATTTTACTGGGCACAATTTTACTTTTTTCACACAACAATTTCTGTTATGGTACACCTTCACCAGACAGAAAAGACCATAGACATACCCTCAGCATTTGTACTGACAAGGCAACCTTTGTCCTGTACCCCAAGATCTTTGGAAGAGCCCCCACATTTGCAACCCGTAACACAGCCAAGAACAGGGTCTTAAAACAAGCTCCCCCTAACTTGTACACAGACAAGGCATCAAGCCACAAGTTGACATAAACACTAGGTGTTGCCCCTGGCACTGAGCCTACTACCCGGCTTGGCATCTAGGGGGCAGGGGGGTAGAGTGCAAAATGAACATTTTTATTTACTCCAAGTTCTGGGAAAGAGGTGCTAGGGCTATGCTATGTCTATCTTCTGAGGGGGCACATAACAAGTTCACACTGGTAAGCATGAATCAAATGTCCACTACAGAAGATGGGATTGTACTGCATGGCTTTATCCACACAAGATGGTAAAAAATGCAGAACGGGGGGTCCCTCAGGTTTGTCACTGTACACAAAGGTAAAAGAAGCGTTCCATTCCAGAACAACAATTATCTTTGGTTGTTAGTACAACACTCTTTTCCACACAGAACGTTTAAACTGTCCACCCCTCTGAACTATGAACCTCTTGATCTTTATTTCCCAAAAAGTGTATAGCTTGTGTGGGATTACACACTTCAAAAATATTTCAGCCTTTTTCCTCCTGACGCAATTAACTTTGTTAACATGCCCAGGGTAACCTGGTGTCCTTCCATGAACCAGTTAGCCATGACTGAGTTTCAGATGGGGTTCTGCCCACCCTGGTCCTTACCAGACTCTGCCATTCTTTCGGGGTTACACCAAATAAGCCTTCAATTCTCCAGAACTGCTAAGGGACTTCCAACTTTAAAACTCATATTCAGCACATGTTTGTGGGGCCCTGACAGGTGTATTCTGGCCTTACCTCTGGGTACATGCACCTCGGACAACTCCCAAATGAACAGTCCCATGTAATGGTACTCACAGATTTGTTTGTCCTTTGTTACAGACATGGATGCTGGAAGAAACACCTCTTCCATTTCAGGTAGCTTGTCATAGCTTCATGTAGAACACTTGTCTCTCTTTGGGCAGCTGACACTCTTCGGTACCCTCAGGGGATTGCCCCTTGGATCCACAGAAACTGAAGCCCCTCTCACTTCTCTGTGGGCTGATCCACTGGAGTCCTGCAAACAACGGTCTCCACCACTTCTTCTGGCACTGCTGGTAATTTTCACTCACTGGGGTAAGGAAAAGAACAGAGGTCCTTCACCTAGCCTCAACACAGGCTGGCAGGCATGTCCACACAGAGCACTGCTGCTCTCACACTGAATTGACTCAAACTCAGAACTCCTATCTCAACATTCTAAACTATCCTTCCCCTGCAGCTAACAAAGGGTTATATTGCTGCAAGAGTTCTGAATGGCATAATCCATTCTCTCCTCAGGCTAGCTGAGTAAACAATTATGTCATATGTAAAGAACTTTTAACAACACCCTATAGGCTGCCCAGGAACCTTCTTAGTCTAACACTGATGGGATTGTCGTAACCCCAGGGGGCTGGGTGGTTACATAAGGAATAAGATTCCAAAGGAAGGCCTGCAAGTTGAGTGTGTTGAATCCTTTAAACTCAAGATGGAGCAGTTCCTCATTCCATTCATGGGGGTATGGTCAAGGAAAATATACCTCAGAGCAGGCTTAGAAATAAATAACCATACTCAGAAATAAAACAGCTGATGATTTGGCTTCAGGCTTCCAGAGGTGATTTGCAGCCTTACCCTCCCTCCAGTCCTGTTACTAAGGTCCCTCTTTGTCTATCCCCTGCATGCCTGAAACCTGTTATTGTTTTGGTATCTACTATTGTACCTCTGTTGGCAGTCTGTTCCAAGTGCCCACTACCCTTTCTGTGAAGAAATACTTCCTCATGTCTCCTCTGAGCCTTCCCCCTTCTAGCCTCATATCAGGCCCCCTGGTCCTTGAGCATATTTTTCTATGTAAACTGCCACTGTTCTGTACCTTATTGATATAGTTGAAGTAACTGAATGTTTCTATTATGTCCTCCCTTTCCCTTCTATCCTCTAGAGAGTACATTTTTAATTCCTTGAGTCTTTTCTTGTTGGGCTTCTGGTTGCCCTCTTCTATACTGACTCCACCTGATCTATGTTTTTCTTGAGATGAGGCCTCCAGAACTGGACACAGTACTCCAGGTGGAGTCTCACCATCAGTCTAGACAGGGGCAACATCATCTCCCTCTTTCTGCTTGTGACACCACTTCATATGCACCTCAGCATTCTACTAGCCTTTCCTATTGCCTCATCACACTGCCTTGCAACCTTCAGGTCATCAGATATGATGACCCCCAGGTCCCTTTCCTATTTTGTTGTTGTCACCACCTCCCTCCCAATTGGTACATTTCCCTAGGGTTCCTGGGCCCTATGTGAATAATTTTGCACTTTTTAGTATTAAAGCCTAGTTATCATACCCTTGACCATTCTTTTAGTTTTTTCAGGTCATTCTTCATTCTGTCACCTTCCCCCAGGTGTGTCCACTTTGTTGCAGATTTTTGTGTCATCTGCGAACAGGCATGCCTTCCCTTCCAAGCCCTCTGCAATGTCACTAATGAAGACATTGAAGAGGACTGGTCCCAGAATTGACCCCTGTGGCACCCCGTTGGTTACCTTTCCTTCCTCTGAGTGTACCCCATTTGCCACCACCCTCTGGCTTTTGTTACTCAACAAATTCTGTACCTATTTTGTCACCTTGGGGCCCACCCCCAGGATGCCCAGCTTGTTTGCCAGTCTCCTATGTGGAACAGTGTTGAAGACCTTACTGAAATTTAAGTAGGCCACATCCAATGCCCTTCCCTGATCCACTTCCCTGATCACCCAATTGAATAACTCTATCAGGTTTGTCTGGCAAGATCCCCCATCTGTGAACCCATGCTGCCTTTGATGCTGCAACCGTGGGTCACAAGCTAATCCACAATTCTTTCATTTAGTAGTGTTTCCATAAGGTTGCCCACCACTGATGTCTGGCTTACAGATCTATAGTTCCCCACCTCCTCCTTATTCCCACTTGTGAATTGGGACCACATCTGCCCTGTTCCAGTCCCTTGGTACCACCTCTGATAGCCAGTGATAGGTTGAACAGAGCTGTTAGAGGTGTGGTGAGCTCCTTCCTAAGTTCCCTTAGAATCCTGGGGTGCACCCCATCCAGACCCATTTCCTTATCCACCTTTAGTTTCTCTAGCTCCCTGAGTACTCTTTCCTCCATAAAAGGGCTAGTGTCTACCTCCCTTCCTTGAATTCCCCTTTCCACTAACTGTGGCCCATCACCCACCTGATGTTTTGTAAATAATAAACAAAAGTACTTGTTCAATATGTCTGCTTTCTTCTGATTATCTTCCACACACACACTCCTCCTTCCCCTTTTAGTCTGACTATCCCTGCCTCATTCTTCCTCTTTTCACTTATATACCTAAAGAATGTTTTATCTCCCTTTTTTCCTGACTTGGCAATATTCTCCTCCTTTTGTACCTTAGCCCTCCTAACTGCCTTTGTTGTCTCCCTTAATTTCTCCTGATATCCCTCCCTGTACTCTTCCTTCTGTGTTGCCTTGTACATTTTGAATGCTACCCTCTTTGCCTTTACTTTCCATGCTACTACTTTGAAGAACCATAGTGGTCTCTTTTTTTCTCCTGTTCTTTGTAATCTGCCTGACACAGAGTTTTGTTGCCTTCTCGATGGCTTTCCTTATTTCTGCCCACATCTCCTCTACCATCCTTTCTCCCTAGCTCTGCTATTGCTCCCATGAGGTACTGTCCCATTTTACTGAAATCAGCCCTTCTTAAGTCAAGGACCCTTGTTTAAGTGTTTGTTTCTGAACCAGTTCTAATCCCAAACCACACCATGTGATAATGAATTGTCTGCAGGTGGCTCCACACTGTGATACCAGTGACACTGTCTCCATTTGACAGTACCAGGTCTAGTATGCCCCCCCCATGAGTGGGCTCACTGACTAATTTCCTGAAGAACACCCCCTGCATAGTGTCCAGGATTTCCATGCTGCTACCTGTTGCTGCAGCTGGGATGCTCCACTCTACATCTGGCATACTTGTAATCCCCTATCAGCAATACCGCGCCCTTGTTAGCCATTCCTCGGATAACTTCCATCATTTCCTTATCCCCTTCCTCTCCTTGTGTTGGAGGTCTGTATATTACCCTGTTTGAATAAAAGCCCCCTTACTCGTCTCTTGTGTAACCCACAGAATCTCTGCTTCTCCCTGTTCCCTTTGTATTTCTGTGGCCTTTATACTTTTCCTTACATAAAGAGCCACCCATCCACCCTTTTGTAATGTACTTGTAACACTGCTGATTTACAGTGTCTACAGACACCAGCTTGCTGACCCAGTGGCAGCGGTACTGCTGACGTCCCCTACCATCTGGGATCATGAGCAAACTCGAGGTGTTGCAGTGTCTGCCAGGAGTAGGAGGATAGAGCATCCAGGGGATTGCTCTCCATTTCTGGGGGGAGGAATCTCAACAGCTGGTGCATTCCTGGTCCCTTGGAGTGGCTGCAGGTCAGGACATTGGCAGCTGCAACAAAAGGGTGATGAGCAGCAGAAGTTTGGTACATTTTGTATGGATGTGCATGTGACGTCATTCCATGCACTCTCCACTGGGGAGGGTCAGAAAGATGAACATTATCCTGGTTGGCAAAATGAGCACCAACCCTCCACAGGCCTTGCAATGGTGACTCAGGCACCTCCTGAAGAAAATCCATGTCAGGCGGGTCAAGAAGACTCCCCAGCACCTTGTGGCGTGGGTTAGGCTCTGATGAATGCACTTCTGAGGGGGCAGTAAGGCACTCAGTCTGTGTCCTCATGCCTCTCTAAGCCTCTAAGCACATGTTTATCAAAGCATAACCCACACGCCATCATGTATTATTGCTTACATATTACAGTGGATTTAAATTATGTAAATTTTGCATTGGGGAAATGTTAAATTTTGTAAATAGCATTTTTGTTGGCTTGTGCTTGCTGACAATAACTTATATTACATTAGTAACAGTTGGAAACTTTGGTCACTGTTGGGCGAATGCAGGGCACGCATCAGTAGGTGTGTCCCTCATTCCACAATAAGCCTGCATGCTAGCGCCACACCAGGAATACATAATGTGGTCTGCACATCTAAGGAAAGGTCCACTGCAATGCGAGCAAAGCTCGTCATATGCAGTGGCACCTCCTGACATGTTTTCCCTGGTGAAAAATTACATTAAACATGGCACCGCACTGCCTGCCATAATGCTGACTTCGGGGTTGCCCAATCCCCCTGTCGGCATGCCCTGACCCAATGTATGTGCTGACAGGGAACCCCACTCCCCATCGGCATAATGCACCCCCCTCATTTGTTATGTGCCGAGGGGGGTGACCAATCCCCCGTCGGCTACAGCACCCCCCCCAAAACACTTAGGTGGCATACTGGGAGCCCACCCCAGTGTGCCAAATCCCCTGAAAAGGAAAAAACATCCCATGATGTTTTTTTTAACCCTGTGAAAAAAAAAACAGTCCCTTGCGATCTCCCTGCCCCCTCCCACAACCCCTCACCCACCCTCTGCACACCCTGCTTCCCCACACACACCCTCACCCCATACTTACCTCCGGAGTCCGGCACGATGATCTTCAGTGGACTGGGAACATGTCTGCACTCTTTAAAGCCGACCGCAAACTAAAGAAATGCCAGTAAGCTGTATAATGGCATAAATAGGGTTGCAAATCTTGTGAAAAAATAAAAAAAATGTCTGTTTTATGAGCGTGCATTGCTCTGTTTCCATGCACACTCATAACTTCATGAATTTGTAATATTTTCACTCCAGATTTTCAAAATTGGCATTTTTCCATACCTCCTTATGAACAGTACAGCTGTCATTTTACATATCCTGGCTGAAATGTGTTTTCGCTCGTCTGGCGCAGAATAGCGCGGTAGCTGTGTAAAATCAGATTTTGGGACAGTCTGAGAAAATGACAGTGACACTTTTCATGAGTAGAGGTCCTAAAATGTCTATGTTGAAAATTTGCTGCCGAAAGTCCATAAAATGACTGTGTTACAAGAGTGCGTTGCACAGTTTCCATGCACCATTGTAACTTCACAAATTTGCAATATTTTCATGCCAGATTTTCAACACTGGCATTTTTTCACACCTCCTTATGAACAGTATAGCTGTCATTTTTCACAGCCTGCCCAAAATGTGTTTCTGCACCTGTGGCGCACAATGGCGTGGTCACTGTGGAAAATGAACTTTTGGGACAGATCAACAAAATCACAGCACCACTGTTCATGAGAGGAGGTCCCAAATTGCCTATGTTGAAAATGTGGCTGGAAAAATCCCCAAAATAATTGGGTTACGGACGTGTGTTGCACAGTTTCTATGCATGCTCATGACTTCACCAATTGTTCATATTTTCACTCCAGATTTTCAGCGTTGCCATTTTTTCACACCTCCTCATGTACAATACAGTTGTCATTTTCCACATCCTGCCCAAAATGTGTTTTTGTCCTTGTGCCACCAAATGGCATACCCACTGTGCAAAACCACCTTTCAGCTAACAAACTGATTACGCTGCTCTTCATGAGGTGGGGTCACAAAAAGCCCATGTTGAAAATTTGGAGTGAAAATACCAACAAACACCTACAACGTTAGGGTTTCCAACAGTAACACCCCACCCTGTAGAGACTGCCAGGCGTCAGGGGTGTGACTTAGGATCATTGGCTGTAATGCTCACACAATTCCACCCCCACCCCCACCCTGCAGTCAGTGACAGGCATCGAGGTGTGCCTTGGAGTGTTCAGCCCTAACGTTCACCCCATTCTCCTATACTGCACCTGTCTCAGCTTATTTCCTTATGGAATGGGGTAAGTATAAGGCCCAAAGACCCCAAAGCACACCACAACACTTGTCAGTGTCTACAGGGTAGAGTGAGGTAAAATGGCATGAGCATTATAGCTGACACCCCAAAGGCACACCCCGGCACCTGTCAGTCTCTGAAGGGTGGGGGTGGGGTTGGCGTCAGTTCCATACTTCACTGCCATTACTATTATGCATCTCTAACTCCTGCACTACCAATGCCAATGCCAGCGAGACAACATTCATCATTGACAAATGCTTGTTTTTTAACAGACATCATTGTGAAATTACCAAATAGGGCCATTATATGAGTAACAAAGTGCAGTTCCATGCTATTTTGCAAACAGCTGACATTGGGGTGATAGAGGTCACATGATTCTCAGATGCAGTTTCTACAAGGGCCTGATTTTGCAATGTTGATGCAGGGCTTGTGTCAAGCCCGGCATGCTGCAGTGTTTGGTCCAGTTGCTAAAGCCCTCAGATGGCACGCAGCCCAGTTTTACAAGGGCTAGCCCAATTGTGAAATTTCATCACTTTATAGCAACATGCACCAATGGTTTGGTGCAAGCCCCATAAAATGGCTCTCCCATGGATGCAAAGTTAGACCAGGGGAGAGCTGGTATAACTCCCTGCATTTGGTGCAAGGGACTTGCAGCAGGGCTTTTGCAGCAAGCAGCTTTAAAAGTTGTGCTTGCTGCAATGTCAGACGCAAGTCACCACTTACGTTACACTCTCTGCCACAAGTCCCTTGTGGTAATCCAAATACCTTTTAAAATTGAGCCCAATTAAATGTCTTTTTTAATAGCACAGGGATTAAGTCTCTGTACACAACTCACTGGTGCAGGGGAACTCTGCACAAGCCAATATGTTATTACTGAGGCTGAGCAAGTGCAGTCTCCCTTGTATAACTTCTTTGCTGCACATGCACACTTTTTTCCCACCTTTAAAAATCTAGAGCCAGATTTTTGAAAGATGGGGGAATTAAGTCCCACACCACAGCCACAGCCTCAGCATAGGACAAAACTTGTGCATCTGTGGAGTTTCATGTTTTCAGCCAGTGCAGTTGCAGAGACGGTTATGCCAGTTCCCAACGGGTGTTACATTTTGGCACAGCTCCACCACAAACAGCTGCAAGCTCCCATAAATTGTGGGGCTGGTCATAAACTGGCTCCATCTTTGAGAATACTGCAGCTGCAGGAGGAACTGTGGATCCGCAAGTGAAGACCCACTTGCACCAAGTTCACCCCCCAGGTAATTCCAGGACTTTGAAAATCTAGCCCCAGGGCTTTTTTTTTTGAAATATGCAAATTCCAAACTTTATCATTTTCTTTACAAAAAGGAAACAATTTAAACAAATAGTGGTCTTTGGCCTACAGGGAGCACCCAACATGGTTTTATCCAGGATTCCTGGCAGATTCTCACTGAGCATTTCTCCCACTCAGTCACAATCTACACATTCGAGAGAGTGCAGAGGAGTCAGACATATCTCAGTATAGCACAGTCCTGAAAAATACTTAAAACAAATGCTTCTGAGGACCATTTCTGCTTTTATTGTAATGCCTTGACAGATAGGATGTAATACATAATGGTTTATTTGATCTTAACATAGAAACATAGAAGTTGACGGCAGATAAGGACCGCAAGGCCCATCCAGTCTGCCCATTTCTTTTTCTACCTTATAAATGTGCCATCAGCCTTTGCTCTGTCAGTGGCCCATCTATTTATACTCATTTGTATTGCTCCCTTATGCCTATCCCATGCCTGTTTGAAGCCCTGCACTGTATTCATAGCCACCACTTCCTGAGGTAGGCCATTCCATGCATCCACCTCCCTTTCTGTGAAAAAGAATTTCCTCACATTCCCCCTTAATCGGCCCCCCTCTAATCTCATGCTGTGTCCTCTTGTCCTGCTATTTTTCTTATATTTAAACATGTTAGACTCTTTCACCTTGTTAATGCCCTTAAGATGTTTGATTGCCTCGACCATTCACCTCTCTCCCTCCTTTGCTCAAGGGTATACATATTGAGCTCTGTTAATCTGTCTTCATATGTCTTCTGATGCAGTCCCTGCACCATTTTGGTTGCCCTTCTCTGGACTGCCTCAATTTGGTTAATGTCCTTGTGAAGGTGTGGCATCCAATACTGCATGCAGTACTCCAGATGGGGCCTAACCAGTGTCTTGTAAAGAGGGATTATTACCTCCCCTTACGACTTTGTGATACCCCTACTAATACACCCTAACACCCCCTAGCCTTACTCTACTGCTTTAGAGGTCTGTTTGATGATTTCTAGTCATCAGTGATGATGATGCCCAAGTCTCTTTCTTCCTTTGTGACTGCTAGCAACTCCCCTCCCAGCCTATAGGTGGCTTCAGGGTTTCTCTTCCCTATGTGCATGATCTTGCACTTCTTTGCATTAAATCCCAGTTGCCACTCTTCTGACCATTTTGCTAGTTTATCCAGATCTCTTCTCCTTCTGCCCACCCCATCTGGATCATCTACTCTGTTGCAGTTCTTGGTGTCATCTGCAAACAGACAAGCCTTACCCTCTAGTTCATCTGCAAGGTCACTAATGAAGATGTTGAAGAGGACTGGCCCCAGGACTGATCCCTGAGGTACCCCACTTGTGACTTGCATCTCTTCTGACTGTATACCATTTACCACCACTCTCTGTTTTTTGCCCGTCAACCAGTTTGCCACCCAGTTGACCAACTTCTGACCCTCCCGAGCCTACTCAGTTTATTTATCAATCTTCTATGTGGAACAGTGTCAAAAGCTTTGCTGAAGTCAAGGTAGGCGACATCAACTGCTCCCCCTTGGTCCACCACTCTGGTTACCCAGTCAAAGAAATCAATGAGATTAGTTTGACAGGACCTTCCTTTTGTAAACCCATGCTGTCTTGGATCCTGTGCCCCTATGGATTCCAGGTGTTGCACTATCCTTTTCTTAAGGAGTGCCTCCATAATCTTGCCCACTACTGAGGTAAGACTGATTGGTCTGTAGTTCCCTGCCTCCTCCCTGCTACCACTCTTGTGTAGAGAGATCACATGAGCCCTCCTCCAGTCTTCTGGGACCTCTCCTGTGCTCAGAGACTCACTAAACAGTTCTGCTAATGGCTCTGCTAATTCCATCTTTAGTTCCTTAAGTACCCTGGGATGTTTGCCATCAGGTCCCATTGCCTTATCCACCCTGAGCTTAGCAAGCTCTTGTAGGACCCTTTCTTTTGTGAAGGGAGTAGTGCTCACCTCCCTCCCCCCTGCGTCCATGGGGCTGAGCTGTGGGCCCTGCCCTACCTTCTCTTCAGTAAATACTGAGCAAAAGTATCTATTTAGGATAGATGCTTTTACATGGTCCTCCTCCTCCTCACATGCTCTCTTTTCTCCATTAAGCTTAGCAATACCCCTCTGGACTTTCTCCTTTCACTAATGTATCTGTAGAAAGTCTTGTCACCTTCTTTTACTGTTTGTGCTAGTGTTTCCTCAGTTTGGGACTTTGCCTGCCTTACTGCCTTCCCTGCTTCCCTTAGGGCAGTTTGGTATGCCTCCTATCTTCATCCCACTGTGTTCCTTATATTTCCTGAAGGCCAGCCTTTTGCTCTGACCTTTTCTGCTACTGTATTTGAGAACCAAAGTGGTTTTCTTCTTTTGCACTTCCTTTTCTGTCTAACACAATGGGATGTTGCTTCAAATATTGCATCCTAATGCTTGCCCACTTTGCCTGTACCCCCTCACCTGTGTTTCTTTTGCCAGGGCTAGCTTAACTCTGTTGGCCATCTTATCAAAGTCAGCTCCTCTGAAGTCCCATATTTTTGACTTGGAATGGGATGATTTAGATATAGTAGCCAAATTGAAACATACCATGTGATGGTCACTGGCCCCCAGGTGACCTTCTACCTGGAGATCTGTGATCCCTTCCCTGTTAGTCAGTATTAGATCTAGGATAGCCCTGTCTCTTGTGGGTTGTTGTACCAGTTGTTTGAGGCCCTCCCCCCTGCAAGGAATCCACTATGTGTCTAGTTCTGGCAGATGTTCCTGCTGGTATTGACCAATCTGTATCTGGCATGTTGAAGTCTCCCATTATCAGAACCCTTTAGCTGTCATGTTTTGTATATCTTCTAACAGTAATGTGTCTATGTCCTCCCTGGTCTGGGGCCTGTAGACAACCCCGTTCTTATGGCTGTCCCATTTCCTGTTTCCAGGGTGACCCACAGTTCTTCTGGCTCCTTATGTGTATTCTGAATTTCTGTAGCTTTGACATTTTCATTGACATACAGGGCCACTCCTCCCCACTTTTTGCACCTCGGTCTTTCTGAACAATACATAGCCAGGTACTGAAGTCTCCCAAGTGTGGTTACTGGTAAACTACGCCTCACTAATTGCTACTATGTCCAGTTTAGCCTCTGACATTATTGCCTGCAGGTCTGGGATCTTATTTCCCAGGCTGTGAGCATTTGTGTACATGATTTTCCATTGGCCAGATTTCGGTGTGTTAGTTGTTGGGTGAGGTTTGGCATTACCCCTGTGCATCATATGGGGAGACAAACCTTTTTTCTTACCTGGTGATGCAAATGAACTGCAAACATGCTGAATCCCTGTTTGGCCACTAGCTGAGGGGGGAGGGGTGTTCTTCCCATTCGACGTATGGGGTGCTGCACCCCTCTCCCCATTTGCTAGTTTAAATATTCTGCAAAGACGTCAAACTTCTGCCCCAATGCACTGACTCCCTCCTTAGTCAGATGCAGTCCATCAAATTTAAAGAACTTTCACTCCCAGAACTGTTGCCAGTTCCCTACAAATCAGTGTCCTTTTTCCTGGCACCAGCCCTTGAGCCACGTGTTTAGCTCCCCTATTTCCCCTTCTCTGACCTTCCGTCCATCTGTCCCCCCTCTCCCAGACTGGCAGGATCTCAGAGAAGGAGATGCCAGATGAAATGGATGATAGTTTGTCACTCAGCCTGGTCAGGTGTTCCTTGGTCTCCACAACTGACCGGCTGGCAAGATCATTAGTCCCTATGTGTACTAGGACATCAATGTTTTCTCCTGCTTTGTGAACAATTTAAGCAATGCGGTCAGTGTCTCTCCATGCTGATGTACCTAGGAGACATCTGACCATTACCCCTGGCTGGAGATGGGTATCAACTCCCCGAATCATGGAGTCTCCTATGATCAGAAGTTTTTTGGATTTCCTTTTTGCTTTTTTTGTTTTGGTTCCTGATTTGGGTGAGTTTTGTTGTGCTAGCTCCTGTGCAGCAGTGTCCTGCTCCGCAGTGTCTTCTGCCTCTTTGTTTGATTTCAGAGATAGAGGCAGATACCTGTTTGTAGTGTTTATATGGTTTTTGGAGGTAATATGTTGGAGAGCAGAGAGTGATGGGGCACCTGATTTGCCCCTCCTAACCACCTCCTAACCTCCTGGACCAACTACCCTCTGCAGTCGAGGTTTTTCTGTTGGATGCTGGGGAAATGGTGGGTGGTTCTTATAATGTATTTCCTCTTGAATATGAAATTTGAGGCGTGCAATCTCTGCCCATGCTGCCCGGAGCTGAGCCCTAAGATCTCCAATGGCCCAGCATGTAGGACAGTGTTCTAAATCCTGTAAGACTGTCCTTCTGAAAATTGTTCCACAGTACCTGCAGTTAATTATATCAATTCCAGATAAGTTGCTGGGTTTATAACCTAGTCAGAGTAATTAGAAGGAAGAAAACGCAAGTAATGGTTTGATTGTGTTTTGTTTTTGTTTAACTTGTTATAACAAGTTAAATTACTAGTGCCCCTGTAAATGAGCTCACCTTGTGGATGCCCCACTGATCTACCCCTTCCTGTTCTGCCACAGGAAATGTCACAACTGTGGTACCCTATAAAAGGAGTGTAGTGTGGGGTGGTTGGGGATGGGGGTGGGTGGCTGGGCCCTTCCCCTGCCGAAAAAGAAGAACCACGGACGAAAGAACAAGGAGGTAAGAGCAGAAGCAATCAGTCAACAGCAAATGCAGTAACCCTGAAAGCTTATCCTAATGTTAGATAAAATTGTAAAACCTGTAAAACACCACCTGTAATAATTTCAGAGAAGATATACGCTGTAAGAAACACTCTGCTACAGAGAAAAATAAAACAATGAAATGTTAGCAACAAACAGTAGCAATCCCTGTGAGTAAAAAATAAAAACACCACCACACAGCAAATCTGCTTAGCCAAAAGAAGTCTTAATCCTTTTCCCTTGCTCTGGTAAGTTTCTCTACTCTGCCTTTCAAGCCTTCTTAGAAGGAAAGAGCTCAGGTGAAGCTAGGTGCCTTGGCCAGCAAACCAAGTCTTCTACCTCCAAGATATCAACTAACCTGACCTTTTAACCCTTCTTTCTGTTGGAAATTACTGACAGTTTGCCAGCTCCACCCCCCACATACACACCTAATCCTTTGGAAGAGCTGTGGGAGGAAAGCAATTAGCTCCTTCAATGTGAGAAGGAGACTGAAACACCTCTGAGACAACAAACCTTTTCAACAAAAAAAAAAACAAGAATAAAATAAAACAGTGTCAAACAGTAATTTTGCTTAGCCCAATGATAAAAAGTCACAAAATGTAAGCTCCACCTGTAATAATTTCAGAAGATATACCCTGTAAGAAACACTTTGCTACAGAGAAAAATAAAGCAGTAACAGAAGATATACCTTGCAAAAGACAATTTGAATCAGAAGATTACAGCAGTCATCTGTTAGCACACACCTGTAGGCACACCTTGTAATAATGCAGAAGAAGGTATACCATCAATAACAATTTGAATCAGAAAAAAATAAAGCAATGAAATGTTAGCAACAAACAGTAGCAATCCCTGTGAGTAAAAAATAAAAACAACACCACACAGTAAATCTGCTTAGCCAAAAGAAGTCTTAATCCTTTTCCCTTGCTCTGGTAAGTTTCTCTACTCTGCCTTTCAAGCTGTAAACTCTTCTAAAATTGGTAAAATTCTTCAGTGGCTTCAGGGAAAGACAGAGGAGACTGAACGGCCCAGATCTTCTCAAAAAGGAAAATGCAGCAGGCAGATGGGGCTTAATTAAGCCCAGGAAACAGTGATCGCAACCAGAGTCACTCCCCAGCTAGCACAGCAAGCCAAGACTATGACACCGAACTGAAGACTGAAAGACTCTCCTGCAGTTGGTTTGAGGTGCTGTTAAAAGAAATTAAAACTTTCAGAGTGGAAAATAACCTGGAGTCCTGACTATTGAACACTAAATAGCAGGCAATTGAGACCTTTCTTGAGTAAGCATAATCCCATGTCAGCAGCATTGAGAACTGCACCATTCAACTTCAACAGGCTGTCAAATTCTTGGTAGAGCATGGTGGCAGGTAAGTGCCAGGATTCTGAACACCAGTCACACAGAGATATGTTGTATGGCTTACTGTGTGTGTGTGTTGGGGGGGGGGAGTACAGACCAATTGGATGTATAAGTCTATGGAAGATCTGTTGAATGATATACTGGTGCTCCCGGCCACCAGGGACATCCAAATCAAATGCTGCCATCCTGCCTTACTCCCTAAGCCAACCAACCCTGCAGTAAGTCCGAGATCAGTAATCGTGAAATTCTCTAGCTATACAGATAATGATGGAAATTATTGGCATTCCATGGGTTTAGAAAGAGTTGGACCACAGCTTAACACTTTTCTGTGACCAGGATTACTCTCCTGAAGTTTTAAAAAAACGCCAGGCATATGCATCAATCCTCCATCCCCTTAAAGAGCACAGCATATGCTTTCAGACACAGTATCTCACTTGGTTGTGGTGTTTTGGGTGACTGGGGCCCAGCTATATCACATGCCAGAGGAAATCACTGAAGTGTTGTCTGTGAAAGGATGACATACCTGCCCCTAGAGACTCCTGACAGCGGACATCTGCTCCATAGTCTGAGTGGGAACCACCACGGCAGCAGTGGGTGAGGGCCAGTGGCAGACAAGTGACAGGCACCATGATGCAGAAAGTGCATTCCATCCTGAAAGCCTTTGTAGTGGGACTGCTATCCTAAACCAACATGTACGTGCCTACAGCATGACTGGTATTACTTGTATACTTGTGATGCCTTGTCCTTTGGTTCACACTCTCGATGCTATTTTCATAGTCTTCTTTAGGTTTATGAACTGCACAGGACTCCATTTTGGTTTCTTATAGTCTGCTAGCTAACAACACATGGTACCTCATACATATTTCAATCTTGGGAGGGATGGTAGCTTTTCTGAAGATTATAGCACCTGTTATTGCTGGACTTTCAAAGTTTAAACTTTGAACATTGCTTACATAGGACATTCAATGCAGCTGTCTTTCACTGGGACCCAATGCATGCTCCTGCCTACTACTCGACTGGCTACTATTTTTTCCTTGGTTACTTCCAAGGGGTTTCTTGGGACTTGAACACTACAGCTTGCTATGAGGATTACCTTATATTAATTTTGGATGATGGTGACTGCCACTATGTTTTATTTGTTAGACTAGTTGGGGCACATATCATTTACTGCCTACGTTCTCTCTCGCTTTCTCTCTCTCTCTCTCTCTCTCCTTTTTCTAGCTCACAGTGCCTCCCAAAGAATTAAGTTGAATTTTTTTCCCAGCTCAAGACTTGAATACAGCTGGGTGCCTAAAACTTTGCAAGCCACGCTTGTTGAAGCCTATGAAAAAAACAGCATTTCAGTGACTGAGGCTCATTTGTTTTGAACATTCTTATGCCTGGGCTCCTTACATGTCTGTTTAACCATTACTTACTATGCCCATCCTGCCCATCTTATGCTGTAGCACCCAGTATAGATATGTACAGTAGAGGCGGCAACTCAGGTGGGGTACTGGGGAGAGTAGGAGCTCTGGTGACTACCTTTCTGGGATGCAGAGTAGTCCAGATGGCTGGGGGGACCCTCTGTGGGCATTCTTACCTGTGGGGGCTCCTTGCTCACCTGCCTCTCAGCCCACTCAACTCCAGGTTCATATGGCTTGCTCTCCCATGCATCAGACACATGTCATTCACAAATCATAACTGAGTATAAATTTACTATGGGTTTATCATAGCTGTGTTCCCTTGTTTCATAGACATGCAATCGTCAAAACAGTATCACTTATGTCCTTCATAGATGCCCTTCTGCCAGGCTATGATATAATCATTAAATTTGGTGCAGTCCAACCCTTTTGTAGGACTGTTAAACTTTAACTATGGAGCCTGAAAGGGGAGTTTGTGGTTTCTATGGGCTCCTTACTGTGGCTCAGTATCTTCTTACTTTGGCTGCTCATGAAGATTGGTACAGTCCAACCCCATTTATCGGACCCCCGAAATTCCGAACCTCCGTATCTAATGAACTCTCATTGTGTCTCCCAGCTCTAGTGCTGGCAGCCGTTTACAAGTGATTACTTTTAACTATATTCTTAGTCGAATTCTTGACTGCCAGCAATTACTGTAATTACAGCGATCAACGCAACTTAACTTTTGTACTTCAAAGCATTTTAACTCCTTACATTGTAAAGTGCTTTCATTTTACCTGTTTGCATTGGTGTTTGTTCTAGGTGCTGAGGGGCTGTGTGTATAGACAGAGAATTTTACTTTGCTTGCCTGATTGTTTTTCATGGGAGCAGGGGGCAGCAACGTAACTCCGCCCCCACTGAGGTGGTAAAGGGAATTTCCCTACTTTAATCAGCCAAAAGGGATTTTCCCTAATTTAAATAGCCTGCCAAGCAAAAGAGTTTTAAGGAGCTCGGCAATCTTACAGGAGTCAGAAGCGGACATCCAGGGAAGGAACAGCAGTGAGTGAAGTAGTGGGTGTTATCTTCGGGGAAGAGAAGTAACTGCAATGCAAAGTGCTTTCATTTACCTGTTTTCATTGGTGCTTGTTCTAGGTTCTTGGGGGCAGTGTGTATAGACAGGGAATTTTACTTTGGTTGCCTGATTATTTTTTGTGGGAGTGGGGGCAGCAACTGTCCCACCCCCTCCCCTCAACCAACTTACACCTGTGCTCACTCTACCTTTATAGATACCTGAGTCATATAATGTCCTGCAACTTTAAGCAAAGAGGGAACAACGGTAGCCTTCTCAGAAGTTCTGTCGGTGCCCAGGGCTAGTACAGACAGGAGGAGAAGAATCAGTGACTTCAACAAGTGGCTGAGGGAATGGTGTGGGACCAAGGGGTATGGACTGGTGGGGGACTGGGGTAGCACATGGGATAACACAGATCTTTATGCAGGGGATATGTTACACCTCAGCAGGGTAGGGTCACAGGTGCTGAAGCAGAAGCTGGGGGATTTCATCAATGAGAGGTATCACTTAAACTAGGTAGTGGGGAGGCATTGGAGCTGGGAATCACCAGGAGAGGGGGTTCCCATGGAGCTCCCCCACCACAGGGTTAGACACAACCTTAGGTGAAATAGGGGTTGGAGTGAAGGGTAAGAAAGCAGGAAGGATAGCAGCAGCATAGAGAATGGTTCCACTAAATGCTAGGAGCCTGGGGGACAAATTAGCAGTCATTGAGGGCAGAGTAGGAGGTGAACATAGCTGCCATTAGTAAGAAGTGGACAACAAGGCACCATGACTGGGACCTAGCCATCCCAGAGTATAAACTATTCCAGAAGAATGGAGATAAAGGGAAGGCGGGGGGGTTGCCATTTACGTAAGGGAAGGGATCAGATGTTATAAGGAGGAAGGGGAGGAGGGCAGGTCGGAAGTAATCTGGCTACAACTACACAGCCAGAAAGGGACCAAGATCTATCTGGGAGTTGTTTATAGACCTCTGGCCCAGAAGGAGGACATTGATAGGGAACTGGGGGAGCCACGATGGAGATAAGGAGGCATAGTGGCAAATGGAGCACATTGGTGGGGGGATCTTTAATCTAAAAGGAGTGGATTGGAGCATCCCAGCAACCACTTCCACCAGGAAGCAGATCCTCCTGGAAGCATTCCAGGATGGCTTCCTTACCCAGAGGGTAATGGAGCCAATGAGGGAGGGGAATATACTAGACCTGGTACTGGAAGATGGGGAGCAGGTCAGGGATGTAAGGGTGGAGGAGCCTCTGCAAGCAGTGACCACCACACAGTGTGGTTCTCAATCAATCTGGGTAGGGAAGTAGCCATACAAACACTAGGATCCTGGACTTCAAAAGGCTGGACTTTGGCAGGATGGAACACATACTGAAAAGCCACATTGCAAGCATCTGTCCAGAAATGGATATGGAACAAAAATGGTCAGTCATCAAGGCAGAGCTGGATGAGTCCACTAAAACTTGTGTCAAGAGCCAGATCAAGAAAGCCAGGACCAAGAAACCAAGTTGGATGAGTAGAGAGGTAGTGGAGAAGGTGAGGGAAAAGAGTAATGCATTTTGGACCCAAAAGAGATTCAACAGGGCAGAAGACAGAGAAGAACATGTGAACAAATCCAGAGAAGTGAGCAGAGTTGTAAGGGCAGCAACGATAGCTAGGAAACAGAAGTTAGCTCAGACGATCTAAAACGGAGAAAAGGATTTCTTCAGCTAGATCAGAGAGAAGAAGAGCAGGAATTGAATTGTTAGGATCAGGAGGGGAAGTCAGCGGGTAGAAAAGGGGGCTGAGCAGGCAGAAGTACTTAATGAATACTTCTGTTCAGTCTTCTCCAAGGAGAGGGATGGGCTCATACTTGAGAGGAAGGGGGAAGTGGGAGAGGGTGGGGAGAAGTGACCACGGATGGGGGAATCACAGTGGAAAGGGTGAGGGAGGGTCTTAAGTCCCAGAAAGTGGACAAGGCACCTGGCCAAGATGAAGTCCACCCCAGGACACTGAGAGAGTTGGCAGAGGTCCTGGCAGGGCCATCTTATGACCTGTTCAATACCTCTCTTTCCACATCTTCATTAGTGACCTTGCAGATGGATGAGAGGGTAAGGCTTGTCTGTTTGCAGATGACACCAAGAACTGCAACAGAGTAGATGATCCAGATGGGGTGGTCAGAATGAAAAGAGATCTGGATAAACTAACAAAATGGTCAGAAGAGTGGCAACTGGGATTTAATGCAAAGAAGTGCAAGATCATGCACTTAGGGAAGAGAAACCCTGAAGCCACCTATAGGCTGGGAGGGGAGTTGCTAGCAGTCACAAAGGAAGAAAGAGACTTGGGCATCATCATCACTGATGACCTGAAATCATCCAAGCAGACCTCTAAAGCAGTAGGTAAGGCTAGGGGGGTGTTAGGGTGTATTAGTAGGGGTATCACAAGTCGTAAGAGGGAGGGTAATAATCCCTCTTTACAAGACACTGGTTAGGCCCCATCTGGAGTACTGCATGCAGTATTGGATGCCACACCTTCACAAGGACATTAACCAAATTGAGGCAGTCCAGAGAAGGGCAACCAAAATGGTGCAGGTACTGCATCAGAAGACATATGAGGACAGATTAACAGAGCTCAATATGTATACCCTTGAGCAAAGGAGGGAGAGAGGTGATATGATCGAGGCATTCAAACACCTTAAGGGCATTAACAAGGTGAAAGAGTCTAACATGTTTAAATATAAGAAAAATAGCAGGACAAGAGGACACAGCATGAGATTAGAGGGGGGCCGATTAAGGGGGAATGTGAGGAAATTCTTTTTCACAGAAAGGGTGGTGGATGCATGGAATGGCCTACCTCAAGAAGTGGTGGCTATGAATACAGTGCAGGGCTTCAAACAGGCATGTTATAGGCATAAGGGAGCAATACAAATGAGTATGACTAGATAGGCCACTGACAGAGCAAAGGCCGATGGCAAATTCATAAGGTAGAAAAAGAAATGGGCAGACTGGCTGGGCCTTGTGGTCCTAATCTGCCGTCAACTTCTATGTTTCTATGTTTCTCTCTAAACTTGGAGTGCATGCTCAGGGACTATAGGGAAGCACATGTGGTACCTCTCCATAAGAGTGGGCCCAAAGATGAATCAGAGAACTACAGACTGGTGAGCCTTACTGCAACTGTGGGAAAACTGATGGAAACAATCCTCAAGAAAAGACTGGTGCAATTTCTTGAGGATAACAATCTCCAGGACAGCAGGCCGCATGGGTTTGTCTCGGGAAGATCCTGCCAGATGAATTTGGTTGATTTGTATGACTGGGTTATGAGGGCATTGGACAGGGGACATGCGGTGGATGTCCTCTTCCTGGATTTCAGCAAGGCCTATGACTCGGTGCCACACGGTAGGCTGACCTGAAAGTTGAAGAGTCTGGGAGCAGGGAGGAAACTGGTCAAATGGGTCAAGAACTGGCTGCAGGATAAACAGCAGAAGGTTGTAGTGGAGGGGTGAAGGCATCTAAACCCAGGTCACTAACAAGTGGTGTACCACAGGGCTCAGTGCTGGGACTGGTTCTGTTTAATATTTTCATAGCCGACATTGCAGTAGGGATTAAGAGCAAGATCAGCCTCTTCACAGATAACATGAAGATTTGTTCCAAGGTAGATGGGGGGAGGGAGCAAACGTACTTCAGAAGGATTTGGTAAAACTGGAGGAATGGTCTCACACTTGACAGCTTGGTTTCAATGCCAAGAAGTGCAAAGTGATGCATTTAAGAAGCAAGAACCCAGGACACAATTATTGGCTGGATGGTGTCCTGTTAACAAAATCCAAGGAGTAGAAGGATCTGGATGTGCTGGTAACCAGGGAGATGAACCACTTGGCTCAGTGCAGGAAGGCAGCAGCATAGGCAAACAGGATGCTAGGGTGCATAGCAAGGGGGATTACTTCTAGGAGTGGGGAGGTCATCATGCCCCTGTACAGGTCCCTGGTGAGACCACACTTAGAGTACTGCATGCAGTTCTGGTGCCCCTACTTGAAAAGGGACATCAAACTACTGGAGGGGGTACAGCGCAGGGCAACAAAAATGATCCTGGGTTTGGGGGATAGACCATATGAGGAGAGACTGAGAGAGCTCAATATGTATACCCTGGAGGAAAGAAGGGAGATAGGGGATATGACTGAAATCTTCAAGTACCTGAAGGATTTGAACAGAGTAGACACCAGGTGTATGTTTAATCTGAAGGGTGGAAGGGAAACCAGGGTACACTCTATGAAGTTGGAAGAGGGCAGATTAAAGAGGGTACTGAGGAGGCACTATTTCACAGAAAGGGTGGTGGTAGGGTGGAACACTCTGCCAGACGAAGTCGTATCAGCAGAGTGTTGAGGGCTTCAAGAGGGGGTGTGACAGATTCAATGGCAGGGTACAAACCGAGAGGGGGTGGGAGATGGGGAGAGGGCATATGATGGAAGGGTGGCAGTTGCAGTCTAATGGACTGAAGTGCTGCACACTCGATCAGACTAGATAGATCGAATGGTCTGTATCTGCTGGCAGTTTCATATGTTCATATGTTTGTATATTCGTTCTTTCTTAAGGTGATACCTTGGTCATACAACTTCCTGCTTTTTCTTAAAGTGGTACCTGAGTCATACAACTTCCTGCATTTTCTCGAGGGGAAACAGACCACTCCTTTACATAATACTACATAACCCAGCTGCTCCACGTTTATTAGGGAGGGGCCATGTTGCAATAGATAGATAGTACAGCCAGGAGCAGACACTAGATGACCCTGGTCATCCCTGTAATTCATGGGTAGATAAAAGAAAAAAAAACTATAACAAAAAAAAAAAAAACTGGAAATAGAAACATGTGATGAAATTGTGTGAGGTTAAAGCCAAGAGATCCATCTGTACTATATAAAGCACTGCACTGTAGAGAGATCCATCACAGAAATTAGGAGTGGGGAACTAGAAGAATAACAACGTGGCACACTCGCGAAGATTACAATAGGGGGGATTATGGCTGCAGCAGAGGGGTTGGCAGCAGAGGAAGGGGTACTGATTCTGGGGACAGGAGGACCACAGACAATCCAGGATGGGAAGAATAGTGGGTTGCAATGGATGTGGGGCGGCTATCTGGATGGACACATTATGGAAGCTAGAGGGGTGTCCAATTTGTCACAGGCTGAGGAGTCTGGAAGCAGAAGTACAGTGGCTAGGAAAGGAGTCAGTGAGAACTGAGGGAAGGAGAAGGGTGACTGGTACAGGATGGCCATCCCCACTGGGAATCAGGAGCACAGAACCAGTGGAAACAAAGAGGACAGGAAACAGGGTAAACAATTACAGAAGCAGCAAAGGGGAATGTAGGGATAGCACAAGGGGAGAAGTGAACAGTAGAAGTGCTGGGTCCAGCAATAGATTCGCTTTGCTAGCCTCAGTGGTGGGTGATGAGGAAGGGTGTCTCCAAGCAGGAGCAGGAGGAGGAGGAAGGGGGTTAGTGTGAGCCCAGGGAGCAACACTCAGACAGCCAATGGGGACAGGGGTAGGGTGTGCAGGGGGGAAAGGGATATGGGTAAAAGGGAAGGCAAGGGGGATAAGGCAGTGGAGGGAGATGGGAACAATGGGAAGGGGTCAGGACAAGAGTAGAGTCTGGGGCAAAGCAGAGGAACAAATCATATGGTAGGGGTGGGGGGCATAGCAGAGGGGGAAGATCAAGCTGTGAATATGCAGGACGGGGTGGGTTCTGAAAGCAGGTGCAAGGAAGGTAGGATGGTGTGGGGGCACAAAGGTGAGAGGGGGGATAGGGTTTTAGTGCCAGGTGACTCAATCCCGAAAGGAGTAAGATGGGACAGCAATGGGAAGCAGCATAGTTGAATATGGGTGGAATCAGTACCTGAACTGACAGTGGATAGTGCAAGACAGTCTGTTCTCAAGTGTGCAAGATGAGGAAGGGAGAAACCACATGTAGTGATGCACTTGGGAACAAATGACTTGATGGGTAGCATGGACAGGTTGGTTAAGGGAGAGGATAGAGGAAATGGGGAAGTTGTGTGAGGAGGCAGGGAGATCAGTGGCCTCAGAAGTGCTCTCAGTACCCAGGGCAAGCACAGAGAGGAAAGGAAGGATAGAGGAGTTCAACATTTGGCTGGAAGAGTGATGTCAAACCAAAGGGTATGGGCTGGTTGGAGGCTGGGCCAGTGTCAGTGGCTCAGTAGGTAGCACACTTGCCTCTGAGGCCGGGAGATCAGAGGGCTGTGGGTTCAGTTCCCACATTTGGCACTTGGTTTAATATCCGAGTAGTGACACTGTAGTGCAGCATGAGAGGGGTGTTGCACTTCTGAGGTGTCATCTTTCGGATGAGACGTTAAACTGAGGTCCCATCTGCCTGGACTGGTGGTAGTTCAGGTGGTTGTTAAAGATCCCATGGCATTTATCGAAAAAGTGTAGGGGAATTTCCCCGGTGTCCTGGCCAAATTTCCCTCATTCACTAACAATACCACCAACAGCTTAATCTGGTTCAAGGTCAGTTGGCATTCATCTGTATCCCCTTCCCCCAGGTCATGCCTGAAAATAGGTAGGATTTGTCTAGTGCACTTACCCGGTCAGCAAAAATGAAATAAAATAAATAAAATCTGGGACAACAGTGTCCTGTTCACAGAGGATAGGTTGCATTTAAGTAAGGTGAGGCAGGGGGTATTAAAGCAGAGGCTGGGAGAATGCAAAGCAAGGAAGGTGGATTTAAATTAGGTGTGCGGGGAGATGAGTGTGCAGTAGGAATGCAGAGTCACCAGAGAGGGGAGCCGAACAAGCTTATCCCCCAAGCTAACAAGGATGGTAGGAGTTAAAAATGGAGAGAAACAGGTTAATGAATGGAAGGGAACTTCTGCCAGAACTAGACACATGGTGGATTCCCTGCAGGGGGAGGGCCTCAAACAACTGGTACAACAACCCACAAAAGACAGGGCTATCCTAGATCTAGTACTGACTAACAGAGAAAGGATCACAGATCTCCATGTAGAAGGTCACCTGGGGGTCAGTGACCATCACATGTTATGGTTCAATTTGGCCACTAGAACTAAATCATCCCATTCCAAGGCAAACATATAGGACTTCAGAGGAGTTGACTTTGATAAGATGGTAAACAGAGTTAAGCTAGCCCTGGCAAGAAGAAATATAACGGAGGGGGTACAGGCAAAGTGGGCAAGCATTAAGGATGAAATACTTGACGCAACATCCCATTATGTTAGAGAGAAAAGGAAGTGCAGAAGAAAAGGAAAACCACTTTGGTTCTCAAAAACAGTAGCAGAAAAGGTCAGAGCCAAAAGGCTGGCCTTCAGGAAATATAAGGGAACGCAGGAGGATGAAGATAGGGAGGCATACCAAACTTCCCTAAGGGAAGTAGGGAAGGCAGTAAGGCAGGTAAAGGTCCAAACCGAGGAAACACTAGCACAAACAGTAAAAGAAGGTGACAAGACTTTCTAAAGATACATTAGTGAAAGGAGAGAGTCCAGAGGGGGTATTGCTAGGATCAAAGAGGATAAAGTGGCATGTAAGGAGGAGGAGGAGGAGGAGGAGGACCATGTAAAAGCATCTATCCTAAATAGATACTTCTGCTCAGTATTTACTGAACAGAAGGTAGGGCAGGGCCCACAGCTCAGCACCATGGACATGGGGGAAGGGAAGTGTGCACTAGTCTCTTCACAAAAGAAAGGATCCTACAAGAGCTCGATAAACTCAGGGCGGACAAGGCAATGGGACCTGATGGCATACATCTCAGGGTACTAAAGGAGCTATGGGTGGAACTAGCAGAGCCATTATCAGAACTGTTTAGTGAGTCTCTGAGCACAGAAGAGGTCCCAGAAGACTGGAGAAGGGCTCAGGTGATTCCGCTCCACTAGAGTGGTAGCAGGGAGGAGGCAGGGAACTACAGACCAGTCAGTCTTGCCTCAGTAGTGGGCAAGATTATGGAGGCACTATCCTTTCCTTAAGGAGTACAACACCTGGAATCCATAGGAGCACAGGATCCAAGACAGCATGGGTTCACAAAAGAAAGGTTCTATCAAACTAATCTCATAGATTTCTTTGACTGGGTAACCAGAGTGGTGGACCAAGAGGGAGCAGTTGATGTTGCCTACCTTGACTTCAGCAGAGCTTTCGATACTGTTCCACATAGAAGATTGATTAATAAGCTGGGTAGGCTTGGGTGGGTCAAAAGTTGGTCAGCTGGGTGGCAAACTGATTGACGGGCAGAAAACAGAGAGTGGTGGTAAACAGTATACAGTCAGAAGAGATGCAAGTCACAAGTGGGGTACCTCAGGGATCAGTCCTGAGGCCAGTCCTCTTCAATATCTTCATCAGTGACATTGCAGATGGACTGGAGGGTAAGGTTTGTCTGTTTGTAGATGACATCAAGATCTGCAACAGAGAAGATGATCTATATGGGGTGGGCAGAATGAGAAGAGATCTGGATAAACTAGCATAATGGTCAGAAGAGTGGCAACTGGGGATTAACGCAAAGAAGTGCAAGATCATACATGTAGGGAAGAGAAACCATGAAGCCACCTATAGGTTGGGAGGGGAGTTGCTGTCAGTCACAAGGGAAGAAAGAAACTTGGACATCATCATCACCGATGACCTGAAATCATCCAAGCAGACCACTAAAGCAGTAGGTAAGGCTAGGGGGATATTTGGGTGTATTAGTAGGGGTATCACAAGTCAGAAGAGGGAGGTAATAATCCCACTTTTCAAGACACTGGTTAGGCCCCATCTGCATGCAGTACTGGAGGCCAAACCTTCACAAGGACATTAGCCAAACTGAGGCAGTCCAGAGCAGGGCAACTAAAATGGTGTAGGGACTGCATCAGAAAACATATGAGGACAGATTAACAGAGCTCAGTACGTATACCCTATAGCAAAGGAGGGAGAGAGGTGATATGATCGAAACATTCAAACACCTTAAGGGCATTAACAAGGTGAAAGAGTCTAACATGTTTCAATATAAGAAAAATAGCAGGACAAGAGGACACAGCATGAGATTAGAGGAAGGCCAATTAAGGTGTAATGTGAGGAAGTTCTTTTTCACAGAAAGGGTGGTGGATGCATGGAACGGCCTACCTCAGAAAGTGGTGGATATGAATACAGTGAAGGGCTTCAAACAAGAATGGGATAGGCATAAGGGAGAAATACAGATGAGTATGAATAGATAGGCCATTGACAGAGCAAAGGCCGACAACACATTCATAACGTAGAAAAAGAAATGGGCAGACTGGCTGGGCCTTGAGGTCCTTATCTGCTGTCAACGTCTATGTTTCTAAACTGAAGGGTCATCTCTCTGAATGCAAGAAGCCTGGGGAGCAAAGCAGCTGAGTTACAGGCTCTCTTGGCAGTGGGAGTGGTGGACATTGTGACCATCACAGAGACTTGGGCCACCTAATACCCAGATTGGGATCTGATGATCCCAGGGTATAGGATGTACAGAAAGGATAGGGGCAGGGGGAATGGGGTGGGGTGGCGATTTACGCCGGGAGAGGAAAAGGCGTGTAAGGGAAGAGGGGGAGGAGGGTAGGACTGAGGCATTATGTATGCAGTTCCAGGATTCAAAAAGTAGGACATTTAGGATGGGAGTGGTGTATAGGCCACCAGCTCAGGCTGAAGACTTGGACAGGGAATTAGTGGAGCAGATCAGAAGGGTCTGTGGGAAGGGGAACACAGTGATCGTGTGGGACTTCAATCTACCAGGAGTGGACTGGAGCACCCCAGCCACCTTGAGTGCAAGGGAACAGGTCTTGCTAGATGTATTCTAGGACAGCTTTCTGGCACAGATGGTTAATGAGCCAACTCAGTTGGGAAAAACTCTAGACCTAGTACTGTCCAATGGGGAGGCTGTAAGGGAGCTGGGGGTGGAAGACCAGCTGGCTGGGAATGACCATAACTCACCGTAGTTCAAGCTCAACATGGGCAAGGATGCTGTAGGTACAGGAACCTGGGTGGATGACTTCAGAAAGGCTGACTTTGTTAAGATGGGGAATAATTTGGGGAGTCACCTGGCAGGAATTTATCCACACTTGGATGCATGCCAAAAATGGGAAATCATCAAGCTGGGACTGGTGGAGTCTACTGGGTCATGTACACAGACAAAGAGCAAGAAGCGCCAATAAACCAAGCTGGTTGAATCAGGAGGTCTTGGAAGGAGTGAGGGCAAAAAAAGCAGCATTTAGGAGGTTCAGGAAATTAGGGAGGGGGAGGGCAGGGAAGTGTTTGTGAAGAAGTCCAAA
The DNA here is from genome assembly GCA_016271365.2 of Neoceratodus forsteri. Lineage (NCBI taxonomy): Eukaryota > Metazoa > Chordata > Ceratodontiformes > Ceratodontidae > Neoceratodus > Neoceratodus forsteri. The sequence goes on along the minus strand of JADMNL010000040.1, from coordinate 39,943,268 downwards.
GAGGTAACCAGACTAGTCAGGACAGCCAAGGCTTCCAGGGAGCTGAGGCTAGCAAAGGGCATCAAGGATGGGCAAAGGACTTCTTCAGGTACATAAGGGAGAGAATGAGCTGCAAGGACCAGATAGTGAGGATTAGAAAGGACGGGGGTAGTTGGAGAAAGGGGTGGAGCAGGCAGAAGCACTAAATTAGTACTTCTGTTCATTATTCATTGAAGAGAAGGGCATGCAGCTACCTCAGGGGATGGGGAAGGTGGGCAAGGGTGGGGAAGGGGTGACAGATGAGGTAATTACATACAGCAGGGTGCTGGAGGGTCTGAAGGCTCTGAGGGTGGATAAGGCACCAGGAGCGGACGACGTTCACCCTAGGGTGCTGAAAGAACTGGAGGAGGTCCTGGTGGGGCCACTGGCAGACCTGTTCAATACCTCTCTGGACACAGGATGCGTACCACAGGACAAGAGGATGGCTCATGTGGTGCCCCTCCACAAAAGTGGCCCAAAGGATGAACCAGGCAGTTACAGACCAGTAAGCTTCACATCCCTTGTAGGGAAACTAATGGAGAGAATCCTGAAAGAGAAGCTGGTGAACTTTTTGGAAGACAATGGACTCCAGGACAGTCAGCAGCATGGGTTCATCTCAGGAAGATCCTGCCAAACCTACCTAGTTGAGTATTAAGACTGGGTGATGAGGGAACTGGACAAGAGCCATGCAGTGGATGTCAAGTATTTGGACTTCAGCAAGGCCTTTGATTCGGTGCCTCATGGGTGGTTGGGGGGAAAGTTGGAGTATGTGGGGGGCAGGGACAAAGATGGTGAACTGGACTGTGAACTGGCTGAAGGGGAGGCAGCAAAGGGTAGTGGTGGTGGGGGGAACTCTTATCTCCAAAGGCTGTGATGAGTGGGGTTCCACAGGGTTCGGTACTGGGCCTGGTGCTGTTTGGGATTTTCATATTGGATATCTCACATGGAATCAAGAATAAGATCAGTCTGTTTGCTGATGATATCAAGATGGGGGCAGTGGTGGATGACATGGTAGAATGGCAAGGGCTACAGGACAACCTAACTAAACTTAAAGAATGTTCAGAAATGTGGCAGTTGGGGTTCAATGCTAAGAAGTGCAAGGTACTGCACTTCAGAGCAAGGAACCCTGGGAGAAGCTACGAATTGGGAGGGGTTCAGTTAAGTACCACCGAGGAAGAAAAGGATCTAGGTGTGGTTATAACAGGGAATATGAACAACACAGCTCAGTGCAGGAAGGTGACAGCTAAAGCCAACAGGATGCTGGAGTGTATTGTGAGAGGAATCTTCTCCAGAAGTAGGGAGGTGATCCTGCCTCTGTACAGGCCACTGGTCAGACCACACCTGGAGTACTGAGTGCAATTCTGGTGCCCGTTTCTGAAGAAGGATGTCGAATTACTGGAGGGGGTACAGTGCAGGGCAACAAAGATGATCCAGGGTTTGGAGGACAGACCCTATGAGGACAGGCTGAGGGAGTTCAATATGTACTCACTGGAGGAGACAAGGGATCGGGGGATATGACTTGAGACCTTTAAATACATGATGGGGATAAACAAAACAGGTACAAAAGAGGTATTTAAGTTTAGAAGGGGGAGGGACACGAGACGGCAATGGTCTCAGATTGAAGGGGTGAAGATATAGGAGAGGGATGAGGAGACATTTGTTTCACAGAGAGGGTGGTGGCTAAATGGAATGCTTTGCCCAAGGAGGTGGTATCCTGTAGGACGGTGAGCAGTTTTAAAAGGGGATGGGCAGGGGGGGTAAATGTGAGGGGGAGAGGTGGAGGCAGATGTAATAAAGGGGGCTAGCTGAACATTTGAGCAGACTTGATAGACCATGAGGCCTGTTTCTGCTGGCAGATTCGTATGTTCATATGCTCATAATGAAGCACACCCTTCTGTCAGTATTGTCCATGTCCTTTAACTTTAAAAGTGCTCATTGTGCTGTTTTTAACATAGACAGTTTTTGCTTTTGTCTGAGTGGTGTCAGCGGGCGGGCAAGTGACAGAACCCATGATCGTAAGGAAAGCCTTGTGATGTAGTGGTGCCACAACCAAAAGCACTGCAAACAGATATTTTTTAAACCAAGGTACAGTACTGTATATACCTTTCAGTAGCATCTGTTGTTTGTAGTAAGGCTCCCAGGTACAGAGGTCGAGGACTGCTGGTGAGTAGAGGGTGAGGAATCACAGACTAGAGTGAAAGTCTGCCGCATGTACTGTTTACATTGAGACTGTTTCTGTGGAGACTGAAGTAAATTCAGAACTGCTGATGGACGGGGATCGGAGACCAGAGTAAATTCAGAACTGCTGGTGGGCAGGGATCAGAGACCAGAGTAAAAGTAAGCATGAGGAGGGTAGGAATACACAGTACTGTATCTCTGTGGAGAACAAAAAAACAGTGCATACTGTACTTACTATAGGCTCCTGTTTATTCAAACCAATCTGATGTCTTCCAAGCAGTTTGAATAAACAGGGTTGGACTGTAACTTGATTCCTCACAATCCCTATTACTCTTACATCTTTCCTCCGTATGCCAGGTATGGCCAGTTTGGCCAGTACCATGGAGGCCTTGATCCCTTGGTATGTCCATATTGCCACCACATAGAGGACGCAGGGTACATCTCAATAGTTCTTCACTGTTAGATGGCAAAATTATTAGCTCTTCTACCTTGGAAGTACTTGTTTCATGGTTGGTTCAGCTCCTATTGAGCATATTACTTGTTTTTTGTATATTTGTTACTTGTGGCAGTGTCAGTGGCTCAGTAGGTAGCACACTCGCCTCTGAGGCCGGGAGATCAGAGGGCTGTGGGTTCAGTTCCCACATCTGGCACTTGGGTTAATATCCTAGTACTGACACTGTAGTGCAGCATGAGAGGGGTGCTGCACTTCTGAGGTGCCGTCTTTCGGATGAGACGTTAAACCGAGGTCCCATCTGCCTGGATTGGTGGTAGTTCAGGTGGATGTTAAAGATCCCATGGCACTTATCGAAAAAGAGTAGGGGTAACTTTATTAGAATATACACATTCAGAGAATACACAGTAACATAAGAAAAAAAAAAGAAAGAAGCAGCAAACTTCAACAATCCTGAAAAAATAGGAAAAGACATAAGAACAAAACAATTTACAACATACCCCCATACTTGCATATTCCCATTCTCCACAGTTTAACAAATCAAGCACAAAAAGACTGGTTTTCAAAAGAAACAAGAAAAATAGAAAGAAAAACATAAGCCATAAAAGACCGCATACATAATTATGTACACCCGTTCCAACCCCTTGGAAAAAAAAAACACTCTCAAAACTATATACATCCCACTTTATATATATATTATTATTATTTTCCTCATTTATATTTAATAAAGTGCAGAAATCCCCTCCACCAGAACCGTACTTTACCAGAATTATATAATTGACATTCTTCGGTATAAATTCTGTTCAGTACATTAGTAACATAAACTCTAAACCCCTCCAAAGAGGGACGTTTCTGATATAACACCCATTGGCATCTAGTTTGCCATAAACAAAAACGCAGACTAGCCAAGAATAAACGTAAAGTGTTTTTCTCAAAGCTACTCAGATGAGGGGGAAAATTCCCAATCACCAAGATATCATAATTGATCTTAGCCAACCAAGGAAAATCCCAAACCTGAGCTAAAAAGCACCATAATTTAGTGGGAAAAGAGCATTGCAGAAAAAAGTGCTCCATCGTCTCTTCTAAATTTATACAATCTGGATAGGGACAAAATCTTTCCTCAATTGCTTTATGTTTGGCCGTACCCCTCACATTCAATTTCCCATACATTATGAGCCATACATTTTCCCACATATAAGGGGGAAGTCTTTTATTATTCAGTTGTTCTAACACATTTCTTGTGTTATCACTTGAGACAATTTTTAAAGTTTGGCTCTAAATGAAAAATTGTACCATAATTTAGATTATACAAACCCTTAGATGAACATCTTAATATCAAATCTTTTGAAACTTTCCACCTATATAATTTTTGGGCGCTGGTTTAAAATACACCGGTACCCTCAATCTCAGAGACCATTTAGGTGCCTGAGGCCTCCACATACTGAGATATGACTGAAACAGATTTTAAAGGCTAAACTATCTACCTCTGTAGAAGAACCCAAGCCCTTTTTTAAAGAAAAGGAAAAGAATAGGGTAAAACAAAACACCACTGGGTCCACCATCCCTAAACCCCCTTGTTGTCTTTCTAAATAAGTACAGCCTCTCTTTACCGGGTTCAATCTATTTCCCCATAGCAACTGAAAACAGATGCTATATAGTTTTGTTTCGAACTGCACAGGCAACGGGAAAATTACCGCCATATACTGTAATCTTGGAAGAATAAATCGCTTTAGAATCTGAATTCGTTTCATTTTCGAAAACTTAAACCTTTTCCAAATTAACACTTTCTGTGCTATTGAATCTAGAACCCCTGACCAATTAACCAACGGACAATTCTGATTAGTAAACTCCACCCCTAAAATTTTTAAAGGTTTTAGTGAAAACTCTACAGACTTAAAGAAAAACAATTCTCTCTGATAGTTACCTAACAATAACCCTTTGGATTTATGAACATTCAGTTTAGCATTGGCTACACTTGCATAGGCAGAAAAGATTGAGTAAAAAGCTGAGAATTCAATATGGTTGGAAAAAGGCAAATATCATCTGCATATGCTTGGATGATACAGGGACTTGAAGCCCCTGGCACCACTATCCCCTGCCACAAAGGGGGGGCGCAGACCGCCCTTATCAAGGGTTCTAACGAGAAATTATACAAAAGAGGGCTTAATGGACACCCCTGCCGAACTCCACAGTTAATGTAAAAACCCTCCCCCAAACCTCCATTTAAAACCGGGAAAACTTTCGCATTGTTATATAAACCTCGTATTAGTGTTATAATATTCTGAGGAATACCAAACCAATCCAAAGTGGCAAATAAAAATCCCTGATCCACCCTATCAAATGCTTTCTCTAAGTCTAATGACACAATCACCCCTGATCGTCCCTCAATCTGGACTTGTTCAATAATATCTCTGATCAAACATAAAACTGAATGAATTCTTCTGTTTGGAATCCCACAATGCTGAATAGGCAGGAACAACTCCTCTACTACCCCTTTAAGTCTATTATTTATCAAAGTAGCCAAAATTTTGTAATCTGAGTTTAACAGAGTTAAAGGCCTCCAATTTTTGAAATCCCCTCTATCGCCTGCTTTAAAAATGTATGTCTGCGTCCTTCCGAAAGGAATTCAGCACTACCCTTCAGTAAGAAAAAATTAAACACCAAAAAAAGACATTCCACTATTTCCGTCTGAAAAACTTTATAAAAACCATTCGATAACCCATCCAGTCCCGGAGCCACATTCAGTTTTAGAGAATTAATGACATCCTGGATTTCAGCTTTCGAAAAAGGCTGTTCTAATTTACCCCCGCTTACCTTGTCCCTTTTTTCCTCAAAAACTCTGCCTAGAAACTGGCTGATCTGAAAAGACGATGGAGCAACTTTAGGCTCTAAATCCCTAAAATGCTGCCTAATAATTTCCCCTAATGCACTGATGGAACAAACTTTAGTGTCTCCTTGATATAAGAATTCTAATGCTCCCTGATCCTTAGTCGTTTTACATAACTCAAATGGGTCTCCAAATACAGACTTTCTTAAATGATTCTGGACTAGAGCTTGAAGCGTTTTTGATCTATCATACTGTAAATTCCTCATTTTTCCTTTAATTTCAGCTATTTGAGCAGAAAAATTGCCTCTAGAGGAATTGGCCCATGTCAAAACTTTTTGAAGCTGTTTTCTAAGTTTAAGATATTCAAAGAAAACTGAGTTCTTCTTCCGGATCCCATATTTTTTGAACCAACATATACAATCGTCTTTTGTTTCTTGCCACCATACCCCTAAATCTTGATACAAAAAGACAACTGACAACCTAGCTTCCAGAATACAATGAATGGAATTGGTTACCACTTTCTCCTGTAGAATCGAGGCATTTAATTTCCACATAGTTTTATGTTTGAAAAAACTCTGATGTGCACCAACCTTAATAACCACTAAAGCATGTTCAGAGAATTCCATAGGAATAATCTGTGGACTATGTTCAGGATTCTTTTGAAATAAACAAATAATCAATCAAAAAACTTTTCCCTTCGTAAAAAGGTACCTGTTAAGCTACAATCCCTAGTATTAATTCAATTCACTAAATCCGTTGTTTTTATAATATGAGCTAGACACACAGAGTCACAATAAATCTTCTTTCCAGAATCCTGCCTATCTACACCATTGTTCCCCCTTAAATTACAATTAAAGTCCCCCCCCCAGAAAACAGGGATCGTTGTAATCAAAAAAGGCCGAATGTCAGTAAAACACTTAACCCTACCCGCTTTAGATTGAGGACCATAAATATTAATTAATCTAATTCTACTCTCATACCAGCACCCTTCTATAATTAATATTCTACCCGGACAAACCTCAATTAACTTGTGTAGTTTAAAATTAAAAGAGTTGAAAAGAATCCCCACCCCATCAGCCCTCTCCTCCCAAAGGACCAAAAAGAAGGTCCCCACGGCCAATCTTTAGCAAAAGAAACAACTTGATTGCTAGCAAACATCCATGTTTCTTGTAAAAAACAAATGGATATTCGTAAATCAAATATCAATTGAAAAACCGCTTGTCTTTTCTGAGATTTCAGAAGACTATGGGTATTAAAGGTAGCCCATGTAAAATCCATCTGCCTAGCCTAACAGAAAAACAGACCCACTACTATACATTCATTTTTTCCTTCTCTTCTTCTTTTTCCCTTTATAATCATCCTTCTGTACTCTCCCTCCCTCCTGTACGAAACTTGGGAATCAGTATCTCCCATATCCATTTCTGAATCACCCCATGACAGCTCAGCAAAAGGATTTTTCGATTCAATACTTTCGGGTTCCAGAGGCAAAAGATTTTTGGATGTTCTACTTGACCTCCTTAATGATAAAGGGCAACAGGGGTTGTAATCCATTACCACTTGGCCTACCCTTTCCTCCGAATTTTCAGCATAACATACAGGTTGAAATAAATTGGAACTACCTTTCCTATTTCCTGATTATGATCCACAGTATCAGCCACCTCTATTTCTTCCTTCAGTTTAACTACATTCTGGGGATGACCAGGTTTTTAACCACCGGGGTCACCTTTTGCTGAGACGCACCAGCCTCTTGTGCTTGTTGAATTAGCAAATCAGAATCTCCACAAGACTGTTTATTTTGGGCCGCCCAGGGACAATCTTTAAAAGCATGATTCAGTTCTTCACATAAATCACATTTCAAAGCATTTAAACAAAATAAAGTGACATGGCCTACTTCACCACAATTGTCGCACTTAGGCTGATCACAAGCACTAGATAAATGTGTTCTAGACCCACACCTGTAGCAGGCCCTGGGCTGTCCACTATAGAAACAGACCCCCCTATCTCTCCCTAACAAAAATGAGTTAGGGATATGTTCTACACCTGCCGCTGATTGTCTAAGTTTTACCTTAAACTTCCACCCCCCCCCATCCAAAACAATTCTGAATCTAATATTGGATCGGGTTCACTCAACACTTCGCATTTCTGGGATAACCAAAACTTTATATCCTCTACATGAACCCCCTCATTCCTAAACATTACTGTCACAAACTTAATTAAAGGTTTAGATAATGGAATAACAAAAAAAGGGGTCCATAAAGGGGAAAATTTTACTTGGTTATATCTTTCCCAAAAGAGGTCAAGTAGGGCTGGGGCACGAAAGCTAATATCAAAGTTGTCCTCCCCTGAAATGTTAATAAATGCGAAAACGTCTCTGGGGGAAAACTTTAAAGAATCTTTAATCAAGGTTCAACCAACTATTTGGTTTTTCCTTTAAACCCCCTTTATATCTAATTCTTACAGCATTTCTCCTTGGGGCAGCTTCTCTCTTACTTTGACTAAATAAGCTAGACAATAGGGGTTTTTCAGGCTTAGCTCCATACTCCTCTGCATGCTCAGAATTATCTGGATTAGGCCTCACTTCATTAGCACCAAGTACAGTATCATTTTGATGTACAACCTCAGAAAAAAAGCTTCTCTTTCTGTAAAGCAACATTATTAACAAAAGCATGAGACCCGTCTCCCCCACCCCAGGTTTCCATTCAGGAGTAGCAGACTGCAAACCCCAAGAATCATTCCAAGCAGAGCCCGGTGTCCAAACCCCATGATCCATCTGCTTCCACCCTGCTGCTGATAAGGCCAGCCTGTGGGGACCAAGACTTATCATGTTCACCCAGCAAATCAGAACTCCCAGCAAAGACAGTTTTAGGAGAATCCATATCCTTGTTTGAGGCACAGAAATGATTTCTTTCCAGGATGGGATTGAAACTAAACTCAGTCACTCCTTCTTGCACTCCACTTTCTTTCTGATACACTACTGGGAAGCCTTGGAATCCGGAACAACTTTAGGGTTAAAAACAAAGCCGAATCCTTGGAAATGGGTATAGTAGGGAAATCAGTAATTTTGCAGAGTACTTACAGGCCATGAGAGATCAACAGTAGTGCCATTACCCTCGCTCCTGCCTCTAGCCAATTGCTTACACAAATCCCGCTCTCTCCTTCTCTGGATTGATCCTCCGACCACCAGTTGAATTAAAAGACTCCTGCTGCTCCTTCTGCAACATTTTCCTCGCCATCTCCGCCAAACTCCGTATCAGTGCACCACGAACTGTCACTTCCGCATTGCCGGCTGACCGTCCTGCATCTGTTGCCGGTTTTAAAGGAGCCGCTGCCTTGACTTGCTCACCCGCCGATAAGGGATCCTCCGCTTCAGCAGCCTTAAAGGAACTCCCCGAGCTGTTGGAAACAGCTGTCGCCTCCGATACCTCCTGCCGAGAAAACTCTCTCACACCCTGAAAACTGTACGTATCTTCTTGAAATGAACTTTCTTTTCGCTCCATCTTCTCAGCGCCTACCAGCGCCCTTCCCAACTCCTCCACCGACTGAGCCATGGCTAACTCAGTCACTGCTCACCAACACCCATACTCCCCCCACAGGCTACTGAAACTCAGCAGCAGTAGGGGAATTTCCCCGGTGTCCTGGCCAAATTTCCCTCATTCACTAAAAATACCACCAACAGCTTAATCTGGTTCAAGGTCAGTTGGCATTCATCTGTATCCCCCTCCCCCGGGTCGTGCCTGAAAATAGATAGGATTTGTCTAGTGCACTTACCCGGTCAACAAAAGCTAAAATAATAAAAAAAATAAAAATAAATTATTGGTTTTTGTTTGTTTGTTGATTTGTACTGCCTAGCTGCTGTTTCAGTTACCCTTATTTATTTATTTGAATTTTTTTGACTGGGTAGGCTCACTGAGACAAAGCTGTCCCCTTTTTCGGTGCAATATTCATCCTCCTCTTTCAGTACCCTCAGCCCTTTTTATACTCCTCCCCGACAATTTGAGACTTACCAGTGCTGTAGAGCGCTGGGGATTGTTCATAGGAGAGTGAGGAGGGTGGGGGTGTGTGAACAGGAGAGGATGAAAGAGCAGGGCCACCGTATCTGGGTTACTAAGTCCAGAAGGTGCCCTGGGGTGAAATGAAATCCAGACTGGGGTCTCCCATGTCTAGTGCCCATACCCAAGGGCACTACTGAATTTGGTGGGCAGATAGGCCAGACAGCCTCCGAGGTTTGTCCAACTCGTGCGGTGTTATGCAATGCCAGGTCTGTTAGGAATAAGACCGCCATTATTGCCGATCTTGTTAGTTCGGCTGACCTGGCTTGCATCACCAAGTCCTGGCTGGATGAAAATTCAGGCCCCATATTGGAGGCCATGACTCCGGCCGGGTACTCTGTGATACACCGCCCGAGATTGGACCGCAGGGAAGGGGGGGTTGCAGTCTGTTTTAAGACTGAATTGGGCCTCACGAATGTAGTAGTAGGTGAGGCTGAATCCTTTGAGTGCACAGTTGTAACAGGTGTAGGTGTTCGAATCGTTCTCATCTACCATCCACCCAGGGATGGGAAACGCTTCTTACAGGAAGTAGCAGACTTCCTCATCGATATGTCGTTTGAGTCGCCCAAATTGATGGTTCTGGGTGACTTTAACGCCTGGGTCAACGATGAACTCTCACAATTTGGTAATCACTTCCTCCAATTTATGTCTTCTTTGGGCCTTACACAGGTAGTTTCCACTGCTACACATAAATCTGGGCACTCTCTGGACTTCATCCAACGTGGTGGTGGAACCAGTCATCTGGTCTGACCACTACACTGTGAGGTTAAATTTTTGTACCTCCCCCGAGAAGGCCTTCCCTTGTGGAGATGGTCAGGTACCGTCCATTACGGAATATTACTTCCCAAGGCCTTGCAGCGATCCTTGACCTATCATCCCCTGTGTTGGCTAGCAGTAATTCAGAGGCCCTGGTGTCGGCCTATAACATGGCCATTACGGTGGCCCTAGATTTTATTGCTCCTGTTCGTGAGCGCCCCCTATTCCTTCACCCCAGGTCCCCTTGGTTTGATGGGACACTGAGGGTGTTGTGGAGACAGGGGCAAAGGTTAGAGCATTATTGGCGCAAGTCCGCCCTTGATGCCGACCACCTTAGATTGATGGAACATTATTCTATCTATCAATCTGCAATCACCCATAAGAAGGCAGAATTCCTGTCCAGGGAGATTGCAGTTGCACAGAATCGACCAGCTCAGTTGTTTCGGACTGTAGACTGACTGTGCAACTCAGCCTGTCTGCAAGTTCGAAAAGCTTTTACGCAATTAGAGTGCGAGGAGCTCGCTCATTTCTTTGCAACTAAGGTGGCCGACATCATGGTGGACTTGCATCTGGCAATCTCTAAGGGTGATGTTGTGGAACAGTGCGAGTTCACAGTACCTCATTTCTCTTGGAGTTCCTTTTACTGACCTGAGTTCATAGATATTATGAGGATCATCCATAGTGTGTGGCCCACAAGCCATGGTTTGGACCCTGGGCTGACTTCCCTAATTTTGGGCTGTTCTAAGATCATCGGTCCAGTCCTGGTGCAAATAGTCTGGTGCTCCTTAGAGTCAGGTGAGTTTCCTAACTCCCTGAAAGAGGCGGTGGTGACACCCCTCTTGAAGAAAACTACTTTGTACCCAGACTGTTTCTGAAAATACAGACCTATCTCTAACCTTCCCTTTATTGGGAAGGTTATTGAGAAGGTAGTGGTAGCCCAATTGGAAGTCCATTTAACCATCCCTAATGTCTACGAATCCTTCCAATCTGGTTTTCATAAAAGACACAGCACTGAGACTGCACTGGTTCGGGTGCTTAATGATCTTCTGAGGGTGAGGGATCAGAAGAGACTTCCATTCTAGTTCTCCTTGATCTCTCATCAGCTTTTGACACTGTGGATCACCTGGTGTTGTTAGCACGCCTGAGGCTAATTTGTGGAATGTCGGGAACTGTTTTAAAATTGTTCACTTCATTCCTCACTGGGAGATCACAAAGAGTTGTGTCAGGGGTTTGTTCCTCTGGCCCAACTTCTTTGTTGTGTGGGGTGCCTCAGGGTTCAGTGCTGTCACCCATGTTGTTTGCAGTGTATATGCTGCCCCTCGGAGACATTATAAGATGGTATGGGCTGAGGTTTCACTGCTATGCAGATGATACCCAGCTATACTTGTCTTTTGCACCCGACCAGGATGGAGCTCTCTCGGTGTTTAATAACTGTCTGGAAGAAATCCAAGGTTGGATGGATTCTAGTTGGTTAAAGTTGAACTCAGAGAAGATAGAGGTTTTGGTGGTGGACCCGGGTGGTCATATAGAGAGGTTGCATGAGGGTACGCCCTCCGTAATTTTTCTTGGCAGCGTGTCACTTATGACCTCTGAACGGGTGCGTAACCTTGGGGTTGTCGTAGACGACAGGCTGACCCTTCAATCTGAAGTGTCGGCCATTGTCAGGACTTCCTTTTACCATCTCAGAAATATTGCCAGGGTTCGCCACCTTGTTCTGTCTAATTCTTTGCCAACGTTGGTCCACGTCTTTGTGTCCTCGCGCTTGGACTACTGCAACACCCTTTACTTTGTGCTTTCTGGGGTTGAAATCCGTCGCCTACAGCTGGTGCAGAACGCTGCAGCCCAGGTTTTGACTGGGAAAAGGAGATCCAGTCATATTACCCCGGTACTGCGTGAACTGCACTGGCTTTCTATAGGGTGGCTGATCACCTTTAAAGTCATTTTATTGATTTTCAAAGCCCTTCACGATCAGGGTCCGACCTATCTGAAAGAACCTCAGGTGCCTTACTGCCCCGGCCGATCGCTCCACTCGGCTGATGAGGGGTTGTTAGAGATTCCAAGAGTGAGTTTAAAATCTTCCAGCAGTAGAGCATTTTCTTATGCTGCACCCACTCTTTGGAATTCTCTACCACGCCGGTTAAGGGAGTGCACCTCTGTGGAGGTATTCAAGAAAAACTTAATAACCTACCTGTGGTAAATGGCCTTTTTAGAGAATTAATGTAATTTGAATGTAAATACTGTGTTTTGATTTTATGGGATATTTTATTGTTTGATTTTAATATGTGATGTTGTTATGAAATTATTTTATTTATGTTTCATTAATTAGTTCTGTATGTTGTGGTTTTGATATGTTCAGCGCCTTATACATTGAAAGGCGCTTTAAAAATAAAATTATTATTATTATTATTTTTCAGGGGTGACCTGGGGAATCTAAGCATGCCATGTATAAGATAAACATTGCTATACAGTGGGGGGAAACAAATTACACTTATAAGAACAGGAAATGAAAACATATAGGCTCAGATATTCAAAAGGATTGCACATGGCACAACAGTGTTGCACCATGCGCAACCCACTGATGCTCCCCGGTGCAATATTCAAAAGGGAAAAGTGCATGGCACAAATCCTGATGTGCCTGAAGCGCATCAGTAATGTATGCAGGCGCGGGTGAGGGGCATCGCATGCATACCCTGCCACAGCCGATATTCAGCCTGGGATGTGCAGAGCCACACATCGCACCTACCTGCGCCAGCACAAAGTTAATCCACCCAAAAAAGGAACAACTCATGGCCACCCACAGGTGAGCTGCTGCATTGCAGGGTGCAACACGGCAGCTTCCACCTGTGGGTGGCCACCCGAGTTCCAGCTGCACCTGGCGGCACCCCCCCATACCCGATTGTGGGCATTTATAATAGGAAAAATGAATTCCCCAATATCCATGGTGGTCCAGTGGACCGCTGTCTGCCCGATCGCGGGCATCTGTATAAATAAAAGTAAATAAGTTCAATATTCCTGGTGGTCCAGCGGACTGCTATCTGCCAGATCGCTGGCATCTGTATAAATAAAAGAAGAATTCATCCAATATCCCTGGTGGTCCAGTGGACCGCTGCCTGCCTGATCGTGGGCATTTGTAAAACAAAGAAATATGTCCTATATCCCTGGTGGTCCAGTGGACCGCTATCTACCCGATAGCGGGCATCCCCACCCGCCCACTGAGCTGCACCATCCTGCTCCCCCCCAGGTCAGCCGGCGGGCAGCAGCACCACCCGCCTGCGCCCGCCGACTGACACCATCAATAGGGCTGTCGCCCGTGGTCCACAGCGTGAGCCAATGGGCATGCAGCCCATACCGATACTACACATTCCAGATATGTGAATGGGCATTCTTATCTGAATGTGTAAGCTGACAGGTACTGCACGCCCATTGGCTCACCCGCCAGGACCAATGGGCACAGCCCCATCGACGGTGTCAGTCAGTGGGCAGCAGGCGGGTGGTGCTGCCCGGCCAGCTGACTGAGGGGGAGCCGGACAGTGCAGCTCAGTGGGCGGTGGGGGAAGGGGTACCACTAGACCACCAAGGATATTGGACATGTTTATTTTTTTTAAAAATGCCCGTGATCGGGCAGATAGTGGGCCACTGGACCACCAGGGATATAGGACATAGTTTTGTTTTACAAATGCCCACGATCAGGCATATAGCGGTCCACTGGACCACCAGGGATATTAGACATTTATGTCTTTGTTTTACAAATGCCCACGATCAGGCAGGCAGTGGTCCACTGGACCACCAGGGATATTGGACTTATTTACTTTTATTTATACAGATGCCTGCGATCGGGTAGACAGTGGTCCAATGGACCACCAGGGATATTGGACATATTCTTTTATTTATACACATGCCCGCGATTGGGCTGTGGAGCATATTGCCGGCTGCAGGGGGCATCGGTCCCCGAAGGCTGCTGCCTGGCAGGGCACCAGGCGCAAGTCGTTGGGGATCGGTGCACCTGCATGCAAATAGGGCCATAATGACATGCAAATGGCCCCACGTGCACCTTGCATACATTATGGCCCCATTTGCATGTTAACTTTTGAATATCGCAGCTGCTGTGCATGGCACAATGGAACTTACGCTAGCGCATCCCCATGCTCCACTCTGGCCACTTGCGCTGGCGCAGTGCCACTGCGCCATGCACACTGCGGGTGGCTAGGGTGCAATATTCAACACTGCTGAGCCATGGCGCAGCTCCGTTGAATATCGCCCAGTCCACACCCCTGTGCAGCCAAGTTGAGCTGCGCCGAAGCTTGCGCCACAGCCTGGTGCAGTTTGAATATCTGGGCCATAATGTACAGAGATACAGTGTGACTTGCGGTTATACTCAGTATATCATACAATAAACAGGACAAGGAATCCAAAAATAAATGAGCTTAACACAATTACTTGTTTTTTAAATTTATTTATTTATTTAGAGATTAGGATCATACCTTTGAGCTCAGAGCTCTTTTACAAAGGTTCCGCATCAAACAGTGACAATGACAACAATAACAAACAGTTTACATACAATACTCAAATAGTAGGTAGCTAGTATACAATAAGGGTACAATGTCATTCATAGTACCAATGGTGATAGTACAGCATCATGAGCATTCAACTAGGGTAAAGGACAGTGTTTATATGTAGCGAAGGAGATAAAGAGGTGTGACACCTACTGTGAGAGCATACCTCTCAACTGTCCCTGATTTTCAGTGATGTCCCTGATTTTGCCTCAAAATTTTACTCTGTCCCTCCTAAAATATGTGTTCCTGTGGCTAAACAGTGGAAATTATAAGCACAAAATAATATCAAGCATTAAGTGTCAGCGTGGCTCAGTTGGTAGCACAACCGCCTCTGGACCAGAAGGTCGTGGGTTCTCATCCCACACCAGAACTGGACTTGCGCTTAAAAATCGCTGGCATCTGAGTGTAGTATTGGGGGGTACTGTACTGCTGGGGTGTGCCATCCTTTGGATGAGATGTTAAACTGAGGTCCCTTCTGCCCATCCTGGTGGGTGTCCAGGTGGAAGTAAAAGAACCTAGGGCTCTCTTTGCAAAGAGCAGGGAACATTCCTGGTGTCCTGGCCAACATTCCCCTTCCCATAAACTGGTTCATGCAATTATCCGGGCTGTGTGTGGGTGATGATGTACGATATGGCCTCCACCACACATTCAGTCATTTCACTACCAGTCTAGCATTGCTTGTAAAGCACTTTGGGATACTGTGTATGAAAAGTGCTATATAAATGCTAATTCTTCTTCTTCTTAAAGTTATAGACTTATTCTTCTTTAGAAAATGCATTCTGCACTAAGCCACATATTCTACCAGCTTGCTGGGAGGATATCTCTAATTTTGAAGATGTGTCCCTGATTTTGGTCCTTTGTCCCTGATTTTTTTAAGCCTAGTCACTGATTTGTGAGGCAGGAGGTTGAGAGGTAAGTGTGAGAGTCCGAGGAGGAGTCAAGGTGAAGGGGAGAGGAGAAGGGGGGAGAGTGGGCGGCCAAAAGAAGTGGCTTTGTCTAGGAGGTTGGGGGGTAGTGGTAGTAGGTTGGTTTTAAGGTTAATCCAGTGGGAGAAAAGGCACAGTGGAGAGAGGAAGACAGAGGGATGGGGCAAGAGGGAAGAGTGGGGGTCAAAGGAAGGAGAAGGAGAAGGAGAATGTGGGTGAGTGGGCATTATGGGTGTTAGAGTCCTAATGGCAGTCACAAACTGTCCTAGTAAGAAGGTGTTGCCTTAGGCCATTTTTGAATTGCGAGATGCATTGGGAGTTCAGAATGTGCACTGGGATTTCATTGAGCCATTAGGGGGCCCTATAGCTGAAAGCACACTGTCCCTGCAAAGTTTGTCGGAAAGGTGTTGATAAGGCCCCCCTCATCCTGCCTCTGGTGGTATAGCTGGTAGCACTTGGTGTTAGGATGCTAGAAATGCATGGGGTGATTTTACCCATTAGCGCCTTTTTTCCAAGGAGACATGTTTAGAATATAATCTTGTTCTTTAGTGTAAGCCTCCTTCACTGACACTTTTTTTAAGTAGAAGACAGGGACTGAGCCCCCTTGAGGTGTGCAGTTGGTTTGTTCCCCAGCAGAGTGCAGGTAGTCAGGGAGTAACACTCCAGTCAGGTCAGTAAATGCTGTGTTGAGAGAATCTGCGACGTGCCATGGGTCAGTAATCGTGGCGTTGTTGATGTTGAGTGAGTGGGGGATCTTCTTCTCATCCTTCCCAAGAAGGTTTTTGATGTTCTCCCAAAAACTCTTCCCATTGCCCCAAGTTGTATTAAGCTGCTCCTTGTGGAAGTTGGCCTTTGCTTGGAGAATACACAGGATTAGAGTACTAGGTAGGTCTAGTAAAGGTAGTGTGGTACATACTCTGGACCTCCCCACTTTGGTACATGCCTTTGTGACGTCCAGGCTTGACTACTGTAATGCACTCTATCTTGGGGTCTCTGGGGGTACCCTGTGCCGACTGCAGTTGGTGCAGAATGCGGCGGCGAGGTTGCTGACAGGACAATCTAAATACTGTCACATTATCCTGGTGCTACGTCATCTGCACTAGCTGCCGGTTAGGTGGAGGGTCCTCTTTAAGGTGGGTTTGCTCACCTTTAAGGCCCTTCACGGCCTGGGCCCTGACTACCTGAATGGCCTTCTTACACCTGCTGTCATGGTCCATTCCCTGCATTCCTCTTCTTTGGACCTCCTTGTGATTCCCAGGACGAGATTAAGAACTGCAGGCGACAGAGCATTTAGTGTCGTCGCTCCCGTCCTGTGGAATTCGCTTCCTATAGTTGTTAGCGAGGCCCCGTCTGTTGAGGTTTTTAAGGCCCGACTAAAGACATTTTTATTCGATCAGGCATTCCCTGACTATGTTTTATAGTTTATATTGTTTAATTTTTTAAGAATGAAACAAATTGTGTAGTAAATTATATTTTAATTGTTTGGAGTTGTATATTTTATTGATTGTATTGTGTTGTGTTGTTTTTATTTGATTAATGTATGGAGCCCAGAGCCTCCGGGATGGGCGTCCTTTTAAACAAAATTTGCCTTGCCTTGCTTTACACATACATATTGTCTATTGGGCATTCAATACATGTAATTAGGAGAATTAAAGAGAGGAAAAAAAACATAGGTGAGGAGTTGAAACTGCCGTGCTCAGTAAGACATATGGGTAGAGGAAGGGAGGTTAGTTGGGAGGGCAGGGATAGAAAGGGAGGGAAGACCTGTGGGAGGGAGGAGGGAGGGAGGGCATGTAGATGTCTCATTACCAAATGATGTCTCATTAACAAATGGTATGGTACAATTTTACATGTGGGTTTTTATGTTGAAAGGTTTGCCTGGCACACTGGGCCCTGCATCCGTGCAGCTCACTTGGGACTTAATATTTCTACTCCATTCCTCTGATTGGAAGAACAGGTTCAATGAGGACACATGATGAATGCTCTCAGTGGGATGTCAGTTGCTGACATCTTGGTGTATTTGGTGTGGTACTTTTCCTGAATACTTCTTTGGTCAGCACTATGACTGCTGACTTCCTAATTTTTTCTAATGGCAACTACCGTTAATACTACTGTCTAGTCTAACAACATTAATATGCTTAATAACCTCATTAAATGCTCCAAAGTTTTATCAGAAGTAAAAGGACATAACCCCTTATTTTTTATGGCTGTGGTCGTAGCCTACAGCGGTTTTGCTGTCTGCAGCTTGAGCATTGAGTATCATGGAACACATTTTTTGGACTTTTTAATGTATCCTTCCACATCTACAAATCACTATAACAACTAAAATAAAAGAATCCCTGCTTTCTGTTTAGAATGTTGGAGACATAACTCCAAGCTGCTTATCAGATGACCAGTAAGAAACTGAAACAGCTTGTTAAATATTGGTTGCCTATTAAACTGGAGATTTGTTTACCCCCTTCTAAATGCAGCAGCTTGCACATTTAAATGCCTAGCATTTAAACATTATTTTGCTACTAACTTCAGTTGGGGATGAATATCTTTCAAGAAAGACTCATACCTCATGAATGTTACCCTTTCCCAGCAATTTTGGAAAGATTTGTACCATTTTGTAATCTCTCAAGACCTATCTGATAAAATGCCAGGTCTTCAGTGAACTACCTAGACTAAATATATAAATTTATTTTTGACAGTAAGGGCTACAGCCTGCTTCCCAAAACACAACAGATAAGAGTTACTGAGATCTCTTACAGTAAGTGTGTGTGTGTATATATGTGTGTGTGTGTGTGTGTGTGTGTGTGTGTGTGTTTGGGGGAGGGGTGGAGAAACAGTCAAACTCCTGGCAAGGGAGACCTCATCTAATGAAATAACAGATGACAAACCATGAGTGACACAGAAGCAAATGATCTGATATATTTTATTGGACCAACATATATGTAACAAAAAGAACATACACCATTTATAAAATTCCTGATTAAACCACTAGTATTCATATATATATATATATATATATATATATATATATATATATATATGGAAATGTCTAATTTATTTGCAATAAATTTGTTTACAGGCATTACTAGTATCTTTTGAAAGATGGTCTGACTTGTGATTATTAATTTTTAGTATAGTTCATGAAATAATGAGTGTGATATTTGTTATTTCATATAGTCTCCCATTATGCCTTGTGCATAGCATGTAAATCCAAATCATTCCATGGCCATTTTGACATATAATATTAATACTGAGCAGTAAATCAGAGCTCTTTTCCCAATAAAAGGCTGCTGATTTAATAAATAAAGGACAAAGTCATAAATAAGGAACCAGTGGCTTATGGAAAAATCTACAGGGATTTATACAGGGGTTTGATTCTACCACTGTGGGGAAAACACAGGGGAAATGAGGGCTTCTTACAGAGTAATGGTTTTTTGGATCTGGGAGCACTAAATATTTCTTATCCTATATTTGGTATCCTGGATAGGGCAGGTGAGATACTACATCTCATTGTCACAGAGATGTTCATTTACACATTTTTGCACTGTATTTACTCAGGCTGTCCCAGATTAGATGCAATATCTTATTTTCAGTGGGAGTCATGATTTTACCATTTTTATAATGTATTTATTCAGGGTACCTCATCCAGGGCCCCTGTATTCAAAGGAGATATACAGCACAGCCCAGTGGAAAAGGGAGATATGCCGCACAACTCCAACAATGCACAACAGCACAATATTCAAATGTGCGGATGCACCAGCCACAAGGCAATTGGCCAGGGCACACACAAATACTATGTCATTCAAGTCAAGGGGGCAACACTATGCATACACTGTGCTGCAGCATATTCAGTTGGAATGTGCCCCTCTCAGTCCAGAGCACCGGGGCCCATAGTTAGGCCATGAATAGCTGGCCTAACCCGGCCAGCCACCCACAGGCAGGCTGCAGATGTGCACCCAGGTGCACAGCAGCCTATCAGCCCTGGTGGACTAGAGGTACCCTCTTTCCATCCCCAATCTAGCCAACTCCATCCCTGAAGAGCTCCATAGGTAGGGCCTCCCCAGACCCGATCGCACCAGAGGAAACCATTGTCCATATTCATAGTTTAGAGGAATCCCATCCACCACCCCATACACAGACACCCTCACTTCCCCCATACTCAGCTTGTTGCAAAGACTGGCTTGCCCTCCACAGTGTGCCATGGCCAGCCATCAACTGCACTGAACCCAGGCTGGGATTTGCACTCTGGAATTACCCAACTGGCTGTACCATGCATTGTGGCACCACGCCAGCAGTGGATCAATCAGTGTATGCAGCCATATGTACGTCCCTGGTAAACTGAAGAGGGAATTTACATACCTCCAATGCATGCCTTGCCAATGCTGTATCTTCCTGCTGTCATACACCGCTGCAAGTCCACACTCTCCCCTGTCCCTCTGTGTAACATGCCACCCTCTGGATTGCTGAGTTATCCCAGGTGCCATGGGGTGCAGTATCCTGTAATGCCATTTGCAGTGTTTGCTTCAGGCTATGAAGAGTTCATCCACAGTTCCCCAGTTGTACAAACAAATGGGAGGTCAGCTGTAACATGACTGTTTTGGGACCTGTGTGAGTAGGTACAGCATTGGCCATCACCCACACTGAGCAGTGCAATGTCACCAGGATGATGAATCCACATGCGAGTGCCTGAGGTGTATGACTACTGGATGTTATCACCCCCACATGGCTTGTGCCTATGTATAACACATTCCAGCATCCTACTGAAAGTGCTCTGCCTCACCAATAAAGTGGTACAATCCCATTACAGAGCCAGTCGTCACAATGGGCTGGGCTGGGGGGCATGGAGGGGGGTGTCTGTGCACTGTTGAGGTGGAGAGGGGCCACTACACTATGGACATGGACTGTAGGTGTATTCAGGTGCAAATAGGGATGGCATTGGGGTCCCTACAATATGGAACTGATAGAGCCTGGACTCCAGTATGATTGGGGCTGGTGGAACGGGTTGGGGGGGTGCTACTATACCACCAGAGACTTCAGGGCCTGTCCCACATGGAAGTGATCAGAGTCAGGGGGTGAGAGCTGCTCCGGCACATTCATCCCCATGCCAATGTACAAATGGGCTGGTAATGAGCATGTATAAGGCCCCTTTGCACCCTGCATGCTCAATTAGTTAATTTGAATTCCTATGCTGAATATTGCCTATGAGGGCTGCGGCGTATACCGGTATGTGACACACATTCCCCCTGGAAGATATTCAGTAGGGATCACCCTGGATGCACCTGACTTGGTGGCCACCAGCACTGAGACTCCCATCCAGGGCCACATTTTCAACAGGTACAATGAAGCCCACCATGATGAAGTGAAGTGTTACAGGTTTACTGCATGACAAAAGGGAATAACTCCCTTTGAAATTGCATTGTTTGCTGCAGTAACTCTACTGCAGAATTCTGCAGTGCTGCACTTTATCCTGGTGGGCTTCACTGTATGCACACCCTGTACCAGTGGTGCATTCTCTTTGAATACTGTATAAGTGCCGACCGGCACACCCTCTTTGTGCAATGCACCCTTCTGCTCATGCACCAATCTGGCACTTAATATATCCCCCCGGATGTAAAATATTGTTTTTAATGTGTTCTGATTTTACACAATGCAGCATAATATTATGTAGCTGTAGAACCCAACTGAAAATAAGATGCCATTTCTTCTGTCAACTATCCAGGCTAAATATATAGCAATCAGTAGGCATATTCTAGGAAAACACATTGTAAAAATATGTAAAAGGAAGACCACACTGAAACTGTCTCTCCACGGATCTGCACTGTGCAAATTCATTAGAAATAATGGGTAAAAGCATCCCAAAAGCTCTCCACAGCCATATCGGCTCTGACCATATTTTGTTTTTCCTGCAGGAAACATATCTATTCAAGGAGGTGCTTGTTAGGCTGCCTAAATGTTTCCCCCCCAAGTTATGGTCCCCTCCTTTCAAAAGGACAAGCAGAGAGGAATGGTTATAACAGTTCTTACAACAACCCCTTTCCAGTGTACGATGACTGCAGCTAACTCTTAGGGATGTTTAACCATGGCCAAGGGAAAGTATTTTGGGATGGACTTCATCCTAGCAAGCGTCTATATTCTCCCTGGTTCAGATTCTAACTTGCACAAACCTGGTGTAGGACATTTTAGATTGTTGACTTGGAGTACTTATTATGGGAGATGATTATAATTACATTTTGGATACTAGATATACATCTAACCCTTGCCCACACAGGGACTGTAAACAGAAGAAAATGAGAAGGGCATATTTGAAGGAGCTGGGATAGACTGACATCTGGTGGGCATTTCATCTTACAGGATGCATTCAACTTTAAGCACGAATTGATAAGTTTCATAGCTCACAAGAGCAACTCCGTTTAGTTCACCAACATCAACTTTTGTCTATTTTCTTGTCTGACCATGACCCTTAGCTGATCAGAATAGATGGGGCAATGGAGAGGTTTATCACTTTGCAAAGTTAATCATACACTTCTGAATGTACCAGAGTTTAGGGAGCTGATGACTGCTAAAATTGAACAAATCTTAAAAATCATGTGCAACGTTTTTTAAATATTTTTAATAAAAGCTCCAACAACTGAAATTCAAGTCCCTGTGTCATGATTAGTGTTTCCTGAAAATTTCATGTTGTTTGGTTTTGTGGTTTTCTTTAAATCAGCATTTGTTAACTTGCTCTACAGTGCTTGAAAACAATGGAGTTATTTCTGTCCTCTCAGTCAAGATTAGAGAGTGATAACATCATTTTGGAGTAATTTGCTATTTCAGATTCTCTATCAGAACAGCAGTTTGCAGAGTTAATGGTTTGCTGAGTTCATCAGGTTTCTTACAAACTCAGGGCCCGATTCTAGAAAGGTGATGCAAGTTGCCGTCAAACGCAACTTGCCCCACCCACAACTGCAACATCAACCCTGCACCCTATTATAGAAGGGGCATGGTCTCTGCAGCAAAGTCCTGCGACTTGCGACATGCGGCTATGTACACTGCACAGAGGGCTTACCTGGCCAGCATGTCGCAATCCATAGCCACAGGTCGCAAGTGCACCCCCCTGCTCAGCAAGCCACAATAGCCACCCTGCAGGGCTGCCCATACCCCCTGCCCTCCAAGACTCCAGCAATTGCCCCGCAGGGCTGGCCACACCAACTGCCCCCAATGCCCTGTGTAATTAATGCCTCGCAGGGCTTCCCACACCCCCAGCCCCCCAAAGTTGTCAAACAGTGCCCTGCAGAGCTTCCCACAACCCCAGCCACCCAAAGTAGTCAAACAGTGCCCCACAAGGCTTTGAACACCCCAGCCCCCAATCCCCCATTGTAAAATGCCCTGCAGGGCGGCGCTGTCATCCCCACACCCGTGCCCTGACCTCTGAGTTACCGGGCATGATTGTGGCAAATACCCAGCCCTGGTAGTCTAGTGGCCCCCCACCCAGCCGTGCCAGCCACCCAGTACCTCCCACCCATCCCCAGCCAGCGACTGGCACAGCCCACTTCTCACCTCCACTGCCAGCAGTTGACTGAGATATGTAGGAGCGCTACTGGAAAGACATGCTTAGATATTAATATCTACTATCCACTAGACTACCAGGGCTGGGTATTTGCCACAGTTGTGGCAGGCGACTTGGGGGTCGGGGCAGGGGTAGGGGGATGACAGTGCCACACTGTGGGGCATTTTACAATGGGGGATTTGGAGGGCTGGGGGTATGGAAAGCCCTGTGGGACTCTGTTTGACCACTTCAGGGGGCTGGGGATGTGGGAAGCCCTGTGGGGCCATTACTATCCGGGTCTGTGTACAATATGGGGATGGGGCGGGATCGAGTCCCCGATTATGGACATGTTTGTGTGGTGCCCATTGGGGCAACAATGGGTTGGTCTGAGCATGAGGGGGGCACATGGACTGGGTTCTGCAGGAACCTCAAAGGATGGATGTAAGTTACACCAGCTAAATGCAGGTGTAACTTACGTTGCCGGTTCTCCTCTGGGGGTTCTTGTAGAATCCCAACATTGGGGACTTTGTTGCTGCTCTTCTGGAATGGGGTGCAACTGCTGCCATAAACCCCCTAGCGCCATGTCACAGGGGGTTTATGACGCAACTGCCAGCATAACAGCTGTTCATCGCAATGTCGCAGGCCACTTTGTAGAATAGCGCAAGTCGTAACTGCCGGCATAAGTTGCTACTTGCTCCATTCTACTTGGTGCAAGTGCTGTTACTCCAGGCATAACTGTTCTAGAATCTGGCCCCCAGTCTCTGGTTTGTGTTTAGACAGATCAGCTTAAAATCTATCATTATCATCTTATAAAAAGCTGCTCGTCTGAGTTTCAATGCTGAATTGAAGTAGTGGAACTTTTTCTCTGTGAGAAATCAGCTTGCCTCTATCACAGCTCGCAGTTATTTCTAATCAAAACTCAGATTTTTTTTCTAACTATACAACACAGGGTTGCTTAATGAATATAAAATAAATCCAAATTTTGTTATTCATAGAAACAGTTTGTCTTTGATGTAGCCTTCATAAATACATTCATGTAAGAACATTTTTTCATTTCAGATTGACAAACAGGTGCCTGTCATAGTCTGCTACAGTATTTCAAGCACATGTGCTGTCTGAACTCACAAATGTCAGTTATCTGGAGGTTTCTGTGTGAAAATACACCATGTATGTGTATTACTAGAAGCACTATATGGCATCCCGATGCACACTGTCTCTGCCCCACAGTTGAGGCAGCTGCAATCTGCTGCCACCTGTCCCCCGCCCCACAAGCCCCCAGCCTTCTGCTCCACATTTGAGGCTGCTGCACCATGCTGCCACTGTCTTCTCCCACACAATCAAGGACTGTGCACCCTGCTGCCTCTATTTCTGCCTGAAAAATCAGGGCTGGTGCACCCTGCTGCCCCCTGCCCAAACAGTTGAGGTTGCTGCACCATGCTGCCCTAGATACCAGATATGGAACTTTTGCTGCACCCTAGTACTCACTTCCATTGCCCCAAAAGGTAGGGCTGCTACACCACGTGTACCTTATGTCACAGTCAGGGCTGCTGTATCCTGATGTCCCCTGTGTCCTGCACCACAGTCGAAACTTCTGCACCATTCTGTCCTCTATCCCCTGTCACCACAGACAGGGCTGCTGCACCCTGCTCCTTTCTACACAGTTGGGGTTACTGCAGCCTGCTGTACCCTGTAGCCCTATGCCTCTGCAGTTTGTGCTGCTGCACCATGCTATCACTTGTCACAAAAATCACTGCCTTTGCTGCACCCCTGTTCCATGCCTCCACAGTTGAGGCAGTTGCACCCTGCTGTCCCTCTGCCACCAGAGTGATATCCTTTGCTACACCCTACTGCTCACAACCCTTGTCCCAAGCAGGCATGGCTGCTACACTCTGCCTCACAGTTTGGACAGCTGTATCTTGATGCCACCTCTATACCCTGCCTGAACATTCAGGGCTGCTGCACCCTGCTGTCCTCTGCCCCCACCCCCACAGTCAGGGCCACAACACCCTGTTGCCCAGTGTTCCTATCTCCACAGACAGGGCTGCTGTGCTATACTACACCATAGAGTCTCATGCCCCCTGCTTCCACGGTTGGGGCTGCTGGACCTTGCTACACACTTCCATTGCCCTAAATGGGCTGGGCTGCTGCACAGTGTGCACCCTGTGCCATTGTCAGGGCTGCTGTACAATGTGCACCCTGTGCCATTGTCAGGGCTGCTGTACAATGTGCACCCTGTGCCATTGTCAGGGCTGCTGCACAGTGTGCACCCTGTGCCATTGTCAAGGCTGCTGTACAATGTGCACCCTGTGCCATTGTCAGGGCTGCGGCACAGTGTGCACCCTGTGCCATTGTCAGGACTGCTGCACAGTGTGCACCCTGTGCCACAGTCAGGGCTGCTGCACAGTGTGCACCCTGTGCCACTGTCAGGGCTGCTGCACAGTGTGCACCCTGTGCCATTGTCAGGGCTGCTGTACAATGTTCACCCTGTGCCATTGTCATGGCTGCTGTACAATGTGCACCCTGTACCATTGTCATGGCTGCTGTACAATGTGCACCCTGTGCCATTGTCAGGGCTGCTGTACAATGTGCACCCTGTGCCATTGTCAGGGCTGCTGTACAGTGTGCACCCTGTGCCATTGTCAGGGCTGCTGTACAGTGTGCACCCTGTGCCATTGGCAGGGCTGCTGTACCCCGATGCCCACTTGTGTTCTGACCCACAGTCAAGGCTTCTGCACCATGCTGTTCTCTGTCTCCTGCCACCACTGTGCCCTGCTGCATCACACAGCCCCTTGCCTCCACAGGTAGGGGACAGGGTGCAGCAAGTGCACTTACTTTTGTGCTGCACCCTTCCCAAACAGTTGGGGTTTCTGCACCCTGCTGACCTCTCTCTCTCCCACCCTCACAGTCAGGGACACTGCACCTGTTGCCCCCTGTTCCTGCCTCACCAGGGTGTAGCAAAGGATCTGACTCTGGTGACAGGGGCATAGCAGGGCACAATTTCTTCAACTGTGGAGGCATGCAACAGGGTGCAGCAAATGCCTTGTTTCTTGTGGCAAGTGGCAGTATGGTGCAGCAGCCCTAACTGCAGAGGCATGGGGAGGCATGGGTTTCTAGGGCACAGCAGGCCACAGCAACCCCAACTGTGTAGAAAGGAGCAGGGTGCAGTAGCTCTGTCTGTGGTGACAAGGGATTGAGGACAGCATGGTGCAGAAGCCTCCACTGTGGGGCAGGACACAGGGGATATTGGGGTACTGCAGCCCTGACTGTGAAATGGGGTATACCACATAACAGAAACATGGTGGGACACCAACTCTGCCTGGGACCACCAAATACAAGGTTATAAACATTTTTTTGCATAAATGTCATAGTAAAATAGGGGATGGGGTGGCACTTTTTAGTAGCAATTGCTTAGATAGCTTGGACATTTCTGACCAAATAAAAAAGCATGATCTTATAACAGAGTCTGCTTGGGTTAAAATAACACCAGTAAACTCCCTACCACTGATTCTGGGTACTTGTTATCAGCCTCCTAACTCCACCACAGAATATATGGAAGCCATTATTTATGAACTAGAATCTGCCTGTAAATTAGGGAACATCATAGTTATGGGGGATTTTAATCTCAGTGATATTGACTGGTGTAATAATA
Organism: Neoceratodus forsteri; assembly: GCA_016271365.2. Taxonomy (NCBI): domain Eukaryota; kingdom Metazoa; phylum Chordata; order Ceratodontiformes; family Ceratodontidae; genus Neoceratodus; species Neoceratodus forsteri. The sequence continues at coordinate 39,916,339 of JADMNL010000040.1, read as the reverse complement.
CTGCAAAAACCACAAATAATAAAACATTCTTGACCACAAGTGCACAGCTCCATTTGAAACAAAGTGTTTGCCTTCTGATTAGAGGACCAAGTGTTATGTAATGGCATCCTTGAGGTTCAAGATTTACAAATAGAAGCACCACTTGGTAATAGTGACCATAATACCATTTAATTCAAATTACAGTGTATGTGTTCAATTGACACTGAATCAGTCACAATTTATATGTACAACAGAGCTAATATAAGGGAGATGGAACAAGCCTTAGGTCATATTGACTGGTATAAAGAACATGCAGATCTCTCAATACAAGAATACTGGGACCTACTGTACAATACATACTGTGTATTAAAGATAGGTTCATATCTTGCAGAGAAAAAATATATAAATGGGAAATTAAATCCAAAATAGCTTAATAAATCCATCAAAAGCCTTATTAAGTTAAAAAAAAAAACAATAAATATATACAATATCTAAAATCTAAAACACCCCAAAATTGGACAGCCTATCTCATGGTTCAAAAAAAAACCTGTAAAACTGACATTAAATAAGCAAAGAGAAAATGTGAACGTAATCTTGTGATAAATGCAAACAAATCCAATATGACATCTTTTTTCTCTTATATTAATTCTTTATAAAAACCTAAATGCAAGATTGGGCCAATCCAAGTTAACAATTTAGTTATTCAAAATCCTAAAGATATGGCCAATGTTTTAATGAAGAATTCTGTAAAATCTACACAGGTACCACGCCCCCTATGCCTTGCCCGTCTCATATCTGTGCTGACCCTATTACTTTTGAGATCAAAGAAATTGCTGATAAATTACTATTACAGAAAGGCAAAACAAATATGGGACCAGACAATATTACTGGACACTTTCTATACTTACTGACTGACTGTTTAGTGATTCCATTAAAACTCTAATTCAAGTCATGTCTCTTAAAGGGTTTTGTACCAAAAGAGTGGAACACAGCAAATCTAATCCCCATACATAAAAGGGTGTAAAATCAGACAGGGCTAACTATCGACCTATTAGCCTCACATCACCTTTATGTAAAATTTTTGAGAGTTTGGTTAAAGACATCTTAGCTCCCATTCTAAATAATTCAGATGTAGAACAACATGGATTTGTGAAAGGTAGAAGCTGTTTGAGAAACGTAATGAGTTTTTATGAAAAAAAATCAGTCAGTTAGGGGACATTAAGATACCATGTGATATTATCTTTTTAGACTTCAGCAAGGCTTTTGATGTTGTGCCGTATAGGGCCTTAAAAATTAAGTTACAGAACTTAAAAATAAACAATTATATTATAATGTGAATCTGTAATTGGCTTACTAATCGCGCTCAGCATGTCATTATTAATGGTCAATTATCCAATGTGGGCTGTGTCTCTAGTGGGGTACGTCAGGGATCTGTTCTCAGACTATGCTTGTTTCAGGCCTTCATTTCCAATCTCACAACTGTCTATCCATATCCATTAAGTACACTCATTATATTAAAATTGAAGGACCTTTTGCAATCAGTGATGACTCCAACACTATTCAACGTGATCTGGATAACATTTCTGCTTAGGTTATTGAATGGGGCATGAAGCTAAATAATAATAAATGTAAGGTCATGCACCTTGGCCCTAAAAATCCTATGAGAACATATGTCCTGGTAAACTGCCCCCTTGTGACCACTACTGATGAAAAAGACTTCGGGGTAACAATTTCTAATAACATGGAATATGCCCATCAAATTAACAAATCAGTAAATAAAACAAAGTCATTTGGTCCATTAGATGTAATATCTCTACTAGAGAGCCTAAAGTAATGATGCCCCTGTTCAGTTCTTATGCCAGACCTCATCTTGAGTATGTGTCTCAGCTCTGGTGCACCTATAAGAAATCTCATAATAACCAGTTAGAGAAAGTCCAGCATAATTTACCAAGCATATCAAAGGAATGCATAATATGCCTTATGAAAATAGATTAAATAGTCTTAATCTGGTATATTTAGAGACTCGGTTACGTGGGGACTTATTGTTTCTCTATGATATTATACAGGACCCAGACTTAATGTCAGATTTAGTATTACAATTTATGGATAATATACACGATACCAGAGGCCACCCACTTCAATTAATTGGTAAGACCTTTAATTATTTGAGAAGAAAATGTGTCTTTACCTTAAGGGTAATCAGACCTTGGAATAAATTACCACTCAATATTATTATTAGTAAAAACAAAACAGAATTTAAAGCAAGACTGGATGCATTTTTACTATCTGATACTTCATTGACATATTATGACTGATTAGTATGAGGGCACCCATGGGCCTTTGGCTTTCTTGCTCTCTTTGAACCTTAATATGAGTAGCCTTGTGTTATGTAGTTGGAAAAAAATCAGAGTTTTGAGTAGAATAAGTAGGTTATCTACGCCAAATCTAAGTACTTGGTCACCAATATTAGTTGCAAATCTCTAGCCAAGGAATTTGAGTTAGTTTCGCTGAGCCTTCATCTCCCCTCCTCGGAATGTATCACTATCCTAGGTGGCTATAGACCCCCGTCTGGTGGTGATGAAGTCCTTAATCTTTTGAAATCCATGTTCGTAGATGCAAAAACTGAAACAATATTTCTAGGAGATCTAAATATGGACTGGCTGTCACCTAAATCACACGGCCTCAAATCCCTTTGTGATGAGCTAGGTCTTGGGCAATTGGTCAGTGAACCTACTAGGAACAACATTCTAAATACTGCCAACAGTTCCATTCTAGATGTAGTACTAACCACCCATCCACAAAAATATCTCATTTGGCAGTGTTTCACAGCGACATGGCGATCATGGAATTGTTGCTTGCATAAGATCTCAAATTAAGGCCGTCCGCAACCCATCTTTATAACAAAAGATCCTTCACAGATTCAGTGCAGTAAACTTCCTATCTGACCTGAGCATGATCAGATGGCAAGATCTTTACCTAGCCAAAGATGTCAACAAGCAGCTTGCATCCTTAATGACAAACTCACTACAATAATAAATAAGCATGCCCCTTTCATCAAAGTAAGGGTACGGAACAATTCCAACCCCTGGTTCACCTCGGATCTCAAGGCAGCCCTTATAGCTCGAGATAAGCTCTGGGCTAAAGCTAGACATTCTAAAGAATCTTGGATTGGCAGGCCTTTAGAACAGCCAGGAATAACTGTGTGAAAAAACTTGCTCTGCTAAAGCTAACTATTATATTTCTACTCTCGAACAAGCTAAAGGTAACCCTCATAAAATATGGAAGACTATCAAAGCTATAGAAGGATGGCCATGGCCCCTCTGTCCCAACAAAGATAGTTGCAAGTGGCAAGATTGTGGAAAACAAGTCCCTAATCCTGGAGGAACTTAACTCCCACTTTGCCACAGCTGGATTAACTTTGACTTCGTCACCTTATGCTGGTGCTGCGGTGAGCCAGCATACCCCTCCCGCCACATCTAGTCCTGCACCCAGCCCCTTCCAACTGAGCAAGATAACTTATAAAGAAGTAGAAGATTCTCTTCTTAACTTAGACACCAAAAAAAGCGCAGGTGACGATGGCTTGGAACCCTTTTTCCTAAGGTCAGGCTATGCCCATCTCACTGCCCCAATTCTCCACATCTTCAATCTTTTCATTACATCTGCTAGTGTGCCGTCCTGCTGGAAATCAGCACATATCCTCCCTCTATTTAAATCTGGTGACCCATGCGATGTAAACAACTATAGGCCTATCTCCATATTGCCTATCCTTTCTAAAGTTCTCGAAAAACTGATCCATATTCAGTTAAAATCTCACTTGGAAACCTTCTCTCTCATTAACCCAGCTCAATCTGGCTTCCGAGCTAATCATAGCACAATCACTGCACTAGCAAAAGTAACCAATGATTGGATCTCTGCTATAGATGCTAAGAAGGTAACTGGTGCATGTCTTTTGGACCTCAACAAAGCTTTTGATACTGTTGATCACAAACTATTAGTCAATTGCCTTGCAAAGTTGGGTGCCATACCATACCACCCAGTGGTTCTCTAGCTACCTAACTGGAAGACTCCAAAAGTAAAGGCGGAAGGCTTTTTCTGCTGCCTTGCCAGTTGCAAGAGAGTCCCCAAGGATCCATCTTAGGCCCTATCTTGTTTTCTCTGTACATTAATGACTTAGATGCTAACATATTTACGTCCAATCTGCACTTTTTGCAGATGATACTGTGTTATATACTTCTGGCTCATCGTTATCGAAGTCAAGGGAGTGCTTCAAGAGGACTTGCACAACTTGAGCATAATCTAATAAAGGCAAAGCTTCTGCTCAATGCTAAGAAGACTAAGCGATGATATTCTCCCAGTGCTGTCTCAGGCCCCCAATACCCTTGCCCAAGACTTCATTGTCACCACACTAAGCGAGCCTCTGGAAGTTGTAACCAAATTTAAATATCTAGGTATCTGGATCGACAATAAATTATCTTTCAGTGACCACGTCGAAGATGTCTAGAAGGTTAAAAGCAAGGTTAGGTTTCTTCTACAGAAATAGGCCCCTTTTCCCCCTTGAAACTCGAAACAAGCTTGTACAGACCACTTTTCTCCCCCTACTCGACTATGGCGATGTAATCTATTCCTCCACCACTCTTGCAAATCTAAGTAAACTGGACATCCTTTATCACCGTGCGTTACGGTTCATTACCAACTCCCCTTACCGTTTGCACCACTGTGACTTATATGCAGCTGTTGGTTGGACATCCCTTACTACTAGACGCCTGCTCCATGCTGGGCTATGGATCTTAAACTGCTCCTGCAGAAATTGCCAAGCTATCTCTTCCATTATTAGTATCTCACATAGTGCATACTCGTTAAGAAAATCTGACTTTATTATGCTTGACATACCAAGGACGCGGACTTCCTTTGGTAAACGTGCTATTGCATATGCCCTTCCCTCCATTTGGAACCAATTACAAACCGTACTGAAACTAACTAGCACAGTTTCAATAAACTTCTACAAATCGCTAAGTTCAGCCAAAATAAAGACACCTGTAACTGTCATTAAGTCTCTTCCTTCCACATGTGTGCCATATTTATCCACTGGTAAGGTATAATTGATTTGTCATATTAACTGCTTTCCCTTCCCCTTCTTCTCCTGGCTTTATCTTTGCTTACACTCCACTGCTACTCTATCAAATCACTCCTCCCCCCCATACCAGTTGTAGACTGCTGTTTGTTCTAGCTGCCAAAATACTGTATACGTATTGCACACACCAGTCATCATGTTTCATTTATCAGTATGCAACCTGTAAGTTGCTTTCCTGTCTCATATCAATGTTTACCACCTGCGTCACCCTATGTGGTACCCTTGTATGTATATCCAGCCTGTATCATGTAATGTGCATTTCATGTATATACTGTTATTACCTATCTGTGTTTGTACTTTAAGTGTTTATGTCACAGGACCTCCTTGTGAATGAGCTTGCTCAATGGAGTTTTCCTGCAATAAACTTGAACTTGAACTTGAACTTGAAACTGAGAGCTGTGATACAGACAAGTTGATTTCTCACAGAGAAAGATTTACACTACTTCAAGTCAGCATTTAATCTCAAATGATAAGCATTTTATAAGACGAGAATTATATGTTTTAGGCTGATCTATCTAAACACAATCACGAGATTGGGTTTGTAAGAAACCTGGAGAGCTCAGCAAATCATTAACTCTACAGAGTGTTGCTCTGATTGGGACTCTGAAACAGCAAGCTACTCCAAAATGATGTCATTGCTCTCTATGTTTGATTGAGATTTCAGAAATGATTCAACTATTTTCAGACACTGTAGAGTAAGTTAACAAATGCTGATTTAAAGAAAACCACAAAACCAAACAGCATGACATTTTCAGGAAACACTAATCATGACACAGGGACTTGAATTTCAGTTGTTGGAGCTTTTATTAAAAATATTTAAAAACCGTTGCACATGATTTTTAAGATTTGTTCAATTTTAGCAGTCATCAGCTCCCTAAACTCTGGTACATTCAGAAGTGTATGATTAACTTTGCAAAGTGATAAACCTCTCCATTGCCCCATCTATTCTGATCAGCTAAGGGTCATGGTCAGACAAGAAAATAGACAAAAGTTGATGTTGGTGAACTAAACGGAGATGCTCTTGTGAGCTATGAAACTTATCAATTCGTGCATCAGATTTTCAAGCTTCTATTAAAAATATGTAAAAACCATTGCACATGATCTTTTAGAGACATTACATCTGATAGTGTGGCCCTAAAACCTTGTGGGATACCCTCAAAACAATAGTCAGGGATAAAATGATTAGTTATGCCTCCTCCTAATTATGTCTTCTTTGGGTCTGTCACAATCTGTTTCTCCTGAGACCCATCAGAGTGGTCACACATTGGATCTGGTGTTCTCACTGGAGCTTGAGATAGATAATCTCGGGATTGATCAGGTGGTTTGGTCTGATCATTGCATGGTGCAGTTCATGTTCAGGGCTCCCACTGGATGCCCTGCCCCTACAGAGATAATGAGCTGCTTCTCTTTACAGAGATTGACCCCAGAGGATTTTTTTGGCAGCAGCCAACCTATCTGATGTGGGTAATGTATGTGTCGGAGACATTGGTTCTATGGTAGACTCTTATAATAGAGTTCTATCTGATGCCATTGACCCCCTCTCACCTGTCCATGTACGACCCAAATCTTCATACCTAGGGTCTTCTTGGTTTGATGGGGACCTCAGGGAGATGAAGAGAAAGGGTTGGAGTTTAGAACACTGCTGGAGGAAGCCTGGCCTGGATGCGGACAAACTGGCCCTGCATATGCATTATAATGCATACCACGGGGCAATCAACCATAAGAAGGCAGTGTTCCTGTCCAGGCAGATTGCTGCTGGAAAGAGCTGACCAACTATACTTTTTCGGACTGTAGACAGGTTACTCCATGCTGCCTGTCTGCAGCTGAAGAAGGTTTTTTCAGACTTTGAATGTGAAGAATTTGCTAGGTTCTTCTCGAACAGAGTGTCCAGTATTCAGCGGGGACTTTCTCCAGTCACCAATGTCATAGCTGGCAGTGGTCGCCAGAGGCATCCTAAGTGCACTCCGCCTGGTTGGGGGGGAGTTTAAACCAGTGGATGCCAGTGAGGTTATTGGGGTGGCGACCAATCTGAAGCACACTTTTTGTGAACTGGATCTGATGCCGACGCGTTTCTTGATGAGATGCATCGATACCGTTGGCCCGGTGTTTGCTGTGATTGTCCGGTGCTCCTTATCTGAGAGGGTCTTTCCTGATGTCCTGAAGGAGGCACTGGTGAGACCACTCTTAAAGAAATAATCTTTGGACCTGGAGGTCAGGGCAAATTACCGACCTATCTCCAATCTTCCCTTTTTAGCGAAGGTTGTGGAGAAGGTAGTGGCACTTCGGTTGGAGGAGCACCTCATGACCCATGAGTTGTATGAACAATTCCAGTCAGGGTTTTGGGCAAGGCATAGCACAGAAACTGCACTTGTTCGGGTGTAGAATGACCTCCTCAGGGCTAGAGTTAGGGAAGAAAAGACAGTTCTTTTTCTCTTGGACCGCTCCTCAGCTTTTGACACTGTAGACCATGGTATTTTGCTTGACTGTCTCAGGGAACTCTGAGGACTCACCGGCACTGTCATCTGCTGGTTTGAGTCCTTCTTATCCAACAGGAGGCAGTGGGTTGTGATGGAGAATTTCTCCTCCTCCGCTAGCCTCCTTTCTTGCGGGGTTTGGTTTTGGCCCCTATGTTGTTTGCAGTGTATATGCTGCCCTTGGGGGGGTCATTAGAAAGCATGACTTAGGTTTTCATTGCTATGCTGATGATACCCAGCTGTATTTATCCTTTGCCCCAGGAACATCTAAACAGCTTCCTTGCCGAGATTAATGACTGGATGGCGTCTAGCTGGTTGCGACTGAACCCCGATAAGACCGAGGTATTGGTAGTGGAGTAGAAAAGAGTGCGTGATAGGTTGGCCTCTGATTCAGAGCCTGGACTAGTTTGGGGTTCTGTCTCATTGAAGGCCTCCTCAAGGGTGCGAAATCTTGGTGTTATGTTTAATAGGAGTTTGACCATGGAGACATAGATTTCCTCCATTGTCTGCTCCTGTTTTTTCCATCTTAGAAATATCGCCAGGATAAAGCCCCTTGTTCTGCTTCTGGAACTCCCTGCTTTGATGCATGCCTTGGTTACATCGAGGCTTGACTACTGTATTGCGCTCTATCTTGGGGTCACGGGAGGATCTCTCTGCTGACTGCAGCTAGTGCAGAATACAGCTGCCTGGTTACTTACTGGGCAGCCTAAATCTTGCCATATTACACTGGTGTTGCATGAGCTGCATTGGCTGCCAGTCAGGTGGAGGACCTTCTTTAAGGTGGGGCTTCTCACCTATAAGGCCCTATACAATCAGGGCCCTGGTTACCTGTTAGACCTTCTGGTTTCTGCTGTCTTGGCTTGCCCCTTCTGTTCCTCCTATATAGGCCTCCTAGTGGTTCCCAGGTCAAGGTTGAAATCGGCTGGTGACCGGGCATTCAGTGTCGCTGCCCCGGTCCTGTGGAACTCACTCCCTTTTGGGGTTAAGGGGGCTCTGACTTGGAGATATTCAAGGCCTGCCTTAAGGACCTCTTATTCACCCAGACATTTTTGGATTAAGTTAATGACTGATGAACTTCGATTTTAATTAGAGTAAGTATAGTTGATTATTTGCTGCAATTTAATGTTTTTATATAATTATGTGCATATTTGTATTATGTGATTTTGTTGATGCATTTTGAATATATATTAATTTATTGTATGGCACCCAGACCCTCCGGCGTCTTTAAATAAAATTTTACCTTTACCTTTACCTTACATAAGTGGCAGAGGGAGTAACGCTTATGCACCTTGCAGAATAAGCTGAAAGATGTACAATTTTTGCCCATGCAAGGTGATGATACTGTTATACCCTCAGATGCAAACGCTTCAGCAGGAAATTCAAGATTTTTTATCAGTTGAAACAGAGATGGCTCTGTGACATTTGAAGCAGAGGCATTATAAACAGGGGCAAGGGCCTCAAAGGTGCTGGCATATTGACTGGAACATCTCACACAACAAATGGTAACACACATCAGGGATCCTGTCTCACATGGACTGGAGATGGACCCAGAAAAGATTCTGGAGGCTTTTCAGAAGTAGTGCTATAATCTTTACACTTCAGATATCATAACACATTCAGCTCAGATAGGTGAATATCTACAAAGCCTTACATGCCAACCCTGGATGGGCACAACAACAACGCTTGCTTAGCCATGGATATCTGAGGAGCTGGAGGGAACAATCCACTTGCATAAGAATAATAAAAATCCTACACCTGATAGATAAAAATGAGAATGTTATAAACCTTTCAGGAGCTCTTTCTGTCCCCCTTGTTAAATGCAGCTCAGGGGTGTGCACTGGGGGCCTGGCCCCTCCAACTTGTAAAAAGGCCACTATTTCCACCATCCCAAAACTGGAGAAAGATACAAATTACTGTCCTTCCTGTAGACCTATCCCAGTCCTTAATGTGGACTAGTACTGTATTCACATAATAGTACAGTAATAATAGGTCACCATTCTGCACAAACTGGATATCCTCTATCACCGAGCCATATGATTCATCACTAATGCCCCATTTAGAACTCACCATTGTGATCTATATGCATCCATTAGTTGGACCTCCCTCACTATCAGGCACTTGTTACACTCTGGCATCTGGATGCTAAAAATTCTATTGAAAAAGCTTCCAGGCTACTTACTTCCCCTTGTCCACATCTCCCAGTGTACTTACTCCCTCAAGAAGTCAGTCTTTATGTATCTAGATGTACCCAGGACTTGCATTTCCTTTGGAAAAACTGCCATCTCCTATTCCCTACCAACCGATTGGAACAATCTACAGTCTCGTCTGAAGCTTACCTGCCTCGTATCTGTCAATGCCTTTAAATCCTTAACCATGAGATTGGTTAAAGAAATATGCAGCTGTCATAGGCTGTAAACCTGGCCTCTGATATTGGCTCCCTAGCCTTTGCTCAGTACTGTCTCCTCCCACCACCCCCAGGCTTTCACAACACTACCCCCCACCCTCCATTCTTCACTGTCTCCCTCACTCTGCTAATCCCCCCCTCTCATCCCTCCTATCTCTTCTTTTCTTCCAACTTTGCACTATCTGTACTTAATGAACTCTCTCGTGGCCATCTATCTATGTCCACATTTAGGCCTGTGCACTTTATTTATTGCCGTAGTTCAGTCACTGATATTTACATGTTTCTAATCCATTTTTGTACTTCAGTTGTGCACGCTTGAGGCCATTGTTATTTACTGTGTACTATGCCTGCATTATCTACTGTATTCCACGTCTGTATAACATTGAATATTGTACCCACTCTTATTGCCTGTATTATGTATGTATATACTCTGTGTTGCCACCTGGATTATGTATGTTTCTATGTATAATATTCTGCTACTTTGTTTGTGCTCCTGAGATATGTCCCAGGACCTCCTTGTGAATGAGCTTGCTCAATGGAGTTATTCCTGCAATAAACTTGAAACATTCACTAGTATACTAGCCAGATGATTGACTCCAATGTTGCCCACCTAGATAGATAAATGCCAAATGGGATTTGTTTCATCTAGATGGACCCAGGGTAGTTGTTAAGGAAACACTACATATTCTTCACCATGCCACCCAGTCGGAAGTTCCATTTTTTATACTCATTTCAGTTGCTGAAAAATAATTCAACCAGGTGGCAAGCCTTTTTATTTGCTGTTCTCTCCAAAATGGACTTCCCAGCTCCTTGTGTCCAGGAATTTTGTACCCTCTGTGAAGCACCTTTAGCATATGTTAAACTATATGGCCATATATCTAATAGATTTATTTTGGGAAGGGGCACCTGACAGGGTAGTCTTCTGCCCCCTCTTTTTCTTGCTTTATATTTGGAGCCCTTGGCCCAGGCCTTATGGCAAAACCCCTCATAACTGGAATTAATGTGGGCAATCAACAGCAAAAACTGGCATTACATGCTGAAAATTTGCTCATATATTTGACTCAACCTGAACTCTCCCTACCCTCTCTGTGGCTAACTCTGGCACAATCTGGAGAAGTGGCAGGTTACAAAATAAATACCACCAAAACTGAAAGTTTACAATTGAATTATGTTCCCTACTTTGTTACCACATGACAGTTTGCATTTCTATGGAGGTTCCCTTCTTTTACATATATAGGCATCAGCATCTCAGTTGACCCTACCCATATCATCTTCCTTAACTATGCTCATTATTTCAAAACATCCCAAAAGATGTAGATAACTGGGATAGTATCCCCCTCTTCTTGATCCAATGTATTGACGACTGTGTACCTATGAATATCCTGCCTAGAATTCTTTATATTGCACAAAATGTATTTCTTCCCCTGTCCAATGCTTATTTCAGGACCTGAAATAAGTGGATATCTTGGTATATTTAATCTGGAAGATGTCCATATGTTTGATAAGGGACTATACAGTTACTCAAAGCATAGTGAGAGCTGGCATTACCCAACTTGGAAAATTATTATATCATAGCACAATGGTCACCTTGTGACCCACGATGTATATGATGCTCTCCAGTCTGGATTTAGGAAGAGACACAGCACCAAAACTGTACTTGTCCGAGTATTGAATGACTTCTTAATAGCAAGAGATCAAAAGGCTCGTACCATCTTGGTCCTCCTTAATCTCTCTACAGTGTTCAACACCGTGGACCATGGTATGCTTTTGGAGTGCTTGCAACTTCATTGTGGAGTGCCGGGGACAGTCCTCAAATGGTTTCAATCTTTCCTTGCAGACAGGTGTCAAAGGGTGACCACTGGAATTTATTCCTCTGATGCCCTTCCTCTGTCCTGCAGGGTGCCGCAGGGCTCCATATTGTCACCCATGTTGTTTGCAGTGTATATGCTGCCGTTAGGAGATATCATCAGGTGATACAGTTTGAGTTTTCACTGCTATGCAGATGATACTCAACTGTATATGTCCTTTCTACCTGGGCAGGATGATGTACTATCTGTACTTAACAACTGTCTCACTGAGAACAAGGACTAGATGAGCACCAGTTGGCTGAGAATGAATCCAGATAAGACTGAAGTGTTGGTAGTGGACCTGGGTCACCCAGGGGCAGGATTTGGGGCTGGGTAGGCGTCAGGCTTATGGTTGGATGTCATCCAGCTTACTACCTCAGACCGGGTGTGTAACCTGATCATTATTTTTGATGATGGTCTGAACCTGAAATCTCAGGTGTCGACCATTGTCAAATCCTCTTTTACCATCTGAGGAATATCACCTGGGTGAATAACCTGGTTTCTCCAGATGACTTGCCAACATTGGTCCATGCCTTCACCACCACCCACCTTGACTACTGCAATGCCCTCTACCTAGGGCTTCCTAGGTGTTGATAGCTGCTGCTTGCAGCTAGTTCAGAATGTGGTGGCCAGGCTTTTGACTGGTACATATAGGGCCCGTCTTATTACACCTGTGCTGCGCGGACTGCACTGGTTGCCTGTTCAGTGGCAGCTCATCTTTAAGGTTGACTTGCTGACCTTTAAAGCCCTACACAAACAGGAACCTGGTTACCTGCAAGATCTCCTGATTCCCTACTGCCCCTCCTGCCCTCTTTTATCTGCCAGTGTGGGATTGCTAGAGATTCCCAGGGTGCGTTTAAAAACATTGGGTGCCCATGATTTTTCTTTAGTGGCCCCTACCCTGTGGAATTCTCTGCCTCGTCGGCTGAGAGAATGCCTGACCATCAAAAGATTTAAATCTAAGTTTAAAACACATCTTTTTAATCTAGCATTCCCTGATTAATTTTAAGTTAAATGAATACAATTGCTGTGTTTTAGCATATTATTTATTTATTTATTTATTTTTATTCATCTATTTATTTAGTCTCTGATTACAATACCTTTGAGCACATAACGGTTCTTTTACAAAGGTTCCACGTCAGTTGGAAGGGTGACAGACATACGACGGCTGGTATTACATACAATTTTGAGAAGAAAGTATTTAAAATGACATTAACATTGCAACTAAAATTAAAACTATGAATCGGTAGAAAATCAAAAATAAACTAATAAAAGGAGGCAGCCCAAGGTGCTTTGTCAAATAGGTATAGGTAGATTTGGAAGAACAAAAGTTCAGGTAAGTGAAGATAAACAGTGGAAAGAAGGTGGAGGGTGAGAGGGGTGAAGTGAAAGAAGGATTGGGGAAGGAGGCAGGAAATAGGGCAGAGCAGTTAGGGTGAAAGTGGTCATTCACAGGAAAAGGGGGAGATGTAGGTACACAAGTATGTGTCAATACTGCTGAGGTAGTGCCATGTCAGTTGAAACAGTCACGGGAACTGTTAGCTGTAAGATGCTGATGAAGAGTGCCTTTAAATGGTCCCAATTTTGGTAAGGAAGAGATATCTCTGGGCAGCGCATTAAACCATAGTGGTGCTCTATATGCAAATGATCATTGCCCTTGTGTAGTCTGGCATCTTGGGACAGAGAAGAGTTGATTGAATTAGCTATGCATGTGCTGGGAGCTTCAAGAGGAGTTGAATAAGTTTGTAACAACAGAAGGCAGGAGCCAGAGAAGTGCCTTTTTGTTAGCAAGCAGGTTTGATAGTGAATCCTCCCATAGCTGTTTGTGCATAACTGTAATTTTAAACTGTGTATGTTGTATTTTAACTGTAAAGCACCTTGGTTTTGAAAAGGTGCTATACAAATAAATATTTACTTTACAACTCAGGATGGCTTTGTACTGGCTTACCCCTTCCTGTTCTGCTTACTGGAAACCATGGAAACTGTAGATGACTTGTTGAATGTGCATAAAATAATATTTAGCCTCCCCCCCAATGTGGCAGTTGTCTCGTATGTCCAACCCTTACATTGACTCTACTTTATGAGTTTGGTTTGATGTTTTTACTCATAAAGATTTGGGTGCTGTAAGGTTTCTGATGTACAGTATGTCCTTCCTTGCACAATGCCTTTTACTCAGCACAAATTAATCTAAGTTTTGTGGGCCAGGCCAGAAAGGGGTTGCTGTTCTTGTTTCAATTCCTCCAAGGGAGGGATATTAGGACATTTGAAGATCTTCATTTAAAATATGGGATAGCATGACATTTTTTTGTGTTCTCCAGGTATGAGATTATATTAAACAGCATTTAGCTATGTGTTAACAAGAATTAGAAATCCTGTGTCTCTTTCAGTTGTTGCAACAGATGCTGTTAGGTCTGAGCTCTACTAAACATTTAATATCAGAACTATATCAAGTTCTAGGCCAATTATGGGGGGGCTCGGTTCAGTACTTTAAAGTAACATAGTAAACTGATCTGGACATAGTGATAACAGGAAAACAATGAACCCACTACCTAGCAGACATACATAAGGTCACTTTGTCGCACTTATTTCGGGAATTTCCCATGGCAGGTTTTTTACTTTATTTCATAAACTCAGACAGGCAGGTAAAATGTATACATTCAAGAAGATATGCACTCGGGATGGTGGTGCTCGTAGAAAAGCCAAGGTACACAGTACATAGACTCCAGCAGTCACCACCTCTTTCTTTGATTAGGATGCCTTCACAACATAGCTTTTGTTGAAAAAAAAATCCATTTATTTGCATCAAGAACCATACCATACAATCCTTGCCTAAAGGCATCCTAATCAAAGGTAAAATACATACCCCAGAAGGGGGCATTTTACTGGAGAGAATATGGAGTTACCCCAGGTACCCCTGCTCATATTTGTTGGCATTCTTCTAATCAACGCTCCTTTTCTTTAGCCCTATAGGTGGAACTACAAGATACTTTGGGGGGCAGCTTACAATTAAATGAGAGGTGTTTTCTATTCCTTACGATCTTTGCTCTCCTCCCACATATATTATTACATAACTGTATGGTTACAGTGAAAGACAATTATCAAAAAATTTTGGGGGAAACACACCCCACGCATTGATTTAGGACAGGTCTAAATGATTTACATTTATTGAATGGCAAATATCAGTGCACAACTAAACCATTGTTATCCACAATTTGCATTGTTATAGAGACATTGGGTGGGGTATTCAAAGGGTTTGTGCATGGCGCAACAGAGTTGCGCCATGTGCAACCCACTGATGTGCCCCTGCACGATATTCAAAATGGGATGTTGCGCCGTGCAAATGCCAATGCGCCGGGGTGCACCAATAATGTGTGCGGCACAAGTGCAGGGGTTATGCCCATACATATTCCACACATCCCGATATTCGGCCTGGGATGTGCGGCTCATAGGCTGGTGCAACCCCTACTTGCGCCACACACTGGTGCTCAAAGTTGAGCCTAAAAGAAATAGGAGCAAGGGCTGGCCACCCACAGGTGAGCTGCCATATTGCAAGGGCACAACACGGCAGTCACCAGCTGTGGGTGGCCACCTGAGTTCCGGAGACAGGGGCTGTTGGCTTGGCGCCCCCTCCCAAGCCCGATTGCAGGCATTGTAATGGAATCGATATCCCTGGTGATCCAGTGGACCACTTCCAGCCCGATCTCAGGCATAAGTATAAATAAACATTTCTGAATATTTCTGGTGGTCCAGTGGTACCTCCCACCGCCCACTAAGCCCTGCCACCCGCTCCCCCGGTCAGCGGCGGTTGGCAGCTCCCCATCCGCAAGCTGCCCAGCCACCGCCCGACTGACTGTGTGCAGTACGGCTGTGATGGTCCACAGCATGGGCCAATGGCGTCTGAGCTGAACCGTACTACACAGTCCCAATATGTGAATGGATCCATTCACATATCTGGACTGTGTGTGCGGTGAGTCATACACCCATTGGCCATGCTGTGGACCAATGGGTATGCAACGCCGACTGTACACGGTCGATCAGCGGTGGCTGGGCAGCTATGAGATACTTTCCGCTCGGCAGCTGAGGGTGAAGCAGTGGAGTACCGCTGGACCACCGGGATATTAGAAAATATTTATTTATACTTATGCCCGCGATCAGGTTGGAAGCGGTTCACTGGACCACCAGGGATATGGAATGTGTAGTTTATTATGCTTATGCCCACTATCGGGCATTGGAGCACTTTGCTGCACTGTGCAGGGGTCATCAGTCCCAGATGGCTGCAGCCTGGCAGGGCGCCTGGTGCAAGTCACTGGGGATCGGCGTACCTGCATGCAAATGGGGCCATAATGACATGTCAGTGGCCCCAGTTGCACCATGCATGCTTATGGCCCCATTTGCATATCCACCACTGAATTTTCCTGCACTTTTGCTGGCGCATCCCCCTGCTCCTCCCTTGCCACTTGCGCTGGCACAGTGCCACTGCGCCATGTGCAATGCGGGAGGCCACGTTGCCATATTCAACGGTGCTGAGCCATGGTGCAGCACCATTGAATATCACCCAGCACACTGCCTGGCACATCCCAGTTGTGCTGCACCCAGGCTTGTGCCCCTGCCTGGCGCACCCCTTTGGGTATTCTATATAATGGCACCAGCCAGGATGAAACACAGTAGTGCTGCTATATATCACAAAATGCTGATGTGCACTGTAGAAAACAGTGCTGTAATTCAATGGCAATTAAACCCTTTTGTCATGCAGTGTTTTGTGACACGTCATTTATTGCAAGTTACTACCTTGCATCCTGGCTGCCTCAACTTTATGACTCCAAGATCAAATTTTGTGCCATAAAATATTAATTTCTTTCTGCATTACACATTCTTGAATGACCAGTTGTTCATTAGAGGTTACATTTAGAAATGAGATGTGGTTCAACAGTGTCCTCATCTTCTTCTATCACCCAACTTAGGAGTTGAGATTTTTACTTTCTGATGGAGTTGTAGAGACCTACTGTATCTGCATGCCTTTGATTCTGTGCTGTGCCCTTTGTAATTTCGAAGCTGCTTCAGTTATGTGGTCTGTTGTCTGTGCATGTAATAGAAAAATGTAAATAAATAGAAATCTTCAAAAAAAGTATTATTGCTTTTTTTGGGGGGGGGCTAGGAAGTTTTCATCTATTATGTATTGAATATAGCAGCCTAATTAGCACTGTTGGCATTAGTGTAACAAGCCACAAAGCAGTCTAGATAGTACCTGTTTATACTGTCATTGTTCAAAAAATCTAGGTGTTTATCCTGCAAACCCTCTGGTTTACCTACCTTTAGACAGTGCCCCCCCCACCTACCCCATCATCCATTTTCTCCTGGACTTGCTCAGCCACCACATAACCAGAACCACTTAAGTGATGGATGGATTGCCAGCTCAGTAATGTGGGAGCCTGGGGTTGGGGGGGGGGTGCACAGGACTATCACTATTATTAAGGGAGCTCGCATGCATTGATGTGCACATGTACACAAAGGGGTGTGATGCGCCTGCTTCCAGTGCCTTCGTTCCCATGTTGAGCTGGTCCTGGCTATGATAACACCTACTGTCGCATCCACTATGCAATGATCCCATCACAAGACACTGATGCTTACCCACCCAGAAGCAGGTGAGTCAGTCCTCCTTCCTCCAGCTGGTCTCCAGCTACTCAAGCTTGCTCATGAACTTAGGTCAGTAGTGTTGAAAGCAGTAGTATTGCCACTGCACTAATGGGCCAGTTCATTATACTGCCATCAGTTTATTTTTAGCCACCAGCAGTGGAAGCAGAGTAAACCGTAAATATGTTTTCTAAGAAGCAGCATCTCCATATGGGCACTAGGCTGTCTTTTGCTGTGCATGCTGCCAAGGAATACATCATAGATTTATTTTTAGACAGTGCAACAACAGTAGCAATAGTGTTATGTGTGATAAATTTATTATCTAAGTAGCAGCATCAGCACTGGGCTATCGAGCTCTCATGCGGTGTGAAAACTGCCTACGATTATACTATGGCCCAGATATTCAAAAGAGCTGAGCCATGCGCAATAGGGTTGCGCCTGCGCAAGTCCAAAATTGCGCCATTCTGAGATATTCAGCAGGAGGCAGTTGCGCCCCCCAAATCATGCTGAGCAACAGCACAATGCTAATGAAGGCATGCTCAACCGAAGGGGGAGGAACCATGCATAAACTGCACAGCCGATATTCAGCCAGGCCATGCAGAGTTATGCGGTAACCTGTGCCTGCAAACTTTAAGCCAAAAAAAGGATCAAGTGGGGCCACCCACAGGTGAGCTGCCGCGTGCAGGCGCAACACAGCAGCTGCCACCTGTGGGTGGCCTCCACTATTCCGGTGCCCACCCTGCAGCCCGATCGTGGGCATAATAGTACCCCCATAGCCCGACTGCGGCGGCAGATATTCCCCCTGCAGCAGCCCCATCATGGGCATAAAGTGACACAATCCCCCGACTAGCCTGATCGCGGGCAAAAGCGTGAACAAATCCACCCCCGACTAGCCCGATCGGCGGGCATAATGTAAGACAAACCCGCCCGACTGGCCGATCAGGGCATAATGTGAGACAAACCCCTGACTAGCCTGGCGTGGGCATACATCACAACCCCTCACTAGCCCGATCGCGGGCATAATGCAACCCCAAAGACCAATATCCATGGTGGTCCAGTGGACTCTGAAGCCCGATTGTGGGCATCAGGTCAAACCCACCCCCCAATGTCCAATAGCCCTGGTGCTCTGGTATTTCCCCACCACCCACCCACAGAGCCCACCACCCTCCTCCCGTCATCCGGTGGCACCACCCACCTGCTGCCCGCCACCCCACCGACTGACAGCTCAGTAGGGCTGCCGCCCATTGGTTCAGAGCAAGAGCCAATGGGCGTGCATCTCCATACCATCTGAGAGCGGTCAGATATGTGAATGAATTCATTCACATATGGACTATATCTGACCATGAACTTCATGCCCATTGGCTCTTGCTCTGAACCAGTAAGCGTGCAACTGGCTGTCAGTCGATGAATAGAGCAACAGATGAATAGTCTACCACCACCGACTGACAGCTTCATGGAGCTGCGCCCATTGGTTCCAGGCAAGAGCCAATGGGCATACAGCTATACCCATACTAAGGCGGTCATTCACATATCTGGACTGCCTTGCGGTTGTCATTCATGCCCGATGCTCTTGCTCGACAATGAAGCGTACGCTCTAACTATCGACTCATTTGCTTGTGAGTGGAGTGAAGTGCTGCCCGTCCAGCTGGCTGATGGGGAGTGGGGTGGTGGGAGCTCTGTGGGTGGGTGGGGTGAGGGGCCACTGGAGCACCAGGGCTATGGGACTTTTGGGGGTGGGTTTGACCTTATGCCGCGTGAGATACTGTGGTCCACTGGACCACCAGGGATATTGGTCTTTGGGGGGTTGCCATAATGCCCGCGATCGGGCTAGTCGGGAGTGATGTGTATGCCTGCAATCAGGCTAGTTCGGGGGTTGTGATGTATGCCCATGATCAGACTAGTCGGGGTTTGTGTCACTTATGCCCGTGATCGGGCTAGTCGGGGAGGTCTTACGTTTTGCCCGTGATCGGGCTAGTTGGGGGGGTTTGTGTCACTTTATGCATGCGATCAGGCTAGTCAGGGGGGAGTGATGTATGCCCGCGATGGGGCTGCAGGGGGCGTCGGTCCCTGATGGCTGCTGCCTGGCAGGGCACAAGTCGTCGGGGATCGGCGCACCTGCATGATAATGGCATGCAAATGGGGCCATAATTAGATGCAAATAGTCCCCTGTGTGCCTTGCATAAATTATGGCCCCATTTGCATGTCACCTTTTGAATATCACAGGTTTGCGCATGGCACGATGGAACTTGCGCCACCGCATCTGAATGCTCCACTCTGACCACTTGTGGTGGCACAAGTTCCACTGCACCATGCACAGTGGCTGTGGCCAGGGGGCGATTTTCAAAGAAGTTGCTCAATAGCACAACTCCGTTGAATATCGCCCTGGCCACACCCCTGCGCAACTTTTTTGAGCAGCACAAGGGCTTGCGTCACAGAATGGCGCAGTTTGAATATCTGGCCCTATGAGTTTATTTTAGACAGCATCATAAGTAGTAGTAGCAGTAGTGGTTTAACTTGCTAATTTGTTTTCTAAGAATCTGCATCAGCACTAGGCCATCAGACTGTCCTGCTGTATATTTGTAAAAGAGTAATGGTACTGACGTACACATCAGTGTCTGACTCCTCTGAGAGCTTTGTTTTACTACAACAACCATCTGCAGTTTTATGCATGCTCATGGACAAACTACCAGGAATCATGTCAAAAGTGGCGTTGGTCACTGCCACTACAAAAAATGCACAATCTACTGAATTTGCACATTTCGTCTTAAAGGAAAGTATCACATTTAGGAAACTGTACATTTTTGAAACACATTTCTAAAAATGCACTGTTTGAAAAAAGAGAGCTATGACAGAATTCAAGTAGTCTTTGCACAATTTGTGCAACAAGTACATAATTGTGAAACCATCAATTTTACACTATTTTATAGGCATTATTTATATTTCACCCAGCCTTAGTCACAATCCTCTTTTTTGTGACATCATGATTATTTTACGTCTAACAAACTGTGATATTATAGACAGAGAATTATGACATCAGAAAAGGATTGTGTAGCAGAAACAGAAGGACTCTATGGGACAATCACCTTGTTTCCATGCAAATCGACCTAATAATGAAGTACAGAGGGAGCAGAAAATAAGACAGAAATATAAACAAATGTGGAATTATGCTTCTTAAAGTTTCTCCAAAAGTGGAAAACATTGTTATCGTCTTTCTTTTTGTTTAAACTGTATTTTTTAACTTTACTGTAAATAATGCAGCTGAAAAAGACAGGCAGGCATTAGCACAATTAATTATACTCACAAAAACAATTGAGAATATATAATTCTCACAGTACATAAAATGTCATGCTCCAAACATTGATACCTCACTTGAGGGAATCCTGTACTTCAACAATAATACACAACAGACTGCTGGTATTGGGCTACACTAGACTGCCCAGGGGCCTTGTAGTCCCTCAAAGGTCCAGTAAAGCCTGATACCACCCACACTGGAGGATATAATTGTGCTTAGAAAATGGGTTGGTTATAACATTTTTAATTAAAAGTTAAAAAAATAAATAAAATACATGCACTTGACCATGTGATTATTGTAAAGTAGTCCCTTATGTGACTCAATTACCAGAAGAGGGTGTTGCTCATGGATGTCTCACTTTCATTACTGTGGCCGTTGTCGTCCCTCCCTCCCACACACACACACACGCACACACACATATAATGTGAATCATTTTGTGCAGTGTTTCTTGTGGTGCACCTGCTTCCTCCCCTTGTATGCCAGAGTGACTGATGGCCATTATAGTTTTATTTTTTTACTCTTGTCCTGCTCCTGCAATCATTGCAATCTTGTTTACCCACCCACATGTCTGTTAACTCTGAGAACAGACCCAAGTGTTCTGTGGCTATGGTGAGACTGATAGATGGATATAGTAAGCGCTTTAATGATGTTATCAAAAAGGTGACTGTGTTTTTTTTTTCATTTGGCAAAAAAATTAGTTAAGTGGCTGAGGTAAGAGTCAGTGCATGGAAGCTAAGGCTGATGCCATTCAGGAACCTGATCTGCACAGCAGCCATGATCAGGACATGTTAACTGTATGAAAATAGTACAGAGGATTTTTAAGTTGCAAGTCAGCTTCAGTTACATTAACTTTTTGTTTGCTTGTGATGAGTACCCAGAGGCCAGTGGGAAGAGTACTGTTGCAATGGGGGGTTGTATCTTTTGCTAAACAAGAAAACAACATGGTAGCTATTTTAAATTTAAAATTGCAATGGGCACAATGATTTTTGAATGTAATCAGGCAACAGAGACCAGGGCTTATTATTTACCGGTCTCTGTTGCTTGATACCAGACTGGCTGGTTGGTGGGCTTAGCCAATCAAAGTGAAGATACCTCTCTACCCATTTTCTAAAGTACAACTAAATTATAACCCAAATTTTCAAAGAAACAGCCCAGTACTGCCATGAGTGGAGGTAACTTACATTTATTGGTTGCTTAATATTGTTCACACTGAATAAGAACAGTATGGTTACTCCCCTTAACCTCCATATTATTGAAATAATAGTAGGGGGCCAAATAGGGAGCTTGCTGCCATCGAGAAAGCAATATGCAGTAAAATCCCAAGTTTTAACTTGATATATAACAACTGTAAAGGAATCAACAAGAGAACAAACATTTGTGAAAGAAGTCATCCTTTGTGTTTGCACTGCTGTTAAATGTTAACCTAAAGATGAAACTTTAAGAATGCTGGAGGCTTGCCTCTCTAGAGCTAGCCTGTAATACATCAAGGATATGCATTTTTCACAGTAGTCCAACATTCATTACCAGCCCTTGGATGAGTGAGAAATTCTCATCATCTAGAGATAACCCAGTATGAAGCCCAAGCTTTTAAGGCATATGTTTTTTTTGTCAGATGAAATATATTGTGAGAGTCGGTCTCCTCACAGGGTCCAAAAGGGATTAGCCAAAAGTCTAATGGTGATTGTTTACAAATGAGTAGCTAGTCCTGCCTTGCTCTTGTGCCACAATGGAGAGATCTGCTGTAAAGGCACGAAATAGAAGCTCTGTGGAGGAGGCAGAAAGGCAGAACTGTTCAGCAAAGCTGAGTAATGCCATATGGTGCCACAATTTTGAGTACACTTCAGTGTACCTAGGGCACATAAAAAGCTAAAGACACATCCTCAAGCACTATTTCAGATTGTCCATAGCCCTCTCACCACAAATCCAACATATTTAACCAGTTGAAAGGCAATCAGCTTCTTCTACCTTCATGTGTCTGGCATTATGCCACTGTATAAAGTATATACCTTCAATTAACCTCCTGTTCTCCCTCAGAGTCATTCTCCCTTTGTCAGAACTCTCTCTATTTTGTTCACCAGTTTAGCCGCATCTTTGGGGTCAGAAAATTGATAAGTCGTGTCCCTGTAGGCTGTTTTAAGACTTGCTGGCATCAGTATGATATGATGAACTAAGTGTCTCAGCTTATTACGAATTCCATCAAACACCTTCCTCCACTGCTGAGTCTCATAGCTGAGATCAGAGCAGAGATGGATTTTACTTTCATGTGATTCAGAGGGCCCTACTGCTTTGGTTTAGGTAGTAGGGTGTCCCTTTCCATCACTGAGCACAGTACAGTCAGCAATACCAGAAGCAGGTAAACAATGTTCTGCAGACGTGTACGAGATCCTTGGGTGGGGGGGGGGCAGGAGCCTGGTAACTCTTCAAAATAAGAGGATATGAGGAGAGTTGATAATGTTCATAGAGCCATTTTATCAGAAAGTCAAAGAGAGTCTCCCCCCTCAACACCTTCCAGTAGCCCCAAAATGCAGATGTGAGTTTCCAAGACTGAATTTTCTAAATTCTCAAGCCTTGTCCTAAGGACAATATTATTTTAGTCAGCACTGTGAAGACACTGAGAGTTCTATCTGCTGTCTGAACAGGCTTCTGGGTGTCAGCAGTTAGAAGCCCCATTTCACTGTCCATGGACTTCATCCGCTGTTGAAGCTCCTCCATCAGTTTATCTGTGGACTGAATTGCTTTCAGCAGGTTGGTATTAGTAGGATTGTGTGGGATCTTCATCTTGTCCAGGTCACTGTGCCTCAGTGCTGCTTCCCAGATGCTGTTCTTTTGGCTGTGCCCCTTCACCTTCTGCTCCTGCTTTTTTATTTGAGCTATCCATGCTGACTCTACTTTCTGAAAAAATGGTCAAATATGGTAACTCCAGATTTTACTTGATATCCTCTCTTTATCTATAATTTTTTTTTTTACCAATAAGAGCATTTTAAAAGCAGTTGTTAAAAGATTTTCCTTTGATAGTTGCATAGCTCCTAAAAGTTGTTACTT
The DNA here is from genome assembly GCA_016271365.2 of Neoceratodus forsteri. NCBI lineage: Eukaryota > Metazoa > Chordata > Ceratodontiformes > Ceratodontidae > Neoceratodus > Neoceratodus forsteri. Next base: position 39,892,539 of record JADMNL010000040.1, on the reverse strand, counting down.
TCTGCTCCCCAGTTATCCCCTTTAGAACAGCTTTGCCTTAGCATGTTAAGGGCCTAATAAGATATTGTTTGGCTGTGCCCCCTTGACCTACAATCCATGATGGGGGACAGTGGGTCCAATCTCTACTGCTCAGCTGGTCCTCTCTTAAACCACAGCACCAGCTGTCTGATCAGTTGATCAGTCCCAGGCACGAAGGAAGAAAGAATATGGTCTAACGTCACTAAAAGACACAAGAAAGACTGCTTGAGGGTTCCACAGGAGCTCAATCATGTATACAATCGATACATTCCTTTGTGATCCTGCATGACAGCCTGCCTAGTATAATTTGTGGATGCGAAGTCGTCCACTCTCTCCCTTCTGTCCTGTGCACGCAAGTCAGTTGGCAAATACTGAGGTTGGAGGGGACACAAATTGCCTCCCATTATGGATGAGCTTAAGGAGGTGGTACAGCCACACAATAGCTTGTGTGGCCCATTGGGGGCCTTGAGAAAAATCAGGATAATTAGGGAGTAACTATTTTAAGATTCTGGTGGGAGAAGGGAGGGGAGAACATATCTTAGTGGACAGAATTTACAACTATGCCCTATCATCACGGACTAGGAGTCAGGGTAACATGTGATGCAAGGCCCATTCCCATACTTCCTACTTGAATAATGCTGTGTATTATGGTTTACCATGTCAAGGCCTTAGATAGGTCAAGACACATACTGTGTCACTCTAGTTTTTCTACATGAATAAGCATTACATTGATGCAATCTGTAAAACAAGTCTCCCTAAGCTTGGCGTATTGTATTACAGTAAAGCTCAGGGAGAGAAAGTGGCACTAGCAGTGTCAACACCATTCAGTGCTGTCATATGCCCAGATCCCAACTACAGGTGTTGACAGATATTGCTTGGCATTGATTTCCCATGTTGCTAAGTAAGCAATAAGACACTCCAGGGTGTGTGTTAGACACTTTAACACACGGCTAGGAGGCATAGTGAAGCACGAGGCCACCGGCCATCGGTGTCAACCTCCTAGCCGTGTGTTAAAGTGTCTAACACACACCCTGAGTGGCTTATTGTACTTATGAAATGGCCACCTAAAATACGGATGTATGTGTTAAGTAAAATATATAGCATTTAATAGTGAAAATGTAAAAGTTTGTGTTAATTTTAATAAAATAGTTCCTCCAGTTGTTTTTTTTTGAGTTGAAGACTTTTGAGCTATTTAGGCTTCCGTATCTGTATTTTTCCATTATGTAGTTGCCATGGTACCACCCCTCCACACCCCACCCAACTAGTAGCAATCCTACAGGGACCAATGTAAAGTTTCATCCTAAAAATTGAGAAATGACAGGGCTAAGGGATGGAAGTATTGAGCGGGTGGCAGGTCGCTCATTGAAAAGCACAGCGAGCAGGCAAAACCAGAAGAAATCTTGACTTTTTTCCCATATTAAGCACTGCATGCGGGCAGAACTGGAAGAAATCTTGATTTTGTTTTCACAGTTGTGCTTTGCATCTACAGAGTGCACTTTTACAAGAACTAAGTCACCATGGACTTTTATTAAGTGTTTACCCAACTAGCTGGAGAGCGAGCGAGCCAGTGGGCTGGGAGACAGATCGTGGCACTTGCTGTTTTTTTGTTCCCGCTTTTCTACATGCATAACAGAAACCCTCAAAGACCAAGGTCAACTGAACAAGAGGTCAGATTTATTTTTTTTATAGTTAGGCTGGCACCACTTATGCCAGAAACAAGATGGCTGTGTTTTCATTTCTGAAGGTTCTGAGTGGGCAGCATCACCCATATCACTGCCCGCTTGCCATAGCTTGGCACAGCCTGATCCTTGTACAGTGCTGTTAGACATATTAGCACACTCCTAGCAGCCAATCAGAATGCTGCTTTCCTACCACCCATTTCATAAGTTAATCTTTGATGTCTGATACTAGGGCATCTGGGATATCATGCATATCAAGATAGCAGGCAGGGGTTACAAGAAAAAACAGGTAAAACAATTAAAAAGAAAGTGAAGTAAGTAAAATGATAGATATCATCAGATGCATATTTTTTCCAAAAATTAGTATATTGGAGAAAGCAAAATGATTGTGGGGCCTCTGACCTTTGAAACACCTTCTGGAGATTGAGATGCTGCCCCATCTGTATGTACCTATCTTGGTTTGGAGCAGGGGCTGCTGGACTCCTTACCAAACTGGCATGGGTAGATAAAACCTTCTGTTCTACCTAGGGGCCATCAAGTCCGCTGCCTCTTCCCCCAGAGGATGCCTAGGCAAAGGCAGAATGGGCTTACCAAGGTCAGCTCCAAGAGGGTGGCAGTGGCAGAATGGGTGCATGCTCCTTAGGCTGTACCACTTCAGAGGTTCTTCATTGTACTGGTGGGACAGAGTAGCCAAGAGGAGGCACCCATCTCAGTGGTAAGGGACGATGTAGGGATCCTTAGACATGGAGGCCCAAAGAAGGGAGGAAGAGTCCCCAGCTGAAGAGCAAGCAGCTGCTGGTGAGGAACTCTGTTGTTAGAGTGATAGTCTGGGAAGGGGAGGGAGGGGGGAAGAGAGAGGGAGGGAGGGAGGTGAAGTGCCTGAGAGGGGCTTCGGCTTGGAGGGATGGAGAGTGTATTCATAGGATCAATAGGGCAGCAGTAGATGGGAGGGAGCTGGACATTATTGTCCAGCAGGGACAAGTGACCTGGCAAGGGAAAGGGAAGGGTAACTTCCAGGATCTACAATGGGGGGCCTCAATCAGGTAGAACACATGGTGGCATTTGCCAAGATGTAACCTGTGTACCGTTGAGGAGAGGCAAGGATACTTCACATCAGGGCATTTAACAACTGGCTGAAGGCATGGTGCATGGAAGAGGGCTTCAACTACATTGGGGACTTGGGCTAGCCTGGAAGGATATGGTTCTCTATAAAGGAGAAGGCTGCATCCTTCCAGGAATAGGACTAGAGACCTTGGTGGGAGGTTTAACTGCTACTTAGATGAGCATGTAAACAAGCCATAGGGAGGCTGTATAACCAAGGGAGATAATAAATGCCCCCACAGTGATGGAGCTTCCAGGAGGTGGGACTGAGGGGTGTAAACTCCCCCAGGGCAAGTATGAAAGAAGACAGGGTTAAGGACAAGACAGAGAAAAAGAGGGGTATAAATTGAGTAAGAAAGAGTAAAGGATTAAATGAGATGGAATGGAGATGGTAAAAAGGGAAGAGGTAGGTCAGAGGGAGTTTCAGAAAAAAGCACAAGCAGGAAAGGAGGAAGCAGGCATGGAGGGAATAAGGAATGGAGAACCATGTGTTCCAGTGCACAGTCTTGGAAACAAAATTCCAGAAGTGGAAGCCATCCTAGTGGAGGCTAGACTGCATGTGATGGCCATAACAGAGTCATAGTACACTGTGCATCATGACTGGAACATAGCCATACCTGGCTTCTCTCGGTTCCGGAGAGACAAGGCAGGGAGGAGGGGAGGAGTGATTGATTGCATGTGAGGGAGGAAGCCAAGGCCATGGAGTTCTTGGGGCACATGGAGGAAAAGAAAGGGATGGAGGTTCTGGGGGTCATCCTGAAGACAGCCTCTGGGGCAGCTATCTGTACTGGTTTACTGTACAGACTTCAGGCACAGGAAGAGGAGTTGAATAAGGCACTTGGGAGAGCCATTATCATAATGGTAAGTAACAGGAAGGTGCTGCTAGTTGGTGACTTCAGTCTGCCAGATGTGGATGTTGGCCTTCCAACTACAGATTTGGCAAGGAGCAGGGCCATCCTTATCTCCCTACAAGGGTTTTTTTTTCAGGCAGCTAGTCAAAGATCCCACTAGAGATGGGGTATTGATGAATCTGGTACTTGCAATAGGGACAGCAATGCAGATATCACAGAGGGAATCCCCCTAGGTACTAGTGATCACTGTACAGTATGGTTTAATATAAAGACAGGAGCAGATGCAAACCACAGGAGGACGAAGGTCCTGAACTTTAGGAGCACAGATTTTAAAGAAATGGGAGACAGCCGCAGAAGCTGCCTCATATGGGTGGATTGCTAGGGAGGGGTAGGAGCATAGTGGGGGGAAAGGGGGGCATAATTAAGGCAACAAGCCACTATTTAAAGTAAGTGAGTGAAAGCAGAAGGAAAAAGAGACTGTTATAGTTCTCTAGGAAAGTGGTTATGTGGTGAAGGAAAAAAAGAGTTACATTCAGGAGGTATAAGGAAACAGAGGGAGGAGAACAGGGAGGTATACTAAGCAAAATAGAGGAAAGCAGGAAAGGTGGTGAGGGGAGCAAATGCAGAGAGAGGAAAGGATAGCCAAAGGGGATGCTAAAGGTGATAAGAGATTATTCAGCTACGTAAGTAAGAAGAAGAAAGTAAGGTGAGGGATAATGAGGATTAGAAGGGTAGCATGGGAGACTGGGTAGAAGAGTATCAAGAAAAAAGCGGACATCTTGAACAGGTACTTCTGCTCAGTCTTCTCTATGGCAGGGTGAAATTTATCTTCCACCAGCAGAATTCTGGCAAAATTCTGATTTCACTTCCACAACATTTTGTGAAATATCAATGAAAATTGCATAAACATTTGCCAAAATTGTAATTTTAGCTATTTCTACTTAATTTTCAAAGTGTTTATCCAAACTGCACCATGGTTAACATGAAGACTGCACCAATGTCCATACAGAAGTGTACCAAGTTGCACATCTCTATCTTTAAAGGTAACTGAGTTACATAGCTCCAAACTTTCTGAAAATTTAAGATTACATTTCACAATTATGTAAATTGCTGAATTTTAAACCCCTATAACTTTAAACAAGACAAATAAATATCACCATTTTTGTTAAGCTCCTTGACCATGAATATTAGGCTTTAAGTCTACCTCCATGGCCCTGTAGCTGATTGTTGCACTGCCATGCTGAGAAGGGTGGGTGGTGGGCTCCAACAACACAGAGACCATTGTGGTTGGGACAGGAAACTTGCTCCTGCCACTGGAGAAGCTGTGGCTATGCAAGGCTGACAGAGGAACTACTCCCACCAGAGAAGGTTGGAGAGGAAAAAAGTGGGAGAAAAACCTAGGAGCTTGTTGCCAACTGAATGACATCTGGGTTCATCCTGATAAGGGTGTATGCCTGTGAACAGAGTATATGCCTGACAGATGAGCTGCCAGATGGGGGGAGGGGAGGACACAATAATGAAAAAAAGAGGCTATGTGTGCCAACTCTCTAACCTGCTCTGCTCATCTGCTATTCCATGGTTGCCACAGTCAAAGAAAAAAAGAAGCCTTACAGCATATACCAGGACACCAAAACTGAGACAGACTGGGAGTTGTACAAGGAAAAAATGAGAGTGTCAAATAAACAAATTAGAAAGGCAAAAGCTCAGACAGAGTAAAAGACAACAGGAAGGCATAGTGAGGAGACAAATCATTTTTTAGATACATTAGGGAATGTAGGAAGACAAAAGGGGGATAGTAAAGATTGCTACTGAAGAAGGGAATGCACCAAACATGACCCAGAGAAAGCTGAAATTCTCAACAAATACTTCTGCTCGGTGTCTGCCAAAGAGGACCCAGGGGATATCCCAGCACTGAAAAAGCACAAAACCCCAGGACCAGGGTTAGACACAAGTCCCTTTACAGAAGCCAAAGTATGGGAGGTGCTAAGTAAACTAAAAGCAGACAAAGCCATGGGACCAGACGAGATGCACCCCAGAATCCTTAAGGAACTAGGGTCAGAATTAGCAGCCCCTCTGGCACTCCTATTCACAAAATCCTTGAAGAGTGGTGTGGTACCCAAAGACTGGAAAAAGGCAATAGTGGTTCCACTTCACAAATCAGGCAGTTGCGAAGGGTCGGGTAATTACAGACCGGTGAGCCTCACGTCTATAGTAGGGAAACTAATGTAGACACTACTCAAACAGAGGATCATAGTATTCCTCAAAACTAGTGGCCAACAAGCCCCTAAACAGCACGGTTTCATAGCAGGTACAGTAGGTCATGCCAGACAAATCTGCTCGAGTTTTTTGACTACTCTACAAAAATAGTGGATGACGGTGGGGCAGTAGATGTGTCTACTTAGACTTTAGTAAAGCCTTCGACCTGGTTCCACACAGAAGACTGGTAAAGAAGCTTGATCATACAGGGGTTGGTCCAGAAGTAGTCAGATGGGTACAAAACTGGTTACAAGGCAGAACCCAGAGGGTACAGGTTAATGGAGCACAATCGATGGAAGGCAGGGTGACCAGCGGGGTGCCCCAGGGCTCAGTGCTAGGGCCTGTACTCTTCAATGTTTTTATAGCAGACATCACTGACAGACTTAAAGGGAAGGTGTGTCTGTTCGCAGATGACACCAAGATATGTAGCAGGATGGACACCCCAGAAGGAGTGAGCAAGATGGAAGCTGACCTCAAGAAACTAGAAGAATGGTCTGGAGTGTGGCAGCTGAGATTTAATGCCAAAAAGTGCAAGGTCATGCACATAGGAAAGAAAAATCCAAGAAAGGAGTATTATCTAGGAGGCAAAAGACTGGCAGTCTCAAACCAGGAATGAGATCTGGAGATCATAATCTCAGATGACTTGAAGGTTAGTAAGCAGTGTGAGAAGGCAACAAAGAAGGCCAACAGAATGCTGGGCTGCATTGGAAGGGGAATCATAAGCAGGAAAAGAGAGGTGGTACTACCACTGTATAGAACACTGGTCAGGCCTCACCTGGAATACGGAGTCCAATTCTGGAGGCCTCACCTCAGGAAGGACATTGACTGGGTGGAAACAGTACAGAGAAAGGCGGCAAAAATGATTTAGGGTCTGCAGTACATGTCCTACAAGGAAAGATTTAGGGAACTGAATATGTACTCCCTGGAGCAGAGAAGAGAGAGAGAGGGGACATGATTGAAACATTCAAGTACATAAAAAGCATTAACAAGGTACAGGCACAGGAACTTTTTCACTGCAAGAAGAGCTCCAGGACCAGGGGACATGACCTCATGCTGCAAGGAGGAAGGTTCTCTACCAACACCAGGAAGTTTTTCTTCACTGAAAGAGTGGTGGACGCTTGGAACAGCTTGCCTCAAGAGGTTGTGGGGGTCGACACTGTGGAGGGATTCGAGAATGCATGGGATAGACACAAGGTAGCCCTGACTACAAAGAGCAACTAGACTGTCAAAATAGGTCTAAAACAAATGGGCAGACTAGATGGACCTAGCGGTCTCCTTCTACTGTCAACTTCTATGTTTCTATCCAGGAATGCTTTTTAGAATTTTGCGGAATTTAAAATAAAATTCTGAAAAGTATTTCAGAAGTGAAATTACCATTCTGCACCAATTCTGATGGCAGAATTCCACATTCTGCACAACCCTATCATCTGTCCCTTCACCACTTTCTCTCTCTATGACCTCCCTGCCCAGACCCCCATCCTGAGAACCAAGAGAGACCATACCAACCTTGATGTATAAAATCTCTACCTGACCCATTTCCACAGGGGTGGTTAGGGAATTCTCTACTACTGAATGAAAGGAGTGTCAGGGAGTGTGCCACACAACCATTGCTGCCGCCTGCTAGTCCTGTAATCATGACCAGTGCAAGCATAGAAACTTCTGTCCTAAACTTTACTTAGGGTCTCAGTTTGAGTTAGTCCTTGGCTACCTGATCGGTAGCTGGGTCGAGTAGTGTAGGTATCGGCTATTTTTGGCTGGGTAGGGTAGAGTGGGTAATGTACAACTCTAACCAACATAACAGTGTAATTATTGGCTCAGGTAGTTTGAGACAGGTAATGGGTAATTAGAGCAGGACAGAACTTCCAGGCTGGAAACAGGCATTAAAAGGGCAGCCTGTGGGGTCCTTCATGTACTGTAGCTTATGGCAGAATAGGAACACATGACACCAGGCTGACACCTGATTGGTCAGTGGTGTCTAGATGGCTGTGCTCCATCTGCAGTGAGCCTGTGTGGCACAGATGGCAGTCAACAGCAGTCTGGAAGCAGCTCCATGTCCATGGGTGGGCACTTGCTCTACAACTAAATTGTGGCAAAGAGTGAAGACTTGTCTTTAAAATTAAAGTTGAATGAATCATAAAATGTACTTGAAGGAGCAAAAGGAGAAATAGTGGGGGTTGGGGACTGAAACAATCTCAGCCGGGGGGGGGTAAGCCTCCATCAAGAAGGTGATGCGGTGCTTAGGAGAAAACAGAAAAGGAGTGTTGGGGGGACAAAAACACAGAAGGCAGCTGGTTTGAAAAAATATTACACTGTTTGTTAGGTGCCCCTGAGCCCTGTAATGTATTACTGGGACATAGCTACACTGAGCATCTCAGCAGCATAGTGAAATCCTTTTACCACTGTATTACACTATTTGATAGGTGCCCCGAGCCTTGTGAATTATTATTGTGACATAGCTACACTGTGTGTCTCTGCAGCAGTTAGTGAAAGGCTGAAAGCCATTTACGGCTGTATTACACAGTTGTTTGTTGCGTGCCCCCAAGACCTGAGCCCTGTTACTTATTATTGTGACATAGTTAGATACACTGTCTGTCTCTGCAGCATAGTGAGACCCTTTTACAGCTGTATTTTATTACACTGTTTATTAGGAATGTAGGTGCTGTGAGCCCAGTCATTTATTAATGGGACATAGCTACACTGTCTGTCTCTGCATAAATTAGTGAAAGGCTGAAAGCAATTTACAGCTGTATTACACAGTTGTTTGTTAGGTACCCCTGAGCCCCAAGCCCTGTCATTTATTGCTGTGACATAGTCTGCCACACTATGTGTCTCTCTGCAGCATAGCCCCCCCCAATCTACAGCAGGGAAGTACACATCCCAATTCTGGGACCACCCCCATTCAGCCCTTGTTAAAAGGAGCACTGAGAATCTTATCACTTAATATAAACAGCCTCCTCCCTAAGTTCCCTCGGATCCAAGCATAGGTGGCACAGCTAAAACCAGACGTTATTGCCTTCATGAAAACCTGGCTATCCCCTAAGATCGCAGACACGTCTATATCACTGGAAGGTTACAACTCTTTCCACCAAGACAGGCTCTCTAAACGAGGTGGCAGCTGCCTAGTCTATGTCTGAAATGACATTAAAGTGCAGATGATGGACTGCAGCCTGCACACTAGTGAGACGCAAATCCTCCACCTCAATCTTACCATTGGGCAGCAAAACAAAGTACTGTTGCTAACAACAGTCTACATACCCCCGGGGAAGCAGGCTGCTGGGCTAAAACTCTTTGAGGAGAATCTGCAGCAATTGGGGAAAAAATGGGAGCATGTAATTGTTGGGGATTTCAACGTAAACTGGCACTCTAATAAGGAAACCATAGCCAGAGACCTAATAGCTGGCCTCTACTTTATGCAGATGGTTAACCTTCCCACAAGGCAAATTTACAAAACAGGCACCAGTACACTCATTGACCAGCTACTCTGCTTCAATCTTGATCATGTATCAGATGTTAAGGTTTTGCCTGATAGCCTCGGCGACCACTCGCCAGTCATGTGCACCTGGGCAAACAAGTTCACAAAGTGCCTGCCGAAGGTCACTACTAATTGTGTGCTGAGACCTGGGCTATTAAATGATTTCAAACTCCACTTGTCCCTGATCAACTGGTCAGTGCTGGACCTTGCAAATGATGGCAACCTCGCCCCTTGAGTTCTTCCGAAACTCATTTACCCGGGATTGCGATATTTTCGCCCCCCAAAAAAACAAAAAAGTCAAAGGAACCCACACCCCTTGGCTTAATACCACACTCCTAGATCAAATGTGTGATAGAGACAACCTGTGTCTCAAAGCTAAGGCCTCGGTAAAGCTGCATGGTGTATCTGCATACAAAGCTGCAAGGAACTCCTGTACTAGGCTCATTCGCTCGGTGAAAGCAAGCTATTTCAAGGATCTCCTTTACAAAAACTGGGGGTTCTCAAAAGGGTTTTGAAACACATTAAAATCCCTAACTGGAAAAAACTCCAGGACATCACCCAACCTGATTACCACTGGGGAAGGGTCTATCCAGGAACCACTACTGATTGCCAACGAGTTCAATGCCATGTTCTCTGATCTCTCAGGGGTGCTTCTCAGAGAGTTCCTAAACCCGCTGAATAACCAGCTGTATGGCAACACCGAACCATCCTCAGTGAGGGATGGGCTGCCTCTTTTCTATTTTAGGCAAGTTACAATTTCTGACACCATCAAGCATGTGAAGAGGGTCCTTGGACCATGAGCCCCTCAATTTCTGGAACCTAAACAGTTTTTCAGAAATCCTCTGTAATGCAAGGGATCCAGCGTGCCTTGACCAGGCCACGGACCCCTCAATTTCTGGAACCTAAACAGTTTTTCAGAAATCCTCTGTACTGCAAGGGATCCAGCGTGCCTTGACCAGGCCACGGACCCCTCAATTTTTGGAACCTAAACAGTTTTTCAGAAATCCTCTGTACTGCAAGGGATCCAGCGTGCCTTGACAGGCCCCGGACCCCTCAATTTCTGGAACCTAAACAGTTTTTCAGAAATCCTCTGTACTGCAAGGGATCCAACGTGCCTTGACCAGGCCACCAGTACTGCAAGGTACTAGCCCTGACTTTTGGATTTGGTACCAGTGGAAGCTGATTTCCAAGTGGCCCACACTATCTCCTGCTGAACACATCTCTAACTACTATATCTCCCTCTGTGTCTCTAGTTGACTTTATGTGATAGGGTTTAATCATTTGTTTAATCCTTACAGTCATTTTAAGTTCTGAGTTGATATTAGAAGTGAATTTGTAGCTTTTTGTTGACTTTTCCATTAGCAGATTATATCCTCTCACCACTAGAGGGCTATATCTCTGTCTCTTTCTCTATCTAGTACGTAAGCCATGTGGGTTCTCTCTGCCTTTCTCTTGCCTCTCCTCCTCCTCCTTGCCCTGCCCCCTTTCTCTCTCCCTGGTCTATGCCCCCACCCCCACCCCACCCGCCACCCTCTCTGGTTCCCACTGCTGCTTCAAGGGAACTCTCAACTTCCACTCGAGACTTGTGCTTGATGCACCGTTTGGATATTCCTGGTTACTTAACCTGACCACTACTTTCAACAAGTGTGGCCATCTCTCTACACTGTACCGCCTTGCAGTCCATATAGGATACTGTCTGGAACCTTGCAATTTCTACTCCCAGAAGCAACTATCAAAATTATCTCTCAGAGAGCTGTGACTCTGCTCATTAAAACTCCTACTCCTCCTCCTTCACATCTCAGGCAGAGTCCATCCCAATCCTGGCCCTAGAAGCTCAGGCCAAACACAAACTCCAGGTGCCCTTATCCTTGCAACCATTAATATCTGCAGCCTACTACCAAAGCTGGATGCACTCCAAGCCTTCACATGCCAACACAACCCTGACATCCTTGCAGTGGTGGAAATTTGGCTGACACCTAAAGTTCCTGACTCAGCAGTAACAATACAAGGCTACAATGTCCACAGGCTGGACCGGATATCCAAAAAAGGTGGTGGTTGCACAATCTATATCAAACACTCCCTGTCTTGGCACCCTGTAGCAACTCCATCACTTTCTGCCTCGGCCCAGATTCTGCCAATAAAAATTGTCCTAGGTCCCAACCATAAAGCCCTGACTATTGTCTCCGTATACATCCTGCCCAGGGACCCTAAACATGGATTCAACGATGTCCTAAACTTTATCAGCTCTCATCCTCCCAAACCTGAACTTATTCTACTAGGGGATTTCAACATAAACTGGTTAACATCGAGCGCCAGTGCCTATAAAGACTCCATCTCAGCTGCTAAACTCACGTAAATGGTAAACTCCCCTACTAGAATTAACTACAAGACTGGCACCAGTACCCTCTTAGATTGGGTCCTCACCACTCACCCCACAAGGATTTCTCGTACGACCATTCTCCCAGACTCTCTCAGTGACCACTCCCCAGTCATGTGTGCATGGTCTAACAAATTCCTTAAGCCCCCTCCCAAAATTATCATTAGCAGAGTCCTTCCTCATGGAAAACTTCCACATCTCAAACAACACCTGCTTCTACAAGACTGGCTACCCATCTATGAAGCAACAGATGTTAACTTGGCTCTTGATCACTTCATCTCAATTTTCAACAAAGCCTGCGACCTCTTTGCCCCTGCTAAAAGGTGCAAAACAAAATCTCTCTCTAACCCATGGGTCACCTCGGCTCTTCTCTCAAAGCTGAAACTAAGGGATCACCTCTGGGCAGTTGTCAGGGCCACTGGCAAACAACTGGACATCCAAAATTACAAACAAGCATGAAATGCCTGCACAAAAGCCATACGGCTAATGAAATCCACCTATTACAAAGATTTTCTTACCAATACATGGGGAAATGGTCGTGCTTTCTGGGACAATATCAAGGATGTCACAAGGAAGCAGCCAAAAACCTCTCCAGCCATGTTAATGGTTGATGGATCCTCAACCCTCGACCCCAAGGTGATCGCAAACATCTTTAACACGGCTTTTTCAGACCTTAGTGCTGTTCTACCCCATGACTTTTTCAAAAACAGGGTCTACTCCCCAAATACCTCAGCCCCTCAGTCTAACCATCCCCTCTTCTACTTCAGGGAGGTAAGGCTGAATGAAGCTCACTGCTATATTACTGCAGCTATCTCTAAATCTAGATCTAGTAGCGACACCCTGGACCTTAAGCTTCTGTTGCTCACCCTCAATGAGGTAATTCATCCATTAACAAAAAATCCTAAACTTGTCTCTCAGCTGTGGAAAATTCCCAGACCTATGGAAAACAGCTACCGTGACACCCGTCCATAAAAGTGGGGACTAGACGAATCACTCAAATTATCACCCTATGTCCATACTGTCCCTACTCTCTAAGGCACTCGAGTGCATCGTGGCTGATCAACTTACCGACCGCTTGGATAAATACAATATACCTTGTCTACAACAACACGGCTTCCGGAAAGGTCACAACACCACCGCAGCCCTTCTTGAGTTCACTGGAGCTTTGCACAAATCCCTTGACAATGGCCTTCTCACAGGGGCTGTTTTCGTCAACCTCTCCCAAGGCCTTCGATACAGTACACCATGGACTACTAATACACCAACTACTGAATACCGGGCTATCATCTGACTCTTCTCTCTGGTTTAAAAGCTACTTAGAAAACTGGTCACAGAGAGTAAAAATTGTGAACGTTCTTTCTAACACCCTGCCTGTTCGCTTGGGTGTTCCACAGGGATCCATACTGGGCCCCCTCCTTTTTAGCCTTTTCTTAAACTCCTTCCCTTACCACTGCTCTGAGCAGATCATACTATATGCCGATAATGCTGTTGTGTTCTCCACTCACAAAGATCCTGCAACGCTTCAACACAACCTTCAACTTGGTTTCAGTTCTGTAGAGACATGGTTTCTTAATCATAAACTGGTCCTCAATGACAAGAAAACCAAATCTATGCTCTTGTGCAGCTCTCAAAACCCACACAAGCTACACCACTTGGCTATCTCCACCACCCAGGGGAACACTCTAGATTAGGTGGGGTCCTTCAAATACTTAGGAATACAGCTTGACCCTAATCTCTCTTATGGACTTCATGTAGATAATGTAGCTAGAGCTGCTAATACACAGCTTGGTCTCCTCTACAAAAACAGACCACACCTCACGCCAGAAGCTTTGCAGGTTGCAGTCCTAAGCTCTGTGACATCTGTAATAGACTATGGTCTCATTGTTTATGGCTCAGCCACAACCACAACCCTTAGACACCTCTCAACTGCCTTAAATAAAGCATGTCGGTGCATCACTGGTGCTCACCGTCTCACCCACACATGTGGCCTGTACACTCAGACCGGCTGGCTCCAACTATCAAACTGCATAAAGTTTCTTACCCGCTCCATGGTGAAAAAATCTACCTTGGCCTTGTACCTTCTGGGGTCTCAACTCTGTTACAACGCGGAATTAACAAATGGTGCCTTAGGAGATCCACACTACAGCTACTGAAAGTCCCCCACTGTCACACTTCACAGGGACAACGCTCTTTTGCTTATCGAGTGCCACTTTGGTTCAATGGCCTCAGCCCAATCATCTCCTCTGCCCCAACAATTGGTATGTTTAAAACTAGGCTCCGGGACTATCTCACTACCAAGAGCTCCTGTGACTGCCCAACTTAACCTTGTTTCTCCACTTCCTTTCTGGTCTAGTTGTCCCCCCCACTGGATTCTACCCTCACATCTTGGTATTCCCAATGCTGCACTTTTCACCCTCTCCCCACCCTTCCAACATCCATTCTCCCCTGCTACCCTCTTCCATCTCCCTCTGACTCTGGCACTTCTTATCTGTTTCTATTTTCTCAGACAAATGACGCTGGCTGCCTTGTTACAATGCTACCCTTGAATTGTATTAATCTGTACTCTGTTTGCAATGTCCACATTGTTTTAATGTCTGTATTGATGTTCCCCATAATTTGTATTTCTCTGACTTGGAACCTTTGTAAAAGAGCCAAGGCTCAAAGGTATTTGTAATCCTAGACTTGATAAATAAATAAGTAAATAAAGAATGGGGAGTGATCTGATTGATATGATGTTGGTTGCCCTAATGCTTGATAAACTAGCAGCCCCAATTACCAAGGTTTTTAATGCCTCTCTAAGATCTGGTGTGTCCCTAGACACATGGAAATCCACTCTGGTTACACCAGTTTTCAAATCTGGGGATAAAACACTCACCGCCAGCTATAAGCCAATTTCCATCCTCCCACCCCTCTCTAAAGCACTAGAAAGAATAGACTCTGAACAGCTCACTGACTTCCTCAACAGTCAGAAATTACTCTGCAGCTATCAGCATGGCTTTTGCAAAAAAACACTCTACCATCACTGCACTGGTGGATTACATCACCCAGCTGGCGGCGGGGTCAGTTTTCATTGACCTAACAAAAGCATTTGACTCTGTTAACCACCAGCTATTACTAAACACACTGCTCTCTATGGGATTGGCCCCTGATACAGTCACCTGGTTTCTCAGCTATCTTTTGCAAAGAACTCAATGAGTTAGAATCAGCGACTTACTCTCAGACCCAAAGGTAGTGGCCCTTGGAGTACCGCAAGGGTCTATACTTGGACCACTCCTTTTCAGCCTGTTCATTAACCACCTCCCTGAAGCCTGCTTGACAAATATTGTATTATATGCAGATGATGCCATTATATCAGTCCCAGGCAGGGACCACTTGACCATCAAGAAAGGCCTACTTGATAGTTTCCACAAAGTAGAAACCTGAATCTGCCAACACAAACTGCTATTAAACCATACAAAAAATCAAAAGCATGCTATTCACAGTCCCTCAGAACAAAAGGAAATTCTGCCCACTTCGAATTCAGAACCTTAAAGGTGACAAACTTGAACAAGTCTCCTTGTTTAAATATCTGGGTGTTTACCTTGATGACACTCTCAATTTCTCCCATCAAGTTATCAAAACTGCCAAGATGAAACTGGGCATCCTCCATAGAAACAAGCTCTCAATGACACCTGCGGCCCTCAAATTAACCACAGGCAGCACTGTATTGTCATCCATTGACTATGGGTTACCAATATACATAGCAGGATCAGACACTTCCCTAAGCAGGATACAAACACTCATAAACAGGGCTTGTCATCTGGCACTTGGGGCAGATCGCTGGACTCACACCTGTGTCCTCTACTCTGAGTCTGGCTGGCTCCCTCTGTACTTAAGAGCCCAATATCAATCATGCCTGATCATAAAAAAAGCACAACTAGGCTTCATGCCAGAATCCATAATTAGTCTGTTCAAAAAGGCAGTGCATACAGATCAAACCAGAAATGTGACAAAAGGAGGACTTCAAGTCCCTTTCTAGTGCACGTCCTTGGCCCAGAAATCCATTACTTTTAAGGGCCCCAAATGATTTAATGAGCTACCCTACACACTGACAGGAGGCACAAAGCAGAGCCAGTTCAAAAGGGGGCTACGGTCCCATCTTAAGAGTGTAACTACTTGTAACTGCACAAACATCTGATCAACAGCTCCTCATGATTTTTACCCACCATTCACTCCTACCCCTCTCCCCCAATCCCCCAATACATCGACTTACCACCTTCCACCACCACCTTACCCTTCCTTATTTCTCCCTACCCACACTGCCTCCATTTTTGACAGTGCCACTCTGGTTGCTTATCCCCTACCCTATCATCCCCCTGATGTAACATTGCCATGTTGCTGACATATTCTTTCCTACCAGACTAGCCCTACCCTGCAACAAATAATGGAATGCACTTTATCTATTATCAAAATGTACCTGAAACTAACAAGTCTTGAACCTTATGTGACACTATATTGATTTCATGATGCCTACCATGTGATCTCTGCTATCTGTATTGTATTGCATATTATTGCATTGTACTGTTTTTGTCCTTGACTTGGAACCTTTGAAAATGAGTCTTTGACTTAAAGGTATAAATCCTAATTGAAATAAATAAATAAATAAATAAAATAAATCCTTTTACAGCTGTATTACACTGTTTGTTAGGTGCCCCGAGCCCTGTCATTTATTACTGTGACATAGCTACACTGTCTGTCTCTGCAGCAGTTAGTGAAAGGCTGAAAGTCATTCAAAGCTATAGTTCACTGTTTGTTAGGTGCCCTGAGGCCCGACTCCTGTCATTTATTACCGTGACATAGTCAGATACATTGTCTGTCTCTGCAGCATAGTGAAATGCTTTTACATCTATATTACGCTGTTTGCTAGGTGCCCCCAAGACCCGAGTCTTGTTATTTATTACCATTGCAAAGTCAGTTACACTGTCTGTCTCTGCAACAGTTAGTGAAACAGTATCCTTTCACAGCTGTGTCTACTATGTCTCATATCTTCCAGTCTAAGTCTACTAAAAGGAAGCACAGTACTGCTGCACATGCAGCTGTTAATGATATGGACAATATGAATCATACCTCTAATGAAGAACATAGCAACAATAATAATAACAACATCACCAGTACTGACACTAAATGTCCTGAACCAAAAAAGCCTGTTAGCAATGAACTGATACTAGAGTTTCAGAAAGTATTGACTGGCTTTACTTGCTGAGGTACTAAAAGTTTTGCCACATGTGCCATGATACTTCCAGCTGCTGAAACAACATGCAAGAAGGCTTCCTCCTTAAACATAAGCTTAGATGCTGAGGCAGTGAATGTTGATAGAGATGGTGGTGATAGCGGGGACTGGGAATGGGATAGCCCAGACTATATGCCACAAATGAAGATGGCATTTCCAGTTCTTCTGTATATTGTAGTGATGAGGTCGGTAGTTTCGATTAGGGGACAGGAGAGGATGCCACTGTAAGGCATGAGAGGCAAGTACAGAAACAAAAATGATATGCTAAACATAAGAATAAGAAGATGAGTATGAATGGGAACAGTTCATCTCAACAAGGAAATGACAGTGTAGGTTTTCCTCCAGGTCCTTTGACTGTACAATGAATAGTACAGCCACCATAGCAGAAAGCAAAAAAGGTAAATCTTTAGTGTGGAATTTATTTTATATTGACCCAGCAGACAACTCTTGAGCTGTATACAATCTGTACAAAAAAAGAGTCAGTCATGGTTAGAGATGTTGGGAAATTAAATTTCACCGGCAAAATTGCAGCAAAATCGGCAATTTTGCTATGCAAAATATTTTGTGGGTGCAAAATGCTAAATTTCACCTGAAAATTTTAACATTTTAAATTTCACAGTGAAATTTCACAATTTTTAGGTGAAATTTAGCATTTTGCACCCTCAAAATATTTTACAAAATGCACGAATTTCACAAAATATTTTGTGTAATGAAATTTCTCAGTTTCACAGAACACTAGTCATGGTGGCAAAGAGGCAAATTTTGGAACATCAGTAATGATGTGATATGCAAAGGCAAAGCATCCAATTGAGATGGGCAGGGCCAGAGGCAATGTGGTTTGTATGGGCGGTAGTGGAGGTGGTGGTGGCAGTGATCATAGTGTTGATGAACTGGTAGCAGAAATTGACATTGAATCACTTGATGTGTCCTTGCAGTCTTCTGAGACAAACAGAATAATGAATAAAATCCAGCACTCCAGAACCATAATTCAGGGAGAGTATTATTTTTATTTTTACGAAAAAAGATTTTAAGTGTAAGCTTCAAAATAAATACTTACAAACAACAAATTATACAATAAAGAATTTAGTGTGAGTAAATCTAGAGCTTCTCGACCCTTCCAGCCTTGGCTCTTCGAGGCACTGCTACCCCTTTGTCAGGAGGTGTGACCAAATGTGCTGTGCTCAGATTATAAACTATTTTACCACAGGTGCATTTCAGCAAATTATTTATTTATTTATTTATTAAATTTTGGTAACCGGGTAGGCCCACTGAGCCCTGAAGGTCCCTTTTTCAGGGGCAACCCGTGATAACAATAAATGTTCTGATACAGTGGAAACAACATTTGGTTACAAGATTATATAGGCTTACATGGAGGTTACAGACATGGTTATTATCATGACACAGTTTTATCTAGTTACTACATGACGTAGTTTTATATATGACAATCAATTTGCAGTTTACAGGAGGAAAGCGACCTCCACTACAAAAGTTATTTATAGGATAATAGGCCAAGGTACCCTGGATCTTGAGGGGGTACCTGGGTAGGCTCACTTTAGGGAGGGTTGATGCGGGAGAGGGGGGAAAGTTATGAGCCGTGGCAGTGGCATGTGCTACAGTCAATCATATGAGCCTTAAGTCTGGTGTGGAAGTTCCTAAGTGAGGAGGCCTCCTGCACCAGAGGAGGGAGCTTGTTCCACAGGTTGGGGGCTAGGAAGGAAAAATATCTGCCCCCAGCATTAGTCCTGACTCTGGGGACTTCCAGTAGAGTTTGTTCTGATGTTCGTAAGCTCCTGGGGTTATGTTTAATTGCTATGGTTCCTACTATGCTAGGTGGAGCGGGCAGCTTGAGTAGCTTGAAGGGCAGGACAAGCAAGGGGTATTGTAGGCGAGCAGTCAATGAGGGCCACCGTAGCTGGGCCAGTGTGTCACAGTGGTGCAGTCACAGGTAGTCCTGGGTAGCGAACCTAGCATAGTAGGAACCACAAAAACCCTGGCACAATATATCAGTTGGGGGGTGAGGATATAGCATGCACCAAGCAGGAAAGGGATCTTGGGGTTGTCATCTCTGATGACCTCAAGGTAGGGAAACAGTGTGACAAGGCATCAGGTAAAGCAAATAGGATGCTGGGATGCATAGGCAGGGGCATCACCAGTAGGAAAGGGAGGTCATAATTCCGCTATACAAGACACTAGTGAGGCCCCACCTGGAGTACAGTGTACAGTTCTGGAGACCATACCTACGTAAGGACATAGACAGGGTAGAGAAGGTTCAGAGGAGGGCAACAAAGATGGTGCATGGTTGCATCACAAGTCCTATGAAGACAGGTTGAAGGAACTGAACATGTACTCCCTGGAGGAGAGGAGGGAGAGAGGGATATGATAGAGACATACAAGTATCTTACAGGGAGGAACAGGGTGCAGGAAAACACTATTTTTAAGCAAAAGATGTTTCAGGACTAGAGGGCATGGGATGAAGTTGGAGGGAGGACGATTCAGAGGAAACATGAGAAAGAATTTCTTCACAGAACGGGTGGTGGACAAGTGGAACACCCTGCCAGAGGAAGTGGTGGGGGCTGAAACAATCACAGGATTTAAGAATGCATGGGATAGACATAAAGGAATTCTAGAGGTCAGGGTTAAGGGGAAATAGACTTCTAGGAAAACAAACTGAACTTACAAGCTCAAATGGGCAGACTAGGTGGGCCATAGGCCCTTATCTGCCGACACTGTCTATGTATCTATGTATCTATGTATCTATGAACCAAGCTACCTTGTTGTACAAGATTTGCATCCTGGAGACCACTTGTTTAGCCATGCCCTGTACAATCGGTGCAGCATAGGTCAAAGTAGAGAGCAAGACACTTGTGCAATGGAAAGCCTGGCCTCAGGGATGAGTTATCCTTGAGTCGGTACAAGGTTACAAGTTTACAGTGCAGGGCCTTGGTGACCTGGTCCACGTGGTTCTTGAAGGTGAGAGATTGGTCGACAGTCAGGCCTAAGTATTTTAGGGAGGGCACTACTTTGATGCTTTTTCCTGAGAGTGTGGTAAGTTGCAGTATACATTGATAGCATTAAATAACCCACTTTGTATTACAATTAAAAAACACTATGATTAAGGATGTTAGTAGAGTTCACACCAGGTCAGCTCTAATTAGTGTTCAGGTCAAACAAACTATTTATTTGGAATTCCAACATTGTGGACCCTATCCACTGCTGGTCTGGTGTGAGTCCAGATTCGTTCCTTCCATAGCTAAAGTGTAAAAGTGTTCTGAAACAAACAAACTGTTTTCTGACACCATCAAGTATTGGAAAATCCCAAAGTAGTACTCCGTGTGAAGACAGAGTGAACAATACATTCTCTCAAAAATGTAAACTATCTATTCAGGTAATTTTAAAAGAAAGTGTTACGAGGACATCAAAAGTTAACTGCAAGCATTCAACATGCTAGCTGTTAAATAGAGCCATTGCAGACTTATTGACTGATTGTCAACTTCCTTTTGCTTTTGTTGCCCAAAAAGGTTTCCTCAAGTTCATGAACTGGACTGAACCACAGTACACCATTTCCTGTAAAACATTTCTCAAAAAAGGCTGTTCCACAGTTGTATCACTTGGTGTGTACTGAAGTCATTAAGCAGTTGAAACTCTCTGAGGTGAAGCAGGTTCACATAACTACAAATATATGGAAAAGCAACCAAACATTTGACTATGACTGTTACAGCTCATAAGGCATGTTTTCAGTGAGAAAGAGACAATCCCCACTCTACCGTAAGCAGTACGAAGCAGGCTGTATTATGTGTCACCACTTTTGATGAAAACCACACTACTGTGAATATTTGCAGGAGCTGCAAAAACAATTCCAGACATGGCTTACTCCATATGCCTTATCTCCAGGGTTCATAGTGTCAGATAATGGTGCCAACACAGTCAATGCTGTTAGAGATGGCAAATATAACACATATCTTGTTTTGCATATTGTTTAAATCTTCTCATCCATAATTTCTTAAATGGAAACAGAAATGTTGAAAACCTGTTAGGTCTTGGAGGTCATGTGATGCAGCTGAGCTAGACGCAGACTAGCTTTTGAAGCTTGGCTCCGACAGTGACAAATTTCTGGGATCTACGCCTTACTGAGCATCCTTTTTGTGGAACCAACAGCAATCCCCCAACCTAGAAATCAGCCTGCTATGCTGGAATAGGAAACTTCAGAAAATCTTGCAGCCCCAAATTATAAATTGTCCACTTCCCCTGGTAGCCCAGTTTAAGACACCATTAAGACGGCTGAATAAAGATATGAGCAGGATATGAAAGCAAGTCTATTAGCCTGGGAACTATATGAAATAAAATCAATCATGAGTGGCATCTGCATGAATCAAAATAATATCACTGTTACATTAGCTGCTGTCAAGGTGTCTGTTGAAAATTAGAGCACAGCGTGGAGCAGTCTGAAATCAGGATTAGCCAGCTGGAAGATTGGGCCCATCCAGCAGAGTGGCATCTAGCTCTTGTGGAAAAGAAATACAATTGTAAGACCAGTTGGATGACCAAGAAATTAAGAATCATTGTAACAATATCTGGCTGTTCGGTCTAACGGAAGGAGATAAGGGTACTGATCTTGTTGCATTCCTGCAGACTTTGTTGTACAACTTATTCAGTATACTTGGGAAGCCCCCATGGAAATTGATAGGGTGCATCAAGTCCCCTCCAGTCCTTCTTTGCCTTCTCCCACTAGTACGCCATGCTCTGATGTGTTTTGTCTGCTCCGATATCAGGATCAGAAGCGAATTTTACAGAAGGCTTGGTCGATTAAGAAGCTTGTGTAGGATGGAACTCAGCTATCTCTGTGACCTGATTACCCAAAATGTGTCATTGAGAGAAGGAAAGTATTGGATTGGGTCTGAGACCTTGTGAAAGAACAGGAACTAAAATGTTATCTGGGACCACCGGCCACTTTGTGTGCCTTTAATGGCAATAGGATTGAGACTTTAAATTCCCTTGGGAAGCTAGGCAATTTCTGTTATTTCCAGCTAATTTCCCAGCATCTGAGACTCCTATCCGTATTCCCCACCATCTGGACCCAAAGCCTCAATATCCATCATCCATTTCAGGCACAGTGAAATGCAGACAAGCAGATTCTACTTGACCATCAGAGGAGGAGAGTATGGATTGCTAGCAGGCTATGGTGGGCTGAAGCGATTTCTTCTCCCCATCTAGGAACGGTCTTTAGGTGGATCACCCGCTACTGTCATGTAGTGTGGTAACCTGCCAAATTTTGAATGTCTTGCTTCTTCATTTCCTTATTTTAGACAAGTTTGTTCTGGGGAGTGGGTGTCTCCAGGCTGCTTCTCATTGGCAGTGAGATTATTTATTTTTGTGATCTGCAAGAAGGACATTTGGTGGCAGTGATGACTGGCAGTTGATGTGGCTGGTGGGTGTCCTATCCCCCCCCCCAACAGCTGTGCTGACAGCTCTTATTCATTGCCAGCAGGTATTTCAATCTTGCTTGTTTACTGTTTTGAGCTAGATTTGCTTTACTCTCTCCTCCTCCAACCTCCATTGCATTTAAAGGTAGCTTGCATGAAGGGATCTCTAGTTTGTTTTATTAATGCATGCTCGTAGACTAGTTAATTATTTTGCAATCATTTTTAATTTTCTTTCAGGGTGAATTTTTGGGAGTAGTGGTTTGGGAGGCTCTTTCATTTTATTTCTTTTGCAAGGGGGAGGAATGCAAACTCTGACTAGTGGAGAGCGCATTTCTTTTTTTTTTCCTCTTCAGTCATAGTCTCTAGTGTATGACAGTTAATTTATGTCCAGAGTTACACTGAGCATATTTGCAGGATACGTTTGGTTATGTTTCCCTGTGGGCAATTTACTTAGAGAACATCCCACCTAGTTTCAGTTTTCTGTCTCCTGCAGGAGTGTTCTTAGCTATACCACACTGCTGTATACTGCCCATTCTTGACTGAAACCTCTCAGAAGCCTCTAATGTTGTTATCTATTTAGTTTTTGACATCTTTGGGCTGCTGTGTTATCTAACAGACAGATGTATGTGTTATTCTTGGTGTTGTAGGCTACTCTGACATATGTTTCCTAGTTGTAAATGGAAGGGAATATAATGCATTTATGGGGCACACATTAAAGTATTACTCCAATGTTGTATCCTCAGTCATTGGCTCTGGTTGTTAATAAAGATAAGGGCTTTTGAAGGGACTCATATTAAACTCAATATTTGTTGATAATTGTTTTTGTAGACTTCCTAATTGGGTTCGGGGGGGAGGAGTGGTGTGTTTTCCAATGGTAATTGCACAAGTTAGATGTATCTAGTGGCTTTATGATTACTTGTCCATGTATGTTTATTCCAATCCTGTATGCATTTTGACATTTTGGGGGGTGATGCGTGGAAGTTGGCTAACTGGGTCTTGTAGTGAGAGGGCGAGCCTCTTGGACCCATGCACAGCCACTCACAGCCGATGCTTTGGACTTTGGCTAATGTTATGTTTTTATTTCATGTTCTGTTATGTTATGATAAAGTAGTAAGTCGTGTTTCAAGTTCACTATTACTGAGCAGCCCTGTTGGCTGCTATGCCACTGCCCAGTGAGGGGGGGGGTGGATTGAAGCTATACATTGTAAAATTACATATAATTATATCTTTGAATGTTGGGGGGAGGAATAGCATCATTAAACATAAAAGGGTATTTTCTTACATTAAAAAAACTTAGGAGGGCAAATCATGTTTCTTCAGGAAACACACCTTACAAAACAAGAGGTGGAGAAGGTGCAGAAAGGGTGGAATGGGCAGCTGTATAATGCTTCTTTTGTAAGGAAAAAAGAGGGGTGTTGATTCTCTGTACTAAAGAGGTCAATTGGGTCACTTATCAAGTACATAAGGACCCCCAGAGCTGGTGATTATTTGTGGTTGGTGCTCAGGATGGCTCCTCGATGAGCTTAGCTTCGGTGTATGACCCAAATGAGAATTGTTTCCAATTTTTTCGCTGTCTTTCTCAAGTCTTTTTAGATTTGGGGAAAAGAGAGTTTATAGTTGGAGGAGATATAAGTGAGGTGCCCAATATTTTATGTGATCGTAGTGGGAAACCTGCTCAACTGGATACTTCTGTGTCTCAGGCTTTATGCAGACTTATAGGTGATCACAGCCTCCAGAATATTTGGAGCCTAGGGCATCCTTTGGATAAGGATTATACTTATTATTCATCTGCACACATTTCTTATAGCAGGATCAATATGTTCCTAGTCTGCTCCCCCATAATTCAAGAAACAGTGGCCTGCACCCTAGAAGCTATACTTATTTCAGATCATGCACCTATCTCATTTACATTCCAGCAAGCAAGGTTAGGCTTGAAGATAAATCGCTGGTGATGAAATGTTACTTTGCTGGGAGATGCTGGCTTTAATGATTGGCTCTGGCAGGAAGTAAAACTTTATCTAGACTCCAACTATAGTGGAGATACGGTTTCAAAATAGGTTTGGGAAGGCCTGAAAGCATATCTACAAGGTAAAATAATAGCCTATGCCTCCGCTCATAAGAAAGCAAGAGGTACAAGTACTAAGTCACTGGAAAGAAAGTTAGTCTTTGGAGAAACAGCATGAAAACAGGCAAGCTTACCTCTCTTTATATCAAGCTCTTCATCAAGAGAAATATCAGCTTAATAAACTAGCACATAACAGGCCTAGTTTGGTCTTTATAGGACTAGGCAGGCTTACTGTGAAGGGGGGAGAAGGCAGGGCTTCTTCTTGCTTATCAGCTTAAGAAAATGGGGGCAGATAGTAAAATCTCAGGGATTAAGCTGGGGATATAGTTTTTACTTAGCCTAGTGGAATAAACACAGCTTTTAGGAACTTTTATTCAGAACTGTATGCCTCCAGAAAACTGGTAAGAGCTCTTAAGAGGATATTCAGGATTTTCTAGTTTCTGTTGACTTACCCTAGCTGATTGAGGAACAAAGAAGGAGTCTGGAAGGACCTATAACCATACATAAGATCCAGTCCACTACTGCTTAACTTCAGGGAGGCAAACGTCTGGGACCTGATGGGTTCCAGGTAGAGATTTACAAAGTAGTAGGAGATTTGGTGGGACCATTACCAGTAGAAACTGTCCAGGATGCATGGCAACAAGGTCCACTATTGGCATCTGTGAATGATGCTACTATTACAGTCCTTGTTAAAAAAGGTAAGGATCAGTACTCCAGTTACCACCCCATCTCACTTTTAAATGTGGATTACAAAGTACTTGCCAAGGTTCTGGTGAATTGACTTACTAAGGTTTCATCACTTTTAGTCCACCCTGATCAGGCTGGTTTTGTGGAGGGAGCAAGATGGGGCAGACCATTTAAGGAGGCTGGTTGATCTGATGTGGGCTTCAGCTTCCTCATCAGATGCCATTGGAGCTGTAGCCCTAGATACAGAGAAGGCATTTGACTCAGTCAAATCGCCCTCTCTTTGTTGTCCTTGGGAAGTTTGGAATAGGGAATAATTGTATTTGATTGATTTACCTTATCTATGCTTCACCCTAGGCAGCAGTTCTCACTAATGGAAGACTTTCTCCATCCCTCCAACTTCATAGGGGCACCTGACAGGGCTGCCCCTTAGCTCCAGCACTGTTTGTTTTCACTATTGAGCTTTTAGCTGAAACACTCTGGGCCGGAGTGTTTCGGGGGATTCTCCAGAGATTCAGGGAGTTACAATCGGTCAACATTCTTAAAAATCCATCTTATTTGCTGATGATATTTTCCTAACTGAAAAAGCCCAGCCACTTCCACAAAAAAACAATGAAAACATTGTTTTTTCTTCTTGATTAGTTTTTGTCTCTCTCTGGCCTTTGAAACAACTAGAACAAGACAGAGCTCCTTTGTCTAAAATTCCTCTTGTACTACTCGAATGCTTTCAGGCACTGGGCTTTGCTGCACATCCCAACCTATTATTTATTTAGATTTTGGTAATCTAAATTTTGTTATTTAGATTTTGTAGTAATCTTTTGGAACCTGGTAAGCTCACTGAGACCGGAGGTCCCTTTTTCAGGAGCAACCCAGATTAGTTACAAAGGCACATACATTGGCAGGAGTACACAGTAGAGTTAAACATACATTGGATGGGGTATAGAGTACATTACATAGCACGTCAGTTACATACACAATTATAATATAGCGATGAAATCAGACATATGACATCTTAATAATACTTTAGGGAGAGGTGGTACCAGCACTAAGCAAGTTACATATAGTCACCCAGTGGGCAGATAGCCATGAGCCAAGCAATTACAGCCACAGAGACTAAGTTCTGGACTAGCGGTTGCAGCCACACAGGCTAAGCTCTAACAGGTATACTTTCAGGCCTGACTTAAAACCCTGAATAGTACTACAGTTGGCCAAGTCCACGGAGAGTAGGTTCCATAAGTGTGGGGCAGTGTACAAAAAGGAGCGCTTGCCATAGTTGCTTTGGAAAAGGGGGATGTCTAGGGGATGGCCAGTGGAGGATCTCTGGTCTCAGTCCCGGACTCGGGAATTTAGTAGCCCACGCAGGTGGGGAGGAGGGCCAACAGTGGTAAATTTGAAAGCCAGGCTCAAAGGGGAGTAGGCAAGTTTATGCTGCAGAGAAGGCCAGTGGAGATCAGCAAGGACCTCACAGTGGTGCCTTCTTGGTGGGGAGTTGGTAGCAAAATGAGCCACTCTGTGATAGAACGTGGTAGGTTTTCTTAGTTCGCCCTCCCTTAGGGACTGCAGCAGAGGAGCCCCATAGAGAAGGGAGGGGCGTAAGGTACAGTTTGATCTGGCACAAACAGTCTTGAGGAGGAGAGAGTCTCCCAGCCTATAGAGAAGTCCTAACTTATGGTGGGTGGACTTAACAACAGAGTTGATGTGAGGCTGGAAGTTCATAGCCTGATTGAGCAGGACCCCGAGGTACTTGATCTTGTCCATGACCTCTGTTCTTTCCCCTTGGGCAGTATGAAGCTGGAGGAGACCATGCTGGTCTGAACCAAGGCATCTGGGCCTGAACAGAACTGCCCTCATTTTTCCTTCATTCATTACAAGTGAGTTGGAAGAGAACCAGGCTTCCAATGTAGCTAGACTGGCCTGGAGGTTGGCATTGATTACACTAGGAAACGGGTCACTACAGTAGTAGAAAACAGTGTCGTCTGCACAGAGGATGAGATTATTCCTCCTGCCAACCCCCTTTATATCATTGACAAAGAGGGTAAATAATAGGAGACCAAGGATTGAGCCCTGTGGTACCCCAGAGGTTACCGGTTTAGCACTAGACTGAGTTCCCCTCCATAGGACTTTCTGGGTTCGGTTGAGAAAATTGCTCTCAAACCATGTAGCAGAGAGCCCACACAGTCCAAGTAGATAAAGTTTGGTGAGGAAAAGATGGTAGCTGAGCAAGTCAAATGCCTTGGATAAGTCTATGAATAGTGCCCCCGTTGGGGAACCTCAGTCCATTACATTGAGAATGTCCGATGTGAGCCAGATAAGGGCCGTATCTGTGCCATGGCCTTTCCTAAAGCCATGTTGAATGTCACCTAGGAGTAGGTGTCTTCCGATGTAGTCCTGCAGTTGATTGTAGACCAATCTCTCCTGCACCTTCGCTAGGGGGGCAGAGCATGCAGTTCGTCCTGTAGTTCCCCCTATTATCCCAGGGCCATTTTTATGAATGGGGATGATGGTTGCTATCTTCCATTTAAACTGGGACCTTTCCTTTGAGGAGGGACCTGTTGATGAGCAAGGCAACTGGTCGGGAGATAGCCAGAGTGACAGCCCATAGGAGTCTTGGTTCAAGCAGGTCATGTCCTGGGGAGGAGTCCGGGTTTATACATTGCAGAAAGTGAAGTACCTCAGCAGGTTAGACCAGCTTCAAATGAAACTTGGGTCTGGAGTGTTCCCAGGCTATACCTCTGTTGCTGGGGACACTGGAGGGCAGGTGGGGTTTGGTTCTTCCAGGATTGGAGAAAGCAGCACTAAATGCCTCAGCAATTAAGGTGGGATCATTGGTTAGGGTATCACTGATCAGGAGAGCCCCCTTGTGGGCACTGGGGACACCCTTTAAGAGCAGATTTAGCCAACTTGGAAGCTTTCTTGCACTGATTCCTCAGTGCTCTATACTTCTCCCAATTGTTATTCTGGCCCATGGATTTGAAATGATCCCAGGCCCGGTCCCAAAGCAACACACGGCATTTGAGGCTAGGGTTGAGCCATTTGTGGCATTTACCCTATACCCTCAGTTTCTTGCGGGGGGAGTGTTTATTGGCCAGTGACGTAAAAGTGTTAGTAAAGAAGTCAAGTACCTTATCAAGGGTGGGGAGGGAGAATAGGGGAGGGAGGGAGAGTAGGGGATCCCAGTTTACAGTACATAGGTCAGAGCAGAGAGCTTCAGAAGAGAAACTGCTGTAGTTTCTGGCTTTGATTACTTTAGCATGCAGTTTGGGAGGCCTGTTGGACCATATACAGAAAATTGGAGAATGGTCACTCAAAGAGTCTGCCATGACCCCCACAGCCTGTATGCGGTCTGGGCAGGATACTAGGGCCCTGTCAATTAATGAGTGGTTCCCAGTCATTTATTTTATTTTATTTATTTAGCTTTTGTTGACCGGGTAAGTGCACTAGACAAATCCTGCCTATTTTCAGGCACGACCCGGGGGAGGGGGATACAGATGAATGCCAACTGACCTTGAACCAGATTAAGCTGTTGTCATAGCATTCTGCCTTGTGGGCTGGTGGATAACTTGGGTCAGTTTGGTATCGCGTATAGGGTTCTTGCTGATGGAGGCCTCTAGTGACAGCCAGTTCTGGGTAAAGTCCCCCAGGAGAATCAGTTTCCCCAGGGAGTGCTCTGCCAAGGCATGAGTTAGGGATTCGAGGGAAGAGGTAGCCATTTGGAGAGGGAGGTATGCACACTCTATTTACAGGGGTTTGGTGTCTTCAAGGAGCACCTTCAAGAGAATAATGTCATCCACAGAGTCACAGACGGGAAAGTGGTCCGTCTGCGTTATGTTAAGACCACTCTGGGTGTAGATGATAAACCCCCCCCCCCATCTCTCTTCCCACCATGGTCCTTCCTGAAAGCTTTAAATCTGACAAGATCCATTTCATGAGGGAAGAGGCAAGGTTTGAGCCAAGTCTCAGTCATGGCAAATATGTTGGGTTTGTAGAGCGTGGTCCAGACTTTGAGGGCATGGATTTTCTGCCTTAGGCTACCTATATAAATGTGCATCACTTTGAGTCCCCTGGCATTAGTCCAGAGAGGGCTAGTAGGGTCACTGAGTATGGTATTGGAGGGTTGGGGGCCAGGGTTCAATTCCACATCCCCCCCTAGGCAAGTTTTAGCCAGGTCAGGTATCTGATAAGTCTGGTGGAAGTAGGGAGGAGCCTCTTTATGTCGCTCAGGGAGATGTGGTAAAATAGTTTATAACAGTTGCCATGTCTGGTTAAGCCATGGATGGCTAGTATTAAAGCATTATTCCCTTCCACCAGGGTGTCTGGGGGTACTGAGGAGTGATGACCGGGGTTAATATCCAGATCAATGGGACTATAGCTCCAGGCGTAGAGCAGGTCAGTCCCCGATATTAACACCACATAAGTAGCTGCAGACAAAAGACCCCCACACCACATGATTGAGCTGGAGCAATAGGTGGGTGGAAAGAGAAAAAGTAAGCTTCCCCGTACAGTGGAAGAAGAGTTCCCTAGTCTAGGGGTAGCTGGAGGGGCAGGTTCAGAAAGTAGGATTGAATCCAGCGGTCCAGGTTAAGGGATACACCAGGTCAAGTATAAGCTGAGCAGGGGAAAAGCAGTAGCAGTGAGGATGGCAGGAAGCTCAAACAATTCATACCCAGGCCCACAGAAAGAAAACAGGAGTTAAAATATGGTAATGCCTCAGACTATGAGACCAAATAGGGATGCAGATGCAATTGAGTTAATAAAAAAAGACTTATGCAGTTGCCTAACGGACACCAGCAGTAACACCACTGAGGGGTTCCAGTGTCACATTATTACAACTATCATATACCTGCAAAGTAAAACTATAGCAACAGTTTCAGTAATTATTCCAAGCAGCAGGATAGGTCCTTATGAGTTGGTGGTTGGGGTTAAAGAGCATTTAAGGGTAGGATGGAATGGGGTGGGTAAGTTTTTAAATGTACAGGGCCAATACTGTGGTAGGTGGGGCTCGGAATGTCTTTTCAGACCTCGCCGTCAGAGCTTCACTGGCTGCAGGGCCAATGAGATGTAGGTACCTTTTTTAAATCAGCACTTCCCACCAGTCTGTTTGTGGCTCCAAAAATTCCGTGTGGCAAGTCTCAGAAAAATTAGCCCCTCCAGATCCATTCAGCAAGATTGCAGGCTATGGGAGAGGTCTGCCTGGCCAGCTGCCAGCACCTCGATCCCATGGAGAAGTCCTTTGGTTCGGTCCCCAAGGGAGGGGAGAAGGAAACCTGCGGCAGCAGGGGGATTCCCCTCAGACCCCCGAGTTTAAACGTCCAGGGCAAATGCTGTGGCTGGGGGAGCTCGGAATGGCTTTTCAGTCCTCGCCATCCAAGCGTCACTGGCTACAGGGCCAATGAGATGTGGGCACCTTTTTTTAAATCAGCGTTTCCGCCAGTCCATTTGTGGCTCTGAAAACTCTGTGTGGCAAGTCCCAGAAAAATTAATCCCTCCTGATCCGTTTGGTGAGATTGCAGGCTATGGGAGAAGTCTTCCTGGCCAGCTGCCTGTGCCTCAATCCCGTGGAGAAGTCCTTTGGTTCGGTCCTCAAGGGAGGGGAGAGGGAAACCCATGGCATCAGAGGGATTCCCCTCAGACCCCTGAGTTTAAACATCCAGGGCAAATATTTAGTAGTATATATTTCCCCCATTTGGAAACAATGGCCTTCTTTAAATTTTACCCAATTGCTTAAGCAGCTTAAACAAGATCTCTCCGATGGAAACATCTACACCTTTCTCTTTGGGGGGGGGGGGTTGCAATCCCTTCAACTGATGGTCCTTCCCAAACTACTTTATGCTATTTTTTTACCTGCCCTTGAGGGTGTCAGCTGTGGCGATTTGGCCACTGATATCATATTTCTGTCATATTTATCTGATTTTTATTTATTTTTAGTTCACAAAAGACCAGAACATAGGTTTATTGGAAAAGCTGCTCACGTTTTTTGCAAAGGTAACATAGAAAAGCTATGTGTATTCCAATGTCTGACATTCCACTCTGCCTGAGACAAAATCTTGTTTAGAGGTGACAAGAGTTACATTTTAAAAGGATCGGAATTTCCTGGTAAGCGTGGCTCAGTTGGTAGCACATCCGCATCTGGACCAGAAGGTTGCAGGTTCTTTTCCCACACCAGGATTGAACTTGCATCTTAAATGCTGGCACCTGAGTGCAGTATTTAGAGTGGGTGCTGTACTGCTTGGGTGTGCCATCCTTCGGATGAGACGTTAAACTGAGGTCCCTTCTACGCATTCTGGTGTTATCCTGGTGGGTGTCCAGGTGGAAGTAAAAGAACTCAGGACACTCTTCGCAAAGAGTAGGGCACATTTCTGGTGCCCTGGCTAACATTCCCCCTCCCATATACTGGTTCATGCAATTGTCCAGGCTGTGTGTTGGTGCTGATGTGCGATATGGTCGCCACTACACATTCATTCACTTCACTACCAGTCTAGTATTGCTTGTAAAGCACTTTGGGATACACTGTGTATGAAAAAAACTATATAAATGCTTCTTCTTCTTCTTCTGGTTTGCAGGAAATCTGGATGTGGTTCAATGTGGAAGGTGCTCGGTGGGTGGCAAGATGGCTGGACCTTGAGAAGGCTATTATTGGGAGCTTACCACCAGAACGGGTTCTATAGGATAGGGCAGAGTGGCGGTGGCGTACTCCTACTCAAGAATTTGCTTTGCATGTCTGGAAAACTGTTACTTTCTACTTGGGATGTCCCTAATGCATGTTAGCCCATCTGGTAAAACACATGACTACAGATTGGTGGTCAAGTGATTTTCTGGCCTACATGGGAGAAGGGAGGTTTATATAGGGTGGAAGATTTATTCTCTTTTAGTTCTAGTTATTTAAAGTCTTCTTCTGATCTACACAAAGAAATATCCCTCCAGTGACTCATCACTGATCTGAAATCCCAGATATTGGGTACTTAGTTACAGTTACCAGCTGGGGTAAATGGGAAGCATTATTTGGGGGCCTTGGTTTATCAGGTGACAATGTTCTGCCCATCCTCATATAGGGCAGATTTATAAAGTGCTCCTAGAGGAATATACTCCAGACACAGCTCATCTTAAAGCTAGATGGGAAAAGTTATTGGGATTTACCCTAACAAATGTAGAGTGGGAACACATTTGGGCTAATGCACACTAAGCTTGTAAAGAGACAGCAGGTAGATTAATGCAACTTAAAACTTTACTTGTTTGGTACCACACTCCTACCTTATTACACACCATGCATTTGATACAGAATCTAGCCTGTTGGTGGTGTCATATAGCTGAGGGTACTCTTCTCCATCTCTTGTGGGATTGTCCTAAGTTAATGGACTGGTGGGATAAGATAATCTCTATTATGGAAGACACTCTGGTCATCTCTGTTCTGAGAGATGCATCCCTGGTTATTCTGGAGAACACTGTAAACCTCCTTACTAGTTATAAGACTTATC
Source organism: Neoceratodus forsteri (assembly GCA_016271365.2). NCBI lineage: Eukaryota > Metazoa > Chordata > Ceratodontiformes > Ceratodontidae > Neoceratodus > Neoceratodus forsteri. The sequence goes on along the minus strand of JADMNL010000040.1, from coordinate 39,859,875 downwards.
ACGACTGGTTTATGGCTGCCATCATGGAAACGAAGAGATTATTGCTTCAGAGATGGTACACTGAAGAGGTTCCCTCTGTTGAGGAATGGATTGATGGTTATGTTTTGGCTGTCTGGTTACAAAAGATTAACATATATGGCAGTTGGAAAATACCAGCAGTTTTGGCAGATATGGGAACCCTTTCTAACAATGCAGGGTGTCCATCCTACACTAGTTGGCCCCTTATTTCTCCCCTGACATTCCTCCTTTTAATAGCAGTAAGTAGAATTATCAGAAGAGGGTGAGTCACACCCATGTTGCATCCCTCCCTTCTCTTTCTCCCTTACACTGGGTATCGGCACTTGGTTAGATGTGGGGGGGTGAGGGTACAGGTAGTGCTACTTGAGAATACATCCATTGGGTGTGGAGGTGTATGTATCCTGCCAAAACAGGACCTGGCAACCATGTGTTGGTGGGGTGGGGGGTTGGACCATACACTGTGATCAGGCCACCTTGTGGTGGGGTAGGGTGTGTCACCTGCCATTGGAGGGGCTGGCATCTGGCCTGGGCGAGTGGCCAGTCATGTCAGGGGTGTCCCTAACTCCCACCAGGGCATGTGTGAGTTACCCCCGTGTGTGGTGCTGGGTGTGTAGGGTGCATACAGTAGGGTCTCCCCTGGCATAAATGACACCCTCCTTCTACACCCCCCCGGTGCATGGCACTACACACCATAGTGCATGCCATGTAGTTCTGGCACACCCCCAGCATTTTTCTGTCTGCACAGCTGGGGGATTGGTTGAGTAGGGGCTGTGCACCCCATTTTGTGCATCCCGCATGGGGGCGGAATGGGTGCAGAGTGGTTATGCACCACAGATGCATGTCATGTAGCCATTCCACACATTCATGCATAGGGCCCATTGTTTGTTACTTTATAGCTGTTGTTTTTTGTAATGTTTAGCTATAATTAATATTCATGCCAGTTGCTTAAGTTAAGTTCTTGCACATTTGTTCGTAGTGGGTCCACTTTCTAAAGGACATCAATAATTCTTGTATGTATGCATTGTTGAATGCTAAGGTGTTATTAGGAGTGGTGTGTTACTTTATGTATAATGGGTATTATGTATAATAGGTATTTATAAGGGCATCACATGATTCATTATGTATACTGGTGATCAATGTCCTGCACAGCCAGTATAGTGTTATGCTTGTGCAACTGTATTTAGTTTGGATTTGGCCATTCACACTCTCTATTCCAGAGGAGTACAAAAGGCAAGGAACCCACAGAGAGGGTTCCACCCCTAGAGGTGCCATGGAGGTGCCATGGATTCCCATGGTTAAAGGTACCTTAGGAATCCCCCTAAGGAGAGAAGTGCTGCCACTGGAGGAGGAGGAGGGAAGGATGGTGGAGCAAAGAAAAAGTGCTTCACAATGAGGCTAAGAGAAACTGCTTATATAGCTCAGGAAGTGGGAGTGGCTGGCTGCTTGTTCACTTAACTACAGACCTAGCCTTCCAATTCAATATTCTGCACAGCCAGTATAGTGTTATGCTTGTACAACTGTGTTAGCTTGGTTTTCGCCATTCGCACTCTCTATTCCAGAGGAATTACCACATTGTAGAGGTACAAAAGGCAAGGAACCCTCGGAGATGGTTCTACCCCTAGAGGTGCCACAGGATGATTCCCGTGGCTAAAGATACTTTAGGAATCTCTAAAAGAAATGTAGAGCAAACATACCCCAAAAGAATGAGGCAACATGAAGCATATGAGCAAGCATTAACTGTGATGCAGTAGCAGTAACTGTGACATGACATAGTAGTAGAGAAGCATAGGCAGTTTGATAATGTAATGAGATGCTCAGTTTGCTAACATAATGAAATGTCCAGGTTTGCGTAGGATGATACTAATGATTTGCATTAAGAATTAGGGGATTCTTTAAGTGGAGAGGGAATGGCAGGACATCCTCCACCTCCATCCAACAGCGGAACCTACCTAAAGAACTAGGGGACACTACTATGCTAACTAACAGTTATGACCTGAGGCAATGGAGGAGAGAAAAAAAACCCGATGAGGAGGAAATCTCTGCTGATCCAAGGCCTAGGTCACCTTCCCTTCAGGCTTGGGATAGTTTATTTGGTGACAGCTCTGCAGCTGCAATTTGGAAAACCCAATTAAAGGGAGGTGAAAAATATTCCAATTTGGAGGAAGGCTCTCACTCAAACCCTCTAGCAGAAATGCCGTGGAAGGTTACAAGAAAACTCTACAACAATATGTGCATCCAAGGCACAGGAGGAGAGCAACAACTGCTGAGGCACTCACCTGGCCTACCCATGCTAACTCAAACCAGGTGAACCAGAGGCAGTCATAGGGAGAATGCAGTGAAGGTGCCTTGCTAGGGAAATCACTAAAGTCAATGGCTAACCATTATAGTGGAACACTAGAGCCAAAGGAGGTAACTTTTCTACCCTTCACCACTAGTTTTAAATTCTACACCAGGAGCTGCTGTCATGTAGCAGGCAGCTAAAGCCAAGCCCTGGGCAAGGACATTCCTAGTTATGGTCCAGGTGAGAAGGATCCCACCCCAAGTTGGACACACTCAAGATGCGGACTAAATGCAGAGTGAGACCGCCAGCTGCAGGAACCCTGCACCAGAATAGAATGGCTAGCATGCCCTAAAATTGATTGAGAGCTGAAAAGCTGGTGAGCTGAATGAGCACAGCGTGCTGAGATTAAAATGAGCATTAAGTGCTGAGACCTTGCAATGTCAAATGCAGAATTGTGTACAGCAGAATCCCAGAGGCTGAAGCTGAGGGGATGGCAGTAGGCATGAAGCAATGATCTGCATAAGCAATGAGCAAAGATAACATAAGCAAGCGTGGACCTGTACGTAAGTCAATAAGCGGTAGTAGTGATAGGGGGACCTGCACGGAGGTCTGCATAACATACTGTATAGCAATGAAACAGCACTGAATTGGGGGCCAGCCAGCCAGACATGAATAGTCAAATCAAGGTGACAAATACTCTGAGGATTTTTCACCAGCGAGGCAAGATTTAATAATAAAACTGTATTAACAGCCTCAGCAGGAGCTTAGTTGGCTGACCTCAGAGTTGTAACAGCAATAAAACATGGAGACAATGCTCTGAAAGCAGGTGTAGCCAGGCAGTGTAATGAAGCTGCAAGTAGAACAAGAGCAGGAATGAGCAGCACAGCTAGGGTCAGAGTAAACTGTGTCAGGTGAAAATAATTGAGTATGCAACATGGAGCTGCTATGGTTGAGCTGAAACACACAGATAATGATTGCAGTTGCATTGCAGTAGTTTGAGCGCAGTGAGCACAGTGTAAAAACACAAGCACTGGGTACAACAGTAATTGGAGTAAACAGTAGCAGTTGCTGCAGTTGTAGGTAACTGAAAGCAGTAGCACGAGCTCTGAGTAACAGTATGCTAGGAGCTTAGAAACAAAGCCCCCCAAAAAAGACAAAACCAAAACACGGCAAAACAGGGAACAAGGTCCAAAAACAAGAGACACAAAACACAGAGAAGCACACAGCCGGAGGAAAGATACAAACTGGAAGCAGGAAAACAAACACAGAAATCCAGCAGAGACACACAGAAACAGTGGGGGGAGGGGGAGAGGCCCCAGCCTGCTCAGAGGACAAACCAACACAGCCACCAGCTGCAAAGAAAAAGTGCTTCACAATGAGGCTGAGCAGAACTGCTTATATAGCTCAGGAAGTGAGAGTGGCTGGCTGCTTGTTCATTGAACTACAGGCCTAGTCTTCCAATTATTCTTAGAGCATGTTAATCTTAGAGCATGTTTTAGTCTGCATATTAGAGGAATATTTATGTTTTGGCTGAGTTCTGAGCTGGTGTCTAGGTTGTATATTGTTGAACCAGTTTTGTGGTGAACTGTCAATAGACTATCACTTTTAAAAAAGAAAACCTGTTAAGTCTTGCTAGGAAAATATGTAGGCATTTCAGCCACTCTGTAGAAGCACAAAAACTCCTGAAGGGGCTGCAGAGGACAAACAACTTATCACTACATAAAAAGCTATACATGACTACACCATGCAGAATCAAATAGGTAAAGTAGACATCATGCTCAGTTCCAGCAGTTGGAGTCTACTTGAATCCTTTGTCACCTAATTGGAGCCATTTGAGGCTGCCACACATGATGTCAGTGTGGACAGTGCAAATGAGTCAAATTCTTCCTCAAATAACATTTCTTCACATTTTCCTTGATGACGTAAAGAAAGGCTTTCAGTCAAAAGTAGACACCACCACTGTTATGCTGGTAGATGACTTGAGTCTCAGACTGTTGACTGATCAAAGAATAAATGGCATGTTTAAGAATGACACCTATGTGTAGGCTACATTGCTAGATTTATGGAGAACACTGAAGCCATCCTTCCTGCAGGGGAAGACACTGAGTGTTGAAGAGATCTTCTGCTAACCAAATGTGACATTGCCCCACCAACAATATTTAACTGATGTACAGCAGTCAAACTCTTCTGAACCATCAGAGTGCACCTCTGGTGCAGGCAATAGGCACATCTATAAATTGTTCACAATCACCAGTGTAATCAGCAAGGGAAAGCACATCTACAGCTACTTCTCAGGAATCCCATGTTCAGGGTAAGAAAGGCAAATTAATTCTGAGTTGCCTGGAACAACATGGACTAATATCCTGTAAAGAAAGCACAGCTGGTTCATCTGCCAGACTGCTAACCGTCTCACACAGCACAATAATCCAGGAGTATTTTGCAGACCATACTGTGATTTGTCTCGTGGACAATCCATTACTTTATTGGAAACAAAAGAGAACAATATGGCCAGATCTAGAAAATCTTGCAATAATGTACCTCTGTTGTCCACATTCAAGCATATATTCAGAATACATATTTAGTGTAGCTGGAGGAATAGTCACTGACCAAAGAACACTGCTAACTCCTGTAAATATGAAATGGCTTGCATTTCTCAAAATAAATGCTGACAATCTTCCAGTTGTCCCAAACCACTGAATTATGCAATTCTGACCCTGAACATGAACAGTAGCCTTCAAACAGTGAAACTGAATACGACTAGGTTGTGTAGAAAAATGAATAGAAAATGCTGTGTGAAGTGGCGTACTGCAAAATTTGGGAACTTAACATTGTTAACACATCTGTCTTTCTCTCAGCAGTTGCAGCTGTCCTTCTGAAATAAATCCTGCCATGGTCATAGACGGTTCATAGACAAACAAGCATGTTTGTCATTCTTCTGACAATGCTGGCACCATTATTTTAAATTTGAATTCACTTACTTTTTTAATATTTTACATGGACTCATCAAACGTGTTCCACATGCCACATACTGTTCCAGTCCTGCTGATTATGAGCACTACACAAATTCTGGAATGACTGTTGCTAATAACTTACTGGCCTTATATCAAAGTTGTTACCACAGTTTCTTCCATTGTCATCATGTTCCCTCAGTTTTACTGTCATTGGCCGCTATTCACAAAGGTGTCATTGGTACGCACAAAAGACACTTCGTGGTGTGTGCACAGCTATGCACCGCGCACCACAAGTGTGACACACGGCATTCACGAACAAGCGCAGAAGACACCCATGGGGACAGGGAGGGCCAGACAGATGTGTGCAGCAACACAAAGGGGGCAGGACATGGACCACACAAGCCACAAAGAATGCCCCTTGATCCTGCCATAAATAGACATGCGGAAGCACTATGCTGCACCGTTACATGCAGACATGCGGAAAACACACAACGGAGAAAGGGAGACCAGCCACCAGCAATGCAGACCAGGAGAAGGCAGGGGCCACGGAACATGCAGCAGAGGCACAGGACGTGGCACAGGTCATGGAGGGGGCACAAGGCATCGGTCCACCAACTTCACGGGTGTGCAGGTAACCCTGCTGGTGATGGAGGTCCACCAGCACTACAACTTACTGTTTGGCCACCGGGCACTCAGCACACCACCCGAGACGAAGGCATGGATATGGCTCGATGTGCAGGTGGGCATCAATGCAGCCAGACCAGAGGCATGCATACTGTCCACCATAAAGCACAAGTGGCGTGACCTGTGGACACAGGTGAAGAGAAAGGTGAGACGTGCATGCCAGGCACAGCATGCCACTGGCCACCACCCCCTGGACCCACACTCATGCCCATCGAGAAGCTAGTGGCGGACACGATATGCAATGTTGCCATGGATGGGGAGCCCGAGGACATTGACAGCATGCTGGGTGAGTGAGCAGGATATGCACCAGGGGTGGTAGCACTGCATAGGGGCATGGACACGACCACTAACAGATCTCTACCACCACCCACAGGGCCTGATGATGACAGTGCAGGTGAAGGACCAAGTGGGACCAGAAGCACTGCCACCCTGCGGCCAGGGGATGCAGGTACATAGCAGCATGGACATGAGATGAAGCACTGCATCCAACTACAGTGCAAGGGCACTAAACCATGTACCTCCCCAGGTACGCCGCACAGCTCAGATGCCACGGGGGAGGAGCAATCACAGCCACCCACACCCGTGGAGGGACAGCAGAGGGGTGCCAAGGCCTGGAAGGAGGACCGGGAGCAGGAGGAGGGAGGCGGTGTGGCCACACCTGAAGATGACCCGACTGGCATGGAGGACATGATGGCACAAGACCTGGCAGTGGAGGAGGACAACGCTGTGGCCGGAGAGTGCAGGGGCATGGGGGAGAACATCCAGCAGGACTATGATGCCGACACCCTTCCCCCACGGGGCCAGGGGCAGACGCCACACCACCAGATGCCCCAGCACTAGACAGCACTGCCCCTGGGGTCCCCCCACCTGCATGGCTCCAGCCTATTACCCAGACCTCTGACGGCTGGAGCATGACCAGCTGCAGGCAATGCACAACTGCACAGAGGCAGGACGCCAGTTGACAGGTGTCCTGGAGGAATCCATGCATGCACAGGAGAGCCTAGCTGAGGATGTAGCCACAGGTGTGCGAGCACAAGTCTGTATGGCCGATGCCATTGCGGCAGGTGCACATGCCCAGGACAGACTCTCAGATGTGGTGGTGGTGGATGCACATACACAGGACCAGATAGCCGATGCACTCCAAGCCATAGTTACACACCTGGCCATGCATCCACAGTCACCACAGGACACCGGCATGCTGCTGGCACCTTCAGGCAACGCACGCCAGCCACAGCCACATGACAAGGACACATGCCCCACACCGCCGGGCACAGCATGGCACAGGTGGTGAACACTCTGCATGCCATCCCAGGTGCATGCATCATTATGCCACCTGTATGGTCGGGCACAAGAACCACATATTCAGAAGTCCGATGGTGCATTCAAAGGTGCCATGGGTATTACGCTGGCTATATGAATGCCTCTCCACAGGGTGCCAGGGCGCAAGGTATATTGTCAGGAGCGTCGTCCTCAGTGGGTATCCGCTGTCACCTGTGTGGGGAGGGAATCAAACACACGTTAGACACATGGTACAGCACTGCCGTCTGTTGTAGAATGTTGTAGCAGGTATGGGGAGGCACTGACCCAACAGCCACCCATATCTCTTGTCCTGCTGTTCCAGATGGTGCTGCAGAGCACTGTTGTCTTAGATGTATGCATCATGGCACGATCCCAGGTACCATGCCAGGATGTTGGTGATAATGCCCCTATCATCGCACACCACCTGGAAGTTGATGATGTGGAAACCCTTACAGTTCTGGTATGCCTCCTCATTCATGCTTGGCATGAGTATGGACACTTGCATACAGTCTATGGCACTGACCATGTCTGGCATGCCATAGCTGTCCGGGAACACTCCCTTGACAGCCCTGAGCTCCCCTGGTGTCATGGGGAATATGATATGGTGCCATCTGTAGCAAACAAGGGCATCAGTCACCTGGCACAGGGCTCTGCAGATGGTGACCTGGCTCACACCTGACAAGTCCACGTCACCCTCTGGAAGGAGCCCGTGGCATAGTACTGCAGGGCACACAGCACCTTCATCTCCATGGACATGGCCTTGGAAGGCCCTGTGTGTGGGTGTACGTCATCCTCCACCAGTGCACAGACATAACACAGCTTTTCATGGTTGAGCCTGTACCGAGGCAGGAGGTCTGTGGCATGGAGGGTCCCAGCTGTGAGCCATGGCCTGAATGTCCATCGGTGGTAATGGCATCATCGACAGTGCTCCATGGTGTCCTCCAATAGCGCAATGTGTAGCAGTGCCCCAGGGCACATCGTATCATCTCTGCCTGTTCCATGTCTTGCCTACATTCAGTGGCATTGCACGCACATGTGTGTTTCCCATGCTTGTCAGGTGGCATGCCACACGTGCCTTATGGGGCAGTGCCTGGTCACGTGCTGTGGGGTGGGATGGCCACAGGGGACACACATCTGGATATCATGGCAGTCACAGAAACATGGTACACACAAAACCATGACTGGGACGTAAACATACCAGGATACACTATCTACAGGAGGGACAGGGAGGGTAAAAGAGGAGGAGGAGTAGCTCTTTACATAAGGGAAGGAATCAAAGCAACAGAACAAAAGGGTAAACAGGAGGAGAAGAAGCACTGTGGTAAATTTGGAGCCAGGCAATGGCACCACAATCCACATAGGGGTTGTATACAACCCTTCTCAGGGGAGGAATGGACAAGGAAATTATAGAAAGTATACTAGAATGGCAGAAAAAGGGAGATATTGCTGATGGGTGATCTGAATATGCCAGATGTTAACTGGAGTGCAGTTGCAGCAGCCACTCTGAAGAGTGGATTTATTCTACATACCCTACGGGGCATGCCTTAGACAACTAGTATTGGAGCCCACCAGAGGGAGCAATCTTTAGACCTGGTTTTCTCAAATGGAGATGGAGAGGATCACAGATGTAGAAGTGGGTAGCCATCTGGGAACTAGCACCATCGAACAGTATGGTTCACAATAAACACAGCAATAGAGTCAAGTCATACAAAGGCAAAAGTACTGCACTTTAGGAGGGCTGACTTTGCCAAAATGGGTGAGTACCTAAGGAATGCACAAGCTAATGGGCAGGAAGGAGGGGTGGAAGAACAATGGGAAATAATAAAAACTGCCATCACAGAGGTAACGAGCCTTTGTGTGAAGCAAATAAACAAAACAAAACGATGTAAGAAACCACTATGGTTCTCAAAGGAAGTGGCAGCGAAGGTTCAAGAGAAAAAGAAAGCATTCAGGAAGTACAAGGAATCACAGAAGGAGCAGGACAGAGAACTGTATCAGCTAAAGCAAAAGGAAGCTGGGAAGGCAGTCAGAACAGCAAAGGCCCAAACCGAGGAAAAGATAGCCAACTCAGTTAAGAAGGGGGATAAAACCTTTTATAGATACATCAGGGAGCGAAGGAAGACCAAGGGAGGGATAGTGAGGCTTAATAAAGGGAGGAGGGTGGCAGAGGGAGGCTGTGAAAGGCAGAGATACTAAACAAATATTTTTGCTTAGTATTTACAAATGAAGAGGGGGAGGTACCTAAAACAAACAGCAGAAACACTCTGGATACAGAAGTTGATACCAGCCCATTTACAGAAGAAAGGGTTCTGAAAGAACTCTTAAACTGAAGGTGGACAAAGCAGTGGGGCCTGATGGATTGATCCCAGAATTCTAAAAGAACTAAGGGTAGAACTAGTGACACCACTGACTACCCTCTTTAACAAATCATGGGAGGATGGGGTGGTACCCGAGGACTGGAGGAGGGCAGATGTGATTCCCCTTCACAAAAGTGGGAGCAAGGCAGAAGCAGGAAACTACAGACCTGTTAGTTTAACCTCAATGATAGGGAAAATGATGGAATCACTTCTGAAGGAAAGAATTGTCGAGTATCTACAGGCCAGAGGGGCACAGGACCCAAGGCAGCATGGATTCACAGCAGGAAGGTCATGCCAGATGAATCTGATAGATTTCTTTGACTGGGTGACCAAAGTAGTAGATCAGGGAGGGGCTGTGGACATGGCCTACCTAGACTTTAGCAAGGCATTTGACACAGTCCCACACAAAAGATTAATATATAAGTTAGCCAGCCTGGGGGTGGGTCCCAAGATGACAGCCTGGGTAAATAATTGGCTGGAGAATAGGACACAGAGAGTAATAGTAAATGGAGTCCACTCTGAAGAAAGGGGGGTTACTAGTGGGGTACTGCAGGGTTCAGCATTAGGACCGGTCCTCTTCAATGTCTTTATAAGCGACATTGCAGAGGGACTGGAAGGAAAAGTATGTCTCTTTGCAGATGACACAAAGATCTGCAACAGAGTTGATGCACAAGGTTGGGTGGAAAGGATGAGAAGGGACTTGGCAAGGTTAGAGGAATGGTCAAATGTATGGCAGCTTAGATTCAATGCTAAGAAGTGCAAGGTAATGCACCTGGGAAACAAAAACCCAGGGGAAGAGTACACAATGGGGGGTGAGATGCTAACAACAACAAAATGGAAAGGCACCTGGGGTAGTCATATCAGATGACCTAAAGGTGGGCAAGAAATGTGAGAGGGCAGCAAGGAGGGCTGAGGGATACTGGGATGCATAGGAGAGGCATCACCAGTAGAAAACAGGAAGTTATTATCCCTCTGTACAGACAGCTGGTCAGACCCCATCTGGAGTACTGTGTGCAGTTCTGGAGACCCAATTCAAAAAGACATAGACAGGATGGAAGCTGTCCAGAGGAGGACAACTCAAAATGGTGCAAAGTCTGCACCAGAAGACATATGAAGAGAGACTAAAGGAGCTTAATATGTATAGCCTCGAGGAAAGGAAGGAGAGGGGGACATGATAGAAACTTTCAAGTACCTCAAGGGAATCAACAAAGTCCAAGAGGTAGCATCTTTCAAAAAAAGGTGTGCAAGAACAAAGGGGCACAATTTGAAGATGAGGGGTGGCTCAGAGGTAATTTAAGGAAGTATTTTTTCAGAGAGGGTTGTGGATGTATGGAACGGCCTTCCGGAGGAGGTTGTGGGGTCAAAAACAGTGGTGGAATTCAAGCATGCATGGGACAGTCATAAGGCCATTCTAGGGGGTGGGGATAGGAAGAAGTAGGCTGCTGGTTAACTAGGATCTGCAGCTTATCCAGTAGGTAGGGAAATGGGCAGACTGGGTGGGCCAAGCGGTCCTTATCTGCTGTCAAATTCTATGTTTCTATGTTTCATTACTGCAGTGATTGTCATGGCAGCTGCTGCACCACCAATGCCACAGGGCAATGTGTGTGGCAGGCTTGCCCTGCCACGGCAACTGTACCGCATCGCCAGAGACATGTACCAAGACCGCTGGAGCCATATGGGAGGTCATGGAGCAGAGACAGGTGAGAGGCTGACCCGGGGTCCACCTTGTGTGGGCCCACTGTGGGGGGGGGGTGTTCCTGCACATGGCCTTCACTAACACTGCCTTATCATTTCCACAGGGAACACACCAGCATAAGGCCATGCTGGTGCTGGAGCTGTGGGAGATGGGAGTGCCGGGACAGGCTGTGGTGGTGGTGACACCAGGCCACTGCCTGCCTCATGACATATCCGTTCCTCCTCACAGGTAGGTGCCATGTGCATGCGTGTGTGTATGTGTACCCTTGTGTGTGTTGCAATGTTGCATTTGCACCCTGTCAGCATGTGCATGTACTGACCTGGGTCCCCTGTGTGTGCTCTTCTCATTGCAGCGTTATTGTGGGCCCCTGAGTTGCCTGGTGCTGGAGGAGTGGGCCTTCACCGACACCACCCCACCCCTTGAGGTGACACCATCTACGAGCCCGGTGGGGACGATGGAGGATTCGTTGGACTGAGCAGGGTTTCTGTCTGCCCACGTTTTGTTGTGCCTAATTCCTTGCCATGTTGATATGCCCTGTGTAGGCAATGTGCACCCAAATGCAATAAAGGCCTTTGCCTGTACCACCCTCTGTGTGGCCTCTTCTTCACCCGAGTACGGTGTGCGGAGGCAGTGGCGTGTGTGTGCCGTGTGTGCCATATGTGTGTTATGGGTCGGGCCCCTGTGTATGGGCACTGTGGGATGTGTTGTTTGTGCCTGAGGGTCGCTAAGCTGGCCATCTGGTATCGGTCATGCCTAGCTGATGGTGTGCATGCCATGCTTGGGCCTGCATTCCTGCCGTGGTGTCACATGCATGTACCACCTTCCCGGCATGTGCTTGGCCATGCAGCTCGTGGCACATTTGGCATCATGCCCTGCCGTCTGTGTGCGCTGTCATGGGCATGTCTGCCATGCACATCAGTTCACAGCACATGCCAGCCCTGCTCTCTGTGGGGCGCATGAGCCTCCTTATTGCTGCTTTCTAGATGCATACCACCTGTGTAGCTCTGTGGCATGCCATTCCAATGTATGGTGTGTCATGAATGTCCGTATGGCTCACCACGCAAATGGAATATGCAGTCACGCCCACTTCATGGGCGCGTAGCCACACATCGTGTGGGTGCGTATGTCCTCCACACAGTTTGTGCATCTCACATGGCGTTGGCCTACACATCTTCCACGCGTATGTGCCTCTAGGCTGTGCACACTCTCCATGAGCAGTGCTGCCTTGTGAATAGGGCCCTTGTCCTTAGACACATACTTCTGACAAAATATGCCATCACCACTGCCACCATGCCTGCCACATGTGCCACTCTACTCTTAGTTTTGTCAATCATTAGTTTATTATGTTTGATGCCCACCATGGGTATAAGTTTTTTGAAATATCGGCAGCCTCAATCAGAGCAGCTGCACCTCTTGTACCTACCTCATCAATCCCCTCCCAATGTATAATTTTTGGAAACAGCAGCAGGCTCACTCAGAGCAACTGTGCCTCTCGTACCTACCTCAGCAATGCCTACCATGGGTATAATTTTTTGAAACATCAGCAGTCTCACTCAGAGCAACTGTGCCTCTCGTACCTGCCTCAGCAATGCCCGCATGGGATTAATTTTTGGAAATAGCAGCAGGTTTAATCAGAGCAGCTGCGCCTCTCGTACCTACCTCAGTAATACCCACCATGGGTATACTTTTTGAAAACAGCAGCAGACTCACTCAGAGCAACTGCACCTCTCATACCTTCCTCAGGTATGCCCACCATGGGTAACATTTTTTGAAATCACAGCAAGCTCCCTTTTTATTTATTTTTGTTAACTGGGTAGGTACACCGGACAGAAACTGTCTGTTTTCAGGTATGACCTGGGAGAGTACAACAATAGCCATGGAATACAGGACTTAAAACAGTATATAAATGGATACAACATTTACAGGACTAGGTATCGAAAGGGAATATATACATATTTAACACATAGATAATGTCTTATTTACAGAATCAGTTACAGCAATACAACATTATGTCACGTGGTGATATACACACAAGGTTAGCACGGTATCCAACACCATAGTTAGGCAGCTACTGTACCTGTTGGGAAAGCAACTACATGTATTGGTATCTAGGAGGTGCTTATGAAAAGTTTTTTTGAAACCCATATATGTAGCAGCAGCACAGATGCCAGATGATTTATCGTTCCATAGTCTAGCAGCAAAGGTTTGAAAAGCTATTGTTCCCATATTGGTCCTTATTTTAGGCATAGCAAGTAATCCAAGGTGAGAGGACCTTAGGGGATATGGCTTAATCCATTCTGCAAGTTGTTGAGATTGCTGAATATTGATGACTTTGTAGATTATACCTCCCAGCACAAAATATAAACTTGTATATAATTTACAGCAGTGGATACATCTGATGGAAAAAAGCACAAAATGGTAGATGTTGTAGGTAATATCCCACTTTCTAAGTGCAAGCTTAGATGATGAGGATGCATATACTGTGACATTATATGTACTAACATACTAACATACTAAAATGCTAGCAGAATAGGCCTAACGGTCTTTCATGTCTGCTCGTTTGGTCAGCCCCCACCCTGGGAGCTGAACTTGCTGCCCCCCTCTCCCTCTCTGGCTTCTCCCTTCCCAGTCCCAGATATTCTCGCTGCACTGGTTTTTGCTTCCAGAACCCTTCTCCTGTACTTGTCCCACCCCCTCTTGAACCTCTCCACCATTTCTGTCTCCACTAGCCCCTTGGGCAGTGCATTCCATGGCTCCACCACCCTCTCAGTGAAGTAGCACCTCCTTATTTCTCCCCTGAATCTCCCCCCCTCCAGCTTCCACCCATGTCCTCTAGTTGCCCCCCCTCCTTTGGAGCACCCTGACTGCTCCTCCCTATTTACCCCATCATGTACCTGAAGACCTCTTTCATGTCCCCTTCTCTCTTCCAATGTGTACATATTTAGCTCTTTGAGCCTCTCCTCATGGGTCCCTATCCCCAAGCCCCAAATCATTTTGGTTGCCCTCCTCTGGACCCTGTCCAGGAGTTCAATGTCCCTCTTTAAATGTGGCCTTCAAAACTGCACACAGTACTCGAGGTGCGGCCTCACCAAGCAGTTATACAGTGGGAGTATCACTTCCCTCCTTCTGGAGGTGATCCCCCTAGCAATGCATCCAAGCATCCTGTTGGCCTTTGCCGCTGCCCTCCTACAAGTCTCCTAGTTGTTCATCTTGACATCCACCACCAGCCCAGGTCCCTCTCAGCCATCGAGACTTTTAGCATCCCCCCCCAGGGTGTACTGTTGGCCCAGGTTTCTGGCTCCCATGTACAGTACCTTGCATTTCCCTGCACTGAACCTCAGCTTCCACTTTCTAGACCACCTTTCCAGAGCCTCCAGGTCCCCCTGTAGGGCCACCCTCCCCTCCTCCCCATCCACCACCACCCCCAGTTTTGAGTCATCTGCAAAGAGACTCATCTCACTCCTGATACCCTTCCTTATGTCAGAGACATAGGCGTTGAACAGGAGGGGTCCAAGGACTGATCCCTGAGGGACTCCACTAATGACCCTCCTTGGGGATAAGACTATCCCGCCAACCATGACCCTCTGGGTACACTTCTGGAGCCAATTTCCTATCCATCTGATCATCTGGTTCCCCACCCCTATTTCTCCCAGATTATTCAACAGGCCCCATGAGGAACAGAGTCAAACACCTTGCTGAAGTCAAGAAAGAGGACTTCCACTGGTCTACCCAGGTCCAAGGCACTCATCACAAAGTCATAAAACTACACAAGGTTAGTCTGACATGATTTCCCTGGGATGAATCCATGCTGTCTATCATCCAGGCACCCCATCTTTTCCAGGTCCCCCCACAGTCTCTCCTTGACAATGCCCTCCATCACCTTGCCCTCCACTGATGTCAGGCTGACAGGCCTGTAGTTCCCTGCCACCTCCCTTGAGCCACCCTTGTGTATAGGCATTATATGTGCCACCTTCCAGTCCTGGGGCACCCACCCTGTCCTCAGAGAAATGCTGAAGAGCTCCACCAGGGGTTTCGCCAGGACATCTGCCAGTTCCTTCAGCACTCTGGGATGTAATTTATCCAGCCCTGGTGCTTTCTCCAGCTTAAGGAACCTGAGGGCTTCCCTCACTCTCTCTGCTGTGATTTCCACCTCCGCTACCCCTTCCCTCTGCTTTGCCTTCCCACCACCTGCCAGTGATGCCCCCCTCCCCAGACCCACCGATCGGTAAGGACCCCCCCTCCTCAGTTTCACCATCTCCTCCCATATATGATGCAGCGCCCCCCCCCATTTTCCTTGGTGAAAACTGAGGCGAAGTACTCATTTAGTACCTCAGCCTGCTCCCCCGGGTCTTGTGCCCATTCCTCCCCTGTTTTAATCCTACTAATCTGCCCCTTCACCCTTCGTTTTTCCCCAATGTATATAAAGAACCCTTTGTTCCCTCTCCTAATTTCCCGGGCCAGGTTCTGCTCCTTCCTTGCCTTAGCTGCCCTCACCACCCTAATGTAAGTTTGGGGAGTAGTATGCCTTGCATGACAGACAGGCTAGCATGTTGAGTAAGGTTGTTCCTAATTCTATAGGCCAGCACAAGCCTTGCATTGACAGCTTTACAGGACTGCACCTCTTATACCTGCTTCAGCAATGCCCACCATGGGTATAGCTTTTGGAAACAGCAACAGGCTCACTCAGAGCACCTGCACCACTTATACTTGCCTCAACAATGCACACCATAGGTATAATTTCTGGAAACAGCAGCAGACTCAATCAGAGCAGCTGCACCTCTCCAACCTGTCTCAGCAATGCCCACCATGGGTATAAGTTTTGGAAACATAACAAACAGTGCAATACAGCTATAGAAGGATAATTTTTACTGGTAAGTGTTGTTTATCAACTGCTGGCAGTGGCTGGCAAACTCTGTTATTCACATGTGTGAATAATGAACCATGAATAAGGGAGTTTTCCAAAGCATCTCTCTCAAATGTTCTGCTGGGAAGTGCTCTCAGGCATCCCAGAAAACAGAGAAAAAACACTAACCAGTAAATATAGAAGTCTGATTGCCTCAGTGGAGTAAGGGAGAGACTAGGGACACAGGTCAGTAAGAGAACAGCTTACCTGTGGTCCACATCTTGTCCCTTGGGGCTGATGTCTGATCTTATTCTGTGTGGCTGACGGAAAGTGGTGTGGCACTTTCTGCTTCCTCCAGTGCCATGGTGTTGGCTCCCTTCACTCCTTTTGTTACTTTACTGCACTTTTTTTTTTTTTTTATTAAAACTTTCTGATCCTCTGGTAGCGGCATGCTGAAGAGTCACATCTATGAAGGAGTGTCAGTCCTGGAAGAGTTTGGCTGAGCATCGGGTGTTCTGAGGCCCCCTTTTGCCATCTGGTACCTTGCCTGCAAGTCCCTCCCTCTGCCAGCACCTCCCACCTCCCGAAGCAGTCTCCTTCACCCTGGGTTGGGGCTGTGAGTTGGTTGCAGCACAAGAGTGCTGCCTACCTGGAACCTTTAAAAGAAAGTTGTTTTTTTAATGGTTAAAAACCAGTAAATATAAAAAATAAAACATGGGGAGTGTGTTGTTACGCGAGGTCCCTGCACCCTAATTGGTACCCTCAGAGGTACACCGTAGACAGCTAGCACTTAGGTATATGTTATACTAACATATAGGGCTAAGGGCATCTACCGTTCAAGAGTAGATGTCAGGATATGAATGCATATTGTTGTAATACACTTTGCTTGCTAATACATGTATTCAGCTATGTATTTTCTATGTATTTCTTACTTGTAAGATGCCAAGACACCTGTGTCCTTGGAGTAATTATAACATGTAAGACGGCATTGCCACCTTTTGGTGATTTGTACCACTACACTGAGTTATGTAAGACTCTGCATAAGAACTATTTTGTTCTCAAACTGATGACTTTACAGAATTGTATAATGTTATCTTGGACTGTGGAGCCACCTCTAATTTAGCCAATAGGGCTCATCTCTGTAACTAGAAATGTTTCTATCTTTTGGTAACCATAGTAATTATCCTAGGTATATAATGAAATGCACAAGCCTTACACCTCGGAGACCTGAGAGACCCCAAGAGACACAGAGAAACCTCGAGGTGTAGGGAACGCTTATCACTGGCTCCCAGTTTGTATTGGCAAGAGCTGCTTAGGGCAACAGTGATTTATCCTTTTTGTAGTAATAAACTTATTTATTACTATAATGCAATGTGTCTGTGATTACTTGCATTCCCAATATCATCAAGAATCTGAAAGTGAGGTTTAGATCTCCCAACAAATTGGCGACCGTGTGCAGGCAATATTTGGTGTTTGTAAGTTTTCACTTGTTGCTTAAACTTTTCCCTTTCCCACGGGGGCAGTAGGTGTACATTCCCGTATCACCTCTCCCATTTTAAAAGCAGTTTGTAGTAACTTGCAAAGTCTGGCTGACTTTTCAGGTGTGGTCGATGCCGTCTCAATGCACTCCATAGCAGTTTTGAATTGCAAGCCTACAAGTAATACAGTAGCCCGGCTGTGTAAGGTGCTTGTGCTGTGGATCGATCGCAGCACAGTGCATTTTCACTGTTTGAATTTTCGTTCCTCCTACACAATGGCCACCGTATCAAATATCTGAGCAGAACTGAGACTCAATGTCTCGAACTTCCTTGCCTCCCATGGAGGATGGGCTGACTTCGCGTGGGACACAAGTCAATCCGAAAACCCTATACTGGGGATTTCAACCCAGTATACAGAGATGAGACAATCAGCCAATAAGCGTGCTGAAGGGTTGATGGTCGTGGCTCTCTACGCTGCTTTGGAAGCCTCGGAAGCGAGGTTTCAAACCCTTGATCTGCAGATTTCATCTCTTAAGCAACAGGTGGGTTTGCAGGAAACAGAATGTATTAGACTGCAGCAGAACTTGGAGTCTGAACTCCAAACTCTGTGAAATGAAAAGGATTCACTATTGCATCATTCATCTCAAGCTGGAGAACAGGAACTGTGTATGTTGAAGCAGGAGTGTGAAAGTTTGAGACAGGATAAGAGTCAGGCAGTGCAAATGAATAATTTGCTGAATGCTGCGAATGCTCAGTTGAGTGACGAAATGGGTGAGCTGCAGAACGAGATAAACCAGGTACGTAACGATTTAGAAGTGGCTTACAGGGACAATCATGAATTGAGCACCGCATATAGAGTGTTGCAAAAGCAAAAGCAAGATGAGGTTGATATGGATGTTGCAAGTGTGAGTCATGATGAATGTAGAACTAAGATGGCAACACTGCGCCATCAGCAAGAGGTTCTGGCTGGACATGTTAAGGCAATGGGAGGTGTAGCCCCTGCCTTTCACTCATCATCAGAAGGGGAGTTATCTGATGATGACATTTCACAGTACAATACCCAGTCATGCCCCTACTATGGCCCCGAGACCCCACCCAGCCATCCACAACATGGAGAGTCCCCGCCCCCAACTCTCCATGTCACATGTCGGCGACGTCGTGACGCTCATCATGGGAGACGCCAACATGGCAGCCCCCATGATAGGGGGATCAGGCCCAATCCTGGTCCTGACGGCACCTCCGGTAGCCGTTATTAATGTGGAAGACAGGCAAGAGATAGAAACCATGATTGAAACTGCAATAGGCAATGTACCACTTCCTGAGAAGAGTAAACAGGCTATTAAAACCCAGATTAGACAGCTTCTGCAAGAGGCTGGCACTCAAGAAGGTATTATCTGCACTGCGGCTGAAGCTGCAGCTCAGGCTGCCCTGGATGGCACCCGAGACAATCTACCTTTGCCTGACCGACCCACTAATCCCCTACAAATGGCCTACTCTGTTCAGCAAATTGCTGACAGCATCAGTCAGATGAATCAGTCCAACAACCTCAGCTGTCACTTGGAAAAGGTGCATTCTAAATGCAAGATGCTTAGCCTCGCTGCAGAATATCAGATCCAAATACTACGCCAGACCATCGATCCTGGTTTGTGGGCCAAACTCCCCGATGCTGCTCGCCAGGAAGGGAACACTACCTTTGACGAGGTCGCAGCTGAGCTAATTTATGCTCACAGCCCAGGTGTAGTAGGAGTGATGCTTGCATACTCCGTGAAGCAGAATGCAAAGGAAAGTCCAGTGACTTACCACCAGAGACTCTGGATGGCCTACCGAGCAGGAAAGCACCTGGCACTAGAAGCTGCCTATGTAGATCTTATTGAATATAAGACCCTGTTCATTAGGAACATGATTCCAGCAGTAAGAGAAAAGGTAGAGCCAACCACCTACCCCAATATGGATAGGTTTGCCGACATCCTTCAGAAAACCAAGAGAGTGTATCAACTCTATATCCATGATCTAGGCTCCAGTTCCAAAAAGGTAGCTGCCGTGGAGTCCACTCCGGAGGCCACGACGTACTACACAGTGGAAGGGCAGGCCCAACGCCAACAGGCCCAACATCAGCAAGCCCCTCCAGCTGATAATCAACGCCCCCAACAGGCCCATCAACAAAAACCACAACAACAACAATGGGGTGGGAACCGGACTTGGCATAAGAACAGGAAGCATAAGGGTAGAGGTAAACCACAACAACAGAGAACAGGCCCTACATATAGGGAAATAGATAAAGAGAATTGGAAATTTCGAGAGCTCCTGGGACAAGTACACTCTGTGGTGGATGCTGTTCCCGCACAGGCTTTTGCGGCAGTACATCCAGCAACCCAGGCCCCAACCGGCCATGGGGACACCGGCAGTACAGGCCCTTAGGCCCATTCAGGCCTGAACCCAGAAGCTCCTCCCTATACAGCATCAATGCAACATGGTGAAGTGATTCATATGAGCCAGGCCCAACCTCTACATGCTTCTGGCAGTATGGATTGACAATTACAGGCCCCAGTCTGGATTGTAAACAAGCTAGTCTTGGATACAAACGGAAAGTCCTGCACCGAGGCCGAGGTCGGGGGCAGCCTTCTAGTAGTTTTGTTGGATACAGGTGCAGCTGTATCTGTGCTACATGATGAACACCCGGACACATCCCCCTTGGTCCACTGGATGGAGGACCAACATGTCAGGAGTTGATGGTACTAGGCTACCTGCAAATCATTCTCTACCCCTACCGGTGGAGCTAGGCCATCTAAAGGCCTCACACACCTTCCAACTAATGGTACTGCATGATCATTCTAGTATCATAGAGATTGACTTCCTTGCACCACTCCGCTGTGTGGTGGACCTAGCCAACATGCTACTGATACAGATTCAGGGTCAATATCATACCATTTTGATTCCTGATTCACACGTTGTGGCAATGATATCTGCCAATGACAGAGAGTATGACGTCATAGATTTGTTCAAGAATCATGAACTTTTCCCAAAGCTCCTCCCTATTTTGCAATGACATTTGGACGTGTTCGCAATCAACAAGCATGACTGTGGTAGAATGCATACCATCATCGAAGTGCCAGGCCCAGCACATGAGAGGCAAAGGCAATATCCTTTCCCAACTGAGGCCTTGCCTTCCCTCAGAGAAATGATCAAGTCACTCCTCAAGCAAGGAGTAATCAGAACTTGTGTTTCCACTGCCAACTCCTCAGTGTGGCCCGTGAAGAAACTCACAGGTGCCTGGAGACTTACTATTGACTACAGGAAACTGAATTAGGTCACCCCAGTTGTTCTCCAACTGTGGCATCAGCACCAGATGTGCTACAACTTCTGACCCCTGATTTGAAATGGTTCAGTGCCCTGGACATTTCCAATGGTTTTTGGTCATTACCATTGGCCCTTAAGAGTCAGTATAAGTTTGCCTTCACCTTTGAAGGAAGACAGTACACGTGGACTTGCTTGCCACAAGGATTCCATAACAGTCCATCCCTGTTCCATCTCCACATGATGGATGCCCTCGAGAGTTTCTCTACTCCCCAATGTCTCTTACAATATGTGGATGACCTGTTGCTGGCAACAGCCACACAGGAACAACATTTGGATCTCTCGGACGAACTACTGACTCTCATTCAGTGAGCAGGCCTGAAATGCAGCCCAGCAAAAGCACAGTTGTGTCAGAAAGAAGTACTCTTTCTGGGTCTAAAAATAAGTGACCAAGGTTGAAGCCCTACCTGGAAGAAGGTACAGGGATTGCAAGACTTGCCATTACCTACCAATGTGGCAACTCTTCGAAGGTTTCTAGGTATGGTGAATTATTCAAGAGATTTTATTTGTGATTTTGCTCAGAAAGCTGTTCCTCTGTATGAGTTACTCAAAAAGGATGTACCCTGGGCTTGGGACCCTATACACATCCAGGCTGTGATGTCACTGAAGCAGACCTTGGCCTCCGCCCCAGCTCTAGTCAACCCCAATCCAGCAGTACCATTCCATCTGGAATGTGCCACCTCTGACATTGCCATGTCAGCAGTGTTGGCTCAGAAGGTGCATGGCACCTTGAGACCCATTGCATATGCCTCACAGCTCTTGACCCTAGTGGAACAGAAGTATGGCCTTTGCAAAAGGAACCTTCTGGCCACCTACTGGGCTGTCAAGCACTTCTTGTATATCATTGGGTACTCACCACTGATTATCAACACCAACCACACGCCAACCACCTTTCTGCTCTCAGAATGAGTGAAGGATGGGTCAGTCTCTAACATCAGACTGACACACTGGTCACTTCTTCTCCAGGACAGAGACATACAGGTACAACTGACTAAATTTCCATCTGTGTTAGCTCATGGCCTCCTTTTCCAGGGAGAACCCCATGACTGTACACTACAGTCACCTGATCTTCCAGATCCAGGTCCTTTCCTCCCTGACACGCCACAGTTACTTGATAACTCTTCTTTGTGTCGTGTCTTTACTGATGGTTCAGCATCCTACTATCAGGGAGAACAAATTGCAGGGATGGGCATTCTAGTGATTTACCCATATGGGAACAGTGTCAAAATATCTAAGCGCTGTAGTGTAGCATCATCACAATATGCAGAGATGGCAGCGGTGGCCTGTGCCCTCGAGTTCATCCAGCATGGAACCGAGGATACCATCATTTTTATAGACTCTAACTGGGTTTGTTGTTGTCTTACAGAATTTCTTCCCTTCTGGCAGAAGAACTCCTTCCTCTCCTCTGATGGCAGCCCAGTGAAATACAAGGAATTGGTAATATACATACATTCACTGGCACAAAGATTTGCACACAAACTCTATGTACACAAATTCAAAGCCCACTCTCTCCATGACCCCTATCATGCCTTCAATGACACAGCAGACACCCTTGCTAAGGAAGGGGCCCGAGGGGGGGACATCTGGATGATGGACCATCCAGAGGCTAATGCAGCTGTACACATTGCAGCACTCAGGAAGAAACCTGACCCTTTTTCCCCCTTGGACCTCTCTGCAGCCCAGCATCTTGATACTGAACTTAAAGAGGTATTCAGATTCCTTGACAAAGGTACTGAAGAGAAACTTCCCACACATAACCCCTATCGGAGGCATGAAGGTAAGTTACGCTTCTCACCAGATGATAAGCTCATCTGGGTCCAACCAGATGACTCCACCACCAAGTTGTGGGTGGTCCCCAGACCTTTAAGATCTGAATTTTTTCACCAAGTGCATGACAACCCCACTGGTGGACACCAAGGAGCAGAAAATACCTTCCAACGACTCAAGACCACTGCCTGGTGGTCTGGTATCACGAAAGATGTTAAAGAATACATAGACAACTGGCTTGTTTGTGCACAAAACAACCCCATCCCCACCAAACGAAATGCCAAACTCTTACCACAATGACATTCTGGCCCTTGGCATGCCATACAGATTGATTTCATTGGCCCTCTGACCAACACCAGCAGAAATAACAAGTATGCTCTTGTGGTAACTGATCTCTTCTCTAAGTGGGTAGAAGCTTTCCCCACTAAGACATACTGTATACAGCGAAAACTACTGCCAAAATCCTGGTGGAACAGATTTTCTCCAGGTGGGATCTACCCCTCAAGGTGGACTCTGACAAAGGAACCTGTTTTACAGGTGAGTTGATGAAAGAATCCCTTGAACTACTTGGAGTTCAGCAGAAGTTCCACATACCCTACCACCCTCAATCCTCAGGTCAAGTAGAGAGAGCCAACAGATGGATTAAGCAAATGCTTTCCAAATTCATTGAGGACAATCCCAAAACTTGAGATTCCCTATTGGTGTTACTCCTTATGGCAATTAGGGGTACACCCTCAGCCACCACCCAGCTCACACCCTTTGAGGTGATGACTGGTAGACAGATGAGATCACCTGAACACCTGTTTATCCTGCATACCCCCACTGCAGACCGTGTGTCTGTGGACCAAAATGTGGAAAAACTAAGAAAATACCTCATACACACACACTTGTATGCTGCCAACTGCATGGGCAAGGCCCAGCAACAATCCAAAATACAGTTTGACAAACATGCACAAGAAGTGGATTGGCAAGTTGGAGATCAGGTAATGGTACTTCGATTTGCACATCCCACCCACTCCTTCTCCAAGTGGGAAGGCCCATACCCCACTGTCAACAAGCTCAGTCCAGCAGTCTATCAAGTTAGACTCCTCCACAACAATAAGTTGGCTGACAAATGGTTACATGCAAACCAGCTGAAACTGTATAAAGGAGCTTAAATTACTTTTCCTCACCCCATTGGGTGGAATAGTACTAACATACTAATCTTTGATCTTCCTTTTCAGATACACTGACAAGATGGCTATCTTGTTCCATTATCTCCTCCTCTCAGGAGTTATCCCCTGCATCCAAGGCACTGTACCAGACCTCCTACGATACCTCGATCCTCCAGCACCACCTCCAGATGGAGTATCCATCAATATACCAGATAGTATGATCACTGTCCAGGAAGGTTCCGATGCTTACCTCACTGCCTCAGTTGTTGCTCCTGATAAATCTACCCTTCAAACCGAAGTGGCAAACCACATCACAAGGACAAATTCTCCCTGTGGCCAAACTCTCCAAAGGAACTTTCCAAGGATGGCCCAATGCTAAATTATCCCCAAATGGTTCACTGTCCTTGTTACAAACTGCATTAAGACATTCTGGTTTGTACAACATAACTGCCTTAATTGATCCTTCATACTGTAATTCTTAGTCCAGAGATTCTGCTCAAAAATGTGCTATACACCACATGGCTTCTGCAGCCATGTACCTCTCACTGTTACCACCCACTGACAAGCAGCTTTTGGAATGTCCAAAGCATACCCCTGGTCCCCGTAGTGGTCTAACAGCCACTGCCCTCCCAGGTTCTTTGATTAATAACTTACAGTTTATGCATATACCTGTTTTGTTTAATCTAACTTACTGGAACATGAAAGAGTTTTGTATGTGTCACAATACTAACACATCAGCATTTTACAGTACATTATTGCTTGACAGTTTAGCTGCATTTCAGATTCGTACGCAAGACCCTATTACCGGTGTCAATTCTACTGAACACAGAGGCAACTTCAGGAGGAAGCCCTCTCCTGATAATCTTAATCTAACTCATAAACGTAAAACACGTGAAGTTGACAGTTCTGATGTCACAGGTGCCACAGGTACTGTCACAGGCCTTTTTGGTATGGCTATGTCTATCTGGAACAAAGCAGACATTGCTGCTATCAAGAGTCATTCTGCCAAATTCTCCACTGGTTTGGTCAACAATGTACTACCCCCCATTATTGCATGGTGTGGATGGCCTTAGTCAGGAAGAAAGATACACTGTATACAACATGCACGACATTGCTAAGGCATTCACTGATTCTAAAGATAAGATTAATGCACTCATACAACAGAACAACAAAGAAGCAGATAAACAATACATTGCTAGAGAGATACCTTGCTCTGCTTATGGTGCCTACATTATCACTACCATCAACAACCACTTCCGTGATCTAGAATCTGGAAGAATACCTGACATTGTACATGATAGACCCATCTCCAAATGGTATTGTCCATGATGTAAAACCACTAGCTGTGTTTCCATGTGTATGCAACAGACTTTAACTATCCCCCTTTCTACAGCTAGGAATTTGGGGTTTGTGACCAGACACCCTAATACTGGTCCTTGTTACACTGCTAAGAAGTGTTCCATAACAGATACCATGTTTGTTTCCTTTACTGTCTCCTTACCACACTTTGATACCACTACAGCCTTGTTTGACAAGCTTGCACTGGTCCACTCCATTGGGCATTTGGATGAAGACATCTACAGAGAACGCCTGGATCTACCGCCTCTACTGGTTTACCATCCTTTCATGGATGCCTGAAGCGGCTCCGCACACGGACTGCTGTGCGAAAAAGTAATATATTTACTTGTGCTGATGTGATGTGTTTGATGTTATTCAACCTGTTTGTGGTTATTCTCCAGACAGCATTGATTG
Source organism: Neoceratodus forsteri (assembly GCA_016271365.2). NCBI lineage: Eukaryota > Metazoa > Chordata > Ceratodontiformes > Ceratodontidae > Neoceratodus > Neoceratodus forsteri. The sequence continues at coordinate 39,834,241 of JADMNL010000040.1, read as the reverse complement.
GACTTTCACTATGGATGATGACATCACTGCGAATGGCACCAACTCCTTTGACTCAACTGTGGCTCCGGATAAGCTCTACCAATCTTATTGTGAGGAGGTTCATCACCTGTCAACACAAATTTCAAAGATGACCTACCCCTGCCCCGTCCAGTTACAAAAGTGGAGACTACCTACTGTGCACTCACAGTATAACTCCAATGGCGAATACTGCGTGGTCATGAATTACAAATCTTACACCTATGGATCTGTTACATGTGGTATTTATTACCCCAATTTCTGTTTTGTCCCCCACCAGAAGACTGTTATTGGACATACTGTTATAACCCCTGTCCCCTTCCTTGATGCAGACATTATTGATGGTAACCCCGATTATCTGCTCACACTGTCGGAATATTTACCATACTTTAATGTACACATAGACCCACTCACACTTACATTGAAATCACTTTTAGACAGGAATGACACATACCTCATCCACATCAGCAATTATATGACCAAAGCCAATGAAGCTGTTCTCACATTGATCAATGATGGTGATATGAATAACGCATTAACTAACACCTGGTTAGAGATTTACTTTTAAAGGTTTTGTTATTATACAAGCATTTTTAATTTTCATTTTGATTATTATGCTCTGCTGCCTACGGCGCACACTGCACCAACACCATGAGCAGCTTGAGTTCCTTTACAAAGCTTGTGCGTCGGGTTTGTAAACAACCACTGCTCCTGTCCTTTCCCGAAGGCATCTGCCTGTGTTGCCCTTGGAGGCAACAAGGGGGGGAAATGTTACATGAGGTCTCTGCACCCTAATTGGTACCCTCAGAGGTACACCGTAGACAGCTAGCACTTAGGTATATGTTATACTAACATATAGGGCTAAGGGCATTTACCATACAAAAGTAGATGTCAGGATATGAATGCATATTGTTGTAATACACTTTGCTTGCTAATACATATATTCTGCTATGTATTTGCTGTGTATTTCTTACTTGTAAGATGCCAGGACATCTGTGTCCTTGGAGTAATTATAATATGTAAGACAGCATTGGCACCTTTTGGTGATTTGTACCACTACACTGAGTTATGTAAGACTCTGTATAAGAACTCTTTTGTTCTCAAACTGATGACTTTACAGAATTGTATAATGTTATCTTGGACTGTGGAGCCACCTCTAATTTAGCCAATAGGGTTCATCTCTGTAAATAGAAATATTTCTACCTTTTGGTAACCATAGTAATTATCCTAGGTATATAATGTAATGCACAAGCCTTACACCTCAGAGACCTGAGAGACCCCAAGAGACACAGAGAAACCTCAAGGTGTAGGGAATGCTTAGCACTGGCTCCCGGTTTGTATTGGCAAGAACTGCTTAGGGCAACTGTGATTTATCCCTTTGGTAGTAATAAACTTGTTTATTACTCTAATGCAATGTGTCTGTGATTACTTGCATTCTCAATATCGTCAAGAATCTAAAAGTGAGGTTTAGACCTCCCAACAGTGTATACATGAGGATTATATGCACACCCTTGGTGTGCATAAAATCCTCATTTTACACACTTCCCAATGCATTATTCTATATTTGTTTCATCAACTACTGCAGTGAGTCAGAGTGGCTGACTGTGTCACAGTAAAAAATGACAGGGCTCAGGGCACCAAATAAATAGTGTAATATACAGTCAAAAACAGTCTTTCACATTTTTGTTATGGTTAGGGTAGGGTAATAGGGTAGTAGAATGGGTAGGGTAGTAACTACCTGACCCTAACCATCTACCCATTTTTTCATTAGGGTATTATTAGGGTAATTTAGGGTAGTTTAAAGGTACTCATAGGTAATATATAAGGTAGGGCATTTTACTATCTGCTCATGCATAGTTGGAGTACCCTGGCTACCTTTGACAATGCCAGTGATAAGTCCTGACTCTGAGTACTGTAGTCTGTGTGTTATGTACAATTATACAATGGGCTCTGATTTCCAAGCAATCTGATTGGTTAAATAGGGCCTTTACCACTGGATAAATCCTACAATAACCGACAGATAAAGGTCCAACAATCAGACAAGCCAGTTCACACGAAATTAAAGAACAAGATATTGTTCCTCACTCATTAAAATGTTAACAAAAGCACCTTCATATTGTTTGTCCACTAAGTGCTTTTCTTCCACTGAGGGGAAACCACTCCCTCACAACAACCAAGCAGCAAAAAAAACCTTAAATAACTTGCATGCCACAATACCTGCCACTCAGCACTCTCTCCCACCATCCAGCTTTCTCCAGAGTACCACCAGTCAGTGTCAATTTTACTGAGGCCATTCTTCCTGAATCTTACTTATACTCTCTCCTTAACAAGTTGCTTAGAGCTGCAACTCCCAGACTGCACTTCACTTAAACTCTGGAAGTGACCTAAAGAACACCCATTCACACTTTTAGTGCCAGCTGTCATACTAGTGAATGGGGTTGACACTCACACTGCCTCTCCCAGCTGCTCATCTCTGCCAGCATACATCACTGGACTCTCTGTGTTATTAAAAAAAAAAACATAATCATATCTCTGAGTTGAAAGTGGGGGTCATCTCCTCAATATTCTACTTTGCAACAGGGAGATGTTTTTTTTTTCTGGCATAAGGATAAATTTAATAAAAATTATTTAAACTGGCAAAAAATTGGTGTCTTTCTTTTTTTGTGACAAAATCACACCAGGCATGGGTATATCCCACCATAACCAACATTCTGTTGTGGATTATTGCTTAAAAATTCAGTTTAATTACATACTGTATGCCAGTTATCCAGTTCATATGCTCACTCAGTCACCCCAGTCATCACACCTATATAGAGCTTAGAGTATTCCATGTGAACACTTGTTACTGCCAGGGATTGCCAGTGGCAGCCTAGGGATTTAAGGTGAGACCCTTATCTGTGTTTAGGACAGCAGTTTCCATGGCAGTACTAATCATGATTACAGGACTAGGAGGTGACGGCAATGTCATCTGACACTTTACGTGAAGCTTCTTTTGGGGGCTTTGATCAAACAAGGCTGGAAGGTGATGAACAAACTGCACTCTCCACCCCAGGTGGACAGCAGAGGAGCCAGCATAGCCATGCAGTGGTAACAGGTTTGGGTCATCTTACTGGCATGTACAACTACATAGAAACATAGAATTTTACGGAAGATAAGGATCGCTTGGCCCACCCAGTCTGCCCATTTTCCTACCTAATGGATAAGCTGCAGATCCTAGCTAACCAACAGCCTACTTCTTCCTACCTCCACCCCCTAGAATTGCCTTATGCCTATCCCATGCATTCTTGAATTCACCCACTGTTTTTGACACCACAACCTCCTCAGGAAGGTTGTTCCATGCATCCACAACCCTTTCCATGAAAAAATGCTTCTCACATTACCTCTGAGCCGTCCCTCCTCTAGCTTCAAATTGTGCCACCTTGTTCTTGCACACCTCTTTTTTTGAAAGATGCTAACCTCTTGGACTTTACTGATTCTCTTGAGGTACTTGCAAGTTTCTATCATGTCCCCCCTCTCCCTCCTCTCCTCAAGGCTATACATATTAAGCTCCTTAAGTCTCTCTTGATATGTCTTCTGGTGCAGACCCTGCACTATTTTAGTTGCCCTCCTCAGGACTGCCTCCAGTCTGTCTATGTCTTTGTGGAGATTGGGTCTCCAGAACTGCACGTAGTACTCTAGATGGGGTATCACCAGCTGTCTGTACAGAGGGATTACAACTTCTTGTTTTCTACTGGTGATGCCTATCCCTATGCATCCCAGTATCCCCCAGCCCTCCTTACTGCACTCTCACATTGCTTACTTACCTTTAGGTCATCTGATATGACTACCTCCAGGTCCCTTTCCATTTTTGTTGTTGTAAGTATCTCACCCCCCCATTGAGTACTCTTCCCCTGGGTCTTTGTTTCCCAGGTGCATTACTTTGCACTTCTTAGCATTGAATCTAAGCTGCCATACATTTGATCATTCCTCCAACCTTGCCAAGTTCCTTCTCATCCTTTCAACCCCACTTTGTGCATCAGCTCTGTTTCAAAACTACAAGGAAATGAAAAACCAGCTCAATGTGGAGAAGTGGATTGACAAAAAGGCTGGTGGAACTGAACTGTGGCAGAGTGAGTGTGTGAGTGAATGAGGGAGAGTCAAGTCTAACTTATGTTATGTTTGCAAGGTTCAGTAGTTTTTGTTTTATTCTTTGGTAACCAAGTAAGGCACACTAGGTAAAAGGCCTGCTTTCAGGGATGAGCAAGGAGCACTGGGGAAGTTAAGTGACTTGCTTAGGGTCACACAGTATGCAAATGGAGATTGTTGGAGTCAAACCCAGGTCTGCTGGATGTACCAAGCTCATTTACAGCTTATTATTCTAATCTTTAGGTTATACTTCCAGCTAGCTTTCTTACACAAGAAAAGTGAATGAAATGAAATGACACATTGCATTCAAAGGTCTTCGATGCACACAGTTGTTACTGGAAAGCTACAAAGGCATGTCAGAGGAAATGGTGGCAATCAACCATGATGCCACTAAGGCCTTGGACAGCTGCAATGGAATTTGAAGTTGGCATATTTAAAAGAATGTGTGCTTCCACAAGCAATAACCAATATTATTGAACTGTTTTACAGTAAACCCACAGCTGTCTTCATAGTAAATCAGTTTAGAACTAAACCCTTATGAATAGAAAATGGAACGCGCCAGGGCTGCCCCTCTCCCCAGTTCTTTTTATTACTGTGCTTAAAACCCTTCTTAACCACATCAGATCAAACAACTTTATTTCTGGTATACAAGTTAATACCCAGCAAACATTAAAGCCTACGCGCGTGATCTTATGATTTTATCAAGAACATCTCAAGCGTCATTCCCTTCCCTTATGAGATGAATTAACAGATTTTCCAAACTTTCTGGATATAAACTAAATAAACAAAACTGTGTTGTTTCACCACCTATCAACACTAACCACACTATCAGATTCAACAAAATTATTATTACAGGATGTGAAGACAAAACACATAACTAAATATTTGGGTATTCTCCTAGCAAAAAATACTCATAAAAAAACAAATCAAAATGCGTCATCTTTGTCAAAGTAAATTATTGTACTGATGTAATTGATGATTGGCAGTTTCTCTTGCTCTGTTTCTGGGGCACGGTAGACACCTTAAAAATGATAATCCTAGTGATGACCTTTAATATTACTTCGAAGCCAGTATTACAAAACATGAGTATTTTTTTCCAGAAGTTATTTGTGTAGGGGGTAACTGTAGAGTTCCTTGGAACATCCTGGTACTACAAGGCAATCAGAAGGTTTGGGTTGTCCATACCCTATACATTATTATCATGTAACTTAAGGACTTTATCATGGAAATGGACATTTGTTGAAAACAATTTTGCAAGCCAGCATCATAATTTGGAGAAGCTATCATTAGGTAAATCAGAAAATGCCTCTTTTTTTAACTGAATATGCAATTCAGTCTTTAAAAATATTATGATTATTCAAGATATACAATTAGGTTTAAAATAATTGTATAAAAAAATACCCATATCCTTGAATCCAAAATTTCAATGAAACAGACAACCAAACTCATTTTGAACAAATGTCTTAAAAACAAGGGGGTCAATTCCAGAATGAATGGCGTAACTTGCATGCAGCTGTGAGTTACGCCATTTGCTGCTACACCGGGGTCCCTATGCCACATTCCAAGAGCAGCAGGGTCCTGGCACTTGTGACATGTGGGTTTGCGGAGGCTAATGCCACTCATGTGGCATAAATGCCCCACATGTCACAAGTCACGGACCACAGCTGGCAGCCCCCCTGCCCTGGAACAGCACAGCAGACACCTGGGGGCCTGGGGGTCAGGACAGATGGCACAGGTTCCCAGAGGGGGTGCTCAGGTGTACAGAACCCCAGGGGTCCCTGACGAGCGGGGGTGTGGGGGGCATGGGTGTGCCTGTGGGATTATGGGTTGCAGATTTGCACCATTGCCATGGCACTGTGAAGCAGCCATCCAATGGTGCCAGCTGTCAGATGCCCCTTAGGATAACTCCGAGCTGCCCTAACTTAGCTCTGCCAGTGGGGCTTTTGGAATCATACCAGCTGGTTATGACAGCTGCCCTCCTAGAATAGGGTGCAGTTCCTGTCGTAACCCCCACTTGCACCAAGTCATTGTGGGCTGCAGCGTAGTGGGTGGCATAACCCATGATTGTCATAGCCTGCATCAGACTTGGTGCAGGGTGCCTCCTGGAATAGGGGCTGGCATAACACATGGTGTAAGTCGCGAGATACACCATGGGATTTGGCGTATCTCAGCTTACGCCGGCGTAGCCCCTCTTGGAATTGGGCCCAACATAACTAGATATGCTCTGATCATAAAAAAGGTGGCCATTTACATATGATTCAATTAAAAAAAAACATTTAAAGAAGCTAAATTAAATAGGTGGGAATATCATATGCTTAAAATAATGTATGATAAATGGATAGCTCTGCTTTCAAGCAAATAAGTAACAAACTGGAGTAACAGAATACTCTTGGACTTCAAAATAAGAGAAAATTATGTTAATAAAATCATTACACAATATTAAATGGACAGTATTAATATCATCAAACCATGTAAAGACAGGATAAGAACAAACACAGGTTTAAATTGGGAAGCAAAACTAAAAGCTAAATAAATCTCATTAATAATATAATAATAATAAATAAATAATAGTAAATCTTTATTTGGTCTAGCTCCTTTCAAATTACCAAAGTGCATTACAGAAATGGCTAAAAGCAATAATATAAAACAACAATCTAAAACAGCAAATAAAATCTGTTGCTAAATGCACTTAATTAACAAAATGCTTGGCTCATAGATATGTTTTCAGTGAATGTTTAAAGCCCACCAGGGTTGCGCACCCCACAGCTGACGGAGTAGAGAGTTCCAAAGGGTTTGGGCCACATACATAAATGCACGGGCCCCAGCTGATTTTAACAATACTCTTGGAATCTCTAGCAACCCCTCATCAGCCGAGTGGAACCATTGCTTGGGGCAGTAGGGGATCAGAAGCTCTTTCAGGTAGTCAGGGCTAAGTCTGTGTAGGGCTTTATATGTCAGTAATCCAACTTTAAAGGTGATCCGCCACTGAATCAGCAGCCAGTGCAGTTCGCGCACCACCAACGGGATGTGACATGGCCGGGAAGTCCCCATCAACAACCAGGCTGCAGAGTTCTGCACTAGTGGGAGGTGGCAGATGTCAAACCCCGGTAGCCCTAAGTAAAGGGAGTTGCAGTAATCGAGGCCTGAGGTTACAAAGGCATGGATCAGCCTGGAAAGATCATTGAATGGAACAAGGTGCTTGATCCTCGCAATCTAGCGATGTTCCTCAGATGGTAAAAGGATGACTTGATAACTGCCGACACCTGAGATCGTAACGTCAGCCCCTCATCAAGCATCACCCCTAGGTCCCACACCTGTTCAGAGACAAGGAGCTGGGAGCCCCCCAGAAAAATACCTGTGGGCTGACCAGCCCCCAACTCCCCTATCTGGTGACTGGGATCCACGACTATCACCTTCTAAGTTCAACTTTAGCCAGCTGGAATTCATCCAATCCTGGATTTCTGTGAGGCAGTTATTAAACACAGAGAGTGCGCTGTCCTGGTCAGGTGTGAAAGACGGGTACAGCTGGGTATCATCAGCATAGCAGTGAAACCTCAGCCCATATCATCTTACAATTTCTCCAAGGGGCAGCATGTACACCGCGAACAACATGGGGGACAGCACTGAGCCCTGCGAGACCCCACATGATAGAGAAAGAGGGTCGGAGGAAAAAATCCCAGACACCACCCATTGAGTTCTGCCAGTAAGGAATGATTTAAACCACCGTGGACTGTACTAGTCAGGCCACAGATAAACCTCAGGTGCTCAAGCAACAACCCATGGTCCACGGTGTCAAATGCTAAAGAAAGAGATCAAGGAGTACCGGAATGGAATGGCTTTTCAGATCTCTCACCGTCAGGAGATCATTTAGCACCCAAACCAGAGCAGACTCAGTGCTGTGCCTCTTTCAAAAACTGGATTGGACAGGTTCATAGATGTTATGGATAGTCAAGTAGTTCTCCAGTTGTGCACCCACTACTTTCTCAATAACCTTCCCCACAAAGGGGCAAGAGAGTCTGGGTCCAGTGAAGCTTTCTTCAGGAGTGGTGTCACCACCACCTCCTTCAGGGAGTTAGCAAGGGAGGACCAGATTATCTGTGCCAGGATCGTGCCAATGATGTCACAACAACACTTAATCAGGGAAGTTGGGCCCAGATCCAAACTACAGCACATAGGGTGCATACCCTGGACAATCTGCATAACATCCATGGACTTCAGCTGGTCAAAGGTACTCCAGGTAGGATGAGGGACACAGACCAAGCACCGATCAACAGCATCCCCCATAGAGCGTGAAGCCTGGATCTCCACCCTGATATCGGCCACTTTATCTGCAAAGAACTGAGCAAGCTCATTGCACTCCAGCTGCAGAAAAGCTCTTCGAGACTGAAGACAGGCTGGGTTGCACAGCCTGTCCACTGTTCAAAAGAGCTGAGCTGGTCAGTTCTGATTGTTGATTGGTAGACTTAATAATGTTCTAACAATCTAAGATGGTTGACCATCAGAGCAGATTTCCGCCAACACCTCTCTAACCTTCATCCTTGTCATCTCAACTCCCTCAAGGTCCCGTCAAACCAAGGTGACTGAGGGTAAAGAGAGAGAGAGAGGGTGAACATGGACAGGAGAGATAAAATCCAGTGCTATGGTCATGACCTTATTACAGGCCTGCACCAAGGCCTCTGGATTTCCGCTTGATACCGGAAACTCAGAAAGGTCAAGTACCACCACTAGGCCTTCAGGGCTCACAGCCAATAAAGGGTGGCATCTGATAATCTCCACAAGGGTAGGCCTACGAAGGGGGGTGCAAAAATTTAACCCCACGGTGTAGTGATCGGACCATCTGACAGGATCCACCACCAAGTTGGTGGCTTTGACTCCCAGGAGGAAGACTAGGTCAAGAGAGTGATCATGTCTGTGTGTAGCAGAGGTAACAGTCTGTGTAAGGCCTAGTGATATCATCAACTGGAGGAAGTGCTGTCCAAATTGCAGGAGTTCATCATCGGCCCAGGCATTGAAGTCACTCAGGACCATAAGCCTGGGAGACCCAAATGCCATGTCGATGACAAAGTCCACTACTTCCTGAAGAAATCGCTTCTCATCTCCTAGTGGACGGTAGCTAAGGGATCTCCTACAGCCTACACCTGCTACTATGGTACACTCAAATGACCCAGCTGCCTCAACCGGTACACTCGTGAGGCCCAATTCGGTCTTGAAACAGATCTCAACCCCCCCTCCATGGTCCAATCTCGAACAGTGTATCACCGAGTACCCGGCTGGAATAGCTGGCTCCAATATGGGGCCAACATTTTCATCCAGCCAGGTGTCAGTGATGCAGGCCAGATCCGCTGTCCCGACAAGATCTACAATAATAGATGGATCTGGCATTGCATAACATTGTTCAACTTGGATGGATCTCCAGGGTCACCCCAACTACCTGCCCAACTGCACACCAATAATGGTGGTGCCCTTGGGTATGGGGACCAGACATGAAGGACCATGTTCCAGGCTCCATTTCACCCCACGATGTCTTTTGGACCTAACTACCCTGATGTGAGGGTCACACTCATTCATCCTCAGCTGTTCGAACCCCCACCTCCCCCCATCCCCCCTTAAGGGCAATACCCAGTGCTCTACAATACTGGTAAATTGAAAACACCAGGAGGGGAGAAAGGGAAGAGGGCATGAAGGGTGCAGGATGAATAGCGCACGACCCCGGGGGTAGGCCCACGACAAATAATAAATACAGGCTCCCAAATCAACAAAAGCACCAAGCTGATATAAAAGAACCCCCCTCTCAAACAAACAAAATTAAAATACAATTAACAAAAACCCTATCTCGTAGCTCTCACTTACAGGGACAGCAAACAAAAAATACAAAAAACAAATACCCAAGACCTAAACAAATAAAACCCCTAAATTAACACTCCACCCACCCTTCTTTACCCAAAAGGGAGAGATTCAACTAATATAAAACTAAAACACCCACCCAACAAATTATTAAATTATAATACACTCTAACAACAGAATTAAACACTATAAAACCCCCTTCCCAGTCACACTGGTATTACAATAAAAGCACAGAGTCTCGGGATAACCAGAGTTAAACAAAGTGGTCCCTGTAAGTCCGAAGAGAAGATGGTATACCAGTCACTGAAGGTCCAAATTTAGAACTTCAATTCACAATAAATTAAAATAATATAACTAAACTTAAACTGTTAAGTGTAAAAATAAAATTAAATACTTAAGTACTTGGATACACCCCCTTTCATTGGGTGTGCCAAGCTCACAAGCTCATGAAATAATAGCAAATGGCACATGGGACCCCTGATCCTCTCACTACCTGGGGACACCCAAATAAGACAGCGTTCTCACTACCCAAATAATAAACAGAAACAAAAAAAAAAAAAGGTCTGACAGTAAAGTTGATTGTCTCAGATTATTAATACAATAGGGTTCTTTGGAAATAGGGGTTCCCCAGGACTGGTGGAAGTCTTGTTTATAGATGTAAAAATGAAAGTCCCTGCCCGTGAGGGCCACCACCAGACATAACTGCCCCGCAACCTCGGCACCTCGCATAGGCCAACCCACTGGCAAAGCCAGTGAGGGGTCTTTTAGAGCAGAGAACCCACCGTCCGGCTCCCTGACCCATTAGGCCTCGTCCTCCTGAGCAGGACAGATTCTGGCCAGCAGGCCACCCACAAATACAGGGCTTCAATGATCTGAGCAGAAAAAAACAGTTCACTCCAACCTAGTACTGTATCCCTGACAGGTAAAAACACCTCTGGAACAGTAGATCCAAATCACCTAGGCAGACCGACAAAATAGTTCAAGACTGAGCTCTCCAATATGGTCCTCTAGGACTCATTTCCACACTCTGGGCTCTTATTTCAGAAGCAGCTAGTCTCCAGCCTTAATGCTCATTTCAAGAGCTAAATCCTCATAGATCCTATCGCCACATTCAGGATCTCATTCACAGACACAGTCCCCTTCTTCCCTAGATTCTCATTCTTGCTTCCTCCACACAGCTATCACCTTTTTCAACCACTAATTCCTAGCCAGCGCAAAAACAGAAGTAGGAAGGCAAATCCAAAAATCATGTGCAGACTCATGGAGACCATACTTAAGAAGAGGTTGGTAAAGTAGCTAGAAGACTTTGGTCTTCAGGATGAGAGGCAGCGCAGGTTTGTGCTCATGTTAAATTAAAACTGATTGACTTCTTTGACTAGGTCACTAAAACATAGACCGGTGCCAAGCAGTGGACATTCTTTACCTGGACTTATGCAAGGCCTTTGACTCTGTACCCCATAAGAGGTTGATCAGGAAGTTGGCGGACCTTGGAGTTGGGAAGATGATGACCAGATGGGTGGAAAGCTAGCTGAGGAACATGACACAGAGGGTGGTAGATGGGGGAGAATTATCTAGCACCAGGGAGGTCACCAGTTGGGTCCCACAGGGCTTGGTTCTTAGACCAGTGTAGTTCAGTGTCTTCATCAATGATATTGGGGATGACATTATGGGCAAAGCACCTTACTTTCTTCTCTGCCTTACCTACAAACCCTTTCCTTACACCCCCGCTGCTGCTGTCCTCCTCAGACATCCGTTGCGCAAAGCACAGACCCCCATTAACTCCTCTTCTAGCTCCAAATAATGCCCTGCATTTACCACCTCTTACCTCATGCTTTGTCTTTCCCCATTGCCTGCCCCCCACTGAGCTTGCTATTGTACTCTAGCTGTATTTAATCCTCTCTGTTTCCCTCCCTGTTCCACAAACAGCCCATCTGCGGGCTTCCCAAGCTGCTCCTGTGGCTTTGGCTCTCTCTGAGCAGGCCACAGCTAACAGATCACCCAACTGACCCCCGGACAGATTCAGGTACGCACCAGACCTCCGAAACTCGTGGTTTTGAATGCCACTGTTTTGACTGGATGCCCAGTGGAGGAACCAGGCACTGATTGGCAGCTTTACTCCTTGGCTGATTTTCCAATGCCTGGCACTCCCTGATCTCAGGGAATCTCTTTCTGTGCTTTGTTCTGACTGCATTTTTCGCCCACCCCCTCCCCTCCTCCTCCTCCTCACAGTATTAAATAGACTCTTACTCCACCTCTTCTCAGTCTAGCAGCAGATTGGTCACTCCACTGCTGCACATTTTCATGTTATTGGCCTCCCTGTCTTCAATACCTGACTTGACCCACTTTCTCACCGCCCCTTTTTAAAGCAGTCCCACCCACAGGATCACACATTTGCTCTCAACCTTTTCTCCAGCCACTCCATCTAACTCCTCTCAATTACTGCTCTACCTGGACCCCACCCTAATTCGACTATATACCCTTCCAACTATAAACCAGCTAGCAGTTAAGCAGGCCAGCAAAACCAAACAAACTACCATGGGGTGCAACCACCTACTACTACTCCTCACTACCTCTTTTGGCATTGCTGGTACCATACGCGTCCTTTTGTTCTGCAAATTTTGGACTCCCCACTGTTCTGTCTGACCCTTTGTATGAATGCCCTTTATTAATCCTCGCTTTCCTTCCCTCCCTCAGCCGAGGAACTGCCAGCCAGGCTCCCAGCTCCTAAGCCACGGGATTCCTGGCTACTGGGTGGTCGGCGCCCCTCTAGCCGACGCTCGAGCCTGCAGACACGGACCCAAGGTCCTACAAGGTACGGCAACTGCCGCAACCAACTGGATTGTGAGCGCTCTCTCAGACCACACTCTGATTGGTCCCTGGCGGAAGCCGAATTCTGCTCTTTGATTTTAAACCCTAAAAATGTTTATGTTGGGACAAATGTTAAAAAGCCGAAGTGTTAACCCAGTCTGTAATTGAAAGGACTTGAATTGTGGTTTGGGAAAGAAATCTAGTGTTTACAGCCCTTTCCCTGCATATGTGCATTGGCCCTGGAGACTTTTGGGTGCCAAAGTAATACACGTCCTTTTGTTCTGCAAATTTTGGACTCCCCACTATTCTGTCTAACCCTTTATGTGAATCCCCTTTATTAACCCTCACTCTCCTTCTCTCCCTCATCTGAGGAACTGTCACCCAGGCTCCCAGCTCCTAAGCCACGGGATTCCCGGCTACCGGGCGGTCGGCGCCCCTCTAGCCAATGCTCGAGACCGCAGACACAGACCCAAGACCCTACAAGGTACGGCAACTGCCGCAACTTTTTCGACCGCCCCCTCCACCTCCGCTGATTATTAAATACAGTAGCTCCTGCCAAAATATTAGTCCACGTCCCCGGTGCAGTGCGCCACCAATAGAGACTTAGCTCATGATCCCCCTCTTCTCTGTCCAGCCTACAGGATCCAACTCTCAGGGCCTCGCCTTACTAAAATGCATAGGATCTCCTTGGCTGTGCCTTCACCACTAAATACTTTTTAAATGCTATCAAATTCGGGTCGACCTGGATCGGAAAGCTACTGATAAGCTGCATTAATCCAGCAACCCCACTGGCCCCTGGGCTAATTGAGTGGCTCCTTTTTTGAGATACCATCATGTCGGGCCCTATATGGTTCCTTATACTGCCCCTTTTTCTTCTGATACCAGCTGCCCAGCATTGGACACCTGAACTACCATCATGTTTGGTCTACAATGGCACCTTGTGCTGTATGCCACATGGCAACTTATTCATTAATTGCCTCAGTGATTCCAAGTACCAATACCTTGAACCCTGCTCTTGGACCACACATACCAGTAGTACTTATAACACTCCCCCACCACAAGGCCCACCTCCCACCATGCAGACTTCTATCTCCTCCCCGCCTATTGTGGTAGGGGTACTAGCTCTTACTACAACAGATCAGCTCTTCTATGGTGGCTACTTTCCAGTCCCTAAAAACATCAGATCTACTAGACGGGAGAAAGGCAGGAATTACAAGCTTATAATTAGCGTTCTTAGAAAAATCCTACTTATCCTCCTGCTATGTTCAGGCAATGTTGAACTCAACCCTGGCCCCCCAGAAGCTATTTCTTTGCCAGCAGAAGTAGCAAATTAAAAGGAATACGCTTTCTTGCATATTAATGTATGTAGCCTCCTTAAAAAGATAACCTTAATGCAAACCTGGGTAAATCATACCTTTCCTGACATACTTGTGATTTCCGAAACTTGGCTTAGACCCAGCACCACTGATAGAGAAGTAAACATACCCAACTATGCCTTGTTCAGAGCTGATAGGCATGCCAGAGGAGGAGGGATAGCTATCTACCTTAAAGACAAATTTTCTGCCTTCTGCTTATCCTCGGCATCTGTCGCCAGCGAATTCAAATGCCTAATTCTCAAAGTGGAAATTACACAGACTACTGCACTCTGCGTAATAGGATGCTACAGACCACCGTCTGCTGGCCTACAGCTTGTATCATATCTAAGTGACAAGTGGGGACAGGCTGCCAGAAACTATTATTTTAGGAGACCTCAACTCTGACTGGCTCTCTAACACAGCTGCCCCCCTTGCATCCTTCTGTGATGAACATGGGCTGACGCAACTTATTACTGAACCAACACACCCAGACGTGAAGAACCCCAGTAAAAGTACACTTTTGGATGTGCTAATGGTGAGTAAACCTCATCTCTTCTCCCACGCTGATGTCTTCTTCTCAGACGCCAGCGACCATTGTTTTATTGCGGGAGTAAGATCCACCAACAACCCAGCACCCATCAGCAAGTTCTCTATGAAGAGATCCAGGCGCAACTTCAATGAACATGCCTACCTAAATGAGCTTATACTCCCTCAGTGGCAAGATTTCTATCTGGCCAAAACGATTATGTAAGCTTACAATATCTTCCACAAAATTCTATCAAGGGCCCTTAATAAGTATGCTCCCCTGATTAAAGTTTGAACTAGGACCAAAACCTGTAAATGGTTCACCCCTCAGATCAAGTCCTTGCTTCTAGAAAGAGATAAGCTCTGGAAAAAAGCACCCAGACTGAACACTGCAGAGGACTGGAACCAGTTCAGGAGACTACGAAATTTATGTACCAAAACAATCAGAGAATCGAAGGCCACCCTCTTCAAATCCGAACTTGACTCTGCCACAAAGAGTCCAATCAAGCTCTGGAACACAATCAATGATCTGCTAGGCCACTCCCCAGGAAATTCACTCCTGACCAAGATTACCTCTGGCAACTTGACTATAACTGGAAAGATGGATATACTTGATGCATTCAATAACCACTTTGCTACTGCAGGCATGGCATTTGATAACTCCCCTGCAAACATACTTCGCTCCCAGACTGCCAGCCAACTGATGAAACTCCGATAGCTTCGCCGCCTTTCTCGCTTCAACCTGCCCCACTAAAAGAGGTAGAGGACCTCTTGCTTCAGTTGGATACTAGAAAAAGTGCTGGGGCCAACACCCTTGACCCTTACTTCCTAAAAATTGCCTACCACGTACTAGCAATACCAGTCACCCACCTTTTTAACTTATACCTGTCTCAGGGCACCTTACCACCTATATGGAAGACAGCACATATCATACCACTGTTAAAATCAGGTGACCCTGGTGATCTCAATAACTACAGGCCAATTTCTCTCCTTCCGGTCCTGTCCAAGCTCCTAGAGAAAATTGTAAATGCACAGCTGAGGACTCACCTTGAGTCTAGGGAACTGCTAAATCCTATGCAGTCCGGATTCAGAGCTAAACATAACACTGTCTCAGTCCTCGCCAAAGTTACTAACGACTGGCAGCGTAATCTTGAGAGCAAAAACTTTATTTGTGCTGTTTTCCTTGATCTAAGCAAGGCTTTTGACACAGTCGACCATAGTCTGCTCCTCTCCTCCCTTCAAACCATAGGTGTGGACCCCTCTTCTCTGCGTTGGTTTACTGACTATCTTACAGGGCGCCTTCAACAAGTTAAAGCCAAAGGAGGCCTGTTCCCGTTAAAAACTCTGCAAAGGGGGTACCTTAAGGTTCTATATTAGGGCCCTTACTTTTTGCAATCTACATTAATAACATCAACTACTGTATAAAAGAAGCCAACATCCATCTGTTTGCAGATGACACAGTTCTCTACATGAGTTACCCAACACCTGAAGCTGCCTGCAATGACCTACAGCCAGAATTCAACCTTTTGCAAAGCCAACTCCTCCAAACAAAGCTACTCCTTAATGCCAAAAACACTAAAGCAAACCCTGTGTCCAGTGGGACAGTTCCCCAAATTACCACAGTTCTAGGTGAAAAACTAGAATTTGTTACAAAATTCAAGTATCTGGGAGTTTGGATAGACCAAAGACTCTCCTTCATTGAACATGTCGAGGACTTGCTAAAACGACTTCAGCAAAGGCTTGGACTGTTTTTTAGAATCAACCAATTTCTCACCAGAGATGCCAAGAAACAACTGGTCCAATCCATTTTCCTATCATTGGTTGATTACGCTTGATTTCCCTACAGCCAATGCCCCAACTCTTACATGGCTAAACTGGACACACTCTACCATCGAGCACTGAGGTTTATAACGGGACCCTTCTCGACACGCATCACTGCACCCTATATGCGGCAGTGGGGTGGACATCACTAAAGTTCAGGCACCACAGAAACGCCACTCTCTGGACCTATAGAGCCATCTCTAATAAGCTGCCTTACTATATCTCCTGCTGTCTTCCCCAGAGTATAATTGGGAAATACACATTAAGAAGTTACTCAGCTATTACACTTAAAGTACCCAAAGCAAAATCCTACTTCGGCAGGGCAGCCATAAGCTTAGATAACCTGCTTTATCTTCCTATAGACACTTCTATGTATGTAAATACCATGTAATCTGTACAATATCTGTATAATTCTATGTACATATGAACTTCTTTTTCTTCCTCTCTGTAAAGAGTATTATCTGTATTGCCTTGTAAATACCTGTGTTGACCTGTATATACAATTGTTCATGCTCCACCCAGGTCCATCTTGCAAATGAGCTTCTGCTCAATGATGAACGCCTGGTTAAATAAAGACTTGATTGATTAATTGATTTATTGAAAATGTGGCTGTTCATGGATGACACCAAACTCTGTGGGAGGGTGAACACAGCCAAAGGTATACAGGACCTAAAGGAGGATCAAGAAAAATTTGAAAGGTGGTCTGGGATTTGGCAGATTGGCTTCAATGCAGAGAACTGCACAGTTATGCACATTGGAGCCAAGAATCCCAGGATGGAGTATAGCCTGGGGGGGGGGTTGAGGTATGTGTAACAGAAGAGAAGAAGGATTCTGGAGTGATAATTACTAGCAACCTGAAGCACTCCACACAGTGAAAGAAAGCAGCAGCAAGGGTAAATAAAATGTTGTGCTACATTGCCAGGGGGATTAGCATAGGCAGGAGGAGGTTATATTGCCTGTGCACAGTCATTAGTGAGGCTACATCTGGAGTAAAGAGTACAGTACTGGTGCTCGCACCTCAAAAAGGACATTAACCTGCTGGAAATAGTTGAGAGGAGGACAACAAAGTTGATCATGGGTAGAGTTGCAGCAAAGTTTTTCTCCACTGGCTAAGTTGCCATGAAGTGGCCAAAATCAGTATCCATGGAGTTTAGTAAAGTTTTCCCTGTCCTCAGCAACTTCATGAAAAATTGTTAAAATTGCCTGTGAATTGTGGAATTCACAGGCAAATTCCTCCAGTCACAGTGAAATGCTGCTGTTTGTGGGTAACGTTCTGCCATTTACAAGTGAAATTCCACCATTTGTAGTGAAATTCTACACTTTGCAAATTGATCTGCATTTCATGAATTGCACTAACTTCATGGATTCATTCAAACAAATTTAGCCAACTTTGTCCAGCTCTAATCATGGGCCAGCAGGGCGAAGCATACGAGGAACAATTGGGATCACTGAACATGTACTCCGGGGGGAGGGGGGGAGATGATTGAGACCTTCATGTACTTGAAAGGGTAAATAGGGTGGATAAGGATGGTCACTTTAAGCTATGTGGCTGCCGAAATATGAGTGGACAGTCTTTAGCTGGAGGGGGGAGGTTTAGGAGGGAGGCTAGAAAGCACTTCTTCATGGAGAGGGTGGTAGCCTGTTGGAATGCACTGCCAGAAGAGGTGGTCTTCTTGAAGATGGTGGGCAGCTATATGAGAGGCTGGAATAGAGTTAAAGGGCAAGTAAGGGTCAGGGGAGGGGTGGAGGGAGAGGATGGGAGGAATGGGGGGGCAGTGTCAGTAGCTTAGGCTGTGGAAATACAGTCACACAAAAATGAAGTGCTGCGATTGGCATGGAGATTATTATTGGGTGCTGTAGGTCAGGGCAGCCAGCCCACACACAAACAACAGTCAAAAAACCAGTACTCGTGTGCCCATAAACAGATAATCCAGATCCAAATGAAGGTGCAAAATAAAGATATTTTATTACATGCTCCAGCACAAATGGATCTTTAGCACTTCAACTCAGGAAAGAGTCTTCATCAGACCCCCTGATGAAGACTCTTTCCTGAGTCGAAGCACTGGGGCTAGTGAGCGTTCTGTTTTGTGTATTACCTGAAGATCCATTTGTGCTGGAGCACATAATAAAATATCTTTATTTTGCACCTTTGTCTGGATCTGGATTATCTGCTTATGGGTGCATGAGTGCTGGTTTTTTGACTGTTGCTTAGGCTGTGGACCCTGCAATACAAGCAGACTAGAGATACCAAATGGCTAATTCTACTGGCTTCTTCATATATTCATGTGGATAGCACATAATCCAAGTGAAATCATATTGAATTATTATTACCATATTCTCTAAGATTATTAATCTAATAACTAATGCCATTCTGCATACTTTATAATCTCCAAAAACATTTTCATTCAGTATGTATATAGCGCTTAATAGAGAAAAGTACAGACTGAATGAACTGTTTACTGAAGCCTTATTCGAAAAGCCTTATTACATATAGAACACAGTTAAGTTATACTGTTTATATTTAAAATCATATGTCTAATGAACCAGACCACATAGAACAGCTTGTAATGAATGCAGTTTATTGTAAACCAAGCACTTAATTTTTATGGCTGCAGTGGGTGGAGCCTGTAGCCATCTTGCAGTGGCTCTAAAAATGAGCCACAGGATGGACACTGAAGAACTGTTTTGGAGTTGCAGGTACTATCATTCCTCAACTCCAAAACAGTTGTCTCACTCCCCTCCCATCCCCTACCCCTGTGGGTGCACTACTTCAGTTGCTGGTCTCCCCATGTGCTAAAGATGGCCACCAATGTTTAGTGCACATAGATGAGTAGTTCCACATGTGCGACTGCACCATGACCATCTTGGGCATGGAGGACTGTTTTGGGTGCAGTCGAGTTGGTTCTGGCCAGAATTTGTTATGAATTATCACTTGTGTTTCTATATACTGTATTTGATAAAAATTAAGATAAAAAGCTAAAAATGTATTATAAAAAAGAGTGAATGAAATTTAAAATATGACATTTCACTTGTTTAGGGAACTCATGGTGCCTAAAAAAAAACTTTGAAAAACATAATAATTTGGTACAATTCAGCTTTCATTCCATCTACTCTATATTCTAAAGATTCTTCCTTCCCAGTATTTATTTCTAAGAACATTTGCACGAATGCATGATCTTTATACCTCAGTGTTCATCTACCTCTACAGCTGACTCCCTACTTCTAGTTATCCTCTCTTGTGACATCACAGTCTGTTGCCATGGGAGTAACTGTGATGTCACAAGTAGTGCAATATGACCTCAGGTAGGGAGACAGCAACAAGAATAGATAAACTTTTCAAGGGCAAAGATTCTGTTTTCATGCAAATGACCTCAGTAATAAATAATAGGGAGGATGGATACAAAAGTAATGTGAAATACAAGCTAGACTGCATCTAAATATTATGTTTTGATAACATTCTTCTGAAAGTGTCAGCTGCTCTTTAAACTACAGTCTCTAGTGCAAAGTTAGTAATGTTAGCTATAGCAAATGTCCACTAGATAAAGGTGTTGCTGAGCTGAGTGGTTTAAAAACCACTACTGATACTTTCTGGCATTGGGTACTTGGCACTCTTGCCCAAAGTCTAAGAAAAATTCGACCACTGCTGGTAGGAAGGTGAATGTGTGTGTTTGTGTTGGGGGAAGGGGGGATTCAGCAGCAGAAATAGGGGAGACACATGCATTTTTCCTCATTTTTGTACACCAGATTGCTGAAGAATTTTATCAGATCAGAAATGTTGATTTAAAATCTTTTTTAAATCAGATATAACTGGATTATCTGATAAACTCTCAGATTCTGAATGGATTGTAAAGTGAGCTGTTTAGGCATCACTAAAACTAAATAAATAGAACATTTCTTTAGATGCCAGTTTTTGCTAATCATTACAGGACCCACTCACCTGTCACATATGTTTCAAGCAAGGGAATATCCCCCCTTAAACTACTGAGTGTGGAAAACTACTGCAAATGTGTTGAGTTTTACTGCTTGTGTATTGCAGTGTTTTGTTCAGCATGTTGTCTGAAAGGAATTGAATGCATTTTAGCGTTCTCTTATAGTTAACCATAATGCAGTATAACCCACCCCTACTACATCATATCATCGTATTGCAGTGATTACAGCAGAAAGCTTTCACTAACATAAACATTCAATGTTTTTATATCAACATGAAGCACTGTATTTTGTATTTTATCAATATATTGTTGCTGTAGTAATGTCTTATCTGTATACCTTCTTAGCTTACTCAAAACTTTAATGAAAACAAATTAAGTCTCTAGCCCTAACAGTTTCAAAGTTGTCATATTTTGAAAGAAAACTACACCCTCATATATTATAAATTTTAAGCGTTTTCATATCAACAGACAACTTATTTCATATAGCTGTTAGGGACATGTGTGTTTACTTTTGTTTGTTTTTACTGTTCATGCTAATCATCTGTAACTGTCCTGGGATCTCCATTGCATGGTTGTTTAAATCGCATTGTCCAAGACAGCAACATTAGCATATGAGTACATGATGTCACATTACCCATTTATACCATGTATCTCTGTGCTGAAAGTACAAATATCCTGGGGGAAAAAAACTCTCTGGAAATATACAAATTAAATGCAGTTTAAAGGGAAAAACATTGCATTACAATTCAGACAGTTTGTAAAGCTAACTGAAGATAAATGTGGTGTTTCACATCTTGCTGCAAGTTGCTTTGCTGTACTCTAATTATAAGCAGAGAGGTATACTGTGGCATCTAAAGGGCACTGACACATCATGCTCTCATATGGTAATGCAGTTGTGAGGGACAATGAGATTTCAACAACCATACATGGAGACCCCCAGAATAGTTACAGGGACTAGTATGAATAGGATACACTAATAATGTATGGTGGAATGTAGTTAGGGATGGAAATCCACCCCTTCAAAAACTTTGTGATGCTGCACTAGCTACATAGCTAGTGCAGCATAATAACTTAGAACGGGGTTGCACATGCACGATACGCAAACTTCACCCATTTCAGAAGTGGCAGCGGTAGTGAGAGAGATAGAGTGCCACACAGAAAAGAAAACTGAGAAAGTAATGTGAGATTTTAAAAAAAAAGCATAGTACTACAGACATTTTCATAGCTTAGCATACATTTCAGTGCTTCTAATGTTAGTATCCCTTAGTATGCAAGGTGTATTTTCAGGAAAGTCCTGTGTTTGTCTGCATAACCTGTAATTGTAACAGTACACATAGCCTGTAAGTAAAAAATATGTTTTATTTAAGAACACACTGTCTCTGAGTCAGTCCTTCATTTGTACAGATGTAGTTATGATGCCATACACTATATAAGACAATGTATACCTCATAGTTTACAACAAGCGAGCAAATTCATCTCGTGGTTGCCATGGTGACTGAACCTCCCGAGCTGTGCTCTCGAGGTTCTTAAGGTCACCACGTCAACCACTTGATGAATTAACTCACTTGTTATAAACCTTGAGGTATACATTATCTTCTATATCACATATAACTCAAACAGCTACACAAGAGTTATCTGTTGACATGGAAACAAAATTTACAAGATATGGGGTGTAGTTTTCTTTTAAAAATTATCTTTCGAAAGGTCTAACTTTGGAACTGTTGGGGCTAGCAACTTAATTTAAAAAAATGAATGTTTGGAGTCCACCCATTAAGAATTTGCCTAAGATGATACTGTTTTTATGTGTTTATAGAATTCTACAGATACAATCAATCAGTCAAGTTTTTATTTATCCAGGCGAACACCATTGAGCAGGCTCATTTACAAGGTGGACCTGCATTACACAAGGTCAAGAATAGCACTTTTATATACAGATAATAAATAGACATAATTATACAGAAATAGAAAAAAAATACACAGAGCAATAACAAGTATTTCAGGTATAGGGTTAACAAGGTTAGGGAGAATGGCATTAGAAGGGGAATTAAAACATTCTGAAACAGCCAGCATATTAAAACATTTTCAAACAGCATGGCATGTCATTGGTCAGGACATGTACAAACAAAAGGGGCAGTTAAGGAGGGGAGGGGTACAGGACTGCAGCTGTTCTAGGAGGGATGCAACGGTAGATGGGCTGGGGACATATATGTTAGGAGTCTGAGGGTAAGAAAGGTAGTGGATTAGTAGAAAAAAGGGGGTATAGGTGGAAACAATCAAGGGGCCGGGTTAGGTGGAGATGTAGTGGGCAGGTAAGCAGTAGGCACCCTAGCACACTAAGCGTGCTGGAAACAGTTGCATAGCTCCTCAACAGCCTTGGCATACAAGGTCTTGAAGGTGGTAAGACTAACAGGGAGACTCAGTTTCATAGATTTGTGTAGTTTGTTGCAGAGTGAGGGCAACACAAAGCCTATGGCCACTCTCCCAAAGCGTGTATTTGCCCTAGGTACCGTCAGTAGAAGCAGAGAATAGCTTCTCAGTGCGTAGTTGCCTACCACGTATAATGGCAAACAGTCGGAAATGTATTGGGGTACTTTGTTGGTAATAGTTCTGTACGTAAAGGGAGCCACATTTCTATGCCTTCTGTACTGAAGGGAGGTCCACCACACAACTGCATATCATGAGTAGTGGTGGGTGGTGATAGGTAGGCCAGTTATGAATCTCAAGGCTCTGTGGTATAAGGTGTCCAGTTTAGTAAGACAGGGGGCATTACACTGACAATAAATGAAATCAGCATAATCAATTAGGGATAGAAACGTGGATTGAACTAACTGCATCATGGCATCTTTGATCAGGAGGCAGTTTATTCTAAAGAAGAGACCAAGCCTCTGCCTCAACTTTTTCAGCAGATCCTCGATGTGCTCCACGAAGGAGAGTCTGTGGTCTAGCTAGACCCCTAGGTACTTGAATTTCATAACAAATTGCAACCTCTCCCTTAGTAAAGTGTTTATGGGAGGAAAGGAGCCAAAGGTAGCAGGGTTCACCGAATGAATAGCCAGACAGAACAGCATAGCTTTTGCTTTTATTGGCTTTGAGTAAGAGTTTTTTATTCAGGAGCTGATTCTGCAATGAGCTGAATTCTGTTTGTAAATCTCCACAGGCGGCTTCTGGAGTTGGGCGGCTTAGGTACAACACCATATCATCAGCGAAAAGATGAATATTGGCCTCCTTGATGCCAACATCAATATTGTTTATATAAATGGCAAACAACAGAGGTCCCAGGATGGATCCCTGTGGAACACCTCTTTTTAGTGGTTTGAGTGGAGAGAGTGCCCCTTCAGCCTTGACCTGCTGAAACCTATCTGTAAGGTAATTATTGAACCAGCACAGAGAGGTTGGGTCCAGACCTATCACTTTAAGGGTGGAAAGAAGCAGGCAGTGGTCAACAGTGTCAAAGGCCTTGCTAAGGTCCAGAAGCATGGCACATACAAATTTTTAGTTTTCCAGCTCTCGTTGCCATCTGAACCTTTTTTCAGTATATTATTGATGCACCTTTTTTAGTTGTGACAGAGACAAAAAAAAACTCAACTACATAGTGGTGATACTATTTTTTGTAATAAAAGATTGTATTAATACTGTCTTTAGTATTGATACATTAAATTACAAGATGTATTTTGAAAAAAAATTATTTTTAAAGTTTTCCTTAAGTTTGGTATTACTACACATTAATTAGTAACTATGTAGTTTTCAACCAAATTTTCATTCATCTTATTACCTTAATCACATTGCAGACATTTAAGTCTATCCCCAAACAGTACCAAATTGTTCTCATGTTCAAAGGCTTTACCTATGAAAGCATCATAAGATAATAAGCCTCCTGCCCATCTTCACATTAATGCTGCAGTGCTCTAGGAGTTTTCAGTTTGTCACCTCTGGCTTTATGCTAGCTTTATACTGTAGGCCAAAAAAATTCAAAGAAACAGAATACCATTACAGTGCAGGTTGCTTGCTAGAATTTGGTGGCATAATACTGTAGTCTAGTGGTTGGAGGGCTAGCTTAGGAACCAGGAGATAACAGATTCAAATCTCACCAGAGCTGAATACTCACTGTGTGTCCATGAGAAAGTAATGCAACTTTTCAGTTGCCCATTTCTATCAGTTTTAGGAATGAGTAAATGCAGGACCTCACAGAAAAAAAAGATGTTCTTAATCTTCATCTCAGTTGGGCTATCCAGGTCATTTAAGCTGTAACAAAATGTTTTTGTTACATACCGTATATTGGCCTGATGGTTCACAACCCTGCATATGTAGCTTTGTCTGCCTTTACTCCATAGAAAAGACTCTGTAATGATTATAATAAAATGTACTTCTCTTTTCTGTAATATAGAAAGATGGCAAAATACATCTGGAGGGGAGTTACTGGTATTTCTTGGGGTGTACATCAACCCATCAGGTTCCAAATTCAAGATGGAAAACAAATTTCTTCTTATGCAACAATTCGTTCTCCAGAGAAAACTGCTCCCCAGACTCCAAAATGGTATGTAACTTATATTAATGACAGTGACAAAAGGGAGTTTTTTCCAATTGTGCTATGGCAGTATTTTGTCCTAATGAATGCGTTGCAAGTCATGGGAATATGGGTGGGAGCCGAAATGCAAATAGATCACAGGACCATGCTCAGTACATTGTGCCTCTGGCACTGAGGATTGCCTCCTAGTAAATGCAAACAGAAGTACATTGCAATGGGTCACAAAATGAACTGTCTGAATGTTAAGTGAGAGGACTACTAATCTCTGGGGAGCTGGACTTATTGATGGGGTATTATGTGGCAGCAGAGAGTGTCTGACCTATGGAGTTGCAGTGGGCTACCATGGAGTACCAGAGAGTGATTTATGGGATTAGGGTGGGGTACCAGTAGGCACCCAACAGTGACCTATGGTATTAGGGTGGGAGTACTACTAGGCTTCAAAGAGTGACCTATGGGATTAGGGTGGGGTACAACTAGGCACTGGAGAGTGACCTATGGGATTGGGGTGGGGTACCACTAGGCACTGGAAATTGACCTATGGAAATGAGGTAGGGTGCCACTAAGTACCAGAGAGTGACTTATAGGATTGAGGTGGAGTACCACTAAGGCACAGAGGGTAATATATGGCAGTGAGGGGTGTGCCATTAGGCACCAGAGATGGACCTATGGCAGTAGGGTAGAGTACTACTAGGAACCAAAGAGTGACCTATGGGATTGCAGAGATAACACTAGACACCAGAGAGTAAGTGACAAATGGGTCTGGATTGGGGGTACCACTAGGCATGAGAGAGTGACTGACCCATGATATTATGGATGAGGGGGGTACTGCTAGACAACAGAGAGTGACTGTCCTATGGGATTGGTGAGGGGGTACCACTCCATACCAGAGAGTGGCTGCCTAATACGGTTGGTGTATGGGGTGCAACAAGGCATCAACGAATAACATTTCTATGGGACAGGTGGGGTACCACTTTGTGCCAGAGAGAGTGTTCCCCCACATGTCTTTTGAGTGCTGTAACAAAGTCATAATGAATGTAGTAGAAATTTCTGAGTTCATGTTTTCTTTTTTACAGGGTTATAGAATGATACTGAGGTTACTTGAGGTATATTTGTAAAAACAGAAAGCTAGATAAAACTGAGCAGAACTGGTTGTACCAGCCTGTATAACAGGCTCAGACAAAATATAAAGATAACAGCACGTAGAGACATTGCTATGGTGTGAGTGAAACTCATTGTCTCTCTCACTGTAAGTATTACCTGAGCAACCACTCCCGTCATCACGGGCCAAAAACCACACCACTGGGTTTTGTCTTAACGTCGCTTTATTTGATCAAACCTTACACATGCATGTGGGACTTCTACAATGGAGAAGTTCTCCGATTACAATTTACAGCAGCTTTTTATAAGCTAGATTTTGCACTTTATCTTGAAAATACCAACATTTCAGTATAAGCCAATCATAAGACAGCATAACAAGTTTTCAGCAATGTAACAGAAAAAGAAAAACAAGTTTATGTATGAGGTACTTTTCCACTACTTATTCCATTTCTTTCCCAACACTGCTTGATACATATGCCTGGGTCAAGCTGACCTGAGAGAGACAATGAGTTTCACTCACACCATAGCAATGTCTCTACGTGCTGTTATCTTTATATTTTGTCCGAGCCTGTTATACAGGCTGGTACAACCAGTTCTGCCTAGTTTTATCTAGCTTTCTGTTTACAAATATACCTCAAGTAACCTCAGTATCATTCTATAACCCTGTAAAAAGAAAACATGAACTCAGAAATTTCTACTATATTCATTATGACTTTGTTACAGCATGACTTTCAAAGCAAGCATAGCTTCAAGGCATATATAAAATTCCTCACACTCTTCCCCTTGTGATACTATGTATCAACTAACCGATCCTTTTACTTTTTTCTCACTTTATATTTTGTCACAATCTGGCTCATTTTGTAATGGAAACACCCCTCCAGTTTAATGGGGTCCTTTGTTCTGGTTGTAGGCAGGGCAGGTGGCGCCTCCTGACACCACAGGTTGCACAGGGCATTGTAGAAGTTTGATTAGGACAGTCAGTAGCCAGAGTGCCAATATGACCACTTACAAGTACTGTCACCCAATGGAGAAGAGTAGCACCCCAGTCACTGACTACGCTTGTAAGCCATGACCATGGGTCCCATATTTATGTGTAGCAAGCTTAGAAAAAAATGCAAGGCTGGAATTTCCCAAGAAATTATGACAGCATAGCCTGGACACCTGTACATTAATACATTTTCATAATTAAAGTTTTTTTATACATGTTTGTAGCTACAATTTCTGAGATATCCCGTAATAAAATTGGTTGGTTACGAGATGTACCTGACATTTTGCCAAGACAGGGGAGTTATTCTCACTCTTGGAGGGGAAAACAAATGGTGACAGAATAGTATATTTATCTCAAATAACTTTTGTTTTGGGAGCCAGAAAGCATATGAGAGAAGTGACTAGCTTGCTACAAATGTCAAAGTAACCTTGTACCAGCAACTAAATGAGGTATCTCATTATTTTTTATCAGTTTTTTGTTAAACATATTTTTTTTTAACACGAGAGAATTATATGATGAGAAACTTTTAACAGTCACGGCTAAACACAGCTGTGTGCATATATCGGCCACAGCCTCATTTTATGCTTTCAGCTATTTTTTTTTTTTTCATTGTATAGAATTTTACAATTAACCCTTTTAAAGTCTTACACGCACACATTTTAAGTGACATAGTGGTATTTTCCACTTGCAGCCTTTTGCTACTAGATATACTAATTTACATGTTGGCATCATTTAGTCATTTACTAACCATTTTTACCTTTTACTAGCCCTTTAGCAATTTACACTAGCCATTTTACACCTTTTATTTCTCAGTTTTATGGTTAGCCAACTACACATTGTTGATAAAGTTTGGTCACTGATTACTAAAACCTTGGCCACTGACCACTGTTAATAATTTCCACCCTGAAGATAGGAGGCCCCTGAGGACTCGAACATTCACAAAAATTGAACATAAATGTAAAGATATTAGTTAATAACTGAAGGTTAAAAAAACAACTAAACATTTCTACTTTTAGACTGTTAGACTAGGTGAATAGGTATATGATTTAAAACTGGTTGCCAGCATACAGATAGTCAAGGCATTTATAAAAAGCATCCTGTTCTGGAGTAGGAAAGGGTGGTTACAGACGAACACAAATCGTGAGTTTGTAAAACATAATACAGAATTGAGGGATGTCAACACCACAACTGAAATATGTGAAAAATGCTAACATGTGACACCACATATAACACAATATAACATAACAATTTTGTTGATAAAAGAGTTCATGGAATTCACTTTGAGAGTGAATAAGGTAGATGCTACCTTGTGTTGAGGTGTGGCACCACCTTGGAGCTTGATTGAAGAATCTATTGATAATGTCTCTTGACAGATAAGTCCTTATAAAACATAACAGTCCATGAAATGAACAGCTCATAAGTTCATATAAGTATCCACAGGTTGATGTAGTTACAGTACAGATGAAATGTCATTTGCAGATTGGTAGTAACCCCACAAGGCATATGGGGCAATGCAGACAGTAATTTAAAAACAAAACACCAGCATAGTAGAAAAGTCAGTGTTCATTTTGCTGGCTGGCTGCTGGATGGCTGATTAGTAGACACACTGGCCAGGGTTTTAGTCCTTTTAATGGAGTAGCCACACACACACACTGGCATGGCATTTGTTTTGTCGTAGTTGATTACACCCCGGCATAAAGATTAACAGTCCATAAAAAGGTAACAATTGACAATAAACCATTAAGAACACAGTCCATAACAGAGCAATAGGGTTGTAGAAAGTACCAGCCATGTTTGGAACAAGCAGCAGTGAAGAAAATGGATGTATTGCTTGAAGGTCAATTGAAGCAGAATCTTCGCTGGAGTTAGGGAGTGCCCTCCCAGACTTAACTTCATAGTAAGCAGAAACAATAAGCTTGATTGCAGAGTCTGAACTGACTGGACCTTCTTCAGTTGATTTAAAGTTCTACAAATAGGTGTAATTTTGCTGAAAACATTACACTTGCAGAGGTAATAATAACTGGATTCATGCAATAGTCCTTATAAGGAACCAGTCAGGCACAAAGATGGTGATAACATCAAAACTGTGGCAATTGTTTTTCTTTTTAAGGAAAAGATGAAGGTCTTGGCAACTTAGATAAAAGTATTACTGCTGTTGAACGTGGAGATCTTATGTGTGCAATCGTGGAAACCTGCAAACTTGCAAAGTGTGTTAGACACTGAGTTAAAACACATAAAAACAATCTTTTAAACCATTTACTTTTGTTTTGTAAAGAGTGGTGTGACAGAGCCTAAATTCTGGCAATTAGAAAATAAAAATAAAATGGGACATTAACCGCACACCTGGGGTGCAGGTCGAGATTCAATTATACCATTTGACCATCTGTAAATCATGACAATGTTATGGTTACCTCCTGCTTTTAAATCACAGAAGCAGTTATGACAGTGATGAACATTATTTCCTGTTCTGTTGCAAGCAGGCCTGACTGAGACCTGAGTTATAAAATCTTGTAATGTTACAATACATAGATACATAGATACATAGACAGTGTCAGCAGATAAGGGCCTATGGCCCACCCAGTCTGCCCATTTGAGCTTGTGTTCAGTTTGTTTTCCTAGAAGTTTGTTTCTTACCCTGACCTCTAGAATTCCTTTATGTCTATCCCATGCATTCTTAAATCCGTGATTGTTTCAGCCCCACCACTTCCTCTGGCAGGGTGTTCCACTTGTCCACCACCGTTCTGTGAAGAAATTCTTTCTCATGTTTCCTCTGAATCGTCCTCCCTCCAACTTCATCCCATGCCTCTAGTCCTGGAACATCTTTTCGCTTAAAATAGTGTTTTCCTGCACTCTGTTTCTCCCTGTAAGATACTTGTATGTCTCTTATCATATCCCCTCTCTCCCTCCTCTCCTCCAGGAAGTACATGTTCAGTTCCTTCAACTTGTCTTCATAGGACTTGTGATGCAATCCATTTCTGCACCATTCTCACCCCTTGTACTCCCTTCAGACCCATTACCCCCCTCTTCCTCAGTAAAGACTGAGCAGAAATACCTGTTCAATATGTCAGCTTTACTGTTGTCATCCTCCACGTGACTTCCATCCTCCCCCTTCAGTCTCACTATCCCTCCCTTTGTCTTTCTTGTTTCACTTATGTACCTGTAAAAGGTTTTGTCCCCTTTAACCACTGATTTTGCAATGTGTTCTTCTGTCTGAGCTTTGGATTCCCTTACTGACTTCCCTGCCTCCCTTTGTTTCTCCTGGTACTTCTCCCTATCCCCTTCTGCCTGTGTTCTTTTTGTATTGCCTGAATGCTATC
Source organism: Neoceratodus forsteri (assembly GCA_016271365.2). Classification (NCBI taxonomy): domain Eukaryota; kingdom Metazoa; phylum Chordata; order Ceratodontiformes; family Ceratodontidae; genus Neoceratodus; species Neoceratodus forsteri. The sequence continues at coordinate 39,803,891 of JADMNL010000040.1, read as the reverse complement.
TTTTTGGCTTTCACTTTCTTTGCTACCTCTTTGGAAAACCATTATGGTCTCCTCTTCCTTTTCCTCTTGCTAGCCTGCTTAATGCAGTTACACGCTTCAAACATATTGTTCATAACAATATGCCTTTTACACAATGCAATTAGTGGGACAAATACATATGTTGTTGGCCTGTGCCAATTTAATAACAGTGCCTATTGCACCTGTGACAAGTGAAAAGGTCTACCTTCTTTACCTTGTATAGTGAAATACTCCAAAGTACTGAGTGGGGTAAGGCTTGAAGCATAGGTTTGGAGTACAATCTAAATTTTGCATATTATAATTGTTAAAATTTAAAATGACAAAACCTGCATAGAGTACACTCATTCTTCAGGGGTACCTGTGAGCAATAAGACAAACGGAGCATTAATTTTACTTTTGGTTTTGCTTTTGAACATATTGTAGGGGTGGGTCAGCAATGCTGGTCCCAGTATTTAGGTTTGGTTATGAGCATTAAAAACGTTATACATGTGGAGCACTTTTCTGAATAACACATGATACAGTGTAGCAAGATGTATATCAAAACATTATAACATAAACATGAAACATAAGCATGTTTGTAATAGAACAATTTCAGTATTGAGCATAATGCATAAAATACATTTTAAACAACATATAGACTGTAAACTTAGCTTAGAGTCCAGAAATGTTAGAGTACTGTGAATTTACTGGTTGAAAAATGCATTCATTGCTGTAAGGCAATAACAAAAGTTGTTTTGTATTTGTTTTAACAGGATAAGAAAGCTGAAAAGACAATCAAAAGAATGAATATGTGTGGACATACATACACAACTTCACCCTCCAGCGTAACTGATTACTTGCTGAGGCAGAAACCCTTGTACCAATAATAGGTGTGAGATTTAACTGTTTGCACTAGAAAAACAGAAGGGCTTGAGCTGGGTTATGTTGTTAAAATACCTTTGGTCTTTTTAAAACCTGTAAATAAGAAACAATTATTGGCAAATACGTTTTCTTTTATTTACCCTTTGGGGAACAGTGATGTACCTTGCAACCTTTGTGGGTACTACACTGGAAGGGATAGAGGAAGGGTAGCTTACCCTCCCCAAGCTCCTACTGGTGGAAGAGACAGCTCAAGTGAAAGAGACAGCTCGAATACTGTAGCAATAAAAGTTAGCTGTGGATGGTGACATGATCCCCACCTACTACACTTTAAATTATAACAAGATAATATTACAATTAGTTTAGTAAGTTTCATACCTTACTATAAAGATGAAACTTTTTCTCTAGAAGAAAGAGAAGAAACACAGACAAACAACAAAACAAACACACACCAGTTTAAAAATAAAACAAGATTATTTCCATAGGATAAAAGAAGCTAAGCCCCTGGTTCCTTTATCCTAAGCATGACAAAATGTCAGCTGAGTTTATAAAAATCCAGATTGATGGTAATACCGCACGCACGTATCTCTTAGAATGCATTTCAAAAGACAAAAAATGATTACACCATGGTCACACATAAAACAAAAGCCATTGTTTTAACTGTAGATGGTAAACTCTCAAAAACAGCTGTAATAGTCCTTTTTCAAAAGCATACTATATATATATATAATAAAAATATGGGAGATGATGAATAATTCTCCCTTTCAGCTGGAGTATTGCCTGTGTTGGCTGCAAGTCAGAAGCAGTGAGACAAGAAGAAAAGTTTGTTCCTCTTCACTTAGAATACTAGTTTTGCAATAAAAGTCAAATTACATGGTTCACTCTTGGTGTGCTTTCATGAAAACATACATTTTGTGTGAAAAGTTGTGCTTTAGGTATGGAATACACATCAAGTTTGAACTGGTAGTAACATAAAATGTTGAAACACAAGAAGGTCAAATAACGTGCAAAAGGTCACAGTGTGCATGCAAGGGTCGTTCAAACCCAGTTATTTTTTTTTTTTAGTGTCCTCGAACACTACTGATATTAAATATCTTTAAATAATAATAGAGTATACAATAAAACTGCTAGCCAAGACAGTACACACACATACACATACACAAAAGAGATACTTAACACAAAATAAGACTGACGTTGTTTCACACCAATTTGCTGAGGTAATGCCCATAGTTTCATTAGAAAACTGTACGTGTTTTAGATATATGTGCTGCTCCCTGTCTTGTAACACTGACAATTTTTAAACCAACACATTATACATATCGCCATGCCAAATCTTTCCAGAACAAAACACTTTTAAACACATTTTAACTCCTTTAAAATGCAGTACAACACACCATTTGTAAGTGAACACATCTCGTGATAACATGGTTACACCTTTTGGCGATAGCCAAAATATGGCACTCTGCCATTTTGCAAAAGTTTTTGGTTTTAACTAGAAGTATGATAAAGCCATTTATAGCTGTTAACACATTACATTTTCACCTAGCAGTGGTTTGGCACGCTGTTTGCAAACTACAAATCTTTCTGCACATTGCAATCTATGACGTCATAACTCTTCACCATCAACACTACCTGCTCCAACCCAACAACTACAAACAAAAGTTCTTCACTGACCCTATCTAGGCAGCACAAATGTTCCATTAAAAATAAAGCCAATTAAAACAGTCAGCTATGAGGCAAAGAAGCTTCTTCTTTTTTTTTTTTTACTGTAACATGTTGTGCACTGAAGGCAATCAATCCTATCTCGCAACCTTGACAACAGAACATAATTACAGAACACAGATATAAGCTAGAAAATATGCATGAGAAAGACGGAGCATTACCTTGTTTAGTATATGTATTACAGAAATAAAACAGATAGACATAAAACAACTTTAAATAAAAAATTCAGACTTACCCAGTGCCAAGGTATTTTTCTTCTTCTTTTCCGATACACTAGTCTGAGTAAGAAAACTGACTGCAGGACCTTCATGATCATTTCCAAATGCTGCAGCTATTAACCCTTTCAAAGGTTTTTCTTTTGGCCATTTTAGTAACCTGCCAAACCAAGTCTTTTTCCAGAGCTCTGGTTTGCAGTTTAAAAACAAAAAAAAATCTCTAACAGTACTAGGTTGAGATCCATCTGGTAGAGGTCCCCAGTACTTGGGTTTGGGATCAAATGTTTCAGCCTCTTTAGGAGGCAAGGGAACTTGAAATTGATACAGAAAAACTTGAAACTACACAGATAGGCAACATGGGGGATTTTCAAATCATCCCGTCTGTAGTCACCTACTGTGCGTACATCCACAGTAGTTTATTTTTCTTTCTCTAGATGTTGCTTATCTAACTTTACTTAATCAGCTGCTGTTTTTCTCCTAAAAGCAGCCTGAACTGTGAAAGCCATCATTGGCTCTAACAGTATATACTTGCAGCAAGCACAAATTACAAGTACAAAGGGCAATTACAGTTGCCCTTGTAATTTGTTTAGTCAAACTTATCAAAATACATTTGCGGTCCAGATAATACTAACTCTGGACCCAGCTTATTTTTTTTTATTTTTTCCTTGTTTCACATATTATCTAGGTCTGTCCTTTATAGTGCACACTCGCCTAAGGTATTCTTGTACTTTACAGTGATGATGAGTGTCGCTAGCCTCTAGGCGCACATCCTGATGGGGTTCCACAAAAATGTCCTTCTTTTTGTCCAAGGGAACAACCCGATCATGAGGTGACACGGATCAAGAACTCATCCTGCTGACTACGCCAAAACTGTGATCGCAAATTCTCTCACTGTAAGTATTACCTGAGCAACCACTCCCGCCGCACGGGCAAAAACCACACCACTGGGTTTTGTCTTAACGCCGCTTATTTGATCAAACTCACATATGCATGTGGGACTTCTACAATGGAGAAGTTCTCCGATTACAATTTACAGCAGCTTTTTATAAGCTAGATTTTGCACTTCTTATCTTGAAAAATATCAACATTTCAGTATAAGCCAATCATAAGACAGCATAACAAGTTTTCAGCAATGTAACAGAAAAAAGAAAAACAAGTTTATGTATGAGGTACTTTTCCACTACTTATTCCATTTCTTTCCCAACACTGCTTGATACATATGCCTGGGTCAAGCTGACCTGAGAGAGACAATGAGTTTCACTCACACCATAGCAATGTCTCTACGTGCTGTTATCTTTATATTTTGTCCAAGCCTGTTATACAGGCTGGTACAACCAGTTCTGCTCAGTTTTATTTAGCTTTCTGTTTTTACAAATATACCTCAAGTAACCTCAGTATCATTCTATAACCCTGTAAAAAAGAAAACATGAACTCAGAAATTTCTACTATATTCATTATGACTTTGTTACAGCATGACTTTCAAAGCAAGCATAGCTTCAAGGCATATATAAAAATTCCCTCACAGGTCCTACGATGCACCAAAGAGTGACCAATAGGATTGGGAGGGGATACCATAACAAATCAATCAATCATTTGATTGGATAGCAAATTAAGTGTAAAACTCTCTTTTCCAATTGCATCCAATACTAAATATGCAAAGCATGCTTAATACATAATACACAATTACATAAATAATATTTCAGTAAATCATACAATATTATATACAGAATATAAACTCATTAATAACAGTCACATTTGTATGTAATAATCTATAAATACCAGATTTAAAATGATAAATTGACAAAAGGGTTACCAATTTTAATTTCTTCTGGATAGCATCCCAGGTGCAGGGTATAATTACTGACAGGGATTTCCCCCAAATTCTGTACAATACCTTAGAGACAGATACTGTATTAATTTTGTTGATTTGAGTCCATAAATATTTTTGGGCCTGGGTTTCAATATATTAAACAAATAAGAGGGAAGTGCACCAACTACAAATTTATATGTAAAAAGATACCAGTGAAATTGTCCCCTTATTGTCAAGGACTACCAGCCTACCGTTGCATAAAGATTGCAGTGATGAGTAATCCATGGCAGCCCTGTAATAAACCATACGGCATTATGGTATAATGGATGTAAAGTTCCTAATAAAGTCCCTGAAGTCTTAGTCTCCAAAATCTAGTTGAGACATAAAAAGTGAGTTGACTAAAAGTTTCTGGACACTAAAACTAAAACATGATTTATTGCTATGAAACATGCCGACAACCTCTTCAATTTACTTGATAGTTTTTGAATATGTAAATTAAATGTTAAATTTATATCTAAGTACATTCACAGATATTTATATGAATCAGCCCTAGATATCTCTACATGTTTTAATGATTTAATTTTTAGATTTGCATTATCTTCACTTTTTTATTAGTATGTAACACCCACTGAGTTTTCCCTACATTCAACGACAATCTCAATTTTACCAATGCACTTTGTATCCCATTAAAATCATTTTGAATTATTTGCATTGCTTTGGAAATATCTATGTTGTGCATGTACTATGGTATCATCGGCATACAAGAATGTGTTAGTGCTGGCTGAGTTACTTTTGAGAGATCATTAATATATATCAAGAATAAGAGTGGTCCTAATTCTGATCCCTATGGGACCCCCCCCCACTTACATTAACCAAATCTGAACAAAACTCACCAGTCTTAACACATTGCTGTCACAGTTGTAGATAAAAAGCAAACCAACACAGAGAATTTAAGCCCAGTCCAGAAACTTTTAATCTATTTAGTAATATAGTGTGTTCTACTGAATTGAACACCTTCGATAAATCTAGGAAAATTGCTGGAACATTTATCCCCCTTTCAAAAGATGTAGCAATATGATAGATTATTCAAGATGTTACATAGGTGGTATTATGTCCTTTTTGAAAACCTGCTTGATATTCAGACAAAATTAGAAATTTAGTCAAGTAATATGAAAGTTGTTTAGGGACCATTTTTTTTTTTCAAATATTTTTATTGTTGCTGAGAGTATTGAAATGGGACAATAGCAACCTGGATCAACTGCATATCCTCCTTTAAATATTGGGATTACATAAGTTGTTTTCCAGTCTCAAGGCAGTTGTGTAGTTCTCATGAAAAATTATACAAATAAGTTAGATGTCTTGCTAGTAATTGAGCTACTATTGTATAAAAGGCTGGATCGATTTTATCTAGGCCAGCACTTTTTTTTTGGTATCTAACTTATTTAATTCCCTTAAGACACTGTATTCCTCAATATCACTAAAGAAGAACAGAGGCCTATTATTTTCCATGGAGAAATTGCCATCCAAAGCAGTAGGTATTAAATTTGGATGTTCCCTGTCAAAGGCATAACCTGCTTCTAAAAAGAACTGATTAAAGGTACTCACTTGTTCCTTTGCATTATGTATAGCTGTGTCTTTATATTTTAATACTTTTGGTGAGGTAAAATTATTATGTTTTCCTTGCATAATTTTTATACCTGCCCATATTTTCCTATTATCTGAAGAATTTTTAAACTGATCATCATAAAACCTACTTTTAGCCTTTCGTGTTTCAAGGGTACATTTGTTTCTTATTTTTCTATAGACTTGTTTAAGTTTTAAATCATTAGTAATCTTAGTTCTATTCCATAAATGATATTTATCTCTTAACAACTTTCTCAAACTATGATTAAACCAAGGAGCAGGTGTTAACCTGACTTTTTTTTTATGAGGGGCGCATGTTTATCTCTTACCTTTAATAGTTAAGACTAAAAATATTTCCAGGCCAAGAAAAAGTCAGAGAAGGCATACATCAAGAATCAAGTAATCTTGTGCAGATCATGTAAGAAAGCCTAATCACAAAAAGATTTGAAATACTCTGAAATTATTGTACCAAACAACTTCCACTTTCTTTCTCTCCATGCAGTTCAGCCACTGCGAGGCAATTTGAAAATCCAATTGTAGAAATGAAAGGAAAAGTGTGACTCCTACTGGGACTTGAACCCAGGACCTTAGCATTCCGTGCCTTGCTCTTAACCACATGAAATATAGGAGCCTCAGACAAATAGGCTTCCTGAGCTTTCCCTTGAAGCATACACATATCTTCCAGGGTGATGCATAATGAGCAATGTAGGCAGTCTCAAAGACCCAAACAACTTCTTCTTTCTTTTTCTCCATGCAGTTCAGCCACTGCGAGGCAATTTGAAAATCCAGTTGTAGAAATTAAAGAAAAAGTGTGACTCCTACTGGATTGTTTGGGTGAGGCCTTTCCTGATTCTCCAAACATTCAGCAAGACTAGGCTATTAATTTGGAATGTGCATACCGCTGACAGTTGGGTAGGTTCCACCCCCTCTATCTTTGGGTTCCCTTAGCTTCACCCAGCTAAATCTGGGCCTTATCGTGCCCCAAGGAAATTTTTGTATTAACTTGTCCAGCTTTTGAAACAAATGTCAAGTATTTCTCCCAGGAGGTGAGAGAGAATATAATAAATTTGGGCTGCCATAATTTTATTGCTTCTGTCTTTCCTATCAGTGTTAGGTTCAGAAGCATCCACCTGTCCATTTCTTTCCGTAATTTTTGCATAAGTGGATTAAGGTTAATGAGTATTAGCTAATGCAGCTCTTTAGGAATTTGTACTCCCAGGTATTTTATCCCTGCAGAGGTACAGGGGAGACCTGAATTCATAACATGTTGTGGGAGCAGTATTTTATTGAGAGGGAGTATTTCTGTTTTATTGATATTGATTCAGAGTCCTGATAACTTAGAAAATGATTGTAAAAGTTCTAGAATGTAGGGGAGGTCCATGCCAATATCTTCAGTGAGGATGAGACAGTCATCTATGTACAATTTTGTAACATACTCGCCACTCTCTACCCTTATGCCCTTCACCTGAGGATTAGATCAGATGGCTACTGCCAGGAGCTCTACGGCTATGACAAAAAGCAGAGTGGACAGGGGGCATCCTTGCCTCATCCCTCTGTGCAGCAGGAAAAAGTCAGATAGGTTATTATTTGTAAGTAGCTTCACCGATGGCTCTTGGTAGAGGGTGTGTAGCCAAGTACAAAAGTTAGTTCAGAAGTTGCCTTGCTCCAAGACTGAGTGCAGATATTCCCATTCCACTGAGTCAAATGCTTTTTTAAAATCTACTGCTCTAGCTGCAGCAGGAGTAGGAAGTCTGGCAGCAGTCTGGATCAAGGTAAGTAATGCCCTTATATGGTCAGAACTCACTCTTCCTTTCACAAAGCCCACCTGGGCCGGATGTACTATGGATAGTAAAAGATGGTCCAGATGAGAGGATAGCATCTTTGCCAGCACCTTAGCATCCACATTTATCAGAGAGATAGGCTGATAGCTAGTCAGGTTCATTGGGTCTTTCCCCTCTTTTGGGAGAACTGCTATTATAGCTTCCTGGAGTGTAGGAGGCAAACTTTTTTGTGCCTGGGCATATTCCAGCATGTCCAGCATTGACCTTGCTATCAACTTTAGAACAGCCAGGTAAGCATCAACTGGAAAGCTGTTGCTGCCAGGCGATTTATATGGGGACATGGTCATAACTTGATGGTGCAGTTCTTGTTCTGTGAAGGGTGCCTCTAAGATCTCCCTTTGAGTATTCATCAGTTTGGGGATGGGTAGCTTCCCCAAAAAGTCCTCAAAGGCCTGTTTGTCCCACACTATATGGGAGTCATACAGCTCTTTATAAAATCCTATTAATGTCTTTCAGGGTTGCAACCATTTTACTTCTCTTGTCAGAGAACTGTGTAATATGCCTGTCATTCTGTTGCCTCTTAAGTCGATAGGCTAGTCGCTTACTATTTTTCTCACCACTGGCTCAGTATTTAAGTATGGTTCTTTGTATCTGTAGCTTGACCTTTCTAGTTGCTAGCTGATTTAGTTTGATTCTTCAATTTGTTTTCTCAAAAATAAGCTTTGGGCTTTGCAGCTTCTGCCCATCCTTCTTATATATGGCTTCTTTATCTTTAAGCTGGCTTTCTAGAGTCCCCACCTTCTTCTCCCAATGTCTCCTCCTATGTGAGGCATAACTAATAATCTTGCCTCTTATTGTGGCCTTGTAGGCTTTCCATATACTAGCTGGATTGGCTGACTCCTGATGATTGTCCTCAAAGTACCTTTGGGATTCAGTCTTTAGCCATTCTGAAAATCATTATCTTGGAGTAAAAGGGGGTCTAATCACCACTGAGTGGCTTTAGGTTGGGGAGAGTCTAAAGGGAATTTGAGAATTATCGGGGCTTGGTTGGATAAATATATTGGGGCCACAGAGGCCGCCTGAGTAACTGCTGTTATATCTGGTGAGGTTAACCAAAAGTCCAACCTACTTGCCATAGTCTTTGCTGCCCAAAAATATGTATAATCTCAGTCTGCAGGGTGGGTCACTCTCCAGACATCAGTTAACTAATGAAGGGACATAAGGCTCTTTGTAGCTTCTAGTGAATGGACATGCAGCTCCTGTCTGGAATTTGATCTGTCCAGGAAATGATCCCGTGTCAGATTAAAATCCCCGAATGACATCTGGATTGTCAAAACCTAAGTCCAAAATGCACTGTGAGACCTCATTAATAAAACCTGGGCAGTCATTGTTAGGGGCATAAGCATTTGCTAAGATCAGGGGGCCCTTAGGGGTGGTCATTTTGACCACCAGCCATCTCCCTTGGTCATCTGACTTTTTTTTTTTTATTTAGTTGTTTTACCAGGTATAGCACACTAAGCTGAAAGCTTTTTTACAGGAGCGACCTGGGAGCACAAGGAGGTTAAGTGACTTGATCAGGGTCATACAGTATGCAAGTAGAAGCTGTGGGATTCAAACCCCAGGTCTGGTCTGCTGGATGTCACCAGATTTGCAGTTCAGAGCCTTAGACCACTGCGCTATACTGCCTTTTGTTCCAGTATTCTCCACCTGAGGATTTTATGGCCAAGGATGGAAGCACCACTTTTGGCAGAGCTAGTTACAATATGCACCTCCCATCCCACCCACTCCTTCTTTAATTTTAGTCCTTCTTTCTTAATTAGTTTAGTTTCTTGGAGGGAAGGCTATTTGAATTTTCAGTTTCTTAAGGGGGGAGCAGCCCTCTTTTCCTCTTTATATGGGAGTTTAAGCCACTCACATTTCATGAGGTGGCTGATACCAATATATTACTAGCCATAATCCAGTTTGTGTGTTAGTTTACCAGTGCTCCTGGGTGCTGTCCCATCCCCAAAGCCTGAGACCCAAAATTGCCTCTTAACCTCCTTTCCTACCACCCCCTAGTTTCCCCATCCTAGGACCATGCTTAGGTAGCTGTTCATCAAGCAGGTCCACTGTGCCTACAGTAAATACCTCTGTCCCACAATATCTCCCTTCTATTTCTGGTAGACAACCACCGAGTTGGCAGCAAGTGCTTCCCATTCAATAAACACCAATTATTTACATTATAAAAACTTTCTGTATGAGACTTACTCACTGGGCCAAACATAACCCTTCTAAACCTGCTGATCACCCTTAGTTCACCTTATCAAATACACTTAAAGATAACTTCAAACAATCTTGTACCTGTCCTGTTGCCTCCTACAGGCTACCAATTGACCCTGTTGAACCCTTGGGGATGTTCTTGGGCAATGCCTTCTTTGGGTGGAGTCTACTTTTGCTATTGTTTACTAGGGTTCTGGTTGGCTAGTATAGTTTCATACAGGAGGAGACCTCCAGGGGAGAACCTCTTGTCCCTGGATTGAGAATTAACCTGCTGTACAGCTCACGTGAACCCATGGGTCCTGCCTACCCTCTTAATTCTGAAGCTGATGGAGTGATTCAGCTCCACGTAGGAATGGGGTTCAGCTTTCTGTTAAGTAAACTGTCCTGTGACTTGGGGAGGAGGAGGGTAGTACTCAGATGTATTTCTAAATCAGGGAGGTGTTAAACTCTGCTCCCCATCCATCACCCAAGCGTATCTTCCTTTGGCCCTCCTGTCCTCCCCCTTCCCCTCAGTTATCTCTGTTGCTCTTGACATCTACTCCTTACTCCAAGGAGAGGAAGGGGGGCGGTGGGGGAAGACAAACCCAGAAATGAGTGACCGATTATAGTATCTAGATCATGCCTGTCTGTGGGGTTAGAATCTCCCTCTACCTTCTCATGCTGGTTAACTTCTGAAGGAATTAGAGACACTGCGTGCTATACTTCACCTGCCATTTGCTTGGCCTCCTGAATGGGCCGGTGGCATCATGCGGCTTCAAATATCTTGGTAATTCTATAACCATCATTTGTTTTAACTACTGTGGTGGGCTTCACTCTGATCCTCATGTCAGTACCCAAATGAGTATGTTCCCCATCTCCTCCTTGTGCGCTGAGTCTCTTGCTCCCTATGTTGTGGTATCCCTGGGCTATATGGGTCTCCACCATCTTAGGTCTTCCTTAATTCAAGATCCTGCTTAAAACTGGGTCCTCCACTTACATTAAACACTAATCGGACTGTAACTTAATCCCCTCTGCTCCATAGCCAAGAGCTTAACGTGGGGTGGATCTCTACTTGAACTTGTGTCTATGGGGGTACCAATGGCCCTCTTTATCCTCTTACTGTACATTAGGGAAGCACCTCTAATAGGACCATGATAACATCACAAACAAAAGGAAAAATAACATTGTGCAAGTGCTGGGCTCTGTCCTTGAAAGCCGCAACTTCATGTTTATACAAGGAAGCAGCCTACACGTAGCCCCAACAAGGGGGAGCTGCAAAATGTGCACATTGTCCTGAAGGTATGTTGTGGGCTTTTGATAATGCCCTAATCCATACGATGATCAATTTCAGAGCATACAAGTACATTTGCCAAGTTGTGAAAAATGCAATCCACACAGGGCATCTTCTTGTGTGCGGCTGCCTCACAGTTCACAAGGCCGCACCATGAGGAGCTCATCCAGACCTTCTCCCCCTCGCAACATCATGGAGGGTCACAGCTTTTTCTCAGCACAAATGGAAAGGGTACTGAGAACATACAACACAGAAGCAAGTTATTTACCTTTTAATTTTTCTACTCAGTGCAATTTTCTGCTAGTAGCATTGTTAAATCCTAGATACTGTCTTCCAGCCCTGCCTCTTCCACACTGTCCACCCAGGCTTGATATAATAGGACCCAGGTTTGGTCAATTTCAGCTATAGTTGCCTCATCTTGTAAATTACTCAGCTCCGCTTTTGACAGGTCTAGTGTGCCTGGTGTCAAATCCCGAAGAGGCTCAAAATGATTGGAATTTTTTTATTGGGGTGACACTAGCTGAATCACTGCTGGGTTCAGACATCTAGGCGCGGCTCTGACAACTCCCAGATCTGGCTTTAGTCTTCATTGGTGTAGCCTTAATTGCCATCTGCACTTTCTGGAGAGACAAAACCTTGTTTCTTTTCTTCTGTCAGACCATTTGAACTGACTGCCATTCCTCTTACTGGTTTGAGCCCCTCAGCAAAAAATTGTCAGTGCTCTGTCACCGGCCTGCTGGTGCAGGGGCAGTGTGCTGACCTGCAGTGCTGGTGACCTGGATTCAGAAATGAATCCGGGTCATCGGAGGGCCGGCCGGGGAGAGAGGGATTGAGCATCCCATGGATTGTTCTCCCTTTCTGGGGGGAAGAGGGGTAGAGTGCTCGGTGCATTGAGGACCCCTGGTGGAGGTGAGGATTCTGCGTGGCTGATACCTCAAGTCTTGGAGGGCGGGATGGACGCTGGTGTCATTCCACATCCCTGCCCCCAGTGGGAAAAATACAGAAAAAAATGCCAGCTGCTGAATCATGGCCCCTGCAGTGCCACTCCTTGTCCGACCATAGTCCACCGGGAGGGGGACCTTGCTCCCATGACCCTGCCCTGGTAGCAAGCCAGGGCTTCACAACCCATGATTCCATGGAGGGGTCTCCCACCCAGTGGCTCTGTCCAGGGGGAGAAACCTAGAGGCACCAGAGGAGCAATTGTTGGGTTAGGGGGTTTAGAAGAGATATGGCCAGGAATAAAAAAAAAATTGTCAGTGCTCTGAGTTTCCATTGGGGATGATATTGAGGTCTGCCAGGCTGCGCCATGAGGTGCCACTGGCTGTAATTGCTGGTGCATTTCTGCCAGCTTGAGAGATCTGCTCTAAAAGCTTTTCCACCTTGGTCGAATTATTAAACATTAAATACTCTCCCTGGTACTGCCGTCTCAGCATTGAGGGGCAGCATAATGAGGTGGGTATGTTCCTTTTGTATAGCTCTTGCTTCACCTCCGCATATGCCCATCACCTTCGGGATAGCCCTTGAGAGTATTCCTGAAAGAGCTGAACATGATAACCTTCCTATGTTAGTTCTTTCCTTTCCATGACCATTCTTAGATACAAATCTTTAGTTTGGTATCTTAGAAATCAGCATAGAATTGGCCTTGGGTGTTCCCCATCAGTAGGTCTGGGTGCCAAGGCTCTATGGGCTCTGTCCAGTTCTGGGGGGAGGCATGTTGTTTAATTTTAGCATCTCTGGCAATATGCTTTGTAAGAAGGGTATCATACATTCCCCCTCTGCCACCTCCAGTATCCCAATGATTCAGATGTTATTGCACCAGGTCTTTCACTTTGTGCAGTAAAAACTGAATTTGGGCATGGTGCTCCGGAAGGTGGATCTGATGAGTGTGCAGATCTCCTCATGGGCATTTACTGTGAGTTCTGTGCCTGCCACTCTCGTTGTTAGTGCTTGTACTTCCAAAATAGTCTTAGAGGTAGTATCTTTCAATTCAGCAGTATTGTTCAAAATGGGGTGGTGAGCAAGATAAGTCTATTTGCTGATGACATCAAAATTGGAACAGTGATGGATGGAGAGGAGGGATGGAAGCAGATGCAGGGGGACCTAGGCAAGCTAGAGGAGTGGTCACAGAGGTGGCAGCTGGGGTTCAATGCAAAGAAGTGTAAGGTTATGCACTTTGGGGTGAAGAACCCAAGGAGAGAATACTGGCTGGTGGGGTTAAGCTGGGGATCACTGAGGAGGAGAAGGACCTAGGGGTAATGATAACAGGGACCATGAACAACACTGCCCAGTGCAGGAGAGTGGCTGCAAAAGTGAACTAAATGCTGGAGTGCATAGCAAGGGGGTTTTCATCCAGGCAAAGAGAGGTGATCTTGCCCCTCTACAGGTCACTGGTAAGGCTGCACTTAGAGTATTGTGTACAGTTTTGGAGACCATACCTAAAGCGTGATATCAGACTACTGGAGGGGGTGCAGAGGAGGGCAACAAAGATGACATGTGGAATGGAGGGGAGAGACTATGACAGCAGGCTGGGAGACCTGAATATGTGCACCCTGGAGGATAGAAGGGACAGGGGGACATGATAGAGACATTCAAGTACCTGAAGGGAATTAATAAGGATAGGGCAGATGGGGTCTTTAAGTTAAGGATGTGGAGGGTCACCAGGGGACATGGGCTGAGAATAGAAGGGGGAAGATTTAGGAAGGAAATGAGGAGATACTATTTCACAGAGAGGGTGGTAGCAAAATGGAATGCCCTACCAGAATGGGTGGTATCATGTAAATCTGTGAACAGCTTCAAAAGTGCAAGGGACAGGGAACAGGGGAGAGTGAGGGTGGGGAAGGTGAGGGGTGGCAGTGGGATGACAAAAGGGAGTGGGGGTGGGGCAGCTGCAAACTAGAAGTGCTAGCTGCACACTTGAGCAGACTTTGATATACCGTGTCATCTGTTTCTGCTGGCACATTCGTATGCTCGTATGTTCGTAAAATACAGTTCAAGACAATAGTGATTTTAGCCATTTTCCGCAGACTCAGAGACTTCCACTGCTTGTGCCATCCTACTAACTATGTTCTGGCATAGCCCCTGGTGAGATAAGATGCTACTTTGGGGATGATGGCCTTCCTTCCCCTAAGAATCATGAGGCGTTTGATCAAAAGGTCTTTGCCCAAGTCCTAGGATTTGCCTGGGGCTAGGATGCTCGTTTTGGTGTCTTATAGCTCTGGTATTGTGGTTTTCTCCAGTGTGACTCTTGAGTCTTTCTGTCTGTGCAGGTGTATGGATGGTGCCTCAAGGATCCCCCAGTATTCCTTCTTAGGAAATTATGCTGACACCTTCTTGAATGGCAAGCCATGCCCCCTCTACAGAAATCATTTAATGTAAAATTATTCTGCAGAGCATTTGGTTCTGGGTTTACGTTTAAAGGAATATTACCGGAAAAAAAACAGCATTAATAAAATAAAACACCTTGAAAAAGGTAAGGACATCTCTTTGATTTTTGCATTAGGCAAGGGGCCACTAGTGCATTTCATTACTTTGGACACATACCTGTACCCAGATAAAGCCTTAGGTTGACAGTAATCCTAGTCAAAAGCAGTTTCCATATTAGCAAAAATTCCAGAATAAATATTAGGTAGAAATACATTTGTAAACTCAACATTATCAGTAGCTTTAACTTTAGCACTTGGAGTTCCTTCCCCCATTGCCATTGCACTCAATATGACCACTGTGCACAAGATAAAAAATATTTTTAAAAACTAAATCAAATGCATGTTAAGTTACTAAACTAATTCTAGGTTTAAAACAAACTTTTTTTTCTCTGAGTGCACTCACGCTCATGCTTACCGCTCGTGCTGTGCAACAGCGAGGGTGTTTTATAGTGTAAAGTCTCTGCCTTATAATTGATCCACTCTTACTTTGTCTCACTGCCGAGACCCCTCAATCTGTGTCAAATTTAGATGCACAGATACAACAAAGTCTTTGTAGCAGTCACTTTCAGCAATGCGGTGGCAAAATGCTGTGCTGTAGATGAACCTTGTGCTGTACTCTGAAGGCTCTCTCATAGGCTGGCTGAGCTGGAAAATGAGAGGCAGCATGGACATTTTATAGTGCACAGTCTCTGCCCCTGTAATTGACTCGCTCTGACTTTAGCTTGCCACCGAGCCTGCTCAATCTGTGGCCAGTTTATCTGTATAGACATAGCAAAGTCTTTGTAGCAGTCTCTTACAGCAATACAGTGGTAAAATGCAGTGCTTAAGGTACCAGCGTGTGATTTATGGGATTGGGAGGGTACATCTAAGAACCAGAAAGTGATCTATGGGTTTAGAGTGGGGTACCACTAGGCACCAGAAAGTGACCAATGGGATTGGGGTGGGGTGCAACTAGGTACCAGACAGTGACCTATGGGACTGAGGTGTGGTACCACTAGGACCCAGAGAGTGATGTATGGTAGTGAGGTGGCATACCACTAGGCACCACAGTGACCTATGGCATTGGATGTGTACCACTAGGCACTAGAGAGTGACCTATGGCATTGGAGGTGTACCACTAGGCACTAGAGAGTGACCTATGGCATGGAGGGGTACCAGTAGGCAACAGAGTGATCTATAGGAGTGGGGTGGGGTACTACTAAGAGCCAGAGAGTGGTCTGTGAGAGTGGATTAGGGTGGGTTACCACTAGGACCCAGAGTATGACCTATGGGATTGGGGAAGATGTACCATTAGGTACCATAGAACGGCTAGCAGGATTGGGGTGGAGTTCCATGAGGCATTATTGATTGATTGATTGTTCCTCTTGATTCATCATGTCTCTGTGATATCAACAATGCCTGCAACCTCCACTATTATTAACATGGTCTATTTTATTGTTCAGACTTCTTGCATTAATTAGGATGCATTGCTGGACATTTCTGCCATTCGTATGTCTGAATTTCTTGACAGGCCTTATTGTGGCAAGTGTTTCATTGAATCCATGGTGCTAGTAGTTGTGATAACACTTATTGCTAGGTCATTTGTATCTGTCCCAGACCCCTATCTAGTTTAAATCCTTGCTGATAGCCTTATTAAATCTTTCTTTCGGAGCTCTTTTCCCTGTCCTGATTAAGTGCAAGCTGTCTGAACATAATTCCTTTGCCCTCATAACAGCCCTAATTGTTAGTAGGCCCCGGAATCAGTTGAATAACCAATTATGACTGACTTACAACAATTATGACTGATTTTTTCAACCAGTTGAAAATATATGACTGCAACTGAATAAAGAAAATCCAGCCAATTTTTTCAACTTCTGCCATTGTGGAATTTTATTTATGTATTTGCAAGGGGATCTCAACTCATATAAATTAGCACACAGGTCCACATAGCAATACAAACGAGACAACAATATTACAACAAGTAACCACGATTCTTAGTACAAGCTTCTGAAAATTGACTGTGAAAAAACAATGGCATTTACAGTACATACTGTAACTAGGGAAATCCAAACAGAGAACTATTGTCAGCCTTGTTACCATTATACCCAGCATACTTTGCACACTAACATTTTACATTATTTTTCCTCTCTGTCTAGAACATGTTTTGTACTTTGTTTGTATGGTTTATGTATATGTACCGGTTGTCATCACTTACTTACTGCTGTTTAACTCTCAGCTGTATCCCCTCCCCAGGTCCTACCGGGAAACAAGCTTTGACTCACTGTGCCCATCCATAATCCCAGTAAGCAAACTTTAAACAAAATACAAGTAAGACTGCAACACTACCGCTGCCCAGCATCATGTCATTAAAATCCCGAATTTCAGCGACAGAAATGCAACAGATTGTAGAGGGTCAGTGGATTGCAAAACACAGGGGCATCTCCAAATGCCAAGGTGCCATAGCATACACAGAGATAAATGCAAGCAATTTAAAGAATCAAAGACAACAAAACAAAAGTGAACAGTACTTGTCAGTTACAAAGCAGGGCTTTCAGGTCAGTCAGACATTTTCCCAGTAGCTCCTGGGCAATTTTACCATAGATCACATTATTTCCTATGAATATAATTACTCAGTTTTTCTTACTGTAATTTTATTTATTTCTTTAATAAGCGATTCAGAAAAAAACTTTGAGCACAAGCTCTTTTACAAAGGTTCCACATCATGGATTGCAAAACAAAGTACAGTAGGAGAAAGCAAAGGTACATTACAATGAACGATACAGTTTGGATTCAGAACTTACAAAATAACTCAAAACATAGGTACAAGTTAAAATAACAAGAAAAAACACTTTATGAGGGCGGGTGATGAGCAGCCACAAAGTGCCTTGTCAGTAGTTCATGGGGACGGGGATATCTGGCAAAGGGGTGAAGAAACGAGGTATGAGAGAGAGAGGCAAGTGCTGTGTTGGAAGTGAGAGGGTGGGGGAAGAGGGACGATAAGGTATAGGGAGAAATGGTGGGGTGAGGGGAGGCTGAGAGGAGAGGACATGCTAGAGTAAAATGGTGGGGTGTGAGGGGGCATGTTCAGGCAGTCAGCATTAGTAATGACTGGGAAACTCATGGGAATGTGAGTTGGGAGAGGTGAGTGGCAGGTGCCGAAGGAGCATGATGCAAACTGATTGTTGGGGCAAGTCATGAGAAAGGACAGAGGAAGGGGGTACCTGAGGCCTGCCTAGTGCTTGATGGGGGGCAGAGAGAGCATCATGTACTGTAATAACCAGTGTGGGAACAATTTCTCTGTAAACTGCTCCACTGCCCAGTAAAACAGAGAAACCCACACACATCAGAATTTCTGAAAACAATTACATACAGCAGTGTCAGGATCACAATGCCCTATCTAGGGAACCATAATGCAACCTTGAAAATGTGCATAATAAATTTCTGTTGCCACCACACAAAGCAAGTAACCACTAGATGAAAAGTGTCCCGTGCTGGTCTAGAGTGCCACTGATCAGAAGGGAGGAAGCTGCCAGTTTGCTGTACTGCTCAGGCAGAACCAATCCCCAAGTGAGTTAGCAAGGCACAGATATAAGTACTTCACAAAACTCTCATACACAAAATATATAGATTATTTAGCATAGGGTGCACTCCAATCTATGAGGAAATGCTGCAATCTGCTAGCTCAGGTGATAAAAAATAGCCAGGTTAAATGAAGGACATTAGGACAATATGTGTGTTGGGGGGGGGGAGTTAACTGTGTGCTGTTCCCCTGAACTGTATGGAGTGTTAAAATGCCTGCAGCAGTCTCTGAACCTGATGCTTGTGGTAAAAGAGCATCTTGGATGGAGTGCCTCTACATCTGGTTAATGGGAAAAAGGAGCAGATCGTGATGTAGGACTGGGCAAGACAGGTGGGAATCAGTGCTGGAAATGGGGGAAATCCATGGTAACTCACTTCTATGAGTAAAATCAAAAGCCTGGTTCCAGGAGTAGAACGGTGAAGGAATGTTGTCTAGCTAATGTGCCAAACGTGCCAAACATACTCACTGAAAGGCAAAAAATTAACTAAAAAAATATGTAGACATGCAAACTACAAGAGGAAATTTGCCCCGACCCCTAAGCAGGCAAGTTCAGTGCCACATGACAGTTGTTGGTTCCCTCAGCAAATTTTCTGTTTCCCAAACTGTTCGGTGGTATAAAAAGTACATTTTAATGAAACCTCCACAGACCATTTTGTCTAGATTTCATTTCTACAAGCTACTGAAGAATGTCTTTGAGTGAACTCAAGCCTTCTCAAGAAATGATTTGATTAGCCGATACAAACACCTGTTCAGGGTTGCACCCCTCCCCAGGCAAAATAGCCATTGCATAAGGAGGGTGTAAAAGCAAAAGTGAAGATGGATGAACAACACTGAGGAGCAGAGTGTAAAATAAGGTCAGCTCTGAAACACACATCAATACCTACACAAATCTGTAATTTCCTAGTTAATAATATACCACATTAAATCATTTTACATGTTTAGTGTGTCACTCCAATATAACTCAATACAGATGAACAAATAACTACCACAAGAATATCCTAAGTATACAGAGCCACCTATTCGCCATGAAAAAAGTGAACATGCTACATTATAAAATGGGAACCTCCCAACAAATTACTAACTGAGTATATTATCATTTTAAACCTTGCTGTGAAATGTACAGCTCTGGAAAAAAACATCTGACCTTCCAAAGGGAATACACATAAATAAATAAAGAATCGATTGATCAATTAATCAATATCAATATCAATCAATCACATCAGTAGCTTGGCACAGTAGTTCTGACACAGCTATATAAATGGCCTGCAATCAATTTCTGCATTCAGGCTGTTTTGAGCCAGTTTATTTAAGCGACAAATCCACTCTGTGTCTTTTTTCAAACCGGCCTTAAGCCTCTCCCCCCGCCCCTTTCTTGCCATGGTATGCAATCAAGGACTCTGAAGGAAAATGCTGTGGTTCCTACATAAACTTTACCCCAGGTGCACCACCCAAAATAAATTACATATTTGATCAATTTCAATCGGCTGGTCCTCCATCAAGACATTTACATTACAGCACAAAGCGCAAAGCCACAGATCATACTTGGAGCTTACCTGAGGCGGTCATTTTATAGTCTGTTGGTTTAGTCTTTCAATTCCTCCTTCTGCCTGGGCCCTCTCCTTGGCTCGAGCTGGAGTGGACTACTCATACCAGCACCTGACAGCAATCATGGTCACAATCTTCTTCAGTGGGGTCTCTCTTCCCATGGCCTGCCTCAGTCCTCACCCATCCTTTCAGTCTTCAACTGTTTCCCTGGCCCTGCTCACTCACATTATTGCAGAATATTTTGCTGCTGCAGGCTGCCTGCCTTTCCTAATACTTTTATGGCCTGTTGCCTCAGTCCTCCTCCCTCCTGGGTATGTACGTACGGCTTCTCTTGACCCAATACCGATTGGGCTTGGGTCTGCTTGCTGTGTTGAGTCCTACCACAGCCTGCCCACATGATAAGCTCATGACCACTGTGTCCTGCCCAGTCCCGTCCTGATGGCCCAAACTGAAATGTGTCCTCCTGTTCCTCTCCCAAGTCCCGGCCAACCCAAAGTGCAAGCCCCTCCACCTATGTGGTTATCTGTCTCCACTCTCCTCCAGTCCAGGCTCCCGCCTCATGCACTCACTTGTTCGTGTTCCTCTGGGCCCAGCTCCTGCTCCTGGTGGCACACTGCCACTACTGAAAGTTTATTTTTCGAGCCCAGACAACTCCCTACCAACTTTGTTCTCCTTTTCTAACTGCACTGCCTCTCTGCTGGTAGTCCACGTCAAAGTCCGTCAAGTTGACTAGGGCAGACTGCGGATCCCCGACCCCAATTTCTCAAGCAAACCTGGCATGGGCACGGACACACATTAGCGTTCCTCCCCTGCAGCCACTTCGTCCTCTGCTCTTGCCCAAGTGACTCAGTTTGCATGTGCAGCATGCACAAATGAAACAACTGGCTCCTTCCTCACTCTCATCCTTTATAGGAGGCTTAGCACTGAGGAGCCAGAGGCACAATGTGGTTGATGGCTCCGGCTGTCCACAACTACATCCAAATTTAAAAGAAAAAAATGCTGCAGCAGTTGACATTGGATGGGAGGGGGTGGAAGGGATTTGGCCATGGCAGAGTTGCCGACTTCAGAAAAATAAGACACAACTCAATGACAACTGCAACTAAGGGCAGTTGCAGCTAGTTGCAATTGCCTTGAATTGCAGCCCACGATTCCGACGGCCGACTGCGGCTCCAGGGTGTAATTTTTAGGGAAAGTAAAGTCTTCCTTTTCCACCCAAACCCTCTACCATGCCATCATCATTTTTATAGCTGCATGGCCAGAGCCTTGGAGATGTATTGCTGTTACATAATAGAAGAAAGGGCTGTGGAAGCATGTGACAGGATACATAGACTGTGTCCTTGCACAATGGAGTTGGAGCACATGCAGTCCTTTCATTCATCACAGTCCTATTCATTTCTTGCTCTCTCTCTCTCCCCCCCTCATTTCTGCTGTGGCACTATTTTCTAGTTCTTCACTCACTTCCCAATCTCAGGACTCCCACATACAGTGGAAAGCTGACAGTTAAAACAGCTGATTTCCATAAACAATGTAAAGTGATTTTCTTTCTACTGCAGTCTGTTCTCTCCCCCTCCTCCAGTAACAGAGCTGCTCGGTGGAACTCTGTTCCGTATTCCACTCTCCTTCTCTCATGTTCATTGTTCAGGTCTCAGTGCTTTATATAGCAGACTACAGCAGATTACGTAACATACAATATCAGTAAACATTCATCTGTTTACTGATACTGTATATTCTGCATTCTGTTGTAGTCTGCTATATAGAGAATAGTGGATGGGCATCCAAGCCTGTTGTGTCACCTAGGGGTTCTGATAATATCTGACCTCGAGAGTGAAGCTCTTGAGGTCTGCTGGTATCAGAACCCCGAGGTGGCACAAAAAGGCTGGCTGTGCATGAGGATGCTAATCCACTATTTTATATAGTGTATAGTGCCCCGGAAAATCACTTACAGTTCTTCTTTTAGAAGCATTTTACTTTCTGTGTGTGACAAAATGTTCAGTGGTAAAGGGTGGTTGCCAACTGGTTGCTAAGCAGGAGGCATGGCTACTTGTCTAGCGTGTCTTCCTGTTGGCTGGCAGGTACATTGGGAGGGTTAAAAAAAAAACATGGGGACCATAACGCTCGCTAAGTGAGAGAGCTGTGGAGTAGGGGGTCATTTTTTTATTTTAATTTTATTTTCAAGTCCAAATATCTGGTTGATCCTGCATTTCCTCATATCTGGTTCATTCTGCATCTTGTAAGGCTCTGATATGACTGTCGCCACAGGAGCGTGGATCCATCCGTTTCTGCCACCATGGTAAGCGATGCACATGGAACCTCTAGAGGTTTTCAAAATGTTGTTCTGCTGTAGTAGGGTATTATCACATTCCATGACCTTTTGAACTGCAGCAAAACAACATTTTGAGAACCTCCAGTTTCCATGCACAACAATGATCCACTATACACTATATAAAGGTTTGGGTCACTCTTATCAGAAACTCTGCTTATACATAAATTTTACTTTACATCATGGATGCAAATAAAAAAAACATGAGGAATGTCCCTTTGTGGCAACACTGATAATTGGCACCATCTGATGCAGAAATTATGCTTTTCTCTGGTTTTAAATGGTCAACTGACCAAACAGCCTGAAAAAGTACTGTGATAATGTAACTAAAATTGTAAACAGATGTTTGACTTTTGAAATAATTGATTTATTTTTGCATTGTGATTGCACAATATTTATAGTCAATGTGCCAGTGCTAAACCAACACTGTTGCTGACTGTGCTCCAGAGTTCTGTATCATTGGCTGTTGTACTTCACACTGCAGGTAGATGCAGGCTTCCACTGAAAATGAGATGTTGCATCTCATTTGAGCTGTCCTGGGAAAAAAAAACTATAAAAAACATTAGGATGCTCTCCATGATGCCAGCACCTCACCAGCTCTGTATTTCCATGTGGACATTATACCTGCCCATCTTCTACTGAAAGGAAAAATTGTTTTAATAACTACCTGTATTTGCCATAAGCAAGCGTCTTCTGAAAACAAAATACTGCATCTCAGCTGGTCACTATTAGGAAAATACATTTTAACAATAGGTGCAATCGGGACCTTAGTGAAAATGAGATACTGCATGTTAACTGACCTATCCTGGGTAACTACTTTATAAAAACATATAAAAGCAGGACCCCAATAAAAATGAGATTTCTCATTTTAGCCATACTATAGTACATACACTACAAGCATTTGTCAATGCCAAATGTTTGCTTGCTGGCATTGAGTGTAGAAGTTACAGAAGCTGCGTAATAGGAATGGCAGTGAAGTATTGAACTGAAGCCAACCCCCACCACCACCCTGCAGAGAGCAACAGGCATTGGGGTGTGCGTTTGGGTCGTCAGGCATAACACCCGTGCCATTTCACCACACCCACCAGACACTGACAAGTGTCATGGTGTTCCTGGGCCCTTATGCACACCACATTTCATTCGGAAATATGGTGAGATGGGTGCGATATAGGAGAATGGGGTGAAGTTTGGGGCCAAAGAGTCCAAGGCATACCTCAATGCCTCTCACTGACTGCAGCAGGGTGTGGAATGGTATGAGCATCACAGGTAAGAATCCCAAGTCACACTTTTTTTTTTTTTTTTTTTATTTCGTTGTTTAACCAGGTATAGCACACTAAGCTGAAAGCTTTTTTACAGGAGCGATCTGGGAGCGCAAGGAGGTTAAGTGACTTGCTCAGGGTCACACATTATACAAGTGGAAGCTGGGGGATTCAAACCCAGGTCTGGTCTGCTGGATGTCACCAGATTTGCAGCACAGAGCCTTAGACCACTGCACTATACTGCCTCCACCCCTGATGCTTGTCATTCTCTACAGGGTTGGGCGTTATAGTTGGAAAGCCTAATACCTCTGGCATTCATTGGTATTTTCACTCCAAATCTTCAACATGTTTGTTTTGTGACCTCACCTCATGAACAGGGGGAATATCACTTTGTTAGCGGAAAGCTGCTTAGGCACAGTGACTACGGCATTTAGCACCACAGGTGCAAAAACATTCTGAACAGGATGTAAAAAATTACAGCTGTACTGTTCATGGGGAGGTGTAAAAAATGGCAGCTGTACTACTCATAAGAAGGTGTGGTAAAATGGCAGCGTTGAAAATCTGGAGTGAAAATATTGAAAATTCGCGACCTTAGAGCGCGTAGGAACTGCGCAACACATATGTAAAACAGACATTTTGAGATTGTTTCACCACCAACATGAGACGTTCACTTCATGAGATGATGACTTTCGATGATTAGCCCGGCGGCGATTTCACGCAGTGACCGCGCAGTGATCAGGAAATCACCGTTCGGGCCTGAATAACACCATGACAGTGACATCAATCATGAGAAGGGGTCCCAAAACCCCATGTTGAACATTTGTGCAAAAATTTCCAAAATGCCTGAGATATGCAACAAGTTGAAACCCCTATCTAGCCCATTATACAGCTTACCGCATTTCCTCAGTTCGCGGTCAGCTTTGAAGAGTGCAGACGTGTTCCGGTCCACCAAGATCATCGCGCCAGAGTCCGGAGGTAAGTATGGGGTGAGGGGTGTGGGAGGCTGGGTACACAGTGGGTGGGTGCGGGTTGTGAGGGGGGCGGGAGACTACGGGGACCGTTTTTTCTTTACAGGTAAAAACAAAAAACAAATGGACAACATGGGGCGTTTGCCATGCTGGGGTGGGCTCAGCGTGGCACAAGGACAATTGAAGTGCATTCAGCCGACGGGGGATTGGGCACCCCGTCGGCCTAAGGATTGCTTACCACGCTGGGGTGGGCTCCCAGCGTGGCACTTACTACTGGGGAGGGGTATGGACAGTGCCGCCCGACCGTCGGCTATATTATTTCTGCCACGCTAGTGCACCCAGCATGGCATTTCAGAAGGGTTTGGGGGGAGGGGTGGGGAGAGCAGCACAGCCGATGGGGATTGGGCAGCCCGTCGGCTGTATACAGTCGTCTTGATGCGGAAACTTGCATGCCTGTGTGGGCTTCTGTCACATGGGGGGGAGCTGCTGGCGTGAGCAGCCTTATCTTATCACTGCTCACTCAAGCGTAGCTCTCCCTTTCAACTGTATGCCACTGCATTTTGGAGCTTGTCATAGACAGCTCCAGAATGCACTAGCTTAAAGGGGCTGCGCCTGCCAATACACTGACTGAATTGGAGGAGGAGGTGACACACCTCCGAAATCTCCGATGATGGCACTATGTTTCTTGCACATGCGTGCAAGCAAACATAATAAAAATGTATAAAGCTGGACCCAACTGGAAATGAAATATTGCAGCCAGCTGCCCAGTCCTACTAATCACACTCACGGTCTTCGTGTGTGCACTACTGTTGTAACTGTGTGTGTGTGTGTGTGTGTGTATTTTCAAGAGGCTGTGTATGTCCAGAACCAGAAACACTGGGTACTGCATTCCCTTGATGTTTATGGTTTTGTGTTTTTCTACTGTTGCCGGCCATTAAATAAGCTGCAAAAACTGATTAGCTGTTTTGCATGTGAACGTGCTAATCAAATGTGCAAATGTGTGGCAGATGTCTCAATTTGATTAGCAACATTAAAGATACTGAAATGTATTTACATGCAATTTAAAAAAAAAATTTTAACCTGAATAAAATCCGTTATTAAAATTAGTTTGGTCTTTGCTTCATCTGTGTCAGTAAACCCAAGACACACACACACACACACACACACACACACACACACACTGACTCACTCACTCACTCACTCACTCACTCACTCACTCACTCACTCACTCACTCTTACCTGTCTTTCAGGGAGATGCAGACTGCTTTCAGGTACCCCACCAAATGAGGCACCAGCTGACATACCTCTCAATTGTTCTTGAATATGAGGGATGTCCCTCATTTTACCATTCAAAATTGCATTGTCCCTCACCCCTCACTCCCAGAAAATGTACCGCCCACACAAATTCGGGTTTTAATGCAAAATTTCATAATATTCTAAGAAGCTGAATAAAAAATCAACTTTATTCAAGTACATGAAATGTTTTTTCTCAGTGTTTTGACCATTATCTTTATATTTGTTTGTTGAATTTTGTTGATCCAGTAAGCCCACTGGGCCTAGAAGTCCCTTTTTCAGGGGCGACTGGGGGAGGGGGATACAAATGGTAAGCAACTGAATTTGAACCAGATTAAGCTGTTGATGGTATTTTTAGTGAATGAGGCAAATTTGGCCAGAACACCAGGGAAATTCCCCTACTCTTGCTTCCTGTGAGCAGGGAGGACCCTTTTGTCCATGGCTCCAAGATGGTGGACAACCGTCCTGGTGTGCAGGAGGTTGTTGTGGAGGTGCTTGAGTCTGTTTCAGCCCACACTTCGCTTCTGCCAGAATCTACTATGGAAAAGTCTGCTGTGGATGTTTCTTTTGAGGATATTTCATCAGAACCTGCTCCTGCACGTTATGAGTGGGGTGACTCTGTGGGGGGTGATTTGGATCAGAATCCTGCTGTACCTTTGGTTTCTACTCCTTCATCTGTTATTTCTGAATCGCCAGAACCTTTGGACTTACCCCTTGTTGCCTCGGGAGAAACAAAAGAATTGCTGCGTTTACTCGAGTCAGAGGAGCGGTCATTTTGCTCAAAAAGATCTACCCCGCAGCAGAAAAGCTGACGGCTGAAGGTTGACAGTGTGTCTATCCCTGTCAGGAAGTCTCCCCATAAACCTGGACCTACTTTAGCTACTGAGCTGTCATCTGCTAGGGAGACCATCACCGCAGTGAGTGTGCCTGCTATTTCCCAAACTTCTTCTACTCAGTTGCATGGGGCTCCGGCCTCTGGTCCTGAATTTTGGTCAGTTGTTAAGCACTTCGAGATGCGGGCTGGGAGAAACACCCTTCTTCGGGTCATTGAACCCCTGGTTTGTCTACAATCCGCATGCCATTGTCTCCGATAGCAGTTGCTCCTTTGGCGGTTCCTCCTGCCGTTGCTCCTGACCAGGTTTTGGATGGATCTGTTCTGCCGGCTGATCCTTTGGCTTTGTCTGATGATCTTTTGCTGACCCAGAATCCTGTTGGTTAACTAGAATCTGCAGCTTATCCAGTAGGTAGGAAAATGGGCAGACTGGGTGGGCCAAGTGGTCCTTATCTGCTGTCAAAGTCTATGTTTCTATGTTTCTATTCTTGCTTTTCCTACCCTGCCGTCCACTTCTACAGCCCTCTCCCCAGGCCCTAACCTTCTGGCAGCTCTGCTTAATGCTATGCCTGATAGGCAAAACAAATCCTTTCCCTCCTTTTTCTGCTTGCCTGTTTTGCCAGTTAAAAGGCATAATGCGGTTCGTCTTTCCTGTGTGGGGGTATGGAGGAACCTCCTGACCGTCTCTTTGTGGCCCAGACTTTGCTTAAGGATTCAATGAAATTTTTCGCTCATGAAATATATGCCCTTATCCACATTTCTGTAGAGACTACCTTTGATGTCAGTTTTCAGACTTCTAAGTGTTTGGACAGATTTTGGTCTAGGTTTCACATGCTAAAGAAGTCTGCCTTATGGTCACCCTTCTTAGCCATTCCCCTAACGAAGCCTGCTTATAAAACTATTTCCATTCTTTTTCTAAATAAAGGTGTAGACTTTGTAGATGTTCTCTAATGGTTAAAGCTCAGCTGTACTGTTCTGGGGGACCCTGAGGCCATTCTAAAAATATCTGGACTGGTGGCTGGAAAGTTAAGATTTTACTGAAGTCTGATGATTCTGGTGTCCTTCACCTCACAAACTCCTTTTTTTGAGGCAGGGATGGGGGGGTTTGTTTTATCAGGGTCAGCTAAAGGCCTGTTATAGGTGTGGGAATTCTTCTCATTTGAGTAGTGTCTGTGACTCTGTGAAGTGTAACCTATGTGGGGAATTGGGCCATTTGGGAGGTAGTATAGTGCAGTGGTTTAAGGCTCTAAGCTGCAAATCTGGTGACATCCAGCAGACGAGACCTGGGTTTAAATCCCACAGCTTCTACTTGCATACTGCGTGACCCTGAGCAAGTTACTTAACTTCCCTGTGCTCCCAGGTCACTCCTGTAAAAAAGCTTTCAGCTTAGTGTGCTACTCCTAGTTAAACAACTAAATTAAAAAAAATAAATAAATTTGGGTGCATCCTGTCTAAATGAATGTCTCTGTGACGAGCCTGGCCACACTTTTCAGAATTGCTCCTGGGCGGCCCATGATCAGGAACACCATGATGGTGGGGCGGACAGCATTTCATTATTACTCAGGCCCAAAAGGCAAATTTCCATAATAAATCATGTCCCTCTGAACTCCCTCGAGCCCCTGCTGGACCCCCCTCATCTACTGTACTTCCACCTGTTCCAGAGTGTGCTTTGCCTCTGTGTGCCCCGGTAATGTCAGCCCCACCCCCACCCCATTTCCCCAGACCCGGTGGTGGCTGACACCAAGACTCAGATGCTGGTCTGTGATCCCCCGAATGCTATACCTCCTCCTCAGGAACCTATGCAGATTGTCTGTCAATGATTTGCACATTCCAAGCTGAAAACTACCCCACCTCCTCCGAAGGCTGTTCGGACTGTCCCTGTACAACTTTCAAATACCTACGATGTTTGCAGGAGACTTCGGCTGACTCTGGTGAGGATACCGATTCCTCCTCTGTTCTGTCTTCCCATCCAGAAGGTGCTACTGATACTGAGGTTTGCTCTAAGGGTAGGGGGCCCAAAAATGGAAAGCCAGATCTAAACTGAAAGCGGTAGGTGGGAAGGATAAGAAAAAATAACATTGGTTATTTGTCTTTCCTGTTTTTGCTTTTTCTTGCCATGGCTTCCCACACCTTTGCCTGTTACTCTCTGAATGTCAGCAGTATTAAGAGACTGGATAAGCATAATGCTGTTTTCGCTTTCCTAGCTTCCTTGCCAGGTGGTATAATATTCCTGCAGGATGTTAGGTTTCAAGCTTTGCATGAACGGAAACAGGCTCAAAGATACTGGCTTCTGGGCCCTTCTTATTTGTCAGTGGGTCCGGACAGGTGTTCTGGTATGGGGATTTTGGTTCACTCTGTTGCCTTTGTGCTTCTCAAGCTTTACGATATTGTCCCTGGTCAGTGCTGATTCTTGATGCTTTGGTTCACCAGGTCTCTTATCGCCTTATCTGTTTATCTGCCCCCCAACTTAGAACTGCACGGAGTGACATTTTTTCTCAGAATCAGCCCTTTTTGCATACTTCTAAACATACAATTTGTGCAGGAGACTTTAACTGTGGGCTTAGCTTTCTGGATAAAGGCTTGCATACTACTACACTAGGAAGTTATATGGTGATTCCCGCTCCTTAAATTCCATGGTTATCACTGCGAACCTGCGCGATGCTGTCCTAGAATTTATGGGACATTATTCTTCCACTTTTCAGAAGGGTGTCTTGGCAACCAGAATTGACTATGTTTTTTCTATCCCCCCATCTGGTTCTTTCAAAGGTCTCTGTTGATCCTGTTGAATTTTCAGACCTCAGGATTATTTCTCTTACTTTTGATGATGACCCCTCCCCCTTTACAAAGGCCCAGGTATTTAGAAATTTAATATTTCTTTACTTATGGATGTTGTTTTTTTATGCTCCTTGAGTCAATTTTTAACTGCCAGGAAATCTGTGCTCCTATGTTATGAGAGCCCTGTATAATGGTGGGAGGATTCGAAGTTGGATCTTTCGAAGCTTCTTCGGCAGTACAGCAAGGCTCAAAGTACCTCGGCATACTTGTCATACTTACAAGATCACCGCGCTTACAATCCCTTTTGTCCATTGCTCATACTATTGGCCAAGATCTGAGTGTGCATATTTACTCGGTTCGGCAGAATATGTTGTACTATTCTAAAACTCAGGCTGCTCACCTTTACTGGCAACATAGATTTGGCACTAAGGGTGCAGCTCATGAAACTTGTCCCTTTACTCATAATAAATCACAGGCCGGCAAAAAAGGCATCACTAGCCTGCTGGACTATTTGGGTACTCTTCATAGGTCCCCATGTGATATTATGGCAATTGTGGCTGATTTTTCTTGTACTTTGTTTTCAGAACTCCCTTCAGATGTTGGGTGGATCAGACAGTATTTATCGGATGTTTTTATCCCTGATCTTTCTCCACAGGTTCTTACAGGTTTAAGCCGGCCTATTACTTTACCTGAGGTGCGGGATGTTATCCGTCATTTGAAGCCTAATGTTACCCCGGGCCCTGATGGGCTCCCGAATGAATTGTATAAGCTCATGGGTGACTCCCTGGGGTTGGAATTGGCCCTGGTGTTTAACACTATGTTGGAATAGTGAGATATTCCTCTTAACTTTACTAAAGGAGCCTTGATTTTTCTACATAACAAAGGGATAAATCTGACTTGCATAATTGGAGACCTATATGCATGCTTAATGCAGAGTGTAAGATACTGTCCAAAATTCTGGCTAACAGATTGTTATCTGTTGCGGATCTTGTCATTTCATCTGAGCAAGCTTGTGCTATTCCTCAGATGAAAATACAGGATCATCTTATTCAGGTGTGGGAAATGTTTACCACTGGGTTTTCTGGTCAATGTTCAGGGTATGTTGTTTCTTTAGACCAAAAGTCTAGTTTTGACTCGATTGTCATAATTTTTTGTAGGAAATTCTTTTACATTATCGTATTCTTCCTACATTTGTTTCTTGGATACGATCTCTGTATCAGACCGCCACTGTGGTCCCTTTGGTCAATGGGTGACTGGGTCCCTTGGTTCCCATTAAGTGAGGTGTGAGATAAGGGTGCCCCTGAAAGCCCCCTTTTATATGTCTTTTTTATTGACCGCTTACTATGTAAATTAAATACGTCCGGAGTATTAGCCCAATTTCTCATCCTGCTGTTCAGGATATACCCTCCTGTTTGACTTACACTGATGACTTGTGCTTGTTGACTGCAGATGCCTCCTCAGTTCAGGAAGCCCTTTCTGAGTGCTTTTCCTTTGGTTTGGTCTCGGGGGCTAGCTTGAATCTGGACAAGTGTCATGCTTTTGTGCTGGGCCTTTCCTCACAGGCTGTCCCCTCTATTGGCCTAATTTCTGTTTCCTCCTCTATTTCTCTCCTGGGAATTAAGTTTGCCCCCGGATTTATGTCCAAAATTGGGAGGAAAAGCTAGCTACTGGGCATTCTAAGGTTTCTCAATGGAATCGTAGTAAGGTTGGGAAGAAAAATACGTGTGTTCTTGGTGAAAACCTTTCTTCTTCTTCCTAATTTTTTATATTTAAGTTATGTGTTCCCTATTCCAAAAAAACTTGAAACCCCTCTCTTGAGTTTGTTTTTCCAGGTGATATGGGGTAATCGTCTTAACCCAATCAAGAGGGATGTTCTTTATCTGCCCGTTTCGGAAGGTGGGCTGAACATGGTGAATCCGACTCTTTTCTTTTATAGTGTTTTTTTCATGTCAAATTTACCTCTTTTGATTAATAGACAACAAGGGTGGGAGTGCTGGCTCTATAGTAATTGCAGTTCATGGTTCCATTCTTGAGAATGGAATTCTATTATGGTTCTTCGAGGTTTGGAAGTCCTTCAATACCTAAAAGACACGTTCCTCCATTTAAAACATTGGAAAATTACTCCTCATCAGCTCTTGACTGTTTCTTCACATTCAATGTTTCATAGAAATTTATTGGCTTCTGTCTGTCCCTCCCCTGACCTCTGCCCTAAATGTGATGCCTGGTATAGGGCTTCCCTGAAACTCCTGTTGATGAATCCTAGGATCCCTGCACATATGTGGGACTTCCATTGGCTCTCTTGCTATGAGAAGATTAACATCAAGAGTAATCACAAACATGAACAGCTTTCTGACAGGTTCTGCAATACACCGCAATGTACTGCCTCCCTTGAAATGATTGATCATTTATTTTTTCAGTGCTCCTTTATTAAAGATTTCTGGACATATTTAGCTGACCAATGGGGGATCCGCTTTTTTTCTAGGATTTCATATGCAAATTTTATATATGGCCATGTGTCCTCTGTTAGGGGGAAATGGGATTTGGAAACTTTGAATATTTTATTTTTAATTATCAAATGGAATATTTGGATGTCCCATTGTTTAATTACTTTGCGACGACACCATTGCACTTATGTTGAATTATGCAACAAGATAGTTGCTGATGCCCATGTAGTGTATATGTCGGACAGCTCACATCTTTCTGCCCTGGGCCTTTATGGATTGTGAAAGCATTTGCCCTGGATCACTGATACAGATGCAGCTGTTACTTGAACTATGTGGGTATTGGTGTATTCTTTCTTTTTTGTCTTTCCTTTTTTTGTTTACCCTTGACCTGTTCTACTGATCATTTGTTTTTGTCAGTTTCTTTTTGTCCTGATTCTTGTTTTGCTTCATTTGTGATTTTCTGCATTGTTCTTTTTTTTGGAACTGTACCGATTTGTTCTTTAACAAAACTTTCCCCCCCTACTCTTTTCGATAAGTGCCATGGGATCTTTAACATCCACCTGAACTACCACCAATCCAGGCGGATGGGACCTCATTTTAACATGTCATCTGAAAGACGGCACCTCAGAAGTGCAGCACCCCTCTCATGCTGCACTACAGTGTCAGTATTGGGATATTAACCCAAGTGCCAGATGTGGGAACTGAACCCACAGCCCTCTGATCTTCCAGCCTCAGAGGTGAGTGTGCTACCTACTGAGCCACCGACACTCTAATTAAGAGGAGCACTAGTTTTGTTTCTTCACAACAACACATCCTGTTTAATCAGATGGAAATCAAAGATTGGCCCCACGTGGGGAATCAAACCCATGACCTTGGCGTTATTAGCACCACACTCTGACCAACTGAGCTAATCAGCCACTTGCCATATTTAAGGATGCATCCCTCAATTTGAGGGCCTGTGTCCATCATTCCAGTGATAAAAGGTTAAGATGTATGCCAGTTTATAATAGTTTTATCCCATGAACTGCAAAATATTCCCCCCACCCATCTTAGTAACATCACCCTCACCACTCATGTCCCCTGCCAAAGCCCCAATCCCATGAATGCCAAAAAATCTCCACCAACTCAGCCCTTCCACCCTCCACACCCACATCCCCACAGACACTCACCACAAGTAGGTAAGTTCCAGTGATATGCAGGGTGCCACCAATAATTTGCTAATAGTCTCACCACCATGGCCTCAGTGCCAATGATCACTCGTAATATTGCAAAGCACTACTGGGAATTGAATGCCAGCATTCGGGGCCATGATGCTGATTCTGCTGGTATACTATTCGCAGCACCCTGCAGGTCTCTGGAGAAAGTTATCTACTTGTGGGTGAGTGTCTGTGGGGACATGTGTGGAGAGAGTGGGGGGGCTGAGATGCAAGGAGGAAGGTCACGGAATGCATTGCATATTTTTGCGATCCAAAACTAAAAGTTGATTACATGAGCAGCCAGTTCAGATCACAAAGTGGGATGTGACACCGGCTATTTAACACCCTGCTACTGTAGTGTAAATGTGGGACTTTTACATTACAATAACTAAAGTACAACTAAGTCATACATTAATTATATGTCTCTTCCACAGTATCAGTCATTCTCTTAGTTTTTATTTCATTAAGTTGATGACTATTTAATTGTTCTTTGGTCAGTTTGACAACTTATTGCATGGTAAATTATTTTTGTCAAGTTATTCTTAGGCATAATTGTCCTGTTTATTTTTGTAATACTTATTCCAGTTCTATGCATTTTATATTCTGCATTTGTGTATGTTATCTTTTTCCCCTTTTCCATTTCCCCAGGGCACATCTAAAAATGACCTGCAACCAGCTCAGTATGTCTTTCCTGGTAAAACCTTTGAAATAAATCTCTTATCACATTAATGCATTAGCAGCCATTGTGGCTCTGACTAGAGTTTGTTATTAGCTGACACCATGTGCTCTCTTTCTTCTCCCACTGGGGTGGTAATTTACAGTGCAACACCATCTGACACTCTTGAAACTGAAAGGGAAATCATCTGGTTTATTCAATATTGTAAAGTTAATATTTTTAGTTTGCTATTTAAAATCTAAGATAGTGTATGACTTGACTAATTAGTGGTTTACTTTAAAGTGCTGCAGTGTTTACCCATGTTTCAGCTGTAATCAAGCAATCAAATTCCCATATTTAAGTTGGTACAAAGAACCAGAAAAACAAATAGAAGAGAGGGTCTGAGTAAATTACGCCCTTTTGGGCATCACTTGGGGGAAGCTCTGGCTTTTGATGGTAAAACTATGAACAAACATTCCAGCTACTCCCACACTGCTAAGAGTACTCATCGCCCAGATATTCAGAGCAGGTGCACATGGCGCAACTGCGGAATTGTGCCAAGGAGCCATATTCAGTGGGAGCCAGTGAACAGCGCAAAATCCATTGCGCCAATGTGCAACTATAATGACTGCTGGCGTAAGAGCAGGGGGCATTCCCATGAATATCTAGTGCAGTGGCATATTCAACCTTGAATCCATGATGCAAGTGTGGAGTAAATTGAAGTTGCTCCAAGCAGACTTGTTCCTATAAATGCAGGGTGTAAACACACAGACAGCACTTGCACCAGGGGTGAGAGTGAGAGGGAGAAACAGAGAGAGACAGACAGAGGAACAGACTGACAAAGGCCACACACAGAGGGGCAGGGACAGAGAGATGGCCTGGGAGAGGGCTAGAGGAGCAAAGAGAGAGAGAGAGAGACTCACACACACACATATACCATGTGCCAGGGTGCCACACAGCCAGCGGCCAACTGCCCAGGGGGACAGTGGACAGCAAGGGTCATGGACAATGTGCCCTTCATGATGTAGGCCATAATGAGGGGTTGGAGGGGGCAGGAGGAACAGTGATGTGGCCAAGGAAGGGCCCATCAATGGTATGCCTGACACAGGTGGTACTGTACTGACATCACCTTTGAGAATTACAGTGACACAGAGATCATGGGCTGGTACCACCTGAACAGGGCCATTCTGAGGCAACTCTGTGAGCTGTGCAGTGAGGAAATGCAGGCACCCACCAGACAGAGCCATGCCATGTCCATGGAGATGAAGGTGACCGCCATCATGTGCCTGCTCACCACAGGCACCTTCCAAATACCAACAGGGGACACCACAGGCATAACCCAGTCAGCCACATCCTGCCTCCTTACACAATTCCTCAATCCACTGTTGCCACTTGCTTTGGAATATATTTGTTTCCCCAGCACACAGGCGGAGCGTACAGCAACCATGCAGGACTTCCACAGGGTAGCACGCATGCCTGGCATGATTGGGGCCATTGACTGCATCCACGTGGGCATCTGCATGCCACCTGGCCCCGAAGGTGTGGCCTATATCAACAGGAAGGGGAACCTGAGTGTCAACTGCCAGGTGCTGTGCGATGCCATGGGGTGCATCACCAATGTCTGCACCACACACCCTGGGAGTGCACATGATGCGTTCATCTGGCACAGTTCTGTGCTGTGCCACAGGTTTGAACATGGTGACATCCCCATGGGCCACCTAGTGGGTGAGTATGGCATGGGAAAAGGGTGATGGGCAGAGCAGACCTGGGGATGGGGGTTGGCTGGGAGTGCATGGTGGCATGGGCACCAGGGACAGGCAAGGGGTACAGCACTGAATAGCAGAGGGCTAACCATGTCAATCTCCACACAAGTGACAGAGCATACTCACTGAGGCCTTGGCTGCTTACCCCCTACTGACACCCATCAGTCCCAGCAGAGGACTTGTACCATGAGGCACACACCAGCATGCGCAACATCACTGAGTGGGTCTTTGGCATGCTGAAGGCACACTTCTGTTGCCTAGACAGGTCAAGCAGTGCCCTATAGTACATCCCCTCAAAAGTCTGTGGCCTATTCCTGGCCTGCTGCATGCTACACAACATGGCCATTGACCATGGGATAGCTGTCGAGGCCGATGAGGGTGACAGTAGTGGGGACGATGGAGGCAATGGGCTGGAGGGTAGTGGACATCCACACCCTGGGTGGAGGGACTCACGGCTGCTCCAGCAGGTGCAACGCCACCAGGACACCATCGCACAGGAGCACTATGGTGCTCACAGGTAGGTGGTATGGTACACAAGCATGGGCCACACAACCAGGTACAGCACACATGCAGGGGCGTGCATGGCACTGGGCATGCACACACAGAGCCATGATGCAGGGGTAGAGGAGTCAGTGGCACACAACCACACACAACCACACACACACACACACACACACACACACATATGCAGCCACCCACCCAGGCGTTGGTCTGTGGCATGGATCAGATGCTTTGCACCACTGCACAGGTGCAACTGGTGTTAGACTGCCCTCATCACACCCACGCCACACAGCTAGAGGCCGGGCAAGCATACACACAGGCAGCGTGCAGCACAACACACAGGCATGACACCAGTGGTGGGCACACACACAACCCATGTGTGCACAGGGCAGCAGCTTCAGACTGCGGTCAGGGTGGTCCACAGATCAGGGCCACTGCACAGTACCATGGCCACCACAGCCACAGGGGTGGCTGCGCTGGGGCCAATTGGCAGCCACAGGCTGTGCATCAGCTGGGGGTGTGTGCAACAGCCCCCTGGGGTGGACCCACAGGACTACAACCGTGTCCTCGCAGGGGTGTGCAGGCATCCAAACAGGCCAGCCCTGGGCATGCCTGGGATGCCTAGATCACAGTCCAGCATTGACTGTGTTAGAGTTGCCTGACACCAGGTCCGTGGAGTGGACAGCAGACTGCATGGGGTTACCTGTGCTCAGCCATGCCCTGTGGCAGCCAGCAATGCAAAGCCATCCCATGACTGCACTGGCAATGCAATCCACGGATACAGTCATGGTCTCCTGCATGCTTTGCATCCTCACCAGGATCTGCGTAGTGCCCCTTTCCTGCTGCTCAGCCAACTGGTGCACCTCGGCACGCAGTGCATACACCCCAGTGGTAAGCAGCACCTATTGTTGCATGGATGCCCGCAGCAGCTGGGTGTGCTCAGCCAGATGGTCGGCATCCTGGAGCTCCTGGGTGGGACGCCAGTCCTCTTGTGGTGACTGGCCATGCTGTGCAGCCCCCTCTTCAGTGGACGCTGCACCGTGGGGTCTGCAGGGGGAATGGACACAGCAGGGGCACCGGTGGCAGACCCCGTGTGCAACTGCCCAGTGGCACCTGCAGCCTGCTGCCATTGTCCATCCAGCCACTGTATGCTGCCCTGCACCTGCATGGCTGCACCACCACTGCAGGGCACAGCCATGGCAGTGCACACCACTGCACCTGCAGTGGTGGCAGGCAGCTGTTCCGCCGCTGGCAGAGCGCTGGGCATGGTGCCTGTGTCAGATGCCAGCAAGGGCGACATACCCACAATGTCACCCATGCTGTCCAGGAGCTGAGAGTAGTCCTCATTGGAGTCAGACCCTGCCCTAATCTGTGTCTACACACAGGACCCCAATGCTGGCATCCTGCAGGATCACATCTGGGGCCCTCTCTGACCCCAGGTCTAGGACATCCACCTACATCGAGGTGCTGGGCTGCAGCCTGTTGGGCCCCTGGATGCTGGTGGATGTGGATGGCTGGTCCTCTGGGGCAGTACGGGTGTCCACTGTTGCTGCCACTGCTGGTGACCCATCTTCTACACAGAGGTGTGCTGGTGCTGCAGGAGACAAATGGTGTGTCATTGATGCAATGCCCACATGTGCCTCCCCGTACACTGCCACTGCATGTGTCCTGCAGCATGGCATGCACATGGGTGTGCACACATGCACATGGCATGCATGCCGGCCTCATACACGCCAGCATGCCTGTGTACACACACTCCGTGCCACCAGCAGTGCATCTAACATACATACTATGCAGTGATGGGCTGCCTCCCATCTGGAATCCTCCTTGAGGCACACCCTCCACCGTGGTGTGGCACATGGTGGCTGCCACCAACTCCTCCTGTGGCATTAGTGTGGGTGCATCCACAGGCCCTCCTCTGGTGGCAGTACAGGATGCCCAGATGGCTGCCACCTTCTCCTTAATCTGCCACTGGTCTGTTCCCACCTTCTTTTGGCTATCAAACATGCCCAAGAAAAAAGATCAGAGTCAAAGGACAAGAAGCCAGGTGGCTCACACGAGACCTGAAGAAACTCATGAGAGAAACTCATGAGATACAGACACAGGGCTTGGAGTAATATAAATCCTCAGATCAAATCACCGACTGGCAGAAATATAGGGAACTCAGGAATAGATGTAAAGCAGAGTTAAAAAAGCCAAAAGGAAACACCTCAGACATATCCAAGAAAAGAATCTATCAAACCCTAAAAAATGCTGGTCTCAAATTAATGCCCTTATCAAGGGGAACAATAAACCCAAAGGGGGGGGCATTATAGCAAATGGTACCCAATACTCAACCCCAGTTGAGGCGGCCAACGCGTTCAACAAGTTCTTTACTGAACTAGATACCTTCAAGACCCCCTGCCCTGGCCCAACCACACCACAAGTTCCCAATAAAAGCTGTCACAACATTCCAGACTTCCACTTTAAATTAGTTTCCAGTTTAGAAGTCCGGAAACTATTACAGGGTATTAAAACCCATGGAACAGCAGGCTATGATGGGTTGGGACCCAAACTAATCAATATTGTGGACCCAGTTATTGCAATCTCAATCTTGAGGCTAATCAACCAATCGCTCATTGAGGGAAAAGTCCCCTCCCTCTGGAAAGTGGCCCTGGTTACCCCTATCAACAAAGATGGTGCTAGAGAGTCAGTGGAAAACTACTACCCAATATCCTTACTCTCCACACTAAGTAAAGTGCTGGAGAGAGTGGTGTATTCCCAGGTCATGGATTATGTGGAGAAACATAATATCTTCTCCGCAGCCCAACACGGCTTCAGAAAGAACCATGGTACAGACACTGCCCTGCTTAACCTTACCACTGATATATGCTCTGCCCTTGATAAGGGACTGCTCACCGGTGCAATTTTTATTGATCTCACCAAAGCATTTACTCCGGTAAATCACCAACTACTCCTGACCAAGCTGACTCAGATCAGTCTTGATTCTCTAGCAGTACAATGGTTTAATGATTATCTCCTGGATAGGTCCCAATTAGTCAAATGGCAGAGTGCCATATCTGACAAGATCGAAATAAGAGATGGTGTCCCTCAGGGATCTATCCTGGGACCACTGCTATTCTCCCTATTTATTAATAATCTGCCCACCTTCTGCAAAGACACAGAGGTCATCCTCTATGCAGATGACATTGTTATCTACAGGTCAATGGAGGATCCTGATGAACTCAGCAGAATGTTATCCAAAGACCTAAAGTTCCTGGAAGAATGGCTGTCCAGAAATAAACTTCTACTGAACAGCAAAAACACCAAAGGGATGCTGTTCAGGCCTAAAAAACCTTGGACCTAATAGATCAAATACACTAAACCTCTCTCTATTGTCCGGGGAAAATGTGATGGTAACTGATTCACTAACATACCTAGGTCTCACCATAGA
Source organism: Neoceratodus forsteri (assembly GCA_016271365.2). Lineage (NCBI taxonomy): Eukaryota > Metazoa > Chordata > Ceratodontiformes > Ceratodontidae > Neoceratodus > Neoceratodus forsteri. Next base: position 39,764,370 of record JADMNL010000040.1, on the reverse strand, counting down.
CCAGGAACTCAACTTCAAGGCCCACATAGATCAACTATCTAAAACACTGAACCAAAGGATTGGTCTCCTGTACCAACTCAGTCCCTGAAGTTACTGAAGGAGAGATTGGTGGAACATCTGGTTGTCAATGGACTACAGGACCCAAGGCAGCATGGTTTCACCAGGAGAAGGTCATGTCAGACCAACCACGTTGAATTTTTTGACCTGTGACTAGGGAGGTGGATCAGGGGACGGCAGTGGACATGGCCTATCTGGACTTCAGCAAGGCCTTTGTCACTGTGCCACATAGAAGACTATTACACAAACTGGGGAATATGGGTGTGGGCAGGACAGTAGTGTGGTGGGTAGGTAACTGGCTGGGTGGCAGGACACAGAGGGTGGTGGTAAATGGCTGTCACTCCACAGAGGGAAGATTGACCAGTGGGGTACCACAGGGATCAGTGCTGGGACCAGTCCTATTCAACATCTTCATCAGTGACATTGCACAGGACCTAGAAGGCAGAATTTCACTGTTCACTGATGACACAAAGCTCTGTAGCAGAGTAGTAGACAGAATGAGAAGGGACCTGCAGAAACTTGAAGAATGGTCAGGGGTTTGGCAGTTGAAATTCAATGCAAGGAAGTGCAAGATAATGCATATGGGGTACAAAAACCCTAGCACAATATATCAGTTGGGGGTAAGGATATAGCATGCACCAAGCAGGAAAGGGATCTTGGGGTTATCATCTCTGATGACCTCAAGGTAGGGAAACAGTGTGACAAGGCAGCAGGTAAAGCAAATAGAATGCTGGGATGTATAGGCAGGGTGTCACCAGCAGGAAAAGGAGGTCATAATTCCACTATACAAGACACTAGTGAGGCCCCACCTGGAGTACAGTGTACAGTTCTGGAGACCATACCTACGTAAGGACATAGACAGGGTAGAGAAGGTTCAGAGGAGGGCAACAAAGATGGTGCATGGATTGCATCACAAGTCCTATGAAGACAGGTTGAAGGAACTGAACATGTACTCCCTGGAGGAGAGGAGGGAGAGAGGGATATGATAGAGACATACAAGTATCTTACAGGGAGGAACAGGTGCAGGAATACACTATTTTTAAGCGAAAAAGATGTTCCAGGACTAGAGGGCATGGGATGAAGTTGAAGGGAGGATGATTCAGAGGAAACATGATGAAGAATTTCTTCACAGAATGGGTGGTGGACAAGTGGAACACCCTGCCAGAGGAAGTAGTGGGGGCTGAAGCAATCACGGGATTTAAGAATGCATGGGATAGACATAAAGGAATTCTGGAGGTCAGGGGTAAGGGACAACAGACTTCTAGGAAAACAGAAACTGAACTTACAAGCTCAAATGGGCAGACTGGGTGGGCCATAGGCCCTTATCTGCCGACACTGTCTATGTATCTATGTATCTATGCATCTATGTAGTCCCTACCTTACCCTGGGGTCATGTGCCAAGATTGCCCTTGGTACCCTGCTACCCAAACTACTCTACGGCTCCCCTGTGCTCCTCTCTGTTAAAAGCACTGAGATGAGTAAACTTAGGACCCTGTAGAACAGGATCGGCAAATTTGCTGTAGGGGCACCCCAAAGAGAACACCACTGTCAGGTCCTGGAAGCCCTTAACTGGCCCACCCTGGAAGGTAGACTACATTATCCATCTTTATGCCTAGCCTATAAACTCAGACTGACTACTGCTCCACCTAGTCGGCAGAGTTACTTCAACCTAAAATAAATAGCAGGACATTAAGGTCCTCAAACAGACAGCTTCTCAAGATTCCCCAGATGCAGTTCTCTCAAGGGTCCAGGGCCTTCTCATCTCTCATTCCTCCCTTATGGAACATGCTTCCACCTAAACTCCAAGAATGTGAAATACTCAGGGGCTTCAAAAAGGGACTTAAAACACACTTGCTGGAATTAAACCAATGCACTTGTACTCGTTGAATCTCACCTTTGATCCTGTTGTTTGCACGATTTCTGAGTATGATTGATGACCTTACCTACTGTGTACGACAAGAACCAATAATAGTCCCCTTTATGTAGTCTGTCCATTAAAATGTTTGCCTCCTCTCATGAACTGAAATTAACTGTATGTTGATGTATCTAATGTAAAAGTTTTATCCTGTTGTACTATGTGTAATTAATCCCGGGTCGCCCCTGAAAAAGGGACTATTACTGGTCTCAGCAGGCCTACCCGGTTACCAAAATTTAAATAAATAAATAAATAAATAAAAAAAGAAATAATTTCAGCACTCCTGTACTGACCGCTGGTGGCTGCCGTACTGGTTCACATAGGCTGCCACCTCCTCCCATGCACCAGCCCTGGCCTGTGGTGTGCCCATGGCACCACTCAACAGAGGCTTTCTGTCCAGGAAGACCTCTAACAGGGCATCAGTCTCTGTCTTTGTGAAGTTGGGCCTGCACTTCCATACAGGCCTCTGCTCCTCACCCTCCTCATGTGCCAACATGTTGCCTGTGGACATGGACAGCACAGTGTGACAGTGGCAGCATCTCCCCAGTCCATCCCACCATGCAGTGCTGTCTGCTCCCAGTGAGCTGCAGCGGCATGCACAACTTACCTATCAAGGTTGCAAGACCGGTCCATGGCTTGTGCTGTTCCATGGCTTTTCTAAGGCACAACGCATTCAAATGAGGTTGTGCACAACAGTAATGACATGCTAATGCACCCACTGCACCACGCATTGGCTGGTGAGCTCATTCGCATGTGGTGCCTAAATATCACACTATTGCAACATGTACAATGGGATTGCTCAGGAGCATGTCGCGTTGGAGCAATGCTCATGCATGCACAGTGCACAGGCCCACAGTGTGCATGTGCATCATGGCATCATGGTGTCAATTGCGCACCATGTGTGGACAGCGTGATGCAGTGGCATTGAGCATGTTGTGCACGGCCAGCTACATGCATAGTCACGCATGAGGTGCCGTGCCCAATCACTCACGTGCGCAATGTCAGGTGACCTCTGACCCCTAGGTCAGACCTCTGACCCTGTGGCCCCATGTAGCCACATCCATTCTGTGCATCACTGACACTGCATGATGGGCGGGCACTGTGCATGCTTCAGCTCATCGCTCGGCAGGCACATGTTGCGGACACGTATGCCTCCTCCCGCCATTATCACTGCCAATCTGGCTATTGTGAACTTGGTGGAGGAACGAACCAGACATGCTCCAAACTGGACACAGGTCAAGCTGGCCAACCTAGTGGCCTGTGTAGAGCCACACACCCCCAACTCTTTGGGCAGGTGACCCTGCAGCGGGCCAGGGGCACTGTGTAGAAGGAGATAGCAGCCATCCTGGAGCACAGGATGGGGTGCTCAGAACAGGAAAGCAATGCCATTACTGATATGGGGACCTCATGCGGTGGGACCCAGAGTGCTTAAGGAGGCCACAGGCATGCGCCAGGTGTGGGGCCATGCCACAGCCAGGTAAGTCATCCCATGTTGCATGTCTACCCTGGTACTCTACAGTGGTGTTGGCTTGGCTGCCTGGCATGCCCTGCAGAGGGGCACACTGCCATCATGTGCATCACAGATTGGCATTGCCAGCCTCCACTTGCATTGTGATGCAGCTGTGTGGGATGGGTCAAGCAGGGGCATGCCCTGTGCACAGGGGTTGGGGGGGCACTTGCTGTGGTCGGTTACTGATGTGCACCTGTCTTCTTTCTATTCCCAGGAACAGAGGACCATCGGCAGGCCAGGGCTGCAGCAGCACAGCAGGGAGCAGCGTGCCGTGACAGTGCTGGACTGGCACCAGCAGGGCTGCAGGGGGCAGGTAAACACTGTCATGGTCCTTCGCACTGTAAGGAGGGGTGATGGGGGGTGTGGGTGCAGGCATGCCCCCTGTGCCATGTGCCATGGCAGTTGTGTGTGTCGCACTATGTGTGGTGCATGCCACTAGAGCATGTCCATTGGACACGTGTGCCGGCTGTTGGTGGGGGTGGGCGTGTGCCTGGCTGCCACTGTTGTTGCTATGGTGCTGCCAGTGCACTGTGCCATGTGACTGCCATTTCATAGTCATGTGGCCATTGTGTGTTAGGGACCACCTCTGTGCAATGTCGTGGTGCTCTGAGTTGCTGGCTGGATTTGGCCCACCCCTCTGTGGGTGGCTGTTATGGGCCCTTGGGGTGGTGTTTTCTCGCAGCCCATTGCACACTGTGGGTGGGCGTGGTTCGGTGGGCCATTGCACTGACCAGCTGTCCTGTCCCTTGTTATAGGTATCCAGCGGCGGCAACCACCTAGGGTTATGCTTAGCTGACTGCTGTGCCAGAAGCTACTTGTGGCCTCATCGACCCTGGAGGTGGTGGTGCAGATCTGACGCATGCTGCAGGCTGATAAGAGTGAGCGTCAGCTCACCGGGGTGGCTGGATGGGGGCCACCACTAGTTTTGCCTCTGTTTTCCCCTGTTTCCCCTGATGTACCTTCCCCTACAGTCCCCCCTCCCACTGTATAGTCCCTGTTCCTTTTCCCCTTCCCTCGCTTTACCTCCCCTTTCCAAGCCCCTGGTTGTTTGTATATAGTTTTCTTACAAATATATATTTCTGACTTACCTGCCTGTGTCTGCTTTGCAGGTGGCATGAGGAGCCATGCTGCAGTGGACCAGTGTCTGTCCATGTGGTATATATGTGAGGGGCGCATGTTGTGCTTCCGGGGTTCACTGCTGTGTGCTGTGGTGTGTCCCACTGTTGTGGTGTCCATCCCCTGGGTCGGTGGTTGTGCCTTGGGGTGCCCATGGGGTCACTGTCAGGGGTGCGTGGCAGTTATGTGTGTGGTGGTGGCACACGGCTATGGTCATTGGTCAGGAACTGTCTGCATGCTGTGTTGGGGCCCCTGCTTGGCATTTTGCAGCCTGTCCCATGTGGTCTGTCATGCTACCTGCCACCCAGCATGTTCAGTGCCTACTGTGTGGGCTTCCTGTGTGCCTGTGTGGCATGTTTGCATGGTCTTGGGTGTGGTCTGCTATGGTCTGGGTGGGGGGGCACAGCCAGTGGCCTGCAGTGGACTCCCTTGGTGGCCCTCCATTGGCTGTTGGTACCTCCTGTTGCCTGCTATCTGTGCCACTGTTGTGTACTGGGGTCTTGTGTCTGGGTGCCTGTGTGTGCCCTGCTGGTGGAGGCATCCTGTGTCCTGTCACTGTGCTTCCACGGCTCTGTCCCTGGGTCTGTTCTCTGTGCCATGCCCCCCTCTGTTGCTCTGCTGTTCTGCTCCCACAGTTGTGCTGGAGTATCTGTCTGTACCATGGTGTAACTCTGTTTGTGCCATGGTGTAACTCTGTTTGTGCCATGGTGTAACTCTGTTTGCACCATGGTGCAACTCTATTTGTGCCATGGTGTAACTCTGTTTGTGCCATGGTGTAACTCTGTTTGCGCCATGGTGCAACTCTGTTTGCACCATGGTGCAACTCTGTTTGCGCCATGGTGTAACTCTGTTTGTGCCATGGTGTAACCATTTTTGCCATGGTGTAACTCTGTTTGTGCCATGGTGTAACTCTGTTTACACCATGGTGCAACTGTGCCATATTCAGCCAGGTTGCGCTGGCACAGTTTGGCCTGCACTGCCTCTGAATATGGCTCCTGTTGCACCATGGCGCATCGGATTTGTGCTGCGTTAGACTTGTGCTGGACTTTGGCTCATTTCTGAATCTCTGGGCCATGATGTGCAGCACTCAGTGCTAGTCACACTGAACAATCTGTCTAATCTTGCTTTTAACACCTGGGTGATGCTAGCTTCTGCAGCCTCAGTAAGTGGGCTATTCTGAGGCAGCACATTCTAAGTCTGGAAGTGTGCTGCTGAAACAACAACACTATTAACTTGACAGAAAATTGTAAAGCCTTTTCAAAAGGCAACTTCTCTACTGGTGAAGCCATAATCAAGTCTCTGCATACCCACAATGTTTTTTTTTTCTGAGTTAATGGCTGTAGAGTAGACCAACAATCCAGATATTTGTTCTCTCCTCATATCTGTTATGGATTTCATGACTTCTTCCAAACTACCTCTAAAATATAATACCTCAGTATACACAAAATGCTTGGTATATTGTACCAACTTAGAATTTGTTGCAACAGGTGCGTGAGACACTGTAAGAATGTATTTGAGCAATAGCACAGCATAGGTGGCTATGTGGAGCAAAGGTCAGCACCTGAATAATCAGTGGACTAAATAGTGTCTCATATACCTTTATTAGTGGCTAGCTCACCCGCATACATGGCAAATAGGCTGTGGTCATAAAGGCTCTCCCTGCATTAGCTCCAAGATAGAAACACTGGTATAATCACCTAGTGAGAAGCAGCTTGCTCATTCTACGCAGCCGCTGCAGACTAACAGGTAAAGTCCAAGCAATTAGCTACAGGTCCATGGTTCTGTTTCTAACTCTCTTCCTCACCTCATGAGTGTTACATATTTCTAATAGTCAGAAAAAGCTGAGGACTGTTCAAAGGCATTTGTTAATCACCAGTAATCCATGCTTGCAGTGTGTGCCATCTCGGTATTTCAGCAATATTTAAAAAAAGCCATTTTTCGGTAAGATACAACTGCTTCCACATCTGCAGTTACGTCTTACTCAAAACAAAAGTTGGAATAGTTTAATTACTTTATACTTCTATTTAAAGAACTTCAAAGGTCTTGCTCCCCCCAAGGGTTACTGCCGGGGGTATTATAATTAGAGATGCTCAGGACTGATACAATCCATTCTGTTTACATCTGTCGGATTATTGGAAGTTCCTCTTCTGAGGTTGATACCACTCTTGTACATTAGGTACAGAAGTGGACTCTGATTCCACATCTGACTACTGATTCACTCATCAAAAACACAATAAAACCAGCTGAAACCTAGAAAAAAGACCCATCCCACCCTTAATCACCCATTCTCTTTCTCCTTTCCCTCACCCAGTAACTTACTAGCACTGAGAGCGACTGTCCAATGACATCCAGTGAAATAGAAACATAGAAACAGAATTTGCTGGCAGATGATGATCATTTGACCCACCAAGTCTGTCCGTGTTTTCCTATTTATAGTATTGGCACAGATCCTACTTGATGTCTGGCCCATTCACCACCCCCTTCCCTTTCCGTAAGATCCCTTATGCCTATCCCATGTATTACTGAACCCCACCACTATTTTTATCCCCACCATCTCAGCTAGAAGACTATTCCAGGAATCCACTACTCCTTCTGTGAAAAAGTACTTCCTCATATCTCTTCTGGATCTCCCCCCCTCCAGCTTCTTATTGTGCCCCCTTGTCCTTGAGAACTTTTTCTGAAAAATGCTTCCCGCCTGTACCTTATTTACCCAATAAACTATTTAAAGGTCTTTATCATATCCCCCACCTCACTTCCATGGTATACTTATTAAGATCCTTAAGTCTCTCCTCATAGGGGTTCTGATGCAGACCCTGCACCATTTTAGTTGCCCTCCTCTGGACCACCTCCACTCTTTCTATGTCCTTCTGGAGATGATATCTAGCACTGGACACAGTACTCTAGGTGGGGGCTCATTAGTGATCCATACAGAGGCAATACCACCTCCCGCTTTTTGCTTATGATACCCCTCCTCATGCATCCTAGTGTCCCACTAGCCCTTCCAACTCATCCCACTTCCTGGCCACCTATAAATCATCTGATATGATCTCCCCAGGTCTCTTTCCTGTTTGCTCATTGTCATTACCACTGGTTCCATTTTGTGCTCTTCGTCTGAATTTCTGTGCCCAAGTGCATTACTTTGTACTTTTTTGCAATAAAACCCAACTGCCAAGCCCTTGCTCACTCCTTGAATTTTATCAGGTCTCTGCTTATCCTTTCCAACACCCTCAGAATGTCAGCCCTATTCAGAGATTGTTGTCATCCACAAAGAGTCAGACCTTCCCTTCCAGCTTCTCTGCAATGTCACATATAAAGACATTTAAGAGGAACAGCCCAGCACTGATCCCTCAGACAACCTGCTTACCATCTGCCCTTCATCCGCCTGAACTCCATTTAGCACCTTCCTCTGTCACCTATCCCTTAACCAGTTTCTTACCCAGTTTACCACCTTTGGACCCATTCCTTAGCTACCCAGCTTGCTTACTAACCTCCTGTGTGGAAAGATATTGAAAGCCTTAATAAACTCTAGGTAGGCTTCATCCACTGCTCCACCCTGATCTCATTTTTTGGTCACCCAGTCAAAAAATCTATCAGATTCATTTGACGTGAAGCCCCCCTCCCCCCCAGTTAATCCATGCTGCCTCGGGTCTTGTAACCTTTTGGGTTCAAGATGTTCCACAGTCCTTTCCTTCAGCAGTGACTGCATTAACTTTCCCACCACTGAAGTCAGGCTGACTGACCTATAATTACCAGCCTCTTCCTTACTACCACTTTTGTGAAGTGGGACTACTGCACATCTGCCCTTTCCTAGTCCTCTACAACCACTCCTGTTTTCAATGAGCTAGTTCACTTGGGAACATAAGCAGGAGGCTGGTAAGGACAAATTTTAGAATAGTTTTGTACGTGAAATTAGTTCTGTATGTTAAAAATTACTACTTTGAGTTAGAACTGTTACTTGGGCTGTGATATTGTAACTTTTGGGGCTTTGGGAACACTTGTTTGGCAGTGATAATTAGAGTGAAATTTAAATGTGATGTTTGCCTGGTGCTAGGGGGAGGGGAAATTAACAAGAATCACCTTGTCTTTCATTGCTCACTTGGGAACATAAGCAGGAGGCTGGTAAGGACAGAGGTCTGGGTTTATATTCTGTTTTAACTAAAATATTTGAATAGTTTTGTATGTGAAATTAGTTCTGTGTGTTAAAAAATACTACTTTGAGTTAGAACTGTTACTTGGGCTGTGATATTGTAACTTTTGGGGCTTGGGAACACTTGTTTGGCAGTGATAATTAGAGTGAAATTTAAATGTGATCTTTGCCTGGTGTTGGGGAAGGGAAAATTAACAAGAATCACCTTGTCTTTCATTGTTCACTTGGGAACATAAGCAGGAGGCTGGTAAGGACAGAGGTCTGGGTTTATATTCTGTTTTAACTGAAATATTAGAATAGTTTTGTATGTGAAATTAGTTCTGTGTGTTAAAAATTACTACTTTGAGTTAGAACAGTTACTTGGGCTGTGATATTGTAACTTTTGGGGCTTGGGAACACTAATTTGGCAGTGATAATTAGAGTGAAATTTAAATGTGATGTTTGCCTGGTGTTGGTAAGAGCCCTCGCACCCACCCTGTTTTGTAAGCTTTCTTAAATACTGAAAAGCCACTGAGGGTTGGGATTGAAGGGCTGAGTATTTCTGTTTGGGACTGAAATTTGAAGCAACAGGAACTGGTGGGCCTGTGACATCATACGGTACCTGATGTCTGCATACACACACTGTTAGTGGGACTGGACATATACTGGACTGTATGTGTTTGTGAGACTTGGGAACTTTATTGGTGGGGTTGAAATTGGGTTTGTAAATAACTGCAGTCAGTATAGAGAGAAACTGTATTCCAGGGGGAAGGGACTGAGAGAAGGGGTGTGTGCCATTATAAACAGAGGGGGACAAACAGGGTGGCCATATTACACCATGGCAGGCATCTTCGGAAGTGTTGTAGGCTGCACAGGCTGTGGGATGGCAATAATTCTCAATTGGGCCTGGAGAGAGGGAGGCTGCCCACTCTGTAGACAGCTATCTTGTATCAGGAGTGAAGTATATTGGTTAAGGAGTAAGCTGGAGGAGTTGGGGGGTGTCCAAGGATAAGGGGTGTGGATATGGGCAGCAGAAGGGTGGGGCTGAGGGGAGGCTGGGGCAACGCTCTGAAATTACAGGATGTTATGTTACAGCAAGCAGGAGGGGGGATATTAGGGACAGAGGACCCTTAGATAGGGATGTTGACACTAAGGAGAAAGCGTATGGAGTGAACATTCTGAATACAAAGAGAGTGGAGGGGGAAGAGTCAGGAGGGGCTGTTGTGGGGAAGCCTAGTAGAGCAGACATTGAGAAGGGAGGGGCTGTTGTGGGGCAGCCTAAAACAGCAGACTGTGGGAAGGGAGCTCCTAAGGAGAACAGAGCAAGAGGGGAGGAAGATGGGCAGTTTAGAGGTGCAGTCAGGGGAAATTCGGGTTACTTGATGGAGACTGACATAGAGTGTCACAATAAATTTGAGCTACTAAGCAACCTAGAGGGGGAGGAAGGGGTTGGTGGAAATGAGGATACTGATACAGAGGCTGGGGGGAGGGAGTCAGATACCCATATAGCATCACAGACCGGCAATGGAAAGGATAGAAATAGTCCCGGAGGGAGAAGAGGAAACATAAATGTTAAGCAGATGAGGGAGATGCAACATATTGCAGACATGAGGGAGGAGAGCATGACTGGAGAGAAACTGGGAGACAAGGAGGTGGGGGAGGAGCCCCCTCTTCAGCAGGGGGGTCAGTACCAAGGATGGGGCCCTAGCTAAAGGGGACCCACAGAGAGCCTCTGGAGGTAGGGGCACTATTACAAGGGGGGAGGATGGCGGTGTGAGGGAAGGGGAAACCATCAGGGCCAGGATAAATGGTTCGGGTAAGAGAGGGTTAAAGGGGACATCTATTCAGTGGGGGTGTGAGTTAAGTGGGCAAAATAACGAGGGAGGCAGAAAGGCGAGGGTGACAAGGGGGTCTCTAATAAGGCAGAAAGACTCCCATGGAATTGAGATCACGAATAAAGGGGGGATGGGGCTGAGAGTGCATAGTGGAGGTAACCATAAGGATGATGGCGTGTTAAGGTTCTGTTATTGGGAGACTCATGAATAGTGGTATCCAGGAGGGACGGGGGTGGATGCCATAGCCAGGTGAAGGTAGTGAGTATTTCTGGGCTGACAGTGCACAGAGCAAAGTTCATGGTGTACGAACTGGTTAGGGATTGTGTAGGGAAACAGGATTTCCTAGTGCATTTGGGAACTAACGATCTAGAGGGAAATAGCGTTTTGGAAATCCAAGCAAAGTTCCAAGAACTTGCCAGAGTCTGTTGGGATAATAGATGCAACATTTCCTTTTCAGAGATTTTACCAGTACCAAAGGCCTCAGTGGAGAAAAAAATGAAGATCACAGAGGTTATGACTGGCTCAGGAAGTGGGGTGAAGAGAGTGGGTTGGGGGTGTTAGGGAACTGGAAAGGAGATTGGGAAGATATGGGACTGTATGCCAAGGACAGGCTTCATCTTGCCCCATTAGGGAAGGAAGTCCTTAAACAGGGATGGCTGACTACATTCAAGATAGGTGGGGTTTAAACTTGTGAGGGGGGGAAGGGATAAGGGAGGACTGACCAGAAGCCCTCTCCTCCAGATGAGGGGAGTAGCCTTCAAACCCAAGGGGAGGGGGAAACAGACTGGGGTGGAGGTTTCAGGAGGAGCAGAGGAGGATGGAAATATAAGGAACCTGGGTGGGTTTGACAAAGGGAAGCAGGGATAAGGGGTGGGGTTGGTGTTAGTAAATGCCAGGAGCTTGGAAACAAGTTGCCAGAGTTCCAGGCCATGCTGTTCGAGGAGGGGTGGATGTGGCGGCAGTCACGGAGACGTGGGCCAACAAAAACCATGACTGGGACCTAAACGTGCAGGGGTACACTATGCTTAGGAAGGATAGAAAGGAGGGCAGAGGGGGTGGAGTGGCTATGTTCATTAGAGATGACATAGAAATTGCTAGGGTAGAAGAGGCAGAGGGAAATGTGGAGGACTTATGGATCACCTTACGATCCCCAGCAGGAGATAAGGTCAAGCTGGGTGTAGTATATAGGCCCCCCGGGATGGGTGATGTTCTGGAGGATGGTTTGCTGGACAACATCATTGCCCAGTGTGGACCAAAAGGGGAAGGAGTGGTGTTGATGGGGGACCTTAATATGCCAGGTACAAACTGGGGAACCATGTCCTCTAAGGTGGCCAAGGAGCAGAGGCTGCTGGACTGCTTCCAGGATGTGTTCTTAACACGGCATGTAATGGAGCCCACAAGGGAGGGGCATGTCCTGGACGTGGTTCTGGCAGATGGGATCTGGTAAGGGACCTGGTTGTAGAGGATCCCCTGACTGGGAGCGACCACAATACTGTCTGGTTTCAAATGAGCATGGGGAAGGGGGCGTGAGATCTAGGACACTGGCAGTGGACTTCAGGGGGGCAGACTTTGTGGGCATGGGAAATATTCTCAAGGATCACTTGAAGGGGATTACATCAATGACAAATGTGGAAAGGAGATGGGAGGTCATAAAACGGGGACTTCATGAGGCAGTCAGGACCTGCGCTAAGGTGAAACGTAAGGAGCAAGGTCACGTAAACCATGCTGGTGGTCCAGTGAGGTTCAGGTAGCGGTCAGAGAAAAGAAGGCGGCCTACAAAAAATATAAAACAACAAGAGGGGATAGGGTGAAGGAAATGTACCATCTTGCATCTAGAAAAGTCACCTGGATGGTGAGGGGGGCAAAGTCCAGTAAAGAGCAGCGTCTGGCACAGGGGATACATGTAGGGGAAAAGGGGTTCTCCCAGTACATTGGGGAGCAGAAAAAAACTAAGGGCCATCTCAGCAGATTGAGATCAGAAGGAGGGTGGGTGGAAGAGGCAAGGGACCAGGCAGAGGTATTTAACGAGTACTTTGCCTCTGTGTTCACTAGGGAGGGGGATGGGATAACTACAAAGCAAGGCATGATGGGGATAGAAGCGACAGTGAGTGGGATCAGGGGAGCAACAGAAATGGACCAAGAGGGAGGGATAGGTACCCCAGGGGTGTCACATCAGGGTAGGGATAAAAAGGCCAGTAAGGTGGAGGGCATGGATGATGCTATCTCCGCCAAAAGGGTGTAGTTAGCCCTCAAGGCCCTAAAGAAAGACAAGTCTCCTGGGGCGGATGGCATTCATCCAAGAGTACTATGGGAATTGGCAGACATACTGGCTGCACCCCTGGTGGAGCTCTTCAACAGGTCACTTGAGACAGGGAGGGTACCTAGGGATTGGCGAGAGGCACATGTGGTGCCAATCCATAAAGGGGGGTCAAGGGAAGTACCAGGTAACTATAGACCCATCAGTTTGACCTCGGTGGTGGGAAAATTAATGGAGAGTATACTAAAGGAACGATTGAGGGTGTACTTGGAGGAGGTGGGAGGTCTGTATAGTTGGCAACATGGGTTTGTGCCAGGTAGATCATGTCAAACCAATCTTGTGGAGTTCTATGAATGGGTAACATCAGAACTGGACAGGGGAAAGCCTGTGGATGTATTATTCTTGGACTTCAGCAAGGCATTTGACTCTGTCCCCCACAACGGTCTGGTGGAGAAACTGATGGGGTTGGGAGTAGGCCTTTGATGGTCAGATGGATTGAAAACTGGCTAGCTGGATGCACCCAGAGAGTAGTGGTCTGTGGGGAGCTCAACCCTAGAGAGGTTGGTAGTGGGGTACCGCAGGGCTCGGTCCTGGGTCCGATCCTGTTTAATGCATACATATCGGACATCAGGGAGGGTATAGTGTGTGAAATGAGTTTCTTCGCTGATGACTCCAAGATGGGAGCAGTAGCTGAGGGAGAAGAGGGGAGGTTGGCCCTGCAAGGGGACCTGGACACCCTGGAAAGCTGGGCTCACACATGGAAATTAAATTTCAATTTCACCAAGTGCAAGGTGTTACATCTTGGGCTGGGAAACCCTAAACACAGGTACAGCTTGGGAGGGGAGGCGCTGGAGGCCTCAATAGGGGAAAAAGACCTAGGGGTCACGGTGGATGCATGTATGAATAACTCTGAGCAGTGCAGGACAGCGTCTAGCAAGGCAAACAGGATGTTGGGATGCATCGTAAGGGGGATCACCTCTAGGAGCAACGAAGTGATTCTGCCGCTGTACAATGGACTGGTTAGACCACACCTTGAGTACTGTGTACAGTACTGGAGACCACACTTGAAGATGGACATACAGCTCCTGGAGAGGGTACAGAGGAGGGCAACTAAAATGATACGTGGGCTAGGGGATTTGATGTGTGATGACAGACTTGAGGAGCTCTGCCTGTTTTCATTGGAGGAGAGGAGAGACAGGGGGGACATGATTGAGGTCTTCAAGTACCTCAAGGGAATAAATAGGGTAAACATGGAGGGGATCTTTAGACTAAAGCAGGGAGGTATCACCAGAGAGCATGGTTTGAAGTTGGAAGGTGGAAGGGTGAGGGGGAAAAGAGGAGGAGGTTTTTCACTGAGAGGGTGGTGGACCCTTGGAATGCACTGCCTGGTGAGCTGGTTCAGAGATCCACAGTGGAGGGCTTCAAGAGAGGGTGGGACAGACACAGAAAATGGATGTATCAGATGATGGCCTGTCACGGGGGGTGGGTGTGGATGATAGGGTTTCTGGAACACAAGGGGGCTGGCATGCAACTAGGGATCTGAGGTTCGAGCAGACTCGATAGACCGTAAGGCCTAATCTGCTGGCAGATAGTATGTTAGTATGTCAGTATTGTCAGAGGTGCAGTCAGGACCTTCCTGAGCTTCCTCAGTACTCTTGGATGCACCTCATCTGGAACCGTTGCTTTGTCTAATTTCAGATTAGCAAGTCCCTTCAGGACACCCTCCTTTGAAAATAGACTAGTGTCCACCTCCTTCCCTCCAATGCTCCTGTTACTTTTTTGTGTACCCACTCCTTCTCCTTTCTCTGTGAACACTCAACAAATGTATTTGTTCAGGATGTTTGCCTTTTCCTGGTCCCTCTCTGCACAGTCCCCCCTTCCCTTTTAAATGTTACAATCTCACCCCTTGTCTTCCTCCTTTCACTTTCATACCTTAAAATATGTTGTCCCCCTATGTCATCACCTTGGTTATTCTGTCTTCAGTGTGCACCTTTGTGCTCCTTGCCACTGTCCCTGCTTCATTTTGTTTCCCCTTATCCTCCTCACTCTGCAACTCCCTGTACATCTGAATGCTACCCTTTTAGCTTTTACCTTTTTTATATGTATTTTGAAAACCCCAGTGATCTCTTTTCCCCTCCTGCTTTTGCTCACTTTCTTGACACAGTGCTTATTTTCTTCCCTATAGCCCTTTTTAGCTTTACCCACTTTTCTTCCACCCCACCCAAGTCATCTCCCTTGGCCCGGTCATCCTTGAGGTCTTTGACCATCTTTTTAAAATCTTCCCTCCTGAGGTCCAGGACTCTTTTCCCTGTATGGTTCAGTTCTGCAGTCATCCTTATACTGAACCACACTGTATAGTGATTGTTTCTCCCCAGGAGGCTTCCTACCTTGACATCTGCAACACTGTCCCTGTTAGTGAGTCAAATATTGCCCCATCACTAATGGGTTCATTGACTATTTGCCCAAGGAACGACTCCTGCAGGGAGTCCAAAATGTCCCTCATTTTAGCTAAAGCTACAGCTGGGAGGTTTCAAGTTACATAAAGCAGATTTAAGTCCCCCACCAGTAGCATCTCCCCCTTTTCTGCCATTTTTCCAGTAGCTTCCACCCATACTTTATCTAACTACTCTCCCTGTTCTGGAGGTCTGTATGTCATGCCAGTGAGAATAGAGGCTCCATTCCCTGTCTCTAGTGTAACCCACAATACCTCTACTCCCCTTGTATTCCCTGAATCTCCATTCCTTTTATACCTTCCCACACATACAGCAGCACACCTCCTCCTTTACTTTCAACCCATCCCTCCTCAAGAGAATATAGTATGGTATGGACTTGTCCCAGTCATGGTTTTCAGTATACCATGATTCAGTAACAGCCACAGTATCCAGGTCAGTTTCTGCCATTATGGTCTCTAAGTCTGGAATCTTATTTCCTTGACTTCTGACATTTGTACACATGGTCTTCCAGATTTTATTACCACTATGCTTGTTACCCCTTCTTTCCTTTTCTCCCTCTCTCCTTCACCCCTCTCTTTTTAATGCTTATGTCCCCATCCCCTATCATTTCTACTGCCTGATTCCTTTCTGAATTTCACCTTGGGGGATTGCATTCTTCTTGTGTCCTTGGGTGTTACCTTCTTTCTACTTCTGCCTAGGGTGGGCAGTTACTGCCTCCCCAATTTCTTCTGCCACCTGCTCAGCTAGTTTAAATGCTCATGAAAATGACATCTAAATCATAACTGAGGGCTGTGCTTCCCATCCTAGGTAGTTGCAGGCCATCACCCCTGTAAAGGCATCTATCTTGCTGGGGGAACCCCAGTCCCCAGTGTAGCCAAACCACTCATATCTGCACCATTCCATCAACTATGATTTGAAGGTCTTGGTGAGAAGAGCCCTCTCACCCCATCATGGAGAGGCAGTACCTCAGCAAAAGCCACTGAGCATGCTATCTGTCTAAGACCCCTCCCTACCTTTCCTCCTCCACTATCCCAGGCCCGTCACTAGTCTGGTCTTTAGTTCTCAGGTCTACAATGACATCCAGCTCTGCCTCCCTCCATGGACTGGTAGCCTGTTCTATCTTAAATCCTGTGTCTCATCATTGGTCCTTTAGTGTTTCCTTCAATGTCAAAATGTTGCCAGTGCATTCCCAATCCCTTTATCCATCCAAATCTGCCAACACCAAGTGCTGCCACACTATACCCCACTTCTCGTGCCATCCATTGCCCATGTCTGCACTGGCCACACCCAATCTACCCCAAGCCAATCCAAAATTCAATAATCAATGGCAAGATCTGTGGGATGCTGCCCAGTACTCTTCCATCCTCCATCCCTGCCTGGCATGAGTACTCCCAGTCCTTCTTCCTTTCATATGCAGCACAAGAGAAGTCTTGGCCAGATGCTGTAAGTAGGTGTCTCCACAAGTGGTGGTGCAGGGTTTATGCTGTTAATCCTGCACCTTCTTCCTCATGTACAGTATAGGAATTGGGAAGGAAGGCTGGGTGAGAGTATTCATGCCAATTGGGATGGAGGATAGAAGACTACTGGGTAGGGGCCAGTGGGCCATACCATAAACTAAAGTGTTTTATCTTATCATGGTTGGGCTGGACTCAAGTGGCAGACATGGACACTGAGTAGAAGAGTCAGTAGGGTCAAATCCAAGTCTGATTCTGAATTTGACCCCTTTGGGGAATTAGGATGATGTGCCTTCAATTCCAAAAATCCAAGTTCCAAAAAAGCCCTCAGAATCTGATGCATTCAATTCCATGTCTCTTGCCTGTGTGCATCCCTAGTTATATGTAAATGGCCCAGGTGTCTCACAGGGTTCAAGTGTGGACTTTCTGATTTTTAACATGTGCTTGAATAATCTGTCTTTTCACATCCTTAACATTAAACTTCATCTTTATGCTGCTGATACAATCATTTGCACTTCAAGTAATACTGTAAAGCAAATGAAATATGAACTTCAAGAAGCCTTTGATTATGTTGTTTTTTTTCAAATGATCAAACTCATTTTAAATGCCAAAAAATATCCCCACATTTATTTTTAAAGGACACTAAATAATAACTGACCAATGAAGTATTAGAAATGAAAACTCGTGATAATATGATTCTGCAGCAGGTTCAGACTTACGAATACTTTGGGTGTGGCTCAACAAAAGATGTAAATGAAATAAACATATAGATAAGACGGTTACAAACTTGGGCCATAAATTAGGTATGTTATACAGGGTTAAAAAATGCATACCCCAGGAAGTATGTAGACATATCATAAATATAATGATTATTCCAGTACTGAACTATGGAGATCTGTTTTTCTTGGAGGCATTGGTAGGGAGCTATCAAAACTGGATGTGAACAGTTTGTCCACTTCAATCTCAGTGCCCCTCCCCCCCACAGAACACATCATTGTCATATACAGTATATTCTCAGCTGGGATGGCCATGGTTACATGAAAGAAGGCAGCTTCATGCCACTAGCTAAATGTACCAAAGCTATAAAGATAACGCTCAAAGCTACATAAATATAAGACTTCAAGCTCTGGGTTGAGGGAGGAGGTTGCTCATCTCCAGGCTGAGCTGACCAGGATTTGGGGGACCTCCTCTCTCACCCATAGGGCTACCAGAGCCACTGCCATTGCCTCAGAGGTTGCCAAGAAGGAGTGGTGGTTGGACCACAGTGGGCTCAGAGAGGGTAAGGGTGGTGGAACAGAGGCACATCCCTCCAGTTGTACCTCTCCACAATTCATATGCCTTTCTGGCAAAGTGTGATTCCCCTATGGAGGCACCCACAGTGGAGACCAAGGAGGATGCTGGGAACATCCACAAAGGAGACCCACAGGAGGGTGGCATGGGGCCCCACAGGGGAAGGAAACAATTCCTGGTGGGGGACTCCATTGTTAGAAGGGTAGCACTGGGGGAGGAAGGGGAGAGAGAGGTAAGGTGCCTGCCTGGTGCCTTGGTTTGATGGGATGGGTAGCGAATCTTCAGGACTGCCAGAGCAGCTGCACAGGGGGAGGGAGGGAGCTGGATGTCATTGTCTACCTAGGGACAAATGACCTGGCTGAGAAAGGGATCAGAGCAGTGCAGGAAGAGTTTGTGGAGTTGGGGAGGGGCCTTAGACAAGTTGCACACACGGTAACCTTCTCAGAGGTGCTGCCTGTCTATGGCATGAGTGAGGCTAGGGTGCTCCTCACCATGGGATTCAATCAGTGGTTGAAAAACTGGAGCAGAGCTAAGGGATTTGGCTTCATTGGGGATTGGGGTTACACCTGGAGTGATGCAGGCCTATACTGGTGTGATGGTCTGCATCTGTCCAGGAGGGGAACCAGGATATCCTAGGTGATAGGTTTAAATGCTTCATTGACAAGCATTTAAACTAGACAAGGGGGAGGCACTGAAAAGGAGCAGGGAAATCCAAGCCCCCCCATGCCTCAGACAGTTAGTTTTGGAACCCACTCTTGAGGGAGCAATCCAAGAACTCATACTTTCAAATGGGGACAGTGAGAGGATTTCAGATCTAGAAGTTAGTAGCCATCTGGGAACAAGTAACCACCAAACAGTATGGTTCATGATAAACTCAGCTACAGAGTCAAGCCATACAAATGTGAGGGTACTGGACTTCAGGAGGGCTGACTTTGGCAAGATGGGAGAGTGCCTCAGAAAAGCACTAGCAAACAGGCTAGAAGGAGGGATGGAGCAACAATGGAGCAACATCAGAACTGCCATCACATAGGCAACAAGCCTTTGTGTGAAGCAAATAAACAAATCAAAATGAAAGAAAAAGCCACTATGGTTCTCACAAGAGGTGGTAAGGAAGGTTAGGGAGAAAAAGATAGCATTTAGGAAGTATAAAGAAACACAGAAGAAGCAGGACAGAGAACTGTACCAGTTAAGGCAGAAGGAAGCAGGGAGGGAAGTCAGAATATCAAACGCAAAAACTGAGGAAAAGATAGCCAACTCAGTTAAGAAGGGGATAAAACCTTTTATAGGTACATCAGGGAGCATAGAAACACAAAGGGAGGGATACTGAGGCTAAATAGAATGGACAGTGGGTGGGCAGAGAGGGAGAGTGAAAAAGCAGGGATACTGAATAAATACTTCTGTTCAGTATTAACAAAAGAGGAGGAGGGGTGGTGCCTAATCCAATTAACAGAAGCACTCTGAATAGGGGAGTCGATCCCAGTCCTTTCACAGAAGAAAGGGTTCTGAAAGAACTCATAAAACTGAAGGTGGATAAAGCAATGGGGCCTCACGGAATTCACCCCAGAATTCTAAAATAATTAAGGGGAGAACTAATGACACCACTGACTATCCTTTTTAACAAATCATGGGAGGATGGTGTGGTACCCGAGGACTGGAAGAAGGTGGATGTGATTCCCCTTCACAAAAGTGGGAACAAGACAGAAGCAGGAAACTACAGACCTGTCAGTTTGACCTCTGTGGTATGGAAAGTGATGGAATCACTTCTGAAGGAAAGAATTGTTGAGTACCTAGAGGCCAGTGGGGCACAGGACCCAAGGCAGCATGGGTTCACAGTGGGAAGGTCATGTTCAATGGATCTAATCGATTTCTTTCACTGGGTGATCAAAGTAGCAGACCAGGGAGGGGCTGTGGACATGTCCTACCTAGACTTTAGCAAGACATTTGACACAGTCCCACACAAAAGATTAATAATCAAATTAATGAGCTGGGTGTAATCAAATCAGATGACCTTAAGGTTGGCAAGCAATGTGAGAAGGCAGGAGGGAGGGCTGGGGGATAATACTGGGATGTATAGGGAGAGGCATCACCAGCAGAAAACAGGAAGTTGTTATCTCTCTGTACAGACAGTTGGTGAGAACCCATCTGGAGTACTGCATCCAATTCTGGATACCCCATCTCCACAAGGACATAGACAGGATGGAGGCAGCCCAGAGGAGGGCAACTAAAATGGTGCAGGGTCTCCAAGAGAAACCATATGAGGAGAGACTAAAGGAGCTTAATATGTATATTCTTGAGGAAAGGAGGGAGGGGAGGACATGATAGAAACTTTTAAGTACCTCAGTGGAATCAACAAAGTCCAATAGGGTAGCATCTTTCAGAAAAAAGAGATGTTCAAGAACAAGGGGACACAATTAGAAGATAGAGGGAGGACGGCTCAGGGGCAATGTGAGGAAGTATTTTTTCACAGAGAGGGTGGTGGACACATGGAACAGCCTTCCTGAGGAGGTTGTGGGGTCTAAAACTGGGGGAGAATTCATGAATGCATGGGACAGACATAAGGCAATTCTTGCGGGGGGTAGAAAGAAATAGACTGTTGGTTAACTAGGATCTGCAGCTTATCATGTAGATAGGGACATGGGCAGACTAGGTGGGCCAAGTGGTCCTTATCTGCAATCAAAGTCTATGTTTCTATGTTTTTAAGCTACATAAAGGACATCTTGGTGCTGAGGTAAGTTAAAGATAGATTAAGGTCTCACAATTTGTTTTGCACCCACCTTGCAAGTTTACATTTTTCTAGCCTTGGCACTTCAGTTTTTCTAGCCTTGGCACTTCATCAAAATTATGGTGGGTTGTTTTTACAAACATTTATCTTGACTAAGACTTGGTATACTGGAACAATTACTTATATATAATACAGATTAATAGATCCCCACCCCAGCCCCAAGTACTCCAGGTTACCATAATCAAAACAACAGCCAATGATTTCATTGTGCTATTTCATCAGGCAATCTTTATATGCTGATTGGAACTCAAACTGCCAATATAAGAACATAAGAACATAACACTGGTAGGATAGAATAATTATTTTCATCTATTGAGACCCCCCCCCCCCATGGTAGAATCTATTTATGTCATGTAAACATATTTCCAGTCTTTCCTTTAATGTTTCCTTCTTTTCTGAATTCACTGCAATGCTTGTGGGTAAATACCATCTACTCAGCACTCCCAGTGACAAGTAACTTCTTAGTGTCCATAATGAGTATTTCCCCTTGCAGTTGCATACTATACTCACTAGTGGCATTTTCATCCTGTTTTTATTTAGCCCTAGGTCTTTACATAGCTGTGTTTCTTTTAGGAACCACACAGCATAATTAAGTCTTCCCATATCTTCCCTTGCTCCAAGCTATGCATGGCAAGGGAATTGAGTCTCTCTCTGTATTTCATTATGTCACCATTTATAATTATCATAGATGCTCTTCTTTGCACTCATTTTTATTTTAATGCATGAGGAAAAATTTATTTTTCTTTACTTTTGTGTGAATTGGCTTGTCTGGTTGCTGGAGCTGTATCTGTGGGTTATTGTAGGATTCACCAAGGGGTAAAGGCCCTAATTAACCAATCGGATTGCTAGAAAATTGGAGCTCATTCTATAATTATACATAATACACAGACTACAGTGTGTCGAGCTAGCCACTGTCAGTCATTATTTGCAGATATAATTCTGTTATATGTTTTTATGTGATTTTGTGTATGTTAAATGCCAGTGTTAAGAAAAGGGGTCATATAGAAAGAGAGACTGGATTTTTCAAAATGTCTGATATTCATCAATGACCTAGGAACCAGCTGCTAGGCAGGAAGCTAAATTATACTCCAAAAGGAATGGAAATGCCTTGTAAACTAAATTGTAGGAGGCAGAAGTAATAAAATGTCAAGAGGTAAACCTTTGCACGTCAAAGGCAGGATGCTTGGGAACCAGGATCTGGGAAATAGCCATTCTTCACAAGCTGATATGAGTTGTCTTACAAGTGTTATATTGTAAGGCAGTAAGACATCAAAGGCACCAATTCTGAAATGTATTAATGTGCCAGGGAGCTGTGATACAAGTACCTAGATAAGGAATGGCAATAATTCCCTAAACTTTTAGAAAAGTGCAAGAATGACATCTGCTGGCCGAAAACTTAGGACCAGACCAGGAATTTTGGCACTATTTAAGGAGCTCTGAAACAGTAGCAATCTCTCATTTTTCTGGAGCATTTCAATGGACCCACTTCCTAATGAGACACAGAACAAACTGCCAGCAGACACTGAAGCCAGTGGCTGAAAAGGAAGGAAAGGATTTTTCAGACTTCGCTTATTCATCTAGTCTTCGATTCACTATGAACATAAGGTAGAAATTAGATAAAAGTGTATAGTGTTTTTTCTTGAATCTGTCCATTTTTATTTGTGTTATTCTGTGACCAAATTTATGAATCTTTTAGTTGTAAATGTATAATAATTATGTAAGTATTTAGTAAAAAGGAAAAGTTTTTTTAAGAAAACCTGCCTGAATGAGATTTTCATATTGAGTGTGATTGTGGGATGTTTATTAATAATCTGTGACCAAACTGTTATTGCTAAAAGGGTGCCACCATAAGCTACCAATCAAGCAAGATTATGTAAGGGAAATCTTACTAAAGATAGGGAGAATACAAAAGTCTCAGGACAGAGTCTGTGTGTGGATTTAAACCAAGTTGTTGCATGCCCTGTGGGAAAAGACAAATTCAAGGTCTTGAGGCTACCTCATAGAGATTGTGACACCTGGATCATCCCCCTTAGTGCAACAACCAAGAAGGGTTTGCATTTGGGTACAAGACTCAAGACTGGTATTGCACCCTTATCCAGAGTTTAAAGAGGAAGCCCTGGGACCTTGTGGTGGGTGTGAAGTCATGAACTCAGCAAGCAGTCTAAGAGAACATGAGGAGGGCATTCCTGTTCCCCCACCTTTCATGGATTGCACTTAGGGGTGGGCACTGTGAGCTCAGTGGACCTGACCCCCAGTACATACTGTACTCAGGGTCAGGACTCATCACTGGAATTGTCGAAGACAGCCTGGTACTCAAACTAGACATGAGTGGGTAGTAAAATACCCTATCATAAATACTACCTATGGGTACTTCTAAACTACCATAAAAATATCCTAATGAAAAAACAAGTAGATGGTTAGTTACTATCCTACCCTATTGCCCTACCCTGACCATAACAAAATGTGAAACACTGTTTTTGATTATATATTACACTGTTTGTTAGGTGCCCTGAGCCCTGTCATTTATTACTGTGACATAGTCAGCTACACTGACTCTCTCTCTCTCTGCAGTAGTTAGTGAACAACATCCTTTTATGTCTGTATTACACAGTTTGTTAGGTTTCCAAACATTATATACATGGCAGGCATTGCTGAGGCAGGTGCAAGAGGCACCGCTGCTCTGGGCATCAAACATGATAAACTGATGACTGATAAAACTAAGCGTAGAGTGGCATATGTGGTTGGCATGGTGGCAGTGGTGATGGCATATTTTGGAATATGATGCCAATGGAAGAAACTGTGGTAACAACTTTGATATAAGGCCAGTACATTTTTAACAACAGTCCTTCCAGAATTTGTGTAGTGCTCAAAATCAGATGGATTGGAACAGTATGCAACATGTGGAACACATTTGATGAGAAAATGGAAAAATTAAAAAAGTGAGTGATTCCAATTTAATTAATGGTCCCAACATTGTCAGAAAAATGACAAATATGCCTGTTTATCCATGAACTGTCTCTGACCATGGCAGGCTTTATTTCAGAGAGATAGTTACAACTGCTGAGACAGAGAGATGTGTTAACAATGTTAAGTTCGCAAAGTTTGCAATACGCCACTCCACACAGCATTATCTATTCATTTTGTACACAACCTAGTCTTATTCACTATCACTGTTTACAGGCTGTTGTTCATGTTAAGGGTTAGAATCACATAATTCAGTGATTTGGGGAAATTGGGAAAGTTTCGGCATTCATTTTGAGAAATGTAAGCCGTTTCACATTTGCAAGACTTAGCAGTGTTCTTTGGTCAGTGACTACTCCCCCAGCTGCACTAAATATACATTCTGAATATATGCTTGAAGGTGGACAACTAATATACATTATTGTAAGATTTGCTAGAGCTCACCATATCGTTCTCTTTTGTTTCCAACTAAGTAATGGCTCTTCCTTGAGACCAATCACAGTATGGTCTGCAAAATACTGCTGGATCATTGTGCTGTGTGAGATGGTTAGCAGTCTGGCAGATGAACCTGCAGCACTTTCATTATAGGATACTAGTCTATGTTGTTGCAGGTAACTCAGAGATAATTTACCTTTCTGACCCTGAAGATAGGATGCCCAAGAAGTAGCTGTAGATGTCCTTTCCCTCACTGATGACACTGGTGATTGTAAAGAATTTATGGATGTGCTATTGTCTGCGCCAAGGCACACTCTGATGGTTCAGAAGAGTTTGACTGCTGTCATCAATCAATGATGTTGGTGGGGCAATTTGGTTAGCAGAAGATCTCTCTAGCACTCAATGTCTTCACCTGTGGGTAGGATTCTTTAAATGTTCCCCTTAAAGCAGGGATCTAGCAACATAGTCAACACTTAGGTGTCATTCTTAAACATGCCATTTATTCTCTGATCAAGTCATCTGCCAGCATAACAGTGGTGGTGTCTACTTTTGACTGAAAGCCTTTCTTTATGTCATCAAGGAAAATGTGAAAAATTGTTATTTGAGGAAGAATTTGACTCATTTGCACTGTCCACACTGACATCACATGTGGCAGTCTCAAATGGCTCCAATTAGGTGATGAAAGATTCAACTAGCCTCCAACTGCTGGAATTCAGCACCATGTCTACTTTACCTATTTGATTCTCATGGTGTAGTCATGTACAGTGTTTTTCTGTTCAGGAAACCTTTCCAACATGCAAAATGTTGAATTCCAATGGGCTGGAATGTCCTGCTTTAATTTGTGCAGTGGTAAGTTGTTTGACCTCTGCCACACCTTCAGGATTTATTTGTACTTTAGCAGAGTGGCTGAAATGCCCACATATTTTCCAAGCAAGCCCTAACAGGTTTTCAACATTTCTATTTCCATTTAAGAAATTATAGATGAGAAGATTTAAACAATGTGCAAAACAAGACGTGTTGTTAGTTGCCATGTAACTACTACTTCACCACCACCTTTAATACCACCCGTGATGCTTTTGCACCAACCATCAAAGTGACCACTAAGAAATGTAGTGCTCCCTGGATCACCCCAGAACTTCTACAACAGTTCAAAATGTGTGACAACCTCTGGCATCATGCCACTGCCTCCGGTTTGCTAGGTGATAGGCAAGCCTATCATGCTGCCCGTAATAAGTGTACCTGGGCAATCCGCAAGGCCAAGGCAGAGCACTACAGAACTTCCCTAGCCACCTCCTGGGGTAGCACAAGAAAGTTATGGGATGGCATCAAGGAGCTTAAGGGCAAATCCCCCTCTCCCCCCCTCACAACTTAGTGGTAATGGTACTACCACCAGAGACACACTTCATATAGCTAACTGCCTCAACTCCACCTTCTCAGACCTCAGCTCAGTCCTCCCTAGCAACTTTTATGATCCAATTCAGCCTACCCCACTGCCTGAGCTCCTCCACCCCTTCAAACTCAGAGTTATTACCCTCACAGAAGTGAAAGCCTACCTGTTGAAAGCCCTCCAGAGCTCCAATTACTGCAAAGATGCCTTCGATACACGAATCCCGTACCTTGCACCAGACTCAGTTATCTCCCCACTCACAGACCTTCTAAATCTGTCCCTGCACTGGGGCCAGTCACCAACCTCATGGAAAATGGCAGTAATAACACCAATATTGAAATGTGGTGACAACTCCCTCACAAACAACTATTGGCCCATCTCGATTCTCCCCCACTCTCTAAAGCCCTTGAAAAGATCATGGCCAGTCAGCTCACTGACTACCTCCTCACACACAACCTCTTATGTAGGGAGCAGCATGGTTTCAGAGCTGGTCATAACACTATGACTGCCCTCACAGAATTCACTAACTCCTTGCACTCCACGCTTGACAAGGGGCACCTCACAGGGGCCATATTTATAAACCTCTCAAAGGCCTTTGACATGGTTTCTCATCCCCTCCTTCTTAACACATTACAAAAAATTGGGGTCTCTCACTGTCCACTTTCATGGTTCTCCAGCTATCTTTCATCTAGAACCCAATGTATTAAAATTAATAATACCATATCTACTATGCTGACTGTGCGCTCAGGAGTTCCCCAGGGATCTATCCCGGGTCCCCTGCTATTCATCATCTACCTCAATACCCTGCCTAAATCCTGCCCCAGCAACCTTCTCCTCTACGTGGATGACACTATTCTTTATGCTGCACATCCTGATCCTCCCTTTCTCTCCAGCATACCTTACAATACTCCTTCTCTCAGATTGAACACAGGTTTGCTGAACACAGATTGGTGGTCAACATTAAAAAAACTAAGATGATACTCTATGCCCACCGCCAAAACAGATCAAAGGATTTCCCCCTGGAAATACTCTCCGCCTCTCTCATCCCACTGGAACAGGTCCAAAAGTATAAGAATCTAGGTGTTACATTTGACTCTTCCCTCTCATTCCACGAACATATAAAAATCCTCACCTCCGCCACCAACACCTGTATTAGTCTCCTTTACAGACATAAAGATGGCCTGCCACCTGTAGCACTTCACCTAGCTATTACCTTCTCAGTCTTATTTCTGGTGAACTATGGCCTCACAATCTATGCTGCCACTGACCCTACGGTGCTTCATCAAATACCAGTAGTCATCAATAAGGTCTGCTGCCTCCTCTCTGGTGCCAACAGAAATACACATACCTGCACCCTATACGGGCTCACCAAGATCCTCTCCCTTGAGGAAAGACTATTATTCCAAACCTGTCTCTTCAGCAAAATAATCGACCTGGGTTTAACCTCAATAGGTGTCAATGCTTCTCTTCAGGCAGCCACCATATCAGCATCCACATGGGCTGCCCAAAAACTATCTAGAAGGTGCCTAGGGTCAGGACCACCCTAGCCCAGTGATCCTTCCCCCTTAGAGCTCCATCCTGGTACAATGCCCTCCCTCCAGCTGTCACATCATTCACCAATCTTGGTCCTTTTAAAGCTGCCTTAAGGGCCCATATCCTCTCTTCACATCAATGCCAGTGTAACCGGTAACCTGTGAATCATGCACCATGCCACTACGTCACGCACCCACCCTTGGCCAGGCAGTGGAAAGCCCTCACTATTTCTAGCCTACAGGCTCCTCATCTCCCTCAGTTAGCATATAGTTGCACTGGACTATGAATGCATTGTATTATGTATAAGACAAGGCCTCTCTGAGACGGCTCACTACCAACTCATATCATGCATTGCTTTAGCTACCAATTGTATGGGTCTTAACCGCTCATTAGGTAAATATGTCACTAGCTCTGCCCTGTTTTAGCTATGAAATGTAAAGGCATTAACCCGTGCTCATTGTACTTATACTCTGTGTGATTGCTCACCCACATTTATTCTATGTATGTACTGTATGAATGTCTATGTTTTATTCTGATGTGGAGTCTTTGGAAACGAGTCTATGACTCGAAGGGTTGTAATTCTGATTTCCTAAATAAATAAATATCTAACAGGTTTGACTATGTTGACACCATCTTCTAACACTATGTATCCAGGAGATATGGAATAGGGAGCAAGCTATTTCTGGAATTGTTTTTGCAGCTTCAGCAAAATATTCACAGCAGTGTAGTTTTCCTCAGAAGTGGTGACACATTATATAGCCTGCTTCCTGCTGCCTATGGTAGAGTGGGGATTATCACTTCCTGGCTGAAACCATGCCCGATGACCTGTAACAGACAGTCATGTAGTCATTTGTTTGGTTGCTGGTCCATATATCTGTAGTTATATGAACCTGCTTCACCTCAAACAGTTTCAACTGCTTAATGAATTCAGTATATACCAAGTCATATAACTGTGGAACTATTTTCGATGGGATGAGAGAAGATCTATATACAGTATGCTTTATAAAAATCACTAGGGTAACCATCTAAGCCAAGCAATTTGCCTTGTTTACATAGTAGTGATGGTCTAGTACTTCTTGGGTGGTTATGGGTTGCTAGAGGGCTGCAGCTGTCTCTTGAGGAAGTCTGGGGAGAGTGATATCATTAAAAAAGTCATCTAGGGCTTCCTGGGTAGCTAAGACCTCTAATGCATATAGGCTGTGATAGAATTTTTCAAACTTCCAGTTAATGTCACTTGGGGCAGTGATCACTGTGCTGTCATCAGTTATGAGGGATGGGATGTATTTTTCAGCTTCCTGTGTTTTGAGGCATTGGGCCATGAGTCTCCCAGGTTGCTCTCTAGCTTTCCAGTACCTTTGCCTCCACTGATGGGGCCTCCCTCAAGGATCTTGTCAGCGAGTTCCACCATCCTGGGCCCACCACCTCAACACACAATCTCCACAGGATTTGAGGCAGGCCCTGGGAACCGTTAGGAGGCCCTCATTGGAAGAGCAAAATGACTGCAAAGGACAGGCTGGAGTCAGAGGTCATTTAGGTAACTAGGGCCTGATCCATGTAAGGCCTTATAGGTGAGCAAGCCATCCTTGAAAATGATTCTCCACCAAACTGGCAGCCAGTGCAGTTTGCGCAAAACTGGGGTTACATGACAGGACATCTGAAGGCCCATCAGTAACCTTGCTGCTGCATTATGCACCAGCTACAGGTGGTGGATAACACTTCCAGTGTCTCTGAAGTAAACAGTGTTGCAGTAGTTGAGCCGTGATGTCACAAAAGCATGTACTAGTGAAGGGTAAGTCATCAGACAGAATCAAGGCTTTAATCCTGGCAACATTCCTTAAGTGGTGAAAAATACTCTTGACAACATATGATACCTGAACCTTGAGTGTCAATCCATCATCAAGGATGATGCCCAGATTTTTCACTTTGGTGGATGCCATCAAAGGAGTGGATCTGAGGAATATTCCTGTTTCTCTCCCAACAGCACCCACATCCTGTCAGTGACCAGGCTCTGTCACCAGCACTTCTGTCTTGTCTGGACTGAGTCTTAACCAGAAAGAGGCCTTCCTGACTTGAATTTGCCAAGACATTTATTTAGTACCTCCACAGCACCATCTGCCTCGGCTACAAATGACCTGTACAGCTGGGTATTGTTTGCATAGCAGTGGAAACCCAAACAGTGCCATCTAATGATCTCTCCAAGGGGAAGCATATACACTACAAACAACACAGATGACAAGATTGAACCCTAGGGAACTCCCCAAGGTAGGGGCTTTGGCAAGATGAGAAATTTTCCATCACCACCCGCTTCATCTTTCCTGTAACAAAGGACTCGCACTAGGTGATGACAGTATCTGTGAATCCACAAACCTCCCTTAGGTGCCTCAGTAGCACTGCATGGTCCACAGTGTCAAATGCTGAGGAGAGATTGAGACAAAATAGAATTGACCACTCTCCTCTATCCCTCGCCCTGAGGAAATCATTTTGCACTCTGACTAGTGCTGTTTCAGTGCTATGCCTCGACTGAAAACCCAACTGGAGAGGCTCATAGAAGTCATAGACTACAAGGTGCATCTTGAGCTGCAGAGCCACCACTTTCTCAATAATCCTGCTTAGAAATGGGAGGTTAAAGACAGGACTATAATTCACCAAAATGTCAGGGTCGAGAGATGCTTTCTTTAGGCGGGATCTCAATAGTGGTTCATTGAAGGCATCGGGAAAACAACCTTCTGAAAGCGAACACCACACAATCTTGGCAAACACAAGACCATTGGACATGACACATTCCATTAAAAGTCAAGTCAGGCCTGGGTCCAGCTCACAGTATGTGGGCAGCAGCTTGAAGATCACCTCACAGACCTCAGCCACCCCAACCGGCTTAAACGTGCTCCAAACAATATGTTTTCCTACACACCCAACTCAACCACCGCCAAGCCATAAAGGCCCCGTTTGGGCGATCTCAGCACTAATGGAGGATGCCCTGTCAGAGAAGAACTGAGCAAACTCCTTGCACTAAGCATTTGAAAATGCTTTCTTCAGCTGTAGACAGGCAGGGTGGAGAAGCCTTTTCACAATTTGAAAAAACATTGCTGGTCTGTTCCTCCCAGCAGCAATCTCCCCAGACAGGAACACTTGTAGGAGATTGCCCTTTGATATTCACCATACTGAAGTCCCAAAGCTAGTCTTTCCTCCTCAGACCAAGTTCTCTGCCAACAATGCTCCAACCACTGACCATTGGTCTTCATCTCCTTGAGGTCTCCAACAAGCACAAAGACCTGGGTCATACACTGATCAGTGTGACAGCATTAGGTGCCTTGGAAACATCCTCATTATAGGCCACAGCCACCTCACACAGCCCTGCCACACATGCAACACTCACATGAGAAAGATCCATCACAACCATCAGTCCCTCTGGGAACAGTCCCTTCAAAGGATGGTAGCAGGCCATCTCCACAGAGGAGAGACTAATGAAGAGGGACCTGAATGAAAACCTCACCGTGCAATGTTATTACCAAACAACTGGATCAATCCTGAGGTCAGAGACCTCAAGCCCCAGTGAGAACACCAAGGCATGACCGTGGCTGTGGGTCACAGAAGCAACAGCTTGTGCCAGATCCAGCGATGATATCAGCTGGAGGAAGTCATAACCAAATTGAAAATGTTTGTTGTTAATTCTGATGTTGACATCACTTAGAACTAATCATCTGGGTGTCCCCAACATCTTGTCAGCGATAAAGTCTGTGACTTCCTGCAGAAACTTCCCCTCATGCTCTGGAGGCCGGTATCCATAAGAACATATGGAGATCTACTTTTTTATAGATCAATTTTTTTTCCTAACAGTAATTACCATGAAAATTTACATAATTTTGTTACTCTTAATACCAAATGTTCAATTAGTACATCAGATTAAGATGGGAGATGAAATCTGTGATGCAATGTTAGGGACCATCTTCACAATTACGAACATATGAACATATAAAGAAGCCAGCAGAAGAAGGCCATTTGGTCTATCCAGTTTGCTAGTATTGTAGGGTCCAGAGCTTGAGCTACTGTCCCTGCCCCCCTTCCCACTCCTTCCATCCTCTGTACCCATGATTCTTACCTTCCCCCTATGCCTATCCCAGTCTCTCTTGAATCTGCCCACTGTCTTCAATGAGATGACCTCTTCTGGAAGCACATTCCAAGTGTCCATCACCTTCTCTCTGAAGAAGTGCTTCCTGGCCTCCATCCTAAACCTCCCACCCTCTAGCTTAAGACTGTGCCCCCTCATGTTATGGCTGTCACTCAGTTTAAAGAAACCCTCTTTATTTGCCTTATTTGCCACTTTCAAATACTTGAGGGTCCTAATCATGCCCCCTATCTCTTTCCTGTCCTCCAATGAGTACATGCTCAGTACCCTCAACCTCTCTTCATATGCCTTACCCTGCTGATCCACTATCATTTTTGCAGCTCTCCTTTGTACCTTCTCCAGCAGGTTAATATCCTTTTTGAGGTGTGGGCACCAGTTCTGAACTCCATACTCTAGATGTGGCTTTACCAGTGACCTGTACAAGGGCAGTATAACCTCCTCTCTCCTACTACTGATCCCTCTAGCTATGCATCCTAGCATCTTGTTTGCCTTTGCTGCTGCTTTCATGCACTGCATGGAGTGCTTCAGATCACTAGTGATCATCAATCCCATGTCCTTCCCCTCTTCTGATGTAGACACCAGGACTCCATTATTAGATTAATTAATTAATCCAATAATTAGATAATATGGGTGAGTAATTCAACTGGTGTAACAATTTATTTGTGAAAAAGATGTTCCAGGACTAGAGGGCATGGGATGAAGTTGGAGGGAGGACGATTCAGAGGAAACGTGAGGAAGAATTTCTTCACAGAATGGGTGGTGGACAAGTGGAACACCCTGCCAGAGGAAGTGGTGGGGGCTGAAACAATCACGGGATTTAAGAATGCATGGGATAGACATAAAGGAATTCTGGAGGTCAGGGGTAAGGGGCAACAGACTTCTTGGAAAACATAAACTGAACTTTGCAAGCTCAAATGGGCAGACTGGGTGGGCCATAGGCCCTTATCTGCTGACACTGTCTATGTATCTATGTATCTATGTATATAAACAGGAATTCTGGATGCCCAGTCTACCAGGACAGCATATCGATACTTTATGCAACATTGTTTCTCAAATGGATGAAGCTTGGAGTAATGACTATCTTGAAGACACCCCCCCCAATCTTTTTATTGGCATCTTGCATCACTTTCAATGTGTTTACAGTTCATTGCAGCCTTGGTTTACATCACTGGGCAGCACGTTGCTAGGGTGCTGTGATTAGGGCTCCAGAATCTGGCGGTGACACCAGTGGAGCATCAGGTATTGGGGCAAGTGGGTTGTTATGGCACTGTGGCACTGTGGCACTGTGTTTTGTGGACATTAGGACATCATGATTGCTGCTGTTATCCGAGCTCCATGTGTGACAGGTGTTTTTGGTGTCCCTAATAGTGCTTGTGGTTGTGAGCATGTGTGTCTGGACTATTCAGGTGTGTGTGTTGTAAGGTTGATTGCATTCTCTATGTAATTTATGTTTCTCATGGGTTGGGTGCTATCTGTGCATAGGTGACTCTGTGTCATGTGTGTCCTGGCATTGCCTCCAGTTACAGGTGTAAACCTCACTACTGATACGAACAGGAGTTCGGCTGGGCTACTTTGTGCTTTTCCTTGGTGTGCAACCGATGTTTGCATTACTTTTGTAACATTGTTATGCAGTGCTGTATCCATAATGACATGAAATGCTCTGCATGATAAAGTACTGTTCTGACCACCATGACCCATGCCTAGTGTCCCCTCATTTGTCCTTCATTTTACCATACATCCACTACAGTTCAGGCCCGGGGTTTGTTATATCAGTAGATGAGGGTGCAGGGGGGAACCCCCCTCATCGTGGAGTGGGGGGGGCAGAACCCCTCCAACATGCACTGTTCAGGTTTGTGTGCTCTTCTGTTTTCTGGGCTGTGTAACATCTGTTTCTGGGGACAGGTGCGCTGGTCCGGATATGTTGGTGTAGTTACCTTGCGGCAGCTTTGCCTGTGTATGAATCTTTTTGCACTCTTGTTTAGTGCAGCATAAAGCCAGCACCCTAACGAATGTTACCCTTGTTAGTTCGTGCACCATCATGGGTGAACCACATCACTGTACAATTATAACTATTTCAGAAGAGAAAAATAGTAAGTAGTCTATATCACTAGTTATTTAACTTTTTTTTTACTTCTCTACTACAGGTCTGCATATCTCCTTAAGATCTACTGTATTTGTAGGTACTTCATTAAGGGACATGAATGAAAATATGTCATCAATGCCTTATACATTTCAGAATCTGTAGATTTGATGCATAGAGCTGCTTATGGCTGGACTAAAACTTTAGCTCAACATAATTTATTGACTGGTATCCCTGCTTTTCATCTTGTGCCCGAGCTTGAGTTTTGTGTTAGGCACAATCTCCTTGGTGAGTGCATGGTGAGGTACTGGAGGATAACTCAACATTCTGTGCATTCTGTGCTAAATTTATGCCAAACAACAGCAACCTAGTTTTCACTACTGCAATTACATTACCTTATAGGAGACTTCATTCCAATTGTTTTGATAGACTCCTACCTTGGGTTTTAAAGTAAATTAACTTAAAAAATTGTCATGCTGTTAGGAAACAGTTATACTTGGTTTACTTGGGACAAAAGAAGGCCAAAGCCCATTGAGATTGTCCCCCACAATATATGTGGCACATTAATCTATGGTCAAATTATCTTCGAGCCATTTGTCAAGTCCAGATTTGAATGAAGAAAAAGAAGATGAATCCACAAGTTTTTGGGTCAAATATAGTGGAGACAGGCTATCAAAGTGTATTGTGTCCTATTTTTGTACTCACTTTTGTATTTAATTTCAGTACTCCTTATTGATGTCTTGCAATGGTGTATTTGAAATAAACGCAAAAATAAAAAGTCCATCATTTAACAAAATACTCATTGTCATCCAATTACTCTTCCTGAAAATTAAAAGGAAACATGATTTTCTGTTTATATTTGCAGTCAGTTACGCTTTGAAATGTAATTCCAGTGATCAGCCTTGTTAACCTCATGTTACAGTTTGTTATCCCTCAATGTCAGAAAAAGCAGAAATCCTGAATGCATATTTTTGCTCTCTTTTTACAAAGAAGATGGAAGGGGAGGGGCCACAGTTAGGTGTTAGAAGCAAAAAGGATGAAGGAGTGAACAGCAGGGTCGGACTGGGCATGTAAGGGCCCCCTCCCAATGGCAGATGCAAAAATCCTACATATGTACTAGATGCTTACACATGTTGCAGAGTCTCATACTCCCGCAGCACTCTCTCTTCTATTGGCATCCCCATCCCGTTCTCCCCAAAAGCCTCCACCTGGGGGCAGTCATTTGGTAGGGCTGCCAATCAACTCACCCTCCCTGGGAGAAGAGAGCTGTCCTCAGGATACTCTATCCTCCCCTTCCCCGACCAACCCCCGGTGATCCACTTGCACCACGAACACGGGTTACTGGTGTGGCATGAGGTAAAGCAGCAAGACCTCATCCCTCCATGCCACTGGGCCAGCCACTCCACACCATTTTAAATTAAAGACTAAAGTCAGTGTTGGTCTGGGAGTAGGACTGAGGAGCAACAGGAACTATAAAGATAAACATTATTTAAAATCGCAATAACTGAATAACAAGTCTGCACGTTCCCACCCAAAAGAACAGTCAACTGTCTCCAGTCTCCACACAGTGACAAAGGCCAATAATAATAATATCTTTATTTATAAAAAGTGCAATTCAACATGTATCAAAGAACTTGTACAGAAATAAAATCATCAGACATCAATAATAAAACTCTCAGTAAAACCTAGGGCTGCTTTAAAACTCTTCACAATCAGACTAGAAGGAAAAAAAAACAATACACAGCAGGCTATGAGCTAGCACCAGCCTATGCCTACCTAGGCTACCTGCAGCCTCTCTTGAAATAAGATACTAGTGTAGTGTAGCACCCCTTCCCCTACACACACCATCAATACTTCCCAACTGGAGGGAATAGGGCAACATTAAATATATAAACAAACTGGCAGCACAGTACATGTAATCTAAGAATGAAATATTGCATTATGGGTCAGTGATAGCAGATTTACAAGGAGTTAATTCATGCATAATACATAAAAAAACAACAATGCTTCTTCTAGTTTCAGAGACACAGAAAGCAGCCATCAGGTAAAACACCAAGCCCAAAAGGTGAGATCAAGCACTATTCTACATATAATGTTAGTACAGTAAGTGGAAGTTTATCTCCCCTCTAATGTTGGTGGTCCCCTGCCATAATATTGCACTGAAATTAACATATGCAAACTCCCCCCCATCTTTTAAAATATATCTTATAACTATTATTGACACTGACAATAAATGTTTCTATTTTCAGATTATCCAGCATTTCATTGTGCCACAAACTGTACAAGGGGACCTCTCAGTCCACCCAGTGTCTTGCAAATTCTGCTTGCCTGCAGTTGCCACCATAGCCACATGGTGTTTTGGCATACCAAGAGCCAGGTGGTCTTCACAGTTCCCTAGCAAACACATTTCAAGGTATTTCAAGCATTAACATGCAATCCCTAGGTGGCACATCCCAAGGGCTACTACCCCGTCTGTGTAACTTGGCACAGATTGAGAGGCCTGAGTTCTGTGAACTGGTGCCTCCACCTGGAGGAATGGCTTTGGGGTAGCATAACTGCTGTGGGTATAGTCCTCTGGGACACTATCACCCCCCACCAACCCTTCTAGTGGCCTAAACAGATGAGCAGATACCCAATCACATACACCATATGACATCAGTATTGTATCCACACTCAATGCACTTACCACCAGGGCAAGATCAGCGGCAGAAGCCCTGGAGACCCCCTGTAAAATGAGATCAGCAGTAAGATACTTCAACAACAATGCAATATCTCCTCCACAAAGATACACTATAGCCAGATTAGATGCAAAAAGAACAAAATCTGATTTATTCGGGGGAGTTGCACAGGAGTGAGACCGTAAATCTAGCAATTGATTAATTAGATCTAATTTATTCAGGTTTAGCATGCATGCACTAAGAGTCCCTCTGTCACAGTCACACACTCTGGGTACCCAGTTGGAATAGGCTAGCCTGAAGCGTTGCTCGGGGTAGGCTGGCATTGCAACTGTTGTTGGGGCCCTTAGGAAGGAAAACAATCACATGCACTTTAATCCAGAATTTGTAATGGGAGCCAGATGACTCAGTCCTTTGTAACAAACTCAAACAAATAATTAAATGACACAAAATAATTGCAGCTTTGTTGCAGGGAGCTACCCTGTTTGCACTTACACTACCCAGACCAAGTGATGATCCAATGAAATAAAACCTTTTTGCAAATGATTTGGTGAAGCAGGAGGTGATTTCCCTTGTGAACCTTATTAAAAATGCTTGTCTTCAGGCTGCAGGAGCAGCATAACACTGGTTGAAAAACGTGCAAACTGAACATTTCGAACTACTCAGCCGCGCAATGCCTAGTGAACCTAAGCACATTTATTTTTTTGAAACTGAATATACTTTATTCATTTTATGCCATTGCAGTGCTTCTTAACAGGCATACAACTTTCCAGCAATAATTACATTGGTACCATGGCATGAGTCATTAACAAAACATATATAAAATTTTAAAAATCTGTAATATACTAGATACAGGGAATAAACATAGTCTGACCATGCCTTCCAATCAACGGCCAACTACTCCCCCCATACCTCTCCCTACCCCCTATCCACCCCCCATCCCATCCCTCCAGAGTCATATTTACCCTCCCCAAAGGTGCAGTTCCTGACTCCTAGGTAAGTCCACTATCCCTTTTATCTATGATAAATGAAATGAGGGGGTCATCTGTGTAAGTATCTCTAATTTAGGACAGTCAAGGGCTTCCTATGCTATGCCCATATAATATGTTGCTGTCTACTTAGCTATTCTTCGCCACTTACTTGGTTTCCTAAGAAACAGAAGGGAGGGACCAAAGCGTAAAAAGCTTCTCCCATCTGGATTTGTACAGGGGGAGCCTACCACGACGACTCGCAATTGCCTTTTCTATTCTTAAGTTATGTAGGAGTTTCTTTACCCACTCAAGGTAAGAAATCACATGTTGGTTCTTCCCATAGTGAAGGACAAGCCTTTTAACCGACAGAGAAATAATGGCCATATGGTACCTCCTCTCCTTGAAAGGGACAGTGTTATAATCCCCTAATATAAAAACCTGTGGTGAGAAGTGTTCCTGTAACCCCAGCAATGGGTCGGCCCTTTCCCGAATGGTTCTCCACAGGCAGGCCACTTTGGGACAATCCCATAGCATGTGAAGTAACGTCCCTGGTTCCTGTTCACACCTAAACATGCTTGATTCTGTATCTTGCCCATTCCATGCAATTTAGCTGGGGTATAATAAATGCTATGCAATATATAGAACTGTGTTAGTCGTAAATGGTCATTGGCAGTGTATAAACAAACTCCTTCCCAGATTTTATCCCATAAAAATTGTCATGCGGAAAATTACACACCCAATAATTAGAGTGACCTGATACCTCCGGGTTTAGTTTCCCATATAACAATGAAACCAGCTGAGATACGGCATGTGGTTGCTTAACACATTCAAGAAGCTCCTGAAGAGGAGACACCTGTTGCGTATTCCATACACCCGAGCAGAACCAGTTTATCAACATGTGCACAATTTGGAACACAAAAAACGAGTATTTATTGGGAAGCTGAAAGCAAGTTAATAGCTCTAACATCCCCCTAGTTTACCATTTACTACCAGGTCATGAATTTTGACTTGAGAATCCGAGCAGTCTTTGGAAGCAACAATTTTCTTATCATCCAATTTAAAATTGGGGTTACCGAACACAGGTTGTGATAAGTCCAGTTGGTTATTGTATTTCATTGACTTGCAAAACTGTGAGTGGACCTTTAGTGAAATATATATAACCGAGCCTCGTAAATTGCTGGGCAATTTACCCGGGGCTATGAATAAAAGGCTCTCCCTGAGATAACCCAGTTAATAAGTATTGTTCAACTTGTGACCATATGGGAAATTTAACAACATTTTCTATGTCCAAAGGGGTAGCCATCCAGCGCATATACTTAACCATGTGACTAGCTAAATAATAGTAGTAAAATTAGAGTTTAAGCAAGTTGTCTATGTCCCTAAGCGATTATATGGTCTACGTGGGGGTTGTTTTCTCCATATGACTTGAGAAATTATACTGTGGAGTCTACGGAACCAGTTCAGGGGGAGATAAACATTTAACATATTGAGCGGGTAGAATACCCTTGGCAAAACATTCATTTTAATTACACTAACCCTCGCTTGAAGGGACAAGTGCATAGAATTCCATCTATTTAGATCCAATTGAATCTCCTTTACTAAATTATCTAAATTCAACTTTTTCATCAGGGACACTGATGTAGATAAAATTATTCCTAGGTATTTAAGGCGGGTGGTCCAGGCCATAGAGAGCGGGGTAATATCTTTCCTGGAAAGCAAGGGGTTCAAGGGCATCACTTCTGATTAACTAACATTAAGTTTGTAGTTTGAAACCTTGCTAAACTTTTGAATTATCTGTAGGGCAGCTTGGATGGATTCACAAGGGTTGGTGACATGCAGAAGGATGTCATCCAAGTAAACTGATAACTTTAAGTGAAACGTCCCTATCCTAATACCCTGTAACATTGGGGAAGCATTTAACTGTCATATCAATGGTTCTAGGTATAGGTTAAATAATAGTGGAGAAAGTGGGCAACCTTGCCTAGTACTTGATTTTAAAGAGAAAGTAGAGGAGAAAACTCCATTGCAGTAAACTTTCACTCTAGGTTCAGAATATAATGCTTTAACCCAGGAAATAAAAAGGGCTGGAAAACCCATTACAGCTAGGGTATCGAACAGGTATGTCCAATTAACCCTGTCAAATGCCTTCTCCGCATCCAGGGAAACCAGAGCCATTGGTTTGTCTGCCTCCCTGGATACAGAGAAGACATGCGCCAATTTACGGATATGATCCAATGAGACTCTACCCTGCACAAACCCAATTTGTTCAGGACTCAAAAGCCCCTCCCACACTTTGGACACACTTGCTGCTAGTATTTTGGCAAAGATCTTTATATCGTAGTTCATCAATGAGATGGGATGAAAATTCGTAACCCTATTCTTCTCCTTACCTGGTTTTGGCAACACCACTATAATTGCCTCCAAGAGTGTCATATCTGTGATCCCCTTCTCACATATAAAATTAAACAGTTGAAGGAGAATGGGGCACAGATCCACCTCAAAAACCTTATAAAAATTGGATGGGAAACCATCCGGGCTCGGGGCTTTATATTTAATAAGAGATCTAATAGCATCCCTAATCTCTTGCTGTGAAATAGGACATGCCAAAAACTCTTGCTGGACTATCTCCAGCAAAGGCAATGATAAAGCTAACAAGTACTCCTGAATTTCATTAGGTGGGGGGATAGGTTCAGGAGGGCTATACAGCTGCGTGTAGTATTGTTCAAATTCCTTGGCAATTTGTCTAGGGGTGGTTAAGATAGCGTTGGTCAATAAGGAAAACACAAAGGGAACAAGACGAGACTCCTCGTGTTTTCTAAGCCTCATCGCCAGAAGATATCAGGTTTTCTTCCCTTGTTCAATGTATTTAGCTTGGGTTTTGAAGAGGGCATATTCTGCTTTCTTCCTCAGAATTTCTGCATAATCGTTCCGCAATACTACCAGATGCAACATTTCCTCATCTAATGGGGGATTTGACAGTGAGGCTTCTAAGGCCTTAATTTCCTCCAAGAGGGCTTTAGTTTTTATATCCTGTTTTTACTTTTTGGTAGCCGAAATTCTAATAAATTCTCCCCGCAGAACGCATTTTAACGTACACCATATTTTATCAAAAGCAGGATTAGATCCTTCATTTTGACCCATAAATTGCTTTATTAGATCTGTAATCTGAGTAACTGTGTCCTCCTGATCAAGAAGCTGAGTTTAATTTCCATATAGTGTCTTTTTGGATACTTGGGGCTAAGTTAACTTCCAACCAAATTGGGGAATGATCAGATAGCACTCTGGGAGTGATCTCACTTCCCCGCAATCCTGCAATTACTCTCTGATTAACCAGAAAGAAATCAATCCAAGAGTGGGCTCTATGCACAGGTGAATAGAAAGTATAAGCCCTTGTGCCAGGATTCAGTATGTGCCAGGAGTCTATTAAGCCATACACTTCTATAAGATCTCGTAGAGATCTTTGGGCTGGGGAAAGATTGGGTCCTACTGAAGAGGATCTGTCTAGAGCGGAATCTATAACTAGATTCCAGTCTCCTGCTAGAATTATGGGTAATCCACTAAAGGGAGTAAGGGTTAACGATAGGTTAACAAAAAAAATCTAAATAGTCCTTGTTCGGGCCATATATCATGCCTATGAGCATGTCCACACTTTCTAGAATCCCCCTCAGGAAAATAAACCTGCCTTGTGGGTCAACCACTTTTTGTAGTTCTAGAAACTGAGTACCCTTAGCTATCAGTATCGCTACTCCACATTGTGTTGTGGAGATCTCTGCCGTGTACACCATCCCAATAAAACCCCATCTCAGTAAATTGTTATCTGTATCTATTGTGATGCACATCATATGCATGAGGAACCCCTTATTTGCTTAGGTGTATTACCTTATTGTGTGTGGTGGTGAAGTCAGGTGTGTGTGTGGTGCATCAGTGGTTTTTGAATATAACCACAACCCTGATGGCCCACGCAAGTCTGGAGATGTACCCCTTTAACCAACAGGGTCCACAGGGCTCAGTTCTGGGACCAGTGTCATTTAATATCTTTATTGGTGACATGGCGGATGGGATCAGCCTATTTGCAGATGATGCTAAGCTCTGTGGGAGAATGGACATAGAGGAAGAGAGATAGAAGCCCAGGGAGGATCTAGCTAAGCTCGATAACTGGCCCAGGCATCTGGCAGTTGGGGTTCAGTGCCAAGAAAAGCAAGGTGATGTACCTGGGAGCTAGGAATCCTGGTCCCATTACTGGCTGAGGGGTGTGCAGATGCCCAGTTTAGAGAGTTCAGAGGAGGAAAAGGATCTAGGGGTAATAGTCAAGAGAGACATAAGACACTCTGCACCGTGTCTTAAGTGGCAACCAAAGCAAAAAAATGCTGGGATGCATTGCCAGAGGAATCATCTCCAGGAAAGAGGAAGTCATTCTACCATTGTACAGCTCACTGGGGAGGTCACACTTGGAGTACTGTGTGCAGTTCTGGTTCCCTTATTTGATAAAAGACATCAAACTACTGGAGGGGGTGCAGCGAAGGGTGACCAAGATGATCCAGGGCCTGGGGGAGAAACCCTATGAGGAGAGACTGATGGAGCTCAATATGTATTCCCTAGAGGACAGAAGGAAGGGGGGTATGACAGAAACCTTCAAGTACCTAAAAGGTATTAATAAAATTAGAATGGAGGGCATTTTCAATTTAAAAGGGAGAGGACCACAAGGGTGCATAGTCTGAAA
The DNA here is from genome assembly GCA_016271365.2 of Neoceratodus forsteri. Lineage (NCBI taxonomy): Eukaryota > Metazoa > Chordata > Ceratodontiformes > Ceratodontidae > Neoceratodus > Neoceratodus forsteri. The sequence goes on along the minus strand of JADMNL010000040.1, from coordinate 39,722,687 downwards.
TTAGTGTGGGGTAGATTTAAAAAGAAAATGAGGAGGCACGTTTTCACAGAAACGGTGGTATCAAAGTGGAACAAACTGCCAGAGTAGGTGGCCCCATTAAAAATGGTGGACAGTTTTAAAAGGGTGTGGTACAGGGTAAAAGGGAAAGTTGTACATGGTGGGAGGATGGTGAGGGGGAAAAAGTGGGTTGGGGTTGATAAATCTGAGGGGAAAGGGGGGGAGCACCAGTAAAATAGACTATGAGCTGCACACTTGAGCAGATTTGATAGACTATTACAGCCTGTTTCTGTATTTGCATATTATGGATTTATATATGCAGCAGCAGAAATGCAGGCCTTACTGGAGCCTGCAGTTCTGTAGACAGAAGTCAGTACAGTATCTATGTCTTACACCTGCAGCTGCAGAAGTGCTGGCCCAACAAGGGCCTGCACTTCTGCAGTCAAAAGTAGTGTTGCAGTTTGTGAATCATGGATGCTGTACCATGAGTGCAGGCCCCACAGGGGCCTTTGCTTCTACACACAGAAGTTGGTTTGTAGGTCATACAGCTGCAGATGCATAGGTCCCTGAGGTGCCTGTACATTTGTAGGCAGAAGTAGTGCTGCTGTTTGGGCATCATGGATTTTGCTGGGCCTGTACTTTTGCAGCTCAAGCTCACTAACACAATTTTTTGCAACAGCGTGTGTTCATTGGGCAGTAGAAGCACTTTTCAGCAACATCATAGGAGTACCTATATATTTCAATGAATGTAGCAACCTGGAGTGTGTTACTGCACTGAAAAAAATGACTTGGTATTAAACAGGTTGGTTTATAATATGCAGAATCATACATACATGAATATGTACAGGTATGGCATGTGACTTACTTTGTTCTAGAAGAAGGCAGCATTTGTGGCAGCTATTTTGACCCAATAGAAACAGTAGACAGACTGACAGACAGGCAGATAAATAGATAGATCTATTGTGAGTGAGTCACTTAACAGTGCTTTCTGATTAGGGTTACTTGCACTAGAACTGCAGTACTGGCAACTGATTTTATATTTGTGATATTACTGTTTATATGGTGCAACATACGTGGAACTACCTTTTAATATGTTTGCTTACAAAGCATGTGAACATAGTGGTATCAGTCTGCTATGAAAGGGCTTTATGTGGCATGCCCCTATCCACATATCACAACTTCAGAATACAGACTCTCCTCCTTAATTCCACCCGCTTTTGTCTTTTTCACCCTTTTCTCTGTGAAGTCCTTACCCGTCACAAGACTGGAAAATAGAAGATACAGTATAAGGTTTTCTTGTGTACTCCTAATTCTTCTACTTGAAACCAAACCTCTGCTTACCATTCTGGATATATGCTACCATTCTCTTCTTTCATATGTGCTGCAGTTATTGATTTGTTTCAGATGGAATGGCAGAGATGTTGCACAACTTATATCATTTGTATACCCATAATGAAACACTCGCAACTCATGGAATTCTCTTGCATGGTGAAAAGCAAGTAAAACATACTGTGTGTCGTGACATGTTTCTACACTCATGGATCACTTTTGGTAAGAAGCTGCATTACTCTGCGTACCTGTGGTTTGAACACTAACAAAGCATTTTAATCATTATAACATAATTAAACAAGGCTGAATGTATATTCTGGGAGTCATAGTGGCTGTTCTTGCATGTAAAGCACATGAATACATTTTTTTTCAGTTTGTGTTGCAAGAGTACTTTTGGGTGTATGCCCCAGCTCAGTTCCTGAATGCTAAATCTTCTTTTCTAATTATACCTGTTCTCTTCTTTTTCTCTTGAAGTCCTTGCCCAGTCACAAGGTTGGAAAATGCACAACAGAGGATTTTCTTGTGCAGTTCTTTACTTCTGCACAAAACCTTCTCCCTGCTTTTAGTTTTGCTTCTGTGCTGCTGCTCAATTCTTTCAGCAAACTCTGTTCTATGGTGAACACACCAAATAATATTCTGTGCTACTTTACACTTCCTGCTAAAGGGCACTTCCTGCTTACAGCCCTACGTGATCAGTGCCAGCTCCCCGCGAAACACAGGATCCACTCTTCCCCACTCTATCCTTCCCTCAATCTCTGACCCCCGACAACATGCCACCATGGTTTAGGTTAAATTTGTTGCTCTGCAGCACTGTTCTTCTCCCTACTTCGGAGTTCATACCATCCAAAAATTGCCTCAATTCACATAATTCACATTACCTGCTGTTTACCACTTGCTCTTTCCCCCACCACTCTTCAATTGTTGCCCTCCTCAGCTCCCACATTCCCACTACGTCACATTATCTGCTGCTAACCACTTGATCTCTATCCCTTCCCTCAATGATCTCTGCCACCCAATGACTGCCATTCTTCATATACTGTACATTCACCGATCTGTGGCACTTGCGGTTTCACCCCCTCCTTGATCTGTGCCCTCCGAAAATGCTGTCATTCACTTTCATTCATATTAGCTGCTCTGACACTTGCTCTCTATTCATCAACTCCTTGATATCTACCTCCACAAAATGCCAGCATTGTCCATACACATTGACTGCTGTGTGACACCTGTTGTCTCCCACCTACCCTCAAATGTCTTGCCACTTCTGATACAGCATAGTATCTGTCATGTGCCATTTGCTCTCTATTCCTTCCCTCCCTGATCCCCCGGCCCCCATATACTGCCATTCTCCATATACATGACATGCTCTCTGGCTCTGTTCATCTTGTACCCCCTTTCTGACTCCTCACATAATGCAAATCTCCCTTACATTTGTGGCTCTGTGGCAGTTGCTCTTGACCCCTGATCTCTACCCTCAATGTGCCCCATTCCCTGTCATTCACATTACCTACTCTATAGAACTTGCTCTTTCCACCTTTTCAATATCTGTGTCCCAAAACTGATGCCATTCACCATCATTCACACTAACTGCTCTGCACAAATATCTCTATAGAACATCCCCTCTCCAATCTCTGCCCACCCCAAAATGCCAACATATTCCCTACACATTAGCCGCTCTGCAACAGCTGCTCTCCCCCTGTGATCTCTGCCTCCCAAATGATGCCATCTGCTGTCATTCACATTGGTGGCACTTGCTCTCTATTGCTCCCCTCCCCGGCATTTGCTTCCCCCAAAATGCCAGCATTGTCCCTACACAATAGCCACTCTGTGTCACTTCCTTTATCTCATCTTTCTTCCTAATCTCTACCCCCTCTTCCCAAACCTGCTGCCATTCAGCATCAATCACATTAGCCACTCTTCAAGACTTGGTCTCTGTCCCTCCCCTCCCCAATGTGCTGGTATTATCCCTACACATTAGCTGCTCTTTGGCACTTCTTTCCCCCTCTGCATTCTCTGCCCCTAATATGTCCATATTCTCCCTATATGTTAGCCACTCTGGCACTTCCTCGCTCCCTCCCCTCCCCAATTTCTGTCACTTACTCTTGCCTCCACTCCCTGATTGGTATCCCTCTCAGATCTGCTGCCATTTATTATAATTCACATTAGCCTTCTGCAACCATTTCTATTTATCACTACCCTCTGCAATCATTTCCCCCATACCGCCATAGCCTGTATACATTACCCGTTACTTACTATTGCTGGCTACTGTTCATAATTTTCAAGTTTGCCGTGCATGCATGCACATTGAACACCTTGTGACAAGAGTGGATTTTGAAGGGTGTGACACTGTCTGTCCAATGCAGAGTAGTCTGCAAGGGGCAAGACAGTGACACCAATCATCAGCCAGACTGATTGTGATGCCATTTTGCCTTGATGGGTGGAAACTTCATCTAGTCCAAAAGAAAAAGCCAAACCAATCTTATGGCTGCTTTTTCCTTTGATCTGCAGGACACACAGCACAGCAAACAGCCGTTAGGTGTCCTGATCAGCCTGGCTGACGTCACCCACTTTTGATATGTTTGAAGTCCCTCATTGCCCCCCCCACTGGTCCCTTGAAGACCTCTCAAGTGTCCTGATTTCCCCAGGACATCCCAATTTTCAGCCGTCTGTCTCACCACCCCGCATTCCCTTGCTTTTGTCCTGATTAGTGTGCCATGTAGCCCATGCCAACTTCAATTTAATAAATAAAATAAAAACAAGCTCAGCTACTCAGCTATTCACCACAGACCTTAGTGAGAGGAGTGCTTCCCCCATGTTTTCTGTATGAGAGCAGCAGGATTTCCATGGCTTCTGCAGCCACAGCTGAAGTCATGCTGCCAGCTGCAGATTCAGCATTGAGCTACCCTTTTCCCTGATGTTTAGTGGCACCCCCCCGATCGCAATCCCTGGTGTCTTGTGGCAGCCCCCACTCTCCAATTGCTGTCTATGGTGTATTGTGGCACCTCTCTCCCTCCGATTGCTGTCCCACATCCTCCAATCCCCCTACCCAGCAGCTGGATGTGTATTTCATACTTCCGAAATCAGGTGCCCAATCCCTGTGCCAGCTTTACAAGCTCCCTAGTACTACGGGACACTGGGAAGTCCACCTTCCAGTTCCTAAATATTTATTATAACTTTTTTCCTGTGAAAAAAGAAAACAGTCCCTCGACATCTTTTTTTTTACCTGAAAAGGAAAACTGTCCCTGATAGTCCCCATCACCCCCTCCCCATCCTGACCCTCCCACTGAGCACCCACCACCCAACACCCCTCTTACTCTATACTTACCACCGGAGGTTGTAGGATGTCATCTTCTGTGGACCGGGACACATCTGCAGTCATCAAAGCCAAACTGCGGACTGAAGAATAAAGGTAAGTCCCATATAATGTATTTCAATTGCATTTTTCACTTATGCTGATATCTTTGACATTTTTTGAATTTTTTCACCAAATTTTCAACATGGCCTTTGTGGGACCCCACCTCATGAACACTGTCACTGTTGTTTTGTTAATCGGGCCCAGAAGGTAATTTTGTAGTCACTGTGCAAAATAACCTTTCGGGACTGAATAACAAAATTTCACTGAGAGTGTTCATAAGGCGAGGTCCCAAAAAGGCCATGTTGAGAATCTGGTGACAAAATTCCAAAAAAAAGTCTAAGTTACAGGCGTTTGTTGAAATTTTCCTACGCACACACATAACTTTGTAATTTTTAATATTTCACTCCAAATTTTCTACGTAGCCATTTTTTTCACACCACCTCAAGAACAGTACAGTTGTCATTTTTCACAGCCTGTCCAAAACGTGTTTTAGCACCTGTGGCGTGGAGTGGCATTTTGGCATGGATTTGAACATTTTCACCTATGGGTTTAATGCAGTGGGGTCATAAGAAAACTATCTTGAAAATTTGGGGTCAAAATATGAAAAAATGCCAAACTTAAGGCCATTCATTGCAGTTTCACTGCACCCACTCATAACTTCAGAAATGTTGAGTATTTTGACCCCAGAATTTCAACATAACCTTCTTATTACCCCAAGTCATGTATGTCATAGCTGTCATTTTTCAAATCTGGGCCAAAATGTGTTTCCACACATGTGATGCAGAATGGCGTTGCAGGTGCGCAGAATAACATTTTGGCAATGATTCAAAAATATTCTGTACTGGGTACATGAGGTAAGGTTATAAGGTGGTTATGCTGACAATTTTGTCACTGTTTTCCTATAAATGGAAGCGCAGGCCCCAAAGGGCCCTGTGCTCCCACAGCTACATAATGTACATATACACATCTACAGTGGGATGGGAGTGTAGAGTACTTTGGACCCTGTGCTCTCACAGTAAAATAAAGATACTATTATACTATCTCTAAAAGTAAGGAAATAAATTGCAAAATACTGCATTAATGCTTTAGTTAGTGTCAAAGCCACAAACCTAGGGAAATATGGTGTTTGGGTGTCCAGCCCTAACACCCCACCCCCACCCTACACACACCAACAGGCTTGGGTTGTGCGCCTTGGGGTCATCAGCCCTAACACTCACTCCATTCTCCTATACTGTACCCATCTTAGCTTATTTACTTATGGAATGGGGTGAGTGTTAGGGCTGATAACCCCAGCGCACCCCCCCGACACCTGTTGGTGTGTGCAGGGTGGGGTGTTAGGGCTGGAAACCCCAACCCCACATTTCCCTACTTTTGTAGCTTTGACCCTAACTAAAGCATTAATTCAGTATTTTGCAATTTATCGTAAACAGATGTCAATCTGTTAAGATTGCCAAGTCCTCATCCTCCTCCCTCTCCATTCTTGCGGGTGTCCTCCAAGGCTCAATACTCGGCCCCATTAAATTTTCTATATTTATACACAACCTCCCTTCTGTCTGCTCCAAATCCCTCATTCACATGTATGCGGATGATACCATCCTGTTCACCTCAAGCCCTGACCTAACCATGGTCCAATCCATCCTACAACAAGATTTCCACTCCGCGCAATCTTGGCTCCAGGCTAATCAACTCAAAATAAATACATTTAAAACTGTTTCACTGACCTTTGGTACCTCTCAAAGACTAGCTAAAGCACCCTCCGCCTAGCACCTCTCTGGATGACACTCCTCTTAGCATGGTCTCATCCTATATATATCTTGGCATTTGGCTGGACCTCAACTAAATTTCTCAAACCACATTGACTCCATATCCTCAAAACTTCACCCTAAGCTTAGCATCCTTTACTACAACAGGGATTCACTCCTCTCCCTGTATGATGGAAACTACTGGCTAAAAAGATAACCCCCATTTTTTACTATGCTGACATAGTGTACTGCACCACACATGCCTCATTAATGCCAGGCTTTGTAACAAAGAGATTTGTTTGATATAAGATCCCTAGACCAAATAAAACAAATACTAGAAAGATTATGTTTGTATTCACAAACATAATCATCCTGTGAGGCATTTAAGGGAATGTTTTGCATCCTGTCAAGTCCCAATGATGTACAACATGTGCTCAGAATGTGTTGTGCATGTGTTATGGCTGTTGCCAGTGGCAAGCATGGGCACAGTTTTTTTTTTGCCAGTTGACTATGTTGAATGAATTATGTAATTGGTAGATACTGCAAAACAGATGGTAAATGTAAAGTTATACCATGTGAACTCCACATACTCTCCCTGGACCCTGGGTTTGAAAAGCCCCCATCACTCCCTCCCCCCCAAAAAACAGACAATTAGTCAAAGATATCCTGGAAGGAGGCAACACTGTTGTACAACTGAGACCATCTCACCTCAAAATAAAGACTGCATTTACAATAATAAAGGCAAGAAGCATACATCTTTTTTAATTTATTACAAATAAAATAACAGAAAGATGACAAACATTGTCTTTTTATTTTGCTTTTTGGTAACAAGTCATGCAATGGTGCGACACCACCACTCTGAGTAAAATATGGTGTCCCTGATTTTGGACATTGTCCCTGATTTTAAGGGGGAGTGCCCTGATTTTGTTCCAAGCAGGTTGAGAGGTATGGAACTCCCTTCCCTCATTGTCTCCATTCCATAACAGGACAAGTGTACACTCCCCCCAAGTGTGGGGCTTACTTCCTTCCCTGAATGCTCCCACTGCTCACCCCCACCAGCCCAGGTCCTGTGCTACCTTCTGAAACCTCCTGCCACCCCCCACAGTGTTTTCCTGAAAGCAAAAGACCAGAAGAGCAGAGACACACAAAAGCCATGCAGCCACACTCTGAAAGTATGACATGCCAGGTTGTGCATGTGCAAAAGTGCATGTTTGTTTTAAAGCCACTCCTAAGGCAAAATGGAAGTTCCTCTGTGCTCCCAGACACCAAATCCTCTAATCAAGGTTCAGAGAGATGAGGGAGGGATCTGAGCTGTGCAAAAGTTGTTTTTTTAAAAGCACTAAAAAACACATGTAAATAAGCCAGCAGCCTAGGCTGCTGAGAATTGTAGTCTTGCCCGACCCAGTATAATAACAATAACAAGGGTGAACTTTTGGCATTGACACATGCTTGTTATAACACATTTCTGCTGCTTGGGTTCCATTTTCACACCTTCTTCTCAATACAAAGTGCCGCATTTAGGTCTTTAGGTACACCTCTTTTCATTTCTATCAACATTTTTCATGTTGCCCCAGTTAATTTGTTCTCATTTGGTACATTTTAATTTCAAACTTTCTTCATGTATAGTGAGCAAAGTGAGGAGAATGGCCAGAGAGGGTCAAGCTGGGAAACTTCTCTGGGACCTGGGATAGTGTTTTAGACTAGACAGTGTATACTGAGTGATTTTTTAAAAATGATCCTTGACCTTCATTGAAGGAGGGGTACAGGACATAGCTGCTGTGGAACAGCCACAGTCGAGGTTACCCTTTAGAGCACTCCAGTGACTTTATTCTGCCTTTTTAAAATCATAGTACTAGCAGAGCTATTTTAAAGTGTAGAGTTTTTACAGTATTTTGAGTAGAGTAATACAGACTTCTAGCTCAGGCTATTTCCAGTTTCCTGGCAATGTAATCCACTGCCTAGTGAGTGGAGGCAAGTGCTGTGTAGAGGTAACACCGGCAGAAGCAATCAGCATCTACCAGTGTCAGCCGGGAAAGGTGGGGAAGGAGGCTACAAACACTGTGTGAGTATTTTTACAAATACTGTTTTATGTCAGTTTTCAGGACTTTCTACTTGTTTTAAGACCAGACAGCATCTGTCTATATAGGTCAAGCAACAGAAATTAAAAGTTAGATTACTTAAAGGGAAATTAAAACTTTGCAGGAACAAACTAACAGGGTCAACAGAAACTATCTGTAAGACCAGAGAAAAAGAAAAATGCAGTCAGGGTAAACACAGTAAACATAGTAGATATTTTGGCCTTGCTAGCATGAAGGATCTATAATAAAATGTATTCATTGTGGAGTGTTTTTTCCACTTATAAACATGGAAACAGCTCCCATATTTATATGCACAACATATGAACTGATATACACCTTAGAGAAAGAGAATGAACAACTTAAAAGGGAGGTACATGCCTTTTAAGTTACTTCTATTTAGGACATTACATCTATTTAGGAGTTTGTGAACATCATTGAAAAAAGAAATGAGGTAGTCATGTTAGTCCAGTCAACAATGTAGAGAAAAAAAACAACAAATATGCTGCAGGTGATACCCTTTATTGGACTAACAAAATTATTTCTAAGACTAGCTTTCAAGAGATAAAACCCTCTTCCTCGGGTCAAAGTGGAAAAAGCTGAACAGCATGACAGATACAGATGTTGTATGTGGATTCAAAATATAGACTTGCAGTTTACATATCAAAGCATTACAGCCAGTTACCACTTTTTACAAACAGGAAGACTCTAATTGTCATTGGACTCTGTCTGTTGAAGAGTTTTAACTTGTAAGATCAAAGGGCAGCTTAATTTTACTCTGGTTCAGGACCATCAATTAACACTTGTAAAAAATCAAGACAGGAAAGAAAACAAGCATTTGTCAATGCCAAATGTTTGCTTGCTGGCATTGGCATTGGTAGTGTAGAAGCTACAGAGCTGCATAATAGAAATGGCAGTGAAGTATTGAATTGAAGCCAACCCCACCACCACCCTGCAGAGAGTGACAGGCATTGGGATGTGCCTTTGGGTCGTCAGGCATAACGGCCATGCCATTTCACCACACCCTACCCTGCAGACACTGACAAGTGTCACGGTGTGGCTTGGGGTCTTTGGCCCTTATGCGCACCCCATTCCATCAGGAAATATGGTGAGATGGGTGTGATATAGGAGAATGGGGTGAACTTTGGGGGCTAAGAGTCCAAGGCATACCTTGACGCCTCTCACTGGCTGCAGGGTGTGGAATGGTATGAGCATTACAGGCAAGAATCCCAAGTCACACCCCTGATGCCTGTCATTCTCTACAGGGTGGGGCATTATGGTTGGAAACCCTAACACCTCAGGCATTCATTAGTATTTTCACTCCAAATTTTCAACATGTTTTTTTTGTGACCCCCACCTCATGAACAGTGGCAATATCAATTTGTTAGCCAAAAGCTGCTTATGCACAGCGACTACGGCATTTAGCACCACAGGTGCAAAAACACATTCCGAACAGGATGTGAAAAATGACAGCTGTACTGTTCATAAGGAAGTGTGGAAAAATGCCACTGGTGAAAATCTGGACTGAAAATATTACAAAGTCATGAACTTACGAGGGTGCATGGAAACTGCGCAATGCTCACCGTAACACAGTCATTTTATGGACTTTTGTCACCAAATTTTCAACATAGCCATTTTAAGACCTCTGCTCATGAACAGTGTCACTGTGATTTTCTTAATGTGTCCTAAAAAATTGATTTTGCACACTGACTGCGCCATTGTGTGCTACCTGGGTGGAAACACGTTTGGGCAAGATGTGAAAATGACAGCTGCACTGCTCATAAGGAAGTGTAATAAAATGGCAATGTTGAAAATCTGGGTGAAAATATTGAAAATTTGCAAACTTACGGTGTGTGTGAGGAACTGGCAATGCACACTCATAAAACAGTCATTTTTAGGAATTTTTTCACCAAATTTTCAACATAGCCATTTTAAGACCTCTGCTCATGAACAGTGTCACTGTGATTTTCTTAATGTGTCCCAAACATTGATTTCGCACACCGACTGCGCCTATTGTGCACTACCTGGCAGGAAACACATTTTGGGCAAGATGTGAAAATGACAGCTTTACTGCTCATAAGAAGGTGTGGTAAAATGGCAATGTTGAAAATCTGGAGTGAAAATATTGAAAATTCGCAAACTTATGAGGGTGCGTAGGAACTGCGCAACGCAAGCTCGTAAAACAGTCATTTTTAGGAATTTTTCCACCAAATTTTCAAAATAGGCTTTTTGAGAGCCCACCTTATGAACAGTGGCAGTGTTGTTTTGTTACTCAGTCCTGAAAGATTATTTCACGCAGTGACTGCGAAATCACCCTTTGGGGCTGATTAACGCCATGACAGTGAGAGCATTCATGAGAAGGGGTCCCAAAAACCCCATGATGAAAATTTGTTGCAAAAATTCCAAAAAATTCCTGAGATATGCTGCAAAGTTGAAAAAACCCTGTCTATCCCATTATACAGCTTACCGGCATTTCCTCAGTTCGCGGTCAGCTTTGAAGAGTGCAGACGTGTTCCCGGTCCACCGAAGATCGTCGCGCCGGAGTCCGAGTAAGTATGGGGTGAGGGGGGTGTGGGGAGGTGGGGTGCGCAGTGGGTGGGCGCGGGTGAGGCAGACACAGCGAGGGACTGTTTTGCATTTCAGATTTTTTTTAAATGAGGATGACAGGGACATTTGCCACGCTGGTGGGCTCCCAGCATGGCACAAGGACAGCTGGTGGGGGCGATGGAATAGCGAGTTGGGCACTCCGTCGGTGATAACGTATGTTACCACACTGGGGTGGGCTCCCAGCGTGGCACCCTGTACTCTGGGGGGAACCAGTGGAGCCGATGGGGGATTGGGCACCCCCGTCAGCTATACCATGTGTAGCCACGCTGGGGTGGGCATCCAGCATGGCATAAGGAACTCTGTTTTGTTGGGGGTGCAGCACAGCTGACGGGGATTGGGCACCCCTGTCTGCTACACAGTGTGTGTGGGGGGGGGCGAGCATGCAGTATGCCTGCCTGTGTGTGTGTGTGTAGGGGGAGCACGCATGAGCAGGCAATATCTTATCGCTGCTCACTGAAGCATAGCTCCCCCTTTCAACTGTACGCCACTGCATTTTGGAGCTGTCATAGACAGCTCCAGCAGGCATTGGAGAACTGCAGCCGCACCTGCAAACACACTGCCTGAATTGGAAGAGGGCTGCCACACCTCTGAAAACTCGGATGATGGCACTATGTTTCTTGCACATGCATGCGAGCAAACATAAAAAATACATACCATTGTCTTTAGAAGGTACCTGTTAAAAGAGCCAGAGGGTGCTGATGTGAGGCTTTAAAAAGAAACTCTGAAGCACTGTTTTAAGCATAATCACTGGTAATGTGCTAAAAAACCAACAACTTTATTAAGTCCTTTTTCTTTAGTGTCAAAATATTGTATCATTTTTAGTTCAAATGTTTGCCATTCCTGACTATTTTTGAAGTTACCTTTTAACACTCTGACAGTAAAGTCACTGATAGAATGATCTGATCTTGAAAAATGTTCCCCTACTGGTGTATTTTCATTTTTATGAGAAACTGTGACTCTGTGGTGATTCATTATTGTTTTGAGTACCTGTCCAGTTTCACCAGTATAGCAGCCTTCCTCACATTTTCTACATTGAATCTTATATACTATGTTGCTAGAGGAACAGGTGCACACTTCTGAGGTTTTAAATATTTTTCCATTATGAATGACATATGTCTCAGGAGAGATATGTGTACATAGTTTACAGTAAGGTGCTTTGCATAGTTTCGTACCTTTGTTGCCTAGCAGGAGCGCGGTGGGAAGTTTCCTTTGCACCTGTTTCTGCTTCATGTTTGGTGGTTGGCAGAAGGCAAGCATTGGTGGAGTGGGAAATATATTTTTTTACAGTCTCATCTTCAGACAGTAGTAGCTGTAGATCTTTAATTATTTTCCGTAGTTTTTCCAGGTCTGTGTTGTAGGTTACTACCAGAGATGTGCAATCAGATGTTCTCTGTGGCTTGTACCTTAGTAGTTCTTCTCTAGGCCTATGGAGTGCAGAATGGATATTCCTGTCAATGGTGCTGGTTTTATATCCCTTCTGTCTGAAAAAATTATTTTAGTGTACTAAGGAGTCTGTCCCTGTCGTCTTGGTTTGAACAAATGCGGTGGCACTGGATGGCCTGGCTGCATATAATGGATGTTTTAGTATGTGAGGGATGGTAGCTTCAGCTGTGAAGGTAACTGCATCTGTACACAGATGTTTGCACTGTTCCATTTTTAGTGTGTCTGTGGTATCCAGGAAATGCACACACTTCGAAATATTTTTTTGCAATTTAATGGAAGGATGGAATTTATTGATGCTATCAAAAAATTGTTTAAAGTTTCTTCTCAAAAAATTGTTTCTCTCTAAAGCCAGTCTTAGAAATAATTTTGTTAGTCCAATGAAAGGTATCACCTGCAACATATTTGTTTTGTTTTTTTCTCTAAACGTCATTGGAAATGAAAACCCAACTGTAGAAAAAACTAAAAAGAAGAGGGAAGAAAAGACAATCATAATCATAATTGTACAACAGAAAATGAGCACGTTTTAATAAAGACTAAAGTAAGTAACACAGAAACAGGGCAAGAATGGAAACAAGTTACTATTAGGAGGAAAATTCAATCCAGGGAAAATCCTTCAAAGGAAGCCCCAAAACTGAACTATCTAATAGGTTTGACCTACTCCAAGAGATTATACTGTCCGATCAAGCAGCATTTGAAAGAAAACAGCCAGAGACATTTATACTTGGGGATTCAATAATTCAGTTTTGTGATAGTCATATTTTCAGGGATAATATGGAGAATACAACTTTGTCACGCTATCCAGGGCCCATATTCAGGACACTACAGAAAGCGTTAACAAGATAAATATGCCAAATAAATCAAGCATCATTTTACACAAGCAGCCAGCACACGTATACCCAGCTGGGACTGTGTGGACAGTGAAGCCCTTAAAGACTTCCCTGGAACCCCTTCCCAACCACATTCAAGCAGCCAGCACACAGCATACACAGCTGGGACTGTGTGGACAGCAGAGCCCTTAAAGGCAATCTACAGCCTCCTAGCTGGACTCTGTTGTGGGGTGTTTTGGCCTTTTTCTCCTCTCCGATTCAAACTGATTGTTTCTGGCTGCAGAGGTACTTTCCTGCTCAGCCTGAGGATTTTCCATGCATCCACCAGAGCTTTAAGAATTTTATGAACTCTATTTGCTCTGCAGTTTATTGTTTCTGGACCTCGGATGCTACAATCCCTGCTTGCATGTTATCTAGCTAATCTCTTAGAACATTAGGTACTGTGCTCTGTCTCTGAATAGTGCCAGCATTTTTCTCAGCATGTTTGACTATGTAGAGCAGTTTTAATTTTCTACTGTTTACTTGAAGAGTTATTGTCAGTACTTATGATAGTACCTTGTCTGGTTCTCCAAGCCACGTGGAGCTGGCATTCTCTGTGTCTCAGCCAGGCACCATATTAGGATCCTGAGTTTCCTCCTTCTGCAAGGCAGACTGCTGTGCATGTGCAGTGCTGCTCAATCCTGTGAGAGAGAGTGAGCTAACCCCCCCTCCCATTGCATACTAATTTATTTTGTTTGTCTCCTCTACTTAGGCTTCCCTGGAACCCCTTCCCAACCACACTCAAGCAGCCAGCACACAGCATACACAGCTGGGACTGTGAGGACAGCAGAGCCCTTAAAGGCAATCTACAGCCTCCTAGCTGGGCTCTGTTGTGGGTAGTGGTGGGTGAAGTGGGCTCAATCTGCTCCGCAAAGTGATTCGCTGAGCAAAGGTGGATTTGCGGAGTGCCCCACAATGCGAAGCGAAGTACTTTGCATTATAATGGGTAATGCAAAGTCCATTGAAAAAAATGACTTTGCTTTACTCCACCTTCCCAGACCACTACTCCACCAAATTTTAAGGCAAAGTGCATTGAGAACAATGCACTTCGCCTCACTTCACCCTGTTTTTAAGCTCTGAAGGCAAATTTTGCAGTGATTCATGGGATTTCAAGTCACATGGACTCTATATTGATCTGCACAGCCTCAGTTTGGGGTACTGTGTGTAGGAAGGAGTAGGCGACAGTGTGCTCTGAGAGCTGTCAGTGATTGAAACCTTCTAAAAGCTGTTAAAAAAAGTATTTTTGCATTTTTTGGGAGGCTCAAAATTTAGTTACTCAATTGTAGGAAACCCTCCTGTGCTCATATCATCAAGCATTTTGGTTTTTGTGTGGATTTTGAATGTTAATGTACAACATTGAGTGTGTGTAGTGAAAGACAGTGAAAGTGTGCTTTGGGAGAGGGGCGTATCTGTGGTGTAGGTAGATTTAAGTTGCAGAAATAGTGATTTCTTTGTTTTTTGGTTATATTTTTGTTATATAACTGACTGTGTTAATGTACACACAGTAATATTGTCAGTAATTGTTGAAATTTTCTTGCTTTTAGTGTGTTGTGTGGATCTGGTGCAGCAGTTCATTATTTCAGGTTGTTCACATTACAATACATGGCATATTACTGAACTTTTCCATTTGCTACGCATCACTCATTCACCATTGCAGACAAACTGTTCTGTGTGTGTGAGTGTGTGTGCAGTGTTGTGAGACATCAAATAATGTTCCTTTTATTGTGCCACAGACTAGTGTAATTTCAGGCGCAGCAGTGTGAACCTGCTATCCACTGCAGCTGCCTGATTTTGTGCTGCGATCGTGGTATCTATTCTTTGTTTTGCTGCTTGTACTGTCGTAAAAATCTGCAGTCAGTGCTCTCCCCACCCCCACCAGCAAAAGGTATTTTTTACCAGATCAGATTGTTTTTGTGACCTCATCAGCACCACTGATTACTGACGTTGTTTTCATTGCATGACAGACTAGTCTCTTATATGTTTTATATGTTGCTGAAGCTACAGTTGTTTTTTTGTCTTCACATCCAGCGTCCCCCCAATCAGAGAGTGAACGTATCAAAATCTAAATTTGGTTATAATATTGTGGTTGATCCCCCAAAATGCCCGCAAAGAGACATGCAAGCAAAGCTAGTTCTCGCCATGGCAATGCTGGCAGTAAGATAGTTTGTGGGCATGGTAGTATGCAGATGCAGAAGTGCATTGCTGATGTGAGGAAAGGTATTTCTCCTGTAATGTTTTACAGCCCAGTCAGTAGCTTCACTTATAGTTGGCGGAGATGAGCGTTTCCCAGCGGGTGGTGTTAGTGTTACTGGTGTTAATGGTGGTGGTAGTATTAGTATTGTTGCGTCAAGTTTGAATTCTGACCAGTGTACCATTTCCAAAAATATTGAGTGTGAAGCAGTGCAAGTGAGTGGCGATGTAGACAACCCATATCGCAGGCCGCCCCAAGTAACTCCAGTGTATCCCTTCACCAAGCGGGTCTCTTACCTCCATAGGAAAATGGCCTGGTGGCCAACCAACAATCCTGAGGTGGTGCTGGAATGGCATATTGAGGTCTGGGATCCCGGTGGTGAGGGTTCTAGGGGGCCGTCACCAGATCGACCCAGCACCATTTTTCCGCTTTGCTCCCTGAGAGCGACGTTCCACTGATGTCAAGGCATATGCTGACGTCCGTCACTCCCTAATGTGTCTGGGCCAATGTCATGCTGTGCTTCCAACCTCTGCCAGGAGTCAGCAGGTGCCGAGCCAGGTACCCACCTCCCCTGAGAAGGCGAGCCGTCATTGGCCGCTTTCCTCTCCCCAGCCGGACCTCCAGCAGCCTGACTCTGTTCCCAAACCCAGGTCGCTGGTGTCGCAGATGGAAATCCAACCACTGCGCCGGTGGGCCAGCTTGCGGTATGTTTAGTGCAAGTGGTACATCAACCCCGGTTGGCAAATCTGGCAAAATAACTGCATTTCTGGGTTTGTCATCATCACCTATGCAACCGTCTTCATCAAACGTCCACACTCCACCCCCTGCCAATGCCATTCATCACAGAGCAGAACTATTTGTGATCACACCCCGTGTAAAACATTTAAGTCAGCCCACATTACACAGTGTTTTTGCACAGAAGCTGAAGTACCCCCCAATCATACAGTGTCATGTGAACTTTATGCTGCTGTAGCAGAAATGCTGGTAATTGATCTTTTGCCCTTCTTCTTTGTGGAGAATTCTGGGTTCCAGCAGTTTGCTGCATGTGCCTGTCCAAAATGGAAAGTCCCATCAAGGACATACTTTTCTACCCGTGCTGTCCCCCGAGTTGTTCCGCACTGTGTCCGTCTCAGTAAGACATGCCCTTCAACATTCCTCCTCTTCATTCACCCATTTAAGTATGGATATGTGGACAAGTGGCAAAATATTGGGGAGTTCATATTTGTGTATAACTGCACACTGGGCACAGGTGTCGGGGGTTATTTGTGATGTTGGTAGTGTGAATAATCAGTGGTAAGGTGGATTGTCATGGTAGCAATCTTCCAGGAATTCGACAGCATGCAACGATTGCTATACACATGTGACCTATTCACACACTGGTGAGAACATGTTGGACTTGGTACTGACTGAAACTGACAGATGGCTAAACCCTCTGTCCCTGAGAGCTGGGTTCATAGCAAGTATCAATGGGTCAAATGTGGTGAAATGCATCACGAATGGTGGTTTTGTTCGTGTTCCGCGCATGGCCCACTGTTTAAATCTTGTGGTGCAGGAGTTTCTGCAGCACCCTGATGTAAAGGCAATGCTGACCGTTGCACGACATATCTGCTCTCACTTTTCAAGATCTGGAAAGGCCCATGACCAACTGTAGTAGTTGCAGATACAAAACAGTCTGCCTCAGCACCTCTTGAAGCTGGAAGTTGTCACTCAATTTAACTCCACTTTATACATGGCAGCGAGGTTGTATGAACACTACAAAGCCATCTCAGACTATCTTATGATGTACACTAGCCGTGACAGTTCCAGGGCCTCTATGTCTATGATGACTGAACAGTGGTGCCTCATGGACTCTGTAATAACAATTTTGTGGCCTTTTGAACATGCCACACGGGCAGTGAGTGGTGAGTCTTCCTCCATTAGCCAATCAATTCCACTGCTGCGGGTGCTGAGGCAGACATTGGTGAATGTACAGCATGGTCTTGATATTGCCGGAGACTGTGGTAGCAGTATGTTGCTGCAACACATGCTGACAGTATTCAACCAGAATCGTCACATTGTGAGCATTCAGTGTAGTGACAATTTTGCCTTAGCAACAATGCTGGACCCACGATACAAACGTGGAATTGCATCAGTACTGGAGGGAGGGCCTGAACAGGTAAAAAATATCAGTGGTCAATTGGTGCACTTGGTTCATGGGGCACAGAAGTCACGTGCCAAGGTCAGCAAACCTCAGCAGCATAATCCGGCTGAAGGTGTACCTGTAGGACTATCAAGCATATCCTGCAAGGGGAAGGGGACAGCAGTTCAAGAGGTGGTCTGTCATCCAAAGTGGCTGGCGTCAACCCACTTTGGGAGGCTTTGTCCCAAGTGGGTATTTGTGAAATAAATGATTCCAGAAAACAGGATGATACATTAACAACTGGACTTAGTGTAGCTCAGAAAATGGTTGAGTCATATTTGTCTGAAAACAGGCATCTGACAATAACTGAAGATCCTCTTTTGTACTGGAGTGAGAAGGTCAGTGAATAGCCAGAGTTGACTGCAGTGGCACTGAAGTACCTCACATGCCCACCCTCCAGTGTAAGTGTTGAGAGGGTATTCAGTTCAGCAGGTGCAATAGTCAGGGATCATTGAACAAACCTGTCTCCTGCAAATGTTAGTTTGCTAACATTCATTAAAATGAATGAGAGGCACATACCAGCACAGACTGCAACCTCAATATTCCGCCTAGTCATGGTGGTTTTGGTGATGTGGAAATGGACATCCTGGTGGCACTGGCAGTGGCTGCCTGAAACGGCCCACCACTGACGTAGATGATGACACAATGGAGAAATAATTTCCCAGTGGTCAGACTTCAGACACAGATGACTGTGAGAGAAGCTTTCTTTATGAGGATGATGATGTGGTTAATGTTGGCAGGTTTTAAATGAAGTTGTTGAAATGTGGTGTGCCACCCTGGACCACCACTACCACCACCGGGACTGATGTTAGCCACTGACACCACTGAGCATGAGTCTGTCTGCCCCCCAGACCACAACCACCGGGACTGATGTTAGCCACTGCCACCACTGAGCATGAGTCTGTCTGACCCCTGGACCACTACTACCGGACTGATGTTAGCCACTGCCACCACTGAGCATGAGTCTGTCCACCCCTGGACCACCACCACAGGGACTGATGTTAGCCACTGACAAAAAATTCTCCTTGCTGAAACTCGGTGGAATGGTACTGCAGCTGTACTATACAGAGGAACATATGGAACATCCATTCTGGTAAGAATGAAGATTTTATTTCATCCGTTTCATTGTTTTGGAAAGACTGCAGCAAATGCGACTGAGTACGTATTCATTAAACTAGGTGACACGTTACGCCACCAAAACTATTTCTGTAAGATATCATTCATACACTGTATTCTGAACTTTCAGCTGTGCAGCCCTGACCATGACAGTGTTGAAAAAGTTGCACACAGGTTAGGTTACTTGACAAGATGTGGTTTTGAAATGTAACTTGACTTGAGGAGATTGAAAACCAGGGACAAATTACAATTAAGTAGTAAGAAGTCATTCTTTTCTTTTTTTAGGAAACTTCTAGATGCTTTGTTGTTCTGTCAAAATGGCCTTATCCAATCAAGTTCTTCTACATCTGATCCCTCCCCCCCCATGCTTGGGCACACATGCAACATGCAGAAGTTGTTTCATTAGATGACCATGACCATTACTAACAACCAGACTCAAGAAGGATGCAGATGAAATCTGTGAAGAAGTAACAAAATAAGAAACCATTACAGACAAACCTGCAAATATGCTCCCCCACCCCACAAAAATACTTTCTTTCACGTGCTTGAGAGTTATCCATTTCAAATTTCAATGCAAAAGTTCTCATCAAGCACTGGACTGTGTACACCAACAGCATATGTGACCTGTGGTACAGAACAATACCATGGAGTACATATCCATGTCAACCCCTCACCTACAAAATACACAAACATATATCTATATATATATCAACTCACCAAGGTTACTATTAGTATACAGACAAAGGGCACCCTTCCATCCAGTTGAGATGATCACATTGCATTTCCTCAAATCGCAGCACACATTGGAAAAGCAACACTTCGCTCACGGTCATCATTTTATTTAGGGGGACCTTGTATGTACTGAAACACTCCCATTTCACTTTGCTACCACTTTTTTTTTCTGCACACAAGGTGGATGCATTTTGGGCATGCAGAAAAAAATCTGGGGACTCTGTGCCAACACTGCACGCATGACTGAGTGCGCCATTAATTTTGGGGGACTTTGTATGTGCTGAAACACTCCCATTTCACTTTACTACCACTTGTCAATTTTCTGCACACAAGGAGGATGCATTTTGGGCATGCAGAAAAATCTGGGGACTCTGTGTCACCACTGTGCACATGACCGAGTGCGCCATTAATTCTGGGGAATATGTATGTATGTGCTGAAATGCTCCCATTTCACTTTGCTACCACTTGTCAATTTTCTGCACACAAGGAGGATGCATTTTGGGCATGAAGAAAAAATCTGGGGACTCTGTGCCACCACTGTGTGCATGATTGAGTGCACCATTAATTCTGGGGGACTTTGCATGTGCTGAAACACTCCCATTTCACGTTGCTACCACTTGTTAATTTTGTGTGTTGTGTGTTTGTCAGCTCTTGATGTTACACTGACATTATCAATTAAAGCAGCATTGCAAGAATGTCGTGACAATTTTGAACTGTACTTTTTATGCTACTTTACATTCACGCAGCCACTAGTTACCTCAGAGTCGGACTTGAGTGATACACTTTTCACAATTTCTGTCTGCTTTACTTAGTTGATTACTTTTTTCATGTGTGGAAAAAATGAGCACACCTTTCAATATTGTTCTGACTAGGTTTGTATTTATTTCCAGCTGCTTTTCAATAAATATTGTTCTGTGGTGTCATAAAACACTGCCTGCTGCTTAACTGTTAATTTACAACAGAAGTGATATATAACAGCTAACTGATGTGATGAAGAAAACCAGAGGAAAACAATGATAAAGACCTGGTCAGCACCAATTTAAAAGGAATGCTACTTTCATTATTTCACACATGAAAACGGTAGTACAGCAGACTCAACTACTGGAAATTCTCGTATCATTCCAGTCAAGATGTGCAAGGAAGTGTTAAGATAGCATTAAAAATATAGGTCAGAGTTCTCAACAGACTGTTACACTGCTGCTTTACAGAGATTCACCACGTTACATAGGTATGATGTTGCACATAACCTAATATGTGGGCACCTTACTTCCAGGGGACTCTATATTGCTTCACATAGTGCAATACATTTCTGAGAAAACAGCCTGTAATTTCAGTACAGTGTGTCATGTCATGGAGGAATTCCTATTCAGAAAAGCCGCCCAAATTCTGCCACCCCCTTTTCTCTGCAATGTTAGGGCATGATGCCAGGGGGAATGAAGGCGCATGCTCCACTATAGTGAATGTCCGGCAGCTATCCGAATGTTTCTTTATGTTATAAGGTTCACTTTGTGGTGAACTGTGGAGCACGCTTCCAATCACAAGGCTCTTCTTGCTGGAAACGTGCCCACACGTTTCATCACAAACTGACCATTATAACATAAATAAACATTCAAAAAGCTGCCAGACAATCGGACATTCAGTATAATGGAGCACGAACCTGCGCTCTCCCTGGCATCACGTTCTAACATTTCTGCGAAAGGGAGGCAGAATTTGGACGGTTTTATGAATGGGAATTCCTCCATGATGTGACACACTGTAATGAAATTAGGGGCAGTTTTCACAGAAATGTATTGCACTATGTGGAGCAAGAAAGATTCCCCTGGAAGTAAGGTGCCCATATATCGGGTGCAATGCTGTGACTTGGCGAATCTCTTTCATGTCTATTTCACAAGCAAAATAGTTATAGAGCCTCTGTAATGTTTAATTTATGTCGGGACTCATGAATTGGATTTTAAGTGTTTCGCAAACAGCATGAAGACTGAGCAATGCGAGTATGCTGTGCTAAACTGCATGTGTGCCATGACTGTTCTTTCCTGTGTGTGCATACATTGTCCAGCGTCATGCAAACATATATATGGTAAGACTTGTTGCAGTATCAAGAATAAAGATAACAAAGAATACCTGAGGTATATTTTATTGTTACCACCAGTACCAGTAGACTAAGTGATATGATATTTTTCCAGAGGTATCGGGTCAGTGTGCACCTCAGTCACTGACAGCGCACACATGACTTTGTGGAGATCATAGCACAACAAACAACATGCTCTCCTAAAAGTTATGTGTGCAGTATAGTATATAATGTGACTACAGTGCACTCTGGCCAGACACCTCTGAAAAAGAATCGTCACTTAGTTCACTGATGATGATGGTGACAATAAAATATACAGTATTCTGCTCGCTACTCTTTATAGCATAAACACTGCCTGCAACAAGTCAGCAACAGCAATATATGTTTGCAACACTCTGCTGCACAATGTCTGAAGTCACACACACACACACGTATGCACACACACACACACACACACACACATACACACACACATGAAACAACACTGACTGCACACATGTAATTTTACACATCATTCTTTCACTGCTCACAACAGCTTGTCCACAAGCACTACAAAACAAAAAGTAAACATTACTGAGGCACTGCAACTACAAAAGGAAAATTGGTATTATTAAACAACAATAAAAGACACACAAAAAAGTACAGCACAGTAGTGGGGTGGGCTGGGGTGGGGGTCCACAAACAATCCCTTACACTGGACGTGGGATGCCATGGTGTTGCAGCAGCAGGTGCAGCATTGTGAGTATTTGCTGCTGCTGTTCTCAGGTTGTATTGACCTGCTGCTGCAAAGCACCTACCCTCTGATTATTCTCCTCCAGGGCCGTCCACACACAGCAATGTCGGCCTCTGTTGCAGGGAGTTTGGAGGGGTCCACTGCAGGTGGGGACCCAGGTAGTGTCACTGGTGGTGTTGGAGAGGGGGTGCTGGTGGCTGTGGTGGCGGTGGTGGTGGTGGAGCAGCTGCTGCGCTGGCCCTCCTCCTGCTGCAGCAGTGAAGCACAACTTCAACCCCAGCAGCACCCTCAGCCACTGCCACAGAAGGGCCAGCAGGTGGACACCTGGCCCCTTAAATGGCAGCCTGCCACTCTGCCTTGTGGTGATTGAACATGTGGGTGCACTGCCTACCGGTCCCCAAATGTGACCTCCTGGGGCCATGGTGCACCTGCACACCACAGAGATGGCACACTATGACTGTGCTGTCTTTCCCCACACAATTAAAAAACTCCCACACTGGGGAGCTGCAGAGGGGACCAGATACAGTCCTAGCAGTAGCACCACCTACGTTTGCCAGGGGCACCTTCTGTGGCTGTGGAGGTGGTGGAGGGGTGCTGCCGGAGACCCTACAGCTGCTACCAGTGGTGGTGGTAGTGGCAGAGTAGGTAGATGAGCAGCAGCCACCAGTGGCAATAATGCTGCTGCTGCTTCCACAGGGGGGAAGCAAGACACAAGAGTATGGAGTGGTCCAGCAACACATGACCACTCCCATGTGTGTGCACTCCTCCTCCTACCATGCCCACGGTCCAGCTCCTTCTGCAGGGTACATCCTTACCACACAAGCCCCTGACCCCAACTACAAACAAATAAAACCAGAGTCGACACCTAGTCTTCACCCGGTGGCTGCACTCACTCTCACACTCCCAGACACACATACACACTGGCACACACAGTCACACACACACAAAACAAAACAAAACTTAAAAAAAAAATTCACTACCAAAAAAAAATCACAAACACAATACAAAAACTAATTTAAGATACAGCTTTTAAAAAAGCTGTTTTTTTAAAGGCACAAAAGCAATGAAGCACTTATGACACTCTACTGCTCTCCTCTCCAAAAGCCTTCTCTCTCTCCACAAATGCAAAGGAAAAAGTGAAACTACTTCTCTGACTCACTTCCTTCCTCCCTGCTTGGCTAAACCATGTGACTTACAGTACTGTAAGTCATGTGGCTGCCTATTTACATGCTACTTCACCTTACTTCACGTTAAGGTGTAATGGCAATGTGAAGTAATAATGATAACTCAAAGTGAGCACTTTGTGGTGCCCACTTCACGTTGTGCTCTGCCAATGCAAAGTGGGCACTTCGCGTCTACTCTGCCAGTGGATTTAAAATTCACTGCATCTCTAGTTGTGGGGTGTTAGCCTGTTGATGCTTTTCGTCTACTGCCCCACCCACCTCTACCACCCACCCACCCAAGGCCGCCTTAATTTATTGACATCATCAAGTCACGTGACCTTCCTAATTTTCTCCTAAGTGCCCATTTTCCCATTAGCTGGTTATCATCTCTGACCACTTGGGGTCAGTGCTGCACCTCCTCCAACACCTTTTCTGTCTCTCTCTCTCACTAAACATCTTTAGCCCTGCTCCCCGCCTTCTCTGCTCCTATTCTTAAACCACTTTTCCTCATCTCTCAGTGTGCCTACCAGGTCTCCACCCACCAGAATTGAACCTTTGTCACCATAGTCCATAACCCTACCTCTGCACCAGGCAGACTGTCCTGCTATTAGGTGTTCTTTTGATATACTTATCCCTTACGCCATCCTTTGCCTGTGCTCATCATCGCTCTACCTGTTGCCAACTGTAACCCACCCTTCTTATTTATAGACAATGACTACTTTCTCATTAGGCTCCCCTCCACCCTTCCTCATCCCAATCTGCCTACCACTTCTCCTCATTAATTACCCCTTCCCTGACCCTTCCACTCTTAATTTAGCACCCCCACTCCCACCCTTGCCATTCCCCATTCATCCACACTGTCTCCATGTATGCTTCATCTCTGCCCCTCACCCCCCCCCTCCACTTGGGCATGTCCTCCAGTCCCTCTTTTTCTTATTTTACCCCATCTACATGTCCTCCCCATCCCAATCACTTGCACCAAGCCAACATGCTTCCCTAGTCCAGGTTCTGGCCTGCATGAACAAGTTAAGTATGCTCTCCTTAGGCCCTCCATGCTCTTGCTACTTCTGTCCAGGAATGTCCACCCTAACCCTGGACCCACTACTGTTCCCAACCCGCTCTGCACTGCTTCTAATGGGCTTTGAATTGCCTCCCTCAATATCTGCAGCCTTGAGAAAAAATTGCCATTTTCCAGGTTTGGCTGGGCCAGCACCAGCTTGATGTTCTGTCCATAGTACAGACCTGGCTCTCAAAGGATACCCCAGGCTCAGCAGTGGCAATTGTTGTGTACACCATCTACCATGAGGACAGACTTGGTAAGCTGGTGATGCCTGTGCTATTATATTCAAGACCCTCACAGGGTCACACACTCAACCCTGCCCAGCTGGACCATGGCGCCCAGTCCCTCACTCTGAAAATTGCCACTGGCACTGTCAGAACCCCTCTTAATCACCTCCATCTATATTCCCTGGAACCAAAGCTCACATTTCGGTCCGTCCTGAACTACTCTCTCCTGCCCCCAATTCAGAGATCTTAGTCCTAGGGACTATAACATTAACTGTCTGTCTAACACTGCTGCTCTGTACAAGGATGCTATAGCCACTATGGATCTCTCCCAAGTTCTAACCTCCCCACTCCTCAAACCCCCAAATGGATCCTCCTCCCTAATTGACCTAGTACTAAAAATTGTCCTAATAAAATTACTGGTGTCTCAGTGCTCCTCGATGTATTGAGACCACTTGCCATGTGCACCTGGCCCTCTACATTAAAAAAGTCTGCACCAAAACTTGTTTTCCAGCACTGGCTCAAACCTGGTAAGCTGGGGCAACTCAAAAGCCACCTCGCACACTAGGACTGATCTCCCATTGACCATGCGCCTGACATTGATGTGGCACTCGGATACTTTATATGCTAATTCAACTCTGCCTATTATAAATTTGCCCCCTCATTAAGCATGTTGTAAAGGACCCTAACACTCCCTGTATCTCACAGGCACTCCTTGACCAAATCTGTCATAGAGACACCCTCTGGCACTTAGCCCTCGAATCTGGCAGGTTGACAGACAGGCAGATGTATAGGGCCATGAGGAATAAATGTACCTGGGACATATATAAGGCCAAAACTGACTACTACAAGGCATCTCTCACCTCCTTCTGGGGCTCAGGCAGTAAGTTTTGGGATAAATCTGAAAAAGCTCAATGGGAAAACTGAGTCTGTCCCACCCTGCCTGCTTAATATCAATGGCAGTTTCACCACCGACCCCTGACATTGCTGACACCCTCAACTCCTCCTTTTCTGATCTCAGTAGTGCACTTTCACCCAATTTCTCTGGATCCTCATACCCTCCCACCCCTGACCACTCTCCCTATTTCAGCTCAAGACCTTCTCCCCACGCAAGGCAAAACCATATCTCTTAAAGCATTAGGTAAACTCTCAGAGCAGATGACAGCATGGCTACACATTGCACAAAGATGCCAGGCACACAGATGAAGTGTGCCCCTCCCCTGAAACAGCCAAAGGTTTTCACGAAAAACCTCTCACTTTCTCAAAGCCTTGAGAAAGCGCAAGGTTTGGTGCGAAAACGTTCAGCTGTTTGTGGAGAGAGGCAAGCTTCATCTATGCGCCTTGTGTTTTATGTGCAATAAAGAAGTTTTTTGTGCATTTATCCTGTGAATGATCTGCATTTTGTTACCAGCAGTGATGTGTAGCCATTCTGCCATCTGCTCTGAGGGAGTACACCTGCATGTTTTGGCTGTATATTTTGCTTAGCAGCTGCCTGTTTGTTTGGTGGTTAGGTAAATCTCACCATAGCAGTGATACTCTGGACCTCAGGCTCCTCCACATGACCCCAGATAAAGTTCAATCACTCCCTCTGCTAGGGTCAATTCCCTACCAAATGCAAAGTTGCTGCCATTACACCCCTCCACAAAAGTAGTGTCCGTACCATACCAGGGAACTATCGTCCCATCTACATTCTTCCACCCCTCCCCAAGGCTCTGGAAAAATTCATCTCAGATCAACTCACTGATCACCTCAGTAAATATGACCTCCTCTGTTGGGAACAACATGGATTTCACAGAGGGCACAGCACTACTACTGCATTCCTAAAATTCACCAGTGCTATCCATACTACCCATGACAGAGGGTGTATGTCTGGGTCTATCTAAGTGGATCTGTCAAAAGCCTTTGACACCATAAACCACTCCCTCCTTCTATCGGCCCTCTCCCACACAGGCCTCCTCCAGGATGCCACCAAATGGTTGCTGACTATTTAACTGGTAGGTCCCAGCAAGTCAAAATTAATGAAATGTTCTCCTCCTGCCTGCTAGTCAAGTCAGCAGTATCCCAAAGCTCCATCCTGGGGCCCCTTCTCTTTACCTTATTTCTGAACACCCTACCTAAGGCCTGCTGTGGACAGCTACTATTATAAGCCAATGATGCGGTACATTTCACCACCCACTCTGATCTCTCGCTCTTCAAATGTCCCTCCAAAAATGGTTCACTGAGGCTGAATCCTGGTTTGCTGACCACCGGTTGGTAATCAACTACAAAAAAACTAAGACCATGGTGTTTGCTCACAATCAGAACAAACATAAAGGCTTCCCTCTACAAATCCTCAACTTCAAACTGTTACCTCTTGAACAGGTTAACAGATTTAAATACCTTGAGGTTACCCTCGACACTGCTCTCACCTACCATGATCATATCCACCTCCTTAGCACCGCTGTCAACTCCAGAATTGATCAACTATACCAGCACAAAAAATGTCTCCCCTGAGGCTCTCTGTCTAGCTGTCATGTCATACATCCTATCTCTAATCAATTATGGGATCACGATTTATGGGGCTGCTGACAACTCTGCCCATTGCACTAAGTATCCTTAAATAAAGCCTGCCACCTTGTCACAGGCAGTGATAGGAGGGCACATGCCTGCTCACTGTATAGTCTCACCAACTGGCTCAATTTTGATGGGAGGCTCAGGTACCAGACATGCCTCTTTGTCAAAAAGATCACCAACAGACTAGCCTCCCCAGTCTTACCAGCCTTCTGCAGCCCACTCATTGGTGAAAACCACCCATAGCTCCTCCAAAACTTCCTTCCTAGTTCCCCACTGCCAAACAACTTTGGGTAAGAGATTCTTCTTCTATTGGGCCCCCCCCAGATGAATGCACTGCCCAGTGCCATCTACTCTGAAAACAAGCTAGGTCCTTTCAAAACAATATCAGGAACACATCCATTCCTCTGGCTCCTGTGACTGTTACTAAGCTCCCTCCACCCTCCAGCCCCTTATGGCCTCCACTTAAATCATGAATGGACATACCCACCACCCTGTCCCCCTCCCCCGGGCTTCCTAACTGCCCCAGACAATGGATATCTATCTTCCTTAAGCTATGTAATGCTACCCAGCTTTCTTGACAAAGGATCTCCATCCTGCCTAACCTGGTTCATTGCTCTCCCACTGCTCAATTGTATCTAGTTTGAACCCTGTATGTAAAATTATTGTAATATTATTTATGTTTCTTCACCATGTTGTGCAAGTCTCTGTAAGATAGTACCTATCTATTCCCTGATGTGGAGCCTTTATAAAGGACTCTATGACTCAAAGGATTGTAATTTCAATATGTTTCTAAATAAAATAAAATAAACGTGAGGATACATTATACTGGCTAACAGCATGAAAAGTATATGTTTGCCAAATTTTGTATCACTAGGGAAAATTGCCCAAAACAGAACATTGGTGGCTATAGCTGGCATTCTGCCAATCCACAGAGCATACAGAGAAAAGAATCATGCTACCCATAGATTCAATGTCAGATTATCAAATTGGTGTGCTTAAAAAAACATAGCATTTATAGATAACTGGGACAGTTTTCAAAATTAAAATGAACTGTATAGCAAGGATCAATTGCACTTGAACAAAAAAGGGGCAAAGATCCTTGTTGACAACCTCAAATAATTATTTGCTCAAACTTATATACACTAACCAAGATGGGGGAAATCCAGCAGTCAGATATAAATGAACAGCAACCCAAACATACTCAAATGACAACAGAAAGGAAAAATACATGAGTTAAGAACCTTACTGTTAAATGCAAGGAGTATGAATAACAAAGTCAAACTACATGCCCTAATAAATATGAACCCTACAGAAATAATTTGTATTACGGAAACCTGGTTCATACTAAGGTTCATACTAAGGTTAGAAGAAAGAGCTAGTAGGCCAAAGCCCATAATGCTCCTATGCTAGGCCATAGAGTAGAATGTTAAGTCATACCCATAATTATCGTGTTCGAGACGATGTTTAAAAATCTCTTTAGTATTACTTGTTACTACATCAGATGTAAGTCTATTCCAAGGCCCAATAGTTCTTACAGAAAATAAAAACTTACAATTATTGTGTTTAAAGATTTACCAGTTAACTGGAGGACATGACCTCTAGTATTATGTATTAATGACTTAAAGAAAATCTAACTCAGTCATAATATAGGGCTCATGAATAATGTCATATAGGAGGAGAAGGTCACCTCTAATGCATCTGATAGTAAGAGGCATCTGTTTCAGTGTATCCCACCTAAACTCATAAGATGAGGATTCGAGACCAGATATTTTTTAGTGTATTTTCACTGAACCCTTTCAAGAAGAGTGACTATCTGATTTTTAAAAGGACACCACAACTGTGAAGCATATTCAAGATGGGACGGACATAGGACCTGAATAGGGTAACAACACCTCCTGATCTCGAGATCTAATATTACGCAAAATAGACCAAATAATTTTATTAGATGTACTAATGACCAAATGCATATGCTTGGAATATGTTGAGTCATCTGAAATGTTTATTCCCAAATCCTTCTCATTATTAGTGGCACACAATGGGAAATTGTCCAGAATATACTGGAAATTTAAATTATTAGGACCCAAATACATTACTTTGCATTTTGTGGAGCTTAACTTCATGCCCCATTTATTAACCCAGGTACTAATAATATCAAGATCATGCTGAATACAAGATATTTGGTCTAAATTAGAACATAGTCCTCCGATCTTCACATCATCTGCATATTTAATTGTAAATGAAAGGCAGGAATTAGTTAAATCAGATATAAAAGCCAGAAAAGACAGGGCCGAGAACCCGAGCCTTATGGAACACCACTTACAACTTTACCAGAGTTAGAAAATGCCCCATTAATCATCACCTTTTGAGTTCTGTTTGAAAACCAATTATGAATCCATGTAATTATATGACTATTAATACCAATACCTGTGAGTTTTTTGAATTACAGCCCAGTGTGGCATGGTGTCAAAGCTTTACTGAAATCTATAAAGACAATGTCACAGGCTAACCGGTTATCAAACAAGAACTAAAATGTTCATAAAAGCAGAGCAAATTTGTCAGACTACCTTCTTAAAGCCATGTTGTTCCAAATCACATACATCAATAATAGGAGCAATAATATCCTTAGTAGACTTCTAACACCTTACATATGGATGAAGTCAAACTAATCAGCCGATAATTTTCCCATGTAGATGTTTTGATCCTTTCTTATGTATTGGTACCACAAATGCCTCTTTCCATTCACAAGGGATAAAATTATATTGTAAAAAAAGGTTGAATAAAAGTTTGAGTGGAAAGGCAATATGTTTAGATAATAGGTAAAGTAAATGCCCTGCTATATTGTCTGGGCCTGAACAAAATTTACCTTTTAGTAAGTGTAGTTTTTTAAGAATAGACTCAACAGAGAATGTGATAAAAGTATCTGATGGTGAAATCATAGGTACAGGTGATTGAACTTCTGATGCAGAGAAAACTTTACAAAATTCATTTTAAATACATCAACTATGGCTTTTGGCTCATGGATAAGTATGTTTTCTGTTGTAAGAGGCCCTACCACTGGACTTTTCCTGAGGGAGTTTATATAAGAGTAAAATTGTTGATTGTTGAAAACTGGTTGATTGAGAAGTGGATCACTGGGGTATAAACTTGGAAGGAACCATCAATATAAGAGATATAGAACCAATAAAAAGTCAGGGGCAATCTATGAAGAAAAACTATTGAGACTACTGACTCACATAAAATCAAGGTCTACAGTTCCACTGAAACAAGTTGGGTCAAATAAGAGGGTGATGCCCCCACTCTATAGTAACAGGAATAGTATATCACCCCTTTGGTCTACAGCTGATACAAATAGAAGCATCATGAAAGAAATTGACAAAGCTAGGAATTAGGGACTTGTTAGTTGTGGGGATCGAATTTAAACAACATTAACTGGAACAATAATACAGCAAGTATTTTATTTTATTTATTTATTAGATCATTGGTTTGCAAACCTTTGAGTCATAGACTCATTTACAAAGGCACCTCATCAAGGGAGCAAACATCACAGCAAACAAAACAGTACAGTGCATAATGCTTAAATTAAAAAGCAACCAGTGTTACAGGCATTCACTGGTGGTACACACTTGGTAATAGGTAGATCACAGTAGTCATAATATGGGTACACGTGTACCACATCAGGTAGCAACCAGAGATATTTTATTACAATAATCAGCAGATGCTGCCTGAGACCCCAGGTATATGCAGCAAAAAGTAGACAGGGCAGACCCAGCCTAGGGGTGAAGGTAAGGGCAGGTGGGGGATTATGTGCAGTTGCAGCAGCAAGTGCTTGTCAAATGGCTTCTGAGGGAGACCTTGAAAGGACCAAGCTTAGTGGAGTCAGCTATGTTGGCTGGGAGGATATTAAACCAGGAGAGAGCCCGATATCAAAAGGATCTCTGGGCCATAGAGGTCCTTACCCTGGGGACAATAAGGGAGGTTTTGACAGTGCTGCAGGTGGAGACTGAAGGGGGGCATGCTGCAGGGAGGTGGCGACCCCGGGGGGGAGAGCCCTAGCAGGGTCTTTTTTATAAGAAGGCAGGTTTGGAAGCAGAGTCTTTCTTCAAGGTTGAGCAAGTTGGTGGTGGAGTACAGCAGGCATGTATGGGTGCACCTAGAGGCTACCAGCATTAGCCTGCAGGCCTTGTTTATAGAGAGCTGGATTCTTGCAAATGCAGTGTTGTCAGCAGCAGCACAGATGGGCAGCCCATAGTTGATTAGCGACAGGACAGAGGAGGTGATTGCCAATCTAAGGGCCTCTTGTGGTAGGCAGTCTCTATGGTGGTATAACAGTCCAATCCTGACATTAGTGGCAGCAGAAAGGGCATTGATATGGAAATGGAAGGAGACTGCCAAATCAAAGGTAATGCCCAGGTACTTGTAGGTGGAAACCTGCTCAATGGGGTTTAGTGTGCTAGGCAGTATCACGAGAGGGGCACTGCTGGCTTTGCTTTGGCGATGCGAGAAGAGCATAGCTTTGGTCTTTTTTAGGTTCAGGACTAGCCTTCATGACATGAACCAATGCTCAGCTCTATCAAAAGCTTGTTGGAGGGTGGCCTGGAGTGTGTCAGGGTTGGGGTCAGCGGCAAAGTGCACAGCGTCATCTGCGTAGAGGAGGATCTTACTTGGGTAGGCCAAGGGGAGGGAATTGGAGTAAAGACTGAAGAGGAGAGGGCCTAAAATTACATCAAATGGAAAACAGTTTCTGGAATACTGTAACAGGAATCACCTGACACAACGTATAAGACACCCCACTAGGGAATAGTATATACTGGATGTAGTTGTATGCTCAGAATATGCTAATATAGAAAAATGTGGTGTAGGGCATCCATTAGGAAACAGTGACCCAAGTCTGTAAACTTTCAAATCAAATATGATTACGGATACACCAAAATATACTTATTTAGGCAAGCAAATGTTAAACAAATAAAATCAAAGTTGCAAAATAATGACTGGGATAACATACTAAAAAATAAATCACCAGAAGAAATGTGGCACATTATAAAATCTGTCATACTGCAAACAGCAAATGAATTTATCCCCAAGATAAAAAACAAAACAAAACAAAGAACAATAAAAAAGACCTAACTAGCTGAAGAAAAAGTTTAAAAATCTCATAAAAAATAAACTGTGCAGCTGGCCTGGTGGCACTGAGGGTTGAGGTACTGAACACCAAACCTGCACTCCGCCAGGACCCAGGTTCGGGAATGCACCTGTAGGTCACTGGGAGTCAGAGGGGGAGAGATTGAACATCCCAATGGATGCGCTTCCTCCTCCTCCAGGGGATCCTGGGTGTCTTGGCACACCTTGATGCACCAGTGCCGTGGAAGCACAGACATTAGGGTGTACAGTTGTGAGGGAGACCTGTGGGCATTTGTCTGTGGTTTGTGTCAGCATGCCATATGACTGGACGTCAGTCCTACATGCCGACGACCTCAGGGGAAGGAGGGACTAAGGGGAGAAAACAGAACCCCCCCAGCCAAGATGATGACCAATCCACCTCGGATCGCCTACCCATAGGACAGACCCCATTGCGCAGCACTCCAAGGAGAAGGAGTATGGTAGGATGGATAAAGGAGTACGCCTGGCACTCTAGGTGCAGATTCTGTGGGAGAAATCTGCAGGGATGATCAGAGGTCTGAAGGAGTGGAATGAGGGGGCAGTAAGGTGGGATAAAAAATAAATAATAAAAAAAATTAATAAACTGTACAAACAGCAATCTTTGCTTGGTACAATTGCCTCCCTTGAAGCTTTGAAAAAGTTCAGAAAACTTGTAAGAAGGAAATAAGAAAGGCAAAAGGAGATATGGAACTAAAACTGGAACACAGGACAAACAAAGAAAATTACAAGAAAATGTTATACCTGCATAAACTCCTTGAAAAAACCCGTAGTCAAATACGACCAGTAATACATGATAATAAAACAAGAAAGATAATGCAGAAATGGCCATGGTTTTTAATAGCTACAGTATTTTTGTGAGATCTAGGAAAGGCACTAAAACTGTAATGAAAACAGACTGCAAAGGAAGAAAAAATAAATAGCACTGAAGAATAAATTTTGAATAAAGTAAAACAGCTAAAGCTAAATTCCTCACCAGGGCCTGATAAAATCTCTACAAGGATGTTGCTAATGATGTCTGAATTTATAACTTCACAGCTAAAAACATTGTTTTAAAAATCCATAAATACAGGTATAATTTCACATGACTGGAAAACTGCTGATGTTGTCCCCATTTTTAAACAACCTCTGGTCAGAGCTGATATGGCTGTGAAAAGCTTTTGGGATGCTTTTACCCATTATTTTACTGAATTTCACGATGCAGATCTGCTGAGAGGCAATTTCAATGTGGTCTTTCTTTCACACATTTTACAATGTGTTTTCCTAAATATGGCTGCTGATTCCTATATGTTTAGCCTGGATAGGTCACAGAATACATGGCATCTTATTTTCAGTGGGGCTGTACATCTACATAATGTTATGCTCCATTGCATAAAATCAGAACACACTGAAAACAATATTTTACATCTGGACTAGGCTACCCTGAATAAATACATTATAAAAATGGTAAAATCATGACCCGACTGAAACTAAGATATTGCATCTAATCTGGGTCATCCTGATTAAATACAATGCAAAAATGTATAAAATGAAGATCCCTATGACTATGAGATATAGCATCTCCCCAGCACTATCCAGGATATAAAATATAGGATAAGAAATATTTAAAGGAAATCTACTGTAAACTGATAGTGAACACAGTGAAATTCAGTTGACAGAAACAGTTTCTTTATTGTTTTATAACATATTAGATTGCAGTATTTATTTAAAATGTGGTCATGAGGATGGTGTGTACAGTGTGTGTGTGTGTGTGTGTGTGTGTGTGTGTGTGTGTATGTGTGTGTGTGTGTATGTTTGTATGTGTGTGTGTGTGTGTGTGTGTGTGTGTGTGTTTGTGCTTACTGTAGCTCAATATATTTTTTCCCAAAAAGCATAGTAAAGAATGTGTGCGGATTGCTTTATATTTATTCTGAAGAGTTCACAGAAGACCTGGCATATGTCTGAGACAGTGCTTATCAGATAGAGTCTTAAGAGATTAAAACAGTGTAAATCTTTTTAGATTTGTTTGCTGGGAAAGGATGACGTTTATGAGGTATGAATCTTTCTTGAAAGACAATACCTGCCGAACTGAAGCTATTAGCAAGAAACTGTTTAAATGCTAAGCATTTAAATGTACAAGTTATTACATTTTGAAGGGGGTAAACACATCTCCAGTTTAATTGGCAACCAATATTTAACACGTTGTTTCAGTTTCTTAATGGCCATGTGATAAGCAGCTTGGAGTGCTGTCTCTGACATTCTAGACAGAAGGAAGGGAGTATTTTATTTCATTCACAGAAGACCTGGCATATGTCTGAGGCAGTGCTTATCTGATAGTGTCTTAAGATGTTCAAAACAGTGCAAATCTTTTTAGATTTGTTTGCTGGGAAAGGGTGACATTTATGAGGTATGGCTCTTACTTGAAAAGACAATGCCTGCCCAACTGAAGCTATTAGCAAGAAAATGTTTAAATGCTAAGTATTTAAATGTACAGGTCGTTGCATTTTGAAAGGAGTAAATAAATCTCCAGTTTAATAGGCAACCAATATTTAACAAGCTGTTTCAGTTTCCTAATGGCCATCTGATAAGCAGCTTGGAGTGCTGTCTCCAACATTCTAGACAGAAGGAAGGGAGTATTTTATTTCAACTGGCATAGTGATTTATAGTTGTGGAAGGATATATTGAAAACTCCAAAAATGTGTTCCACGAGCCTCCATTTTTTCCAGCTACAGACAGAAAGATGAAGGCTCTTCCCACAGCCATAAAAAGGGGAAGTAAATTTGGTACAAAACTACAGGCCCATAAGTCTAACCAGCATGATTTGCAAAATGCTTGAGTGCATCATAAAAGACAGACTAACTCAGATATGGAGCATTGGACAGAAATCGACATGGATTTCATAAAAGGTAGAAGTTACATTACCAACCTACTCTGTTTCTGTGAGAGAGTCAATAATACGCTTGATAAAAACATACCATGCAACATTGTGTTTCTGGATTTTGCAAAGGTGTTTGACCTTCCACCCCACTGGGCAATTATTGAAAATTAGATAAAATAGAGATAAATCCTCCTTTGTCAATTGGATAAGAGAGTGGTTGTCTGAGAGACATCAGAGAGTGGTGGTGAATGGACACCTCCAGGAGGAGGGGAGGTGACCAGTGGGGAGCCACAGGGCTCAGTGCTTGGACCAGTATTGTTCCAGTTATTTATAGCAGATTTAACAACAAAACTGCATAACTGGGTGATGAAATATGCAAACGACATAAAGATAGGAGGACCAACAAAAACCCTATTGGATGCTGAATCAATTCAACAGGACCTAGATATAATACCTAGCTGGACACAAAAATGGGACATGAGATTAAACATGAGCAAATGCAATGTGACACATCTAGGAAAGAATAATTTAATGTACAACTACACTATAAGTGGTGCCCCTTTGTAAGTATCTACCTGTGAAAAGGATCTTGGGATCCAGGTAATGAGAGATTTGAGCACCTCAAACAAACAACATATGCCATAATCAAAGCAAATAAAATCATTTAGGCTATCAAAAGAACTTATCATCTAGGGATAGTGAAGTTTTGGTCCCCCTGTACAGGTCCTATGTACAATCCCACCTGGAGTAAGCCTCACAATTGTGGAACCTTTATAAAAAGGAGAAATAGGATGGAAAAAGGACAGAGAAAATATACAAAGTTAATTAATGGGTAGAGTGGAAAAACTATGAAGAGAGACTAGGCTCACTAAACCTAATGTTCTTGGAAACACGGCACATATGGGGTGATGTTCTATTTAGGCATGATATTATGCAAGATCCTTTTCTCCTAACAGAGTTGGAAATCAAATTTAAAACCTGGGGAATGGAGACTAGAGGGCAACCTTTACAAATAAAAAGAAATAAATTTAGGTGTGATAAGAGGAAGTATTTCTATATGTTAAGAGTGGTGAATGTGTGAATGACCTTCCAATATATGTGGTAATAAATAAATCAAAGGAAGAGTTTAAAAAAAGACTGGATAAGCACATACAGTCTGGTGGGGGTTTAAGGTGCTTTTTATGAGTACTTATAGCACTTTAGTACTTTTATATACACATGGGCATATGTCCTTAAGCTCTTCACATTCCATAGCATAGTATGAACCATTGGATGTACTCTGTTAAACTGTTCTTTTTCTGTTTATGGAACAGTGTGCATACCTTATACTTCTACTGTGGAGGCAGACCTGGATCTTATGGCCATAACAGAATCATGGTGCACTGGCAACCACAACTGGGAAGTGGCCATACTGGGGTACAACATATTTAGAAAGTATAGGACAGGGAGAAAGGGGGTTATATGTAAAGGAGGGTATTAAGACCACTAAAATACAAGGTCACGGTGGGGAGGAGGAGGAGGAGGAGTTGGAGGTTCTTTGGGTTGGCTTGGTGATGAGGTCAGGGGCCTTTATACATGTAGGTGTGATGTACAGGTCACCAGCACAGGGGAGGATATGGACAGGGTTTTGCACAGGCCACAGACAAAATGGCAAATTAAGGGAAGTAAAAATTATGGTGACTTGAATTGATCAGATATGGACGAACATCCAGTCTACAACTACACTAACATTCTCTGTATACATTGGCTGATCTGTGGCATTTGCTTTTTCACCCCTTCTGTGATCTGTGATCTCCAAAATGGTGCCATTCACTGTCGTTCATTAGCACTGTGTGACACTTGCTCTCTATTCCTCCACTCCCTGATATCTAACCCACAAAATGCCAGCAGTGTCCCTACACATTATTTTATTTTAGTCTTTGGTAACCGGGTAAGACCCACTAGCCACAAGTACCTGTTTTCAGGGTCAACCTGGGAGCACTGGGCAGTTAAGTGACTTGCTCAGAATGCTCATTAGCTGCTCTGTGACACTTGCTCTCTCTCTGCCTTCACGCCCTCATCCTAGACTCCCTTCAAGGGTCATTTCTCAGGCAGCTTGATATACAGATCCCACTATGGATGGGGCAGTGCTGAACCTGGTACTCTACGAACAAGAACAGCTTTACTGACATCATAGTGGGTTGCCCCTGGGTTCAAGCAATCATCACACAGTGTGGTTTGACATACAGATTGGGCAGAAGAACAACAACAAAATTACAAGGGTCCTGGACATCAGGAGAGCAGGTTTAAAAGGAAACGAGGACTGTGACACTTGGACAGCTGGTTCTGAGCACTGTATGCTTTTTCTAATATAAAAATGTGTTATTGATTGTCTCTCATGAGAGATGCTGAGACAGCATGTGAGATAGCACACACACACACACACACACACACACACACACACACACACAGGTTTTAGATACAAGGTGTTACCTGGAAGGCCAGGAGCTAATTATAGACTAAAACAGGCCTTAATCAAGGATCTCCTGTTTATCTAAGTTAAATATAGGTTTAACTGCTAAGAGGGAAATCAGTATCCTTTTTATGACTTTTAGAGGAGGAAACCAGGTTATGCAACACTGGTGCGAAATTATAAACGCTTTGATGCCTGTGTGAGAGAGGATTTGCTCATAGTTGAAAGAAATTTACAGACTTGATTGGGGAAGTCACATGGGAAAGGAGTTTCTGCTAATGTAACCTTAATTAACTTACTTTCTAAAATGATAAAACATCCTGGGTGTATGATTTTTAATAAACAGAGGAGGACCTAGGTGACCTCACACAAAGGGGTTGGCAAAGACAGTTTTTTAAAACAGTATTCTGTTTCCCATTTTTGTCACAAATGTTTGGACTCTGAAAAAGAAACATCGACAGCACTGTGAGATAAGAATACCTTGGAAAAGACAATTCTAAGAGTACTGTGGTAGGAGATTTTGTCTGCACTTTTTAACCTGTTTTGTTTAAGTGATTTGTATGTTTTGTGATATATGGTTCTGTATTTTAGGTTTTACATACTTTTATCTATTTTAGTAAAACTCTATTTTTAGAGCCTACTTGGTCTGTCTTTGAATTTCTCTCTTTCTTTAACAAGTGAAGTATATATGGTTAAAGCTGATACAATGCATAAGCTTGAATGGTGATACCAAACTGGAAAAAGGTTAGAGTTTATTTTGAGGTCTTTTATTAGAGTTTTTAAGGGTTCATTTTTGCACACCTGGTTAGGTGCACATAGGCAAAGATATCTGGCCCCCTGAAGACAGAATTATTTGAGCCTGTGCATTGAGTACTCTAGCAAGAGGTTCACAGTTTGAATCCCTCCAGAACTTGAGACCAAAGGTTGATTTGAACCCATAAAAACAGACAGGATGGTTACAGTGTTCTGTTAACTAGTCACAAGACTGCATTCAAGGTTGGCGCTGTGGGAGCAGAGGGCCTGTCCTGCTGAGGGGGGTTGTGACAGATTAGTTGGCAGCGGTGTGCATCATTTTGGTATTACAAGCTTTTATTGTTCAGTGTGTCAGCTTGAGACTGTCAGCTCACTTGTAAAGAAAGAAAAAGGCAGTGATTTACTTTTGAAAAAGGAGACAGAACTAAATTACTTGGTGTACAGTCACGTTCCTACCCATTTTATTTTCTTTTCTAAAGTACAAATCAGAGTAGCCATAGTTAGGGGAAAGATAGCTTTCAACTACAGCAGGCACACTGTAGACCACTAAAAGCAGTTGATGCGAGGACAGAGGAGTCCAGTTTGAGGTGAAAGCCAGCAAACAGAACCTTGTGGATGCCCTGATGGTAGTAGATACCCAGAACAGTGAGTCACAGACCGTGACTGAAAAGGACCAAACCTCAAGTGTGGCAGGGCTAGCGGCCAGTGCAGTGTCCAGATCTGATGAGGAGGGCAACAGGGCCACTGTCAGTAAAGGGCCACAGCAGCAGGGGAAGGTCACCAGTATCCTGGATCCAGAAGTACTCAGGCTGCAAATTGTGTTGTGCAGAATGGAGCTGGAGTTCCAGAGGGAGAGGGACCATGAACAGCGAGAGGCAGACTGTGAGGCAGAGTGAGAATGCTGAGATGCTGACCATGAGGAGCATGAGTGCCAGAGGCAACACAAACTGGAGAAGCTATGACTCCAACCAGCGGCACCAGAGCAGGTAAGTGGCTTGGGTTTAACTGGGACTACAGGACTAGGTTACAAATTGAATTCCAAATTGATAGCCAAATTTAAAGAGGGGGAGGATATGGATGCCTTTTTTTAAATTCTTTTGAAAAAGTTTGTATTCAGGCTAGAATTCCTAGAGAGTCCTGGAGCTTTCATCTATCCCTGCTACTTACCGGGAAAGCTCAGGATGCATTGGGTCAAATGGACAATGATGACAGTGATGATTACAACAAACTTAAAGCTGCACTGTTAAAAAAATTTGAATTAACTGTTGAATCATACAGAGCTAAATTCAGTAAGCTCAGGAGGAGCCCTAACATGAGCTACAAGAAGCTAGCCACGAAAACAACATCAGTTTTTAAAATGGTGGGAAGGAATTGAGGCAAACTCTGTTGATAAAATTGAAAATGTGATTTTGTTAGAACAATTTTATTTGGCATGCCCAGCAAAGCTGAAAACCTGGCTGGAGGACCGAGATCCCAAAACAGTGCAAGAGGCTGCTGAACTCTTGGACCGCTATGCCAAGAGCAGACCTGCTCTGACAATGAATGGGGTGGGCGTGGCAGTGAAGAAAAGGAAAAGCATGCCTTTAGGGCAGCTAAAACCCTCACTACCTCCACCAAAACCAGTTAGCCCCAGGTTTCAGAGAAAAGATTACTCTGAAAAGAGAAGTGAATGTTGGTTATGTAAAGAAACTGGGCATATTCCCAGACAGTGCCCCAAAAGAATGAGCAATAATATGCAGAATGGTACTAGAAAAGAAGTGGGTTGTTTGTGTGTCCCTGGAAGCATGCCTGTGAACGTGAGAACACATGCACCCGTCATGGTGAATGGTGTACAGATGCAAGGGTTAAGGGACTCAGGGGAATCCTTGACCTTGGTAAAGGGGCTCTAGTAGAGCCTGGTCAGCTTATACCTGATGAATACATCACTGTACTGGACTTTATTAGTGAGGTGAAACATTGCCCTCGTTAGGGTACTCAAGACTGGGGCAAAAAGGGGAATGTGCAACAGGTGGCAGTAGCCCTAACCTTAGCAGTGGATGTGATCCTGGGCAACAATCTCAAACAAGGGATGGTGTATGCAGTTACCCATAGCCAAGCGGAAAGGGAAAATTGTAGTTCCCTGAACCCCACAGAAGCCATTGTGGAAACCACTGAGAAGTTGGTTCCCCAGCGTGAGTCTCCAGATGGGGAGTTTAATGAAAAGGGGGTAGAAATTTCCCCAGTAGCAGTTAACCACACAGCTACAGAGGGTTACTCCAAAGAGGGAGGGGTGACCCATTGTCAGAGGGTTGGAATTGACAGGGATCCTGAGTGCCCAGACGCTAGTGCTAGGGACCCTAGTTGAGTGACTGAAGGGGACCTGTCCCATGCCTTGGGAATGTGTGAGCAGTTTGCAGCTGCTCAGAGAAGTGACCTTAGTTTAGAGAAGCTGAGGGCATGAGCAGACTCTGACGGAGCACAGGGAGGTGATGGCAGACATAAGGTTTATTGGGAAAATGGACTTATGTATACTCAGGCTGTGCAGACAGAGGGAGGGAGGGATGCTAGGCAGGCAGCTTGTAGTTCCCCAGGAGTATCGTGAGCAGTTGCTCAAGATTGCACATGATATTCCTTTGTCTGGTCAACTGGGAATTGAGCGCACTATGCAGGGGTTGGCCCAGAATTTCTATTGGCCTAACTTCACCCTGCAGGTGAAGGAGTATTGCAGGTCTTGTCACCAGGGCCAAGAAATAGGGAAGGCGGGCAAGAAAACCCAAGCCACCCTGATTCCATTGCCCACAGTGGAGGAGCCATTCCAGAGGTGGGAATGGATATTTTAGAGCCTTTAAATACCCCCAGCTCCTCAGGGAAGAGATTCATCCTGACTGTGGTGGATTATGCCACCCAGTACACAGGGCAGTCACCCTATCCTCACTGAGGACAGACAAAGTGGCAGATACCTTACTTGGGATTTTCTCCCATGTTGGGTTTCCACAGGAGGTTATCACTGATCGAGGGGGTTCATTCATGTCCGACCTGATGAAATGTTTATGGGAGAAGTATGGGGTGGTGCAGAGATGCTCAACACTGTATCACCCACAAGCCAATGGGCTTGTGGAAAAATTCAATGGTACCCTTAATTCAATGCTCTGGGCAATTGCTGAACAGCATAGGAGGGACTGGGAGAAATACCTTCCCCACCTGTTGTTTGCCTATAGGAAGGTGTCCCAAGAGTCAACAGGATTTTCCCCCTTCAAACTCTTATATGGACACTGGGTACGTGGGCCCCTAGACTTGATCCGGGAGGACTGGGAAGGCAAGCACACCACCCAGGAACTCCCATTGTAGATTACATCCTTAGGTCTAGGAAAGTCTGAAGAAGCTTAGGGGACAGCCCAGAGCAACCTAGCAGCTGCCCAAAAGAAACAAAAGTGTGGTATGACTGCAGATCAAGAGCTCGCTTGTACATGGTGGTTCAGGAAGTCATGGTCCTTATTCTGGTCTGGAGATACAAGCAGCAAGCTGAGTGAGCAGGACCGTACAAAGTGGTTAGGAAGTAAATGACATGATCTACATTGTAGAGTTACCTAACCGAAGACAGATAGAAAGGATGCACCATGTCAACATGATGAAGCCAAATGCAAATAGGGCTGACATAGTGTTTGCAGTGTGTAGTCCTGGGGAGGGAACGGACGAAGGAGACCCCCTTCTGGACTTGCTGGAAGAATGCAAGTGGGAGTGCTCTGTGGAGGCAGTAAAATTGTCTCCCCAGCTGGCCTTGGACCAGATCCAGAAAGTAAGGAAGGTTTTAGCAGACTTTGCCACATTGTTTAGCGCCAAGCCTGGACTAACCCCCTTAGTGACTCACGATGTGGAGACAGGGACACAGATGCCCATATGGCAGACAGCAAATCAGGAGTCAGAGGCTGTCCAAAAGAACATTAGAAGGAAGTGGAGGAGATGCTGGATTTATGGGTAATCCAGAGATCCCACAGCCCCTGGGCCTCATCTGTAGTCCTTGTGCCTAAGCCAGATTGCTCTACCCATCTCTGTGTGGATTATCATGGACTGAATGCAGTCACAAAGTCAGACACCCACCCGATGCTCCAGACAGACAAACTCCTGGACAAGTAGGGAGGGGTGACCTACCTTACGACCACTGACCTGACCAAGGGGCATTGACAGGTAGAGTTAACAGACAGAGCTAGGGAGAGTTCAGCCTTCATCACTTTGATAGGCTTATTTGAAT
Organism: Neoceratodus forsteri; assembly: GCA_016271365.2. Classification (NCBI taxonomy): domain Eukaryota; kingdom Metazoa; phylum Chordata; order Ceratodontiformes; family Ceratodontidae; genus Neoceratodus; species Neoceratodus forsteri. Next base: position 39,679,813 of record JADMNL010000040.1, on the reverse strand, counting down.
TCAAAGTAATGCCTTTCAGAATGAAGAATGCCCGACACTTTTCAGAGGTTGGTGAACCAGGTGTTAAATGGTGCTGAGGAGTATGCCGTGGTGTACCTGGATGACATTGCCATCTTTAGTGCCAGCTGGAAGGAACACTTATCTCACCTTAGGGAAGTGTTGGGCAGGCTACAGAGGGCTGGGCTCACTTTCAAAGCTGAGAAGTGGCAGGTGGCCATGGGAGAAGTGGCACACCTCGGGCATGTGGTAGGCTGAGGACAGCTCCATCCTAACCAAATAAAAATAGAGGTAATCCAGGCATGGCCAAGACCAGAAATGCAGAAGCAGGTCAGGAGTTTTCTAGGGACAGCAGGGTACTACAGGAAATTTGTACCCAATTACAGTGCCCTGGTTGTTCCCCTGTCTGACCTGACAAAGAAAAGGATACCAAAGAAAATTAGCTGTGGCCCAGCCTGTGAGGAAGCCTTTTCCAAACTAAACATAGAAACATAGAAACAGAAACATAGAATTTGATGGCAGATAAGGACCGCTTGGCCCGCCCAGTCTGCCCATTTCCCTACCTAATGGATAACCTGCAGATCCGAGTTAATCAGCAGCCTACTTCTTTCTACCCCAACCCCCTAGAATTGCCTTATGGCTGTCCCATGCATGCTTGAATTCAACCACTGTTTTTTACTTCACAACTTCCTCTGGAAGGCCATTCCATGCATTCACAACCCTCTCTGTGAAAAAATACTTCCTTACATTACCTCTGAGCCGCCCCCCCATCTTCAAATTGTGCCCCCTTGTTCTTGCACACCTCTTTTTTTGAAAGATGCTATCCTCTTGGACTTTGTTGATTCCCTTGAGGTACTTGAAAGTTTCTATCATGTCCCCCCTCTCCCTCCTTTCCTCGAGGCTATACATATTAAGCTCCTTTAGTCTCTCTTCATATGTCATTTGGTGCAGACCCTGCACCATTTTAGTTGCCCTCCTCTGGACAGCTTCCATCTTGTCTATGTCCTTGCGGAGATTGGGTCTCCAGAACTGTACACAGTAGTCCAGACGGAGTCTCACCAGCTGACTGTACAGAGGGATAACAACTTCCTGTTTTCTACTGGTGATGCCTTTCCCTATGCATCCCAGTATCCCCCCAGCCCTCCTTACTGCCCTCTCACATTGCTTGCCCACCTTTAAGTCATCTGATATGACTACCCCCAGGTCCCTTTCCATTTTTGTTGTTGTTAGTATCTCACCCCACTGTGTACTCTTCCCCTGGGTTTTTGTTTCCCAGGTGCATTACCTTGCACTTCTTAGTATTAAATCTAAGCTGCCATACATTTGACCATTCCTCTAACCTTGCCAAGTCCCTTCTCATCCTTTCCACCCCACCTTGTGCATCAACTCTGTTGCAGATCTTTGTGTCATCTGCAAAGAGACATACTTTTCCTTCAGTCCCTCTACAATGTCGCCTACAAAGACATTGAAGAGGACCGATCCTAATACTGAACCCTGCGCACCCCACTAGTAACCCCCTTTCTTCAGAGTAGACTCCATTTACTATTACCCTCTGTGTCCTATTCTCCAGCCAATTCTTTACCCAGGCTATCATCTTGGGACCCACTCCCAGGCTGGCTAACTTGTATATTAATCTTTTGTGTGGGACTGAGTCAAATGCCTTGCTAAAGTCTAGGTAGGCCATGTCCACAGCCCCTCCCTGATCTACTACTTTGGTCACCCAGTCAAAGAAGTCTATTAGATTCATCTGGCATGACCTTCCTGCTGTGAATCCATGGTGCCTTGGGTTCTGTGCCCCTCTGGCTTCTAGGTACTCGACAGTTCTTTCCTTCAGAAGTCATTCCATCATTTTCCTATCACTGAGGTTAAACTAACAGGTCTGTAGTTTCCTGCTTCTGCCCTGCTCACGTTTGTGAAGGGAATTACATCTGCCGATCTCCAGTCCTCAGGTACCACCCCATCCTCTCATGATTTGTTAAAGAGGATAGTCAGTGGTGTCACTAGTTCTACCCTTAGTTCTTTTAGAATTCTGGGATGAATTCCATCAGGTCTCATTGCTTTGTCCACCTTCAGTTTTAGAGTTCTTTCAGAACCCTTTTTCTGTAAATGGGCTGGTATCAACTTCTGTATCAGAGTGTTTCTATTGTTTGTTTTAGGTACCTCCCCCTCTTCATTTGTAAATACTGAGCAGATATTTGTTTAGTATCTCTGCCTTTTCACCATCACCCTCTGCCCACCCCTTCCCCTTTATTAAGCCTCACTATCCCTCCCTTAGTCTTCCTTCACTCCCTGATGAACCTAAAAAAGGTTTTCTCCCCCTCCTTTTAACTGAGTTGGCTATCTTTTCTTTTCAAAACAGGAGGCACTGTGCAGTGCTCCTGTTTTGACAAGTCTTGACTATGGCAAACCCTTTATAGTTCAGACTGATGCCTCAGATGTGGGTATTGGGGCAGTACTGAGTCAGACATCCAGCCAAGAGAAAGATCACCCAGTAGTGTACCTGAGTAGGAAGTTACTTCCCAGGGAGCAGGCATACTCTACTGTGGAAAAAGAATGTCTTGCCATAGTGTGGGCCCTAAAGAAGTTGGATCCATACTTATATGGGCAGCATTTTGTGGTGCAGATGGACCACAACCCCCTGGTTTGGCTGATGCAGATGGGAAAGAACAATGGTAGATTGCTAAGATGGAGTCTTGCTTTGCAAGGGTATGATATGACAATTCTACATAGAGCTGGAGCCAAAAATCAGAACTCCGATGGGCTGTCTCGGGTGTACGAGGAGTGAACTGATTTTGGAAGCTCATCCCATGCAGGGGATAGAGCCCCCAAATTCAGTCTAGGTGGGGAAGATTGTGACACTTGGACAGCTGGTTCTGATCACTGTATGATTTTTATAATATAAAAATGTGTTATTGACTGTCTCTCATGAGAGATGCTAAGACAGCATGTGAGATGACACACACACACCAGGTTTTAGATTCAAGGTGTTACCTGGAAGGCCAGAGCTAATTACAGACTAGAACAGGCCTTAATCAAGGATCTCCTGTTTATCTAAGGTAAATATAGTTTTAACTGCTAAGAAGGAAATCAATATCCTTTTTATGATGTTTAGAGGAGGAAACCAATTTATGGCACACTGGTGTGAAATCACAAATGCTTTGATGCCTGTGTGAGAGAGGATACTGCTCATAGTTGAAAGGGAATTTACAGACTTGATTGGGGAAGTCACATGGGGAAAGGAATTTCTGCTGATGTAACCTTAATTAACTTATCTTTTAAAATGATAAAACATCCTGGTTGTATGATTTTTAATAAACAGAGGAGGAGCTAGGAGACCTCACTCAAACGGGTTGGCAAAGACAGTTTTTTAAAACAGTATTCTGTTTCCCATTTTTGTCACAAATGTTTGGACTCTGAAAAAGAAACATCAATAGCACTGTGAGATAAGAATACCTTAGAAAGACAATTCTAAGAGTACTGTGGTAGGAGATTTTGTCTGCACTTTTAAACCTGTTTTGTTTAAGTGATTTGTATGTTTTGTGATATATGGTTCTGTATTTTAGGTTTTACATACTTTTATCTATTTTAGTAAAACTCTATTTTAGAGCCTACTTGGTCTGTCTTTGAATTTCTTTCTTTAACAAGTGAAGTATAAATGGTTAAAGCTGATACTATCATAAGCTTGAATGGTGATACCTAACTGGAAAAAGGTGAGAGTTCAATCTGAGGTCTTTCATTAGAGTTTTTAAGGGTTCATCTTTGTACACCTGGTTAGATGCCTGTAGGCAAAGATATCAGGCCCCCCAAAGACAGAATTATCTGAGCCTGTGCATTGGGTATGCTAGCAAGAGGCTAACAGTTTGAATCCCTCCAGAACTTGAGACCACAGGTTGATTCAAACCCACAAAAACAGACAGGAGGGTTACCCTGTTTCTGTTAACTGTTCACAAGACTGCACTCGGAGGTTGGCTCAGTGGGATCAGAGAGCCTGTCCTGCTGAGTGGGTTTGTGACAAGGACTACCTCGGAAAATACCTTGGAGGATGGATAGCAGGAGGGTTGTGGCACAATAGAATAGAATAAAGGAGGAAATAACTATGGCAACAGCAAGCTGTTTAAAGACAACAAGCAAGGGTAATGGGAGAAGTAGGCCACTGTAGATGTCGAGAAGCAGGTGGGTAAGGCCATAAGGAAAAAACAGCTTTCAGGAAATACAAGGAGACCCAAACAGAGAAAACTGGGAGGTATATCTATAAAAACAAAGGAGGCAGGGAGCAGAGTAAGGCAACAAAGGCTCAAACTGAGGAAAGGATTGCCCTAGAGGTCAAAAATGGGGATAAGATGGGAGATCACTTGTGCACCTGGTCCAAGATGGCTGCTTAAGTTCAGAGCTACTGTGGCAATAATCCACCCACTTCCATGCACTAGCACCTTGCATCAGAGTTCTAAACAACAAAGCAACAATGCAAGAGGTATGCCTACACATTTTGCACCCTCTCTTCACAAATGAAAAAAGAACTTGGACATCTCACTGCCATTGGCCTGTCAAACACTCCATAAGATGGCCTCCCCCAACTCTGCACATAAAAAACAGGATCCCTCCAATTGTCATCAGCTGTCACTCCCAGAGGAAATAACCCTATCTGTGGAAACAATTAAACAAACTGTCACAGAGACACAAGCCAGCATTAATTCCCTTACCGGTAGAGTGGTGGTAAATGAAACTCAGCGACAGCCCTCACTGCAAGAGCAGCACAAGCACAAGCACAACAAGTGGCTGCAGGTGGAAGAGCAACAGATACATTGACTGATGGTGAAACTTGAGGACCTGAAATGCCGGGGGAGGTGGAAAAATCTGCATATCCTTGGGCCTTCCAGAAGGACTATAGGGGAGAAATGCAGTAAACGTTCTTCATGCTCCTCTCCGAGTGTGGCTTCAGCTTGATCCAGCCACATACGATTTTGAACAGGACTTGATGCATCGGGTCAGGAGGGCTAAACTAAAACTGCAGAATGCACATCCCTTGCCTCTGATATTCAAACTGTTGCAGTTATAGGACAAAGAAATTATCCTTACGTATGCTATGACCTGCAAGAAATAACAGCAGCAGGATCTTGCATTTCTTTCTACCCTGGCTACCTGAGGAGTGTGCTTGACAGACATCAAACATTTTATGAAATCAAGATGGGGCTCTGAAACAGGGGATACAATATTCCCTACTGTATCTAGCCATACTATCAGTGACGTTCCATGGAAAGAACCACCAATTCCAGTCACCTGAGGTAGAGGACACCTTTCTGCAGCAGACATTGGGCCCACCAGGAGCAGCAACTACCATATCCTCTCCACAGGCAATCAACCAGCACCAGTCTCCACCACCTGTTTAGATATCAGCAGCCACCCCTTGGTGCTATGGACTGACTTGATTCTACAACATGATGGTTACTGAAGATGTGTGGGAGAAGTCAGTGCAGTTTGGACACTGGGAGCTTTCTATGGACTTTGTCCTGGACTCTTGCACCAGTTTGGATTCACTTCAGTCAGTAAAATTGAATGGGGGTCAACTTAAGATGTTTGTTATTATTATGTGTTATGCTGTATTCCTATCTGTATAAATCACAGGACACTATTGTAAATGGGGTCACACTGTAATCAATGTGTATCCTGCATAAAATACATTTTATCATTATCATTATCATCAACTTAACATCAATCAACCTCCTCCACTATTGACCGGCATGGCAAGTGACATTGGTCACAGAAGTGGGTACATTGTAACTCCAGACTGGTAAGAGCCCCTTTACACATAGGGCAGTAGTTCCAAATGTTATTAAGTTTACAGTCACAGTTGAAGTTGCTAGTTTTGGGTTCAGTGTTTATTGTTGGGTAACAGTGTACTGAGGCTTAGCATCATGGGGTAGGATAGACCCAGTCCACCTAGTTAACTATCCTAGCTAAACTTCTTATTATTACCAAGAGTAAAGGCCTCTGACACCCCACTGGGTACATATTAAATGGGTGCCTCCCCTTCTGTCTTGAGTATGGCCTGGTCTACACAGTGAGGGATATATAAATTGGCTAAACCAATTTATTTTCTCCCTCTGGGGCCACAGGATTCTCATACCTTATAGTCTTAGCCACAGTGTATCTGACAGGTGGATGGGGAAGTCAGGTTGATGTGGCTTGGGTGCTGCCCATTTATTGAGACAGGTTCTATGAGAGCATAGGCATTATAACCTTCCTTATTCAGAGCAGCTGGGGTTTCCTGCTTCATCTTACTTTTCTGTTTTTCAACCTGAGTTAAGAACTTTGTACCCTGTCATTTGCAATCTGTTTTTACATATATAGGATTTTAATGTTCCACTGTGAAATTTTACTGTTGTCTGTTATGTGTTTTTGCCTATGGTGGGGGTTGGGCTGGATGCAAGGGGGGGATACAGACACTACAGTGGGAGGAGAGACCATACACCTCCAATTTGGCACCACCAGATACATTAAAATGTATCTAATGGGTCACGTGACAGCTTCATGGCACGAGGACGTGCTTTTTTCGAGCTCTGATCCCCGGTTAAATCAAAGTTAAAAATCCACTGAAATCCCTCATATATCAAAAGCGGGCAATAATGTTTTTGTTATACAGTCTAATATGGATGATTATATCATGTCGGCGGGGAGCAAATCATAATGGTCGGGTACCAAAAATAACAAAAAGCTGCCAGCTATGGGCCAGATGGGAAATGTAGGCCCCATCTCGATTTCAGCTGCCGAGATGACAGCGCTAGGCCGAGAGCTTAAAAATAAGCTCATGGATGCCTTATCTCCACAGTTAGAGAGACTGGAGAACAAGATTAAGGGCAGGCTAGTCACTATGGAGGCACAATTAGAGAGACAACAGGAGTGAATGGAGGAGGCGGAGGGTCACATCTCAGCTGTGGAGGACACACTGCACCCCATGGTGAGGTGAGTCGAGGAACTAGAGAAGCAGTTGCAAGACATGAGGGAAACCCTGGACTACCAGGAAAATTACCAATGGAGGTCCAATCTCCGGCTCCGAGGCCTCCCCAAAGGTAAAGAAGGTACAGACATGCTGGGGTTCTGTGCAAAGATCCTGCCAGCACTAATGGGCCTGAAACCAAAGGGGGGGTGGCTATAAATTGAAGCAAGCGCACCGGGCAGTCCAGCCATGACCCCAAGAGGGACACCCCCCCGAGGCAAAGTGATATTCCGATTCCACAATTTTCAGGACAGACAGGAAATGTGCAAGGCATATAAGAGTATGCCTGATCTGAAATTTGAGGGAGCATGGCTGTACATCTCCGAGGATCACTCTGCGAGGGTCGGTAAAAAAAAGGAGGGAATTTAACAAGGCAATTGCTGTATGCCAATGTTTAAAGCTGGAATGATACATAATTTTTCCGGCTACAATGAAGATCAGGCATGAAGGAGCAACGTATAGCTTTTGGGAACCTGAGAAAGCAAATAAATTTGTGATGGAGTTGCAAAAGAATATTGGAAGACTGCCTTGAAGGGAAGAAGGAGGAGAGCCTATGGTGGTCTCGAGGAGAAGATGTGTGGGTTTGCCCTGTAAATAGTTCCAGACTTTTCGTAGTATGCTGAATTTAATTTGGTGGCAGTAGCTTGGAGGGAGGAATGGAGAGTGCCTAACCTGGACACTGCCTAAGATGTTAGAGGGGTGCAGTCGAAGGGAGTTCCCCTTTAAGAGCGTTTGGCTGGTTTGAAAACGTTCTTGTTCCCCTGTGAATCAACTGCGACTGTGCCTGGTGAGAAAGAGGTGAAGCATGAAGAATGAACTGAGAGCATGCTACCCGAGTCCCTTAAGGACTGTTTGTTAGCTGGGACATCTGTAAGTTCAGACTTGGCACCAACGACAGGGAGAGCCGTGGAGATCCGATCCACGAGGAGGTCCTACACATTGATGCTGATTCGTGCGGCCTAGCCAGGTGGAGGGGAAAAAAGGTATGCAGTCTCGCTCTATCGACTGGGAGAGAGGAACACAGATCTCGGAACCAAAAGGATAGGATGGGTAGAAGGGGACAGGAGAGGGGACCTAATGCTAATCTGAGTAAAAATTGGGCGGTAATGGAGGATGGGTGGTGAGATACGACCGATCTGGTCTAAACTTTGATGAGGGAACTGGGGACATGGGGGGAGAGAATTTTTTTTAAAAGTGGTCCCTTACTTTGTTGGTTGCATGACTTTCAAGGAGAAGGGTAAAGAGAATCGACTGCCAAGGTGGTCCTGTGCACTATCTTTGAATCGCGGGGCCTAGCCTTGTCAGTGGGGGGGGAGAATAGAGCAAAGACTAAGGGAACGGCAATCTAAATAAAAGAATGTGGGGGTTGGGACACACAAAGGATGTTATATGTTTGGGTGATTGATAGAGGGAAGGGAAAGGCTAGTAGAAAGATGAAGAGGGTTAGCTAGAGGAAAAGGCAGGGGACTAGGCACGGTAACATTCTGACTTGAGTGAGGAGAACAGGGTATAACAAGCGAATAAGTCTAACTACATGCTTAAAGGGATAGTGGATTGAGGGATAGGTGGGTAAAAGAATGTAATAACCCGGGGGGGGGAGAAAAGGTTGATCAAAGTGTTTTTTGAATCAAGCCCTTTAGAATATCATAGAGGTGAGAACATACTAATTACAGAAATGTTATATGTTATGAAAGGAGGAAGTGGAGCTTATACTGTATATAGGTTGGGAGGGGGGATAAAGTTCAAATGTTATATGATATGTTTTTTGATGTAGAATTGTATGTGAAGTCCACAGAAAGAGATAAAATATGGAAAGAAATGCTATATATTAAGCTGGCCACAGAGGTGAACTCAGGTTTGAGGGATGGGGAGCTCCAGCTGTTATTAGTAGGATGGATCAAAAGGAGAGGATGAATGTTGTCTCATGGAATGTGTGAGGCATCTCCTCCCCGATTAAATGTACCAGTATTCTCACAGCCCTCAAGAGGGTACGGGCTCAGGTCGCTCTGTTACAAGAGACACCTTGACTCCCTTACTGCACCAGAAGCTGGTGAGGAATTGGGTTGGGTCTTGCCATGCTACATCCTTCTCTTCACATAAGAGGGGGGTGGCAATACTGATACACAAGCACCTCCGATTTAAGGTTTTAAGAGTGGTACAAGATAAAAAGGAGGGGAGATATGTGTTTGTAGAGGGAATGCTGCACGAGACACAAGGTTACATTTGGGGGTATATGCCCCCGCTGTGTTTGAGCCCTCGTTCTACAGGAATATTCTAGATTTGCTTACAAGGGAGCAGTTTCAGGGGCTGATATTGGGGGGGGGATTTTAACTGCACACGAGACCCAATCATGGATCACTCGGGAGGTAGAGGTAGGGGGGAAGCTGCATGAAACAATGGAGGGAAGGCATAGTGGAACTAAATTTATTAAACGCATGGAGAACAGCTAACCATACTCTTAAAGAATATACTTTTTTTTCCAACCCCCACAAGACATGGTCTAGATTGGACCACATCTACATTGAGGGGGGCTGGTACCACAAGATGGTAGACATGAGACATGGACCCATACACATTTCAGATCATGCCATGGTGATCATGACATTAGAATTTGAGGCCCATAGGTTAAAGCCTGCCTCGTGGAGGTTTCCTCTATATCTGATGGGAAAGGAAGAGTTTTGGACCTTTCTAAAAGAACAACTGGGGAGGTATGAGAAGCTCAATACAGAGACGGCACCATCCAGACAGGTGTTCTGGGATGTGGGAAAGGCCTATTTAAGAGGGGCTATTATAGGATATGTAGCAGGATATAAGAAGGAACAGATCAAGCATTATGAGGAGTTACACTGACAGGTTAAAGAATTGGAGTGCAGGGTAGTTGGGAGGGATGAGGAGGTCATGCAGATGCTGGCAACGGCAAGAGGGACACTTAATAATATGCTGGCTGAGCAGGCAAGAAATCAGACATTGTTCATGAAACAAAAGTTTTATGAGTGGGGTAATAGACCAGGACCCATGCTGGTGAACCTTATTAGAGGTAGAAGGGGGAGTGCTAGAATCCAGGAGGTATGTGGAGAAGGAGGAAGCCTAATCAGAGAGCCCCAGGCCATAGGGGAAAGGTTTAGGAAGTTCTACCAGACTCTGGTACACTGGCTAGAGCAAGAGAACTTCTAGACAGGCCAAAATTCTGAGAATTACTGAGAAGCAGAGGGAGGAGTTGGATAAAGAAATTTCTAAGGAAGAGATCAGAAGGGCCATACAGTGTATGAAGCCAGGTAAGGCACCAGATGGCCTCCCAGCCAAGTTTTATAAAGGAATGGGTCAGGAGGTGGTGGATTTGCTATGGGAGCTGTTTCGGAATCCCAGAGAGGGGAACCCACTCCCGTCTACCATGGAGATGGCGATGATATGTATCATACCAAAACCTGGAAGGGACCCACAGGAGTGTGCTGCATACCAGCCTATATCCTTGTTGAATGTAGATGCTAAGATTTACGTTAAGGTATTAGCCGCCCAATTGGACCGGTTGCTACCGCAGATGGTGCATCCGGACCAGACGGTCTTTGTACAGGGCAGGCACTCCTATCATAATGTGAGGAAGGTCCTAAATGTGGTGTGTTGCTCTTCTCGGTGGCCGGGGATGATAGCGGTTTTGTCCCTGGATGCCTAGAAGGCGTTCAACCAAATTGAATGGGGATACCTCTTTGAGGTGCTGAACAGATTTGGGCTGGGTGAAAGATATGTTGCAATGGTGAGGGCTCTGTATGGCTCTCTGCAGGCAGCGGTGCTGACCAATGGAGTGCTATCAGAGTGGTTCACCCTGTCTAGGGGGACAAGGCAGGGATGTCCACTTTCCCCACTACTATTTGAACCTTTGGCCATAGCCATAAGGCAAAACCCAAACATTAAAGGAGTAGGGCGGTCGGGAGACAAACAACATAAATTATTGCTCTATGTGGACGACATGATCTTGTACCTAAGTGACCCAAAGAACTCCATGCCCCAGCTATTAGAACTTATAGAGGAGTTTGCTTCCTTTTCAGGATACAAGATAAACCTAGATAAGTCAGAGATAATGTATATGGGGAAGGGGAGGGTAAGAGGGAAGGAGTCTTGGGGGTTGAGAGAAGTTATGTCATCCTTTAAATATCTGGGGGTAAAAATTGCAAAGACTATACCGGAACTCTGTGGATTGAATTATACTCGGCTGATTGGGGGCATGATAGCAGAAATGAGGAGGTGGAGAGCATTACCACTATCTTGGATTGGACGCATGAATCTTATAAAGATGAATATTTTGCCAAGGATCCTCTACCTGCTGCAGATGCTCCCAATGGGCTTGAACAAGAAAGACACTAAGATGCTGGAAAGGGGCTTCTCTGAATTTTTATGGCAAGGGAAAAGGGCCAGGATCAGTCTGAGCAGATTAAAGCTAAATACAAAGGGGGGGGGGTTAAATTTTCCTGCTATGAAGAACTACTATTTGGCCGTGCAAGTGTGAATTAAGGATTGGGTTGCCAAACCTGAAGCAGCCAATTGGATAGACCTGGAAGAAATGGAGGGTCAGAGCCGACTATCGGCATACTTAGCTAGAGGGGGGGAAAAGCATATGTGGCACAGGGTCGGATAAACCTGCTGGTGCTCATGGATTTGGAGAGCTGGGAGCAGATCAAGAAAGCTTTGGGAAGTACAGAGGTTGAAACGATACTTCTACCGTTAGATGGGAACCCCTTCTTTCGCCCTGGGCTGGAAGACCAAGGATTTGAGGAATGGAACACTAGAGGGGTGCAGTGCATAGGAGACGTCCTCAAAGGGAAGGACATATGCTCTTTTCAGGAGCTTAAGGAGAGTAGAGGGGTACCTAATAATCATTTATTTAGATTCTTTCAGGCCAGGGATTATTGTAAGCAGCTAAAGAAACAGGGGCCACAGACATCCTCATTGGAACAGGCAGAGGCCCTGATTTGTAGAGCCAGGAGGGACCCTAAAGGAATGGTGGGGGCTGTGGCCCATGTAATCCGAGATAGTGTACAGGGCAGGACAAGTAACATCAAGGGGCTATGGGAAAGGGACCTAGGACTCCCAATTTCTGATCACAACTGGGGAATCATATTGGAAACACATATGGGCCTTTTGCTGTCAAACAAATATAAAGAATCAGCCTATAAATGTATACATAGACTCTACTGCCCTCCGGTGGTACTACATAGATACCAGCTGGAAGTGTTGGATACCTGCAACAGATGCAATGAACAGAAGGGCACATACCTGCACTGCTTTTGGACTTGCCCCAGACTGCAAATATTTTGGAAAAAGGTAGCAGAGAATATGAGGGGGAATATGGAGGTGAACATCCCTTTCCACCCAATTGACCTACTGTTTGATATACAGACGAGAGGGGAAGAGGAGTGGGTCCCATATAGGAAGTGGGTCAGGGTTCTACTCTCACAGGCCATACAGGTCATCTTAAACGCTTGGGTGTCGGCAGAGGACCCCTCTATTGAGCAGTGGTGAGCTTTGATTATTGGGACCCTAGTATTGGAAAAGAGTTCCAACCATATTAAAGGTAGAATAGAGACTTCTATGTCTCTATGGAATTCCTTCCTAACAACATTAACTATGGAAGAAGCAGTGATCTTACAGACGGGGGCCTAAGATACGAAAGTAGGGGTTAAGGGCGTATAATCTATAGTGAAAAATGGGGAAATGTGGCATAAATGGATTTTGAAACTTAAATGAAAGCTTATGAAATGGATAAAAGATATGGATTGATTGGAATGGACTACAGTATATGATTTACTAGAGATATGTGGACATATGTAAATAGTTAATGGAGTCTTTGTTTTATGTTAGTGTATAGTGTCTGTATGAATTTTTTTAAATGTATGTAACTGTTTGTATATGTGCAAAATCCTAATAAATGCTTTAAGCAAAAAAAAAAGTTATCTCATGGGGGGATCAAGATGGCCGACACAGCAGCAACTTAGTTTAACTCCTCCGTGCAAACTCCAAGACAAAACATCAATTTAAGGGTTTTTCTCCCTTATATTCTGACTTACCCCTTGTCTTTATCACTTCGACTAACTTATCTGATGAGGATGGATTCACGAAGGAGCAAGGGGAGTACAACGTCGAAGTTTGTTTTTCCAAGGTCAGGCCTACTTGAGCTGTGGCTTCTTCCAGGTAAAACTAGCCTGGAGAGTGGTGGCGGGGGCTGCAAGCAGTTCGCTGACCACCCTGCAGGCAGATGATAAGATGCCTCTTACTACTCCCACGAGAATATTGTCAGAGATAGCTGAACAGAGTAGACAAAATTTGCAAAATCATCAGTATTACCAGTAACAATGCAAGTTTCAGCAGCAATCTTCTCATTTTGAGGCTGGGGGTTATACAAGCGAGACACTGGACAGAACATTAGATAAAATCCTCACTTGGACCGAACGGAGTCATCAAAGGTTTGATGAGATGTTGAAGAAAACAGAATTTATTCAGTCTGAAATAAACACGATGAAGATTACATGTGAGGCAACAAAGAAAACTGTAGCTGAGAATTCATCTGACATGGAAAAGCATGAAGCAAAAACTATCCCTCTAGAAGCAAATTGGGCAAGCCTGATAAAAGACAACTACAATATCAATAGTAAATTGGAGAATGCAGAGAATATGCTCAGCTACAGGAATATTCGAATTCTAGGGATTCTGAATCAATTGGATGCAGATTTTGATAATATAAGAGAGCAGGTAAAGGACATACTAATTAAGACTTTCAAATTACCACAGGAAAATCCTCCTCTAATAACTAAAGCTTTCCAGGTCCCAAGGTGCCAGAAAAACTCTTATGAGCAAAATAAGTCAAAAATTCTGGCCATCTTTGGTTTTGACTCTGACAGGGACTATATTTTTAAACTGGTCAGGCTTAGAGATTCTTTGGAGTAAAATAGTCATACGTACTTTATCTATCCTGATTTTGTTATGCAACCCAACAGCGACAAAGGAAATTCCTGGCCTATTGTCAAGAGATACTTGAGACTGGGGCTCAGTATTCTTTGATGCCACCAGCCAAAGTTAAAACCATTAAGGATGGGAAGATATATATCTTTTTTGATGTTGACCAGCTTACTTTTTCTCTTTGAGTACACTATTCTGCCCAGGAGATGGTGAAATCTCCCACATCCTCAGAACAGAATATCTCAGAAACTATGGATAAAATGGAAATTTAGGTGATACTTGCTGTTATATTATATTGTTTATTCTTTTTCTCTGTTTGACCTGATGGGAACTACTTATTTCTGTACTTAATACTTATAAGGAGTTAAAGGGAGAGTATCTGAAGCTATGTTGTAATTGATAAGGAATGCTATTATAAATTGCAACTGCTTCTCGGTTAAACTATCTGATTAGGATATTGTTTAGTGTTTTTTCTCACCTCTCCCCCCTTTTGTTTGACTTGGTCTAGATATATCATTATGTTAAGAGTATGCATAAGTCATATAAAGGTGGAGATATATGTATATAATGTATATATGCAAAAGTCATGTGATGCATATTACCATGTAAACATAATTGCTGGAAAAAATTGAAAATAAAAAGTAAAAAAAAAAATGATCTCATGGAATGTGCGGGGGCTCAACTGTCCAATTAAATGCAGCAAAGTTCTCCTAAAGCTAAAACAGATAGCATATGATGTGGTGTTAATCCAAGAGACCCATCTTCTTTGAAAAAGACACCTGGTGTCTCTGTTGTTCCTGGGTGGGTTCTGTATACACCAGTACTTACACCTCTAAAAGCAAAGAGCTGGCCATTTTATGTAAAAGAAGGATGCAGTGGGGAGTTCAGGAGATGCGAGCAGACCCAGAAGGTTGCTAGCTTATATTGGATGCCACATACTGTACCAAGGTACTCCAATTCTGGGTAGCATATACGTCCCTAATAATATAGATGCTGCATTTTTTGATAAAGTACATGTGGAACTACCTTTTACATCAGAAGCCATTAAAAGATAATTATAAGGGGGAGATCTAAATCTTGCCTTGAACCTAGCCCTTGACAGGACCAGCCCAGGAAGTACCTCAGAACCTCAAACTGCAAAACATGTAGAAATCACCTTTGCCCAGGCAGGGCTAGTAGATAGTTGGAGGACCCTACAATCCTATGAAAAATATTTCACTTATTTCTCCCTTGTCCATGAATCTTATAGTCGCATTGATGCAATATTCATCTTGTCCCATTTAATACTGTCATGGGTACTCAACCTGGGCAGTATGCTTAATTCTGACCATGCCCCAGTATCTCTCTCTCTCTCTCTCTCTCTCTCTCTCTCTCTCTTTCTAGCTTGGGGAAGGGGGGACTCAGGACCCCAGAAAAAAGTGGAGGATGAACACCACCTTTCTACAATATCCTGCATTGAGGGTGTGGTTGCAGGGAGAGATACAGGAATATTTCCAGTTGAATGATGTACCTGAGACATCCCATCGTACCCTCCTTAAAGGCAGTCATCAGAAGAAAATTCATAGGTCATACCTTTAAGGCTGAAAAACAAAAAGGGCAGGAACTTAGACATAGACAGGCAGACAGACAGACACACAGACAGATAGATATGACTCAATCACTCTCACGTTACTAATACTGAAAGCTGATCAGCTGCTTGCTGACCAGCTCCATGCAAATGAAAGGACAGAGCCCCCTCTAATAGGCTTATGTCCTTTCAACTACATGAACTTTCTACCCAGCAAGCAGCTAGAGGTGTCATGACCACAATGGATGGTCATTGGTCTGGATGGTCATTGGTCTGGATTGCTGAGCCCCTTCCAGCCTGAGCTGCAATGGGTTCTGCAGTGTCACACCTCTGAAATGATGTTTTCTGCAACAAAATGTTCCTTGCACATGTACAAGCAAATGTAACAAACTCTAGCCACAGCTGCGTTGAGCTAGCAAATGACCAAAGGTACATGTGTGTATAGCAAATATTGTACTCCCATGTGTAAGTTGGCCATTTTTTGGAGGTGTTGCACCAAATTTTCAACATGGCCTTTTTGAAACCCCACCTCATGAAGAGTGCCAGTGTAATTTTGTCCCCTGGTCCCAAAAGGTGATTTCACAGAGCGACTCCGCCACTCTGCACCACAGGTGAGAAAACTCATTTTGGGCAGGATATGAAAAATAGCAGCTGTACTGTTGCTAAGGTGGTGTGCAAAAGTGGCAATGTTGAAAATCTGGAGTGTAAAGATTAAAAATTGTTGAAGTCAGGAGCATGTGTAGAAACTGCGCAATGCGTGTTCGTAACACAGTAATTTTTTGGAATTTTTTCCCCAAATTTGCAACATGGGCTTTTTGGAACCCCACCACATGAACAGTGGCACTGTAACTTTGTTAATCAGTCCCAAAAGGTGATTCCATGCAGTGACCACAAAATTACCTTTCGAGACTGAGTAATGAAAGGACAATGACAGTGTTCATGAGGTGGGGTCCCAAGAACCCCATGTTGAAAATTGGGGTCCACAGTTCCAAAAAATGGCTGATTTATCAACATAAGTTAAAAATCCCATTGACTGCCAGAATAGCATGCTTACCTTTGATTATTCAGTTTGCAGTTCGTCTTTGAATAGTGCAGATGTGTCCCAGTCCAGAGAAGATGACAGCACAGACTTCTGGAGGCAAGTATGGGGTAAGGGGGGTGCAGGGAGGTGAGTGCTCAGTGGGAGAGTGGGGAAGGGGAAGGGGGACTGGAGCATCGATGAGGGACCTTTTTTTTTAGAGAGAAAAAAATGGGACAGTTTTCTTTATTTACAGGGGAAAAAAGCATACATTTGGTCACATTGGGGTGGGCTCCCAGTGTTCCACATGAGTTGGAGGGTACATGATGCCAATATGGGGAATGGGCACCCTGATGTTTGCATGGGAAAAAATAGAAAAAAAATACATTTGGGCACACTGGGTTGGGCTCCCAGTGTGCCAAATGAGTTGAGAGGCACATAATGCCGATACAGGGATTGAGGACCCGATGTCGGCACGAGGACCACATAGATACATAGATACATAGACAGTGTCAGCAGATGAGGCCTGTGGCCCACCTAGTCTGCCCATTTGAGCTTGTAAGTTCAGTTTGTTTTCCTAGAAGTCTATTTCCCCTTACCCCTGACCTCTAGAATTCCTTTATGTCTATCCCATGCATTCTTAAATCCCGTGATTGTTTCAGCTCCCACCACTTCCTCTGGCAGGGTGTTCCACTTGTCCACCACCCGTTCTGTGAAGAAATTCTTTCTCATGTTTCCTCTGAATCGTGTGCCACATGAGTTGGGGGGGGTACGTAATTCCAACACAGGGATTGGGCACCCCAATGTCTGTGCGGGGACGGGGAATGAAAGGAGCGGGGAGGGCAGCAGCAGTGGGAGGGTGCAGGAAGGTGTCCTTTGCTGCCAGTGCTGGGAGGAAGCAGGGAGGACAGGAGCAGTGGGAGAGTATGGGAGGAGTGCCATCTGAAATATGGCAGTGGCAATGACGCAATCTGTGCATGTGCAGCACTTGCACATGAGTAGTTATGGTGAATGGCATGTTGCCATTCACAACATGGAGGCACCAGCAGAACTGAGTATGTGCACAAGTCATGCATGTGCAGTACTTGCCCCAGAATGCAGTAGTAATAGCTGAAATTGTGTGGCTGTTATCCTATAGTGACCAATAGTGGTGGAGTGTTTCAAGCTTGTTGGACTTTCAGAAGAATACTTCCAAAAGTCCAACAGAAGGTTGTTGTAAGATAAGATCAATCCCAAAAATGGCTTTAGTTAGGCTCTGCCCACAGCCATAAAAATGGGTGCCAATCACATATTTTCTTTCATAGGCTTTGAAAAGGTCAAGTTGTGATTCAGAGGTGGGGATTTCACAAGTTGCTATTAAAGAGAGACACTTTTTGGCAGTACTGTCTGCATGCTTTAAAATACCCAGGACTAAATGAACATGTCCATATTTAAATGAGTGAAGATGATCTGTTATGTTCTGTCAACATTTGATATTATTTGTTGACATTTGATATTATTTATTACATACAGTATATCAACTGTACTACTTTGTTGTTTATTACTATTTTTGAGTTCCCTTTTACTTCCCCCTAAACATCCCCTATCCCTCTCCTTCCAACCCCCCATATTTTGTTCCGGTCTTCCTCTTAATCATCCTCTGTACTCTATTCCTCCCCTACGCAACCCCTTTTCATTCCACATTTTAGGGCTGCAGTGGGTGGAGCCATGCACTCCTATTGCTTTCAAAAAGGACTCCTGCATTCCTTGCATTCTTTCTGAACTAATAACATGCTGGACTCACTCCACAATCATCTCCACTTGCACAGCACTATTTTTTTCTTGTAAGGGCTAGAGAGCAACTTGCCACCATCTCTCACATAGCTGCTGTTTCCTACAAATTTTTTTTTTAAATAGAACCCACTTGGGCATTTTAAATGTAGCACATGCAGCTTTAATAGAAGGATGATTTTTGCTTGTACCTGACCACAGACCAGCACCGAAATCCCTTCACTGCCTCCCACTGGTATCCACCCCCACACCAGCACCAAAATATCCTTGATGCTTCCTGTTGGTACCCACCGCAGACCAGCATCAAAATCCCCTCACTGCTTCCTGCTGGTACCCACTCCCAGACCAGCACAGACATCCCCTCACTGCTTCCCACTAGTGCCCCCCCAGACCAGCACCAAAATCCCTTCACTGCTTCCTGGTGGTACCTTCCCCCAGACCAGCATCAAAATCCCCTCACTGCTTCCTGGTGGTACCTTCCCCCAGACCAGCACCAAAATCCCCTCACTGCTTCCCTCCCCAGACCAGCACCAAAACCCCCTCACTGCTTCCTGCTGGTACCAACCCCCAGACCAGCACAGAAATTCCCTTGCTGCTTCCCGCTGGTACCCACCCCAAGACCAGCACTGAAATCCCCAATGGAGTACTTGGTTTTAGTTGAAGGAAGTCAGATGCACGTCTCTTTTTACAACTGCTGCTCCATTTCTGTCAGTCATTGCAGGAGTGACTTGCTCGAGGTTGACAGAAGAGCTGGATGACAGCATGAACATAAAGGCATATTTTGCTATATTCGTCATTGTTGTTCCTTTATCCGGCAGTTGCACTGTGCAGCATATTTTATTACACAGTTGTAACGAAATTAAATGAAAGCACAGCTTTTACTTGCTTTGCCGTATACACACTATTCTTAGTTCAAGATGTTTCTTTTTTTGTTTGTTTTACTTCATCCTGCTCAACTGCCATGTTCTTATTAAACAACTCCAATAGCACATCTAAACAGGTGGAGGGCAGAGTGTAAAAATCATATTTTACTGTCAGCCAATAATAAACAAGATCAAGTTTTCTTTCCCTCATAGTTCAACTGTATACCAAATATACAGCTCACCTTGTCTGCAGATAAAAAGATTTCCCTGCTGTGGTCAGTGGCCTGCTTCAGAATTGTACTACATGTGAAAAAAAATTAAAAAAAAATAATTTCCTGCAGCACTTCAAGACTGATGGAGGGCAGCAGGCTAAAAATCATATTTTACTGTCAGCCAATAATAAAAATGATCGAGTTTTCTTTCCCTCATAGTTCAACTGTATAACCAAATATATAGCTTGCCTTGCCTACAGATAAAAAGATTTCCCTGCTGTAGTCAGCAGCCTGCTTCAGAATTGTACCACAAATGAAAAAAAATAAAAGAGAATTTCTTACAGCTGTGCCCCCCCAAATGGAAAAAAACACCATCTTGGATCAGTTTGATACGTAACCCAATCAGCTGTAAAACTGCAAGAACATCAAACTGATCCAAGATGGTGTTTTTTCTTCACTTACATTTTACCAGGTATCCATTTTTTTATTACAGTGGTGTACTTCAGTTGGAATGAAGCAGCAGCAATTGGCCCCCAGAAATTTAACTGTGGCACTGGTGGGTGCCAATCTCCCAGTGTTATGATCAGAGTTCAGTCAGTCTTTTTTATGACACTGGGGGAGCCCAATCCCTAAATGTTCTAATTGTGGATCAGTCTGTCTTTTATTATGTCACTGGGGGGTGCCCAGTCCCGCAGTGTCACGATCAGGGATCAGTCGGTCTGTTTTATGACACTGGGGGTGCCCAGTCCCGCAGTGTCATGATCAGGGATCAGTCAGTCTGTTTTATGACACTGGGGGTGCCCAGTCCCGCAGTGTCACGATCGAGATCAGTCGGTCTTTTTACAAACTGGGGTGCCCAGTCCTGCAGTGTCATGATCAGGATCAAAGTCGGTCTTTTATGACACTGAGGTCCAGTCCCGCAGTGTCATGATCAGAGCATCTGTCTTTTGTTTGTTTTCAGCTGTAAAAAAAGTCAATCGATGTTAGCCATCCCCAAATAACTGTGACACTGGGGGTGACTAATCCCCCCACATGTCGCAATCAGAGATAGTCAGTGTCTTTTATTTTTGCACCTGTAAAAACAACAGTCCATCGATGTCTTTTACCACCACTCCTTACTCCCACCTGACCCTCCCACAGAGTATCCACCACCCAGCACCCCCCTGCCCTTACTTACCCATTGGGAGTCCAACACCATGATCCTGTCTGGACCACAGACACATCTTTATTCTTCAAAGCTGGACCAAGGACTGAAGATAAAGATATGCAGTTCAATACATTTCAATGGGGTTTTGAACTTCTGTTTTCTTTGTACCTGACTTCCATTTAGAAACCCTCCTCCAGGTCCATCGTGTGCTTCCTTTAACCAGCCACAAGTTTCACTCAGCCCACAAGTCAAGAGAAGTGGCACAAAGACATGCAATAGCAGCAGCAGTTGGAAAAATGGGACTCGGCGGAGATGGAGTTGACAGCAGCGCCAGTGAACGAAGCACCTCCGGCATCTGCACCGGCCACAAGGGCAACTGCTGTGGTGTAGCTCAAGGCTGGGACAATCCTCCTGGAACTACCCTGTCTCAGCATAGTCCCCCCTTCACCCCATCACCACCAATACCAAAACTCACCCCATCCCTCAGCACCTACAATGGCACTGCTCTGTATGGCTGACAACTCACCAGAGTCACACTGGCTAGACAGTGACTTGTAGAAAACATCTGATAATTTAAGATACAGACTCAAATAGTGAACATCTCTATGGCAGACCCCATATCTACATTTTGTCCTCAACCTGTCTAGGCTCTGTTTGTGGCCCACCATGTAAACTGGTGCTCTTTTGAGTTATACAGTATCATCCTGTACGTTCCCTCCCCTCCCCTCCACCCAAACCTAGTTCTATTTTTATAGGAGCAAGATTTGACTGACAACAGAAACTTCCTGTTTGGGAGCAGGAAGTGAGTGATCACAGAACCACCAAAGACCCACCATCCTAGAAGGGCAAGAGTAGCTCTCCAGCCCCCTCTAGCTGCTGGAGGTCTGCCTCTGAGCAAGTAAGTGGTCTACTGAGAAATATAGGATATTCTTGTCTCAGAACAGGACAATCAGGAGCTTAAAGGGCACACAGGCAGAAAGTAAGGAGAGAGAGAGAGAAAAAAAACAGAGGAAAGAGTAAGGATTGCAAACAGTTAAGGGGCCAGAAATAAGACATGATTGGAGTGGTGCAGTGCAGTGGCTGTGGAGCAGCAGTCTTCTGGGAGATGTTCTGGATGATGCAGTGTTGTCCCATCTGCAGGCACCTCTCTGGGCTGAGGGAGGAGGTTGCTCATCTCAAGGTTGAGTTGGCCAGGATTTGTGGGACCTCCTCTTCCATCCAGGGACCACCAGTGCCACTGCCATTGCCTCAGAGGTTGCCAAGAAGAGGCCGGTTGGACCACAGTGGGCTCAGGGAGGGTGAGAGTGGTGGAACAGAGCGCATCCCTCAGTTGTACCTCTCCACAATTCCTATGCCATTCTGGCAAAGTGTGGTTCCTCTATGGAGGCACCTGCAGTGGAGACCAAGGAGGATGCTGGGAACATCCACAAGGAGACCCACAGGAGGTGGCAGGAATCCTGCAGGAAGGAAACAACTCCTGGAGGGACTCCATTGTTAGGAAGGTGAAACGCTGGGGGAGGAAGAGAGGAGGGCAAGGTGCCTGCCTGGCGCCATGGCTTGGAGGGACAGGAAGCGAATCCTCAGGCTTGCGGAGCAGCTGCACAAGGGAGGAGCTGGATGTCATCGTCCACCTAGGGACAAATGACCTGGCTAAGAAGGGATTGAGGAGTGCAGGAAGAGTTTGTGGAATTGGGGAGGGGCCTTAGTCAAGTAGCACACACGGTAACCTTCTCAGAGGTGCTGCCCATCTATGGCATAGGAGAGGCTAAGGTGTTCCGCACCATGGGATTCAATCAGTGGTTGAAAAACTGGTGTGGAGCTCAGGATTTGGCTTCATTGGGACTGGGGGTCCACCTTGAGTGAGGCAAGCCTATACTGGCATGATGGGCTGCATCTGTCCGGGAGGAACTAGGATCCTGGTGATAGGTTTAAATGCTTCATTGGCAAGCATTTAAACTAGCCAAGGGGGGAGGCACTGGAAAGGAGCAGGAAATCCTAGCCCCCCAAATAATCATGGTAGTAAGTGTGGCAAACACCAACATAGAGGTGTCGATAGGGAGAAGGGCTGGGGTAAATGGAGAAAGTGACAAAGGCAGAAGGACAGGATATGGGCAAAGGAGTAAGGCCATCAGGAAATGGAGGTAATGAGTACCAATGCCCGTAGTCTGGGCAACAAGCTCCCTGAGTTGGTGGCCTTGATGGAAGAGGATTCCTGGATATCGTAGCAGTCACAGAAACATGGTACACAGAGAACCATGACTGGGATGTTAACATACCGGGTACAAACCTACAGGAGAGACAGACAGGGGAGAAGAGGGAGGTAGCTCTCTATGTAGGGAAGAGATAAAGGCAACTGAACAAAAGAGTAAACAGGAGGAAAGGAGGTACTGTGGGTCACCTTGGAGACTGAAAGGCACCACAATCCACACAGGGGTTGTGTACAGACCCCCATGTCAGGGGGAGGAAATGGACAAGGATATGATAGAAGGCATTGTTAGAATGGCAGAGAAAGGGGAGATACTGTTAATGGGAGACCTGAATATGCCAGATGTTAACTGGAGCACATTTGCTTCAGCCACATCCAAGAGCAGGGCCATTCTTGATGCCCTACAGGTGGCAGGCCTCAGACAGCTAGTTTCAGAACCCATTGTTGAGGGAGCAATCTTAGACCTCATACTCTCAAATGGGGGCAGTGAGAGGATCTCAGATCTAGAAGTGGGTTACCATCTGGGGACAGGTGACCATCAAACGGTGTGGTTCACGTTAAACTCAGCTACAGAATCAAGCCATATAAAAGTGAGGGTACTGGACTTTAGGAGGGCTGACTTTGGCAAGATGGGAGAGTGCCTCCGAAAAGCACTAGTAGACAGGCTAGGAGGAGGTGTGGAGCAACAATGGGGAATCATCAAAACTGCCATCACAGAGGCAATATGCCTTTGTGTGAAACAAATAAACAAATCAAAATGAAAGAAAAAGCCACTATGGTTCTCAAAAGAGGTGGCTGTGAAAGTCAGGAAGAAAAAGATAGCATTCCGGAGGTATAAGGAAACAGAAGGAGCAGGACAGAAGGCTGTACCAGTTAAGGCAGAAGGAAGCAGGGAGGAAGTCAGAATAGCAAAGGCCCAAACTGAGGAAAAGATAGCTAACTCAGTTAAGAAGGGGATAAAACCTTTATAGGTACATCAGCGGTAGAAAGACAAAGGGAGGAGATAGTGAGGCTGAATAGAATGAGCGATTGGGTGGGCAGAGGGACAGTGAAAAAAGCAGGGATACTGAATGAATATTTCTGCTCAGTATTCACAAAGAGGAGGAAGTGCCTAATCCAATTAACAGAAGCACTCTTGATAGGAGGTCGATCCCAGTCCTTTCACAGAAGAAAGGGTTCTGCAAGAACTCCGAAAAATGAAGGTGGACAAAGCAATAGGTCCTGATGGAATTCACCCAGAATTCTAAAAGATTAAGGAGAACTAGTGAAATCACTGGCTACTCTTTTAATAAATCATGGGAGGATGGTGTGGTACCTGAGGACTGGAGGAAGACGGATGTGATTCCCCTTCACAAAAGTGGGACCAAGACAGAGGCAGAAAACTACAGGCCTGTCAGTCTGACCTCTGTATTAGGGACAGTGATGGAGTCACTTCTGAAGGAAAGAATAGTTGAGTACCTAGAGGCCAGTGGAGCACAGGACCCAAGGCAGCATGGGTTCACAGCGGGAAGGTCATGTCAGACGAATCTAATAGATTTCTTTGACTGGGTGACCAAAGTAGTAGACCAAGGGAGGGCTGTGGACATGGCCTACCTAGACTTTAGCAAGGCATTGACACAGTCCCACACAAAGACATACAGTCAAATTAACCAGCCTGGGAGTGGGTCCCAGGGTGGTAGCCTGCAAAACATTGGCTGCACAACAGGACACAGAAGGTAATTGTAAATGGAGTCCACTCTGAAGAAAGAGGGATTACTAGTGGGTACCACAGGTTCAGTATTGGGTCCAGTCCTTTAATGTCTTCAACAGTGACATTGCAGAGGACGGAAGGAAAAGTATGCCTTTTGCAGATGACACAAAGATCTCAACAGGGTTGATACACAAGGAGGCGTGGAAAGGATGAAAAGGGACTTGGCAAGGTTGAAGGAATGGTCAGAAGTATGGCAGCTAGGATTCAGTGCAAAGAAGTGCAAAATAATGCACCTGGAAACAAGAACCCAGGGAAAGAATACGCAATGGGTGGGAGGTAGTAACAACAACAAAAAAGGAAAGGGACCTGGGGGTAATCATATCAGATGACCTTAAGGTTAGCAAGCAATGTGAGAAGGCAGTAGGGAAGGCTGGGGGTGTACTGGGATGTATAGGGAGAGGCATCAGCAGCAGAAAACAGGAAGTTGTTATCCCTCTGTACAGACAGTTGGTGAGACCCCATCTGGAGTACTGTGTCCAGTTCTGGAGACCCCATCTCCGCAAGGACATAGACAGGATAGAGGTAGTCCGGAGGAGGGCAACTAAAATGGTGCAGGGTCTGCAAGAGAAGCCGTATGAGGAGAGACTAAAGGAGCTTAATATGTATACCCTTGAGGAAGAAGGAGAGGGGGACATGATAGAAACTTTTAAGTACCTCAGTGGAATCAACAAAGTCCAAGAGGGTAGCATCTTTCAGAAAAAGAGACATGGAAGAACAAGGGACACAATTTAAAAGATAGAAGGAGGCGGTTCAGGGGCAATGTGAGGAAGTATTATTTCACAGAGAGGGTAGTGGATGCATGGAACAGCCTTCCTGAGGAGGTTAATAGAGGTCTAAAACTGTGGGAGAAATTCAACAATACATGGGACAGACATAAGGCAATTCTTGTGGGGGGTAGGAAGAAGTGGCTGTTGGTTAACTAGGATCTGCGGCCTATTCTGTAGGTAGGGAAATGGGCAGACTAGATGGGCCAAGCGGTCCTTATCTGCCATCAAAGTCTATGTTTCTATGTTTCTATGTTCCATTAGTACAAGAACAGGCACATCCTTACAAAAACATTGCAGAAATATTATATGGTAAAATTCTCCTCTGCTTTAATGTATCACAGCAAACAATAATTCAAACCATTAAAATATTTGAAAATCCAAGAGTTTCATAAAGTGTACAGGGTGCTTTTGGTTCTATTTCAGTACTGACTTACCTTGCAGTAAATATAAAATATGTTACATGTTTTCAAGTATTTCTCTATATTGCCATCAACTTTAGATGTTACCTTCAGAGTTTAGGTGTAGTCCAATGTGACTGATGAACTGACAGTAGTTTTTCAGTTTTCAAAGCTGGTATCAGGATTTTTCCAAAACCATGGTAGAAGCAGACTTGCAGGCACAAACAAATAAGGAACAATTGTAAATTTTATGCTTTCAATATATATGTTGTTCATTCATAAATAGAATTGGCAGTTCTGATTTCATCAACATTGACCAATTTCGACAAAACCAAAGGTGTCGATATAGTAAAGATCCAATGCAAAACCTTTCAGCATATTTACAGGGTTTAGGGACACCATTCTGCTTGTTTCTTTACCTGTGATATTTGGGCTATTCGTTATGTACGGAGTGTTGGTTAACTATTATGTATTGCAAACCACAGAGAGAAATATAATAAACTGCAGAGAGAAATATAATGTGGTTGCAGGTTAGACCAAATCACAGCTCTCAACTGTCTCTGATTACCAGAAAAGTCCCTAATTTGAACCCTCAAAATTACTCTGCCCCTCACTTGTCCCTCATGGAAAAGGTTTATTTATTTGAATTCTGGTAACCAGGTAAGCCCGCTGAAACCATGCAGTCCGTTTTTCAGGGGCAACCCAGGGGAGGGTATAGAGGATGAGAAATACAAAAATACAATGACAGTTATGAACATACAATACATAAGCACTGATATAAAGGAATACAGAATAAGGAGGGGTACTAGAACATGAATAAAGTCTTGCACATACAATAACAGCACTGATATCAATAGGCAAACAAAGATAAGATCCACAGCCTAATACAATGTGAAAGCAATGACATACATTATTCACCTGGTAAAATAATTGGTGAAAAAAATTAAAAATAAACATAGGTTTCAGGGGAGATGGGAGAGGGTGTTGGAAAACAAAGCAAATTCATGCAATATTATGTTCACATTATATATAGCAGTTATGCAAACCAGTGTAGGAACACTTGTACATTAGATTATGCAAAATAGTGCAATGCAATAGTGTAAATCAAATCAAAAAGACAGGCAGTGCCATGAGTTGGGGTGGTAGGCTCACCAGGATAGATAGACATGAGTATAGAAAAATACAGGGATATTAGGTGAAGCAGGAGCATGTTCCTGGGCCATATAGGTGGATGTGCAGGGCACATTTAAAGTTGGAGAGGGAAGTGCAAGAGAGGACAGTGAGGGAGTTCCAGGCCCAGGGAGCAGCATAGGCAAATGATTTCCTGCTTGCAGCTAGGTGTGTTTACTGCAACATTAATAGAGGGAGGGATGAGGAGTGCAGGGTCCAGCAAGGTGATTTTCTCACAATAGTACTGGAAAGATTCAGAGGAGTGTATAGGTGAGTGAGCCTATAGGTAAGGCAGAGGGAGATATACTGCAATTTATGTTCAAGTTGTAGCCAACCCAGCGATGCTAGTACAGTGCAGTGATGTTGCCAGGGGGGCAGCGACAGAGGCAACGCGTCCTATCCTATGATATAATTGCTTTAGTTGATTCAAATCATAAGGGAGGACTTAAGTGATAGGAAAAGAGGGGACCCAAAGAAAAGTAGAGGAAGGAGGAGGAAGTAGAGGAAGGTAACGGTGAAGCAGAGAATCTGCAGCAAATTCAGACTTTAAACCAGAAATTAATAATATTCTAAGATGCTAAATCAAGAAATAAATGTTATGGTTTACATTTTGTTCTGAGTTTGTGTCTCCATGTTAAGGATGTGTCCCTTATTGTCCCTCATTTTGAGTGTCTGTGTCCATCATTTCCATGGCAGAAGGTTAAGAGGTATGAGTCAGATATCCTGAACATATATACCATATGTGCAATGTGGATGTTCCTGAAAATGTAAAATTCATTCCTATGGCAGAAAATAGTGTTGTGATTAGTCTGAATTCCAGTAGGGATTTACCTGCAATTACAGTAATTATATATTATAATTATATTCCAATGGTGTCCAATATGTGCAGTTGTTTTATACTGCCCCTAAAACATCTTACAGGTTTTACAGAGTCACCCGACTGTACATGGCAGTGCTTTGAATGTTATCTCAGATCAGTTTGTGAGTCATGTAGATAGAAGAACACAAATGTCTTTATTTACTGAAAGGCACATAATTAACTATCCACAACAAAGTGTCGGTTGGGCTGGGATTTACCCACACCTGGCAAGTGATCAACAATGCCAGGCATGCATAAATCCCAGTGCAATCCACACTCTGCAGTGGATTACTGTGATTATAAAACTGGTAGAAAGTAAAGGATTTAAAAAAAAGTTATTAAAATGCTCAATTTCTAGTTCTTATAAATGTTTGGTAAAACATCCTTCCTGCCTATGTAAAGCAGTTCCTTGTTGCTGGGTAGATTATGTATAAGAAGCTCTCCCCTATGAAGCTCTCCCCATTGCCCACCTTTAATAGGTGTTTTCTTGTAGACTGCAGTGTCCCTCCCTCCCTCCCACACACACCTTTTGCAATAGTGCTGGAGGGAGGAAAGAGAGAGAAAGCAGTGGTGCCATCAGAGATGAGGGGTGGGGAGAGTGAGAGAATGAGGCCT
This sequence comes from Neoceratodus forsteri, assembly GCA_016271365.2. Taxonomy (NCBI): domain Eukaryota; kingdom Metazoa; phylum Chordata; order Ceratodontiformes; family Ceratodontidae; genus Neoceratodus; species Neoceratodus forsteri. The sequence continues at coordinate 39,651,532 of JADMNL010000040.1, read as the reverse complement.
GGTAGAGTGAGGTGTGAGGGAGAGAGAGAGAGGCAGGATGAGTGTCAGCCAATATTACTGTGTATGCCTGTAATTGTAGAGGTCAATTAGCAGGTGCTGATATATATAATATAATATATATATATATATATATATATATATATATATATATATATATATATATATTAGAGGCAAAAACTCTGTTTAATGCATTAGTTAGGGTTGTTCCACAGCGACAAAAGTGAGGAAATTGATTGTTAGAGTTGAAAACCCCCTTGGACCCATAGCGCACCCCCAACCGGCATTGGGGTGTGCATTGGGTCGCCAGCCTCAACTGTCACCCCATCACATGTGTAAAGCAGCAGAAGTATAGGAGAATGGAGAGTTGACCGACGACCCAATGCACACCCCAATGCTGGTTGGGGGATGTGCTGGGGTCCAAGGGGTTTTTCAACCCTTAACACCAAATTCCTCACTTTTGTCGCTGTGGAACAACCCTAACTAATGCATTAAACGGAGTTTTTGCCTTAATTTCCTTCTTTTGAGAATGATAACGTAGAAATAGTGAATGTACGCAAGCGCGGAAGGGCCCGCGCTCCCACCACATGATGTCTTGTGACATAGTAACAGGAACAGGAATGTAAACAGAAGTGCTAACAGTGGCGCACATGGTAATGCAAGCGTGAATGACAACAGAAAGGGATAATGCACACGATGGCGTGAGAGGAACGGTCGGCCACGTGATGTCTTGTCACATAGTGACATGGTGCCCACAAACGGAAATGTCAATGGGCATGGTGATGCAAAGCGAAACAAAAAGACAAACAGTACTGTAGACAGAAATGGCAAAAAATAACAGAAACGCAAGCGGAAATGAAAACGCAAAGGATAACGCACATGGTGGCGTACACGTGAACAGTAAGTGAAACGGGTACGGAACTGCAAGCGGAAATGGCAATGGTAACAGTAATGTAAGTGCACAGGCTGGTTTTCCCCAAAAGCTACATAGAGAAAGACAGTGAGTATAAAGAATGTATGCATAATAATGGGTCTCGGAGCAGAAAACGAGGAGTTGGAATACTAAATAGCGTATATCTCAGGAACCGTACGACGTAGGAAAAAAATGTAAAAGTCATATGATTTATGATTTTCCTGGCTAGTTTTGTACTTAGCCCCCATTTTTCTGACGAAAAGTCCGTATCTCGCACCGTTTCCGAGATACGGGCCCTGAAAGCGGCGAACGCCGTAATGTTATCCTATGGGAAAAAAGAGAAGTTTGGAGTGCCATAACTTTGCCTCCCTGTAATATTTTTTCACCAAACCACTGAAAGGCACATCTGTGGGATGTTGGCTGTGTTCCCTGCAAATTTCAGTCCAAAAGACCAAACCGTTATTTTGCAGCAGGGTGCCAAAGGATTCCTGTCATGCGTCGGGCGCCGTAATGTTATCCTATGGGAAAAAACGTCAACTTTGGAGTGCTGTAATGTTGCCGCCGTGTAAATTTTTTCAATACAACACTGAAAGGCACATCTGAGATGTCATCTGCGTTCTCTCCAAATTTCAGCCCAAAACTCCCAACTGTTCTTTTGCAGCAGAGTGCCAAAAAATTACTGTTATTTTGGGCATAGTGTCGCAAAGTAGTGTTGCAATTTGGCGAAAATGTATGCAAAATTTCGCGGAGCGACACTACTTATGAAAGTACTTTTCCAAAAATCTGAAAACATATTTCTGGGGTGTTTACCCCAAAATAAAGACATGGCTAGCATCCTCAGGGCCCGACTAGGTGAATACAAAAGAATTAGGTTGCTAGAGGGTCTCAATTTTAAATGCCAAGCATTTTTCTGATCACTAACTGAAAACAAGATGGCGGATTTGCGACAGTAACAGGGCCATTTTCGACGGTATAAAGTGCATTTGCAACACTGTCGAACTTTTTGTTAACTTTTCCCATTGACTTATAATGGGAAATTGTTTTTTGAATAACTTTTGAACCGTTCAATATTTTTTCACGAAATCTTTGAAAGGCACATTGGGGACCCTAGCCGCATGTTCCCTGAAGATTTCAGGCTGGTCACGCAAACTGTGTGACCTGTAGGCACGACAGCAGAATTCCAGAAAAAGCGTAAATGCACACACAGATCATGCTTAATAACTCCATAGCCATATATCTGACTGGTACAAAACTTAGCAGATCCCAAGGCCTATGGTTTTTGATCATGTGTTTCAAATTTCAGGTAAATCCGTCAAACGGTTGCAAAGTTATTAAGGTGCAAAATTTGGGGTTTAACATAGAAATGACTCCTCAACCCTAACTATGGTAGCACTACCGTGCTACCATAATATATCTATATATATATATATACAGTATATATATTCATTGCAAAAAACTTTGTTAATGTATCAGTTAGGGTTGATAGCACAGCGACAAAAGTATGGAAATGTGATGTTAGGGTTACTACCCTTACCACCCCACTCCCACCCCCTCCACATACCAACAGACAACGGAGTGTGCCATGGGGTCGTCATGCCCAACTGTCACCCCATTCCATGTGTAAACAAGCTGACATGCTACAGTATAGGAGAATGGGGTGTGAGCTAGGCCTGGTGATCCCATGGCACATCCTGATGTCTGTTGGTGTGTGGAGGGTGGAGGGGGAGTGGAGGGTGGGGTGGTAGGGGTGGTATCCCTGACATTAAAGTTCCATACTTTTGTCACTGTGCTATCAACCCTAACTGATGCATTAACTAAGTTTTTTGCAATGACTTTCCCTTCTTTTTGAGAAACTGTAATGTAACTGATAACTGGTATGTGTTTGTGGGAGCATGGACCCTCCGAGCCCTGCGCTCCCTTCACATTGCTTATTTTTTGCATAATGGTATGTGTATGTGGGAGCGTGGGCCCTCTGGGCCCTGTACTCCCATTTACACATAAGTATGGAGCCATACGGCAGCCCATAGTACTGAAAAGAAACCCTCATAATACTTATTTGGCAATATCTCAGTAACCGTAGCAACTATAAAAAAAATTCCACAGTTGTAATCATGACTTCGAAACCTTCATGCACGCAAAGGTGGACTAAGCTGCAGGTATCAAAAATCTGTATCTGGAATAATTTTCGAGATACGGGACCTGAAGTGCACCATGGGCAACGCAATGTTAGCCTATGGGAAATTTATCAACTTCGGAGAGTTGTAACTTTGTAACCATTTTAAATGTTTGTTACAAAACCACCAAAAAGCACATCTGTGGGACCAGGGCTTGCCACCCTACAAATTTCAGCCAAAAAGCCCCAACCATTTAGGTGCAGTGGTGTAGCAAAGAAATGGTACTTTTTGATGCAGTAGTGTCGCAAGTTGCAACAGTACAGATTTATTTATTTATTTGATTATTTCAGTTTGGGATTAATACCTTTGAGTCAAGGTCTCATTTTCAAAGGTTCCACATCAGTGTTGAACAAATATTACAAAAATACAAGGTTTACATAGAAAAAAAAGAAAAACATTGAAGCATATACACAGACAGTAATATTTTTTTGGGGGGGGATTTCTAGTTATAGAAGTGGGCTCATGAATTTCTTTTTTTTAAACAACTCTTTATTCAATTTAAAAGAAAGGGAAAATACAATACAAACATACAACAGAACCTGGAAATCCAGGCACACAGCCCAAAAACTGCCCGTGTAAACTATATACAATACCTATATAGAAGATACACAGACAGTAATATTCAAATTTTAACTTATACACATCAAATTAGTACATATTAACAGATAGACTGATTAGATAAGAGAGGATTGGGGGGGTCAGCTGGAGGTGGCATCATCAGAGGTGGAACTTTCAACCAAGTGAGGCCATCATCAGGTAATTGGGAGTAGGGGAGCGGGTTAAGAAAAAAGTGGAATATAGCAGAAAGATGTAGAGGGGAGTAGGTAAATGGAAAACTGGGGGTGAGGTACTATCACATTAGCACAGGCAGGTACAATTCATGTTAGAGCCAAGAAGAGATATGAGCCTAGCTTTGAAGTACTAATCTTGGTAGTATCAGTGAGGTCAGCAGGTAGTTCATTGTACCATTTCGGTCCTTAATACAGGATGGAGTTCTGGGCAAGTTTTGTCCTTTTGAAGGGAATCACCATCTTGTCAGTGACTGCACTATGGGTAGATTTCATTGGGGCGGCCACCTTAAAGTGTCTGCCCAGTGTGGGGGATGTCAGTACTTTTTTTAGAAGTAGGCAGGTTTGTTATTGCCCTCTAAGATGGAATGGGAGCCACCCAGTTTCAGTATACAGCGAGCAGGTGTGGGTGTCAAGAGTAGCTGCCAAAGTAAGATGATAGGCCTTATTGAGGAGTGTGTTGATCCTGTCAAGAGCAGTTTTTGTGCTCGCCCATATGTAGGCAACCCATAATAAATGGTAGACAGTATTGAGGTACTGGTGTCTAGTTTAAGTGCATCCGGTGTCATTGAATGTCTGTGATGATAAGGTACACCAAGTTTTATATTTGCAGTCTTGATAACAGAGTCAATGTGGTTTGAGAAGGTGAGCATGTCATCAAAGATAATGCCAAGATATTTGAAGTTAGATACTTGGTCTAGGATCTCACCCTTTTGGTTATGAATACGCAGAGGCAGGTATTTATTTTTGCTTTGGGAGGTGGTGAAGAGCATACTCTTTGTTTTTTTGACATTAAATAGTAGCTTGTTTTCCGTAAACCAAAGATTTAAGTTTATGGAAGCTGCTTTGGAGTTCAGTTGTGATGGATTGTTGGTCTTTGCCAGAGACTGATGTCACTGCATTATCAGTATCAAGAACTGTGCTTGCAATCCATCCCATCCTCTTTTTGCAACTAAGCCTTCTACCAGCTTTATCTCATTCTGTCTTGCTGAGGCATACCATTTTGGTACTTTAGGTTTGCTTATTGCTGACTAGCATATCCTGTCTTGCTGACTAGCATATCCTGTCTTGCTAGGGCACTGTTTTACTTGAAAATTGTACTACAAATTACTGAACTGTGACTGATTTGCCAAAAAACTGTCTTTATTGTCTAAAAATGTTCCAAGCAACCAAGTGTTACAGCCCCTTTGTGACTTTGTAGCTCTCTCCAGACTGCAAGGCGCCAAGGAAATCACTGGCTTTTCAGTTGCCAATTGAGCTGTTTTCACTCAGACTGCTAGCCTTTGTGTTGCCCCACTATTAATTTGAGCTCCTCTCTCCTATCTCTAGCCAAGAACCAGCAAAGGGATCCCAGCTCAGACACCCTCCGTGTGGACCGCAGACACCGGGTGGTCGGCGCTTCCGAAGCCGCCACCCGAGACCTCCTCATTGGACTCCACCGCTTGAGAGGTACAGCAAAGCTGCAATTTTTTTACCACCCACACATCCCCCCTCCTGTGTGCTATTATATAGACCCATTAGCACTGCTCACTCCCATTCCTGATGAATCTCCTGCCTTCTCTTTCTTACTAAAACAATTTGTTACTGCCAGGGTTCCGCCAGGGGATTCCTGCAACCAGCCGCCGGCGAGCAACCCTTGTTATCAAAATTACCTCATTTACCCAACAACTGCAATTATGGCAGCCTCATAGCAATTCCTCTTCCTGACTGCACTGTGTATCATACCCCTTACTGGCTTATTATCCAAACAATTTGAGACTGGGGGGTACACCACATCCTCATCCTGAAGTCTACTCACCCAAACTTACTCTACACATCACATGTTATGCCAAGGCTCCTTGCCAACTGATCCAGGTGGACTACCTTCCTTGAAGAGCAAGGTTTGCCTACACCGCCTTCCTTATCTCTAATTAATTCGAGTTACTCCCACTGGTGTTACACAGCCAGAGTATTAGCCTCAGTGTCCTTAGGCTTGCATAAATTAAAAAACAAAGCTTGGCATCCTGGTTCCCCTCCATGCCAAGCCAGAAAAAGCCTCAAGTTCATTGCCTTTCACTTGAATCCCTGAAAAAATTGCTACTCCTCCTCTTACTCTGCTCTGGCAATGTCGAGCTTAATCCAGGGTCCATAAATAAACTTACCTCCCCTTCTGAGTCACTATCTCTTAAAGGTATTAGTTTTATGCACATTAGCATGTGCAGCCTGCTGAAAAAATTCACCCTTGTGATTGGTTGACCATCCATGGCACTCCAGACATTACCTCATGGGTTTTAGCCCATCTGATAGGCTAGTGAGGCACATGACTCTAGGATCAAATTTCTAGTATATTCAGGTCCCAGAAACCCCTGCTCCCCAGTTCAAATCGTGCATCTGATAAGGCAACAAGTACACCAGGATCCCTGCCTGCTCCACACAGAAAGGTAGGCCTCTGAACTAATTGCTAAAAGGAATATATGGAGATTTGGTAAATATTGGTGTTACAAAAACAGTAAAGGAATGCAGCCTATAGCCTAGGGTAGCAAAGCCAGCTATGTGGCTCTAAGTTTGCTCAGATATTTCAGATCCATTAAGTTCACTTCGATAGAATTTTGTAGGATTCTTCTGATTCAGGAACAGGAAACCTAGGTCTGCAGGGCTAGCATACTATAGCGTTTTAACTGTGTTGCTAACTCTAAGTCAAGCTATTTTCTCTGCATTGTGGTTTTTCTCATGGTTTTCCAGTCTCTGATTTACTGCTATCATGATTCCTTTCACATGTTTTTCCAGTATGTATGATAGCCGGCTGTTATCGCTATTGCGCTACAAATCTGTTGATTAAAAGTATAAAAGGGATTACTTGCTGGCTTACCAGTCTAAATCGTATTTGTTTCTGAGTGCACCACACTGCTTGCGTGGTATACATCCTGCCCCGTTGCTGCACCGCGAGGTAGCTCTTAGAGCAGCATGCGGCCCCCCCCAGCCTCTTCTTCCGAGGCCCTCTGCTTGAGTCAGCGATCCGCTCCGTAATGCAGGGAGCACCCTCCATACACCAGAACTCCAGTTTTGTCTTTTTTGGGGGCACGCTATTCTAGGCCTCTGGCTTACTGCTCCCTGCAGCGCTCCACCCCTCCCACCGCCCGTGGTCGGTTTTCAGATGCTCGCGTGCAGCCTCCTAACTTCAGGGGCTGCACTCCAGTGGAGGATTACTCAAATGCACTGTAAGCGCTCCTGTTCTGCCTCCCAGCTAGCTCGAGACCTCCGTATGGTCTCAGAAGCCCATGGCGTTTCTGCAGGCTCGCACTCTACTTTCAAGCCCACTTCGCCAAGCCACAGGGGATGGGGGGTGGCAGCAGGGCCTATTTCACCACCAAGTGGTGGCTAAGGGAAGAATCCTGCTTTGCGACCATGCCTCGAGGATTATGTCAACGCCAAGGCAGACCCCCTGCAATTCAACCACATGGTCGAGGACCTCAAAATCTTGGGGATTGAGGGATACTGACCACAACCTTGGGGGAAGCCCATGACGCAGGGCCTTTAAAAACGGGGCAGAGAATTCCACCCAATCTGAATATGGGAGTTCAGACTCTCTTGATCCTGCAGGGCAGAAAGGGCTAAAAAGAGAAAAAAAAAAGGGGGGGGTGCTCAAACACTCCATCGGGGGAAAAAGAGATACCAGTTCTTACAAGCCCAAGGCTACTTAGCATTTTTTATAGCGGGTCCCTCACATAGCAACCTCCATATATTGACCATCAGTTATAGCACTCCCCACTCTACACACAGGTCCCTTTCCTAGCGACCTTTGTTGTATAGGCGACAATTTCAGTTTTGCCCTAAATTTCTCTCGGGTCCCTCTCCACAGTGACCCGTATGTTCTTACACTACACTGGAAGTCCCTCACTATAGCAACAACCAGATTGGTACATCTATGCATGAGGGATCCCTCCCAAAGTGACCCCACAGGCTGTCTTTTCACTAAGGGAATAGTGCAGACACCCCCCCTCACAACGAGGTGCCAGACTACTCGAATTATGTTGGTTATTAGGGGACACAAAGCTGTCCACAGCACATTGCACTAGCCCTACTCATACGCTTGGCTTCTTCTTTTTCACCAGATGGTCAAGGCCAAGAAGTGTTCCTCTTGCAACGCTACCCTCTTGCCCCAAGCTCCGGGCCCCCTTTGCTCCACCTGTCTTCTTGACGATGATGAGTTATCATTGGAGCAAACTCCGGTCATGGGTCCCAACAGTCCGGGGCCAGTGGTCCCACTTGGATGGACCCTGGTTCACTCTTGATTCAAAACCAACAGGCCACAGTGGCAATGATGGAGAGCCAGCAGAATTTCATGCAGAAGACAATGGAGAAACTCAAATCTCTTACACAGCACAGAACAGCAGCACCGCTTCCTGAACCAGACAAGGCAGGGGGGCCCTCTGAGGAACATCTAGACTCCAAAAACCCAGTACCAGACAATCCTTGACCGGACTCCGAAGACAAGGATATCCCAGAGGAAAAGGATGGAGTGGACACTGACGAAGAGGACATGGAACCTCAAGCCGTACCGTCCCTCACTTCAAAATTGTGTTCCTTTGACATGGTACCAGGCCTCATGAAAATTTTCAAGGCCACTATGGGGTTCGACATCGAGAAGAGTAAACCAGAGTCCAAACTTGACCCCATGATCCAGCAGAAGGCGACCACCTCAGAGGCTTTCCCCGTATGCCCAGCAATCGAGGACGTCTTCAACAAAGAGTGGCAATCCACAGAGCCAGGCAGAATGTCAAATCGGAGGAACCTGGACAGGATGTATCCAGTTCAAGAGGACAAGACTGATTTCTGGTGTAAAGCCCCAACCATTGACCCCCAAGTGGCGGCGCTCAGTAAGAAAACAATCTTACCATGTGGGACAATAGCACTAAAAGATCCAATGGACAAAAAAGTAGAGGACATGCTAAAGAGGGCATTCAAGATCGAGGGAACGGTCGCAAAAGCTGCCATGATGGCCATTTACATAGCTCGTGCACAAATCCACTGGCTCGAGGAGCTCCGAGAGCAAGCAAACCCTAAGTCCAGAGAGGCAGAACTTTTAGAGTGCACTCTTGATGTGGCAAAATACCTGGCGGACGTGGCAGTGGACACCCTGCGACTACACGCCAGGGCCACAGCCATTACCAGTCGTGCCAGGAGAGCGTTGTGGCTGAAGTTGTGGGACGCCGACAATGAATCAAAGACACTATTACAAAATTTACCCATGAAGGGAAAGCATGTTTTTGGGGAGGGCCTACAGGATTTTTTAAAACAAAAAGAGGAGGGAAGAGACCTCCTTAAGAACAAGGCCAAGTACACCTACCTCCCTTCAGCAAGGCGGAGGTTTCTGGGGGGAACAGGCTATATCAACCTCACAGGGACACACACACACAGAGCAGTTCCTTTCGAGGCAGAGGGACATCCAACAGTTACCATAGTCCCTATTCCCATATTTACCAACTGTCCTTCTTTAGAGCCCATGGCCAAAAATTTGGGGGAAGAGGGAGAGGGTACAGGGGGAAACAGCAATGACTACGGACCCAGAACCATTCAAGGTCAGGGGTAGTACCCCCCCCCGTGGGACAAAGACTGTCACTGTTTAAACACCAGTGGTTCAACACAACCTCAGACAGGTGGGTCTTAGAAGTGGTATCAGTAGAGATGGACGTGAGCCTATCCGGCCGGGGAGCGTGCTTGGGTGACTTGACACAAGAAAAGCACAACATCCTATGCACTCAGCAGCATGGATTTAGGAAAGGGCACAGCACATCGACTGCCCTACTTGAATTCTCAGGAGCAATCCACAATGCCATGGACAAAGGAAACCTAACTGGAGCAGTCTACATTGACTTAACCAAGGCATTTGATACAGTTCACCATGGCCTACTTATCAAACAACTACTATCCCTAGGGCTCTCGCAGGGTCCTGGTGACTGGGTAAAAAATTACCTTGCTCAGCGCTCTCAATCTGTAAAAGTAGCTGGAGTTCTCTCAGACTTAAAACCAGTTCACTCAGGAGTTCCCCAGGGATCCATCCTGGGCCCCCTCCTTTTCAGCCTTTTCCTAAACTCCCTCCCCAAATCCTACCCTGAACAAATAATCCTCTATGCCGACGATGCCGTGATTCTTGCCACTCATAAAGATCCGAACCTCTTACACCTCAACCTTCAGCATGCTTTTTCCAAAGTTGAGATGTGGTTCCTTGAACATAAGCTGGTTCTAAACCACAAAAAAACTAAATCCATGCGCTTCTCTAACCCGCAAAACAAGAAACGGCAAGTCCCACTCACCATTAATACATACCTAGGAAATACCCTTGAACAAGTGCCAATTTTCAAATATCTTGGAATCAACTTTGATCAAGGCCTAACCTTTGCAACTCACATTGATAGTACAGCAAAAACTATTAATCAGCGAATTGGGATTCTGTATCGGAACCGACAGCTTCTTACCCATTCTGCACTGAGGATTGCCATCCAATCCTCTATCATCTCAGTCGTTGATTATGGCTTAGTTATATACGGATCTGCCACTACTACAGCACTTAGTCGCATTACAACATCCCTAAATAAGGCCTGTCGGTTGCTCACTGGTGCACACCGACGCATCCCACATGTGAACTCTATGCTGACTCAGGTTGGTTGCAACTCTCAACCCGGATAAAGTACCTTACCTGCCTGATGGAGAAAAATCCACTCTGGGCCTCACTCCACCCTGTATCCAAGACCTGTTATGCCCGAGCGCTAGCACCCATTTTACCAGAAGATCAGAACACCAGCCTCTCCAAGTCCCCCGATGCCGGACTTCTCAGGGACAAAGATCATTTGCCTATCGTGCCCCCAGCTGGCTAAATGCCCTCAGCACTCATATTACTGCCTCCACCTCTCTAGGTATTTTCAAATCAAGGCTCTTCTCTCACCTTGCCACCTCCAGCTCCTGTGACTGCCCTGATTAAACCTCCTATTTTCTCACTACCCACCCTGTTCCGTTATTTGACAAAGACATGTTTGGGAAACCTTTTCTCCTGCTATTGTCTGCTCCCCACACCTTTCACTTACCCTCTCTGTTCTGGACTTTTCCCTATTTGTTTCTCCTAATCTGGCATGACCTCTTTCTTGTAATAATAATGTGATTATTGATATCTCATGTCCTTTTGCACAAATGATTTGATATGTATTTGTATATGTTTTCTTGCTCTTGACACAACACAAATTGTTGTGTTATCTATGTAACCTTTTGTACTGTACCTAATTGATGTGGAACCTTTGTGAAAGAGCCTCTGGCTCAAAGGTAGTAATTCCTAGAACAATAAGCAACAAACAACTCCATAGAGCTGTCCCACGCTCCCATCACTCACAGATTCCTAACCTCCCCCATCACCAAAAGGAAGACAATCCCGCATCAGGTCCAACATATACTGTTGCAACTATTACAAAACAGAGCCATCCAGCCCGTACCCACACATGAGCAGAAATTGGGAGTGTACTCCATTTTCTTCCTTGTGCCCAAAAATTCAGGAGAACTTCGCCCCATTCTGGGCCTGAAACACCTCAATGAACATGTGGTGTGCCACAAGTTCAAAATGGAGACCATTAGGTCAACCCTATGCAGCGTCCAGGTAGGCGATTACCTCACGTCCATAGACTTGAAGGACGCATACCTCCACATCCCAATCATACCAAAACACTGGCAATTCCTCAGGTTCCACATCTTAGGCCATCACTACCAGTACCAAGCCTTGCCTTTTGGGCTCACCTCAGTGCCAAGGGTGTTCACCAAAGTGTCCATCATCCTCATAGCCAGACTACAGGAGCAGGGTCTGGATATCATCCCCTACTTGGACGACTGGCTCATTCGAGGACGCTCCAAGGAGCAGGTGCTCCAAGACACATTGACCGGCCTACAGGCACTCGAGGAACACGGCTGGGTAGTGAACCGGGCCAAAAGCCACCTGGTACCCACTCAACAGATCGAACATCTGGGGGCACTGATCAACACGTCTCAGGGATGGGCAAAACCCTCTCAGACAAGGGTGTGCAATCTGATAGCACTGAAGATCCTGTCACATGAGATCCTGTCATCAGACAACCATGGGACGCATAGCCCACTTGCTAGGGTGCATGACATCTTGTATAGACCTCATACCCTGGGCCAGATGGCACATGCGGCCACTCCAGACTTACGTTCTCACTCAGGGATCACCGAACGAGTACAACCTAAAGGTCATAGTCCCACTACCACCATCAGTGAGACACTCTCTAACATGGTGGACAGTGAAGTCCAACCTTACCAGAGGGGTACCACTAGAGGCATCTTACATGGCCTCAGTAGAGACAGACGTGAGCCTATCCGGCCGGGGAGCATGCTTGGGTGACTTGACAGCTCAAGTCCTATGGACACCAATGAAGCCAAATTATCCATCAACATCCTAGAGATGAGGGCCATATCCCACGGCCTCGAGGCTGTCAGAGCCTTCATCTATGGCCAATCGGTACTTATACACTCCAACAACCAGGTAACGGTGATGTACATCGCAAAACAGGGTGGCACCAGGAGTAGAGCCATGCTGAGGGAGGCAACGTCAGTCCTCAATTGGGCCCAGACCAACCTCAGTCATCTCGGTGCAGTGCATCTTGCAGGCAGACTCAACGTGCGAGCAGACTGGCTCAGCCGGCAACAGGTTCACCTGGGGGAATAGCGGCTACATCCCGACCTATTCCAGATGATCCAAGAAGCCTGGGGACCAGTACCCATGGACCTCATGGCCACAATGGAAAACACTCAGGTCCAGGCCTTCTGTTCACGGTTCAGGGAAGGTCAGTCCCAGGGAACCGATGCCCTGTCACAACCGTGGTCACGGGAGCATGCATACGTGTTCCCACCCTTCCCCCTACTCCCCCAGGTACTAAGCAAGATCCGGGCATCTCGCTGTACTATTATCCTAGTGACCCCCTACTGGTCACAGAGAACATGGTTTGCCTCGGTACTCAAAATGACACTAGCCAGCCTCAGATTGCCTTACCGAGCAGATATGCTCTCACAAGGCCCAGTGCTCCACTCGGTCATGCAGACTCTGAAACTCATGGCCTGGCTCCTGAAAGGAAGAGACTGATGAGAGCAGGCTACCATGAGTCCGTCATTTCGATGATACTGCAATCTAGATGGGCCTCGACCACATCCACCTACGGTAGACAATGGTCTATATTCGCGAAGTGGTGTCAAGAACACGGTAAGGACCCAGAGCAAACGGACATTTCAACAATTCTGTTATTTCTCCAACAGGGAGTAGACAAGGGGCTGGTCCACTCATCCCTCAGAGTACAACTCTCAGCCATTGGGGCGGCCAAGGGTCCCATCGGGGGATACAGCCCGGGAGCACACCCTGATGCTGTACGCTTCCTAAAAGCAGTGGAGGTGCTTTGACCCAGAACCTGACCGACCATCACACCATGGGATCTCCCACTGGTGCTCGACTCCCTCAGCTCAGCCCCCTACGAGCCACTCCGTGAGTTAGACCTATTCTGGGTCGGCCTCAGGGCTTGCTTCCTTGTCACCATCTGCTCAGCTCGATGGATCGGACAGCTAGGGGCTTTATCTTGCAAAGAACCTTATGCCATCTTCACCCGTCAGGTAGTCCGCCTACGGATGGTTCTAGCCTTCCAACCGAAGGTATCCACAACGTTCCATAGGTAACAGCCCATCGAGCTGCCTACCTTTTTCGGAGACACACAACAGGGTGGCCAGCCTATCCCACATCATCTGGATGTTGGCATCACCCTCTCCGTCTACATAGCTAGGATGCTGCCCCTTTGTAAGATGGAAAGATTGTTTATCATCACAAGGGAACAAAGACAAGGCAAGGCAACCTCCAAGACCACGATCGCTGGCTGTCTCAAAAGGACCATCCAGGAAGCTTATCTAACAAAACATATGACACCCCCTGAGGGTATCAAGGCCCATTCCACTAGATGAGTAGCCACATCCTGGGCAGAAAGGTCGAACGTGTCTTCAGAAGACATATGCAAAGTGGCAACATGGACTTCCATCCATATGTTCACCAGACACTATAGGCTTGAGCACCTGTACAACATACAGCCACTTTTGCCACACAGATTCTCCTAGTGGCAACATCCACCCCTCACTCATAGACCACTCTGTTTCCCTCCCTAGGGTACAATACTGCTACTTATCTACCCATGAGGTAATGTCTAGAGTGCCATGGATGGTCAACCGATCACAATGGGTGTTTACTCACCTGGTAAAGGTGATTGCATTGGTTGACATCCATGGCATTCCAAGACCCTCCCAACAGAGTACTCAGAGTGACCAGGACCGGATTTTCTTCCAAACATATCTCAGGAGGGGGTATGGTACATTCCACTGCGGCCTCTGCCACGGGGGTGGAGAATTCCAACAGTCGACCTATTAGGGGTCGAGATTAGATTGTAAATAATATGAAAATAAACACGGGCCCATTGGCCACATGAGCTTACATTTCAGTTTGCATCATTATGTACAATGGGTAGGGTGTTTTTTCTTGCATTTGTATTTGCGTTTTACTAACCTTGATTTCAGCTATGGAAGATTCTAACTGGAGGGCAGGGGTTTCTGGGACCTGGATATACTAGAAATTTGATCCTAGAGTCATGTGCATCACTAGCCTATCAGGTGGGCTAAAACCCATGAGGTAATGTCTGGATTGCCATGGATGTCAACCAACACAATCGCCTTTACCAGGTGAGTAAACACCCATTATCCAGGCTTGGACCGCCCTTACAATGCCAGATGTGCTTGTTATCTCAGAATCCTGACTACGGCCCTCTACCCCAAATAGCGTGATTAATATCCCTAATTACCAGATCTTTAGATGCGATAGGCAATCCAGAGGAGGTGGGGTCGCCATCTACATCAAAGATAGATTTGTGGCATCAACACTTAATTCTAACTCACTGGTAGTGGGATTTGAGTGCCTGGACATAAAAATTGACCTATCCCCATCGTTAGCACTGAGTCATAGGATGCTATAGACCTCCATCTGCTGGTACTCAGCTCTTGTCCTGTCTTACAACTATCTTGGACACTAGCCCTCTGGAAAAAATTATCCTCGGGGATCTAAACTATGATTGGCTGTTGGAAGCCTGTCACCCGCTTAAATCTTTCTGCGACTCCCTTGCTTTCACCTTACTCAACGAAGAGCCCACCCATATCAACAAAAAGAATTCATCCAAAAGTACCCTTCTGGATGTCCTGCTTGTGAATAAACCCCATTCCTTCTCCCACGTTGGAACCTTTGACGTGGATATTAGCGACCATTGCCTAATAGCTGGATTTTGGACAGCCAACAAAGTGCTAACTACGGCCAAATTCTCTACCAAAAGGTCAACCAGGTCATTCAACCCAAAGGCATACCTACTTGACCTAAAAAAATCCCCCCTGTGGCAGAGTTTTTACCTTGCTAAAACAGTGGAAACTGCACATTCTATACTACATGAAATCATTACCTACACCATGAATCTACATGCACCTCTGTCAAAAATATGCATAAAGGCTAGGAAATGCCATTGGATCACTCAAGATCTCAAGGCTGCACTACTGTCCAGGGATGAACTCTGGAAAACTTCCCGCAAATCCCAAAAAGAGGAAGACTGGCGCCTCTTTAGAACAGCCAGAATCACTGCACCAAAGTGATTAGGGAAGCTAAAGCCTGCTATTACCAAGCAGAACTAGATACTGCAGCCAATTGTCCCTCCAAATTCTGGGCCACAATCAAAGAACTGGTGGGAGCCACGTCACAAAATATGCTCCCTACAAAAATTACCTCTGACAATACAGTAATCAATGACAAAAAAGAGATACTGCAGGCATTCAACACGCACTTTGCCATAGCAGGCTTAGTCTTCGATAACTCGCCTGCATGTAGCCTGCACACCCAACTTGGCATGACCCCACCAAATGTTGGCTCCTTTAGTCAGCATTTCTCATTCTCATCTATTTCCCACAAGGAAATGGAAGACTTGATTCTCCACCGGGATACTAAGAAAAGTGCCAGCGCAGATGCACTTGAACCATACTTCCTAAAGATAGCATGCCAAGTATTGGAAGTGCCTATTACTCATTTAGTCAACCTGTCCCTAACACAAGGTACCCTCCCTCAAATATGGAAGATCGTACATGTTATCCCGCTATTTAAATCTGGAGACCCTTGCGACCTTAATAACAATCGGCCAATTTCTCTCCTACCCACACTCTCAAAGCTACTGGAAAAAATAATAAATGGCCAACTAAGATCCTTCATCAACAGAGAAAAATTACTAAACCCCCTTCAACCCAGATTCAGAGCCAACCACAGTACAGTCTCAGCATTAGCTAAAGTAACCAACGACTGGCAACTGGAGCTGGAGCATAAAAAGTCAGTATGTGCTGTGTTTCTTGACCTCAGCAAAGCATTCAACACAGTCGACCATGACCTGCTCCTCGACTTGCTAAAAACACTAGTACTGGATGCTACTTCTCTAAACTGGTTCTCTGAATATGTGACAGAAAGATACCAGCAGGTGAAAGCTGATGGTGAACTATCTGCCTTAAAACTCTTACAAAGAGGTGTCCCTCAGGGATCCATATTAGGTCCCCTCCTCTTCGCAGTGTATATCAACAATATTGATGAGGGAATCAAGGATGCAAGTATCCACTTATTTGTGGATGACACAGTGCTGTACATGAGTCATCCCACACCAAAAGAAGCTTGTAGTAACCTACAAAAAGATTTCAACCTACTGTAACTCCAACTAATCAATAAAAAACTGCTATTAAATGCTAAGAAAACTAAAGCCATGTTATTTTCCCCCGCAAACTACACAAGCGCTACTGACTCCTTCCCCCCAATAACCACAATGCTGGGAGAGTGCTTAGATTATGTTCTGAATTTCAGATATCTTGGGGTCTAGATCAACTGTAAACTGTCCTTTACTGACCACCTGGAAGACTTGCTGAAAAAATTAAGGCAAAAACTTGGCCTTTTTTACAGGATAAGAAGACTTCTTACAGCAGCCGCAAAGAAACAACTAGTCCAAGCCATGTTCCTGTCCTTAATTGACTATGCAGACTTCATATACAGTAGCTGTGCAGCTTCCTATCTTGGAAGATTGGATACGCTCTACCACAGAGCCATACACTTCATCACTGACCTTCCCTTCTCTACCCATCATTGTGCACTATATGCCAATACGGGCTGGACCTCACTTCACCATAGGTGCAACTTTAATGCAGCACTCTGGACACTTAGAGCCCTCAGTGGAAAACTCCCTCAATACATCACTGACTGCTTGTCTCTGATTGTGCCCAGGAATTATTCCCTCAGAAGCTGCTCACAACACCTGCTAAATATACCCAGGGCACTCACACAAGTCGGGAAAGCTGCCTTTGGATTCTCACTCCCATCAATATGGAATAAAACCCACAAAATACTTAAGCTGAAAACCCTAGTAAGTACCCTTTTGTTCAAAAGGCTTTACCATGATGGCATTACAGAAATTTGCAACTGCTTTACTAGACACTAACTAACCTCCCTCCCTCAAACGGCTGCCCACAAATGGCAGCCCCCCAGCTGAAATGTGTGCCTCTGCCTCTAGCATGCCCACCAACAGATCCACAGGATTTACTGCCGAACTCCCATATCTTATTCTTTGACGCTCTGAACAGCTGTAGTCTGATTCTAGCACATGCTACCGCACTTGGGGACAATTATCATCTTTCACCCAAAAAAATATTCAGTCCCTCGTCCATCCAACACCTCCCTCTGCCCCAGCCTCCAGGACCCTCCCAGTTATGCCCCTGCTACTATATTCCTCCTCTTGCACTTAGTACAATGGCAGCTTTTCTCCTCCATATGTTGCTGCATTTTGGAGCAAAAATCGCTTTGTCATCTTTCGTATGGTCCTCTGCCCTCCCAATTCCTCACTCTGCTCTAACAGTTGGGTCCTCTTCACTTGCGCCCCTATCCACCACCTCTCCCTACATTATGCACTTGATATCTTCTATCTGGTATGCCTACCTTCTCCCTAACATTTCCCACTATAAAATGTACAACTTTGGGGCTTGGATCCAGCACAAGTTCATTATCCATGACTCCTTGTAGATCTATGTTCAATGTATACTACCTGTAAATGTGCATTTTCACTATAATAGCAGCTATTTTTACTGTTTGTACTATTGTAACTTGTCTTTCTGTATTATTACTGTAGGACTGCAGGTCCACCTTGTAAATGCGCTTGCTCAATGGTGCCACCTGGATAAATAAAGATATTGATTGATTGATTGATTGATTGATTGATGAGCAAGCCATTGGGGAGGAGTTGATGAAAAGGCTAAAGAGTAGAGGACCGAGGATTGACCCTTGCGGAACCCCGAGGTGCACCTCCTTAGCTTCGGATAGGGTATCACCAATTTTGACTCATTGTGATCTGTTAGAGAAGTAGCTGCCAAACCATAGTACTGTAGCTGGGGATAGACCTGTAGACAGAAGGCAACTTAGGAGGAGGTTGTGATTAATATAGTCAAACGCTTTCATAAGGTTAATGAAGACTGATCAAACTGCCTGACTGCTATCCAAGGCCTTATGTAGTTGGGATGAACAATCAACTAGAGTTGTGAGTGTGGAGTGCTTTTTATGGAAGCCATGCTGTTGCAGGCAGAGTAGGTTATAGTTATCAAGGTATTCAGTAAGCTGCTCTGAGACCATTCTTTCAAGTACTTTCGAAAGGGGAGTGAGGAAGGATGGATATAGATCTATAGTTGGATGTTCGGGTTTTATCTCCCGCTTTAAAGACAGGCATTATGTTAGCTGACTTCCATGCATTTGGAAATACTCCTGATTTGAGAGAGGCATTAAACACCATGGTAAGAGGACCAGCAAGTTCATGAAGGAGTAGATCAACCAGCTTCATGTCCAGCAGACCTGCCCCCATCCTGGTCTTGCCAAGTGCCCTTTTAATATCCTTAATGGTTTTGGCTTTGGTGACACATCTAAAGTAAAAGGGTGGTACATCTTTCCTTGAGGGATCTTGAGGGGCAGTTGGGCATTGCTGAACATGCATATCTTTGAAGTACTCACCCGGGAGTACACTTGAAAGGTCAGTGAATGTGTTGTTGAGCTCACTGGCAATTTCGATGGGTTCCTGTAGGGTCCCCTTCACAGTCAGTAGTAGCTCTGGAGGGTTTGGGGGGCTTTGCCCATTAAGGATTTAAGAGAGTACCAAAAGTCTCTTCCAGAACCCCAGGTTTTGGTTAGTAGATCCTTATAGTAGGAGGCTTTAGCCTGTATGATGAGTCTGGTGCAGGCATTTCTAGCTGCCTTGTAGGTATGAAATGCAGCAGCTGTACCAGCTGCTTTTGCTATATGCCAAAGATTGTTTCTCTTCATCATAAGTCCAATAAGGGAGTTGGAGAACCAGGGATTGGAAGTTCCCTTAATTGTTTTAATTGTGTCTGGTGCAAAAATATCACAACCATGGCTGAAAACCATTACAAAGTAGTTAAGTGCCTTATTACCATCTGTATCCCCAGCCAGCAGGGACCAATCCAGGTGTGTCATGTACAGCTCAAAATGTTCAAGTAGTCCAGGCCTAAGAAAATGGTTTTTGCACACCTTGGCTGAACTCTTGGGGAAATTGTTAGACCAGGTACATTTCACAGGGGAGTGGTCACTGAGGATGTCAGGCAGGACAGTGACATCAGATATATGCTCAGGGTATGTGGTCAGAAGCCAGTCTATGAGAGAGCTGCTCCCTGTTTTGTAGTTAAGCTGGGTGTCAGCAGTGACCATCTGTTTTAGGAAAAGGCTAGAAATTAGATCCTTGACTTTTGTTTCTTTCTGTGAGTGCCAGTTTATGTTGAAGTCACTTACAATGATCTTCTCCCAGTGGTTGCCTTGTTGCTCTTGGCTTGGTATGACATGATTTAGCTGAGCAGGTTGATGCCCTGGAGGTATGTATACTGTAGAGACCATCATGACATCATTCTATGTCCCTGTGCTTAATTTGAGTTTCAGAATTTGGGCCTCTTTTGTAATAAGACTGTTATCAAGGTCCTGCACATTTATTCCAGACCTGACATATACTAGGCACCCACCTCCACGTTTAGCAATTCTATCTTGTCAGAATGAGTTGTAGCCATCAAGGGAGAATGATGCATCCCATGTCTTGGGGGAAAGCCAGGTTTCAGTGAGAGCTATAATGTCTGGGTTGATCACCTGCACCCATGCCTGGAATTGTGCAAACGTGGCAAGGCAACTGTTAATATTTAATGATACTATAGTAAGTTGACCTTTAAGCTTAGTCATTTTAGAGTGAGGGGGTCCAGGATTTGGGTGACTATTCCCTGATAGTAGCAGGAGCAGCAGGATTAGAGAGTGAAGAAAATGACAAAGTGCATGTAAAGTTTATTTAACATGAAAATGCTGATGGTTAATTACATCCAGAGAAAATTATGAACTGTGGAGATCCAGGGTCACATAATATGTTAAAATTCCTGAAAGGTGATAAACTGTGGCCTAGGCATATGCAAGGTGTGAAATCCTTTTGTCTGCATGCTTCCTTTGGTCTTCTAAGTCCTCAGAGACAAGTGCAGTTCCTTTAGGAGCAAGTCAGACAAAAATGTTGATTCAGTCACAGAATGTGTTAAAATTCCTGAAAGGTGATAAATTGTGGCCTGGACATATGAAAGATGTGAAATCCTTTTGTCTGTATGTTTCCTTTGTTCTTTAAAGTCCACAAGTATAGCTGCTTTAGGAGTGGTCAAATTAAAGTATCACCACGTTTGTCAGACTAGTTGCAAGACATATGTTTCCTTGGGATGGCTTCCAAAAAGTTGATTTAAAATTAAAAAGCTGATACGTGGTGATGATGTTTTGTAGAAATTCAGTCCAGGAGGCTTTCACAGATGTTGTGTGCAAGAATGGTGTAGGTATTCCAAGCAGAAAAACATGTAAAGTAACAAAAACTAACCTACAGACACTGACAAGCACAAACAGCCACCCACACAGCCCCAGGAGGAGAAGCCAAAAATGAAAGCCGAGATGAGAAAGTGTTGTGATTTGCCAAAGTGTTGCATCTGTACCGTTATGATTTGTGACACTACAGTGGGCCCAATTTTAAAAAAGGTATTTTAAGGGGGCCTAGAAAAAAAACTGATGGCACCATCATGTTCCTCAGGCCCCATTCAGGTAAACACAACTGTCAGTGCTTACCTTGGGACAGTAGAATTTGAATTTCAGATGTTTTTCTCCACCACTAACTGAAACAAGATGGCAGCAGCACAACACTACTGAATGGATTTGTGAATGTAAAATGTGCTTTCGTGACAGTAACGGGTGCTTTTGAGAGGTACGTATTTTTTATGCCATTGACTATAATGGGAAAATTAAAATTGTAATAACTTTTGAATGGATTAATATTTTTTCAGCAATTCTTCAAAAGGCATATCAGTGGCTCATAGGGTATCTTCCCTAAAGATTTCAGACCAGACCAACAAATTCTTTGGGCTGTAGCCCCAAGCAAAGAAACACACAAAAGCCTGTTTATGAGGATTTAGTGGTGCTCTGCTACTTCACAACTGCTCTTCCATCCATAACGCAACTTGCTAGATCCAGAGATCTATGGTGCCACTCTAGGTACGTAAAATTTCAGACAAATCCATCATACGGCTGCAAAGTTATTATAGTGCAAAATTTTTGAATTAATGAAGACGTGACCGGCAACCCTAACTATAGCTGCACCAGTGTGCAGCTATAATATATATATATATATATATATATATATATATATATGTCTACGTACAGTACAAGTCACATTAAACAGTTCCCTCAACTCACTGGTGTAGCATTCTTTAATGAGTTTCCTAATCTGTGCAGTGTTTAATTTAATGAATTAGTAAAAGGTTAGTATTAGTTTGCAACTAGCCATTATGTACTATAAGCTTTATTTTTAGCTGAGTGCTTATGAGTTTCATTTCAGAAGCAGACTAAACAACTCTTAAGGAATGCTGTGATATTTATAAACAATGCCATGAAAATGTATTGCATAAACACTGCAAAACAGCTACTGCCATTTCATTAAACAGTTACAAGTGAGTTGAATAGGCAGCGAAGGATGGTTGGAAAATAGTTGAAAGCTTCAACAGTTCGAGTTGCCACTGCAGTAGCATCACAAAAAAAATGCCACACCAGTGAGTTGATGGAACAGTTTAATGTGACTTGTACTGTATATATATATATATATATATATATATATATATGTGTATGTGTGTATATATAAATATATATGTATATGTAATAGAATAAACCACTCCAGGCAATGGTCACTCTGATATATGCATGCCTTGGTGTCACGTTCTATGCACGAGGGCCATGAGCCAGTGCATCAATCACCCAAGTGCGCATATCAGAGCGTGACTGCACCCCACAGAGTGGTTTATCTATCTTATAAAATGTCTAAATTGTTTTGGAGGGAGTTAAAAGTGGAGGTGTGGTCATGCTCTGATATACGCGCGATCATGTGATGTGTTTTATACAATCAGAAGTTGGGATTTGGAGGATATTATCATCTCAATTTTATAAAAAAAAAATATATATATATATATATATATTTTTTTTAAGTTGTGATTCTTCCATCAGATGGCATAGGCGCCCACAGCTCAGACAGAACTGGGGAGTCAGACGTTACAGCAATGAAGGTGAGAGAGAAGAGAGTTAGAGGAAGTTATGAACAGTGTTTAGTTTACTACATGTTTTGTGTTTATCTGAGAGTTGCTTCAGAAGGACAGTGTAGTCTTTAGTAGGCAGATTTTTTGAAAACAACATTGTGGCTACAATGGAATTCTTGGGAGGGTGTACTGATTTGTTTAAGCAACAAGATATAACAGGGTGTGCATTGTGGTGGGATAAGGGTGCACCTCGGATGTGTTGTGAGGCACAAGGCATCACCAAGTGCCTTCAGCCACCTGAAAAGTTTCATTACCCCACCACAAAGCACACCTGAAGTGTGTTACTGCAATTATAAAATGATTTTGGGGGGGGGGGTTAGAAAAAATACACACAAAAAATGTTTTAATGATTTCTTTTGAAAAAAGTTCATCCACCCCAGTAAAATAGTTCTAGTACATCCCAGCATTGACATGCCATCTCAGATTCAAATAGCATACAGAAAAAATACATTTATTTTTAATTAGCCCTTAAACCCTCTATTCCCCCAGTCCACCCCCATATATCTGTTGCCTCGCGGTTCTTTCTTCTTCTTTACATTACACCCTCTCTTTTCTCCACTTTGTTTCTTTTCTGTCTTTCCTACATTGAAGAGATGGAACGTTTACTTTGTATGGAAAACAATAATTCAAATCTCTGCTCAGTTCTAATGGCAGAATATTCACTCCCACAATCACACAACAGAAGGCATCAGTTGGAACCAGGGCTTTTACAAAAAAAATTCCCTAAAATAAGGAGGTGGGGGGCTAGCAATAGCAGAGCCAGTGCACTTAAAGAATACCTCAGAGCCAAACCATATTGTCCATAGAACACAAAGCACTGTTAACTTCTAAGCCATCTCAGCATCTTGCATGCTGCTATTTCATTAGTGGATTTGTGCCCATTTTCTTTTTACCTCGTTATTGCTTTTGCTTTTCTGTGTATGGCATCTAGGTGCTCTACTACCAGTTGGTTTAGCACTTTAGTTTTGCAAGTTTGCACTGAGGAATTCAAAAGGCACGCTCCATTTTAGCGTTAGCACTGTATTAAGCACTTTACCAGCACTGCAGAACTTCTTCATGCAGGAGTGCACAGAGATGAGATGCACCATATGTGGGTGAGATTTTATCTCTTTTTGGCTTTTTAATTGTTGCATCTGATTTGCTTATAATAAAGGTATTTATTGGTCAAGCTAGACTGTGCCTTTGCATTACTACAAGCTGCCTGAGTGCTGACCTCTTAGAATGCAGATTAGTTTGCTTTGTGTTCTATGGAATCAGGGCTTTTGTTTTATCTGGAGCAGGTTAAACAGCAGAGATTTTCATGATGAACAGGTTAGGAGAGGAGGTTTTTTTTTTCATGGTCAGCAAAGAAACACCAGAAATTAAAACTGTAAGTACTGTAGTACTTCATTTTTTTTAATTTATGTATGTAGATAAGAAAAGAATTGCAAAGGCCTTTAATTATTTATTTATTTTTAAATAAGGTCATTTTTTGTAGGGTCTGTTTGAAAGTTTTTAGTGAATAATGGTGACAGCCATGTTTGTGATGACAACTGGGAATCTGTGGTTTGTACTGATTTTGGTGTAAAGAGACTGCTGAGATAACTGGGGAGAAGCGTTACAACAGCCATATAAAATATTTTAAACTAGATGAAAGAGGGAGAATGAGTTACTCCCATTTCTCTAAAAAGTTTCACAGTATGTAATATTAAATCTTGTGAGGTCCTATCCTTGAATGCCAGATCACTAAATCTGGTCAAAATGGCTGAACTTGTAGCCAAATGTAACATGGCCAATTATGGACTTATAGCCATAACTGAAACTTGGTGGGACCCCAATTCCATCTGGATAACAAATTTACTGGGCTATAAGTTATTTCATAGAGATCGACAGGGTCACACCGTAGGAGGAGTTTGCCTCTATGTTCTGGAGGATATAGCTTAATTTCAGCTTCCTCAGTCCAATGAAATAGAAACCCTATGGGTACATATACAGATCAAGAGACAGCCCCAGCTGTTGGTTGATACTTGTTATAGGTCCCCCTCAGCAAATTATGACTATACCTCTCTACTACTTAAAGACATTTCAACTATGGCCCATAAAGGTAATATCTTAATATTAGGTGACTTTAATATGCCCTTAATAAATTGGAATTTCCATATCAGGCAGTAACCGTAATGAAAGGCATCTGGTATCACTTATACTTGACCTAGGACTTGAACAGATCATTAAAGAGCCTACTCAAGGGGGTAATATATTAGATTTATTAAACACCAATATTAGATGTAACATTTCTAACATTTGTATCAAGGACCCCTTAGGTACTAGTGACCACTGTTCAATCTCATATACACTAACCTTCAACTACCAACAGAATTAAGTTACTCTGAATTCAAAAAATATGACAATGCTAATTTTAATAGCATCAATGAACATTTAAACAAAATCCTATAGGAGGACATTTTACTACCTCTTTCACTTGAAGAAGCATGGAGATATCTGAAATCCACGATTCTCCAGCTAGAAGAAACATCTGTCCCCACAATCAAAAAAATATAATAAAAAGGGGAAGATTCCATTATGGCTAAATAGAACTATAAAAAAAACTAAAAACAAACAAAGGTTATTTTCTCTACTAAAAAAGTGTAAGGGTGATAATAAGGATCAAACCTTGCTCAAATATAAAAAAGCAGTAAAAGACTTGAAATACTCTATCATACAATCTAAGAGGAATCTGGAGTTCCAATTAGCACATTCCAAAGACAGTTATAAATCCTTGTTTTCCTACCTCAGTAATTAAAAATGGAATAGTAGATACATGGGCCTGCTGATAGTTGACAATTCAGTTGTATCCTCTGACAAGAAAATTGCTGATGCTTTTAATGATCAGTTTTGTTCTGTCTTTCCCAAAAAAAGAAGTTCCCAAATTTGAACAGCACACAGATAATATTTCCACTAACTACTTAATTTCAGAAGCTGATACACTCAGTGTTTTGTATTCACTAAAAAAGACATCAAGTCCGGGACCAGATAATCTCAACTCCAGATTCTTGCTGGAGACAGCAGAGCCCATAGCAAAACCTCTAACCCTTATTTTTAACAAATCCCTCCAAGAAAGACTAATTCCCCAAGGCTGGTTAAATGCCGCAGTCATATCCATCTTTAAAAAGGTAACCATTCCAAGCCCAAAAACTACCATCCTATAAGCTTTACATCAGTTTTACACAAGCTAATGGAGAAAATTATCAAAGACATTTTGGAAAAAGAAATAATCTCTAATAATATCATTGACCATACACAGCATGGGTTCAAGCAGGGGTATTCCTGTACCACTAATTTGGTATCCTTTTATAATTATATAAACAAAGGACTTGATTCAGGCAACCCTATGGATGTAATCCTGCTTGATTACAGCAGGGCCTTTGACAAATTGCCTCATGGTAAACTTATAAATAAATTGCTAAAACTGGGTTTTTCTCCTGTTACAGTCAAATGAGTTAGCTTTTGGCTGTCAGACAGATGATAACAAGTTAGAATAAATGGCCTTCTCTCTGAGGTGGGAAATGTGACCAGTGGGGTGACTCAGGGATCGGTCCTTGGACCAACCCTGTCTAATGTATTCATCAGCAATATGCAGGTTAACTCAGATAATTTGCTTTCGAAGTTTGCTGATGATGCGGGGTGAATACTGACATTAATAGGTCCATACTTATAAGTAATTTTAAAATTATTGATCAATTGGCACATTCCAGTGGTATGATGCTAAACCCTTACAAATGCACTGTTTTGCATTTTGGTAAAAACAATTCCCTACAGAACTATTTCTTAAATAATACCCCTCTTAAAGTTTCCATAAATGAGCACGATCTTGGTGTAATTGTTAATAACAAACTTTCCTCATCTGACCAATACATCAAGGTAGCCAAAACCTCTAATGCACTGCTTACATGCATTAGACGTACATTTGTAACTAGGACCAAGGAATGCATTATTCCCCTTTATAGGACCCATGTCAGGCCTCATTCTGACTATGGGTCTCCCTTTTAGAGCCCTCATCTGAGGAAATATATTAAAAGGATTGAAAGAATTTAGAGAAGGTCAATAAAAATGGTTCCTAGGTTGGCAAATAGCAACTATCATGTTATATTGCAGGAAACTAGGCTCCACTCCTTTCAAACCAGAAGAAATAGAGGTGACCTGCTCTTTCTGTATAAAATCCGTAAATCTCAGGATATGATGCAGCGATGTGGTCTAAAATTCTCCCAGAGAAAGATCATTCCGTGGCTCCACAACAAACAGATTGATGTAGCTAAATCAAGAACCAAAAAGAGATTACATTACTTCACGGTAAAAGACCCGAGCTTATGGAATAGTCTTTCACAAGATTTGGTTGACAGAAATTCCTGTTCTTCCTTCAGAAAGGCCCTCAATTTGTAAATAGAATCCAGTAACCCTTGGGTATAAATTCCAACCAATGTGGTGGGGGACAATCTTGATGGGCACTGGCCTTCTTTTTTCCTTTCTAACCAAGTAAACCAAGTAAATAACAACACATGTTGAAGATGGTCCTCTACCAATCAGGTTTCATAATTTTTAAAACCCATTTGATAATTTACTTTTTGTTTTATGTGCAGTCGGCCATACCTCATAACCTTTCTTCACTGAAATATGTGACAGTATGTGTAAAAAATGAGCAAAATGTGTGACGTATCATCAAACATGGCACTGCAAGCTCGGAACACTATGGCTATCACTGCATCAATGTTCATAATGTTTGCTGATGACTAAGCATAATAGATTATTATGAATTTATGCTTTAAAATGTCAGTGGGAAATGTGAAATATCACCTTCCCCATGTGGGACAAAGTATTTCTGAGCAGTAAAATGAGTGATGTACCTTGTAATGTATGACACTTGAGAGGCATGCGGTCGGCTGGTACTTATGCGGCGGTTATGCAGAAATTACTCCATGGCATAAAGTAACAGCCAACTACTCAGGGTACAGTGTTGTTGGACGTGATTGTATAATGGTTATTAAGGTAGCAAGCATAAAGGCCCCCAAAAGTTTAGCAATCTGAACAAATTGCAGCACAGCCGGGCAGAATGTGACTAATCTTTTCACAAAGGGGCAAACCACAGTTAGTGACATCAACATCAAAAATTCTTGGAGGAAGACAGCTGGACTACTATAGTTGACATTTCATTAACCTAAACAATATTTAATAGTTGCAACTGAGTTCTCAAATTCCTGTGAATGTGTCATCCAAGTACTGTTTTTTGGTAAAACTATATGAATCAGGGATGCAATGTGAAAATAAAAAATAGTCATCATCAGTTTGCAGAAGAAACAAATGCTTTTCCAACACAATCCACATACCGTGTGTGTGTGTGTGTGTTAGTTAATGAATGAAGTGTCTGAAGTTAACAAAAAAATGAATCAGATACTATTAGTACAATAATTGTATACAGTCAGAAGAGTCACCCATTATGCACACAGAGATGGGTCATGGTAGGACATGTTTTTTTGAGGGAATATTAGCCCGTCTAAGAGACTAATCCATCCTTTAAAATAGTGTAATGGAATCTCTAACTTCCACTTCTCTACCCACAGCGAATTGGCAGAGGGGATTTTGCTTTAATGGTTCATCTTAAGGGCTGCAGTCACTAAAAAGCAGCCTGCCTAGAACTGTACTGCAGTGTCTGTATTGGACATGAGCTGAAGTCCATATGGGACTGTAATTTCCATAACCCTCTGGCCCAGAGATAGATGTGCTATCAATAGTATCACTCTGATACACATGAAATAAGCAAAACTACAGATACATAAGCTTTCAACTAGTTTAAAATAGCAGAAAATCTTTTCTTCTTTTGTTGGTGTCCAACTCTGAACCACAAAATTACTAATTGAGCTGCACCAGAGTGATGCACTGATACCACAAATCAATTTGTATGGTAGTCAAAGTGTTTGGATTGGTGTAAAAACTGTACACTGGTAGAAGAAAACTATAAACTGCATACTTTTATTTGTACTGGCAAATGTTAAGTTTAGCATTTCAGCTTTTGTTGTCATAAAGGCCTAAATAAATATAAAAATAAAAATAAAAAAGGCATAAATACCTCTGAATAGCACCAGAACTAAATGTGGAAACAAGCACAATTCTGAATCACTAAACTAAGAAGTTTACATACAGATAACATATAATATATATGGCAGTTATATATTATGAATAAGACAACAAATATACTTAAAGTGGAATGTAATTGAGCAGGGTCCCTCAAAGTATAAATGGTCATGAACCACACCTGAATTAAATAGAAATCAATGCAAAGTTGCCCAAAAGAGTGGAGCATAGGAATGAAGGGGTTTTAAGTGAGGTATTGGGCTTACCTGTAGATGTCAGCTGTCCAGGCATATCCCTGTCTAAATCTGTCTTATGTTAAGTCAAGGCAATAGCCATTTCATAGAACCATGAGACTAAAAGTGATTTTGCTATTGAAAAAGGTTTGCTGGGCAGCATATACAGTAGCTAGCCAAACTCTGGCATCAATTTCTTTCTCAAGGTTTTGCGAAATGTCTTCTGCCTTTCTTTATTGCAGAGGTGTCAAAGGCATTGATATTGCTGGGAAGCTGACAGCTGGGTAGCCCATCACATCTACATAGAAAATAATCTATTAGACATTCCCTCCTGACTTATAGGGTTGTTATTCCTCTAGTTTCTTCCAAAAACTTTGCTCATCATATTAACAAATTTGAATTGAATAGACCAAAATCTTGGTCTGATTTAAAGCAATTGTATGGCACAGGTTTATTACTTAGAAATCTTCAATGCAGCAATAAATACATACATACTGTACATACATACATACATACAGGAAATAAAGGACATTACTTAATGTATTCTCTATCACTGAAGTGGTAATCATGCACATAGGGAAGAGAAATCCTGAAGCCAACTATAGACTGGGAGCAGGAGGGGAGTTGCTGGCAGTCACAAGGGAAGAAAGAGACGTGGGTGTCATCATCACCAGTGACCTGAAATCATCCAAGCAGGCCATGAAGTTGTAGGTAAGGCTAAAGGGATGTTGGTGTGTATTAGTAGGGGTATGACAAGTCAGACTAGGGAGGTAATAATCTCTCTTTACAAGACACTGATAAGGCCCCATCTAGAGTACTGCATGCAGTACTGGAGGCCACACCTTCACAAGGACATTAACCAAATTGAGGCAGTCCAGAGAAGGGCAACCAAAATTGTGCAGGGACTGCATCAGAAAACATATGAGGATGGATTAACTGAGCTCAATATGTATACCCTAGAGCAAAGGAGGGAGAGAGGTGATTTGATTGAAACGTTCAAATACCTTAAGGGCATTAACAAGGTGAGAGAGTCTAACATGTTTCAATATAAAAAAAACAGCAGGACAAAAGGACACAGCATGAGATTAGAGGGAGGCCAACTAAGGGGTAATGTGAGGAAGTTCTTTTTCACAGAAAGGGTGGTGGATGCATGGAGCAGCCTACCTCAGGAAGTGATGGATATGAATACAGTGCAGGGCTTCAAACAGGCATGGGATAAGCATAAGGGAGCAATACAGATGAGTATGAATAGATAGGCAATTGACAGAGCAAAGGCCAATGGCACATTCATAAGGTAGATAAAGAAATGGGCAGACTGGATGGGCCTTGGCATCCTTATCTGCCATCAATTTCTATGTTTCTATGTTTCTGTGTAGTACAACAAATTCTATACATATGGTTTCTGCTTAATAAGTAGAAAGAAGTACTGCAGGTGTTGTTGGGTATTATTATTAGATATTATGGTGTTTATAGGTACCTACAGGAAAATTGTGAAGGTAATACCTAATCGCAACTGCATGGTCACATCAGTGAAGTTGTTATGCATTACTCAAATAGCACCGATGCCAAAGCTACATGTTTTGATACAGGTATCAATGTCGGCACCCATCGTGGGCCAATAGAAGTGGGCACAGGCTAAGTCCGAAGTTCTGTCGTAGTCCAAGTGTCCCATCTGATCATGGAGTGCTTTATAGAACCACACATTTAAACATACAGTAGATGGCAGCACCAGTTGTTTAATGACTTGGCCGTGTCCATCTGTAGTCTCTTGGTAAAGTAGCTTATTGTGCAACTGGGGCCTAGGCCTTTCTTGGAATAGTAAAGCAGTTCTCTGGTCATTGGATCCAAGCTTGTAAACATTTTTTCTGGCATGTATGGCATCCCAACACAAGCTTAATCATGGGATTGTGATACTGCTCCCTCGGAGGTACTCAGGTCTAAGGCTGGAAAGTTGCAATAGGCTGCGGGGACACAGGTTTTTGCGGGCCCCAGGCAATCAACCACACAGTCTACAGTCTCAGAAGATGGGTGTTCTTCTTTATCAAACTTGTGGCATAGGGCCTTAACAGATTGCTTTGACATCCTCTTCTACTCAGAATTTGATATAGGCCTCCTGGATAGGGCATCAAAATCGATGTGATTCAGGCCTGGATGGTACACCACTGAATAATCATACGTAGAAAGGGTTGATAACCAACAGTGTCCAGTTGCATCCATAGTGCTTTCTCATACTCCTGGTAAAGCACAGCCTCAAGTCCTTTCAAGCTAGCATCTGTATGTAGCACATATGGCTTAGTTGGATCTGTGTAAACAAGAACAGGGACATGGGTAAGCTGATGAATAATACTGTAAAAAGCTGTATCACATTCCTTGGTCCACCTGGTCCCAAATGGTTCATTGGTCTTAAAATATGTTTTATCCCCTTCTTTTACAGCACTCTTTTTATATTTCTGATTGGTAGGTGGGTACCCTTGAGTCAAATTTAAGAGGTGGCAAATGACTTTAGTGTAATCTTTTACAAAAAGGTGGTAGTATCTGCAGAAACCCTGGAATCTTGGCAGCTCTTTGAGATTGTTAGGCCAGTGCCAAGTAGTTAAGGCTTCCACTTTGCTTGGATCAGTTTGAATGCCCTCAGAGGACACAATGAGACCCACATATTTTACAGACTGCTGGAAAAAGTTACATTTGTTGATGGACAACTTTAATCCAAACTCTTCTAACCAGTCCAGGATCTTGAACAAGAGAGTCTCGTGCTCTTCAATTGTTTTACAAAAAACACGGTGACATTGTCCATATAAACTAAGCATTCAAGTAGGTTCATGTCCCCTTCATCTTGCTCCATTAACCTTTGGAAGGTGGTGGGTGCTCCAGAGATACCCTGGGACATGTGCAAGAATTTGTAAAAACCCAGAGGATAGACAAATGCAGCTTTTTCGCTGTCCTCAGGCACCATTGGAATTTGGTAATACCCTCTCCTGAAGTCCAAGAAGAAAAGCCACTGGCTCCCATTTAGACAATCAAGGGCATCCTGAACGTGAGTCATTGTGTACTGGTCCGGTATGGTTCTTTGGTTAAGGGTCTTTCAGACTACCACGATGGGGATGCATAAGGGCTATGTAATTCTTGGATAATTCCAGCTGCTAACATTTCCTGCAGGTGACGTCGAACATCATCAATGTCCACAGGGGCCAATCTGTGGGAACCCTCTTGAAATGGCCTTTCATCATGGATCCTGATGTGGTGTTCAGCACCAGTGACACATCCAACATCCCATTCTTTGAAAGATAACACTCTACTCCACTGGGCAAGCTTGCGACTAACTTTATCCTTCCACCCTTCAGGAATGGGGGACTCTTCAAAATCAAACAAGTCTGGAGTTACTTTAGTATCCTCGTCAGCACAGCACTTGTTGGGTAGTACAGCAGTATCTCCATAATTGCAGGGTGCAACCTCAGTTGACTTTAATGTCCCAGTCAGACACATTGTGAATCTGGACCACCGCTCTCCAGGCATAGGCATGAGCATGGGCAGGCAGGATACTAGGTTTAACTAGGAGCTTGTCTGGCAGTTTTCCTTCCTCTGGGGTTTCTAGCATTAGGATCCTGTTGGTAACATCCTACTTCATTCGCAATTAGCCGCTGATGATGCACTGAGCTTTGGGTGGCAATACCAGAGGCACTGGGTCTTTCTCAGTAGTGGAGCCAGGTTTGGGAGCATTTGGAAGCCTGTGGGGGGGGGCATTCAGTCAATCATGGGCTCCACAATGGGCACTGCACAGTGAATAAAGATCGTGGTGGGGCACCACTACTCACACTAGGGCAGCCAGGAGGGGCGAATGACCCCCCAGCCCCCCCCAGCTCTGACACTGGTCTTTCTATCATACAGTGCCCACTGGCTCATCCTTCTAAGCCTCTTTAGTCTGCATCTGTAGATCATACACTTTCCTCACCATGGCATGGATGTTCAATGCTCATCCAGTTTTTTGACCTTGTTTCTTCTGGCATAGTTGGGCTAGTCAGCTGAACATGTAGGCATTGTTACCAATTAGCAACGGAATATCATCATACAAGCCAGTTGGAGGGCAGACCAAGGCCAGAGTCTCCACGGATTCATCCAGACACGTAATAGTAGAGGGAAAAGACAGCCACAGTCATACATAACCAAGGTATGTGTAAGACTTATCACTTAAGCCCCATTGATGCAGTCCTTCAAGGGGCTGGAGTGGGAGGTCAGACAGGTGCTGGTCATACCAATTTTTAAATACAATAGTGACCTGAGATCCGCTATCCAATATGTCTCTGGCTGGGATACCATTAATGTACACTGTAGTTTCCATAGAAGGATCAACCATCTTTGACCAGTCTGTGGGAGCAGGTTTAGCAGGTTTTTTCACTGCAGCCTTAGAGGAAAAAGATTTGCATGATGGCCCATGCTGCAGCTTTATGTTACTTTGCCAGACCTGGTTGAGATATTTGGCAGTGTCTTGCAGTAGGTCATCAGGAGCATTACAAGATTTTTTAGTGTGTCCATCCTCCTCACACCAGTAACAAATCATCTTAGTCCTGGGTTCAGCAGGATGAGCTGAATCTTCATGAGGCTTAGGGTTGTCAAGGGGTGAGGGCCTGTACTCTTCCTTGGGCCTGGGGTCAGACACAGCTCCCCCGAAGTTTCTCCAAGGCGTAGAGGGCTGGGCTGCATAGATAAGGTCTCATACCATAGCTCACAACTCCCTCGTCTCATCTGCTACATTACAGTCAGATCTAGACCCAAATGTATGGGTGCAGGCTCCCTTCATGGCAGGGGGATTCTCACAAGCGGCCTCAGGACTGGAGGTGCAGGGGCCAGGTGTCTTTGCAAGGTCTGCAGCAGTTTGGGTGTTGGCCCTCAGCTCTTTGAGTTCCTTTAATAGTTCACTGATTTGCTGTGATTCTAGGGTGGCCTCCTTCTCAGTGGACCTTTCAGAGCTAGGGACAGTTCGTGCAACACCAGCATATGGGTTCCAACAATCATCTTCATTCTCAGCTTCCCTAATTTCCTTCATTAGCCAACAGTAATCAGCGGCATTATCATTATGATCCTGAAACTTCAACTTCAATATAAGCACACTTAAATAACGAGCAGATTTAATGATGTGTTCTAATCTCACTCGATTTTGCTCATTAGCCAGGCTGCCCCCTTTAAGGTGTGCCCTTTGCAAGGCCTGCTGTACTCAAGTCACATAAGCAGATAGTTATTCATCCTTCCATTGTTTGGTGGACTTGAACTTCCACATCAAATCCTTCCCTGACTCAGTACTAGCAAATACTCCCTCTAAGGCAGATAAGTATTCAGCAGCAGAGGTCTCTGGGTTGGTAGACTGAAGAAACCAGATAGCTTCAAGTGCTGGGCCCTTTAAACTCTCCATTAGTCTCTTACATTATTCACCCTCAGAGCATTGCCACTCTTGGACCAGTGGGGTGGCATAATAGTCCACCCATGTCTCCAAATCATCCTCCCCTATGGGACAGGGATGGCACCTGAAAATAGTCTGAGCCTGTGATAAGAGTCCAGGTTTACAGAGAGTACCACTATAGGAGGTGCTGCAATAGGGGATGGCATAGGTAAGGATGTAGAGGCTGGAGGAGAGTGTATTGGAGTAACCCTCCAGAATCCTCTAGGGCCCTCTGCAAACCCTCAACAGTCTGTCCCTCAGTGGCTAACAGTTTTAAAAACTTCTCCCTCCTTCCACTTTGGGGGACCCCCAGGAGAAGACGAGCCACTATGAACGTGGATGACCCTCCAACCTGTCTGGTATCCCTCAGTCATAATGAGAAGGGGTACTTTTTCTGGGTCAATGGGAGCACTACATTCAATGAGGGCCATTATTTTCTGTTCAAACAGGTCAGCATTCCACCCTCGCACTGAAACTTTCCCCAAGCACTTGACCTTGCCCACAGTTTCCTCTATAGTAGCATAAGTGGTCCCTTATCCAACAACTGTAAAGCATGGTGGGGATCAACCCCTTCTGCCTCACTCCACCCCAGGATATGATGTGCAGCCATTTTGTGGGGTGAAATATTCAGTTTTGCTGCAACGAGGTGTCCAATTTCAAATTTGGCGCTAAATTTACAACTGACTGCAATTTTTTATTTTGGCCACTACAGGGTGTAAACCCCCATGGTGCTTCCAAGATGTGACCCCTAGGTGGCACTATCCCTAGAGTTACAACCCCTGCCTGTATTTCTACCCACAGGTTGAGGGGCCTGGATTTGATATTAAGGTGCCTCCACCCAGAGTAACAATAGTGGGGGCATCTATCTAACTTGCTATAGCCCTCTGAGAAACTATAACCACCCACAAACCCACCTAGTGACCTTGTACTTCTGGCAACAGTTAAACACAGTCAGCAATTAACATTAATAATATGCACACACCCTTTACACTTACTACCAAGGTCTGGCCTTCAACAAATTCCCTGGGAACCCCTGTAAAGGCAAGGTTAGCAAAGCAAGTATGCATTTCAGTATTGTAACCCAACTAATAACATGCTCATAAACCAGGTTAAATGTGAAATAACAATCAAATTTAATAATGGGGCGTTAACAAGGAAGGGGCGTGAATCTAGATAAAATTATTACTATACTGATTAGATGTCAGGTTACTTTGCATGCACTTTAGTTCCAAATGATCAGTATTGCAATATTGGGTACCCAGGATGTTAGTCTGGCTAGCCAGAGGTGTTGTCCGTAGATGTCCCCTGTTGCAGCTGTTGTTGGGGCTCTTGATGGAAAGAAAAAGTCAGCTAACATGCACAATAGAACTTTAATTATTTGTAATCCTGGCTGATTGGCCCAGTCTCTTGTAACCCAGAAAATTTCTAAAGCAATTAGATGTACCACAGATAATTAAATGATTTGTTGCAGGGAGCTACCCTGGATTTATTCACACTACCAGTTGACTGTGATGAGTCTGGCGATCTGGAGACCTCATGTTTATTTATTTATTAGAATTTCGGATAAATACCTTTGAGCCAATGGCTCTTTTACAAAGGTTCCACATCCGTATACAAAGAATAGAAGTGCAGTTTGTGTGAGATTAGCAGGCAAGCAGACTGAATACAAAATTCAGTACAGGGTATACATGGTCTAAAGCTACAGATGATATTAATAACAGTTAGAATAACATAATCAGGCATACGTTTAAGAATGATGAGTCACAACAAATAATATTTGCATGAGTTAAAGCTGCCAGAAGGGCACTGTCAAAGGGAAAGGTAGAGTGGAAAAAACTGAGTTGCTGCCAATTGTGCCAGGTAGCGTAGGAAAGTGGAAGAGAGAGTGGGTGTAGAGGGGTAACTGGGAGGGAGGTAGAAGGAGAGGTAGGTGGGAGGCAAGGATCGGAGAACAAGTGCAACACTGGGTGGGGTGAGCAGATTAGAAAAGGGAGAGAGGAAGGGAGTTGAAGGAGGATAATAGAGGAAGGTGGTGGACCTGGGCTAGGGAGAGAGGCAGGGGTAGATATGGGAAGGGGGGAGGCTGGTGGCAGGCAGAGGTGGTGATAGTAGAGAGGTGCAAAGAACAGAAGTCACTACCTGGGATGTTAGGAGAAACAGTTACAGGTGTCTGGACACAAGCATTTGATGTAGCTTGTGTCTGAATGAGCAGAGGGTGCCTAAGTTGGTGAGTTCATGTAGATCACCGATAAGCATGGGGAAGCAGGACCATCATGCCACACCTCCACTTCATGGCCTTTCCTTCAAGGTGGCTGCAACCTGTGAGTTATCTCTGCACAGGGGCTGATCCCCGATGCCTGTCTCTCACTGAGGGCAGTCTCTGGTGTAACACAATCTGTCTGGGCCAGGTTGGCAAAGGCCCAGGCTTGATGAACACTTTTGGCAAAGTTCAGTTCATTTTGCTGGTGAAGCCTCTAGCTGGCATAACAATCTGGTCACGGGGAAGCAGGCCTTGACCCACGAGGAACATTCAGCACATTTAACAAGAACAACATTAACTTTCCTTCACACAGTTCGGTTCTGTACTGGTTGTTATTGCAGTTGATTCACTGAGCAAGCCTCTATAACAACCTCTGGGCCAAACGCTTCACAGGAGCTTCCTTTCGGTCCAGATCTCAGGCTGTACCTTCAAATATCTTAGAGCTTTCTGCCTCAAGTAAAGGTTCCTTTTCAGATTATTCCAGTTACTGCAATCAGGCAATCCAATGCTGGAGAACAGTGGGTAACAGTCCTGGGGATTTCCCTGGGTTTACTCTGTTCTGGTTGGCTGGAGGATCTGTCAGTCACAGTTTGGATGCCCCCTTCAGTTCAGTTTAGGTGCCAATCTAAAAACTGCAAAAACCTACAGATTTTCCTGCCCACGAGGCACTGGAGCTAAGGACCCTTAAAGGCCCCCTGAGTCCCATTGGTCCAAATTCTGGAAGTCCCGGACCTAACATGGTGGCTCCCATTCAGAAAGCAAAGCTGTAAGAAGGCAGGTTAGAACAAATAATCCAATTCAAATATAGTAGCAAGTTAGCAGTAAATAATTACAGTACCAGTTCAGGCTTCCTCTGCTTTACTATCGACAGCAGAGTGGAGCAAGTTGAAGCGGCATCTAGCCGGTCACAAGCCTTAAAGCACTCAGACCCAGCCCAGACCATTTACTATACACATACTGACTAAATTCTTAAAGGGACAGATACAGAGGCACATCGTGGCACTCTCACAGAAATCAGCAGAAACAGACATATAACCTTGGATTTACTACCCATACAGGATGTCAGCCTGGAAGTGGGCATGGATGGAGCCCAGGAAAACATTAAGGTACGCCCCAAACTGATGGTGGGGGGTTACACTTCTCCTTAGTTGTTTTTATTTCCTCCCCCAATGTGTAATTTACTTGTGGGTTATTCCATCCCTTGTGCATCACTAAGCATTTTTTTGCATTGAATCTTAGTTGCTATGTTTCCAAACATCACTGTAGGAACCGTAGATCCTCCCTCACAGCCTCCAATCCCTCTGGGGTGTCCAGCCTATTTCAGATCTTTGTATCATCTACAGTAAGGCAGACCTTCCACTGCAGCCCCTCTACTATGTCGTTGATGTAGATGTTAAACAGGATGGGCCCCAGCACTGACCTCTGAAGTACCTCACTCATCACCCCTACATCCCCAGAATGCACCCCATTTACCACCACCCTCTGACTTTTACCCATCAGCCAGTTCTCCACCCACCTTGTTATTTTTTGCCCATGCTCCAAACTCTCCCATTTGTTAATCAGTCTTGTGTGGGGCACAGTGTTGAAGACTTTCCAAAAGTCCAGATATGTCCACCCCCCCCCCCGATCAACCACCCTCGTCGTCACCCAATCGAAGAACTCTATCAGGCTCATCTGACATGACCTCCCCCATGTGAAGCCATGCTGATGGATGTT
Source organism: Neoceratodus forsteri (assembly GCA_016271365.2). Lineage (NCBI taxonomy): Eukaryota > Metazoa > Chordata > Ceratodontiformes > Ceratodontidae > Neoceratodus > Neoceratodus forsteri. Next base: position 39,613,159 of record JADMNL010000040.1, on the reverse strand, counting down.
CTGTAGCCCACTATCTTCCAGGTAACTAACCACTCTTTCCTTCAATATCACCTCTGCCACCACTGATGTGAGGCTAACTGGGTGATAATTACCCGCCTACTCCCTGTTGCCACTTTTGTGAATTGGCACCACATCTGTCCTCTTCCAGTCCTCTGGCACCCTTCCTGTGACTAGGGACAAGTTGAACAACCTCACTAGAGGTGCTGCCATCTCCTCCCTTAACTCCCAGAGCACCCTAGGATGCAGGGTATCTGGACCCATAGCTTTATCTACCCTTAACTTACCTAATTTTTCTCTGACCCTGTCCTCTCTGATTGGGCTAGGATTCACTCCTACATCCTCCCTTCCCTTCTGCCCTAACACTGGTCCCCTTCCTTCTCCCTCTAATGTGAAGACTGAGCCAAAGTACCTATTTAGCACTTCTGCCTTCTCGAAGTCCCCATCCACTGTTACTCCCCCCTCTCCCATTACCCTCACTTTCCCCTGCTTTGATTTCCTCTTCTCCCCTATATACTGAAAAAAAGTCTTATCACCCCTTTTGGCCTGCCAAGCTATTTTCTACTCCATTGCTGCTTACGCCTTTCTAATCCTCTGCCCTGTCACCCTCAGCTTCTCACTGTAGGTTTCCCTGTCCGCCTTATCTTGTGTCCTCTTATATTCCCTGAATGCCCTTTTTCTTCTCCTATTGCCTCCCTCACTTCCCTGTTGAACCAAAGTGGACTCCTTCATCTTCTGCTCTTCCTCACCTTCCTTATACAGCTCTCTGTGGCTTTAAGTATCCCCCTTTTATCTTGTTCCATAGCTTCTCAACCCCCCATCTCCTCCTCCTTCCGTTATTCACATGTGTGAATAATGAACCATGAATAATGGAATTTGCCCAAGCACCTCTTTCAAAACTTCTGCCAACACTTATCTATTGCTGACTATTACGAGCCCAGGGCACTCCAAGAGACAGAGAAAAGTCCCATCGCTGTGGTAGTGTGAGTGAGAGAGGGGACACAGGTCAAAAAGTGTAGCTTAACAGCTTAACTGTGGTCCACCTCTTGTCCCTTGGTGCTGATGTCGGGTCCTGTTCAGTGCAGTGTTCGGAAGTGGTGCAGCAGTCCCTGTTTCCTCCAGTGCTGCTTGTGTGTGCTCTCTTCACTCCCTTTCATTACTGTACTGCCTTTTTTTTTATTAAAAGTTTCCAGTCCCCCCCAGCGATGGCGTGCTGAAGAACCGCTTCTTTGAGAGAACGTCAGTCCCGGAAGAGTGTGCCACAGTGTCGGGCATTCTGAGGCCCGGTTTTGTCATCTGGTCCCTTGCCTGCAAGTCACTCCCTCTGCCAGCACCTTCCACCTCCCAAAGCAGTCTCCTTCACCCTGGGTTGGGGCAGTGAGTCCACCTGCAACTTTTTGAAGAAAGCCTTTTTTTACTGGTTAAGAACCAGTAAATATAAAACATAAAGCATGGGGAATGTGCATAAAATATGGATTTTATGCACACCCTTGGGATTTAATGCCCTAATAAACCCCTCGGGCTACGCCCTAAGGGTTTATGGGGCCTCACACACCTTGGGTGTGCATAAAATCCACATTATATACACTTCCCCATGCATTATTCTATATTTTTCTACCCAAGATAGCTCTGCTGAGATGCAGCATCTCATTCTAGTGGTGTCCTGCATTACAATTTATATTCCCAGAACAGCCCAGTTGAGATGCAGCATCTCATTTCCAATGGATTCTTGCATTAAAATGTATTTACCAGTGGAGTCCTGCCTTACAAGTTATTTACCCAGGATAGCGCAGCTGAGATGCATCATTTTGTTTCAAGTGGGGTCCTGCATTATAATTTATTTACACAGTACAGCCCAGCTGAGATGCAGCATCTTGTTTCCAGTGGGGTTCTTCATTTCAGTTTATTTACCCAGGATAGCATAGCTCAAAGGCAACATCTCATTTTTAGTGGGGTCCTGCATGACATAATATTTACCCAGGATAGCCCAGCTTAGATGTAGCATCTCATTTACAGTGGGGTACTGCATTACACTTTATTTACCCAAGAAATGCCAGATGAGATGCAGAATCTTGTTTCCTGTGTGGTTCTGCATTACAATTTATTTTATCATGATAGCCCAGCTGAGATGTAACACCTTGTTTCCCGTGGGGTCCTCTATGACAATATATTTACCCATGATAGCCCAGCTTAGCTATAGCATCTCTTTTCCAGTAGGGTCCTGCATTACAGGTTATTTACCCAGGACAGACCAGCTGAGATGCACCATCTCATTGCCTCTGTGGCCCTACATTAAAATGTATTTACCCAGGATAGCCCTGCTGAGTTGCAACACCTTGTTTACAGTGCAGTCCTGCATTACAATTTACTTTTCCCAGGCTAGCCCAGCTGAGATGCAGAATCTCATTTCTGGTGGGGTCCAGCATTACAATTTATGTACCCAGGATAGCCCAGCTGGGATGTATCATCCTGTTTCCAGTGGGTTCCTACATTACAGTTTATTTCAGATGTTACAGTGCCACAAGCAGAAACACTTTTAGTTAATCACAGGCGTACCACCCCTTTCCTTTCTCTTGCCCCCCACCACATCAAAATTTTGTGAACACAAGGATGACAACAACATTTTTGGTTTTTATATTCACTTTTTTGCATGTCTCTTACTAATAAAAGATAACAGTTCTTTAAAAGTCTTTGGGATTAAAGAAACAAATGACTTCTGCTATAGTAAACTATGTCTTAGACAGTACTAATCAGATAGTGTCTTAAGAGGTTAAAAAAACAGTGCAAATCTTTTTATGTAATTTCTTGCTCAGAAAGGCTGAATAATTGATATATTTATGAGGTATTACTCAGCTCAAATGAACAAAATAGTCCACTTGCTTCAAGTAGCGCAGGAATTCTACAAAATCTATTAAAGAGGGGGTCCAGCCAAAATTTCTAGCATCTGTAAATTCAGAATTTGGATCAGTACATCTCCAATCAGCATCACACCAAAAATGAGATCCTTAAGTTACTTTGTTTAAAAGTTACAAATCATTTTGTAACCCTAATGTCATCGCCTGTTCAAACAAGCATTTGAAAAACAGTGGTACCACTGTGTGCGTGTGTGTGTGTGTGTGTGAGAGCATGGCTAGTGAAGGAGAAAGCAGACACAAACAGACCACTGCAATAAATCCAGAGAACAGTGGAAAGTTTTCAGTAATGTCCACTTTGAAGCATTGAGGGGAAGGACACAGTCATCATGCCCTGTCAGTCCCCTCTCTGTCTCCTAGTAATCCCACAATGCCAGCAGGACTCCACTCATACAGCAGTAGAAAGGACTTCTCACTATCAGCTGGCTGATTACACATATGTTAAATCTGCAACAATACTGGATTTAGAAAAGCACTCAGAGAGAAGCAAAATGCAGGTATGGCTGGGACTGAGTGAGAATTCTGGGAAGTTTTGCCTAACACTGCGTAAGGCAATGATGCAGCATCTGGATATTGAACCACAGTATGAGAACATAGCCACTATGAAAAAGATGTGGGCTGAGTATGCCTAAACTAAGACTCACCAAAGATCAATCACTGAGTTTAACAAAAAAAGTAAAACATTTCACACTAGCACCCAGCACTGTAACTTGCATCCTAACACCCACCCCATGAAAAAAATAAACACAGAGCTCAGTTTTAAATATATTTTCAAATATGTTACATTTTAGAAACATAGAAACATAGACGTTGACAACAGATAAGGACTGCAAGACCCATCTAGTGTGCCCATTTCTTTTTCTACCTTATGAATGTGCCATCTGCCTTTGCTCTATCAATGGCCTATCTAGTCATACTCATCTGTATTGCTCCCTTATGTCTATCCCATGCCTGTTTGAAGCCCTGCACTGTATTCATATCCACCACTTCCTGAGGTAGGCCATTCCATGCATCCACCACCCTTTCTGTGAAAAAGAACTTCCTCACATTACCGCTTAATCGGCATCCTTCTAATCTCATGCTGTGTCATCTTGTCCTGCTATTTTTCTTATATTGAAACATGTTAGACTCTTTCACCTTATTAATGCCCTTAAGGTATTTGAATGTTTCAATCAAATCACTTCTCATCCTCCTTTGATCTAGGGTATACTTATTGAGCTCCATTAAACTGTTCTCATATGTTTTCTGATGCAGTTCCTGCACCATTTTGGTTTCCCTTCTCTGGACTGCCTCGATTTGGTTAATGTCCTTGTGAAGGTGTGGCCTCCAGTACTGCATGCAGTACTCCAGATAGGGCCTAGCCAGTGTCTTGTAAAGAGGGATTATTACCTCCCTCTTATGACTTGTGATACTAATACACCCCAATATCCCCCTAGCCTTACCTACTGCTGTAGTGGTCTGCTTGGATGATTTCAGGTCATCTGTGATGATGACGCCCAAGTCTGTTTCTTCCCTTGTGACTGCCAGCAACTTCCCTCCCAGCCTATAGGTGGCTTCAGGATTTCTTTTCCCTATATGCATGATCTTGCACTTCTTTGCGCTAAACCCCAGTTGCCACTCTTCCAACCAATTTGTCAGTTTATCCAGATCTCTTCTCATTCTGCCCACCCCATCTGGATCATCTATTCTGTTGCAGATCTTGGTGTCATCTGCAAACAGACAAACCTTACCCTCCAGTCCATCTGCAATGTCACTGATGAAGATATTGAAGAGGACTGGCCCCACAACTGATCCCTGAGGTACCCCACTTGTGACTTGCATCTCTTCTCACTGTATACCATTTACCCCCACTCTCTGTTGTCTGCTCATCAACCAGTTTGCCACCCAGTTGACCAACTTCTGACCCACCCCGAGCCTACCCAGCTTATTAATCAATCTTTTATGTGGTACAGTACTGAAAGCTTTGCTGAAGTCAAGGTAGGTGACATCAACTGCTCCCCCTTGGTCCACCACTCTAGTTACCCAGTCAAAGAAATCTATAAGATTAGTTTGACAGGACTTTCCTGTTTTAAACCCATGCTGTCTTGGATCCTGTGCTCCTATGGATTCCAGGTGTTGCACTATCCTTTCCTGAAGGAGTTCCTCCATAATCTTGCCCACTACTGAGGTAAGACTGACTGGTCTGTAGTTCCCTGCCTCCTCTCTGCTACCACGTTTGTGGAGCAGGATCACATGAGTCCTTCTCCAGTCTTCTGGGACCTTTCCTGTGCTCAGAGACTCACTAAACAGTTCTGATAATGGCTCTCCTAGTTCCACCCTGAGCTTATCGAGCTCTTGTAGGACCCTTTCTTTTGTAAAGGGACTAGTGCACACCTTCCCCCCTCCATGTCCATGGTCCTGAGCTGTGGTCCCTGCCCTGCCATCTCTTCAGTAAATACTGAGCAGAAGTATCTATTTAGGATAGATGCTTTTACATGGTCCTCCTCCTCACAGGCCCCCTTTTCCCCTTTGATCTTAGCAGTACCCCCTCTGGACTTTCTCCTTTCACTAATGCATCTAGTCACCTTCTTTTACTGTTTGTGCTAGTGTTTCCTTGGTTTGGGCCTTTGCCTGCCTTACTGCCTTCCCCACTTCCCTTAGGGAAGTTTGGAATGCCTCCCTATCTTCATCCCGCTGTGTTCCCTTATAATTCCTAAAGGCCAACCTTTTGGCTCTGACCTTTTCTGCTACTGTGTTTGACAACCAAAGTGTTTTCCTTCTTCTTTTGCACTTCCTTTTCTCTCTAACATAATGGGATGTTGCTTCAAGTATCACATCCTTAATGCCTGCCCACTTTGTCAGTACCCCTCACCTGTATTTCTTTTTACCAGGGCTAGCTTAACTCTGTTGGCCATCTTATCAAAGTCAGCTCCTCTGAAGTCCCATATTTTTGTATTTGAATGGGATGATTTAGTTCTATTGGCCAAACTGAACCATACCATGTGATGGTCACTGGCCCTCAGGTGACTTTCTACCTGACGATCTGTGATCCTTTCCCTGTTAGTCATTACTAGATCTAGGACATTCTTGTTTCTTGTGGGCTGTTGTACCAGTTGTTTGAGGCCCTCTCCCTGCAGGGAATCCAATATGTGTCTAGTTCTGGCAGATGTCTGGCAAATCAGCACTTGATCACCACTGAATCAACTGTGCAGCCTTGTAAAACACTGCTATACCCTGCAATAAAAACAGAAGGGGTCTGTTAGTAAACAGAATGCATTGTGCCCTTAGCAACAACATAGAATGTTGAAAACAGTCACTTACAGTTATAGCAGACACTAGATAAAATGGACACAAATGGGATATATAGATGTGTCTTTTATAAGCGGGATCCACTGTGTATTAATTCTGGCCTCTAGATCCCCAGTAATTGCTTTCCTTAGGGATGCAGGGATTGGTTTGTGTGTAGGAATATTTTACATTTGAGTGTCAGTGTAGTCCTCACATAAGATAGCTGCCATAGGAATCCTATGATTGCTGCTCCTGTGAAAGCAACTCGCCTATAGCAAGATGGCAGATGGCTGCATTAATATAGCCACCATGCATGCACATTTGCTGCTTCTGACTGCATTAAGGTGGTAGGTGTGTTAGAAGAGAGGATTTAGTGCACATGCATGTGAAATGTGGTTGTGTGACCAAAGTGTCACCTGTATGTGTGATTCATCAATTTTCAATGGTGAGGTGCAGTGTGATAGGGGGTTGCTGAAGTCAATAAAGTGCCTGCCCCAACAGTCAATGGCTGAGAAGATGGTCCTGAGTGTGGCAACATGGTGATCTGTAAGGGATGGAGGAATGTCTGCATTCACTGAGGTGTTAGGCGACAGGCTGTACCCCAGGATTTTCAGTAGCATATAGTACATCTCTTTGTCATTGGAAATGTTTAGTTATGGATCTCTTTGGCTATCATGGATAGCAGGGCAGATTGGTTAACTCATACAATATGCAAATGAGCTAAACTGGCAGCAGTATGTGTCAGTGAATGCCTATTGTCCACCATACAGAATGGTCCTACTCAAACGTGGGACCTTCATGTGATGACTGCCTTGTCAAGACTGCTTGTAAAGGATCTTGGCAGATGACGGTTTGAGTTACTGTTCACTTTCCTCTATTGGGGCCACTCATGAGGGGCCCAGGAGCATAACATCTATAAAAAGGACATGCTGCTATGAATGACATTCCATACAAATTTATAATTGGTTTGCTAAAGACTTGTGTGTAACGTATAAACAAACTCTGGCCAGAGCCGATAGGGCTGCAGGAAAGGAATCTGGGTTAAAAATATTGACAATTATTTTTATTTTTATATTTTTACACCTACTTTTCAGCACAGTCTTGTGATGAGCCTCCCTCATAAAGAAGGGTAGAAAAAATGTTCAACTCCTGACCTAAAGGTGATGTCATGTAGGGACTGCAAATTCAACTTTTGGGCTGCAAACACACATTTTGGGCAGGAATTGAAAAATGACAATTGTCACTTTAATGAGTTGCTGTACCAAAATGGCTATGTTGAAATGTTGTGGCAAAAATACTGAATATTGCCAAAGTTATAAGACTGTATTTGTCTTTCTTGACAAAGGCATATGAGTACCTCTAACTACTCTAAGTCTGTTCCCCTCCCCATATCTCCTCCTACCCTTCCCACCTTTGACCATTCCTCCAATGTTTTTTTTTTCCTTGGATGTACTGTATTATACTGACTTATTGAAACCTTTATAATTTGCTGACCATTCTATGTAACATGTCTTTTTGTCTGTACACTGATGACGTGGAACCTTTGTAAAAGAGCCATTGGCTCAAAGGTAATAATTCCTAGAACAATAAACTAAACTTAAAGCAGCAGTGCAACAACCTGGTGAAAAGTTTGACCTATACATTTTTATGCTATTTTAGATTGTCACTTACCTCCTGACTTGTATGATACCCATCTCTCCACACTTTCAGTCTGCTTGAGTACTTTTTTTCATGCCAGAAATAATAAAAGGAGCACTCCTTTTAATCTGCCTCAGTCCAGGTTTTCATCAGTATTTGTTGCTGTTTATGAACAACTATTGTTCAGTAAGGTGAGAGATCACTGCCTGCTGCATAATAGTTAATTTTAGTTACAACATAAGTGATATATAAACAACAGATGGACAAAAACAGCTGAAAATACTGATGAAGACCTTGTCCACACCATATTAACCTTTAGGTTGCTGAAAGAATTAGAATGTATAATAATTTTGGGCTGATATATCAGTCCATGGCATAGCAAGGGGTAAAAGGACTGCTCCATTTATTATTTCAGACATGACAGAAGTTTAAAGCAGATGCAGACTGTGGAAAGCAGGGTATCGGGCAAGTCAGAAGGTAAGTGGCAATCTAAAATAGCATAAAAAAGCATTGGTCAAACTTTTAACCAGATTTTTGCACTGCTGTTTTAATAGATGAACATACTAGAATCATAGAACACAATAATGTACAAAGTATAATACCACTCCATATTAAATTTATTCAAAGTCAGAGAATGCATTGCTATTTTTTTGGGGGGGGGGGCATTGAAAAAGTTAAATTTGGTCCACAGGGAGGAAATTTGGGTACAGCTTTACTTAATAGAGCCCTAACTATCATGATATCAGGGCAGAAAGGGGGTTAGGGTGCATTACGATGGAAGTGAGAAAAAGATAAAGAAAATCTTTTTTTTGCCATTGAAAAAGTTTAACTTGGTACACAGGGTAGACATTTGGATAAAGATTTACTTAATCAAGGCCTAAATATCATGATATCAGAGCAGAAAGGGGGTTAGGGTGCATTAAGATAGACGTGAGGGTTAGGTAAATATAATTTATTGTGGTACTATATAAAGATCCTGCCAAAAGAATGCAACACATATGTCAAGCAGAGAAACACCAAAGATGTTGAATTCTTTGGTGCGGTCTTATAGTACAGCAAGTAAAATTGTGTCCTTATTCATTTTTGAGTGGGGGATTGTGAAAAAATGTCAGATAATCATCAATTCTGACCCACCCTTTTTCTTCTTTGATGACAAAACTGCTGCTTTAAGAAAATTGGATCTGTAGACCATTATGATCCATCATAGTTTCAATAACCCCAACTTTTTACACTCTGTGGGTCACTATCTCACATAGGAAAACTGCCCTTCTCACTCCTCTCTGAGTGCAAACCAAGCCCCCCCTTTTTGTTTTGACAAATCCCCCCCATCTGCTACTTGCTTAGTGACAGTGAATTTATGTAGCATTTTTTAGTTCTGCATATTTATACAGTCACATAAAATGCCAACTCACATTCTTTGTAAGCTTCCCTCTATCAGTTCCTTCATATTTCTTCCAGAGTTTACATTTACTGTAGCAGTAAAGAGAATGTGTTTAGTACTGAAGATAAAAAGAAATTTGCTGGTGGGCTTTCTGTTTAGATACCACTGTTAAGGGGAAGCTGCATTTTCAAAACTGAAATACCTGGAAGGATCTAACCGATAGTATCCGTATTTATGTTTACTAGTAGTTGTTACTGTCTTCTCCCTGTGGAACAAAGCAGAATGGATTCGGAGTGGTGGGACAAGTAATATGGTGCTCAGCAGTGAAAAAACTGAAACAAGCAAAAGACTGAGGAGCACCCACCTATGCAGAAAGCACCAGGACTGCAAAAATATTATTCAGAGTTCTTTATTTAACTGAAGGGTATAGTGCACCCACACATAGTGATCATAAAAAAGTGACGGCTGAGCTGCTCTGCAAGTTATGCTTCTCCCGGCCCCTGCCAGGTATGATCAGAGTGAATCACTGTGAGGATGCCTGGCAGGGGTCAGGAGAAATGTTAGTTGCAGAAAGGCTCAGCTGCCACTGTTTATGCTCACTATGTGTGGGTACACTATGCACTTTAGTTAAATAAAGGACTCTGAATAATATTTTTGTGGTCCTGGTGCTTTCTGCATATGTGGGTGCTCCTCAGTCTTTTGCTTATCCCTGTGGAACAGCAGGCTGAGATGGAACAAGAGCTCAGTCTTCCCTTTCTCAGGGGTATTAACAGAACTGAACATATAGATACGTTGTCCAGCAGGACACATGGCAATAATGGGAATGCAAGGAATCACAAACATGTTGCATAACAGTAATAAACTTGTTTATTATTACCAACGAATAAATCACAGTTGCTCTAAGCAATTCTTACCAAATACGAACTGGGAGACAATACTAAGCATTCCCTATACCTCGAGGTCTCTTTGTGTCTCCAGGGATCTCCGAGGTATACGACAAAGTGTCTTACATTATATACGCATGATAATTACTATGGTTACCATAAGACAGAAACATTTCTGTCTATAGAGATGAGCCCTATTGGCTAAATTAGAGATGGCTCCACAGTTCAAGATAACATTATACAATTTTGTAGTAGTCATCACTTTGTAAAGACAAATACAGCTTAGTTATACATGTATTAGTGTAATAGTACAAATCACCATAAGATGGTAATGCCAACTTATGCATCATCATCATTACAAGGACACAATTGTCCTAACATCTTATAAGCAAGAAATACATATGTGTATTAGAAAGTGAAGTGTATACCAAAAATATGCATACATATCCTGACATCTACTCTTATATGGTAGATGCCCAATGCCCTATATGTTAGTATATCATATACCTAAATACTAGCTGTCTACAGTGTACCTCTGGGGATACCAATAAGGGTGCAGGGACCTCGTGTAACACTCACAGATGGCAAGTTTAGGGGTAACATTAGGAAGCATATTTTGTCCCAGAAGGTGATGGCCTTCTTTTTTTTATTTACATTTTTGTATGCTTTTTTCATGTTTTCTTCCCATCCCCACCCACGCATGTCCGGGGCACTTATGTACATGTGTGGAGGCATACACACATCAGGCAATGTGGAATGTCCCACCCTACTAGCTGCCCCTGCCCACCTACATCACCACTGGGCCTCCACCTGGTGGTGATGGGACTACTTGTGGGGGACTACATCCACCCCAGGAAAGGAGGGCTGTTGATAGGTGGCTCAATCCTGCTCCTACCCTCCCTCGGCTGCCTCCCTGATGACCCAAGGTCATTCTTGAATCCAGGTCACTGGCATGATGCGAGGTAAGGCTAGGTGCCTCAACCCTCTGCACCACTGGGCCAGCAGGTGATGGCCTTCTAAAATGACCTGCCAATGGAAACTGTGGACATGAAGACAGTAGAGCAGTTCCCAGTGTTGCCTATCCCTTAGCTTTTTCCAGCACTGAGCTGATATGGCTATGGAGAGCTTTTAGGAGTGGCAAGAGCATTGAAAAAAATATGAGGTGCTCTCACTGCACCAGTGTCAGATGTAACTGATACTGCTGCAATTACAGAACTGTGCCTGTGCGATACTTGTGCATGCACAGTTTGCCCCACAGTCAGTCATATCCAGGCAGCACTGACATGACTACAGATGCCCCATACTCACATATGCATAGTTTAAATCAGCACCAGTAAAAGTAAGACCCTACTGAAAATGAGATACTGCATCTTAGCCAGGCTAACATGTATCAGTACTTTGTAGAAGTGGGTAAAATTAGGACCCCCTGTGAAAATGAAACATAGAAACATAGAAACATAGAAGTTGATGGCAGATAAGGACCGCAAGGCCCATCCAGTCTGCCCATGAGACCCTGCATCTGATCAAAGCTATCCTGTGTCAATACATTGCCAAAATGGATAAAAGTATGGCCCACTGAAAATGACATACTGTATCTCAGCCAGGCTATCCGGCTGTGTCAGTATACTGTAACACTGCTATAATACCATCAAGAGGTTCTGGGGACATGTGAACATTGAGAGCAAAGCTTGAGAAATTTCAACATTTTTCCAGAGCCTTTGTGATATGTTGCAGGTGAGTTTTACCATTTAAAATAAACAAAAACAGCCTTAACATTTGTTATAGTGATTTTACTGACAGGCATAATGAAGTCAGTTGTGTACATGTATTGATTTGAGCATACAGGAAAATGTACAGAAGTTTTGTCTCAGTTTTACATGGAAAATACAAAGAAAAGGAGGGTGTCCTACAGGGGAATGCTTTGTTTAATCTGGGAACACTGCAGTTGACATCACTATCATTCTTTGTAATCCCCTAGGATGCTCCTTGCAACCTCTGAAACCACTTAAAAGATTAGCTGCCTAGCATTTATTTATCCTTCCCACAAGTATAAAACCATGAGCTTTCCAATTGCCCTATAATCAGTTGTATCATGGCAGCACTGACATGACTACTGTACATATGCTTTGAAAAAAGTTTATTGGAATTCCATGGTTCCTTTTTCTTTATTTATATGAGGATCCTAAAGTTCCAGATGAGTGTCCATAATTTATACCATTGTATGATTCCTCAACCCTTCAATAAGCAGGATACACATTTGTTTCTTCTATACTTTTATAATTTTCTTCTTACTTCAAGCTCAGTAATGTTTTTCCATATTTCTTTTCTTAAAAATCATGCCACTTCTAGTGTTTTGTTAGCATACATTTCAGGACTAAACTTGTCCCTTCATCATACACACTGTGGGCTATAAATCTAAACAGAAAACAAAGCATCCTCACTAGTCTTACCTGACTAGAATTATATTGTTATATATAAAAATATACCATTTACTAAAGTAATGCATCAGGGGGAACATACCTGCCACATTACTTAGATATTACTTCCATTAGCCGTCTCAGTCTCTTAAAATATATTGATTTGTTTTACTTTTGATATAGAAGAAATGTAGCCAGGAGATTGGAACCTGGTGAATATTCTAAGATTTAAATCAAGGTAAACAGCATTTTACATAGGGTAATTTCAAATTAATAAACCTGAGGGAGAAACACATACTTCAAAAGTTTTTCATCTTCCCCATTTCATTTAGCGAGACCAAGGTTCATATAAGTGCCACAAAAAGGAGGAACAGAGCAATAAGAACCTTCTTAATGAAAGGGTAAACGAGTAACTAGTTAAATAAAAATCATATGAGTTTGGAAAGATGTGTATAAATAATAAAAGGTTTTTCATTTGTTTCCTCCCAAACCCTCCCCTCACAACTTCCCTATGACTGAACATAGACCTTCTGGCTGTAGCATGCTTAGCAAGCAAAAGGGAATGAAATAAGGGCAAAGTTAAACAAAGTGGAAGCAGGTATGTTCCCCCTGCCACATTACTTTAGTAAATGGTATATTTTTATATATAACAATATAATTCTAGTCAGTTAAGACTAGTGAGGATGCTTTGTTTTCTGTTTAGATTTATAGCCCACAGTGTGTACTGATGAAGGGACAAGTTTAGTCCTGAAACGTATGCTAACAAAACACTAGAAGTGGCATGATTTTTAAGAAAAGAAATATGCAAAAACATTACTGAGCTTGAAGTAAGAAGAAGATAACAAAAGCATAGAAGAAACAAATGTGTATCCTGTTTATTGAAGGGTTGAGGAATCCTACAATGGTATAAATTATGACTACATATACACCATACTCACATATGCATAGTTTAAGCCAGCACCAGTAAAAATAAGACCCCACTGAAAATGAGATACTGCATCTTGGCCAGGCTAATGTATATCAGTGCATTGTAGAAGTGGATAACATTAGGACCCCTCTGAAAATGAGATCTCACATCTCATAAAAGCTATCCTGTGTCAGTACATTGCCAAAATGGATAAAAGTATGACCCCACTGAATATGACATACTGCATCTCAGCCACGATATCCAGCTGTGTCAGTACATTGTAACAAGGCTTTAATACTATCAAGAGGTTCTGGAGACATGTGAACACTGAGAGCAAAGCTTGAGAGATTCCAGCATTTTTCCAGAGCCTCTGTGATATGTTGCAGGTGGGTTTTACCATTTAAAATAAATGAAAACAGCCTTAACATTTGTTTTAGTGATTTTACTGACAGGCATAATGAAGTCAGTTGTGTACATGTATTGATCTGAGCATATAGGAAAATGTACAGAAGTTTTGTCTCAGTTTTACATGGAAAATACAAGGAAAAGGAGGTTGCCTACAAGGAAATGCTTTGTTCAATCTGGGAACACTCCGGCTGACACCAGTATCATTCTTTGTAATTTCCTAGGATGCCCCTTGCATCCTCTGAAAACCTAAAAGATTAGCTGCCTAACATTTAAAACCCTTCCTACAAGCATAAAACCATGAGAGTTCCAATGCCACTAATTAGGTCCAGAAAGAGTTAACATAAATCAACTCATCAGAGGAAATGCTGTAAATCATCCACACACACACACACACACACACACACACACACACACTCATTCATTTTTACACTGGGAGAGTTGACTAAGACAGTAATTTGACATTACTCTGCAGTTAGATGCTGTAGACCAGGGAGGGCCTGTGGACATGGCCTATCTATACTTTAACAAGACATTTGACACAGTCCCACACAAAAGATTAATAAACAAATTAGCCAGCCTGGTAGTGGGTCTCAAGATGGTAGCCTGGGTAAAACATTGGCTGGACAACAGAACACAGAAGGTAATAGTAAACAGAGTGCACTCTGAAGAAAGGGGGGTTACTAGTGGGGTACCGCAGGGTTCAGTACTGGGTCCAGTCCTTTTTAATGTCTTTATAAGTGATATTGCAGATGGACTGAAAGGAAACTATGCCTCTTTGCAGATGACACAAAGACCTGCAACAGGGTTGATACACAAGGAGGTGTGGAAAGGATGAGAAGGGACTTGGCAAGGTTGGAGGAATGGTCAGAAGTAAGGCAGCTTGGATTCAATGCAAAGAAGTGCAAAATAATGCACCTGGGAAACAAAAACCCCGGGGAAGAGTTCACAATGGGGGGGAGGTAGTAACAACAACAAAAATGGAAAGGGACCTGGGGGTAATCATACCACATGACCTTAAGATTAGCAAGCAATGTGAGAAGGCAGTAGGGAGGGCTGGGGGGATACTGGGATATATAGGGAGAGGCATCACCAGCAGAAAACAGGAAGTTGTTATCCCTCTGTACAGACAGTTGGTGAGACCCCAATCTAGAGTACTGCGTCCAGTTCTAGAGACCCCATCTCCGCAAGGACATAGACAGGATGGAGGCAGTACAGAGGAGGGCAACTAAAATGGTGTAAGGTCTGCAAGAGAAGCCATATGAGGAGAAACTAAAGGAGCTTAATATGTTTACCCTTGGAGAAAGGTGGGAGACAGGGGACTTATAGAAACTTTTAAGTACCTCAGTGGAATCAACAAAGTCCAAGAGGGTAGCATCTTTCAGAAAAAGAGATGCACAGAAACAAGGGGACACAATTTGAAGACAGAGGTGGGACGGCTCAGGGGCAATGTGAGGAAGTATTTTTTCACACAGAAGGTGGTGGATGCATGGAACCACCTTCCTGAGAAGGCTGTGGGTCTAAAACTGTGGGAGAATTCAAGAATGCATGGGACAGACATAAGGCAGTTCTTGTGGGGGGTAGGAAGAAATAGGCTGTTGGTTAACTAGGATGTGCAGCTTATCCAGTAGGTAGGGAAATGGGCAGACTGGGTGGGCCAAGTGGTCCTTATCTGCCATCAAAGTCTATGTTTCTATCTTTCTATCTGTTGAAAATCATGTCAGTAAATTGTTAGTCTCCAAAGATAGCAAGTCCTATTGCAATAAAAAAAAAAAGAGAAAACAGAGTTGGAGTTGATCTACTTAACAGCCCTCTTGCATTAGCTCTAAAAATGCTCTTTACCAAGTTGGATTCAAAAGAAAACATGGGTCCAATTCCAGAATGGATTACGCATGGTGCAAGGTGACTTGCACCAAACCAAATGGTGCAAGTCACACCTTGCGACGTGTATTATGCCACCTGCTATTCCGGAAGGTGGCCTGCAACATGACACAGGCTGCCTGTGCCAAAGGTGGGTTACACCACTGGTGACTCTAGAAACCCCCTGGCGACATGGCAAAAAGGGGTTTCCAGCAACAGTTATGGCCCAATTCTAGGAGGGCAGCCAATTAAACAGCAAATTGCTATTCCGAGATGGTCAAGGTAGACAGTGGTCTAAGTACAGTTAAACCAGCTAATAGCTGGTCTAACCATATGCTATGTCCACAGTTGGTGCACCTCTGTACCTGGTGCCCCACCAGCCAGCCCCCCATGGTCCCACTGAGGACCCCACCCATCTTCCAGTGGCAGGGCAGCCCTCTGTGGGCTGCTGGCACCCTCAAGCCCCCATCCCCAGGCAGTGCCCTGCAGGGCAGTTTACGGCCCTGTGCACCACCATGCTACCATTGGCATGCATGCCATACACACAGTGGAGTTCCATCAGCCCCCTACCCCCTTACCAGCCCTGTGTGCATTGCCATGGTGTTGGGATGCAGGGCAGGGGGGCCAGGCCATGCATCCTGTGCCCTGTTGGAGGGCAGCAATGTGGCTTTTGTCATGGGGTGTAGGTGCACCCTTCCTGTGGCACACCGCTGGAGATGCTGCAAGTCACAGGTCATAGTCCTTAGGGACCCTGCCTGTTCTGAAATCTGGCACAGGGTCCCTGGCATAGTGGCGTATGTCGTAACTCACATTTGACAGCGGTTGTGCCATATGTCTTAGAATCAGGAACCATGTGTTTCTTGTACTCACTTAAGCACTACAAGGTTGGGGAGGAGAGGTGATTGCCCAGAGCATTTGTTTCTCAATCCCTAGGCTGCCAAAAGAACTAGAATGAATCTATTTGATTGAGCTCTGGACAGATGTTCAGTCTGCAGCACTGCAAGGGTTAAATTGAAAGGCTGCAAAGACGTGGAAGGATCATTTGAAAATGCCAAAGAAAGTGTTCTATGGTCTGAAACCGGTAGCTCATTTTTAGAGCTGATGCAAGAGGACTACAGGCTCCGCCTATCTGCAGCCCTAAAAGAGAACATGCTGCTGTGGGTGATAATTCATAAACACTTATATATGGCTTACCAAAGACGTTCCAGTGGAAGTTTAAACAGAGGAAGAAGAGGGCAAGGTTAGTGTCCAGATGGTGCAAGATTTAAAGGGCTATGCAGCATGTGTAGTGGAGGAAGCCCCTAGAGCATCACTGTTGGAAATGTTACAATGCCCATGTGACCAACTCGTGTTAGCATACAAGAAACAATAGTTCCTGTATAGACCTAGGCTATGATTTAGCAAACTGCTGGTACATTGCAAAACACATTTCTAACCACAGCCGCCTGAAACAATAAAATGAAACATCAACAATGAGCTAATTCAGCATAAATGGTGCATAAGCAAATCAAACATGACATTTGTATTTATTTATTTATTTTATTTAATGTTTGTAACTGGGTAAGTCCTCTGAGGCCATGACAATCCCTTTTCAGGTGTCACCTGGAGTTCTTTTATGTACAGTATCTGTGTAATAAGAGAGTGGCATTTTCAGAGTTTCCCTCTCAGTTAACAACATTTACTAACAGTAAATTGTTCACAAGCCAATGACTACTATCATCTTTTTTGACATTTGTTAATCCATAAAAGACAGCTATGCAACAAATAAATGCATACTTTACATCAAGTGCTACATGGTGACTGATCAAAGGGCCTCAGTGGTAGCAACTGCTTTGGTTGAGCTCTGAGAGGTGCACCTTGAGCCCCTTTTTAAAGCCCCAAAGGGAGGAGCATTTCTGTAGATTCTCTGGGAGTACATTCCAAATGGGTGGGATGGTAGCTGGAAAGAACCTTTGCCCTATGGATGCTCTGACTTTGGACACTTTAAGGAGTATACAGCTTCAGGATCTGAGGGATCTTCTAATCAGTTTATCTGATAGTAATCCAGCCACACATGGGGGAGCATTTACCTGCCTTAGTTTGTAGGCTAGACATAAGGATGGGTATTGTAATCACCTTTCCAGTGATGGCCATGATAGGGCATGCAGCACCAGGCAGTGATGCTCACGGGGTGGGGCTCCTGATGCAAAATAGTTTACCCAGTGATATAGGGTTCTGACCTTTTGCATTTCTGTCCCTCTGACAGTTAGTAGAACTGGTGCACCATAGAACAGGGTAGGTAATAGGGTGCCTGTAATGTAGTTAACCTCTGGGCTAGGATCCCTGGGAATTAGTACTAGATAGGTTTATGCTCCTTCAACCCTGGGTGTGGTCAGAGATACATATAGCCTTGGACAAAATCTTGTCAACAAAGGAGCTAAAATTGGAAATCATTTCAATGTTTGCTTCAACAATATATAACATAGGCTAAGACGTCACCAGCATAAGTCATGCAAAGAAAAAAAATGAGTGTTTTCTGGTTAATTCTTACCTAAATTGGTGACATTGTTCTGGAAGCCAAGAGACTGTGCTTGTAGCATTGAAGGATGCACATGTAAAAGTGAGTTCCTGCAGGAAGGATGAGAGCCAAGGTGAATTGGATTACAAGTTCTTGTCATATGTGCATCATTAGCCTAGGAGGTGGAAATAAACCAGTTGGTAATGTACAGGGATGCTGTGAAGGGATACAATATGCAATTTTTACTACTGCATGGGCAGATCCTACAGACATTTTGCGATCACTGAGAAAATGAGCAACCGTGGCACGCTTCCGTTTTGGAGTTTTGGCATGATTCTTCATAACTTCAAAACAGCTTGAAATAGTCCACCTTGGCTGCTCACTATACAAGTATGGCTGCACTATTTGTTGGCTTGGCCACCACATCCGCATTCTGGAACAGAACTGTACATGCACGCATGCTGCACATGCGCAGTTCTGGCAGCAACACCATCTTGGGAATGGCAGTATGCCATTCAACACAACTGCTCATGTGCCAGTACCATGCATGTGCAGTTCCACCACTGCCATCTTGGGAACGCCATTTGGCAGCACTCATTCCTCGTTGCTCCTTCAAGCTCACCACAGTCATATCGGCTATGGCTAGAACTTGTTTTTAAATGCTGCACTAACTATGCCCAATAATAACTACAAAGCAAATGCAAGCTAGCAAACATTTGACTTTGACCAATGCTGGTTTTTGTAGTTTTTGATATCTGATATGTGCTATTAAAAAAACACTCATAATTCAAAATTCTCCATTTTATTGCAATCTGGGGAAGCTGATGTAACATCATTCACTCAGCTTGTGGATGGTTCTTTTATGTACACAGCTTGGGCCGGATATTCAGAAATGTGCCAAAGGCACAAGCAACCCAGGCGCAGTGCAAGTCAACTGTGCAATGGCACAGTGACTGCGATATTCAACGGTTGCTCACCACAACATGCTCCAGCACAACACGGCTGAATATTGCAGGCACTGCACCATGGCACAGTGAGAGGTGCACCAGGGAGCAACCATATATGTACCATAGCGCAACCAGGGATGCACAAGGAGCAGAGGAAGATGTGCCAAGGCACAGTAGGAACAGCCACAGGGACAGCAGGGAGCCAGGAAGTGTGGGGGGGAGAGGGACAGCGTGGTGAGGTGGGAACCAGGCCACAACCACTGGCAGGGAGACACAGCAGGCACACAGGTGACCACTGCCCATGGAGCACAGGCATGCAGCCACCCCCCCAAGGCAGTGGATGCATGATACCAGGGAATGCACTGTGCCTACCTGCTCCCCGTGGCACTCTGCGTGCTGGTCCTGGCACTGCATGCCCACCCATTCCTCCACCAGGGGCCGATGGGCCTGCAGCGGCCTGCTGTTTTATGCTAGGTGCCCAAGCCACCTTGGCTCTCCTCCAGTCCTCAGGTCCTTGGATGGGAACACAGACAGGCACACATCAGAACACAGCCACAGCATGGGCCCACTGCCACCACCACCCAAGCATGGAGTGCACCCCTGCCTGGCAAGGCCGCATGGCTGTGGTGTAGTGCACCCAGTGACCAGTAATGCCATGCCATAGGGCACATGATAGGCCCTCCTGGCATGGCATGCAGCCCTGCCAGCTCCATGGAACAGTGGACATCACCAGACACAGTCGGAGTCCACCTACCTGGCTTTGGCATGGCCCCCCTCCAGACGCATACCTGCAGGGCCCTCAGCCACTCCGGGTTCCTCCATACCAGATCCCCATACCAGTGGCAACACTGTTCCCTGGTGCACAGCACACCAGTGGCCTCGACAAGCCACACCTCGGTCCTGGGTCTGTTGAGGGGCTGCTGACCAAATCGGCCAGCAGCATGGGGCTCAAGCTGGGCCACCAGGTTCACAAAATCAACCTGGCTCCAATTACAGGCATGGGGCACTGCACAATGCTGAATGGCTCTGCAGCAATGTAGCAGGCCAAAATGGTGCCCAGTAGTGCACATGCACAATGTTCACGGGATGCGCGCCTCGCACGGAGATGCACTGTCCATGGCAATTGCGCATCTCTGGGGTGTGCTGCATGGGCGTGGCCATACCAGCACGTGGGGCAGAGGTCCCTGGGGGTATAGGGCATGGCGGGATTCAGGGGTCAGAACACGCAATGTGCTCATGAGCGCTATTGGGCCAATGACGCATGTTGTGCAATAGGGCCTAGAAGGCACCACACCTCATAGGCCCTATAGTGCCCGAGTGCCATAGGCCCTATAGCATTCGAGTGCCATAGGCCCTATAGTGCCTGAGCACCATAGGGTCCATGTCACATAGGGCACAATGGCCCCTATAGTACACCTAGTACATGCTGCACAATAGGTGGTATCATATGCCATTGCACATGCACGTTGGCGAGTGCCCACTGTGCATGTCATGCATTGCATGATGACATGCGCCAGAGCAAGTCCATTGCACAGTGTGCAACAGCGCGATATTCAGTAGTCATATGCAGATTAGTTCATCAGCCTATCCATGGTGCAATGAGAACATTCGCATGTCATTACAGTTGTGCTTCAGCTCATTTGCATGCAATGAGCTATAAAGGCACCACACAACATCACAGGCCATGGACCGGTATTGCAACCATCGGAAGTAAGTTGTGCCTGCCAAGGGGATGGCCAGCAAAGGATGTTGGATGGCTGGGGTGGGAAGCTGCAGCCACTAACCACATGTCCATGTCCACAGGTAGCATCATGTCCGAGCACCAGGAGGATGAGGAGTGTGGGCCCGCATGGA
Organism: Neoceratodus forsteri; assembly: GCA_016271365.2. Classification (NCBI taxonomy): domain Eukaryota; kingdom Metazoa; phylum Chordata; order Ceratodontiformes; family Ceratodontidae; genus Neoceratodus; species Neoceratodus forsteri. The sequence continues at coordinate 39,592,193 of JADMNL010000040.1, read as the reverse complement.
AGCGCAGGCCCAACTTTACTGGAGCGGAGGCAGATGTTCTGTTCAAGGCATACTGGACAGGGAGCCATTGCTGAGTGGCACCACTGGCAAACCCCAGGCCAGGGCCGCAGCCTGTGAGGAGGTGGTGGAGGACATGAACCAGCAGGGCAGCCACCAGTGGTCTGCACAGGAGTGCAGGAAAAAGGTGGGCACTGACAAGAGTTGGATAAAAGAGAAGGTGGCAGCCATTTGGGCTGCCAGGTCAGCCACAGGTTGGGGCCAGGCCTCCGTTACACAGCTCATGACAAAAGAGGAGATGGTGGCGGCCACCATGTGGCATAGTGTGGTGGTGGGTGTGCCGGGCAGTGGCTTCCAGACTGGAGGGAGCCCATCACTGCATGGTAGGTATGGCAGGCAGGCAGTTGTACGGGTGCGTAGAAGGGGGGCCTGGGGCCTTTTGAGTCAGTGGCTCTAACGCATCTGTGTTCCCTTACCGCACCAGCACACCAGCATGCGGTGGCAGGGGTGTCAGCAGCTGTTGTGGTAGCCCGCCCAGCCTCTGAGGACCAGCCATCCACCTCCACAGGCATCCAGGGCCCAATAGGCTGCACAACACTACTACCATCCAGCCAGATGTCCCTGGCATGGTGGCAGATGAGGCCCTGGCTGTGTTCCAGCAAAATGCCAGCCACAGCGTGCTCGGTGCGGAGACACAGATCGGGGCTGGGTCCAACACTGATGATGATCTGACCATTGTCCTGGACGGCGGGGGTCTTGTCAGAGGGGAGACATCCATACCATCCACCAGCACTGGCAGCACGGCCAGTGGCCTGTTGGCAGTGGAACAGCTTCCTGCCACTGCCACTGTTACCACTGTGTGTGCAGGCACAGTGATGCAGGGTGGCAGGGCACCTGCACAGGCACTGGCCAGTGCACAGGGGCCAGAGGAGCAGGAGCAACAGATGGCTGGAGACGCTGGGAGGCCATGCGCCATGTCCGCCGCTGGGGCACCTGTCATTGCCATCCCCATGAGGAGCACACTGTGCAGCTCCCACCTGAGCGGGGGGCCATGCAGTACAGTCGTATGACACCGGTGGGTTGGCACCTCACCCATGCACCTCAGGGCACTGAACCCTTAGCCAAGCACACCCGATTGCTGTAGGTCTCCATGGAGCAACAGGTGCTGCTCGTGGCTGGGGCATGGGCAGTCCATGCAGAGATGCACCAGGCAGCCGAGCAGCATGAGAGGGGCACCTCGCAGGTCCTGGAGGCCAATCAATGCCTGCAGGAGGACACGACCGCAGCCCTGGTACACACTGTCAATGTGATCTCCATCAGTCTTGCCCCACTGGCTGCCACAGGGCATGGTCGACTGCCACAGACATCGCAGAGTGCAATGTCTGCCCCATGGCCCCACGTCTGGCGACCCCAACCGTGTCGATGCCAGGCTCCACTGTGGGCATCCCAGGCACACCTGGTATGGGCCTGTTTGGGGGCCTGAAGATCCCATACAAGGACCCAGTCATGGTCTCACAGTCCCACCCCTGGGGGGCAGTCACAAACCCCCCCATGGCCATCGTGCAGCCTGTGTCTGCTGGGCAGCCACGGCACAGCCATTCCCATGTCCGTGGTGGCCGTGTGACTGACCTGATGTGCACGCCTCCCTGTCTGCTGTCTGCTGTCACCACCCTGTGCACACATGGGCATTGTGTGTGTACATGGCATGGTCATGGCAGCCGTGTGGTGCACCTCATGCTGCCCGTGTGCGCACCTGCCTGGCTGCTGGCCCATGTGACATGTGTGTGATGATGTCTGCTGAACACTGGTTGCACATGTGCACTGGTGCCCTGCGTCTGATCCACACCACGTGCTTGTGTCAGGTCACGTGCCTGCTGGTGCCACTGTGTGGGTGTATGGGTGTGTGTGTGGGTGTGATGCTGTGCAGTGCTGTGTGGTGTGGTGTTGCGTGTGGCTGTGTGGCACTGCACTACCACTGCCCTGTGCCTGTGTGTGCATGGTCTTGGCCATGCCCACACATGGCTGTGTACCCTGCCACTGTATCAGTTCTGTGCATGGGTATTTGTCCACCTACCTGCGTGCACCGTAGTGCTCCTTTGTAATTGTGTCTCACCAGTGGCATGCCAGCCACATGAGCCAGGGACCCCTCTACCCAGGGGGGGCTGCCCAGCACCTCCCAGCCCAATGCCCACATCATCCCCACTGCTGTTCCCCTCATTGGTCTCAACAGCTATCCCATGGTCAATGACCATGTTGTGCAGCATGCAGTAGGCCAGGACTAGGCCGCAGGCCTTCGAGGGGCTGTATTGTAGGGCACCACCAGACCTGTCCAGGCAACAGAACCATGCCTTCAGCATCCCAAACACATGCTCAATGATGTTCCACATGTTGTCTTGTGCCTCATTGTACTGCTCTTCCACTGGGGATGACGGGCACCGTTAGGGGGTGAGCAGCCAGGGCCTGAGTGGGTAGCCACTGTCACCTGTGTGAGGGGACAGAGAGAGAGAGAGAGAGAGTTAGATCGGTGATCCCTGTCACTGTTCCCCATGCCCTTCCCAGACACACACGGCAGTCCCCCTGCCCTGGCCACTCCACTTCCATGCCCTGCTGTGCCCAGATGCCTGTGATCTCATCATACTCACCCACTAGGTGACCCATGGGGATGTCCCAACTCTCAAACCTGTGACACAATGCTGAGCTGTGCCAGATGAAGGCATCATGTGCTCCTCCAGGGTGTGTAGCACAGACATTGGTTATGCACCCCCTGGCATTGCACACCACCTGGCAGTTGATACTGGGGTAGCCCTTTCTGTTAATGTAGGCTACTCCCTCTGCACCAGGTAGCATGCGGATGCCCACGAGTGCAGTCGATGGCCCCTAGCATGCCAGGCATACATGCTACCCTGTGGAACTCCTGCATGGTTGCTGTATGCTCCGCCTCTGTGCTGGGGAAGTGGATGTATTCCACAGCACGTGGCAGCAGGGCATTGAGGAACTGTGTGAGGAGCCTTGACGTGGCTGACTGGGTTATGCCTGTGGTGTCCCCTGTTGGTCTCTGGAAGGTGCCTGTGGCGAGCAGGCACATGACAGCTGTCACCTTTGTCTCCACTGTCAGGGTGTGGCTCCATCTGGTGGGTGCCTGCATCTCCTCACTGCACAGCTCACAGAGCTGCTTCAGAATTGTCCAGTTCAGGTGACACCAGCCCACGATCTCTGTGTCAGCATGGGTCTCAAAGCTGATGCAGGGCCAGTACCGCCTGTTCCAGGAGTACCGCTGACGAGCCCTTCCACGGCCACATTGCTCTGCTTCCTGCCTCCTCACACCCCTCATTACGGCCTCCATCTGGAATGCCGCACTGGCCATGGCCCCTGTTGTCCTGTCACCCCCTGGGAGTCCAGTTCCACTGGCCCCCCCTGGCTCCGTGGGGCAGTGCCTGTCGCTCGGCTGGACCCCCTCCTGCATACCCTGCCCCTGGCTGGCTATTCCCTGCAGACTCTGTCAATCACCCCTGTGGGTTCGGTGTCACTCCCCTTGGGTCTGTTGGCTCTGTATGGCACCCACTCCCTTTGACTCCCTCCGTCGGCCTCCCTGTCTGTCTCATTCTCTCTCTCTCTCTCACTGTCTCTCTCTCTTTCTCTCGTCCTCTCTCTCCCTCTCTCTCTCCTGGTCTCTCTCTCTCCCTCTCTCTCCCTCTCTTACTCTCACTCTTTCTCTTTCACTCTCTCTCACTGTCTCCTTCTTCCTCTCTCAGACAGTCTGTCTGTCTCCCTCTGTCCTGCTCCGCTCTGAAGCAAGTGCCCTCCTCCTACTTGCTCCCTGTTTTTATAGGCTCAAGTCTGCTCCACGCGACTGGCAGTTGCTCCTCACTTGCGCCATTGGTTGGGGGTTGAACATGGCACTGTGATGCATATTCAGGGGTATGCCACCTGCCCTTGCACATGCATACATTACTATTGCGCATTGGTGCACTGCTACTTGCAATGCACAGTTGCTCCTGCTGAATATCGCTCTGTGGAGCATCTCTGCAATTGTGCATGCTCAACCCTGTTGCATCATATGCAACCACTTTGAATATCCAGGCCCTTGTGTTTTCACCACTGCTCAAAGTGAAATGGTACAAGGAGGTTACAGAGTAGCAACACTTCTGCACTGACCCCAGCAAACTTCAAAACATTTCAACCTATCTTTTAATGTGTGCAGAGCTCAGGCAGCTGATTTTGGATCCCACTAGGGACAGGGCAGTGCTGGACCTGGTACTTACAAACAGAGATATCATTGCTAACATTACAGCGGGTAGTCCCCAGTGTACAAGTGATCACCATACTGTGTGGTTTTGCATACAGACAGGACAGGAAAAAAGCCACATTAACAGGAGGGCCCAGGACATCAGAAGGGCAGATTTTAAAGGAAAGGGAAACTGTCTCACAGAATGATTTGGGGGGAGGCAGAGAGGGGGTGAAGACTGAGAAAAAATTAAGATGGTATAGCCCAGGCAACAGCATGTTGTTTATTTATTTAGTTGTTTATTTATTGAGATATCAGAATTAAAAACTTTTGAGTCAGAGACTCCTTCACAAACGCTCCATGTCATGGAAGTACAAAACAAGAGAAATGGACAATACAATGAAATGTATTACAAATGAATGAATGAATCAATCAATATTTATTTATAGCATGCTTTTCAAACATCAAAGCGCAAATACATCATAGACAAAACAACAAACATTCAATTAATAAAAACATATATATATAAATAAAAAGGCAGCAGAAATAAACTAAGCACTGTCTCCGAAAGCCAGAGTAAATAAATACATTTTCAAAGAGGCTTCAAAAGTCTCAGTGGACAAGCACTCTCCAATCCAATGAGGTAGAGAGTTCCACAGGGTCGGGGCCACAAATGAAAAGGCTCTGGCCCCAGATGACTGAAGACGGACCCTGGAAACCTCTAGCAATCCCTCGTCAGTGGAGCAGAGTGGACAGAGGGGGCAGTAGGGCCGAAGGAGGTCTTGCAAGTAACCCGGTCCCTGTCCGTGTATGGTCTTATAAGTCAGCAACGGGACCCTGAAAGTGATCCTCCAGTGCACCGGTGGCCAGTACAGTTCATGTAGCACAGGTGTACCTGGCGTCAGTTCAGTGTCAAGCACCATGCCCAGATTCTGCACCCTAACACAAGAATGCAGAGGGTAAAACAACCCAGAGTCAATTATGGTACAAAGGTAAAGAGCAATACATTGAAAAGCAGTTCATCTGCATGTGGAGGATAAAACCGCATGTTTGAAGGAAGCAAGCAATGGAAAGAGGAGGAAGGGGCTGGTATGGTTCTCTAAAGAGGTAGAAAGGCAGTGAAGGAAAATAAAACAGCATTTAAAAAGTACAAGGAGACCTAGAAGGATGAAGACAGAGAGGTATATCTGGCGGTGAAGGAAGGAGGGAGAGGGCAGCTAAAGCACTAGCACAGGAGAGGATGGCTAAGGAGGTCAAAAAAAGGGACAAGACCTTCTTCAGGTATGGGGGAAAAGAGAAAGACAAGAGCAGAGATAGTGAGAATGAAGAAGGCAGGGGAGACTGTGCAGAGCAGGATCAAGAGAAAGCAGAAATACTAAATGATTAATCCTGCTCATTCTTCATAGTAGAAAATGGGGGGGGGGTGGACCAGCTTGCTGTAGTGAGCAACAGGAAGAGGAGGGAGAGGACACTAGTCCATTCTCGGTGGAGGAGGTACAGAAGGGATTGGAAGTCTTAAATATGAATAAGATGACGAGGCTGTATGGGATTCATCCAAGGGTCATAAAGAAACTGATCATGGTGCTTGCGCCCCTCTAGCAGCACTTTTTAGCACCTCACTAGAGATAGAGGAAGTTCTAGAGGTCTGGAGGAGGGCCAATGAGGTCCATCTAAACATAAGCGCAGTAGTGAGGATGTTGACAATTACAGGCCTGTCAGTCTCACATCAGTGGTGGGGAACATAATAGAGACACTACTGAAGGAGAGGCTTATAGAGCACCTGGACGCAAAAGGGCTGCAGTACCACCAGCAGCATGGTTTCACAGCAGGGAAGCCATGTTAAACTAATCTCACAGATTGCTTTGACTGGATTACCAGGGAGGTGGATCAAGGCATAGCAGTGCAGGTGGCCTATCTGGAATTCATTAAAGCTTTCGATACTGTACCACACAGGAGGTTACTTAAGAAACTAAGCAGCCTGGAGGTGGGGAGAAAGTGACAAGCTGGGTATCAAAGTGGTTAAGGGATATGAGGCAAAGGGCAGTAGTAAAGGTAGCCACACAGGTGATTGGAGAGTGACAAGTAGGGTGCCACAGGGTTCAGTGCTGAGACCGTTCCTCTTCAGTGTCATCATAAGTGACATTGCAGAGAAGCTTAAGGGTAGGGTGTGCCTCTTTGTGAATGATACAGAAATCACTCAGGAAGGGGAAAGAAAATTAAAAGGGATCTAAGGAAACTAGAAGAATTGTCTAGGGGCGAAAGCTGGGTTTCAGTGCCAAAAGGTGCAAAATTATGCACTGAGGGCTGTGGAATTCAGGGTTGTGTATAAGATGGGGGAAGTGGAGCTTACAGTCACCAAGTATGAAAGAGACCTGGGGTCATCATATCTGATGACCTAAGAGTAGCTGGACAGTGTGAGAAATCAGTGGGAAAGGCTAGCAGGATGCTGTGGTGCATTGGGAGATGCATTTCTAGCAGAAGAAGGGAAGTGGTGATGCCACTGTATCGCTCACTAGTGAAGCCTCACCTGGATTACTGTGTCCATTTCTACAGGATGCACCTCTGCAAGGAAATTGAAACAGTACAGAGGAGAGTAACCATAATAGTGAGGAGGTTGCATGAGAAGCCATGTGAGGAAAGCCTACATTTACTCAACTTGTACTCTCTGGAAGAGATGAGAACAAGAGGAAATATGATTAAAACCTATGTACCTCACAGGAGTGAACAAGGTGCAAGTGGAGGGTTTATTTCAGGAAAAGGAGGATATGAGAACAAGGGGGCATGCAATGATGCTAAGGGGGAAGTTTGAGACAGATGTGTGGAAATACTTTTTCATGGAAGGGGTGGTGGATGACTGGAACAGCGTACCAAAGGAGGTAGTGGGGAGCTTCAAGCATGCATGGAATATACCCAGGGGCATATTATGTAGATTAACAGTGGGAGAGAATGATATACATATGACCAACTAGGCAGAGATAAAGGGCAAACTGGATCAGCCTAGATGTCCTTTTCTGCTGACAAAATCTATGTTTCTTTGAGTTCTGTTTTACTTTCAAATATAAACACTTCTCCTGGAGGGGATGCAGTGTGATCAAACAGTCAAACTTTCTATTAATTTTATAGTGGATGAAACCAGATAGGGTTGTGGAAAGTATGCATTTCATTGAAAACTTTTAAGAGGTCTGGCCCAAAGGCAAAGAGGGCTTTTGTACTGGCTGCATCACCTCCTGCTATGCTAGCATCACTGGTTTGGGAATTGGTCCAGGCTGATTAAAGGTTAGCCAGGGAGGGAGAACTGCATGTTCCTAGAACTGTTTTCCTCCCTTGGGAAGGGGGAAACATGTTCCGCTGCTCGTCTACCAGCTAGAGGAATCTGGGTGGTAGTATAGCATGACCATGCAGGAAAGGACTCCACTAGAAAATGCTGGAGGCATCCTCTTGGAGTATGAGCTTGCATGTTGCAACATTGTATGTGATGTGGACCCATGAGGGAAATAAAGAAAAACACCCCAGTTGCAGCATGATGGCCCAGTCCTTTGCAGGCCCCACTCAGGTGATTGGGCACCCCCAAAAACATAACAAGCTCCAGAGAAACTGGGCAATAGGGCTGTGGGGACCAATCAGATGGGGCCAGCCAGGGCAACTCAGGAGAGATAAGAATACTGATTAAAAAAAAACAACTTTCTGAGGCGTGTACTGATCTTTCCCAAAAGAGACAAGTGATACTGATGAAAAGAATGTCCAGGTAGGTTTAGGGGTCTAAGTATCACATGTGTAATAAAGATGCTTGCAGGATTTGTTTTTTTTGGAAATGTTTGCAATGTACAGTGGCAGTGGATTATTTCTATTTTGCTTGATCCATGAAAACAAGCATAATGGTTTGCAATATATGCACAGAAAGGAGCTGAGATTTAAAATGTTTATACTATGCTAGTATGTACTAAGTGATTTTATTTTTTCATGCAAATAAAACAATTACTGTATGTGTGCAAAAGGGGTGTTACCTGTGTTTAAAACTATACTCAAGTTTATTTAACACATGTATCTGGGTGGTATAGTTTGAATACATGTTATACATATTACCACATCAAATTAAACATGATGATAAAATGACATGCTATAACACTTAAGTATCATGTAATACAGTGTATATCAATAATATAACTATAATGGCATGGTACTGCGAGTAAAATTAGGGTTGGGTAGACACGTTAATCCCTTTAATGTTGAATCATGATTTGCAGCTTCTTACATCTTGGCCATTTCTTGATGGATTTCCATGACAGCGTGATCTTGGCCCAGAATCTCATGATTTTGAAAGTTTGGTGAAATTTGATTCTGTTTCTTTTTTTTGTGGCTACAACTGAGCAAAACAAAACAAAAATTAAACAATAATGAAAAAGACCAATGTTTTTCAAATATTAGGCTTATTCATGCCCCACTGCCTCTGACATGCACAGAGCAGTCAGAGGTGCGTGAATGTAGCTTCTTTAGAAACCCTAAAGGTGCTATTAAACAATAAAAGTAAGCAGTTAACCGGGGCAGAAACCCTGGTGCCACAGAACATTTCCCAGCCACCCCTATTACACCTTGTGGAAAGCCTTTGTGTTTGCTGCTAAAGATAAAAAAAGATTTTGTTGTCACTGGAAGTTGAACTCCAGTGCCACTAACTGACCCCCATTCCAACACTTGGTGCTCAAACCTAATCTTGGTAAGTACGCAATCTGAAAAACAATGAAAGGTCACTGGGAACCCAACCACTTGCTGCCAACCAACCCCACCCCATATTCCAACACTGAGTAGCCAGCCCCAGTGCTGGACTTGGATAATTTATACTCCTTACAAAACTCTATCACCTTCCGTCTCTTCCGCCTAGGTCAACTACAGTTGGTCAGACAGCTTTCTCCTACCCTTTCCCTAAACTGTGGAACTCCTTCCCCCTAACCACTGACTCTGCCACTTCTCTTCACTCCCTCTCCCATCTTCTTCACAAGCTTTACTCACCCACCTAGAGCTGGTCCTGATTCTTCCTTCCCTATGCCCCGCCCTTCCTATTCCCCTCTTTCCTTTTCCCTCACCCTGACCTATACCCCCAACACACTACTATCTGAATACTTAACCCCTCTCCACCTAATTATTATATCCCACACATGTGCCCTCTCTGTGTTTGGCTTCAATATGCACGTTGGCCCCTTGCTGGGCATCTGTTAGGCCTCTCTATGAACAGCTATCCACAACTTGTAAGTTCAATTGTATATGTAAAATTGTAAATGTGAAATTGTTTATATTGCAATAATCTTCATGTTTATTATGCTTCGTTCTTCTTTTCACTTTATCATCTACCTCTTGCCACTATGTTATATTTTGTTATATGTTCTTCCCTCTTGTACCCCCCCACCCAGATGCATCTGGAAATGAGCTGCTATTCAGCTGGTGTTCCCTAGTAAATCTTTTGAAATAAATAAATAAACCCTCACCCTAACATCCTGTGCCAAAAATTCCTACCACCCTCTTTCACCCATCCAGGACATACAATTAATAAAAATCCTTGCCCTCTATCACTGAGGTCACCCTTCCTCCATTGCTACCCAAGTATATACTTTGTTTGAAAGGTCCCACAGTAGGTTACCAGCAATGCTGTCCCTCCAACTCAGCAGGTCACCATCTTCTACTGTGATGTGCTGCCTGAAGGGGAACAGCTGAAAAGAACTAAGTCCAAAAAAAGTGCAAGTGATTTTTGTAAATACAAAACGTTTTGCATTTGGTGTCACCAAAAACATGCTTGTGGACCAAATTAAAAAATACCAACTGGGTGGTCATTTGAGTGTCTGTGTATGTGTGTGTGTGGGGGGGGGGTAAACACTCTCTCCCTCAAATGTTCTAAAACTTTTAAAACAGAAGAAGATATAAGTGATAGGAAAAATACTTTGAAAGAAAACAGTCACAAAAAAAGCAAACCACACGTGTGCTTAGATTTTTTTTTAACTTAAAAAGAAACACTAAGTCCTCAAGAAAAACATGTAAAAATTATAAATCCATGGGCATGCACAGCTTGTTGTTTCAGGACTTCATTTTTTCTTGTTTTTTCCTTTTTTTTGCCTGTCACCCACAACTTGGGACCATGCCTGATGGATCTGCTGCTTTTCATTGGGTCCACACAGAGCCGTTCCAAACCACTAGTGTTTCAATCAGTCAAACAACCAATCAACTTTCATTTGTATACTGGAAAGTATGTGAGCAAAAATGCCCATTTTCACAAACGTCCAGTGTAGGAATACAACAAGAAGGTAAAAATTAAATTAACAGACTACAGCAGATACAAAGAATAAATTCCAAGGGTTGTGATATAGCACAATACAAAATGGTAAACCATGATGTTTCTTGGGCTCTAACATTCATGTAACACAGTGTTAATTTTGCCACACCATTGGCACTTTCTGTCCAAACACACAAAAAATATGTATACAGCAATGCTTGGCGACTGCGTGCTGCAGTTAGAGCAGTGATAATGCTGCATGGCACGTGGTTCAAACCCTAGGAATGCCAGGCCACAGAGTCACCATGGCTTAGGGGACTTTTCACCTTAATGTTACATTTCCCTACATTTGTGGTTTCAGTTTTACACCCTAATTGATGTGTTCACATAGTTTTTTGGCAATGGGTGTAGCATAGTATGGATAATAATTAACTGAGAAATAGTAAAAGCTGTTGTAAGAAAAAAGTTCCTAAGGGTGGACATGGCAACTAAGGTGCTGAGAGAGAGTACCTTTACTGGAGTTTAACCTCTTTCAGCCCTTAGTGTCACAAGACCTGAAGTCCTGCTAGGAGGGGATGGGTAGCAAGCTCTTCACATCTGTTACCAACAGGGATGCTCATCCCTACCTGGTAATGCTTAATGACTCCAGACAGGCACAGTCAAGCACTGGGTCTGTGAAGACTATACTGTTTTTCCTCTAGCAGGTCATTTTTACAAATAAGCCATTTTCATCCCCCCAAGGGTTTGCTTTATTAAATATTTTAAATATACAAATATTCTTCTTTTAAAAGGGACATTCTTGTAAGATATTGACATGACAGATCACCTATAGAAACAGATTAGAATCATGATTTTCCATCCATTTATCTATCTATCTATCTATCTATCTATCTATCTGTCTGTCTGTCTGTCTGTCTGTCTGTCTGTCTATCTATCTACCTACCTACCTACCTCCCTCAGGGTTTTATTTAACTCTAAAAATTGATTAGCGTTTTGCTCATAAAAGTGCTAAAACATTGTGAAAATACATAACAGTTGCTCACTGTGTTTAACAAACATAACACTTTCAGAAAACCTATATAAATACTTTTTGTATAGTTAGTATTGTCCCAAGAAAAAAAAAACTGCTAATCAATTATTTAAAACCCTGCTACCTACAGACCTATCTATCCATCTCTCTATCTATCTATCTATCTACATAGAAACATAGACTTTGACGGCAGATAAGGACCGCTTGGCCCACCCAGTCTGCCCATTTCCCTACCTAATGGATAAGCTGCAGATCCTAGTTAACCAGCAGCCTACTTCTTTCAACCCTCACCCCCTAGAATTGCCTTATGGCTGTCCATTGCATGCTTGAATTCAATCACTGTTTCTGACTCCACAACCTCCTCCGGAAGGCCGTTCCATGCATCCACAACCCTCTCTGTGAAAAAATACTTCCTTACATTACCTCTGAGCTGCCCCCCATCTTCAAATTGTGCCCCCTTGTTCTTGCACACCTCTTGTTTTGAAAGATGCCACCCTCTTGGACTTTGTTGATTCCCTTGAGGTACTTGAATGTTTCTATCATGTCCCCTCTCCCTCCTTTCCTTGAGGCTATACATATTAAGCTCCTTTAGTCTCTCTTCATATGTCTTCTGGTGCAGACCCTGCACCATTTTAGTTGCCCTCCTCTGGACAGCTTCCATCTTGTCTATGTTCTTGCGGAGATTGGGACTCCAGAACTGTACACAGTACTCCAGATGGGGTCTCACCAGCTGTCTGTACAGAGGGATAACAACTTCCTGTTTTCTACTGGTGATGCCTCTCCCTATGCATCCCAGTATTCTCCAAACCTCCTTACTGCCCCTCTCACATTGCTTGCCCACCTTGAAGTCATCTGATATGACTACCCCAGGTCCCTTTCCATTTTGTTGTTGTTAGCATCTCACCCCCATTGTGTACTCTTCCCTGGGTTTTTGTTTCCCAGGTGCATTACCTTACACTTCTTAGCATTAAATCTAAGCTGCCATACTTTTGACCATTCCTCTAACCTTGCCAAGTCCCTCTCATTCTTTCCACCCCACCTTGTGCATCAGCTCTGTTGCAGATCTTTGTGTCATCTGTAAAGAGACATATTTTCTTTCAGTCCCTCTGCAATGTCGCTACAAAGACATTGAAGAGGACTGGTCCTAATACTGAACTCCCAGTGGCACCCCACTAGTAGCCCCTGCTTCTTCAGAGTGGACTCCATTTACTATTACCCTCTGTGTCCTATTCTCCAGCCAATTCTTTTCCCAGGCTATCATCGTGGGACCCACTCCCAGGCTGGCTAACTTGTATATTAATCTTTTGTGTGGGACTGAGTCAAATGCCTTGCTAAACTCTAGGTAGGCCATGACCACAGCCCCTCCCTGTTCTACTACTTTGGTCACCCAGTCAAAGAAGTCTATTAGATTCATCTGGCACGACCTTCCTGCTGTGAATCCATGCTGCCTTGGGTCCTGTGCCCCTCTGGCCTCTTGGTACTCGACAATTCTTTCCTTCAGAAGTGATTCCATCATTTTCCCTATCACTGAGGTTAAACTAACTGGTCTGTAGTTTCCCACTTCTGCCCAGCTCCCACTTTTGTGAAGGGGAATCACATCGGCCCTCCTCCAGTCCTCGGGTACCACCCCATCATCCCATGATTTGTTAAAGAGGGTAGTCAGTGGTGTCACTAGTTCTACCCTTAGTTCTTTTTGAATTCTGGGATGAATCCCATCAGGCCCCATTGCTTTGTCCACCTTCAGTTTGAAGAGTTCTTTCAGAACCCTTTCTTCTGTAAATGGGTTGGTATCAACTTCTGTATTCAGAGTGTTTCTATTGTTTGTTTTAGGTACCTCCCCCTCTTCATTTGTAAATACTGAGCAAAAATATTTGTTTAGTATCTCTGCCTATCTATCTATCTATCTATCTATCTATCTACCTATGTACCTACCTATCTATCTCCACATATGAATGTGGCATACCTGGATTTCAGTAAGGCGCTTGACACTGTTCAACATAGGAGACTTTTAAACAAGCTTGGTAGCCAAGTAGTGGCTACAAAGGTGTTAACTCCAGTATGAAATTGGTTAGAGGATACAAGACAGAGGGCAGAAGTAAATGGGGTTCACTCAGAGGAGGGAAGGGTGACCAGTGGGGTGCCGCAGTGGTTGGCACTGGGACAAGTCCTCTTTAAAGTATTTATTAGTGACATGGCAGAGGATCTGGAGGGGAACGTCTGCCTATTTGAAGATGATACCAAAATTTATAACAAGGTGGACATTCCAGGGTGTGTATGAAAAGGATGACGAGAGACCTGAGAAAGCTAGAGGAGAGGTCTCAGTTATGGCAATGTGATTTAAATGCAAAAAAGTACAAAATAGTGCACTTGGAGTACAGTAACTCAGAAGCAGAATGCAAAATGGGAGGAGTGATAGTGACAGCAGCCAGCAGGAGAGAGACCTCTGTGTAATTGTCTCAAATGACCTTAAAGTAAATTTCAGAGATGTTGGGTTGGGCTTTATAGCCCATTACTTCACTGCAGTATAAGAACTCTGAGTTAGAAACATTTTTTGATAGTCCTGTTAGGAAGTGAAGGGATTGCTAACCAGGACAAGCCTGATAGCCAGCCAATCCCTTCCACTTCCTAGTCCACCAGCCATGTCCCCCATGCTCAGATGTTTTGTGATGTCTAACCAGAGAGAGTGCAGTGACGTACCTGATTGAAATCTATGGGGCTCAGTTTCAAAACGTTTTTTAAGTGATAAAGCAATTTCTGGTTTATATGAAAGCCACCACTCAACTAATAGAGGGTCTATTAGTTGAGTGGTGGCTTTCATATACAGTACAACCTCGAATATCTGAACCCCGATTATCTAGGTCTCCCTATTAACTTAACTCTGACATTGTCCCCTACTCTCATTTGCCTAATGTTATGGACCTCCGATTATCTGAAGTCTGAACTATCCAAACAAACCTGATGTCTCCCAGATCATTCAGATAATTAGGGTTGTACTGTATATCGGAAGCTGCTTTATCACTTAAAAGTTTTGAAACCAAGCCACATAGACTTCAGTGGGGTATGCCCCCATGCTCTCCCTGTTTAGACATCACAAAATGTCTGCGTGCAGGAACTTGGCTGGCAGACCAGGAAGTGGAATGGATTGGCTGGCTATTGGGGTTGGCCCAATTAATGATCCCTTCCTAACAGGACTATTAAAAAAATATATTTTATGTGTCAAATGGCTTATGCTGCCATGAGATAAGGTGATCCAAAGTCCAAATGCCCCCAATAAAATGTTGGAAATTCACTTTACGGTAGCTAGACAATGTGACAAGACAATTGGAAAGGCTAATGGGATGCTGGGTGCATGGCATGACGCTGGAGGGGGTAAAATGAAGAGAGATATAAGAAAGTTTTTCTTCACAGAAATGTGGTGGATCCCTGCAACAGGTTGCCATCTGAAGTACTTGGGGCTAAAACAATGGAAGGATTTAAAAAAGCATGGGAAAGACATAAGAAAATCTTAGGGGAAAAGAAACAAGGGGCAGGCGGAAGAACTAGAGATCATGTGGGATCTGTGAGGAAACTGTAGGCAGGGTAAAATGGACAGATTGGGTGGACCAAGCAGTCCTTATCTGCTGACAAAGTCTGTTTCTATATACAGTAATTGACATTTAAATTTTTCTCAACACTGCTAATGTGATTTAAGAAATGTAAAGGTCAGAGTTAGGTCTATCCCTTGTTTAATGAATCTTGCCCAACTAAATTTTGCAATTAGAGATTATAAACTGGATTGAGGTAATGAGACCTTGTTGTTTTCTAGGGGAATGACCCGTTGGGGGGAATTTGATGACCTTTACCATATTGCTGAAATAGCAGAGACAGAAGAGTCTACAGATGAAGGCACTGACCACAAGGAAGGTAAAGCCAATTGCGTCATCTCAGTTACTTACACATGTTGCTTGAACCACCACTTTTATTTAAAAAAACACATAACAGAACAACATGCATGCTGAGGCCTGCAAGAAAAAGAGGAATAGCTCTAACTCTGAACAAACCAGGAATTTAGTACATTCAGAGGTGACAAACAGGAGAGGCGGTTTGCAAGACTGAAATTGGTTCATTTGCCATCCAACAGTATTAGACTGAAGCCGATCCAAATACAAACATAGCTATATCAACATAAACATGAGAAATAAACATGTTTAAGCATGCAAGGAAAAATTGCGTGATTGAGAATTAAAAAAGTAATTGCAATTATGTTCAAGGACCATCTACCATGCCTGTTGGGTATTGTAGCCAAACAGAGAATGCAGATGAATTGCTGGCATGTGGGTTGAGTTAAGGGAGGGCTTTTGTGTATGAAGATGCTACAGTACCAAGGACTGAAAGTCTTGTGGACAAAGTCTGTTTCTATATAATTTGTGTCTTTGCTGTTTTTGTGGAGTATATTATTTTCCTCCTGATATTGTTGCTGTATGGAGCTTTTACAATGATGATGTTATAAAGCTTATGATCAGGGTCTCATATTTTTTTGAAGAATTTGTGGTAGATATAGTCCTCCTGAGATCCAGTCATTGGAGGGCAGAGCAGGTCAGGCTGGTGGAGTATCCAGGCTCCTCACATATGATTTTCAAGGCCTTTTCCTGTACGCCTTTTAATGCCTCAGAGTATGTACTGGTGAGGGATCTGTTCCACACTGGGGTTGTGTATTCCAAGAAGGGTCTGACAGTTGATTTGTAGATTTGCAGTATGGCTTCACAATGGTCTCCATGTTTTAGAATGTTTATGTAGTAAAGCATTTTATGGACTTTTGATGTGATTTGGGCTACTGTACACATTTATCCCATTTTCAGAGATGTGTGATGATAAGATATAGGAGTTTGGTGTCCTTCACCCTCTCTGTGTTTTCAGTTCCATTTTGCAAGGACAAGGGGGAGTTCATGTGGGTTTATCAACTGTGAGCTCCATTGTTTTGGTGATGTTGATGAGTATGCTTATTTTGTCCAGACCCCAGGTTGCCTAGGCCATAGAAGGGAGCAGGTTGTGTAGTCTTTGATGTTGGCTCAGATAGTGGTGGTATCAACACACATAATCAGCTGAGTGAGTTTATTACACTGTTTCTGATTAGAAATATAATGGGAAAAAGCATGGTTCCCTGTGGCACACCCCATTTCAATGTGATCCAGTCAGATTTCAAATTGCTGATTTCCCTGTGTTGCTGTTTCTCCTCTGGAAGACCAATAACCATCTAAAGTTAGCATGGTGTACTCTCATTCATTCTGCTTTCCTTTGAAGACTATTGTGGTTAATTCTATCAAATACTTCACTGAACTCTATCAGCGAAACCTGTGAGGTTTTGTCTTCATCTTCTGCTAGTAGAACATAGTGAAGTAGGTCTAGAAGAGCATGAATTGTGCAGATGCCCCAGCTCTAAGATACGTTCATTTTGCCTTGGATTACTTGGGTACTCTAATGATTTTTCTTTTGCAGGTTTTTGCAATGAATGGGGTGATGTAAACTGCCCTGAGGTCAGTTGAAACAGTATATATATAGTATGCAGACTTAGCTTGATTTGGGGTTGGAATGACATATGCTTTCTATCAGGCAAGAGATATTTTTACATCAGTCAATATGCAACTGAACACCATTCAAATGTGTGGGGGTGAGGAGGGGGATACCAGGCATTCCACTCCATGAGGGGATCTGATGTTACTTGTTTTGAGGTGTCTTAACACCAATTCAGTTTCTTCTAAAGTTACTTGAAAGTGCTGTTTTATGTGTGTGGAGAAAAGGAGTGGTAGACAGTGTCAGGAGACTGTTGCCAGTTTTCCAAATTAGGTATTTATAATGTTGCAGATCTGATTGTTATTTTGGCACCTGTGGTCAGTCTTGTTGGAAAGCTTTGTTGCTAATATGGATCCTTCCCTTTTTGGCTTATGATGCAATCCAGATAACCATGCCTTCTGCCTTTGATTTTGGTGCCCTGGTAAAGTGTGCAGGCTTCGTGTGGATGACTCTGCCATCTCATCTCCCAGTTTCTGGGATTGGTAGTGATAATTACATCCAGAACAACATTTTTTTTCCTAGTGGGTAAGTCCACATTTTTTTCAAAACCTTGGTTTGATTTTAGGAACCCAATCAATTGTCTGTTGAATTCTTTAGTGATGATAATAATTCCAGCTCAAGGGTAAAGTCATTATTTCTGTTTGTAGATGATGTTAAGTGCATCAGTCATAGTTTATTTGTGGTAGTTAAAGGAATTGTAGAGGATGCCTAGAATGAGATGGTTGCATGCATGTGGCATACACTTAGGGGTGAGTAAAAGTCAAAGCACTTTGCTAAGCATTCATTTTATGTTGTCCAACCTCTTGCAAGTAACGCTTTCCTTGTTGCAGTAAGCTACCGTATCTCCCTGTCTGTCATGCTTGTCTTGTCTTTAAAGTTGGAGACCAAGGATATGGAAGGCATTGTTGGGCATTTACAAGGAGTACCAGCTCTCTGTGAAGGGGTACTATGTGATAAGAGAGATGTTTAAATCACGCCCGACATAACAGCAAGTGCTAATGACCAAAAACAAAATCATTAATCAGCACTACACTAAATCCCATTAAAGGTGACACACATTATTCCCTTATGGAGGAGCTATGTGCACCTATTTTTTATGCAGGGGACAAGTCCCTGCACCCCTCAACTAAAAATAATCAACTTCAGGGGGCAGACTCTAGGGGACAGAGGAAAACACTGCTGTGGGCAACCGTTGAAGGAGAGACAACCCACGGGTGGAGGGGAATGCTTTCGGGGGAATGGGAAGGGACCAGAAATTCACTAACACTTAAAATAAAAAAAGTCACAACAAATACAAAAGTATCAAGCACCTACATGCAGCCCTGAACCCTGCATCATTTGCATCTGGAGTGGTGCCGTAACTACCACACCAGGTGGCTAGCTCAGCAGTGATCAATTCAATATGTAGATTTTCTCCTACTATCTTTACACATGCTACCCCATTCAGTCACTATTCTGTACCTGAAAACGTGCTATTCACTGCTCTAGCTATCATTTCCCGATTACGCTTTCTGAGGGCACGCAAATTGAATTGCTCAATTTGCTTCACCCACATCATGGGTTATGCTGTGGAGACTACCAGGTCCTCATCAGTTAACTTCTACACAGTTTACAGTTTGTCAGTCTGGAGGCAAGTGAGCAAACATTGGTGCTGAGGATTGTTTATTGGGGCCATTTAAAGGGGGTGGTGTTTATGATGTTGGTGTTCACAGTCTGCAATTTACCATGGTCCTTGAGTTTGATATGTTCTGTTCTACATTATACCCTATTTCTGGTTATTTACTAAAGGTCAAACTATAGGCAGTACGGAGCTTAAGAGGCAAAATGTCTGTAACCCCTTGTTACCCGGGGTTACTAGAGTCCCAGTAAGACCTAGTGGTAGGCAGGGAAGGCAGCTTGTGAAACTCCAGTTAAATGGGTTTCACACTGTCTCACTCTGTTCTCAGTGTCAGCTGAGACTGAGGGATGACATCACCAATAGAACTTTCGCAGCTGCATAAGTCACATTGGAATCTGCAGCAGAGGGAGTTAGATAGAACGTTGGGAGTTTTCAAAGGTAGTAGTCAGAGTTTCCAGTTGGCCTTCAGTAAGAAGGAGTCAGAGTTCCAGTTTGCCTTGAGTAAGCAAAGGTGTGCTCAAGTGGTGGAGACTGCTGTTCGGATCTCAGTGCTCCTCCATCTGGGGGGGGAGTAAAGGATCCCCATGCAGATTCCTGGGGCAATCCCCTTAATTCTGCTAAGAGGAAGAAAAGCTGCCAGTTTAGTTCAGCAATTATTTTGACAGTTGGAAGATTTGTGATTCACCTGTGGGGCACCTGCAACTAAAGGATGAGTGTTTGCTCTAACATGAGAGGGCAAAAATGTTTTCTTCACCCTGGGACTTGTGTGGGAATCTAGGAATTGAGCTACATTTTGGGAAGCCTATAGGACTAGGCCAAACAAGTGGAGTAGTGTCAAATGCTAGAGTGTTGTGTGATTCAAGTAATATGTAGAGGAGATGCACCAGATCATCTACCCTTTAATCTACATTCAGAAATGGTTCAGTTTTCCCAGGGAAATGGCTGGGTATGGGCTGTGGGAGCTGGAGGTGGGCAAACCCCCCATCTTTAGTAACCAGGTCCACCTCTACAGATTTCTGCTGTGGTTGCTACTTTGCCTCATGCACTTGGCCAGTGATGGGGGAAGCACCCAGACGTGGGGTTGCAAAAGGGAAAATCTCTGTAGGAGTCATGGACTCTAAGTGGTGTGGGGAGCCACAACAAGTGTAAAGAAAAATTCTCTTTTTGAGATGGGGAGTCATAACAAGTAAGGAAGAAATCTCTCTAGGAGTCACAGACTCTAAGTGGTGTGGGGAACCACGATAGTATAATTGGTTCATTCTTCCAGTGGACCGCGTTATAGTCTCTAATCTGCATTACCAGGAAATGTAGCCCCATGGGGGTCCATCTATGCTTTGTTTTGTTCGGCTAGTTTGTGAATAAAAGCCATACTGAAGAATCCCATTCCTGGTTCTGGACATTACAGTTATTGCTTCCTGTGTTCGGATTTACTTGGGTGCCCCTGTGCAGAGTAGCCAAACCTAGATCCCCCTGTGCTGAGTAACCTCATCCTCCCCGAACCCAGGTCCCCACCAGGTATTGTTGTCAGCTTCAATGGAGTGCCACATGTCATTCTGGCAAAAAGGCAGGGGTGAGGGGTTACATGTCCATAATTGCTCTGGAACAATATCTGTAATAAAAAAGTTAATTGCCTTCCAATATGTGTCTAACCACGTTTGCTTTAAATTCCATTTTATCTTTACTGATTATTATGTGTGTCCGTAACTTATTCTACATATTTACTATGCACTGTATATAGAATTATTTTCTTTAGTTAGTGCAACATTTTGCTGGTCTAATTTGCATGGGGTGTCCCCTTGTGCAGATATTATTTGATTTGAATTCAAAACCAAGTTCACTGATTAGATAATCACTTTGCATAATATAAAAGAGCTCCTCTTTTTCTTCTTGTCTTCAGTGACATCATATTTAGATGTCTCAGCCTGTCCTGATATCCGAGATCCTTTAACGCATGGATCATTTTAGTGGCTCTACAGTGCACCCTCTCCACTTCCTCTATTTTACCTTTTTGTAGAAGACACCTTACTGGGCTGCCATAACCCATAATTGGTCTCACGTACGCTGGGTTTTGTACAATTAACATCCACCGTCCTACTCTTAAAATGTCTTTTAATAGAATGTAATATATGATTTGCCTTGGCTATTTGTTTTGTACAGTGATCTGATAATTCAAGTTTTTGATTAATTGTAACCCCCAAATCCTGTTCACCTACAGACTTATTCAGTATCCTATTAGCTAGACTCTAAGAGTATCTTATTGTTTGCTTGCATAGATGTAACACACAGCACTTATCAACATTAAATATCTGTTATTTACAGCCCAATTTTATGTAATATTCAAATCAGATTGAATAGATACTCTTTTCTCTGTTGTGTCTGCTATGCTAATTTCATATCATCTGCATATTTTGATGACACATTTTTTATATCTTCACACATATCTGCCATAAATAGTTTAAACAATATAGGGCCTAATATGGATCCCTGTGGGACACATCTAGTTACAGAACCAACAGATGAAAGATGCCCCTTTATGGACACTCTTTGAGTCCTACATCCAAGTCATCTCTCTAGTTCATCTAATTATTGTTGGGTTAATGTTGAATTTAATCATATTATTGATTATGGCTCCATGTGGTACGGTGCCAAAAATGTTTGAGAAATCCATGTATATACAGTCTACATGTTTACCCTCATCTAGTGCAGCTGATACTTTTTCATAAAATCAGAGGAGATTTGTGACACATGACCTCCCTGAGCAAAAACAATGCTGTTCAGTGTCCACCAAGTTATGCTTAATTAAATGCTCAGTTATGTGATCTTTGATTATTCCTTCCAACAGCTTTGGTGGCACCAATGTAAGACTAATTGGCCTGTAATTGTTATAATCATCCTTTTTTCCTATTTTTATGTATAGAGATAACTACAGCAGATAGCCAATCCATGGATATTTCAAAATTCCTTAATGAGGATTCAAATAAGAACTTGAGAGATTTAGCTATGAATGGTGGGACAGGTACAGCGGAAGGGTTCTGGAAGCAAAATCCAATGCAGCAAGAATATCCGGAACTGGGAAGGGAGAAGCCAGAGAAGGCGAGGGGGACAGCAAGGTCAGCACCCAGGTTGGGGACTGACCAAACGAGCAGACATGAAAGACCGTTAGGCCTATTCTGCTGGCATTTTAGTATGTTAGTATCATTAACTTCAAGATTTTGGTTGAAATAGCCAGTTCAGACTCCTGGTTGAGGGCTATAATTTTGGTAACACCAAAACCAGATTTAAAAACTGCCCTAGATAGCTTCTGTCAGAGGACAGGCAGAGAAAAGCAAGAGGAAGGAGCTGCTGTTATATCTATACTTCTCTACTGGGACTATATTGCCCTCCTTCCCTCATCTCCACCCCCCCACCCTAAGCCAGTTCTACATTTATAGGCACAGGATTTGACTGACAACAGGAACTTTCTGATAGGGAGCAGGAAGTGAGTAGTCACAGAGCCACAAAAGACTCACTATCCTAGAAGGAAAAGAGTAGCTCCCCATCTCACCCTAGCTGCTAGAGGTCTGACTCTGACCAAGTAAGGGGACTACTGAGAAATATAGAAACTTCATATCTCAGAACAGGAAGATCAGGAGCTTAAAGGACACAGAGGAAATAAGTAAGTAGGAAGAAAACATAAAAAATAAATAAATAAATGGAGGAAAGAGCAAGTATCCAAAACAACAGTTAAGTGGCCAGAAATAAGACATGATGGGAGTGGTGCAGTACAGAGGCTGTGGAGCAGCAGTCTTCCGGGAGACATTCTGAGTATGCGGTGTTGTCCCATCTGCAGGCTCCTCTCTGGGCTGAAGGAAGAGGTTGCTCATCTTCAGGCTGAGCTGGCCAGGATTTGGGGGACCTCCTTTCCCACCCAGGGACCACCAGGCCACTGCTGATGCCTCAGAAGTTGCCAAGAAAGAGGTGTCGATAGGGAGAAGGGCTGGGGTAAATGGAGGAAACAACAAAGGCAATAAGAACAGGAATGGGGCAAAAAGGGGTAAGGCCATCAAGAAATGGAGGGTAATGAGTACCAATGCCCATAGTCTGGGCAACAAGCTCCCTGAACTGATGGCCTTGATGGAAGAGGGATATTGTGACAGTCACAGAAACATGGTACACAGAGAACCATGACTGGGATGTTAATATACCAGGGTACACAACCTACAGGAGAGACAGGGAGGGGAGAAGAGGGGGAGGAATAGATCTCTATGTAAGGGAAGGGATAAAAGCAATGGAACAAAAGAGTAAACAGGGAGGAGAGGAGTCACTGTGGGTCACCTTAGAGACTGGAAATGGCACCACAATCCACACAGGGACTGTATACAGACCCCCATCTCAGGGGGAGGGAATGGATAAGGATATGACAGAAGGCATCCTTAGGATGGCAGAGAAAGGGGAGATACTGTTGATGGGGGACCTGAATATGCTAGATGTTAACTGGAGCACCTTTGTTGCAGCCATATCCAAGAGCAGGGCCATTTTCAATGCCTACAGGGGGCATGCCTCAGACAGCTAGTTTGGGAACCCACTCATGAGCAGGGTCAGTGGAAAATTGCGGAAAATTTTACCTAAAAATGCGGGCATTTTCTTGCAAAAATTGTGGAAAAATTTCGGGAGTTCACTATACATCCCCACTGCCCCCGAATAAATATTTTATTGTTTGCTGCAGCATGTATTGATCACATAAATTGTTAAATCAATGTATTGCCACTTGTAAATGCTTTTAATATGAAGAAAGATGTGTGTTTTTGAAATGCACTGTAAACTAATCATTATGTAGCATATCTTCTAAAAATCAAGACATCTGTCATGCAGTGCTAACTAGATTTTATTCAATAATTTATAGTTAGTCTGTACTGAATACATCCTCAAAAAAACATATTTTTCCAGTTTCTAGATGTTAAATAATGAAGCCTGTTTAAACTACTTGCTTTGGTGCAAGAAAAAAACAAACAGATAACCAGGGTGCCTAATAAAGGTCTAGTAAGAAAAATATGTATTTTGTTAAAATTATTACCATTCTTAATCAGCATTGTAATTACATTTTAAAATCACAAGATAAAAGTATCAAATCATACCAATAGCTTTTCATTACATCATACAATAGTTGTTAATACATTGTACTTTTGTCCTACTCAGTTTGCAGTGATTTTACTTGGGTTGCAATTATTTTGCCTATTTTAAGGTAACTGTTTAACTATACTTAACCTTTTCAGCATGTTTTCAGAAATGTTTGCTTTTTGTAGGCTTTGTATGTGAGTATACAGTTGTGGCAGACTGACATGTAAGAATCCCTGTCACCAACCCCCTCAGAAACACATTCAAGTTTATAATCCGCAGGGCCATCCAAACTCCTGACACATTTGAATCAAAATCCTTTCAGATTGAAAGTATTTATACAAGGAAAATCTACCCTACCATTCAAAAACAAGTATTGTGATCAATGCTTCATTTAGGTGAATGGGGCACTTTGCACCTCTTCTCACAACTATTGTTTCAGTCTCTGTGTCAGCAAAAAAGTTCTCTGATAGTCTGCTTTAACACAGATTTTAAGTGTTCAAGTCTACATATGCATGACTAGAGGATTCTGAAACCAAAGCAGGGAAGTAATCACATGAAAGCAGAGTCACATTTGACCCGTTCTCACCTCACACTGTACTGTTTTGGTCAAATCCAAGTCTGTGTACCATATCTGAGTAGATTGCCTTGAGAATTTAAATATTTTTATACAATTTCAATCAAAAAATTCCATAAATGTAAGAAATTGCAAGAAATTGTGGATTTTGTGCGGAGAAGGGTGAAAATTGCTGAAATTGCAGAAAAATTGCGCCCGCAATTTTCCAGTGGCCCTGCTCATGAGGCAGCAATGTTAGACCTCATACTCTCAAATGGGGACAGTGTGAGAATCTCAGATATTTAAATGGGTAGCCATCTGGGAACAAGTGACCACCAAACAGTGTGGTTCACGATAAACTCAGCTACAGAGTCAAGCCATACAAAAGTGAAGGTACTGGACTTCAGCAGGGCTGACTTTGGCAAGATGGGAGAGTGCCTTAGAAAAGCACGAGCAAATAGGCAAGAAGGAGGGGTGGAGCAACAATGGGGAAACAACAAAACTGCCATCACAGAGACAACAAGCCGCTGTGTGAAGCAAATAAACAAATCAAAATGAAATAAAAAGCCACTATGGTTCTCAAAAGAGGTGGCAGGGAAGGTAAGGGAGAAAAAATAGCATTTAGGAAGTATAAGGAAACACAGAAGGAGCAGGACAGAGAAATGTACCAGTTAAGGCAGAAGGAAGCAGGAAGGGAAGTCAGAATAGCAAAGGCCCAAATTGAGGAAAAGATAGCCAACTTGATTAAAACATTTTATAGATATATCAGGGAGTGTAGAAAGACAAAGGGAGAGATAGTGAGGTTAAATAGAATGGACAGTGAGTGGGCAGAGAGGAACAGTGAAAAATCAGGGATACTGAACAAATACTTCTGCTCAGCATTCACAAAAGAGGAGGAGGGGGAGGTACCTAATCCAATTAATAGAATCACTCTGGATAGGGGGGGTCAATCTAAGTCCTTTCACAGAAGAAAAGTTATGAAAAAACTCCTAAAACTGAAGGTGGACAAAGCAATGGAGCCTGATGGGATTCACCCCAGAATTCTAAAAGAATTAAGGGGAGGGCTAGTGACACCACTGACTACCCTTTTTAACAAATCATGGAAGGATGGTGTGGTACCTGAGGACTGGAGGAAGGTGGATGTGATTCCCCATCACAAAAGTGGGAGCAAGACAGAGGCAGGAAACTACAGACCTGTCAGTTTGACCTCTGTGGTAGGGTAAGTGATGGAATCACTTCTGAATGAAAGAATTGTTGAGTACCTAGAGGCCAGTGGGGAACAGGACCCAAGGTAGCATGGGTTTACAGCGGAAGGTCATGTCAGATGAATCTAATCAATTTCTTTGACTGGGTGACCAAAGTAGTAGACCAGGGAGGGGCTGTGGACATGTTCTACCTAGACTTTAGCAAGGCATTTGACACAGCCCCACACAAAAGATTAATAAAAAAATTAACCAGCCTGGGAGTGGGTCCCAGGGTGGTAGCCTGAGTAAAACATTGGCTGGACAACAGGATACAGAAGGTAATTGTAAATGGAGTCCACTCTGAAGAAAGGGGGGTTACTAGTGTTTTGTTTTGGTTACTAGGGTTTTGCCTAATGCACCTACCTGGTCAACAAAAGATAATAAATAAATAAATAAATAGTGGGGTACTGCAGGGTTCAGTACTGGGTCCAGTCCTTTTTAATGTCTTTATAAGTGACATTGCAGAGGGTCTGGAAGGAAAAGTATGCCTCTCTGTAGATGACACAAAGATCTGCAACAGGGTTGATACACAAGGAGGCATGGAAAGGATGAGAAAGGACTTGGCAAAGCTGGAGGAATGGTCAGAAGTATGGCAACTTGGATTCAATGCAAAGAAGTACAAAATAATGCACCTGGGAAACAAAAACCCAGGGGAAGAGTTCACAATGGGGGGGAGGTAGTAACAACAACAAAAATGGAAAGGGACCTGGGGGTAATCATAACAGATGGCCTTAAGGTTGGCAAGCAAAGTGAGAAGGCAGTAGGGAGGGCTGGGGGATACTGGGATGTATAGGGAGAGGCATCACCAGCAGAAAACAGGAAGTTGCTATCCCTCTATACAGACAGTTCATGAGACCCCATCAGGATTACTGCATCCAGTACTGGAGACCCCATCTCCGCAAGAACATAGACAGGACGGAGGCAGTACAGAGGAGGGCAACTAAAATGGTGCAGGGTCTGCAAGAGAAGCAATACAAGGATAGACCAAAGGAGCTTAATTTGTATACCCTTGAGGAAAGAAGGGAGAGGGGGGACATGATAGAAACTTTTAAGTACCTCAGTGGAATCAACAAAGTCCAAGAGGGTAGCATCTTTCAGAAAAAGAAATGTGATAGAACAAGGGGACACAATTTGAAGATGGGGGATGGCTCAGAGGCAATGTGAGGAAGTATTTTTTCACAGAGAGGGTGGTGGATGCATGGAACAACCTTCCTGAGGAGGTTGTGGGGTCTAAAACTGTGGGAGAATTCAAGAATGCATGGGACAGACATAAGGCAATTCTTTTGGGGGGGTAGGAAAAAAATAGGCTGTTGGTTAACTAGGATCTGCAGCTTATCCTGTAGGTAGGGAAATGGGCAGAGTAGGTGGGCTAAGCGGTCCTTATCTGTCATCAAGGTCTATGTTTCTATGTTTCACCTGTGTAAGTTACAGACCGATTTCTTTGCTGAACTTGGACGTTAAAATCTTTGCCTAGATGATTGCAATTCGACTACAAACCGTGGTTACCCAACTGGTCCATCCAGACCAAGCCGAGTTTATGTTAGGGAGACATCTCCATGATAATATCTGTTGGCTACCAACTACCGTAGTCAGTTATCATAATAGGTTGCTAAAGAGGCAGGGAGTGGTCATGGCCTGGGAGGCTGAAAAGGCACTGAATCACCTGGAATGACAGTTCCTGGAAGCAGTCCTTCAGAGGTTTAAATCTGGAGACAAATTTCCAGCATGGATCTTCACCTTGTACTCCAACCCATCGGCCCATATCCAGTTGATTGGGGTCTTGTCAATGGCCTTTTCTATTAGGAGAGGAACTAGACAGGGCTGCCCACTCTCCCTACTCCTGTTTGCACTCAGCATTGAGCCCCTGGCAGAGGCATTTAGAACCAGCCTGGACATCATCAGTATTGAGGTAGGGTCTGTGGACAACTGCATCTCCCTTTATGCCGATGATACCTTACTTTACCTGCAAGACCTGGTCACAATGCTCCTTGAGGCTATGTTATTCCTGGCTGACTACGGGAAAGTTTTTGGCTTCAAAATCAATGAAGCTAAATCTGAAATTATGTCACTAGGGGCTCCTGTTGCACCAGAAAACAGGATTGACAAACCTAAAATGGTCCAATAAGGGGTTCAGATATTTATAAGGGCTTCAAATATCATGGCAGATCTAAGTAAACTATACCATGCCAATCACCTCAAACATTTGGAGAGTATGTCTGGACTGTGATAGGTGGTCCGCACTACCCCTTTCCTTATTGGGACATTCTGAGACTATCAGAATGAACATCCTGATACATCTGCCCTTTTTATTCAACACCATTTTGGTTGGTCCCCCCCAAGGCTTTTTTGATCATCTCTCCACATGGTGATCAAGGAAATATCTTTGATTGAAATGGAACCTCCTTTGTCTAGAAAAAGGCAGAGGAGGATTGGCGGTCCCAGACTGAAAAGCTTATTACCGGGCAGCACAATTACAATTTCTGGCAGCTTATAATGGGCGTGATCAACCTCTGGCTTGGACCCAGATGGAAAAAGGCCTTTTAGGACCCACTAATTGAGTAGACATACTATTTAACAAATTGGACCGTAAAATTGTTACTGCTCTCCCTACCCTTTGGCTTAAAACCCTAGGACTAACCTGGAGGGAGGTACTACTGCATCTAACGATAGAAAAGGAAGCCTATAGACTAGTGACAATCCAGGCTTGAAGATATTTTCCTCCCAGAAGAAACAACCCAGTGTTTACCTACTGAGCATGACAGGGCATAACCAAGATGGCCCAGGTTTACCAGGAGAATCTATTGAAAAGTCTTAGTCAGTTAGAAGACACATACGGTTTATCTGGTAAAGACTTTTACTGCTACTTACAGGTCAGGCATTTCCTTACTTCAGCCCACAGGCAGGACATCTTTGGGCAAACCACCAATCAACATCTGATGGACTTCTGTTGGGGACTGTGGGGAAGGGGGCAGATGCAAAAGATCATCTGATCTCCCAGCTTCATCAGTTATGCAGGGGAAAACAACATACAATATAGATGGGCAGCACAAATGAAATGGGAAATGAAGCTGGAGTAATAATACAAGCAAGAAAATGTGACCAAATTTGGGAGCAGGCCAATCGGACCACAGCTCCCCCTTTGTGGAGGGCGTTCAAATGCAAGTTCTCACCAGATACTTTAGGATGCCTGTCATAACAAAACATTATGGGTGATTCCCCATAAAGGTTTGCTGGAGAGGGTGTGGCCAAATTGGTACTCATGTACACATATTTTGTAGTTGCCCTAAGGTTAAAACATACTGGGAAGAGATTGGACTCAATATCAGTGATATCCTAGGGGTACATATCCCAGACAATTGTCAGCTCTTTTACTGGGTGCATTTCCTACTGGGGTCTCTAGCCCAGGGAAAAAATATTTGTTTAATAGACTTCCAGCTACAGTTCAGAAGGCCATCACCAAGTGCTGGTTATCTAAGCAATCTCCACTGGTTTCACAGAGGTTGGCCTGCTGTCAACACATTAAAGAAGTAAAGAAGCTGACAGCATACCTACCCTTACAGATGGATACATTTAAAACTCATTGGCTTCCCTTTTATGAATGTTTGAGTAAAAGAGAAGGGATGACCCGGTTAGATATCTTGGCTCGCAGTGCACTGGACCAGTAGAAACAGCAACAACTCTACTCAGTGATAACCAAAACTTAAAATTTACTACCCAATTTAGATAGTACACAAGGGACCACATGTCCCTCTGCCATCACGTGTGGTGAAAGAGAGGGGCCCTCATGCTTCCCCTAGGGGATGGAGGTAGGGACCTGGCAATGATGACCAGCTGGGCTGCAAGGCTAAGGCCATACATGCTCCTTTACATTTGCGCTAATTATTAACCTAAACACTTACTAGTTATTATTTAAACCCATGAATTTTGATGAACTGTGAAAGGTATTGTTTACTTCCCGGAGCATGGGAGGGTTAAGTTTTTTTTTCTTTTAAGGGATTTAGGATAGACTGTTGTTTTCAGCTTTACGTTACGTATTTTATATGTATGTTTGTTCTCTGTTCAATATGATATCCTGTCTTCAGTGTTGTGTGATGTAGAAATTTTGACACTTCAATAAAAATTACAATTTCAAAAAAAAAAAGATTTTGGTCAAAATATTGTCCTTGTTCTTAATTAATTTTTTAATTGGTTTTGTTAGCCATCTTTGTTTAATACCATGTTTGTCACATTTTGTTACTTTCTTAATATGTTTATTACAAACCATGAAGACAGATTCCTTGATTTGCACCCACATTTCTACAACAGTTTTATTTTCTAATACTATTTCCCAATCAATATTATTTAATTCCACATGAATATTTTTTTATGTTGGCCACATGATACAGATAAATTTCCTTACTTCCCTTCACCTTGTTTTAACTCTCAAGAAAGTGAAAGGTAACACTATTGTGATCGCTGCTACCTAAAGATATACCTACCTCACAGCCTAATATATTTATATTTGGTGAGCTCAATGGTATATTTAAAATGTTTGTTCCACTTGTAAGCATATTTATATGTTGGATTAAATTACATTGCTCATGGGTTTTCAGAAATTCCTTGCTAGTATAACTAATGTCCTCTTTTGTCTTCCAGCAGATGTCCCCATCATTTAGGTCACCAAGGAAAATTATTTCTCCCAGGTCATTTTGATTTTCATGTTTAATGCTTTCACTTTTCTGATTACTAGCATTAGGAGGTCTGTAACACAGTTAAAGACTAGTACGTTTGTTGGCATTTTTGGTTATTTTGATCTATATTGTTTCAGTTTTACTGACATCTTTTTAGATTTTTTAAGAGATATCCATTGCTGATGTATGATTAGATACAAATATAGCCATGCCACAACATTTTTTGTCCTTTCTAGCTAGTCTGAATAGTTAATAACCTTGTATTGATTTTCCTCAGGTGTCTTCCTCATACCACCACACCTCTGTTATAAAGGCTATATCAGTATTCTTTCCTGTTCCAAGTATGGCCTCTAATTCATTTTTCTTATTATTTAACCTCCTGGCATTGCACATGTAAAATATAATCTCTCTAGATATGGATTTGTTTCTTGATTTTTTTATTAACAGCAGTATGTCATTACCCCCCCCCCCCACCAGTTTAAACTTTCTCTTGGGAGTACTTCATTTATTAGATTTCCAAAGGTATTACTTCCCACTCTGCTTAAAGGGACACTGTCAACCCCTGTAGGCCTCAAAGTGTCCCTAGTTTAAAAAACACATTTTATGATTGTTCACATTCTGTGGAGACTGTTGATGCAGCTGGTAGTTTGATTCAGATCCCTTTTTTCTTTTAAAAACTGAAAATGAAATGCCCACCATACTGGTGTTACCACACCAAAACATGTTTGTTTACATTTCTTGACCAGCTCCCACTGCATCTTTCTTAGACTCAGGAACACCCCCAACACAATCTAGCCACTCATTATACACTGGGGGTGGGATATTCAGACTTCACCAGGCAGGGGCGCAAGGCTTGGCGCAGCACACCTGGCTTGAGCCAGAGCAGGGACCAGGTGATATTTAACGGTGCTGTGCCGTGGCTCAGCACAGTTGAATACGGCACTGAGGGCACACGCACTGCACACGGCGCAGTGGCACTGCACCAGATCAAGTGGCAGAAGGGGAGCAGGGGGCTGCGCCAGTGCAAGTGTGGTTGCGGTAGGCGCAGCAACTGTGATATTCAGCCAAGGCCATGGAAATGAGGCCATTATGCATGCAAGGCACAAATGGGTCAATTTGCATGTCATTATGGCCCCATTTGCATGTGGTACGCTGATCCCCGGCGACTTGCGTCTGGTGTCCTACCTGGCTGCAGCCTCCGGGGGACCGACGCCCTGCAACCCCTCAGCAGGTTCTGCTCCCATTCACCCAATTGTATGCATATGTTCACTCACTCCCTGGTGGTCCAGTGGACCGATCCCCATCACCCGATCAAGGGCATAACATTCAGAGCCCAGGTGGTCCAGTGGACAACCCCCAGCGCCAGATCGAGGGCACAGGTTTAAAACCTTGGTTATCCAGTGGTACCCCCCTCCCCACCTGCCCACTGCATCCCCCGCAACCCTACACCCCCCCAGTCAGCGGCGGGCAGCAGCTCCCTGCCCGCAAGTTGCTCATCTGCTGACTGACAGTGTACAGTAGGGCTGTACACCTATTGGTCCACTGCGTTGGCCAATGGGCGTGCAGACCATACTATTCTACACAGTCCCAAATTATGAATGAGTATGGGCAGGGGGCTTGTGGACTGTGTCTTGGGTGGTCGGGTGGCCACCCACAGCAGGCGGCTGCCATGTTGCACCTTGCAATATGGCAGCTCACCTGTGGGTGGCCAGGACTTGCTCCAGGTTTTGCAGGCCACAACATTGTGCCCCCCTGTGTGGTGCAAGGCGAATATGTGTCAGCACATATGCTGCACATCCTGGGCTGAATATCGGGATGTGCCGCATATACATGGGCACGCCCCTTCACTTGCGCCGCATACATTCCTGGTGCGCCCCGGCACATCGGGGGTTGCGCAGCACACCCAGTCCCTTTTAATATTGAACCGGGGCACATTGGTCGGTTGCATATGGTGCAACCCTGTTGCGCCATGAGCAACCCCTTTGAATATCCCACCCCGGGAGTAGAGGAGACTATTGTATCATGAGTGGCTGCACTCTTTGAGGGTGTTTCTAATGTTCAAGAAGTTTTTGCTATGAGTAGTTCAATGGTTTGAAGTAAAACAAAGCTGGGCATGCTATACATTTATATGTATACAGATTGGTAAAATATAGGATTCACACACCAAAATTAAATCGATATTCACTCTTTTTATATAAAAGTTCATGGCAATTTATTTTTCATTACAGTGTTAGACAAATGTTTCAGGCAAAATCCTTCATCATGTGAACACTGCATCTGAATAAGTAAATCAAATAAATATTTTACATAGAAACATAGACTTTAACGGCAGATAAGGACCGCTTGCCCCACCTAGTCTGCCCATTTCCCTACTTACAGGATAAGCTGCAGATCCTATTTAACCAACAGCCTATTTCTTCCTACCCCCCACAAAAATTGCTTTATGTCTGTCCAATGCATTCTTGAATTCTCCCACAGTTTTACACACCACAACCTCCTCAGGAAGGCGGTTCCATGCGTACACCACCCTCTCTGTGAAAAAAATACTTCCTCACATTGCCCCTGAGCCGTCCCCCCTCTATCTATAAATTGTGTCCCCTTGTTCTTGCACATCTCTTTTTCTGAAAGATGCTACCCTCTTGGACTTTGTTGATTCCACTGAGGTACTTAAATGTTTCTATCATGTCCCCCTCTCCCTCCTTTCCTCAAAGGTATACATATTAAGCTCCTTAAGTCTCTCCTCATAAGGCTTCTCTTGCAGACCCTGCACCATTTTAGTTGCCCTCCTCTGAACTGCCTCCATCCTGTCTATGTCCTTACGGAGATGGAATCTCCAGAACTGGACACAGTACTCCAGATGGGGTCTTACCAACTGTCTGTACAGGGGGATAACAACTTCCTGTTTTCTGCTGGTGATACCTCTCCCTATACATCCCAGTATCCCCCCAGCCCTCTCTACCACCTTCTCGCATTGCTTGCCAACCTTAAAGTCATCTGATATGATTACCCCCAGGTCCCTTTCCATTGTTGTTGTTACTACCTCCCCCCCCCCATTGTGTAATCTTCCCCTGGGTTTTTGTTTCCCAGGTTTTAAACTGTGTTATAAGGCCTTTCTAAAGTAAAAATAAATTTAAATAATCAATTTATTCTTACCGAATAAATAACAGTATGCTGTATTCTTTTCAATAAGTATCTGTTTTTTATATATATAAAAAAATCATATGTATGTTTTAGTATCTAGGCTCCTATAATCAGTCCTCATATAAATGAAGTCATTTCTAAACAAATATACTCAGCAAAATAACCACAACTTAATGTACAAAACTTTCTTATACAAAACAGTAGTTCAGTCCATCCTTACATTATAATCTTTTGCTGCTGGTATCTAGTCCTTTATATTTGTATTCTTTCTGGCATAATCTAGCAAAAAAGGAAATCAGGTTTATGCTTCAACTGGTTTCAAAATCTTAAAAAAACACCGTTTCCAAAGTTTGTTTAAACTTTTTTCCAATTCATTAAATACTTGACTGGTACCCTTATATCCCATGTATACACTTAAACTAACTTATTAGAAAACTGCATTTGTGGCCATATTAACTAAAAAAGTGCCTGGGCAGTGCTTAAAACCTTCTTCTTCCTTGTAATCTCAAGTCAAGTCAAGTCTAGGATTACAAATACCTTTGAGCCATGGCTCTTTTACAAAGGTTCCACGTCAGAGAAATACAAATTATGGGGAACATCAAGACAGGCATTACAACAATGTGGACATTGCAAACAGAGTACAGATTAATACAGTTCAAGGGTAGCATTGTAACAAGGCAGCCAGCGGCATTTATCAGAGAAAATAGACAACAGATAAGAAGTGCCAGAGTTATAGGGAGAGGGAAGATGGTGGGGGGGGAGAAGGAATGTAGGAACGGTGGCGAGAGGGTGAAAAGTGCAGCATTGGGTATACCAAGATGTGAGGGTAGAATCCAGTGGGGGGGGCAACTAGAGCAGAAAGGGAAGTGGATAAACAAGGTTAAGTTGGGCAGTCGCAGGAGCTGTTGGTAGTGAGATAGTCCCGTAGCCTAGTTTTAAACATACCAATAGTTGGGGCAGAGGAGATGGTTGGGCTAAGGCCATTGAACCAGAGTAGTGCTCGATAAGCAAAAGAGCTATTGTCCCTGTGAAGTGTGACAGTGGGGGACTTTCAGTAGCTGTAGCATGGATCTCCTAAGGCATCATTTGTTAATTCGATGTTGTAACAGAGTTGAGACCCCAGAAGGTGCAAGGCCAAGGTAGATTTTTTTGACCATGGAGCAGGTGAGAAACTTTATGCGGTTTGATAGTTGGAGCCAGCCGGTCTGAGTGCACAGGTCACATGTGTGGGTGAGACGGTGAGCACCAGTGATGAGCTGAAATGCTTTATTTAAGGCAGTTGAGAGGCCTCTAAGGGTTGTGGTTGTGGCCGAGCCATAAATGATGAGACCATAGTCTATTACAGAGATCACAGAGCTCAGGACTGCAACCTTCAAAGCTTCTGGCATGAGGTGTGGTCTGTGTTTGTAGAGGAGACCAAGCCATGTATTAGCAGCTCTAGCTACATTATCTACATGAAGTCCATAGGAGAGATTAGGGTCAAGCTGTATCCCTAAGTATTTGAAGGACACCACCTGATCTAGAGTGTTCCCCTGGGTGGTGGAGATAGCCAAGTGGTGTAGCTTGTGTGGGTTATGAGAGCTGCAGCATAGATTTGGTTTTCTTGTCATTGATGACCAGTTTATGATTAAGAAACCATGTCTCTACAGAACTGAAACCAAGTTGAAGGTTGTGTTGAAGAGTTGCAGGATCTTTGTGAGTGGAGAATACAACAGCATAATTGGCATATAGTATGATCTGCTCAGAGCAGTGGTAAGGGAGGGAGTTTAAGAAAAGGCTAAAAAGGAGGGGTCCCAGTATGGATCCCTGTGGGACACCCGAGCAAACAGACATGGTGTTATAAAGAGCGTCCACAATTTTTACTCTCTGTGACCGGTTTTCTAAGTAGCTTTTAAACCAGAGAGAAGAGTCAAGTGATAGCCCGACATTCAGTAGTTGGTGTATTAGTAGTCCATGGTGCACTGTATCGAAGGCCTTGGAGTGGTCGACAAAAACGGCCCCTGTGAAAAGGCCGTTGTCAAGGGATTTGTGCAAAGCTCCAGTGAACTCAAGAAGGGCTATGGTGGTGCTGTGACCTTTCCGGAAGCCATGTTGTTGTGGACAAGGTATATTGTATTTATCCAAGTGGTCGGTAAGTTGATCAGCCACGATGCGCTCGGAGTGCCTTAGAGAGTGGGGGCAGTATGGAGACAGGGCGATAATTTGAGTGATTCGTCTAGTCCCCACTTTTATGCACGGGTGTCACGGTGGCTGTTTTCCATAGGTCCGGGAATTTTCCACAGCTGAGAGAGAGGTTTAGGATTTTTGTTAATGGATGAATTACCTCATCGAGGGTGAGCAACAGAAGCTTAAGGTCCAGGGTGTTGCTACTAGATCTAGATTTAGAGATAGCTGCAGTAATATAGTGGTGAGCTTCATTCAGCCTTACCTTCCTGAAGTAGAAGAGGGGATGGTTAGACTGAGGGGCTGAGATATTTGGGGAGTAGGCCCTGTTTTCGAAAAAGTCATGGGGTAGAACAGCACTAAGGTCTGAAAAAGCCATGTTAAAGATGTTTGCGATCACCTTGGGGTCAAGGGTTGAGGATCCATTAACCATTAACATGGCTGGAAAGGTTTTTGGCTGCTTCCCTGTGACATCCTTGATATTGTCCCAGAAAGCACGACCATTTCCCCATGTATTGGTGAGAGCGTCTTTGTAATAGGTGGATTTCATTAGCCGTATGGCATTTGTGTAGGCATTTCGTGCTTGTTTGTAATTTTGGATGTCCAGTTGTTTGCCAGTGGCCCTGGCAACTGCCCAGAGGTGATCCCTTAGTTTCAGCTATGAGAGAAGAGCCACGGTGACCCATGGGTTAGAGAGAGATTTTGTTTTGCACCTTTTAGCAGGGGCAAAGAGGTCGCAGGCTTTGTTGAAAATTGAGATGAAGTGATCAAGAGCCAAGTTAACATCTGTTGCTTCATAGATGGGTAGCCAGTCTTGTAGAAGCAGGTGTTGTTTGAGATGTGGAAGTTTTCCACGAGGAAGGACTCTGCTAGCGATAATTTTGGGAGGGGGCTTAAGGAATTTGTTAGACCATGCACACATGACTGGGGAGTGGTCACTGAGTGAGTCTGGGAGAGTGGTTGTATGAGAAATCCTTGTGGGGTGAGTGGTGAGTACCCAATCCAAGAGGGTACTGGTGCCAGTCTTGTAGTTAATCCTAGTAGGGGAGTTTACCACTTGCGTGAGGTTAGCAGCTGAGATGGAGTCTTTAAAGGCACTGGCACTTGATGCTAACCAGTTTTTGTTGAAATCCCTAGTAGAATAAGTTCAGCTTCGGGAGGATGAGAGTTGATAAAGTTTAGGACATCATTGAATCCATGTTAGGGTCCCTGGGTGGGATGTATACGGAGACAATAGTCAGGGCTTTATGGTTGGGACCTAGGACGATTTTTATTGGCAGAATCTGGGCTGAGGCAGAAAGTGATGGAGTTGCTACAGGGTGCCAAGACAGGGAGTCTTTGATATAGATTGCGCAACCACCGCCTTTTTTGGATATCCGGTCCAGCCTGTGGACATTGTAGCCCTGTATTGTTACTGCTGAGTCAGGAACTTTAGGTGTCAGCCAAGTTTCCACCACTGCAAGGATGTCAGGGTTGTGTTGGCATATGAAGGCTTGGAGTGCATCCAGCTTTGGTAGTAGGCTGCAGATATTAATGGTTGCAAGGATAAGGGCACCTGGAGTTTGTGTGTGGCCTGAGCTTCTAGGGCCAGGATTGGGATGGACGCTGCCTGAGATGAGAAGGAGGAGGAGTAGGAGTGTTAAGGAGCAGAGTCTCAATTTCCAGTTCCAGAAATTGAGGGGGTCCATGGCCTGGTCAAGGCACGCTGGATCCCTGAAATAAAGTAGTAATCCATGTGGGCTCTCTCTGCCTTTCTCTCACCTCTCCCTCTCCTCCTCCTCCTCCTTGCCCTGGGCCCCCCTCTTCTCTCTCCCTGGTCTGTTTGCAACAAAAATGTAAAATGGCCATTTCAGTCATATACTTAATACTTAATACCATCCAACGTCAAAATAAAGAAGACTTCGTAGAGTATTTTATACTTTCAACAATCTTTACATAGGTAAAAACTGTTCTAACTTAATTATTTTAAAAGATTTTTGTACTTTGATGTAGCAGCACGACCTCCTGCTTTCTCTCAATGGAGGCGCTGCATCTGTGTTGAGTATTTCTTTATGTAGGTGAATCCGGCATGCTGGTAACCTAGAGCAGTCACATGACCAGGGCCACTGGAAAATTGCTTAACATTTTACCCGAAAATGTGGGGACTTTTTTGCAAAAATTGCCGGAAAATTGCGGGGGTTCATTATACATCCCCACTGCCCCCTAATAAATATTTTATTGTTTGTTGCAGCATGTATTGATCACATAAATTCTTTAGATAAATGTATTGCCTCTTGCAAATGTTTTTGATGTGAAGAAAGATGTGTGTTTTTGAAATGCACTGCAAATGAATCATTATGTAGCATATCTTCTAAAAATCAAGACATCTAAGTCATGCAGTGCTAACTAGATTGTATTCAGTAATTTACAATTAGTCTGTACTGAATGCATCCTGAAACAACATGTTTCCTCAGTTTCTAGATGTTAAATAATGAAGCCTGTTTAAACTACTTGCTTTGGTGCAAGAAAAAAATAAACAGATAACCAGGGTGCCTAATAAAGTTCTAGTAAGAAAATTCTTTATTTTGTTAAAATAACTATTGTTCTTAATCAGCACTGTAAGTACATTTTAAAATCACAAGATAAAACTATCAAATCATAAGAGTAGCTTTTCATTACATCATACAATAGTTTTCAATACATGGTACTTTTGTTCTACTCGGTTTGCAGTGATTTTACTTGGATTGCAAATATTTTGTCTATTTGAAGGTAAATGTTTAACTATACTTAACCTGTTCAGCATGTTTTCAGAAATGTTTGGTTTTTGTAGGTTTTGTATGTGAGTATGCAGTTGTGGCAGACTGACATGTAAGGAATCACTGTCACCAACCCCCTCAGAAGCACATTCAAGTTTATAATTAGCAAGGCCATCCAAACTCCTGTCACATTTGAATCAAAATCCTTTCAGACTGAAAGTATTTATACAAGGAAAATCTACCCTACCATTCAAAAACAAGCATTGTGGTCAATGCTTCATTTAGGTGAATGGGGCACTTTGCACCTCTTCTTACAACTATTGTTTCAGTCTCTGTGTCAGCAAAAAGTTCTCTAACAGTCTGCTTTCACACAGATTTTAAAAGTGTTCAAGTCTACATATGCATAACCAGAGGATTTTGAAATCAAAGCAGGGAAGGGAATCACATGAAAGCAGAGTCACATTTGACTCCTTCTCACCTCACACTATACTGTTTTGGTCAAATCCAAGTCTGTGTACTAAATTGTTAGCATATCTGAGTAGATTTCCTTGAGAACTTAAACATTTGTATACAATTTTAGTCAAAAATTCCATAAATGTAAGAAATTGCAAGAAATTGCGGATTTTGTGCAGAGAAAGGTGAAAATTGCGGAAATTGCAGAAAAATTGTGCCCGCAATTTTCCAGTGGCCCTGCACATGACCAGCTCCTATCATGTGCTGTTCACTGCTGCCCTGGGTGCCTGATCTGTGGAACAGCACACTGAAAAAGAACAAAGTGTCACCTATAAGTATGTTTAGATTATTTCAGTTCTTTCTTGAAAACACCCATATTCTCATTTGCTTTAGCTACTTTATCAATTTATCAACTGTACTGTCATATCAGCAAATCTTACCCAGATGCTGGACTCCCCAACCAGAAAGAACTATAAAACTGGAACCAGCACCATATTTGACTGGATCCTGACTAGCCACCCCACTCGGATCACAAACTTCGCCGTCCTGTCCAACTTACTCAGTGACCACTCCCCCATCAGCTGTACCTGGTCAAACAAATTCTGTAAACCCCCGCCAAAAATCATCCTCAGCAGAGTCCTACCTCGTGGTCATCTAACCTACCTCAGATCACACCTACTCCATCAGGACTGGTCTCCCATCCACAAGGCCACTGACACAAGTACCACCCTGGACCAATTCATCCTCATATTTAATGAAGCCTGTAGCATATACGCCTCGCTAAAAAAGAGCAAAGTTATATCTCTCTGCAACTCATGGCTATCTGGTGCCCTTATAAAGAAGTTAAAACATCTCTGGGAACTGGCTAGATCCACTGGGAAGCAAGCTGACATCCAAAAATATAAAAGCGCATGGAATGATTGCACCCAATCCATACACCAACAGAAATCAGACTACTACAAGAACGCCATCATTGATTCATGGGGAAATGGAAGTGCTATCTGGAATAACATAAAAGATGTCACTGGGAAGCAATCCAAATCACCCCTGACCATGCTCCAGGTAAATGGGAGTATCACACTGGACCATAAAATTATTGCTGACACTTTCAACGATGCTTTCTCTGACCTTAGCAGTGTTCTCCACCCTGATTTTTTCAATGATGGTGACACTCCTCTATCCGCCTATCCGACTCCACCCAACAACCCCCCTCCTTCTACTTCAAAGCAGTAAGTAGGAATGAAGTCTGGAGGTACATCTCCAAAGCCATCTGTAACACCAGAGCAAGCACTGATACACTTGACCTCAAGCTTCTGTCTCTTACACTTGAGGAAGTCCTGGGGCCTCTCACCAGGATTTTTAATCTCTCCCTCTCTCTCAGCCAGTTCTCAGACAAATGGAAGTCAGCTACAGTCATTCCAATCCATAAAAGTGGTGATAGGACCACACATGGGAACTACTGCCCTATCTCTATCCTTCCGCATCTCTCTAAGGCCCTGGAACGGATAGTAGCAGATCAGCTCACTGACTATCTAGGCAAATATAACATCCTCCAGCAGCAACATGGTTTTAGAAAAGGACACAGCACTGCCACTGCCCTACTTGAGTTCACTGGTGCCATCCACAACTCTCTGGATAATGGTCTTCTAACTGGAGCAATATTTATAGACCTGACCAAGGCTTTTGATACTGTCACCCATCACCTC
The DNA here is from genome assembly GCA_016271365.2 of Neoceratodus forsteri. Classification (NCBI taxonomy): domain Eukaryota; kingdom Metazoa; phylum Chordata; order Ceratodontiformes; family Ceratodontidae; genus Neoceratodus; species Neoceratodus forsteri. The sequence goes on along the minus strand of JADMNL010000040.1, from coordinate 39,551,755 downwards.
CTGCTTGGTCAACTACAGAATGCTGGGCTCTCCACTGAATCTGCTGCCTGGTTCAAATGCTGCCTTGGAAACTGGTCCCAATGGGTGAAAATTGTAGGTATGCTCTCCAATACTAAAGAGGTCCACTCTGGTGTTCCCTGTGGCTTCATCCTGGGCCAACTAATTTTCAGCCTGTTCTTCAACACACTCCCTGTCTCTTGTGCTCAACAAATTATACTGTACGTGGATGACATGGTCATCCTTGCCTCCCATCAGGACCCAAACCACCTACATCTGAACCTTCAGCATGGATTCACCTCGGTTGAGAACTGGTTCAAAAAACATAAGTTGATCCTTAACCAGAAAAAAAACAAGACCATGATTTTCACCAGCTCCCATAACAAACATAAGCATCTCCATCTCTCCATAAACACCAGCCAAGGTGGCCCTCTGGATCAGGTCCAATCCTTCAAATATCTTGGGATCACCCTAGACTTCCACCTGTCCTATGCTGCCCACATAAATAATGCTGCCAAACCTGTGAACTCCAGACTGGGCCTGCTCTATCACCTCTGGTGATACCTAACCAAAAAGGCCCTAGCAGCTGCTGTCCAGAGCTCCATCATCTCCCCAACTGACTGTGGCCTAGTCATCTATGGCTCTGCCACTGCCACACCACTCAGATGGGTAACTACCACCCTAAACAAGGCCTGTCGACTCATCACTGGTGCTAAACGTCTCACTCACACATGACCTCTACACTCAAACAAATTGGCTGCAACTTGAAAATAGAATAAAGTACCAAACCTGTGTCATTGCTAAAAAAATCCAGATGGGGCTTGCTTCCCCAGGAGTCTGTACCCTCCTTCAACCAAAAATCAACAGTTGAATCACCAGGGGATCAAAGCCACTGCTGTTTCAAATTCCTCGCTGCTACACAACACACGGCCAAAGATCTTTCACCCATATGGCACCCACCTGGCTAAATGGTCTTGCTAGTGACCCTATCTCTATCACCTTGCTTGGTGCTTTCAAATCCAGGCTCTGAAACACCCTCATTGCCTCCAGCACCTGCGACTGCCTTGGCTAACAAATTGGCACTCCCTCCACTTGTGCCCGCTGTTGCAGGGGCCTTGGCCTCCTCTCACACTTGCCTTCCCTGGGCCCCGTTCACCTGCTCTTATGCCCCTGACAATGCTGCTTTGGCCTCTTCCCCCCCGACCCCACCTCACTATCCCCCCTCCTCCCCTCACCTCCCTATCTCCTCCCTTGTTCCTTCTCCTACCACCCCCTTTTCTTTTTTCCCATCCTTCCTCTTTATATAATAACTTGGTCCCCTTCCCAGCATTGAGCTTTGATTTGTGTTTTGTCTCTAATTCAACCTCAGTGTTTTCTCTTGCAATTTTATGTTGTCTACTGTAACATGTGACGTGGAACCTTTGTAAAAGATCCTTGGCTCATAGGGAATTGTAATCCTAGAATCAAATAAATAAATAAACTTTATTCACTTGTGGTTATGTTACTGCATCATGGACATTGCACCATTCAAGAAATCACAAACCAGTGTCATAACCAAAATCTTTTAACACTGAAGTCACTGTAGGTCATAATTTGGCATTCCTCATAGTGTGGGGTTTCTTATGGAGATTTTTAATCTCTAATAATATTTAGTATTTAGTAAACTAAGGGGGGACACTCAATCGTTGCTACCTCATACATATTAAGTAAAATACTGAAAAGGATAAAAACTCAGAGGGAGGTCAACTGAGGTCACAAACCAAAATTAATTTTTTATGGTAATTTTTAACAGAATTACTATAGATAATTTAAACACATCAATATTCGGTGGTTAGGGAAATCATGCCTATACATTCTGTATTTATCTGGTTATTATTTAATAGGTAAACAATAAATTTCTGTTTTAAGACACAGTATCTATCATTTCTGAAGGGAAACAGTGAGATAGGTTGAACAGTCATTTAACCCTACATATATCCCAAATAATCATAGCTTATATACCAGACCTAATACAAGCTTTGTCATATTTTAGAAGGATTTGTTTTTTTTTGGGGGTGGGTGTTTACAAAATTGGCTGCCAATCTATGCAGTCATTTAAACCATATTTTGGGTTTGTGGTTCTAAACATATCAATATAAAAAGCTTCTCTAGTAAGACGCTTAGTTCTGTATTCACCTCCTCTATGATCAGGCAGAACTTTTTCCAAGCCAAAAAATCTTAAATATGGTAACTGATATTTTTTTATCAGAGAAATGTCTAGCAACTGGTGAGCTGTCATCATTTCTCCTGATATCACTCTTGTGCTCCCCAATTCTAGTTTTTAACATCCTTTCTGTCATGCCTATATAGATTTTATCACAAGGGCACTTAAGCATATATAATATACCAGTTGTCTGACAGTTAATGAATTATCTTATTTCCAAGTCCTCATCATTGGCCGTATTTCTGATTTTTTTCACTCTATAGGTGTTATGACAGTGCACACAATGTCCACATGGGTAATTACCTCGTAAGTCTAATGTAGACATAAAGTGTTCTGGTCTTTTGTCTGGTATTGGGTGCATTGTATTCACAACCTTGCCTCTGATGTGGTTTTTTTTTAGCTATCACTAAAGTTATTTTTCCAAAAATTCTTGACCCCATACCGGTTGCTTTAAATACATCCCAGTGTTTTATAACTACATTTCTAATTCTGTAGAATGAGACATTTTATGTAGTTGCTAATACTACCCTTCCCATCACTCTGTCTCTCTCTCTCTTTAGTCTCCTGCTTACTAACTATCAGGTCTTTTCTATCTCTACTATCTGCTCTCTGCTTCTCAGTTACAAGTGTTTCATTTCTGTACCCCCTAGCTAGGGACCATTTTCTCATATCTTCTGCACTTTCAAATGTTTGTGTATCAATACAATGTCTTTTAGCCCCAATACGTTGTCCATATGAAATGGATTCAATTAGATTCTGAGGATGAAAATTGTCTACTCTAAGAATATAATTTTTATCAGTCTCCTTTCTGTACAAGGCAGAAGAAAGTTTTAAGCAGTACCAAGGTACTTTTCAGTTAATATTTTTTTTTTTTTATTTAGTTGTTTAACCAGGTATAGCACACTAAGCTGAAAGCTTTTTACAGGAGCGACCTGGGAGCACAAGGAGGTTAAGTGACTTGCTCAGGGTCACACAGTATGCAAGTGGAAGCTGTAGGATTCAAACCCAGGGCTGGTCTGCTGGATGTCACCAGATTTGCAGTTCAGAGCCTTAGACCACCGCGCTATACTGCCTCCTGATCACAAATGCAGTATCTAATAAGTTAATGTGTATACATGGGATATAAAGGCACAGGTAAAGTATTTAATGAACTGGAAAAAAAACAAACTTTGGAAACTGTGGTTTTTAAGATTTTGAAACTGGTTGAAGCATAAACCTGATTTGCTTTGTTGTTAGATTATGCCAGAAAGAACACAAATATAAAAGGAATAGATACTGGCAGCAAAAGATTGTAATGTAAGGATGGACTGAACTACTATTTTGTATAAGAAAGTTTTGTACATTAAGTTATGGTTATTTTGCTGAGTATATTTGTTTAAAAAATACTTCATTTATAAGAGGACTGATTATATGAGCCTAGATATTAAAATATACATGTGATTCTTTCATATATAAAAAAATAGATACATATTGAAAAGAACACAGCATGCTGTTATTCACTTGGTAAGAATAACTTGATTATTTAAATGTATTTTTTTTACTTTAGAAAGGCCTTATAACACAGTTTAAAATATTTATTTGATTTACTTATTCAGATGCAGTGTTCACACTGATGAAGGATTTTGTCCAAAACATGTGTCTAACACTGTAATGAAAAATAAAATACTGTGAGTTTTTATGTAAAAAGAGCGAATACATGTTTAATTTTGGTGTGTGAGTCCTATCTTTTGCCAATCTGTATATGTGTATATATATATATATGTGTGTGTGTATATATATATATATATATATATATATATATATATGAAAAGAAGAGAAATTAGAGGCAAAAACTCCATTTAATGCATCAGTTAGGGTTGTTCCACAGTGACAAAAGCAAGGAAATTCACTGTTAGGGTTGATAGCCCCTTGACCCCCTACATTACATCTCCCCAACTGCATCAAAGCTAGAAGTTGGCCCTAACTCTCACCCCATCAGATGTCTGAAGAAGCAGAGCTATAGGAGAATGGGGTAAGAGTTAGGATCCCCTGCAACAGGGCTAAGCATTTTTCTCATGAAAAGTCCGTATCTTGCACCATTTCTGAGATATGGGCCCTGAAAGACATGGCGACTGCAGTAATGTTATCCTATGGGAAAAAAAGAGAAGTTCGGAGTGCCATAACTTTGGCTCCCTGTAATATTTGTTCACCAAACCACTAAAAGGCACATTTGTGGGATGTTGGCTTTCTTCTGTCCCCAAATTTCAGCCAAAAAGATCCAACCATTATTTTGCAGCAGGGTGGCAAAGGATTCCTGTAATGCAGCGGACGCCGTAATGTTATCCTATGAGAAAAAGCGTCAAATTTGGAGTGCTGTAACTTTGCTGCCCTGTAATATTTTTTCACTGAAAGACTGAAAGGCATATCTGTGAGATGTTGGCTGCGTTCCCTCCAAATTTCAGCCCAAAAGACCAAACCGTTCTTTTGCAGCAGAGCGGCAAAGAATTGCTGTCATTTTCCCACAGCCTGGAAAAGTACTGTCAAATTTTGCGAAAGCTTTCACAAATTCATTTGACAGTATCGCAAGTGTGGAAGTACTTTGTGAAAGTACTTTTTCCAGAAATTTGAAAATCATATTTTCTGGAGTGTTTTACCCCAAAATAAAGACATGCCTAGCATCCCCAGGGTCCGACTAGGTGAATACAAAAATAATTAGGTTGCTAGAGGGTCCCAAATTTAAATGCCAAGCATTTTTCTGATGACCAACTGAAAACAAAATGGCAGATTTGCAACAGTAAAAGGGCCATTTTCAAAAGTAAAAATTGCATTTGCTACACTGTCAAACTTTCTGTTAATTTTTCCCTTTGACTTATAATGGGAAATTGTTTTTTGAATAACTTTTGAACTGTTTAATATTGTTTCACAAAATCTTCAAAAGGCACATCGGGGACCCTGGCTGCACATTCCCTGAGGATTTCAGACCAGTCACACAAACCGCATGACCTGTAGAGACAAGCAAAGAATTGTAAAAAAGCGTAAATGTGAGCAGATCACGCTTAATAACTCCACAGCCGTATATCCGAACAGTACGAAACTTGGCATATCCCAAGATATATGGTTCTTGATTGTGTATTCCAAATTTCAGGCAAATCCGTTGAACAGTTGCAAAGTTATTAAGGTGCAAAATTTTAGGTTTAACATGTAAATGGCTCCTCAGCCCTAACTATGGTAGCCGACCGTGCTACCATAATATATATATACTGTGTATATATACAGTATATATGTGTATATATATATATATATATATATATATATATATTATATGAATATTTGCTTGATTGGTAACAGAACTACTCCCTTTAATGGAAACTTTTTGCTTTTCTGCCAAGGTGAGTGTGCTGGCTTCTAATCCTCCATTGCTATATATTACCATGCATTTTGGTTCTAATAAGCAAGGAGGCAGACAACACAACCAGCAATATCAATGAATTTTAGAGACAGTAAGCAATTATAAAATGTGGGATTTTACCTAAAAATAATATGATGCAAAAAAGGTTGTCAGTGTACCTTAAAGTGTAGCCCATCTTTGGCATATTATTGTTTTTTGCCATAAAAGGTCTGCCATGTGTTTACAAATAGCATCCCATGCCTTTTACATCAGTTCTGTAATCACATGTTGATGCGTTCAGTTGTCTTGCTTTTTTCTGGATGGCCATTTAAAATTAGTAGGATACTTGAAATTACTGGTGCTGTCTCTTTCTGCTTTATTTCTCTGCATATTTCAATGATTTCCTTGCATATATTTTTTTCATGGTCCCTGCCCACATTATTAATACCCACATAAATTGCTACTGTTTATGTTCATCATTATTTTCTATTTTCAGTTTTGTCAGTCTAATGAGACTATCATTTGTCCTTGCTCCTGGTAGGCACATTTATTTATTTATTGAAATGTTTCACCAGGAAGGCACACTGAGCAACAGGTTGCTCGTCTCCTGGTCCGACCTGGAGGGAAGGGGTACAATAGGGATGAGACATTTTACATTCAGGTTACAAAGATCAGTATAGCATACAATTAATTAAGGCAGTTGTTACAAACAGTGTTGCAAACATATGTAATTTCTGAGAACAATTAAGAAGTGCAATGGTAATAAGTGAGCAAGTGCTATTGTGAAATAAGGGGTGCAGGAGAGAGAGGATGAGATGACAGATAGTGCAGAGTCATGTCCCAGAGATATCCCTTCAGAATGTGGGGAACCCAGCATGGGGATGGGGATTGGAGTAGGGATTAGAGAGGAAAAGAGAGAGAGAGGGAGTAAGTGTGATTAACACCTAGGAGGGGAAACAAGGCCTGACCCAAAAAGAGAACCCTTCAGGATGTGATGAATACTACAAGGGGCAGGGAAGTTCAAGTGATTGTAAAGCTTCCTGTGGTTAAGCATTGTAATTATAGAGGGCTTGTAAGAGGGAGGGAATGGGAAATAACACCTGGGAGGGGATGAGGCCTGATCCAAGGAACCCTTCAGGGTACTAGAAATAAATAACTATTATTTTCTCTTTATCTGTAATTCAAATTTGTGTATCACAACCTCTTATGATTGAATCCCCTAATACTAGGATATTGTTTCCTTTCCTTGTGTTATCTGTTGTTAGTTGCCCTGATCCTAAGTTTGGTTGAAGTTGTTCTGTGTGATTAGTAAGTGGTTGATACCTATTAGACAGTTCAATCACTTCTTTCCCTAATGCCCTTCTGCCTTTCTTTCAATGAGAGGTGCACTGTGGTTTCTGTTTCCACTTGGGGAACCTGAAGGGGAGGTGGAATTGTTACCCAAACAACCTTTGTTCTTTGTTTTTTCCAGAGTCCAGGAAGATTTAGTAGGCTTCTGGTTCTACCTGGGATTTTGGACATGGGTTTTGGTTTAGCTGTGGATTTAGTCAGAATAAGTTAGAACATGTTCATTCATTGACAGCTCAGTGAGTGGGCTGGCTGTGGCAGAGAGAGGAGGGTTGTGCCAGTCTGTCCGCTAGGGTTTGGGATGGGGTGGGAGCAGGGTGCTGGGACACCTGCTGGGGGTTGGGGGGCACTAGACCACCAGGTAATTTTTTTTTATAACATAATGGACAGTAAGGCAGAAATAGGGCTGGGGGTTACTGGACACTTTGGTCATGGTAGAGGGGAAGGAGGGACCACTAGCCACCAGGGCAGATTTGTTGGGAAGGTGATGGGGTGGAGGGAGGGATCGCGACCACTGAGGGTATTTCTTTTTGGGTCGGGCAGGTGATCTGGTGGGTGGAGGGACCACTAGCTACCAGGGATATTTTGTGCACTTGTGGGGGGGTGAGAGAGGGACCACTAGCCACCAGTACTTAGTTTTTTGTAGAAGTGGGCAAAATTTCACCCATGACATTTGCAGAAGTTTTCCACTCCACCACAGGCAGAATATATGAAACTTCTGTGAAAGTTCGGGGAGTTCAGCAGAAGTTCCACGAAGGTGGAAAACACCACTTTTGCCCACCCCTACCCAACACATCATTTAATGAACATATTACTAGAGGAGCCAGAAGTTTACCTCAGAAGCTTTGCCTTTCTTTCTGAACTGGAGCTGCCTATGAATGAGCACCAGAGAACTGTTACTACATAATCATTACTTCCTGCCAAGCAGTACAGGGGTGACATCTGTTAATCTGCAAGCAACACTACTTCACAAAATTACAATACTTTTTATTAGTACATGTAGATTTATTCATGGTAGCAACAGGAATGCTCCTCCTTCATATCTTGTATAACATCTTGGTTTGCTCTCCTCTGCCAGTAGGAGAAGGAAGTTCAAATGGTCATCCATGGTGCACAAAGATGTGCATGCCCTGTACCCTGACTACCTGGGCAACCGCCATCAATTGCAATTAAATTCCAGAATCCTCTTCCATATTCCTAGGGTTTATAAATGATTTGGTGCAAAAACATTCTGTATAGTTGCCCACAACACCAGGAATTAGCTTCCAACTAACCTCTTAGAAATCTCTGACATAGATGCCTTCAACAAAGATCTGTTCCAGAATCTTCTTAGTTCAATGAATGCTAATATAGCTACATAACCAGGAAGCAGAGGTGTGCGAAGTTGGGAAAATTTGCTCTGCATGCAAATTTGCTGATTTCCACTTTTCCACGAAGTTTTCCATGCTGCGAAGTCTGACTCCGAAGACTATTGTCTGATTCATGAAATTTTGAAGTCAAAAACTTCAAAACATATTAAAGTTAATAGTGGAAGTGTCCCAGATCTGCAAAGCTGGAACTTCACCATCGAAGTTCAGCATAGGAAGCGAAGTCTGCAATGTACCATGGGATATGAGGTCACATGTTGCTGAACAGCCAATGAAAAGCTAGTTTGGTCATTCTGTGATTGTAGTGTGTTGGAGGGAGACTTAGAGAGCAGAGCTTGTGCTTGTAGCTCAGAGTCAAAATCTAAACACATTATATAAAAGAGCATGTTGGTGGTCAAATTGCTTTAAAACTGTTTGTGAGTGCCCTTTGCTCACACTGTACTGTTTTGTGTTGATTTTCTCCTATATTCTTTACTTGAAGTATTTAGTTTTCTGTTAATAGAGAAGTAGTGCTTTGGTGGCGTCTGTGGGGGAGGGTAGGAGCAATTTAGAAGGCACGTGTGTCTTCAGAACCAAATGGGTGGGCCAGTGCCCTGTCTTTTCTTAAGAAAAATTAATCACTGTCCTCCTGACTGCAATTTAACCAGAGTGATTGTTTTATGCCCCTGCATGCACACCTGTGCTGGGAAAAAAATCACTGTCCCCCTGACTTGATTGTTGTGTGTCCCTGCATGCACACCTGTACCAGGAAAGACTGGGATTAAGCCAGAGTGATTGTTGTGTCCCTGTCGGCACACCTTTATTTAGAAAAAAATCACTGTCCTCCTGACTGTGAATTTAGCTAGAGTGATTTTTGTGTGCCCCTGCATGCACACCTGTGCTAGGAAAAAAAATCACTGTCCTCCTAACTGTGATTTCACCAGAGTGATTGTTGTGTCCCTGTCGGCACACCTTTATTTAGAAAAAAAAAACATTCACCCGTATCCATCACCTTTTTACTGGGTCCTGGGATCTGGAGAGTTGCCTTGTGGCACCTGAACAATCAGCTGCTTCAAAAACTGGACTCTCTCTTGGTTGTTAAAGATTTAATCTCCCATTTCTTAGCAGACAACAAAGGGTCTATAAATAGAATAGACATGGTATGGGTGGCCCTGAAATGTGCCCTATGGGGTGAATGCATCCGCTTGGCTGCCACTAAGTTTAGACAAACTAAAAGATAATTGGATAGCCTGCTCGGATCAATCAGGACAATTGAATGTACCCTTAGCTGCCAGTCTCTGGATGGGGAATGGGTCAAGTTACATAACTTGCAAGCACAATACTTTGACTTGCTGTCTCAGAAAGCTGAGCTTTCCTTGAAATGTACCAAGCTCAAGTATTTAGAAGCAGGAGAGAGAGCGGGCAAATTGCTTGCTATTAGACTGAAGCAAGCCAAAGTCTCCAGATTCATTCCAGGTCTTCATTTCAATGAAGCCAACTCCGTAACTACAGACACTAGATACATAGCTGCTAGACTAGGCCAGTATTATCAAAGTCTATATACTGCAGAGGACCCTCGCCCCTCTGATGGAGACATAACGGACTACCTCCACTCAGTTGAACTTACAAAGCTATCCACCTCCGAAATAAGATCCCTAGGTAGTCACATTAGCATTTGGGAAGTTATGCAGGCCATTGAGCAGCTCCCCCTTGATAAGTCCCCGGGTCCTGATGGTATCTTTAATAATCTGTATAAGGTATGCCTCTCAGAGCTGGCCTCATTACTGGCAGAGGTATATCATTTTTGGTACATAGAGGGGTTTTTGGATTCCACCTTTCTTAATGTACTCATCACCCTAATCCCTAAAGAGGGGAGAGATCCCTAGTTTCCAGGGAATTATCGACCCATCTCATTACTTAACTCTGACGTGAAAATCCTCACTAAAGTCTCAGTCAATAGGCTACGAACCCTTATGTGTAATCTTATTAGTAGAGAGCAGGTGGGTTTCATGGCTGGCAGGTCTTCAGGAGATCACATGTGGAAGCTATTGCATCTTCTCTTGGCATCGAGGGACTCAGATTCCCCAGCTGTTCTTGTTTCCCTCGACGCCGAGAAGGCTTTTGATCGGATCTCCTGGGACTTCCTTTTTTCTGCTATGGCCCACTTCAGTCTCCCTGAGGATTTTATTATATGGGTCCATCTTTTATATACTTCCCCAATGGCTCAAATCTGGTGCAATGGCATCCTATCTGACCCCTTTCCTCTATGCCGGGGTACCAGGCCAGGCTGCCCATTATCCCCTCTCCTGTTTAACTTATATCTGAAGCCCCTGGTTAGAAGACTGGTTTCTTCCCCTTGGATAAAGGGGATTAAGGTGGGAGACCATCGTTACCCTCTCAGCTTATGCCGACGATTTGTTGCTGCACCTCGAGGAACCACTGACGGGTATATCATCCCTTTTGGCAGAAGTAGAAGCCTTCGCTAAGGTCTCCTACTACAAGCTTAATCTCTCAAAAACCAAGATATTTCCAATGAATAATAAAATCACGCAGGCAGAAACAGTAGCACACCATCTCGCATGGGAAGTGAAGTCTTTAACATATCTGGGTATCAAGGTGACCAAGGATACACCCACGATGATCAGGGAAAATTTTTCTGGACAGTTGAGCACATTAAAAGCTGATCTAGACAGGTGGGGTGCTCTTTCCCTATCGCTATGGGGGAGAATTAATATTGTGAAGATGCACGTACTTCCTTGCCTCCTTTACCCAATGAGTATTCTTGGTGTTCTTTTCCCCAAAAGCTGGTTTTCTAACCTTCAAAAAATACTTAATGCCTTTATGTGGAAGGGGAACGGTGTCAGAAGAGCCTACTTTAAGCTTATAACCCCGAAATCTTTAGGCGGATTAGCGATCCCCTCCTTTTTTACATACTATTGTACCCCTCATATCAGCAAATTGGTTTACTGGGTTAAGGGTGTTAATGCAGATAGACCTCAGACATACGCGCCTCTGTGGCTAAGTATAGAGACCTTCCTGGCTGCCAAGAATCACTGTGTGCTCTCATAACTAGTGTATACAACTCCTAGATTGCTTCCCAAACCCTTAAGGGACACTCCTATCGGCTGGTCCGTCAGGGCGCTACATCAAGTACAAACTCACCTTTCTCTTAATTGGCACCTGTCTCCCAATCAGCCCATTTTGGGCAATCCCCACTTTCAAATTGAGCATAAGCCCAGCTCAGTAAAATATTGGGCTCCTTTAATGGGGAAAAAACTCTCTGACCTTTGCTCTGGGGGAAAAATGATTTCATTGCCGAATTTCCAATCCCAATTTAACGTGCAGGAGAGGTCCTTTTTTAGGTACCTGGGGGGCACCCCCTCCCAAAACTGACTTGCTTTCAATTCTGCAGGTAGCAGACCAGTCACATGTGGTTTCTAAGGTACACAAAGAGTTACAGTCTTTGGACCCTCACTTGCCTAAAGATGTCTGTTTCTATTCTATCAGGGGTAAGGGGCAACAGACTTCCTGGAAAACATAAACTGAACTTACAAACTTAAATGGGCAGACTGGGTGGGCCATAGGCCCTTATCTGCCGACACTGTCTATGTATGTATCTATGTATTGGACCCAAGAACTCCTCCTTCCTATCGGAGCATATTTCTGGAAAAAGATATGGCAAAACATGTATAAGTTCATTAAGCAGGGCAGGTTGCGCTTAGTGCAGTTTAACATACTGCACAACTTATACTTAACGCCAGTGAAACTCCACATAATGGGTAGGTTCCCTTCCCCTAACTGCCCACGGTGTTCCGATAATGAAGGATCCCTATACCATATGCTGTGGACTTGCCCAAAAGGTCAGATCTTCTGGCAAACCATCAGGAGAACCTTAGACAGAATCCTTGGGCTTGATTCACTATTCACACCTGAGGTCTGTATATTGAATAGTTTCCCTCATGGAGTTCCCAGAGTCAGGAAAGCACATGTGGCATTAATTTCAGCTGTAGCCAAACTGGTGATCATGAGTCATCAGAAGGGGGACGACTCTCTTCCTCCAGTAATAGAATGGCACAGGGAAGCCTTCTGGCTGTCCAGCTGGAGAAACATATTGCTTCAATGAGTAATAGATTTAATGTTTATCAGAACAATTGGGGATCTTTAGATGCTTTACTTACCATATGGAATCCCTGACTTTACTTAGCTTGATCACCTCAGGTTAATTCCCAGACTAATCAGCTGAGGACTGCAATCGGCAAGGGGTGGGATTGGGATATGTTCTTTAGCATAGTAAATGTGATTTGTATTAGTGTAGATTTTTTATTTCTTCTTCTTTGTTTGATGGATGTAGCCCCCAAGCCTACACCAGCGTGTCTGTATACCCAAGATCTCTTTTTTGTTTGTTATACTAATGACAATAAAGTATACTGAATTACAAAAAAAAAAAAAAAAATCAATGTCCTCCTGACTGCGAATTTAACCAGACGGATTGTTGTGTGTCTCTGCATGCACAACTGTGCTAGGAATAGGGTTACCACCTGTCCTTATTTTTTCAGGACAGTCCTGATTTGGGCAGCTGTGTCCTGCAAAAAAACATAAAAAATGCTGCATGTCCGGACCTTTTAGAAGAAAAAAATATTTTTCAACTTTCCTCAAAATGTTGCAGAAAACTACAATATCTTAACTAAAATATCTTAAAAGGATGAGAAACAATAGAAATAACTACAAAACTAGTGTCTTGCACTGGTCGAGGTTACAGATTGTCCTGTGAAAAATCATGTTTCAGTAAGAAATTTCCCAATTTGTCCTCCTTAGTGCAAATTTAACCAGAGTTATTGCTGTGTGCCCCTGCTTGCACACCTGTGCTAGGAAAAAAATCACTGTCCTCCTGACTGAAATTTAATCAGAGTGATTGTTGTGTGCCTGCCGGCACACCTTTATTTAGAAAAAAAATCACTGTCCTCATGACTGCGAATTTTACCAGAGTGATTGTTATATGTCTCTGTGTGCACAACTGTGCTAGGAAAAAAATCACTGTCCTCCTGACTGTGATTTAATCAGATTGACAGTTGTGTCCCTACTGGCACTGAAGAATGACTGGGAAGACAAAGCAACCAAAGGGAGAAGCCATGGAGCAGCCACAAAGAACATTGCTCAATTTGTGGTCCCTAATATTGGTGCAGGAACCAGAAACATGTCAGTGAGAGCAGAGAGACAGCATTCAGATGACTTGGTGGCAGGCAGTAGCAGTAGTAGCAATGCATTTTGCCCTGGTATTGCTTCCCTGCCTCTAAGTTTTTCACTGCCAAATCTGTGGCAGACATGTGACAGATGTGTCAATGTCAAGTGACACTGTAACAAGAAGCAGCAACACCACTACCAAACAAACAACTGTGAGCAAGGAGGTAGTTGGTTTTGAAGTGCAATATGAAAGTGGTGCTGCTGGTGATGGTGATGGTGTGTCAGAAGTGGAGCCTGATAATGTGTGTCCAGTGGCAGTGGATGTGGGTGAGGCAGTACATGTGGAGCAACACGAGGTTGCCAGTCCTGAAGAGGAGGTGCTTGTGCCTGTCACAGAGCCTGTTGCTACTGTGGAGGACAGACCTGCAGAGGATGATGAGAAGGCCAGCTTTTTTGCAGACTATGATGTGGATGATGTGTCACATGACATGGATCCCTCGTGGTAGCCTGAAAAGAAAAGTGCAAAACAGGGTGTCACAGAACATGTCTTTCCTGTTGTCTTAACTGCTATAACCACCACAGAAAAGGACCCCCCAGCACTGTTTCTCCCATTTTTCCAGTCACCCCACAACATAACAAAAAACAAATCTTCTTCTTTGCATCCCAGTCATCTTGGCATCAAGTAAATACAAGACCCCATAAATCCCTAGTGTGGGATTTGTATGTACTGGACCCATCTGACGAGACAGTGGCAATTTGCTAACTACGTCAAACCCGAGTAAGTAGGGGTAAGAAGGGTAGTCACCTTGGCACAGGTGGGTAACATACACTCCTTAAAAACAGGCACCCAATATTGTGGCATCAACACCAGAAGGCAGCCAGCACAAGTGGTTCTAGTCCATCCAAATCAGCGGCAATGTAAGCCAAATACACCTGGCACTACACGAGGGAGATGGAGGTGCATGTGAGGAGGAGGACACTTAGGGAACTGAATATGTACTCCCTGGAGCAGAGATGAGAGAGAGGGGACATGACTGAAACATTCAAGCACATAAAAGACATTAACAAGGTACAGGCACAGGAACTTTTTCACTTCAAGAAGGGCTCCAGGACCTGGGGACATGACTTCAGGCTGCAAAGAGAGAGGGTCTCTACCAACATCAGGAGGTTTTTCTTCACAGAAAGAGTGGTGGATGCATGGAACAGCCTGCCTCAAGAGGTTGTGGGGGTCAACACTGTGGGGGAATTCAAGAATGCATGGGATAGACACAAGGGAACCCTAACTACAAAGGGCAACTAGACTGTCAAAATAGGTCTGAAACAAATGGGCAGACTAGATGGACCTAGCGGTCTCCTTCTGCCATCAACTTTTTGATTCTATGTTTCCATGTATGTGGTATTGGATGAGGATTCTGGAAGTGGGCCAAGTAGTGGTCCTAGCAGCAGGACTATCACCCCAAGTCAAACTGTGATTGCTACCTTAGTCATGAAAAACAAAAAAAGGCACAGAAGTGTGTTGTGCAGCACCTGTGAGTACCATTGGCAATGCCCAGTCATGGAGCACCTCATTAATGGCACAATGACAAGGCAAGACGTTTGGCACACCATCATGCGCATCACTGGGTAAGCAAGCCATCTCCATCTTCTAAGTTCTATCACCTGAAGCATCCAGCAGCAGCAGGCAGCAGCACAGACACATTCTGTAAAGAACTGTACCTGAAATTATAACAACAGCAACAGGAAGAGAAGGGAAATCCTAGCCCCCCCCCCAAAAAAAATCAGGGTAATTAGTGAGGTAAACACCAAAATAGAGCAGTCAATAGGGAGAAGGGCAGAGGTAAATGGAAAAAAAAAGACAAAGGCAGTAGGGACAGGGAGGGGGCAAAAAGAAATAAAGCCATAAAAAAATGGAGGGTAGTGAGTACCAATGCCCATAGTCTAGGTAAAAAGCTCCCTAAAAATGGTGGCCTTGATGGAATAGGGATGCCTGGATATTGTGGCAGTCACAGAAACATGATACACAGAGAACCATGACTGGGATGTTAACATACCAGGATACACAATCTACAGGAGGAACAGGGAGGGAAGAAGAAGAAGAGGAGGAGCTCTCTATGTAAGGGAAGGGATCAAAGCAACAGAACTAAAGGGTAAACAGGGAGGAGAGGAGGCACTGTGGGTCACCCTGGAGACTGGAAATGGCTCCGCAATCTGCACAGGGGTTGTACACAGACCCCCGTCTCAGGGGGCAGAAACGGACAAGGAAATGATAAAAGGCATCCTTGGGATGGCAGAGAAAGGGGAGATATTGCTGATGTGGGACCTAAATATGCCAGTTGTTGACTGGAGCACCTTTGCTGCAACCATATCCAAGAGCAGGGCCATTCTCGATGCCCTACAGGGGGCATGCCTCAGACAGCTAGTTTTGGAACCCACTCAGGAGAGAGCAATCTTAGACCTGGTACTCTCAAATGGGGATGGAGAGATGATCTCTGATCTTGAAGTGGGTAGCCATCTGGGAACAAGCGACCACCAAACAGTGTGGTTCATGATAAACTTAACTGTAGAGTCAAGCCATACAAAAGTGAAGGTGCTGGACTTACTTTAGGAGGGCTGATTTTGTCAAAATGGGAGAGTGCCTCAGAAAAGCACTAGCAAACAGGGAAAGAAGGTAGGGTGGAGCAACAATGGGGAAACATCAAAACCACCATCAAGTAACAAGTCTTAGTGTGAGGCAAATAAACAAATCAAAATGAAAGAAAAAAACACTATGGTTCTCAAAAGAAGAGGCAGGGAAGGTAAGGGAAAAAAAGATAGCATTCAGGAAGTCTAAGGAAACACAGAAGGAGCAGGACAGAGAACTGTACCAGTTAAAGCAGAAGGAAGCGGGTAAGGCAGTCAGAATAGCAAAGGCCCAAAATGAGGAAAAGATAGCCAACTTAGTTAAGAAGAGGGATAAAACCTTTTATAGGTACATTAGGGAGCAAAGAAAGACTAAGGCAGGGATACTGAGGCTGAATAAAGAGGAAGGTGGTTGGGCAGAGAGCGACAGTGAAAAAGCAGGAATACTGAATGAATACTTCTGCTCGGTATCCACAATAGAAAAGCAGGGGGAAATACCTAATCTAGTCAGTAGAAGCACTCTAGATACGGGGGTTGATATTAGTCCTTTCACAGAAGAAAGGGTTCTGAAAGAACTCTTAAAACTGAAGGTGGATAAAGCAATGGGGCCTGATGGGATTCACCCCAGGATTTTAAAAGAACTAAGGGAAGAACTAGTAACACCACTGACTACCCTTTTAAATAAATCATGGGAGGATGGGGTGGTGCCTGAGGACTGGAGAAGGGTGCATGTGATTCCTCTTCACAAAAGTGGGAGCAAGACAGAGGCAGGAAACTACAGACCTGTCAGTTTGACCTCAGTGGTAGGGAAAATGATGGAATCACTTCTGAAGGAAAGAATTGTTGAATACCTGGAGGCCAGTGGGGCACAGGACCCAAGGCAGCATGGATTCACAGTGGGAAGGTCATGTTAGATGAATCTAATAGATTTCTTTGACTGGGTGACCAAAGTAGTAGACCAGGGAGGGGCTGTGGACATGGCCTACCTAGACTTTAGCAAGGCATTTGACACAATCCCCCACAAAAGATTAATAAACAAATTAACCAGCCTGGGAGTGGGTCCTAGGGTGGTAGCCTGGCTAAAACACTGGTTGGACAACAGGATACAGCGGGTAATAGTAAATGGAGTCCACAGTGAAGAAAGGAGGGTTACTGGTGGAGTACTGCAGGGTTCAGTACGGGGCTGGTCCTTTTTAATGTCTTTATAAGTGACATTGCAGAGGGACTGGAAGGGAAAGTATGTCTCTTTGCAGATGACACAAAGATCTGCAACAGGGTTGATACACAAGGTGGGGTGGAAAGGATGAAAAGGGACTTGGCAAGGTTGGAGGGATGGTCAAATGTATGGCAGCTTAGAGTCAATGCAAAAAAGTGCAAAGTAATGCACCTGGGAAACAAAAACTCAGGGGAAGAGTACACAATGGGGGGTGAGATACTGACAAGAACAAAAATGGAAAAGGATCTGGGGGTAGTCATATCAGATGACCTAAAGGTGGGCCAGCAATGTGAGAAGGCAGTAAGGAGGGCTGAGGGGATACTGGGATGCATAGGGAGAAGCATCACCAGTAGAAAACAGGAAGTTGTTTGCCCTCTGTACAGACAGTTGGTAAGACCACATCTGGAGTACTGTGTACAGTTCTGGAGACCCCATCTCCACAAAGACATAGACAGGGTAGAGGCTGTCCAGAGGAGGGCAACCAAAATGATGCAGGATCTGCATCAGAAGACATATGAAGAAAGACTAAAGGAACTAAAGATGTATAGCCTCAAGGAAAGGAGGGAGAGGGGGACATGATAGAAACTTTCAAATACCTCAAGGGAATCAACAAAGTCCAAGAGGGTAGCATCTTTCAGAAAAAGAGAAGTGCAAAAACAAGGCGGCACAATTTGAAGATAGAGGGGGAACGGCTCAGAGGTAATGTGAGGAAGTATTTTATTACAGAGAGGGTTGTGGATACATGGAACAGCCTTCCTGAGGAGGTCGTAGAGTCAAAAACAGTGGGGGATTTCAAGACTGCATTTGACAGACATAAGGCAATTCTAGTGGGAGGTAGGAGGAAGTAGGCTGTTGGTTAACTAGGATCTGCAGCTTATTCGTTAGGTAGGGAAATGGGCAGACTAGGTGGGCTAAGCGGTCCTTATCTGCTGTAAAATTCTGTTTCTATGTTAAATATTGACTATTGCATCAGGCACAATTTACACTGAAAATGCCCACACCTCCATCAAAGGTAAATGAAATAATAATTACCTTGAAAGGTGCAATACCATGGATACAGCTGGATAGTACCCATCATGGTACTGGGTTAGTCAGTCATCATCATCATTTGCTTGTGGAATCCAGACCCTCACTGGCAAAAATACAGGCACAAAGAATACCTGTATTGAAGAAGAGCAGACAGTGATTTACAATCACTGTATCAATGGCACAGAAGCAAGGCCCCCCCCCCACCCCAAAAAAAAATAGTTACCTTCTTGGTTGGCAAACGTGAATTAAAACATCTATGTTGTATCTGTCCAGCAGCAGCAGTATGATGTCATCAGCACCCAACTGAAATGAATGAAAGAGCAGTACGAACATATTAGTCTTTGACCGGGTACCAGTACCCCCCCCCCATAAAGAAATCAAAAAAATACTTACCTTTGCACTATGTGTCGGCACCATAATTCCAGTTCCACAGAGAGTAAGAGTCCGTATCTCCGCAGCAGCAGCAAAGCACCCTTTCCTTAAGCTATGCCCTCCATTCTCACTGTCAATGCAGCAACTTAATATTTGTGTTGCTTTACTGGGATGGGATGATAAAAGCTCAGCCTTGCACAATACGCTGCAATGTTTAACTTCTCTTCAGTTTCTCTAATGTTGTTTTTCCCAACTTCTGTGGGTGGTACAACAGCAATATTTGGCAGCAGGAATGCAGTTTCTCTCTGGGGACACATTTTTTCTTGTCTAACTGGCATAGAGGTGGCAGCAGTGGGGGTGGTGGGGTGGTGGCAGGCCCTCAACCCCTAACTACCAGAGTCATGTTTATCTTCCCTTGCAGTTTTCTCATGTGATTTTCAAGCGCTTGTTTGGTTTGTGCAGGAACAGTATTTACCTCGAGAAAGAGGTTTCTCTTTAGGGACACAACTTTTCATGTCTGACTGGCATAGAGATGGCAATGACGGTGGTGGTGGGATGGTGGTGTCAGGCCCTCTACCCATAACTACCATAATCATGTTTATCTTCTCTTGCAGTTTTCTCGTGTGATTTTCAACGCCTTGTTTGGTTTGTGCAGGAACAGTATTTATCTTGAGAAAGAGTTTTCTCTTTGGGGACACAACTTTTCATGTCTGACTGGCATAGAGATGGCAGTTGTAGTGGTGGTGGGATGGTGGTGGCAGGCCCTCAACCCATAACTATCAGAATCATGTTTATCTTCCCTTGCAATTACTGTGTACAATACTTGACATTTGTGGATAGCGAGAGGACACATGAATCACTACAAACAAAAGGAAGTAAAGGGGTTCATGTGTTAAGATTAAAGAGAATGTCTAAGATTTTGGTAATGGCTTCTAAAATACATTAGTCCATTACCTTACGCTAGCAACAGTCATTTGGTCCCAAAAAGGATTTTTTTGATTAAGTCCACTACAGAAAGGAAGAGATTGAAAATTGTGCTCAACAGATAGACAGTTGAACGCTTCCACTTCCTGGTCAGCTGGCACCAGTCCACCCCCTCACTCAGATGTTTTGTAATGTCTAACCAGGCAGCGGAAGGGGATGTGCCACATGGAAGTCAAATGAGGACATTTTCTGAACTGTTTGATGCTGTATATAATAAAGGAACCTTTGATATAAATGAAAGTCACTGCCCAACTAACAGGGCCCTATTAGTTGAGCATTGACTTTTATTTATAACAAAGGTTGCTTTAACATACATAAAACTGTTTTCAAAAGTTCATCCATTGACTTCTACTGTATGTGGCACACTCCTGTGTTCTGCCTGGTTAGACATCACAAACTGCTTGAGCTTGGGGGTGGGGTCGGCAAGTCAGCAACTGAAGGGATTTGCCACCTGTTCAACACAATTTTTGATCACTTCCCTCCCATAGCTGACTTAAGGAAAATAAATAATAATAATAAATTTTATTTCACAGAAGTGCTTTTCCGATACCAAGGCGCTTTACAAAAGGTAAAATTAGAGTAATAAAATCAATCAATAAATATGACATAAAATAGCAAGCAAACTAAACAGAATTATTCATAAAGCTCCATTAAAGGCCTGGCACCATAGGAAAGTCTTTAGAGCCTGTTTAAAACTTCCCACAGTCATGCACTATTGAAAAGCCGATGGGGTAGAGAATTCCAGAGGGTAGGGGCCACATACATGAAAGCCCAGGCCCCAGAAGACTTTAACGACACCCTTGGACTCTCCAGCAACCCCTTGTCAGCCGAACGGAGCTGTCACTCAGGGTGGTAGGGAACTAGAAACTCTTTCAAGTAGTCAGGGCCAAGTCCTTGTGGGGCTTTGTACGTCAGCAAACCAACTTTAAAGGTGATCTGCCATTTAATCGGCAGCTGGTGCAAAGTGTGTAGCACAGGAGTAATATGAGAACTTCGAGGAGTCCTCGTCAACAATTGTGCTGCCACATTCTGCACTAGCTGCAAGAGGTGGATATCAACTCCAGAAAGCCCTAAGTACAGGAAGTTGCAGTAATCAAGGCGCGAGGTCACAAAGGCATGGACCAGTGTAGGAAGGTCCCTGGACAGAACCAAGTACTTGATCCTGGTGATGTTTCTAAGATGATAAAAGGATGACCTGATGACTGCTGACACCTGAGATTGTAAAGTCAGCCCGTCATCTAGTACCACCCCCAGGTCCCGCACCCATTCAGAGGTTGGGATTTGGACAACCCCTAGATAAATTCCAGAGGGCTGACCAGTCCTCGACCTCTCTATCCAATGACCTGTGTCCACCACCACTCAGTCTTTCCAGCGTTCAACTTTAACCAGCTCAAATTCATTCAGCCCTGGATTTCAGGAAGGCAGTTGTTAAATACCGAGAGTGCACTATCCTGGTCAGGTGCAAAAGACAGTTAGAGCTGGGTATCATCAGCATAGCAGTGAAATCTCAGCCCATACCATCTCACAGTGTCTCCGAGGAGCAGCATATACACTGCAAACAACATGGGGACAGCACTGACCCCTAAGTGACCCCACATGAGTGGGTAAAAGGGTCCAAGGAAAAAATCCCAGACACCACTCTCTGAGTTCTACCTTTGAGGAAAGATGTAAACCACCTGAAAACCTTACATGTCAGGCCACAGATGGTCCTCAGATGCTCAAGTAGTACCTCCATGGTCAACAGTGTCAAAAGCTGAGGAGAAATGAAGGAGCACCAAGATGGAGCGGCATCTCTGATCTCTCACCATCAGGAAATCATTGAGCACGCAAAGCAGCATGGTCTCAGTACTGTGTCTCTTTCAAAAACCAGACTGGAGTGATTCGTAGATGTTATGGATGGTCAAGTAGTTCTCCAGTTGTACTGCCACTACTTTCTCAGTAACCTTCCCTATAAAGGGGAGGTTCGAGATTGGTTTGTAGTTGGCCAGGGAGTCTGGGTCCAATGATGCTTTCTTCAAGAGAGGTATTACCACCGCCTCCTTCAGGGAGCTTGGAAACTCACCCGAGTCAACAGAGCACCAGACTATCTGTACCAGGACCAGGCCAATAATATCACAGCATCCCATAATCAGGGTGATTGAACCCTGGGTCCAAACTACAGCATGCAGTGTGCATACTCTGGACAATCCTCATGACATCCATGAACTCCACCTGGTCAAAGAAACTCGAGACAGCATGGGGTGCAGTGACCGAGCACCGATCACCCGCATCCCCCACAGAACACATCAAGAGGATCTCCAGCCTGATGTGGGCCACATTATTCGCAAAGAATCGAGCAATCTCAATACATTCCACTTGCTAAAAAGGTCTTCGGAGCTGTAGACAGGATGTGTTGCATAACCTGTCCACAGTTCTGAAGAGCTGAGCAGGTCGATTCTGAGCAGCAGCAATCTCCCCTGACAGAAATTCTGCCTTCTAACAGGAGATCGCTGATTGGTACGCCAATGTCGCTCTAACCTTCATCCTTGTCGCCACAGCTCTCCCAAAGCGCCATCAAACTAAGGGGCCTGAGGATGAAGGGAGAGAGGATGAGACAGACAGGAGCAACTGAGTCCAGGACCATTGAGATGGCCTTATTTTTGGCCAGAACAAAAGTCTCTGGACTCATGCTGGCCACAGGAAACTCTAAGAGGTCAATGGCTTTCATCAGGCCTTCATGATTCACCTCCCATAAAGGGCAGTAGCTGACCATCTCCACAGGTGTAGGCCTATGAAGGGAGGCACAAAGGTTGAACCTCAGAGTGTAGTGATCGGACCAACTGACAGGTTCCACCCCCAAGTCAGAGGCCTTAATCCCCAGGAGGAAGACCAAGTCCATAAAGTGGCTGTGTTGATGGGTGGCAGTGGTAACAATCTGTGTAAAGCCCAGCTATGTCATCAGCTGGAGGAAGTCTTGTCCAAATTGTGAGAGTAATGTCATCGACTCAGGCATTAAAGTCACCCAGAACCATCAGTCTGGGTGACTCAAGCGCCATGTCAACCAGAAAGTTTGCTACTTCCTGTAGGAATTGCCTCTCATCACCGGGTGGACGGTAGACAAGAGCTATCCTACAACCTATGCCTGCCACAACAGTACACTCAAAGGATTCAGACTCCTCAACTGGTACACTCATGAGGCCCAACTCAGTCTTGAAACAGACCGCAACCCCCCCCCCCCATGATCCAATCTCAAGCGGTGAATTACTGAATACCTGGCCAGAATTGCTGCCTCCATTATGGGGCCCGCATTTTCATCCAGCCAGGTCTCGGTAATGCATGCCAGATCAGTTGTTCCAATAAGATCTTCAAAAATTGAAGTCTTATTCTTAATAGATCTAGCATTACATAACACCGCTCGAGTTGGACGGGTTTCAGGTGCCTCCCCAACTACCTGCCCACCAGAAGTGGTAGTGTTCTTGGGTATGGGAACTAAACATGGGACACCAGGCTCCAAACTCCATTTTACCCCAGGGCATCTTCTGGACCTAACAACCCCAGTGTGAGTGATTTGTTTATTCGTCCTCTGATGTCTGCACCCCCATCCCCCCATGAACAGTACCCAGCACTTGACAGTGCTGGTAAGTTGACCACAGCAATGGAAGGGGCAGATGGATGGAGGGAGCTGAGGGCAGAGGATGAATAGCGCACCACTGAGGAAGGTGGCTTACACATCCTGTGCAAATAAGCCAAGGCCCAAAAAACACACAACCCCAACAACTAACCCAAGAAAAAACCCAAACAAACTAGCATAAAATAAACAAAATAACTAAATAAATAAAACAAGAAAATAAGAATACCCACTCCAAAGCAGATAAAACCCAGAAATTAAAATCTTCCCAGTACTATAAGAAGACTTCAATCCGATACTTGGCTCATGGAACGTGGAAGAAAAAATATTAATAAATAAAAACCAAATCAAAATAAATAATCTTCAACAATCCCCCCTTACTGAACAAAAAAAAGGATTATAAATCACCCCCCAAGTCTCACAACCTGGAAGTGGAGAAAGTCAAAGCACACAAAACAAATTACATATCCAGAAAGAAAAGCATCTTCATTCATAAGATTAACAAAAAATATAAATAAGTGTGGATAATTGTGGACATCTAGGTCCTCTCACCACCCTATGCCACCCAACGAAACAGGCACTCTCACTGTCCAAAATGTCCAAAAATCTTCTTTTACAAAGTTAACAAACAGTAAATAAATATGGACACCCAGGTCCTCTCACCACCAGAGGCCACATAAAAAAAAAGAATAAAGTCATACATCCAAAGCCAAGTCAGGAAGGCAGTCCAAAAAGTGAAGGTAATCCAAATAGGGAGTTGAAAACAGGAGACCAGTCAAAAGTTTAGGTCAGCAATCGGCAACACATCGTGGTCCACTAAACTCCCTTATCCATGACCACAGCTGGAGATAATTGCTGTACCACCTTTAAACCTAAGGCAAAAGCCACATCTGTGGCCGAACCATGAGAATTTGGGAATGTTACTGGCCGATCAAGGGCCCCAACCCTCGTTGAAGCAGCAAATCCAGCCATTTAGCCGCACAATAGAGATGGACTCACTCATATTGCCGACAGCCTAAGTACTACTAAGTACGGTCTGAGCCACACAGATTCTGCACCAATAATCAGGCTGCCACATACCCAATATTGGAGCAATTATATAGCCAGCCAATCCACCCACAAAATTCATCCAGGGCAGACTCTACTCCGAACCACAGTCTCTTCCCAGTAGATCCAAATAACTCTCACTCCCTCACAAATTCCTGCAGTAATCCAGGTTCTGCCAGCCCATCCATGATAGACTCCACTTTATGCCATAACCTTCTCCCAGGAATTCACTCCCCGTCTCATTCTCTTTCTTTGGAATCCCAATTTCCACCGACGAATGAAAGAATCTTATCTTATCCACACCAGGAAAATAGTTTAATCCGGTCCCAATAAACTTTTAAATATAGGTCTCCCGATTTAGTTAATCAGAAGGCAACTAAGATGTTCGAATGGCCCTTGTATAAGCAACTGAACCATTCAGGGGAATCCAATTAATGCTCCAAAAACCTACTACCTCACTTAGAGCCCCTAGCTAACTCACGGCTTCAGTGAATGTCGAAATAAAACAAAAAATGAGGGACAGAACAAAGCATAAAATAGTGAACAAATAAAAAGCAAAAACAGTTTAAGCAGAAACAAAGCTGAATCGCAGAGAGCAACTGGCAGCACACCCAGCACATCGCCTATCTTTCCATTCCTTTCTGTGCTCAAATGGCTATCCCCAGAAGACGGTAATGAGCTACTGTATTTAAAATGTCATTACCAAAATCTTAGACATTTCCTTTAAAGAAAACACAGAAAGGGAAAGGGACAGGCCATGGTCATCACAGAAAGGTGAATGCTTAACTGTACATGAGGATAAAATTAAGGAAGTGAGCAAGTGAAAGGATGGAATGAAATATGGACCTTATAACAGTAACACAAAAAAGTTTAGAAATAAATATTTGACAGTAAATAAAAAGAGGATAGAGATTAAGTACAGACAGAAAATAGTTTTTTTTATAACTGTTTATATATTTTTAGGTGCATGGGGTGTACACAATGGAGGGGAATAGGAACACAGCATGAAAATAAACAACAAATAATAAAATTGACAAGGACACAAAAACAGAACAGGAGTCATGATGACACCAGTCACACTGTCAGACTCATCACACAGCACCACTGCTGCCACTAGCTGTGTCAAGACCATCACTGCCACACAGCTCAGACAGGACTGTAAGAATCTTCTCTTGACTGGACACAACATTGTCCAGCCAATCTCTCACTTCCTGCTGAAACTGACTGAAGTCCTGGCGTTATCTGTTGCATCTTGTCCCACAGGACCACCATATCCCCCTGTGTGGTGGGTTCTATGGGGTCCATATCACCTGCTGCCACTGCTGCCTGTCTTGTCTGTGGCTGATGACTGCTGTGTTCCTTCCCACAGCCACAATGTTGACTCACAGCAGCATGACGGACCACCTCCCACTGCTCTCCTTCACCACCACATTCTCCACCCACCTTGCACTCCTTTGTCTGCCACTCTATCAGGTGGTGGATCTGGAGGTGTGTCCACTGGCCACTGGTCCCAAGGTGGCTGCCTTGTTTCTCCCACCTTACAGTGCAACCACAGACCTTGCAGATGGACATCACTTCATCTGCAGGAGCTACATCAAAGAACTCCCACACACCAGTGCCAGCCCGGTGGTTTGGAGGGTTGAGGCAGCGATGCCTTACCTCCTGCCATGCCGGTGACCCATGTTTGCAGTGTGAACAGATTGCTGGGAGCTGGCCAGGGTGGGAGAGGATTGAGCATCCTGAGGACAGCTCTTCTCTCCCAGGGAGGGTGGGGAACAGGGGCCAACATTTGCCTGACACCTAGTGCAGGCTGGGTGTTGGCACACCTGGCCAATACAGTGGGGCACGGAGGTGGAGCAGCCAGTGGGTGCATTGCATGTGGATGCATACATGGCACACCCACTGTTGGCATTGCATGCTCTACCGCCGAAGAAAAAAAGAAAATGGCAGCTAGGTCGAGCAGCTTGATGGACGTCCAAATACTGCATCACCTCTGAGGACACCACCTGTACTGGATCAAGTCCTGGTGGGGAGTTAGGGGGCTCCCTGCCACCCCACCATGGGGGGTAAGCTGTGGGGATGGCAAGGTGGTGGCCCAATTTGGAGATGGATACTGGATGGACAGCGGCCAGAAAAAGAATGGGATGACTAGAAGCAGGAGCTGACCAGGGGCCATGGAGAGAAATAGTAAAAAAAACAAAAAAAACTCCCACACAACAGATTGCCCAGGGAAGGGGGAGAACCAGATGCTATGGTTGCAAGGTGCTGGACATTGCCAGTGGTGGTTGAGCTGATGGGGGTGGCACTGGCAACATTGGGACTTGGGACTGGGGCAGACACCACCGGCTCCTGCTGGGGGGAGCTGTGGATCCTGCTGCTGCTGCAATGGAGCAGTGGAACTCCCATCCTGATCTTGGGTGGGGGGGGGGCTCCCTCACTCCTCTCTCAAATGCTCTCCTGTTGATCCTAATCCCAGCTACCCACCCTTCTTGATCTCCTTCCCACTTCTCTCTATTTAAAACAAAAAATAAAATTAAGAAAGTGAGAAAAAAAGTGACATAACATACACACACACGCACACACACACACAGTACACACCCCACACTTTCTAAACTAACCAAAACAAATACACACTAACAACATTTTTCAGTGCAAGATTAAGATATCCATGACAGACACAGGAAGGTGAAAATAAAAATAGAAAATATACAACATTTAATATTTCAAATAGGGTTGTTTGCTAGGTAGCTCTGTGAACTACTGCTGTCTGCTACTTCACGCAGCTCTGAATGGCAAAATTACACTGATTCCTGCCTCACTGGGGCCTCCCATGTGACATGCAGGATGTGAATCACATGATAAACCTTTTTTTTCAGAACTTCAAAGTTAGGAACAAAAGTTGAAGTTAACAGTCGAACCTAACTTCGAAGTTACATGCAAAGTTTTGTCACTGAAAGGCAATTTCGTGAAATTTTTCATGGGGCGAATTTGATGACTTCAAATGAACTTCACAGACGGAATAAAACTTTGCAACATCTCTACCTGGAAGTCCCTTAATCCATTTAAAATTCCCTGTTTCACTTTCTCTCTTACTATGTGTATCTGTATACAGTATGTACAGCTGCAGCCACTGACATGTCTGGGGATATTCTGAAATTTCTGTGATGTCTCTGGAGAAATGTTCTGCCTGCCTGCCTGCTTGCAGTATTACTCTAGGGTCATCAGAGAGCTTACCTTTAGAAATAATGCAAACTACTGTATCTTGAAATATCTGGTCAACTTGAGAGCTACAGCGATAGATAGATAGATAGATAGATAGATAGATAGATAGATAGATAGATAGATAGATAGATAGATAGATAGATAGATAGATAGACAGACAGACAGACAGACAGATAGGCGGGCAGACAGACAGACAGATAGATAGTTGGATGTGTCTTACATCTACTGTCTTTCTCTCTCTCTTTCTAGATTACCTTCTACTCACTCTAGCTTGCAAATATGTCTTTAGTATTGTTATGTATTATACTTTTTTTTTATTGTTTCACTAGTTTGTATTTTTGTTGTAAAGATTTGTAACTGCCTCATCCAAGACTTACTTAAAAAATGAGTTTTATTACTTGGTGTAGCTAACGTAGTGCTCAAACTGTCAAAATATAAAATAAATGCTTTGATTAGTATGTAGGATCTTTGAAGGGGATGAAGGGGCAGAATAAATA
The DNA here is from genome assembly GCA_016271365.2 of Neoceratodus forsteri. Taxonomy (NCBI): domain Eukaryota; kingdom Metazoa; phylum Chordata; order Ceratodontiformes; family Ceratodontidae; genus Neoceratodus; species Neoceratodus forsteri. The sequence continues at coordinate 39,523,721 of JADMNL010000040.1, read as the reverse complement.
TCCCAATAGTTTTGTTTCTGTGTCTCTATCCTGACCAAGTGCATGTGCTCTAAAGACTTAAACTAGTAAAAAGCATCATGGGTAGCAGTATGCAGTTTTTTTGTGTATGGTAGGATGACAAGGCTGTACCAGGACCAAAATCTGCCAATGTCTTTACCCTTGTTCCAGTACATACTGTACAACATTGTTAATTATGATCCAGATGCTCAGAAATCGGCACAAGCAGTGCCAAAAGCACCTTGCACCAATCGCCTCTGTGCCAGGGACCCTGCACCTGATTCACTATCAGGCAGGGTCCCAGTGGCAAAGTCCTGCGGCTTGTGGCAACCATAGTAGTGCGCCGAGCCAAAGGGCGCACCTGGGCAGGGTACTGTAAACTGTGGGCATCCTTGTGACAATGTCACTGGTAGTCTAGCACCCCCTATCCATCCCCAATGCTGCCAGTACCAATGTGTATAAAGAAATCACATTCCTGACCCACACTGTCCACAGCACTGAAGATTAAGAACCATCCCATCCTTGGTTGTCCCATGCCCCCCATTCCTGATGCCACTGGAATAAATAATGAATATGGAAATTTCCCTTTCATGATCCCTGATGTCCCCAGGACCAATAATTAATAACCCCCCCCATCTCTGGTGGTCTAGTGAAACCCCACGCTGCCACCCCAGCAGGCAGTGCCAACCACCCCATTCCCCCCAGCCCGTATTACAGCCAGCAACCAGCACAGCTCTTCTCTCACATCTATGACCAGCCGCTGACTAAACTTTCACTAAGTGTATTGTATGCTCAGTGAAAGTTCAGTCAGCAGCCAGCCGCAGAAGTGAGAAGAGGGCTGTGCCAGTGGCTGGCTCTAATACAGGCTGGGGGAAGCATGGGGGTCAGCACTGCCTGTTGAGGTGGTGGGGTGGGGTTCCACTAAACCACCAGGGATGGGGGGTTATTAATTATTGGTCTGGGGACATCGGGGATCAGGAAAGGTAGCCTGCAACAATGGCGACCGTGATGCTTTCAAAAAAGGGCAACTTATTCACAGTACCTGTCCACAGGGCTAACAGGCAGGGATGATGAATGGATGGAAGGGGTCTGCAAATATAGTGACAGGATGTTGCTATATGTACGTGTGTGGGCAGGGGAAGCGAGCACATCATGTGACAGGTGGAAGGGGAGGGAGGGTTTGTAGGGTGTAGTGTGGTGGTCGGCTGCTGAGCTGGCCATCTGACATGGTGGGTGATGGTAGACTAATGTCAGGAGGGAACCAGGTTTGGTCCTATGTGTGGTTGCTTATTTGTGCACCATCCAGGAATTTTTGTTGTTGTTGTTTTGCCCCTCTCCAGATGTGCACCCCCTGGAGTTGACAATCCTTAAGTAGGGGGGTGCGAGGGCAAAGCCCCTCACATAAATAAAAAAGTAAGTCTCCGTGCCCTTTGCTGTGGCGTAGTGCTGAAAACTGATTTTCAGCGATGTACACTCACTCCTAGTGATCGCTTGTGCTCGCCATTATCACATGGAACCCTCAGAAAGGGAGTTTCTTATAGTCATTATTTGTACCGTCAGCATTGGGGATGGGGGGCATGGGACAAACAGGGATGGGATGGTTCTTAATCATTAGTGCCGGGGACATCGGGGGTTGGGAATGTGATTTCTGTTATATATTCGTACCGGTGGCATCAGAGATGGGGGCACTGGACCACCAGGGATGGTGGTGGAAGTGTATTACACTTTAGTACCAGGGACATCGGGGTTGGAAAAGTGATTTCTTTTATATAAAGTTGTACCAGTGGCATCAGGGATGGGGAGGGTATTATGCACTGTTACCAGGGACATCAGGTTTGGGAAAGGGACTTATGTACATGAATTATTCATATGACAGGTATCTCCACATTACTGTTGGGACATCAGGGATGGGGAACCGGGAATGCGGCACATTGCTGTGTACTGGGCAACTCTCCCAGAGAATTTTCTATGTACCCAAGGTTACTTAGAATTTCTCCCTCTGGGAGAGTTCTGTGAATACCTGTGTTCAGGGATGTGGCAGCTTGCTTCTGCCTCCTGTTCCCTAGCACCAGGTCGCAGCCCATTGGGTGCATAGGAGAAGCAGCCCCATTTGGGGAAGGCAGCCTGCGGTTGATGCAGGCTGTCTTTGATAATAGCTCCAATGGCAGTTTGCAGTGCAAGGTGCCACTTACACCATTTATGTTTGGCCCAGGCACCTTGTGCCATTTCATGGGCTTTGAGAATTGGGCCCTAGGTTTTTAAGTGAACCATATACAATTAAGAACAACTACTGATCAATGCAGAATATTTGCTTGCTCGTATTTGCTGTACAGCTGTTGGGCAAGGATACACACCAGCTAAAATTAATAAATTAAGAACACAAGTTGTAACAGTGAAATTTTAATGATTGGGAAATGAAGAGGTTCACACACAATGTTGTTGTTTTCTTAGATTGTTACCTTAAATTTTCAAGATAGTAGTTTTTATTACCTGTGGACATGACAGGTGTAATGTATTTAATGTGACCCAAAATGTGATTTCAAAGAAAGATCACAAAAACAAGTTTTGGTGGTAGATTTGAAGATGACATCTGTCATGCTAATTTGATGGGGTAAAAACATGACTATGTTGAAAATGTGGGTTCAAAAAGTGAAAAAAATGCAATGTTATGATAAAATGTGGTAAAATGTGAATGTTTGCTCAACTTGGTTTTTGAGATTTTTACCCCAAATGTTCAACATATAGTAATCTTTTTATGATATCACCTTTTGTGTAGCACAAGCATTAAAAGACATTTTAGGCAAGATTTGAAAAATGGCACCTGTCATGTTTACGAAGTGGTATAACAAAATGGCTATGTTTAAAATTTGGGGTAAAATATCTCAACAAATAGCAAAGTTATGAGCAAACATTAAAGAATTTAAAATGTTTCTTCATAACATTGTTGTTTTAGACTTTGACACCACATTTTCAGCATAGTCTTCTTATGCCCCCCCCCCATGAGCTTGACAGGTGTCTTTAACAAAACCCTGACCAAAACATAATTTTGAGGCATGAGCATGTCAAGATATTTTTGGTGGAATTTGAAAAATGACACCTCTTGCATTTATGAGGTGGGGTAACAAAAGGGCTATGTTTAAAATCTGGTGCCAAAATCTGAAAAACTAACAATGTTCTGACTAATTTGACCACATACTTTTGACATAGTCTTTTTATAACCCCTCCTTATGATCAAGACATGTTGACATTTTTAAATGTCCTCCAAATGATGATTTTACAGAGTGACTGCAAAAGCATGTTTTGAAGAAGATTTGAAAAATCACACCTGCCTTGTTCACAAGGTGGAGTAAAAAAGGATAGTCCCACAGCCCAAGCTCACACAACACCCATGTTGAACCACCAATGGCCATGTTGAAAATCTGGGGTAAAAATTACAAAATTATGAGTAACAGTTCAAAATGCATTATAAAGTCATTGACCAAGCTAGCCTTGTTTTCAGTCAGTTCATGGTCAGTCTTGGTAGGATCAGGACATTCAGTGGTCAAGATAGTAGTTCAGTGCTGGGCCATGGATAAGTAAGTGGGGGTGGGGCAGGGAGTGTTTTGAGGGGGTTGGGTGTGAGATATGAGGGGCCTAGACATCATTGGGTAGTTCTTTGTTTCAGGTGTTAAAAAATAAGATGATGAGGGATGATTTGCTTTATTTCAGGGACTGGCACTAAGGATTGGGCATCCCAGTGTCAGTGTGTTTTTTGGTGACACCAGGGATGGGCACCCTAGTGTCACATCCTGTTGGGGGTTAGCAGACACTAGGGGTGGGTACCACAGTCTTAGACTGTGTCTGGTGGGGGTTATTTTGCTGGATCAGGCAGAATGGGGGGCTATCTGGTAGGTTGAGCACCGACAACAGATCCTATTTGAAAGCTCGGTTCAGCAGAAGACCGACATCAGAGATGATACTGAGCACCTGCTGCCAGTGCTATATGAAAGCTGGGTCAGGTGGGAGGGGAAATACTGGTGGAAGAACTGAGCACCCACCACAGTTGTTACTGACAAGCTTAGTTGGGAAGGAGGATACAGTGGCAAGACTGACCACCCACCACTAATGCTACTGAAAAGCTGGGTTGAGCAGGAGGGATGGTACACTGGCTGATGATGCTCATAAAATGATGTGACTACACTGTGATAGGCTGCATCTTTTCATATGTGAGATGTTTCCACTCATCATTCAGCAAAGCAGGATCAGCACTAGCATTGTTAGGATTGGGTGTTCACTTACACATCTCCTGCAGACTGAGCTGCATTGGTTACTACAGCACATACCCTTCCAGCCCTTTCACTGCCAGAGCAGCACCAAGATGCTTGTTTTGTGCAAGCATGCCAGCAATTGGAAGGTTAGGCCTGTGTTTCAATGGACAAGCAGCTAGCTGCTCCCACTTCCTGAGCTATATAAGCAGTTCCTCTCAGCCGCCTTCTGAAGCACTTTTTCTTTGCTGGCTGGAGGCTCTGTTGGTCTGTCCTCTGCAGCTGACTGGGGCCTATCCCCCCCCACCTTGCTGCTTCTGCTTGTCTCTGCTGGACTTCTGTGTTTGTTTTCATGTTTCTGGTATGTATTTTGCCTCCGGCTGTATGTTTCTTTCTGTCATTTTTCCCTATTTTCTGTGTTTGTATGTCTTTGGTTTTGTCTTTTGGGGGCTTTGTTTCTATGCTCCTAGCATATTGTTAATCCAGTGCTCATACTACTTGCTCTCAGTTACTCACAACTCTCAAAGATTCACAATGCAACTGCAATTATTATCAGAGTGTTCAGCTTAAACTATAGCTGCTCTCCATGCTGCACATTCAATTGTTTTCACATGATTCAGACTCACTCAAAACCCTAGCTATGCAGCTCAATCATGCTCTCAACTCATTCTACCTACCTCATTGCTGCAGTTTCATTGTACTGCCTGGTGACAGCTGCTTTCAGAACACTGCAGCTCCCTCCATTCTATGTTTATCGAATTTTACAACTCACAGTTACTTAACACAGATGTTACTATGTTTGTACACTGTTATTATACTTTGAGGTCAGCTAAGCTACTGCTGATGCTGTAAACTAGTTTCAATATCTGCATGTGGGTCTTGGCCCCTTCCATCACTTTCTTGTTTTTCTTACAGTGGGGGCTTGGAAGTTTTTGGGGAGTTGTGGCCCCCTCTGACTATTTATGTTCTAAATCTGCCTCCACTGCCAAAAATCATCAGAGTATTTGTCACCTTCATTGGCTTTCTTAAATGCCTGGCATTATTCATAGTGCTGCTCCTCCAACCTACGTGCAGGTCCCACTATTGCTACTATGTTTTGCTGACCTAAATGCAGGTCTGACTATTGCTACTGCTTACTGACCTACATGCAGGTCCACTCTTGCTTACGCAATCATTGCTTAATACTTACTTACTGCATCTGATCTCTGCAAGGTCTCAGCACTTAATGCTCATTCAGCTCCTCATCAGTTGCTGGGCATGCCCGCCATACAATTCTGGTGCAGGGTTCCCCTGCAGCCAACAGTCTTGTTATGCATTTCTAAATCCGCATCTTGAGCGTGACTGACTTGGGGTGGAGTCCTTCTCACCTGGCCCAAAACTGGTAATGTCCTCACTCCAGGCCTGGATTTAGCTGTTCAAGACTTGATGGCAGCTCCTGGTGTAGTATTTAATACTGGCTGTGAAGGGTGGAAAACGATACCTCCTTTGGTTCCTGTAATTTTACTGGCATGACACCTTCACCACTTTCTCCCTATGACTGCTTTTGGTTCACCTGGTTTGTTTTAAAGGCGAATAGGCAAGGTGAGTGCCTCAGCAGTCATTGCTCTTCTCCTCCCACTTTGGTTTCCCCCAATGTTGCAGAGCACTCTCTCAACCATCCACTGTGTTCCTGTTTGAGGGATTGAGTGAGAGCTTTCCTCCAAATTGGAATATTTTTCACCTCCCTTTAATTGGGTTTCCAAACTGCAGCAGCAGAGCCATCACTAAATAAAATATCCCAAGCCTGGAGGGAAGGTGACCTAGGCCTTCGATCCCCGGAGATTTCCTCCTCAAAGAGTTTTTTTCTCTCCTCCATGCCTCTGGTCATAATGGTTAGTTAGCGTAGTGTTCCACAGTTCCTTTAGGTAGGTTCCACTGTTGGATGGAGGTGGATGGAGTCCTGCCATTCCCTATCTCCTTAGGAGGTCCCCTCATTCTCTAATGCAACCCATCAAAATCATGCCACACTAACCTGAGCATCTCATTACATTATTAAGCTGCATGATGCTTTTTCTACTACTACGTCTCACAGCTACTGCTTGCTATATGCTTTGTACTACTGTATTTCTTTTTGGGGATCCTTCCTAAGGAACCTTTAGTGAAGGGAATCATCCCGTGGCACCTCTAGGGGTGGAACCCTCTCTGAGGGTTCCTTGCCTTTCGTACACCTACAGGGTGGTAATTCCTCTGGAATGGAGAGGGTGACTGGCCAAAAACCTAAGTAACACAGTTGCATCAGCATAACACTATATTGGCTGCACAGGCTATTGAAACATACAAATTAGTAACTCTCTGGATCTCTGTAACCTCAGCCATAATAAGACATAGCAAATGACTTAAGATTTTTGAACAAAATTGTTTATGCAGATGTAAAAAGATTATCTAACTGAATATCCAATGAATGTATAGTAGAAAGCCACTGACAAAAAAAAAGAACAGTATTCCGCAAAATCAGTGGTAAAACACATATAATGCCATTCCAAAACTGTCAGTGTAGTCATTATTTCACTTTAATAGGTAAAGAGGCATTTTTCTTAGCAAAATGTTCATATTGTTTTAGCAACAAAGTATTTCTGACTTTCTTAAATTTATCATGAGAGTATTTTAATTCCCTCATGCATTTTTAAAACAGCTTTAGCCAATAGCTATTTTGATTATTAATATATTGATTGCTATGGTCTCCACTAGCAATGTTAACATGTTTTTTATTGAAGTTAATTATTGACATTTTACAAATTAGATTCCTTCTGTAGATGTACTTGTGTTTTTGATGGTATACATTACAGACCCACACCAAGGGGATTACTTTTTTCTTGGAGGGTGTGCCAGCAGTGCAGGAACTTTGGAAAACTACAAATATCCATATCCCAATTCAGGAATGGGCCCAGCTACAGTTTCATACTAGGATTCATACTAGGAAAAATAGTTGTACAGAAGTCTGAAAGTTCATTTGAGTACAAATCCCACAATGCTGGGTTATTCCCTACCCTGATTAAGAAGAAGCCCATCAAGATTTATTTTAAAGGTATCAATGGATTCCTACTTCTACAATTTCTCTAGGAAGAGAATTCCAAATGGGTATGATTCTTTGTGTAAAAAAAACTCTTCTTGTATTACTTTTTTGATTAAGTTTGTGAGAGACAGAGAAGAAGCAGCCGAGATTCTCTTAGATGGCAACATACAGCACCATCTCTGATGAGACTTCTTAACCGTAATCTTTATATTTGGTAACTATTTGGAATAGCAATAATTATATTACACATTGCTTCAGAAGGGGGGCTCAGGGGCTTTGCCCCCGAAATAAAAAAAAGTCATCTGTGTGTGTTGGGGGTTGCGGGGGGCACAGCCCCCTGATCATATCTATTACACTCAGCCCACAAGACTGGTTTACGGTTCACTGTTGCCTAGCAATGGTCGGCTCACATACGTCCAAATCTTGGCTGCCATATTTATCACTCACAAACTGCAGCTGCTCCCAGGAATGAAATAAAAAATATATGTGTGTTAACGACCATTGTTCTTCCAGCAATGAATACATATATATTCTGTTCCACCCTGCCAGCCACATTATGAGTCAATTTAATTAATTCCCCTTCCATCCAACCAAAGAAAGAAAGAATGAATCCCTTCCCACCCTTCTCATACTGAGCTCCACTAGTAAGTAAACAGATTTCCATTTCCCCTGTCCTAACATCACCCATTCTACCCTTCTCCCTCCTGACCAGCCACACTAGGAATTAAGTTGCACCCTTACCTCAACCAGTGCAGCACCCCATTCCATCATATTGTTTCACAACCTCTCAGAATTAAAATGCATAGCACTGGGTTTTAAAATACAGTGCACATGGCCAGAATGTTTAGCCCTTTCTTGAAGAATAAATGTTATAGTGCCCTTCCCCCCCATATTTAGAGTTATGGAATGGTTCTGATGAGGTAATTTTAATTTATAGCAATTATATGTCCAGATGTAGCTCTACCAAGATGATATCAGTATATTTCCATGGAGCATGAGTTAGTTTAAGTGTATAATATGAAGCGTTATGCAGAATTAATAGCAGTTGAGAGGTGCTTCCTACTCTAATCTCATCCAGGCACACCAGTAAGTAAAAATATCATCATTTCCCTTATCATAGTACCACCCATACCACCACCCACCCACCCACCTACACCTGTATTCAAACCACCCCCTTCCCCAAACCAAGTAGCATGGGATCCCCCTCCTCTACATCATGGCTGCCCACTGAAGCAAATTTGTTTAAAAAACAGTAGAACATATCCAAGGTGGGAGGTGGCAATCGATTCAAACCCTACCTATTCCATATCAGTTGGCTGCTTCCTAAGTAATGCAAACTACTATAGAGATATAACAGCAGATAAATCAAGATATGAACTGATATGCATCCTACTGAAATCATGCAGATTGCAGTATCAATATGCCAATAGAAATATATTTATTTTAACTTTTTCTGAATTGTGATGGTTACTACACCTTGTTTCATTAGGAACTGAGTAGTTTGCAGCCTCTCATAGTTCATTCGTAGGAATATATGAGCCAAGTTAGGCATGTGCCCATGTTCATGTTATACCTTTCATTGTGTTGCAGACATGTCCTTGTCCATTTCTGTAACCCCTAATCCTTCCTGCTTTCACCTAATGTTCCTGCAAGAGCAGTGGAAGATAGTAAAATGAAACAACAAATGTGTATATTTCTGTTTTTACCAGAAATACATTATCACTGAAAAAAACTACATGATGACATTTTTGCTAACACTGTACAAATACTTCCACTTTTAGGTGCAAAGAAATCTTGCGGAATAATCAGATCTATACAGTCTTCCAGCTGAAGATATAAACATATCTTCTATTTACTTTTGCAATGTTAACTTACAAAATGGGAAGACTTTGTGGAGCCTCTCATGCCTGATAAACTGCACCAGAATGTTTGTGCAATGCCTATGTGAATAGTGGGCCCATTTAAATCCAGGGAACAATACCGGATCTGGTAATGAGTAACACAGAAGAAATAGTATGTAAGGTAGAGGGCAAGGAAAACCTGGGCAACTGCAACTGCCTAATGGATAAATGTGTCATCAATAGATTCAGAGGATACAACAGCTACACTAGCTTTGAAATTTATTACTGCTACTGTAACTTTGGCAAGATGAGGGTGATAGTTCAGATGGAATGTAGCTTACAAGAAGAAAGGTGGACAGGGTTAAAGATATGTTACCTAGACAAAAATTAACAATTGAGAAGGCTGATGAGGGTTGCATCCCCAGGGTGGCAAATTCAGGATACTAAAAAAAACAAGCATTTTTCAATGCTGAATGTCTGCTTGCTGGTATTAGCATTGGAAATGCAGGACTTAGACAGATGCAGAATAGAAATGGCGGTGAAGTACTGAACTTCACGCCAACCCCACCTCCATCCTGTAGAGATGGACAGGCATTGGGGTAAGTGTTTTGATCATCATCCATGACGGTCATGCCATGTCACCTCATCCTATTCTGCAGACACCAACATGTGTTGAGGTGTGCCTTAGGGTGTTTGGCTTTACAGTCACCCCATTCCATCAGGACATACGCTGAAATGGGTGCAGCATAGGAGAATGGGGTGAAGTCTGGGGCCAAAGATTCCAAGGTACACCTCAATGTCTGTCAGTAACGGGGGGGGTGGGATGGCATGAGCAGTACAGTCAGCAATCCAAAGGCACACCCCGATGCCTGTCAGTCTGTACTGGGTATGACGTTATGGCTAGAAACCCAAACACCTCAGGCGTTTGTTGGTATTTGCACTACAAATTTTCAACATGGCCTTTGTGTGACCCCACCTCATGAAAGCATTTGGGACCTCTTCTCATGAAGAATGGCAGTGTGATTTTGTCAATGTGTCCCAAATGTTGAGTTCCAACAGCGACAGTGCCATTCTGTGCCACATATACGAAAACACAGATCAGGCAGGATGTGAAGAATGACAGCTGTACCATCCATAGGGAGGTGTGACGAGATGGCAATGTTGAAAATCTGTAGTGGGAATATTAAAAATGCTCGCACTTTCGAACATACATGGAAACTGTGCAACGCATACACGTAACACAGTCATTTTAGGGACTTTTGTCACCAAATTTTCAACACAAGCATTTTAGGACCTCTGCTCATGAACAGTGTCACTGTGATTTTCTTAATGAGTCCTGAACACTGATTTCCCACAGCAGCTGCTCTATTCTGCGCAGGAAGTGTAAAAACACATTTTGGCCAGGATGTGAAAAATGACAGCTATACTGTTCATAATGAGGTGTGGAATAATGGCAATGTTGAAAATCCGCAGTGAAAATTTTACAAATATGCGAAGTTACGAGTGTGCATGGAAACTGTACAATGCACGCTCGTAACACAGTCATTTTATGGAGTTTCGTCACCAAATTTTCAACATAAGCATTTTAGGACCTCTGCTAATGAACAGTGTTACTGTGATTTTCTTAATGTGTCCCAAACACTGATTTCCCACAGTGACCATGCTATTCTGTGCCGGAAGTACGAAAACACATTTTAACCAGGATGTGAAAATGACAGCTCTACTGTTCATAAGGAGGTGTAGAAAAATGGCAATGTTGAAAATCTGGAGTGAAAATATTACAAATTCATGAAGTTACGCACATGCGTAGCAACTGCACAACGCACGTTTATAAAACAGTCAATTCTTGGATTTTTTCCACCAAATTTGCAACATAGACTTTTTGAGAGTCCACCTCATGAACACCAGCACTGTCGTTTCATTACTCAGTCCCAAAAGGCAGTTCCATGCAGTGACCACGAAATCACCTTTCGGGACCGAATAACACCATGACAGTGGCTGAATTTATGAGGAGGGGTCCCAATAACCACATGTTGAAAATTTGGTGCCCAAATTTCCCAAAATGGCTGAGATATGTACCAAAGTTGAAAAAAACCCTATTTATGCTGTTATACAGCTTATTGCCATTTCCTCAGTTCGTGGTCGGCTTTGAAGAGTGCAGATGTGTTCCTGGTCCATTGAAGATTGCCATGCTTGGCTCCAGAGGTACGTATGGGGTGAGGGGAGTGGGGATGCAGGGTGTGCAGAGGGTGGGTGCGGTTGGGAGGCAGGGTTACTGGACCCAACGAGGGACTGTTTTCTGATTTACAGGAAAAGAAAAAAAAGAAATAAAACATTGTGGGTCTTTTTTTAACCAGGGACATTTGCATGCTGGGGTGGGCTCCCAGTGTGCCACCCTATTTTTATTTTGGGAGGGGCTGTAGCTGACGGGAATTGGCACTGCTAAGGCACATACACAGGCAAGGGGCAGAGGGATTTTGCACCCCTCAGCACACAAACAACGTTTTTTGGGGGACATTATGCTGACAGGGAGTGGGCTCCCCTTCTTGGCAAATTACACTGGCAAGGGGAGGGAAATTATACCAATGGGCAGTGGGCTCCCCCATCAGCAAATTACACTGGGAAGGAGGGGGAATGAAGCTGATGGTGATTGGGCCCCCCGTCGGCAGACTAAAACTGTTTTTGGGGGTGGCACATGATGCCAAGAGGGACTGGGCACCTCCTCGGCACTGGGGGCTATCGAATATTCTTTGTGAACATGGCAGTGGCTTGCTGCTGCATTCACAAGCAATATTACACTATGAAATGTTCCGCCATGCAATGATGGGTCACTCCCTCATTGCAGCGGAATGGCTGATGCTGCAATGACCAGGTGGCCCCTGATTGCTGTGGCGAAAACGTTACAAGTTGGTGGCACTTTTGGAAACCAGTGTCATCAACACACTGTGCCTCCATTGGTTCACCAGTGCCAAGCTCCCAAATGCAATGCCTCCATTGGCTGCCACACCGCTGTGCCTCTACAACCCACTTCTCTCCTAAGCTGCCACATGTTTCTTGTGCATGCACCCAGGCAAACATAAGAAAAGACTGCATGAAAGTATCTCGCAGTGAGTTAAAAATGTAAGGGTAATGTAAAAGCCAAACTAAAAACTTGTCAGCAACAGGAAACTTTTGTGGTGCTATTAATGAATCAAACAACCAGTAGACACCCAGAGAACAGACCACCAAACCAGCTTTATGCATTTTTTGTAGAAAACTACATTTTTAGTTCTCTATAGCTGTTAACAAGTATTTATTCATTGTACCAAATGCCTCCCAATCTATTATTAAAATAAGACCTTAAACATAGATGGTGTCAGTTGGACTACATAAACACAACAATTGGTTAATCCAATCTGGTGGTTTAAAACTAAAAACCTTAAAAACCCCTCTTTTTATGTGAATGGCTTGTTTAATATACTAGTGTGGAAGTAGCACTTGGAGATTTGACTAACACCAGGCTTTTTACTCCAAATAGGTTTCTATATTTATTTGTATCACTTAATATTTGCACATGTGATTGGCCTAGCCAGAGTGCTATGTGGTATATAAGGCACTTCTAATGATGAGGGGCAACTCTGATGATGTCTGGGGGGAGCCTGAGTGAAACATTAGTAGTTAATGGTGCAGTTGTGATGTCATTAGTTCGCAGGTTGTTTCCATGCACCTGGATATAGATAGTACACTGCACCTTTTTTTAACTAAAATAGGTTACAAGATTTGTTTTCTGTTTTGTTTACTGTGTGGAGTTATTATTGCAGGTGCTCTGTTCCCTGGGTCTCTGCTGGTAATATAAAAGCAAATACTTTAAAGCAGTGAAGGATAAGCCATCAAGTGACATCACAGGGAATTATACGAGGGGAGTGCATGAAAGTGTATTAAGAAGAAAAGCATGAAGGTGTATTACGAAGTAAAACAAGAGTATGAGAAAAACAGTGTATTGGATATAGGAAGGACTTCTGTATAACTAATTTTAAGAATAATATGAAATGTTTTAGTAATGGCAAAGGTAAGAAGGGTGTATAAGAGAGAGTAGCCCCATGGAATCTAGGAGGAACAGTAGATTATTTACTGGAAAAAGAGAGCATAGGAGCTCAACAGTAACTAGGTCAGTTTTTACCAAGGACTCAATAGGGACAGGACAATTACCTATAGCAGAGGGTCAGTTTGTAGGGGATATTGAGAAATGTAAATGTAATAAGGTGGCAAATACAACAGAGATCATGTCAAATAAACTTGATAAGATGGGTTATATGTCACTAGGGCTAGATATGATACTAGGGCTGGGCAATTTGACTCCTGCTCTCACATAATGTCAACATTACATGCAATGAACTACTTTTTACAATAAACTGATTTCACATAGACACATGAAGAGAAATGTTTGGTGAAAGTTGTGATTTTCACACACACACACACACACACACACACACACACACACATATTAATCATTCACCTGAGTGATGTTCACTGTCCATTCATGAATTTAGTCAAATTATGTGAAAAATGACTCTAACCACCATTATATGCTGCAGTTCTCATTGCAGAAAGAAACAGTAGCAGAGTGAATCTATCTGTCCTCTCTTACTCAGTCGATAAACATAAAAATATCTGAAAATGTATTGAAGCTTAAATTCGTTAGTGGTTGGGTATGCATCCACAATGGCTATTGTTATGCACTAGGTAGATTTTGTTTCCAACAAATTAGTAAAGGACAAAATAAGGAGTGACAACTAGGCATGGAGTGCTGATTTAGGCAGGGCAGCAGTATTCTAAGTTGGTGGAGGGTCTGAGGTGTAAGGATGTAAAAAATTCCCCCCATGGAGTAACTACTGTGATTTAAGCAGGCAGGTATTGGGAAGACTCAGTAGGCAACTGTGGCTTTCACTGTTCTCAACATCTATGTTTCTATACATCAATGTTTCCATGAAATTTCGAGGAAATTAAACCACACAGAAGGCAAAATATCCTACATAATTCTAACTGTGTTCCTTGGAAATGGTGGATTATGCACAATTCCATTATTTCTATTGGACTGTTGGAATTTCAAAAACTTCAACAGAAACAGAATTTTGGAATTTTGGCAACCCTAGCTAAAGAGAATATGTATTCATCTAAAATCTGAGTTAGTTAAATAAGCAGGGTAAAAACTCAATAGAGGAACTTGAAAAACTAAATCCTTGCAAGGATCCTGGTCCAGATGGGATCCACCTTAAGTTTTTTTTTTTTTTAAACTGGCTGGGGAATTGGCTCGACCCATTACTGTACTATTTCGGATATCTCTTAATAAAGGATGATCAGTCAGTAACTGAAGAGAGGCAACAATAGCCCCTACTGTATGTACAAATAACTTTCGGTTTGGAGGACAGAATGGGATGCAAATGTTGTAGATCAAGTTAGGTCTGCAGCAGAAGTGATCATAATTAAAAACAAATAAACTAGATGGGCCCAGCAGTCATTATCTGCCATCATTATCTATGTTTATATGTTTCTATGTATGACAGGTTATGTGATTCAAATGGATACAGAGTAAAATTATTAATATGTGCAATGTTATTGTGTGCCTCCTCACATGAGAGGAGAGCTGCTGTGTTCTGTCTAAATATTTTAGTGGGTCTACCATTTACCTGCTGGTTCTGTGCTTGTGCAAGGCACTTTAGGTGCCAATATTGCCATTTTTGGCCTGGGCAGAGTGTCTGCAAGTGGGGGATGCCTGGGATTGTATTCCATGCTCTACAGAGGGACTGCAAAGTTGCCATAACTTTTAGTAGATATTCAAATGAGTATTTTTCTGTTTAGGGCTAAGTAGGACCTTGTGGGACACTAAAGACATATTTTAAGCTCTTGATATAGCAATTTTTAAAATAGATAAGAATGAGGGTACAGAGTAGGCAGTCAAGTGGCCATCTTACTTCCACATTCTTGTGTAATTAAACCTCACCCAAGTGTGAGCGGGGCGAGCGCGCAGTCGCTGCGCGTGAAGATGCATGCTAAGACATGCATAGTGTGTCTGTGCATGTCTGCAGGTGTCCACAGAGGAAACAGGGACATGAATATATGTAAGTAGTTTTAATATCTGTTTAATAATCATTCGCTTCTCTGTGTGTGTTGTAGCCATTATTATTGGGTTATACCCACACCGTATAACATTAATTAAATGGAGAGCATCTTTTCAGCAACAAAAGATGGCAAATTTGGAACAAAGGTTTGTAAATTGTATGAAATACACCCTGGAGCCTATTCAGGAGTTAGGCCCATGTGAGTGACCACAATGTAAGGAAATGAAGGAGTTGAAAGTTAGAATATGTGGGCTGGAATTGGAGAATAAAAGCCTTAAACAATCTGTAGATGTCCATCTAAAAGGGGGGAAACAGCAGGATTCCTTTGTAAACCAGGGAGATCACAGTGAAAGTTCTAATAAAAGGAGAAGAGAAGGATATCATATACAGGAGTGGTGCTTTGTTGAAAGCAATATAGCTTACAAAAAGAAAAGAAAAGAAAAGAGAGAAGGGAGGGAGAAGTCTGTATAGAATTATTGAACAGATATACACCACTGAGTAATTTAAAGGAACACATTGAGGAGCATTCAAATATACACATAGATATGACCATTGCTGTGGATATTGGAGAGGAAGGGTGGCACTCGACATACAAAAGAACATGGTAATAGCTATGGATAATGAAGGAGAAGGGGAGGCTCAAGAGAAGGAGAAGGGGTAATAGCAAGCTCCGTGAGAGACCTGCAGCTCATAGTGAGAAAGCTGCCATGCATTTGAAGCTTTTAGAGTTTTTAGAAAAGCTGTGGGGCAAGCAGCAGGACTTTTGTGGACATCTGAACTGAGGAGTGTGGTTACGTTTGGTGTTACAGGGACTCCCGCTTCTTGAGGGTCTCTGTAGCTAGGACAAGCACCTAGGGTGCTTTGGAGAAGCATTTGAGCTACCATTAGGGTTTAGTCTGATCCTTAAAAGGGCAGACTACACCCAAGTCTGCCGAATGCACTTCTGCGGTCAGAACCATTGCTATAGCAACAAGTAACATGAGCAGTGAACGCCTTTAAAATCTCAGCTCCTGCGATCGGAGTCAAGCGCGGAGTAGAGGCAACACGGTCAGAGACCAGCGGTACCTGACAGCATCAGACAAGGAAGTGGGGAAGTGAATGCTGTTTGTTTAGGGAGCACTGGATAGGGGTATCAAAGCAGGCAGGAGTTATTGTTAGGCTGGTAAAGGCTGTGTAATACAAAAATAAAAAACAATAGGTATAACTTTTTAAGGGATTCTGCTTACTGTACTTTCAGTACAATAAGAGGTGTAGTTGACATAAGAAAGAAATAGATAACTAAGAAGACAAAAGAAGACAAATAAAGAATGGATACTAATGTTGTAAGGATAGAGGGCTGTACATTGGGTTTAAGATGCTTAGTTTGTAGAATGATTAACATGGATGTAGCAAATTAATTGTTAATATACACTTGTGAACAATGTAGCAGGATTAAAGTGTTACAAGACAAGTTGGAAGAAGTGAAACAAGAATTAAAAATATGCAAACAACAGTTGCAGGTACATAAAAATGAAATATGTAGGCATGAGCTGTGTGTGAGTGATAACACCCAGTGGACATACAACTCAGGCACTCACATGCAAATCCCTCATCCCAGTGCCACTGCACTGCTCAGTGTGGGTGACGGCTGATGCTGTACCCACTCACACAGGTCCCAAAATAGACATGGAACTGCAGATGAACTATCCATAGCCTGAAGTATACATTGCAAATGGCATTACAGGACACCACACCCCATGGCATCCAGGATACCTCAGCATTCCAGAGGGTGTCATGTTACACAGGGGAACAGGGCAGAGAGTGGATTTGCAGTGGTGTATGGCAGCAGAAAGATACAGCATCAGCAAGGCATGCATTGGAGGTAAATTCCCTCTTCAGTTTGCTAGGGACATACACACAACTGCATACGCTGGTGGATCCACAGCTGGCGTGGTGCCCCAATGCATGATACAGCCAGTTGGGTCATTCCAGAGTGCAGATCCCAAACCCGGGTCCAGTGCAGTCAATGGCTGGCCATGGCAGGGTGTAGAGGGCAGTGCCAGTCTTTGCAACAGGTTGGTTATGGGGGAGTGTGGATGTCTGTGTACAGGGGAGGTGGATGGGAGTTCTCTAGACTATGAATATGAACCATGGTTTCCTCTGGTGTGATTGGGTCTGAGGGGGCCCTACTCTATGGAGCTCTTCAGGGATGGAGTTGGCTAGATTGGGGATGGAAAGGGGGTACCTCTAGTCTACCAGGGTTGCCAGGGTGCTGTGCACCTGGGTGCACATCTGCAGACTGCCTGTGGGTGGCTGGCCGGGTTAAACTAGCTATTCGTGACCTAACTATGGACCGCAGTGCTCTGGACTGTGAGGGGCACATTCCCACTGACTATTCTGCAGCACAGCATATGTATGGGGTTGCCCCCTCAACCTGAACAGAATACCATTTGTGTGTGCCCTGGTCCATTCGTTTGTGGTCGGCGCATCCCGCACATTTGAATATCGCGCTGCTGCGCGTTGTTGGAGTTGTGCGGCATATCTCCCTTTTCCACCAGATGTGTTGTGTATCTCCTTTGAATACGGGGGCCCTGAACTAGGTACCCTGAATAAATACATTATAAAAATGGCAAAATCATGACCCCACTGAAAACAAGATATTGCATCTAATCTGGGACAGCCTGAGTAAATACAGTGCAAAAATATGTAAATGAACATCCCTGTGAAAATGAGATGCAGCATCTCCCCTGCCCTATCCAGGATACAAAATATAGGTGTAACCCCTCACCCCTGCCTTTTTGCCAAAATGACAGGTGGCATGCTGTTGAAGCTGACAGCAGTACCTGGTGGGGACTGGGTTCGGGGAGGATAAGGTTACTTGGCACAGGGGACCTAGGTTTGGCTACTCTGCACAGAGGCACCCAAGTAAATCCGAACACAGGAAGCAATAACAGTAATGTCCAGAACCAGGAATGGGATTCTACAGTGTGGCTTTTATTCACATCCAAGCTGAACAAACAAAGCATAAACGGACCCCCACGGGGCTACATTCCTGGTAATGCAGATTAGAGACAACAGAATGCTTCTTCACTATTTCCAGCCCTCAGGCTCTGAACCCACTAGGCACACAGCCCAGACTTGCATGCAGCTTTGGGTACACAGCCCGACTTGTACACTACTTGGGTTTTCCCCACAGGCCCAGCTCCCCAGCCGGCCACTTGATCCGTGGTCCATTTTGGGAAATGAACCAATTATCCTGTTGTGGCTCCCCAAACCACACTAGAGCCTTCGACTCCTAGAGGGAATTTTCCTTCCAATCCCATCGTCTGGGTACTTCCCTCATCACTGGCCAAGTGCATGAGGCAAAGTAGAAATCCACAGAGCAAATCCATAGAGGTGGAACTGGTCACTAAAGATTGGGGTCTCCCACCTCCAGCTCCCACAGTCCATACCCGGCCATTTCTCTGGAAACTAAACAATTCCTTTACTGAAAGCTTGCAATGTAGATTCCTGGGAAGACATATGTCACATCTCCTCTACATGTCATTTTGATTTCCCAATAAGCGCTGGACTTGAACATGCTTTTACTTTTTGGCTAAGCCTATTACTCTAGGCCCCACTATTTCAGTAGTCCAATCCCCACATGTCACACAAGTCCCAGGGTGAAAAACATAGGCCCTTTCAGGAAGAGCAGACACTCATCCTCCGGTTGCAGGTGCCCCACAGGCGATTCACAAATCTTCTTGTTCTCCCCAAAAACTCTGGAACAAATAGGCAGCTTCTCCATTAGTAGCAGAACCAGGGGTTGCCCCAGGAATATGCAGGAAACCCTTCTCCTGCCCCCATGCCCAGAAGGAGGGGGCACTGAGACCCGAAACAACAGTCTCCACCACTTCAAACTACTTCTGTGTCTCTCTTTTGGTGGAGACACACACCCTTTTACCTAAATGTAGCCCTCTGTCAGGGCTGAGGCCCCAAAAGCCTAACCAGAGCTACTGTGCTGCTTTCACAGCAAGCTCCCAACACCAACTGACCTTGAACACTGTTCAAACCTCCCAACATTCTACTCCAACTCCCTGCTGCAGATTCTATTGTAGTTCATGCAGCTGCGATAGTTCTACGGTGATGTCATCCCTCAGTCTCAGCTGAGACTGAGAATAGAGTGAGACAGTGTGAAACCTATTTAACTGGAGTTTCACAAGCTGCCTTCCCTGCCTACCACTAGGTCTTACTGGGATTCTAGTAACACCGGGTAACAAGGGGGTTACATAGGATAAGAAATATTCAGTGCTCCCCCATGCCCAGATCCAAATAATCATTACCATGTAAGAAACCCTCATTTTCCCCATGTTTTCCCCACAGTGGCAGAATCAACTCCCTGTAATTTTTTTCCATAAGCCACTAGTTCCTTATTTATAACTTTGTTCTTTATTTCTTTTATTAGCAGCCTTTTATTAGGAAAAGAGCTCTGATTTGCTGCTCAGTATTAATATTTTATGTCAAGATGGCCTTGGAATGATTTGGACTTATGTGCTGTGCATAAGGCATAATGGGAGACTATATGAAATAACAAATATCAAGCTCATTATTTCATGAACTATACTAAAGGAATAATGCATGACAGGGTGTGTGTCGTGCTGGGATAACGTCACGCTTGGGGTGATTAGGCACGCGTCGCAGGTCGAGTATACTAATCACCCCAGAAGTGACGTTATCCCCAGCACAACACACACCCTGGAGTGCATTATTCCTGTTATACAATTGCTTTTGTGTTAAAAGAAAGAAAGAAAAGAAAATGACTTTAAAAGTACATTTTTTCGGTGCTTTTCTAGTGTGTAGGTTTACTTTTTGAAAAAATAGTGTCTAATTTTTGGCCAGTAGAGGGGGCTCCTATTATGTAACTGTGGCTTTAGACACTCAAGTCCTCACAGATACCTTTCTGTGGTGTTGTTTTTGTCTGCTGTGTTTGTTCGATGTAAGCCACGTTTTTAATTTTTTTCATCTGTATCCTGTCTATTTTTACTCTTCCTGCTTGTGCTTCCGGGAAATGTGACTTGGTCTCAGCCCCGGTGCTCCAGCAAATGTGACTTCGCTTCGTTGGCTCCCCCCCACCCCCGGAATCATGGCTGTTGGAGATAGCTCAACACCACGGACTGTAGCGGCAGTGTGTGTTCTCTCGGTGGAGAAGTGACTAATGCAAAACAATGATCAGGTAACTTTCTGTGAAACGCGCTGTTGCACACGCTCACTACGTTTCTGTCAATGGGGACCGGGACGTAAGTGGGAGGGAATGCCGCTAAACTGATGAAGTGACAGGTTTACATGTGGCAGCAAGGAACGTGGAGACCAGAGAGGCAGTCGGGTGCTTGATTCAGAAGCCAATGTGATGGCTTTTACTGTAGATTTGTTTCGTAAACAAAAACAAAAAAAAACTTTTATTGTGTTGACGCCAGACTGGGAGACTGCCAATAGAGTGAGCGGGAGAGTGCTGTGAGGCTAATCACAAAGTCAGCTTTCATGTAGCTCTTTTTCATCATAAGAAAAGTAAGTTTTGGTGGAATCTGTGATGGTGCTGGGTGCTATTTTGGTTGTTTGCTGTGGGTGGGATGAATTTATACTTAGCGTTGCTACGTGAGGTGCAGGCAAGTTGGTGATGGCTTGTGCAGTGATTTATTTTCTCATTTCATTCGGTCTTGTGGGTGCATGGACTAGATCCGTGATGTTATGCCAGGATAACATCACGAGTCCAGCCCAAGACTGACCAATCAGAGTCCAGGAGTTTTCCTTGCCATTGTATAATCAGAATTAATAATCACAAGTCAGACAATCTTTCAAAAGATGCTAGTAATGCCTGTAAAAAAATTTATTGCAAATAAATTGGAGACAGATATATATA
Source organism: Neoceratodus forsteri (assembly GCA_016271365.2). Taxonomy (NCBI): domain Eukaryota; kingdom Metazoa; phylum Chordata; order Ceratodontiformes; family Ceratodontidae; genus Neoceratodus; species Neoceratodus forsteri. The sequence goes on along the minus strand of JADMNL010000040.1, from coordinate 39,502,614 downwards.
TATATATATATATATATAATATATTTTATGGTAGCAAGGTAGTGCTACCATAGTTAGAGCTGAGTAGCACTTTTAAAGTTAAAGGGTCAAATTTTGCACCTTAATAACTTTGCCATCATTAAATGGATTTGCCTGAAATTTGGTATGCATGATTGGGCATAGTAGATCTTGGGACCTGCCAAGTTTCGTATTGGTCAGATATACGGCTGTGGCATTATTAAGCAACAACCGGGGTCACGTGATGGCATCCATCTAAGCAGCAGCTGGGATACTGAGCTCCCCCCTCTGGCCGCCTTAATTGAGAAATTTATAGTGCATCCCGAGGTTTTTTCGACAAAATTTAATCAGAAACCAAGTGCTCTGATAGTCTGCCATCGACTGAAGATTTTACCTTGGGAAATTGAGCCCTAGCTGGGTCGCGATGGAGGTAAATGGAAAGCAGGCCCTTACAAAGCACACTCCTCCTGCATCTCCCGAGAAGGCCTCGAAAAAGCAAAGGAACCAGGCCCCTGCTAGGCCGGACCGTGGAGGAGATAAAGTACTACAACCTACGCCACTGTCGGAAGATAAATTCCTCCAAGAGCTCAATCCTTCGAAGAAGCTTCTTGTAGAGCTGACTGGAGAACTCAAATCATTGTGAGCGACCTCTCCACTGTTTCTAAAAAGGTCTCGGATGTGGAGGTCAGGGTCGCTTCCTCTGAGCAGTGGAGATCCAGGGCCGAGATGAGATAACTGAGCTTAGGCAGCAAGTGAAGAGGCTGCAACTAAAGACTGAGGATCTGGAGGGGCGAAACCGCCGAAATAGTTTGTTAATAATTGGTCTTCCTGAGCTGGAAGAAGGCCCAGACCTCATGGCCTTTCTACAAAATTCCTGTCAAAATAGTGGGCCCATCTCCCATAAATACCTCCTACCACCTTGAAAGGGCCCATCGCTCACTGCCCTCGACCTGCAGCTGATCCCCCGCGCCCGGTCATCATGAAATTCCTTAGCTATCTGGAAAGACAGCACGTCTACCTGAAGGCCCGGGAGTTGAAGGAGATTCTGTGGGGTGCTTCGAGGATCCGTATAGCCCAAGACCTTCCCAAAGAAATCCGGGAGAAGAGGGCAGCGTACCATCAGATAGTGTAAAAACTAATAGCGGCAGCGATTCCATTCAGGATGGTGTATCCTGCAACCCTAAAAGTGACTATTGGTGGATCAGCTACGAGTTTTGGCACCCCTGAAGCAGCCCATAAGGAACTCACCAATAGACTGCCTGACTTGTTTAAGGGATCTGGCTGAAGACCGTACTGTGGACTCTAAATGGCTGCGCTAGTGCTCGCCTGAGCTAACTTTTCTTATTTTAGATCTCGTTCGTGTCTGCTCCCTTCTTGGTTGTTTGTGTGATCCCCCTGACCTTTTGTCCTGCGTCTGCCTACCCTCCCTGTCACCTACCTCTGTCTTTGTCCTTTTCTGCCATCCTCTTCCGTGTTGTTTTAGCTGTCCTGGTCTTCCTTTTCTGGGTCCTCTTCGTGGGCTGGCCGTTGGGGCGGAAGGGCGAAGGATCGCTGGGTTTGGGTCTCGGTTCGAGTTCCCGGTTCCGTTTTTACATGTGTGTCCCGGCGGTGGAACTTTTATTCGATAGTTGCAGTTTCCGGGTGGGAACTTCCTGGAGGACGGACCGCTTGGGGTTCTGCGTTTTAATGGTCCCCCGGAAACAGCATCCTCTGTTTTGGTTCTCCGGCGAGTTCTCCCTACTTCCCGTTTGGACTGGCATATGAGGGCCTGGCTTTCGTCGCCCATGACCGGCGCGGACTCGGGTAGGTGTCCCACATATTTCACTAGGATGGGGAGGTGAAGGGAGTTTGGCTGGTGCGCTTGGGGCGACGGGGCTTAGGTTGCATTTTCTAACTTGGGGTTTAGGCACCTTTTATGTTTTGTTCTTTTTCCTTCCCCTCGTGCCCTTCCTTTACTACTCCTGTTTTGTCTTGGCTTGTTCTATATGTTGTGGGGCGGGGGCAGCTATGGGGAGGGAGGACTTAGTGGGCCTGCTCGCTGGATGTGGGATTGCGAACTGTGGTGTTGGGGGGTAGCTAACCTCTGCCCGACTGGTCTGGGGTAGGAGTGGTTTATTACTGTAGGGTCTTTATTTTACTGAGGGCGACTTGTTTTTTTGTAATATGGACACCTGTTTCCGGCTCTGGGGGTTGGAGGTTGCTGGAGATTAGGGAGGTTCGTGATCCGGTAACAAGCTACATCTGGGACCACTTTTGCACGGACCTCCACTTGTATATAGTTTCTGGTGGTTATGGTTTGGGATGCTTGTGGGGGGCTAGCATATGGCAGGTTATAGTATCTGTCTCTGGTTTCGTTAGGGGATGGGGTCCTTTCTGGCATTGTTTGGTCTTTGCAAAGCTCAGAGTTCTGATTGGGGGTATGTGGGGTGGGGGTTACAGATTGATATTCCATTTAACTTCTGGGTACTCTGGATTGTTCATTCAAAGGGCTTTTTCAGGTTGATACGGCTTTTGGGGTGATGGGGAGTGGGGAAAGTTTTCTCAAGAGCTGGTCTACTCCATTTTTCTGGCTGGGGTTTTTTTGGGGGAGGGAGGGGAGATATGAAAGGGTCTCAGATCTTTATATATGAGGTGCACCTTGCTATTGTATGTGATAATCACTTTGTCTGGATATCTAATTGTTTTGATATACTTATAAGATGGCTAGAAATACAGTTAAAATAGCATCCTGGAATGTTAGAGGCTTAGGATCTGGGTCAAGCGCTTACAGGTTTTTAATCACTGCTCATTGCTCCACATTGATATACTCTTTTGCAGGAAACACACTTATGTCATGATGAAGCTAAGTTGCTTTCTCGATCTGGGTTTTCTCAATTTTATCTTGCGGGGAATTCCTGTTTCAGCAAAGGGGTGGCGATTCTTTTCAAAAGACATGTTTTATTCATCAAAGACCTAGTTCTCTCAGACCCAGAAGGGAGATATGTCCTAGTCAAAGGTAAACTAAACAGAGAAAGTGTGGTTCTTGGTTCAGTATATTGACCGGCGGGAGGGAACCCTGAGTTCTTTATGACACTGGTGGATAAACTGGCCAGCTTTTTGCCTACTCAATTTGTGCTGGGGGGGATTGGAACGTACCCTTCTCCTTGAAGTTGGATAGGGAACCCCAAGACAGGCGCAGCACCTTCGCGGCTCAGAAAGCCCTCTGAGAAATGGTTTCGATGTTAGGTTTAATCCTGGTGCCTTGCCAACCCTTCTTGTCGTGGCTTTCTTTTCCAATCCCAATCACACGGTACTAAGTCAAGATTAGACATGATATTAGTTAGTCTTTCTTTCCTCCTGAATATTCCTCTGTCTGGCATGGAACCGATCATTGTGTCAGATCATGCTATGGTTTGATACAACTGTCCCTAAATCCTGACTACTCGTGACTCCATGTGGCGATTAAATACCCAATTATTAAGGACCGCCAATGTGTCTCAGAAATCAGTTCCAGAATATCTCTTTCTGGCTGATAATATGAACTCCACCCTAGGGTTGATATGATATGGGAGCTCTAAAGTGTTATCTCAGAGGTGACTTTATCAAAATGGCTTCCTTAGAAAGAAGGCACGGTTAGCTAGGTCGTTGGAGTTGGTTGGTAGGATTAGGGAGTTAGAAGATAGGTATTCATCAACTTCTTCGGTTTCAGATCTTAAGGAACTTTTAGCCAAGAATGAATATTCGAACTTCTGAAAGAAAAAATAGAGTACTGTCTGGCGAAACCCAGGCTAGATATCTGGATCTCGCCAAAAATCCGTAAACTACTAGATTTGCGCTCATGCACTTGAGAGTCTGAGGATCATTCCTCTTGGCTTCCCCCATCTGGTAATACTGTCTTCGCCCAGAGATATTGCTCAGGTCTTTAAGGAATACTACTGAGTCTTTATAGTCGCCTCCCCGCATCCTATCCGACAGCGGACATCAGGGAATACATAAGAGGAATTGGTGTTCTGTGCATGTCGGAGTCCCAGCAAGCGTAGCCTACTAGCTCCTATCTCAGCCGAGGAAATAAAGAGTACTATTGCTTCTCTGGTCCCAGACAAGGCACCGGGTCCAGATGGATTCTCAGCAAACTTTACAAAGTCTTTGTTAAGGACCTAACTCCTATTCTTCTTAAATTATATAATTACTTCCTGTTTCATCTGAGCTTGATCCTGCTCTATTCGAGGCCACTATAGTTTTAATCCCCAAAGCAGACAAGGAACCCTCTGACCGCTAATTACTCCTATTTCTCTTCAGAACTATGATATTAAATACTAGCCAAAATACTCACTGAAAGGATCAAAAGATCTGGCTGGAGCTTTTGAGCCTTGAACAGGCTGGTTTTGTTCCTGGGAGGTCGACGGCTGACCATCTGAGGACCTTGTCACACATTTCACAGTATGCCCGGCTACCCAGGCCCAGTTGCCTTAGTTTCTCTTGATGCTGAGAAAGCATTTGAACCGGTTGACTGGTCCTTTTATGGACAGTAATGGAGGAAATGGGCTTCTGATTCTTTTTGAATTTGATACAGGTATTTTATAAGTGCTCTTCCGCTTAAATTTACTGTAATGGGGTCTTGTCCCTCTTTTCCGCTCTTTTTTGCTGTACCAGACAAGGTTGTCTCTGTCTCCTTTGTTGTTTAATTTATATTTGGAACCTTTATTGATTAATCTTAAGTCTTCCTCGGTGAGAGGTGTCAAGCTCCAAAAACGGGAACTAGTCCTATCAAGCGATGCAGATGATGTCTTGTTGCATTTAGTGGATCCAGTAACATCTCTAGAGGCAGCCCTGGGCATCATTAGGCAGTTTAGTTCCTTTTCTGGTTATAAATTAAATATCTCTAAATGTGAGATCTTTCCTTAAACAACTATACTTTCAAGCGAGATTTCTCTCCTTTGGAATGAGGTGAACCTCCAGTTCAATTAAATATCTGGGAATCTATTTCTCACCGACCCTCCCTTCTATAAAATTAAACTTAACTAAAGTCAGAGACTGATTAGCCAGGATTTACAACGTTGACAGCCCTCCTATTTCTCTGTGGGCAGAATCAATATTATTAAGATGAATGTCCTCCCCGGATCTTCTATCCATTGAATCTCACCAACCTTTGGGTCCTCTTTCCTTTTTCAGCAGCTTCATAGTTTGTTTCTACTTTTATCTGGAGGAAAGGGGTACGTTGTTCTTATGGCACCTTATCACTCCCTAAAGAAAGAGGAGGCTTGAGACTCCTAACTTTCTGTTGTACTACTGGGCGCCCACCTGTCCAAGTTAGGAAGATGGTTTTCATGAACACTGAGAGCTCTTACCCAAGCTGGCTTCAGCTGAAAGGGCCTTTCTCCCGAACTTAGAGTTGATATGTTCTGTTTCTATTCTACCAGACCCCAAAAACACTCTACAACTGATCTCTGACGATATGGTGGCAGTTCTCTTAGAGTGTGGGCTCAATGTCTCAAGTCTTTCGGATTTCCAATCACACGGATTTAGGCAGCTTATAACTCTTAATCCCAATATCAAATTAGGAGATTCTTGATAGGACCGTTGGCTCCTACAACTTAAAGATTCCATGGTTGAGCACTTGTTCGGTCAAGCTTCACTCCTTACTTCAGGTGATATTTTAACTAGGTTTGACATATCAATCAGAGATATTTTAAGGTGTTCCAACTCCGCACCTGGTGGGTACAAATTCGGTACTACGTTTAAGCAATCGGTGGTACACCCTCTTTTCTAACATTATTATGCTTGGCCTCTCAGCCCCATTCTATCTCACAGATTTATTCCTATCTCTTGACTTTAACTTACGGGAGGAGGTTGGGGGCCCTGGTCTGACGCTGCTCCTTCCTGAGGATATCCCGCTTTGGAGAAATTTCTGGCCTAACTCTACATAGATATCATACTAAGATAGGTTTCGTTAGTGCAATATAATATTGTCAATAACCTGTACTATACCCTGTTAAACTTTTTCAGCATAAATTGGTCTCCGTCCCGATTGTTTCAGGTGTTTACAGGTGAGGGCAACTTAATCTCACATTTTTGGGAATGTTCTAAAGTTGCCCCACTATGGTCCTTGATTCGGGACAATTTGGATTCCTTCTGGGTCTGAGTAGGTTTTTTGCCCCGAAATTTGTGTGTTGGAGGATTTTCTCATATAGATAGTGTGGAGCGAGATATCATATGGCCCTGGTATCTATGGCAGTCAAGAAGCTGGTTTTAAGACACTGGAGGACCAGTTGGTTTTATCATATGCGGACTGGTTAAAGGAGTTGATGTCGATTCCAATCCGAAAATCTGATTGCCAGCTATAAGAATCATATGGACCTATTTCACAAAGATGGGGTAAACTCCAATCCCTTTGTTTACCTTAAATGGTAAGGTCTGATGACCCGATCCCTTGACCCTCATATCACATAGCATAGTATATGCTATCTCTTTAGTTCTTTGTATCATAGTGATTTAGGACATGTTCCTCTCGTTATAATAATTTAAGCTGTTGGTCAGGTTACCAATCACTCTGTAAATAGGCGTGATATCCAGACTCTAGAGGTTGTGTGTTAGTGGTTCTTTGCTGTGCACCTGGGAGGGGGAGGGAGGGGATGTGGAGGGATATGTATTCTTTGACATTCTGGCTGATGGATATATATTTCATGTTTTGTTTCTTCCTTTTAAGGTTTCTGATATCCTATGCATTTGTTTATGGGGGGTTTGGTCTGGTCATGGCTTACTGGTTTTGTTTCTTGTTTGCTTTTGTTTTTGGTTGTATTGTTTCTGAAACTAATAAACTTAAATTTCAAAAAAAAAAATTATTAAGCGACAACCAATTGCGCAACTAAGCTTTTTTGTGATTTCTTTGCTCTCACCTACAGGTTGCACGGTTTGCACGACCGGTCCAGTGATGTGCCTTTTGAAGATTTCGTGAAAAAATATCAAATGGTTCAAAAGGTATTCAGAAAACAAGTTCCCATTATAAGTCAATGGGAAAAGTTAACAAAAAGTGCAACACTTTCACAAATGCACTTTTTAGTGTCGCAAATGTCCCTAATAGTGTCGCAAATCCTCCATTTTGTTTTCAGTTGGTGATCAGAAAAATGCTTGGCATTTAAATTTGTGACCCTCTAGGGACACAATTATTTATGTGTTCACCTAGTCGTACCCTGAGGATGCTAGCCATGTCTTTATTTTGGAGTAAAACACCCCAAAAATATGTTTTTCAAATTTTTGGAACCTGTAGTGCCACAAAGTAGTGTTGCAGGCATGACACTTTCACAAAATTTTGCAAAAATTGCCACAAATTGCGACACTACTTTTTCAGACTTGGCCAAAATGACAGGAATTATTTGCCACCCTGCTGCAAAAGAACGGTTTGGTCTTTTGAGCTGACATATGGAGGGATGGCAGCCAAGATCTCACAGATGTGCCTTTTGGTGGTTTGGTGACAAAATATTGCATGACTGTCAAGTAACAATACTCTGAATTTGATGTTTTTTCCCATAGACTAACATGGTGGCATCCGCCGTGCCTTTGGGGGCTCGTATCTCGAAAATGGTGCGAGATACGGAATTTTTGTTATGAATTACATAGCCTGAAGGCTATGTAATAGCAAAAACCTAACCAGAAAAATCAAGATTTCTGTGAAATTTACATTTTTTCACGCCAGCGGTTGCTGAGATATTAGTACTGGCATTTCCACTGCTCGTTTTAAGCTTCGATCCCCATTACAATGCATACATTCTTTGTAGACACTGTGTTTTTGTATGCACCTGTTTGGCAAAAACAGTGTATGCATTTCTGTTACTGTTACAGTTATTGTTTCCACTTGCGTTTATGTCCCCGTTTGCGTTACCGTTCCCACGTACGCAACCGTGTGCATTACCCTTTGCGTTGTCATTCGCTGTTGCATTTTCATTACTGTTACCATTTGCATTTCCACTACTGTTTATATTTGTGTTTTTGTTTGCATCACCGTGCGCATTGCCATTTGTGTTTATGGCAGCACTTTCGTCTGCATTTCCGTTTCTCTTTCGTTTTGCATCTTCCTTGCTGTTACTGTTACCATTTGCATTTGCAATTGCGTTACTGTGCCCATGCGCATTATGGTTTGCGTTTCCATATGCACTTGCATTTCCTTTTGTGCTTCTGTTTCCTTTCCTGTTATTGTTGCTGTTACCATTACCATTTGCGTTTACAATTGCGGCACTGTGCCATGCGCATTTCGGTTTGCGTTTCCATACGTACTTCTGTTCCCATTTCCATTTCTCTTTCCTTTGGCATTATTCTTCATGTTAACTTTACCATTTACATTTATAATTGTGGTACCATTCTTGTGTGTATTACGGTTTGCTTTTACGTATGCGCTTGCATTCACGTTTCCATTTCTCTTCCCTTTCACATTCTTTTTGCTGTGACACTTAAAATTTTAATTTAAAATACTGCTGCCATCACTGTTCGCATTACCAGTTGTGTTTTTGTATGCACTTCAATGTCCATTTGTGTCACTGCTCACTTCAGCGTCACTTTGCACTTGCGTTTCTATTAACATTTCCTTTACCATTAAAGTTTGCATTTCCATGTGCACCATTGTTCGCGGTTCTGATCCTGTTCCTATTTCACAAAACATCACGTGTCGGGAGCACTTCAGCCGCTGCATTACATTCACTATTTCTCATCATTATTCTCAAAAAGAAGGAAATTAGGGCAAAACTCATTTAATGCATTAGTTAGGGTTGTCCACAGCAACAAAGTGAGAAAATTTGGTTAGGCTGGAAAGTCTTCTTGACCCCCTAGTTCATTTCCCAACCAGCATCAGAGTGTGCTAGTCAATGGTCCCAACTTCCTCACCCCATTCTCCTATACCTCTGCTTCTTCACATGTGATGGGGTGAGAGTTAGCTAATAGACCCACTGTGCACCCTCGGCCGTTGGGGAGGGCTGGGGGTCCAAGGGGCTTTCAACCCTAACACTGAATTTCTCACTTTTGCAGCTGTGGAAAACCCCAACTAATGCACTAAACTGAGTTTTTGCCTATATATATATATATATATATATATATATATATATACATATCTATATATACATACACAAATGCTATTTTTGCATCTTATAGTTGTTAATTTTCAGACAAATTCTCGTAGACTTTTTCCTGTCCACCTAATGGAAACCTGAATAAGTTAAGTAAATGTTATTTTTTTCTTCAAGGCCCTGATCCAGCAACTCAGTAAATACACACTCAGTGTATCATATTATACAATGACAAAAAACAGTCTTCTGTTTGCAGTTGTTTGATCAGGAATTTTATAAATAGTATAAGTTATTTTTGTTACATCTATGTTGGTCCAATAAAAGGTATCAAATCATTTACTTCTGTATCACTCATAGTTTGTCAGCAGTTAATTAATTAGATGAGGTCTCCCTTGCCAAGAGTTTGACTGTTTCTCCACCCCTCCCCAAACACACACACACACACACACACACACACACACACACACACACTTACCATAAGAGATCTCAGTAGCTGTTATCTGTTATGTTTGGGAAGCAGGCCGCAGCCCTTACTGTCAAAAAGAAATTTATATATTTAGTTTGGATAGTTCTCTGAAGACCTGACATTTATCAGATAGGTCTTGAGAGGATAAAAAACAGTGTAAGACTTTACAAACTTTGCTAGTAAAGGGTAACATTTATGAGGTATGAATCTTTCTTGAAAGATATTCATCCCCAACTGAAGTTAGTAGCAAAAAAAATGTTTAAATGCAAGGCATTTAAATGTGCAAGCTGTTCCATTTCGAAGGGGGTAAGCAAATCTCCAGTTTAATAGGCAACCAATATTTAACAAGCTGTTTCAGTTTCCTAATGGCCATCTGATAAGAAGCTTGGAGTTATGTCTCCAACATTCTAAACAGAAAGAAGGAATTATTTTATTTTAGTTGTCATAGTGATTTATAGATGTGGAAGGATACATTGAAAAGTTCAAAACAGTGTGTTCCATGAAACTTCATTTTCAAGCTACAGATAGCAAAATGGCTGTAGGCTCCACCCACAGCTATTAAAAGGACACTAAGGTGGCTTAACTCTCTGTCTTCTAGGATACCTGCATTTTTTTTGAATTCCTGGTTTACTTGCAGAGGGAGAAAGTTTTGTAGCAGAAATCTGCTGGTCAGGGTCACTAATTTCCTGATCAGAGGTAAGATCTGGCTGAGAAGACCATAAGTTAAAGTCTTCAGAGTTTGCTTCTCAGACTTCCAAGGTATTCTGGAGGGCATCAAACCTGTTGGTTAAGGGCATCTCTGACATTTTTGAGGCAGATTGTCTCCTTGCTGGGTTCTTTAGGATCACTTTGTTACTTTTGTCTTTCCATACCAGTGGGGGGGGGGCATGTCAGTAGGTACAGTAGGTGTGGACCCTGCATAACTAGGTTGGAGGGTCTTCCATAATATCTACAGATTCCTCAGGAGGTAATTCCATTGGCATTTCTTCTTCAGAGGCTCAGGTTGTGGAGCTCTGTACCTGAACTGCTGTGGGCAGATGAGGAGTTACAGAAGTTGTGGCTTTAACTGGAGGTATGTTGGAGAATGTAGCTCTCTGGGCAAGTGCCATTGTTAACCATAGTTAAGCATCTCCTGTAGGATCTGCTTGATTATGGGCTGCCCACCAGCAACTCTGATATGAATTACCTACTGAGTCACATAAATTACATTTATGTTCATTCAGACAGTGGCTACTGGTGTGGCCCATTTCTTGACATAAAGTATATTTCACCTGATCACAAATACTACTGAGATGGGAGGTAGAGCCACACTTGTAGCAGGCCTTTGGCAAACCTGTGTAAAAAAGTACCCCCCCATCTCTCCCCCAAAATAAAACAGGTAAGTGTTGCAACCCCTCCTCCATAGATTTTAGCATCACCTTGATCTTCCAACTCCCAGTCCAAATGTGCTCCATATCAAATATTGCTTCCAGAGAGCCTAGTACAGTGCATCGCTGTTTAACCAATATACCAAGTCTGTCACACTAACCCCCTCATTTCGGAACAAAACTGTTGTAGTTTTATATGCTGAATTGGTTAGTGGGATGACTTCGAAAGGGACCCACAGGGGAGTGCATTTAAGTTCCTGAAATTTTATCCAGAGCCTTTGTAGTCTTGCTTTGAGCTTGAAACTTACATCAAATGTGGTTTCTCTTGAAACATGGATCAGGGCATAGATCTCATTAGGAAAAAATGTCATTCAGCCTTTTAATAATGTTTTTGCCACAAAGATTCAGTCAGGTAGTGTGTCCATGCCCCTTTTATATAAAAGGCAGACAGCATTATGCCTTTTTGCAGGATAAATAAGGATATAAGGAAATAAGGATAAGCAAAGGCGGAATACTACCAAGCCTCTCTTACCTCCTCCTGGGGGAACCCCAGGTGCTTCTGGGACAACATCAAGCAACTGAATGGTCACTCCCAGTCCCCCTCTCCTTCTCTTCTCAACATCAATGGTACCGTCTCCTCTGACCCTGCCTCATTGCCACCCACCCTAATAACTCCTTTACCGACCTTAGCTCAGTACTTCCTGGTAACTTTTCAGTCCACCTCCTCCATCTGTACCACCACCCATTGCCCTCCCTCTTTCCACCTCAGGTCATGTCACCATGCAAGAAGCTAGGCCTTACTTGCTAAAAGCCCTAAAAGGTAACACCATCGGTAATGAATCACTTATCCTGCCTTTTCGTCAGGTCCTGGATCAGGTCCTCTCACCTATTACGTGCATTTTCAACAAATCACTCTGTCTCAGACAATTCCCCTCTGCCTGGAAGATTGCCACAGTTACCCCTGTCCATAAAGGTGGTGACAGGACTCTTCTGGGTAACTACCAACCCATCTCAATCCTCTCCCCCCTCTCTAAGGCGTTAGAGAAAATTGTGGCATCCCAAGTCTCTGACTACCTCTGTAAGTACAATGTTCTCTGCCCTGAACAACACGGGTTCAGAGCAGGTCATAGTACCATACAGCACTCCTGGAATTTTCCAACTTCCTCCATGCCTCCTTGGACTCTGGTTCCCTGGCTGGTGCTATATTCATTGACCTGTCTAAAGCATTGAACCGCTTTGCATCCTCTTTTGCTCTCCACCCCCGACCTAATAGGCTTTGCCTCAGGACCTGTTTCCTGGTGCACCAGCTATCTCTTCGCCCGCCTCCCAATGTGTGAAAGTCAACGGTACTCTCTCTGAAACATGCCCCATTCACTCTGGGGTGCTGCAGGGCTCAATTTTGGACCCTACTATTCTCACTCTTTCTTAACTCCCTACCCAGCAGTTGTATGGGTAAGATGCTCTCTATGCTGATGATGCTGTTCTCTGCCTCCCACGATGACCCCATGCTGCTACAGAACTCCCCTCCAACTAGTCTTTGACTCTGCAGCTACCTGGTTCACTGAGCACTGACTTGTTATCAACCTTAAGAAAACAAAATGATGCTCTTCTCCCACCCCCAAAATAAGTACAGCAAGTTTCCCTTAGCTGTCCACTCCACACCCAATCTCGTCATTGACCAGGTGCAGTCCTATAAATATCTTGCATAACTTTGACCTGCACTTTCATTCCATGGACATATATCTGCCCTAAATTTGTCGCAACTCATGGCTAGGCATTCTTTACTGGCACAAGAAATGCCTCCTCCTGATGCCCTCCGCCTGGCTGTCACCTCCTCTGTCATGTCTCTCATTGACTATGGTCTTCCGGTCTATGGCTCAGCAGATCAGACTGCCCTCAACAAGGTTCACCTCACAGTTAATAAGGCCTGCAGACTTATCACTGGTGCTCCCCGACTCACTCACACATGTGAGCTGTGCACCCTGGCTACCCTACTCCAGCCTGGAGAAGGCGACTCATGTATCAGACATGCCAGCTCACCTTTAAACCCTCACGTAGCCTATCCCCATAGACCTATCCAACTCCATTCACCATACTGCGACCCTGACCTGACAGCTCGCTCAAGAGCTACCCTAGTTATTCGAGAGCCAGGACTCTCAAGGGCAGAGGGCATTCCCTCACCGTGCGCCCACTGGTATAACTCCCTCCTGCCAGTGTCTCAAACTCACTAACCTTAGCTTGCTTTAAGCCCAGGCTCAGAAACTTCCTGCTTAGCTTCGCAATGCAACTGCCGCTAGCCTAGTGTAAAAAATATATATATATACTCTGTTTGACAATGCTCACTGAGCTCCCCTTCCTTTCCCTACTAATTCCTCCTCCCTATTCTCCTCCCTTCTACTCCCACCAGCTCTCCCTGACCATAAGTTTTGCACCTATTGTTATCTTTTTGCTTCGATTGAGTTGTATTCTATTGTAACAAAATTGTAATTGAACTGTAACTTTTTTGTTTGTAAGTACTGTGTCCCTTGTACTACTGTTCTGATGTCCTCTTTGTGTTGAGGTACCTTTGTAAATGAGCCTCTGGCTCAAAGGTTTCTAAACTGATGTTTAACTAAATAAATAACTAGATAGGGTTGTGGCACAAGGAAGCACATGACCTAAGATTTGTACGAGTAATATGGTTCGAAGGTACATTCAAATTTGAGGAACTTGCTATTTGATTTTCAGGAGTTGTGTTACTAATTTCTCTATCAGCCAGAGTAACCATGAGTTACCATCTCAAGCCATTGCTATTGAGAGGTACCCGACCCCTGTAATGGTGGATGTTCTGTATTACTGCCGATTTTCAATATAGGGTTTTGTGTCGGCAAAAGATCTGTGGGCAACTTGAAAGGGAAATTAGGATTGACAGTTTTATTTGCTGTGTCCTGTGAGATAGGTAGAAACATAGAATTTGATGGCAAATAAGGACCGCTTGGCCCACCTAGTCTGCCCATTTTCCTACCTAACAGATAAGCTGCAGATCCTAGATAACCAACAGCTTACATCCTCCTACCCCCCACTAGGACTGCCTTATGCCTGTCCCATGCATTCTTGAATTCCCCCACTGTTCTTGACTCCATGACCTCCTCAGGGAGGCTGTTCCATGCATCCACAACCCTCTCTGTGAAAAAATACTTCCTCACATTACCTCTGAGACTTCTCCCCTCAATCTTCAAATTGTGCCCCCTTGTACTTGCACATCTCTTTTTCTGAAGGATGCTACCCTCTTGGACTTTGTTGATTTCCTTGAGGTACTTGAAAATTTATATCATGTCCCTCTCTCCCTTCTTTCCTCAAGGGTATACATATTAAGCTCCTTTAGTCTTTCTTCATATGTCTTCTGGTGCAGACCCTGCACCATTTTGGTTGCCCTCCTTTGGACAGCCTCCACTCTATCTATGTCTTTGCAGAGATGGGGTCTCCAGAACTGCACACAGTACTCCAGATGGGGTCTCACCAACTGTCTGTACAGAGGGATAGCAACTTCCTGTTTTCTACTATTGATGCCTCTTCCTATGCATCCCAGTATCCCCCAGCCTTCCTTACTGCCTTCTCACATTGCTTGCCCACCTTTAGGTCATCTGATATAATTACCCTGTCCCTTTAAATTTTTACTGTCATCAGTATCTCACCCCCACTGTGTCGCTTCCCTGGGTTTTGTTTCCCATGTGCATTACCTTGCACTTCTTTGCATGGAATCTGAGCTGCCATACATTTGACCATTCCTCCAACCTTGCCAAGTCCCTTCTCATCCTTTCCACTCCATCTTGTGTATCAACCCTGTTGCAGATCTTTGTGTCATCTGCAAAGAGACATACTTTTCCTTCCAGTTCCTCTGCAATGTCACTTATAAAGACATTAAAAAGGACCGGTCCCAGTACTGAACCCTGCGGTACCCTGCTAGTAACCCTCCTTTCTTCACTGTGTACTCCATTTACCACTACCCTTTGTGTCCCATTGTCTAGCCAATTTTTTATCCAGGCTACCACCTTGGGACCCACTCCAAGGCTGACTAACTTGTGTATTAATCTTTTGTGTGGGATTGTATCAAATGCCTTGCTAAAATCTAGGTAGGCCATGTCCACAGCCCCTCCTTGGTCTACTACTTTGGTCACCCAGTCAAAGAAATCAATTAGATTTGTCTGACATGACCTTCCCATCATGAATCCATGCTGCCTTGGGTCCTGTGCCCCACTGGCCTCTAGGTACTCAACAGTTCTTTCCTTCAGAAGTGATTCCATCATTTTCCCTACCACTGAGGTCAAACTAACTGGTCTGTAGTTTCCTGCCTCTGTCCTGCTCCCACTTTTGTGAAGAGGAATCACATCTGCCCTTCTCCAGTCCTCGGGTACCACCCCATCCTCCCATGATTTGTTAAAGAGAGTAGTCAGCGGTGTCACTAGTTCTACCCTTAGTTCTTTTAGAATTCTTGGGTGAATCCCTTTAGGCCCCATTGCTTTGTCCACCTTCAATTTTATTAGTGCTTTCAGAACCCTTTCTTCTGTAAATGGACTCGTATCAACCCCTATCTTCAGAGTGTTTCTCTTGTTTGGTTTAGGTACCTCCCCCTCCTCTTCTTTGTGAATACTGAGCAGAAATATTCATTCAGTATCCCTGCTTTTTCACTGTCACCCTCTACCCACATTCCATCCCCTTTATTAAGCCTTAGTATCCCTCCTTTGGTCTTTCTTCGCTCCCTAATGTACCTATAAAGGATCTTATCCCTCTTCTTAACAGAATTGGCTATCCTTTCCTCAGTTTGGGCCTTTGCTATTCTGACTGCCTTCCCAGCCTCTTTCTGCTTTAACTGATAAAGTTCTCTGTTCTGCTCCTTCTGTGTTTCCTTATATTTCCTGAATGCTATCCTCTTCTCCTTAACCTTCCCTGCCACCTTTTTTGAGAACCATAACATTTTTTTCCTTCATTGTGTTTTATTGATTTGCTTTACACAAAGGCTTGTTGCCTCTGTGATGGCTGTTTTGATTACTCCCCATTGTTCCTCCACCTCTCCTTCTTGCCTGTTTGCTAGTGCTTTTCTGAGGCACTCTCTCATTTTCCCAAAGTCATCCCTCCTAAAGTCCAATACTCTTGCTTTTGTATGGCTTGATTGTATAGCTGTGTTTATCATGAACCACACTGTTTGGTGGTCGCTTGTTCCCAGATGGCTACCCACTTCTACATCTGAGATTCTTTCTCCATCCCCATTTGAGAGTATGGTCTAAGATTGCTCCTCCCAAGTGGTTACAATACTAGCTGTCTGAGGCATTCCCCTGTAGGGCATCAAGAATGACCCTGCTCTTGGATGTGCCTGCAGCAAAGGTGCTCCAGTTAACATCTGGCATATTCAGGTCCCCCATCAACAATATCTCCCCTTTTTCTGCCATTCTAAGAAAGCCTTCTATCATTTCATTGTCCATTCCCTCCCTCTGAGATGGGGGTCTGTATACAACCCCCATGCAGATTGTGGTGCCATTTCCTGTCTCCAGGGTGACCCAGAGTGCCTCATCTGCTCCCTGTTTACTCTTTAGTTCTGTTGCTTTGATCCCTTCCTTTACATAGAGAGCTACTTCTCCTCCTCTTGTACCCTCCGTGTCCCTCCTGTAGATTGTGTATCCTGGTATGTTGACATCCCAGTCATGGTTCTCTGTGTACCATGTTTCTGTGACTGCCACAATATCCAGGCAACCCTCTTCCATCAAGGCCACTAGTTCAGGGAGCTTGTTACACAGACTAAGGGCATTGGTACTCATCACCCTCCACTTTTTGATAGCCTTACCCCTTTTAGCCCCATTCCTGTCCTTACTGTCTTTGCCTTTTTTACATTTACCTCTGTTCTGCTCCCTAATAACTTCTCTACCTTGGTGTTTACCTCTCTAATCATGTTTTGTGGGGGGAGGCTGGGATTTCCCTGCTCCTTTTCAGTGCCTCCCCCCTTGGCTAGTTTAAATGCTTGCCAATTTAAAAAAGGTAAGTCATTTACAGCTGGCATGAAAATCTCTGTAACACAAGGAGACTGCATACCTGTATGTGCTGGAGGTCTGGAGTTCTGCAGCTGTGGCATTGTT
This sequence comes from Neoceratodus forsteri, assembly GCA_016271365.2. Classification (NCBI taxonomy): domain Eukaryota; kingdom Metazoa; phylum Chordata; order Ceratodontiformes; family Ceratodontidae; genus Neoceratodus; species Neoceratodus forsteri. The sequence continues at coordinate 39,485,645 of JADMNL010000040.1, read as the reverse complement.
ATGGGCATTGGCCCCGAGATCCATACTCTGGTCTTCAGCAACTGTTTCCAGCTGGTGATATGAAGAGCCATCTCAACTGGCCATTCCTGATTATATTGTTGCAATACTGAGGAATCTGGGGAGTGTCTTAGGCCAGGTTGCTTCAGGATGTGCCATGCCACTTCAACAACAATGCTGTCGAAGTGTGGCACAGCAACACTCTCAATATCAAAAGGTGAAATTTCGCCTTTCCACATTGAGTATTTTTCTGCATGGGGGCTTTGCCCACCACACCCCCCACACCCCCAAGTTGGAGTTTGTTTGTGAGGAAGGGGGAAGCATGGAGAAATGGGGATATTTTACCTTGAAGAGCATTACAGTGACAACATCAAAACTGTCACTGTAATGGACTTTATTGTGAAAGTTTTGATTTGCGGTCAATATGCCATTGTTTCGCACCTGTATATGCCATTCCCAGTGCTCCACCAGACTGTTGGTCCATTTCAACTGGGTGCAAAGCATTGTTCTCTGGAGTGTTTTCACCCTTTTTTCAATTCTAAAGAGATGTAGCTAGAAGAGTGTGGAGCAGTGGACTCGTCAGCTGTTTGTCTGGTGGTCAAACCATTTACAGGATGCTCTGTTGCCTGAGTTGTTACAGGCGGCATTCCAGAAATCCCTTCAGCTGATTTTGCTGAACTGTCCCATCCCATTGCTAGGAGTGTTGCATCTCACAGCTGGACTGCGACATCTACTGAGATTGGTATTAGTCTTTCAGGTAAAGACTTCTGAAGTAAGCCTTTCTGAGCAGTAGTTTTAAGAGTTTTTTCCTCAGCAGGTTTGTAAGCCATAAACATAAACACCTATAGCTGAGGTTTTATTAAATGAATTTGTTTAAAAAACAGTTTTGTCCTGTACCAAATCTGAATCTTGCAAGTTATGCATTGAAGCCATTACTGTGGATGTACCTGTAGGATTGCTTTGGTTGTCAGGAGGGCCCTCTCTCTGAGAGTCAGCTCCCTGTGTTCAAATCTTGTTTATAGCTTCATAAAGTTCCCATTTTTTAGTGCATGTAGTAAATCTTGAAGTTCCATTGTATCCTTTTCCCTTCTTGTAGAAGAATCCCAGCTTACTGTTACTTTCCCTTGGGTTATTTTACTACTGGCTCTTGCTTTGAAACATCATCAATCTGCATCTCAGAGATTGTTAATAAATCATTGTCCATGATGTTTTCAGCACCATGAAATTCTTCAGTCTCTAACATGGTTGAGGCAGGGAAGAAGACCTGCTCCCCAGCCTCCCACAAGTCCATTCTCTCCTCCTTCTCCTGCACACCAAGAAAGGGCATCACGCAGACAGCCAGAGGTTCCCCTACAGGAGATTAGGGGAATTTCCCCAGTGTCCTTACCAAATTTCCCCAATACACTACAAATGTCACAGACATCTTAATCTAGTTCCAGTTCAGTTGGTTTCCATCCAATCCATGACTGAACAAGGCTGAAAATAGCCATGATTTCCTAGCCCTACTTTCCTGGTCAACAAAAACTAACTAAATAAATATGTTTAGTGAAATACCTTATTAAGAAGTAGACATGTACTTCAGTTTACACAGACTATCAAATGCACTATAATGGATTAAAATTTTACACACTAACAGAGGAAGGAGAGAGAGAGAGAGAGAGAGAAAGAGTAAGTCCATTACAGATGAAAGAGCTATGAGGATGAAGGTTATATGAAGAAATGTTGCCCAACTGAAGAACAGGAAAGAGGGGAGGAAGGAATTAGAAAAGAGAAGATTTGGGATGAGAAGGTAGGTTAGGTGTTGTCAGCATGTTCTGTTACTTTAAGTTTAGCAAACATTTTGTCATTTGCAGTTTATGAGAGCGGCACCTTGAAGCCCTTGAAGCCATCCCTAATTAATGAGCCTGAGTATCCTGCTATGTACCGAACGAAGAGCGATACAGCACTAGTGAAGAAGAGACTGAAGACTCGTACAAGCACAGAGAAAGAGAAAAGGCAGCATTATCGCTTTTCAATTAATGGACACTTTTACAACTATGAGGTGGGTAAGGTTTTGAGACTTCATGAAGAGGCACATCCCATGATGTGTACCTGTTTGGAAGGCAATTGTTTACTAAAAGAGTCTCAATGTGTGTGTGTGTGTGTGTGTGTGTGTGGTGGGAGGTGGGGGTACTATAGTGTATTGAGAGTTTCAATCCCAGTGCTTCCGCTAGGGGTATAAGTACTGGAATAAATTTCCTAATTCTGCTGCCCAAAGCCAAACACCTGTGTCTATAGATATTTTAATTGTTTGTTTTTAGTGCATCTCACCAAAGCATGCAAACACCTTAAAGTCTAAATTCAGGTGCAAGGCATCATGGGGCATGGGGTCAATATGCCATGGAAAATAACAGCGCGGTTAACAACTACATGGGCATATTGATGAAAACAGAGGCAGTGCTCAGCAAAACACTGAGCGCTACCATCCACGATCAAAAATACAAACATGTTTGCAGGGTGGGGAATCCATCCCCAGCACCACCTGTTATGGGGGTCTGTGGCCCTGAACCCCCAACCCCCATCTTTGTATAACTCCAGGGGGGACTAAGCTTGGGAAAAGGGAGAAAACTCAAGGGGAGACAAAACAAACAACCAAAAATAAATTCTCCACAAGACCAAGAATCAATCCCCAGTCTGTCACTGCTTCACCACCCTCCGCTGCCTGTGACTGTATCCACTGAGCTATGGCAGCTGCTTGGCAAGCATAGTGCCAGCCAGAGCCTTTCACCTCTCCCCCAACCACAGCATAGCTACAGAGATAGCAGTAGTTTACCTTGGCTACACTATCCCTGTAGCTATTATTCCTTTAGCTGTTTTAACCATGTGGTTTATTCTGTGTGGTTCTTCCCTTGACGTTTTGATCTGAAACTTTTCATGGTACATTTAACTTTGTTAGTCAGGGCTGCAAGGCTTTTACCAAAACAAATATGTGTTTTAAAAGGCTTGTACATCCTTATATGGTGCAAACTGAGAATGATGAAGTATAGACATGTGTTTCTTCCTCACGGGACTCCTGACTGTACTGCAGTTTTTGTCTTAGTCAGGCAGCAAGTTAGAACCTGAAGGTAATGCATGTTAAAACATTCAGAACGAGCATGCCATAGAGGCAGTTTGCAGGGAGAGTAGCACATGGGGTCTGTAAAAGAATGATAGGGGAGAGGAAACTCTCCTTTTTTCTTCTCTGCCAGCATTCTTTTATGGCTCCTTGCCAGACTGCAGCATGGTAGTCTGCAGGGGCTTGCTGGCAGGAGTCAGTGAGGTGCCCATAATGGAGGGGAGAACGCTAAAGGGACTTCTAAGCACTGAATGTGAATAAATCAATAGGCCCAGATGGGTTGTTCCTAAGGTCTGCCAACAGATCTCTTCAACTGCTTTTTAGAAACAGGAGAAGTGCTGGAGAAATGGAAGGCAATGAATGTGATCTCCCTAAATACAAGTGGGAGTCAGGAGGAGCTAGGCAACTGTTGATTTGTCAGTCTAAGTACTTAATCTTTTACACCCACTGTGCATGATCAACTACTAATTGTTAGACAAAACTATTACAAAAAATAAACAAATAGGAAGAAATTAAAACCCCAAAAACCCTACTGTGTGTTACTCTTTTACACCCAACAAATTTCAGAAATTGTCCATTTGTGTTTTTTTTCTGTAGTCTCAGGCAAAAAAAATCACAAAGGTAGTATTTTCCTCAAGTACCTGCCATTTAATATCACAAAGGTAGTATTTTCCTCTAGTACCTGCTATTTAATATCACAAAGGTAGTATTTTCCTCTACTATCTGCCATTTTTACAAGGTTGTATAGATCAACGTCATATTTTTAGGGGATGTAGATTCAGACATGCAAACACTTTAAACCATTTTGCATGTTTTGTCAGCCAGGTTAGAATGGCAGATGATTAAACACTGGCTTAAATATAGACCTCTTCAGGGATACCAACTATACTGGCACTATTGTCAAAGTTTAATTACACTGTTTACGTCCTTGTTAAGGTACTACAGAGTCATCACACTGTATCAATATTCTACTTTAGAACTCCAAAAGGGGAATACATTACATTACAGAGTTCTAAAATGTTACTTACCACCAGTGTGTACATAATTCACTTTAAAAAAACTATGTTAATGCACAAGTTAATGTTAAAATGAAAAAAGTAGGGAAATGTGGCCTGAGGGTTCCAAACGCTAACACCCCAGCCCCACCCTACAGGTAGCAACAGTCATGGGGTGTGCCTTGAGGTTGTCAACCCTAATAATCAGCCCATTCCATGAGTAAGTAAGGTGAGAGGAGTACAGTATACGAGAATGGGGTGAGCGTTAGGGTTGGCAACCCAAAGTTACACCCCATGCCTGCAAGGTGGGGGTGGGGTGTTAAGGTTGGAAACCCTAATGCCACATTTCCCCCACTTTTGTGGCTTTAACTCTAACAAGTGCATTAACAAAGTTTTTTGCAATGGATGTCCTTACTTTTTGAGATACTGATTTTTGTGAAATTAGTTTTTAGCACTACTTTTTCTGTAATTACATAGGAACATACTGTAGAGATGTTATGGCAGAAAAGGACCGCTAGGCCCACCTAGTCTGTCCTGGTTACCTAGACCTCTGTTAGGTCTCTGAAATCCCCCCCTTGCCACTAGTCCCTGTGTGCTTATTCCATGCCCTCTTGAAACCTCTCACCATTTTTTCCCACCACCTCCCTTGGCAGACTGTTCCACTTGTCCACCACCCTTTCTGTGAAAAACTGCTTCCTAACATTACCCTTGACTCCCCCCCACACACACACAATTTGCAATTCATGACCCCTTTTTCTAGGTCAGTCTTTTACTTGGAAGCTGCTCCCCAACTCCCCAATGGTACCTTATTTATTCTCTTTAAGTATTTGAATGTCTCAGTCATGGCTACCCCCTTTCCTCCTCTGTTCCAGGGAGTACATGTTTAGGTCCCTCGGCCTCTGCTCATATGATAAGTGACTGAGTCCCCCTATCATTTTTGTCTCCCTTCTGTGGTCTGCTGAGACTGAGACAGGGAGAGTGAGAAAGCAACCACAGCTTCCTTGAATCAAGGAGGTTATTTTCTAGACTGCACTGAACTGAATTATTACTTTTTGGACCTGTGTAAGTAACTAGTATTGATTCTGTTTTTGGGGTGGACTTTTCTTAGTTTTAAATTTAATTTGCCAAGGGAGAAACTGTAGCTGGGAGATATTTACCATCAGTGTGACTAGACCTGTTACTTAACCTTTGTGAATTAGGAGTATGCTAAGGGGAGGAGCTGAAAGGGGCCTAGTTGAACTGAGGATTTATAACTGGAGTTGTTTGTGGTCTCTGTCTGCTAAGATTGAGACAGGGAGAGTGAGAAAGCAGCCACAGCTTCCTTGAATCAAGGAGGTTATTTTCTAGACTACACTGAACTGAATTATTACTTTTTGGACCTGTGTAGGTAACTAGTATTGATTCTGTTTTGAGGGTGAACTTTTCTTAGTTTTAACTTTAATTTGCCAGGGAGGAACTGTAGCTGGGAGATATTTGCAGTCAGTTGTGGAGGGTAAGAGTTGTAGGTGATTGTTTCTGGATGGCATAGGTTTTCTATCACCCACCCTTCCCCTCACCCCACCTGCCCCAAGCGCATAACTTCCTTTATAGCTGGCGTTCTGACATCACTTCCCCAAAACTGCTAACAACATACACATGTTCATATCTTTAAAGGCTCAGCACACTATATAGGGGGTAGAGACACTCACAAGCTTGCACACACTAAAACAAGAACAAAAAATGAAAAAGCATCTGTAACTGGAAGAGACACAGACATGTGGGGACTGGTACAATGCACTGGCTGTGGAGTAACAGTCTTCCAGGAGACATTCTGGAGACTGCATTGCTGCCCTATTTGCAGGCACCTCTCTGGTCTGAGGGATAAGGTTGTTCATCTCCATGTTGACCTGGCAAGGATTCAGGAAACCTGCTCCCCCATCCAGGGACCACTCAGGCCACTGCCACTACCTCAGAGGTTGCCAAAAAAGAGGAGTGGTTTGACCACGGTGGGCTCAGGGAAGGTGAGGATGGTGGAACAGAGGAGCATCCCTCCAGTTGTGCCTCTCCACAATTCATTCACCACTCTGGTGAATCATGGTTCCTCTATGGAGGCAACTGCAGTGGAGACCAAGGAGGATGCTAGGAACCTCCACAATGGAGACAAACAGGAAGGTGCTCCAGGACCCCACAGGGGAAGGAAACAACTCCTGGTGGGGGACTCAATTGTTAGGGGTGTAGAACTGGGGGAGGGAGAGGAAAGGGAGGTAAGGTGCCTGCCCAGTGCCAAGGCTTGGAGGGACAGGAAATGAATCCTCAGGATCGTGGGAGCAATGGCAAGGGGGAGGGAGCTGGATGTCACTATCCACCTATGGACAAATGACCTGGCTGAGAATGGGATCAGAGGTGTACAGCAGGAGTTTGTAGAGTTGGGGAGGGGCCTTAGACAAGTAGCACACATGGTAACTTTCTCGGAAGTGCTACCTGTCTATGGCATGGATGAAGCTAGGGCACTCCTCACCATGGGATTCAATGACTGGTTGAAAAGTTGGTGCAGAGCTCAGGGATTTGGCTTCATTGGGGACTGGGGCTCCACCTGGAGGGATGCAGGCCTATACAGGTGCGATGGTCTGCATCTGTCCTGAAGGGGAACCAGGATCCTAGCTGATAAGTTTAAATGCTTCAATGGCAAGCATTTAAACTAGCCAAGGAGGGAGGCACTGAAGAGAAGAAGGGAAATCCTAGCACCCCCCCAAAACTCAGAATAATTAGTGAGGTAAACACCAAGATAGAGCAGTCAAGAGGGAGAAGGGAAAGGGTTAATGGAGAGAAAGACAAAGGCAGTAGGGACAGGGATAATAATAATAATAATATTAGTATTTATATTGCTCCTTTCAATTATCAAGGTGCATTCCAATAAAATAAGATAAGAATACAAGAGTACAGAAACAGAAGAAGGGAAGCAATATTATAAAAACACACAAAAGCAAATTAATGAACAGTAAAACCATGTGCCTTTTCCCATAGAAAGGATTTAAGAGCCTGTTTAAAACTCCCCACGGTCGTACACTCCTTAGTCCAACGGGGTAGAGCATTCCAAAGGGAAGGTGCTGCAAACATAAAAGCCAGGGCCCCAGCAGATTTTAACATCACCCTTGGAATCTCTAGCAACCCTTCATCAGCTGAGCGGAGCGATCTAACAGGTCGATAAGGGATCAGGAGTTCTTTCAGGTAATCAGGGCCCAGATTGTGCAGGACTTTAAAAGTCAATAATCTGACTTTGAAGGTGATCCACCACTGAACTGGCAGCCAGTGCAGTTCCCACAGCACCAGTGTAATATGGGAAGATCTAGGGGTACCCATCAACACTTAGGCTGCGGAATTCTGCACCAGCAGCAAGCTGCAGATATCAACCCCCGGAAGCCCAAGGTACAGCGAGTTGCAGTAGTCCAGGCGTGAGGTCACAAAAGCATGGATCAAAGTTGGCAGATCACCTGACGGAACAAGGTGCTTGATCCTGGCAATGTTTCTTAGATGGTAAAAAGATGACTTTACCACTGCTGACACCTGGGACCAAAGAGTCAGCCCCGCATCTAATATCACTCCCAGATCACGCGCCCGTTCAGAGACCCGTAGCTCGATATCCCCAAAAAACAATTCAGATGGGGTGCCGGCCACAGATCCCCCTATCCGGCGATCCAGATCCAATACCAACACCTCCATCTTTCCAGAGTTCAACTACAGCCAGCTGGACCTCATCCAATCCTGGATTTCATTTAGGCAGCTGTTAAATACCGAGATAGCTCCTTCCTGGTAGGGTGCAAAGGACAGGTATAGTTGGGTATCATCTGCATAACAGTGAAACCTCAGCCCATACCGTCTCACAATGTCTCCAAGGGGAAGCATGTACACCGCAAACAACATGAGGGACAATAAAGAGCCCTGAGGGACCCCACAAAATAGAGAAATGGGATCAAAGGAAAAAAACCCTGACACCACCCTCTGAGTTCTTCCAGTGAGGTATGAAGTGAACCATCTGAGAACAATCTCAGAGAGCCCACAAATACATCTCAGGCACTCAAGTAGGACCCCATGGTCAACGGTGTCAAATGCTGATGACAGATCTAATAGTACCAAAATGGACCATTTTCTCTGGTCTCTCGCCATCAGGAGATCATTGAGCACCTGAACCAGCGCAGTCTCGGTACTGTGCCTCTTTTTAAAACCTGATTGGAGAGTTCATCGATGCTATGGATGGTCAAATGGTTCTCCAATTGGGCCACCACCACCTTCTCGATCACTTTCCTTACAAAGGGAAGGTTCGAGATAGGTCTGTAGTTAGCAAGACAGTCTGGGCTCAAGGATGCTTTCTTCAACAAGGGTGTCACCACTGCCTCTTTCAAGGAACAGGAATATTCACCCGAGTCAAGGGAACACCAGACTATCTGTGCTAGAACCCGTAGAATGGACTCCCCACACCCCAAAATTAGGGACGTAGGGCCTGGATCTAAACTACAGCAGGTAGGATGTAGCCCATGGACAATCTGCATAACATCTACAATTTCCAGGTGGTCGAAGGTACTCCAGGAAAACGAAGGGGCGGTGACCAGATCCTGGCCACTAGCATCCTGCATAGAACATGTCAAATAGATCTCTGACCTAATGTCAGCCACCTTATCAGCAAAGAACCGAGAAAACTCATCACACTATAATTGTGAACATGCTCAACGGAGCTGTGGACAGGTTGGGTTGCACAATCTGTCCACAGTTCTGAACAGCTGAACTGGTCGGTTCTGAGTGGCAGAAATTTCCCTGGACAAGAATTCTGCCTTCTTACGAGAGATTTCTGACTGATAGAATTGATAATGTTCTAACAGTCTAAGGTGGTCGGTATCCAGGCCAGATTTCTGCCAACAACGTTCTAACCTGCGTCCAAGTCACCACAACTCCCACCAGGCCCCATCAAACCATAGAGCCCGAGGTCAAAGAGAGAGAGGATGCACACAAACTGGAGCAATAGAATACAGGGCAGAGGTGATGGCAGTATTATAGGCCACAATCAATGCCTCTGGATCATTGCAATGCACAGGAAATTGTGATAGGTCAAGAACCGCAGCAAAGCAATTGGAAGAAATATTCCACAAAGGGCGGTACTTGACCATCTTCACAGGAGTCAGCCTACAAGGTGGGGCACTAAAATTGAATCTCACCCTGTAGTGATCTGACCAGCTGACTGGTTCCACCCCCACGTCAAAAGCCTCAATCCCCAGGAGGAAGACCAAATCAAGAGAATGGCCACCTTTATGTGTAGCAGTGGTAACCACCTGTATTAGGCCCAGTGAATCCATTAACTGGAGGAAGTGTTGTCCAAATTGTGAGAGTTCATCATCAATCCATGCATTAAAGTCACCCAGGACCATCAGCCTGGGAGACTCAAAAGCCATGTTGACAATGAAGTCTGCTGCTCCCTTAAGGAATTGCTTCTCTTCTCCTGGTGGATGGTAGATGAGAGCAATTTGATAGCCCACACCTGCTATGGGATGGGGCAAAAAGAAATAAAGCCATAAAAAAATGGAGGGTAATGAGTACCAGTGCCCATAGTCTAGGTAAAAAGCTCCCTGAAATGGTGGCCTTGATGTAGGAGGGATACCTGGATATTGTGGCAGTCACAGAAACATGATACACAGAGAAACATGAATGGGATGTCAACATACCAGGGTACACAATCTACAGGCAGGACAGGGAGGGTACAAGAGGAGGAGTAGCTCTCTATGTAAGGGAAGGGATCAATGCAACAGAACTAAAGGGTAAACAGGGAGGAGAGGAGACACTGTGGGTCACCCTGGAGACTGGAAATGGCTCCGCAATCTGCACACGGGTTGTATACAGATCCCCATCTCAGAGGGAAGAAATGGATAAGAAAATGATAGAAGGCATCCTTGGGATGGCAGAGAAAGGGGAGATATTGCTGATGGGGGACCTGAATATGCCAGATGTTAACTGGAGCACCTTTGCTGCAGCCACATCCAAGAGCAGGGCCATTCTCGATGCCCTACAGGGGGCATGCCTCAGACAGCTAGTTTTGGAACCCACTCGGAAAAGAGCAATCTTAGACCTGGTACTCTCAAATGAGGACAGAGAGAGGATCTCTGATCTTGAAGTGGGTAGCCATCTGGGAACAAGCGACCACCAAACAGTGTGGTTCACAATAAACGTAGCTGTAGCGTCAAGCCACACAAAAGTAAAGGTACTGAACTTCAGGAGGGCTGATTTTGTCAAAATGGGAGAGTGCCTCAGAAAAGCACTAGCAAACAGGCAAGAAGGTGGGGTGGAGCAACAATAGGGAAACATCAAAACCGCCATCACAGAGGTAACAAGCCTTTGTGTGAAGCAAATAAATCAAAATGTAAGAAAAAACCACTATGGTTCTCAAAAGAAGTGGCGGAGAAGGTAAGGGAGAAAAAGGTAGCATTCAGGAAGTAGAAACACAGAAGGAGCAGGACAGAGAACTGTGACAGTTAAAGCAGAAGGAAGCGGGTAAGGCAGTCTGAATAGCAAAGGCCCAAACTGAGAAAAAGATAGCCAACTTGGTTAAGAAGGGGGATAAAACCTTTTATAGGTACATTAGGGAGCAAAGAAAGACTAAGGCAAGGATACTGAGGCTGAACAAATAGGAAGGTGGTTGGGCAGAGAGCGACAGTGAAAAAGCAGGGATTCTGAACAAATACTTCTGCTCAGTATTCACAATGGGAAAGCAGGGGGAAATGCCTAATCAGGTCAATAGAAGCACTCTGGATGGGAGGGTTGATATTAGTCCTTTCACGGAAGAATGGGTTCTGAAGGAACTCTTAAAACTGAAGGTGTATAAAGCAATTGGGCCTGATGAGATTCACCCCAGAATTCTAAAAGAACTAAGGGAAGAACTAGTAACACCACTGACTACCCTTTTTAATGAATCATTGAAGGATGGTGTGGTACCTGAGGACTGGAGGAGGGTGGATATGATTCCCCTTCACAAAAGTGTTAGCAAGACAGAGGCAAGAAACTACAGACCTGTCAGTTTGACCTCAGTGGTAGGGAAAATGATGGAATCACTTCTGAAGGAAAGAATTGTTGACTACCTAGAGACCAGTGGGGCACATTACCCAAGGCAGCATGGATTCACAGTGGGAAGGTCATGTCAGACAAATCTAATTGATTTCTTTGACTGGGTGACCAAAGCAGTAGACCAGGAAGGGGCTGTGGACATGGCCTGCCTAGACTTTAGCAAGGCATTTGACACAGTCCCGCACAAAAGATTAATAAACAAATTAGCCAGCCTGGGAGTGGGTCAAACGGTGGTAGCCTGGGTAAAACACTGGTTGAACAACAGGACACAGCGAGTAATAGTAAATGGAGTCCACAGTGAAGAAAGGAGGGCTACTAGTGGGGTACCGCAGGGTTTGGTACTGGGGCCGATCCTTTTTAATGTCTTTATAAGTGACATTGCAGAGGGACTGGAAGGGAAAGTATGTCTCTTTGCAGATGTCACAAAGATCTGCAACAGGGTTGATACACAAGGTGGGGTGGAAAGGATGAAAAGGGACTTGGCAAGGTTGGAGGAATGGTCAAATGTATGGCAGCTTAGATTCAATGCAAAGAAGTGCAAAGTAATGCACCTGGGAAACAAAAACCCAGGGGAAGAGTACACAATGGGGGGTGAGATACTGACAACAGCAAAAATGGAAAGAGACCTGGGGGTAGTCATATCAGATGACCTAAAGGTGGCCAGCAACGTGAGAGGGGGGGATACTGGGATGCATAGGGAGAGGCATCACCAGTAGAAAACAGGAAGTTGTTGGCCCTCTGTACAGACAGTTGGTAAGACCACATCTGGAGTACTGTGTACAGTTCTGGAGACCCCATCTCCACAAAGACATAGACAGGGTGGAGGCTGTCCAGAGGAGGGCAACCAAAATGATGCAGGGTCTGCATTAGAAGACATATGAAGAAAGGCTAAAGGAACTAAAGATGTATAGCCTCGAGGAAAGGAGGGAGAGGGGGGACATGATAGAAACTTTCAAATACCTCAAGGGAATCAACAAAGTCCAAGAGGGTAGCATCTTTCAGAAAAAAAGATGTGCAAAAACAAGGAGGCACAATTTGAAGATGGGGGGGGCGGGTACAGCTCAGAGGTAATGTGAGAAAGTATTTCTTTACAAAGAGGGTTGTGGATACATGGAACAGCCTTCATGAGGAGGTCGTAGAGTCAAAAACAGTTGGGGAATTCAAGAATGCATGGGACAGACATAAGGCAATTCTAGTGGGGAGTAGGAGGAAGTAGGCTGTTGGTTAACTAGGATCTGCAGCTTGTCCGTTAAGTAGGGAAATGGGCAGACTAGGTGACCCAAGCAGTCCTTATCTGCCGTCAGATTCTATGTTTCTGTGTTTCTGGACCCATTCCACCCTCTCCACATCCTTCTTTAGGTATGGCCTCCATAACTGGATGCCATACTCCAGATGTGGCCTAACCAGTTGGGTATACAGGGCAATTATGACCTCCCTCCTCCTACTAGTTATCCCCCTCCCAATGCAACCAAGCATCCCGCTGGCCCTTTTCACCACCTTCTTGCACTGTTTTGCCACCTTCAGATCCCTTGAAATGGTAATGCCAAGGTTTATTTCCTGTTCTGTTACCTCAAGGGGCTGCCCCGCCATCCGGTATCTCGCTTTCTCATTTTTTCTTGCCCATGTACATGATCTTACACTTCATCATATTGAATGACAGTTGCCATTCCCTGTACCACTCCACCAGTTTCTTCAGATCCCTATGCATCACCTCCACCCCCTCCTGTGTGTCCACTCTAAAGCAGACCTTTGCATTGTCTGCAAATAGACACACCCTACCTTTCATGCCCACTGCTATATCCCCTATAAATATATTAAATAGCAGTGGCCCCAATACCAACCCCTGGGGAACCCCACTGATGACCTCAGCCTCCCCTGAGGGTACCCTGTTTAATAAAACCCTCTGTTTTCTCTGCCTACCAACTAGTTTTGCAACCACTGTATTACTGTCTGCCCCAGCCCCAGATCTCCCAAGTTATGCAGTAGCCTTCTGTTCAGCACAGTCAAATGCCTTCTTGAAATTAAGGTATGCAATGTCTACTACCCCCCGCCGATCCACCACCTTGGTAACCCAGTCAAAGAACTCTATCGAGTTCATTTGAGAGGATCTGCCCTCAGTGAACCCATGCTTCCTTTGATCCATCAGGCTGGTTGCCTCCAGGTAGCCAATGATACTCCTTTTGAGCAGTTTCTCCATGAGCTTTCCAACCACAGATGTCAAGCTCACTGGCCTGTAATTGCTCACCTCTTCTCCCCCCCTTATGAAGGGGTACCACATCCACTTGTTTCTAATCTTCCAGCACCACTCTGATGTCAAGGAGCCTTTGAAGAGAGCGGTCAAGGGAGAAGCCAGTATATCCATCAGCTCCCTCAAGACTCTGGGATGAATCCTGTCAGGCCCCATACCCTTGTCCACCTTCATACTAGCCAATTCTCTCATGATCCCCTCTACCTGAAAAAGACTAGTGTCTACCCCTCCTCCCCATCCTCGTTCACCCCTAAGTTACTACCCTCCCACCCTTCCTCCCTTGTGAATGCCAAGCAGGAATAGCTATTCAGCAATTCAGCTTTCTCCTGATCCCCTCCCATCATCTCCCTGGCATTGTTTTTCAGCCTTTGCATCCCCTTTCCTATTTTCCTTTGCTTGCCTATGTACTGGAAAAAGGTTTTATCCCTTTTCTTGACTGCATTGGCAATTTTCTCCTCCATTCTTGCCTTTGCTTTTCTTACCTCCCGTCCCACCTCCCTCTGCATCACCTCTTCCCAATCTTGCCCCCCCCAGTGTCTCTTTAAACCTCTTGAACACTCTCCTCTTAGCTCTGATGCTCCCAGCCAGTCCTCTGTGAAACCATAGGGGCCTCCTTTTCCTTTTATTCTTACTCACCCACCTTGTGCAAAGGTCAGTAGCCCCCCCAAATGGCCCCCTTTATCATATCCCTCATTTCCTCCACCTCCCCGAGTTCCCCCATCTTTACTAGTGCTCAGCGAACATATTCCCCCATCCTGTTAAAGTCTGCCTGTCTGAAGCTGAGTACTCTCACCTTGGTCCATTGTACTACATCAGATGTGTATACCGTAAACCACATGGTTCTGTGATCACTTGTATCAAGGTTCTCCCCCACCGATACTTCTCCCACTCTGCTTAAATTAGTTAGTACTAAGTCTAACATCACACCTTCCCTAGTTGGTTCTCTGACCATCTGTTTAAGAAGAGCTGCTTGCAGAGAATCCACAATTGCTCTGCTACTGTTGGAAGCTGCTGAAAGTGTGCCCCCCTCCATGTCTCGCAGGTTGAGGTCACCCATGAGCAGCACCTCACCCCTATTGCCACCTCCTGGATCTCTTCCATCATCTGCTTATCCACTGATTCCTGTTGCCCTTGTGGCCTGTATATTACTCGAGTGCACACCACCTCCCCCCTTCCTGTGGTCAACGATACCCATAAAGCCTCTGTCTCCCCCCATCTGCCCTATATTTATGTTGCCCTAATCTCCTCCTTCACATAAAGTGCCACTACTCCCCCTCTCCTGCTCTCCCTGTCCCTCCTAAACAATGTGTACCCTGGTATTGTCATGTTCCAGTCCTGCCCCTTGTGACACCAGGTCTCAGTGATTCCCACTAAGTCCAGTTCTGCTTCAGCCTTGACCACTGCCAGGTCTGGAATCCTGTTACCCAGATTCCTGTCATTGGCACACAGGGCCCTTCAGGCTCCCTGACCCCTCTCCCAGTCCTAGCTTGCCCACCCACACCCCCATTAAGGTTCCTTGTGATCTGAAGGGCTGACTTTCCCCTTTATCTTCTGCCCTGTGGCCTGACTCTGCCAGCAACACCCCCCCCCAGTTTAGTTTAAATTGTGTTGGTGCTCCATGTAGTCTGCCAGTTTACACTTTAGTACCACCTTACCTTCCCTATTTAAGTGTAACCTATCCGGGGCATAGAGTCTGTCATCCTTCCACATTGTCCCCCAATCTCCCACCAACCCAAAGCCTCTCTGAGTGCACCAGATGACAAGCCAGCTGTTAAACTCTGTTTTTCTCTGCATCCTGTCAGAGCTAGCTCTAGGGACTGGCAGCACCTCCAAAAACCCCACTGATCGGAACCCTGAACTGCTACAGAATCTTGCCAGCACCCCAAACCTTCCTTGTACCTCCATCAAACTGTTTCCTGTGAGGGCATTTCTTCCCAAGTGAAACAACAAGTGGGTTTTCTCATCCTACCTTTGTCCCCAGGAGGGGGATATGATGTATGACCTCTGCCGCCATCATGCCTGGCAGATATTTAACCCAGACTTTGCTTCTTTTACTTCCTTTACCCCCTACCCCCAGGTAATGCCATTAATAACAGACTCACCAACAATCAGTACCCTATCCTCCACCCTCCTGTTTGGCCTTGCCCCTGCCGCCTCTCTGTATAGAACACAACCCTTTGTTCCCACTGTAGCCAGTACCCCCACCCCGCTACAACTCCCTAGTCTTGGACTCCCCCTCTTGTACCTTCACCCTCCACCCCTTCCTGAGCTTAACCCTTGGACTTCCCTTTTCAGCTCCCCTTTTTGCAGGCTCTGTACTCCTGCCCTTACACACTTTCTCTTGCTCTGTGATAAGCCCCTTGTCTTTCCACTGGCATGCATTTACTTGTCTTACACTTTGAGTTCCTGATGCCCCACTCACCTGCTCCTGCCCATGTATATCACGTCCGGCCTCCCACCTTATGTCTCTAACCCTTGTCTCCCACCCTGACTAGGACCATTCTGCCCTGCCTCAACCTGTTTTGAGTTTGGCAGTCCTGATAACTTGGTATGCTCCCCACTATTCTCCTGGGTGGGTCCCCTTCATTTCCCCTGGCTCCTAGTGGACCCTTCTTGATGCCACTGCCTTGGGTTATCTTCTCATCTCTCTGCTTTGCATTTACTTCTGCTTTATGTGCATTATCCATGGTGGGGACCACTAATTTCCCCTGAGCTGTAGGCATTGACAGACCCACCCCCTCTGCTTTCCCTTGATCTGCCTTACTATGAGCTTCCTTGCTCCCACCCCCATCCTCAGACTGAAGTTCAGTGAAGCTATTTTTGTGCACCAAGCTTTCTAATTGCCCTTCCTCTGCTGGGGCATTTCCCACCATGTTTTCCATAAAGTTTGTCCTAGGACCCTTGCCTCTAACTAATTCCCATCTCTCCCCCTCATGTTCCTGCCCTGCACTCACACCGGACTCACCTACTTTCATGTCCCTACTATCTCACTCAACCCTCCTGTCCCTGCTTTTATTTTCATCTGCTCCTCTCTGCCCCCCCTTGGTCCACACTTGCCTACTATCTCCCTGTCCCCTCCTGCCTGGAGCAAAATTCCCTTCCCCAATTCCTATATCCTCTTTCCCCAAGCCCCTGCCAGTCCCACCCCCACACTCTCCTCTGTTCTCCTGAAGGTCCATCTTAGGTCTCTCACCTCTTCCCTGATCAGAGCCAACTGCCTACACATCATGCAGCTCCCTAGCCTCCAAGCCATGTCAAGCACCATTGCAGACACACTCCAGGTGCACCCCACTACCCTTCCAAAGATGCTTCCTGTCCTTCCAGTCTTGGGGCCTGACCCCAGTCTAGATTTCCTAACCTTCCATGCTCCTCCGCCTCAATTTGGTCCTTCCATTCTCCCCCCTTGCCTCAGTCACCGTCTGTCTGTTGCTGCCTGATCCAGTCTTTAGCCACTAGAGTGAATCCTTGCGTGTATCAGCTTATGGTAGTCTGAGTATCACTTTTGTATCAGCCTGCAGAAATGACAAAGTGGCTACTGTCACCACTCTTGGTGCAGAAGATCACAAGTTCAAAACCCAGGTAGGGCTAGTCTGAACTTCCAGTATAGAACTGTGTTGGGACCCACAGGTTTGCCGAAGGATGGGCAGAACAGGTCAGAAAGGACTTTAGGAACAAAGGGGTGATCCTGGTTAAGCATGTGCCTCACTAGCACCTCCTGTGGCCAGTTTTGTATAACCTGCAGATAGCAAAGTGGAGACTTAAAATGTGGTCAAACAAATGTCACATGACTGGTCAATGAGCACCAATAAATTAAGGGCTGGCCTGGGGTGGGTGGGTGAGTGGCACTCACACGCAGCGTGGGTGGGGCAGTCAACGCACAGCATGGATGGGCTAACACGGTGCTCTTTTAACCCCTTGTGATCATTTACCTTCTGGCTGCTTTGAAGCCCACTGAATGTTGACTTCTACTCCTGCTGCATTGGCTGCAACCTGTGACTGGGAAGGGAAGGCTGTTACAATCCTGCCTAAAGGTAAAACAAACAGAGCTGGGCATTCGCATCTACCTAGGCAAAAGAATCAGCTACCAATCGGGTACACTGAGAGACTTGGGGGCTGGTGAAATGTACTGCACATGCATCAAGTCCATATCCATATTCCAGCTCAAAACGGTAAAGGCAGTTCAGTAAAATACCAACAATAACAGTAGAAAAATTCAGGGAAACACAGTTCAGTCAGGCTTTCCCAGTCAGCAAGCAGCACAATTCCTAACTCATGTGATCCTGCTCTTAAAGAACCCTCGTAGCACATAGAAAAAAAACCTCTCTAAGCAGCACAGTGTTCAATGCAAAAAATAATTTCCTAGCCTTAGCCAACAGGAACTAAACAAATACAGTTTTGTTTCTCTTAAAAGTCTCTTAGAAATGTCTCTACATGGTGCTTTTTGAGCCCCTTGAGATTGTCTACCTGCTGAACACTTTGATCCCCACTGAATGCTGGCATCTGCTCCTGCTGCATTGGCTGCAGCCTGCGACTGGGAAGGCAGGGCTGTTACAATCCTGCATGGTGCTCTTGTAGCCCCTTGTGATCATCTACCTTCTGGCCGCTTTGATCCCCGCCGAACACCAGCTTCTGCTCCTGCTGCATTGGCTTCAGCCTGTGACTGTGAATTAGTTTTTATAAACACATGAAAGCTTTTCTATAATTCATTTTTATAAATGCATTATATACTATAAAAAAAAGGTTTCACTATATTCATTGGGGGCTGTGGGATTTAAACCCAGGTCACCAGGCTCATAACCCAAAGCCTTAGCCACTAAGAAGCCTTTACTGTGGAACTCTGTTTATTAGCCATTGGCCTTGATCAGTTAATGGGGTCTTAGAAGTATAACAGTACATTGTACTTATCACTGTTGTGGTGAAGCTATTCATATTATGACATTGGGTGGATAAGGACCAACTGATGTATTGTGAATGGCATAACAAGATTTTACTTATGATTCGTATAGAGAATACGGTTGCTAGTATGCATCATGCCCTTCCTACTTTTCATAATAGATGGGAGAAATTATTTACACTTCTTATGCTGACGTGACTTGTTATGCATTGTTTGCTTTGTTGATTTACCTCTTACAAATTCTTGCCTCCTTTTGTACATAGATTTAATTTCCTATTGTGCATTTCATACTTGATGTGCAGCTCTGTGGCTATGTTTTCTTTTTTGTTGTTGTTGATTTGTATTTTACTGCATGTTCTGCATTTCGATGTATGGTTTGTATTATTGTTTTTCTAAACTTCCAATAAAGTAAATTAAGTAAAAAAAAGCCTTAGCCACCACACTGCATTGCCTGTTTTGATATCACTGTGTCAGTGTTCTCTTACCCTAAGTCGAGCTGCTGTCTGCTATTATGACTCTTTTTACCTCTGTATCCTGCTATGACCATTTATTGTTTTGTCTGTACCTTGTAACCACCCAAGTCACACTGAAAATAGGCACTTGACTGTCTAGTGTACTTACCTGGTTAACAAAAGCAAATAAATACATAAGTTACACTTAGACAGATCCAAACTAGAACAGCCAATATACCTTTCCTGTTTTTCTGTATTGCCAAATGTCTTTTTTGTAAACTCTGCACATTTCTAAGTCGTTGAATTGTCTGAAACATTTTCAGTTCACATGAACACAAGATTAGTACTCTGTCTATTCTAACGTAAATAAAAACATGTCTACTTTCCTTCTATAGCCCTAATATTGATATACTGATGTGTAGCCCATGTTTCAAAACAATTCACACTTACCAAAGAGGGATAGCTTGTAGTTTTCACCTGATTTTTCTAATTCTCTCTATGTTAAAAAAACAGGTATACAAATAAGCTCAAGATTATTTATGAGCTATGGATACAGTTATATGTTTGAAAATGTGGGGCACATAAGGAACTGTTTTTCTTGCAAAGTGAACAGGTGAAACCAAAAATAAATTGTTGTAAATAGTGATTATGAACAGACCAAGCTTCACATAGCTTGTAGTGTTCACTCGATTTTTCTGATTCCCTCAGTTTAAAAAAAAGGCATGCAAATAAGCTCATGATTATTCATGAACTATGAGGTGACTCTAGGCATCCAAACCATGCCTCTTTACACAGCTATTTTGAAGTCCTTACTGAACATGCTCGGAACCTGAAATTTTAAAATTTAATAACTTTGGAATGGATTACTATTTTTTCACCAAACCAGTGAAAGGCATCTCTGTGGGCCAAGCTCTTTCTACCCTGCAAATGTCAGTCCAAAATTCCAAAGCTTCTGAGTGCAAAGTGACCAAAGCAACCTGCAAAAAAACAGCAATTTTTCACATTTGTTTGTATTTGTATCTTGGAATCCACACATCTGACCAGAGCAAAATTTGGAATATCAAGAGATCTGTCCCACAAGACTCCACATACAACATTTCATGTAAAATCCATTGAACAGTTACAAAGTTATTAAAGTGAAAACTTTAACACTCACTACTGCCATCTGTAGGGCAGTCGCTGAATTGTGCATGAGTTCCATTATAAATTGGTCACTTGCCCTGGCTACAACTGATCCCTCCTGCTTACCCAGCTAGAACTGATCTCTCCTGCCATCTCTAGGCCAGTTGCTGAATTACACATTACTCAGTTACTCAGTGTAAAAAGGTAGAAGAAGACACTACACCCATCGAATCCACCTTCCCACCCTTGTAGGCTTATGTTATACCTTGTCCCATAATAAGCCTATCAAGTCAATTTTTGAACATTAGTTCTGTTATAAATTATACACTTACTTGGCTAGTACTGATCCCTTCTGCCATCTGTAGGCAGTCACTGAATTACACATAAGTTCCATTTAAGCAATAATATACAACAGGATGTGTGTTGTTGTGAGATTTACATATGCCTTAAAATATTTCACTAAACCAGCAAAAGGCATATCTGTGGGTCAAGCCCTTTCTACCCTGAAAATTTCAGACCAAAATTCCAAACTGTCTGGGCGCACAGGAATGACAAAAAAAAAAAAAAAAAAAGGCTGAAAACGGATTTTTTCACTATCAGCATTTCAGAATCTGCACATCTGATGGGAACAAATCATTGCAATAGATCTACCGAACAAGACCATGCAGGCAAAATTAAGTGCAAATGCTTTGAATGGTTGCAAAGACATTAAAGCAGCAATATAGTTATCCAGCAAAAAAAAATCATCCTACCTTTTTTTTAGCAGTGATGTATTCCTGATAATCTTAAATTCTTCATTGGGGTATTTTAAATTCAATCAGCTAGTTTTAAAATTGTGTTTAATTACAACTTTTGTAATTTGTATGGCTCTACAATAAAGACAGCAGCCACCAGTAACTTTCAAAAATCCTCATCCCAGAGAGCACACACTGACAGCACTCACTGTATTTATAATGCATATATGTCAGAGTGTTGCCAGCACATGTTTCTGATGGCTAACGCCACAACACCACCCTGATTTGCATGCATCCATGATTGTTGACATGATTGTTGACATAGCAAAAGACCAACAACTTTTAAGAACTTCAAAATCCTTATTTTCTTGCCTTAGGGATGAAATAAAGCAAAAAAGAAAATCATAATCTTTGGTTTGTCCTAACTGCCTACCAAGTTATTTAAATTATTGTTAAAGGAACACTATCAACCTATTTTGCATCATATAATTTCTAGTTAAAACACCACATTTTATGGTTGCTTGCCTTCTCTGAAACTCATTGATGCTGTTTTTTTTTATCTGCCTCCTTGTTTAGTGGAACTAAAATGCATGATAATATATATTTATAAACAACGTTGTTTCAT
This sequence comes from Neoceratodus forsteri, assembly GCA_016271365.2. NCBI lineage: Eukaryota > Metazoa > Chordata > Ceratodontiformes > Ceratodontidae > Neoceratodus > Neoceratodus forsteri. The sequence goes on along the minus strand of JADMNL010000040.1, from coordinate 39,464,401 downwards.
GTCCTGAATCAATTTTTCTTGAATACTTCCTAAACATTAGAAGCACCCCCAAACAGTGCAGTCACTCATGAGGCAGTAGCCACCTAAATTGCTACTGCATCTTGAGTGGTTAGACTGTGCTGGGGATGTTCTCAAGTACAGAAAAGATGCAGTGGGGATTGATCAAGGAATGTAAACAACCCTGTTTTGGTGTGGTAACATCAGTATGGTAGGTAGTCTGTTTTTCTACTTTTTAAAAGAAAAAAAAGAATCAGAATCAGACTACTAGCTACATCAGCAGTCTTTACAGAATGTTAGCAAACATAAAATGTATATTTTAAACAAGGGACATTTTGAGGCCAAGAGGGTTTACAGTATCCCTTTAACTAATACTGCTGCTTTAAAGAGGAACTCTGGCCAAAAGTGCTACAATGCAGAATTAAAATAAGCATACCCCCACTAAATCTCATACCAAAAATTAAGTTTCTACGTTACTTCATTTTAAAGTTATGAGCTATTTTGTAACCACAATTTCACTACCTGTTCAAAAAGCCAGTTTTAGTCAAGAGCTGCTGCTAATGTCATCTCCTGAACTCACAGTCTAGTCCTTCCTGTCAGCAAGCATATAGGACCCGTTTCTCCAAAATCAAAAGATCATATACCATGGTTTGTCAAAGTAAAACAGGTAGCACCATTCAATAAACATTGTTATATAAACTATATATGTTTCAGGTTTTTAACAAAGTTGAGAAATTTATATTTCTTAATGCCATTTGTCCATTTCTCCAGTGTTGCTGGATGCTGAGTCAGCATGCCTCCAGGCTGCTGATACCATTTGGGGTGTTACTCTACTGTGCCTGTTAGGAAGATGTACTGCTACTGGTATTGTAATGATAGTAACTTCATTGCTGTTTGTCAGTGTCTGCTTTACAATACGTTACAATAGGGGCCTTATATGTGTTAATTCCTACTGGGGTGGAAGTGTTAGCCCTGGTAAAATTATCATTTTAATAAAGAAATAATGCACACACAGGGTGTGTCATGCTGGGATAAGGCTGAGTATGTCCAGTACCCAAGAAGTGAAGTTATCCCAGCAAAACACACACCCTGGAGTGCATTATTAATAATACATTTTAAAGCAACAGTGCAACAAAATTGAGCAAAATATTTGACCCTAACTTTTTTCACTATTAAAGATTCCAGGCATCTTCCAGTTTTATTTGGTGGTACAATATTCTAAGTCCATCAAAATTTGAATATTTTATAAATGTTTTCATTGATTTTTTTCTCATAAAAAAAGATGGCCGCCACCAATGGGACAGTTCAGTAGGTTCTGATGGGTTGTATCCTAATTTACTGAGAGATGCAGCTTCAGTCTTAGCATGACCCATTAGCATTATTTATAATTTATCTTTTTCTTTGGGTGATGTTCCCAATTTATGGAAGCATTCATTAGTTTTTCCTATTCATAAAACTGGATCAAGACAAGATTTTGGAAATTACAGGCCCATATCAATTTTATCAGCTCTGGCTAAAATACAAGAAAAAATAGTATATAATCAATTAATTGATTACATAGAGAATTTAGGACTTTTGTCACATAGTCAGCATGGCTTCTGAAAAGCAAGAGGTACAGAGACTGCCTTGGTTGAGTTCACAATTGCGGTCCTAGATGGTATGGAAAGAGAGTGTTTAACTGGGGCCGCATTCATGGACTTGACCAAGGCATTCAACCTGATAGACCACTAACTTCTAACTGAATGATTTGATTTCTTGGGAGTGGGACATCCTGCATTGTTGTCATTTGAAGATTATCTTAGGGAAAGATCACAGAGTTTTAAGTTTGGTTGTACTGTTTCTGAATCTGCATTGTGAAGTGTAGGGTCCCTCAGGGCTCCATACTGGACCAGTTTTGTTCTCTTTATTTTTTGATTAACAGGTAAATGTAGTGGAGAATATATCGGTTACATTATTTGCAGATGATGAAGTAATTTATATTCAGGGTTCCTCTGTAACCGAACTGAAATACTTATTAACTAGGGAAATGTGTAATTTGCAACAGTCATTCATTTCTATGGACTTGAATATGATAAGACAAAAACTATGGTTTTTGGTACTAAGGCACATCTTAGGGATATGGGAGAGTGTTTACAGATTAAGTCCCTTGATGGCACCTTTTTAAAAATGTGGATACTTTTCAATACCTACTGTAGATGTCCTATTGGACCCAAATTTAAGTTATGAATCTCATTTTACAAGGGTCACATATATACATACATTGGGAGGCAGTGTAGTGCAGTGGGTTAAGGCTCTGAGCTGCAGATCTGGAGACCTGAGTTTGAATCCCACAGCCATCTAGATGCATACTGTGTGATCCTGAGCAAGTCACTTAACTTTCTTATGCTCCCAGGTCGCATCTGGAAACAAGCTTCAGCTTAGTGTGCTACTCCTGGTTAAACAATATTCCCTTTCCCACATAGATACATAGATACTGTCAACAGATAAGGGCCTATGGCCCACCCAGTCTGCCCATTTGAGCTTGTAAGTTCACTTTATGTTTTCCTAGAAGTCTGTTGTCCCTTACCCTGACCTCCAGAATTCTCTTATGTATATCCCATGCATTCTTAAACCCCATGATTGTTTCAGCCCCCACCACTTCCTCTGTCAAGGTGTTCCACTTGTGCACCACCCATTCTGTGAAGAAATTCTTCCTCATGTTTCCTCTAAATCGCCCTCCCTCCAACTTCCCCCCATGTCTTCTAGTCCTGAAACATCTTTTTCACTGGAAAATAATGTGTTCCTGTACCCTGTTCCTCCCTGTAAGGTACTTGTTTGTCTCTATCATATCCTCTCCCTCCCTTCTCTCCTCCAGGCAGTACATCAAAGATCAACTCAGAAGTGGGTCTTTTATATAGAATTTGTCCCTTTCTCACTCAGGAATCTTTCAATGGTAATTGCTAGACAGTGTCTAGCTCCAATTGTAAATTATGCTACCATAATTACAGATAATGCTTCTGCAACAATAATTTCTAAAAAAAAAAAAATTCTCTATTACAATTAATAGCTAAATTTGCTCTTCTGTCCCTAAATTATCCCATTAATTTGATACTTTAAATTCTGTGGGTTGGTTTCCTATTCAGATACATTTTTGACGGAGTATGGTTAAGTTTACACGGAGTTATTAATTCTGGTGTCCGACCAAGTCTTAGTGATCTCTTGAAACTACACAGTAAGGGATATTACTGTAGACAAAGGATAGATAACATGGTCTTAAAACTCCCATTTTTGAGATCCAGTAGTGGTCAGAGGTCCTTTGCCTATATTGCTCCATCTATTTGAAATGATATTCCCCTGGATATTAGACAGCTGCAATCTTTTAAAACATTTGTTCATGCACTGAGGCTGTACTTTACTTCACTGGCTGAATGTAACTGTTTTAAATAGGCATATTTTGTTTATCTTGACATGGATTTATTAGTGTGAATTTTTATGGATTGTTAATTTATTGTAAATCACATGTATGTATGCTCTGTTTGATGTGGGTCACACCTGTAAAAGGAACTTGTGTTTTCCAGTGTGTTTACCCGTTAAGTGAATAAACAAACATTTTGCATAGAAAGAACATTGTAGACCTGGCAAGGGTTAAGAATGAAAAAAAAAAAACTCATGTTTCGCAGCACAGGAGGTACCTAGTAAGTATATTTGACAAGTATGCTAATATTTTTTCTTAATTGTAGTTGAATCTAGCTTTTTTGGAAAATCTTTTTTTGTTCCACTGCTGCATTTATATTAGAACAATGTTTAGAACAATCTGACAACTAATATGTTGACTTACACACAGCAACAAGGAATTCTAGATAGATTATAAAGTTAACTTAATTTTTTCTTACTCAGCAGTGCAGTTTCTTATTTTGGTAGTGGTGAATGCAGTATAGCACCTAATATGTAGAAGAATGCAGCAAGGCATTGTGGATACAATATGAAACTGTCTTCCATGTTCCTTTCTTGGAGGTGCAGTCTCCTATTTAATGTAGTGGTTACAACAACATAAGATCTCAGAAATTTATTTTCAAAATGAAGCATTTTGCATACACTGTATAGCTGACAAGATTTCTTTACTGAGAGATGTAGTCTCCTATTTCTGTAGTGAATACAGAAATACAGTAGCCTGTATACTAATTTACAAAGTGAAGAATTGTGGGTAGAATAAATAGCTAATTTTTCAATCTCCCTACTGTGATGATATTCTGTCATGTGTGTGCTGGGACTAGATCCTTGATGTTATGCTGGGATAAAATCACGGGTCCAGCCCCACACTGACCGATCAGAGCTCAGCATTCTTTATTACCATTCTATAATTGTTTTTAAGTGCAATCCTGAGAAATCACCTCAATTAAAAGATAGATGTAAATGATCACAGCCTTTCACCACATCAGAGTTATCCAGTATGCAAAACTCAGAGAAAACTGCTATGACCCAGCATCCAGAAATCCTGGAAAAATGGACCACAACAAACAGGCACCAAAAAAAAATGAATTTGTCAACTTTGTTACAAATCCCGAAACACACACAGTTATTAACGAAATGTTTATTGAATGGTGGTGCCTGTTTTACTTGTGAAAACCACTGCACATGGGGCCCAATTCTAGAAAGCATACACAAAAGCGCAATGCAGATGCGCCAATGGAAATGGTGTAAGTCACAAATACGTCCAGCAAATGAGCCAAATGCAATTCTACATTGTGAGATGCACATTGACGCAATGCAGTATGCCAATCATGACTTACACTGCAGTTACGGCAAACCCACAGGTACGCCAATGTGCAACTGAAGATATTCCAAGAAAAGGGAAGAGATATGCCAGGGTGAGATTCTAGAAGCAGCAGTGCCACAACTTACACCAAGACCAGCCAGAGTAACATACACCAGGTGGGAGCAGGTGTAACTCACACAGCATAGATAGGAGCAGAGAAAGACAGGCTGGAGACACAGCAGCACAGCACTGTGACAGAGAGAGAGTGGAGAGAGACAACATGGATAGACCAGTAGCAATGCTAGTTATGCTACCACTGGAGTGTTGGGACAGGTGCAGGAGGCGACCCAATGCCCGAAACAGAGGCACAGGCAGCAACCAGGACGGCACAGACTAGGCAGAAGTAATGCACCATGGTTGCACAGGGTGAGGAAGACATACCAGGACCTGGTGGAGGAACAGTGTAACACACAGTACCGACTGCCCCAGGCCATCATAAACACAATATGCAATGACCGCCACGCAGACCTGTGCAGCATCACCCACAGGGGGCAGCCAGTCCCTGTGGAGATGAAGGTGACAGAAGCACTATGCCTCCTTTCAATAAGGACATTCCAGACACCAACATGTGACACTGTGGGAATATCACAGCCGACCACGTCCAGGTGCATACACCTGTTCCTGAATGACATGGTGGCCTGCATGGACCAGTACATCACCCTCCCCTGGGAAGCATGGCAGCAGCAGGCAGTGATGCAGGGCAACAACACCATTGTGCAGTTCCCACATGTCACGAGTCCAATAGACTGCACCCATGTTGCCACACATGCACCATCAGTCAATGGTGATGTGTACGTGAATCAGCCACCACTCCATGAACCTGCAGGTGGTGTGTGACAGTCATGGCTGCATACTAGATGTGGGTGACCAGTACCCTGGTTCCACGCATGATGCTTATATCCTGCGAAACAGTGGTCTACATGAGGGCTACCAGAAGGGCCAGCTCACAGGAGGATGGCTATTAGGTATGTCAACACAGCAGAGAGCACTGCAAACCTGTATGCCTGCACACCATGCAGGCATAGGTCCATAGGCCACACAGACTGATGATGTACCATCCATTCAACAGGGGACAGCGGATATTCACAGCTGCCATGGGTGATGACACTACTGCACCACACACGCACAGCAGCACAGATACGCTACAATGGAGTGCACAGCTAGAGCAGGTGCATTATAGAGCACACCTTTGGGGTCCTAAAGGCATGAATCAGGTGCATTGATAGATCAGCAAGAGCATTACAGTACAGTCCAGAGACAACCAGCAAGATATTCAACATCTGCCGCATACTGCACAACAGTGCAGTTCAACACTGTGTGCCACTGCTGGACCAGCTGGTGGACGGGGATAAGGAGGACCAGGAGTGGAATGGCGGGGCACACAGACATGTGAGGCACCTCCAGACAGATGCTGCACAGGCACAGGCAGGCCAGCGCGCATGTTGTGACCTGATAGAGAGGCACTGCACCTGAGAGACACCATGGAACAACAGTGACAGCCACTAAATGCCAGGCAGCAGTCCCAAAGGAAACATCGCATGGGCACGCCACCTGGTGCAGTGCACAGGAGACTGTGACACTGGAGGCTGGCAACAGGTTCCATGGATTGTGATCATAATGGGTGGTGCACACACACAGCTGTGGACATGGAACAGTGTTGGAACTGTGAGACAGCATGGAGCACTGTAAGATGACCAGCACAACAGGCAGGTGGAGATAGGCACAGCACTGTTGCCTAAGGGGGTGGATATGGCCATGCAGAGGGAAGCACAGAACACGCATGGCACCACACGACAAGGGACACAGTAGGGCAGCCCAATGGGCAGGGGCAGGCAGCGCACCATGGGGGCACACACCTGTGAGTCCTGCAGACACAGGGCACAACCTGTAGACACCAGCACACATGAACAGGGTGGAACCACTGCCATGCTGTGGCCCATGCAAGCAGCACACAGCAACACACCATGGGAGAAATGACAAGCAGATCATGCGTGCAAGACAGGCACACAGGGACAGTGTGGCACAGGGTACAAAGGGTGCACAGAGGCCACAGGCACAAAGCTGGGATGATGGCGCCACCAGGCACAACATCCCTGCCATGGCCACTGATACATGTAAACAATGTAATCACAACAGGGACACAGCTCTGTGTGGCACACACTAGTGGACAAATGGTGGTGAGACACACCAATGTCCGTGCCAGTGGTGCCACCTGCAGAGAACAATGGTACCCTGAGGTGGAAGGGTGCAGCACAGGCAACATGCCACCACACAGCTGGGAGGTACAATGGCAGCATGCATGGTGACCTGCAGCACACAGGACACCATGCAGATGTGGCCTGGGGACAGTGGCCTGGGCTGTGAGCAGCACAAATGGCACACCGACCTAATGCACAGGGAGGGAACACTGGGGACAGCAGGCACCATCACCAGTGTGCACCCCTGTGCACACACACACACACACACACACACACACACACACACACACACACCACACACACAGCCATGCACACCTGGAACAGACACACAGACACAGTGATTATGGCAAAAGGTTTAATGCAAACATCGGATACAGGGTAACAATGGAAGGGGGATGGGGATGAATAACAGGCAACAGTAATAATCAGAAACCAAACAGGAAAGCCACACCCAAACAGCCACCCACAACATCCCTCGAACACCAATCTGTACCCACAAACAACCCAACACAGTCCCAACAACAATAACACAATCCCACCCATGAGAACTAACATGAATAAGTAGCCTCACCCTCCCGAAGACATCCCACAATACCCATACATACAGTTCCACCCACCTATAACATCCACCCCATATACATGCCCACCCACAAACACAGCCCCACCCACGTCCGGATGATGTGGACCCATGGGACCAAGGTCAGCCGCAGTTCTGTGAGGAGGGTGCCCACCAACCCATGGAGGTGCCCAATGTCCTGCAGTATGGCTGACACCAGGACCACAAGGTGCTCCCGGTCCAGGCCCCCACCCTGCACAGGATCAGCACCAGGCTTCTCAGCCACAACAGCCTCCCCCTGCTGCATCTCTGGCATGGCTGCATCTTGCTGTGGGCCAGTGCCTCCGGCTGCAGGGGCTGAAGCGTATGGCACAATGACAGGCAGTGGGACACCTTCGACTGCCCGTGCCGCATCATCCCCAAAAGCAATCCCAGCCGGTGCTACAGCCATGGCCTGGTCCCCATCAGCTGCATCAGTGCCCTCTGTGGCCAGGCTGGGTGTTGGTGGATGGTCAGGCCCCTGGTGCCCAGCATCAGTGGGGTCCCTCAGAACTGACTGTGGGTCGACTGTGGCCAGGTCCACATTGGACGCCGCTGCTGTGGAGTAGGTGGAGGAGGAGGAGGAGGAGGTTGGTGGCAGTACCCTGGCCCTCTGCTGCCTGTGCTGGGTGCACAGCTGGTACTCAGCTGCATCACAGGCCTTTATCTTGGTCATAGCCCTCAGCAGGGCCCTCTGCCACCGTGGCAGCCTGCTATGGACACCTGTAGGGATCTAAAGGATGCGGTCAGTGCTGGACCCAGTCAGGGACACACACACACACACATAGGCAATCAATATGAGGGTGCAGACCACCAATGCAGTGACACCCCCCCACGAAACAGACATGCATCCCTGTCACAGCAGCACAGTGACAGTATGACAGGGCCATGGCCCCAGTTGTGTGGGGAGCACATGTCAGGGGTGCAGTGTGGGTATGTTCATTGTTCCAGTGATGCCCATGTCACACCAAGCCAGGTACCTCCCTGGGCATGGGCATGTGCGGCCATGGCCCATGGACACCTTGGTGTACCACTGGACTGGGGTGGGTCAACACACAGGTGCTGGTGCACACCCATTTGCCATGGAACACACCTGCGCCACATGCCCCCCCATACCGTTCTGCCCTGGGGTCGGCAACATGGTCATAGGTCACCGGCAGTATCCCCATGCCCTATGGGCCGGTCGGTCATACAGCACCTGGGCTGCAGTGTGGGGGCAGGTGTGCACAGCAGTGCAACTGTGTACAGCCATGTATGGGGGGGCCACAGCCAGTGGCATGTACAGATCGCATGACTGAGCAATGGTACTCGGTACCATCCACAGCCGACAGCACAGCCCTGGCCTACAGACAGCACTGTACTAACAGTGGGATGCACATGTCAACAGTAGATGGGGACACTGTCTGCATAAGCACATAATACTTGAGCAATGGAACTGACCTGCACACATCATGGCAGTGAGCCATGTCCCCTAGGCATTGATGTGTGCAGGTGTACCCCATGTGGAGCTGTAGGCACACAATCTGATAGGTGTTGTACTATGCCCGGGGACCCATGGATGTGGGACATGCCCATGGCAGGTAGTGTACTGTGCAGTGAGGTTGTGCTGCACAGACAGTCCCATACCCCCACCCTCCCACTGCACATCCCAGGGAGAGGGCGGTCAACACCAGGGTCCCAGCCATCAGACCAGTGTCATCTGTTCCAGGACCTGTGTACACCATGCCTCTGGGTGTGCCCAGCAGTACCCTGATATGGACTACGCGGCCACTCCCATAGCTTGCATGGTGGTGTGGGTCCCAAACCCACACTGCAGTGCCAGCTGTGCATACCACATGAGAGACCACTTGCATAGCCACAACAGCAGCAGCAGGCACAGCCCTGTACTACAGGGGCCATGGAGGGGTGTGACCTGGGCCTGTGCCAAGCAGGTATGCTGGCCTGTACCATGGGTAGTACTGCAGTGAGGCACAGAGGTATGGGGGCGTACCCCTCAGGCATCCCTCAGCACGGGGACCTTCCCACCCCATGCCCCCAGCCAGTTCCTTGGCCCACAGCTGCCCTTCATGGGTGGTGTGCTGCTCACACAGCCACTGTGCTGTGCCTGCAAGCTGCTGGCCAGATACCATGTGCACAACACACCCAACACCAAACTACACAGTGTACATCACTACACCATGGTGGCCACTGTGGTCTGACCTTGTAACCCAATGCAAGGGGCAGTGACCCCCATCCTTAGAGTCACTGTCCCTCATTGTCCCCACATGTAGAAGGGTGGCTGTCAGTGCCATCCAGGTGTGGACACATCCATTGGATGACTATCACCAATGCAGGCATGGGGGCAGTTATGCTGGGCCTTCCTGCATGGGTTAGTAATGTCCCACTAAGGTAACATGTTACCTGCCACACAGTGGTGTGTGGATGCACCATACCCCCCCATAACACTGGGAACCATGCCACAGCACAGCTCCTGGATGTTGTACACAGCCATTGCACAAAACGTAACAGAACCCCTCTATATCAACAATTGGGAGGGTTCATTCCTGTTTCTGTCCCTCAGAGCAGTGACAGATGGAGTAGTGGTATGTGGGGGGGGGACCTGCTGTGGCCCAGTACTCGCCAGTCTGCAGTTTGTCTGCCCCTGTCCTGTTTAGGTAGGAAATGCTGTGTTCTTGCTCTGTCTTACACCCAGCACTCCAGCTCTTGTAACACTACTCCAGCTCCTGTACCATTACATTGTGCCAGGGCCTATCTACTCGCAACTGCATGAGCCCATCGCATGTGCATCGCATATCGCACATCGCATATGCGCAATTGTGGCATGCATGGCAGCAACTGTGATATGCGATAGTGATGTGCATCTTGGCATCTGCAATGTGGGGTTGCAGCCAGCATGATGACACGCACTTGCGTGTGCCCCCTGTGGATGCAACTCAGTTGTGAACTGGGTATGGGTACACCTGCATGTGTAGCAGCAGTGCCTGCAGGACTGTGTGTGTGTGTGTACGTTCCCTGGGGTAGTCAGAGGCAGGATGCTGACCACTGACAGTGGCCCACACAGGGCATTGGCATGACTAAGGGCTACTCCCTGAGCAATGTGTATCCTGTAGCACTACCATTGCACTGACGACAAATGGACAACACAATATAGGGATGATGTGAAACAATTTATTTACATGGTGCAGTATACACAACAGGTGTACATATCACAGTGCTCCCCAGTCCTTCCCATCACACGTGCTCCCACACTCACCCATGCACAGAGTCATACATCCGCACACACACTCCCTTGTGAACGCACAGTTCCCCCATACACATGTGACCCCCTGCCTTGCTAATGGCCTTGCCTCCCCATTGCAGCCCCACCCAACCATCTCCCAACTGCACAGGTCTCCTGGGCGTGTCACAGCCATCTGCCACATGCACACCTTCCTCGTACCGACCCCTCCAGTGCCGGGTGCTGGGCTGTGGGGCACCCTGCCTGTCTGGTGGGCTGTGCGGTGCCCTGGTGACCCACCCCTGGCATCACACCCTGTGGGCCTGTGTGTGCCACTACAGTTGCTCTGCTGTGCCTCTGCCCAAGCAAACCTACATGCCTCTGTGCCACATGTGGTTGTGGCTGTGCTGGGGCTGCACCATTTGTTCCCACATCATGTGCTGAGCGTCTCAGGCCCTGTGCAGTCTGTGGAGCCCATACCTTGGTGTGCCCGCCCCCCCATGTATGCCCTGTGCCTGACCCTGTTCCAGTGGGACTGTGTGTGGGGCTTGGCCTGGCCTGTGCCTGTGTTGCCAGCATGCCTGTGCGCGACACTGTGATTGTGCCATGGCGCCATCCTGTGCCTGGGTCAGTGTGGGCGGTGTCTGACTGGGCTTGTGGCTCTGGCAGCATGACTGGCAGGAGGGGCACAAATGACACCTGGGCCTGTGGTGGGGGTGGGGGTGCAACTGGAACTGGTGGCTGTGTCTGGGTTCTGGAATGTGCAGTGGCCAGGGGTGCCATCCGCTGGGCCAGGAATTGCAGGTGGTGCAGCGGCTGCAGTGCACATGGTCTGGCCTGCATGGACACGGCTGTATCTTGGCACTGTTGGTGTGCCACCATGTTTTCCAGGCCTGTGCTGAGGTGATCCATGATGACTGTCTGGCATTTGGCACAATGCCGGATGCCCTGTATGGAGTCCCCCAGGCCAACCACGTATGCCGATGAGTCTCTGGTGAATGCCTGCAGACAGCCAGCAATGTTGGACAGCTGCAGCTCCATGCTGGTGTTGTGCTCCTGCATGCCCTGCCGTATGTTCCTCAGCTCTTGCCTGACATCCCCCTGGCCAGCCAGCACTGGCTGACAGTAGTCCCCAGTGTAGGACTGTGGGGACAGCTAATCCTGCAGCTCACGGACGGCCTCGTCCAGTTGGTCGTCCAGTCGATGGGTGCTCAGTGGGCTTAGCAACCCTATGGAAGTGTCCTCGGCAGCCAGCTGATCTTGCTCTGCTGCCTCCTGCTCAGACACAGGCATCTGCACAGCCTCCACAGGTGTGGCAGCACTACTGGTAGTGTCCTCCATGGTCCCCTGCTGCTCCTGTGGTAGCCCTGCTGCGTCCTCCTCACCGCTGTCCACTGCCTTCTCAACCATGGGGCCGTCGCCACTACCACTCCCCTCAGGCTCCATCATGGGATCCAGTGTTCTGGCCACAGGTGTACTGGCATCTGGGCTGCCTCCACCTGATGTGGTGCTGCCGCTGTCATCCAACACTGTGCTGGTGGCCTGGACTGTGCCAGCACCATCCTGACCCTGCCACAGCTGCTGCTGCTGCTGCTCCCACCTTTCAGCTCTGCTGGGACCACATGCGCCAGCTGCCACGGCACCTGTTTGATGGGCAACATGTTAGTGTGTCTTCTCATTACTGTGTGCCCTCATCTGCCTGATCAGTGTTGCCCTCCCAGGTCTGCTCCAGTGTTGCACTATGGCATTGCACCTACCACACATCTATGCAGTCCCACCTGCTGTATGCCACCACTGTACCTGCATCCTGCACAGATGACATGTTCCCCCCACCATTGCTGCCCATGCTGTGCTGTCCATCCTGGTACTTGTTATCCAGCTGTCACACTGCCGCCCTGTATAGCTCCCCACTGCACAGTGGCACCGTGCACTGCCATGACCATGGGGCATCACTGTGCTGCAGGGACCAGCTCCACTGGGTGCCTACATTGTCCCTGCCATCCATGCACATCTACTACAGCCCTCGCCCTCACTCTGCATGCACAGGACCAGTGACCCATGCCCCCCCTACTGCCCAGCCCATGCTTGTGCACGCCCCCCAGTACACAGTGCATGTCACAGCAACTCCCAGTGCAGCACAGACCATACCTGAGCACTACCCCCAACAGTGCACAGGGCATGTCACAGCAACTCCCAGTGCAGCACAGACCATACCTGAGCACTACCCCACCCAAAAGTACACAGCGCATGTCACAGCAACTCCCAGTGCAACACAGACCATACCTGAGCACTACCCCCCCAACAGTACACAGCGCATGTCACAGCAACTCCCAGTGCAACATAGTCCATACCTGGGCTTAACCCCCCACACCAATTCACAGTGCATGTCACAGAAACTCCCAGTGCAGCACAGACCATACCAGGGCACTCCTCCCCCAACAGTTCACAGTGCATGCCACAGCAACTCCTAGTGCAGCACAGACAATTCCTGGGCACTCCCCCCCCCAATAGTACACAGTGCATGTCACGGCAGCTCCTGGTGCACAGTCCATACCTGGGCACTTCTCCCCCAATGCACAGTGCATGTCACAGCACCTCACAGTGCAGCACTGCCCATACCTGTGCACAGCCCCCCACCAGTTTCATGTGCACATGCCAGCACCTCCACAGATGGACATGACACGTTCCTTTGCACAGATACATGTCAACTGCACACATGCTTGTCCCTGGCCTGCCCCTGGCCATTGTCTGGTTCCCTGGCCCACTCTGTGGCCAGCTGTGGCTTTGTGGCATTCCTGTGGCATGCCACCCCACTGCTACATCTGCCTACACATTCTCACCCCATCCACCCCACCTTTGCTGTTGGCTGCAGTGCTGTTGCCATGTCAGGCCTGTCACATACATTGCTGTTGCTTGTCCCTACCTGTGGCAGTGTGCTGTCTGAAGCTGTCCAGCTCCATGACTCCTGCAATGTTCTGCTGGCTGAGGTGTGCTGCAATCCTCCTCTCCACACTGCTGAGCAGCTGCTGCTGGGTGGGTCCACCCCTGTGTCCTGTGCCTGTTTTGCACCACCTTGCGCTTCACCAGGAGCTTGAGGTTCTGGTACTTTTTCTGGACATCTCAGACAGTCCGGCACTATGCAGCGATGGCATTGACTCTGAGTGTCACCCTGTCCCATGTCTTCTTCCATTTTTCCCTCCTCTTGGCATCCCCTCCACGACTCATGAGGAGTGCATGGTGCCTGTCTATTTGATCAACCACTGTGTTCACCTCCTCATGTGTGAAGTTTCTCTTCCTCCTCTGTCTTGCGACCGCAGCTTCTGCCATGGCTGTGGCATATCTGCTGGTGTATGTTAGGCTGCTGCTGCGTTATGCCTTTTATATGGTGTATCTTGCATGTTGCGACTTACGCAGTTGCATTTGTCATATCTCTCGCATGTTCTAGAATAGGCCATAAATTGCATGTCACAATTGCTTTGGCGTATCTTGCACAATTGGGTTACTTGCATCTGGCATATTTCCCTTTCTAGAATTGGGCCCATGATCTTTAAACTTTGGAGACACAGATCCTATAAGCTCGCTGACTGGGAGGACTAGATTGTGATTACAGGAGATGACATCATTAGCAGCTCTTTTCTGAAACTGGATTTTTTGAACAGGCAGTGAATTTAGAGTTGTAAAATGACTTTTAAACAAAGTAACTTCAAGATCTCATTTATGGCTTACAGCTGACTGGGGTTGTGCTGATCCAAATTCTTAATTTATTGATGTCAGAAATTTTAACTGGAGTCCCTCTTTAAAGTGCAAAATGTAATGTTCACTACTGCCATCTATACGGCAATCATTGAATTACATGAATTCCATTATAAATTATACATTCACCCTGGCTAGAACTGATCCTTCCTGCCATCTGTTGGGTAGTCACTAAATTACACATGAGTTCCATTATAAATTATATATTTACCTGGCTAGAATGTATCCCTCCTGCCATCTGTAGAGCAGTCACTGAATTACAGTGGTAGCCTCAGACAGTGCAAGCTATTTCAAGATATTTCACAACATTTCTGAAGAGTTTCTCTCTGCTGCCCCTACTGTTTAAATGCAAAAAGCATCAGATATTTCTGGAAATATCACAGAAATTTCGGGAAATAGCTAGCAATGTCTGTGGCTACTACTGTACATATGAGTTCTGTTTAAGCAATAATGTACAACAGGTAGTGCAGTGTTGAGAAATTTACACACACCTGATAATAACTTTAGAATGGATTCATATTTTTAACCAAACCAGTGAAAGGCTCAACTGTGTGCCAAGCCCTTTCTATCCTGAAAATTTCAGACCAAAATTCCAAACCGTCTGGGTGCAAGGTGATGACAAAAAAGGAAAAGCAAAAAACAGTGATTTTTTTTTTACATTTTTTTCACTATCCCCCTCTCAGAATTTACAAATTCAACCTGAACAAAACTTAGCACATTAAGAGATCTACCCAACAAGACCACATATGCAAAATGTCATGCAAATCTGTTGAAGGACTGCAAAGATATTAAAGTGCAAACTTTAACATCACTACTGCCATCTGTAGGGCTGTCACTATATTACACATGAATTCCATTACTAATTATAAACTTACTCTGGCTAGAACTGATCCCTCCTGCGATCTTTAGGCAGTTGTTAAATTACATATGAGTTCCATTTAAGCAATAATGCATGACAGGATGTGGTATATCATAGGATAGTGTCACACCTCGGGTAGTTGGGCACAAGGCTGCAGACTGAGTATATCCAACACCTGAGAAATGATGATATCCTATGATATGCCACACCCTTGAGGGCAGCATTGTTATTATGAACTGGCTGAAAAGTTTTATTGGTGAAAATTAAAAAAATGTCTTTTAAAACCTTTTGAAAGTGTGTTTTTTATGGTGTTGGAGGAGTATTTGTTCAGAAAATAGTTCCTGGAGGGCTCTGGGCAGTAGGTGATACTGTTGTAAGTGGAGTTCATGGAGGAGGTACAGTGTGAACTCCCAGCACTACTCCCCAGGATATTCTTGTTCTATTTGACCCAGCCCTGCTGCCTGCACTGGGATCTGGTGAAGATGTGTGTAGAATTTTTTCAAATTCCATCTGTGAGAATGGGAAGAATCCAGCTTTCTGGTGGCATTTGTCTGGTAAGTCACAGGAGTGGCTATTGGAAAGTGAAGGTGCCGGTCATCCAGTATAACTGTTTAAAAAAAAGCTCACATTTTAGTGTTGTTTTTTTGTTTTCTGTTTTGAAGAGTCTCTTGAGATGTGACTTGTGCTATCTCACTCAGTTTGGTGAGCAGCTGTTGTTGGCTTTTGTTAGGCATTTATTCATTTTTTATTGAATTTTGTTGACCCGGTAGGCCCACTGGGACTAGAAGTCCCTTTTTCAGGGGCGACCAGGGGGAGGGGGGGATACAGATGGTAAGCAACTGAAATTTAACCAGATTAATCTGTTGATGGTATTTTTAGTGAATGGGGGAAATTTGGCCAGGACACCAGGGAAATCCCCTACTCTTTTCGATAAGTGCCATGGCATCTTTCATATCCACCTGAACTACCACCAATCCAGGCAGATGGGACCTCAGTTAAACATCTCATCCGAAAGAGGTTGCACCACTGTTTGCTAGAGAGTTGGTGCCTTTGTGTATGCTGCAGTCAGCGGCAGTTTCATTTGCATTAGCAGTCATACTTTTAAGGATTTGCTGTGTGTCTGCTTTTTCCATGGTCCTCTGGAGGTCTGATGCTCTGGACCATGGAGAACATTATGCTTGTTGAACAGAGAGTAATGCTGTGAAGCTGATCATTGTGTTGGCAGGGAGTGTGTGAAGCTGATTGAAGTGTTGGCTTGTGTTGCAGTCAGATGAATTTCTGGTATGTAAGGAGGCTTGTGGCCAGAATTTTTCAAAAGCCGTGATTATGTAGTTAGTTATAATCACAGTTTCAAGTACCTCTCAGCTAATCAGCTACCTAGAATTTTTTGATCCAGTTTATAATAAAAATTACAATGTGTAGAAAAATTGTTAAAGCAGTAAAATCAAAAAAATTATTAAACTGCTTTCAAAAAACATTATAATTTATTATTGTAACTGCATTTGGACATAAAGCAGTCCCTTTTTGTTAAATCAGATAACTCTTATTTTCATAATGGTTTTTATTTATTTATTCATTTGTTAACTGGGTAAGGACCCTGGACCAAAGGCCATTTTTCAGGCCCAACCCGGAACACAGTAGAAAAAAAACATAAATACATAAAAACAGACATTACACAGTGACAATAAATTACAAAGAACAACTATGTGAACATTTCAACAGTAGGCATTCTTTCAATTTTGCCTTAAAGTCAGATATAGATGAAGCCTGTCATATGATTAAAGACAGTGCATTCCAATACACAGGGCTAGCAATAGAAAAAGTACACAATGCAATTTTAAGTTTGGGTAAGACTGTGTCTAATAAAATACCATTTGAAGAACTTAAGCTGGAAAGAACATTTCGTGGATTTACAAGATTGTGTAATGGGAATAAAGATTTAAGAAAAACACATTTAAAAGTAGCATAACAATAAAATATTCAATTATGACCATTGGAGCTAGCCAAGCCAGCTGAGAGTACAAAGCACAGTGGTGAGTTCACAAGGGCACCAAAAGAACAAATCGACAGATGTTGTTATAAACAACCTTTAAAGAATGCAAATCCTTACTCTCAAGATTCAGATAAATTTAAGAAACATAGTTGAAATGTGGTAATAATGAACCAACTGCAGTTGTTTTTCTTACTTCAAGAGAAAAATTATTTTTAAATTTATACGAAAGACCCAACCTTTGATTTATGGTATGAACAACTGTTTGAACCTGAGCTACAAAAGTCAACCCGGGGTCCAATAGGATGCCAAGGTACGTAAATAGATATACCTGTTCAATAGCCAAACCATTCAAATTGTGCAAACATAAGGATGGATTATCTCTGAACATGAAAGTGGTACCAAAGATCATAAAGTTTGTCTTTTTTTAATTCAAAATCATTGAATTATTTGAAAACCATTTACAAATACCCTCGATATTATAGTTCATAGCAGTCATTAATTCACAAGAAGAGCCACCGTGAGAAAAAATAATCAAATCATCTGCATAGAGAATGGTTTCACATCTCTTACAAACAGAAGGAGGTTCATTAATGAAAATAGAAAATAACAAGGGGCCCAAAATGGACCCCTGAGGGACACCACAACTAATCAAAGAAGTTTCAGATACACAAGAACCAATACTAACAAACTGTGAGTGATTTGTTAAATAATCTCTAATCCAGGAGATGGCTACTTCACAAAAACCCAAAGCACTTAACTTTGAGCATGCCAAATCATGCTCAATTAAATCAAATGCCTTGGTCAGGTCTACAAACACCGCCCCAGTCATGAGCCCTTCATTAAAGCCTCTTGTGAACCCGACCAAGGCAGTTCCAGTTCCATAATTTTTACAAAAACCATGTTGATGTGCTGAAAGTAAACCATAACTAGAAAGATGATCATTAATTTGATTGGCTACAATCTTCTTGAGCATCTTTCTCAGAAGATTGAGAATAGAAATTGGGTAGAAATCTTCCAGTAAGACTGCATGAGCTTTTTTAGGAATAGGCACAACTCTAGCCAGTTTCCAGTCAGAAGGAAACTGGCAGGATTCCAAGGAAAGATTAAAGAGACAACAAAAAGGTTTAACTATAAATGGAGTGGCCAACCTCGAAAATCTTCCATCCAGCCCACCCCCACAATTAATACATTTATTGGGAAGGATATTTAACAATGTAAATACATCTATCTCAGAAATCTTCTTGAACATAAAACATGGTCTGTCTAAAATGGGAGAAGCATTATTTGAACCTCCAGCTCCCATTTGTGTCCCAGTTCCTCTATTTTATTTATTTATTTAAGAGATTTACCAGATAAGCATACTGAGCGGGGGCCGCTCGTTTCCAGATGCGACCTGGTGTTACATAGGTCAAGAAATGGTACAGAATGCACAATACAATAGTGAAATAGACAGCAGGTTCAGTAGACAAGTCTAAATAGAAATGACATAAAAATCAGGTGAAAAATGGGTACATAACAGGGAGATAAAATAGCCAGTGGTACTGTAACAGATGAGAGTGGAGTTAATACAGGCGAGATTGTAGGTACAGCAGGTGCAGCTAATCTGACCGAACAATTATGAGGTTTGGTGCACAGGACAAAATGCATAGTTTGTTTGGCATAGTTAGGCAATACACTACTGGGTGCTAGCAGTAGGTGTATTGGTACAGTGAGAAATTTGGCTTGTTGCTTTGGTTAAGACTTGTGAGACATTTGGATGCCCCTGGTAGGAGGACTAGTCTGTGGGTAGCAATTACATACAGCTGAGAAGTGGGAAAGCAGCCGAGATTTTAGTAGCCAGTGGGAGGTGGAGAGCCTGATATCTGCAGGTAGCTCATTCCATAGTTTTGGCATCTGATGCTTGAAGGCCATTTGGCCCTTTGAGGTGCGCATGAAAGGGACTTGGAGTTGTTTTGAGTCTGAGCCTCTGAGGGGGTATGCTGGGGGGGGGTTGGGTTGCTAGTGCACAGCTGAGATAGGAGGGGAGGGCATTTGACCAGTGTTTGGAAATGAGATTTGTACAGTGTAGTTTACGCTGAGACTCCAGCGATGGGAAGGCAAGGGCACTGTACAGGTCGCAGTGGTGGGTAGAAGGTGGGCAGTCAAGGACGTACCGGCAGCAAGAATGGAAGAGGGGATCCAGGCTGGCCAAGGTAGATGGGGGCACTGCGCTGTAGACCACATCGCCATAGTCAAAAATGGGGAGGATCATTTTGTGGACTAGCTCCCTCCTGACTGAGGTAGGAAGGTTGCCTTTATTGCGGTGAAGTGCGCCTAGTTTAGGGTGTAGTTTTGTCTGTAGAGAGTCAATGTGGGCATGGAAATCAAGGTGTTGATCTAGCCAAACCCCCAGGTACCTGAAGGAGGTGCAGGATCCTAGGTTGGCACTGTCCAGAGTGTGGAAGACGGGGGGCTTCTAGCCTGGATAGTTTCAGATGGGTGCCGAAAGTTATGGAGATGGTTTTCTTAGTATTTAGGACCAGTTGGTTGGACCTAAGCCAAGCTTGAACGGCATCAAAATCATGTTGAAGAGAAGAGTTTGAGTCACCGATGGAGGGGCCGGAGGTGTACAGTACAGTATCATCTGCATACATTTGTATGGCTGAGTTGGAACAGACTAGAGGTAGATCGTTTAAAAATATGGAGAAAAGCAGGGGGCCCAGGACCGAGCCCTGGGGGACCCCATGCTAACTGGGAGTCGGGTGGAGACATGAGGACCAATTTTTACTATAATACGATAGATCAGAAAATGTCTTATTTAAAAGATTGACAATTTTAACAGGATCAACATCAGCATCAACCAACAAATTTTGAACTGTAGAGGTTGATTGGGGAAAAGCAAAGAATTTATATTTTCCCAGAAACTTTTAGGATTTGGCAAATTTGTCTGAAATTTATTTCTATAAAAATCCCTTTTGGTTTTATGCACTAAGTCAGAAACTCTATTCCTAATACATCAATAGTTATTGAGAAGTGAAACTAAAGGATTCAGTTTGTAAGACTCCCATGCAGCATTGCACTCTCTAATCAGGGCCTTAATAGTAGGAGTAAACCAAAGATTAGGGACCTCTCTAAGCCTCATAGTACATATTGAAATGAAATATCCTGAATCTGAAGAAGTTGGTTATAAAAATATACACTGCAGAGTCTGTATCTGGAATACAGTCCAGATAGGACCAGTCCATCTGAAACAGATAACCATACAGAATATCAAAATTTACATTTCTGAAAGAGTGAACCTGGACCAAATGGGGAGGGACTTTTTTATAACCAAAGCTCAGCACTGCAGATATGGCCATATGATTGCTTACCACGTCAGGTAAAACACCTGAGGCAGTTAAGTGGCTCATTTTATTGGTGATGACCCAATCCAAGACAGTGTGATTCAATGTATGAGAATTTAGGTTGACTCAACAATGCATTGTGATAAATCATAAGCAGCTAACAGGAGCTCTAATCCCAAGTCAGTCCTTAGGGACCAATTCAAATTTATGTCCCCAACTAACAAAAATCATGCTGTTGTATGTACGGAGCAACAATGTCAAGATATTGCTTTAACCCATTAGAACCACAGTTAGGTGAATTATATAAACATCCTACAATTAGGCATTTTACACCACTCAACAGTACCCAAAGTAGCATCCAATCAGTTTCGAATGACCCATCATTACTAGATTTTACAACAGTTGTCTGAAAAGTATTTTTATAGTAAACTGCCACTCCACCCCCTATCTTCTTACCCTTCCCATCAGCTCTGAGAAAATTATACCCAGGAATAACAGGAATTGTCTGGTACAACAGGCTTTAACCAAGTTATGAATAAGGCCAATAAATCAGGTTTATAGTAATCCATAATATGTTCTACCTCTGCAAGTTCAGGGACCAAACTTCTCACATTGAGATGTAATATTTTGAACCCATGGGCAATAGAGCAAACATTAGCTGAACAATTTCCTTGGACACCCCCTGCATTAAAGCAGTTTTGTGGTCCAGGATTTCTCTCAATGTCACCAGCTCGCAGTAACAATAAGGACAGTTTCAATCCCTGCACCACATTCCTAAAAAATAAATGAACATTATGACACATACCATAATACCCCAGGTAAACACAAATTCTAGCTGAGTAAACATGCCATAGTAATAACAGGCCAGATGCTACTTGTACCTTGATAAATGTCAACAAGCTAGACATGGTAAAATCTCGAGCACCATAATTATTGTCTTCCTGTTGTTTGCTGTATGCTGGTGTTACCCCATCACAAACAAATAACCCACCCTGCAATAATGCAACCCATCCTAATAATATATACTCCCTACCCATATTCCTCTTTTGTAAGTAACAATTGACAGCTATCAGAAATAAAACCACACTCCCACAGTCTCTCACGAACTCCCACTGACTCCCTTACCAGTGCACTTTCCCACACTTCACTGCCACGAGCTGCTGCATCTAAGCAGTGGTGACTTTTAAAATTCCCACCTCCAACCAAACCAGGCTGCCACCACTAATCGGATGGAGGGGGTGCGGCATGGGTGGTTTCAACAATTGTGGACAGCTGCTCAAGCTAAGCACCAGAGGGGCTTGTGTATTGTTTCCAAGCAACAGAAGTTGCAAGCCATTTGCCAGTTCAATACAGGCTTAGCACACTTTAACAGGGCGAGGACAGGCAACCAGAAATAACACTCTTAAATATGCAGGCAGATATTTAAAATAAAACTCACTCCAGCTTGATTGAAGTCTGCCAAAAATGCTGACGGTTCAGTCTGCTCAGCAGCTTAGCATTAATAAAATATTCAGCAGCAGCTTGCCTTGTCAGTACCCAGCAGGATTCAAAATGAAGGGTTCACTTAGACTTCTAGAGTGAGCGCTTACAGTCTGAAAATCGCAGCTTCTGGCACAGCATGCCGTCATTCACCAGCAAAACAGCCCTTCAGCAGCTCACACTCAGTGTAAGGCAGAAAGAATACTCAGCTGTAGTGAACTCAATTCCATATAGGTCACACAATCAGATACCGGGATGGAATGTTCCACACAACGTGCTGCTTCAACCACCTTGTTTGAACACAGATCTTATGGAATTATAAGGGATCATTCGGGTATGCCACCCTCCCACTGACTTCCTTACCAGTGCACTTTCCCGCACTTCACCACCACTGCTTGGCTTAGACTGACATTTTTGAAAATGTGGGGCACATAAGGAACTGTTCTTTTTGCAATGTGAACAGGTGAAACCAAAAAGAAATTTTAAACAGTGATTTTTGAGCAGACCAAGCTTCCCAAGGCAAGATACCTTGTAGTTTTCACCGGATTTTTCTAGTTCCCTCTACTTTAAACAAACTCTGGTCACAGCTGATGTGGCTGTGGAGAGCTCTTGGGGTGCTTTTACCCATTATTTCTAATGAATTTGCACAATGCATATCTGCTGAGAGACAGTTTCAATGTGTTCTTCCTTTTACACATTTTTACAATGCATTTTCCTAGAATATGCCTGCTGATTGCTATATATTTAGCCTGGATAGTTCACAGAAGAATTGGCATCTTACTTTTGGGTGGCAGAGCACTGGCAGTAGGATGCTGGAATGTGTCATACATAGATACAAGCTGTGTGCGGGTAATAATGCCCAGTGGCCATACACCTCAGGCGCTCGCATGTGGATTCATCGTCCCGATGCGATTGCACTGCTCAGTGAGGGTGACAGACGATGCTGTACCCACGCACAAGTCCCAGAACAGGCATATTACAGCTAATCTCCCATTTGTTTGTACAACTGGGGAACCGCAGATGCACTATTCATAGTCTGGAGTGCACACTGCAAATGGCATTGCAGGATACCTCACCTCACCTCATGGCACCCAGGATACCTCAGCAGTCCAGTGGGTGGCATCTTATACAGGGGAATGGGGGAGATTGTGGGCCTGCAGCAGTGTATGACAGCAGGAAGATACAGCATCAACAAGGCATACACTGGAGATATGTCAAGTCCCTCTTACAGTTTACCAGGGTCACACACATGGCTGCATACACTGGTGGGTCCACAGCTTGCATAGTGCTCCAATGCACGATACAGCTACTTGGGTCATTCCGGAGTGCAAGTCCCCAGCCCAGGTCCAGTGCAGTCGGTGGCTGGCCATGGCAGGGTGTGGAGGGCAGTACCAGTCTCCGCAACAGGTCAGGTATGGGGGAGCGGGGGTGTCTACATACCAAGGTACTGGGGGTGGGCATCCTCTATGCTATGGATATGGACCATGGTTTTCACTGGTATGATTGGGTCCAGGTGGGGCCCTACACTATGGAGCTCTTCGGAGATGGAGTTGGATTGATTGGGGATGGGAGGGGGTACCTCAAGTCCACCAGGGCTGCTAGGCTGCTGTGCACCTGGGTGCACTTCCACAGCCTGCCTGTGGGTAGCTGACCATGTTAAGCCAGCTATTCATGGCCTAACTGTGGGCTGCACTGCTCTGGACTGCGAGGGGCACATTCCCACTGAATATGCTGCAGCACGGCATATGCATGGGAATGCACCCTCGACTTGCATGGCATACTATGTGTGTGCACCCTGGCCCATTTGCTTGTGGCCGGCACATCCCGCATGCTTGAATATCACGCTGTGGTGCATTGTTGGAGTTGCAAGGCACAGCTCCCTTTTCTGCCGGGATGCATCGCACATCTCCTTTGAATATAGGGGCCCTGGACTAGGCTACCCTGAAGAAATACATTATCAAAATGGTGAAATCATGACCCTACTGAAAACAAGATATTGCATCTATTCTGAAACAGCCTGAGTAAATACAGTGCAAAAATGTGTAAGTGAAGATTCCTATGGCAATGAAACATAGAAACATAGAATTTGACAGCAGATCAGGATCTCTTGGCCCACCTAGTCTTCCCATTTCCCTACCTAATGGATAAGTTGCAGATCCTAGTTAATCAACAGCCTACTTCCTCCTACCCCCGCTAGAATTGCCTTATGTTTGTCCCATGCATTCTTGAATTCCTCCACTGTTTTGACACTACGACCTCCTCAGGAAGGCTGTTCCATGCATCTACAACCCTCTTTGTGAAGAAATACTTCCTCACATTACCTCTGAGCTGTCCCCCATCTATCTTCAAATTGTGCCCCCTTGTTCTTGCACATCTCTTTTTCTGAAAGATGCTACCCTCATGGACTTTGTTGATTCCCTTCAGGTATTTGAAAGTTTCAATCATGTCCCCCCCTCTCCATCCTTTCCACAAGGCTATACATCTTAAGCTCCTTTAGTCTTTCTTCATATGTCTTCTGGTGCAGACCCTGCACCATTTTGGTTGCCCTCCTCTGGACAGCCTCCACCCTGTCTATGTCTTTGCGGAGATGGGGTCTCCAGAACTGTACACAGTACTTCAGATGCAGTCTTACCAACTGTCTGTAAGAGGGCCAGCAACTTCCTGTTTTCTACTGGTGATGCCTCTCCCTGTGCATTCCAGTATCCCTCCAGCCCTCCTTACTGCCTTCTCACATTGCTGTCCCACCTTTAGGTCATCTGATATGACTACCCCCAGGTCCCTTTCCATTTTTGTTGTTGTCAGTATCTCACCCCTCATTGTGTACTCTTGCCCTGGGTTTTTGTTTCCCAGATGCATTACTTTGCACTTCTTTGCACTGAATCTAAGCTGCCATACATTTGACCATTCCTCCAACCTTGCAAAGTCCCTTTTCATCCTTTCCACCCCACTTTGCGTATCAACCCTGTTGCAGATCTTTGTGTCATCTGCAAAGAGACATACTTTCCCTTCCAGTTCCTCAGCAATGTCACTTATAAAGACATTAAAAAGGACGGGCCCCGGTACTGAACACTGCGGTACCCCACTAGTGACCCTCCTTTCTTCACTGTGGACTCCATTTACTATTACCGGCTATGTCCTGTTGTCCAGCCAGTATTTTACCCAGGCTACCATCTTAGGACCCACTCCCAGGCTGGCTAATTTGTTTATTAATCTTTTGTGCTGGACTGTGTAAAATGCCTTGCTAAAGTCTAAGTACAGTAGGCCATGTCCACAGCCCTTCCCTGGTCTACTACTTTGGTCACCCAGTCAAAGAAATCAATTAGATTTGTCTGACATGACCTTCCTGCTGTGAATCCATGCTGCCTTGGGTTCTCTGCCCCACTGACCTCTAGGTACTCAACAATTCTTTCCTTTAGAAGTGATTCCATCATTTTCCCTACCACTGAGGTCAAACTGACAGGTCTGTAGTTTCCTGCCTCTGTCCTTCTCCCACTTTTGTGAAGGGGAATCACATCCACCTTCCTCCAGTCCTCAGGTACCACACCATCCTCCCATGATTTATTAAAAAGAGTAGTCAGTGGTGTTACTAGTTCTTCCCTTAGTTCTTTTAGAATTCTGGGGTGAATCCCATCAGGCCCCATTGCTTTATCCACCTTCAGTTTTAAGAGTTCTTTCAGAACCCTTTCTTCTATGAAAGGACTAATATCAACCCCCTACCCAGAGTGCTTCTATTGACCTGATTAGGTATCTCCCCCTGCTTTTCCATTGTGAATACTGAGCAGTATTCGCTCAGCATCCCAGCTTTTTCACTGTCCCTCTCTGCCCAAACTCTTTATTCAGCCTCAGTATCCCTGCCTGTCCCCTGCACTATCCAGGATACAAAATATAGAATAAGAAATATTTAAAGGAAATCTACGCTAAACTGAACTTCACTGTGTTCACTGACATAAACAGTTTGTTTTACAATATACTAGAATGCAGTATTTATTTTGAATATTGTGGCCATGAGGATGGTGTGTACAGAGTGTGTGTGTGTGTGTGTGTGTGTGTGTGTGTTTGTGTGTGTGTGTTTGCTGTAACTCAATATATTTTTTACAAAAAAAGCATAGTAGAAAATGCATGCTGATTGCTACATATCCAGTCTGGGTAGTTCACTGAAGACCTTGCATATGTCTGAGACAGTGATCAGATAGTGTCTTTAGAGGTTAAAAAACAGTGTAAATTATAGATTTGCTGGGAAAGAGATGACCTTTATGAGATATGAATCTTTCTTGAAAGACAATACATTCCCAAGTGAAACTAGTAGCAAGAAGCATTTGAAATGCTAAGTACAGTATTTAAATGTGCAAGTTGTTTCATTCCAAAAGGGGTAAACAAATCTCCAATTCAATAGGCAACCAATATTTAACAAACATTTAACAAGCTGTTTCAGTTTCCTAATGGCATCTGATAAACAGCTTGGAGTTATGTCTCCAGCATTCTTAACAGAAAGAAGGGAGTATTTTATTTCAGTTGGCATGGAAGGATACATTGAAAAGTCCAAAACATGTGTTCCATGATACTCCATTTTCCAGCTACAGATAGCAAGATGGCTGTAAGCTCTGCCCACCACTATAAAAGTGAGTATAAACTCATTACTATTCATGAGCTATGGGGTGACACTAGGTGCCTGACTTGGCTGCCTAGAGTCACCTCATAACTCATGAATAATAATTGTTACAGCTATTTTGAAGTGCTAACTCAGCATGCTCAGAACCCACATTTTTAAAATGTAATAACTTTAGAACAGAGTAGTATTTTTTTCATCAAACCACAAAGGAAATCCTTATGAGGCAAATGCTTTCTACCCTGAAAATTTCAGACCAAAATTCCAAACCGTCTGGGAACTATGCAGTCGCAAAAAAAAACAAAAACAAAAAACAGTTCTTTATTTATTTGTTTTGCTATCTACATTATGGAATTCATACTTCTGACTGAAATGGGACTTGGCACATCAAGAGATCTACCCCCACAAGACTGTACATGTAAATTTGCATGTAAATCCATCAAACAGTTGCTAACATGTGAACATATGAAATTTGCCAGCAGATAAAGGCCTAGAGGTCTATCAAGTCTGCTCAAATGTGCAGCTAGCACCCCTTATTCTGCAGCTGCCCCTCCCTTGATCCTCCCCCTTGCCCTGTCCCAGCCCCTTTTGAAGCAGCCCACTGTTCTACTGGATACTACTTCCGCTGGTAACACATTCCACCCAGCTACCACTCTCTCTATAAAAAAGGATCTCCTCATCTCCCTCCTGAACCTTCCTCCCTCCAGTTTCATATCATGGCCCCGGGTGTCCCTCCCATCCATTACTTTGAACAGTCCATCGGTACCTGTCTTGTTTATTCCTTTCAAGTACTCGAAGGCTTCAATCATATCCTCCTTGTCCCTCCTCTCCTCCAGTTAGTACATGTTCAATGCTCTCAGCCTCCTGTCATGTGGCAAGTCCCCCAGCCCCTGGATCATCTTTATCACTCGCTGCACCCACTCCAGTAACTTAATCTCCGTCTTCAGATACTGGCACCAGGACTGCACGCAATACTCCAGGTGCGGGCTAACTAATGATCTATATAGTAACAGAATCACCTCCCCCCCTCCTCCAGGATATACCCCTTGCAATGCAACCCAGCATTTTGTTGGCCTTTGCAGCTGCCTTCCTACATTGTGCCAAGATGTTCCTTAACCCTGTAATGAGCAACCCCAGATCCTTCTCCTTCTCTGTCTCGGCTAGCTGCACTGCCCCCCAGCTGGTAACCACTCCTTGGGTTTTTCATCCCAAAATGCAGCACCTTGCACTTTTTGACATTGAACCCCAGTTGCCAGGTGTCTGACCAGGTTTTCAGCTTTTCCAGGTCATGCTGAAACCCCTGCCATCCCCCTAGGTCATCCACCACTGCTCCCATCTTGGTGTCATCAGCAAACAGACTGGTCTTGCTCTTGATGCCCAATGATATGTCTGCAATGATTATCCCAAACAACACTGGTCCCAACACCAAGCCCTGTGGAATACCACTCGTCACTACCCTTGAGGATGAGAGCTCCCCACCCATCACCACCCTCTGTTGCCTTCCATGACACCAGTTCCCAACCCAGTTCACCAGCTTTGCACCCACCCTTTTGCCTTCTAACTTACTTCCCAGCTTCCCATGCATCACTGAGTCGAATGTCTTACTGAAGTACAGGTACAGGCGATCAACTGCATGGCCCCCATCCAATTGCCTAGTTACCCAGTCATAGAACTTCACCAGGTTGGTTTGGCAGGATCTGCCACTTATGAAGCCATGTTGTCTGCTATCCTGTAGCCGTTTGGCCTCCAGGAGGGCTCCCAGCCTCTCCTTCAGGATAGTCTCCATCAACTTACCCACAATGAATGTGAGGCTCGCCAGTCTGTAGTTTCCTGGTTCATCCTTGGGGCCGCTCTGGTGGAGGGGCACCACATGAGGGGTACCTCCAATCCTGAGGTACACAACCTGAGTGTAGTGAGGCGTTGAATAGGTCTGCCAAAGGTCCCTCCAGGACCTCTGCCAGCTCCTTCAGTACCTTGGGGTGAATGCCATCTGGGCCTGGTGCCTTGTCCATCCTCAGTGCCCTTAAACCCTCTAGAACCCTGCCCTCCGTGATTTCCCTGTCCATCACCCCCTCCCCCTCTGTTCCCACCCTCCCTCATCCCTTGGGTATCACTCCACCCTTCTCCTTAGTAAATATTGAGCAGAAGTAATCATTTAGCACTTCTGCCTTATCACCCCCTGCTTCCACCCACCTGAAGATATTAAAGTACAAAAATTGGGTTTAACATTAAACTGCCTACACAATCCTAACTATAGTGTTGCTACCACACCACTATAAAAACAAACTAGCTTAACCAAAAGCATAACTGATTTAGAACCAGTATTAAAAACAGCTTCTACAGGAAGAAGGGATTTGCAGGTTAAACACAGTTCTCTTTTATATAATGTAGAGCTACTGCAAAGTTTCAGTACCTTGCTGAGTTACTGTAACTGTAGGTCTGATTTATTCATATTCAGATTACTTCATTATTTTCTAGTTTCCTGAAAAAAACATTATATTAGTATTTGGCAGGACTCATATCTCATAATATTCTCTATAAAATAGCATTTATGGACATAGACAACAAAACCCAGGCACTAACACTTCACCAAGAGTAAATGATCAACTGTTCATACAGGAAGAAGTAACACTTAATTATAATCTATTTTGAGGCCTCCATTTTCATTGTAGGCCCCCTGGAGATTGTCCTCATTTGGAAGTAATGGAAAGACTGGATGGGCCAAGCAGTCCTTATCTGATGTCAAATTCTATGTTTCTGTGAGAAAGTACTTGTTTAAGTGAACATCGGTTGTTGTGGTGGTGAGGAGGCACTCACTGTTTGTGAAATTTGTCTGGCAAATACTGTAGTAAAGTGTTAATAAGGTGTTACTTTAATCCTGGGCCAGCATTTTGCCATTTGCTCACAGTGAGGTGTCAGTGCCCAGTTTTGTTTTCATTGTGTCTTTACATTAACAGTGCAGAACGTAAAATTCCGCCTGCAGAATTAAGGTAAGGTAAGGTTCCTGATTCTGTGATATTCTACTGAATTTCCAGGAAAATTCTTTGGAATTTTGTCAAATTTGAATGTAAGTTTGTTATGCCATCATTTCAAAAGTTTGAATCCAGATCTTAAAAATAATTTGGTAGGGGCAGGTATACAGGTCCACACTACATGAAGAAACATAAAAACATATACACGTTGACAGTCTGCCCAAGGGTTTCATGCCTATTCAACCTTCAAAGACCCTATGTGGTCTCTGGTGACCCTCTCTCTCTATCTATTTTCTAATATACCCCTATGTTTATCCAGTGCATGCTTCAAGCCCTCCATCATTCCAGCCTCCACCAGTTCAGCTGGTAATCAGTCCCATGAGTCTACCATCCTTTCAGTGAAGAAATGTTTTCTCACAGCCCTCTGTCTTTATTACATACCCCCAATCTTGCAGATTGTCCTCATTTGGAAAAGGCTCTCCTCCTGCACCCTCATCACTCATGTGAAGCACTTATAGATCTGCAACATAACACCTCTCCTCTCATTCTCACTCCCTTCTCCTCTCCTCTCCTCTCATCTCCCTGTCTCTCTCACTGTCACGCTCCTCTCACTCTCTTCTCCTATCACTCTCTTCTCTTCTCTTCTTCTCTCTTCTCCTCTCCTTTCTTCTCCTCTCCCTCCCACTCTCACTCTCTTCTCTTCCCTTCTCCTCTCCTCTCATCTCCCTGTCTCTCTCACTCTCACTCTCCTCTCACTCTCTTCTCTTCTCCTCTCTTCTCCTCTCCTCTCCCTCCCACTCCCACTTTCCTCTCTTCTCTTCTCACTCTCCTCTCACTCTCCTCTCCTCTCTCTCTCCTTCCTCTCCTCTCCTCTCCTCCTCCTCTCCTCTCTCTCCTCTCCTCTCCCTGTCTCTCTCACTCTCACGCACCTCTCACTCTCCTTCTCTTCTTCTCTTCTCTTCTCTTCTCTTCTCTTCTCTTCTCTTCTCTTCTCCTCTCCTCTCCTCTCACTCTCACTCTCCTCTCTCACTCTTCTCTCACTTTTACTTTCCCTCTCCTCTTCTCCAGGGTGCATATGTTGAGATCCCTTAGTCTCTCCTAATCTGGCTTTCCTTGCAACACCTTCAAGCATTTTGGTTCCCTCCTCTGGACTACCTCTACCCTGACTTTGAGCATCCCAGAGCACAATACAGCAGCAGCACCACCACCCTACTCCTACTGGTGATGATCCTCCCTATGCTCTCCAGTATTCCACTAGTCCTGCCCACTGCTTTGTCACACTGCCCTGCCACTTTGAGGCCATCAGTTATGATAACCCCAAAGTCCCTTTTCTGCTCAGTGACAGTCAGTACCCCCATACTATATTCGGTTCCTGGGTTTCTGTGGCCTAAGTGCATGGTTTTGCACTTTTTAGCATTGAAGCCCATCTGCCATGCTCTTGATCACTCCTTGAGTTTCCCAAGATCTCTGTGCATTCTCTCCACCTCCTCTGGAGTGTCCACCCCATTACAGAGTTTGGTGTCATCTACAAAAAGGCATACCTTCTCATCCTGTTTTTCTGCAATGACCCTTATAAAGATATTGAAGAGGACTGGTCCCTGTATTGAGCCCTTTGGTAGCCATCTGTTTACTCTCCCAACCTTAAAGTGTGTACAATTAATCAACACCCTCTGTATCCTATCCACTAACCACTTATGAACCCAGTTTAGCAATCTGCAGCCCACCTCTAAGCTGGTCAACTTCCTAATCAGCCTTCTGTGTGGTACAGTGTCAAAAGCCTTGCTGAAGTCCAGAAGGACTGGCTTCCTCTGGTCTATTTCCCCAATCACCCTGACAAAGATATCTATCAGATTCATTTATCATGACGTTCCTCCCATGAATCAGTGCTGCCTGTGGTCTTAAAGCTCAGATGAAAAAGTCTACCAAGCTTCAGAATTCTGTCCATAAAAAGGTGGCTCAATTATAGGTGGCCAAACACTTCATCAAAATGTAATATTCAGTTATTTCTATCTAATTTTTACATTTCTTATTCAAATTTCTTCTGAGTTTCAGAATTTAAAGGACCATATGTCATGTGTCAGTGTACCAAGTTTTAGGTGTCAAGCTTGAAAGAGGCCGAACATTTTGCCATGTTTTAAATTTCAGTCATTTCAGTATGATTTGTAAAACACTCATTTATATGTTAAAGTCTGGTAGGCATACAGAAACATGCCATGTGTACATGTGTACCAAGGTACAGACTCCTAGGTTCAAATTCCTAGCATTAAAGTAGACTGAGTTATATGCAGCCAAACATTTAATAACATTTACATTTCAGTTATATCCATCTAGTTTTAAAACTTATCCAAATGTCATCAGATTTGAAACATTTCAACTACTATTTCACATGGTTATGTGTACTATGTTTCTCATTGCTAGGTTTAAAAAGGGACTGAATTATGAGTAGACAAACTTTCAAACTTTTTTAAATAAAATTTTGAAAGTACGTACATTGTAAAATTATAAACCCCTTCAACCTTAAAACTAAAGAATGCAATGAGAGTAAATATGGTAGGTTCATAGACCTTACAAGGACAGCGTGCGTGCCAATTTTATTAATCTCTTACTTAGAGGATGTCCATGTTATAAGCTGCTAAAGATGGCAAAATAACATCAGTACTTAAAGTTGTATTCCAGTTGTGTAGCAGTCAAAATTGGAAAAGCCACATGGCTAGATGTGCATATGAATGAATACTGCCTAGTGATAAAGCAACAATTATACTATGTTAGGCATTTTTGTTGGGCCAGTAGGGATTGCAGCTTGAAACTAAAAAGGTTCTGATTGAGGGAGAAGGTGCTGGTTTTGCCATGGATATGAATTCTGGGAAATTCAAATTAAATGACAGTGGTTTGTGAGGCAGCTAGTACAAGAGGCCATCTGTTGCAGAAGTTAGATGCATGGTTTAACCAAAAAATGGACAGCTGGGCTGGGTAGCACAAGAATAGTAGCTCCCCAGTTGGAGCAAAGAAGAATGACATGCTAACAATTCCTACTAGAATGCAGGTTATATAAGAATCACACTCAGTAAAATTGACTATCCAGAGGGCCTGATGTAGTTGAAGTCTAGGACTTTTAGGTACTCAGAAATATATGGGGGGAGGGAATGTCTGGAGCACCAAGAATGAAGAATTCTGGCTATTCCAGTAGATCGGAAGTGAAGTAAGTAACTCATTTTTATGGACTGAGTCATTGTTAAGAACAAAGAGGACATCAGGAGGACCAGCAGTTCCACTGAGTCTATCTGGGTAAGTTAAGAGAGAAAAAGGAGGGGGGACAACAAAAAAATCATCATGTGAGCAACCACAGGACTGCAAACAGCTGAGCTCAGTTTACCAGATGAAGCAGTGATATGTGCTTTGCGAGTTTTAAATTTCACATGTGAAATCCAAATGGCATTATCTATTGTGCTGCTATAAATATTTGAGAAAACATTGCCAGTAATAACTTTTTGTTATTTCTATATTAATTTAAAACTGATAAACCATGTTTCCAGTATTGTTAGATACCAGCATACTGTACACTGACAATGGTATGGATGAAAAATTTCCAGTCAATACCTGTAGAAGAAACACTACAAACATCCACATTTTTAACATGTTTTCAGCAAATGTTTCAAACAATTACATAGAAATATAGAAGTTGTAGGCAGAGAAGGAAGTCAAGGGGCAAAATTCAGCAGAAGGGCAGACAGCAAGGAGAAGCAGGGATAAAGGACAACCAAGGAAGGGGCTGGAGTAGAACAGTGAAACAGTCTAGGGAGGTCAAATCATGGAAAACCATGTGTGCCAATGCCAGGAGCCTAAGCAACAAGATGGAAGATCTGGAAGCTGTCATGGTGCAGTCAGACCTGGACATTGTGGCCATCATTGAAACCTGGTGTAATGACAACCACAACTGGGAGATGGCCATACCTGGCTACAACATATTCAGAAGAGACAGGGCAGGTAGGAAGGGAGGAGGAGTGGCACTGTATGTGAAAAATGACATAAGGGCCACAGAGATCCAGGAGGAACAAAATGGGGGAGAGATACTGTGGGTTAAGCTGGAAAGGAAAATGGGGCCAGCCATCTGCACAGGTGTGGTCTATAGACCACCAGGACAGGAGGAAGAAACAGATAGGGAGCTGATGCTAGCCATCCAAAGAATGGCAGACAAGGGTGAGGTAGTACTGGTTGGAGACTTCAATATTCCAGAAGTGGACTGGAGCATCCCCGCAGCAGCATCAACTAGGAGCAGATTTATCCTGGACTCCCTTCAGGGTGCCTTCCTCAAGCAACTGGTCATGGAACCAACTCGGCAGAAGGCAATAATGGACCTTGTGCTCACAAACAGGGACAGTGTGATGGGGGTAACAGTGGGGGAGCACCTGGGGAACAGAGACCACCAGTCATTGTGGTTTGAAATCACAGAAAGAGCAGAACCAAACCACACAAAAACACATATCCTGGATTTTAGAGGGGCAGACTTTGGGAAAATGGGGAGATACTTGAAAGAGACATTAAGGGGAATGGGGCAGGAATCAGGGGTTGAGGAACAGTGGGCAGTATTTAAAATGGGGATTACAAGAGCAACAGAATTATGCTTTAAGCAGGTTAGCAAGAGAAAAAGGAAGAGGAGACCATTATGGTTTTCCAAAGAGGTAGCAAAGAAAGTGAAAGCAAAAAGATTGCATTCAGGCAATACAAAAAGCACAGGCAGAAGGGGATAGGGTGAAGTACCAGGAGAAGCAAAGGGAGGCAGGGAGGTCAATAAGGGAAGCCAAAGCTCAGACAGAAGAACACATTGCAAAATCAGTGGATAGAGGGGACAAAACCTTTTACAGGTACATAAGTGAAAAAAGGAAGGCAAAGGCAGGGATAGTGAGACTGATGGGAGAGGATGGGGGCCGCGTGGAGGATGACAACAGTAAAGCTGACATATTGAACAGGTATTTCTGCTCAGTATTTACTGAGGAAGAGGAGGGTAATGGGTCTGAAGGGAGTACAAGGGGTGAGAATGGTGCAGAAATGGACACAAGTTCCTTTACATGAGAAAGGGTCCTGAAGGGACTGGAAGTAATAAGAGTTGATAAAGCAATGGGGCCAGATGGGGTGCACCCCAGGGTCCTTAAAGAACTAAGAGAGGTGGTGGCTGAACCTCTGGCTATCCTGTTTAGCCGATTTACTGGATACAGGGGAGGTACCCAAAGACTGGAGGACAGCAGATGTAGTCCCCTTATACAAAAGTGGGAACAGAGAGGAAGCGGGGAACTACAGACCAGTCAGCCTAGCCTCGGTAGTGGGGAAGATCATGGAAGCACTACTGAAGGAGAGATTGGTGGAACATCTGGTTGTCTGGACTACAGGACCCAAGGCAGCATAGTTTCACCAGGGCGAGGTCATGTCAGACCAACCTCATTGAATTTTTTGACTGGGTGACTAGGGAGGTGGAACAGGGGAGGGCAATGGACATGGCCTACCTGGACTTCAGCAAGGCCTTTGACACTGTGCCACATAGAAGACTATTACACAAACTGGGGAATATGGGTGTGGGCAGGACAGTAGTGTAGTGGGTAGGTAACTGGCTGGGCGGCAGGACACAGAGGGTGGTGGTAAATGGCTGTCACTCCACAGAGGGAAAAGGGATCAGTGCTGGGACCAGCACTATTCAACATCTTCATCAGTGACATTGCACAGGACCTAGAAGGCAGAATGTCACTGTTCGCTGATGACACAAAGCTCTATAACAGAGTAGACACACCAGAGGGTGTAGGCAGAATGAGAAGGGACCTGCAGAAACTTGAAGAATGGTCAGGGGTTTGGCAGTTGAAATTCAATGCAAGGAAGTGCAAGATAATGCATATGGGGCACAAAAACCCTGGCACAATATATCAGTTGGGGGGTGAAGATATAGCATGCACAAAGCAGGAAAGGGATCTTGGGGTTATCATCTCTGATGGCCTCAAGGTAGGGAAACAGTGTGACAAGGCAGCAGGTAAAGCAAATAGGATGCTGGGATGCATAGGCAGGGGCATCACCTGCAGGAAAAGGGAGGTCATAATTCCACTATACAAGACACTAGTGAGGCCCCACCTGGAGGACAGTGTACAGTTCAGGAGACCTTACCTACGTAAGGACATAGACAGGGTAGAGAAGGTTCAGAGGAGGTCAACAAAGATGGTACATGGATTGCATCATAAGTCCTATAAGGACAGGTTGAAGGAACTGAATACTGTATGTACTCCCTGGAGCAGAGGAGGGAGAGAGGGGATATGATAGAGACATACAAGTATCTTACAGGGAGGAACAGGGTGCAAGAATACACTATTTTTAAGTGAAAAAGATGTTCCAGGACTAGAGGGCATGGGATGAAGTTGGACGGAGGACGATTCAGAGGAAATGTGAGGAAAAATTTCTTCATAGAACGGGTGGTGGACAAGTGGAACACCCTGCCAGAGGAAGTGGTGGGGGCTGAAACAATCACAGGATTTAAGAATACATGGGATAGACATAAAGGAATTCTGGAGGTCAGGGTAAGGGGCAACAGACTTCTAGGAAAACATAAACTGAACTTACAAGCTCAAATGGGCAGACTGGGTGGGCCATAGGCCCTTATCTGCCAGCACTGTCTATGTATCTATGTATCTATGTACCTAGTTTGCCCTATTTTCCCAACCTACTGTGCCACCGCAGACCTTACTCAACTTTGATCTTCCCCTTCTTGCCTTATTTCTAAGGTCCCCTTATGTCTATCCCATGCATGCTTAAATCCTGTTATCATTTAGCACCCACCACCTCCACTGGGAGGCTGTTCCAGGCATCCACCACCCTTATCATGAAGAAGTATTTCCTCTCATCTCCTCTGAGTCTCCCCCCTAACTTCATAGTGTGACGCTTTGTCCTCCATAATCATTTTCTATGTAAAATGCTACCTTCATGTACCTTATTAATACCTGTGAGGTATTTTAATGTTTCTATCATATTCCTCCTTTTCTCTAGAGAGAGCATATTTAATTCCTTGAGTCTTTCCTTGTAGGTATTCTGATGCATGCCCTGCTCCATTTTGGTTGATCTCTTCCATACTGCCTCCACTCTATGTCCTTCCAGAGATGGGGCCTCCAGAACTGGACACAGTACTAGAGGTGGGGCCTCACCATCGATCTATACAGAGGTAACACTACTTCCCTCTTTCTGCTGGGGATGACCCTCCCTGTGCACCCGACCATCTTGCTAGCTTTATCCACTGCCTTATCAAACTACTTTGTTACCTTCAGATCATCAGAAATGGTTACCCCCAGGTCCCTTTCCTGTTTTGTGGTTGCCAATATCTCCCCGCCCAATTGGCACATTGCCCCAGGGTTTCTGTGCCCCAAAGTGTATGATTCTGAACTTATTTCCATTGAAACCGAGTTGCCAAACCCTTGACCAGTCTTCCAGCTTTTTCAGATCATCTTTCATCCCTCCCCACCATGTGTCTACTCTGTTGCAGATTTTTGTGTTACCCATGAAGATGCATACTTTCCAGACCTCCTCCAATGTCACTAGTAAAGACATTGAAGAGGACCGGGGCCTAGTACTGACCCCTGCGGCACCCTGCTAGTCATCTTGCCTTCTTCAGAGTAAACACCATTTACCACCACCCTCTGACTCCTGTTGCTTAGCCAATGTCTTACCTATTTTACTACATTCTGATCTACTCCCAGGCTGCCCAGCTTGCTCACCACTCTTCTGTATGGAACGGAGTCGAAGGCCTTACTGAAATTCAGGTAGGCAACTTACACCATTCCACCCTGTTCCACTTCCATGATCACCCAATCAAAGAATTTGATCAGGTTTGTCAGGTAAGATCTCTACCCCAGTGAAACCATGGTGCCTCAGATCCTGTAAACCACTGGTCACAAGGTGTTCCCCAAATCCTTTCCTTCAGTAGTGATTCCATTACTTTACCCAGCACTGAAGTCAGGCTGACAGGTCTGTAATTTCTTGCCTCCTCCCTATTATCACTTTTGTGAAGTGGGACCACATCTGCTCTCCTCCAGTCCCCTGGAACTTCCCCCACATCTAGTGATAGGTTGAACAGTGCTGTCAGAGGTGCAGCCATCACCTCCTTGAGCTCCCTCAGTATTCCTAGGGTGTACCTTGTTGGACCCCATTGACTTGTCCACTTTTAGTTGTACTAGTTCCTTGAGGACTCTCTCCTCTGTAAAAGGACTAGTGTTCACCTCCCTCCTTTTAATGCCCTTGTCCCTTATTTGTGGGTCATCACCTACTCCTTCCTCTGTAAAGACTGAACAAAAGTATTTCTTCAATATGCCTGCTTTATTTTGTTTTTCTTCCACACATTCCCCTCCTTCTCCTTTAGCTTTACTAACCCACCTTTGGTCTTCCTCTATTTGCTTATATAGCCTAAAGAATATTTTGTCCCCCTTTTTTACCTGACTTGGCAATATTCTCCGCTGTGCTGTTTTGCCTGCCTCCCCTTGTTTCTCCTGATATCTCTCCCAATCCTCCTCTGTATCATCTTGTACCTTTCAAATGCTAGCTTTTAACCCTTACTTTCTCCACTATCTCTTTAGAGAACCATAGCGGCCTTTTTTTTTCTTTTGCCATTGTTAACTTGCCTCACACAGAAGTTTGTTGCCTTCTCAATGCCCTCCTTTATTCTTGCCCACTGTTCCTCAACTCCACCCAGTTTTCCTATTTCTGCTAGGTCATCCCTGAGGCATTCTCCCATTTTCTTTTTTTTGATAGACTATACTTTATTGAAATTTGCCTAATACAACATAAAACACAATTTCAAATGACAGCCAGTACAACTGATGGACAACAACAATAATAACAAATGACAAAGAAAAGAAACACCCCTAGTCCTTCCCCACCCTCCCCAAACCCAGAGCACCTTGTCCCAAAAACATACACACAGGGCCAATAATCAATAACAGGGCTAACAGGGCTATGACCTCATAGAATAAAAATAACACGGAGTCACGTGATGCAGAGGTGCTGAATAGCAGCTTGCTGTTGAGCTCCCGCCCTCCACCTCTTAAAACAGCTAATTTTCACGTTAAAATCGCTTTACTAAGCTAAAGGCGAGTAGTTAAATACTCTAAACTACTGCAAGACCACTCGAGGATCAAATACGTCGATCGGAGCCTCTTCTAATCGATCGCGATGACGGACTCGGATATGAAGGCCGCGGGGGTTAAGCACACTCCCCCAGCTTCACCAGAAAAAGCCCCCAAAAAGGCCAGAAATGCCAATTCCAGCCAAGCGGCCAAGCAACCATCCAGCGGAGCATCCAGTGGACCATCAGGCACTATCTTAACGGAGGAGCGCTTCTTGGAAGAACTGTCTCCGTTTAGAGACACGCTTCAGGAGATCTCTAAGGAGATCAGGTCGTTGAGGCTGGATTTCGCTGACCTCTCGAGGAGAGTAAGCGACTCGGAAGCTAGAGTTTCTTCCATCGAAGAGTGGCAGCACAGAACAGACCCGGAGATTACCAGATTGAGACAACAAGTTCAGAGGCTCCAAATGAAAATGGAAGATCTTGAGGGCAGGAGCAGGCGGAACAACGTGTTGATCCTCGGCCTCCCGGAATCAGAAGAGGGGGGGACACCTTACGTTTCACTCTACAATTCTTTAATAAAGTTGTGGGCCCTTCGCCTATCCACCAGCAGTATCATATAGAAAGAGCCTATAGATCTCTTAGGCCCAGGCCACCCCCAGGTGCTCCTCCCAGACCCATCATAGTTAAATTTCTGAGTTACTTGGAATGCCAGCATGTTCTTGCGAAGGTTAAAGAACTAGAAACCATCCTCTGGAACAACAAAAAACTAAGAATCACCCAGGACCTTCCCTATGAGGTTCGACAGCGACGAACTGCGTTCCATCCAATTGTCAAGAAACTTATTGCGGCAGGGAAAGCCTTCAAAATGAACTACCCAGCCAAACTGTTAGTCCAGATTGATGGCACATGGCACGCATATGAAAACCCGGAGTCTGCCTTGACCGAGTTATCCAAACATCTTCCGGACCTGTTTAAATGACTTTAATTTTCCCCCATGGCTGCTGGACTCTTCACCTGTTTGATTCCCTGCATGCTATTTGCCTTCGGCTATCTAGTTCTTATTGCTTTCCTAGATTTGTAGCCTAGTCGTGGCTTAGAGTTTTCGATTACCTGTTGAGGTTAGTTGAGGGGTTTCCGGTGGGTGGGCGTCCCGCGTAGTAGAAGGCCTCGTGCTGCCAGTAGGCCGCCCGAGGCCGGGCGACCCTGTCATCCTCCCTCCGACCTGTCTGTTTTCCTTCCCAGGCACTGCCAAGCAGGGGTTGTGTTTCGGGAGGACGCTTTTACTGTCGGACCATTTGGTCCGTCGGTAGAGTTCCCCCCTACATTTCCACTTCCCCTGATTTCCGGTTCGAGCTCGGATGGCTCTCCTATTGGAAAACAGATGCCTTAATCCTGCAGGACCTCTCCCAGGTACCCTCTTGTATATCTTTCCTTTTTACAAATTATACTTCACTGGGACATCAGTTCAGCCTAGACTGATGTATGTTCGACTCTGATTGGGATTAGTTTTATTTTTTTCCCCCTGTCAGTTTGTCCCAGTAGGTAGGCCTTCTTTATTCTGTATCCTTCCAATGTGAACTGTATTTTCTACTCATCGAGGGGGAGGGGTAAAGAGCTCGAAGAAAGTCGCCTCAGTGCCTTTGCTTTTGACCTAATGGGATTGGGGGTACCTGTTCTAATATATTTGATTGGGTTTATTTTAATTTTCTGTGGTTGGTTGTCAAGTACTCTGAACAGATGTGCATTTACTGATAAGATTATTGTTAGGGTTTTATGGAAGTATTTATGGTACCCAGGGAGGGGGAGGGCAGTCTGGTTCAGTTTCTTACTCTTATTATTTCTGATGTTTGGGGTTTGGACTGTAAATAGTTTTGTTAACTTAAAGAGTTGTAGTATGGCATGGTTAAGGGGGGGACGCCGCCGCCTATCGATTGCCACTAGTAAGACTATTGGACTTTTTATTTGTTTCTGGTCTGTATGCAATGGGTTGCGATTTGCCAGCTTTTTTGCAGAGGGCTCTTTACACATGTCTCTACTTGGGCAGTAGGGGGTGGCATCCCGGGGGGGTGGTAAGAAGGTGTCACTGCTGCTTAGTCTAGCTATGGGGATTTATATATCTGCCTGCTCTAGGTTTTTTACCGGCATAACTGATGGTCCTGGAATACATTAAGCTAGCTACCTGGAACATTAGGGGCATTAGGGAGGCAAACAAAAGGAATCGTATATTACTAAACTGTTCCTTGTCGGGTGTCAACATTCTTTTTTTACAAGAGACCCATATTACAGCAACAGAAGCCAAGATTTTAAGAATCAAG
Source organism: Neoceratodus forsteri (assembly GCA_016271365.2). Taxonomy (NCBI): domain Eukaryota; kingdom Metazoa; phylum Chordata; order Ceratodontiformes; family Ceratodontidae; genus Neoceratodus; species Neoceratodus forsteri. The sequence goes on along the minus strand of JADMNL010000040.1, from coordinate 39,423,214 downwards.
GTTTTTCCCAAGTATTCGTTGCAGGTGAATCCTCTGACTCAAAAGGGTAGCTATCATGATCAAAAGATGTGCCTTTCATACCAGAGAAATGTATACAAGATCCGGGGTAGATATGTAATCGTGCAAGGCCTCCTCTGTAATTCAGTTATAATCCTTGGCGCTGTATATGGCCCAGTAGGGGGGGATGCTGGTTTTTTGATGCAATTAATAGACAAATTGGGTGCTTTTTTACCAGCCCCCTTTATTCTGGGGGGCAACTGGAATATTGCCCCATCACAAGAACTAGACAAAACCTAGAGGCCCTTGAAACCCCCATCACCAGCGCAATTGGCATTGCGAGAATTATGTGACATGTTAGGCCTGGTAGATCCATGGAGAATCTTAAATCCCTCTAATAAGAGTTATACATTCTTTTCTCCGCTTCACAACTCATGGTCTAGGTTGGACTATTTTTTGGTAAGCACCACTCTCATGGCTAGAATACCCCTTTCAGGTATTGAACCTATTGTAATTTCTGATCATGCCCTCGTATGGTTCCGATTTACTCCCTCCTCTCCTGGGCAGCGTGACTCTGCATGGAAACTTAACACTCAAGTTTTAAAAGATGAGCAGTCTAATGCTCAGGTCAAAACTTTAATTAGGTTTTTTTTGGATTCTAATCGGGGCTCAGTGTCTAGACAAGATTTATTATGGTGCTCGCTAAAATGTTTTTTAAGGGGAGAATTCATTAAAATATCCGCTAGGAGAAAGAAACTCAGAATGGAGAAACTTGTCCTCCTATCTAGTCAGATTAAAGCGGCAGAAGACTCCCTTGTTTCTTCCAAGTCTCAAAGGAGTCTGGAACAGCTATATAAACTTAAGGATGAATATGAGGGGTTAATCAAGGAAAAAACCGAATTTGCGTTGCTGAAGTCCAAAGCAAAATATTTGGACCAAGGGGAAAAGCCGAGTAGACTATTGGCTCTAAAACTCAAAGAAGTGGAGAATTCCAGATTGATTCCTGCTTTAAAGGCAAATGACGGGTCCATCAAGACCGGTCCCAGAGATATTGTGGAGGTTTTTCGTATATTTTACCAAAATCTCTATGGAACTGCAACAGCTCCTCCCTCTCTGTCTGCGATCGAGGCTTTCTTAGAACCAATTTCCCTGCCAAGCCTTACTGAGGAGCAAGTAGCTCTTCTTTCAACTCCCTTATCCTTGAGAGAGGTGGAAGATGCCATCTGCAGTCTTACTCCAGACAAAGCCCCCGGTCCTGATGGCCTACCATCTAATTTTTACAAGGCCTTTCGCAAGGAGCTGGCACCGACCCTTTTGGATTTCTATAACTATATCCTCTCCTCCGACTCATTAGATCCATCTATATTAGAAGCTATCATAATTGTGATTCCCAAAGCTAATAAATCCTCCCTTGACCCAGCCAATTATAGACCCATTTCATTACTCAACTGTGATGTTAAAATCTTGTCCAAAATTCTGTCTACGCGTATCAAACAGGTATGGCAATCAATTTTAAGTCGGGAACAAGTAGGCTTTGTTCAAGGCAGATCGGCAGCCAATCACATGAGAGTTCTATCTTATGTTCTCCAAGTAGCCCAAATCTCCCAAACTCCCATGGCATTAGTTGCCTTAGACGCTGAAAAAGCTTTTGATCGCGTCAATTGGGATTTCTTGTGGGCCACCATGAACAAATTTGGTTTCCCAGATAAATTCATCCAGTGGGTAAAGGCTCTATATAAAGATCCCTCAGCTAAAATTTACTGCAACGGGGTATTTTACGTCTGCTCGTTTATACTCCGGTACCCAACAGGGTTGCCCCCTTTCACCATATCTCTTTAATCTCTACCTAGAACCCCTATTACTAAGCATCAAGGCAACTCCCGAGATCCTGGGCTGTGTCATTGCCCAACAAACCTTCACATTATCAGTCTTTGCAGATGATATTTTACTGCAACTAACTAACCCGTCTGATTCCCTGCAGGTAGTTTTAGATATAGTAGAGCAATTTGGTGCTGTATCAAATTACAAACTAAGTCTGAAATTTTTCCCCTCAACTCATACGCATTCCAGTCCAGTATGTCCCATTTCAGCATGAAATGGGCCCCATCCCATCTTAGATATCTAGGTATATATCTGGCCCGGGACCCAGAGCTGATTAAAAAGTTAAATTTGGATGACCTAGTGGATAAAATCCAATCTGACTTAAATAGGTGGGACAAACTCCCCTTGTCATTAGGGGGAAGAATCAGCATTGTCAAAATGAACATTCTTCCATGCCTATTCTACCTCTGAACTTACTAGATATTTGGTTACCCAAAGTCTTTTTTCAAAAAGTGCATTCAATGCTGATTAGATTTATCTGGAATCATAAACCCCCTAGACGTGCTTTTTATAAACTCTGCCTACCCAAAGATAAAGGCGGTCTCCGCCTCCCTAATTTTGAATATTATTACTGGGCCAGTCATTTGGTTAAAGCCGGTAAATGGCTCGGTGATTGTAAAGCAAACTCCGCGCCTTTATGGTTAAGCTTAGATCTCAATCTCATGAAGCAACACAACATAGATCCCTCTAGCCTGTTTTACTGCAATTTCTCGGCTTTATCCAGTAATATCCAAAACTCGGCAGTGGGTACATCGGTGAAAGTTCTGAATCAATATTATGCTACAGCTAAAATCCGACACACCAAAGACCCGGGACAACCACTGGTTTCCAATCCCAATATTAAGATTGGGACTAGTTGGCTACCTCCGCTATGGTTACCCCAAATTCAGGGACATTTGGTGGAGGACTTATATATACGAGGTGGTCTTGGTTCACCGGATGAACTGCTATCAGCTTTAAGCATTCCCACCCAAATGCTTTTCAAAGTATATCAATTAAGACATTTCATAAATAAAGAATTTGGCAATCATCTGCCGATGCCAGTGATCAATTCCCTCTTAACTCAAATTAAAAACTCTTTGACCCAAGCCCCATAGAATTATCTAAACTATATTTACATCTTATGCATGTCAGCTTCCCGAAGTTCTGACAGGTTCCAAAATTAGGCTCTATTGCTCCCAAGATCCTCCTCACTTGGACCCAAGTTTGGAAAGACCTGTACACATACAATACCCTTGACAGGAATAGGCTCATTCAATATTACATCATTAATAATATGTATTATCGCCTTTAAAAAGGTGAAATTGACCGCTCTAGTTCCCCAACTGCTTTAGATGTGGTAAGGATTTGGGTGTATCCTCACATGTTCTGGCACTGCCCAAGGTGACCCCATTATGGAAATCTATACGTGACAACTTAGACCCCATCCTAGGTTTTCAGGATTTGTTTACATTAGAGATCTGTATACTGGGCATCTATTCCAGTATTAATGTTAAAGAAAGGAAGTATCACATGGCTCTCATTTCGATGGCGGTCAAAAGACTAGTGCTACGTCATTGGTTGGACCACTTAGAAATCTCCTATATGGACTGGGTGGAAGAAATGTCCCTATGTTTTAAAATGGAAAAGCTGATTGCCGGTTCTAGACATGCTCTTCCCACCTTTCAAAAAAAATGGGGTAAGCTTTATGCCTTATACCTTCACTGACCCTCAATTCTACGACCAATCTGATATAAATTATTACCGATTGAGTTGCCTCCATTTTTGTGCCTTGGACGTCTCTCTTTTTGACCAGAGTCCAGTTGTTACTGGAGTTGTACTTCTCCGGACCTAAGGTGCAGGCTGTGATTTTTGTTATTAGTGACTACCTTTTCCCCTTTTTTCATTTCCTCTTCTTTCTTTTCCCTAAGAGGTGACACCTTCTAGGGGTGTGGGGAGGGTGGGGGGAGGATTATCTTGTGGTTAATACCCTATGTTTCCTCCTGAGACCATTTGTTACCTGTTTGTATTTGATCTATGTCTACAATTGTGGCTTTGATGTTAAGTAAAATAAATAAAAAGAGAATTTCAAAAAAAAAAAATAGAAGAAAAATAACACTAACAACAGGAACCCCATTTAAAAGAAGACAGTGATAATGCTGCAGAAAAGATATAAGCATTACTACTATTACAACCCTTTACAAAAATGCCACAATGGACAATAAAGTGTGGAATGGCTCCCTACAGGCACAATACCTTTCTTTCTTGCCATGATTGAAGGCAATTTGTTTTTTCGACCATCAGGGCCTGAAGAATTTCTTGGTGCCATTCTTTGTATGTGGGAATGGCATCATCTAACCAATGTCAAAAAATAATAACTCTGCTGTAACTGCAATCAATACCATATATGCCTTCTGTGGGCCAATAAGATCATCCAGTTAAAACCTGACTAAGTATATCTCCAGCATAAAATAATCTTCAGGCCACAATAAGGGATCCAAAGATGCCTTAATAGAGTTCCAGAAAGGGGCTACTTTAATGCACTCCCAAAGAAGGTGTTTGAGATGACCTTCTGTCATTCCACATCTAGTACAAATCGGCGAGGGGAGCAGCCCTATTTTATACAATTGCAAAGGAGCATAATATAAATTCTGCAAAACTTGAAACTGAGGCAGTTGGTACCTATCCTACTTAAAAAGTTTATATAAACACCGCCACATGGTCTGCTACAGTAGAGGCTCTGCCAGTAAAGTCAAAGCTTGCTGCAATAATAACAGACACCTAAGGAGCTGGTGGGACATTTTGCTTGAAATAGCACATAAAATCTCAGCACTGAATGGGGTTCTTCCACTAAGGAAATGAGGGAGTGAATATCCAAATAATCATAAAAAGACCAGGGGGTAAGGCCCAAAAAAGAGGCAACTGCCTGTTTAAATTGGAGATACTTAAAATTAAAGATTCAAGTTAAGAGAAAGTGTTTTCTGAGACTGGCAATCAGCAAAAATCTGCCCTCCTCCAACAAGTCATCAATAGTGGCAGCCTGAAGCTGAGGACAAAACGTCTACTGATTGAGCAATTTGCCATATGGATATTTGGATTGCCTATAACAGGCTGCGCAAGTGCTTTTGTGCAGTCTGAGTCTGTATGGAAGCACAACTGTCAAAGAGCTTTCAGGGACCATGGTATTAGTGTTGTTTTTAATCAGCTGGGTATGGAGGCTGGTTTCAGAAAAAGGGGACTATTTATCAGTATCCCGGTCTACTGACAAAGGGCTTTGTTATTCAGGAGCCAAAGCAGACCATGAGTTTCTCTGTTTGACTGCGACCAATCATGACCACATATTAGAAAGTTACTACTGTGCAAGGCACAATAGTAGAGGAAAAAATTAGGAAGACATAACCCTCCCCAGTCCTTAGAAATAGTAAGTTTAGAATAGCCATGTCAGACTGCCTTTCCCTTCCAGAGAAATGAATTTATCACCTGTTGAAGATGAGAAAATCATGTTTTTGAAAGTCAGGGACATAACATACTTAAAGGTTATAAAATACAGGGAAGGAGATTAATTTTGACAATACTGACATGTTCCTAAAATGAGAGAGGGGCAGGGAAGTTCAGTGCTGTTGGTCAATCTTGATCTGTTATAAGAGGGGAATGAGGTTTTCTTTAATGAGGGACAAATAAATTCTGGTAAGACAAATACCTAAATAAGTCAGCCCTTTAGGTTTCCAAGTTAGTCCCAAATCCAAAATTATCTGCTTCTAGACATCAACGTTAAGGGGCAGAACCTTAGTTTTTTCCAGATTAAGTTTATATCCAGAAATAATGGAAAAGTGTTTAATTTCAGCCAAAATAGCCAGAATAGATGTAGAGGGTTCCTCAATATGTAACAAATGATCATCCACATCCGTGGACAATTTGTATCAGTCCCCTCCAACTTCTATGCCACAAATCACCTGATTGCTTTACATGTAATAAATAAAAGGCTCGAGATATAAACTGAGAAGAAAAGGTGATAATGGGCAGCCCTGATGAGTTCCCCTCCGCAGTATGAATGGGGCGTATAGTACACCATTGCACCAAACCTGAACTATCAGGTTACTGTACACACTTTGATCCAGGTGATAAATTCCATGGGGAAACCAAATTTCTCCAAAACCAGAAATAGGTAGAGTCAAGAGACACAGTCAAAGGCTTTTTCTGTGTCCAGGGAGACTAAGACAGCCGGGGTCCTATTCTTCCTGAACTCAGACATAAGGTACTGAAGCTTGCGGAGGTGGTCACATGAAAGACAGCTCGCCATGAAACCCACCTGTGTCAGTCCTATCAATCCATTCCAGACTGATGGGAGTCGATTATCTAAGACTCTAGCTAAGATTTTTATACCAGTATTAAGTAGAGCAATCAGTCTATAACTATTAGTTCAATGTGCTTATGCAACTGGTATGATGTATGCTTTTGTGACTTAGATACATTGTGGCTGTTCTCCTCTCTATCTGTGGGATATACCACCCTGTAGGGGTACAATGGCGAGGAACCCTAGCGAAGGGTTCAACCCCTATAGGTGCCGATGGGAATGATTCATTTGGCTAAAGGTAACTTAGGAACAAGCCCCAAAAGAATACCCAAAAGGGTGTTGAGCATCGAAGATGTGAGTAATCAGAATATTTTGAGACTAGAAATTAAGGTGATAGACGTAGATGGGAAGGACAGGAGAAAAACAAGATATGATGAGGACAATGAATGAAATGAAAGCTGACAAGATGCAGAAGGGCAGACTTCCTAAGGAGAGAGGAAAAAGCAGGGGCCACCATTCGATTCCATCCAACAGCCGAACCTAACTATGGAACCTTGTGTCTCTTTAGCAAGGCATTTGACACTGTCCCACACAAAAGATTAGTAGCCAAATTAACCAGCCTGGGAGTGGGTCCCAGGGTGGTAGCCTGGGTAAAACATTGGCTGAACAACAGGACACAGAAGGTAATTGTAAATGGAGTCCAGTCTGAAAAAAGAGGGGTTACTAGTGGGGTACCGCAGTCCTTTTTAATGTCTTTATAAGTGACATTGCAGAGGGACTGGAAGGGAAAGTATGCCTCTTTGCAGATGACACAAAGATCTGCAACAGGGTTGATACACAAGGAGGTGTGGAAAGGATGAGAAGAGACTTGGCAAGGTTGGAGGAATGGTCAGAAGTATGGCAGCTTGGATTCAGTGCAAAGTAATGCACCTGGGAAACAAAAACCCAGGAGAAGATTACACAATGGGGGGGGTAGTAACAACATCAAAAATGGAAAGGGACCTGTGGGTAATCATATCAGATGACCTTAAGGTTGGCAAGCGATGTGATAAACCACTAGGGAGGGCTGGGGGGATATTGGGATGTATAGGGAGAGGCATCACCAGCAGAAAACAGGAAGTTGTTATCCCCCATACAGACAGTTGGTGAGACCCCATCTCGAGTACCGCATCCAGTTCTGGAGACCCCATCTCTGCAAGGACATAGACAGGATGGAGGCAGTCCAGAGGAAGGCAACTAAAATGGTGCAGGGTCTGCAAGAGAAGCCATACGAGGAGAGACTAAAGGAGCTTAATATGTATACCCTTGAGGAGAGGTTTAGATTAAATTGTTTAAATTGTCAGTCCTTAACAACTATGAAAAATGATTTAAAAGTCATTATTAATGAGTTAAAATCTGTAAAATAAATAAAGGAATTAGAAAACTACATTGACAATATGGTTAGAAGTATACCAAGTATTCCATCTATGTTATCACAGAGTTATGACACTATGCATTCCTATGAGAGTCCAACTGTAGCTACCTCCCCGAACATAAACTTGGGTGTGTTAACTTCACAAACTAACACTAATTGCCCTGAGGACATTGTAATACCGACTGTTAGTAATAAAAATGTTAATTTACAACAAAAATCTTCACAAACTAACATTAATTGCCCTGAGGACATCATAATACCGACTGTTAGTAAAGAAAATGTCATTCTACATCAAAAATCTCTAAATAAGAGAAGGAGAGATACACAGGATGATCAGTGTGAAGATGGGTGGGAGAATGTTTCAAAACGGAAATACAAGAAAGGCAGACATACTGAGTTCTCAAAATCCGTTCCAACAAAAGTTAATTTGGAAGTGATTCCTAATAAGGACAATCACATTTCTAAAAACAGATACTTTTGTCTGTCATACAATCAAATGGAACAGGAAGTTTGTGATGATTCTAATTTAAACAACCTGCCACTTATTATCATTGGTGACTCTATAGTAAAATACATTGACTCATACATTTTGGATTCTGAAAGTAAGATATCAGTTTTTTCCTTTCCTGGAGCTAGAATTCAGGATATAGCAGACAGAATAGATTCTCTTATTCCCCATCCGGCAAATGTTATTCTGCATGTAGGAACGAATGATGTTGGACATACTCATGAAAAGGACATTAGTTTTGAATTAATTCAATTAGGAAATAAAATTAAAGAGAGAAATTGTAATCTGTATATTTCTGGTATATTACCAATACCAAGGGCTAAAATTGAAAAAAATCACACAATTGAAAGGACTAATGTTAGGCTAGTGAATTGGTGTTTATTAAACACACTATCATTTATTGACCACTGGTTAATCTTTACTTCTAACCCCAGCCTCTTTGCAAAAGATGGTCTACATTTAAACAGGTTAGGAACAATTGAACTGTGTGCTACATTCAGGTCTTATTTCTCATCGATGACTTTAAACTGAAATCTATGGGGGAAAATAATAAAACTGATACTTTTCATTTACAATCAACTTTAGATAATGTAACTAATAAAAAAAACACGCTTTAAAATTTATGCTGTTAAACGCACATAGTTTGATAAATAAAACAAATGAATTATACTTAAGAGTCAATATTGAAAAACCTGACATTATCGGAATTACAGAAACATGGTGGACTAATGATCATGTCTGGGAAACTCATATTCCTGGTTACTCTCTATTTTTTCTTAATAGGCAAAAACGAAGAGGTGGAGGGGTAGCTATTTTTATTATTTCAACAACAGGTGCATTTGATGTTTCACATAAAGTTAAAAAAGCAGACTCATTGGTGGAGTCTACCTGGTTAAGGATTAAACATTTAAATTCTGAGTTATTGCTGGGTTTATGTTATAAGCCTCCAGATTCGAAACCAGAAATCCTTAATGATATTATTGAGGAAATGTCTACTGCAGCTGATTTGGGCCCTATTTTGTTTATGGGAGATCTAAATATGAGTGCTATAGATTGGATAAACAATTCAGCCAAAACCAAAACATCAAAATTATTTTTAAACTCATGCTTGGAACTCGATTTGGTTCAGTATGTACATTTTCCAACCCGTGAATCAAATACTTTAGATATAGTATTAGGTAGTGAACCAATTGAAGTACATAATTGCCATTCTTTGGCTCCATTAGGTAATGGCGACCATTGCACAATTGTTTTCGAAACTAATTTGTTACATATGGAAAAAAATAATATTACCAAAATTTATGCATTTCATAAAACCAATTATAAAGCACTAAATGATTTTCTGGTGGCTGTTGACTGGTTTGCATTGTTAAAAAAATACAAATATCACCGAAATGTGGAATATTTTTTGTAGAACAATTATGAGTGCAGCTGATAAATTTATTCCAAAAGTCGCTAAGGAGAAATTGAATCATCAACCAAAGTGGCTTAATATGAAATTATATAAGTTAATAAAAAGGAAAAATAAAATTTATAAAAAGTTCAGAATTAATAATTCCACTAGAAACCAAAATGCTTTTAGAAAAATTCAAAAATTATGTAAAAAAGAAATTAGAAAGTCAAAAATATTAATGGAAACTGCGTTAGCAAAAAAAGCACAGAAAAGGAACAACAAGTTATTATTTAGCTATATTAATTCACTAAAAAAGCAAACATGAAATGTAGGAACTATTATATCTGGTTCTGAAACTTTTACACTTCCTATTGATATGGCAAATTACCTTAATGCTAAGTTTTGTGAAGTCTTTTCAAAAAATAATGATAGTAGTACAATTGAATCTGAAGTCCATCCTTTTCATATAGTTGATATTTCATTACAAACCATTAAGTCTAAATTGGATGAAGTTAAGAGAGGATCATCAGCTGGCCCAGATAGAATTTCTGGGGATCTAATTCACTTATTGAAAGATCATCTCTGTATCCCATTAAAAATCATCTTCGATACTAGTTTAAATACTGGATTGGCTCTAGTTGGTTGGAAAATGGCTAATGTAATCCCTTTATTTAAAAAAGGAATAAGAAGTAATCCAGACAATTATCGTCCGATCAGTTTGACATCAATTTGTTGTAAACTTTTGGAACGTATCATTAAGGATGATTTAACACAAGTAATCTCTAGTTTGGATGAAACTCAGCATGGATTTGTTAAAGGCAGGTCATGTATAACGAATTTGCTTTGTTTCTATGATAACGTTAGTCAGAATTTAGATAAGGGTGTTCCATGTGATGTCATTTTTTTGGATTTTAAAAAGGCTTTTGATTCCGTTCCATACTGGGCCTTGATAAAAAAGTTACAGATGTTTAATATTAATCCAATTTATGTTAGATGGATTTAGAATTGGTTATCAGATAGAAAACAGAGAGTTATGATCGATGGTCATTTTAGTGATTGGAAAGATGTAAAAAGTGGTGTTCCTCAAGGATCCATTTTGGCTCCTTTAATTTTTCAGGTCTTTATATCGGATCTATCTATCAATATTAATAGTGCCATTATCAAATATGCAGATGATTATAAGATCTGCAATATTTGTGAAAATGAAGATGATAGGGCAGTTATTCAGAAAGATTTAGAAACACTTGAAATTTGGTCAAAACAGTGGAACCTTATCTTTAATACATCAAAGTGTAGTGTTTTACACTTTGGCAAAAAGAATCTAAGATATCAGTATTATCTATATGATGAGTTATTAACTTGTAAAGATAGTGAAAGGGATCTTGGAGTAACTATTGATGTTGAGCTGACCTTTGATTCTCATATTACCAACATGATTAAAAAAGCAAATAAGATTTGGTGGGCCATTCATCATAATATGACTTCAAAAAATCCAGAGGTACTTTTACCTTTATACCATGCATATGTTAGACCTCATCTGGATTTTGGTTCTCAGTTGTGGAATCCATATAAAAAGAAGGATGTGGCTAGACTGGAGAGAGTACAGAGAAGGATCACTAAACATTTAGTATCATGTAAAACAATTTCATATATGGACAGATTGGCGAAATTTGATTTAATGTCTCTTGAGGAAAGAAGAATGAGAGGTGATTTATTGCTTCTTATGGATTTACATAATGATGAATATCTATTTATGCATAGCGGTCTTGATTATAAACAAATCAAGATTGAAACTAGAGGCCATCCGCTTCAATTATCTAGTAATAAATGTCAAACTAATAAAAGAGCTAACTTTTTTTCTCAAAGGGTGGTGTCATCATGGAATAAGTTACCAACCAAAGTTGTAATTAGTGATAATAAACTAACTTTTAAAAATAGACTTGATGCTCTGAGGAATGAGAATAATTTCTCAAAAAGTTAACTGTAGTTGTGAGGCCTATATTGGCAATTCTTGCTTTTGTGCCTCTGACAGTATCTTAGTATGGATCTTAGTATGGAAAGGAGGGAGAGGTGGAGACATGATAGAAATGTTTAAGTACCTCAATGGAATCAACAAAATCCAAAAGGGTAGCATCTTTCAGAAAAAGAGATGTGCAAGAACTAGGGGACACAATTTGAAGACAGAGGGGTGATGGCTCAGGGGCAATGTGAGGAAGTATTTTTTCACAGAGAGGGTGGTGGACTCATGGAATAGCCTTCCTAAGGAGGTGATGAGGTCTAAAACTGTAGGAGAATTCAAGAATGCGTGGGACAGACATACGGCAATTTTTGTGGGGGGTAGGAAGAAATAGCCTGTTGGTTAAATAGGATCTGTAGCTTATCCTTTAGGTAGGGAAATGGGCAGACTAGGTGGGCCAAGCGGTCCTTATCTGCTGTCAAAGTCTATGTTTCTATGTTAACCTATGAAAGCACTAACCCTGTCTAAAATTATGACCATCGGCATGGAGGAGAAGAAAAAAAACCCTTTGAGGAGGAAACTTCTGGGGATCCAAGGCCTAGGTCATCTTCTCTCCAGGCTGAAGGACGTTTTGGTTAGTGATGGCTCAGCTACTGCAATGAATAGTCGATACTGAGGGAAGAGGAAAATATTCCAATTTAGATGAAGCTCCTGCTCTGTCCTAACAGGAATGCTGTTGAGTGTTGCGAGTGATGTATCTGCAACTAGATTCTCAACATCAAAGGAGAAGAGAAAAGACTGCTGTGGCACTCAGCCAGCCTACACGAGCCTACAAAACAGACCAGGTGAACCAGATGTGGTCAGAAGGAGAATAGCATAGAGGATGCCTCCGAACCTGCTTGGGCAGCCAAAGGGGCCCTGATGAAGACGGCCCTAACTCTCACAGCTTGAAGTTGTAAATTCTGCATCCAGAGGTGTCGTCGAGGTGAGGGATGACTGAAGGTCCACCCAGAGTGAAGACATTCTCACTATGGGCCAGGGTGAAGGACCTCACTCTGAATTTCACATGCTCTATATGCAGACTTCGTGGGTGCAGAGCAAGACCGTCAGCTGCAGGCTAGCCCTGAGCCATGGAGCAATGGACATGAAAGACATGTCTCCTAGTGGAGAGCAGGTCGAGTTGATGTAGCATGAGACCCATTTGAGAGGTAAGCTGGAGTAGTCAATGTGAACTTACAGAGAGGTCAGACTGAGTGAAAGAGACCCTGATGTGGGTCAGAGGTGGCTGGATGTGGTTAGTAACCACAGGAGTGCATACCAACCAGGTCCATTGAAAAGCCAAATTAGGAGTGGGTTGAACCGTATGAAGGGAGAAAAGATAACAGCTGGACGAAGCCCACAGCCAATGTGGGTGGTGCAAAGTACCAGAAGCAGTGAGATGGGAGCTATGAAGTCGGAAATGGATGAGTGGCGGATTGAGATGAATATACGAGGTTTGCTGAAAGAGGGAAGCTTAGAAGGTTGGTATGGACTGCAAAATGGGAATGAAAGATGCAAAGGGGAGAGACAAGATGGCTGGGTGAAACCCACAGCCTATGATGAGTTAGGAAGTCAATGCAGGAGGACAGAATGGTTGAGAATGAATGAACAATAGATGATGGTGGAATGGTTTAAGGTGAGGAATGAAATGGATGATGTACGATGATGAAATGAAGCCTGAAAGGCTGGTACAGTGAAGGTGAAATATGAAATGGAGATTGTATGGTAATGGAGTGAAGCCTTGATGGCCAGTACAGTAAGGCGAGGTATGAAATTGATGATGTACGATAATAGAGTGAAAACCTAGAAAGCTGATACAGTTAAGAGTAGGTAAGATGGCAAGTAGGGTATAGGAAGGATGAGGTTCGACAATGATGGATGTTGCACATGGAGTGGAGGATATACTAGGTGAGTGGTCAAAGAATGTTGGACTAGGATAAGAGGAGGATACAAATAGGTATGGTGATGGCAGAATAGGGAAACACCCCCAAAAGAAGCATGGGACGAGAAAGGAGAAGAGGCGAAGGGCATGAGTTAGAGATGAGAACAGTGGGACAAAGCCCAGGGTCAGAGTACAAAGAACCAGGAGGAGAATGAGGCATGATGGTTGTAGGAGGAACAGCGAGATCCATATGGAAAGGACAAGGGGCTGGTTGAGTGAGTGATTAGAAGCCAAATTAGAAGGGGATTGAATTGCACAAGTGGGAGAGACAGAAACGGCTGGGGAAGCCCACAGCCGAAGGTTGAGGTACGAGTACTAAGAGTGAAGCTAGGTAGAATGATCAGTAGGAGGAAATGTGAAGACGGTATAGAAGGGATGAGGTTCGAGATGAATGGAGTCTGAGAAGGTGTGGAGGAACTGCAGAATGCTTCAAGCCATGAAGGCTAGGCGGAGCAGCAGTAAAGGGAAGGGGGAGCCAGCTACAGATGGATTAAATGATAACTAAAAGCGGCTCCTGCTGCTAGAGCCATGATGCCTGCTGTGATGATGCAGTTCCCTGCCTTGGGAAAAATAGAGAAGTGATGAAATGGGCACCAGGACACTAAATTAAATGTTTGATATCAAATGAAAATGAGATAACGCCAGCGTTGCAGCTAGGCTGGCTTGGCGTTAAGGGGTCCTGAACATAGGCCTAAGATGGCAATAATATGCAAAATATGAAAAGGAAGCAGCAGGGTAGTAGAACCCCCAAAAAAGAAAAGACAACTGGGCTGATGTGCAGAGAGGTAAACATTGCTAGGGAACACAGGAAAATAAAAGGAGGACATACATGCAACCACAGCCAGACTGAAATACAGCAGAGAGCAGGAGGAAACACAGAGCGAGGAAAAAAAAATCTGAAAGCAATAGGGAGGAAACCTGGAAATGTGTTCCCTGTAACAAGGCAGGCAATGACGGGAGTGAAGTAAAATACATTTTAATGATGTAAAAAATACAATGGAAGACAAGCATATTGACTTCCGTGATGTACAGCTAGTGGTCCAGCAAGCACAACAGCAGCTAATGATAGGATGTGAAGCACCCCAGATATGAGTTACAGCCAGTTCGAAGAGCCTGCCGTTGTCATCTCAGTAAAGAGACAGAAAGGTAGGAATCTGCCCGTGACTTAGGAGTACAGGCGGCTCGGAAGGTCAGCTGATCAATGACTATGAGAATGAGCAGGAATTCTGGCAATGGGTGCGGAAGCTGCCTGCTGACTGTATCGGGAGGAAAAGACAGAAGCAGAGCGTCGGCTCCCACCCACCATGATAGAAGAGGGAGAATGGGGGAGCAGAGGAGAGTTGGGCAGGTGACATCATATCCGAGTGCTGGGACAACAAAAGGAGCAGTGGCTGGAGGAAGGGAAGCTCAAGCCAAATGGACAAAGAGCAGTGGACGAGGGAGGTATGGGGATGGAGGAAGATGAGAAGGGGAGCAGACAAGGGGAGGCAACTAAAGAGAGGCAGAGAACAAGGGGGGAAAGAGGATGAGACAAAGCATAGAAACATAGAAACATAGAGATTGTCTGCAGATAAGGACCACTAGGCCCATCCAGTCTGCCCATAGGCCCTATACATGTATGCATTCACTCACCCCAAGTGGTCAATGGCTTTTCATTACTCCCCTTCCCACCCAAGGTTCCCCTGTGCTTGTCCCAGGCATGTTTAAACCCCTCCACTGTGCTTGCCCCTACCACCTCTTGTGGCAGACTATTCCAAGCATTCACCACCCTATCTGTGTAGAAAGACTTCCTCACGTTACCTCTTAATCCCCCCCCCTCCAATTTCATATTGTGCCCCCCTCGTTTTGATGTCTTTTCTACATTGGAAAAGAACTCCCACCTGCACCTTGTTTATGCCCTTGAGGTACTTAAAAGTTTCTATCATGTAGCCCCTTTCTCTCCTCTCCTCCAGTGAGTACGTATTGAGGTCTCTTAGCCTCTCCTCATATGTTCTGTGGTGCAAACCATGCACCATTTTTTGTCACCCTTCTTTGGACAGCCTCCACCTTGTTTATGTCCTTATGCATGTGTGGTCTACAGTAATGCACATAGTACTACAGGTGAGGTCTTACCAGTGTTTTATACAATAGCATCACCACTTCCCACCTTCTACTAGTAATACCTCTACCTATGTACCCAAGCATGTCACTGGCCCTCCCTGCAGCCTTTGCACATTGCTTTGATTCCTTAAGGTCATCAGATATGACAACCCCTAGGTCCATCTCCTGTTTGGTGATGATCAGCACCTCCCCCTCATCCTGTAGCTCTCCCCAGTGTTCCCCCTACCCAGGTGCATTATCTTGCACTTGTTCACATTGAACCTCAGTTGCCACGCCTCTGACCATCCTTCAAGTTTCTCCAGGTTCTTCTTCATTTTCTGCACCCCTTCTAGAGTAGTCACCCTGTTGCAGATCTTGGTGTCATCTGCAAATAGGCAGACCTTTTCTTACAGCCCCTCTGCAATGTCACTAATGAAGACATTGAACAGGACTGATCCCAGTACTGATCCTTGTGGCACTCAGCTGGTCACCCCTGTCTCCCCAGATTGGATCCCATTGACCACCATCTCTGCCTTCTGTCCATCAGCCAGTTTCAAACCCACATTATACCCCATGCCCAGACTACTCATCTTGTTAACCAGCCTTCTGTGTGGAACAGTATTGAAGGCTTTGCTGAACTCCAGATAGGTGACATCTACGGCCCCTCCCTGATTCACTTCCCTAGTCACCCAATCAAACTAATCTATCAAATTCATTTGACAAGACCTTCCTGATGCGAATCCATGTGGCCTCAGATCCTGGGCACCAATGGATGCCAGGTGTGTCACTATCCTTTCTTTCAGCAGTTTCTCCATGATCTTCCCCACCACTGAGGTAGCTTGTAGTTCCCTGCTTTCACTCTACTACGCACAATTTAAAGATAGAGGGGGGACGGCTCAGGGGTAATGTGAGGAATTTTTTGTTTCACGGAGAGAGTGGTGGATGCATGGAACCACCTTCCTGGGGAGGTTGTTGGGTCTAAAACAGTGGGGGAATTCAAACACGCATGGGAAAGAAATAAGGCAATTGTAGTGGGGGGTGGCAGGAAGTAGGCTGTTGGTTAACTAGAATCTGCAGCTTATCCAGTAGGTAGGGAAATGGGCAAACTGGTTGGGGCAAGTGGTCCTTATCTGCCATCAAAATCTATGTTTCAATGTTCATGTTACTGCTACTGTTGTACAGTAGGACTACATGCACCCTCCTCCAGTCCTCTGGAACCATGCCTGTGTTGAGTGACTCGGTGAACAGGGTGTCCAGAGGCACTGCTAGTTCCCTCCACAGCTCCCTTAATATCCTTGGGTGTATGTCATCTTTCCCCATGGCTTTATCCACCTTCTGCTTTGTGAGTTCCTCCCAAAATCTCCACTGTGAATGGACTGGTGTCCACCCTCCCCCAATTGTCTCTGCTTCCCAACTGTGGTCCTTGACCCTCTCATTCCTCAGTGAATACTGAACAGAAGTATTTGCTCAGTATTTTTGCCTTGTCTGCATCCCCCTCCTTGCAGTCTTCCTCCTCCACTTTGAGCCTCACAAATCCCCCAGTTTTCTTCAATCACTGATGTACCAATAGAATGTCTTGTCCCCTTTTTTCACAGTCCGTGCTAAACCCTCCTCTGTCTGTGCCATGGCTTTCCTAACAGCTTTCCCTGCCTCTTCTAGACATTCATGGTACACCTCCCTGTTCTCCCCCCCCCCTTGGGTCCACTTATACTTCCTGAAACATGCACCTTTTGCCATTACTTTATCTCCCACCTCTTTAGAGAACCGTAGTGGTTTCTTTATTTGTTCCCCTTTGGCCACCATCCTAATGCATTGGTTAGTTATCTCCATAATGGATCCTTTTAGTCTCCCCCACTGTTCCTCCACCCCCTCCAATACCTCTACCTTCTCCAGGGCTGCTCTTAAGCATTTATCCATTTCACTGAAATCCACCCTCCTGAAATCTAATACTTTCACCCTTATGTGGCTTAAATGAGTCCCTGTCTCCATGTCAAACCACACCATGTTGTGGTCACTGGATCCCAGCTGCCTTTCCACCTGGATTCTTTTGACTCTGTTCCCATTGGTCCATACCAGGTCTAGAATTGATTTGTCCCTGGTAGGCTCATGAACCAGCTGTCTGAGTCCAAACCCCTGCAGGGATTCCAGGATGACTGTGCTTCTGGCTGAAGCAGCTGCCTGGGTGGTCCAATCCACATCTGGCATATTGAAATCTCCCATCAACAGGATTTGACCTTTAGCTGCCATGTTATGAATTCCCTCCACCAATACCATGTCCACTTCCTCCCTCTGTGCCACAGGTCTGTAGATCAACATGTTTGCAGTTAATTTGCATCACCAGGTAAGGAAAAAGGTCCAGCTCTCCATACAATGCACAAGGGAAACACCAGGCCTCACCCAACAACTAACACACTGAAATCTGGCCAGTGGAAAATCATGTACGCAAATGCTTGCAGTCTGGGAAACAAGATCCCAGACTTGCATTTAATAATGATAGGCTAAACTGGACATAGTAGCAATTAGCAAGACATGGTTTACCAGAAACCACACTTGGGAGACTTCAGTACCTGGCTATGTACTGTTCAGAAGAGACTGAAGTGCAAAAAGGAGGGGGGGGGTGGAGTGGCCCTGTATGTCAATGAAAATATCAAAGCTACAGAAATTCAGAAGACACATAAGGAGCCAGAAGAACTCTGGGTCACCCTGGAAATGGGAAATGGGACAGCCATAAGAACTGGGGTTGTCTCCAGGCCCCCAGACCAGGGGGAGGACATAGACACATTACTGTTAGAAGATATGCAAAACATAACAGCGAAAGGGGAGGTTCTGATAATGGTAGACTTTAACATGCCAGATAGAGTACAGATTGATCAATACTAGCAGGAACATCTGCCAGAACTAGTCACATGGTGGATTCCCTGCAGGGGGAAGGCCTCAAACTACTGGTACAACAACCCACAAGAGACAGGGCTATCCTAGATCTAGTACTGACTGTCACAACCCCACTCAGCAGATCAGCGCTCTACTCCCAAAGTGCCAACCTCCAAGCATAGAATTGTGAACAGTTAACAGAACAAGGTAACCCTCTTGTCTGTTTTGTGGGTTCTTGTCACCTTAGTCCCAAGTTCTGGAGGGATTCAAACTGATAACCTCTTGTTAGCGTACCCAATTGTCAGGCTCAGATAATTCTGTCTTCTGGGGGCCATATATCTTTGCCTACGGGCACCTAACCAGGTATTTCAAAATGAACCCTAAGAACTCTATACAAGACCAAGAGAATTCTTATCTGTTTCCCAGTTTGGTACCACAGTAAGCTCATGCAAAGTGTCAACTATAACCATCTAAGCTTTACTTATATAAAAAGAAGTTTCAAGGCACACCAGGCGGTTTCTGATTTTACTTTAAAATAGGTAAAATAGGAAAACAGTAAAATACAGAACAAGATATCCCAACATGTACAATCTTAAAAACAAAACAGGTTTAAAAGTGCAAATTCCTACAACCCATACACTCAGACTGGTCTTATCTAATGTCCTTACTTTCTTAATCTTTCAGTGCTTTGATGTTCCTCTTTTCTCAGTCAGAAATGAATGTCTCTATGTAAGGTCTGCTCAGTAGATTTAAAAGCAGTCTTGAGCCGGCCTTCTCTCTGAGGTCACCTAACTCTGCCTTGGTGTATTAAAATTTATTTTTCATAACACAGGATGTCCTACTAAGATATTTAAAAAAATAATAGGTGACATAAATGAATCTCCTCTCTTCATGTGACTTGCCAAAACTGGTCTGTGATTTGCTTCACACAGACATCAAAGGCTCTTTGATGTAATTCCTGGCTTCCTGGGACGATGGTCCAAACAAATGCATATTGGACTTCCCCATTTAGTCTGGGACCTGCTTCACGCAGACATCAAAGTCTCTTTGATGTAATCACTGGCTATCTTGGGAGACACCCCAACACATGCATATTCTCCTTCCTTCATAACACCTACTGCAAATGAAAGAATTTCCCTGAGTACATCATGAATGTATAGTTTATTTCCTGGGCTTCAAAATAAAAACTTAACAAAGTATTTGCATTTCAGATATCTGCAGTTTAAGCTATCTCCTGTCCTTTGAACTTATCACTGGGGGGGTTTGGTGTCAGTTTCAGCAAGACAGCATTTTCTCCTGACAGACACTGCCTTACATATTTTATATTGCAGAAAAAATACCACATTCAAATTAGAACCATCTGTCTACATGCCACAATCCTCCCCACCTAGACTGAATTTGGGGGGGTCTATCCCCTGCATTGGATGAGCTTCCCAAATCAGTTCACTCCTCATGCACATGAGACAGCCCATCTGAGTTCTGATTGGTCACTCCAGCCATATGTAGAATGGTCATGTCATATCCTTGCAAAGCAAGACTCAATCTTAGCAATCGACCATTGTTTTTCCCCATCTATGTCAGCCACACCAGGGGGTTGTGGTCAGTCTGCACAACAAAATGCTGCCCATACAAGTATGGCTCTAATTTCTTTAGTGCCCACACTATATCAAGACACTCCTTTTCCACTGTGGAGTATGCTTGCTCCCTGGGAATTAACATTTTACTCAGGTAGGCTAATGGGTGATCCCTTCCTTAGCTGGATGTCTGACTCAGTATTGCCCCAATACGCATGTCTGAGGCATCAGTCTGAACTATAAAAGGTTTGATATAGTCAGGACTTGTCAAACCAGGAGCACTGCACAATGCCTCCTTTAGTTTGGAAAAGGCTTCCTTACAGGCTGGGCCCCAAGTAATTTTCTTGGGCATCCTTTTCTTTGTCAGGTCTGATAAGGGAGCAGCCAGGGCACTGTAATTGGGTACAAATTTTCTATAGTACCCTGCTGTCCTGAGAAAACTCCAGACCTGCTTCTGAGTTTCTGGTGTGGGCCATGCCCTCTATTTTTATTTGGTTAGGACGGAGCTGTACCTGGCCTACCACATGCCCGAGGTATGTCACTTCTCCCATGGCCACCTGGCACTTCTCGGCTTTGACAGTGAGCTCGACACTCTGTATCTTGCCCAGCACTTCCCTAAGATGGGATAGGTGTTCCTCCCAGCTGGTACTAAAGATGGGAATGTCATCCAGGTACACCACGGCATACTCCTCAGCACCATTTAACACCTGGTTCACCAACCTTTGGAAAGTGACCCGGGCGTTCTTCATTCCAAAAGGCATTACTTTAAACTCAAATAAGCCTATCAGAGTGTTGAAGGCTGACCTCTCCCTAGCTCTGTCTGTCAACTCTACCTGCCAATACCATTTTGTCAGGTCAATGGTCGTAAGATAGGTCACCCCTCCCAACTTGTCCAGGAGTTCATCCGTCCGGGGCATTGGGTGGCGTCTAACTTCATGACTGCATTCAGTCCACTATAGTCTACACAGAAATGAGTTGAACCATCTGGTTGGGTACAAGGACTACGGATGAGGCCCAGGGGCTGTGGGATCTCCAGATTACCCCTAAATCCAGCATCTCTTCCACTTCCCTCCTAATGTCCTTTTGGACAACCTCTGACACCTGTTATGCTGTCCGCCGTATGGGCAACTGTGTCCCTGTCTCCATATCATGTGTCACTAAGGGGGTTAGTCCAGACTTGGTGCTAAACAAGGGGGAAAAGTCTGCTAAAACCTCCCTTACTTCCTGGATCTGGCCTGGGGTCAGCTGGGGAGACACTTGTTCTGCCTTCACAGAGGTCTCCCGCTTACTCTCTTCCAGCAAGTCCAGAAGGGGGTCTCCTTCGTCCGTCACCTCTCCATGACTACACACTGCAAACACCATGTCAGCTCTATTTGCATATGGCTTCATCATGTTGACATGGTACATCCTATCTGTCTGTCTATAGTCAGGTAACTCCACAATGTAGTTCACATCATTTACCTTCCTAACCACTTTGTACAGTCCTGCCCACTCAGCCTGCAGCTTGTCTTTCCAGACTGGAATAAGGACCATGACTTCCTGACACACCATGCATGAGCAAGCTCTGGCTCTGCGGTCGTACCACACTTTTTGTTTCTATTGGGCAGCTGCCAGGTTGCTCTGGGCTGTCTCCATAAGCTCCTTCAGCCTTTCACTAAACCTAAGGACATAATCCACAATGGGAGTTCCCTGGGTGGCGTGCTTGCCTTCCCAATCCTCCTGGATCAAGTCTAGGGGCCCACGTACCCGGCATCCATACAAGAGTTCGAAGGGGGGAAATCCTGTCAACTCTTGGGGCACCTCCCTGTATGCAAACAACAGGTAGGGAAGATATTTCTCCCAGTCCCTCCCACGCTGTTCAGCAAACACCTGGAGAATTGACTTTAGGGTACAATTGAATCATTCCACAAGCCCATAGGCTTGTGGGTGATATGGTGTTCTGCATCTCTGTACCACCCCTCACTTCTCCCATAAACATTTCATCAGGTCTGACATGAAGGAACCCCCTTGATCTGTGATTACCTCCTGTGGAAACCCAAAACGGGAGAAAATTCCAAGTATGGCATCTGCCACTTTGTCTGTCCTCAGAGAGGATAGGGTGACTGCCTCTGGGTACCGGGTGGCATAATCCTCCACAGCCCAGATGAATCTCTTCCCTGAGGCACTGGAGGTATTTAAAGGCCCCACAATATCCATTCCCACCCTCTGGAATGGCTCCTCCACTATGGGCAATGGAATCAAAGTGGCTTGCTTTGCTTGCCCACCTTCCCTATTTCTTGGCACCAGTGACAAGACCTGCAATACTCCTTCACCTGCTGAGTGAAGTTGGGCCAGTAAAAATTCTGGGCCAACTGCTGCATAGTGCATGTGATTCACAGATGACCAGACATGGGAATATCATGTGCAGCTTTGAACAACTGCTCACGATACCCCTGGGGAATGACAAGCTGCCTGCCTAGCATCCCTCCTTCTGTCTGTACTGCCTGAGTATACATAAGTCCATTTTCCCAATAAGCCTTCTGTCTGATGCCACCTCCCTGTGTTCTGTCAGAGTCTCCCTAAGTCCTCAGCTTCTCTAAACTAGGGTCACTCCTCTGAGCAGCTGCAAACCCCTCACACAGTCCCAAGGCATGGGACAGGTCTCCTTCAGTTACTAAACTAGGGTCCCTAGCACTAGCATCAGGGCCCTCAGGATCATTGTCAATCCCAACCCTCTGACAAGGGGGTTACCCCTCCCTCTTCGGAGTAACCCTCTGTAGCTGTCTGGTTACTTGCTCCTGGGGAAATTTCTACCCCCTTTTTATCAGTCTCCCCATCTGGAGAAACAGGCTGAGGAACCAGCCTCTCAGTGGTTCCACACTGGTTTCTGTGGGGTTCAGGGAGCTACAATTTTCCCTTGCCATTTGGCTATGGGTAACTGCACATACCATCCCCTGCTGGAGATTGTTACCCAGAATCACATCCACTGCTAATATTTTGGCTACAGCCACCTGTTGCACAGTTCACCCTGTTTCACCCCAGTCTAGGAAAATACTAGTGAGGGGCAATGTTTTCTCCCAGCCAGTGAAGTCCTTTACAGTGACATATTTATTGGGTATAAGCTGACCAGGCTGTACCAGATCCCCCTTTACCAAGGTCAGGGATGCCCCGTGTCCCTTAACCCCGTGTCTGTACACCATTCCCCATGACTGGGTGCATGTGCTCCCTCATGTTCACTGGCATGTTTCCAGGGACACACAAATAACCCACTTCTTTTCTAGCACCCGGTTGTGTATTATTGCTCACCTTTTTGGGACACTGTCTGGCAATATGCCCAGTTTCTTTACACAACCAGCATTCATTTCTTCTCTCAGAGAAATCTTTTCTCTGAAACCTGGGGCTAACTGGTTTCGGTGGAGGCGGTGAGGGTTTTAGCTGCCCTGAAGACGCACTTTTCCCTTTCTGCACTGCCATGCCTGCCCCATTCACTCTCAGAGCAGGTCTGCTCTTGGCATAGTGGTCCGAGAGTTCAGCAGCCTCTTGCACTGTTTTGGGATCTCAGTCCTCTAGCCAGAGTTTTAGCTCTGCTGGGCATGCCCAATAAAACTCTTCTAATAAAATCACATTTTCAATTTTATCAACAGAGTTTGCCTCAATTCCTTCCCACCAATGTTTTAAAAACTGACGTTTCATGGCTAGCTCCTCATAGCTCATATCAGGGCTTCTCCTGAGCTTATGGAATTTAGCTCTGTATGATTCAGCAGTTAATTCAAACTTTCTTAACAGTGCAGCTTTTAGTTTGCTGTAATTATTACTGTCCTCATTGTCCATTTGACCCAATGCATCCCGAGCTTTCCCAGAAAGTAGCGGGGATAGCTGGAAGCTCCAGGACTGTCTGGGAATTTTAGCCTGAATACAAACTTTTTCAAAAGAATTTAAAAAGGCATCCATATCCTCCCCTCTTTAAATTCGGCTATTAATTTGGAGTTCAATTTGTAACCCAGTCCTGCAGTCCCACTTAAACCCAAGCCACTTACCTGCTCTGGTGCCACTGGTCGGAGTTGTATCTTCTCCAGTTCGTGTTGCCTCTGGCGCTCCTGCTCCTCACGATCTGTGTCTTGGAATTCTTGCTCCCTCTTCTCCTCTGCAACTCACTGGTACTCACGCTTCTCACGGTCTGTGTCTCAGAATTCTCACTCTGCCTCATGGTCTGCCTCTCACTTCTCTCACTCTCTCTTCTCCTGGAACTCCAGCTTCATCCTGCACAACTCAGTTTGCAGCCTGAGTACTTCCGGATTCAGGATACTGGTGACCATCCCCTGCTGCTGTGGTCCTTCACTGACAGTGGCCCTGCTGTCCTCCTCACTGGACCTGGACACAGCACTGGCCACTAGCCCTGCCACACTCAAGATTTAGTCCTTTTCAGTCACAGTCGGTGACTTGCTGCTCTGGGTATCTGCTACCATCGGGGCCTCTATGAGGTTCTGCTTTTTGGCTGTCACCTCGAATGGGACTCCTCTGTCCCTGCACAACTGCTTTAAGTAATCTACAATGTGCCTGCTGTAGTCGTAAGTCATCTTTCCTAACTACTACTACTCTGACTGGCACTTAGAAAAAAAAAATGGGTAGGAACTTGACTGTTAGCCAAGGGATATAGTTCTGTTTCCTTTTTTGAATAAAACACTGCCTTTCTTTTTTCCAAGTGATCTGAACAGTCTCAAGCTGACACACTAAACAGTAAAGCTTATACCACCAAACTTCTTTGCATTGCTGCCAACCAATCTGTCACAGCCCCACTCAGCAGGTCAGTCCTCTACTCCCAAAGTGCTAACCTCTGAGCATAGAATTGTGAACAGTTTAACAGAACAAGGTAACCCTCTTGTCTTTTTTGTGGGTTCAAGTCACCTTAGTCCCAAGTTCTGGAGGAATTCAAACTGATAACCGCTTGTCAGCATACCCAATTGTCAGGCTCAGATAATTCTGTCTTCTGGGGGCCAGATATCTTTGCCTATGGGCACCTAACCAGGTACTACAAAATGAACCCTTTGAACTCTATGCAAGACCTAGAGAACTCTTATCTGTTTCCCAGTTTGGTACCACAATAAGCTCATGCACAGTGTCAACTATAACCACCTAAGCTTCACTTATATAAAAGGAAGTTTCAAGGCACACCAGGCAGTTTCTGTTTTTAAAATATATATCTTTACTTTAAAAGAGGTAAAATAGGAAAACAGTAAAATACAGAACAAGATATCCCAACATGTACAATCCTAAAAACAAAATAGAATTAAAAGTGCAAATTCCTACAACCCATACACTCAGACTGGTCTTATCTAATGTCCCTACTTTATCAATCTTTCAGTGTTTTGATGTTCCTCTTTTCTCAGTCAGAAAATGAATATCTCTGTGTAAGGTTTGCTCAGTTTATTTAAAAGCAGTCTTGAGCCGGCCTTCTCTCTGAGGTCACCTAACTCCACCTTAGTGTATTAAAATGTATTTTTTATAACACAGGATGTTCTACTAAGATATTTAAAAAAAATAATAGGTGACATATTTATTTATTTATTTAGCTTTTGTTAACCAGGTAAGTACACTAGACAAGACGATTGCCTGTTTTCAGGTATGACCAAGGAGAGTACAAGAATTACAGATTTAAATACATAGGGTGACATGGTACAGATTGAGAACAGCTTACAAATCATGAGAGGGCAACATAATACAGATTAAGACAATTTACAAGTCATCATGAGGCATAGTTTTGTTCAGTAAGTACACAACAGAGTAAGACATGTTGCCATTAAGAGCAGTACAGAAGGCACAGTTGCGATGCAGCAGCTACAGCACTATATACAGCATACACCTCTTTTGTCCAGAAAATATGTCCAGGAGAGAGGAGTGCAATGTTAGATCACAGGGGTTTTGGGCACCCACAGGCCGAAGTGAGTTTGAGGTGGTTCCATAGGGAGGAGCGAAGGCAGCCCTGTGAGGGGGCAGCACGGATCTAGCCAGGGAAAGCAGTCCACAGTCTAGGAGCACAAGCGGCAAAATCCCTACCTCCTATTTGAGTCTGGGTGGTGGGTACCTTAAGCATGGCAGACCCCTGAGACCTGAGAGGATAGGATGTGGAGGCAGTTGGGACAAGGAATCTTGCCAGCCACGGAGGGGTGCCAGTGCCAAGGACCTTTCCTGTGAAGCACTCTAGAACAAAGTCAATGTGGTTTGAAGGGGAGAGCCAGCTTAGCTTAGCTTGCTGTAGAGGTCACAATGGTGGCTGAGATGGGGGGCAGCCAGAGCAAAGCGGCAGACATAGTTGTAGGCAGTAGACCAACTAGAGAGATGGGCTTTGGTGGAGTGGGCAAACAAAAGGAGCCCATAACAGAGCGACGGGAGGAGCACACCTCTGGCAAGAGCAACACGTGCCACCGGAGTAAGGTCGCCTTTAGCTCTGTAGGCCAGACCCAGTTTGCAGTTGACATTCTTGCATGTATTCTGGATATGGCAGCCAAGGTCAAGCTGTGGGTCCAGCATCACCCCAAGGTTTTTGAAGTTGTCAGTGACAGGGACTGGAACACTGTCAGTACCTGGGACACAGAACGGCACAGGGGAGGCCTTGATCTTGGCCTGAGACCCAAAGAGCATGGCCTGGGTTTTTTTGAAATTAAGGACCAGCTTGTGAGCCAAGATCCATGACTGAATGTTCTCCAGGTCCTCACTCAGATGACGATTGATGACCCCCATCTCCGGGGAGTGTGTCAAGATGACCAGGACATTGGCATAGAGGATTGGCTTACAGTGAACAGTGGCTGCAGGGAGATTATTTACAAAGATGGAGAATAGCAGGGGCCCCAGGACAGAGCCTTGGGGGACACCCATGGTTACAGGAATAGGGTCTGAGAGCTCCATGCCATATTTTACCAGTTGCATTCTGCCATACAAATAATTGGAGAACCAGCTGAGCATAGCAGAAGATAGACCTAGGGATCTAAGCTGAGTGGTGAGCATGGCATGATCAACCAGACTGAAGGCCTTGGAGAGGTCTATAAAGATAGCCCCCAATAGTTTGCCTTGGTCCATAGCCACCCTGATCCATGATGAGACAGCGACAAGGGCAGAGGATGTCCTGTGCCCTTTCTTGAAGCCATGCTGCATGGATGACAATAGGTCATGTGATTGCAAGTACTCTGAGAGTTGCCCTGCCACAACTTTCTCAAGAAGTTTGCTGACCGCTGATAGAATGGATATTGGGCGGTAGTTCTCTATTAGTTTGGGGTTTCCCTGTTTAAGGATCGGTACCACCCTGGCTACCTTCCATATGTCTGGATTAACACCAGATTACAGGGACAAATTGAAGATATGTGCCACCAGTGGGGCAAGTCAAGGGGCACCAAGGCTGAGAAGCTTCGGTTCCAGCCCATTCTGGCCAGCACTCAAGAAGGGGGAGAGGCCCAGGAGAAGTCTCTGCACCTCTTGCACCATCACAGCCCTGAAATGAGAGGGCGGACGGGGTGGTGATGGAACTGGGACCTGTGCACCATTATCACCTCCACCAGAGGGAATGACGAAGTGAAAGCAGACAGGTCAGAAAAATACAGGTTAAAGGTATTTGTGATGGTCACTGAGTTGTTGCAGCTGGCACTATCAATAGTCATATCAGAGGTCTCAGCACTCTGGGAACCACTAACTATGTTTTTAATGTTTCTCCAGAACCTCCTGGGGTTCCTGGCTGAGTTCAGCAGAGCAGTCTTGCAGAACTCACTTTTAGCAGCCCTTATGCTCTTCTTGCACTCATTTCTGAGTTTCCTGTACTTCTGAAAAACAGCCTGATCCACCGTGGCCTTGAATTTTGCCCAGCACTTATCTATGTGCTTCAGGAGGGCAAGGAGGCTATCATGTAACCATTTGGTGGCCTATCCCCTCACCCTCCGCCTGATGAGGGGGGCGTGCTTATCCTGCAGGGCCCTAAGAGAGATGAGGAAGTGACTGACAGCAGATGGGGACTCCTGGGCATTCCATACTGCTGACCAGTCAGTGTGTTGGATATCATCATGAAAGGTACCAAGATCAAACCTGGAATAGTCTCTGACCTGAATGATTTTGTGCAGAATTTTCAGAGATGGGATCTTCCACACGCAGTACACTGGGGAGTGGTCAGAGAGTGAGTCTGGAAGGATGCCCGATGAACTGATCCTTTCTGGTCTGTTTGTCAGGATTCAGTCCAGAAGAGAGCTCACCCCACCATTGGGTGAGCACCTGATAGGATCCTTGATAAGCTGCGACAGGGAGAGACCCGCAAGCAGTGTCTCAAATGCTTTGGTATTACTACCAAGATAGTTTAGGTTGAGATCACCTAGGATGATTAGTTCATTATGCCGGGTCACAGCACCTACAGTGTCAAGGAGGATGGACAGTCCCTCTAGACCCCCCTTGGGAGGATTGTAGGAAAATATTACATGTATCTTTTTGGTCCTCCCAAGCAGCAGTAGTACCGTGTGCAGTAATTCACAGGGGGACTGCACTGGCTACTGTTTGGGTAAAACCAACAGGTTGACGTGGCTCCTGTAATAGACCAGGATGCCACCCCCCCTCTTTTTTCCAGGACAATCACGCCTAATGAGATCATACACAGGGAGGGCACACACAGAATTTGGTGTAGCAGGTTTGAGCCAAGTTTCTGTTATGCCAAGGATGTCAGGGCTATGATGTGTTACCCAAATGTGAAGTTCCGTCAAATTAGGCACGAGGCTATGAATATTAAGATGAGCTATTTTTAGCCCTTTGATAGCTGACCAGCCCACCACAGAGGGGGTGGTTTGACATGGTGGTCCAGGGTTCAGCTCAATGTCCTCCACTAGTGCTAGGGTCACCAATAGAAGCCAAAGGAGATGCCTTAAGGGAGGGGAGACCTCCTTGGCTGGTGATTTGCGGCCATAACATTTGACCATTAGGGCAGTGCTTAGGAAGCACCTTAGGTCAAGACTGCAGAGAACCCAGGGTGGGGGTTTGCCTACAGCTATTAGGTTGGAGAATGTGAAATCAGACCCCACCAGCTGGGTACAGGTGCCACAGGGTGCTCCCCCAGTAGGAGCACTGGCTCCTGAAAACCAGGGGATGCCATGGACAGAGAGGATCCTAAAGGCGATTGTGCATATGAGCACAAGGGGTGACACTTTCTTTGTTTGTTGCTTAGGGTTCCCCATGTCAAAAAGGCAATCAGACAGTAGACAATATTAGTTAGGCCAGCAATCTAACAATATTAATTAGGCTGGCAATCAGACATATAGCATAGACTGTGCACCCTACCGAGTAAGAGCTGGGTGCAGCTGGTTGTCCAGCAGCTACAGTCCACTTACTCAAGCTTAAGAGCCCATCGTAATACAATTGATAATGGCTATGTTATGCTCATATCATGGGGCAGGTGGGTTACAAGGCAGTGCCACAGAATAGAATTAATAGGGCTGGCACTTCCCACTAGTTGGCAAAAATAATTACACCAGGAAGCAGACAAATTCAAGGCAGTGCAGTGGCAAGTAATTCATTAGGCTGTCCTCCTACACATGTTCAATATTAAGTTAATTTGGCAAGCAGACAGATCACATAAAACAGTGCACCCATTTGGAAAAAGTGATCACGCAGCTAACCTACTGATAAGCCTGTAGATATGCAGTACAGCAGTGTAGAATTGATTGGGCTGGCACTCTCCCTAGTAGGCAATATTAATTACACAGGGAAACAGACTAATTCAAGACTGTGCAGTGAATAGTATTAGTTAGACCGTCCTCCTATATGTAGACAATATAGGTTGACCTGGCAAGCAGACAAATCACATAAACAGTAC
Organism: Neoceratodus forsteri; assembly: GCA_016271365.2. Classification (NCBI taxonomy): domain Eukaryota; kingdom Metazoa; phylum Chordata; order Ceratodontiformes; family Ceratodontidae; genus Neoceratodus; species Neoceratodus forsteri. Next base: position 39,393,472 of record JADMNL010000040.1, on the reverse strand, counting down.
AAAAATCAGTCCTTAGCAAAGTCAAAGTGCCCTCAAGATTTGTGCCCATGCACTATCGGTCTGAAGATAGCCACAGCAAAGGTGCCCCAGGGTTAACTAGATATGCTAGCAAAGTTATTGACGGAAGCTAGGGTCCCGGCTTAAGCCAGCACCAATTGGTCCTGGACAGCAGGAGGTCATGGCTATCGGGCATTTAAGGGAAGGAGGGAACGTGGTGGGTGGGTGGGATGAAAATCAAGTTTAAGTTTCAGCTGCTTTTTGTGCAGCTGCTGCCCAGCCCCTCCGAGGTTCTAAATTCTGCTTCAGCTGCTGCTACCGGACGATTCCAGCTTTTCATCGGGGGAGGTCCGCACGGTTGCCCGGCGCCTCAACCCTGAAGTTCAGATGACTTGTGTGTTGTGCAGGGGGCCAAGAGCTGCCCCCTCCCCCATTGAGCTCGTGCCCAAAGGTTAATTAGGCTGGCAAAATGATATCGGGACAACCTTTAAAGACCCAGGCTGCTCAAGCATCACAGTCTCTGTGACCAATTGGTGCTGCTGCCTCTTTCAAATGGCAGTTGGCACCAACAGTTGCAGGGCCTGGGATCCAAATCAGCAAACAAAGGGCTGGCAAGATGAAAATCAAGTTTAAGTTTCAGCTGCTCCTTGTGTAGCTGCCACCCAGCCCCTCCGAGGTTCTAAATTCTGTTTCAGCTGCTGCTACCTGATGATTATGGCTTTTCATTGGGGGAGGTCTGCCCGGTTGCCCGGCACCTCAACCCCGAGGTTCAGATGACTTGTACGGTGCAGGGGGCAAGAGCCACCGACTCCCCCATTGAGCTCGTGTCCAAAGGTTATGAATCTCCTCTCTTCATGTGACTTGCCAAAAACGGTCTGTGATTTGCTTCACGCAGACATCAAAGGCTCTTTGATGTCATTCCTGGCTTCCTGGGACAACGGTCTAAAAAAATGCATATTAGACTTTCCCATTTAGTCTGGGACCTGCTTCACACAGACATTAATTTCTCTTTGATGTAATCACTGGCTATCTTGGGAGACACCCCACCACGTGCATATTCTCCTTCCTTCATGACACCTAGTGCAAATCAAAGGATTTCCCTAAGGATGTTATGAATGGATAGTTTATTTCCTGGGCTTCAAAGAAAACTTAACAATGTAATTGCATTTCAGATATCTGCACTTTAAGCTACTTCATGTCCTTTGAACTTATCCTTGGGGGGTTTTGGTGTCAATTTCAGCAAGACAGCATTTTCTCCTGACAGACACTCCCTTACATATTTTATATTGCAGATAAAATATCATATTGAAATCAGAACCAGCTGCCCACGTGCCACACTGACTAACAGGGAAAGGATCACAGCTCTCCAGGTAGAAGGTCACCTGGGAGCCAGTGACCATTACATGGTATGGTTCAATTTGGCTACTACAACTAAATCATCCCATTCTAAGGCAAACATATGCGATTTTAGAGGATCTGACTTTGATAAGATGGCCAACAGAGTTAAGCTAGCCCTGGCAAAAAGAAATACAGGTGAGGGGGTACAGGTAAAGTGGGCAAGCATTAAGGATGCAATACTTGAAGCAACATCCCATTGTGTTAGAGAGAAAAGGAAGTGCAAAAGAAGAAGAAAACCACTTTGGTTCTCAAAAACAGTAGCAGAAAAGATCAGATCCAAAAGGTTGGCCTTCAGGAAATATAAGGCAAAAGCAGCAGGATGAAGATGAGGAGGCATACCAAACTTCCCTAAGGAAGCAGGGAAGGCAGTAAGGCAGGCAAAGGCCCAAACTGAGGAAACACTAGCACAAACAGTAAAAGAAGGTGACAAGACTTTCTATAGATACATTAGTGAAAGGAGAAAGTCCAGAGGGGGTATTGCTAAGATCAAAGGAGATAAAGGGGCATGTGAGGAGGAGGAGGACCATGTAAAAGCATCTATCCTAAATAGATACTTCTGCTCAGTATTTTCTGAAGAGAAGATAGGGCAGGGCCCACAGCTCAGCACCATGGACTCAGGGGGGAGGGAGGTGAGCACTAGTCCCTTCACAAAAGAAATGGTCCTACAAGAGCTCAATAAACTCAGGGTGGACCAGGTAATGAGACCTGATGGCATACATCCCAGGGTACTAAAGGAGCTAAGATTGTAACTCATAGAGTCATTATCAGAACTGTTTAGTGAGTATCTGAGCACAGAAGAGGTCCCAGAAGACTGGAGAAGAGCTCATGTGGTCCTGCTCCACTAGAGTGGTAGTAGGGAGGAGGCAGGGAACTACAGATCGGTCAGTCTTACCTCAATAGTGGGCGAGATTATGGAGGCACTCCTTAAGGAAAGGTTAGTGCAACACCTGGAATCCATAGGAACCACCCATGTAGGAGGCGGAGCGTTATGGCGGTTCAAGTTAAAATGTTGTGAGTGTAATGCAGTGCAGAACCCCTCCAGAACTACCTGCACTAAGGCTTTTGAAATCCTTTGTTCGATGATGAGGTATGAATACTAATTCCTCCCCAGAAACTTCTGAAGACAAGCTCATCAAAAAGAATATAAAATTATTTATTGATTTTGGAATAATGACACATAGGAAAGAGGGGAAAACTTCACTGGCTAATGGGAAAATGAAATCAGGTAAAGCTACCTGTTCGACTATGATGACTAGAAAGCCAAATTCAATGACGGCAAAATCAAAAAATCTTAAATATGTTCCTGAGACACCAGCTCCTTTCGTCAGTAATCCCATGAGACTGGGGCTTTTTCCATGCTTTCTATAATGAAGGCAGAATAATAATGATCAAGACTCAAGAGAATAATAATGTGATTGTTTTAGGGTCACTATATGCCCCATTTGATCATTATGCTGCCTTTTTAGAAAAAATATCAGGATTACAATATTTACAGACCTCGGGCATTGTCTTGGTGGGATATTTTAATGCTTTAATTATTCCTAGATTGGATAAAAATACAATTCCTACATCAAGTAATACTGCGATTTCTAATAAACTGATGTCTTTTAATAATCAAGAACAATTGGTAGACATATGAAGATCGATTTTCCTGTGGGATATTAGATACACTCATTTTGATAACAACTTTTTTTCTGGTTTCAAAAAATGTGGTTTCCAATATTACTAAAGTGGATATTGAGTCGATATTTATTTCAGATCATGCATTGATTTTTATGGAAATCTTAATAGAAAACCAATATCAACGAAGAGTATTAAACTGGTCATTTAATAATGACCTTTTAAAAGATGAAGAATTTAGGAAGCTTATAAAAAAATTCAATAAAAGAATACTGGTTCTATAATTTCACAGGTCAAACAACAATTCTTAAACTTTGGGATGCTTTTAAGGCATATTTAAGAGCAATAATAATCTCTTATCAAATTAAAATTAGCCAAATTAGAAAAAAAAATGAAAGGGAGGTGGATATATAACTTAAAGAAGTGGATGAGCTCCTTTTGTTAGATTAAGATAGATATTAAAACAATTGGTTTCTATATAAAACAAAAGAAATGTAATCTAATACATCAAGAAAATAAAAAAAATGTATTATGTAATTAAGAAAACTAGGTATTATAATACAGACAAATCAGGTAAACTACTTTCTAACTTATTAAGGAAAGAAAAACCAAAAAACATCATAAAATCTATGAACGATCCTTTAGGTAATATAAAATATTCTGATGTAGATATAGCAGAAATAATATGTAATTACTATAAAACAATTTATCAAAATAATTTCATTCCAGATTCTAAACTGGTAACATAATTTTTTTTCTAGAGCTTACTTCCCTAGGGTCCAAATACCTTTTTCTCCGATTGTGCTATCTGACATTGTTCAAACAATAAAATTATTGCCAAAAAATAAATCTCCTGGGCTAGACAGATTAACTAATGAGTTTTATCAGGTTTTTGGTGAAGAATTAGTACTTTGGATTAGTAATATGGTGGAGGAATTATTAGACCCAAATAATGTGTTACCGGACTCAATGAAACTAGCTGAGGTAATTCTAATACTGAAGGAAAATAAGCCTGTGGATTCCCCAGATAGTTACAGACCTATTTCCATTTTAAATTCTGATTATAAGCTTATAGCAAAATTGATCAATAACTTAATTCAACCATATGTAACCTTTATTGTTCATAAAAATCAGTATGGTTTTATAAAAGGGAGAATCATTGTGCAAGCAAATAAAAAAATTCAGGCAGTGATTCAATTAATAAATACAAAACCCTTATATAAAAAAGATTCCTATTATGCTATTGCAGTAGATGCTAGTAAAGCATTCGATCTAATAAACAGAAATTATATATTTGATACTTTAGAAGCATTCAAGTTTCCAAAAGAAATAATACTCTTAATAAAACAATTGTACAGAATTACAAGGGTCACATTCCAAGTGAATAGATATTGAACATCTGATTTCCACATGTTTAATGGAGTCAGACAAGGGTGTCCACTATCACCCATAATTTTTATATTAGGATTAGAACCCTGTTTACAGGTAATTAGAAATAACCTTATAATAGAAGGGATTAAATTAGACCAGGAATATTTGAAACTAAATGTATTTGCCAATGATATTTTGTTAATAATAAGGAATCTAAATGCTTCTTTGGAAGCATTCTTACATGTTATTAATGAATATTCTCTTATTTCAGGTTACAAATTAAATAAAAATAAATTAGTAGTATTAAAATTGTCCAAACATAAAAATTATGAACATAGCAAACTAACTATTGATTTTACTATACAAAACTCAATAAAATAGTTGGGCATTTATTTGTCTCCTGATATGTAAAGAAGTGTCAAAATAAACTTTAATAATGCAACAACTAAAATTGTAAACTTATTAAATAATTGGCAGAACCTTACCTTTCTTTATGGGGAAGGATTGATACACTAAAAATGATGGCTATGCCACATTACATTTATGTTTTACAAAATATCTTGGGTTCCCCATTAAGACAATGGTTTGAGGACCTTAAACAATCTTTTATGAATTTCTATGGCGAGGTGGGAAACCTAGAATCACATGGAAAACTCTAGTGATACCACGAGAGCGGGGCGACTTAGGATGCCCCAATTCGTTGACGTATTGGGAAGCCCATGTTTCTTTGATAATATATCAATGGTGCTTTAACATGGATGAGGATTATCTGTTATATCAATCTTTGGTGAATGAATGTGAGAATGGTTCCTACTCTGTTAAGAATGCTTTCTTTGACAGAGCAATCCTTAAACCTAACATTTTTGCTTTTCTACATGGCCATTGTCTCTATATAAGTCTGTAGGGAAAATCAGGAAATTGGATATACCTTGGCTCTTTTTACAAATATATCCAAATACTTATTTGTGGGGAACAGGTAACCACCAGGTATCAAAGTCACTTCAAAACAATAATTGGAATATTTGGAGAGATGTGATGGTGGGGGTAAATTCCCTTCATATCAACAGTTAAGTAATAAAAGTGTACCCAACTCTATAAATATCTTAACATATTAGGCCATTAGGACTAGCTTTAAGAAACTTTCCAGTTTTTTCAATAATAATAGACAAGATTATAGAAGATTATACAGGATCATAGTGTATTATTGAAAAAAGGAACAGATAAATTATTAGCTAGATGTTATGCCTCTTTATGTTTAAAGAAGAGCCTGAATAAGAACAGATCGAATTTCAAATGGAATAAAGATGCAGATATAGATATAACTCATAATCATTGGGAATATCTGTGAGTTAAAGGAAATAAATATATGCTTCATCAAAAAATAAAACAATTCAGTGGAAAATAATTGATAGAGCATTTTAAACACCTTTTCAGAATTCAAAAATTAACAATACATTTTCAAGATTATGTTGGCATGATTGTAACCAGGAAGGTAATCTTTTTCATTGTTTATGGTAATGTCCTTTCATTAATAATGGGTGGTGGAAAGTCAACAACATTTTTGGAAGAATTACTTAAGATACAGATTCCCTTTTCACAGGATATTTTTTGTTTAATAATACATAGAAACATCGAAACATAGACTTTGATGGCAGATAAGGACCGCTTGGTCGACCTAGTCTGCCAATTTCCCTACCTACAGGATAAGCTGCAGATCCTAGTTAACCAACAGCCTATTTCTTCTTACACCCCACAAGAATTGCCTTATGTCTGTCCCATGTATTCTTTAATTCTCCCACAGTTTTAGACCTCACAACCTCCTCAGGAAGGCTATTCCATGCATCTACCACCCTCTCTGTGAAAAAATACTTCCTCACATTGCCCCTGAACCGTCCCCCCTCTATCTTTAAATTGTGTCTCCTTGTTCTTGCACATCTCTTTTTCTGAAAGATACTACCCTCTTGGACGTTTTTGATTCCACTGAGGTACTTAAAAGTTTCTATCATGCCCCCCTGCTTTCCTCAAGGGTATACATTTTAAGCTCCTTTAGTCTCTCCTTGCATTGCTTCTCATGCAGACTCTGCACCATTTTAGTTGCCCTCCTCTGGACTGCCTCTATCCTGTCTATATTCTTGTGGAGATGGGGTCTCCAGAACTGGACACAGTACTCCAGATGGGGTCTAACCAACTGTCTGTACAGAGGGATAACAACTTCCTGTTTCCTACTGGTAATGCCTCTCCCTATACATCCCAGTATTCCCCCAACCCTCCCTACTGCCTTCTCACATTGCTTGCTAACCTTAAGATCATCTGATATGATTACCCCCCCAGTCCCTTTCCATTTTTGTTGTTGTTATTACCTCCCCCATTGTGTAATCTTCCCCTGGGTTTTTGTTTCCCAGGTATATTATTTTGTGCTTCTTTGCATTGAATCCAAGCTGTCATACTTCTGACCATTTCTCCAACCTTGACAAGTCCCTTCTTATCCTTTCCATGCCTCCTTGTGTATCAATAACTCTTCATTAGCGTTAAATGAAGGGAATAATATAATTTTTGCCTTGGCCTCTATGGTATGAAGAGGTATATCTTAGCCAACTGGAAAAAAAATCAAATGTTTGAATTTGATTTGTTCAGCTGGTGGCACACTTTTAGAGAAACACTTGTGTTGGAGGAGTTAATGTTTAATATGGATGATACATTAGATGATTTGTATGGAACTAAATGGCAAACAATATTGGATAACTTGTCACCATTGATGAAATTACTTCAAGATTGTAATATGTTTATAAATAAGATCAAAATACCAAATATGCTGGCCAAAATGAAAATGTTTAAATTAATTTGCCCCAATATAGATGATCTGGGGGGGGGGGTCTTTTGTTAATATTTCTCTGTTGTCTCTTAAATCTATTTTTGATTTTTCAATACTGGAAATAGTATATTTAAAAATGTGTATTGCTGTGAAAATATGATTGTAATGAAGTTTTATATGCATAATAAAAATTAGGATTAAAAAAAGAAGTAGTGGGCAAGATTATAGAGGCACTCCTCAAAGAAAGGATAGTGCAATACCTGGAATCCATAGGAGCACAGGATCTAAGACAGCATGGGTTTACAAAAGGAAGGTCCTGTCAAACTAATTTCATAGATGTCTTTGACTGGGTAACCAGAGTGGTGGACCAAGGGGGAGCAGTTGATGTCGCCTACCTTGACTTCAGCAAAACTTTCGATACTGTTCCACATAGAAGACTGATTAATAAGCTAGGTAGGCTCAGGGTGAGTCAAAAGTTGGTCAACTGGGAGGCAAACTGGTTGTCGGGCAGAAAACAGAGAGTGGTGGTAAATGGTATACAGTCAGACAAGATGCAAGTCACAAGTGGAGTACCTCAGGGATCAGTTCTGGGGCCAATCCTCTTCAAATCTTCATCAGCGACATTGCAGATGGACTGGAGGGTAAGATTTGTCTGTTTGCGGATGACACCATGATCTGCAACAGAGTATATGATCCAGATGGGGTGGACAGAATGAGAAAAGATCTGGATAAACTAGCAAAATGGTCAGTAGAATGGCAACTGGGGTTTAATGCAAAGAAGTGCAAGATCATGCACATAGGGAAGAGAAACCCTGAAGCCAACTATAGGCTGGGAGGGGAGTTGCTGGCAGTCACAAGGGAAGAAAGAGACTTGTGCATCATCATCACTGATGACCTAAAATCATCCAAGCAGGCCACTAAAGCAGTAGGCAAGGCTAGGGGGATGTTAGGGTGTATTAGTAGGGGGTATCACAAGTTGGATAAGGGAGGTAGTAATCCCTCTTTACAAGACACTGGTTAGGCCCCATCTGGAGTATTGTGTGCAGTATTGGAGGCCACACCTTCACAAGGACATTAACCAAATTGAGGCAGTCCAGAAAAGAGCAACCAAAATGGTGCAGGGACTGCATCAGAATACATATGAGGACAGATCGACAGAGCTCAATATGTATATCCTACAGCAAAGAAGGGATAGAGGTGATATGATCAAAACATTCAAACACCTTAAGGGCATTAACAAGGTGAAAGAGTCTAACATGTTTCAATATAAGAAAAATAGGACAAGAGGACACAGCATGAGAATAGAGGGAGGCCGATTAAGGGGTAATGTGAGGAAGTTCTTTTTCACCGAAAGGGTGGTAGATGCATGGAATGGCCTAACTCAGGAAGTGGTGAACATGAATACAGTGCAGGGCTTTAAACGGGCATGGGATAGGCATAAGGGAGCAATACAGATGAGTATGAATAAATAGACCATTGACAGAGCAAAGGCTGATGGCACATTTATAAGGTAGAAAAATAAATGGTCAGACTGGATGGGCCTTGCGGTCCTTATCTGCCATCAAAGTCTATGTTTGTATGTTTCTATCAACCCTGTGTGTGTTGCTGTGCCATTTCCTGGTTCAAGGATGACCCACACTACCTCAGCCTCCCCCTGCCTTCTCTGAACTTCTGTAGCTTTTATGCCTTCTCTGATGTACAGGGCCTCCCTCCTCCCTTTTTACCTTCCCTGTCCCTTCTAAACAGTGTATAGCCTGCCACATTGATGTCTCAGCTGTGATTAGCAGAATACCATGTCTCTGTTATTGCTGCTATGTCAAGGTTTGTATCTGTCATCAAGGCCTCCAGGTCTGGAACCTTATTTCTCAGACTGCAGGCTTTTGTGAACATGACCTTCCATGTTTTACTCCCTGTCATCCCTCTGTTCCTGTTTTCTCTACTTTGCATCTCCCCCCTGCCCCAGTATTCATGCTCCTGTGCTCTTGCCTCTCCCTTTTATCCCCCAATATAAACATGTCCCCTGCCTGCCCTTCACTGCTCGCTTCAATAGTTCCTGTTGTCAACTTGTACTTTTGCATGTTCTCATGGGGGGGTCCTAAGTCACCTGGCTCTCCCTCATCGGCCAGTTTAAATTCTCTCTGCTGAAGCATTCCAACTTCTCACTAAGGACTGAGGTCCCCTTTCCAGACAAATGCAGGCCATCCTGTTGATAGACACTTGCATCTGCCCAGAATGGGTCTCTGTCCCCTATGAAGCCAAATCTTTCCCTTCCACACCAATCCTTCAACCAGAATTTGAAGGTTTGGATGTGGAGTGCCCTGGCCTCCCCTATGCCTTGGACAGGTAGCACCTCCGAGAATGAGATAGAATGTGCTACCTGTTTCAGGTCCTCTCCCAGCTTCCTGAAAACTTCCTGGACTCTGGCAAACTCTACCCTTCTCCTCACCAGGTCATTGAACCCCAGATGGTCAAAGACATACAGATCCTCCCTCCTGGCTATCGCCCTAGCAATCCTATTGATTGACTTCCCATCCCTCCATCCAGCGCTTCCTGGGAGGCACTTGACCTCCTTCTCTCCCCTGCTAGGTGTCCCTAATTTCACACCCAGTACAATAGAGTCCCCCACTAGGATAAGCTTCACCCTCCTCCAGGGTCCCTTGCACCCTTCACTGGGACTCCAACTTGGAGGTCCTGACCATTCTCTCTGGTTCCAACTGTGGGTGCCTGTGTGGGGCATTCTCATTCCTCCAAAACAGTGTAGGAGTTATTAAGCTGGACCAGTTGGGGGAAGTGCCTCTGACCCTTCCCCACTCTCCCTGAACCCACTGTGGTCCAGTCACCCTTCTTCCTGGGCAAACACTGAGGATGATGTTGTGGACTCAGTGGTCTCTGGTTGGGGGTGGATGCCACCTGTAACCTGGCCACCTCTACAGAGAGACAGGCAGCCTCCTCCCTCAGCCCAGAGAGGTGCCTGTAGATAGGGCAGCACCACAGCCTCCAGAATGTCTCCCTGAAGACTGCTGCTCCACAGCCACTGCACTGCACCACTCCTATCAGGTCTGATGTGACCTGGCCTGAAATATAATCTAGGTATGCCCTCTAGATGAGCCCTTTTACTGCTCCCTGTCCTCAGTGTGGAACCTCCAGTGTTGTGTAGGAAGGTGTAACACTATGGGCCCACTCTCTATAAAAGGAGGACTAGCCCAGGGGTGGGAGGGTTGAGGGGTGGATGGGTCAAATTACTCCCAGCTGAGTCCAGACACAATCAGCCAAGGACTCCTTTACCATACATTCACAGAGGACAAGCCCCAATAATCAAACAAAAAATAAAATGCTGGGAACTCCCACAAAGGAGACCCACAGGTGGGTGGCATGGGACCCCACAGGGGAAGGAAACAACTCCTGGTTGGAAACTCCATTATTAGGAGGGTAGAACTGGGGGAGGAGGGAGAGGGAGGTAAGGTGCCTGCCTGGCACCATGGCTTGGAGGGACAGGGAGTGACTCCTCAGGATTGTGGGAGCAGCTGCATGGAAGAGGGAGCTGGATGTCATTGTCCACCTAGGGACAAATGACCTGCCTGGGAAAGGGATCAGAGCAGTGCAGGAAGAGTTTGTGGAGTTGGGGAGGGGCCTTAGACAAGTAGCATGCACAGTAACCTTCTCAGAGGTGCTGCCTGTCTATGGCATGGGTGAGGCTAGGGTGCTCCACACCATGGGATTAAATCAGTGGTTGAAAACTGGTGCAGAGCTCAGGGCTTTGGCTTCATTGGGGACTGAGGGTCCACCTGGAGGGATGCAAGCCTATACTGGCATGATAGTCTGCATCTGTCCAGGAGGGGAACCAGGATCCTAGGTAGTTGGTTTAAATGCTTCATTGGCAAGCATTTAAACTAGCCAAGGGGGAGGCACTGAAAAAGAGCAGGGAAATCCTAGTACCTCCCCCAAAAAAATCAGGGTAGTTAGTGAGGTAATCACCAAGACAGAGAAGTCAATAGGGAGACTGGTAGGGGTAAATGGAGAAAAATGCAAAGGCAGTAAGGACAGGGATGGGGCAAAAAGGGGTATGGCCATCAAAACATGGAGGGTAATGAGTACCAGTGCCTGTAGTCTAGGTAACAACCTTCCTGAACTGCTGACCTTGATGGAAGAATGATGCCTGGATATCATGGCAGTCACAGAAACATGGTAAACAGAGAATCATGACTGGGATGTCAACTTACCAGGGTACACAATCTACAGGAGGGACAGGGAGGCCAGAAGAGGAGGAGGAGTAGCTCTCTATGTAAGGGAAGAGATCAAAGCAATAGAACTAAAGGGTAAACGGGGAGGTGAGGAGGTAATGTGGGTCAGCCTGGAGACTGGAAATGGCACCACAATCTGGGAATGGCCATCTGGGAACAAGTGACCACCAAACAGTGTGGTTCATGATAAACACAGCTGCAGAGTCAAGCCATGCAAAAGTGTGGGTACTGGACTTTAGGAGGGTTAACTTAGTCAAAATGGGAGAGTGCCTCAGAAAAGCAATAGCAAACAGGCAAGAAGGAGGGGTGGAGGAACAATGAGGAAAAATCAAAACTGCCATCTCAGAGGCAACAAGCCTTTGTGTGAAGCAAATAAACAAATCAAAATGAAAGAAAAAAACAGCATGGTTCTCAAAAGAGGTGGCGGGTAGTTAGGGTGAAAAAGATAGCATTCAAGAAGTATAAGGAAACACAGAAGGAGCAGGACAGAGAACTGTACCAGTTAAGGCACAAGGAAGCGGGGAAGGCAGTCAGAATAGCAAAGGCCCAAACCAAGGAAATGATAGCCAACTTGGTTAAGAAGGGGGATAAAACCTTTAATAGGTACATTAGGGAGTGAAGAAAGATGAAGGGAGGGATAGTGAGGCTTAATAAAGGAGAGGCTGGGTGGGCAGAGAGGGACAGTGAAAAAGCAGGGATACTGAACAAATACTTCTGCTCAGTATTCACATAAGAAGAGAAGGGGGAGGTACCTCATCTAATCAAGAGACGCACTCTGGATGGGGGGTCAATACCAGTCCTTTCACAGAAGAAAGAGTTCTGAAAGAACTCCTAAAACTGAAGGTGGGCAAAACAATGGGGCCTGATGGGATTCACCCCAGAATTCTAAAAGAACTAAGGGGAGAACTAGTGACACTACTGACTACCCTTTTTAACAAATCATGGGAGGATGGTGTAGTACCTAAGGACTGCAGGAGAGTGGATGTGATTCCCCTTCACAAAAGTGGGAGCAAAGCAGAGGCAGGAAACTACAGACCTGTTAGCTGTACCTTAGTGGTAGGGAAAATGAAGAAATCACTCCTGAAAGAAAGAATTGTTGAGTACCTAGAGGCCAGCAGGGCACAGGACCCAAGGCAGCATGGATTCACAGTGGGAAGGTCATGTCAGATGAATCTAATAGATTTCTTTGACTGGGTGACCAAAGTAGTAGACTAGGGAATTGCTGTGGACATGGCCTACCTAGACCTTAGCAAGGCATTTGACACAGTCCCACACAAAAGATTAATAAACAAATTAGCCAGCCTGGAAGTGGGTCCCAGGGTGGTAGCCTGGGTAAACAATTGGCTGGACAACAGGACACAGAGGGTAACAGTAAATGGAGTCCACTCCAAAGAAAGGCTGGTTACTAACAGGGTACCACAGGGTTCAGTACTGGAGCTGGTCCTTTTTAATGTCTTTATAAGTGACATTGCAGAGGGACTGGAAAGAAAAGCAAGCCTCTTTGCAGACGACACAAAGATCTACAACAGTGTTGATACACTGGGGGGGTGGAAAGGATGAGAAGGGACTTGGCAAGGTTGGAGGAATGGTCAAAAGTATGGCAGCTTAGATTCGATGCAAGGAAGTGCAAAGTAATGCACCTGGGAAACAAAAACCCAGGAAAGAGTACACAATGGGGTGGGGGTATTAACAACAACAAAAATGGAAAGGGACCTGGGGATAGTCATGTCAGATGACCTAAAGGTAAGCAAGCAATGTGAGAATGGCTGGGGGGATACTGCGATGTATAGGGAGAGGCATCACCAGTAGAAAACAGGAAGTTGTTATCCCTCTGTACAGACAGTTGGTGAGACTCCATCTGGAGTACTGCGTCCAGTTCTGGAGACCACATCTCCGCAAGGACATAAACAGGATGGAGGCAGTCCAGTGGAGGGCAAATAAAATGGTGCAGGGTCTGCAAAATAAGCCATACGAAGAGAGACTAAAGGAGCCTAATATGTATACCCTTAAAGAAAGGAGGAAGGGGGGGACATGATAGAAACTTTCAAGTACCTCAAGGAAATCAACAAAGTCCAAGAGGGGGGTGTGACCAACTGCCGAGCATGGTGCAGGAGCATCAAAGAGATTCACTGCAATACACATTATCAACCAAATTATATATAAGTTAATTACAGATATTTGGTTCAACAGTAACAGAACTGGTCGGTACTTACCGGAAGAAACAGAGTGATACTTTTCTCAAGGGACAAAAAAAGTTTAGAAGTGCTATGAGGAAAACATACAAACAGGCGGGTGGTACTGGAGAGGGAACCGTGCCAAAGAAGCAGCGCCTGGGTACCAGTAAAGATCCACAACAACCTCAGTTGGAGAGCGATCCCGCCAGCCTACAAACACTGCTCTGCTCAAGGCTATACAAGCCTTAGACAAAATAATGGAGGACTTTCAAGCCCAATTGAAAAGTATGGACAGTAAAATCGAAGGGCTTACGGAGGAGACTAAAGCAACGACTAGCACAGCACAGCGAGCCATTACCGTGACCATGGAGCTCACTAAAGAACAAACCTTACTCTGCAAACGCTTGGAAAACTTGGAAAATGCAGCTCGATCATCAAATTTGAGGGTTCTCTGTGCCCCTGAAGGCACTGAAGAGCTGTACCAACCCAATAACACCTTCCAGATCGTTAAAGTTCACCGAAGTACCCTGAGAGGTGATAGATCTTGCCTCCAAACTGGCAGCAGCTTACCGAGAACTGTTATGGTTATTCTACAGTCAGTGATTGAAAGAGATTATATTTTGCAACAAGCTAAACAGAAAGAGACAGTGGATTGGAGAGAAAACAAGGTTCCCATCTTTTAAGATCTCAGCTTTGAAACCTGACAGTGAAGGAAATGTTTTGACGGCGTCCAGGCCAGACTATGGCAGTTGGGTGTACAGCATATATTACTAATGCCGGCCAGTCTTAGAATATTGTATGGTAATAAAGTATATCAGTTTTCGGATTCCAAGGAGGCAACAAAGCTGTTGGAAAAAATGGAAAAGGAATTCTATGCCAGATCATCAGAACCGGAGGAACCAGAGGCAGAAGGGGAAGAAGACTTAACAATATGGTGTAAAAAGGATCCTTCTTTAGGAGGTATGCTCTGTTTTATGAGGGACAGATCTTAGGATCGTAAATTTAGGCATAATGGTTATGATGAATGGTGGCTTAATTGCCACCTTGGGACTCAGTAGGCAACGTCCTTTCTTATGGGGAACTTTTAGCCATTGCCTGGTGAACTAAGATGGCGATGCCACGTGGTGAATTTAGACATCAAGCAGCAGAACCTCCTCCTCCAATTCAGGAGACGTTTTGTCACCATGGGAGCGGTTTCATCAAGACTCAGCTGTGTATACTAATGGAACTAATGGAACTTTTCCTCTTTACCGCCAACTGTTGGGAGGTGTAAACCTCTAGTTTCAAAGTTTTGGACTCTGACATTTATCTATATTGTTACATGCAGTTTACATTTTCTTTTAAAATTAGGACTCCAGCATTTCTGCCTGGAGCCATAGAGTTAGATAGTTTTAGCTGCTGCTGCTCTGGTTTAAACATTAAAATTCGAGGTCATTCTCTGACATAATAATAGAGAGCTATTAATTACATATGCTAGCTTAATTTAGTGCTCCTTAAATGGGTTTTGCTTTATTAACACGGACTCTTGAGCAAGTATAAGGGTTTTCCCTTTTTTGTCTAATTGGTTGATAAAATACAATCCAGTGGATTAAAAATTTGTATAGTGAAGGACTCATAGCTGCTAATATTGATTTGAATCTAGTACAGGGCTAAAGGGATATTTGCCCCACCGTTCCTAAATAGGGTGAAAAAGATGTTTTACTACAATAGTGAGTAATCCCTGCTCATGGCAGAATGTGGCTTTCTTTGCAACATATTTAGTTTTTACAAGTTACATATACAGTATATTGGACTCCCCCCAGGTGAAGCTACAAGAGTAAGGTCACCTTAAATCTCTTTTAAAATGAAGTGCTGTACATGAATAATGTATGTTGATGTGACTGCTTACCGAATATGTACTGTATACTATACAGTCATCAATAAAGTAAAAAATAATGTTTAACAAAACAAAAAAAAGACAAAGTCCAAGAGGGTATCATCTTTCAGAAAAAAAGATTTGCAAGATCATGGGGACACAATTTGGAGATGGGGGGGAAGGCTCAGGGGAAATGTGAGGAAGTATTTTTTCACGGAGAGGGAGGTGGATGCATGGAACAGCCTTTCTGAGGAGGTCGTGGAGTCAAAACAGTGGGGGAATTCAAGAATGCATAGGACAGACATAAGGCAATTCTGGTGGGGGGGGTAGGAAGAAGTAAGCTGTTGGTTAACTAGGATCTGCAGCTTATCCAAGATGTAGAAAAATGGGCAGACTAGGTGGGCCAAGTGGTCCTTATCTGCCGTCAAAGTCTATGTTTCTATGTTTCTAAAATATTCCCCAAAATCCATTGAAATAGGTAACAAAGAGAGAGAGCGGTGTAGAGAAGGGAAGGGGGCTGCTCCAGTCACTGGCGGGAGGTGGTGGGATGAGGGGAATGGTGTTGTGGACCCCAGGTCCACAACGCCATTCTCTCCCATCCCATGGGACACTGGAGCAGCCCACTACCTTTCTCTACACCCTGGAAAACAGAAGAAAATGACCATGAGCTGTCAATGAATGAGCGCGTGCTTTATAACCACATGCTCATTCATTCAGCTCAGTTGAGCTGCCGGCTGTAGAGTTGAGTGTAGATCTGTGCTAGGGGTTAGTGGGGGAGCAGGGTGGGGACACTACCTAATAGGGTGAGGAGTCCACTAGACACAAGGGATTAAATTAAACTTTTTTTTAATAAGTCAGTATTGTGGATGTGGGTGCCTGCTGGGCGGCAATCAGCGGGGTAAGGGGACAATTAGTAGACACCAGAGCAAGGTGCCAGCAGCAGGGGAGGGTGGATTTAATGTGGCAAGTAATCAGTGGTGGTGGGGGCACTGTCTGACACCGGGGAAGGGATTTCATTAAAAAAAAAAATGTTTTTCATATTGTGTGTTTTGGTGAGATCGGCAGGAGGGGCACAATGGACACTAGGGAGAGAAGTCAGGCTGCCGGCTGTGGGGGGTAGCGACTTCTCCTTGCTTTGTGGGATTTTTAAGTGCAATTTGCATTTAAAACCCTAAAACGCAAGGTGAAGTCACAATGGTGAATTCCAGGTAATTTCTAAAAACTACTTGAAGTGCTCTGCAGATGCAAATTTGGCAACTTCACCACAAATTCACCCATGCAGAAAACCTTTGCTGCATCTCTAGCTATATTACTACCAGAAGATGTCAGCTGTGGCATTGAGATTGCATCTCAATAACTCTCTCAGGGCTGGCATGAATGCTAGGGATAGCTTTGGCAGAGTCCAATTGTCAAAGCTGAAGGGAGAGTAGCTTCCCAGCTCTCTCTCTCTCTCTCTCTCTCTCTCCAGACTCCAAATAATGAATTTTTGTGCACTTGAGAGCCAATTCCATCTTCTCTGCCAGCAGACCTGCATACTGTGCATGTAAGGAGTTAAAATGCAGCTAATCCACAGCCGGCATACCCCCAGATATTTGATTTTCTGATAGCTGAATACTCAGAAGCAATTGATCTAGTTTGGCATTACAAGCCCTTTTTTTTTTTGCATCTAGACGGATGCACTCTCCCGTGTTTGCACATTTTGCTGCCCCCCCACGATATGTCTAGAGCCGAAACCAATGTAGCATTAGATGAAAAGAAGGAGTGGATAAAATCCCTTAAAATATGTGACATAATGGAGTCCTGGAGAAGATAGGAATTAAACCGCCACACTCTGTCACAGTCAATTGTGCCTTAGACAGAGTGTGTCATAGTGACCACTGCATGACCCAAAATAATGAGGGATTGGATATCACAAGAGACAAGGTTCACAAGAGATTCTTGATTAATAAAAAAATAATCAATACAGGAAAAGGTGCCATGAGGGTGGAATAAAACATGTACAGGGGCAATTCTGAAAGCACCCCAACACCTGTAACAAGCTGTGACATACAAGAGATGCAGCAGACCCCATTTGTGCCAAGAACCCTGCACCTGATTCTCTATCAGGCAGGGTCCCTGTGGCTAAGTCCTGTGGTTTACGCTAAACCCAAACATGTGTCATATGGAGGGCGCACCTGAATAGATTGGTGCAAGCCTGCTGCACTGCCTGGTAATAGTGGACAAGTGCCCCCCCCAGCCCCAATAATATGAATAAATATGCCCATTTGGCTATGGTCCCCCCACACACACATATCCCATAGTAGTGATAAATATGCCTGTGTGGTCTATCACCCCCCAAGTCCCAACCTTCGATATTGTGAACATAGAAGCCCTTGTGGGCTAGCGGATCCCCCTCCAGCCCCTATCCCTGATACCTGAAATATTGTCATGTGTTTGAAAAAGAAAATATTTGAAAATCACTGTAGCCCTGGTGGTCTAGCGGCACCCCCACCTGGTAGTGCCAGACCACCCCGCTCCTCCCCCGACCCATACCCAGCCAGCGACTGGTACAGCCCACCTCTCACCACTGTGGCCAGCCACTGACTGAGCTCTACTATGAGCCTAGACTGTAAATAGTACGCACTCAGTGAATGACAGCTGCTGTCATTCACTGAGCGCATACTATTCACAGTACACACTTGTGGAGTTGAAATTCTGGAGAAGTGATGAATTCTTCTGGTGGCAGCTTTGTTTCTGTAAAGACAACTTGACAACTTCTGGAATCATCAGGTACTTGAAGCAGCAAGCTAACTATTCTTTCCCTGCTTTCACTCACTTCCCTTACTGACCCTGCACTGGGATATAGGTGATCCCCTATTCACATTATACTTTAATTAATTAAGGGCAGTCTGTTTTAGACTCTGTTACTAACAGCAAGCCTCTTCTGACTGGACATCCACTTCACACTGGTCCCTTCTTTCTGTTTGCTCTTCCTGCTTGAACTCCTTACACAATGACTGTACAGCACCTTATATCCCCCCAAATCATTTGCATATGCTAATCCCCGGTCACTGACTGGACAATGACCAGTCCAGAGGCTCAGAATTAATCACATTTCTTGGTAGCCCAACATATCAGTGCTAGAGATAGGGTGCCTACAATAACGACGACCCAATCCCTGACGCATGTGTCCAGGGCTACCATAGAGTAGGGCTGCCAGATGTGGGGGTCAGCGAATATAGCTACAGGATGTTGCTATATGTACGCGCATGGGGGGGAGAGCAAGCACGCACAGCGAGGGGCAGGAGGGAATGTGAGGGGTGGTGCCGCAGTGGGTTGCCAAGCTGATCCCATGGCATGGTGGTTAGGTTGGTGGCACTGGTTGGCAAGGTACTGGGTTCAGGTCTGGGCACTGGTACATTTTTGTTTGCCCGGCCTGAACCTTTTTTTTTTATCCTCCTTTTGGCCACCTCTCTGCACCCCATTATCTTCCACGCAGCCTGCCTGGGATCTGGCCACCATCCATCTCAACTGGGGCCGCTGGCACCCTCTCACTCCTGCAGCTTGCCCCCTGTAGCAGGGCGGCAGGGAGTCCCCTATCTCCCCACCCTTCATGGATCCAGTTCGGGTGCCAGTGCCCAACGAACACTCACAGACAGCCATTAAGCCATGCGAGAGATGCCACTTTTTCCCCTGTTCACAATTCCCTGAGTCAGTGGGCGTGCAATGACGCAGGTGGCCAGAAGCGCGCACACATCCACAAGTGCCCCTGTCCTGGTGTGTGCCCCCGACTCCTCCCCAGTGTACTGCATGTGTCCCCAACCCCCAGCCTCTGCCAGGGGGCAGTCAGGCACTCACAGTTGTGAACCCCCCCTCCCCGGAGAGGGAGAGTAGTCCACTGGACACTCGATCCCTCTCCTCCCCTGCCAGCCTCTGGTGACCCATGCTTGCTCCTGAATCCGGGTCACCGGGGTGGTGTGAGGTGTGGTGACCAGCGGCTGCACTCAGCACCACTGGACCGACAGTCCCAACCTTTTTTAATGTTTTTCCCCGGCCACCCTCCTGGGTTGAGAATCCTTAAGTGGGAATGCAGGAGGTGCAGCGCCTGCATAAAACATTAAAAAAGTAAGCTTCTGGTTCCATTTTGCTGTACGGCACTCTTGACTTCTTGATAACAGCGATTGCCTTTAGGTTGTTCGCCATCATCACATAAACCCCATTTCTTTCTGCAGCAGCATATGCTACAGCTGAATCCACAGTTTTTCTAATCTGCCTTTCCCAAAATTCCAAGACTGCTTTTTCTGTCAACCTGGATTCCCATTTATTTACATGTACTTTTGTGGCTTAAAATAATTTTTTTCTCATGGTTTAAACACTTTCACGCCTTTGTGACTAGAAAGCCCACATTCTAAGTTTTCCCCAGAATAGTTTTTATTAAAATTCCTTCACAGGAACCCCAAGTCACTAAGGGTTAAACTTGTCTGTCTGTAAATTCTTTTTTTTTTTTTTGTAAATTATTTTTATGCACCCTGCAGCCTGGGCGTCCTTCCAGGGTACTCACTCGGAAAGGTCTCTACTCCCTACTTGAACCCTATCACCAGCTTCCTCCCCCAGAACACTCAGGCTGGTCCAGCCCCCCAGATCATCCCCCTCTGGGGGAGGGCCCACCCGCCCTTGGTGGCCTTTCTGAGATTACAGGAACCTACCTGGCATCGGGTCGGCCCTGGGAGTCCCCTGATGCGCTGGACCAGTGATGGGATGTGGGCCTGTCCCTGGAGCCTCCTTCATATCCACGGTACCACAGAGGGATTTTCTCTTGTATACCTCTGAGGAGCACGGATGTGCAATGACATTCATGGTGCTGAGCACCGACACCTGCAGATGCTCCATCCCCCAGTATCTGCCCTGGGCTGCAAATTCCACTACCAGGAGCCGCCCTGGAGTAGCAGAACCCCAAGTCCTTCCCCAGGAAGGGAGAGCAGTCCTCCGGATGCTCAATCCCTTCCCTCCCCTGCTGACCCCCTGCAGCCAGAGTCCATTCCCAAACCCATTTCATCAGCATAGCACGAAGCGTGGCATCCAGCACCTCAGCCCTCAGCACCACTGGGCTGGCTGTCTGTAAATTCTTAAATAACAACACTCTTCTGATTAACTTTCTCTGCTGTTTTCCACATAAATAGATATTCTCCTTTATGGAAGCTGCTTTCTGCAGGTTTTTTCCAGTTGAAATGACAAATTCATTTTTCCTCTTAACTCCACCTTCTTTTTTTTATTTGTACTTTTTGATCCATGCACACCGCCAACCAGCCCCCAAGACCCCCATGGCAGGGCCAGGAAGGGAGCATCCCACTCCCTGGAACACCATCCAAATCCAGGGAGGCGACAGCCACAGAGCAGCGGGATGGGGACGAGGCTTCATGAAGCCCCTTAGCTGCCATTTTCCTTTTTCTCAACCCCCCTCCCTCCAAGCGCATGACCGCACACATGTGGGGGTACGCACACACTGCAATCACCAGCTGCTATGCCCTCCCTACCTGTGCTACCCCCAGCCTCCACCAGAGAGCAGCAGTCAGGCAGGATGACAATCCCTCCCTCCCTGAGAGAGGAGAGCAGTCCTCCTGATGCTTGATTCTCTCTCACTCCTGCTGACCCCCCTATGGCCCAGGCTCATTCCCGAACCTGGGTCACCAGTGTGGCGCAAGGTGTGATGTCCAGTGCCTCAACCTCCAGTGCCACCAGGCTGGCCTTAGCTCCACCTTCTGTGTGACTGCCTGTATGGATTATGCAGTAACACTTTATTTTAAGTGTCCTTAACTACAGTGTAATTACTATAAACCTACAACGTAACTGCTATGTAAGTACCGTGTAGTTACATGTAACTACAATGCAGTTGGTAATTAGTTTCACATTTGCATATTATGTAGTTAGACACACATTTCTATGAAGTAACTACACTGTTATTGCACTGTAAATACTATGTAGTTGTTAATTACTTTCACATTTGACTGGTGTGTAGTTATACAATTTGCATGAAATGGTAATTACACATGCAACCACAACTGTTTCCCTTCTGGCACAAATTGATTTATGCTGGAAGGTTAACTACACATGTAACATCTGTTGTAAAGTGCAACATACATAGTTACATTTGCCAGAAAGAATTGATTTGAGGCAGAAGGGAGGCAACTGTAACTGCAGTAACTACCACTTCATGTGAATTGTATAACTACAGCACAGTACTACCGATCTTCCATGTCTCATTCTTCACCATTTATCACTGTCTGGGTGACAGCTGGAGGCACAGCACCCAGCATGATTTTTTTTTGTTGGCAGAGGAGCCAGTACAGGAGACGGTGCCACCCCTGATGCCGATACATTACGTAGCACTCTCAGGTTGGCCAGCAATGGTCGCCAACTCCTCCTCCACCCCGTTCTGCTTTTCCCACCATCAAGAATGCAGCACCTTGCACCTGCTGAAGAAATTTCACCTGCGACATTGTGGTCTAGTTAGTTGTTTCGACATCATTGTTGACACCATTTTTGCTCCGTTCTAGTTCCACCATCCGCTAATAACTTGGCGCCGTTTTCTGTAGGAATCAGGTAAGACCTTTCCTTTTTCTTTCTTGAAGCAGCGCAGAGTCGGTTTCTTATTATTATTTTAGTTACCACGAGTCATGCTGGGTTTGTCCAGGGACAAAAAGCACTCTTTCATGGCAAGATGGCTTCCTACACCGGCAGATGTCCATTATGAACCAGCATGACCAATATCTCACCTGCTGGGTCTGCCTCATGATATCAATAGTTGCGATGATTGCTTCTCCATGGACCGTGGAGCACTGGAGCGCTGTGTGTGGAAAGTCAGCCATGATCCACTGACTTTCTGATTCTGTACAGACCTGTGAGGAAGGGAGTTCCTCTTCTTCTAGCCTTGCCAGGGAGGAGGTCTCTTCTGCAGTGCTGGAGGATTGGTTTGGGCATCTCGGTGGCTGGGCTGGGAGCAACGCACAGGCAGTCAACTCCTCAGAGGTGCAGGCTCCCCTGGTGTCATGGCCCATGCCTGCTGGGTCCAGCAAGGGGGGATCTTCAGCTCCACCCACTGATGCTGTTCTGTATCCTGGGGCCATTTGCAGCTCTGGTGATTGGCACCATGAGCAAAACTGGGCCCTTCTGCTGCACCACAAGTGGGAAAACCTCTGGAGCTGCTCGTCTTCTGTATGTCCTTCTCTCCAGAGACAGGTGTTTGGGACACTGATCTGGACTGGCTGCCCAACTCCTCAGAGTCGGAGGGTTCTCTGGTGCCCAGTAACTCTGTAACCTCTCAGGCATCCCTTCCCTTGGCACCAGCGATTATGATCAGTGCTGGCTCCCATACCAGTGGTGACGTCAGGAGCATACCTGTCAATACTGACCTTCCATTTGAGGAGATGTTGGTTTGGGTCTTGGGGGCCTGGAGAACTGTCAGTCCCAGTGCTGTCCATCCCCTTGGAAAAGAAGAGGGACTCACTCATAGAAACATACAAAAATAGAATTTGACGGCAGATAAGGACCACTTGGCCCACTTAATCTGCCTATTTCCCTATCTAATGGATAAGCTGCAGATCCTAGTTAACCAACAGCCTACTTCCTCCTACCCCCAACTAGAATTGCCTTATGTCTGTCCCATGCATTCTTGAATTCCCCCACTGTTTTTGACTCTATAACCTCCTCAGGAAGGCTGTTCCATGCTTCTACAACCCTCTCTGTGAAGAAATACTTTCTCACATTACCTCTGAGCCATCTCCCCTCTATCTTCAAATTGTGCCCCCTTGTTCTTGCACATCTCTTTTTTGAAAGATGCTACCCTCTTGGACTTTGTTGATTTCCTTGAGGTATTTGAAAGTTTCTATCATGTCCCTTCTTTCCCTTCTTTCTTCAAGGCTATACATCTTAAGCTCCTTTAGTCTTTCTTCATATGTCTTCTGGTGCAGACCCTGCACCATTTTGGTTGCCTTCCTCTGGACAGCCTCCACCCTGTCTATGTCTTTGCGGAGATGGGGTCTCCAGAACTGTACACAGTACTCCAGATGTGGTGTTACCAGTTGTCTGTACAGAGGGCCAACAATTTCCTGTTTTCTATTGGTGATGCCTCTCCCTATGCTTTCCAGTATCCCCCAGCCCTCCTTACTGCCTTCTCACATTGCTGGCCAACCTTTAGGTCATCTGATATGACTACCCCCAGGTCCCTTTCCATTTTTATTGTTGTCAGTATCTCACCCCCAATTGTGTACTCTTCCCCTAGGTTTTTTGTTTCCCAGGTGCATTAGTTTGCACTTCTTTGCATTGAATCTAAGCTGCCATACATTTAACCATCCCTCCAACCTTGCCAAGTCCCTTTTCATCCTTTCCACCCCACCTTGTGTATCAACCCTGTTTCAGATCTTTGTGTTATCTGCAAAGAGACATACCTTCCCCTTCAAGCCCTCTGCAATGTCACTTATAAAGACATTAAAAAGGACCAGCCCCAGTACTAAACCCTGTGGTACCCCACAAGTAACCCTCCTTTCTTCACTGTGGACTCCATTTACTATTACCCACTGTGTCCTGTTGTCCAGCCAGCGTTTTACCCAGGCTACCACTCTGGGACCCACTCCCAGGCTGGTTAATTTGTTAATTAATCTTTTGTGTGGGACTGTGTCAACTGCCTTGCTAAAGTCTAGGTAGGCCATGTCCGCAGCCCCTCCCTGGTCTACTACTTTGGTCACCCAGTCAAAGAAATCAATTAGATTTGTTTGACATGACATTCCTGCTGTGAATCCATGCTGCCTTGTGTCCTGTGCCCCACTGGCCTCTAGGTACTCAACAATTCTTTCCTTCAGAAGTGATTCCATCACTTTCCCTACCACTGAGGTCAAACTGACAGGTCTGTAGTTTCCTGTCTCTGTCTTGCTCCCACTTTTCTGAAGACGAATCACATCTGCCCTTCTCCAGTCCTCAGGTACCACACCATCCTCCAATGATTTATTAAAAAGGGTAGTCAATGGTGTTACCAGTTCTTCCCTTAGTTCTTTTAGAATTCTGGGGTGAATCCCATCAGCCCCCATTGCTTTATCCACCTTCAGTTTTAAGAGTTCTTTCAGAACCTTTTCTTCTGTGAAAGGACTAATATTAACCCCCCTATCCAGAGCGCTTCTATTGACTGGATTGGGTCTCCCCCCCGCTTTTCCATTGTAAATACTGAGCAGAAATATTCATTCAGTATCCCTGCTTTTTTACTGTCACTCTCTGCTCAACCACCTTCCTCTTTATTCAGCCTCAGTATCCCTGCCTTCATCTTTCTTTGCTCCCTAATGCACCTATAAAAGGTTTTATCTGTCTTCTTAACTGAGTTGGCTATCTTTTCCTCAGTTTGGGCCTTTGCTATTCTGACTGCCTTCCCTGCTTTCTTCTGCTTTAACTGGTACAGTTCTCTGTCCTGCTTCTTCTGTCTTTCCTTATACTTGCTGAATGCTATAGTTTTCTCCCTTACCTTCCCCGCCACTTCTTTTGAGAACCATAGTGTTTTTTTCTTTCATTTTGATTTGTTTATTTGCTTCACACAAAGGCTTGTTTCCTCTGTGATGGCAGTTTTGATGTTTCCCCATTGTTCCTCCACCCCACTTTCTTGCCTGTTTGCTAGTGCTTTTCTGAGGCACTCTCCCATTTGGACAAAATCAGCCCTCCTGAAGTCCAATACCTTCACTTTTGTGTGGCTTAACTCTACAGTTAAGTTTATTGTGAATCACACTGTTTGGTGGTCGCATGTTTCCAGATGGCTACCCACTTCAAGATCAGAGATCCTCTCTCCATCCCCATTTGTGAGTACCAGGTCTAATATTGCTCCCTCTCGAGTGGGTTCCAAAACTAGCTGTCTGAGGCATGCCCCCTGTAGGGCATCGAGAATAGCCCTGGTCTTGGATGTGGCTGCAGTAAAGGTGCTCCAGCTGACATCTGGCATGTTCAGGTCCCACATCAGCAATATCTCACCTTACTCCGCCATTCCAAGGATGCCTTCTATCATTTCCTTGTCCATTTCCTCCCCCTGAGATGGGTGTCTGTATACAACCCCTGTGCAGATTGTGGAGCCATTTCCAGTCTCCAGGGTGGCCCACAGTGCCTCCTCTCCTCCCCATTTACCCTTTAGTTCTGTCGCTTTGATCCCTTCCCTTACGTAGAGAGCTCCTCCTCCTCCTCCTCCTCTTCTTCCTCCCTCCCAGTCCCTCCTGTAGATTGTGTACTCTGGTATATTGAAATCCCAGTCATGGTTCTCTATGTACCATGTTTCTGTGACTGCCACGATATCCAGGTATCCCTCTTCCATCAAGGTCACCATTTTGGGGAGCATTGGTACTCATTACCCTCCATTTTTTTCTGGCTTTATTTCTTTTTGCCCCATCCCTGTCCTTACTGCCTTTGTCTTTTTCTCCATTTACCCCGGACCTTATCCCTATTGACTACTCTATCTTGGTGTTTACCTCACTAAATACCCTGATTTTTTGGGGGGGGCTAGGATGTTCCTTTTCCTTTTCAGTGCCTCCCCCCTTGGCTAGTTTAAATGTTTGCCAATGAAGCATTTAAACCTATCACCTAGGATCCTGTTTCCCCTCCAGGATAGATGCAGACCATCAAGTCTGTATAGGCCTGCATCCCTCCAGGTGGAGCCCCAGTCCCCAATAAAGCCAAATCCCTGAGCTCTGTACCAGTTTTTCAACCACTCATTGAATCCCGTGGTGCAGAGTACCCTAGCCTCATTCATGCCATGGACAGGTAGCACTTCTGAGAAAGTTACCATGTGTGCAACTTGTCTAAGACCCCTCCCCAACTCCACAAACTCCTGTTGCACTGCTGTGATCCCATTCTCAGCCAGGTCATTCATCCCTAGGTGGATAATGACATCCAGCTCACTCATCCTTGCAGCTGCTCCCACGATCCTGAGGATTTGTTTCCTGTCCCTCCAAGCCATGGCACCGGGCAAGCACTTTACCTCCCTTTCCCATCCCTCCCCCAGTTCTACCCCCCCAACAATCGAGTTCCCCACCAGGAGTTGTTTTCTTCCCCTGTGGGGTCCTGTGCCACTCTCCTGTTGGTCTCCATTGTGGAGGGTTCCCAGCATCCTCCTTGGTCTCCACTGCGGTTGCCTCCATAGAGGAAACATGCTCCACCAGAGTGGTGAATGAATTGTGGAGAGGCACAACTGGAGTGATGCGCCTCTGTTCCACCACCCTCAGGAGGCCTGCAGGATTGGAGCAGTCCCTAGCATTGAGAGTGAGGAAGAGATCAACCTTAGAATCGACAGGGTTGAGGGGGCAGGACATGGGGCAGCGACTTTCCCTGGGAACCCTTGCAGGTTCAGGGATGTGTCACAGTGCTGAGCCTTTGATCTCTTCCTCATCCCCTTCAATAGAGGCCTTATTTGGTGGGGTTGGGGCCTGCCCTTTTGGTTCTATGCAGCCCCGGTCTCATCACAGGGGAGTTTCTCATTCAGGGTTTAGTCCTGACTGCTTTGAGCTGGTTGAGTGGCCAGTAACTGCACAAAGCAGTGGATCCCAAGGAGGTCCAAGATCACCAGCAAGGTCCCCTAGCCCTGGCAGAGGTTACATAGATACATACATAGATACATAGACAGTGTCGGCAGATAAGGGCCTATGGCCCACCCAGTCAGCCCATTTAAGTTTGTAAGTTCAGTTTATGCTTTCCAGGAAGTCTGTTGCCCCTTACCCCTGACCTCCAGAATTCCTTTATGTCTATCCCATGCATTCTTAAATCCCGTGATTGTTTCAGCCCCCACCACTTCCTCTGGCAGGGTGTTCCACTTGTCCACCACCTGTTCTGTGAAGAAATTCTTCCTCACGTTTCCTCTGAATCGTCCTCCCTCCAACTTCATCCATGCCTCTGGTCCTGGAACATCTTTTTCGCTTAAAAATAGTGCATTCCTGCACCCTGTTCCTCCCTGTAAGATACTTGTATGTCTCTATCATATCCCCTCTCTCCCTCCTCTCCTCCAGGGAGTACATGTTCAGTGCCTTCAACCTGTCCTCATAGGACTTGTTAAAACCTCATAGGTTGCTCAGATAAGGTGAAGTGTGTCTCCCCATTGTCTCTGCAGCCCCCCCCCATTTCCCAGGGCATGTGGGTCCTTCAGGGCCCTTGACCTGGGAACAAATCAAAGTCACTGCTGCAACCTTCCTCAGGTACCGTATGTCAGGGCTATAGAGAAGCAGGTCTTTTACCTGTCTCCCCCACAATAGCCAGCACTGGACTCTTCAGATTCATCAGCCTCCTCATCTTCCTCCTTCAAGGATGAGGATACCTCTGTCCATCTGTCCTCAGACACTAATCAGAGAGAGTATCAGAGCATCCTATCAATGCTGGTTGGCAATCTGCACCTATCCCACATTGCAAAACCCAGTACTGAGTGGATGACGCATGTCTTCCTTTTCATATTCAGTGCGGATGACCTGGTCATCCTTTCCTGCCAATTCCCTTCCAGGAAGCATGTCCCACACCTGGCAGTGCCCATTTGTCCCAACTCCAGCCCTTATGGATTGCCAGCACAGGTATTGCACACACCGGGGTCCCCAGTGACCTTGGCTCATCTCACTTCGGGGGTGAGGGTACTGAATACCACTTCTGGGCATAGACACCTGGTGTGCAACTGGCCCCTGGATGTGGACTCTGCAGAGTTTAACCACTGGAGATGGAAAGTGTTCTCTTTGGCTCGTATCATGCTCAGCTTTGCTGCTCATCAGGCACACCATGCTGCCTGCAACAGGCATCTGTGGTCAATGCTAGGTCAGGTGTTGACATTGCTGCCTTATATGAAGGCAGCCAGATAGGCTATTGCCCCCTCTGCACAGGGCCTGGAGCTCACAAGGCACCAGGGAAGGGTGTCTTATGATGCCAATGAGGTAGCTTCAAGGCTAGCGGTGTCAGAGATCTGCAGTAGGTGGACAGCGTGGCTTCATCTATCAAGGTTTTCACCCTTGGCATGGTGCAGGGTGCTGTCTCTGCTCTCCAGGGGACCTACCTTTTCTCCCACATGGCAAGGTGGGAACTACAGGGGTGACTTCTGTCTCCCAGGCAATGGGAGATCCCACTTCAACCTGACCAGTCACAGGCCTAACTGGCCTGTAATGGGTCTTCTCCTTTTGTGGTCCTCCCCCACAAGAGACTGAAAAACTCATGTCACTTGGGGAAGTGCTGAGACCCTTTGGGGGGCTCAGTACTCAGTCTGAAAGTGATGAAGGGTGAAGACTGATACATGGAAGATATGAAAATTACATACCTATTGTAATTCTTGATCTTCTTGTATATCTTCACAATTCATCACTGGCAGCTTCCCTTCTGATCCTCAGTCCCTGGGTGATGCCCCCTCCCTGAATGCCCTCCCCTTCCTTGATGCCAGTTGTGGACTTGGTCCTCCTGTTACCTCCGGGTTCTCTGTTACCTTCCTAAGTGACAGAGGGCCCACCATGGGAGGGAGGCCAAGTAGGGCTTCTTGCCCTGGCCTTAGGGGCTCCTTGTATGTCATTCCCATCTCAGCCAGGGGGTCCTTCTGGATGTGGTCTTGTCCTGTGGCGGGGGATCTCCCCTAGGTGGGGTACAGAGGAGAGGGACCACAGGGACTGTCTTTCTCCCTCCTTATATAATTTTTCCTCCTCCCCCACACACTTTTTTTGGAGGGTAGTATTTGTCCTGGACAGGATTTCCCCCTGCACCCTGTGGGATCTCCCTCTCCAGACAACGGTAACTGGAGCGGCTCTTCTTTACCTATGAATAAACTGTCCTGTCGTACAATGCTGAACAGTCATAAGACTGACTGATTGTACATCATGTACTTTATATTGCACCCACACTTTAGCTACTACTCTATTGTATGTCTACTGTATACTTGCACTTAGTTGTATGTAGCTATATTCAATATATTCAATGTATTCTATTTCCTGTACCTTTCTTTGTTATTATGAGTGTATTGTCTGTATTACCTATGTACCATCTTTATGGCCCAGGTCATGCCTGAAAACAGTCCATTGGATCACTACACCTAGGAAGATATGAACATAGGAAATGTGCCAGCAGAAACCATCCACATGGCCTATTAAGTCTGCTTGAATGTGCAGCTAGCACACCTACCTTGTAGCTGCCTTCCCCCTTCACAATAATCTCCCATCTCACCCTTTCTCATCCCCTTTTGAAACCCCTACTGTCTTGAGGATACCAGCTCCTCTGGCAGAGAGTTCCATTCCACCACAACCCTCTCTGGGAAAAAGTGTCCCCTCATTTTCCTCCTATTTCTACCCCCCCTCCAGTCTAAGACCATAACCTCATCTGTCCCTCCCCCTGCTTAACTTAAATATCCCATCTGTTCCTGTCTTGTTAATCCCCTTTAAGAACTTGAAGGTCTCAATCATATCCCTCCGAATTTCTCCTCTCCTACAGGGAGTACATATTAAAGTCATGCAGCCCCTCCTCATATGCTGTGTGCTGTACCCCTTCCAGTAGTCTGATATCCTTCTTTAGATATGGGCACCAGTACTGCACGCAGTACTCTAGGTGTCTTCTGACCATTAACCTGTAGAGAGGCAGGATCACCTCCCTTTCCTGGAAGAGATTCTTCTCCCAATATACCCCAGCATCCTGTTGGCCTCTGCTGCCACATTCCTGCACTGGCCTGAGTTGTTCATTTTCCCATTTATAACCACTCCTAGATCCTTTTCCTCCTCAGTGGTACCTAGCTGTGCTCAACCCAGCTGATAGCTCCTCCCTGGGTTCTTGGCCAAAGTGCATCACCTCGCACTTTTTAGCATTGAACCCCAGCTGCCATTATTCCAATCACTCCTCCAATTTAATCAGGTCATTCTGCAGTTCCTGCCATCCCTCTATATCACTCACCACTGCTCCCAACTTGGTATCATCAGTGAAGAGGCTGATCTTATTCATGATGCCACGCTAAATGTCTGCTATGAATATCCCAAACAACACTGGCCCCAGTACCAATCCTGTGGTACCCTGCTTGTAACTGCCCTTGGAGACAAGAGCTTCCCCCAACCACTGCCCTCTGCTGTCTTCCCTGAAGCCAATTTTTGATCCAGTTAATCATCTTAGTCCCAACCCCCACATACCTCAATTTCCCACACAACCTCCCATGTGGCACTGAATCAAAGGCCTTGCTGAAGTCCAAAAATATGACATCCACCACATGACCTTTTTCCAATTCCCTTAGTACCTAGTCATAGTACTCAACTAGGTTAGTCTGACAGGACCTTCCCAAGACAAACCCATGCTGATGATTGTCCTGGAGTCCATCATCCTCCAGAAATGTCACCAGCCTCTCTTTCAGGATTGTCTCCATCAGCTTCCCCATGATGGATGTCAGGCCTACAGGTCTGTAATTGCTGGGTTTATTCTTAGGGTCACTTTTATGGAGGGGCACCACACTGAGCATCCTCCAGTCCTGTGGCATGCACCTTGCATCCAGGGAGGTATTGAACACATCCACCAGTAGCCCTGCCAGTACCTCCACTAGTTCCCTTAGCACCCTGGGATGTATGCAATCTGGTCCTGGTGCCTTATCCACCCTCAGACCCTCTAATACCTGCCCTCAGTGATTACCCCATCTGTCACCCCCTCCCACTGCCCACTCTCCCAACCCCCTCTGGAAGCTGCCTGCCCTTCTCCCTTGTGAATATGGAACAGAAGTACTCATAAACTTTTCCTCAATGCCAAAAAGACTGTCTCCATGACCTTTGGCACAAGGTAGAGACTCTCTAGGTTTCCCTCCCTTCCCAATTTTCACATTCTTGAGGGGACTTTACTTGAGAACACATCCTCCTTCAGATACTTAGGTGTTTGGTTGGACCAACATCTAAACTTCTCTGGACATATTGATGCCATCCAGAAAAAACTACGCCCCAAGCTTGGTGCCCTGTTCAGGAACCGTAGTTGTAGCCCTACTACAACTAGATGTGAACTTGTTCAGAAGATGATACTGCCCATTTTCAACTACTGTGAAGTGATCTATGGTGCTGCCACTAAGTCCTCCCTGGCTAGACTAGACACCCTCTTCAATTCCTTCTGCTACTTTGCCCTGGATGCCCCCCCTCGCACCCATCACTGCAATCTTTATCGTGCCCTATCCTTCCCTTCTCTTACAAATAGGTGACTCTTCCACTGTGCTAAATTCACCTCCAAGCACTGGTTGAGTGAGCTCCCTTCCTACCTCACCCCTTCCTTTATAACACCCCCACTACCCTCCCATTCTCTTAGATCAACCGACTCCCGTACTCTGGTTGTCCCCTGGAGATCCACCCAAATCAGCCAATCCAGTTACTCTTACAGCATCTCAAAAATGTGCAATCCCCCCCAAATCCAGCATTCATCCTCCACCTACTCCATCAGCTCTGCCCTCAATAATTACCTTGTACCTAGCTGCTCCTGCCATGTCCCTTCCTAATTCCCCCTCTAAGACCTGGACAAACCTTACCCCCTACTGTCATCTTCATTTTACCCTGTGCACACCCACCCCTTCTCCCCTTCACCCAAATTGCTCCCCCTTGCTGGCCTTCCTTTATCTCTCACAGAATGTAATGGACCCTGAATGCTCTCTATGGATCCCTCTCCTGCCCCCCAAGGGGCTTGTATCTCTCATCTACTTTTTTCTCCCATCATATTAAAGGGGTCTTTCTGCAACACTGTTTTTTCCCCTTCTCTCTCTCTGGTCCCCCCAGTCCCTTTGCAGATTTTCTCACATCCTGAAGGGGTCTCCAGGGGCATGACTTTTCCCCCTCCCCCACCTCATCCCTCTCTCCCCTTCCCCCTTCTTTCATGTAAGCACTTGTTTACTTATTAACCCAGCACTTATTATTGTCCCCTCTTTCAACATGTTATGCACAACACTGTTGTAACCCTGTTTGTAACATCTGCCTTACAACTGTATGTTAATGTTGATCCCATAACTTGAGTGTATAATATTTAATTTCAGTCATACCCCTTCCCTCCAGGTAGCACTGGGAGACAAGTGACTTGTTGCTCAATGTGCTTTCCTGGTGAAACATTTAAATAAATAAATAAATACAATTCAGTGCTTCTGCCTGTTCTGCTTCTTTCTCTGCCAACCCCCATCCTTCTTGATCTTTACTATCTGATCCTTGCAGCTCCTTCTTTCCCTAATATGTCAGAAGAAGTCCTTTTCCCTGTCTTTGATTTCCTGAGTCAGCCTCAGTTCCCTGGATGCCTTGGCTGCTCTAACACCCTTGGTAACTTCTCTGGACTTCCTCACGTACTCATCCCTATTCTCCCCCTCCCAGAATTCTTGTATGTATGGAATGCTGCTTTTTTTGCCCTCATCTTATTTAAAACTTCCCTACTCATCCAGCTTGACTTCATAGAGCTTCCTTTCTTGCTCTGCAGTTTGGTACAGGTCTCAACAGCCTACACAAGCCCCATTGTAGTTTTTTCCCATTTCTGGTTTGCATCCCAGTGAGACTGAATTCCTGCCAGGTACTCTTCTAAGATTTCACTCACCTAACTGAAGTCAACCTTTCTGAAGTCAACCATCTTCATCTCTGTACCAACTGCCTCCCTGCCCATGTTGAGCGCGAACTACACAGATTGGTGGTCACTCCCAGCCAGTGGGTCCACCACTGCCACCTCCCTTACAGCCTCCCTGGTAAACAAATATCTGCTGTGTGGAGTAATGGTGGTTAGTACCAGATACACATGCAGGGACTCTTTCTTAGTCACTATATGCACATCTTCACCACCATGCCCCAACCCTCATGGTATAGTCATGGGCTGTGGTAGCTTGGTGTGAATGATGGTGCTATGGCTGCCACCTCATTCAGCTAGAGGGAAGGGTATGTACTGGCTAAAGAAGCATCCCAGCATGTGTATCTGGCATCACCCTCCATAACACCACACAGCAGATTGGTGATATTTATTTATTGTTTGTTTTTTGTCTTTTTGTTTGTTTGTTTACCAGGTAGGTGCACTGATTTAGTGGACCATTTTCAGGCATGACCCAGGCCATAAAGATGGTACATAGGTAATATAGACAATACACTTACATTAACAGAGAAAGGTACATGAAATAGAATACATTGAATATATTGAATACAGCTAGGTACAATTAATTGCAAGAATACAGTTGAAACACAATAGAGAAGCAACTAAAGTGTGGGTACACTATATATGATGTACAATCAGACTTATGATGACTGTTCAACATTGTACAATGGGACAGTTTAGTCTTTGGTACAGAAGAATTAGGACTGTCATCAAAGGGTAGCCCATGCCCACCACCAGCCACCCACCTGTGCAGCAGCAGGACAGGGATGTTGGTGCATAGAGGTGTGGGTCAATCTTACAGAAGCAGCACATTTAAAGTTATGTAAGTGTACAATACACATTGTGAAACTAGTTAACAACCACATAGTGCAGTTACAGTGTAGTTATATAGTAGTTACAGTATAGTTAGTGACATTTAAAATTATCTTTCAGAAATCACTCCCTCATGAAGCTACTGCAGTATAGCGTAATGGTTAAAAGCACTGCCCTCAAACCTGAAGAACTGGATTCAAATCCCAGAGCCACCACTTGTATACTGTGTGACAAAAAAAAAAGAAATAAAAATAAACATGCAATCTAACATTGTAAATTGCTATAAAATAAAAAAATCATTAATTTATATAATTACTTATTGATTTGTAACAGTGCTGTAGTTGCTAAGAAATGTGCTGCTTCTGTGGCATTTTTCCACAGTTGATGCCTAACTAACATATGCTTACAAAGTAAGTAAGCAGAAACAGACACTTAAAATAAAGTGTAAGGCAAAGGTGTAACAGTGTTGTAGTTGCTATGGAATGTGCTGCTTCTGTTGCATTGTTTCCACGATTAATGACTAACTAACATGTATTTGCAAAGTAAGTATGCAGAAACTGACACTTAACATAAAGTGTAAGAAGAAGGGTGTGACAGTACTGTAGTTACTAAGGAACGTTCTATTTCTGTGGCATTGTTTCCACAGTTAATGCCTAACTAACATGTACTTACAAAGTAAGTACGCAGAAACAGACACTTAAAATAAAGTGTAAGAAGAAGGGTGTAACAGTGCTGTACTGTAATTACTATGGAATGTGCTGCTTCTGTGGCATTGTTTCTACAGTTACTGACTAACTAGCATTAATTTGCTAAGTAAGTACACAGAAAATTACACTTAAAATAAAGTATACGAAGAAGGGTGTAACTACTATGCACTTACACTGAATGTCAATGCCGTAGTTCTGATGTATGCTTTCCTTCAGAAATCTGTCCCTCATGCACTTACTGCGTAATAAACATGCAATGTAATATTCTTAATTGCTATAAAACTACACTGATTACTTATACAATAAAAATAATTTACGTAATTACTTACTGGCTTGTACCACTGCTATAGTTACTAAGAAATGTGTTGCTTCTGTGGCATTGACCCACACCTCTTCTGTACCCACACTCTGGGTCTTCTACAACCCAGGGGGGTGGTTGGGGTTGGGGCATGACTACATACCATGCACTTTACCACTGATCTGCAGTGTGGAGTGTTAATGGGTGGTGAATGATACACAGGTAGGGACCCTTCCTGGTGTGTAGTTATACAGATTGCATGATGTGGTAGTTACACATGCAACCACAACTGTCTCTCTTTTGACATAAATTGTTTTATGCTGGAAGTGTAACTATACATGTAACAGCTGTTGCAAAGTGCAACAGAAAAATAGATTTATGCTGGAAGTGTAACTACACATGTAACAGCTGTTGCAGCAGTAACTTCGGTAACTACCAGTTCATGCAAACTGTGTAACTACACTAAACTGCAAATGTGAAACTAGTTAACTACTAAATTGTAGTTACAGGTAACTATACAGATGTTACATAGTAGTTAAATTGTAGCTATACAGTAGTTTCAGTGTAGTTAAGGACACTTAAAATAAAGTGTAACCAATTATGCTATCCAGGACCCATTCTACCTTCTAAGGTTAGCGACTAACATAATTTACACTTTATTTACAAATAAACTATTTTTCCCTGACAAAGCACACTTTAATATACTGTATATACTCCTACCAAGTTTGAGATGGAATGAATGTACAATGACTTGGCAGCATACCTTTGAATATTACTGCTTCTCTGCATCCTGTTTCCTGACTGAGCCATGCTTTTTACAAGGAGCCCACTTTAAACAGCTCCATTTTTTAAACTACATATTTCTATAACTTATCTTTGCTTTTATTGCATTCCCACGACTTCCTTTTATCCCCCTGTGGCTTTTATATTAAAAATAAATATATGACTTTTTGTGTGTGTTTTCCATGTGTTTTGCCATGGGTTCCCCCCATGTTTAGACTGCTTTACCTCCACTCTAAAATGGCTCCCTGCAACCTTTCTATGTACTTCGCATACATTTTACAATGGTGGGACTCCTCAAAGCCCTCAAATCAGACTGTACCCATTTATTTACTTATATTTTGTTATGTGAGCCAGTCCCTAAATTCCCCTCCTGGCACTTGTCAAGTGCTCACCTAAATGAAGAAATATATCTGGTTATCCTGCCTGTGAGAGGTGAGCCTTCTCTGTGTCTCACTCTCGCACTATCATGACGCTTACAGTTGCAAGCCAAAGACTGTTTTGCAAGCAACGTTGCAGTTTGGAGCAGCCCCCTGAAGCAGCACTGGGGATTCCTTCACAAGTGCACCAGCATTCTGCTGTGGAACCGACGATTGGTTACTCATTCTCCCCACACTCCAAGGTGGCACATCGGCGCCCTCAGCTGCCCCTCTAAAATTTATTTTAAAACAGCAGCAGGCTGCATTTTATTCATTTCCAGCAAGAAAACCATCACAAATAGATACAAATACAGAATTAATATGGAGACACAGGCTGCCCCAATTAAAGCACTGGACCACCAGGGTTTGTGTTACAGTAGCAGTTATTAACCACTGGCCACCAATTATAAAACTTGTTTTTACTTAAATCTTAACATATTCTTTTTATTAAAAAAAAAGGCAATTGCTTGCAGCTTGTATAAAAAAGATGTATGTGTGAAAAAGCCAGGGCAAGGCAGTCCTTTACTTCCTCTCCCCTTTGATATCACACTCTTGAAATATTACTAATATGCTCACAATAAACTATTTAATTAATTGTTCTCTTCCTTTACAGGGACCATTCTCTCTTTTTGTCTGGCAGCACCCTCCTACCCAATAATTAGAAGTCAGGTCCCTATAACTAACATCTAAAGGTACCCAAATCTAACTACTTCTTTTATTTTCAGTGTAATAGTCATTACAAGACTGTTACATTGTGATGTCAGAAACACTGTCCCCATTTTTCAGTACCAGGTGAAGTATTGCCCCCCCCCATGTGTAGGTTTCTTAACTTGTTGCCTGTGGAATGCCCCCTGTTGAGGGAAGGCAGGATATCCCTACTTCTAACTGTTGCTGCAGCTTGGAGGCTCCAATCCATATCTGGAAGATTGAAGTTCCCCATGAGCAATAGCTCCCTCTTGCTTGCCATCCTTTGGATTGCTTCCAACATATCCTTATTCACCTTTTCTCTCTGTGCCAGGAGTCGGTATACCACTCCTGTGTGAATGGCAGCCCACTTCCATGTCTGCAAGGTGACGCACAGTGACATTGTGAACTCCTGTAACTTAAAAAAAATGGTATTTAGTATGTTTTTAAGGCCCATATAATCAAATAATCAAGTCTTACTTCATGTTTCTAGTTCAACTGATGACTGAGATATGAACAAATAAAGACATTCCAAATATTCTGTGAAATTCCAATGAAATGCTACAAAAGGTCATGGAATTCAATGGAACTCCATCGTAGTTCTTGAATTCAAAATTTTCTTATCCCTCTCAGCTCTAGCCTTTACTTTACTGTGTGCATTGAAGTATATGATGTGGCCATTGGTGCTGCAATTTCTGGACATATCATCCTTTACTAACAAAGACAAGAGCATGGTAACTGTCTCTTAACCACTTAGACATAATCTGACCCTTCTGCTTTTCTTCCTCTTTAGTCATAATCCTAATGTCATGCTTCTGACATGAGAATAGTTTTTGCTTCAAAAGACTATGATGTCACATGCAGACATTTTTTAGAGCAGGAGTAAGAAACAGAAAACCAGTGATCAAGTCTAAGGAAGAAAATATCCTATTTCAATGGAAGTGTCTCTGGTAGTACACTAATGAGGCAATACAGAATACAAGGCCATAACATTCCTATTTTGAGGACATTCTGCAGAACAGTTTCTTTTTTTTCCTTCCAGAAAATAGAAAATCTCTGTAAATCATCCCCCACCCACAACCAGGACATACTTACAAATGCAATGTTCTCTGTCTCAGAGTACCTTTCCTGAACAAATATTTCTAATAAAATGTACATTTGTTCAGAGTACTCATTGCAGTCCTTGGCCAGGTGATAACTCCTTTCAAAACTATAAGAATATGTTTGTGTAACATCCGGACAACCTAAATATAATGGTAGAATTCAAACCCGGGAATTCAACATTATTTGTTTATTTATTAAATTGTTTTGCCAGTAAGAGCATACTGAGTGGGAACAAGCTGATTTTCAAATGCATTCTAGTTTAAGGGAGATCGGGAGCAATGCAGTGCAATGCAATAATCATCACACCAGTGCATACAGTGCAATATAAACAGGATAGTAATAAAATAAAATACATGCATGTGCAATATGTGCCGTGCAATGTAGACCAGTGGCAGTGTGATAAGAACACAGTGGAAAAAATCAAGAAAATAAAATGGAATAGAACCTAATGTAGTGTGGTAGAAAACAATATGCATGCGTGTGCACTATGTATTATACAAGATAGTGTAGTAGTGGTAAAAAGTGTCATGTAAAAATTGCAAATGCACAATACAAGAACCCAAGAACAGTGACAAACAGTTGAGAAAACGAAGTGTAAAAATGCAGCATATGGGTCGGTGACAGTTGCAGACAGGGGTCACAGAGTAGCACTGTAAGAGAGGAAGGGGAAGGAACAGAGTGAATAAAAGATGGAAGGTTGGATGAGAGGTGGGAGAAGCTACTGGTGAAAGCTGATACATGGACACGTTCATACCAGGCAAAGAGAGTGAGAGCAAGGGAGGGTCAGAATCGGGGAAGGGTTAATGAGCTTAGGAGGACAAGGGAATAAGGAGCTGATTTCAGAGTGGAGGATTCCAAACCAAAATGCGTACATAAATGAACAATAGTGAGTGAGGTGTCTGCCTTCAGGAGAATGAAGTGAGAGTGGGCTATAGGGGGAGCAGTAGTGACTGGTGAGAAGTCAAGTTTGAAATGCTAGGAGTGAAAAAGGGCTCCAGTCTACCGAGTGTGGTGTTGGGGCCAACAATATACACAACATCCCATAGTCAAATAACAATGCCCTATCCCATCAAATCTTCTGTAGTGAATTAGGATAGTATTTGCTAACATAAAATGATTTCACTTGCCCATATTGTATTAGCATCACTTCTGAATGATGTAACTCCAAAATTAAGTACTTCTGCTACCTGTAAAGTCCCAATTTAAGGTTATAATTGCACATACATCTTATATGATGCTTTCTATAACTGTATTTCTAGATTGTAATTAATCTGTTACTTA
Organism: Neoceratodus forsteri; assembly: GCA_016271365.2. NCBI lineage: Eukaryota > Metazoa > Chordata > Ceratodontiformes > Ceratodontidae > Neoceratodus > Neoceratodus forsteri. Next base: position 39,354,359 of record JADMNL010000040.1, on the reverse strand, counting down.
AGTGCTGTAATTTAATATTTTTTTTGGGAGGGGCACCTCAGTCGGTATTGTGCTTGATACCGTCCTCAATCCTGTATTTGTACTCTATTTGTACTCTTTGGTTATGCTGGAAAATAGGCATAAACAAAACCTAATTACAGCATATAAATGGATAAACAATGATCTTTTGACAAGCTTGGAAATGGGGCAGGATTTATTCCTGTAAAGTATAAAGTTTAGCATGGAATTTCTTAAGGATGTCATGTATATGTTTGGAGAAGTCAATGTGATAGTCTTGGGGAGGTTCTGTACAAAAACCAGGAAGTTTTTCTTCACAGAAAGAGTAGTGGATGCCCGGAACAGCCTGCCCCAAGAGGTTCTGGGGGTCAACACTGTGGGGGGGGGGATTCAAGAATGCATGAGATAGACACAAGGGAGCCCTAACTACAAAGGGCAACTAGAGTGTCAAATAGGTCTCAAAAAAATGGGCAGACTAGATGGACCTAGCAATTTCCTTCTGCCATCAACTTCGATGTTTTTATGTTTCTGTGTTAAGCCAGGCCCTAGGTACATGAAAAAGGTAACCTCCTCCACAGCAGAATCATCCAGGGTCATAAAGACTAGAGTGGACTGGCTTTTCGCTAGACATTGCCTGATTCAAAGGTCATTGATACCATTCTCTTGTCATTTGGTATAAGCTGGTTAGAATGCAACCAGTGTTAGATGTTTTTAAAGTCCCACGGGAGATAAGCTGCAAGATTAGAAGAAAAAGGTTCAAAGGAAAAGAGCACAGTGTCATCTGCATGTGTGCATATGTTCCAAGAAGCATGATTTGAGAGGATCATTAAGGAAAATCAAAACCTGGGCCAAGGACAGAGCCTTGGGGGATGTCTGAAGTGACTGCGAGTGGGTGCAACAGTTATTTACCCATTAAGACAACTTGTGACCTGCCTTCATGGTTGGAGCTGTACCATTTAACTGAGAGGAAAGCTAGACCAGCACCCATAAGCTTGTCCAGGAGAAAAGGTGAACAGTTTTAAAAGCTTTGGCCAGGTTGACAAGAATGGCAGAGGAAAGCTGATCCTTATCCAACCTCTTTATGATGGTGTCCCTGAGACTGAGAAAGGAAGATATGGTGGAAAGGGATTTTTTTAAAGCCAAACTGGAGTGGGGTGATGAAGGAGGAGTTCAGAAAAAGGAAAAATTGGGAGGGAACCAGGGGTTCTGGCAGTTTGGACAAGCAGGCAGGCAATAGACAGGGTGGAAGCTGCCTAGGATTTAGAGGTCCTCCCCGCTGGAAGGGGGAATTGCTGTAGCCCTCTTTAATGTGTCAGGTAAAGGTGAGTCAATGCCAAATTTGTATTCAGTGAACATGCCAAAATCTGGCATTTTGAACACCAGTGAAGCAGGTCTGAAGAAACTCATTTTGCATTCAGCACTTTAGCACTTCAGAATCATAATGTAGCAGTTTTTACAGGGAGCACACACTGAGCACCTCTAAGCTGCTGCCAAGCCACATCACCAGCAGCATCCAATCAGTAATGCTGGAGATGGAGAACTCATTATGCTGCATACATTTCAGTGCCATTTCCATCTCTCTCTTTCACAGGGCAAGACAAGGCAAGGAAAATGTCATTCTATTTATGGCACCCTATCTCACCGGCTTAGGGTGCCTTACAAAGAAACAGTTAAATATGCAGTGGAAGATATGTAATAAATACAGTATAATAAATATGACATACATTTTGTAAAACTTACTGTAGATCTGCTCAAATAGATGGAATTTTAATGCTTCCTTGAAGGCCTCCACCAAGAAGGCAGCACAGACATAGGGTGTCAAAGAGTTCCATAATAAAGATGCAGTCACCCCAAGTGCCCTGTCCCCAGGAAGTTTAAGTGCTGAGTGGGGACTACCAGAAAACCAGCCATAGCGAAGAGGGTTGATGGGGCATATGGAGACTGAAGATTTTTCAGGCAGCTGGGACCCAAACTGTGCAGGCCCTTGTATATTAACAAGCCAGTCATGAAGCTGATGCACCACTTGAGTAGGCATACAGTGCAAGTCAGGCAGCAGCAGTGTGATGTGCTAATTTAGAAGTGTGGCCCACAATTAATCAAGCTACCACCTTCTGCATCAGCTGCAGGCAGTGCAGCAGGCCTCTATATAACTCTAGATAGAGCAGATTTCAGTAATCCAATCTAGAAGTGACAAAGGCATGCACGATTGCAATCAGGTGCCCTCCCAGCATAATATATAGTTTAATCTGGGTGATGTTTGGAAGATAGTAAAAGGGATAACAAACTACAGCTAACACCTGATGTTCTCTTGTCATCTTACAGTTCATTTTAACTCTGTGAAGAAGTGTATGTCCATCATAATCCTCTCACCTTTAAACTGTTTCACAATCCTGCAACACAGATGATGCAGATTTTGACAGAGGCTGTGGTGGGATTTGTACCAAACCCCTTTTGTTTTAAAGTTGGCACTTTATGGTCTCACTGCACTGGATGTTCAACCTGCTGGTTATCTCTCAGGGAGAGGGGAGTAACAAGCAACACCAGCGCCCAATAAAAAAGAAGGGTAAACAGGCAGAAGGAGGTTACTGTTTCAGTGAGATACAAGTAGAGAAGGTAAGAGACTGAACTGCAAGAAGTTTCTGTTAAGCTGAATACAGCCTGTTAGTTTCTTTTTCCTGTTAATGAAAAGTAAAGCAGATCATGGCAGCACGCATTGGGGGATTTCCATAAATATGTGAAACAGAACAGGTATAGGGTCACACCTGAAAACAAGCCTCGGCCCAGTTAGCCTTTCCCTGTTACTAACTTTTAAATAAATAAAAATAAATAAATAAAATCATATATTGATGTAGTTCAAAATTTTGCTAATTTTGTACTTCATAGAAGTTACTAAAATGGGAAACTAAGCAACACTACTTGCTCCAGATGTTGGAAATTGGAGGGTTCCCTGATTCACATTTTGTGAGGTCCCAGAAAGTGATCCCCTTTTGGGAGGACAGCAGGCTGCACCTGGACGCTCTCCTGGGGCTAACAGATGCTTTTACACAAGAGGTCTGTCTTGCTGGGTATTACCAGGGCAGGGTTCTGGGTCCCAAGAAAGGGTACATAGCCTTGATTGCGACGACAGCCAAGATGACAATCCTGAGACATTGGCAGGATGACAACATGCCACCAAAGTAGAAAGGCATAATGAGATCTTGAGTGTTTTAAATACTGAAAAGCACATTGCAAGTGTAAATCATAAGTACAGTGCAAATTGTAAGAGATGGGAGACATTGCATGCTCTTTTTTCCGTCATGTGACTGGGATCTAAGTATGTTGTCTACAGCCAATATAAAAGTGTAGTTATTGGGTTTATTAATCCTCACTGATACTCCCAAACCCACATGAATTTGTTATCAATGTTTTTTGTGCCAGTTTGTGTATTGACTGTTTAGGGTCTTGTGGTTGCACTTGTCAGAGTAAAGTCTATTTTATTTTCACTAAAGCATACCAAATTAAAAAAGAAAATTAAGAAGATTTCATTTAATTTAAACTGGTGTCCACAGTGTTCTCTCGAGCCTATTCAACAGAAACTGCATGATTCGGTACCCTGTTACACATGGTTGACTTTAGTGGTGGGATCAGTCTCCCCCTTGTCTAAATTAGGGTAAGATGGACTCAGACAAACTACTGAACTGACTGGCAGAACAACAAGCACAACAGGCCCAGATTCAAAGGGACTGGATGGCTCAATAAGAGCAGCAGCAGCAGGCTCAGAGAGAGACCAGCAACAGAAGCAACAGCAGGCTCAGAGAGAGACCAGCAACAGATGCAACAGCACGCTCAGAGAGACCAGTGGCAAGTGCAACAGTAGGCTAAGATAGACCAGCAACAGTTGCAACAGTAGGCTCAGAGAGACCAGCGCCAGCTGCAACAGCAGGCTCAGATGGACCAGCAACAGATGCAACAGCAGGTTCAAAGAGACCAGCAGTAGGCACAACTGCATGCTCAGAGAGACCAGTAGCAGGTACAGCAACAGCATACTCAGAGAGACCAGCAGCAGATGCAACAGCAGGCTCAGAGAGACCAGCAGCAGATGCAACAGTAGGCTCAGAGGGACCAGCAGCAGATGAAACAGCAGACTCAGAGAGACCAGTAACAGATGCAACAGCAGGCTCAGAGAGACCAGCAGCAGATGCAACAGCAGGCTCACAGAGACCAGCAACAGATGCAACAGCAGGCTCAAAGAGACCAGCGGCAGGCACAACTGCAGGCTCAAAGAGACCAGCAGCAGGTACAGCAACAGTAGACTCAGAGTGACCAGCAACAGATGCAACTGCAGGCTCAGAGAGGTAAGCAACAGATGCAACAGCAGGCTCAGGGAGACCAGCAACAGATGCAACAGCAGGCTGAGAGAGACCAGCAGCAGATGCAACAGCAGGTTCAGAGAGACTAGCAACAGATGAAACAGCAGGCCCAGAGAGACCAGCAACAGATGCAACAGCAGGATCAGAGAGAGACTAGTAACAGATGCAACAGCAGGCTCAAAGAGGCCAGCGGCAAGTACAACAGTAGGCTCAGATAGACCAGCAACAGTTGCAACAGTAGGCTCAGAGAGACCAGCGGCAGGTGCAACAGTAGGCTCAGATAGACCAGCAACAGATGTAACAGCAGGTTCAAAGAGACCAGAAGCTGGCACAACTGCAGGCTCAGAAAGACCAGTAGCAGGTACATCAACAGCAGACTCAGAGTGACCAGCAGCAGATGCAACAGCAGGCTCAGAGAGACCAGCAGCAGATGAAACAGCAGGCTCAGAGAGACCAGCAGCAGATGCAACAGCAGGCTCAGAGACACCAGCAGCAGGTACAGCAATGGCAGGCTCAGCGAGACCAGCAACAGATGCAACAGCAGGCTCAGAGAGACCAGCAGCAGATGAAACAGCAGGCTCAGAGAGACCAGCAACAGATGCAACAGCAGGCTCAAAGAGACCAGTAGCAGGCACAACTGCAGGCTCAGAGACACCAGCACCGCTACAGCAACAGCAGGCTCAGAGAGACCAGCAACAGATGCAGCAGAAGACTCAGGGAGACCAGCAACAGATGCAACAGCAGGCTCAGAGAGACTACCAGCAGGTACAGCAACAGCAACCTCAGAATGACCAGTAACAGATGCAACAGCAGGCTCAAAGAGACCAGCAACAGATGCAACAGCAGGCTCAAAGAGACCAGTGGCAGGCATAACTGCAAGCTCAGAGAGACCAGCAGCAGGTACAGCAACAGCAGACTCAGAGAGACCAGTAACAGATGCAACAGCAGGCTCAGAGAGACTAGCAGCAGATGCAACAGCAGGCTCAGAGAGACCAGCAACAGACGCAACTGCAGGCTCAGCGAGATCAGCAACAGATGCAACAGCAGGCTCAGAGAGAGAGTAGCAACAGATGCAACAGCAGGCTCAAAGAGGCCAGCGGCAAGTGCAACAGTAGGCTCAAATAGACCAGCAACAGTTGCAACAGTAGGCTCAGAGAGACCAGCAACAGATGCAACAGCAGGTTCAAAGAGGCCAGAAGCTGGCACAACTGCAGGCTCAGAGAGACCAGTAGCAGGTACAGCAACAGCAGACTCAGAGTGACCAGCAACAGATGCAACAGCAGACTCAGAGAGACTAGCAGCAGATGCAACAGCAGGCTCAGAGTGACCAGCAGCAGATGTAACAGTAGGCTCAGAGAGACCAGCAGCAGATGCAACAGCAGGCTCAGAGAGACCAGCAACAGATGCAACAGCAGGGTCAAAGAGACCAGCGGCAGGCACAACTGCAGGCTCAGAGAGACCAGCAGCAGGTACAGCAACAGCAAACTCAGAGAGACCAGCAACAGATGCAACAGCAGACCCAGGGAGACCAGCAACAGAAGCAACAGCAGGCTCAGAGAGACCAGCAGCAGGTACAGCAATAGCAGGCTGAGATAGACCAGCAACAGATGCAACAGCAGGCTCAGAGTAACCAGCAAAAGATGCAACAGCAGGCTGAGAGAGACCAGCAGCAGATACAGCAACAACAGGCTCAGAGACACCAGCAACAGATACACCAGCAGGCTCAGAGAGACCAGCAGCAGGTACAACAACAGTAGGCTCAGAGAGACCAGCAAAAGGTGCAACAGTAGGCTCAGGGAGGCCAGAAACAGAGGCAGCAGCAGGCTCAGAGAGACTACCGGCAGGTATAGCAACAGCAGACTCAGAGAGACCAGCTACAGATGCAACGGCAGGCTCAGAGAGACCAGCAGCAGGTACAGCAACAGCAGACTCAGAGAGACCAGCAATAGATGCAACAGCAGGCTCAGAGAGACCAGCAGCAGATGCAACAGCAGGCTCAGAGAGACCAGCAGCAGATGCAACAGCAGGCTCAAAGAGACCAGCGGCAGGCACAACTTCAGGCTCAGAGAGACAGACAACAAATGGAACAGTAGGCTCAGGGAGACCAGCAACAGATGCAACAGCAGGCTCAGAGAGACTACCAGCAGGTACAGCAACAGCAGGCTCAGAGATACCAGCAACAGATGCAGCAGCAGGCTTAGGGAGACCAGCAGCAGATGCAACTGCAGGCTTAGGGAGACCAGCAACAGATGCAACAGTAGGCTCAGGGAGACCAGCAACAGATGCAACAGCAGGCTGAGAGAGAGACTACCAGCAGGTACAGCCACAGCAGGCTCAGAGACCAGCAACAGATGCAACAGCAGGCTTAGGGAGACCAGCAACAGATGCAACAGCAGGCTCGGTGAGACCAGCGGCAGGCACAACAGGTTCAGATCCAAAGAGACTGGATGACCCAGAAAGCACAATTGCAGCCACAGAGAAACCAGAAGCAGCAGAAGTTTATGAAGCAGGTGCTGCAAATATAAATATAAACTATACACTAGCTCTAGGTCACAGAGAATCTCATGACTGTAAAACCCCACCCATGCTAACAAAAATGGATATTGTTGATGACCCTGAGGCCTACCTTATGTCTTTTGAGTAATTGCCAGTACCACTGCCCGACTACAAGAAATTTGTGCTACTTGCATTGCACCGTATCTGGTTAAAGCAGCCCAAGCTGCAACAGAACCCTAACTGATTCTGTCACCAGAGACTATGATCAGATAGAGAAGCAGTTGTCTTAGACCAGGTTGGAATAAATGCAGAGAGTTAGCAACAGAACTATCACACCCTGGGTTTCAAGGCTGAAACATGACCCAAAGTGCTGGCACAAAAATTACAAGACTTGGCTACTCGGTGGTTAAAACCAGAGGTACACACTAAAGAGGAGATTATGGATTCAATTGTACTGGAGCTGTACCACAATATTTTACCAGATCATATCCATGATTGGGTAAGCTGACATAGACAGACCACTCTGACTGCAGCAGTGAAAATTATAGAACATTACATGGAAGCTGAAAGACCAGAAGTTGGTAAGAAGAGGGGAACCCATGGTGAACCTCAGGTAGTGACACGAGGAGAAGATCCCTGAAAAAGAGGGAAGAATGGACTAAGGAGATGGGAACAAATGTGCTGATATGGGTAAGAGTCAAGTGGTGAAATATTGCTTACTCTTCCACTTCAAAAAGGTATAACCCCAGGGCCTGGTGTAATTACCTCAGTCCTAAGACCCCACTCTCCAGTGATCCAAATGGAGGAGGGCGCAGGTCATAGACCAGGTAGTAACAGTGTACGATTTTTATTGTGGTAAAGTGAGGCATATCAGTAGGTTTTGTGAGTGCATGGACTGTGATTTTGTGGAACATAGAGCTAACACCCACACACATTCCTCAGTGACCTCTCCTCTGTCACCACTGTTTTATTTCTTAGTAACTTCTCCCCCATCACCACTGTTTTATTCTTCAGTGACCTCTCCCCATCACCACTATTGTATTCCTTAGTGACCTCTCAGCCATCACCACTGATTTATTCCTCAGTGAACTCTCCCCATCACCACTGTTTAATTATTCAGTGAATTCTCCGAAATCACCACTCTTATTTGTCAATGACCTCTCCCCATCACCACTGTTTTATTATTCAATGGCCTCTCCGCATCACCACTGTTTTATTCCTCAGTGACCTCTCCTCATCACCAGTCCTTTATTCCTCAGTGACATCTCCCTAATCACCACTATTTTATTCCTCAGTGACGTCTCCCCCATCACCACTGTTTTATTCCTCAGTGACCTCTTCCCATCACAACTGTTTTATTCCTCAGTGAAATCTCCCAGCCACCACTGTTTTATTCCTCAGTGACCTGTCACCATCACCACTTTTTTATTCCTCTGTGACCTCTCCCTGTCACCACTGCTTTATTCCTCAGTGTCCTTTCCCCATCACCACTGTTTTATTTCTCAGTGACCGCTCACCCAACAGCACTGTTTTATTCCTCAGTGACCTCTCCCCATCACCTCTGTTTTATTCCTCAGTGACCTCTCCCCATCACAACTATTTTATTCCTCAGTGACTTCTTCCTTGTCACCACTGTTTTATTCCTCAGTGACCTCTCCCCATCACCACTGTTTTATTCCTCAGTGACCTCTCCACCATTATCACTGTTTTATTCTTCAGGGACCTCTTCACATCACCACTAATTTATTCCTCAGTGACCTGTCCTAATCACCACTGTTTTTATTTCTCAGTGCCTTCTCTCCCATCACCACTACTTTATTCCTCAGTCACCTCTTCCACATCACCACTACTTTATTCCTCAGTGACCTCTCCCCATCACAAATGTTTTATTCCTCAGTGACTTCTCCCCATCACCACTGTTTTAATCCTCTGTGACCTCTCCCCAGTCACAACTATTTTATTCTTGTGACCTCTCCTGTCACCACTGTTTTATTCCTCAGTGACCTCTCCCCATCACCACTGGTTTATTCCTGTGACCTCTCCCGATCACCACTGGTTTATTCCTCAGTGTCCTCCCCTGTTACCAGTGTTTGATTCCTCTGTGACATTTCCCCATCACCACTGTTTTATTCCTCAGTGACCTTTCCAAATCACCTCTGTTTTATTCCTAAGTGACCTCTCCCCATCACCACTGTTTTATTCCTCAGTGACATTTCCGTCATCATCACTGCTTTATTCCTCAGTGACCTGTCCCCATCACCACTGTTTTATTTCTCACTGACCTCTCCTAATCATGCTGTTTCATTTCTCAGTGACTTCTCTCCCATCACCACTGTTTCATTCCTCAGTCACCTCTCCCCTTCACCACTGATTTATTCCTCAATGGCCTGTCCCCATCACCACTGTTTTATTCTACATTGACCTCTCTCAAATCAGCACTGTTTTATATCTCAGTGACCTCTCCCAAATCACCACTGTTTTATTCTTCAGTGACCTCTCCCAAATCACCACTGTTTTATTCCTCAGTGACCTCTCCCCATCAAAACTGTTTTATTTCTCAGTGATCTCTCCCCATCACCACTGTTTTATTTCTCAGTGATCTCTCCCCATCACCACTGTTCTGTTCTTCAGTGACCTCTCCCCATCACCACTGTTGTATTTCACTGTGACCTCTCTCCCATCACCACTGTTTTATTCCTCAGTGACCTCTTTCCCATCACCACTGTTTTATTCCTCAGTGACCTTCTCTCCATCAGCATTTTTTATTCCTCAGTGACCTCTCCATCACCACTGTTTATTCCTCAGTGACCTCTCCCCATCACCACTGTTTTATTCCTCAGTGACCTCTCCCCATCACCACTCTTTTATTGCACTGTGACCTCTCCCTTATCACCACTGATTTATTTCTCAGTGACCTCTCCCGAATTACCATTGTTTTATTTTTCAGTGACCTCTCCCCATCACCACTGTTTTATTCCTCAGTGACCTCTTCCCATCACAACTGTTTTATTCCTCACTGACTTTCTCTCCATCGCTACTATTTTATTCTTCAGTGACCTCTCCACATCACCATTGCTGCATTATTCAGTGACATCTCTCCATCACCAGTTTTGTTACTCAGTGACCTCTCCACATCACCACTGTTTCATTCCTCTGTGACCTCTCCTTCATCACTCCTGTTTCATTCCTCAGTGATCTCTCCACCCATCACCACTGTTTTGTTCCTCAGTGTCCTCTCCCCCATCACCACTGTTTTATTCCTCAGTTACCTCTCCCCTCTCACCATGCTTTATTACTTAGTGACCTCTCCCCATGAACCACAGTTTATCAGTAACCACTCCACATCGCCACTGTTTCAATCCTCAGTGATTTCTCCCCATCACCACTGTTTTATTCCTCAGTGAACTCTACCCCATCACCACTGTTTTATTCCTCACTGACGTCTCCCATCACCACTGTTTTATTCCTCAGTGGCCTCTACCCCATCACCATTGTTTTGTTCCTCAGTCACCTCTCTGCCATCATCACTGTTTTATTCCTCAGTGATCTCTCCCCCATCACCACTATTTCATTCCTCGGTGAGCTCTCCACATCACCACATTTGCATTCCTCAGCGTCATCTCCACATCGCCACTGTTTTATTCCTCAGTGACCTCTCCCCCATCACTACTGTTTTATCCTCAGTGACCTTTCCCATCACCAATGTTTAATTCCTCTGTGACCTCTCCCCAATCACCCCCATTTCATTCCTCAGTGACCTCTCCCCCATCACCACTGTTTCACTCCTCAGTGACCTGTTCCCATCACCACTGTTGTATTCCTCAGTTACCTCTCCCCTATCACCACTGCTTTATTCCTTAGTGACCTCGCCTGATGAACCACAGTTTTATTTATCAGGGACCTCTCCCCATCACCACTGTTTCAATCCTCAGTGACTTCTCCCCATCACCACCGCTTTATTCCTTAGTGAGCTCTCCCCATGTCCACTGTTTATTTATGTGTTACATCTCCCCAATCACCACTGTTTTATTCCTCAGTGACCTCTCCTTATCACCACTGTTTCATTCTTCAGTGACCTCTCCCCATCCCCATTGTTTTATTCCTCAGTGACCTCTTCCCATCACCACTATGTTATTCCTCACTGACCTTCTCTCCATCGCTACTATTTTATTCCTCAGTGACCTCTCCACATCACCACTGTTGTATTCCTCAGTGACATCTCTCCATCACCACTGTTTTGTTACTCAGTGTCCTCTCCCTCATCACCACTGTTTCATTCCTCAGTGACCTCTCTCCATCACCATGCTTTATTCCTTAGTGACCTCTACCCATGAACCACAGTTTATCAGTAACCACTCCACATCGCCACTGTTTCAATCCTCAGTGATTTCTCCCCATCACCACTGTTTTATTCCTCAGTGAACTCTACCCCATCACCACTGTTTTATTCCTCACTGACGTCTCCCATCACCACTGTTTTATTCCTCAGTGACCTCTCCCCATCACCACTATTTCATTCCTCGGTGAGCTCTCCACATCACCACATTTGCATTCCTCAGCGTCATCTCCACATCGCCACTGTTTTATTCCTCAGTGACCTCTCCCCCATCACTACTGTTTTATCCTCAGTGACCTTTCCCATCACCAATGTTTAATTCCTCTGTGACCTCTCCCCAATCACCCCCATTTCATTCCTCAGTGACCTCTCCCCCATCACCACTGTTTCACTCCTCAGTGACCTGTTCCCATCACCACTGTTTAATTCCTCAGTGACCTCTCCCCCATCACTACTGTTTTATTCCTCAGTTACCTCTCCCCTATCACCACTGCTTTATTCCTTAGTGACCTCACCCCACGAACCACAGTTTTTTGTATCAGTGACCTCTACCCATCATCACTGTTTTTTTCCTCAGTGACCTCTCCCCATCACCACTGTTTTATTTCACAGTGACCTCTACCCCATCACCATTGCTTTATTCCTTAGTGACCTCTCCCCATGTCCACTGTTTTATTTATGTGTTACCTCTCCCTCATCACCACTCTTTCATTCCTCAGTGACATCTCCCCATCTCCACTGATTCATTCTTCAGTGACCTATCACCAACAACCACTGTTTTATTCCTCAGTGACCTCTCCACCATCACCCTGTTTTATTCCTCAGTGAGGTCACCACCATTATGACTTTTTTATTCCTCGGTGACCCCCCCCCATCACCACTGTTTTATTCCTCAGCGACCTCTCCGTGTCACCACTGTTTCATTTCTCAGTGACATCTCCCCATCACCACTGTTTTACTCATAAGTGACCTCTACCCCATTACCTCAGTTGTAGTCCTCAGAGACCTCTCCCCTTCAACACTGTTTTATTTTTCAGTGACCTGTACCCATCCCCACTGTTTCATTCCTTAGTGACCTCTCCCCATCACCACTGTTTCATTCCTCAGTGAGCTCTCCCATTCACCACTGTTTTATTCCTCAGGAACTTCTCACCATCACCACTGTTTCTTTCCTCCGTGACCTCTTCCCATCACCACCTGTTATTGCTCAGTGACCTCTCCTCTATCACCACTGTTGTATTCCTCAGTGACCTCTCCTTATCACCACTGTTTTTTTTCTGCAGTGACCTCTTCCCATCACCACTGTTTTATTCCTCAGTGACCTCTCCCCAATCACTCGTTTTTTATTGCTCAGTGACCTCTCACCCAAATACCACTGTTTTCTTCCTCAGTGTCCTCTCCCCATCACCACTGTTTTATTCCTCAGTGACCTCTCCCAAATGCCACTGTGTTATTTCTCGCTGACCTCTCCTCCATCAAAACTGTTTTATTCTTCTATGACCTCTCCCCATCACCACTGTTTTATTTCTCAGTGATCTCTCCCCGTCACCACTGTTTTATTCCTCAGTGACGTCTTCCCATCACCACTGTGTTATTTCTTTTTGATATCTGCCCATCTTCACTGTTTTATTCTTCATTGACCTCTCCCCATCACCACTGTTTTATTTCTCCATGACCTGTACCCCACCACCACTGTTTTATTCCTCAGTGACCTCTCCCTCATCACCACTGTTTTATTTCTCAGTGACCTCTCCCCATCACCACTGTTTTATTTCTCAGTGACCTCTCCCCATCACCTCTGTTTTATTCCTCAGTGAACTCTCCCTATCACCACTGTTTTATTTCTCAGTATCCTCTACCCCATCACCACTGTTTTATTCCTCAGTGACCTCTCCCCATCACTACTGTTTTATTCCTCAGTGACCTCTCCCTCATCACCACTGTTTTATTTCTCAGTGACCTCTCTCCATCACCTCTGTTTTATTCCTCAGTGAACTCTCCCTATCACCACTGTTTTATTTCTCAGTATCCTCTACCCTATCACCACTGTTTTGTTCCTCAGTAACCTCTCCCCATCATCACCATTTTATTTCTCAGTGACCTCTACCCATTACCACTGTTTTATTCCTCAGTAACCTCTCCCCATCATCACCGTTTTATTTCTCAGTGACCCCTACCCATTACCACTGTTTTATTCCTCAGTAACCTCTCCCCGTCACCACTGTTTTATTTCTGTGACCGCTTCCCATCACCACAGTTTTATTCCTCAGTGATCTCTCCATCTCCACTGTTTTTTTCCTGAATGACTTCTCTGCATCACCACTGTTTTATTTCTCATTGACCTCTCCCCATCACCACTGTTTTATTTCTCATTGACCTCTTCCCATCACCACTGTTTTATTTCTCAGTCACCTCTTCCCATCACCACAGTTTTATTCCTCAGTGATCTCTCCATCTCCACTGTTTTTTTCCTGAATGACTTCTCTGCATCACCACTGTTTTATTTCTCATTGACCTCTCCCCATCACCACTGTTTTATTTCTCATTGACCTCTTCCCATCACCACTGTTTTATTCCTCAGTGACCTCTCCCCATCACTACTGTTTTATTCCTCAGTGATCTCTTCCACAGCGTCAGCTGTACAACCAGCACCTGACTTCTGACACTACACAGAACCCTGAATTTTAAAACCAGACCTACATCTCCTCCAACCCAGTTCCAGTTCTCCCTAGGGCATCTTCTTCAGGGCAGAATCTTTTTCAGGATGGAATTAAGAATCTTCTGAGAAGCTATGTATTTCTAAACTTTCCTCCTAGTATATATTTTTGGGAGATTGTTTGTATGAATATTACAAAGTATTTCTTTCTTTTTCATTGGAATTAATGTTAGAGGCTGTAGGGAAGACCTCATAGCCTAGTATCACATGGTATGAAGTAAGGCAAAGCAAGGCAAGTTTATTTGTTAGCTGCCTATTCAAGGATCTAGGTGCTGCTCAGAAGGTAAATGTAGTGCAATTTAAAAATAATAAATATGTAATAATGTAAGTGCATGGTAAAACGACCTCCCCCCAAAAAAGGTAATTATTAAAATTCCTAATGCTTACGTGGTTCCAAAGGCCTGGCTACAAATTTATGATTTAAGTAAACTCTTAAAACATCCCAAAGAGGGAGGTCCTCTAACAGAATCTGGAAGTGTGTTCCACATCACAGGAACTGTAATACAGAAAACTCTGTCTCCCTAGAATTTAAGTCGGGATGTTAAACCATTAGGAGATCTGCCACAGTGGACCGACAAGGGCGGACGTGAGCATACTCAGTCTTAACCAGTCAGTAACTTAACTTTAGGCATTATAGCAAATGTATTTAACTAATTGGAATGGATAATTGGGTGAGTGGAGTGGTAGTTAGCTTTTAGGTTGCAAGGCTCTTGTCTCCAAGATTATGCTTTGGAGAAAGGGAGTCTTCCCTATTTATAGGACCTTCAGAGAGCTGCATACTCAGTTTGCCACAGCTATGGAGGAAATATTTTAGCTGAAACTCCAGTTAAGCATGTGTCCACCTCCACACCCCTACATCCTCAGATGCCCACTGTCCCAGAAAGATGGAGGGTGGTGGGAGGAGAGGAGATTGGGTGGCAGGGACAGTCACATAACAGTCATCTCTTCCCATGAGTTTCCAATGGCAAACTACTTTGCACCCATGGAAGACGCACATGTGCCCAGCTCATGCAGGAGTCATCATGGGTCAGTTGATGCTGATGGGAAAGGAGACATGGTGTCCTGTGGCAAGGGGGCAGGAGTTAGCAAGGAAAATTATAGTGATAGCAGGCTCCACTATGAGAGGGTTGGAGAGGGTGGTAGGTAACGGGGTAAAGGGAGGGGTGGACAGATGCCTGCCTCCAGTATTTACCATCAGAGATTGGGAAATGATAGGGAGGATAGTGCAGCAGGGGTAGCAGGGAGTGCTGGTACAGAACAAACTGAAAAAGTCTTATCTTCCTTAGCTTTTCCGAGGTTCTTCCTGATTAGGGTGGGGAGAATAGGAAGAACGCAGTTAGGGAGACAGAGATCCAGACGTAATATGGCTGGTTGAAGGGGTGGTGACTAGAACAGAGGCACCACTTTATAGGTAATTGTGGGGGCCTCTGGGATAGAAGGCTCTTCAAAGGTGATGGCTTTCCCTGGGCAAGGAGGATGCTACCATTACCTGAAGAGGAAAAAGAATCACTGTGGGTTCAGTTCACAGAGTTGTCATCTAGGAAGTCTTGCATAGGGGTGCTTTACAGATCACTGAGGTGGGGGGAGAGAGAGAGAGAGAGAGATAAGGAACTGGGTGTTTAAGTAGGGAGGGAGTGGTAAAAGGGGTGGTTGTAATAGTGGTACATCTCAATCTGCCAGATATCGACTGGGACATTCCAGTGGCCAGGAGGACCAGATGCCAGGCCCGGCTTAAAAACATACAGATGTAGAATTTGCCAGCAAATAAGGATCGCGTGGCCAATCCAGTCTGCCCATTTTTCCCTTCCTACTGTATCATCACAGACCCTACTTAATCTCAAACTCATTCTCCCTCCTCCCCTTCCTGTCCGCAATAATTCCCTTATGCCAGTCCTAAGCATTATTGAACCCCACCACTGTTTTCACCCCTACCACCTCCACTGAAAGTTCTTTTGAACATCTCTCTTGAATCTACCCCCTCCAGCTTCATAGCATGTTCCCTTGTTGTTGAGCACCTCTTTTCTGAAAACAATTTTCTGTACTTTATATACCCCATCAGGTATTTAAAGGTCTCTATGATATTACCCTCTCTCTTTTGTTCCAGGGTGTACATATTGAGTTCCATTAGTCTGTACATGAAGAACTCTTTGATGCAGACCCTGCACCATTTTAGAGGCTGTTCTCTGGATCACCTCCACTCTGTCTACGTCCTTCCCGGAGATGAGGTCTCCAGAACTGGACACAGTATTCAAGCCTTTTCAGTGGCTGCCCCCACCCTTTGCAACTCTCTCTCTCTCTCAACAACTTTGGGAAGCACTCTTGGTAGAATCCTTTAAAAAAGATTAAAAACGTTTTTATTTCACCAGGCATTTGATAATTTTGATTATTATGCTATATGTTAATTTTGTTTGTATTTTGCTGCTTTGCTCTGTATTGGATTTATGTATGGTTACTTGTATTATTATGTTTTGAAACTGTACTGTAAAGCACTCAGTCCCCAGAGAGGGGTGCTACATAAATAAAATATCCATCTATCAATCTGTCTATCTATTCAAGGTGGGATCTTACCAGTGATCTAAACAGAGGCAACACCACCTTGCTCTTTCTGCTGGTGATACCCCTTTCTATACACCCCGGCATCTCACTATCCTTCCCAACTGCCTTATTGCACTGCCTGGCCACCTTTAGGTCATCAGATATGATTACACCCAAGTCTGTCTCTTGCTTGGTGGTCATTAATAACAGTCCACACATCTGTACTCTGTCCTTGGATTTCTGTGCCCCAAGTGTATTATTTTGCATTTTTTTGCATTGAAACTGACCTGCTATACCCTTGACCATTCCTTGAGTTTTTCCAGGTGTCTGCTCATCCTTTCCACCCTCTGGAGTGTCCAATCTATTGCAGATGCTGGTGTCATATGCAAAGAGGCAGACCTTCCCCTCCAGTTCATCTGCAATGTCACTTATAAAGACATCAGAGGACTGGTCCCAACACTGATCCCTGAGGCACCCCGCTAGTCACCCTCCCCTTCTCTGAGTGAACTCCATTTACTCCCACCCTCTGATGCCTATTCCCTAACCAATTTCTTACCCGGTTTACCACCTTTGGACCCGCTCCAAAGTTACCCTGTTGTGTACTTGTCTCCTATGTGAACTGGTGTCAAAAGCTTTATTGAAATCTCAGTAGACCATGCCCACCACTCCATCCTGCTCTTATTCCTTGGTCACGCAATCAAATAAATCCATCAGTTTCATTTGACATTACTTCCCTCTGTGAATCCATGCTGCTTCAGGTCTAAGTTGTAACCCACTAGATTAAAGCTATTTC
Source organism: Neoceratodus forsteri (assembly GCA_016271365.2). Lineage (NCBI taxonomy): Eukaryota > Metazoa > Chordata > Ceratodontiformes > Ceratodontidae > Neoceratodus > Neoceratodus forsteri. Next base: position 39,337,137 of record JADMNL010000040.1, on the reverse strand, counting down.
ACTATCATTTCATTCAGCATTATCTTTCCTACCACTGCTGTCATGCTGACTGACCTATAATTGCTAGCCTCCTCCCTGTTGCCACTTTTGTGAAGTGAGACTACATCTGCCCTTTTGTAGTGCTCCAGAACCACTCCCATCGCCAATGAGCTGTTAAATGGGACTGTAAGAGGTGCAGCCAGTATCTCCCCGAGCTCCATCAATATTCCTAGATGCACCCCATCTGGTCCCATTGATTTGTCCACTTTCAGATTAGGTAGTCCCTTCAAGACTCTCTCCTCCAAAAAAGGACCAGTGCCCACCTTCCTCCCTCCAGTACTCCAGTTAACTTTTTTGTGGCCCTTCCCCTTTTCATATCTCTGTGAACACTGAACAAAAGTATTTGTTCAGGATGTCAGTCTTTTCCTGGTCCCCCCTTTGCACAGTCCCCCTCCGCTTTTTAACTTTGCAATAGCTTCTACCAGTAACTTATCTAACTTCTCCACCTCCTCCATGTGCTGGTAGTCTGTATATCGCATCAGTGTGAATATTGACTCTGTTCCCCTTGTCCAGGGTGAGCCACCATACCTTCCCCCCCATATTCCCTGTATCTCTGTTGTTTTTTTGTTATATATATATATAATTATGTTTTATTCATTTTCAGTGTGAAAACATAACAACATTTCTGATTGGAAACAGCATACATGAATTACAATTGTGGTACATCATACAGGATATTTCCATATCTCCTAATATAGTCCTTGTTAAGGGAGAGTCCTAGAGTGAAAAGTTCCAGTGAGCTAGTTCCACAATTTGCTATGGAACTGTAGCCCATGAGCACATGGCCATTAATGAGAATATTTATCCATAGAAGTCAAAAAATTGTCAATCCTCAAAGAGGGTGTAGTTGCCATGTTTATCCCTTATATAATATTGTTCCTCCCAAAAATAGATATAGGAGCTACTAATGAAAGAGTGTGCACATCAACAAATTATTAAATCATGCATAAGTAGAAACTGAGGCACAGTTACACTCCCATATGGTAAATAACCAGCCCAAAACATGAGTTTAACTTTATTACCCAGTGAGGTTGATGAATTCTAAATAGCTGGTCTACAACAAATATACATAACTATCGATGATCATGCTTAAGCAAATGTGTATATTTATTACAAAGCGTAGCCGATCCTCCTTAAACTAGCTGATGCTTTAACTGACCAACCTTTTGCCACAGTCTCACTCAGATCACTAGATTGTTGCATATCTTATTGCAAATTTAAGATTTACTACTGCATAAAATAATAATTAACTCATATAAAATGTTAGGGCATTTGAAATGCTACATACACAGAGGCAATTATTCCAGTGTCTTAGTCATGTAACTAAGTCACAGAGTGACTTGATATACATACAGCAAAGCCACTTTAAAGCCATCAGGATTTTTTATCCATCTTCTATGTCATCAGGGTCTGCAGAGCTAGCTTTTTCCAGCTGTTTTTGTTTCCGTTGCAGCTCTACTGCCCATGTTCCCACATCAGCAGGGTCTGTGAAAATGTAAATCTTGTCCTGAGAAATGGTTCACAGTTTCATGGGAAACAATATTGCATGGGGTATCTCCAGATCATAGAGGATCACCAGCACCCCATCAAATTTCTTTTTCCTCTGATGGGTAGCATAAGAGATGTAGGGAAATGCTAAAATGGTATGTCCTTCAATTAGCAAGGGGTGATGTCTCCTTACCAATTGCAGCAGCTTGTCTTGAGTTGCCATCAAATCCAAAATGGCTATCACCGCATGAGGCTGATTGCCATCTTGTGTGCCTCGAGCACACAGGTGGTATGCTTTTAAAATAGGCCATTCTGTCATCCCCAAGTGCTGTCCAAGCTGGTCATTGAGCCATTCTTTCAGAAATAGTGGCAGGTGGTTGCCCAACACTCCTTTTGGTATACCAAGAAAATGTACATTCATGGAACAAATCTGTTTTTTGAGAATTTCAAGCCTGTTGCTCATGAGTTTTGAGTCTTTTGTATATTGTGTGAAAGCTGCACTGGATCTGTCAGACTGCCTTTTTACTTCTTCCACCTCCATTTTTATAACTTCCACTGAAGTTTCCACAGTCATCATGAATGTGGTAAGAGAGTCAAATTTGTTGATCGTGGCTGTAACTGATGCCAGTAGTTTCCGCATTTTTTTCCCCAGGGACTGTAGTGTTTCTTCCTGTCCCAAGTCCGTTGCTCCATCAGCAGGCATCGATCTAGTACTGGGCCAGCTGCTCCAGACTTTGCCTGTTGTTTTTTATGGTCCTCCACTTGTTGAGACGATTTTTGCTTTCCTATAATGATCAGTAGCTTTTCTTGTTTCTGTAGTAGTAAGACTTTAGCAATTCAAGTTCAGTAAAATAATATTTGCAGTAATTCTATTACCATGAGGTTGAGCTTTTTCTTTAGATGTTCTTCATGCTTGGGCTCCACAGTGCCCCCATCTGTTTTGCTTTTAAGATTTCCCTTACATAATGCAACACACCATCTCCTTTCCTACCCACCCTGTCCTTCCTGAACAAAGCATAGCCTGGTATGGCCATGTCCCAGTCATGATTTTCAGTATACGATGAATCAGTAATGGCCACTATATCCAGGTGGGCCTCTGCCATGATGGCCTTTAGGTCCTGAATCTGATCTCCTAGATTCCTAGCATTTGTGCACATGGCCTTCCAGATTTTGGTAACAGTCTGCTTGTTGACCTCTTTTTCCTCTCCTGCCCTCCTCCTCCCCTCCTCCCTCCCTCCTTCCTCTCTCTATTTTTAATTCTCCCATTCTCCTTCATTTCTTCTGCCTTGCTTCCTTTATTAATTTGCAACATAAGATATTCCTCTCCTTTCAGATTCTCCCTACATTTTATATTGGCCTGTGGGGGAGCAGTTTCTGCCAATCCAATTTCTTCCACCACCCCCTTGGCTAGCATAAATGTTTATTGAAGTGACATTTAAATTGTTCCCTGAGGACTGCAGTTCCTGTTCCAGACAGATGCAAACCATCCCCCCATATAGGCGCTTGTCCTTCCAGGTTGGTCCTCAGTCCTGAATTTGGCCAAGCCTCTCCTCTATGGAGCATTCCTTCAACCATGAGTTGAATCTCCTGATGTGGAGCTCCCTCTCCTCCCTCTGTCATATACAGGCAGAATCTCAGCATAAGCCACTGAATACACTACCTGCCTAAAACCTCTCCCCAGTTCCTTGAAATCCCCCTGCACTATCCAGACCCATAACTAGCCAGATCATTAGACCCCAGCTGGACAGTGATATCCAGGTGCACCTCCCATCCTGCTGCCCTCAGGATCTGCTTTCCATCCTATGGGCTATGGCACCATGTAGGCACCAAACCTCCCTCTCTCTCTCTGTTTATTACTCCCAAATCTATCCCCTCACAATAGAGTCCCTCACCAGAAATTGCTTCTTGCTCCTCTGGGGTCCTCTACCACCCTTCTTGGGTTTTCCACTAGTGAGGACCCCAACATCCTCCCTGATCACTACTACCATGGGTGCCTCCTCCCAGTAGTCCCACCCTGCCAGAGCAGGGTAGGAAATATGTAATGGTACCAGTTGATCACCAGACCCAGTAAACAACTGATTAGTTGCAGAACATGGTGGCGGGGATTTAAAGGGACACTGTCAAAATCCTTAGGCATCAAAATGTCCCTAGTTTAAAAAATACATTTTATGATTGTTCACATTCTGTAGAGACTGTTTATGCAGCTGGTATTTTGATTCAGGTCCCTTTTTCTTTTAAAAAGTGAAAAACTGACTGCCCACTATACTGGTGTTACCACACCAAAGCGTGTTTGTTTACATTTCTTTATCATTTCCCACTGCATCTTTTCTGGATGCAGGAACACCCTGAATACAATTTAGCCACTGATTATGCAGTGGGAGTAAAGGAGACTATTGTATCATCAGTGGCTGCACTGTTTGAAGGTGTTTCTAATGTTCAGGAAGTGTGCACTAAGAGTAGTTCAGTGATATGAAGCAAAATAAAGCTGGCATAGCTATACATTGCCATGCATTCTGGTTCTAATAAGCAATGAAGCAGATGAAACAACCAGCAACATCAATGAATTTTAGAGGGAGTAAGCAATCATAAAATGTGGGGTTTTACCTAAAAATAATATGTTGCAAAAAAGGTTGACAGTGTCCCTTTAAATGCCACCCATTCTATGCTGGCCATGCCCCCTTTTAGTTCTGGTTTCTGACTGAAGCAATGTGTTAGAGGGCCAAGAGTGTCCAAGAAACATTCACCAGCAGGTCTAGTTGGTGGCATAAACAGTCATAACCAGTTCCCCAGGAGTTGTAGTCCATGGAAGGAGTTGGATTAGCTCTCAACCTCCAGACCTGGTAATCATCTGATTAGTTGCAGAACATGGTGGCAGAGATTTAAATTGCACTCATTCTGTACTGGCCATGTCCCCTGTTTAGATATGGATCCTGATTAGAGCAATGTATTACAGGGCAGAGACTGTCCAAGAAACCTCAACCAGCAGGTCTGCTTGGTGGCATGAATATTCACAGCTATATCCCCAGGATTTGTAGTCCACAGAAGGAGACCATCTAGCTTTTTCAGGACTTGTTTTGGAGGCCTGCATGTTGTTACTGCAGGTCAGGGATCCCACTGAACAGTCAGCTATTATAGAGGTGGTACTGCCCATCTCAGAAAGAGTAGGTGGATTATGGGCCTGGGAACCACTGGGATCCAGCAACCACGATACTGTATGGTTAGAGGAGGCCCATAATACCTGTATTCCCTTGTCTAGGGCTGACATGCTAGACTTCAGGAGGGCAGAGGAAATTGGGCTGGACAGGTTAGCTAGGGTAGACCACATGAGGGGATTGGAGGAAAAATAGGTGGTTATAAAAAGGTCCATTATTGAGGCTGCAAAAAACATGTGCAAGAATGGTTATCAAGAGATAACTGAGCTTGGTACATCCAGCAGATCTGGGTTTGATTCCCACAGCCTCCACTTGCATACTGTGTGACTCTGAGCAAGTCACTTAACCAACCCAAAGCTCCCAGGTCACCACAGAAAACAGGCACTTGTACCTAGTGGGCCTTACATGGTTACCAAAGAATAAAATAAAAATTAAAAAAATGAATAAAAAAAAGGAACAAGGATATAAGACCAATTTGTTCCTCTGAAAGGGTCAGAGAGGCAGTGAGGGCTAAAAAGAAGGCCTCTATAAGGTCCAAAGAAAAGCAGAGAGATGAAGAATGGGATGCATACCAAGAGAAAACTAGAGGCCGAAAGGGCAGTCAGGATCACAAAGGCAGACACAGAGCTGCATATTGCAGAAGGGTGCAAGATGGGTGAAAAGCAGTTCTTCAGATACATAAAAAAAGAAAGAAAGATGTGAGGGGGTATTTGTCAGGTGAATGAAGGAAGGCAGGGTAATAGAGGAGGATGGGCAGAAAGCAACTGTGCTAAATGATGACTTCTGCTCAGTATTCACTAGTGAGATAAGCGGGCACTTGCCGGAGAGCAGAATAAAAGCTGCTGATAGAAGGGTTCAGAAAATGAAACTGCAGAAATTTATTGGTGAACGAGTTGAAAAGAGGCTGGCAGCCCTGAAGGTAAACAAGACCCTGGGGCCAGTAACGATGTATCTAGTGTGCTAAGGGAACTGGCATTAGTGTTAGCCAACCCCCTGGTGGGATTATTTAATAGGTCTATACAGCAAGGGATGGTTAGAAGAGATTGGAGGATGGTAGGCATGAGTCTGCTGCACAACAGAGGGGACAAGGGGCAGCCAGGAAACTATTGACCTATCAGCCTTATCACTCTGGTAGGGAAACTGATGGTGACACTAATCAAAGAAGATATTTTTGAGTCCCTGGAGAAACATGGACTTCTGGACAGAGAGGCGTGGATTCATGACATGGAGGTCTTGTCAGACCAGCCTGATAGTATTCTTTTATTGGGTAACCAAAGTACAATGGTAATCACGCAAAAGTTGACCGGTTCCATGCAGTGCAGTTCATTGTGCAGTACTGCTAGACATGTTATTCAGTCAGTACCACGCTTTTGCACTGCTCAGTATACTGCGCTACAGGTCAACTTTTGTGTGACTACCATTGTACAGTGGTGCTGGCCAGGATGCAACAGAAAACTGCAACATATTGCAGTAGAGTTACTCCAATAAAATAGGCAATTTCAAGTGCAGGTAATCTCTTTTGTCATGCAGTAACTCAATATACTGCACTTCAGACTGGCCCAGTGGCATGGAGAGCTGAAGCACAAATGTCTTACCTCCTGCCATGCTGGTGACCTGTGTTCACAGTGCAAGTGGGTTGTTGGGGGTAGGCTGGGGAAGGGGAGGATCAAGTGTCCCAAGGACAGCTTTCCTCCTCTGGAGAGGGAGGAAACCAGTGGCCAGTGTGAGCCTAGCCACTAGCAGAGGCTAAGGGTTGGCACACTGACACTGTACGATAGAGGTAGAGGTGGGGCAGATGCCCAACAAGATGTGTATGGAACATGCATGGCACCACCATTGTCATCATTGCACGCCCTTCCACTGAACTGGGGAGAAAAATGGGAAAAATCCCTAGATGTGCAAGATAACCTCTGGCCTCCGCAGATTCTGCATGCTGGTGACTCAGGCTCTTCCTAAATCCTGGATCTGTTCTAGCAGGTCAAGGGGACTCCCTGCCCCCTGCCATGGATGGCAAGCTGTGGGGGACATAGGAAGCAGATAAGTCCTGAGGCTGGGTGATGGGGATGGGAGCTCTGGAGGGAAGGACATGCTGGCTGTGAGGGGGGAGAAACAGATAAAGAAAAAAATATATACTGCACTGCATTCTGGCTGGCACCACTGTAGTTGTTAAGGGCCATTCTGTAGATTTAGTCTACTTTGACTTCAGCAAGGCATTCAACTTGATGTTCTATCGAAGATGGCTGTCCTGTCCAAGCTCCTAGAGAAAATTGTAAATGCACAGCTGAGGACTCACCTTGAGTCTAGGGAACTGCTAAACCCTATGCAGTCCAGATTTAGAGCTAAACATAGCACTATCTCAGCCCTCGCCAAAGTTACTAATGACTGGCAGCATAATCTAGACAGCAAAAACTTTATTTGTGCTGTTTTCCTTGATCTAAGCAAGACTTTCAACACTGTCGACCATAGTGTGCTCCTCTTCTCCCTTCAAACCATAGGTGTGGACCCCTCCTCTCTGCGCTGGTTTACTGACTATCTTACAGGACGCCTTCAACAAGTTAAAGCCAAAGGAAGCCTGTCACCCTTAAAAACTCTGCTAAGAGGGGTACCTCAAGGTTCTATATTAGGGCCCTTACTTTTTGCAATCTATATTAATAACATTGACTACTGTATAAAAGAAGCCAGCATCCATCTGTTTGCAGATGATACAGTTCTGTATGTGAGTCGCCCAACACCTGAAGCTGCCTGCAATGACCTACAGTCAGAATTCAACCTTTTGCAAAGCCAAATCCTCAAAAAAAAGCTACTCCTTAATGCCAAAAAAACTAAAGTGCTGGTCCTCTCCCCTTTCATCCATACAGCTAACCCTGTGTCCAGTGGGACAGTTCTCCAAATTACCACAGTTCTAGGTGAAAAACTAGGATTTGTTACAAAATTCAAGTATCTGGGAGTTTGAATGGACCAAAGACTCTCCTTCATTGAACATATTGAGGACTTGCTAAAACAACTTCGGCAAAGGCTTGGTCTGTTTTTTAGAATCAACCAATTTCTCACCAGAGATGCCAAGAAACAACTGGTCCAATCCATTTTCCTATCATTGGTTGATTACGCTGATTTCCTCTATAGCCAATGCCCCAACTCTTATATGGCTAAATTGGACACACTCTACCATCGAGCACTGAGGTTTATAATAGGACTTCCCTTCGACATGCATCACTGCACCCTATATGCGGCAGTGGGGTGGACATCACTAAAGTTCAAGCACCACAGAAACACCACTCTCTGGACCTTTAGAGCCATCTCTAATAAGCTACCTTACTATATCTCCTGCTGTCTTCCCCTGAGTATAATTGGGAAATACACGTTAAGAAGTTACTCAGCTATTACACTTAAAGTACCCAAAGCAAAATCCCGCTTCGGCAGGGCAGCCATAAGCTTCGTATTACTTACCTTATGGAATGATCTACAGAAAACCCTCAAATTAAGCACTCTAATCAGTATAAATGCCTTCAAGATGCTTTATTTCCATACAGTCAGAGAAGCATACAACTGCTTCACCCACTCAGACCCAGTACCGGTGTCTGCACTGGTATATAGCTATGCCTAGACCCAATTTTAAGTACTGACCCCTCAGCTTGCTCCTTACAAGCCTAATTGTTCTCTCTCTCTCTTATCCCCCTGTCTTATAAACACTAGGCCCATCCATCCCCTTATCCTTCCTTTCCCAACCTTGGATAGGAGCTCACTACCCCTGGATTGTGACATCCTACCATGCCCCGTACTTTACAGCATTCAATCCCGGGGCTCACACATACTCCTTTTCTCCATCCACCTTCTCTACATCCCATTTTACCAACTCCTTTCTGTGCACTGTGCCCTTCTAGCCTTTCTTCCCGTACCACCCCCCCACCACCTTCGCCTCTACCTGGTGTATATTTTTATTTTATTTATTTTCTTCCGTTACTTCCTCCTGCAACCTTAGATAATCTGCTTTATCTTCCTATAGACACTTCTATGTAAGTAAATATCCTGTAATCTGTACAATATCTGTATAATTCTATGTACACATGAACTTCTTTTTCTTCCTCTCTGTAAACAGTATTATCTGTATTGCCTTGTAAATACCTGTGTTGACCTGTATATACATGCTCCACCCAGGTCCATCTTGCAAATGAGCTTCTGCTCAATGATGAACGCCTGGTTAAATAAATAAAGACTTGACTTCCTAAGGAGATAGATAATGGCAAAGAAGAGCCACTATCCAGCTCCATCCAGCAGTGGGAGTCTACCTAGGAACCTAAAGAATATACTACAATATGAACTAATTAGTTATTATGACCTTTGGCATGGAGGAGAGGAAAAGAAATTGGAGGATTTAGTTAGCCAAACCCTTGGTGGGGTTATTTAATAGGTCTATACAGCAAGGGATGGTTAGAAGAGATTGGAGGATGGTAGACATGGGTCTGCTGCACACCACAGGGGACAAGGAGCAGCCAGGAAACTATTGACCTATCAGCCTTACCAGTCAAATTTGTTGTTCATGGCTGTAACTGATGCCAGTAGTTGCCGCATTTTTGACCCCAGGGACTGTAGTGTTTCTTCCTGCCTAACTCAATATACTGCACTTCAGGCTGGCCCAGGGGCATGGAGGGGCTGAAGCACAAATGTCTTACCTCCTGCCATGCCGGTGACCTGTGTTCACAGCGCAAGTGGGTTGTTGGGGGTAGGCTGGGAAGGGGAGGATCAAGTGTCCCAAGGAGAAGGAAAATTCTGGGACTCCAAGGCCTACGCTACCTTCCCTCCAGGCTTGTGGTTCATTTAGAGAAGCTGCTAGGTACATAGGCATTGCATCCCGGTGCTAGTACACACATATGCAGCAAGATTGACCACATCTGGTGGTTTAACAGCCACTGGTGACACTAAACACATGTTCTCTGTATCCTGGTATGGCTAAACACACAAAAGCATGCATGCACACACACCAGTAGGGCTATGCATGCACACAGTTACTGCATTCCAGTACAGCTACAGACACACACATATGTGAGTGCCAACCCAGTACGGCCATTTTCAATTTTCCAACCTACAGCAACCACCTACCATTTCAGCTGGGCACCCCCACTTCGGCCTCCATTTCAGCTGTGCCATATTTAAACTTTTCCTACCCGCCAACCAGGCCCACAAGGGAAACTGAAATTATTGTGAAACAAAGATTTCACTTTAGTATTTAAGTTCATAAATTTAATTGTTTAATTAGTATTTTGGAAAGACCTTTGAGCATGAGCTCTTTTACAAAGGTTCAACATCAGGATGGACAATAAGACAATACACATATTCAGTGGTTACAGAGGCCTGATCATTAGGCATTAAAGAGCGATTACATGACAATTAGACAAAAAAACTGAGCAGTTGTAATTGAATACTAAGCTATTTCTAATCAGTTGCCCTAGGTAGCACACCCCTGGAAGCCTCCAAATGCATTGATAGACTATGGCAGAGTAACTGCATAGGGTTTAACGCTATCCCAGGTGGCAAGAGGCTAGGTGACAGTGAAACAAGGGGATTGGGTTTGAAACCAACTGCAGACAGTGAGAGGTGGGGGATAGTGAAACTGGGGGCTGTGATGGGGAGCAGCTCCAGAGGCTTTGTTGAGTATGGTGTGTGTGTGTGGGGGGTTTGGGAGGGACAGTCCCAAGTGCATTTAAAGAGGACTGATAGCTACTTAAGCCCTTGGCTAGGCTGGAATGGAGGCAGGGTTCTATAGGTAGCCCTGCTGGGTGTTACCTTGGGGGTAGGCCTGTCTATCAAGTGGGGCCTGAGAAGCAGGTGCATTTTGAGTTAGACATTAGGTGCTGTTTGATGTCTACTTTGAATTGAGACAGGCTGTTGTTTGTTTGTAATTTCTTCGGGAGTTCATTTATCCAGAGGGGTGCCCGATAGGAGAAAGCATGCTACCCTAGTGAGGTTCGGCAGAATGGTATGGACAGTGCTCCATTCTTCCTCCATCTGGTGATGTGTGCTGAGAGAGAAGCCTCGAGCAGGTTTCCTATACAGTATGGGGTTTTTCCGAGGAGTGTCTTCTTTCCCAGGAGGCAAGTTTGGTATTTGATCCTGTCTTTTAGGTTAAGCCAGTTTGTACACTCATACAGGGTGCAAGTATGAGTGTAGTGATCTGCACACAGGGTGAGGTGGCATGCCTTATTGAGTGCAATTTGGACCCTTTTGAGCACTGTATCAGTAGCAGCTCCATAGACCACCAGCCCATAGTTTATCGTGGAGAGTATGGAGCTGGAGACTGAGATCGAGTGCTTCCGGGGTGAGGGATTTCTTATGCCTATAGAGGACCCCGATCTTTGTGTTTACCACTTTGACAAGGGAGTCTAAGTGGTGCATATAAGTCAGAGAGTTATCAATGGTGACTCCAAGGTACCTGAACAAGTGCACCTGTTCAATCTGCTCACCAGTCTTGTTGGTGATTACGAGAGGAGCATGCTTGTGTTTGTTGTAGGGGCTGGATTGTAGCATGGCCTTGGTTTTCTTGTAATTTAGTAGCAGCTTTTGCCTACTGAACCAGTTCTCAAGTTTATTGAAAGAGTTCTGTAGTTCTGTTTGTAGGGCAACCTGAAATTGTAAACATAAACACCTGAAATGCCATTCCAGCATGGCTAAGCAGGAGCAAATGACAGGAGAGCAACAATGAAACTGCTAGAAGAGCAGGCACACAAGAATTGAAAGGTTGAGAGTTGTAGTTGTTGAGGGGGAGCTAGGCACTGAGTGGAGCAAGGTCCAGGTGCAAATAATTAAGGGTGGATGTGCACAGGAGACTGCTACAGGCAGGGAAAACAGAATGTGGAACTGAAAGCACACAGATAGCACTTGTAGTTAAACTGAGGGATTGCTAAAAGTATGATAAAAATAAATGGGAGCCCAAATAGCACAAAGTGCCTGAACAGCAAACCTCACGGGGAGCAGCAGGATGCTAGGAAAACTAGAAATCCCCCCCAAAAAAAAGTAAAATGGAAAAAAAACACAAGCACAGGAGAATGGAAGAGCGGACAGAGAGAAGTACAAGCAGCAGAAGAAGGCAAAGAAAAATGCTGACCTAGACAAGCAGGAGAAACACAAACCAGCAGAAAGTCTAGCACAAACCAAGCTGAAAACCAAAAGCATGACAGCAGGGAGACAAACATGCTGGGGGGGGCAGTGTCCAGGCAGAGCTTCCGCTGATAGAGCCACTGGCTGCAAAGAAAAAATGCTTCTGAGTGATGCTGGAAGGACTGCCTTAAATAGCTCAGGCGGGGGCGTAGCTGGTTGATTCAGCCCATTGAACCACAGGCAAAGCTTTTTATTTATTTATTTATTTATTTTATACTTTGGAAACAACCTTTGAGCAAGGTGCTCATTTACAAAGGTTTCACGTCTGCAAAACAAGACAATACATAAAATACTATTCTCAAAGACAATACATAAATTACTATTTACAAAGATCGAGGTACAGCCAGCAATTTAGCAGTGGATACAATAATATACTAGGAGCTTTTGTTCAGCCAGGGAAAGTAGTGTACAGCAGCCCATAACATAGACATTGTCAAGCAATCAGTCTCAGCTTGGAGGAATAAAAGGTAGACCTGGTAGAGGACCTGAGTAAGGCCATGACGTGGTGGTATGGATATCACTGCAAAGTGTTAGAGGTGATCTGACTGAGGGAGAGTGGTATTAAAGGGGAGGGGTACAGAAGAGATAGAGTGGGGGAGAGGTGAGGGTCCCCAGCTGGAAAGGTGTAAGCAGAGGACTGCAGGGAAAGACCTGTCAGTGTGAATAAGTGCATTGGTAAGAGGCAAGCCTAAGTTCTAGAGTAAGATAAAGGCATATTAACCATACACCATGGCTTTATCTAGGAGAGCTGAGGGATTAAGTGGAACAAGCATTTATCAGTGCTGAATGTTGTCTTGCTGGCAGTGGCATTAGTAGTGCAGGAGTTATGGAGATGTATAATAGGAATGGCAATGAAGTATTGAACTGATGCCAACCCCATCCCCACCCTGCAGGGACTGACAGGCATTGTGGTGTGCCTTTGGGTCATCAGCCATAATGCTCATGCTATTTCACCTCACCCTAGCCTGAAGACACCAAGTGTTGCAGTGTGCCTTGGGGTCTTCGGGCCTTATGCTCACTCCATTCCATGAGGAAATACACTGAAATTGGTGCAGTATAGGAGAATGGGATGAACTTTGGAGTTGAAGAGTCCAAGGCACACCTCGATGACTGTCACTAGCTGCAAGGTGGGGGTGGGGGTGGAATGGCATGAGCATTGCAGCCGACAATCCTAAGTCACATCCCCAACACTTGTCAGTCTCTACAGGGTGGATCATTATGTTTGGAAACCCTAACACCCCAGGCGTTTGTTGGTATTTTCACTCCAAATATTCAACATGGACTTTTTGTGATCCCACCTCATGAATCAGTTCATTAGCCAAAAGGTGATTTTGCACATGTGCGAAAACTTATTTCGGGCAGCACATGAAAATGACAGCTGTTCTGTTCATGAGGAGGTGTAAAAAAATGGCACTGTTGAAAATCTGGACTGAAAATATGAAAAATCGGAGAAGTCACGAGCATGCATAGAAACTGCACAATGCACACCCAAAATGTAATTATTTTGAGGATTTATTTGACCAGATTTTCAACATAGGCATTTTGGGACCTCTGCTCATGAACAGTGGCACTGGAATTTTGTTAATCTATCCTGAAAGTTGATTTCCCACAGAGACTGTGCCATTTTGCACCAGATGTGCAAAAACACATTTTGAGCAGGATGTGAAAAATGACAGCTGTACTGGTTATAAGGAGGTGTGAAAAATGGCAATGTTAAAAATCTGGAGTGAAAATACTAATAATTGTTGAAGCTACAAGCATGCGTGGAAACTATGCAATGCACGTTCATAACACAGTCATTTTTTGGAATTATTTCACCAAATTTGCAACACAGGCTTTTTGGGATCCCACCTCATGAACAGTGGCACTGCCATTTTGTTAATTAGTTACGAAAGGTGATTCTGCACAGTGACCACAAAAATCACCTTTTGGGACTGAATAATTAGATGACAGTGCATGTGTGCATGAGGTGGGGTCCCAAGATCCCCGTGTTGAAAATTTGGAGCCAAAATCCAAAAAAATGGCAGAGATATCCACCTAAGTTGAACCCCCCCCCATTGATGTCATTATACAGCTTACCGGCATTTCTTCATTGTAGTTTGGCTTTAAAAAGTCCAGATGTGTTCCTTCTTCACTGAACATTGCAGCGCCAGACCTCCAGAGGTAAGTATGGGATGAGGGAAGGATGTGGAGAGGTGGAGTGCACAGAGGGTGGGTGCGGGTTGGGGGAGGAGGGCATCAGAGACGAGGTCCCACTTTCTCTTTTTTAGATACAAAAAAGCAGACATTGTGGGACAGTTTTCTTCTTACAGGTGAAATGGAAACAAATGTTTGGTACACTGGGGTGGACTCCCAGTGTGCCACACAATGGGGATGGGGAACATTACGACATGAGTCGGCTTTGTGTGAGCGGCGACACACTGGGGTGGGCTCCCAGTGTGCCCCATGACTTTTGGGGGGGACTTTGGGCACACTGGTGTGGACTCCCAGTGTGCCACACAATGTGTGTGGGGGACATGCTGACAAGGGGATTGCACCCCCGAAGTCGGCTTTGTTTGGGGAGCCACCACTATGTTTATTGAAATGTTTCACCAGGAAGGGCACATACAGGAGGCATGTCATCTTTGCTGCTGCATAACGAGCTTGTCTCTGATTGCAGCAGCAGATTACTTTCAAGTTGGTGGCACTTTACATAATTTTTGCATCAGCACTAGCATGCTGGCTAATTGGGTAATGAGGGATGCACCAATAAAGCATGCCCTGCATTTACCAACACTGACTATCCTCTTACTATGCTACTACTGCAAGACGTTGCTTGTGCACGCACAAGACAACATAAAAATGAGCAGTAGTAGGGGGGTCATGTCACGTTCCTACAAGCACATGTTCTGGTTTTGGTAAGGTGTTGTTTCATTTTGAGTTTAAAGGTATGGAGGTTTTCAAGGTTGAGTATTTCAACCGGACCTCATTCAACCAAAGCAGGGTTCAAGAAGCGAATGAGCGTTGATCTAGGATGGTTCTCCTGGATGGAACATTGAGTGGACACAGTACGTTACCCCTAGTTTTGAAATTAGAGTGAGTCATTAGGAGAATATCTATAATGCAGGGGACTGCTTGACCTAACAGTGCTTTTTTTTTTAACAAGGAGGCATATCTGATACTTTATCCTGTCATTCAGGTTTAGCCATTTGGTTTGTTCATATAGTGCACAAGTGTAGGTTTGGTTATCCACCCCAACAGTAAGTCTGCATGCCTTATTAAGGACTATCACTACACACTTGAGTGCTGTGTCAGAGGCTACACCATAAATGACCAAGCCATAATCTATTATCGACAAAACTGAGCTGGAGATGGACAGGCAGAGGGTTATGGGTGTTAGGTAATGCCTGTGACTATAAAGGACACCTAGCTTGATGTTGACCTCTTTTACCACCAGATCAATATGCTGTGTGAAAGAGAGGGCATCGTCAGTCATGACCCCAAGGTTCTCGAAGGAGTGCATTTGGTCAAGTGGGACTGCCTTATTATTGACGATGGTTAGTGTTGCATTGTTTTTCTTGTGCTGGTGACTAGAAATAAGTATTGTTTTTGTTTTTTTTGTAATTGAGAAGACGTTTTTGTGAGTTGAACCAAGCCTCTAGTTGGTGGAGATAGATGGTAGCTCCTTTTGAAGTAGGTCAATCTGGGAATTATTACTTAGGATGACCATGTCATCTGCGTACAACATTATTTTGCTCTTGTAGGCCTCAGGAAGAGTATTCAGGAACAAACAGAAAAGGAAAGGGCCCAGGATGGATCCTTGTTGGACACAGAGCGAGACGTCTCTAGCGCTTGAGGTAGTTGTCCCTATTTTGACACTTTGTTACCTATGTGACAAGTAGTCCTGGAACCAGTAGACTGGGTTGATGCTCAACCCCATGGAGAGCAGTGCTCTAGCAGGATGGAGTGGTTGACCATCTTGAAGGCCTTGGTGAGATCTATAAATATTGATCCAACTAACTTACCACCATCCACTGCCTTATGAACATAGTCGGTGAATTCAACCAGTGCAGTAGCCGTGCTCTGGCTCTTCCAGAAACCATGTTGCTGTGGACATTGTCCTTCTGGAGGTAATCCATAATCTGATCAGCCACAATCCTCTCCAAAACTTTTGAGAGAGGAGAGAGTATTGAAATGAGCCTATAGTTTGTGGTGCAGTATCTGTCCCCATTTTTGAGTACTTGGGTCACAAGTGTTAGCTTCCAGACTGAAGGGAATTTAGCCAATGCAAGGGATTTAGTAAAGAGTTTCATAATAGGGACCATAACTTCATTGAAAGCAATGGCCACCAGTTTCATGTCAATTTTATCCCTTCCAAACTTTGTTTTTCCTAGGACCTGTTTTAAATATGTGCTAGCCTCCTTGACAGTGACATGTTTGAAATAGAAGTTTTGTTGTTTTGCTAGTATTAGGAGCTAAACCTGCTTGTGAACTGAATTATGTTAGAGTTAGGAGCTTGTGAACTGAAATTTGTTAGCATTAGAAGCTGAACCATAGGAATATGTGCCTCAAACAGACTAAAGTTAAGATTTATTAAGTAGCTTGCAGTGTTCCTAGATCCAAACCTATTTCTCTAACTGATTTCACTCTTCCCCTACCCTGCCACCGAGCTAATCCCTCCCCTCTTTTCAGCTGCACCACTAATCATTTTTCTTTGTTTCCCTTTTTCTCTCCCAGAAACACCCCTCCCTCTAGCAGATCTCCACAGCAGCTGCTGCCACATGAGCTGTGCCTGCCCGCCCAGCCTTCCAATTGAGGTACGATCACCTGTTTGACTGGAGTCACAGCACCCAGGTTCTTTTTTAAAATTTCACGACTTTTCTGCTTCTCCATTTTGCTCAGCAAATTGGACTGGACCCAACGGCTGTACTGAACAATTCCCTTCTAACTTGGGTAGATCACAACGGTCAGCTCTTTACCCTGATTGTATTTATTGCCGTATTTGGATTAGAGAAATTATTTAATTACCTTTTAAAAATTTCTTGGGCCAGCATTAATGGTTTAAGTGACTAACTAACACTCATTCCTAGTGTTGAGATTTCCCCACCTCCGATATGCAACGGCTCCCCACCCTCCCCCACCACACCCACTCTTGGCTGTCTTTACTTAAATAGCCCCCTAGAACCTGGATCCTCACTCTCACCCAGATCCTAACTCAACTACCCTACCAGGGTCTAGAACCTTGTACCCTGTCCACCAGCGTCTGTGACACTACCACTACTCCAAAGTGGTATCTACACTTTCTGAAGGGCAACAAAGATACTTGAACCTTTCTGCCCTGCCGCTGCCTTTGGCATTATGTTTGTGCACCTCCTCCTCAAATGCCTCCCCCTCATTTACATGCTAGTACCCACATCCCATCAGCCAGACATCTCCCCTGGCCCACTTGTACCAGCACCCATAACTCTCCCTGACCTAGCTCGATCCCACCCTACACTGACCATGTACCTTGGCCCGCAGCACCCACCCCCTGGATGCCCCCCGCAGCTTACCCTGGCTCCCCATGGTTGCTACTCGTCCTCGCCCTCCCAACCCCTCGAACACTGCCCATTCCTTGTTCCCCTATAGCCTCCTCCCCATCCCAGCGAACCGCCCAGAAGCTTACATATTACCACCCCATGGTCAGAACCTTGGTCTTCCTACTACTCCTATCGGGTAATATACATCCAAACCCAGGCCCTGCACCTCCAGCTCACCAGCTGGGTCCACTGGTCTCCGCATAGCCTCCATGAATATATGGAGCCTACTGAAAACATTTGATGCCCTCCAGTGTTGGGCCATGCTACATCAACCAGACATCATTGCCCTGGTGGAAACCTGGCTGTCTAGTTCCACCCCTGACTCCTTTGTATCCCTCCCAGGCTATACCCTATACTGGGAGGACCAAGTAGGCAAATGTGGGGGTGGCTGTGCAATCTATACCAGGGACAGAATCATCGGACAAGCGCTCCCTGCCCCTGCTCTTGTAAATGGGGCCCAGGCCCTTACCCTCAAACTTGCTTCTGATCCCTCCAGGAGCCCTCTCAATCTCACCACTGCCTACGTTCCTCCTAAGAACCCGAACCTGGTGCTGATATCTTTAACAGAATATCTTGCCACCCTCCACCACAAGGTGGAACAAATCCTAGTGGGGGACCTAAACATGAACACCTCCTCCTCCACTACCCGAGATTCTTTCGCTGCCCTAGACCTAACACAACTCATCTCCCAGTCCACTAGAGTAAACCCAAAGAGAGGTACCAGTACCCTACTGGACATAATAATCACCAACCGCCCCCAAAAAATCCATAACATCCAGGACCTCCCAGACTCACTAAGTGACCACTCCCCTATCCTATTCCTTTGGGCGGCCTCCACTCCCAAACCCACAGCCATGACCACACTCCGCAGGCACCTCCGACCTGGTGGGCTGAAAAAACTCAAACAATTTCTCACCCAGACTAACTGGTCCCCCATTCATCATGCACCTGACTTAGACACTGTCCTGGTCTTTTTCTCCCAAACCTTTAACAAGGCTTGTGACCTCTTTGCACCCCTCACAAGAAATCAATCCAAGAAACGTAATGCACCCTGGGTTACCCCTGCCCTACTACAAATGCTCAGAAATAGGGATAACCTCTGGCACCTTGCCACTGAAACAGGCCAGATGGTTGATAGACAGGCCTACAATGCTGCACTAAACAGGTGCACTTGGGCCATCCATAAAACCAAGGCCGGCCATTACCAGGCCACCCTCACCTCCTCCTGGGGGTGTGCCCGGATGTTCTGGGACAATGTTAAACAACTAAATGGGAAATCACGCCCCCCCATCCCAACTCACTATTGATGGCTCTACCTCCACTGACCCTGCCTACATAGCAAACTACCTTAACACCTCCTTTACTGACATTAGCTCTGTCCTCCCCAGTAATTTCTTTGACCTCCCCACCCCACCCTCACCTCCCTGTCCTCCAATGCCCCAGCTTCCACCTATGTAGGGTATCTACCCAGGAAGCCAGACCTCTAATCAAAGCATTAAAAAGCAATAATCCCGGCAGCGACTCCTTGGACCCTTGTATTCTCCGGCTGGTGCTGGATGAAGTCCTTGCCCCACTCACCAGCCTACTCAACCAATCCCTCTGCCTGGGGCAATTTCCCACTGCATGGAAAATGGCCATAGTCACACCCATTCATAAAGGGGGCGACAGGTCTTCTGCCGGAAATTACCGACCAATCTCTATCCTCCCTCCCCCTCTCCAAAGCCCTGGAGAAAATGGCGGCCATTCAAATAACAGAATATCTGTCTAAACATTACATCTTATGCCCAGAGCAGCATGACTTCCATGCTGGTCACAGTACCGACACTGCACTAGTTGAGTTCTCTAGTTTCCTACACTCCTCCCTGGATGCCAGCTCCCTAGCTGGTGCAGTGTTCGTTGACCTCTCTAAGGCCTTCGACACTGTCTCCCACCCTCTTCTGCGGATTCACTCTGCCACACTGGTTTCTCTGCTGGCCCTCTCACCTGGTGCACAAGCTATCTATCTGTTCGCTCCCAATGTGTAAAAATCAATGGGACACTCTCCGAAACTCATCTCATCCACTCATGGGTACCCCAGGGCTCCATCCTGTGCCCCTTACTCTTCTCACTCTATCTAAACACCCTGCCCAGTGCATGCTCTGGCAACATTCTCTTATATGCAGATGATACTGTTATTTTTGCCACCCATCGCAATCCCACCTCCCTCCAGGACACCCTACAACAATCCTACGATGATGCTGAGGCCTGGTTTAAAGAGCACAGACTCATCATTAACCTCAAAAAAAACAAAATAATGCTTTTTGCCCACCCCCAAAACAAAGCCTGCAACTTCCCACTCCATATCCTCCCTAGTACCAAACAACCACTTGAACAAGTCTGCTCATACAAATACCTTGGGGTTTCTTTCGACTCAACCCTCATCTACCACTCCCACATTGATGCCCTTGCATCCACCACCAACACAAGGCTTGGCATCCTCTACCGCTATAAAAACTGCCTCCCTCCTGATGCTCTCCGACTTGCAGTTACATCTTCAGTACTGTCCCTAGTTGACTATGGCCTGCCAGTCTACGGTACTGCTGACACTACCGCCCTCAACCAAATTAGGCTCACCCTAAATAAAGCCTGCAGACTGATTACTGGTGCCCCCAGGCTCACACACAATTGTCAACTCTATGACGAGGCAAAACTGCTTAACGTAGATGAACGGCTACACTATCAAACCTGCCTCATCACAAAAAAAACTCTACTCCGATAGCCTCCATCTGCCACACCCAACCCACTATTGCAACCCGAACCTCTGACAAGACTACTCTACTGGTTCCCAGATCCAGGACCACCCATGGTCAGAGATCCTTCTGCTACAGAGCCCCATCCTGGTTTAACTCCCTCCCTGCTTCCATCTCCAATGCTCCCACAATCTCCAACTTCAAAACCGCCCTTTGGAGCCAACTGTTTAAGACTTGCAGCTGCTCCTGTCTCTAATATGGCCTTGATCTCTACACACTTGACAACACCCACTGGGCGGCACTCCACCTCACCCCCCCAACTTCTCCCACCATTAATACCAGCATGTGCTCAGCAGTATCAATGTAATTGTAACTAAATTGTATCAATGTAATTGCACCTACATTTGTATAAATGTATGAAACCACTCTATGTATCTCTAAGGATGTGACTTTTATGCTGTAACCTAAATCTTATGCTGTACACTAAATTTGTTCTGTCTGTCCTGTATGTGACGAGGTACCTTTGGAAATGAGCCTCTGGCTCAAAGGTTGTAAACTGATGTATAAATAAATAAAATAAAAAATCAGTACAAAACAGGCAGTAAAATATGTTCTAAATCTCAACATTAGGAATGAATGCAAGCCAGTCACTTAAACCATTAATGCTGGCCCAAGAAATTTTTAAAAGGTAATTAAATAATTTCTCCAAGCCAAGTATGGCAATAAATACAGTCAGGGTAAAGAGCAGACTGTTGTGAGCTACCTTAGTTAGTAGGGAATTGCTCAGTACAGCCACTGGGTCCAGTTTGATTTGCTGAGGGAAACAGAGAGGAAGAAAAGGTGCCAAACTTGGAAAAAAAAACTGGGCGTTGCAACTCCGGTCGAACGGGTGATCATACCTCAGTAGGAAGGCTGGGCAGGCACAGCTCAAGTGGCAGCAGCCACTGTGGAGATCTGCCAGAGGGAGGGGAGTTTCTCAGTTGGAAGGCTGGGCAGGTGGGCACAGCTCATGCAGCAACAGCCACTGTGGAGATGTGCCGGCCCGGGTCCTCAGTTGGAAGGCTGAGTGTCCGGGCACAGCACATGTGGTGGCAGCCACTGTGGAGATCTGCCAGAGGGAAGAGTTGGAAGGCTGGGTGGGTGGGCACAGCTTCTGTCCATTCTGTCCCTTCTCATCCACCCCTACTCTCCCCTCTACCTTCCCCCCTCCTCCTCCTCCTCCTCTTACTTGTACTTTCCACTTGCACTTCTTGTGTGTTTTGACAATTGCTTCTGGCAGCATCTTCTTCTCATGTCTCACCAAGTTCTCATTATCAATGTTATCCCTGTCCTGTGCATGCCCCTAGTACCACCTAATCTGTATGTACTCATATGATGATAAACAACTGTAACCTGTTATCCTGTAATAATTAATGTCCTGCTTGTTTGTTCTCTTCCTGACATGGAACCTATGTAATAGAGCCTTGGCTCAAAGGTAATTGTAATCCTAGACTCTAATAAATAAAAAAAATAAATAAATAAATACTGCGGCAGCCGCTGTGGAGATCTGAAGGGAAGTCTTTTAATTATGAAGAAAACTAGTCACACTTTCCACTCATGCCATTAAAATAACAGTGTCGAATTTAGGGGCCCAATTTTCAAAGGGTGATGCAAGGCTTGTGTCGAGCCCTGCATCAAAGTCTTTTTTGGAACAGCTGCACCAAACACTTTTGCTGCAATTGCACCCATATTTAGTAGGTCAGGTTCAGTTGTGACACTCTATCTGAATTATGGCAGCTTGCACCAAATATTTGGCACAAGCCCTGGAAAACGTGTCCCCAGGATTGCTGCATCTAGACCAGAGAAAGCAGGTTTAACTTGTGGCAATCGATGCATACAATAGAAAATCCCAATCGCTGGCTGGGAGAATGCACCAAGCCCCATGTGCCACATGTTCGTCACACCCAGTGCTTGAGGCTTCTCAGCCCTTTGAAAACTGGGCCCTAGGTCTTTATCTTGTTTAGGGTGTGAAAACAAAGCAAGTGTCCAGACTGTTGAATTATCCAAACTTCAGTATCAAATAAGCATGTGATTAGTAAAAAATACCGAAAAACAAAAC
Organism: Neoceratodus forsteri; assembly: GCA_016271365.2. NCBI lineage: Eukaryota > Metazoa > Chordata > Ceratodontiformes > Ceratodontidae > Neoceratodus > Neoceratodus forsteri. Next base: position 39,314,921 of record JADMNL010000040.1, on the reverse strand, counting down.
GCTCTCAAAGTGTACAGTAAGTTAAGGGCCTCACCTGCTGCCTCCTAGTGAGGAACGTAAGTCCACAGGCCTATGTAGGAAATGGACCTGGCTACTGAATGAGCTCTTTTTATGAGAAAAAGAGAGTTTTGAAAGTAAAACTTTCAAAATCATCAGAGACCTGTGCAGTATCATTCCACTTAGCTACTTACAATTCAAACTGCAGTCTAAGACAGCAAGGCTATTGAAGTTATTGTAGAGAGGAGAGAGTGCAAAGTGTGAACCTGCACTAGCAGTGGCAGGCCTCGCTACAGGATCAGACAGAATGCATTTCTCAGGCTTGGAATGGTGAAGGGAGTCTTGTGAAACATCGTCTTGTGACTCTTGCAACAAATGTTTTTCCACTGAGTGCTGGTCATGTAGAGGGCAGAGAAATTCCTATTTATTTATTTCTTCCCTACTACAGCAGGAGTAGGGAAGAGAGAATGTAGCAAACTGGAAAAGGTGCAGGGGGAGTTTGAAGGATTTATTAAATCATTTTAGTGCTTGTCTGTGCGGTACAGAAACATGTCTTTATTTCTTTTTGTCTAGTGGTGAAAACTAAGTGAAGGAGGCTGCTGTAGTATTTTTTGTTTATTTTTGTGTAAGCAATAATACATGACAGAGTGGGCAGTATTAGGGAATACCGGATCACCCAGGGGCGTAATGAGGTGTGACACCATAGGTGGAGGGCTTTATAGCCCCTAGAAGGTCTGGTATTCCCCAGTACTGACCACCCTGGAGGGTATTATTGCACATAAAAAATGACACTGAAAAAAAAAATACTAAAAAGTTGTTAATAAAAGTAGTTTAACATAAGTTTTGTAATTAAATAGTTCCTCTGGCTTGATTGCGATGCTTGTTTTTTTTCTAGATATGGACTTTTGTCCTAGTGGAGGCTCTGTATTTAAGTGAAAAAAGAGGTAGTTGAATGCAATTAAATCCCCCCCCCATAGTACAGAAATACAGAGAAAGAGTATGAGCATGGTCAGCAGCCAAGTGTCATATATAAGAGAAGTGAGAGACTGAGTTTTTTTTTATTTTCATTGCCTTTTGTTGTAACACTGCTGTTGTGAGAGAAGAAAGCATTGTTTAATAATGCGTGTGTTTGGGAGATTAAGCGTGGTAAGCGAGTCTGGGAAAGTTCTTCGGCATGGAAAAAAGAGGTGGTACATTGATCTTTTGGAAAGATGTCCGGGAACATTTTTACCTAATGTTGTTAGGGTAATTTCTGTGTGCACAGAGGAGGACTGTGCTCGAGGGAAACGTGAACTAACGAGCAGAGATGGAGCCATGGCAAACAGTGGCACTCTGTTAATTTTTGCTGCCAAGACATATACATTCCTTGTCAGCTTCCTCCGAGCACTACAGCAGTTAGCTTTTAAGGAGAAGGAGCATAAGTAACAGTGTACATTAATGAAATGTGCAGTGTTTTAAAAACATTTATTTTAATATAATTTTTTTATTTGATTATTTGGCAGTGCGGGACTGTGGGGGGGGAGGTGACTTCTTTCATGCGGGGGCTCGGTGGTCAGTTTAGCAAGCAGAAAAAAAGGGTGACTATTTAATTTTCAGTTTATCGGCACAAGGATACCAGTTTGCTTTTCAGGTATGATGTTGTCACTTGTTTTTTAGAGGGCTCTATTGAAAAATAGATGCCCACCTCAACCATATTGTCAGCCAATCAGCTTTGAATATTTTTCATTGCCATTTTCTTAATTTATTTAGTTTACCTGGAAAAGGTTCCCTTGAGCAAGTTAATTTACAAGGAGGTCCTTATTAGGACACCATACAAGGTTTAAAGACAATGATAACGAGCAGGTTACAAAAACGGGCCAAAGATGTAGTGATATAGTGACACTTATGTAATGTTATACAATCAAAGAGTAATAAAGAACATTTGGCAGGGGAGCTTTGCATAGAATTAGTGAAATGAAAATATACAAGGGTAATAAAATAACTATATGGTTTACTCAGTATGAGCCACACTGCATGCACAATAACAGCCATAATAGATAGTGAAACAAGATACGCCTAACTTAACCACATGAGAAGACTCTTTGATGCAGGCTTTAAAAATGATGGGCCCCATTTTCACATGGTTAGCATAGCACAAACTGTGTTTGTGCTGCATTAATCTGGAATAGTGCCAGCTGTCTGTGGTGTGCCCATATTCAAAGAATACATATGCGCCACACACCCCCGACAGCTCCGTCTCTCGCACAATATTGTGCTGCACCTATGCAAATGATGGCTCCCTCATGCATATGCAGCATAGCACAATATTGAAAGGTTCAGAAGCCCTTAAGGGCTGCCAGCACTGGCTCATTTTAATGCTTTTGAAACCTAGCCATTAACAGTGTTCAGAAGGTATGTGTGCCCTGCACCCTGTCTATGTATTGTCAAGGGCTACCAGCCCCAATCCCTGTTCACATAAAATAAAGCAACCTTGATAGTCTAGTCTCTCTCCCCAGCCACAATCCCTGTTCCAGTCAAAATCCCCAACATCCCTGGTGGTCCAACCAATGAGCGTGTACTGTCTACTGTATGTGCTTATTGACAGTTCAGTCAGTGGCTGGCCATGGCGGTGTGAGGTGGGCTGTGCCAGTCACTGGCTCAGGTCAGGTTGGGGGGAGTTGGGTGGTGGGTCACTACCTGCTGGAGGGGAGTGGGAGGGCCACTAGATTACCAAGGATATTTATTCCTAGTCAGAACAATGATCAGAGACTGGGGATGGGACCACTAGACTACCAGGAGATATGTATGTCACATACCAGGGGACTGGGGCTGAGGAGGGGCAATGAACTACCAGAGATGATGACAATGTTTACAGGAATGGGGATCAGGGCTGGAGAGGGACACTGGACCACTAGGGATAATAGGCATTTTTCCAGGAACAGGGATCTGGGCTGGGGAGGGACACTAGACTACCAGGGTTGCTTTGTTTTATGAGAATGGGGAAATGGGTAAATGGGGATTGGGTCTGGGGAGGGATAATGAACCACCAGGGATGATGGTAATGTTTACAGGAATGGTGATCGGGGCTGGGGAGGGACACTGGACCACCAGGGATGATGGGGGGTGTTACAGGAATGGGAATCGGGGCTGGGGGGGGACACTGGACCACCAGGGTTGCTTTATTTTATGTGAATGGGGATTGGGGCTGGGATTGACCTAGCTCGATGCACTTGGCTGGGTGCTAGCATGCAAATGAGTCCATAATGGGCATACAAATGGCCCCTTAGTGCTATGCATGCCCAATGGGCTCATTTGCATGTTTGGGTTGAATATCACCCATGGGGGCTGTGGCACTAACTAGTGTGCACTGCACTTTACCCCATGTATGGTCTTCAGCCCCGCCTTCTGGTAGCGTTATGCTAAACATGGTGACCGCTTGCTGTGCACCGTGCTACCAGGGTCTGATATTCAAACAGATAGCGCAGTCAGTTTGTATCACACTATCTGTTTTAATATGGCATCAGAGCCGTCCGGCCCTATTTTTTCATGCAGTGCACCTGTTTTTCTGTGTGGCTGTCTGGCTCTGAATATGGGACCCACTATGACTGATCAGGGAATTTAGCTTTTAGCAAGCAGACTTCAGTACATTATTCTTCAATGTGTGCTTTAAAAATACTGTGACTGACCAGGGAATTTAGCTTTTAGTGAGGTTTTCAGCTTCTTTCATGCTGTGAGAATGATGCTGCTGTAGTAACACAAAAGGAGCTGGATTTTCAAAGAATTGTGGCATAATTTTGCTGTAGTTGCACTGTGACATGACTGCTAGACCACATCAAATATAAACTAATTTCATGTTGCAATACTAACACGTGCATAAAAATTACTCATGCATGATTGTTCTCCTTTAAAGTGAGTAATATGTCACAAATGCCTAACAATGCTTGAACATTGCACATGTAACCCCTAGGTGGTGCTATCCTATAGGTTACCTCCCCTGCCTGTGGGGATATGCACAGGTTGATGGGCCTGAGTTCTGTGAATCGGTGCCTCCACCCAGAGGAATGGTATTGGGGTAGCTTGACTGCTTTGGTATTAGCCCTCCGGGATGTTAAAACCGCCCACCAACCCTTCTAGTGGCCTAAACCGTAATATCATAGAACATCTGCATGCACTAGATAACAGTAAGAAAATGCTCACACCCCTTGCACTTACAACTAGGGCTGGATCTTCTGCAATTGCCCTGGAGACCCCTTGGAAAAAAAGATCAGCAAAACACAATGCAAAGCCTTTCTCTGTGACCTATCTAATAATGTGCATACTAGTCAGATTAAACATGAAACAGAGGATCAGGTTTATTCAGGAGAAGTGAACAAAGTGAGGGGCATGCATTTAGTCAAATGATTGGCACTCTGATTTACTTCAGGTGGATTCAGCATGCACTGTAAGACCCTGATAATTAGTCTTACAACCTTGGGTACCCAGATCTTACATAAGCTAGCCTGAAGCATTGCCTGGGGTGGCTGGTGTTGCAGCTGTTGTTGGAGCCCTTTAGGAAGGAAAACAGCACATGCACAGCCCAAATATTTGTAATCCTGAGCCAGTGGCTCAGTCCGTTAGCAATAACCCAAAACAGATCAATCAGTTGACATACAATGATTTGTAGCTGTTGTTGCAGGGAGCTACCCTGGGTTGTACTCACACAACCCAGACCAGCATGTAGGACAAGCGAGATGAAGACCTCACGGTGTTGATTCAGTGGGCCAGGGGAAGCAAGGCCTACATGACTCACCTCCTGGTGGTTGCTACCTGTTTGATGGTGTTGAGAAGAAGGCCAATCCCCCAAGCTGGTCTTTTGCTGAGATGATCTCTGAAATGCGGGCAAGGGCTTGGGCCAAGAAGGCAAGGCCCAAGCAGGATGAACGATCCCGATAAAAGTTTATGATCTTCTGCTGGAAAGCCTCCAGCTGGCATAACAGGATTCACTGTGGGGAACTAAACTGCGACCCACTAAACACATTCATCACACTTTAATCAGTTATCTCTCTAAGCCACAATTCGGATATAGTCCATTTGCTAATTACAGCTTCACTGTGCAAACCTTTCAACCCGAGGCTATCTTCAATCATTCAGGCAGGCCAAATGCTTCAGGAGCAAGTCTTTGTCCCACTTGTAAGTAGTAATGGCACGCATTCTTTCCTCTGCTGCAGACCTAAGCTGGCAATCGGAACAGTCCGACTTCTGCAATAGGCAATTTCCTTAGACCAGAGAACGTGGCAGGCAGGCTAACAGAGCCTTCTCGCTGATTCTCCTACGCTTCTCCTAGGAACAGCTGCTTGATCGCTCAAGGGGTTCACTTTCCAACTTCCACTCTGAACTGACACACTGCTTCAAGCAGTTCTGGGCATTTCCCTGTAATCCACAAGGTTCAGTTGACTGAGGGAAATGTCTGTCACAAAAAGGGGTTCCCCTCCAGATCCATTTAAGTGCCAGACACCTAAAACTACAAATATTACAGAATTTCCTTCCCATACAACCCTTGGGGACAGTCTCCATTTTAGGTTCTCAGAGATTCGATTGGTCTAATACCGGCAGTCCAGAACCAAAATGATGGCTCCCATTCAAATGTTCAAGCTGCAAACGAAAGCAGGTTAGACAATCTTCTTCAACATTACTATTATAATAGAAAAACAGCAAATAACCACATTTCTTAACAGGGCTTCCTCTGTGCTAACAGCGATTGCAGAATGAAGCATATTGCAGGCTGTCTGGCTGGTCGCGAGCCTTAATCACTCGGACCCAGCCCAGACTGATTTCCAAACGACAGACTAGAAGCTATCTTAAAGAGACAGGCAGAGAGGATTACTAAGGCAGTCTCATGCAGAGAAATAGAACTACTGCAAGACAGGACACTAGCCTGACATTGAGCAATTAAGAGGCCCAGGAAGACATTTTAGTAAACCCCAATTTGTAGGCTGGTTACACAATGATGTGAGTACATTTGCAGTAACACAGCTGTGGCAGAAAATCTACTACAATTCCTGCATGCAAATATTTTAAACTCCTGGCCCAGATCTCTCAGTTTGGATAAATCCTCATACCTCTCAACCTGTCAGTATTAAACTGTATAACACTGTTCTTAAATATATAGAACAAAAGGTCAGAATGAGTATCACATCGCTAAATTTGAAGAATGAGAATAAAAATAGAGAATTTTAAATACGACTTTAAGAAATTAAAGTGTTTAATTTATTTTATTTTATTTTTTACCATGACTCCAATATTAAGAGGTGCATCTGTACAGTATACATTTGTGTTGTAAGGTTACATTTTCAGTAAAGTCTATAGTGGTATGCGTAATGCATAGCATTTCAGAGATACGGTATGTTAATCTTTTTTAGAAAATGGACAGGAGAATCCTAGCCTTCCAATTGGTTAGGACACCCATCTAGGTGGGTGTGTATTTCTCAATAGAGCCTGCTTAAAAAAAAAATCCCAATTTGAGGTGCCCCACTACTTAAAATATCTTTGGGTACCCCAAATTTGCATACTGAGTAGACACCATTTTTTTGCTCGCTTAGCGAGAGTTGCTGACCGAGTGGGCCCCACCTCCTCCCATCTGTCTTCCTTAAAGTTTCTCATAGGGTAATCACTACCAAACATTTTAATGAGAGAAGAAAAAAGAAGCCATCAATCCCTTCAGCTTCACATTGGCAGCACAGCTTTCACAAGGTCCATGCAAGTCTGTCTACAGCACCAAAAATGAATCTTATGCTGCTTGCCTCCCATTCACACAGAACCATACTTCCAACAAATAAATAAAATAATCTCTCCCAAGTCACTTCTGACTGTCTCCAGCCTCCACGAAAACCCTTCTTCCAATAGGCACTTCAACGCGGCTCAGACCATACCGCGATCTAACCTGCCTCCAATACTAACTCTCCCAAACTGCGCTTTCTTCCCTAAACCCATCCACAACAGTTCCTGGCCCCTGTATAAATAAAAGAAGACATAAAAGCTACCCTAAAATAAAAACAAAATAAGTAAAAATGCTGGAGGTGGGAGAGATAAAACTGTTCCCTGACAAGGGGGGTCTAAGTGAAGAAACAGTCTGCACTGCTAACAGCAACAGCATCCCACCGGCTTTTTCAACTATGGAGTCTCCATAAGGACAAAAGTCCTTCATTACAATACAAGTGGAGGAACTTTTTAAATACAAAACTTATAAATCATTTTTTTTAACAACTTTTTATCACAGTTTTTTTTTTCACAGTGCCCATTTTCTAAGTGCAATAATACCCTCCAGGGTGGGTGGTAATAGGAAATACAGGACCTTCCAGGGGCTATAAGGTTGTCTGCCTGCAGCACTGGGCCTCATTATGCCCTTGGGCAGTCCGGTATTTCCCAATAATGCCCACCCTGTTTGATATTATTGCTTACATAATCATCATTGCTTAAACCTGGTCAGAGCCTATGGGAGTGGAATTTATCAGTTTTTGCACTGCAGGAGTCAGCAAATCCTGTTGGTAGACAATTTTGTGGTGTATTCCATCACTGCTTAGTATTTGCCTCTGTCAATTCAAATACCTACAGGTAGTGAAGAAATATTATCCTAGGAAACATAAAACTAGTGGGATGCAACTCAAAAGCATTGGTAACAGGCTTCCATACTAAAACCGTTAGTGGTTAGTAAGTGACGGAGCGGAAAATAATTAAAGTAAGGACATTCCTGCTCCAATGAAGTTGGAGAATCCTGAATATATGGGGATTCTAGTTTGGACCTGAAAAACAAGATAAGAGGAGGTTGAGGAGACACAAAGAGTCAAGAGTCTTAGATGATGGACTAGAGAGTTGGAAACAAATAGCAATGACACTTAGCTGATACAGTAGGTAGACAGGTAATGTTGAGCCAGATCTGTAATAATAAAGGAGAAATAGATGTGGATATTAGCAGAAACTCATAGTGAGAGGAGACACAGAGTAGAAGAGAAGTTTGAATGATACATGATGAGAATAAAAGCAAAGAATATTGTAGACTGACAGGCATAGTTCAAGGTAAAAGTGATTGTGAAAGTGAGAAAAGACAGGAAAGTACAGAGCAAAGAAATAGACTAGGGTTTACAAGGTTACTGAGAGCAGACGAGGATCAAAAGGCTCATCTGAACTGCCCCCCCCAAATCCCATCTCAGTGGTAACTATTAACTAGGTGATATTAAAAACCATTCTCTTTTTTATATTTATTTTTTGTTGACCGGGTATGTGCACTAGACAAATCCTGCCTATTTTCAGGCACGACACGAGGAAGGGGGATATGGATGAATGCCAACTGACCTTGAACCATATTAAGCTGTTGGTGGTATTTTTAGTGAATGAGGGAAATTTGGGCAGGATACCGGGGAAATTCCCCTACTGCATTGCTGTCAGTAGGGGGAACTGCTGGCATTAGTCTGCAGAATGGCAGACTGTGTGCAACCTCTCACAGAGAAGGATGGTCTTTTGAGCTCTGACTGATCTAGCATGGATATTGCTGTTTTTTCTGAGGATTCTCTGCTTCTAAGGGAAGAAATTGTGTCTACCAGTGTTTTGCCTGAAATTGTGAGAGATATGCGGGAGACTACTCGTGTTGATCCAGTATTGGAGATCCTGTTGGAAACTACTTGTTGTGCTACAGTTCAGGTGCCTGATACTGTTCGTTCAGGAGTGAGTTGTGTGGAGTTTACAAAGGAAAACCCAGAGTTGGCTGGGGCCAACTATAACGTGTCAACAAATGAGTCAGTGGTTGCAGCGGAGAAACAGCATTGTGAGGAAGCGGCTCCTTTACCGCAGTCAACCTACTCTACGTCTCAAGCAATGCGACAGCAGTTTGGACTATCTCCTGATGACGAGGACTATCTGAATAATGACTGGTCTACTGAAAAAGCTCTTAGTGATTCTGGGTGGAAACGCACGGATTCGGGACAGTGGACTCCTGACTTATCTTGGGGGAAAGATTCATTCGGAAGTTCGGCCGCAACAATGCATGCCACCTAGGATGAAATCCTGAGCTCAGGTAATGACTCTGTATCTTATAAAGGGGCCCTCTTTACTAATACTGTGCAGGTTGTAGGGGATCGGGCTGCAGCCTTGTCTAGGCCGAGCACATCCAGGGAGGGAGAGCAGGGCTCTAGACAAGGTCAGGCAGGTTCTAATCAGTCTGCTTTTGGGGATGATAATACACAGCATTCCAGGCGGGTACCTAAAAATAAATTAGAGCAGGCTCCAAGACAGAATGCAGTCAGACTGCATTATAAGGGTGGTCTGATAGAACATCCTGATAGGTATTATGTTTCAAAACAGCTTTTAAGGGGTTGAATGCACTTTTTTCCTTCTGACATTTATACCTTGATTCATGTTTCTGGTGAGGACTCTTTTGATATCAGCTTTAAGAGTAATGCTAATTCAGAGAAGTTCTGGGGAAAGTATTCTACACTAAAATCTACTCCTTTGTAGACTCCCTTTTATGCAATACCCTTTACATGTCCCTAGATTAGATACATTACTATTATGTTCAGAAATGAGGGAGTCAATGTCAGTGACATTTATCACTGGCTCCAGAATGGGTGTGATATTTTAGGCCCCCCTGAAGCTATTCTTTATATGGAAGGAATATGGACTGGTGGATGGAAGTTTAAGGTGAAACTATTTCAAGTTAATTCTGACATTATTCATCTACCTAGTAGTTTCTTTTTAGGAAAGGATAGGGGTCTGTTTCTATGGGGGACAGCCTCCGGCCTGTTATAAATGTGGAGCAAAAACCCATATCAGTAGTGCTTGTGATATGTTAAAATGTTCCTTATATGGGGGATATGAGCATTCGATGGATTTATGTGAAAATATCTTTCAATGTAACCTTTGTGATGACAAAGGTCATGCATTCCATCAATGCCATTGGGCAAAATGGAATCGCTCTGAAGGTTGGGATCAGGATGACTTGTTGAACAGGGCCCAACAAAAAAGGAGGGACTCTACTTGTAGTTCTCCTCCTGATTTGCAAGGGGAAGGTACAGAGCAAAGAGAATCTTTCATTACACCTGGGCCTTCGGAGGTTGGGGATTTACCTTTGGTAGATAAACCTACCTCTAGGCTGCAGCACACTTGTGAGGGTCCTACTGACACTTTTTCTAACAATACATTTCCTCCTGTCACTACAAAACATCCTATGACTAAATCTATGCCACCTCCTTTTGAAACTGTAAAAGGTAGAAGGTTCACTAGGGCCTCTCTTCGACAAACAGTAGTAGACCCAATACCCACTGAAAATGTGTTTTCGCCTTTACAAGATGATGTAGGGGACTCTGACTTAGAATCAGACACTTCTCATAGGTCAGAAATGGTCACTGAGGATGAGGACGGTAAAGCTACTGAGCTGGCAAAGGAAAAAAAGGGAAAAAGAGGAAAGCGAGCCTTAGTCAAAAAGGAGGGTCCTAAACCTTATTAAATACTTATGGCTACTTTACAACTAGCTTCATATAATGTCTGTAGTCTGAAGGCCTACAAAAAACAAATCTCAATATTGGCTTATTTTAATCTACTTAAAGTAGGTGTTATCTTTTTGCAGAAAACAAAATTGTCATCTATTTTTGAAATAGATCAGATAAAAAAACGTTGGATTTGGAGTTCTTCCCATTGGACATTCGGGCCGGATTCCTTGGATGGGATAGATATTTTGTTTAAAAATACTAAATTCCGAATTACTAAATTAGTGGATGTGAGGCCTGGACGAGCTTTAATTTTAGATTGTTCTTTGGGTGATTTCTCTTTTCGGCTTATTAATTTATATGCTCCCTAAACAAAGTTAGCTAGAATTGAATTATTTGAGGAATTAACACCCTTTCTCTATACTAGATGGCATATCATATGGGGTGGGGACTTCAACTGCGATATTGACATTAAATATTCTGGGGTTTCAACAAAAAAAATGTATTGTGATTCGGATGTTTTAAAACAAATTATCGGGGATACTGGCCTATCAGATGCATTACTTGGTATGAAAGAACAGAAGAAGGCCAGAGCCCATCGAAACTGTTCCCCACACTATGTGGGACATTATTTATCTATTATCCCTCAACCAAACATCTAATTTGTTTTTAAAGACAGTGGCACTAGTTGCCTCTACCAATTCTTGTGGCAAGGTGTTCCACACAATGGATGCTCTTATTGGAAAAAAGTTTCCCCTTTTGCTGGTTTTATACGTTTTTACTTCAAGCTGTTTATTATGCAGTCTCGGAACATGTCTCCTTTTGGAAGTGTTAGACCACATTTTCCATTAGATCTGGTGAATTTATTAAATTAAAACCATAAGCATATCACCTCTTAATCTTCTAGTTTGAAGAAGAGAACCAGTAACGTTTAATCTGTTCTGATAATCCAAGTTTGTTAATCTTGGAATCATTCTAATTACTCTCATTTGAACCTGTTCAAGAATTGCTATGTCTTTTTTGGTTTGGATTCCAAAAGAGGAGCCATAGTCTAGATACGGTCTAATGTATGCCCTATACAATGGAATAAGGCATTGTTCAGTGCCATTAACAAAAGTGCATTTTATTTGCCTCAAAAGTCTGTTGGTCATGCAAGCAGTTCTAATACAGTGATCATTTGATGTAAGTTTATTATTAACATATATCCCTAAATCTTTTTCACAATTTGATGAGTGAAGTGGTAGTCCATTTATGTAATATATCGTTTTTGGATTATTTACACCAAAATGCATTATTAAACATTTGTCTTGATTAAACTGCATATGATTTTCATTTGCCCAAAGTGTTAATTTTTCCAATCCTTCTTTAATGCAGAAATATTTTCTTGATTATTTACCTTGCCCCGCAATTTAGTATCATCTGCAGATTTAACCATGAAGTTATTTGGCCCTGTTTGTAAATTACTGATAAAGAGATTAAACAATGTTGGTCCCAAGACCAACCCTGTAGTACACCACTTGTCACACTACCCGAATCAGACAAAATATCATTAATTCTGACTCTCTGAGAACGATTTGTCAACCAGTTTAAAGTCCAGTTGACAATATCAGGTGACAAACCTAGATTGTGCATTTTAGTAATGAGTTTTTCATGTGAGACTTTATTGAAAGCTCTACTAAAGTCCAAAAGAATTACATCAGTAGGGATACCCACATCTAGTAGAGTACTTATATTATAGTAAAAAGATATCAGATTAATGGTGCAGGAATACTTGGGAGTAAACCCATGCTGATTTGAATCATAAATTCCTAATGTTTTACAATCTTGATCTATTAGAGACTTCAATACTCGTTCCATTAATTTACCAGCCACTGAAGTCAGGCTAATTGGATCATGATTTTGCAGAGAACCTCTATTGCCTTTTTTAAATATGGGAGTAACTATTGCTGAATGCCAATCATTTGGTACAATGCTTTCTTGTAAAGATTTGTTGAAGATAATTGACAAAAGTATAGAAATATTTATAGAGGTTTCGATCAGAAACCATGGATGAATACCGTCTGGGCCTGGACTAGTATTTTTTTTTAGTTTTTTGATAGCCTATATAATGTCAATTGGATAGAACCTATAATAATCTACGTGGTGAACTTTAAATGTACTAATAGGTGATTTTTGAAAGAAGACAGAACAAAAGTACTTATTAAAGAGATTCAAGGTTTCTATATCAGATAGAGAAGAGTCATTGGTTACAATGGAGACCAATGGTCCTTGATACACCTTTTTTACTATTTATATAGGAGAAAAGAGATTTGTTTCATAGGTTTCATAGGTTTTTTCAAGCTAGAGAACAATAAGTCCATAATGCTTGCCTTTTAATTTTTAGCTATAATTACACATATTTGTCTTTATCTGACATCACCTGATCCAAGTTGTTTTTGAATATATTCATATTTGCACTTTCTACTACAACAGTAGGAAGATTATTCCATATTGGGATTGATCTTACACTGAACCAATTTTTTCTCCTTAATGAGTTCCATTTTCCAGTCAGTAACTGTTTGTTATGTCTACGACTACTAAGTCTGAATTTGGATTCGAATAAACCTATCCCCTCAGTAAGTGTAGAGTCCTGTAGTAGACCATAAATGAGGCACAAATCTCCCCTAAGCCTTCTGTATTTTAAAGTATACAATTTCAAATCCTTCAGCCTATCTTCGTAGGTTTTCCCTTTCATTCCTACTATTGCCCTACTAAATTGTCTCTGTACTCTTTCCATTTTGTGTATGTTATCCTTTATGTATGGGGACCACACTTGCATGCAATACTCGAGATGTGGTCTCACCAGAGCACTACACAACGGCAACAAAACTTCCTCTGTTCTACTTGCCACATGTCTAAATACACAGTTTAGATTCTGGTTTGCCTTTTTATCTTGTTTGTTACAATGCAATTTAAATTTTAGATCGGGGTAATGATAAGCCTAAGATCCCTTTCTTCTATAGTCTGGTGCAGTATTTTGTTTCGCCGATTTATATGAAAAATGTGGGTTATGTTTTCCCAAATGCATCACCTTACGTTTGTCACTATTTAATATTCATTTTCTCTCATGGGCCCAATTTGTAACTTCATCAAGAAAGTTTTGCAGGAGAATGTTTTCATCCTTATTGTTGATAATAGAGCCTATACGGCAATCATCCGCAAACTTTTGCAGCCAAATGTTATCTTTGTTCGATTTAAGGAAGAGATATAAATATTAAATAAACAAGGACCCAGCACTGACCCCTGGGGAACACCACTAGTCACATGTGCCCATCCCGATAGTTCCCCATTTATGACAACTCTTTGTTTCCTATTCCTAAGCCATTTTATTATCCAATTTACAATGTTTAAATTCAATTTAGCTTCCCTTAGGACAGTGATAAGTTCTAAATGTAGGATTTTATCAAATGCTTTTGTGAAATCAATGAACACTAAATCTACCGAGTTGCCTTTATCAATTTCTTCAATAACCTTATTATAAAAGGTCAGTAGGTTGGTTAGGCATGATCTTGATTTGGTGAAACCACGTTGGTAGTTATCAGTAAGTTTACTATGATTTATATGTTCCAAAATAATTTCCTTAACCAACTGTTCAAGGAGTTTCCCCAATTAGTGATGTAAGACTTATGGGTCTAAAATTTTTTGGCTTGTTTGTAGGCCCTTTTTTGTGTATAGGGACAACTGTTGCGACCCTCCAATCATTTGGAACTTCCCTGATATCTAATGAATGTTGGAATATATTAGTCAGGGGCAGATAGCTCTCATTGGCAAGTTCCCTTAATACCCTTGGATGAATAGCATCTGGACCAGGGGATTTGTTGATATTTATTTTATTAAGTTTATCTAAAACATCTTTAGGCTGAATTACAAATCTGCCAGGTATGGAGCCATCCAATTCTTTTATTTCACCATGGGAAATAATATTGAAAACTGAAGAGAAATATTGATTCTGAATATCTGCTGTTTTATGTTTATTTGCTACACAACCAGATTGTGTGGTAAATGGGCCTATAGTCTTTGAAATACCTTTAGTTTTGTTTATATAAGAAAAAGGGATTTCTTGTTGTCCTTCACCCTTGATGCTAATTTTAGTTCAAATTGGGTTTTTTCTAGTCTTATTTTAGTTTTTATTGTTTTTAATAAATCCCTATATTTTAAATTAAGATGTGTGAATCCTTTTTGAATTTGTTTATATAGTTTTTTTTATTAATTAAAGTTTTTATTTTAGAAGACATCCATCCAGGTGTAGGTTTGTGATTTAATTCACATTTGCTTTTAGTAGGAATATTTGTTTTAATAAGATCCTTCAATTTGTTAGTCAATAACTGTCATTTAGCCTCTACCGATAAGTTTGTAAATAAGACCTGCCAATCCCAGCATCTTATGATATTTTTCATGTTTACAAAGTTAGCTTTGGTGAAATTTAAGACTCTAGTTATACCAGTAGCTGGCATGGATTTACTATTTGTAATTTGAAAATTAACAGTATTATGATCGCTGTTACCTAATGGTGCTTTAACATCAATTTGGGTTACACAATGGGCAATATGTATTAGTATAAGATCTAATATTCTATTGCCCCTATTGTTATTTTGGACCAGTTGTTCCAATCCTATTTCATTGAATAACTCCACTTAACATCGATCAACTTTATTTACTGCAGATGCATGATCCCAATTTACACTGTTTAAATTGAAATCCTCCATAATTACATAATTTATTGATGGGTCAAGATTTTTAAGATAATGTAATAATTTTCCATCATTATCAGGATTCATGGAAGAAGGTCTGTATACTAGACCCAGGATAAATGGGTGGGCCTATCTGGGGTTTTATTCTAACCCATAGAGTTTCAAGATCAGTACCATCAATGATTTCTTCGCTATCAATTGATTGATGGACATATATAGCTACCCCTCCACCTTTTCTGTACTCTCTATTTTTAAAATATAGATTGTATCCCTGGATACTTTTATCTCAGGAATCGCTATCATCCCACCAGGTCTCAGTAATAAGGGCAATGTGAATGTCATTCATCCCAAGGTATAATTTGAACTCATCAAACTTGTTTGTTAGGCTTCGTGCATTTAAAAGAACCCCATTCCAATCATAATCTTTTATTTTGTCACAGTTTTGTAGATAATTTCCTATTTCAGGGGTAAAGCATTGGGCTTCACCCCCCCCTCACCCAGTTTAAATGAAATGCTATTACCCTGTTGATTTTGTTAGCCAGCATCCTGGTACCAATCTGGCTAAGGTGAAGACCATCACTTCTATAACATTTAATATTTTTAAAAGTCTGAGTATTATCCATCAATCTTATGTTTTCTATCATACAAAATTGTCTTAGCCAAACATTCAGTTGTTTAGCTTGTTCATTTTTGTATGTCTGATTTCTTAATAATGGTAAAATGCCAGACAAAATGATGCCTCCCCCTCTTTCTTTGATCCTTAACATTTTTTTTATAGTTTTCCTGGATATCTGTCAAGGCCCATTTAGATAGATCATTCACTCCCACGTGAAGGATAACTAATGGTTTGTGTGTGTTTTCAGGTAACCCATCTAATAGTCTGACAATATCTCTGGTTTTAACCCCTGATAATGAACTTACAGTTGTGTGTGCCTTTCATCCTTCACATACAATAGTATCAATTCCTCTCAGTATCGCATCTCCTATCACCATAACATCTCTTTCTGTAGTAGTTTTTTTGCATGCTTCAGTTGGAAGTGATACATTAGTGTAGACATTTTTTGTAACACAGTCTCTAGGGGTCTGTTTTTTTTAGAGGTTCAATGTTTTCATCTGCCAGTACTTCAGATCTGTTATATAAACTAATAGGTTGTATATAAGTTTTAAACACTTCACATGGAGTGGACGTATTAGGTTCTTGAACTTTATGGACATGGGGGAGATTTTTAATTGAGGTCTTCTTATGAGTATCATTTTGTTTTAAATTTGCTTCTATATCATTCCCATCAATAGTTTGCTGATGAGATATTTTGGCTTGGGAGGATTTGTTTCTAGGGGTTTCTTTATTATGTGTTTCAAAGTGCTTAATACTTGCTTCCTTGACAGCATCATCAATGAATTGTTCCAGGAACGTTATTTCTTTTTGTGTTTCCAACTTTTCTTTTAGATTACAAATTTCATCTTGTAATGTTGTAATCCTTTTACATTTTTCACAAATAAATTCAAGATCCGGAGTATCCTCCACATACATTAGACACTGTACACATAACTTTCTTTTTATACTTCTGCCTTTTTTTATTTCACCTGTGCCATGTTTGTAAATAGTTCTTTATACTCAGTATTCAACAATAATTTGTTTTTTTTTAAGCTGCCCAGCAAACTTACCCCGTCAAAGGTCATAGCATCTCATGGGACACAGCAGACACGGGCAGACGCAAGTATGTCTTTATGGGGCTGCCTCATGCTGGGCTGTAACGCATGCCTGGCCATAGTAGGGTTCACTAATGTAGCCAAAAATGCCCTGAAAGTTGATTTAGAGGTGTCACAGTCTTTTGTGTGAGCTAGTTTAAATTCTAGCTTATTTTTTGTCAGTTTAATAGAATTTTTTAAGTTTTTTCACAGATAGTCTGTATTTATGTAATAGAGTAGTTTTACATGGAACAGAACTATTCTTAAGTTTCCTAAAAATTGTAATTTTTATTTTAATCTAATTTTTAATTGTCTTGTTGAACCAAGGAGGGATTTTTCCTTTATTATTAAATTTCCTCTTAGATGGAATAAAGGTATTTTCCAAATAATGTACAATGTTTTTAAAAAAGTCCCAAGCTTGTCATGTTATACAATTAAGAAGATTAGATTCCCAGTTTATGTTTTGTAAGTATTCATTGATTTTAGAAAAATGTGCTTTCTTATAATTTTTTGTACAGTATAACTTCCTTTGTGTAGTTTTAAACTGTTGAATTTCAAGAAGAATAGATGAACGATCACTGGTCCCAAGTCGATCCCAAATTTGTAAATTGCTAATTTGTTGCTCTATGGTAGTAAATAATAGATCACAAATATTAGGACCTTGAGTGGGTTCAGTAACAAGTTGTTGTAATCCAGTACTAACTACCACATCTATTAGTCCTTTCTCAGCATAGAACTGTCCTGAGAATGAGTCCCAGTAAATATGAGGGAGGTTAAAGTCACCAAATATTACAGTATCTTGAGATTCTGAAAAATGTGTAATTTCTTTAAACATATCAGTTGTGTAATCTGAATTTGCAGATGGAGGTCGATAGATGTTACCAATAGTTAGATAGGACTGCTCCTTCAATAAGATTTTAACCCATATACTTTCCAAAGGAAAGGGAGAACACATATGCATATAGATGTTTACATTCTCATCATGGGGCTACTTATCATAGGTATATATACGCTACATGTATAGACATGGTTTTTGTGTCTAAATATCTTAAACCAATATCTAGAAAGGTTAAACCTACAGAATTTTCAGATCATCAAATTTTATTATGCAATTTTTGTTTATCTGATATCCCAACTAGAATGTTATCCACCACACAGAGGTGGAGATTAAATACATCGTTTCTAGATTTGCCAGATTATTATCATAATTTAGAAGTCTTTTTTGCAGCCAAACATTCCACCATATGTATGTTTGATAATATTTATGATTGGTGGTTAAATACTAAAACAGATTTGAAGACTTTATTCATCAGTTGGGGAAAGCACAGAGCTAATTCCCATTATTTAAAGTATTTAACTTATAGGAATCAGTTATATAAACTTATGTCTTTTCCCCTAAGTGATCACACAAAATTTAAATCACAAATTTATGAAATAAAACAACAGATTACATTTTACCAATATGACAGGGCTAAATCTTTAGATATGGAATTTAGATTTGGAATACAAAAACAACCTGCTTCTGACCCCTATAAAGCCTGTAAAGCACAATTAGATAAAACTGTAATGACTAGCTTATGTAAACCTGATGGAGGAATAGTAGATACAGATGTAGAAATGTTGCTGGTAGTGCAGCAATATGTCACAGATATCTTTGCTGACATCAGAATTCTCAATACAAATACTTTGCCAGATAATTTTTCTGCACCATTACCTCAGGTGGAAGAGTCCATGATACTTCTTTTAATGAAACTAATTCTTTGCAAGAAGTTGAGGAGGTAATTAAAAAATTAAATCTGGGTACTTCTCCAGGATTAGATGGTATTCCCAATGATTTCTTATAAAAAATGTGTATCTTATATGGGTTATTTCTTACCTTTGGTATTTAATTACATGTTGACTTCCACTTTTCATTTCGAAGAGTTTAATACTTCTCTTCTGAGTTATATTTATAAAAAAAGGGGATAAGAAGTTATTGTCTAATTGGAGACCTATTAGTCTTCTTAATAGTGATTATACAATTTTACCTAAAATTTTGCATAATCACTTGGTGCAGGTGACTGATTTGTTAATTCATCCAGCTCAGACCTGTGCTATTCACCATAGGAAAATTCAATATAATTTGTACCTCTTAAGGAAACTTTTTGAGGCTAGTAAAATGAGGCATTGTTGAGGTTTAGTGGTAGCTTTAGATCAGGCCAACGCCTTTGATAAGGTTAGGCATCAGTATCTTTTTCATATACTGTTACAATATGGTATGCCTAAGCAGTTTGTGCAGTGGGTTACTGTTCTTTATACTCAGACTGCCATAATTCCGATGGGTAATGGTCTTTTTGGAACAGAAATTAGGCTTGGATAGAGGGGTCTGGCAATGCTGCCCCTTAAGCCCTCTGCTCTATGCTTTTGCGTTAGATCCAGTTATTCGGCAAATTCAATGGGATCAGCATATAACTGGTCTTTCTCCTGCACCTATGTTAGAAACTGAAAAAATTACGGCATATGCTGACGATGTGACTTTATTAATGAAGGATGTTACTTCCCTAACAAAGGCACTAGAAGTTTTTAATTATTATGGGCAATTTTCTGGTGCACAGCTTAATATGGAGAAGAGTTTAGATTTTTCTTTAGATCCTATGCAGACTGGTATTATAGATTGTATGGGAATTTCATTTTCTGCTTCCCCCCAAAAAATTTTAGGTATCTGGTTTGGGCATGGAGATATGTCAACTTATAACTGGGAATGGCAGTTGGTTTTGGGTGAAAGTAAAATTAATATATGGAAGCAATGGAAATTCAGGGAAAAAAAAGTATCATGATAGTTAAAAAATGTTTATTACCAGTTTTTCTTTATTTAAGTTACCTCTATCCACCTCCAGTTAATTTAAAGACAAGATTATACAGTTTATTCTTTCAAATGGTGTGGGGAAACAGGTTGAACCCAGTCAAGAGGGACATTACATACCTTTCCATCAAACAAGGGGGGGGGTTACATATGATGAATCCATTGTTTTTTTACCACTCGATTTTTGTATTTTCTTCTTTTAATTTTCTATGGAGTTTGGACACTATGACATGGCAAAGATGGGCACAGTTTCTATGGAAACAATATTTCCAGAAATGTACTTTATTGCTCCCTAAGATTTTGGCTTCAGATGGTCTTCCAAGTTATGGGATTTCCTCTTTAAAGAAATTACAACAATGGAAAGTGTTGTTTCAAAAATTACTTTCATTAGATAGAAAAACCTTTTATTCCCATATAGTTTATGAAGTACAACAAGTAGTGCTTCTTTTTCCTGAGTGTATTCCTACTAGAATGACTTTTGCCTAACATAAACTGATAGACTTTAGATTACCAGTACAGAGATGGGATGTTGTGTGGATTTCTGCCCAACGGAGACTAGGAGTTAGAGGGAATCTTAAGTATAAACCACAGTCTGATAGGTATTGCCTTAAGCCCAAATGTATTAATATAGAGGAAAGTCAGTCACACTTTTATCTAGAATGTGCTGATAATAAATTATTTTGGAGTGAGGCAGCTATTAAATGGAATATGCCTTTTTTTGACTTTGCTGTCATATAATACCTTAATTTTAAGAGATTATACAGGGTTTGGAAACAATTTCATGAAAATACTTTGAATGTTTTTTTTGCATATATTCAATACTTTTTGTGGAAAGCCAGGTGTCAATATGTATTACAACAGCAGCAAGTTATGCATTCTATTATTATTTCATAAATTGAGGCAGGATTGCTACAGGTTAAAGAAAAAGATTCTCATAAATTTTCTCCAGAAAAAATGGTTCAATTTTGGAAATATTTTCCCTTTTGATTGTTTTGTGTATATAATTTACTATGTTTGATCATTTTCTTTTCTGTAAATATTTGATGTCATTATATCTTATATGAGCAATTGTTTTGACAAAATTTCAGTTTTTCTGTGATGTTGTGTTTATGTTGCTCAATAAACTTCCCCTACTCTTTTCAATAATTGCAATGGGATCTTTAACATCCACCTGAACTACCACCAATCCAGGCAGATGGGACCTCGGTTTAACATCTCATCCAAAAGATGGCACCTCAGAAGTGCAGCACCCCTTTCATGCTGCACTACAGTGTCAGTACTGGGATACTAACCCAAGTGCCAGATGTGGGAACTGAACCCACAGCCCTCTGATCTCCCGGTTTCAGAGGCAAGTGTGCTACCTACTGAGCCACTGACATTGATATACCTACTGAGCCATTGACATTGACATGATATTACTTCTGTTTGTCTGCCTTTCTGTGGCACAACTGGTGGAGGCATCCAGCCACCGGCTCCCACCTCCCCGGAGAGCAGCAGGCTCACTCGCATGATGGGGGTCCAGTGTGGCCGATCCCAACCCACCAGAGGGCCTCCCCTATGCCTCTCTGAGCTGGGCTGGGACTGGAACCCCCAGCGCAATTCCATGACAGTCCTCTGGAACAGTGTGGAGCATGGCCATCAAGCTGCTTTGGTTGCACTGAGCCATTTTTCCTCTTTTTGTGAGCCCCAATGGCAGTGTGGATGTGCAGTTATGTTGGAGGCACTACATGCCAACGTCCACTGCACTCCCCCCCTTCAGTGCACCGCAGCCTGCAGAGCACCCTACTTCCATTGGGGGCCACTGTGGTGTGGTGCTCACCCTCATCCCTCCCAGAGATAGGAAAGCAGTCCTCTGAACACTCAGTCCTCTCTCTCCCCCCTGCCAACCCTTGATGGCCCGGGTATGTTCCCGAACCCAGATCACCAGCATAGTGCAAGGTGTGGCATCCAGTGCCTCAACCCTGGGCCAGCAAAACTATTATCTTTCTGATGAACTATGTAGGTTTGAAAGCTTCAAGTTTTTTTCTGGAAATCTTTGCTTGTCCAATAAAAGGTACCAAATCACCTATTTTGTGCATCTAGGTGATATTATTAATTAATAATGAATTAATTAATTCACTAAAATACCACCAACAACTTAATCTGGTTCAAAGTCAGTTGGCATTCATCTGTATCCCCTTCCCCCAGGTTGTGCCTGAAAATAGGCAGAATTTGTCTAGTGCACTTACCCGGTCAACTAAAATTAAATAAATAAAATAATGCATGCGTAGCCCAATTACCCACTGAAATCAAAGAGATTACAACCTTGTAATCCCACTGTTGTGATTTTAGAACCTTATAAACCTTTCTCATCTATGTCACAGTAATGGGTTTATAAAATGGAATGCCAGTGTTATCCAGTATTCCACACACCCAGAATGTGATTGTTAGTCTCAGTACAGTATTCAAATAACATTCCAATTGTCTCAGTTTACTGTTACTGAGTCTAGCAATTTCTATGTCCGATAGAGATGTTAACTCTGGTACTATTTTGACCCATTGTCATTCAGTCCGTGTATACTAATAAATTGTTTTCCTACACAATCATTTGGCTGTAGTGCAGATTCATTAATAAGATAAGGCTAAATTACTTGTGTTCGGGGGGGGTAACTTCTCATATCGAGTCCCATACACTATAAATGACAATGCCTGATGTACAGGTGATAACCATGGTGTAATCATCTCTCGTGGATGCTAGGGCAATTGTAAACCTCTTGAGCTGTGCTCTCGAGGTTTACTGATGCCCTAGCAACCACTTGAGGTGATTATACCACAGTTATCACCTGTACATCAGGCATTATCCTCTATTTAAAGCAGGGAATCCAGTTTGTTTCTATATGGTGACTTAGAATTACAATCAGTTAAAGGGACACTGTCAGCCCTTTATGCATCATACTATTTCTAGTTGAAATGCCTCATTTTATGATAGCTTACCTTCTCTAAAATTCAATGGTGCTGCTTGTGGTTTAATCTGACTCCTTTCTTAGCAGAACTAAAGTGCAAAGTAATGATATCATTACACCCAACCTTGTTTTGTTTCACATTCTTGACCTACTCTTATTGCACATTTTTTGTACATTAGGACCCCCCCCCCAAAAAAAAAAACAGTGCAACCACTCATGGTGTAATAGTCTCTTCTCCTCCTACTGCATCATGAGTAGCCAGACTGTTGGGGTGTTCCCTAATCCAGGAAAGATGCAGTGGGAATTGGTTATGGAATGTAAACAAACACATTTGTTTTGGTAACAACAGCATGGGGGTGGTCAATCTGTTTTGCACTTTTAAAAGGAAAAAAGTAATTTGAATCAAACTAACAGCTACATCAGCAATCTCTACAGAATGTGAGCAATCATAACATGTGTTTCTTAAACAGGGGATAGTTTAAGGCCTAAGGGGGGTTGACAGTGTCCCTTTAAGGTTTGAGAATGGGAGAGAAAGAAAAGAAAACAAGCATTTATCAATGCCGAATGTTTCCTTGCCTGGTGTATGTGGCAGGGGTGTATTGTGTTAGTTGAATCACAAGTGAAGATTAGTAAACAAATTCTACACAAAAATAATCAAATCATGACTTAACATGTGCATTATTCTTATAAATGCAAATGTTAAGCTATGATTTGTGTCATTTACTTTGCCAAAACATAGCAGAAATCTTTGTTTAAAAGCAGCTGTCAGCAGAACATCAGTGAGTTACTAGTCCCATACCTGGTAGTTTAGTGGGTGCTGGTCCCATCCCAATGAAAAGCTATAATGAAACACTGTACATGGTTGCCAAGAACCATTTTCTATGGTATTCCAGTATTGTATTCAAACCCCACCACCCACGGCAGCCAGCCTGTCTGATCACTCTTTCACTCGCTCGGTCTTCCTCTCTCCCATCTGCCTGCCATTGCCAAGTACCCAAGTCCACGATTGCATGCTGCCTTCTCTCTGTTGGATGGCTGAAAATACAGAAACCCTGTAGCCAGTCCAACAAAAGCAAAATAAAAAAAATCCACAGTGCGCTTATTCAAACACCCTCCCTGCCATGTCAGTCAGCCCACTCGTGTGTGCTTGTACGCGTGCGAGTCCGTATGCGTGTGTCACCATGTCATTCAATAGTGTCTACTGGGAAAGAAGTGCGATCTGTTGGTAAATTCGTGCAGTCAATCGAGGAAGCTCTGGTTCTGCCCATGAATGAAAGTTGGACCAGTGGTGGAATTATAGTCTGTTCAGACATCCAACAGGGAAAAAGAAGTATATAGTGGACTTATGTACTTGTTGAAGGCAGGGCAATGGAAGGGAACGAGAGTGAGCGTGTGGGTACACAGAACTGTGGTATGTTTTGTACTGTATATTCTTTTTTTCTTTAATTTCTAGATTTTTCCACTTCTGACCACCTTTCAGAGTTGGTCACCAACTCCATTGTGTACACCTCTCCACCCATCATTCCAGCTCTGACCAACACCTGGCACTCCCCCACCTGATGACAGCACCCGCTTACCTTACTGGGTGAAGCACAGAATGACGTTCTGTGCCAGGCAGAGCCAGGAGTTGCTAGTAGGAGGCAGCTGGGAGGGGCGGGGGCTAGACCACCTAAAGGAGATGGAGCCATATTGGTTTTTTGCTCTGTGGGAGTTGTCCCCCAGGTCTTTTGGTAGTTGTTACTAATGGGCTCACTCCCAGTGAGACATGAACACATTGGTTTCATCTCCTCTCTAACTGGACGTGCTTCTGCCTGCATCATTCTCATAGTTTGTCCTGATCCTGCCACTGGGCACAAGCAAGATGAGACATCATCCACCACTATCATCATGTGTTGTATATTCAAGAAGAGTTGGAAAAGGTGCTTCTGTACCGTGTTTCTGGAATAGGGAACTAGGAAGTGGACTTTTTTTTTCCCACCAGCTTTAAATTTTGCACAAGGTCAGAAATTACTCTAGGCCCATCATTTCTGTTCCCATCCCACATCATAAACTGGGGTAAATAAATATGCTGTGCAAACATATACTAATATGTAAGGGATTTACAAGCCACACTACTATTCACATCACTCTGCAAGTCCCTTGCTAAGCAGAAAGTTGTTTAGGTTTACATTAAGGCCATGCTGTCTTCATGTCCACTGTCTCAACTTGTAAGCTGTTCCATAGGTTTATCACCACTGGTAGAATACACTTCTAAAATTACATTTGAATATACTGTCTGTGAGCTTCATGCCATGTCTCTGCATCCTTCTGCAGTACACCAGATCAAACATTAGCTGTTCAAGCTTGCCGATACCCTTGAATATGCATAAAACAAGATCATTTCCCCTCTCTGCCTTGTCTTCTCCAAGGTGAACATGTTAATGGTCAGTAGCATCTTCTTATAGTTCTTGTACTCCAAACCCCTGATCACATGGTGGCCCTCTAAGCCTAGTCACTGACCACTTTGAATTGAGGAGCCCAGGACTACATACAGAGCTCTTGGTGGGGTCTGACCAGGGCTTTGTAAAATGGCAGGATTATATCCTCAGTCCTGCTGGTCACCCTGCTTTTATTGTACCCCAGTATTCTGCTGACCCTTTTGGCAGTGGCTGTACAATGTTTGTCATGCTTCAGTCCCTTGTCTATTAATACCTCCCTGTCATTTTCTTCCTCCTCCGGTGCGACAGGGGGTGCACCACAAAGTGTGTAAGTGCTGTATTTTTCCTCCTCAAGGGCAGCACCTTACATTTGACTGCATTGAAACTGAGACTCCAGGAGTCTGACCAATCACTGAGTTTGTTTTGGTCCTCCTGATGTTTGTTCCCTTCTACAAGTGAGTCCACCCCCAAGGCCAGTTTAATTTCATCTGTGACCTTAAGAACCCTACTGGAGACCCCAGCTTCCAGATCACAGATGAAAATGTTGAACAGCTGCAGTCCTAGTACTGATCCACGAGGGCTGCAGCTTAGTACCCCTCTCCACTTAGATTAGTGCTCATACCACACAATCCTGTGCTTCCTAACCCCCGTCCAGTTAACCATCCATCTTGTGTATGTCTCATGTATCCCACACTAGTGTATTTTGCTCAGGCACAGCCCAGACACATATGCACCATGGTGTCAAAGACCTTTCTGAAGTCCAAATAGAGTGTGTCTTGCTTACTTACTTACTGCTTGCCGGCAGATACAGGCCACACGGTCTATCAAGTCTGCTCGAGTGTGCAGCTAGCACCCCACTTTGCAGCTGCCCCTTCCCCTTTACAATAACCCTCCAACAGATGAATGCTAAGTGAAATTGAACCAGATTAAGCTGTTTGTGTTATTTCCATTGTAGGTCTTACCAGGTCTTGTCACCCTGTCCTTATCCACCTCCCTGTTCACCCCTGAGGGTGGGTGTGGATGGGCATTACTCCAAGTGGAGAAATGTATGCAGCAGAATCCCTCAGGGATTGGCTTTGGGGTCACTGCTGTTTAACATTTTAATGAACAGACTGGAAGCTGGGGTCTCTAACAGGCTATAAGTGTGCTGATGACACTACGATGGCCTGGATGGTGGACAAACCTGAGGAGTAGCTGAACAAGTTGGGTGATTGGCAAGTCTTCTGGAGCCTCCAGTTCAATGTAACCAATAGCAGGGCACCACACTGGGGGAGGAAAACAGCTGTAGGACCTGCACCATGTTAGGGGCCCCTCTTGCTGCTCTGGAGCAGGAAAAGAACCTTGGGATCATAGTACACAAGGATCTGAAGGAGGACAAGCAGTGTGTAGCTACTGTCAAAAGGGTCAGCAGAACTCTGAGGTGTGTGAAAAGGGGGATGATCAGCAGAGCAGGGGGAGTAGCACAGACACTTTGCAAAGACCTGGTCAGGCCTCGCAGTACTGTGTGCAGTTCTGAGCTCTTCAGTAGAAAAAGGACTTTGTCTGAAGCAATCAAGAGGGTGCAGCACAGGGCCACCAAAATGATCAAGAGTATTTGGGGACAAAAGCAATGAGGACAGTCTCAAGGTCCTCAATGCATTCATCTTTGAGAAATGGATGCTGAGAAGGGGCATGATCTCCACCTTCTGCATACCAAAGGGTATCTGCAGGAGTGAACAGACAGGAATGTTTGATTTGATGTGCTTCAGCAGTGAACAGGGACATACTCCACTGCTCAGAGGTGGTAAATTCAGGGGTAATGCTAGGAGACACCTTTATCTTCCTGAGATTGGTGAATCTGTGGTACAGTTCTCTAGCAGAAACAGTGAATAAGAACACAGTACAGGCCTTCAGGATAAGCCTGGACACATTTCTGCTTATTTTGGAAATCAGTGGCTACCCTGCATAGTAGAAATAGTAGGGAATACGTGTGAATTATTACGTGTTTGCACAGAATACTTTTTTGTCATCCCTGCTTATGAAGTGGGGGACAAACATGATGGCATACTGTCACTTGAATTATCATGTTACTATGTATCATTGCATATAAAATGCTGTTTTTATTTACTGCAATTTTTGCTCATCCATCTGGTGGGCAGATGTACTGCCTTCTGGCCATGTTGTCCAGCATGGTGCCTGGAGGGAGGGGATTTGACCCTTAGTGTCCCCCCACTGCTTTTTCCCCCTCAATGTGGGGACGTCAGTGCAAGGATGGCTGTCTGGGCAGAAGCACGTGTGTGGGTGCACCCTACCATGTACTATGCAACATCCCCCTCCCCTATGCCTCATCTACTGCACTACTGCCTCATACCTACAGGTGTCAGTGACAGAGCAAGATGAGATTTTCGGTACTCTGACACTCCAGCGCACAGGAAAATGGTACAGGGCACTTCTATTTAATGTTTTCTGTGAGGCTGTGCCACCCCCACAGCTCCACAAAGCAGGGGGCTTATCCCACCTCCTACTAAAGGATTCTCAGCTCCAAGGGGTGCATGTCGGGGTGAAAACATTAGAAAATAAAAGTTCAGGCCTGGCACAATAAGAAATTGCACAGAGCCTGGACCTGAACCCAGTACCACACCCACCACAGCCACGGACCAACCCCTGACGCCATGATGCAGCTCGGCAAACCAGCGCAGTGCCACCCCCTACAGCTTCTCTGTCTCCTCCCAACCTATGCTCGGCGTGCTCGCTCCCCTCCGTGTGTGTACGTATAGCAACATCCTGTCACTATTTTCGCCAACCCACCCATCCCATCACCCTACCTTCCCATAGATGTGAGGGATTCGATGGGGAGCGGGTCACCATTACAGATGGTGCCCTTCCCCATGCCTCCTCCTCACGGGATACCATTTTCAGTGGTTTTTGACCCCTTGTCATTTCTTACCAAAGATATTTGCAGGTGAACAAGACCTTTTGTCCTTGAGACTTCCTCTGTTCTGACTACTTGACTCCTGAAGTCATTATCCTTTGCTTGTGACATCAAAACTGCCTGTTTGGCATCAGACAATAATGTCACAAAGAGAGCATTATGACTTCAATTGGGTAATAAGTCGCAAAAGAACTTGATAGTGCAAGGGTCGGGTTTTTATAAATGTTTCCATAATAATAAAGAACACACAGGAGATTAATACTGAAAATATTTAAATTATAAGATAGATTTTTTCTAAATATTGTTTCTTAAAGTTTTCATAGAGATACATGTTGCTCTGTAAGGGGAATTACTCTTATTTTGCATACAGAATTTTTGGATAATAATATCCACCCCTCACTGCCTACTGCTTAACTGGGAAAAAAATGTTTCTCTTCTCTGCCATATTTACTTATGTTCCTCACTAAGGATGGGTTGAGCTCAAATGGGTGTTCACATGTACAGCTAAAATGTGCCTCTTCAGCCAAATCAGAGCTAGCATGCTGTTCAGGTGACTTTTGTTCCACGGTCCCTCACTTTGCCATCTTACTGTAGTTCAGGAGGAAATTAAAAGAAAGGTTTTTTGCCGTATTAAGCATGTGTTCCCAGTTGTTGTCACAGTGATCTGTAACATGTTTCAGTTAAAAAGTTTACTTTTTTGCCCCATTTCTCTTGTTCCTGCAGCATGTCATTCAAGCCTTCCCAGCACTGTTCTGTTGCACTGATCTTCCAGCCTGTCTGCTCTGACACTGACAGGTGGGAGCTGATGCCTTAACATTGGCCATCAAGTAGCCAGTGAATTGGAGATGTGCATGCATGAATGGTCTCAGACCATCATCTCTGTTATGTTCTTGGAGCACCACAGCTTGGAACATGGAGGTGGGTGCATAGATTGAAAATGTTTTTTTCATTTGGCAGCACAACACACAATCTGGCTGACCAAAGGTACAGTTATAGAAATCAGACTTCCTGTAAATTAGGGGGCCCTGTAATGTCACTTATAAGAAAAATAAAATTAATTTGCAACCGAGCTGTTTGAGCAGGAAGGTAGTAGAGAGGGTGAGGGAGAAAACAGCTGCCTTCAGAAGCTATAAGAGATCCAAAAGAGAGTATGAGAGGGAGGAGTATGTAAGGAAATCCAGAGAGATTAGTACCATAGTCAGGGCAGCCAAGGCTTCAAGGGAGCAAAGGCTGGCACAGGGGATCAGAGAAGGGGAAAATGATTTCTTCAGGTACATAAGGGTGAAGAGAAGCTGTAAAGATCAGATTGTCTGGATCAAGAAAGATGGAGG
This sequence comes from Neoceratodus forsteri, assembly GCA_016271365.2. Classification (NCBI taxonomy): domain Eukaryota; kingdom Metazoa; phylum Chordata; order Ceratodontiformes; family Ceratodontidae; genus Neoceratodus; species Neoceratodus forsteri. Next base: position 39,285,629 of record JADMNL010000040.1, on the reverse strand, counting down.
GTGGGCAGAAAAGGGGGTGGAGCAGGCAGAAGCAGTCAATGAGTACTTCTGTTCAGTGTTTAACAGGGAAAGGGATTGGCCTATACCCCCAGGGGAAAGGTGGGGTGGACACGGGGGGGGGGAGTGGGAGTCATAGATGGGGAAATCCCAGTGAGCAGGGTGTTAGAGGGCCTTAGGTCCCTGCAGATGAATAAGATGCCAGGGCTGGATGGCATGCATCCAAGGAGTTGGCGGAGGTCCTGGTGGGACCTCTGGCAGACTTTTTCATACCTCCCTAGGGACTGGGTGTATGCCCATGGACTGGACATGCACATGTGGTTCCCCTCCATAAGAGTGGATCCAAGGACGAACCAGGTAACTATAGATCAGTCAGCCTTAATTCTATCATGGGGAAGCTAATGGAGACTATCCTTAAAGAGAGGTTGGTGATCTTTCTGGAGGAGAGTGGTCTCCAGGACAATAAGAAACATAGGTTTGTCTCAGGCAGATCCTGCCAGACAAACCTGGTTGATGTTTTTGACTGGGTGATAAGGCCACTTGATAGGGGCAATGCAGTGGATGTCCTGCATTTGCCAGTAACCCAGATAATTGCTTCTGTCTGGGGGAGTGCAGTTATCCACTTCAGAGGAGGAGAAGGATCTGGGGGTACTAGTCACAGGGGACATGAATCACTCAGTGCAGTGTAGGAAGGTGGCGGCCAAGGCTAATAAGATTTTGGGGTACATTGCCAGTGAAGTCACCTGTAGGAGAGAAGAAGTCATTCATCCATCCACTGTACAGGTCACTGGTGAGACCTCACTTGGAGTACCGTGTGCAGTTCTGGTGCCCCTATTTAAAGAAGGACATCAAACTACTGGAGGGATACAGTGCAGGGTTACAAAGATGATCCTTGGGCTGGGGGACAAACCATATGAGGAAAGACTGGAGGAGCTCAACATGTATTCCCTGGAGGATAGAAGGGAGAGAGGAGATATGATGGAGACCTTCAAATACTTAAAGAGCTGGTGACACAATTCGGGTAGGCAACTCATTTGGAAATTGCCTGCCTGATTAGCTAAATAAACTTGTGCTGCAATTTTTTTTGGTCAGAATAAAAAATAAAATTTTAACTTACAATACTCGGCTAGTACCTTCCATGTACAAGCTGAGCAGCCATCTCAGCACTGCAGCCCCACCCCAAAAATCAGCTTTTTGATGATGTTAGGTATGAGTCAGGGCTATAGGCGCTCTATATAGTAAGTAATAGGATGGGAATGGGGGGACTGTCTAAATGTACTAGTGTTATCTTTGCTGGCAGTTATACATGTATGGGGAAATGATATATGTGATATATCACCCCCATACATGTTTAACTGCCAGCAAAGATAATGATAGTACATTTAGACAGCCCTCTCCTCCCCCGATCTTATTCCCATCCTATCCCTTACTATATAGAGCAGCTGTAGCGCCGTCCCATACCTAACATCATCAAAAAGCTGATTTTTGAGTTGGAGCTGCAGCGTTGAGATGGCTGCTCAGTTCATAGATGGAAGGTACGAGCTGGGCATTGTAAGTAAAAATGTTATTATTTATTCTGACCAAAAAATGCGGCACAAATTTATTTAGGTTATTGGGCAGGCAACTTCCGAATGAGTTGCCTGTCCAAATGATGCCACCAGCTCTTTAAAGGGCATTAATAGGGTTACTCAATCAGAGCAGATGGCAGCACAGCTACATATCACTGCTGGCAAATAAATGCAGATCATTCGCAGGATAAACACGTACAAAATACTTTTATTGCACACAAAGACACCAGGCACACAGATGAAGCGGGCCCCTCTCCACAAACAGTCAAAGGTTTTGCGCCAAACCTCGCGCTCGAGCCTTGAGAAAGCATAAGGATTGGCACAAAAATGTTAGCTGTTTGTGGGGAGGGGCACACTTCATCTGTGTGCCTGGCATCTTTGTGTGCAATAAAAGTATTTTTATGCATTTATTCTACGAATGATCTGCATTTATTTGCCAGCAGTGATGTGCAGCCATGCTGTCGTCTGCTCTGAGTGAGTACACCTGTATTTTTGTGAATGACTATTACAGTATGCTCTGCAAACCCATTGGTCCATAGTATAGACCAATGGGATTGCAGCCCATACTGTACGCTGTCAGCCAGCGGGCAGTCATGGAGGTAGCGGATAGGTATGCTGCTGCCCACCAATGACGGGGGGGGGAACTGGGTGGGCCGAGGGTCCTGTGTGGGTGGGGGGTGCCACTGGACCACCAGGGAGGTGAGTTTAATGCATGATCAGTGATCTGGGTTATGAGAAGGGTGGGGAGACCACTAGATTACCAGGGAATTACAGAGTTGTACTTTTACAGACATCGGAGCATCATGAGGGGTGCGGGGTACCACTGGACTACCAGGGATATATTTTTAGTTTATTTTAGGTAATCAGGCTACAGGGAGGGAGGGAGTTCCACTAGACTATGAGGGATGATTTAAAAAGTTATTCTATGGTGATCGGGGCTATGGGGAGGGAGGGGGTGCCACTAGACTATGAGGGAAGATTTAAAAAGTTATTCTATGGTGATCAGAGCTATGGGGAGGGAGGGGGTGCCACTAGACCACCAGGGATGAGATGGGTGCTTCTGCACAGTGTTCTGAGTGGGTGGGTAGCCACCCACAGCTGGCGGCTGCTGTGTTGCGCTTTGCAGTACAACAACTCGCCTGTGGGTGGCCACCATTTGAACCATTTATTTCAGGCTCAACTTTGGGCATTAGTATGCGGCGCATACCAGGGTTGTGCAGGAATATGTGCTGTACATCCCAGACTGAATATCGGGATTTTCTGCATATGCTTGGGCACACCCCTAGGGATGTGCTGCATACATTATCTTTGTGTTCTGGCGAATTGGAAATTGCACTGTGCAAGTTCCTCTGTTGAATATTGCCCCAGGGCACATTTCTGGGGTTGCACTGGTGCAGCTCAGTTGTGCCAAGCACAACCCTTTTGAATATCTAGCCCACTGTGTATATTTCCTTTCATACACACTCTGTCCCACAGTGCTTTACAAACAATGAAATAGACTGATAGTTGATGTGTAGTGGTGGCCATCCTGCTCATTAACACCCACACAGTTATAGGCAATTGCCTGAACTGTTTTATTGTTAGAGGAATGATGGCCATGAGGAAAATCTACCCCTTTTTACAAAAAAAGACCATGGATTCTTTGACGTCCACATGCATACAGACCAGGACAACACCAGAGATGGGCAGAAGGGAGCTCAGTTTAGTTTAACATCTCATTCAAAGGACAGCACAGCCCCCTCCTAGGACTGCACTGGAGTAGGAGTGTCAGATGTTTGAACCCAAGTCCCACTGTGGAACTAGAACTGACAACCTTCTGACTGGGCTATGTCAACTCACTTACAGTCAGGCCCCCTTCAGTCCCAACACAAATTATTAAATCAGAACTAAACAAGACTCTGTCAATCTGATCACAGCAGGGATTGGGGTTGTTCATCTATTCTTCCATCTTTGTTGTGCTAATCTTTGCATAGAGTGACTCCTGCTGTGGGAGGCAGGCAACTAGAGCTGCAGGATTTGTTCTGATAAACCAAGGTCCCATGTTTCACTTATATGCATAGTGACCAGGCACCAGGCACAAGCACGCAGGTCATAGTTTTAATCTTCTCACAGGCAAAGGCTGATCAAGAAATGTCATGGGGAGGGAGGGTTACACAGCCCAGGGGTCCTGGGAGAAGAACCCTCTAATTTAGTAGAAATAGGGATTAAAGGGTCATTCTAACCCCTGACACCCTCCTTTGGATCTGCTACTGTTAGGATTGTACAGTGGATCCTCAGTATATATTTCCCAGAGAATGAGCAGCCTGCCTGATAACCAAAATGCAGGTATGCAAAATAGTTTCACATGTAACATACAGTAGCTCTTCTGGTAAAACTGCAGTACACTCTTCTTTCACTGAAAAGTGGAGAAAAAATTAAAATCACACACACACTGCCTGCCCTTGAACTCCTTTGAAGGCTAACCAGCTGAAGCACTTAGGTTCCTGGCCGTAATCTTTTTTGGCAATAAACTGAGCTAAATAGCTGAAGAATTGTGTGGTGTGCTCTTACTTCTTGGACTTTTGGATATTTGGGTTTTGCTAACCTCTGTAAGAAGCACCCCCCTCGCATTGAAGCGCTGCTTTTTTCTTTTTCTTTGAGCTCCTTGGAAGCTGCCTGCCCTTGAACAGGGCTGCTTCAGCTCCCCCACGGTCGGCCGGCACCCAGCCAGCCACTGACCAAGACCAGGACACCCGCCTGCAGCTCCTTGGAAGCTGCCTGCCCTTGAACAGGGCTGCTTCGGCTCCCCCACAGTCGGCGGCACCCAGCCAGCCTGACCAAAACCAGAATACCCGCCTGCAGCTCTTGGAAGCTGCCTGCCCTTGAACAGGGCTGCTGCTTCAGCTCCCCCACGGTCGGCCAGCACCCAGCCAGCCACCGATCAAGACCAGGACACCCGCCTGCAGCTCCTTGGAAGCTGCCTGCTCTTGAACAGGGCTGCTTCAGCTCCCCCACGGTCAGCCGGCACCCAGCCAGCCACCGACCAAGACCAGGACACCCACCAAGAGCTCCTTGGAAGCTGCCTGCCCTTGAACAGGGCTGCTTCAGCTCCCCCATGGTTGGCCGGCACCCAGCCAGCCACCAACCAAGACCAGGACACCTGCCTGCAGCTCCTTGGAAGCTGTCTGTCCTTGAACAGGGCTGCTTCAGCTCCCCCACGGTCGGCTGGCACCCAGCCAGCCACCGATCAAGACCAGGACACCCACCTGCAGCTCCTTGGAAGCTGCCTGCCCTTGAACAGGGCTGCTTCAATTCCCCCACGATCGGTAGGCACCCAGTCAGCCACCGACCAAGACCAGGACACCCGCCTGCAGCTCCTTGGAAGCTGCCTGCCCTTGAACACGACTGCTTCAGCTCCCCCATGGTCGGCCGGCACCCAGTCAGCCAGCCACCGACCAAGACCAGGACACCCGCCTGCAGCTCCTTGGAAGCTGCCTGCCCTTGAACAGGGCTGCTTCAGCTCCCCCACGGTCGGCCAGCACCCAGCCAGCCACCGATCAAGACCAGGACACCCACCTGCAGCTCCTTGGAAGGTACGGGACAGCGCAGCCAATTGGAACACGGGTGCTTCCAACAAACCCACTCTGATTGGCCAGGACTTTTCCCCTACTATAGACACCTGGCACTTTGTTAGATTTTCGATAGAACTAAGCACATTTCAACTGTGTAATAGAAGTTTTTCAACTGTATTAGCTGGATTGTAATTTCTACTACTGTTTTAAAGTGCTTACACCTCTTCTGTCTGACTGCTCTTCCTGCAGCGCCCCCCCCATCCAAGCACTCTGCCTTGGCGCCAATAAGTCTAGCTACCTTTTGTCTTACTAAACTGCTCAGATCTAACCCACTTTAACCTCTATGCTATTTAAGACCTTCTCTTTTTTCTTCTCTCCAGCTGCCTGCCCTTGAACAGGGCTGCTTCAGCTCCCCCACGGTCGGCCGGCACCCAACCAGCCACTGACCAAGACCAGGACACCCACCTGCAGCTCCTTGAAAGGTACGGGACAGTGCAGCCAATTGGAACACGGGTGCTTCCAGCAAACCCACTCTGATTGGCCAGGACTTTTCCCCTGCTATAGACACCTGGCACTTTGTTAGATTTTCGATAGAACTAAGCACATTTCAACTGTGTAATAGAAGTTTTTCAACTGTATTAGCTGGATTTTAATTTCTACTACTGTTTTAAAGTGCTTACACCTCTTCTGTCTGACTGCTCTTCCTGCAGCGCCCCCCCATCCAAGCACTCTGCCTTGGCGCCAATAAGTCTAGCTACCTTTTGTCTTACTAAACTGCTCAGATCTATCCCACCTCTAGAGTAGTAATAGAAGTTTTTTTTTTTTTTTTAAGTGGCTAGTTTTCCATTAGCAGGTTATATAGACCTGCCACTAGAGGGATTCTTGGTCTTCTACATAAATCACTGTACTCATTTGTGGGCAATATGGCCTGCATTATCATTCTACTTCTTTCCCGGTGCTGCTACAAGGGATGGTTGTAGTTGAGGTTCCCCTAAGCTTCACTCAACAGGCTGACAACTTCCTTAAAACTGCCGGTGCGACAGCTCTGCAGCTGAAAACAGGAAGCCCTCAGTGTCTGCCATCCACCCTTCAGACTCAAGTCAGATAGACGCTGAGCACCCTATTATTACCTACGCTATGCTGTCATACTGATAGATACCGATAGAATCCTCTGCAGAGATCCAGCATGCCTGGGCACCCTTGATTGGTGCGGCACTGCCCTAGGGGGATTGTGATTGGTACGCCCGCTTGCCTGCTTTGATCTGATTGGGGCACCTTCTCTGTAGCCTGTTACAGTGTTCCCTTCTTAATTCTGACTTCACAGCTCTCGCTTTGACCTGAAATTTTCTCCCACCCCCACCACCCCCTCTCCCAGGCCTCCTTTAAATACACTCATGATCCGCCTCCTATATCATATTACTGCTTCATTGGCCTAGTTTTGACTGCTGCCAACCTATGGTTGGTATCTGAGTGTGGCCAATAAGACTGCCCTGTGTGAATGTCTCTTGAGCCCCGCCACTAACTAAGCTGCTCCTGCTCTCCGTGTTCCCCTTTCTGCTGTATTTTCTCATCTAGGTTTTAAGTGAGTACCTAGGTGGGCAAATTACTTACCTAGAAAATATTGCACTAATATAAATCACAAGTCCACTCAATCTGGGACCATGGATCTCTTTATTGTGTTTTTATTGCTCCTAAGGTGCAGAGTTCTCAGCAATACAGTGTAATTTGAAGAACCTCAATGCAATTCAGTTCTCCAATGTACCTTATCAAATACCTAATGTTATAACGGTCTACCGTGCAGACACGATGTCATTCTCCTCTCCTCTCCCCTTTTAGCCTACACCCCCTTGCTACTGTCCTCACCTATGTCTGTTCGAGCACTTACATTGATCACGATCAACTGTCATTACAGTGGTGCCACCTCTTGTGCAGCACGATATGGGTTGCCGCGAAGAAATAAAAAAGCAGTCTCCCATTCTCATAGAAACAGAAAAGTTATACTTCTGCTTCTTCTCTGCTCAGGAAATGTGGAGCTCAACCCTGGCCCCCACAACTTACCTCCCTATCGATTTTGCTGAGGCCCAGGTCTCAAAATGATGATGGTCAACATTTTAAGCCTGCCTTAAAATCTTGTACAGCTACAAGCCTGGGCTGCACATGTTAACCCTCACCTTATCATAATTACTGAGTCATGGTTAAAAAGGCAGAACACTGATCAACAAATATCACTGCAGGGCTACAATTTATTTAGAGCAGATAGAGAGTCTAGAGGCGGGGTGTGGTTATTCACGCTAAATCTAAGTACTGGTCACCAATATTAGTTGCAAATCTCAGCCAAGGAATTTGAGTTAGTTTCATTGAGCCTTCATCTCCTCCTCGGAATGTACCACTATCCTAGGTGGCTATAGACCCCTGTCTGGTGATGATGAAGTCCTTAATCTTTTGAAATCCATGTTCGTAGATGCAAAAACTGAAACAATATTTCTAGGAGATCTAAATATGGACTGGCTTTCACCTAAATCACATGGCCTCAAATCCTTTTGTGACGAGCTAGGTCTTGGGCAATTAGTCAGTGAACCCACTAGGAACAACACTCTAAATACTGCCAACAGTTCCATTCTAGATGTGGTACTAACCACCCATCCACACAAAATATCTAATTCGGCAGTGTTTCATGACATGAGCGATCATGGAATTGTTGCTTGCATAAGATCTCAAATTAAGGCCCGGCCGCAGCCCATCTTTATAACAAAAAGATCCTTTCACAAATTCAGTGCAGTAAACTTCCTATCTGACCTGAGCATGATCAGATGGCAAGATCTCTAGCTAGCCAAAGATGTCAACAAGGCAGCTTACATCCTTACTGACAAACTCACTACAATAATAAATAAGCATGCCCCTTTCATCAAAGTAAGGGTACGGAACAATTCCAACCCCTGGTTCACCTCGGATCTCAAGGCAGCCCTTATAGCTCAAGATAAGCTCTGGGCTAAAGCTAGACATTCCAAAGAATCTTCGGATTGGCAGGCCTTTAGAACAGCCAGAATAACTATGTGAAAAAACTTAGCTCTGCTAAAGCTAACTATTATATTTCTACTCTCGAACAAGCTAAAGGTAACCCTCATAAAATATGGAAGACTATCAAAGCTATAGAAGGACGGCCCATGGCCCCCTCTGTCCCAAAAAAGATAGTTGCAAGTGGCAAGATTGAGGAAAACAAGTCCCTAATCCTGGAGGAACTTAACTCCTACTTTGCCACAGCTGGATTAGCTTTTGACTCGTCACCTTATGCTGGTGCTGCGGTGAGCCAGCATACCCTTCCCCCTACATCTAGTCCTGCACCCAGCTTTTTCCAATTGCACGAGATAACTTATAAAGAAGTAGAAGATTCTCTTCTTAACTTAGACACCAAAAAAAACGCAGGCTTGGAACCCTTTTTCCTAAGGTCAGGCTACGCCCATCTCACTGCCCCAGTTCTCCACATCTTCAATCTTTCCATTACATCTGCTAATGTGCCGTCCTGCTGGAAATCAGCACATATCTTCCCTCTATTTAAATCTGGTGACCCATGCGATGTAAACAACTATAGGCCTATCTCCATATTGCCTATCCTTTCTAAACTGATCCATATTCAGTTAAAATCTCACTTGGAAACCTTCTCTCTCATCAACCCAGCTCAATCCGGCTTCTGGGCTAATCATAGCACAATCACTGCACTAGCAAAAGTAACCAATGATTGGATCTCTGCTATAGATGCTAAGAAGGTAACTGGTGTAGTCTTTTTGGACCTCAGCAAAGCTTTTGATACTGTTGATCACAAACTATTAGTCAATTGCCTTGCAAAGTTGGGTGACACATACCATACCACCCAGTGGTTCTCTAGCTACCTAACTGGAAGATCCCAAAAAGTAAAGGCGGAAGGCTTTTTTTCTGCTGCCTTGCCAGTTGCAAGAGGAGTCCCCCAAGGATCCATCTTAGGCCCTATCTTGTTTTCTTTGTACATTAATGACTTAGAAGCTAACATATCTACGTCCATTCTGCACTTTTTTGCAGATGACACTGTGTTGTATACTTCTGGCTCATCGTTATCTGAAGTCAAGGGAGTGCTTCAAGCGGACTTCGCACAACTTGAGCATAATCTAATAAAGGCAAAGTTTCTGCTCAATGCTAAGAAGACTAAAACAATGATATTCTCCCGCAGTGCTGTCACAGGCCCCCCAATACCCTTGCCTAACACTTCATTGTCACCACGCTAAACGAGCCTCTGGAAGTTGTAACCAAATTTAAATATCTGGGTATCTGGATCGACAATAAATTATCTTTCAATGATCACGGTAAGATGTCTCTAGAAGGTTAAAATCAAGGTTAGGTTTCTTCTACAGAAATAGGCCCTTTTCCCCCTTGAAACTCAGAAACAAGCTTGTACAGGCCACTTTTCTCCCCTACTCAGAGCTATGGCGATGTAATCTATTCCTCCACCACTCTTGCAAATCTAAGTAAACTGGACATCCTTTATCACCGTGCGTTACGGTTCATTACCAACTCCCCTTACCATTCGCATCACTGTGACTTATATGCAGCTGTTGGTTGGACATCCCTTACTACTAGACGCCTACTCCATGCTGGGCTATGGACTCTTAAACTGCTCCTGCAGAAATTGCCAAGCTATCTCTCTTCCTTTATTAGTATCTCACATAGTGCATACTCGTTAAGAAAATCTGACTTTATTATGCTTGACATACCAAGGACGCGGACCTCCTTTGGTAAACTTGCTATTGCATATGCCCTTCCCTCCATTTGGAACCAATTGCAAACCGTACTGAAACTAACTAGCACAGTTTCAATAAACTTCTACAAATTGCTAAGTTCAGCCAAAATAAGACACCTGTAACTATCATTAAGTCTCTTCCTTCCCCATGTGTGCCATATTTATCCACTGGTAAGGTATAATTGCTTTGTCATATTAACTGCTTTCCCTTCCCCTTCTACTCCTGGCTTTATCTATGCTTACGCTCCACTGCTACTCTATCAAATCACTCCCCCCCCCCATATCAGTTGTAGTCTGTTGTTTGTTCTAGCTGCCAAAATATATGTATTGCACACACCAGTCATCATGTTTCATTTATCAGTATGCAACCTGTAAGTCGCTTCCCTGTGTCATATTAATGCTTACCACCTGCAGTCACCCTATGTGGTACCCTTGTATGTATATCCAGCCTGTATCATGTAACGTGCATTTCATGTATATACTGTTATTACCTATCTATGTTTGTACTTTAAGTGTTTATGTCAGAGGACCTCCTTGTGAATGAGCTTGCTCAATGGAGTTTTCCTGCAATAAACTTGAACTTGAAACTTGAACACACACACCTCCTACTGGTACCTGTATAAAAATGACTATTTTCCTAAATGAAAAATGTTTCTTTAAAGATGAAGTCACTAGGCGGGAATCCTAGCCGCCTTCAGCATATTGCCTTCTCTGTTACAGAGCTCAATGCTGCCACTGTGTACTGGTGAGGTGCCTTGACTACACTGATAATCAGAGAGCAACCAACATCAGAGTGTGGCGGGACAGCATGAGTCTGCTGCCAGCACTCAGCATCCTCATTATTCTTTAACGAACTGAACACCATCAGCTTTGCCCCAGCCCCTTTTCCTGTAAATAGGATCACTGCTTTCCCCCTCCACCCCTACAAAAGACGCCTTTCACATATCTCAACTCACCTCTTACTTGGAACACAAGACTGCAGGACTTTGGGAAAGTTAAGCAGAAGTCTATACTGACAGAAGGAAGAGTATTCTTATTGAGGGACTTCTGTTTCGAATGCTGAGTGTCCTCATCAACTACTGCAGGCACTTGGAAAACTGACAGAATTTTGGCAGAAACCAGAATGGGGGGGCAGGGGGACAAAGTCAAATAGTTTTTTTGCTGAAGTCTGGATGCCTTTGCTGAGGTTGGAAAACACAGACAAGGATTTCAGTGCTCTCCTGAGATGTGACTGAAAGGCAATAAAGGAGCAAAGCTTGTTAAAGGAATCATAAAAAAATAAGCATTCATCTCTGCTGAATCAGGATCGAGAACAGAGGGTGCGGGTCGGGCAGCACGCAGTGGGAGGGAATGGGGGGGCTTAATTGAATGTCAGTTTGCTGGAGGAATGGAGAGTGCGGGTCAGACAGCATGCAGTGGGAGGGAGTGGGAGGGTTCAATTGAATGCCGGTTCAGTGGGGGAATGGAGGGTGCGAGCCAGACAGCATGCAGAGGGAGGGAGAGGGAGGGTTTCACTGGATGCCAGGATGGGGAACGGAGTGTGTGGGGAGGACAGCATGCAGAAGGAGGGAGCTGGAGGATTTCATGGCATGCCGGGTGCCGGAATGGGGACCAGAGGGTGTGGGGTGGGCAGCATGCAGAGGGAGGGAGTGGGAGGGTTCAATTGCATGCTGTGTGTTGGGATGGGGAATGGAGGGCTAGGGCCGACAGCACTATGCAAATGAAAGAAATGAAGTCATCATTGGAGTGTTTCATTTCTTTCAACTAAAGAATGGCTTCCAGCTGTGAAACTCAGACTAGTATTACAGTCTGGTTGTGTGCTCATTGGTCTGTGAGAGACAAGCACACTGTACAGTGCTCTGCATTGGACTTGTCCCTGACACATCTCTGAAATGTCATTCTACTGCAAAATGTTTCTTGCAAGGAAACATAAAAAAATGTAATAATAGAAACATAGACTTTGACGGCAGATAAGGACCACTTGGCCCACCCAGTCTGACCATTTCCCATTCTACTGGATAAGCTGCAGATTCTAGTTAACCAACAGCCTACTTCCTGCAACCCCCCTCTACAATTGCCTTATGTCTGTCCCATGCATGTTTGAATTCCCCCACTGTTTTAGACCCAACAACCTCCCCAGGAAGGCGGTTCCATGCATCCACCACTCTCTCCATGAAAAAAAATGTCCTCACATTACCTCTGAGCCATTCTCCTCTACTTTAAATTGTGCCCCCTTGTTCTAACACATCTCTTTTTCTGAAAAATGCTACCCTCCTGGACTTTGTTGATTCCCTTGAGGTACTTAAAAGTTTCTATCATGTCCCCCCATCCCTCCTTTCATCAAGGGTATACATATTAAGCTCTCTCAGTCTCTCTTCATATGGTTTCTGATGCAGACCCTGCACCATTTAGTTGCCCTCCTCTGGACTGCTTCCATCCTGTATATGTCCTTGCGTAGCTGGGGTCTCCAAAACTGCACACAGTATTCAGATGGGGTCTCACCAACTGTCTGTACAGAGGGATAACCACTTCCCTTTTTCTACTTGTGATGCCCTGTCCTATGCATCCCAGTATCCCCCTGGCTCTCCTTACTGACTTCTCACATTGCTTACCCACCTTTAGATCACCTGATATGACTACCTCCAAGTCCCTTTCCATTTTTGTTGTTGTTAGTACCTCCCCTGCTATTGTGTACTCTTCTCCTGGGTTTTTGTTTCCCAGGTGCATTACTTTGCACTTCTTTGCATTAAATCTAAGTTGCCATAAGTCTGACCATTCCTCCAACCTTGCCAAGTCCCTTCTCATCCTTTCTACCCCCGTGTATCAACTCTGTTACGGATCTGTCATCTGCAAAGAGGCATACCTTTCCTCCAGACCCTCTGCAATGCCACCTATAAAGATGTTAAAGAGGACTGGACCCAGTACTGAGCCCTAAGGTACTCACTAGTAACCCCTTTCTTCGGAATGTGTTCCATTCACTATTACCTTCTGTGTCCTGTTGTGCAGCCAGTTTGCTACCCAGGCTACCACCCTGGAACCCACTCCCAGGCTGGCTAACTTATTAGTCTTTTGTGCGGGACTGTGTCAAATGCCTTGCTAAAGTCTAGGTAGGCCATATCCACAGCCCCTCCCTGGTCTATTACTTTGTTCACCCAGTCAAAGAAATCAATTAGATTCATCTGGCATAACCTTCCTGCTGTACATCCATGCTGCTTTGGGTCCTGTGCCCCGCTGGCCTCTAGGTACTCAACAATTCTTTCTTTCTTTCAGAAATGATTCCATCATTTTCCCTACCACTGAGGTCAAACTTACAGGTCTGTAGTTTCCTGCTTCTGCCTTGCTCCCACTTTTGTGAAGGAGACTCACATCTGCCCTCCTCCAGTCCTCAGGTACCACCCCATCCTCCCATGATTTGTTAAAAAGTGTGGTCAGTGGTGTCACTAGGTCCTCCCTTAGTTCTTTTAGGATTCTGGGGTGAATCCCGTCAGGCCCCATTGCTTTATCCAGCTTGAGTTTTAGGAGTTCTTTCAGTACTCTTTCTTCTGTAAATGGACTGGTGTCAACCCCCCTACCCAGAGTGCTTCTATTGGCTGGTTTAGGTAACTCCTCCTCATCTTCTTTTGTGAATACTGAGCAAAAGTATTCATTCAGTATCTCTGCCTTTTCACTGTCTCCCTCTGCCCACCTCCCCTCTCCTTTATTAATCTTCACTATCCCTCCCTTAACCTTTCTATGCTCTCTAAAGTACCTATAGAAGGTGTTATCCCTCTTCTTAACTGAATTGGCTAGGACTCCAGGTGCCTGTTTCAATAATCAGTATCTGAAACCTTGTGCTCAAGTTGTTTGAAAGTCTTTGTGGTCCAGTGGGGTAATTAATAGTCCATTTCCTGGTGGTCTAGTGGCTTATATTTACAACCTATACCTGGTGGGCAAGGGGCTAAAAGTTTTAATTTATCAAGCATATTTCCTGATGTCTTGTAGGGTACTACTGGCCCTTAAAAGAAAAACAATGGTGGTTGACAGGGAGCTCTAGTTGGACTGCTGCTGACCAGAGAGAGAGAGAGAAACAGAGACTGAGAGAGAGAGAGAGAGAGAGAGAGGGAGAGAGAGAGAGCTGCAAAGAGCTGAGTTTAGTGCAATTGTACTGCAGGTAAAATTGCTGACACTTTGAACTTCCAGCTTATCTAGAGCTCAAGCTGTAGCCTGCTCCACATAGGTCAGAGGGAAAGCACTGAGGAGTTGTATCTGGATGCAGGAGGCTCCAAAGAATATTCTTCCAACCATATGATGACCAAATCCTCCACTCATCCAGGTACCTGCCACTATCTAGAGAGGCAAGTTAGGTAGATTAGCCAAGTGGGTGAGAACAAAAAGGCAGCGCAGAAGCCAACATGATATCCACTTCCAAGGCAGTTTGTTATGCCCTGAGGGTTAGATAATTAAAGAGCAAGTGTGGGAAGAAGTCAAAGTGGCCAGAGCCATCAAAATGGAGGCAGCAAGTGCCACCGACCAGGCGATACACCTGCAGTTATTGTGGACGCCGCCCAGAGAGAATCCTGTAAATGGATGTTTGGAGCTCACACACCTGCAGTGGCAGTGCATGAAAACAAAACAGCTGTTTGAGTCTTTGTTACTTGATGCATTTGTCATCAGAAGCTGACACACCTACAGACTCCCTATATCTCTCTAACATGTTTGCTTTGCAATTTTGCAAGCAAACAGAAAAACAAGTTTTAGAAAAAAATGTAATCTATACAGAATGTGAAACAAACCCTCTCGACCCTGTAGGCCTGCACTGACAAGTTCACCCCTTACCCAATCTCATACTAACAAGCTTCTTGCCCCCTTCAATCCCATGCTGACAAACCCTGTGTACTACACAGACAAGTTCTATGCTCCCCACTAAATGTTCTACATCATATATCCAGTATATACAGTACTCATAAAGACTCTCACATACTCACACAATGAAAATCCTTCTGTTCGACACTGAACTACCCGCCCAAAACTATTACACTAAAAAGTGGAACAGTTCTCAAGGTTTTGTCCTATACAGTATGTCTATGATAAAAAAGACATAGTTTTTGAACCCGAGAGGACTCATTTCTGATGCCAGTTATGGTGACTCTCCACCTCAGAATAGTGACTGAATCACTCCCACCTTCATAGTTGACTCTTAGCCTCAGAGGACTAACTAAATCTCTGCTATTGGTAGCAGAGACTTCCATCCTTGTTATTGCTGGCTGGCTTTGAGTGAATGTATGTACACCATTAAATGGATCTCATAGGTAGTTCTCACAGGAAAAAATACTAAAGTGCTGTACTAAAATTCTAATTTCAGTTTCAGAGTGCAACAAACAAACTGTGAGTGAACTGGTTTATTTGTTGCATTCCTTAAAATTGTTGCAACTACATAAGTAGCATTTTAGTACTCAGCATTCTTGCCCATGAACATGTGTCACTGGTGTATGGTCTTTTTCACAAAAGAAGCATCAGCCAGGCAGTCTCTAATGAGCACAGTTTACTATGGTTTGCTTTTGGCTATCAGTGTGACAGTGGGTGAAGGTGGCAGCCAAGGCAAAAGAAGCATGCATATGTTGGAATCATGCCTTGTTCAGAATAGTTGGTGCCCAGATTTGTGTTGCTAGGATGCAGTAAGGTTGGAGTCAAAGAGACAGCAATTTGCTCCAAAGCAGCTGGGTAGACATCGAGTGGCCTTGGAGGTCTTATTAACTACAGACATGTGGAGTTAGCCGTGAGATGGGAGGGACCATATCACTGAGAGGGACCATATCCCTGAGTGGTTACAATGGGGGAGATTTTAATGGGGGAGAAGAATGAGGGACTTGCCCTCCGTCTGGCTTTGAGGGAAGGAGTAGCACACCTTCATCATTTCTTGTCCTTTGGAGATGAGCATGAAAGTGGAAGGCAGTGATGAGTGGGTTGTCTGTCAAGATAATTTGTGGTTTCTGTGGTCCTTGCTGTGGCAATGTGTGTGTGTGTGTAACAGGAAAGTCCACCAATGTAGTGGCCAGTTCCATGTTTAGCAGTGGGCAGGAGCTGCATGTTAAAAGCTACTCCCATGGATAAGCCACATCTGCAATGTACAAATGACCTACTGTCTACTTCATTACTTAACAATACAGTTTTAACTGTGCTTATCTCTAATGGGAATAAGTTGGATTGCCAGATTTTAATTTGTTGAATCACTGTAATTATTTAATCACTTTTGAAGTACTGCTTGACGACTTTCTGTGTCACAAGAAAATTCCCTGGTATCTGTATCTATTTAACTGGTGTATTGCATGGCTGAGAGGCCAATGTCCGACATCAGTAAATCTTGCATTCAGCAGAAACGTAGTATCAATCTTCCAGAGCAGTATACAGACAGCACTTGTGAACAATCTTTTTTTAACCTGTTAGATTTTGTTAAAATGTATGGCTACTTATTTTATCTGTTTATTTGTGTCTTACTAGGCACATCTAGAGTTTCCATAAATGTCTCAAGCTAAATGGGTGGGTTTTTTTAGATGTACTTCTCAGTTTGTGTTATTTTTGATAGGGTCCGGCAGAACAGCTGTCATCTGAATGTACGCAACAGAGATGCATGTTTGGCAAATTAAAAATAAAATTAAATAAAAACCTAGCATTCAGCATAAATAATATGAATCTAGGACTACTGAAAGACACATTTTATTATGAAGAAGCAGACATCTGCTAAACACAAGCCATAAACATAATTTCCTTTAACAAATTGGAGTGTTTTCCTCCTGAACAATAGCATTACTGTTTGATTCATTTACAGTGCTTCTAGTTTGTAAGTGCTAAAAACAAACACTTTGTATTAGGTGGCAATTTGAGGCTATTGGTTTTCTATCAGTGTCAAACATTTGTTTTTAACAATTACAGAATGGGAGACAACAGCCCATAAAATAATACTATTTGTGACGAAACAAGAAGAATGACTTTCTAAAAGTTAACATTTCTTTGTGGATAATGTCCTCCTGTTCTGTAAGTGATATGACCAAATACTTAATGGGGAAGTCTCCCATAGTTCCATACCAATATTTTCCCAACTCCTTATGTGTAACTGTTGTGTGCCTCCTCCAGTTGCCAACAGTCATATTGCTGTCCAGATCTAGATTATAAATAAAAATATACAGCCCCCAAAAGTGATCAATGTGTTTGTCCTCCATTTTATCATAAATGTTGCTGAAGGATGATGTCATCAGAGCAACAGATAATGGTGCTGCACTAAATGCAGTTCCACCAGTAAACCAAACCCACAATGTCTGGTTCTCCACTTGTGTAATGGAGGAACCCTTTAAGTGTTATGCAGCTGTTGTATTATGGTGTGTGTGTGTGTGTGTGTGTGTGTGTGTGTGTGTGTGTGTGTTAACATTCTCTGTTTTGATCGACACTGGCAGTGAGAAACAATCTTGCAAATAGGCCCTTTTCCCTTTGTAACTAGGCAGTCAGTGATTGGATGGCTGCTGTAAGGCAATAAAGAATTCAGCTATGACAAGGAATAGGTTACCAGGAAAGCACAGGCACAAGCACTGGCGGACTCTGGTTCAAATCCTACTAGAGTCCCGTACTCTCTAACCCTTAAGAAGTTCCCCTAACCTCCCTAGAAACTGTGATGGCCCCTCAGATCCAAAAGATTAAAAGTGCCCCAATTCCCGTTATAAATCATTAGCAGTGATATGAGAGCTACAGCACGTCACTTTCAAGGTACTAAGGATAAGCTGTGGCAGCCCCCCCAACTTTGTAATGCCAGCATTTGAAGTAGGATGTCCCTCACAAATCAGATGCTACACCTCAGCTGTTGTAGGTAAAGAAACTAATCAGTCTCTGTTTGTAGTGCACTGTATTTGCTTAGCTCACTTCTCCCATGTCATATGCATTCTGTGTCTTGGTATTTCCAGTCAGAAACTCAGATTTAAGGAGCATTTGAAATGTAAAACAATACACTTTATAAAGTAAATAATCTAGTTCTCCACTTTCAGGCTGCTAAAAGGGGATGTGTATAAGTCAGTCTTGTGTGATCCTTTGGTAAATTGCCCATGCTCATCTTGTAACGAATCTTCTCAAGGGTGTTCACCTGGTTCAATACAGAGTGACTGATTGCTTGATTGATTGATTGGTTGGTTGATTGGTTGATTAACTGATTCAGTCTACTGCTTTCCACAACATGTTACAACTATCTCACAGAGAGAAATGAGCAGTACAGAGAAACAGCTTTTGTTTCCAGTGAATGAAATACTATTAGATGTATTATTTGCTCTATACATACAGTATTAAGGCTACAAGTACTACTCCCTGTGTGAGTTGCATGACAGATCTGCCTTAAGCCATTGCAAACTTAAACTAAAATCAGGCTAGACAGCATTGATACAGTTATGTTTTGTTCTGCACTGTTGCTGCAGTGACATCAAGAAATCGGAGAGGCTGTATTACAAGTGACTCATTTGCATGTAAATGGAGGCTTGCTTGACATTTTACTACCTTGTGTCAAAGCCTCAAACTCTAGATATGTGTTGCAACAGAAGAAATGGCTGATCTCTTATTGACATATGTACAGTACTTGATGTAATGTATAATAAATACATCAGATATATCCAAATCATAAATATACAGGAGTCTTCTCCTTTAATACTTAATACCAATGGAAAGCTAAGTCATCAGCTTTCCACCAGTATGACACATTTGTGTTTAGCTATGGCAGAGAAGCTCAGAGCACCATTTGTTTCCAAGATGAGAGAGTCTGGCTTAAAAAATGGCAATCACATTTTCTGAAAAACTTAGTGTTACTTTACTGTCATTTCTGAAATAGTATTATTTATGTGAAATGTTCCCCATCTCAGTTTCAGTTTCTTTCTTTATTTTTTTTTCAGCCAATAGGGTTTTACAAGTTTAAACAAACAGAGATACTTAGACAATGAGTGCTTGAGTTCCCTATCTAACCCTAAGACCTACTGTCCATCCAAGGTCCTAGCCCTCCCCTTCTCCCCTCTATTTTACTTCCCTATTCTGTTGCCCTGGTTGACCACTTTGCCCTTCACTCTGTCTCAACTGTGCTTGAACCCAGCAACTGTTTTAGCATGCACCACCTCAGCTGGTAGACTGTTCCAGGGCTCCACCACCCTTTCTATAAAATAATACTTCCTCATGTTCCTCCTAAACCTCCCTCTTGTCAGTTTCCATTCATGGACCCATGACCTCAAACCAGCATTCAAACTAAAAAGTTCCTTGCAGTTCACCTTGTTTGTTCCCTTTAAGAACTTGAAGGTCTCTGTCATATCTCCCCTCTCCCTTCTGGTCTTTGGTGAGTACATGTTCAGTGCCTTGAGGTGTGTCTCGTAAGACCTGCCCTGTTGGCCCCAAATCATTTTTGTCACCATGCCCTGCACTGTCTCCAGCCTGTCCATATCCTTTCTGAGGTGAAGGCTCAAAACTGGGCACAGCACTCCAAGAGTGGCATCTTTAAATCTCTAAAAGTGTGGTACTACCTCTTTTCTCCTGCTGTCAGTACCTCTCCCTATACAACCCAGCATCCTCGAGCCAGTGCAGCAAGGCCTACAGTAAGGCTACTGTAGGCTTTGCTGCACTAGCTCGATTGCTAGAGGGTGACATTGATCCCAGGTTGTTTTTTTTTTGTTTTTTTTCATTCACTTTTTTATTGAATTTAATACAACTGATATACAGAGGCAGAAAATGAAACATGAGAGACCTTACATGGTGTGCAACTGCTTATTGTCTCTAAAATGAATACAGAGAAATTCACACCTTAACCATGAGCCTCCGCAACCCCAACACCCCAACCCCCCTAGGGCCTCCTCCCCCCAACCCCCCCACACCCTAAAACCAACCCCAGACACAAGGTGCTGTGCAATGAACAGCAACCTGGGATCTATGACCCCGTGATCATGAATAAGCAATGGAAAGTGGGGACCAGATTTTCGAAATGATGCAATTGGTCATGCAGAATAGCTATCCTTCTTTCTATCCTAAGAGAAGCTAATAGTTCTGCTAGCCATTCTGGATAGAAATCTAATGGAATCCTTCCAATGCTTTAAGACAAGCCTCTTGACTGTAATAGAGATCAATGACATGTGATATTTCCTCAGAGTAACCTGGAAATCAGACATTATTCCTAGGAGACAAACCTCTGGGTTAAACATCTCTTCTAGACCCAATAATGGGCTAGACTTATCTTTAATATCAGACCATAGAGGAGCAACCTTCGGACAATTCCAAAAGATATGAAGCAAATCCCCTTCCCCTTGGCCACACCTATAGCACTTGGGTTCAAGCATCATCTTTAAATCAGTTAACTTTTGAGGAGAATAATAAATATTGTGCAAGATCTTAAACTGCACCAATTTGAGAGAGTCTTGCTTTAAAAATTTATGACAACTATTCCAAATGTGTGACCAATCCAGATTTACATTTGGAAAGGCCCTATTCCAGTAAGATGAGGGGACAAACTTGTCGGAAAAGGCCCAATGCAGTAACACCCGATAAATTCTTGAAACTGCATGAGGGATACCCATTAAGGGCTTTACATCTCCCCAAAAGTCAATACTGAATGGGATGTTCCCATTACTACCTATTCTCTGAACAAGAAGGTGACGTAACTGATACACCTTAAAACTCTCTTTTGAGGATAAGTTAAGTTTACTGAGTATCTGCTGAACGGACCTGGGCTTGCCCTCCTCATCTAAGAGGTCTTTTAACCTACATTCCCCCAAGTTAGGTAACCAGTTTTTAGCTATAGTTTTCATTCCTATCAGCCAATGAGGGTTACCCATCATTGGTTGGTAACCATCTTTACAATAATCATATTTTAAATAACTATAGAGTTGGTTATGTATCCTTAGAGAGACTCCTATCGGGGAGTCCTTTGAGAAAGGGCTCGCTTAGGGGAATAAAAGCAAAGCCTCAGGATTAAGCCCCACTTTTTTAAATGAAGTAGTCTCCAGATTGAACCAAAGCGGTACATACTCTTTACTATTAGTAGATATAGATGAGCCGGCCCATCTACCATATTTGTTAATCTGTGCCACCCAAAAGTAAAGAGCAAAATGTGGCAGCCTCAATCCCCCTAGAACTTTGGGCGCCGCTAATTTAACATACGACATTCTCGCTTTCTTAAAGTTCCAAATAAAGTCAGCTATCATCTTATGCAGTCTATTGAACCATGTCAGAGGAATCCAAATATTAAGCATGGATAGTGGGTAAAAAAGTCTTGGAAAAATATTCATTTTTACCACATTTATCCTACCCCAGAGTGACAAGGGGAGTTGCGCCCATCTTTTCATATCTAGGTCTATATTTCGAATTAAAGCATCTAGATTAAGCTGACGAAGGCGAACCGGGTTGTTTGTTAAAATAAGGCCCAAATAATTGAGGATTTGGAATTCCAACCCAGCCCCAGGCCAGTGATATCTTTCTTAAATACCCTACTATTCAAGGGAAAAACCACTGATTTCTCCTGGTTCAGTTTATAATTGGCTAATGTACTAAATTCCTTAATTGTGTCCAATAAAACTGGAACTGAAGAAGCTGGATTCGACACATAAATCAGCAGGTCATCTGCAGCAGTGACCTTGATTACCTGGCCCCTGATGCTGATCCCACCAATCCTATGGTTAAATACTATATGCCTAATCAGAGGTTCTAAATAAAGATTGAAGAGCAGGGGATAGAGGACATCCTGCCTCGTCCCAACCTGTAAGACAAAAGTGATAAAATAGCCCCATTACATGTAACTCTCACCGGCGGATTTGAGTAAATAGCCTAATCCACCCGACAAACTTCTCGGAAACCCACCTTTTCCATCGTCTGGAATAAGAAGGCCCAATGGACCCTATCGAATGCCTTCTCGGCATCCAAAGAAATCAGCGCCATAGGGAGACCAACCTCCTCGGATGCCGAGAAGACATGAGACAACATCCTAAAATGATCAGATGAGGATCTACCCTTCATAAATCCAACTTGTTCCGGGCCTATTAAATATGGCATCAAGATACTGATTCTCTCAGCCAACACTTTAGCTAATATTTTTATATCATAATTTAACAGGGATATGGGCGGGTAGCTACCTGGGCTCTCCGGGGGTTTATTGGGCTTAAGTATTAGTACAATTAAAGCTTTGAACAAATACTTATCCGTATCAGCCCCAGATAGAATATGCCGATATAGATTGGTTAACAAGGGTACTAACTGGGAAGAGAAGGTTTTATAAAAATTTGACGAGAAGCCGTCAGGGCCAGGTGTCTTATCGATAGGCAAGGCTTTGATAGCAGCCTCTACCTCTCTATGAGTTATCTCAGCAATAAGGGAATTGCAGTCTGCCTCTTCCAGTTTGGGAAGTGGTACCCACTCAAGGTATTCCTGAATATCCTTTAGCTGAGGTGGAGACTGCATTCCACTCTCAACAACTCATAGTAATACAGGAAGACAAGGGCAATATCTTCCGGGGTTGTCTTAATGGACCCATCTTCCTCCGACCAAACCCCTTCAATTAACCGGGATGCTTCTAGCTGTGCCAACCGCCTAGCCAGAAGCTTACCGGGTTTCTCCCCTTGATCAGCATAAATGGCTTTGGTTTTAATAATAGCCAATTCGGCCTGATCCCCCAAAATTTTAAGATACGCATCCCTAGTCTTAATCAATTTCAGCTCGATCTCCTCAAGTGGGTTAGAAATTAATGTTGTCTGCAATTCCTTAATCTGCCTCAACAACTCTACCATAGCGGCATTCCTCACCTTCTTCCTCCTAGTGGCCTGACTTATTAGGAGACCCCTCATATAAACCTTTAACGCTGACCAGAGAATATCCGGCCTGGTTCCATCCCTCTCATTAAAGGAGATAAATTCCTCTATTTGCTCCGCCAGGCTCTGAACTAACTTGGGCACTCTGAGAAGTTGATTGTTCACTTTCCACCTGCATCCCTTGCCCAACACAGAGGGAAAAGAGAGCTCAACCTCCACCACCGAATGATCTGACAGTGGGGCTGCCACTATTTCAGTGTAGGTAACCCCCATGAGCAAAGAACGAGAAATAAAAACATAGTCAATTCTCGATCCTGACTTATGCATTGGAGAAAAAAAGGTATACTCCTTTGCTTGTGGATGGAAAACCCTCCAAACATCTGCTAGGCCTATACGGTCCAATAGGTCTGTTAGTGCCAACGTGGCTGGTGTAGAGTGAATGTGTGACCCTGAGGATCTATCCAACAAAGGGTCTAGATCCAAGTTGAAATCCCCCCCTATAATCATGGGAAGGTGGTTAAAAGGTAGCAACACCTTGAGTAAACTTATCAGGAACTCCTGGCTGTCAGAATTAGGCCCCATAAACTGCCCCTAACAACACCTCCTTTCTATATAACTTCCCAACCACTAAGACAAACCTACCCTCTTTATCAGGAATGACCTTTACAGGGACGAATGGTAGCGATCTGTGGAGTAAAATCGAAACCCCTTTACTTTTTGAAGTGCCCTGTGATGAGAAAACCTCTCCATATTGCATTCTTCTCAGAGCTCTACTCTCATCCTGCAACAAGTGAGTTTCTAGTAAAAAAGCAATCTTGGCCTTAGCTGCTTCTAAATATTTCAGTATTCTATATTGCTTTACTTTATGCCTAGCCCCCTTCACGTTCCATGTGCAAAACTTAATAAGAGTATCAGCCCCCATACCTAGCTAATAACTTGCGAAACAAAACATACATATCCAGATCCCATTGTGTCAAGAGGCACCAGGAACCTTGTGTCACCCACCCCCCAAACAAACAAGCTCCCCCCATTCCCCCCCAAAATACTATCTCCCCCATATACCCCACCCACAACACACAAAAGAACCCCCAATCTATATAACTCCCTGTAACCCTCCCTTCCCCCCAGCCCACCAATTCGCTCTATGGCCCATGATATCAGGATACCTAGCCCTCCTCACCTCACTCCCTCCTCTACGCCCCCATATTATCAATACTTAATAACAATCTCCTTGTATTAATCTAAATATCTGACTTGAAAGTCAGCTTCTATCAACTAGTGATTATTCCTACATATAAGAGCGCCTATAACTGAGAAAATACCCCCTACAATCGAGGTCCAGTCCCGCAGTAAAAAAAAAATGGCAAAGAGGAAAGAATTAAGGCCCCAAGGCCCAAGTAACAATCATACTAACTTAAGTACAAGCATGCATCCCTCACAATGGAGAGATATCCAAGTTGTGGCTTTTACAGAGATAAAATGGTTCCACTCCATACAATAGTCATCTATTACAGTACAAATAAATACCCAAGTTCGGACATATCAAAAAAAAAAGGGGAGGGTCAGAGAAAAATACAAAAGATTGTGATATCCACAATGAGGTGGTACATATAAACGTATGACCCTATATCAAATAAAATCTATATTATTCAAATGTCCTGGAAGGTCCACATATCAGTTCCCAAGTCTGGACACCAGAGCCAGTGAGCTTGACCTCTAGCATTCCAACAGGTCGAACTCCAATTCACATACCCAACCCACGAGATTGCTTAAATAAGTCCCAATATGAGGAACCCAATATAAAATTGAATCCTGAGTCCAAATAAAAGCAATCTATCCACATGTATTACCCCATGCAGACTGTGTCATACAAAATTAAACCCACGTATGGAGCTAAATCCATGATATTTGGATACCCTACAAAATAAAAACCATGTTGCCCCAAACCGCTTGGTAGGGCCATTAGCTTTTAAATTTAAACAGTCAAAAGGATCCCAGTCTGAGTCACCTCCCTCAGACCACAGATTAAAAGTAAATCACAGCCTTAGAAATCCGGAAAATCTAGGATTATAATAGAAGTGTCCCCAGTCCGCTTCATGGATTCTTGAAAAGATCCGGAAAAGCCTCTTTCAGAGCTGTAGTAGCAATGTCCACTGACTCGAAGGATTTCCAGTCATTGTTTATGAAAACTTGCAGCCTTGCCGGGTATCCCATTCTAAATTTGACCCCTGCAGCTATCAGCCGTTTGACAAGTGGGTGAAAAGTGGCACGCTTCTGCCTGACGGACAATGGTAGATCCTGGACCACTCTGATCCGCGCCCCTTCCCAATATATTTCTTTATCTTCCTTGGCTTTATCAATTAACAGTTGTCTTTCTTGATAATTCAGGAATTTGATAATAAAAGGCCTGGGTGGGCGATCCGGAGATGGCAATGGTCTCAACGCCCTATGGGCACGCTCCACTATGTATTTAGGTCCAAAGGGCGAGGGCCCTGCTATTTTTTCTGCCATCTTCTGTGCAAATAGGAGCGGTTCATTAGCTTCAGCTTTTTCCGGGAGACCAATAAAAACCACATTATTTCGCCGACTCCGGCCTTCTAAATCTTCCACCTTGGCTTCTAACTTCTGCATTTTCTGGTAGCATTTAGTCACCAATGTCTCTGTTGTCTCCCTGCTCCTTTCCAGAGATTTTAAACGCGCTTCATTATCTGAGGTTCTCCTCGAAAGATCGTCGATCGCTTTGTTCAAATTCTTTATCTCTCCTGCCACTTCCAAAATTGTCGATTTTAAAGGTCCGATCTCCTCAAGGAAGCGAGATAAGGTTAACGGCTCCTCGGCTATATTCCCCTCGCTAGCCCCGTGACCTAGCGCAGAGACCGAGGCCCTTGATTTTTTCGCCGCCTTCTCGGGGGTCGCTGGTGGCGTGTGCTTAGGAGGCTGTTTTTTCATATCTGCCTCCATACAACACTGGCACAGTAGTTCCTTACTCAGTGCTGCACAGACAGGGATGGTATTTGTAACTGAAAATGGAGATTTTGGACAGAAACGACGGGCGAGGGACGGAGCTCCACGGAGACCCAGCTACTCGGCGTCCCGCATCACGTGACTCCCGATCCCAGGTTGTTTTCCTCAACTGTCCTGCCAAGTCTCACCCTACCCATCCATTACTCTGTCATAGGGTTTATATTCCTTAGGTGCATTAGTTTGCATTTTTGGTGTTGAACTTCAACTGCCAAACCTTAGACCACACCATTAGAATTTGTAGTCACTCTGCATTTCCCTGATTTCCTCTTTGCTATCCACCCTCCCATAGAGCTTAGTGTCATCAGTGAAGAGACATATAGTCGGCTGAAGACACTTTCATCAATGCCATTGATAAAGATATTGAAGAGGACTGGGCCCATGAAATCCACGAGGCACCCCGCTCATGACCTCCTTCTATAAAATATTTAAAATTCTGTATACAATTTATACAAAAACATCTTCAAGAAGCAGAAGGGTGGTTTAAAATCATTGACCAATGTTTACACAATAGCATGTAAACCCAATGCAAACCTTTTGGCCTAGGTACTGTACACACATTCCCTGAATCATTTTTGTATGGGTATTCTCCATTTACTGTGAAAAGGGTACCACTGTGGTGCAAAGAAAAGTTGAAGCTTTCACTCCCATCCTATTGCTCAAAACTAATAATAAATACACTGTACAGAAAAGCAATATAAGGAGGGGTATCATAAAACATGCATCATTATTAATTTTTGTAATGATAAGGTTACATAAATGAAGTTTTATGTTTTTTCAGAAAAATGCCTCTTTTCATGAACATAGCCAACTTTTTGACCACATCATGATTCTTTGAACTAAGCAAAACATTAAGGATGGTTATGCCTTGTTAAGGGGAGAGGAATATCTCCATAAATCTTTCCTAGGAATTTCCTTCTCAGTTTCTCAAATCTAGGACAAAGCAATAGAATATGGATAGTGTGATTGGTTGACCATCCATGGCACTCCAGACATTACGTCATGGATTTTAGACCACCTGATAGGTTAGTGATGCACATGATTCTAGGATCAATTTTTTTGTATATCCAGGCCCCAGAAACCCCTGTTCTCTAGTTCAAATCATGCATCTGATAAGGCTACTAGCACACCAGGAACCCTGTTGTTCTATTCCAGAAAGGTAGGCCTCCCTTTTATGTTCATTAAATAACTGTTGTATAAAGGCAGAGCAGTAGACCTATGTGCTGCAGTTGTTTTTGTTTAAAAAGAAAACATGCAGCACTCCAAGATTCAAAGGATTGGACTGAAAGTAAACATTTGTAAAAGCTTTTCTTTGGCTGCTATCCAAGTACATTTCAAATGAATGAGTAACTTTTGCTTGTGCTTTCCGATCACTAATTTTAGGCTCTTTTATTTGCATCAGGTCCTGTTCAGCAGATAATGCACATCATTCTTTTTTTTCCACAAATACTTTCTAAATGTTCTAATATATTCCAACATTTTCCATCCATGGGTACAGGTAAGGCTCACATCACAGTAATGATACATATCATATCACATAAAAGATTACACAATAAATAACATGATAAATAAATAAGGGGGTTCTACATTGTGCAAATGGATTAGATTGAAGTGGAGTAATAACTTCCCAAGATTGATTTAGCTTAAACTCATAAATTTATACCAAGAAATCTTCTGGCTCCCGAAGGTCAATTTCTTTATTATATAAACTGCACACTGGCTGAAATTCTCTAAAGTGCCCACTATTATAAAGTGCTGTTAAAAATAACTATCTCCATTCATATTTGGGAAAGGACCAATCTATAACATCATGTTTCCAATATGTTAAGGTAAGTCTCATAATGTTTGCCTGGAGAAAAAATTCCTTCTTATCCTTTAAACCTTTTATATTATACATTTCCAATATTGTAATTTTTGGGTCATCCCAGTGTGGAATATCTATACTAATAAGACTCAAGATCTCAAAAGCTTTACTCCACCAGATCTTAATTTCCCTACAGTTCCAGAAGGTATGAATCATATCCACATTTAACTCCATACAATGCCAACAAGAGTCGTCCTGCAATAATTTCATCCTATATAGTCTGTGAGGTGTAAAATAGGCCCTATTTAAAACTGTATATTGAATGACGCTGTCTCTGGTCAGTTTATAATGAGAAATAGTGTTGCAGGCAAGGCCCCATTGTTTATCTGTATAAGTGGAGATAAGCTCTTTTTCCTGTTTTTGAATGGTTGATTTATAGATCTGAAGGTATGATTTTGGTAGATTATCCTTTAACCATGCAAAAAATGTTTTATACTTATTTGATTTTATTTTAACTAACAGTAATTCCATTTCTTTGAAATCTGGAGCTCTTTCCCATCTGGAATAATCTTTCTTATATAAACTTAATAATTGATTGAAAAACATATAATGATTGTAACCTAACTGGAATTTATCTTTAAACACATCCCAAGATAAGATTCTACCCCTCTCAAACAAGCAGTTCCATTTTTTTATTCCCTTACATTCCCATATTTTTTTACTTAACATTTTGCCTCCTATTTTAAAGTTAGGATTCCCTCAAATGCTCTTTTCTGGGGAGAGAGGTATAAATCCCATTTTGTTTTATTTGTATATTTTATTATCCCATCAGCCATGTAACTCACCAATAGACTCTCAGAATTTTTCAAATGTCTAGCAGTGAAGGCAATTTGAGACAAATCCACCTGCTCTGAACATGAGGCAAACATTATATCATTCAAAAGAGGCAAATTAGACCTATCATATTCATCATCTAGGCCCCACCTCAGGACCCTTTTCAATAAGTTATGATAGGTGATATTTTGCCAAATGAGGGCAGAATAACCCCACCCTGATTCACTGGAAGACAAGGCTTTTCCCATGAAATCCTAGGCTGTTTCTTGTTCCAAATAAAGCTTTTAAGATGATTATTTATTTGTTTAAACCAAGTGGTTATCCCTCTGTACAGACAGTTGGTGAGATCTCATCTGGAGTACTGTGTGAAGTTTTGGAGACCTCATCTATGCAAGGACATAGACAGGATGGAAGCAGTCCAGAGGCGGGCAACTAAAATTGTGCAGGGTCTACATCAGAAACCATATGAAGAGAGACTGAGAGAGCTTAATATGTATATCCTTGATGAAAGGAGGGACGGGGGGACATGATAGAAACTTTTAAGTACCTCAAGGGAATCAACAAAGTCCAGGAGGTAGCATCTTTCAGAAAAGAGATGTATAAGAACAAGGGCACAATTTAAAGTTAGAGGGGATGGCTCAGGGGTAATGTGAGGAAATTCTTTTCATGGAGAGTGGTGGGCGCATGGAACCGCCTTCCTGGGGAGGTTGTGGGGTCTAAAATAGTGGGGGAATTCAAACATGCATAGGACAGACATAAGGCAATTATAGTGGGGGGTTGCAGGAAGTAGGCTGTTGGTTAACTAGAATCTGCAGCTTATCCAATAGGTAGGGAAATGGGCAGACTGGGTGGGCCAAGTGGTCCTTATCTGCCATCAAAGTCTATGTTTCTATGTTTCTAAGATCCAGGAATGGGTATCATTAAGGTTTATAATCTGTATGAAAGAAAAAGAACTATCATTATTTTCATAATTTGGATTTTTCCCCAGAGAGAGAGAGAGACAGAGATAAGGGAATCTTACTCCAACACTGTAATTTGTCCCTGACCGAATCCACAAGTTCTTTGAAATTGGATTTAAACAGAGTTTCAATGTGGCTATATATATATATATATTTCCAGGTAGCTCATGCCTTGTTCTTATCAACATACAAAATTTGCCAGCGGTCAAAGGCCTAGAGGTCTATCAAGTCTGCTCGAATGTGCACCTAGCACCCCTTATTCTGCAGCTGCCCTTCCCTTCCACCCTTCCCCTCCATTGACCCTCCCCATTGTCCTGTCCCATCCACTTTTCAAGCAGTCCACTGTTCCACTGGATACCACTTCTGCAGGTAATGCATTCTACCCAGCTACCACCCTATCTGTAAAAAAGTGTCTCCTAATCTCCCCCCTGAATCTTCCTCCCACCAGTCTCATATCATGGCCCTTGGTGTCCCTCCCCTCCCTTACTTTGAACAGACCCTCTGTACCGGTCTTGTTTATTTCTTTCATGTACTTAAAGGTTTCAATCATGTTCCCCCCTGTCCCTCCTCTCATCCAGTGAGTACATGTTCAACTCCCTCAGGCTCCTCTCATATGATAAGTCCCCCAGCCTCTTGATCATGTTTGTTGCCCTGTGCTGCACCCCGTCCAGTAACCTAATGTCCCTTTTCAAATCTTTTATTGTGGCTTGTGTATGTTGTTGGATTAAACCTGGGTCTTGAACATGAAAGGTTATAATCTCAATGTTCCCCTCATTTATTTTATAGCCAGCCACTTTAGAAATTTTTTTTATAACCAAATTCAATTCTTTGACACTATTTGCTGGATCCTGAAGTATTATAGGAACATCATCAGCAGAAGTGTTTAATTGTACTTCTTCTGACTTTATTTTAATACCATGAACATCCCTGTTTGCTCTACTTTCACTCAAAAAGGGTTCTAGCCCTAACACAAAAAGAGAGGGTGACAATGGGTAACTCTGGCAGACCCCTCTGTGAAGCACAATGGCTTCTGAAAGATTCCCATTTACTTTGATTTGAGCCATTGGTTTTGAATACAGGGTTTGAATAATGTAAATAAAGTCAGGTGGAAAACCAAAAGCCCTTAAGGTATTAAATAAATAGGGCCATTCTAACCATGTCGAAGGCCTTGGTTGCATCTAAGGCCATAAATATTGCTGGGGAGTTTGATTTTTGTAGGTATTCAATTAACAATTGTATTTTTAATAAACTTGTGTGTATTGTTCTGCTGGGAATACGTCTGATTGCTATGAATTAGCTTAGGTAGTAAGGGGAGTATTCTATTACTAACTATGTTTGCCAGTATTTTGTAATCAATATTTCAATAGGTCTATAGTTTTCAACTTTTTGCTAGATCTTCCCTGTTTCAACAGAACTGAAATATATGCTCATGAAAATAACTGTGGCATTTCCCTAGTCTTAACTGTCTGGTTAAATAAAACTTGTAGATGGGGGACTATTTTATTTTCCACTGCAATATAGTATTTTAAAGAAAACACATCAGTTCCTGGGGCTTTTGATTTAGCCATTTGGTGCATGGTATCCCTGATCTCTGCTTCTGAAATTTCATGCAACAAAAACTCTGTCTCTGTAACATTTAATTTAGGTTCTATAAAATGTTCAAAATATTATATTTTCTCTTTTGAAAGGGAACATTCTGAGGTATAAAGTTTTATATAAAACTTAACAAATTCACTCAATATTTCTGTTTGCTTAGAGTCTGTTCCACCATCTTCTGGTAATGAAATAATATCAAATGTTTGTCTTTCTAAAGTACAGTATGTATTCTGTTTGACAAGGTTTTCGCAATTACTTCACTATTGTTTTTCCTATTTTTATTATGCCATGTTCAACTTCTTTTTACTTGAAAATATTCTGTAGACTCAATTAATTTCCTAAGATTTTTAAGTTCCTCTGTTTTTGTTGAGTGCCCCTGATTTCACTGCCCTTTCCAAGGATAGTAGTTTCCCTTCTACCTCTTTTGGTTGTTCTGTCTTCTGTTTGTTTCTCCATGAGGTTTCTGAAATCACCACCCCTCGTACTGTGGCCTGAAGGGCACCCCTAACAGTCTATTATATTTACATCTGACATAGTATTTTCAGTCTTAAAATACTCTATAGTCTGTATCATTTTCCCCAAGAACTGCTTATCTTGCAAAAGACCATTACTTAAAAGCCGCAGTTTATTAACTCTATTTCACCCATCTCCTAACAAAATATTGTAAGAAACTGGGCTATGATCTGAAATAAGTCTGGTTTTTATTTTGGTTAGCACCTTCATGCTTTCTATCAACAGTTCTCTGGACATAAAAACATAGTCCAGTCTAGAATGTACTTCATGCCTGGAGGAAAAATATGTATAGTCCTTTAGTCCCCCATTTATTTTCCTCCAAATATCAACCAAATTATTTAAGATCCAATAAATTGTTCAACAATTTTGCTTTGTACTTATCCCAGCTTGAACCCTTAGAGGTCTTATCTACTTCTTCACTTAAAATACAATTTAAATCACCCCCTAATATAACGATACCCTTGTTCCAAGTATACATTAGTTTATTTACGTCTGCCAGAAAGTTACTATAGCCCTTAAAAGTAGCATACAAGGACCCAAAAATAATGTATCTGCCATTTATTCTTGTTTTTACCAAAACAATTCTCCCTTGTTTATCAGTTACTGAATCCAGTATGTTACACTTTAAGCATTTTCCAAAAAGGACAGCAACCTCAACACTTTTATTTAATGTTCCAGTAGAAAAAAAACAAACTTACTGGATTTTTTTTCCCAGTTTACTCCACTCTGTACTATTAAGGCAAGTCTCTTGCAACATAGTTACTTTGGACTTCATATTTTTTATTCTGGCAAAAAGCTCTGAGTCTCTTTACTGGAGAATGTATATCATTTACATTCCAAGTGCAATCTGTAAGTGCCCCCATCACTTCACCTGATGTCATTTACACTGTACCATTTTCCATTTCCCTAAGTGAACCTAATCCTATACCCATTAAATTCTTGCATACTCAACCCCCCAAAATGCCTAAGACAAAGTCTGGCAGTCCCCCTTAACACTTAGTAACAAGTGCTAGAAAAGGAGCTAGTCCCCCCAACCATCTACTTCCAAACTCCAAAATATTAAAGCCAAATCATTTTTCTACGCACTTTGGCCCAGATATTCAAACTGCACCAGTCTGAGGCGCAAGCCCCCGCTGCTCAAAATAGTTGCGCGGGGGTGGCGGTGATATTCAAAGAGTTGGCTGTTGAGCAACTCGCAGGCCTCGCCCAACCTAACACTTGCGCATGAGCGTGGAACTTCGCGCTACCGCGGTTGCCAGAGTTGAGCATTCAACTACGCGGTGGCGCAAGTACCATTCGCCATCGCAAATTCCGATATTCAAAGGTGACATGCAAATGGGGCCCATAATTTATACAAGGCGCAGAGGGGCATTTGCATCTCTTTATAGCCCCATTTGCGTACCATTTGCATGCGCCGTGCGCGATCCGAGGACTTGCTCTGGCCACCCCTGCCAGGCAGCAGCCGTCGGGACCGGCCTTACACTGTAACCAGATCGCGGGCATCACAGTTACATGCCCCCACACCTCCCACAGCCCGATCGCGGGCATCACAGTCATGCCCCCCACCTCCACAGCCCGATCGCGGGCAGAACACATACATACCGCCCCCCAACATCACCCCGGCCGGATCGTGGGCGGAGAATATTCAAACCCCAGTGCCCGATCGTGGGCAGAACCTGTATAACCCCCCAGTGCCCGATCGCGGGCAGAATGTAACCCTCCCCAGCCGAATAACTCCCTGGTGGTCAGTGGACCGTAAGCCGATCGCGGGCAGAATGTCACAAGCAGAACCCCCCAAACATCTCCCTGGTGTCTAGTGTCCCCCACCACCCGGCCCTCCACCGCTCCCCGCGGCGGCGGGCGACAGCATCCACCTGCCTGCCGCCCGCCCGCCCGCCCAGCACTGTCGGTAGGGCTGCCGCCCGTGGTGCAGAGCTACAGCAATAGGCGTGCAGCCCACGGACCAGTCAGTTGAGTGGGCTGCGACAGCGGTGGGATGCTGTCGCCTGGCCGCCAGCGGGGGAGCTGGGTGAGGGGCCGTGGGTGGGTGGGGACACTAGACACCAGGGAGATGTTTGGGGGGTTGTGCTGGGACATTCTGCCCGCGATCGGGCTTACGCGTCCACCGGACCACCAGGGAGTTATTCTGGGTTGGGGGAGGTTACATTCTGCCCGCGATCGGGCACTGGGGGTTTATACAGGTTCTGCCCGCGATCGGGCTGTGGGATGTGTGGGGGGACATGCGTGTACTGCCGCGATGGGGCTGGTGAGGCACAGGGGCGAGTTGAGGGCCAGCCAGGGGTGGCAGCTGCTGTGTTGCACCCTGCAATGCAGCAGCTCACCTGTGGGTGGCCCTCGACTTAAGCCTTTTTTGGCTCAAGCATGCGGGGCGCAGCTTGGGGGTTAGCAGCACAACTCATAACCCGACTGAATATCGGGTTGCGCAGGTTATGCATGGATCCTCCCCCTCCTGTTGAGCATGCATTCATTTGCATTGCTCTCTTGCGCAACCTGGTGCCAGTGGCGTAACTGCCTCCTGCTGAATATCGCAGAATGGCGCATTTTGGACTTGCGCATGGCGCAACCCTGTTGCGCATGGCGCAACCCTTTTGAATATCTGGGCCTTTCTGTTTATTTAAGATTCCATCACCTTTTCTGAGTATTACTTCTTCTCAACCATTCTCATACCTCGCAAAAACTGTTGGCAGACACATTTTTAAATCAGATAACACTTCAGCTACAGAACTGTAAAATAAAGTTTAGTTATTTAACAACATTTTCAGCTTAGCCAGAAAATTACATATGCCTTGATGCCCTCTTTCTATCTCTTTTGTTGCAATCCCCCATATCTCTTCCTTTGCTCCCACAATGTCTTAGAGTAATAATTTTTCAAATATGCCGATTGTTCTCTGTACAAAAAAAAATCTTGTGACCATAAAAGGCCTGCATGACCAGATCTTTTCCTTCTGAGGTTAAAACTTTTACTATTGTTGGTCTAGTTCTCCTGTTGTCTCTGGCTACTCCCTGCCAGTGGACCCTGTCCAAGACAGGAACTTCTTGGTCTGCAGGTAATAATTTGGAGAAAATATATTTTTATTTGTTTATTTAAATCTTGGATTACAAATACATTTGAGTTTGAGGCAGCTCATTTACAAAGGTTCCACATCAAAGGAAAGGGTTACAACAAGGTAGGGAGGTATAGATAACATTCCTGGTATCAGCAGAGGTACAGACAACATTCATGCTATCATCAGATCATAGTAAGTCAATTGGTAAATAAGTGGGAACAGTGCTACACATGCAAGATTACAAGCAAGCATAGAAAACCATAAGGTACATTTGAAGCAACATTGCTAATCAGAGGTGGGGGGGAGGGGAAGAGTAAGGAGGGGGCAGGGGAGGTGAGAGGGCAGAGTCCAGATAGAGAAGGAAAAGAAAATATGGCAGCCAGAGGCCTTGTCGTAGGGTGAGAGGGATGGTGAGCTAAGGTGGGAGAAGGGGTAAAAGGAGGGTGGATGAAGGGAAAGAAGAAAGGGAGAGTGGGAACCAGGTGTCTGGACAGGTCCAGGAAGAGGGGGGTCAGTGGGATAAAGAGCAAGGAGGGGGTGAGGTTAGGGAGGAGGTGGCAGGGGGAAAGGGGAAATTGTTCTATAATGAGAGGGGAAATGAAACAGGAAGCCAAGTAAGAGCCTCAGAGAGTGAAAAACGTGGTATAAGGATGTCTGCAGAAGTGAGAAACTAGGTGTAACAATCACAAGTGCTTTCGGTTAGGAGATGCTGATGAAGCATAAGTTTAAACTGGGACAGACTAGAAAGACTGCTCAGTTGGTTGCTTAGATTATTAAACCACAGGGGGGCTCTGTATTGAAAGGATCACTGGTATTGAGCAGTCTGACAGTGGGGTACTAGAAGGAGGTCAGAAACTGAGGTACATGTGTGTTGGGTCTTAGGGGATTTGTTTAGCAGGCAACCAATGCTGGGGGGTAGTAATCCAAGTACAGTTTTTTTGGACAGGAAGCAGGTTTGATATTTGATCCTGTTACTTAGTTGGAGCCAGCCAGATTGAACATATAAGTCACAGGTATGAGTGAGGCGCACAGCACCCGTAACTAACCTACAGGCTTTGTTCAGGGCCACTGTGAGTCATTTAAGAGATGTGGAGGTTGCAGCACAGTATATGATTAGACCATAATCAATGATCAAGAGGACCGAGCTGTGAACTGCAACCTTCAGCAATATCAACTATAATATTCTGAAGTAGAAGTTCTTTTTCCCATTCAGGTAAAATGCCAAACACCCTTATATTTTTCCTCCTTGCCCAATTCTCCTGCTCATCTAACTTCTCTTCTTGAGATGACTGATGTTTCTTTAAAGATCTTACATCTTGACCCAGTAGAGTTATAATTTCCTCTAAGTCGCAATGTCTCTTCTCCAATTCAGAGATTTGGTTTAGACCCTTTTCTAGATTACTGTCCAACTTTAAAATATTTTCTGTGAGCTTTTTTATGGATTCAGGTAGATGCCATAATTTTTCTACTGCACTTTGTATGTCAGACATGTTTTTAACCAACTGTAGGGCCCAAACCAGTGGAGAATCAAGTGTTAGCCCTGTATGCAATGATCATCCATTTGGCTAATTTAATTTTACAGAAGCAGTAGTTTCTCCAACAGTTGGTTCCATAACAGAGTTTCAAGGCTGTTCCTCTGAGGGCCCAGATAAAACACCAGTGTCTTCTTTTGAGGAAATATCTTCCATTTCTCCTGGAGACTGCATGGGTTTTGGATTGGTATTAACATTTTTCCTCTTTCTTTTTTCCTTCTTTTCTAAGTCAATTTTGGGGGCCATATATAGTACTTGAGACCCAGCCAGATTGCAGCAGTTTTTAACGGCAGTCTCAGTTGGCTTAGCTTCCTATTTGTTACCTCAGCCACTGTTTTTAAATCAAGCTCGTGAATGATCTGTACTCTCTTTTGAGGCTTTAAAATTTTCCCCTGAGGCTTGAAAAGTTTTGACAATCTTTTCCCTCATAGCACTGCTTTATATTGCATGCCTCCCATATACAGAATCTCTTCTTTTTATTTTAATGTCCCTTTTTCCTTAAGTTGTTTGCCAAAGAGCTAATGTACCAGGACGAGAATGAAAAGGTGAATGCCCTTATGGTAGCTTCCACCCAAGCAGGCCCACAAAAGTCTATGAAGTGATCCCAGATTGAGCAAGATATACTTTGTGCTTGCTTAATTAAACTATTTAAACCATTGTAAAAGTCAGTATTCACTAATACAGGGCAGACAATGATCAATAGGTACAAAGGTGTCCAAAATTCTTTAATGTTTTTTAGGGTTTGAAAAAACTTTCTAACTCTCCTTCTCATGAACAGTCTTGTTGTGCATCTCAAAGTTTAGTCTATAACTAGACAGGGATAACTTATCTTCCAGTTGCTTGTTACTTGTTGCTGGTGTTTATTGGTTAAAGCTGATTCCTGAAGCATTCCTCCTGTATGTTCATGACTTCCACCAACTGGCATTCACCTTCCTTCAAGCGCTTGGAAATAATTTTCAGCCACAACACAGGTAGCGAAAAAAAGGAATGTAATTCGAATACAACGTCCAAAGGACCAACTCTGGTTCAATAATGGAGCCAGACCGCTACTGCCACAATAAAATTTCCAAAAAAGCACTGCTGAAACTGTTAGAACACACATTGCCTTCCCTTCACCACTCGAGTATATAAGATAATTTCAAGCCACCTCAATATCGAGTTTCTCACCCGCCATACATTTGGCATCACATATCAAGTAAGAAGGAGAACGGTTTCATGTTTAAACTGAAGAAACATAGCCCAGTCTGCAAACAACGTTTTTTAGCTGTAAACAGGAGGGAAGAGAAGCCGCATAGTCATGCTGCCTAGCCCGTCATCCAACGCATTGTGTCACCATGTATCCACCAGATAATGCACATCATTCCTTTTTAACAAATTTCTCATAGGAATCCTTAAGAACCACTTTTTTATATACCAAGTTCCACGGACATGTTTGATTCATAATGTCCAAAAACCAGTCTCAGAGTCTTAATCCATGCAAATGAGAATCCTAGACTTTCCAATTTAAATTGTTACCTAATTGACCATACAATGAGTAAGAAAGGCCCAGATTGCATGATGTTTAACATAAGCTGAATTTTCTGGAATAAGAGAAATATTGCAAGGAGCACTGGCCAAACTTTGCATGAAGTAAGCACCAGGCACATTTTTTTGGGACACCCAATATGGGTTCAATGGAATTTATTCATTTGTGCTTCCAGATATACCATAGCTGACCCCCCCCCCAAAAAAATATTCTGAGATATAAAGAACAGCTGGTGGAAGTTTGGCACTGAAAGTCATATGATGATGTCATATGACACCCGGGTCGTGACTGAAAATGGTCCTTTGGATCAGCTCACCTACCCGGTTACCAAAGACATAAGTAAAATAAATAAAATATACCTTTACAGAATTACCTCCATGAAGCCTATTAGACCTTAAAAGGCTCAGCAATGTTTGCATGGATTTTTGCTAGAAATCTCAGAATGATTTTGTCCAGGAAAGATTTTTACTAAAAGTTAGGCACAGTATGTGAAATTGTTTGTGACAACTGTTTTTTTTCCTTATTAATGTACTAAACAATTTTAGAACTTCCGGTCCCAAGTTCCATTATGTCAGTTTTCTTGATATTAATATCTAAGATTAAGGATGAAGATACCTCAGATAATTCATCTAATTGCTTTTGCATTTCTCCATCTTGTAATTGATAGAAACAAATACTTTGCACTAAAGGAAAGTGGAGACTATCCACCTTCCAAAAGTATCACATATTTGCCTCTGGATATAACAGAACCGGAGAAAACAGCACATATAGTAATGCTATTTATTTTTTTAGGAAAAGATGGCAGTGGCAAATAGCAGTTACTGTGCAACAATGAGCTGACTGCAAAAACCTGTATTAACACCACAACCAGCCTATAAACACAAACAGGAAGAGGCTGGTGAGCAGTGACATAGATGATTCTGGGATATGATAGGCTGCAACTGTCTGAACAATAGTCACTGTTGTGCATACAAATAGGAAAGTGGCCAATAGAACCATTGGTTGTCAACAGGGACAGGCTGGTATGTGGATGACTGGCTAGCACTCTGACATAGCTGCAATGCCCTGCATCACCCCAACATGACTGTTTTGCGATTTTCAAGCAAACATGAAAAGAAACATGAATATCATTTTTGAAAATGAGAATACCACTTTTAGAAAGCAACTTGTTTTGGATAATGGTAATCTTCCACCCCTTTTCATATAATTCCAGACCACCTGTTTTTGTAATAATGCCTCTTTCACCTCCCAGGGCATCACAGGGCTACTTCTAGTGTCAGGAGCTGTTTACTGCCATGTGCCTTCTGAACTTAGGGACTGAAGAACAGCAGAGCCACTCAGATGCAATACAATGTCTGAAGTTACTGCATGACAAAAGGGATTACCTGACATTGCAATTACCTTGTTTACTGCAATAATAAAATAATAGAATCATAGAATCTTGATGGCAGAAAAGGACCCCATCTGCCCAACTAGTCTGCCTCTTACCCCTCCAACTCATCCCTCCTTCCACTGCCCCTCCTCCCCCCACTACTCAATCCCATATGTCTGTCCCATGCCCTCTTGAATCCCTCCACCATTTCAGCCTCCATCACCTTCTCTGGTAGTCTGTTCCATGCCTCCACCACCCTCTCTGTGAAGAATCACCCCCTCACATTGCCTCTGTATCTTCCTTCCTGCAGTCTCTACAATGCTAGTTTGACAACTTTGTTGGTGACTGATGTTGCAGTGGTGACTATGTCAGCCATAATTGTAGTCAGCATAGAACTGTTCACTTTGGACTCTTTCAAAGCCCCCTGAACCCCCCTCCATGTGGGGGGCTTTTCCCCCTGCACACCCCATACATAAACTAATCAACTCTAAGTCAAAGTTGATTCAGGGAGGGGTGCAAGACCCCCCAGAATGCAGTGCGGGGTCTCACAGTGATGTAGAGTGACCTGTCAATGTTGTCGCTGTATTGTCATTCGCAGTGCAAGTGTTGTTGAGTGATCGGCATATGGTCTTAGGCTATGCCCTCTAGTTAGAGTCCCCTCCTTCTTTCTAAGTAAACACCCTTCCTTCACTTTGTTGATCCTCTTCACATACATAAAAGTTTCAATCATGTCCCCACTCTCTCTTCTAGTCTGCAAGTGTACAGATCCAATGCCTTATACCTCTGCTCATATGTCTTCCCTTGCATTCCCTGCACCATCCCAGTTGCCCTTCTCTGAACTCTCTCTATCTCATGTATGTCCTTTCGCAGGTGTGGTCTCCAGAACTGGACTTTGTACTCCAGGTGCAGCCTCACCATAGCTTTGTAGAGGGGCATCAGTACCTCCCTCCTTCTGCTAGTAATGCCCTTGCAGATACATGCCAACATTCCATTGGCTTTCCCCACTGCCCTGCTACATTGGTTACCTACCTTAAGGTTGCTTGATACTAAAATCCCCAGATCCTTCTCCTGCTCCATTACTTTAATGATCTCCCCTCTTAGGGTGTATCCTGCTTGCGGATTTCTATGTCCCAAGTGCATCACAGTGCACTTTTTTTGCATTGAATTTCAGTTGCCAAGCCTCTGACCATTCCTCAAGAATCTTCAGGTCCTGCCTCAGGTCCTCCACTCCCCCCCCCACCCAGGTGTCCACCCTATTGCAGATTTTTTTATCATCAGCAAATAGGCACCCCCGCCCCTCCACTATATCACTGATGTAAATATTAAAAAGGAGGGATCCCAGTACTAACTCCTGGAGCACCCCACTCATCACTCCCCCATCCTGGAGTACACCCCATTTACCACCACTCTCTGGCTTCTGCCCACCAACCAATTCTCCACCCACCTGGTTATTTCCCCACCCACCCCTATCCTTTCCAACTTACTAACCAACCTTCTGTGAGGGTCAGTGTTGAAG
Organism: Neoceratodus forsteri; assembly: GCA_016271365.2. Taxonomy (NCBI): domain Eukaryota; kingdom Metazoa; phylum Chordata; order Ceratodontiformes; family Ceratodontidae; genus Neoceratodus; species Neoceratodus forsteri. The sequence goes on along the minus strand of JADMNL010000040.1, from coordinate 39,245,226 downwards.
GCCTTGCTGAAGTCCAGATAGGCTACATCCACTGCTCCTCTCTGGACAACCACCTGCATCATCCTATTGAAGAACTAAATCAAGTTTGTCTGGCATGACTCTCCCTTCATGAAGCCATGCTGCCTGTCATCCTGCAATCCACTATCCTTAAGGTAGTTCACCACCATCTCCTTTATTAGTGCCTCCATGACCTTTCCCATCACTGAGGTGTGGCTGACCAAGCAATAGTTCTCCATCACCTCCCTGCTACCCCCTTATGCAACAGCCACATCCACCATCTTTCAGTCCCCTGGCACCCTCCCTGAGTCCAGAGACGAGTTGAATAGCCTCATCAGTGGGGCAGCCAGCTCCTTCCTCAGTTCCCGCATCAACCTCAGCTGCAAACCATCTGGCCCCATTGCCAAGTCCACCTTCAACCTGCCTAATTCCTCCCTAATACTTTCTGCACTGAACGAGCTCAGGTCCACCCTTTTGTCCTCACTGTCTCTTCTCCTTAGCCTAGTTCCCCTGCCCTCTTCCTCCTCCATAAATGCTAAGCAAAAGTACTTATTAAGTTCCTCTGCTTTTTCCCAGTCCCCTTCCAGTGGTACCCCTCCCTTCCCCCACAGCCTTGCCTTCCTTCTTTCCCTCATATATCTAAAAAAAGTTTTGTCTCCCCTTTTGGCCTGCTTAGCTATTCTTTGCTCAGTATCTGCTTTGGCCCTCCTTATCTTCTGCCCTGCTAGTCTTCTTATCTCCCAATAAGCCCCACTGTCCTCTTCCATTTGTGCCCTCTTGTATTTTCTGAAAGCCTTTCTCCTGCCTGTTACTGCTCCCGCCACCTCCCTTGTAAACCAAAGTGGTCTCCTCTTTTTTCTGTTCTTCCTTACCTTCTTTATGCACATTTCTGCGGCTTTCAGTACTCCTTATTTAATAGTTTCCATTAACTCCTCCACTTCTCCTCTATTCTCCATTCCCTCCATTTCTTCCCTCACTATTTTTCTCATCCTGCTAAAGTCTGTGCTTCTGAAGTCCATAACTGTCTTGCTGATTCAGTTGACCTCCCTCCCTGACCTTACCCTGAACCTTACCATCCTGTAATCACTGGTGTCCAGTCCATCTCCCACCTCTACCTCCTCCATGCTGTCATTTGTCAGGACCAAATCCAGCAGATCATTTCCTTATGTAGGCTCCCTAACCAGCTGCTGTAAGAATACATCTTGCAATGTCTCTAGTAACCCCCTGCTCCTAGCCAAAACTGCATCTAAGATGTCCCAGGTCACATCTGCGAGGTTTAGGTCCCCCACCAAGAGCAGTTCCCCTTTGTGGGCCATCCACATGACTGGTTGTATCAGCTCTCTATCCCCTTCCTCCCCCTGCATAGAAGGTCTGTATATCACCCCAGCTGCAATGATTTCCTAGTCCTTCTGTCCAGTGTTACCCACAGGAGCTCTGTCTCCCCATCCTCCTCCTGCCACTCAGTTAGTCTTATGTTGTCCTTGATGAATAAAGCCACTCTACCCCCTTCCTTCCAGCCCTGTCCCTTCTATGCACTCTGCAGCCTGGGACAGTCTTCACCCAGGTATGATGTTCTGTCCACAAAGTCTTGCTTTTTGCTACTATGTCCAGTTCTTCATCCCCCCCATGATGTCCTCCAAGTCCACCATTTTGTTCACCAAGCACCTGGCATTAGCTGCTAATCCCTTCCAATTCCCCACACCCCCTCCCCTTTGCCAAGCTTTTGTCTAATATACTATTCCTATCTGGGGGGAGGCTGGTAGCCCCCCTCTCTTCTAACTTTTCATGTGGATAGTTTCCTAACCCTCCAGTATAAATTATACATCCTATATATGAACTCTCCTAATTTACTTTTCAGCACTGCTGCTTCTTCCCGGTTCAGGTACAGTCTGTCCAGGGAAAACAGGCTCTCGTACTCCCATGTTGAACCACAGTCCCCCATTAACCCATATCCCATCTGCCTGCATCATCCCACTAGCCAGTGATTAAACTCCTTAATCCTCTGCTTCCATGCAGTACTCACTTTTGGCATGGGTAACCCCTCTGAAAAACCAAAAGATTGAAACCCCAGACTACTACGATTCCTAGCAAGCTCCCTGAATCTCGTCTGTACCCCCAATAGGCAATTGCCGTCCAGATCATTGGTGCCCAGATGGAACACCAGATGCATTTTTCCATCCTGCCATTTGTCCCATGAGGTATATTGTGTCTTACCTCTAGTGCCATAATACTTGGTAGACACTCCACCCAACCTACCCTGCTCCTATCTCCCATGCCCGCCCCATCTTTTTCCCTTCATAGGTTTCTACAGAGCTATATAGATTCTCATCCTTTGTGCTTGCATATTCCTTAAAAGGAAAACTTCCTCATTCTGTGCAGTTTGTTTAACTTCAACTTGAAGTGGTTGACTGAAGAGCTGCCCACAATCTCTAAAGGTAAGGCATTCCACCGAGATATCACCCCCTGGCTATACCAGTTTTGCCTTTTCCATGTTCTGCAATTATGACCTTTCAGTCGAAGTGGGTGCACTCTAGTGTGATAGGTTTGGTCTCTGAATAGGAGCCCCAGTCAGTCCAATAGCTCATCATTCATTTGGGCCTTAAATAGTAAGCACATGTCCCCCCTTACCCTTCTGTAATGCAGTGAGAACATGTCTAGTTCTTTCAGTCTGTTGGTATAATCTATCCTGTTGAAAAATAATATAGTGCTTGTTGCTCTTTCTTGTATCCCCACCAGCATGTCCATCTCACCTTTTTATGTTGGTTCGCGTATGCGCAGCCAACATATTGCGGTAGTAGCAGATTTGGAGGCGTGGTCACTGTTGGGCGAATGCAGAGCATGTATCAGTAGGAGCGTCACTCATTCCCCAATCAGCCAGCAGCAGGTGTTGACATCACACATCCCTAATGTGGCCACCAGATCTGAGAAAAGGTCTGCTGCAAAGAGAGCGAAGCTGTCATGCAGTGGGACCACAACACGCCTCCTAACATGCACGTAGCATGGCGGCAGTGACTGCCACTGCCTCCTGTCACAATGCTGATGGGGAGCCCACTCCACGTTGGCATAATGACTCCTCTCCCATTTAAAATGTATGACAAGGGAGTGCCCAATCTCCCTGGGCATCATGAGCCCCCAACAGTTTTTCTTTGCCTACGGGGGGCCCAATGCCTGTTGGCGTTTATCCCCGTCCCCATTTATTTTGCCAACGGGGGAACCCAATCCCCCTCAGCTCATGTCTTCCCCCCTTCAGTACATGCTGACAGGAGTGCCCAATCCCCCATCGACTACAGCATCCCCCCCAAAAAAAAACACATAGGTGGCATGCTGGGAGCCCACCCCAGTGTGCCAAATCCCCTGCAAAACAAAACTGTCCTACAATGTTTTTTTTTTTTTTTTAAACCAGTAAAAAAGAAAATGGTCCCTTGCAGTCTCCCTGCCCCGTCCCACAACCCACGCCCACCATCTGCACACCCTGCCTCCCCACATCCCCCTCACCCCATACTTACCTCCAGAGTCTGACGCGACGATCTTTGGGGGACTGTGAACGTCAGCACTCTTCAAAGCCAACCGCAAACTGAAGAATCGCTGGTAAGCTGTATAATGCCATAAATAGTTTTTTTTTTACTTTGGTGCATATCTCAGCCATTTTTGTGAATTTTGGTACCACATTTTCAACATGGGGTTATTGGGACCCCTCCTCATGAATTCAGGCACTGTCATGATGTTATTCAGTCCCAAAAGGTGATTTTGTGGTCACTGCGTGGAATCACCTTTTGGGACTAAATAATGAAACAACAGTGCCACTGTTCATGAGTGGGGCTCTCAAAAAGCCTATGGCTGTTTTGCGAGCGTGCGTTGCGCAATTCTACGCATGCTCGTAACTTCATGAATTTGTAATATTTTCACTCCAGATTTTCAAAATTGACATTTTCCACACCTCCTTATGAACAGTATAGCTGTCATTTTGCATATCATGGCTGAAATGTGTTTTGGCACGTCCAGCACTGAATAGTGCAGTCACTGTGCAAAATCAGTTTTTGGGACAGTCTGAGGAAATGACAGTGACACTCTTCATGAGCAGAAGTCCTAAAATTCCTATGTTGAAAATCTGGTGATGAAATTCTATAAAATGACTGCATTACAAGTGTACATTGTGCAGTTTCCATGCACCCTTGTAACTTCGCAAATTTGCAATATTTTCATGGCAAATTTTCAATACTGGCATTTTTTCATGCCTCCTTATGAACAGTACAGCTGTCATTTTTCACATCCTTCCCTAAATGTGTTTTTGCACCTGTGGCACACAATGGCATGGTCACTGTGTGAAATCAACGTTTTGGACAAATTAACAAAATCACAGTGCTACTGTTCATGAGGGGAGGTCCCAAAATGCCTATGTTAAACATGTGACTAAAAAAATCCCCAAAATAATTGGGTTATGGTCATGTGTTGCACAGTTTCTATGCATGCTCATAACTTCACCAGTTTTTCATATTTTCACTCTAGATTTTCAACGTTGCCATTTTTTACATCTCCTCATGAACAATACAGTTATCATTTTCCACATACTGCCCAAAACATGTTTTCATCCCTGTGTCGCCAAATGGCATAGCTGCTGTGCAAAACCACCTTTCAGCTAACAAACTGATACTGCCACTTTTCATGAGGTGGGCTCACAAAAAGCCCATATTGAAAATTTGGAGTGAAAATACCAACACATACCTACGGTGTTAGGGTTTCCAACTGTAGTACCTCACCTTGTAGAGACTGACAGGCATCAGGGGTGTGACTTGGGATCATCGGCTGTAATGCTTATGCCATTACACCCCAACCCCCACCCTGCAGCCAGTGATAGGCATCGTGGTGTGCCTTGCACTGTTCAGCCACAGTGTTTGCCCCATTCTCCTATACTGCACTCAACTCAGCATATTTCCTTATGGAATGGGGTAAGTATAATGCCCAAAGACCCCAAAGCACACCACGACACTTGTCCGTGTCTACAGTGTATGGTGAGGTACAATGGCATGAGCATTATAGCTGACAACCCAAAGGCACACCCCAATGCCTGTCGGTCTCTACGGGGGGGTGGGGTTGGAGTCACTTCAATACTTCACTGCCATTCCTATTATATATCTCTAACTCTGGCACTATCAATGCCAATGCCAGTGAGACAGCATTTGGCATTGACAAATGCTTGTTTATATGGTGACTATACTTGTGCTCCATACTCTAATAGTGATCTGACCAGTGAGCTGTACATTGGCACCAAAACCTCTCTGTCTCTACTGGATACGTGCCTAATGATGCAATTTAAAACTCTGTTTGCTTTCTGGCATACTTTTCTACAGTGCAACCCAAACTGCAGATCATTGGTAATAATTTTTCCCATATCTCTTTCTTTGGTTACACTTCTCAGTGTTGTATTGGCCAAGTTATAGTTGACCTGCAGATTTTTTCTTCCTAAGTGCATAACTGCATTTTTCTGGATTTAACTGCAGTTTATGGTTATTGCATCACTTGTCTATATGGTTTAGGGCCTCCTGTATACTATTTGTATCCATTTGTTTTTTGAATTCTGCCTCCACCCTGCAGTCATCTGCAAATTTTGTCATCCATAAATTTGAGTGTTCAATCTGAAAGGGTGTAACATAGATATTAAAAAAGACATGGACCCAAAACACAGCCCTGGGGTACTCCACTTGTTATGCCAGTCCAGTCTGAGAGTATGCCCTTAACACTGACCCTTTGTTTTCTGTCAGGTAACCAGGAGTGAACCCATGAGATGACATTTTCATGTAACCCCATTTTAAAGAGTACGTGAACTAGCTCATCCTGAGGTAGTTTTTTGAAGGCTTTGCTAAAATCCAAGAATACTACATCCACTGATCCACCTGCATCTAAGCTCTTTCTAACTCTGTTGTTGAATTCAAGCATATTCGTTTGGCATGAGCAAGCTTTGGTAAAGCCGTGCTGTGAACTATCTGCCATCTTACGTTCCTGAATATGCTCCACGATGTACTCCTTAATAATCCCTTCCAATATCTTGCATAGGGTGAATGTTAAGCTAACAGGGTCAATAATTTGCTGGCCATTTTTTACTACCTTTTTTGAAGAGTGGGATCACTGTGGCTGTACTTCATGGCTCTATCGCTTCTCCCCTATCTAAGGAGTTCAGGAAAATGTAGCTAATGGGGTATGCTAGTTCATTTGCCAACTCTTTGATGATTCTAGGATGTAAGCCATCTTGTCCAGGGGATTTATTTTTGTCAAGCTGGTTGAAGCTATCTCTAATGTTTACTGGAGCAATTAGGATTGGGCTATTTGTAATATTAAATATAGTGTTTATACTACTGCCTTATTTTTATCAGAAAAAACTGTAGCAAAGAATTTATTTTGAACATCAGCCATTTCTTTATCTGAAGATACTACTGTGCCATCCCAGACCGGCAGTGGTCCTGTAGCACTACCTGGTCCCCTTTTATGATTTGTATGAGCATAAAATGCTTTATAATTGTAAGTTCATACCTTTATTATTGAATCCCCAATGAGTAGGACCCTGTCCCCCTTCTCCCTCTGTTTGTTCATTTGTCCTAATCCTAGCTCCTGGCATTTCTTTTACTTCCTTTTTCTCATTTTCCCCCTTTCTATCACATTACCTTGAGTCTGGTTCCCCCCTGTGCTACTCCCATCATCATTTCCTGTTTCACTCACCTCTACCCCTCCTTTCTCAAGCACTGTCACATCCTTTTGTCCTTCTGTTGCTTGTGCTTTGACTTTTTCCCTTGGTGAGCCAGTGACCTTCTCCTTCCATGCCTTGATTGGCCCCTGAAGACTCAGGCTTGCGACCTTCCTTCCCATGGGGGTTGTCTTTCAAGGGGTGTGTTCACCCCCTCATCTTTCTTCTTATGTTTGCATTCCTCATGGTGCCTTCCCAAAGGGGTGTCCCCATTTTCTTTTCCACCAGAACATTCCTTTGTTTTTGCCTCTCTTTTTTCTCTTAAGGCCTCCTCTCTACCCTCTCTTCCTCTACATGTGTTCCTAGGGTTTGAATCTGTTTTCCTGCTGTATGCCTACTTCCTACACTCCACTAACTGGGGCTACCCTCCTTGCTTTCTCTCTTTTTCTTTCTCTGCAGATCTTGTACCTTATCATTTGCCATTCTCCCTGGCCCCATATGTCTTACTTGCCACCTTTTCCTTGGTCTCATGCTTCCGCCCTTATGCCCCACTTTAATCCCCCCAGCTTGTGTACCCTGTTGTTCTCTTCCAGTCCCTTCACCTTCCTCACCTGTCCATTGTGATTCTTGTTTCCAGTCCCCCAGCAGCTCCCACTGTATTCTTTCTACTACCATGTGCCCATCTTACTCCCCCTGCAGATCCCAGCTAGTCCTCCCCATACCCCTGTCCTGTAACCTGCTCAGTGTCCATCTCAACCAGCCCACCTCCTCCCTTAGCTGCACCACCTGATTACATACCATGCAGCCCCCCCCAGCTTCCATGCTATAGCCAACACTATGACCGTCCTGCATCCATTGCACCCTACCACCCTTCTAAGGCTGCTTCTTGCCATTGCAGCCTAGGGACCATACCCAAGACATGCCTTCCCCCTGCCTAAGCAACCCTTCAATTGTTTCTGTCCCTCCATTTGTCCCTTCATCTTAAAATCAATCAACTTAAAAAAGTTTGGTGCTTCCTGTTTAGTGTAAGGAAGGCATAATACCTATGGGCCCACACCTATATAGGTGGATGAGCCCAGGGTGGGTGGGATGGGAAGGTGGGTGGCTTACACTGGTGCTCTGCTCATGAGACAATCTGCCCAGTCCAACCTTCAAGCTGCTCACTACCCCAAAGCAGACTGAAGAAAAGAACCAGTGCTACCAACAATTTAAACTCAATTAGCTGAAACTGTTACAAAACACAGAGATTACCACCCCAAGGCAGACTGGCAAAAAGAACCCTGGCTCCCAGCAATTTAAACACAATTAGCTGGAACTCTTACAAAACACAGAGATTACTTGACACTGTTACACAACACTGCTACTTCCAGAAATGTTACTGCTCACCACCCTCAAAGCAGACCAAGGAAAAGAACCCCGGCTCCCAGCAATTTAAACACAATTAGCTGAAACTGTTACAAAACACAGAGATTACCTAAGACTGGTACACCACACAGAAACTTCCAGAAATGTAGCTGCTCACCACTCCCAATGCAGACTGATGAAAAGAACTTCAGGTCCCAGCAATTTAAACTCAATTAGCTGAAACTGTTACAAAACACAGAGATTACCTGAGACTGTTACACAACACAGAAACATCCAGATATGTAGCTGCTTACCACACCCAAAACAGACTGAGGAAAAGAACATCAGGTCCCAGCAATTTTATCTCAATACTACTACAGTGTGCTGCAGTGTTGCACTGCATACTAGCCAGCTACACAGTATAGAAGTGTATACCTGAAGGGGTTCCTGGAGTTTGTGCTTATGAGTGTGACACTTTCTAACTACAGAAAGATTTTGGGATCTAACAGTTTACTTAGCAAATGCTACATCACCATTTCTTTGTATTCCAGACAGCAGTATTTACCCCCGATCCTGAATCCGTGACTAATGTTAGGATAAACAGTAATATGACAACACAAGAAGTCATAGCACTGCTACTTCACAAATTTAAGGTAAGTCCTTATATTGTTTTCTTGGCATATAGCTCATAGGTGAATGGTAATAGAATTGTCCTTTAAGTATGCATATTGCCTTATAAAGTTGGAAACTGTAATTAAGCTTTCTGATTGGCTGGGGCCTTTGTAACTACCATAAGATAGTCCCATGGGGCTTGTATGTACCCTACCATTGTGCAATACATAACCCATACCTCAAGAGGTATAAGGTAAGTTTTAATGAAAAAAAAGAAAAAAACTAAAGTACATTACCATTTTTTATAGTCACAATAGGTGACTCTGGGTATGGGATACTGATCAATAATCTTACTTCTATAGTGAAAACACTTGCCTTTGGTTCTTGATGTGTAACTCATGGGGTTGGATTATCTGATGGTAATCAACCTTGCTGTGCATTAGTGATTACTTATTCATGTATTGATTACAGTAAACTTCTGTAGAGGGAAGTTGTTAAGCACTGTATTTGTCTTGGAACATACTAAAGAGTTTCATGAACTTGAGAATTAAAATTATTACAGTATTTTGCCAGTTGGTGTCCAGTATTTGTATTTAAAGGGGCACTGTCAATTTTTGAGAGTTTTTTTTCCCCTGAGGGTCTCAGTCTGATTTTTCAAACCATTAAAAGTAACACCTATACTGCTCATTTTAAGGTAAGACAAATACCCTCATGCTCAAGAGAACATCTACTTTTAGCCGATACTGTACCATTACTTACCATTGCTTAGGCTATGCCAAACTAGTGCATGCATGCATTTACAAGACATTGAGATGGCATATATATATATTAAGCATGTATTCATACTGAGGAGAGTTGTCCGATGATAGATGTTTGGACAAGCACAAAGGTAACACACTTGGTCTGAGCTAAATTATTTATTGGCTCACGTCTGTCTCTATTGTGGCTGTGTAGGATGCCTCTAGAGGTACCCCCCTGGTGAGGTTGGACTTCACTGTCCACCATGTTAGAGAGTGTCTCACCAATGGCGGTAGAGGGACAATGACCTGTAGATTGTACTCGTTTGGTGAACCCCAAGTAAGGACGTACATTTGGAGTGGTCGCATGTGCCATCTGGCCCAGGGTATGAGGTCTATGCAGGATGCCATGCACCCTAGCAACTGGGCTATGCGTCCCATGGTTGTCTGATGGTGGGCTCTCATGTGACGGACCAGGGCTATCAGATTGAGCACTCTTGTCTGAGACGGTGTTGCCCATCCCTGTAACATGTTGATTAGTGCCCCCAGATGTTCGATCTGCTGGGTGTGTACCAGATGACTCTTTGCCCGGTTCACTACCCAGCCGTGTTCCTCAAGTGCCTGCAGGGCGGTCATAGTGTCTTGGATCGCCCACTCCTTGGAACATGCTCGAATGAGCCAGTCATCCAAGTAGGGTATGATGCATGATTTGAACTGGAGAGCAGGGGATTCTGGGACCTGGATATACTAGAAATTTGATCCTAGAGTCATGTGCATCACTAGCCTATCAGGTGGGCTAAAACCCATGAGGTAATGTCTGGAGTGCCATGGATGGTCAACCAATCACAATGATTAACTTGGTCATGAATCATGTTACAGGCAAACTGGTCACACAAGACCAGAAATAGCCCTTAAATTCTGACAGTGTCCCTTTAACTTAGGGATGAATAAGGCAGCAGAAACCTGAATCAGATGACAGTCAGATTTCAGGGAATCTGACCTGAAAGAGCTGGGTAAACTAAATCAGACTGCAATGAAATGGGTCCGGATCTGAATCAGAGCTGGGAAACATGTTAGGGTATAGGAAACCCCTTAATGGCCCAGATCTGAGTGAGATCTGGAGTGACTCAGATCTTTGAAACTTTGGCATGGATAATTTGAGCCAGTCTGAGGCATCCAGCACCAGGGGTATTAAAATGTAAAACCAAAATGGTTTGTCCATCCCTGAACTCATTCCTTTAGGGTAACAGTCTCAAAATGTACAACCCACAGAGCCAGCATTATAAATCTAAGAAGGCTGCCCATGGACTGGATTATAAACAGTGCACAATTAGTCTGGGTACTGATGGAGTTCCAAGAAACATCAGTGAGAATCCATTACTAAAATTGAAAAAAATATAAACATGCCATGGTATACTACTTACTATTTTCCACACAATTCCCTGATCAGAGACCATAGACATTCAAGGGTAACCATGTAAATCGGCATTTGAATAACGAACATCTAAAGAAGCAACTGAACATTTTAGAATGGAAAACCACAGAGAAATTGTATTCACATATTTAAAGTGTAGAAAAGAATTGCCAAGTTGAAAAGCTGATGTTCAATTGAGGCCATACAAATGTATGATTAGATACCCAAGCTGTGAACCTGGTGATCCAGCTCTGAATCATATTACTATTTTTTTTAATTCAGTGGGATTTGGTTTAACATCATGCAGTGAGAGTTCCAATACTCCAGGCTTTTCTATGGACAAGAAGTGATGGAACTCCATACATTTTACAGGTGAAAATGCTCAACAAAGAGAACTGATGGGTATAGGTTGGGGGGGCAAACCTGGCATTAAACAACCAGTCACACCTATGTGGGTAACCAAAGACCACTGGGATTATAAAAACTACCCAGAAACCCAAGTTACTGCATTTTCCATTTTGCCAAATATAGTCTCCTAAACAGGAACTTCTTGGGCATATGTGGAGAAATAATTATATGAAATGTTTTCATGCTGCACCCATAAAACTACCCAAGTGATAGGTATGTGGCAAGTATGATTTAAATGTTAAATTGGAACCAATTGCATGCATATGGCATGCCTGCAGCAAGCAAGTGTGGAAACCATGATTTCTATCTTAAATTGGGAAAGACTGCAAGCATATGGCATGCATGCAAAAAGCAAATGGTCACTGATAACTGCACACATAACAGTTAAGTGACTTGCTCAGGATCACACATCACACCATACACAAGTGGGGTAAATGAGATTCAAACCCAGGTTTTCATGCCTCCAAGTTTCCTAGCTTGCAGTTCAGTGTCTTTAACCACTAAACCAAACTGTCTCCACACATATGGCTCGCTTGTACTTCAATATATACTGTATCTGAATACATCTGCATGCATGCGGCATGCTTTTAGCCAATGTTATGCTTTTCAGTTTTCTTCTCTCCCTCATCCCAGTTTCACAGCTGAACTGTAGCACACATATCAATGGAAACTCATGTGTTTTTTCCACCCCAATACACAAACATACCCACAAAACCATGTAATTACTTCTGTGTGGCCTGTACTCCCACTATTTTTCTCCATAGTTTAAAGTGTTTCCACGCAAACAGTATTTAAGGTGCAAACACTTAAGTAGCAATAACGTGGCAGACACACACACACACACACACACACACACACACACACACTACATGACCAGTCCTTCCTCCCAATGCACACACACTGTAGCAGGTACAGCCATGCTGCTACAGAACTTCCTCCAACTGATGATTTAATTGGGCTTCACATAGGCAATTACTGCTGCAACCCATATTCAGGGTCACTCCCTGGACCTGGTGTTCCTCCTGGGGATGGAGGTCACCAACCTGGTGGAGGAACCAGTTAGGTGGTCTTACCGCCACTCTATAAGGTTTAGCTTTGCAGCTACCGTTGTGAGACCTGCCCCTTTGGAGATGATCCAGTACAGCCCTTTAAGGGGTGTTACCCCTGAGGGTCTGATAGTGGTGCTGGACCTATCAAGCAGGCCATTGGAATGCTCAGATCCAGGGGACCTGATATTGCACTATAATAGTGTGGAGTCAGGGGCCCCTGGATTCTGTAGCTCCTGTCCGAGTTTGCCCTCTCTCTCTTCACCCTTGGTCCACTTGGTTTGATGGGACTTTGAGGGAGCTGAGGAGAGTAGGGCAAAAATTGGAATGTTGTTGGTGGAAAGCTGGCCTGGAGGAGGACAGACTTAGATTGATGGCCCATAAGAAGGCAGAGTTCCTGTCCAGGGAGATTGCTGCATTAAGGAATAGACTGGCTCAGCAATTCCGGATTGTCGACAGGCTGTGCAATCCAGCTTGTCTTCAGGGCCGGAGAACCTTTTCACAATCTAAGTGTGATGAGTTTGCTCAATTCTTTGCACCTTAGTAATGTTGTTTCTTCTAATGGAGTCTTGCTATATTATAGACATTAGCAGTTCGATCCAGCTCTAGAACTGCCCCGGAGAGTGAAATGGTTAAAACCATTCCAAAATAGAATTTTGGCACAAGAGCAGCTCTATCTGTCATTTCAAACTTGAACTGTCAGATCTTTACGAGCCAAACTCACTAAGGTCTGTGTGGAAGCTGTAACCTACACTAGCCAAATGGCTACCTAAATAATAACAGCCATTGATGGTCCCAACACCCAAGACTCAAGTCAGGGGACCAGAAATACTAACAACATTCTAATAATATGAAAATGGAACATAAGTATAATAAAACACACACACGCGTACACATACACACCCCCAAAGTCCCAAAGGGGACAAAATGCTAACAGGACATAAGTAGTGCCCACACTAAGTTGCCCGCACCCCACCAAGTAGAGGTTCTGAGAGGGGCAGGTTGGGGAGGTCTATAATATAGCAAGACTCCATTAGAAGAAACAACATTACTAAGGTGAGTAATTTTTTCTTCAAACAACATGAAGTCTTGCTATATTATAGACATTAACAGAATACACAGCAGTACCTCCATGGAGGAGGGGCAGAACCTACTTAGGGAATAGGCTCTGAAGAACAGCTGTGCCAAAGCGAGCATCTCTCCTGGCCTGGACATCCAGGGAGTAATGCTTGGTAAAAGTGTGTACCGTTTTCCAAGTAGCAGCCTGGCAAATCTCTAATAAAGGGATATCTCTGGCAGCAGCTAGAGACGCAGCTGTACCCCTGGTAGAATGAGCCCTCAAACCGGGGTGGGGGGCTCTGCCCACTTTCTGATAACAAAATTGGATACAAGAGACAATCCACCTGGCTATTGATCTCTTAGTGGCAGGTTTGCCTTTCCCAACTTCACCATAGTTAAGGAAAAGTTGGAGGATTGAACCTGTGACCTTTGGACGCTCTATATAATAACTAAGAGCTCTCTTAACATCCAGGCTGTGCAACCTTCTCTCACCCGAAGAGGAGTGATCAGTGAAAATACTGGAAGGGAGATAGATTGATTAAGATGGAAATCTGAAACCACCTTAGGCAAAAACTTCCTATTAGTCCTAAGGACTACCTTATCCCTGTGGAAAGAAATAAAGTCAGTCTCCACTGACAAGGCTTGCAATTCACTTGATACGTCTGGCAGAAGTGATAGCCACTAGAAAACAGTTTTCCAAGTTAGGTACTTAAGCTCTGCAGAAGACAGAGGTTCAAAAGGGGGTTGCATTAACTGGGCAATGCAAACATTAAGGTCCCAAGCAGGGGCCGGTTCCCGAAAGGGAGGATTAGTATGGAGTAATCCCTTAAAAAACTTGGAAAACACAGGATGAGAGGAAAGAGGGGATGACTTTCCTGCTGACACAAAAGCAGATACAGCTGCCAAATGAACTGTCAGGGTAGCTGGTCTGAGACCCAAGGAATTAAGATGTACCATGTAATCTAACAAAATGGGCAATTCAGCAGATTCTGGGGAAATATTTTTCCCAGCACACCAAATGAAAACCTTTCCATTTAGAACTATAAGTAGCTCCTAGTGGAAGGCTTTCTGGAAGCCTTTAGGATCTCAAGAACACCCTGAGAGAGGTGTAAATCAGCAAACTCTAACTCCTCAAGAGCCAGGCCTTGAGGTTGAGGGATTTGAGGTCCGGATACCAAACCCTTCCCTGGGCACAAGTCAACAGATTGTGATTCCTGGGGAGGCACAGGGGAAGATGGACTGTCAGAGACAGAAGGAGTGGGTACCAGGGCTGCCTGGCCCAATCCGGGGCAATCAGAATCACCCTGCAAGGCTGAGATCTGATTTTGACTAGTACTTTGAATAGGAGAGGAAGGGAAAGCATAGAGGAACTTCCCCTCCCAATCCAGAAGAAGGGCATCCAGGGGAACTGAGCCCAGCACTGGAGGCCTGCAACAGAACAGAGGAAGTTTGTGATTGTCTGGGGCTGCAAAAAGATCTATCTGAGGGATGCCCCACCTGGCAAAAACTATCCCCAGCACTTGAGGATCCAGGGACCATTCGTGATGGCCCTGGGAAATCCTGCTGAGGGCATCCGCTAGGACATTGTCCTTCCCTGGAAGATGAACTGCTATGAGGGAAGTGTTCAGGGAATAGGCCAGAGACCACAACTTCATTGCCTCGGTGCACAAGGCTGAAGACCGAGTGCCCCCCTGTTTGTTGATGTACCACATTGTTGTGGTGTTGTCTGTTCTGACTTGTATCACCTTGTCATGGACAGATGCAGAAAAAGCTTGAAGAGCTAAAAAGACAGCTTGAGTTCCAGAAAATTGATGTGGAGCAGAGGTTCCTGGGGAGACCAAACTCCCTGAGTGGAAAGGTCGCCCATGTGGGCTCCCCAACCCAGAAGGGAAGCATCTGTAGTGAGATTCAAGTCATGAGAAGGGGAAATGAA